>OY787666.1:20237031-25739031 GCA_963678985.1 Spisula subtruncata | reverse complement strand
TACCTAAATAAGGTCAAAATTGGTATGAAAATGTCATTTTGTGGAGGAAAAATCTTCATTTTTTTCTTAAATTTTCACCCCAAAACACAATTTTTTTCACATTTTGAGACAAATTTCACTGAAAAATGGAATAAAACACACAGAAAAATGTATTTCTAAACATTTAAAGTAAAAATACTGAAAATATACATTTTAATTTTTTGGGTCATTTCTTCAGGTCACAAACCACTAAATAAATTTGTTCTTTAGCTCAATGTAAAGTTACAATAGTCAGTCCCAGGTTGATACATGTTAAAGTCTATGGCCAGGTGGCAGACATATATCAATGAAAAGAAGGGGCTACCAGCTTTAAGAAAATACAAAAAAAACAGGGGGTCACGTATCATATAAGAAAAAGTTTGTCCGTCCAACGCAGTGAACATATTTTTACAGGCGCGCGGACCGACCTAATCCGGGTTTTACCCTACCCTACTTTCGCTTTGGTATTTTGGCCAAAATCTCAAAATATGTAAAATAAAACAGTTTCAATACATCACATACATGTATACAAAGCCTGTAAACCCAATTAGATGATTCCAGTTTCACCTTGTCAAAGCATACTACCATTTAAACACAATCACAAGTTTATTTAGGGACTATTTGAGTGTATCCTATTTTGGTTCGCGGAGGCATTTAGTGGTTTGTAACCTTAAGACAACCCTTTTCCCCCATTTTAATTGATGTAAACACTTATTTGACAACTACTATGTATATACAACTCCAAATGATGACTTTCCAGACTGAAATGACATGATTTCTCAAAATTTTGACAAAAGAGAGTAAGCGCCTTTAACGCAATTTCTTGGATTCTGCTGGCCATATTGTATGAATACTGGCAAATTAAACAGTTGCAGTTTTGTATAAACCTTACATTGGGCAATTATTTTATGTTGGGTGCTTAATTATGTGACTATTCCTCATATATATACACAATAACCCAGGTCTGATACCTAAATAAGGTCAAAATTGGTATGAAAATGTCATTTTGTGGAGGAAAAATCTTCATTTTTTTCTTAAATTTTCACCCCAAAACACAATTTTTTTCACATTTTGAGACAAATTTCACTGAAAAATGGAATAAAACACACAGAAAAATGTATTTCTAAACATTTAAAGTAAAAATACTGAAAATATACATTTTAATTTTTTGGGTCATTTCTTCAGACAACCCTTTTCCCCCATTTTAATTGATGTAAACACTTATTTGACAACTACTATGTATATACAACTCCAAATGATGACTTTCCAGACTGAAATGACATGATTTCTCAAAATTTTGACAAAAGAGAGTAAGCGCCTTTAACGCAATTTCTTGGATTCTGCTGGCCATATTGTATGAATACTGGCAAATTAAACAGTTGCAGTTTTGTATAAACCTTACATTGGGCAATTATTTTATGTTGGGTGCTTAATTATGTGACTATTCCTCATATATATACACAATAACCCAGGTCTGATACCTAAATAAGGTCAAAATTGGTATGAAAATGTCATTTTGTGGAGGAAAAATCTTCATTTTTTTCTTAAATTTTCACCCCAAAACACAATTTTTTTCACATTTTGAGACAAATTTCACTGAAAAATGGAATAAAACACACAGAAAAATGTATTTCTAAACATTTAAAGTAAAAATACTGAAAATATACATTTTAATTTTTTGGGTCATTTCTTCAGGTCACAAACCACTAAATAAATTTGTTCTTTAGCTCAATGTAAAGTTACAATAGTCAGTCCCAGGTTGATACATGTTAAAGTCTATGGCCAGGTGGCAGACATATATCAATGAAAAGAAGGGGCTACCAGCTTTAAGAAAATACAAAAAAAACAGGGGGTCACGTATCATATAAGAAAAAGTTTGTCCGTCCAACGCAGTGAACATATTTTTACAGGCGCGCGGACCGACCTAATCCGGGTTTTACCCTACCCTACTTTCGCTTTGGTATTTTGGCCAAAATCTCAAAATATGTAAAATAAAACAGTTTCAATACATCACATACATGTATACAAAGCCTGTAAACCCAATTAGATGATTCCAGTTTCACCTTGTCAAAGCATACTACCATTTAAACACAATCACAAGTTTATTTAGGGACTATTTGAGTGTATCCTATTTTGGTTCGCGGAGGCATTTAGTGGTTTGTAACCTTAAGACAACCCTTTTCCCCCATTTTAATTGATGTAAACACTTATTTGACAACTACTATGTATATACAACTCCAAATGATGACTTTCCAGACTGAAATGACATGATTTCTCAAAATTTTGACAAAAGAGAGTAAGCGCCTTTAACGCAATTTCTTGGATTCTGCTGGCCATATTGTATGAATACTGGCAAATTAAACAGTTGCAGTTTTGTATAAACCTTACATTGGGCAATTATTTTATGTTGGGTGCTTAATTATGTGACTATTCCTCATATATATACACAATAACCCAGGTCTGATACCTAAATAAGGTCAAAATTGGTATGAAAATGTCATTTTGTGGAGGAAAAATCTTCATTTTTTTCTTAAATTTTCACCCCAAAACACAATTTTTTTCACATTTTGAGACAAATTTCACTGAAAAATGGAATAAAACACACAGAAAAATGTATTTCTAAACATTTAAAGTAAAAATACTGAAAATATACATTTTAATTTTTTGGGTCATTTCTTCAGGTCACAAACCACTAAATAAATTTGTTCTTTAGCTCAATGTAAAGTTACAATAGTCAGTCCCAGGTTGATACATGTTAAAGTCTATGGCCAGGTGGCAGACATATATCAATGAAAAGAAGGGGCTACCAGCTTTAAGAAAATACAAAAAAAACAGGGGGTCACGTATCATATAAGAAAAAGTTTGTCCGTCCAACGCAGTGAACATATTTTTACAGGCGCGCGGACCGACCAAATCCGGGTTTTACCCTACCCTACTTTCGCTTTGGTATTTTGGCCAAAATCTCAAAATATGTAAAATAAAACAGTTTCAATACATCACATACATGTATACAAAGCCTGTAAACCCAATTAGATGATTCCAGTTTCACCTTGTCAAAGCATACTACCATTTAAACACAATCACAAGTTTATTTAGGGACTATTTGAGTGTATCCTATTTTGGTTCGCGGAGGCATTTAGTGGTTTGTAACCTTAAGACAACCCTTTTCCCCCATTTTAATTGATGTAAACACTTATTTGACAACTACTATGTATATACAACTCCAAATGATGACTTTCCAGACTGAAATGACATGATTTCTCAAAATTTTGACAAAAGAGAGTAAGCGCCTTTAACGCAATTTCTTGGATTCTGCTGGCCATATTGTATGAATACTGGCAAATTAAACAGTTGCAGTTTTGTATAAACCTTACATTGGGCAATTATTTTATGTTGGGTGCTTAATTATGTGACTATTCCTCATATATATACACAATAACCCAGGTCTGATACCTAAATAAGGTCAAAATTGGTATGAAAATGTCATTTTGTGGAGGAAAAATCTTCATTTTTTTCTTAAATTTTCACCCCAAAACACAATTTTTTTCACATTTTGAGACAAATTTCACTGAAAAATGGAATAAAACACACAGAAAAATGTATTTCTAAACATTTAAAGTAAAAATACTGAAAATATACATTTTAATTTTTTGGGTCATTTCTTCAGGTCACAAACCACTAAATAAATTTGTTCTTTAGCTCAATGTAAAGTTACAATAGTCAGTCCCAGGTTGATACATGTTAAAGTCTATGGCCAGGTGGCAGACATATATCAATGAAAAGAAGGGGCTACCAGCTTTAAGAAAATACAAAAAAAACAGGGGGTCACGTATCATATAAGAAAAAGTTTGTCCGTCCAACGCAGTGAACATATTTTTACAGGCGCGCGGACCGACCTAATCCGGGTTTTACCCTACCCTACTTTCGCTTTGGTATTTTGGCCAAAATCTCAAAATATGTAAAATAAAACAGTTTCAATACATCACATACATGTATACAAAGCCTGTAAACCCAATTAGATGATTCCAGTTTCACCTTGTCAAAGCATACTACCATTTAAACACAATCACAAGTTTATTTAGGGACTATTTGAGTGTATCCTATTTTGGTTCGCGGAGGCATTTAGTGGTTTGTAACCTTAAGACAACCCTTTTCCCCCATTTTAATTGATGTAAACACTTATTTGACAACTACTATGTATATACAACTCCAAATGATGACTTTCCAGACTGAAATGACATGATTTCTCAAAATTTTGACAAAAGAGAGTAAGCGCCTTTAACGCAATTTCTTGGATTCTGCTGGCCATATTGTATGAATACTGGCAAATTAAACAGTTGCAGTTTTGTATAAACCTTACATTGGGCAATTATTTTATGTTGGGTGCTTAATTATGTGACTATTCCTCATATATATACACAATAACCCAGGTCTGATACCTAAATAAGGTCAAAATTGGTATGAAAATGTCATTTTGTGGAGGAAAAATCTTCATTTTTTTCTTAAATTTTCACCCCAAAACACAATTTTTTTCACATTTTGAGACAAATTTCACTGAAAAATGGAATAAAACACACAGAAAAATGTATTTCTAAACATTTAAAGTAAAAATACTGAAAATATACATTTTAATTTTTTGGGTCATTTCTTCAGGTCACAAACCACTAAATAAATTTGTTCTTTAGCTCAATGTAAAGTTACAATAGTCAGTCCCAGGTTGATACATGTTAAAGTCTATGGCCAGGTGGCAGACATATATCAATGAAAAGAAGGGGCTACCAGCTTTAAGAAAATACAAAAAAAACAGGGGGTCACGTATCATATAAGAAAAAGTTTGTCCGTCCAACGCAGTGAACATATTTTTACAGGCGCGCGGACCGACCTAATCCGGGTTTTACCCTACCCTACTTTCGCTTTGGTATTTTGGCCAAAATCTCAAAATATGTAAAATAAAACAGTTTCAATACATCACATACATGTATACAAAGCCTGTAAACCCAATTAGATGATTCCAGTTTCACCTTGTCAAAGCATACTACCATTTAAACACAATCACAAGTTTATTTAGGGACTATTTGAGTGTATCCTATTTTGGTTCGCGGAGGCATTTAGTGGTTTGTAACCTTAAGACAACCCTTTTCCCCCATTTTAATTGATGTAAACACTTATTTGACAACTACTATGTATATACAACTCCAAATGATGACTTTCCAGACTGAAATGACATGATTTCTCAAAATTTTGACAAAAGAGAGTAAGCGCCTTTAACGCAATTTCTTGGATTCTGCTGGCCATATTGTATGAATACTGGCAAATTAAACAGTTGCAGTTTTGTATAAACCTTACATTGGGCAATTATTTTATGTTGGGTGCTTAATTATGTGACTATTCCTCATATATATACACAATAACCCAGGTCTGATACCTAAATAAGGTCAAAATTGGTATGAAAATGTCATTTTGTGGAGGAAAAATCTTCATTTTTTTCTTAAATTTTCACCCCAAAACACAATTTTTTTCACATTTTGAGACAAATTTCACTGAAAAATGGAATAAAACACACAGAAAAATGTATTTCTAAACATTTAAAGTAAAAATACTGAAAATATACATTTTAATTTTTTGGGTCATTTCTTCAGGTCACAAACCACTAAATAAATTTGTTCTTTAGCTCAATGTAAAGTTACAATAGTCAGTCCCAGGTTGATACATGTTAAAGTCTATGGCCAGGTGGCAGACATATATCAATGAAAAGAAGGGGCTACCAGCTTTAAGAAAATACAAAAAAAACAGGGGGTCACGTATCATATAAGAAAAAGTTTGTCCGTCCAACGCAGTGAACATATTTTTACAGGCGCGCGGACCGACCAAATCCGGGTTTTACCCTACCCTACTTTCGCTTTGGTATTTTGGCCAAAATCTCAAAATATGTAAAATAAAACAGTTTCAATACATCACATACATGTATACAAAGCCTGTAAACCCAATTAGATGATTCCAGTTTCACCTTGTCAAAGCATACTACCATTTAAACACAATCACAAGTTTATTTAGGGACTATTTGAGTGTATCCTATTTTGGTTCGCGGAGGCATTTAGTGGTTTGTAACCTTAAGACAACCCTTTTCCCCCATTTTAATTGATGTAAACACTTATTTGACAACTACTATGTATATACAACTCCAAATGATGACTTTCCAGACTGAAATGACATGATTTCTCAAAATTTTGACAAAAGAGAGTAAGCGCCTTTAACGCAATTTCTTGGATTCTGCTGGCCATATTGTATGAATACTGGCAAATTAAACAGTTGCAGTTTTGTATAAACCTTACATTGGGCAATTATTTTATGTTGGGTGCTTAATTATGTGACTATTCCTCATATATATACACAATAACCCAGGTCTGATACCTAAATAAGGTCAAAATTGGTATGAAAATGTCATTTTGTGGAGGAAAAATCTTCATTTTTTTCTTAAATTTTCACCCCAAAACACAATTTTTTTCACATTTTGAGACAAATTTCACTGAAAAATGGAATAAAACACACAGAAAAATGTATTTCTAAACATTTAAAGTAAAAATACTGAAAATATACATTTTAATTTTTTGGGTCATTTCTTCAGGTCACAAACCACTAAATAAATTTGTTCTTTAGCTCAATGTAAAGTTACAATAGTCAGTCCCAGGTTGATACATGTTAAAGTCTATGGCCAGGTGGCAGACATATATCAATGAAAAGAAGGGGCTACCAGCTTTAAGAAAATACAAAAAAAACAGGGGGTCACGTATCATATAAGAAAAAGTTTGTCCGTCCAACGCAGTGAACATATTTTTACAGGCGCGCGGACCGACCTAATCCGGGTTTTACCCTACCCTACTTTCGCTTTGGTATTTTGGCCAAAATCTCAAAATATGTAAAATAAAACAGTTTCAATACATCACATACATGTATACAAAGCCTGTAAACCCAATTAGATGATTCCAGTTTCACCTTGTCAAAGCATACTACCATTTAAACACAATCACAAGTTTATTTAGGGACTATTTGAGTGTATCCTATTTTGGTTCGCGGAGGCATTTAGTGGTTTGTAACCTTAAGACAACCCTTTTCCCCCATTTTAATTGATGTAAACACTTATTTGACAACTACTATGTATATACAACTCCAAATGATGACTTTCCAGACTGAAATGACATGATTTCTCAAAATTTTGACAAAAGAGAGTAAGCGCCTTTAACGCAATTTCTTGGATTCTGCTGGCCATATTGTATGAATACTGGCAAATTAAACAGTTGCAGTTTTGTATAAACCTTACATTGGGCAATTATTTTATGTTGGGTGCTTAATTATGTGACTATTCCTCATATATATACACAATAACCCAGGTCTGATACCTAAATAAGGTCAAAATTGGTATGAAAATGTCATTTTGTGGAGGAAAAATCTTCATTTTTTTCTTAAATTTTCACCCCAAAACACAATTTTTTTCACATTTTGAGACAAATTTCACTGAAAAATGGAATAAAACACACAGAAAAATGTATTTCTAAACATTTAAAGTAAAAATACTGAAAATATACATTTTAATTTTTTGGGTCATTTCTTCAGGTCACAAACCACTAAATAAATTTGTTCTTTAGCTCAATGTAAAGTTACAATAGTCAGTCCCAGGTTGATACATGTTAAAGTCTATGGCCAGGTGGCAGACATATATCAATGAAAAGAAGGGGCTACCAGCTTTAAGAAAATACAAAAAAAACAGGGGGTCACGTATCATATAAGAAAAAGTTTGTCCGTCCAACGCAGTGAACATATTTTTACAGGCGCGCGGACCGACCAAATCCGGGTTTTACCCTACCCTACTTTCGCTTTGGTATTTTGGCCAAAATCTCAAAATATGTAAAATAAAACAGTTTCAATACATCACATACATGTATACAAAGCCTGTAAACCCAATTAGATGATTCCAGTTTCACCTTGTCAAAGCATACTACCATTTAAACACAATCACAAGTTTATTTAGGGACTATTTGAGTGTATCCTATTTTGGTTCGCGGAGGCATTTAGTGGTTTGTAACCTTAAGACAACCCTTTTCCCCCATTTTAATTGATGTAAACACTTATTTGACAACTACTATGTATATACAACTCCAAATGATGACTTTCCAGACTGAAATGACATGATTTCTCAAAATTTTGACAAAAGAGAGTAAGCGCCTTTAACGCAATTTCTTGGATTCTGCTGGCCATATTGTATGAATACTGGCAAATTAAACAGTTGCAGTTTTGTATAAACCTTACATTGGGCAATTATTTTATGTTGGGTGCTTAATTATGTGACTATTCCTCATATATATACACAATAACCCAGGTCTGATACCTAAATAAGGTCAAAATTGGTATGAAAATGTCATTTTGTGGAGGAAAAATCTTCATTTTTTTCTTAAATTTTCACCCCAAAACACAATTTTTTTCACATTTTGAGACAAATTTCACTGAAAAATGGAATAAAACACACAGAAAAATGTATTTCTAAACATTTAAAGTAAAAATACTGAAAATATACATTTTAATTTTTTGGGTCATTTCTTCAGGTCACAAACCACTAAATAAATTTGTTCTTTAGCTCAATGTAAAGTTACAATAGTCAGTCCCAGGTTGATACATGTTAAAGTCTATGGCCAGGTGGCAGACATATATCAATGAAAAGAAGGGGCTACCAGCTTTAAGAAAATACAAAAAAAACAGGGGGTCACGTATCATATAAGAAAAAGTTTGTCCGTCCAACGCAGTGAACATATTTTTACAGGCGCGCGGACCGACCAAATCCGGGTTTTACCCTACCCTACTTTCGCTTTGGTATTTTGGCCAAAATCTCAAAATATGTAAAATAAAACAGTTTCAATACATCACATACATGTATACAAAGCCTGTAAACCCAATTAGATGATTCCAGTTTCACCTTGTCAAAGCATACTACCATTTAAACACAATCACAAGTTTATTTAGGGACTATTTGAGTGTATCCTATTTTGGTTCGCGGAGGCATTTAGTGGTTTGTAACCTTAAGACAACCCTTTTCCCCCATTTTAATTGATGTAAACACTTATTTGACAACTACTATGTATATACAACTCCAAATGATGACTTTCCAGACTGAAATGACATGATTTCTCAAAATTTTGACAAAAGAGAGTAAGCGCCTTTAACGCAATTTCTTGGATTCTGCTGGCCATATTGTATGAATACTGGCAAATTAAACAGTTGCAGTTTTGTATAAACCTTACATTGGGCAATTATTTTATGTTGGGTGCTTAATTATGTGACTATTCCTCATATATATACACAATAACCCAGGTCTGATACCTAAATAAGGTCAAAATTGGTATGAAAATGTCATTTTGTGGAGGAAAAATCTTCATTTTTTTCTTAAATTTTCACCCCAAAACACAATTTTTTTCACATTTTGAGACAAATTTCACTGAAAAATGGAATAAAACACACAGAAAAATGTATTTCTAAACATTTAAAGTAAAAATACTGAAAATATACATTTTAATTTTTTGGGTCATTTCTTCAGGTCACAAACCACTAAATAAATTTGTTCTTTAGCTCAATGTAAAGTTACAATAGTCAGTCCCAGGTTGATACATGTTAAAGTCTATGGCCAGGTGGCAGACATATATCAATGAAAAGAAGGGGCTACCAGCTTTAAGAAAATACAAAAAAAACAGGGGGTCACGTATCATATAAGAAAAAGTTTGTCCGTCCAACGCAGTGAACATATTTTTACAGGCGCGCGGACCGACCTAATCCGGGTTTTACCCTACCCTACTTTCGCTTTGGTATTTTGGCCAAAATCTCAAAATATGTAAAATAAAACAGTTTCAATACATCACATACATGTATACAAAGCCTGTAAACCCAATTAGATGATTCCAGTTTCACCTTGTCAAAGCATACTACCATTTAAACACAATCACAAGTTTATTTAGGGACTATTTGAGTGTATCCTATTTTGGTTCGCGGAGGCATTTAGTGGTTTGTAACCTTAAGACAACCCTTTTCCCCCATTTTAATTGATGTAAACACTTATTTGACAACTACTATGTATATACAACTCCAAATGATGACTTTCCAGACTGAAATGACATGATTTCTCAAAATTTTGACAAAAGAGAGTAAGCGCCTTTAACGCAATTTCTTGGATTCTGCTGGCCATATTGTATGAATACTGGCAAATTAAACAGTTGCAGTTTTGTATAAACCTTACATTGGGCAATTATTTTATGTTGGGTGCTTAATTATGTGACTATTCCTCATATATATACACAATAACCCAGGTCTGATACCTAAATAAGGTCAAAATTGGTATGAAAATGTCATTTTGTGGAGGAAAAATCTTCATTTTTTTCTTAAATTTTCACCCCAAAACACAATTTTTTTCACATTTTGAGACAAATTTCACTGAAAAATGGAATAAAACACACAGAAAAATGTATTTCTAAACATTTAAAGTAAAAATACTGAAAATATACATTTTAATTTTTTGGGTCATTTCTTCAGGTCACAAACCACTAAATAAATTTGTTCTTTAGCTCAATGTAAAGTTACAATAGTCAGTCCCAGGTTGATACATGTTAAAGTCTATGGCCAGGTGGCAGACATATATCAATGAAAAGAAGGGGCTACCAGCTTTAAGAAAATACAAAAAAAACAGGGGGTCACGTATCATATAAGAAAAAGTTTGTCCGTCCAACGCAGTGAACATATTTTTACAGGCGCGCGGACCGACCTAATCCGGGTTTTACCCTACCCTACTTTCGCTTTGGTATTTTGGCCAAAATCTCAAAATATGTAAAATAAAACAGTTTCAATACATCACATACATGTATACAAAGCCTGTAAACCCAATTAGATGATTCCAGTTTCACCTTGTCAAAGCATACTACCATTTAAACACAATCACAAGTTTATTTAGGGACTATTTGAGTGTATCCTATTTTGGTTCGCGGAGGCATTTAGTGGTTTGTAACCTTAAGACAACCCTTTTCCCCCATTTTAATTGATGTAAACACTTATTTGACAACTACTATGTATATACAACTCCAAATGATGACTTTCCAGACTGAAATGACATGATTTCTCAAAATTTTGACAAAAGAGAGTAAGCGCCTTTAACGCAATTTCTTGGATTCTGCTGGCCATATTGTATGAATACTGGCAAATTAAACAGTTGCAGTTTTGTATAAACCTTACATTGGGCAATTATTTTATGTTGGGTGCTTAATTATGTGACTATTCCTCATATATATACACAATAACCCAGGTCTGATACCTAAATAAGGTCAAAATTGGTATGAAAATGTCATTTTGTGGAGGAAAAATCTTCATTTTTTTCTTAAATTTTCACCCCAAAACACAATTTTTTTCACATTTTGAGACAAATTTCACTGAAAAATGGAATAAAACACACAGAAAAATGTATTTCTAAACATTTAAAGTAAAAATACTGAAAATATACATTTTAATTTTTTGGGTCATTTCTTCAGGTCACAAACCACTAAATAAATTTGTTCTTTAGCTCAATGTAAAGTTACAATAGTCAGTCCCAGGTTGATACATGTTAAAGTCTATGGCCAGGTGGCAGACATATATCAATGAAAAGAAGGGGCTACCAGCTTTAAGAAAATACAAAAAAAACAGGGGGTCACGTATCATATAAGAAAAAGTTTGTCCGTCCAACGCAGTGAACATATTTTTACAGGCGCGCGGACCGACCAAATCCGGGTTTTACCCTACCCTACTTTCGCTTTGGTATTTTGGCCAAAATCTCAAAATATGTAAAATAAAACAGTTTCAATACATCACATACATGTATACAAAGCCTGTAAACCCAATTAGATGATTCCAGTTTCACCTTGTCAAAGCATACTACCATTTAAACACAATCACAAGTTTATTTAGGGACTATTTGAGTGTATCCTATTTTGGTTCGCGGAGGCATTTAGTGGTTTGTAACCTTAAGACAACCCTTTTCCCCCATTTTAATTGATGTAAACACTTATTTGACAACTACTATGTATATACAACTCCAAATGATGACTTTCCAGACTGAAATGACATGATTTCTCAAAATTTTGACAAAAGAGAGTAAGCGCCTTTAACGCAATTTCTTGGATTCTGCTGGCCATATTGTATGAATACTGGCAAATTAAACAGTTGCAGTTTTGTATAAACCTTACATTGGGCAATTATTTTATGTTGGGTGCTTAATTATGTGACTATTCCTCATATATATACACAATAACCCAGGTCTGATACCTAAATAAGGTCAAAATTGGTATGAAAATGTCATTTTGTGGAGGAAAAATCTTCATTTTTTTCTTAAATTTTCACCCCAAAACACAATTTTTTTCACATTTTGAGACAAATTTCACTGAAAAATGGAATAAAACACACAGAAAAATGTATTTCTAAACATTTAAAGTAAAAATACTGAAAATATACATTTTAATTTTTTGGGTCATTTCTTCAGGTCACAAACCACTAAATAAATTTGTTCTTTAGCTCAATGTAAAGTTACAATAGTCAGTCCCAGGTTGATACATGTTAAAGTCTATGGCCAGGTGGCAGACATATATCAATGAAAAGAAGGGGCTACCAGCTTTAAGAAAATACAAAAAAAACAGGGGGTCACGTATCATATAAGAAAAAGTTTGTCCGTCCAACGCAGTGAACATATTTTTACAGGCGCGCGGACCGACCAAATCCGGGTTTTACCCTACCCTACTTTCGCTTTGGTATTTTGGCCAAAATCTCAAAATATGTAAAATAAAACAGTTTCAATACATCACATACATGTATACAAAGCCTGTAAACCCAATTAGATGATTCCAGTTTCACCTTGTCAAAGCATACTACCATTTAAACACAATCACAAGTTTATTTAGGGACTATTTGAGTGTATCCTATTTTGGTTCGCGGAGGCATTTAGTGGTTTGTAACCTTAAGACAACCCTTTTCCCCCATTTTAATTGATGTAAACACTTATTTGACAACTACTATGTATATACAACTCCAAATGATGACTTTCCAGACTGAAATGACATGATTTCTCAAAATTTTGACAAAAGAGAGTAAGCGCCTTTAACGCAATTTCTTGGATTCTGCTGGCCATATTGTATGAATACTGGCAAATTAAACAGTTGCAGTTTTGTATAAACCTTACATTGGGCAATTATTTTATGTTGGGTGCTTAATTATGTGACTATTCCTCATATATATACACAATAACCCAGGTCTGATACCTAAATAAGGTCAAAATTGGTATGAAAATGTCATTTTGTGGAGGAAAAATCTTCATTTTTTTCTTAAATTTTCACCCCAAAACACAATTTTTTTCACATTTTGAGACAAATTTCACTGAAAAATGGAATAAAACACACAGAAAAATGTATTTCTAAACATTTAAAGTAAAAATACTGAAAATATACATTTTAATTTTTTGGGTCATTTCTTCAGGTCACAAACCACTAAATAAATTTGTTCTTTAGCTCAATGTAAAGTTACAATAGTCAGTCCCAGGTTGATACATGTTAAAGTCTATGGCCAGGTGGCAGACATATATCAATGAAAAGAAGGGGCTACCAGCTTTAAGAAAATACAAAAAAAACAGGGGGTCACGTATCATATAAGAAAAAGTTTGTCCGTCCAACGCAGTGAACATATTTTTACAGGCGCGCGGACCGACCAAATCCGGGTTTTACCCTACCCTACTTTCGCTTTGGTATTTTGGCCAAAATCTCAAAATATGTAAAATAAAACAGTTTCAATACATCACATACATGTATACAAAGCCTGTAAACCCAATTAGATGATTCCAGTTTCACCTTGTCAAAGCATACTACCATTTAAACACAATCACAAGTTTATTTAGGGACTATTTGAGTGTATCCTATTTTGGTTCGCGGAGGCATTTAGTGGTTTGTAACCTTAAATAACATATTAACCTAGACACGACATGTTTAAGAACTTCCATGGAAGCATGCACGCATGCAGACCTCGGTTTTAATGTGTAGTTACACAATATTCACTGAGTAATGCTAAAAGATCTTACCTTATCCACTTCTACGAATGTCTCCGTTGTCGATGAGATCCATTTGAGTTTTAGTACTGTAGTAGAGAGTTAGGTTTTGTTCTAGCTCCCTTTGCTGCCTTTGGTCTATCTTTCTTAACACGCATGTCACCCGTTGATCTGAACATAGTATTTGGTCCAACACGTCGTACTTTCTTCCTAACAATCGGTTCTACATTACAATCTTCATTGTTAGATGCTTGTAGTACACGATTACAAGCAACGAGAGATGTACATGTATTCAAAGGTGGTAGACGTAGTGAAGAGAATGGTACTTCATGTCTGTTCCACGAGTTGACTGTTTGGTGTGTATTTCTATCAGCTGGATACACGAGGGCATGTGGTTCTGCAGTAATGTATGCCCCGGTTTTGTAAATGTCTAACACGCTGCCATCAATGCGTCCATTTACTTCTTGTAGATTTTCACAAGCTCTTGTAGGTACCCAACCTTTCATGACAAACACACGACCCATATCTTCTAGTATGTACTCTTTGCGTTCAAAGTCTAGTCCAGGTGGCTCACATACATTTTCAAGACATTCGTAGCAGAACAAAAACATAAACTCGCTGATGGTCAACTTATCACTGAGTGGTTTGAACATCCTATATCGTTCAAATTGATCCTGTGGAATGACAAAATACAAATCTTCCATCACAGCAATTTCCCTGTCCTGTTCTACCTCCCTTTGGTCTTTTTCATCTATTGGAAAACACTGTCTAAACAATCGTGTTAGAATTGATGCCATTTTTGTTCTTGTGTGCAAACTTAGTGAATCGTATGTGAACAATAACGTCGTTGCTATGATACTGACGTCACGTGTAAAAAAAGATCCAAATTCTGACGCGACGTCTTTATTGTTGTATGACGTACGCAACGTCAATTAATTAATGAGGAAGGGTACTTTTCTATAAAAAAAAACGTTGATGTTCGTATCGTATTTGGTACCGTTGAAAACTACATGTAGAGGCTATTTGCGATTCAATGGTATATCTTGCATTGCGCTGATGGAATGAATGGCGTTACCATGGCGTCGCGAACGTCACCACTTTGTGTGCTTTTTACGCCACTTTTACAGCACTCAAAATGATTATAATTGTCAGTACGAATTTGGTATTTACGTCATATGAACAAATGCTATATCAGCTGAAAGCCCTGATTATTCCCTGCAAAAACGAACAGTTCGATGTTTAAAAACGCGGAGTTTACTTATGTCATTGAATAAGCGTCAAGGGGCGATATTTCGCTTCCGTGAAATTTTTTTACATGAAAGGGTAGATGCCGGGGTCCTAAAAAATCCAGATTACCTAAAGTTATGGGACGATACGAGGACCTCATAAACGCATATCATAACTAACGATAAGTTCTTTATGGTCATTGAAATCATGTTGTAAATAGACGAATGCGAGGGTATTTCCTCTGAACCGTAAAATCACTGCGATATCAACCAAATACTGTTCATTCCCCTATACAGTTTGTTCGTACCTGTCGGTCGTCGATAATAGTATACCCCACATTATGTCTGCTGCTTTTTCACCCACCATCACTGCAGGTATATTTGTACGAGGGTATATCCAAAAGTAATGTCACTCCTCTCGTGGTTTATTTGTTTATAGGCCGATATGCATAAATATGATATCAAAATGTTCAGCAATTCAATTCTGATTAATAAACAACGTGCTCTGTTATTCCATTTTCATAATTGGATTATATGTACATTTGAAATATACCTACGACGTCATATCGCCGCACACGAAAATAACGATATTTTTTCATTATCATAGCGATTTTCTTTTATGCGTTTTTGTAAAAAATAATTATCTAAAGCAGACGATACTTTCGTGACATGATGAAACCAATGTGTTGTGCCTGTTGCTAACAATTCATTGACGTCATTCTATTTTGAAACTAGCAATATATATCAACGCACTGATTAGTTAGCGAAAACACGGCAGATTTGTGACAAAAAGACGCTGTGCGTAATAATGCAATTTTCCTAAAAGTTATGAAAGTCGCCTAGAGAAACTTTAGTTACACACGGTGGCAACATAGTCTCGTGTACCTGAAGTATAAGCTTTTAAGGGGGCATGGACCAACAAATCATTATCGATAGAGAGTCATATGAACGGTTTGTAGTTGATCCGAAAAGAACACCAAGAGTATTTTTGACGCCGTCCATTCAATTCGACGTTTAAAACTGCCATCATTATGTGGTGAGTTATTTTTCTTTGCTGTGGGACAATCTATAGGACACTTAACAAAAATTTGATTTTGCAGAGAGTAAGTGTCGGATGGGTTGCACATTTTTTAAGGTCGTGGAAATGACTGCATGGTTTATGATTCGTTAGAAATTACCAGGAATGAACTTCTGCTGGTTGAGTAGGTGTCGACAAGTAACGTCATTTTGACGTCGTTGACGTCGGACTTGCGGCGATGTTCGTAAGTATGTCTCATATAAATATTCACATCTCAAGAACTATTCAGTGCATTGTTGTGAAATTTAAAAATCATATTCAAATTAGTCTGAAGTTACGGTGTGAAAAAAATCGTGGTTTTACTGGCATTATACACGATTTTACAGCATCAGTGACATTACTTTTGGATATACCCACGTATTTCCGGAAGTGACGTTAGGAAATATGGAAGCATCTGCAACACGTAACCCTTGGATACCGATCACTTTCAGTTGTGGATCAACAACGGCTGTTGGATTACCACGTGCTCCCATTCGACATGTACCACTTTGATGGTATTCAGTTGTTGACACAGAACGTAGAACACACTCCCAGTATTCATCCGATCGGAATTTGAAATTAGAGCAAAAGTTATATTTGTTATCATTGAGGGTAATGTTGACTGGCTGGCAAGCTCCTTGTGCGTTTTTGGATAATTAACTGTTCTCATAAGCTTATTCCCCCAATCATTGTTGCCATGTCTTCCTTTTTTAGTATAATACGCGGTATCAAGTTTTGGGTAATCGAACTGATCGGTGCTGCGTAAAGTTATGCTACCAGCGCTTTAAGGTCGTATGATACATGTACCTAGAACTGTTGTAAATACATGTGCATCGGGATTCAGGCACGGATCCAGGCGGTGGGCACGAGGGCCCGTGCCCCCCCAGTTGGCTGAGATTTTTTTTAAAACTTTGAATAAATAATAAAACAGATATTGAACAGACACACTTTATTTTGTTCCTGAATGAAATGGAAGAAAATAACTTTAAATACATATTACGACTAGTCTACAGAAAATGAAGTTATTAATACGCCCTATCCCCAGTTTGCGAATGGTACTTCTTACGCCGAGCCCAGATTGTTCATTATTGCCAAATATTTATGTCACATTTGTGGTTACTTGTGACGTCTTCAACATAACCACTGATGGCCGTTACACTGAGTCACGGGGGCCCCAAAAATCCTAAAGAATAATGTGTTTAAAGCGACTGCCACAGACTTTATAGGTGTAAATCAACTACTATTGTTTGAAATGTGTTTTTATTCTGTGCCCTTTGAAGAATGTTATGACTCTGGCGATAAAAACAACGTTTCTTAAAACGGAACTGATATAATTCTGTCTGAAAGATACATATACATGTACATAAGAACAGCATAGGTATCATTGTTCTATCGTATTATGTGGGTTTATTAGCTGACAGTATGTCTACAAAACTTATACTTATAAACTGTAAATATATTTCACCAGAAAGAAATTGACTATTTTGCCTATTTTATTATTATTATTATACCATATTTATATAGCCTTTTTTTCATGTATACACACGTTCAAAAGTGCTGTACAATCATGACTAATACATGGTTAAAACAGTATATAATGTACATAAAATATAAAAGTAGGACCTACTAAACCCAGTAGGCGGGGGCTCTACTTAACCCAGTAGACGGGGCTCTACTTAACCCAGTAGACGGGCTTCTACTTAACACAGTAGACGGGGCCCTACTAAACCTAGTAGTAGGGATCTATTGAAAACAGTTGACGGAGCTCTACTTAACCCAGTAAGCGGGGCTCTACTTAACCCAGTAGACGGGGCCCTACTAAACTTAATAGTAGGGATCTACCAATAGATGGATGGGGCTTATAGTCCTGGGAACATGTGGGTCGTTGGGCCCCAGGATAGGGCGCCGAGTTAATGGGAACATACACACAGTCAGCATGAATAAGCTCTATTAAAATAGTGCGTTTTCAGCGCTTTCTTGAAGGACGGTAGTGTTTGACTCTCTCTGAGCGCTGTTGGCAGTGCATTCCAGAGTTTGGGTGCAGCAGCTGTGAAACATCGGTCACCGTAAGTCACAGTCCTCGTCCTTTGGCACAACTAGAAGAACAGAATCATTTTGGGACCTTAGCTGTCTTTGTGGAGTGTATACTTCCAACATACTTCTGATGTAGCCAGGCGATTTTCCATGTAGTGCTTTGAAAACATGAGTCAAGACCTTGTACTCTACCCTGTACTGTACAGTGTAATATAATACGTACGCACATGGCTGTCACACCAAGCTGACGAAATACTTAGTAGTAATCAATTAGAATGCTGTAAACCCATCATGGAGGCACAAGCTCATGATATACCTTGACAGATATTAATGATGATCGTGATGAGGATTGAAGTAATTAGATTTAATGACGTACGGTGCGTTTATATGACGCACAGAAAGAATCCCTTATAAACTCGGAAAGAAACTAGACAAGATGCAGAGTTCTGTCCATGGACTAGCTGTCACTCGGCGGATGCCGCAGTGTGGATATTATGTTACGAGAACTATTGACACTTAAGAACATATTGCTTAAAGGACTACTTTGAATGTTTCGTGAGAACTTACATGCTTTTGTGTTATAGCTATTTAGACTATTTATATTTGGTGATTTGGGGAGTTAATAAAATACCTAGAACTTATACGAGTATTTGGACTTATATATCATACCTTAAAATATGATAGACTTGTGTATGTTTACAACAGTACATCACTCAACTGTTGAATACCAGTACAGCACAACACTACACTGTTGATTTGGTGCCGTGGACCATGGATTACGACATTTTAAAAAGGGGAACATCGTCGCGGAAACAATAAGAAGTACTTCACATTAGATCACGGATACGACCAGTCGACCAAGTTTGAGGTGAGTGGTACCTAAATTGTTTTTGTTTATACTTGAAAAATGGCTAATCCGAGTGCAGTTATTTGGGCAATAATTAACGATTTATTAACACAAGTATCTAAAGTTTCAGCTCATGTTGGTAGACAGTAAATTGCAAAATTAGTAATACCTTTGAGAGAGTTCCGACATCATTTGTATCATTGCTAAACTCTATACAACAGTATGCACCATATGTATAATTGACAACCTTATTAGATGACAACAATTAGTATATCAAAGCCCCTGAGGCGCTGTCAGTATATATCATTACATGGCCGAATATAATGTTCATACATGTCAATAATTGTAAACAGAGTTAATCAATTGTTTTGTGGAAATTACAGATCCATAACACGCGTTCATGCTTCTAAGAAATATAAACAAAATGATAAATAAACCGCACAAGTACTTGGAGAACGAGTGCTTACAATTTAGCACGAGCTTTATAGGTGTTAGTGAACTTATTGGAATTTTCGGTCTATGGTACGATTGGCTTAAGCTTACAGTAATGCACGGAGCTCCAGTGACATTCGACGCAGCCGTTTGATGCGCTAAGAAGGAACAAAATTTAAGGAGTAGATAAAATTTAAGATCAGGCAAAACACAGTAGAATTTTTCAAACTATAGTAGGGCAAGAAAAAGCGCACCAATGTATGTAATGTAGACCATGTACGTCATGTAAGATGTTTAGGAAATTGTATCAGGCGCGTTCATATTGAACGCAATTGCATGAAAAAGTAGGTAAACGCCGTAAGGCAAAAACAGTCTGAATAAAAAGCTAGTAAACATTGTTTTGAGTAATCGGGCCATTGTAGGTGAGAATTAACAAAGCACAGACAGCGATAATGATAATAATAATAATAATAACGACTTTATTTAATGATTTTGTTTATTAGAATATTTGTTTGTAAATTATTATCGGAAAAGATCGTACGATTAGTAGAGATGCATGTCAACATATAATTATAATTTCAGTAGCGGTAGGTTTCTTGTTAAAAAAATATATATAGAAAATATAGGGCTGTATTAAATACCAATGCATAAGCAACTGTATGCATATTAAGTATCAAAACATAAGCCGGCACTCACGCGACGAAGAGTAAATGCACACTCAATTAATTGAAATAGCTTACATGTTAAAGGAATAAGTGTACAACCCGTTAAAATGCATGATTATACTGCGCGGGGATTTCCTGACAAGGAATGGGTTAAGAGTTTATTTTGATTGGGGATGTCTGAGACTATATTTATTATATAAGTAATATGTGCCGATGAACAGGCCATGTATTGCATCGCTTAAGAGGATAAATCAGTGGTGAACCGTAATACCGCGTTCATACGGCGGTTGTTTGTTTGGGTTAAGTAGAACACCCGAGCTTACTTATTTGTCCCGCACATATAAGGTTGCGAGGAATACGTGGGTGAATCAAAAAGTTCGTAGAATTTTCCCATAACTTTTTTATTTTCAGAGTTATTGTCGTCATATTTATACTGAATGAATACATTAATATTTTCTTTATATACAAAGATTTGTAGCGACCTGATGATAACCGTTTTAAAAATATTTATATCTTAAATAGGGGCGATTACGTATACCGGAGCACACGGATAATTTGAAACACATTTTATTAAATTTTCTAAAATATTTCAATTGTAGGACCTCCAAAAACCGTCAAAATGCTATGTCTGATTGCATGATGTCATTTATAAAGTTTGTTAAAATTTCAGACGTCATCTCCGATAAATAATGCTTTAATCAACATTTACATAACCGCACTATATAGAAATACCCGCGTAAAACGGGTCTACCGGAATTTACGGAACCACGGGCGGCTAACAAAATCTGTGTGAAACTGGAATATACGTACGGCATCAGAGACAATACATGGTTAGAAACGTGCAGGTATATATCATGAAATAAATAGACATCGATTAATAAATGGAATTAGTGATTTCATGTAGGCCAACGGATTTTGACAACCAAAGTAAATACACCCGATATTGGTGACGTTGGTTCGCAACGTCGTCGAAGAGGAGCAGCGCATAATAGCGGGTATAGCAAAACACTTAGATTAATCTTATGGGACAGCGTACACGATATTAAACAAACAATTGCAAATGCAGCAAATGTTATCATGATGGTTATCCAAAAATACCTACATATTAGTTACTCGAGAAGCGAAAATGAGTCAAAACGTTAACGTAAGTATAGACAAACGTGGCGTAAGTTTGACGTCGTTCATCAAATGACGCTGACGTGCTCCGGTATGCTGTCATAGCATGTGTGCGTTTCAATGTAAAAATCATGTAGTTTTGACTAATTCAATGAAATTTGACAAATTGTTTTTTTATACTTATGCTCACGATATATTAAAATTTGAAAGTATTTGAAGCTGTGGTTTGTGAGTTATGATATTTTTCTACGAACTTTTTGATTCACCCACGTATACTCTGGTATTGTAGGAATTGGACCAGGAATCTGTCTCACTGATAGCGTTGCTAAATTAGGAAAGGATAGGCGTAAAGTTGAAACATCCCAATCAAATACCCATAATATGTGCACTGTAATTTATACCTTACATGAGTTGAAACAAGGACAAGTTATTTATCATTGTTTGTAAAAAGGGACGGGGTGAGGCTTTTAGAACTGTTGTGAAAATAGATACAAAAATGCACTTTGGTTTGCCAAAAATAAAGTATTAACAAGACATGCAAGGGGCTACTACCTCGTTATAAAGTTGACACCAGCGCCGAAATAGAAAAACAGGAAACCACGATGGAAGCAGGCCTTACAACGCTGATATCCTGAAAAACCGCAAGACATGGTCTCGACTATTACCAAAATAATAAACATTTCTGCGCACGCACTATCAATTTACCAACTCAGTATTAAAACAACAACGTCTGGATAAACGTACCAACAAGTAATTAGAGCGAAAACAACGACTGGACAAACATGAACAGATTCTACAAGATAGACATAGCTCGTTCAGGAGATGACAAATGGTCGTAGCTAGGCGCTTGTCATCTCATGACGTTCATAAAAGTGTAAATTATAGAATCAATGAGATACGATTGTGTGGAAAACGGTCCAAACCTATGGACCTCAGGAAGTTACCAGTTATACAAAGTAAATCATGAACTACCACAATGATGTCTATATGCAGTGAGGATTTATCAACGTTTTTTTTGCTGAGGGCATTAATTGCCGGAAAGTTAATTTCAGTGCAGAGATTTCCAGCACATATGGCAGAACATTCATGAAAATCGAAAACGAGGAACCAGACGGGTAGTGTGGAGGATAACAATGGATACTATATACAGACATTTTTCTTCATGGTGGATGTGCATTGCTCATTTGCCCGTATACATGTGCGTCTGAAGAATTATGGATTGTGTTTAATCAGTGCGATCTTTGACATTATTATGCAAATTTACTATATAAGTTTTTTTTTTCAGAGAAGGTGTTGGCGTTCTTACAATATATATTTATATTTCTATGTGTTTCAATTATTCCAAAATCTTACTTGTCATTGTTGTATTTTAAAGAAACACGTTGTAGTTGTGTTTAAAAGTTATGTTGCAAGGATAGGATTAATGGCATATAGCCTACATATCACTTAGCTAAGAAATTAAATTATTCTTGAATTAATTGAATTTCTTAATCTTCGCTAAGAAATTAAATTATTCTTGAATTAATTGAATGTCTTAATTCGAATGGGGGACGTGTAATATAATACGTACGCACATGGCTGTCACACCAAGCTGACGAAATACTTAGTAGTAATCAATTAGAATGCTGTAAACCCATCATGGAGGCACAAGCTCATGATATACCTTGACAGATATAAATGATGATCGTGATGAGGATTGAAGTAATTAGATTGAGTGACGTACGGTGCGATTATGTGACGCACGAAAAGAATCCCTTATAAACTCGGAAAGAAACTAGACAAGTTGGATAGTCCAGTCCACGGACTAGCTTGTCACTCGGCGGATGCCGCAGTGTGGATATTATGTTACGAATACTAATGACACTTATGAACATATTGCTTAGAGAACTACTTTGAATGTTTCGTGAGAACTTACATGCTTTTGTGTTATAGCTATTTAGACTATTTATATTTGGTAATGTGGGAGTTAATAAAATACCTAGAACTTATACGTGTATTTGGACTTATATTTCATACCTTGAAATATGATAGACTTGTGTATGTTTATAACAGTACTACACTAAACTGTTGTAACACCAGTACAGCACAACACTACAACAGGTAGCCAGTGAAGATCCTTCAGCACAGGAGTGATGTGATTGTAACGTGGTGTCCGTTTGATGAGGCGGGCAGCTGTATTTTGAATAATTTGTAGTTTATTCAAAATGATTTTCGGGGTGCCACATAGTAATGAATTGCAGTAATCCAGTCTCGATGTTACTAAAGAATTGATCAGGGATTTTGTTGCATCAACAGTTAAGTATTGTCTGATTTGACCTATTTGTCGGATCTGCATGAAACACGACCTTGAGACAGAAATTACATGTTTGTCCATGTCCAAATGCGAATCTAACATGCCCCCGAGGTTTCTCACCATCGACGTTGGTCTGATTACAGCATCACCAACTTTTACATTGAGATTGTCGACTGAACTGGCATTCCTTTTCGGTACAAACAAGATTACCTCTGTTTTTTCGGCGTTAAGTTTCAGCAAATTTTCTTTCATCCAGTGCAAGATATCCTTCAGACAAGCTTCAATTCGTTGCAGTGTTTCATCTCGCGAGACACAATCTTTTGGTTTGAATGCCATATACAATTGGGAGTCATCGGCATAGAAATGATGTTGCAATTGATGTTTTCTACAGATTGCACCTACTGGTTTTGTGTACATAATGTAGTTCTTCGGACCAAGCACAGAACCCTGTGGTACACTGTAGTTCATTAGTACAGGTTTTGAAAGTTCTCCATCTATACAGACAGTCTGGTAGCGGTCACACAAATAGAATTTCATCCACTCTAGTGGCTTGCCTATTATACCGAAATGATTGTCAAGTCGGCGTAGTAGGGTGTTGTGATCTATGGTGTCAAAAGCTGCTGATAAATCCAGCATTACCAGGACCGTAGCTTTATTCTGATCTAGAGAGCAAAGGATATCATTTTTTTCACACGAAGAAGAGCCGTTTCAGTTGAGTGGAATTTTCTGTATGCTGACTGACATTCTTCGTGGAGATCGTGCAGTGTTAAATGCTCTTCCAGTCGAGCATCGACTACCTTCTCGAGAACTTTGGAAATGAAAGGTAGGTTTGACACAGGTCTATAATTTTTCAGTACATTTTGATCAAGGCCTGGCTTCTTTATCAGTGGTCTTATTCTGGACCTTTAAAAGCCTTGGGTACATAAGCACTTTTGAGTGATGCATTGAATATTCTTGTTAATAATGGCAGTAGTTCATTCAAGCAATCCTTTAACAGCCATGTTGGTATTGGATCAAGTTCACATGATTTACTAGGTGATTTATTTATTAGTTTTCGGATTTCATCCTCAGATGTTGGAGAAAATTCTGACAATTACTCTTTTCCGAACGGAGTTTCGACTTCAACACTGTCGTTTTGTTGGTATGATTGAATAGTGGAGGCTATTTCAGTACGTATTGCTTCAATTTTGTTAATGAAGAAATCACTGAAATCCTGTGCAAGCGTTTTAGCAGGTTTACCAGTTTTTCTTCACCCGTCAGATGTTTAGTTATCTTGAATAACCCTTTCTGATCACGACCACAGGACTCTACCTTATCTGTGTAATAGGATACTTTGGATCGTTTCAACATTTTGTTGACTACCGAAAATTGATTCCTGTATATTTCATGGTCTATTGTCAATTTAGATTTTCGCCATTTTCGCTCCAATTTTCGTCTCAGATGTTTGGCGTCATGTAGATCTTCAGTGTACCATGGACAGGAGGGTCTTAAAACTATTGTTTTTGATTTAAGGGGTGCATGCTTGTCAATTAGTGATAAAAGTCCATGGGTATAAACCTCAACTAGTTCATCAACGTCTGATATGTGCAGCCCACTGCTCAAAATATCTGAGGATTCAATGTCTTTTTTGAATTCATTGATATCAATAGATTTTAACTTTCTTAAATTTACTGTTTTTCTTATAGGGGCAGGTTTAGCAGCGCAAGCTTTAAATACTACTGCAAAATGATCACGAGAGGTCTTTCCACTGCCTAAGCGAATGAGCACTTACAATATACGAAAAATGCTTCTGAATGTCACAATTCATGGGTGTAGGAGCCATGGGACCTGCAGGGGTCAGGTCCCCGATGTCAGAACAAGGAGTCATACATAGTTTTGCCTCCTCAATAATTCATATCAAATGTATAACGTTCGGCCTAAACTTGTCTTATATATCTTTAAATAATATGGGTACCTTTTTTTATGTTCTAGATGAAAAAGTATTTGTAAGATGGGCATTGTTCGTGCTCGCTTCGCTCGCAGAATATTTTTAATATACAATGTACATGTATGTGGTTTAAAATACGTAGCTGTTGCATGACAGAAATCAATTACAAGAGATAGTTTGTCCTAGCTCATTATATTACCTTTTGACTTTTAAATCATCATTACTAAACCATTAAGGTTAACTCGCGGAATTAAGAAAAAAAGATATTACAGGGCTCCCAGATAGGCTTAGAATGCACAATGCACTAGATTCATCCATTGTTTTGAAAATTTTCCCGGGGGAGTATGCCCCCGGACCCCCCTACTTATGTTATGATATCCCAATGGTCAAAGATGAAAGCTGCTATCTAAAATACAATATCTGAACACTTATTAATATGCACGAACATACAATTTCACAATGTACATGTTGACGCTGATAACATAAAAAGGTAACTATGGATTCCCCCACATATACTGTGCATTTTCACACACATATTAAGCAATTACCCTCCCCTCGGAAAGCCGTACATACCGCGTGCCCCCCCCCACTCAGAAATTTCTGGATCCGGGCCTGGGATTTGTAAAAAAAACATAAAAATCTTCGAACACGTCCTGATTAAGGTTTGAAAGGTTGTCCCGGAAAGTACAGAAAAGAAAATCAAATAAATATCGGGATACGTTTTGCAACGCATGGCTTTATCCAAATAAATGAAGGCAGACCCTTCAACTTCAAGTGAATTTGTCGCGAAATGACCCGTCACTAAAAACTATGTACACGTACTTTAGTTGATTCCAAAAGCTACCGAGTAAACTAAGGGCTAAACTGATTGGTTGATTTATTTACTCTTCATGGATACTTGTACATGATCTTGAAGGCTTTGGCCAACGGCAAATCAGCTTTTACTTCTATTACGAGCTCTTTGGTCCAATACCCGACAACATACAAATTTTTATTTACAGTCGGTTGACATGAGAGGTTGCGGGGAATTTATAGCTCCTGCACATACGACAATTTCCTTTTTACATTTCACATAGCGTTTTCTGCCATCGTTAATGGAACACACACCGATTGCTTTATTGTTAGAAATGTCGATTTTTGTCGCGAGACTGTTCAAAGACACGTGAAGGTTTTCCTTTTTCAATAGATTTAATCCTGAGCTGCCGTGAACACCATTTCGAATAAACTTTTTTCCAGTGCTAAATCCTTCTTGATCTTTGCTATAGTAATCAGTGGGTTCATAATCAAACCTTTAAAACGATGATGTTCATTCTACACTTTTATATTTGGTTATGTAATTTTTTTTAAATTCAATGTACAAAGTATGTTTTTCTTCAGCATAAAGTATAATAAAAAAAACAATAAAACCCATCATACCTGGAAATTTCCTATGAAAAGTCTTCCATTGGTACAGAACAACACATTCCTGATGCATATGTAAGTTCGAAGGTTGTCTCAGATAATTTTATTTTGTAGTATCACTTATAAATAAGTAGGGGAGCACACAAATCCGTGACATTGAACTGGCGAACATGATGAGGATCAGACCATATCATATTCTGAGTACATGCACGTTATAAGTTGACCGACTTACGATTTGCATAATGTGCATACTAGTATATTATTCGTCAGATTGAATTACATGTATCAAATAGTCTGCACTAGTACAAATATGTTAACAAAACGTTAAAACCAACCATAAGTATCTTATTCAGAGCTGTTTTCATCAGATATGTTCGACAGACAAACAGAGGACGAGCACTATAGATGAATTATAATCGTCAGCTTACTATAGCAAAGGCGGACCAATATCAAACACTTTCAGTTACAGAACGCCGCTATCAGATGTGTATTTGAGGGCTGGACAAGAGCTTGGTTATGAAGTCACTGATTACAATGGCAAAGATCAAGAAGGATTGAGCACTGGACAGAAGTTTATTCGAAATGGTGCTCGCAGCAGCTCAGGAATGGAATATATTGAAAAAGCGGAATTCAAGGAAAACCTTCACGTGTCTTTGAACAGTCTCGCGACAAAAATCGACATTTCTAACAAAAAAGCAACCGGTGTATATTTCATTAAAGATGACAGAACGCGCTATGTGATATGTAAAAAGGAAATTGTGGTAAGTGCAGGAGCAATTAACTCCCCACAACTTCCTATGTTATCGGGCATTGGACCAAAAGCCCATCTTAAGGAGCTTGGGATAGAAGTAAAAGTTGATTTACCCGTTGGTCAAAATTTTCAAGACCATCAGTTTGTTCTCCTGAAGAGTAAAATAAATCAACCAATCAGTTTATACTCGACAGCTTTTGTACTCGAATGAAGTACGATATCTTTGGTGACGGACCTAACGCGACAAACATACTTGAAGGGTCTGCTTTCCTTCATTTGGACAAAGCAGCACGAGGCAAAACGTATCCAGATATTCAATTGATTATCTGTTCTACTCTATTCCGGAACAACATTGTAAACTTACAACAGGACGTGTTCGAAGAATATTTTGAAACCAATCCCGACGCACATGGGTTCACGACAGCTGTTTGTCTCACACATCCCAAAAGCGCTGGTTGTATAACTTTACGCAGCACCGATCCATTCGATTATCCAAAAATAGACACCGTGTATTACACAAAGAAGGAAGACATTGAAACTATGATTGGAGGAATTAGAATATGGGAACAGTTAATGGAAACAAAAACACTTAAGGAGCTCGGGGTTACCCTCAATGACAACAAGTATAACTTTTGCTCTAATTACAAATTCCGATCGGACGAATACTGGGAATGTGTTATACGCTCTGTGTCAACAACAGTATACCATCAAAGCGGTACATGTCGAATGGGAGCACGTGGTAATCCAACAGCCGTTGTTGACCCACAACTGAAAGTGATAGGTATCCATGGGTTACGTGTTGCAGATGCTTCCATATTTCCTAACGTCACTTCCGGAAATACAAATATACCGACAATAATGATTGGTGAAAAAGCTGCAGACATGATCCGGGGTAAATCAACGACCGAAAAGTACAAACGATTTGTATAAGGTGGCTGCATGAGACTTTGATTTCACTGTTCAACCTGTTACTTTTCTTGGTCAGTCTACTATATATCGCTGTCTTAGAATGAGAAAGCCGTATAAGTAAAAAATCGATGTTTTGAGAAAACAAAAAAAAAAAATATCCGTAATTTACTCTTTGCATATGGTAAAACAAGCTGCTTCAAATTCAGTTTGGTGAACGTAATAAGTTCCGATTTTCTTGAAAATAGACGCATAAGAAGAGCTTCGTGATGCTGATTACTAATATATATTACTTACGACCTTCTCATTCTAGGACATCGGTATATACAGTGGTAGTGATAATTGGCTGCTGTTCGAGAACTTCTGCATGTGTGTTAACATGACAGTACCTAATTTACATGTGTCTGAACACTTTTTCGTATATTTTGTTAATGGTTGGACACTTGATCCAATACTCACCGCTATTGAATTTATTAAACGAGTTGGATAAACATGATAAAATACGAGGCTCTGTCGAGTATTTTATTACTTTTATCATACAAGTTTAATAATTTTAATATGTAAGGACACGAATGTAAGATTCTTTTATCACATAAACAAAATAAGCCATTTAAATGTAGAAAACTAAAACTAATAGACCCGCTTCCCCTTAAGAGAGAATAAGATTGAGTTGAGTAATGCGGTTAAGAATAAATGAGCATCTAAACATAGTGCAACACAGTGACTGTATTTCAATTACATTTATTCAATGTGAATATGAGCCGAGACGGGTATATTTGAACGGTAATAATGTCACGGACCATTTTAGCAGGCCCTATCCAGTCTTGAAATTAGTTTGGTAATGGGAACATACTCGTACTAAAAAACGGGAAACGTGACGTACATTGTGACGTCATGTTTATGTTTTGACTTCATCACAACTTCGAATTTCCGGAATGAGATTGATGAATTTTTAAGATATGCGATTTTGAAACTCAAAATGCATTTAACTTTTTCAGGAAGTGTTAGCCTATGCTATGTTCAATAAATAAATGTAGTTTTGTGTTTATTTATTATATTTGAATTGAAGTGCCTTTGTAAATTCTCAGATTCGCCTTGTCCATCGATCTTACCTGTACCGCTAACGATAAAATCACGGTCGACCATGTTTGTTTATTTTTTTGACAGCGCGTATGGATACATAAAAGTAGTGATTAGCCGCCTTATTTACATAGTTATTATATTACTGAGTAGTGTAATATCGTTTTTATGTAACGGGCTTTATTACACTCACAAACCGTGATTTATGTGATAAAATGGTCTATTACACAATCATTACTTGTGCTATTCACTCATGACTGCAAATATTTGCATTTCATTTTTTACTTCATATTTGTATACTTATGTAAAACCATAAATCACATTATACTATTTTAAAATCACTGAAAAGTTTAAATTAATACTGAGTATATCAAGCTTTCACTGAACGTTTTTATACGATTTCAACTTTATTTTATACACTTATTAGATCCATGTCAACTAAGTACACAGTACGTGTTAATGAGACAATCACTTAACTTCATAGATAATAATCATGTTATCGCGTTATGTACATATTTAATTAATCACATGATTATCTTGATAATTAACAGACAAACTATACTTAATACATATTAAGGGGTTACAAATATCTGACCCAACGCGTTAATCATATGAATAACGCGATAATAATAATTATTTTGGAGGCAGACTAAGCACAAATTATACTGTATCACTAGCTTAGAATAGGAAGGTCGAAACTACTACTTACAACCTCATACGACTGATACATGCATGTATTTAAAATCTGCACCATAAGGTGCTTATTATGAACCTTTTTTCATGAAAATCGGAACTTGTCATGTTGGTCAAACTAAAGTTGAAAACGCTAAGAGTAATTGGCAGTCATTTTTTTCTTGTTTCCTCAAAGAATTGATTTTGTACTTATGACCTTCTCATTCTAAGCCAGCGATATACCTGCGTGACAAATAGTTTATTCGTTCTATTTCTATATATCTGTGTTTTTATTACGCTTGCAATTAGCGACCTCGTGGCGGCGATGAAGGATTGATGACACGTTGTTAATTGTAATTTTAGTTGACCAGATAACACCTTGACCAATAAACAATTTTTTTTCCCGAGTACTCGAATACTGATTTTACTATTCGATAATCGGAACTTTAAATGAGTACTCGAGTACTCTGGTACTCGTTGCCATCCCTAGTTCATTTCATTCAATTATTTGAGATATGTGTTTTATTCCTGCACATGTACACATCGATGGCTGAGAATGAGAAGGTCGCACGTACGACCTTTTAAGATTCATACATATTTAGAATAAGCATCACAAGGCGCTTCTTATGAGCCCATTTTCATAAAAATCTGAACTTGTCATGTTGACCAAATTGAAGTTGTAAATGAAGTTTGTTTTACCATAAGTAAAGAGTAAATGTCAGACAGTTTTTCCGTGTTTTCTCAAAATATCGATTTGGTAGTTACGACCTTCTAATTCTAAGCCATCGACATGTACATACTAGATAAAACAATTGTATTTACTAGTACTTGCACGTAATCGGCGTTTACTCGCCTTAGTTATATTTTCATATAATGCATTTAGCCAAGATTATGCAAATACACATACAATATTCTATAACTAAAAAGGTCATCAAAAAAAGTTAGCCTTGGCATGGAAGTGGATAACATTACACGACGAAAGAATATAAGTAGATAATAAATTACTATGGCAATATGACTCCATCACACCGTCACGGTGGGGGTTTGTTTTCAATAAAAACACACATTATTCCTGATTATTAGATTGCTTTTAATAAGTCATAAATATAATTACTTAAGTGACACTGACATTAAGAATGTAAAAATACTCCATCCAAATTCTGATGTGTATGAATAAATTAAAAACGTAAACATGAGACTTGTATTTTTCTTGTTCTGTTGAAAACTTCCCCTTTTAAGAAATAAATATGGTAATATGGCCATACAATACAGCACTCAACTGAAATGAATTTATTAACGGACGCCGATACGTTTATACCACTAAGTTGAAGCTATAAAATGCTCCACTGAAAGATTGGTACTTTGTTGTTCCTTATTTCAGACCAAAGCCACAAAATAAGGTAATTGCTAAGGGATATTTCCAACAAGATATTTCTAGAACATGTATGCACTAAAACGTTTGGGAGAACACTACCTACCACTAGCACTCAACTTAACCAGCTGAACACAGAAATCATTAACACCACATCACAACTACACGGAGCAATGCCCACACATATAATAATAAGCCAAAATACACTTAACCGAATTTCTTATTGGCCACTCAATGAAATATTATATTACGCGATATATTCAATCAATATTTCTAAAATTTTATATATCTATCGATTTCAAGAAATAAATAAAATCATCCATGCGGAACGGTTAGTGCAAAATAGCTTACGTGCACGTGGTTCACGTGCCCGACATGATTTTTAAAATTAGTCAAAATGTATTCTCTGTCGATTGGCTTTAATGAAACAAATTAAAACTGACGAGAATAGGTAATGTGGGGCGTGCTGAAGCTGTTAGAATGACGAGTACAAGCACCTAAATCCAGACATGTACGTCAAAACGTCATTTTGAAAAATGCGATATTTATAATAACGTGGTGTTTAGCTCGAATTACTGCTAGAAACAAATTATCTATAAATAAAATTGGACTGTATCGGGCTTTCAATTATTTGTATTCTTCTAAAAGTTTTTTTTAACTAATTTATAAAAACACGTGGCCAATCAGAAATTCGCTAAATGTATGCATGCATCTGACGTCATGAGCGCGTTCCACATGGCTCATTCTCACAAATTGTAGTGTTTTTAATAAAAGTCCATCAATAGGAAACAAATTCATACCTAGTACGATACTATTCCAAGCTGTGCACGAGGCCAACGTGCAAAAAAGTAATTTCGCACCAACCGTTACGCATGGATGATTTTGTACATGAATAAGCAATTTCTTTCATGAAATCGATATATTAGTGCGTGGAATAAACAAATAACACAGCCTTAGATTTATTGATATACTATATCCGGTGATATATTTTTCAAGGGTGGCCAATTAGAAATTCGGTTAAGTGTATAATCCAAAGTCCAAGTCCCCGCCGTCATAAACAGTTTTTACTTTAAAGTGGTTTTGGGCGTCTTATGTCTCTCCGTGCTCTCTTTGTATGGCGACATTACATGAACATGGTAAATTTTATTCAGAACGGCGAAGGCGCATTGTACTTCGAGCATTGTTTGCAAGCTATTTAACATAGTAAAATGTTACATACGACAATTGTGTTTTGAATACATGTTAAAGAAATGTTTTTGACGCCATGCGTTCATAATTTTTTTTGTAGAAAACATTTTTTTCATTTACTGAACAGTACTTGATGTAATTCAGCCAATCAGCCATGTCCCTTGTGTGTATAACGCATTTGAAGTCATTACTTTGATTGACCATGTTATGTAAGCAGCTTGTCAAACACATCACCATTTATTATAGCCAGATTGAGAAAGACACTCGACATAAAGTACGAAAATTGCCTAAAATGTATTAGTGTGTGAAGAAATTATTGTTGTTTTACCTTTAAATATCAGTTTACATTTGGCTTGGTTATTGTTAAATGGAGAAAGGTCACTCAACTACATTTAATGGATATATTTCAAAATGTACAGCGAACATTGACCGTCAGTTAACTTTATGAAAACCCGGTGCGCTTGGTTGCATCTTCTATGCTCCAAACTGCTAAATGTTGGACGGGAGAAGCGTATAACTCTGTCTAAGACCATCCGTGACTATGGGGTTTTAGTTCTTCCGTTCGTTCAAATGAACAGAAAATAAAAATGCGCATCAAAATATTGTAACGCTTTGGGCAAATCAGAAAAATTATACACACATTTCATAGAAACATAGTTATACGCGAGTATGAGATTTAACATAGCAAAGTCAATAACAGACGTCGTCGTTCATGTGCTATCAGTTATAATATCGCTGACTTAGAACAAGAAGGTCGTAACTACCAAATCGATAAATTGAGAAAACAAGAGAAAACTATCTGGCATTTACTCTTTACTTATGGTAAAACAAACTTTTACAACTTCATTTTGGTCAACATGACAAGTTCAGATTTTTTATGAAAATGGGCTCATAAGAAGCGCCTTGTGATGCTTATTCTAAATATGTATGAATCTTAAAAGGTCGTAAGTGGCACTTACGACCTTCTAATTCTAAGCCATCGATATAAGGTTTACCTGCGAATCGTATTTCACAAGTTAAATTATAAAGTAGTTCGAACAAAAAGACGGCTGCAGTGTAAAACTAGACGAAGGTAATACCCCATTATTGTTTACATTAAACTCTTTATGAAACGAAACCCATAATGTAAATAAAAGGCGGAACATCTTGTGAACAAATCCGATGTTAGCAAAAGAGGGTCAGACATGTTAGACCTGGAGAGGGTGCTCTTGTTTGACCTAATAATAATAAGGACAACCAATCAGATCATACCATATCAAACTCTTGGTCACTAACAGCTGCTACGATTGGCTACCCTTATTACGTAATAAAATAAGATTAATATTGAAAACCACAACTCAGCTAGCAAAGGCTCCAAAAGTCTTTTTGAGGTCACCAGAAATTACAATTAAACACATAACTAAGATGCAAACTTAAAAAACCAAGCATTGGTAATTCTTACCTCCATACCTTACACCTCGAGAAGACACTATATCGCTGGCTTAGAATGAGAAGGTCGTAAGTACAACCTTATAAGACTGATACATATTTAAAATCAGCATCACAATGTAATCCTTATAAGCCTATTTTCATAAAAATTGGAACTTGTCATGTTGACCAAACTACGGGGGCACAGAAGCGACATGGTCAATATATTTTATTAAGTTGGGGGAACAAGACAATTTTGGAGAAGTTGAGGCAACGAGATAATTTAAGAAATATATTTTTGTAAGTTGGGGGAAAAACTTGATTTTGAAAAATATTTTATCTATCTTGTGGCCACAACTTAGTATGTTGTTCCCTCAATATGCAACATAACTAACTTGTGCGAACAAGATAACTAAGTTGTGGCCATAAGTTAATAAAATATATTGTCAAAATTAAGTTGTTCCCCAAACTTAAAAAAATATATCTCCGAAATTATCTTGTTCCCCCAAACTAACATAAAATATTTATCCGAAATTATCTTGTTCCCCAACTCAATACAATATATCGACCATGTCCCTTCTGTGCCACCGTACAAAACTGAAGTTGAAAAGGTTTATTTTAAATAAAGAGTAGTTTGTGGACATCTTTTCCTGGTTTTCTCATTATATCGATTTTGTAGTTACGACCTTCTCATTGTGAGCTAGCTATATATACATGCAAAGTTTCTACCACTAGCCAAGTGGGTGAACGTTAGAAACCTACAATAGCTAGCCAGTGAGCACATTTATACATGAACACTGTGTATAAACGAACCGATTTCCGGCAATTGCAATAATGAGTACACGTTGAATTATAGAGTACGGCAATTATGGGTACAGTGATCAGATTTTACATGTGCTTTCAATAGCAATAAAGGATACAAGTTGAAATTTGTAGGATTCCGATGAGTCATACAGTATATACTGATTTGGTTTTACGCTGTGATGAATAAACCCATGTTTTTAACATAATCTATCATATTAAACGATCCCTGCCCTTGTATTATTATTATTTAGGAATTGTACTTAAGATTGCTCATATGACACTTGTAATATTACTGCAGTACTATTCTATATACTAGTACTATTCAAAATGTACTTAAGGATGTTTTAAACCACGTGAAACACATAATAAAAACGAGAAGATAAAGATAGTCATGAATATGTGTCAACAACTTATCTATAAAAACCAACCTAGATTTCAAAATGATATAAAAGATTACGCATAACATTTAACGTCATTGTAAAGTAACCCCGTTTCTAGTATAGTTGATCCAAGGTCATTGAGTTATATATATGGTCTGATGCATACTCAGCTATATTCAGTCGGTAATCATTAAGACGTGTGCGCTTTGGAAAGTAGGAAGTGGGATACAGACTACCAGGTAGGATACAAATTTGATATTTTGCATACGTTATCAGTCTGATCACTGTTACTGTATATACATAATTGATAGAAAAAAAACAAATGTTTTTATTTTTTTTGTAAATTTATATTTTTTCTTTCAATGTCCATTTATAGGGAGACTGACCAACCGGTCACCGTTCAAAATGATTTAGTGTTTTCATGCATTACGGCATTACGTGCATTAATTATTCATTTTAAATAAGGTTGTGTGTTAACAAAAAACAGCACTATGCAATGGAGTTAAGCTTACGAGGGATGGTCCAAAATAACGTGGACTTGTGCTATTGCTTCCAACAGCATCGTTATTCTTCCAAATACTTGTGCTTACATGGTTTATTATCGGAACATTCATTTAACAAATTTCACATTGACACAATACAGCAAGCACATCGCGTGTTTTGTAACTATTGTAACAAAAAGTGTGTATCGTTTTTATACGCCCGTTGAAAAACGGGACGTATTATGTGAACACCCTTGGCGGGCGTGCGGGCGTGCGGGCGTGCGGGCGTGCGGGCGTGCGGGCGTGCGGGCGTGCGGGCGTGCGGGCGTGCGGGCGGGCGGCGGCGTCCAATATTTGTCTGTACTCTAGCTCAAACAGTTTTTATCCGATCGTCTTCAAACTTGCTGACAATGCTTATGGGTGTAATATCTAGGCCAAGTTCGATTATAGGACAAATCGGTGCAGGCCTTCTTGGGTTATGGTCCTTCTTTTACCAAAAAAATGTGAAATTGGCCTTGTCTGTACTCTAGCTCAAACAGTTTTCATCCGATCGTCTTCAAACTTGCTGACAATGCTTATGGGTGTAATATCTAGGCCAAGTTCGATTATAGGCCAAATCGGTGCAGGCCTTCTTGGGTTATGGTCCTTCTTTTACCAAAAAAATGTGAAATTGGCCTTGTCTGTACTCTAGCTCAAAGAGTTTCTGTCCGATCGTCTTCAAACTTGCTGACAATGCTTATGGGTGTAATATCTAGGCCAAGTTCGATTATAGGCCAAATCGGTGCAGGCCTTCTTGGGTTATGGTCCTTCTTTTACCAAAAAAATGTGAAATTGGCCTTGTCTGTACTCTAGCTCAAACAGTTTTTGTCCGATCGTCTTCAAACTTGCTGACAATACTTATGGGTGTAATATCTAGGCCAAGTTCGATTATAGGCCAAATCGGTGCAGGCCTTCTTGGGTTATGGTGCTTCTTTTACCAAAAAAATGTGAAATTGGCCTTGTCTGTACTCTAGCTCAAAGAGTTTTTGTCCGATCGTCTTCAAACTTGCTGACAATGCTTATGGGTGTAATATCTAGGCCAAGTTCGATTATAGGCCAAATCGGTGCAGGCCTTCTTGGGTTATGGTCCTTCTTTTACCAAAAAAATGTGAAATTGGCCTTGTCTGTACTCTAGCTCAAACAGTTTTTGTCCGATCGTCTTCAAACTTGCTGACAATACTTATGGGTGTAATATCTAGGCCAAGTTCGATTAAAGGCCAAATCGGTGCAGGTCTTCTTGGGTTATGGTGGTTCTTTTACCAAAAAAATGTGAAATTGGCCTTGTCTGTACTCTAGCTCAAACAGTTTTCATCCGATCGTATTCAAACTTGCTGACAATGCTTATGGGTGTAATATCTAGGTCAAGTTCAATTATAGGCCAAATCGGTGCAGGCTTTCTTTGGTTATGGTCCTTCTTTTACCAAAAAAATGTGAAATTGGCCTTGTCTGTACTCTAGCTCAAACAGTTTTCATCCGATCATCTTCAAACTTGCTGACAATGCTTATGGGTGTAATATCTAGGCCAAGTTCGATTATAGGCCCATATCGGTGCAGGCCTTCTTGGGTTATGGTCCTTCTTTAACCAAAAAAATGTGAAATTGGCCTTGTCTGTACTCTAGCTCAAACAGTTTTCATCCGATCATCTTTAAACTTGCTGACAATGCTTATGGGTGTAATATCTAGGCCAAGATAAGTTTCAAGATGATTGTTCAAAAATGTTTTGACATAATATGGGCTTTTATTTCATAATCAATATTTTTTGTCACTAGCACAACCAAGACGGGCGTATTTTGTGACATTTTGGCATCTTGTTCAAGTTACATATACAATAAGATAGAATGAAATGAAAGTAAGAAATGCACTAAACAAACACACCTTACGATGGGATGTAAAGGTGACATCTTGTCAAATGTTGACGTCATTGTAACAGTTTGTTTTAAAGTGTATAGAGCTATATCGGAAGATATTTTTTTTAAAGTTTAAAAAACTGAAAAACAATTATGCTTTTATATCCATCAGATCATTTTTCGCTTCAGTTTTAACATAATTTCTCCCTGTGATTTATTGCACATGCAAACTGTCCATTTTCATACGAAAGTGTTCTAGAACACCCTATGAAACTATAAGAATATTCTATTTTTCGACAATTGAATCAAAGTACACGGAACCCATCCAAAGTTTTGATTTGCAATTAAGGTAGTCTAGTATCATACTAAAAACGATGTAAGTAACTATTTTGACATTGAACGACTGTTAGAATATAGCTATATACACTTAAACATACAAACTATTCTTTCAGTAGTTCCGCTTGTATCAAACCAATTCCCGGAGCATTTCGATTCGTTGCGCGTGTATGTTTATGACTTGAATTACTTCGTCGTCTGGTGGAGTATGATAGTTAGATATCTAATTGAGTGTCTGGTGTAAGGACATTTCCAACATCTTCAAAGTGATATCCATCAGCTAGTTTTTCTTAAGTTTTAAGTTTTTTTCTTTTGTATCTTTAACATTGGGAGGTGGTGTATTCGTCTTTCTCTATAGATGTTAAGTGATCTTGTAGACAATACCCCTATCCTCTTTCCAAATCACACTCTGTTACATGTATTTGTAGTTCTATGAATAGTTCTCTATCTATCTTAGCACTTAGCACTTGCCTCAGCATCTCTATCGGTATTTCTGTAGTTTTTTTGTTATTCATTCAGGGCAAGTATAAGATGTCGTCCAACATACCAGCAGTACTTGGAATTCTGGCAGCCGTTTTGGTTACCTATTGGTTGAATCGGAACCCAACTGGTAATTCTAAGAAGTATGACAGTGAATTAGAGGCCGACTACGATTATATAGTGATTGGGTCGGGCTCTGCAGGTTCCGCTGTTGCTGCCAGACTGTCTGAAGATAGTGACAACAGAGTACTTCTCTTGGAAGCTGGCGGACACTTCAATGAGAACGATGATATCCATACCCCTATTTTATGGCCAACCCTACAAAAAACAAAACATGATTGGGAGTATTATACTGAGCCACAAACAGATTCTTTTCAAGGTTTAAATGGACACCGAGGGTATTTGCCACGTGGACGAGTTCTTGGAGGAAGCAGTTGTTTGAATGCAATGCAATATACGCGTGGCAGTCCGTTTGATTATGACGAATGGGCTGCAGCCGGGTGTGATGGGTGGGGATATAAAGATGTACTCCCCTACTTTCTGAAAATGGAAGATGTAAATATCGATGAATTAGATTCGTCAGAATACCATAGTAAAGGCGGACCAATATCAAATAGTTTTAGTTATAGGACGCAGCTATCCGATGTGTATTTGAAGGCCGGACAAGAAATCGGCTACGACATCACAGATTATAATGGCAAAGATCAAGAAGGGTTTAGCACTGGACAAAAGTTCATTCGAAATGGTATTCGCAGCAGTTCAGGAATGGAATATATTGAAAAAGCGGAATTCAAGGTAAACCTCCACGTGTCTTTGAACAGTCTTGCGACAAAAATCGACATTTCTAACAATAAAGCAATCGGTGTGTATTTCATTAAAGATGGCAGAAAGCGCTATGTGAAATGTAAAAAGGAAATTGTTGTAAGTGCAGGGGCTATTAACTCCCCACAACTTCTCATGTTGTCGGGTATTGGACCAAACGCCCATCTAAAGGAACTTGGGATAGAAGTAAAAGCTGATTTACCCGTTGGTCAAAACTTTCAAGATCATCAGTTTGTATTCCTTAAGAGCAGGATAAATCAACCAATCAGTATAACCCCTGGTATACTCGGCAGCTTTTGGACACAGATGAAGTACAATATCTTTGGTGACGGACCTTACGCGACAAACATACTTGAAGGGTCCGCTTTCCTTCATTTGGACAAAGCAGCACGTGGCAAAACGTATCCAGATATTCAAATGATTTTCTTTTCTGCACTTTTCCGGGACAATCTTTTAAACCTTAAACAAGATGTGTTCGAAGATTTTTTTGAAATGAACCCTGATGCACATGGTTTTACGACAGCAGTCTGTCTAACACGTCCCAAAAGCGCTGGTAGCCTAACTCTTCGTAGCACCGATCCATTTGACTATCCAAAAATAGATACTGCGTATTTTACTAACAAAGAAGATATGAAAACTATGATTGGGGGAATAAGAATATGGGAACAGCTTATGGAAGCAAAAACGCTCAAGGATCTTGGGGTTACCCTCAATGACGACAAGTTTAACTTTTGCTCCGATTTCAAATTCAGATCGGACGAATACTGGGAGTGTGTTGTACGATCTGTGTCCGTAACTGAATACCACCACAGCGGTACATGTCGAATGGGAGCACGTGGTAATCCAACAGCCGTTGTTGATCCACAACTGAGAGTGATAGGTATCCAAGGGTTACGTGTTGCAGATGCTTCTATATTTCCTAACGTCACTTCCGGAAATACAAATATACCTGCAGTGATGGTGGGTGAAAAAGCTGCAGACATGATTCTGGGTAAAACAGCGACCGACAATTACAAACGTAAGGTATAGCTAAAACGATGTGTACATACCAATACCGAATTTCGCGATATACATGTTATTAAACACGAAATTCAATTGTAAATTAACGTTGTCATGCTTGTAGTTTTTCATCATGTGACAGCATATCAATTGTATGTGGTTATGTTTAGCTACATGTTGCTACAGTACAACTTTTGCAAATTTATGTTTACAAGTATAATTATTTTCCAATATAGACACTTTTACTATGTATCTGTTTTATCACGCTGTTTATCTACCTCATATTCTAGTTATTCATTCAGTATAACGTTTCTGCAGATATAGCTTTGTACTTTTATCCCTTCGTCAGGCTCAGTGATTTTATACGTTAATGCATTCTGTGCACACTTGTGATCAATAACATTTTGCTGCCTAAAATTCAAATGTATTCATACTTAAGCAACTATCCGGCGAAAATAACAAAAAAAAGTATTTCCTTTAAAAATAAAATTTTGAATCAATCTAAAAGAAATGAGAATTTTAGAGTTTGATTGTTGTAGCTTAATTAAAACGTTACATACATGTACACTACACATATTATGCAATGTCGTATATATTCGTATGTGTGTATTTTATCCCCCTATATGGCATGTTTGAGCGAAGAATATTGCATGTATTGAGAGAAATAAAGTAAGAATTAAATGTAGTTACCATCTATTTTTGCACCAGTCCTATTTTGAACAAAATTCATTTGAAATATTTGCTCAAACTTCAAACAATGTTCTGAGCTGAGATTACTGCCAAAGTGATAGTCGCGGTGTGTCATCCGATTGTGATAACAGCGACTTTGCCCCACAAATACATATTTCGATAATAGGTGATGCCACAAATCCGGCGCCTAATTTACCAATTTGTACGTCTGAAAGTAAAACTTAGACTTTACTTTGTCACTTTAAATGTGTATACATGCCGTGTTGGTAACAGCAAATAATGGGGTAAAATTTCACATGGTCAAATCGAATTGCAAAGAAGTGGCAATGCTTATTAATGTTGTCAATTTTAAGTCTAAGTCTGAGTTTCAGTCTGCAGACGATGGTGAACTGTATGGTCACATCCAAAAGATAAAAGAAGATAGAGGTGGACGAACAACAAAACTACCGAATTAAACTGAGTTCCTAAAGTCCGCATCTAACATATTGTGTGTCTTTTTTATTAGAATCTCCAATTAATGATAATTCAAATGCGCATGTGTAGAGCGATGTGAATTGATATAAATCCATGACAATTATCGATAAGAAATTTATTGCTCCATGATAAAACCACCTGTGACACCACCCTACGATTAAAAAGAACACACAAAGATAAACTACTATGTTGGAGTGGAAGGGAGGTAATAATTGTAAATAAATACCGACAATAATCTATCTTTGACCACAGACAATTATTGATGTTGTAATAGAGTCTGTACAACAGGCCAAATTTTAAGAATCAATCTCCTTGTCATAAAAAAACGCAAAATAAAAGCTAGTTTCCCATGATTTTAATGTTGGGTGGACTACAATTAAGCTACATCAATGTCGTTATAATTGGTGCAAAAGTTATAGCAGCATTACATGTCTAGGTCAGCGGCATGGCCCTTGACCTGTTTAAACACCAGCCTCTAGCGTCTTATATACATGAGTACGTTCATCATTGTCCATTTTTGCAATCAAATTAAGTGTACATTTTAACTCATTTGACTAACTAATTGTGTTTTTTTATTAAGTCAAATTTGAAAAACCCAAATTATGCGTGCTTGAATAGACGTTTTACTATTTGTGATGGTACGATCATTCAAGCGTGACGAAATCCAACGGAAATAGGTTCAACATAAACACTAAGGGTACGCAAATGGACGGTGTTCGTAGAAAGGTCTTTTTAGTTGACTATTTAAAAAATGATGTTTTAATTAAGATGCACAACTTTTGGAACTCAGTTACTGTGTGTATATATATATATATATATATATATATATATATATATATATATATATATATATATATATATATATATATATATATATATATATATATATATATATATATATATACATATGGTGAATATGACTGAAACATGTATATATGCCCCTTTATGCACGAAATGACAAAAAGAACACATTAAAACAAAAAGAACACACAATAACCAACGTAACTTGAAATCCATGCCCTCGAGCAAAGTATGTTGAGTCTACAAACGTTGACAAAGAGTAAAATATGTCAACTAAATCCTAACCCACTACAGACCAAAATGGATTCAAATATATTGGTAAACATGAACATTGTACTTACAACTATCACTCACTCGTGGTAGTTAATAATACACCGACTTGTTCCAGTCAAATTTGTAACAAGCAAAAACATTCACCAGGTAACTATGTCATAGGCTAACAGCATATTTCAAAATGTATGCATCTTAAAAACGTAAATATCTTTTTAAAAGCTAATGAATTGATTCATGAATACGCGTCTACAAGTTTTTTTGTTATGATGAATTAGATGTCTATAAAAATCTGCCTAACAATTAAACGCCTTTTAAAGACGCTGCATAACATTAAATGTCGTTATGAAGCGTTCCCGCTTCTTCAATCTGGTCCAATGCAATGTGCAGACATCGCGAGATGTGCATGCATTGCATGAATAACACGGTCTCATACACACTGAGCTGTATTCATTCGGTTATTGATAACACTTGCGTGTTGAGGTTTGCACAGGGACGTACGTATAACAAGAAAATAGGTATGATACATTTCTTTTTATATTTTTCCGCAATATACTCAGTAGTTCGCATATTTAAAGCATCGAATCAAAACCGGAATTTAGTTTACAACGCATGCCGGACTTGTGCAACGGTTATCCCAAACGCTGACATAAGCATAACTTAAAGTAAGAACACAACAGAAGCTTCCTGAGGACGATACTTTTTGAATATAATAATTATAACATAGTTTAATGTTTGGGCAGCTACTCACTTGCCTATTGCCACGACAACACGGTATAAGATACAAATGTATACCATTTGGTTGGTTTCGCACAGCAGTTGCGGTATATTTTGTTGTTAAATGTTTTAGCGTCATCTGCAATAATTGTCATCACTTTCGAGCATGCTAAAATAAATTACTTCATCATCGCAGAAGATATCGCTGGCTTAGAAGGCAAAGGGTGCTATTCGCTGGTTTAGAATGAGAAGGTCGTTTGTACAAAATCGATTTTTTTAGTAATCCTGCAAAAAAATGTTTCAAAATTACTCTTTACTTACGGCAAAACAACCTGTTTCAACTTCAGTTCAACCTTGAACAACATGAAAATGTGCTGTAAACGAACCTAAACACGACCAGCAAAGTGAATCACTTAAGAAATCTACTTCACTTTTTTGCACCAAAGCTTGGTGACTGATGTTGGCGACGACACAATCTTGCACAGCTTAATGCTCTCAGACAGAACGCATTGATCAGTCAAATATAGTAATTGTGTAATGAAAATGTAATAAGTTTTGCTAATTGGTTTTTATATTCAGTCAGGGCAAGTTGGTAAACAAAGAGTAAGATGCCTTCCAACGCAGTAATTGGAAGTCTGGCAGCCATTTTGATTGCATATTTGATGAAATGGAAACCATCACCAAATAACAAAAAGTATGACAGAGAGTTGCAAGCCGACTATGATTATATAGTGATCGGATCGGGCTCCGCAGGTTCTGTTGTTGCTGCCCGACTGTCTGAAGACAGGGATAACAGAGTACTTCTCTTGGAAGCTGGCGGGCATTTCAACGAGAACGATGATCTGCATGTCCCTATTTTGTGGCCAACCGTGGAAAAAACAAAACATGATTGGGAATATTATACTGAACCACAGAAACAGTCTTTCCAAGGGTTAAATGAAAATCGAGGATTTTTGCCACGTGGCCGAGTTTTGGGAGGAAGCAACTGTTTGAATGCGATGCAATTTACACGTGGTAGTCCATTTGATTATGACGAATGGGCTACAGCCGGGTGTGAAGGGTGGGGATATAAAGATGTTCTTCCTTACTTTCTGAAAATGGAAGATGTTAATATCGATGAATTAGATTCGTCTCCATACCATAGTAAAGGAGGCCCAATGTCAAACACTTTTGGTTATCGGACCCAGTTGTCAGATGTGTTTTTAAGGGCTGGGAAAGAGGTTGGTTATGAAATCACTGATTACAATGGAAAAGACCAAGAAGGATTAAGCACAGCACAGAAGTTTATTCGAAATGGTGTTCGCAGCAGCTCAGGAATGGATATTTATATTGAAAAAGCGGAATTCAAAGAAAACCTTCACGTGTCTTTGAACAGTTTCGCGACAAAAATCGACATTTCTAACAAAAAGGCAACCGGTGTTTATTTCATTAAAGATGGTAGAAAGCGCTATGTGAAATGTAAAAAGGAAATTGTGGTCAGTGCAGGAGCTATAAACTCTCCACAACTTCTCATGCTGTCGGGTATTGGACCAAAAGCTCACCTCAAGGAGCTAGGGATAGAAGTAATAGCTGATTTACCCGTTGGTCAAAACCTTCAGGACCATCAGTTAGTTTTCTTTAAAAGCAGGATTAATCAACCACTCAGCATTACCCCTGGTATACTCAACAGCTTCTGGACACGAATGCAATACAAGCTGTTCGGTGACGGGCCGTACGCCACAAACACGATTGAAGGGTCTGATTTTCTTCATTTGGACAAAGCAGCACGTGGTAAAACGTATCCAGATATTCAATTGATTTTCTTTTCTCAACTATTCCGGGACAACATTGCAAACCTTAGACCGGAAGTGGCCAATGAATATTTTGAAACCAATCCCGATGCACATGGCTTCACAACAGCAATTTGTACCACACGTCCTAAAAGCGCTGGTAGCATAACTTTACGCAGCACTGATCCATTCGATTACCCAAAACTTGATACCGCGTATTATACTAAAAAGGAGGACATTGATGTAATGATTGGAGGAATTAGAATATGGGACAACTAATGGAAACAAAAACGTTCAAGGAGCTCGGGGTTACCCTCAATGACAACAAGTATAACTTTTGCTCTAATTACAAATTCCGATCGGACGAATACTGGGAGTGTGTTCTACGTTCTGTGTCAACAACTGAATACCATCAAAGCGGTACATGTCGAATGGGAGCACGTGGTAATCCAACAGCCGTTGTTGATCCACAACTGAGAGTGATCGGTATCCAAGGGTTACGTGTTGCAGATGCTTCCATATTTCCTAACGTCACTTCCGGGAATACAAATATACCGACAATAATGATTGGTGAAAAAGCTGCAGACATGGTCCGGGGTAAATCAACGACCGACAAGTACAAACGAAATATATAGTTAGAAAGGTTTGTGCCTATAATTGGGAAATTCCGAGATATCATAACTAAAGTACCAATCTCAGTAAAATCAGATCCTAACATTTGCTCCATTCCCTAATGCTGTAAGTTAGATCTGACAACACTACATCAGATGTCATGTTCAAATTACCTCTCTAGTGCATAATGCAGTATGGCTATTCACATGTATGTGTACTAAGGTTAGTCTAATATAAACTCTATGTATAAACCATCTCACCCATTGTAAACTAGGCTATGTAGTACAGCAAAAAGTTTCTCTGCACTTTCATATTTGTGAAAGCTGCGATTTGATGATGAACAGTTCATATCGACATGACCCAATACGGGATGTTGTCAGATCCTAAATCAGCGTAAAGTAGTGGAGCATATTGGGGGTCTTATTTCAATGAGATTGCTGGAATACAAGTTACGTAATTTGTAAATTAATGTCTGAGTTGTTTATGCTTTTAATTTCGGAAGCAAAGGATTGCTGCACGTTAGTACAATAATATCAAATGTCATTTTATCAGTACGTTGTTCATTGAATCTGAATCTATGGAGTTTGTATACTTTGCTGTCGTAGTGAATTGTCGTGCTTTAAAACAGTTCAGTTTCATGTGTTCTTGTTCGTTTTGTAGTTGTCCGTGTGGCTTGCGCTTGGTGTATTTTTTGTTTTGAATATATATTTGAATATATATTTGAATATATATTTGTATTTCGCGTGTCCCTTTTTTATTCAGTTTCCTATTTCAATATGATAATGTAAACTCACTTTGCCCCTTTAATAACACGGAATATGTATGAGTTCAACTTCTTTTTAACTAGAATGACATACAAAGACAGAGCATATTCTACAACGATACATTAAGCCGCGAATATACGTAATGAAAGTCAACTTTTGGATTAATTAGCGTCAACGGACTTTTTTTGTTGGTACATGTATGGTTATTATTCTTTCAAAATAGCAGGTTTTCCTGGAGACTGGCTTGTGTATTTTCAACAGTTTGATATGCACCAGTTTCGAAATAAATCGAATGAAAGATACGATAGTTATGCTCGCTTTTAAAATGATATTTCTTGCTGAGCATTATTTTTTATTGATCAAGGTCGTACAAATGTATATATGCATTATTTTAAAAGTAATCTAAATAAGTTTTATTGGGTTTACAAAAAATATTTAACAGCAAATTCAATGAGAAAACATAATTAATGTCTGAGTGATGGGTTGATATTTTGTTTTAAAATGTTGAAGGTCACGTAACGAGCACAAGCGTCCCTGCACGACTGAAATAGATTTTAGTGCAATAATGGAGAGCTGTTAAATTTGTTTGTCGAGTCTTATCTGAATGCGCATCGTTGCACACCGAAGTATGTTCTTATACATGCATGTGTACGATTTATGTGAATTAATATAGCAGTAGATCATAATTTACATAAAATATTTAACATTTTAAAATAGTGTCACAACTATATCGTATGCACGTCAATCACTCAAAAAAAACATCATGTTACGAAGGCCAAAACAAACAAAAATGTGGTTCTTACACTCGAACCTAAACAGTGTATTGGTGATTTGCTGGAAATCCTCGTGGACTGTTGATATCCAGTGCATGAAATCAACAACAACAACAACAACAACAACATAAAATCAGTAAAACATGACCTCTGCGCCATGACCTCAGCCTATTCGCTATATCACTGGCTTAGAGTGAGAAGGTCTTATTAAAGTACTTAATATGTACTTACGACCTTATAAGACTCATACATATCTAAAGTCTGCATCACAAGGCGCTTCTTATAATTGCCTATTTTCGTGAAAATCGGAACTTGTCATGTTCACCCAACTGAAGTCCAAAGAGTTGCTTTTTTAAATAAGTAAAGATCAGTAGTTTCAGACAGCTTTTTTCATGTTTTCTCAAAATATTGATTTTGTACTTACGACCTTCTCGGTCTAAGCCAGCGATATAAAGTCTCCTGCTAAAAGTGCAGTTGCGGCTCAATAAACTTTTATACAGTCTAAAGGTGATGCTCTTGCTTTGGATTTTTTTGTACAATGTTTACAAAACCTGTTATATTTTAATATGAAGACCAGATCAATGCCAATCATTTTGAAAAATTCCCAACAGTTTGTTAGATGTATATGAGCAAATAGATGTATATGAGCAAATAGATGTATATGAGCAAAAAGATGTATATGAGCAAATAGATGTATAGGAGCAAATAGATGTATATGAGCAAAAAGATGTATATGAGCAAAAAGATGTATATGAGCAAATAGATGTATATGAGCAAAAAGATGTATATGAGCAAAAAGATGTATATGAGCAAATAGATGTATATGAGCAAAAAGATGTATAGGAGCAAATAGATGTATATGAGCAAAAAGATGTATATGAGCAAATAGATGTATATGAGCAAATAGATGTATATGAGCAAAAAGATGTATAGGTGCAAATAGATGTATATGAGCAAAAAGATGTATATGAGCAAAAAGATGTATATGAGCAAATAGATGTATATGAGCAAATAGATGTATAGGAGCAAATAGATGCAAATATGGTAATGTGTATTATACTAGTATACATATGTTGATAAATGTATTGATGATAAAATGTAAGCTAGCTTGTCCAAGGGCTCACTACTGTACAATATCCTATATAATATTGTAATTTATCAAGTGTTTGTTGTTTATATATGTAGTTTATATCACAGGTAACTGTATTGTTGAAAACAAAACAAAATGTGTTTTTTATTGTTGTTTTTTTTCAAGGTCCATTTGTACAGAATTTCACGATTCTGTCCAAAAGGTGCACTTTGTTATTAATAAAAATTGCTTTATGCATACCACTCATCTATAAAAGGCTGTGGGTTTACACAAACAATGTTATGGGATGTATGTAAGCCTAAAATTAACTTTATATTATAAAATCCATGGCTTAAATGTTTACTTTAACTGTCGCTTGTGTACCATGCGGTGTGGACGGCCATTTTGATTTGTGTTGATTGCACCACAGTGATTGGCTGTGAGTGTGAAACAGTATCTACATTTTATAGTATAACTTTTTAACTATTGGATCAATTTTGATAAGATCTGGCATGTTAGTACATTAAGCATTGCTGTATATGAATATAAGTAGTTTTTGGAGATATTGATATTATCATAGACATTAATAATATCTGTGATATTATTTTTTTTGTTTTTGACTGGTTGAAAGTCTGGTTACTTTAGAACTATACCTTTATAGAAAAATACAAATTTTACATAATATATTTTTTTTCAAATTGTCTTTTATCAATGATACAGTCACCTGTGGTTTAGATCTGTGCAGGTCACAGGAAAACGTGCAATGTTTACATTGCGTCGTATGTTCACTTTTGGTTTGTGCGTAGCATTCAGATATAGTGAGCTTATCACAGTTGGAAAAGTTACAATGTAAATACGTTCACTAGGGACCAAGTAAATTCCAAGAATGTCTGAAAAAGGGTCTGGATGAATTAGACGGATATGGAAATATAGATCTAATCAGAAAGACGCCAAGCAGAGTAACACATAACAACATAAAGCTTTTCAGTAACATTTATTGGCATAATTTATACAAATATTTGTACATTCTACTCTGTCGAGTAGCAATCAGAGTTAAATACAGGAGTCAATCAAGCGGTAGCAAATCATTCTTCACTTCGTTTTTGAAGCAATCCATTTGTTAGCTTAGCAATACCAAGCACTCGATAGTGCCTTGCTTAGACAATGGGTTCGAGGTAAAAGAGTAAATGCAGGATTTGAACCTAAACATCTCACAAGCTTTACTGAGACTACTTCATAGTGTAAGAAATGTGTCAGTTTGACTCATCACTCTCATGATGATCGATAGGAAGGCAATGCCCTTCTTGCAATGCATATTAAATCCTCATTTACTGTTGCATAGGTCCCACTGAGTATGTTTTGCCTCGACGATATACTCCTGATCAAAATAAGTTGGCTTCACGAGCCATCCAGAACATGGATTTCACAAATTTTGTAATGACTTACCTGAAGCTTCTCCTAGACCACAAGGACTCTTTTTCAAATGCCTTTCGATGTTCATTTATTAAATCGGGAAAACATCACTGAGGCAAAAATACTTTGTGAGACCTAGGCATTAACTTAACTTAACTAATGCCTAAGAAACACAAAGGACCCTGACAGTAAATAGGCTCCTACCAGGAGAGCATGTTGTGGGCTCAGCGCAAAACTATGGTAACTACATCAATTTATAGAGGCATGTACCATAGTTTTGCACTAAGCTGGATGTACTGATGGATGAATGTTATACATGTCATAATGAAAGGGCACTATATTTATAACCTATGGCTAGAGCCTCTTCACCTTACTGTACACTTTATACTAGGGCTGTAACGGTACGCTCACCTCACGATATGATACGTACCGTCAATTTTTCTAACGGTTCGGTATATTTCGGTATAATACAATATTCTCTAACAGCAGTTTAAATACTACAATTTTTAAGTGACAATGAATTTGTTGATTCTCTAACAGCAATTACTATGTAGCTATCAATATTTTTAAATGATTTTGGACAAAATCAGGCATATCTTAATACAATGAAAATGAATGATGCGTGGTAATTATACATAATCAGAGGGCTTTCAGACATTTTCGTTCTCTGAATATTATTTTGCTCATAAAAGAGCTTATACTGAACCGTACCGAAATTTGCAACTCTTGTACCGTGAACCGTGTGGGGCTGAAGTCTGCGGTCTTTCGTGCACCGCCGTATACTGTTAAAGCCCTACTGTATACAGCATTGTTTAGCTTATAGCAACGAGTGATCGTCAGTTGCCAACACAATCAACTTGGGGTACAGTACAGAGACCTTTAAGTTTGACCAATGGCAAGTGCGTACGTTGGAAAGACATAATAATTAAACATATTCAAGGTGTATTAAATCTAAGGTTCATCACAGGAGGAAAGTTCATTATTGGTGTGTTATTATGTGACTGAAATGAATCGTTCTGAACTGAACCAAAGGTATCGTCCATCCGTACTTCTCGACGATTCGGTCGTTCCTGACGTAGCTGTTGTATATGCTTCAATACTGCCTTCGCTTCCTCCCTTGTCTGTAATAGAAATACACATGTTTAAACTTACAATCAGACTACCAGAAAGTCTTTTTTCATTTGAGGCCCAATTCGGTTAACCCTGTTTATTTTTCAATTATGATACAATGTACATTTAACACAAAATAGATAACATTCTTGATTGAACTGTTTCATACAAATTTGACATCATATTATTTTGCTAATAAATGCAACATAAACAATATTTTTCAGGGATGTCTTAGTCCCACTTATTTTAGCATTTATGCAGTTTAAGACTACCAGAAATTGGAACAAGAGCACCACCTACGAGCGCTGGAACCTCAACATGATAGTACCCTTACTCAGAGCTGTCGCCACTCAATAGACTAAAATACACCCCGCCAGCAAAGGTCTATAATTGTGGTTAACAATAAAAATAGGAGTAACTCCACTTTAATAGGAGTACTTGGCAGGTATGGATTAATCAGGGACACCTACCTCAGTATACTCTGAACAGATCTGTGCCGCCTGATACGCCGCATCTAGGTGTTCATGTTTTACATAGTAATTGGCCAGATAGATATACGCCTCACTCAATCCTTCATAACTGTATGATTTACCCAGCTAAAAACAGATATTAAGATAGGTGTGTTATACAAATCATTGGGTTTTTTCTAGATATAGTGTATAGTGTGGAGAGCTCCTGGCCCCAATCTCCGAAAGCATCTCCAGTAGAAATCTTAGCTCAAATTGAGATTTTGCTAAAACCAGAGTCATAACTATAGATAAATCTGAAGTTCCAGCTTTTGAAATAATGCAGTAATTACCTCAGAATGACATTTTGGTATAGTGATGCAAATTTGGTCAAGACTGGCAGTAAAATAAACATAAAGTCACATGTATGCCAATATTTGAGATGAGATTTTGCTCAGATTGAGTTGCATCGGGAGATAGGGGCCTGGTCATACTGAGCTTCATGTACATGGAGACTACCATGTCACAATGACAAAGGTGATCTAGAAATTATCTATAACAAGCATCAAGCAAAGGACAATTATACCAGAACCATTTTAACGACTTTTGTAAGTCATAGCCTGTGATCAACCTGAGACCCCTAACATTCAAATCAGACACTCAACCAGTGGGCTATCAAGCCAGATACATGTGTTTACCAGTCAAGTCAAACCAACATATAGGAACAAGTGATTATATTATTTGTTCTTGTTCTCTTATTTGTAAAATTCTCCAAGCTTTGCTACATAATTGAAGACTTTGAAGTGAGTGCAACAAAAGTTATACATGCAATGTAGGATTAGTGGGAATTTAAAGAAGTATACTTACACCTAAAGCATTAGCTTCATTGACAAATTCATTGTAAGCCCCAGCAGCCTGATCTTCCTCACCCAGTCTGGCATGTAGTCTGCAAGGTATGATCAACTCAGTAACTTTATCTTTATCTATTAAAGCTTTAAGCAGATTCTCAACTGTAAAATCATTTGATTTCGATGGTACAAAATTTTGTGGTTTGGGTAAAAAAGACATTTTGATGTGACGTTAATTTGCGGATTTTGCATGGTCAAAGTTATTGTTCGATGGGATTGGATTTTGAGGTAGAAGGTGAACCACAAAAATTAATCCCCTACGAAAATTAATGATTTTACATTATAATATATTTTTCCCCCATTTTTTCTTGAATTTATTCTAACCAGTAATAACTTATCATTCCACACGGACTCAGCAATTTTTTCTATACATGTGGAGGAAAATCAACATTGTTGTCAATTTTCATAATCCAAAGTTAGTAAATTGAACAAATTTATCATTCTGTTTTTATCACCCCATACACTCTTATTTTTCCAGTGCAGTATAGCTGTAACTGCTCTCTTTCTCGCCATTACTATGATACAACATGTTTATCTATGTGATCTGATACTTATTAGAATCTAATCTGGTCCGGTGATTATAAATGGTCTCTGGATTACAAATGGACACAAATAAACTTAAGTTTGATTTCAATCTTAGACTCACACTTATAAACGCAGTGCAGCTAAGTCGAAGATGACTCAAGTTGAGTTTGAAATTGATAACAAAACTGATCCTTGGGCCAGAAATATAAAATATCAATCGTCTTCGTGAAGCACTTTGATGATGAAATTTAATTCATATTTTAAGAGCTGCTGCACTACTTGTGGGCATTTCCACTGGCCAAAAAATAATGAAATTCTTACAAGTAGCATGATTTTTCTATTTTTTGTAACATTTATTATTAATTAACTGAAATTTAATCAAGAGGAAATACATGCAACTTTGTAAATTCACAAAAATTTGCTAATATTTCAAATAGGCCCTTACCAGTTCTATATGACAAACAGTTAATTTCATATAATGAGTCCTTACTTTGCTAGTTTTAGTAAAGCTGCTCCCTCTATATCACCAACTCTGTGAGCTTTCCAGAAACATTTCTTGGCTTCCTGCAATCTGTCTAACTTCTCATACGCTTCTCCCAAACCCATTATCATTCTGGAATCATTTGGTCTAGAAAAAAAACCAAGTGAAATATTATGTACATAAGGTATTGATTATGAAAAACAAAAAAAGTTATCAATTTTCTAGGGCTCTTTTCAGCTGTTAAGCCATTCAAGCACCCTTTCACATTTTAACTTGATATATCATATGATTTTCCTTGTATTTGGTTAGTATAGCAATTATGTATATTTTTATACTACACATGTGTAGTATAACATTCAAACGACATCATGAAATTAGTCTGTTTTTTTCAATAGAAATATGTGTACTTTTGCATTATTAGTGTCAAATGATATAAAGAATCTTGCTGTCAATTGACATATTCATATTAAACGTGTCCAGGATTATTAGTAAGCTCGCTAGAAACTGAATAAAATTCTCAGAACTTGTTTAATATATGTTAAAATCAATTGACAACTTGCTATTATTTAATATTTGTGCTATTGTTTGCAAATTGAGTAACTGGTGGATTCATTAATCCTTGTATGCCTCAGTTCTTTAGTCCACAGACAACCAAATACCAAAAACAAACCTAAAACACTGACTGAGAAAAGTAGAATACAAAAATAATCAAGTATAAATATATCCCTAAAAGGAAATATTGAGTTTTAGAGTGATTCTGCAACAAACAAACAAATAAAGTTGACATGTAACGTTTACCTTAATCTTTGAGCGTTTCTATAATAATACAAGCTGTAGTATGGCATCTTTAATATTTCATATGTTTGTCCTAGACCATACCATGCTCTGTAATCTCGTTTATTCACCTCTGAAATACAAACAGAACAATAATTTTATAACTATCTATTTCATGCCAATTCTCTATGCTAAAAATGATAAGGTCATAACTTATAAGACTGATACATATTTGAAATCTGCATCACAAGGTGCTTCTAATGAGTCTATTTTAATGAAAACCGGAACTCGTCATATTGACCAAAATTAAGGTGTAAAAGCTTGTTTTACTATAAGTAAAGAGTAAATTTCAGATAGTTTTTCTCATTTTCTCAAAATATCGATTTTGTTTTGTTAACCTTCTAATACCAAGCCAGCAATTTTTAAACAAGATACTAACAATGAAAAGCAAGGGAAGAACACAAGTCTGGAAACAAAATAGTTAAAACAAGGTTATTGATTTGATCAAACAGTTTCAACGAACATGTCTATAGACCTTGCTTTATATTTTTATTTTGACACTGGCAAAATGGTGGAGGGGGTGTTCTTCATAGCTGTATCTGGGAACGACCGACACTAAGCAAAATTCATAAGGCTTTCATTTGACTCTTGAAACTGCATTTTAATTCTCAAATTTGAAATAAGTGCCAGTTTTGACCCTTGAAAATAAATTTAAGATCAAGATCGAATTTGTTATACCAAATTAAAATACATTTCTTCTTGTAATATCAAGCCAACTATTGCCACTTCATTTTTGGAGTCTAGTCAAAGCTCTGAGTCTATACCACTTACCTAAAGCCTGTCTATATGCCTGAATGGCAGCATTTGTATTTTTCATCTCCATATACTCGTGCCCCATCAATGTCCAGGCTGACAGGTACAGTGGGTTCAATTTGATAGATCGCTGGAAATATAATACTGCTTTCTCATGTTGTGACCTCAAGGAGTAATAATTACCTAAAAGATATAAAAGAAACATTTTTGGGACCTCAAGGAATAATTAATTACCTAAAAGATAAAGAACATTACATTGGGATATCAAGAAATTATAATCAAAAGATTAATAGAAACACATGCATTATTGAATGGAAACTATTCAGACATTCTTCTGACAGTTTGACCAAACAACAAAAAGAATGACCAACATTTGCGAAGCATTATAGGTAAAGAACCACTAAATGCCTCTGCGGACCAGGTGGTGATACACTCAAGTAGTCCTTAAAAAAACTTTGGTTTGCCTGTAAATAGAGATATTACTTGACAAATATGGAGTTGAATGATAAAATTGAGTTTAAATGGCTGGTAAAAATGCATGTGGTGTAGTAAAACTGTAATATTTGTATTATTCCGCTATTTTGTTCTTGATACCAAAGTGAAAGTAGACTAGGGTAAAACCCAGAACTTAAAAATCTGTACATGCGTAAAAACGGATAGACCATGTCTGAAGGACAAAAACTTTCTTAGAAGATACATGACCCCCCTTTTTTATTGCATTATTTTGAAGCTTAAATGCCCCTCTTTACAATGATATATGTGGTCCAAGTGGCCAAAGACTAAAACAAGAGGGTCCAAAGGGCCCTGGGTCGCTCACCTGTTTGGCCTAGTGACCTAGATTTTGGCCCAAATGACACAGTATCTAACTTGACCTAGATTTTATAGAGATAAACATTGTGACCAAGTTTCATAAAGATAGAGTCAAAATTGTGACCTCTAGTGTGTTCACAAGATTTTTCAATGATTTGGCCTCGTGACCTAGTTTTTGACCCCAGATGACCCAATATCGAACTTGACCTAAATTTTATAATGATGATCATTGTGATCAAGTTTCATAAAGATAAGGTCAAAATTGTGACCTCTAGTGTGTTCACAAGCTTTTTCAATGATTTGGCCTCGTGACCTAGTTTTTGACTCCAGATGACCCAATATCGAACTTGACCAAAATTTTATAGTGATGATCAGTGTGATCAAGTTTCATAAAGATTAGGCTCAAATTGTGACCTCTAGTGTGTTCACAAGCTTTTTCAATGATTTGGCCTTCAAAGGCTTGTGACCTAGTTTTTGACCCCGGATGACCCAATATCGAACTTGACGTAGATTTTATAGAGATGATCATTGTGATCAATTTTCATTAAGATTAGTCTCAAATTGTGACCTCTAGTGTGTTCACAAGCTTTTTCAATGATTTGGCCTTGTGACCTAGTTTTTGACCCCAGATGACCCAATATCGAACTCGACCTAGATTTTATAGAGATGATCATTGTGATCAATTTTCATAAAGATTAGTCACAAATTGTGACCTCTAATATGTTCACAAGGTTTTTCAATGATTTGGCCTAGTGACCTAGTTTTTGACCCCAGATGACCCAATATCGAACTTGACCTAGATTTTACAGAGATGATCATTGTGATCAAGTTTCATAAAGATTAGGCTCAAATTGTGACCTCTAATGTGTTCACAAGGTTTTCCTTTGATTTGACCTAGTGGCCTAGTTTTTGACCCCAGATGACCCAATATCGAACTTGACCTAGATTTTATGGAGATGATCATTGTGATCAAGTTTCATAATGATCAGGCTAAATTTGTGACCTCTAGTGTGTTCACAAGCAATTGTGAACGGACGGACGACGGACGGACGACGGACGAAGAGCGATCACAAAAGCTCACCTTGTCACTTTGTGACAGGTGAGCTAAAAAGTAGAAAATTGGGGCCTACTAAGGGCAACTTACATTGAGCTATAGAGCAAATTTATTTGGTGGTTTCTAACCTATAACACCTCAACAAAAGTGGCGGACTTAAATACAGGGCTTACACTTGCCATCTTAAATTAATAACCACTTTTCTTTCATCAACAACAATAGTACCAAAATTAAGACTAACACAAACTCGGTGCATGGTACATTATGCATATTCTTGAGATTATATTGGTCAAGTTGAAGTTTGAACACAAGAACTTATAAATTGCTGAAAATTGCAGATATATTTTTCTGTTGAATAATATTATTGACAGTTTCTATTGATAAAATGAAAAAATTATCAACTTTTTTTATAAAATGATCAACAATGGCAATAATGTTGACTGATAGCGTGAGCGCTGTCTGATATGATAACTAAGAAAACGATGCATACCTATTACACAGCACGTCTCGACACGGTATTTATCAATATCACAACATTTATGTGCTAGATGAGCTAGATCATGTCTCATCTCCTTCACATACAACAAGTTACTCAGTATATCCATATCTTCTAGTCTGTATGGATCTAATTTCTTCAACTCATTAAAGGAATTTAAGGCTGCATCAACATCTGTAAGATAAGTTAAACTAATATAACTTACATCAATTATAAACAAGAGTCCAGCCTAGCGCTTTGCAGACCATTTGTATAAGGTATGGAGATGAGCATTTCCTTTAAAAAAATTGAAAAAACAACTTAAATTTTTGCAAAAAGGGAAGAAAAAACTTAAATTTTAGGGGTAAACTGCATCATTTTAAAGAATTTTCCTGAGGGGAAGACGCTTGTAAACAGACCAAGCTATAGAAGGAGAAAAAAGTTAATAACTATCTTCAAACAATTTTGGTATAAATCTGCAGTAGGCTACATACAAAATATATACATTAACTGCGAGATTAACTGTCAGGTTATTGGATCAGAAAAGCTCACAACAAAAACCTGATCAGGGGAGACAATCAAAACTGAAATTCTCAATTTCAATATTACACAACAAAATAGAGTTTGCTGCCCTAAAGATCTATAGGAGACACAAGCTATAGTCCCCATATAGAGGATCTTGTGTGAGTGCTCATAAGATGCACAAGTGGTTTTGCAGAGTTTCTTATTGTTTTTGTTGAAACTTTATAAGACATGTATGTCATGAGCATGATTGTAAGATTTGAATTACAACATAACCTTTAAGAATGCTCATTATCGTTTCAACCAAATTGTGTTCATTTATGTTTATACACTTGTTACTATATATAGCAACAAAAATGAGCCAATTTCAGGCTGATTATGACCATCACGTGATTGATTATCGCCTATCGGCCGGGGCCACAATCTCACTATCGTAATCGGCCCGTTGAACGGACGCACGTTACGTTATCCAGGTTAACATGACGTCACGTTGGAGCCATAATGACATTAAGTTGGAGCTAAAATGACGTTACGATGAAATAGCTTCGACAATTCTATGAATGTACAAGATTTTCATCATAAATGACTGTAGATCTCCACGAACTTTACTTAACGTGAGTTGTTGTTACTCTCATTGAGTTTTAAATTGAACAATTGTATTAAAGACTTTAATACACTTCAGAGCATGGCCGGAAGTTGATAATCTGCCCGGCATTAATAATCACCCTCGGGCTAAAGCCCTCGCGATGATAATTAATTTTCCGGGCCGATTATCACTTTCCGGCCCGGCTCTGTCGTGTATTAACCACTAATTATTACACAGTAACACTATACCTCTCATATTATGGTAGGCAACAGCTATACGAGCAACAATATAAGTGCTTTTATGAAAACCATTCTCCTCCATATCTTGGTAGATCTTTAAGGCTTCCTCATTCAACTGTAGTTCTAGGTATACCAGAGCTACAAAGAATTGCTTGATCCAACAGCTTGGTAGTCGTAAAGATAATAACTGCAATTGAAAACAAGACACATCAGGGCTCGACACTTAAGGCCAGTGAAAATCAAGAAGGACCAGTGAATGTCTTTAAGGACCAGCCAGTAGCTGCTTTCTTTAAAAATTGAACGCTTATTTACTGTCAAATCAAAATAGTCAAGATTATTTTAGTACACAATCTCGTAGATACTCCCATTTGATAATTCAAGTAGGGAGTTACGGCTTTGGAACGTAAAGTCTGGGATCAATAGGTCCCAGATTAGTTTCTGTCTGTCCGACGTTCAGTAAAAGACTATGGCCTGGTGGTAGTCTTGGCTGTAATAACTAGCTAAGTTTATTAACTTGTAACAAACAAACCGATGTTCAAATGAACGATAGGACAGACAAACAGATGGACAAACAAACTATTCTCAAATACATAAATTTACCATTTCTCTATCAGTAATAAGGGGTACCAGCTCCTGCCAAGTTCCCCAGTGTAATGGTTCCCTCTCTATAGCTTCCAGCAATACCTCTAGAGAATCTTTTAATAGATCTAGCTTTTTAAGAACAACACCATACCTACAAAAGATGTCAACATTAAACATTTTAAGTCAAGACATCACACAATTCATGATATGATGTGATACCATAAACCAAGAAATTATTTTCCACGATTTAAGTTCCCGGAGTTTGCTAGTGGCAGAAATTTGCGAAATTAAATAGCCGGGAAAGTGTTCTAAACATTAACCTGGACATCGCTGAATACATATTTAAAATTTAATGAAAATGACCTATCTACCATCATTTCGATATCTCAAGGCAGACGAGAAAATCTAGCTGGATCGACGTGCATTGCATTTATACAACCACAGGTCAATCATAATTACAAGTCTCTGGTTTAAACTTTAAAGACACTAAAAGGACGAACATAAAACAATGTAGTTAAATAATAACATTCAAAAAGAAATAACATCACAAAAAGACAACATTTTTATATTATTTTTCTGTCTATCCATCACTCTTCAATGGAAAAAGTCTGAATACATTTTATTATCCCCGAGATTTATATATTTGTGCAATAATTGTGTTCTGTTTATTACATATTTACTTATTATTGATATTGTCTAATATTGTAAGGTTGATGATTCTCTGACCCCCACCAAACCAATAGACGGGGAAAATAAATTGGGTCACCCTTTTGGATCCGAAAAAACGTTGCAGTTGTTTGTGAGTAGTACTACAAGTATATAGAGATTTGTCTTGAATTGCCTTTACTTACAAATAGAGTGAGTAACCATCCAGTTCCTTGTTAGCATATTTTTTGTTCAGTTCAATGCGTAATGTCTTCAAGTGTTCATTTTCAAGGTGATCTGGAGGTCCTGTAAAAATGTAAAACACAATCTGAGATCATTGATCCATAACTAGTCACAAGCGGTATTCAATATGGATCTTACTTGATTTAAGGTTATCCACGTTTTCTTTCAATACATATTCATTAATGAACCATTGAAATGTGCGATGCTTACCGGGTATTAAAATTACAACAGCATTAACAAAGGATTAAGTTCAACATTATTTGTAAGTTGCATGTAATTTTGTTGAAAACCCAACATATTGTATTTTCCGGATTTTATCTATTGCTGTAAATGTAGAGTCACATCAAAGCAAGGATCTTATTCTATTTTAATCTGATAAATAATTAAAACACATAATTATTGGTGATAGTCTCTTACCAATTGAATCGGAAGCTTTGTCCAATTTTCTCTTTTCATCAGCCAGATAGCGTGAATACATGTACAGAAAGTAACATTTAGGACTGACACAATCTTTGAGGAAGAAAGCAGCTCTGTCATACTCCTTCAGATCAAAATATGAGGTAGCTAGGCTGAACTGATCATACTCCAGAAGGAATCTCTGCAAAATTTGAAAAAAAACAGTATTTCAGTCAAATGGAGGCTTCTGACCCGAGGGCAGTGAAAATCACACAGGACCAGAGAAAGTTTTGTAGGACCAGCAGCTGTTTTCTTTACAGTTGGACCAACAAATAAAACAGTTAGTGTCTACCCTTGTTGATGACACCAGTCTTCTGACAGGGATAGGTCAAGAACTGACCACCATAATTCACTGCTGCTACATTTGGGGTTACAAGGGATACTAGTAATTACTACTCTGTGGGACCAGTGACCAACATAGTTAGTGTTAATTCTTGGAACCCCTGTATTATAACAATAAAAATCTCGCAGTACCTCATCCTCTTCAATCTGAAGCATGGCCTGTAACTGTTGTTTATCTGCATACTTGCTCAATGCCAGGGACAATTCAGCACACCTAGAAAAATACCAGTTTAGTCAAAAGCAATACATAGCTTATCTTTAATGTTATACAACACACCGACAATAAAAAAAATTGATTTCAAATGACAACAAATCTAAAATGAAGGTTAAATTAATTAAGTCGGGGCCATCCTGCGTCTCCTGGAGTCTGGAACTGATGAGGAAACGAAACCCCAAAAGGGCGAAACGGGCAAATGTATTTGAGGTTTAAGTAATAACATATTTGAGTGTACAATTATTTTCTATTTTAAACATATATGTTGTGGAGTGTAAGCTGTACCAACAATACATACTAGTCTACAAGTATCCAGGCCTAGCCTACAATAAAATGACTATCCGAAATTAAAATCAGACGAGCACTATGCAACTAGAGGATAAAATTGATGCTCACGGACACATAAAATGAAGGGTGGATATGACTTTGGTTACCATTTTGCACTGTGTATCAAACGACGTGAAGAAAATTCTCTATTAGCTTTCACTAGATCGCTTTTAATGCGAGCTAAATCCCAAGATTTGACATCAACCATTTTCCCGGTTCGTGGTAATTATCACGATAAAGTAAATATAACGCTCGCACCGCTAGATTGAGAGCGTTCTCGGCAACCAAGACTTCCGGATTTTTACTACACACATTTCATCGTCAATTCGTAGATTTAGCAATCTATTTCGTCATGTACACCAAATCTAAACCGTTAGCTTTAAAGAGCAGTTCATCTTTAATATGCAACAACTTGACTGTATTGAATAATGCCGCGAAAGGTTCTTTAAATTATGCAGTTATTCACAAATATTTGATAAATATGGTGTGTTCTTCTACTGATGGTTCACAAGTCATGCACAAACAAGTGATATTCAAGGAGCCTTCAGCAACACAACAAGGCACTTCAATGATAATGCAGGTAAACTAACACATTTATTCAGCCTGTATTGCGCCAGTCAAGTGCAACCACGGCCCCCATCCCACGGAGATGGGCGGTGGATAGCCGGGAAATGGTCGTAATTTTATCTTCCAGCTTCCCCGCACTGCTGGGGAAATTTTGAGGATTTGTCACCAAACCAATACCCGGGGTATATTATTTAGTTGTCAGGGGCCGAGGAAATACCATCGACTGTCCCTGCATGTCGGGGAAATAGCTGGGGTTTTGACAACCAATTGACCCAAAAAACTCACCACCCATTCCAGGTGTAGGGGCCGTGGATGCACTGACTTCACTGATGCATAGTTCTTAAAGCCATAACTAAATGGTATTTTATTTATACTGGTGTTGCAATGGAATGTTCATGGATTATAATAAAGAGCTTGGACTAATCCTGTTGCAAAGTGTGGAGACTAGGCGCCAGATCTTTCAGTAGGTAGAACTACTGACTGGTGTCGGACGCCTTCTCAGTAGGCTAGAAGTGGTTGAGCATCCACTTCGAATGTGGGAGGTCTGGGATTCAACCCAGATGCTAAGCATCAAGGGGAACTGACTTCCTTTTTTCTCATGCCCTTATAAGTAGGGATGACATCAGGAATGAGGTGTTGTATGTGTTGAGAGTGATTAATACAGTTTAAAATAAAATTGTTTCCCAGTTGACCGAATATAAATTAGTGTTATTATAAACTAAACTAAAAAAGTTCAACACTGGGTGCACATTGTCAGAAGTGTCGTACTCATGCAGAGTTATGCCCATGGTTTGACATTTCTAAAATATCAATGGTGGCCCTAAGGACCAGCAGAAAGTTGTTGGTCTAACAGAAATGCAGGTGGTTCTTACTGCTTTTAAGCAATTTTCCCCACACAATGCATCTCTAAGATTACTTTGTTTTGTTCAACTTGGAGCAATTATTGTGTTTTCACTCAAACATTCTTCTGTCATCAGTTTGTTTTTTCAATTCAAACAGAAGATCATGTTCGAAAATAATTTTCTTGGTTCATTCAGTGGTCAATGCGACCAGCTGCCTTCCATAAGTCCTCTTGGACCACCAGACATTGAAGGTCATAATGTGGCTTTTTAGAAATGTCAAATCGCAATACCCATACTCAATAATCAGATGGAACTCCTGTACACATGTTGCTTAATTTGTTGTTTTTCTTCAAACAAATTTTTGTTGTTGTTTTTCTTCAGACAAAATGGTTAAGCCTAAAGAATGGAAGATCTGTTCTGATCCTGACATCATTGAAAGGCATTCAGGTTTGTTATCTTGTCATGAATTTATAGACTATACTGTAAACCAATTTAGTTTCGCAAATATTTACCCTCGCATTTTGCCGATAGTTAGGATATTCGCGATACAAATTTTTGCAATTTTAAGTCTCTTGTGATGTCTATAGTAATGTTTAATATGGCCACTTTCGCCGCTACTCAATTTAGCGGATTTCTACCTTTCACCTTCACCTTCAGTGCTCAGGTACCTTGGCCTCCTCAAATATACTTAAAGCGTCCTACATGAAATCCTAGTGAAAACCCTGCCTAATTAATAAGCCTTTAGTTACTACAGATTTAACCTCTATAGAACAACAATCTCTAAACAATAACGGATATATGCAGCTCCAAAAAGGACTGTTACTCCTCAAAGGTTGAACTGTACAATTTTTTATAATTTATTATTTCAGATGTTTGAGTATGATGGGTCTGCTATGATATACTGGCACGCTTTAGGAGATGTATCTAATGCAGAATCTGGTGGTTTGTAAATTTTTCCAGCAAAATACTGAACTCATCCTCATGAATCAGTGATTAGTCAATAGTAGGGCACAAACCAAGGCCACACAGCAAAGACGGCAGCGCCTAGTCACACACGCAAGAGTCAGACATAGTACAAGCCATCCACATCCCAAAAAATGAAAAATATGCTAGTTGAACAATAATGACTGAACTGTATTATGAACAATAAATATGTTGTGTTTCCATATACATGTGTTAATCAGTGTTTATTTTGGTTTTGAATATTATGAGTCCTTTCTCACCAAACCTTAAAAAATCAATGAGTTATGCTATGTAAAAGTACAGTATTTCCTAATTTTTATGAGCCCAAGCCAATTTTAACAGCCAGAGCTGGTTGCTTTGAATTTCTTACAGCTTGTCATATTTCTCTTATATAATGAAGGTTGTTAGCTCAATTTTTTGAAGAAAAAAAATGTTGAGCTATTGTCCTGACAGGATCGTGTGTGTGTGTGTTGGTTAAGTTTGCTGAGTCGTTTTCTCAAAGATTATCAAAGGTATCCACTTAAAACTAACGCTTGCATATTTCTTAATTCACTATCACAAGAGGAGTCCATTCTGACAAGGCTGATAACCCTGTGACCTATATTTATTGAGTTATCTGCTCTTGTTACTACGAAAAAAGAGAAAGTCAAGCGTCCAGCTCTAGTAGGTGCTGCTCTTTTTATTATTAACTTCTTACTTAAATTATTAATATTATATTCTGGTTGCTTGAATTTCTTATTACATAGCTTGTTATAATTCTTTATATGATAAATAAGTTTTTTATTATCTTCTGTGATATTTGGTTGTTTCAGAAAACTGTAATTTTGGGCGTGGCATTGCTGCAGTTGGTGATAGTCTAGTTTGTGTTGGTATGTATATTCATAAATTAAGTTACTAATTTTCTAGGGTTGTTTCCAGCTGTTCAGCCGCTCAGCTACCCTTTGACATTTAAACTTACCCTTATCAACCTTCTTAATCATTTGCGGATCAATAAAAACTGTTTACGGAGATCTATGCTGATACATAAAAAAGCAACAGTGTCTTAGCTAAATAAAAACGAAAATTATACCTTTATCATAATAATAATAACAACAATGTTATTTAAATATATAGAGGCCATACAGTTAGGCAAGCCCAGTTTTCATATGAGCCTCTTTGTTGTAGATGCTGGCTGTTTAACAAACAAGGTCTGTCACTATTATTAAACTGGATAATGGGATATATTTATATTTGATTATATTATACCAGGTACACAACAGGGTAGTATTCTAGTGTTTGATATTCCACCAAAAGGTACAAACGTCACTGTAGTCAGTACCTGTCAAGGTAAGACTTTATAGCTTATACTAATTTCATAAGGTCAATTGTGAAACAAGTTTCAACTTAAATTAATCACACTAGACACCCCATTCCTGATGTTATCCATCGCCACGAAGGTATGAGAGAAGAGAAGCCAGTTTCCTAATGCGAGGAAATTTCTGGTACCATTTTTATTTCGTCTTTGGTATGGTGCGGCCAGGGATCGAACATGGGACCTCCCAGGCTTAAAGCGGATGCTCTATCGCTATGCTTTTGCGAAGGCGATTCTGGATTTGTTTCCAAAAATTTTATGTAACTTACCGATAGTCCTACATGTAATGAAATTATGCGCTGTAGTATTGTTTAGTCATTTACGTAGTATTAAATTTTAGGGAATAATCGTGGATTTTCTGAATGGACTCAACCAAAAATCTCTATGACCTATAAATAGATTTGAAATTCAATGAAATTATAAGATTCCTTTTTTACTTATGGCCCTTTGTGTGACATTTCATTATATAGGTGGCGTTTGGGAAAACATACACATTTTTAATGACAGCCTTATTATCAATGAGTCCATGCTTTCTTATTGTAGGACACACAAGTGCTATATGTCACTTGGCAGGCGAGGGTGATACACTAGTCAGCGGTGATGAGGATGGTAATATCATCGTGTGGAAAGCATTTGGTACTAAAGTCGAACAATCACATAAAATATCTGGAAGCAGGTGAGCAAGTTTTGAAATTTATTGTCCTAGGATTACATGCATAAACCAGTCAGATTCATTTTTAACGCTTTTTTTATCTTTAAAAAAAGCTAATTTTGACAATATTGTGTTAGGATTAGGATTTTATTGATACCTAGACCAATGTGCAACAGATGAGCGACTTTGGGCCCTCTTATTAAAGCTTTTACAAAAAAAGCAAATTTGACAATGTTACCCTAGGATTGCATGTAAAAACCAGTCAGTTTCATTTAAAGCTTTTGCAAGTATGTTCAGGTTGAAGAAATTTTCAGGGGTAATTATGGGGGGGGGGCTTAGTTCATTATTGGTCAAATCACCTTCCTTGATTGCCACCCTTGAATAATAAATAAATGAGAAATTAAGCATGTCCAGATAAAACACAACTAAGAAAAGCATATTTTTTGTGACAGTTTGGTCCCTGTTTGTTTGCCTTTTACCTATACTTCAATGTACAGTACAACTTCTGTAGAGAGGTTGTGGTTCTACAGAGGTTAAATTTGTAGTAAATATAGTAAATTAGAGAAGTTGTATGTTGTTGTTATACAGAGGTTGTTGCTTTACATAGGTTAAATTTGTAGTAAAAATAATAAATTAGAGAAGTTGTATGTTGTTGTTATACAAGGATTGTCGCCATAGAGATGGTCATTATGGAGAGGTTGTAATGCATTCATAGTTTCACCAAGCCTTGCAGTAAAGTTATGTTTTAATTATTTTTTTTTATAAAAATGCCAAGCTTAACCTTTATTTGCCAGTCAGCTTTCTACTGAATATGGTAGGCATGTGTGTGCCTCCACCCGGAGTTGAACTGGATCGCCAGATGAGTCATCAAGCACCCTAACCACTGAGCTACGGAAGCCACAAGTTGTGTCTAAATTCTGGATACTTTTTTATCCTCCCTTGTATACATATTTTCAGTGAGCCTTGCAGTAGTGTAGGTTTATGGAAGGGTATTATAGTTGCTGCGTACGGTAATGGTCAGATGAGTGTGTATGATAGCGCGTCGGGTAAACTTGGTGCTGTTGTTAATGCTCATGCTCGATGGATTAATGCAATAGACATCGCCACAGAAACTGGATTGGTAAGTCCGACTTTCTGTAAAATCATTAATTTTTGTGGAGGATTCAATTTCATGGATTTCATGATTAAACTTCAGCCATGAAATAGAATCCCATCAGACAATAATTTTAACCCTTGTATTTGTTACCTGAAATGCAAAATAAACGAATTAATGTCCCATTGAAATGATCTTTTTTACCAAAACCAAAAATTGTCCTGTCGAAATTAAATGATTTTACAGTATGTTAATTTGTGGCTGACTCCTCATATGTGAGTACATGAGCAGTGACCTTGAGATAGGGTGTGTGCATCGGGATTGTGAGGTTCAGGGTTGAACCCCTGTCTGGACCATTGGTTAATTTCTCTGAGCAAGAATAACCCACAAGCTCCACTCCACCAAGGTGTACTTTGGTACCTTGGAGGGCAGTTTCTGTACGTGTTTGATATTCCTGGGCACCATAGATTGATGTTGGCTGCACAACTCCCAGGGATATTTTGAACCAACCGCCTACTCTTGAGATTAACTGGCTATATCCATGGGTGCAAGTTTTCAGGTTTTTGAGCATACCAAAAAGTCTGTTTTTCTTTGTTTTCTCTACATAAATTGAATTTCAGGTATATTTCAGAAATTATAACTTACACCCATGTATATGAAAACATCTCTTGTTATAGGTTGTTTCAGCCAGTGAAGATTCCTATGTTAGAGTATGGCAGTTAGTTCCAGGAAGTTTACCATCTGTAAGATACTTTTACGTCACTAATAATTAATATACCGTAAATCAATTTACTACGGCGTTTTGCTGATCGTCAGCATATTCGCGACTACAAATTTTCACAATTTTTAAGTATCCTACGTTGTCCATCTTAATGTTTTGAACACTTTCGCAGCTACTAAATTTTGTGAAATTTTTACCACTCTGCTAGATTAAATTGCGCAAATAAATTTCTTGGTTTACTGGTGTCCATTTCCTAAGCGCAGTGCAACTGAGCGCCTTCATTTGGTTACTTCTGGTTCAATTAAATATAGGAGGCACGGATTACCTACCGTGGAAAGTGATAAAAGGTGGGAGCATTGTTTTGACTTATATACAATTGTTTTCTATCAATGTGCAGCTAATCAAAAGAAAAGTTCTACAAATGTATGAAGCAATGAATGTTGAAATAGGGGCTATTTCTGTTAAACTTGATACCATCTTTTCCTCTCTGAATTTCTTAATTTTTTATACATAACCAATATTTAATGTACATGTTTTCTATATTTCACAGATTGAGTTCAAGTTTGGTGACTTTGTGACGGATCAGCAACTAGTTGGCGCCCAGTTTGTACATCCTGCCGGACGGGGTTTCTGTGTAGCAGGCTACGATAGTTCCGATTTAAACTTCTTTGTGCAATCATGATTTGCCATGTTAGTCTATTTCTAAGACAGAATGATATTTTTAATTAATGTAATTTAAGATGCTTGTCAGGGTTTTGTTACAATTTTTCTTTATTTTGCGTTCTGACAGAAGCTTTTCCTACTTTTCTAATTTTAACTGTTTCTATTGCCAAGAATAGTTTGAGTTGATCGAGTTTTCCCCCTTTTCATGCTGAGCACAAAGGAAGGGAAAACTGGTATCATTTTTATTTCACCTTTGGTATTTCGCTCTGATCTAGAATCTATTAAAAGTTTATTTTTTCAAAATCTTATTTTTGTTATTTTGTACCATTTTCACATCTGTTTTAATTGTTAATGTGAAATTTCATTATAGCTGAAAGCAAAAGTTATGCTAGACAATTAAGCCTGTTCTGTGTTGTTTATGTTAAGCTTACTTTATCAGTGGTTTTGTTGGAAATATTGATGAAGGTGCAAATTTCTAAATTTGTGACCATTTCATCAAAAATCTTATTCCATATATGTAGATGTCATATCAACTTCTATCAAATGGTGCTTTGAATTTCAAAGAAGCCATTTTATCGTATTAATAATATTTATTACACTACATGGAAAACCAACAGATTGAAATTGGACACTCTTGTTTGTATGGCATATCTTTTGAAACTTACATATCATTGCTGTGCTGTTGAATGCTTTTCTTGGCTGATAGTCACAAAGCATCTTATAGGGAAAAATATTTTGACTTAATAAAAAAAATAAGATGCATATATTTTGCAAGAAATACTTTGAAAGTATAGCTCACGTTTTGTTTGTGATTATTGTAGCACTTAACATAATGCTTCTAAACTAGGTAAGAAGTTGATAACCTTGTCTATCCTGTATAGCTGGCACACTTAAGGAAATATAAAGATTTATCAAAAGTTCCAAGTTTTCCCTTAAGATTCTTTGTGAATACTGGCCCTAATCCATAATGACTTGATCATGTACTGGCCCCGATCTCCGGAACCATCTCAGGTAAAAATCTCATCTCAACTTTATTTTTTACCCAAATCAGAGTTTGAATTTCTGAAAAATCTGAAGTTCGTACTCATTAAATTTTACTGTAATAATCTAAGAATAGTGTTTTCTGTCTACAATGCGTATTTTGAGTACATCCTCCAATGCAACTTATCCAAACTACACATAGAAATATTTGAGGTGAGATTTATCTCAGATTGAGATGCTTCAGGAGGTCGGAGCCTGTATGCATGACTATATTACTAGGTTCTTGCTCAGTTTAGTTCTTGTATTACTGTAGAATAAATATTTTTCTGCTCCTGAATTGTGCATGGAATTGTGTAGAAAACAATGCTACAACTGTCATGATATTCCAAAATGATATTGTTATGAAATCTATTTGTCCCCCTACTGGTTTTCTATCGGATGGGACTACAGGTTTGCCCTCCATCCGTCAAGAAATCTGGATCCTTTATGAAACTTTGTATGTGGTATGTGGATAGCGACCAATAAGGAGATAATACATGTGTATTTTACATGAGTATTTTTTTTATTTGGACAAAAATTGTGGTTGCCCTAACAACCTGAAACCCACGTAGGGGACTTCTGTATTGCTTGCAATTCCTAATTTCTTGTGTTATTATTATTGTACATGCATGAGCTTTAAACGTTGTTAGTATGAAAGTGTTAGGGTAAATTATTTTTCCGTATCCATTAAAATTCCATTTTACTGTTATTATTCCTTTTTATTGTTACCTAGGGTATGGCTGGAGTATTCAATTAAATATTTTTTAATTGCGCTTAGTATAATGATCTTGTATCCATCAGTTGGTGTAAAAAATTCTTGAATTAAGATAATAGCAAAAAATATTTTTATGGCAGTTATATGTGTGACTGAACCCACAGGTAACTGTTTCGTTGAAAACGTAAAAAAAAAGAAAACTTTTTTTGGGAAAAATTTATATTTTCTTTTATATAATTTTACAAAAAAAAATTTTTTCAGTTTCAAATTGCCTTTATCAATGATGCAGTTACCTGTGAACCGTCAAAATTCCTTACAACTCACTTTATTGGTGCTTTATCAAATAGAAAATGATATTTTGTGTAATATTGATATTTATTGTTGGTTTCGTGTCTGTTGTATATCATTGCACATTGTAATGTTACATTTATTGATGGTTATTATTGTATACACACAGTCGGTTTGGTGTATGATTTTATGGTTCAGATTTGTTTAGTTTATGACAACTTCAGTGAAAGTCAATTTACAATGGGGTGTCAACAGAACCAAATTTAAAATCAGGAAAATCAGATGCTGCCTACCCTTTTTTGCAAAATGAGAGGCCTTCAACTACAGCCTTTTCGTTTTCAACTTAGTTTTTATTAAGAAATTCCTTCAAAACAGACTAGATTGACCATAACTTTACCATTTCTCAAGATATTTTCTTCAAATAACTTTTATTTTGGTCAGGAATTATGGCTCTTTCTGTGTATTAAAGTCTGGATTAATCAGGAAGATTGACATTTCTGATTATTTTATACATGTAAACTGTTTAAGCTTGTGCTTTCGCCATTTGGCTAACAAATATACTCTCTGCCAGCAAAGGGTCATAATATTTTCTGACATAAATCATTCTGTGAAAATTCTTTCCTTCACCCACATCTACATGTCGAGGTTGTTCAGGTGTGAAAGTTTGTTGGAAATCCTCCGAAACCCGTAGAAGGAGTTGCATCCACAAGAATCTGTATACGGACAGGCAAGCTGAAAACAGTATCACTCCTTACAACATGCGTTGTGCAGGGGTATAATTACTAATACACATGTAAGAGTGAACTTCGCTTAAATAATTATGTTAGAATAATTATACCCTCTGCACAATGGTATTACATCCATTTGTGTTATAGATTATAAAAAAAATAATTAAAAAATTTAAAATGCGGAGCAAAGCCTTAATTTGCCAGTCAGCTTTCTGCTAAAATATGGCAGGCATATATATATGTATGTGCCTCCATCGGGATGTGAACCCGGGTAGCCAGATGAGGCAGCAAGTGCTTTAACCACTGAGCTACGGAGGCACATAAATAAACGTTGGTGAAAACAGAAGCGCAATGTTTTCAACATGAATCAGTAAAGATTCGAACTTGTATCCGTCCAAATAATGAATTTCAAACAGATCCAAATTAAATTTGTTGGTTTTCAACTTGTGTCACATATTGAATTGATACTTCCATACATTGCCTGATTCTCATTTGGGTATTTTCCTAACAGGTTATTGTATGAAATTTTTATTTAGTTAGAGTTGTGTGGACTGCTACACTGTCATTTAGCTGATTTGAGCGGCAGAGATACAGGGGGAATTAGACAGACGTCTCTTCTCAGCAGACGGAATTTGACAACCTGATCTACTCCTAGTCCCAGGGAATAGACTTCGGTCCGGTTCCCAGACCAGGGAATTACTACATGATTATGCGTCCCATCTCCAGGATTTAGACAGTAATAAACCATCGTCTCCATGGTGGGGATTTAGACATAAAAAATGTCTGATTTCCCCTATGGTCACCCCCCCCCCCCCCTCCCATAGAATTACTTAGTATATCAGTTTGCTGTTGTGATTTATATCTCATAGATTTTATACCATGTAGAATTTTTGTTCATTTAGCCAAAATAAATCCATGGAATGATTTCTTTCAAGCACCTTATTTTTATCACGGGTACAATGTTTGTTCACTTATTATACCCCGATATTGTTTACATTGGGGCTATATATTGGAGTCACGCTTGTGGTTTGTTTCTAGATGAAACCACAGGTAACAGTATCAATGAAAAAGAATTTTTAAAAATGTAAGAATAAGTAATATCTATGTTTATGTAACAGAAATTTTGAGAAAAAAATAAATTTTCACAATTTTTTTTCCTCATTTTCGATGATACAGTTACTTGTGATTGAACCCTGTTCGCACTGTCGCTCTACTATGTTTATCAGCGACTTTTCTGCTAGTTCAAGGTTTACTGGAATATTTTGCTTTAATTAATTTTAATTAATTCTTTGCTTACACAACTGTATATTGAAGTATTCCTACTTCATTGGCAGGCCTGGTATATTTCAGGCTTTTGCCCAATTTCTGAATCCTGAATAATTTTTCTATATTGAATAGTGGATTTGTGGGCTTTGAAACAAGGACTTTCAGGCTTATCAGGCCTTTTTCAGTGATAGTTTTTGTTGATCTTAACTTCAAACAAGAAAATGATCTGAAATTGTCTTTTTATTATGTAATATTTTGATTTTGCACTGGGAGGAATATTGAATTTACTGAGAGATATGGCATGTATGTGTAGATTTGTATACATGTATAGCTTGTAAAATTTGACTTGATCTTGACTTTATGCATGAGTATATTTCTAGGTTCTTGCTTTGAATATATCAATATCCGCAAGCAAATTGTGCATTCTTGGTATTTCAAATTTGTGTTTTTATTGCACCTTGAGCATTTTTGTGATGTCACAGTCTGTACCTATAAACTAAAGGGGAGAAACTTGTGTAAACAGCCGGCTAGCTCAGTCGGTAGAACATTCACCCTGTAACACACAAATTTAGTTACCAGGGTGACAGTGATACTCCTTGATTACGAAAACATACACTGGGGTTATAAATATAGACAAGATATTGACTGTACAATTAGGCTAATTATAAGTTCAGGATCATGTTAAATTCTCCGAGCTAAATAATCGGATGTAAGCATGTTGTTGTTGTTCCTGTTTGTCATGTCACACACACCCTGTTCCCCTTCACTATCACCAAATATTTCTCTCCTTTAGTGCAATCGTTTTATTTTGTGACAAGAAAATGAAAACCAAATAAAAAATTAATACAATCTGTTACAAAGTTACATTTTTATAAGAGGTGCCTAATGATGCTGATTTCAGCTGAAATCTGGCAGGCATATATACGAGTGCCTCCGTCTGGATTTGAACCTGGCATATATGTCATATTTTCCTGAAGCCTATGCAGGAGATTGGTGATGAAAATGCAGGAGATTTCAAAGAAATGCAGGAGATTTTTCTTGCTCAATAAATAAATGAAGTTAATATGCAGTTTTCACTGATTTTAAATGAAGGACATTACCATGCATGCTTCATAAAGCTATATAAATTAATATTTGGTATCGTTTTCATAATGCAAACCAAAAATGTCAAGGTTCCAGTATTCCAAGAAATGCAGGAGATTTGATCAATTTGCCGAAAATCATGCAGGAGTAGTCTCAAATGCAGGAGACTCCTGCATGATGCAGGAGATCTGGCATGTATCTCCTGGGTCGCCAGATTAGACGACAAGCATACTAACTACGGAGCTACACACTTTCAACCAATCAACATCCTGGACAAGACTGCGTTCAGTGAAACCTTACGCCACGGTAGTGGCCTTGTCCATAAAAACAAGGTAAGTTAATCAGGGGCCATAATTCTATTTAAAATGTTTGGATAAAGTTACCTGGCTTTATCCAATGTCATTCGTATATGATGGTAAACAAGTATGCCAAGTTTGAAAGCAATGCTGTGATGCACTTTGAAAATATTAAGAGGTCAGAGCTACAGATAAGCTTTTGGGTTAATTGGGTAATTACCCCCTGTTTTTTTTTCTGATTGGGTATTTTGTGATTTCAATTGGGTACCAATAAAATTTTTACCCCCTCAAGTTCAAATTAATTGGGTAATTTTACCCCCCAAATTCAAATCAATTGGGTAATATTTACAAATACCATGTATTGTATTGTTTAGACATAGCAATCTTCAATACTATTAGCAACAAATAGAACAAAGGTATTCTTACTTGCTTTTATATACTTCATGTACTGTACAGCATGGTTGACATCGAACTTCAATGATTGAATGAACATACTTTTGTTCAGGAGTAACACTAACAATTAACTTTAAAACTTTTGTCAACTGATGCCTTCAGTAAAAGTTTAGTTATCACTATTTACATATTTGTATATGCACTTGGCACTGTCTGTCACTGATATAAAGTTAGCAAAGTTTTGTTTTCTTTGCTGGCCTAGACGGTTTATATAGGCTGCCTCTTCGTCTCTTCTTCTGACTTTGCCAGTGAATAATTACAGGTGAAGGATCATAGGAAGACAGACTAGGACCCAACATGCTGATTGTCATGAGAATGTTCAACTTTTCTGATCCTAGAGATGCCCTGTATTTTGATTTCAGTCTATTCTGTGTGCTAAAAGAACGTTCACACTCTACACTAGTTGGCTGAAGGCACAATGCTATTTGAGCAAGTTTTGACAAATTTGGCATCATGTCATTATGGAGAAGAATGATCCTTTTACATAGTTTGTCTGCACTCAGATTCGAATAGGCTCCTTTCAACATGCCTTCCAATCTAGGCCATTCTTCTTGCAGCTTCTTTGGGTCCAATAAGGGTTTCACTACTCTTGTCACTTCATGAGTTCCAGCAATCAAATCCCCTTCGACTATATGCACTGACTTTTCATAGCCATAAAGTGCAGACAAAGATTCAATGGCTTTTCTACATTCTTCTTGAGATGAAGTGTTAAATGTTGATGGCTCAAATATGTGGCTAAAGTCATCATATATAGCACTGTCTTCCTTTCGAAACCTGCTTGTTATGTTCTTTTTGAGCCTATGAATATAGTCTGTCTTCACAGTATCAAATTCACTGTCCATATGTTCATGGTAGGTAAGTTTTTCACCTCCAAAAAACACCCCATCATCTGATTTTGAGATTGCCAATTTAATATCAGTCAAGCATTCTCCATCAGATTGCTCAAAGTAGGTGAGTTTTGAGACTGTTGCATCCATCAGAGGTCTTAATTCACTGAATAGAATATTGTTCTTCTGTAGCTCACAACTCAGGACTGCCAGCTCATTGTGCACATCTAACATGAAGGCTATAACTAAAGCAACTTTGTAAGAAGCAAAATATTTATGAAGACCCTTAGCTACAGCATTCTTCTCCCCAGCATACTTAGATAGAGTAACCAGAACAGACTCAAATGATTCGTACACTGCCGAAACTGCATTTTTCAAACCAAGCCATCGGATAGAATAGGGCTCCTTGATAGAGATCTCAGGTTCATCCAAAAGTTTCTGGATTGTTTTCAAAGTTTGAGTTCTGTTGCTTGACCCACTGATAAAAAAGTACAATGAATTAAACTTCTCTCTAAACTTTAACATGTAATCATTCTTCTTCATAGAGTCAGTGCATGCCAGATTGAGTATATGTGCCATACAATGAGTTTGCACACAGAAGGGGGAGTATTTACTAGACAATTGCTTCCCCACACCAGTTTTCTTTCCTAGCATGACTGCAGCCCCATCAGTGGCCAACGATACACAATTAACCAGGTTAATACCATACTGGTGGAACTCGTCATTTATACAATTAATGATCGTATGGGCACAGCCATCATCTAAGTGACTATTACATAACATCTTAGTATGTGGTTCTCCAGCTTTCACATATCTCACACATAAGCTAAGCCTCTTGTCAACGGCAACATCTGTACTTTCATCCAGCATCAATGCAAACACACCCGATGAATTAATATCATTAACAAGTTCAGTCTGAAAAATATGTGCAATTGAACATTGAATATCCTTAACAGTGTCCCAACTTACATCCCTGTACATGTCATCAAGGCCGTTTTTACGCTGTAACTCCAACATTGAGTTCACTGTATTAGTTGGAACTTCAGACTTTGCAGCAAAGAAAACCGTGTTAAACATTCGTCTATCAGCATCTGACACAGTTAGGGGAATGACTGGCTCAATTATGGGGGTAACATTCTGGAGACCTTTACGTTTCTCAAATACTTCACATGCACGGGAATGTTCGGATCCTGCACAATGTCTGGTGAGAGCCGATATCTGGAAGTTTTGACATCCTTCGTTGGCCCACACACTACTCAATTTCATCTCAGTGCAAATGTTACATTTCATAATCACCGACGGGGACTCACCGTGAATAACCTGCAACCAGGGAAACTTTGCCATCCAATCCTGTATTTTAATTGAACTAACAGACGAAAAGTTGTGTGTTTTTGTTTTGCCGACTGAACCGTCAACAATTTCGGCCAATATACTCTCAACAATTACTTGTGGCTGTATTGTCGACGTGTGGATGACATCATCCAATATCTTTTTACACAAAGACTCGCCGTCATCGGCCCCACTGAAGAAACTATGTAATGTGACTGTTTGTTTTGGTTGTAAACGTTTTTTTCGGCCGCGACTCGCCATGATTGAAACGAAACCGGAAAGTACGGGGTTTACACATTACTAATCATGGACTGGTTTAATATTTCCTATTTAGCGAAATGAACGGAATGGTAAACGTTAGCTTTATCAACACGGTACTATACGAAGCGTTCCGAATCGAAATTATCAACCCGTCTACGGAACCGGATATTGCGTGAATATGTAAACACTCGATTTTGTTTACGTTTTTTACGCTCATGTTTTATTAGCTTTGCGTTCTTTACGCTCATGTTTTATGAGTTTTTACGTTTTTCGTTTTTTATTTGCGTTTTTGTACGCACTCATTTAAAAACAATTGCGTTTTTCTGGAAATTAATTGCGTAATTACGCAAATACGCAGCTTATCTGTAGCTCTGCAGAGGTGTAACAGACGAACAAACAAACATGACAATCACTATATCGACAGTGCCAAATCAAAACCCCGTAACTCAATTTAGGCGCGAAAACTTTTTTTGCAGCATCCGCATCTGCTAGACGTCCCGCGCAAATGTCTTGTTACCATTTAAATAGCCAATCGCGTTACGTATATGGTGACAAAACAGAAATGCGCTGGACGTCAAGCAGATGCTGCAAAAAAAGTTTTCGCGCCAAAATTGAGTAACTGGGTTTTGATTTGGCACCGTCGATATGCTCCTGGATCAGTAGATTTCATGGCATCAAAAGTTTGCTGATTACTCGTAATGAAATTTACCAGGATCCAGCCTAACATTCACTATGGGCATTGTAATAAAGTCCCTAATCATCTATATTTCTCCCTTCAGTAGCAGAAACTTTAAAACTTGTTTGATCATTGTGTAGAAGGGGCATCATGTAACAAGACAGTTAAATATTTTTATCGTTTAATAAAATCATTTAATACACCAGCATAAGCAGTAAAATACAATAAAGCAATGTGGGTAAGACAGGTTAACATGAGCTTGGGAAATTCCACAATACCCAGATTTATCACATACATACAGTGACAGTGATACCTCATGTGATATCAAATGAAGGAACAATGTTCTCCAACACGTATGATAACAAATGCATTCTGTCACCAGCTTTTTGGCGTAAAAACATAACACTTGTCAGCTTAAATTCATTATTCCTGACTTAGTTTTGACTTGATGTAATGTGATAAAAAGAATCTGTCATTTGTTGTCTTTGAGATCTCCAAAGACAACTAAAGGGGGATCCTATATTTCAAACATGGAATATGACTATAACTGAAGTACTATATGTTGATAGAATCTGACCTCTAGGGTGGTATTCAATATTGAGGTTAGAAACCACCAAATAGATTTGCTCTATAGCTCAATGTAAATTGGCCATAGTAGGCCCCAATTTTCAAATTTTTTAGTCTATGGCCACCTGGACCACATATATCATTGTAAAGAGGGACATTTAGGCTTGAAAATAATTCAATAAAAAGGGGGGGTCATGTATCTCTAAGAAAGTTTTTGTCCTTCAAACACGGTCTATCCGTTTTTACACATGTCCGGATTTATAAGTTCCGGGTTTTACCCTAGTCTACTTTCACTTTGGTATCAAGAACAAAATAGCAGAATAATACAAATATTACAGTTTTACTACACCACATGCATATTTACCAACCATTTAAACTCAATTTCATCATTCAACTCCACATTTGTCAAGAAATATCTCCATTTACAGGCAAACCAAAGTTTTTTTAAGGACTGCTTGAGTGTATCACTACTTGGTCCCCGGAGGCATTTAGTAGTTCTTTACCTTGATCTTATTTACTTGCAGAATAAGGATAGCCAATCAGATCGCCAGTTACTGACGAAAAGTTTAATATAATGTGATCTGATTGGTTGTATATATCCTTCAAGTAAAGTAATAGTCTGGTTCCCGGTACCTAAATCTTTCATTACATTGCAGTATAGGTCCGGCGTAATGTAACAAATATGGTCGCTTCCTTGTGTAAAACAAGATGGCGGTTTAACATTAGCTTATATAGGGAATTTTAGAATATCCCCCAAAAAGTGTGTGTTATGTATGTGTCATATCCATGAGATTTTGTATATTAATGGTAAAATGTATGTTCTTTTCAATTAAACATGTTTCATAAAAATGACACAACTGATATGTACAAAAAAACGCAAAGTAAATTAAGAAAATTTCTGTACCAGCGTGTATATAGTGTATATAAATCGCAACTGATATCAAATGCCCAGATAGCTCAGTTGGTAAAGCGTCAAACCAGTAACATTGATGTTGGAGGTTCGATACCAGTATTGTCATTAATTTTTTTATTATTATTTTTTATATGTAACGTAATTCGCTATTAGTTTATACTTAAAGTTAAATAAGGAACATGATAAGAATATAAAGTTTTTGTATTACACAAATTAAGAAAAATATTAAAAAAGAAAACAATTACTGGCCTGTACAGGGATCGAACCAGAGATCCCTTGATTGCAAGTCAGTGGCTCTATCGATTGTGCTAACTTGGTCAATTGAATTTTTTCATAAATTAATGGACTATTAAAACCCTGCTACAAAAATATTTCAATCATTTTATAAACGTTATTTTGTAGATATTAATGCTGTTGTAGAGAATAAACTTCTATCATTGCAAAGACCATTATTTTTTCTATTACTATGCAAAGTCACATCAAAATGACACATACATAACATACACTTTAGGGGGATATTCTAAAATTGCCTATATAAACTAACGTACGTCCGCCATTTTGATTTGACCACCGTAGTTATCGATTATTGGTTGCTGCCTGACCTAAACCACTGTAAGATTTAGGACAGGGAACCAGACTAGTAAAGTAAGAGTAAAAGTAAGTAAAAAAAGTCAAGTAAGATCAATCAGGAATATCGCAGACGCTACAGGGGTGGCATTCAATATTGATCTTATTTAATTTTAGAATAAGGATGGCCAATCAAATTGCCAGTTACTGATTGCTACAGGGGTTGCATTTGATATATTGATCTTATTTAATTTTAGAATAAGGAGAGCCAATCATGTTGCTTGTTACCGTTCGCTACAGGGGTGGCATTCAATATTGATCTTATTTAATTTTAGAATAAGGAGAGCCAATCATATTGCTTGTTACCGTTCGCTACAGGGGTGGCATTCAATATTGATCGTGTTTAATTTTAGAATAAGCAGAGCCAATCATGTTGCTTGTAACCGTTCGCTACAGGGGTGGCATTCAATATTGATCGTGTTTAATTTTAGAATAAGGAGAGCCAATCATATTGCTTGTTACCGTTCGCTACAGGGGTGGCATTCAATATTGATCGTGTTTAATTTTAGAATAAGCAGAGCCAATCATGTTGCTTGTTATTGATCATCCATTTCATCCTCCTCGCATTCACTTTCCTCGGACGTCACATCTTCATCGTCTGCTTGTGATATACACTTCACACAATTACACGTAAATAAATAATTCTCCCTGAAAAATAATGACAAATCTTAGGTACCGGTAAAATATCCAAAGTGCAGGGGATTGGAACAATACAGATTTGTTGAACCATCTATAATAAACATGTCGCGCAAAACAGACTTGCATCTTACTTTCAGGATTGAGCATTATATATTATGGATGTGCACACCTTGACCTATATGTACATCTGTAAATTTTAAGCGTAAAAACCGAGGGATTGTATCATATGAATTTGGATATAATATAGAGCTAACGAATTTAAGCATGTGTATTGATGGAAAAATCAATCCATTGTACTAGCAGCAGTCATACATGCCTTTGATTAAACCCCTAGTACATTTAACCGTTAACTGATATAGAGCCTCACATCTGTCTGGGTGTGCACATCTCTATTAGGACCTATAATGGCTCAGTAGGACCTCTGGATATATTTGAATCACGCAGTCGATTGTACAACAACAAATTGTATGATGTCAATTGTTCCTGTTTCTTCTTCTTCTTCCATATAATTTGCAGGGCCCACTCTGGGGCATTATCGCAAATGTTAGAGACATAGGTGAGATACAAGGAATCCGGGTGCGGTACCCTAGCTCGTTTCGAATAGATTCCTTGGTTCTTTAACGTGCCCGGTGTAAAGCACCAATACACGCAAGACTACCCCTGGGTTACCAACCAGGATCATCTCTAGTTTGGCGGGAAACACTAAATAGCGTTTCTAAAATGACCAAGTGTCCTGGCCGTGAATCGAACCTGGGACCTCTCGATCAGGAGTCTAGCGTCTTATCACTAGACCACCGTGCCACCCCTGTGACAATCTAATTTATTTTATCCTCATGTGAGATATCTCCTGCACTCGATAAAATCTTCCATTGCCTGGTCGAAAATAATATGTTGTTTATTCATTTGAAATAAAATCAATTTCACTAATACTCACTTTAATATTTTCTGTCGTGTGTGTCGACTTCTATTCATTTCACACCCATCTAGGTAACTTATACACACTTCCTGTAAGATATGCAAGAACAATGACAAGACTGTGTTCAGTAAACACTTATGCCCTAGTAATAGCCTTGTCCATAAAAACTAGCTAAGTCAATCAAGGGCAATAATTCTGTAGAAATGTTGGATAGTGTTACATGGCTAGACAATATGGGGAGTTTATGACACACAGAGCTACAGATAAGGTTTAAGTCTATTGGGTATTTTACCCCCAAGTTTCAATTTTGGTTGGGTTTTCACAAATTTTATTTGGGTATTTAATCAAATGCATAGGGTAAATGATCTTTTATGTACTGTTTGTCACTATATCATCCTTTTCTTTTTGGGTATTTCAGATTTTAATTGCTTTTTCTTACTCCCTCCTCTCAAAATCTATTGGGTTTTTAAGAAAATTAATTGGGTAATTACCCCAATACGTAGCTTATCTGTAGCTCTGGACACAATTTAAGCATGCCAAGTTTGAAAGCAATGCCTTCATGGAGTAAACAAATATTTAGTTTCAAGAAATGAACAGATGAACATACAAACAGACTAACGAAGAAAAGAGGAACTGACAAACAGACGAACAAAGAGACAAATAAAGGAAGGATTGGACGGATAAACAAAAACAAGTCAGGACAATCATTATATATTCCATATATGCATCAGCTATATTCATCAGTAGATGCTGCGACATAAAATAATGAATTGTGGAACCTGAATATTAAAACAAAATTTGGTAAAATCAATTAACTTACTCAGAAGATGCAAGTACACATAAACAAGAAACAAAGAACTCACACACATAAGGCAACTCAAATACACCTCTCTAAATATCAAGCTGGAGATATCAGTAATTGATACTGTAAATCATTTAATTTTGATGGGACAAATTTCGTGGTTTTGGGAAAAAAGACCATTTCGATGGGATTTTAATTCGTGGATTTTGCATTTCAGGTAATAAATACCAGGGTCAAAACAATTGTTTGATGTGATTTGATTTTGTGGTTAAAGGTGAACAACGAAATCCACGAAATTTAATCCCCACAAAAATTATTGATTTTACAGTATCTAACTTATTATACAACCAATAGGTTTAATCTGCAATTTTACAAAATTGTGGGTTTTTCCGCGAATTTTCATGAGGTACCACAGTATGGAATTTCGGAGTTAACCAATTTTGGTACAGTTTTCACTCATGATCAACAAAATTGTGAAGAAACAGACGGTAGTTTTCACCCAGGATCCACAAAATTGTTATTATAAACAGACGGTAGTTTTCACCCAGGATCCACAATATTGTGGTTATAAACAGACGGTAGCTTTCACCCAGGATCCACAATATTGTGGTTATAAACAGACTACTGGCAAGGTACCAAATATTGACATAATGTATTAAGTGTGAGCAGTACCTGTTCTGGTTCTATGTTTTCTAGTGCAACCAATGACAATGTATGATTCTCACGTAAGAACTGTATTTCTGCATTAGGTACACAGCTGTGGTTACCTGTAACATATAAATAAGAAACATGAAACAGTCTCATAAGTCTGAGATTAAAATTCCATATGGAATAGTTACAACTTTACTTTACTTTATAGTGATATAGTTAGGCAACAGGTTCTAGGTTAAAAAACAAGACCAGTAACTCTACCAAAACTTCCAACAGAAATATTATTCCTAGCTGGTATATGACTGTAGAACCAGCAGCCTGGGCACATTGCCACAACCCAGACCTTGGTATCCTTCATGAAGGATCCAAGGCACTTCGTTAAATTCATAACAAGTACTTAATAACCTCCTCATTCTCATCTTCGAAAACCCAGGCGACACTCCGCTCTTGCACTCGCTACATCGGCCCCTGGGACAAACTGCTAGTAAAACTTTGAATTGGCCCACTCATGTGTCTAAAAATAGATATGACAGGTACTAGCACTAGAGCCAATCAGCAATTTGTTTACAAAATTCGACTATATCCAAGATGGCGGCCTCCATGTTGAAATGTTGTTTATGAGAAAATAATTTACATCTATTATAAATAATTTTCATACTAATTCATTCAAATTTAATTGTGAAACCAATACTTACATGCACTCTGAGTCTTATATAAGCCAACACCTTCACAGTTCAAGAAAGTATCAGACACTGAAAAACAAAATATCAACAAGTAATTAGGAATTGGAAGCAATACAGAAGTCCCCTACATGGTTTCTAGGTTGTCAATATTTCTGTTGCCGTGGCAACCACAATTTTTGTCCAAATGTTTTAATTTTTTTTAGACATTACCTAGCTTGAGAGTTATGGCAGGATCCAGATTTTCTTGACATATTGACTGACTGACGGACGGAGGGCAAATACCTATACTATACATATAGTTGATAACCGGTAGGGGCCTTAAACAAGTGTAATCACATTTACAGTGGTGGGCATTATATAAAAGGCATGGTTGTAGGATAATGAAATCATACATAGCATTCAAACAGTGCACAACAAAATTATGAATATTCCAGGAAGGATTAACATGTCTTGATTTCATAAATAATCTCAAAGAATTGAATGCCCATAATCATCTCATGTGCATCATGGGACCTTTGTTCACATATCGATGGCTTAGAACAAGAAGGTCGTAACTACCGAATCAATATTTTGAGAAAACACAGAAAGACTGTCTGACATTTACTCTTTACATTATGGTAAAACAAACTTTTACAATTTCATTTTGGTCAACATGACAAGTTCAGAGTTTTATGAAAATGGGCCCATAAGAAGCGCCTTGTGATGCTTATTCTAAATATGTATGAATCTTAAAAGGTCGTAAGTGGCACTTACGACCTTCTAATACTAAGCCATCAATATTTGAGATACCAGGAATAATATAGTGGGGAGAAGTGACCTAGAGGTAGGGCGTACGCTTTAGGATCGAGAGGTTCCAGGATCAACTCTCGTCTGGACCACTTGTTAATTTCTCTGAGAAAGAATAACCTACATGCTCCACTCCAAGGTGTAAATTGGTACCTGAGAGAGCAATGTCTATTCCTGAGCGCTGCAGGTCAATGTTGGCAGCAACACCCACAGAAGAGAAATCTACCAAAGAAGAATTGAATGCAAGTTTCGTCAGGTCGCCAAACGACCAGGGGAAGTTAATATGTCAATGGTCGTTAAGCGGCAGAACAGCTGAAAAAATCTAAAAAATTGGTAACTTTTTTTCACCATAAAACCTACCTTTATCTAAATCATCATATAACTGATCTATATATTGATCTAGTTGTTGTTTCTCTTCATCAGGTATCTTCAACTTATCACAATTCTTCACCCAAACACTGATAGAACTAAAATCACAAGTAATAGATACAGTACTAGTTTTTCATCAAACATGTCCTCTTGCAAGCATTATAGGATAGCTTTGAAAGGACAAACAAGAAATTGTCTGAGGCGAAGCTATCAGCTGTGAAGTTTATTTAACTGTGGATGTAGTTATGCAAATCTGAAATAGTTTGAAGCTTAAAATGACGAATCATTTTCTGAGTAAATGTCTCACAAAAGTGTCCACCTACAGAAATAATGTACACTTTTTGAACGGAGTCAGTGGGCATGTCAGAGTATAAGAGAAAACATTGCACTGTAAAATCATTATTAATTTTCTGGTGTTTAAATTTTGTGGATTTTGTGGTGCACCTTCAACCACAAAATCAAATCCCATCAAACAGTGATTTACCCGATATTTATTACCTGAAATGCAAAATCCACAATTTAAGGTCTCATCGAAATGGTCCCTTTACCAAAACCACGAAATTGTGACCCATTGAAATGAAAGGATTTTACAGTATGGGGCTGTTCCAAAATTTCATAACTTGGTTTACTGTAAAATCATTCAATTTCAATGGGACAAACTTTTTGTGGTTTTGGTGAAAAAGGCCATTTTTGAGTTTGTAATTTCAAGGATTTCCAATTTCAAAACATACAGGGTCAAAAACTCACAGAAATCATTCAAAACCATACATTATTAGGATGAGTTTTGGTAAAACAAATTATTTTTATGGAATGTTTCAAATTGAACATGCACAGTTTTACTGATTAAAAACCACAGAATCAAAGGAATAAGGTATACCTTGAACCTATTCCTTGCTGGTTGGTTCCCATCAAAGCAAACATAGACCGAAAACCATCGCCAGTCAACCACTGAAATAACCAAAGAAAATGTTTGAAAATTAGGTATAAGAGATCGACTGTGGTACAGGTCCTGATCTCCTAAAAAATCTCAATCTAAGCTAAATCTCATCTCAAATATTACCATGTGTTGTTTAGAAAAATTCAATAGAGGATGGACTCAAAATTCACATCAAAAACAGCAAAAATAGTTGTAGTTTATAACAGTAAATTTTTAAGAGTTATTAGATTTTAACTTCAGTTTGATCTCAAATTAAGACTCTGATTTGGTCAAAATCTCATTTGAGTTAAGATTTCTACTTGAGATGCTTTGAGAGATCGGAGCTTGGGCCCACGTGCTGGATATGAAATTCTGAAGTTCTTCAGATAATTTCTTTAATTTGAGTAAACTTCTGCACATGCCTTGGAAGTACCTACCCCGCCCATGATAACTATAATTCATATTACCTGTTGTACTCTCTCATCAAACATGGCTTCTGTCACCAAACATCTCAACAATTCCAGCTGTCCCTGAATATACATCAAACCAAATATAAACTTATATATCACATATGTATTTATTTACCTGAAACTCCTGACCGAGTAATTTATGTAAAACCTAACCTGAAACTCCTGACCTAGTAGTTTATGTAAATTCTAACCTGAAACTCCTGACCTAGTAGTTTATGTTAATTCTAACCTGGAACTCCTGACATAATAGTTTTTGTAAAATCTAACCTGAAATTTCTGACCCAGTAGTTTATGTAAAATATAACCTGAAACCCCTGACCAAGCAGTTTATGTTAAATCTAACCTAAAACTCCTGACCTAGTAGTTTATATAAAATCTTACCTGAAACTCCTGACCTAGCAGTTCATGTAAAATCTAACCTGGAATTCCTGACCCAGCAGTTTATGTAAATCTAACCTGGAATTCCTGACCCAGCAGTTTATGTAAAATCAAACCTGAAATTCCTGACCAGGCAGGTTATGTAAAATCTAACCTAAAACTCCTGACCTAGTAGTTTATGTCAAATCTAACCTGAAACTCCTGACCTAGCAGTTCATGTAAAATCTAACCCCAGCAGTTTATGTAAATCTAACCTGGAATTCCTGACCCAGCAGTTTATCTGAAATTCCTGACAAGGCAGTTTATGTAAAATCTAACCTGAAACCCCAACCCGGCAGTTTATGTAAAATCAAACCTGAAACCCCGACCCGGCAGTTTAAGTAAAATCTAACCTGAAACGCCAGACCTAGTAGTTTATGTAAAATCTAACCTGAAACTCCAGACCTAGTAGTTTATGTAAAATCTAACCTGAAACTCCTGACCTAGTAGTTTATGTATGGCTTGTTCTTCCTCATTCACTGTGGCTTGTACAAACTGACTGAACTCCCCAAGTAACAACATTGGATCTGAAGCCTGAAAAATAACAAATTTCTACTTACTGTAAAATCATTAAAGGGACTCAACTCCAGTTGGTAAATTGCAAAATTTATCAAAAAGTTCTCTTTAAATTGCATGTTTTTATTCATTAAACATAGTTTAGTGATTAAAACATCTACAAAAAAATGTGTTTTTGTCATCGAAATGGGGTTTAGTCCCTTTTAGACATGGTGTGGGGGTTTATTTCATTTGATAAAGGTGAAATACCAAATACTGAGTTGAATTAGAACAGTGCTAAATTTTGGTTGACAAACTACTCATGATGTTAAGACAAAAGGCCTATTCAAACCAAAATCTTGAGGGCTAAATTATGGCTTTTTGAAAATATTGAGGATATGAACTATGGAGTTTAATTTTAAAAGGGAAGGTAAGTTGTTTGACAAAACTGTGCCCTGGTGACTGTTACCTAAACAAAGGTCTATGTAGCGCTTTCCACTGGAGTTAATCCATGCCTTATATTTTTAATTGAACAGGTGGTAACTGAATGAAGGCGCGAGGTAGTGCTTTGCTTAGGCAATGGGCACCTGCTAATTATATAGTGTATAATAGTCTACCTGTTTCACCATAGCTATCATTTTCATCAATAACATGATGCTAGCACTTTCTGGAGGGAAATGTATATCACGCCACGATTCAATGACTTTATTCACAGGATGTTCCGACATTTCCTTTGATGAACACAGACACTTGTGGTATTTTTCCATGGCATTTTGAAAGCACTCCGGGCCACAATATATAACCTGGAAAAGAACAAGAGGTGTTTATAAAACATGTATCCCCCATGACAGCCCAATAGTCGAAAATGGTAAAGGTCACAGTGACCGTAATCTTTGACCTACTGACCTCAAATTCAATAGGGGTCATCAACTGTTGCTGACCAACCCCCATCTAAATTTTGAAGATCCTAGGGCAAAGTGATTTTGAGTTCTTAAATGGAAACCATTTGGTCTACCGACCGCCAGACCAACAGACACGAGCAAAGCAATATATACCCCCTCATGATCATCCAAACCTGTCAAGTTCTCTAGGTCTTCAAATTGCTACATTTTGTTGTACATGTAAATGTCTTTAATAGTTACTGTAAAATCATTTAATTTCGATGGGACAAAATTTTGTGGTTTTGGTAAAAAAGACCATTTCGATGGGATGTTAATTCGTGGATTTTGCATTTAAAAATTGATGGCTTAGAATTAGAAGGTTGTAAGTGCCACTTACAACATTTTAAGATTCATACACATTTAGAATAAGCATCATAAGTCGCTTCTTATGAGCCCATTTTCATAAAAATCTGAACTTGTCATGTTAACCAAAATGAAGTTGTAAAAGTTTGTTTTACCTGAAGTAAAGAATAAATGTCAGACAGTTTTTCCGTGTTTTCTCAAAATATCGATTTGGTAGTTACGACCTTCTTGCACTAAGACATCGAAAAATTAGGGTAAACATTATTTTTCGATGGGATTAAATTTCGTGGCAGAAGATAAACCACGAAATCCATGAAATTTAATAACCCCCAAAAAATAATTATTTTACAGTAATTTAATTGAGAGTAAACAAAGGAACTAACACCACATTGTGGACAGGTAACAATTTGATCTTGTCTGACACCACAGCATTCTGGGTGAGGTAAAACCAAGCTAGGATTCTCTGTTAACCTTCGCGCCATCGCCTCAGCACTCTCCAGCGACCGGAGACAGTACTCACAAGCTGTGTATTTGTAAAATTCATTCCAGGCAAATTGACAACTGACTATTGGTGCCTCATCGAATATCACCTCTCCCTTCTGTATAAGCTTCTTGGAAAACAATCCACGTCCCTGTGAAAAATAAATTTTCTGTCAGCAAAACAATGACAATGTGGCCTAGTGGTTTTAATGCTCTAGGCTTCTTATCCAGTGGACTCTCCAGTTCAAATCGTGGGCATGACAGGGCACACTCAACCTCATCACTAAAGAGTGCTGTTGGAAGTGGTGATATACCTACGATCACTACATTCCTCCCCCTTTTACTTACAAGAGCTCACCAGCTCTTCAATTTGACACTCCATGACTCATGCGGCATGAGTCCGTCAAACACCGTTGCCACCATTGTAGTAATTTCGTTAGGGGAGCGATAAAAATCGGGTCTCCACCAAGGATCGAACCCACGACCTCTAGCGTTGTAGGTGGACACTCAACCTCATCACTAAAGAGTTAACTCAACAGCAAGGCTGTTGGAAGTGGCCATATACCTACGATCACTACAGTATAAGTGTATATAAACATGTAGCACTCATTTTTTGTCACAAACTATCAGGAAGTACCAGGTGGATTGAGTAGCAAGGGAAACCTAATCAGTCTATTTCTTTTTAACCCCCACGTATGGCATTAATGTTCTAAGTGTAGAATGCTAGCCATTATTGTAAAAGAAGAAAGAAAAAAGTGCCAAAATGTCCAACAATATTGTCTTCTCCAGTGGCACAGTAAATACTAATCAAAACAACAAAATAAATATTGGACTTGATATGGAATGTATATGTTGCATGTATATAACACTACGTAGAATTGTCATGCGCATTTTAGCCTCCTTATAATTCTAAAACAAATGTCAAAAAAGTTAATATCGCGAAAACTAATGACATTCTCAATTTAGACTTCACATTTACATTGGCAACACTTAGAAATTAATATTCAGCATCAACAAAGTCTTTCATTGTTTCTGTAAAGATATTATACTGAAAAATTGACGTACCTTTTTACTATCCGTATGTTTTATTTCAACACAGGGTCCCATGGGCGCAGCCATTTTGTTTTGATGATTTGTGAGGGGTCATCTCAAAGTATTTCTAATTTGTTAATGGTATTCAACAACGTATGACTAAGTACTCATTCTGTCTGGATTTTCCAATATCCTGTCTAACACTGATTTGTAACCATGCTATTGATATTCGAAGACGCAAATTGACTTTCTAACTAAAACATGGAACTAAATAGACAAGCAAGGCTTAATCTACACTCCATGCCAAAAAAGCAATACCCATTTAAAAATGAATGAACATTTGATCATGGATCTGACTAGACTAGAACATGCCATTCATGATAACAGTTATAAGTTTGATCTATATACTAGATCTATATATGAGCCGTTCTCCAGGAAAACCTTAGCTTATTTCTAATACTTCTATATATTTCTATAATAATTTCTATACTATTACTTAATTATTATTACTAAGTCCGGTTTTCCTAGAGAACAGCTCATATATAGTATTACATGAACTGTGACATGGGTCTGGAAGCTGAGAGATCTATGAGCTTTATGGATTAAGACCCCATTCTTAGGTTGGGCATTTCTTTTCCTGTTGTCGTGTGGAAGGCAGACATGCAGCGTGTTCTACAGTTCTCGCACAGTGAGCTTGCATTGTCGTCCCATTAACACAAATTCCTAGTCAATCACACCAGCAATCAAGTGCGTATTTCTCAGTTACGGAAATGCCCAAATAGTTATGATTGTCGCATTAGTTTACGGATTGAGGTGGTCAGAGACTCTTGTCAATTAAACGTCACAAATAAAACATCACTTTGTGACAGGTGTAAGCTCAAACAAACTTCTAGATCTACCTCACCCGATCCTTTATCCTCCGTATTGGTTGCCATGGAATCGCTCCAATAGCCTACCAGCCAACAAATGCCCACATTTGGTTTAACCAAAAACCAAGGCAGATTCCAGCGACATAGTGACTGTTTTACCGCAGAAATAAAACAAGTCAGAACGCTCAAGTTTGTACAAATGTTTATTGAAATAATTCCAACGTCATTTTCAGCAATATGATATGATACTCAGATGAACATACATTTGGTCTCGAACCTTCTGTTGCAAAAACTTTACTACAACCTACACATTCAAGTAATACACATCATATATAACGCACATATACGTACACATAGCATCAAAAACACATATACAACGTGATGAAATCAAATATACTGCATATTTATGCCGACCATGAATATGAACAGTTACGAGCCATATCATATATTTTCACCCAGTTCCAAAAGCTGCCCTTTCTATAGAAGCAGAGAAACATGACATTGTTTTGTCTTTCTCGTAGCCTCAATAAAGTTGTTTCTTTTTACACAGTAACCAGCAGCTACATTCAACTACATCGCTTAACAAATATGTGACAAAATGGTAACTTTGAGAAAATATGATACAACTCGTAGCCTGTAATACCAGGTCTTCTAGTCAATGCGACCAAATGATTGCCGTAGTTTCACATATATATTGTCACAATTACAAAACACCTGTAAATAAAGTCACAGAACTGGTCAACTAAACACTTGTCATAACTGGGAACAGTCGAGTACACATTCACAGAAGACAAGTCGATCTCTTGGCAAACACCCTGACCAGTCTGTCTTCATGTTGCCCACACAATCTTTGATGAAACATTCCAGTAAATATTTCATGAAAGATTGCTGACACTAATCCTATCCTTACTTCACAAAAATACAATATATTATAGAAGAACAGAACATAGTCAACACTCGTTACAATGACCAGTTCACTGGATGTACACGTCAATATATGAGATACAGTCAAACCTGTGTTAGTGGTCGCACAAATTATGCAACCACCTTAAATAAGTAGACAATGAATGATAACAAATCTCACATAGCCATTATTTATACAACAACCACCTACTATATAAACAGACATATTTAATGTAACCACTGTGACTGGCTGCTAAAGACAGGTTGGACTGTAACACCAGATGTTGATCTGCTGTATTTGATCAATTACACAATCCACAGTTTCAAATCCTACTGGTATTGTATCACTGAACAAACACATGTAAACCATTGTAACAATAGTGAACTCAATCTGAGTGAGTGCACGCCAAGAGTGAACTCAATCTGAGTGAGTGCACGCCAAGAGTGAACTCAATCTGAGTGAGTACACGCCAAGAGTGAACTCAATCTGAGTGAGTGCACGCCAAGAGTGAACTCAATCTGAGTGAGTGCACGTCAAGAGTGAACTCAATCTGAGTGAGTGCACGTCAAGAGTGAACTCAATCTGAGTGAGTGCACGTCAAGAGTGAACTCAATCTGAGTGAGTGCACGTCAAGAGTGAACTCAATCTGAGTGAGTGCACGTCAAGAGTGAACTCAATCTGAGTGAGTGCACATCAAGAGTGAACTCAATCTGAGTGAGTGCACGTCAAGAGTGAACTCAATCTGAGTGAGTGCACGTCAAGAGTGAACTCAATCTGAGTGAGTGCACGTCAAGAGTGAACTCAATCTGAGTGAGTGCACGCCAAGAGTGAACTCAATCTGAGTGAGTGTACGCCAAGAGTGAACTCAATCAGAGTGAGTGTACGCCTAGAATGAACTCAATCAAGTGAGTGTACGCCAAGAGATCAAGATGACATTCCATATTGTCACAACATAAGTAGACAATGTACTCAAGGTGGGATCATAGAAACGTTCTTGGTCTCCCAAAGTGACTCAGTATGACAGTTTATCATTCATACAACACAACTAAAACAAGAATGTGTATAGAAATACTCAAATTATATCCCTCTAAGGAAGTAGGTGGTCTTATATTTTAAGCCGACAGTGCTTTCAACATGAGATAGTTTTACCGAGTTGTCTAAAACAGTTAATACCAAATTTTCGACTCTTGCCCTTTACATGGAAAAAAAAGGTACAAATAGTAAAGAGACAGAGTTTAAAATTTTGATTCATCAAATTTGATTCTAACTTATCAGGCTATCAATAGGCCATTATACTTTAGATGCATAAAAAAACCGATTTATCCATACCTGTCTGACATAACTTGACGCACCAGATAACATCACCTCTAAATGAACACCACCGTTATAAGGTTCATTTCCAGTTTAGCTCTTAATGCAACCTTATTTTTAAGCAACGAGATCAAGGGTGCTAAGGATGGTTCTTATTTTAGAGTTCTTACTGTATAATAGTACCAAAAGATAAGAAATTGAGAGAAAAGCTAGTTCTATCATCATGTGTGAATATATTCATACATACCAGTCACTTATACATCTACTACAGTTAATGGTGCTAACACTGTGTGTATACATCATCAGTTTCCACAAACAACAAACACAATGTTTGTCCCCCATACAGTAGGTACATGGTCCGTATTTAATTCTTGACATGTTGCTTAACTCATGTCTTAGTGATATTTAATAGCAGAACGAATCAATGGAATGGTATAAAGTCAGACTGTTGGTAAAAAGGTCAGACACTTCCAACGGTCACACATATTGTGATCAGTCAGAACGAGCTCATTCAATAACTCAACCAAAGGAAGCTTGTCCATCATTTGAACCATGATGAAGTTGTTAACATATCGAAACCACCAGAATGAGCCTGTCAAGAGAAATTCAAACTCATCAACACAATATTTGTTTCACAAATTCTGAATATTCAACTTGTTAACAGGGTTACCGAGAGATGGGAGAATTCAATGTAAGAATCTGATGATTTATAAACACATGCTGCCTCAAATATTCATGAAAAAATAGCACCACTTAACTACAAGTACACAAAAATACAAAAACTATACAAAATACACCATGTACACAGAAAACGTATTATTAGCAATGTCTGTAACAACACATAGATGTCGGAAACATACACAAAAAGGAGGTCAAAGTTTATTTTTATTTTCAAGGTCACAGGATTTTTATGAAAAGTGAGCCATTGTGAGGAGGGTATGGACATATAACATGAGAGCCAAAAGAACCATAGGTGGCTCACTTAGCATGAGCAACCATGGCCTTAAATGACGGCTAGTTATTTTCCGATACTCTTCTCACAACAGCTACAATTTTAAATATTTCCAGTGAACCCAAATAAATAAACTGTTGCCTAATGTGACCAGTTCAATACACACAGACTATAACATGTACTACAATGGTGGTGGTAATATCTGAACAATGATAACACATAACTGATGCATTTGTAACAGGAAAAATGGTGGCATAATGTTAACAATATGGCGTGTTTCACCGTTTTGCTAATGTTTAATCAATCAGAAAAACCAACTGGCCAAAGATATTTACACATTTTGAAAGAAAATACAAAGTAATGGGATAGTAGGTGCAATCTGATTACCAAGGCTTTATAGCTTGGCCAATTTGACACGAGCCTGACCTTTTGATTAGCATAATTTGACAGTCGATATATTGCCTACGTTTATAACATCGATCGTATGTTTTCATAAACGGGGAGTATCACGAAGACACTCGAGATGTAATACACACAAATCTGAAACACCGATATTGAACGATTTGCTTGCGGAAATTGATACATTCAAAGCAAGAGCCTTGTAATATATTCTTGCATAAAGTACAGGCTCAGGTCAAAATAGCCAAGCTATAACAACAGCGTCAAGCTCGTGAAGAGACAAAATTTAAACACAGTAATAATACCAATTATAATATAATGCTTCTAATTAGTTCAGAAGTTCAACCACAAAATAGGAAACGATGAAATTTGATGAAAATATTTGTTTTGTTATCTAGGGGATATAATTCTGATCATCTACATTGCAGCATATAACAAAAGACGGAAATAAAACGTTACCAGTATGTAACCTCAAAGCGTGTTTGTATAAAGAATTGTCATGGGAACAGGAAGTCCATTATTCCATTACTTGGACCCTATTACATACAATATTAACAACATTCAACAATACCCGGTAATCAATTTTGACAATCTTTGTAGCATACAGAGCGGTAAGACAAACATCTACTTCCAATACAGAAAGCTGGCAAAAGTTTTGAAAAGTTGAAACTGCAAAGAGAAATACCCCATACTTCTAAGTGCAACAAATAATAGTTTTATATATGAATAAGTACTTTGACAGTAAGGGCAAAAAAAACATGTAATAAAGTGTTCTTTTTTATTATGACCTGGTCACCATAGATTTAAGATTTGAAATTTGAACCAGTTCAACAAAATGCTAAGTATCCAAATATGTACATGAACAATAGTGAACGTACCAACAGTAGATCTGGGACAAAGTGATTTGTTTATTAACAAATAATTACAATAATTTTATAAACTTTTTTTCTAAACAGAGATCAGGAACAAAATGAGTCCTATTCTGACGAGATGTACTTACACTGGTCAGTTATAATGAATTGAACATTTGAAAGGGTAAACTATGTGAACAAGAAACAGGGAAACTGAACAATGATTTAACGAGTAAGAATACAGATTGAACTGAATGAAATGAGACATTGATATCACCCTTCTACTCTACCAGTTTCAAGATCAAACCGTACAGAAATAGTAACGTCACGGGAAAAGTCACGTCACAGAAAAAGTAATGTCACAGAAATAGTAACGTCACGGAAATAGTAACGTCCTGGAACTAGTAATGTAGAGATATAACCTGTAACCAGTTACATGTCATTGATAATAAGTTAGTAGGTTATAAAAACATAACATAAAATGTTTTAGGTAATTGAGATCCTTAATTAGCATAAACTTAAAATGAACAATCATGACCCCCTCCCTCCTAAGTTGACAATGTTGTAATGCATGGTTGATATAGTTACAAGGGAAGTAATTCTGTATGTACCTTCCAGTGAAGATTCCTAGATCTACATTTGATCAGTATCTGCTATATAAACAAACATTTGATTTTGAAACAGTTTCAGAAAATATGAACTAACTCATCCAATGAGTTTTACATATCTGAATTAGGGTTGTATAGGGAGGCATACACGTTAAAACAAGTTTTGCTGCTGAATATTGTGACAAGACCTATCAGTCAGAATTTGGACCTTTCAAACATTATCAAACAACAAGGTTTCCTGATGCACCATAGTAAACAATATTGGGTATCAGTCAAGTGTAGAATGACCACTGCGATGTCGATCAACAAATGATTTCTCCTACATATAGTTATATGATACAGATAAGTTATTCAGAAAGATGGAATATGCCATACATATTCATACCATAACATATCATGCAATCACTGATCTGTATTATATTGTTGTGGGCTGGTGGTCGAAATCAACAAATCTATCGTCATTACTCTATATTAAAGATGTTTGTGCTACTATATTGTACAATAACACTGGTCCCAAGCTTAACAGATCTTGTTACGGAATTTATAAAACATAACCTACAGTTAATGCCCAAACCATTTCGATGTAAAAACGAGAGCATGCAAGGGAAACAACTCATATTTCAGCAAGAATCCTAAATATTGTGCAAATAAACTTCTGTCAAATTCTTCTATAGTGACAAACAAATAAGAAAATCAGATAGTTTCTTCGTTCCTGCGAACATTTGGAAACAAATACGTTACAGGTACAAGATAGATATGGAGACTACCAATTAAAACTTTCTGGTACATGGTCACCGTATTAATTGATACTGCTAGTTAGAACAGTGTGCGACAAAATGTGTTCCACAGACAATACTTATCTGCCATTATTCATACAAATGTTAAGCCATACATTTTCCCATCCATTCATTCACACAAGAATATCTTATAATTTGTCAACAGTCACATCAACATATGACATAAGAACAATACTTTACGGCTAGAATTCCAGACTCGTTATATCGTACCTATCTCAGAGAGCACGAGGTCGCCTTGCCCTCCACATGACTGACAGTTACACGTAATTAGGCACGGTCAGTTTTATGCATAAACAATATCTAAAACATATATACATACCACTGTACAAGTATGGTCATAAGTCATAGTGCAATATGAAAAGAATTACACATAATATGCCATCGTCGCAATTCTGTGTAATACACCAACAACAAGATTCAGTTGAAACACAAAAAGAAAAAAAAATGTATATGCTTTCTCAAAATCAAGAGAACATGACACTTTCAACAGAAGAATACCATATAATGTTCACAATGACACAAGTTGTATGATACACATGGTAGTCAATGAATGCCAGCACTAGTGTATGTCTTTCGGCACTGAAGTATTATCGTCCCAAAACGTTCGCCCGACAAACGACGCTGCTACTGCAGTCAGCATAGTTAAATGTTTCTTTTACAAAAATGAAGTATGAAGTATCTGTGCGCTTGTTCATGATCGATCTTCTCACAATGTAGATATTGTAATGTATATGAAACTCAATGATAAATGTAGGTGTGAGAGAATTAATGAACTTCCGAGCTTTCTGGCTTCGACTCGGGTAGGGTAGAATGAGGCGTTGAATGAGGAGTGCTGTGTGAGACGGGCGGGTGTGCATCCATTGTTGTTGAATGAACACCCAGACTTGCGGCGGCTGCCGCTGCTGCTGCAGGGTTCGGGAACGGGTATCCACCTCCATTCATGCTTTCAGGGTAGCCAGGGAAGGCGTAACGCATACTGCCAGCAGCTAAAATATACATAAATCATCGGTTACATACAAGATACTATCATTGTAATGTTCACACATTGGGGCATCAAGAACTTCTGGGATCACAATACGAACATGCTTTCTAGTCTTGCTTGCACTTTGATCCACAGGCAGCTGAATCATTGATTACAGAATAATTTATATTTTTCTTTTACTATTTTTTTTGTCTTTATCAATGATACAGTTAACTGTGCTTTGAATGACACAAAATCATAACCAACCATTTGATGAAATTCAATATCCTTAACTCAGTTTGAGACATTGTCCAACTTCAATGAGCGGAAGTGGTAATGACAAAATTCTGTGTATTTTCAGGGTTTTTTGTAACGACTTGCATATTCAGTTATTTTCTTCTACATGCTTCCAGTAAACAGTTGCATCCAACTATGCATATAGCATGTAAGTTTTATATGGCAATCATCCAAGGTCACTATGTACTAACAGTGAGTCAGGCACTTAAACTCCTAGACTGTAACATAAATATTTAAATTAGCTTGAAGTAAATTCAATTCAAGCCTTGAATTGACCCATGATGTAATAATAGTACAAACTTCGTCATGACATAGTGAGCATTGTAACGCTAAGGTTTGAATAGAACGTATGTAGCGTACACCATCATTTTGAACGTTAATGAGCGTTCTCTAAGGTTATGTTATAAATAGAATCTTACATTCGTGCTCATTACTATGTACATGTGTATATGAGTTTTATTAAACTCGTCAACAAAAACAAACGACACTCCATAAAGCCTGTGCCATATTGTTTTTTCAACTTGTGTAATAAAACTGGTATGTAATGAGTACTAATGCAAAGTCCTGTATTTAGCATATATACCTGATGATTTAGTGGTGGCGAAGTATTCTTTGTTGACACAATTCCGTAAACTGTCGGGAATTCTACCAACTACCGCTCGTCGTATTTCTCCGGCGGCCATCTCTCGTAATTCTGTCAAACTTTGCTCACTGTAGAATGATGAATGTGGGGTGCAGATCAAATTAGGGCTGTCCTTTAATGGACCTGCAAATAAAGAATGGGTTGAATCAGGTGACTGGAAGTTTAAAGCATGAATTATGGCACTTTGCTATACAGAAGAAGGCAATGATGTAAACATAGTTCTCATCACATTATGCTGCAATTTCTGGCTGAATTAAACCAATAAATTTCTAAGTACAGTGAAAATCCTCAAGCAGTTTGGTACAGTCAAAATCTACAAAGCAGTTTAGAAGTTTGGTTTGATCTGCTCTGTGCATGTATCAAATATACGCTGTTTTTGTGTGTGTGCGCGGGTGTGTATGTGTGTGTTTTTCATTTATTTGTTTACTGTTACAGCACATAATGTGTGTAAAATGTGATGTGTGTGTGTTTATTAATTGACTAATTGACTAGTTTCAAATTCCAATTTGTTTCAAAACAACCCAAGGTAGATAATGGAGTATTCCAAACCAAAGATAAGAGTTGTCAAAATAGAGGCTCTGTGTGATTAATACATGGCACTTATTTACAAGGGGTAATCATACTTTCATTTCAGACAAAATTTGATACATCCAGAAAGTCTCTCTCTCTCTCGAAAAATAATTTATAAATCCATTTATTTTTATACTATTTGTTAAGATGTTTATAATGTATGGCATAAATGTAAATGTATTTATAAATGAATTAAATTGAAAGGACAAAAAAGAAAATCAATAAGTCCACCGACCCACCCCCCCCCATCCCCATCTCCCCATTAAGTGTACTCTACACAAGAGAAAACTTACTTTGTGACAATACAAATGGTTCGTTCTCGTGTACATCTAGTGCGGCTGCTCGTACTCGGCCGTCCTTTAATGCTGCAGCTAGCGCGTGTTCATCAACCAAGCCTCCACGCGCTGTATTAACAAGGAAAGCTCCTAAAGGAAGAAAGAAGAATGTTCATAAGATATCAGATAATAACAAGCACATAGGGGAGTTAATCAGGTGGGAAATTGTATTTTTTATGTAAGAAGGTCCTAACTCAATTTTGACCAAATGTGGATTTAGGTATGGTTTTGCACTCACACCTTCAATTGTCAGATGCGTAAGTAGGTACCTGAAGAAATGACTGTTACCATGATGACTGTATAGAACAACAATTTTTTTATTTCCTTTTTTCGATGAATTACTTTTTTTTTCTTTTTTTTAAATTTTTTTCGGCTAGATCAATTTATTACTTATTGTAACTCTGGAACCCTATAGGATATGGCTAGTTGAAATAGCAGAATGCAGATTCATAAACAATTGTGCTAAATTTTCAAAATAACTTGGCTTTCACAATTTGACCTATTTTTGAAGCCATAAGACACAGTTTATAAATCAACCAAGACATCATAATAAAGGGAAACATTCTTACCAAGTTTCACGAAAAAGATATGTCAATGTTTTTTTTTTACTAAATTTTAGCTGTGCATTACAATACAATAAATAAACAAACCAGCACATTGCAATCCCTACACCATGTTTTTTTATTACTGCATCCCTTTCACCTTAATTTTGTTGCTATCAACAAATCTAAAGTGCTAATTTGAAAGACCAACACTCACTACAAACCATACTGATGAACTGTCAGTGCACACATGAATATGTGTTAACTTAAACAGATTGTGTCAGAAGAATTTAACTTAAACAGATTGTGTCAGAAGAATTTTATCATGTCATTTGTGAATTTATAACCATTAGTATGGCCGTTATGTCTCACAAAACCTACCTGTTCCACAGACATGTATGACAATATTAGATTAAATCAGGAAACTTTTTCCTATATCAGACAAGCACTTACATGTATTCTGTCCATGTTTGTTTTAGTTCAACAGCTTAACAGACTCTGCTATCAGCAGTTTCCTAACCTCAGTTTCATGAGGGAAATCACTCTTATCTAAACCAATCTATGCAATGCACAGTTTGTTCCCTTGAATTTTCAATTCTAGATTTGTAAGTCTTATTTAGATATGGCAGGTCATCTATCATGCAGGGAACTGGGTAGTGAGGTTATCTACTAGGATTGTAGCTGGGCAGTCTACAGACCACAATGGAAACAGGGCAGCCACCAACCTACTGAGCTGACAGCAATTGATCAGATATACCAAATGTATAAAAGATGTGGAACTTACCTGGGGACTTAGATAAAGTATAACAAATGTAGAACTTACTTTGAGGACGACTTAGATAAAGTATAACACATGTGGAACTTACGTTGAGGACTTAGATAAAGTATAACAAATGTATAAGAGATGCGGAACTTACGTGACGACTTACCCGGTCTCATTTGTTTGATCGTGTAATCGTTGATTAAATGATGGTTATGCTCGTTTAAATTGCAATGTAAAGAGACACAGTCACTTTGAAACAGTAGATCTTGCAGCGTATATACCCGTGTGATACCTGAAAAGCAATAATTAATGTTAAAATGAAAGCATTCTGAAGAAAACGGTCAACGTTTAAACGTTAATTTCACAAAGACAGTAAACAAAATCTGTCAAAAAATAATTTGCAATATATCATATATCAACATACACATGCCTTATAATATCAATCCTTAATTCGGTGAATTTGACCGAAAAGACGATATATTTTTTTCTCAATCTTCCCAAATGGAAGTAACAACAAGTGCTCGGGCATGCACAACGGATCTCAGGTAAGACTGGAACGAAATTCTTTTATACGAAAAAGAAAGTTAAATGGGACAGTCAGGGGTATAACCATGAGCAGGGAGTTGGTAAAATTTACTATGTATTTGAACATGTATGTTGGCTACTTTTTGTCATTTTCGTTACGTTCAGTCAAATTTTTACACACTACTTTTGAAGATTAACTGGCTACCTATAAACATTTCTGCACCCCAGGACAGTTTGACAGAATAATGTAAAATCAAGATAATATAGGTTGAATTAAAGAGCCATAACTAAAGTACTCAAAAAGCCACCAAGCCTTCCCAGCAGCTTAATATTTCCAATAGTTTATTTAGATTGAAATTTAAGTGTAACAGCAGTCATCAATAAAATTATTAATGGTCTGGTTTTGGCGATGACTGTGGTCACCATAGTCAAACTAGAAAAATATTCCAATGGTGAAAGTAACAATATGTAGCTTTTAGTCAAATTAAGTATGCACCATCTTCAACACACAAAATTCTTTGAACATTTATATTGTTCTTTTCTTTTATAGAAAAATAAAAAAAAATTTTTTTTTAGGAGAAACCAGACATGCACAAATTATCAAACAACACCAAGCTATAGTGAGCGCCAAAACCCTGCCAATGTTAAACAAAGTACTTTTCATTAATCCAAGGGCCACAACTCCAGTTCATCTGTAGCCATCAAGCCCATTGCCAAGTAAGTGGGCACTAACCATCTCTATGCCCACCGTGTTTAAGATTGTAAAACAAAATCTTACCTAATGATTTTTCTACTCCATCAGCTAAGTATGGATCATAAAATATGACATTAAACCCAAAGACTTTAGCTCTAAGAGCCACAGCAGATCCAACACGTCCGAGACCCACAATTCCAAGTGTATCTCCTCGAATTCTTGCCGAACCCGACGCGGCTTCGCGTAGTGATTCCGGTCCACTAACTTTCTTTCCTTCACGAATCATATTGGCAAGCCAGTATGTTCTCCTATACAAGTTCAGTATCAAACAAATAGTTGAGTCTGCGACTTCCTCTACACCGTATCCCGGCACATTACACACAGCTATACCTGTTCAACAAAAACAAGACATGTTTGTAAATCATAAATGCTCCTATGGCAGTCAAATAGTAGAAAATGGTCATAGTTACAATGACTTTTGTCCTCAAAATTTATCATTAAAGGTCATCTTATGTTGCTGATCAACCAGCATGCAAAGTTTGAAGATACTAGGACAAAGCGTTCTTGAATGGAAACCTCTGATAAGCGAGGCAATATACCCCCTCATCAAAGATGGGGGGGGGGCATAACTAGCTATAAGAGCATTCTTGCCAGTAACTTTTAATAATACTGTTCTTTTAACATAGGAAGCCCCCTCAGATCAACAGCTTACCATTAAAGTCAGACTGGCTACATGAAAGCATTTCTACACCCCTACACAGTTACAGTATAACATTTTTGCTTACAAGGGAAACTACTCTTCAGAGTTTGAACCAAATAAATAAATCCCAATGATTGGGTTCTCTCCCTTCAAACAGTAAAAACCTCATTGTACAAGTAATGCAATAATACTTCAATACGGAACAAGATTTCTGCATGTTTATAATCATTCATTTTAGAAATGGATCGAAATAACTGAACTGTGGGGCCACAGGAAAGTTTTACATAAACTGTGGGCCACAGGAAAGTTTAACATAAAATGTGGGGCCACAGGAAAGTTTTACATAAACTGTGGGGCCACAGGAAAGTTTTTTCACATCAGAAATTTTATGAGATCATTATTATTCCAGGAAGTGTATTGAAATTGTCACTCTGGCTGATAATACAATAAAAGTACATGGTTTTCCTTTGGTTTGCTCGGACTATGTGGTATCAGAGGGTCCCCTTTCAAATGGCTAGTTAACTGATCAATATAAACAGAAACTTGTGACGACAAAAATATAGTGCAACAAAATACAGTTTATACAATGTCATTAAGATCTATATTGGCACAAGAAAACTGAAGTATACAAATCTACAAAGTATAAGATGATCAGATCAAATCTTAAAATATAAAGTGAAAAATTATTTGAATATCATACCGAATTCCCCTGCAGCTTTCACATCAACGTTATCATAACCGCTACCTATCCGTACTATAACACGTAAACTTTTAAATTTCTCTAAGTCTTCTTTGGTCAGGGTTATAGAATGCCACATTAACGCTCCCACTGCCTCGTTTAATACCTGCACATATAACAATACAACATAATTTATCAGTCAGTAAATTAAGAATTTCAAACAAAATAATTTATCAGTCAGTAAATTTAAGATTTCAAACAACATAATTTATCAGTCGTAAATTAAGTATTTCAAACAACACAATTTATCAGTCAGTAAATTAAGGATTTCAAACAACATACTTTATCAGCCTATAAATTAAGGATTTCAAACAACACAATTTATCAGCCTATAAATTAAGGATTTCAAACAACATAATATTTATATTTTTCCTTCAAATACAGCAGAAAATACCATAGGAACCTGTATCATTGATAACAAAAAAGAAAACGAAAAAAAAACAAACATTTTTTTTCTTAAATTTATATTTTTATAGAAAAATGTACATTTTATAAAAAAAATTGTTTTCGTTTTAGTCTTTATCAATGGTGCAGTTACCCTTGGAAATTACTTGCCAGAATCAACAATTACTAGTCGCAGACATCTGAACAAGTGCTAATTTTGCAGATTTATGTAAGATCAGTGACTAAGTTTGATATTTACAGTCAATATTTCCAAGGTAAGTTGAAGTACTCACAATCATACGAAAATACGAATACAGAATATACGAATACGAAAGTTTTATTTTGCATTAAGCATAATACAATGCTTATAACAAATACATACAGACATGACAGGTCAAATAAAATAATTTGACATTTGGTACTATTCAGAGAAGTTCCATATGAGGAATGAAAGGCATCTTTACTAACATACTGTAAATTTATTAATATTTGTAGGGGATTTAATTTCGTACATTTCACTAAAACATACCAGTCCCTGGGCATAGGATAACAGTCCCTGGGCATAGGATACCAGTCCCTGGGCATAGGATACCAGTCCCTGGGCATAGGATACCAGTCCCTGGGCATACGATAACGATACCAAAACACATAACAACTCAGAAAAATGCTTTTGTATTATGATGCGAGTACAGCCTCCCTACATGGAAATAAACTTACAAGAAAACAGTCATGACAATATTTGAGATGAAATATAGCTTAGACTGTGTTGCATCAGGTGGTCAATGAAAGTACGATTTTATTGACATTTTCACAATTTATACTTTACCATTGAAATTTCAATATAACCACAAAACAACAATTACCGGACAATATATCACACCTAGGGGGGTTTTAGGCACTTTAACCTAAAGAATGTACACAGGCAGTGAGTTGTCAAGTTGTCAAGGTTAACGCAGATGTTAATTAATTGATGGTGTTTTCCGCATATATTGCAATTATAAACTTTACTTCCTGATGATTGGAATTAGCATCTATACTACTAGGAACTAACTTAACAAACATCATGATCATGGTACAGGGTAAAGCCACAGGCGGCAGTATCAGTGTTTGGTTCGCAGACGATTAAAAATTAAAACCATTCCGTCACTGAGCTAATATAGTATCAAGGTATAAAGCTTACTATATGTCTATATGCCAAAGATTGTGAAACATTGCATCTTGTTGTTTCAGCCTAAAATTCGGGCGCTGAAGGAAAATCGCTACACAAGTCATTCAAATAAACTATAAGATATTCATTCTTATCGAAAATCACGTTCAATTTTATCTTATAACTGCGAAACGGCAAAACAGTGTTTTTTTCGTTACTTAACGCTAGATACCCGTTCCACTGACAGTATTGCAATTATTAGTGGGAACCAAGTCTATTTTTAGATGCAATGTTCCACAATCTTTGGACATATACATATAGTACGCTTTACACCTTGATAGTAAATTAGCTCAGTGACGGATTTTTCTTCTTTTTTTAAATTTATTTTCCAAACACTGATACTGCCACCTGTGGGTAAAGCCATATGCTTTACAACATCAAATTCTATGTTCTGGCTTTGTTTTCAAATTACTGATCTACGAAGTATTTTATTATCAGGGGTGCCAATGAAGCCAAATTTTAAAATCAGGAAATTTATATGCAATCAACCTATTTTGACAAAGAAGAGACCTTTTATAATAACTACATTGTTTTCATATTTAAAGCAGTTTTTATTAAGAAATTCCTTCAAAACATTAAATTGACTATAACTTTGCCATTTCTCAATATTCATGTATTTGCATAAAATAAAACTTTTTTATTTTGTAAATTAGTAAAAAATCATGATTCTTTCAGGATATATGTAAAAATGGCATTCTGGATTAATCCACAAAATTGACACCCCTGTATATAAAGAATGCAAGACATTAGAACCAACCTTTTCATGTATTTCTGATGTGGACTGGGCATCACAGAATGCTACTGTGGCAACATCTTTCAATATGGGCATCTCCACGGAGCAGTCCCTTCCATCAAGGAGGGCTATAAGGGGCCGTGGATGCATGGGCCCATTTGGTATTGGTCCACGTATTGCCACTGAAATAATATGTATATATGTCTTATGAAAAACAAGACAACTCAAATGAAAATTTGAAAATGTTCCTAATGTTTCGACTTCTATTAATCTTCTTGAGAGTAACAAAATTAAATGTTATGACATTACGAAATAATACACGTCTTTATTGATATCACACTGTGTATGTAAGTAACCAAAGATATTTGTAAAACACAGATGGCCCTTTGTTAATGTAATGTTTTAGGTCACAATGATAGTGGTCCTTTGACCTCTTGGACCTCAAATTCAAAAGGGTTCATCAAGGGTCATGATGCCCAAACTGTTCCTAGGTCCGACTACTGAGTACATGACAAGGTTACTGTGACCTTTGATATCAGAATCCTGAATATGGTGACGGATCTACAGATATACAGACAGTCCTGTGCCTGGCCCATCATCATAGTGGAAAGCAATATAACCATCCATCTTTCTTTTCAGGAATTTTTTTCCAGGATTCATTTTTTACAGATTTGGGACGGATACACTCAATTGAACGAAAAATAACCGACAGTGTTACCAGTATTTGATTTATATCAGAAACCGGCACACAGTGCTACTGTAACACCAAGCGTAAGAATCGCCTGCCTCTCTCCCGACATTTCACTGTAACATGGAATTATAACACCCAGATATTTCCTGACATAACATGATTTGATTTTTTTAAAACCGTCAACTAATTCGATAGCTCAGGAAATTTCTGCAACTAAATTACACAGTGCAAGCATTTCATCGCAAATTTAACAATCTTAATATTGCACGAGAATTAATCATGCAAAATGCTTTCTTGAGCACATAACAAAACAGAATCTAAAATTCGATAAAAAAAACCCTCTCATCATCCTTGAGGTGAAACGAAGAAAAATTTGCTCACATGAAAGGCCAGCAATTGTTAGCAGACTGTCATTCTTAAGTTTAAGGATAAAGGCAATAAGTCGACTAATAATAGTATTACAACAGTAGTACCTCCATCACAGAATTTTTGTACCAGTTAAAGTAAAGGCAGATATTGTGCCAGTCGCATGCAATTGAAACTGCTATGCTATCTCATGGCCATTATTATTATACAAATGACATGGTAATTATTATTATTAGAGGCTCACAGGGAAGACTGGGCTTGTCTTACTGTGTTGCCGCTTTAAATAAAGTTATTATTATTATTATAAAAATATGACTTTTTATATGATTCCGATTTTATCATATAATCAATATGTTTTTTGGGAAAAGAATGGGTCCCTCAAGTTTAAAATTGCCAAGGTAACCCTGGAGATCCTGCCCCTATTGATTCCTAGGAGTGATCTGTTCAACAGCGATCCTATGATATACATGTATATACATACTTGTGGCAGGTACGTCTAGTCGGGGTCTCTTGACAGGCTGAAACGTTTTGCCGTTTTCCATGTAGCGTGGAGTGGCCTCCACTTACAGCTGTATGTAAACCAGAGTCTTAATCCGCTTCAAACCGACCGACCAAACAACAACCTGAAAGTAAACAAGAATCAACATCACAAGGGTTGTCAACTGGACTGGATTTGAAATCATGAACATCATATCACTGACTTAGAATGAGAAGGCCACTTACGACCTTATAAGACTAATGCATACTGTAAAATCATTAATTTTCGTGGGGTATTAAATTTCGTGGATTTCGTGGTTCACTTCAACCACAAACTTTAATCCCAACGAACATTGATTTTGACCCTTGTTTTGTTACCTGAAATGCAAAATCCACGAATTCAAGTGTCAATGAAATTGTCTTTTTTACCAAAACAATGAAATTAAATGATTTTACAGTATTTAAAATCAACATCATAAAACACTTCTTATGAACCTATTTTCAGGAAAATCAGAACTTGTCATATTGACCAAACTGAAGTTGAAAAGGCTTGTTTTACCATGCGTAAAGAGTAATTTTCTGACAATTTTTCTTGTTTTCTCAAAATATTGATTTTGTAGTTACGACCTTCTCATTCTAAGCCAGCGATATGTGGCCGAACAATTTGCCAAGCAAGAGGACAATAACAACCTGAAAGAAAACAAGAATCACCATCACTAATTGATTTATTTAGAAAGTAAACAAGAATCAACATCACTAATTGAACGTTATTTAAACATACAAGTGACATTACATTAGTGTATCATAACCACAAACAGCCAATGGCAACCCAACATCTGGATCATAAATTTAACCATTTTTTTTAAATTAATGAAAAAAATTATACATGAAATTAAGAATTTTTGTTTACTTAACATTGTAATCAACATTGATAAATCTAACCCTAGTCTAGAAATTAAAATAAAATTATACATGTTTAAATAAACTGTGAAAAGTTTCTGTGATCGAAGCAAAATAGGACATCAGGCTTGTGACTGTTGTTAGGTAAGCAAAACAGGATGCTAAAATTGAACATTTTTAACAAAAAAAATGAACATTTTTAACAAAAAAAAGATAACAGAAAATGTATACCAACAAATCGCTGGCTTAGAATGAGAACTTGAAAGCTGTAGTACTACCTACGACCTTATAAGACTGATACATATTTAAAATCTCCATCAGAAGGCGCTTCTTATGCGCCTATTTTCATGAAAATCAGAAATCGTCATGTTGACCAAACTGAAGTTGAAACAGCCTGTTGTACCATAAGTAAAGAGTAATTTTCGGACATTTTTCTTGTTTACTCAAAATATTGATTTTGTACTTACAACCTTCCCATTCTAAACCAGCAGATACTGAGAATTTAGTCAGTATTGTACATATTATTATATGTGTTAAGTGTACAATCTTGCTGTCATGTAGTTTTGTTAGACAGATGGAGACAAGCTATGATGAGCCATCAGTTTGTGTTTGCTGCAGGAAAGCTTCAGACAGTATATAATTCCTACCATACACAAGTGAAAAGCCAGGGAGACAACAAAATGAGACCCAAGACACAGTAGACAGAACCTTATAGAGAATATCCATACATAATACAGTACAACCTTGATACAGTAGACAGAACCTTATAGAGAATATCCATACATAATACAGTACAACCTCGATACAGTAGACACAACCTTACAGAGAATATCCATACATATACAGTACAACCTAAATACAGTAGACAGAACCTTATAGAGAATATCCATACATTATAAAGTACAACCACGATACAGTAGACACAACCTTATAGAGAATATCCATACATTATAAAGTACAACCACGATACAGTAGACAGAACCTTATAGAGAATATCCATACATTATAAAGTACAACCACGATACAGTAGACACAACCTTATAGAGAATATCCATACATTATAAATACGTATACAGTACAACCTCTATATATCCATACATATACAGTACAACCTCTGTATATCCATACATATACAGTACAACCTCTGTATATCCATGCATATACAGTACAACCTATGTATATCCATACATATACAGTACAACCTCTGTATATCCATACATATACAGTACAACCTCTGTATATCCATACATATACAGTACAACCTCAGTATATCCATACATATACAGTACAACCTCTGTTTATGTACTCATATACAGTACAACCTCTCTATATCCGTACATATACAGTACAACCTCTGTTTATGTACTCATATACAGTACAACCTCTCTATATCCGTACATATACAGTACATCCTCTCTATATCCGTACATATACAGTACATCCTCTCTATATCCGTACATATACAGTACAACCTCTGTTTATGTACTCATATACAGTATAACCTCTGTAAAGCAACAACTTTTTGGAGCTGCACATGTAAGTTGCTCTACATAGGTTATTGATAGGTGGTTGTTCTACATAGGTGGTTGCTCTACATAGGTGGTTGCTCTACATAGGTTGTTGCTCGACACAGGTTAAATCTATAATAAATAACATCAGCTTATAGTTGATCAGTGATAGTTTTGAAGATGATGTTACAGAGAGGGTGTTGTTACAGAGAGGGTGTTGCTACAATGGGGCGGCTCTGAAGAGGTGGTACTGTATATAGCAAGTGATATATAACTACATGTCAGTATCATGGATGCAGGGGTTCCAGTAACTTCTGAATATGAAGAGTCATTTTGATACTAGGCGAAATACCCATGATGCTGGGCCATCATTTTTTAAAACCAAAATCTTAAGGTCAAACTGGCATGACTTTTTGGAAAATTTATGGGTCAAAACCCCTTCTCCTAAGTCAAATGGGCCCTGTAGATCTATATTATTCATATGCAACTTACTTGCACAAAGGATACATGTTATAGCTTTAAATTTTGACCAAAGTTGAAAATTTTGCACAATATTGCTGAAATGTACTTTGCTTTATGGTATATGACCAAATTTGACCTGTTATTTGATTATATAAAAGTCTGTCTTATATTTATTTCTATGTAGGGTTAACACATGCTTTTTCTTGCTATTACATCTGCAAAGTCCCGAGGGATAGTTGGTGCCGAAGCCCGTCAGGGTGAGGGCACCAACACTCCCGAGGGACTCTGCCGATGTAATAGCACGAAAAAGCATGCGTTAACGCTATTATAGCATACAGACAACACTTTATTAGTATGTTTTTCAAAACTATGACATTTTGACGAGACATTTTGGGCGATGTCGGGAAAACAAACGCGACCTCGCTTAGCAAACGTTACGTCACATACAAGTTTTTGTTACGAGCGTCGACTTCCGGTATCGGAAAATACCAAGAAAACAGTGACAATGGGGGTTTGTTTACATTTATTATTTTACTATTATAGAAAATTGCTTAGTAGTTACAATAAGAATGTGAATTACAGTTCATATAACGCTGTAAATCATTTATTTTCGTCGGCTGGGTCCTGAAATGAGCTTACTTAAAACTGAACACCAACAGCGCGTGCGCACGAGAATCTTTACAATAACGTACCTTTTTTCCCCGTTTAAGTATGAGCAAAATCACCGTTTTTATGCTATAATATGTTTTACATGATATTTTTATATAAGTATAATAATCAGGACTATTGTTCACATGTTATCACACATAGTGTCCTCATTTAGCAAGGAGAGGTGCAATCTGAGGATGACACCACCAGGCAGCACCACCAGGCCACACCACCTGTGTGTGAGCTGAAGCTGATACTGGTTACACAATCAGATTTTTTAACTCTGTAAACGCGGCTACTTTCTCAATGTAGTTCAATGATCTAGATGTTTCATTTGACCCAGATGTTCCTAGAACACCAAAATTGGACTCCTAGTATTCTGATTTTATCATATAATTATGTATTTTGGGAAAAGAATGGTTCCCTCAAGTTTACAAACGTCTTGAAATTGGGCCCCTAATGAATCCAAAAAGGATCCTTGAGATTGTGCCCCTATTGAATCCTAGGAGTGATCCTTGAAATTGGGCCCCTATTCAATCATCACAGTTACCTTTGAGAATGGGGCCCCTAGGAGTGATCCTTGAGATTGTGCCCCTATTGATTTCTAGGAGTGATCTTTGAGATTGTGCCCCTATTGATTTCTAGGAGTGATCCTTGAAATTGGGCCTCTATTGAATTATAGGAAGGATCCTTGAGATTGGGCCCCTATTGAATTCTAGGTGTGATCCTTGAGATGCGGCCCCTATTGAATCCTAGGAAGGATCCTTGAGATTGGGCCCCTATTGAGACCCGGAAATGACCCTTGAGATTATTGTAACCTATTCATGAAGAGAAGAACACCTTGTTTTAGAATTCAGGTACGAATTCCATAATGCACAGTGAAATAATGCTGCATACAATACATAATAACATGACAGCATTTGGGACACCTTAAATGATTTTTTACTATACATCTTTAAACAACCCTCATAAAACGATATGTACAGAGAATTTAACCACACATACTGACATGTATACATGTATATATTTTCACAGTACAAGCACAGGTAACATGTGTAAATAACTTATCATATATAATAAATATTATACATGAGGTTTTATACATGGACACTCAATTTGTACTTGACAGTAGAAAAGCAAACATTAAAGGGACAATATCACATTTTGTAGGAAAATACCATGGTGAACTAAGTGAGGGGACAGAAGGGACAACTCAACAGATGAGAAATGTCCCAGTATATTTACTGTTTTAGATTGCAACACTGAAAACTCCCCACATGCTAATTATGCAGTCTGCAAACATTGGACCTCAACACCACAGGTTTGAACTCGGCATAAGCACCGCATCTTGTGTTCTAACATGGGACCTTGAGACAACAGGTTTGAATCCCGGCATAAGCACCTCATCCTGTGTTCTAACATGGGACCTTGAGACAACAGGTTTGAACTCGGCATAAGCAACGCATCCTGGGTTCTAACATGGGACCTTGAGACAACAGGTTTGAACTCGGCATAAGCAACGCATCCTGGGTTCTAACATTGGACCTTGAGACAACAGGTTTGAACTCGGCATAAGCACCTCACCCTGTGTTCTAACATTGGACCTTGAGACAACAGGTTTGAATCCCGGCATAAGCACCGCATCCTGGGTTCTAACATTGGACCTTGAGACAACAGGTTTGAATCCCGGCATAAGCACCTCACCCTGTGTTCTAACATTGGACCTTGAGACAACAGGTTTGAATCCCGGCATAAGCACCGCATCCTGGGTTCTAACATTGGACCTTGAGACAACAGGTTTGAATCCCGGCATAAGCACCTCACCCTGTGTTCTAACATTGGACATTGAGACAACAGGTTTGAACCCCGGCATAAGCACCACATCCTGTGTTCTAACATTGGACATTGAGACAACAGGTTTGAATCCCGGCATAAGCACCGCATCCTGGGTTCTAACATTGGACCTTGAGACAACAGGTTTGAACCCCGGCATAAGCACCTCACCCTGTGTTCTAACATTGGACATTGAGACAACAGGTTTGAACCCCGGCATAAGCACCACATCCTGTGTTCTAACATTGGACATTGAGACAACAGGTTTGAATCCCGGCATAAGCACCGCATCCTGTGTTCTAACATGGGACCTTGAGACAACAGGTTTGAACCCCGGCATAAGCACCGCATCCTGTGTTCTAACATGGGACCTTGAGACAACAGGTTTGAATCCCGGCATAAGCACCGCATCCTGGGTTCTAACATGGGACCTTGAGATTGGTAACTGGAGAGGGCCGATATCTAATGTTGAAATAACTTGTGGCCCGATATTTTTGTAATGAATATAACATTGTTAAAGTTTCCATGGTTTACATTTATGATATGCTTCAATTTGTTGTAATTAATTGTATATGTACGCAAACACTTTGTAAATGTGTTAAAAATTCCACTAACAATATAAGCAGGATTAATCTACAGTATAGCTTGGCCACATTGACACGAGCCTGACCTATTGATTACTATAATTTAACAGTCGATAGATTTCTACGTTTACAAGATCAATTGTATGTTTTCATAATCGGGGAGTATCACGAAGACGCTCGAGATGTAATACAAACACAAATTTGAAAGACCGATATCGCACGATTTGCTTGCGGAAATTGATATATTCAAAGCAAGAACCATGTAATATATTCTTGCATAAAGGTCAGTCTCAGGTCAAAATAGCCAAGCTATAGCCCTGACTGATATCTAGTGTACTTTTATCTGGCCATTTTCTATGTATTTTACCTCCATAGAGAGCACCTTTAAAGTCAATTTGTAGCTTAACATATATACATGTATATACAACATTGATAAAATATACACAATGTATGTCATAGGAGTGGTTTTAAACGTTCCTGATAAGGATTAAATAACATTGAATACTACACTAAACATACTGTCGACTTGGGTTCAAAAGATTACTCTCAATACAGAAACCCCTCAGTTAATATTGGGTCAACAAGTCCAATGCGTTGCTAAACATTTATATGAAAATCGTAAATTATTATCACGGTTATATAATATTCTGAATGGATAAGAAGATCTATGGCCACTGAAATGTTCATATAAGGACATGGATATGGACCCTATGGATTCCCGTTGAAGAAGGATCATTTTTACTATACTAAACTTTTAGGGATCATAAAATAGGGTAAATCTGGTCAAAACTATACAGTAAAACCTCGTTAAAACCTCATTATCGTTGTAGCGAGGACTAGTCGGGACCAGCCAAATGATTGAAATAAACCGGGAGCTCGACATAGCGGTGTGATACAAGTATACAACATGTATTTAGCTAATTTGCTGAGAATTTGACATTTGCTTGAAATAAGCCGGGTGCTTGTAATAACAATGCTCGTCTTAACAAAGTTTAACTGTATTTTGCACATTGAGTTGGAACATATTTGAATGAACACTCAGCCATCATAAGATCTTCCAAAAAAATTCAGAGCAAATACCCATGTAGTTGCCCGCATACTATTTAAAAACGTGATCGTCAAGGGCCACACATGGACTGGAATAACCCAAAGTTAAATCCCCCCCATCTTAAAATGATAATCTGATAATAAAGTAACTTTACATTGCAATCGGCAATCTGTGGTTTACACAACCTCTCGATTGTATAAGTTGTTTGTTGTACGAATAATGACTCAGATAATCCTCAATGTTCTGTTGTAGTCAGTCAGTGATACCGTTATCATGTAGTACAGGACGTATACAAGGTTATTGTCAAGTGCACTGCACACGAGATATAACAATCATACAGCGGCCCACACGCTAGTAAGTAGTTGGATATACATGCATGACTACTGTAAAACAATCAATTTGTAGGTGACATAAGTTTCGTTGATTTTGTTTCAAATTTTCATCATTTAATCGAAACTTAAATACCGCACAATTGACGATATTTAATTCACAAAATATATTTGCAATTATTAAAGTTATCACTCTGTCATCTTAAACTAATACTAGTATAGCCTTTTGTACAAAATGTACACAATTTTACATTCAGAGATTTCAGAGTGTAATATATTGGTTTAGTAACAATGAGCGATAAAAATATCAATTCAACAGTCAACAATACAAAAACATCCTGCACTTATAGAATTGTTTTGAATTACGTCATATGAGATACTTGTTTAATTATCGCAAACTGTAATGAGATACTTGTTTAATTATCGCAAACTGTAATTTGCAAAGCTGGGCTTGTTGGTAGGTGATAGGGTATTGAAAAATAGAGTCAATTTAAAGAGTTGATTTAAAGGGACTCAACTCCAGTTGGTAAATTGCAAAATTTATACAAAAATTCTCTTAAAATTGCAGTTTTTTGCCTTTACCAGCCTAATATATTTATATAAGAATCAAAACTTATTTATCTAAAAGAAAAATAATCGCATAACGTCGGTTTAAAATCTATTGTGTGACTAACACAGTAAAATATATATTCAATGTTGTATAGCGAAGGAGTGTCTACATCCGAGAAAAAGCAGTCACCTAATTAATGGACGGTAAAACATGTTCGTGAGTTTTCATCAATACCGCCTTTTATCATAATGTAAGTGGTAAGAATACTTTATACATTAGTAAAACATAGTTTTGAGATTAAAACGTCTACAAAATGTGTTTTTATCATCGGAATGGAGTTGAGTCCCTTTAAGATTAATGAGATCAGCACGAACCGGGAATTGATATTTTTACATCAGTTGTTGCAATGGTTTTGGCTGGCAGGTTTGACTGTTTCATTAGTTCTAGCTAGATTCACTTTGTCGAGGCGAGAGTGACTCATCTTTGTAATATACATTATACTATCTAGCCTCACATATTTGTAACAATATACACACACAATATCTACATCAAGTGAAATCTGTCTGACACATATATTTATTTATGACCTATGGGTGACAATCGAGTATTTTCATATACTGTAAAATCATTAATTTCCGTGGGGGAGAGTGGGGGAGAGTGGGGGAGATTATATTTCGTGGATTTCGAGGTTCATCTTCAACCACGGTATCAAATCCCACCGAACACTAATTTTAGTCCTTGTATTTATTACCTGAAATGCAAAATCCCCGAATTAAGGTCCCATCGAAATGTTTTTTTAACAAAACCATGAAATTTTTTGTCCCATCGAAATGAAATGATTTTACAGTTTAGAGTCAGATAACGCTTGCCGCACAACAACCCTGGCAGGACATTACATGTATAGTCGATAGAAACACGTAGTAGATAATGTCTTGTGTTTATTTACATTCATATAACAGTTATAACATTATAGCAGTCAGGAGATGATCAATACTTTAACACACTATGTCAGTCTGGTTGGGGGGAAAATATCTGTTCAGTGTTATATTGGGTGTAACTAGCTCATAGCTAGAGGAGAAATGCCTGATAGCATCTAATGACAGTTTGCACTCATGGGTGTGTGTCGTCTACCCAGTTACAGAGTTCTTACTTTTAATACTACCAGAGGTTTTATCGAGGTTATTACTTAAATACCACTAGAGGTTTTATCGAGCTTTTACATGCTAATTTACCTTACTATAACAGTACGTTACAACGCATAGTACATAAATAGCAGTGCGCGAACTGGGTCAATATACATGAGTATGTCTGTATATACATGCTTAGATAAAATCGTACACTCGTTTTACCAATACATGTACAATACTACCTAATATAGATTCAGCTAAGTTCAAATTACTTTGTTAGGCCAAACTTAAAATATTCTTTGCTTACCCTTCTTGCATTTATTTTATATAAGGCCTCATACTGGTTTAATACATTTCTGTTATATTATATGTTGCCCGATTCATACAGATGATATGACACAACCTTGTTGCGTCCAAGTGATGTTTTTTTAGGTCTAAAAGGTGACTGCACTGAACTCACTTTTATTGAAAGTTAGTATATTACCTTGAATATAAGTACACCAAGATTGTAAACTTCAAGGCAGACCTTTCAAGGCAAGACTTTAGAATTAATTCAATAATGTATTCACAGTTATAACAGTGTGAAAATTTCTACATTATTCAACAGCACACATTACAAATTTTCCAAGAGTTCCTTGCTAAGATGCAACGACGTTGGAAGAACGAGTTCGAAAACAGAAAAATATTGTCTTGGTAAAATATATCATATAAATATATAATTTGTTGTGGGACATCCAATAACCAAATCTTGCAAATCTATAGAATATTGTAAAACGATTGTCTGCGCTATTAGCACCAGACATTCCCAAAAGTCCCGAACCGACGATCCTGACCGGCATTTTTTTTTTTGGGACCAGGATAAATTCCATCCAGTCCGGTCATTTTTCCAAGATAACTGGACCGAATGTCCAGTGATGTCAATATATCCGAAATTAGCACTTGTCTGGTTGTCATAATATAGGCTTTCGTGAAACATTCATTTTTGGGAATGTGGATGGGTGGTTCTATGTTTGACTCTTACGTGGATGGCTAGGTGAAGCCACCGTAACTGTGTGGCTTTGGATTGTCTGAGCACTACAGTATTTTCTATAGAGGATGACAGAAAACTTCCACAACCACTTCAGAACCCAAATATCAATTTGTTTTGGCCTAACAATTACCACTTCTTCCGCACTTCCTCTTACCTAACAAACCACTATAAAAGTTACCTATAACATAATTGTGTAATCAACTATATCAAATACTCCTTGGTGCTTCTGAACTTACCTGTACATAGAGAATGTGATTGGTGATGCAGTGGATGGGTGGAGCAAAGAACTTACCTGTAGAAAGAGAATACCGTAAAACCATTAATTTTTGTGGGGTATTAAATTTCGGGGATTTTGCGGTTCATCTTCCTCAAAAAATTAATCCAATCAAACATTAATTTTGACCCTTGTATTTATTACCTGAAATGCAAAATCCTCAAATTAACACCACATCAAATGGTATTTTTTCCAAAACCACAAATTTCGTCCCATCGAAATATAATGATTAGACAGTATGATGATATTAAGGTTGGTGGTGCAGCGGATTGGTGGAGTAAAAGAAAGAACTTACCAGTGCAAACACTCTGGTAGGGGATATGGCGGGGTAGGGGGGTAGGTGCCACTAGGTGGAGTAACGATGAATCAGCAAGTGTACAACAATGATGGCTGACGTCAAGACGTGTGAGACATTTCGGAAACCTACATCCTTCTCAGAGTTCTGAAAGCAGACGCAATACAACACATGAATATATATGAATATCACAGTAGCAACAATTTAGACATCACATGAGACGGTATTACAACAAGGGAATATACCGACAAGCGAAATAATATCTAAGTAATATATAACAAACAAATGTCGATTTTAGCAGACGCTAGATACATAATATACATGTAAGTGCGTCTGCACCGAATCAGCAACAATCGTGGAGGAAATCAAACAGAGATATAAACATAACTCATATAGAATGTACAGTCAGGCCAGAGTTATTTTATCTTGAATTATCCGGAATTATTGATAAAAATTATGTCAATGGAGGGACTGGAAAGCTAATTGCTGACCTTTAAGGAAATGATTAACATCACAAAAATAAGAAGCAGGTCTTCTGAACTTCACAAATACCCCTAGAAATAGTTGCCTCAGTGCTCTTTTCACTTTAGTCTCTGGATATGGCCCTTTGTAGTGAATGACGGGCAGTACCAACTAAATTAATTCAAAATAAATAGTTTGAAGGTTCTAAGAAATTTACATCTGTAATTTCAATGCAGGCCGAGGAAGAATTTGGAACAAATATTAACTTTTTAACATACTAATTATATTACTATTACAATATCCAAACAAAGATAATTAATTATTTAAATCTGCATTCTCCTATCAAAATAATGATTCTGACCTAAATCTGTAATAGTCAATTCGAATTTATATTTTTTATCCAGCATAACCTTGGCCTTTTTGTAATGTATTTAGTTTTATAAGTCTGGTAATTAAAACAATAAACAACAATATCATGCTCAGTGAGGCCTACTGAATAGAAACTAGGGCCACACAAAATATTTTTAGTTCATAGTGTATGCATGTGTTCACGTTTATCATACTCCACTTTATAGTGCAGAAACTAAGGTGGAAATACAATGAAATAGCTCAAACAGAACATGTAACACTTCACTGCTTTCGTTTAGCACGGATTCCACATGGATTCCAAACATCTTCTGTATGTAATACACATGTATTTGAAATACCGAAGCGCATGCCAGATTTATAGAGAAAATCCAGCCTGAACACTTGTCTGTATAACATTCCTTTCTCTATATAACAAACAACGGCTTTACCAGAGTGAGACAATATAGAATACATTACATACACTTGTATTTTTGTAATAATTCCACACTGCTGCCGTACACCATACACCACCATAATCATGTACACTAATCCAGTACAATAATCCAGAAATAGTCTCAGGTACTGATAGTGATATACACAGAATTAAACACACATTCAAATCTTTAACTCAGAGAGATCAAAGATAATTATAGCCACCGTAAACCTTGATATTCAGTATTCAGTCACACAAACTCTTCATCAAACAATAACAAAACAGGGCCGACACAAACTTTAAACCTTCTATACTATGTACCGATTATACCAGTACACCTCATGCATATATGAAAACTTGTTTAAGTTAAAGTTAATTCAGTAATTTTATTTCACAAAGATAGCGGCATAAATACTTCCTACATAACTAAACAGTCCCATTAATTTTATGAGTGAGTTAGTGGTGTGTACGTCCACATGACTGGTGTGCATTAAAGCATGGAAGGTTTGCTTCACTATCAAGTTACCCCCTGCACTAAACAACACCTTGTAATCACACTGGAACATTCAAACAGCCTTATTTCCACTCATGTACACTCCCCCCCCCCCCCATTTATAGGCCACACTTAAAACTCTGTGTGTACTGTGTAGAGCGGACAAAATCATGAATGAAATCGCACCAGCAACACTTGGTGTGCTTTTTTTTAATTTAACTACATATAAGCACCCTTGTACCGTATAATAGGATATTTCCACAAGTCAATTAGTTAACAAATGTATGTTTTATTCAAATTGTCTGATATTTGTGATTGTATGCAGAACTATTAGCGTTTTTCAAATTTCTTTAAAAATGAGGTTTTTTTGCAGGCCTAAATTTACCTGTAGAAGAGTTCATGCAGGCGAATTTGGTGGATTCTCAATATATGCCAAAATTTCTGTGTGGCTCACTGAACACCTTTTAACTTTAATATTCTTGTAATAAAATTAACTATAAGGCCGGCCATCCTTAAATATTTGTGGTTTATTCATGAATAATTATTTATGACTTGTCAGTATCATTGTTAAGTAGGTAAATATGCTTTTGAACTGTGATCCCAATCTTTGAAAAGGGGTCATTTTTTCAAGTTAACACTAAAGGTCATGTTACAAAGTTTTGAAACTCTGGCCTTAGCAAAGTTTCACCATTCAGGTTTGTATCATAAGGCAGGTCAAGACAGGGAGACCATTATCCATATGAACAGCCATTCTTTAACTCTGGCCTTATTGAATGGGAAAAAATGGGGCTAATCTTTAAACTCAATGCTTGCGATAACCAGGTAATATAGTAGAAGTGTAGAGAAACCTGTATGCTACAGGACACCCAGACTTTATCCTGCCAGTAATCAGTCGGTGTGTGTTCACTGTTTAACATGAGAAATATTTACACGATTTTATGTCCTGTTGAGTTTGTACAAGGTTTTCTTTGTTAGACAACAATTATTGATTTTTAATGTTAATCTATCCACCCTTCCTTCAGCAATACATGTATTATAATGTAAATACCGTATCACCTCTGATAAACGCTTGTAATAATTTACACTGCCGGCGTCTATTGAACAAGAAGTTATATTTTATAGTATTAAGAAATTGTTTAATAGTATAGTGACTAGTCCAGAGATTTTGACTCGATCCTGACCTTTTAATTAGCACAATTCAACAGCCGACACCTTAGTCTATATAATGAAATCCTTTTACCTAATTAACTTTTTATTAACTTAACTAATTTACTTTTACCAGTATGTGTAGCTACATTTGTAAATTTACATTTCAGTGTCCCTTAGTTGATAGTATTCAGGACTTGACACTAACTATTTTTGGTCACTGGTCCCCCATCAAAGAAGCGTAAAATTTGCAAATAAAACAGTTACTGGTCTTCAAGATTTTCACTGGTCTTTCTTGATTTTCACTGGCCTCAGATCAGGGGACCAATGTTAGTGTCCAGCCCTGGTATTTAAAACATTAAAACATGTATAATCCAACAGGGATTTCACGTAGGAGGCTTGTTGTATCATTTGAGGCAGTAAAATTGTCCTCCTAACGACAACCCTGATCCAATTTTTAAAATCACTGATGACAGTAGACCAACTGTAGCAGACAGGGGAGTTTTAAGCGGGAAAGAAAACCCCCCAATGAAGTTTGGTCGTAATCGTCCCACCAAGTGGTTCGGAGTTGTTGTTTATAAGGAAGTACTATATGACACACAAATAAAAGCTGAAGCCAATCATTTATCTATAATGAATAGTTGAATACTGAACAATCAGCATGTCTCAATGATCTAGTGTAGTAGTGTAGTAGGCACATTGTATAAGTGGAGTACTTCATAATGAAAGTGGCCGATGCAGGATATAAGCTGTTCTAGTGAACAAGCTGTTACCTCATATACACAACAAAACATCAACACTGCATGACTACATGTATATAGGCTACATGTATATACAACACAGCACAGCACAGTGTTATCACACCAGTACAGAAATGTTAATTTCTGTGTCATGGACACAGTGTGACAGACATATTTTCCCATGATAACACAAAGCACTCTTGATGTTATATATAATAGCCCATGTGAACATTTACAGTCCAGTTAGGATAAAAATCCAGTGACGCAGTGGAACAATCCACTAGTATGGTGTAAAAACAAGTATAAAAGCTCATACTAACAGTTCAATACCAAACTAAACTCTACCTGTTTAAGCAATGGTTTTAATCTTTTAACTATGACTATAGTAAGGTGCCCTTATACATGATAAGCTAACAGTAAGTTTGACCTTTTTTCACCACATTCCCATTCCCATTGAAATTAATGATTTTACAGTAACTGTGAAACACTTTGAGCAAAAGTTTGACCCAGAAAGAAGAAAAAACTGAGTTCCAACAATCCTGTCACACCCTGGTGACCCACCATCATGGTTCAGTACCAGACACAAAACATCAAGTCCTCAACACCTGTAGCAAAAACATAATGTAAGCATTTTAGGTCAAAATCAGGAAATATGAAAGCTGACTGTCTTTTTGGAAGAGATTCCTCTACTTGGCGTATGGATAGTAACATGAACACATTCCTGATTGGGAAATATGGCACCTTCAACTCCAGGAAATTATGTTCCTGTCACCAGTGTGAAACATTATTGCAGCACTTCCAGTTAATATGACCCCTTAAACCCCTACACCTGGAAAAAAATAACAGGAGCAATGACCTGTCAGAGCAATTGGTTTCTGTTATGCACCCTTACCACACTTGACAGGAGTTATATAAGTCAATGTACATAGTCAGTATAATCCAAAAATAGAAGACTGTAACACTTGACAGAATACAAAATAACCGATAGCAGATTAGTGCACTTGTACACTGAATACCACCCTAGAACGGGATACCACCCTAGCACAATGCTAGTATTGTTTTACTGACAGTGCTACATTACCAATACAAATTCTCCAAGAGTTAATACCAGAGTGTATACAATCAATAATCAATTAAAGACAACAAGCACTATCCAGTATAATAATGTATAGTAATACACATAACAGGTAAATAATAATCAATAATATCAACAATTAACATGTTAAATGTTGTATGAAACATGATACACAGTAGTCTAACATTGATCAAAGCACTGAAAGCACTGATACACAGTAGTCTAACATGGATCAAAGCATTGAAAGCACTGATACAGGGTAGTCTAATATGGATCAAAGCACCGAAAGCACTGATACACAGTAGTCTAATATGGATCAAAACACTGAAAGCACTGATACAGGGTAGTCTAACATGGATCAAAGCACTGAAAGAACTGATACAGGGTAGTCTAACATGGATCAAAGCACTGAAAGCACCGATATAGTGTAGTCTAACATTGATCAAAGCACTGAAAGCACTGATACAGGGTAGTCTAACATGGATCAAAGTACTGAAAGCACTGATAAAGGGTAGTCTAACATGGATCAAAGCACTGAAAGCACTGATATAGTGTAGTCTAACATTGATCAAAGCACTGAAAGCACTGATACAGGGTAGTCTAACATGGATCAAAGTACTGAAAGCACTGATACAGGGTAGTCTACCATGGATCAAAGCACTGAAAGCACTGATATAGTGTAGTCTAACATGGATCAAAGCACTGAAAGCACAGATACAGGGTAGTCTAATATGGATCAAAGCACTGTAAGCACTGATACACAGTAGTCTAACATTGATCAAAGTACTGAAAGCACAGATAGAGGGTAGTCTAATATGGATCAAAGCACTGAAAGCACTGATAGAGGGTAGTCTAATATGGATCAAAGCACTGAAAGCACTGATATTGTGTAGTCTAATATGGATCAAAGCACTGAAAGCACTGATACACAGTAGTCTAACATGGATCAAAGCACTGAAAGCACTGATATAGTGTAGTCTAACATTGATCAAAGTACTGAAAGCACAGATACAGGGTAGTGTAATATGGATCAAAGTACTGAAAGCACTGATATAGTGTAGTCTAACATGGATCAAAGCACTGAAAGCACATATACAGGGTAGTGTAATATGGATCAAAGCACTGAAAGCACTGATACAGTGTAGTCTTACATGGATCAAAGCACTGTAAGCACAAGTTCTGCCGTAGTTTATTTAATCTGATTAATCCACTGATGTGCACTTTCTTCCTTCCTACTAAATCAACAAGACTGCATTCAGTTAATGCTTATATGCCCCTGTGGAAGCCTTGTTGATAATAAATTAAATCATTCAGGGGCCATAATTCTGTTGAAATGTTTGATAGTGTAACACAGTTTTGACAATGTAATGTGTTTATGATTGTAATCCTGTATGCCCAGTTTGACAGCAATGCCTTGATAGACATTTTAAAGAATATTTGAGTTTCAACATTCTGTAAAAGACGAACGGACGGACAGGTGCATGGCTTTATGACTCCGCATCAGTAGATGCCAGGGCATAAAAACAAAGCAAACTGTTTGATTGCTATGTTTATATCACAATGCTTTCATTTGATGTATGTCCATGCATATTCTTTAGGCAATAATTTAATACTTTTCTAAAAGAGCTAACATTAGTGACTTCTAGTTTACTGACACTATTTATTAGTATACTTGTAAGCATTGTAACGCCATTGTGGTTATTTTTTCAGAATATTTTTCAATTGTTAATTAACAAAATTGACATTGAAATTGCTGGAAGGTACTAATGTTGACAAACCATCATAAGTCTTATTAATTAGGCTTTTAAAACAGTGGTTAGTTTCTGGTATCTTCAACCTTCTTATTGATTGGGCTGAAGTCTCGGACAAGAACATTTCATTTATACAATCATTTGAGACTAGTCAAATTGATAAGCTCTTAACATTTGCCATGAACTTAATATGTTATGGTGATGGCAAATTTGCTCTACTATTTACACTTATTCAAAGGGCTCTTACTATATGTTTAAAAGTCCAGCCCTTGACATTTTACATCAATCGACCCCCCCCCCCCCAACATATCATGACCTACCTACCCTCAGAGCCCTCATTTACCCATTTTTCTGCAAAATGACACAAAATTCCTTTACCTGAGGGCCCCTGGCCCCAAACCCAAAAATTTACTTAGGGTCCTGACCCTGTTTTGGGACCATGTTATAGGAAACAATCATTTTTTTCTCCCCTCACCTACTGACAAAGCATTAATCACAGTTACGAAAATACAGTGTAACCTGAACAATAAGACCACTCTCAGAATAAGGTTTACTATATTTCACACAATAAGACAAGCAAGCAATGTGGTTCATATTCATTGGGCGGCTTGTTTAACTTAACCCAGAGACCAACTCAAAATTAATACCACAATTTTCAGGTACAATAGCACGGTTTTTCTATTAATTTCAACTCAAAATGATAAATTCAAATCAATGTATGGCAACTCAGTCATCAAGTATCTGAACGGTGATCTGTTATTATTGAGGTTTTCATTACTTGTTAAAAATTCAAGATAATTCTCCATGTGACACAGTCATACATGTACATCAAATTTCTTCTGCAGATACTACAGTACACCCTGCAGAGCAACAACCTGTATACAACAAGTTAACGAAATCTTCAAAGCCGATATATATGAGTGTAACCTCTGCAGAGCAACAACCTCTAACCAACAGTCAATATTTGCAGCTCCTAAAGGGTTTTACTGTTATTCATTAAACTGTGGGGCTTATCTTTTATTTTAAAAGTTTTGTTATTACATTAAATATTGTGTTCAAACTTTAATTTGTTTACTAAAATATATATACATTGAAATATGAAAAGACCAATTCATTTATGCCAGATCAATAAAATACCAATAAATAAGAAAGCTGCCAACATTCAATATTTGTCAAAAAAACATTATCGCCTTATTGTAAAAACTGAACAACAGTGCAAACCACAGAATCCTGTAGAATGCAAACAACATAGCAAATACTCGCTGAACAACATCCTTGTGAGAAAACCAAATAATCAACATTGCTTGGCCTAAATTGCATAATTCTGTGATGTGTACATGTATGACAAACTTCAAGTTTAAAAATCAAAACACATTTTGTGTTAAAACCATTACATAATATCGTTAAGTTTAATTTTAAATTTGCATTTTACATAATACATGATAATTATTTTTACAGCTGATTAAATTACAATAGACAATAATTTTCAAATATCAAACCTGACAAAATAACTTCCACCCAAGTCAACTTCAGAATATTGAGAATCAACACAAATAGTATAATCTTTCACTTGTAAAATTATCAAATTTATTCATAAAATTATTTAAACAAACAAGCTCCCGCTACTTTTTCAAATACACATAAAACTATCTCGCTGCACACAACATAATAAACACGTCCTAAAAGTACTCGGCAATCGTTTAAGATTTTAATTGAAAACCCCACCGATATATTTCATGTTTGCTGGATCAATAGTCAAGCTTTTGTAATCACTATACATGAATGAAACATAGCCAATAATTTCAAGTCCTTGCATACATGTATGTTTCAACTATCCTGATATTGGATATTACCAATATTCCGATCCAACAAAGAAAACGGCCATCGAGCTAGACAGGCACATTTTTCAATAATTACACAGCAGTGCTGCGTTCATGTACATCGGGGCGCATCAATAACTGACAATTTCGCCACAATCAAACGAAAGCTGCAGGAATCAGTCAAGCGTATCAGATCACTTCCTACAACACAAATCTTCGCCAAAACATAACGCTAACTACAACAAGAAACATAACATGACCTATATCTACACTATAACACTTACGTTTCTCACTGAATCCAAAATCCCAACACTCACTGAATACACAGATACAAACGGTGAATAAAAAGTTATATGTTTCTTTTAGAAGATAAGCCCATTAAGAGATATGTCGACTGAAGGACAGTGTACATTCCCGTAAGAACATAGAATGTTATCGAAACCTTTCATTCCCTTACAACTATTGATCACCCTCGATATATACAGCCAACATGCAATGTACAAATATATACAGTGGAGACCGACCGCCTTGGATTAAATCTAGTTCACAATATATCCATGTATAAAAACAAGCTTTAAACATAACAAGTTAGCCGAGTCAAGTGAATAAGCGATTACTTGTTTTCTAATATATATACCCCCAGTATAGGCTAGACTAACTTCTATATACATGTACATTATGTAGACGATAGCGAAATTCTCCGCTCTGTCTATTTTTCTCTGGTTATAACAGTCGTAGATGCAACAACATCGACACTGGCCAGACAGCGATTATTGAAGTCATAAAGGGATGCTAGTACAATTCACATATACATAAATATAATATATATATGTCTGCAGAGCATAAGATCATACAACATCACGCAAAATATAACAGAAATAAACGAGCTGAGCGATGCAGATATTGCCTCAAGCATTAAATTCATACATGTGTTAAACATTTATTTATAAAATGAAATATTTATGTTAAGTAATGGCTGGCAAAGAAAGTTATTTCCTCATAGTTTTGTACATTTTATTTTATACTATACTATACTACGGGTTTGGATAATATTACTATTTCACAAATATTACAATTATTTCCCAAATATTACTATTTCTTAACTTTAAAATATTTTACTCTGGCAGTTCTTTCTTAGGCCTAAACATAAGATTATTGGGTTCTGGTAATAAGCCCCATAAAAAAATCAGGGAGGTCAGAAAATGCTTTTCTAAAAAGAAACTGTCCTTCGAAAAGCATGAAACACTCTTATATTCAAATCTAAAGTATAGGTCAATTTTTCTTGGAGGGACTACCTTAATGGTTTGTTTAAACGAAAGGACTTGAAGGGTCTAGGTTACTAACCTGTTGGTGACTAAAGAAATCATTTACAACTTCTAAGAATTAATAAGATAAAGGGCTCCAGAGGGGCCAGTTTAGCTCACCTGACCTGAAATGGGAGTTTTAAGATCATTGGCCCAGTATTTGACAAAAATTGCCAACTAGAAGACATGGAGAACACTAGTTTGACTAAGTTCCATAATTATCAGATGGTAACAAGATTGGTAGGTGGGATTCATATATGGAACATAATTTGACCCAGCGACCTAGTTTTTGACCTCATGTGATCAAGATCATACTTGGCCTAGATTTCATGGAGGCAAACATTCTGACAAAGTTTTAAAAGGATTCAGTCGAAAAATGGTTTCTCTGTGACCTAGTTTTTGACACCAGATGACCCGTTTTGAACTTGACCTAGATTTCATAGAGACCAACAATGTCACCAAGTTTCAAAAGGATTGAGTCAAAATTGAGACCTCTAAAGTGTTAACTAGTCAAAAATTGACGACAGAAGACAGACATGTTAGTATCACAATAACTCACCTTAAACACAAAGCTCAGGTAAGCTAAAAATGCAGCTTCTATTTAATTTAGTGACCTTGATCTTGACCCTGAATTGCCCAATATTGACATTGACCTAGATTTTGTAGATATGATCAATTTGCCCAAGTTTAGAATAGGGCCAAACTTGTGACCTCAAGTGACTTCAAAAGGTTTACTATTCTTCGACCTACTTGTCACCTAGACTAGTGACCTAGTTTTTTTTACCTAGGATGACCCAACATCTAACACAGCATAGACTTTGTTGAGATGATTATTGTAACCAAGTTCCATAAGAATAGGGCCAAAATTTTGACATCTAGTATCTAAAGGTTGGTAGGGGTTGCAGAAACGAGCATTTTTTTCCGCCTTATATTGGCTGGATTGAAGGACATTATTTGTTCAAGACCCACTTTGCATGGCAACATGAATTGTCCACAGAGGCACAGACCCTTTTTTCTAAAAATTTAGAAAGCTATAAATGGGGCCTGGAAATATTGAAGGGGATTCATCAGTTGGGATAAAATATTCTGTTAAAAGTTGTACACTTGGGAATTATAAAATGAACTAAAGAAATTTTCTTCTGGGACATCATTTGGTGATAATATGTGACCGGAAAAGGTCGCAGCAAGCAAAGAATATATTGGTTATACATCCTCGTCTATATTGATTTAAGGAAAGTATGTCAGACGTCTGGGAAAACTAGTACTACAAGAATTGAAATATAGTTAATGATGGTAAAAATCGAACGCCATCGTCTGTGCAGTATGTAGAAAACGCTTCCAGGATTTGGAGCAAAATAATCGTTTCTTAGTCTATGCCAAAAGCATGTTTCCCACAGATTTTCACTGACATGTAAAATATTTTAGCACTATATACTAGTGACTACCTGCAACATCAACTATTATTCATATATTAAGGGGATTTTTGGATTAAAAACAAGATAAGAATAAAGTTAAACTTAAGCATAAGCTACTGACATTATAAAATCATTAAGAATTTTCCCAATATTTTATATTTTATTTACAAAAAAACGTCCCCCAATTTCTTCTCCAAGACTTAACATCATAATTTTATGTACAATGTTGAAAAAATCACTATTAGAAAACACAAATGTTATATCTTCGGTATAGAAAAACTGAACAATGACGTTTACAGAATAAACGAAACATGATACATAGACATACATGTATCGAAATGAATTTAATCTTTTGCTTTATAATTCATGTATTTACACGAAATATAGAAATAAACTACGGGAGCACTTGTTTGTTATCTTAGCGTGTACTCTTGTAGGACAGTATATATGATTATATACATTGATCCAAACATTATGTACATGTGTGTAAAACTAACCCTAGCTTGTCTACAATTTCAAAATCTTAACTATGCACACTGAGTGTACTACAGTAAACAACAGCTCAGGAGGTTTATGATATCTTTATGATCATGAATACAAGCTATATGAGTGTGCACAGCACAGGGCCCGACTCATGTATATACACACTGTCCTCAATGACTGACCTATAAATAGAACACTTGGCGCTCTTTACCTGCGTTCAGGTAATTGTAATAAGAGTATTACACTTTGTATAAACAAATGCTAGCTAGAGTTCATACATTTTGATAAGTGATCAGTGATCAGCCAATATTCAAGACATCAATACAAGGTGGTAGGATGCTCTACTGATTCAACTAGGAAACACAAAATGCAGATTTTCACTGATATATTTAACATGAGAAATTATTGGAAATTTTACAAGCAGAAAGTCTTGTCAATAAAACAAGAGAAGAATACACAATTGACAGCTGATGAAGAAATTACCAGACAGGTGGGAAACAAGTCTTGTAATGTTATACAGAATGCTAACATTTCGATATATGCAAAAATATTTTGAACAGTTTTCACAGAATTTTGATGCAGTTTAAACATACCCCCTCCCCCTGCATACATGTAAGACACATATTTTAGCTGCCAATAAAGTTACTGCTGTCTATGAGGCTGCAAATGTACCCCTGTGATACACACACACAACAGATGCATGAAAGGTCATGACCTTGTGTTTAGGGTATCATGGTGACCTTTTATATGAGATCAAGAAGGAAGTGTTTAATCTGATACCATTTTGTCTGTTAAGATAATTAATAGGTTCACTAGTATCAGGGATTTCCCTGATGCAGGTTTTCTGCGTCCCTGACGCAACTTTGTGGCTTGGGACCCTCATTTCTGCATTACTGTGCATCCTTGGGACCCCCAATAGGATTCCTCGAATAGACATTTTTATTTTAGCTAGAACAGTCTGAACATTTTTCTTTCTGCTATTTATTGCACTAAGTCTTGTGGTGCATTGAGCAATCAGAATTTGCTGTTTTATTTATTTATAAATTTGATACTCACTAATAATGAGCTTGAAATGCATTACTATATAGTGAAGGGACCCCAAAAATTTCTCAGGGACTCCCTAAATATAAATTTAAAGGGTCCTGCGACCCTCGTATGAAAAATCCTAGGGAAAACCCTGTAGTATCCAAGACAACTGAAGAGTATGGTACAACCTGTGAACCATGACCAAACAACAAAAAATTACAAAATCTCTGTTATTGATGCAACCAATTTTCAAAAGCATTCTTTATCATTGAACAAGAGAACGAAAAAAAAAAATTTAAAAAATATTAATTTTACGAAAAAAAAAATTCTTTTTTTATCAGTGATGGGAATTCCTGCTTCATATGTTACATAGTTTATAGAACATTGTGTGAATTTCAATATGGGTTGTATTTTTTCAAAGGCAATTTTATCATTGTAATTTTGTTTGAATGCTAGTATCACAGGACCATACAGAGAGGAAAAGAGGCCAAGAGGCTAGAGGTAGGGCCCGGCTCTGTGACCAAGAGGTCACAGGTTCGATACCTTGCCTGTGCCACTTCAGAATTTCCTGAGCAAGCATAACCCATAATGTTCCACTCGACCAATGTGTGAAATGGTACCTGTGAGTGCGCTGTCTGTACATGTCTGATATTCCTGGGCGCCTCAAGAGATTAAACACATGGTTCCTTAGGTAGCCAAATGGCGAGCTGAAGGGGAGGCTGAAAGTGGCTGTCAAAAACTGGTAACTTCTTCAAATTATATTAAGACAGATTCACAAACAATCAGAAAGACAATATTGCAACCTATCAATATAGCTCCCATAGCCACCTGTATACAACAAGCACCTGCTCCATGCAGCCAAACAAGCACCTGTTCCAGGCAGCCAAACAAGCACCTGTTCCATGCAGCCAAACAAGCACCTGTTCCATGCAGCCAAACAAGCACCTTTTCCAGGCAGCCAAACAAGCACCTGGTCCAGACAGCCAAACAAGCACCTGTTCCATGCAGCCAAACAAGCACCTGTTCCAGGCAGCCAAACAAGCACCTGTTCCATGCAGCCAAACAAGCACCTGGTCCAGACAGCCAAAAAAGCACATGTTCCATGCAGCCAAACAAGCACCTGGTCCAGGCAGCCAAACAAGCACCTGTTCCATGCAGCCGAACAAGCACCTGTTCCAGGCAGCCAAACAAGCACCTAGTCCAGACAGCCAAACAAGCACCTGTTCCATGCAGCCAAACAAGCACCTGTACTAGGCAGCCAAATAAGCACCTGGTCCAGACAGCCAAACAAGCATCTGTTCCATGCAGCCAAACAGGCACCTGTTCCATGCAGCCCAATAAGCACCTGGTCCATGCAGCCAAACAAGCATCTGTTCCATGCAGCCAAACAAGCACATGTTCCATGCAGCCAAACAAGCATCTGTTCCAGGCAGCCAAATAAGCACCTGGTCCAGACAGCCAAACAAGCACCTGTTCCATGCAGCCAAACAAGCATCTGTTCCAGGCAGCCAAATAAGCACCTGGTCCAGACAGCCAAACAAGCATCTGTTCCGTGCAGCCAAACAAGCACCTGGTCCATGCAGCCCAATAAGCACCTGGTCCATGCAGCCCAATAAGCACCTGGTCCATGCAGCCAAACAAGCATCTGTTCCATGCAGCCAAACAAGCATCTGTTCCGTGCAGCCAAACAAGCACCTGGTCCATGCAGCCCAATAAGCACCTGTTCCATGCAGCCAAACAAGCATCTGTTCCGTGCAGCCAAACAAGCACCTGGTCCAGACAGCCAAACAAGCACCTAGTCCAGACAGCCAAACAAGCATCTGTTCCGTGCAGCCAAACAAGCACCTGTATCAGGCAGCCAAACAAGCACCTTTTCCAGGCAGCCAAACAAGCACCTGTTCCAGGCAGCCAAACAAGCACTTGTTCCAGGCAGCCAAACAAGCACCTGTTCCAGGCAGCCAAACAAGCACCTGGTCCAGACAGCCAAACAAGCACCTGTTCCAGACACCCAAACAAGCACCTGGTCCAGACAGCCAAACAAGCACCTGGTCCAGACAGCCAAACAAGCACCTGTTCCAGGCAGCCAAACAAGCACCTGTTCCAGGCAGCCAAACAAGCACTTGTTCCAGGCAGCCATTGTAATGTATTCTCAGATAGACTAAGACAGGTAATACTGTATTATCTGATTTATCTTCTGATCGACTTGTGTTAGATACACTCCACAGATCAATACCTACACATAAAACCCTAACTCTATGCACCTTGTTAACCCTTTTTATGACCTCTATTTCAACTTTAGGGGTCAATGAATTATATGAAGCTCTTAAGTTTCAAATGATCTCAGCGATCACCATGCCCTTAGCGTTACAGGTTAGTACAACTACTGGGTTTTTTAAACAGAGGAAAATTTATGCAGGCAGAACATGCAGCTTGCATGGTAAAGTTAAGGTAACAGGATAGTGTTCTCAACCCCTGTAATTGCAATAAAGGGAGCACAGTGACCCCTAACTTCAATGTCTTCAAGGGGCAACCTCTAAGGTTGGTGAAAAAAAACCAATGCTACAAAAAAGTGAACCAATACAGAAAAGTTAATGTGATTAGAAATTTAGAATACAAAACAATCAACACTTGATGTATCCACTATGTATAGACTGGACATGAAACACTTGTGTGGCCTTAAGATATTCACCTGGCCTCAGGTCAAAGCTGTGAAGTCAACCCAATATTATTACTGGACACAGTAAGGTCAAATCAATGCATAAAAACTAGACATGTATATTTTGGTGCAGGTCATCAGTGGTCAATGTGAAGTAGACAGTCCTAATAAATTACATTGATTGACCCATTTCACAGTCTGAAATGTACAGGTTACCTGAAGGCCTATATAAATTAACTACTTTAAAATCATTAATTTTCATGGGGGATTCAATTTCGTGGTTCACCTACCACAAAATTTAATCCCATTGAACAATAATTTTGAACCTTGTACTATTACCTGAAATGCAAAATCCACTAATTAACGTCCCATCAAAATGGTCTTTTTTACCAAAACCACAAAATTTCGTCCCATGCAATTAAATGATTTTACAGTATTAGACTAAGGTACATTTTTTTCTTCATAAGTGGTGAATAATTTTTTTTTAAATCTTGGCGCTACCCCATAATTCCTGATTTGGTTTGGACAAAATTGTGAACATTGAAAATTTGAAATAATTTGACAACCATTCATTTGTTTTATGGACAAGATAAAATGGGGCAGGATGAAAGCCTAGGAATATATTTATTTTGGCCTTTAAGAAGATTCAGAACTTCACAAAGTACCATTATTACAAATAGATCTACAAAGCTGTATCTATGCCAAGTAAATAAGTTTAAAAACATGTCTACATGAAAAAGAGAAAATCATTTTTCCACATTTCAAAGTAAAAATTCTGCAACATCTTTAATGAAGAGAGAACAGCATATTGACGGTACCGAACCCCGTAACTCAATTTTGGCGTGTAAACTTTTTTTGCAGCATCCCCATCTACTAGACGTCCCGCGCATTTCTGTCTTGTCGCCATCTAAGTAACGCGATTGGCTATTTAAATGGTGACAAGACAGAAATGTGCGGGATGTCTAGCAGATGCGGATGCTGCAAAAAATGTTTTCGCGCCAAAATTGAGTTACTGGTTTTGGTTTGGCACCGTCGATATTTCAAAAAAGTTCACTATATACACCTTTAGTTAATTACCCAATGAAACATCTCATCATAAAGCCAAAATAAATTGAAAACTGAGGTTCTGGTAATATATTGGAAAACAAAAAAGTGAGTGAGATAACATTTATAACATTTTTTTACTTCAATTATTTTGTTTTAGCCTATTATTACTGAGTTACTTTAAAATTAACTGTTAGAGAAATAGAGGATCAAAGGTCTTTGAGAGAATCTATCACAAGTTGTCAATTGATATAAATTTATATTAAATGAGTTTTAGAAATTTTATTAAGTGAGCCTTCCTGAAGGAGTCGGAGTTTAATCTAAATATATCAATCGGCAATCAGAGTGATAGATTCTTTATATCACATGACACTAAAAATGCAAAATACGCATTGATCTATTGAAAAAACTCACCTGTGTATTTAAACTTTATACTACATGTGTTACATATAAGGTTACACATACTCACTATACTAACCTGGATACAAGGAAAGTCATGTGATATCAGGTAACATCTGTTACACAATGGGCCTAACCAGTAACCTGTTTTTAACGGCCAGTCAAGGGATATATCAAATGTGTTTGCTTAAAGGAGGTACCTGTCTAAAACAGGTGTACTTGAATCTTCATTTACATATCTAAAATGGCAGAAGGAGATTTAAGGTTGTTTATCTCAGGCAAACTTTTTTAAAAACAATCCAGGTGAAGATTATAAATTTAATATTAATTTAAGGCCTAAAATTAAAAGCCATACTTAAGCATATTTTAAAGTTGTTTCAGAAATATCCCACACTTCAAATTCACATATATTACCCGGCCAGACACTTTCAGTGATTAAGCACGGACCATCTCAAACAGCAAACAAAAGTTTTTTAGTTTAAGTTGAAAATAGCAACAATGCATTGTTTGTTCAGCGGCCCGCATACACCCCCCCCCCCCCCTACATGAAAGCAGGTATGATTATAATTTTGTATAAAAACAATGCAATAAATGTTTTGCAACAGGCATATATACATCTCACGATACAGTCAGGCAAGCAATTAAAACCTATACATGTCTAACAATGAGCAATTACTGGGTTATCTCCCCTTAGAAGAGGATATTTTTAGCCAGAATTTTATCAGGTTAACTTATTATTCAACTGTCAAGAATGCTGGATAATAACAATATATATACATGTATAACACACACAGGAAAACCTTGTAAGAAATCCATGCAGTCAGCGTTGAGTTCAACAGGCTTATCTAAACTACCAAAATACACCAACAATTTTTGAGGGAATTAATATGGCATCTCTAAACATTCTTATAATTAACCTATATACTTTAAAACGACTTAATTTTCCCTATGCAGCACTTGAAGTGTGATTTGACGCTCTAAATCAGTAATGATTGCCCTTACATGACGGAATAAAAACAAACTTAAACTTGCGTAAAAATGTGAAAAAGACCAACTTTGTGAATATGCTGATTTTACGGCACCTGCCTATCTAAAGAATTATTTTCATTGGTTCAGTAGATATGCAGTAAGAAATCCAGCTATATACATGTAGGTATAAATGTTTGTTGAAACCATAAATTAAAGTTTAAACCGTTCATACACTACATACAAACATGCCTGTGTTTAAAATATATACATGTACCGCAACAAGTCATTATGCGTGTTATGTTGGTAAGAAAAACGCGGTATGTCACAGTATACCATACTTACTCTATATAAGCACCAGGCCAATGTAACTTTTTTATTTTACTTTTTTAAAATTTTGTTTAAGTCCTGCTGGTCCAACCAGAGGTACCGTAACTGTATCATTGATAAAAGCGACTTAAAAAATGAAAAACATTTTTTTGTAAATTGATACTTTTCTATATAAATTTTCAGAAAATAATAATAATTTTTGTTCGTTTTTTTTTAAGTTTTCAATGATACAGTTACCCGAGGGCCCAACAGTATTTGAGCAATACGGATTGCAACAGGGCTCTCAGTCAATTTTATTGTAGCCAGTGATTGTGCCATAGTAGTCAGCGGTTCTTATGTGCATGAAATTTAATAAAATATTGTAGTTTTTGTTAATGACTCAATGGACCATTAATTTCTTACTATTCTAAGCGTTGAATTTGTTAAGTTTGAGAAATGTAGCCAGTTGTAAAAACGTGAGTGGTCAACAAATGAGGCTTGTGGAGTAGGTATACACTGAAACAACAAAATATTCTAAAACTAGTATTCATATATTATTTTTAAGGGCAGTTTTTATAAATGGAAACGCTCAATATAAGAACATCCATGAAATTATTTTTTTGAATACAACCAGGTTGCAAGGTACAATATTTGAAGCCACAGCATTATATTGTATAGTATAGTGGCAGGATAACAAAGCCAGCCATACAGAGAAGGTAAGCCCCATCCAACAAGGACCATTCAGTGACTCTTTAAATGAATCAACATGAAAGTCACCAAATTGGGCAAATTGGACGGAGCCACCCAAAGGAATTTTCATGGAAAATAAATTTTGGATCAGGTCAGTAAGTAGTGTTTCAGAAGATCCTCAGATCACGATTATGGCTCAGCAATAACAACTTTACACTCAGCATAAACATGAGTGTTCACCTTATAAAACATAACGATCATTCATAATTTTTATTCCAAGGCTTTTCCTGCTGTCTACTGGAGAAACAATGTATGTTCCTCCGAGGAGACAGTCGATTAAGTGTACAAACTTAATATAACAAGTCTGTAGTCATTTTTTGCAGGGAAATCAGTATTATCCTGCGACATAACCATCTTATACTGTCTCCTTGTTATTGATTGGTCATTGTTTTCTCATTCGTGATAAACATGAACACGGTGGGTAGACATGAGTAGGTGGTTTGTTGTACAGACAAACCTGTGTAAGAGGGTCACCTGGATTATACTGTTGCCTCAACATTTCAATATGAGCTAAATCTCATTTCAAAGTATGTCATACATGTGTCATTTGAATAATTTCCTTTGTAAGTTGAAGACAAAAAATTTACATCACAAAACAGAAAGCATTATTTCTAGTTTATTACAGTAAAATAAAAAGAGCTTGAACAACAGATTTGTCTCAAATTCAGTCTCTGAATCCCTCAAGATCTCAATTTGAGACAAGAGTTTTACTTGAGATGCTCAGGGAGATCGGGCCTGGATAGTATACCGTTGCCTCAACCCGCCTCTTGTTGACAGCTAACACATGTAACAATTTCAAAGTTGGGTATTCATTAAATTAATTTTGGTTTTCAAAGTACTAACTTAGTAAATCTCATGGCATTACTATTAAAATAATTTATCAGTCAAAATTAATTTCCATCAAAATACAATCAACATATTGATAATTCATAATTTATCATAAATCATAGTCATTTTATTCTATGCTCACTTTTAGACTAGTTCAAATAGTGAAGGACTGGTAGTGATACTATGGGTAAATTATACACATTATATTTCTTCTCCAGGGCCTCCTTGCAATTCTTTTTTAAACACCTTGATTTTTAACACATTTCAGAATTGTTTCCCTTTTTATTAGACAGGTTGTAGAAACAAAATAAGAACTGTAAGCTGTCCAGTAAACTACCGGATCATGTGGATAGAGACGGGAGGGCACGGTTCGCTAGGAATTACTGTGTTCTGGCCTCAAATATTACATTCAAATAATACATAATATTTAAGCAAACAGACAATAAAGGAGTAAATTAGTTGATGTTTCCAATAAAAGACAGGATACCAATTAGCTGCAGCCAACATGAATTTGTGACCATTTGTCACAGTGACCATAAACTACAGACTTATCTATTAACAGACATTATCCTAGTCCTACAACCACTACACAGTGCTAAAGGTGATCAATTGAAATAATTGTGGAAGCGTTTGTGACAAGATGCCGTCTGTGTTCAGGTCTAACATTCCAGCAGCAATATTAGAGTATGGCAGTACGGCTATTGATCATCTGTGAGCTGTGTATACATGAGAGAGGAGAAGTTAACACACAACAAACAGACCAAAATCAATGACAAACACTCAACGAATGTATTAGCAGCTAACCTGCATGGGCATAATTATAGAATGTGTGAATGCGTAATATCTACATGTAATATCATTGATTATCTGCCTCATGTACTGTCTGTGTCATGTATGATATCATACATAATGACATCATACATGTCATGGAAACAATTTATCGATATTAAAGTACTGTTAACACTGCTACCAATGATCAGCAAACTTTTCTAGGTTTGTTAACGGGATACAGCAAACTTTTCTAGGTTTGTTAAAGGGATAGTTTAACTGCTTTTCATATTTTCAACAGTCATATTCTCCAAATGTGGAGGATTTTGTATGTAGTCACATTCTCCACATTCGGAGGAGTTTATACAGTCATGTTCTCCACATGCGGAGGAGGTTATCCGTGTGTGGAGGAGTTTATACAGTCATGTTCTCCAAATGTGGAATATTTTGTATCTAGTCATGTTCTCCACATGCGGAGGAGGTTATACTTTCATGTTCTCCATGTTTGGAGGAGGTTATACAGTCATGCTCTCCATGTGTTGAGGAGGTTATACAGTCATGCTCTCCACATGCGGAGGAGGTTATACATTTATGGTCTCCAAGTGTGGAAGAGGTTATACAGTCATGTTCTCCATGTGTGGAGGAGGTTATACAGTCATGTTCCCCATGTGTGGAAGAGGTTATACAGTCATGTTCTCTATGTGTGGAAGAGGTTATACAGTCATGTTCTCCATGTGTGGAAGAAGTTATACAGTCATGTTCTCCACATGTGAAAGAGGTTATACAGTCATGTTCTCTATGTGTGGAGGAGGTTATACAGTCATGTTCTCCATATGTGGAGGAGGTTATACAGTCATGTTCTCCTTGTGCGGAGGAGGTTATACAGTCATGTTCTCCACATGTGGAGGATGTTATACAGTTATGGTCTCCATGTGTGGAGGAGGTTATACAGTCATGTTCTCCTTGTGTGGAGGAGGTTATACAGTCATGTTCTCCTTGTGTGGAGGAGGTTATACAGTCATGTTCTCCGTGTGTGGAGGAGGTTATACAGTCATGTTCTCCTTGTGTGGAGGAGGTTATGCAGTCATGTTCTCAACATGTGGGGAAACTTATACAGTCATGTTCTCCATGTGTGGAGGAGGTTATGTGGAGGAGTTTATTTGGTCAGTTGTTCAGAAAGAATGCAGTATGTGCACAGGCACAATAAATACACACAAGACTGAAAACACACAATTACACCCTACTGCTTTATCGGCCAGATCCACAAGGGTTGGCCGAAGGGATGAGGTAAATGATCGCTTAATCCTTACAAGAACTACTTTACAAGACTAGGTGGAGGGGGCTTTATCCCAATATCCAATATAAACAAGAGCTGTCTCCATAGGACGACACATGCCCCCGTGCATGCTTTGATAGTAACGTAACGTTAAGATATCAGCACCGTCACAGATGTGTCATAATATATTGGGCAAATGTGATATTGACATATTTTTCTTTGTGTAAAGGGCCATAACTCTTAAGCGTGTAGGTCAATTTGAAATCTTGTTATCTAACATGACCTAGATCTTATGGCCGTACACCTTTTCATGTTTCAAAAGGTTTGACGAAGATCCGATGACAAATGCTTGAGTTATTGAGCGGAAACGGGAAGAAACACCATTTTTCTATGTGTGAAGGCCCGCAACTCTGAAGTGTCTTGGTAAATTTGAACGGTTACCGAACCTGACCGATCTTGATCTAGACCTTATAGCTGTACACTTTTTCATGAGGTTTGGTGGAGATCAGATGATAAATGCTTGAGTTATTGAGCGGTAACCAAAAAAAAACACCATTTTCCTACGTGTCAAGGGCCGTAACTCTAAAGTGGCTACGTCAATTTGACTGGTTATCAAACCTGACCTAGATCTCATAGCCTTTCACATTTTCATGAGGTTTGGTGAAGATCCAATGACAAATGCTAAAGTTATTGAGCGGAAACCAAAAAAAACGCCATTTTTCTATGTGTCAAGGGCCGTAACTCTAAAACGGCTAGGTCAATTTGACTGGTTATCGAACTTGACCTAGATCTCGTAGCCTTACACATTTTCATGAGGTTTGGTGAAGATCCGATGACAAATGCTTGAGTTATTGAGCGGAAACCAAAAAAAACGCCATTTTTCTATGTGTCAAGGGCCGTAACTCTAAAGTGGCTACGTCAATTTGACTGGTTATCAAACCTGACCTAGATCTCGTAGCCTTTCACATTTATATGAGGTTTGGTGAAGATCCAATGACAAATGCTTGAGTTATTGAGCGGAAACCAAAAAAAACGCCATTTTTCTATGTGTCAAGGGCCGTAACTCTGAAGCGGCTAGGTCAATTTGACTGTTTATCGAACTTGACCTAGATCTCATGGCCTTACACATTTTCATGAAGTTTGGTGAAGATCGGATAAACACTGCTTGAATTATTGAGCGGAAACGAATCCGGACGGACGGACGGACTGACGGACGGTGCGATTTTAATATGCCCCCGAACCATCGGTTCCGGGGGCATAAAAACTGTAGAGCAGCTACTAGAGCTACCTTGTTCAATAGCTACAATATTACCGTAAGGCCGAGACAAAATAATGTTGTGGTTCAGGTTACGGGCCCAAAACAATTAGGGTAGGTAGGTAGGGGAAACATTTTATTTTTTAATATTACTTTATTTAGTTTTTGTCACTACTTACTTACGATTGTTTTCTTTTGGCTTCTTATTTTCGATAAAATGTTGTAGGGTAGCAGCAAAATAATAGGGTAGGTAGGGAACCTTAACCACAACATTATTTTGTTTTGGCCTAATTAAACTATGTCAAACATCATGTTATTCTGTGATGTATGTGTTTACTGTGAAAGCCAGTTAATCATATGATAAAATATGCAACTGTACATCATTTCTATTTGTTAACGACAAAACAGATATTCATACAGAAAAAAAAATCGCACGCCTCTGTAAACACGCTCATGATACGAGTGACAACAAAATATGCAGTGTTAAGTATATCTGTGTACATTATATATGATAAACAAGAACAATGGTGGCCCGTTAAAGCAGCGATTACATGAAATCCGTTTATCATTTAAAACGGCAATCATGTAAAATCTGTCATTTAGAACAGTGCGGCAATTGTGTGAAATTGATCCCTTAATATATAATTTAGAATGGCAATTATTTGAAAACCCTCTATCTATTTAAACGGCAATCATGTGAAAACCCTAAGTTTATCATTTAAGACGGCAATCATGTAAAATCCCTCTATTATTTAAGACGGCAATTATGAGAGAACCCTAAGTTTATCATTTAGCCATTTTAAGATGGCAATCATGTGAATTCCCTCTATCTTTTTAATTCATTTAGAATATGTCAGTGAAAATTAATATCATAATAATGGCTATGAAAGTAGAAGTATTGTGTAATATTTTCAAAATGAAATTTAAGACCTTAGTAGGAGTGCTTTGTTAATAGTAATATTATCTTAACTTTAATATCATAACTACAGACCAACTTCCAATACAGTATACACCAGATGCTTGCAGAGTAAAAACGCTGGGAAATTGTTACATCTGGACTAGTACTCATAAACCTATCAGCTAAAACCTTGAATTTCAAAAGTTTGAATATTAAAGGGGTTGCAACCAGTTAATGTTATGGATTTAAGTCCAGTCCTTATACCAGCAAGAGCAACTTCATTGTCAGGCGTTAACACTAACTATTTTGGTCACTGGTCCGCCAGTAAAGAAGTTTTAAATTTATAAAGAAAACCGTAACAGGTACTTCATGACTTTCACTGGCCCAAGAACAGGGGACCAGTGTTTGTGTCGAGCCCTGATAGTATTCTTGTTTTACATAAAATTAATGCAATTATTTCACAAAATGAAACACTGTAAATTTAGTTACCATAGAGCCTAAATTGGCTGGATTGTATAATTCAAATATAACATAATTGTAAGTTTTAAAGTTTTTGAAATACAATCCAACATGATTCAAGCTTATAAGTGTGCACTAACTGACATTGTGACAGGTTTTAAATCTGTGAAGACTGTGACACAGTAGATATCTTCCTGGTTAACACCATTTCACACAATAATGGCATTAGGTAGAAAGTTTTCATGATTAACAAAAGTGTTGAACTTTATGACCACAAAAAGTATATAGAGGTTAATATATCTGTCAGGACTAAAATACTGACCGAAGGATTCAGGCCTAGTTTTCACAGAGCTCGCCACCAACCACAGAGTTGGCCAATCATAACAAGTGTTCAACAGTTGTTTTCCCATCCAATATCCTGTGACAGCAAATCAGCCAACACTTAAGTTTGGCCTAATACAAATAATAATACATTTATACTTATTACTACATAGGAAAGTGACAATTAACCTCATTACTTCAAACTGTACACAATGCATTCAAGCAGGATTTTCAAGTCTAGACAACTACATGTGTACACATTGGCGCAATAGCTTCGGTGCAATATTGAACTTCCTGAGAATAAACTATTACAATAAACTACTGCAGCAGAACGTTAATCTGATTATACTGTACTAGAGAACAGAAATACATCCTTCTGAACAACACAATGTGTTGGTTCAATGACCAACATGCTAGCTAGTCAGCCTAGTGTAGAATGATTGAGAATAACAACTCAAGACAATAAACTGTCAATTCAAGGGAGGTAATGTTAGAATAACTGTTAGAATGACAGGACAACAATACAAGGATATTACCTCCCTTGTCAAGTTGTAATACTTGAATGGGCTACACAATCCAGAGACGGAAGGCAGCGCTACAGTTCTAAGATATATGGTATTATGCACCAGTCAACACCTTGCCCGGCGGGCGACCCAGGTGAATTAAGGCATTTAAAATAAAAAATTAGTCTAAATCCTCACCCTGGAGAAAATCCCTGTGGTTGGGGACATGTAATCACATAGAAATTCCAGGGTCTTGGAACCAGATCAAAGTCTTATCTCCAGGACTCATTAATCAAAAAGGTTCTCAAAATCTCGCCTAGTGGGAAGATTTGGCTCTTTTTTCACCAAATAACATTTTTGTACAGAAAATCCTGATATATCCTGCTTATTCCATAATTGTTGACAGGAGAACCCCCGACCTTCATGACTCAGGCGGCAAGGGAAGGGTTCGGAGCAAACACCCAAATTTTTGTTTAAAAAAAAAACTTGGCTTCAAATCCTAGCATCTGAGTGAGCAATTCTTTGAGCCATAAGTCACAACATGTTTTTGAACAGTCAAAATAAAGAATGGCATCAGATCAGGGGTCTTGAAATCTGATTGTGACTTACTTATCCGTTTTCACTAACTGATATATTTAAATTGCCCGTTTATAATAATTTATAATGCATTATAAATTCTTGTCAAATACCACTAGTCTGTTACAGATCTTTGGAAAAGCTGGGCAATGTGGACAATGGATTTCAGGACCCCTGCAGAATGCAGATACCGAAATTGGTATCCGAAAATAAAAGCTAAACCATAGGAATATTGGGATATGAATTGATATGCGTATCAAATCCAATTTGGATGTAAATGTGAATCGAATGTAATATAATTTCGCGACTTAAATCAGTTTTAAAATTGTTGTCCAGATGGCTATTTACCGATAATTCATTTGATTTTATCCACATTTGTCTGATTTTCCATCTCAATATATATTATCGATACTCTTGAGAACAAGAATACAAGAATGCAAAGATAGAAAACGTTTCCTGCATTGCGATTGGCTAATCAATTTATTATTGACCAATCAAAATACCTCTTACAAAAGGCATGCAAAAACATAACCAGACAAAAATGTACACAATGCACGCACCATGATGATAACAAATCATTGGACAGGTGGTCCAACGAAAGGACGAGTTGCACCAGATCGAAGCCGTAATTGTCAGGACTCTTCGGCTGGCTATCGAGAAGTCTGATCTTACAGATACCCAAAGTCAAAAATATTGTATCGTTATAGGTGTTAAACAATGAAAATTGCCTCTTGGAAAGGGTCGAGATCAGATTTTTTTGAATATTTGGAACCACTTTGCTATATAGACAGTCAGATATGGTAAAGGTCACAGCGACCTTGACCACTTGAACTCAAAATCAATAGGGGTGATTTACTGTTGCCGGACAACCTCCATGTTAAGTTTGAAGATCCTAAGAAAAAGGGTTCTTGAACTTGACTTACCAACCAACAGACTGACAAGTTAGACTCAAATATTTTTTCAACCCTCTGAAATCATTATTTTTTATCAAATCAATAAAAAGGTTGGGTATAACAAAGACCTAAATGTAATTTAGGTCTTTGGGTATAAAAAACAATGCATAATGTCAGCAACATAAAAGAATTTCATAAACATGTTTGAGTAAATGTTCCACATCAGATTTGACTAGTTACCATTTATAAGCAACAGTCAAAACTGGACGCAACTGCACACCTGTATGTGTTGTTTATGCGTGCAAAAATGAAGGCAACACAGTGATTTGTACGTGGGTATATCCAAAAGTAATGTCACTGATGCTGTAAAATCGTGTATAATGCCAGTTAAACAAATAATTTTTTCACACCGTAACTTCAGTCTTATTTTAATATGATGTCCAAATTTCACAACAATGCACATACTAATTCTTGAGATATGAATATTTATATGAGACACACTTACGAACATCGCCGCAAGTCCGACGTCAACGACGTCACAATGACGTTACTTGTCGACACCAACTCATCCAGCAAAAGTTCATCCCTGGTAATTTCTAACGACTCATAAACCATGCAGTCATTTCCACGACCTTAAAAAATGTGCAACCCACCCGACACTTACTCTCTGTGAAATCAAATTATTGTTAAGTGTCCTCTAGATAGTCCCACGGCAAAAAGATAACGCACTACATAATGATCGCAGTTTTGAACGTCGAATTGAATGGACGTCGTTAAAAATACTATTGGTGTTCTTTTCGGATCTACTACAAACCGTTCATATGACTCTATCGATAATGATTTGTTGGTCCATGCCCCTTTAAAGGCTTATACTACAGGTACACGAGACTATGTTGCCGCCGTGTGTCACTAAAGTTTCTGTAGGTGACTTTCATAACTTTTAGGAAAAGTGCATTATTACGCGCAGCGTCTTTTTGTCACAAATATGCCGTGATTTCGCTTTAAGTAATCAGTGCGTTGAAAATATATTGCGAGTTTTAAAATAGAATGACGTCCATGAATTTTTAGCAACAGGCACAACACATTGGTTTCATCACGTCACGAAAGTATCGTTTGCTTTCAAGAATTATTTTTTATAAAAACGCATAAAAGAAAATCGTTATGATAATGGGAAAAATTTCGCAATTTTCGTGTGCGGCGATATGACGTCATAGGTATATTTCAAATATACATATAATCCAATTATGAAAATGAAATGATGGAACACGTTGTTTATTAATCAGAATTGAATTGCTGAACATTTTGATATCATATTAATGCATATCGGCCTATAAACAAATTAACCACGGGAGGAGTGACATTACTTTTGGATATACCCTCGTACATCCTTGGTCAGTACCACCTCCTTACTTTTTGGCAGCATGCAGAGTACTGACACTAAGTAGCACTTTTTTTCGTTTGTGAGGAACTTTTGCTGCTTTATGGCCGTTTGTCCCTATATGTGTGACGCGCATGAGCAGTGCATGCATGTTAATAGTTAGTTCTGGATAATGTAACTAAACAATCTTTTATTTATACCGACATCGATCTTTTAGTTATGGAATTGTCCTGATCAAAGTCAACTTATTTCACTGGTCGAAATTCCCCAAAAAATTATCACCTGCGTATAATAATTGTAATATTTATCAAATGTTCTGTCATAAAAAATCAACCTACTCATAACCATCTAATGCTTACATTTCAATTAATTGAATTTGCTTCTGTGTTCATTCCGATCAGTTCACCATTTAATTTTGAAAATTTAGTTTTTCGCAGGTGGGTGGTCTTTTGCATGGCTTTCGAAAATTCAAGATTTTTCCAAGCATGATGGGAAATGCATCAAAATTATATCTAACCTTTGGAAAGCCCATTACTGTTGACATTAGAATACAAGTAAACACATTATTTTCGCTACATATAATTTAACTTCAATTTGCACACAAAAATAATGCTATTAAGGACATTTTACGCTGACGCTAAAATGAATCAATGTGGTTCATTTCGAAACACTTTGTTATTAAGGCATTAAAATTTTAAAAAGACTTGCAACAATAACAGTGAAAATTGAAATTGAGTGGTTTAAAAATAATCGATGGAATTGATGGGGGTTTCTTGATACATCTTTGTTTTTTTGGTGTACGCTGGTAGAATTTGATCCAATTAATATGGTGTTGATGATAATTTTGCTGAAAATATGTGTTTTGTCATAAAACGAATGCAACTCAATCACAGAACAAACAGCTTCATCTACATCATACGTTATGCTGTGATAAATTTGACAATTCTATAACGGTGCGCAAAGAAAAGGGAAGTAAGGATAGGAAAGACAGAAGGATAGACACGGGCAAATATGATTGCAGGTAAAGTTTAAAAGATATGAAGTAATAGAAAGTGTTGCACAGTTACTTTTGGCCATCAGGGCGAGACCAATCCAGCTTCCGTGGTGGTGCTAGGGTGCTAGACCCCGCTGACATAGCTCCGGCCCTTCGTTTGGCTGTACTTTGTAACTGTGCATGAGGATCCCCTTTAGAAGGTCAGGTTGGAGAGCTCATTCTTGAAGGATGCCAAAGAATGAGCCTCAGCAATAGATGCTAGAAGGTTGTTCCACAGGGGGATACAACGAGGAAAGCAGCTGAATTTGAAGACGTCAGAAGATGTAGAATAGGGCAGGAATCTGCTGTTATGAGATGATCTTGCTCTGCTTTTGTGTTTACGAGGATGAAATGGAATAATCATCGTCCAAGCGTTTGGACTAAATTACGGTATGCTTTCAGCTTGCAGGTAGCGTGTCATTGAACAGATATAGCGCTAGAATATAGGCAACAGACTCCAGGTCACTGACAGTCACTCAATAGTCAATTCAATTGTTTGCAAAACACAAACAAAAACAGAGTTGAGAGATTGACATAACAAAACATATTTTAGCACAAGGAGCAATCGTGTGGACTGACAACTAACGTCCACATGTGTGGACTATTACTATGCATGCATTGTTTATCATAAATACACACATGAATGTGTAAACTAATAACAAGAAGGTGTCGAAAACTGTCTCGATTTCACGTGGACAAAAATGACATCCTTTGTTTACGGAAACTGCAAAACTCACAAACAAATGGCATTAAATCTTCTACAAAAACGTCAAATATATATCACCTCAACTGTGTGAATCTTGTGCGATGGGTGACAGTGTACAATTCAACTCACAGCCGTTGCCGACACTCAAATTTGTGAACTTGCCGCGGGATTCCTCGCGCTATTCACTTGAACTCTTCACAAATTTTGTTGTCTCGTTCTCGTGTGAGATTTAACGAGACTTTTTAATAACATAATATTAATTTCATCGAAAATATTTTTATTTTCCTAAAACATATAATTTACATTTACAAGTCACAACAAAGTTAATTTAAAAGCTGGGGAAAATAAAAATAAATAATTTTATCGTCTTTATTTTGTAAACAAATATGGCGGACATCAAGGCTCTCGAACATCCCACATTGAAGGTTTTGAAACATGCTCGTTTTTTGTGACGTTGTTGTTTAAGATGCTAACATATTCTTAATCCCGTAGTTCTGTCTTAAATTTCACACCCAACCGTTTGTTATTGCTATATATTTGCCTTAATTGTCGAGTAAAAACGATAGACCAATTATATGAGGGGTTATCTCAACATAATTTTAGTTTGTCAATGCAGACTAGAATAATATTTACAATAACATTTTTTAGATCTTAACACAAATTGTGTCGTAAAGGAATCAAATCGTAAACGAATTATAAAATATGTAGATCTTAAAAGTAGGCATATGAAACAATAAAATGTTTATTGATAATTCATTAATTGGCTAATTTGTTTCACCGGTGCTAGATGTGGGGCAATCTGCTAGGAGATTTTTTAATTTCTGACCTTTATCTCCATCGCGATGAAGTGGATACTCTAAGTCGAGATTGTTTGACTACACCGGTGCATGGCATTTGGTCATGGTCCCTCCACAAGTTACTGTTACAACCCAACAGCAAATAAAAAAAAATGTTCAGATCTCCATATACTCAGATCAGTCACTTGGTCTGTCACACTCAATTTTGTTATTGGTCATGTATCTAGGGGCTACACCCATGCCCCCAACTGTGGGACAACTGCCCCTAAGACCCATAATCACATGCTTTCTCCTCCGATACCAATAATGACAGTTCAGATGGATGTTCAGTTTATTTTGGTTGAACTTATTAAACATATTTTCTCTCTTTTTTGTTGTAAACGGTCCCAATTCAGTATCATGATCATGAATACAGCCTATGCTTTAATATAAGCTAGTCCAGCATTATACTGACAACTGGACCATGGCCGCAGCCAAAATATTCATATTTCAGGAAGATTTATTATTTCATGACAGCAATGACCGAGTTGCTTACTGCAAAATTATTAAATTTCAATGGACCAAAATTTTGTGGTTTAGTGAAAAAGACCATTTTGAGGGCATGTTTTTTCAAGGATATCTTAAAATTCTTATCTGCTATGTTATAATACCGGTATCCTTCTTTCCTATAATTTTGTGAATTCCTATGGTTTCGTGAACCCTGTTTGATATATTTCTACCAAACGTGCAGGTCCAAAATTATTGACAAATGATTGAAGAAGTTAAAAAAAATGATTTTTCCATGAATATTTTGAGCATCATCCATGCATATACACAGGTTACAGTATCGTTGAAAAAGAAATTAAAAAATAAAAATTAAAAAAAAAATTTTCTCGACATTTAGGTATTATATACAAGGTATATTTGCAAGGAAATTGAGAGCAAAATCGAAAGGGTGCAATTTGTTTTCATAGACTACGGCATTTACGTGAGTTGATCATGTATAAAAAGGCTGTGTGGGGGACAAATACAGCATAATGCCTTGCAAACATTTGAAATCATGCTTTACATTTACCGCAAAACGATCAAATGCATCGTTTAAACTTTTATTTTAACTCTCGATGGCGTAAATCGAATTACGCTGCAAGGACGGCCGGTGTCGTTTTTAGAGTGTCCGACGACTAGAGATATTCCGAATGTATTTTTATAACCAATGAAAGTCGTTGTCACAAAATGGAAATCATTCGCAACTTTCGGACAAACATGGTGAAAATAAAAACATTTTGACTAAATAAAATGTGCAGACGATTTGTTTCGCGGCTAATACAGAAGCTCGCATATTTCACCACGGTAAATTTGTTCAAACTGTTGCGTCCTTCAATTCTACCGCATTATTATGCTTATTCATGACGATACATACAAAATATGAAGGTTTTTATCCTCGAAATTTGTATTTTTGGTTTTATTGGAATGCACCTTTCGAACCGGCTGGACACAGGGATCTAAACTTTATGGCATAACTTTTTAATAAGTTGATCAGCTTCGATGGAATTTTGCATGCAAGTAGTTTGAACAATGTTGCGTAAGAATATAATTAGTTATTGAATGTATCGAAAGCTAATTTTTGTTTTTTGATACTTTGAAAATCTGTGTTTTTAGGGCAAATATAAGTTGTATATAATACCTAAATTTCGAGAAAAAATATGTTTTAAATATTTTTTTTTTAAATTTCTTTTTCAACGATACTGTTACCTGTGTGCATATATACGTCTCTTTAAAACAAATTTTAATGGGAAAATTATAAAATACCCCTAAAATTCAGTTTGACAGAAAAAGCAGATGACCCAATATCTGTAATTTCATCATTTATAAGTGTCAGAATCATCACACAGCCACCATTTTGTGAACACACATGCTAGAAGAACCCCAGATGGAATTCCACTATGTAATAGATACAGTACTAGTTTTTGTTCAAACATGTCCTCTTACAAGGGTTATAGGATAGTTTTTCTAAGGACAAACAAGAAATTGTCCGATGCGAAGCCGAGGATAATTTGTTGTTCGTCCTTACAAAACTAAAAATTAATGTATACATACTATAATCCTTGTAAAAGGACACTTTTGATCAAAAGCTTGTACTTTGTCTTACTGTTCCAGAATGATTTTTACTTACCAGCCAATCAGAATTCATGAATCTTTAGGAAACTTTTCTTCTGATTGAAGAGTTGAAGACCACTATGAAAGATATAGCTGCTACTTGGAAAATACAATGATTTCTCTCATCATGTTTTGTATAAATTTAGCATGTAGAGAGGGGTTCAGGCAAAAGTTTCATCGTAAAAAATGTTTATAAATCAGCAAACAATTGAGCATTCTCCAAAAATAAGTCTTATGTTCACGAAATCACGAAATTAAATCCCCCTCAAATACTAATGATTTTACATTATATAATTTCCTCATTATATATATAACTTAACTTTTACTTAAGTTTTCCATATAATCTTTCAGGTTCCCTATGAACTGCTGAACAAGAAATTTCGTTCTGCTCAGAAAACCATTGATAGAGAAATTTCTAAATTACAAGGCGCTGGTGGGGAGTTGGAAGTATGCTTACAAAAACCTCAAGTGACTATTGGAGAAGTTACTAAAGCTCTCGACAATATGGTGGAAAAACTAAAACTACTAAAGAGAAAGGTAGGCCTATACCTTATACAATTTCAGATCTTGTATAATTGCTGACATCATCTAGCTCCGATCTCCCAATGCATCTCAATCTGAGCAAGAACTCATCTAAAATATTTGAATGCATCTTACCAGGGTAATATTAATTTCCATTCAAGAATGTACTAAAAATTAGTATCTCTTAACAAAAATGGTATCATAGGCTGATTTCATTATAGAAAAATTTCCCGAACTGAAACTTCAGATGTGTCTCTAATTGTGACTCTGGTTTTAGCAAAATCTCAATTTGAGTTGAGATTTCTACATGAGATGTTTCGGGAGATTGGGGCCAGAGACTATGGGTGGACCGGTGGCTTATCTCTTACTAACTACTAATCTGAAGGTCTGTTACTTTAACTTAGAACAGAGCATTTTTTCAAAATTCCGTTGAACCCTTCTGACGCCACAGATTTATGGATATTAGCTGCACTCCCACTAAGATAGAAGTAGTTCCTCCGGGTGACTCAAATTTTCCTTAGATAGTCTAATGACCTAAAGGGGAAATTAAAATGTCAAAGTTGTTGAAATGCTGAACTGCTGAAAACAGCCCTTCAAAATTCTTTACCTAAAGCCTGTCTCACACAGAACACGGACACACGGTTTCAATATGGTATATTCCGTTATACACAGGTTTACTGGTACGATTTAAACTCAAATGTAGCACGAGTATGTACGAACAAAGCACGGATCATATACTCAGTCAAGCAAGGTTTTCATGGTTTGAACACGATTTGCAAAACGGTTTTCATACGATTGTTGTACTGTTCCAAGTATGGTCTAGTACAGTCTGTTACGGCCTAATACGATTAAACGGGACTTTTACTCGATTAACTGGACATTTACAGGGTTTACATACGGTCCCACCGACTTTTGTTACATGCGATTTATATACGATATTGACACGGTTGAGCTCACTGTGTCTCGTACGGTCTCACACGGTCTTGTACGATCGCTAATACGATCATACACGGACATGGCAGTTGTGCCAGTTTTTTAAAAGTTTTAAAAATTATACACGTCTTTCACGGATACACTCGAATGGCCCAAGTGCAACTCTGATAAGACCTTTGTTGGTTCTGTTGTATGTACAGTTTACACGGGTGGCCAACGTATAAGCCGTGTGTTCTGTGTGAGACAGGCTTAACAGAGGTTGGCATTCCAAGATTTACATAGATCTGTGATCGATTGTTTTAAAATGTCAAAGGGTAGTTGAACAGCTGAACAGCAAAAAAACAGCCCTTGAAAATTGGTAACTTTTTAAAACTTTTTTGTTTTGTATGTATATAGGCTGATGAGAGTATTAATGAAGAGTTAGATACAGCAAGGATGATCAAGAGGCGTGTCGATCATTTAAAGGAGGCGGAACATCTACAGGAACATACTCGACCGTTGTGGCAGAAAAAACGTCTCGATAGAATGTTGGTCGAATATTTCCTGCGAGCTGGGTATTATAACACAGCATTAAAACTGGCCCAACATTCTGAGATTGAGGTAAGGCATTCCTTACATTGTGACATGGTATAGCTTGGCCAATTTGACACGAGCCTAACCTTTTAATTAGCATAATTTGACAGTTGATATATTGCCTACGTTTACAATACTGATTGTATGTTTTCTTAAACGGGGAGTATCACGAAGACGCTCGAGATGTAATACAAACACAAATTTGAAATACCGATATCGCACGATTTTCTTGCGGAAATTGATGTATTCAAAGCAAGAACCTTGTAATATATTCTTGCATAAAGGTCAGGCTCAGGACAATATTAGCCAAGCTATGACAGTTACTGTCTGTTTTTGATAGGCAAAATAAAAAATGTGCATCTTTCTCGTAGAAAAATTTCAGCTATGCCAGGGAAAGACAAGCAAAAAGAGTATACATGTACATTCAGGAAAAAGTACATCACATGTACAGATAACCTCTTCAAAGTGGCCCTCTGCGGGTCAACAACCTCTCTATAACAACACCTTTAAAATTTCTCTAACCTGACATTTACGGTATATTTAACCTCTGCAGAGCAATAAGTTCTGTACAACGGCCAATATTTATTATTCAGGGTCCCATGGTCAGGGAAAAACATGTTTTTTTCAAGGTCAGGGAATTTTGAAATTAGTAATGGAAATTTGTAAATTACTCAAAAGTCAGGGAAAAGTCAGGGAACGCTTCATTAAAGATGTCCAGAGGTGACATTTCCTATGAAGAAAATACCAAAAGCTGAAAAAAATCGTCGCTCGCTATGCTCGCTCAGGACAATTTTAAATTATGATTACTTTATTTCAATCAGCAGCCTTAACACTGCTACATGAAATATTTTGATTCCATATAAAGCAAACATAACCCCCTTTTTACTGGTTCTATTGCGCTATTTTGTTCTAAAAAAATCAGGGGAAAATGCTGTCTGGTCAGGGTGAAGTCAGGGAATTTTGTATTCTAACATTTGCAGTATGATGTAGCTATACGGAGGTTTTACTGTATTTTAATTTGGCAATGACAAACTATGATTGTGAACATGTTTATAATTTACCATTGATAGGTGAGCATATGTTTGCAGTCTAAAATGAAGAAATGAAAGTGTTAGTAGCGCTGAATGCCCCCCACACCCCGCATGATTTTAACATTTGATGAAAAAAAACCCATAATTTAAGGGATATATGACCCTTAAGTATATATTCTTCAGGTATGAAAGAGTCATTTTGGGGATCAAATGAAATTTCAGGGGTAAAATAAAATTTCATATGTCTTAAGAGTCATTTTAGGGGTCAAAGAAATGAAATTTCAGGCGTCAGAGAGTCATTTTAGGGGTCAAATGGAACCCCTGATACATTGAGCGAAGTTTTTACTTACTATATCATAGTAGCAGATAATTCCACAGTTTGAGCTTGACGTGTGATATCTATGAAATGTTTACGGAGATTTGAACCAATATGCCTATATGTATGGCTAGTGTTATGCCCTCTGTAGTCACCCAGCTGTTAGAATTGATTAAAGTACATATTGAGGAAAACATGTCAATTTGAAGGTTATCAATTACCTTTTTAACAAGGCTAATTGCATAATCTTGACCATCAGCTGCGTGTAAATAATTTTCATAATTAAATTGAGGAAATAGACAGAAAAAAACTGAAGATTCTGATGACGCAATCGTAGTTTGCTAATGCTATTGGATAGACGCTTGAAATAAAATAATAAGGCACTTAAATAGACGAGTATGATGATACAATGGTATTTATCATTATGCTTACGCATGTATACAAGTTACGTAACATTTCAATTGGCAATAAAACATTAACTAGCTGGAATGACACCACATAGTTGTACGTATATTGAATGTACATAGATATACATATATTGAATGTACATGGTAATTGGATGACAGGTTGAATTTTGATGTTTTGCGTATGATTTGCACATATGTTTATCTTTCAATGGAGAAACAATGCTTGTTACAGACAATTGGGTATTTACATTATTTGGTCGCTTGATAGAAATTGACCATTCAACTACTTAACAGTGCTTACACAGTGTCCACTGGTCGCGTTGGATAAAAGTAGCTTAATACAATAGAAAAATTAGAGTAAATTTGATCGGGATTAGTTGACACTGGTTGTTTAAGACAATTGTGGATTAATACACGTGGTCACTAGTACAAGTTGGACTGTATTTGTTTATCTCTGTTGTCTGTAGTCTGTGTTTACACTGGCAATGCATGATTTATAATCATACTCTATATTTATAACTGCAGGATCTGACAAATATAGATCTGTTTATGACATCAAAGGCCATTGAGGAATCTTTAATTAATCACGAGACGGCTCCTTGTCTCAATTGGTGCTATGAGAACAAGTCAAAGTTGAGGAAATTAAGAGTAAGTACTGGTTAACATGGTAAGGGTATCTAGTGCAGTGCTTTTTAGTTTGACTTTTCGAAGAAAAAAAGTTGAGCTATTGTCGTGATGCGATCGCTTGTGTGTGCGTTGGTTAACTTTATTGTCAGAGTCATTTTCTCAAAGACTATCAAAGGTATCCATTGAAATTTGGCATAATTATTCACCATTAAAGAGGAGTCAATACTTACAATGCTGATAAACCTGAGACCTGTATTTATGGAGTTATATCTGTCCTTGTTTTGGCTTAGTTGATAGAAATACATGTAGTGGAAATTTATACATAAACTGAATTTTCTCAAACACTATCAAAGCTTTCAACTTGAAATTCGTGGTATGTGATGACCTTCATCTACTGACAAGAGCATAGAATTCTATCCATCATTTTGTAAGAGTTATTCCCCTTTTCTGACATAGAACTTTTACACAAAAATGACAATTCTCTAACACTATCAAAGGTATTCACTTGAAACTCAACATAATTATTCACCATCAAAAAAGGAGTCCATACTAACAAGGCTGTTATCCCTGTGACCTATTTGTCTTTGTTACTCTTAGAGTTTTCACTCATGGATGAGAAAAGGTACTTTCAAGTACATGAAAGTCGAGTGTCCAGCAATCATAGGCAGTGCTCTTGTTTCACTGGTTGGAGAAAGGGCCTTTTCCTTAAAATTGTAGAAAAATTACACATAAATTTTGCAAAAGGGAAAGTAAATAAGATTTTAGGGGGAAATGTTTAAAGAATTTTCCTTAGGGAAGACGCCATGTTAAAGGCCCCTGCTATTGAAGGAAAAAGGCCCTGTAATAGTAGAATTGATGCTGTATTATATAACCACCATTGGGTTGTGTTTGACAGGCGTGAAAAAGGCTCTTAATTGAAATTGTGGGTGGCATGGTTGTGACTTGTCAAATGGGGAATGCTCTTGGCTATGGATCGAGAGGTCATCGGTTCAAATATTTGGGGTAACCTAGTGGAAGTCGTGTGTGAATCAATGCTGTACTCTTGATATTGCTACTGGCATGATAAAAGCGTCCAGGAGCATCATTTAACTTGATCCCCTGGGGCCTTATTCACCAACGCTGTAAGTCTAAAACTCAGACTTAGACTTAAAATTGTCATTATTCATAATCACTGCCATTTCTTTGAAATTAGATTTAACCCTGTGAAATTTTATCGAACTATTTGTTGTTGCCCACTAAACATGTATACCCATTTATATGAAATTTGGTACATTTATAACTACATGAGAGCAAATAGAACATTTGACAATGTAAAGTCTAAGTTTGTGTTTTAGACTTAAAACATTGGTGAATAAGGCCCCTGAATTATAGGTATACAAGTTAATATTAAGACCAAATTCCCGAGCTGAATTGTCTGAAGAACTGCAGAGTTATTCAAAACATCTTAATATATTACTTTCAAGACAAAACCATTTATGGGTCATGTAGCAATTTAATCATATATTTGTGATCATTTTTATAATGTAAAAAATGTCAGGTTTCAGTATGCTAGATTTGACCAAATTGCCCTCTGATCATGCAAGATATGGGAGAACTGACTTGTGATGGGCATCACTAACTTCGGTCATAATTGGTGAACAAGTCAAGTCCAAATTTGTTCACAGACTGAATCAAATTATCTGAAATTTCTCAATATTCCTGTTATCAGTGGTTTAATAGATTCTCTATCTTGACCAATTTTCATAAAAAAAATTATACCGAAGTAGGTATAGCTTGACTATTTTGAACTGAGCCTGACCTTTATGCAAGAATATATTACGAGGTTCTTGATTTAAATATATAAATTTCCGCAAGCAAATCGTGCAATATCGGCATTTAAGATTTGTGTTTGTTGTACATCTCGAGCGTCTTCATGATACTTCCCGATTATGAAAACATAAACTCAGTGTTGTAAACGTAGACAATATATCGACTGTTAAATTATGCTAATCAAAAGGTCAGGCTCATGTCAATGTGGCCAAGCTATAGATCTATAATATAACATGATTGATATGTGCTTATTCATCGCTGGCTTAGAATAAGTACTACTTACAACCTTATAAGATTAATACTGTTACATATTTAAAATCTGCTTCATAATTAGCTTCTGATGAGCCTATTTTGATAAAAATTGGAACTTGTCATGTTGACCAAACTGAAGTTGAAACACCTTGTTTTAACCATATTAAGTAATGAGTAATTTTCGAACTGTTTTTGCGAGTGAGTTTTGTGTTGCTTTCTCAAAATATCAATTTTGTACTCGCCACCTTCTTATTCTAAGCCAACAACATGTCTGTATCTATGAGGTCACTTTCAGAGTTCACTGGAGTTTAAACTACGTCAACAAGAGTTTATTGAGATGATTAGAAGCAATTGTCGTATTGATGCCGTCAGGTATGTGGACAATTTCCAACTTGTACCGTAAAACCAATGGCCTAAAGAAATGAGTTTTACGTAACACCCCCATTTTTTTACTCTTCAAAATGAATTGACATTACACCAGAGCAAAGATCGCTCCTCCTGGTTGTTTGTCGAAGGCTGCTTGGAGAAAGATCCATTGGACCACGTGATTATTATTTACCGTTACAATTTATTTAAAGGGTATTGATTGACAACTGGCGTTATGTCAATTGTCTATATAGTGAAAAGAGTGGTATTGGATGGTATACTTTCTTAGGCCTGCGGTAAAACTGAAATATTAAAAAAGTTGATTGTACTTCACATATTTCTCTGCAAATTAAACAGTTTTCTTAATGATTTTGATTGATATTTGCATACTACAAATTTAGCTTCAAACTATTATAGATGTGAAATTCAATAATTTGATTTTTTACGCCCACAGCATCAGTTTTTAAAGATGCAGAGGCGTATAGTGATTTTGCTGTCTGTTTATCCATTGGTCTCGGCTGTTTGTTTGTCCATTTGTTTCTCCATTCGTTCTTTACAGTTTGATTAACAAAACTTTCAAGATGATAGACTAAGCTACTTATTATGGACAATGCTTCCACCGGGGTATAAGCCTTTACTGAGCACAGTCTTGTTTATTCGTTTTATTTAGATGATACATATATACAGTAAAACCTCGTTAGGACGAGCATCAATAATCTGAACACTTGGTCTATGTCGAGTAAATTTTTAAGTCCCGGCGAATTTGCCTCTTTACAATGAGCATCAGTATTATGAGCACATGGTTTATATCGAGCATTTAACCTGTCCCGATGTCTCCCCGAGATAACAATATTTTACTGTCTATAAAGGAAATTTAAAGAATTTAATTACAATATTAACTTTACGTACAGGCATGCCAGGAAGTATTTCAGTAATCTGTCTGAGGATTGTCATATGTGGGAAGTACAGAGAGTGATGGGATTGTTGGCTTTCTCTCCAGATACACAGATTGCACCTTATAAGGTAAATATATTTCTTAACTGTAAAATCATTAATTTTTGTGGGGGATTAAATTTCGTGGATTTAGTGGTACACCTTCATCAACTAAATCAAATCCCAATGAACCAAACTTTTGACCCTTGTGCTTATTACCTGAAATGCAAAACCACAAAATTTTCATCCCATCAAAATTAAACCATTTTACAGGAGTCACCCCTGTGTTAATAGTCACCTGAATTCTAAACCTCTATTTCAAATGACTAGGTCACCAGGTGTCTGTTGCCTAAACAAAGCGCTTTCTACTGGAGGTAATCAATGCCTTCTGTATTCAATTGAGCTGGAGGTAACTGAATGAAGGTGTTCAATAGTGCTTTGCTTAGGCAATGGACACCAGATCAAGTCAGAGAAGAAGTTTGTTAACACTCCAGGGGCCACATCAAGTACATTTTGCTTGTTAATGTACAGGCAGGTGTGTGTTATAGAGCCCTAGTGGTTGCACTCATCTGTTATCATTTAATCAGAAGTGCCACAAGACAGTTTCTAAACAGCATATGTTGATCTATGGATTTGGACTCGAGTTTTTCTTTGTAGGTTATTTCGGCATTAATGGCTTCTGGTATATAGTGGTAAAATCTGCTCTTAAGAAGTTAAACTTTGTATTATTTCATGTCCTGCCTGAAAACCATGATGCTGATAAATATATAAATTGATTCCTTATTCGGTGGTATGTGTATATATTTTGTTGATATTTGTATAATTACAGGAATTGTTGGACCTAGAACGCTGGACAGATTTAGTGAGTCAGTTCAGATATGAGAATTTCAAGCTTCATCAATTAAACAATGCTTCTGTGTTCACAGTAACGCTACAAGCGGGCTTATCTGCCCTGAAGACACCGTATCCTTTTTACATTATTGTCTACATAATCTTTAAAATAATTCTGTCCCGTCAAATTAAATGATTTTACAGTACATGGATATACTAAACGAAATTTTAGCAAATTAAAAAAATTGCCGAAATTCGCAAAAATTATAATGTCACTAACCTAGCCACTTGCACTGTAGAATGCTACAGGACATTTTGACTGATTTTGTCCCCCATTTTTGATGAGGGGTTAGGTATATTGCTCTGCACATGTCTTTCTCTCTGTCGGTAGGTAGACCAAATGGTTTCTGTTCAATAACTCCAGAATGCTTTGCCCCAGGATCTTCAAACTATACATAGACATTGGTCATCAACAGCAGATGACTCTCAATTGATTTTGATGTCAGAAGGTCAAAGGTCATGTTCACTGTGACCTTTACCATTTTCGACAATTGGGCTGCTATGGGAGCATAATGTGTTTTACAAATTGAAACATCTCTTCTTCTGGTTGGAATTTTGTCAGTCTAAATCAGATTTTGCCCAACACATTTGAAGCTCAATTTTCTGGAAACACCCAAAACATTCACCAAACAGATTTTGTACCGATTGTCAGGATGTCTGTTGTCTGGGTGGAAGTCACCCTGTTTGTCAGTGCTATATCGGAATTACAGTGCAAGTTACTTTTTACTGGGGTGTCAATCTTCCTGATTATTATAATTATGGAGGTACATATCCTGAAAGGGTAATTATTTTTTTACCAAAACAAAAGTTATTTGATATAAATATCCTGAGAAATGGCAAAGTTATGGTCAATTTAATCTGTTTTGAAAGTTTTTCTTTATAAAAACTGAGTCAACTATGGAAAAAATATTGAAAGATTCTTGTTGGGTAAAAAAGTTTGGCGCCATAGGACTTTCTGATTTGTTGTTTGGTTCCGTTGACACCCCTGTAAATTTAAATATAAGCCAAGTTGTGCATTCTTTCGGGAATTTTAGGTTGGATGGGTTTTTGCTGGAGTTATGGCCCTTTGTTTTTTGAGGTATAATATATTATCGTTTTTAACATTTGTTTATTTTCATAACACATATTATACAGCTATATACAACACAAAATATACAAACAATTGTGTCAAAATAAATTTTGTTAAACTAATTCACTACTCATGATATTATTCTAGGTATATTATGCCTAGTTTATAATTAGCTTTCAGTGGATTATGGTGATTTTCAGTGAAAATAACAATGACAAATAACAGTGAAATTATCGTTTTGTTATTTTCACTGTTTTTGAACTGGTTCCAGTATCGTGTAGAAAAAGAAACGCAACTTCCACAGCACCGGGCTTCAAAATATGCGTTACGTCATTGTGACGTCATAGTTGTCACGTCGTGACGTTCTAATTTCAACGTATTTTTTCCAATTTAGCCAATTACTGTACCGTTTTACGAGAAAATGAAGCAAATAATAAACAGAAAATTTGTTGATTTTTGGTGAAAGATCTTATTTTATTTCACTCGTGATCACAGAAAATTATATTTTCACTCGTGGCTACGCCACTCGTGAAAATACTGATTTCTGTGATCACTCGGTGAAATAAAATTCGATCTTACACCAAAATCAACAAATATCCTCTATATATTTTTGTGTCAACTACACTTCTAGTTTACCTTAACGTATCCCAGCTATTGTTATAAGGTGGAAGGTAACAGTAAGAATGCTGAGTGTCCTGTATGTAGTAGAAACTTGAACAAACTCGGCCAGCATCTACCGTACGCTCATTGCGCCAATTCTAAGCTGATCTGCCATATTACGGGTCAAGCCCTAAACGAGCATAACCCACCTATGATGTTGCCAAATGGATATGTGTATGGATGCAATGTAAGTTGTTTTTGTCTTTATCTCTTTGCTATGGGCATTATACTGTAAAATCATTAATTTTCGTCGGGTATTAAATTTCATGGATTTCTTGGCTCACCTTCAACCCCAAAATCAAATCCTGTGTAATAATATTTCGACCCTCATATTTATTATATAAAATGCAAAATCATCGAATTAACGTCCTATCGAAATGATCTTTATTACTAAAACCATGAGTAATCGTTCAAAAGAAATTAAATGATTTAACAGTATATGGATACTTATCTGGATGGATCATTTAATGCATGCCAGATCAAAGATTTAGGAGCCATGACTGTGGTCCAATATACAGTATGCTAGATTTATTACCCATACTTGTCGCCACCAGTCGTAGGCTTCCATGAAAATGCAACATCAAACGTCGTTTTTTCATCAACATGCAGAGAAGTTGCTACTTCCCTTTCAAAGTTGAGTTAGAACTGGTTAGATACATAATTGGAAAACTGGTTAGTAGAATCAGATGATGTAAATTTCTGTAACAGAGAAATTTGAGCAGCGGTGTTGATAAACCCCATTAAACATTAACAGATTAGTACCAGGATCAAAACCAATTCAAAAGCAACTGTTGTCAATATATTCCAATTTGTCTATATATTCCTCTTTTCTACACATATTCCTCTTTTGCCTATAAATTCCAATTTTGTTTGTATAATCCTCTTTCGTCCACATATTTCTCTTTTGCCTGTATATACCTCTTTTGTCTAAATATTATTCATTTGTCTCTATATTCAGGCATTGGAGGAGATGGCTATACAGAATGAGGGTAAAGTTATGTGTCCAAGAAGCAGAGAAGCGTTCCATATTGAAAAATGTGAGAAAGTGTTCGTGATGTAGAATCGACGTTGACGGGTGTGGACTGACGAGATTACTGTGTTCTTCCAAATAGTTAAAGCTTGTGATCAATGTTTCAATGTTTTTGCTCTTAGAAGTTTTAGCTTATAAAGCTTAGTTATGTATGTAAACTATTACAATGTGGGGTCCAGGCGTAGCGGGTCCATTTGTCTGTAGAGTTGACCCTTTGCCCCCTAAAATTCCAAAACTCTATTTTGACACTCCTTATTTTGACACTCCCTGGCCTAAGTGCTGAATGGCTGTATGTTCACTTGCGGGTTATTGAGCCATGGGTCAGCTGAAACACGGTAAAAGCTGTAAAGTGGTTAAAATAAGAGATGGCAACAAGTACTAAAAATTGTATAGCTTGGCTATTTTGACTTGAACATGACCTTCATGCAAGAATATATTACAAGGTTCTTGCTTTGAGTATATCAATTTCCACTAGCAAATTGTGCGATATCGCTTCAAATTTGTGTTTCTATTACATCTTGAGCGTCTTCATGATACTCCCCATTATGAAAACATACAATTGGTGTTGTATCGTAGGGTAATATATTGACTGTTAAATTTTGCTAATCAAATGGTCAGGCTAGGTCAGTCAAAGTAGCCAAGGTATACCATTAGGGGCCATTCTTAATCAACAAGCATAATTTTTATTCTATATATAAAATGAACTTTTGAGCTTCAGCACCTAGCATCCTCATAAATCAGTGGTTAGTCTCAAGTACCCAGACTATGTTCCATGTTTCAAATATAAATTATGCTTGTTGAACAAGAATGGCCCCTAATGGAACCCCTAAATACTCAACTTGTGTTAAAGGATCTGAAATCACATTGTGCATGTATTAAGTTAGCTATAATTATGCTGCAGTAATGTCATCATCCCCTTTCATCGCATCAATACTGTTATCTTTAATGTGATGCAGCTGTGAGAATTTGATTGGTATTTCAAATTTGTGTGTGTTTAACATCCTGAGCTGTAATTTTGTAATGCCGAGGTCCCACTGAGCACTTTTTTGCCTCGGTGATGTACTCCCGATTTAAATAAATAAGACTCGTGACTCATTGGGAATAGGAAATTCACAAATTTTCGAATGGCTACTCCGAGGCTTCCCTTGACCATGAGGACCCTTTTCCTGATGCCTTTGGATGCCCAATCAGGAATACTTTGCCAATGCAAAAAAGTCTCATGTGGACCAAGGCATAAGCTAATATAAATGTCAGAAATTTATAATTTGTTAACTTTTACCCACAAAACTATCCATTTATCCAGTATTTATAATGTGTGAGATCATTAGAGAAGTAGTTTTGTATTAGTTCTTGCACTGTGTAATATTGTGACAACTACCTCATAGTAGAGCAGTACTCATACAGTGATACTACATTGAGTGTATTGATATAAACTTATAAAATAATGTTTCCTATTCATTGTTGTTCATTTATCCAGAATATCTGAATATCTTGTGTTAACGTACAATACAATGAAACATTAAACATAATTCATGTTTTTTTGGCGTCAAGTTAACAGATTCTTGAGAAACGCTTTTTTACCAGGTCTTAACTATGTGCGAAAGAAAAAACAACAGGTGTTAGGAAAAACGTTTTTGCTGCCGTTAATTTTTCTTATTGTTCGCACCTCTTAAAAAATAAAAATAATTTTATATTAGACCATACTTATCGGTATTTATGTTTAGCGTTGTCAAGCGCATATGTTTTTATGTCAAATTTCAAAATAAGAAACATTCGAAAAACTTTTTTTTTTCTCAAATTATGTTTCGTTGGGATTTTGAAACTAACAATAACAAAAATGTTACATAGAATGCATTTACACGGTACTGACTTATTCCATGTCTAAACACCCTTTTGCGCAAATATCGCCACTTGGGTGTGTAAATACAACTATGCAAATCTATGTGAGGCAATGTTTTTTAATCTGTTTTGTTTGTTTTTGTGAATAGGTAGCTAGGTTTCAAAAAGTCAGACCTGACGCTAAACATAAAAGCGATTTGGTATGGCCTTACCTTATTACAGTATTAAGTCTTAAAATTTCATTTAATTGATCTTTTTGTCTGTAATTTTACCTCATTACGTAAGTATATTTTAGAAATAAACTTCACAAATTCATAGTATATTGGCTGATATACATTGATAGGGTGTTCTTACATGTAGGGCTCGGAAATAACCACGCAGGTCTTGCAAGCATCAGAACGACAAACCATTGTATATCAGCCGATATATTACGGTATCAGAGTAGTTTATTTTTATTCTAACATGCTTTAAGGGCGCAATTATATATAATGCCAGTGTTACTTTGGAAGTGTATATTGTTTACGTTGCTTGTTTTCCTGCATGACATCACAAAATTATGACGTGATGTCCTTTTCAGTGTATATTGGCCAAAATACATTAGGATTTGTTCTTTCTCTATTCTGTAAAATCATTTAATTTCGTTGCTTTTTGGTAAAAAGGCTGTTTTGTTGGGATGTTAATTCATGGATTTTGCATTTCAGGTAATAAATACAAGGGTCAAAATTATCGTTCGATGGGATTTGATTTCGTGGTTGACGGTGAGCCACGAAATCCACGAAATTTAATCCCCCACGAAAATTAATGATTTTACAGTATAGGCCAGTCATGTTAGAATTATTTATAACCATAATTGGTCCAATACTGTCATAGGCACAGGTTACCTACCTACCTACATGAGGTACATACCTTTGTCTATTCTATACGTGTAATTAACTTGGACCAGAAAGCACCTAGGCATAGTCTAACCAGACTAAACTAAACATTCATCAAATTCTCTTCAGTTTCTGCTACATTTTGGGCCTGAAGAAAGAAATATAGCATGGGGACTAAACCAGTTGTGCTTCTTGATTTCTAGGTTTTTGTCCAGGGGTGGTATTCAATATTGATCTTACTTAATTTAAGGAAAAGGACAACCAATCAGATCACACCACTCTGTCAGTAACAGGTAATATGATTGGCCGTCTTTATTTTCCAATTAAATATGCTCAATATATCGCTGGCTTAGAACCAGAAGGTCGTAACTACAAAATCGATATTTTGAGAAAACAAGAGAAAACTGTCTGTAATTTACTCTTTACCTATGGGAAAACACGTTTTTAAAACTTCATTTTGGTCAACATGACAATTTCATATTTTTAATGAAAATAGGCTGATACGAAGCAGATTTCAAATATGTATGAGTCTTATAAGGTCCTAAGTAGTAGTTACGACCTTCTGGTTCTAAGCCATCAATATAATAGTACCTAAATACCACTTTGACTGCTCATTGTTTGCATGTTACTAGTATATGTGTACTATATTATTGTCGTTGATGTGCATTGTTCTATTAAGATCATACGGTATTGTACACATGTATGTGTTATGTATGTTATAGCATTACAGTGCTTTTTTCAAAATCTGTGATGTTACAAATTTACTGAATTTTGTTCTTTATCTAAATCTCTTTTTAAAAAACTGTTGAAAGGAAACAAGCATTTTGTATGATATATGTGGAAGTCTGAAATATTAATATTATTATGTTTTTTTTTTATTTATATGTATAATATTATTATATTATGTGTACTACAGGGTGTTAAAAAGCTTGTTCTTAAAATTTGAATTAATTCCGAGTTTTGTTAGTTCACAGTGGACAAGTTTCATTTCTTGCTCTGATGGCTTTATTTAATGCCAGAAAGGTTAGAAGAAATTTACGCTTGTGGAACCAGCTGAATTTTACCTTGAAGTTTTATATAGTCTTCTGGGGTCAGAATTATAAACTATGGAAATTGACAACACACTATCATACATGCCAGATCTCCTGCACCATGCTTGAGTCGCCTTCAATCTGGACTACATCTGCATGATGAGAGACGAGAAATTGATCAAATCTCACACATTTCTTGGACATTCCGGAACTTGACATTTTTTGTTTACATGATAACAAATATTAGTTTAAATTGTGTCATGTAGCATGCATGGTATTGTCATACCAGTAAGTTACATGAAATATGGATATAAACTAAGTTTAGAGTTTGAGCAAGGAAAATCTCCTGCATTTTGATGAAATCTCCTGCATTTCCAACACCAAAAGGGTGGACAAAACTTGGTATGTATGCTTTTTAACACCCTGTAGCACATGGAAATATATGTGTGTTCAAAGATTATACATATTTTTGTTGTATGTGACATTTTGTTAACTGTTTGATAACCATGTGTGAGTTGGGCTAATTTTCATTGAATAAAGAATGTCAAATCATTTAGCTGCTGTTGAGTTTATATGAATAACCCATACCTGCTAAGCTAGTTAAATCCAAAATAGGATGCACTTAAATGTGATTTAGAAGGGTTTCAGATGCATAAACAAGGAATTTATTAATTCAAATGGTTATAAATATGGGACAGAAGATTGTAAGATGAATCAAATTTACCTTGGTTCAAAGCTAGGTGAACTTGGAAAACCAGAAATTTACAACGAAAATAAGAGTAACTCTTCTTTTATAGGAGTACTTGGTAGGTATGATGTAAGGTGTTATGACATAACCCAATGTTTCGCATGAATGTATACAAAGAGGGTAATTCTTCATTGATGGAAACATGTCAGCTCTGGTGGCTGGAATAAATCAAGACTTCATATTTATTTTATTCCAAAATAGGATAATTAGCATAATGCACATACTGTGTGATGCCGTCTTGAAAACCTGATCTTTTCTAGTATAGTGTGAGGACCCAGGTTTGATTCGGGACAATCTCATACTAAAGATGACATGAAAATGGTACCCATGGATTATTGAGCGGTGCACGTCACTGCTACTTCATGACGTTAGGTAATTATGAACAGTGCTAACAGGGGTAAAATACTCACTCATATAAGGAGATACAAGCTTTGTATTAATTTTAAATACATGACAAAGCATTAGTTGGTTAGCTCTACAAGCAAAAATTATCATTACTAATGTGCAACCTCGGATGTAGGTTCAACACAAATCGAATGAGTTTATTTTGTGTGACTTGCGACCTATATATGTTTTAATTCCATTGTTATACCATTAATCAATGCAGAGGAAGCAAAGACTAACTTAGTCAAGTGACATCGGACTAGTGATGAGACAATTAATGAGCTTCTTGGTGTGACCGGTTGGGTTATTTACTCTTCTGATACAAAAACTTAAACCTTGCATAAATTTGATTTCTTAATGACAGATTGCTCGGTGCTCCAAAGTGATCATGTTATCCAAGAAATCGCTGTGACGTCGCATTCGCCGTTGATCTACTAACTCCGTCAGTCCATGTCGTTTTATACTGTCTCAACAACTTTTAAAGCACTTGTGGCGTTTCAAAACCATATCACTTGATAAATGAGACTTAGTGTGAACAGGTTCCGTATACATTGTACTAAGCCTCTGTGCTGGCGTCCTCCTTCACACAAAATTTCATGCTGATGCGATTTCCAGCGTTTTCCGTTAACGTCATGTTTTCACTGACCTAGTGACGCGCATGTTCCAAGAACATCGCACTTTTATTTCACACAGCCACTTTAAAATTAATATTTGTAAGGTACAAGCGATGAACCATACCAAATATGTTTTAAATCATTTCCCCGCCTATTCAACTATTGGTTACTACGGCGATAGCTTAATTAGCTTTTGATCGATGGAGGGAAAGTGATGAAGTTTTGGAGTTGCATGCCATTTAGAGATACTGTTATTGTGGCAAGCAGGTTGATTTGCGATGGTTATATATGATACTTTATAATGATATCGACATATAATGAGTTTACGCTGGTATCCAAAGTCGACATACTTAAATTCCAGAGAAAATTAATGGCTTTGCCATTGCGTCTGTGCATACGCGTCGGAAATCTGGCAGCCAATATGCCAAAATTGTCCTGGGCATTTTTAAAAGGAATAATTGTTTTAGAAGATGCAAACAACTGACAATGTCAATTCAAAGTACGATTAGTGAATCCAGTTGATGATACACACATCATTTATTGCTCAAACATTTGGGTGTCGGTATTTCTGAATTTTCATGGGTTGGTGAATAATGTTATTTTCCTCATGATTTTCATTCAGATCCTTCGAAAATTATTGCTTTCTATGATTTAAGTACCTGTACTCTACCCCGTGTTTCCACACCTGAAAAGATTAGCCTTCCCATTGGAAAAAAACTATAGACTACTAGTACAAAAAATGTATATTTACTATTTAAAATCTGATTTCCGACAATAAATATAATTACATTGCTTATTGATTCGATTTGTTCAGTGTTCACTAATATGGCGGGGGAGGGAATGTCGTTATTAGTATTCATACAGGTTTGTAAGCGTTGTTCCCCGTTTCAATTTGTAGTGGTTAGTAACATTACGATAAGCCGTGTCACGGATTAAGCAATAATGATTTTTAACTTTTAAGATAGCACTATTTTTTCAATTGATAAATCTATAAACGTCAAGTCGAGACTAGATATTGATCTATACACATGAGCTATTTTGAGCTATTATAATAACTTCATTTCATGAAAATTACTTACGTTATACATCAACGGTGGACGATCGCCCTGTAAATGAGAGACTGAAGGTCCGAATCCCAGTAGAAACTAATTTAGAACGGTTACAGTAAGTTGGTGAACCGCCAGCTAGCTTGACTATGGCTAGGCCTACCGAGCTTAGGCTTTATTTGATTCATTTCAACTGAAATGTGGTAGGCATAATTATATGTGCCTCCACCCGGATTTGGACGCCGCCGGATCAGACGGCTAGCGCACGAATCACTGAGCTACGGAGGCACTACCTCTGCCTGACGCAATTAGAGGAGGGATTCGGGTGTATTTTGCACGCAAAAGATAGGTGTGACTGTCCCATAAAAACGAGTGACTGGTCATTTCAATGACGGCGACTATATAATAAACGACGTCATTCGTTGAGATAGGTAGAACTTTATTTTTATTAAGCAGATCTATGTCTTACTCTTGAAACCAAAACATTTCTCGGCCTAAAGTTGACGCATGCTGCCTTCGCCCCGTGACGTGTGATACATGGACGTAACGTCCTAAAATAGTCCGTTCTGTTCGTCTGTCGCGAAAAGTTGCTTCCCTTTTATTCATTGTGCAGACGACAAGTAAAATTTATGCGCGCAAGCGAGTACTTTGTTAAAAGGGTGTCTTTTTGTTTAATATTTGCGACAGAAACTTAAATGTGTGCTATTTTTAGATTGTATATCTAACTAAACGGCAAAAATAAGGAATTAAATCTACTTAATGCGCGATTGTTTACGCCGTTGCCAAGGCCCTACTTTACGCGCCATTTTAACGTCGTCTGCGTTGTAATGAGGTCACGATAATCGCGTCGTAACCAATGAAAAGTTCTGCACGGTTCATTTAATAGTTTCAATAATTGTTAAGATCTATTAACTTTGATACGTACTTTATTGTAAAATGACAAGTTTAAATGTTTGTATACATAAAGCATTTAAGTGGTATTAGATCTAACGACGGTTTATGTTACAGATCTGAGTCAATAGGATAGATATACTTGTGGGGAAATAAATTAAATAAAAATTAAAATCAACTAGATCTAAAAATTAATATAGATCTAATTAGGAAGTGAAATATGGCACGCGGTAGGCGACATGCCCCTCCGTCAACCGAAGTAGGGATCTGGGTAAGTCTAATATTCTATTTATTACACTATTTGTTTATTTTGATCATTTTCTTAAATTTAACGACTTTGAACAGTGATAGACCTTTAGGATCATTTTCGCATATGAAGGCTATAAGTCAGAGCTAAAAAAGTTAGACCGCTTATCAATCACTGATTGGTTGCAAGGGAAAATTTATCAAGATCAACTTTCTATAACTTTGGTCCAATACAGAAACATAGAATCTAATTAACATTTTCACTATTTTGCCATTTCGTGTCGACATAGGCCAGGCTCTGTGGAATCTACTTTTTTTTAGATACGAATACCTTTACTTTTGTCGTTTTGTTGGCTTCTTGTGTCAAACACCTATTCAATAAATCAATAACAAAACGAGTAGTGAGTAAAAATGTGGAATTGTAATAATACAATTGCAGAATAAGATTTGAATGAAATATCGTTAATTGAAAAACGAAAAAAATCATACAACAGTCATACTGGGGAGCGGTGGTCTAGAGGTAGGGTGCGCGCTTCGGGATCGAGAGGTCCCGGGTTCGATCCTCCTCTGGACCACTGGTTAATATCTCTGAGCAAGACCCACAGCTCCACTCCACCATGGTGTAAAATGGTACCTGTGAGGGCAGTGTCTATTCCTGGGCGCCGCAGATCGATGTTGGCTGCCACACCACAGGAGAGAAATAGTCTCCCCAGGGAGACACGAGTAAAGATTTCCATATGTAGCCCAATGACCAGGGGAGTTAAACTGTCAAAGGGTGCTTGAGCGGCCTAACAGCTGAAAAGAGCCCTAAAAAAATTGGTAACTTAACTTTTTTTTTTATACTGTTAAACCTGACTTATGACTAGAACAACTGTTCAAGTTTTACTGAATTTAATCAATTTTAAGACCAATTCAATAAACATACAGAATGCATAAATCTCGGACTCTCCGTTATCACAAAATACATAAATGTTTATAGCAATAGGCCTAAACATGCACACAAATTACATTTTCATAAAATTCTTTTTAAACTTGGGGGCAAATGAAAGGTCCGTTTGACGGTTAAATATAGAATTATTTTGAATAATACTTAAAGTAATCAAACATGTTATATAAAACATGGCTAACAATATTTAATCCCTATTTTCTGCATGTATACAGTGACTTTAATCTTCTACACGATTGATAATCCCTTGTTTATGGGTAAGCGAGTTATTAAAACCCTACCTTTGATATTAAACAATTTGTTATCTGCCTAAATTGTCTTTCATAAGATAGAAGTTCGATTGCCTACACATACATGATATGATCAAACAATAGATTTAGAGTACTTATATATATTGTATATCTACAATACTAGTGACGTTGACGTACAACGATTGTTCGTTGAAATAGGATAAGTTTTTAGGTGTCCTACAAATACATTTATAACCCTGGCTTAGAATGAGAAGGTAGCAAGTACAAAATCTATATTTTTAGAAAACACGAAAAAAAAACTCTAAAAATATACTCTTTGCCTATGGTAAAACAAACTGTTTACACGTCATTTTGGTCAACATGACAAGATCCGATTTTCATGTAAATTGGCACATAATAAGTGCCTTATGGTGCAAATTTCAAATACGTAAAGGTTGTAAGTGGTAGTTACGACCTTCTGATTATAAGCCAGCGAATTGCTCGTTGAAACAGGGTAATTTTTTAGGTTTCCTACAAATACATAATCACATAGAAATGATATTTACTGTAATATTATCATCCGTATCAGTATTGGACCAACCATAACAAATTCATAAATCAGTTCTTACTTTGCTGAAAAGTATTTATGTATTATTTGACAATTTTTTAAATGTACTCTCTTGCACCAGAAACATACTAAAAAAATATGTTTACACTATGTGGTTCGTTCTGCTCTGCTCTGCTCTGCTAATAATTCGTGACAGAAGCTAAATACACGGCAATTATCAGTACAACCTTAATTTGAAATTTCAATTGGGCTAATTTATGCTAAGTAACTAAGTACACACCTTCATCGTATTTCTTGATACCATTGTGATTTGTAGACTTAATTGGATACCGGGTACAATGTGATTCAACTTTTATGACTTTTTGCGAGCAATACTATAAGCGAATTCCGATCACTTTATGACTTATTAGAGGCCAACATTTCAACGTGTATGGCTTATTGCGATAATCAGAACACTAGGCTCGTTTATAAGCTGTATTATGTCCGTGTCAGCATAACCTGTCATCGTCGCTTGATTCCTGAACAATGTGTCCTAAATCGATCTATCCATTGAGTCAGCAAAATTCTATACCACATGTATAACAAAAAGTAATTGTCCTCGAAATACAACCAATCTAGTAAATAATTGCTGAAAGAACGGGTAGAAATCAATGTCGTTCACTTCCTATATGAATAGAAAATATGGACAAAACATCAATTATAATGTATTTGTTCATTTCCTTTTATCGATGTTTTCTGGTATCTTTTGTGTACATGTGACGGCGAATATTTACGGTCATAACAATTTAATCGCTGTTCAGACATGCACATGTATACATGTTTGCTAATATACAGTAAAGGGCTGTTGAAAGGACAGAACTGTGGAACGCTGGTATTTATTTATGAAAGCGTGTCTTTTGTGATGATTATAAATGTCTAGCATAGTCTTTATTTATCAGTCAGTTTTCTGCTGAACTATGGCAGACATTTGAGTGCCTCCACCTGAATGTAAACCGGGTCGCCGGACTAGGCGACAAGCGCACTAACCACTGAGCTACGGAGACCAGCGCATTCGAGTAAGAAGAGTATACGCCAATAAGTGTCCACCTGAATAAAACAACCTCCTTTGAATACCATAGCTGTATACTGTCACACGACATGCATACATACACTGGTACATAGGCCGTCTAGCACTATCATATGGACACCAAAGCCACGCAATCGTGAAAGTTCGGTAATTTCCGCTTGTCTCCGGTAAATATTGCAATGCGTAAAGACCAAGGTGATCAGAATGCAAAGTCACGATGCCTCGTTATTTGATTTTACACCACACACTCGTTACTGGTCTCTATCGGAACAAAAAACTGGCAGATTCACAAATATAGTAAATTTATTGTTTGTTCTTATAATATAACTCCAACGTGATAAATTACGATACAAAACCCACACAAATCCGCTTTATTTAGTTCATGTATTTATGAGTTAGCAAACAAAATACATGTAGAGTCGAGCGATTGAATAATTCATTTTGTAAACGCAATTTTAATTAAAAAATATATGCATGTACATTGCACAAGTTATTTGTGTATTTTATTAAAATGCAATTGGTCGCACAGAGTTATACATTTTATATTATGTGGCCTCCGTAGCTCAGTGGATAGCGCGCTTGACCCGGATTCAAATCCTGGTGGAGGTACACATATGCCTGTCATAATCAGCAGAAAAGCTGACTGGCAAATAAAGGCAATGCTCGGCATATATAATATTAAGGACATACAATAGCATACAGTTGCACTGGTTTTTGGCCGTAAACGAATATTATACTGGCACACATGCATTTAAAGTGATGATTCATTAACAACCAACTTTCTTGAGCCTCTTTTATATTTATTAAAACACCTTCGGATTAGCAATAATCCATTTTCAGACCCCATTAAGCTATACACTTTTATCGCTTTTAAATATATCATAGCAAAGTCCAAGAGGTAGCGATTATTTTGAACTCGATCTAAAGGACTAGAAAGAGACTAGTATACACCTATGTGATCGATCCATGTTTGTTTAGTCACTTTCGCTACCGATAAGCCATCTAAAGTTGTTTGAATAAGTCTATTTGTCGATTTCATTACTGACGGTTTTACACATACTTCAACATTTATTACATAAAACTTTTTCAATCGTTGCTCTCGACGTTTTGAGTGCTGCCTACTTGATAATATAAATCAAGAAACACCGATACTAGATCGAGTAATTCAAGAAGTCCAACTTGAAAATACTGCAACCCCTCCGTTCTTTTGAGAATTTGACACCTTTAATGAAAGAACCGATCTAAAATTCAGTTTACGCCATTAACAGAAATATCGACATATATGTACAAAATCGAACATTCGTTTACAATTCATACTCGTACTATATATAAAACACACCGTGTTCTTTGAGACACATTTGGAACATACAGTATGGTGAGAAGACGTTCCAACCACATGTCCGTGAAAAGTGTCCTATGGCATCCTTATATTACATATTATGTATATAAGGATACCCTAGGACACTTTTCACGGACCTGTGGTTCCAACATCCATGTTTATCACCGATTTTCAATTTCCAGAGATACTCTGCATTTGAAGCACCGCCGGGCTATCAACACCACCAGGTGTCCGTTTCATAAGCAAAGCGTTATGTAGCGCTTTCCATGGGAGGTAACCCATGCCTTCTGTATTTAATTGAACGGGAGGTAACTGAACGAAAGGGCTCGATAGCGCTTTGCTTTGGCAACGGACCCCAGTTCTCGAAAATCTGTAATTCTTGTTAGATTCTATTGTAACTTTGATGAACATGAATAACATAGTCTGTATTTTGTTTCAGTTTCCGCACCGTGGCTCACACTCAGCAGGTGCAGCACAGAGAAAAGATGCCACTAGTACCGGCTCCATGTTAGCCGGACCATTCAGGACAGGTTCCGCACAAGTTCCACAACCCCCACCAAATCTCTTCAACACAAAATCCGAGGTAAATATTGCTAGTACCATGATATTCATTTCTCCCAAATATGTGGGGAGCGGTGGCCTAGAGGTAGGGCGTGCGCTTCGGGATCGAGACGTCCCGGGTTCAACCCCCTTTGGTTAATTTATCTGAGCAAGCCCCATATGCTCCACTCCACCATTGTGTAAAATGGTAACTGTGAGGGCAGTGTCTATTCCTGGGCGCCGCAGATCGATGTCGACTGCCACATCAACAGGAGAGAAATATAGTCTCCCTAAGGAGACACGAGTGTAGGTTTCCATAATGACCAGGGGAAGTTAAATGTCCAAGGGTGCTTGAGCGGCTTAACAGCTGAAAAGAGTCCATAGAAAATTGGTAACTTAACCTTTTTTTAACTTTTAACATAATTATACTACATGGGAGGGACTACGTCACCTTGCTTCATGTGTCACCGTGTGCAACCATGTAATGTATATAATTGCAAAAAAATGCTGAAAAGAACGTTTGGTTCGACTCATGTGGGAACACAGCTTACCCCAGTTCTATAGGTAATAAGCATAGCCGTTTGCTCTAGGTACTAGTAGTGCCCCAGAGTTCCGTAATTTAATGCTTTTCCCCCAAGGGTGCACATCTTGAACACATCTATCAAAAAAGAAGGTCGTACCCTTTTTCGCCTGTTACATAACCAAGATTTTTGTTTCTAACCCAATGGCTTCAACTCACCTTTAATATGAATAAACCGATGAGCGACACTTTTCCTCGAACTGCTTGGTCTATATACCGGTTCTAGTCTTTGACCTGCTGATTTGACAATACCAAAGCCACATCTCATGCAGGGACATATGGCGCTCTGGTTGGTAACAATTTGTCAGTATAATGCGCGCGATGTTTCTTGGCAACAAATGACAACCGCCGGTAAATTAGAAATTTGGCGACGACTTTTATCAGATCAAACTGACGCAAAAACAGAACAAGTGTACTTACTATCGATGAGGGTGATTTATAATAATCTTTGCTATAAAATACCCCACTATAAAAATAGTTTCAGACAGGCCAGACATCTGTGTTTTAACAAGGCTATCAACGTTAGCTGATCGCCTATCATAGCGGTCCACTTTTTCATTTTCTTCCACCACTTTAAACACGTAAACTATAACACGCATGTTACCTCAGACAGCCAGATAAATGGGTAAGTAAATATTAAAGGTGAACAAGACATGAATTGAGATAACCCTCCTTTAATAGCACTAGTCATGTAGTTTCAGAAAAAGAGTTTCTTTCCATTTCTATTTCTCAAGCTTTACTGAGGACAACGTTTTCAAAGGTGTTTTCTGGAGATTGATTGCCTAAACATTAGTTATAAGCATAGTTTCGTTGTGGCGAATAACCATGTAGACTGCTAAACACAGCTTTTTGTACTGTAATATTATATCCTGGTTTCTCATGTTTCAATCCATAACTTGAACAAAACCGTTTGAAGCAAAGATGGCAATAACAATGTTACCTGTGTCGCATTTAAAGTTAAATTACCAAAGGGTGCTTGAGCTCCTTAAGAGCTGACAAGAGCCCAAGAGAATTAGTAACTTAAGTTTTATTTTCCTGTCTGTATTCATTTTTTTGCTGCGATCGACCAGGAACAGTACATGTACTTGTAAACGTCCTACAGGGTTCATGGGTCGACGGTCACTCAATTAATGTTCGGTATACTTCATGTAATTATTTACAAGAAATATGAAAGTTTGATTAAGATTACGCTGGCATACATGCAAAAGAACACAAAACATCAAGAATCCAGTTTATATTATACGGAATGACCCGCACATCCCCGAGTTAGTTCGCACGGGAACAAGGAATATGAACTAGTGCGATGTTCGTGTTTTATCTATGCGATGGATCGCTAATTGTCACAACGTTTAGGCTTTGAATAATCCTTTATCAATAATATTGGAGATGAACAACGCATTGAGTTGAAGATAGCATTTAAGAACATGAAACAAATAGATAAATCGAGATATCCAGTTTTGAACAATGCTGTCTACCAATTGTGAACATAAGTTTTTTGAGCGATAAGTGATCGCGGATAGAAGACTTCGCAAGTACCCCGGTTGCCAAGGCCCAAGTCGAGTGTTGTCACAATCGAACAAACGAACACAAACTTATGAAGACAAGTGCTTCCTTTTGGAAATGACTAAGTTACCAAACTCGTTTTTTCGCCAAAGTGCCAGTTAAATTAATATTAGATTCTAATTCATATTTGGAACTATCATGCTAACAAACTTTAAGTTATAACGAAATTCATATTTCATTGACCGGTCGTGTTTTATCTGCTGGTTGTCAATAATTTATAATAACAGCAAGGACTTTTATCTGCTTTTATCAGCTTGAATGATTATCGAATTCAGTGTTGCAACAAACGATTTGAATTTGAAAGGCTAAACGAATGACAGCGTGAAATTTTATGTAAATTACACGTTCACCGAGGATAATATTCAAATCAAACAAAAATACCAATAATCTGAAAACAGATTTGTAAATTTTTTCTACTTTGATCACCTTACGTCTATTCAACGGAACGGATTTACAGTGAAATTGGTGACAAGAAAAGGATTTTTAACAAAGCAGACGATTCTTGTAGACTATTTGTGTCTCACCCTGAAGAGTAGCCGGAAGTCATGTCTTATTTCTGGAACGACCGTCCGTATTCCGGCAAGCACCCGGTAATTGGAGGCCGTCGCAGCATTGCCGTTTGTTCTTTACGCTACCTAGTGCTTTGTTTGTTCTGGCTTTCAGGTGGCATTTTGCGCGTTTGTAAAAAACATCATATTATAAAACGCGACAGATAAAAACGTTCGTTAATTACATTACATTTGTTATTGATGGTTTCTATATTTAGGCCTTCGCCCTAACGCATTGCATCTCTACCACGAGGGCAATGAACATTCAAACATGCATGTTTGTTTTGGTTTGTGCCCAGAGTGCCGCTGTAAGGAACATTACCAACATTTTTGTATAAATTTGTAATTATTCTTAGCCTATGTGTCTGATTGCCTTGTGACCCTCATACAGAGTCATACGATATATTTTAAAATATGCGAATTATTCGTTTTGTTCAACCATCGTCATATTTATACTTAAATGGTGATTTCATAATTTAGTCGAACTCACTTATTCATTACTAATTATACGTTGTTTTATTTACAGAGGAATTATCGAGCAACCAACAGATTCTCTGAGCATGACAACAGAAATGCATTCCAAGATCATGGAATATACTTCGGTGATGTGAGTAGAAATATATTGTTTACAATCACACTAGCTGGTACTAATGCAAGTTAAATACACCGTCACGTGTACACTATTTTAATCAAAAGCACTTTAATTAAAAACAATATCGGGAACGAATATATTCAGTATTTGAGTATAGGTTCAAATTGTAAAGTTCTACGACGATGTTAATATCGATTAATCTGAATTTTATATTTTACCGGAAACAAAATAATTGTGGTACAATGATAACGTTAGAAACTTTGATGGGGGAACTACCTGACGTATGCCAAATATTTCATGCCCTATATATGACGAGATATTCATTAGCAATGTTTTGAACAGGGTGTGCTAGCACTATGATCTTGGTTAGCGCGATTCCTAAATCTAATTGGACCTTTGATGCTAAAAATAGATAAAAGTGGTCATTCACGAGGATGACTTCGCGCTTTATAGCATTGCAGTACTAGAAGTGCATTTAATATCTTTCACCAGGTTATCTTGCATATGAAAATCTTATAAAAACCATTGTTCACACTAATTGTTGAGTAATAAGTTGATTACAAAACACTAAATTCCATAAAAGATCAGAATATCTTCACATTCATGGTTGCGTACAACAGCCGAACCTGTATAATGTTATATTGACCGTAGCTGAACATCATAATTTTAAAATGCCAACGTGCAAGTCTAATTTAGTCACTTTATAGTTGATTCTATGGAATTTGTAGGAGTACACAGTTCCATGTGTACGTCCACCGTGGATGTCTAGTTCTGTAGACAAAGTACCTCCACCATGGTTGACCAGTTCTGTGGATAGTTTGGTAAGACCGATACACCCTTAGAAACGATTTAAAGCACCGGTGATGTTAATCTAGTTGACCACCCTAGATTAGAAAATCCATGGTTCCCAGTGGTTTTTGAATTTATATTACAGCAAAGCCTAGTTAAGACGAGCATCGATATATAATGAGCGCCCGGCCTATGTCTAGAACTTTCGAAGTTTTACTGATTTTTTTCAACTTTTGGTGCACCTCGATATGTATGTAACATTCTGGATCCGTGCTTGAGGACTAAATGTAGTATCTATAAGTCTGTGTTGGTATGACAAGATAGTTTTTTGTACATACTAGTAGTTGTTGACTGTGTGTGGTATCTGTCAAGGTGCGGCACAATAACTGCAAGACATCACTGGCATTAGCAATTATATTCGTTTTGATTTCTGACTTCAAGCACTATGTACAATGACGTACTACTACGTTACATCAATGCAGTTTTGGACTACCATATACGAATGCATTTTATGGGACGATTATTGTTGGATTTTACTCACCTAATTTCACTTGTTACCCCTCCTGAGATATTTCACTGCCAAAAGTGGTTCGCCAGCATTCCGGTCCTGTGCAAGCTGTTCTCTGAAATGGCCTGTTCTCTTGACGTCTGTATAGAGGTTTCGGTGCTAACTGTTTTGATGTCATTCCCTCTTTCTCTTTCCTTGTTTGTTCTATGAAATGGACTGTCTGGTGTTGTTTGAAGCCTGTTTGCGTTGGTGTGACCTAACTATCCCCAGAGACGACTTTGGATGACCTCTTGATCGACTTGTTGTTCGTTAGGACAGATATTTTCATTCCCGATTCCATCAGCGAATACGCCGAGTCTGACGCGTGCTGGTAAATGTCTATGTACATCTTCTTGGTGGTTGCAAATTGTATAACTCAGCCTTTTGAACAGTGTCATAGCTTTTTGACAGCTGTAACTTGGGACTTTGGCGGTTTGGTTTTAATTTGTCCCATTCAGTTGTGTGTGTGCATTATGCTGTGTGAATGAATTTGTGGTCTGCGTTATTTCTGTTTGCTGTGCCCGACTGTTTCAGTAGAGTGCTGACTTACATATCCGATTTTACATTCTCTGCCAGGTTTGTAATGACTGCATGCTTACAATCAATTGATGCACCTAACACATGAAAATAGCTTAGTAAGGTTCCTTCCAAAACCTTCACCCTGGTTATTTGCAAATACTGTTGTTCAGCAATAATTGTACTTGGATCGGTTTCTTCAGTCACTGAGTGCACCTAGGCTAGTGGTTCACTTTTGCAAAACCCCTACACGACCGTAATACACGGTATATGATATTAATGTAGTACATGGGATGCATATAACTTAGTAAGTCCGTCTGTCAACGCTTAGGCAAATAAATGCACTAGGTAAAATGTGTATAAATTGATGCCTAATAGTGACGATGGTGAATGCATTGTTAGGGGATCTTGTTCCACTATATATTAGAATCCTTTCATGGCCCTTGTAACCAATAGTAACATCATTTATTAACTAGCTGGTAAAAGGTTTTTAATTTTGGTAAGAATTTAGATCCATGTAACACAGAATACAAACTTTTTTTGCTTGTTTGACTGACCTTTATAGTTTTTATAGTTTTCATGAATCAGTATCACAAGAGTGGTCTACAATATCAAGGTTGGACTGTACATGTACCATACATGCCATATTTTCCTGAAGCCTATGCAGGAGATTGGTGATGGAAATGCAGGAGATTTCAACAAAATGCAGGAGATTTTTCTTGCTCAAACTTTTAACTTAATTAAATGAAGTTAATATGCAGTTTTCACCTATTTTACTTGAAGGAAATTACCATGCATGCTTCATACAGCTATCTCAATTAATATTTGATATCATTTTCATCATGCAAACCAAAAATGTCAATGTTCCAGTATTCCAAGAAATGAAATGCAGGAGATTTGATCAATTTGCCGAAAACCATGCAGGAGTGGAGTCTCAAATGCAGGAGATTCCTGCATGATCCAGGACCCAAGTTCACAAAGGATCAACTGATCTGGATCAAATTTGATCCTGAAAATAAGTTCCCAATTTTTAGAAGCTTTAGGTAACTTGTGTTAGTTACAGCTCATAGCCATGTAGGGAATACCTTATCCCCTTCAAGTTTACATGTTCAAACTATTCAGATCATCATTTTTATGTTGCAAAAGTGAATTATTGTACTTAAAACTGAAATTGATCCTGAAAAACGAGGATCAATTTTTAAAATGAGGATCAAGTTAGTAGTTTTATAACTGACCATAAAAACTTATTTTAATGTCTTTGAAATTGAAGGATATGCTTCTGTATATCCACATGTATAAAAATATCAAGCTTAACCCTAGCATACCTACTGAATTTCGAAGGATATATGTTTGATCTTGATCCTGATCCTGAAAACTAATCCTTTGTGAACTTGGGGCCAGGAGATCTGGCATGTATGATGTACAAGTTTTCAAATGATGATCTTTGATTTTAAATTATTTTATGTTGCAGACCAGTCTCAAAACTCAACTCTCTGATTGGTTATTTTTGAAAAGCAGTTAAAATTGTTTAGATGTGCAATAATTGCAATGTAGTATATACACAACTATGGCCTTTAAAGGAACATTATGGCTTTTTATATAGGTCCAATCAAAATTAAATCGGCCAATTAGGATTTATTAATCTTGACTGTTCATGGCAAGCAACTTCTAAATTCAAGTGCCCCTAACATAGTTGAACCCTGTGCCCTAGCATAGGTGTGTCCCTGTGCTCCTAAAATAGGTGTGCCCCTGTGCCCCTAGCATAGGTGTATCCCTGTATCCCTTAAATAGGTGTGTCCCTGTGCCCCTAGCATAGGTATACCCCTGTGCCCTCAGCATAGGTATGTCCATGTGCCCCTAAAATGGATGTGTCCCTGTGCCCCTAACACAGGCGTGACTATAGACGGCCAGGTGAGTTCAGAAATAATAGGTTATCTGTATTCAAACAAGTACATGTACAGGCAACATAATTACATTATTGAGCTTTTAAAAGTATATACACGGGTGAAATATCTGTATTGCAAATTTGCAATTACCGGCGGCCCATATTTCTACAAAAGATCAATATTGGTGGAACGAATTCAATGACAACAATGGATCGTACAGGTTAATCTTAACGGTTTACCGTCATTCCAACCTAATTATACACATTTTGTAGATAAGAATTTTAAATACGGTATACTCGTATATGTAATGAAATATTTAATAATTTAAATTTCGTAATCCAATATCTTGTGTGGCCATTTAACAAGCTGTCTACACACACAAATATTGCCGCAAACATTGTTAAGGCTTTAATACTCAAACGTCGGTAGCAAAAGGCGCATTAAACTTTTAAACTACTAAATATACAAGCTGAATGGGAATCATTTCTCATATATACATTGACTGGTATTTGAATGAAAATTGAAAAGTACAGTAAAGCTTTAATGTAAATAACATAAAATACCCTTTTGACAATGTCCTTAAAATGGTTACTGGTATAATATTGCACATTTCAAAAGCTTTAACTTGGAGGGAATTATGTGTATTTGTACTTAATTTAGAATAAAGACCTATTTACACATAACAACAGGTAATTATAGACCTGAGGTCTTGAAACCCCCCCCCCCCCCTCCGATCTCCCAAAACATCACAAAATAGAAATCCCAACTCTCATATTGAGACATTTTGGGAGCCCCAATCTCCCTTAACATCTCAATATGAGCTTAATCTCATCTCAAATATTGTCATGTGTCATTTAGATAATTTTGTTTGAGATGTTGGACTCAAAATATAAAACACAAAACAGAAAGCACTATTCTTCATTTATTAGTAAATTTGAAAGAACTTGAACTACAAATCTCAAATTCAGACTCAGATTTGAGCAAAATCTAATTTGAAATGAGATTTCTACTCTAAATGTTTCGGGAGATCGGGGCCAGGGCCTGATCTAAAACTAGTATCCCTGTTTTTGTTGTAAGCTGTAAATATAGCCTGGCTATTTTGACCTGAGCCTGACCTTTATGCAAAATATATTACAAGGTTTTTGCTTTGAATATATCAATTTCCGCAAGCAAATCGTGCAATATCAGCATTTTAGATTTGTGTTTTTATTACATCTCGAGCATGTTCGTGATACTCCCCGATTATGAAAACATACAATCTGTGTTGTAAACGTAGACAATATTTCGACTGTTAAATTATGGTTATCAATAGGTCAGACTCATGTCAATGTGGCCAAGGTATAGTATAAAGATAAGCTGCATTATACCAAGAAGGCTTATATAGCTTATATTTTTGAAATAAGGAACCATTTAGCGTATACCAACACAAAAATATTTAACACGTAAACGTAGTAAGTCAATTTTGATACGATAAAAAGTTAGATCAGTTTTGCTACAATGACTTGATTCATTGATCAATATAGTTAATATTTCAATATCCCTGTTTATAAGTGCATTCAAACCTTTTATAATAAAGTATATTTGATCAATTCATAACTGCATTTCAAAAACTAATTAATTTTAAATTATATTGAAGCATACAGAAAATTTGACACCATTCAGATGCCTGCAGTGTATGTATGAACAGCTCTTTGCCATTTGACAAAAACATATTAAATAGAGTGTTACACACAAAATTCTGTTGGAATCGTTTGAAGCATTTAAACTTTCTTAATAAGGGTCTTGCACATAAAGATTATAGAAAATCGGACAGGGAAGGTAGCACTCAACTTAAACAGCCGAGCGTTTTTAAGACTCCAGCAATGTCCATAATAATGTTTTGAACACTGTTGCAGCCAATTGATTTTGAACATTCCTCCTATTTGCGAGCTCCGCAAAATTAAATTGCACAAAATAATATCTTGGTTTACAGTATCAAGGGCCTTCACCATCAGCGAATCTTTCAGCTGTGCATGGATTATCTCCCTTTTCCCCTCGATGAAGTTGTTTAAGTGGAGGTAATACAAAAAAATGATATGACTAAAATGTAATTTCAAAAATAGTTGTCTTCCTTGCCTTTTCTGTATTGGACAAAGTGTATATAATAATTTTATCATTATGTGCTTAGGAAACGCTGCTTTGAGTCAAAGGGTAAAATTAAAGATTTATCCTAAACTCTTCAACCAAAATGTTTCAATTTTATAGTGTTTTTATATTCAAACAATAAACTGAGCTACAAGTTTGATGCTAAACTCTTGAACCAAAAGTGTTTCAATTTTATAGTGTTTTTATATTCAAAGTTTCAAACGATATTGACATGTCACTCCTGAATGTTTGTAAAATTTGTGACTTAAAGTCATAATGTTAAGTTGTTATTGGCACATGAACATAAGGTCTACTACCTACTGCAAAAGCATTAATTTTCATGGGGGATTAAATTTCGTGGTTCATCTGCTACCCATCGAACAATAAGTTTGACCCTTGTATTTATTACCGGTAATGCAAAACCCACGAATTAACGTCCCATCAGAATGGTCTTTTTTACCCAAACCACAAAATTTTGTCCCATCGAAATTTAATGATTTTACAGCATTAATGTCTGAATGCACACAAGGCCAAAGAAATTAGAAAGAATAAATAATACCAGGACATTTTGTTTATTCCCAAGAGAATTATGAATTGTCTACTCATACAAAGAAGGCTTTAAGGCCGAAATGTTAAGATAAAGAGAAAAAAGAATTTTGTAATTGTATGAATATTCAAACTTTCACTCCTTTAAACCCAGGACCTAGGCATGGCCACAGACACTTTTCAATGACCATGGCCCAGGACAAGCTTGAAGTGTAGGAGCATAGCATTATCCAAACACTACCAGTGACATGGGTAACGAACCCTTCTGTAAAATCATTTAATTTCGTTGAGTCAAAATTTCGCAGTTTTAGTGAAAAAGACAATTTCATGGGGACATAATTTCAAGGATATCTTATCCACTAAGTCATATACAGATTATTAATATCCACAAAATTAAATCCCCTGGAATGATTATGATTTCACAGAATCTTATTTTGACCATATGAACAAGGCATTTTTGCTGTATGTACGCTAACTTTACAAATATCCTTCTTTGTGATTTCAGGGACAGACAACTAGACAATTAGGGCGTAACTTAAAGGATCCTCATCTTAGGCTACATAATACGGGAAAAGATTTCTTGAAGCACAATGGACGTGATATAACAGACTACGATTATTATTCCACATATAACAAGTCATACCTGGGTAAAGACACGGAGCAGCCCCCGGTACATCGTAGATTTACCAAATCTTTACCACCAGCAGATCCGGGTAAAGTTTCCTTGACGACCGCAACAACTGACTGGCAACCGACCGAACGAGCCGAGCATAAAACAAGCACACAGGTATTGGCAGTGAGCCAAGAACCGTTTTTAAAGCACAACCCCTGGCAATACTCGTACCATTCAAAAAGGAATGTCTACCCACCGTACGACAGAAGATCGGACCCCGTTATAGACAATATGTTTAACCGATACGGTGCAGCTTTTAATTCTAGTTCAAACTTTAATTCTACCGGCTTTACTGGACTTAGTTCAATGGAAACCACGGGATGTAGTTAAGTATGCTCCAGTGACACTATTCAGTTTCTTTGTACATTTTACTAGGTGTAAAGAAACTAACACAAACTTCATTATCTTGTTAAACTGTAAGTTATTAATTAATGTGATCATTATCAAAATATAATAATTATATTTGTTTTAAGAAAAAAAATCAAATCTCTGCTTATTTTATTTTTATTTCATTACTGAGAATCAATGAAATATGTTCCTGGCACAGAAGAATACGATCATAAGTGCATACATTTACATCCTGCATTGTTATACACCGATTATGAACACCATTTTCATGAAAATCATAAAAGGTCATGCAGACCAAACCGAAGTAGAACAAGATGCCAAAATACGCCCGTCTTGGTTGTGCTAGTGAAAAAAATATTGATTATGAAATAAAAGCCCATATTATGTCAAAACATTTTTGAACAATCATCTTGAAACTTATCTTGGCCTAGATATTACACCCATGAGCATCGTCAGCAAGTTTGAAGACGATTGGATGAAAATTGTTTAAGCTAGAGTACAGACAAGGCCAATTTCACATTTATTTTGGTAAAAGAAGGACCATAACCCAAGAAGGCCAGTACCGATTTGGCCTATAATCGAACTTGGCCTAGATATTACACCCATAAGCATTGTCAGCAAGTTTGAAGATGATCGGATGAAAACTGTTTGAGCTAGAGTACAGACAAGGCCAATTTCACATTTTTTGGTAAAAGAAGGACCATAACCCAAGAAGGCCTGCACCGATTTGGCCTATAATCGAACTTAGCCTAGATATTACACCCATAAGCATTGTCAGCAAGTTTAAAGATGATCGGATGAAAACTCTCTGAGCTAGAGTACAGACAAGGCCAATTTCACATTTTTTTGGTAAAAGAAGGACCATAACCCAAGAAGGCCTGTACCGATTTGGCCTATAATCGAACTTGGCCTAGATATTACACCCATAAGCATTGTCAGCAAGTTTGAAGATGATCGGATGAAAACTGTTTGAGTTAGAGTACAGACAAGGCCAATTTCACATTTTTTTGGTAAAAGGACCATAACCCAAGAAGGCCTGTACCGATTTGGCCTATAATCGAACTTGGCCTAGATATTACACCCATAAGCATTGTCAGCAAGTTTGAAGATGATCGGATGAAAACTGTTTGAGCTAGAGTACAGACAAGGCCAATTTCACATTTTTTTTGTAAAAGAAGGACCATAACCAAAGAAGGCCTGCACCGATTTGGCCTATAATCAAACTCGGCCTAGATATTACACTCATAAGCATTGTCAGCAAGTTTGAAGACGATCGGACAAAAACTGTTTGAGCTAGAGTACAGACAAGGCCAATTTCACATTTTTTGGTAAAAGAAGGACCATAACCCAAGAAGGCCTGCACCGATTTGACCTATAATCGAACTTGGCCTAGATATTACACCCATAAGCATTGTCAGCAAGTTTGAAGATGATCGGATGAAAACTGTTTGAGCTAGAGTACTGACAAGGCCAATTTTACATTCTTTTGGTAAAAGAAGGACCATATCCCAAGAAGGCCTGCACCGATTTGGCCTATAATCGAACTTGGCCTAGATATTACACCCATAAGCATTGTCAGCAAGTTTGAAGACGATCGGACAAAAACTGTTTGAGTTAGAGTACAGACAAATATTGGACGCCGCCGCCCGCCCGCACGCACGCCCGCACGCACGCCCGCCCGCCAAGGGTGTTCACATAATATGTCCCGTTTTTCAACGGGCGTATAAAAAGCAGTCTTTCGCAAAGAAGTAGTTTTAGGACAGTCTTTTACTGTTTTCTCAAAACATTATTTGTGCATGTATGACCTAATTCATCTAAGGCAGAGATTTATGCATATTTGGAATTGATGGAATAAAGCTTCTTCAAAACACCTGAATGCTGCAACAGTGAATGATGCACTTCCATTGTGGCTCCTGAATAAGTTATTAACCATTCAGAGTACAGTAAAACCTCAGTAGAAAACACCCTATAAATTATTGGCTGTTGTTTAGAGGTTGTTTCCATAGAGAGGTTGATTTCAAAGAAAATACTAACTCATATTAACCAGTACTAACTTCAATAACTTATTCTTCCACAAGAATTGGACAACTTCTCCACATGTGGAGGATATGAAAGTAGTTACTGAGAAAGATAATTACATAACCTGCTCACTCCAAATGTCGAGCATAGCCTGTATATGCCAGACAGCTTTCTGCTGAAATATGGCATGCATATGAGTGCCTCCTCCCTGATTTGAAACGGGTAGGCAGATAAGCCAGCAAGAACTGAGTTACAGAGGCACAGAAAGATGGTGCTACATAGTGTTAGGAATCGGCCAGAATTTCATAATCGATTATCGGTTTTATAAAACCAACTGATTATCGATTATATAATCGGTTTTTAGCTTTGTTAAATACAGAAGGATATATGATTCTTTTACAGTCATCTATACATGCAGCTGGAAAGAGATACATAAAATTAAAACAAAGATTGTTGTTAGTTACTTGTTTTTATTTATTTTATCAGTCAATGCCAAGAACAAGAGCTGTCACTAGACAGCGCGCTCGACTATTCGCAGCCATTTGTCAGAAAAAATATAAGTTCAAAACAGGCCATTTAAAATTTGTATTATATTGAAACGTGAGTTACGCTACTTAGTTGACTACATGGCAATGAAAGCTAATGTACAATGGTTGTTGAGGCATTGCAATTATCTCAACACTGGACTATTAACAAATATTTGTCAGTGAAAATGATTTTAAGACTTCAAGCGGCACTGTACTCTATTCAAGAAATGTGTATTAAACTTTTCAATGCAATATCATTGATAGTAGGTGAGATATGGTTTGAATGTAACTTGCATGCAAAACTTTAACCAAGGAAAGTCTAAGTTAAAAGGGGCATAACTCGAATTAAACTAAAAATGGAGTTATTACAATTGACCAGTACCATTGACTAATGATGATAAACAAGTGTTATAAGTTTCAATGCAATATCATAAATAGTAACTAAGATATGGCGTGAATAGAACTTGCATGTAAAACTTGAACCAATAAACTCCTATGTTTAAAAGGGGCATAACTGAAATAAACAAATAATAGAGTTATTGCCCTTGACTGATACCATTGACTGATGATGGTAAACAAGTGTTGTAAGTTTCAATGCAGTATCATGGATAGTAGCTGAGATATGGTCTGAATGAAACTTGCATGCAAAACTTTAACCAAGAAAATTCTATGTTAAAAAGGGGCATAACTCAAATAATAATCATAATAGAGCTATTACCCATGACCGGTACCATTGCCTTATGATGGTTAGTAAGTGTTGTTAGTTTCAATGCCATAGCACAGATACTATTTGAGATATGGCCTTATTAGTAACTTGCATGCAAAACTTTAACCAAATTTTCTAAGTAAAAAAGGGCCATAATTTGCATTAAATTCATGCAAGAGTTATCTAACATGGTTGATTACATGACAGGGAAAGCCAGTGCAAAATTTCAATCCAATATATGCACTGGTTATTGAAATATAACCAAGGTTAAAGTTTTGCATGTAAAACTTTAACCATATGCAACGCCGACGCCGACGAACAAGTGACTGTAATAGCTCTCATATTCTTCGAATAGTCGAGCTAAAAATGTAAACAACTTTCAAGCTTGACGCATGGAATGACTTAACGTACTTGACATGACATGTCACACAGACCATTGCAAAATATATAATTTCATTTCACGGTACTGTGTATAAAATAAATTTTGTAATAACACCATAACATGATAACCGAGAACCCTGATGCAAAAAGGAGTCCTGGGACTCCAACTTTAAAATCCTACAGAGAACCCTGGGACTAAATAAATTTTGGTTTGACCTTGAATTTTGCAGACACAGCTACGTACATTAAAAACTAGCAAACAGAAGATAAGCGCTTTACCCGAGTATATTATCGGTAACATAAAATTGTTTTTATATCTTATTTCAATTTTTAAAGATGTAAAAATTAATATTTTCAAGTATTTAGGTGATTTTTCAAAATACGAAACTAACAACTACGGAAATAACCGGAAATTCCTGAAAATTCCCAAAAAGGTCGATTAATCGGAATTCCAAAACACGAATCGATTGCTTGGTTTCGGGGCACTTTCGACTGACTATCGATTATAATCGATTAATTGGTTTATCATTAGTGATACATCTACTGATCTGACAGCAGCTGCTCTAGAGCTCAGATTTAATTCCGTTGGGAAAAGTGAATTTAACACAAATAAAGGTGATACTCTTTAATATGATGTTTTGGTATAACTTTTTTTCAAAATTCTTAACAAAGACTTTCCTCTACTAGTGTTTTTACTAGGCATTCATATCTGCCTTTTTAAAATTATTTACTGAAAATTTAATTTTACATATAAATGGTGAAAAGAGACTAACGAAACTTCATTATCTTGTTAAAGGTTTTTTTTACGAAACGACAGCATTAAAGAGTTTAAAACTTTATTCGTGTTCAGCTCTAGAGAAGTTTTTCAACTTTATTACAATAGAAACACCAGTAATTGGTTTTATATCTTAAAATGATACAAAACAGTAAAATCCATATTTATTTGTATACTACAACAATACATATATATACATATATGACAAGTTATATCATAACAATACATACTTAAGAACAGATGTCTTATAAAACAACTTTTCTAAAAAATTAAAGTTAACCTCAACAAGCTTAAGAACAAGATCTAATTCATATGATAAAAAATCTGCAATAAAAGATTGGTGTAATTCAGAATTGTCTCCCTTGAATATTCAGCTAAAGCCACAAGCAGTTTCCTCCCTTTGACAAAATACTACAGTAAATTGAGTAATGTCTCAGCCAACAGGTGTCTGTTGCCTAAGCGGGGCGATACGTAACACTTTCCATGGGAGGTAAATCATGCCTTCTATATTTAATAGAACGGGAGGTAACTGAATAAAGGCGCTAAGTAGCGCTTTGCTTAGACAACGGACACCAGGTAACAAATAAAATCAATGAAAAATGATAAAAATTATTTTGATAAAACATGTTTTATTGATGCTTATTTAATCAGAACAGGATAAAATTGCTTGATAAGGTAAACCTAGACTTACCGTACCATCAGTGGATATGTCTGCAACTCAGAAAGCTGTAGCAGACATTTTGAAAACAATTGAAAAATAACATGAGAATACAGACTGAAGTTTGTGGTGTGATTATGACATCTTACATTTTTTGAAAACAAATATTGCAAACAATTCATGTACTTGTTGTTTTTATGTTATGTACTTTACAGAACAGAGTTCTCCCTCTATTTCTGATTAATCTGTTTCTGATTGCTCGTCCGTTCTCATTGAGACCCGGATCATCCTGTTCAGAAAATGACCGAATCTCAAATTTCATAACAACATTTTTGAGTTCCGCTGGGTCGCTACCATTCACAAAACAACAAATCCTTAGCAACCGATCGTAACTAAGGCAGGCTTCTGTGTCGGTTTCAAAGTCTAGACTGGTCCTCATATTCTCTTTTATATCCTTTATTCTTCTTACCGTATTTTCAAACTGGTCAATATCTCTAGCAACAATACCTTCAAAATCCTCAGACTGACCCGTTTCCATACCAGATTGAGACCGGGGCTGGGATGATCTGGAAGGAATTGTATGACTACGGGGTCGTGACGATTTGGAATGCCCCGTAGCACGAGGCTCGCACGAGTTTGATATAATAGAACCACTAATATCATCATCTTCCACTTCACCCGTCGTGTCCGAGTCAGCCCATCTTTCCTTCAGATCAGTGATATAAGTATCTGGGCTGATAATGTGCTGAACGGAGCAATGACGAAACCTTTCACCGTCCGATTTCAACTGCTGCTTCAATCTTAGGTCTGCCGCACACATGCCGGTAGCGTTACTCTGAGAACTCGGGCCACTTGCTTCAGTTTCCAGTAAATTGCTGATCACATGTTCATCATTAAATGTATTACCAGTTAGTGAAAACGATTCTTCATTTTGATGTTCCATTGCTTGACGAGATGATGCTTGGCTATTCTCTAATTGTTTAGCCTTCCATCTTTGACTGAGTGCTGTGAAGGGTTGACCGACTTTGGCCCGATTTGTGTTGTTGTATAAATAACCTGAAGAAAACATAAATATTCTAAAGAAAACATAAATATTCTAAAGAAAACATAAACATTCTAAAGAAAACATAAACACTCTAAAGAAAACATAAACGTTCTAAAGAAAACATAAACGTTCTAAAGAAAACATAAACGTTCTAAAGAAAACATAAACGTTCTAAAGAAAACATAAACATTCTAAAGAAAACATAAATATTCTAAAGAAAACATAAATACCAATTTTTGGTTATGATTCTGGCTTGGAAAAGGGGCGTCTTATACACGGGGAACTACGGTACTGTATACTATAAAATCCTTTTAATTTCGATAAGACGAAATATAGTGGTTTTGGTAAAAAAATAATTTTGATGGGATGTAAATTGTATATTTTGCATTTCAGGTAATTAAAAATACAAGGGAAAAACTATTTCTGGATAGGATTTCATTTTGTTGCTGATGGTGAACCACGAAATCCGCAAAATTGAATCCCACATAGAAATAAATTATTTTGCTGTTAGTGATTAAGTTTGCGTTGCTGAAATTTCAAATATCTCAAACATTTCTGCTAATGAAAATTACAACCAATCTTTTATCAACAAGACTATTGCCAAGCAATGAAAGTCCCCTACCGGTTGCCAATTGTAACAGGGTAGTGTGAGGTTGGCGCGGTTAAACTAGTTTAAGCCTCCTACAGTTCTCACCAGACCGTTCCAAGGTGTTTACACTCCGAGTATTTTTGTTTGTTTTACGCTTTGTATATCCTCAATGATATCTATCTACATATTGAGTTTCAAAATAATATCTCTTTTGGTAAAGGAGTTATGCTCCGGACAAAATTTAAGTATGAAAATTAACAAAGGGGAATAACTCAAAATTAAGTAAGGCAGAGTTACGGTTCTTGTGCACTGCACTTCTCCTCATTAATATATATCCTCATGGAAAGTTTCAAAATCATAGTTCTTTTGCTAATGGAGTTATGCTCCGGACAAAATTTATGTATGAAAATTAACAAAGGGGAATAACTCAAAAATTAAGTAAGGCAGAGTTATGGTTCTTGTGCACTGCATTTCTCCTCATTGATATCTATCCACATGTAAAGTTTCAAAATCATATCTCTTTTGGTAATGGAGTTATGCTCCGGACAAAATTTAAGTATGAAAATTAACAAAGGGGAATAACTCAAAAATTAAGTAAGGCGGAGTTATGGTTTTTGTGCACTACATTTTTCCTAATTGATATCTATACACATGTGAAATTTCAAAGTCATAGCTTGCTTAGTTTTGAAGTTATGCTCCGGACAAACTTTTGTGACGGACTGACAGACGTGCGCCCCGACGATCGCTACCTCAGGTGGTCATTCCATTGTTTAAGATCAAAGGAACGACCACTTAAAGGACAAAAGAATTAAGTGGTCACGGAATGAATTGAATAGATTTCTATTGTGTTAGGCCACACCTCCGACCACATAAGGTAGCTTTCGTGTGTGCGGACGGACGGACAGACTGACAGAGCACAAACCATAAGTCCCCTCTGGTTTCATCGGAAAAGGCTAATAAATACCCAAACCGTGAAACAGCAAACACCAGTTTGGAAAAAAATGAGATGAGCAGTATTTAGACTATGGCGATAAGAAGAATAGAAATACACATTTTAACATCATCATACAATTTTAAACATACAATATATTTATATTTATGTAAATTATAATCAACTATGACACCAAAGTGTTCAGTGCCCACCAAAAATATGAATACAGAGAGTTTTCCCCCATTTACTTGCCTGTATAACACTACTTGCAGAACAGAGAAGCAACAATGTTTTTGAAGACCAGGAATATTTTTTTTATTTAGGGTAAAGTCAATACATTGATTGGTACCTTAAATTGAAAATATTAAGTTTCTTTGCCAGCTTTGAACAACAACATGATCATATAATATGGCAAATTCAGCCCCTTGAACCCCATAGTTTATTTTTAAATCAGAAAATGTTCATCTTTCTATCTGTCACATTTTTTACTCCTTCATTAACTGTTTTTTTCAGAAATTGCAAACATTGTTACCGTCTGACCAAAAGATATGGAATAATTAAACTAATTATAATTCTGCATCTGTTAAAAAGTGTATCTATTTTTTGGTGGGCACTGTACGTGTAACTACACAATCAAAGCAGGTTGATTTTAAAATTCTATTACTGTAAAATCATTTTATATCGATGGTATGAAATTCGTTGAGTTTTTGGTTTGATTTTACGGTATATAATATAACCATTTATAATCAATACAAATACTGAGTTGAAATAGTCTAAATAACACTGCAAACTGCATGAGTCGAATTTTCAATAAATTACTCATGTCATAAACAATGATTCATGTACCGTACAACTGCTATCAAATTGGTTAAAACTCAATGTACTGGCTGAGCTTGTACAAATAGCAAATTAATCAAACATTTGAAACTTAACTAAAGCCTAATATAAATAAGCATCAAGAAAAAGGTCCTCATGGTCTAGGTTTGGGGATGTCATTAGAAATGTTTTTAAATCCTTGTTCCTGATGCCTACCAATGTTAATTTATTTCCATCGGCAGAACATCACCATGCAGGGTTGCCACAGAAAATGAAGAATGAAATTCCCTGAATATTCCCTGATTTTTCCCTGACCAAAAGGTTATTTTCCATGATTTGTGCAGTGACTGCGACCATGGTTTAATAAAGGCTGTTTTATCATTTAACGTATAACTTAATGGCTATATAGGATATGGTGCAAACTTTATCTTACAATTTCTTTTTGCAGCTACCTAATAAGATGTTTATATAGATAACACTTATTTTGTGAGCGTAGCGAGCACGAAAATCCATATTTCATACTTTTCACCATAACAAACGGCAAATTAACTATTACAAAACTATTTGATTCCTCCAATTTTGTAAAATTCCCTGATAATTCCCTGATTTTTGCCCAATTTTGAAATTCCCTGATTTTTCCCTGCATGGAATTTATTTTGGGCATTTTCCCTGTTTTCCCTGTTTTCCAGAGTCTGTGGCCACCCTGAGTCCATGGCAACACATACTCAGTGGGACCTAGGCTTAAGGTAGGTCTATGAATAGGCCCATGAATATGTCAGATTTGACATACCCAGAGAGTAATAAATTTACTGAAGTCCTTTCTTACCCTTGCGTGATCCTGCCGACTTGCTCATTTCACTTTTTTGACTGACACGACTGTAGATATTCTCCGATACCATACGATCATCAGCCCTACAAGAAAACAAGAGCAGCCTTTGAATAGCAGCAACATGCTTCAAGATCGAACAAAACTAGACATAGAAAGCACTAAATTTAAATTTTAACAAGAGGGCCTGAAAGGCCCTAGAGCGCTCACCTGTTGCACATTGGTCTAGGTATCAGTACAACCTACATTCTGACCATATTTCATGAAGATTGAATCAAAACAGTGACCCCTGGAGTGAAAACAATGTTTTTCTAAGATTTGACCTAGTGTTTGACCCCACATGACCCAGTTTCAAAATTTGTCTAGATTTCATAAAGAACAACATTCTGACCAAGTTTCATGATGATTGGATCAAAACCACGACCTCTGGAGTGAACACAATGTTTTTCTTAGATTCGGTCTAGTGACCTAGTTTTTGATCCCACATGACCCAGTTTCAAACTTGGTCTAGATTCCATAGAGAACAACATTCTGACCAAGTTTCATGAAGATATGATCAAAATTGTGACCTCTGGTGTGAACACTAGGTTTTTCTAAGATTTGACCTAGTTACCTAGTTTGTGACCCCACATGACCCAGTTTTGATCTTGGCCTAGATTCCATAGAGAACAACACTCTGACCAAGTTTCATGACGATTGTATCAAAATTGTGACCTCTAGTGTGAACACTAGGTTTTTCTAAGATTTGACCTAGTTACCTAGTTTTTGACCCCACATGACCCAGTTTCAAACTTGGCATATATTTCATAGAGAACAACATTCTGGACCAGGTCAAGTGTCATGATGATTGGATCAAAACCACGACCTCTGGAGTGAACACAAGGTTTTTCTAAGATTTGACCTAGTGACCTAGTTTTTGACTCAGCATGACCCAGTTTCGAACTTGGCCTAGATATCGTGCAGAACAACATTCTGAATAAGTTTCATGAAGATTGGGTGAAATTGGTGACCTCAAGAGTGTACACATGGTTTTTATAAGATTTGACCTAGTGACCTAGTTTTTGACCCAACATGACCTAGTTTCTAACTTGTCCTAGATTTCATGGAGAACAACATTCTGACCAAGTTTCATGAAGATTGGAACAAGTTGGTGACATCTAGAGTGTACACAAGATTTGTCTAAGATTTGACCTAGTGACCTAGATTTTGACCCCACATGACCCATTTTCGAACTTGGCCTAGATTTCATAGAGTACAACATTCTGATCAAGTTTCATGAAGATTGGATCAAAACTGTTGCCTCTAGAGTGTACACAAGCCAATTGTTGACGGACGACGACAACGGACGGACGAAGGACGAACAGTGATCACAAAAGCTCACCTTGTCACTATGTGACAGGTGAGCTAAAAACAAACTTTTTAACACCCGGTATATTCTGGTCTCCGCAGCTCAGTGGGTAGTGCACTTGCCGTCTAATCTGGCAATCCAGGTTCAAATACTGATAGAGGCACATAAACATATGCCCAGCAAATAATTAATGCCTTGTAAGTTTGTACAGTACAGTATCACAACTGTGCATTGTAAAGATATTTTGACTTGATACTTGACCTTTATTTACCTTAAAATAGCAGCTGACATCTTGGCTATATTTATAACCCCATGTGTATGTATTACAAGCGGGGAGTATCACCAAGACATTTGAGGTGTAATACAAACAACAAGAGCTGTCGGCGTGACAGGAATAGCTCTCAATATACTATGCATAGTCGAGCTAAAAAATCAAAAGAAAAGCTATGGCACAATTTGCTAGCGGCAATTCAACGAAAGAACTTTGTAATTTATTTATGCATAAATGTCAAGGTCAGGGGTATTATTCACAAAGTATCTTAAGTGAAAACTTAGACTTTTCTAAAAATCTTAAACTTTCCTTAAAGCCACAATAAGGTTCCGGAACGACATATTTTCTATAGATAGAAAACACAAATCTGTTACTGATTTGAAGACTGATAAATAATTAACACATCAAGCTATTAAAACACGCTCTTACTGCCATATATGTGAACTAATCTTCCCTTGAAGATTGGCATAACGAGCCCGGTTTGTTTACAAATACGGCATTTAACAGCATCTCCGTCACTTTCCGGAGACTACCGAGAACTTTTCGCCAGTTTCTTATAACCAATGGATGGATAGCACACCTATTGATAACGTAGGGCGCACACTATAACCCGGTATCTAACAGTACCTTCCGGTATCGTATATAGTAGCCCTAATCACGTTGTATATTGCCTTGTATATTGACATTAATCATGCTATTGTATAATTGAAACATGCCAGAGTATGCAATATAGATAGTGCGAATGGCTGTGTGCAGATGTATTAATTTCTCCGATAATTATTAGATATATATTTTCATACAATAAAATAATAATTGTTTACTTGTAAGTATGTAAATCTGCATGTTCAATATGTATACACGAATGTTGTGAGTTATTTAATTTTCATAAACACGTGTCAATCATTATGAAGGTCAAAGAGGTGGCCTTTTCTTTTAATATCAATATAAAACGCACAAACATGATCATATGAATGGAAAATTAAAATATATGTTATATCCAAACGCCCTCAAATTTTCCTATGCATATGTATTTAATTGTAGCAAGCTACAGTTTGTTTATTGTCTGATACTACATAATCTGTAATAAAATATAAAAAGCTAAATGTTTTTGTTTGTCCTTAGAATAAAAAGATCGTATCTACAAAATCATATTTTAAGAAAATAAGAAAATCTATCTGACAAATTAGTCTTTACTTATGGTTAACAAGCTTTCATGAAAATAGGCTCATAAGAAGCGCCTTGTGATATAGATTTCAAATATGGCACTTACGACCTTCTCATTCTAAGCCAGCAATATGTTATATATCATGGAGTTAATGTGCTTGTCTTTATAATTCCATGATTATATTAAGTGCTATATATTCATTCACACTTCTACACTAATCCTTTAAGATTATACCAAAGACCTAAATTACAGTAATTTAGGTCTTTGATTATACCTAACAATTCAATTAGGTGTCAGTCGTACTTAGAAGACAATACCCTACGCAATATACTATACAATATAGGCCTACAACAGGTTACCGGCAGATACCGGTGTACCGGGTTTTGTGCGTATACTTCCGATCATTGACGAAATCTTCGGAATCGTTCGTAAAATTTAAACGTAAACATTATTGAGTATTTTGTACGGAGGACAAAATACTAAATAGCGTTTTCAGTTGATTATTTCTCATAGAAGGAACAGCAACCTGAGGTCAGATATGGGTCCCTTCTAAACCATTTTAAGTATAATTTAATATCTCAATATTTCAATAGTCTTTGTAGATAGAAAATACTACGATTTTAAACCTTATTGGGACTTTAAGAATATCAGCTAAATAGGAAAATCAAGATTATCAACTTTTTACATTTTTTAGAAGCGTTATGTAAAGGGCTACAATAATCACATAAAAAACATGGGTCAGTCTTTCATGGGAAATATGTTGAGCTCAATAATTTAACTTAAGTCAAAATATTTAAGTTTTTACTTAAGATGCTTTGTGAATACCACCCCAGGGCATTCTCTCCATACTATATGGTAGCACAATTTTCTTACTTTCTCAGATAGTTTTGTTCTTCATATTGCATTCTATTCTTCATGTGTTGAATCCAGTCTGTCCACACAAATAGGGGTCGTGCTGCAAAAATAAACAGGTCATTATCAGGGGTGTAGAAATGAGCCGCTATTCAAAGGGCTAGTCAAATTGGACTTATGAGATACTTATCTTTAATGTGTACAGTACCTCCCGAATCACTCATTGTATAATTGCCGGGTGTCTGGCAGTGATGAGACTATGGTAACCATTATTTAACTAGCTTGCGGCTAACCAACCATTCACATCAGTTCTAACCCGGCTTCTTTTCGAACATTAAACCTATATAAAAACATTTCGACACCCCTGGACTATGGCAACAGGACACATAAAGGATATACTGTAAAATCATTTAATTTTGATGGGATTAAATTTCGTGGTTTTGGTATAAAAAATTTTTTCGATGGGATGTTAATTGGTGGATTTTGCATTTCAGGTTATGAATATAGGGGTCAACATTATTGTTTGATGAGATTTGATTTCGTGGTTGAAGGTGAACCATGCAATCCATCATATTTAATCCCCAAGGATAATTAATGATTATACAGTAGTCTGCTGCAGTAGACACATTGATCCTTGACACAATCTTCTCACTCAATCTTGGCTTCTATTTCAAAGAGAAATAAGGAAATCAGACAGTGAAGGCAGCACTCAACTAGCTCAACCAGTCCAGCACACAGGGATAAGGCTCATTGAGTCGAAAATATGTTCATATACTATAATATAATTACTATCTTATGTTATAGTATATGAACATATTTTCGACTCAATGAACCTTATCCCTGTGGTCCAGCACCGAAAACATAAACAATATCACATCACACAAACTACACTGCACAATGGTTCCGCTTCAACACCCAACCTTGGATAACCAGAGCTGATCATATCATGTGTGTATCCAGGTTCAAGACTTTGAACCCCAAAGGCTTTGTGACTGAAAATAAATTGTCTGACCACCAGAACAAATCCTGTTCTTTCAGCCCTATTGGCACTTTGGCTCCTTGCTCAGTACAAAAAATAACTTCTGGGGATTATGCAGCTTAAAAAAAGAATCGGCTTTTTTTCAATAGATAGTTCTCATTGCGTGGTCAATTTTAATGGGAAATTAGGGATATATCAACATAGAGTCCCCAACATTAAATTCTGCATTCACCTTAGTCATCTATAATGTTAGTCCTCTAAGTGAAACTGTGAAGTCTTTCTATGCGGTCATTGTCGGTGATGACTCATTGTCGGTGATGACTCATTGTCGGTGATGACTCATTGTCGGTGATGACTCATTGTCGGTGATGACTCATTGTCGGTGATGACTCATTGTCGGTGATGACTCATCATTTAAGGCTTCTGATAATCATGCATTGACGTACAGCTCAGTGGGGAACAGATTACTAATTACCCTCAGCCATCTCCAACAGCATTCAAGTGTTATTTCTAGCAAGTCCTATCACCGCGTGTGTCCAGCAAATTATCACATGGAGAAGTGAACTTAGGCATTTAATAAACTACCAACGCAGCAAATGTCTTCATGATTAATGTCAACAATCCCTTAACGCTCCAAAACCAAGACTAAATCTTTTTAGGAAAATTCTTGCTTATTCAGGTCCCAAACTCTGGAACACTATACCACTACACATAAAACAATCAAAAAGCTTCAATGCTTCTACAAGTCTTCAACTATACAACACTTAAATATGAGCTATTCTCCAGGAAAACCTACTATTTTAAAATTATGTAATTTCACCATGAATCAAGAAGCAGTCATAGACAGCCATATCCTCCGCCGAAGAGAAGATAATCAACAAAGGGCCATAACTCAGGCAAAAAAGGTCACTGTACATGACACACTACTTCATTGTAGGTTTTTCATGAAACTGAGACGTCATTTTTAACAGTTTATGTCAAGAATTAATAAAATTGTGTAATTTTAAAATGCTCGTTACAGTAACACTGAATAACGTATGAATGGCATTTGCGACATTACACAAAAAGTTCTGAATATGGAAATAATGGGATGACCTCGCCCGCACTTACAACCATCTTAAAAGCAAACATTAAGTATTAAAACTATTGCAATAGGACGCAAATTACAGGAGCTAACAGAAAACAACTTACAACATTCGGATATTTCTTCCAGGGACTTCGTACACTCAGACAGTTGACTGTAAGTAGAATTATAAGTATTTAGAAATTGCAAGTAATACATGGCCAGTATCTATAAAGTATCTTAAGTGAAAACTAAGAATTTTCTTAAAATCTCAAATTTTTTAAAGTGTATTAGCTAAATAGGAAAACTAATATTAACAATTATTTACATTGTTTAGAAGCATTATGTAAAGAGCTACAATAATCATACAGAAAACATGGGCTCATTTCTTGTGAAATATGGGCAGCTCAATCTTTTAACTTAAGCCAAAATTTATATAAGTTTTCACTTAAGATGCTTTATAAAAACCGGCCCAGAAGTCCCCTTCCTGGTTTCCATGTTTTCAATGTTTCTGTTGCCATAGCAACCACAATTTCTTTTTGCCAGAATCTAGCGTTGTATTGGTCTTGCCTTACAGAATAATGTATAGATGGTGAACTAGTCAGGCTGATTCATATTTAAATCAGCATCACATACATTACTATAGCAACCATAGTTTGTGTTCAGCTAAATACAATTATCCCATGTTCTGTCAAATAATCAAGTTGGTGACTAAGTCTTATGAACCAAAATTTTACTATGTTGTATAATCATCTGTTCCGATCAAGCGCTGTGGCGTTCGTCCAGTTAAATGAACAGCCCTCGTATGCATTTCAGTGCGGGTAAATGTCGGGGCATAAATATTTTTGAAGGGAATGAAAATTATGTTTTTATAATGAAACTTACATCTCATTTTCGTCATTCAATCCAAAAAACATTTTCATAAAGATGACGATATATGCCATAGTGAAGCTCTCCCAATCATGAACTTTCCTCTGCGTATGTGTAGCCCTGAAGCGTGTTGGAATGGCCATACCTTTAGCAAGATTCATGACATATGCATGGAATTCAGCTGAAAAAAAAACAAGGATACAAATCTGTGTGATTAATTTAACAAGATTCAAGTGCCATCATCAAGTTAAATCGATGGCTTAGAATTAAAAGGTCGTAACTACCAAATAGATATTTTGAGAAAACACGGAAAAACTGTCTGACATTTACTCTTTACTTATGGTAAAACAAACTTTTACAACTTCATTTTGGTCAACATGACAAGTTCAGATTTTTATGAAAAAGGGCTCATAAAAAGCGCCTTGTGATGCTTATTCTAAATATGTATGAATCTTAAAAGGTCGTAAGTGGCACTTACGACCTTCTAATTCTAAGCCATCGAAATATTGCGTCAAACATAACATAAAACATTACATCCTCATCGTGTCAAACATCGCGTCATCATGTCAAACAATAGGTCATCATCACGTCAAACTGTATCTATTTATGTAACTCAGCAAGCCACTGCATTGTTTTGAATGTAACTCAGCAGGCCACCGCATTGTTTTGATCATATTTTCTTCTGACAATAGAAGATCTCCTACTGTTACCTCCAACTGTTACCTCCCACAGTGCAGTTGCGTGGTTTGCTGATAATGTCATCCATTATCACTTACCATGACGTGTTTATTACTACCCCATATATAAACCTGTGGAATGATGTCATGTTATAAGATGAACTGATTTGTCATCCTCATAAATCAGTCGTTAGTCACGTCCCTAGACCAACGAGTAATCAAAGCACCGATGGCACTGGAAGAACAGGGATTATTCCTGTTGTCAGAAAAATATTTTTCCAGTCACAAAGCATATCAGGGCATATGCCACCCCAACACCATATGTATGTTCCAGCATCTAGTTAATACATTATTACCTCTACTGCCTATACTACTCGCAGTATTTAAACGTTAAGCGTTTATCACTGACCGGATGGTAACCTAGCTTACATAACATAACACAATCGTTGTCTCGATATATTAACCAAACTTCCTGCAATAAAGTGCTAAGTCATCATGCAACATAATCAACACTGTCTCAGCTAAAGATAAGGTGATAAAGTCTAAAGTCATCCCGCGGAATGCGCAACTGGGTCTATTTTTAGCTCGCAATCATCTTCAGTATATTTTTAACGCTTACACTGACCAGCTCGCAAAGCTCCCTGTTAAAAAATACGCTGGTTGTATGAAAATGTGATTCAAAAGGTATGAATAATGACTTCAAAACAAGAGGGCCAAAAGACCCATAGGTCACTCACCTGTCTAAATGCATCTATAGATGGTGACCTAAGAAATGATTAACACCTTCTAAGAAATAAGACTAGATGATGCTACATACCAAATATCAAAGCTCTAGGCATTGTAGTCATAAGACAAGAATATTTCATATGTTCCCTATATAAGTCTATGTAAAACTGACAACCCGCTGGCCAATTTTGACCCAGGGACATAATTTGAATAATCCTGATAGAGGACCACTAGTTGATACTACATACCAAATATTAAAGCACTTGGCCTTGTGGTTTCAGATAAGAAGATTTCTGAAGTTTGTATTAAAAAACTCCTTTTAGGGCCTCATGACCTAATTATTCAACAGACCATAACCATTTGAACAACTTTGGGAGAGGTCCACCCAAGGAACATTCCTACAAAGTTTTAGCAAATTTGGCCAAGTGGTTTAGGAGAAGAAGTCATTTAAAGAAATTGTTGACTGACAGACGGACGACGGACACATGGTGATCACAAAAGCTCACCTTAACACTATGTGAGCTAACAAGCAAAATGGTCATTTAAAGAGGCGTTCCCTATAACTTTGATCGTTTAAATCGATTCAGGAATATTATACATTAAATGAGAATCATTATTGCTTAGTCTCTCCTCAAATTTTCAACAAAAAGCTCCCACCAATTACCGAGAAAAAACATGAAAAATTATTTCTGAAACGGGCCAAAATTGTCATGAGTAGTTTCCCTTTGAGCACATACTAACAAATCGCTGGAAGCGATAAATTATTATTATATAATTATATAATAGTATTACATATTTGCGCACACTTTCTACTGACAAATTATGATAATTGATAGTGCTTTATACATTTAACTCATTTAATGTGATAGTAGAGAAAAATGTGCTAGTTACAGGGAATGCCTTTTTAAGATGAAACAAGACTGTGTTCTATAATCACAGGGGTGAAAACAGGACTAAATTGCAAATCAGGAAAATAAGACCAGTTTTGCCAAACATGAGCCCTTCAATGGCATTATTTCCATATTCAACTCAGTTTGCATCAAAGACACCCCTTCATAGCAGATTGAATTTGCCATAACTTTGCCATTTCCTTAGATATTTTCATTAAATAGCTATTATTTTGGTCAATAGTAAATGATAATCTGGAATTCTAGACTTGCCAGGAAAATCAACACCCCTGATAATCCCTAATGCCCCTGATGAGAGCTTCAACAATATCAACTATTTACTTCAATCAAGGGTCATATTTCAGTTGAAATATAAGATAGTGTTACATGGCTTTAAAACAGTAAGGTACCGTATTTATAATGGCAAACAAGGACAATTTTGAAAGCAATGCATTGATAGACGTTGAAAATATTTGAATTTCAAAAACTTTTGATTTTGGTTTTGGTTCACACAACAATATATTATCATACAAGAAAAAGACTTTAAATCTTTATAAACTTGAATCAATATCAGTTTACAGGGACGCCAGTATCGAGCATTGAATGTTTGCAAAATGCATCCCAAATTTCATGATTACATACGTGCGAGCCCAGGAAATTTCGAGAACGGCTTTAAAAAGAGGAGAAATAGTTATTTAGGCATGATCTCACAAAAGTAGTACACCCATGTGATAGAGGAAAACGAGTGTTTCTTGTATGAAAATATATTGTCTTGAAGTACACATTGAATGATAGCATTCAACTTGTTTAAAATATTGGACATAATATTGAGTTGGGTATTTCTGGTTCTACGATAGAGTTATAGAGAAGTGTATAACGATACCTGGTAAGTCCAACATAATGATGTATTTATGAATCAACTCCTCCAAGGGAAACTCGGGTATATCATTGAGCTTGAGATAGAAGGCTATATTTCCAGTATTGAGACGAAGTTGGTCCAGCGACGGAGCAACACCCTGAAACAGAATGCATCATTTTATCCTCAAATCAATGTAGGAGGGGTGACCAAAAAGTACACCGAAAAGTATTGTGATTTCATTAATTGATATTGTATGTCTATGAAACATTCTAACTTTGTAGATGATTTATTTCAATATCAATCAAAACTTATCGTTCACATAAACAGAATACGATTGTGATATAGTGCGCCCAGGATAACGTGAAATAGCGGGAACATTTGGAATAATGCATATAGGTCGTTCAACCAAGTGTGCACGAATTATCCATGTTATTTCAGTATGGAAATGACCGTATGTGTTTACTCAAGAAATCAATTTTTCAACTGCAGGCAACTCTGGTCAATGTTTGTAAATATCACATTATCTTGGGCACACTATAGTAAAAGCTTGTTGCGAATTAAATTAGGAGAAAAAGAAAGTCAACATATAGCAAGATACAGTGATGGCAAGACACCCCCTCTATAAAACACCTTGCCCACACTGTAATACCAGTGGTACCACAATGTAACTTCTGGCCCGGTAATTATAAACATTTATTACACTTGTTACTATATATAGTAACAAAAATGAGCCTATTTGAGGCTGATTATGACCATCATGTGATTGAATATCGCCTATCCGCCCGGTCCGCAATCTCATAATCGTAATCGGCCCGCTGAAAAGACGCACGTTACGTTATCCACGTCAACATGACGTCATATTGGTATCAAAATGACGTAACATTGGAGCTAAAACGACGTTACGTTGAAATTGCTTTGACAATTTTATGGAAGAATAAGATTTTCATCATAAATGACATTAGATCTCTATGAACTGAACTAAACGTGAGTTGTTGTTATTCCTATTGAGTTTTTAAATTAAACAATTGTATTAAAGACTTTAATACACTTCAGAGCCTGGCCGGAAGTTGATAATCGGCCCGGCATGAATAATCACCCTCGGGCTAAAGCCCTCGCGGTGATTATTAATTTTCCGGGCCAATTATCGCCTTCCGGCCCAGCTGTGTCGTGTATTAACCTCTTATTCTCATTCTTGTACTCGAACTCTGTACTCCATGCTCAAACTTGAAAAACAGCTTATTTAGGAATTTATACCAACACCAACTTGTAGCAAATGATCTAATTAAGAAAATGAACACCCATTTCATATGTTTCCATCCAGTAGTAAAGAAGTTACAGCAGTTTTTGTAACAAAGAAATACTCCAATCGGAGTATGGAGTATGAGTTGGAGCATGGAGTATGTACTCCAATGTTTATAATCACCGGGCCAGATGTCACAGACAATTGGTACGTTACAGAATTGCCAATTAATTATTTAGAGATTAATAACTGAGCGCGCTGTGGCATTGAGTGATAAGATCCCCAGCGCGTCGATAATTGCTTGAGGGCTTTAGCCCGAGTGCCATTATCAAGAGCCGGGGATATAATCACTCAATGACACAGCGCGCCCAGGTATTGAACTTTTTAATACACTTGTTCCGGGGAAGGAAAGCTATGAAAGCACTTAATGTCAACTAACCTAGTGATTATAAACATTGGAGTACATACTCCATTCTCCAACTTATAGATCTACTCCATACTCCATACTCCAATTGGAGCATTTCTTAGTTACAAAAACTGCTGTAACTTCTTTATTTCTGACTGAAAACATATGTAATGGGGGTTCAGTTTCTTAGTTAGATCATTTGCTACAATTTGATGTTGGTTTAGATGCACATTTCTAAAAAAAACTGTTTTTCAAGTTGGAGCGTCTACTTATTTCTAACGTAAAACCGCGTAAATAACGTCACGTCCTGCGTGCGCTTGATCGCAGGGCGATTATCGATCACATGATCGATAATATCTTCGGCGTTTGTTGATAATATCCTCGGCGTTTGTTGATAATATCCCCGGCGGACCGATAATGCGGATTTTGTCAACACAAAAATGTTACTATATATAGTTACAGGTGTATTAATAGATGTTTATGACTTCTGTCAGGGGATCAAAGGAGAGGGACTGACATCAAAGATATTGCAGTCGAACTTTATGCACAGTCTATATATACACGGAAAATAGAATGTGTGTTTACTAAAAATAAGTTGACCCAGCTCATGCCACCTGGTGTTCGTTGCATAAGCAAAGCGCTACCGAGCGCCTTCATTCAGTTACCACCCATTTAATTAAATATAGAAGGCATGGATTACATCCCACGGAAAGTGCTATGTTGCACTTTGCAAAGGCAACGGACACCTTTAATTAGCAACTTTAAGACAGATTTGGTCTGTTTCATCATTTTATATAAGATTTTTTAGATCTTTTGACAATTAGTGTCAATGGCAAAAATAAACAAAAGGGCCCAAATGGCCCTAGGTCGCTCACCTGTTGCACATTGGTCTAGGTATCAGTACAACTGACATTCTGACCATATTTCATGAAGTTTGACCAAAACACTTTTTAAACAGGGGACTGTAGAGTGAGCACAAGATTTTCTAAGATTTGACCTAGTGACCTAGTTTTTGACCCCACATGACCCAGTTTCGAACTTGGCCTAGATCTTATGAAGAACAACATTATGATCTTATGAAGAACAACATTCTGACCAAGTTTCATGAAGATTGGAGCAAAACGGTGACCTCTTGAATAAACATAAGCTTTTTCTAATACTTGACTTAGTGACCTAGTTTTTTACCCCACATGACCCAATTTCGAACTTGGCATAGATTTTTTTGAGAACAACATTCTGATTCAGATTGGATCAAAATGGCGACCTCTGGAGTGAGCACAAGCTTTTTCTAAGATTTAACCTAGTGACCTGATTATTGACCCCACATGACCCAGTTTCAAACTTGGCCTTGATTTTATAGAGATCAACATTCTGACCAAGTTTCATGAAGATTGGATCCAAAAGGTGACCTCTGGAGTGAACACAATGTTTTTCCAAGATTTGACATTGTGACCTAGTTTTTGACCCCACATGACCTAGTTTCGAACTTGGTCTAGATTTTTTGAAGAACAAAATTCTGACCAGGTTTCATGAAGATTGAATCAAAATAGCGACTTCTGGAGTGAACACAAGCTTTTTCTAAGATTTAACCTAGTGACCTAGTTTTTGACCCCGCATGACCAAGTTTCGAACTTGGCCTAGATTTTATGGAGAACAACATTCTGTCCAAGTTTCATGAAGATTGGATCAAAACAGTGACCTCTGGAGTGAACACAAGGTTTTTTTATTTAAGATTTGACCTAGTGACCTAGTTTTTGACCCCACCTGACCCAGTTTTGAACTTGGTCTAGATTTTATAGAGAACAACATTCTGACCAGGTTTCATGAAGATTGGATCAAAACTGTGATCTCTGGAGTGAACACAAGGTTTTTCTAAGATTTGACCTAGTGACCTAGTTTTTGACCCCACTTGACCCAGTTTCAAACTTGGTCTAGATTTTATAGAGAACAACATTCTGACCAAGTTTCATGAAGATTGCATCAAAACTGTTGCTTCTGGAGTGAACACAAGCCAATTGTTGACGGAAGGACGACGGACGAAGAGTGATCACAAAAGCTCACCTTGTCACTATGTGACTAAAAAGTAAAATAATGAATTTTTTTCACTTTTGCAAAAACAACTGCTAAGAAACCCCTTAGTATATCTTTTTTCTTGTTGTTGTCAGAAAATGATTGTGATACTGAAATCGCTGACAAAAACTCATGTGAATATTAACAGGTGTTGATGGTGCAGGCCTCGACAAATTTTTCCAGAGTCACTCGGGCAGTCCCAAAAAAACACTCGTCCTGCAGCAAAATCAACTCGCCCGTATTTTTCAGTCAAAGAAAAATGTGCAAATCTGTTTTAAACGATGTGATTCTCGTCTAAAACGGTCAATAAAATTGTGAAAATATAAATGTATTTCGCATTTTCGCTCCTTTCTCCATTCTGAAGCAGACATCTTTTGATCAGCTTGATTGGTAAATACAAGGTGTCTATACGAACTTTATTATTCACGTGACGACCACTATGTTGTCATTAAATTTTGTCCTTATTTACGCAAACCAATGGAAGGAGTTTGTTTGTTAGTCCATACATACATACATTACATTTATTTTGCGCACTGTGACGAACCGAAAACGCCGCTTTAACAAATTATGTTTCGATCGATTAAAATAAGAACAGCGTCATTCGTTAATCGAGCATGACCGGGGAATTCCAGTGACGTCACAGTGCACCTATGTTTTGATTCTTCCAACTTTCGTTTTTGACTGACAGATGATCTGGTGTTCGTATCGAATACGAGATGTTTTTTTATTATCAAACTATGTTGTTTAATACGCGATTTAAATTATTGAAACTTGATTGTTTTCTGCCAGAAATTACACTCGTCCTGCAGGACGAGCGTTGGTGGATGTTGACTTGTCCGATGTGAATTTCTACTCGTAATTACGAGCGGACGAGTGGATTTGTCGAGCCCTGTGGTGAAAAAGTGTACAAACAAGAGGGCCATGATGGCCCTATATCGCTCACCTGATTATAAACTCTGCACAATTTTCACCCAAAGGAATAATTTGAACATCTTGGTAGAAAACCACAAGATGATGCTACATACCAATAATCAAAATTCTAGGCAGGCAAGAAAATATTAATATGTTTTCCCTACATATAAGTCTATGTAAAACGGTGACCCCCGAGTAGGGCCAATTTTGACCCCAGGGGCATACTTTGAAAAATCTTGGTAGAGGACCACTAGATGATGCTACATACCAAATATCAAAGCTCTATGCAGTGTAGTTTTAGACAAGAAGATTTTTATGTGTTTTCCCTATATAAGTCTATGTAAAACGGTGACCCCCGGGGTTGGGCCAATTTTGACCCCAGGGGCATAATTTGCACTATCTTGGTAGGGGACCACTAGATGATGCTACATACCAAATATCAAAGCTCTAAGGCATTTTAGTTATAGACAAGAAGATTTTTATATGTTTTCCCTATATAAGTCTAGGTAAAATGGTGACCCCCAGGGATGGGCCAATTTTGACCCGAGGGGAATAATTTGAACAATCTTTGTAGAGGACCTATAGCTGAGTCTATATACCAAATATGAAAGCCCTGGGCCAAGCGGTTTCGGAGAAGAAGATTTTTTAAGGTTTCCCCTATATAACTCTATGTAAAACTAAGGGCCCCCGGGGCGGGGCCAATTTTGACCCCAGGGGCATAATTTGAACAATCTTTGTAGAGGACCTCTAGCTGAGTCTACATACCAAATATGAAAGCCCTGGGCCAAGCGGTTTCGGAGAAGAAGATTTTTAAAGGTTTCCCCTATATAACTCTATTTAAAACTAAGGGCCCCCCGGGACGGGGCCAATTTTGACCCCAGGGACATAATTTGAACAATCTTTGTAGAGGACCTCTAGCTGAGTCTACATACCAAATATGAAAGCCCTGGGCCAAGCACTTTTGGAGAAGAAGATTTTTTAAGGTTTCCCCTATATAACTCTATGTAAAACTAAGGGCCCCTGGGGCGGGGCCAATTTTGACACCAGGGCCATAAATTGAACAATCTTTGCAGAGGACCCCAAGGTGGTGCTACATACCAAATATGAAAGCTCTAGGCCTTACGGTTTCAGAGAAGAAGATTTTTAAAGTTTCCTTTGTGAAAATCTATTTTTAGCCTGTGTGACCTAGTTATGCGACAGACCGGAAATTTTTTAACAACTTTGAAAGAGGACCACCCAAGGATCATTCCTGTGAAATTTGGTTAAATTCCATCAATTGGTTTAGGAGAAGAAGTCATTTAAAGGAATTGTTGATGGACGACGGATGACGACGGACGCCAGACAGCCACCTATCCTAAAAGCTCACCAGTGAGCACTTCGTGCTCAGGTGAGCTAAAAAGTTAACCTGAATATTAACCTGAACAAATCAATAATGCCCTTGCCAAGACAAGTCACTTATCAAGTGTTGAAAAAGCTGTCATCTTTTTTTCACAATTGACTTTAATTGGACTACTGTAAAATAAATAATTTTCATGGGGAATTAAATTTCGTCGATTTCGAGGTAAATCTTTAACTAAGAAATCAAATCCCATTGAACAGTAATTTTGACCATGGTATTGCAAGGTATACCTGAAATGCATATTCCTCAAATTAACATCCCATTGAAATGGTGGGTCTTTTTTACCAAAACCACGAAATTTTGTCCCGTCGAAGTTAAATGATTTAACAGTTTAGCTTGGCCACGTTGACATGAGCCTGACATATTTATTACCACAATTTAACAGTCAATATATTGTCTACGTTTACAACACCGATCGTATGTTTTCATAATCGGGGAGTATCACGAAGACGCTCGAGATGTAATACAAACACAAATCTTAAATGCCGATATTGCACAATATGCTTGTGGAAATTGATATATGCAAAGCAAGAACCTTGAAATATATTCTTGCATAAAGGTCAGGTTCAGGTCAAAATAGCCAACCTATATTAAAGTGTATAGAGCTATATTTTAACAGTCATTCAATGCCAAATAATTACTTGCATCCTTTTTAGTATGATACTAGACTACCTTAATTGCAAATTAAAACTTTGGATGGGTTCCGTGTACTTTGATTCAATTGTCGAAAAATAGACGATTCCTATAGTTTCATAGGGTGTTCTAGAACACTTTCGTATGAAAATGGACAGTTTGCATGTCCAAAAAATCACAGAGAAAGTTTCTGTTAAAATTGAAGCGAAAAATGATCTAATGGATATGAAAGCATAATTGTTTTTCAGTTTTTGAAACTTTTTAAAAAAATATCTTCCGATATAGCTCTATACACTTTAACATTATTCTTACAAAACGTACCATACTGAAACATTTCCAGTCATTTAGAGAGAACTTCATGTCATCATCTAGGAGTGAATATATGTCCAAATATGGTAACTTCTTCAACTTTACCCACCTGAAGGTGAAACAATGACGTTATTCAAAGTTTTTCGCAGTTTTCAGTTTTTCACAGTTTTTCACAGTTTTTCAACAACATATTTTGGAATGGTACAACTATTAGACGACTTTGAACAAGTCTAACAGTAAGACTATACACATGTCATACTTTCACGTTTTACCCGTAAGATAGCATACATTTAGTAACATTAAATTGAAAAAAAAAGAAAAAAGTTAAGTTATCAATTTTCTAGGGCTCTTTTCAGCTGTTAGGCCTTTCAAGCTCCCTTTGACAATTCAATTTCCCCTGGTCATTTGGCTACATGTGAGAAACCTACACTCGTGTCTCCCTGTGGTGTGGCAGCCAACATTGATCTGCGGCGCCCAGGAATAGACACTGCCCTCACAGGTAGCATTTTACACCATGGTGGAGTGGAGCTGTGGGTCTTGCTCAGAGAAATTAACCAGTGGTCCAAAAGGGGATCAACACGGGACCTCTCGATCCCGAAGCGCGAGCCCTAACTCTAGGCCACCGCTCCCCGCAAATATGAATCTGTTCTGTAGAGTAATTTCCTGTCCAAACTAGAAGATTTTTTACCCCAAAACATATCACTGGCTTTAATAGAATGAGAAGGATGTTGGTACAAAATCAGTATTTTGAGGAAATAAGAAAAACTGTCTGAAAATTACTCTTTTCTTATAGTAAAACAAATGTTTCCACTTTAGTTTGGTCAACATGACAAGTTCAGATATTTATGAAAATAGGATCATAAGAATCGCATTGAGATGCTGATTTTAAACATGTGTCGGTCTTATAAGGTCATAAGTAGTCTCATTCTAAGCAAGCGATATGTCTCACATAAAGGGCCATGATTCTTGCTCTACGTCTGACTTAATATTTCTGACACAATATTCAACTATATAATTATGATACCACATATTCATGTGAAACTTAATTGTATTCGGACCAATGGTCAGAACAGTCTGCAAAATTCGCGCTTGTCCAGGTGTCTTGTCCCATGGTTGTCTTGTCCTGCGCTTGTCCGGTTTTCTTATCCTGCGCTTGTCCAGTTGTCTTATCCAGCAATTGTCTGACTGTCTTGTCCAGCATTTGTCAGGTTGTCTTGTCCAGCATTTGTCAGGTTGTCTTGTCCAGCGCTTGTCCAGTTGTCTTGTCCTGTTGTCTTATCCCGTGCTTGTCCAGTTGTCTTATCCTGTTGTCTTATCCCACGCTTGTCCAGTTGTCTTATCCAGCGTTTGTTTGTCTGATCCCATGCTTGCCCAGTTGTCTTATCCCATGCTTGTCCAGTTGTCTAGTCCCGTGCTTGTCCTGTTGTCTCATCCAGCGCTTGTTTGTCTTATCCTGTCCTTGTCCCATTGTCTTACCCCGCGCTTGTCCAGTTGGTTTGTCTAGCACTTGTCCAGTTGTCATATCCCGTGCTAGTCCAGTTGTCTTGTCCAGCGCCTGTCCAGTTATCTTATCCAGCGCTTGTCCAGTCGTCTTGTCCAGTGCTTGTCTGGTTGTCTTGTCCAGTTGTCTTATCCAGCGCTTGTCCAGTTGGTTTGTCTAGCACTTGTCCAGTTGTCTTATCCAGCGCTTGTCCAGTCGTCTTGTCCAGTGCTTGTCTAGTTGTCTTGTTCAGCGCTTGTCCAGATGTCTTATCCAGCGCTTGTCCAGTCGTCTTGTCCAGCACTAGTCTGGTTGTCTTGTCCAGTTGTCTTATCCAGCGCTTGTCCAGTTGGTTTGTCTAGCTCTTGTCCAGTTGTCTTGTCCAGCGCTTGTCCAGTTGTCTTGTCCAGTGCTAGTCTGGTTGTCTTGTCCAGCGCTTGTCCAGTTGGCTTATCCAGCGCTTGTCCAGTTGTCTTATCCAGCGCTTGTCCAGTTGATTCCGCGCTTGTCCAGTTGTCTTGTCCCGCGCTTGTCAAGTTGGTTTGTCCAGCGCTTGTCTCGTTGTCTTGTCCAATACTTGTCTGGTTGTCTGGTCCCATGCTTGCCTGGTTGTCTTGTCCCATGCTTGTCTGGTTGTCTTGTCCCATGCTTGTCTGGTTGTCTGGTCCAATGCTTGCCTGGTTGTCTTGTCCAGCACTTGTCTGGTTGTCTTGTCCAGCACTTGTCGGGTTGTCTTGTCCCATGCTTGTCTGGTTGTCTGGTCCCATGCTTGCCTGGTTGTCTTGTCCCATGCTTGTCAAGTTGTCTTGCCCTGCGCTTGTCTGGTTGTCTTGTCCAGCGCTTGTTCGATTGTCTTGTCCAGCGCTTGTACAGCACTTGTCATGTTGTCTTGCCCTGCGCTTGTCTGGTTGTCTTGTCCAGCGCTTGTTCGGTTGTCTTGTCCAGCGCTTGTCCAGCACTTGTCTTGTCCCATGCTTGTCTGGTCCCATGCTTGTCTGGTTGTCTTGTCCAGCGCTTGTCTGGTTGTCTTGTCTAGCGCTTGTCTGGTTGTCTTGTTCCATGCTTGTCTGGTTGTCTTGTCCCATGCTTGTCTGGTTGTCTTGTTCCATGCTTGTCTGGTTGTCTTGTCCCATGCTTGTCTGGTTGTCTTGTCCCATGCTTATCTGGTTGTCTTGTTCCATGCTTATCTGGTTGTCTTGTCCCATGCTTGTCCGGTTGTCTTGTCCCATGCTTGTCCGGTTGTCTTGTCCCATGCTTGTCCGGTTGTCTTGTCCCATGCTTGTCTGGTTGTCTTGTCCCATGCTTATCTGGTTGTCTTGTCCCATGCCTGTCTGGTTGTCTTGTCCCATACTTGTCTGGATGTCTTGTCCCATGCTTGTCCGTTTGTCTTGTCCCATGCTTGTCCGGTTGTCTTGTCCCATGCTTGTCCGGTTGCCTTGTCCCATGCTTGTCTAGTTGTCTTGTCCCATGCTTGTCTGTTTGTCTTGTCCCATGCTTGTCCAGTTGTCTTGTCCGATGCTTGTCTGGTTGTCTTGTCCAGCGCTTGTCTGGTTGTCTTGTCCCATGCTTGTCTGGTTGACTTGTCCCATGCTTGTCTGGTTGTCTTGTCCCATGCTTGTCCGTTTGTCTTGTCCCATGCTTGTCCAGTTGTCTTGTCCGATGCTTGTCTGGTTGTCTTGTCCAGCGCTTGTCTGGTTGTCTTGTCCCATGCTTGTCTGGTTGACTTGTCCCATACTTGTCTGGTTGTCAACAAAGCCAAACTAAAAATCAGGAAATTTGTATGTGGCCAAACTTTTTTGCCAAACAGGAAGGAGGCCTTCAATGAAATTTTTTTCATATTGAAATCAGTTTTACCAAGCAAAATCCTTCAGAGCAGATTAAATTTAACATAACTTCGCCATTTTGTGACATATTTTCATTAAATAACTTTCATAATGGTCAGAAGACATGGTTCTTTCCGGAATGATAAATCTGGAATTCGGAAAATAGACATCCATGAACCTTTCAAAGGTTACATAATACTGTAAAATCCTTAATTTTCCTTGGGGATTAAATTTCAAGGATTTCGTGGTTCACTTCAACCACAAACTTTAATCACAACGAACATTGATTTTGACCCTTGTTTTGTTACCTGAAATGCAAAATCCACGAATTCAAGTGCCAACGAAATTGTCTTTTTTACTAAAACCACGAGATTTCTACCCAACAAAATTAAATGACTTTACAGTATTATGTGATTACGTAACAATTGCACAAACATGTAGTATATACATATAACAACAATGCAAGCATGAATCTAACTTCTTGTGTAAACCCATGACTAAACCAACTTCTGGACAACTGCTAGCCTGCTATTGATATTGTGACCATCAAAGGTTATAAATCTGCTAATATAACAAGTATGTATAAGTGAAATAACAATATTGGAAGCATGAACCTAACTTTGAACTAAAGTTAGAGTTCATTCTATGACGTTCAAACATTTTAAAGGTCAAACATTTGATAATATGACATTTGCACGTTGGTGTTAAATAACAACATCGCAAGCACGATTCTAACAGTTTTGACGTTTATTTTCTCGTCCTAACAATAAGTGAAAAAAATTGCTGACGTCTCCACAAACGATGACTAACAGAGTTCATAGTGTAATGTTTAAACATTTAAAGGTAAAGGTAACACAAGTCTGTTACGATAATTATGATAATTTCTACATGAAATAACTGTGATAAGAAATTCACTACATTGCAAACATGAATCTAACTTCTAACATACATTTCAGTCCAAACTAAAAATGTGTCCACAGGACACGGGTGTCCCTTTTGGGGTGAATAGTAAAAGTAGCAAGGGCCATAACTCTGGTAAAAATTGATACAGCTAAAATTCCATCCTTACCATCAACTATACATTAAGGTTGTTAATCTATGAAAGTTTGGAGGAATTCTACCCAACGGTGTGTGAGGAATTCAACACACAAGATTTGTGTTACATACATACAGACGGTCAAGACAAATGTTACATGCCCTGGGCAGGTATTTATAAAGCATCTTAAGTGAAAACTGAAATATTTTGACTTAAGTTAAAATATTGAGCTTCCCATATTTCACAAGAAACAAAAAATAGCCCATGTTTTCTATATGATTACTGTAGCTCTTCACATAATGTAATGCTTCTAAGCAATGCAAGCGTTTGTTAATATTAGTTTTCTTGCTTAGATGATACACTTAAGGAAAATTTGAGATTTTAAGAAAATTCTAAGTTTTCACTTAAGATGCTTTATAAATACCTGCCCGGTTTTCTAAATAAGTAAGTGGGGGGGGGGCACAATTAAAACAAAAACCTACTATGCAACTTATTAGTTTATCTTTTAAAAAAAATGTTAAGTTATATTTTTAAGATCCTATACTGAACTGGAAATCACCATTAGACCATTTTGTTATACTGTAAAATCATTTAATTTCGATGGGATGAAATTTCATGGTTTTTGGTAAAAAAGACCATTTCGATGGGAGGTTAATTCGTGGATTCTGCATTTCAGGTAATAAAAAGAAGGGTTGAAATTATTTTTTGATGGGATTTGATTTCATGTTTGAAAGTGAGCCACGAAATTTAACCCCATACTATATCCTCCAGTGACCATAAATCGCCTACTTAAGCGTTTAAAACGTAATAAACAATGGCAAACTTCATGTTTACATTAAATAAGGTCACTTACTTGTAATATAATTCATTCCATTTAATCTAACTCAAATGTACACCAATAAAATGATAAAATACTCCAAGAATTGAATAAAGCAAACGTCATAGTAAATAAAAGTCAGCCATTTTGACCGTGACCTGATTACGACACATGGCGCGCGCGATCAATTGGGCCAAAACTATTCACTTAAGCTAAATGTCCCAATTATGAAATTAAGCCTGAGCATTGTTAAATCGAATTAAGAGAAAAATCTAGTGCAAAAACAGCATATTTGTCACTGTTAAGTGATATTTACTCTTTATGTATTAATTCTGATTGGACTTGCCACACGCCCCTCTCTAATGGGTAATAAATAGACTTTGGCTGCATTATAAACAAACTTTTTTTACATCGCCATTACTTAATGAATTTTGAGATAATCGCCGATAGTGATGTGTGATCTGCCGGTGTATGGTCTACAGAAATACAGAATTCAATATTTTTTTTGCTAGTCTGACCGTAAGGTCGGAAGCAACTTGGACCGAAGATATTTTTGGTTTGACCTTAAAAATAATTAAACTGACCACGTGACTTTCATTCATGAAACTGTAAACAATGCAGACGTGTGAAAAAATATTCGATTACGTTGCACATAGCGTTTACTGGGGTATTTCAACTACACGACTTTTTGGGAATAGTGAAAATGGTATAGTTTTATGATTTTTTGTGAAAGTAATCGAAAATTACATGTTATGACCTCTTATTTTCAGAAAAAAATATTCCCGCTAAAAAAATACTATTTTGTAAACATTTTCTCAAGATATGCGCGCACATCGTCCAAATCTCGCGAGACTAGAGCCAAAACAAAATGGCGGGCAATCGAAGGTCAGAGGCGATATTAGGGCTCTCTACGATAATATACAAGGGTGGTAAAGTAACTGGATGGTTATCAATCTTCACAACCTATCCTGAGGTTGCTGGTTCGAATATCAGTCAGGGCACTGGATATTTCAGTGACACTTTTCATTGCTTCCCATCCAACTAGAAATAATCTATAGTAAAACAAGAGGTACTGTAAACCAAGACATTATTTATTATCTAGGCTGATATGGACATCAAGGGAGACTTAAAGCCACGAAAACTTGTAGTCACAAACATACCGACGATCAGCAAAGCGAAAGTTAATCTTAGTGAAAGTAAATTGGTTTGCAGAGGTATAGCCTACTGTGTGTCGGTGCTGTACACCAAGCAGGTTACGGAACTTAGGAGTCTATTTGGAATAAGTTAGGGTAGCGAACCAAGACTCAGTGCATGAAACAACTGTTTCTATGCTCGAAGTCACAGGTCATTGATCTATCTGGAAAAACCTAACATAACCAGACACCTACGACCTGTCTGAGTTGATCACATACAACAATATAATACCTGAGAAGATCTGATCCAGTAGTTAAAGGATTGGTGTACATCAGGCCTAACCAGCATATAGACAATGTACTCATCATCCGAACCTTCTCTATACTAGTACACCTCACATCTTTCTGAAAAACAATTGACATGAATTAATTAGAGCAAAGGAGGCAATTATCGACCCCTTAACGCGATTTTTAGGAAAATAACATTTTATGTTTACTCTACAGATGAAACTTAATTTTATTTCATAAGATAAATGTATATTGGTTATTTTAAACCAATGAAAACGAGTGTAACATGCTCTGGTATGGTTGGCTAATAAGTTTAGAAGGATGCACTACGTCTGCTATTATCGACCCCTTGGAGGCAATTATCGACCCCCTGTCTTGTTGTTTTAAAAAAAAAGTCTGCAGCAGACAGAATCAGTATGTTTGATGCATATGTTCCGTAAGTATATTGGTATGAATTAAGAAATAGTTTGATACATATGTATGAAGCTAAATGGTAACCAACAGTATAATCGTGTAGGCCTATTCCATGTATTGAAAGATCTAAATTGGAAATTAATTGGCCATATGCATTTACATTATTTTACAATTAATTGTTTAATGGACATAAACAGTAATAAAGAACATACTTAAATGCTCAGTAAATCATTAAATGTCAATCGTCTGTAAAATATATCACATTACAAGGATCAAAATGGAAAGAATCCATCCCGTTGTTACGTATATGACACGTGCAAATAGGTAGCATTTTGTGTTGCATGTTTCATCAGAAATGGAGTAAAGTCATGCATGCTTAAACCTGCAGAAAAAAGCCAATTAAATCATTTTTATGAACTTTAGTTTCCCTGCTTCTAAATGGGGATACGTTACATCCCGTCAAATCCAGTTTAAATGATAATAACAGGGTAATTTTAATTATTAGTAAATGCCTAATGCTGATTGGTCACAATGGACCACAGGCATACTCTCGATATGCATAGTCGTCTCAAAATAATTTGTATTTTGGTTTTGAGATGACAACAATATTATTTTTTATTAGTTGTTCATATCTTACGGGAGACAACTAAATATCAGATGATAACGATATCGTTTCAACCAGTCGTTCATATTTTATTTGAGGGGGGTCGATAATAGCAGAACATGTCAATTTATTCTGCAAATATCGACCCCCCTGTTTGACCTTGGTACTTAATCCCTGGAAATATAAGAATGTTGTCATATGAATGCTGTTGTTCAGTACTCGAGGAATTTGCGTTGTATCCATGGGTTGTATGCTCTTAAATTGCAAAACCATGCATTTTTAAAAGTCTCCTTCCTTAACGGATCACGTAAAAATTTACTATAAAATTTCTTCAAACTCGCATTGCCTCTGTTTATCTTTTAAAACAACGAGGATGCAAACTTTATGACGTATGCATAATAGGCTATGACGTCATGGCCATTCATCTATGTTTCCTATGGATTAAAGAGAGATAATTGGGAGGGGTCGATAATACCCGACGGTCGACATTACCCGCCCTTGCTCTATATACTGTAAAATCATTTTATGTCGACGGGACAAAATTTCATGGTTTTGGTAAAAACAACCATTTCGATGGGATGTTAATTCGTGGATTTTGCAGTTAAAGTAATATATACAAGGGTCAAAATTATTGTTCGATGGGATATGATTTCGTGGTTGAATGTGAACCACGAAATTTACAAAATTTAGTCCCCCATGAAAATTAATTTTACAGAACTGGTTTAATCATATTTTAAATTCAACTCCCAAAGAATTATCTCAATTTGGTCCATAACCTTTGAGGGAATAACCACATTTTGGTAAATAATGTTTGAGGGAATAACCACATTTTGGTCAATGACCTAGGAGGGAATAACCACATTTTGGTCAATGACCTTGGAGGGAATAACCACATTTTGGTCAATGACCTAGGAGGGAATAACCACATTTTGGTCAATGACCTTGGAGGGAATAACCACATTTTGGTCAATGACCTTGGAGCGAATAACCACATTTTTGTCAATGACCTTGGAGGGAATAACCACATATTGGCCAATACCCTAGGAGGGAATAACCACATTTTGGTCAATGACATAGGAGGGAATAACCACATTTTGGTCAATGACCTTGGAGGGAATAACCACATTTTGGTCAATGACCTAGGAGGAAATAACCACATTTTGGTCAATGACCTTGGAGGGAATAACCACATTTTGGTCAATGACCTTGGAGGGAATAACCACATTTTGGTCAATGACCTTGGAGCGAATAACCACATTTTTGTCAATGACCTTGGAGGGAATAACCACATATTGGCCAATACCCTAGGAGGGAATAACCACATTTTGGCCAATACCCAATGAAATTTAACTTTAAATAACACCAATTCAGCTCAAATTTTGAGGGAAAATGGATAGACAAGTAGAAAATTCATACAATTTATACTGTCAAGCAAGGTCACAAACCACCAAATAGAGTTGTTCTTTAACTCAATGTAAAGTGACCTAGGTCAGCCAAAAAAAATGTCAACTTTTTGTCCATGGGGCCCTCTCAAAATCTTTTAATCAATAGAAATAGCATCCAGCTTGAAGAAAAGGGAAAAAAAGCAGGGGGTCATGTATCATATAAGAAAAATTTGGTTCGTCAAACGCGGTGAACAGATTTTCTCACATGTACGGATTTACTCACTGTCCGTTAGCCCCAACCTTACTTTCACTTTCATATTAAAGCCAGAATACAAAATATTTCTGAATAAAACCATTTCACTACATCACATACATGCATACAAAGCATTTAACACCAATTTCATGATTCTGATGCTGATTTGTCAAGACATACCCCCATTTCCAGTCGCTTTAAAGTTTTTTAACGGCCTATTTGACTGTATCTGAATTTGGTCCGCGTAGGCATTTAGTGGTTATTTACCTTAACGCAACCCTTTTTGGGTTGTTTAAGTGTTTTTTGCCCTTTTTTCATTGCTACTATATATATGCAGCACAAAACAATCAATTCTAGACAAATTGGGCGTGAATTCCAGAAAATATAACAAACCCGCATATGCGCCTTTAAGGAGAAATTTGGTCAGCGCCTGTTAAATGGTATGAATAGTGACATGAAATGGGGTTGTATTTGTGCTAAAATGGTATTCTGAACCCCAATTTTGCTTTAGATACCTAACAATATGTCTATTCTTCATTTTAAATCACAATTATCCTTGTCTGGTACTAAAATGAGGGCAACATTCACATAAAAATGTCAATTTAAGAAAAAATAAATCTGAACTTTTCTGGATTTTTCATGATAAAAATCTAAATTTTCACTTTTTTAGACATTTTACACAGATAAAAATGGTTAAAACCCTATCTTGAGTGCATTTCCTATCATTTAAATGCAAAAAAATGAAAACATGATTTTAAAGGAATTTTGCATGTCTTTAGGTCACAAACCACCAAATAGAGTTGTTCTTTAACTCAATGTAAAGTGACCTAGGTCAGCCAAAAAAAATGTCAACTTTTTGTCCATGGGGCCCTCTCAAAATCTTTTAATCAATAGAAATAGCATCCAGCTTGAAGAAAAGGGAAAAAAAGCAGGGGGTCATGTATCATATAAGAAAAATTTGGTTCGTCAAACGCGGTGAACAGATTTTCTCACATGTACGGATTTACTCACTGTCCGTTAGCCCCAACCTTACTTTCACTTTCATATTAAAGCCAGAATACAAAATATTTCTGAATAAAACCATTTCACTACATCACATACATGCATACAAAGCATTTAACACCAATTTCATGATTCTGATGCTGATTTGTCAAGACATACCCCCATTTCCAGTCGCTTTAAAGTTTTTTAACGGCCTATTTGACTGTATCTGAATTTGGTCCGCGTAGGCATTTAGTGGTTATTTACCTTGCTGTACTGAAAAATGTAGATTTATTTAGAGTGTGACATAGCTCTTGTAGAAGACCAAGAAGAAGGTTGAAATATTGAGCAATAAGAGTAAGAGTGATTTAGCTACAAACATTATTGTGTTCCCCTTTTAGGGATATATTTTAACTAGAAAGTTCACCATACCCTATATCTTCCCCATCTCCCTTCCTCCTCCTCCTCAACATAATCCCAAGTACTCTCTGTAGTACTTGTAGCAGATAGTGGATTATCTCCCTCATAGAACTCTTCATTCTGAAGATCTTCAACATTTTGGTCATGCTCCTGAAAATACAATTATACCCTGTTCCTGAAAAAATTAATATATGACAAGTTCTTTAAGAATCTGGACATGTTCCTGAAAATATGATTATATGACAAGTTTTTTCAAGATTCTGGTTGTGTTCCAGAAAATACAATTATATCACAAGTTCTTCAAGATTGTGGTAATGTTCCTGAAAGTAAGACAAGAGATGTTTGTAAAATACGTATGCCCATGGAAGCCCAATAGTCGAAAATGGTTAAATTCCCAGTCCTACTGACCTCAAAATCAATAGGGGTCATCTACTGTTGCCGGCCAACCTCCATGTAAAGGTTGAAGACTCTACGGAAAGCATTCTTTGGTTACTGAATGGAAACCATTTGGTCTAGCTACCCACCGACCGACATGATCAAAGCAATATACCCCATATCAAAGATGGTGGGGGAAGGCATAATTATATGACAAGATCTTCAAGATACTGGTTGTGTTCCTGAAAATATAATATATGACAAGTTCTTTAAGATTCTGGACATATTTCTGAAAAAATATTTTTATGACAAGTTCTTCAAGATTATGGTTGTGTTCCTGCCTAGCTGGCTAAATCCAAAATACAAGTGATAAAGAAAAACATGTCACAAGATGCTCTTGAATGTGATTTAAAAAGGATTTAGATGCATGAACAAAGAATGTATTAATTCTAGTGGTTATAAATATGGGACAGAAGATCGTAAAATTAATCAAATGTACATTTGTTCAAAGTTAGGTCAACTTGGAAAATCAGAAATTAACAACGAAAATAGGAGTAACTCCACTTTAATAGGAGTACTTGGCAGGTATAAATATTACCATTTGTCTCTCTGCGGTTTTACTAGATGGTCCAACATTTCTAGCCTTAGATTTCTGTCCGTACACGTTCCTTATCTTAGGTCGCTTTGTAGAACCCAGAAATAAATCCCTGAAAAACAAAATATGTTAGACTACTACAGTAGACTCCCTCAAAACCAGACCCCTTTCGGTCAGAGTCAGAAGTCCAGTTTTCTGGGAGGTCCGGTTTTCTGGGAGTTCTGTATAATGTTTACCTTTATATGTTTTTAAAGGTATGTTGGTGTGTGTGTTATGATACATGTATATGCTTATATTACATGAACAGTACAACCTCTGCAAAGAAACACTCGTTGAGAGCTACAAATATATAGAAGTTGTTGCTATATAGTCTATATTAGGGGTTACATTTTATGAAATATCAACTAATGGAAATTTTGAAGATGTGTGACAAAGATGCTGTGTTGAAGGACGCTATGAAAATTTGGAATGTTTATGTATTTTCATTCCTTTGTTGCTCTTACTTTGTTTTTCATTTTGAAATGAAAAAGTAGCGATAATATGGCTGTTTAGAAAAAAAGTAGGGCAATGTAGGGCTAAGATCAAAATAGTAGGGAAAAGTTGGAATAAAAGGGCCCAGTAGAAAGCCAGTCATTAATATGCATCCTATTTTTAAGTCATAACATCTATATTTATAAAAAATTTCCTAATGAAGACTTCATGAAGTTGAAACGTTGGAAAATAGACTGGAGTTTGTTTTGTTGAAACTGTTTTTCGACCTTACAGTATATAGGTATAAATAAAAACTTAAGGGGATCAACATAAAGGAAAGCAATGTCACACTACACGACACAAAATGTTTAGGGGTGATGGACCATTGAAGTTTGTTTTACCCTACCCACTTCAGAAAATCAGAATGCAGCAATTTTCTTACTTTAGAATTATGGTACACAGATGGCTTTAAATAAACAAGGAAATGACATGAACAAATCTTTGATTACTGACATGCCTCATTACTATTTGTCTGCAGAAACATTGTTACAACAAAAATTAAAACACCTGCATACCAGTTTTATCACTGCTTGCAGAAATATAAAACTTATGCAAAAAGTTCAATTCTTCTAATTATATAAACAACTAGAAATTGAAGTAAAAGGAAATACAGTTCTATTAACTAGAAATATTTTTTGACAGAAACACATGTGTCTCTCAACAAAAGACAAAACATGAAGCAAAAATCTTCTAATCTAACCTTAATTCCTGACAATATGCAAAACTAAGCTTGGTACCGCCGTATTTCATGTTTTATAGTTGTGGAGAACAAGCCCCGTTCACAATCCATTCATTAAGCCAAAAAGCATGTGATCTCAGAATAGACCATAGTTTTTAAACAAGACTGCGTTCAGTAAAGCTTATGCCTGGTGGAAGCCTTGTCCATAATTTCTATTTTTAGATTCTATTTCAGTAACAGTGACCTTGACCCTATGACTCCACTTTGAATCCCAGAGGACCTTTTCGCATAAGCTACCTACACAACCAATATCATGTTGGTATTTCATTCTTTGCTAAAGTTGTCCAACAGAAACCAAGGGACGGTCAAACTGACAGGACGATCACTATATGCCTCCTGCATCAGTAGATGTCAGGTCCGGGGACAGAAAAACAGGAGCATGGTGGATATCTTTGATAGTACTATTTTGAGAAAATGACTCAGACGATAAACTTCACCAATACCAACGCAGATACACATGCAGATGCACACGATCCTGTCGCGACAATACATCTACTTTGGTTACAGAAATACCCTAAGTTTCACTAATAAGTTAACATTAAGAATTTTACCTCTGTCTTTCATACTTGACCCCTGTCTGATGTGCAATACTCTCTGCAAATGCCACTTTGAGTTTATGTAGATAGTTTGACCAGAGTTGAAACACTATATCCTGATTGGGGAAACAGAAGTGTGCATTAGTCGGCATAGTTTGTTTATCCTAACAATATGTAAATATAGCTAAGAGAATTTGACATGACTCTCGACCTTCTATCAGCATAATTAAACAGCTGATGTCATGTCTATACATATATTTATAAACCAAGTTGTATGTTTTCATAAGCGGGAAGTATCACGAAGATGCTCTAGGTGTAATACCAACACAAACCTAGTAGACCGATATTGCATGGATTGCTTGCAGAAATCGATATATTCGATGAAAGAGCCTTGTAATATATTCATGCATAAAGGTCAGGATCGCGTAAAAATCAGAGCAACTCAAGGCTAGATGGCCCAAAGTATCAAGACTCTGCAGTGATATTCCAGGTTTTTTAAGTTAAGAGGTGGCCACGTTGCGCACGCCCGTTCTTCTTTTAGAGCCTCTATGATAATAGAAAATAATCTGGCAACCATCCTGGTGGAGGTACATACATGCCTGCTATATTTTAGCAGAAAGCTGACTGGTAAATAAATGCTATGCACAGCATCTTTCTAGCACTTGAAAATGAAGCAAACTGTGAATACCTTTAGTTCTTTTTCAGCACCTAACTTAATCAATGCTTCTACTTGATGTTTTATAACCATAGTGTATGCCTCGTACAGGCTCCACGGTCGTCCCTCATACACCTCTGTAAGATAGAAGTTATACATGTTTACAACAATGTTGCACCACATGTTGCTGTCAATTCAATGAGTGATACTAAAGAGGGAACTATCCTGGTCGAAAGAATAGCAAGGATTACAGTTAAGCCAGTCACCTCCAGTTAAACCTAGACAAACAAAGTTTACCTGAAGGACAAGTCAATGTTTATAACCATAATCATTTAACTTTGAACAGACAGTAATAGACAAAAGAACAGATGTCTATCCTTCTGAGTCATAATGCCCAATCCTGAAAATAAGTCATAAGAAAATCACACAAGATGTATGTACAGTTCTTGCGCACTGCACTAAAGTTTTCGAGCCATTGCCAGAATCATGCATACACAGTTCGAGGTCATTTGATCTTACAATGACAAAAGTTATGCAGCTGAAAAGAAATGCCCTATTCAAATAAATCAAAGAAAAAATAAATCAAAAATTGCTTTTAAAGGATAGTTACGGTTCTTGCGCAATGCACTGCAAGTCACTGAAATAAACATGCATACCAAATGTGAAGTCATTTGAAGTTAAAATGACAAAGTTGTGCTCAACATCTGCAGCCGACAAACGTAACACCTATATATCACCTAGTCAGGCGACACAAAAATGGTTTCAATTTGAACTAAATATACCGCTGAACTTGTTCTAATGGTATAAAGACAAGAAAACTGTTTCAATCAAAATGCTCTAAATTTAAACTAGATGCACAGACAAAGTATTGGCCCACAGGGGTCCTGATGAAATATTTTTAGATACCACTTGTTCATGAACAAGTGCGACCCACAAATTAACTTGTCCGGTATACTCAAAGAACACTTGTCCATACTTTGATGTTAGATAAAGGAAAAGGTCAGTAGGTATCAAAAGCCAAATACTGTAAAATCATTTAATTTCGTTGGGACGAAATTTCGTGATTTTGGTAAAAAAGACAATTTCGTTGGCACTTGAATTCGTGGATTTTGCATTTCAGGTAACAAACAGGGGTCAAAATGTTGGGATTAAAGTTTGTGGTTGAAGTGAACCACGAAATCCACGAAATTTAATCCCCCACGAAAATTAATGATTTTACAGTAATCAGTGCCCTCCTACTCAGAGCCTGGCGTTTCTGGGGTGACAACAGAGCCAATTTAAAATCAGGAAAATTATAGATCTATGTGGTCAACCATTTTTGTAAAATAAAATAAGAGGCCTTTAGCCACATTGTTTCCATATTTAACTCAGTTTTATTAAGAAATTCCTTTGAAACAGACTAAATTGATCATTACTTTGCCAATTCTGAAGATATTAACTTTAATTAACTTTTCTTCAAATAAGATTGACACCCCTGCTTTTAAATATACCATTGTTCTTTCCACAAATAACAGGAACTGTTTATAAACTTTACATATTTTTTCAGAAATCTGCTTCAACAACAAATTATTTTCATTTTAATATAATTTTTACCATGGAAATTTTTACTTGTCCCCAGACAACCCAGCCTTTAAAATCTGGTTGTCTGTGTGGGTGAATGCCAGACTCTGACAGCGTATTTCAGGACCCCTGATCCACAGACAAAAGAGATCATAAACAATTTAAACCATCTGACTGTCAGTGATATTGGGGTCAGACTGACAGAAAATCCAGTAGGTTCTTAACATCAAGAGGAAATGTTAGCCATTTAATTAAATACCACGCTGACAAGTTTGAAAAACGTTTCAAACGTTTCATTTAGTCTGAGGCACAGAGAGTAATGTGTTATTCTAAAAATAAATAAAATAACCAACCTTTTTTCTTGCGTTGTGTTTGTGTTTTCTCGCGTATCAGTCCGCGTGTATTGGGCAACTCCTCTTCTTCTGCCATGGTAACGCGCACATCCTACAAATGTTCATGTATTAAAACACAACAAATAATGTTAATATTAAAGTGGACGCATCCGTATCATTTCATCTTAAATTTCGATTTATATTATTACATTTATATACATGAAGTTCATATTCTTAGGAAAGAAAATTCTAGCCCCGATCTATCAAGGCATCTCAAGTAAAAATCTCATCTCAAATTGAGATTTTACCTACATCAGAGTCTGAATTTGAGATAGATCTGAAGTAAGAACTAGTTATAACTTACTGCAATGGACAAGGAATAGTGTTTTAAAACTGTTGTTGAAGCCAATTTTGAGTCCATCCTCTCATAGAAATTATCCAAAAGACTCATGGCAATATTTGAGATAAGATGTAGCTAAGATTTAGATGTTTAGGGAGATCGAGCCTAGGACTACCTTTAGCTAAAATTGTACCGATCATTAATGCCAAATGCTTTTAAACTAGGACTGTCATTGATAGAGATTTTTGTATGGATATATCTCAACTTTAACATTGTCAATACATAATAAAATGCTTACAACCTTGTTATAGATATAGTAGCTGTATGTTTTTGGGCTGGAGACCTTCAATTGTACTGAATAAACTATTGCACTAAAGCTAGCCTCTCCTAAAATGATCTGAACCAGGTTGGGTCTGCAGTATATCAATAATTACACTATTTATAGTAAAATCAGAGACATTGTTCATTAACAAGTTTCTAACTATCATCTATAATTATGACAAAAATATGAAAATGACATTGCTTCACAAAAACACAAAGGCCAAACATATGCTCGTTTCTGCTACCGTTTAGGTCCTACTGACCCTATTTTTTGTCCCCCAACCCTAGTGGATTTTTTCAACAAAATTAAGAAAAAAATATAAAAATCTTGGAATTCGACCTACAGTCAAACCTCTATTATTCGAAATTGACGGGACCGGAATTTTATTTCGGATAATCCAGGGCTTCGAATAATCCAAATTCAAAGAAGACAAACCTCAGTTCAACTCAATAGTCTCCATCTTAGCTGTAGCCGTGTAGGATAATCGTTTCTGTACATGTTTTGTTGTTAATATAAATAAAATAATAAAGAAGTAAAAAGAAACAAGAGGGTCCAAAGGGCCCTGGGTCGCTCACCTGTTTGGTCTAGTGACCTAGATTTTTGCCCAAATGACACAGTATCTAACTTGACCTAGATTTTATAGAGATAAACATTGTGACCAAGTTTCATAAAGATAGAGTCAAAATTGTGACTACTAGTGTGTTCACAAGATTTTTCAATGATTTGGCCTCGTGACCTAGTTTTTGACCCCAGATGAACCAATATCCAACTTGACCTAAATTTTATAATGATGATCATTGTGATCAAGTTTCATAAAGATAAGGTCAAAATTGTGACCTCTAGTGTGTTCACAAGCTTTTTCAATGATTTGGCCTAGTGACCTAGTTTTTGACTCCAGATGACCCAATATCGAACTTGACCAAAATTTTATAGTGATGATCAGTGCGATCAAGTTTCATAAAGATTAGGCTCAAATTGTGACCTCTAGTGTGTTCACAAGCTTTTTCAATGATTTGGCCTTCAAAGGCTTGTGACCTAGTTTTTGACCCCGGATGACCCAATATCGAACTTGACGTAGATTTTAAAGAGATGATCATTGTGATCAATTTTCATAAAGATTAGTCTCAAATTGTGACCTCTAGTGTGTTCACAAGCTTTTTCAATGATTTGGCCTTGTGACCTAGTTTTTGACCCCAGATGACCCAATATCGAACTTGACCTAGATTTTATAGAGATGATCATTGTGATCAATTTTCATAAAGATTAGTCACAAATTGTGACCTCTAATGTGTTCACAAGGTTTTTCAATGATTTGGCCTAGTGACCTAGTTTTTGACCCCAGATGACCCAATATCGAACTTGGCCTAGATTATACAGAGATGATCATTGTGATCAAGTTTCATAAAGATTAGGCTCAAATTGTGACCTCTAATGTGTTCACAAGGTTTTCCTTTGATTTGACCTAGTGACCTAGTTTTTGACCCCAGATGACCCAATATCGAACTTGGCCTAGATTTTATGGAGATGATCATTGTGATCAAGTTTCATAAAGATTAGGCTCAAATTGTGACCTCTAATGTGTTCACAAGGTTTCCCTTTGATTTGACCTAGTGACCTAGTTTTTGACCCCAGATGACCCAATATCGAACTTGACCTAGATTTTATGGAGATGATCATTGTGATCAAGTTTCATAAAGATTAGGCTCAAATTGTGACCTCTAATGTGTTCACAAGGTTTTCCTTTGATTTGACCTAGTGACCTAGTTTTTGACCCAAGATGACCCAATATCGAACTTGACCTAGATTTTATGGAGATGATCATTGTGATCAAGTTTCATAATGATCAGGCTAAATTTGTGACCTCTAGTGTGTTCACAAGCAATTGTGAACGGACGACGGACGACGGACGACGGACGGACGACGGACGACGGACGAAGAGCGATCACAAAAGCTCACCTTGTCACTTTGTGACAGGTGAGCTAATAAAAAAACTGAAAACCTGCGTTAATCTATTTATTTATTATTTAATATATACACATATAACACGAATCAACAACAAAATATAGTATGCAGCATAAAACATGTATGAAATTCTACAATATACAGACAAAAAATGCATTACTCGTCAACAAGGAAGTACAGTAAAAACTCGATATTAAGACCACCAACGGGACCGGCACAAAGTGGTCTTAATATCGAGTTGGTCTTATTATCGAGTTTGGGTGTATTGGGTTTATCAGTATCACTAAACTTCCAGTTGAAACATGTAATGGGTGTTTCTCAACATGTGTGTGGTGTTTTTAATACTCATTACTGTTGTGTGATTTAAATGAGTGACATAATAAAACATAATTAATATAATAATGCTACAATATGGCAGTATGATTTTTTTTTAAATTTTAATGTCACTTTTGATCTTCCATAGTCAACAGATGTGGTACATTTCAACAATCAGCAGTCCATTCAATTATCCTACTTCACGAAAAGTAGAGGTCAAGTTAAATCACCTGAGTTTTCCCAATCCCATACTGCTAATTTCCTCTGACTTTTCCCTGGACTATCTTTAATCAAATTAAATTTCGCTATCACATTAAGCTCTACACGCTTTCCACTCATCGTGGAGATTTAGCTAATTTATAACTTTGTAGAAAATGCAAATGTTTACCAATTGCAATCAAATTGAATTGTGATTAAATAATTTGGTCTTTAACTTCTACAGTGTACAAATTCAATCCGATAATTACGAATGTTTACACTAACATTTTTGTTTGTCTGTCAATTAACGACTTTAACAATCAAAGAGATACGAAATGTGTGACCCCTCTCTACTCAATTAAAGGTATAACAAAGGACTAAACAATAAAATACCCACCTCATGGTTAGTTTATGACGCCTGTGGCGATTAAATTGCAGTCAATTAGTGCATCAAATTAATAACATGTCACCATTTACGACCTTGACCGGCGGCTCGACTAAAATCAATACTATCCGTACTGAAACGGCACGTGGTCCTTGAATCGAGTTGAAGGTGTGACTTTATGCATTGTTCGGGACCAAATTAGTGGTCGCATTACGCAATATCGAGTTGCCCGCATTATCGAGTTTTGCGACCATTGATTTATATAGAGAAAACATCGGGACTGAGAAAAAGTGGTCGTAATATTGAGTTGGTCGTATTTTCGAGTTGGTCGCATCATGAGGTTTTACTGTAGATAACATGGTATAGTATAATAAACCTACGACTATATATTTCACATCGTTGTAGTCGTCATTGCGTTAAAGGTCATCACTGTTTAAAAAAAGAAGTAATTACAGGGGAAATAGCATTGTTATTGCATGTTTAAAAGTTTTCGAAAGTTTGTACATCAAAGTGATCACGTTTAACCTCTTTAACACATAATTAAAGCCAAACATGTTATCAAACAAAATGATATGTATTTTTCACGGAATAGCAAATATTACGTACAACCGCTTCGTATTTTTCACACCTTGAGAATGTCAACACTTTATCACATCAATTAAACCCCTTTTGAACAATAGGTGCGAAAACTCTTTCAAACTACGTTGGTAGAAAAATATAATTATCATTGATAAAGCAAATTCGAATAATAGGGGTAAAATTCGTATGAAATATTATACTTTGGACTCCGAAATTGTTTCGAATAACACGGGCTTTTCGAAAAATAGAATTCGAATAACCCGATCGAATTTGTATAGGTTTATATAGGAAGTAAAACGGGACTGCAATTCTATTTCGGATAATACCAGGTTTTCGAATAAAAGGTTGTCGAATAATCGGGGTACAACTGTATTCTATCAGGGCCTTTTGGTTTTTTCTATCTTTCTTTTTCTGAGGAAGCTGTCTGTGAATATTCTAAATGTAAAAGTGGATGGTTTAAAGGTCAACTGAGTATTTAAAAACATTTTTTTATATATTTTTTACCTACTCATCCTATTTTTTTAAGTAGGTAGAGGAAACAAGCATTTTTTTGGCCTCATAAATGTAGCGCACATCTGCTTGGTAATCATTAACATATCAGGATGGTCAGATGGTTATTGCAACATAGATCTCTATTTAGCATAAATAATTATACTACAACCAGGGCTTTTTCCTGCTACATCACAATAGAGGCAAAGCAGTGCCACAATTTTCCATTTCTACCAATAAGCCCGCACCTACATACATGTAGAATAAGATGTAAGTCTTATGTAAATTTTGAACATGTAGGAGGGGCTTGCTGTGATATAATATGTATTATGATCTTCAGGTTCTTGCTAATTAAATGCTGAATAACTTCAGGCCCTTCCACAGAAAATTTTAAGGCGCCGGGGCAATGCTGAGATTTACACTAAAGTTGATAACAAGAGCTGACAGCGCGCTCAACTATTCTCAGTCACATCCTTTGATAGTGTAAAAAAAACGAATATGTCAATGGACTTTAAAATTATTTTTTTTGTAAGTCCAAAATGGGCATACTTTGGTGACAATCCTTGATAGAGTTACTTCCTCTTGGGTACAGGTTATGGTCATGATGGTGAACGAGTGTGCCAAATTTCAAACTAATATGTCAATGGACTTTGAATATATTTGAAGTGGTATGTAAACATTTTCTTCTCAGTAAAAAGGGACATAATTAGGTCAAAATGCTTGATAGGGGTACCTCCTCTTGGGGAACAGGTCGAGGTCATGATGGTGAACAAGTGTGCCAAGTTTTAAACCACGACACTATGTCAATGGACTTTGAAAATATTTGAGGCAGTATGTAAACTTTAACATTTTTTTTCTCAGTAAAAAAGGGGCATAATTTGGTGAAAATGCTTGATAGGGTTACTTCCTTTTGGGTACTTTGAATGAATGGTTTAATTATTTATTATATTATACAGTCAATATGTCTAAAATAAGTTAAGTAACTCAATTATGACTAAACATGTTTACGGTACCAGTTTACACCATACTAGGATTTAAGGCACTATGGGAAAGCCAATTCTGGTTTTAATGCGCTGGGTTATCACAGCGCCTTCTGACCCAGGGGAAAGGCCTGAACTTTGAATTCACAAAATTTAGAATATTAATAAATATATAACTACAAACCTGTGACTGTGTGTTACATGTACTACAGAAATAATGTCCGTCATGTTCCTCAAACTCAGTCTCCCCACAAACCATACACTCAGGCATCCCGATCAGTAAATGGCAGTGTACGCTACGCTACTATACGTGTGACTCTATCTATAACATTAAACATACAAAAATATAGAATTTGTTCACCATGGAGAATCACATAATCAAATGAATAACATTTACACTCAAAACAAGGGTGTGGAATTCCTGTGTCCAACTTGCCTGACTTGGACTTTTTGGCCTGTGGGCAAGTCCAACTTGCCCATGGGCAAGTGCAAAACTAACGTAAGAAAATAATATTTAGTGTCCTATTTTACCTAAACACAAGAGAAAATCCCAAAATTCTGTTTGAAAATGATTTAGTATCAGGTACACAGTAGGCTTATCTCAAACTTGACTTGATAAATAATTGAAAATGAAATTTTGTTACTTTTTGTGGTGTTCTTGGCAAGTAGATTAAGTTTTCGGGCAAGTGGATTTTTCAGTCCAGTTTGCCCATGGGCAAGTGAAAAATTTGAGGATTTCCACACCCCTCTACAAAACAATAACGATCGCATAACAGTATTTAAAAATATGATTATATCATATAGCCTAAAGAATACCCCGTATACTAAATGTAAGAATATGCGGCAAGTACTGATTTTGCTCTATCTTTAGCTGTTTGTTATTGATGCTCGACAAAATGCATTTTCGATGCACTTTTCAATCGATAATAATACATTTGGTCGAGCATCAGATTACAACAGCTAAAGATAGAGCAAAATCGGTAATTGCCTAATGAAGCCCCCCCCCCCCCCCCAACCTGAGTGAGGAAAGGGTTGGGATAGCGGGGAATAGAACTTCTGGGTTGGACTGAAAAATCCCGAAGACTCAATCCACTTGCCCAGAAAAACACAGAAAGCAACAAAGTTGCAATTTCAATAATTTATCTTGCACCTGATATTCAATCATTTTCATGCAGAATTAGCTTTTGTGTTTAGGTAAAACATAGGACAATGAATATTATCTTCTCATGTCATAATCTATTTGCTCTTGCCCATGCGCAAGCTGGATGGAAAAATCCACTTGCCTGAAGGCCAAAAAACGGAAGTCAGTCAAGTCTGACACAGGATTTCCACACCCCTGTAGCTGTGACATTTCTCAGGTCTCTGTTGCCTAAGCAAAGCGCTACATAGTTGTTTTCCATCGGAGGTAATTCATGCATGCCTTCTATATATTTAATTTACGCAGAAACTGAATGAAGGCACTCTGAAGTGCCTTGCTTAAATAATAGGGGATTGAGCATCTGGTTTAGGGCAGGTTATTCCTAAGTATGAGACGCTATGTATGTTTACCCGTATTTTTCATGGGATTTGAAATAGCTAAAGTCAAAATCCACTCCGTCCCCCTTGGTTGTGAGGGCACGTGTTTCAATTGACTGGTGCTTAAGATCTAATGATGTAACAGTCTAATGCTCCAGTCGATATAATGCCTGCTAAGGGTGGGAGGTGGCGGGGATAGAGGGGGAATCAGTCAGACGACTCTTCCAACAGACCGTTGACATGATTTTGACAACCTTATCCACTCCGATTATTGGACTAGACTTATAGTGGTTAGGTCAGGAGCTAGTTGAAGCTCCTTCAACGATGATTATTTCATTCATTAAAAGATCGACGTCAGTATCAATAAAAGCTCATTTAGCTATGGTGCATAATTTATTATAAGCTGTTTATAGAAATTATTCACATTTTCTATCTTTTTTCTACTTTTTACATCGAAATCTTCTTCTTCCGAACTCGATCAAGTCAGACATCGACAAACACTGACAGTTATGAATAAAAGTAACATACATATATACAATAGGTATTTAATACTATCGCTTAAATACCATCAAGAACAAAACATGAAAACACCATGAAAACAAGAAAATCAACAAACTCACGTGTATTTTAAATTCGGTCCACCATTTTGTCCAAAGTCACGTGATAGTCAACATCCGGTACAAAAACGTAAAGAGAGCGATGAACTCATTTCTTTTGATGTCCACGACGGATATCTAGGTGAGTTTGTTATCTTAAAACATTAGAAGGTGTTGTTATCATTGCATATTGACTCAGTTGTAGATAAATCATTTTTTGCATCGGTCTATTTCATATTTTGCAGGTGCGTCGCGCGCTCCCATTTCGAGGGGAGTCTACCTTTCCTAGGGCGGGTATAGAGGGGCGAGTCCCGGATGACCCGTCCTATTTCCAGGACTAACTTATTCTTTTCATTTTGTTATTTGTAGCGTTTAAAGAACTTATGTATATTAGACGTAGTTTACTTTTAATTGAATAGGTACAATTAAGCTCTGTACTAGCTAATAAGAGAAAGTTAAAATTAAGCTCCGTACTAGCTAATGAGAGAAAGTTAAAATTAAGCTCCATACTAGCTAATGAGAGAAAGTTAAAATTAAGCTCTGAACTAGCTAATGAGAGAAAGTTAAAATTAAGCTCTGTACTAGCTAATGAGAGAAAGTTAAAATTTAAAGCTGCACACTAGCTATACACCTTCATCAATAGTAAACGGTGTGACAGCAGTAGAGTCACCCTGCTAAAGAAGAACGGAATAGGACACACATATCCAAAAATGAAGGCCACCATCTTGAATGAGCAATTCAGCAGTGTGTTCACTAAAGAAAACAACTCACCATTGCCAACTTTTGATACACCACCAGCACCAAACATGGACATATTCACCATCGACTCCGAAGGCATTGAGAAATTACTCAAAGAACTAGATCCACATAAGGCGCAGGGACCAGATAATATACCAACAAGGTTCCTAAAGGAGTTTTCACCTCAACCAGCTCCAGCCATTACACTCTAATTCAATGCATCACTCATTCAGGGGAAGGTACCAGAAGACTGGAAGACAGCAAACGTAACTCCACTGTTTAAAAAGGGTGACCGAACTTCTGCTGCTAACTACAGGCCCATCTCTCTTACATCAGTGTGTTGTAAGCTTATGGAGCATGTTATCCACATTCAAGTGATGCGGCATCTAGACAAACACAAGCTGTTGTCCGACAGCCAGCACGGCTTCAGAAAGCGCAGGAGTTGCGAGACTCAACTCATCCAAACAGTCCAGGACCTTGCCAAAGGGATTGAAGATGGGGAGCAGATTGACGCTATATTGCTCGATTTCAGCAAAGCCTTTGATAAAGTGCCCCATCAACGCCTTCTACACAAGTTGAAACATTATGGAATCCATGTTAACACTTTACAATGGATCCAAAGTTTCCTTTCAAACAGAAGCCAGCAAGTGCACGTCGAAGGCCACTCATCATCTTCTGCACCAGTACATTCTGGCGTCCCCCAGGGTAGTGTGTTAGGTCCTCTCCTCTTTCTCATCTACATTGACGACATGCCAGGAAAGGTCAGCTCCACAAACAGATTGTTTGCTGACGACAGTCTGTTATACAGGAGGATCAAGACAGTACGGGACACTGAGATCCTTCAAGAAGACCTCCACAGATTAGAACAGTGGGAGAAAGACTGGATGATGGAGTTTAACCCGTCCAAGTGTGAGGTAATCCGGTTCACATGTAAGAAGAGACAGATCTCCACCTCCTATACCATCCATGGGCTCACACTGAAGATAGTTCCAAACCGGAAGTACCTGGGAGTCACATTGAATGAGAAACTGTCCTGGAACAGCCACGTTGACTCGGCGACCAAGAAAGCAAACAATAGCCTGGCCTTTCTACGAAGAAATGTGACACACTGTCCGTCCGAGATCAAGGCACAGTGCTACAAGACACTAGTCAGGCCTATACTCGAGTATGCTTTACCCATATGGGACCCTCATACTAGCAACAACATCGACAAGCTAGAAGCGGTCCAACGCCGAGCAGCCCGGTTCGTATATGGAGACTACAGAAGAACTAGTAGCACCAGTGAAATGATGACTAGACTACAATGGCCTTCACTAGAACCGCGTCGCCGGGATGCCAAGCTGGTTATGATGTACCGCATCACCTATAATCTTGTTGACATCCCATCTGTAGTCTACCTTCATCCCATTATATCTGTAACCTGGGGCCACTCTTCCAGATACCTGCTGCCATTTTGCCGAACAGACATCTACAGGCATAGTTTCTTCCCATCTGGTATTCGTCTGTGGAACCAGCTACCGGAAAGAATCATCTCCTCCCAGACCTTGAACACTTTCAAGTCTTGGTTGGCAGCCCACTAAGTCGACGTCACTGTTGTTTTTAATTTGCACCTCATTTTATCGTTTTGTCTACACGTTGAACACGCTTCACAACAACCTTTGTACAGTCACAAGTGCGTCGATGCCCCAGAGTGGGCCCTGTGCTTTACCGGGAAGAGAAGAGAGCTAATGAGAGAAACTTAAAATTAAGCTCTGTACTAGAAAATGAGAGAAAGTTAAAAGTAAGCTCTGTACTAGCTAATGACAGAAAGTTATAACTTAAAGCTCCACACTAGCTAATGAGAGAAACTTAAAACTAAGCTCTGTACTAGCTAATGAGAGAAAGTTAAAATTAAGCTCTGTACTAGCTAATGGGAGAAAGTTTCAATTAAAGCTCCGTATTAGCTAATGGGAGAACGTTACAATCAAGCTCCATACTAGGCTACTAGCTAATGAGAAAAGTTACAATTTAAAACTCCTGTTGGGAACTTTACCATTTTCATTTTTAATGGCCAATGCAAGTAAGTAAGTAAAGTGAGTAAATTGTTTATTATAGTGAATTGTGCACACATATTTACAAACAAACATTTACGATAAACAAGTGTTTTTTTGGGGGGCACTCGGCCTAGTGGGCCTATAACTTATGAGTCACCTTTTAAGGCTTCACATAAGTAGGTAATTAAATTCTGCATAAAAAATTATATAACATAATTCCATATGGTATCCTGTGATATCTAAAATGCATGACAGATATAATATTCTACATTCATAGTGTATTCTACATTCATAGTGGTTATACACAACGACGAATCATAGATAAAGGTAATCAAGGTTCGATAGAAGGTTTGATACTGGTGCATATTATGAGTTAAGATAAATAACTATTTGTAACATCAAATACTAATTTTTGCCGCCGGATTAGGCGGCGAGAACGCTAACCACTGAGCTCACAGAGGCACAAATTTGCATGATAATTACTATTGACACAATAAGTAATACTAACGAGGGAACTATCCCGAAAGAATAGCAGGATATATATTACAGTTAACTCAGGTATACCCAGTTAAACCTAGATAATATACATAGTTTACCTGATGGACGAGCTAATGTTTACAACCAATATCAATTAACTTTAGACGGACTGTAACAGCATAGTATTGCAAACAGTTCATATGAAATAGGTGATGGTATTTGATAAAATAATTACTGTAAAATCATTTACACAACACTGCGATACCATTTCATCAGATGATAAGAATATCTTATATGAATTCATCAAAGATCATGTATCACCAACAACTTCATTTCACATCCCATTGATTAATGAGAGTTTCATTCTAAAACAACTGAAATCTATGGACTGTAACAAAGCCACAGGCTTAGATGGAATTGGGGCTAAATTTTTAAAATTATCAGCAGAAATCATAACAAAACCACTTACTAATATATTCAATAAAAGTATCTTGTCTGCAACTTTTCCAAACCTCTTCAAAAAAGCAAAGGTTGTACCAATTTTCAAAAAAGGATCAAAATCAGATGCAAACAACTACCGTCCAATCTCAATACTCCCAGTACTGTCCAAAATACTTGAAAAACATGTCAGTGATAACTTGAAAAACTACATTGAAACACATTCTTTGATACACAGCACACAATCAGGATTTCGATCAAAACACTCATGTGAAACAGCTCTTACTGCAGTCATTGATTCATGGATCTCGGCTATAAATGACAACAAACTTGTTGGGACAGTGTTCCTTGATCTCACAAAAGCATTTGACTTACTCAATCATTCAATATTGTTAGATAAAATGAAAGAATATAAATTTGATGAAAAAACACTTTCCTGGTTCACATCATACCTATCAGAAAGAACTCAGCAAGTTTCCATCTCTGGAAAACTATCAGGCTCACGAGCTATAGCATCTGGAGTTCCTCAAGGATCTATTCTGGGCCCCATATTGTTTATACTCTACATAAATGATCTACCACTACACCTCAAAAATACATCTACTGACATGTTTGCTGATGACACTACTGTCACTGCTTTTGAACAGTCACTACCAGAAGTATATAACTCACTGCAACAAAGTATAAATATTATCAATGATTGGTGTACACGTAATTCAATGTTGCCAAATCCCCAAAAAACCAAAGCCATGATAATTTCACCTTCAAATACAATCTACAATTCTCTTAAAACCAGCAGTGAGTACGCTCTAACAATGCAAAACCAAGTAATAGGATTTTCAGAGACAGAAAAATTGTTAGGAGTTCATGTTGATCATAAACTAAACTGGCAAACACAGGTTGAACACCTGCTTAAGAAATGCAATTCTTTACTCTACCTTCTTCTTAGAATAAAATCATTCCTAAATAAACACACAAGAATCCTCTTCTTCAATGCATACATCTTGCCCCATATTGACTATTGCTGCACCATTTGGGGAAATTGTAATAATGAGCTTCTCAATACTCTGTACAAATTTCAGAAAAGAGCTGCTCGTATAATATTAGACAAGGACATAGACACTCCATCACATGATCTCTTTCAAGAACTCAAGTGGATGACTATACATGAAAGAATCTATTTCAAAAAAGCCATTTTTGTATACAAATCTATTAACAATCTTTTTCCTGACTACATGTCAAACTTATTCACATTCTCAAATAATCTTTCACTAAGATCCCACTCTCAACAATCCCTTAAGGTTCCAAAACCAAGACTAGAATTTTTTAGGAAAACTCTTGCTTATTCAGGTCCCAAGCTCTGGAACACTTTACCACTACACATAAAACAATCAGAAAGCTTGGGTGTATTTAAAACATCATACCTCAAATGGTGGTTCACTGGTGGAAAAAACTTGATAAACTTGTAAAATACTGTGTATCTATGATCTTTATTCTTATATCACATACATGTAGTATATAAATGTAATTTTGTTCTTTGTTTTATGGATCAACTTCAAATAGTATATAAATGTAAATTTGTTCTTTGCTTTATAGATCAACTTCTCTCAACTGTACCTTATATTGTTGGTCTACTTTTCATTTGATATGTTTTAGTAGATTAATTAATCCACTACTATTAAATTTCATGTAAATATCTTTCTGTAAATGTTATATTTGTTTCCATTTGTTGTAAATTGTATGTACATAGTTATTGAGGCTCACAGGTAAGACTGGCTTTGCCAACTGTGTTGCCTCATTAAATAAAGTCTTTATTATTATTATTATTATTATTTAATTTCGTTGGGACGAAATTTCGTGGTTTTGGTAAAAAAGACAATTTCGTTGGGACTTGAATTCAATGTTCGTGGGATAAAAGTTTGTGGTTGAGGTGAACCACGAAATCCACGAAATTTAATCCCCCACAAAAATTAATGATTTTACAGTATATAGTATGTATTTGATACGATGTATACAGTTTATACATGCATAGTGTAATTATTACAACTTATTGACTTAGTTTTTGACTCTTCCGCTTATTGGTGACTGTTACAAACGACACATTTCTTGATTTATTCACCACTTAAATAGTTTGTTTAATAAACAGGTAAAGACCCCTGACCCCTATCATCATGTGGTTCTGCCTGCAGCGGTATGTGTGTCATGATTTTGACCTACATGTAGTAACATACATGCTAGATCTCCTGCATCATGCAGGAGTCAGCCTGCATTTGAGACTCTTTCCCCCCCCCCCCCCCCCCCGCATGATTTTAGGCAAATTGATTAAATCTCTTGCATTTCTTGGAATACTGGAACCTTGACATTCTTTGTTTTCATGATGAAAATGATAACAAATATTAATTAAATAGCTTTATGAAGCATGCATGGTTATGCCATACAGTAAAATAGGTGAAAACTGCATATTAACCTCATTTGTTAAGTTTAAAGTTTGAGCTAGAAAAATGTCCTGCATTTCATTGAAATCTCCTGCATAGGCTTCAGGAAAATATGGCATGTATGTAGTATAAATCAAACAGCGTAAAACATTATTTTAAATTAACAAGAATTGACTTATATTAATTAACATATTCATGTATTATATGCATCAAATCTTTATTTTATAGCAAGAATGAATTAATTTGTCAATACTCATCGTATTCAGATTTACCATGTCTCTGTGATTTGTTTAAATATTTAAATTAAAAAAAAAAGTTACTACAGTCAAATTATGTAGGTCCTACATGACATTGTTCCACTTTAAGTACAATGAATACATGTTTATTCATTATACAGGTGTTAATATATGACCTGTGTGTGCATCATGCATGAATGCATACTTACTGCTAAGAGGACATATCATACAACAATTTGAATAAAACACAAAATTATGATTCAAAGTTACGGCCTATGTGACTATGTCAATTTTTTTTCTATATGTGTTTTGACCATGTACATTTTATAACAACCTTGTGCATTAACCCGATTTACCATTTGTTCAGGTCAATAAACTATGTTTTAAAAAACATAAACATGTACACATGTACTAAGTTTGTCCGCTATTAAGTTGTAGTCTGCTATGCCGTCTGCTTATTGCACTAAATTAACACTACACTGAGTCCTAGCTTGACTATTCATATTGACTAAAATAAATACAAAAAAATGTACTAAGCGGGAAACCAGCAGTAAAATCTTTATCTAAAAATAGTAACGAAAATGTTTCAGGGCAAGTAGAGCAAATCAATGCACAGAGAATAAGTGTACGTTGACCTTTAGTGACCTGATAGAGAAGGTTGGAATATACTCAACAATAACACGTTTTGACCTAGATTATTCATTCACTGATTACTCACACTATACAGGTATGTGTATTTACATATTTACATAGTTATTATTTAAATGTAAATTTAAAAATGTATGAGATATTTTAGATACAGTGCACTCTTGCTTTAACCAGCATTAATTTTGTTTCCGCTCAATGTTAATGTACTCAATGTTAAGATATTCGTACCCTGTGACATGCTCCTATGTATATTTTTAGGAGTGTCCTGAGCACATTTTGGATGTTATTTATAAATGACAGCAGATTTTAATCACATAAATTTGACTTTTGGATTATTTTAACTTTATAAAGGTAATTTTTTATTATTATATATAATAATTTGTTAAGGTAAACTGGCCTCTACCGTTTAAGTATCTGTAGGCCTATCTGTTTTTCGTATGATTGTGTGAATTCCTATAGATAGTTTTGTGAATCATCTCATGACAAAGTTAAACCAAATATGTGGGTTCAAAGTAATTGACAACTGATGGAAAAAGTAAAAATAACTATTTAAAAGTCCACTACCAGTTTTCTACCAGAGGGAACTATAGGTTTTCAGTAGGTCGGTCGGTCAGTTAGTCGACTTGTTGTCAATATTTTGACCGTATGTTTCTATAATTGTACTGAGTAGTGATCTTTGAGTTGATCTGCTGACCACTGATTGACCGCTACCTGATTCTTGCACACATGATTGTATGTAAATATGTGATAGCCTTTTCCAAAATATATGATTTGGCATTAATTGTTGACATATGTTTTTAACGTCTATAAAATGGTGAATTAATGTTAAAAAACCAACATTTTTTAGGAAATATTGAATTTTGAATAGTGCATTCCAAACTATGTTTTTTTTTTTAATGCATACCAAGTAAGACACGACTGCACCCTGAGTACTGTCTAAATTGCCCATGAATCCTGCATACCAAATGAGGGGATGTGACGGGATTGTGACCCTCATGTGAGCTTCGAGCATTAGAGGTCTGTGGTTTGATCCCAGGCCATGTCACACCAAAGACAAAATAAAAAATGATCCCTGAATAACTCCTTGCTTTGATCGCAGGAAAACCTGGCTTCTCTTCATTCAAACTCCATAGGCATTTGATGCCTTCAGGAATGGGGTGTTGGAGGTGATTTTGAAGTGATTTTAAATATAAGTTATAAGACATTGATTTACTATAATTAAGTTATGTCAATTAAGATTTTGAGTGAAGTATTACATTGAAGACACTCAGGGGCGTAGCTAGGACCTTAGCAATGTGTAGGCCCGTAGGCAAAGATGAAAGAAGTAGGGAGGTGAGGAGGCATGCTCCCCCAGATTTTTTTTTATTCCTTGTAAGGTACTGGTGCATTTTGTCGTATATTTAGGAGATCAAATTTCAAGTTAAACATAAAAAATATATATATTATTTTTTCTCGACATGATGTGTAGGCCCGGGCCTAATGGCCTAGCGGCAGCTACGCTACTGGAAGTTGAAATACAATGAATAAGTGTGAATATTTACATTTTTGTAGAGTAAAAAAATGTATGTTTTTGATATATATAATGGTTAGTGCAAGCGTAGTATTGTGATTCAGGTGCTGTAATGTCAGTCATGGACATACATGCCATATTTTCCTGAAGGCTGTGCAGGATGCAGGAGATTGGTGATGGAAACGCAGGAGATTTCAACAAAATGCAGGAAATATTTCTTGCTCAAACTTTAAACTTAAATAAATGAAGTTAATATGCACTTTTGACCTATTTTACTTGTAAGACATTACCATACATGCTTCATAAATCTGTTTAAATTAATATTTGTTATCATTTTCATCATTCAAACCAAAAATGTCAAGGTTCCAGTATTCCAAGAATTGCAGGAGATTTGATCAATTTGCGGAAAATCATTGTAGCGAAACCCTTCGTCGAGCGTTGGCCGTTTAACTCTAAAAGGGTTGCTACTTGAGTTCGTCTGGTCCCGGCTTGCGGTAAATACCAACGTACATGTGTAAACACCAATGTAATGTGTATCAGCCTATAGTCAGGTCTGAAAGATGGGAAGTGTGAAATAAGACGGAGGCGAATCAAATTCAACTATAACTTTAATGAAGTTTATATAATATTATGCCCAAAATATATACAACAATTTTATGTGACAACGTTCATATTACATTAAAATTACATATATATACGAGTGATGAACATTCAATAATTGTTAGCCATGCACCGCGACTATTGCTATGGATCTAGACTTGCACTTCTATTATTGTTGCGCCGACTCTGCAAAACTATCAGTTGACGAGAATTCCTATTGATAGGCACTTATACCAAAATATACCAATATTGGTATAAATATATAACGTTAGATAGACACGGATAGAATCTATTGCAAAACTGACAATACGCGTATCACTTATCTAGTAACTAACACCAACGTATATGCACTTCATGAGAGAATTACGCGTTTTTAACACTGACTGTAAAACGATTACGGCACTAAGCCCACTGATGGTATAAATTACCGATGCACTATGCTATTCCGACTACTGGTATACTATACCAAAACATACCAATATTGGTAGGCGAACTAACGAATATTTGTATATTAACACTTTGATAATAGGAGTTCACTGATGGTATTTATTACCATTTATAATTAAAATAAGGGTCTCTGTACTTGAGAGCGGATCTACCAATATTGGTAGCAGCTACCAGATGGTATAACTACCGATGCACTATGCTATTCCGGCTACTGGTATACTATACCAAAATATACCAATATTGGTAGGCAACTTGTATTTAGTTATATATAATGACTAGATAGTATATTAACACTTTTTATTTAACACACTAAAGCGAATTAATACCACTATACTTGAATTAAGAATATGTGTGTGGATATACCAATATTGGTAGCGGCTACCAGATGGTATAAAACTTAAGGTCAATGTCGGAGATGGAGTTCACACTGGTACACACTTATTTAAATTACCTCGTCTTGACTCATATTCAATTTGGTAGATCTATTTACGACCAATACCAACGACCACTACCAGATGGTATAATATTTATTGTCACGGGACACTTGGTACAAATGGTATAATTTGGTAGATTTACTACACTGATTGACAGAGTACCCTTCCGAGTAAGGTACTGATTTAAAAGAGGCCGCGTATCAACTTATATACGTCAACCTAATGACGTCACTTCCCGCGAGAAGGTGGCGTGTGCAAAATAATAATGGCGGACGCCAAACCAGGAAGTAATGTGAAATTCAAGCTTTCTAGCGCAAATGCGCTTACACAACACACTATAGACGTATGATTTCACAATATTACGTGAGTAATATAACTTTCTTATATGTTTGAGACCATTACTACGAATATTAATGGAAATTACGCGGAAAATCCACGAAACACTTGGTCTTCAATATTTCAACACAAACTTCACTCATAAAGCACGGTACCTAAATAGATCGCGATTTACGATGCATGGCGATACTTATCAATCTAAAAACATGAAATATAAACATAGCATGAATAATAGCATACATAAATGATTTATCAACCCCTAATATCATGGTAAACATTCTACAGCAAATGCATTTCATCATTTCTGAGAGTGGGTGGGGTACTGAAATATTGTTTCAATAATGCAAGTAAGACATGGTAAATAAAAACTATGTAACTTAGTGCCGGGTCGTTACATTGCCCCCTACCATCTAAGTTTTGGTCCCCAAACTTTGAAAACTCATGTCTTGCTTGCACACACATACAAATAAATGAGATCAATACTTATGTATCAACTGAAGATACACTATAGCAAAGGCATCAAACTTCAATAGCACAAATTTTTTTTTTTTAAACAATGCAAATAAACAGTCATTCAATATAACACCTAATTGAAGGAAATTGGCATGAAATAAGATTCTCACTAGGGTTGTTCAAATAAGAAACCCAAACCCCCTTAAGCTATTTTTTTTTTTTTTAAAAGGATACAACCGTTACTTTACTGTTCAAAAGCAGTCACTAAACCCTTGTGAGAAACTTTACAAAACATACATCATTACATAATATATACATACAATTCTCAATTTCTTGAAACATTATGTCATTTGATACCAAGTCAAATATAACCACCAATACATATGCAAAAGACTCAATTAAAATTTGACTTCCGATTAACCAATCACAAAATTCATTTAAATATTATTTCTAAACATTTGAATAATTCATAGAACATTAATATTTAACACATTGGACTAGTGTTACTTTAGGCTGCCAAGAATTTTCAATACACTTATATACCCACCCCCTGGCCAAAAGAAAACGATTTCAAATTTACACCCCCCAATATCATTTAACACTAAATCCCCAATTTATGTGCAGTGAATGGTTGAAGATTGGCTCCAACCACACTGCACTGTTCAATTTTCAATATAAGAGCATTAACCAATTCCGGCAACCTATAGTACCGAGCCTCATAATATAATTCGTACAGATACCTCAGATCATGAGGTAGAGTCCTCAAATCACATGCCCTATTTCTTAAATAATTAAGAATCAACCTAAAATGGGACGGATCCCTATCAATAAAATATTGATTACCGTATCTTGGGGTCATCCCGCCCTTCCCGACAGCTTCAGCCAGCAAGGACTGGGGAACCCAAGATACGGTTAATCTGGAGGTATCGAACTTCTGGCCTCCGATATTCAACACTATCCGTTCCTTCTGTATGTCTTCCAACAGAGGAATGATACACAGATTCTCACATGAAACACCTCCCTCTACCACTTCCTCTTCCATGCATCTTTCACGCACACATACACTCGTTACACTTATTTCTTTACAATTCTCCTTTACACTACTTTCTTTCACACTTTCTCCCTCCGACTTTGACTCCTCTTTCTCACTGCTGACTGTCTCACTTTCTTCCTTTGACTCCTCTTTCTCACGGCTGACTGTCACACTTTCTTCCCTTGACTTTGACTTCTCTTTCTCACTGCTGACTGTCACACTTTCTCCCTTCGACTTTCGCTTCTCTTTCTCACTGCTGTCTGTCACACTTTCTTCCTTCGTCTTTGTCTTCTCTTTCTCACTGCTGTTTGTCACTCTTTCTTCCCTTGACTTTGACTTCTCTTTCTCCCGGCTGACTGTCACACTTTCTTCCTTTGACTTGTCTTTCTCACTGCTGTCTGTCACACTTTCTTCCCTAGACTTTGACCTTTCTTTCTCCCTTCTATTGACCACACATATTTCCCTTGACTTTGACTTCTCTTTCTCACGGCTGACTGTCACACTTTCTTCCCTTGACTTTGACTTCTCTATCCCACCGCTGCCACCATTTTGTAGCGAAACCCTTCGTCGAGCGTTGGCCGTTTAACTCTAAAAGGGTTGCTACTTGAGTTCGTCTGGTCCCGGCTTGCGGTAAATACCAACGTACATGTGTAAACACCAATGTAATGTGTATCAGCCTATAGTCAGGTCTGAAAGATGGGAAGTGTGAAATAAGACGGAGGCGAATCAAATTCAACTATAACTTTAATGAAGTTTATATAATATTATGCCCAAAATATATACAACAATTTTATGTGACAACGTTCATATTACATTAAAATTACATATATATACGAGTGATGAACATTCAATAATTGTTAGCCATGCACCGCGACTATTGCTATGGATCTAGACTTGCACTTCTATTATTGTTGCGCCGACTCTGCAAAACTATCAGTTGACGAGAATTCCTATTGATAGGCACTTATACCAAAATATACCAATATTGGTATAAATATATAACGTTAGATAGACACGGATAGAATCTATTGCAAAACTGACAATACGCGTATCACTTATCTAGTAACTAACACCAACGTATATGCACTTCATGAGAGAATTACGCGTTTTTAACACTGACTGTAAAACGATTACGGCACTAAGCCCACTGATGGTATAAATTACCGATGCACTATGCTATTCCGACTACTGGTATACTATACCAAAACATACCAATATTGGTAGGCGAACTAACGAATATTTGTATATTAACACTTTGATAATAGGAGTTCACTGATGGTATTTATTACCATTTATAATTAAAATAAGGGTCTCTGTACTTGAGAGCGGATCTACCAATATTGGTAGCAGCTACCAGATGGTATAACTACCGATGCACTATGCTATTCCGGCTACTGGTATACTATACCAAAATATACCAATATTGGTAGGCAACTTGTATTTAGTTATATATAATGACTAGATAGTATATTAACACTTTTTATTTAACACACTAAAGCGAATTAATACCACTATACTTGAATTAAGAATATGTGTGTGGATATACCAATATTGGTAGCGGCTACCAGATGGTATAAAACTTAAGGTCAATGTCGGAGATGGAGTTCACACTGGTACACACTTATTTAAATTACCTCGTCTTGACTCATATTCAATTTGGTAGATCTATTTACGACCAATACCAACGACCACTACCAGATGGTATAATATTTATTGTCACGGGACACTTGGTACAAATGGTATAATTTGGTAGATTTACTACACTGAGTGACAGAGTACCCTTCCGAGTAAGGTACTGATTTGAAAGAGGCCGCGTATCAACTTATATACGTCAACCTAATGACGTCACTTCCCGCGAGAAGGTGGCGTGTGCAAAATAATAATGGCGGACGCCAAACCAGGAAGTAATGTGAAATTCAAGCTTTCTAGCGCAAATGCGCTTACACAACACACTATAGACGTATGATTTCACAATATTACGTGAGTAATATAACTTTCTTATATGTTTGAGACCATTACTACGAATATTAATGGAAATTACGCGGAAAATCCACGAAACACTTGGTCTTCAATATTTCAACACAAACTTCACTCATAAAGCACGGTACCTAAATAGATCGCGATTTACGATGCATGGCGATACTTATCAATCTAAAAACATGAAATATAAACATAGCATGAATAATAGCATACATAAATGATTTATCAACCCCTAATATCATGGTAAACATTCTACAGCAAATGCATTTCATCATTTCTGAGAGTGGGTGGGGTACTGAAATATTGTTTCAATAATGCAAGTAAGACATGGTAAATAAAAACTATGTAACTTAGTGCCGGGTCGTTACATTATGCAGGAGTAGAGTCTCAAATGCAGGAGTAGAGTCTCAAATTCAGGAGTAGAGTCTCAAATGCAGGAGTAGAGTCTCAAATTCAGGAGTAGAGTCTCAAATGCAGGAGTAGAGTCTCAAATGCAGGAGGTCTGGCATGTATGGTCATTGATGACTCAACTTAACATTTGGTCAGACTGTACAAATGTAGACAGTGTAGAAATAGTTTAAAGACAATTGAACCAGATATAGTACACCTAGGATAATGAGAAGCGCGGGAAAATATGGTATAATCCAAATAGGTGAAAAAAAACAAGCGTGCACAGTTTATCAGTGTTATTTTAGTATAAACTTGACCATATGTGTTTATTTAAGCAACCAATTTTGCAACAGTAGACCAATCCAGCCAATGTTGGTAAATATCACCTTGTCCTAGGCGCACATATCGATGGCTTAGAACCAGACGGTCGTAACTACCAAATCAATATATTGAGAAAACAAGTGAAAACTGTCTGTAATTTACTCTTTACCTATGGCAAAACACGTTTTTATGCCCCCGTATTGATAGATCGGGAGGCATATAGTAATTCACCTGTCCGTCCGTCCGTCTGTCCGTCCGTCCTTCCGTCCGTTCGTCCGTCCGGCCAGGTTAACCCAAATTGACCGTTTCTTCTAGCATTAAAATGGCTTGCTACAAAGTTTTCAAACTTGCATGGATGTTGTATATGAACACTCTCCACGCGCCTGTATCACCTGACTCCATTTTGACCTTCACCTTGACCTAATTTTGGACTTAGACTTATTGAAAGGTAAAATTCTTGGTTAACCCAAATTGACCGTTTCTTCTAGCATTATAATGGCTTGCTACAAAGCTTTCATACTTGCATGGATGTTGTATATGACCACTCTCCACACGCCTGTATCACCTGACTCCATTTTGACCTTCACCTTGACCTAATTTTGGACTTAGACTTATCTCCCCTATAGTATTTTTACAATAAAATTTTGTCTGGAGCGTATCTTCAAAACTATTTAACGTATTGACTTGAAACTTGAAATATAAATAGATGGCAACTTGGAGAAGTGCATTGACAAAGAACCATAACTCTGTCTGTCTTAAATTTTGAATTATCTCCCCTTTAGTGTTTTTTTGTAGTCAAATTTTGCTTTGAGTATATCTTCAAAACTATTTAACATATTGACTTGAAACTTGGAATATAAATAGATGGCAACTTGGAGAAGTGCAATGACCAAGAACCATAACTCTGTCTGTCTTAAATTTTGAATTATCTCCCCTTTAGTATTTTCAGAATCAAATTTTGACAGGAGTGTATCTTCAAAAGTGTTTAAGATATTGACTTGAAACTTGGTATATGAATAGATGGCAACTTGGAGAAGTGCAGTGACAAAGAACCATAACATCTGTATCACCAGAACACACATGAAGTCGATCAAGGCACTGCTTTCAAATGTGGCATTATTCGTTTACCATCATAAGCCCCTTATAGTTCAAAACCATGTAACACTATCAAACATTTTAACTGAATAATGGCCCCTGATTGACTTAGCTTTTATGGACATGGCTTCCACGGGGGCATAAGCGTTTATTGAACGCAGTCTTGTTAAAACTTCATTTTGGTCAAAATGACAATTTCAGAATTGACTGACGATAGCATTGAGGTTGATTTCTTGCATTTAGTAGTAGTTTTACTAACAGCTTAATTACAGGTTCAGTTACATTCCTGGCCATCGTTTCTATGGTAATTCTCGTATAATTGGATTGACCTACTGCGATGACCACACACATGCTTATCGATATTTTCTAGCACATGGTGAGGGTAATATAAGCTTATTTGGAGACCTAATATTGATTTCTGTCAAGTATTAAAGACCTGGTTTTCTACCATTGCTTGTTGTATAATTATTATTATGTATATAGCTTGACTAATTTGACACGAGCCTGACATTTTAATTAGCATAATTTAACAGTCAGTATAATACCAATGATACAACACTGATTGTATGTTTTCATAGTCCGGGAGTATCATAAAGATGCTGGAGATAAAATTACAAACACAAATTTGAAATACCGATATCATGCAATTTTCTTGTGGAAATTGATATATTCGAAGCAAGAACCTTGTAATCTATTCTTGCATAAAGGTCAGGATCAGGTCAAAATAGCCAGGCTATACATGTAATATATTGCTATAGCACATGAACTTCCTTGTATCTGGGTTTGTATGGCGAGTATGTATATTCTTACACTACATGTGTATGATATAATGTTATACTACCAATGGCTCGCTTAATAAAATTCCCAGGACTCTTTTAATTTAAATTTTTTGCTTAGCAGTGATTCTTTTACTAGAAAATGTGTGTGTCCAAATTGTATGCCAACGTTGCTTTCTTGAAAACCGTGCTGCGGCTTCAAATTTTGCTGACTGTGAGACACCTAAGTGTTCAATCTCAATTGAAATAAGTAAAATAACTGCACGTACATGAGGTCAAATTTCATTTTTCCGCCAATAATAAGCATGCAATGAGATAGTGAAACTAGGAAACAGGAAACCAAAGCCTGAAAGATCCTGTCATCTAGTACTCAATACTAGCTTGAGTTACTAATTTTGAAATGTAATAATAAATTTATTTATAATTAAAACATGATGATAAATTCTTTATTTTCTGTGGAAAAGACAATACTATAATAATATTGCACCAGCATGACATGGTTTATATTATTCAGGGTGTCCAAAAAGAAATTATACAGTTTCAGTGCCTTTTAATAAAATCGTTTTGCTATCGCAAAGAAATTTAGCACATGGTTTAATAGTCAAAAAAAAAATTTTTATCTGGCATCAGTCGAAAATTTGTAACTTGGATATTTTTTTAAAAAAAGTAAATTTTCTAAAATTACCGTATTCTGTCGGTGGCGTAATTTTGACATCATCTGACCCGTTTTAAAAAAGCTGTACATGGGTGTGTTCGTAGCCTTATATATACACTGTTCCGAGTGTTCCTGTTCCAACTACTTACGAACAAAATAAAACTGTTCCGAACAGTATTCCGAATGTTCCACTCCAAACAACTTACTAACAAAACAGAACAAGAACAAAAAAGAAAGTAACAACAATAAAAATTAAATAATGACAAGAAATAAAACTTTTAAGGTGGCTGATACTGTAAGTTGCAGCCATTATATTTTTGAAAGAAATATGCCACAAGAAAATTACCATCATCAAAGTGAAAAAGTGAAAAAGGGCTTTTACGGGCGAAAGTGTGTTCAATGTGTAATTCTTGACGTTGCGAACGTCGGCATATTTTTGTCATATAACGCAACATCAATTCATAAAAAGGCAAACGTTTATGTCATTGATGTTGGCTTATTTTTCGGCATTATACCACATCAGACATGCATGATACGGAAATGTGATCTGTGAAGCCGACACTGTATTCCACTGTGTGATGTGTTCCATATTTGAGACATTGCTCACTATTTTGGATATTGGTTCTCACCAGGATTAGTTTTCCGCCAAGCCCTCAACATGGTTGTGTTCTCGTTCCAACCCATATTAATTATGGCCTGAGATCAATATGATATAGCAGTGACAGAGAGGTAGATGTTGTATGTGACAGGTAGTCAGGTAGCAGGGAGTATAAGGGATAGGTGCCATTATTTACACCACTGACAGTGCCAGCTGACCCTGATATATTGTATAACCATCTGGACCTAACATCTAACATAGTGGATATTGATGTGTTTTGAAAAATATTAAGAGTATAGAAGTCTGAACAAATCAATGGCTTAGGATGAGAAGGTAGACTTTATATGACTGATGCATATTTAAAATCAGCATCAATTTCGAATATTCGGTCCCATCTCTAGTATATAACCTAATATGTACGGGGTACATCCCCTTTAGTACACTTATCGAAGTGACTCAGTTTTTCCCCTGTGCAACATGTAGAATTTGTGGTTGTGACTGATTGACATGTATGGAGGTTTTACTGATACACCCCCACAGGCACCACACATATATACATTCTGGATGGATACAGGGCTAAAATTGAGAAGGTTGTAAGATATTTTGAGAAAACAAGGAAAAACCAAAATAGACCTAATAAATTGAACCACAAACGACAGTTTTTACATCCCCAATTTTTCATCCATTCAATTTAGTATACATTTGACAGGTTTGCAATGTTTCGGGTTGGGTTCCATTGTCAATATCAAAACACTGGCAATGGCTTCCAACCCGGAAAGAACGGCACATCGGGAACGGCACTTCGTCGAAAGTACTAATATTATAACTTTGTTTTGTGCGGTAGAGACATTTTCTGGACCGTTTATGCGCTAAATGGTATATTCATGTAGGGGCAGACAGAAACGTTTCAAACCTGTTCTTTTATCTAATGAATGAGTGAAAATTTGGGGATGTTAAACTCTGATTTTTGTGCGATATCATCTTAGGCCTGTGGAAAAACTGTCTGTACATCACATTGAATTACAGTAAAACGAAACGTTTCAGTTTGGTCAATATGACAAGTTCTGATTTTCATGAACATGGGCTCATAAGAAGGGCCTAGTGATGCTGATTTCAAATATGTATCAGTCTTATATGGTCGTATATAATTAGTACATACAACCTTCTCATTCTAAGCCAGCAATATATACTCAGCCTTTAGAAGGAAACAATTTGCTCAAAGAAAGATTACACCTTAAAGTCATGGATACTGAACCTAATATTCAGCATGGACGAACAACCCGTTCAAATGCGCTTGTCTGATAGGTCATGTTTAAAATTAAACTCTAGCTAAAAGTGCAGTCAGGCTGGTTTTCCGTCAGTTGGCTAATTAGCTCATTAAGTCAATGATAACCCAACCATGTCATGTATCAAAAAAGATTGATAAATAGACTTTTAATAGCATGCAATCGTAAACAAGACCTATAGATCGCCGGCGATAACTCTAACTTTGTATACAAATAAATAATGTCTAAAAACAACACTGCAATGTCGAATTTCTGCTTGTTTTCAGTGTTTATTGAAATATGATATGTATTTAAAGTAATTGATCACAAGAATGAACAAAAATGGTCACTGAAAATTCATTTTATTTCCAGTTTCTATTGTAAAGAAAGGCTGACTTTATCACCGACGGACTACATAACTCTAGCTTTGAATACAAACATAAAATGTCTTTAAACAACACAACTTGGTCAACAGGTCACTTGTTTTTAGTCTAGATTTAATGAATTAAATTTATTAAAAGTAATTTCTTACAAGAGTGTACAAAAATGATCACCGAAAATGCATTTCATTACATTTTTATTGTTAGCAAAGGCTAGATCAGTTATCACCGGTGGACTATATGGTCAATTGTACACTTAAATAACACTGATAAATTGTGCACCCTTGATTTTTCCACCTATGCAGATGATACCACTTTTTACCGCCTTTCTCGTTATCCTGGGCGCACTATACACGGAAATATGTTAAAACTATTAGTCCTTGAACATATACAATGCTAGATATACATGTAATCGTGTTATGTCTGTCAAGTATATATATATGTCACTGAGATAAACAAATGGTCAGCAAAAGGTCAAGGTGGACATAATCATAGAAGTAAATCATTCGCTGACCTAGCTGTGTATGGTTATAAAACTTTAATTATCTATCATAATAGGGCGAAATCCCCACTGGATATATATATATATAGCTTGACCACATAAAACTGAGACTCTTAGTTTAATAGCCGACCTGGTATGAATGTAGACCTTTACAGTTGAGTCAGCCCTTTAAGCTCAGTCGGTTGAGCGAGAGACTTCTGTTCTCCGGCTTGTAGGTTCATGTCCCAGGGCTGACCAACTAATTGTCTTTCGGACCAGACTTTAAACTGACAAGGTCTCATGTAAACTTCATTTTATTGCCTGTTCTTCACCCTGTCAGGTTTAGTGCATATTATAAACAGTCAGTCAAGGACATTAATCTTGTGTGTTGTATAGCTTGGCCACATTGACATGAACCTAACCTATTGATTACCGTAATCATCAATATATTGCCAACGTTTACAACACCAATGAATGTTTTCATAATTGGGGAGTTTCATGAAGACGCTCATGATGTAATACAAACACAAATCTCAAATACTGATACTGCACGATTTGCTTGCGGAAATTGATATATTCAAAGCAAGAACCTTGTAATATATTCTTGCATAAAGGTCAGGTTCAGGTCAAAATAGCCTGTGGAGGACATTAATCTTGTGTGTTTTTCGTGAAGATATTAATTGTAGATAAAAGTACATTTGCACTATAGGCTATTGTTATGTGTAGCTTATTATCTAGGGGAGCTATTGTGTAATTATTTGGTTTAAGTGGCCTACCAGTTCTCATTTGAAACCTTCATGCATGTTTTATTTTGTATCAATTTCTTTATAAATATGCGGTACAGAGCTTCAAGTGTACTTTTAACTTTAAAGCAGTTTACAATGAGATTATTCTTATTTCTTGCTGATTGAAGCCTTGTAAGTGTGGGACGGTGACCAAGTCATTGACTCTTAGATAACTTATTTAATTCGGCCTGAATGTCAGTTATGAATATATGTAATATGTTTATGGTGACTTGTACTTTAAATATACTATATATTTATTTAATATATAAGTGAATATTTAACTCAGTTAGCTAAATAGGGGGGTTTACTATACAAGCTCTATTGATAAGAGTACATACATATTATTAATAAGCATATGACTGTATAACCTAAATATATACCTTATGTCCTTGACCATGTTCGTCTACAAAGTTTTGTCTGCTTGATGAGGATAATATTAGGTTAAGAGTTTATGAACCTCTCCATAAAGAGTGATAAAATATTTGATGGGTTAAGTGCAAAACTATGGTATGTGCCTGTATTAATTGATGCACTGAAGTTACCATAGTTTTGCCCTGAGCTGGATTTGGTCTAGTCTGGGCATTCGATAAGTACCGGTATGATACTAATGAGGGAACTAACCATTTCTAAAGAATAGGACGGAGTACAGTTAACTCAGTTTCACCCATTTAAACCTAGATAAACATAGTTTACCTTACAGGCAAGCTTATGTTTATAACCGCTCTCATTTAACTTTGAGCAGACAGTACTTGTATTTGAAAAATAGCTTAAGCAAAGATTATGAATTATAACAAAATAAGAATGAGTCTGTTGATTGGTTGAAAGAGCTAGAGCAAACCGAGGCCTCGGCGCAAAACTATGGTAACTACATCAATTTATAGAGGCATGTACCATAGTTTAGCACTGCTAGATATTGATTCAAATTAATCAAGGTAATCATTCAAATCACTTATAGTCCAGTCATTTTAACTTTTAACCTCAAACTAATTGCAAAACAAACAGTCTTGAGTTTATATGGTGCATAAAGCTATCCTTAGCAATGTACAAAATGTCCAAATTGAATATTCGTGGGACTTTTTGAGATATTTACAAATATATTGAATTGTCACATGTTTTCGCGATATTTGTCACTTTTGATGTAAATAAATCTTGACTTGTACCAGTAACTTATTTTTACATCGTGCTTATAGAGGTCGCAATTTTGGTTGGATTTTTATGAAACTTGGCACCAATGATCATCGAAAGCTAATCTAGGTAAAATAAAAGTTTGAGTTAACCGGAGCCAAAATCTAGGTGACTAGGTCAAAATAAAGAAAAAACAAGATAAAGTCACCAGGGATCGCAATTTCGACCTTACACTTGTGAAGTTTAGTCACAATGATCACCTTACAAAACTCAAGGTTATGTATGAAATTGGATTAACCTGAGTTAAAAACTAGGTCACTAGGCCAAATTATAGAACAAATCTTTAGAAGGCGCCATTTTTACCTAATCTTTATGAAACCATTTCACATGGATGATGAAGAGAAAATGTAGGTCAAATTCAATATTAACTTATCATGAGTTAAAACTAGGTCACTAGGTCAAACGATAGACAAACCTTCATGCGCCAAAAAGTCGCATCAATTGTTTTCACCTATTGACCTAATTTTGACCCAAATTATTCAATAACATACTTCTCTTAGAGGTTTTGAGATGAGCATTGTGACCAAGTTGCATAAATATTAGACCAAAATTGTGAATTTTGTACCTACACAACGTTTTCCTTTGATTTTAACTAGCGACCTATTTTTTGACCCCGGATGACCCAATTTATAACTTGACCTAGATTTTGTTGATATTATTATTGTGACCAAGTTTCATAAATATAAGGTCTACATTATGACCTCTAGCGCCTACACAATGTTTTGCTACAATTTGACCTAGTGACCTAGTTTTTAATCCTTGATCATCCATTTTCTACCTTGGCCTAAATTTTGTTCAGATGATCACTCTGACCAAGTTTCATAATCATAAAGTCAAAATTGTGAATACAAATGCAATTGTGGACGAACAGACAAAGAGAACAATCACTATTTCTCCCGAATCGATAAATTCGTGTACATTTTGTATATTGACATTATTGTATACTGTCCAAACACAAATATCCTTTTTCCATTAGACACACATGTATACAACACATGATATTTGTAAATTTTAAACAAATTGGATTAATATTAAAGAAATGAGTAAAACTTTTGTTTCCCCTTCCAAGTGCTATTTTGAGTCATTTTGTCGACATTTGAATGGGTAGTATACCAACACGTTTACTGGCATATATGTGAAAAGTAAATTGTCTGATGATAAAATCAATATTTGTATTCGATAGAAGAAGGTTGTATCTTTTAGAAAATATAAGCTTTAAGGTGCAATTAGTAAATATTTATCGACTTACATGGGAATTATTAGAACTTAAAATTCCCCATGTAGTATGAAATAAGGAAAATGCTGAAATTGCTACCAAAAGTGACCTTAAACATGTCGATTTTTTTTTATTTTCCCCACTGAACTCGCATATTTGACGTTTTGTCTGTAGTTGATAATAGTCTGTAGATGATGAAAATGCAAAGAAACTCTGTTTTGCAATTTGTTTGAGGTTGACCATATTTTTTAGCTTCAATGACTGGACTATTACACAGTGTGTAGAATCATGTGATCAAATCGATTGAAATGAATGCAGTTTTACACTCAAAACTAATGCGATTTCGTCTGCATACGGTGAGTTTTTTCTTGATTATATCGTGTATTTTATATGGCTATATCATATAGCCTAAAGTACATTCCGTATATGTAAGAATACCCGGCAGGTACCGAGTTCGCTCTATCTTTAGCTGTTTTTAATTGATGCTCGACCAAATTATTACACTCGGTTGGAAACTGCATTTGGTCGAGCATCAATTAAAAACAGCTGAAGATAGAGCGAACTCGGTACTTGCCGGGTATTCTTACATATACGGAATGTACTTTAGGCTATATAATATAACCACATTAAATGCACGATCATTATAATCAAGAAAAATCTCAGCGTTAGCAGACAAAATTGCTATAGTTTTGAGTGTAAAGCTGCATTCATTTGATCAGGTGATTCTACACACTGTTAAAATACATGTGTGATTTGAATGAAGATCAAATATATTATCATGTGTCTTTGACCTGTGAGTGACTGACGTAAGAGCATGTCCTCATTCCTGATTAAAATTAGTCTGAATGTTGACCTGAGATGGCATCTCCAATGGTATTGAATTTAAAAAAAACAACTTCTTTGATATAAATTTATATCAATTGACAACTCATGATAGATCCTCTATATATATATATATATATATACATGTGTGCAAGTAAGTACTTTCAAAATGGTTTATAATCTTATAAATATCAGTGTGTAACATATTTACATATATACATATAACATATTTCTTAAACCAAATTTATACGCAAAATAAGGAGAAATTCGGTTAATCAAATTCGTCTGACTTTAGACTCTGTGTTTAGAATTTCTATTTTTATTTTTAATCTGTCTAAAGTTGCTTCATAGGAGAAGTACTTAAAACATAATTATATAATCCTATGTTTAAGGAAAATTTTCATGATAATACATCAATATTGAAAAACTGTCTCTGAATCGATTAAACAATTATACTTTATTTCAATGGGACAAAATTTCATGGTTTGTGTTTAAAAGACCATTTCGTGGGGACGTGATTTCAAGAACTATCAATAAAGTCACATACTATATATAAAATTAATATTCCTTGAGATTTAATTAAATCCCCCTCGATTATTAATGTCATACTATCTAATGAAACCTACGTTCGAGACTATGGGGCGTCTCTCATGTGGTTGGTGCAGCCTACATGCAGTGCCCAGGAATAGACACTGCCCACCCCTACGAAATGAAGCCTCACAGTTCATGAACAATTCCAGAAATATTCATTTCCTGTTTATGAACAAAGTTCACGAATTGTTCATGAATATTCAATGAACAGAAAATGGGACATGTCAGTGAAGTGTTCTTAAAATTTGAAGTTCATGAATTGTTCTTGAATACTTATGGCATGAAATATTCATGAACTGTTCTTGAACACTAATGGCATGAAGTGTTCATGAACTGTTCTTGAACACTAATGGCATGAACTGTTCTTGAACACTAAATTCTTGAAAATTCTTCATTCATAACAGTTCATGAACATTTTATTCTATTTTTCTATGTCCCATTTTCTGTTCACGGACTGTAGATGAACAGTTCATGATCAATAATTCTTCATGAGTTCATGATCGGAGGTTTGAAATACTGTAAAATGTGCATGAAAGCAAACAGATTAATGACAGACATCCAGTGATCACAACAGCTCACCTGACAAGTTAGGGTAGCAAAATATATTGAAGAACACTTCATATTTTAGAACATAATATTAAAAAAGTTTCAAAATCCAGTTTCAAATAATCTAAACAATATTTGAACTAAAAATGTGGGGGCATAAAAACAGCTTTAACCCGTACAGTGTTAGTCCAGTGTGAATCAGGGCTTTGCAACCAGTGTAGAGCCAGATCAGCCGGCAGGGTTATATACATCAAGGTCTACGCTGTTGTTGCTGAGTCAGTCATATGTGTTGAAAGTATGAACAGTAAATATACTATCTGTATAATGAATGCCTCATGATGCTTCAAAGTATAATAGAATAATATTATGTTCATGTTCCCAGAGGTTTAAAATAGTGAAAATAGCTGAAGGATGATCAACTTGCCTGTCCACTTAGCTTAATAGTTCAGGTACCTTTTGCAGTCCAATTTTCTATTCACATTACCATGAACACTTCATGAACATTTCAGGAATAATTATTCATGGAACCTCATGTTAAACATACCCCACCCACTTGCTAATTTGTTTTCCTATATTTTAAGTTTGCACCACTATTCTTATGAGCAAGATATTAGACACACACTTAACATGCTTTAATGCAACTTACCTGTTATAAGATTGCTTATTTAGATGAAAACAACCACTAAAATATGTCAAACATCTGAGCACATGTCATACTGGCAGCCATTTTGAAAATCTGTGATGTCATCAATAATTGTGCACATAGTCATGTTCATGAACAGTTCATGACTGGTTCAAGTGCTCTTCATATATCCTCATCATGGACTATTCAAGAACTTTTAATGATGCTGGCATAGTGATTCCACGCAAAAAAATGTTGGAATTGTTTATGTGCAAAAATATATATTAAAGAATATGTCCGACCACGGTAAAACTTGAAATAAGTATGCAAGATGATAATTTAAATCAAACAATATTAAACAGAACTTGCAGTGGTGAAAACACTCTATGCAAATTCATACCAAATAACCTGATTTCATACAATCTACAAGATAAGTATGCTAGATATTTCAATATTACTTCTTAAAATATCTAAACATCCTAGCTGTACATCGAATTCATGAATTAATCATGATTGATCCTTAAATAGTCTCTCTGAAATATGCGAGAAATAATTGTTCATAAAATGTTCATCACCTACTCTTCATGAAATGATCAAGAACAGTTCATGAACTCTAAAGTGTTCAACAATAATTCATAAACTGTTCATGAACACATTTTAAGAACAGTTCATGTTCAAAAGTTCATGAACCAAGTTCAAGAACTTATCAAGACCTGTTAATGAACAATTCCTGATTGGTTTGAAGTGTTCATGAAATCATGAACAACATTTAGCAGAGGCTCACAGGAACCAACTTAATTACACCTTGGTGGAGTGGAGGATGTGGGTTATTCTTGCTCAAATAAATTAACCACTGGTCCAGACGCAGGTTGAATTGAGGACCTCTTTATCCCAAAGTGCGCGCACTACCTTATGGCCACTGCTCCCCGCAGGATACAGTTCATTAAAACCCTTCCACTAGTAGAGACATTACTTGTGGAAGGGTTGGTTTAAGTTAGGGTACAGTTAACATAAACTAAGTTCAATAGTTAACGTCAAACAAAAATAATACAAATATGATTGCCAAGTTGTTGGGAAACAGCTTGATATACACTCAAATAAATACAATGTCGAGGGCTCAGTGCAAAACTATGGTATGCACCTCTATAAATTGATGTTTAGTTACCATAGTTTTGCGCTGAGCCCTCTAAATGCTTGCAAGTTATTTAGAATTATTAAAATATAATTATACAAATTACTATACACAATATTTAAGTATAATAATATAAGTATGATCAACATTGGTTAGAAGATTAGAAGGTACTATCCGACCAACGATTTTTGACAGTTACGTCATTTTGTAAACAATCTATAAATAAGCAGGGTATATCCCCAAAACGATTGACGGTAATCCTATATAGAAGTATGTCCTTGCCAAATCATAAATTTTAACCAATGCATGGTTCTGTGGACGTGTTTGTAGACTCTCACTCGGGCGATCAAAGTTCAAAGCTTGTGATGGCCATTAAAATATAAGATTTTTTTCTTGTATTGTAAACGAAAAATGTATACCATTGGATAAACTGATAAGATATTTATTTTAAAGAATGAAGTTTTTGCCCTATTGTTGTTAAATTTAAACCCGCGGAATTCGAGTAATTGAAATCTCGATTAGGATAGCTGTTGGTTTCTCTTAATTCTTCAAAGACACCCGACTATAATTTAAAACTTGTTATTGGCTAAAAAATTAAGTCATTTGAAGTTGAGTGAAATGAAAAAGGTGGGGTTTTTCAAGCAGCATTTTGTACACTAACATACTGTGTATGCGATTGCAAAAAAAGATAAGCATAAAAAGTTCTGCTGACGGGTTTCGAACTCACCATGTTTTATTTAGAAAATATACAAATACTGGACCGTAATCCTCTCGGCCACGATATCTTGCAGATTATATGTAAAGAAATATGCTGACAATCCATATTTTTGCAGCCGATATATAATGTAAACATTTGATTGTAAATACAACATGACGTCACTGTCAGGTATCCCTGGTCGGACTGTAGGTTTTATTAAGTTATCTTCCGCATACAAGCTTGAAATCTCTCTCTAGGTCAGCGTGTACTTTAAGAATTATAATTATATAGTTCAAAACTATGAAACTTCAACTTCAGCATTATACTTATCTACGGAACAACCATTAACTGTTTATATCGAACTTTATTATTATGTAGTATTTGTGGTTTCCATATGTATTTAGTACTACTTACTAGTTTAGTACTCTTCAGAAGTTTAAGGTTTAAGTTTATATTTAGTGTTTATGTTTTTTTCTGTGAACAATGGCCTCAGCGTATCTCGGTCTTTGATCGATTGATTGTAATCGATAGAATGACGTCATCCTATGTAACCACTTGCTGTTATCTCTGCCTACTCAATCGCCTCCTCTGCCTTTCCTCCTGATGTTTATATCCGTCTAGCGAGTTCATTGCCCTGCCTTGTACTTTTAGATAGTACTGTTATACACATTCCCTAATTGTTTATCTGACAGCAATGTAATCTATTAGTGCACTTCAATGTCTGACCTTGCAAGGTCGGTGTGTTCTATATTATGAAATTTAAGACTCCATGTGCAAATAAAGAAAATGTAGAGCATTATAGAGTTGATTGTCCGACCGATTTGAACGTATTTTGGACTGATTTATCAGTCAACGTGACAAGACACTTTACTATTTTAGGGGATTACTCTTCAATTTTGAGGTTTACATAGATTTCAATATTTTTTGTGAATATCTACAACAGCCATGGGATTTTCTTCAATTGGCAAACAGATTTTAGCTCAAAAGTAAGTCAAAAGTATAAGAGTTTTCCATTAAATAAGGTGACATGGTCATGCACACTTGCAACTTGGGCAATATTTTTTATTTAATCAACTCCCTGCAAGTTCACAAATTGGTGTCATTCAGCCTGTTTAGAGCTTGTGCTGTCGATTCAATAAGTAATATTGATGAGGGAACTTTCACATTCAAAAGAGTAGGATGAGCTACAGTTGACTCAGTTACACCCAGTTAAACCTAGATAAACGTAGTTCATGTGACAAAAGAGCTTTTGTTTATAACCTTTATCATTTAGGGTAGAATGAACTACATTTAAGTCAGTGAGTTACATAGAGTTAAACCTTGATTAACATAGTTGACCTGACAGAAAAGCTTTTGTTTACAACAATTCTCATTTAACTTTAAACAGACTCTACAGCCTGTTCAGAGTTTGTAAGTGCCCAGTACAATCTTTCGAGGATGAAATTGTCCTATTCCATATAGATAGGGTAGACACCACAGTCCTTTCAAAATTAAACGAGAATGGTTTGTAAACATTAGCTTGGCCGCCAGGTTAACTATGTTTATCTAGGTAAAACTGGGTATTTCTGGGTTAACGGTAATCCCTGCTATTCTTTTGAATGGGATAGTTCCCTCATTAGTATTACTTATTGAATCGTCTATATTAAGACATGCTAACAGTGCTGGTAGGTTTATTGCCGCACTCACAGGTATATATAGCTTGGCTATTTTGACCTGAGTCTGACCTTTATGCAAGAATATATTACAAGGTGCATTTTGACCTGAGTCTGACCTTTATGCAAGAATATATTACAAGGTGCGTGCTTTGAATATATCAATTTCTGCAAGCAAATTGTGCAATATCGGTATTTCAAATTTGTGTTTGTATTACATCTCGAGCGTTTTTGTGATACTCCCCGATTATGAAAACACACAATCGGTGTTGTAAACGTAGGCAATATATCGACCATTCAATTATGCTAATCAAAAGGTCAGGCTCGTGTCAAATTTGCCAAGCTATATAGACCTATTGATTAGCATAATTTAACATCTGATATCTTGTCTATATTTATAACCTCAGTTGTATATATATATGTTTTCATAGTCGGGGAGTATCACGAAGACGCTTGCGGTGTAATACCAACAAATCTAAAGGACCGATAATGCACGATTTGCTCATGGAAATTGATATATTCAACCCAAGAGCCTGGTTATATAAATATATTCATGTATAAAAGGTCAGGATAATGTGCGTTTCTCTGAGCTATAACATGTGTATTGTTTGAATGGTGACTGTTTGTTGTTCCATGTGATTTCCGGTGTAAGCTGGTCGAAATTTCGGGGTTAAAATCTGCACAAATTAACAATTTGGTCACATTACTGAATAGCAGGGTAGTCTAAATTTAGGGGTGGTCGTAAGGTGGGGTTCTAGTTGTATTTTGTGACCCCTGAATCATCATATATTGTGTACCAAAAAGTGACAAATATTTCAGACTTGAGCCCAGGGATAATTACCAAGTTACTATATTTATTGGAAGGCGATTCATTGAATCGTCTTCTATTGTCATCACTCACGGAAGTAATGCGGACCTAAACATACATATCCTTACACCTATCAAAAACATAGTTTGAAGACATTCGCGCAACTCGCGGAACATGAAACTGTCAAAATATGTTTTATTTCAGTAATTCAGATCAACGAAATTCGTAAAACTTCTAAACAATAGAGGCTTTGTTGATTTCAAAATTATTATTTCATAAACAATTCTACATACAATGTATTTAGATTTGTTGTACATAAAATTATGTACCGCATCCCCCCTGTATAAACCCCCGAGGGCGATGCATTTTCAAAAAGGGGGACATTTGTAAGAGAATGTTTCAGTTCCGTTCTTGCAAAATTCCCGGTCCTATTGGGGATAAAAATATCACCAATTTCTGTACACTGTATATCAACAAACTTAATAGTCAAAGGGCAATTTTAACACAACTTATATTATACAAACAATTCGCAAAATGTTTTTAGGGTGTATACGCTAGTACTACTTTTCAGCTGCAATAAATCAATACTCCGCTAGGGAAATCTTTGATCTGAAGTCGACTAAAGTGACGTCTTCAGAATGTTATCGAGGAGAAGCAGTCTACCATACGCACTGGATTAAATTAAACTTATAATTTTTTTTTGTAGATCTACAAATTTAGATATGCCTGGAAAAACGTACACGCCATCTTTTTATATTAAATGTGGAAGATAAAAGTTTATTTTACCTATTCACTTCTATTCACCAAGTAAATTAAAATTACGGTATAGCTTGGCCACATTGACATGAGCCTGACCTTTTGATTAGCAAAATCTAACAGTGGATGTTATGTCTATGTTTACAAGACCGAGGGTATGTTTTCATAATCAGGGAGTATCACGAAGACGTTCGAGATGTAATACAAACACAAATCTGAAATACCAATATTGCATGATTTGCTTGCGGAATTTGATATATTCAAAGCATAAACCTTGTAATATATTCTTGCATAAAGGTCAGGCTCAGGTCAAAATAACCAAGCTATACACATTGAAAGATAATCCCTTTTCCAATATCCTTATGTTGTTATACCTGATTTGCCTGTTTACTTTAAGTGGCACAGGTCCCAATACCGCGTTAAGAGTTATAACTGTTCATGTTGATTTTAAATTTGAAGCTTTGCATTTGGTGACGAATGGCAATTACCTTCCTGTATACATGTAGTTTTAGTTTTCTTTATGATTATAATTTATGATAAATGCTGTGCTGCTATGATAAAAGTCCTATCAAATATGGAATACCCCAAGTACTTCTGTTCATTACACTAGATACAACGGATGTCGCCTTCCAACAGTACTTCAGTACTTTGATATATATATATATAGTTATAATCTTCTAACCCACTTTACCCGATAGTATTCCAGAAAAAGTAAGGCAGTGACTTGCCATATGTAGATGAGCGGGTATTGATCTATATATAATACTCCTATTGTTACATATAAGGACTGACCTCTTATTAAAACATACCTATAATAGTTATGATATAACTGGGTCTGACATACTTATGTCCTGTATATTAGACAGTAGAGTGCAACGACATCATTGATTTTTTTCCTGTGTAGTCTGAGAGAAGTCTCTGATAATGAGATTTTAATATATACTGCTGTGTCCCCAAAGACCAAGTAGTCTCCGAATAAGAGCAAATATTCCTATCAGTATCTTAAAGCAAAATAAGGCTATAGCAAATCGCTTTTATGTTTTCTGAAACCTAGCTACCTATTAAAAAACAAAGCAGTTTCAAAAACACATGACCTCACATATATCTTTGTAGTTGTGCATTAAAACGTCCGAGTGGCAATACCAAAAATAAGGATATTTTAGACAGTCAGTAAATGCATTCTTAGTATCAAATTTTTGTTTTCAAATGTTTTATTTTTTCGAAAATAGATTTCAAAACCTAGACACACAACGAAGCTAAACATAAAAACATTTGGTATAGCCTAATCCTTTTGTTTGAGAAGTAACAATGTACTTTAATTCTATAGATTTTACTACCCGGGAGTATTAACCTTTTTATTTCAACCAAACTCAAGTGTGTTTCACAAAGTGTGTTGCTCTAGAGAGGTTGTATAGCTTGGAGAATTTGACCTGATCCGGACCCTTATGCTTGAATATATTACAGGATTCTTGCTTTAAATATCTTTTATTTCTTTCTGCAAGCAATTTATATAATATCGGTATTTCAGATTAATTTTGTGTTTGTATTTCACCTCGAGCGTCTTTGTGATAATCTCGAGCATCTTTGTGATAGTCTCCCAGATAATGAAAACTTACAACCAAGTTTATGAATATTGATATAGGAATAACTATCAGTTGTTGATTAAATTATGCCAATTAAAAGGTCAGGATTGTGTCAAATTCTCTGGACTATACGCTGTTGATTAAATTATGCCAATTAAAAGGTCTGGATTGTGTCAAATTCTCTGGGCTATACGCTGTTGATTAAATTATGCCAATTAAAAGGTCAGGATTGTGTCCAATTCTCTGGACTATACGCTGTTAATTAAATTATGCCAATTAAAAGGTCAGGATCGTGTCCAATTCTCTGGACTATACGCTGTTAATTAAATGATGCCAATTAAAAGGTCAGGATCGTGTCCAATTCTCTGGACTATACGCTGTTAATTAAATTATTCCAATTAAAAGGTCAGGATCGTTTCCAATTCTCTGGACTATACGCTGTTAATTAAATTATGCCAATTAACAGGTCAGGATCCTGTCCAATTCTCTGGACTATACGCTGTTAATTAAATTATGCCAATTAAAAGGTCAGGATCGTGTCCAATTCTCTGGACTATACGCTGTTAATTAAATTATGCCAATTTAAAGGTCAGGATCTTGTCAAATTCTCCGGGCTATACTGTATGATTACTATTCTTAAACAAAACATTAAGTTTCCATCCTTCTCTCTCAGTCAACCACAAACAAACATCATGCTGAACACATTCAAGATATTAATTTGTTTCTCATAAAAAGGGACCGAAATAGTTTGTTCTCTCAAATATTTGTCGGTATTAATGACTAGACATAAATATTTGTGTGACTTAACTACTGTTTGTTCCTGCAGTCAGACAATTACATAACCAGTCACAAAGTTAATGATGGTGTCACGCCTGTAGAACGGTGGTGTCACACCTATGGCATGATGGTGTTATGCGTGTTGTATATGCCCGGAGTCTGAGAAGGCATTTGACACAGTATTTGATCCCTACATGCGCTAGGTATTTAATAGAAACAAAAACATCATATATTTAGTCGATGTGCTATTGAAACTTCAAAAAAATATAAGTTTAACATTTAGATATGTGTCAGACAAACAAGCGATGTCCAATTAATTAAACAGTTAATAATCTCTCTCTAGCAGCAGTTTGTTAACAGTGTGTAGAATCACGTAATCAAATGAATGAGGTTTTACGCTCAAAACTATTGCGATTTCAACTGCTAACGGTGAGTTTTTTCTTAATTATAACGATCGTGCATTTAATATGGTTATATCATATAGCCTAAAGTACTTTCCGTATATGTAAGAATACCCGGCAAGTACCGAGTTCGCTCTATCTTTAGACCGTTTTTAATTGATGCTCGACCAAATTATTACACTCGGGTGGAAACTGCATTTGGTCGAGCATCAATTAAAAACAGCTAAAGTTAGAGCAAACTCGGTACTTGTCAGGTAAACTTACATATAAGGAAAGTACTTTAGGTTATATAATATAACCTTATTAAATGTACGATCGTTATAATCAAGAAAAAACTCATCGTTAGCAGACGGAATCGCAATAGTTTTGAGCGTTAAACGGCATTCATTTCAATCGATTTGATCACGTCATTCTACACACTGGTTAATCTAGCAAAGCGCTTCATATTAGGTAACTCTTTCTATGTGATGTTATCCATGTCCACTATACTAGTAAAAGTTGAACGTTAGGAAACGTGTTTATCAGATACTACTGTTTTCTTCAGTAAATTCGCTACTAGTACTGCAAGGCGATCATTAAAAGCCTGAAGTCATCCTTGGAATGACCACTTTTATCTATTTTTAGCATCAAGAATCGGTCAATAATCAGATATATCAGTATCAAATTTTGCTGTAGTGCGCCCTGTGGATAACGAGAAAGGCGATAAAAAGTGGTATCGTCCGTATGGGCGGAAAAAGCATGCGTGTACGATTTATCAGTGTTATTTTAGTATACAATCGACTATACATGTTTATTTAAGCAACCAATTTTGTAAAAGTAGACCAATCCGGTCAATGTTTATAAACATCACGTTATCCTGGGCGCACTTTACTGCAAACCCTGTTAAAATGAAACAATAATTATTTTAAAAGAAACTTCACACTTTTGAACACCAGTTTCTATATACCAGTACCATGGTACTCCATCTGTATGTATCAGTAGACCTTTTTTATGGAGACCCTTATAAGGGCTCAACAAACCACTTTGAGTCTGAGTCACTTTGGGCTAGAATGTATTAAACCCCTCCTACAAACTTTTAAATCGTAAGAGAAAGATAGCGGAGAAGATAACCGCGTATATCTGGGTTTAGTGTACTGTATGCACTCTATATTGGACAAGAGAGTGCAATGACATTATTGGTGCTACATATTGATTTTTATCTGCCCGTCTGTAGAAATGTAATAGTGTAGTTTAGTATAGAACGACGAGCTGGTCAATTCAGTCGTCAATTCAGTCGTATCAGCAAGACGCTGGTGACAGTAATATTCGTTCTTGAAACATATTGGATTAATACTTATAACTAACTGGAGTATTTAAAATACGTTTCAGTGCATTAAGTGATATTTATTATCGTGTAATATTGACGGTTATTGTGTATTATTGACGTTTAATGTACACTGGTATATATATATAATATATTTGTAGCTGACTTTGTGATAGATATATAGTGGATGCTGAGTGAATAATCTGTGACTATTGTATATTGGTATCATATACTTTATTCATATATGTACATGTACGGACTACTTTACTGACAGTCATCGTACCCAGATCGCTGAACCGTACTGGAGTAATGGCTTTTAAAAACTACTATAAAGGTATATTGCTACTTTGAAGATAAAGCCCTACCAGATTAAACTGAGACTCCTTGCATAATTTGTGAAAGTCCGGAGATAACCGTATATAGTAAGTTAACATACTAATCGAATACAACCGAGCATGGCCGGACTAGGTTAACAGACTTTGATGAGTCCCAGTTAAATCTGGTCAAGCTATATATTATAGAATTTATGTAGTGCGCTCAGGATAATATGAAAAGCGGGAAAATTTAGTTCGATCCACAGAGGGGGGGGGGACTGGGGGGTTACACAAGTTTGCACTATTTATCGGTGTTATTTTAGCATAAATTTCACCGATTTTACAACAGTAGGCTAAACTGGTCAATGGTTTTAGGTATCACGTTATCCTGGGCACACTTTATCATTTTACAAACTTGGGCTACTATACAATTCAATATGTATGCCTTATTGTGATAAACTGAAGTCGACTTGTTTATGAACTGTGAATCAGGGTTTTTATTTTGAAACAGACTTCCTGTACAATAAAACACCATCAATTAGCCACCTGTAGGTCAAATGTTATGATCATTGCTATATATGCGTGAATATTGTCCTCTAGTTGGTCAATAGGTATACAGTGTGTTGGTTTCAATATTTGTTTTTGTGACAGGATAAGTTTTTTTTATCCCTTTTTGTCCTTTGTCTGTTCTTCTACAATTTGCTTGTAATGACGCTAATCTAACAATTTTACCTAATCTGTATGAAACTTGGTCAAAATGATCATCTCAACCAAATCTAGGTAATTTTGATATTGAGTGAGTAAAAGGCTGAGTGTCACATGCATTTATGCCTAACCCCTGTGAGGGTGAGGGTGAGGTACTGATTATTATTTAATGCTTTAGTTGGTTTCTTTTTGTATGCACAGGAGAATTACGATGCTAAAAACTGATGACTATAATTATATAACTCCTTGTACACCTATTGTCACAGTGTATAAACGAGTCAATTTTTTTTGTTATTGCAATAAGGCAAACACTATGAATTGTATAGTATCTCAATAAGTCATACAGTGAACGGAAGTTACATGTGCTATTAATCACAATGTAAGTATACAGGTTGAATTTTTATAGTATAGGCCAATAAATCATTGAGTGAACAGATTTTTTTACATGTACTTTTAATCACAATAAGTTATACACATTTAATTTTATACTCACTGTATATAGTGTCCCAATAAGTCATACAGTGATCGGATTTTACATGTGCTTTTAGTCACAATAAGTCTTACATATTGAATTTTATTGTATCCCAAAAAGTCATACAGTACTTTTGGTTTATCGGTTTATGAGCGGTGATTGAACTCAAAGATAGTATAAGATTTCTCCTAGTGTAGGAGTCTTAAGTCATTAAATATAATTAAACGTTTTAATATTATTATACGGCAGAATACAGGCTTGAATTTCAATTAATGAGTAGAAAGCTGTTCTTTTAAAACCTGTTATTATTGTACCGATATTGTATAACCATGACCGATTTCATATTTCTTTATAAAGTTGTGACCTATTTAAATTGTCATTCATTTATTTCTAAAAAAAATGTCTGCAGTATTTACATTGATCCGAGTTAATCACGTTTACTCTATATTGTAGCGTGAACTTAGTCCTCTATTGACTCGATCGTTTGGTTCGTCTTCTAACACATGTTACTGTTGATGCATGCCAGCTCGTAATAATAACGTCAAGCCCCTGAATGTTTAACCATGTATGTAATAATAACGTCAAGCCCCTGAATGTTTAACCATGTATGTAATAATAACGTCAAGCCCCTGAATGTTTAACCATGTATGTAATAATAACGTCAAGCCCCTGAATGTTTAACCATGTATGTAATAATAACGTCAAGCCCCTGAATGTTTAACCATGTATGTAATAAAAACGTCAAGCCCCTGAATGTTTAACCATGTATGTAATAATAACGTCAAGCCCCTGAATGTTTAACCATGTATTTAATAATAACGTCAAGCCCCTGAATGTTTAACCATGTATTTAATAATAACGTCAAGTCCCTGAATGTTTAACCATGTATGTAATAATAACGTCAAGCCCCTGAATGTTTAACCATGTATGTAATAATAACGTCAAGCCCCTGAATGTTTAACCATGTATATAATAATAACGTCAAGTCCCTGAATGTTTAACCATGTATTTAATAATAACGTCAAGCCCCTGAATGTTTAACCATGTATGTAATAATAACGTCAAGCCCCTGAATGTTTAACCATGTATGTAATAATAACGTCAAGTCCCTGAATGTTTAACCATGTATATAATTATGCTGACTATATGAATAACTTACAACTTACAATTATCTTAATTTTGCCCTCAGCCTTAGTATTTTAACTGGTTCAAACATACGGATATAAATCAACGTTGCAATATTCCCTAAAGCACTTAAAACTCACAACCATTGTGTCTATAATTTTTTCACTGCTTCCGATGTATAGCATAAGGTAAGGTGAAGTTTTCATTTACTTACTCGGGAAGCTCAATTGATATTATAATTTTTTTTTTTTTTTTTAATTGATACTTTTTAAGGCGAGAGTGTTTTCAATTCTGGTTTAAGTATGGTGGTATTTACCGATAGATAATGTGTTTCAGATCTTTTTTTTTCATTTTTTTAAAAAATAATTGAAGATGCTGAGCATAGCATTTATTTGCCAGTCAGATGGCTGACTTTCTGCTGAAATTTGGAAGGCATATGAGTGCCTCCATCCGGTACGGAATACCGTTAGGGCCATCGTGGTTACACATTAAAATCCAGAGGGTGACAATGCGATAGTGCGATAGTACGATGGCGACAATGCGATAATACGATGGCGACAATGCGATAGTACGATGGCGACAATGCGACAACGCGATAGTACGATGGCGACAATGCGATAGTACGATGGCGACAATGCGACAACGCGATAGTACGATGGCGACAATGCGATAGTCATATCGTACTATCGCCATCGTACTGTCGCATTGTCGCCATCGTACTATCGCGTTGTCGCATTGTCGCCATCGTATTATCGCATTGTCGCCATCGTACTATCGCATTGTCGCCATCGTACTATCGCGTTGTCGCATTGTCGCCATCGTACTGTCGCATTGTCGCCATCGCACTATCGCGTTGTCGCATTGTCGCCATCGTACTGTCGCATTGTCGCCATCGTACTATCGCGTTGTCGCCATCGTATTATCGCATTGTCGCCATCGCGTTGTCGCATTGTCGCCATCGTACTGTCGCATTGTCGCCATCGTACTATCGCGTTGTCGCATTGTCGCCATCGTACTGTCGCATTGTCGCCATCGTACTATCGCGTTGTCGCCATCGCGTTGTCGCATTGTCGCCATCGTACTGTCGCATTGTCGCCATCGTACTATCGCGTTGTCGCCATCGTATTATCGCATTGTCGCCATCGCGTTGTCGCATTGTCGCCATCGTACTGTCGCATTGTCGCCATCGTACTATCGCGTTGTCGCATTGTCGCCATCGTACTGTCGCATTGTCGCCATCGTACTATCGCGTTGTCGCCATCGCGTTGTCGCATTGTCGCCATCGTACTGTCGCATTGTCGCCATCGTACTATCGCGTTGTCGCCATCGTATTATCGCATTGTCGCCATCGTACTATCGCGTTGTCGCCATCGTACTATCGCGTTGTCGACTATCGCCAATCGACTACTGAGTCCAAATACTAGGTTTCATCGACTCAATACAAGGAATAATCCTGTGAAGTTTGACTAACCTTGCTCAATGTAAGGTCATGTGACCTTGACCTTTTGCCTACTAACCCAAAAGTGTAGGTTTCATCTACTTAATACAAGCAATCATCCTATGAAGTTTGAATACCTTAGGTCAAAGTAATCTCCAGTTATTGAGCCAAAATCCTTTTCTATCATAAGGTCACAGTGACCTTGACTTTTCGACTGATAAGTATCATCTACTGAATATAAGCAATAATGCTATGAAGTTTCACTTCCATTGGTCAAATTGTTCATTAGTTATTTAGCTGCAGCTGTGTTTTAATGTAAGGTCACAGGGTCCTTGACCTTTGATCTACTGATCCCAAAAACATTAGGCTTCATCTACTTAATACAAGCAACCATCCTGTTAAGTTTGACTACCCTAGGTCAAGGCAATCTCTAGTTATTGATCAGAACAAAAAGGTCTACGGACCGGCCCATCAACATTTGCAAAACAGTATACCCCCACTTCCTTTCAGTTATTATTCACAGAGTTATTTACTCACGCCTTTTGATGGGGAGTGTGATCATAAACACGTATGCAAAGTTTCAAGGCAATATCTTGAAGGACTTGAATTTAAGGACAATTTATGTCAAATATCTAAGGTCTAGGAAATGTGGTTCTGGTGAAGATTTTTAATTTTTCCCATCCGAATCCAGAGATGCCCCGAGGAGGGGTCTATCTGATCCCTGGGGTTATGATTTAATCAAACTTCAAAATTGGTAGAGGTCCATTAGACCATGCTACATGTCAAATATCTAAACTCTGGCTCTTGTGGTTCTGGAGAACAATTTTCGAGTTTTCCTATACAAAACCATATATGCCGCGGGGCCAATCTTACCCGGTGGTCATGATTTTAACAAACTTGTCCCCTAGACAATGCTTCACACCAAATATTCAAGCTCTGGGCCTTGCTGCATCGTAGAAGATTTTTTTTAAATTTGGCTGCCATGGAAACCAGAGTTCCTCATGAAATTCCATTTTTGAACAACTTTGAAATGGGACCACCAAAGGATCATTTCTACCAAATTTGGTACCAATTGACCCAGAGGTTTAGGAGAAGTATATTTTGTAATTTGAGGCAAAAGTTTGACGGACTCATGGATGGACAGTCTGATGACAGTTTCCACAAAATCTCAAAAGCTCACAATGTCACAGTGTAACAGGTGTGCTAAAAATTGGACTGGTACGAAAATTTTAACCAACGACAACACCGTGGTAAGAAGAGCTCCGCTATTCCTTGAATAGTAAAGCTAACTAGAACTCCACACAATGAGATCTATATATGTATCAAGTTTCAAGTCAATATCTCAAATACTTTTAAAGATATGCTCCGGACAAAAAAATAAGTATTTTAAATAACAATGGACAATTACTCAACAAGAGGGCCATGATGCGACAATGAGACAATGCGACAGTACGATGGCGACAATGCGACAGTGCGATAATACGATGACGACAGTACGATAACGCGATAGTACGATGGCGACAATGCGATAGTACGATGGCGACAGTACGATATGAATATCGCATTGTCGCCATCGTACTATCGCGTTGTCGCATTGTCGCCATCGTACTATCGCATTGTCGCCATCGTACTATCGCGTTGTCGCATTGTCGCCATCGTACTGTCGCATTGTCGCCATCGTATTATCGCATTGTCGCCATCGTACTATCGCACTATCGCATTGTCGCCCTCTGGATTTTAATGTGTAACCACGATGGCCCTAACGGTATTCCGTAATCCGGATTTGAACCCGGATCATCGGATTAGGCGGCAAGGACTCGAAAGGTTAGAGCCACTGAGCTACAGAGGCATAGGGAATAAAAGGAGTATTTAACTCATTATATTATGATTATCACATAGTCATTGAATTTAATATCTATATCTCGTAGCATCCATTAACATTAAGACCATGCAACTGACAGATGCATTATATATACAGTACAACCTCTGTAGAGTAACACCCTTTGGGAGCTGCATATATTGGCCGATGTGTAGAGGTTGTTGCTCTTTAAAGGTTTAATTTGGGAGTTAATATCACCAAAGGGAAATTTTGGAGATGTTCTATAGGGGGGCGGCCACGCTGGAGAGGTTATACTGTACGTAGACATGAGCCAATGGCGTAATAAAATTTGAAATAAACTACCTATAAATTTATTTCTTTATTTTTGGATTACATTTGTATTTTCCAAGTGTAAATGAACTATGTGCTTAATAATGCTTCTGGTATGCCTTAATTGCAAATACAGAAAAAAAAATGAAGAAGAAAAACATTTTATAATAAAAACATGCACTAACCGACATAAAATACTAATCTTACATTAAAATTCAATTTAAATTGATTTCTCCAAAATGCCCTACATATAATAATTGTTGCGACATGTTTTAAAATTAATCCTTAAGCAAACATCGAAAGGGTCTGAAATTTTGGACTACATTTCGGTGTTTATTTACTCAACATAATTGTCATGAGAAATTGGTCCTCTATGACTGCAGGGTTCGCTGACAGGTAATGTTTAAAGTTGCTGTTTCGAAATTAATGGAGTTTAACTGTTTAACTTCTCCTTGTTAATGATGCTAGGGGATGATGCTCCTTAAAGTTAAACATGAGTGTAATTTGTGTAGAATGTATGAATAAATTATAGTTTCAATTTAAATTCAGGTTATAAATACTAAATAACACTTTTCAATGTTTTAGTTCAGTGCTATTGTTATGATGCTCCATGTAGCACTTTGATCTTAAATGCTGGCTGGGGACCCAGATGGGGAGAGCATTGAACCCAGATGGGCAGAGCATTGAACCCAGATGGGGAGAGCATTGAACCCAGATGGGGAGAGCTTGAAACCAGATGGTGAGAGCATTGAACCCAGATGGGGAGAGCATTGAACCCAGATGGGGAGAGCTTGAAACCAGATGGTGAGAGCATTGAACCCAGTTGGTGAGAGCATTGAACCCAGATGGGGAGAGCGTTGAACCCAGATGGGGAGAGCATTGAAACCAGATGGGGAGAGTATTGAACCCAGATGGTGAGGGATTAGGAATAAAATAAATGCCATAAATGTTTTAAAAGTGGGTGGGGTAATTTCTATTACGGTAAGAAACGTCTTCAAATTCAAAAATATGCTTCTGAATTGGTATATTTCTATTGAGCTTGATCTAGTGTTAACTCCCATACGCAAATTCATGTGTTTTAGCATCATTTGTACATTTTATGACATTTGATTCCTAGTTACTGTAGTACACACCAATTTTTTGGTATTTTTTTGACAAATTGACCTTGAAATGGCCTTGACCTTGACATTTTTTACTTAAAATTGGAATTGAAATTTTGCATTTGGTCATAATGCACCAAACTCAAGTAACCATTTAACTATTATGTGTAAGTGTAGTGTATTATTAAAGTTTAAGTAAACTAGGGAATGCTTCGTAATTGTAAAGTCCATTTGACCTTGACTTTGAATTTTTCAAACTTTCCACCAAAGGGCAGCAACTTTTACCTATAGAACAGTAACACTCAAGGTCTCTGGAACATTTTGGTATGTGACACGGCCTGTTACTATTTTTTGCAAATTTTATTCAGTTTAGCCATTTTGCTGCTCTCCCCACAGAAAATTGAACTGGGATCCCAGCGGGATCTTAATCCCGGTGGGATGTTGTCATTTCAGTGGGATGGAAATTCATTCCAGTGGGATGGAAATTCATCCCTGTGGGATGGAAATTCATCCCTGTGGGATGGAAATTCATCCCAGTGGGATCCCGGTAATAACCTACCGGGATTTCCAAGTACATTTCCCGGTGGGATCCCACCTGAATAGTATTTTAGACTGAACTTATTTTTGTTGACTCAGTTGTTTTTTCCTTTTAGCCAACTTGCATTTTTTTTTAGAGTTTGAGCTAGAAAAATGTTTTATAAACCGTTTGACCATGGTGAGAAAAGACAAACTGAAGCTTGACCATGGTCTAACATGGTCAGTGTTTTCAACCGTGGTTGACCATTTGACCATGGTTGACTATGGTCAACCATGTTATTGTCTCACACTTTTATATTATCTCCCTTTAACAAAAATTATATATATATTTTTTAAAGTCCCAAAAAACACTTTTAAAATAAATGTTAGCAAAGTAATATATCATTATTATTATAAAAATAGAAAGATTTATTAATTAGTTTGACATAATAAAAAATTCATAATTACAACAAAATATTAATTAAGCTTTCCTATAAGAAATCAAATATTACCTGACATTATTTGAAACAAGCTGATTCATCTGTAGCTTGAACATTATCAGCAACTGGTGAGTTCTTGCCTTTAATTGTTCTAACATGGTATCTGACCATGTGACAAGGTAAGAAATACCAAAGAACTAACCGTGTTTTGTTAAATTGCACAAGATTTTGAGGGTAAAAAATCAACACTGCCGACCACCGGGATCCCGACCAATTTTCCCGGTGGGATCCCGCTGGGATGAGAGGCGGGATCCCGACCAATTTTCCCGGTGGGATCCCAGTGGGATGAGAGGTGGGATCCCACCCTCATCCCAGTGGGATTCCACCCTCATCCCAGTGGGATTCCCAGTGATTTTTTCTATAGGGCTACTATAAGTAAAGAGTAATTGTCAGAATTTTTGTCTTGTTTTCTCAAAATATTGATTTTGTACCCATTTTTAGCCAGTGTTATATCATGTGGTATCCGATGAATATTGACCTATAGTCATACAAAAAGGTTTCATTTCCCATGACCTATACAATCATGTATATCATATTTTTCTGCGCAATTAGCACTAAAATGTCGGGTTGTCAAGGACAAGTTCTTACCATCAATTTGGACGATCAATAAGTAACTTCTACTGTCATAATGAAGGTGGACATGCCATGTGCTATGGTATGCAATGTAAATTTTGGCTAATACTGCAAGTATAAATTGGTAACCCAAAGTTTAACAAAATTGTATTTTATTAATAGGCCAATTTTAACAAGTAATCTTTACCACTCATGCCGTGAATGAGTACTACCCATGCAACTTGGTATTAAGTTTTGCCCGTCTATGATCAAGGCAGTCGAGTTGGTTGTTGACAAAAAGTGTAACCTTTTGTAGTAAAACTACTATGGTGTTGGATAGTAATTTGCGTTATGGCATAGTTATAGCTTGACCAGATTTGGTAGGCACTCATTAAACTTCGGAAGCGTGTATTATTTTCCATAAGCGTAGTTGGTACTAATCAGAAATATTTGTTTATTTTTGCACCGACTTTGTCCGAAATATGCACAGAATATGTCCGGAGTGCCTACTAAATCTGGTCAAGTTGTATAAGTGGTATGTCTTCGTGGACTAATTTTTGTTGACAGATGTTTCTTGTTAACTTAGCCTAAAAGTCACATGATATGTCCACCCTGACAAAAGATAAGTATGGACATTTTACAGCTTCATTTTCTGGCTGGTGGATAAAAATGTTTGAATTTCCTGAAACAGTACATGCTGGTGTGGAAAAATCGCTGGCTTAGAATAAGAAGGTCCTTAGATAAGACTGATATTTATTTAAAATCAGCACCGAAAGGCGCTTCTTATGAGCCTAATTCTATGAAAATCAGAACTTGTCATGTTGACAAAACTGATGTTGAAACAGCTTGTTTTACCATAAGTAAAGAGTAATTATCGGACAGTTTTATTTCATTTTCTCAGAATATTGATTTTGTACTGCGACCTAATTGTCATTCTAAGCCAGGGCACTTCTTAGATTGGCCTTGATAAGGTCCATAAATTATGGTGTTATCAAAAGTTTGGCTATTTATACATTATAATAATTAAAGTTGAACTGAGCAATATTTGTTTAACAAGGTCACTCCTGGTTCATAATGTTTGAGTTGTAAAGTCTGTCTTGTTGACATTATTATATCCATTCATCATAAAGGTATATTGAGGCCAGTCATGAATACAGGAAAAGTAAGACAAGTTGGATTTTATTGAGGTCAGAAATGATCTTTTGTTGAGTGGTTGCTCTTTGATGTAGGGCACCATATTTATTACAATGACTCTTATGACTCTTCCTGTCAAGAGGGGTAGTTGTTTTGTTCAGCCGGGGGGGGGGGGGAGGGGGGGCTGTTCAAGGTATTCATTGTGGAAACAGCAAATCGGTGTTTGTTGAAAGTTTGTCTATCTAAAATGAAGTTAACTATAATTAAAACAGGTTGGTGTTCCAAGGTGGTTGTTTATAAATATAGCTCATTGTGTATAAAAAAGTTGATTTCCAGCAATTGCAATAAAGCATACACATTGAATTATAGAGTATGACAATAAATCATACAGTGATAATATTTTACATGTGCTATCAATTGCAATAAATGATACAAGTTGAATTGTATAGTAATCTGATAAGTAATACAATGATTTGGTTTAATTACGCTGTGAAGCTGAGCCTCTCATTTTAAATGATGTAATATACAAATGAAGATGTGATACAAATGAAGATGTGAAATTTATTGGGTTTTTTTTTGCATAATTTGACAGATTGTGTAACTAATTAGCATGATTTATATTATAACCTGAATTAATTACGGTAGAGAAATTCAGTACAATCGTACTGGAAGTTGTTGTATGATGATATTAGCAAGTTTTTATGATCAAAATTACCAGCCAATAAACACTTAGTCTAGTACTGTACTACATGTATGTAGAAATTATCGGCTAGTTTTGTCAAATCACCATACATGTATAATTATATGTTGTATAAGGCAGAATTAATCTACTCTGTTGATAGTTGCATAATTGGGTTTACTTGGGTTTACTGTCCGTTCAGAGTTAAATGAGAACGGTTATAAATATAAGCTTTTTGGTCAGGAAAACTATGTTTATCTAGGTTTACCTGGGTTTGGTTATAAACATAAACTTGTCGGTCAGGTAAACTTATATGTTAATCTAGGTTAAACTGGATGTTTTACTGAGTTAACTTTAGTTCTCACTATTCTTTCGAATGGGATAGTAAGTTCCCTCAATGATATGATAGAAAGGCTTGTATTCACAAAGTATCCTTTAAGTAGTAAGCGAACTTTAGATGTTAATAATGATATCAACTTAGCTTCTTGGTCGCATCAAACCAATGACCTAATAAAAATGGTTTCAGCTGAACGCTGACTGGCAAATAATAAAGGCTATAATCAGCGCATTTTATAATCTCGTGCCTTCAGGACTGAGGTGTGGAGAGTGATCCTTGTGCCATCAGGACTGAGGTGTGGAGAGTGATCCTAGTGCCATCAGGACTGAAGTATGGAGAGTGATCCTCGTGCCATTAGGACTGAAGTGTGGAGAGTGATCCTCGTGCCATCAGGACTGAAGTGTGGAGAGTGATCCTCGTGCCATCAGGACTGAGGTGTAGAGAGTGATCCTCGTGCCATCAGGACTGAAGTGTGGATAGTGATCCTCGTGCCATCTTGAGGTGTGGAGAGTGATCCTCGTGCCATCAGGACTGAGGTGTGGAGAGTGATCCTCGTGCCATCAGGACTGAAGTGTGGATAGTGATCCTCGTGCCATCTTGAGGTGTGGAGAGTGATCCTCGTGCCATCAGGATTGAGGTGTGGAGAGTGATCCTCGTGCCATCAGGACTGAGGTGTAGAGAGTGATCCTCCTGCCATCAGGATTGAGGTGTAGAGAGTGGTCCTCGTGCCATCAGGACTGAAGTGTGGAGAGTGATCCTTGTGCCATCAGGACTGAGGTGTGGAGAGTGATCCTCGTGCCATCAGGACTAAGGTGTGGAGAGTGCTCCTTGTGCCATCAGGACTGAGGTGTGGAGAGTGATCCTCTAGCCATCAGGACTGAAGTGTGGATAGTGATCCTTGTGCCATCTTGAGGTGTGGAGAGTGATCCTCATGCCATCTTGAGGTGTGGAGAGTGATCCTCGTGCCATCTTGAGGTGTGCAGAGTGATCCTTGTGCCATCAGGACTGAGGTGTGGAGAGTGATCCTCGTGCCATCAGGACTGAAGTGTGGATAGTGATCCTCTTGCCATATTGAGGTGTGGAGAGTGATCCTCGTGCCATCAGGATTGAGGTGTGGAGAGTGATCCTCGTGCCATCAGGATTGAGGTGTGGAGAGTGATCCTCGTGCCATCAGGACTGAGGTGTGGAGAGTGATCCTCGTGCCATCAGGATTGAGGTGTGGAGAGTGATCCTTGTGCCATCAGGACTGAAGTGTGGAGAGTGATCCTTGTGCCATCAGGATTGAGGTGTGGAGAGTGATCCTCATGCCATCAGGACTGATGTGTGGTGAGTGATTCTCGTGCCATCAGGACTGAGGTGCTGAGAGTGATCCTAGTGCCATCAGGACTAAGGTGTGGTGAGTGATCCTCGTGCCATCAGGACTGAGGTGTGGAGAGTGATCCTAGTGTCATCAGGACTGAGGTGTGGAGAGTGATCCTCGTGCCATCAGGACTAAGGTGTGGAGAGTGCTCCTTGTGCCATCAGGACTGAGGTGTGGAGAGTGATCCTCTAGCCATCAGGACTGAAGTGTGGATAGTGATCCTTGTGCCATCTTGAGGTGTGGAGAGTGATCCTCATGCCATCTTGAGGTGTGGAGAGTGATCCTCGTGCCATCTTGAGGTGTGGAGAGTGATCCTTGTGCCATCAGGACTGAGGTGTGGAGAGTGATCCTCGTGCCATCAGGACTGAAGTGTGGATAGTGATCCTCGTGCCATATTGAGGTGTGGAGAGTGATCCTCGTGCCATCAGGATTGAGGTGTGGAGAGTGATCCTAGTGCCATCAGGATTGAGGTGTGGAGAGTGATCCTCGTGCCATCAGGACTGAGGTGTGGAGAGTGATCCTCGTGCCATCAGGATTGAGGTGTGGAGAGTGATCCTTGTGCCATCAGGACTGAAGTGTGGAGAGTGATCCTTGTGCCATCAGGATTGAGGTGTGGAGAGTGATCCTCATGCCATCAGGACTGATGTGTGGTGAGTGATTCTCGTGCCATCAGGACTGAGGTGCTGAGAGTGATCCTAGTGCCATCAGGACTAAGGTGTGGTGAGTGATCCTCGTGCCATCAGGACTGAGGTGTGGAGAGTGATCCTAGTGTCATCAGGACTGAGGTGCGGAGAGTGATCCTTGTGCCATCAGGATTGAGGTGTGGAGAGTGATCCTAGTGTCATCAGGACTGAGATGTGGAGAGTGATCCTAGTGTCATCAGGACTGATGTGTGGTGAGTGATTCTCGTGCCATCAGGACTGAGGTGCGGAGAGTGATCCTCGTGCCATCAGGACTAAGGTATGGTGAGTGATCCTAGTGTCATCAGGACTGAGATGTGGAGAGTGATCCTAGTGTCATCAGGACTAAGGTGTGGTGAGTGATCCTAGTGTCATCAGGACTGAGATGTGGAGAGTGATCCTAGTGTCATCAGGACTAATGTGTGGTGAGTGATCCTCGTGCCATCAGGACTGAGATGTGGAGAGTGATCCTAGTGTCATCAGGACTAAGGTGTGGTGAGTGATCCTAGTGTCATCAGGACTAAGGTGTGGTGAGTGATCCTAGTGTCATCAGGACTAAGGTGTGGTGAGTGATCCTAGTGTCATCAGGACTAAGGTGTGGTGAGTGATCCTAGTGTCATCAGGACTAAGGTGTGGTGAGTGATCCTAGTGCCATCAGGACTAAGAGAGTGATCTAAAATTACCAGGAGTTGTAGAACTTTAACTTTACAATCAACTTCATGTATTCAACTTAAGCTTGATCTCATTTCAGCTTTCATCAGGATGGGTGACTACACATCCTCCGTTGATCCTCAACTATGGGAGGCTCAGATTAGATCCTACACCAGTTCACCTGTACAGTCCAATGAACCGACATCAAGTACGCCAGACCTCGCTGCTGTAAGTACAATTATCCATTTTATTAGCTCGACGTTTCGAAGAAAAAAGTTACTGACATGACGGGATTGTCAGCGACTGCATGTGCGTTGGTTTCGAGTCATTTTCTCAAAGACAATCAAACTTAGCAACAGACTTGAAAATTAACATGGTTGTTCACCATCTGAAGAGGGAGTCTATATTGACAAGGCTGATAACCCTGTGACCTATATTTATTGAGTTATCTGCCCTTGTAACTATCAAAAAAGAAAAAGGCGGTGCTCTTGTTCATACAGAGTCTGCTCTTATTCCAACCCACTTCCAATTGTATGATAACCTCATTAATTAATTGTGTTTATTATATTGTCCAGAGAATTTGAAACCATCCTGACCTTTTAATAAGTATATTCTTACAGTTGATACAAAGTCTATATTTTTAGTCACAATTAATGTTTAATAAGTGGGTCGACTATATCGATGATGTTTGCGTTGTAATACAAACACAAATCTAAAATACCGATATTGCACAATTTGCTCGGGGCAATTGATATATTCATTTAGCAAGATGCTTGTTATATGTTCTGGCATAAGGGTCAGGACCAGGTCACATTTTCCATGCTATGCTGTAAGATCACACAGGTTTCATAGGTATAATAGTCTGCCAGTGTTAACGCTATCCTTTGTCTACAAATGAATATGGAAATAAAATGCATTTCAAATGTCCAATTTGGTGCAATGTCATGCAAATGGTAAGTACTTCGAATGCATATACTCTTTACCATTTTTGGCTAAGAAAGCAAGTAGAAATTAGTCAGCTGAAAGTAAAAATCACCATAAGTATTTTATTCTTCACCCATGTTTAACAAAATATCCTTGATGCTCAAGCACTGAATGAGTACTATCTATATTGCAAGTTGATATTTTTCGAAAAAAGTCACTTTTTTTGTCTGGAGCCGTCTCAAATACCTGGATTTTGGCAAAGTAATAAGCTTTCGTTCATAGATATTAAGTGCCATATATAGCTCTCATTTTCTGCTTGAGCATCCTGGATGTTTCCCTAAAATTGATCAAAGAATGAAATACTTTGGGTTGTTTTTGTTGTCAAATTTCTACTTGCATTGGTATGTCCACACTTGTTTATGTGTCTACGAAAGTGTTTTATATGTAATCCGATAATCGCAACATTTGGGTTTTGATGCACAAAATTAATCATATTTATCATTATTTACCGAAAATGTTCTTATAATTTAGTTACGCCTTACCCGTTTTCAATTGTCCAATTATGAATATTTATTTTACAACTCAACAAGTGGCATTAAACTTTCTATGCACTGCAGGATTAAGTGTGGAAAGTCAGATTGCATAATTGAATTCTGTAGTTAATATATTATGCAAACTGACAGTGTGGCATTGACAATATCCCTGTCGAGTATTCAGGGTAAGAATAAGGGACAGCATGAGATATTTTTATCAAATTTATGTAAATATCTAATTTTACCAAGAAAGACAACTCAAATTAAAAACAGCACTAAAGGACACCCACTAGTTGTTTCCCTTTGAAGAATAACATGAGGGGTGTTGAGTCCATATTATCTGTTACCATACATAACTTAATAAACATACTTTCTGGTACTTTCTCTATATCCGAAAATCAAAATCTTAATCGGGGACTATGCATAATACATATTTGGTTTCCTAGGTACTACAGTTATTGTAAACCTATGCTCAGATTTGAATTCTTTATAAATCTTTAACTGCTACATATTCTGGTAAAATGATAAGTAATATTAATAGTTAATTATTCAAACAAGATCTTTCCCCAATTTGTAGATGCAAAAGTATTATGAGGAATTTAACTTCGAGTGTAAGTTTGAAGATTTTTGTTAGTACTTCGATAGAAAAAGGTACCCTGGTTCTCTGCAAAAATATTTTCCAGATTTTGATTGGTCGATAGTGTGCTTTTGTGTGGGGAATTGCCGTTGAATGTACAGCAACCAGACTGACCCAGTAAATGAAAGAAGTCACTCTTATTACATGTATTTATGTATACAAAGAAAGACAACACCGACAATATATAATAGTAATTGAGTACTGGAAACCCATAAGTTGTTTCCCTTTTAACAAAATCATTCTCTTGTTGGACCTAAAACTAGACTACAAAAGTTGTTATGAATCATATGAGCTCAGTGATTGAAGACTAACCGCTTGTTTATTATGGACATTAGAGAGTGTGGACAGCAAACATGGAAGACTGAAAAAATAAAGAAGGTGGGAGGGGGGAGTAAAACTGACTGTTACACCTGCCTTACTCCATTGCCCCCCCAACTTCGTTCTTACAGCTAGCTTACCGGTGCATTATTTTTTCAGTCAACACATCCGTGGATGATCTGTATGACTTAAACTTAACTTTTTAGGTTTAAGTTCATCCATTATCATTAACAGCATTAGTGAGCTGTCAGCATATGAAACAAGAAGACTAGTAGCTCATTTCAGCTGTGAAGAGAGGTGATTTTTATATGAGTAAAGGGAGGTAACTGATGATGACAATATGTGCAGTAATTATATATCAGTTACTTCCCTTGGTATAATATAAAATATTATGTTGATATTTTTCTTCAAAATTTTTAAACTGAATCAACTGGTTTGTTAAGTTCATGTGTGTAATACTGTATAACAATGTGTTTAATGAAGCGGTGGGTGTATTGTAACGTATGTCATAGATCTACTTTGATGAGCATCTGCATATCAGTATCATTACCCCCAGATTACGTCAGTACAACTTAGCGATTAGAGTGTATTGACATGACCTGATATACATACAAGGTTGATGTCCTCAGTTGTTTGTCGGTCGATTGCGAATTGCGAATACACAATTCGTCTGTTCAAGGTCGTTGATTTGATATTCTCTACGATCGGGAAGAAACCTGAATCAGTCATTATAGAAGGCTTGGTATTTCATCTTATCATCTTATATGAGTCTGCAGGGCTTACTACTGTAATAGTTTGGTTGGTCCCTACTAGTTTTATCATTTATGGCTCTCTATGTCTGGTCCTCTACTAAAAATTTTAATTTTATATATGGCCCTTTAGGGGTTACACTGGTATCCAAGGGAGTGGTGTTGAGTTTTATTGGGAAACAAATGCTCGGGCCTCACTTCATAGGTAGGCTGAATATCATCAACCGCGACTCAAAGTCCAGTGTTTGGACGCTTGGATTTTGTATCCCAGCGATCTAAGTTCGATTTTCGGTTGCGGCAGGTCTTCGGTAATGATTTTCCTCCACAATCATGTGGAAAGTTGTCCATTCCGTGCGTAAGGGTAAGTTTGTACTGGTTAGAACACAGTTTAGGAAATCTGGTCAGGTGAAGCGGCCGCTGTACACATTCAAACCTGAATCAATAAAAAGATCAATAAGTTAAGTGTTGAAATAAATAAAAAGATCAATAAGTTAAGGGTTGATCTTACATACTGTCAAATCATTAATTTTCGTGGGAAGTCAAATTTCGTGGACTCAACCATGAAAATTAATCTCATCAAACAATAATTCTGACCTTTGTATTTATTACCTTAAATGCAAAATCCATGTATAAACGTCCCATCGAAATGGTATTTTCTTTAATAAAACTACATAATTTCGTCCCATTGAAATTAAATTATTTTACAGTATTTGACTTTAAAATGGAACGCTTCTATGTCAAATACCTTTTATAGATACTCAAACTATCTGACTTATTTATGACATGTTACTTGCTACATGCTCATTATTTATCTGTACACTTAAGTATTTGTTCGATACTTTTCTTGTTTTCACGGCTTTGGAGTTGGGAAAGATTCTAGCCTAAGATAGCTGGGTTGAAAATGGAAGCTACAACAAATTTAATGAGTGCTTGCAGTTAACTGGGTACTGTTTATCAAAGCACTAACAGCAATTTAAATTTGCATGAAAGTTTTAAAGATTTCCTTGAGCTCAAGTACCTCAATAAAACAGAACCCTAGCTCTTTGTGAATTGACAGTAATGTTAATTACTTGGCAGTATTCTGGAACATTGTATAAAACAACAGCTATAATATTCATTTATCCGCTATTGAGATCAACAACCGTTCCACTTATCCTTGGAGAGTTCAGACAAATGTATGTGGCTGTCCGTTGAAATAGAGGACAATATGTCTTACCAGTAACAAAATAAGACACTAAAATGTCTTAATATGATATGGAGAAATAAGAAGATATAAATCAAGATTTAATGTATTTTTTCGGTTTAATATTTATTTTATTTCCAAAGAAATTGGAAATAAAGATAATGTATCTGTCATTAATGAAAAGGCTGTGCTAATTTTAAAAGTAAAAAATGGCCATGAATATGAGATTCAAATTGTAATATATTCATAATATGATGTGACGGGATAGTAATTTATTAAACAGCTGACTGTTCATCGGAGTATGTCACGTCACACCCATGTAAAAAATAAATTGGGTTATATTGGAGTCGGATGCTTGGGTTAGGACGTCCTTACAAAATTGTATGTTGGCCCTAACGCTACCTTCTCATTGAAATCGCCCCTACTCAAACTTTTTGAAGCCTTATAATTTCTTTATATAACAGGTTCCTCAAAAATTATTTTCATCCAAAAAAAAATTCGACATACCTATACTCACCTTAAAAATCTTGGGTTGCGTTAGGGCAAACAAACAATACATTAAAGGATGACCTTACTTTGTCAAGCAGTATAATCTAGCCAGCATGTGAACTTTCTTGTTTTGCTTGTGAATGATGAAATAAGTCTTAATAATGATCCATAGGGATATTCCCAAGTAATTTATTTGAGATTGGATACCAGGAGCTGTGTCAATTGCGTATAACTTTAATGTTTGAAAATTAATTCCTTGAAGACAGAGCTTCACAAAGACAGGAAATATTTAAAAAAAAATTAATAGCAATTGTTGCTATATATTAATGTCAAAACCTTTTATTTCATAATCAAATGTTAGACAATGAATGGAAGCTACTGTGAACAAATAAGCTTTCACAAGTACTAACATTCATGTTTTGCCTTTCGACTACAAAATTTCGTGGTGTCCAATTTTATAAATGTTTTTGTGACACTTTTGTGACTACTTAATTCTGCAAATTTCTTTTCGCAAACTGTGTTACGGGTTCATAAAAATCATTTACCCAGGACGGGGCTCGAAACTGCGACCTCCCACTTGTAAGTCAGGTGCTCTATCAGTCAAATACTGGTCCTGTGACATCTGCAAAATTAAATTGCACGAAATGATTTCTTGGTTTTACAGCTGTTTTCTCTTGTTACACTGGGAGTGGGTGAATTCTAGACAAATTTATCTAGTATCCATTATGAATTGCAACAAAAATATTATAATATCTGCCTTGTATTAAAAAAGAAAACCTGTTTTAGAACTACAATTTTTTATTTTTTTTGATAGAAGATAAATTGTGATGACCTCAATACTTGAGTGCTGAAATCTTATATGTTTATAATTATTTATGCTGTATAAAAGGTTGTTTGAGTGCATCAGGTCTGGAGTTGTGGTTTTGTAGTACAAGTTTAACTACATACCCGAGGGATATGCATGATTTATCTTGGATAACTGCAAGTATAGCGTTTAACCGCAAACATATGCCAGTTGATTCTATCATATATCGATGGCTTAGAACAAGAAGGTCGTAACTACAAAATCGATATGTTGAGAAAACAAGAGAAAACTGTCTGTAATTTACTCTTTACCTATGGGAAAACACGTTTTTAAAACTTCATTTTGGTCAACATGACAATTTCAGATTTTCATGAAAATTGGCTCATAAGAAGCGTCTTGTGATGCTTATTCTAAATATGTATGAATCTTAAAAGGTCGTTAGTGGCACTTACGACCTTCTAATTCTAAGCCATCGATATGACCTGCATTAAGAGATATTGCCTACAGCAGTACTGTTAAAACTTCGTACTCTGGTAACTTTCTATATGATATACATGTATATCAGCAAATTATAATTAATCACAATGAAATTGATTTTTCTGCTGCCGTAATTAAAAATTCCTCCCTTTGGTGGTATAACGTACCATGAACCTCCTTATATACAATACAATACAATACAAGACAAGACAATGCAATACAATGGGTAATTATTGTGTAGATAAACAATGTTTTTTGAGCCGTGACGGAAGGTTACACTTCTTAGTCATGGTATGTGAATATACCTGGTTAAAATCTCTAAAGGCATACCCTATATCTATCCTTTGAGGGCAAATCAACCTTCCTGCATTAATTAGTCACAGCTCAAAAAACATGGTTAATCTATGCCAGTATTTCCACATCAATATTGCACTGTGTGTACTTTTAGAATCTCTCTGGGGCAACTACCGGTATATCTGCTGTGCACTTTAATTCTTGAAACACCAGTTAAAATTTTGATCTTAAGGAAATTAAATATTCAGAGATTTATCACAGTGCCACCACCCTTATAACTAGTTTCCAACTTCAATGCTGGTATTATTAATACATTAAGTGTTGGTGTAAAGTTGTACTTCTACATAATAATTATGTCAGTGCTTTCCGACTGATCGAGTTATAGTACCATGATGTTGTTTAATCTATGTCATTCTGTATAACTCTAACGCGGTATTTGGACCTGTGCCACCTAAAGTAAGCAGGTAAATCAGGTATAGCAACATAAGGATATTGGAAAAGGGATTATCTTTTGAATGTGTACCGTAATTTTAATTTACTTGATGAATAAAAGTGAGCAGGTAAAATAAACTCCTGCTCTCCCTAAATCGATGTAATGGTCAGTGATTTCTGTTTATATTGACATTGCAGAATATCGCGTTAGAGTTATACCTTCCACAGCGCTTTGCTTAGGCAACGGACACCTAAAAATATCAATTTTTGTGGATCGAAACAGAATATTGAGCTGAGTGCACTTTTAGCAGTACATTTTTATATAGTGAATTGTTGTTCAAGGTCACGGTTCAAAGGTCAGCTTCTATATACAGTCATGTATAGATCTACAACGACCTTCGAAATATGACCCCTGGATGAGTCCATTTGCCAAGGTTGAAACGATATTTACCGTTATTTTACGAAAAAATATGAACACTTTTTAGAAAAACACAGTTTACTTCAAGCTGGCAACGTAGCTTAGCGGATAAACTCTTCTCTTGCAAATTGGTAGAAACATACTGTATATATGGGCTTTGGGTTCGAGTCCGCTGCTATACTCTTTTTCAATAATTAAATTTCTATTTCAATACTTTTTTTCGTATTATGTGTATATTTTAATTCTTAATATTTTATAAATTCACGTTTTATAACTAATAAAAAATATTTTGTTTCCATTACATTGATTTAGTCTTGATATTGTATTTATTGCTCAATTGATAATTGGATTATAATTACTAATAGCTTCGCTGCAATAATCATTTAAGAATTTGCAATAGAAACGTCAGAATTAGCTAATGATGTATGTTGTGTTTCTGTGTGGTGCAGTGGTCATAGTACATCGCTTACAATCGCTTATTTTATTCTTTCCAGTGTGAGTTCGGACCCACTAACGAACAGTTTTTTATATTTAATAAACTAATACTTACATGTAATGCTATATGCATTCATTGTATTACCCGATTATGATCACATATCATTATATATTGTTTCTATTCATATTTTGCGTTATTCTTTGTTCCTATATTAATTGTATCAATTATACAATGTAAGTTGTCCCAGAATACCGTATAATCCTCTTATATCTTAAAAACTATCAAGTTCTGTATGCCCAAATTATAATAGTCTATTAGAGAAATTATTTCTTGACATCCTAGCCAAGTTTCATGATATATCTTCCAAAAACATTCAAAGTGTGTGCATTTGACGAGTACCAGGTGACGCTTTACGGCCCACAGAACGTCAACGTCAATACTCGCTAACGACGTCACGCTACCTCAGTTTTCCAAAGAACTCCCATTCGTGGGCTTTACTCTTTAAAAATTATACGCCGAAATTGTTATCAACTCTTTGGAAATATATTTCTTTACATACTGTCAAAAATTCATTCAATGTTTTTCAAAATGGACAGCTTGCGCTGACATTCTGTGCGGATAGTGTAGGAAGCGATCTGGCGCAAGTTTTTGTTTTGATCGGTCCGTCTGATCACTTTTGTTCCGCTTCTTTTCTGCGCCAAAAAAACGTCGGGTTTCATAAAAACAACTGCCGAATCACCTTGGCATATTGTGCTGTGGATTTTACATAATTTATCGTTCCGCCTGATACTATTCTATGTTATATACGGTACAACACAATGCTTAGAAAATGGCAGTCACTCCGTAACGTTGTCTGACGTCGTGATTTTTTTATATTGTAACGCTAACAACGTTGCTATATTACTTCATTAACCCATCAGATATGACATCATCACTATGAATCATTGTATAAAAACTAGCCAAAAGATGCCAATTATTCTTATATATATTATGGCGCGATGCGGCTAAAACTGCTTAAGTATTATTGCCATTAAATAATTAAATTCTTTTTTGTGATACATACTTTTTTCGTGCTGGCCGTAAACCGTTACCATGGGTTACAAATACATCCATTTATCGAATACGACGTATACTGATATAAAATGATTTCGTAAAATACACGTGCTATGGTTGTAGAAATGTCCATGCAAAATTATAAAACTATATCATTATGTTGGAGTAAATAAATCAAGAATTATACGCTATTCTGGGACAACCCTCGTATATGCTAGCTCTTGTCAGTCCGACAACCCTCTCTCACACACTGACAATTAAGTCCCATTTCTTCTCCTCCATACAAAACCTATGTACGTTCTCGATGAGATCGTTCGCGCCGTCGCTATATTTGTGTACCAGTTATGACATATGTGCTTCTTACTCTCTGAAACTTTTATCATTATGCATCTCTGTGTAATTAGAAAAGCACGAAACATGTTTGCTGAGCAAAATTTAAAAAAAAAATATATAGCTGACTGTGATTCGAACTCATAAGTACTCGTATTCATAGTAGCTTAGCCGACTGCGCTATGCGCATTACTTGATATGATAATTCTTAATGCATGCTTTACGGGTAAATACACCCCTATAACATGGATTATTCAAATGTTAAAAGTACAGTTACGCCCGAGTGCTTGTTGTAGATCTATACACATGAGTATAACAAAGTATCCCAGGATAATGAGAAAGGCCGATAAATTTGGTATAGTCCACAGAGGTGGAAAAATCAAGCGTGCATAATTTATATAGACCTATCCAAGTTCAATGTTTGTAAACATTACATTATTCTGGGGGCACTTTTATGATACATGTATATACACAATTATGGATTGAATGATTTCTGAGAATTGTTTGTGATTTTACAATCCCTTGTTAATTGTTGCATTGTATTTATTATGCTGGGAACGAGACTGTCCATAAATGATTCCAGCTACTAATTTATTGTTCTGTTAATTGTTCAGTTAATTGTTCTGTGTCATTGAGAAGCCCCAGGTTAATTTACAGTCAGTGCTTCCAGATGCTTGCATGCAACTTGTGGCAATTCCCAGATGGATTATTCTGTATTATGATTGAAATTTATTTCATTTCTGAATTGTTGTTTTGCAAAACTCTGTAAGCAGACAGCAGAAGTTTGCATTTAGAATTGAAATTCTTTCTGTAATGAACAAGCTAAACCCATTGAAGTTAAAGAGGCATTCCCTATAACTTTGATCGTTTAAATCGATTCAGGAATATTATACATTAAATGAGAATCGTTATTGCTTAAACTTCTCAAATGTTCAACAAAAAACTCCCACTAATTACAGAGAAAAGAACAAAAACATATTTCCGTAACAAGCCAAAATAGTCACGAGTTGTTTCCGTTTGACTACGTTATAATAAATCGCTGGAAGCGATAAATTATTATTGGTGATTTAAATCTATTTTTGACATTATAGAGACATATTTGCGCATACTTTCTTCTGACAAATTATGACAATTGATAGTGCTTTGTACATTTAGCTCATTTAATGTGATAGTAGAGAAAAATATGCTAGTTTAAGGAATGCCTCTTTAATTGATATAAATTTTGTTTGGCTTGATCAACATTTCCCTGTCTGCTGGTTTAAGCAACAGATATTTGCATGACTTAAATAAGCTGATTGATTAGGACTTCTGCTAGTTTGTTTTTGACAGCTTCTGTAGTTAAGTCCTAACATAAGAATTAAGCCTTGCAAACTGTGTGTTGTCAACCGGCTTAGCTCAGTCAGTCGAGCACGAGACTTCTGATCTCGAATTGTAGCCAAATGAATCATATAATCTGTTACTTAGACCAAGAGTTTGATATGATGTGTTCTGATTGGTTGTGCTTATCCTTAAGTCAGGTAAGATCAATGATTACCACAACTTCTTGTTGAATGAATCAATTTGCAGACTTTTTAATGATGATTTTGTCAGTTCAAAGCTAAATGAGAACGGTTTTAAACATAAGCTTGTCTCTGAGGTAAACTACGTTCATGTAGCTTTAACTAGGTGTAACTGAGTTCACTGTACTCCCAGCTTTTCTTTTGAACGGAATAGTCGGTTCATTAATATTACTAATTGGTTCCCTCATTACTAATGGTTTCCTCTTTAGTATTACTTATTTAATCGACAGTTACAAATTCTAAGGGATGAAATCTTTCCCATTTGTTTACTAACATCCACACAAATGCTTTCTTGGTACACATGTCCCCATGAGTGCGGATCTATCATTCAGTAATAATGCAGAAATGGCGTTTTTGCCATGTTTTCTGGTTTTTGCCATGTTTTCTGCACAATGAATATGACGTATGAATCATAGTGTACCTATATAAACTTTCTGAAACATGTGGTGTTCATTTAATTGATTTAACATGCATATCTTTGTATTTGGTGGCAGTTTATTCATTTAAGTGGAGATTAATTTGATGCTTGAGCAGGCAGATGAAAGAGTGCATGCTGTATGTGTGCATTCTGTACCAGGCATTCAGGCTCAACTGCTAAATTTGCCACCAATAACTTTTCTACCCATGCAGTACTGTAAAATCGTTTAATTTCACTGGGACAAAATTTTGTGGTTATTTTTGGGTGAAAAACACCATTTCGTGAGGATGTAATTTCAAGGATGCAGTTTCCACTAAGTCGGATACTACTGTATATAGAATCATTAATCTTTGTGGGGGGATTAAATCCCTCCATGGTTGAGGTCAAATAATGAAATGCACAAAATGAAATCCCCACGAAATATGAATGATTTTACAGTAAATCATGTAATAATATTAAGTACATTTGTACAAGGAAACTCCAGATGTGCTTCCCGATATTATATATCTGGAAAATTGGCCTGGGCCCGTATTCATAAAGCTCCTAAGGGGAAAATATTCCTTAGGTTGATATATTTACCTAAGGTTTTATAGGAATTCCCTTAGTTTTATATGATTTCACCTTAGATATCTGAAACCTTCTTAAAATGATGTTTCAGATATCTAAGGTGACATCATATAAAACTATATAACCTTAGGTAAATATATCAACCTAAGGAATATTTTCTCCTTAGGAGCTTTATGAATACGGGGCCCTGAGCTTCTTTCAGCTTACTGAATGATGAACGGGGATGCTTTCCCTACATAGTTGTAGAAAAAAAGCAAAAAGTAATTTAATTATTTTTCCCAATAAGAGTCCCCAAACTCTTCTTTATCCAGTTATTTTCCAAAAGATAATTTGAAACTTTTGGTGACAAATTCTCGATCTCATGCAGGCATAGATTTTAATTTCTACGAGGATTATCATTCTGAGACAAATGTGTGATTCTTTGATCGCAAGATATTGAATTACTGTGCACTATAAATTTATGTGTCTCGGTAACGATAACGTCTTCAACAAAGTACACATAGCCTTTTTAAACTAACCTTGATGTTGCTAATATGCTCGGTATAAAAGTATATGATAGTTCGGTAAGTTTGACTTCGTGGTCAGCATTCGGTGCAAGTTGACAAACTATTTGGAGACATATGGTCATGCATTGGCATTTATAAAATGCCATATGCATTGGCATTTATAAAATGCCATTTCTTGACCTGCATTCCATATAGTGCTGGCTGGAATTAGCATATATTTCAGCTTGTGTGTGGGGAAAAAAGCATTATACCCACATTGTGCAGGAAATATACAAAGCTATTAATATTCAAAGGCTGTTTTCTGAAGTTCGGCTGTTCAACCACCCTTTCACATTTTAATGTCCATTGGTCATTGGGCTACCTAAGGAAACATGCCTTCTTGTCTCCCATTTGAAGACTATTTCTCTCCTGTACGTGGGTGAGGCAGTCAACTTAATTCTATGGCACCAAGGAATATCAAACATGTACTGGTGCCAATTTACATCTTGGCCGAGAGGAGTCCAAGGTACTGTTTTATCAAGGGACTTACGGAAATCGGAAATCGTAAACTTGCGTTCAAATTTAAATTCTTTATATTTCTTTAACTACCGCAAATTGAGGACAGATATTGTTTGTAGACGTTCATTAACTGATTCAGAATATTGATTAGTATTACAGCTTAAATTACCAGATTTTATAGTTGTTAAAGTACTACAAAGAATTTAAATATGATCGTAAGTTTACGATTTCCGTAACTCTGTTGATAAAAGGGTACCCATGACCTCTAGATCTCAAAGGGTACACCCTACCTTTTGCAGCCCCTGCGAAAACTTCAAGAACTGTTCTTGATTAAATTCTTGAACTTGTTCCAGAACATTCAAGAACAGAAAATGGCCATTCTTGAATAACGATTTCCAGAACTCAGTTCAAGAACAGGAAAAAATTATTCTGGAACCCCCTGCGAAAATTTTAAGAACTGTTCTAGAACAATTCTAGAACATGTTATAGAATGATTCTAGAACAGTTCATGAACATTAAATGGCAGTTCTAGAACCTGCAAATTCTTGAACTTAACACAGAAGTAATTGTTTTAGAACTGATTCATGAACTGTTCTAGAACTGGTTCAAGCATTTATGCTTAGTTCTTGAACCTGTTCGTGAATTGTTCTAGAATCGTTCTGAATTTAAAGTTCATGAACTGTACTGCTTTAATCAATGATTATTTCAAGAACAGTTCTTGAACACTTATGGCATGAAGTGTTCAAGACCTGTTCTTCAGTCAGACAGATGTGTTGAAAGTATGAACGGTAAATATATTATCTTTATAATGAATGCCTGATCATGATGCTTCAAAGTAGAATAGAATATTATTATGTTCATGTTCCCAGAGGTTTCAAATAGTGAAAATAGCTGAAGGATGATCAACTTGCCTGTCAACTTAACTTAACTTAATAGTTCAGCTATTATTCATGGAACCTCATGTTAAACATACCCCACCCACTTACTAATTTGTTTTCCTATATTTTAAGTTTGCACCACTATTCTTATGAGCAAGATATTAGTCACACATTAGATACTTATACACTAAACATGCTGAACTATGCAACTTACCTGTTATAAGATTGCTTATTTTGATGAAAACAACCACCAAATGTTTCAAGCGTCTGAGCACATGTCATACTGGCAGCCATTTTGAAAATCTGTGATGTCATCAATAATTGTGCACATAATCATGTTCAGGAACAGTTCATGAACCATTTGGGTTCTAGAACCATAGTTCAAGAACAGGTGGTCTAGTTCAAGAGCAACTGAGATTCTAGAACCAAGGTTCAAGAACTGTTGGTCTAGTTCAAGAACTCACAATGTTATGTAACTATGGTTCAAGAATGATGTTACTAGTTCAAGAACAGTTCTTAAAGTTCTTTGAAAGTTCTTGAATGTTCTAGAACTTACTCAAGGTTCTAGAACATTTTTCGCAGGGGAGGACTCAGACTGTTCCTTAATAGTCTTTGTTAACTAAAATAAGAAATCACCCTGTCACAGACTCTTTGTTTTCATAAGATAAACAATTATGGAAATTTAAAATTAATGTCTTACATAATTATATTTACCTGACTTAAGTAAAAAATCACATCTAAAGGACAGAATTATGCAAATTAAACTCATATTTATAATAATTATTACATCAGCATTTAGTTGTCTTCTTCAATACAGTAAGCTGTGTCAGACCTAAAATGGAGTAAAGTAAATTATAATGTGAGTTTTCTATAAATTGGCAATATATTATGTATGACCTGACAGGTTGACACGTCTATATCTGCGTACCAGTAAATCTGCGTACCAGTATGACAATGCGAAGGTGACATACTGGTACACTGGTGTTTGTTAATACTACCCTGCTGTGACATTATGACGATACCTACCGGTACACTGGTGTTTGTTAATACTACACTGCTGTGACATTAGTCAAGCTGGCACCTGAAGTCAGAATGATGAACTAACTGGCTTTTCATTCTTTCAAGCCAATTATTTACACATGTTTGTCATAAAACGTGGTCTGACCACCATTAGTGTCAATCTGACTAACGTGCAATGGTCTTTCCAATGGTCTGACCCAACATCTTATGTCAGTCGGACTAAAGTACGATCTAGGTCTCAATGCAAAAGTATGGTATTTGCCTCTCTTAATTGATGTCGTTACCGTAGTTGTGCACTGAGCCCTAGCAATGATCGGCCCTTAGTAGCAATGATCTTCCTATTATCGGTAAGATCTGAACTTGCTGAAGTCTTCTATTCAATTTGGATTTCTAATAATGCTATTAATAGCCAGCCAATGAAATTGCATGTTACATTGAGATAGTCTGCTATGCATACAAAACGTAAGTTGGTTTATTTATATAAGACCGGGAACCCCTGACGGGAATTAAGGCCCATTTGTTGTTGAAAACTGCCTAAATGAATAAAAATTCTTCCCACTTACAGCCTCGAAGATTTGGCTATTGTAAAACCCAAGAACATCTGGTCCATTTCGTACTTTATGTCCAAAGCGAAACAATCTCGCTCTTTAATTGAAGGTCATGAACTTCTGATGTATCTAAATATCCGACTCAACACTTGAGATGAGATTTCGTCTTCAAATGCTTCGGGAAATCGGTGCCTGATTGCATCAGTGTAGTAGCGTAATACGATGTGACTCTGACATCACTAAGTGACATTTGGTGTTGTTGTCTAAATTATTTTGATTTCTATCTTTTGATTTTTTTTTTTGAATAATTCTGGCACCTTATAATAGACATTGTTGACAACATCCATACTGACCCTGTTAAACAACAAAGATACATCATTCTGTTCTACTTTAATTATGCAATGGTCCCTTGACCTTTTTTTACAGCGACACATCTGCATCCCACGGGCACGGCTGTACTTTTATTACTGTAACCCAGTTTACTTTCACAAATACTGACTTTCACGTTTTGTCGATCATCAGCATATTCGCGACTGCAAACTTTATTTCCCTAAATGCCTTAGCGGACCAAAGACGTTATTTTTGTCTACGGCGATGTCTATTATTTAAGTCTTTAACACTTTCACGGCTACTTAATTTTGCGAATGTGCGAACTCTGCGAAATTAAATTGCGCGAAATATTTTCTTGTTTTACTGTATATTATAATTATGATTTTATTTGTCCTGTTATACATAGAGTAGACCTATGTAATAATTGGTTCTATCTAGACCTATGTCACAGTTGGTTCTAATCTGGTAGCAGATGTTCTGCCGGTATTGACTGGGGTCTGTTAGGCTTCTGAAGTAATAATATAATCAACTTCTGATCTTCAGGCAAGCAAAAATCACAATAGGGTAATTCTTCTACCAGATGACTTCTGGCAGCTTTAATTATTTTCTCCCCTATTGTCACAGATCTACTCAGAAGTGGACTTTGATCTACAGTAAACTCTGTCTTAGATGTAGATGATGTCTCTGGAAGTATAAAACAACAGATATTTATGTTGTCAAAGTGAAGCGAATTTTGTCGTGGGTCTGTAGTCCAAAGTCACATGGTATTGCTAGACTGATAATTGGTACTACGTGTCCGTTGCCTAAGCAAAGCACTAAGTAGCACTTCCCACAGGATTTTATCCATACCCTGCATTTTCATTTGAACGGGAGGTAACTGAATGAAGGTGCCATGTAGCACTTTGCTTAGGCAATGGACACCTGAGCTTGGCTTTCACGGAATTTTTTTATTCAATTGAATTTTGTGTGTAGTTTTCCTTATTTCCAATGTTTAAATATTATTATTGGAATTAGTATCGAAAGTTTCTAATTTTGTGCTATCAGGTCAAAGCATTTCAATCAGAGATTTATATTATTAAAGTTAAAAACTCAAATACAATTTATAAAAGAAAAATGACCAAATATTTATTTAAAATTTTGCGGCATCATTCATGTGTGTGTAAACATACATTAACTTGATGTAAAAGGAACCGTTCCATTGAATTTCCAGAATGCCATCTTAAACACACATAAACCTTTATCACTCATACTTCTGTAGCCATCTTAAGCACTTAAAATTAATACTTTGAACATCTTGTGAATACTAGAATATTATTTCAACAAAAGAAAAAACCATATTGTCATGTCATGGAGGGAATGTTTAAATCATTTTAGTTATGGGCCAAACAAAGTGTCGCGTCATTCATCATTATATGAATAGAATTAAGCTTGTATAACATGTTTCGTGATGTATTATTTTGTACTACTTCATTTGCTTCAAGGTCAAGGGCGGTCAAGTAGCAGGAAAACTTAACATATTTAATAAATTGAATAAATTTCTTGATTATCCTTCCTTTGATCCTTATGGAGCCCCTGTATTTTTTTTGCATGCCCCTATTTAGGTATTCAAAAACATGACTTGTAAAAAAAGTGTTAGAACTTTTGAAAAAGGATTCTGCTGTTTGTCATAAAACAAGATCTACGTCCTTAATTCCTTTGTGGGTATGCGCGCCTTGTCTGTCAGTATTGTATCACACCTAACTTGAAAACAGGGGTCCTATTATTCCGGAATAACCCGGAAATCCAGATTGGCTGCAATAGTAAGGATTATCTGTTCTGTACAAAATAAAAGTTATTTGATTAAAATATTCAAAGAATTGACAAAGTTATGGTCATTTGAAGTTCCACAATATGTATTTTAACCCTAAAACAGTGTTTTAAGCCTAAATGTTTTGATTCACTTTTGACTTGATTTTACAGAGTTGTGGCCCTTGAACTGATATGATATTTTGCTTATATTTAGCTTGGCCAATTTGACACAAGCCTGACGTTTTGATTTGCATAATTTAACAGTCAATAATTTATATTGTCTACGTTTACAACACCGAGTGTATGTTTTCATAATCGGGGAGTATCACGAAGACGGAAATTGATATATTTAAAGCAAGAACCTTGTAATATATTCTTGCATAAAGGTCAGGCTCATGTCAAAATAGGCAAGCTATAGCAATATATTAATTTATATATCATTGCAGCCATTGTTACACAAACTAATATACGCTACTTGGAGTGAATCCATGCTTGTATTTCCACATAGTGCATTCATATATCATTGCAGCCATTGTAACGATGAGCTATACATAAATAAACTGTTTGTTCTGTTCTGTTCTGTTCTGTAACAAAAAGTGCATTATTTTGAGTGAATCCATATGCTTGTATTTGCACAATGTGACATTTGGGAATGGCTCTGATATATTGGAATGGACTAAATATGAAAATTCAATATTGCTTGCCTGCCAAACACTATTATGATTACCCTGCTTGACTTGCAAAACTATCAGTTTCTGTTGATGGTTTTGCTTTATATGTCTACGTCTAGATACAGGAAATTAAAGGCTTATCATGACATATAGACTGAATGGTTTCTTTCTGGTGGCCAGTTCCCCATAGAAATGTTCTGCTTTCTAAACATGAGTATATTATAGCTTCGAGAACGTTGACATGATTAGCATAAGTTATAGCTTGACCAGATCATACTGAGACTCCTTGCATAATTCGTTCAACTCCCGAACATTCCAAAAATTTTAAACATATACTTACAATTATATATGGCCTTATAAGGACATAACGGGACATAGCAAATAAACATACGAATCAAACACCGCCGAATATAGCTGGACGAGCTTACAGACTTTAAGGAGTCTCAGTTTAATCTAGTCAATTTAGGGTTGCTGGCCTGCAGAGCACAACCCTCCTTTTCAAACAGGGCTTCCAGGGACTGCCCGATGGCAGGGTTGGATAGTTGATGGAAAAAAACAGTGTTACGCCCTTACTGTATTTAGCAATGCCCTTGAATAATTTTTAATATGACATTGGGCACTTGCGTCAGTGACATTCTGGCATTTTGTTATGGAATTAATATTGTGGTCAAGAAACAATCAGTTTCTATAAAAAATTTCTAAGCAATCTAGTTTTGAGCACCAGATGCAGTACCTAAACTAGGCTGCGGTGTTTTTCTGCTGTATTTTATCATCTAGATCCCATGTTTGCAATAGAGGAACAGTATTTCATAAAATATTAATTACTTGTGAAGTTAAAACAGAAGGGGGTCTCCTGTAAAAAAATCAAAGTGAATATATGGAATAGCTAGCAATTGTAACAGTATGGGGGTACATTCATGTAGGATCTGTGCCATGAAATGATGCAGATTTGGCTCATTTTGATGACACATTTCCCCGATATTATCAATGAATTTAAAAGCATTCTAGGGATATTCTTAAAGGTGCCAGGTATACATTTGATGCTCTTGCACAACATCTGGACAAATTACGTGATGACGCCATTGGCAACAGCTAACCTGGTGCATTCATGAAATTTGACATCTTGACTCAGAAGGGATAAGATTTCAGGTCACGAATGACCTCTATACACAGGGAGAATTCACTGAAGTATTGAAAGAAATCTGGTTTCCATGGCCTTAAAGCAAAGCTCGGTAGTAGCACCATCATTCTGTGATCTTTGTTCAATTAAATACAGAAGGCATGGATTACCTCCCGTGGAAAGGCTGTGTAGCGATTTGCTTAGGCGTTGGACACCAATTCTGTCAATCCATACAGAACCCAGCTAAAACCCCCCCAGCCCCGCTCTGGATCCGCACATGCTAAAATATTAGTGCGTTTTGTATTTATATAATAATGAGGATGTTGTTTACCTATAGTAGTCTGTATGCATGGTTTGCATGTCAAGGGCTCGGTGCAAAACTATTGTTAGTCCCCTACCGGTTTACGCTCCGTCAGTCAGTCAGTCAGTCCCTCTGTCAGTCAGTCACATTTTTTGTCCGGAGCATAACTTCAAAACTAAGCAAGCCATGATTTAGAAACTTTACATGCGGAAAGATATCGATGAGAAGAAGTGCAGTGCACAAGAACCATAACTCTCCCTTGCTTAATTTTTTGGTTGCCCCCTGCGTTTATTTTTATACCTATATTTTGTTCAGAGCCTAACTCCATTACCGAAAGAGATATTATTTTGAAACTTTACATGTGGATAGATATTAATTAGGAGAAGTGCAGTGCACAAAAACCATAACTCTCCCGTTACAATTGGCTACCAGTAGGGGACTTTCATTGCTTGGCAATAGTATTGTAACTTCATCAAATTATAGAAGAATGTACCATTATGATAGTTTTGCACTGAATTCTATGCACTCTTACAATGAGGTTTTGCTTGTCTGATCAATATCTGTAAAATGGGTTGTCTATTTGTGGAATTAACTTGCTTTCCCTGAGGAAATTGTTTCAATGTAATCCACTTCTAGTTGTTTGTGGGTTTTTATAAAGCGTTTCCTTGAATTTTGATATAGCATAGGTATAAAAGTTATCTGAGATTTTTGGTGTTTTTATTCCAATTGAATTGTACTCTATATGTTATAGCCTAGGTGTAAAAGTGGTTTGAGAATTAAAAATTTTTTTTTATGTTAAACCATAGGTGCATATAAGTTAGAACATACTATACTTACTGTACTGTATAACACTGTTGTCATAGTTTCCAGTGTTATTAGAGACTGTGCTAGGATTATCTATTATAGCCGCCGCGTGTTGACTTCTGTATTAGACATCTTATTGGACAGTTACACACAGAAACACTTTGGAGTGAAGAATGGAGTGGTTGTCAAACGATGTTTGTGAAGGGTTCGCAAATTGTGGTATTAGTAGTTCTCCGAGTGAAAATAACCACCACCGACTTGTTCAAAGTTATGTTCTGGATAAAAAAACAAATGCATGTAATAATAACGACAAACATTTTGCTACCTCTATGAATGAAGATTCGGACGAAATCTTTGTAATGGATTTTCGGTTGCCATCTTCAGAGAGTTTGTCGCATCATAACTGTTTACCAAATGATGTGACATTAATGTCGGCTAATAAAAATATACATTACGGTGGTTCTGAACCGGACGTGACTTGGGCATCAAGACGTAGCATGGACGTTAAACCTTGTACGGATATTGATAAAAGATATGGTCTGCCTGACTCAAGTACCATGGATATACATCATGTAAGTTGATGTTCATTAATTTACTAAATTAATGTAAAAATCTTAATTTTCGTGGGTGATTAAATTTTGTGGATTTCGTGGTTCACATGAACTACGAAATTTAATCCCATCTAACAATAAGTTTGACCCTTTTTTCATTACCTGAAATGCAAATTCACAATTTAACGTCCCTTCGAAATGATCTTTTTTACCAAAACCATGAAATTTCGTCCCGACGAAATTAATTGATTTTACAGAAATTAATTAAGTATTCTCAGGCGTCCAAATAATAATAATAATAATAATAGTTATAATAATAATAATGATAAAGAATTTAGTTAAGGGAAACTTTTTTGACAATACTTGTAATAACTGTAAATCACTTTATATTTGCATGAGCTTTATTTTGCGATTTTCAGTTTTGAACTTATTTTGCGAACTGATGAACTAGCGATCAAGGGTCCCAAATGTTAAATTTGCGATAATATTCACTTTAGCGCATTTGATATATTCAAGAATAAGTATAGCTTGGCCAATTTGACACGAGCCTGACCTTTTGATTACCATAATTTAACAGTCGATATATTGCCTACATTAACAATACCGATTGTATGTTTTCATAATCGGGGAGTATCACGCAGACGCTCGAGATGTAATACTAACACAAATTTGAAATACCGATATTGCACGATTTGCTTGCGGAAATTGATATGTTCAAAGCAAGAACCTTGTAATATAATCATGCATAAAGGTCAGGCTCAAGTCAAAATAGCCAAGCTATACATTGACCATGTGATAAATGTGCTTAAACATTGACAACATGTATTTCAAATTACTCAATACATTACATATTTTATTATATAGCCTGTTCACACTTGTGTTATGTTGAGAGTGTTTTCACACATACTATTCGAAAAGGGCGTAGTATAGATCGCCGGTGATAACTTTAGCTTGGTATACAAACAAATAATGTCTAATTTAAACAACACTGCAAGGTCAAATTTCCGGTTGTTTTCAGTTTAAATTGAGAGCGTATATGTATTTAAAGTAATGAACAAAAATTTCACTGAAATATTTCCATTTTCTATTGTAAAGAAAGGCTAGCGTTATCACCGTCGGACTATATGTTAAATGTCTTCTATTTTTAAGCTGCAAAATGCTGTGGTTTCCTTGCTGACTTGGTAAATTGATCTTGCTTTGTGACGCGAAGCAAAGTAGTTCTTACATTTATATTTAAAAAACTGTGTTATTTTGACGTAAGTGTCATTTACACTGATTACTTTCTTTTGATAAAATTACAGTAGTGAAAATTAATATTTGTCAGAACGTGTTATGTCTCGTGATCAGTTAATAAAATCATAAGAAAAAATAATAAGATTGTGTAAAATACAGCTACATCATCTTTAATTTACAGGTTCAATCTACTGCAGTGCTTTTAGTGCTTTGATTCTTCTGCATGCATTTAACAGGAATTGCAAGATTAGGCCAGAAAGAATAAATTCCACAATAATTATTCCAGAATAATGGTTCCATATGTTTTCATGAAATTAGTTCATGCAATTTAATTCCTTTGTTGCTTTTATAGCAAAATTGTCATGTTATGTACTGAATAAAACTTTGAAATGCTGGTTTTCCATTGCTATATGAAGACATCAGATGAGACCATGCATGTACTTGTTGCATTCATTTGAAATGGGGACACAATTATATTATGAAACACATACAGTGCAGTAATGAATGAAAGCAACTACAACGAGTCCAAGAGCCACAGGGGTTAGAGCTTACTGAACACACATGATGATGTCAAAGGTATCACTCTAGTTAATAAATACATTGCTAGAAATTTGAACCAATACATGACATCACATAAGTTTAATTAGAGCTAAATGTTAATGATTAAATGAAGGTTTAGGCATTAACCTACACTTTATGCTAAAGAAAGCAAGTTCTGTACCGATCACCCTTTCATTAGCTTAAATGTCGGTTAATATAAAAAAAAAGCATACAGATGTACTTACTGGCATTATACTTGAAAGGGAGACAACTCCATATTATCTACTCACATTTCATGAAATTATCTCCCTTTGTGTTCCAGATCCCAAAAAATACAAGGAATTTGAATCTGATCCAGTAAAAAAATGACTTAAAGAGGCGTTCCCTATAACTTTGAACGTTTAAATAGATTCAGGAATTATTATACATTAAATAAGAATCATTATTCAATATGCTGAAACTCCTCGAAGTTTCAACAAAAGGCTTCCACTAATTTCTAGGGCTGTAACGGTATACCGCGGTACACGAAAGACCGCGGACTTCAGTCCCACACGGTTCACAGTACAAGAGTTACAAATTTCGGTACGGTTCGGTATAAGCTTTTTTAAGCAAAATAATATTCAGAGATCGAAAATGTATGAAAGACCTCTGATTATGAATAATTACCACGCATCATTCTTTTTATTGCATTTAGATTTGCCTCATATTGTCGAAAATCATTTAAAATAGTTGATAGCCACATAAAAATTGCTGTTATAGAATCAACAAGTTCATTATCACTTAAAAGTTGTAGTATTTAAGCTGCTGTTAGAGAATATTGTATCATACCGAAATATACCGAACCGTTAGAAAAATTGACGGTACGTATCATATCATGAGGTGAGCGTACCGTTACACCCCTACTAATTTCCTAGAAAAAAATGAAAACATATTTCCGTAACAAGCCAAAATAGTCACGAGTTGCTTCCCTTTGACCACACAATAATAAATCGCTGGAAGCGATATTATAAATTATTATTGGTGATTTAAATATATGTTTGACATTATAGACACATTATGCGCACACTTTCTTCTGACAAATTATGATAATTGATAGTGCTTGTACATTTAGCTCATGTAATGTGATAGTAGAGAAAAATATGCTAGTTATAGGGAATGCCTTTTTGATCTTAATGTTAACATTGAAACAATGTATATTAGATTACAGACCTATTAAATTTTACACCAATTATTACCCCATCTCCACTCTTTTGCAGACAACCATGCAACCTTGACATTACACATCAGCCGTATGCTTTGTGATTTCAGGCTTCTTAGAATTTATGGTAGCCCATATACATCTTGCATTTCTGCATCAGTCTTGGTCAATGTATTTAAAAAAAATTTCTGGGATCATTTGTGCCAGAGTTGTGGCCCTTGAAAGGGGAGTATATAAGTTGAATAGCAATAGCTGAAGTAACACTATTTCTTCATTATTGTTATTTATAGAACTTAAATGAAGATGACATTGTAGATGTAGATGATCAATACAAGGGAGCAGTATTAAGGGGTTTTGATATGGCCCTTTTGTTTATTGTAGTGTATTAAAATAGAACCGCAAATTCATTATTAGTAGTGTGTAGATGACCGTAAAGGATGACTTTTTCCTTTGTCAATATTATATTCCCTTGTTACTATTACTATATACCCTATATAATGAAACAAATTCCGCTCTTATCCCCATTCTAATGATATAGGCTATCAAGGGGGCACCCATGTCCAATGGACACATCTCTTGTTTTAAACAATTTCTTCTTTAAATAACAGCCAAACTACCCTAATCCCCCCCCCCCGGCATCATCAAACAGTGACTTTATTTATCTTGAATCAATATAAAACTGATGGTCACATTGCTTAGCTGCTACATATATCAGAATAAAGGCTAATTATAGTGTCTGTATAAGATGGTATAGAGAAAAACGGGAAAAACAGGATAAGAATGTCGGGGGGGGGGGGAACTGGATAAGAATGTCGCCAGGCTATCACCCACATTTGATCAATATATCCCTCACTGTGCAAGATTACTAGGTCTTACTCTACTCTCCTAAAAAGAATTGACCGGAAAATTAACTTTCTGACTTCATTCCACAAGGAATAAGGAATTAATAAACACTGCTGACATTTAGTTTATATGAAAGTGTGAAGTCATTCATCATTTTGTCACTCAACTATTCTGTGGGTACCCTTATATAAAGAGAAGGTGTTTCAGGGACCAGTTAAACAGCACTAATATGACGTCATACTCAAACTGGTTTCCATAGTATGACATTTTTTTTATGTCCTTATTATGACATGGTTTACATGATTATTGAGGTGTTCTGTATTTCCAGAAATATATTTACATATCAATATACATTAAAAATTGCTAAAAGGGGGAGGAAGTGGCTGACATTACGTAGTTCTCCATCTTAAACAAGAATTCTCTAGAAATTTTTATGCCCGGTATCTACTGATGCAGAGGCATATAGTGCATGTCTTTGTCTTGTTGGTTCTTCCGTCCTTCCGTCCCTTCCTCCCTCCGTCTGTCCGTCTAGCCGTCCGTCCATCCATTTGTTATGAAATTTTCAAGTTGATTGACTTAATTAGCTAGTTTATATGGACAGTGCTTTCTCCTGGACATATGTTATTTATGCATTTACTGAACACATTCTTGTGTTATAGTTGTTTTAAAGTTCTAGTTTATTAATATTAGACAGCTTTATGCTCTATAAATAATTTCAAAAATAAAATGTGAACCATGTACGTATGCACCATTATCTGAAGTCATGGTGTTCTGAACAGAGAAATCAAGCTAAACATTATTGCAATTTAATGGTTGTAACATATTTCTATAAGATTACTTTATGATTATCAAATCAAGAAACATATCTTCCCAGAGGTATTTTAAGATGAACAGTTACCGGAGGTATATAATTATAATAGGCCGTTGAGGCATTTTACACATCGATGGCTTAGAATTAGAAGGTCGTAAGTGCCACTTTCGACCTTTTAAGATTCATACATATTTAGAATCAGCATCACAAGGGGATTCTTATGAGCCCATTTTCATAAAAATCTGAACTTGTCATGTTGACCAAATTGAAGTTGTAAAAGTTTGTTTTATCAAAGGTAAAGAGTAATTAATGTCAGACAGTTTTCTCTTGTTTTCTCAATATATCGATTTGGTAGTTACGACCTTCTTGTTCTTAGCCATCGATATAAGAGGCTGTTGAGGCATTTTACCACATATACATTTTGTGTCTTTGATGAACCATGGAACCTTTCCCAAACATTTGAGAGAGATTGTTGATAACGCCCATACATGAATCAGTTGATTACATAAAACTAACTTTCTCTGCTTAATTGTTTGTAAGTGGGGTTTTGTACTAAAGTGCTAAGTCATAAAACAGCAGTTTAGTGAAGGTTTGATTACTGCATCGGACGAAAACACCGTGAGTGATCTGGTTTTTCGAATAGCTTGATTACGGACAAAAATGCCGTTTGATGCTTTGTACGGTACACGGTGACAGATCTGGTTTTTAGAATAGCTTGATTATGTAATATATACAGTACTAGTTTTTGATCAAAAGTGTCCTCTTACAAGCGTTATAGGATAGTTTTGTATGGACAAAAAAACGCCTTTTGTTGCCTTGTACGGTACACGGTGATCTGGTTTTAGAATAGCTTGATTATGGACAAAAATGCCGTTTGTTGCCTTGTACGGTACACGGTGATCTGGTTTTAGAATAGCTTGATTATGGACAAAAATGCCGTTTGTTGCCATGTACGGTACTTGGTGACAGATCTGGTTTTTAGAATTGCTTGATTATGGACAAAAAACGCGGTTTGTTGCTGTGTACGGTACTTGGTGATCTGGATTTTAGAATAGCTTGATTATTGGGCACATATGCGCAGCTAAATGGAATTGATGTTTTATTAGAACTATCCTTAATAAAATACACTTTGGTGTACTTTGCTTGCATAATTAATGCACTATGATTACCAAGGCTGTCCCGTTTAAATGCCGAAGGGCTGGGGATAGTGGAAAGTAGTCTAGGGTTTTTACTGTTCTAATGTCCCCGCACTGTTGCGCAGGTGAATGCAGGGCTTTTGTTCTGCTCCAAATTAGTGGGGAATTAAAGCAAATTATTCACTGGTTTAGAGCGGTGGCAATTAGCATTATTTTTATGTTCTGCATGGCCCTGGGGTACTGGCGTCAGTGATACTAACCAGGGTTTGAAAAAGCCAAAGAGTTTGGTGGGGGGGGGGAGGTGGCACATGGGGGGGGGATTTCAATTGACTGGTGCAAATTATCAACTAACAGCATCAGCCCTCAACAATATTGACATTCTCACATAGTTTTCTCTGAGAATATCATAAACAACATGGCTTGGATTGTTAGCGATGTTTGTCACTGATGCTTGGCACCTATTAGTAAGTTGGAATGAAACACTAATGCAGCAATTATGTTTTCCGTGAATGTAGTTGAAACATTATTGTTAAGTTTGATGGCATAATTTTATACTAGTCATCATGTTGATTGCTTTTTGTTTATTAGTTTATAATTTACTGTTACAATTTTAGATATAGGGTATAGCAGGGTATTTTCAATAGCTTTAATCCAGGAAGAGGGTCCAGTTAATGATACTAAAAGGGATCAGTCTAATGCACTTACACTGGCAAGTTTGTCTCTATGATTTTCATCTACTTAGGGTTAAGTGGGATAGGGGTATTACTGTAATTGCTAAGGGTTAGTCACACTGTATAGTTTCATAACTAATTGGACTATGGCCAATTCCTGCCGCTATTTTACTGCCGAACATTTCTCTGCCAACCATATATGGCAAACCGGTCAGGGCTTTCCTGCCGCTAAAATTACTGCCGGCAAAATTACTGCCGCAACTTTTATCTCTATATAAGAGGGAGGGAATTTGACTGGAAGAAAGAAAAGAAAGGGAATTACTAGGAAGTTACTATGTCTTAATCTCTGATAGTTGCTGTGAATATCATCCCATCATTCATTAACATTTTCACTAAATTAAATATAACAGTAATAGAATATATTTGGACACATAACTGAATGGAACAATTATTGTGTGAATGGAAAATAAACTGTAGTAGAAGATATTGTCTTAGTAATTATTCAAGTTTATCTTGTGGTGGCAGCAGAAACGTTACCATTATCACCATTCTCACTGTACTGGTGTAGTGGCCGACAAACTACAAAGGGTGCGGTGCCAGAAAGGTTGCACTGGTGGCACAGCGGTGGGATTTCCGAAGTTTAAAAATTGGACATATTATTTTCTAAAGTTTTGGATTTACGAACTTTAACACATCTCGGATTGGACTTAAATTAGTGTCATTATCATTGTTTATGAAATGTCGGATTTAAATGATGAGTTTCAAGACTTAAAGCACACAATAATATTGTTGCATCAAGAACAGGAGAATTTGTTACAACACCTTAGACAACAAGAGAACAATTTTCATTCTACAACAATGGACTTAACTAAATGTTTTGAAAAACTTTTAGAAAGGAAAGATAAGCAAATGCAGGAATTAATTCAAGAGAACACCACCCTGAAAAATGTTGTCAAGCAATTGTGAGCACATAACTTCATTACTTATTGGATTTTAACTGTGGACAGTGTTCATTCTTTTTTTCCTTGGATTTAAAATTTGGATGTAAACTATATATTTGGATTTAAAATGCCTCCTAAAAAGCAAACTAGTGATCAGGAACCTGTTACTGCTCCTGAGTATGAGGAACTTGGGAATTCTCAACTGGAAGCTGATCTACGTCAACAAATATTTGAACTAAGACGTAAACTTGTCATAAGTGAGGACACAAAAGAGAAAAGTTTACAAGAATCAGTACAGGAAAGAAATATTTTGGTTCGACAACATGAGGAGAAAATACACAGGCTAGCTAATGAAAAAGATGACGAAATTATGTTACTGACGAAGGCTAATGAACTGTATAGAAATGAAGTACCCAAGAGAAGTCTTGATGTCCCCATGCCTAGGCAATTATTGTTTGATGGCAACATAACATGGGAAAGTTTCGAGAAGCCATTTCGATCATTAGTGGAGTCTTGCAAGTGGAATGAGCGAGACAGCCTTTTCCGCTTGCAGAGTAGTCTTCGTGGTGAAGCAGCCGAATATGTTTTCAACCAAGTGTCAGGTGACATTATCCAGTCTTATCCTAAATTGATGGCTGCCCTGGAGTCCCGTTATAAGGACAGCAGAACAAGCTCATCATACTTAGCCGAGCTCGAAATTAGGAAGCTTCAGCCTAAGGAAAAACTGGCAGAATATGTGTCTGAGATACGGAAATTAGTGTTAAAGGGATACCCAACAGCTGATCCTGTAACAAGGGAGACAATTAATATACGCCATTTTATCAAAGGATTGCAAGACCAACAAGCAGCCCTTTTCATAGGAATGAAAGGTCCTAGAAATATTGATGAGGCGAGAGCTATTCTAGAGACATATCATAGTCTCAAGGATGAGATGAAAGGTGCCAGTGGGAGGCTTCGGGAAGTGAAACAGGGAGGTAAACCTACACAGTCAGATTATGTCACTGAAGGCCGATTGCAGACATTTGGGCGTGACATTAAGACGTCACTTGGCAAGAAGATAGACGAGTTGACCAATCAATTGAAGGCCAGTCAGAATAATAGGCGAGACCAAACTAATTATCAGAATTCAGGTCGAGACTACAGTCATATTGTCTGTTACAAATGTGGTGATTCCGGTCACATATCGAAGTATTGTCCTCCACGAAACAACGATAAGAATGGAAGCAAGAAGTTAAACTAGATGAGACTGATACAAACGGCCCTGTGTCAGTCAAATCTACTGGTATACAAACATCAGATTACAATGTTATGAAGTGTAGAGAACTTACATGTACTATGTCAATTTTACTAAAAACATTAATTTGTGATGTTCCTTGCAATTTTGTCGTGGACACTGGTGCCTGCACAACTATAATATCAACAGCAGTATTCAATAAGATTCCTTATGATTTGAGACCAAAACTTCGACCAGTTGATCCATCACTTAGATTAGAGGTAGCAAATGATGGACTTTTATCGGTGGATGGGATAGCAACAATGGAACTTAAAATTGGAAGAGACACGTTCCGATGGGATATATTTGTGGCAACTATCAGAGAAGACGGATTAGTGGGTTTAGATTTTCTACACCACTTTGAGTACAATCTTAACAAACATGGACTTAAGCTAATGGGAAAGAAGTACGATACCTTGATAGAGAACGTGTCTTTAAGAGCAATTCGAGTTACCTGTGAGAAGGACATATGTCTACCTCCTGAATCTGAATCTTTTGTCATAGGAGTTAATTCTACAGACAGAACATTGAATAGCAAATTTTGTCATCTTACAAATTCTACACTGACCAACGGACACCTTGATAAAGGACTTTTAATAGGAAACACTGTTTTTAATACAAAAGATGTGAGTAAGGGATGTTCAATACCAGTAAGGATTATTAATACCTTGTCAGAGAATATTGTCATCAAAGAAGGGTCAACCCTTGGATATGCTGAAGAAATTCAACAAGAGGATATTTTAGATTCAGTAACAGATACAGGAAATGGGACCTCATATTTCAATCATGGGATCAACTCCACATCGGATATGGAAGGAATAATCAGAAAATGGAACCAAAACCTACAGGACTTGTACCATCGTTCAAGCGTCAATCTTTCAGAGGAACAACAAATTAAACTTGTCAACTTATTAGAAGAATTTAAATCAATATTCTCCACAGGACCTAGTGATCTTGGTCGAACCAGTGTTGTCAAACATACCATTAACGTTGAAAATCATCGACCAATCAAAGTACCTCCCAGAAGGGTCCCAAAGGCATTTGAGGGAGAAGAAGAGAAAATAATCAAGCAACAACTTGAGGCTGGAGTAATAAGGGAGAGTAATAGTCCTTGGTCTTTTCCACTCTGCTTTGTTCGTAAACGCGATGGAAGTACCAGAGCCTGTATAGATTACCGCTTGTTAAATGATATCACTGTCAAGGATTCATACCCACTACCCAGAATTGATGAATGTCTGGATAGTTTAGATGGTGCTGTGTATTTTAGCACCTGTGACTTGGCATCAGGATTTTGGCAAATTGAAGTTGAAGAGGCAGATAGACAAAAGACAGCATTCTGTACTAGTCGAAATGGATTATACGAATATGTGACTTTGCCAATGGGTCTGTCAAACTCACCAGCAACTTTCCAGCGATGTATGGAACTGATATTCCGAGGTATTCAGTGGAAAACCTTACTTGTGTATTTGGATGATATTATTTGTTTTGGAAGGGATTTTGAGGAACACTTAGTTAGGTTACGAGAAATATTTACACGTCTAAAGAAAGTGAATTTAAAACTGAAACCAGGGAAATGCAATTTATTCGGAACATCTGTTGAGTTTTTAGGATTTCTTGTTAGTGGAGACGGTGTACAGCCAACCAATGACAAGATAGCAGCCATTCAAAATTGGCCAGTTCCAATGAACTTGACTGAGGTCAGAAGTTTCGTTCAATTCTGTTCTTACTATCGTCGCTTCATAAAGTCGTTTTCAACTAGGGCAGCACCTTTGAATGGTCTGATGGGGGCCGGTCAGCCATTTACTTGGGGTCAGGAACAACAATCTTCTTTTGAGGATCTTAAATCAGCTATAATTGGAGGAGAAGTTTTAGCGTATCCTAAAAATGATGGTTTATTCATCATAGATGTGGATGCTAGTGACACTGGGATAGGATGTTGTTTGTCCCAGATTCAGTTCAATGAACAATCTCAGTGTGAGATGGAGAGGCCAGTTTTCTTTGCTAGCAAATCTCTAACAAAAACGCAAAGAAAATATTGTGTGACACGTCGTGAACTATTAGCAATGGTAACGTTTATGCATAAATTCCGTCATTACTTATTGGGGCGTCAGTTTCTGGTACGGACTGACCACTCAAGTCTTCGATGGATAACTTCCTTTAAATCACCAACTGATCAGATGGCTAGATGGATGGAGATTATGGCTCAGTTTGACTTTAAAATACAGCATCGACAGGGAAATAAGCATTTGAACTGTGACAGTTTAAGCAGGATACCTTGTGACCCTAGGGATTGTGATTGTTACGATACAAACACTGTGCTGGAAAACTTACCCTGTAAGGGCTGTAAAACTTGCTTGAAGCGTCACAAGGAGTGGTCAGAATTCACAAAAGTTGATGACGTGGTACCTTTATTCACTAGGAACATTACCGTTTCCCAGGAAGATACGGGGGTGACAAGTTTTCAGGCTGTCAGGCCATGCTTCTTCGTTTTGGAATACTTAGTGTTAGTTATAATGATATGTTTTCAATATGTGAAAGATGGTTTTCACAAGCTCACTGGAAGTGTTAGGCGTCTCAGGGTTCGAGACCGGATATTGGAGGATGATCAAGGGGTATCTCCGAAAGGGGTGGAAGAGGGGACTTTCCTTGGATTGAAATCCAGCAGTGACACTACCGTCAGAGCCAGTAACCAGTTCAAGCCCTCACCCCTTATCAATCATTCACCAGAGAGTGTTGCGAAGTTACAGAAAAATGACCCAGACGTGGGTCGTGTTGTCCACTGGCTGGAAAATAACCAGAAACCAACCAGGGATGTAATTGCCGGTGAGTCTCCAGCTGTTCGGAACTTGTGGTTAAATTGGGATATCCTGCATCTACGGAATGGTGTATTGTTGAGGAAATTCCCATACAAGGATGGAACCATAAGGGAACAACTGGTGTTACCTTCTCTACTGCGAAAGGATGTTTTAAAGTCATGTCATACGTTCAAGTTATCAGCACATCTTGGAGTTGACAAAACTGTGTCAAAGGTGAAGTCATCGTTCTATTGGTATCAACTGAAAAATGATGTACGTGAATACATTCGTAATTGTACAGTGTGTGCATCTAAGAAAAGACCTGTCAAGTCAGCCAGGTACAACTTAATGGAATACTCAGTGTCATATCCAATGGATCGTGTTTGTACAGATATTGTTGGGCCACTCCCATTGAGTGAGCAAGGCAATCGTTATGTTTTAGTTGTAATGGACCAATTTACCAAGTTTGTAGAGTGCTATGCGATTCCTAATCAAAGAGCTGAAACTGTTGCTAAGAATATTGTATATGAATACTTCAGCAGATATGGAATTAGTTTGGACTTACATAGTGACCAAGGCTCTAATTATCAATCAAAACTGTTCCAAGAAGTATGTAGACTCTTAGAAATAAACCAGACAAGAACATCAAGTTTCCATCCGTCCGCAAATGGAATGTGTGAAAAGTTTAATCAAAGTTTGTACAATATGATATCAGCCTACATAAATGAGAACCAGACCAATTGGGATGCTGAATTACCACTTCTAACATCAGCCTACAGGGCATGTGAACACAGCTCAACAGGATACAGTCCAAATTATCTTATGTTTGGTCGTGAAGTTACAATGCCAATTCAACTACAGTATGGATGTTTCCCTAAAACGGATCTGGTGTCCACTGAGTCGGAGTATGCCCAGGACCTTAAATCAAAACTTGAACATGTTTATACGTTTGCTAGGCAAAGTACAAAATCAGCAGTTAAGCGACAGAAGAGAAATTATGACTCAAGAGTACACAAACATACTTATAAAGTTGGAGACCTTGTGTATTGCTTAGATAAAACCAGAACTATTGGACGGTCAAAGAAATTGGAACCAACTATTTGGCAAGGACCGTTCGTTGTGATTCGTAAAATCAGCGATCTTCTATTCGAGATAAAATCAAATGTTAGGAAATCAAAACTTGTTCACCATGATAGACTCAAGAAATACTGTAGCAACACAATTCCACATTGGGCACACATGCTGCAAACAAAGATAGGTCAGAATATAGAACAGTCATCCCAGGAAGTCAATGATAAAGATCGAAAGTATCCAAAGAAAAGATTAGTGAAAGCAACTAAACCAAAACTAAGTACCTTGGCACCTGCCATTAGAAGGGGAATTCGGCAAAGGAAACAAACAAACTTCTTCAGAGCACATTAGAGGATGGATGCCATCTTCAAGTACAATAAGTACCATTAGATCATTGCTGATGAGAATGTCATCAACTTTGACACCACATAAGTAACAGTACTCAGTGTGTCAAATATTTTATTACTTATCAATGTGTCAATTAAATAAGCTTTTAATGGAAAGCATCGCCAGTGAAATTGCAGTCAGTCCAGTTCTACACTCTTCAACAGCTAGTCATAATAGTCAGATGTGGAAATTGTGACAAGGAGTTTTGTGGCTATTTCTGCTTCATTATTTTGGATTTACCTTCATGTGTTATTTTGGATTTACCTTCATGTGTTATTTTGGATTTACCTTCATGTGTTATTTTGGATTTACCTTCATGTGTTATTTTGGATTTACCTTCATGTGTTATTTTGGATTTACCTTCATGTGCATTTGGATTTACCTTCATTTGGATATACCTTCAAAAATTTGGATTTAATTGTGTTGTGTTTCAATATGTTTGGATTTACCTTCGCTATAATAATGGATTTACAACTGGATTAGCTTTTATTTTTTTTGATGAACCAAAAATATACCGGAGATGTCTGATGATGTGCGTTCCGACTAAAATAAGCCGACGGACGGGTCGCATGAAACTGTGGTAATCCGCACATGGATAATAACGATCTTTTAAGAGACAAATATGAACATTTTTAATATCTAAGTTACTATTTTTTACCAAGAACACTTAAGGAATATATCATGTTAAATGTGGTAGGATTTCATAGTATGTGGAACTGGACTAATTCTGTACAGGACATTGTGTTTTCATTATTTTTATCTTGATATTATAAGGCTGGACTGGGATCAAACTTTTATTTCTACTAGTAGGTACTAGTAGGATATCAATTTTACTATATTTGTTACATTGCTGATTATTCACTTGTCTGCTTCTTAAGGCTATTTCAGAAGATTTTCGATAGTACCATTTTTTTTCGAAGATCTCAATATCATTGGGGCCGAATGAATTGATTTCGCTATAGCAGTTTGCTATATCAGATATAATTTTATAGCAGTTCGCTATATTATTGATGTTTTTATGTTTTGTTATTTTTAATATATGTTAGATATGCACAGCAACTTACTAGTATATGTTTTTATCTTAATTTGAGGGATAAAATTGGGGTGAACAATATTATACTCATATGTGATTGGGTGTATTTTAACTGTAAGTATTAGTTCTATGTTAAGTGACCAGAGAATTAATGTTTTATAATTCAATATGGTGGATTATTGGAAATTTCTGATCATGTTGGCAGAAATAGGGAATGCATTTTTTTATGATATTTTTAGATGTGATTTTGCTATTGTAAAACAAAAAAATATATAAAAGCGTAGTATTTTAATGTCTGTATGGAAAAGGGTATGTGTGTGTTTATGCCTACTTTGTAGCCAGGAGGCTCCAATCCAAAGGGAGGGCAGTGTTACAATTTTAGATATAGGGTATAGCAGGGTATTTTCAATAGCTTTAATCCAGGAAGAGGGTCCAGTTAATGATACTAAAAGGGATCAGTCTAATGCACTTACACTGGCAAGTTTGTCTCTATGATTTTCATCTACTTAGGGTTAAGTGGGATAGGGGTATTACTGTAATTGCTAAGGGTTAGTCACACTGTATAGTTTCATAACTAATTGGACTATGGCCAATTCCTGCCGCTATTTTACTGCCGAACATTTCTCTGCCAACCATATATGGCAAACCGGTCAGGGCTTTCCTGCCGCTAAAATTACTGCCGGCAAAATTACTGCCGCAACTTTTATCTCTATATAAGAGGGAGGGAATTTGACTGGAAGAAAGAAAAGAAAGGGAATTACTAGGAAGTTACTATGTCTTAATCTCTGATAGTTGCTGTGAATATCATCCCATCATTCATTAACATTTTCACTAAATTAAATATAACAGTAATAGAATATATTTGGACACATAACTGAATGGAACAATTATTGTGTGAATGGAAAATAAACTGTAGTAGAAGATATTGTCTTAGTAATTATTCAAGTTTATCTTGTGGTGGCAGCAGAAACGTTACCATTATCACCATTCTCACTGTACTGGTGTAGTGGCCGACAAACTACAAAGGGTGCGGTGCCAGAAAGGTTGCATTACCTAATTGTGTTCTCCTAAGTGCATTTATACCAGTAATGGGAATAAATGCTTAAGGGGCGTAAAAATACATGTATAATCATAAGTTATGTATAAATATATTATGTACGTATTATTACTTTGCTTATGAAGCGCATCATGTTATAACTTGGGTATGATGTAATTATCGCTTTGATTTGCCAAGTGTCGTATAATGTGTTACTGTTTAAACTTACAGTTGGTTGAATTCCGTGCTTGGTTATTCAGGTTTAAAGCAGTTTCTTAACAATTTTTCTGTTGAATATGGCAACTCACTCACTCACGGTTTTCCTGGTGTCCTTTGCCTTAAGCAATATGCTACATAACGCATTACATGGGAAGTTATCCATGCCTTCTATATCTAATTGAATGGGAGATAACTGAATGAAGACACTCGGTTGTGCTTTGAATATGGCAACTGTTTTCCTGTGCCTACTGTATCCTAAATCTCTAAGACCTAATATTACCTATCCTTCCACAAGGATCCACTACCCCATTTGCCTATATCTAAGGCTCTATGGAGTGCTTGGTTTTGAGTGCTAATATATTTCCTTTGAAACAGCTTAGCTTACTTTGTTGGAGTGCTCATGGAAAGCAGATTGTCTCCTCTCAGTTGGCAATGCCTATATAAGCACAGTGGTACTGGGCACTTTCTTTCAGTTACTTCTCGTTCAATTAAATATAGAAGGCGCGGATTACCTATCGCAAAAGCGCTTCCTAGGGATCTGCTATAGTGCGCCCAGGATAATGTGAAAATCAGAAAAATTTTGTTTGATCCACAGAGGGGGATCCACAAGTGTGCGCGATTTATCAGTGTTATTTTAGTATAAAATTGACCGATTATACAAAAGTAGGCTAAACAAGTCAATGTTTGTACATATCAAATTATCTGGGCAAACTATATCTTAACGATCTCCAGGCATAATTAAGTTCTTGGATAAGCCTCATTTAGAGCCTGGGCCAGCACCTTGCAATCCTTGATATATATAAAGTAATGTGTAGATTTTGAAGTATTACCTTGAAAACTTGTTTTGAAGTAGACCTGCAGTGTTATCATGTGTCAACATTTTTATCTGTGAAATTTGAGGACACTACAATAAGTGGTAGTACCTATATATACCATGACCCTGTGGATCATGCAGCAGGTCAGATCATAACTTAACTGTACCTTCAAGGGGGGAATTTTTGACTTACATTTTAAGCTGGTTGTTGGAATCAAATCCGCGGTCTACCCAGACTGAACTCGAGTAATATAAGTGTGCCCAGGATCATGTGATATTTGCAAACATTAACCTGAGTTGCCTACTGTTGAGAATGGGTTTCTAAAGTAAACACATAGGGGCAATTCTTTACGAAAATAACACCTATTAATTGTGCACACTTGATTAAAACACCAAATTTTGTGGGCTATACCAAATTTTCCTACCTTTCACATTACCCTAGGCACACTATGCCATGTGAATTCACTCAATATGTTAGATGTTTGTTTGAGATCAAGATGTAGGGTGCAATACCTTTTCTCGTTCAGAAGAGACGCTATTTTTTATTTCGTCTTTGGTATCAAACAGGGACCCAGAGCTACAGATAAGCTGGGTATTGGGGTAATTACCCAATTAATTTTCTTAAAACCCCTATAGATTTTGAGAGGAGGGAGTAAGAGAAAGCATTTAGGATCTAAAATACCCAAATAGAAAAGGATGATACAGTGAAAAACAGTACATATATAAAAGACAATTTACCCTATGAGTTTGACTAAATACCCAAATAAAATTTGTCAAAACCCAATCAAAATTGAAACTGGGGGGTAAAATACCCAATGGACCAAAACCTTATCTGTAGCTCTGGGGACCTCTCGCTTGAAGCGAACTCTCTTCAACGAGACTATCAAGGAGGCGGTTTTTTAACAGGGAGCTTTCAGCGACCTGGTCAGTGTAAGCGTTAAAAATATACTGAAGAAGATTGCGAGCTAAAAATAGGTCCAATTGCGCATTCCGCGGGATGACTTCAGACTTTATCGCCTAATCTTTAGCCGAGACAGTGTTTATAATGTTGCATGATGACTTAGCACTTTATTGCAGGAAGCTTGGCAAATATATCGAGACAGCGATTGTATTATGTTATGTAAGCTAGGTTACCATCCGGTCAGTGATAAACGGTCAGTGATAAACGCTCAATGTTTAGATACTGCGAGTAGTATAGGCAGTAGAGGTAATCATGTATTAACTAGATGCTGGAACATACATATGGCGTTGGGGGCATATGAGGGCAGCATATGCCCTCATATGCTTTGTGACTGGAAAAATATTATTCTGACGATAGGAATAATCCCTGTTCTTTCAGTGCCATCGGCGCTTTGATTCTCTCAGGTATCAACCAGTTCTGAACATGAACATATCACACAAAGATGCACCAGTTTCCAGTAAATTTTAGTTGAACTATACCTTGAACTATAGTGCACCCAGGATAACACTGAAGGCAGGAAAATTTGGAATAAGCCACAAAGATGGACGAATTAAGCTAGCACAATTAATCAGTGTCGTTTCAAATGATAGTTGACTGTATGTGTTTATTCTAGTAACCAAGTATATAATTGACCGATATGTGTTAATTCAATGATTGTAAACATCACAGCCATGACCCTGGGTGCATTTTCACTAATTGATCTTTGACATTTGACCATTCGGGGAGGGGAGGGCGCGGCTTAATAGGATCATGGTCTGCTAATATACCTACTCCGGATCTCCACTAATCTGTAGGTACAAAAAGAGTTTTACCGTTATAATACTTGAGCCTATTGAATATCCATATCTTAACAATAGAGTTTGGGTCAGTTGTTTTTGCATATGAATGCAAAACCACTATAACTAGGCCAGATTTGTTTGTACCTACATGTAAATTAAGGGGAAAACCACCTTGCACAGAGTTCCGGATATCAACTACTGTAGGGTATGGTTGTTTTCACACCTTCTATAAATAGCAAACTGGATAACCATGGAATATTGATAAGTGCTAATTTAAATATAGTTGGGCATGATAGCCTTAGCTGTGCAGTATACAGTGCCCACCTTCAATAAGTATACACTTTTTTACAGATGCAGAATTATATATATAGAGGATATTTGTATTTTTCCGTGTATGATCGGCTGATAGTTCACCAAGTGAGCAGCTGATGTAATATTTTCATGAGTGGTGTAGCCACAAGTTGCAATCAAGTAGTTCTTCTGCAATGGCTTCAATTTCGTCCATTTGATTTACATTTACGTACATATTATGTTCTGTTATTTGTTAAAGATTTAGAGAACAAGTGAAAATGCTTATTATTTTATTTTTTGCGGCGGGAATTTTTTTTAAAAAGTAGTCCGTTTGCGTGAAATTATGGACTGTGAAATTATCAGGGAATAATCCATCGTTATTCTGCCGTAAACCGCCGATAAGCATGAAATAAAATTGGTTTAATTATTCAATATCTGTTTATCAGAATAGGCAAAACTATAGTAATTTCTGAAACTACAGTTACTAAAAAAGTTAAAACTTGGGTAGAAATAAAGATAAAATTGTTTTGAATTAATATAACCATGGGGTCCAATGGGACTGCATTTTCTGTCCTTTTCATGGCTAGGTTACCTCAAAAGTCAGGCAAAGAAATTTAAAAAAAATATTTAGGGTAGCAGTCAATCTATTGTCTTTTACACATGATCAACAAAAAATATTCATTATCTTCAAAAACGTTGGTGCTTCTCTGTTCTGCAAATAGTGTTATACAGGCAAGTAAATGGGGAAATAACGTCTGTATACTTGTTTTTGGTGGGCAGTGTATATATCCAGCAGTAGTGTCTGTGTAGTATATAACATTGGATCAATATTCCTATAACATTTCAATGTACAATATACTGTTTGTTCTCTCATGTATCTTAAAACTTAACTTGTGTCAGCGTTGTGAAGCTTGATATACCTGTACCGGCAGTGTTAATAAACCTCAAACGTAATGTTAACTATTCATGTGTTTACAAGTTTATGTATATGCAAATTTCATATTAACTTAAACTAGTAAAATGTTAAAGCCAGTGGTTTAACTAGGACAATATGGTGTCACTGTGTTTTACTGATAACAAACCTACCTTTGCGCGTTTAGCTGTTCGGCTAGCTGTTTAGTTGAGTTAAACGGTGCAGTCTAGCTTGTAGCTGTTTATGCAGTTGAGTAACCAAGTGTAGGTTGTATTACTCGCTATTAGATAAACAGTGTACTGAATACGTTGTAGATTGCCCGTTGTTGTTGTTCATAGATTGGATCGTTAAAGTATTGGATGTGGTGCAGCTTAGGAGTGACGTACTGTGTAAGGTGACTGCGTTTTTTCGTGTTATATTAGTCGGTAGAATTCTCCTGTACCATGGAATATTCGATGGATTGGTTACCGAGTGAGGTTTGTGAAGATTTCGCCAATTGTGATATTACCACTGTTAGCGAGGAATGTGATACGAAGAGAATAAAACCACCCGATCAGGACTTAGTGACGGAACAACCGAACATGTATCAAAATACTAGTGAACCTTACACGGCTGACATGTACAGTGCGACTCAGTGTACAAGTACCAACATTGAACAAGGTCAAGGTCACGGTCAGGCTGAGGATTGGGGAGCCAGTCAGGCTAAAAAATATTGTGCCGAGTTTAGTCATACTGAACCCCCACAGCCCCTTTATGCCGACCCTGATTCTAGTTCCAGAGACTTGATTGACGTGAGTGAGATTTTCTATTATTTCAACATTTTAAAAATAGTGGAGACATATTCAATGTTTAGTTTATATGAATATTGTGTTTCTATGGGTTTCAGTCTGTTTTTATGTGGTTGTTTATCAAGTTATAAATACACACTGGTGTATGTAATATGCATTATGTGTCGTGTGACGAAATGTTATGTCTTTACCGTTTTTAGCTCAACATTTCTAGGAAAAAAAGTGAGCTATTGTCGTAACGGGATCGTCGGCATCTGCGTGGTTGTGTGCGTTGGTTAAGTTAAATTATTGTCAGAGTCAATTTCTCAAAGACTATCAAAGGTATCCACTTAAAACTCAAAAGTGTTATTCACCACCACAAGAGAAGTCCATACTAACAAGACTGATTTATGGAGTTATCTGCCCTTGTTTTGACTTAGTTAATAGTAATACATGTAGTGGCAAGTTTACACATTAACTGAATTTTCATAAACACTAGCAAAGCCTTGACAAGAATTTAATTTGGAATGTGATGACCTACATCTACTGACAAGAGCAAAATAATTCTATAAATTAGTTTATAAGAGTTATTCCCCTTTTCTGAGTTAGAATTTGTACACAAAAATGACAATTTCTCTAAGACTTCCAAAGGTGTTCACTTGAAACTCGACATAGTTATTCACCACCACAAGGGGAGTCCATACTGACAAGGCTGATAACCCTGTGACCTTTTTTATTGAGTTATCTGCCCTTGTTACTCTTAAGAGTTTTCACTCGTAGATGAGCAAGGGTTCTATCAACTACAAGAAAGTGGAGTGTTCAGCACTCGTAGGCGGTGCTCTTGTTTATTTGTTTAGCTGCATGTTTAAGTATGTTTGTTAATTTATATAGAACTTTGGACTCGAATATCACTTGGTCTAGATAACAAATCCAGACCTAGTAGTCTAGATTACTGACTTTGGTTTGTCTGGTTATGGCTGTATTTAAATCTATTGCTGTTTGGCATCAACAGTTACTGTTAAAATGTTAGAATTATCAAACCTAGGTCCTTGTAACACCTTCTTTGAATTTAAATTTAACCATGTGAAATTTTATCTGACTAATTGTTGTTATCCGCTGAACATGTATACTGATTCATATCAAAATCTGTACATAAACATGAGAGCGAATAGACCATTCGGCAATGTAAAGTCTAAGTCTGTGTTTTAGACTTACAACGTTAGTGAATCAGGCCCCTGCTTAAGTGAAAGGTCAGCGTGATTGAGCCCGGATGTTCGATGTCCTGATCCCAGATTTAAGTTTTGATTCCTTCCTATGGGTTGGTGTCAACTAAGCTTTCAATAGTGTAAAGAAGTTGGGGAGGTTGCATCCTTGTGATGGATTTAATATGTTTGACTGTCAAAGCTTTATCAAATAGCACAGTGTATAAACCAAATCACTGTATAACTTGATTGACTTATCAGATTACTATAAAATTCAACTTGTATCATTAATTGCTATTATAATTATATTATAGCACATGTAAAATCTGATCACTGTATGACTTATTGTCATACTATATAATTCAATGTGTATGCTTTATTGCAATTGCCTGAAATTGACTTGTTTAAACAGTACAATACACCGTGAGTGAATATCAATGGTAAATAGCAAATCGATGGCTTAGAATTAGAAGGTCGTAAGTGCCACTTACAACCTTTTATGATTCATACATATTTAGAATAAGCATCACAAGGCGCTTCTTATAAGACCATTTTCATAAAAATCTGAACTTGTCATGCTGACCAAAATAAAGTTGTAAAAGTTTGTTTTACCATAAGAAAAGAGTAAATGTCAGACAGTTTTTCCGTGATTTGGTAGTTACGACCTTCGAAATGATCAATTATAACTAAACAAGGTGAACCTATATCTATCACAATGCCTGGTCAGATTAATTGTTATAATTTGCCCTGACCTATACTGTACAGGTCATGGTATTCCATGAATTATATATTTAAACACTTGATCTGTATAATCGGCTCATCGTGATTGTTATGTGGACGTGTTCATTTGATTTTTGTCAAGATATGACGCAGTGATTGATTGTGCTCATTATATCACTGCCATTATTTTTTCAAGCCAGCACAATGTTGTCCTTGATTGATATCCCCCCATCCCCCCCCCCTTTTATCAAAGGGTTAATATTGGGATATATTGTTGATTTAATAAGTAATACTTTAATATTCGAATGAAAAGTGGGGACTGCATTTAAATCAGTTACACCCAGTTAAACCTAGATAAACATAGTTTACCAGAAGGACAAGCCAATGTTTATAACTGTTATCATTTAACTTAGAACAGATTGTGCTGATAAAGTACAACTTTTTGTAAACACTTTCTCTATGATTTTGTGCCTAATTAAATTATGCAACTTAATTAATTGTCCTTATATTTAAATGGCATGATATTTTTATGTGATACAAATTTAGCCTGTACATACTAGTACTTGCATAACAACACCAAAATGTAAATGCAATATTTCATAACTTAAAACCTTGAACTCTGCATTGAGATTTTTTTTCTAGCTATTTATGGAAATATTATTCTTAAGCTCGAAGGCTGTATTACAATATTTAACTACCGGTATCAATTTTATAAAAACGTGGCCTGAATTATAGTTTATTTCTCCTTGTTACGCACATGTTTCTTAAGCTTTCAGTTTACATAAAACCTGTTGTATTTAGAGTATGTAGATCAATTGTAGTAGATAACGGGTTATATACCATATTTGTGGACCTATATATTATGTGAGCTAGGTCAAAGTTTGTTATTGACGTATAAAGTAATATGAAAAGGCAAATACCTTTAATTGATTTTATTGAACAAGTAGCGTGCCAAAGTATTTTGATTGTATATATGTATATGTATATGATGTGGGTTGACATTATTCGTTCAATGCTTGTATACTTGTTTAACTTGTCATACCTAGTTGAACTTAACGCTAGAGTATATTTTATGTCATCATGTAGCCCAAAGTTCTCGGGTTATAAGCAACTGCTTGTATACTGTATTACAACCTGGCATCCAGCTGATCTCGACCGCTTTTTATATCCAACTTAAAAACGCAATTGAGTTCAAATAAGTCATATAAAAAAACAAAATATTATTCATTCAAATAGCTCTGCTTAGTTATAACTCAAGAAATAAAAATTGTGTAGGTGGAATGAATAGTTGAACACACAATTTAAAGTCAGTGGATTTGGCAGTATTTTTACATATGCAATTTAATCATATACAATTGTATAGCTAACAAGTTCATATTCTCATGAAAAATTATTCAGGCATTCAACCTAATTCAACCTCTAAAAATGTAAGGAGCATTTATTATAAATGCTTTTTAAGATAGTATTAATACTTTAATGCTGTGTTTATTATTTCGGGTGGCGAAGGATATTAAGTTTTACGTATGATCGGATGTGACAAGGCGGTATTTTCGAGTTGGTGCTGTTTAAAAACATCTACTGTAAAATCATTAATTTTCATGGGAGATCAAATTTTGTGGTTCACCTTCAACGACCTCTAAGCAACAACTATTATTTACGGCTCTGAAGGAATATTGCTCTACAGAGATTGTACTGTACACATATCGATGGCTTAGAACCAGAAGGTCGTAACTACTACTTACGACCTTATAAGACTCATACATATTTGAAATCTGCTTCACAAGGCGCTTCTTATGAGCCTATTTCATGAAAATCTGAAATTGTCATGTTGACCAAAATGAAGTTTTAAAAACTTGTTTTCCCATAGGTAAAGAGTAAATTACAGACAGTTTTCTCTTGTTTTCTCAATATATCGATTTTGTAGTTACGACCTTCTTATTCTAAGCCAGCGATATATTGTTGACAATCTCATCTATAGTCAATACTTGTAAAAGTTTATTGTTTCTACTATCTTTTAATAAATTTCGAGGGTTTAGTGCGAAACTATGGTATGTGCCTATATAAATTGATGTAGTTACCGTAGTTTTGCACTGAGCCCTTGATTTGATCTTAACTTAAAGATCTCTCATGTAGTCCTCTTCAAACAATTGATTATCAACCATTCCTGTACGTCACTGTGTCATAAACTTTGTTTAAAAAGTGACAACTTTAAAGTGACATATATCCATCTAAATTCTAAGCAACTGCATGGATTTTGACCAAACTGCTAAGACATGTCAGTCATTGGTCAAAGACTAGGTTACATAATTATGTAAGTGCATGTTAATTCTTTATGTGACCGACAGTCACCTTGTCACCAGGGGCCTTATTCACCAACATTAAAAGTCTTAAACTCAGACTTAGAATAAAAATTGGCAACATTTATAATCACTGCCATTTCTTTACAATTTGACTTAACCATGTGAAATTTCATCTGATTATTTGTTGTGACCCAGGGAATATGTATACCGATTTGTATTAAAATCAGTTAATTCTTACAACATGAGAGCGAATAGAACATTTGGCAATATAAAGTTTTGATCTGATTGGTTGTTCTTATCTTTAAGTCCTGTAAGATCTATATTGCATCTATACTTTGACCTTTGAAACTATTTGGCTGCCATGGGGCATACAATCATGTTTCACAAGCATCTCTTGTTTGTTTGTAAGTTCTGAGAAGTTTTTGAGAGAGCATCATTCTAATTAATTCCCTAATCTTCTTGGCGGAAATAATAGCTGAGTCGGAAGAAATTGCAGGGAAGCTGTAACAGTAATGTTACTCTTACGTCAATGAAGCGTCATTGAAGCTCTATTTATAGTGTATCTATTTTATTACTCTGGATGCTGAGCTGGTTTTATTAGTAGTGAAGGTTGGTAAAGATCGATGAAAGCAAGTAATGTATATTGGCATCTGAAACCAAGTTCATTGGCCCTCTAATGTAACTGGGCTGAGGCACTTTGCTGCAGTCATTAATATTGCTGGGAGTGATTAAGGATATGTCAGTATTACTCAGTGTTGTGGGTTGTTTCAAGGCTGCTGAAATGATATTGCATGAAACATTGAGGGATGTGTCTATATTACTCAAAGTATTGTGGGTTGTATCAATGCTACTGACATGATATTGCAGTATTTTTAGCATTGTGGGTTGTGTCACGGCTGCATGCTGATGTAATAGCCGTTTGTTGATGTAGTTTTGTTATAGCGATAAGCTGTATATGCGTAAGGTTAATAAACTGTTGGTTCTGTTTGTTCTTTGTCTGTTAACTTTTTCTAGTGTAAAACAAAATCTTACTTTGAATTGAAACATATCAAGGGCTCAGTGCAAAACTATGGTATGAGTGTCTTTAAATTGATGTACTTACCATAGTTTTGCTCTGAGCCCTTGATATGGTATTCATTATAATGTTTACCTTCATATATTCTTATTTGCCATATTAATAATTCATGCATCTTTGCCAGTCAAGTACACGCATACAATGTATATAGATTTTCTGGTAACAGGTTTGCATTGATCTTGTATGAATGTATGCTGAACATAGTAATGTTGTAAAAGATGTTATACACATGTAATTGAGGGCCAACTGAAAGATGTGGAGACTGAATCTGTCAGCCTCGTTAAATAAAGTTGTTACCTACTACCTACACAAAGCAAAGCGCTCCCTTAATAAAATATAGAAGTCTTTAGACATGGATTGCCTCCCATGGAAAGTGCCACATAGTGCTTTGCTTAGGCAAATTAGACTACAGAGTACAGATTGCTCCACCATGGTGCAAAAGTGTTCTGTTTTGTTGTTTCTCAAAGGTTGCTTGGTGAAAATCAATCCATTTTGGTGGTTGTCGAAGGTTGCTTGGTGAAAATCAATCCATGTTGGTGTTTGTCGAAGGTTGCTTGGTGAAAATCAATCCATGTTGGTGTTTGTCGAAGGTTGCTTGGTGAAAATCAATCCATTTTGGTGTTTGTCGAAGGTTGCTTGGTGAAAATCAATCCATTTTGGTGTTTGTCAAAGGTTGTTTGGTGAAAATCAATCCATTTTGGTGTTTGTCAAAGGTTGTTTGGTGAAAATCAATCCATTTTGGTGTTTGTCAAAGGTTGTTTGGTGAAAATCAATCCATTTTGGTGTTTGTAGAACCTGGTTGCATTCTTTGCCATGGTGAAGGCTTTCAAGTGAATTTATTGGACTTGATGATTGTGCTTTTATTTAATGTTTATTCTAATTGCATTTGATTGACTGACACAATGACAATTGAAACTGTGTTTAGCTTCTTGCTCAGGTAAAGTCAAGTTGACATAGTTTTACACATAATCTATTATCTTAACTAGTCTTTATTCATGTGGGCATTCATTCCCCTACATGATTTGATGTATGACCTTGAATACTTGAATGATGGGCTTGAATTTGAGATGGATTGATAATTGCCTTATTACCTTCTGCCCCATTATTAAAAATAAAGTAACAATGTTCTTACAAGCGAATAAAATATATTTTTATTGATAAGTCAGGATAATTATTCTAAAATACGACGGCACATATGACATGGCATTGGTTTCGAAACAATCCTTCAGTTTCATTTGAAGCTGATTTCATGTTTCAATTAATAATATAATAATTTATGTTGTATCTAGTTCAAAATTGGGAAAGTCTACTATTTGTTGAATAATGTGCTTAATCATTATAGTGGCCCCTCTGTAAAGATTCCTTTAAGCCATTGTGATATTAAAAAAACAGATGGGTTTGACTTGATTTCTCTGTGGATGTCTGATTTTGGCACTTATTTAACTGTTCAATTTAGGTCCTAGGGTGCCAACAAAACTTGGTGCTTCATGGTAATTAGCTCAGGTGTGTTTTGGTAGCTCAGTGGTTAGTGTGCTTGGTGTCTAATCAGTGACAACCCAGGTTCAAATCAGGTCGGAGACACATAATATGCCTGCCATATTTCAGCACAAAGCTGACTGGCTTTTGCTCAGTATTTGAGATTTGAGAGGTTTGTCTCAATATGAATTATCTGCTTTATAGCTTGGCTATTTTGACCTGAACCTGTCCTTTATGCAAGAATATATTACAAGGTTCTTGCTTTGAATATATCAATTTCCGCAAGCAAATCGTGCAAAATCGGTATTTCAGATTTGTGTTTGTAATTACATCTCGAGCGTCTTCATGATACTCCTCAATTATGAAAACATGCAATCGGTATTGTATCGTAGGTAATATATTGACTGTTAAATTATGCTAATCAAAAGGTCAGGCTCGTGTTAAATCAGCCAAGCTATACTTCTCTTGGATCAGTACTTTGTTCTATTGAATACTAGAAGTCAGCTAGTTGTTTACTATATGAGAGCATTTCTGTGGTAACTATTGATTAGGTGAATGATCTGCTACTGGTTCAGTTTAGTTACTATATAATCACCTTAGAATGGGATTGGCTTATGAAAGATTCAATACCTAGGGGAAATAACTCAGGTATGTGTTGGACGACATCCAATTATAATGTAAGCGCAATTTATTATGCAATGAATTATGTCAAGTCAAACAAAACATTCGTTGATTCATTATATCTGTTGGATTATGTTTTGTCATTCCTAAAATAGATATAATGTGGTTTTCTCTACTAATATAATATGTCTCTCTCTGTTTATTGACAAATGTCTTAAACCAGGGCAAATAAGCTATTGCACTACAAAAACAAAACAAAAAAGAAACCATATTACATATCATAATCAATATCTGATCAGAATATTTTGATGGCTTAGAATGAGAAGGTTGTAACTACTACTTACGACCTTTTAAGACTTACACATATTTTGAATCTGCTTCATAAGGTGCTTCTTATGAGCCTATTTTGATGAAAATCTGAACTTGTCAAGTTGAAACAGCTTGTTTTACTATAAGTAAAGAGTAATTTTCGGACAGTTTTTCTTGTTTTCTCAATACAACGATTTTATACTTACCACTTTCTCATTCTAAGCCATAAGTTAAGCAGTTGAAAACCTTTTATAAGTCTATCAACTTAAATTAAAAAAGTTCAGTGTCAATTATTTTATGTTTCTGTTTTGTAAATTTGTAAAACATAATTTTTCTGATGATTTTGAATATAAATTATACAGCTACCGTAACATGACATTGACTATGCTATGTTGAAAACCAGACACCTGCAATGTTCTCAGATTTGTTGATCATCAGTGTTTGATTAATTCTGCTTTTTATGAGTATAGTTTTTCCTGATAATGCTCATTTTATTGGCCATTTTAAATGTTTCTCATTTTATGATACTGCAGAATGAGGTTCTGTTTGTCTTGAGGCCAAAAAGAAAAAAATAGCTTGTTTTCGCTGCTTTGAAATAAAATAGGGTTGGTACAGAATCTTTTTTTTTAGAAAAAAATTGGGTCAGTTGACCTTTAAATCGTCCACTTTTATGTTAAGAATAATCGCATACCTTTCCTTGATAAAGAAATATGGAAAGAACCAATATGCCCTGATAGAAAAGATTTTGATTTTTTCTCAATTTTACCCCAAAAAACCCCACTTGGGTAGGGGGCAAAAAAATTGGGTAGGTAGGGGTAATTTGTTTTTTTGCCTAGGTAGGGGTAGCGTAAATGGGCAATTTGTTATTTGGCCTAGGTAGGGGTAGAGTAAATGGGAAATTTGTTATTTGGCCTAGATAGGGGAAGAGTAAATGGGCAATTTGTTTTTTGGCCTGAGCTACCAGCACACAATTGCAGATATGTTTATAGAACAATGTGTCTGTTCCACTTCTGACACCATTGATGATGAAGCAGCTGAGTCTGACTTTACTTCTTTCTGCCAAGATCTCGAAGTTTGTTTATATAAATGTCTTTTTACCTGATTTAAACATCTAAGACTTCTGCATTCCGGTAACAAGTCTAGTGAAATCTGTTTCAATGCTTTTCAATAATCTAGATGGAGTCTGTGCTTTGTAAAGTGTTGCCATTTTGCAACTTGCTGAGGATTATGTTATTCAGTTGTAGACAAAATACAGTAATTCAGCAAGCTAGTGACCTATGTTTCAATGCTTTTCAGTAATCTATAGGATTTCAATGCTTCATAAATTCGCTGGTTTAGAATGAGAAGGTCGTAACTACTACTTACAACCTTTTAAGATTTATACATATTTGAAATAAGCATAACAATGCGTTTCTTATGAGCCCAATTTCATAAAAATCGGAACTTGTCATGTTGACCAAGACGAAGTTTGAACCGCTTGTTTTACCACGTGTAAAGACTAATTATCGGACAGTATTTTCTTGTTTTCTCAAAATATCAATTTTGTAGTTATGACCTTCTCATTCTAAGCCAGTACTGTTATAGGTCATTGTCGCTGAGGATCATGATGTATTTAAGTAATGTAGACAAAATAAACAGTTATTCAGACTTATCTAGACTATAAATATTGTTTCAATGTTTTTCGGTATTGAGGTTGGATTGAATCATGACCAACAAAAAATGAAGTTATTTCTTGTTTAACAATGACCTAGAGAGGGATATTGTACAGTATCGACAAAAGAAGAAAAGTTTATGAAACTTCTATGGCTAGCTAATTATGGCTAAAAAATTGCTAAAACGAAAAAAATCATTTTACGACCAAAACAGAAACGTGTCACTATGGAAACCATCTTCAATTCTTGACCTATTTATCTTGTGATCATTTTTTTTCTCTGAACAGAATTGAACTAAATTGATATTAATTTATTTAAGCAAATTCTGATTGATGGGTTGATCTTTATGTGAATGGTTGATTGGCATGCTCCCAAGTTAACCGAGTTACGTATTTGATCAATTGCTGGTGTCTCTGGAGAATTTTGTTCCTAAACATTTTACTCATTGACTGCAAATGATTCATGCCATATATATTCTGTAACCTCTATAGTATAGTATGGTGATATACATTGACATCTTTCACCATGTATTGATTGACTAAAACCTGAGAGGCAAATATCTATATACATGTAAAGTCTAGAGAATTTGATATGTGTGCTACTGGTCATTATTCACCAACATTATAAGCCTAAAAATCAGACTTAGTCTTAAAAATGTCATTATTCAAAATCACTGGCATTTCTTTGAAATTAGATTTAAACGTGTGAAATTGTATCTGACTATTTGTTGTCACCCACTAAACATGTATACCAATTTATATCAAAATCGGTACATTTATAGCAACATGAGAGCGAATAGAACATTTGACAATATAAAGTCTAAGTCTGATTTTTAGACTCACAACGTTGGTGAATAAGAGCTGATATTTTATTTATATCCTGATTGTATATTTTCATAAGTCACTGCCAGGGGAGTATCACCAAGATACCAAAGGTTTAAAATTTGGGGAAAATAACTCATAGTTTTAACCAAAGGGGTAAAGCAAACAAGTTGATGTCAACTGAATTTATCGGAAAATTTGCATCATTTTAAATAACTTATTCCGGAGGTGAAGTCCTTATTATTGAAGGAAAGCAGGTCTTAATGTTATTCTCTTATTTAATGTAAAACCCTCTTTTTTCATATATTTTCAGTTTAAGAAACGTGAACAGAAAAGAAGGCCTAAACCGAAGGATGGTACAGTACTTATCTGTCAGATCTGTGGCGACAGAGCACTAGGGTACAACTTTGATGCCATCACTTGTGAATCTTGCAAAGCATTCTTCAGAAGAAATGCACTTAAAACAAAGGTTTGTACTGTTATAAATCAATAATGACTTCTTGGTAATGACCCGTTTAGAGTTATATTACTAGTGATGTCTGGAAACTTTTTGTACACCTAAGCCTTAGATGGTTGTGTATCAACCATACCCCCTCCCCCCAATAATACCCCCCCCCAGTATACTGACTAACAGTTTAATATGGTATGATATGATTGGTTGTGTATCAACCATACCCCCCCCCCCCCCTCCCCCCAGTATACTGACTATAGTTCAATTTTGAACCCTGAGCCATGACCTTTTAGAGGAGTCTATTTGTGTGGGTAACCTGTGATTTATCGATTTCAAAAGTCATGATTTAAAGATATGCTACTTATTAATGTGTGTTATACATATATGAATAGTCAATCCAAGCCAATCTTTATCGGCAAATGGATTAAACTTTAAAAGTGCAGTCACGGATCAATGCTCGAAATCGAACTATAACAGCGATCAAATTAATGTGACAGGTTATTTATATAAGCTAGAACATGACATATCATATATTAATTAAGAAATAAAAATCTGTTCGCGTTTATTGTCGGTGAATAAAACCTGGGCAGGAGTTCGGATGCGGAAAAATTAAATCACGAGTGCGTAGCACGAGTGATTTAATTTTCCGCATCCGAACGAGTGCCCGTGTTTTATTCACCGACAATATACAAGAACAGAGTTTTTATTTCAATTCTAAATACGATAATATCCCGCACTATTTGACTGCGCGCATTCCATTTTCACCCATTTGACATTGAACATAATTCCACGCTGAAATTGAGTGGCTTATTAGCTGGTACAATTACCTCCCTCGTTAATGAAAACGACCTTCGTAATTTTCTGAAGGAAATACCACAATTTAAACATTGAAACAATTTTAATAACACGAGTATATGGTATCTATTTCATAAATGAAAAATATAAATGGATTGATTATCAGAAGCTTTAATAAAACTTGGTTTCTAGAGTATATTGGAGTTTCTAAAAATAGATGCGTCATAGATGTAACACTGGATTCTCGTGCAACTAGCCTTGTCATCGTGGCTCATAGTAAATTTTACTATAAAGTTTACGTTCATTCATTCATAAATATGTCACGTGATACTGGACGTAAATAGAAACAGCCAATTTGATAGGTATGTTTTATGGGGGCAATAAAACATGGTTCGGTTTGTTCTTTGTGTATTGGATTAATCCGCGAATCGTGTTAGAATTGATGTTGTAACTATGCTTACAACCTCAGTGTGTAGAATCACGTGATCAAATTAACATGACATATCATATATTATTAATTGATGTCGTTACTATGTTAACAACCTCAGTGTGAATAATCACGTGATCAAATTATTTGAAACGAATACTCTTTTACACTCAAAACATTTGCGATTTTGTCTGCTAACGGTGAGTTTTTTCTCACCGTTAGCAGACGAAATTGCAATACTTTTGAGTGTAAAACGGTATTCATTTGAACAGGTGATTCTACATGCTGAACCTATTTACTTAAACCTCCTGATGATAAAATGAAACCAGTATATAAAAGAACATTCACAATGACTTATATGTACTAGACCAATGAGGATCCTATAGATACCAGGGCGGAAACGAATAGAGGGTCAAACGAATGCGTCCACATGAAATATTATATTATGTTCTACTTTTTTTCCTAAAAAACACATTCAGGTTACATGAAAGTTGAAAACCTGTCAAGATGGATTACCCTCCAAACTTAGGCCACAGCTGCTCTTTTCAGAAGCTTAAACTATATTATGATCTATATGGTGTTATAGCAGATGAGCTTCTCAACACGGCAGAAATAAGTGAATCATGATTAGCCTGGAATTTGTTGTATTGATGTATCCAACTACCTACCTACCTAGTCTCTTCGTTCCCTGTGGGACATAAGGCCGCAACAAGTTTCCTCTATTTCCCTCTGTCTTTCGCTGTGAACTTGATGTATCCTGAGCACTTATAATTCTTTGTTGTGTTATATTGGTATTGCTTGGCCACATTGACATGAGCCTGACCTACTCATTACCATAATTTAACAGTCAATATATTGTCTACGTTTACTACACCGATTGTTTGTTTTCATAATAGGGGAGTATCACGATGATGCTTGTGATGTAATACAAACACGTAAATGCCGATATTGCACGATTTGCTTACGGAAATTGATATATTCAAAGCAAGAACCTTGTAAAATATTCTTGCATAAAGGTCAGGCTCAGGTCAAAATAGCCAAGCTATATTGACAATACAACGCCTTAGATCTACTGTAAACCAATTGCAAATACTGACTTCCACCTTTTCCAATCGTTGGTTTATTTGCGACTACAAATTTTCACATTTATGTCTTCCACGATCGATGTCCATATCATCGATAATGTTTATTATCAGATTTGAGAATACTGCCCAAATGAATCAGCGGTTTTGCATATCTAAAAGAAATTTAAGAAACAGTGTAACATTTTATTTCTTGCTCACACAGGTAACTGTATTGTTGAAAATGAAAAAAAAAACTTTTGGAAAATTTATATATATTTTTAGAAAAATATAAATTAAAAAAAAATGTTTTTCTTTTTTTTTCGTTTTCAACGATACAGTTACTTGTGGTGCATATCTGAAAGAAATTGAAGAAACAGTGTAAAATTTACTTTATTGTGAATGAGATTTATATGTTATGTTGTTTATACATTACAGGTATTTACATGTAGCTTTGAAGGGAATTGTAAACTTGATCAACACACTCGCAAGTTCTGTTCTGGCTGTAGGCTGAAGAAATGCCTCGACGTTGGAATGAAGAAAGACTGGATTCTGAGTAAGTTTGATACACCTCTCCCCCTGGGCTTCCCCATCATAATCATGTTTGCTGGATTCTGAGTAAGTTTGATACACCCCTCCCTGGGCTTCCCATCATAATCATGTTTGCTGGATTCTGAATAAGTTTGATACACCCCTCCCTGGGTTCCCCATCATAATCATGTTTGCTGGATTCTGAATAAGTTTGATACACCCCTCCCTGGGTTCCCCCATCATAATCATGTTTGCTGGATTCTGAATAAGTTTGATACACCCCTCCCCCTGGGCTTCCCATCATAATCATGTTTGCTGGATTCTGAATAAGTTTGATACACCCCTCCCTGGGTTCCCCCATCATAATCATGTTTGCTGGATTCTGAGTAAGTTTGATACACCCCTCCCTGGGTTCCCCATCATAATCATGTTTGCTGGATTCTGAATAAGTGTGATACACCCCTCCCTGTGTTCCCCCATCATAATCATGTTTGCTGGATTCTGAATAAATTTGATACACCCCTCCCCCTGGGCTTCCCATCATAATCATGTTTGCTGGATTCTGAATAAGTTTGATACACCCCTCCCTGGGTTCCCCCATCATAATCATGTTTGCTGGATTCTGAATTAGTTTGATACACCCCTCCCCCTGGGCTTCCCATCATAATCATGTTTGCTGGATTCTGAGTAAGTTTGATACACCCCTCCCTGGGTTCCCCATGATAATCATGCTGCTGGATTCTGAATAAGTTTGATACACCCCTCCCTGGGTTCCCCCATCATAATCATGTTTGCTGGATTCTGAATAAGTTTGATACACCCCTCCCTGGGTTCCCCCATCATAATCATGTTTGCTGGATTCTGAATAAGTTTGATACACCCCTCCCTGGGTTTCCCCATCATAATCATGTTTGCTGGATTCTGAATAAGTTTGATACACCCCTCCCTGGGTTCCCCCATCATAATCATGTTTGCTGGATTCTGAATAAGTTTGGTGTGATGAAATATTGACTTTGTGCCAGATGGGATTGATGCCATGACAAAAACACATATTAAATGACCAGGACACAAAGTGTTGACTGGGAATCATAGTGTTGACCAGAACAAATAGGTGACCGAAACATGTAGTTGGTTATAACACATGTAGCGGACAAAAACATGCATGGATGACCGAAACACATGTGACCAACATACGTAGCTTGATCGATGACAAATCATAAAAGTCCATTTATTTAAATAAGTTTATTGAGTGTATGTAACAAAGTAATGAATAACATAAACATGACATATTTATGAATAATATTATATAAATAACGCATAGCTTTGAGGGTGACAGTAAAAATGTCAGCCTGAGGAAAGTACTGTTACCCAAGGGCGAAGCCCGCGGGTAATAGTACTTTCCGAGGGCTGACATTTTTACTGTCACCCTTAAAGCTATGTGTTATTTATTTTATTACCCCGAACTTTTTTCGTCCACAATCTATTTTTGGTAGATATAGGTACGAATCGTTACGGGTACGAATGAACTTACTTTCAATTTCGCAAGGTGTAATTTACAGTCAACTCTACAGGAGTCGATTTCATGGCATAATGTACGAGTTAAAGACTCAAATCGTGTGTAATTAGTTAATTACCTGATTATTTAAAGGATTCAACATCCAACATCTTGGTCCGTCTGCTGACCGTAAATAAACAACTCCAATCTACCCAAAGGAAAATATGTAGCGAAAAGTATTAATGTCTTTCTAAGATAGCGTAGATACGCCTTATTCTTGCAATATTTTTCTAAACCCAATACGTGGCTGGGTATAGAGAACTCGAACTAAAACCATCGTTAGGCGGGTGAAATACGCCGCCATGTTTGTTTTTGCATTTATTAATATACCACGTGACATGAAAAGTACTGTCAAAAAAGTACTATCACCCTGCTGACAGTAAAAAAATGTTCAATCACGTGGTGTATTGATCCGGTTGATCGTAACAGTAAGAATACTACCTGTTTGCCTATGGGAAATTAACATTACGAAAAAAGTGAGGGGTAATAAAATAATATGTAACTGTCATTGTTTATGTAACTGTCAACAATGACAGTTACGTTCAGAAGGTGGGGTAAAATATTGACAGGCTTACGAAGTATGCTGATATAACTATCATAATTTCAACAAATTTAATGTTGTATATAAATGGGCCAAACTTGTAATGCCCCGGAAATGAATTCATAATTTATTATCTACACCTGATGTTGTCTGGAGTATTTCTGTTAGTATGTTTATAAAAGAGCTGTCTAGAGGACAGTGAGGACAGTTCGGGGAGAGCCCGAGGAGAGCCCGAGGATGGTTGTAAAATAAACCTGTATGCACTTAGAAATGTTTGTTGTTCTAAATCCCTGACTCTAATAGTATGGTTATGCAACAATATACTCCCTTAAACCGGGCATCATGTTGGGTATATATGGTACAGAAATTAATAACAATCTCTCCCATGTGGAGATAAGTGCTGCACTACATTAAATATACTTGTAGTACAACTTTAACTTTGCATTTAGTATTCACACATGTCACAAATATGTATGTAGTGATATTATTATAATGGCACATGCCCTTTAAAATGTGATAATTATTCATATAAAAACCTTGTAGAGACTGCCATTGCTGTAAAAAAAATTTATCTAGACTTTTTAGCTCACCTGTCACATAGTGACAAGGTGAGCTTTTGTGATCACTCTTCATCCGTCGTCCGTCCGTCGTCAGTCCGTCATCCGTCCGTTGTCGTTTGTCGTCCGTCAACAATTGGCTTGTTTACACTCTAGAGGCAACAGTTTTGATCCAATCTTCATGAAACTTGATCAAATTGTTGTTCTCTATGAAATCTAGGCCAAGTTCGAAACTGGGTCATGTGGGGTCAAAAACTAGGTCACAAGGTCAAATCTTAGACAAATCTTGTGTACACTCTAGATGTCACCAATTTGTTCCAATCTTCATGAAACTTGGTCAGAATGTTGTTCTCTATGAAATCTAGGCCGAGTTCGGAACTGGGTCATGCAGGGTCAAAAACTAGGTCACTAAGTCAAATCTTAGAAAAACCTTGTGTACACTCTAGATCTCACCAATTTGACCCAATCTTCATGAAACTTGGTCAGAATGTAGTTCTGCGTAAAAGCTAGACCAAGTTCGAAACACTCTAGAGGTTACCGTTTTGAACTTGGTCAGAATATTGAAATATAGACCATGTTTTGTAACTGGATCACATGGGGTCATACTAGGTCATTAGGTCAAATCTTAGAAAATCCTTGTGTACACTCTAGATGTCACTAATTTGATCCAATCTTCATGCAAATTGGTCAGAATGTTGTTCTCCTTGAAATCTAGGCCAATGTGGAAAAGGGTCATGTGGGGTCAAAAACTAGGTCATTAGGTCAAATCTTAGAAAAAAAACCTTGTGTTCGGTCCTGAGGTCACAGTTTTGATCCAATCTTCATGAAACTTGGTCAGAATGTTGTTCTCCGTGAAATCTTTACCAAGTTCAAAACTGGGTTATGTGGTGTTAACAACTAGGTCACTAGGTCAAATCTTAGAAAAACCTTGTGTGCACTCCAGAGGCTGCGGTTTTGAACCTCTTAATGACATATGGTCAGAATGTAAGTTGTATTGATACTTATACCAATGTGCAACAGGTGAGCGACCTAAAGCCCCTGGCCCCGATCTCCCTACACATCTCAAGGAGAAATCTCATCTCAAATTGAGATTTTACTCAGATTAGAGTCTGGATTCATTAAAAATCTAAAGTTAGAACACGTTAAAATTTACTGAAATAAACAAAGACAACATATGTTGTGTTTGATGCTAATTTTGAGTCCATCGTTCCTTGGAATGTATCCAAACGCCACATGGAAATATTTGAGATGAGATTTAACTCATATTGAGATGTGTAGGGAGATTGGGGCCTGGTCTTATCCATGTCTGTGCAGCTGGTCAATTTGTCTCTGGAAGCAAACAATACTTGACTTCACTCAGGTGTAAATGGGTACCCGAGACTGCCAAGAGGGCCTATGCCAAGAGGGCCTATAACCAATGTGCTGTAGCTGCCAGTAGCACTGTAATAACAGTGGACTTGTGACTTATAATATTTATGATCAGGGCTTAGATTGAACAACCTCTCATACTAGACATTAACTTGATGTCTTCCGAGAACAACTGTACATGTTATGTTCAGCTTTCGGTTGTCTCACTTTAACATTGCTGGAAAACTAAAACTAAACAAAAAAAACAACATTCCACTTATTAATTCTCAGTGTTCTTAAGACTAGAATTAACCACATCACCTTATTTTTTATCAAAACACTATACAGTACAATAATATGTAACTTTTATTTTGCTCTACCATAATGTGCCTCAAGTAGCTCAGTGGTTAGCACTCTTGCTGTCCAATCTAGTGTTCAGGTTCAAATCCTGGTGGAGGCAATAATATGCCTGTAATATTGCAGCAGAAAGCTGACTGGCGAATAAAGGACATGCTCAGCATAATTTTGTACAGTACAACCTCTATCGTCCAACACCCCCTCCTTTGGTTGCTTCAAATATTGGCTACTCTACAGAGGTTTAATCTTTTATTACTGTACCAATTTATACGAGAAAATGAAGCTAAGAATAAACAGAAAATTTGTTGACTTTTTAGTGACGATCTTTATTTTATATCACTCATGATCACAGAACGTTATATTTGCACTCATGGTTATGTCACTTGTGAAAATTTTGGATTTCTGTGATCACTCAGTGAAGTGAAATTCTATATCAACAAATCGTCCCTTTGGTGCAACAAGGTTGTATCTTTATAGTATCTAGAGAGATACAACCGGTTACACCAAAGTGATGATTAATATCCTCTATTTATGTGGTAAAGTGCTTACTGTTATATCATGCTAAAACTTGTCACAGTCCACTTGTACCGTTACCTTCTGCTATGATATGGGTTATCATTTATTTATACCTTTTGCATTAAATTATCTAAGGTATGATCTGTTTTTGCACTGGTCAGGTTTAACGACCCGTGAGTCAGGCATTGTTGTATAAGATCTATATGATATGTTCGCTGTTTCACCTGTTTGCACTAATTAGTAGTAGATCATATTTTCTCATTGTCATAGAATTAAGGGGGAAATGTATGGACATCTATTAAACCGAATTTTTGTCGAGCCCGCTGGCGGTGAGCTCGATATAGTTGTCACAATGGCTGTTCAGTGTATGTGCGTCCGTGCGTCCGTCCGATTTTGTCCGGGCTGTTTCTTCATCATTCAATGGGTGATTTTGAAATACATTGGCACAAATGTTTCCCGTGTTGAGGCGGCGTGTCGCACCCAAGACCAGTACCCCTAGCTTGAAGGTCAATGTCACTCTTGGAGGTCAAAGGTCCAAAATGGGCATGATACTGCTTGTCCGGACCATATGTTCTTCATTTGTTGGATGATTTTGAAATACATTGGCACAAATGTTCCCTGTGTTGAGGTGGCGTGTCGCGCCAAAGACCAGTACCCCTAGCTTGAAGGTCAAGGTCACTCTCGGGGGTCAAAGGTCCAAAATGGGCATAATACTGCTTGTCCGGACCATATGTTCTTCATTTGTTGGGTGATTTTGAAATACATTGGCACAAATGTTCCCCGTGTTGAGGCAGCGTGTCCCGCCCAACACCAGTTCCCCTAGCTTGAAGGTCAAGGTCACTCTTTGAGGTCAAAGGTCCAAAATAGGCATAATACTGCTTGTGCGGACCATATGTTCTTCATTTGTTGGGTAATTTTGAAATACATTGGCACAAATGTTCCCAGTGTTGAGGGGGCGTGTGCGTCCAAGACCAGTACCCCTAGCTTGAAGGTCAAGGTCACTCTTGGAGGTCAAAGGTCCAAAATGGGCATAATACTGCTTGTCCGGACCATTTGTTTTTCATTTGTTGGGTGATTTTTAGCTCACCTGACCACAATGTGGTCATGGTGAGGTTTTGTCATACCGAGATGTCCGTCGTGCGTCGTCCGTCGTGCGGCGTGCGTCGTGCGTCCGTCAACAATTTCTTCAAACGACTTCTCCTCCTAAACCGCTTGGCCAAATTTGATAAAACTTAATAGGAATGTTCCTTGGGTGGACCTCTACCAAAGTTGTTAAAAAAATACCAGTCCGTCGCATAACTAGGTCACACAGGCTAAAAATAGATTTTCAAAAAGGAAACTTCAAAAATCTTCTTCTCTGAAACCGTAAGGCCTAGAGCTTTCATATTTGGTATGTAGCATCACCTTGGGGTCATCTACAAAGATTGTTAAAATTATGTCCCTTGGGTCAAAATTGGCCCCGCCCAGGGGGCCCTTAGTTTTACATAGAGTTATATAGGGGTAACCTTAAAAAATCTTCTTCTCCGAAACCGCTTGGCCCAGGGCTTTCATATTTAGTATGTAGACTCAGCTAGAGGTCCTCTACAAAGATTGTTAAAATTATGTCCCTGGGGTCAAAATTGGCCCCGCCCTGGGGGCCCTTAGTTTTACATAGAGTTATGTAGGGGAAACCTTTAAAAATCTTCTTCTCCGAAACCGCTTGGTCCAGGGCTTTCATATTTGGTATGTAGACTCAGCTAGAGGTCCTCTACAAAGATTGTTCAAATTATGCCCCTAGGGTCAAAATTGGCCCCGCCCCGGGGGCCCTTAGTTTTACATAGAGTTATATAGAGAAAACTTTAAAAAATCTTCTTCACCGAAATTGCTTGGCCTAGGGCTTTCATATTTGGTATATAGACTCAGCTAGAGGTCCTCTACAAAGGTTGTTCAAATTATGTCCCTGAGGTCAAAATTGGCCCCGCCCAGGGGGCCCTTAGTTTTACATTATTAGTGAGAGTTATATAGGGGAAACCTTTAAAAATCTTCTTCTCCGAAACCGCTTGGCCCAGGGCTTTCATATTTGGTATGTAGACTCAGCTAGAGGTCTTCTACAAAGATTGTTCAAATTATGCCCCTGGGGTCAAAATTGGCCCCGCCCCAGGGGCCCTTAGTTTTACATAGAGTTATATAGAGAAAACTATAAAAAATCTTCTTCTCCGAAATTGCTTGGCCCAGGGCTTTCATATTTGGTATGTAGACTCAGCTAGAGGTCCACTTAAAAGATTGTTCAAATTATTCCCCTCGGGTCAAAATTGGACTTAGACTTATATAGGGAAAACATATAAAAATCTTCTTGTCTAAAACTACAATGCCTAAGAGCTTTGATATTTGGTATGTAGCATCATCTAGTGGTCCCCTACCAAGATTGTGCAAATTATGCCCCTGGGGTCAAAATTGGCCCCACTCGGGGGGTCACTGTTTTACATAGACTTATATAGGGAAAACATATTAATATCTTCTTGCCTAAAACTACACTGCCTACAGTTTTGATAATTGGTATGTAGCATCATCTTGTGGTTTCTACCAAGATGTTCAAATTATTCCTTTGGGTGAAAATTGTGCAGGGTTTATAATCAGATGAGCGATATTGGGCCATCATGGCCCTCTTGTTAAAATAACTTGGCATAATTGTTAAACACCATGAGGCGATGTGCAGTGCGCAAGATCCAGGTCTCTAGCTCAAAGGTCAAGGTCACACTTAAAAGTCAAACATCAAAAATGACCATTATAGACCTTGTCCGGGCTGTATCTCACTCATACATTGATACATTTTTAAATAATTTGGAGAATTTGTTAAACACCATGAGGCGGTGTGCAGTGCATAAGATACAGGTATCTAGCTCAAAGGTCAAGGTCACACTCAGAGGTCAGACTTCAAAAATTACCATTATAGGCATTGTCCTGGCTGTATCTCACTCATGCATTAACCAATCTTTTTTATATTTGGCATGAATGTTCACCTTCATGAGACAGAGGTGCATGACAGACCCTGAGGTTCATATCTCAAAGTCAAGGTCACAGTTGAAGGTCAAATTGAAGCTTGTTCAGACCATAACTTTGTCGGGCATTGACCACTCTGTCTTACATTTGGCATGAATATTCACCTCCATAAGCTGGAGTTTCATGCTCAACCCTCAGGTTCCTTTATCAAAGGTCAAGGTCACAGTTCCAGGTCAAATTTCTAAAGAAGCTTGTCTTGACCATAATTTTGTCATGCATTGACCAATCTTGCTTGAAATTGCCATGGATGTCAACTTTTATTAATCAGAGTGACATGAGCAAACCCTGGTTCTTTTCTCAAAGGTCAAGGTAACAGTTAGAGGTCAAAGGTCAAATTGAAGTTTGTTGGTATAATTTATTCTTTATGCATGCTGGCATTAGATGTAACTAAGCACATTTAAGTCAGTGCATTTTTTGAATGTGCACCGAGGCTCGACATAATTTGCCTGAGGGCACAAATTTCTAGTCTGAAGTGAAAAGCTTGTGTGAAAACACGTAGCTTCGGATTGAATATGGGTCCACTGTGGGGTCAAGATCACAGTCACTAAACAGCATGTATTGTCGATTCAAAGATGTCTGTCAAAACCGCCATAATGTTCCATTTCTGAATAGCTAATTGCAGCAAGCATAACCACTTATATATATGCTATAGGACTATTAGCTTTTTATTCATTTAAGTGTATTATTGATGGTAAAATTTAATTCTGACATACATTTAATAATAAACCGGGGTGAATGTTTGTTTTAGCGGTTGTGACAGAGATCTTTGAATCAACTATACATGTGTCCATTTGTGCCAAGTTATGGTTTTAAGACATGAAAACCAGGATTTGCCCTCCATCCATCCGTCAGTCAGTCTGTTTGTCAAGAAAATCTAGATCCTGCATCTAGATCCTGCCACAGCTCAAACAGTTTTCAAGCTAGGTTTATGAAACTTGGTATGTGGAAAGAGAGGGACCCATAGGGAGATTATGCACGCATAATTTCTTTTTAATTATAACAAAAAGTTTGGTTGACATTGCAACAGAAACATTGAAAACCAGGTAAGACTTCTGTATTGCTCGTTATTCCTAATAACTTTTTTTTTTAGATGATGATCAATTAGCGAAACGGCGTAAAAAAAGTTCAAGATCGGACGACGGCTATTGTGGAGCCCCTGAACAGAAGCCTATGATGACATCGTTGACGTCTCCGATGACATACTTGCCACCGCACAAGGTGGATATGTACTCCCCTCTGGCCAGTTCTGCTAACGATAATGAAATCAACTCGACAAGTTACCTGTCCGACTCAACTGACAACAGTAGTAGCATCAGCAGTCCCCCGCTGGTCACAACTCCGCCGCAGTTACCTATCATCAAACAAGAGGAAGATGCTATAATACCGCTAACAGCCGAGATGGAGGAAAACATTGCTAGCCTTGAGAAAGAATATAAACAAGTGTTTGACAGTGGTTATTCTGAACATCAAGCCAAACGAATGGTTGAAAAACCTCATAGTGCAAATGACTTATTTAACATGACCGATATATTCATTCGAAGACTCATTAAGTTCGCTAAACATATACCAGAATTCAAAGCATTGAAACAAGAGGATCAAATATTTTTATTGAAGGTAAGACTATCGGTTTGTTTACTGTATTACGTCATCTTTTGTCCTCTATCATCGCCTTGGGTCATTTCTGAAACGCTTTTCCGTGTTTCAAACCAACTTAGTGCAGCTGCTGAACTGGTGGGAAACCCAGGGTTAGTCTTGACTGAAACAGCCACTGAAATTAAGTTGCATTGAAAGTGTTCAAATCATTAATATTGACATCACGGGAGACTTAGAAATGCAAATATCTCGACAATTAGCAAAGTAAGAAAATTAGTATTCATGACAGTATTTTGGTCTACATTTTACTCTTTCATGACCTTGACAATGAGCTAAAGTCATATCAACTTGAATGATGGTATTAAAGAGCATAACCTTTACAACCTTGATAGAGATACTGAATCTATCTGCTGATAATGGTTGGTAAGAGTGACATTTAAACTGATACATTCATATTTCAAACTGAATCATCAATATGCCAAGGGAGATAACTCTGAGAACATAGGATTGGCATAAAGGCTGTGCCTGTTGCCCAATCCTATTTCTTTGGAACTTATGACTCTGAGATATGTCTGAACAAAATTGGACAATATTATAAAACACCGTAGTCTTGACTGATTGCTTGTCATCCATGTGCCTCCAAAACACCGTAGTCTTGACTGATTGCTTGTCTTCAATGTGCATCCGTAGCTCAGTGGTTAGTGCGCTTGCAACCTTATCAGGCGACCCAGGTTCAAATCCAGGTTGAGACACTCATATGCCTGCCATTTTTGAGCAGAATGCTGACTGGCAAATAAAGGCTATGCTCAGCATTTAAAGAAATATAAAAGAATACGTTGAAGGTGTACCAAAAATGGACATGAGAAATCGCTTAATTTTGTAAACAAAGTCTAGTGTTACTGTTTGCATCTATGGATACATTTAATTCAATAAGTCATACTAATAAGGGAACTATCCCATTCGAAAGAATACAGTTAAATAAGTTACCTCCAGTTAAACCTAGATAAACCTAGTTTACCTCCTGATGGCCAAGCTTATGTTTATAACCGTTCTCATTTAACTTTGAACTGAGGTTCCGTTTAGTATGTAAAAGTATGGTTAAGGTTGATATGGTTGACAGTTATTGGTCACACGTTTCATACTATCTATATCAGTTAATTACATGATATTATTTCCTCATTACTGAAGAGTAGAGTACAAATTAATACAAAAAGGTTGTGGTATATCGATGGCTTAGAACCAGAAGGTCGTAACTACCTCTTACGACCTTATAAGACTCATACATATTTGAAATCTGCTTCACAAGGCGCTTCTTATGAGCATATTTTCATGAAAATTGTTATGTTGACCAAAATGAAGTTTTAAAAACGTGTTTTCCCAAAGGTAAAGATTAAATTACAGACAGTTTTCTCTTATATTCTCAATATATCGATTTGGTATTTACAACCTTCTTGTTCTAAGCCAGCGATATAGTGCATAATGATATATAACCTCGTAGTGCCAAAGGAACAAAGTGCAAATTGTCGAAACACTAAGTTTGGTTTTATATATTTGCCTCCAGACACTGTTACTATAATGGTGTATGTGTAGACCTACTCATTAAAATTAATTTATTATTAATTTTAGCTTGTCACTTTTCTCTAAATGTAAATATATGTATACTGCTTTCTCGTAGAGTCGAGCCCCTTAGGGCTAAAGGCCTTACATGTACACTTCCTACAGTCTATTCTTTAACCAATTTTATTTTTACTGACAGAGAAATTACTTAACTTTATGAAATCAAAATAGTTTTGCCATTAAAAAGTTTTTGTTGTAAAATATTTGCTATAAAGCAAGTACCAGCCAAGAGCTACGTCATTCTGAAACTTTCTCATCAACTCGAGCCCTCTGATTGGTCAGCCTCTATTTAATTCAAAGACTGAAAACTCTTCACAAAACACAGTTGTGAAATAAAGTTAAATCATCTTAGATGTTATTTACAGACTTTAATCATTGTGAACGAGCCTGTTGACAAATAAATCGTCAATAACAGAACACCATGGTAAAAAGCTTAGGCATTGATGCTTACCAAAATGGACTTTCATCGGTTTGTTGCTATTAGTGACCACAGAACGATTACAAGTTGTTTTCATTCACATTTGTTTTGCTGTTGTGACAGAAATAAGATTTCCAGCAGCTTTTAACATGTTTTGGATAAGAACAATCTCCGCATGTGTCAATATTTGACCAAAACAATTAGGGCTCGAGTCGATGAGAAGGATCGAGTCGATGAGAATCAGGCCTATGTAAAATATATGTTGTGTATGGGCCGGTGGTCTCAAATATGTTTCAAAATAAACTGTGAATAAAATAAAAGGCTTGTTCATGTAGCTGAACATAATATAAGAAGGCAAACCGGCTTAAATATCTGTTTCTCTGGCGCAACAATGCTGTATCTTGCTATAGAGTGGTTATAATATACTAAGATACAACCTAGCTACCTTGTTGCCACAATAGGACATCTTGGTTAGTAAACCCCTGGAAAACACAGGTAACTGTATCGTTGAAAATGAAAAAAAAAACGAAACAATTTTTTTTTTGAAAATTTATATTTTTCTATGTGTCTGATAGAAAAATATAAATTTTCAAAAAAAAATTTGTTTTTGTTTTTGTTTTCTTTTTCAACGATACAGTTACCTGTGCTGGAAAGCTGTTATTCAGTATGATCAATATAAGTTGTAATAACTTGTACAGCAATAAACATCCCACTAAAACATTTTAAAGTTGGAGGTGATTGAACTTGAAAGTATTTAGGGCATTAAATTGAGATAAATGGGGAAATGTTTATGTTGATGACTTTTTACAACTTTAGTACTTTTATTTTGAAAAATAGTTTATGTGTTTCAGTGATTGATGTAGTGATTCAGACTGTAACTAGTTACTGTACTAGAAAACTGTTGTGACTACTGTTTAAGCTGATATTATTTTCAGTCTGTCAAAAAGTTCCATGATTTTCAGATACCTGATGTGCCGAAATTTTGGCATTTTTAAAAATGTTGTTTATAAGAGTTCTAATCAAGCAGTAATTTATACTGGAGCAAATATTTGCATATTTCGTAAATTAATATTATTTAATACTTTCCCTAAATAGATCTACTCTATACATTATTACTGCAAAAGTTACTTGCCCGACTGCAAAAATTACTTGCCCGACCGTGAAAATTACTTGCCCGACTGCGAAAGTTGTAATACTTGCCCGACTGCAAAAGATACTTGCCCGACTGTGAAAGTTACTTGCCCAACTGCGAAAGTTGTACTTGCCCGACTGCAAAAGATACTTGCCCCACTGTGAAAGTTACTTGCTCCACTGCGAAAATTGTACTTGCCCGACTGCAAAAGATACTTGCCCGACTGCAAAAGATACTTGCCCGACTGCAAAAGATACTTGCCCGACTGCAAATGATACTTGCCCCACTGCAAAAGATACTGCCCCACTGCATCTGTTTGATTTCGTAGTTTTTCATGTTTCACCTTCAACCACGAACAATAACTTTGACCTTTGTATTTATTATCTGAAATGCAAAATTCACATATTAAGGTCCCATCGAAATGGTTATTTTTACTTAAACCACGAAATTTCTTCTCATCGCAATTAAATGATTTTACAGTATAAAACATTATAGTGTGGCTCTTTATAGATTGATTCAATTAACCTAATGAGTCTTTGGCATGGTATGAATTATATAACAGAGCCAGGATGTTACACTATCAAATACATAATGTCTATTTTATGTTCTTTTGTCTTAACTTTAAGTTTAATCGATTGGGTTCTGATTTTGTGATGTAATGTTTTTTTACAGGGTTTTCAACTTGCTTACTTACCGATTATTGAGTCTATAGCTATAAGCTCGCTGTGTATGGAATGCTTTTTTCTGGCAATTTGGAGAATAATGGCCCCATTTCTATGAAAAACTTAAATTGTTGCTTAGGTTAAGACTGTTATTTTATAAATATTTTCTGCACTGGATTGAATGACTCGAAATTGCATATTGAGGGCTCAGTGCAAAACTATTGTATGTACTCTATAAATCAATGGAGTTATAGCTTGGCTAATTTGACACGAGCCTGACCTTTTGACAAGCATAATTTAACAGTTGATATATTACAACACCGATTGTATGTTTTCATAATCGGGGAGTATCACGAAGACGCTCGACATGTAATCCAAACACAAATTTGAAATAACGATATCGACGATTTGCTTGGGGAAATTGATATATTCAAAGCAAGAACCTTGAAAAATATTTTTGCATAAAGGTCAGGTATGGTCAAAATAGTCAAGCTATACCATAGTTTTGCATTGAGTCCTCGATGTGGCTTCGTTTTGTTAGGATGCCAATTGAATTGATTCTAAATGCAATCAATATTAACTAGAATGTATGCAGGAAAATTGGTGTTTTATAGTAATACACACATTGAAATAAAATGTATAAATATTTATAGTCTCGGGGTGGGGGGGGGTAAAGGTACACCTAGAGTTTGCGAAGCTGGTAAAACAATAAATAACAGGTAGCTGAGTTGAAAATGGGCTTTTATTAAAGCAGTAAAACATATAAACACATAAAAACAAATGGTAAAGTATGTACACCAAAGTAATAACAAAGATTTTCAAGTCATCTACCAAAACTCAAACTAATGAAAGTATTATAATTGTTTTATCTGGGCAAATAATACAATTTTGGTGCTTGAAGTTTACTTTAAAGTTGATTCATGCAAGGTTTCCGTAATTGCATACAAAGAGGACATTTGGCAAAAAGTATGTATATAGGTTCTGGAAGGAATCAGCATCAAAAGACTGAGTTCTCTTGAAGCCAGAGTTCATTCAACCCAGAATAAAGCATGGAAGGCAATAAGAAAAACATCAAAAGACTAAAGTTGTAGTTATATTATAATTTCAAACAAATATAGTGAGGCAATTACCTTAAGAAGTATTTTGTGAACTTGGGTCGCTGACCTGCAATGTTAACTGATGCTGGATGCAAACAACCTTGTTGCACCAAAAGGACATATTGGTTAGTAACCAAGAAAGCTGTTACCCAGTAAGATCAATAAAAGTTCTTATAACTTGTACAGCAATAAATGTCAAACTAAAACATTTTAACTTGAAGGTGATTGAACTTGGTAGTATTTAGGACAATTTAGATGGCAAAATGTTTAGGAAAAAAGTATTTTGTGAACTTAGGTCCCAGACTTGCAATGTTAGTTGGAGCTGAATGCCAACAACCTGACATTTATATTCATTTGGGAAATATGTCGGTCACAGTTTGCCTTAGTTAGATTTGTCCTACAAACAAAGGTCAACTGGCCACCATAGGAAAATTATCTTTTATGCAAATGTGTGATTACCTATATTACAACATATTTATTGTAGCTCATTAAATTCTAAGTGGGAGAGACTAATTGCTTTTGTGCTTGCCCACGTTGACATGAGCTTGACCTATTGATTAGCATAATTAAACAGTCGGTATATTGTCTATGTTTATAACACCAATTGTATGTTTTCATAATCGGGGAGTATCACGAAGACGTTTGACTTGTAATACAAACACAAATCTGAAATACCAATATTGCACGATTTGCTTGCGAAAATTGATATATTCAACGCAAGAACCTTGAAATATATTCTTGCATAAAGACCAGGCTCAGGTCAAAATAGCCAAGCTATAGTCTGTCTTAGTCACTAAGTTTTCCACCCTTGTTCTTCTTAACCTTTTGTTGGATTTCAATGAAACTTCACTTGAATATTTGAATACCAAGAATAGGTGTGCATATTGTAAGGAATTTTGTGTAGAATGATTTTTACCGAGACTTATGGCCCTTTAAGAGAAAGATTATTTTAGTCGTAATCAGAATGATTTTTGCCGAGACTTATGGCCCTTTAAGAGAAAGATTATTCTAGTCATAATCAGAAAGAGTTTTGCTGAGACTTATGGCCCTTTAAGAAAAAGATTATTCTAGTCGTAATCAGAATGATTTTTGCCGAGACTTATGGTCCTTTAAGAGAAATTATTCTAGTCGTAATCAGAATGATTTTTGCTGAGACTTATGGCCCTTTAAGAGAAAGATTATTCTAGTCCTAATCATTACGAGAGCTCTGTGCATAGCTATAATGGTACATGCCTCTATAAATTGATATAGTTACCATCGTTTTGAACCGATCCCTTGAAAATTTAATACTAGTTATAATAACTTATGGCCCTCTAAAAAAGATTATTTTAGTCGAAAGCATTAAAGTGTGTAGAGCTATATCGGAATATATATTTTTTTTAAATTCAAAAACTAAAAAAACAATTATGCTTTCATATCCATTAGATCATTTTTCGCTTAAGTTTTAACATAAACTCTCTCTGCGATGAATTGGACATGCAAACTGTCCATTTTCATACAAAAGTGTTCTAGAATACCCTATGAAATTATAAGAATCGTCTATTTTTCGACGATTTAATCAAAGTACACGGAACCCATCCAAAGTTTTAATTTGTAATTAAGGTAGTCTAGTATCATACTAAAAACAATGCAAGTAATTATTTTGGCATTGAATATCTGTTAAAATATAGCTCTATACACTTTAATTCTAGTTGATGTATGATTTTCTGATTTCTAGATATTTTTTCCTTCAGGGTGGCATCATGGAAATTCTAGTGTTGAGATCTGCGATGGGATTTGATACAAGCAATCAGGGATGGAAGGTAAAACAAGCGCAAGATATGAAAGAACATAAGCTGGATCCGTCAATAATCAAGGATCAGCTGGGTACCGGTATGTACACAGAGCACGTAAAATTTGTGAAATCAATACATCAACTTACATTAAGCAACGCTACAATCATGACTCTTATGTTTGTAATTGAAATCTTTTCTCCGGACCGGCCAAATTTGAAATGTGTGGAAGCGGTCACAGAGGCTCAGGGAAAATTCACCATGTGGTTGAGATTATACTTGCAATCAATAATGCCGGCATCAGACGCCCAGACGCTCTACCCCAAACTTCTTATGAAGCTGTTGGACGTGCGGAACTTGGGAGAATCATCGGCCCAGCTAGCCTCCCATTTGGACATTACCAAGCTTGAGCCTCTGCTCATTGAAGTGTTTAGCTTGCAGAAGTAAAAACAGAATTTGTGTTGGAACAATCCATCTGTAGCCATGGAAACTGATCTCTAGGCTCACATGTTGTGACCTGCTATTTTCCAGGCTGTATTTACTGATAAATGTGTGAGCATAATGACCTGTTATTTAAAACTTGGAGACACTTCAGGATCGTATTACCTCTTTATTATACCAATCAGGTTTGATTATGACTTTAAAAGTCTGACTATTGTATCGTTTGTCGTTGCTAAGGAAATGGTGTTATGACAATAGTGTTGTCAAGGAAGTGCTGTTGTCAAGGAAAGGGTGTTGTCATGACAGTATTGTTGTCAAGGAAGTTGTGTTGTCAAGGAAATGGTGTTGCCAAGGAAGTGCTTTTGTCAAGGAAATGGTGTTGTCCTGAAAGTGCTGTTGTCCTGAAAGTGGTGTTACTAAGAAAGTCGTGTTGCCAGGGAAGTGTTGCTGCCATGAAAGGTTTTTCTCCTTGTTCGACTTACAGGAGTGTAAAACTATACTCTTGTTCAACATTGATTCCAGACAAAGAGTATAAAAATAATGATAGAGTGTGTTCTTCTGACTGCTACTGCCGACACTGACTCAATAAAACCCTCATGTTTTGTTAATCTGAGTGTATGACAGCCGGGCGAGCAATAAACTTCAAGGAACATGAACTTGGTTTAGGATGACGTGTACATTATTCTGCTACCTGATGCTGTATGATTGGCTGGAAGGTCAATGTACGTTCTTGCATAATTTATGAACCTATAGTACTAAAGCTTCTGGATGTCATAAAAAGATCTATAGTAGAGGATAATTGTTACAACAGTAGGAAAGTCCAAACTGCTGTCACAAGTTTTTATCCTCAAGATGTGCTAGAAGCTGGATATATGAATATATGAATAGAAAGCAATTTGTTTACAAAACTCCCATTTGACTAGCTTTTAATGCATATATAATTGGGATGCTTACTATATTTACTACTCAGTGTATCCCCAAGGACTTCAATGTCCTGTGACATTTGACCAATTGAATGTAAAATTATGTTGTCACAATCAGTATGTGTCAGGTCATATTTCAAAAAGATGTTTAAGACTGCCAGTGTATTGATGTAACAGAATTCTGAATTTTAAATGTAATTCTGAATTCTAAGTAGAATTCGTAATTCTTTTCTGAATTCTAAATGGAATTCATATCTCTAATCTGAATTTTCAATGTAATTCTGAACTCTAAGTAGAATTGATATTTCTAATCTGAATTCTAATTGGAATTCTAAATTCTAAACAGAATGTATGAATTTTAAAAGAGGTCCAAGTAGTTAAGAGTGCTATTCACATCTATGTATTTTATATCAATGGCAAACAGATTCTTTGCTGCTTAGGCCTGTTTCTTATAGTCCTCATATTTGGATGCTTGAACTATAAACATTTACATGAGGGGTGAGCCAGAAATAATGAGATTTTTTTATGAATTCTTTATAGTATCAATTTATCATCAAAATGCAAATTGCTGCGATACTGCGCCCATTTCTCACTAATATAATAAGTATTTAGTTATCACCAATTCGGAAATAAAAAATTCAAATTTCATGCTACGTTTTGATCAAAGGATGGTATGTCAAAAGTCTTTTATATTTCTGGATCACCCCTCACCTACATAATCATACTTTATTCATTCATTCAATATGGCAGATGAACATTTAATTTATTGTGGTATTTTTTGTGCATGACAAATTTTATGTTTTCATCCATAATTGTATAATACATGATCATTTGACTTCACATGATTGTCTATAGTTAATTTGTTAATTAGTTAATTAGATTATCGACACACAGTCAACTCAGCAGATAAAATACATATACTGTAAAATCATTAATATTCGAGACGGATTTAATTTCATGGATTTTACAGATGATCTTAGCCATGGAATTAAATCTGCACGAATATTAATAATTTCTTTAGTAAATGGCTTAGTGGATAAGATATCCTTGAAATTATGTCCCAGTGAAATGGTCTTTTTCACTAAAACCATAAAATTTTGTCCCATTGAAATTAAATGATTTTACAGTAGTACCCTAGTTCTAAGTTTACTGGCAGAGAATGTACATTATACCTGTCTGTATTATTGCCAATGTTTCGTGGATGAATCAGAAGTTAATATAGCTTGGCTATTTTGACCTGAGCCTGACCTTTATGCAAGAATATATTACAAGGTTCTTGCTTTGAATATATCAATTTCCGCAAGCAAATCGTACAATATCGGCATTTAAGATTTGTGTTTGTATTACATTTCGAGCCTTTTCTTGATACTCCCCGATTATGAAAACATACACTCGGTGTTGTAAACGTTGAAAATATATCGACCGTTAAATTATGGTAATCAATAGGTCAGGCTCGTGTCAATGTGGACAAGCTATAAATAAAATATTAGATGTTTATTCAGTGTCAGTCAATTTACCAACAATTTATAAAGCATGTTTTCATTTGCTGCTGGCATTACCTTTGATTACAACTATTGTAAAGATACTGTAATAATTAGTTTGGGGCTTAAAAAGTCCCATAGAATCTCAGAAGCACCTGTCCAAGGCAAAATATTAAAAGTAAGTTGATGTCCATAATGAGAACTGTTGATTACTTCCTCGACAATTAATACCCGTTAAATCAATTTAGCATTAAATCATAATCACATGGCCCAATGGATTAATTCGAAAACCTTCACAAAGCAGCGTTCGACAAACAATCACTTTGATAGATCCCTGCTCTGGCGTAATGTCATATTTATTTCTAAAAACTGATGAAAAGAATTGACAAAAACAATTCTAATATCTGCCGAGTTTATTGTTGTTATCATTAGTTATCATTAGTCTCTTGATTCCCAGATTCATCTGCAATATACATGTTTGTGTTATATAATATTATGATTATTATAATGTTATTCCAGTGAACCTTCAATATTGTGATTAACAAATGGTGATATGTTGTTATTATGTTGTTAAGCGATTTAATTGTGCTATTTTGTTAGTCAGATTATATTTTTAAAATAGAAATATCATATCAGACAATGTTGGAGTGGAGAAGTGAGATCTCAGATGAGATTTTATATGAAATCTCTGAGTTGAGATAAATTTCAGATCTCAGAATTGAGGTTTAGATCTCAGAATTGAGGTTTAGGTCTCAGAATTGAGGTTTAGATCTCAGAATTGAGATTTAGATGAAATCATAAGAGTAAAGATGTAGATAAGATATCATAGTTGAGATCTATATTAGATCTCAGAATGTCTTTGTTAACCCATGCCTTGATTGTTATGAAATATAAGAGGGAAATGTTGTTGTCATGTAAACAGAAATGAAGGACCAGGGGTGGTATCCAATATTGATCTTATTGATTGGAGAATAAGGAAAGCTAATCGTATCGCCAGTTACTGTGCCTCTGTAGCTCAGTGGTTAGTTTGCTTGCCGTCTAATCTGGTGACCCGGGTTGAAATCTGGATGGAGGCACATATATATGCCTGCCATGTTTCAGTAGAAATAAAGCAAATTAAGGCTTTGCTCGGTATGCTTGACCGAAAGTTCAATATGGTGTGATCTGATTGGTTGTCCTTATCCTTATGTTAAGGAAGATCCATATTGAATACCACCTCAGATTTAAATTGATGGTGACTGCCTGTCTCTGATGTATGTATGTTTATGTATTGTACTAGTTGCTTGTATGATGTTTTGGCATTCTGTTGATTACACAAGTAACTGTATTGTTGAAAACGAAAAAAAAAATGAAATTTTTTATTTTTCTTTAAATTTTTTTTTTTTCGTTTACCTGTGATTGATTAATTGTATGGTCTAAATGTATGAGCTGTAAGCAAGAAAACTGTTGATATTTTTTTTTCAATTTTAAAAACTTAGGTTTTCTGTTCAGTAGGCAGATATGCTGGTAATCAGAAAGCTTATATAAATACATGTCATATGTCAATAATATATCCACAAAGACTAATAAAGATGGCACACTTAAATAATGCAGTAAAAAACAACTTCAAAGAATGCTTTTACCTGTGGTGTTTGAGTGTAATATATAGGAACATACAGTTCTGTTTTTATTACTTTTAGATTTTTAATGTAAATTAATACTTCACACAGTTTGAATACTGCAAGTGGGTGGGGTACTTATTTTGGTGCATGAGAGCTGAGACATAGAAAGTCAGCATGTCATTATGTAGGAGCTATGGTAGGCCTAGCATAATCATTATTATTGTGGTCAATGAGTGGGTGGGGTATTTGGTTTTTATGTAAGAACGTCAAACTGATTTGGTGATGTTTAACATTGATTGTTATTAGGAAATGTTTTTGGGACCAGCCTGTATATTTAAGATCACAGAATGTTACAAAATTCTTTGAATGCAGTTTATTTATAGATTTACAAATCATGACTGTGCCGGCTAATATCCCCACTGAAAGTATAATACCGAATCAATACTGAAAATTACTTGTTTCCCACTGTTTAAGTATTTTATTGATATTGTTACAACCAAACACTCAAACCAGCGCATGTGTTATTGTGATAATTGCATAGTTTCCAAGTTGACTTAGTGTTAAAATGTAGCCAACCAAATTAATTAGCTGGTTATTCCCAATTAAGACTTAAGGTGCAAACCTCGGTATTCATTAGTACTGATTGTTCTGAGGCTTTTTTAATTAAAGTTCAAGCCTTTTAATCTAGCAGCATTTACAAAAAAACTTTTTTCAAAATACTTTTTACCCCAATTACTGTTCTGAAGCGCACTTAATTAAAGTTCAAGCCTCTTAATCTAGCAGCATTTACGAAAGAATTAACTAAAAAAAGAATTCTCTGAACTATAGACTCTTGATTATCCACCTGTACACCTACATAAAGGATTGTGGTATACTACTCTCTTTAAACCCTTGTATAACAGAAATGACATAATGTATTGGCACCATGGCAATTTCTATCTCAGTATATGCTCCCAACAATTTTGACAATTATAAAGAAAGATATGTTCAAAAATGTTTACTTAAGTTATAAAAGTGACAAGTCAATGCCACATTTATGTGTGGCTCTATATATCGATGGCTTAGAACCAGAATGTCGTAACTCCAAAATCGATATATTGAGAAAACAAGAGAAAACTGTCTATAATTTACTCTTTACCGTTGGGAAAACAAGTTTTTAAAACTTAATTTTGGTCAACATGACAATTTCTGATTTTCATGGAAAAAGGCTCATTAAAAGCTCTTTGTGAAGCAGATTTCAAATATGTATGAGTCTTATAAGGTCGTAAGTAGTGGTTACGACCTTCTCATTCTAAGCAAGCGATATGAGCTATATTATCTGAATTTGAAAAAACATTAGCATTGCAATGTGTCCCACATTAAATGAAACAAGCTACCTCCACCATAAAATAAGTGCTTTTCTTACATTCTGTCCATATAGCTGACCTATGTTTGCCAAAAATACGAAAAATTGTCATTAATTGGCATTTAAATTATTTTGTACTTTAATCAACATTAATTAAGGTTAACTTTGTATTACTTTGACAAAGGGAAACAGATTTCATTGGAAATATTATCCATGTCGAATACAAGCTTGTAGTTTATGTTGTCTATGTTAATCATAATCAACATTAAATAAAGTTTATCTTATCTTATCTTATGACTAAGATGTCTGTCAATATGCATGTATTTCCATTTTATTGTATAACAACTGTCAAAAGTGAGCTAATATTTGATGGTGGGTCAGTCATGATTGATGTAAGTAGCTGACTATCAAATTGATTTATATATTGAATTAATGATCATTGCCTGACTGGTCAATTATTTAGCATTTAGTATAATCAACTGTGGCCCTATAATTTCATAATAGACAAGCATAATGACAAAGATAATATTATATACTAGCATGTTGTAATGAAGTGTTTTAGATAAAACATCAGTACATATATATATATATAAAGACCATTCTAGACTAATAATATATATCTCGTATGTCACAAACTAAAGTTTTATTAGAAATATGCAAAATGTAAAGTTTATTTTTATTTCATTTTCTTTTAATTTATTATCCTTATTACAGTAAGTTTTGTTTTATTTTAACATGAAATTAATTTTTAAAATATATTTGTAACTGTTCTTGTTGTCACATTGGTCCAAAAGGTGAAAATGTTCTTTTAAACTGGTCTGATTTCTTTTATTAAGTTGGATTTTAAGTGAAGTTTTATTACATCTTATTTGCCTTTAGGTTAAAGATCTATGTTACAAGTTTAATTGATTTATTTCAAACAGCAATTATAAATTCCAAGTTTAATTTGTTTTGATTGATAATTATATTAATTTTGTAATTACTGGGTTTTTATTCTCAAACTTAATAGTTAATTGTTTTCTTACGATTGATTTTTAAGGGGTCCCCATTACCAAATATAATGGTGTTGAAGTAATATTGATATTTATGATGAAAGCCTACTGCTAATGATAATTGCTTAATGTTCGTAATTAATTATACAAAGTGTTGTTTTCATTAGTGTGTCTTACACATTGATTATCTGTTTAGAGTCTGTATAAATTCGAATTTGGTCAATATTGCATACTGGTATTCAACTCTTTTAGAGTATAAATGTTTAGAATTTGTTAATGGTGTATAATTGATCCAAACACTCATGCTAACATTCTTCCTGTTTTCAATAGGGGGTTGCTCCTTAATTGAGAAAACACTAATGTAAAATAAGAGCTGGTGCAAAACTGTGGTTAATACATTATTTCATGCATGCAGTTACCACGGTTTTGCAGTAACCACGGTTTTGCACCAAGCTGGGTGGAGATATTAAGGTGAATGCTTTATGAATCATAAACATCTTTTGAAAACATTTTCATGTTTGATCAGCGACCTTGTTTTTCATTGAAATAAATAAGTCAATACTGTTTGTGGAGGTTTATAGAATTGTCTATGGAAACTATTCACAAAGCTATTCACTGTATCGCACCATGATGTCTAGTGACGTCACTAATATTTGTTTCTGCATGGCTTTTGTAGGAGAGTGACTTGTTATATTAATTGATCATAGACGAAAAAGATCTTTTGAATAACACTATCACAGAGTGTCACTGATGCATAACGAGTGTCACTGATGTATGGCACTGATTATAGTAGAACAATAAGGTCAGCTTGACAACAGTGATGAGTATTTTATGTAAGACAAAACATATGTCTGGTTTATTGGACAACCTGTTAAAAGAGTTGTTGAGTGTGTTTAACAACAAAAGTAATTTCTGATTCTGTAGACTACCTGTTAAAATGTTGTTGCGTATGTTTAACAACAAAAGAAATTTCTGATTCTGTAGACAACCTGTTAAAATGTTGTTGCATATGTTTAACAACAAAAGTAATTTCTGATTCTGTAGACTACCTGTTAAAATGTTGTTGCATATGTTTAACAACAAAAGTAATTTCTGATTCTGTAGACTACCTGTTAAAATGTTGTTGCGTATGTTTAACAACAAAAGTAATTTCTGATTCTGTAGAATACCTGTTAAAATGTTGTTGCGTATGTTTAACAACAAAAGTAATTTCTGATTCTGTAGACTACCTGTTAAAATGTTGTTGCGTACGTTTAACAACAAAAGTAATTTCTGATTCTGTAGAATACCTGTTAAAATGTTGTTGCGTATGTTTAACAACAAAAATATTTTCTGATTCTGTAGAATACCTGTTAAAATGTTGTTGCATATGTTTAACAATAAAAGTAATTTCTGATTCTGTAGACTACCTGTTAAATGTTGTTGCTTATGTTCAATAACAAAAGTAATTTTCGATTCTGTAGACTACCTGTTAAAAAATGTTATTGCAATATATCAGATGATGGAGATATCATTTATATTGTTGTTAATGTTGTTTGTGATAGTGCTTGTACCGGTGAAACTTTGTTATATATTGTTGTTACATTTGTACATGAACAGGATCATTTAGTATATGTAGTATTGTTCAACTACCCTCAAAACTGTGACGGTCTTTATCCAAAAAGGCAGGGACAAAACTGTGACGGTCTTTATCCAAAAAGGCAGGGACAACACTTGATGGTCATGCAAGTACGACTGTCTTAGTTGAACGCAAACAAACAACATTATTATTAACTATTGTAGCGCACTATTTAAAAGCCATGATAATTTGTAAAAACAGTTTAGAACCGGCCATTTTTTTCCGACCTGTGCCTGATTTCAGGTTTTTGAATCCTGAACTTTTATTCTTTGTTCATATTGAAATACTGAGCTTCATGCTTAAAACCTGAATTTTCAGGGTTGACAATGATTGCTAACTACCAGGCCTGAATGATACTGGAGGTATATATGTTATAAAAGAGTCTGTTCTGAGACCAACTGTTCACTTCATGTATGTATGAGTGCCTTGACTACTGATTGCTTGATGAATGATAGTTATTATAATATTTTTAATGCCATAAACATCCAGTTCAATTACTGTGTTCTACTGGTTCTTAATATTATTGTTTCGGTGACCTAATTAAGCAATTATTTTTGAATTTATTGAATTTGTTATAATGGCAATTTGCTTTTGTGTGACTTTAAATTGTTCATTTATGAAATGTATTTATTAGAGGTTTGACTATATTTGTAGACATGTTTCAGTCATAGTCTGTCTACTTTTTCACTCAGAATCGAAAGAATCACCAATCCTGCTTATCTATTGTAGAATTGGTGTATTGGTGCACATATATCTGAAATTCATTCTCAAATATCGATTGATGCTACAAGACACAGCTATATACTGTGATAACATCTGGTAGGTTTTGTTCATTTTCAACGTATGTGTTACTGTTTTTTCCTCCTAGAAAATTAATTTTGTTGATTTTGCATATTTCTTCATATACTCGAGGGATGATCGGCAATGAATTATTGCTCTAAACACTAATATATTAATTGTTGTTCTTTGAAAATGTGGAAATATGTTTTAGATGTAATATAAGGTGTCTTAGATATACTGTAAGTTGTCTTAAATGATATGTAAGATGTCTTAGATGTACTATAAGATACAGTAGCGGTATGTATGCCAATACTCTGATGCCTCTGGTGAGTGTGCGGGAATGCATTCGCATAATGGGATCAATATATAGGCATAGTCGTAACTCATTATATCTCAAAGGGAGACAATTTCACTTTTACTGAGGTAAATTGTCTCCCTTTGAGGAAAAGTCATATTATTATAATGCTAACATGTCATATAGCTGTACCAGTGTATAAGAATATTGATATTGTATTGAATATTGCATGAATCGAATCATGTGCTTCATTGATCATTTGTTGTTGCATTTTCATTGTTATGTATATGTTTAAATCGTTGAAAAGTGTTTTCACTGTGTTGACATTGACTCCTCTAGTATGTAGAATTGCTCAAACATGGCACATTATAATTTGTTTTCATGAAAATATGGATATTGTAGAATGATACACACTGTGTTGTTATCCTTTCTCCTGTTTGTCATTTTCCTGATTTCCCACACTGTCGCCTTGGATACCATACATTGCTACAATAAGTTATTATTTAAGCAATATGGGAACATATTACAAGCCACGTTGAAATAAACAAAACAACCTGATGCTGTACGTCGAAATTGCTAAAGGAATATTCAAAATGAGCAGTTTCACCAAAAGGTTCTCGACCAGAATAAATGGACAACACATACATAAACGCTTGCTGATTATAAGACTGTCTCCTTGGTACATACAGCGACACATATCAATGGAGTGTGGACTTTGACGTTTTGTGACGGTACTAAACCTCCAAATTACCAAACAGACACTCTCGTGGAACAGGACGGTGTAAAATAAAGTGCCACATGCAATTCTCTCCATAACCTAAATGCCACATTGACAGGAAATACAAGAATGCTAAACGTGAAAATATTTTAAAACGACACTCCTTGCATAACAGAAAGGAATCAAGTCAGAACTCTGAGCAACACTAGAGCTAAACTTAGAGGACACGAACAGATGAGATAGCATACAAGTACCACCACTTGCCGCCGAAAAAAGGCTTTGTTTTAGGTGTGGTTATAATGCCTGCATATGTTGAGGCAAGTCACAATGATATTTGAATCATAATGACGAACTGTAAATTGACCAATCAATAATAAAAGGGTCAAAACCTCTAATCAGAAAACGTTTCGTCGTCTTGAAAACAATGTAATGAAAGTGGTTAAAATATGTCCTACTACGACCCGACCAAGCCCTTACACTTGCATACAAACCTAAGGATGAATCTGAACGGGTACGAATAGCGCGGGGCGATTCAGATAGGGGACGCATAATGAATGCGAAAAGAAAACTACACCTAGCTCTAATTTGGCCCGGTGAAAATGACGAATACAGAGAAACCATGAGTTTCAGTTGAATTAATGAGATTGGACTATGTCACTGTAAACGTTTTTGGAGCTAGAAATCAAAACCAATACCATTATTTTGAATAAATTGCTTTTAACAATAATACGAAACTAAAACCGAAAGGACACGCGGAAACAAAAATGCACAGACAATGAGTAACGTAACTAAGAGCGGGGAAGCACCGACAATGTCCAACAAATGTCACTGTGACTAAGAAATACATAACAGAAACAGTGTTAACACCATTTTAGAAAGAAACAAGGCAAAATAAAAAGGCACGGTGACCGGTAAGTATATTTTGTTTTTAACAAGTACAATGTAACAGAAAGTTGATTGTGCAAACTGCCATCCTTGTATTAGGCTGCGACATAATTATATTCCTGCGAGATCATAAAAGTTTTTCGCCATGCAATACTTTATAACAGGTTATAACGGGACACACATCCAATAGCACAAAACATACTCGATTACCTAGCTATAGCAGAAATACGGGCAACCAGAGAGCAACATATTTAAGAGTACAAGAAGACAATATAGCAGACACGCTTCAACACATGATGTTCAGAAAGGCTTTTAGGTAAGGTATATTCATAGTCTACAAAGTGTCAGGTCAAGTCCTCACATGTAAGTATTGTGTTAATTTTGGAAAAAATGGACATAGCATAAATCAGACACTGGGATATTCAGCAAAATACTGCGTATATTATCCCGGCATGGAGAAAAGTAAGCATTTTATAATAATTCCATCCATAGATAGCATTACACATTCATTATTTTCCAAAGATTACTAACTGTTGCAGTCACTGTTGGATTTCATAGCTCTACAACTAGAACTCAGAATATGAATGTCAAGTCATGTCATATTAGATTATTCCACCGGTTATACTACAGACTAACTAATCAGATCGGTGGAACAGAGTGAAGTCGTATTGGAAATGCAAATTCCCTTGGCTCGTTAAGTACTGCTACATGCATTATTGAAATATACTTTGTACCTAGGATTTGTAATTTGGGTTCTAAGGAATGTTAATTTCACCAATCATGGTTGGTGAACTGTCTTATTACAAATTATGTGACAATTGTGGACATATATACACTCATGTCGGTTGCTATTCATTTAAGCGCATATCAACATTTTGGGTCTTCTTCCTCACCATAGAATCAAACAGTACCGGATATGTCTAAATCCCCACTATTGAATGTGTGTATAATGGGCGTCAATGGCCCGCCAACATTAATTGGACACTTCATTTTGGCAGCGTCTAAATTATGACAATCGGAAAATATGACATATTTATTAGCCGGAGCAGGTGAAACAGCGACCATATCATATATAGCTTATATAACAAAGCCTGACTCACTGGTCATATAAATCTTATACAACAATGCCTGACTCACTGATTATCGAACCTGACCAGTGCAAAAAACAGGTCATACGTTAGATAATCTAATGTGAAAGGTTTGAATAAATGATAAACCATATCATAGCAGAATAAATGATAAACCATATCATATCAGAATAAATGATAAACCATATCATATCAGAATAAATGATAAACCATATCATAGCAGAATAAATGAAAAACCATATCATATCAGAATAAATGATAAACAATATCATAGTAGAATAACTAATAAACCATATCATAGCAGAATAAATGATAAACCATATCATATCAGAATAAATGATAAATCATGTCATATTAGAATAAATGATAAACCATATCATATCAGAATAAATGATAAACCATATCATAGCAGAATAAATGATAAACCATGTCATATCAGAATAAATGATAAACCATGTCATATCAGAATTAATGATAAACCATATCATAGCAGAATAAATGATAAACAATATTATAGTAGAATAAATGATAAACCATATCATATCAGAATAAATGATAAACCATATCATAGCAGAATAAATGAAAAACCATATCATATCAGAATAAATGATAAACAATATCATAGTAGAATAACTAATAAACCATATCATAGCAGAATAAATGATAAACCATATCATATCAGAATAAATGATAAATCATGTCATATTAGAATAAATGATAAACCATATCATATCAGAATAAATGATAAACCATATCATAGTAGAATAAATGATAAACCGTATCATATCAGAATAAATGATAAACCATATCATAGCAGAATAATTGATAAACAATATCATAGTAGAATAAATGATAAACCATATCATAGTAGAATAAATGATAAACCATATCATAGCAGAAGATTGTTTAAACAGTGTGCTGTAACCAGATGAAGCACAACATAACAGTAAGCATAAAATTACAACATAAATAGAGGATATTTGTTGATCTTGGTGTAAGATAGAATTTCACTAGAACACTGAGTGATTACTGAAATAAATATTTTCACAAATGACATAACCATGATATATAATGTGTTAGAGAGCAGTTCCATATATTGATCCCATTATGTGAATGCATTCCCGCACACTCACCAGAGGCATCAGAGTATTGGCATACATACTGCTACTGTATCCTATAGTACATCTACGACATCTTATGTAATATTTAAGGCAACTGATATTATACATCTAAGACATCTTATATAATATGTAAGACCACTTTTATTTTATATCTAAGACACCTTATATTACATCTAAAACATATTAAAAAATTCAACATTTAAAAAAAACCTCTAGGGTTTAGAGCAGTAATTCATTGCCGTTCATCTCTCGAGAATATGAAGAAATATGCGAAATCAACAGAATAAATTCCCCAGGAGGAGAAAACAGTAACACATACGTTGAAAAGGAATAAAACCAACCATATGTTATCACAGTACTAGTATATGGTTGTGTCTTGTAGCATCAATCGATATTTGAGAATGAATTTCAGACGTATGTGAACCAATACAACAATTTTACGATACATCAGCAAGTTTGGTGATTCCATTGTTTCTGAGTGAGAAAAGTGGACATACTATGACTGAAACATGTCTACAAATTTAGTCAAAGCTCAAATACCGGTGCATGCATTTCATAAATGAAACAATTTAAAGTCACACAAAAGGAAACTGTCACTAACACTACCTCAAAAAGTCAATAAAATTCAAAATAATTTATAAATTGATTAATTAGATCACCAAAACAATACTATTAACAAGCAGTAGAACACAGTAGTTGAACTGGATGTTTATGGGAATTTAAAACATTATAATAATTATCATTCAATCATCATACACTCAGTAGTCGAGGCACTCATACATACATGAGGTGAACAGTTGATCTCAAAACAGACACTTTTATAACATAAATACCTTCGGTAAAATTCAGGCCTGGTAATTAGCAAGAGTGTCAAGCCTGAAGTCCAGGTTTTAAGCCTGAAACTCAGTATTTCAATATAAACCAAAAATGAATGTTCAGAATTATAAAACCTGAAATCAGGCACAGACGCGAAAACTATGGCAGTTTCTAAACATTTTTTACAAATTATCCTGGCTTTTGAATAGTGCACACTAATTGATGTAAAGAATTATGATTTGGAGAATATAGATCATGATCCATAGCACAAATAATGAATAATTATACTGGTGAATCAAATTCTGAGAAAGACAAATCATAGAATCATTTACTATAATGATAAACTGGTTCTGACTACTCCATTCTATGCTCAAGATTTCGTGTGATATTGTGCAACAGACAACATGCATGTTGAAATGCACTTAAAATGCACATGGATTATAACAAGCATGCAAACAATGCGATAAAATATTATATTTCACTTAAAACAAGAAAAAGAAAAGAGGAGTTTGGAATTCAAACTGATAATTTAATTCAACTACCGAAACAAAAAGCTACATCCCTATGGCCTTCAGCAATTCAAACTGATTATTTAATTCAACTACCGGAACAAAAGCTAACCCCCTATAGACTTCTTAATTCTAACAAATGCATCAGAGTGTTATCTCATACCAATTTAATTATTTAGATTTGTTGAAGATACCAACCAACTAAACTATGACATTTCATTTAGACAATGGATCAAAGCAATGTTTCACTTTTGTCACCACAACATGGTATCTGAAAAATGGAATCTAACATTTGTATTGCATTACAAGAGTTTCAGGGAAATTAATTTGATGTGCAGTATGTTTAATCGCATCTTTCGCTTCAGAAAAGCGCAATGTACCTTGGTTTCAAAAAGATCAGGTCAAAACTGGGACCTCGTGTATAGAGTGGCAACAGAGGATAAATTACATGGCCAAGCAAGTTATTTTTAAATTAAGTCAAAGCTATTAACTCTGGAGTGTTAGCATTAACATAGAATCTAGTTGAAAATCAGACAAATGCCAATCACAAAAGCACACTTTGGACAAACATAAAATATAACCAAACTGTGTGAAAATATACTATAATGTTAAAACACTTAGCCTGAAGCAAACCCCAGGACTAATCCGAAGAATGTCTAGTATATAGTATGAAACTTATCTTAAGTACACGGTTAATCTTTTATAGAATTATCATATTAACAGGCAATGGAATGCAAAACAAAGTTTCAACCACAATTAAGTGCCAAACAGAACTGTTAATACTCCACATAATATGTAGGTAGAATAAATGCACGATGAAAGCGGAACAACTTATTCCAGCAATATATCATTATTTGTAAATCAAGATATTGCTGTAAATAAAGTGTGCACGCCATATGTGAACAGCCAACATGTTTTTCTTACATATTCTTGCGTGTTTTTTACTCGAATGCTAAATATACATTTTTAATGATCTCTCATAATAATAATACTCTCAATCCAGTAATGGCATATATCCCTAGAATTACATCAACATGTTAAGTACTTCAATTCTGATGAACAGGACAAATTTATACCAGTCTTTGTCAGAATTGTACTTACAGTTGCATTTCTTATACCAGACAGTTATACAAGAACTATGTGTTGCTTGACAACTATGAATATCACATTGTTAATTCACCAACAGGGCATCACAAATAACACATGCGTGGTATTACATTTCTACAACACCACATACAACAATATGAACAATCTTGGCATTCTTCACGCAGATCGATTTTCATTTGTTTCACTATACTTCTCAGACAATAAAAGTTGCATTTCTTTTAGACAATACAATCTGCTAAAACAAAAACATCTTATACGAACAAATACGAACATAAGTTGTCTATGATGTTTTAGAAATAGTCATTCAGAGAGAAATAATTATGCAACGTAATATATGTTGTTTCTTTATTTCACCAATTTCTTTATTGAGTAATAGAGTATCATTTATTAAATATTGTCAAAAACGAATACAATATTGAACTAATATTCAATCTACAGAATTTATTTAAGTAAGCAGTACATTATTCAGGGGGTTCTGTAGAGGCATAAGGCCAAATCCTAAAATGAGTCGAAAGTCTGTTGCGGGCGCCATACACACACACACCCCTTCAATAAGTCAAAACGTATTCCAGAACTATTGGACACCTGGTTATTGTCAAACATCAAACAAGAAATGTACAAGATCCCCAAACTTAACACTATACCATAAACATGCTGATAAATTTAAACATTGATATACATAGAGCTAAAATACTTGGATATATAAAGTTGTTTGTCCCAAACCTGTCGACCTCAAAATACCACATTTTTGTATGGCTGCAATATTACATTTACTCGTCTCAAGTCACAATTTGTCAATACATTCAATTGATTTATGTTGTTTGATTGCGTTCAACTGAGAGAGTCTTAAGTGTATGATCATCAACTTTTCCCCCTGCCTATTTCGCTAATGACATCCCGCTTTGAGGGTAGTTGAACAATACTACATACAATATATGATCTTGTTCAAGTACAAATGTAACAACAATATATAACAAAGTTTCACCGGGACAAGCACTATCACAAACAACATAAACAACAATATACATGATATTGCCATCATCTGATATATTGCAACAACATTTTAATAGGTAGTCTACAGAACCAGTTATTACATTTGTTGGTAAACATATGCAATGTTCAATTTGTTATTTAAGTTGCCACACGTTATGTTTTTGACACTAAAATGCGATTTTTCGTCTATTTAGGAAATATGTCGCACCTCTTTGTATTTAGTTATAGTTATCAGGGGCCTGGGAAATAACGGAGATTTTACTATCAGCTGTCCCCTAGGTCGGTGAAAGGTAGATTTTTACAACACAAAAGCAAAAATGCCCGCCCATTTCCGGGGTGGGGGCTTGGATGCACCTGACTGGTGCGTAAGATACGATACTGTTTCATTTCCATGTTTGTGTCCACACATGGTTCCGAAATATGGTTTTATACTTTTTTACACTTAGAACTTCGATACTTCATTGTTTCGGTTGATAATACTGTATTTGGGCATTGTGTTTTTTGTGTTATTTAATGTTGTTTTAGTTTTTCGTGATCGGCTGGTTAAGTTGAGTACTGCTTTCCCTGTCCAATTTCCTCGTATATTTTAACCATTAACTATTACTGCCAAACGCCATTTCAAGTTAAGTACAACTAAGAACAAAGTGACTAATATTTTACCATTATTGTATAAGTCTTCACTGTACAGCCTTGAATTTCAAATCAATACTAGTTAACGTATTGACAGTAACAGTTAGTTATATCACTAGCTTTACTATGAACAACATGTAACTGTTTGTCAACGCTTACAATCCTTACGCATATTTAAACCACACAATAAGACTAGTCTCTGCTTCAAAATGTTGAATTATTATGTTTGGCCTTGAATTTCAATTCGATACTAGTTAACGTATTGACAGTAACAGTAAGTTATACCGCTGAACGACATGTTTGTCAACGTTTACAATCCTTACACATATTTAAATCTTAAGACTAGTCTCTGCTTCAGATTTTTCAATATTCGATTAAAATTCAAGGACAAATAACGTTAAACAATCATTTTTATGGCATGTCGGTGTGTCATTATATCCATTTCTTGGTCTATTGTTTGGCGCTCCTTCTTCATAGGAATCGTTTCATCGTATGTCATACACATGTACATGTACATACATTTGTATATCACATTATCAGTTATCTCACTTAAAGATCAACACCAACACTTTTAACAACATCACTACATGCATTAATATGGCGTGACATTTGCCAGACGTAAATATACTGGACGTACTGCCTTCCACTTCCTGTTTAGACCTTTATCTGCATACAATTTAGACTTTCAGCATACAATTTGGTGAAATGGTTGACAGGAGGAACGTTACGATGTTGTGTTGAGACGAGTAAATACTTACACTAAATACTTAAATCTTTTATTTTAACACGTTCGTGTGTTCTACATATCGCTACTCTTTTATATTTAAGCTTCACAAAACTTTTAAGAACAAATCAAATATGAAGATCAATAAAATTAAAAGACCAATACACACATTTGCATTTTTACACGTAGAAAAATCTAGAATGTCATTACTTCCGAACAACCCAATGAACTTTTGTTAAATATTATGAGGACTTTCAAGTGTTCATGCTATATAACACAATTAAGGGTATAACAAAGGTTTCCACCAATGTCTCTCTCTAAGGAACTCCCTACTCGCGTACATTCACCAATAGAGGTACCGATAGTTCACTTCACGTACAAGACAGACGGCGGTAAATGAACTGTTATTTATTCCCATTTGTACGTGTTCAAATTGATAAAATACACGTCTTTAAACCAAGTTAAAAAGTTATGACGACATCGGACAGGACAGCACTCAACTTAACCAGCAGAGCACAGAAAACAAACGGAAACAACACAACTACAACTGAGCAATGCCCACACACAACCAAAAATAATGATTAAAAATCCAAGTCCCTAACGCAAAAATGCATGGTGACCCATTTTGTAGGTGTACTAATTGATTAAATACACGTTACGTGAAAGGTATGAGAAAATCCGGCAGGTAAGGTAGCACTCAACAAAACTAGCCGAGCACAGAAATCGAGCACAGAAATCAGAAACACCACACCACAACTACCTTGAGCAATGCCCACACACACCCATGCCAAAACGGCGACCAAATGATGTACAACAACCCCGGGCCGTGACCTAGTTCAAAATAATGGGAAAGGTAAGAATTGCGTGGGAAATAAAATTACATATTCCTAGCAACTACACTGAGCAATGCTCACACTTAAGCCGAAGAAACAATTAAAAACCCAAGTCCCCGCCGAAAAATGCAGGATGACCCACTTTCACAAAGAAATTATATAATAGCGGTTATTGCCGAATGAAACGCAACCAATTCTCGACCAAGTTCCCAAAGGCCCCACTACGCGGCGACCCATCCGCACAAACCCGTGCCAAAATGGCGACCAACTGAGGCACAACCACTCCCTGACCTAGCTTAAAACACCAAGGACAATGACCTAACGTTAATACGTCTTAAAGAGAATTTAAGAAACTAATTTTTGCGACTTGACCTAGTTTACAATGATGGGCAAAACGAGGGCGAACATATATATGCCAAAAACGTTTTTCAGAGTGACCAAACAGCACAGTTACCTAATTAAAAAGTATCTCATCCAGCATCTCCGCAAGATAGAACTGATGAAAAAGGGGGATGGGTAGTGGACTTTAAAAGGAGGGCAGAGGAAATTGGAGTTTTCTTTTTTTAACCATAAAGTGGACAATACATACATAAAGCAAGGTTGTCAATGAGGCTTCCGCCTTGGAACGGACAGCGACAATTGTCAGTGGGGATTTAAACTAGTTTATGGTGCGCCAAACTTCACACTTACCTCATCCACAACCTTATAGAACAGGCGGGTAAATAAAAGTTTCCCATTTCTAAACCAAGTTCAACTGAGCATGGAGTATCTTTGTATACATTTTTTTTGGCTGAATCAAAACCGAACGTTTACAAATCTATAGACATGTTTCTTAACTTGGACCAATCAACATATTGTAGATTGGATAATCAATCTCCATTTTGTTCATGAGCTAAATAACGAAGCTAATTTTGATGCACACTTATCGAATTACCACCTAACAACATTGGTAACACCGCGGTAATTACCTATTTCACAATTTTATGTTCTGTTACTAGTATATATTTTCGTTCTGAATAAGTATGAGATACAGTACTAGTTTTCGTTCAAAAGTGTCTTCTTACAAGCGTTATTGTACAGTTTCGGAAGGACAAACAGCATAATTGTCCGAGGCGAAGCCGAGGATAATTTGTTGTTCGTCCTTCCGAAACTGTACAATAACACTCGTAAGAAGACACTTTTGAGCGATAACAAGTTCTGTATCTGACTTATACTCCAATAAAAAGCAAAATGATCTATAGAGAGACAATGGCTATCCAAAAGTTCCTTGCAAAATCCATGAACAGAGCATCGTTCGCAGCATAGAAAAATATAGTTCTAATGTAAAAATATGCTTGGCCTATAATGTACCAAAGCGATTAAGTTAACTGTCCAAAAATGTCCATTCAAAGGTTTAATTAGCTTGTGATTAAAATTCACAAGTGTCCATGTGTTTATACACCTTATAAGTACTTATAATACACTTGCATCTAGTTTTCTTCATTCATTGATAAAGGACTTAGTGCACAAAGGTAGAAATTTATGCATCTTATTTTCAAAATTGTCATATTTCTATGAAAATATTTGTAGTGTTTTATTTCTAATACACATAACAATGTTATATTCATACTACCAACGTAGACACTCACAGTCGTATTAATATATAGAATAAGGTTCAGCTGATAGACAATTATAGTAACTATTTGTATTCTGTATATATTCAGGTTTCTTGTACATGTAATTAATTGCACAATGAATTTTTACAGCTAAATCTTAAATTCGCTTAAATTGTTACAAATACTTTAAAAAATACTGTAAAAGCACTGCTTTTCTTGGGAATAATAAGACAATAAATTGTGCTTGGTATTAATATTCTGTAACTTTGCTTCAATTGCTATAACTAATTTCTACTTTTCTTGGTCATTACAAGAATATTAATGTTGGTCCCCATTTTGCGGTTTACAAAACAATAAGCAATTTCTCTCTAAAATTGGTTCTGGCCTAAATTAATCAAGAATATTGGAATTCATGATTTAGTTATCTAAAATATTGATTCGAGTATAACGCCACAAGTTAGATGGTTTTACAGTAGTACAGGCTAATATTGCACTATAATTGGTTGGATTAACAATGTTTTTGGGGAGTAAAAATAATTTTATTTCAATGTGACAAATTTGTGGATTTGGTGAAAAAGACCATTTCGTGGAAAGTTCAACGAAATTTAAAGGATTTTCGTGGATGAAATCATCCACAAAATTCACGAAATTAAATCCCCCTCGAATATTATTGATTTTACAGTATGTCATTTATTTATCAGTTCATGTAGTTATAAGCGGATTTGTCATGATTGACCAATTATTTTCTGAGTAAATGTTTTGTACAAACAACTTTCTTACAACTCAAAAAGTGTACACTTACGAAAATAATGTACACTTTATCAATGGAGTCACAGGGCGTATCGGAGTATAAACCTTGATAGTCTTGAATCGAAAACATTAATATTACGATAGTTTAATGCTAGACTCAAAGTTTCCATCTGCTCTAAACAGCGGTTGATTAGCAACCCTGTTTAAAAATGTCACTGTTCATATCGTTACATACTTATAATATACAAATATGAACACTTAAAAGCCGTATAAAATGACTATTTGACAGCACATGCACATTTGTAGTAGGGTGAGAAATATGTTGTTGACGGCGTATGTCGTTGTTGTACCATTTTACCACGAAGTGTTCCATGTGAAAATGATTTGACTTTTTTCAAAATATTTGTTATGTGCTCTATACATATTTACCAACATCCGTCAATCATTCAGTTAATATTTTTCTTAATTGCGTTGTTGGTTGTTGGTTTAGGAATATATCTCGTTCATATAAGGGCTGTAAATAAAAGCATCCAATCAACCTTTCGTCGTAAGATATCGCACTCAATGTATGGCATGTCCCTCATCGGAACGTTGAACATTTGTTTTACCAGGCCAGTCAAACTCAATGCTATGACAAAACACAAATACGGTATCATACACTCTTTATTTTGAGTCGAATGACATTTTGAACAACAAATGAACATGACACCGCTTACCCTGAATAATTCTTAAGTTACTTATAAAGCATGTTGTTGTGCGCTTCACCGAATGCCAGACACAATTTATGTAAGGAATTGTCAGCAAAAATGACACAACAGTGCATTGACATAACTTTCCAACGATCAGAATCACGATGTGTTTAGCCGTAAGTGGAAGTCATTTAATGAAATATGTCGTATTCATTAGATATGTAACCGAAATAACTACAGTTTTGTTTTCACCAAATTTCGTCAACTTCAGTCTAACACCTCGTGATATTTAGCAAGGACCGTAAGAAACACCGTTATATACGTTCCCATTCCACCTTGCTTATTATTTTAAACTAGGTCAACTGCTATTCTATAATTTCTTTGTGAAATTGGGTCATCCTGCATTTTGTCGGCGGGAACTTGGATGTTCGATTGTTTCTTTGGCTTATGTGTGGGTATTGCTCTGTGTATTTGTGGTGTGATGTTTCTTATTTCTGTGCTCGGTTGGTTAGGTTGAGTACTACCTTCCATGTCATACCTTCATTTCATCATACCTTTTGTGGACTCAGCAGGAGCCCGAGGACAGAAAACTCCTGGTTTAGAATGAGACAGAACAAAGTACTAAATCAATATACTTAGCAACTTTTCTAAGTCCTCATTTTCATTTATCCATAACTTTATTATTATAAACAATGAAGTGACAACATTTTTCACGTGAAGTTTGTACAACAAAGTCATAATAATTCGCATATCAAACTGGTTGTATGTCACGTGATTTGTTCGTCACGGGATTGACGTGCGTTTCGTGCTTTTTTGACGCCACGCGTTCACAAATACATTGAATGTGTTTAAAATGCCTTCATTGTATGACCAATGCCTCACCACGTATGAAAAACAGTTTATAAAAATAATTTAGATATCACAGTTATGCGTCAAATGATGTCGAAAAAATATGAAGTGACGCCAGAACGGTACAGAGTAGCATTTAGTGTCGACGATCATGACTTATTACCTCAACACCCTAGTCTGATATATTTTCAACTTATATGTGTCTATTTCAGTGTTTAATTCAAGGTAAATCTATAGTTTGCGTGTTGTGTTAAACTGATTGCGAGAGTTTTTAACATTAATTGTGACGTCATGATGTAAATTCGATCTACGCCGAAGACACATGACAACTTTGAGTTCAGACGGTCAAATTCAACGAGTCTCTTCATTCAGTTATGCTTCCAACTCGCGCCATTGACAGATGATGGAAACATAAGACTAAATGGTGGTCATCCAAGATATCAAAATGTGTATTTGCGACTTTTACTTTCTTGTGGTCTTATGTTATGCGTGTGGCTACTCAATGAATTTTAATCAAACTCGAATTTTTGTTTTACAATTCTGTAAACCTATAACACAATAAACGTATAGCCAAATTTCATTGGGCTACATACACGTCTGAAAAAGTTGTCTTCAAAACTTAGAAAAGTTGCTTAGTATATTTAATGAAAAAAGGCAACATGTCATTTTCTGAAAAAAAAACAACTACTCTTTACTTTTGGAAAAAAAGAACTCTTTGGACTTCAGTTTGGTCAACATGGCAATTTCAGATTTCAGGCTCATAAGAAGCTCCTTGTAATGCAGATTTCAAATTTGTATGAGTCTGACAAGGTCGTAAGTAGCACCTTCTCATTCTAAGCCAGCGAATTGCATGTCATTAAAACACAAACGAAGCAACCTTCAAAGTTTCGAAATGGCAAATACAAACAGCAAAACACACAATGACAATCACAACCATCGTTAATTGTTTTTACTGCGTTTGTTTGAAGGGATTGGTATTCTATGAATTTTAAGCGAATGTATTTCGAAACTTCGTGAATAATTTCTCGATTTGCGAGTGTTGATTACATGTTTAAGAGTCGTTCATTAAGATGAAATGTCTGTGATCTTCAGAACATGGTTTAGCTAATGTTGAAAACATGACACACATGCACTGGTCTCTTCTAATCTATTTCACATTCTGCTGACTACTAGTTGTGTTTCAGAAGTGACAAATAATGCATTTATTCAAATCACAAATTGTGCGACGTTTTGTAAATTTGGATTAAAATAAATATCTGTCGGGTACCTTGCCACTCCCCTACCCTGATACTTATTTTCGTTTCGATGGTCTACATCAAACATCAACTGCTGCATGGCTTTACCATTTGCAGCAGTTCTTATATTTTAGGACATTTTAATACCTACAAAAAGTTATGAGGAAATCGGACAGGGAAGGCAACACTCACCTTAACCAGCATAGCACAGAAAACATGCATTCACAACATAAAATAATTACAATTAAAGAGCAGTATGACCTACTTTCTCTAAGAAATACCACTAAGACGTGAAGCAGTTTAGTTTCAGTTTTGTGTTGGGTTTTAAATAAATGCTTCGTAAACTTTTGTGCCTTCACCCTTTTCTGTTGAATGCAGCGTTATGAGTCCGATTTCACCAACAAAGCATATGATGACTAACAATATAATAATTGATGCTGATGCTTGTGTTCAAATTAAATTTGGTCACATCCAAAATATATCTAGGATATCGCATTGTCGTCGAAAACTCTGCTGAAATTCTTGTGGACTAATATCGTATGTTGTCATTCTGATAGCGTGTTTCAAAAGAAATACAAAATGTTTTAATGCACAATGAAGAATTGTTTAATTTAGCAGAATCCATAAACGACGATTGAATCTAGTAACGACTCAGCAGAAGTGAATATTGTTGTCGTTAAAAGTATCATCGCGTGATAAATGATAACGCCGTTCAGTTATCACGCAGATTTTAAATTAAACCGTTATACTCTTGGTGACTCTTGAAATTATCGAATGCTTAGGTGCCTCTAGGGAAAGACATCAGTGATGTGGAAATATACGCACCTTCTCCTTATTGCTTCAGAGGTTCCAGGTCTTCACGACAAAATTAATGTAAACATTATTTCAATTGATTTAGGAATATAACGTATTACAGAGTACGAGGGATGATCCAAAATAACGCGGACTTTGCTTTCACGCCCATCACCATCGTACTTTCTTTCCAATTCTTACATGGTTTATCATCGGTACATTTAATGCATACGATAATTTGAACAATCGTAGATAGGGAATACATGAGGGAATATACATTTGTATTAGAATACATTGACAATGCACACAAAATGCAATATGAAAACACAGCTGTCCAGAACATAACCGCATGCTTTGATTTTACTTTACCCTTGTCCGCATTTTTTTGCCTCTCTTCTTGCATGGTACATGTATCAGTCATTGTCTTGAACCAGTAGATTTTTCCTAAAAGGCAATGTATCTAGTCTTATGTAATAAGTCGAGGAAAGTTTATTTCAACTTGAGGCGGAATCTTTACTTTACTTTGTGACAATCTGCTTACTTTTTAAAACTACTGTTGATCAACTTAAATAAAACTTAAATTACTCAAACGTTTGTTTGTCTTATACATTTGTGGTGATGACAACTTGAGCATTAGCATCCAGTGAGAATGGCGTACAAATTTCATGCCAATATATGGACATAAGAACACATCACGAAAATCTTTAATATAAAATGTCTGAGTTATCATACTGAACATTCGAAAAAGACACGTGGTGTTTCATGACCATAACTCCATTTATGATAGTAGCAGTAATTTAAGAACACTATCAATGCAAAGGTTTGGCTTTTTCGCAGTGTCGATGTAACAAAATGCCCTCACCTTCATCGATGCTTGCCGATGCTTTTAAACAACACATGGTGGTCGTTGCTTCACGGTGGTAGCTGGTAGCAGCAAATAAATAAAATTATCAATGCTTTCCCAGGGTCTCGATGTCACCAAATGTTTCACAACTTTCCCGAAACTCCCCGGTGTTTTAAAAACCAGACATGGTGGTCATTGAATTAAAATAGTTTTTGTTGGAAAGCTGTCGACGTATTCTTATCTTTGTGTCGTCTTTGAAACATCAGACATGTAAATAAAACACAGACATGCTTTTATACAGATTCTTTTCTTTCTTGTTCAGTTCCGGTATTAGCATAATATAACGTTATTTATGTCCGTCGCCTTAAACAAAAGCAGTTGCACCTTACGTGGATTCTTTCAAGAAAAACCTGAGAGTCACACCAACGGACTAAGTGACTAAAATACCAAAAAATGATTACATAGGTTGCAACTCACATTCGAATTAATTTATAATAACTTGCAGTCTTGCACCTAATAGCAGCGCCGTCTATATTTGCTGATAATTATGAAGCTCAGAAAGCCATTCCTGTAGAATCAACGTGAATACTTATATCAACTGATATTGATTATTCCTTTGTCGTGAAGATGAGCTAATTTCCCATCTGCAGTCATCTCCGTCGATTGCAGCCTTTGACCGTTCTATGCCCTTGGTGTCAATAAACAGGTGCAAGGGCTATAACCTAAAGCATGGAGAATGGTGGTTTAAGTATGTACGTTCCATGGAGATTGGTGTCAATGGCTGATATTTTGATGTTGTTTTGTCACTTGACGGACACATTTTCAGCAAAGTAAGTTCATGTTCTTGTTTGATAACCACCTAGCCATAAGTTTAAGTCACCTATATGCGGTCTGTTTTAGTATGTCCTTGTAGCGATAAAAGCCTGAAAGAAGGGTTGGTTACATCGGGTGCCCATAGTCCGCATTGATTTTTAATAATTTCGAGGTATCTGGGGCATTCTGTTTTTTTTTCTTTCTGTGTTTGCTAGGTACTTTATGCATGATTTAACGGTTAAAATACAGTTTCTGCTTATTTAGGAGACTCCATGTGCATATTTTTTTAGCATAGATGTCATTTATGTTTTAAAAGATTTTGGACAAAATGAATTCCACATGGTTTTCCTGGCAAACATTTCCGAATCATGTGTTTTGGTCAAGGCTCAACACCATACACCAACACAATCACACCATTCGGTACCTTAAGAACTCGTATTTCATGTTTATTACAATCATGAGAATAGTAAAAACAAAGTCAAACAACGCAGCACCAAAATAATTGGAATCATAAGGATCAAGCAACATTAATTACACTCGATACATGTTTACAACATTAGCTGGATTTTGTCAGTCATAAAAAAGCTAAAAAAGATGGTCATACAAACAATGTGAAATTTTGGCTTTAAATTATTTACAAATACAAAAATAATGGGTGTATATGTTAATTGACACATTGGTGTATACGTTTAAATAATTACTGTTTGACTATACAATGTCATGTTAAAAATATGGGATGTTCAACACTGTTCAAATATAAGTGGGACACCTCTCGTATTATTATTGATGTGCCCGATAAATGATGTTAATTTGCATGTATACTAGTATATTATATGTATGCACACTACATGTACTTGTATATTAATAAAATATGAAAGCAGGATTAGGATTGGTTTACAAACTCTAACAAAAGTAACTACTTACACTAACTACCAAGAGTTTGGAGTGTATCGATTTGGCAAGCATATGTGCTGAGTTTAGAAAGTTATTCAATAAACCTCAAAAGTTTAAAGAATTACTTTAACTTGTATGTACAATAACCAGGACAATAAAAATATTTCATACAACGAGTTAGTTCAAAACTATTTTTATTGCGTAATATATACTCAAATATCATTAATTACTGTAAAATCATTAATGTTCGTTGGGAATTAAATTTCGTTGTTTGTGTGGTTCACCTTCAAGCACGAAATCAAATTACATCAAACAATAATTTTGACCATTGTATTTATTACTTTAAATACAAAATCCTAGAACTGACATATCCCATCGTTTTGTTCTTTTTTACCAAAATCACGAAATTGCGTCCCATCGAACTTAACTGATTTTACAGTATTTGAAACATGTTGCATAGTTCATAATCACTTCACAAAACAAATCACCTGATAAAAAGAACAAACCAAGCTTCTCATAACCCACTAGTAAGCTAACATTGCCAATGAACTTATTACATTCAATGTAATAATCTCAAAACTATTTTAGCAGCAAAATAACGAAGCTAATTATAAATACTAATCTACGATATGCTATTTTCGACTTACATTACGATAGTTCTATGAACCTGTGAGAGGTCAAAACACATTAATACAATGTTCATTGACATCCTTATGGACACTGATGTGATAATTGACTACGTCAGAATATTGGACTGAATAGGGGAAAGGCATCTAATCAATATGGTCCAGTATTTTCAGATGGTCTTATTGTATAGGTTTATTTTCTACACTTGTTTGATATAATTGATATCTAGATTGAAAACATTTCAAAAATATATTCTTCAATGCATCTTTACAAGTCATGTTCCTTAAAAAGATAATAAACACTCAAAGCAATAGATACAACAACAGCATACGTAATGCCTATCTCATTGAACATGTGTTTTTTCTATTTATATTTGTCACGGCCATTATTTACTGCAGTTTTAATTTTGTCACTGTATTTGTATAATTATACATTTCTACCAATAATATTGTTGTTTATCTATATTTGTTTTCCATAGTTCCCTATTAATCTGCTCTACTTGTGTTAAATTATTTAATATGCATGTCATAGTTTAGTTTGTGTCCAAGTCTTTCCTTGTTATTAATTATTTTACCTATCTATATTCTAATGAGCGTTGATTGTGATACTGTCTTTAATATGTTAAATCTTTTTTTACTTTATAGATTGTTTGTTTGTATGTTATTGGATAACCAATGTTTATGTCGGATACAAGCTTCAAGCTTAGGTTATTATGTTGAGCATTACCGACCTTTGCTAACTCTGCATGGAAGAGGCCCTGCTCACAATGATGAATAATGAAATTTGTGATCGTTATTTACTATATTATAAAGTGACAAAGACCACTTGGTCCTGGTAATTGCATTGCATCGAAAGTCACACTTTTGTCAATATTTTGCACGTAGGTTTGATAAAAAATGTATCATGTACATAATACTGAAATTGTTTCCCAAAGGCCGAACTCGTGGTTTACGAATAGTTGCATGACATATCTTCTCGGTTCACAACAATGTGACATTTTCATGTTTGTCTGGCACATGTTCAATGGTGCTTACAATTGTATTGTTTATATTGTTTTGTTGTTGTTTGCAAGCCGTTGAACAAACTCAGCTTTTCTTAATATAAATCCATACGGACAAAGTCAAGTTGTTTGAGAGTGATGAACAACACATGCAGATCTTTAATGTGTTAATAGTCGAAATACGCCAAACGTCAAACACATTGTTGTTTTCGACCTTCTTGGTACGTAACATACCGACAAACAATTAAAAGTCTAACATGTAATTTTATGGAAAAATGTTACATCTAACAAAACAAAGGACGAACCACAGACGTAAGAAATTATAATTTTACAAAACACAGTTTTCAACCTTTGACACCCACAAATTTGTTCTATTTTATCACTTGGTGATATGTGTGTGTCTGTCTATTGTGTAATGTAATAAAAATAATTCCTTAAATGAATGTTAGTTGTATTAACGTATGTATGTATGATTGGATTGTTTGATATTTTCTTCTTATAAAGACGACAAACATGTTAATAAATAACACCTTTGTAGTATTTGTATAATCTTAATGTTTCATTATCTTAAGATAAAGATATTATAATTATTAATTTATTATTATCATTATCAGTAGAAGATTCTACATACCATGGACATTCGATCTTCAGATAACAAAGCACGTTAACTATCTTAATACACGCAACATATCTAAATGTTATATTACACCAGTGAACGGTACGTGTATTCAATCGATGAAGGAACTCCATGGAGAAGTCATGTTTAAATAATCAAATTGATAGTCACCTATAGTTGTTATAAGATACTTTGCAAATTCAAATGAAAATACAATGCCCATAAGAACAAAAATAAACAAGTAATCAGGAGTAACAAGAACAACAGAAGTCCCCTACCTAGTTTTCAATGTTTCTGTTGCCACAGTAAACACACTTTTTCAGCATCATCTACATTGATTGCGCATTCAATGTCATATTACACTAACGTCAGTAAATGTATGTTTCGTATGGAACATTTGTATGTTGTTTTAGTTATGGTTGGTAATCTAGGAGTAGTTAATGTTAAATAACTGTAAAAGTGTTTGTGGAGACGAAGTTATAGATGACGACCCGCCTTTGACTCAATTACCTCAGTGGCATACGGAGAAACATCAAATATGTTAGGATTGAAAACAATCATACATTCTAGACAATAGCTTCAAATCAAGTGATGGGTGTCAAATATCATAGAACCACATGGAATCTCTTTTAAAACTCTATCACAAGCATAGGACACATCAACTCACTGTGTTTGCAGATACATTGTAAATATGCTATTACAAGGTATCACATGGAGCCATTCAGATTAATAACAACGATGTAGTCATTCGGGCGTGCGTCATAATCACAAGAGTTTAATTTAATACAAATGGACGAATTCACTGCGTAATTAAGCAGAATTCACACAGATTTTAATTAATTAAATATTGGAGTTGAATAGTTACGACACAGCAGAGGTGTTATTTGTTGTCATAAAATAACCATTGTGTAATGGTTGCTTGCGGTCATCTAGCAGAATTTAGATTAAACCGTAACGTTTTCTCTATGATACTCTCGAGATCATTGTTAAGCGCACTAGATGACTCCTCATTGATTATTCCTCTCAAGTTGATTCCTAATCTAAGCTATTTTCAATTAAGAAATAATTAAATAGGTTTTGCAATGTGAATAGCTTTGAGAACATTACGTTAAACGTCTATGATTTTCATATCATAATCTTTGTCGTTAAGACTTCCAGCTGGTTCCAATGAGGTTCTATTGATCATAACATTAACGTCATTGCCACGACCAGGCCAAAGCAAGACATCGCGCCTTTATAAAGTGCTGCCACGAGTGCTCATTACATAAAAAAGTATTGAACAAGTGAACAAAATAAGATGACATCAGGGAATTGATTGCGTTGGTATCATCATGACGTCATTGACTGTTCTGATCATTGCCAACTCTTTACAGCACGGCTTTCCTACGCTGCTAAACCACCGGTTATATGATAAATGATATGTTTGCTCAATCTAATTTTTCAGCAAACCAGTCTTAAACTGTCTTCTGTTATGTACCCATAGAACCAACCAAACATTACACAGCAAAATGGTGTATATATGAGCCGTTCTCCAGGAAAACCGTGCTTATTGACAAAATTGTGAAAATGTAGATAATTATATGGTTAGAAAGAATAAAGTCCTGTGAACAGTTTCTGAAAATTTAAACACATTATTTCATAAACTTACAAAGTTAAAGACTTTTTAAACCAACCGCTACCGCCTACTTTATGAGTGACTTCGCGAACGTCATTATCTACGTTTTTGACGTAACGTAACGTGACATTTCAATGATCCAGTATCTGATACATTTTTGACGTAAACTTTTTAAATTGTGGCAAATATTATAATCATATTCTTATTTTAATAAAACGTGTCCAGTTTGTGAGTATTTACTTCCAGAGAAAAATAGCAAGTGTTTTTAGCCACTTAACCCTTGTTTTCCTTGATATGAGTTCTTTTAAGAAATCGATCACCATAGCAACAAAAGACTTTATTTTAACACAGGTTTAAAGAAAACTTGAAGCTAACGGATAGTACTATAATTCTATTCAATTACTTAAATTTGAAAACAAAATGCACGATTTTTTTCATTTTAGACATGTCATTAAGCCCGGTTTTCCTGAAGAACGGCTCGTATGTTATTTTGAAATAAAAGAAGGAGCAGAATGCAAACCAATGCAAAATGGAACGAAGAACAACAGCGCAAACATTAAAATGACTAGTGAGTGACACTGATTGAATGATGCGTTTGTAATTTTCCCCATTTTGATAAAAAGCTATGACGAGCGGACAGGTGAAGTAGACCGTAAATCTAAAACACATGGACAAGATTGTAAAGTAAGAAGAGGAACATAGATAATTGTCAGTCCGAGGTTGAATAAACTTATTACAAATAGAAATCCACATAAGCGTGATGGTTCCAGACTTCTTCAGAAATATTTGTGCAGAGTTGAGGACAACGACTTGCATAATTGAGATAATTATTTACTCTTTCATTGGAGAAAATGCTGAACACTAATTATTTACTGTACTTTGGAGAAGCTACCGAATAACAACGTGGTGACCATTTTCATTACGGTTATAAATAAGCTTAATTACTGCAAATCCAGAACAAAACCCTAGGATTTAGAGACTAACAAATCACATAATGTATCGGTCATTGTCGGCGTGTCGTTAACCTATCTTTCTGGTTCAGCTTTATTTGTGGCATACACGTAGAAATCTCCCTCTGGAATCACGGGGAATCGCACAATCCGCCAATAATAATTTATTTCTGAACAACTGCTGAAACGTGCGTCAGAATTTAGCAATATGAAAATACTTACACTGCATGATTCCTCACGTTGATCGGAAGAACTGATTGTGTTCATGATTATAGCAATACTTAGTAGCACCACGTTCATAACAAAGCTAATTAGGATGCTAAGCATAGTAACTATTATTATTATTAAGTTAATTACGAAATTGTTATGAAAATTCGATAAATATTTGTCGGAATGATGTTTTCTCAGATAAATTATACCAGTGAAATAACACTGGAATCTTGATAATTTAAATGTGCATAGTTTCTAAATTCAAGAATATTTGTAATGCTATATTTATTACTTGATTTTGTATTAAGTATATAAATATACATAACAATCTCCAGTAGTTTCAGACGTTACGAATATATTTCAAGTCTTCCTAAGGGTACAAATTGTTATGAAATCTTTGATTTTGTTTTGAAGTTAATTGGATTGAATACCATAACGTATTACTCCCATGTCTGTCAACACAATAATACACAAACCTTACCTTGAGACCAATGCCATTAAAGAAGTTTCGCATGTTTTGCAGATTACATGTTGCTTGTTACAAAGTGCAATCAATTGCTGTGTGTTACGAATGAACGTAACGTTAGAAAACATTCTGGTGAGACGAAGTTTCATTTGAAGCGATGGTTTGTTCGTAATTAAATTTTGACATGCGACATCTCTTTTCTGTTTTTCCTGATGGAAATAAATAAGAATCTGGAAGCTTCAAAACACGTAACTAGTTGAAGCGGGGAGGCTCGAGTGATAGGTAAGACATTTCAAACACGGGTCATTTAACCTCGTAGGATATTTGAAAGGCTAAAATGTGTAACTTTAGAAAATAAACGTTACTTGACTTTATATATTAAATTTTGTAACCACAACATCGCCGTTTTTGTAGACACATCATAATATTTGGTGTCCGTTAAAAACGATTTCAAGGAAAGCGTCTAGAACATCAAGATCCTAAACTTAAAAATAGGAAATTAACAAAAATTATTATGAATGCATTCAAAGATGGGATTCAGAGACAAATAAATCACAGTATGTATCGGTCATTGCCGGTGTGTTGTTCAACGTTCTTTCTGTCTTAGCTTAATTTAAGTCTACGTTATCACGGGAAATTCAAAACGAATCACAGAGTGCACCTGCTGCTAGAGTATCGTGCAAATACATTAGGACCCGACATACACGTATGTGACTGCAAACTACCGAAAAGGATACAAGCAAACATATATTGAACGGCACTTTCTGGTTTTTTTTTTAAAATGAATTCAAATGCAATGTCATTAATTATGGTGGCACCCTAAGACAACAACATATGACATTAATGCTAATTATGAAATTTATAACTTTAGATAATAGTTATTTGGAAGACAACGCTTTAATTGAAGTAATTTTTATTTGACAAATCGCACAATCCGCCAATAATAATACGTAACTGAACAACTGCTGAAACGGCATCACAATTTAGCTATATGAAAATATTTACACTGCATGATTCCTCAAGATGATCGGGGGGGGGGGAACTGATTGTGTTCATGATTATAACAATACTAAATAGCCCCACGTTCATAACAAAGCTAATTAGGATGCTAAACATAGTAACTATCGTTATTATTAAGTTAATTACGAAATTGTTACGAAAATTCGATAGCTAACATTTGTTGGAATGATGTTTTCTGAGATAACTCATACCGAAATAGCACTGCTATCTTGTTAATTTAGAACATGTGCATAGTTTCTAAATTCAAGACAAGTTGTAATGCTGCATTTATTACTTGATTTTGTATTAGAATAATGATTTTATCAGCAACAAACTCCTTCAATCTATAGTTAGTTTTAATTCACAACGTTTCGACGTCTTCTCAACGTCTTCTTCGGGTGAAATTATTACAATAACATATAAACAGGAAGTGACGTCATCAACGCCATGTGACGTCGTTGACGTCAAAAAGAAACATATGTTTTGGCGTACTAATTATACAAATAAATTAAATATATAGGATCTATAAAGATACATAAATACTGGGAAAAAAGCAATTTGTATGCTTCAGTAAGATGAGTACCAGTAAAAACTATACATTAAATTTAATTGAAATAGCCAAATACTGTAAATTATTTAAGAATTAAAATAGAACTTTAGAATTAAGACCATGTGGTTGGAGTGTACCAAGTTGGTACATCCATCTAGATTCTTTTAGTAATCTTTGCCAGTTATTTGTGATTTTATCAATTGGCATAAAGGAAAAATCCTTTAGGCAAAGATTACTAAAAGAATCTAGATGGATGTACCAACTTGGTACACTCCAACCACATGTAGTCCATGTGACAGACCGAAATCCATTACCAAATTGGTGAACAGATCCAACAATGATTTTCGGTTAGCTTGATATCTAAGCTGTCCGAAATCAGTTGATGGACTTGCGGGACATTTTGCCAAATGACCTTTTGGCGGCCATCTTTAAAGATGGCCGCCGTTATTTTAAGCAAGCAGAGGGTTTAGGAAAACTTCGATTATTCCTCACTCACATGGGCTATCGGCTTGTAATATGTCTTACTTAAAATGTTGGCAATTGAACCTCGCATATGGTAATATATAAATAAAATACATAATATGGTTATTAATTAATAATTATTGATTTTTTAAGGAAATTATGATATTTTTCGATTTTTGTCGTTAATTTTTCTCTTTCAAATCGGATCTGAGTATGTATTTGACTATTTGTTGATTGTTATATGCAGAGGCTGATTCTAGGCGTCCATAATAAACATTACATTGACAGATTTTCATTTAAAAATCCTTCATGATCCAGGAATATTGGATACCTAAAAGTTTAATAATAGTCCTGTCTATAAATGGGATATTTAGGTTAGACCCAACATTGGATTGTATTGTAAATATTTTTTTGGTTTTCTGTTAGGGAATATGTTGCAATTGAAGAATATTTCTGATGACCAACTGCCATCATTGAGTATTTTGTGAAAATCAAGATGGCGTCCAAAATGGCCGCCAAAATCAGAAAAACATGCAGAGATGCTAGAAATTAGTTACAAGTTTCTTTTTTGCAGATTGGTTGTAGTTAAAATGGTTTTTACACATGTATTTATATTTTATTGATCGTTATTCGTCGATTAAAATATTGTGGGATGGCACCTATGTCGGCTGAAATAAAAATGGCGGTTACAACGGCCGCAATAATTGACAAATTCATATATTCTATTAAAAAAAATATTTAAATGATTTTTGTTGATATCGGAATTAAAAATGGATAACTAAAATTCAAATAAAAGTTCGATTCGACTCAATTGACCCGTTGCCTTATTCAAAATGGCGTCCAAGATGGCCGCCAAAATCAGGAAATATGTCGGTGGTGCTAGAGATTAGTTACATAAATTACTATTGTTGCTAATTGGCAGTTGTGTAGATGTCAAACATAGTATCTACTTAATCATGGCATTATTAATTGTTTGCAATTATTTTAGATAGCATACTAAGAAATCAGCTACCGGCTGTAATGGCCATCATAATTGCTGAATAAGCATATTTTATTAAAATCGTATAGTGTGTTAAAATAGTTTTTATTTGTATTGAACATTATATTTATCAGACATGCATTATGGTTTAACTTCAAAATGGCAGCAAGGATGACCACTTAACATTACATAAGTGGGAATAAATTGTAGATTATTCTTCTTTCTGTATAGTATATATGGTCATCCTCTTGGGCATTATCGTACCATTGATATTTAATTACAAGATCATGTGAGCGGCGAGTTATTTTTGTTAAAACCAAATAATCATGATTATCCACTATAAATAGGACCCCTCGAGAAGGCATAACCGCTGTCGACAATGCTCATGGATCTGGTTCTAGAGTTTCAAACCAACTGTTCTCCAACCAGTACGTGTTGGGTTCTGATTGCAAGAATTATGCTAGTACTATTCCTGCCCAGAAGGTTCACCTGATATTGTAATAATTCAGTTTGATGGCTTGCCTCTCCTTAGACCAAAGGCTTTGTTGAAGTCCCGAATGACGGGCCAATCTGATCTCCACCATCTAGGTAACAGTTGTAGTTGGTTATGGAGTGCAACTGGCTCTCAGTGAATATCTTTCTGAACCATGTTGTTAGTCAGCTAGTATCTAAAACGTGTCAAGAAGGGTCATGCTCTGGCTTTGAAGTAATGGTGTGTGTTCGACCAGTTCACTTCACACAGACTTGATTGAGATGGACCAGTAGTTGCTAGGTCGCTATAAATTGAGCTCCCGTTTTGATGATGGGTGTGACGCTCTAGTTTGATGGGAGCATAGTATTCCAAAGTTATAGACCAGTTATAGTCTTTCTCACAACCAGTTTGTCCTCACCTCAATCTTCTTACACTATCATCTATGTGTCTGCGATGAGCTTTCTGGTCTTCCGCAGATCATCAGCCTCTCCATAGAGCTTCTCTTGAAGAGTTGTGTCTGTGGGCCACGTTGCAGTTCGATCCTGGTTGTGTCTTCTGCATCTTTGGAGGACATGCTCGACAGTTTGTTCTTCTTCCCCGCATGGACAGATCGGAGACGGCACCAATTTGTACTTCCGGTATATGTAATGGTTCAGCCTGTTGTGCCCTGAGCGTAGTCGTACCATAATCACTTGTTCTAACCTATTAAGGCGATGGTAGGGATCAGCATCTTGTCTTGGTCTTGTGAAGTTCTTGAGAATGGTAATTTTCTCTTTATATCACACATGTGCTGGTGATTGTACTGACTGTGCTCCCAGTTTTGCCAATTCATCTGCTGTTTCATTTCCAGGCATTCCACAGTGGGCAGGAATCCACTGTAGGGCTAGTTTGCAGTGAGTAATTAGGCTATGCAACATTTTGGCTAGTTCTGGTGTTTTGTTGTGAGCTTCGGTCTACGCTATGTAGTTACTCCAGCGCTTCCCTGTGGCTCTGTGATGTCTCTCTTTGTGGCCTGGTGTATATTGGATGAAGATTCCAGCACCTCCATCTTTGATAGCTTTGGTGGCTGAGCCATCAGTATAGACATGGGTCAATGTCTCATGAGGGTATTCTTGGCTTGTCATGGCTAGTGTCAGGCTCCTTCGAACACATTCATCTTCTTGCTTGCCTGGCTCAAGTTAAGGGACTTGGAGTCTCGCAGTTACTTTAGACAGATCATTTGCTTATAGTTTGACTATATCATCCCTCACAAGAGGTGTACTTGCTATGGTCAAATCAGGTGCAAATTATTTGTCTAACTTCTTGGTTTCGTGTACAAAGCTGCTTTGCTTGATCCGATTTTTGGTCAATCCAGCTAATCTTGTTGCCATTGGGTGGTTCGGTATCGATCTGAACTTCTCCGCTTGAAGCATGGCTTTGGCTTGCCTTCGTTTGTATAGTGGTTAGAGACCAGTGAACTTTTCCATAAATTCAATCGGTGTAGACTTCGAAGCACCAGTCATTATGCACAACGCTTAGTTCTGGACCTAGTCGAGAGCTTTGCTGTTTGAATCCAGTTTGTCTATACTGAGGTTGTGCGAAATGCCTACTTCTTCATCATAGACGTTTGACTTGCTGATTACTACTAACAATGGTTGGAAATTTCTGGGATGGTATATGGGTTTATAATTTTATATGGTACGTTGGCATAGTCTCTGAAATAACATTCATAATGTGTCAATATCAGTGGTATGAGAAAAGTGCTAGGCAAGGGCAATGCTGACGCCCTGGACCATGCTTATGATGGTAGTATCAGCCTTCTTCCACAAAAGTGTCGTTCTTGCTTGGGTATTCTATCTTGCCGCTGTAGTCCTCGCCACTATGAATACAGCGCTACGGTCGCTGACCCAAGATAGTGCTGTACTGGTTATAAAGAGGATACGTTTGTTGTTTACCCCTATCGTGAAGTTGACAAATTGTTCTGAGCTTGTTTCTGTGACTGTATCTATAAATATTGGGCAAGTATGGCGATGGTAGGATGTTGTCTGTAATCATGCCAGTTTCCAATATCTGGTAAGTTGATGTCGCCCGTTAGCCATTTTGTCGATGTTGGGTGATAGGCAGGGCGGCGGTGGTTGACTCCATAAAAGCTGGGATGCTGATGGTTGTGGGTCACTGCTGGGTTGTCGGTAGATTGGTGTAATGGTGAGCGGATCGCTCCCGTGGCATATTGATGGTGCTGCTGTGAATTCGGTGTATGCGTCGAGTTTGATGTATGTGCAGATAAGCTACTACAAAATGTACTATTCTTTGACGGCAATGTGTAAATAAAACACGTATAACTATGTATGAAGAATATCTTATGCATATACCGTACCACGTTACCAACCCAACATACACTGGACAATCAGTACCGGTGGTACACAATATTGATCTTACTTGACTTAAGGATAAGGACAGCCAACCAGATAACACCATAGTAAACACTTGGTCAGTAACAGGCAATGTTACTATGTCGCTATCCTTATTCTCCAATTAGATAAGGAGTATTCAGTAGTGAATACCACTCCCATTCGAACATACATGATTGGCAACCATCTTAGCAGTCACATCAAATATACTGTACATAAAGTGTTCATAAAGTATTCACATTAACACATTCCATTACGATACATGTTTTAATGCAATTTTTCAGTTTGACATATGTGTATGTGGCGGCCATTTTGTCACAATTATGATTTCAGCCTGTATTGCTACCATTTTAAACGGGATAAGTCGATCACCAAATAGATATTATGTTATAATTTATACAGTGTATTTAAGTTGTAATTATGTTTGCAAAACTTACACTGCTATCGATCACAAAAGTATCAATTTGTAACTTCCTGGGACCACTAACACAATATTTAATTCATTTTTGAAGCCATTTCGTCCGCCATTTTGAATCAGCTAATGGTTCAATGCTTAAAACTCAAAGATTTCTTGGAGCATTTATTACATATTACAGTTCAACAATTTATTTTACACGACTTCAACTTAAATTGAGATAAAAACAAATTATTTTCCTAACTGCTCGTCCGTGTAGCCACTATGTTGATTTCAGCCATCACGGATGCCTTTGTACACTCATGAACTAAATCAATAATATTTATTATAAATAAATAATTATGTTTTAAACATTCAAACTACAACCAATCTGCAAAAAAAGCGATTTGATCCTAATTTCTGGCACCTCTGATTGTTTTTCTGAATTTTGGCGGCCATCTTGGACGCCATCTTGATTTTCACAAAATGCTCAATGATGCAAGCTGGGCATTATTCATATTCTTCAATTACAACAAATTCCCTAACAGAAAACCAAAAAAAAACATTTACTATACAATCCAATGTTGGGTCTAACCTAAATATCCCATTTATAGACAGGACTATTATTAAACTTTTAGGTATCCAATATTCCTGGATCATGAAGGATTTTTAAACGAACATCTGTCAATGTAATGTTTATTATGGACGCCTAGAATCAGCCTCTGCATATAACAATCAACAAATGGTCAAATACATACTCAGGTCCGATTTGAAAGAGAAAAATTAACGACAAAAATCGAAAAATATCATAATTTCCTTAAAAAAACAATAATTATTAATCAATAACCATATAATAATATTTATATTTATATATTATCATATGCGGGGTTCAATTGCCAACATTTTAAGACAAATTACAAGCCGGTAGCCCATGTGAGTGAGGAATAATCGAAGTTTTCCTAAACCCTCTGCTTGCTTAAAATAACGGCGGCCATCTTTATTTATGACAAAATTTGGCAAAATGTCCCGCAAGTCCATCAACTGATTTCGGACAGCTTAGACATCAAACTTACCGAAAATTATTGTTGGATCTGTTCACCTCTTTGGTAATGGATCTTCAATTTTCAAGACCTGGGACATGGACTAATGGTCTAAATTCTAAAGTTCTATTTTAATTCTTAAATAATTTACAGTATTTGGCTATTTCAATTAAATTTAATGTATAGATTTTACTGGTATTGATTTTGTATTGAAATTTATTGAATTGAAGTATGTACTACCGAAAACGATAATTATTTTGCCAGCAGAAATAACCTTTTTATATAATTATTTTCATTAAGTAAATTTCACATTTTTGCCGATTACACGTTGCTTGTTACAAATTGTTATCAATTGCTGTTTGTTACGTTCCACAGAAAACTGCAGAAAATTGAACGCAACGTTATATAACATTCTGATGAGTTGAAATTTCATTTGAGGTGATGGTTTGGTCGCTGCGGGGAGGTTCGAGGGAATCGTTAGACAATTTTACAAGGGCATTTAATAGGGACTATTGAAAATACCCAGACCGGTAACAGGCGAACGTGCATATCTTCGTTGAGTCTCTGCAGGTATCGTAGAGAGCCCTAATATCGCCTTTGACCTTCGAATCGACCGCCATTGTGTTTTGGCTCTAGTCTCGTGAGATTTGGACGATGCGCGCGCATATCTTGAGAAAATGTTAACAAAATAGTATTGTTTTAGCGGGAATATTTTTTTCTGAAAATACGAGGTCATAACATGTAATTTTCGATTACTTTCACAAAAAATCATAAAACTATACCATTTTCACTATTCCCAAAAAGTCGTGTAGTTGAAATACCCCAGTAAACGCTATGTGCAACGTAATCGAATATTTTTTCACACGTCTGCATTGTTTACAGTTTCATGAATGAAAGTCACGTGGGCGGATAAATTATTTTTAAGGTAAAACCAAAAATATCTTCGGTCAAAGTTGCTTCCGACCTTACGGTCAGAATAGCAAAAAAAATATCGAATTCTGTATTTCTGTAGACCATTCATCGGCAGATCACACATCACTATCGGCGATTATCTTAAAATTAATTAAGTGATCCACGCCCGTAATGGCGATGTAAAAAAAGTTCGTTTATAATGCAGCCAAAGTCTATTTATTACCCATTAGAGACTGGCGTGTGGCACGACCAATCAGAATTAATACACGAAGAGTAAATATCACTTAACAGTGACAAATATGCTGTTTTTGCACTAGATTTTTTTCTTAATTTGATTTAACAATGCTCAGGCTTAATTTCATAATTGGGACGTTTAGCTAAAGTGAATAGTTTTGGCCCAATTGATCGCGCGCGCCATGTGACGTATTTAGGTCACTGTCAAAATGGCCGACTTTAATTTACTATGACGTTTGCTTTATTCAATTCTTGGAGTATTTTATCATTTTATTGGTGTTCATTTGAGTTAGATAAATTGGAAGAATTATATTACCAAGTAAGTGACTTTATTTAATATAAACATGACGTTTGCCATTGTTTATTGCGTGTTTAACGCTTAAGTAGGCGAATTATGGTCACTCGAGGATACTAATGCTTTCAAAAAAAGTTATTTCTGGTCAGAAATTTCAGGCAGTTTTCCGAGGTGAATGGTCCTTGTAATAAAAGAAAATAGTAAGCTGTAAACGGTTGAGCCTATCGTTCTCTTTCGATTAAATAACATTTTTAAAAAATGTGTAATAAATAAAACAAACTATTTTTAAAAAACAACGGGAAGTAACTAATACGCTCTACTCCGCCTCTGACAGATTTGTAGCTAAATCAAGGAATGGACGGACGGACGGACGGACGAAGAGTGATCACAAAATCTCACTCTGTCACTTTATGACAGGTGACATAAAAAGCGTAAAAATGGCAAATTTATTTTTGCAAAAATGTGAAAAATAGCAAAACTCGAATTTCGTATGTTGCCATAGCAACGGTTTGAAAAATGAAGGTTTGAGCCCTGAAATCGTTTTTATGGGTGAATACCAAAAAAGTGGCAAAATATTTTTAAAATCTGAGACTATGCGTGAACAACCATGTCTGAATTTGCCTGGTTTGAATATAGAATTAATGTTTCTGTTGCCACAAAAACCACACTATTTCAGCATCATCTCCAATGATTGCGCATTCAACGTCATATTACACGAATTTCAGAAAATTTTGTTTCGTATGTAACATTTATATATGTAGTTTTAGTACTGATCGGTTATCTAACGGCAGTTGTTGGATTAAATGACCGTACAGATGTTTGTGGAAACTACCCACCATTGCCTCAAAGACAATCATACATTCTTGACAATAGCTTCAAATCAAGTGATGGGTGTCAAAAACCTTAGAACCACGTGGAATCTCTATTTAAAACTATATATCACATACATAGGTCACAATAACTCTCTTTGCTTGCAGATGCATTGTTAATATACAAATGAAATGTATCACATGGGACCATTCAGCTTGATAACAACGATGAAGTTATTCCGGCGTGCGTCATAATCAAAAGAGTTTAATTTAATACACATTGACGAATTCACTGCGTAATTAAGCAGATTTCACACAGAGATTTTAACTAATTAAATATTGGAGTTGAATAGTTACGACACAGCAGAGGTCTTATTTGTTGTCATAAAATAACCAATGTGTAATGGTTGCCTTGCGGTCATCAAGCAGAATTTAGATTAAACAATAACGATTTCTCTATGAGACTCTGGAGATCATTATTAAGCGCACTAGATGACTCCTAATTGATTATTGCTCTCTAGTTGATTCATAATCAAAATTATTTTCAAACTTCAATTAAGAAATAATTAAATAGGTTTTGCAATGTGAATAGCTTTGAGAACATTACGTTAAACGTCTATGATTATCATATCATAATCTTTGTCGTTAAGACTTCCAGCTGGTTCCAATGAGGTTCTATTGATCATAACATTAACGTCATTGCCACGACCAGGCCAAAGAAAGACATCGCGCCTTTATAAAGTGCTGCCACGAGTGCTCATTACATAAAAAAGTATTGAACAAGTGAACAAAATAATATGACATCAGGCAATTGATGGCATTGGTATCATCATGACGTCATTGACTGTTCTGATCATTGCCAACTCTTTCCCGCACGACTTCACTACGCTGCTAAACCACCGGTTATATGATTAATGATATGTTTGCTCAATCTAATTTTTCAGCAAACCAGTCTTAAACTGTCTTCTGTTATGTACCCATAGAACCAACCAACACTACCCAACAAAATAGTAGATATATGTTATTTTGAAATAAAAGAAGTAGCAGTATGCAAAACAATGCAAAATGGCGGGACGGACAACAGCGTAAACATTGAAATGACTAGTGAGCGACAGTGATTGAAAGTTGCGTTTGTAATTTTTCCCATTTTAATAAAAAGTTATGACGAGCGGACAGGTAAAGTAGACCGTAAAATCTAAAACACACGGACTTGTAGATTGTAAAGTGAGAAGAAGACCATAGATAATTGTCAATCCGAGAGTTGAATAAACTTATAACCAATTTTTATGCAAACACAACTGACCCCAGTTCTATTGTCCATATATGATTATTTATGTGTCACAAGGATAATAACGGTAAAAACTATTTGTACCTACAGATTAGTGGAGAACCGGAGTAAGTCTATTGCATAATTAGCACTTGTGTCATATGTTGTTGTCTTAGGGTGCCACCAAAATTAATGACATTGCGTTTGAGTTCATTTTAAAAAAACAGAAAGTGCCGTTCAATATATGTTTGCTTGTATGACCTTTCGGTAGTTGCAGTCACATACGTGTATGTCGGGCCCTAATGTATTTGCACGATACTCTAGCAGCAGGTGCTTGAATGTCTCGTGATAACCTAGACTTAAATTAAGCTAAGACAGAAAGAAAGGTGAACGACACACCGGCAATAACCGGGTAATGTTTGGTTGGTTCTATGGGTACATAACAGAAGACAGTTTAAGACTGGTTTGCTGAAAAATTAGATGAGCAAACATATCATTAATCATATAACCGGTGGTTTAGCAGCGTAGTGAAGTCGTGCGGGAAAGAGTTGGCAATGATCAGAACAGTCAATGACGTCATGATGATACCAATGCTATCAATTGCCATCATCATCATAGAACCAACCAACACTACCCAACAAAATAGTAGATATATGTTATTTTGAAATAAAAGAAGTAGCAGTATGCAAAACAATGCAAAATGGCACGACGGACAACAGCGTAAACATTGAAATGACTAGTGAGCGACTGTGATTGAAAGTTGCGTTTGTAATTTTTCCCATTTTGATAAAAAGTTATGACGAGCGGTTAGGTGAAGTAGACCGTACATCTAAAACACAGAGACAATATTGTAAAGTGAGAAGAGGACTATAGATAATTGTCAGTCCGAGAGTTGAATAAACTTATAACCAAACATGACGTGACGGTTCCAGACTTCATCAGAAATAAATAGGCAAAGTTGAGGACAATGACTAGAATAATTGAGATTATTATTCACTCGTTTACCGGAGACGGAGAAAATACTGAGCACTAACATGGAGACCATTTTTATTACGGTTATAAACAAACTTATTTACTGCAAGTCCTGTGCAAACCCCTGGGATTCGGAGACAAATAAATCACATTATGTATCGGTTATTGCCGGTGTGTCGTTCACCTTTCTTTCTGTCTTAACTTAATTTAAGTCTACGTTATCACGAGAAATTCAAAACGAATCACAGAGTGCACCTGCTGCTAGAGTATCGTGCAAATACATTAGGGCCCGACCTACACGTATGTGACTGCAAACTACCGAAAGGGCATACAAGAATACATTATATTGAACGGCACTTTCTGTTTTTTTAAAAATGAATTCAAACGCAATGTCATTAATTATGGTGGCACCCTACGACAACAACATATGACACTAATGCTAATTATGAAATTTATAACTTTAGATAATAGTTATTTGGAAGACAACGCTTTAATTGAAGTAATTATTATCTGAAAAATCGCACAATCCGCCAATAATAATACATTACTGAACAACTGCTGAAACGGCATCAAAATTTAGCTATATGAAAATACTTACACTTCATGATTCCTCACGTTCATCGGGGGGAACTGATTGTGTTCATGATTATAACGGTACTAAATAGCACGACGTTCATACCAAAGCTAATTAGGATGCTAAACATAGTAACTATTGTTATTATTAAGTAAATAACTAAATTGTTACGAACATTCGATAGCTAATATTTGTTGGAATGGTGTTTTATTTAGATAACTCATACCGAAATAGCACTGCTGTCTTATCAATTTAGAACATGTGCATAGTTTCTAAATTCAAGACAATTTGTAATGCTGTATTTATTACTTGATTTTGTATTGAAATTTATTGAATTGAATGCAATATACGTTTTACTTCCATGTGTGTTTAAATAAGTACACAGACACAGCTAATATTTGGAAAATGCAAACGGCTTCATACCCTTGTAACAGATATTTAAGATTCCAATTTGTTTTATAGAAATTGTCAAGAAGTTTAAGAATGTTTCCTTCCTTCGAAAGTTCCATAAATAAGCCCTAATTTACAGTTTCCCTAACGATAGTATGTACTACCGAAAACGATAATTATTTTGCCAGAAATAACCTTTTTATATAATTATTTACATTAAATAAATTTCACATTTTTGCCGATTACACGTTGCTTGTAACAAATTGCTTTCAATTGCTGTGTGTTACGTTCCACAGAAAACTGCAAAAAATTGAACGTAACGTTAGATAACATTCTGATGAATTTTATTTGAGGTGATGATTTGGTCGATACGGGGAGGTTCGAGGGAATCGTAAGACAGTTTTACTAGGGCATTTAATATTGTTTGACGTCGAAGGATATTTGGAAGCCTAAACTCTTGGTACGTTAAAGCGCCAAATTAGTTTATTAAGAAATAGCATGAGTAGTACAACAGGTCTATTGTTTCATACAAACTTCCTGGTTCTGTTGGATGTCGCCTTCCTTTTCCGCTAGTATATTCTTAACTTGTTCAGTCGTATTCTAGAATTGATTCAAATGTCGTTATGACAAAAATGACCGCGAGATATTACTCGCTAGAACCCGTAGGCAACTCGTAGAAAATAAGTTACGATATGGCAAAATAGATGGATGAAGACGCTTGATATGGCGTAAAGACGTAAACAAACGAAATAAAAATCGGACAGAAATGACAGGAAATGCTCGCAATGTCATACTTTCTGTTTGCAATAAGGTCAGTTTTTTTATATTCAATTTGATGCTTTTGATAGTGTTATTGTTACAATATCGTACACAAATTGAAGGACACGATAAATTATTGTGTGGCAATATTGTTTGATAGTAAATCACATAACGTGTATATTCTTAAATTGCATATCAGACGATCATTTTGAACACCAACGTTTAATAAAACAAATTTGTCTACAAACACAAATAATAGTGTTGTCTTGAAGTGTTAATAATGATATAGATTTTCTTGCATGTAAAGGGAAAACTTCAATGTGCGACTGATGAATGATAGCAATAAACGGTGTCGTCAATACGTTGACTTGAAATTTGACCGTGTGATTCAGAGGACATATTATGGGAAGTTTTACTAGTTGTATTACGTATTTAATTGATGCCAATGTTGATGTGAAACAATGGAATATGATTGTCATGATGATATATAAGGATCCATTGATTGGTCGCCCAATAAATCTGACCTATATTGCAAAACCCCGATAGTACATATTAAACAGTTCATGACAGCTCCGGTATTTTCTTTCGGACAAAATAACTCAAATGCTGTAGTACGAATTGCTCCAAATAGACGCATCGCATTCAAATTATCATTTACTAGAATGGCATTAGAGATCTAAATGTTCAAACAGCTCGATAAACAAATAATGCTTAATATTAAACAGCTTACGACAACACTATCATTGTTTTTGTAGACAAATTTAAAAAATGTTTCCTTCCACGTGATTACAAACGCGTATTCTGGTGTGTTATTTGAGAAAATGTACGTTACTTGCTTTGTGTATAACATTTCATTTTGTAACCACAACATCTCTGTTTTTGGTGAAATACTCAAACTCATTATCGTTCGTGTCCCTGCAACTACAAGGCAAACGTTAAGAGCATCAATATCCTACAATTCGCATTTAAGAAAATTAGAAGGAATGCTTTCAGACAACTTTAAATGTTTCACTTAGGAATTGAAGAGTGACAGATCAGACGGAGTGATTTTTGCTGTCGTGTGAAATATCATAGGTGATGAATACTATTGGAAGCCTTTTGAGGTTTCGTGTCGACATTTAATAAAATCATGCCGCACAAAAGGGCATCGTTGAATAATAACAGTGATGTTACCTCGTCAGGTGGTTAATATGATTAGATACAATGTACGTCTCACGGAATCTTTTCAAACACATGTTTTATTGTTGTTCCCATGCGAGATTTTCATTTATTAAATAAAGACAAAATGATTCTTATTTTTGTAGTTGGTATGTGGAGATATTGAATTTAATTATCGTATCTCTATTTTGATTTAACGAAGAAAGATCTTATCGTTGCTCTATACCTATTGCAAAAACATATTTTAATTAGTTTTCTTTTAACAAAGCACCTATGTATTATTTCAGAATTCTCTTTTGACAAACATACCCTAAGAACATCTTGTACTTGTACCTAGGCATATTCAGACGAACATGAACTCACTCGACCATGAGTAGACATGTACGTTAGGCGCATCTCCCTGCACAAGTACATACACAGTGTATGATCCCAGAGCAGGAAAACAACTTGAACTTACTAGATTGGTCAATTTGTACTTGTGTTTTTGTTGCAAAGAAACAACATGACTAAATTGAAGGTTAAGATTATTTATTTGACACAGCTTGTTTTGTCATATTAAATAAAGATTAATTTTCGGACATGTTTTTCTTGTTTTCTCAAAATATTGGTTTTGTATTTACGACCTTCTCATTCTAAGCCAGAGATATATCATGTACATGTATACATTTTACTTTTTCACCTCATTTGTTAATGCGAACATGACAAAAGGGGATAAATAGGCCTTGTATTTTGACTTTGACGTAACAAATGTGTTAATTAAATGTGTATGTTTTTGTTATGGTGTTATGGTGTGAACTTCGTGACGTGTAAGATAAACTTTCTTTAACGTCGGTTATAGTTACTGAACAGTATTTATCTACACTATTCCATACTTTCCAGAAATATGAGTGTGATGACAAAATGTGTGAAGACTAATTGACACATTGCAACAACATGTCATAATACAACCATGTGCCTGTTTAAGCTTGTTCAAGTTGTTTTCAATTTATGAATCTTTGCTGGCTTAAATTCTTTAATGGAATGTTTTTGTTCAGTGTAGTAGTATTCGTTTTACTCCTTCCAAAACTGTACAAATGTGTATATATGTTCAACAACATTGCAATATGAGTGACAATTCACAAGTTTTAACTGGTTTAATTCAATGCCTTAATTTGCCAAACATGTTTTCCCAGTTGCTATAGAAACGACAACGTCATACAAAATTTCCCGGAAATTAGATTGCCTAAATTGTCTTGTAACAAATAGATTTGCTTCCATCCAAAAATTTTAAAATCTACGGATAACATGTCAATGACATGTATGAAGATTTAATTTGTTGTGACCATCATAAGGTTACCAGGCCTAAATCCCCCGAAGGCTCAAGCATCTCAATCTGAGCAATATCTCATTTCAAATATTTGCTTACGTTTCGATGTTAATTTCCATACTTTATTATGAAGCATGGCTCAAAATAAGCACTACTAAAAAGAAATTGTATTCTAAACATATTACAGTAAACTGTTACAAGAGCACTATTAGACGAATGATTTATTTCACAAAATATTTAAATGAAATGGACCATTTAATTTTTAATTATGTTAACAGGTTGTTTCTAATACATTGTTATACATGTCGGCAGTACGCATTTTGCATTATTATGCTAAAAAAAGCTATGAATGATAAAATAAATATTTTCTTCTCGTCTGTGCTTATCAGATTTTTATCCATTTCTAACCGGTGGGCCACTTTCGGAAAAAAACCTGTTGGTTTTTGTGCAAAATAATTCAGTGACATTAACATTATTCTTTCAGGGCTTGAGCGTGGGGCTAGCCTCGTGAAAATTGATCAACGAATAAAATGCGCACGGTTGTTTTCTACTTTTGTTGACAGTTTTCTTCTTTTCGTCTTTGCAAAAAATTACATCACACGCCATGTGGTATGTCCACCCTGAATATGTAATCACTAACAGTAGTATATCGTTTTGTAAATGCTTCAGTTCTTATGTGTAACAACACATTAATATTCAACTACATTACTTCAACTCTCAAACTGTATGACATTTTTACCGTTTTCCAGGTACACCCTGATGACACAGTCCGTCATATTGAATCTTAAGTTATTACAAAGTAATCAATTTTCGAACTTCATGATTTGTATAGGATGCAGATAAAATCACAATCATGACTGCATACAAATGGAAATTGTTCCATTGTATAAATCACACCCATGCGTACTTAGTGGTATGCAAATAATCTAATGATACAATATTAAAACCGATGTAATGTTAAAGTCACACGAATCTCAAATCAGAAGGAATGTGGCCAAGTCAATTCGAGTGAAGATAAAATAAACATTCTTAACACGTCCTGGTGCATGCTTTCAATGAATTTAACTCATTTTGTTTGTTATTCAATTTGAATATCGAATAGCTCGTTTCTGTTTCCTTGAGTTTCTGATTTGTTAGGAAATTTAATTTGTAATTTGAAGTGAAACACGAGAATTGGTATTACGATGATTGGATGCATGTTCCTACTGTCAATGTCATATGGTTCTCTAATTACATTTCACAATATGCTCTCTCTTCACTTAGCTCACTTTACCTTATTTCACTCAGTATTAAGTGCATACAAGGCGAAAATACATAAGGAATAATAGTAAAGAAATCAAACAGGTGGCAGTATCAGTATTTGGGAAAAATGAAAAAAAATGTCACAGTTTCAAAGTCCTTCCTTTTCATTACATCACCGGCTTAGAACATCGTCGGCTAAGAATAATAATGTCGCAAGTACAATTATTCTATTTTGTAAAGACAGGAAATACTTTTTGCGTAGGTAAATCAAGCTTGGTTGTTAACATGGCCATTTCCGATTGCAATGAACATAGTCATTAGATATGCATCGTCGTAACCAACCTTCGATACATTGTGTTATACTACATTCTATGACTTAAATGTCGAGCTCTTTGTATCGTATGTATCCGACGATGTCTGTAATGCAGATTCGAAATATGTTAGAGTATTTATTAAGTCGTAAGTAGCCAGCGACATGTGTGTCATAAACATTGCGTGTAGCTTGATATTTGTCATATAATATTAGCGTCGCTCTGTAACGAGAGAGTAGTGCTTTAATGAATGCATGCAACACATCATATGCATTAGGTCTTCCAGTAGCGGTAGTGTGGATGGTTCGTTCTATGACTGACTAAGACTTGCGTAAGAGGCTAGGCGCTGTCGCCGTAACTGTGTGTTGTCTGTACACGACAGTTGCTACTGTCCATGCAGATTGTCTGTGTGGCCTATCCTTTTGTCCGTATTAGTCATGGCTTGATGGAACTCTATATTCGTAGTGTACTTTTAAGAAAGCCTATGCTGTTAACTTTTAATTATCACGACATTTAAGTTACTTCTGCGTAGTGGTGTTTCTGCTTTTAGGTAGATATGTTTATTGAAACAGACTGATGCAGGGTATTCAACTATTTTGGGCCATGAACATCAGTACAGTACGAGGTATATCGCAGGCTTAGAATGAGAAGGTCGTACCTGTTTTACCTTCATTACAGTATCATTGTTGAGGAAATTAGTTTCGATATCAACAATTTCTAAAGCACTTATATGCAGAAACGACTAATACCTTAACTAAACCAATCAGATATACAGTATATTATTATGATTATTCGTGTAAAGTCAGAATTGATAACTTAAAGCTAACGCTGAAATATAGAGATTAGTGACAGATTACCCTACAGCTGTTGCCAATGCAATAAAGGCATAGAAATACATTATCTACGTCTAGGACTGTGACATCAAACCCCCAGCGTTTTGGGTACCCAGGAAGGTTAGCCGCATTTATTCTCCCTTGTATATTGGTCTGAAGGCGTCGGCGTCGGCGTCGGAGAACAAGTTTCGTCCACATTCCTGTGTACCCGCAAACCATGCCTTTATATACCGGATATATAGCTATGTCGACTATACATGTATTACCTAAGTATGTGTTCGTCACTATGGTGTCGCCATTTTATAGATTCCAATCAGCTCTGATGGATGGATAGGGAACTGTCTTTTTATACGCTGTCACACAGCTATGGTGTCATTCTTGAGGAACAAATAGATTATCCGGCATGATAGCATCGATCACAATATTCTATGATACCGGCAATTGATTACGACAAAAGTTGCATTAACTGCGCAATTAAAATACGAATCGCGTGAGTGAGACAGAACGAATCCAAAACTTGTAACTAATTACACCTTTAATTTGAGGAGTAGCAATAGAGCAGCGAGCGGAGGTGGAATTCGATGTCGTGAATATTGCAATTGCGTGATTGATGCTATAGCTTTACGACACTCGTCTGGAAAGTTTCCGAATAGAAATTAGAACGAAGCATTTTCTCTTAGACCCTCTTAGATCATTGTATACTAGTATCTTAATAAGCACCAGTCAACTGATGACTAGAACGTAGATGAGTATTATTCTCAAGTAACAGCTCACAAATTCGATTCATATCCCGTTTGGAATAATCAAAATCCGCAAAATATTTAGATATTTCATTACATTACACTCAGCATAAGGACAGGGTGGAAATACCATGCCGAGAATGCGCACTACATACCATAAATAGTCTTGTGAAAAAGGTCACAGTTTATGCCCAAAATCGAATAAACTGCGTGAAAACTGTGAACATCTTTTGAAACATTAGAAATTGCGTGGGTAGTACTCATGCTTGGCTTGAGTGTCGAACATATCTTGTAAAAATCGTCAAAATAATAAGATAGTCTTGATTGTTTTCATTTTTTGTTACATGTTTTTACTTGTAGATTTAGTCGGAAAGTCGCGTGGATTGTCTTTCCTGAAGAAAAGAAATGTGGACTTAATGATTATGGATAATTGAGTCTTTGTGAAGTTCCCAATTTCTTGTAGACAATGTGCATGACAGAAGCAACCGATATGTAACAGAATGTACTTTCTAGAGTTGCACCCAGATGTACCAACTATCATCCCTCGTCGCAAACATGATTGTATTGACAAACATAGGTGGTAATATTCTCGTACGCACCGCTTCCAAATATAGATAAGAAATATTTTTCTTGAAAAGTTGATAACAAAAACGGGTGGCCTTTAAAATATTTAACCCTGTGTGAGGTAAAACCCATGCGAATTATTTTAAAAACGGCATGAATATTATCATGCAATTCCAAACGTACCCAATGATTAATACTGTCTCCTTAAAGTCTCCATCCTTTGACTAGTATCACTACTCTTTTTATCATTATCAACATACTATACTTCAAGCGTATGTCAAAACCTGATGAACACAGTATCAAGGTAGTCCCATTATACTCGCCATGCCTCAGTGTTATTTCGAGCGTATGTATTCTTTAAGTCCGAGCAGTAAGTCTGCCACGGTTTGAACATTGGTGGTATTTGTTTCTATTTCAATTTGTTTTGGTTTGGCTCATGTTTGACCTTTTTTGACTGGATTATAAAAGACTGGTTAAGGAAAACAATACATGGACTAACAAAATAATCCACTTTCTGCGATCTAATCGTAAAGAATCCATACGCAAAAATTAAACTGATAACAAAAAAACTCTTCAATACACCATGAAGGTCATCGTTAACTTTCTATTTATTTTCACGTATTTCTTGGCACAACTATTCACTTGGGATTTGATTTCGTGGTTTAGGTCATCCTGGAATTAAAATCCTACATGAGCACATGTATTAGCATTATATGTCTATATACATTTTGTATCACTGACTTATGTCTAACAGTTTGACATATAAAAATAGAACATATGTTTGGATGACTTAAGTAACAGGCCACCAAAGGAGGCTGTCGTATTTGTGTAGTTCTTTAATTTATTGTTTCCTTGTTCATATGTGTTGTGTTCCACGTGACCTTAGTGCATGTGGTCTGTGCTTTCTTTTGCAAGATTATGGTAGTTTATTGTATTTTAAGCTATTAACCGTCATCAATAGTAGTATTCTAGTTAGCAAATATCAACATTCGTTATTCGCTGTTTTTCTACATCTTTAACCAAGCTGTCAACTTTTACTAGTTTTGTGTTCAATTTTCCTGATTCTGTCACAAATAAGTTTCTGTCTGATTCTTTTATTTCATTTTCAAATTCAAGTTTAAATTGCTCTTTTTTCTTTTTCTGTTTTGATGTCTTATCTCGTTCCTCGTTATCTTCATTGGTGCTTGAAGCAATCTCACTTATACTAGATGTTTCACTAATTTTTCGTTTGTCTTGTCCAGAAGTTGAATGTTGGTCCTCCATATCTGTTCGTTGAGTATACTTGATCAAAATTTTGTCGGGACACTGGTTGTTTTTTGGTTGTTCAAATTCACTTTTTTAGAGTTCTCTTGTTCACATTTCAGTGTTCCAAATCAATACCTTACATGGCTATGTTTTGTCTATTATCACAAGTTCGTCAAGCGTTAAATTATCACACTTTTGTTCTGCTCGTTTGTTTACGTATACGCCAACCAGAAGAGGTGTTGACTTACAATTCGTCATGTTGTACTTTGTTCATGTGTGTACATCGTATGTGCCCGGTTGTTTCTATTTTAGCAGAAATGTGACTGGCAATGCTCGGCAAATTAGTGTTTCAGTTGAGTACGTCCAATTAATTTCTTACCCCTCTTGTTGTAAATGTGACATCTTATAGCAATTATCAAATCTATAATAATGCGAATTACCGTATATACCTGCTAATTGTATTCCGTCGTACGAAATAAATGTGATATACTTTTTTGTGGCGCATCAATTGCTCAGAGGGCATACGCCTCCTAATATGATGTCGCATAGTTCAATACAGCCCTCTATGTTTTCTTTGTACACCAAATGATCACAAAGTGCCATTCAGAATGATTGTTACATATCGTCAATTATCTGATTATGATAACATAATGTCGCTTTTTGATTAAGTATATGATAACGGATTTTGTAAATAAGCTGAACCCATACTAAACTTGTAATTAATCAAACCTCGGAATTGGAGGGTAATATGGTAGTTGTATCATTGTAACAACTAAGGCACATGTGATAATTACTGTTGTGGAAATAACCTTTGCATGCTATATGTTGTATAGCCTATTTCATAGATAACGTCATTATTGCGAGTTGAACTATACAAAACATGAATGAAGTGTGCAATGTCAATACGAATTGCGTAAATTAGAAAGAAAGCATCGGATTCCGTATATTGTAATTAATAACATATTTGAAGTGAAAAGTATCAACTCAGCGGAAGTGATATTTGTTGTCATGAAAATTACTATTGCATGATGAATATTTTAGCCTTTAAGCCATCACGTGAAACTTTAATTAATTAGATACATGTATTAGTTTTATTTCCGCGTTCAGTTTTGTTAAGAACAAAATGTCATCTGCTAGTAATTTGTGTTAGTTTATCATGTTTCTTTGCTTGCCTGATTCAGGTGGGTGATACCTTTTATTATCTGACGGTGAGTGACATCAAAATGTTCCACTATGTTCTATTTGATTCTAGGGAAGGCTGCATTCAACATAACCAGTCGAGCTAATAAAACATTAACAACATAACATGCCAAACATACACGGAACAATACCCGTACATAACCTAACGACAAAATTAGAAGTTTAAGTACCCGCTCTGTGTTGCTGTTTTCGTAAGGTTATGATAGATAGTTTATTCATTTAAACTGTACAGTTTCTCATGATAAAACAAACATATATATACAACATAAAATAAACGTGATGAAATAAGAATGAAACATATATATATCGATACTAAACATCGATAAACATCAAACAAAAATACACGAAGAACATAATATATAGTTGATGAAAAGACAAACATACAATTTAATATCCTTCCTTTAAGACAAAATTTACTATTGTGGATGGACTAAATATGTTTAATAAAGGTACAAAATATGAAGATGAATTTATCACTATGCTTTCAAAAAGTAATCAGTTCAAGCTGTAATGGTTTGTATAAGAATAAGTAATAGTAGTTGCATTCATAATTAACATTTCAAAATATCTAATTACAGATACATGTTTATCTATATAATGACGATTTGAACGTAACAAATTTTTATCGTACAATGAAAAACATAACTAAACAAAATATTTACAAGTTGACATATTCTATCGTAGACATTTATTGACTATTTACTATTGTATGCTTAATTGTTGGGTGCGTATATCTAATGATAAATTTACATAATGACAAAAGTTCTTCTTTATTTGTAGTGTTCAACAACAGTGTTAATTTATACATGCTTTTTCTAGTTCTGTAGTACGGTTTTATATATTTCGTTCTTAGATTGTGATAAACTGAACATTCGAGAATGAAATGAAATTCGTCCTCGACTACATTCGTACCGCAGATTTGACAAACTCGATTATTTCTATCAACGCGTTCCCTTTCATATCTACCAGTATGTACTCTCAGACAATGAGCCGATATGCGGATTTTAGTTGATTGCGATCTGAGTTTTGCCGATACTATCGCGTCTAGATAACTTGACATTTCAAAAGAATCTTTCAATGAGTTGGATAGTATGAGAACATTATTTGCATTTAAATTTTCCCGTCATTCCTGTAGGTATTCGTCAATTAAACGTTGTTTGGAATTTGATACAAATGCTTTTGAGTCTGTAGCTCGAGATGAGTCGTTCCATATGTACAAAAACCCATGTCTGGACAATAGTTGTTTCACTTCGGAGAACCAATTGCAAAACCCATTTTTAACATCATCTAGCGAAATTTTTTTATCTGTTTGTACGAAGATATTTTCACTGTTAATAACTTTTAACCGATATTTTATTATTTTTGTGTATCTCGTAATGTAAAGTGGATACCTCCCCAGTTCGCCATAATTTGCTGCGTTACATGCGTTTTGTCGGACTCCTAAAACGATTTTGCAGAACTTGGTGTGTAGATTTTCTAGTAATTTTGATTTAGAAAACCCCCATATTTCAAAACCATATGTGACTGTTGATGTTACTAGGGAATCAAATAACTGCATAGCTGTTTTAGGTTTAGTATTATACTTTTTAAGGTTTGAAATTAAAACGTTTTACGACCTCAATGCCTTTCCATGCAGGGTTTGTGCGTTGAGATTAAAATTGCCTGTTTAGTTAAAGGTAACTCCAAGGTAATTAAAATCGTTAACTGATTCCAGTTCCTGTCCTTCAAAATACCAGTGCTCATTTCTTTTTAGTCTTCCTCGTTTTCTAAAAACAACTACCTTTGTCTTAGCAACATTAACTTTTAATCCCCATTTATTACAATAGTCAGATAGACGGTTTATCGAGTTTTGTAAATCTTCCGGTGTTAATCCTAGAATAACCATATCATCTGCGAACAGTAACAGAAACAGTATGAGACACATATCGTTTAACGTTATTCCCGAAGTATGCTTTTCTTGTAAATAAAGTTCCAAGTCTTCTACAAACAACGAAAACATGATAGGTGAAAGAATTTTCCCTTGTCGTAGTCCTACAGATACTTCAAAGAAATCTGAAAAATTACCACACTGTTTTACACATGATTTTACCGACTGATGATACATATTACGTTCAATTCGTAATAATTTTCCTTGCAGTCCCGAATTATAGAGTTTAAACCATAACCCATTCCTATAAATAGTATCGAAGCATTGTTTTAGATCTAGAAATGTACTATATAGTCTCTTGTTTTCATTAAGCATTTTCTGTATAATGGAGTTAAGTATAAATACTGCATCAATGGTAGATCTACCCAGTCTGATGCCAAACTGTGCGTCAGAAATTTTATCATTTTCTTCGCACCATTTAGATACTCTATTATTTAATACTGCTGTGAAAAGCTTTGAAAAATTACTCAACAGAGTTATGCCCCTGTAGCTACTAGTTTCGTCTTTACGGCCCTTTTTGAAGATGGGAACGATTATACCCCTAGTCCAATTTTCGGGATAAATACCTGCTGATAAAATGTTATTAAATGTATCCGAATCGAAAAGATATGCCAACTTTTTGACCTCTGTTGACTAATCAATATTTTTCTACACTATCCTATACTTTCAAGAAACATTCGTGTAACGACAAATGTGTGAAGACTAATCAGCACATTGCAACAACATGTCATCATACAACCATGTGCCTGTTTAAGCTTGTTTAAACCTGTTTAAGCTTGTTCAATATTTTTCAATTTTTGAATACTGTCCAGTCTTCGCTGGCCTAAATTCTTTAATGGAATATTTGTGTTCAGTATTGTTTTAATGCGTTTTACTCCCGCCAAAACTTTACAAATGTGTGTAGGTGTTCAACAACATTTAAACGAGAGTGACAATTCACAAGTTTAACTGGTTTATTCGATGCCTTAATTTGCCATACGTGTTTTCCCAGTTGCTATAGAAACGAAAACATCATACAAAATACCCGGAAATTAGATTGGCTTAATTGTCTTGTAACGAATAGATTTGTTTCCATCCAAAATTCTTGAAATCAACGGATCTCATGTCATATATAAAAATTCAATTTGTTGTGACCATCATAAGGTTACCAGGCCTAAATCTCCCGAAGCATCTCAATCTGAGCAAGATCTCATCTCAAATATTGGCATGCTTTTCAATGTTAATTTCCATAATTTATTATGATACATGACTCAAAATTAGCACTACTAAACAGAAGTGGTGTTCTGAACATATTACAATAAATTGTCAAGAACAACAGTTTTATCTCTTATAGTGACTCTGATTTTAGCTTAATCTCAATTGACCTGGCATTTCTACTAGTATTTGAGATGTTTCAGGAGATCGGGGTCAAAACTATGGTAACCAAGCTGATGTGAGTTGTATTTGTTACATTATGGTTTTAATTAACATCACATGTAATGATAATGATTGTTACAGTCAACGGTCTGATTACTCAGATGATTGTTTTTGTAGGTGGTGGTGTATTATATTGTCTTCGTCAATAAGTGAGTCTGGCTTGAGGCAATCCAAGTACAGACCTTATATGTACTGAATTAGTAGAACTTTTGAAAAGTAGCCAATGTAATATGTTATCAGTAGTAACTCGTTTTGTAACAACACACCAGTACTAAACTACTTACTATTCTATACTGATGCTAATACCTTATGATTTCTTTTCCCGTTTATATGTCACATCAATCCAGGTACACCCGGGTCCAGTGATTATAAACATTGGAGTTCGGACTTAATGCTCCAACTGGAGTATATCTTAGTTATAAAAACTGCTGTAACTTTTATATTACTGAATGGAAAATTATGGAATGGGGTTCATTTTCCTATTTAGATCATTTACGACAAGTTGATGTTGGTTTTGATGCAAATCCTGAAAACAATCTAAATAATGATCTTCAAACGTCATTCTTATTATAACAATTATATCAAGATTTAATTTACGATATTGATTGCAAAAATGATAGTAGTACATTATATAAATCACACTCATGTGTATTAAGTAGTGTGCGAGTAATTCAATGATAAAATATTAAAACTGAAGAAAAGTCACACGAATCTCAAATCAGGAGGAATGTAGCCAAGTCAGTTCGAGTGAAGATAAAATAAACATTCTAAACACGTTATGGTGCATGTTATCAATCAATTTAAGTCACTCTCTTTGTTATTCAATTTGAATATCGAATAGCTCGTTTCTGTTTCCCCGAGTTTCTGATTTGTTAAGATTTAATTTGTAATTTGAAGTGAAACACGAGAATTGGTATTACGATAATTGGATGCATGTCCAAACTGTAAATGTCCTATGGTTCTCTAATCACATTTCGTAATATGGTCTCTCTTCACTCAGCTAAAGTTACCTTATTTCACTCCGTATTAAGTGTATACAAGGCGAAAAATACATAAGAAATAATAGTAAAGAAATAGGCGAGACAAGCGTATTGTCTACATTTGTTAGAATTTTCGTTATTTGTTTACCATGAACGGATTATTTTGATAATTTGTTAATAATGTTACATTCTGTACACCCACGTGTCGTATTTACCATTGGGTAATTCTGCATTTTTGCGGCGGGTACTAAACAGCATTTATGTAAATATTATCAAGCCTGAGAAGTTGTGAATGACATGTTGCAAAAGGATAAGAGTACTGGAAGAACTCAATGAAAATAAACAACAGTGACAAAAAGTCACGAGCCAGGTCACAACTTCCTTTTCATTACATCACCGGCTTAGAACATTGTCGGCATAGAATAATAATGTCGCAAGTACAAATATTATATTTTTGTAAAGACAGGAAATAATTTGTGCGTAGGTAAATCAAGCTTGGTCGTTAACATGGCCATTTTCAATTGCCATCAACATAGGTTCGTTAGATGTTCTTTACAATGCATCGTCGGAAACCATGCTCGATCCATTACGTTATACTACATGCTACTACTTAATGTACGTGTATACCGTATGTATCCGCCGATGGTCATTTGTGTACAATGCCGATCCGAAACATGTAAGAGTCGTAGAAAGTCGTAAGTAGCCAGCGGCATGTGTGTCATAAATATTGCGTGTGGCTGGATATTTGTCATATAATGTTAGTGTCGCTCTGTAACGTCAAGATAGTGCTTTAATGAATACATCAAACACATCTTATGCATTAGGTCTTCTATTACCGGTAGAGTAGATGGTTCGTTCTATTACTGACTAAGACTTGCGTAGGTGGCTTGGCGCTGTCGCCGTAACTGTGTGTTGTCTGTACACGACAGTTGCTACTGTTCAAGCATCTTTTCCGTGTGGCCTATCCTTTTGTCCGTATAAGTCATGGCTTGATGGAACTCTATATTCGTAGTGTACTTTTAAGAAAGCCTGTGCTGTTAACTTTCAATTAACACGACATTTTAGTTACTTTGTGTGAAATATGTGGTAATGATGTATCTGCTTTTAGGTAGATATGTTTATTGAAACAGACTGATGCAGAAACGACTATTGATTTAGCTGGACGAATCAGAACTATAGTATATTATAACGATCCTTTGTGTAAAGTCAGAATGGATCATTTAAGTTAAGTTAAGTTACCAATTTTCTAGGGCTCTTTTCAGCTGTTAGGCCGCCCAAACACCCTTTAACATTTCAACTTCCCCTGGTCATTAGGCTACATATGGAAACCTACACTCGTGTCTCCCTGGGGAGGAGACTATTTCTCTCCTGTGGTGTGGCAGCAAACATCGATCTGCGGTGCCCAGGAATAGACACAGCCCTCATAGTACCATTTTACACCATGGTAGAGTAGCTGTGGGTCTTGCTCAGAGAAATTAACCAGTGGTACAGAGGGGGATCGAACCCGGGACCTCTCGATCCCGAAGCGCGCGCCCTATCTCTAGGCCACCGCTCCCCACTAGCTAACGCTGAAATACACTCAACCACTTTAAAAACGCACCACATATCAAATATCGGTTTTAGTGATGAAAACGTCAATCTATGGTTATTTATTTTCGGATTAATAATCTTCAGTCTATACACTACGAGTTGTGTGATTTTCATGCCATTATTACTAGTTTAAAATAAATTATGATATAGATAACACAGCGAACCATGAAAGTGAAAGTCACAATTTCAAAAGCCATTATAAGAGCCTGCTATATTGATGCATGTATGTGGTTTCTCCTCCAAAAGAATAACATTAATCATGTTATAGGATATAATTAGGTTCGATGTGACGTTTTTTACCATCCAAGCAAATCTTAATTTGAATTATAAATGTCATGTGGCTTTGGCTGTCTGGCTAATACCATACGACCGAGTGCGGTCCAGATATATGCGCATTATGTGACCCTAAGATGGATTCAAGCCTTATTTAAACTTGAAATCTTGGTTATGAGCATCAGACTGTCAGCATATTTCCCGTGGTGCTTATATGGCACCTCAAATCAACATTATGAACGAGCTTGAAGACACAAAGTTAGGACATTCGGCTCTAAACTGGAGAAACCTCGTTAAAAAGTGTTCTAAAATGTTGTTCCTTTTTATTAACAATTATGAAAAGAATAGTTCTGAAAATGCAATAATGTACTTTTGGCTTGTTTATTGACACCCGCCATTCTTTTGACACAGTGTGCAGCCATGCGGAACCATTTACAGTGGCACAACCTGTGTTATGTTTCCTCATAGCTCGGACTCAATACCTTTAGCTTGTTTCATCCAGGTCGGTCTTTGACTGGGTCATTCGCTAGGAATCGATGTTCTAAGCTCACAATCGTTGTATGGAGGCAGCTGAACCGCCATGCTAAGGCACCGATGCTCTTATCAGTTGGAAGCGAAGGCACAGCCATCCGAACAAATATTCGAGATATTCGCAGCATAAAAATATCATTGGCAAATACGGTTTCTGTTGTTTTTTCATTGTGTAAACCAACAGCATACAGTTTAAAGTCAATATTGACCATATAGGTCGACGTGATCGAGCTGCACGTGCAAAACATGCAAAATAAAAAAAGTTCTTTGGGCGGGGTATGCCGAATGAAAACAAAATCGTTTTCTTTAATTAGGTTAAGCTAATGAACTTAACAAACCCTGTAAACTATTAATTTTAGGAAAATACGAGTTTTGACAAATATTGATTATTTTCTATAGTGGTGCGTTTTTTAAGCGGTTGAGTGTATAGAGATTACCCTACAATTATTGCCAATAAAGGCAAAGAACATACATTTTATTACGTCTGGGACTGTGATATCAACTCTTTTTGGGCAATCAGGAAGGATACCCGCATTTATTTTACCTTGTATATTGGTATAATGGCGTCGGCGTCGGAGAACAAGTTTCGTCAATATTCCTGTATCCCCCCAAACCATGCCTTTTTTTATACCGGATATATTACTATGTCGACTATACATGTATTACCTAAGTATGTGGTTGTCACTATGGTGACGCCATTATATACATTCCAATCAGCTTTGATGGATAGGGAACCGTCTTTGCATACGCTGTCACACAGCTATGGTGTCATTCATGAGGAACAAATAGATTATCCGCATGATTGCATCGATCACAATATTCTATGATACCGGCAATTGATTACTTCAAAAGTTGCATTAACTGCGTAATACGAATCACGTGAGTGAGACAGAAGAAATTCAAAACTTGTAATTAATTACACCTTTAATTTGAGGAGTAGCAATGGAGCAGCGAGCGGAAGTGGAATTCGATGTCGTGAATATTGCAATTGCGTGATTAATGCTATAGCTTTACGACAATCGTCTAGAAGTTTCAGAATAGACATTTGAGCGAAGCATTTTCTCTTGGACCCTCTTAGATCATACTAAACTAGTATCTTAATAAGCACCAGTCAACTGATGACTAGAAAGTTGATGATTATTTTTCTCAAGTAACAGCTCACAAATTCGATTCATATCCCGTTTGGAATAATCAAAATCCGCAAAATATTTAGATATTTTATTACATTACACTCAGCATTAGGACAGGGTGGAAATACCATGCCGAGAATGCGCAATACATACCATTAAAAGTCTTGTGAAAAAGGTCACAGTTTATGCCCAAAATCGAATAAACTGCGTGAAAACTGTGAACATCTTTTGAAACATTAGAAATTGCGTGGGTAGTACTCATGCTTGGCTTGAGCGTCGAACATATCTTGTAAAAATCGTCAAAATAATAAGATAGTCTTGATTGTTTTCATTTTTTTGTTACATGTTTTTACTTGTAGATTTAGTCGGAAAGTCGCGTGGATTGTCTTTCCTGAAGAAAAGAAATGTGGACTTAAAGATTATGGATATTTGAGTCTTTGTGAAGTTCCCAATTTCTTGTAGACAATGTGCATGACAGAAGCAACCGATATGTAACAGAATGTACTTTCTAGAGTTGCACCCAGATGTACCAACTATCATCCCTCGTCGCCAACATGATTGTATAGACAAACATAGGTGATTATATTCTCGTACGCACCGCATCCAAATACAGATAAGAAATATTTTTATTGAAAAGTTGATAACAAAAACGGGTGGCCTTTAAAATATTTAAACCTGTGTGAGGTAAAACCCATGCGCCTTATTTTAAAAACGGCATGAATATTATCATGCAATTCCAAACGTACCCAATGATTAATACTGTCTCCTTAAAGTCTCCATCCTTTGACTAGTACCACTACTCTTTTTATCATTATCAACATACTATATTCCAAGCGTATGCCAAAACCTGATGAACACAGTATCAAGGTAGTCCCATTATACTCGCCATGCCTCAGTGTTATTTCGAGCGTATGTATTCTTTAAGCCCGAGCAGTAAGTCTGCCACGGTTTGAACATTGGTGGTATTTGTTTCTATTTCAATTTGTTTTGGTTTGGCTCATGTTTGACCTATTTTGACTGGATTATAAAAGACTGGTTAAGGAAAACAATACATTGACTAACAAAATAATCCACTTTCTGCGATCTAATCGTAAAGAATCCATACGCAAAAAATAAACTGGTAACAAAAAAAAAACTCTTCAATACACCGTGAAGGTCATCGTTAACTTTCTATTTATTTTCACGTATTTCTTGGCACAACTATTCACTTGGGATTTGATTTCGTGGTTTAGGTCATCCTGGAATTAAAATCCTACATGAGCACATGTATTAGCATTATCTGTCTATATACATTTTGTATCACTGACTTATGTCTAACAGTTTGACATATAAAAATAGAACATATGTTTGAATGACTAATGTAACAGGCCACCAAAGGAGGCTGTCGTATTTGTGTAGTTCTTTAATTTATTGTTTCCTTGTTCATATGTGTTGTTTTCCACGTGACCTTAGTGCATGTGGTCTGTGCTTTCTTTTGCTAGATTATGGTAGTTTATAGTATTTTAAGCTATTAACCGTCAGCAATAGTAGTATTCTAGTTAGCAAATATCAACATTCGTTATTCGCTGTTTTTCTACATCTTTAACCAAGCTGTCAACTTTTACTAGTTTTGTGTTCAATTTTCCTGATTCTGTCACAAATAAGTTTCTGTCTGATTCTTTTATTTCATTTTCAAATTCAAGTTTGAATTGCTCTTTTTTCTTTTTCTGTTTTGATGTCTTATCTCGTTCCTCATTATCTTCATTGGTGCTTGAAGCAATCTCACTTATACTAGATGTTTCACTAATTTTACGTTTGTCTTGTCCAGAAGTTGAATGTTGGTCCTCCATATCTGTTCGTTGAGTATACTTCATCAAAATTTTGTCGGGACACTGGTTGTTTTTTGGTTGTTAAAATTCACTTTTTTAGAGTTCTCCAAAACGATCTTGTTCACATTTCAGTGTTCCAAATCAATACCTTACTTGGCTATGTTTTGTCTATTATCACAAGTTCGTCAAGCGTTAAATTAGCACACTTTTGTTCTGTACGTCAACCAGAAGCGGTGTTGACTTACAATTCGTCATGTTGTACTTTGTTCATGTGTGTACATCGTATGTGCCCGGTTGTTTCTATTTTAGCAGAAATGTGACTGGCAATGCTCGGCAAATTAGTGTTTCAGTTGAGTACGTCCAATTAATTTCTTACCCCTCTTGTTGTAAATGTGACATGTTATAGCAATTATCTAGTCTATAATAATGCGAATTACCGTATATATCTGCTAATTGTATTCCGTCGTACGAAATAAATGTGATATACTTTTTTGTGGTGCATCAATTGCTCAGAGGGCATACGCCTCCTTATATAATGTCGCATAGTTCAATACAGCCCTCTATTTTTTCTTTGTACACCAAATGATCACAAAGTGATACCTACCTAGAAAATGTCATACTTTTTACGATTTGATGTTTCTTGTTGTTGGTCTCTGACATGATCCGCAAAATGGACATTTTGTATTTTAAAATAATTTGTAACATTGTCAAAATTATCTTTCTATCATTCCATTATTTCATTTCATTATTATACCTCGGCTATTTAACACGGTTTGGTTTAGGGTCGGTATTCACAAAGCATCTTAAGTGAAAATTTAAGTTAAAAAATGAACTGCACATATTTTACCAGAAACTAAGAATAGCTCATTTGTTCTCGATTATCAATGAATCGCTGTTCATAACACTTCAAATTAATGAAAAAAGTAGATTGTCTTATTTTCCAGTTTAGCTGCTACACTTAAGGAAATTGTAAGATTCTGAGGATTTTTTAAATTTTATTTAAGATTCTTTGTGAATACCACCCCGGTAGTGTAGCCTACCGTTTGAACAACATGTCGTGTGTTTTTTAGATATTAGTATACACTTTAGAAGGAGTGTACTCATTCCTTGAGAAGCAACTCGTTTGTGTATTTTTGTACTCTTTTGATCAAAGACTATACATTAACGTACAATCTCCTAGTTCCAATGGGTTCTTTGTTCTGCTGCAGGGACATCAAATAGAAGAGATAGTTGTGTGAAACAAGGAATCCAGACGCGCTTATCTAGCTATCTATCTAGCTAACAGACTCGTTGATTATTTAAACATGCGATACTACCTCTGTGTTTCAGACCAGTACATCTGTAGTTGGAGTTCGAACCAGGGAATTCTCGGCCAGTAGTGGTCAAGAGCGTAATCCACATCACCGTGTCACTTTAAACACTTTTATATAATAACATAATAATACATGCTAGTGTTTTTATGAATAATATTTACGTACCTAAGCATTCATTTGTATTATTTCAAACCGTTTTAAAAGAGAGCGATTGTTTGTTACCCACGGCGAGGATAGCCTTATGCCATTATGTAGTTGGCTGACGGTAAATATATTTGTAGGAACATAATCAAGTTTGATTCTCTGAAATAGGAACGATATACGTCATTAACCATGTTTTCAAGGTAATTCGATTGCAACTTCTCGACGTCTGGCAAATCATTGTCAACTAAACCAACTTTCATTGCATGTTAAAGAATAGTTTACATCAATCTTAGATGCTTTTAAAATATTGATAGAAGTAGAATTGTATCAGAACATTCACCTGCACAAAAATTGCATGCAAATAACAAGTACCCCGTCACAATGACTCAGTTCTGATTGAAAAGCGGTATCGTGTAATATGTTACGCCATGAAACATTAGTGTTTGGTTAGTTACAGTTCAACGCACTTGGTATCAATCGACATGTCTATGATAGGTTCCAGACAAATTGCATTTCGGGACTTGAATCACACCACGTCCCGCAGTCTGGCCTGTCACTTCTTACATTCAAGCGTAATAGTATATACAAATGTATAGCCTTGATAGGGGCAATGACTGGAATAACCGAGAATTGTTTTTTTCGGAGACAGATGGCAATTTGAAATATAATACTGTATGTCAACGTTGTTTCCGATTTTTTTGCACATGCTGTGTTGATAAATACGTCCGTGGATATTTAAATAACCTTTGTCGATTAGTTTTATCTAGATAAAGACTTTGTGGAATCCAAAGTCAATCAACTACATGTAACTGTGGATTTTTTACTTTGTGAATAAGATAAACTATATAAATAACACAATGCTTTGAAGGTATCAATAAAAAAGACATCCACTGGAACGTACTGTTACTGTTGATTGTAATAGTAAGAATACTGCATGTTTGTCTATGGGAAATTAACATCACGAACAAAATAAAGGGTAATAAAAGGAAATATCACATGACCTAAAATTTGTACACATGGATCTACTTACTTGGACTTGTGTTCGCTTGATCAAAATTCCATTTCAAACCATCAGACGATATTAATGGTAAACCAGGAGTACTCAGACTATTTAACGAAATCGTATGCCCTCTCCAAACTCCTTCATGCGTCGAATAACTACTAGGTGTCTGGGTGGTTTGAACATTTTAATCTCATATGTGAGAAAGTGATTGGATTCTATTTCTGTCGTCGTCGTCAAAATGTACGCAATGTTATGCAAGTCCTTGAATTTTCGAGGAAAATCTCGAAGGAGATTAAGTTTAAACCCGATCCTTCCAGACAGTCGTAGTAAAGAAGGTCGTTATACTATTAGTTTTGTCTGTTCTTGACTGATAAATGTGCGGCACAGAGAGCGTAACCCAGCTGAGTGTCTGTCTGTCATTTATCCTTAATAAGCAATTTTGAATGTGTTTTCAAGGAAACGACAACCCTGTCCTGTTGGTGTGAAAGAACTTGTTTTAATGTTAGCAGTTTTCATGAAGAACGACTCTTATATACTATACATACTAACTAATATATTTTACTATAAATTGTCGACGAGCAATTATTGTTATTGAGTCTTTCTCATGGAAAATAAACGATTCATACGTATACTTACATTCATACACGTGTAGGAACAAGCCTGTGGTATTTGGAGTATCACCAAACTTATAGCATACCGGTCATTCCAATTCCCAATGTCGGCAAATTGTTGTGTGGTTCCAATAAATGTATTATAATTGGACTGGTTGTTCTAAATGTGTAAAATGTTTTTCATCTAATATATTGTCCATGCCTTTTAAGATGAGCGTGTGGTTCCTAAATAGCAATTCATCCTAGCAGTTGTGGAGTTTATTAACCTATGTGCTTTTTGAAATAATGTAATTATCAAGGTCTTTATCTGAAAACAATATTCCTTAAGTGTCTTTCATTTGGATTTGCCCTACATCTTTTTATGGGATATCACAAGTAATTTAATAAAATGATTATACAAGTACGAAATTTACTTTGTGTCTTGACATCAGTTGATTTCCAGTCAGTGCTAAGCCGCACGTGTATGAATTCTCTTAGAGGACTAAATTCCACGGAGGTAAGATGTAAGAAACACCATGACAAAATATGTTTGTTTACACTACGAGCAACTAACGATCATTACTTCAAAGGACGTAAATGTCTTCTGGAACAACATGTTCAACGACACTGGCATACGAATAGTGACCATCAGCATGAGCAGAGACTCAGATATAATTATTCCCGTCTTTCCCATCGAAAGCCTAACAGAGCATCACAATGATTTGTTAATGAAACACCCGTAGGTTTATGTGTAATTGTGTTTACATTAGATTAAATACTAACACGATTCGTATAGGCTTGTAGTACATTTGTATTTTAGAAGGGGTCATTATACCTTACAACTTAGGTTCTTCCCCTGAAGCATTATATAGAATACGCCATATGATATCGATGGCTTAGAATGAGAAGGTCGTATCTCCAACTTACGACCTTATAAGACTCATACATATTTGAAATCTGCTTCACAAGGCGCTACTTATGAGCCTATTTTCATGAAAATCGGAAATTGTCATGTTGACCAAAATTAAGTTTTAAAAACTTGTTTTTCCATAGGTAAAGAGTAAATTACAGACAGTTTTCTCTTATTTTCTCAATATATCCATTTAGTAGTTACGACCCTCTGGTTCTAAGCTAGCGAAATATGCAGTGATAAATATAACAACAGCTAGTCGTTATATTATATCGACTAGATGTTGTTATATTTATTCATTGCAACCTAACGACTATGACCACTCTCATATTTAATTATATTGCGTCCTGAAATGAAGACACCAATTTGATTATTAAAAGAAGGTTGTGAGTCGAAGAGTGTTGTACATAGTACTAGTGGGCGTCTTTGGGGGAAATTTGTGGTTACTGTCAGCTAAGATTACTATAGATCAAAAACAGTTATCACATTATAGTAATTTTCAAGATAATGAAATATCACTGCCGCTGCCTTGTTACCTTTCAATTCTAACTTTGAAATTGTCCAATGTATCAATATAAATAATAATTAAAGTGAGAATAGAAGTTTACCAAGGCAGCGTCAGTGATATTTCATTATCATGAGAATTGCTTTATAGTGGTTAATTGCTAGTGATCTATAGTAATTCTGTAACCAGCTGAATGTTTCCGAAAAGAAATTAAATATAACTGTACAATTCTCTCACAGACACCAGCGAAACCCTACGTGAGTTTCCATTTCCTAAAATTAATTATTCTCTAATTACGTACGATACACTCTTCGATTCGGAACCTACTTGTAATAATCAAATTGGTGTCTTCATTTTAGGACAAAATATAAGTATATACAAGAGATGTTCAGTATGAAATTGTAATAGTGGTTATGTTGCAATGAATAAGTACTTTAATACTACAACAATTAGTCGGTGTAATTTGTGTACTCTATATAATGATTCAGTACAATACTTTATTATGAGGTGAAGTGTTTTTTACTAAAATACAAATGTACATAGCCTGCAGAATCGCGTGTTAATAATATATTATCTTATCCGAATAATACAGAACCCTATGATTGTTTAATTAACTAATCATTTTGGAGATCAGTAAACCTTTCCCGGAATTACGACAGGAATAATTATACATTCGAGTCTTTGATGATGCCGATGTCTCTATGTGTGATCTCTGAAGGCCACTTTTTTATACCAGTGTCGTTGAACTTGTTTTTTTATAAATGTAGGTTGAACTCAAAGTAATGACCGTTACGTGCTCGTGGTGCCAACAAACACGCATTTTCATGATGTTTCTTAGTTCTTATCTAGGGAGATGTTCATCCTCTAAGAGAAAAACGTGCAGCTTAGACCTGTCTAGAACTCATGCTATCAACTGATTTCAAGGCAAATTAGTTGTATAATCATTTTAACAAACTTCTTGTGAAATCACTTTTAAAAGATGTAGAGCAAAACCAAATCCCACTCAGTTGAAAATACTTTAGAGAACAATGTAAACAGTGAAATGTTTCAAGCACCAATAGTATTAAAAGATGGGTTTTGTAAATATGCAATTTACTCTTAACTAAATTTATCCCACTAGAATGACTGGTTCTTTGTAACTACTCAACGTGTCGTTTATAAAGTTAATTCAGTCTTAAGTAGTATTGTTATGTTGAGGCATGTGTGATATTAACACCATTATGCCTAAATGGATGTGTTTGTCATTGTGAGATTACAAAAAGATGTTTGGGATACGACCTCTCTGAATGTCACTTTTCCTATATATCACTTGATGCGATTTCTTTTAAAGGCAAACGTACTAGTATTCGATATATTGTACTGTAAGATGCTGGTTTCGACGAACAAGTAAAAAAGTTAAGTTGCCAATTTTCTAGGGCTCTTTTCATCTGTTAGGCCGCTCAAGCACCCTTTGACATTTCAACTTCCCCTGGTCATTGGGCTACATATGGAAACCTACACTCGTGTCTCCCTGGGGAGACTATTTCTCTCCTGTGGGTGTGGCAGCCAATATCGATCTGTCGCGCCCAGGAATAGACACTGTCCTTACAAGTACCATTTTACACCATGGTGGAGTGGAGCTGTGGGTCTTGCTCAGAGAAATTAACCAGTGGTCCAGAGGGGCTCGAACCCGGGACCTCTTGACCCCGAAGCGCGCGCCCTACCTCTAGGCCACCGCTCCCTACATTTTTTTAAGTAAGCAAGTAAAGTTTTTTTTTCACGAGGCTTTCATATTTACAATAATGCAATCTTCCATATGGGTTTCAAATATTTTCTTTGTTGCATTACTCCCGACGAATAAATGATTTATACGCACAATCATATTCATGCATGTGTACGAACAAGCCTGATATGTGTTGCGATTTCATTAAACTTATAGTTTATTATTCATTATTCTCAGTTCCCAAATTATAACGTCTGTTTTCGATAGTTATACGTAATAAATATCATTCCTGATTTTCATTAACAACATTAACCCCATATTTAGCTAATTCATGGCTAGGAACATAATTGTCGTCAGCGAAGTCATCATTCAGTGTAAGTGTTTGGCATTTGCTTTCTGTCGCCACACAACTCGGAGCCTCGTGAATTCTCGATTTATGCGTGTGGTTTATTTCACTTTGCAGTATGATCACCAGAGGTTCTAATGCACCCAGACAACAGCTTTTTAAGTATCAGTGAAGGTGTTGCACCGCCATTATTGAATGAACCAGATATTTTATCACTTAAATTTCCTGATCTGATCTTACATGTGAGAACAAAATACTGAACAATGTTCTCAAAATTGTGTGACAACAAATGCGTGGTACCAACAGCTTTTATGCACGAAATAGTGACGTCACCAGTTTACATTCAATATTTGTGATATTTTTATGACTCTGTTAATATAGTAATGTCATGAAAAGAATCCATCCATTGTGTTTTTCTAGATTCGTTAAGGAAATAAGAAAAAACATTTATTTCTAAATTTCTTGGAACTAAATATGTCATAATGTCCTGCATAAAGACTCGACCGCAAGTATTTTCTTGAAGAAATAAAATGGCGACAAAACGTAAAGGGTTGGCGTACAACTGTATCTAGGACTTAATGCAAAACCATAGTAAATTGATGTAGTTGTCATAGTATTGCACCGATCCATCAATCTTGAATATATGGAAAAGGACTCGTCAAACAAATATTGACAGGCTAAGATTTGAAAAATTCGCGCTGATGGAAAGGGTGAACATCTACGACCAACTCGCATCCGAGGGTTGTTTATTTGATTCCCGGATGATCACCATATCGTGTGATTGGAACATGCGATTGTAGTAAAATTTCGTTTCAAAAGACTTAGTCACCAACTGGATTATTTAACAAAACATGAAATGCTTTTATCCAACCGAACATAAACTATGGTTACTATGTAGAGTTTTATTAGGTAGAGGTATTGGTATTATCGCATATTTAGCCTAAAATACCAGCCAACAATAAGTATGTATCTAGGTCGTGTTATATAACATTTGATGGCAATTCCGTGTAGCCTTTTGCATTCTAATGACGAAGGCCGTGCTAATGTGAATATCGCGATTTGTTTAGAGAAAACATGTAATGAAACGATTTTATGAAAATATTGGCCGTACACCTGTAAAACTTAACACTTTCTTTAAGAAAACCCCTTTAGACAATTAGCGTTAATGCGGACGGTTGCTTATATATGATATCGTTCTAAAATGACATAGCACCACCACGTGATGATCAAAGGCCGGGCAAACAAACAGTCATCAATAGAAAATGTCGTAGATTCAATGCCTATTGGGCGGTAGACACTAATAGAATAATAACTGCTGTATTAAATGCAGCTACATGTGATTTTATCGTAGTTATAGCTTATTACGCCACTACTAAACAGCTTGACACGGCGAACTTATGTGTCCGGGCAACTACTTGAACCCTAAATAATGATAAAATGGTGCTAAAAGTAGCGTTTTAGATGTGAAAATGGCAAAACGTCGCCATTTTGACGTCGACTTGGGCCGACTAACGTTACACGCGCTTACTAAAACGCTTATATTATGAAACTCCTTCATTGTACCAAGTTGAAATTTTGTTTGTGAATAAAGGAATGGTGTGAATGTGCTAGTATACGTTTTCATTAATATCCGTCCAATCGTATTTCAGCAATATCGATCGTCCGGGAATTAAATGAACAACCCTAGTACATACACGTTTCAGCAAGGCAGAACTCCCATAAAAATAAATCATAAATGAAAGTTCATCAAAATTTGAAAGGGCGATGTGGTACACACAAACACATCATATCTGTTTCTACTTTTCCTGGTCTAAACATGTAAGTACTACCATTAATATATGTGTTACAGTCGAGGCATAGTCGATGAAGTACAACTGTAGCTGCGATATACTAGTATCATGACAGATGACTTTTAGCCGAACAGATAATTCTAATCAGTAGGTAACGGTTAACCGTCGTACAAAACCCTTTAACAGACTTACATGTAACAACATTAATCAGTTCATGATACTGGACTCGACCTTGTTGTCTTACTTACAGACACATAAATCAAATGGCATTATACAAAAGGCGTTAAAGAGACATAACCCTTTCAGACACAGTAATTAATCAGCTAAAACATTGTAAAAAAAGTTGTAAAAGCCTAAAGCACAATAAACATCAAACAATTCATGATAATACAAGTGTTGGTTTTGTAGACAAATGGTTCATGCGGATAACGAGAGTGTCCCATGTATCAATATAAATAAAAATTCAATGTAGCATTGAAGGGTAACAAGGCATCAGAAGTGATATTTCATGTCATGGAAATTGATCAGATGTGGTGCATGTAATTGCTATTGATCTTTAGTAGTCTTACAACCAGCTATAAGTTTCCGAGAAGAAATAAAATTAACCATAACAATCCCACAAAGGCGCCCACTAAAACCAGTGAGTACCAATTAACTTAAAATAATTATTGTTTAGTTATGTACGACACACTTTTCGATTCGTAATCTACTTTTCATAATCAAATCAGTGTCTTCATTTAAGGACTACACTCAACCGCTTTAAAAACGCACCACTATTGAAAATAATCAAAATTTGTCAAAAATCATTTTTTGCTGAAATTAATAGTTAACAAGGTTTGTTCAGTTCATAAGCTTGACCTAATTAAAGAAAACGATTTTGTTTTTATTCGGAATACCCCGTCCCAAGAACTTTTTTTGATTTTGCATGTTTTACACGTGTAACTCGATCGCGTCGACCTATGTGGTCAATATTGACTTTAAACTGTACACTGATGGTTTACACATTAAAAAAACAACATAAACAGTATTTGCTTATAATATTTTTATGCTGCGAATATCTCGAATATTTGTTCGGATGATTGTGCCTTCGCGTCCAACTGAAAAGAGCTTCGGTGCCTTAGCATGGCGGTTTAGCTGCCTCCACACAAAGATTATGGGCTTAGAACATCGATTCCTAGTGAATAACACAGTCAAAGACCGACCTGGATGAAATAAGCTAAAGGTATAGAGCCCGAGCTGTGAGGAAACATGACACATGTTGTGCCACTGTAAATGGTTCCGGATGGCTGCACACAGTGCCAAAAGAATGTCGGGTGTCAATAAACAAGTCAAAAGTACATTATTGCATTTTCATAACTTTTCTCTTCATAATTGTCAATAAAAAGGAAAATCGTTTTAGTACACTTTTTAACGAGTTTTCTCCCGTTTAGAGCAGAATGTTCCAACTTTTTGTCTTCAAGCTCCCTCATAGTGTTGATTTGAGGTGTCATATAAGCACCACGAGGAATATCCTGACAGTCTGATGCTCATAACCAAGATTGCAAGTTTAAATAATGCTTGAATCCAACTTAGGTTCACATAATGCGCATATCTGGACCGCACTCGGTCGTATGGTATAAGCCAGACTGCCAAAGCCACATAACATTTATAACTCAAGTTAAGCTTTGTTTGGATGGTTAGAAACATCACGTCGAACATAAATCTATCCTATTACGTAATAAATGTTGTTCTTTAGGACGTGAAACCACGTACATGCATCAATTTAGCGGGCTTTTATAATTGCTTTTGAAATTGTGACTTTCACTTTCATGCGTCACTGTGTTATCTATATCATAATTTATTTTAAACTCGGAATAATGGCATGAAAATCACACAACTCGTTGTGTATAGATAGAAGATTATAAATCCGAAAATAAATAACCATAGATTGACATTTTCATCACTAAAACCGATTTTTCAATAGTGGTGCATTTTTAAAGCGGTTGAGTGTACATATAATTAAATCTGCTAGGTGTTCAAATCCATATTGTAATAGTGGTTAGGTTGCAACGAATAAGTACAAAAACATCAAGTCGATACATGTATATATTAGGTGCATTCTATATAATGATTTAGAGGAAAAACCAACGTTGTAAGGTGTAATGACCTCTATTAAAATACGAATGTGCAGGTCTAGAAGAATCATGTGGTACATGTAGTATTAAAGCAGAAAACAACGGGTGTGTCTTTGTCTAATCATTGTGCAGCTGTGTAAGACTTTCCTGGAGAAACCGCGGGAATAATTACATATATTGAGTTCCTGATGATGCTTATGGTCACTATTCTTGATCTCTGAAGGTCACTATTCTCATACCACTGTCGTTGAACTTGTTTTTCAAGAAGATATAAATGACTGTTGAACTCAAAGTGATGACCGTTATGTGCTCATGGTGTCAACAAACAAGCATTGTCATGATGTTTCCTACTTCTTATATCGGGGAATGTTCGTTCTCTAAGAGAAATACATACTGCTAAGACCTGTCAAGGATTTATTATTATCAATTGATTGCAAGACAAAGTGTAATTAATTATCATTTCATTTGTGATTTCCCATTAAACGATGTAGGGTGAAACCAAATCAATGATACTGGAATATTTTTTTCTATTTCAATTCGTTCAAATAACCGTTCTCAACTGCTGGGAATAAGTGTTGTTTTGAATCCCTAGGTCATATTTAAAGTAACGGATATTGTTTGCCAATAAACCCAATCTCAATAACTTCTCCGAGTCAAGCAAAGGGGAGAATATGGGAGAAATAGATCTGTTTTTAAATTTCAAAGTGAAGACAAACGCTAAACAAACTTTTAGTCTATTAATTAAGGGGTTTTGGTGTAGTATAAGTTCAGGCAGTTATTTCGACATTAGGTTCAACTCGGCATGGACTATTTACTTATAATATCTTTGGCAATATTTAATTTCTTCCTAACAAGCTCATCTAAGTTTCAGTAATGAAGCTAATTTGGATGCAATTTAAATAAACATTGGTTATTTGGCAACACATGTTACAATAATTCGAACGAGATGATATTCAATTAATTTAACCCTCACTTTTAGTGCATGAACATAGTCGGTATGACCTAAATCTTTAGGGAAGACAGTAATAAAACAACAATCGATAAAATAAGTCCTGGAACTTTACACAAAATACGAAAAAGCACTTTGTAAACGTGAATTGAAAATGACACTAAGCAATCAGAAGCTTGCTAATGTTTAGGCTTACTACAAAGCAGGAAATGCACTAAAATCGGTGCAAATATAATTTTATACGAGAAGTATAGGAAACCACCAAAACAGTTCATTTCTGGTTAGTTATTTTGGTATATCATAATGTTTTGTTCAAAGTATTTACTAAATATTAACTTAGTTTGGTTCACATCCGAGATTCTATTCAAAGTTAAAAGTACATTTAATTATAAATGTCTTGATATGGCTAAACTACTGTTGATCAGTACGAGGATATAGGGAAGGTAAAAAACGGGAAGTTTTCCCAACCGTCCCCGGGGTTGGGACGTGGTTTAATGTGGGGAGCGGTGGCCTAGAGGTAGGGTGCGCGTTTTGGGATCAAGAGGGCCCGGGTTCGACCCCCCCTCAGGACCACTGGTTAATTTCAATGAGCAAGACCAACATGCTCCACCCCACCATGGTGTAAAATGGTACCTGTGAGGACAGTGTCTATTCCTGGGTGCCACAGATCGATGTTGGCTGCCACACCACAGGAGAGAAATAGTCTCCCCAGGGAGACACGAGTGTAGGTTTACATAGGTAGCCCATATACGACGTACTGTATTGTCTGTTAGTGCTAACTTTCATTTTCAAATGAAGATCATAACTTGCAGGAGTATGGAGGATATTTCTGTAGCCAAACAATGTCAAGAAAATCATGATCTACTGGGTGTCAAATGGTTCCACACAACTTAAATTGTATACTGTATGTGCCATTCAAGCAAACTACAAACTGCTGCGTGTCAAATGAATACACACAGCGGGTCCATAAGGCACATGAAAGGGAAATAACTGCATCATTTGATAACATATGCTCATAACATGGTTGTCGAACAAGCTTATCTAACACTGGGTATCAAATCATGTGAAACAAGTTCCTGACATAGATTGATAAACTTATTGAATCACACAATAACCTCAAATCGTCAGAAAGCTTCAGTAATGAAGCTAATTTTGGTGCAATTTAATCAAACATTGGTTATTTTGCAACACAAGTTACAATAATTCGAACAAGGTTTTCGAATTCAATTTATTTTACCCTCACTTTTATTGCATGCAATTAGTCGGCATGACCGTAATCTCCGAATATGCGCATAATTTCTTGATTTACAAACTACATAATCATATCATGAAAGAGTTTGTAATCTTATTAGCCATTTTGAGTATTCATAAATGATTAAATTATTTAAGGTTAGCAAAAAATACGTTCGAGATTTTATTTTTGGACACTATATAATTAGATATAATTAGATGTTCAATTGATGAATAGTGGTTACAATGTGCACAATGAAAAGTACCAAATCGACCGGTCTATATATATGATTTATTCTATGTAAAGATTCAAAGAAAAGCCATGATCATAAGGTGTAATGACCTCTACTAAAATACAAATGTACTACAAGGCCAGTGCAATCGTGTGTTCGCATCAAATCTGGCGTAAACACAATTATACAGTAACCTAATGGTGTTTCATTAACTAATCATTGTACAGCTCAGTAAATCTTTCCTGGAGAAACGACAGTAATTAAGATATATAGCTGAGTCTCTGACGGTCACTTTTCTAGTACCATTGTCGTTGAACTTATTTTATTTCAAGAAGACATAAACGCCGGTTGAACTCAAGTAATGACCGTTACGTGCTCGTGGTGTAAACAAACATATTTTGTCATGCTGTTTCTTACTTCTTACCACCATGGAATTTAGTCCTCTAAGAAAATTCATACACGTGTGACTTAACCTGACTGGATAATCATGTTGTATCAACTGTTTTCAAGACAAAGCACTTATATCATCAATTTAACAAACTACTTGTGATATCACAATAAACGATGTAAAACCAAATAAAAGATACTTAAGGGATATTTTTTAAGATAAAAACCTTGACAATTGCATCATTTTATAAAGCACATTATATCTACATTTGTATTTACAAACATCCTCGACTGCTGGGATGAATTGATATTTAGGAACCACACGATCATCTTAAAATGCATAGACTTTTAGTGCCAGTCATCTCGCACTCAATATACATTCTGCTAAACTAACGAGAGATGGGGTGAAGGAGAAATAGATTAGTTTTTTAAATTCAGAAAATGATGACAATCAGTAAAAAACGCCTATTCTATTAATTCAGTTGTTTAGCGTATGATAAGTACAAGCAGTTATTTAGACATTAGATTCATCTCTGCGTATCGTCTTTATAGCAATATTTAATCAACATCAACACAATACTTATTTTGCTATTGCACGGTTAGGAACATAAATATCGTCAGCGGAGTCATCCATTTAGTGTTAGCTTTTGTCTTTTGCTTCCTATCTCCAGATAACTTTGGGCCGCTTGCATTCTTCGTGTGCATTATCATTTTGCAGTATCATCACAAGATATTAGAAAGCAGCAAGATAGCAGCAGTTTAAGTATCAGTGGAAGCGATTCACAGCCATAATCGATGGAACCAGACGTTATATCACTTAAATGTCTTGATCTGAAATAATAACAAATGCGTGATTACACCATATTCTAGGCATGAACTCCCATCGACGCCGGCTTACGCATTGTCATGACTATGGTTATGTGATTAATATAATACATAATAGCTCGTTGTCTTTGATATCAACATTTCTTAAACGTGTCTCTTAAATAATACACCAAGCTCAAATGCTTGCTTATAAACGGAGTTTTCAAGATTCGTTTAAAAAATGTTGATCTCTTAAGACAACTCATGACAGACCCTATACATCCCACAACTTGAAGACACATGAATCATATGACATAATACAAATGGTGTTAAAGAGACATAACCCGTTCAGACATAATAGTTAATCATACTTAAAACCTTGTAAAGCCTGAAGCAGAATAAACATCAAACAATTCATGATAATTCTAGTGTTTGGTTTGTAGATAAATGGGTCATGACGATAACGATAGTGTCCAATGTATCAACATAAATGATACTTAAAGTTATAATTGAAGGCAGCGCCAGTGATATTATATTATCATGAGAATTGCTGTATAGTGATTTATGGTAGTGATCTATAGTAATTCTGCTACCAGTTGAATGTTTCCAAGAAAGAAATTAAGTATAACCGTACAATTCTCTCACAGACACCAGCGAAACCCTGCGTGCGTTTCCATTTACTGAAAATAATTATTAATTATTATCTTATTACGTTCGATACACTCTTCGATTCGCAACCTACTTGTAATAATCAAATTGGTGTCTTCATTTTAGGACAAAATATAATATTAAATATGAGGGACGCTCAGTATATAATTGTAATAGTGGTTAGGTTGAAAGGAATAAGTACTTTAGTACTACAACAATTAGTCGAGCCGAATGGGTCAAGGTCCCCCCGGGTACTACTTCACCGTACCCGGGGTACTTTGAAGTATACTTCACCGTACCCCGAATTCACAGATAATACTTCACCGTACCCCAATATACTCAAGCGTACCCGGGTTTACAGCGCGTCAAAAATCGATGTCGTAAAATAACAAAATAATAGAATGACGTAAACCGGCGGCCATCGCGGAAATATTGTTTATAAAAATCAAAGAGGTTAAAACAATTTTTTATTCATGAGTACGTATCAAGTGGAGAAAAGGACGGAGAATAAATGAATATTCAGGCTGATGGAAACGAATTGAACACTATTTGCATACACATAATCTGTTGAAAGATATAAATAAAATGCGCCAAAAACATAAGTGTTTTGATTACGGACTTTGTTCCAAGAGTAGTCACGTGACCATCACGTGATCGTTTTTTACGACAATGAAATCTTATTTTTAGAAATTCGACGGTTAAACAAAAAAAATATTATGGGTCGAAGTATACCGATATGAAATCTTCCTACCTTTCTTTCATGTATAAATGTTGTGTTCGGCGATTAAAATCATATCAATTATTTATTTTTTCATCAGTAAAAATGGGGTACCTGTACGCATACTGGGGTACGGTGAAGTATACTACTAAGTACCCGGGGTACGGTGAAGTATACTTCAAAGTACCCGGGGTACGGTGAAGTAGTACCCGGGGGACCTTGACCCATTCAGCATTAGTCGGTGTAATCTGTGTATTCTATATCATGATTCAGAGTTAAAACGTAGCTATGAGGTGTAATGATTTCTACTAAATTACAAATGTACATAGCCTGAAGAATCGCGTGTTAATATCTAATCCGAATAATACAGAACCCTACGGTCATTTCATTAACTAATCAATGTGCAGCTCCGTAAACCTTTCCCGGAATTACGACGAGAATAATTATACATCCGAGTCTCTGATGATGTTGATAGTCACTATTCTTGATCTCTTAAGGTCACTATCATTATTTCAGTGTCGTTGAACTTGTTTTTCAAGAAGACATTAATGACTGTTGAACTCATCAAAGTAATGACCGCTTTGTGCTCGTGGTGTCAGCAAACATACATTGTTATGATGTTTGGTATTTCTTTTCATTGGAATTGTTGTCATCGGATAGAATTTATAAAAATACGTACCGCTTACATCTGCCTAGAATTGATTATTATCAATTGATTGCAAGACAAAATATAATTACTTCTCATTTTACTTGTAATCTCCAATTAAAACATTAATGGCGAAACAAAATACAAGGCACTGAAATATGTTTTTGATTTCAAGAACTTCAAAACATTTATTCAATAAAGCACATGATTTAATAGCCGCCTCAACTGCTGGGATTAAGTGCAGTCTCGGAATCTCTAGCTCATATTAAAAGTAACGGATATTGATTGCCAATTACCCAAATCTCAATAATTTCTCCAAACTTCTAGTCTATAGATGCAGTGGTTTTGGCGTATTATAAGTTCAAGCAGTTATTTCGACATTCGGTTCATCTCGGCATAGACTATTTACTTATCCTATCTCTGACAATATTTAATATCTCTCTAACAAGCTAATCTAACCCTGGGTTTCAAATTATGTGAAACAAATTCCTGACAAGGAAAAAGATCAATTAACTTATTGAATTACACAATAATCTCAAATACGCCAGAAAGTTCCAATAACGAAGTTAATTAGTATGCACAGTAATCAAACATTGTTTATTTGACATAAATCTTGTCATTGTGCCATTCTCTCAGAGATTTATACACATAATCATTTCCATGCAAGACTTTCTAATAACAAACCTGTAGAATTTTGCTTCATTTGAAAATTCATCAAACCACAATTACGTATATTCCCAGTTCACAAAGTTGGAAAATTGCTTTGAGGTTCCAATAAATATAATAAAAGCGGACAGTTTGCTGTTCATGTGCAGACTTTTCGTCACCTTAGATAATTTGTACAAATAAGGCTTTGATTTATATTGCATAATGATATCAAGACACTAGATGTTAATCTACTCGTATTACAAACGTGTTCATTGTCACCTGAAGAAAGTATGTCCGTAGTAAGTAAAGTTTGTAATTGATAGTTATGCGGAATGTATTTTCATCTTGTAATACAGTTACAAACATCAACACCATGCTAAGTTTGCTAATTCATGGCTAGGAACATAATTGTCGTCAGCGAATTCATCCATTCGGTGTAAAAGGTGTTTGGCCTTTGCTTCCTACCACCAGATTGCTTCGAGCCTTTTGAATTCATGATTTAAGTGTGTGTTTTGTCACTTTGCAGTATTATCACTAGAAGTTCTAACGCAGCCATGCAGCAGCTATTTAAGCATAAGTTGAAGCGATGTACCGCCATCATCGATGGAACCAGATGTGTTATCACTTAAATTCCTTGCTCTGATCTTACTTGTGAGAACAAAATACTGAACAATGTTCTCAAAATTGTGTAACAACAAACACGTGGTACCAACAACTTTTATGCAAGAAATAGTGACGTCACCAGTTTACATTTAATAATTGGAATATTTACATGACACTGTTAATATAGTAATGTCATGAAAAGAATCCATCCGTCGTTGTCTTTGATATCAACTTTTCTTGTCACGAAAACAAAGTATCTATCTCGCAGAGGGCTGACTTAATTGATTGTGTTTTCTAAATTCGTTTAGGAAATAAGAAAAACATTTATTTCTAAATTTATTGGAACTTAATATGTCATAATGTCCTTCATAAAGACTCGACCGCAAGTAATTTCTTGAAGAAATAAAACGGCGACAAAACGTAAAGGGTTGGCGTACTACTATATCTAGGACTTAGTGCAAAACCATGGTAAATTGATGTAGTTGCCATAGTATTGCACCGATCCATTAAAACTTGAATATATTGAAAAGGACTTGTAAAACAAATATTGACAGGCTAAGATTTGAAAAATTCGCGCTGATGGAAAGGGTGAACATCAACGATCCACTCGCAATGGAGGGTTGTTCATTTGATTTACGGATGATTACCATATCGTGTGATTGGAACATTCGATTGTAGTAAAAGTTCGTTTCAAAAGACTTAGTCACCAACTGGATTATTTAACAAAACATGAAATGATTTTATCCAATCGAACACAAACTATGGTTACTATGTAGAGTTTTATTTGGTAGGGGTTATTGAATTATCGCATATTTAGCAGAAAACACCAGCCAACAATAAGTATGAATCTAGGTCGTGTTATATAACATTTTTTGTCAATTCCGTGTAGCCTTTTGCATTCTAATGACGAAGGCCGTGCTTCCGTGAAAATCGCGATTTGTTTAGAGAAGACATGTAATTAAACGATTTTATGAAAATATTGGCCGTACACCTGTAAACCTTAAGACTTTCTTTAAGAAAAACCCTTAAGACAATTATCGTAAATGCGGACGGTCGCTTATATATGAAATTAACCGTTCTACGATGTTATAGCACCACCATGTGATGATCAAAGGCCGGGCAAACATACAGTCAACAACAGAAAATGCGTAGATTCAATGCATGTTGGGCGGTAGACACTAATAGAATAATAACTGCTATACAAATTGCAGCTGCATGTGATTTTATCGTAGTTATAGCATATCACACCACTACTAAACAGCTTGACACGGCGAATAATGATCAAAGGGTGATAAAAGTAGCGTTTCAGATGTGAAAACGGCATATCGTCGCCATTTTGACGTCGACTTGGGCCGACTAACGTTACATGCGCTTACTAAAACGTTTATATTATGAAAACCCTTCATTGTACTAAGTTGAAATTTTGTATGTGAATCAAGGAATGATGTAAATGTGCTAGTATACGTTTTCATTAATATCGCTTTTCAGCAATATCGATCGTCCGGGAATTAAAGGAACAACCCTAGTACATACACGTTTCAGCAAGGCAGAACTCCCATAAAAATAAATCATAAATACAAGTTCATCAAAATTTGAAAGAACAAATCATATCTGTTCCTACTTTTCCTGGTGTAAACATGTAAGTACTGGCATGAATATATGTGTTACAGTCGAGGCATAGTCGATGAAGTACAACTGTAGCTGCGATATACTAGTATCATGACAGATGACTTTTAGCAAAACAAGATAATTCTAATCAGTAGGTAACCGTCGTACAAAACCCTTTAACAGACTTACATGTAACAACATTTATCAGTTCATGATACTGGACTCGACCGTTTTGTCTTACTTGCAGACCCAAAAATCAAATGGCATTATACAAAAGGCGTTAAAGAGACATAACCCTTTCAGACATAGTAATTAATCAGACTAAAACATTGTAAAAAAGTTGTAAAAGCCTAAAGCAGAATAAACATCAAACAATTCATGATAATACTAGTGTTTGGTTTGTAGACAAATGGTTCATGATGATAACGAAAGTGTCCCATGTATCAATATAAATAATAATTAAATGTAGCATTGAAGGGTAACGAGGCATCAGAAGTGATATTTCATGTCATGGAAATTGATCAGATGTGATGCATGTAATTGCTATTGATCTTTAGTAGTCTAACAAACAGCTATAAGTTTCCGAGAAGAAATAAAATTAACCATATGAATCTCCCAAACACGCACATTAAAACAAAAGTGAGTACCAATTAACTTAAAATAATTATTGTTTAGTTACGTACGACACACTTTTAGATTCGTAATCTACTTTTCATAATCAAATCAGTGTGTACATTTAAGACTAAATATAATTAATTACATATGCGAGGTGTTCAAATCTATATTGTAACAGTGGTTAGGCTGCAATGAATAAGTACAACAACAACTAGTCGATATATATTTGGTGCATTTTATATAATTATTCAGAGGAAGAACCATTGTGGTAAGGTGTAATGACCTCAATTAAAATACAAATGTGCATGTCTAGAAGAATCATGTGGTAGTATCTAATCTGATGTAAACACAATTATACAGAAACCAACGGGTGTGTCTTTGTCTAATTATTGTGCAGCTGTGTAAGACTTTCCTGGAGAAACGGCGGGAATAATTACATTTATCGAGTTTCTGATGATGCTTATGGTCACTATTCTTGATCTCTGAAGGTCACTATTCTTATACCAGTGTCGTTGAACTTGTTTTTCAAGAAGATATTAATGACTGTTGAACTCAAAATAATGACCGTTACGTGCTCATGGTGTCTACAAACTTGCATTGGCATGATGTTTCTTAGTTCTTATCTCGGGGATGTTCGTTCTATTGGATAAATACGTGCAGCTTAGATCTGTCAATAATTATTATTATCAATTGATTGCAAGACAAAATATAATTAATTCTCATTTCGCTTGTAATTTCCCATTAAACGATCTTGGGCGAAACCAAATCAATGACACTGGAATATGTTTTGATTTCAATACTTTAAAATTAATTACTTTATTTAATAAAGGACATGGTTTCAAAAACACCCCCTCAACTGCTGGGATTAAGTGTTGTTTCTGAATCTCTAGCTCATATTTAAAGTAACGGATATATTGTTTACCAATCACCCCAATCTCAATAACTTCTCCGAGTCAAACAATACGGAGAATGTGGGAGAAATAGATATTTAAATTCCAAATTGAAGACAAACACTAGTAAAACACTAAACAAACCTCTAGTCTATTAATTAAGGGTTTTTTTGCGTATAATAAGTTCAAGCAGTTATATCGACATAATGGTCCATTTCTGTATATAAAAGTGCAATCTTTTATCGTATCTCTGGCAATATTTAATTTCTTCCTTACAAGCTAATCTAACCATGGGTTTCAAATCACATGAAACAAATTCCTGACATAGATCGATAAACTTATGCAATCACACAATAATCTCAAATGCGACCGAAAGCAACAATAATGAAGATAATGTTTGATGCAGAGTAACCAAACATTGGTTATTTGGCAGCAGACGTTATAATAATTCGAACGAGATGATATTCCATTTATTTTACCCTTACTTTTAGTGCATAAAACAGTCAGTACATTGTATTACGTTAATCTCAGAAACTGCGCATTATTTCTTGATTTACAAACTACATTATCATATCATGAAAGTGTTTGTTATCTAATTAGCCATTTTGAGTATTCATAAATGATTAAATTATTTCAGGATAGCAAAACATATGTGCTAGATTTCATTATTGGACACTGTATAATTATATAAGAGAAGTTCAATTAATGAATAGTGGTCACGATGTGCACAATGAAAAGTACAAAAACGACCGGTGTATATATATGGTGTATTCTATATAATAATTCAAAGAATAAGCCATAATAATAAGATGTAATGACCTCTACTAAAATTCAAATACGCATATCCAGAAGAATCGCGTGTTCATCTCTAATCTGGCGTAAACACAATTATACAGAAACCTACGTGTGAGTCATTAACTAATCATTGTGCAGCTCAGTAAATATTTCCTGGAGAAACGACATGAATTAAGATATATATCTGAGTCTCTGACGGTCACTATTCTAATACCATTGTCGTTGAACCTGTTTTTTTTCAAGAAGACATAAACGTCGGTTGAAATCAAGTTAATTGACCGTTAGTTGTTCATGGTGTAAACAAACATATTTTATCTTGCTGTTTCTTTCTTCTTACCTCCGTGGAATTTAGTCCTCTAAGAGAATTCATACACGTGCGGCTTAGACCTGACTGGAAATCATGTTGTATCAACTGATTTCAAGATTAAGTACTTGTATAATCATTTTAACAAACTATTTGTGGACAAATCCAAAGAATATTTTTTCAGATAAAGACCTTGACAATTGCATTATTTGATAAAGCACATAATTTAAAAACCTCCTCAACTGCTAGGATGAATTGCTATTTTGGAACCACAGGCTCATATTAAAAGGCATGGACTTAGAGTACCAGTCATGTCGCCCTCAATTTACATTCTTCTAGACCAACGGCAGAAGGGATGAAGGAGAAAAAGATAAGTTTTTAAATTCAGAAAATGATGACAAACAGTAAAAAATGTATTTATGGCAATATTTAATCTACATCAACACAGTGTTTAATTTGCTGTTGCTCTGTTATGAACATAAATATCATCAACGGAGTCATCCATTCAGTGTTAGTTTTTGTATTTTGCTTCCTATCTCCAGATAACTTTGTGCCTCGTGAATTCCTCGTGTATATAGTCATTTTGCAGTGTCATCACAAGATATTTGAACGCAGGCAGCAGCGTTTTAAGCATCCGGGCAAGCGATGTATCGCCATTATGGAACCAGATATTTTATCACTTAAATGTCTTGATCTGAACTAATAACAAATGCGTCATTCAACCATATTTTAGGCATGAACTCGTTTCGTCGCCGGCTTACACATTGTTATAACTGTGGTTATGTGATAAATTGAAAATATAATAGCTTGTTGTCTTTAATTTCAACATTTCTTAAACGTGTCACTAAATTGATACACCAAGCTCAAATGCTTGCTAATTAACCGGAGGTTTTCAAGAATCGTTTAAGAAAGGTTGATCTCTAAAGACAGCTCATGACAGATCATATACATTCCATAACTTGCAGACACATGAATCAAATGACATAATACAATTGGTGTTAAAGAGACATAACCCGTTCAGACATAGCAGTTAATCAGACTTAAAATCTTGTAAAGAGTTGTAAAAGCCTGAAGCACAATGAACATCACACACTTCACGACTATACTAGTGTTGGGTTTGTAGATAAATGGTTCATGAAGATAACGAAAGTGTCTAATGTATCAATATAAATAATAATTAAAGTTAGAATTGAAGTTTTTACCAAGGCAGCGTCAGTGATTTTTCATTATCATGAGAATTGCTATATAGTGATTTATGCTAGTGATCTATAGTAATTCTGCAACCAGATGAATGTTTCCGAGAAGACATTGAATATAACAGTACAATTCTCTCACAGTCACCAGCGAAACCCTACGTGCGTTTCCATTTACTAAAATTAATTATTAATTATTATCTTATTACGTACGATACACACTTCGATTCGCAACCTACTTGTAATAATCAAATTGGTGTCTTCATTTTTAGGACCAAATATAATTGAATATGAGGGATGTTCAGTATATAATTGCAATAGTGGTTATGTTGCAATGAATAAGTACTACAACAATCAGTCGATGTAATTTGTGTATTCTATATAATGATTCAGAGAAAAAACTCAACTATGAGGTGTAATGATTTCTACTAAAATACAAATGTACATAGCCTGAAGAATCGCGTGTTAATATCTAATCCTAATAGTACAGAACCCTACGGTCATTTAATTAACTAATCAATTTGCATCTCCGTTAACCTTTCCCGGAATTACGACGAGAATAATAAGTATTAATTATACATCCGAGTCTCTGATGATGTTGATGGTCACTATTTATGATATCTGAAGGTCACTATCATTATATTAGTGTCGCTGAACTTGTTTTTCAAGAAGACATTAATGACTGTTGAACTCAAAGTGATGACCGCTACATGCTCGTAATGCCAACAAACACGCATTGTCATGATGTTTCGTAGTTCTTATCTAGGGAGATGTTCATCATCTACGAGAAAAACGTGCAGCTCAGACCTGTCTAAAATTCATGTTATGAACTGATTTCAAGGCAAAGTACTTGTATAAGAATTTTAACATATTTCTTGTGATATCCCATAAAAATTTTGTAGGGCAAATCCAAATAATCCACTTACTTAAAGAATATTTGTTTCAGAACAAGACCTGGACATCTCGCCCTCAATTTACATTCTGCTAGACCAACGAGAGGAGGGATGAAGGAGAAATAGATTAGTTTTTAAATTCAGAAAATAATGACAAAAAGTAAAATAAACTTCTAATCTATCAATTCAGTTGTTTAGAGTATGATAAGTACACGCAGTTATTTAGACATTATATTAGTTTCAGTAAGTAATATCTGCGTATCGTCTTTATAGCAATATTTAATCAACATCCACATAATACTTGCTTTGCTATTGCTCGGTTAGGAACATAAATATCGTCAGCGGAGTCATCCATTCAATCTTAGTTTTTTGTCTTTTGCTTCCTATCTTCAGATAACTTTGTGACTCGTGAATTCCTTCGTATGCTTTGTCATTCTGCAGTATCATCACAAGATATTTGAAAGGAGCCGGGCAGCCGCAGTTTAAGCATCAGTGAAAGCGATGCACCGTCATTATCGATCGAACCAGATGTTTTATCACTTAAATGTCTTGTTCTGATCTCATGACAAATGCCTGATTACACCAGAGTTTATGCATGAACTAGTAACGTCACCGGCTTACTTATGTTTATGACTATGTAACTATGGAAATGTGATAAACAGAATCCATCACTCGTTGTCTTTAATATCAACACTTCTTACACGTGTCACTAAAACAAAACATCAAGCTCAAAGGCATGCTAAATAATCGGAATTTTCTAGACTTGTTTAAGAAATGTTGATCACTAAAGACAACTCGTGGTAGATCCTATACATTCCTGTTTTGTAATTGTCTATTCGAGTATAGCAAAATTTGATTTTATATATGCTTGGTAATAAAAGCTCCATTGATAATAATATATCTTCGTACTGTCCTGAATAAAAACTCGATCGCACTTGTTTACGAATTAATAAAACGGGCGACACACGTATATAGTTGGCTTACTACTATCTTAAACATGTTAAAAAAGACTAGTTGAACACAATGAAGTCATACCGACGGGTTAAGATTTGACGATATCGTGCTTTTGGAAATTGTGAAGATCTACGACCAAGTTGGACACGCACCTTTAAGTTTGTCAGAAATCCCATATAACTCGTAAATAATGCTCTTCAACGTTTGAAAGGACACGTGGATACATACAAACAAACCATACATAGTTCCTACGTGGTTTGTGCCCAAACATTTTAGAACTGCCATGAATATAAGTGTGACAGTCGAGACATCGCCGATGTTCAAAGTATAATTTTAACTACGATACATTATGATACGGGGTGTCGCTGTTAGCCTAACATATATATCTAATCAGATACTTACCGCTGCGCAAAACCTTTAACACACTTACATGATACAACATTATTCAGTTCAGGACACTTGGCTCGACCTTGTTGACTTATTTGCAGACACATAAATCAAAAGGCATAATTCAAATGGTGTTAAAAGACATAACCCTTTCAGACATAGTAATTGAACAGGCTAAAAAACTTGTAAAACGTTGTGAAAGTCTGAAGCACAATAAGCATCAAACAACTCACGACAATACTAGTGTTGGGTTTGTAGATAAATGGTTCATGACTGTAAGATTTTACCAAGCCAGCGTCAGTGATATTTCATTATCGTAAGAATTGCTATATAGTGATTAATGCTGGTGATGTATAGTAATTCTGCAACCAGCTGAATGTTTCCGAGAAGAAATTAAATATAACTGTACAATTCTCTCACAGTCACCAGCGAAACCCTACGTGAGTTTCCATTTACTAAAATTAATTATTATCTAACAAACTACGATAAACTCTTCGATTCGCAATCTATTTGTAATTATCAAATTGGTGTCTTCATTTTAGGACAAAATATAATTACATATAAGAGATGTTCAGTATGAAATTGTAATAGTGGTTATGTTGCAATGAATAAGTACTTTAGTACTACAACAATAAGTCGGTGTAATTTGTGAATTCTATATAATAATTCAGAGATATCACTTACCTATGAGGTGTAATGATATCTACTAAAATACAAATGCACATAGCCTGGAGAATCGCGTGTAATTATCTAATCCGAATGATACAGAATCCTACGGTTGTTTCATTAACTGATCATTGTGTAGATCAGTAAACCTTTCCCGGAATAACGACGGGAATAATTATACATTCGAGTCTTTGATGATGCCGGTGTCTCTATTTTTTATCTCTGAAGGCCACTATTCTTATACCAGTGTCGTTGAACTTGTTTTTTAAGAAGATATTAATGTAGGTTGAACTCAAAGTAATGACCGTTACGTGCTCGTGGTGCCAACAAACACGCATTCTCATGATGTTTCTTGGTCCTTATATAGGGAGATGTTCGGCCTCTAAGAGAGAAACGTGCAGCTTAGACCTGTCTAGAACTCATGCTATCAACTGATTTCAAGGCAAATTAGTTGTATAATCATTTTAACAAACTTCTTGTGAAATCCCTTTTAAAAGATGTAGAGCAAAACCAAATCCCACTCAGTTGAAAATACTTTAGAGAGCAATGTAAACAGTGCAATGTTTCAAGCACCAATAGTATTAAAAGATGGGTTTTGTAAATATGCAATTTACTCTTAACTAAATTTATCCCACTAGAATGACTGGTTCTTTGTAACTACTCAACGTGCCGTTTATAAAGTTTATTCAGTCTTAAGTAGTATTGTTATGTTGAGGCATGTGTGATATTAACACCATTATGCCTAAATGGATGTGTTTGTCATTGTGAGATTACAAAAAAGATGTTTGGGATACGACCTCTCTGAATGTCACTTTTCCTATATATCACTTGATGCGATTTCTTTTGAAGGCAAACGTACTAGTATTCGATATATTGTACTGTAAGATGCTGGTTTCGACGAACAAGTAAAAAAGTTAAGTTGCCAATTTTCTAGGGCTCTTTTCATCTGCCGCTCAAGCACCCTTTGACATTTCAACTTCCCCTGGTCATTGGCTACATATGGAAACCTACACTCGTGTCTCCCTGGGGAGACTATTTCTCTCATGTGGGTGAGGCAGCCAACATCGATCTGCCGCGCCCAGGAATAGACACTGTCCTTACAGGTACCATTTTACACAATGGTGGAGTGGAGCTGTGGGTCTTGCTCAGAGAAATTAACCAGTGGTCCAGAGGGGCTCGAACCCGGGACCTCTTGACCCCGAAGTGCGCGCCCGACCTCTAGGCCACCTCTCCCTACATTTTTTTAAGTAAGTAAGTAAAGTTTTTATTTCACGAGGCTTTCATATTTACAATAATGCAATCTTCCATATGGGTTTCAAATATTTTCATTGTTGCATTACTCCCGACGAATAAATGATTTATACGCATAATCATATTCATGCAAGTGTACGAACAAGCCTGATATGTGTTGCGATTTCATTAAACTTATAGTTTATTATTCATTATTCTCAGTTCCCAAAATATAACGTCTGTTTTCGATAGTTATACGTAATAAATATCATTCCTGATTTTCATTAACAACATTAACCCCATATTTAGCTAATTCATGGCTAGGAACATAATTGTCGTCAGCGAAGTCATCATTCAGTATAAGTGTTTGGCATTTGCTTTCTGTCGCCACACAACTCGGAGCCTCGTGAATTCTCGATTTATGCGTGTGTTTTTTTTTCACTTTGCAGTATTATCACCAGAGGTTCTAATGCACCCAGACAACAGCTTTTTAAGTATCAGTGAAGGTGTTGCACCGCCATTATTGAATGAACCAGATATTTTATCACTTAAATTTCCTGATCTGATCTTACATGTGAGAACAAAATACTGAACAATGTTCTCAAAATTGTGTGACAAAAAATGCGTGGAACCACATTCAATAGTTGTGATATTTACATGACTCTGTAAATAAAGTAATGTCATGAAAAGAATCAATCTGTCGTTGTCTTTGATATCAACTATTCTTGTCACGAAAACAAAGTATCAATCTCGCAAAGGGTTGGCTTAATAGATTGTGTTTTCTAGATTCGTTTAGGAAATAAGAAAAACATTTATTTCTAAATTTATTGGACTTTAATATGTCATAATGTCCTTTATAAAGACTCGATTGCAAGTAATTTCTTGAAGAAATAAAACGGCGACAAAACATAAAGGGTTGGCGTACTACTATAATTTATCTAGGACTTAGTGCAAAACCATGGTAAATTGATGTAAATGCCATAGTATTGCACCGATCCATCAAGCTTGAATATATTGAAAAGGACTCGTTAAACAAGTATTGACAGGCTAAGGTTTGAAAAATTCGCGCTGATGGAAAGGGTGAACATCTACGACCAACTCGCATGCGAGGGTTATTCCCGGATGATCACCAAATCGCGTAATTGGAACATGCGATTGTAGTAAAATTTCGTTTCAAAAGACCTAGTCACCAACTGGTTTATTTAACAAAACATGAAATAATTTTATCCAACCGAACACAAACTATGGTTACTATAGTAACCACACAAACGACTACCCGGCCCAACCAATTTTGTAGTGGTATGTTTTGTGGAGTTTTATTAGGTAGGGATAATGGTATTATCGCATATTTAGCAGAAAACACCAGCCAGCAAATAAGTATGTATCTAGGTCGTGTAAAATAACATTTGATGTCAATTCCGTGTAGTCTTTTGCGTTCTAATTACGAAGGGCGTGCTTCTGTGAATATCGCAATGTGTTTAGAGAAAACATGTAATGAAACGATTTTATGAAAATATTGGCCGTACACCTGTAAAACTTAAGACTTTCTCTTAGAAAAACCCTTTAGACAATTATCGTAAATGCGGACGGTTGCTTATATATGAAATTAACCGTTCTACGATGACATGGCACCACCATGTGATGATCAAAGGCCGGGCAAACATACAGTCATCAACAGAAAATGTCGTAGATTCAACGCCTAATAGACACTAATAAAATAATAACTGCTGTACAAATTGCAGCTACATGTGATTTATCGTAGTTAAAGCATATTACACCACTACTAAACAGCTTGACACGGCGAACATATGTGTCCGGGCAACTACTTGACCCCTAAATAATGATCAAATGGTACTAAAAGTAGCGTTTCAGATGTGAAAACGGCATAACGTCGCCATTTTTTCGTCGACTTTGGCCGACTAACGTTACACGCGCTTACTAAAACGCTTATATTATGAAATCCCTTAATTGTACCAAGTTGACATTTTGTATGTGAATCAAGGAATGATGTGAATGTGCTAGTATACGTCCGGGAATTAAATGAACAACCCTAGTGCATACACGTTTCAGCAAGGAAGAACTCCCATAAAAATAAATCATAAATAAAAGTTCATCAAAATTTGAAAGGGCGATGTGATACACACAAACAAATAATATCTGTTTCTACTTTTCCCGGTCTAAGCATGTAAGTACTGGCATGAATATATGTGTTACAGTCGAGGCATAGTCGATGAAGTACAACTGTAGCTGCAATATACTAGTATCATGACAGATGACTTTTAGCAAAAAAAGATAATTCTAATCAGTAGGTAACCGTCGTACAAAACCCTTTAACACACTTACATGTAACAAAATTAATCAGTTCATGATACTGAACTCGACCTTGTTGTCTTACTTGCAGACACATAAATCAAATGGCATTATACAAAAGGCGTTAAAGAGACATAACCCTTTCAGACATAGTAATTAATCAGACTAAAACATTGTAAAAAAGTGTAAAAGCCTAAAGCAGAATAAACATCAAGAATTCATGATAATACTAGTGTTTGGTTTGTAGACAAATGGTTCATGATGATAACGATAGTGTCCCATGTATCAAAATAAATAATAATTAAATGTAGCATTGAAGGGTAACAAGGCATCGGAAGTGATATTTCATGTCATGGAAATTGATCAGATGTGATGCATGTAATTGGTATTGATCTTTAGTAGTCTTACAACCAGCTATAAGTTTCCAAGAAGAAATCAAATTAACGATAACAATCCCTCAAAGACGCCCACTTAAACTAAAGTGAGTACCAATTAACTTAAAGAGAGGTGTTCAAATCCATATTGTAAAAGTGGTTAGGTTGCAACGAATAAGTACAAAAACAACTAGTCGATACATGTATATATTAGGTATATTCTATAAAATGATTAAGAGGAAGAACCAATGTTGTAAGGTGTATGACCTCTATTAAAATACAAATGTGCATTTCTAGAAGAATCGTGTGGTAGTATCTAATCTGATGTAAACACAATTATACAGAAACCAATAAGTGTGTCTTTGTCTAATCATTGTGCAGCTGTGTAAGACTTTCCTGGAGAAACCGCGGGAATAATTACATATATCGAGTTTCTGATGATGCTTATGGTCACTATTCTTGATCTCTGAAGGTCACTATTCTCATACCACTGTCGTTGAACTTGTTTTTCAAGAAGATATAAATGACTGTTGAACTCAAAGTTATGACCGTCATATGCTTATGGTGTCAACAAACAAGCATTGTCATGACGTTTCTTAGTTCTTATCTCGGGGAATGTTCGTTCTCTAAGAGAAATACATACTGCTAAGACCTGTCAAGGATTTATTATTATCAATTGATTGCAAGACAAAGTGTAATTAATTATCATTTCATTTGTGATTTCCCATTAAACGATGTGAGGTGAAACCAAATCAATGATACTGGAATATTTTTTTATTTCAATTCTTTCAAATAACCGTTCTCAACTGCTGGGAATAAATACTGTTTTGAATCCCTAGGTCATATTTAAAGTAACTGATATTGTTTGCCAATAAACCCAATCTCAATAACTTCTCCGAGTCAAGCAAAGGGGAGAATATGGGAGAAATAGATTTTTTTTAAATTCCAAAGTGAAGACAAACGCTAAACAAACTTCTAGTCTATTAATTAAGGGGTTTTGGTGTAGTATAAGTTCAGGCAGTTATTTCGACATTAGGTTCAACTCGGCATGGACTATTTACTTATAATATCTTTGGCAATATTTAATTTCTTCCTAACAAGCTCATCTAACCATGGGTTTCAAATCACGTGAAACAAATTCCTGACATAGATCGATTATTCAATCACACAATAATCTCAAATACGACAGAAAGTTTCAGTAATGAAGCTAATTTGGATGCAATTTAAATAAACATTGGTTATTTGGCAACACATGTTACAATAATTTGAACGAGATGATATTCATAAGGCACATGAAAGGGCAATAACTGCATCATTTGATAACATATGCTCATAACATGGTTGTCGAACAAGCTAATCTTACACTGGGTTCCAAATCACGTGAAACAAATTCCTGACATGGATCGATAAACTTACTCAATCACACAATAACCTCACATCGTCAGAAAGCTACAATAATGAAGCTAATATTTGTGCAGAGTAATCAAACATTGGTTATAAGGCAACACAAGTTACAATAATTCGAACGAGATCATATTCAATTTATTTTGCCCTCACTTTAGTGCATGAAATAAGGCGGCATGACCGAAATACCGAATCTGTGCATAATTTCTTGATTTCCAAACTACATTATCTTATCATGAAAGAGTTTGTTAACTAATTAGCCATTTTGAGTATTCATAAATGATTAAATTATTTCAGGTTATCAAAAAAAATACGTTCGAGATTTTATTATTGGACACTGTATAATTAAATAAGAGATGTTCAATTGATGAATAGTGGTTACGATGTGCACAATGAAAAGTATAGTCTATACAGTACGGTCTATATATTTGCTGTATTCTATATAATGATTCAAAGGAAATCCATGATAATAAGGTGTAATGACCTCTACTAAAATACAAATGTACTACAAGCCCGGTGCAATCGTGTGTTCGCATCAAATCTGGCGTAAACACAATTATACAGTAACCTAATGGTGTTTCATTAACTAATCATTGTACAGCTCAGTAAATCTTTCCTGGAGAAACGACAGGAATAATAAAGATTAATTCACCTATGCATTAATCTAATTTATTACGGCGGAATTTCACGGGATCTCCGGGTATTATATACACATGGTGCGTTTATCGCTACCCGGCGACGCTATCGTTTCCATGGTAATTCTCGCGAGAATACGATATTCACTGAGCGTGAACTCACATGATTGCCACGTCGGCTCACTTGCTTGTTCGGCAGCAAACGACGAACTTTAAAGAAAATTAATTAAAACTTTGGCTATCTAGCAATACTTTATGATGCCGGGTCGAGGACAAGGTGCAAAGAGAAGGCGCGGTGCAGAAGCAACGGGGCCGAGGACTAGGGCCAGTGCTAAGCGAGCTAGACCGGCGTTGGATGACGGGACGGAGCCAGCGAGAGGTATAAATCATAACGTTATAGATTTTAATGAAATTATTTGTGAGGCTCAGGTTCATGCGGAACAAAACCAGGTTAATGCTAGTTCGAACAGTAGCATCACTAATACTAGTCCCGTGGAGACCCGTATTTTGTCCAACGCCGGTAATGCTCAGACCCTGCCTCTAGGAAATTTAGATGTAGGGGCGTTGCCATATAACGGTACATGTTTGCCGCCTGTAATGCAACCCAGTGCTAATATGTTCACGTTTAATGAAACACAAAATGTTGAAAACATGCTTTTTGAAGGTCACGAGCTGACACGTGTCGCCCAAGACGATATTACGTTACATGTACCGCCTACTCTAAAACAAAAAATCTGTAAAGGCGAGTACGTCAATCTTTCTTTGCTCATAAAGGGTGCGGTGGAACTGGCCGAGCTATATTCCGGTAGTACGCTCAAATTAAATACCGACGGTACGATTGCCGTCCGGCCCACGGTATGTAAAGATGATATCGGAACTATTGAACGCTGGACAGACGCGTTTATTGTCTATATGTCTATCTATTTGTCCACACACCCCTCAAAGATACATGAAATGTTGCACTATTTTTATGTTATACGAGAATGTGCGTCCCGCCAGGGGGGACAATTTTGGAAAATATACGACCAGCAGTTTCGCCTTCGTCAGGCCACCACACCGTCGTCGTGGTCGGTGATTAATCAAGGCTTGTGGTCTAGGTGTTTGCCTTCAATGCAAGATACATATAGGTATAAACAATTTGGGGTCGAGTCGCGGAAGCATGGTCAATCGCAGAACATATGTGTAGCTTTTAATAAAGGCTCATGTAGCTGGCCGAGTTGTAAATATAACCACGCATGTATTAATTGTGGCGGCACGCATAACATAATGAACTGTCACACAGGTACTCAGTCAGGTCCGTCACGTTTCGGGTACCAACAGGGTACTTACGGTCAATCGCAAACATATAATGCGGGTCATAATACCCAACAAGGTTTTACTGGAAATCCCTTTCGAGGCCGCCGCCCATACAGAGGGCGGGGATATAACCAGTATAAGTCTAAGGCGATATTCTGCAGTGTCAATATAAACAGAAATCACTGACCATTACATCGATTTAGGGAGAGCGGAAGTGTATTTTACCTGCTCACTTCTATTCACCAAGAAAATTAAAATAACGGTAAAGCTTGGCCACATTGAGATGTGCCTGACCTATTGATTAGCATAATTTAACAGTCGATATATTGTCTACGTTTACAACACCGAGTGTATGTTTTCATAATCGGGGAGTATCACGAAGACGCTCGAGGTGTAATACAAACACAAATCTGAAATACCGATATTGCACGATTTGCTTGCGGAAATTGATATAATCAAAGCAAAAATCTTGTAATATATTCTTGCATAAAGGTCAGGCTCATGTCACAGTAGCCAAGCTATACACATTGAAAAAGATAATCCCTTTTCCAATATCCTAATATGTTGTTGTATACCTGATCTGCCTGTTTACTTTTAGTGGCACAGGTCGCAACACCGCGTTAGAGTTATACCGTGGTCAACGCGGTTCATATAGTAAATAATAACATACCGTCGCTTATGAATAATCCGACGAAATTAGCTCCTTCACCTATTAATATCCAATCTTTAAACCACTGGTTGTCTGATTACAAATCCCGTGATGCACTAATACTATTAGAAGGTTTTACACACGGCTTTCGTTTAAATTATACTGGTCCACGTGGGACACGCTTTTCAAAGAATTTGGTGTCGGCTAGACAATTCCCCGAGATTGTCCTACAAAAAGTACAAAAAGAAATCGATGCCGGTCGTGCGGCTGGCCCGTTTACCGTTAGTCCGATGAAAAACATTCAAATATCTCCGATCGGCGTGGTACCAAAGAAAACACCCGGGGAGTTTAGGCTGATACATCATCTTTCTTACCCAGAGGGGTCATCGATCAACGATTTCATTGACCCGAAATTATGTTCGGTTAAATACACAGAATTCGACCAAGCAATTCATATCATTCAGGAACTGGGAAAAAATTGTTACTTGTTTAAATCGGATATAAAAAATGCATTCCGTTTGCTACCAATTAACCCACAGGATTTCGAACTATTGGGATTTATGGTGGAGGATAAAATTTTCTTCGATAAGGCTCTTCCATTCGGCTGTAGTATTTCCCCGAGTTTATTTGAAAAATTTTCAACCTTCCTTGAGTTTTGCGTTAAAACCAAAATGAAATCGGGCCACCTAATACATTATCTAGACGATTTCCTAGGGGGCGAAAAAACTTACAAGTCTTGTAAAGAGTTGATGGTGTTATTCAAATCAATTATGGACAACTTGGGCGTTCCGCTAGCGGACGAGAAAACAGCAGGCCCGACTCAAATTATTATTTTCTTAGGTTTAGAGCTAGATTCAATAAAAATGGAGGTTCGGATACCTCTCGATAAAATAACGGAAGTCGTTCAAAAAATCGAGTTCGTTCTGTCGCAAAAGAAAGTTTGTTTGAGGGTCATACAGTCACTTATAGGGTCTTTGAACTTCTGTTTTCGGGCAATTCCTATAGGTAGGCCATTTTGTAGGCGCCTTATAAATGCCACATGCGGCGTAAAACATATGTATCATTACGTGCGTGTTAATAAGGAAATGAAATCTGATCTCAAAATGTGGATGCGTTTTTTCAGTGGACATAATGGTGTCTCAGTCTTTCACGACCGTTTTTGGGTGTCTAATGATGACGAGCAATTTCATACAGATAGCGCGGGTGCTATAGGGTTTGGTTTTTGGTTTAAGGGGCATTGGTGTAACGCGAAATGGCCGGACGTGTGGCATGAAAATGGCTTTACCAAAGACATTTCAGTGCTTGAACTGTTTCCTATTGTCGCGGCAATTTTTATTTGGGGTAATGAGCTACGTAACAAGAAAATTCGTTTCTACTGCGATAATCAGGCAGTAGTCCATATATTAAATACCATGACCTCTAAATCACCCGCAGTCATGATGTTAATGAGGGTATTTACGTTACAATGTTTGCATTATAATTGTTGGGTATAAGCTTCACACATCAGCGGGGCAAAAAACGAAATAAGTGATTCACTATCTCGTTTTCAGTTCTCACGGTTCAGGAAGCTAGCTCCAGAGGCGGATCTATATCCATCGGTAATACCGAACTTTCTTTGGAACATCTTCGAAGCAGATCTAAATACTTGGCCAGTGCAGGAATAGCGGAAAATACCGCTTCGACCTATTCTACGGCAAGGAACAAGTTTCAGTCATTCAGGGGCTCGTATAACTTACCAAATAACTGGCCACTCCCTTTAAACGAGGTGGTTTTGTTCATTACGTATTGTTTTGAAAAGGCCTTGTCAGCTAGAACAATAGCAACATATATTTCTGGTCTGGCTTTCTTTCATAAAATTAATAATTGGCCAGATTTTTCTCAAGCCTTTATTGTCAAAAAGCTATTGGAGGGTTGTCATAGATCACGCCGCACATTCGATACGAGAGCCCCGATCACTATGGATATGTTAAAGGAAATATGTAAGCTTCTACCCACGATTTGTCATGATGCTTACGAATATCAGTTATTTAAGGCTATGTTTTGCCTGGCATATTTTGGCCTATTTCGCGTAGGAGAATTAGTCTCTACCAAGGGTCAAGTTAACATGTTACAATCAAGAGACGTAACTCTTGATATACCAAACAAACATGTTTTGATTTCCATGAGTAAGTTTAAAACAAATCAACGTGGTAATCCGGTGATTTTAAAGTTACCGTGTGAGCGGGATGGAAGCATATGTCCTGTTCATTCGTTACAGAAATATCTTTTTTATAAATCGAGTCAAACCGGTCCGCTGTTCATTCATAGTAACGGGGCAGTAGCCACCAGATATCAATTTGCAGCAGTGCTAAAAAAATGTATTGACCGTTCTCAATATAACCACTCAAATGTTAAAACCCATAGTTTTCGCATAGGCAGGGCTACGCAATTAGCTTTAATGGGACTGTCGGAGTCAGCCATTATGAAACTGGGAAGGTGGCACTCCCCCGCCTATAACACATACATACGGGTTTAACCGTACTTTAGGCCAGGTTTGTCTAGCGGGTGATTATATTCATGGTATTATATATATACAATTATCATGCACGGTATAGCTAGTGTCGCTATGGTGATAGGACTATCGTAACTGACAGGCTTTAATAATGTCTTTACAGACGTTTGGTTTATCGGGGATTCAATTCCATATTGGGCTGGGGTGCGAGCCGCCGAAAGAGGAATGCAGAATTTGAAGTTGCCGGACAACCTTACCATGGCTTGGTGGTGTAAGCGGGGTATGAGTTTGGACGATTTAATTAGCTCCTTGCAAATTCCCGTCCTGTTTAGGAGTTGTCCTAAAGTTATATTGTTCCATCTAGGTGGCAATGATCTTACAAAACATTCCTTAAAATGTATTTTTAAGATAATAATAGAGGCTGTTACTTATGTTCATCAAGCATTTCCAGAAGTAAAAAAATAATATGGGTTGACATTCTCCCCAGAGTTACCTGGGGAGAACACGCCTGTAGTTTGAAAGCCATAGAGAAAAAGCGTAAACGGGTGAACCAGATGGGCCGAAAACAATCCAACGGGCATATTACGGTCGACATCGACGTTCTTACACTCGGTTTCTTCCGCGATGACGGTATACACTTGTCCGACGTTGGTTTGGAATTCTATAATGACGCCATTCGCGAAAGCATTTTAAGTTATATATTATAAGAATTTTGGGGAAATAACAAATAGATAAATAAGAAATAGGGATATCGAAGCTTAATTATATATTTTTCATTTTGTGGCGTAAAATTCTGTAGTGGGGATGCAACCGAGGGCATATCTATTATTTTTATTAAAAATGAATCAATACAAAACATATATTTTGCATTTCCATGGGTTTTCTCTCGGTTTCGACAGCTGTTACCAGTCGAGACTGAGGTTCCTGTGGTTACAAAATTCAGTCACTTGACTGTAGTTTTTTATGAGCGTTTAAGACTTGTCCGAGCGTTGACTCAACTAGAAAAATGGCATCTCTTAAAAGGTCTCATCTGTTTAGATAAGTCACATTTGGTTAAAATACATACTTACTGTAGACATGGTTCTTTATATGGTGCCTGGAGCGTACCTGGTTTTATTACGGGGTACCTGGAGCGTACGTCCCGGTATTTTATGGGTACTCGGAGTGTACTCGGTATTTTATGAGTACCTGTAGCGTACTCGGTCTCTTTTATGGGTACTCGGAGTGTACTCGGTATTTTATGAGTACCTGTAGCGTACTCGGTCTTTTTTATGGGTACTCGGAGTGTACTCGGTATTTTTATGAGTACCTGTAGCGTACTCGGTCTCTTTTATGGGTACTCGGAGTGTACTCGGTATTTTATGAGTACCTGTAGCGTACTCGGTTTTTTTTATGGGTACTCGGAGTGTACTCGGTAATTTTTATGAGTACCTGGAGCGTACTCGGTTTCTATGTGTAATCGGAGTGTACTCGGTTTCTTGTTACAGTAAATTAATGTTAAAGTTTGATAATAAATCTTATATGCCCTCGGTTGCTACCTTGCGTAAGGCGTTTTCACCTCTAACAGCGTTACCTGTTAGAGTACAAGTCAACATTGCCATTCTTCGCCACTTTAATTTAATTCATAATCGCAATAAGGCAAGCCTATATATATTACATGTATTATAAACAATATTCGCTAGTCATTTTGTATATAAAGATAATTATAAAATTAAATTGTTATTACTGCTGCCAGTTGTTGTTTTGAAATTTTATCTTGGAATAAAGATATATAGCTGAGTCTCTGACGGTCACTATTCTAATACCATTGTCGTTGAACTTGTTTTTTCAAGAAGACATAAACGTCGGTTGAATTAAAGTAATGACCGTTACGTGCTCTTGGTGTAAACAAACATATTTTGTCATGATGTTTTTTCTTCTTACCTCCGTGGAATTTAGTCCTCTAAGAGAATTCATACACGCGCGGCTTAGAACTGATTGGAAATCATGTTGTATCAACTATTTCAAGACAAAGTACTAGTATAATCATTTTAATAAACTACTTGTGATATCCCAATAAATGATGTTGGACAAATCCAAATAAAAGACACTTACTGAAGGAATATTTGTTTCAGAACAAGACCTTGACAGTTACATTATTTGATAAAGCACATGCTATAAAAACCTCTTCAACTGCTAGAATGAATTGCTATTTAGGAACCACACGCTCATACTGAAAGGCATGGACTTTTAGTACCAGTCATCTCGCCCTCAGTTTACATTCTGCTAGACCAACGAGAGAAGGGATAAAGGAGAAATAGATTAGTTTTAAAATTCAGAAAATAATGACAAAAAGTAAAAAACTTCTATCCTATCAATTCAGTTGTTTAGTGAATGATAAGTACAAGCAGTAATTTAGACATTAGATTCATCTCAGTAAGGAATATCTACTGTACTTATCGTATTTATCGAAATATTTAATCAACATCAACACAATACCTATTTTGCTATCGCTCGGTTAGAAACATAAATATCGGTAGCGGAGTCATCCATTCAGTGTTCGTTCTTGTCTTTTGCTTCCTATCTCCAGATAACTTTGTTCTGCGTCAATTTCTTCGAGCGCTTTGTCATATTGCTGTATCATCAGAAGATATTGTAAAGCAGCCAGGCAGCAGCAGTTAAAGCATCAGTGAAAGCGATGCACCGCCATTATCGTCACCGGCTAACACATTGTTATGACTATGATAATGTGATAAATAGAATCCATAATAGCTCGAGGTCTTCCATATCAACATTTCTTAAACGTGTCACTTAAATGATACACGAAGCTCAAATGCTTGCTAATTAACCGGAAATTTTCAAGATTCGTTTAAGAAATGTTGATCTCTAAAGACAATTCACGACAGATCCTATACATCCCATAACTTGCAGACACATGAATCAAATGACATAATATGAATGGTGTTAATAGACATAACCCTTTCAGACATAGTAATTAACCAGGCTAAAAAAACCTTGTAAAGAGTTGTAAAAGCCTGAAGCACAATAAACATGAAACAATTCACGACAATACTAGTGTTGGGTTTGTAGATAAATGGTTCATGACGATAACGATAGTGTCTAATGTAGGGTTAACGTATGCTTTTTTGTGCTATTACATCTGCAGAGTCCCGAGGGACGGTTGGTGCCCAAGCCCGTCAGGGCGAGGGCACCAACACTCCCGAGGGACTCTGCAGATGTAATAGCACGAAAAAGCATGCGTAAACGCTATTATAGCATAAAAACAACACTTTATTAGTATGTTTTTCAAAATTATGACATTTTGGCGCGACTTTTTGTGTGACGTCGGGAAAATAAACGCGACGTCGCTTAGCAAACGTTACGTCACATACAAGTTTTTGTTATGAGCGTCGACTTCCGGTATCGTCAAATACCAAGAAATAAGTGACATTGGGGGTTTGTTTACGTTTATTATTTTACTATTATAGAAAATAGATTAGTAGTTACTATTAGAATGTGATTTACAGTTCATAGAACGCTGTAAATCATTTATTTTCGTCGACTGGGTCCTGAAATGAGCACACTTAAAACTGAACACCAACAGCGCGTGTGCGCGAGAATCTTTACAATAACGTACCTTTTATTCCCCGTTTACGTATGAGCAAAATCCCCGTTTTTATGCTATAATGTATCAATATAAATAATAATTGAAGTTAGAATTGAAGTTTTTACCAAGGCAGCGTCAGTGATATTTCATTATCATGAGAATTGCTTTATTGTGATTAATGCTGGAGTTGTATAGTAATTCTGCAACCAGATGAATGTTTCCGAGAAGACATTGAATATAACAGTACAATTCTCTCACAGTCACCAGCAAAACCCTACGTGCGTTTCCATTTACTAAAATTAATTATCAATTATTATCTTATTACGTACGATACACACTTCGATTCGCAACCTAATGTAATAATCAAATTGGTGTCTTCATTTTAGGACCAAATAGAATTGAATATGAGGGATGTTCAGTATATAATTGCAATAGTGGTTATGTTGCAATGAATAAGTACTACAACAATCAGTCGATGTAATTTGTGTATTCTATATAATGATTCAGAGAAAAAACTCAACTATGAGGTGTAATGATTTCTACTAAAATACAAATGTACATAGCCTGAAGAATCGCGTGTTAATATCTAATCCTAATAGTACAGAACCATACGGTCATTTAATTAACTAATCAATTTGCATCTCCGTTAACCTTTCCCGGAATTACGACGAGAATAATAAGTATTAATTATACATCCGAGTCTCTGATGATGTTGATGGTCACTATTCATGATATCTGAAGGTCACTATCATTATATCAGTGTCGCTGAACTTGTTTTTCAAGAAGACATTAATGACTGTTGAACTCAAAGTGATGACCGCTACGTGCTCGTAATGCCAACAAACACGCATTGTCATGATGTTTCGTAGTTCTTATCTAGGGAGATGTTCATCATCTAAGAGAAAAACGTGCAGCTTAGACCTGTCTAAAATTCATGTTATGAACTGATTTCAAGGCAAAGTACTTGTATAAGAATTTTAACATATTTCTTGTGATATCCCAATAAAATTTTGTAGGGCAAATCCAAATAATCCACTTACTTAAGGAATATTTGTTTCAGAACAAGACCCGGACATCTCGCTCTCAATTTACATTCTGCTAGACCAACGAGAGGAGGGATGAAGGAGAAATAGATAAGTTTTTAAATTCAGAAAATAATGACAAAAAGTAAAATAAACTTCTAATCTATCAATTCAGTTGTTTAGAGTATGATAAGTACACGCAGTTATTTAGACATTATATTAGTTTCAGTAAGGAATATCTGCGTATCGTCTTTATAGCAATATTTAATCAACATCAACATAATACTTGCTTTGCTATTGCTCGGTTAGGAACATAAATATCGTCAGCGGAGTCATCCATTCAATCTTAGTTTTTTGTCTTTTGCTTCCTATCTTCAGATAACTTTGTGACTCGTGAATTCCTTCGTATGCTTTGTCGTTCTGCAGTATCATCAAAAGATATTTGAAAGGAGCCGGGCAGCCGCAGTTTAAGCATCAGTGAAAGCGATGCACCGTCATTATCGATCGAACCAGATGTTTTATCACTTAAATGTCTTGTTCTGATCTCATGACAAATGCCTGATTACACCAAAGTTTATGCATGAACTAGTAACGTCACCGGCTTACTTATGTGTATGACTATGTAACTATGGAAATGTGATAAACAGAATCCATCACTCGTTGTCTTTAATATCAACATTTCTTACACGTGTCACTAAAACAAAACATCAAGCTCAAAGGCATGCTAAATAATCGGAATTTTCTAGACTTGTTTAAGAAATGTTGATCACTAAAGACAACTCGTGGTAGATCCTAAACATCCCTGTTTTGTAATTGTCTATTCGAGTATAGCAAAATTTGATTTTATATATTCTTGGTAATAAAAGCTCCATTGATAATAATATATCTTCGTACTGTCCTGAATAAAAACTCGATCGCACTTGTTTACAAATTAATAAAACGGGCGACACACGTATATAGTTGGCTTACTACTATCTTAAATATGTGAAAAAAGACTAGTTGAACACAATGAAGTCATATCGACGGGTTAAGATTTGACGATATCGTGCTTTTGGAAATTGTGAAGATCTACGACCAAGTTGGACACGCACCTTTAAGTTTGTCAGAAATCCAATATAACTCGTAAATAATGTTCTTCAACGTTTGAAAGGACACGTGGATACATACAAACAAACCATACCTAGTTCCTACGTGGTTTGTGCCCAAACATTTTAGAACTGCTATGAATATAAGTGTGACAGTCGAGACATCGCCGATGTTCAAAGTATAATTTTAACTACGATACATTATGATACGGGGTGTCGCTGTTAGCCTAACATATATATCTAATCAGAGACTTACCGCTGCACAAAACCTTTAACACACTTACATGATACAACATTATTCAGTTCAGGACACTTGGCTCGACCTTGTTGACTTATTTGCAGACACATAAATCAAAAGGCATAATTCAAATGGTGTTAAAAGACATAACCCTTTCAGACATAGTAATTAACCAGGCTAAAAACCTTGTAAAACGTTGTAAAAGTCTAAAGCACAATAAGCATCAAACAACTCACGACAATACTAGTGTTGGGTTTGTAGATAAATGGTTCATGACTGTAAGATTTTACCAAGCCAGCGTCAGTGATATTTCATTATCGTGAGAATTGCTATATAGTGATTAATGCTGGTGATATATATTAATTCTGCAACCAGCTGAATGTTTCCGAGAAGAAATTAAATATAACTGTACAATTTTCTCACAGTCACCAGCGAAACCCTACGTGAGTTTCCATTTACTAAAATTAATTATTATCTAACTACCTACGATAAACTCTTCGATTCGCAATCTATTTGTAATTATCAAATTGGTGTCTTCATTTTAGGACAAAATATAATTACATATAAGAGATGTTCAGTATGAAATTGTAATAGTGGTTATGTTGCAATGAATAAGTACTTTAGTACTACAACAATAAGTCGGTGTAATTTGTGAATTCTATATAATAATTCAGAGATATCACTTACCTATGAGGTGTAATGATATCTACTAAAATACAAATGCACATAGCCTGAAGAATCGCGTGTTAATATCTAATCCGAATAATACAGAACCCTACGGTTGTTTCATTAACTAATCATTGTGTAGATCAGTAAACCTTTCCCGGAATAACGACGGGAATAATTATACATTCGAGTCTTTGATGATGCCGATGTCTCTATTTTTTATCTCTAAGGCCACTATTCTTATACCAGTGTCGTTGAACTTGTTTTTTAAGAAGATATTAATGTAGGTTGAACTCAAAGTAATGACCGTTACGTGCTCGTTGTGCCAACGCACACGCATTGTCATGATGTTTCTTGGTTCTTATCTAATGAGATGTTCGTCCTCTAAGAGAAAAACGTGCAGCTTAGACCTGTCTAGAACTCATGCTATCAACTGATTTCAAGGCAAATTAGTTGCATAATCATTTTAACAAACTTCTTGTGAAATCACTTTTAAAAGATGTAGAGCAAAACCAAATCCCACTCAGTTGAAAATACTTTAGAGAGCAATGTAAACAGTGCAATGTTTCAAGCACCAATAGTATTAAAAGATGGGTTTTGTAAATATGCAATTTACTCTTAACTAAATTTATCCCACTAGAATGACTGGTTCTTTGTAACTACTCAACGTGCCGTTTATAAAGTTAATTCAGTCTTAAGTAGTATTGTTATGTTGAGGCATGTGTGATATTAACACCATTATGCCTAAATGGATGTGTTTGTCATTGTGAGATTACAAAAAAGATGTTTGGGATACGACCTCTCTGAATGTCACTTTTCCTATATATCACTTGATGCGATTTCTTTTGAAGGCAAACGTACTTGTATTCGATATATTGTACGGTAAGATGCTGGTTTCGACGAACAAGTAAAAAAGTTAAGTTGCCAATTTTCTAGGGCTCTTTTCATCTGTTAGGCCGCTCAAGCACCCTTTGACATTTCAACTTCCCCTGGTCATTGGGCTACATATGGAAACCTACACTCGTGTCTCCCTGGGGAGACTATTTCTCTCCTGTGGGTGTGGCAGCCAACATCGATCTGCCGCGCCCAGGAATAGACACTGTCCTTACAAGTACCATTTTACACCATGGTGGAGTGGAGCTGTGGGTCTTGCTCAGAGAAATTAACCAGTGGTCCAGAGGGGCTCGAACCCGGGACCTCTTGACCCCGAAGCGCGCGCCCTACCTCTAGGCCACCGCTCCCTACATTTTTTTAAGTAAGCAAGTAAAGTTTTTATTTCACGAGGCTTTCATATTTACAATAATGCAATCTTCCATATGGGTTTCAAATATTTTCATTGTTGCATTACTCCCGACGAATAAATGATTTATACGCACAATCATATTCATGCAAGTGTACGAACAAGCCTGATATGTGTTGCGATTTCATTAAACTTATAGTTTATTATTCATTATTCTCAGTTCCCAAATTATAACGTCTGTTTTCGATAGTTATACGTAATAAATATCATTCCTGATTTTCATTAACAACATTAACCCCATATTTAGCTAATTCATGGCTAGGAACATAATTGTCGTCAGCGAAGTCATCATTCAGTGTAAGTGTTTGGCATTTGCTTTCTGTCGCCACACAACTCGGAGCCTCGTGAATTCTCGATTTATGCGTGTGGTTTTTTTCACTTTGCAGTATGATCACCAGAGGTTCTAATGCACCCAGACAACAGCTTTTTAAGTATCAGTGAAGGTGTTGCACCGCCATTATTGAATGAACCAGATATTTTATCACTTAAATTTCCTGATCTGATCTTACATGTGAGAAAAAAATACTGAACAATGTTCTCAAAATTGTGTGACAACAAATGCGTGGTACCAACAGCTTTTATGCACGAAATAGTGACGTCACCAGTTTACATTCAATATTTGTGATATTTTTATGACTCTGTTAATATAGTAATGTCATGAAAAGAATCCATCCATTGCGTTTTTCTAGATTCGTTAAGGAAATAAGAAAAAACATTTATTTCTAAATTTCTTGGACCTAAATATGTCATAATGTCCTGCATAAAGACTCGACCGCGCGTATTTTCTTGAAGAAATAAAATGGTGACAAAACGTAAAGGGTTGGCGTACAACTGTATCTAGGACTTAATGCAAAACCACAGTAAATTGATGTAGTTGTCATAGTATTGCACCGATCCATCAATCTTGAATATATGGAAAAGGACTCGTTAAACAAATATTGACGGGCTAAGATTTGAAAAATTCGCGCTGATGGAAAGGGTAAACATCTACGACCAACTCGCATCCGAGGGTTGTTTATTTGATTCCCGGATGATCACCATATCGTGTGATTGGAACATGCGATTGTAGTAAAATTTCGTTTCAAAAGACTTAGTCACCAACTGGATTATTTAACAAAACATGAAATGCTTTTATCCAACCGAACATAAACTATGGTTACTATGTAGAGTTTTATTAGGTAGAGGTATTGGTATTATCGCATATTAGCCTAAAATACCAGCCAACAATAAGTATGTATCTAGGTCGTGTTATATAACATTTGATGGCAATTCCGTGTAGCCTTTTGCATTCTAATGACGAAGGCCGTGCTAATGTGAATATCGCGATTTGTTTAGAGAAAACATGTAATGATTTTATGAAAATATTGGCCGTACACCTGTAAAACTTAACACTTTCTTTAAGAAAACCCCTTTAGACAATTAGCGTTAATGCGGACGGTTGCTTATATATGATATCGTTCTAAAATGACATAGCACCACCATGTGATGATCAAAGGCCGGGCAAACAAACAGTCATCAATAGAAAATGTCGTAGATTCAATGCCTATTGGGCGGTAGACACTAATAGAATAATAACTGCTGTATTAAATGCAGCTACATGTGATTTTATCGTAGTTATAGCTTATTACGCCACTACTAAACAGCTTGACACGGCGAACTTATGTGTCCGGGCAACTACTTGAACCCTAAATAATGATAAAATGGTGCTAAAAGTAGCGTTTTAGATGTGAAAATGGCAAAACGTCGCCATTTTGACGTCGACTTGGGCCGACTAACGTTACACGCGCTTACTAAAACGCTTATATTATGAAACTCCTTCATTGTACCAAGTTGAAATTTTGTTTGTGAATAAAGGAATGGTGTGAATGTGCTAGTATACGTTTTCATTAATATTCGTCCAATCGTATTTCAGCAATATCGATCGTCCGGGAATTAAATGAACAACCCTAGTACATACACGTTTCAGCAAGGCAGAACTCCCATAAAAATAAATCATAAATAAAAGTTCATCAAAATTTGAAAGGGCGATGTGGTACACACAAACACATCATATCTGTTTCTACTTTTCCTGGTCTAAACATGTAAGTACTACCATGAATATATGTGTTACAGTCGAGGCATAGTCGATGAAGTACAACTGTAGCTGCGATATACTAGTATCATGACAGATGACTTTTAGCCGAACAGATAATTCTAATCAGTAGGTAACCCAGGCACGGATCCAGGCAGTGGGCACGAGGGCCCGTGCCCCCCCCCCAGTTGGCTGATATTTTTTTTAAAAACATTGAATAAATAGTAAAACAGGTATTGAACAGACATCTCTAAATAATATGGGTATTTTTTCTTATGTTCTAGATGAAAAAGCATTTGTAAGATGGGCATTTTTCGTGCTCGCTTCGCTCGCAGAATATTTTTAATATACATGTATACGTAGCTGTTGCATCACAGAAATCAATTACAAGAGAATTGTTGCCCTTATTCATTATATTACCTTTTGACTGTTAAATAATCATAACTAAACCATTAAGGTTAACTCTCAGAATAAAGAAAAAAAGGTATTTCAGGGCTCCCAGATAGGCTTAGAATGCACTAGATACATCCATTGTTTTGAAAAAAATTCCAGGGGAATATGCCCCCGGACCTCCCTACTTATGTTATAATATTCCAATGACCAAAAGGATGAAAGCTGGTTACGTTATATACAAATACTGTATGTAAACACTTACTAATATGCACGAACATACAAAATGTACATGTTCACGCTTATAACATAAAAAGTAGCCTACTGTGGATTCCCCCACATCTACAAATGTACCCCTTCCTGTGCATTTTCACACACACATTAAGCAATTGCCCCCCCCCCCCGGAATCCCATACATACCTCGTGCCCCCCCACTCAGAAATTTCTGGATCCGGGCCTGTAACCGTCGTACAAAACCCTTTAACAGACTTACATGTAACAACCTTAATCAGTTCATGATACTGGACTCGACCTTGTTGTCTTACTTACGGACAGATAAATCAAATGGCATTATACAAAAGGCGTTAAAGAGACATAACCCTTTCAGACACAGTAATTAATCAGCTAAAACATTGTAAAAAAAGTTGTAAAAGCCTAAAGCACAATAAACATCAAACAATTCATGATAATACTAGAGTTGGGTTTGTAGACAAATGGTTCATGCGGATAACGAGAGTGTCCCATGTATCAATATAAATAATAATTCAATGTAGCATTGAAGGGTAACAAGGCATCAGAAGTGATATTTCATGTCATGGAAATTGATCAGATGTGGTGCATGTAATTGCTATTGATCTTTAGTAGTCTTACAACCAGCTATAAGTTTCCGAGAAGAAATAAAATTAACCATAACAATCCCACAAAGGCGCCCACTAAAACTAAAGTGAGTACCAATTAACTTAAAATAATTATTGTTTAGTTATGTACGACACACTTTTCGATTCGTAATCTACTTTTCATAATCAAATCAGTGTCTTCATTTTAGGACTACATATAATTAAATATGCTAGGTGTTCAAATCCATATTGTAATAGTGATTAGGTTGCAACGAATAAGTACAAAAACAACAAGTCGATACATGTATATATTAGGTGCATTCTATGTAATGATTTAGAGGAAGAACCAACGTTGTAAGGTGTAATGACCTCTATTAAAATACGAATGTGCATGTCTAGAAGAATCGTGTGGTAGTATCTATTCTGATGTAAACACAATTATACAGAAACCAACGGATGTGTCTTTGTCTAATCATCGTGCAGCAGTTTAAGACTTTCCTGGAGAAACCGCGGGAATAATTACATATATCGAATTTCTGATGATGCTTATGGTCACTATTCTTGATCTCTGAAGGTCACTATTCTCATACCAGTGTCGTTGAACTTTTTTTTCAAGAAGATATAAATGACTGTTGAACTCATAGTGATGACCGTTACGTGTTCATGGTGTCAACAAACATACATTGTCATGATGTTTCTTAGTTCTTATCTCGGGGGAATGTTCGTTCTCTAAGAGAAATACGTGCGGCTAAGACCTGTCAAGAATTTATTCTTATTAATTGATTGCAAGGCAAAGTGTAATTAATTCTCATTTCATTTGTGATTTCCCATTAAACGATGTAGGGCTAAACCAATTCAATGACACTGGAATATTTTTTTTATTTTAATACTTTCAAATAAACGTTCTCAGCTGCTGGGAATAAGTGTTGTTTCTGAATCCCTGGCTCATATTAAAAGTAACGGATGTTGTTTGCCAATACTTAGTAAGACCCAATCTCAATAACTTCTCCGAGTCAAACAAGACGGAGAATGTGGGAGAAATAGATTTTTTTTTAAATTCCAAAGTGAAGACAAACGCTAAACAAACTTCTAGTCTATTAATTAAGGGTTTGACGTAGTATAAGTTCAAGTAGTTATTTCGACATTAGGTTCAACTCGGTATGGACTATTTACTTATCCTATCTTTGGCAATATTTAATTTCTTCCTAACAAGCTAATCTAACCATGGGTTTCAAATCACGTGAAAAAATTCCTGACATAGATCGATTATTGAATCACACAATAATCTCAAATACGACAGAAAGTTTCAGTAATGAAGCTAGTTTGGGTGCAATTAAATCAAACATTGGTTATTTGGCAACACATGTTACAATAATTCGATCAAGATGATATTCAATTCATTTAACCTTCACTTTTAGTGCATGAACATAGTCGGTATGACCTTAATCTCTTGTGAAGACAGTAATAAAATAAAGATCGATAAAATAAGTCCTGGTACTTTAGACAAAATACGAAAAAGCACTTTGTAAACGTGAATTGAAAATGACACTAAGCATCACAAGCTTGCTAATGTGTAGGCTTACTACAAAGCAGATAATGCAGTGAAATCGGTGCAAATATAATTTTATACGAGAAGTATAGGAAACCACCAAAACAGTTCATTTCTGGTTAGTTTATTGGTATATCATCCAGTTTTGTTTAAAGTATTTCCTAAATATTATCTTAGTTTGGTTCACAACCGAGATTCTCTTTTTTACAGCAGATAAGATTTAATTACATCACATTTCGCTAATTAAATTACACGTGGCATACCGACGATGAACTATGTACGTTCCTGCATCCAAACAGATCGGAGATTCTATTCAAAGTTAAAAGTACATTTAATTATAAATGTCTTGATATGGCTGAACTACTGTTGATCAGTACGAGTATATAGGAAAGGTAAAAAACGGGACAGTTTTCCCAACCGTCCCCGGGTGGTTTTAATTCATTGGTACATAAACTATAATATGGATTGTCGTCATGTACGTCGTACTGTTTTGTCTATTAGTACTAAATTTCATTTTCAAATGAAGATCATAACTTACATGAGTATGGAGAATATTTCTGTAGTCAAACAATGTCAAGAAAAGCATGATCTACTGGGTGCCAAATGGTTCCACACAACTTAAATCGTATACTGTATGTGTCATTCAAGCAAACTACAAACTGCTGCGTGTCAAATGAATACACACAACGGGTCCATAAGGCACATGAAAGGGAAATAACTACATCATTTGATAACATATGCTCATAACATGGTTGTCGAACAAGCTTATCTAACACTGGGTTTCAAATCATGTTAAACAAATTCATTGAGTCATCCATTCAGTGTTAGTTTTTGTCTTTTGCTTCCTATCTTCGAATAACTTTGTGCTGCGTGAATTCCTTCGTGTGTATTTTGTCATGTTGCAGAATCATCACAGAATATTCGAAAGCAGCCAGGCAGTAGCAGTTTAAATATAAATGGGAGCGATGCACCGCCATTATCGATGGAACCAATTGTGTTTATCACTTATATGTCTTGATCTGATCTTATAGCAAATGCGTGATTACACCATATTTGAGGCATGAACTCGTATCGACGCCGGCTTACGCATTGTCATGACTATGGTAATGTGATAAATAGAATCAACAGCAGCTCGTTGTCTTTAATATCAACATTTCTTAAACGTGTCACTAAAATGATACACCAAGCTCAAATGCTTGCTAATTAACCGGAGTTTTCAAGATTCGTTTAAAAAATGTTGATCTCTAAAGACAACTCATGACAGATCAAATACATCCCATAACTGGCAGACACATCAATCAAATGGCATAATACAAATGGTGTTAAAGAGACATAACCCGTTCAGACATAGAAATTAATCAGACTTAAAACCTTGTAAAGAGTTGTAAAAGCCTGAAGCACAATCAACATCAAACGACTCACGACTATACTAGTGTTTTGGTTTGTAGATAAATGGTTCATGAAGATAACGATAGTATCCAATGTATCAATACGAGAGGTATCCCATTTATACTCGAACAGTTTTGAACATCCCATATTTTCAACATGGCATTGTATATTCGAAAAGTCTTTATTCAGTCGTACACATCAATGTGTCAATAAACATATACACCAGTTGTTTTTGTATTTGTAATTTAGTTAGAACCAAAACTTCACAATTTTGTGAACATGTACTGAGTGTAACCACTGTTGCTTAATCTTTAAGATTTTAATTTTTTGGATATAGCGTTGTTCGACTTTGGTCTTTACTATTATCGCGAAATAAACATGAAGTCCGTGTTCTTAAGGTACCGAAAGGTGTGACTGTGTTGGTGTATAGTGCTGGGCCTTGCAAGTAAGCCATGTGTGGTACATTTTGTCCAAAAACGGGTTAGACATTAATAGCATAGTATCGTGCGCTAATTTGTCCGTTTGTAGAGGAAATATGAGTTATATTCGATTAGTTTTAACGAACAACAGCACATGTAATAAAACAGGCTACTAACCCATGTAGCTTAACGAATGTCAACTTCTTGGTAGGGTCGCGGATATTTCGCATATAGCAGTCTGGTCGTGTACCGTAAATATTTCAATGATAATGTATTGTCTTATCAGAGGTGACAGATTTATCGATATAACCGTACGGTTGTAGTATATATGACGGTTAAAGACGTTTGCCTCCCTTTAATTTATGTTTTGTGTTTGCGCTTGTGAAAATCAATATTTTCGGAGTTTGGTAAGTAATATTTTCGAAATTTCTGTTTTGGTAGTTACAATGGATTCTCCTTACTTCGTTGAAAACCATATTTTAGTTATTTGGTTGGTCCTCCTCATCATACACCTAATGAGTACGTTTATCAAAGAAGTCACTTTTTGGCTTTTTTTAATAGTTTGTGTTATTCCATTTATGGGCGCAACATGACAACAACAACCCTTCTAGTGACGAGTACTACTGATGGTATACCATCGTTTCTTCAACTTCTTCTTGGCGATTCGTTGGGAGTGTTTGGCTTTCAAAAATCCCAAAGCAACATACTCTACTGAAGTGGCAATATCAGTTGGAACCATATTGCAAATAATCAAAACAATTATTGTATATGATGATTGACACATTACGTCTCCCTGTTCAAAAAAGATATTTCATTTATATAGCGTGTAAAATTGAAGATATTGGACATTCAGTAAAGTTCACATATAAGTGGGGCACCTCTCGTATGAATAAAACTTAAGGTTAGAATTGTTGTTTAACAAAGCAGCGTCAGTGATATTTTATTATCATGAGAATTGCTTTATAGTGATTTATGCTAGTGATCTATAGTAATTCTGCGACCAGCTGAATGTTTCCGAGAAGAAATTGAATATAACCGTACAATTCTCTCAAAGGCACCAGCGTAACCCCACGCGAGTTTCCATTTACTAAAATTAATTATTAATTCTTATCTTATTACGTACGATACACTCTTCGATTCGCAACCTACTTGTAATAATCAAATTGGTGTCTTCATTTTAGGACAAAATATAATTAAATATGAGGGATGTTTAGTATATAATTGTAATAGTGGTAAGGTTACAATGAATAAGTACTTTAGTACTACAACAATTAGTCGATGTAAGTTGTGTATTCTATATAATTATTCAGAGAAAAACTTAACTATGAGGTGTAATGATTTCTACTAAAATACAAATGTACAAGGCCTGAAGAATCACGTGTCAATATCTAATCCTAATAATACAGAACCCTACGGTTGCTTCATTAAGTAATCATTGTGTAGATCAGTAAACATTTCCCGGAATTACGACAGGAATAATTATACCCTCTCCCACCAATGACGGGAAATAATAAATGGACTAGATCTGTATGGCAAAGCCGAAACAAGTACCAAAATAAACAAATACACGCCGTCGACATACATGGTGTGTTCTATATGATGATTCAGAATAAGAGACTTAATTATAAGGTGTAATGTCCTGTACTAAAATGTACTACAGGTCCAGAAGAATCGTGGTTCAGTATCTAATCTGATATATACACAATTATACAGAAACCAACGGGTGTGTCATTATCTAATCATTGTAGAACATAGTGAGATTTTCCTGAAAAAAAACGACGGAATAATTATATATCTGGTGGTCACTATTCTTATGCCAGTGTAATTGATCTCTGACGGTCAATATTCTCATGCCAGTGTCATTGAACTTTTTTTTCAAGAAGATAGTATAACGTCTTTTGAACTCCTAGTAATGAATGCTATGTGCTCTTACAACCTGTCTTTATGGAATTATTGTCCTCTAAGACAATTCATACAATAAGTGCCGTAACTGTGTGGCTTGGGTTTGTGCCCTACTATTCATACATACGAGGGTTCTTCAATATATTCGTAGACAATTGTTCTCATTTTATTATATTGGTGTTTAAATAATACTTTATAATTATAAATTTTCATTTATTACCTACCGTAGATACAAATTCATCTTTAATTATGCTACAAAGTAGCATGTCAGCAGCCGTTGTATTACCATAGTAACGCGCTACCACCCCGACCGACGTAATATACCCTTTTCATTAGTTCAACAAGTTATAAATTCCGAATTAATTCATTTACATTCCAATACGTTTGCTAGATTATTGCAAGATATTATCACAATATTTGGTGAAAATATTAAGTTGTTTAGACGTTTGAGTTTGAATTGAGAAGTATTTGATCTATGCCTGTGACGTTTTCATTTACGTCAAAATGCCGATGAATTTACGCATGGAAATTCATGCAACTATTAAATTGTGCACTTGTCTTGGAAATACACAACAAACGCACATAAGCTGCACATGCAATATTCAGTGTCCATGTGTTTTAGTGAGTGAAAAATCACATTTCTGAAGAGCAGCATGGTATTAAAAATGATAAAGGGATCGAACGAAATCGGCAAACGTAGGGACGTTTGAGGAAACGGCAGTCAAAATTTGCAAGGCGTTTCAATTTAGCATACAACCATTAAGTCCAGCTTACTACTTAACTTTGAATACTAGTACTTAAAATGTTGTAGTAGATCTATTTAATAATATATAACTGAAATATTTGTATTCGATTTCATATTAATGACATAATTCAATATCGGGTTTAGCATTTGAAAAATAGCAAAACGTCAATAACGTCAATAACGTCAAATATAGTTGCGTTGTGTGGTGGTTGTGGTAAGGGGGTAGTTTTGTTTTGTCCATATTTTCTTTATAAATGCGTCGATTCGTGCAATATTTTCTGCACTTGTGTCCGAAAGGCTGTAGTTAAGTGTGATACAATGAGTTATTATTTGTGTCAATGTGTATTAAAATGACGAGTCCAGTCCACGAATTTATTGAATGACTCTCGTACCAAGAATTCTTTATCGTCAATAAATGAATTGATTGCAATACACAATATAATTATTTCTCATTTAACTTGTATCTCCGATCAATAGACGTAGGGCGAAACTTATAAAAGACACTGAACTATTTTTGTGATTTCAAGAACTTGAAATTAATTACTTTATTTAATAACGCACATGGTTTCAAAACCTTCCCAACTGCTTGGATTAAGTGTTGTTTCTGAATCTCTAGCTTATATTAAAACAAACGGATATTGATTGCAAATTACCCAAATCTCAATACCTTCTCCGAGTCAAACAAGACGGACAATATGGGAGAAATATATATTTTTTTAAATTCGAAAATGAAGACAACCACTTAACAAACTTCTAGTCTAATAATTCAGTGTTTCGGCGTATTATAAGTTCAAGCAGCTATTTTGACATTAGGTTCAACTCGGCATTGACTATTTACTTTTCCTATCTCTGGCAATATTTAATATCTCTCTAACAATCTAATTTAACACTCGGTTTCAAATGATGTGAAACAAATTCCTGACAAAGAAAACGATCAATAACTTTATTGAATCACACAATAATCTCAAATACGCCAGAAAGCTCCAATAACGAAGTTAATTAGTATGCGCAGTAATCAAACATTGTTTATTTGCCCCAGCTATTTATACACATAATCATATTCATCCACGACTTTGTAATAACAAACCTGTGGAATTTTGCTTCATTTGAAATTTCATCAAACCACAATTACGTATATTCCCAGTTCACAAAGTTGGAAAATTGCTTTGAGGTTCCAATAAATATAATATAAGCGGACTGTTTGCTCTACATGTACAGGCTTGTCGTCACATTAGATAATTTGTACAAATAAGGCTTTGATGTATATTACCAAATAATATCATGACACTATATGCTAATCTACTCGTATTACAAACGTGTTCATTGTCACCTGAAGAAAGTATGTCCGTAGTTAGTAAAGTTTGTAATCGATAGTTATGCGAAATGTATTTTCATCTTGTAATACATTTACCAACATCAACACCATGCTTAGTTAGATAATTCATGGCTAGGAACATAAATGTCGTCAGTGAATTCATCCATTCGGTGTAAAAAGTGTTTGAACTTTGCTTCCTATCACAAACTTACTTCGAGCCTTTTGAATTCATGATTTAAGTGTGTGTTTTGTCACATTGCAGTATGATCACCAGAGGTTCTAACGCAGCCAGACAACAGCTGTTTAAGCATCAGTGGAAGCAATGTACCGCCATCATCGATGGAACCAGATGTTCTATCACTTAAATTCCTTTAGCTAATCTTACATATGAGAACAAAATATTGAACAATGTTCTCAAAATTGTGTGACAACAAATGCGTGGTACCAACAGCTTTTATGCACGAAATAGTAACGTCACCAGTTTACATTCAATATTTGTGATATTTTTAGGACTCTGTTAATATAGTAATGTCATGAAATGAATCCATCCGTCGTTGTCTTTGATATCAACTATTCTTGTTACATAAGCAAAGTATCAATCTCGCAAAGGGTTGGCTTAATAGATTGTGTTTTCTCGATTCGTTTAGGAAATAAGAAAAACATTTATTTCTAAATTTCTTGGAATTTAATATGTCATAATGTCCTTAATAAAGACTCGACTGCAAGTAATTTCTTTAAGAAATAAAACGGCGACAAAACGTAAAGGGTTGGCATACTACTATAATTTATCTAGGACTTAGTGCAAAACCATGGTAAATTGATGTAGTTGCCATAGTATTGCACCGATCCATCAAGCTTGAATATATTGAAAAGGACTTGTAAAACAAATATTGACAGGCTAAGATTTGAACAATTCGCGCCGATGGAAAGGGTGAACATCAACGTTACACTCGCAATCGAGGGTTGTTCATTTTATTTACGGATGATTACCATATCGTGTAATTGGAACATTAGATTGTAGTAAAATTTCGTTTCAAAAGACTGAGTCACCAACTGGATTATTTAACAAAACATGAAATGATTTTATCCAACCGAACACAAACTATGGTTACTATGTAGAGTTTTATTTGGTAGGGGTTATTGTATTATCGCATATTTAGCAGAAAACACCAGCCAACAATAAGTATGAATCTAGGTCGTGTTATATAACATTTTATGTCAATTCCGTGTAGCCTTTTGCATTCTAATGACGAAGGCCGTGCTTCCGTGAAAATCGCGATTTGTTTAGAGAAGACATGTAATTAAACGATTTTATGAAAATATTGGCCGTACACCTGTAAAACTTAAGACTTTCTTTAAGAAAAACCCTTTAGACAATTATCGTAAATGCGGACGGTTGCTTATATATGAAATTAACCGTTCTACGATGACATAGCACCACCATGTGATGATCAAAGGCCGGGCAAACATACAGTCATCAACAGAAAATGCGTAGATTTAATGCATGTTGGGTGGTAGACACTAATAGAATAATAACTGCTATACAAATTGCAGCTGCATGTGATTTTATCGTAGTTATAGCATATTACACCACAACTAAACAGCTTGACACGGCGAACATATGTGTCCGGGCAACTACTTGACCCCTAAATAATGATCAAAGGGTGCTAAAAGTAGCGTTTCAGATGTGAAAACGGCATATCGTCGCCATTTTGACGTCGACTTGGGCCGACTAACGTTACATGCGCTTACTAAAACGTTTATATTATGAAAACCCTTCATTGTACTAAGTTGAAATTTTGTATGTGAATCAAGGAATGATGTAAATGTGCTAGTATACGTTTTCATTAATATCGCTTTTCAGCAATATCGATCGTCCGGGAATTAAAGGAACAACCCAAGTACATACACGTTTCAGCAAGGCAGAACTCCCATAAAAATAAATCATAAATAAAAGTTCATCAAAATTTGAAAGGGCGATGTGATACACACTAACAAATCATATCTGTTCCTACTTTTCCTGGTGTAAACATGTAAGTACTGGCAGGAATATATGTGTTACAGTCGAGGCATAGTCGATGAAGTACAACTGTAGCTGCGATATACTAGTATCATGACATATGACATTTAGCCAAACAGATGATTCTTATCAGTAGGTAACCGTCGTACAAAACCCTTTAACACACTTACATGTAACAACATTAATCAGTTCATGATACTGGACTCGATCTTGTTTGTCTTACTTGCAGACACATAAATCAAATGGCATTATACAAAAGGCGTTAAAGAGACATAACCCTTTCAGACATAGTAATTAATCAGACTAAAACATTGTAACAAAGTTGTAAAAGCCTAAAGCAGAATAAACATCAAACAATTCATGATAATACTGGTGTTGGGTTTGTAGACAAAAGGTTCATGATGATAACGATAGTGTCCCATGTATCAATATGAATAATAATTCAATGTAGCATTGAAGGGTAACACGGCATCAGAAGTGATATTTCATGTCATGGAAATTGATGAGATGTGAAGCATGTAATTGATACTGATCGTAAGTAGTCTTACAACCAGCTATAAGTTTCCGAGAAGAAATAAAATTAACCATTACAATCCCCCAAAGACGCCCACTAAAACTAAAGCGAGTACCAATTAACTTAAAATAATTATTGTTTAGTTATACGTACAACACACTTTTCGATTCGTAATCTACTTTTCATAATCAAATCAGTGTCTTCATTTTAGGACTAAATATAATTACACATGCGAGGTGTTCAAATCTATAGTGTAATTATGGTTAGGCTGCTACGAATAAGTACAAAAACAACTAGTCGATACATGTATATATTTGGTGTATTCTATATAATGATTCAGAGGAAAAGCCTATGTTGTAAGACGTAATGACCTCTACTAAAATTCAAATGTGCACATCCACAAGAATCGTTTTAGTAACTAATCTGATGTAAACACAATTAAACAGAAACCAACGGGTGTGTCATTATCTAATCACTGTGCAGCTGTGAAAGACTTTCCGAGAGAAACGACGGGAATAATTACATATATCGAGTTTCTGATGATGTTCATGGTCACTATTCTTGATCTCTGAAGGTCACTATTCTTATACCAGTGTCGTCGAACTTGTTTTTCAAGAAGATATTAATGACTGTTGAACTCAAAGTAATGACCGTTACGTGCTCATGGTGTCAACAAACTTGCATTGTCATGGCTTTTCTTAGTTCTTATCTCGGAGGATGTTCGTCCTTTAAGAGAAATACGTGCTGCTAAGACCTGTCTAAAACTCATTATTATCAATTGATTGCAAGACAAAGTATAATTAATTCTCATTTCACTTGTAATTTCCCATTAAACGATCTTGGGCGAAACCAAATCAATTACACTGGAATATTTTTTTATTTCAATACTTTGAAATTAATTACTTTATTTAATAAAACACATGGTTTCATAAAACCTTCTCAACTGCTGGGATTGAGTGTTGTTTTGAATCCCTAGGTCATATTAAAAGCAACGGATATTGTTTGCCAATAAACCCAATCTCAATAACTTCTCCGAGTCAAACAAAGGGGAGAATATGGGAGAAATAGATTTTTTTTTTAATTCCAAAGTGAAGACAAACGCTAAACAAACTTCTAGTCTATTAATTAAGGGGTTTTGGCGTAGTATAAGTTCAAGCAGTTATTTCGACATTAGGTTCAACCCGGCATGGACTATTTACTTATAATATCTTTGGCAATATTCAATTTCTTCCTAACAAGCTAATCTAACCATGGGTTTCAAATCACGTGGAACAAATTCCTGACATAGATCGATTATTCAATCACACAATAATCTCAAATACGACAGAAAGTTTCAGTAATGAAGCTAATTCGGATGCAATTTAAATAAACATTGGGTATTTGGCAACACATAATACACTAATTCGAACGAGATGATATTCAATTAATTTAACCCTCACTTTTAGTGCATGAACATAGTCGGTATGACCTTAATCTCTAGGGAAGACAGTAATAAAACAACAATCGATAAAATAAGTCCTGGTACTTTACACAAAATACGAAAAAGCACTTTGTAAACGTGAATTGAAAATGACACTAAGCATCAGAAGCTTGCTAATGTTTAGGCTTACTACAAAGCAGGAAATGCAGCAAAATCGGTGCAAATATTATTTTATACGAGAAGTATAGGAAACCACCAAAACAGTACATTTCTGGTTAGTTTATAGGTATATCATCAAGTTTTGTTTAAAGTATTTCCTAAATATTAACTTAGTTTGGTTCACATCCGAGATTCTATTCAAAGTTAAAAGTACACTTAATTATAAATGTCTTGATATGGTTGAACTACTGTTGATCAGAACGAGGATATAGGGAAGGTAAAAAACGGGACAGTTTTCCCAGACGTCCCCGGGGTTGGGACGATGTTTAATGTGGGGAGCGGTGGCCTAGAGGTAGGGAGCGCGTTTATGGATCGAGAGGTCCCGGGTTCGATCCCCCTCTGGACCACTGGTTAATTTCTATGAGCAAGACCCACATGCTCCACTCCATGATGTAAAATGGTACCTGTGAGGACAGTGTCTATTCCTGGGTGCCACAGATCGATGTTGGCTGCCACACCACAGGAGAAAATAGTTTCCCTAGGGAGACACGAGTGTAGGTTGACATAAGTAGCCCAATGACCAGGGGAAGTTGAAATGTCAAATGGTGCTTGAACGGCCTAACAGCTGAAAAGAGCCCTAGAAAATTGGTAACTTAACTTAACTTAATTGACTGGTGCATAAACTGTACATGGATTGTCGTCATGTACGTCGTACTGTTATGTCTATTAGTACTAAATTTCATTTTCAAATGAAGATCATAACTTGTCAAGAAAACCATGATCTACAGGGTGCCAAATGGTTCCACATAACCTAAATCGTATACTGTATGTGTCATTCAAGCAAAATACAAACTGATGTGTGTCAAATAAATTCAAACAACGGGTCCATAAGGCACATGAAAGGGCAATAACTGCATCATTTGATAACTTATGCTCATAACATGGTTGTCGAACAAGCTAATCTAACACTGGGTTCCAAATCACAAGAATAAATTCTTGACATGGATCGATAAACTTACTCAATCACACAATAACCTCACATCGTCAGAAAGCTATAATAATGAAGCTAATATTTGTGCAGAGTAATCAAACATTGGTTATAAGGCAACACAAGTTACAATAATTCGAACGAGATCATATTCAATTTATTTTGCCCTCACTTTAGTGCATGAAATAAGTCGGCATGACCGAAATCTCCGAATCTGTGCATAATTTCTTGATTTCCAAACTACATTATCTTATCATGAAAGAGTTTGTTAACTAATTAGCCATTTTGAGTATTCATAAATGATTAAATTATTTCAGGTTATCAAAAAAAATACGTTCGAGATTTTATTATTGGACACTGTATAATTAAATAAGAGATGTTCAATTGATGAATTGTGGTTACGATGTGCACAATGAAAAGTACAGTCTATACAGTACGGTCTAGATATTTGCTGTATTCTATATAATGATTCAAAGGAAATCCATGATAATAAGGTGTTATGACCTCTACTAAAATACAAATGTACTACAAGCCCGGTGCAATCGTGTGTTCGCATCAAATCTGGCGTAAACACAATTATACAGTAACCTAATGGTGTTTCATTAACTAATCATTGTACAGCTCAGTAAACCTTTCCTGGAGAAACGACAGGAATAAAGATATACGTGGGCCCATCATTATTTTAGAATAATCTTTTTACACCAAGTATGCAGCTCATTGAAGGCGCGTAAAATTGCAACTGAGCGCCTTGAATTCTTCTATTTATGAGGTACAAATCCCTGCTCTGGGTACATCCCCAAGTCAAGGAAATTACCTATTGGACCAACTTGGTCGTTGTTTGTACTTAAGAAATAACTGACAAAATAACTAGATTTGATGTTTGTTTAATGTTGGCATGATATATGACGTGGCTCGATGTAAAGCAATTTTAAAATGAACTAACTGGCAATTGCTAACTGGCAATTGAACATAGATAATTGCACATACTGTGAGTATGATATGGGATGGTCCTGGGTAACAGCAACCAGTGCCAAATGTGACAATAGCACGGGCTGCCTCAAAACTATGATGTTGGAAAGCCCTAACTAACTGCAAATAACTAACTGCAACTTCAACTTGAAGTTGAATAACGGAATAGTGTGATATGGGCTGGTCCTGGGAAACAGCAACCAGACCCAAATAACACTTGTTAAACATGTATTCAGGATCGCGAAATCATGTATCCTAGCGCTGCCCGCCATGACGCATCAAATGGATAAACAAAAAACACTTTTGAATTAAAATAACACCAATGTTTATAATATTGTTCGCTTCGCCGCCACGGCACTTGACAGCAGGTCTGTGTTACCGGAAAACAAGTTAATCGAGCCACATCGGGTTTCTGAGTACTGTACGAGTAACAAGCTTGATACATTCGGAGATCTGAAAAGATAGAACAAAGACAGCAGCACACGTTCGATAAACACAAAAGGGGGAACAGGGTGGGTGGGTAAATTTTAATTTCAAACCTGCAAGGATGAAAGTTGGAACGTTGTTGTGCTGTGCAAATAACACGCTGTGAAAAACACTCACGTTTAGGCTAGACACCCATAAATTCTTTTTGATAGATTCTCTTCAATAAATGATGCTATTTCTGAGGAATAGCACTTATTATTTTAGAATAATCTTTTTACACCAAGTATGCAGCTCATTGAAGGCGCGTAAAATTGCAACTGAGCGCCTTGAATTCGCCTATTTATGAGGTACAAATCCCTGCTCTGGGTACATCCCTAAGTCAAGGAAATTACCTATTGGACCAACTTGGTCGTTGTTTGTACTTAAGAAATAACTGACAAAATAACTAGATTTGATGTTTGTTTAATGTTGGCATGATATATGACGTGGCTCGATGTAAAGCAATTTTAAAATGAACTAACTGGTAATTGCTAACTGGCAATTAAACATAGATAATTGCACATACTGTGAGTATGATATGGGATGGTCCTGGGTAACAGCAACCAGTGCCAAATGTGACAATAGCACGGGCTGCCTCAAAACTATGATGTTGGCAAGCCCTAACTAACTGCAAATAACTAACTGCAACTTCAACTTGAAGTTGAATAACGGAATAGTGTGATATGGGCTGGTCCTGGGAAACAGCAACCAGACCCAAATAACACTTGTTAAACATGTATTCAGGATCGCGAAATCATGTATCCTAGCGCTGCCCGCCATAAAACAGCCAAACAAAACTCCTAGGCTGTTACTGCCAAACAAATGTTTGCGTCAGCGCCAGGATAATCCTAAGAGCCCGTCATATAAACCAGTCGCCAACAATATTGAATAGCTATTACCTATGAACTTTCATCCCATTACACAAGAAATTATTCAAACCACAAGCGATATTGTTAATGAATATAGAATTGCCTATATCTGATAAATGGACCCCGTCTGAACTAAGGAGTTCACTATTGGAAGATTTAAAATCAGTATGTGCCAGATAGCACCCACCCAGGCTAATGACAGCGTTAGCAGCAAAGTTATTTAATCGCCTCCTTGCCCTCTCCATGGCAAGGGTATTCTTGGAATACCTCCAATTTGTACGAGGCAATATCTCGGACCAAATGATTTTAGCAGAAGGGAATAAACTACCAATGTGTTCCAAAATTTGGGACACCACGATTCTCATCTTTGAAATGGGGGTTTTTCCCAAGTCGTTTCCACCGCAGTGTATCATGATACTACCTGGCTGAGGGCCAACAACGGAAAGGTGATTCAACTTCTGGACCAGTTCTATGAGCTTTAGCCCGCTGTAACCCTGCCACCAGATGACCGCATTTAGACCCATACTACTCCCCTCAGGCATCTCCCAGGCAGCTAAGAAAGCCTTCTTTACAATCGACGACCCGACAATCCACACCGTATCACCTATGAATAACTTGAATAATGTTATTATAGATAGAACTGGCATTTTTTCGCTAAGAAAGGAACCTCATGAATGAGGTGTCGAAATGATTTAAAGAATATACGAATTGATGTGTATAAACAATGGAAAAGAAACCCTCACGAATGAGGTGTCGAAAAAGGCCCTTTCATGAGCGCACAATACTGAACTAAACAACTTCTTGTTGACACAAGGGCAACACATGCCAACTACAGGGTTTTCACTCAACCTAGTATGTTCGGGATTATTACTGGCATTGGCCGTACATAGGACTGGTATGCTTCGGAAGACCACCTCCCAGCCTTTTTAATATCTTCGACAGAAAAACCCAACTGGCTAGCAGATGTCGCCGCTCCAATACGAAAAGAGTGTGACTTAAAAACACTGTAATTCAGGCCAATTAAAGCAATTGATTTTTTAAGCATGGCTGAAAACTGATACCTTGTAAACGGTTGTTTATTATAGTGGATTAGCAGTGGACCTTGAAACTGGGGCCGTAAGGCAAGGAACTTTGCAAGGGCTTTAACTGGACATACCTCCTTATCGGTTTTATTAATGCGTATTAAAGAACCAGAGCCATACTGATCGGTTTTTGAAAATCTTATGTGGATTTCGATAATTCCTGCCTCAAGGTCTAATGATATGTCCCTAAATGCAACAACCTTATCCCGGTCTGGAAGTGTTGCATCATTTTTCGACACTGCGATCTCACCTACACGAAAAAACCCGCAATATGCTAATGTATATGCGGCAGAAAAAAGTGAAACTTCGTATCTATCTGAACAGCCCACTACTAATTTATGAAGAATAGACTTCAATAGCCCAGGAGAGATTGGTAACCTAGAATCAGATTTTTTGTTCTTCCGCAGACCTTTCAGCACTTTCACTACCAGGAAATTGTTGGTAATGTCAGGCTTGTTATATATTTTACATTGAAAACTAACTGCGCTGACATACGACCTGGCAGTGCTATAAGATAACCCTTGAAGCGAAAGATATGAAATAAACTGGACGACATGTTCAAGCTCAGGTGGCCAATTATCTAGTAAACCATACTCCTGTCTAAATGACTTAAATTTTTTGAGCCCAACATTATAGGTGGTCTTCGTATTAACGGACATGGAAGCATTTAATAATCTATCGGCCTCATGTTGCAGATGAATGACTGGAATTCTTTTGGTAACGGTTCTGGTAGCTTGTTTGCTTCGGGGGCTACTGACGAGAATCTGTCCCACTGTTTCCGAGAAATAGAATCGGCAATAAAATTTGACGTGGTAGATATATGCATGGCTCTAAAGATAATAGAATGTTTCATGGCTAGCAAAATGAATTTCCTAAGTAAAATCATTGTCCTTTTTGACTTACATGACTGTTTATTTATCACATGTACTAGGGCTTCATTATCAATTCTTAAAACAATTTTCATGTTTCTTAATCTGTCACCCCAAAGCATGACTGCTAATAACACGGGTACCATCTCCAAAAATGTTATATCTGTCAACACTTTGGAATTCCCCCAGATTTTGGGCCATTGGAAAAATGCCCATTGCCCCGCGAAGTAGCAACCACAGCCTAATGAAGCGCCACCTGCGCTATCGGTGTACAAATTGATGATTGAGTTTTCGTACCAAACAGCATCAGGTATGTAAACTACACCATTGAAATTATTTAAGAATTCAACCCACATAAGGAAATCAGCCCTAAGCTCCTGATTTATTCTAAGCTTGTAATGTGGTTTCTTTAACCCTGACATGGCGTCATAAAACCGCCTTAAAAAGGCTCTGCTAGAACGAACAGCTCGGCTAACAAAACTCAATTTTCCCACAATAGATTGTAATTCCTTTAATGACATTTTCTTCCGAGAAGCATAACTTTGCAACAGTTCAAGCAACTCTTCAATCTTATGGAGTGGAACTCTAACCAACATTTCGTTGGAGTCCAATTCAAGACCTAAGAATACCAACACTGTCGTTGGGCCCACAGATTTTTCTGCAGCCACAGGGATGTCCAATTCGCTACATATCTGCTCAAAAGTAACGGCCAACCGCACACATTCGTCTGTTTTATTACTACCGACGAATATGAAGTCATCAAGAAAATGATCCAATGTCTGTAACCCCGATTTATAAGCCACACACCAATGAATGAAAGTGGAGAAAGTTTCAAACAGCATTGGAGCACGAGAGCAACCCATGGGAAGACACTTATCAAAATAAAAGTTATCCTCAAACTTCATGCCAAGGAGGTGAAAATCACCGGGAAAAACCGGTAATAAGCGAAACGCTGACTTAATGTCCCGCTTAGCCATAAGAGCACCTTTACCACATTTAAAAACTAAATCAGCGACTTTATCAAAAGATGTATATGAAACGGAACACAAATTATCATCGAAACCGTCATTAACGCTTGAACCAACAGGATGGGACAAATGTGTAATCAAACGCCAATTTCCGTCTGATTTAGGAACAACGCCAATTGGGCTTATCTTCAAATTAGCAATGGGAGGTGTCCTAAAAGGACCAGCCACTCTGCCTAAATCAACCTCTTTTTTTAATTTAATGCGAACTGCATCTGCGTGTAACGTGGCTGATGTAAGATTATTAGCCACAGTGCCCCCTTTTGATCCAGTAAAAAATAGCCTAAAACCTTTACTGAAGCCATTACTTAGGATAGCTGCATTCTTCTCATGCGGATAATTTGACAAATATTGCTTTAACTTGTGAACATTAATTGGGGACTTGCCCAGAGCCCAAATAGCATTAATATGGGAAACGGGCAGTAGATTGTCCTCTTGGGCCGCGGCCACTCGGCTGTCGTGGTGTGAATGAGGGTCTGTACCCGCCCCGCGAGGTTTGAGCCCGGGGTCCATTAAGGTGGCTGCTTCTCTGGCATGACCTACAAGGGTGGTGACCGCTGCAAGTTAAGCATGTATGTGAATACTGGCACACAGGCCTAGAACATGATGAGTAATAAAAATCGTAGCACCTTTTGACCGATGCTACAACTGGATTACCTGAGGTAAATGCCTGGGGGTTCATGTATATAAGCCACAATTCATAATCGATCTGGCCCCACGACATAGATGGGTTGCTGGCTATGCGCAGACGAAACTGTTGGTCGTACTGCAGCCACCCCGCCGAGTGACGCTCTGCCCCCAGGCGAATGTCATGCAGATATTTAATTAGCTCCATGGTTTTACCAGGATGATTATCAATATATATGGTCATGAATATTAAAAATGCATCGGTCCATTTCGCTATTGTGTAAATTCTTTTGGGCTTCCTTATAGGCGATACCACAAGCTGGCCAGAACTACTCAGCCCTAAACTTTTTGCTTGGATATCTAAATCCTGAGGAGGATCTACCTCCAGCAAACTGCCTAGATCAATATAATGCCCCAAGCATATCTTTGATTTGATTGCTGGGGAAAGGTGCGAGCCTAGAGAGATATTTATAGTGGGAATAGCCACTGGGTCCTCACCATAATCCTGCTCATGATCCTGAGGTGGAACACATGGCGGCATCTCCGCTGGTGGATTGGTCGGACACACTACATGTGGAACATCAACCACGTGACGTGCAGGTTGAACAGGAATCACTTGATCATCGGCCTTCCTCTTTTTTCCTCTAGTCTTCACCATGACTTTGGATTTATCTGGTACAGATCTCGTGAAAATATAAAAACGATGGATTACCAATATGCTTAAATTTAGCTTAAACCGCCACGAAAACTGTGGCCTACATTTCTTATTTTACGAATTACTCAAAACTTGATTAAGATAGAATTAAGTTTTGCAAATACTTTATAACCCTATCTGCGATATATAAGAAATGGAATGATTAAAACGGACAACCACGGTTTTTCCACCGATCACTACTTCACCACAACGAATCCGCAAAAATCATGGAAATAGCCATTCATCCGAGCTCAATAAACCTTCACAATATTAACTATATACTATGCTATCACTATGCGATAATTATATAAATCTTACCGCAGCAACGAGCTAAAATTTCACGAAATAAAAATAAAAATTTTAATTTCAAACCTGCAAGGATGAAAGTTGGAACGTTGTTGTGCTGTGCAAATAACACGCTGTGAAAAACACTCACGTTTAGGCTAGACACCCATAAATTCTTTTTGATAGATTCTCTTCAATAAATGATGCTATTTCTGAGGAATAGCACTTAATAATTTCGTGAACTAATTCTACTGTTTCATAACGCTTTGACATAGCTTATTGAAATTTTGCATGGTCAAATATAATTTATTACCCAATTAATTAAGCATAAAAAGTGATTGATGACGTCACTATTTATGACGTCATATCAATATTCTAACGCCATGTCATTGGCGTTCGTTATTAATAATGGCGTCGCGTGGTATGATCGAGTAAGGTTTTGTATTAAAGATTTATACATCACTCAGGCAATATGTCTTCTACATTCAGAAAATTTTGCATGCAGTTAATATGGACTCTTGGGAATCGAATAGTTCAATTTCATTGTCAAAGAAGTACTTAAAGGGCAATAGAGGAGCAAACAAAGACGATTAAGCATATTTGCCGACCATTGGTTGTTTAAATTGGCGATCGGTAAAGTGTATTGACCATAATATTTTGCGACATACAAATAATAACTTGTAATAATTGTGTTTCTCCGAAAGCTACTGTTATAAGACACTATTGTAGCAATAATTAAATCAAAGTTGCTATCGGCTATTAAATAAAAGCACATACAACTTCAAATGTATGAAATTCTGATATACCATGAAAATTCGCCAATCCGTAGCCGCAGCGTTGTTTCGGACACAATCTAGGACATGAATATAAAACTGTTATTGCACCCATCCTATACCCCAGAATAGACTATGGGCTACTTCTGACCATTTCCAAAACTCAAAAATAGCCTGCATGGTTAGAAATACGAGCCCCGAGAGAAGTTAAGTGCGTCATAAACAAAACATTGCGGGAGATGTCACGTGACGGCCTGTAACACGTGCTCCGGTTATGGGTCGAGCAATGGAATAAATGCAAACTGTGCTCGGGATGTTACTTTAATAAGGTATAGAGGCTAAAAGTGTGTAAGTCTATTTATACACGCTACATAAAATTAGTTCACGAAATTATTGATGGGCCCTCGTATAGCTGAGTCTCTGACTGTCACTATTCTAATACCATTGTCGTTGAACTTGTTTTTTCAAGAAGACATAAAGGTCCGTTGAAATAATGACCGTTAGTTGCTCGTGGTGTAAACAAACATATTTTGTCATGATGTTACTTACTTCTTACCTCCGTGGAATTTAGTCCTCTAAGAGAATTCATACGCCTGCGGCTTAGACCTGACTGGAAAACATGTTGTATCAACTGATTTCAAGACAAAGTACTTATATTATCATTTTAACAAACTACTTGTGATATCCCAATAAAAGACGTTGGACAAATCCAAATCAAAGACACGTAAAGAATATATTTTTGAGATAAAGACCTTGACAATTGCATCATTTGATAAAGCAAATTAGATCTGTTTAAAACCCTGAAAAGGAATAATTGCTATTTAGGAACCACACGATCATCTTAAAAGGCATGGACTTTTAGTGCCAGTCATCTCGCCCTCAATAGACATTCTGCTAAACTAACGAGAGATGGGATGAAGGAGAAATAGATTAGTTTTTAAATTCAGAAAATGATGACGTACAGTAAAAAAACGACTTTTGTATTAATTCAGTCGGTTAGCGTATGATAAGTACAAGCATTTATTTAGACATTAAATTAGTTTCAGTAAGGAATATCTGCATATCGTATTTATGGCAATATTTAATCAACATCAACACAATACCTATTTTGCTATTGCACGGTTAGGAACATAAATATCGTCAGTGGAGTCATCCATTCAGTCTTAGTTTTTGTCATTTGGCTCCTATCTCCAGATAACTTTGTTCTGCGTTAATTCCTTCGCGTGCTTTGTCATTATCGTGAGAATTGCTATATAGTGATTAGTACTAGACTAAACTATGAGGTGTAATGATTTCTACTAAAATACAAATGTACATAGCCTGCAGAATCGCGCGTTAATATCTAATGCGAATAATACAGAACCCTACGGTTGTTTCATTAACTAATCATTGAGTAGACCAGTAAACCTTTCCCGGAATTACGACAGGAATAATTATACATTTGAGTCTTTGATGATGCCGATGTCTCTATTTTTTATCTCTGAAGGCCACTATTCTTATACCAGTGTCGTTGAACTTGTTTTTAAGAAGATATTAATGTAGGTTGAACTCAAAATAATGACCGTTACGTGCTCGTGGTGCCAACGCACACGCATTGTCATGGTGTTTCTTAGTTCTTATCTAATGAGATGTTCGTCCTCTTAGAGAAAGAACGTGCAACTTAGACCTGTCTTAAATTCATGTTTTGAACTGATTTCAAGGCAAAGTACTTGTATAATAATTTTAACAAATTTCTTGTGATATTCCATTAAAATTGTGTAGGGCAAATCCAAATTAAAGACACTTACTGAAAGAATATTTGGTTCAGACTAAGACCTTGACAGTTACATTATTGGATAAAGCAAATACTTTAAAAGCCTCCTCAACTGCTAGGAGTAAGTGCTATATAGGAACTACATTCGCTTTTACTTTAAGTGCCAGTCATCTCGCCCTCAATTTACATTTTGCTAGACCAACGAGAGAAGGGATGAAGGAGAAATTGATACGTGTATTATATTAATTCAGTTGTTTAGCGTATGATAAGTACAAGCATTTATTTAGACATTTGATTAGTTTCAGTAAGGAATATCTGCGTATCGTCTAAATAGCAACATTTAATCAACATCAACACGATACTTGTTTTGCTATTGCTCGGTTAGGAACATAAATATCGGCGGAGTCATCAATTCAGTATTAGTTTTTGTCTTTTGGTTCCTATCTTCAGATAACTTTGTGCCGCGTGAATTCCTTCATGTGCTTTGTTATTTTGCAGTATCACCACAATATATATAAAAGGAGCCATGCAGCAGCAGTTTAAGTATAAATGGGAGTCATGCACCGCCATTATCGATGGAACCAGATGTTTTTATCACTTACTAGTATATATCTTGATCTGATCTCATAGCAAATGCGTGATTACACCATATTTTAGGCATAAACTAGTATCGTCGCCGGCTTACACATTGTTATATATATGACTATGGTAATGTGATAAATAGAATACATAGCAGTTCGTTGTCTTTAATATGAACATTTCTGAAACGTGTCAATAAAATGATACACCAAGCTCAAATGCTTGCTAATTAACCGGAGGTTTTCAAGATTCGTTTAAGAAATGTTGATCTCTAAAGACAATTCATGACAGATCCTATACATCCCAGAACTGGTAGACACATGAATCAAATGACATAATATAAATGGTGTTAAAGAGACATAACACGTTCAGACATAGAAATTAATCAGACTTAAAACCTTGTAAAGAGTTGTAAAAGCCTAAAGCACAATAAACATCAAACAACTCAAGACAATACTAGTGTGGGGTTTGTGGATAAATGGTTCATGACGGTAACGATAGTGTCCAATGTATCAATACGAGTGGTATCCCATATATACTTGAACAGTGTTGAACATCCCATATTTTCAACATGGCATTGTATATAAGAAAGGTCTTTATTCAATCGTACATATCAATGTGTCAATAAACATATACATCAATTGCTTTTGTATTTGAAATTTAGTTAGAACCAAAACTTCGCAATTTTGTGAACATGTATTGAGTGTAATCACTATTGCTTTATCTTTAAGAGTTTAATTCTTTGGATATAGTGTTGTTCGACTTTGTTCTTCACTATTATCACGCAATAATCATGAAAGCTATGTTCTTAAGGTACCGAATGGTGTGATTGTGTTGGTGTATGGTGCTGGGGCTTGCAGGATAGCCATGTGAGGTACATTTTGTCCAAAAACGGATTTGTGGCGCTTGTGAACACCATTTTTTTTCGGAGTTTGGTTAGTAATATTTTCGAAATTTCTGTTGTGGTAGTTACAATGGATACTCCTTACTTCGTTGAAAACCACATTTTAGTTATTTGGTTGGACCTCCTCATCATACACCCACTTTTTGGCATTTTTTAATAGTTTGTATTATTTCATTTATGGGCGCAACATGACAAAACAACCCTTCTAGTGACGAGTACTACTGATTATCTTCAGAAAAACGGTACACCATTGTAGATGTTCGTCCTCTAAGAGAAAGAACGTGCAACTTAGACCTGTCTAAAATTCATGTTATGAACTGATTTCAAAGTACTTGTATAATAATTTTAACAAATGTTTTGTGATATCCCATTAAAATTTTGTAGGGCAAATCCAAATAAAAGACACTTACTTAAGGAATATTTGTTTCAGAACGAGACCTTGGCAGTTACATTATTTGATAAAGCACATACTTTAATAACCTCCTCTCAACTGTTAGGATGAATTGCTATTTAGGAACCACACGCTCATATTGAAAGGCATGGACTCAGAGTGCCAGTCATCTCGCCCACAATTAACATTCTGCAAGACCAACGAGAGAAGGGATGAAGGAGAAATAGATTAGTTTTTAAATTCAGAAAATGATGACAAAAAGTAAAAAACTTCTATTCTATCAATTCAATTGTTTAGCGTATGATATGTACAAGCATTTATTTAGACATTATATTAGTTTCAGTAAGGTATATCTGCGTATCGTCTTTATAGCAAGATTTATTCAACATCAACACAATACTTATAGGAACATAAATATCGTCAGCGAGGTCATCCATACAGTGTTAGTTTTTGTCTTTCGCTTCCTATCTCCAGATAACTTTGTGCCGCGTGAATTCCTCGTGTGTATATTGTCATTTTGCAGTATCATCACAAGATATTTGAACGCAACCAGGCAGCAGTGTTTTAGGCATCCGGGAAGCGATGTATCGCCATTATGGAACCAGATGTTTTATCACTTAAATGTCTTGATCTGAACTTATAACAAATGCGTCATTCAACCATATTTTAGGCATGAACTCGTATCGTCGCCGGCTTACACATTGTTATAACTGTGGTTATGGGATCAATTGAATAGTATTACATAATAGCTTGTTGTCCTTAATATCAACATTTCTTAAACGTGTCACTAAATTGATACACCAAGCTCAAATGCTTGCTAATTAACCGGAGGTTTTCAACATTCGTTTAAGAAATGTTGATCTCTAAAGACAACTCATGACAGATCCTATACATCCTATAGCTTGCAGACATATGAATCAAAATGACATAATACAAATTGTGTTAAAGAGACATAACCCGTTCAGACATAGTACTTAATCAGACTTAATAAAACCTTGTAAAGAGTTGTAAAAGCCTGAAGCACAATAAACATCAAACAACTCACGACAATACTAGTGTGGGGTTTGTAGATAAATGGTTCATGACGATAACGAAAGTGTCCAATGTATCAATATAAATAATAATTAAATTTATAATTGAAGTTTTTACCAAGGCAGCGTCAGTGATTTTTCATTATCATGATAATTGCTATTTAGTGATGTATGCTAGTGATCTATAGTAATTCTGCAACCAGCTGAATGTTTCCGAGAAGAAATTGAATATAACTGTACATTCTCTCAAAGACACCAGCGAAACCCTACGTGAGATTCCATTTACTAAAATTAATTATTATTTATTATCTTATTACGTACGATACTCTGTTCGATTCGCAATCTACTTGTAATAATCAAATTGGTGTCATCATTTTAGGACAAAATATAATTAAATATGAGAGGTGTTCAATTACATATTGTGATAGTGGTTAGGTTGCAATGAATAAGTACTTTAGTACTACCACAATAAGTCGGTGTAATTTGTGCATTCTATATAATGATTCAGAGAAAAAACTTAACAATGAGGTGAAATTATTTCTACTAAAATACAAATTACATAGCCTGAAGAATCGCGTGTTAATATCTAATTCTTATAGTACAGGACCCTACGGTCATTTCATTAACTACTCAATGTGCAGCTCCGTAAACATTCCCGGAATTACGACGAGAATAATTGTTATTAATTATACACCCGAGTCTCTGAGGATGTTGATGGTCACTATTCTTGATCTCTGAAAGTCACTTTCATTATATCAGTGTCGTTGAACTTGATTTTCAAGAAGACATTAATGACTGATGAATTCAAAGTAATGACCGCTTTGTGCTCGTGGTGTCAGCAAACATTTTTGTGATGTTTGGTATTTCTTTTCATTGGAATTTTGTCATCTGATAGAATACAAATACGCGCAGCTTAGATCTGCCTAGAATTCATTATTATCAATTGATTGCAAGAAAAATATAATTACTTCTCATTTTACTGGTAATCTCCCATTAAAACATTAAGGGCGAAACCAAATACAAGGCACTGAAATATGTTTTTGATTTCAAGAACTTGAAATTTTTATATTCAATAAAGCACATGGTTTCAAAACCTCCTCAGCTACTGGTATTAAGTGCTGTTTCGGAAGCTCCAGCTCATATTAAAAGTAAGAAACGGATATTGTTTGCCAATCACCTTAATCTCAATAACTTCTCCGAGTCAAACACGACGGAGAATATGGGAGAAATGGAATAATTTTTAATTCCAAAATGAAGACAAACACCAAACAAACTTTTAGTCTATTAATTCAGTGGTTTTGGCGTATTATAAGTTCAATCAGTTATTTCGACATTGGGTTCATCTCGGCATAGACTATTTACTTATCATATCTCTGGTAATATTTGATATCTCTGTAACAAGCTAATCTAACACTCGGTTTCAAATGATGTGAAACAAATTCCTGACAAAGAAAAAGATCAATAACTATATTGAATCACACAATAATCTCAAATATTCTTGAAAGCTCCAATAACGAAGTTAATTAGTATGCACAGTAATCAAACATTGTTTATTTGCCATAAATTCTGTCATTGGGCCATTCTCCCAGATATTTATACCCATAATCATATTCATGCAAGACTTTGTAATAATAAACCTGTGACATTTTGCTTCATTTGAAATTTGATCATGCCATAATTACGTATATTCCAATTTCACATAGTTGGCATTTCGTTAGCGGTGTCATCCATTCTGTGTTAGTTTGTTGCATTTTTTTTCTATCACCAGATAACTTAAAGCCTCATGAATTCTTGATTTAAGTGTGTGTTTCGTCATTGCAGTATTATCACTAGAAGTTCTAACGCAGCCATGCAGCAGCTATTTAAGCATCAGTTGAAGCGATGTACCGCCATCATCGATGGAACCAGATGTGTTATCACTTAAGTTCCTTGCTCTGATCTAACTTGTGAGAACAAAATACTGAACAATGTTCTCAAAATTGTGTAACAACAAACACGTGGTACCAACAACTTTATGGCACGAAATAGTGACGTCACCAGTTTACATTTAATAATTGGAATATTTTCATGACTCTGTTAATATAGTAATGTCATGAAAAGAATCAATCTGTCGTTGTCTTTGATATTAACTTTTCTTGTCACGAAAACAAAGTATCTATCTCGCAGAGGGCTGGCTTAATAGATTGTGTTTTCTAGATTCGTTTAGGAAATAAGAAAAACATTTATTTCTAAATTTCTTGGAATTTAATATGTCATAATGTCCTTTATAAAGACTCGACCGCAAGTAATTTCTTGAAGAAATAAAACGGCGACAAAACGAAAAGGGTTGGCGTACTACTATATTTCATCTAGGACTTAGTGCAAAACCATGGTAAATTGATGTAGTTGCCATAGTATTGCACCGATCCATCAAGCTTGAATATATTGAAAAGGACTCGTTTAACAAGTATTGACAGGCTAAGATTTGAAAAAATTCGCGCTGATGGAAAGGGTGAACATCTACGACCAACTCGCATCCGAGGGTTGTTCAATTTATTCCCGGATGATCACCATATCGCGTGATTGGAACATGCGATTGTAGTAAAATTTCGTTTCAAAAGACTTAGTCACCAACTGGTTTATTTAACAAAACATGAAATAATTTTATCCAACCGAACACAAACTATGGTTACTATAGTAACCACACAAACGCCTACCCGGCCCAACCAATTTTGTAGTGGTATGTAGAGTTTTATTAGGTAGGGATAATGGTATTAACGCATATTTAGCAGAAAACACCAGCCAACATACAGGTCGTGTACAATAACATTTGATGTCAATTCCGTGTAGCCTTTTGCGTTCTAATTACGAAGGGCGTGCTTCAGTGAATATCGGAATTTGTTTAGAGAACACATGTAATGAAACGATTTTATGAAAATATTGGCCGTTCACCTGTAAAACTTAAGACTTTCTCCTAGAAAAACCCTTGAGACAATTATCGTAAATGCGAACGGTTGCTTATATATATGAAATTAACCGTTCTACGATGACATAGCACCACTATGTAATGATCAAAGGCCGGGCAAACATACAGTCATCAACAGAAAATGTCGCAGATTCAATGCCTAATAGGCACTAATAGAATAATAACTGCTGTACAAATTGCAGCTACATGCGATTTATCGTAGTTATAGCATATTACACCACTACTAAACAGCTTGACACGGCGAACATATGTGTCCGGGCAACTACTTGACCCCTAAATAATGATCAAATGGTACTAAAAGTAGCGTTTCAGATGTGAAAACGGCATAACGTCGCCATTTTGTCGTCGACTTGGGCCGACTAACGTTACACGCGCTTACTAACACGCTTATATTATGAAAACCCTTAATTGTACCAAGTTGAAATTTTGTATGTGAATCAAGGAATGATGTGAATGTGCTAGTATATGTTTTCATTTATATCCGTATAACCGTTTTTCAGCAATATCGATCGTCCGGGAATTAAATGAACTACCCTAGTACATATACGTTTCAGCAAGGCAGAACTCCCGTAAAAATAAATCATAAATAAAAGTTCATCAAAATTTGAAAGGGCGATGTGATACACACAACTAAATCATATCTGTTTCTGCTTTTCCTGGTCTACACATGTAAGTACTGCCTTGAATATATGTGTTACAGTCGAGGCATAGTTGATGTAGTACAACTGTAGCTGCGATATACTAGTATCATGACATATGACATTTAGCCAAACAGATGATTCTAATCAGTAGGTAACCGTCGTACAAAACCCTTTAACACACTTACATGTAACAACATTAATCAGTTCATGATACTGGACTCGATCTTGTTGTCTTACTTGCAGACACATAAATCAAATGGCATTATACAAAAGGCATTAAAGAGACATAACCCTTTCAGACATATTAATTAATCAGACTAAAACATTGTAAAAAAGTGTAAAAGCCTAAAGCAGAATAAATATCAAACAATTCATGATAATACTAGTGTTTGGTTTGTAGACAAATGGTTCATGCGGATAACGAGAGTGTCCCATGTATCAATATAAATAATAATTAAATGTAGCATTGAAGGGTTACAAGGCATCAGAAGTGATATTTCATGTCATGGAAATTGATCAGATGTGGTGCATGTAATTGCTATTGATCTTTAGTAGTCTTACAACCAGCTATAAGTTTCCAAGAAGAAATAAACTTAACCATAACAATCCCCCAAAGACGCCCACTAAAACTAAAGTGAGTACCAATTAACTTAAAATAATTATTGTTTAGTTACGTACGACACACTTTTCGATTCGTTATCTACTTTTCATAATCAAATCAGTGTCTTCATTTTAGGACTACATATAATTTAGTATGCTAGGTGTTCAAATCCATATTGTAATAGTGGTTAGGTTGCAACGAATAAGTACAAAAACAACAAGTCGATACATGTATACATTAGGTGCATTTTATATAATGATTTAGAGGAAGAACCAACGTTGTAAGGTGTAATGACCTCTATTAAAATACGAATGTGCAGGTCTAGAAGAATCATGTGGTACATGTAGTATTTAAGCAGAAACCAACGGGTGTGTCTTTGTCTAATTATTGTGCAGCTGTGTAAGACTTTCCTGGAGAAACCGCGGGAATAATTACATATATCGAGTTTCTGATGATGCTTATGGTCACTATTCTTGATCTCTGAAGGTCACTATTCTTATACCAGTGTCGTCGAACTTGTTTTTCAAGAAGATATTAATGACTGTTGAACTCAAAGTAATGACCGTTACGTGCTCATGGTGTCAACAAACTTGCATTGTCATGGCGTTTCTTAGTTCTTATCTCGGAGGATGTTCGTCCTTTAAGAGAAATACGTGCTGCTAGGACCTGTCTAAAACTCATTATTATGTATAATTAATTTTCATTTCACTTGTAATTTCCCATTAAACGATCTTGGGCGAAACCAAATCAATTACACTGGAATATTTTTTTATTTCAATACTTTGAAATTAATTACTTTATTTAATAAAACACATGGTTTCATAAAACCTTCTCAACTGCTGGGATTGAGTGTTGTTTTGAATCCCTAGGTCATATTAAAAGCAACGGATATTGTTTGCCAATAAACCCAATCTCAATAACTTCTCCGAGTCAAACAAAGAGAGAATATGGGAGAAATAGATAATTTTTTTTAAATTCCAAAGTGAAGACAAACGCTAAACAAACTTCTAGTCTATTAATTAAGGGGTTTTGGCGTAGTATAAGTTCAAGCAGTTATTTCGACATTAGGTTCAACCCGGCATGGACTATTTACTTATAATATCTTTGGCAATATTTAATTTCTTCCTAACAAGCTAATCTAACCATGGGTTTCAAATCACGTGGAACAAATTCCTGACATAGATCGATTATTCAATCACACAATAATCTCAAATACGACAGAAAGTTTCAGTAATGAAGCTAATTTGGATGCAATTTAAATAAACATTGGGTATTTGGCAACACATGATACACTAATTCGAACGAGATGATATTCAATTAATTTAACCCTCACTTTTAGTGCATGAACATAGTCGGTATGACCTTAATCTCCATGGAAGACAGTTATAAATCAACAATCGATAAAATAAGTCCTGGTACTTTACAAAAAATACGAAAAAGCACTTTGTAGCGTGAATTGAAAGTGACACTCAGCATCAGAAGCTTGCTAATGTTTAGGCTTACTACAAAGCAGGAAATGCAGCAAAATCGGTGCAAATATTATTTTATACGAGAAGTATAGGAAACCACCAAAACAGTACATTTCTGGTTAGTTTATAGGTATATCATCAAGTTTTGTTTAAAGTATTTCCTAAATATTAACTTAGTTTGGTTCACATCCGAGATTCTATTCAAAGTTAAAAGTACATTTAATTATAAATGTCTTGATATGGTTGAACTACTGTTGATCAGTACGAGGATATAGGGAAGGTAAAAAAACGGGACGGTTTTCCCAGACGTCCCCGGGGTTGGGACGATGTTTAATGTGGGGAGCGGTGGCCTAGAGGTAGGAAGCGCGTTTCTGGATCGAGAGGTCCCGGGTTCGATCCCCCTCTGGACCACTGGTTAATTTCTATGAGCAAGACCCACATGCTCCGCTCCATGATGTAAAATGGTACCTGTGAGGACAGTGTCTATTCCTGGCTGCCACACCACAGGAGAAAATAGTTTCCCTAGGGAGACACGAGTGTAGGTTGACATAAGTAGCCCAATGACCAGGGGAAGTTGAAATGTCAAATGGTGCTTGAACGGCCTAACAGCTGAAAAGAGCCCTAGAAAATTGGTAACTTAACTTAACTTAATTGACTGGGGCATAAACTGTACATGGATTGTCGTCATGTACGTCGTACTGTTATGTCGATTAGTACTAAATTTCATTTTCAAATGAAGATCATAACTTACAGGAGTATGGAGGATATTTCTGTAGCCAAACAATGTCAAGAAAACCATGATCTACAGGGTGCCAAATGGTTCCACATAACCTAAATCGTATACTGTATGTGTCTTTCAAGCAAAATACAAACTGATGTGTGTCAAATAAATTCAAACAACGGGTCCATAAGGCACATGAAAGGGAAATAACTGCATCATTTGATAACATATGCTCATAACATGGTTGTCGAACAAGCTAATCTAACACTGGGTTCCAAATCACAAGAATAAATTCCTGACATGGATCTATAAACTTACTCAATCACACAATACCCTCACATCGTCAGAAAGCTACAACAATGAAGCTAATATTTGTGCAGAGTAATCAAACATTGATTATTAGGCAACACAAGTTACAATAATTCGAACGAGATCATATTCAATTTATTTTGCCCTCACTTTAGTGCATGAAATAAGTCGGCATGACCGAAATCTCCGAATCTGTGCAAAATTTCTTGATTTCCAAACTACATTATCTTATCATGAAAGAGTTTGTTAACTAATTAGCCATTTTGAGTATTCATAAATGATTTAATTATTTCAGGTCATCAAAACAAATACGTTCGAGATTTTATCATTGGACACTATATAATTAAATAAGAGATGTTCAATTGATGAATAGTGGTTACGATGTGCACAATGAAAAGTACAAAAAAGACCGGTCTAGATATAATGATTCAAAGAAAAGCCATAATAATAAGGTGTAATGACCTCTACTAAAATGCAAATGTACTACAAGTCCAGTACAATCGTGTGTTCGCATCAAATCTGGCGTAAACACAATTATACGGTAACCTAAGGATGTTTCATTAGCTAATCATTGTACAGCTCAGTAAACCTTTCCTGGAGAAACGACAGGAATAAAGATATATAGCTGAGTCTCTGACGGTCACTATTCTAATACCATTGTCGTTGAACTTTTTTCAAGAAGACATAAAGGTCCGTTGAAGTAATGACCGTTAGTTGCTCATGGTGTAAACAAACATATTTTGTCATGATGTTACTTACTTCTTACCTCCGTGGAATTTAGTCCTCTAAGAGAATTCATACGCGTGCGGCTTAGACCTGACTGGAAAACATGTTGTATCAACTGATTTCAAGACAAAGTACTTATATTATCATTTTAACAAACTACTTGTGATATCCCAATAAAAGACGTTGGACAAATCCAAATCAAAGACACTTAAAGAATATTTTTTTTAGATAAAGACCTTGACAATTGCATCATTTGATAAAGCACATTAGATCTGTTTAAAACCTTGAAAAGGAAGAACTGCTATTTAGGAACCACACGATCATCTTAAAGGGCATGCACTTTTAGTGCCTGTCATCTCGCCCTCAATAGACATTCTGCTAAACTAACGAGAGATGGGATGAAGGAGAAATAGATTAGTTTTTAAATTCAGAAAATGATGACATACAGTAAAAAAACGACTATTGTATTAATTCAGTCGGTTAGCGTATGATAAGTACAAGCATTTATTTAGACATTAAATTAGTTTCAGTAAGGAATATCCTCATATCGTATTTATGGCAATATTTAATCAACATCAACACAATACCTATTTTGCTATTGCACGGTTAGGAACATAAATATCGTCAGTGGAGTCATCCATTCAGTCTTAGTTTTTGTCATTTGGTTCCTATCTCCAGATAACTTTGTTCTGCGTTAATTCCTTCGTGTGCTTTGTCATTTTGCAGTATCATCACAAGATATTGTAAACCAGCCAGGCAGCAGCAGTTTAAACAGTGAAAGCGATGCACCGCCATTATCGATGGAACCAGATGTTTCATCACTTAAATGTCTTGATCTGATCTAATAACAAATGCGTGATTACACCAGATTTAGGCATGAACTAGTAACGTCGCCGGCTTACACATTGTTATGACTATGGTAATGTGATAAATAGAATCCACAGCAGCAGCAGCAGCATGTTGTCTTTAATATGAACATTTCTTACACATGTCACTAAAATGATACTTTAAGCTTAAATGCTTGCTAATTAACCGGAGTTTTCAAGATTTGTTTAAGAAATGTTGATCTCTAAAGACAACTCATGACAGATCCTATACATCCTTTAACTTGCAGACACACGAATCAAATGACATAATACAAATGGTGTTAAAGAGACATAACACGTTCAGACATAGAAATTAATCCGACTTAAAACCTTGTAAAACGTTGTAAAGGCCTAAAGCACAATCAACATCAAACAACTCATGACAATACTAGTATTGGGTTTGTAGATAAATGGTTCATGACGGTAACGATAGTGTCCAATGTATCAATACGAGAGGTACCCCATATATACTTGAACAGTGTTGAACATCCCATATTTTAAACATGACATTGTATATTCGAAAAGTCTTTATTCAAACGTACACATCAATGTGTCAATAAACATATACACCAATTGTTTTTGTATTTGTAATTTAGTTAGAACCAAAACTTCACAATTTTGTGAACATGCATTGAGTGTAACCACTGTTGCTTTATCTTTAAGATTTTAATTATTTGGATATAGCGTTGTTCGACTTTGTTCTTTACTATTATCGCGCAATAAACATGTATGCCGTGTTCTTAAGGTACCGAATAGTGTGACTGTGTTAGTGTATGGTGCTGGGTCTTGCAAGAAAGCTATGTGGGTACATTTTGTCCAAAAAACGGGTTTGGACATTAATAGCATAGTATCGTGCGCTAATTTGTCCGTTTGTAAAAGAAATATGAGTTATATTCGATTAGTTTTAACGAACAACAGCACATGTTATAAAACAGGCTACCAACCCTTCTTGGTAGGGTCGCGGACATTTCTCATAAAGCCGTCTGGTCGTGTACCGTAAATATTTCAATGATATGTATTGTGTTATCAGAGGTGACAGAGTTATCGGTATAACCGTACTGTTGTAGTATATATGATGGTTTAAGACGATTGCCTCCCTTTAACTTATGTTTTGTTTTTGCGCTTGTGAACACCAAAATTTCGGAGTTTAGTTAGTAATATTTTCGAAATTTCTGTTTTGGTAGTTACAATGGATACTCCTTACTTCGCTGAAAACCACAGTTTAGTTATTTGGTTGGTCCTCCTCATCATACACCCAATGAGTACGTTTATCAAAGAAATAATCACTTTTTGGCATGTTTCAATAGTTTGTGTTATTCCATTTATGGGCGCAACATGACAAAAACAACCCTTCTAGTGACGAGTACTACTGATGATGCACCATTGTTTCTTCAACTTCTTCTTGGCGATTCGTTGGGAGTGTTTGGCTTTCAAAAAGCCCAAAGCAACATCCTCTACTGAATAGGCAATTTCGGTTGCAAATATCAAAAACAATTATTCAGTCTCAGTGTTCAAAAAAGATATTTCATTTATATCATGTAAGATTGAAGATATCGGACAATCAGTACTGTTTAAATATAAGTGGGGCACCTCTCGTATGAATAATACTTAAAGTGAGAATTGAAGTTTAACAAGGCATCGTCAGTGATATTTCATTTTCATGAGATTTGCGATATAGTGATTTATGCTAGTGATCTATAGTAATTCTGCAACCAGCTGAATGTTTCCGAGAAGAAATTGAATATAACCGTACAATTCTCTCAAAGAAACCAGCGAAACACTAAGGGAGTTTCCATTTACTAAAATTAATTATTAATTATTATCTTATTACGTACGATACTCTGTTCGATTCGCAACCTACTTGTAATAATCAAATTTGTGTCTTCATTTGAGGACAAAATGTAATTAAATATGATGGATGATCAGTATACATGTATAATTTTTATAGTTGTTAGGTTGCAATGAATAAGTACTTTAGTACTACAACAATTAGTCGATGTAATTTGTGTATTCTATATAATGATTCAGAGAAAACACTTAACTATGAGGTGTAATGATTTCTACTAAAATACAAATGTGCATAGCCTGAAGAATCGCGTGTTAATATCTAATCCTAATAGTTCTGAACCCTACGGTCATTTCATTAACTAATCAATGTGCAGCTCTGTAAACTTTTCCAGGAATTACGACGAGAATAATTATACAACCGAGTCTCTGATGATGTTGATGGTCACTATTCTTGATCTCTGAAGGTCATTATCATTTTATCTGTGTCGTTGAACTTGTTTTTCAAGAAGATATTAATGACTGTTGAACTCAAAGTAATGACCGTTACGTGCTCGTGGTGCCAACACACACGCATTGCTGTGATGTTTCGTCCATTTTTTCATTGGAATTTTCGTCATCTAATAGATGTTATACAAATGCATGCAGCTTAGATCTGCCTCCATTTCATATTATCAATTAATTGCAAGACAAAGTATAATTACTTCTCATTCTACTTGTAATCTCCCATTAAAAGATGTGGGCGAAACCAAATAAAGACACTAGAAATATTTTTTTTGATTCCAAGAACTTGATATTTATTACTTTATTTAATAAAGCACATGGTTTCAAAACCACCTTAACTTCTGGGAATAAGTGCTCTTTCTGAATCTCTAGATCATTTTAAAAGTAACGAATATCGATCGATTGATAATCTCAATTACTTCTCCGAGTCAAACAAGGAGAAATGGAATAATTTAAATTCCAAAATGAAGACAAACGCTAAACAAACTTTTAGTCTATTAATTCAGTGGTTTTGGCGTATTACAGGTTCAATCAGTTTTTTCCACATTAGGTTCGACTCGGCATGGACTATTTTACTTATCCTATCTTGAGCAATATTTAACATCACTCTAACAAGCTAATGTAACACTGTGTTTAAAACTATGTGAAACAAATTCGTGACATAGAAAAAGATCAGTAAACTCTATGAATTACATAATTATCTCAAATACGTCAGAAAGCTTCCTTAACGAAGATAATTTGTATGCACAGTAATGCAAACATTGTTTACTTGCCACAAATCCTGCCATTGTGCCATTCTTCCAGAGATTTATATGCGTAATCATATTCATGCACGACTTTGTAATAACAAACCTGAGGAATTTTGTATCATTTGAACGTTCATCAAACCAATATTACGTATATTACCAGTTCACAAAGTTGGCAATTTGATTTGAGGTTCCAATGCATATAATATAAGCGGACTGTTTGCTCTACATGTGTGACTTTTCGTCACCTTAGATAGTTTGTTCAAACACGGCATTGATTTATATTGCCAAATGCTATCACGACACTAGATGCTAATCTAAGCGTATTACAAACATGTTCAAGTTATAGCACTGCCAACCGAAGAAGGTATGTTGGCATTAAGTAACGCTTATACTCGATAATTATACGAACTATATTCCCCTCCTGTATTCTATTTACCAACATCAACACCATACAGTGGAACTCGGTTATAACGAAATCCTGGGGACCTAGCAATTCATTTCGCTATATCCGATTTTCGCTATATCAGTACAACGAAATTTCGCTATGTGAGATCGGATATAACGTATTTCGTTATACATTGTATATTGAAATCATTGTGTTTATCATTTATAAACCCAGCATGTACAGACTGCTTCGAAATGTTTAAAGAAACAGCATAGACGATGCTGATCGGTTTTTTTTATATTATTAACTGATAAAAAAATCATAATAAATGAGTTCTGTTCAATATCTTACTTGGAATATATCAATCCTTATTCTATGCGAAGTAAGGCATTATTTGAGCAGTTTGGCCGTTAAACCATTAAAACAATTTAGTAAGTAACATTGCCGATTGTGACATAGTTGATGAAGGCCCCACATATTTCATCCTGATGCCTAATATTTCGTTTTCTAATATTTCGTTTTATAGTTTATATAAGCTGCAGTTTTCCGAAATTTTCGAAATAAACAATGTACACAAGTTAATAATTTTGTAAAGTCAGTGAAGTTTAGGGGTATAATTATTGGTTAGGTCAGTTAATTTGCACTGATAAATGCCCGAGGCGCAACAACTCCACACCTTTTAAGATTGTTTGCACAATTTTTTTTCACGCAATTATCACCTTTGTTATAACCGAGCAGTATTGCACACAAAAGTTACATCGGGACCTAGAAATCATTACGTTATAACCGATTTTTCATTATATCCGATTACGTTATAAGCGAGTGGTATTACATTGACTTAAAGAAGGGACGAAGTCAGGGATTTTTTTTCCTTACGCTATAACCGAGTTTTCGTTATAAGCGAGTTCGCTATAAGTGAGTTCCACTGTACTTATTTTGTTGTTTGTTCGGAACATAAACCTTGTCAGCGTACTCATCCATTCGGTGTAAGGATTTGGACTATGCTTCCTATCGCCAGATACATTGGAGCCTCGTGAATATTTTATTTAGTGTATTGTGTCACTTTGTTGTATAATGACCAGGGTTCTAACGCAGCCTGGGGGTTGGCAGATTAGGCATCAGTGGATGCGGATGCACTGCCATTATCGATGAAATCAAATGTTTTATCACATAAATATATTGACCTGATCTTAGATATGAACAAAAACACTGAACAATGTTCTCCAAACAGTGCGTACAAATGCGTGATACCAAAAGCTTTCTGGCACGAAATCGTGACGTCACCAGCCTACATTCAATATTATGGTATTGTTATAACTCTGCAACTTTGGTAATGTGATGAACCTACTCCATCACTCGTTGTCCTTCATATCAACATTTCTTAAACGTATCACGAAACAAATTATCTGGCAGGATTGCATGTATTACAGTCGAGACATCGCAGATAAAGTATTATTTCAGCTACGATATATTATGACAGGTACAATATAACTTCAATTTTAGCCAAACAGGTATATCTGAATAAAGGCTAATTACCATACAAAACCCTTTAATACACTTACATGTTACAACAGTATTTAGTTTAGGACTTACTTGCAGACACACAAATCATTTGACATAATAGCGTTAAAGACATATAACCCGTTTAGACATAGTAATTAATCAGACTTAAAACCTTGTAAAGAGTTGTAAAGCCTGAAGCACAATAAACATCAAACAACTCATGACAATACTAGTGTTGGGTTTGTAGATAAATGGTTCATGACGATAACGATAGTGTCTAATGTATCAATATAAATGATACTTAAAGTTAGAATTAAAGTTTAACAAGGCAGCGTCAGTGATAATTCATTATCGTGAAAATTGCTATATTGTGATTAACGCTAGTGATCTGTAGTAATTCTGCAACCAGCTGAATGTTTCCGAGGAGAAATTAAACATAACATTAAAATTATCTGAAACACACCATGTGAGACCCCAAAGTGAGTTTCAATTAACTAAAATTAATTATTGATTATTATCAAGTTACGTACGACACATTCTTCGATTCGCAACATTTCTTAAATCAAATTGATGCTATCATTTTAGGACTAAATATAATTAAATATAAGAGGTGTTAATATAATTGTGAAAGTGGTTGAGTTACAATGAATAAGTACTACAACAACAAGTCGATATATATTTGGTGTATTCAATATGAAGAGCCTTAGTTGTAATGTGTAATGACCTCTACAAAAATACAAATGTACTTGTCCAGAAGAACCGCGTGTTGGTATCTAATCTGATATACACTTAGTGTATACACAATTATGCAGTAACCTACGGGTGTGTCATTAACTAATCAGCTCAGTAAACCTTTCCCGGAATTACGGCAGGAATAATTATATATCCGAGGCTCTGATGATACTGATGGTCACTATTCTTGATCTCTGAAGGTCACTATTCTAATACCAGTGTCGTTGAACTTGTTTTCGAAGAAGATATAAATGACTGCTGAACTCAAAGCAATGACCGTTACGTGCTCATGGTGTCAACAAACTTGCATTGTCATGACGTTTCTTAGTTCTTATTTCGGGGGAATGTTCGTTCTCTAAGAGAAATGCGTGAGGCTAAGACCTGTCAAGAATTTATTATTATCAATTGATTGCAAGACAAAGGGTAGTTAATTCTCATTTCATTTGTGGTTTCCCATTAAACGATCTTGGGCGAAACCAAATCAATTACACTGGAATAATGTTTGATTTCAATACTTTGAAATTAATTACTTTATTTAATGAAGCACATGGTTTCAAAAAAAACGTTCTCAACTGCTGGGATTAAGTGATGTTTCTGTATCTCTAGCTTATATTAAAAGTAACGGATATTGTTTGCCAATCACCCCAATCCCAATAACTTCTCCGAGTCAAACAAGACGGAGAATATGGGAGAAATAGATATTTGTTAAATTCCAAAATGAAGACAAACACTAAACAAACTGCTAGTCTATTAATTCAGGGGTTTTGGCGTATTATAAGTTCAATCAGTTATTTGGACATTATGGTTCATTTCTGCATAGAGTAATCTATTTATCGTATCTCTGGCAATATTTAATTTCTTCCTAAAAATGTAACCCTTGGTTTTCAAATCACTAGAAACAAATTCCTGACATAAATCGATAAACTTATTGAATCACACAATAACCTCAAATTGTCAGAAAGCTACAATAATGAAGCTAATTTTGGTGCATAGTCAAACATTGGTTATTTGGCAACACAAGTTACAATAATTCGCAAGAGATGATAATCAATTTATTTTGCCCTCACTTTTAGTGCATGAACATAGTCGGCATGGCCGTAATCTCCAAATCTGTGCATAGCTTCCTGGTTTGCAAACTACATTATCATATCATGAAAGAGTTTGTTAACTAATTAGCCATTTTGAGTATTCATAAATGATTAAATTATTTCAGGTTAGCAAAAAAATATGTTCGAGATTTTATTTTTTGACACTTTATAATAAGATAAGAGATGTTCAACTGATGAAAGTGGTTACTGTACGATGAGCACAATGAAAATTACAAAAACGACCTGTCTATATATATATGATATATTCTATATAAAGGTTCAGAGGAAAAGCCATGCGAATAAGGTGTAATGACCTCTACTAAAATACAAATACACATGTCAAGAAGAATCGCGTGTTCATATCAAATCTGATGTAAACACAATTATACAGAAACCAACGGGTGTGTCTTTGTCTAATCATTGTGCAGCTGTGTAAGAATTTCCCGGAATTACGACGGGAATAATTACATATTCGAGTCTTTGGTGATGCTGATGTCTCAATTTTTTATCTCTGAAGGTCACTATTCTTATACCAGTGTCGTTGAACTTGTTTTTCAAGAAGACATTAATGACCGTTGAACTCAAAGTAATGACCGTTACGTGCTCATGGTGTCAACAAACTTGCATTGACATGATGTTTCTTAGTTCTTATCTCGGGGATGTTCGTCCGCCAATGGAAATACGTGCAGCTTAGACCTGTCTTGACTTCATGCATCAACTGATTTCAAGGCAACGTACTTGTATAATCATTTTAACAAACTTCTTGTGATATCACTTTAAGAAGATGTAGAGCAAACCAAATGTCACTTAGTTGAAAATACTTTAGAGAACAATGTTTACAGTGCCATGTTTCAAGCACCTATAGTATTAAAAGATGGGTATTGTATCTCACAAGGATGCCTGGGTCTTTGTAACAACTACACGCGCCTTTTATAAATTAAATTCAGTCTTAAGTAGCATTGTGACGATGAGGATGTTAACACCATGATGCCCAAATGGATGCATTTGTCATTGTGCGATTATTAAAACGATATTTGGTAAACGACCTCCTCGGTTTCTTTTGAAGACAAACGTTTTATTTAATATTTTTTAATTTTGTTCTTTAAAATACTGATGTCGACTAACAAATCTTGCTATTTTGTCATTCTCCCGGAGGATAAATTATAATGCAAGTGTAAGAATATGGCTTTTTTCTTTTTTTGGAGAGCATGCCTTTGGTATTTTGCTTCATTTGAAAGTTCATCATATTTGTAGCATATTCTCAGTTCCAAGGAATTGGAAAATTGCTTTGAGGTTCCAGTAAATATGATATAAGCGGACTGTTTTCTTTTCATGTGTAAAACTGTTGTCACCTAAGATAGTTTGTACAAATAAGGCATAGACTTTATATTGCCAACTGATATCAAGACACTATATGCTAATTTTTGCGTACTATATAGTATTCCAAACAGTATCTAGTTATTAAATTGTCACCTGAACAAGTATGTTGGTACTATTAGTAAGTAACGTCTGTATTTAATAGTTATATGAAATATATTTCCCTCTTGTATTCCATAACAACACCATTCTTATTTTACCTTTTGTTAGGAACATACATGTCGTCAGTGGAGTCATCCATTTGGTGTTGTGTTTCAGCTTTTGCTTCCTATCGCCGGATAACTTCTAGCATTCTGAATTTCCGAGCGTGTGTTTTGTCACATAACGTTAGGTCACTGTCCTTAGTGTTTTAACTAGGTTACGCCCTGGGTTTGTGTGGGCATTGCTCAGAGTAGTTGTGTTGTGGTGTTTCTGATTTCTGTGCTCGGCTGGCTAGGTTGAGTGCTACCTTCCCTGTCGGATTTTCTCATACCTGTTTTGTCACCTTGCAGTATCATCACCAGATGTTCCAAAGCTGCCAGGCAGCAGCAGTTTAAGTTTCAGTGGAAGCGATGCTCCTGGTATCAACAAACATAAATTATCTTTCGGCAAATATACGTCACAATGATCAATGAAAGAGGCGAGAACGAGACAGACGATGTCACGAAATTATATCGTGACGTCATCATATTGACATTGATCATGTGACTGCTAATGATGTATATTTCTTCTTGTCTCGGTGGAATTTTCCTCCTCTTAGAGAATTCATACAAATACGTGCAGCTTAGAAATGCATAGAATTCATTATCATCAATGGATTGCAAGACAGATGATAATTATTGCTAATTTAACTTGTAATCGTCCATTAAAAAGATGTAGGACAAAACCAAATAAAAGACATATAAAGATATTTTAGATAAAGACCTTGGCATTAATTACTTAATTTAATAAATAGCACATGACTTCAAAACTGTTATGGTTAAAAGCAGCTGTTTCCGTACCACGCGCTCATATAAAAAGGCACGGCTATTGATTATCAATCATCTCTTATATTAGTCCTACAAGAGGAGAGGGGAAAGCGAAATGGATATTTTTTTTAATTTAGAAAAAATGAAGACGAACACTTAACAAACATTAGGTTCAACTAGGCATGTAGTATTTATGCATCCAATCTCTGGCAATATCTCACAATGGGTTTTAAATCATATGAAACAAATTTCTGACATGAATCGATAAAATTATTGAATAAAACAATAATCTAAAAATGTCTGAACACTACAATAATGAAGCTAATTTGGATGCTCAGTAATCTAACATTGGTTATTTGGCAACACATGTTACAATAATAGATATACTCCGGCATTCAATGCAATCTGGTTTTTTCCACACTAATCCCCCACTGTACAAACAACTTTTACTGTTATCCGTGTTTTCGTTCGATAAATATTCATGTAATGAGCGATGCTTATTTAAATCACAATAGCATTAGCAAAGGATTAAGGTCAACATTATTTGTACCGCATGTAAAAATTTGCGGAAACCCCACAATATTGTACATTCCGGATTGTATCTATTCAAACGAGATTATATTTCAATTTATTTAACCCTTTTAGTGCAATAACATACTCGGTGTGAGTTAAATTGACTCACAGGCGTGACCTCTAAGCTGCGTGTTTCTTGGAAAGACAGTAACAAAACAACAATCGATACAATAAGTCCTCGTACTTTAAACAAAATACGCAAGTGGCTTAAAAGCAATTTGTAAACGCGAATTGAAAGTGACACTTAACACAGCAAGCTTTCGACTGTTAACCTCAAAGCAGTCAATGTGGCAAAATCGGTGCTAAAACTGTATAAGTAATACGAAAAGTGTAGAAAACCACGAAAACAATTCATTTGTGGCTAGTTTGTTGGTATCTCAAACAGTTCTGTTTAAAGCTTATCCTCAATAAACTTGTAGACAAAATTATTTTGGGTCACATCCGAGGACATAATAAAGTTAAAAGCACATTATTTATAAATGTCTTGATATGGCTGAAATACTGTTGATCTTGTGAGGATATAGGGAAGGTAAAACACGGGACAGTTTTTTCGGCCTTCCCCGGGGTTAGGGCGTGGTTTTACTGGACTAGGAATTAACTATAATTATAGGACTTGCGTCATATACGTCGATCGTACTGTTTTGTCTGTTAGCAATAACTTTTATTTTCAAATGAAGATCATAACTTACAGAAGTATGGAGGATATTTCTGTCGCAAAATTAATGTCAAGAAAAACATAATCTACTGGGAACCAAATGGTTCCACACAACTTAAATTGTACACTGTATGTGTCATTCAATCGCACTATAGACTACTGTGTGTCTAATGAATACACACAACGGATCCAAAAGGCGCATCAAAGGGAAATAACTGCATCATTTTTATAAAACGTGCTAATAACGTGGTTGTCGAACATTTCGCAAAATAATAGACAACATAGTCCGGTTCCCTTCGTAATTGGTCATAGTACGCCTGGCAAAAACTAGAAATTGCACGGCACGAACTGGGTTTTACTGTCTTCCATGGTTTGGATCAGTTGTGAATAAAATATCACATATTACTTAAATAATCCTAATATATATTGATTGTATATATTGTTTGTATTTGCACGTGTGAAAGCATGGACATACTTTATATTTTCGAATCAAGTTAAATGTTGATCAGTACGAGGACACTGGGAAAGGTAAAGCAAGGGGCTGTTTTCCCGGCCTTCCCCGGGGGTTGGTTGTAGTTTTAAAGTGCATAGAGCTATATCGGACGATATTTTTTTAAAAGTTTCAAAAACTGAAAAACAATTATGCTATCATAAACACTAACAGACTCTATATCCTGTTTGTTTCTGCTGGAGTTTTGCCCCTTTCAACAATAATTACCCAGCCATATACGTGGGGTGTGAGATAAGTTCGTGGTCTATATTCGTGCGGTTATAAGTCGACCCCACGGTACCATAGTTACAATTTATATACAACTATTTTTTTGTGTGTGAACAATAGACCTTCTCCGGATCTCCACTAATCTGTAGATACAAATATATTTTAACCTCCATACTCCTTGTGTAACTTCATATCTGGACAATAGAGTTTGGGTCAGTTGAATTTGCATATGAATACAAAACCAGTCCAACTAGGCTAGATGTGTTTGTACCTACATGTAAATTAAGGGGAAAACCACCTTGCACAGAGTTCCAGATATCAACTATTTACTAATTCTCCCTATATGTAAATGAAATGACCATAGCAAGTATCACGGTTGAATTTCCAGTCTAACCATGGCAAGTGATCCACCCACTGTTCTGGCCTAGGGAACATAATGCTGCTGAAGAAATCATGACCTAATACAATACCGAGCCGAGCTTAACAATACCTTTATATGTCAGCATTCTGCTGAAATATTGCAGGCATATGAGTGCCTCCTTTAGAATCTGAACACTAGTCACCAAAATAAGGCAACAAGCGGATTAAACCACTAAGCTACGGATACACACCAACTGACACCAACTAGATGAATAAAACTCTATCGACTGCAACTTAAAAACTTGCACATTTTTCAATCCAATGGAATACATTTCCAATTTTCTATGTTTACTTTTGATTCCATGTGTTAACCCTATGTATAAGAACAGTGTACATACCGAGCTCTGGACTGTGGTTGACATTAAAATCTGGACAAATGGTGTCAGACTTGCATTGGTTAATGCTCGTACAATGACATCGCCGACTCTTAGTACTAAAGTAATTGGATGGTCATCGACAAACCTCTCTGTTGCTATGCGACGCTTCGATTTTGCCCGATTGGAGGAATCGGACTCCTTATTCGTGCGTATCTTGGAGGAGCTCAAGGCTATGGCAGCATGGTACTTATTTCTAAGTAGGGGCTTATACTTTTTATTTAAATGTATACATACTGATTTCTTTTGCTGTAGAGACAAAATCGTATTTTTTATAAGTGTCTTTCAAGACACTATATCTACGATCGTGACGTAGGTGATGCTGGTGCTGTTCCATTTCGCATACATGAATTCTGAATATTCGAACATCGAGGCGTAGTTTGCATAAACTGTCTCATCCCTCTTGATCTAATTTGTTACGTGTTCATTTTCGTCGTCTTGTGTATACATGTATACATGTAAAATCTTTGTTTCAGGCAACGTTTTATGTTCACAGGAACACGGGACAAAACATGGCGAAACACAAACGTGTTATTTAAATCCTCGCGCATGCGTTCTACACCTGACCTATCTCACCATTTTTTTGTCCACGTCGGCTCGATAGAGGTAGGTGAAATTTTTTATCTTAACATATTATTTTTATTTTAACATTTTCTTCATTATATAACGTACTTATATACTGTAAAATGCTATTAATATACATGTTTTCTAACTATTTATTATATCATATGCTTTATTAATGATATAATTAACAGTATTGTGGCGTCATGTAAATGCAATTATTCTTCAAGTACCAGGAGAATAATAATTGGCACCATAAAACTTCAAATCCGACAAAAATCAGCTAAATTATAATTCATTCGTTTCACTTGATGTGAAAACAACATTTTGGATTGACGATATGTATAATCAAGTAAAATGGTAAAATAATGAATTTCTGACCAGGTTACTGCCACTTAGGTCTTTTCAGAATTATTTTCTTCAACTTTCTAATTGAGATGGAAGATAAGAGGGCAATTTACGTAGTAATACTATGTTAAAACTAGTTAGTTTTTATTATCGTTTTTCCAACTTATATTAATCATTCTCGACACCTAATTCATGATCTTATCCATCGCCACCAGGGTATATGAGAGAAGAGAATCCAGACTCCCTTCTAGTGCTCAGCGTCTAGCAAAGTAATTCTGATACCATTTATATTTCGTCTATACGACATGGGAGCCACGAAACCAGTTCCCTTATTCACCAACGTTGTAAGTCTAAAGCTCAGACTTAGACTTAAAATTGTCATTAATCATAATTACTGGCATTTCTATGAAATTCGATTTAACCATGTGAAATTTTATTACACTATTGATTGTTACCCACTGAAAATGTATACCAATTTATATCAAATTCAGTACATTTATAACAATATGAGAGCGAGTTTAGAACATTTGGCAATACTAAGTCTAAGTCTATGTTTTAGAGTTACAACGTTGGTGAATAAGGCCCCAATTCTATGCTTGTACCGGAAAATGTTTCATTTATTAGCCATTTGAATATAAATAGGTGTTGCGTTCTCTTTGTTATTATGCACCCAAACTTATTTCTAGTAGTGTCATATAATGTTTTTTTTTATTTAAATATACACATGCTGATTTCTTTTGCTGCAGAGACAAGAACATAATATTTATCAGTGTCTTTAGAGTCTTTCACACTGTAAATGACTTTTGTGAGTAGGTGCTGTTGGTGCTGTCAGCGAGTTAAGTTTGGTGGATATTGATTTAAAAACAGCGCCCCTAGATACTACTAAACACAATATTTCTGTTCAGTCCATTTTGAAAGATAAAATTTATGTTAATGGTATATTTTTCATTGAGCTTTGATATTGTGTTTTGTAAAGAAACATGGAAACTTGTAACAAGAACGGGCCACCTTTTGATTCGATTTAACTACGTATATGGGCCATTGGAAAGATTAGTCCAAAACGCAGACATAGATTCGTATCTCCAACGGTTAAAAGTTTCTTTCATGGTGAGGTTTATTTGAGAAGCAAACAGGTATCCTGTGCGAAACAGTTGTCCCCGATTGGGTATGGCCTACCAGAAAATCTGAGTTATTGCTGATCTATAGTCATCAATGCAGACACTAAATCAGCCGTTCTAGGAAGACCGGGCTTAGTGACAAACTTGCGATCGGGTCAGGTTTAAGAATAGGGGAGTACAATATGAGGAGTTATCGTGCCTTGGGTCGAGAACAAGGACCTTCTTAAATATATCTTCTAGTCAATTCGGTCCCGTGTTCGTGTACATTTGTAGTGGTATTTTAGGTGGTTTTTCAATTCACAATTTGATGATGCGTTGCGTTAACTAAAATATATTCAAGTTTAGGAAAACTATATCTATCCAGGATCTTTCTAACATAACCTATGAGGATATCGATCTTTAATTAAACTTAAGGAGTCAGGAAATCTGGTCCGGTGATTTTGAACGAGTTCTCATTCTTTTTTTAGAAGTTTGCATCAAAACACACACCATCTGGTGACGCAATATGTTTCCATTCAGTAATGAATAAGTTACAGCAATTTTTGTAACTAAGAACATGCTCCAATTGGAGTACGGAGCATGAGTTTGTGCATGGATTATGTTTTACAATGTTTATAGTAATCAAATACAAATGGCTATGCATCGCTCGATGATAAGCTCAACTGGTTCAGTGTCAGTAGATGTATCACCAGCTACAGGTGGACGTTTCTCTAGCAAACATTGTAGATGGTTCCTTACCTTTTTTGGAAAGTAATAAAAATAAAACACCATACTCGGATATTAAACTTATAAATACTACAGTAATTTAATTACCCACAACGTGTTCATTCCTTTTGTATGAAATTCTCATGTCATACAGATACAATTTGCAATGGTGTAATTGTAATTGTCGTAAAAGTGTTGTATTTCAACTAATACCACTTAAACGTATTTATTCTAAACGTTTGCGTAACATATGGACCATATCAGGCTATGTTCATAACAATAATTTCATTAACCAATTATGATTTATTGCAATATGAGCTAATACTTATATTGTGTATGTGACAATTTTGAAATGAGCATGAACTCCGTTCAGATATTGTGCATATAACTAAAGATAAGTACAAGTGTAAATAAGACAAATTGTTCAATTTCATATTTGATTAGGACGTGGAGTTGCAAGCCTAATTAAGGCAATGAACTTTTTCTACATGACGATCGGGTCACAATGTCACGTGTTTTCAGTTTCTCCAGCGCCTATTACATCATGTTTTAACTGTTCATTACTTGTAACGGTTGTACGGAACATTGTTCTTTTCATGTACATCAAAGGATATACCGACAATTAGTAAACTATATATTGATGTACGTGTAAGGAAGTGTGACTTGTTTTACATCATTTACAAGACAATCTTCACGAGAAATGTATGAAATACAACAGTTAAACTGCTATATATATATATAACTCCTTAATCGGGATCTAGAAATAATGATTCATTTAACTGACGTGACGTATAAATATACTACTCAATCAAAGTACATGATACTTTGGATAGTCCTTCAGTTTTTGTATTGTCGTTTAATACTAATGTTTAATGAATATTTATTACTTCCATCTTATGACACAGTCAGTTGCAAACTGTTGCTTCCACGGTCCCTCCACCCCGGGATGGAAGTGGATGTTTACCTTTGGGTTATGAACCTCCGCCATTCCCCCGTCCTTCAGGGACAGCTTATAGTTAAACCTCCGGTTTTAAATATCCCCAACATTTCTCCGGCAGTGCCGGGGGCTGGAAGGTCGAAACACGGCCGTTTCCCCGGCTATCCACCACCCATCCTTGGGACTGAGGGAGTTGTGGTGAATGCAACTGACCATAATGTCAGTATGACCTCTATTCATTGATGCCAACTAAACATTGGTGTGTACCAGAAGTTGGAGATATGGTAGGATTGCACTATACTCGACATTTTCAAATTAGTTTGCCCAGTGAGGTAAAATAGTTCAAAACTGCGAACAGCGACAACACGTACCAAAACGGTTCGTCAAGTTACCAAACGAGGCATTACCATGACCTGACCTAGTTACAGATCCAGGAAACTGTATCAGTTTGTCTGCGTGTCAAGACTTCAAACGAAATAAAAGGAACCGCTCCCTGTGTCTATATAACATTAAGTATGGGACTCAAACATCTTTACATCATTATACATCGTAACAAAACCCTATTACCCATTTATCGTGCATGTCAGTGCATGTACTTTCATGTATACATTGTGCCTCCATACACGTGTGCTTGAAGAAAAGACATGTATATATTTAATGGTCATTTGTACTTGTTTCTTGAAATTTACATGAACATAAATTAGATGAATTAGATAATGATATAGATGATAATTTTCAATCTATCATTGTCACAAGTTGTACGTCGGTCCCAGAGTTTGTGGGCGTGCCAAATTTTCGTATTTTCGGGAAACTTAAAAAAACTACATTTGATTTTTTTCGTATACATGTACATCATTATATCATGATATTTGTTTTTAGAATTGTATGCTTCTGATAGAAACGTTAAACTGCTTTTTGACTAGTTTCCTTCATCAGGTCTGTTAAAGTATGTTAAAGGGACTCAACTCTATAGTCCAGCAATAATGTCCAATAAACATTAATTTTTGGAGAAAGTTACCAAAATTGGTACAAATGTTCCTTTTGAAACATTTTTTTCATGAGACCCACTTAAAATATTTTCTTTGGTTGCCATAGCAACGGTTTTCAAAATGGCCGCCAAAATGATCAAATGGTGGTTTTCGCCCAATAACTTCAGTTTAGAATTGCATATCGTGATTAAACTTGATGTATAAGTAGCTTGACTCTATTAGCCACTAAAAATAAAAAGTTGGATGGGTGGGGTCAATATCTAGGTCACTGTTACTAAAAATAGAAAATCGGTTTTTGTTCAATAACTTCCGTTAAGAATAAGATATTTGGATGAAACTTTCTATATACGTTGCATGTAGGATGATACACGTTGGAATAAAAAATGGGACTAAAAATAGAAAATCGGTTTCCGCTGACTTTATTTAGTCTGGAATGACATATATGAATGAAACGTGGTCAATATATAGCTTCAGAGAAGATACTTTCCATCAAAATAGGTGTAAATGGGGTCAAGGTCGACGTTGATAAAATAAAAAGCCAGTTTCTGCTTAATGATAACAATTAATTACGAATTACAAGCAATATATAAGCACCCTGTTTGGTTTTCTATATTTTTGTTACCATAGCAACCGCAATTATTGTCTGAATAAAACACAAATTGACATGAATAATTTGCTAAATAATGTGTATCCATATACCAAGTTTCATCCACCTAGCTGCAAAATTGTTTAAGCTATGACCGGATCCAGATTTTATAAACGGACAAAACCTGGAGTTTACTATGTTATATATATAAGCCAGTCTCCAGGAAAATATGCTATCTTGACAAGAAACATTTTTTGTGATGTTTCATAGTTATAAAGACTTATGCCAATGAAGCATGATTCAAAAGAAATTGTGTAAATATCTTGAGTTTTGAGGAAGCTACAGCTATCTTTGTAAAGTCAATATTCCGAGTTTTTTGCCTGACGACGTGAACGTCATTCGAACGTCTTTTGACTGTATTTCATAATTACACCATAAGATTAATTCTTGACATAAAATGTTCAAAACAGTGTCACATTTTAGAATTATGTTCTGATTTTTAAAATATGTAGCATAATAGAAACATGTTGCATTTAGAGAAAGGCTACTGTTGTTTAAAACAGCTTACTCTCAGTTTTTCTGAATTGAATAATTTTTCCGAAATTGGTAACCATGGCAACAAAGCATATAGTTTCAACCTAATTTATGAGGAAATTTAAAGCTAAGATGTAGTACTATATGGATAAATTACTTAAAGTAGAATCAACAGACATATACATTGTTTCACTTATTTTAGAGCCTTTTCAAAGCCTTGTTTTACACAGTAATTACATGATGTCAAGTCAGCAGGTTTCCTGGATTACGGCTTATATATAAGTGGAGCATCAGGGGTCAACGTCACAGTTACTTTAAAAGAGTATCAGTTTACTATCAAATTACTTTGAATGAGATATTATGATGGCAATTGCTGTAAATGTTGCTTGTCTGAAGAATATATAAAGTATTTTGCGCCAGATTATTTGGCCGACATGAAAACATGATTTTAAAATTTTCATGGAATTTCATATTTTCTTGTTGTGGAACTTCAGTGTTTCTTTTTTCGAATATTTCAAACAATGCAACGTTAACAAAAATATATGAGATGGTGACCTAAGAGTGTAACACAAATTTTGTAACAGTAATCAAGGAAATGGGACCCACTTGCAGTGTTAACCTCATTTGATTAGCAGACTTGAAGCCCAGAATAATTTCGAAAATGTCCAGGCCACACAAGGTACTAGTATTTGAAAATATGACCAGGTAAGCCATCTCAAACAATATGATCTACTCAAAATACTATATGCAGAGATTCCATGCATGTGTGGTATTCATCATTATGCCTAGGTCTCACTGAACATTTTTATCCTGACAATAAAGATACCTAATTTGGTCGGGCACAGCAATTCCTCGTCAGAAATTCCTTTCTTGGCGACACGTTGTGTTTTATTTCTGGCTTAGCAATGCTTTTGGTAGATAACGGCTCTTTGTAGTACACATCATTGCCTGATACATAATTGCTTGAAGTAGGTTGTTTCATTTACTCTTTTTGTGTTTCATTCCAAAGAATTGCATCTTATACAAGTTATTTCATACATAAATGTTTTGATGTATTAAGCAAATTGTTACTACCAACCAAATGCAGTGAGTTATTAACGAATACGATGTTTAATAATTGTGTGGTCTTCTGATTCCAAAAATACTAAATTACTGTTTATAGTTAAGAATGTTTTACCCAAAAAAGATAACATAACATATGAACAACTTTTAGAACAGATTATTAATTTCTTAATATGCGAAAAGGCAACATATGCCTATCTTAGTGATTAATTATAAAATAGCACAGTTTGTGGCGTTATGACATTGTGATCACTAGATTCCAAAAATCCTCACTTTTATTAATTTTATATTTTTGACTGTTTCACCCCAAATATATCCAAAGCCGACAGTAATTTTGAAACTAGATTATTAATATCTTAATAGGAAAAACTGCATATGTCTATATTAGTGATTTATAACTAAATAATGCGATTGGTGCCATTGTAGTAAACCTATTCCAAAAATCCCCATTTTAGTTTACATTTTGTACGATTTTACCCCAAAATAGCATTCAGTAATCATAAATGATAATATATTATTTGATAAACTAAACTTTAAGTTACTACAAACGAATTGCAGTTGTTTTATAAATAATACGATTTTAAATGCCATCGTGGCCAATCAATTCCTCAAATCCTCACTTTTGTTTATATTTCCAATGTTTTTGCCCCAAAAATGTCTTAAAATACATAACATTTAGGCACCAGATTAGCAATATCATAAGCACGAAGACAATATGTGTCCATCCTATTGATAAATAATCAAATACCATAATAAGTGACATTACAGTAAACAGATACCAAAAATCATCATTTTTGTTTTCATTTTGTAGTATTTTACCCCAAAAAATCGTATCTTGACCAATAGCCGATAATTTCGTATGATGTATAATACTATAAGATACTACACTTATATTGCAGGGGTTTTCAATAAAATACTACTATAAATGACATTGTTGTCTGCCAATTCCAAAAAGTCTCACTTTTGTTGGTAGTTTCTCATATTTTACCCCAAAAATATAGGTCTCAAGTGTTAGTATAGAACTCCACATTAAGTATGTTTCAAGGCAACAATTATGTGGCAGGATAATATAAAACATTTATGTGCATTTTGTGCCCTGTTCTGAAATTCGCAGAAAATGGTGACTTAACTTTAAAACTCAATATTCTCAATTTCATGTCATGTCATTAAGGGCCCTTTTCTCAGATCGAGGCTTATCTATATTGAAATTTACGTCCCTAGAATAAAGTATCTGCTTTATCCACTAATTAATAATTAAACTGGAATACATTTAACCAGGTTTTTTCTAGAACTATCAGTATAAATGTTAAAAATATAGTATCAGTATACCTAAAGACTATTATATAGAATATTTCAAATTTGGCGGCCATTTTGTCGGCCATTTTGGATATTTCAAAACGATATTTCGGTTAAAGGTATAAGTTAGATGCTGGTTAAGTTATTTCTAATAAACATACTTTACAATTACTCATAATAACGTTGTTATCTTGCGTTATATAAGATATACACCGATTTTTCGTTTTTGGCGGCCATCTTTAAAAATGGTTGCCATGGCAACCATAATGGCAGATACAAGATGGGTCTCATGAAAAAAATGTTTCAATATGTTTGCCCAATGTATATACCAAGTTTGGCAACTTTCTCCAAAAATTAATGATTACTCGATTTTTGGAGACATTATTGCTGGACTACTAGTTGGTATATTGCAAAATGTATCAAAACGTTATATTAAAACCGCATTTTTGGCTTGACCTACTAAATACATTTATATATACGAATCTAGACTTATTCATATAGAAGAAAAAAATCGCATAAAGTCGGATCATTAAATTTAAAAACCAAAAAAAAACCAATTGTGTGACTAAAGCATTAAAATATATATTCAACGTTTTGTAGCATAGTGTGGTGTTTAAATACAGAGAAAAGCCGCTACCCAATTAACGGACGGTAAAACATATTCGGTAGTTTTCATCAAACGCGCATTTGATCGAAAAGTAAATTGTAAGACTACTTTTTGTATTCTTTAAACATAGTTTTGTGATTAAAATGTCTATACACCAACGTGTTTTTATCATCATTGTATTTTTTCTTTTCTGAGAAACACCCTTCGTTACATCAGTATCACTGTTGTCGGTAAAAGTTGAAAAACTACTCAAGTTGCAGAAATAGTTTAAATACTCATTAGTATACTAAATTTTTCATGTATAACTCTAACGCTATAATCTGCAATGTCAATATAAACAGAAATCTCTGACCATTACATCGATTAAGGTCGATGTTTGTTTTATCTATTATTTTTTCACCGAATTCGCCAGTAATAAATACGTCTTGGCTTATTGGAATATATGTTTTTTATACCTGATTGACCTGTTTACTATATGTGGCACAGGTCCCAATACCGCGTTAGAGTTATACTAATCATATAAGCATTATAAATGGCCTCTTGGAGATGTGGCACTGTATCTTATAAATAGTTGTCTGAATTAAGTCTAAACTTAATAATGAAAACAACCACAATAATAATTTATTTTATTCATCCAGTAGTAAACATCTACCAATTTCTAAATGCATACATGTATATACATTGTAGTTGTATGTTTGTGTAGACAATGACCTGAATGGAAGTGCTCTACACAACATCGACGGTAACCCCGTAACTGCAAAAAGACAACTTTTCAGGAGACGAAAAAAAAGTATTTACTCCGTTGAACTTATACCGACGATGACACCCTACCTGATCCTATTTGGAACCAAAATTAACTCCGACATGTACAAGAATATGTTGACTTGTACTAAATCGGAGTTTGTAATGTCATATACGGGATTTTCGACTTACCTTTTTTAATCCAATAAAAATACGTTATTTTTGTCACCTGACAGTATTGAAGTAACGCGATTGGCTATTTAGATGGCGACTAGACAGAAATGCGCGGGAAATCTAGCAGATGCGGATGCTGCAAAAAGAGTTTTCGCGCCAAAATTGAGTTAAGGGGTTTTGGTTTGGCACCGTCGCTATGCAGTTATGCACAATAATAACATTTACGTATTTAAATAATTGATACAGATACTTGTATTGATAGACGAACATGGTAGTTTATGTTATATTACTACTGGGTAGAGGGTTAAGATGTCTAATCTAGCAGCCTGGATTCAAATCCCGGTGGCGGCACTCATATCGTACTAGTATGTGCCGGACATATTTTAGCAGAAAGCTGACTGGTAAATAAAAGCTATACTTTTCATATTCTTGTTTGAACTTGTTGTTACTATTTGTAATGTTTGTATTTACAGAATGACATTACTACGGGTGTTACTTCTCGTGTGCCCGTTGGTACAGGTAGCATGGTGTACGCATGCGCAGATGATGGGTGAATCATGTAATGGCCTCAATATGATGCAGGTTCGAAACATTATCATGCAGGCAGTTTCCAGGGCCCGATCATCATTGTCAGCACAGAAAAAACTGAACGAATATTTGAGCCGAACAGGTGCGTACGTTGATATGAATTAATATTCTTTTACAGGTGCGTACAAACGATTACAATCTGCCCTCGCCAAAATGTTGCATTTCTTAGCACGTTAGAACACTGTAGCATCCGGTGCATCCTTGGCAGAGTGATGACTTCATGGCAGAGGTAAACTCCAATGAAGGGTAACTAGTGGGGTTATATTTCTGACCAGTAATTCTCGATTTCGATATTTATACCGCGAGATTAAAGAATTCTTACATCGTACGTACATGTGTTTATAATGTTACATACATATTGCGAAACTCTATGCAAAACAAAGGGAGGTAAATGGTTATAAAATTATTTGAAACGGAGCTAATATGCTGTTGTATAATTATGTACCATTTTGTTATAGCAGCATTTGTCAAAATTTTCAGGTCACGATGAGGCAATGAACCCGACGCCTTATATGCCTAAAACATACCATCAACATTATGCAGCATTCTCACATCTTAACTTACCTGCTTCTATCCAAGTTGACTCCGGATATATTGTGCAGTTTGCTACTAAGGAGATCACTAAGGCGTAAGTCACACCGAGCATTTTTACATCGATGATATACCGATTTTAAAAATGAGCATCTGAGGATATCAGGAAAAGGATCATCCTGGTCTATGGGAAACTTCGGGGAAGTCATTAGACATTTGATGAAATCTCTGTTTCCGATGCCTCCCGGAGCTCATTTATTTAAATCGGGAGTACTGTGTGTTTCATAATAATTCTATATGTCCCTATTTCTAACGAATGTCGCGAGTAAATGCATGAGATCATCTGATATATTCATACATCAATGGAAAGCCAACATTTCAGAATTTTATTCAGAATAATAACATTTCCACTTTATATGGTGACGTCATTGGTGTATGTGTTCTATACTTGCAGACTTGGTGTTGGACCGGATGAAGTATACCGTTGTCCTGGTGTGAGAGCTATATGGCAGGAGGTTATAGCACCATTCTGTATCCGTCGTGATGCCGCCGTCTGTGATCCGAGAGCTAAGTATCGTAGCATTGATGGGTCCTGTAACAACCTCCAAAACCCACTTTGGGGACGCTCCAATAGACCACATAGACGTCTGCTCAAACCGCATTATATGGACGGTACTTGCATAATTTCAAATCCGTATTGAAACTGAGAGTGCCGATACGGACAATTTCTAAACATTAAAATCTGATATTGCCATACAGTATAGTAGTCATTTAAGTAAATTTGCATACAAACTTGAAGGACATATACTTGTGAGTCCAGCGACACAAATCCCTATCATCACATTGCATACCGCTGGCTTTGAATGGGAAGGTCGAAACAACTACTTACAACCTTAAAAGACTTGTATTGGAAATCTGCATCATAATGCGCTTCTTATGAGTCTCTTTTCATGAAAATAGGAACCTGTCTTGTTGACCAAAATTAAGTTAAAAAAATTGTTTTTCCACAAGTAAAGAGTAATTTGAGAAAGTTGTCTCTAAATATTGATTTTGTACTTACGACCTTCTCATTCTTTCACAAACACTATGACGTGTGACGCTCCCTTCTCTCTCATTTCGTTTTTAAATCTTATTTAACTCAAAACATTTGCAGACGTCGGGAAGGTAACCAAGGGGGACAACCATATGTGAACAATGTGCTTCATTTTGCAGGTGTTGGTTTACCCCGACAGTTAGGTGTGACAGGAGAATATTTACCCAGTGCTCGTACTGTAAGTAACGTAGTTCACAATCAGGATCCATGTTGCCCGATGGTTGATCCAGATATCAGCTTGTTTGTAATGCAGTGGGGACAGATGGTAGACCATGATGTGACGGATACAGCTATTGCTAAAAGTGCTAACGATGCTACCGTCATCTGCTGCAATCTCACTCAACAAGTTCTAATGCAAAGGTATAATAATAATAATAATAATAATTTACGAGGTTGACACATTTGCATATGCGCAAGACAAACCTATTGTTATTAAACTGCTCATTTCGTATAAGTCCATCTACAATGTCGATATCCAGGGTAATTACGGCTGTCTAGTCTCATTCAAAAGGACATTATAGCATAAAAACGGTGATTTGCTCAAACGTTCATTGGAAGAAAGTGATAAATATAAAGATTCACGCACCGTTGGTGTCAAGTTTTATGAATGCTCATTTCAGGTCATAGCCGACGGGCTTGGGCACCAATCGTCCCTCGTAATAGCACGAAAAACATTAGTTAACCATACATAGTACACTGTTCCCGATGAACGCTATTTGTTGCGTTGTCTTTGAGTTGTTTCGTTCTTGTCTGTTGATTATTGTTCTTGATTTGTTTAACTGACTGAAGCATTATACTGTAAGAGTGTAATATTGCATATATCACATGAATTTTCTTGTACCCGGGTTAATATAGCGAGTACGTTTAATCTTATACGTAACATATGTGATATAAGGTTATACTGCATGGTCATGTTTTTCCAATAATTCGATGCACATTTTGCGTTTTTAGTGTAATATGATAGAAAGAATCTATCGCTCGTTGTCAATTGCTATATTTATAGAAAATATAATTAAATACATTGTATTCCAAAACTCGTTTAATATAAACTTATTTCAATTGACAACTCATGATAGATCCTTTTTATGTGATGCGACCGGTATTCAGTCGTTCGTACCTTTTTGTTTCAGTTGGATACTTTTTTTTAGTTCGTTGTGCTAAGCAAGTTTAGCAATGTTGTATGAATAAAGTATTAGGTATATGTCTATATTTCAGACCGGAATGTTTTCCTATCAACATTGTACCGGGAGATAAGCGGTTCCCAGAGTCATGTATGAACTTTGTAAGATCTATTGCTGGACACAGTGATTCGTGCGATATGGGTACGTACACTTAACTGTAACAATTAAACTTCGTTATGACGAGCATTGATATCACTAGCAGCCGGTCTATCTCGAACAAGTTTTAAAATTGAATTCGCTTGTATCATCAATACTTGCTATTTCGAGCACCCTGTTTATCTCGAGCCGTTTACCTGTCCCGATTATTCTCGAGATAACGAAGTTTTACTGTACTTTTATTCTGATCCAATAAAACATACATGTTACAAATTTTCACACAAAGGGCATACCCGTAATAAAAAAAACGCATTTCGATTCAAGAACATACTTTTCATGTACATTTTGCTATCATTGAAAATTGATTTTTTTTCTAGCCTCAAAATCTGAAATTACTAACAACAAATAATTTAGCAACTATCAAAAACATCATTTCGATATGTTATGGCGCGAATAGTATTGGTACGATTCATTTCAGGACGAAGAAATCAATTGAACCAGGCGACGTCATTTTTAGACGCGTCATATCTATATGGACATAATGACGAAGATGCTGGGAAACTTAGAACTTTCCGCAATGGTATGATAGCAAATCCCTTTGTACCTTTTCCTTTCTGTATTGTTATGTAGTTTACTATTACTTTTTTTTTACGCATTTTCCTATTCGATAATATGGTGAGCATCTCAGTCTCTTCTTTAAACTGGTCAGGGATGGTGCAGACACAACAGTTTGCGGTAAATTCTTCCAGGGGCCAACAACATGATTATAAAAGAAGAATGTTCTTACATCATACTTGGAAAATTCTTATCAATTCTTTCATTATGGCCGCTGCTATCGTGATGATCCGTATTCTAATACCAGTCTTGTCATAAAATAATATCGTTTTAGACTTATTCGCTCTATAAGGGTATACTCCAATTATGTGAATTGACTTTAAACTCATAATAAGACTAAAACTATTGAAAAAAACAACATTGAGTTAGCTGTAATCATGAAGTACCGTTATTTCTTATTTAGTTTAACTAGTCATATGTGTGAATTTCGTCTAAACTCATTTTTGAATAGAATGCACTCCTGATCTTGGTCAGCGTAATTCCAAAAGCAAAGTGGTCATTGACGGGGACGTCTTCGCTCTTTTTCACCTTACAGTACTAATAGAGATGTGCACACCTAGACCTGTATGGACATATGTAAACTTTAAGCGTTAAAAACCGAGGGATTGTCTCAAATGAATTCGGATATAATATTTTAAGCAGACGAGTTTAATCATGTTTATTGATGGTAAATCAATCCATTTAACAAGTGGTAGTCATACATACATGAGAACACCTCTAGTATATTTACCCGTTAAACGATATAGAACCTCAAATCCGTCTAGGTGTGCACATCTCCAGTGTGTAGAATCACGTGATCAAATGAATGCCGTTTTGCACTCAAAACAATTGCGAATTCGTACCAGCATCAATTAAAAACAGCTTAAGATAGAGCAAAATCGGTACTTGCCGGGTATTCTTACATATACGGAATGTACTTTAGGCTATGTTATATTACCATATTAAATGCACGATCTTTATAATCAAGAAAAAACTCACCGTTAGCAGACGAAATCGCAATAGTTTTGAGTGTAAAACGGCATTCATTTGATCACGTGATTCTACACATTGATCTCTAATACAATATTGTTTCATTATTTGTAGGCAAATTACAAATGACACGCCAAGGATTGTTTCCGGCCGGTCTAGAGGACCAAACACATTGTGAATTACAGAATCCAGGAGATTATTGCATGAAATCAGGTACATGCTCTATTTATAACTTCAAAGATTATTGCACCATTTTTTGTAATTTGGCCCCTTATTCAGGATTTTAATGAATTGGTATTTAGGTAAATTAAAAAAGGATAGGTTAGCTAAATATAAAAAATATGGTAAGAGTGAAAATCATTTCGGGTTTGGAAATTGAACAATTAGGAAAGAGGTTGAATGTAGTTGTCATCATGACAAAAACAGTTAATCCCTTCCCTCAGTATCATGAAGATCGAAAACTGTTTTCATACTTTCTCAGAAACTTTGTGAACCATCTTGCAATCTCAGTTTTTAGAGTGCTAGTTTGACATCAATGCGATCAAGCAGTTCATGCGTTGATACTCTTCTCTATCTGATTCCATCAAAACATGGTTATGCCAACTTACTCGTTTAAAATTGAAAGCCACGAGTCTTCTTTGAACTCGTGTGTGATTTGTTTCTCTAGCAGGCGTAAACTTTGACATAAGTATGATGATCCTTACGTATAATATGTTGTTAACATGTTAAAATATCTTACCACTTCCTAATACAATGCCCAGTCAAGTTATGACATTTTGGAAGTGACGTAGCCCATTACGTGTACCCAAAATATTTAACCACGTTACGTTATTCATACCCTAACTGTATGTCACTATTAAATTTTGTTTAAATTTGCTAAACTCAATTTCGGTTAGATGTTAAAAAATGGCAATTTGTTTCTTAATGCAGGTGATTTTCGTATTCACGTGATGCCAGGACTTACGGCAATCCAAGTGCTGTTTCTGAGGGAACATAATCGGATTGCTGAACGTTTGCAGATGTTGAACCCAACCATGTGCGACGAAGACGTCTACCAAGAAACGAGGAAGATTGTCATTGGAATTTATCAACATATTACATATTCACAATGGTTGCCACGTGTCATTGGAGAGACGCTTACAATGCAGATGGGATTAGCACCAACGCCAATGGGTCACAACAACGTTTACGATGTTTCGGTTGATCCGAGTGTATCGAACGTTTTCGGCGTGGCTGCTTTCCGTTTTGGTCATACATTGCTACGTAACACAGTCCTGTACATGAAAGGTCAGGGGATGCAAGTACGGAACGAAATGGCATTTAACCGCCCGGCGATGATTTTCAGCGATGCTACAATGGGGTGCTCATTTGTTGGCCTTGGACTGTCCTTGCACTCGTCGAGTCAACCAGACGGCAAAGTTGTCGACAGCGTTAGGAATAACTTGTTTTTGGACATGAATGGGCGGAGTTTCGATTTGATTTCACTGAATATTCAAAGGGGGCGTGACCATGGCGTTGCTGGGTAAGAATAGTGTCAAACTTTATGCTTCTTTTGCATAATACTGTTCATAATTTACGTCATGGCTTAATCCATCTTCGATTGCAATTACACAAAAGTAAACAGAAAGTTTCTATTTAGAAATAAGATGCAGATTGCATCAGTCTACTACGTCTGTAAGATGGGTTGCTTTATAAGTATTGATCATTACATAACAGGAATAAAAAGTACTTAGTAGTGTGCGTTCCGTCTAGACATTATGGTTTATCAAATACATGCATCTCCCGTTGCATCAATATGTATCGCATCTATGGAATATTTGTTGCTATGCAACTATATAAGATACTTGATATTGAGTTATAGACTTACTAAGTTTTACTTCGACATTTCTGTCGACATCTTGCAAATAATTTATATCTTTGATTCATACATGTACCTGTTTGTTATCATTATATAGGCCTTATATACAGTATACATACAATCAAAGAAATTATGCACACGATTGAACAAAACTGGACTTCGGAAATGTTTTTTCCATTCTCTTTTGTCAACAAAGGCTGGCGTAATAGCTTGACCAGATTAAACTGAAACTGTGTACATACATTAAATATTACGTACACTTATAGCTGGCCTTATACGGAGATAACGGTGTACAGTAAATAAACATACGAATCGAATACAGCAGAGTACAGGCGGACAAGCTTACGGAATTTGATGAGTCTCAGTTAAATCTGGTCAAGCTATACCAACGATGGACTATATTATATCAATTGTTTTGAATACAAACAATATTACACAACAGAAAAGGGAGATAATAGAGTTCTGTCACCTCCTAGTTGGTGAATTATTGGATGCTTCACATCATGTTTTACTTGTACATATTGTATTCATACACTAGGTATAACGCCTGGAGAAAGTACTGTGGACTTCCATATGCTATGCATTTTGGTACTGGTCCTGGGGGACTTATCGACCATTCGGCTGAGGATGCTAGAAAGTTATACTCTATATATAGGTAAGCATACTTAGCTATAGGTGCTAGAAAGTTATACTCTATATATAGGTAAGCATACTTAGTTATAGGTGCTAAAAGTTATACTCTGTATACAGGTAAGCATACTTAGTTACAGGTGCTAAAAGTTATACTCTGTATACAGGTAAGCATACTTAGTTATAGGTGCTAAAAATTATACTCTGTATACAGGTAAGCATACTTAGTTATAGGTGCTAAAAGTTATACTCTATATATAGGTAAGCATACTTAGTTATATGTGCTAAAAGTTATACTCTGTATACAGGTAAGCATACTTAGTTATAGGTGCTAAAAGTTATACTCTGTATACAGGTAAGCATACTTAGCTATAGGTGCTAGAAAGTTATACTCTATATATAGGTAAGCATACTTAGTAATAGGTGCTAAAAGTTATACTCTGTATACAGGTAAGCATACTTAGCTATAGGCGCTAGAAAGTTATACTCTTTATACAGGTAAGCATACTTAACTAAAGGTGCTCGAAAGTTATACTCTATATACAGGTAAGCATACTTAACTATAGGTAACAATTTAACCCAGGGTTCTTTACTAGGGACTTACTAGTAAAACTTCGGAATATTTGAGCTTCCATGTAAATTTGGTGTAAATTATACTGCAGTTTGTGGTCTATAATGATATATGATATATAAGTATAACAACTATGTACTTATCACCCGGGAATGACCTAAATGGCTGCAACGGTCTTTTTAACCGATGTTGTGTCGATGCATGAACAACAGTTCCTACCTAAGACAACACACACAACGTCAGGTGTCTTATTCACCAACGATTGCAACATTAACATTCAGGCTTTATATTGCCAAATGTTCTATTCACTCCATGTTGTTATGAATAAACCAATTTTTATATAAATTGATATAATGTTCAGTCGGTACCAACAAATAATCAGATACTATTTCAGAGGGTTAAATCTAATTGCAAAGAAATGGAAGTGATTCTGAATGTTGTCAATTTTAAGTCTAAGTCTGAGTTTCAGCATTACAATGTTGGTGAATAAGCCCCGGATTTTAGATTGAAAATATATAAATGTATAAATTTCAGACACCCTGACGACATTGACATCTTTGCCGGTGGCTTATCAGAAACACCTGTGAAAGGAGGAGTTGTCGGCCCTTTGTTCGCTTGTATCATTGGTCAACAATTCTATAATCTCAAATATGGCGATCGTTTCTATTACGAAAATGCTGGAAAAGGTGGATTTAATGCTAGTAAGTAAACAGTCTACGAGGTCATATAACTTGTGGGGAGCGGTTACCTAGAGGTAGGGCTCGCGCTTCGGGATCGAGAGGTTCCGGGTTCAACCCCCTCTGGACCACTCGTTGATTTCTCTGAGCAAGACCACCCACAAGCTCCACTCCTACGTGGTGTAAAATGTTACCTTTAAGGGTAGTGTCTATTCCTTGGCGACTCAGTTCGATGTTGAGAGACACGAGTGTAGGTTTCCATAGGTAGCCCAGTGACCAGAGGAAGTTAAACTGTCAAGGCCTAACAGCTGAAAAGAGTCATAGAAAATTGATAACTTAACTTTATAACTTTAACATTAAATTACATGAGTATAAATGTATTATAACACCACCTTGAAGTCTACCACTTTTATCCATACTGAAACTAAAATAGACATACTAGTATAATTATAGTGGTTAGGTCCTTGGAAGCGAGAGGTTGAAGGTTCGAATATCGGCGACAGGCGGGTTTGAACAGAGGTAATCTGTTGATTAGCCGCAAGCTTGTTAAATAAATGGTTGCCGTAGGCCCCTTCTCTACAACAAACACTTTTTCGATCGCTCAAGAGAGGGATCACTGTATAACAGTCATGAACAATCGGCATGAACAATGATTTCAAATAAAAACTCTGATATCATTCATTCCATCTTTACAGGGCAAATCAATTCATTGAAGAAGATGACTTTAGCCAGTTTGATGTGTCGCCATTTTGAAATGCCCCATCTTCAAATGAACCCATTCAGGATGCCTGGTCCTATGTAAGTATCCGAGAGTACCCGAACATTTGTTGTTGTTGGTGTTTTGGTGTTTGTTTTGTTTATTCTGCTTTTACTCCGTAATTCAACATGCATACTACATGTATTGTTACTGCAATGCCGCACATGAAGAAGCGTTAAAACAATGTATATATATCCATTTAAGAACCATCTGTGTTTCATTTTTGTATTAACGCAACCTCTCTTAAGAACGACAATTGATGTGACGGAATGCTATATACACGTTGTAATGAGGCTCCAGATGATGAGGCATTCGTTATGAGGCTACGACCAATATTAACCAGACTATCATTTGTCTACGTTTAGTTTTTACTAAATTCTATATAAAATCTGATTTTGTTTTATGTCGATAATTGTTAAGTACATAGCGACTCTCATTATATTCAGAACAAATCATGCAAAGACGCAAAGAACATTTCAGTACGATTACTTCATAAGTGATAGTAAATGGTTTCGAAATAGAAATACATTTGTGTATATTGGCAGCATGCTTGTAATATAGTTTGATGGGAGTGATATTTATGAGCCTTTTGCAGATGCATATAATGAAAACGAAAGAGAGGTTTTGTGTTTTTAGAAATATGACATTTAAATGCATCAAAATCACTGTTATCAATATTGGCGTAACATAACTGATCTAAGAGCATTTGGAAAAACGATAACGAAAGGTGTATGGTCCTAGGAATTTGAAGCGCGTTGCAACAGACTCCATGTGATATTAAAAGCATTTGGATAAAGAACACGATATCAGTTAGTTGATCAAGTAAACATAATATCCACGATGGGACCAACAGCATGTATCAAGTTACTATCAGCTATCGACTGGTGCATAACGACATCATGTTGTCTATCGCACCTTGTCCATTGTGTTTATTGCTGTATTTCAACAATATCTTAGAACTATTGTAGGAATCAATAAACATCACGTATTAGCTTACTATACCAGTACCATCACCCCAGTCATTGACTTCCTTCGACACATGTCGAGCAAATAGCCATAACCAATATCACTTAGGAACAAATTCTGTCCTACCCGGAGTAACGGTATATTTCGTTCTGGAAAACGAATCTAGATTTACTGGGTCATAGTTCAGATCATCATTATCCGAGTTAGTCATAGAAGAACAAACCCAAATCGCCCAACTTAGTACAACGGTATGTTTTCCGGATCCCAATCACAGACTTTCCCCGACTGAAAAGATTGGCGCTGACAACGAATATACATAATATGTAGATTCACTGGGAGATATAATAGTCAAAAGCTTTATCATCCGAACTATCCAGGTGGGCCCCAACCGAATCTCATTAAAATCACGATCACGGACCATGTTATTTCTGACAGGAGCCTGTTGATAATCTAGAGTTTTTCATGTGGGCCTAAACAAAAACAAATATTGCAACCTTATTTATTGCAGGAACCCGATGGTGAACTGTAACATGTTTGATGACATGGACCTGGTGTTATGGAGTAACCAATAAGTGGGCAATCACACTCTTAACATCCCGGTAAAACAATATACAGTAAAGTTTCGTTATGACGAGCATCGCTATCACGAGCACCCGGCCTATATCGAGCAAGTTTTAAAAAAGTATCCATTTTATCATCAATACATGTTATTTGGTTATTTCGAGCACCTGATTTATCTCGAGTATTTTACCTGTACCGATCACTCCTCGAGATAACGAAGTTTTACTGTATACCGTTGAGGTGGGCTTACCAACCAACCAAGTAGCGTGTATTGTAAACCGGTTTATCAATAAATCTCTCCACTGGTTTAAATGATTTGCTTTTGTTGTATATTTCAATACGATAAAGTCGTCCAAGACACCGGGAAAAAGGATCAAGATTGAACGCCAGGAGGAAGAATGTTTGGTCTTCAGTCGAATCGATATATGGAACCAAATACTCAGTAAAAAAGGTATGAGAAAATCCGACAGGGAAGGTAGCACTCAACCTTACCAGCCGAGCACAGAAATCAGAAACATCACGACACAAATACCCTGATCAATGCCCACACAAACCCATGCCAAAACGGCGACCAAACGAGACACAACAACTCCAGGGCGTGACCTAGTTTAAAACACTAAGGACAGTGACCTAACGTTATTATTATTATTATTATTATTATTTATATAGCCTTTTTTTCATGTATACACACGTTCAAAAGTGCTGTACAATCATGACTAATACATGGTTAAAACAGTATATAATTCACATAAAATATAAAAGTAGGACCTACTAAACCCAGTAGGCGGGGGCTCTACTTAACCAGTAGACGGGGATCTACTTAACCCAGTAGACGGGCCTCTACTTAACCCAGTAGACGTGGCCCTACTAAACTTAATAGTAGGGATCTACCAATAGGTGAATTGGGCTTCTAGTCCTGGGAACATGTGGGTCATTGGGCCCAATGATAGGGCGCCAAGTTAATGGGAACATACACACAGTCAGCATTAGTAGGGATCTATTGAAGATAGTTGACGGGGCTCTACTTAACCCAGTAGACGGTGCCCTACTAAACTTTATAGTAGGGATCTACCAATAGGTGGATGGGGCTTATAGTCCCGGGAACATGTGGGTCGTTGGGCCCAATGATAGGGCGCCAAGTTAATGGGAACATACACAAAGTCAGCATGAATAAGCTCTATTAAAATAGTGCGTTTTCAGCGCTTTCTTGAAGGACGGTAGTGTTTTACTGTCTCTGAGCGCTGTTGGCAGTGCATTCCAGAGTTTCGGTGCAGCAGCTGTGAAACATCGGTCACCGTAAGTCACAGTCCTCGTCCTTGGCACAACTAGAAGAACAGAATCATTTTGAGACCTTAGCTGTCTATGTGGAGTATATACTTCCAACATACTTCTGATGTAGCCAGGCGATTTTCCATGTAGTGCTTTGAAAACATGAGTCAAGACCTTGTACTCTACCCTGTACTGTACAGGTAGCCAGTGAAGATCCTTCAACACAGGAGTGCGATTGTGATTGTAACGCGGTGTCCGTGTGATGAGGCGGGCAGCTGTATTTTTAATAATTTGTAGTTTATTCAGAATGATTTTCGGGGTGCCACATAGTAATGAATTGCAGTAATCCAGTCTCGATGTTACTAAAGAATTGATCAGGGATTTTGTTGCATCAACAGTCAAGTATTGTCTGATTTGACCTATTTGTCGGATCTGCATGAAACACGACCTTGAGGCAGAGTTATGCAACCTAAAGAGGCACAACTACGATTTGACCTAGTTAAAATAATGGGCGAGGTAGAAATCGGTAACCCTCATTTGACCGACAGTTAGATCGATGCATAGAGGATCAACCAGTATAATATAACTATATTTAACCAATAGATGTCTAACGTTGTGATACAGTCCAGCTAGGGAAATAATACAGTAACGCACCGGCAGAATTCTCTATTACGGCGAAACACTTACTACAAACAAGTACATTACTATTTTAATGCTAAACTATATTTACCCGTACATACAATGGTTGTTATTCGATGCCGCCAGCAAGCAGATGTCCCAGGAGGATACAAGATTTGATTGGTTATAACGCTGTTGGACTCGCCCGTCAGGGGTAAAATAGGATGATAAATGTTCGGTAGGTACTAAAGTCCAAGTCCCAGGAGGATACAAGATTTGATTGGTTATAACGCTGTTGGACTCGCCCGTCAGGGGTAAAATAGGATGATAAATGTTCGGTAGGTACTAAAGTCCAAATCAGTTCGGAACGGGTGTTTATATAACGGCTACATATGTTGCAATTTGCGGGTCTTAGCAGGGGCTATTAAAAAGTAAAAAAAAACTTTTTGCGCGGAGCGGCGATTTTCCTTTCGAACTTTTATGGAACATGTTAAATACTTTCATGTCTGTCAGATATTTTTTAGTTATGATTTTCGATTTTTTCCAGTTCTTAGGTTTTGTCTTAATCTAAATTTGATAAATGCAAGTGTTTTTTTAATCTCTATGTTTCTTTATTTATGTATGTCAGAATAGTTTGTTTTGCCAAAATTTAAACGGGTAAATATAGCTTGCCAACATTGAACTGACACTTCTTATTTACAAAATATTCATATGCGCTCCTATACTCCTGCCAAATGGAACTAGTTCTATGCATATTTTAAACTATGTTGAACGTATTAATTCGCAATAAATTTACTTATCAAGCTCACAAACCACGAAATAACAATGTCCTTTAGTGTCAGTTTCACGTTGTCAGGCTATACCACGTTATTGGAATACACTTTGTTATTTTATGAAACATGCTAAATGCCATCTGTGAAGCATTAATCAATATTATAATGGTGCTCATATTTCTAAAACATGTTATGTTCATTTGAATAAATATTTCAATAGAAAATAGAATGTTTTCATGTTTTCTATTCTTTCCTGGTGTTTCACTGCCTTCAAGTTTTTAACCAGGTTTTCCAAAGGAAAACTCTGGTTATTAGATTGCTGAATGTCGGCGGGCCTTAACAATTTCTTCTGTGCACAACTCCTCCTACATTTCTTCATAGATTTCAACCAAACTTTCAGAGAATGATTGTCATTATGTGACCTGGTGCATATTATCAGGGTTTTATGATTCAACCAATTTTGACGGAGTTATGGCCCTTGAAACAGAAAAAATTGGCCGCTTTCCTTATGTCGCACGGTACTCAAAGTACACGACATAGAGTCATGAAACCTTCACAGAAATGGTCAGGATGTTTTCTCTACACCTGGGGTTTCACTCCCCTTTCAGTTTAGTACATCCAGAGTTATTAGCCATTGAAATGGTGTAAAATAGCCATTTTTGACTTGTTTCACATGCTACTCAAAAAGTATTTGACCTAGGATCATAAAACCTTTATAGAAATGTTTGACAGCATGTACTCTAGTGCACCTGGGGTTTCACTCCCCTTTCAATTTAGTACAACCAGAGTTATTGCCCTTGAATTAGTGAAAAATACCCATTTTCAGCAATCTTAAGTTTTTGCAGCGTACACTCAACACATGAGAATAACTTCCCTTGTGCATCACACATCACGCCGGAATTTTAGTTTGTTTACAAGTTTCTACCAATACCTTTTACTAAATAAAAAGATTTACTTAAAAAGAACTAGCGGCATCTTTGATGCCCAGCATCAACATTTCACTTGTCTATTGGGTACTCAGAAAGGCATACTACTACTATATTAATAAACAATATACTTACTTACTACTAGTGACTGACGATAGCCGTCTACCAGAAGGGCATTAAACAAAATTGTAAGTAAGCATGACCAAAGCACACGGGTGAATAAAAATTGACATGTTAATGAACCGTGCCAAACATTTCACATGGGTGGATCCTTGGAACATTACAGCCTGTAATCGTGCAGTTTATGTATTTTGAAGATATCACGTACTTAGTGACGTCATTTTGTCTTCTCAAAATGGCCACTTTTGCGCCAAGAACATTTAGGGAGAAATCGAAAGCTGTGGAGCAGAAGCTTGATTAATTTACATACTGCAATAATAAACTAATGCCTAAAATCAACTTCGCATGTGTGTGAGAGAGTGATTACGTGATAATACAATCATATGTTCTAGGTTGTCCATGTACCCATCCATTACATTCATCTGCTACATGCTTGATAAATATAAATTGTATGAAAAATAAGTTACGACCAACGTATGCATTTAAAATGTCATAATTATAATCACTTATATATCTGTTTAGTATAGAGTCCTGAGGGTGTGTATGCAATAACTTTCTCAGATTTAATGATAGATAAGTGGTTTGACCCTTATTTCAAAGCTAATGGCTCCAAGTTTATGTAAGATATGGATTTAAATGCATGCTATGTGAATATGATGTCAAAGCGTCATCGATGATGCCGTACCTTTTCAGTGATTCCAGGTAAATTTCCGAGCTGGAACAATTTCGCTGAAGATCACATTTAAATTTGACCCCGACACTTACCAGACCTAAACCCCTTGGCTTTCTGATCATGGGAATGGCCGAAGGAGGGATTGTATAAAACAAAATTAGTATATTTCATTGATCTGAAAACTACAATACAATGTCAAATTGGAAGCATCGATAGGTAAAATGCAAGGAATTAATTGGTAATTTACAACGTCATTTGCTGCTGATTTTGGCCGTTTTCAGAATTAAGAAAAATGCTTCAAACATCTGCTGAGAAAATTATATGTAACATTTAGAAATGATTTATGTCCTGAATAAAACTTACATGCATATGTTAAATTATGGCATATAACAACACATATTATCTAAAAAAATGACAAAGTAATTAAAGTTATTTATGTTACCATATATTAATGATCAAACTGTATGTATGTCTTTGTGAGAAAAAACTTTACCATGAGCACTTTCCGAAATAGTTTGTCTGGTGCTGCATTCCAACATGCTTATGAAGCAGATTTGCTCAAAACAAAAGAACATAAACACTCGTTAATCATCCATAACCAATGATTTATATCAAACGGAAATGAAAATTGTCCATGTTTGGCAGCCTGTGTGTATATAATATGAAAGCAAATCAACATGAAACCTTGAACAAATACGTTATATAGAAGTTGTGCAATGATTGATAGAAATAGCGAAACTTTCCCAATCAGAGAAAACATCATATTGGCAGGAGATCATGCTCAGCTTACTGGCCGTGCGGCTGTTTACATAATGTGGCAGTGTCCATATATGGTTATCGGTGACTAATATACTCAACCGGTGGATTTAAATAACTTTTTAGTTAAGAAATAAATTACAATATTTACTTGGATATAAGAGAGTTAGTGCCATTTTGAAGACTTACTTTTGCGAAGACTTTAGAGAAATACATCGACATATTTAGTGTTTATTATCAATCATTAAAACGACTAACGGTTAGCAGTCATTTTTTGGAGTGGATTTTATAAATATTTGTTTTCAAAGAGGAACGCTGGAAGCGAACCGAACAAACCGTTCAAGGGAACCAGTTTGGACTGAAAGATGTTATTGTTGTTTATTGCTGTTTACGTAAATATTGTTAGACAAAAACACGACATCGAAAGGTCTGTTGATATAACCTACGTGAGGTGATGATGACATGTTTAACAAAACTTCGGATATAGATGATGACGGGTAAGTTCATGTTCCGTGCTCATAATTAGTCATTTTATTAATAATATAATTGATTGTTATTTGTATCTTCAAAATAACAATTAAAACTGATATATTAAAACCAAAACAATGTAGTCGTTTATCAAAATAATAGTTTACAAGTTGAAATAAACCATACAACTCTTCATCGTATAATGATTGTTTGTAATTATTAATGCTTGGGGTTCTTCTTTCAGACTTTTGTCAGTAAATGTAATGGATACTATCATATTGATATTATATATAATGATGTGGGATCTGTTCTTATTTAAGACTATCGTTTTCCCTTCGGCGACTCATTTTATTCTCAATCGTGCATTTAGATGCATCAGTGGTCGAGTGAGTAACACTTTTGAATACCGATCGAGATGTCCCTGGTTCAAATATAGGTCGGGACACTTTGAACAATTCTCTTACGCAACAACACATAGAGACGAGCTCCTTCCTAACGAATGCGCAAGATGTTCACGATAATGACAAATTGGACATGAACGACAGCACTAAATGAATATTAGAGCACAGAATGATAAATGAGCCTTTTACTAATTCACAATTATTTTCAGAAATTTGTTGGGAAGTTAAGACAATTTAGAAAACAAGTTAGTTTTTTCGTTTGTGGACATTTTTTTTCAATTTGTTTGAGAAAAAAGATAAGGGGAAATCGGGCAGGGAAAGCAAGTCCCCGTTCTTAAAGATATAACCAAAAACCGGTGATCCCAAGTTACCGAATGAAACGCAGCTATATATATAATACCCGACCTATTGATAAAGTCCCCGCTTAAAACCAGCTTGGACATATTTCGATTGCCCTGCTCGTTTGTTCGAATGTGGTGTACAGCAACTTCAGAGTTTATGTGAAGACGCCTTTTTACAGATAATGAAAACTGCCGTAGTTTACCTACAACTTACCTACAAAAATCAATTACATTAATTTCCTAACCTATGTTTGTTCTTTAAGTGGCTTAAACAAAGGCAACATATATGTGGTTGACAATCCATAGGATTGGATTTGTTGTCATTTAATTTAATAAATACACATCTAACCATCGATGTTGACAGGTGGCCAGGTGTCTCCTAAGTCAAAATTGACTGACCCTTTCGATAGGGTGATACTAATATAAAAATAAACAAGCATTACCTTTTTAGTAATCTAGGGTCCTATGATAAATTTTTGGATTTGTTCTATTTTGTCTTTCTTTGCGCTTTCGTTTTGATTATTACACATGTTATTAGACGCATACTTTAAATATGGAAATAACACCCGGTATACTCAATAAGTATCATAAATAGAATGAGAAGGTCGTAACTACAAAATCAATATTTTGAGAAAACAAGAAAAACTGTCTGTCAATCTCTTAAGGTAAAACAATCTTTGTCAACTTCAGTTTGGTCACCATGACAAGTTCCGATTTTCATGAAAATAGGCTCATAAGAAGCACCACATGGTGTAGATGTCAAATGTACATACGTCTTATAAGGTCGTAAGTGGCACTTACGACCATCTCATTCTTAGCCAGCGATATACACATACCAACATTTATCAACTTCCTACGTACGCTAAACATATCGAAAATTGGTCTAGAACCTAACATGTCGTCCACTATAAATACAGTCGTTATAATAATTATTATTGTATATGAATATTATGACTCAAGCACAGCAGATGGACACACTGACCATATTGGGATGTTTACAGTCAGTCACATCACCAGTAACATCTGGAGCTATTTAAGTTATCATATATACTATGTCGTTCAAGTGTCTAGCCTCCAGTTATTAGTATAGGTGTGTTACGTCTGTTTGACTGATAGTTGTTGCGATCATATTTGTGATATGTTGGAATCAATTGTCATTATTTGCAAGTTTTGTCTTCCAATCTTTCAAATGTTTGACGATTATTTCAGATATGAAGACGGATAACGTAACGACAGCACTTAATGAATTGTTCGACTGGTAACTTGTGAAAGAGATCTTCGTGACGTCATTTTGTTGCCGTAATAAATCTCCAGACTGCGCAAAACTGACTTTTATTTCTGCATATTTATGTGTGAAACATGGAATATTCGATAAAACGCAGTGACACCGACGCCAGTTGTGACTTTAATTCTACTGCTGATTATAATAATCAAGAACATATCTGTGAAAACAACACGGCGAATGTTACAGAAACGCTGGTTCATCTAAATGCAAGATACGCCGCGGCAATCCTGCCGTTTACAGTAATGTTAGGATTTTGTGCGCTTCTTGGAATCTTGGGTAATCTGTTAGTTTTTATCGTTTATGGATTTGGTAAACAGTTCCGGGAGAAGAAATATCGTCATTATGTGTTGACTTTGGCTGGTGTAGATCTAATTACTTGCTTGACCATGATACCAGCTGAAATGGTTAAGCATCTGAGTTACTTTAACTTTACGGAAGGAATCTTATGCAAAACCAAATGTTTCTTTAATGTATTTGCTGCGTCGGCTGCTGCGTTTTGTTTGACATTGGTGGCAGTTGATCGATACATCATGACTTGTCACCCTTTATTTTTCTCCAAGTTACAGAAATATTCTATCAGCATTGCATCACGACTGTGCGTGGTGTTTGTTTTCGTCGCCATTGTGACATCACTTCCGGCCGCCATTCTGTGTGGAATAACAAAAACAAAGATGGCGGAGATAAATGGTGTACATATTGACGTCTATCTGTGTGAAATAGAGCCCCGATATGAAAGAAAACTAATTCGATATGTTTACAGAATAGCACTAGGCTCAGTTTTGATTATAATTTTCATTGTCATGATAATACTGTACGCTCAAATTGGTAGAGCGGTTATGAAGTTTGTGCGGGTCCGACTTTCACAAGATAATGGAACGATAAGCATGGAAGATCTTACGGGCGAGAAGACGTCTTTAAACTGTCGTCCTAGGACTAGCACAACTTTACCTTGTAATTTAAAACTTCTGTTTGTCGTCACCATGGTGTTTATAGTGACCTACATGTTCTACTTTGCGCTATCCTGGATTGATCAGACAAAATTAACCCCAGCGGAGTTCTTCTTCTTTTCCGTGGCGTTCCGATTGTACTTTATTCACAGTGTTATAAATCCGTTATTATATATCAAAATGGACAGATATTTCAGAAAAAGATGTGTGCACATCATGACGTTATCGCATCGTTCGACTCATGGTCACATAGACAATGTGTAAATTCGTCCTTGCTTATTGAAGCATATATGCACTTTGGATACTGTGCCAGTGTTTCACATAATCTAGCATTGTTGATCAGTATTGTTATACTAGTTTTACGTATTTTATAATACTATGTTAGTCCCATGTATGAATATCTACATCGGAATATATAACAAGTAAAATGAGGGACCATAATTATGTATTAGCGCACATGATTATCACTGCTTTCAAATGATTAACATTGTTTTGTTGGTGCCACCCAAATGGGAAAAATGGTGGCGCGACGATACTAAAAAATCATACGTTTTGCTATTTTCTTCTAAATTTCGATGGTTGCCTTTTCGTGCTCTACCGATGCTTCTCTTAGTTAAGTTTGATTCATTATTACATGTTTCCTATTGTAAATGGTTTTTCTGATTCAATCAAACGATAAGATGTTGTTAGCAATACATTGTGTAGTTTCTATAAGATTATTTGACGCTGCCAGGCTGCCAGACCGCTAGGCTGCCAACTTCACGCACATTGGAATTTCTTAAAATTCGGTTACAAGAAATAAATTCCTGGCATTGCATCAAAATCGTAATGCAGAAATATGAACGCTTCCTATCACTATATTGTTGTAATTGACTATATTGGTTTAGTAAAGCACGCGACATTTATCACGCTCTTGTGTACTTGTTGCCTGCTGTCTACGGGCGAACTATTCCAGTATTAATAGCTTATTACCCGTATGTAGTAGACATATTACACATCGGCACGACATGTTATTGTATGTCTGTATATGTCCAGTAGTAATGTTGTAACCAGACAGCTCATGGCCGGAAGTCACAAAGCAGTTATAAGGGAAAATTTAAATATTTTGACTGAAGTTGAGATTTTGTAGTGCGCATATTTTGCTAGAAACTAAGAATTATAATGCATATTAATTTTGAAATCTAAGTCATAGTGCGCTTCTTTATCAGCCTATTTTCATAATAATTGGAAGTTGTCATGTTGACCAAACTGAAGGTTTAAAAAGCTTGTTTTACTATAAGTAAAGAGTAATTGTCAGGCTGTTTTTCTTGTTTTCTCAAAATATTGATTTTGTAGTTATACGACCTTCTCATTCTTAGCCAGCGACATGTCTTTACTTGGTCATGTGCATTACACATTTAGTGATTTTAGCTTTACATTTCGAACAGTAGATAAGTCTCTAGAGCACTTGGTGATCCTCGGCTTTTGTCCTTTTCATATTTTATTGTTCACCATTGTTATGCCAAAGAAACAATGCGTTCAACTTAGAACTGCCAAATTCCATATAATTTGCTTGACTGCAAACTTTTAGAGGAGTTTTCAAACGAACCACTTACAATAAGTTGTGTATATGTCAAACGCCTTTGTAATGCTAGAATCTGACAATGTATCACTCGTGCTGCACAAAACATCTTAAGATTTTCTATATGTACGCTGGCAATCATCCATAAACTATACAATATATATGCAGAAACGATATACAGGACATGTAACTGTCATTTCTCCAGAAGTCGAAAAACGTAGCAAAACGTACGAAAGACCGACAGTGACATTGTAATTTCAAAATCTCGCGACGTGACATAACTCATTAACTATATCTGAACAGTGGTTGTTATAAGCGCACATGCCGCCTTTCCCGACGATCCGGGTTCAAATCCAAGTGGAAGGCACCCACTATATGCCTTCCTATTATAGCAGAGTGCTGACTGTCAAATAAATGCTGAGCAAGTGAATTTCTGGTACCGTTTCTATTACGTCTTTGGTATGACGCCACCTGCGATCCAACTCCTAATACTCATCGGCACTCGAAGAGGACGCTCGACCATTAGGCTATCAGGGAGAAGGTTATAAACTACATATATAATGCGTAATGATGTAAAATCAATTTTCTATATATGACCAATATGATCAGAGGTATGGTGCATGACTATTGATACAGATTATGCTGACATTGCATAATGTAACCACATTATACACGAACGGCTATCATTACAATATCATTAATTCCAAACATCAATCAGTGTCGGAAACTGTCAGTGATGTAAATCAGAGACTTGGGTGTTAATTAGAACACTTTAATCATCTTTATAGTCTAATTAGCTGTAGAAGCATCGACTTATTGTCACCAATGTAACATCCCTATTGATATATTAAATAGTTACATGTGCAGGCAATATCTTTGAAGGAGTATTCAATTAACTATCTCAGGACATCTATTCAAAAAATGAGTCATTCAGTGGGTTTGTTTGCCAATATTAGGATTACTGGTCGATTGCCGATATTATCGGCGGTAAGTCAGTTATCGAGAAAAGTCACGAAGGACCTAACTGGTTATATGAGAGAAGAGTGATAATCAGCTAGCGAGGTTCTAGCCGAGCATTGATCACCATCGACTCGTTCACCTCCATGGGACGTCGCGGACATCACCGGAACGCTCAGTTATAAATATTCCTCCTAAAGAAATACCTAGCTGCCGTGGACACGAACTTAAAAGTATGAAAAAACAAAACGCACAAACTCATCTCTTGAAAAAAAACACCGTCTTGGGGAAGCAGAATGATTGGCAGAAGATAGTTACACTGTCACAGAAGAAATAAATGCACAATACAGACAATGCCGGTCTGTCAGTTGCTGTCTATCGGCATGTTCCGGTATCATATATTGCCATTTATAGTCCAGACGAGAGTCACCTAAACCTTGCTATATAGTATTAAGTTTTTTTTATTGTTTTTCTGAGTTGTCCAGATATTGAAGGTCTCAAAACCGTTTGATGACACTCTGTCATCATTGGGGAACTTTTTTTATTTGGGGTTAAAGATGGCCTCTGAAATTGCGATTTTAACGATTAAATATGGACAATAATTTCATATAACATTTGTACTACCGTCAATATATCAGCACATGCGTGTTTATATTAAAAGGGTTTAAACATGATTAATAAAGGAACTATATACATTAACTGGGTTTCAATAAAATACACGTTTTCAACAGTTTATGTGTAATTTACGTGACCAAAATGATAAAATACAAGAACAATCGGTACTAATAACTGTTTAATGTGATATCAAACATGAACCTTACAATGAAGTAGGTTTTAAATTTTTTAAGTTATATTCAACCTTTAACAATATGCAAGACATCATTGCATGTAGAAAAGTATGTGTAATATACGTTACCATTAAAGTATTTTATGCAAAGTATGAATTATTATGTTTCCTGCTTGTTCTGGGTTATCAAACTGAATAGATTGGTGTTTTCTCTTGGAACACATCTTTTTTAAATTGGACATGTAATTTAACTTCTTAATCAAACTGTGATTTACGTGACCATATGTTACCAAATAGAAAAATGCATAATATAATGTAATATATGTAACCATCAACATACTTAAGCAATTTAAGCCTGGAATTTTATACCCTTACTCATTCTGTGTTATAACTTTTCTTTCGCTAGATCTGGGTTAAACTATCACAAAGCATTATGGTAAATTGATTTCTGGTTGAAATAGTGATTTACGTGACATAATGCAAAACTCCACAGTTAACTGTATAATGAAGATGTATCCATCCAGTTTGTCGATATTTTGAAATTTACAATGACATCATGTCAATGACACAATAGATGTATGTCTGAACTTATTATAAAAGTAAGTAATATTTGTAATCAATTACCACATGTTTCTATTTCCCATACCGGTACATGGTACATGTTTATATATAGACTTGACACAAACCACCACGGTTTGACGACATATTTAAATCAATGCATGTCAAGATTTTTTAAAATTATAATTGTGTTTTCAAGAAATAATCACATAAACATCTCCACAGTTTGACTAGATACTAGTAATTTTCAAGCATGTAGCCGTTTACATACATTGGTACCACATCTTCGTATCATATAATAAGCAATAGAATACTTGTATGCACAAACAAAGGTACACTAAATTCGAGTTAAATATTATTGTCACAACCACATTTTGTGTAAAAAGTTTTCTAACTGACATCAATGATTCTCAACACTAATTACTGGTGTTATTCGTCGCCACGAGATGGTATGAGATAATAGAAGCCAGATTTCCTTTAATGCACTGTGTCAAGCAAGGGAATTACAGTAGATACCATTTTTGTCTCTTCTTTGATATATAGGCGAACTCCCTACGACATGGCTATCGAGGAGGCAGTCTAAGTGTCCAAGTGTTTTATATTGATGCCATTGTAACATTGTAAGCTATCATGGCTAGACAGAAGGACATTGCTGATTCTACCTTTACACATTTCTAGATCATTTGGGACTTGGTTCTAATTAGCTTTTCCACATACCTGTCTGTATATGTGCCCGCTTTACATTCTATTCAAATGCCTCATGTGTGGGGTTATTTTGAAATTCTTGGCGTGACAGCAGACGACTTCCCTACCTTTGTTCTCCAAACACGCTGGTGGACGGTTGAAATATCACCACCATTTTCACATCTCTTGTCATGGTATCAAAATCGACGCGCAGTACGGTTGCCAAGCGTGGTTTCAAAATGCAACGGAGCAGACCCGTACGGTAATAATTTTAGAGTAGTAGCTTTACCTACCCATAAAAAGGAAGCGGTGGTGTCCCAACTTAACAAAGCATGTGACGCTAGAATATATGGAGTTTAAAAATATTACTTCATTTTGTAATCATGCTGTTTCTCTTATGTCGACTGAAGCACTGTATTTGACTTGGAAGCGACGCGTGGTAATAGGGCGAAACAGATACATAGGTGAATTCATCTGTTGTCAATAACCATGCTGCTACCAAACAAAAAGCAACCATGACTGTAGATGGCAACAAGAAACAATTGTTAAAGAGTTAGAATTACAAACACTGTCAAATGAAGCACTACATCATGATTTGGTGTAACTGCACAAAACCATAGACCCATTAAATTGGACGAGAACATCAGGATGCTACACCAAGATCTCAAAACATCTCACGACGAGGCACACATTTTTAACAATATACGTATGGTTTCTGACGCACATGAGGGGAAAACTGACTAAAATATGATAATACATATTACATTGCCTCTAAAGTATTATATACATAAATAACTAACTCCCTAGTCAGAGATCGCGCTTCAATTGACATAAGAGAAACAGCATTACAGAATGCAGTCATAATTAGAGAATTTCTAGCGCCAATTCAGAGATAGGTAAACCTACAGTTAGAATTACTGCTCTCAATGTATTACAGTCAGGTTAACTACATTAGGTTACCATACAGTCAATTTTTGTGCAATTATGAAGGAACGCACTAAAGATGACAACAGACAATGTGACTATGTTACCACCAGACTCGAGCTGCTGAAGTGTGGTTGTGACAGTACAGTCATGTCTAACTGGTCGTGCTCGAATGTACTGCATATTATTTTGTGCATGTATGGGTATATCACTTGTAATATTCCTGAACCTAAGGTGTAGTTAAACAGCTACATGCTTGAAAATTAACTTGTCAAGCTATAGTGAAGTTCCTGTGAGTTTCGCTCGAAACTATGCTTATAAAAACGTTTAGTTAAGATATATATATATCATGATTCAAATAACTAGTCAAACTGTGGTGATTTGTGTCAAGTATATATAGTCAAACATGTATGTGGAAATGAAACATGTGGTTACGTTTAACAATATTACTTTCTATAACTATAAGAAGTTCCGATATACATTTCCTATTGATATGATGTCGTTGACAATCTTGATCGATTCTTCTTGATTATACAGCGAACATCGGAGTTTTGCATAATGTCAGGTAAATTACTATATTATATAGTTACAGAATTGCTATGCGATAGTTTAAAACAGATCTATCGAAATAAAGCATCGATCATCTCACTCAAATTCAGAATGATTAAGAGCATAATATTCCAGACTTAAATTACTTAAACACTTTTATGGAAACAAAAATTACATTATACTATGTATTTTCTATGTGGTAACATATGGTCACGTAAATCACATTTTGTGTAAGAAGTTAAACTGCATGTCTTATAATTTTTAAAGGATGCCTATCAAGAGAAAACATTGATCATACCAGTTGAATAACCCAGAATAAATAAGAAACCATAGTAGAACATACTTTGCATATAAACAATTTAATGGTAACGTATATTACGCATACTGTTCTACATGCAACGATGTTGTGTACATTGTTTATCACTTACCATTCATTTAAACCTACTTCATTGTAAGGTTCATGTTTGATATAACATTAAAGAGTTATTAGTACCGATTATTCTTGTATTTGATCATTTTGTCACGTAAATTACTCATAAACTGTCGAAAATGGGTATTTGTTTTTAAACCCAGCCAATGTATACAGTTCCTTTATTGATCCTGTTTAATCCTTTTCAACTAAAACATAGATGTGCTGATATTGTGACGGTAGTACAAATGTTATATGGAATTATAGTCCGTATTTAATTGTTAAAATCGCCGTTTTGGAGGCCATCTTTAACCCCAAATAAAAAAGTTCCCCAATGATGACAGAGTGTCATCAAACGGTTTTGAGACCTTCAATACAGTGACAACACAGACAATCATTAAAAAAACTTAATACTATATAGCAAGGTTAAGCGAATAATCACCAATCCTCGTCCGGACTATTACCAATTGTGAAAGCTCGGCCATTTCCGGTAAATACATGACATTGTCTATTGCGTAGCATAAAGTCCGAGGTAATTAGAATGGTCATTTGCTGCAGTCATCCCAATCACCTCGGCCCTTATGCATCGCAATAATGCATGAATGTTTATTCACCAAAATTCCAGGATTTTCAGTAATATCGACGACGTTGCAGTTGTTTCTTGTAGACTGAATAAGTACCGAAAACATGGATGTTGGCAATTAGCCGATGAACATGACTGGTCCTTTATTGCTGCCCTACATGCCGATTGCTGCCCTACATGCCAGATGACATAACGGGCAGTAAGTAAGTACATAACTGGTTGGTGTAAGCACCGATTAAACACACTGATTGGTTTTTGGCATGTTTTAACTTGTAGGCTAATGAATGCGTATCATAGTCAATATAAAACCACATGGCTCTGATGTGATCACAGTAATTAAATCGTGGTGTATCTTGAATTCTATTATTGCATCTAGATTTAGGAACGTAACCCTTATGATCTGTTAGACATATTCATGAATAATCATTACATGACATAAGCCACATATTAGCATTATAAGATCTATAATTACTATATGATATGAATAATACGGAAGTGTCTTTCTGCTAAATTGAACTACACACTAGATGTACTTGATTCAAGTGTAGCACCAACTTCCCTATTGCAAAAATGTATTTACAAAAAGGCATAAATATGGACGCTTCACCCAGGATTTGAACCTGGTTCGCCAGATAAGACAGCAAGCGCTATAGACATTGAAGTACGATGGTACATCTATGCAATCCTAAGTTGGTATATAAATTCCGTGTTAAATGAAACATTAAGTGAGGTATGTATGGATGAAAACGGGGACTATCACCAGGAAATATCCGGAGGCCGTTGCATAAGAAAGGCGCTATTGAACGCTTCGTAGGGCTTCAGTTTCAAAAAAGCGCTTCGAAGTGGACGAAAAATTGATATGCCACAGGCGAGCGCTCGCAACAAGCACACCGTTGCGTAGCAAAGCACTTCAGAACGGAGCGGATCCGAAGCGGTCCGTAGCATAAGAAAGCACTCGGCAGCGCTCGCCTAGCAATAGGTTAGGATCATGTTCGCTGGTAGCATGTCGTTGCATAGACGTAATAAAACGCTACCATAAAGCGCTCGGTAGCGCCTTGATTTCGCTACGGGCTCCTTTTCTGGCTGGCAGTGTTGCTCTGGCGCACTAAATCCAAACTCGTTGTTGTTTATTCTGATAAATTATATTGTTGTTTTCTAGTTATTTATTAATTAATTTGTAACTAAATATACAAAATGTATCTATTTGTTGACAAGTTCGTTTAACGAAAACAAATGATCAATCAAATTTCACTTTACAGTCCGTTAAAAATTTAATGAACGGTTATAAATGCCCGCTCTTTCGTCAGGTAACCAATGTTTATCTAGGTTTAACTTGGAATGACTGAGTTAATTGTACTCCTTCATATCCTTTCTAATGGTCTAGTCCCATCATTATTATTACTTATTTCATCGACAGTACTTTGCATTGCAAACAGAGCACATACATTATCACTTAGATACTGTAAAAACGAGGTTATTTGTCGGCAACTATTAAGACACGACACGGAAGAAATGTTTCATCATCAATAAATATGCAGAAAAAAATAATTTGATGAATTCGAGCACGTGGAATTAAACTTTATAATGTGACCGTGAGTGAACCTGACAATATTGTGCGGTTTGATTTGAATAAATTATGACGCATGCGCGTTCCATGTCATGTGACATGGTAGGTATACGTTTGCTAATCGACGTTACGTTACGTGTTGTTTTGTTATTTGTCGTCTGCTGGTGATCTAAACGAGATTGGAAATAAAACGAAAGGTGAATATATTTTGGTATATATATTTGTTTGTGTATTTTTGCAGATGTAATAGGTGGATAAGAGAAAAACTGAATTTGGCGTCAGATAAATAAGGTAACATGTTATTTTGTCTGATTTAGAATCGGTTTAAACTTTTAACGTGATTATTTGGCAATTATTTGGTATCAAGTAATACTTAAATGCTAACAAATCTCATTAATGTGATGTTGGGCAAGATTCGGCATTGTTTAATGTTATTTGCTCACCAACTAGGCCGATAGCTTGGCCACATTGACATGAGTTTGACCTATGATTACCATAATTTAACGGTCGATATAGTGTCTACGTTTACAACACCGAGTGTATGTTTTCATAATCGGGGAGTATCACGGAGACACTGGAGATGTAATACAAACACAAATCTCAAATGCCGATATTGCACGACTTGCTCGCGGAAAAAGCAAGAATCTTGTTATATATTCTTGCTTAAAGGTCAGGCTCATGTCAAAATAGCCAAGCTATACATACATACTGCGTAACTTCTGTATTAGATTTGGGCAGTGTGTCATACATGACAACCCCCGTCTGAAAGATACCAGATCGGGGTCCTGTGTGATAACTGCAGGCCATTTGGTACAAGGAACATAATGATGTGAGTCTCGGCAAGAAGGAATTTTTGTTAAGGCTGAAGATTGGCAGACTAATTTGGAAACGGAATATCTAATGCAAGTATATGATGAAACTAGTGAGATATGCTGGTATACAGGAATGTTCACATGATTGTTATCGATCTTGCACAATAAGATCGGATGTGCTTTCCCCTGCTCTCCAATCTCTCAACAAAAGGTATGAGAAATCCGACATGGAAGGTAGCACTCAATCTAACCAGCCGAGCACAGAAATCAGAAACACAACAACCCTGAGCAATGCCAACACAAACCCATGCCAAAACGGCGACCAAATGAGGCACAACAACCCCGGGGCGTGACCTAGTTTAAAACACTTTGGATAGTGACCTAACGTTATGCGACCTAAAGAGGCACAACTACGACTTGACCTAGTTTAGAATAATGGGTTTGGTAGGAATAGGGTGGAAAATAATATTACATATGCCTAGCAACTTCACTGAGAAATGCCCACACATAAGCCGAAGAAACAATAAAAACCCCAAGTTCAGTTGGCTAACTATTTGGTTGACGGTGCTTATATATCGATGGCTTAGAACCAGAAGGTCGTAACTACCACTTACAACCTTATAAGACTCATACATATTTGAAATTGTCATGTTGACCAAAATGTAGTTTTAAAAACGTGTTTTCACATAGGTAAAGAGTAAATTACAGACAGTTTTCTCTTGTTTTCTCAATATATCGATTTGGTAGTTACGACCTCCTTGTTCTAAGCGTTTGATATATATATATATTATATTGACAGCAGTGTTGGTTGCACTCTGGTAGCTCTACAATGTACCATCTTTGCCTGTTGTGTTTTCCTCTGAGTGGGTACTCGAATTTTCTTCAGAGTTTGATATCAGTAAGCAATCAGTTGGCCTTTACTGACTGTTAATCGTTGGCTTAGAATGAGAAAGTCGTGATACATATTTTTAATCAGCACCGCATGGCGCATCGTTGAAACAGTGTGTTTATCCTTAAGTAAAGAGTGATTGTCCGACAGTTTTTCTTGCTCTCTCACAAAAGCGTTTTTGAACTTACGAAATTGTCATTCTAACCCAGCGAAATGTGAATGTTGAAGGTGCGATTACTTGTCATGTTGGCCCCTAGGAACGTGTACACACTGTCAGTGGCAAAAAAATAGTGACATGAGAGAACATCTCTTCTTGTGGACAATCGGGATGCTCTATATACTGACTGATATAAAATCGCCAACTTCTTCTCAAACATTGCCAGTAAATATTGTGTAAGGATGTCGGAATGGGAATAGGTGATGTATCTATAGTCCGGTTAGGATAAAATGACAGTGACGTCATCGTTTATGTGTACCCAAAAGATTAAAACCTTTGCTTAAATAGGTAGAGTTTAGTTTGTTATTAAACTGTTAGTATAATCCTTTATACTTGTTTTTACACCGTAATAGTGGATTGTTCCACAGGATTTTTATCCTAACTGGACTGTGCGTCAACTAAGCCAACTCCTCATAGGCCTACATGTGATCGAGAAATCAGTAAGAGTAGTCGCAATATTGATGTCCACCAATGTTATACATGTGCATAGATGACGGACAGAATAAGCAAGTTATATCATGCATATCAACATCGCTATATAATGCTTTAGTTCTAACAAACAATGATCAAGTTAATCGCTTGAAATGTAATACATATCGTTTATCATCATTAATTAAATGCGCTGTGTTTATAATGTATCATATGTGGTGAACATTCATTAGTAATAAATAATTAAAATGTTTATATTTTCAAGCAGTCATTAAAGCAGTGTTTGCATAGAGGTACACTTAACGAGACAAGGGACTGTGTGCAGCATAGCAGCATAAGTTATAATCTTCCAGTTCTCTGGTCCTTTTGAATAATTCCAATGATCACTTTTAATATACTAATATAACCTTTATTTGTACATATTGTATGAACATAATATGAAGGAGAACTACATATTGCTGGCTGAGAATGAGAAGGTCGTAAGTACAAAATCAATATATTGAGAAAACAAGAAAAAAATGTCTGCAATTTACTCTTTACTTGTGGTAAAACAAGCTTTTGTTGCTTCATTTTGGTCAACATGACAAGTTACAATTTTCATAAAAAATAGGCTCATTAGAAGCGCCTGGTACTGGAGATTTCAAATATGGATGAGTCTTATAAGGTCGTAAGTAGTAGTTACGACCTTCTCATTCTAAGTCATCGATATAGTCACTTTTCCTTTGAGAGTTGTCGTTTGTCGTCTGTTTTACCATTACTGATAGTTTATTATTTGAAAGAATAGTTCTTATAAATTTTACTACTAAAACCGTCCTAGTGTAGAACTCAATCAGAATAAGAACCATGTATAAATACGACATGCTTTTGCGTCACAATTTCCAAATTGCGCAAAGAACATGCAAGTCATGAAAAAGGTTCATGTCTCCAATAACACCGGTTCCTTTGGAGTGCGTGTAATGCTCCGGGTAGTCGTGTTGTGTGGTTCCTGTTGTTTGTACTCGGCTTGTTGAATAGAGTGCAACCTTACATGTCCGAGTTCCTCAAATATTTTATCCATAAACAGAAAACCATAATTAGGTTGAAACTTATTTGAAATTCTTGTTTCAGAACAAGATGGAGAAATGCGTGATATCCACGTTGGTTGTTGTTGTTCTTCTTGCTACTGGATGTACCGCTCAATGTAGGTTGGGGTTTTCATTTTCAATAGCATGGACCTTTTTTACTGTGTCAATGTATACTCATATGGCTTCCAATTAAATGGAAATCATGAAACAAATTTTCTTGATGACGTGAACTCAGCTTGCAAAGAATAGTATCTCCGAAAACAATGAATGCGTAAACACGCTTGCAATATTAAAATTCAGCATAATCCCATTATTCTACGACAGCGTGTACAAATCGTAATTTATCGGCACATGTATAGTATTTTTATAGTCCAGCTTGATCTCATGACCTTGTCAGATTTGAACAAATTAATTAAAATAATCTCCCCTGTGAACGCTTTGCTTATTTAGTAAGGATTATCGAATGCATGTACTTTAAATAGTGAGATATCAATGTTCGGAGACATATCGCTGGCTTAGAATGAGAAGGTCGTAACTAAATAATCACTATTTTGAGAAAACAAGAAAACAAGAAAAACTGTCTGTCAATCACTCTTCACTTATAACAAGCATTTCCAACTAAATTTTGGTCAACATGATAAGTTCCCATTTTAATGAAAATAGAAGCGCTTTATGATGCAGCTTTCAAACGTGTATTTATAGTCTTCTAATGTCCTGAGTAGTAGTATAGCTAGTTTGCGATAGAAAAAATCGTGTTTTTTAAAGATATCTGAAAATCTATTCATCAGATTTTATTAAAAAACTACACAGAACTACAATAACTTCCTACCTACTCCCATTTTGAATTTCATAATTTTTAGTTACCAATTAAAAGACATTTATTCTTTATTACATATTGAAATTACATGCGTATTTACAGTTTAACGCAGGGAGGTAATCTGGAATTCCATTGATGATTTACAATCAATTATTTAACCGTTACAATCCGTGATCGGCGGTATTGAGATTGCTGTTATAAAGACAAGACTTAGGAGGCCCTTGTGATTCGGTTTATTTAGGTGTGTCGCTTGTAAACAATGTACAGCAATCACATGTACTTCGTCGTATTCACAGACGGGCCTCGCATGTGTTAAATTAGGTAGGTTGCAAATACGTAAATATGCCGTTATGCGTATCATGTGACCGTAAAATTGGCTGTTGAAAGTATCAAGTCTTCTAACTTGATTTTTCATACAAAAATGCAAATATGTTACATAGAACTTATAAACAAATCTTTTTTAATTCATTTCTGATGTTGCTGAAATTTCAGTGTGTATTAGGTAGATATATTTCATTTATTCGTGCAAAATTGCATACTTGTAGGTGTAGTCATAAGAGAGAAATGTTTGAAAAACACGATTTTTTTCTATCGCAAACTAGCTATAACGACCTTCACATTCTAAGCCAGTGATATGTCTATTTATTTTAAAAACAGGCATACGTTTGGATTGCCAGAATTACTTGAATATATCATGTATTCGATTTATACATACAAAACATACCTCCTGGAACGCCGGGGATTTCTCCGGGATGTCATGTATTCTATTTATAGTTCCAGGAGGTATGTTTGGAACGCCGGGGTTTCTCCGGAATGTCATGTACATTATGTATTCTATTTATAGTTCCAGGAGGTATGTTTGGAATGCCGGGTTTTTTCCGGAATGTCATGTATTCTATTTATAGTTACAGGAGGTATGTTTGGAACGCCGGGGTTTCTCCGGAATGTCATGTATTCTATTTATAGTTCCAGGATGTATGTTTGGAATACCGGGGTTTCTTCGGAATGTCATGTATTCTATTTATAGTTCAGGAGGTATAATTGGAATGCCGGGGTTTCTCCGGAATGTCATGTATTCTACTTTTAGTTCCAGGAGGTACGTTTGGAATGCCGGGGTTTCTCCAGGACATCATGTATTCTATTTATAGTTCCAGGAGGTATGTTTGGAATGCCGGGGTTTCTCCAGGACATCATGTATTCTATTTATAGTTCCAGGAGGTATGTTTGGAATGCCTGGGGTTTTCCAGGACATCATGTATAACGTAGGACAGATGTCACAGTACGGGGCTAGAATGGCACAGGATGGTATGAGGCGGGCACAGAGGGGTAGAAGGTATGGTCCCGGTGGTCGAAGATATAGGACTAGAGATGGGGAGGGTTATTTTTACACGTAAGTTATTGTGATCGTTAATATGACGTTTAACATATCGCGAGGTTCCCACAAGACTGTAGTTACTACATATGATTAAAGAAGGACTTACTACAGTCTTGCAGACAACAACTCTCGATATGGTTGGCAAGGTTGGGGTGCTAAATGAGATTACTGTGCTCATTGACAACGGCATCGTGCCAGGAATACCCGGTAATCACTCTAGTAAGATAAAGAAAGATTAAATACACTCCAAATCAAATTGGAAAATTCAATGGCGTGTGTGGCATTAATAAATGTCATGGATCATAGAGCTCGATTGCAACTAACACAGCTTTCGTTGATATAGTTTAAAAACATAAACAATAGTTCTTGCCTCCTAAATAGCTCAAACTGAGTTAAAATGGCGCTGGTGATTTCGGATGTACCTTTGAGTCATAAATGTATTTTCTAATCGAGACTTTTCTCTGTCGCCATATGGTCCGCTTAACAGGTTACATATTCCCCAAAATGCCCTGGTGAAAGAACAAATTGGTGATCCACGTATGTACAACGGGTTGTGTAGTAAATGGCCGTTGTTTGCAGATGGTCGATCTTTAATGCCTTGAGCCGATTGAGATTTTTGCCTCGGCGATGTACTCCAGATTTAATAAATGGTCATCGGAGGGCATCGGGAAAAGTCGTGGTCGTGGTCTAGGGGAAGCTTCGGGGTAATCATTAAAACATTTATGATATCCTTATTATCGATGTCTCTCGAAGCCAACTTATTCAGATCGGAGCTGCATCGCCGAGGCAAAGAAATGCTCATCTAGACCAAGCCATGACACAGGGTTTACTGTACTTACCTTTGCCCGACGTTTCTCATGTACTAAGTATTATATCTATATTTTCCAGTTCCCCTGATGGATCATCGAGCTCATATTCCTACAGTTTTGGAAGCCCTGGCTCTCATGGATTCCAATACCAGTATGGGCCTGGTGGATCTTACAGCCGAAGATGGTAGATATGTCACATGTCCAAGGAGGCATTGCCGTTCCAAAACAATCGTTATTTCTAAACGTAGGGCTCGTTACATTTAGACAAATAGTTTGTAAATAAAATTAAGACTGATGTAAATGTGTTTGCAAATGACCAATTGTTGTTTTATATAGATAGCTTTTATTCAGAGAAAGGACATTAGCATAATATTCCACAAACATATTAACATAACATGTCAATGGTGGTTGTATAGTCCAGTTAGGATAAATTGACAGTGACGTCATCGTTTAAAACCAAAAGATTAAAAACCACTGCTTGAATAGGTAGAGTTTAGTTCGGTATTGAACTTTACACTTGTTTTACACCGTACAAGTGGATTGTTCCAATTTTACATGTATACGTTTTTTCAATAATAAATATATACTATAAATATAAACATTGGTATTTAAAAATAAAACAGATTAAGTTTATTGTGGTGGTATATATTTCTTCATTACGACGTACACATTTTGCGTTACATACGCGGTATATTTGGAGGTTTGATTAGCACAAGGGGAGTAACTATTTGACTGATATGGTGTTTCAACTTTGATAGCCTCCCTTTTATGTTGCAGTATGTTCAAATTGAGTATACTCATACAACGTAATACAGAATAAATTGGACACAGTTGTTATTTCGTTTGTCATCTCTTTTGGCACCGTCGTCTCATGTAAAGTACAGATCTCCGTTGCCTAAGAAAACCACAACCGAGCGCCTTCATTCAGTCACCCCCGTTCATTTGAATATATATAAGACATGGATTACCTCCTTTAAAAATACATCGTGGTACATGTGAGGGCAGTGTCTATTCATGGGCGCCGCAGACCGATGTAGGCTGCCACATCCACAGGAGAGAAATAGTCTCCACAGGGAGACACGAATGTAGGTTTCAATAGGTAGCCCAATGACCAGGGGAAGTTAAAATGGCAAAGGGTGCTTGAACGGCCTATCAGCTGAAAAGAGCCCTAGAAAATTGGTAACTGTTTTACCTTTATTAACAAATGGCTAAGGACAATCTTAATGGTGAATGTATATGATAAAGGAAATATCATTTAGATGTTACACAGTGAAGTAGCAAATAAAATATATTATTTGTGCATGCAACCAGCTTAATAAAATCGAGGCCAGGGGTGGTATTCACAAAACATCTTTAGGGAAAACTAAGTATTTACTTAAAATATTACAAATTCCTGAAGTGTATCAGTTAAACAGGGAAATCAAGAAATCAATTGTTAACATAATTAGAAGCATTAGTGCTCACAGAGACAGCATAATTTTTATGATATCATTCGTTAATTGCGAAATATGCGCAGCAAATATTTTAACGTTTAAGTCCAATAATAATTTGATAAGCATTCTCGTTAACCAGTGTGTTTGTCATCCGAAATAATTATGTTTGTTTAAGAAAATATTCCCGCGAATGTCGTAACGCGCGTTCTGATTGGAAGATAGCGGGAATCACGCTAATGACGAAATATGATCTATTTAGATTTTCGCTCGGATTTGTTCGTTTTCTACCAGAGTGTATTTCGGGTGAAAAATACCCTGATTGAACGAAAATGATTATAAGATGCATTTTGAATACCAGTCCTTGACTGTGTTAAATTCAGTTATAACAAAGTCTGTCGTAGTATGAGAATCCGGCGAGATAGTTCAACGTGTTACCAAGTGCCTTGTACTCCTCCACTGTGACGCTTTTACAACTACAACCATAGGTTGGACCGGCCGCGTTGTAATGAAACAAGAAACCTTTGTGTGCATTCCCGTTGGTCGTCACACAAATCTCTGCACAGTTCACCACGGACGATGACTGATGATTTGTGAGGCCATAACTGAACAAGTCAGTGTCGACATATTCGTAGTACACGCTGTCCGGGGAACCATATAGGGAGCACACTGTAATGAAAGCGATATTGTTAGTTTATATGTGATGCCCGAAGATGGATTTCATGAAGGAAATGTGGTGTATGCGGATGAACGTTATTCATCATGGCGCTAGCTTAGAAGTACCAAATCGATATTTTGACTAAAACAAGAAAACCGTCGGACAATTACTCTTGTGATAAAACAAGCCGTTTCAACTTCAGTTTGGTCAATATAACACGCTTCGAGTTTTCATGGACAAAGGCTAAGCGCATTGTGGTGCTGATTGTAAATAAATGTATGCATGAGCCTTATATGGTCGTGATTTACAATGACCACATGGGTTGTAAAGAGACTTTGTAATAACATCGAACCATCTTCATTGTGTCTTAAGATGGTACGGATGCATTCTAGCCAACATGGGGAAGGAGTGGAAAGAGAAACATAACCATATGAGGCCACAAAGGTAATCAAACTCGACAGACAGACTTAAATTCGAAAGAAACATTTTGATTTGTCATTGCGTCTGTGCTAAGGCTCAGCATACTGGCAGACAACATACATATGAAACCATTGTTTATGAAATTTGACGGAGTAATGACTTTTGAAGATACAAATATTATTCGTTGCTTAGATGAATAAAGGTATGCGTAAATCGGACAGGGAAGGCAGCATTCAACTTTTAACCAGCCGAGCACAGAACACGTTAACATCATACCATAACACAATTAAATGGAGCAATTTTTTTAATGACCCTGCATAACCTAACGAAAAAAATAAAAGCCCAAGTCCAGATATAAATAATTATTTATCACATAACCTGTGGTGTGGGAATGCATTTAGCCGTGCAGGAATATCGTTATGACGTTACGCACAAAACTGGTACATAAAACGTTGCGTCAAAAACGTCAACTTTTACGGATCGACGTCGTTTTCTACAAATGCGGAAAGTTACTTACATGACTTAAAGCGATGACGGAAAGTTGATTACATTTTCAAATTCATATACATGTTCTTATTTTGATATAATGTTTGATAAGGCGAAAATAGTTTTCTTGGGGGAAAAATAACAGCAATTGTTCTTCATGTGGCCAATTTGTAGAGACAAGTACAGTGATATTGACAGGATTATAAAGAGTCTGTATTTTAATCAAATTTACACTAATGAAAATGATACGACTTAGAAACTCATTTACAAGTACTCAAAACTAAGTAATTCAAATGTAAAAATGTCATTCTAAGTGGAAATATCCAATTTACACTGACATTTACGCGTAGTTGATGAAAAGGTGACGTTAAAATTGGCGCCCGTACATTTACACTGGGCAATTTCAATGTTTGGCCCTAGGATGGTCTTACATACCAGTCTATGAGGAATGATATATTCCAACGGAGTTAATATGGCCATTTAGTATGCCATTTAGTATTTTATAATTAACATGTACGCGTTTTGTGATGCTCTTACCATACTGAACGAAAACGACATACACCCAAATGTTGCACAACAACGTTAAATCGCGTCAAGTAGACATTTTCACTGGGCAATTGTAATATTTAGTATTTCTGTTGATTAGCGGAATTGATTAGGGATCTTTATATCCATCATTTGGTTTATTAATTTCAATTTAACCTGTATATGTTAAAGACTGTGCAAGTGTTATCCATACTTATATTTTTCGTTTTGAAACCACGGCATACAGTTATTTCGGAGAAAATAATGGCGTAAAAATGGAATGGGACATTTTTAGGGATTTTCGTTGATATGTAATTACGAGGCAATCTGAAGTGTTATCAGCAACCATGATGTATAAACACTCGCTAACAGACAATAATAGCAAAATATCAATAAATTCAATGCTTGTGATATAGGTAATATGTGAACTAAAAGAGGAATATTTTAACGAAGTTAAGCGAAGACGCAGCGTTGGGACAACGTCTACCTACATAGTATTTATGTAAATTAAAGATGTAGGCAAAGTATTTTCAGAAACACATATTCAAAAAATATAAAGAAACAGTATTACGAAAAGTGTAAACAAATTCGCACCATCTTTATCAATTAACTCGAGTTTTTCATGGATGCCTAAAATTTCTCTTCTAAACGTGACACCTTTTTCACATTCAGTAAACGGTGTGTCATGAATTTGCTAATTCATTTGGGATATAGTGGAAATTATATAACATCAGTTACTTGCTTACGCATTTTGTGGCGTAATTTCAACGAATTTGAATCAACAGTTCGCTAACTATGGAGTGTTATATCAAGCGTCGCGGAGATACGCGCAATGCATGACAGCAGTTTTTGACGTGATTTTCCACTTTGAAATGAAAATAAGGGAATTTTCTTTTATTTCTTTGAAATAACTATTGATATTGCGATATTGCCTACAAAAATACCTTTCTATCGATGTATAAGACTTTAATATTTCTTCAACGGTTGAATTATAAATGGTCAAAAACTCTTAGTTACCACCCGAAATTCATAAAACGTCCGAGTTTCGTGCGTAACGTAAATGCACTTTCAGTCCATTCACTAAACATTAAAATTAGCTGAACGTTGATTGGTTGGTTGGTTCATGCGACGTAACGTGAGCAAAGCCTCGTGTCATATTGTTTTGTCCACTCGTTTAATAAAACTCGCATAACTGAGCACTCATACAAGATCCTCTATGTAGTAAATGTTGGTTATAAAGTAGAGCACGATGTATTGTCCTAGAGGTTGTCGCTATATACAGCTATTTACAAATGCGATTAAGGAGTTAAGATACTAAATACCCCTGCGAGATTGCTAAGCCAATAATGGTCGCTATATGTACATTCTCTATATGCAATATATTGATAAATGAACTATGTAGAACGATTTTAAAAACAAACAATGCATATTATATTTTGAAAGCAGCGTTGTGAATTTGTTAAATGTGACTAGATAGAAACTTACCGTTTGGGTTCCACAGTGCCACGGTGTTGGTGTTTCCAGTCTCCTGAAGAAACAGTGACTGGGATCCAATCGCAGATCTGGTACACGATTTCGTTCCCTCGTTGTAGACGCCTATCGTATTCACCAAATCATTGGTGAGAGCACTTATAGATACAATGCACTCAGCCTTACTGATTGAAACAGTTGTCGACTCGTCTGTAGAGCTGAAAGATCTTCCTGCAAATATTTCGAACTTCGTCCTTACTGAAGTACTTGCTGAAATGCTGACAATAAATGTAAACATTACGAGCATTTTAACTTCAAAATTACCTTCACTTTTTGAATTCATTTTGACATTCGTGTTCAGCAATAGTCACATAACAGAGTCAATCGGATTGAAAACACACAAAGCGCCTATAGCCATGAAATAGAAGCAATCGGACGCACTGTCGTCGGCAACCTGGAAGCAAGTGCCCAACCAAGAACAATTGAGGAGCAACCGGACATGACTATATGAATTATTTAACATTTGAATTGTTGTCTACATAGCGTAAAAATGTTATTTTCCCATTGGTATATGAAAAATTCACAACAACTTAAATATTTTATGTGACGAATGAGAACAACTATGTTTATTGCCAATGCAATACACGATGTGTCCCACTTATATTTTAACCGAGTTGTACTTACAAGTGCATGACATCGAACTATAAAATTAAATACCTACTTTGCACTGTGTTTGATTGTGTATCAGTTAATATATATACCCATCGTTTGGTTCGTTGCAGTTAGCATGTTTAGTACCAAAAACAACAACTATTTTGTAGATGGTATGGTATTTGGGCTTTTTCAAGGCCAACCACTCCGGTTGAAGCATCCTACAATACCCTACTAAACAAGTGACATACATGTATCTCTCGTATAATTTTGTAAGGAGTTATTGCCATATTTAACTTGAACCTTTTGGTTGATCAGCATTAGACATAATTACCGTATAATTTGGGTTTGAAGTGACGTAACACTCCATACTTGGAAGTGGTCACACTAAATCTCTAAACTTTAATTGGCAATATGCGTAGGTTTAATTAAGCTCTTATGGTGTTATTCCATTTCTGATAAACCAACACATATTGCTTTCCTATGTGCACGTGTCGTATATGTTCGTTGCACTTGGGTATTTTTTCCATTCTGATTCCTTTACTTGGATTGTGATGATTGACGTCATTTTGTTGCTAGGTTACGGGCGTCAAAATGAAACAAAATTACGTTTCTAGTACCACGCAGTCATTTCGGGGTGTGACTGACTACCATCAGTCAAGAAAGTCAATGGTAGAGCACTCATTTTCCGTGATATCAAGTTAATACAGGCACGAAATTACATATAGAGGATATTTGTATTTTACGGTGTATGATCGGAAGGTTATTCACCGAGTGAGCAGCTGAAGTAATATTTTGACGAGTGGCGTAGCCATGGGTGAAAATATAAGTCAGATGCTCACGAGGTGACGTTATTTACGCGGTTTTACGTTTGAAAAACGTAGACGCGTTGCACCGTACGCTTGAACGCTAGGCCAAATAAAGTAAGAACAAACGGGACATCCAGCACTTCGTGTTTAACCACGCATGTATTTATATATGAGCCGTTCTCTAGGAAAACCGGGCTTAATGACATGGTACTGAAATTATACAATAAGATTTAGAAAAAAGTATAAGATGAGAAAAAAAAACGTTTCCTTTGATTTTATATTTAAGTAGTTGGATAGTATAGTACTGACCATTAGCTTCAAGTTTTCTTTAAATTTGTGTTAAAATAACTTCTGTCGTTGCTATGGTGATCGGCTTCTTAAGAGTACTCATATCAAGGAAAACAAGGGTTAAGGGGCTAAAAACACTTGCTATTTTTCCATGTAAGCTAACATTCACACATTGGACACGTTTTATTAAAATAAGAATATGATTCTAAAATGTGCCACAATTTTAAAAGTTTACGTCAACAATTCATCAGATACTGGATCTTTGAAATACCAATTTACGTTACGTCAAAAACGTAGGGAGTGAAGTTCGCGACGTCCCCCATAAAGTAGGCGGTAGTGGTGGGTTTAAAAATCTTTAACTTTGTAAGTTTATGGAATAATTTGTTCAAATTTTCAGAATGTGTTAATAAGAGTCCCCTCTATCGAACCGTATATAATCAACATTTTCACAATTTTGTCACTAAGCCCGGTTTTCCTGGAGAACGGCTCATATATAGATACATTGTTTTACTGAATAAATATAGACAATTTTCTGTGTATGAAAAACAACCAAGCCCCGTGATTACAAACAGTTCTCATTCTCAAACTCAAACTCCATACTCCATACTCCATACTCCATACTCCATACTCCATACTCCATACTCCATACTCCATACTCCATAATCCATATTCCATACTCCATGTTTCAACTTGAAAAACAGCTTTTTTAGAAATGTGCATCAAAACCAACACCAACTTGTAACAAATGATCTAACTAAGAAAAGGAACCCCCATTGCATATGTTTCCATTCAGTAATAAAGAAGCTACAGCAGTTTTGTAACTAAGAAATACTCAAATTGGAGTACGGAATATAAGTTGGAGCACGGAGTATTAATCCAATGTTTATTATCACTGGGCCAGTTGACATTAAGTGCTTTCATAGCTTTCCTTCCCCGGAACAAGTGTATTAAACAGTTCTATACATGGAAGCGCTGTGTCATTGAGTGATAATATACCCGGCTCTTGCCGGCTAAAGCCCACGAGCCATTATCGACGCGCCGGGGATATTATCACTTAATGCCACAGCGCGCCCAGTTATTAATCTCTAAACAATTCACCGTTATTCAGCCGTAATCCTCCGATAATCATTAAATAAACATACTTAATGTTTTTATTTGGTCCCTATCCACATATAGATGAACCATGTTTTTTGAGCCGTGACTAATTCATGCAGGGAGGTTTATTTGCCCTCAAAGGGACGTATAAATATAGGGTTTGCATTAAGACTTAAGGTGATTCACCGGTGTTGGATGTTTCTGTACAAGCTATATAAACCTGTTATATTTATAAAAAAAACATTTACAACAATCATTCTGGAAAATCCCAGCAGTTTTGCTCGGCTAGTTTTTAAGGTATTCTTGGATTTTGGGGACAACCCCTAAAAATGAAAATTGTAATTTACCGAAAAGTTTTGTTTCAATCCTCATAAAATTTGATAAACATAAAATTTAGTATATAAGGAATCAAACAGTAAAGTTTATGTTAAACTGTGCAAGTTATATTATTTTTAAAATAATATTTTAAAATATGTTAACTTTCATTTTTGAGTTTAACATGAAAAGTCGTTGAACAACATACCGATTTGATGCATGCAACAAGTACATGTAGGGTGACAAATATTGAAGTTTCATGCAAAATTTCATGACGGTTGATTGGCTAGTTTATTTGAATAGCACTTTAAGTGAAACCCTGAAAATAGGTGAGGTGACAACATTAATCAACGTTTTGCATCCGTTGTATTCGTATTTCCCGATTATTCTATTTTCAGAAATAGTGCACAATTCAACGTGCTTACAGTTTTAATTCGGGTACTTCTGCTTGTATTTGTTAATATTATTCAGGAATAAATGCAAAAGAACCGTCTCATGGTCTACTAAAATGCTTGGGATACTGTTGTACTTTTTATATGGGCGCATAGAACTACGTTTAACTACGTTGTAACCAATTCGCTAGATTAGGTGTGTTATATCGTTGGGAATAAATCATCCGTAGGGATTGAGCTAAGTGTGATTCTGTATTTTCATTGAAAGTATATAATCGTAATAACTATTCAGTACAATTGCGATTTTAAGACAAGGGAAGATGCTGAAAAATCAATTTTAAGCATTTTGTATTATTTGATATCGGTTGTAAGACGTTGACAATACACCTATTTTACTGTGATTTTTAAACTTCCACCAAACTCAAAAGCGGTGAAACACCTTAAGCATTATAATTATTTTGTGATCAATGAGAGTAACCAATCCATGGCTATGGAACGCCTTAACTGTCTTATACTAGTAAACAGTTCGATAGCATGTCAATATCGCAGAACATAAATGCATGCGACCACTATATAATGGCAAAATTTATATACATTTTTGTATATATAAATATAAAAGATGAATATATAATGACAATACATTAATAGTGTATGTTAATAAATGAGTGATTTGATATTAGCCCTGTTATTTGTTCAACGTCTGTCCCGATGACAAATAACAGGGTTAATATAAAATAACCCATTTATTGACAATTTAATTAAATAAGTATCAATTATTTAAAAAAAATCTTCGCATGTAACGTTAGCACATCAAGCTAACCGACATAAAAGACTGCGAAAAATTTCAGATTTTTGCATCCAAATAAGTCCAAATTGTACCAAATGATCTAACTAAGAAAAAAGAATACCCATATGGCATGTTTCCATTCAGTAATAAAAACGTTGTTTACATTTTAGTGAGTAAAAATCGATTCTACATAATTTCAGCTGAAAATCTTTATCACTTTTTGGCCCTGTCTATTAGCCAATCAGATTGCTTCATAGGCGGGCCAATATTAATATCACTTTTCGGCCCTGTCTATTAGTCAATCAGATTTTATAACACATTTCGGCCCGGGTCGATAACTGATATAGCTTTTTTGCCCTGTTCTGTTCTGATATAGTGAAAGCATGGCTTTTATTAGACTATGTCAATGATGGGCTAATAATTGATAGTTGTTTAATAACTAAAGATATAACTTCTTTACATGTAGATAAAACATCAATATATAAAGGCATAACTTACTTTTATAAGGATAAAACATCAATATATAAAGGCATAACTTCTTTATATGTAGATAAAACATTTTTTGTATTTATATATAGAGATTTTACCATTATAAAGTGGTCGAATGCATTTATGTTCAGCGATATTGACATTATATTGAACTGTTTGCTAATACAAGACAGTTAATGCGTTCCATACATGGCGTTTAACCAGGTATATTCACATACCATGACTGGAAAATGTGATGTTCTGTCACGGCTCAAAAAACATGGTTTATCTATACCAAGAAATACAAACCTGGCTTGAAAACTGTCTGAGTTATGGCGGGATCCAGATTTTCTTGACGGACGGCAAACATATAGTCCCATCTGAATGAAAACCGGTAGAGTCTAGCAAAATATATACAACTTCGTGAATGGAAAATGAATAATATTAGTAGTACATATAGGAGAACATGTGAATCTTCCACATTAAGCAAGACACACGAAGGGGAAATCATCTATAATCCGCCGGTGATAACGCGACCTTTCTTTACAATAGAAAATGGAAATAAAATTTTGGTAACCATTTTTGTTCTTTTGATCAATTACTTTAAATATTATCATATACTCTTTCAATATACACCGAAAACAAGCGGAAATTCGACCTTGCAGTTTCGTTTTTAGACATTATTTGTTTGTACAGCTACAGTCCAGTTAGGGTATAACTCTCACACGGTATTGGGACCTGTGCCACTTAAAGTAAACAGGCAAAACAGGTATAACAACATAAAGATATTGGAAAAGGGATTATCTTTTCAATGTGTGTAGCTTGGCTATTTTGACCTGAGCCTGACCTTTATGCAAGAATATATTACAAGGTTTGAATATATCAATTTCCGCAAGCAAATCGTGCAATATCGGTATTTCAGATTTGTGTTTGTATTACATCTCGAGCGTCTCTGTGATACTCCCTGATTATTAAAACATACAGTCGGTGTGGTAAAGGTAGACAATATATTGACTGTTAAAGTATGCTAATCGGTCAGGCTCATGTCAATGTGGCCAATCTTTACCGTTATTTTAACTTACTTTGTGAATAGAAGTGAGCAGGTAAAATAAACTTCCGCTCTCCCTAAATCGATGTAATGATCAGTGATTTCTGTTTATATTGACATTGCAGAATATCGCGTTGGAGTTATATATATAGTTCAATTTTGAACCCTGTGCCATGAACTTATAGACTAGTCTATTTGGGCGGGTAACCCGTGATTTATTCAATAGTCATTATTCAAAGATATGCTACTTACTACTGTGTGTAATTTATCGATTTACAGTTTATCGGCGAATGGATTAAACTTTAAAAGTGCAGCTCAATGCTCGAAATCGAACTATATCTACAACAATCTTCGAGACGTGACCTCTATAGATATAGAATACTGAGTGTTTACTAGACACGCCTCGACGCCAGTTGTAGATCTATATATCTATATAGCGACGTGGTATAGCCCTACCGGATTAAACTGAGACCTTGCATAATTGAGAGGTATAACTCTAACGCTGTATTGGGACCTGTGCCACATAAAGTAAACAGGTCAATCAGGTATAAAAACATATCTTCCAATAAGCCAAGGCGTAATTATTACTGGCCAATTGGTCAAACAGATTAAATAGATAAAACAAACATCTACCTAAATCGATGTAATGGTCAGTGATTTCTGTTTATATTAACATTGCAGATTATTGCGTTAGAGTTATATATAGTAGATAAACAGAACAGAACAGAACATATATATTAAGACAAGTAACAAGTACATAGAAGCGCATTGTAAAGCTATTTACGAGCACACGGCTTAAGTCAAGGAAATAAGGTAATAAGACGCTGTAGTACAAACAAAATTAATACACCTGAGAGATGGGTTAGTAACGGAGAGAAAAACATATAAACCATATACAACCGCGCATGGCCGGACGAGCTTTACGGACTTTGATGAGTGAGTGTCAGTTAAATCAGGTCAAGCTATAGAACAATCCACTATTAGGGTGTTAAAACAAGTATAAATTATTATACCAACAGCTCAATTCCAAACTAAACTCTACCAGTTTAAGCAATGGTTTTAATATTTTGGGTGCACATAAACGATGACGTCACTGTCAAAATATCCTAACTGGAATGTAGTGTTATCGTCGGCGATCTATACGTTTCAGATCATGATGTGTTTGTTATTATTATCGTGCTTTCTTCTAAGTTGACCTAGAGAAGTTGTGTTCTTGAATTTTTTTCTCATTTATTAATTAACGGGCGTACATTAATTTATTACAAAAATTGTGTTGTTGTTGTCACAGGACGACATCACAAATGCAAATATCATTTACGGAAGTAAATATCGTGGAGTAAAAGCTACTGTTGAAACGTATTTTGTGAACAGCGATGTGTTACAGTCAACATCCGATATAACGAACATATTTGTTACAAAATTAATGTCGAGCATAGCCTTTATTTGCCAGTCAGGGAAATGATAGAATAGTGTTACTTCAAATCGATCGTTATTTTGAATAATAACAAAATTGAGTACATATTCCATAATTGTTCTTAGCATCTTTGATAGAGAATATCCCATTATTACGAATTTCGTTTTCATGATAATTGTGTGTAACTAAAGCCCCATTGGTATGAATGAGCATCGGAAGATATCGGGAAAATGGTTCTCGTATTCTATGGGAAGCTTCGGGGAAGTCATTATAAAAGTTATGAAACCCATGTTCCCGATCCTCTCGAAGTTCACTTATTTCCATCAATAAGTATTGGTGCTGGTTGTACTACGCAAAAAGGCTTTTAAAACATGATGATTTAAGTATTGGTTATGAAGGAGAACCCGCACTATAAGTAGAGCTTGATTAGTAAAATGTATGATAAAACTTTAGTTTAAAAAAATATTTCAATATGTTCTAATTTGCTTAGAAAATAACGCATTTTGATTGGCTGACAAAAGTGCGGGCCAATCAAAATGCATGAGAGCAAATATTAACATTGGTTCAAAATGTAGAATATATTCTAAACGGTGTGGTGTACTCGGCCAATCCAGAACAGAATATCTCTTATTATTATTAGCTTTCAATGGATTATGGTGATTTTCAGTGAAAATAATAATGACAAATAACAGTGAAATTATCATTTTGTTATTTTCACTGTTTTGGAGCTGGTTCCAATATCGTGCAGAAAAAGAAACGCAATGTCAACAGCGCCGGGCTTCAAAATATGCGTTACGTCATTGTGACGTCATATTTGTCACGTCGTAACGTTCTAATTTCAAACGTATTTTTTCCAATTTAGCCAATTACTGTACCGTGTTACGAAAAAATGATGCAAATGATAAACAGAAAATTTGATGATTTTTGGTGAAAGATCTTATTTTTTATTTGACTCGTGATTACAGAAAATTATATTTTCACTCGTGGCTACGCCACTCGTGAAAATAATGATTTCTGTGATCACTCGGTGAAGTAAAATTCGATCTTACACCCAAATCAACAAATATCCTCTATTTCTTTCTCAATGCATACACAACATACAAATATGAGGAACACATCATAGAATAATAACAAAAGGCTACAAAACATGAATTAAGAATAAATAGTAAATAAAAGTGCATTGTGCTCGGCCACACTTACCTACTTACTACGTACTCGTGCTGGGCCTTTCCGATGCTATATATGTATACGTATGGATCACAACGTGTTCGTCGCCATGACAGAAAACTTGCTGAACTGTAAAACATTAATCACCATCAATTAACAAGCGTCTTGTTATCTTCCACTTACATTATCACCGCCCTAAAATGGTCTTGTTATAATGATGTTCATTTGACCAATCAATAACACCACTCTGGTCAATGCTGTTAACACCATAGACGTGAATAGTCGACGGTAAGTTGGAGATTTTTAGCAATACGTATTTAGTTTTTCATTTAGTGTTGAATTACAAAGTTCAGATGTTTGTAAATTATTTTTAAAAAATAATGATATCGGTAACATGGATTATTGCGCCCGACTCGATCTATACGAAAGACGCATGCATTGAAATAACCATGAAGTATAGGAAAAGTACAAAATTTCACTACTCAAATATCTTCAATGTGCTGTATGTAAACTTATATTTAATGACATTATACATCAACCCAGATGAAATGTATAGTCAATGTTGTGACATTTCACAATTTCAATTGAGAAGTATTTACGTAGAAATCGTTTATCGGGAAAGAGTGAAAATAAATTGAGAACTCTAGAAGTGAGATATGAAATTTATGTGTTCGACTGTTCAGTATTGCAGTGAATTTGTTAATTATTTACAGTAAAAACACGTTATCTCCTGGACTAATCGTGACATGCCAAATGATCGAAATAAACCGGGAGCTCGACATAGCGGTGTGATATAAATATACAACATATATTTAGTTAATTCGCTGGGACTTTGAAGTTTGCTCAAAATAGGTCGCGTGCTTGAAATAAGCCGGGTGCTCTAAATAACGATGCTCGTCTTAACGAAGTTTTACTGGATATGATGCACCCATGCATACATATCTTGAAAGTGAATACAACACCAGTGTGTATCAAAGTAGCACATCAAGAAGTAACACATGTCTAATTATCCCGTGTTCACAAAGACAAAACAAATGTAATCAGTTCTTAGGACAAGGCTTAAGCTAAATTTTGCGTTTATTTGCTTTTTACACGTACATTTTGTATGAATTTGTCAAAACATATAATTCTGTTTTCTTAAGAATGAACAAAATAACTTAATATAAATAACGTTATTCTCGATAACTTGGTTCATTTTCTTCTTTTTTAAATTTTTAATACGTTATGTACTACCGTACTGTAGTGGTATATGGCAAATTTAAGAGCAATAAAGCCCTAATATATTGTACGATGGTTGTAGGGTGGTCATAAGGCTAGGACATGAAACACCAGGGATCCCCCATATATGTTTCAAAAAGGTAATCGTAGACAGTTGTACCACTGTGACACAAACTTTACGTATATCCTCAATCAAAGGATAAAATTTTTCATATAAATAATAAAAAAATGGGGGGGGCATCTTTACCTAATCCTACATATTTTTGTTGAGTTGTTTTATATTTGTAGGAGGTTTCCACAATGGCAAGCAGGCTGTGTTTGATAGTTTCTATCGCTTGTGTGGCGACAGTAACCGTTACTGGACAGTGTAAGTGTGTTGTAGTATACCTTTAATTTAAGGATAATACCACAGGTAACTGTATCGTTGAAAACGAAAAAAAAAACATTTTTTGAAACTTCATATTTTTTTCGTTTTTTTTTTCGTTTTCAACGATACGGTTCGATGGCTTAGAACCTGAAGGTCGTAACTACTACTTACGACCTTATAAGACTCATACATATTTGAAATCTGCTTTACAATGCGCTTCTTATGAGCCTATTTTCATGAAAATCTGAAATTGTCATGTTTACCAAAATGAAGTTTTAAAAACTGATTTTCCCATAGGAAAAGACTAAATTACAGACAGTTTTCTCTTGTTTTCTCAATATATCGAATTTGTAGTTACGACCTTCTGGGTTACCTGTGGATAATACATCTAATATTTTATCAATACTGCTGCTTGACTATCTCATTCTGTTACATTGTATTTTGTTCGCGTTGTGTATAACTTGGCAAGAGATCTGAAAACTGTCATAATGTATAGACTGGGGATGTGTTTGTTGTCAATGACAATGATAGTACTGATGCATATGTTCGTGTAATAAAAATAATATTTTCGTAAGCGCAGTTTTTTATCGTCTATAATTTTTAAATTATCATTTGTCGTGGGGTGCGGTGGCCTAGAGGTAGGGTGCGCGCTTCGGGATCGAGAGGTCCCGGCTTCAACCCCCTCTGGACCCCTGGTTTATTTCATTGAGCAAGACCTAAATGCTCCACTCCACCATGGTGTAAAATGGTACCTGAGAGGACAGTGCCTATTCCTGGGCGCCAAAGATCAATGTTGACTGCCACACCACAGGAGAGAAATAGTCTTCCCAGGGAGACACGAGTGTAGGTTTCAATAGGTAGCCCAATGACCAGGGGAAGTTGAAATGTCAAAGGGTGCTTGAGCGAAAAGAGCCTTAGAAACGTTTAATTTATTGCAATATGATACATGTTTATGATATTGCCACGCACTGATTGATCAACCGTCCTGCAGAAAACATGCCATGCCTACGTACGAGGAGGCAGCTGTGGTGTCCCATCTTAGTCGCATTATTTCTGTTTGGTCCGTGTGAAGGTACTACACGAATAGAGAACTACGTATGAATCTATTTTTATGAAAATAGGAATTTCTCATGTTGACAAATAAAAAGTTTTAAAAGCTTGAGTTTCCATAAGTAAAGAATAATTTTCTGACAGATTTTGCTTGTTTTTTTTCCTTCAAAATATTTATTTTACGTGTGACCTTCTTATCCTAAGCCAGCGATATATGTTGATTATTTTTTACCAGTACGGATATTTCCAGAAGTATAGTAACAATATGAATTGCATTAAATTCTTTTAATTCTCTATTATTAACCTCTCCTTTAGGGGCACAGTCGCTCGGTTTCAATGACGGACTAAATCAACAAAATCAACTAAATCAACTAGACTACAATATGCAGAACATGAACCAATTCCAAAACAACATGCACAATATGAGGCTGAATCTACATGCCATGGGAGAGAGGATGAATAACAATGTCCAAGATATGAGTATTAACCTTCAAGCGTTGGGACAGAAAATGCTATCAACGAGGGAAGCACGGTTTGAACAGAATTTTATGTTAGCACAAAAGGGCGTCGACTTTGGTGTGAACGGAAAGATCTTCGAACCTGTCGAAGGTGGATTGGGCTTTGCTTACAAGTATGTATTTTATTCCTTTTTAAACCTGTTTTATAGAAAATTGTTAATGTTATTAACTTCCAATGAACACTTTACAAATAAGTTCTTGCATTCATTAGTAATTGCTGTTATGAAGACGAGACTTAAGAGGCCCGCGTGATTCGGTTTATTTAGGTATGTACAAAATGACCGTAAAAGTGGCTGTTGCAAGTATCAAGTCTTCAAACTTGTTATTTCATACAAAACAACAAATATGTTACTTAGAACTTGTGAACACAAGTTTTTTAACTGATTTCTGATGTTGCTGAAATTTCAGTGTGTATTAGGTAGCTATATTTCATTTATTCATGCAAAAATTTCATACATGCTATAGGTTAAGTAATTACAGAGAAATAATTAAAAAAATCGCAAACTAGCTATATAATAAGTTTACTTCTATCTTGACCGACAAGTATTTGTTTAATATGTACTGTTTCAGTTCCACGGATGGATCGTTCACGATGTACGTGCTCAGTTCCGAAAGTCCACCACGCGGCTTTATGCACCATTTTGGAATGAACGGAAACCAGATATATAATTCATGGTGATATCATAAGACTTCGAGCGTTCCTGGACAACTTGGCCATCTTTGTTACTGTAGCAGTGACCTACTTAAACACTTTGTTCTATAACATTTACCAAGGACCACCAGCACGTTGTGTGCATGCGCATTTAATTTGTACTCATTACTTAAATATGCATTGTCTTAAAAAATGCGTCGAAGAAGTTGTGAAGTTAACATGCAAATATTGGATTTGTCAACTTGTTGCAAAGGTAAAATAAACAAATGGTCAGTGGTTGCACCTGTTTAATTGGCACAGTGTATTACACCGAACTTTTTTGCCTTTCTCATTAGTTTGGTTGCACTATAGCCAGTGGGTACCGTCATCTTCAATAACTTACATCAAGCATGTGTTACAGAATTGAAAGATCAGTCTGTGTGTCTGTGATGCTTGCTTTGTATTCCTCTGAAACACGTCTGGATTTAATTTACATATAATACGTTCAATCTTTATTAAATATGTGTTGTAAATCTCTGCAGCTTTATCAATTATTATCAATTAAAGAGTATATAGAAAAAGCCGTTTTATGCGCTGCATATTAGAACACAAATTCGAGGGCTCTGTGCAAAACTATGATAACTACACCTACATAGAAGCACGTACAATAATTTTGCATTATGCCCTCGAAATGGCTTGGCACATGTTTTCAGACTATTTAGGTAGGATTATTCATCATAGGCAGATATTTAAAGCCCTATTGATTTTGAGGTAAGTAGACCGAAGGTCAAGGTCTACATGACATTTGAAATGCACAGATATGCCAAAATGGTTCCCAGTAAATATTTCAAGGGCAGTTGGGCCTAGGATCTGCAAACTTTACGGAGAGGATGTTCACAATTGGTAGGTGACCCCTTTCACATTTTGAGTAATTGAAATACAATGTTTGTCTGGATCTCAAATGACTTTCATAGGGGTACATATGTTTTACAAACATATCTTGCGAACTATATTGGAGAAATTATAATTGTGTGGCTCCGGCATCTAAACCCCGCATTTACCACAATCTCATTCAAATCAGATCCTTACAGTTGCTCCATTCCTTTACGCTGTTATGAATTCCGTAAGAGGTCACGTTCAAATGACCTGTCTAGTGCATGTTAATTACAGCTATTCACATGTATGTACCAAAGTAAGTCTATACTCAGCTCTCTATGTATAAAACACCTCCCACACTATAAACTAGGTAGTTCACCAGAGATTCTCTGCTCTTTCATATTTGTGAAAGTAGCGATTTGATTAGATGATGTTACATCGACATAATCCGATAAGAAGTGTCGTCAGATCCTTTATCAGTGTAAAGTAGTGGAGCTTGATATGGGTCAGAGTAAAATGGGATTGCATTTACCACCAATACACATATTTGTCACAGGATATAAAGCATGTACCTGATTGATCCGGTAATACTGGGCGGAGAAGGTAATGTCCCTCCACCATATTGGCTACTATTATGCCCTTCCCAAGCTCATATTTATCGAAGTAGTCAGTTGATATGAAACAGCGATAATTACTCGCAACTAACTAATTAGTAAGGACAACATGACGGAAACGGTGAAAAAATGGTACTAAACAACATAAAAACTCCACTACATTTGGACGAGTTGTTGAGCTGACAAGCTTACAGTCATACCAGGCAATTATCCAACAAAATGCATATTAATTAAGACTACATCGTCGTCAGTCAAATGGCAATCAATAGTTAAACATGCTTCGACCTAGTCACCGGGTCACACATAACTACGCGGACGTTCTTATCTGGATGAAGAGTGATCTCTCGTTATTGATGTTGGTGCTGTACATCGTGATCTCCCCTTACTGGTTTCCGCCCTGTATGCAGTGCTCTCCCCATATTTATATTCGGTGCACCACACAGTGATCTCCCCTTTACATGTAACCACATTTTACATCTTTGAAATATTGTTTTTTAAAGATGATGTTAATTCATGTTTACATGCTCACGTGGTGTTTGTTTATGAATTGTCATAGTGTCTGATACCAACAGTAACGTCTTTAATTGTCGTGGTTAATGTTGTTTATTTGTCTCCTAAATATGACACCACTCAGACTGACGTTGTTAACATCCTACGCGTGCAGTATACGCCGGTTTTAGCAATACATGTACAGTAAAACTTCGTTATTTCGAGGAGTGATCGGAACAGGTAAAATACTCGAGATAAACCGGGTGTTCGAAAAAACCAAAGGGCATGTATTGATGATATAAACGGATTCTGGTTTAAATCTTGCTCGAGATAGGCCGGGTGCTCGTGATATTGATGCTCGTCATAACGAAATGCGAGTCACTGCAAGAAACATACATACAAAATTTGAAGTAATTTTAAATAATGCTACGGACAGGAAATGCTCTTATAAAACCAAGCAAATGGAATTCAATCAAAACTCGCACAAGGCAGTGTTACGGTTCTTGTGCATTGCACTTCGAGTCACTGCAAGAACCATGAATACCAAGCTTAAGTACAAAGTTTTGCTCCAGACGAGCAAAGCGGGACGCCGCCGACGACGAAACTAACACTTATTCAGGCGACACAAAAATGGAGAAACAAAAACTCACAATCCTTATCGGTGTATCACACAAAACTTAAATTAATACTTGTATCGTACATCGTTTAACACGAACACGATCAATAACATATTCTCAGAAAACGTTGCCAACGTCTGCAATGGCAAGGACGATGTGTTGATTGTTTTTGTTTATGATAAATACAATACATTTGCATTCTGCATTCATGCATTTATATTAAATCTACGCATAAATTTATTTCTTATTTGTAACGACGAAAGTTAGACGGTTGTTGCCTTTGTTCCTGGCTGTTAAAATACATTTAGGATATTTTCATCATGTCACCAAATATGTGTTTGATAGTTTCTTTGGCTTGTATGGCAACCGTTGCCGGACAATGTAAGTGCTTTTTAGTACATTACATGTATAATGATAATTATGTTTATGAAAATTAATGTTTTTTTTATAATTATAATACATAACGAAAAGACCGCGCAGCATTTGTGCCAAATTTATTTCTATATTTTTTAGTTCGACCGTAGAAATGTTCTAAAGGACGTAGTGTCAAGTTTATTTACTAAACATTCTGCCAAATTTGATGGTGAAAACGATATCTTCAGTTATTAGTATCCTAACGTTTAAACAATATTTCTTTGACTTTGTGTGTATGTGCACAGTCTAACTTATAGATACATATGTACGTTACTATGGCAGCAGTACCATTCTGTTTGACGCATCATCATGCATTCGATTCGTGGTACAAATGCATCATGAATTATTCTATTCAAGTTCAAATTTTGAAATAATTCGAATATATGATAAGCATTATATCTAGTACTTTTCTTGGAACTTTTGAAATGCCCCTCGTACATGTTCTTACATTTCTTTTAGGGCCACTTTCAGCTAGTTTCTATGACGGAATGAACCAACTCCAAAACAACATGCAGACGATGAGACAGAATCTACAAGCTAATGGTCAGAGGATAAATAACAACATGCAAACCATGAGAAATAACCTTCAAAATAGCATGCAAAACATGAGACAAAACATTCAGCAAAATACGCAAAGCATGCGGCAAAATCTTCAGAATAGTATGCAAGTCATGAGACAAAATCTTCAAGCTGCCGCCAGGAAGAGGGAAGCAATTTTCGAACAAAATTATGTGTTAGCACAAAACGGGGTTGATTTCGGTGATAATGGGAAGATATTTGAACCAGTTGAAGGAGGATTAGGCTTTGCTTATAAGTAAGTGTTTTACCATATGTTAATGTTTTATCTACACGCCCTTTCACTGAGTTCTGCCATTCCCTTACGTAATTATGCATTTTCTAACATATCGCCAAAGAAGTTATGTTACGTAGCTATGAAGACTTTTCGGTCAAGGACAATCTGTAAATAGTCTAAAAAGTACAAGTACTTACTTCGATCCTACATAAAGCGAAATATCGAATCCTTGAAAATTTACTTTACATACATTTTCTAACAAAAAATCAAATAAGTAAATACATGTACACACAATTACTGAACTGCGTTCAGAATAGAACTTTATTGGTCAATGTAATTAGTACAAAATATATTCGCCATCTTGAATCTATCATAGCGTGTCCTCATTGTTTGTGTATTGCCGGACCTATACTCCGAAGAGTGTAAAGATCGTGAAAACTTGTACATGTTAGTAGTTTGGATGTAGAAAAACTATCAAATGTTCGGGATATTTCTGTTATGTATATGTAATGTTTTAGTATGACAGCGCCTCCATAGCTCAGTGAGTAGTGCGCGTGCCATCTAATCTGGCGATACGGTTTCAAATCCGGATGGCGGCACTCATAATATGTATATGCCTTTCATATTTCAGCAGAAAGCTGACTGTCAAATAAGGCTTTGAGCACTTGGCTAATCTTTGTTTTAATATGTTCTCTTTCAGTTCAACGGATGGTTCGTTTACCATGTATGTGATAAGGCCCGGAAGTCCACCACATGGCTCCATGCATTATTTTGGAATGAATGGAAACCAGATGTACAACTCATGGTGAAATCATACGATTCAATAAGTTCAATGTACAGTTTTATTTTTTGTACATTAAGTAATAATAATATTCCATAACGTGAGGATTAACATAATTCAATGTATCATACTCCAACATTTACTTCGACAGTGTTCACCAAGTCAAGAATTACATCGCCAACGCTTTAGACATGTGCGCTGAATCACAGGTAACTGTATCATTGATTAAGACTAAAACGAAAAGAAATTGTTGAAGAAAAAAAATAATTTTACCCAAAAAATATTGGGGTTTTTCGTTATCAATGATACAGTTTAATATCTGTGCGCTGAATATGCACTTTTGTTGACAAAATATGTACCGATTCTTTGTGTCTTTTCAATACTAGCTGGTTTCCTTACCAGTTCAGTTTCAGTTTCAGTTTATTAGCATAACATTATTTATGTTCGTCGCCTTAAACAAACAATAGGCGACAGGCAATCAACATAAGAAGAGCCAGACAAAACACAATAAACTATGTGAACACACTGGTTATCTAAATAAGAGTTACGCCTTTGAAATGCTAGGTGTGCATATTTTGCTAAACACTATTTTATTTTATGATTGTTTATCAATATATGCTGGATAATAACTTGGATAATGCTTTGGATTTTAACATTTATTTGTTTATTGTTCTATATGTTCTTAGTTGTAGTTATTATTGTAAGAATTAGTTATTTGTTAATACATATTTCAAACTTCAGGCCATGTATATTTCAAAATTGCTTGCCCATATGAGGGCCCAAAATTGGAAAATAAACAATATCTTATCTTATCTTATTTTGCTTATATGCATAGTATCATTGTTTTTAGATGAAGACATTAATCTTGTAAACTGTTGGATGGTAGGCCAATGGCAAAAATAATTTGGTAAAATAGTACTCCGTAAATGACGATAGTAAGAAAACCCAAGACAAAACGGTATTCGACTTCCACGACATTCATAGAACAAAGTACACACTTCCTATTTTGGCGTTCAATGTTACGAATTCGTCCTTCCTCATTGGCTAATTTGTGGGAAGTACAGCGTAGTTTAGTTAGAGACACACGATCCTTGTCATTATTTACAATAGTAGGGTATTTTTCACATTCGAACGTTGTTTTACCGTACAATGGTGCTCTACATGACTAACATTTTGCGTATTATTAATTGCTGAACAGTCTATGTTTAAGCATGCCCAGAACTCAAAGCCAATTTACTGATTTATTTGGAAAAATAGTCTCAATTGATTACAGCTTGTTGTGACAGGTAAAGTCTTCAACGGTTCAAAAGTCATCAAAAGTAAATCATGTGGCAGCATGTTACCACTAAATTAATCAATCTGCGATTTATGGGCTTTCGTTCAATATATTTGTTATCAAACTTGAATATGTTCTTCTTGCTTTCCTAACCGTTTGAAATAAGTAACTTATTTTGAGCCTGGGTCAATGGCAATGACATTAGATTTATTGATTTCGGCCACCAGCCCACAATAACATAATACAGATCAGTAATTGCATGATATGTTATGGCCAATACATATGTTTCATTTTGTTGAAAATCAAATCAGTTCTTGAAAATATAGTAACCGTATTGTTCTGACAATTGGATCCAATGTACTACCGATACAAAGGTGAACGGAGTGGTTAGAGCACTCGACAGCAATCCATGGGACCCTGGTCACGTGGTTGGGCATGTTATGTCCATCAATGTTGTTTGATTGTGTTAATGCACCAGTCAGTTGCATGCACGCCCCCAATCCCTGGGAATGGACGATGGATAGCTGAGGGAAACGGTCGTGTTTTTAACATCGAGCTGCCCCCATACTGCCGGTGGAATGTTGGAAAAATTTCTCCATACTAATACCACGTTAGGAGATTTAGTTGTCATGGACCGGGGGAAAATCCAAGAATTTACCATCAACAGCTGTCACCCGTAGGGCCGTGGAAGGGCGGGGGAGTTTGACAACCCAAAAGTAAAGATCCCGGCCCATCCTCGGGCTTGGTGACGTGGATGCAACTAACGGGTGCCTAATACCTCCGCACGTACGTTCTCCAACTTGAAAATTATTAACCCGGAAACTGAGAAGATCAATTGAACATGACTAAACAATTAAAGAGGTGTTCCCTATAATTTTGATAGTTTAAATCGATTCAGGAATATAATACATGAAATGAGAATCATTATTGCTTAAACTTTCAACAAAAAGTTATCACTTATTACCGAGAAAATAATGAAAATATATATCCGTAGCGAGCCAAAATTGCCACGAGTTGTTTCCCTTTGACCATATAATAGCACATCACTGGAACAGCGGCGATAAATTATTATTGGTAATTTGAATATATTTTTGTCATTACAGTGTCATATTTGCGCACACTTCTTTCTGACAAATTATGATAATTGATAGTGCGCTGTACATTTAGCTCATTTAATGTGATAGTAGAGAAAATATGCTAGCAATAGGGAATGCCTCTTTAAGTTGGGAAACAATGATAAATAGAACAAACTCTCAATTGCACGCACAGTGGACGTACTATATCTGTGGAGTGACCGAGCTTACAAATATGTTAGACACATTGTATACTAGTATTAATGAAGACAACCTTGTCGGGACATGGCAATAAAACATTAAACAAGCGGCGACCTTCTCCTCATCAGGTCACTCTGGGTCATGCGTGGACATTATTGTCATTTCAACACCTTGACACCGGATAATTATATGGATAATAATAAATAACTTTATTCGTTAACGTAATAAAAAAAGTGTGGCTTAACGGCTGAATTGCTGCAGTCAGCGATCCAATGGTAATTGTAAAACCACAGGACTGTTGTGGCTTATGAACACATACATTGTGAGGGTGTAATGGCCATAAGGTAATATCGTTTAAGGTGCGTACACACGGTAAGTTTTGATGTATACATCTTGACCAATAAGGTTCTTTGTAGTTAGGTGTAGTACGCCTCTACCGTACAATTTCTCAAGATGTACTCCTTCGTTGTAACCAAGTGGTTTTAGGGAACTGTATTGACATGATGTACACGTGGGAAAAATGAACATCCTCGACTTATACACCAAAACTTACTGTGTGTACGCACGTTTAGACAAAGTATCTTAATTAATAAATGTTTGTGTTTGCTGTCCAGCATCTATCATATACAATCCCTCAGGGGGACGTATACCAATTACCAGTATTTGATCTATGATTGTTGTGATTGGTAAGTATCACATAGGTTGTCATTCATTTACCCCCCCCCCCCTTGTGTATATAATTTAAACAACACTGCCATTCACCTAACTACATGAACTTCCGTTAGACATGTACCGCGTTACCGCACCAATAGCAACGTTTAAACCACTCGCATCACGACAATTATTTCCGGTTGTCGTGTACCACGTTATCTGCCACCAACAGTAACGTTAAAACATCAACGTCACTCGCACCACTACAAAACTTTCGGTTGGCATGTACCGTGCTATCTGCTACCGCCAGCAAAAACTACATGGCTTAACTCGCATCACCACATGAACTTCCGGTTACCATATACCACGCTATCTGCCGCCACCAGTAACGTTTAAACCACACGGCCACTCGCACCACGACAAGAACTTCCGGTTGTCATAAACCACTTTATCTGCCACCAACAGTAACGTTTAAACAACACGTCACGTTAAAGTCATACAGGTGACTAATTTATTAAACCGCAACTGATTCATTTTGTAAACAACATTCTTGTGAATATCATACTCGGTAAGTTAATTGTTTTTTGGAATTATTTGAAGATTATTCTTTTTTTTAGAAAATATTTCTTGCAGCTAGGTAAGGTGTGCGAGTGTATTAAATTGATTTAGTGAGAATGTGATTCATTTTATAACTTTCATAAAATAAGTATATCATAATAAGGAAATTGGTCGTACGGTAGTATCAACGTTTGTTCTTATTTTTTAAATATTTATTTTATTTCCAAAGAAAATGGATTGGGCAACAGGCAAAGCCTTTATTAGCCCTCTCCTCATAATGTACATATCGATGGCTTAGAATTATAAGGTCGTAAGACTTTTTAAGATTCATACATATTTAGAATAAGCATCACAAGGCACTTCTTATGAGCCCATTTTCATAAAAATCTGAACTCGCCATATTGACCAAAATGAAGTTGTAAAAGTTTGCTTATTACCATAAGTAAAGATTAATGTCAGACAGTTTTCCGTGTTTTCTCAAAATATCGATTTGGTAGTTACGACCTTCTAATTCTAAATTAAGCCATCGATATTACCTTACAAGGTTATACTTATGCATGTATTATTATAATTCTTCTTCCTGTTACTGCATTTCTAGTACATGTATTTACTATAATTAGTATAAAGCTCTCATTTAATTGGAGAAAAGGGAAATGGCTTGTTACTGACCAAGGGTTGTATTTCATATCGATCTTACTTGACTTAATGATAAGGACAACCAATCAGATCACACCGTATTGAACTATCGGTCAGTACCAGGCGATATGATTGGCTATCCTTATTCTCCAATTAAATAACGTCTATATTGAATACTACCTCTGAAAACTATGAACGAGTCCTGTCCATGTTTAAACATTGAAGTTACAGATGGAGTACGTGCTACATGTGCATATTATATTACACTGGTTAACTGTCTGGGGTGTCAACCGATGTTCTTAGAACATATTTCGAAATACAGCGATTAAGGTCAAGGACACTGAGCAATTTTTGCATCGGCGATGTATAGCTTGGCTTTATTGACCTGAGCCTGACCTTTATGCAAGAATATATCAATTTCCGCAAGCAAATCGTGCGATATCGGTATTTCAAATTTGTGTCTGTATTACATCTCGAGCGTCTCCGTGATACTCCCCGATTATGAAAACATACAATCGGTGTTGTAAACGTAGGCAATATATAAACTGCTAATCAAAAGGTCAGGCTCGTGTCAAATTGGCCTAGCTATTCTCCCGATGCTAATAAATGAGCCTCGAGAGGTATCGGAAACAATTATTTCACAAAATTTCTATCGACGTTACCCGAAGCTTCCCTTAGACCAATATGAACCTTTTCCCGATGCTTTCCGGTGCTCATTCACTCATTCTCTCATCGGGAGTACAGCATCGAGGCAAAAAAAATGCTCAGTGGGACCTAGGCTTTACTATGTGAGCGTTCAACCGTTCTTAGAAAATATTTCGAAATACAAGGTAGAGAACATGTTGCGGTTTGTCAATGTGAATGTATGTGGTTTTTTTTCGAAATTTATTAAAACTTAAACAACTGCGCATTTAACGACAAAACACCACAATTTTCATGCATCAGTCGTCATAATTAAAATACCCATAAGACGCACAGCTGTTCTAAACATTATTATCTAGTTACCATTGCAAAGAAATAAAGAAATGATTCATATATTACATCTGTATTAATGAGGTGGTATTTGGATCTAGTTGCATCATATGAGAGGGTTATACATGCACAGTCCACCTTGACAGCACGGTTGGTTAATTAAGCGGTGACTGTCAATGCAAAATACCGACTCGCCGAATCCTGGGTTGAGCGCATGACGTGGTCGAATTGTTGAAAAAAATGCCGGGAGCCACGTTAAAATGGATTTATTATTATGACTAAAACAATGTTAAAAATAAAAATTTTCCAAGAATTTAAACATTTGATTTTCTTGCTAATTATATAATTTATTATTATTATCTTTACATACATTGTGTATATTGTATTGTACATTTCAGGACAATATAAAGTATGGATAAAACACTGCTGTTTATCATCGCTGTTGTTTTTACAGTCAACGTTAATGCACAATGTAAGTACTTCAGAACTATGGAAAGCCTAAACTGTATTTTGTTCATTAATTTTACTGTGATTAATGGTGGCAGCGGAAAACGCCCGGACGCATCGGGATTCTGTGGGAGAGAGAATATTTAAGAGTTCTACCGAAGAAGTGAAGGCGTGTAGTGACTAGAGACGTGCTCATGCCAGGGGCCTGGCTAACTTAGTTGTTAGAGCTACTTTTCCTCTTAAGTTTCGTATGTTTCTGATTTCCAAGTAAATTTACGACATATTTATTATACATACGACAGTCAAGGCGTTCCATAAATTATATTATATGTGGCAAAATTCCATCAATATTACAAGAATTAAGGTACATGTACAATGACGACGCATATAATTATACTGTGTAGACATAACCACACAAAGGAACGTTAATTATGTGTAGGTTTTGTTTCCTGTTAGTGATACATTATCATTATATTTCAAGCATTAGCCGGACATTTTAGGCACACGTGTTGGATAAATAGACTAACTTATCATGTTAATAGACGGTGGTTTCAAAATCCCACAGAACATTATTATGCCTCGTCGATAAATGTAACATTCCCGATTTCAATAAATGAGCTTGGGGAGGCATCTGGAACAAAGATACTTAACTTTTCTGATGACTTCCCCGAAGCTGTCCCTAAACCACGAAGATCCTTGCCTTGGTGCTTTCCGATGCTTATGTTTTACATCGGGAGCACATCGCCGAGGCAAAAGTACATTGTGGTACATAAGTTAAGAATTATGAATCCAATGTTTTTACTTTTCTTTCTTTAATGTATTTCAAACTGTTTTGTATGTACAGTACGTGCATATATTATGTTCATGTTTATACCTGCAGGGCCTCTTCCACAAAGTTTCTATGACAGTATGAATCAAATGAACAACAACATGCAGACTATGAGTATGAACATGCAAGCTATGGGACAGAGAATGGCCGCCAGAAGAGAAGCAATATTTAATGAGAACTTTGAGTTAGCAAAGAACGGCACGGACATCGGTACTGGGAAAATATTCTTTGCAGCTGATGGCGGTCTGGGATATGCTTACAGGTATGCGTGAAAATCAATTTTGCTGAAAATTTCAAATATTGCAAGTTTACATTTTATACTAATTTATTTAAGCTTCATTGTGAAATATCTTTTTTGGAATCTTATATCGATCAATCTTGATACCTCATTTCTGATGTTAACTATGGCTACGAGGGAATGAGAGAAGAGAAGCCATATTCCCTTTTATGCCAAGCGTCTGACAAGGGAATCGCTGGTACCATTTTTATGGATCATTCGAAAGACTCCATGTTTCTGTATTAGCTTCTATTGAACTCACGATGCGTTGCAATCCCAGAAATTATATGGACTTATTTTCTTATCTTGGTACTGATGAGAACGCTTTACAATAGTTTTTAAAATTAAACGGACGTTCTGCAGACATTGGTTATCACAAAACAGGGATGAAAGCAAAGTACCCCGCATGATAGGACCAATGGAGTTTTAGAGAGGAGTAAAGGGAGATAACTCCAAACAAAGCAGGGATAAAGTCCGAGTAATCTACATGATAGGAATACTGTTATTTTAGAGAGTGGTCAAGGGAGATAACTCAATGATTTTCAATAAAAAATTAAGGGTTCCTAGCGTTTTTAAAAATGTTAACCTTTTTCTTTTTCAGTTCTCCAGACGGTTCCTACACGATGTATGTGCTTGGTTCCGGAAATCCTCCGAGTGGTTTCATGTATCATAATGGGCCGAACGGGAACCAGTATCGATCGTGGTGAAAACATCGTCACTTCCGGAAAATATTCGTGCATTGACAAAGTTGTATATTACATCGATATAAGAGCATGTGCATGCACTCGCGTTTTCTCATCACAGAAAAGTACCATGACATCGCTGGCTTAGAATGAGAATGTCTAAGTGCCACGACCTTATTAGACTAATGTATATTTGAAATCTACACCATAAGCCGCTTCTTACGAGCCTATTTTTATGAAAATCGGAACTTGTTATGTTGATCAAACTGACGTTGAAAAGGATTGTTTTGCCATAAGTTCTTGCTTTCTAAAACTATTGATTTTGTAGTAACGCCCTTCTCATTCTAAGCCAGCGACATATTGTATATACATTCATGCCTCGTAATTTTTGACAAGTGGCTTAAGGATGCACCTTTTTCCAGTCGTCAAAACAATATTCAGTGTAATGTGAGCAAACCAAACATTCAGTCAGCATTATTTGTTCGCATTTCACAATCATTCGGGGATTTTATTTTAAAGTTGTAGTTCTTCGATTTGATTGCTTTGTTTGATTGAAGACACATATCTGCGCATAATACGCTATGAGTGTTTAATAAGAGTAATCATCAGAATTTGCAAGATCCAGTTTTACTCCTTGTTTGACATGAAAACGTTTAATAATTAAAGATGCAAACATTTTGGGACCGGGTATAAGTTACCGGTTAGGACACAATCCTGGTATCTCAGATGTCAGGGTGTGTGTTTCAGTTTACACTGAATTTTCAGTCTGATTTTACAAACCGAAGTAATTGACTGTCTGAATATCTTGTCCATTAGTAATAATAGATTCACAGTTAACGGAGGACCACAAATAATAATTAACATTATAAAGATTTTGTCATTTAATACTATTCTGTAAATAAATCGTGTTTTACTTCTACTTGCCATGGTGAGTTTGTCCATTGTATCAAAATCTCGCGAAACGAGAGTCAAAACAAAATGGCGGGCGATTGAAGGTCATGGGCGAATTTAGACTCTTGCCAATATAAACAACATCAGCATCACCAAAAAACAAATACACTGCAGGCACGGATCCAGGCAGTGGGCACGAGGGCCCGTGCCCCCCCCAGTTGACTGAGATTTTTTTTTTAAACTTTGAATAAATAGTAAAACAGGTATTGAACAGACATCTCTAAATAATATGGGTATTTTTTCTTATGTTCTAGATGAAAAAGTATTTGTAAGATCGGCATTTTCGTGCTCGCTTCGATCGCAGAATATTTTTAATGTACATGTACATATATATACGTAGCTGTTGCATCACAGAAATCAATTACAAGGGAATTTTTGCCCTAGCTCATTATATTACCTTTTGACTGTTAAATAATCATAACTAAACCATTAAGGTTAACTCTCAGAATAAAGAAAAAAAGGTATTTCAGGGCTCCCAGATAGGCTTAGAATGCACTAGATTCATCCATTGCTTTGAAAATTTTCCCGGGGGAGTATCCCCCCGGACCCCCCAACTTATGTTATAATATTCCAATGGCCCAAAGGATGAAAGCTGGTATATACAAATACTGTATGTGAACACTTACTAATATGCACGAATATGCACAATGTACATGTTGACGCTTATAACATAAAAAGTACTAAGGATTCCCCCACATCTACAAATGTACCCCTTCCTGTGCATTTTCACACACATATTAAGCAATTGCCCCCCCCCCCGGAATCCCTTTCATACCTCGTGCCCCCCCCCCACTCAGAAATTTCTGGATCCGGGCCTGCACTGTCGAGAAATACTGCAAAAATAGATGCGGCCGTTTTTGTTCAGAATATTGATGCAAAATAGACGCGCTTGTTGTGTCAAGCGTGTATTTATCAAATTGTTGACAGACTAGCGGAAAGGAGAAGTTATTATAGCCATGAAATATTCATGCGTAGAAAGATGAGTCCATTGGGTATTTCATGGATATGATGTGCGATCTTGCCTTTTTGTTTTATGAGCAATTAAGATCGCGGTGGATATCCGGGCTGCTATTCACACATTATATTTTAGCAAGCATTTCTTCAAGTGTACGTGTAAACGCTAAACAAAAAACATCAACTATATATATATAGAGAATAATAGGTTAGTGCCGTGGATGAGTAAGTTTATCTGGCAAGGCGGAGGAATTTATCGGGTGAGCCGTAGGCGAATCTGATAATTTCCGCAGCCGAGCCGGATAAACTTTCACTCACTCCACGACACTAACCTATTATTCTATTTATCCGGTCACTACATATGCTTTAAAAAGGGAATAAAAGTCGGACTATTTATTTGCCTTTTCATTATTTGTGCGTAACGTCACGTTCGTTCACTGACGTCACGACAAAACAACAACGTCGGACATCTTGATAACCTCATGTACACGCAGGTAAGTCGTAGAACAATTATTGATCGACCCAGGCTCATTTTAAATAGGAAAACCTCAACCTCGGATACAGAGTTGCAGCCGGCGACCCCGCTTTAAGAAGAAGTCCGTCAGATCACGTGATGAGGTGACGGTATATTGCAAGTCACATGACCACTTGACGGTTTATTGAAAATGTTATCCGGCACCCTGTTATCGGGCTGATTTGGCCGGAAGTGACTGGATAAATAGAGAATAATAGGTTAGTGCCGTGGATGAGTAAGTTTATCTGGCAAGGCGGAGGAATTTATCGGGTGAGCCGTAGGCGAATCCGATAATTTCCGCAGCCGAGCCGGATAAACTTTCACTCACTCCACGGCACTTACCTATTATTCTATTTATCCGGTCACTACATCTGCTTTAAAAAGGGAATAAAAGTCGGACTATTTATTTACCTTTTCATTATTTGTGCGTAACGTCACGTTCGTTCGCTGACGTCACGACAAAACAACAACGTCGGACATCTTGATAACGTCATGTACACGCAGGTAAGTCGTAGAACAATTATTGATCGACCCAAGCTCATTTTAAATAGGAAAACCTCATCCTCGGATACAGAGTTTCAGCCGGCGACTCCGCTTTAAGAAGAAGTCCGTCAGATCACGTGATGAGGTGACGGTTTATTGCAAGTCACATGACCACTTGACGGTTTATTGAAAATGTTATCCGGCACCCTGTTATCGGGCTGATTAGGCCGGATGTGACTGGATAAATATATTTATCCGAGGATGAGGTTTTCCTATTTAAAATGAGCTTGGGTCGATCAATAATTGTTCTACGACTTACCTGCGTGTACATGACGTTATCAAGATGTCCGACGTTGTTGTTTTGTCGTGACGTCAGTGAACGAACGTGACGTTACGCACAAATAATGAAAAGGCAAAGAAATAGTCCGACTTTTATTCCCTTTTTAAAGCAGATGTAGTGACCGGATAAATAGAATAATAGGTTAGTACCGTGGAGTGAGTGAAAGTTTATCCGGCTCGGCTGCGGAAATTATCGGATTCGCCTACGGCTCATCCGATAAATTCCTTCGCCTTGCCAGATAAATTTACTCATCCACGGTACTAACCTATTATTCTCTATATATTGTAAAGATGTATCAGTCAAGTGTGTTTATTATGGTATCAGCCCTATTGAAAATTCCAGTAAAATTTAACTTATAAGACACTTATTTTTCATCCGTTCAGTATCTTCCCAAATCCCACAATTCATGTAGGAAAGTTGTTTCTAGTGAAACGGTAAGTTAGTTTTTGGTTTGAACACAGTCCAATGAAGACTTGTTAGGTAATTTGCCACCGTATATTATATGTCTGGAAAAAAATCTTGAGAGACAGCAAAGGTAACAAACAGAGGTAAAATACATTTTGACATTTTAGAGAAAGGCAACAAAGTAATCACAAGGGTTGAATGTAGCAACAACCATTGCCTATCTGGAGATTGTCACTGCTTGCACCACAATTGACTAATATCTATAAATGTATCAATACTATTTTATATAGTGTATAATTGACTTATAGTGTGGAGAAATTAACGTGAACCTGACCTATTTGCGTTAATATATCAATTTCCACAATCAAGTCGTGCAAATATCGGTCCTTCAGAAGAGTTGTGTTTGTATTACACTGACTGCAGTGATACTCTCCGCTTATAAGTTATTACAACAAACCCGGAGTTATAGATATAGACGATGCATCGGCTATTAAATTGGTTGTAGAAGGTAATGAGAAGGTCTGGGATCGAGTCAAATTCTCCGTACTGTACCCCCGCCAGTATCCGGTTTACGAGTTATCACAACCTGGTGTTATCATTCTGTGTTATCATTCTGTGTTATCACCATCGAACATTGTGGGTGAAGATAACGCGTGGTCCTTGGTCAGGTGCTGCATGTACATATATAACGTTTAGATCAAATACGACCGTGTTAATATTGGATAAACACTCATCTAGGTTATATAGAACATAGATTTTACATTTGTTGTTGTTTAAAACGAAACATGGAGACAAACACCAGAATTGTTCGCTGTTTATTTTTGCTGTCCACAGTCTATGGTATGTTGTCATTTTACTTTTGTTTAACTTATTATAATTATCTTAACTTTCATAAAACTTTTGAAATATGTATTAGATACAGTACTAGTTTTCGTTCAAAAGTGTCTTCTTACAAGCGTTATTGTACAGTTTCGGAAGGACAAACAACATAATTGTCCGAGGCGAAGCCGAGGATAATTTGTTGTTCGTCCTTCCGAAACTGTACAATAACACTTGTAAGAAGACACTTTTGAGCGATAACAAGTTCTGTATCTGACTTATACTCCGACAAAAAGCAAAATGATCCCCAGAGAGACCATGGTTATCCAAAAGTTCCTTGCACAATCCATGAACAGAGCATCATTCGCAGCATAGAAAATATAGTTCTAATGTAAAAATGTGCTTGGCCTATAATGTACCAAAGGGATTAAGTTAACTGTCCAAAAATGTCCATTCATAGGTTTAATTAGCTTGTGATTAAAATTCACACAACTGTCAATGTGTTTATACACCATATAAGTGCTTATAATACACTTGCATCTAGTTTTCTTCATTCATTGATAAAGAACTTGGTGCACAAAGGTAGAAATTTATGCATCTTATTTTCAAAATGGTCATATTTCTATGAAAATATTGGTATTGTTTTATTTCTAATACACATAACAAGGTTATATTCGTACTGCCCTTGTTGACGATTACAGTCATATTAATATATAGAATAAAGTTCACCTGACAGACAATTATAGTAAGTATTTGTATTCTGTATATATTCAGGTTTCTTGTACATGTAATTAATTGCACAATGAATTTTTACAGCTAAATCTTAAATTCGCTTAAATTGTTACAAATACTTTAAAAAATACTGTAAAAGCACTGCGTTTCTTGGGAATAATAAGAAAATAAATTTTGGTTGGTATGAATATTCTGTAACTTTGCTTCAATTGCTATAATTAATTTCTACTTTTCTTGGTCATTACAATGATATAAATTTTGCTCCCCATTTTGCGGTTTACAAAACAATAAATAATTTCTCTAAAATTTGTTCTGGCCTAAATAAATCAAGAATATTGGAATTCATGATTTAGTTATCTACACTATTGATTCGAGTAAAAGCCACAAATAGGATGGTTTTACAGTAGTACAGTCTAATATTGCACTATCTTTGGGTGGACTTACAATTTTCTAGCTACATGTTTTTGACGAGTAAAAATAATTAAATTTCAATGTGACAAAATTTGTGGATTTGGTGAAAAAGACCATTTCGTGGAAAGTTCAATGTAATTTAAAGGATTTTCGTGGTTGAAATCATCCACAAAATTAACGAAATTAAATGGCCCTCTAATATTATTGATTTTACAGTATGTCATTTATTTAACTGTTCATGTAGTTATAAGCGGATTTGTCATGACTGACCAATTATTTTCTGAGTAAATGTTTTGTACAAACAACTTTCTTACAAATCAAAAAGTGTACATTTACGAAAATAATGTACACTTTATCAATGGAGTCACAGGGCGTATCGGAGTATAAGTGAATCGTACCAATTACGGTGATTTTAAGTCATATGAGGTTCCCGATGAGAAGTGGTGGCCTATATGTATGGTGCACGTTTTTGGCTCGATAGGTCCCGGGATCAGTCCCCGTCCGGAACACTGCCTAATTTCACTTAGCAATAGTAATCCACATGCTCCACATCACCGAGTCTATAAATGGAATCCTGAGATGCTTGAAACCAAATGTGTTGTGGCATCCAGTTGCGCTGAATGTAACACGCGGCTTTCGATTCAATGTCCGAGGGAGAGGTAAATGTACAGTCGGTTGGACGGAGAGGTGGTACGGTGGTTGAGTGGATAGCCTGCTTGACTGCTGATCCAGAGGTTCCAGGTTCAATCCTCGGCCGGGGCACTTGATCCTTTCTGAAATGCTTTTCTATGTTTCCCACCCAACTAGAGATGAACTGGTTAGCAACCTAGATGTAGTATCGCGTGTATCGGACTATCGGTGCTATATACCGCACACATCAAAGAACCAATGTGTTTCTTCGGTAAGAGCTAGGGCAGCGCGCCCGGCTACCTTGTATCACATTACTGTCTCTTCCACCTGCTGTCCCTTCAGCAAAACACAGTACCCCATTGGAAATAAGTGCTTGCACTTTCATGGGTCATCCTTGACCGGAAGGTTTAAAATAATTACGCACATGTCTAAAACATACCTTTACTGGGTACTTACTAGGACCTGTTTCACCAGAATGGTACCCAGTGTTTCATTTCCCATTCAATCTACAATAGTTTATATTAGGACCGTAAAACCAGTCTAGTTTTACCACACTAATAGCTATAATAACGCATTTTCCACTTTTTCTTCTTCTTCTTCCGAGTCCAGTTAGGGTATTAATTAATAAATAGAGAGACACATTAGTCTACGGTTTAACACCAATTATAAAGGCGTAAACAACTATGGGCATGCGAAACTAAATGTCCCTGTTAAGGCAATGGTTGTAATATCATATTGTCACTCGCAAACTATCCTAAATGGACTGTAGTTACTGGGTTTGGTCTCTGGTTGCGTCTTCATTGATAAAATAAATAATAAATATAAAAGGAAGAACTAGCAGATTCGGAAACTAGATTTCATATATTTGAATTTGTTCAGAACAGAAATGAGAAAGACCATACTACTACTCACTCAAAGTAAATGAGGTCATATAAGATCCCCATCTTTTAATGCATCTGAATATAAGTACGAGTATGTTTGCTCTTAGCTGAAACAGATTCGATTATCATTGAGATATCAGTAGAATCTACAATAACAAGTGTACCTTGGTGTAACATAAATTATAAAGCCCTAAACAAAAATGTGCATGTGAAACTAAATGTACCTGTTCAGGCAATGGTTGTAATATTTTAGGTACACATAAACGGTTACGTCACTCGCAAACTATCCTAACTGGACTGTAGTACCTTGGTATGACATGGTGTCTCAATTTCAAATTTAAATTCAAGTCGAGATGTATACTAGTATTTGAGATATTTCATGTGATTATCGCTAGGCGACGTTTCGTCGTAAAAATTATTTGACCTCGCATTAAGTGTTCATCCTTCAGCAACACGACATATATATCACACACAGCCCGTTCAAAGTTAAATGAGAACGGTTATAAACACAATCTCGAATATCAGGTAAACTATGTTTATCTAGGTTAAACTGGTCGTTAAACTGATTTAACTGTAATCACTGTTAGTATTTGGGATGGGAGAGTTCCCTCATTAGTATTACTTGTAAAGGGAATCAGTCTATACCCAATCCCATGTTTATCTATCTAATCAAACAATAACCGGTGTGTATTTACAATATGATTATATGATATTGTCAGATACCAGCATAAACCATACAATGGCTACATGTATTATCCATCTAGTGTTGTTCTCATTTTAATATGTTGTGTGCCTCCGTAGATCAGTAGTTAACGCGCTTGCCGTTTAAACTTGTCACCCGTGTTCAAATACCGATGTGGGTAAGCATTTGCCTGCACTGTTTCAGCAGAAAGCTGACTGGCAAATAAAGAATTTACTCGGCATGTTGAGAGTAATAATATAACACGTGATGTGTTTCTTTGACGGTCCCGATACGTAATTTTGACCTCGTTATCTGCTACGTAATTGCCACGGAATGAATCTAATAACCGTAAATAAATTATCAATAGTGATTTCCCTGAAAATGGCTTCAAAAAAGGCTTCGGTTTCACCAGTTTCCGAAATACGCATATGAAAAGTGATACACTACATACTAGTGTTTCTCATAAAAGGGAGGGGCACCCTTACCCACCATTTCGCTCCATTAGCAAGGACCGTTCACCTACAATCGTAAAAGCTCGGCCATTTCCGTTTATCTCCGGTAAGTACACCTCGTAAATAAGTGTAGAAATACACCAATATCGTTCGCCGGAACTTCGCCCTCACTACTAAAGTCAGCTACATCCGCGTGAAAATAACACGTTATGTATCCATCAATACGATGGTTATTTTATACGTTCTGATCAATTTTCTTATTCCTACGGCATGAGCAGGACGTATCGCGAAGAAAATGTCAAATATCTTTTTAGAAAACTAATATCTAGCACGGATTATGAATAAAATTTACGTCTTGTTTATCACATGACGTCATAATGATATAACGTTTAATTGGCGTCAACGTAAACGTGACGTTGTGCGAACTTTTATTTCGTGGCGTTCTTTCCTAGTTTATACAACTATAATTGTATTCTTGTTTTCAATTCTAGTATTCAGCAGCTCTCGTCCTCTTTCTCAAGTTGAAAATTTAACATAATTGTTGCCGAATGTTCGTGTACATGTTGTATAAACGTAACTTTGGGAGCTGCCATTTTCAAATTATGTGACTGAAAGTAGTTCAAAATGTCGCCTTTTTATGCCAGAGGTATTTTCCATTGGATAAAAACCGAGGTGATCAGAATGCGTTCACCTATAGTAATGAGCACACAAGTTAATTGGGAAGTGAATTCTTCAAGTACCACTCATGCTGTTTTGTTATGCACTAGGAATGGAACCAAACCCTTATATACCCTGCAGTTCGCGAGGTCGACGCTCAAGCTACTAGAGAATCCCTGTCAGTGGGCTCAGATTTATCTCTCACTATGTCTGGGGTTTGTATGCATGTATGTTTTGTTAATTACCATGGAGACAATGCATATCAAACGCATATTTCGGTGCTAGGAGGTCTTGACTAATTAAAAGTATAACAAAATCTAACATTTCTTTCGAATACAATCAACGTATCATTATGTTACTATAAAAACAAATTCAGGATCATATTTATTTCGGAAGACGAAGGATATTTGGTGACATCAATGTATGTTCGGGATTTGTTTGAGTTCGGATGGTGCCGGGTATTCGGATAAAATGTTGATGATTCATCAAGGATAGACTATTTGTGTATTTTAGGTGTTGTACTGTTTGGATGATACCAGCTATTCGGATAAAGGGTTTACGATGTAACAATGGTCAACTATTTGTGTATTACAGGTGCTGCACTATGTGGTGATTGGTGTACGGATGATTTGAGTAATCTCATATATTGTTCGTATGGATGCTGTGGCTGGGACGACTCCTACTGCTGTGGTGACGATTGGTAAGATTTGTTAATAACCATGGAAACAATAAATGTCAAAACGTGCTAGGGGGTCTTGACTAATCAAAACTATAACAAAATATAAGATTGAACGAACTTCAGTTTTGACCATTTATTTAGGCCACATTGCTTGGTAAGGGAAACTACGTCTTTGAAAATATTCTAATTTTAAGGACGAATGAAATGGTTATTTCTGCAGAAATCGCTGCGCAACATTCGAAAACAATACTTTGTCAGGTTTACATTTTGAACTTTTGCTAAAATGTAAAATTAAAAAAAAAATGTTGGGGTTTCTATTGCTAACAATTCCAAAATTTGTCGCATCGTACGTTTTATTGATGTTACACCCTCAATTTTAATTTCTTGGCATCGGACTGGTTGCTAGGGCTATAAGTGTGGTTGCTAAGGGGATTTGCTTTGTTGTTATGGACGAAGAAGGGGTTGCTTTGCAGTGCCATGGATATAAGAGGCGTTTCCATGAAATTTGGGGTGGTTGCTAGCGACGTACATTGGTTGCTACGGCGTCATCAATGTTACTTCAAAACAATGGTGGGTTGGTTTGGTTGGAAACTAAATGAAACTGTTCAATATTTGTTTCAGGGGTACTGGTAGTATTGCTGGAACGGTTGTTGGTATAATATTCTTCTGCGTGTTTGTTGCATTGGTTGTCACATGCTGTCGTCGACGTTACAGACCAGTTACATATATCCGACAAGCACCTGCGGGTAACGCATCAGTATCAGTGGTCACCTCACGTAAGAACATTTCTACATTATTTGATTTATTGCCAATCATTGGACACCCCATCCTCATACATCAGGGGAAAATAGTAGGGCACAAACAAAAGCAACACAGCTACGGCGTCAGCGCCTAACCACACACGCAAGCGTCAGACATAGTACAAGCAATCCACATTCCCGAAAATGGGTGCTTCAAGCGAGCCTTATATACTCACTCCGCAATGAATGACACACTGCGGACTTTGAATTTTGTGCATAATTAACCATAAAGGGAGGTTATTATAAGTGATAACTACACTGAATGTAAGACATGTTCCCAGACTATGTTTCGGTCCTAACCATACGCTGGTTGAACGAGTATGTCAACACTTAGTGAAAACGTATAACAGCGTTGTTTCACGCCATCACATTTCACATTTATATCAAATAACCAAAATAATAAAGTCTACTACCCCAAACACTTATTTGGCTTTACAAGAACGTTTGGAACGATTATGAGGAGGTGTTTCTAATTTCTTAGCGGTTAAACGTATTTTGAACAATTGTGTGTTCACAAAAATTGAATAGTGACCGAATTTTGTCATTTAGCGTGTTCGAATCTGTCGGTCGAGCTAACAAAGACAAAACGGTGCTATAATCCATGTAAGAAGACACTTTTGATCCAAAACTAGTACTATATATATTACAAATTGATAATAAAGTAGCAATAAATGGAGTTATATGTTCATTGCCTTCTTATTCAAAACATATTGTCTTTTTTTCATTGACAACAGAACAAACGATGAGTTCGGGTTATGTTACTCCAGCTCAACCATTCCAGAAGCCATACCAGCCCCAGCCACAACCTTACCCAGGACAGTACCCTCCTCAGTATCCGGGACAACCAGGGGTGCAGCAACCACCACCACCATACCCACAATAAACTAATGTGATGTGTGAAAGACATGCTAGTGTGATGTTGTTGTTTTCATTCAATGAGTGTCTGTTGTCGAGTGGAAAAGTGCAATTACAATGTTTACCGAAACGGTATTGTTTATGTGATGATTAAACTTGATTAACATGTATGAATTTTAAAATTACAACAATATAAGTGTCCTTATACGACACTTTTACAAGAGCTCAGCCTAGCTGTTGGACACGGGGTTGAGTACAATTTCAATGGAACCAGTTGCTATAGTGGCACCTGTCCATTATAGAACGCCACATTGGCAAGAAATTAGGACCCACAATAGTAAATTAAACTTGGACGCTTAGAAGAAACCCACTTTCAATAAAACAAACAATAAAACGAAATAAGTATTCTACCTGCTATATTTATTCCAATTGTGTTACCATGACAATATTTTTTCAATAAAAGTATGTTATAAAATTTCTTTTAAATTGTATATTTTCTTGTATTGTTTTTCGAGGAATAAAATAATCATCGGTTTAGTTTATGGACATGCGCAGTCGCTCCCACATTTATTGCATCCCGAATCGACGATCAAAATATCAGCACCCGTTCGAGGAGTAATCTTGCTGTCAATTGAAGATCCGCGAGTGTTCGACGTCAGCTCTTCAGTTAGAAGGTGCGCTGGATTTAAAACCAGTTCCGGTGATGGAATTATGGGAGAAATTGGCTTCGTTACGCTACTCTCCACTGCGGAGTTTGATCTGGGTTTCTGAGCAACATGTGACGGTGCTGTGGATGGTGTGCTTCTGGGACGAGTGAAGTTTTCGTTGTAGGTTGTAGCAAAATCGCTGTTATATCCAGTATTCAAATTTCGATGTTGAGAGATGTGTCGAAATGGTTTCATCTTTTCTGCTTTAGCACCTGAAAACAAACGACGGATAAACTGAAACGTCATAATAACACGTCAACAGAAGGGGGGAAGCTTTACATGTGTATTTTTGATACCAAAACTTGTTATTTAAACAATAAGATACATGCACGTGACTTGGTAAACCAAATTTGAACATTTACCACCCAATAGAAACAACAAAGCTCGTAAAGCACAAAGAGGACATCATACAAAATACTAGCTCTGAATGAAAGTGACCCCAATCAAAATGGAAAATGTAATTAATGTCTAAACTATAATATTTGGACTAACATGCACCAGCTAATAGCTGCTCATCAAACTCGTACACACTAAGCATTATGTCCTGTTAGAGATGTGCACACTTAGACCTTAATGGACAGCCGTAAATTTTAAGCGTTAAAACCGTGGGATTGTCTCAAATGAATTTTGATGTGATATCAAGCAGACGAATTTAGTCATACGTATTGATGGTAAATCAATCTATTGTACTTGTAATAGTCTGTCATACCTTTGAGAAAACCCTTGTACATTATCGTTAAAAGATCTAGAACATCATACGCGTGTAAGTGAGCGCATTTCAAATAGACCCCATACTTAACTACAATAGCTAGTGTAATTGTTTAGGTAACGTATGTAGTGCTTTCGACACTACTAGTATCCGCAACCATATACATTTTATATTTGAAAGCCTTTTATAAAAATAATGCAAAATTATTATTATCAAAATTACACTAATAATATTGGAATAGCTAATATTGTACCAGTAAAAGATGATCGTTGATTGGTTTCACAAACCATTTTCTCTTTAGGCGGTTGGTACACTTCTATGATACGGTACGACTCCCTCGGATGTCCGTCCGACCATACCCTGAAGTCTTTGTTGTAAGTGGTCTGTTTCTCAAATGCAGTGTCACCATTGTCGTGTTTTATAATCGTGTTCTTGTTGTTGTGTTCTGGATTGATGGGTGTTGGTGGTACAATCATTTGTGGATCCCGGAAGTCGTGCTACGTGAGTATAAAGTCGTGCTACATCAGTATAAAGTCGTGCTACATGAGTATAAAGTCGTGCTTCATGAGTATAAAGTCGTACTACATGAGTATAAAGTCGTGCTACATGAGTATAAAGTCGTACTACATGAGTATAAAGTCGTACTTCATCAGTATAAAGTCGTGCTTCATGAGTATAAAGTCGTACTACATGAGTATAAAGTCGTACTACATCAGTATAAAGTCGTGCTACATCAGTATAAAGTCGTACTACATGAGTATAAAGTCGTGCTTCATGAGTATAAAGTCGTACTACATGAGTATAAAGTCGTACTACATGAGTATAAAGTCGTACTACATGAGTATAAAGTCGTACTACATGAGTATAAAGTCGTACTACATGAGTATAAAGTCGTGCTACATGAGTATAAAGTCGTGCTACATCAGTATAAAGTCGTACTACATCAGTATAAAGTCGTGCTTCATGAGTATAAAGTCGTACTACATGAGTATAAAGTCGTACTACATGAGTATAAAGTCGTACTACATCAGTATAAAGTCGTGCTACATGAGTATAAAGTCGTACTACATGAGTATAAAGTCGTACTACATCAGTATAAAGTCGTGCTACATCAGTATAAAGTCGTACTACATGAGTATAAAGTCGTACTACATCAGTATAAAGTCGTGCTACATGAGTATAAAGTCGTACTACATGAGTATAAAGTCGTACTACATGAGTATAAAGTCGTGCTACATCAGTATAAAGTCGTGCTACATCAGTATAAAGTCGCGCTACATGAGTATAAAGTCGTGCTACATGAATATAAAGTCGTGCTACATGAGGATAAAGTCAGGTAAAATTATTACTAAAGTGACAGAAACTCCTGAAAGTTGTCTCTATAGAATGATACAAAACAAAGGCACTGCCTATATAGGGGATTTATCCATCTGCAGTTATTATCTTAATTGCTAAGTTATCAATTGTTTTTAACGTTAAAAACGCAACTGCGGCACGATAACGCCGTCGATAGCAGTGATAGTAACTGGTGTGTCAAGTATATTGCTAAACAAACTTGAATAATTTAAAAATTCGACGCAATGTGACACGGAGTGATATCATTCACATCGAAATATGCGGTAAGGAAATGTGTTCTAGACGAAATTTCTTTAAATTATTCGATAAGACAAAGGTACATTTTATTCATAACGCCAAAGTTTATGAAAATTTTGGAATTTAGATGACAGGTTGTTACCCTTGACTTTGATATCATGACAATTGTTACGTACCATGTACAGACTGTTCACAATCATTCCCCCAGTAGGCCGCTTATATTTCGCTTTCCTCGCCCAGATTGGAAGTTCGTACTTCTTCACCGGCCATTGTTTGTATGCCGTGTTGAAGGTGGTGGTGGCCTCAAACTTGGCGGGAATGAAATGGTTTGATTCTTGTGGTGGACATGGCTTGGGACGTTCATAACCAGTGGGCTTTTTGAAATCGGCCATTGCTGTCGATATGGCATCAAAATATACTCCTCCAGATCGATTCCTACCAACTTTGGTCTTACCTGTAAAAGAACAAACACCATGATACACCGGACCCAATAATTGACGTTAACTGTTTTGTCTTTGACATGCTTACACATTTTAATTACGTTGTGAAATAATTTTTCTGTGAGGGAATTAGAAAATCATGCAAACGTATGGTACTTGTTTGAAAATATTTTGTTCACTGGTGCCAAATGCTTAGAACACCAACGGAAACTTGAGAAAATTGTTGTTGTTATTGATATCATGTCAGAACACACCATTTTGTTTTCAATAAATTATACTTTGATTAAAACTATGTGCAAGTTGCCTGAGCAAAGCGCTTTAAAGACTTTCCATGGGAGGTAAACCATGCCTTCTTGATATAATTGAACGGGGGTCGGTAGCTGAATGAGGGCGCTCGGTAGTGCTATGCTAAGGCAACTCTTTCAACAAATAACTCACATAGATGTGCATCTTTCGTCTTGCTAGTGAAGAAATCGTTATATTCGGTACTGCGTTCCATAGGATCGGTTGGTCGTGTTGTATTCTCTGTAGGAACGATTGGTACTGGTCTCTCAGCATTCTCGTGGAAGATAAAGTCGTCCTGTAAGATAATATGGTCATAATTCAAGAACATCGAACCAGAATTGAACAAAATATGCAAAAACGACGGTCCTGTTGTTGTTTTCAAATTAAAATCTCAAATAAAATGGATTCTCGTGATTACCTTTTTGGCCCAACTGAGCCCGCATACACGGAGTCATTGGTTTAATTAGTCATTGGTAATTAGAAACCTCAAACAGATCGCTTGGCTTATTTTTTGCATAATATTATTGCGTGGTACGGATTCGTGAAAAAAAGTGATGTGACAATTCCATTGCGCAAGTTTGTCATGTGTTTGTGACAAGCCACTGGCATGCATATAATAATAGACACAGAGAAGATATTACGCGAGTATAATTTGTTAGAGCCAGGCCGGTGAAGACAAAGTTGTTTAGCGGGACATACCTGCGCGGTGGACGTCTGTACCTCGTGTGTACACGGTATGTCGATATTGTCCTTGGCCTTTATGGGGTTCTGTTTACATTCGTGCATCACAGCTGACTCGTAACTAGGGTACGAGACCTGAAAGAATATTTATATTTCATATATCACTATGCAAGGTTTTAGTATTTTAAACAAGCCAGTGACATGTTGAAATGATTCAGGCTGTATGGTACAGTGCTGAACCTATGATGGTAGTGTGAAATGGTACTTGTAATTATGATTAGTATAATTATGGTCTAACATAAATCGTGCAACTAATTTGATTGCAGACGCCTGAATTGTAAGACCGTCGGTTCTGAGAAAGCAGGGTAAGGCCTACTGTTTCAAGATATCCGGGTGTAATAAAGAATACTTCATAATTAGACCAAACATCATTTTACCTTGATTGAAGAAACAATCATTATCATTATATTTAAACAAACTCTTGTTTTTATTGTGTCATCTGTTGGAGAGTTATTTTATTTATCACGCAGTTGCACCCATTTGTATTTGTAGTATGTTCTTACGTTGGGTATAGGGGAAACAAATAGTAATTACTCTCTTAAACGACATTAAAAGTGTTTTAAAAATCACATGCAGTTGTCTTCATGTGTATACAATAGAATAAAAATGTTTAAAATGCAGTCCTCAACATTTAAAAAAAAAGTTTTACACCCGGACATCGCTAATGAAGTTGCTCGAAGCCGGATGTTATTGGCCAGTTAGACAATACGACTGTCTCAGTCAAACGCATTTTTGCTTTTAGTAATTATTAGGAATGTAACTTGACTTGGATATTGAGTAACATGGAAATGAAATTGGTACATTGTATAAGAATTGTAATTATTATAGATATTTCATGATCAAGTATGTTGTAATATTATGGTTACCGTATAGATGGTGTCTCCCTGGAATGCCTGGTTACGAGATGGATGTATCACCATAGCGTTCTCAACGTTCGGACTCATTGGTTTACTCATCACTGCTTTCTGTAATGTTGCCATGGAAACAATACATCAATAACAAAAATAGGAAAAACACGATTACATCAAAACTAAACGTGATGAGAGCACATTCATGCACGGCAAAATACAAAATAACAGTTTGATACAACTAAGACGCAAACCAGCTAGGAACAAATATTGTATGCTGATGAGATTTGTCACAACGACATACATGTACTCTGGTACCGATCTCCGGAAGCATCTCAAGTGGAAATCTCAGCTCAAAATGAGATTTTGCTCTAAGCGTGTTCTGAATTTCAGACAAATCATGTTGTTTGAGCTCTTCGAATTTTACAGAAATTACTGTTATACACTTAGAATAATATTTCTGATGTGCGATGTAAATTTTGAGTCCAGACTTTCGTAGAAAATACATAAAATATATAGGACAATATTTGAGTTGAGATCTTGCTCAAAATTGAGACGCTTTCGGAGATTGGTGCCTGGTTATGACCTTTGTAACGAGAATTAACTGATTTATTTCATGTCATAAATACTGTCACCACGATAGTCATTTTATGTTCAAGACCACGTTGGCATGGATCTTTCTCCTACTGACTCCAAATCTACTGGTAACAATCAACATGTCTCCGTAGCTAAGTGGTAAGCGCGTTTGTCGTGCAATCTGGCGACCTGGGTTCATATCCGGGTGGAGGCACAGACAGCTGGCTGGCAAATACAGGCTCGGCTACAGCAAATTGCATATATGCCATACCGTTGTTTTAGTGAATGATAATGAACTGTAAGGTATGCTGATCGCTCGATATGTACAAAGCAATATACTTCCTTTTCTTTGAAGGGGACACGACACGATCATTGAATAAGAAACAGCTGTAAAAACCAATATTGCTTAAACTTTACATGGACCACTTAGGTGGATAACGACTAAAATGTAATAACGCTTAGATATATATTTTTTTTCTAATACATTTTGAAGATGGTAAAATTGTTATGTTAAGAAAGGTCTCAGTTACCTTCGGAAAATAATCCTTTCTGTACGAGGTGGTACCTTCAAAGGGAACTTTAGGGCGCTGTTGTTCCGACTTGGGTTTCTTCGGGGACAGCTGTTTTGGGGGCTACAACGATGTAAAAATTAAAACATAGCGTATTAAAGGCGCACGCAGACTTAAGTTCATTACAACGCTTATTTTCATGGCTAGATTTCCATTGGTATAGATCTATAAAAAATGGCATATGGCATCAAGCATTTTTTATAGCATTCTGTTGTGAGTGTCACAAATATTATGAATCACAATGTAATAGTGTATTTTAACAGTACTATGGTTCAGGCTACAGGGTGTTGGTCCTCAATTTTTAAGTTTCGATTGACTATTTTTCAGACCCCAGAAGTATGTACAATTTTGAAGTTAACCTCAAATGGTTTTACCATCATACTATTGCTATTAAATGAAGCTATTAGGGTATAACTTGTCTACTGCGTACAAAAATAAAGCTCAAATGAACCGTATTTGAAAAAAAACATATGTATATAAATTATATATTTAATGTATAGCTCTGTCCCAAAACATTTATAATTACATGGATAATAAATTGGAGCTTGTCATGTATTTCATTATATCAAAACATTTATAAAAGCCAAGAGGTGTATCTGTAAGTGGGGCAAATAAGTAAAGTTAGTAAAAATTATTAGAGGTAAAACAATTTTGAGAAATATTTTGTTTAACCCCCTCAGCTGGAACTATTTAAATACTCACCGTATGATACATGTAGTCGACGCCATATGTTGACTTCCGCTCCATGTGAGCCCGGGCCATCTCTTTAGATACACCAACCGGGCCGGGTTTCAAACTTTGCGGTCTTGCCTGCCAGGGTCGGTCTTTATACGCCTAAAAAATAAGCCACGAGTTGATAAACGATTTAAACTCGTCATTAATGAAATGTCGCCCTAAGATGATCATCGCCTTTGAAGAAGACAACCTGGTCGACCGAAAACAACATGGCATAGGAACATACTGGCAGGACTCTCGGAGATGGAATTATCTTTGGGATAAGCACAGAAAATGGCCAAAGACAGACCTAAATGTAGAGATACCATTGCAGACGTATGTCCAACTTTGACGATTAGGGATAAGTAAATGTGTTACTATTCACTTCTAAGAATGACACGGAAACAACAGGGGTCATTACAACAACAACAACAACAACAACAACAATAACAACAACAGCAGCAGCAGCAGCAACAACAACAACAACAGCAGCAGCAGAAGCAGCAGCAACAGCAGCAGCAACAACAACAACAACAACAACAACAACAACAACAACAAACTTTTACTTGTATTCCATCTCTTAGAAATACAAAAATATCAATCCCGACAAATAATGCCATCAGATGTACAAGCCTGGTATGGGTACCGTGAATTCGAATCCCACCACGGGTGTGTGTTGAGCGAACACCACTTATTTTAGGCACGAGCAGTAATGGAATAGTACATGGAATTGAACAAAATATGAAATGGAACATAATAATAAAAGTCAGAAACTTTCGTTTGAAAGTAACGTTAATATTTTAGTCTCGAATGGAAAATTGTAAGAATTCGTTATTAGAAATAGTCTAGATATCCTATACTATCAAGTTAATGACCGGATAGTCTCCACGTGACTGAAATACTGCCGTGGAACTATAAACGATAAACAAAACACACTTACTGTTTGGTATTCGGACGTGCAGTTCGCCATTGGTTGGAGCTGCTCCCTTTTGTAAGCTTTTGGGCTGTCCCCGTAGCTGAAATATAAATACGCCCTTACTAAATAAAGCATCGCCAGAACGTCCGAAATGTACCAGATTATACGACAAGTTTCCATTTTGTCTGGAGAGCATGCCCCCGACCCCTACCAAAATGGTGAATCCGCATGAAAAGAGGCCTTGGTACGCGTTTGCCATAACGACTAATTTTGACGGCATACACAGTGAAAAAGCCATGGGCTTTACAGTCTTAGTGCGTCTCTACAGCGGTGTAAATGGACACGACAATTGTACGAAAGAATTTGGATCATAATTGAATACAGTGAAGTCACATGGTTGTGACGTGAAAATCAAGTGATGTTATTCATAGAAGACTCTTCTTCTTCTTCTTCTTCCATTAAAGTACAGGACGCCATCTGGCGTATACTCGTACTGGCGCATGGCGGTGAAAGAGGTGTCTTTACATATTTACAGTGAATTTAAAATCATTTATTGGTTTGAGTAAAAACAGTCCAGTACAAGTTATCGCAGTGTCACTAAGTGCACTTCCCTCTTGAAGCTGTCAATGGTAGGGCAGCTGATGACTGTCTGGGGAAGGCTGTTCCATAGGCGGATGGTGTCCGGGAAGAACGATTTTTGGTAGCACAGGGTTCTGGCAAAGGGCACCATGTATGTGAGTCCGTGGCCTCTAACTGAGCAGATCGGAGTGAGGTGAGTTGTTGGGACCTCTACTAGTTGGTACACAATCCGGTACATCATGGTGACCTTTGCCTGTGCCCTGCGCTCCTGTAGTGATGGCCACTGGAGATGGTGAAGCATGGCTGTGACACTGCTGGTCCTTCTGTAGTCTGAGAAGACCATACGGGCAGATCTACGTTGTACCATCTCCAGTTTCCGAACATTGGCATCAGTGAAGGGGTCCCATATTATTGAAGAGTATTCCACGAGAGGCCTCACCAGGGTCTGATAGCAGAGTTCTTTGGTCCTCTTTGGGCATTGGTTGATATTTCTCTGGAGGAATGATCTTGCCTTGTTGGCTTTTTTGGTGATGGTGTTGATGTGGTGGTTCCAGTTGAGAGATTTTTGGAAGTTGATGCCTAAATATTTTGCTGTTTCTGTTTCTTCTAATATGTGTCCGTGGATATTGTAGGGTACTTTGATGGGTCTTCTTTTGTTGGTGATATGCATGATCTGGCATTTTTGGGGGTGGAATTCCATCAGCCAATCCTTCTCCCATCTTTGGAGTCCATCCAAGTCTCTCTGAAGGGCTATTGCATCTTCCTCTGTCTTGATGTTCCGGTAGAGTGCGCAGTCGTCTGCAAACATTCGCGAGGTGGACTCAGGTGAGATGTATTCAGGTAGGTCGTTGATAAAGAGTAGGAATAGTAAGGGTCCTAGGACGCTACCTTGTGGAACCCCTGAGTCCACTGATGCCTGCAATGAATGTTTGCCATCCAGGAATACAGTCTGGCTTCGCCCTCCCAGGAAACTGCTTATCCACTTGTGTAGGTTGTTTCTGATGCCATAGTAGTGGATTTTCGACAGGAGACGAAGGTGTGGTACCTTGTCGAAGGCTTTCGAAAAATCCAATAGAATGACATCAGTTTGGCCTCCTGCATCCATGTTGCTGGCTAGGTCCTGAATAGTCTGGATAAGCTGTGTCTCACATGACCTCCGCTTCCTGAAGCCGTGCTGAGCATCTGTCAGGATCTGGTGTTTGTCAAGGTGCTTCATGATTGAACTGGTTACTATGTGCTCCAGTGCCTTGCAACTGATCGACGTCAATGATACAGGTCTGTAGTTCTCAGGCTTGCTTTGGTCACCCTTCTTGTATATATAGGAACCACATTTGCTGACTTCCACTCATCTGGCATGGTACCTTGGTCCAGCGAGGCCTGGAAGAAAAGTGTGTAAATTGGTGTCAATTCAACAGCAAGTTCCTTCAGCAGCCTTGCCGGAAGTTGGTCGGGGCCGGTCGCCTTGTGGGGGTCCAGTCCTGCAAGGATCTTATGCACTCCCTTTTCTGTGATGGTGATGTTGTCAACCTGCTGATGAGGGCTTGGTCCCATGTCCGGGATTGTGGCCGGATCTTCGTCTTTGTAGAAGACGGATGAGAATTGCTCATTAAGGATGTTTGCCTTGGTCTCACTGTCAGAATGTGTTATGCCTGTCTTTGCCTTGAGTGGTGCCACTCCATGGTTTTCTGTTTTCTTACTTTTGATGAAGCTGTAGAATTTCTAAGGATTTGACTGTTGATCTGGACTGATGATATTGGTGACATAATCGTTGTAGGCGGCTTTACAGGCTTTGCTTGTTTTCTTCTTGATGTTTTCGTATCTTTTCACGTTTCCTGGTGATTTAGTTGTTTTGGCGGTGTTGTATGCCCTCTTCTTCCTTCTGCTCATTCGCTTGACTTGTCTAGTGATCCAAGGTTTGCTAAATCTTGAGGTAGTCATCTTGGATGGGACACATTTCTCAAGGATACCAAGAAGATGATCCTTGATCTCCGTCCACATAGTGTTTACACAGCTTTGTGCGGTGTGATTCTGGAGGAAGAGCTGTTGGAAGTCCAGACATTTTGACTTCAGGGAATCCACATCTGCTTCTTTCCAGAGGTGAATGAGGCGTTTCACTGGTTTTGTCCTTTTTGCTGAGGCACTTGACTCTGTGTAGACGATGTCATGATCACCTAGTCCAGGTAGGGTGGTGCAGCGTGTGATCAGTGTAGGTCGGTTGGTAAGGAAAACGTCAAGAATGTTGTCCTTTCTGGTTGGCTGGGTGACCATCTGATGTAGGTTGCAGGATTCAGTCAGTTCTATAACGTCCGCTAAATATTTGGCGCGTAACGTAACATAACGTTTTCGCGTACCGGTATTTACGTGGTGTTCATGACGTAGCGTAAAACCAAATCATTGTATGACTTGTTGGGATGCTATCAAATTCAACTTGTATGTCTTACTGCGATAACCGGAAGTCAACTCGTACAAACACTGTGCATTTATTCTGTGTTTGTTACGAAAAAGGCGCAAGTTTTACTAAACGAAATTCATGCATGTAATTGTATTATGCACCAGTCAACGTTTTGTCCGCCCGGAAGATACTGCTTACTACCTTAATCCCCGGGGTCGAGAAACGTAATCAGGTAGTGATTCACTTATCTTCGAACCGAAACAAAGTCTATTCCCCGTAACTCGGTGTCAATAAGGTTGTCAAGTTCCCGCCTGTCGGAAAGAGTCGGCTGTCTAATTTCCCCCTGTATCCCGCCGCCCACGGGCGGGCATAATATTGACGAGTGCATTACCACTATAAATCGGGCTAGTAGGTTTTTTACATGGCAATGGCAAATTCAATACATGACTAACAAGCAAAGTTCTTGGCATTTAACATACGGACCAAAAATAACGTTGAGAGTTTCAACTGACAAAGAAACTTATGGAAATTATGAAGAATTGAGATAAAATATTTGAAAACATAATTGATAAAATGATTAAAACATAGCAGGTGATGATAGATCTATTTCATGGAGACACATTTCCATCTGACTTTATGCCAGGATTCACTCTTAACAATTTCTGGAAAATGTAGTTTTCAGTCCACAACGAGTCCTTAAAACAAGGAATATTTATGAAATTAAGTTTTTGGCTCGAAACTGCTGGAATGGGTGTTCAATATTTATAACTCGCCAAATATTGAAGAAGGATCGAGGCAGTTATGGCATTTATTTGTTAAAACATGTCATATAAAATATAATTGAATAGTGAATTGAGTAAATAATACAAGCTTACCATTTGGTACATCTTGGAACAAGTTGCAATGCCTTTGTCTGCATTTAAGGGGCGGTTTTCGAAGATAAAAGTGATGAATAAACGAATTGCCGGCCGGTTACGGCGACGCCATCTTTTGTTTACCCGTTGCTATTGACGTTACCATTGTGACGTCAGTATTTTACGTACATGACGTTAACGAGCGAACGTAATTCAACAGACGTTACAAACGTGACTGCTCGGCGGTGTCCGGTAAAGCTCGGGATTTGTACATGCACGGGATGTTTCGGTCGGTCAAATGTTATTTATCGCACCGAATCACCTGTAGTTGGTTAAAAATATTCCGATAGTTACCAATACATTGTACATGTATTAATTGAAATTGATTCGCATGTCGATTTTTTGTCTTTACTACTGGGAAGGAAAGGTAACCGGTAGAAATATCGAACCCCTGTTTGCCTATACTAAAAAACTTATATTTTCGATACTAAATAATGTCGATATATTATATTAAATAATAGCTAAAGTTCCGACGGATTCAAGTAATAGAACTTTAATTTACAAGTTCTAAGTTGTTGCGACCATGATTATGTCACTGGACCGTTCTTAATTTTTGTTTTGATGATCTCTATCAGATATAATGTAGATCTATGTAGGTAGCTTCGAATGGAAGGCCAAAACACTTCAGTTGTCGCTGGAAGCAAAATTAACACAACAAACTGAATGGTTAACACTTACCAGCATTTTTTTTCTTATCACAGACATAGTTTAGGTTGGTTTATTGAAATAGATACACAACAATTACGCGTATTTTGAAATTCTCCTGAACTCTCGGAGTATAGCTTCAATATGATTGTATGGATTAATGTACGCATCATAATCGCCTAATGACAAAATTAATGAATGCTTTTTGTATCCAGTCGGCGTTCGTCTGACTGTCATACGCCGGATACAATAATGCTATTGTGTGGATACTTTTGTTCATCCGCTAACAAAGGTTATGTAGTACGTTCTGTGTGTAAATAAAATTCAATAAAGCTTGCTGTCTAATTAATATGTTCAAAGGAAATAGACGTTCGTCTGGCTAAAAACACGGGGTCGATTAAATTGTGTCAATTATTTCCTGCAGTTCTTCGTTTTCAACTTGTAGAAAGCTATAATGTACCTATAAAACCTCAAAATCACATTAGCTTTTTTTGGTATTGTTTCCCATTGCATTCGTCCATAAAAGTGAGTATTGGTCAAATTATTTTATATGAAAGTATGCGTGTTTCATTCATCAACTGTATATTACATTAATTAAACACGCACCATTCAGTAAAGAGCAATATGGTATTGATCTAGAGTGCAAACAAATATCGTCTCCACAACACCTTGATTTTGACAAACAGAACATCGTTTAAGGTGGTCCAACTCAAACCAAGCACGCACTGTGTGAAAGGGTCAAGAAGACCTGCGACTTCAGTTTCATAATCTGCCTTCATATTTATTCTTCTCAATGAACATGATGAATTGCATGACCATTTCGAATTGTTTCTTCTAGTTTAGTCGGAATGAAGAAAAATGTGCCAAACATATCGATGGCTTAAAATGAGAAGGCCGTAAGTACCACTTACGACCTTTAAGATTCATACATATTTAGAATAAGCAACACAATGCAATTCTTATGAGCCCATTTCATAAAAATCTGAACTTATCACGTTGACCAAAATGAAGTTGTAAAAGTTTGTTTTACCATAAGTAAAGAGTAAATGTCAGACGGTTTTTCCGTGTTTTCTCAAAATATCGATTTGGTAGTAACGACATTCTTGTTCTAAGCCATCGATAAACCATTTTTGTTTTCTACATTTTCTTAAAGTACAATGTCCAAATGTACATAACTATATATGTGTTGTTTAAGTGATTCCAATTTTGTTTTTAGGATAAAGTTTAGAAAATGTTACTATATTTTGAAATATAGGACAATTGTCAAATTTTGGAGGGAATTATTTTTTGCCAAAAAGTGAAAATGCAAACTTTAGACATTGTACTTTAAGAAAATGTAAAAAAACAAAAATGGTATATGTTTGGCACATTTATTTTTCATTTCGACTAGTTTATTCGTTTAGCATCAAAGGATGGATATGTTTGCACATCGTGGGAAAGAAAAACAAGCGAGTTTGTAACCTCTGATGTTTTTTGAAAATCTATTGAGATATTGCTTTCAATTTTTGTTTACCATCACGTTCCCGATCCCTAAACTGAAGTAAGTTTCACACAAACAAGTTTTCAGTTATTTCAGTAAGTTAACTATAGTTGTTAGCCATATAATGATGAGAATAGAAGTTGTTATGACTTTTTCGAGGGCTTCGTTTTTTTGGTCTCAGGATAGCTAGATAGGTATTCGAACTTAAGAGTGGACGCTTCAGCGAAACTTACGATTTGGTATAGCCTAATGTGGACAGTATAGCTTGGCCAATTTGACACGAGCCTAAATTATTGAAAAGCAAAATCTAACTTTTTTCATGAATCTAACATGAATCTAACATGAATCTAATCTGGTTTCATGAATCTAACTTTCAAATGTGGAGATGCTATGAATAATGATAAATTATAATTATTTTTTCAAGTTTTAAAATCGCACATGTTTTTTTTCTTTTAATATATCATGAATCTAACAAAGGGAAACAACCTTTATGTATATCAATTGTCTCCCTTTGTGAGATTCATGATGTATTTATTGTTTTAAAAATAACATCAACGAGCATAATTATACGAGTGTCCTACTTGAAAACAACAGTTACTTATTATAATTTATCATTATGCATTACATCTCCACACCTTAATATTCCCATTTGAATGTTAGATTCATAAAACCAGATTAGATTCATGTTAAGATTCATGAAAAAAGTTAGATTTTGCTTTTCAGTAATAGTGTAGTATTTCATCATTGTTCAAAACAAAGGATGCATTATATTCATTAGCAACACAATACTTCATTCAGTAAATGATCATGCCCTGTTGGAAGCAGCAAGCCTTGCCCATGACAAATAGCTAAGGCATTCAAAGATCATAAATAATTAAGTTGAAATGTTTGATAGATACATGGCTTTGAAAGTGTGTTATGTTTATGATGGCAAACAAGTATGCCAAGTTTGAAAACAAGAGCACCGCCTAGCGGGTGCAGACGCTCATCTGATATCTGTCACTGTCAAAAGGCAGACAACCTTAGCATGAAGAAGGACAGAGTTATTCGTCCTGCTTTACAGAGTAAGGTATTTATGGTGAATAAGTAATGAAGCAATAGCCAACTTAACAAAGAAATTTTCTAAGTCCAAAAAGGGGCAATAACTCACCCAAAATGCAGATCAGAGTTATGGGTCTTGCTTTACAAGCTCAGGTATTGATGGTAACAAGTGTTGCAAGTTTTAAAGCAATAGCTTTCGACAGTTTATATTTAAATAGTTTACCTAACATGCAACGCCGACGTCGCATATCCATTTGTCCCATTTGTATTGAATGTGTTTTCAAGTCGACCACAGTTACCTTCCCTTGACTGGTGTTATACCGGTTTTAATCTGATCGATCTTATCTCAATTGCGTAATCGCGCTATGTTGTTGTTGTTGTAGATAGTTTCCTCCGCTGATATACGAAGCACCCAGGATAGCCGGTTGGCCTCCCAGTATAAATCTGTTGAATCCGGAATATATCGATGAATCCAGAATAATTATATCGATGAATCCAGAATAATTCTCGGGAACTTCACCACTGGCACAATTTATATCCACAAATCACACAATGAATAAAACAGCTGCTTTTATTTATTTGAATTTTATTCCTTAATTTCAATCTATCACAGATGATATTCTTTCTTTTAATTAATTCCTTAATTCACATCACATAGTATTAATTATCTATTTCCTTATAATTCACTTCAGTAACGCTTCATTGTGTTAATATCTAGACTCACACTTTTTGTTTTATTATTATTATTATTTGTGTTAATCCAATTTATTTCTCTGTCTTGTTCGTTATACTAGTTATTTTTTTATTATTTTTTTCCTCATAAAACTCTTATTCATGAATGTGTGAAACAAATTATTCCATCTTTCATTGCTTTTTTTTTATTCATTGTATATGTGTCACATTTGTTTCTTTTTGGTCGTTATCACTATGGTTTTTAATAGACAGTTTTGTTATATATTTTCACCTTTTCATTCACAAGGTCTAATATGAGTCATACTATATAACGAGTATTACACATGTGTTTCCCCTTACTCTTCCTATGCATATTACTAGAGTTCAGTTAAACTGAGTTATATATGAATTCTTCTAAATTGTATTATAATACGGGAGCTTGGACCTCTTGCATCAATATAGATCTACGGAAGTGTAGGTCGAATGCATATTTTCTGGTATAGAGTTCTAGGTATTCTATGTGACTGTCTGTGATGTGTATGAATTTATTCAGGTCTGGGTGTGAAAAGTCCAGAATCAGTTGAGTAAAGTTGTCTGGAGATAGAGAATCTATGGCTTCATAAGACACTCCTAATATGTTGGTAAGTCTGGATTTCATCTGTGATCTAAGATCATCCATACGGATGCAGGTAGCAATCAGGTGCTCTCGTGTCTCTGGCTCCTGTTTACATAGTGGGCATGTCGGATCCACCTCAAATTGGTTGAACTTCGCTCGATTAGATTGGAGTATATAAGAGCCGGTGAGGATACGAGCCTTGGTCTCTGCTCTCTGGATATCATGTATGTTAGATCTTATTGTTGCATATATTGGGTGTGTTTTGCCAACTTTTAGGATGTGCGGGTTAAGATATCGTAGAGAGGATTTGTTGTCGATATCTTGTCTCCAGTCTTCTTCGATTTTATTATTTACGGCCTTTCTCAGCATATCTTTCCAGCTGTCTATAGATGGGGTTATGTCGAGGAGTTCATAAGCTGTGGGAAGTTGATATAGTAGTAGTAAGCGTCGCGCTCTGGAGATCATACTCTTGTCATCTATCTGTTTGATGGCAAGTTGTCTGATAGTCACTTTGTATTCTAGTGTATTAGGGTTTGCTATCATAGAGTAGAGTAAGTTAAGAAGGTTCTTGTGTATTACAGAGTTTACAGGCGGTATGCCAAGTAAGGCAGTCACAGCAGTGGTAGCAGTTCTGTCTGGTACATGTTGTATCTGCCGCAGAATTTTATTCTGGAATCTATTGAGGGTGTCCTCATCTGTTTTAGTGAGTGGTAGAGTTTCGAGACCATAGGTGAATCTGGGTACCACAAAGACGTTCCAGTAGTGTGCTTTAATGTGCTGTGATACACCTGTTTTTCCGTGGCATCCAGCCCCCATTAGAGAGTACACAGTTCTTCTTCCTCGCTCCAGTCTTTCTGCTATGTTGATCTTTCCATCTTGATTTCTTGTAACTCCGAGGTGGACTGTTGATTGTGATATTTCGACGGTTTGTCCTTGTAGTACTGGATTTTGAATGGGTTTTTTGCAGTTATATTGCAACATATTACTTTTTGTTGGGTTGATCTTGTATCTATTATTATTACTGTATGTTTGTACCTGCTCAACCATCTTTACCATTTCATTATCGGAAGTAGAAATAAGAGCGAGATCATCAGCACATGTTACGTGTGGGATGCATATAGTACCAATTCTGACACCATCAAAGTTCTGTTCAAGAGTTTTCAGGAGAGGGTTGTTATACCTCTTATAGTGACCTGATGATAGCACGCCACCCTGACGAACTCCTTGTAGTAGTGGAAATTCCCTTGACATCTCTCCCTTCCATTTTACTGTTGAAGTCATATCTTGGTAGAGGTCACGTAGCAGTAGCCAATCTGCATCTGGTATACCATCAAAATGTAGTTTGTGAAGTAGGATGTTGTGATCAACAACATCAAACGCTTTCTGGGTATCCAGCGTAGTGAACAGCATCTGTTGTTTGTTAGATTTTGCCTCAAGCTGACATTCAGTTACTAGGAGGGCAGAAATAAGACTAGATTTTCCCTTGGTGAATCCATATTGTAGATCTGATTGAGTCTCTAATAGGATTTGTTCGTGTCGCGTCATTAGAATTCGCTCAAGAACTTTCAACAAGATTGGGGTGACAGAGATTCCACGGTAGTTGGCTGGGTTGTCGGCACTGCCTTTTTTGTATACAGGGGTGAGGATGCCAATTTTCAGTTCTGTTGGAATTTTCTTTTCCGACATAATTGTGTTTATAAGTTTTAGAAGAAGTGAGAGAACAAAGGTGTGCGAGTACTTTAGGTGTTCTGCTGTGAGTCCATATTTATCTGGAGCTTTGTTGTTGTTCAGTGTACTTATTGCATTCTGGAGTTCACGCAGAGTTACCGGTTGTGCTGTTTCATCTGAGATTCTATATACATTTTCTATGAGTTCAATATCTTCTATGATTTTTTTCTGATAATCTGGGTTAAAGTTTTCATTTTGTAGGGGTTGTGCAAGAGTTTCAAAGTATCCAGCCCAGGCTTCAGTGATCCTTTCTTGGGAATCTATGACTTCGCCATCTATGGTGAGAAATTCAGTTGGGGCTGCAGTTGTTGCCCTTTGTTCTCTCACTAGTTTGTAGAAGGTTTTGTCATCTCCTTTACTTGCCATGATCTTTTGTAGCTTTTCTTGTCTTTGTTTGTTGAACACTTGTCTCTGCGCTTTACGTAGAAGTTTCTTGGCAGCTTTCATTACCATATGTTTAGCGTTATTGGGGTTTTTTGGGGATCCGTCTTTTTTCCACTCCCACCATGCTTTCTTGTTAGCCTTGGACGCAGTTTTTATGGAATCACCAGTGATGCGAAGGTTGAACTTCTTACGCTTGGTTCCTTTTTGGGGTATGCACTTTTTCTCTGCAGATTTCAAGATATTAGTGAGTGTAGCTGTCATGGATTTGGCGTCATCTTTGTTGTTAGACTTTGTATTTTCTATCATCTCCTTTGTTGTTTGCTTATACTTATCAGTGAGGCCCTTTTCCCAGTTTGGTTTTGATTCATTTTTTATGGTTACTTTTTTCATTGTAGGACACTTTGCTTCCAGTGATATCTGGACACACCAGTGGTCAGACATGTTCATTAGTTCATTATTTTTCACAATTGCTTTTGTAGCAAATTTGTTTCCCGCTTGGTTAGTGAGTATATAGTCAATTTCATATTTATCTTTGCCCTTTGGGTCTGAGAAGGTTGGAATTCCAATTTGTGTTGTTGTGAGTCTGTGTTCAGATACGAAATCTTTTAACATTTTGTCGTGGATGTTCTCAGGGAATCTTGACATAGATGCGTTGAAGTCACCGCAAATAATAATTACATGAGTGTTGCTGAATTTTTGAAGCACTTCTTGTATCTCTTCCAGGGTTGAGTGATATTTGGGTATCGAGTTTTTCCCACGACATGGCATGTATACATTTATGATGCATAACTTTGGGTCAGTGTGCAGTTCAAGTACATTTATTCTTTCTTGTCCGTCGAAGTGTTTAGTACACTTGATGTCCCAGTCATTTCTGAAGAATATTGCAGTACCTCCATATCCTCTAGGGATTTGATATGGTGATATTGGATCATCATGTCACAGGCTTTACTTAGAGTGGAGTGTTTTTCAGATAGTGTGTCGAGGGTGTTAAGTTCAAATTGGTATAACCAGTGTTCTTGAAGACATACTATATCTGTGTTATGGAGAATACTTTTTACATATAGGGCATTACTTTCAACTTTCTTTGTATTCAGGGTGGCTATTGATATGGTGTGGTTACGTCTGAGTTCCGGTCTATCCGGGTGGATGCTCTGCCGTGCTCTAAAAAAGAGTTCTGCTTATGATTTTCTTCTGGTGTGTTCCCTCCAGTCTCATTGTCGTGATTATAATCAGTAGCATTTTCAGCGATTCCTTCATCAGATACTCTGTTGACATCTTGGAATGTTACCTTCTTCGGAGTTGTAACCCTTCTGGAACTTACATCTTTCAATGGTTTCGCTATCAGTGGTATTCCAGTTACCTGTTGTTCCATCGAAGGTGTTTTGTGTTGGTTTGACTGTGGTTTCGGTGGAGGTATTCTCTGTTCCGTCTGGGGGTTTGAGTACTGGTTGTTTGTCTGCATTGGAATGTTGGTTGTTGTTTGAGGTTTACTGAAGATAGGAGGAGGTGGATAGTTTTGGAATCCCCATGGTGGAGCCATTGGTGCAGCAGGCGTTGTCCACTGATTTCTAAGCATGTTGTTTTGCAGCATCTGTTGTTGTTGCATCTGTTGTTGTTGCATCTGTATTATGTTTGTCTGCATCATATGTTGTTGCTGCTGCATCTGTATCTGTAATATTTGTTGGGATTGTTCTAGATGTGACATTCTCATACTCATCTCCATCTGATTCATTCGTTCGTATATGTTATCTTTAGTATGAACATCTGTGTTGTACTCTGGATTACATGTTGAATATTGCTCAGATTTATTACTGAGAGACATTTTTTTCTTTAGCAGTTTATTTGTATGTTCCAGTTCAGTTACCTTCTGTTCAAGATCTCTCATCGCCGAGGTAGTGAGTTCAAGTTGTTGTTTCATTTCTTGTGCAGCATTTGTAGTTGATTTCCTTGGTATATTTTTGTTAGTCTTTCGTTGGTTTGTGATTGGTAGTTGTGTTTCGTTTGTCCTAGGTTCAGGAGTTTGTTTGTTCATACTATCTGGTTGCTCTATGCAGACCTGAGAACTGGGCACTCTATTTGGTAGATTATTTTGTGTGTTGTCAGTAGCTCTTGAGATTTGATAATCATCATTAGAGTTTATGTGTAGTTTCTGTTTCACATGTGTGTTCTGGAGACTGCCAGAGATATTTCTAGATCTGGTGGTTTTTGGCATATGGGATTTTACTGCCGACGATGCAGTTGGTTGAAATGGAGGTGGGTCTGTGGGGCTGTCACCCTCTCCCTCATCAACTTCCTCACCTCGGTCTATTAGGTTGTCATCATCTGAGTCAAGTATGGCACTTATATGTTCATGAGTAGGTAGAAAGGGTGGTATATGTATGGGTTCCCATAAATGTCTGCAGGATATGCATTTGTATGGTTCATCACCACTATGGAATTCAAGTAGATCTTCATCAATTTTTTCACAATTGTAGTGTAGCCATCTTTTACACTCGTCGCAACCAATGCCATGGTCTATAACTGTTATGTTACAATGTAGACAGATAGCGTCCTCTGGAGGAGTATCTTCCAGTCTGTTCGCGTCTGTTGTAGGTTTTGGCACTGATGCAATTTCTAGAGAATTTTTTTTGGTAATATCTTTACATATCATACTGGTGTTAAATTCTGGTTTATCAACACTTTGGGTTACACATTTGTCTATAAGGGCTGCAATATTGCGATCTATGTGAGGCAGGTTTGGGTCTTTTTGGATTTCCTCTAGAATCTCAGGAAGGATTTCGTCTTGGAATATGCTAACGTGTCTTCCATTAATTAAGAGAGAGGACTGTGTGTTGTAGAAATTTATGGTAAATTTGTGCTTCATCCCTTTCGTTCCTATTTTGAGTCTGTTGTATCCTCTTATTATATGTTCAGGTCTGTTTCCTGTTTTGTCTATTACTATTTCTTCTTCTATGAAGATGCTGTGTTTTTTGTAAATGTGAGAGTTTTTATCATGTCCTAGAATATGGTTTTTCAAAAGTTCGAAGTAGCCAGTACTGCATTCAATTTTTAATTGTTTACCGTCATCTTTGGGAATGATATTAATAAATGGTTTATCGCACGCTTTGCGTTTTCCATACAATGCCTTTTTCTGATTTATGATATAGTCCCTCACAGTAACTTGGTGATAGGCTGTGTCATTAGGTGGATTGGTCTTTCCAGTAGGAGAAGTACAAGATAGAGCCATGTTGCCAATATTGTTCGAGAAGATTTTCAAGTCTTGTGTTGTGTTGTTTTCCTTTTGGGAAGATTGTGGAGCTTTATGGTTTCCTGTGTTATTCTTTTCCTAGACAGAGTTTCTGTTGTTTTTTATATTGTTCTATATATATCTCATATTATAGTTATTTTGCACACTTTATGGAGAATCAATTCTTATGAGTTTATTCTGTATTTTTCTACACAGAGAGTTTATTTATAGTTTATAGTTTATATATGAGGTTGAAACCTCCTGCATCAGAATACAATTAGTCTCTTTGTATGGTTTCAACTGTTAAACGCTTTAGCAGACTGTAGTCTCAGGCTGTGTCAATTCTATGAGTGGGTACACACATGAGTTTTTACTCAATAATAAAAATATTGGATTAAAATTTCTGACGAAGGCTCTATAAACAGTTAAAACTTATAAAAAAACACAATTCAACCAATTTTGATATCAGTGTCTTAAAGACAGTTTGTAGATTATATGTGAGGTTGAAACCTCCTGCTTCTGAGTATAATTAGTCTCTTGATGCAATAATTCTCATTAAAAAATCTGGTAAAAGCTTCGTAAAAAAAAAAAACTTATAAAATCACAGTTCCATCAGTGTGTCTCTGACGCAAAGTTAAAAAATTTCTATAAAATCATATATTCTTTCTGGTTTTAGGCTACATATACAATGCCTACATGTGGTGTTAATAAGTCAGAAACGACTATAGAGTTCGACGTAAATCAAGTTAATTTTTCTTCTTATACTGTCATGGCCGCCATGCCACGCGGTTTTTTTTTTTAGTGAATGAATACACAGTTTTCTTTTACGAGCATAAACTCGTTAATTCATCAGAAAGCAATGCTTATTCTAAGCATAAGTTTATAGTCAATGCTATCGTATGCCGTAAGCCAGTGAAAATTATTATTATTTTTTTTTTTAAACTGTCATGTCCGCCATGACATGCGGTATTTTTCAGAGAGAGAATTCTAGTTCAATATTTACGAGCATAAACTCTTCGAAGCAGCGGAAAGCAGTGTTCATTCAAAGCACAAGTTCATAGACAATGTTACCATTCACCATACAAATGTATAAAAGTTCAATAAAACATAAAATTCAGGATAAAATGTTCTCACAATAAAACACGTCTTTCCATCACCATTACCATCACCGCCATATTTGTTTACGCGCGATTGATAATTATGCTGACCCAGCGGGTTGTCGGAGTGTATAAATTAATGTATATCATTTGCTGGAGGGGTTTTGTGCGTTCAGTTACACTTTGGTATTTTTGACATTTTGTATATGATGCATACCAGGATCTTTTTATGGGCATAGTTCTGTCATTATGAAATTTTGTTCATGAGGTAGGTATCATCAGGAACATTTAAATACTTCCATGGTATCATTCAGAATTCGTTGATCTTGTGTGAGGAATCTAACAATTATGCATTTGTTATACTAGTAACCGCAATACATGTCACGATATGTATACTTATTATCATGCATATTCGATGGATGAAAAAACCGGTTACTAGTAACTGTACAATGCTTGAGTACGTGTGCAATATCACAAAGTACAGTTTAAATGAAATTTAGCAACCACTGCTGATTTTTCAAGTATGTTGTACGGTTGATTGTTCAGTTGCATCTTCGAGCCATAGACCATACAATTATGGAATTGGTTTTTTAATATCTTGAAAAATAAAAAAGTTATGACAATTTTAAGTTCGTGAACTAGAGCGTTTTTTTCTTGAATTAAATAGGAGAATATACTTACACATCAGATGTCTTCTTGTTTTTCTTATTATTCAGTAAATAGCTCTTTCCTGTACTGGATGAGAACTACATGTATGTGAAACATTTTATAACAACATGATTTAAGGAAAGGTGTACAGTATCACATTGTCTAGACGGATTTTTCCTCACCTTTTTTTACATTTAATTTTCAATTTAGAATTCGTATATATTCAATTAGGTGGTACAACGTGTCAACTAACCAGTTTATTTAACAAGTGTCATAGGAATGACATGATTTTTCATTTTTATGTCTCACCTGTTCGAATATTATAATTTTAAACTAGCGTGAGCTTATGACATTTCACTTTTAATTATTTTAATGCATGTATTACTTTCCAAATCGGCAATAAAGTCAAAGTTTTAAATCTCTAAAATCATAATAAAGTCTCACCTATTCGATTATTATAATTTTAAATTATGCGTGATGACATTTCAATTTTAATTATTTTAATGCATGTATTACTTTCCAAATCAACAATAAAGTCAAAGTTTCAAATCTCTAAAATCATAATAAAGTATTAGTCCAGTCATTTTAACTTTTAACCTCAAACTAATTGCAAAACCAACAGTTTTGTGTTTATATGGTGCGTAAAGCTATCCTTAGCAATGTACAAAATGTCCTAATTTAATATTCGTGGGACTTTTTGAGATATTTACAAATATATTGAATTGTCACATGTTTTCGCGATATTTGTCACTTTTGATGTAATAAATCTTGACTTGCACCAGTAACTTATTTTTACATCGTGCTTAGAGGTCGCAATTTTGGTTTGATTTTTATGAAACTTGGCAGCAATGATCGTCGAAAGCAAGTCTATGTAAAATAAAAGTTTTAGTTAACCGGAGCCAAAATCTAGGTCACTAGGTCAAAATAAAGAAAAAACAAGATATAGTCACCAGGGGTCGCAATTTCGACCTTACACTTGTGAAGTTTAGTCACAATGATCACCTTACAAAACTCAAGGTCATGTATGAAATTGGATTAACCTGAGTTAAAAACTAGGTCACTAGGCCAAATTATAGAACAAATCTTTAGAAGGCGCCCTTTTTACCTAATCTTTATGAAACCATGTCACATGGATAATGAAGACAAAATGTAGGTCAAATTCAATATTTACTTATCATGAGTTAAAACTAGATCACTAGGTCAAAAAATAGACAAATCTTCATGCGCCAAAAAGTCGCATCAATTATTTTCACCTATTGACCTATTTTTGACCCAAATTATTCAATAACATACTTGTCTTAGATGTTTTGAGATGAGCATTGTGACCAAGTTGCATAAATATTAGACCAAAATTGTGAATTTTATACCTACACAACGTTTTCCTTTGATTTTAACTAGCGACCTACTTTTTGTCACCGGGTGACCCAATTTATAACTTTGACCTAGATTTTGTTGGTATTATTATTGTGACCAAGTTTTATAAATATAAGGTCTACATTATGACTTCTAGCGACTACACAAGGTTTTGCTACAATTTGACCTAGTGACCTAGTTTTTTATCTTTCATCATCCATTTTCTACCTTGGCCTAAATTTTGTTCAGATGATCACTCTGACCAAGTTTCATAATCATAAAGTAAAAATTGCTAATACAAATGCAATTGTGGACGAACAGACAAAGAGAACAATCACTATTTCTCCCGAATCGATAAATTCGTGTACATTTTGTATATTGACATTATTGTATACTGTCCAAACACAAATATCCTTTTTCCATTAGACATACATGTATACAACACATGATATGTGCAAATGTTAAACAAATTGGATTAATATTAAAGAAAGGAGTAAAACTTTTGTTTCCCCTTTCAAGTGCTATTTTGAGTCATTTTGTCGACATTTGAATGGGTAGTATACCAACAGTAGACTGGCATATATATGAAAGGAAATTGTCTGGTGATAAAATCAATATTTGTATTCGATAGAAGAAGGTTGTATCTTTCAGAAAATATAAGCTTTAAGGTGCAATTAGTAAATATTTATCGACTTACATGGGAATTATTAGAATTTAAAATTCCCCATGTAGTATGAAATAAGGAAAATGCTGAAATTGCTACCAAAGTGATCTTAAACATGTCGATTTTTTTGTATTTTCCCCACTGAAATCGCATATTTGACGTTTTGTCTGTAGTTGATAATAGTCTGGAGATGATTAAAATGCAAAGAAACTCTGTTTTGCAATTTGTTTGAGGTTGACCATATTTTTTAGCTTCAATGACTGAACTATATGTATACAGGAAATATAGCGGTTATACAAATATAACGGTTATAACCCTTCAAGCGAATGTACCACTTTTATAACCCCACATGCTGTGACAATCGCAGCGGGGCGCGTCATAAAACAATTAACAATGTGCAAATTAAATATGTGTATCACTTTTTTACTTAAAAAAAAATGATACCTGTTTTAAAAAACCGTAAAAAGGGGGCAGATCTAATTATCGCATTTCTTATATCAAAACACCAATCTGACGGGAAGAAATTAAACTATTAATCAAGTTTGCACAAAATATATTCCCCGAGAAACAAAAGAACTACGGACAAGAAAGTAAACAAGTTTGATATCAAATCCGTCCATTTCCTTCTTTGTTCAATGTGAGTGATAGTCATGTTAAAAACCTTTAAAGATACAACTATGAAATTTAGTGCATTATTTTGTAGACATATTAAACTACAAAATATGTTTGCACATAAGAAATCTCTCAAATAGTTTTTATCATATGGACAATTTTACGTAGAGTGCCCATGCCTTCCAATGGTAAAAAAATTGTCACATGTGCGAATACAAATGGGACAAATAGTTGGATATGATCAAGTGATGACAATAACTCATCTTTTTTTCAAAAATCAGATGAGCCAACAATGCATTGAAGGATTTAAAAACATGAGTTTTACAATGTTTATGAATAAGGCTCTTCTTTTAGTCCATGTGACAGACCGAAATCCATTACCAAATTGGTGAACAGATCCAACAATGATTTTCGGTTAGCTTGATATCTAAGCTGTCCGAAATCAGTTGATGGACTTGCGGGACATTTTGCCAAATGACCTTTTGGCGGCCATCTTTAAAGATGGCCGTCGTTATTTTAAGCAATCAGAGGGTTTAGGAAAACTTCGATTATTCCTCACCCACAAGGGCTATCGTCTTGTGATTTGTCTTAAAATGTTCGCAATTGAAATGTGCATATAGCAATATATTAATATGAATAATATAATGTGATTATTAATTAATAATTATTGATTTTTTAAGAAAATTATGATATTTTTCGATTTTTGTCGTTAATTTTTCTCTTTCAATTCGGATCTGAGTGTGTATTTGCCATTTGTTGATTGTTATATGCAGAGGAGGGTTCAAGGCGTCCATAATAAACATTACATTGACAGATTTTGGTTTAAAAATCCTTCATGAGCCCGGAATATTGGAAACCTTAAAGTTTAATAATAGTCCTGTCTATAAATGGGGTATTTAGGTTAGACCCAACATTGGATTGTACAGTGAATATTTTTTGGTTTTCTGTTAGAGAATATGTTGCTATTGAAGAATCTGAATGATGACCAGCTGTCATCATTGAGCATTTTGTAAAAATCAAAATGGCGTCCAAAATGGCCGCCAAAATCAGAAAAACAATCAGAGATGCCAGCAATTAGTTACAAATTTCTTTTTTGCCGATTGGTTGTAGTTAAAATGTTTTTAACACATGTATTTATATTATATCTATTGTTATTCGTCGATTAAAATATTGTGGGATGGCATCCATGTCGGCTGAAATCAAAATGGCGGTTACAACGGCCGCAATAATTGACATATTGATATCTTCTATTAAAACATTTATTGAAATGATTTTTGTTGATATCGTAATTATAGTAGTTAACTAACATTCAAATAAAAGTTCGATTCGATTCAATTTACCCGTTGCCTTATTCAAAATGGCGTCCAAGATGGCCGCCAAAATCAGGAAATATGTCGGTGGTGCAAGCGATTAGTTACATAAATTACTATTGTTGCTAATTGGCAGTTGTGTAGATGTTAAACATAGTATCTATTCAAGCATAGCATTATTTATTGTTTGAAATTATTTAAGATAACATACTAAGGAATCAACTACCGGCTGTAATGGCCATCATAATTGCTGAATAAGCATATTTTATTAAAATCGTATAGTATGTTCAAATAGTTTTTATTTGTATTAAACATTATATTTATCAGACATGCATTATGGTTTAACTTCAAAACGGCAGCAAAGATGGCCACTTAACATTACATAAGTGGTGAATAAATTGCAGATCATTCTTCTTTCTGTATAGTATATATGGTCGTCCTCTTGGGCATTATCGTGCCATTGATATTCAATTACAAGATCGTGTGAGCGGCGAGTTATTTTTGTCAAAAACAAATAATCATGATTATCCACTATAAATAAGACCCCTCGAGAAGGCATAATCGCTGTCGACAATGCTCATGAATCTGGTTCTACAGTTTCCAACCAAAATCACCAATGATCTGCCTGATGTTGCTTGTTGTGCTAAAGTACCGTTTGACGAATTGCGTCCAATATGCTGAACTGCCTCCAGCTGACAAATATTTGCCCTGGTTGACCCTTTGCCGAATTTGCGTATTCAAGGATTGATTTGACAGGTGTCTGGTAACATCGTACCCTAATCTGTTTCGATAGTGGGTCAAGTTTGTCCAGAAGAAAGCGATGCTGTTGTTAGCTTTCCTCACAATGGTAGCAACATTGTTACTCAAGGAGACCTCATCTATGTATACCCCGATGTACTTATCTCTGCCACAACTTGTAACGTGTCATGCTGTTGTGGATGAAAAACGGAGTCTCAACACGAGTGCTCTTCCTAGTGATGCGGGTGACCATATACTTGTAAAAAAAGATTAACATGAACCATGGACTCTCCCATTCATTGTTGTAGTCTGTCAATGTCATCTTGTTAGCCTTAAGCATTTTCTTTAGTAATTACCATGTTCAAGAGGTTGTTGTCAGCAAGCAGATGGTGAGTAGATGTTGCATGAATTAGAAGGTGGTAGATATACAACAGAAAAAGTTGTCCAATGGCTGATGACTGGTGCTGTGTTGGTGGACTGTTCTCCGACCAGTACATGTTGGGTTCTGATTGCAAGAATTATGCTAGTACTAATCCTGCCCAGCAGGTTCCACTGATATTGTAATAATTCAGTTTGCTGGCTTGCCTCTCCTCTCCTTAGACCGAAGGCTTTGTTGAAGTCCCGAATCACGGGCTACTCTGATCTCAACCATCTAGGTAACAGTTGTAGTTGGTTATGGAATGCAGCTGACTCTCAGTGGATATCTTTCTGAACCTTGTTGTTAGTCAGCTAGTATCTAAAACGTATCAAGAAGGGCCATGATCTGGCTTTGAAGTAACGGTGTGAGCTCGACCAGTTCACTTCACGCAGACTTGATTGAGATGGACCAGTAGTTGCTAGGTCGCTATAAATTGGTCTCTAGTTTTGATGATGGGTGTGACGCTCTAGTCTGAAGGGAGTATAGTATTCCAAAAACTTGTGTGGATGTTGTTTGGAATCTTTGCTTCATGCGTACCGTGACCAGTTATATTCTTTCTCACATCCAGTTTGTCCTCACCTCACCTCACCTCAGTCTTCGTCTTACACTATCATCCCAGTGTCTGCGATGAACTTTCTGGTCTTCCGCAGATCATCAGCGTCTCCATAGAGCTTCTCTTGGAGAGTTGTGTCTGTGGGCCACGTTGCAGTTCGATCCTGGTTGTGTCCTCTGCATCTTTGGAGGACATGATCGACAGTTTGTTCTTCTTCCCCGCATGGACAGTTCGGAGACGGCACCAATTTGTACTTCTGGTACATGTGATGGTTCAGCCTGTTGTGTCCTGAGCGTATTCGTACCATAATCGCTTGTTCTGACCTGTTAAGACCAGCATCTTTATATCTCTTTATCTCTTTATCTCTTTATATCTCACATGTACTGGCGGTTGTGCTGACTGTGCTCCCAGTTTTGCCAATTTATCTGCTGTTTCATTTCCAGGCATTCCACAGTGGGCAGGAATCCACTGTAGGGCTAGTTTGCAGTGAGTACTAATGTTATGTAGTATTTTGGCTGGTTCTGGTGTTTTGTTGTCATCAGTATAGACATGGGTCCATATCTCCGGAGGGTATTCTTGGCTTATTATGGCTAGTGTCAGGCTCCTTCGAACACATGCATCATCTTGCTTGCCTGGCTCGAATTGAGGGACTTGGAGTCTCACAGTTACTGCAGACAGATCATTTGCTAATGGGTTGACTATATCATCCCTGACAAGAGGTGTACTTGCTATGGTCAAATCAGGTGCAAATTCTTTGTCTAACTTCTTGGTTTCATGTACAAAGCTGCTTCGCTTGATCCGATTTTTTGGTAAATCCAGCCAATCTTGTTGCCATTTGGTGGTTCGGTGTTGATCTGAACTTCTCCGCTTGAAACATGACTTTGGCTTGCCTTCGTTTGTATAATGGCTGGATACCAGTAAACTTTTCCATGAATTCAATCGGTGTAGACTTCGAAGCACCAGTCATTATGCGCAACGCTTAGTTCAGGACCTTGTCGAGTGCTTGGCTGTTGGTATCCAGTTTGTCTATACTGAAGTTGTGCGGAATGCCCACTTCTTCATCATAGACGTTTGACTTTTCTGATTACTACTAACAATGGTTGGAAATACCTGGGATCGTTTATGGGTTTGTAATTTTATATGGTACGTTGGCATAGTCTCTGAAATAACATTCATAATGTGTCAATATCAGTGGTATGAGAAAAGTGCTAGGCAAGGTCAATGCTGACGCCCTGGACCATGCTTATGATGTTAATATCAGCCTTCTTCCACAAAAGTGTCGTTCTTGCCGGGATATTCCATCTTGCCGCTGTGGTCCTCGCCACTATAAATTCAGTGCTATGGTCGCTAACCCAAGATAGTGCTGTACTGGTTATACAGAGGATACGTTTGTTGTTTACCCCTATCGTGAAGATGAAAAATTGTTCTGAGCTTGTTTCTGTGACCGTGTCTATAAATATTAAGCAAGTATGGCGATGGTAGGTGTTGTCTGTAATCATGCCAGTTTCCAAGTCGATATCTGGTAAGTTGATGCAGCCTGTAAGCCATTTTGTCGATGTTGTGTAGGCAGGGTGGAGGTGGTTGACTTCATAAAAAGCTTGGTTGCTGCTGGGTGATCTGTAGATTAGTGTAATGGCGAGCGGATCGCTTCCGTGGCATATGAATGGTGCTACTGTGAACTCGGTGTATGCGTCGAGTTTGATGTATGTGCAGATGATCTATTCTTTGACGGCAATGTGTAAATAAAACCTGTATAACTATGTATGAAAAATATCTTATGCATATACCGTACCACGTTACCAACCGAACACAAATTAGACAATCAGTACCGGTGGTTCACAATATTGATGGTACTTGACTTACGGATAAGGACAGCCAACCAGATAACACCATAGTCAACACGTCAGTTACAAGCGATGTGACTATGTGGCTATCCTTATTCTCCAAAACTATTAGATAAGATCAGTATTGAATACCACTCCTATTTGAACATACAAGGTTGGCAACCATCTTAGAAGTCATATCAAATATACTGCACATAAAGTGTTCTAATGGTACAGTAGATCTATATTTTTAACCTATTCACATCAACACATTCCATTACGATACATGTTTTAATGCACTTTTTGAGTTTGACATACCTGTATGCGGTGGCCATTTTGTCACAATTATGATTTCAGCCTTCATTGATACCATTTTAAACGGGGTAGGTCGATCACCAAATAGATATAATGTTATATTTTATACATTTTATATAATTATGTTTGCAAAACTTACACTGCTATCGATCACGAAAGTATCAATTTGTAACTTCTTTGGACCACTAACACAATATGTAATTGATTTTGGAAGCCATTTTGGAAGCCATTTTGAATCAGCTAATGGTTCAATGCTTAAAACTCAAAGATTTCTTGGAGCATTTATTACATATTACAGTTCAATCATTTATTATACACCACTTCAACTTAAATTGTGATAAAAACAAATTATTTTCCTAATAGCTTGTCATTTTAGCCACCATGTTGATTCCAGCCATCACGGATGCCTTTTTACATTCACTAACCCAATCAATAATATTGAATATAAATAAATAAGTATGTTTAAAACATTTAAACTACAACCATTCTGCAAAAAGGCGATTTGATCCTAATTTCTGGCACCTCTGATTGTTTTTCTGAATTTTGGCGGCCATCTTGGACGCCATCTTGATTTTCACAAAATGCTCTATGATGCCAGCTGGGCATTATTCATATTCTTCAATAACAATAAAGTCCCTTACAGAAAACCAAAAAATATTTACTATTCAATCCAATGTTGTGTCAAACCTAAATATCCCATTTATAGACAGGACTATTATTAAACTTTAAGGTATCAAATATTTCGGGCTTATGAAGGATTTTTAAATGAAGATCTGTCAATGTAATGCTTATTATGGACGCCTAGAACCCTCCTCTGCATATAACAATCAACAAATGGTCAAATACACACTCAGATCCGATTTGAAAGAGAAAAATTAACAACAAAAATCGAAAAATATCATAATTTCCTTAAAAAATCAATAATTATTAATTAATAATCACATTATATTATTTATATTAATATATTGCTATATGCACATTTCAATTGCGAACATTTTAAGACAAATCACAAGACGATAGCCCTTGTGGGTGAGGAATAATCGAAGTTTTTCTAAACCCTATGATTGCTTAAAATAACGACGGCCATCTTTAAAGATGGCCGCCAAAAGGTCATTTGGCAAAATGTCCCGCAAGTCCATCAACTGATTTCGGACAGCTTAGATATCAAGCTAACCGAAAATCATTGTTGGATCTGTTCACCTCTTTGGTAATGGATCTTCAATTTTCAAGACCTGGGACATGGACTATTTGAAGCTTTTCACATACCTGTTCACTTTACATTTTGTACTTTGGTTTGGAAATGATAAGTTACTACTCAGGAACCATTCCTTTAAGCTGGTAGTTAAAAATTTTTTTTAAAGGCATGATAAACAAGTAATTAGGAATTGCAAGCAATACAGAAGTCCCCTACCTGGTTTCTGTTGCCATGGTAACCACAATTTTTGTACGAAATCGAAACAATTAGATTTGCATAGTCTCCTTATGGATCACCACTCCACATACCAAGTTTCCTAAACATAGCTCGGAAACTGTTTGAGTTATGGCAGGATCCAGATTTTCTTCACTGGGGAAAAGAATGAAAAAAAATCAACGACTTTTTAGAAATTGAAATATATATTTTTTTATTCAATTGTCATCTAGCACAGTGATAAATTTAACACGGAACAAAATGTTTAGAAGAAAAGAAAATATATTAGTTTAATATTTAACTGAGTAATTACAAAACAATTACATGTATACATTAAAACACATACGTATTAACCAATCACAGGACATGACACAGACTAGACACAGAACAAATATACAAATCTGTTACCTAGTTACAGTATTTTTTACTCCTGTTATTGCTGTTTTTCAACAAAATTTCATTTTTATACATCAACTGATTCACAAAACAAGTTTTCCTTCAAGTGATACCAACTATATATGCATATTATAATAATCAGTCATTATAAAATATGATATAAATAGACGACTGGAAGTACACATAATGATTTGTAGACTAGCATCACATTATCTGAATTATGCTCAGCTTTGGTTTTGTAAAAACAAATGGTTTTGTTGTAAAAAGTTAATAAATGACTAAGATGAAATCATAAAGGATTTTCAACCTAGTGTCACACCGGTGGAAAGTGCTTCCGGGTCGTAGTATGCTTTGATTTATGTCTGTTCAAGTGCTGTTTTAATGTGGAAACTGCTGATTGTTGACCAAATTACATGAATGTAGCTCAAATATGATCTGTATGCTAACTTTTAAGAGTGTTTTATTAGTATTTTTCTGAATTATCTTTTCCTGGCTGAAGACTGACAATGTATGTGTGCTTGAGGCGATTCAACTTTTGGGCCATGGAAAATAGCATTTTCCTTCCAGAAGACCTGCAGTAGCTTGAAAACAAAACTATCGACCTGCCATTTTCTCCAGCTTATTTTGGATAACAGTGGTTGATTTTTATGGAAGCAGCCACAGAAAATCACCCGGAATGTCTGTGAAACGGACAGAGAGATGCGAATTTGGGTCATTTTGCATTAATTTGAATGGCAGAAAATTCACCGGTGTGACACCACCTTTTAAGCGCAACTGAAATCATCATGGTGGGATTGAATCTTTGATATAATACTTAACTTTACAAGCAATGAGAATAACGCCCTGGGTGAGCATTTTGAAATGTACAGTGTATAATATATATACTACTATAATCAAGGAGTTGGTGGTCTTTTTTAAAAGATTATTACATTTTTAATGATATTAGAAAGCAACGGTTAAAGGCTTCATACCAGTTGACATACATTATATTAAAAACCTTACATTTATGGCTTTAAATGTTAATCATAAAAACCCCTTTAAATGCAAATTTGGAACCCTTTATATGCACACTTACACTGAATAACTACAACAACAATATTGTGAATTTAATGAATATTGTGTTTGAAGAGCATATTGAGGACTCATTGCAAAAATATGGTAACTACCTCAATTTATGTAGGTACATACAATAGATTTCAACTAAGCCCTCGATATAGGTTAAAGCTAGCAATGGTCCCAGTAACTGCCCTTTTTACAGACTGATTGAGCACATTTTAAACCATACAAGTTGAGTTAACATGTTAAGCAGAAGCAAGTTTTTCTATTTGGTTTCAATTGTTTCTTGACAAAGTTCCGTCTGTCATATGTACCAGTTGACCTAATGGGATTTTTCTTCAATTATCAACCAGAATTATGGTCCAGGGGTGTTCTTATTTAATTGGAGAATAAGGATAGCCAATTGTATCACATGACTAAGAGTTTAATATGGTGTGATCTGATTGGTTAGCCTTATTCTTAAGTCAAGTAAGATCAATACTGAAAAACCATTATGCCAAAAATATTTTAAAAAATTCCAAAATATCATTTTCTGAGAGAAAGCTGTCTGCAGACCCTCTCCCACCAAGGACAGTGAATAATAAATGAGCTAGATCTGTATGACAAAGCCTGAGAAAGAACGCTCTTTCAAGGACCAGGTTGATTTATTTGTAGCCTGCTTTCCTGTGATTTCGTGAACATAAGACTTGTTTTTGGAGAATGCTCACTCGTTTGTCGATTTATAAACATTTTCCTACGATGAACTAATGCCTGAACCCCTCTCTACAAGTTAAATACAAAACATGATGAAAAATCATCGTAACTTCCAAGTAGCAGCCATCTTACAGAGTGGACTCCAACTCTTCAATCAGAAGACAAGTTTCCTACAGATTCGTGAAGTCTGAGTGGCTGGTCAATAAAAATCATTCTGGAACTCTGTTTTTATTGGTTCACAGCGGAATTCCATTGGGGGTTCTTCTAGCATGTGTATTCACAAAATGGTGGCTATGTGTTGATTCTGACGCACATAAATGATGAAATTATAGACATGGGGTCATCTGCTTCTCTGTCTAACTGAATTTTAGGGGTATTTTGTATTTTTTCCATTAAAATTTGTTTTAAAGTGACGTATGCTCAAAATATTTATGGAAAATCATTTTTTTAACTTCTTCAATCGTTTGTCAATAATGTTGGACCTGTACATTTAGCAGAAATATGTCAAACAGAGTTCACGAAACCATAGGAATTCACGAAACTATAGGAAAGAAGGATACTATATTGTTACATTAACTGATGAAAACACAGGTATCAGAGTGAGTGACATAGAGATATGTAACATAAAATACAACATTTAACATAATGATATATAATTGGTTAGGGCTTCAGTTATTTAACATATATTGTATTGTTAGTTCATATAAAATACATAACAAAATCACAAGGTTTAGTCCACAGGACCGTCGTACATGTTAAAGTCATAGACAATATGATGGTTGCTAACTTGGGTTAGATTAAAGGACCATACTGAATGGCCAGCAAAATATAAAATATTACAAAACTTTATTTCAAATATTATTGAAACAAATCATATCAACCAAAATCAAAGGTTGCTCACCATTATCTGTTGGTGTTATAAATGCTATTTGACAAATAAAATTAGTAGATAAATTAGTGTTTTTTTTAAAGAGGCATGCCCTATATCTAGCATATCTTTCACCACTACCACTGTGACATTTAATTAACTTATCGTACAAAAATGTTTTAATTTAAGAAGAAAATGTTTGGAAACATATTGCTGTGATTTCAAAAAATATTTATCCAAATTTTGAACAATAATTCATCACAGCCAGCGATCTATTATAACGGGGCCTTTTATAAATAAAGGGAAACAACTTTTACTTGTGTAAGCATGTCAGCCAAAATCTAATATATTGATGACTATTTTGATTTGTTATCGAAATATTTTTATTCTTTTCTAATAAACTGTTGGGGAGTGTTGTACTGAAACTCTGAGGGGGTTATAAGCAATAATAATTCTTACGTCAATGTGTAAGATTTTTAACCAATTTCAAACGAGTGGAATTGTAAGGAATGCCTCTTTAAAAAGAATGCAAATTAACCTGGTTAGTGGGTTTAACAAAAGCGTCATGAATTCTCCATATAAATAGTATGCTAATATATACATATATACATACTGCTAATTAAACACTTATTTATCGAGGAAAAGGTGGTCAAGTACAATTTCTGTAAAAAAACACATTATTATATATCGCTGGCTTAGAATAAGAAAGTCATACCGGTAAGTACAAAATCGATTTTTGAGAAATCAAGAAAAAACTGTCAGAAACTTTTTCTTTACCTATGGTTAAACTTCAGTTTGGTCAACACAACAAGTTTCGGTTTTCATGAGAATAGGCTCATAAGTAGCACCTTTTAATGCTGATTTTAAATATGTATCAGTCTTATTTTAAGCCAGCGATATATATGAGTATGAAATATGAGTCACAAGCATACTCTTGTACACCACTATATGCCTAAAATCAAACGCAATGGGGCCAATCCCAGAGAAGAACATAATATACAAATGCAGTCAGTTTTAAACATGATTTTGATAACAGTCAAATACAAGATTACAAATACTGTTACTTTCTATAATAAAGACATTGCACAGGTTTTATAGTGATAGTACCAATCAATGACATAGATAAACAACAGGGTATAAGCCCCTACCCCCTAGGGGTAAAGTGGCACAAGAATAACATCGATGATTAACAGTATTTATATTAACAACAGCGAATCTTCGAATCTCCAGGTAATGGGTATTAGCCCCTAACCCCAAGAGATTAAGGGCACAAACATATTCATATCACCAGAGCAACCATTACAAACAATTTATACATAATGTATACACTGAATCATTTTGATTTCCTTTATTTTGTTACATGTAAACTAAATTATTTGACTTTTTACAAGTTTAAAGACACAAGTATATTGAATATAATCATTGGGAGTTTGTTAGATAAAAGTGTGTGGAAAACGGAAAGCATGCAGCTTAATTCAGGGGTCTTATTCACCAACGTCATAAGTCTAAAACTCAGACTTAGACTTAAAATTGACAACATTTATAATCACTGCCATTTCTTTACAATTAGGCTTAATAATGTGAAATTTTTTCTGTATATTTGTTGTTACCCATGGAATATATATACCGATTTATATCAAAATCGGTACATTTATAACAAAATGAGAGCGAATACAACATTTGGCAATATAAAGTCTAAGTCTGAGTTTTAGACTTATAACGTTGATGAATAAGGACCCAGGCCTAATTTGAACTTCATACGAATGTTCCACATGATTCTTGATTCATATAAGAGAGTAAAAGCTGACGTCTACTCAACTACTTTAATACACAAACTAGATAGAATTTAATAATGGAATGGTTTAAGTCTTATAGCAACTTTTGGAACAAGATACCGGGGGTATTTTTTACTATTTCAACTTTCCGATCAACCCTTAAATTATTTTGAAAACAAATTTCAATGAAGTTTTCAACAACTTTTAAACCAACCCTTGAAGAAGGTGATCAGAAATGTGCAAAATTATATCAATTAATTAATAACTGTTTAATAACTAAATTAATATAGTAGTTATATAATTTGCTAAAGTTATATAATTTGCTAAAGTTGTATAATACTCTAGTTATATAACATGCTATTTATATATTGTGCTTTAGTTATTTATTCAGTGTCCAGCAGCTGAAAATTGAACAGTTTTGGGAAAAATAAAATAACTAACCTAGTGTTAAAGGCAAGAAGTATGGAAAATATGTATTGCACATGGAATCAAGTTGGTGCAATTAAAAACATGAGCTACATAGATTTAGAGTTTCAGGGCTATATATAGATAACTTTATTTGCATCATTCATATTTATTTTCCACTAATTATTTGTTTTCATCAGAAAGATTGTGCCATTTTTAAAACATTTTTTCATGTTTATATAATTTTATGCCTACCTGTGACATACATGCCATATTTTCCTGAAGCCTATGCAGGAGATTGGTGATGGAAATGCAGGAGATTTCAATGAAATGCAGGAGATTTTTCTTGCTCAAACTTAAATAAATGAAGTTAATATACAGTTTTCACTGATTTTACTTGTAGGACATTACCATGCATGCTTCAATAAGCTATTTAAATTAATATTTGTTATCATTTTCATCATGCAAACCAAAAATGCCAAGGTTCCAGTATTCCAAGAAATGCAGGAGATTTGATAAATTTGCCGAAAATCATGCGAAAGTAGAGTCTCAAATGCAGGAGACTCCTGCATTGATGCAGGAGATCTGGCATGTATGCTATTAACCTACTCAGTTTAAACATCAAATTAAATCCATCCATATATGATGAACAGTCACCTGTTTATAACAGGCAAACTAGATGTCCCTCTTGATTGGCTGCTTAAGAGAGGTCCAATGCTACATAACTAAATAAAATCAGAAATATGGTATTAAATAAGACTGTGTTCAGTAAACACTTACGACAAAGTGGAAGCCTTGCCCTAAACAAATAGCTAAGTCATTCAGGGGCCATAATTCTGTTGAAATGTTTGATAGTGTTACATGGCTTTGATAATGTATTGTGTTTATGATGGTAAACAAGTATGCCAAGTTTGAAAGCAATGCATTGAAGGACTTTTGTGACGAGCAATCTGACTCACAAACAGACAGACAGGTGCATCGCTATATGCCTCTGTATCAGCAGATGCTTGGGCAGAAAAAGGTACTATAATTTTTCATTTGGAATGAACAGAAGTATGTACTTCAGTACTCTGATGTAATAAATCTCTCAACATATTGACCATTGATATAGCTTGGCTATTTTGACCCGAGCCTGACCTTTATGCAAGAATATATTACAAGGTTCTTGCTTTGAATATATCAATTTCCGCAAGCAAATCGTGCAATATCGGTATTTCAAATTTGTGTTTGTATAACATACTCCCCGATTATGAAAACATACACTCGGTGTTGTAAACGTAGACAATTTATTGACTGTTAAATTATGCTAATCAATAGGTCAGGCTCGTGTCAAATTGGCCAAGCTATATATATCATGAATGAGATCATCTAGTTAATACTAATTTATTTAAGTTCTATTATGAAATAAGTTTTTCCAACTAATATCAATCACACTCGACACAACGGTATGAGAGAAGCCAGTTTCCCTTATAATTATGCTGAACGTCTAGCAGGGGTATTTCTAGTACCATTTTTATTTCTACTTTGGTATGATGTGGCCTGGGTTTAAACCTGGGACCTCCCACAATCGAGGCGGACACTCTACCACTAGGCTATCGAGGAGGCGGTTTTGAGATCATCTACTGAGAGGGTTAATGCAAGGGCAAAGAAAGTGTAAATAATGGTCTATGTTGACAGGTGGTCTCTTCGTACAGGTTACAAATCAAAATATAAAGTAGTGCTATGGTACTTAAAATGTGCCACATCTTTATAGACATATTTTGTAACCAAGGTCTATGTAGGCAGGTGGTCTCTCCTAATAGGTTACAAATCATAATAAAGGTTTTTATGGTAGTTGAAATGTGTGGTTTTTATACATTTATAGGTTTTATATTAGAGGTTTGTGTTTACATGTGGTCTCTCTAAAAAAGTTAAACCTGATTATAATATTGTTTAATGACAGTTGAAATTGGTGACCTTTACAGACAGGTTTTGTAATAGAGGTTATCTTTACAGGAGGTTTCCCTTAACAGGTTAAACCTGATTGTATTATTGTTTGATGGAAAATAAAATTGGTGGTCGTTATAGACAGATTTTATACTACAGTTTTTGTTAACAGGTGGTCTCTCTTTAACAAGTTAAACATGATTTATAATATTCATGAGGTATGATGAAAGATAAAATTGGTGGTCTTTAAAGACAGGTTTAATAATAATGGTTTTTAGTAAATAGATGGTCTGTCATAACAAGTAAGACTGTACATATATAATTTTCTGAATATACACATGTTGGTTCACAATTAGATTGTTAAATTTACAACAATAAATTAAGAGCTAGTTCCATGTACACAAACCCAGCATTAAATGTGTCAATAAACAGTTCACTGGCTTAGAATGAGCACTTACGACCTTATAAGACTGATAGATGCATATAAAAAATCAACATCACAAGGTGCTTCTTATGAGCTTATTTTCATGAAAATGTTGACCAAACTGAAGTTGAAACAGCTTATTTTACTATAAGTACCAGTAAAGAGTAAGTGTCAGACGTTTTTTTCTTGTTTTCTCAAAATATTGATTTTGTACTTACAACCTTCTCATTTTAAGCCAGCGAAATGTTACATTTTCATTACCATTAACAATAATATTAATATGTTAATCTCAGTGAAAATTAGTATCTGAAAGTGTTGTATTTATTCAAAAGCAAATAACAGAAGTGGTAGTTTTCTGGTCATTTTATAATCAAAACAATAGTATAGTCATAAATAAAGAGGATCTATCACGAGTTGTCAATTGATATAAATTTATATTAAACGAGTTTTGGAAATTTTATCAAGCAAGCCTCTGGCGAGCTTAATGATATTTCCTGAACGAGTTTAATATAAATATATCAATTGACAACGAGTGATAGATTCTTTATATCATATGACACTAAAATCGCAAAATATGCATTGATTTATTGAAAAATCCAATAGTTTATACTACATGTGGTACATATAACTTTATACATACTGGCTATACTAACCTGGATACTAAGAAAATCATGTGATATAAGAATTTCATGCTTTTAGACAGACATTACCTTATCGTAAGTTTGGTTATAATCGTAAATTATTTTGTTAAAAACAAGTTTGCACCAGCTAAGCAACAGGGATGAGTGTTGAGTCTTATGAGAACAAAAGACATTACTAGATTAGCAGCAATTAAAAACAAAAATACTAATAAAAGTATATATTATGTAATTCCTGATTCACATTCTTTTTGTATTAGATCAACATAAAATAAAAATACATTGAGCTCAAGACATGTATTGGTTCTTTACACGTATAACTTATCGCTGGCTTAGAATGAGAAGGTAGTAAGTCAGGGTTCTCAATAAGTTTTAACCTAGCAGGCTAAATTGCCTAACCAACAGGCCTGATCAGGTCCTTAATGCAACTATTTTCTTTAAATTGTGTATATTTCACATTTTCAGCTAGCCCAAAATTGTTTCTAAGCAGTCTGAATTTGGCATGCAGCCTGCTGTTATTGAGAACCCTGCAGTCAGTACAAGATCAATACTTTGAGAAAACGAGACAAAAATGTCTGAAAATGTCAACATGACAAGTTCCGATTTTCATTCAGATAGGCTCAAAAGGTGCTCCTTGCAATGCAGATTTTAAATATGTATGAGTCTTAAAAGTAGTACTTACAACCTTCTCATTCTAAACAAGCGTTATAAACCCACAAAATACAGATATATCAAATGTCATTTCACAGCATGGATATCAACCCTTCATGGTTTAAAATTTTTTTTATGAAATATGGACATTCTAGAAACCATTCAGTTTTACTGAAACTTAAAATTAGCCTCTAGCAAAAATTAATATGCATGTGCACAAGTTTTCACGACGGTCAACATTTATACAAAGGTTCCTGTATTTTGGAAATATTTTTTACACACAACACAAAAAAGTGTTGCTGTTTCGCCTATACATCTGATACAAAAGTTTCCGTGGAATAAGCCTGGTTAATATATAGTATTATCACACCATATCTGGTTAGTTGACTAAAAACTGTAAAAACTTTTCTAAACAATCTCTTGGTATAACAACGTCGCATTTTGAGATACAAGCTTTTTGCACCAAAAACCACGCAATGAGAGACCTATACAGAAATTATGTCTACAACACTAGAAATACAACACCAACCATCCACTGTATGTAATCATGGTATAAATGCTTGAATTCCTCACTTAATGTTGTTCCTATATTATAATCTATATTTTATTATTTAATTATTAGCAGAACTACAGGTTGAGTGATAATGTAGCCACATAATGTAAGTGGCATGTATCTACTGTAGTGTACTCATGTTGATGTATATTCATCATGACGTATTCATCGTGACGTATCCATTGTGACTTATTCTTCTTGACGTATTCATCGTGACATATCAATCATGACGTATCCATCGTGGTGTATCCATAGTAACACATATTAGTGCGGACATATCAATCGTGGCGTATCCATTTTAACACATGGTTATGGTGGTTTATCCATCATGGCGTAACCATTGTAATACATTTTTGCGCTGACGTATCTATCATGGCATATCTGTTGTAACACACAGTCATGGTGACACATCCATCGTGGCGTATCCATAGTAACACATATTCGGTGATGAAAATTCATGGAAATGTATGGTAAGCTGATAACATATATTCCTAGTGGCGTATCTACTGGTGACATGTATCCGTGGTAACAGGTTAACACAAACTATAAACACAATGTAGCATCATACTCCAGTAAAATTACTCACAAAACTCAAACAGAGTTGCCTGTCCCTGAGATCCCCCCACCCACCATTTGGTTTAGGGTCCCGTAGTTTGAGGCCTGAATAGCCTCCTATAGTCACAGTGTTTGGGAATAAATGCTGTTTATTAGTGTCTATTAAGCTTTTAACACTTGTTTTCTTTGCCTCCGGTTGGCAATTCTTTCCTTTATGATGAACGCCACTGAAAAACAACAACAACAGTTATTATGAAAACCATTGAAACAACAAGACTGTGTCTTGGCTTATGCACTGGTAAAAGCCTTGACCATAACAAATAGCTTAGTCTTTCAGGGGCTATAATTCTGCTGAAATGTTTGATAATGTTACATAGCTTTGATAATGCAATGTGTCTATGATGGTCAACAATTATGCCAAGTTTGAAATCAATGCATTGATGGACTTAAAAAATATGCTTTGTATTTGAATTTCAACATTTTGTAAAGGACGAAGGAACGAACAGACAGGTGTCGGGACATAAAAGAATCCACAGCTCCATGTCTTTGAGTTGATCATTTCTAATCCGACCACAAGACTTGATTAATAATTTTAGTTTTCGAGATTAGTTGAACTCATAACAAGAGGGTCCAAAGGGCCCTGGGTCGCTCACCTGTTTGGCCTAGTGACCTAGATTTTGGCCCAAATGACACAGTATCTAACTTGACCTAGATTTTATAGAGATAAACATTGTGACCAAGTTTCATAAAGATAGAGTCAAAATTGTGACCTCTAGTGTGTTCACAAGATTTTTGAATGATTTGGCCTCGTGACCTAGTTTTTGACCCCAGATGACCCAATATCGAACTTGACCAAAATTTTATAGTGATGATCAGTGTGATCAAGTTTCATAAAGATTAGGCTCAAATTGTGACCTCTAGTGTGTTCACAAGCTTTTTCAATGATTTGGCCTTCAAAGGCTTGTGACCTAGTTTTTACCCCGGATGACCCAATATCGAACTTGACGTAGATTTTATAGAGATGATCATTGTGATCAATTTTCATAAAGATTAGTCTCAAATTGTGACCTCTAGTGTGTTCACAAGCTTTTTCAATGATTTGGCCTTCAAAGGCTTGTGACCTAGTTTTTGACCCCGGATGACTCAATATCGAACTTGACGTAGATTTTATAGAGATGATCATTGTGATCAAGTTTCATAAAGATTAGTCTCAAATTGTGACCTCTAGTGTGTTCACAAGGTTTTTCAATGATTTGGCCTAGTGACCTAGTTTTTGACCCCAGATGACCCAATATCGAACTTGACCTAGATTTTACAGAGATGATCATTGTGATCAAGTTTCATAAAGATTAGTCTCAAATTGTGACCTCTCATGTGTTCACAAGGTTTTCCTTTGATTTGACCTAGTGACCTAGTTTTTGACCCCAGATGACCCAATATCGAACTTGACCTAGATTTTATAGAGATGATCATTGTGATCAATTTTCATAAAGATTAGTCACAAATTGTGACCTCTAATGTGTTCACAAGGTTTTTCAATGATTTGGACTTGTGACCTAGTTTTGACCCCAGATGACCCAATATCGAACTTGACCTAGATTTTACAGAGATGATCATTGTGATCAAGTTTCATAAAGATTAGGCTCAAATTGTGACCTCTAATGTGTTCACAAGGTTTTCCTTTGATTTGACCTAATGACCTAGTTTTTGACCCCAGGTGACCCAATATCGATTTTGACCTAGATTGTATGGAGATGATCATTGTGATCAAGTTTCATAATGATCAGGCTAAATTTGTGACCTCTAGTGTGTTCACAAGCAATTGTGAACGGACGACAGACGGACGGACGACGGACGAAGAGCGATCACAAAAGCTCACCTTGTCACTTTGTGACAGGTGAGCTAACAACTAAAAAGTAAATTGTGGTGAATAGGTGTAGGGTTTATAGTAGAGATGGGACTAAATATTCGAATGTTCCGAAATTTGAGCGAATATTTGAATCCAAAGACCAGTATGGAAATTTTGTTCAGTAGAGATATGATAAACAAACGAATATTCACATCCAAAGATGAAATTTTAGTTCAGTAGAGATATTAGAAACAAACAAATATTTGAATATGAATTTCAAAGTCGATTTCGGTATTCGGGACTAAGATTTTGGTATTCCGTCACATGCCTAGTATGTAGATAAATTGTATCATATATTTACCAGTCTCCCATATGGAACACCCGTGTAGCCTTCATCTTTAATACTTTCATTTGGTTAGGTAAGCATTTACTGCTAAGGTGCTGTAACGTCCAGTCCCAGTTATAATCATCAAAAAGACAAAATTCCTGAAACAAAATATAAATGTTATAAATTTGACAACAACACATACTTTCTTAAAGTTATATTATCACTTACTATTGGCATTTTACCTTCTGCAGAGTTATCTTTCTTTTAAAAACAAAATATAAATTTGTAATTTTTAATTTACTTATTCTAACAATTTCTCTGAAACATCAATTTATTGTATAAATCAGGAAATCTGCACCCTAGAGTGAATCAGAGGTTAAGGCAAAGGGCAATGACATTATTTGAATCCCAATAAGGATATCCCTGCTGGGTCCATTCTAAGGGTTTATTCTGATACACTAGCCTTCCTCGCTACTTGTCAGCAACAAGTGTGTTAATGAGGTCAGAATCTAGATAATCATGTATACCATTGAGCTAATCAAAGCGCCTATGGCACTGGAATAACAGGGATTGTTCCTGTCATCAAAAATATTTTTCCAGTCACAAAGCATATGAGGGCATACGCCCCCACAACGCCATAATTTATGCATGTTCCAGCATCTTATTAATACATCATTACCACTACTGCATATACTACTCGCAGTATTTAAACGTTGAGCGTTTATCACTCACCGGATGGTAACCTAGCTTACATAACATAATACAATCACTGTCTTGATATATTTATCAAGCTTCCTGCGATAAAGTGCTAAGTTATCACGCAACATTATAAACACTGTCTCGGCTAAGATAAGGCAGTTAAGTCCGAAGTCATCCCGCGGAATACGCAAATTCATCTATTTTGAGCTCGCAGTCTTAACCGTGAATTTTCATCGCCTGCACTGAACGACTTGCTAACACTCCCTGTTCAAAAAGTGGATTAAATTGATACTGCACCGAATGGGCACTTGGACGGCTTTTATATTTTCATTTATTCATTATTTTTAAATAAACAAAGTTCTTGGTCACTGCATTTCTCCCAGCTGCCATCTATTTATATTCCAAGTTTCAAGACAATATCTTAAAGTTTTCAAGATATGCTCTAGACAAAATTTATGACGTACGGACGGACGTACTGATAGACAGACGTACAAACACAATTACCATATCCCTGCCAGAATTTTGTTTTCGGCGGGGATAATTAGAATAAGCAACAAACCTTAGAACATTTCTTGATCTGTTTAAACAAATCTGCAGTAAATGCCATGCCCATATTATGTCTGGAGGATATCCAGTTAGCTACTTCCACCTGAAGAAGAATAATTTTGTCAGATATAACATTACAAGAGAACATTCCCATATTATGCCTCGAGGATATTTTCAACCGGCCCCAATCTCCCTAAACATCTCAACATGAGCAAGATCAAAAGATCTCAACTCAAATACAGGCATGTGAATTTGCATTTGAGGCTTGATTCAAAATTAGCATCTCAATGGTGTTCTGTGTTTATTACAGTTAAATGTCATGAGTTGGAACTTCAGATGTATCTATAATTCTGACTCTGATCTTAGCACAATCTCAGTTTAAGTTGAGATTTCTACTTGAGATGCTTCGAGAGATATGGGGCCTGAAATTTTAAAATAAATGTCAAATATGAAGAGGAAAGTTATCATATACAGTTTATAATTTCTTTTTCACATGACTTTCCTTGTACCCAGGTTACGTCTACTAGGTAAGAACATTCTTATATAGCTTGACTATTGTGACCAGAGTCTGACCTTTATATAATATATAACAAGGTTCTTGCTTAGAATATACCAATTTCCACAAGCAAATCGTGCAATATCGGTTTTTCAAATTTGTGTTTCTATTACATCTCAAGCGTCTTCGTGATACTCCCCGATTATGAAACATACAATCGGTGTTGTATCATAGGCAATATATCGACTGTTAAATTATGCTAATCAAAAGGTCAGGCTCGTGTCAAATTAGCCAAGCTATACTTCACTAGTGTAAGAGTAGTATAACATTCGGATATCATCACTTTATCTCTTTCTGTTGTTTTAATGTTGCTTATTTCTGACGGAACAGCATTCAGTTAATCTGGCTTTACCTCCAGTGAGCTGATAATGCACCCTTCTGCAACCAACACACTAACCCACTGTCTGAAAGTGACTTCATTTTCATCAAATAACTTTCATTACGCAGAAATATTCATTCTCCTTTTAAAGCAGCAATATCAGAATGATTCTGTGTAAGACCTCTTTGTTTATGAAACAGGGGAGAAAAATGTGCAACCAGACCTGGGCTTGAACCCTGGACCCTTTGCTTACAGGGGGAATGCTCTATCGACTGAGCTAGCCAGCTGCTTAAACAAGTTTCTCCCCATTAGCAAATAGGTTTAGACAGTGACATTTAATACTATAGCTTGGCTAATTTGACACGAGCCTGACCTTCTGATTAGCATAATTTAACAGTCGATATATTGCCTATGATACAACACCGATTGTATGTTTTCGTAATCAGGAAGTATCACGAAAGCGCTAGAGATGTAATAGAAACACAAATTTGTAATACTGATATCGCACGATTTGCTTGCAATATATTCTTGCATAAAGGTCAGGCTCAGGTCAAATTAGCCAAGCTATACCATGAAGTAAATAACTAACCTTGCCAGCATTAGCTGGAAAATTCTGTGTTTTATCATAGTTCCCCGCAGCTAATATCTTACAATCCTTGCATTCTCTGAAATAAACAAGCATAACATTATAATAACTGTAAAATATCACATGACTTTCCTTGTATCCTTTGTTTGTAAAGCGAGTATAATAATAGTAATCTTATATCACACATGTGTAGTATAATGTTATACTACATGTGTGTGTGTTTTTCCAATAAAAAGATGCATTTTGTGCATTTTTAGTGTCATATTTTGTAAAGAATCTATCGCTCGTTGTCAATTGATATATTCATATATTAAACTCGTTCAGGAAATATTTCTAAGCTCGCCACTGAGGCTCACATAATGCAATTTCCAAAAACTTGTATATTTGTCAATCTAAAAATTCCATATTTAAGTTAAATATGATCGGTTTGGTAGCCAAGAGCATAATTAACCACTCAGCCACCATGCCCACATGCCACCCATATTTGATAGATTGAAGTCACTGGTTAGCAAAGATAAGCTATGTATTAAATCTTCAGGAAATAACCAAGTAAACAATAATATAGGGAGGCGTACCCCATGAGTTATGTTATAAAACCTTACATAATACAAATGTACCACAATTGTTATAGAAAATAATCAAGATATTAAATTGTCACGTAGGATGGTAACTGACTGGAATAACATTTGTCTGACAGAAGAAAGAAATAAATACCTTAAAATAACATTCAATAACGTCTGTCTGAACAAATAATATCAGATGTATCATGTATTGTATTATTTAAAATGTCACTGTGACATCTTTTTGTTATATGGAATGAGCAGCCTCATGTCTGCAGTCTGCACAGTCTTGAAAGTTTTTATGAATAATTTATTATTTTACATTACATCAATATGCAACAGTATTTCAGACATTTAATCTCATGACAAACTTTGTATTCCCAGAGCAAAAACATCATTGTAATCTTCCTGTTCAATGGTTTTCAAAACATTAATTCACAAATACACAACACACCCATGGAAAAACACCTTGTGTCAGATGCCTAAACAAAGTGCTACAGAGCGCTTTCATTCAGTTACTTCCCCTTCAATTATATATAGAAAACATGGATTACCACCAATGGAAAGCGCTATGTAGCACTTTGCTTAGGCAATGGACACTTGGGGGCCATCTTCACCAACATTGTAAGACAGAAACTCAGACTTAGACTTCAGACTGACAACATTTATAATCACTGTTGTTTTTTTTACATTTAACCTGACCTGGTTTTAATCCGACATAAACCAGTTTCTAACTTGGTCTAGATTTTATGGATAGTAACATTCTGATTAAGTTTCATGAAGATTGGATCAAATCTGTGGCATTTAGAATAAACACAAGGTGCTTCTAATATTTAACCTAGTGACCTTGTTTTTAACCCCAAATGACCCAGTTATGAACTTGGCATAGATTTCATTTGGGAACAACATTGTGACCAGGTTTCATGAAGCTTGGATCACTACTGTTGCTGATGGGCGAATCAACGGACAGACAAAGAGTGATCACAAAAGCTCACCATGTGACTTAAGTGACAGGCGAGCTAAAACATAGCAAAAACAGCAACAAAATTGAAACAAGCAACCTTACACACAAACACGACCTTGCCCAAACCATGACCTTGAGTGATCTAGTGCATCATAATACTATATTACTAAGATTGTAAGTGTAACCACTATTGAGTTTATAAAGATCAAGGATCAAATTGAAATCACATTTTTACTGTATGGATGCTATAGACAACATGTTTTTTGTTATCACTAGGTATCCAAATTATAATGTTCTCACAGCATGACTAACATGTGCAAAATATTACCGGGTATGTCCCCAACTCTTTAAACTGTAAAACATAAACAAGAAATAGAGAAACAGAACAGGGCTGTTATTTATAAAGCATCTTAAGTGAAAACAAAAATATTTTGACTTAAGTTAAAATATTGAGCTGCCCATATTTCGCAAGAAACAAAAAATAGCCAATGATTTCTACATGATTACGTGAGTAGCTCTTTACATAATGCTTCCAAACAATGTAAATAATTGTTAATATTAATTTTCCTGTTTAGCTGATACACTTCAGGAAAATTTGAGATTTAAAGGAAATTCTAAGTTTTCTCTTAATTAAGATGCTCTATAAATACTGGCTCAGAAATTCAAACAAGAGAACAATTTGCAGCAGTTCAATGCTGTGATGATACCCCAGGAATCTGATCAGATTCTGCAAATCCTGAAAACAGTACAAATATAATACAATGTTTTATACATTAACATACAAACCTGTAGACGGAATTAAAGACAATCAGAGAATACTGTCAAATCATTAATATTTGAGGGGGGGGGTTAATTTTATGGATTCTGTGCAGGATCTCAATCACAAAATTAAATCCCCAATTCCCCGTGAATATGAATAATTTCTATAGTATTTGACTTAGTGTATGAGAAATCCTTGAAATTACGTCACCACAAATTTTCTTTTCTCACCAAAACAATGAATGTGGTCTCATTGATATGAAATGATTTTACAGTAAACTGGAGTCTGTGTGCCATTATTGTCTGTACAAATATTTGATTGTGGCTTAAATATTGATTGGCAAACAGTAATTAGGAAATACAATCATATTAATTATAAAGGACCGAGAGAGGAGAAGGGAGGGGGAGAGAGGAAGGAGAGATGCTACTGTTAACCAATTCACTTTCGTAAGTCATTCCTTCTGTGTTTTGCCGATTGTCAGCGTATTCAGCATATTCACGACTACAAATCGCTGGCTTAGAACAAGAAGGTCGTAACTACCAAATCGATATATTGAGAAAACAAGAGAAAACTGTCTGTAATTTAATCTTTACCTTTGGGAAAACAAGTTTTTAAAACTTCATTTTGGTCAACATGACAATTTCAGATTTTCTTGAAAATATGCTCATGAGAAGCGCCATGTGAAGCAGATTTCAAATATGTATGAGGCTTATAAGGTCGTAAGTGGCACTTACGACCTTTTAATTCTAAGCCATCGAAATGTTCCCCTTTTTTAAGTCTCCCGCGATGTCCATATCAATATTCTGATCATTTTTGTAGCTACTTAATTTCGCAAATTTTGCTACTCGCAAAATCTGCAAAATTTAATTATGTGAAACAATTACTTGGTTTACAGTATTCAAATGAAATGTATCGCATCAATGTGCAGACAGCTAACAGATCACATTCAGAACATTTTAAGTGCAGATGACTCTGGATAATGTTAAATTTGCTGGAGGCCAATTTTTCATGTTGTTGATGATTTCAAAGCGACCAAATTTCCATCAATAAAAATTTTGCTTCCATGGTTAGACAAATGCTTTTCTTGATTTTTAAGGATCTTAACTGATGGAATTTGTTCATTAACAAATCAAGCCTTCCGGGTAATTAACTCAAAGACACGTCATGGCAATATTTGAGAAAAGATTTAGCTCAGATTGAGATGCTTCGGTAGATCAGTCGTAGTATCTGGGTAGTCTCCATATGACTAAACTAGAAATGTGTCCATGTGACATGGGTGCCCCAATTGGGGGTTTATAGTAAAAGTAACAAAGGGTCGTAACGTAAATTGACCCAGCAAAAATTCCATCCTTTATAATCAACCCTACATTAAGGTTGTTAATCTGTGAAAGTTTGAAGAAATTCCGCCCAAATTTTTGCGATGAGTCCAACACACAAGATTTGCGTTACATACAAATAAATAATTGAGGGGCACAAACAGAAATACTGTCGCCCACAGAAATACTGTCGCCCACAGGTAACGGTATCATTGAAAATGAAAAAAAAAAGAAAAAAATTTTTTTTTTCGTTTTTTTTTTCGTTTTCAATGATACAGTTACCTGTGCTGTCGCCCAGTGGGTTTAAAACAATAAAAAGAAATTACTTTAACTTCAGGTTATTCATCATCTGCAGTACTGTTAGAACATCGGGTGTAACATAGTAATCCTCTTCTAGTAGTAATACCAGACCCTCGTAATTCTTCATCACAGATACATTGTCAAATATATGATTTAACTGAAATATAAACATGAAAATGTTAGTGAACAAGTTTTGTGACACACCAGCCAATGGACGGAAGCCCCTATACAACTGATGGTCAGTTTCCATTGTCTTAGAAAAAAAGAATGACAATATTATACAGGAAAGAAGAGACTTGAATGGCTACAGAATGGCTACAGAATTAGTCAAATTCAGATTTCTGTCTTGGGCTACATCTCCAAGTTACCAAATTTAAGTGTGTGACTAAGGGACGGACAAACAATTTTCACCTGCTGATAAGACGACATGGTGCTTGCTTGATTCAGATGACAGAACATTGACCAGTTTTTACCGTTTCCATGGTCCCCTTTTTACAGGCAGGTACAAATGACAGAAGTTATATATAGAAATGGATACAGTAAACCTATTTATTATCACAAATACTAACATTTGAGTTTTGCCGATTGTCGGCATATTCACAAATACAAATTTTCATATTTTTAATTCCCAGGCGATGTCCATTTTAATGTTTTGAGCACTTTCACAGCAGCTATATTTTTCAAATTTTAACCATGCGCAAACTCCCCAAAATTAAAGCATGTGAAATAATTTCTTGGTTTAGAGTAGATTTTAGCCCAGAGTTTTACCATTATCCACATTAAAGACCAGATTCTAGGCCAAACTTATTGTAATATAAAGTAAACAATGATGATAGCCTGGATTGTACTAGATAATCAATACATTAAATTGTCCACAAACCCTGCCAATGATTTCCGTCACATAGTATCGCATGAACATATCGCTGGCTTAGAATGAGAAGGTCGTTACTACTACTTACAACCTAATAAGACTGGAGCATAATTTGAAATCTGCATCATAGGACGCTTCATATGAGCTTATTATTATGAAAATCGGAACTTGTCATATTGACCAAAATGAAGTTGTAAAAGCTTGTTTTTACATAAGTAAAGATTAATTTTCAGACGGTCTATTCATGTTTTCTCAAAATATTGATTTTGTAGTTACAACCTTCTCATACTAAGCCAGCGATATGTGTATGTCTTGCTAATTATGATATTTCCCAATCTTTTGCTGCTGACCCTAAACATTTTGAAAATCTAGATGAATCATATCATTACTTTTTTTTCAAAATTGAGACTCCAAATAAAAGCTCCCCCTTTTGCAAATACATGCCCCCCCCCAGGGGCGTTTATTCGGAGGTATAAACACAGTATTTCATTTATAGTAAGACCTCAATAATAAGACCCACCTTGTCTTATTATTGAGTTGTTAGTAAAATTAGAACAAATAAAAAGCAACTCTAAAGATGGACTTGAAAATGTAGTTTTTATTTGGAAATGGTCTTTAGGTGAAAGTTTTACTATACTTTAGATTTTCAATTGATGACTGAATTATTGGAGCAAAACGTTTTAACAAAACGCATAACCCGATTAGATCAACAATTGAAGTACAACATATAAAGTACAACGGTACTCTGTATGCTAATTAAATAGATTTCAACAATTTCAACTGATTTCAAACGTGACTTAATGTATGCTAACGCTAATTTTATGCAAAAATATTATAGATCAACATCCACATGATGAATTCTGAATTGTGATACATCAGCAACATTAGCTAGAAACTAGATGCCTATCTACAAAATGTTAATGTTCAGGCTGTTGTAACGAAAGTTAAATAACAAACACACAAAAGATGAGAAAATTATGGTCAGGAAAATATCAGGCTAACAGCTTTTGAAATTTTTGTAAAGCAAATTGACTGAAAGGTACTTAAACTTCAGAGGGTAAAAAAATGAATTTTCAAAAGCTAGGGGAAATGCTTCTAATAGTCAGTACAAAGTTCCACAACCTTTCATTGGAAAGTCCATTTAAGTCTATGAAACAGAACTAATTTAGACAAATAATTAAATATTGACCTACCAGTACATATATACATGATTTTTCAAGCATGTTTCAAACAGAAGTTATTATTGTCACATTTTTTTCAAACCATTTGCCTTGATTTTAGAATATTGGACTGATGTTTCATTTTTCAAACCATTTGCCTTGATTTTAAAATATTGATGTGACGTTGCATAATTCAAAACCTTTGCATTGATTTTAAAATATTGATCTGACTGAAACTCAGTACCTTCAATAAATAAACACAATTTAGAGCAATGTACGAGCAATAAATTGCACACATACAGTGCCCACCAAAAATAAGTATAAAGAGGTTATTTCTCCATTTACTTGCCTGTATAACACTATTTGCAGAACAGATAGGCAATACTATTTTTGAAGGCAAGGTATATTTTTAGTTTTTTAAGTCTTAAGTTAATACATTGATTGTTACCCTAGATGGAAAACGCTTAATTTCTTTGCCTGACTTTTGAGGTAACATGTCCATAAAAATTCAGCCCCTTTAACCCCGTGGTTACTTTAATATTAAACATTGCCATCTTTATGTCTATGTCATTTTTTACTCATTTAGTAAAAGTAGTTTCAGAAATTACTATAGTTTTGCCCATCTGATAAACAAATATTGAGTAATTGAACCAATCATAATTCTGCATCGGTCAAAAAGTGTATACTTATTAAAGGTGGGCAGTGTACCAGGATAAGGTTAAGGCTGTACAAACAGTGCTCAGTACCATATCTGTTTATCAAATACCTTGCTAAATCCATGGGAAAATCTTTTGAAAGTTTAGTAATAAAGCATAGTTTTTCATCTGCCGCGCATATAATATATTTTGTTTAATAATGTGTATTCCTGACTTAGTAGAGATTTTAATATTGTTTTCACATCATATATAGGCCACTTGCTGGAAACACATTCTGTCACAATTAAAGGGACTCAACTCAAGTTGGTAAAATGCAAAATTTATCAAAAAGTTCTCCTAAAATCGCATTTTTTTGGCTTGACCGACTAACACATTTATATAAGAATCTGGACTTATTTATCTAGAAGAAAAATAATCCCATAACGTCTGTTTGTTACCTTTCAATCCCTAAAAGCTATTGTGTGACTAACGCAGTTCGATATAATAATTTAACATTGGAGTGTTTTAATGCCAAGAAAGCCGTAACGGACGGTAAAACATGTTCGGCAGTTTTCATCAATAGCGCTGTGGATCGTAATGTAAGTAGTAAGAATACTTTATGTTACGTAAAACAAAGTTATGTGATTAAAATGTCTACAAAACGTGTTTATATCATTGACATGGAGTTTAGTCCCTTTAAATAAATACTCAAATCCAACCACATTACGTTACAGCAGGAGATCCAAGATAAATTATATGGCCCGATTGAATTAGACAAATCATATATCGATGGCCCAGTGCAAAACTATGGTATGGGTCTCTATAAATTGAGGTAGTTATAGTGAAACCCCATGCAGCCGGTGTATCCACGGTACCGGTGTATGTAATTTTCTCATGAAATTGTAGATTCTTTTTCTCGTGACATTGCCTGCAGGATTGTTTACACTAACTGACAAGTAAATAAAAATTAAAAATACGAAATGGACCAATTTCTGAATAAAATCACAACAAAAACTTACACCATACCTTCACAACGAGCAAATCCTTATTTAATTGGCAATGTTTGACATGCATGTATTCAATGCTCGCTCGTTTATTTATCAAACATAATTTTGACAGCTATGATGTCATTCATTGATAAAAAGGGTCGTGTGCAACTTTTGGCGGGGAAAAAATAAACTTGTCAACAAACTGGACCAAATTTACTTGGAAACTGTTATTGTTGCATCGGCTAAATGGGGTTATTTCCCTTTCCTGGAAATTTGACATGGTGTTTGTTTACATGTATTTTTCTCGATTCCAAAGGTCTTTTGATGTGATTTTGCAGTTTCATTAAAGATTTAAGGTCATTTTAGCAGTTTTCAACAAAATATGTGTCGAGGAGTTAGTGATTTATATTTATTTTGTCAATTTCGTTTGATACACCGGCCACATGAGCTACAAGGCTACTATAGTTTTGCACTGAGCTCTAGATATACCATATAGTCTAACACATGGATGGGTCAATACAAATCACATGGTCCAAATAAAGTTTGAGTCAATACATACGGTCTCAAGTTTTGACTTTGATGAAGCAGATCTTTTAAGTCAGAATTGAATATATTCCACTGGCTAAGTATGAGAAGGTCACAAGAACTACGAACAATCTTATAAGACTTGATATGTATATTTGAAATCTGCATTACAAGGCATGTCTTACAAGCCTATTTTCATGAAAATCAGAACTTGTCATGTTGATCAAACTGAAGTCCAAAAAGTTACTTTTTCCATAAGTAAATGAGTAGTTTTCGGACGTTTTTTTTTGTTTTCTCAAAATATTGATTTTGTACTTACAACCTTCCAATTCTAAGCCAACAATATGGTGTCACCGTGTCAAGCTTTGGTTTGGAGCAGGTCACCTTCCAAAACCAAGGATGTTTTGTTTGACAACATTTAGCTTGTCTATAATGTCTTACCTTCCAAAACCAATGATGTTTTGTTTGGCAATATTTAGCTTCTCGATAATGACCATATTTATCAGGATATGCAGCATTCTGACACTTTGTTTTAACTGCCCTGAAAATGGAAGTTAGGATTAAAGACATATAAGACAATCAGAGCATTGTAATTGCATAACTGCCAAAATCTAATATATGACTCAAAACCCAAGAAATATAGCAGTGGTCAGAGCGCTTGTGGTCTAATCTGGCAACCTGGGTTCAAATCTGGGTGGAGGCACATATACATACGCCTGCCATATTTCAGCAGAGAGCTGACTGGCAAATAAAGAAAAAGCTTGGCGGAATTTTAATCAAGAGATCTAGACTAAGATGTAGAGAATTGTAGTAGGTTTCAGGTTGGATCCCAATAGCCATGCAATACTAAAGTCGTATAAAAAATATTACTTGTTTAATATCCCTTTATTGCCACATTTATATCTAAATTGGTACATTTTTAACAATATGAGATCGAATAGAACTTTTGGCAATATAAAGTCTAAGTCTGAGGTTTAGACTTAAAACTTTGGAGAATAAGGCTATATGTGAGCTAACAAGTTAAGCAATTCATTGCGCAATCACTTACTCTTCTTTCTTCATATTTCTAGGACAGTCAAAAGGATCTTCACCGGGAAATGATTTAGGATGTACTTGTAATGAGTGAGGGAAGTATATCTGTAATACCTGTATTAGAAAAAAACATACTGTAAAATCATTAATTTTCGTGGGGGATTAAATTTCGTGGATTTCGTGGTTCACTTCAACCATGAACTTTAATCCCAACGAACATTGATTTTGACCCTTGTTTTGTTACCTGAAATGCAAAATCCATGAATTCAAGTGCCAACGAAATTGTCTTTTTTTACCAAAACCACGAAATTTCGTCCCAACGGAATTAAATGATTTTACAGTATTCTATACAGAATACTTTATAAGTCTGTGACTTTAGAATTTGGAACTACTTGCATTGGTTAAATTTCATAGTTTCTCTATAATATTATACACTATACATAATTACAGCAAAAGTTACCTGCCTCACTGCAAGTTACTTACCCAAATCAACAAGTACTTGCCCCCGACAAACGGACAAGTGCTAATTTCGTGGACTGCTTTATTGCGTAATTTAAATTCAAACCTTGAAGCGAATATGGTGCGACCATCATGAGCCAATAGGGCAATCATGGATGACAAATAATAATGCCATCAAATTATAATAATGCAATCTATTAATTATTACTTCAAATGGTTACAATCATGTGGATAAACAAGAGCAAGCCAACGCATACGAGTGCACTGCTTGAAGCTTGATTTTCTGGTACTTGAGTAAGTAACATAACCCATCTGACATAGATCTGCGAGTAAAAACTGTGAGAATAACAAATGTATATAACACCTAAATATAGATCACAGGGTTTTTCACAAGCCTTGTAAGTATCTGCTCCCCTTGTGATTGTGAATAACTGTGTTGAGTTTCAAGTGAATAACATCAATTTTGAATGTCATTGAAAAACGACGCATAACACAAGTCATTCTGACAATCCCATCACAACAATTATAAGAACAGCTTGACTTTTTGTCTTCTGAATCAAGAAGTTAAGCTTAAAATAAAAACAAGATATAAAACAAATATATCACTTACTGCACAGAAATCAATGTCCCTGACAAGTTTGGTCAAAGCCTCGTTGTAAACATCATGGCTTATAATGAGTAGACTAGTCTCAATTTTCTTCGCTTCTTTAAGAGAATCTAGGAGTATCTTAAGATAGTCCAATCTGTCATGTACTTGCACTATTATCACAACACTTTCATGGTTAAGTTTTAATCCAAATCTATATAAATTATGTATCTTTTGCTCCCTATTGATTCGTAAAATCTCTGATTGAATTTGAGTCAAATTTTCATAATCCACTGAGCTGCTTAGAAAGTCATCGCTTCGATTGAAGAAATTCGGTTCTATAATAAACTGTGATTTATTATTCAATCTATCCATATCATTTAGAAATGCTTCTTTTGCCAATTTTCCAATCTGCACATGTGGTCCCTCTTTTTTATTTAACGACCCGTCAACATCGTAACGAAATCCCTGATCGTCAGCTGGTGACGGTTGGAAATTTACAAGTATATGTAAGTTAAGCAACACAAATAAACAAAGGACCACCATAAACAGCCATCGAAGCAACCGTCGCATTCTAGGGACCCTCATGCTGACCTCTATACCAACAACACGTTAACAAACACTCACACAAGTACGCTAGAAGAATAACAGCACCAAATTGGTTAACTTAAAATCTTGCCGCCATCACATGATTTCTATCACTAGCATTAGTCTTCATTACGTTGAACAACTTGACACTATCCCAGAACCATATAGTAATCTCATTAACGTCTCTTCTGTCAATCCATTTCCTGAAAAAGAAATAACATTAAATAGTTAGAGAAGACTTAACATGAGAAGCTCTACCATTCTGAAACTTGGAATCGTGGATACAAATACACCTGTAGGGATTCTACAGAGGCATAATATGCCCCGGCAAACTTGAAAATACAAGATGCATGTCCGTTTCGGGTGCCATTATGATTAGCACACCTCTCAGTACTGCACCAAATCTCTGTTTCAAAGTTTGATGTTTATTTTGTTTTTATGTTAAACTTACTTTTGACATTTCAGATGACCATATGGTCATCATAGATGGGGGTAGGGCATAATAATATATCCCACAAATACGAACTCAAAAGTCAATATGGCAACATTTGAGTCCTTTTCCATGTGAACATTACCAATTACAAATACTTCAGATAGTTAGAAACAGTGTGACCTCACTTTTACAATATAATGAACAATCTAATTTCCAGACTTCGGAATTAAGTGTCTACTACATATTACGTTGAAAATGCATACTTTTATACATGGTATATTACTAAATTGATGTACATTGAAATACTACATGTGTATTTACATTTTGTAAATTAAGAAATGAATACATTATTAATTTGATGCATTATTAATTATTAATGCATTGTACATGTGCTTGCATGAATAAGTTCATTTATATATACTGTTTATATATCTATATATGTTGTAAGTGTATTTGTTAACATTATTGTTTAATTAATTTTGAAGCGGCCATTTTCATATAGTAGTAGTTCTGCCATCTATGATATGCACGCATTGACATGTAACACGATGAATGTTATTGTATAATTGAATTGAACGTTTGGAACCAATTGTACATAGTATTGATTTAATCAATATGTTATATCTTTTATCGTATCACATTACCCATTTATGATTGTATTGTATTTTGTTCTGGATGGATGTCACAAAGTTTTCAGCGTTTGTTCTCATATTACATGTGTTTGAAACATAATGAACTATTATAACATGTTTAGACTCAGTTGGCAAACATTTACAAAACACTGAACCAGTTTACCAATTGAGGTGAAAATGTACAACTAATCTTGGGCTCGAACTGGGACACTTCCCTTACAGGGCAACTGCTCTACTGCTCTCCGACCCCCACAAAACCAACAGACAGGGACAATAAATGGGGTTACCCTTGTGGGCCCTAAACGTAAAGAAAAAACCTGCTCTACTACTACTGAGCGAACCTGCAGCCAAACACAAGTTTCTCCCCAATTGGTAAACAGGTTCAGACTGTGACTTTAAGTGTATAGAGCTATATTCTAACAGTCATTTAATGTCAAAATAATTACTTGCATCATTCTTAGTATGATAATAGACTACTTTAATTGCAAATTTAAACTTTGGATAGGTTCCGTGTACTTTGATTCAATCGTCGAAAAATAGACGATTGTTATAATTTCATAGGATAGTATATATGTTCTTAAGAACACTTTCGTATGAAAATGGACAGTTTGCATGTCAAATAAATCACAGAGTTGGTTTCTGTTAAAACTGAAGCGAAAAATGATCTAATGGATATGAGTGCATAATTGTTTTTCAGTTTTTGAAACTTTTTGAAAAAATATTGTCCAATATAGCTCTATACACTTTAAATGATATACTCCTTATAAAATGTCATTTTGTTACAGCTATTAATGTAACACCATTATCTACTTTAAATCTTTAAGACACTCCCTTTATCAATCAAAATATCAATCAAAATTAAACAACAAAAATTCATAGTTCAAACGTTACAGCTGGTATATACTTTAAATGGCAAGACTCTAACTACCGGCAGTATTTCAATGCATGGGTGAAAGTTAAAAATTTCGAAAAAAAACCTGAAATCTCAAAAATTGACAATTTATATAGGGAAAATAAAGAACAAGAGGCCCCTGAGGGGCCAGTAACGCTCACCTGAGTTGTGTGGGAAATTTCAATTTTTAGCTCTGGTGGCCATCTTGTTTAGCAGACTGGAACGATTTAAGCTATTTTGGTTACAGGTCACCCAAAGATCATTCCTGTAAATTTTTATCAAAATCCATCAAGCGGTTCAGGAGAAGAAGCCGTTGAAAGGATATTTCTATTTTTAGCTATGGCGGCCATCTTCTTTAATTGACTGGAACAATTTTAGCTAAATTGGTTAACAGTCAACCAAAAATCATTTGTGTAAAGTTTTATCAAAACCCGTAAAGCAGTTAAGGACAAGAAGTTGTTTAAAGGAGAATTCTATTTTTAGCTCTGGTGGCCATCTTGTTTAGCGAAGTGGAACGATTTTAGCTATTTTGGTTAAGGGTCACCCAAAGATCATTCCTGTAAGGTTTTATCAAAATTGGCCAAGTGGTTAAAGAGAAGAAGTTGTTTAAAGTTTTTTTCTATTTTAAGCTCTGACGACCATCTTGTTTAACAGAGCGGAACTATTTTAGCTATTTTGAATAAGTGTCACCCAAGGATCATTCCTGTAGAGTTTAATCAAAATCCACCAAGCGGTTAAGGAGAAGAAGTCATTTAAAGGATATTTCTATTTTTAGCTCTGGCGGCCATCTTGTTTAGCGGAGCGGAACGATTTTAGCTATTTTGGTAAAGGGTCACCCTAACATCATTCCTGTACAGTTTTATTGAAATCGGCCAAGTGCTTAAGGAGAAGAAGTCGTTCAAAGATTTTTCTATTTATAGCTCTGGCGGCCATCTTGTTTATCGGAGCGGAACGATTTTAGCTATTTTTAATGAGGGTCACCCAAGGATCATTACTGTGAAGTTTGGTTGAAATTGGCCAAGGGGTTTAGGAGGAGATGTCGTTTGAAGAAATTGTTGACGACGACGGAGGACGACGGCAGACGACGGACATCTCGGTATGACAAAAGCTCACCTTGAGCCGTAACTAAGTTTTGCAATTTGTGGCTCAACCCTTTACCCATGCATATTATTTGCAACTTTGTGTGATAGAAATTGTATAATATGAATAAGGTAAAAAATAATTATGTTTAAACGAAACTTAATGATCATCAGAAATATATGGTTGTAACCGACAAATGATCATTTAAACATGGCTAAATCTCATCACCAATAAATGAGCATTTAAACATGGCTAAATCAAATCATTCCATGCCATACGTCATTTATAACGAAATTTATTACCTGCATAAAATATTCATACATCCATTTATTTCTGACATACAAACACACTGAACTAATAAGCTGAACTGAACTTATCGGTCTGAGATATATTGAGGTTTAAAATATATCCACCTATACAATGTTTCAGTTATGGTAATTTAAATGTTTGCGGTTTCGTATTATGTATTTGTAAAGTGCAATTTTAAGCAATCAAGGCACACATAGATTTGCGTAAATCTACTAAAAATACTAAAACCGTTCTTAAATTGGATGTCATTTTGACCACTTAATCTGTATTATCATCATGATCAATATACACAGATATTAAATTATGTCTTAAATATAACAAATCTGGAGAAATAATTCTACCCTGTACCAATTAACAAAGTTTCTAATACCACAGTTTGTTGTTAGTCGTTAGCCTATTTAAAAGGTATTAGCAGTTTAAAGCCTTCATGCCTGGATACGTTTTTACTATTCAATTATTTTTTTGTGATTAGATATTTTTTCTTTAATGATATATAAGTCTGTGTGAGATAATCCTTTACACCATGTAAACCTCTGTATTCAGCATTACAATAATTATTATTATACCTTACTGAAGATTTCAAATAGAAAATAGAAAAGTGAACGGTTAAATATAACGATATAGACTTTGAACTCTGCAGGTATACTTGTCCAGGTTACGTCTTGAGCTAAAATGACCATTCTCGGACACAGCAACATAATATAGATCATGGTCATCTTCACTAAGTGACAATTATTTTTTTTAAGACAAAATGATATACTGTAAAATCATTTAATTTATTGTGCTTGAGTAAGCAAGTCTTTTTATTATTACTTTTATCATTTAAAACTAAAACATTGTCCTCAAAATATTCGCAAGTACTGTAAGACTAAAACTTAAGACTAAAATAATAATTGATGGCTCAGTGCAAATATATGGTAACTAAATCAATTTATATAGGCACATACGTATACCATAGTTTTTCACTATAAGCCCTCTCAAGGAAAGTTAAAAAACAAAATTTGAATCATTATTAAAGTGCATGATTAGAAACTTTAGAGTTCTGTGTGATATAATAAAGTTTTGTCTATATTATTGTTATCACATTATTAATACCAAATTTTTTTCATTCTTTTATTAAGTGCACTTGCACTGACGGACATGAATACATTGCCTATAAGACCAGACACACAAAAAATGTAAACCATATCTATTTGCGCATTATATAACAATTTAAACACTTCCCGTTGAAATACGTCATACCAATTATTTTTAATGTACAATGTATAAATAATTGAACACCTATATCAAATTCAATAAGGTATTGATCACGTCATAATATGTCATTTATGATATATACCCAGTGGTTTTTCTTGGCTAGTGAAGGTACATTCCCCTTGCAAAATAACCTCTCAAAATAATCATTTTTCCCAAAAAGAAGGCATACATTCCTCCGTGGTTCCCGTATTTATAAAAGCAACTTATTGGTATGACTGTTTTAAGTCAAAACAGTAGATTTTTAAACTGGCCAAGTTCTTTGCTACATCAGTTGAGTATAATCAGTAACAAGAGGGTCCAAAGGGCCCTGGGTCGCTCACCTGTTTGGCCTAGTGACCTAGATTTTGGCCCAAATGACACAGTATCTAACTTGACCTAGATTTTATAGAGATAAACATTGTGACCAAGTTTCATAAAGATAGAGTCAAAATTGTGATCTCTAGTGTGTTCACAAGATTTTTCAATGATTTGGCCTTGTGACCTAGTTTTTGACCCCAGATGACCCAATATCGAACTTGACCTAAATTTTATAATAATGATCATTGTGATCAAGTTTCATAAAGATAAGGTCAAAATTGTGACCTCTAGTGTGTTCACAAGCTTTTTCAATGATTTGGCCTTCAAAGGCTTGTGACCTAGTTTTTGACCCCGGATGACCCAATATCAAACTTGATGTAGATTTCATAGAGATGATCATTGTGATCAATTTTCATAAAGATTAGTCTCAAATTGTGACCTCTAGTGTGTTCACAAGCTTTTTCAATGATTTGGCCTTGTGACCTAGTTTTTGACCCCAGATGACCCAATATCGAACTTGACCTAGATTTTATAGAGATGATCATTGTGATCAATTTTCATAAAGATTAGTCACAAATTGTGACCTCTAATGTGTTCACAAGGTTTTTCAATGATTTGGCCTCGTGACCTAGTTTTTGACCCCAGATGACCCAATATCGAACTTGACCTAGATTTTACAGAGATGATCATTGTGATCAAGTTTCATGAAGATTAGGCTCAAATTGTGACCTCTAATGTGCTCACAAGGTTTTCCTTTGATTTGACCTAGTGACCTAGTTTTTGACCCCAGATGACCCAATATCGAACTTGACCTAGATTTTATGGAGATGATCATTGTGATCAAGTTTCATAATGATCAGGCTAAATTTGTGACCTCTAGTGTGTTCACAAGGTTTTCCTTTGATTAGGCCTAGTGACCTAGTTTTTGACCCCAGATGACCCAATATCGAACTTGACCTAGATTTTATGGAGATGATCATTGTGATCAAGTTTCATAAAGATTAGGCTCAAATTGTGACCTCTAATGTGTTCACAAGGTTTTCCTTTGATTTGACCTAGTGACCTAGTTTTTGACCCCAGATGACCCAATATCGAACTTGACCTAGATTTTGTTAAGATGATCATTGTGACCAAGTTTCATAAAGATTAGGCCAAAATTGTGACCGCTAGAGAGGAAACAACCCAATTGTTGACAGACGGACGGACAGACGGACGGACGGACGGACGGACGGACAACGGACGAAGAGTGATCACAAAAGCTCACTCTGTCACTTTGTGACAGGTGAGCTAAAAATAGTCAAATATAAACAAATTAATACTCAAAACAATATTAACATTTCCCAATTTTGCCATTTTTAGCGATAAAATTTCCCAGGCAGTTTTATAGGCACAGTCAGTTTAAATTTTTTTCAACTAAAATCACTGAAACAATAATTACATGATATACAGTTTTCATTATTATTATGGCAGGAAAAAACAGCTGGTTTGGTCAGGTAAAAAATTGTTTAATATTTTTTCCAATTTATTTTTAAAAAACAATGCAAACACAATTTTAAAATTTAACAAGGTTTTCAATCGGTATTCAGTTTGATAATAATGAAAACTCAGGACCTATATATTTTCTACATACCATAATAAATAGACAAACAATCTACACAAACAGGTTACTGTAAAATAATTAATTTCTGTGGAGAATTAAATTTTGTGGATTTCGTGGATCACTTTCAACCACGAAATCAAATCCCTTCAACCAATGATTTTGACACATCGGTTTATTATCTAAAATGCAAAATCCACATACAATGTATCAACATCCCATCGAAATGGTCTTTTTACCAAAACCAAGAAATTCAATCCCATCGAAATTAAATGATTTTACAGTATTTGCAAAAATGATTTGTTTCAAAAAGTACATTAAATTTAGACGTCATCATGCAGACTTGAATGAAGAGTACAGGCTTGGAATCCAAGTTTACAGTGTAGCAATACCATGTGACTTTGAACTACAAACCCAAGCAGAAATGTTCTTCACGTCGAAAACAAAAATAGCTGAAAATATTTTATTACTTTACTGAATTCTATTAAATCTACGACACGCTAAGGGGAAATATGTTAGCTTTCAAGTGCAGGATCCCTATCAGCAACGTTTTGTCTAACACAAACTTCTTCTTGTGTTTGTGGTCCAAAGTCACATAGCATTGCTACACTGACTTAATCAGGGTTGTCATTAGGAGGCGGCAGGAGGCCTATTTGACTGCCTCAAATGATATTTGGGCCACCTCAAATTTACCCCCAGCTGCCTTCCATGTTCAGTGCTCAGGCACCTTGGCCTCCTCAAATGTACAAAAAGCCTCCTAGATGAAATCCTAGTGAAAACCCTGCTTAATATGGTCAGATAATAATTATAAATATTTCAATTAGTGATTAACTTACCAGCACATTTAACTTCCAACTTAACCAACCCACACTTCTTCTGTTTGCATGAAATTTCCACTATCTGTTTTATTTAAAATATTCCAATGTTGGATATATCCTCCAGCTAATAATAGTTGAATACATCCATTACTTCACATTGTATTATCTGAAATAAACACATAATTATCTCTCTATTAAATATATATTAGTACATAACTATATATGGTATATATATATCTATATATATATCACTTAAGGAAAACTCGTATACAGTACGTACCCTGACCATCAACAAGCATCATCCGCAAGTACAGTCTGTTCAAAGTTAAATGATAATGGTTATAAACATAACCTTGTCCATTAGGTAAACGACAAAATGTATGTTTATCTAGATTTAACCGGGTGTAAATGATTTAACTGTGATTCCCGCTATTCTTTCGTATGGGATAGTTCCCGCATTTGCATCATTTATTGAATCAACAGTACCTGATATATGCAGGGCTATCACTTATCATGCTGACATAAAAACATGGTAACATAAAGCAAATGTAGCTATTAAAGTGAATTTATATTGGTACAAAAATGTACCTTCAAATGAGTATCATGCTTAACATACATAAAGTTTTATATAGCTTTTTAAGTAAAAAATACGCTGATGTCATTCCGCAGGAATAAAACTGACTACAGTAAAACTTCGCTAAGAGGAGCATCGATATTACTAGCCACCGGCCTATGTTGGGCAAAGTTCAAAGTTCCAGCGAATTTTCTCTATAGATGTTGTATACATAATAATTCATACCATTCAATATGTCAAGCACCAGTATTGTTTAGAAGTTGTTAAAATACTGCAGGGTTTCATTGGCAATTGGTACTTGATTTATGTACATATGTAGAAGTTAAAACACTGGTATACATAATGTACTGGTGAAAGTTTTAATATTTTATTATTCTTAAGAGAGAATGATGGAAATGAATCCCGAGGGACACTTTATTGACGGATTCTCAGCTTGTTGTGTTATCCATAAAAACCCCTTACATGAACATTTTGTTTATGCTTAATTCCTAGTAGGCATGCATTCAGTTCCAGCATGTTTATATGAAGTTAAAATTGTTCATCAATTGACCGTATCTTATTAGTTTTAAGATAGTTTGTTTGTTAAAAAGCATCCAATAATTTTAATAAAGCATCTGCTAAACAATTGTTTATATCTTATTGGCTATAAATAGCTATCCATGTGAAACATTGTACATTGTCGATATATAGCATGCATAGATCCATCAAATATACTCTCAGGGGTTTACACACTGAGAACAGCTCTTTTTCTTGGTAAAGGGTTGGAACCGCAGGTAACAGTATCATTGAAAACGAAAAATAATTTTTTTTTTAAAAATAAAAAATTTCAAAAACATATTTTTTTTCGTTTTTGTTTTCTTTTTCAACGATACAGTTACCTGTGGTTCGAGCAGGCAGTCCATTTTCAGCAAATAATTAATACATAAAATGATAGACAACATATATGCCAAGTATGAAGGCAATGCAATCACTAAAATTAGCTCCTTATACTGTTTTGCTGTAGGAAGATCATTGTACTTTACTCTCTTTTAATTTAGACAATGCTTTGATGGACTTTGGAGGGCCTTTCTTAAAAAAATACGAATAATACATTGTATAAAATATAACACTAACAAAATGATGGAGTTAGTAATTACTGTCGATACAATAAATAATCTAATACTAAAAAGGAAACTATCCCATTCTAAGGAATTGCAGGAACTACAGTTAACTCAGTTACGTCCAATGAAACTTTTACATGGATAAATATAGTTACCTTATGGACAAGCTAATGTTTATAACCGTTCTCAAGTTACTTTGAATGGAGTGTATATATACGCACAGGTAACTGTATCGTCGAAAAAAAAAACGAGACAAAAATTTAATATAAATTTTCCAAAAAAAAAGTTTTTTTCATTTTTTAACGATACAGTTACCTGTGTATTATGCACAGCCAATTGTCATAATGACAACAACCAGATTCTCTCTGGGACACTGGCATTGAAATTCAGAGATCAAAGACACAATCAATAAATCTATGTCACACTTCATAGTTCAAATATTAACACAAAGTTTCAGGTTCCTTTGACCAGGTGAATACAATATATTGATCCAGCTCTTAAATCCTTAGGAATCAAAGCAGATCAAACTGAAGGTTGACTAAGTTCAATGCATGGACTTAATTTTTTTTATTTATTTTGATAACAAAATGCTATTGGATTGTACTAAGGAATAATAAAATGGTTAATTGTAAAATTATGGGCATCAGTAACCTATTGTCAACAAGACTAAGTCGGCTTCTTGAGTTATTGAACAAAAACCATTAAATTTTGGTCTACAAACTGATATTTAACTGCCAATAGAGATACACGCTGCCATCTGGTGGCCATGGTGTAAGTTCCACAGTTTAATCAACAGAAATCTCTCAAAACTAGAAATTTGTGCCCTTGGGCAATAATGTCGAGCCTCGGCGCACATTGAAAAAATGCACTGACTTAAATGTGCTAAGTTACATCTAATGCCAGCATGCATAAAGAATAAATTATACCTACTAACTTCAATTTGACTTTTGACCTCTAACTGTGACCTTGACCTTTGAGAAAAGAACCAGGGGTTGCTCATGACACTCCGATTAATAGAGGTTGACATCCATGGCAATTTCAAGCAAGATTGGTCAATGCATGACAAAATTTTGGTCCAGACAAGCTTCTTTAGAAATTTGACCTGCAACTGTGACCTTGACCTTTGATATAGGAACCTGAGGGTTGAGCATGACACTCCAGCTTATGGAGGTGAATATTCATGGTAAATGTAAGACAGATTGGTCAATGCACGACAAAGTTATGGTCTGGACAAGCTTCAATTCGACCTTCAACTGTGACCTTGAGATATGAACCTCGGGGTCTGTCATGAACCTCTGTCTAATGAAGATGAATATTCATGCCAAATATAAAAAAGATTGGTCAATGCATGAGTGAGATATATAGAGCCCGGACAAGGCCTATAATGGTAATTTTTGAAGTTTGACCTCTGAGTGTGACCTTGACCTTTGAGCTAGAGACCTGTATCTTACCTACTGCACACCGCCTCATGGTGTTTAACAAATTTGCCAAGTTATTTAAAAATGTGTCAATGTATGAGTGAGATACAGCCCGGACAAGGTCTATAATGGTCTTTGTTGATGCTTGACTTCTAAGTGTGACCTTGACCTTTGAGCTACAGACCTTCATCTTGCGCACTGCACACCGCCTCATGTTGTTTAACAATTATGCCAAGTTATTTAAAAAAAATCACATAACAAATGAAGAACATATGGTCCGGACAAACAGTATTATGCCCATTTTGGACCTTTGACCTCCAAGGGTGACCTTGACCTTCAAGCTAGGGGTACTGGTCTTGGGCGCGACACACTGCCTCAACACGGGGAACATTTGTGACAATGTATTTCAAAATCACCCTTTAAATGATGAAGAAACAGCCCGGACAAAATCGGACGGATGCACGCACGCACGCACATACACTGAACAGCCATTATGACAACTATATCGAGCTCAACGCCAGCGGGCTTGACAAAAACTACACATGTTTAGTATGTTACAATAGTTTTGTGCCAAAGGAACAAAAAAAAATTCTTTTATTAATGCCTTTATTTGCTTTTATTTCAACTGAAATATGGCAGGCATGTACCCCGGTACCTCCAACCACCGGATTTAAATCAGGGTTGCCAGATTGGACGGCATGCGCACTAACCGCTGAGCTATGAAGACACTGAGTGACACAAACAATCTTACCATTCCCAACAAATACATTGACTGTACTAATCAATGTGGTTCCTTACACTTAAAGAATTATAAGTTCACCATTAATTGTCTATATATGTTTCAACCAACAAAACATTGTACAATTCATTAACACCTTCAGCGAGTATCTCGTCGTGATTCTCGTCAAGTATCTCGTCTAAAGAACGAAACACTCAACAAACAATTTAACAACACGTTAATTTCAAACATGATCTCCATGTTGACACTCTACGAGAGCAACTTGATACCCCATACTTTACAATCTGCTTTTAACTTATTTGCCATAGATTAAATGTGATTTCTACCTGCACAGTAATTATCCTGTAATTATTCTGCGCAGTTTTATATTGGTACATGTGCATGGGTGGGTAAGTGCACAACTTAAGTGTTCAATTTTCGACAATCATATTTGTAGTTTTCAGTTACCGTGTTTCCTCGTATTAGCGCTCCCCCTCTAATTAACCCCCCCCCCCCCGTCTATTTTTAAAAAAAAAATCTCACCTTTAATAATTGGTCCTACAGTAATCCAATAAAGTATCCACACAAATCCAGAATGACAGTCAGTCATGATACGGTAATCCATTCAAACGAACAATTAATTACCGCCGAGTAATTATTTACTGGTATTTACAGCGTAGTCTACGTGTTTATTAGCCATTTTTGCATACGATAGGCAAAAAAAACAAAGTCCAGTATTTTTAAGAAGGGGAAGTAATTCATACTGGTTAAGGTAACGGCTAAGTGCTGTACTATACGGTACCGTTCCGTGGGGGGGCGTTTATACGAGGTCCAACTGTGTATTGAATTATTTTTTCATAAAATGCATCGCCCCCGGGGGCAACAATACGAGGTAATACGGTATATTACTTATATACCAGTACTGGTATAACACACAACAAAAGTACACACCTCGGTTTTTTGGCCAATATTAATTGACAAAGATTTTTAATGTTTTGTGCGCAAGCCCAAATTGAATCTAGTGGTGTGGTACGATGTTTTAGTGTAAGAGCAATGCCTCAGGGGATTCATCTTGCAATTGCCCTATGGCCTTATTCACCAATGTTGTTAGTATAAAACTCAGACTTAGACTTAAAATTGTTATTATTCATATAATCACTGCCATTTCTTTGAAATCGAATTTAGCCATGTGAAATGTGATATGTCTATTTGTTGTTACCTACTGAACATGTATACTAATTTATAACAAAATCATTACATAAGAATGAATAGAATGTTTGACAATGTAAAGGCTACTATCATATGGAGCACCCGTGAGTGTCAACAATGACTCTTGCAGTTTTGACCATGTTGTTGGTGCAAATGACTTAAAGTTATGTTCTGATAGTTGGCACTCATTGTGACTGTGCTACACGGTAAATGAGGCAGGTGGTTACACTCCAGTTGGCACCTTGCATATGACCTTTGACCTCAAAATCTCCTCTACTGATGATCATGACCAACCTCAGAGCTCCAATGTAAAATTTGATAAAGTTTAACATGAAGGTCCAGCACCAGCATTCTTATAATCCGAGACAGACAGATCAACAGAAAGACGGACATTCGGAAATGTGTCTCAGTAGCTCAGTGAGTAGCGCGCTTGCCACCTAAAAGCAGCCTTATCTGGCATTTCATGTTCAAATCTAGGTGGATATGCTCATATGCCTGCCATATTGCAGCAGAAAGCTGACTGGCAAATAAAGGCTATCGCACGCTTGGCAAAGCACCTTTGGCAAGAAACTCCTGGAGAAGAGCAATTCGAGTAAAAATCTAGTTTTCTTACCTCGATTTATTTGCTTGTATTACGTATATGCTATAAGATGTTCTCCTTAAAGTGAGCTACTATTATCAGCATCCATCATGTAACATACACGTCATACAACGTAACATCAGCTTCTATACGAGTATCGGTTACTACGCTCCGACTATTCCCCGACCATCTTGTATTACATCTTGGGAAGCAACTGGAATATAAACAAAATATAATGTAATACTTTATGACTTACTCGTATTGATCACTCTATAATTGCTGCCAAATATGTCTGTGCCAAATATGCGTGTAACGTCAATACTTAGTCTAGCTTTAGAACAGTGAAACTATCTATAAGAACATTGTTATGTTCCAGTTATCAGTGAAGAGGCAAAATTATTACAATTAGCATTAGGTCAGCTCATATACACAATCAAGCATTTATACTGTCAACTTAATAAGTATGGGTAATACTAATGAGGGAACTATCCCATTCCAATTAATAGCGTGGGCTACAGTTAACTCAGTGCCCCAGTTAAACCTAGATAAACAAAGTTTGCCTGGTAGACAAGCTCATGTTTATAACCATTATCATTTACATTTAAACAGACTGTACATTCCATATAACATAAACAAATGAGGAAGCAATAAAGTAACACACACTGAGTGCCCACTTGAGAAAACTTTCAACAAACAAAAAGGCGTAGCTATTTATTGACTGCTCTAATTTACCCTCAAATTCATATAAAAATCCAAGGCCTGAATGTGTTGTTTTAATTGTGTCAATTAATGAGCTTATAATTACCAATGGGAAATAAAAATTACAATAAAAGTTACAATCTAAGTGACCACAGACACTCCAGTTCACAGACTGTCAGCAAGTTGATGGGGGGAGTTCATTTTGTATACTGCTACAGTCACAGGTAACTGTATCGTTGAAAACGAAGAAAAAAAAAATTGTTTTGAAAATTTATATAATTTTCAAAAAAAAACATTGTTTTCCCCTTTTTTTTTCAACGATACAGATACCTAGAGCTGCAAAAGGCATCATGAAAGAACTTGGTTGTCTTGAACAGTTTTTGGACCAGAGGATATTCAATATTGATCTTTTTCAATTTGAGAAAGGATAGCCGATCATATTGCATGCTATTGACCAAGTTAAATATGGTGTGATCTGATTGGTTAATCCTTATCCTTAAGTCAGGTAAGATCAATATTAAATATAATTTTTAAGGTATCCAAATTTTTTATATATACTCAGTACACATGTCACATTATCAATGCGTAAGCATGAATGATGACTGCTGAAACATCAATGTATTGTACCGCATTTACAAAACAATATCTATACAAGTAAAAAGAATTGATAAATTTAATTGATTTTTGAAATGAGTTGATGATCGATGCTATATTTTCTATTCAGGTCAGTTTATATTTTAGAAGTAAAAGCTATACTATTTTTTGCAATTTGTGACAGCTTAATTAATACACAGGTGTCAGCTTCTCTGAGAAACCAGTGAGAAAACTTTGTTCGACTAAGATTGTTTCAGTGAATCAATTACTATCCAATTATATGCCCAATACTTGAAATGTTCCAGGGGAAGAATATGTTGCATCTTTCATGATACTGCTCGATTTAAACTTGAACATTTAAAGCAATGCTAAGGCAATTCCATCATGCTTTAAGCATGCTTTGCACAGAAATTGAATTGAATTTCTCAATTCCTGCCGGACTGGAAAAAGATTCACCCAGATTTGAACAAATCCACATTATATGAATATATATACTGGTAGTCTGGTAAGAGCATATAATTGTGTCATTTACATTGATGATGTACCAAACTTTTTTTCATTAGTCCTTTTCCTCACTTCCATGCATTATAATAAAAGCTTCCACTAAACTTCACATAGTGTACATATTTGGCCCAGTTTAATTTTTAGAACAATTACCCCCTCTCTTAAGTGTATAATATCCAGGCCATAAAATCAAAATAACATCAACAGTATTGGCTTTAGAAATGTACATTAAAAGACAAATGCATGCATATGCCAGTGCACACTTTTAATGTACTAGAATTTGTTCCCCTATATTCATTTAATGAACTTATGATGTAGTACAACTGTATTATATATGTCATAATGTGTCACATAAAAACTGTCCGAACAGAAATTTATTATGACAAGAGAAATATACAATAGTTCAATTGAGTATGCTGATGAATGTATACTGGGACTAACAACATTTGAGATTTTTCAAACTTTTAGATTGTAAATTTTAAAGGAATATAAATCTCTTTTTTTTCTTTTACTGCCCCGAGCATGAGCATCTATTTGCCCATATATTTGAGGGTTGCCTGCAAGACTGTAATATGTCCTTCTTTAATAAAACCTTAGATAAACATAGTTTACCTGCCGAACGAAAGTATATTTACAACCGCTCTCATTTGACTTTGAAAGGACTGTACATATTAGAGTAGTATAACAAGCAACACATGTAGGACAATATAAAATTAGAATCAATATGTTTTTACAAATTTAACAATATAATTAACATACTTCATTACATTAAAAATGCCCCCAGCAAAGCAATTAATAGGTTGGCATTCAATTAGCAAATTGAAATTTAATTGAAAGGATTGTGGCATGCAGTAAAACCTCATCTAAACACAACATCAATAATTACATGTAAGACAACAATTTCCTCGGGTGCATTTTCACTGTTTTAAACTGAAGTTAAGTTAAGCTCTCAGGGCTTTCGCTCTAAAAGTGAAAGTCAAAATGACTCCTGACTCTTAATTTCCAAGAGTCATCAAAATACTGCAAAAAACATTTGTGTTATAAATACAGTAAATTTGACTCTTCACCTTAAATTTTCAAGAGTCAAAATAGACACTTTTGTCACATTCCTGAGTCAAAATGCAGTTTCAAGAGTCAAATGAAAGCCCTGATTCTGAGCCCTGATTGTTAATTGAGACCAATTCAATTTTAATTTCACATTTAAGGGCCCATTATGACTGATATTTTTACCGCATTTATTTAAACATTATACTAATCAATCTCATTTTATGATCCTTTATAAAGCTTAGAGTCAACCAACGCAACTTCACGGTAACTGACAACTAAACTCTGCAGTTTGTGACCATTCTCAGCCAAGAGATTGCATTTAAATCAACCCATAATAACCTGATCTGGAAATAGGACTCGGGGACGGAAACAGAATCTATTGTGACGTGACACATGTCTGAATGCTCTATCACTGATGAGACTTTATAAAGCAAATTATACATTAGCTGATTTCGTTGGGGGGGGGGGAGAACAATAAGGGTAACAGGGTTCAACTATATTATACTACAACCATATACCACACACTGAGCGGGAAAATGAAAGAAATCAGTAGTGTTGGTAAATATCAATAGACAATAGCACAGACTAGGAAATGAATACAAAGCCCAGCAGTTTGTTTGTTCACAGACATTCACATCAGCGCCAGATCAGAGGCTTTTATTGGAGAATTTGTCGCTTCAAATCAAACCCAATGCTTGTCTATTTTAATATCTGTCTACACTATTGTGTGAGTGAAGCAGAAAATGAAGGCAATCTGTTGGCAAGTCAGGAACATAGGCCGAGTGATTGGTGTGAAGTTCCAGGCGATTCATTGATGAAGAAATTTTCTCTTATGAATAAATGATTTGTTCGCCACCCTAGTACATATATGTCTATACTAGAGCAATATAAATATTCTCTACCACAATACATAAAAGCAGGATGCTGATTTTATATTCCTGTTATAAGTTGAAGAATTTATGAACTATTTGTACATGTAAATATGATCATCCCTTAATGCAATACTGATTATGAAACCTGAAACATAATTTAGTTGAAAGAGTCACTGAATGGAGATTCGTCACTTTGAAAAATATCCCAAATTTAACACTTAACTGATCATTAACTTTGTCACCTAGCTGAAGATCGTCACTAGCCAGAGATTCGTTATTTATAGCTAAAGATTTGTCACTTAGCTGGAGATTTTTCACTTTGCTGGGGATTTGTCACTAAAAAAAATAAATAGCTGAAGATTCATCACTTTGCTGAAGATTCATCACTTTGCTGAAGATTCATTACTTTGCTGGAGATTCGTCACTTTGCTAAAGATTTGCATATTGCTGGAGATTTGTTACTAATTGCAGGAGATTCCTCACTCAGCTAAAGCTTTGTCACTTTGCTGGAGATTCGTCACTTAGCTGGAGATTTGTCACTTTGCCGTCACTTTACTGGAGATTCGTCACTTAGCTGGAAATTCATTAATTATAGCCAGAGATTCGTCACTTTGCTGGAGATTTGGACACCAATAGCTGGAGCTTCTTCACTTTGCTGGCAATTCATCACTCAGCTAAAGATTTGTCACTTAGCTGGAGATTCGTCACCCAGCTGGAGATTCGTCACTCTGCTGGAGATTGGTCACTTAGCTGGAGATTCGTCAGTTTGCTGGAGATTCGTCACTTTGCTGGAGATTCGTCACTTTGCTGGAGATTCGTCAGTTTGCTGGAGATTTGTCACTTAGCTTGAGATTTGTCACATTGCTGGGGATGCGTCACTTAGCTGGGGATTCGTCAGTTTGCTGGAGATTCATCACTTAGCTGGAGATTCGTCATTTAGCTGGAGATTCGTAACTTTGCTGGAGATTTGTCACTTAGCTGGAGATTTGTCACTTAGCTGGAGATTCGTCACTAAGCATAAGTTTTGTCACTAGTAGTGTGTTGTTTGTCACTAAAGCTAAAGAAGGTTCATCAATACACTATAGCTGGAGATTTGGGAATTTATCCACCATGGCAAATAAATGTATAATCATTTTATGATTGCAGATTTTAATGAAGGTATATTAATGAAATTTGTACAAAATTTAACAAACTTATAGAATAATTACTGATGCATTAAGCCATTCCTATGAGCATGCAGCCATCAGGTAATCAAGGGCACAACTAACACATGACCTTACAGGGCTCATCCCTGAAGGATTTTTTCTTGCGCCACTACATTCGCCAAATGAAATAAGTTGTCGCCACAGCGCCGCTTGGGCCAAATCTCAAGATTTTAGCCTATAATAAGGCAATATTTTACTTTGTTCAGTGTATTTAATTTCTGTTCTCAATGTGTTTTAATTCTATGTGTCTTAGGGCCATGATTTAATATATAAATATGATGATTCATGTAAGGAATACATAAAGCACATTGTAAAACCACATCCGGTATTCGGTCATATTTATCATCAGTCATTTATAGTAAAAAAATACTCTTATGGGTCATGTTTTTTTATTTATTGTACGAGTAACGCACGGTTAATGACAGCGGAACAACTCAGGGGGCAAACTTTTAATGTAAAATCAAAGCAGTACATTGATAATAAATCTTAATTACCAAGGCTCCAGGCTAATTTGTAAAAAATAAATGCAATTTATAGTCAACTTAGTATTAGGTTGTTTTGTATCATAATTTAAATACTATTTTATGCCTTTTATTATTATTCTTACTATTAGTCAATATTTAGAATAAATTATGCTATATTCATGAATTTTGGGTCAAGTATTATGTAATATTTTAGATGATACATATGTAGCCTAATTTGATGCAGAGCATAGCTTTTATTTGACAGTCAGTTTTCTGCTGAAATATGGCAAGAACAAGCACGCTAACCACTTAAAGCTTACAGGATAATTAAACTAGGTTAAATTAATGAAAGTCACAGACTATAGACTTAATCACATTATTTCTTCAGGATTTAAATCAGTTCCCACTCCTTGATGGAGAAGTTTTATCAATTATTGGAAATATGATATATAATAAATTATGACCACCATGTCTGCGATGCAAGAGATATTTATTGAACACAATATTATCTAAACTATCAAACATATATACCCATTCTTCAAATTGTAATCAATTATATCTCCAGACAATCAACAACATATATATATATGTATATCTTTATTTATATCTTTGTGGATCTCTATAAAATACCAATATATATCGCTGGCTTAGAACAAGAAAATCGTAACTACCAAATCGATATTTTGAGAAAACAAGGAAAAACTGTCTGACATTTAGTCTTTACTTATGGTAAAACAAACTTTTACAGCTTCATTTTGGTCAACATGACAAGTTCAGATTTTTATGAAAATGGGCTCATAAGAAGTGCCTTGTGATGCTTATTCTAAATATGTATGAATCTTAAAAGGCTGTAAGTGGCACTTACGATCTTCTTATTCTAAGCCATTGATATATCCATTATAATTTATAAGTTGTGTCTATGATGAAATAACTACACACGTATTATAGAACAGCAAATGTACATATCATATATATATTATACACATGGGTGAAAGTTACAAATTTTGAAAAACCTAAAATTCTCAAAAATTGGCAATTTATACAGGGAAAATAAAGAAAAACAGACATCTTGATTCACTCAAAAGTTCAGGCATTTGCATATGCCTGAAAACTTTCAACCATGTATACGGCATTTGATCAGAGTCATGATTTCCAGTATGTGAACTTTGTTTCTCACCCAACTAGGATCAAACTTGTTGGAAACTCTGAAGTAGTAAAGTTTCACATGTACCAGTGCTATACAAATAAGGAAAATTCAGAATTCTAAAACCTGAAAACAGGCACTCAGGTCTGACAAATACCATGCCTGACTTAAAGACTTCAATCGAAAAAATCTAGTAAATGGTAACTTAAAAAAAAAATACACTTTAGATCTGAAAGCAAAATTTCTTACTGCAGCTTGGTTGCTTTGAATTAAAAGACATTTTAACAGGAAGAATAAACTTTCAGTAACTGTGAACACCATTAATATTTTATAAACAACACTCTCTGGGAATGTTTTTTAGTTCCATTAATTCCTGCTGCATGGCTGACAGACGGCTCAGCCATTAAAATCAAACTAAAAGAATTAAAAGGAGCTCATGAATATTCATAGAATTAAATCAGAGTTCATGAATATTCATATTTTTTTAATCAGAGTTCATAAATATTCATATAATTCAATCAGAGCTCATAAATATTCATAAAATTCAATTAACTGTTGATATCAAGATCAGGGGCGTAGCTAGGACCTTAGCAATGTGTAGGCCCGTAGCAAAGATGTAATTTAGGTCTTTGCCTGTAGGTAAAGATGAAAGAGGTAGGGGGGTCCGGGGGCATGCTCCCCGGATTTTTTTTATTCCTTGAAAGGTACTGGTGCGTTTTGACGTGTATTTAGGAGATCAGATTTCATGTTAAACTTAAAAAAATAAATAATTTTTCTCGAAATGATGTGTAGGCCCGGGCCTAATGGCCTAACGCTACTGAAGATGCATAAAGCATTTTACCTTCAATAAAATAATCAAGCAAGTATTGAAGAGCTTGCTCATGTCATGATCGATATGGACGATGCTTAATTAGACCAGAGTGTATTATAAATATTGCGGATTCAAAAGTCTGTTTTGAGATCAACTGCGACATAGCATGCAATGTTTATCTTATATTCATAAAGTTTAACAATTTCAGATTACTTTCCCACATTTTTCCTATGGATCAAATCGTGCCTTTGGTGCCATATAAGGCACACTGAGTAAAATTGCACAAAGTAGCGTGCATAGTACCTACTCTTTGCTTTGGTAATAGGTGTACCATATCTACTTGGTGCTACAAGGTTTTTTCTCATTACATAGCATATAAAGTAAGATATAACCTTGAACTCCTTGTTGCGCCAAAGAAAAGAAAGTTAAATGATTTGACATGTAGAACAAATTGTAACCACCAGTATTATTACCAACAAATCTTTTCTCTTGTTGCCCAAACTAAAGTTGAAACAAGTCAATAGTAATTTTGGGACAGTTTTTCCTTATTTTCTCAAAATAAAGTTTTTGTACTTACGACCAATCTTTAGGCAGTGAACTACTAGTATATATGCTAAACCCAACAGCAACACCTCGCTTTTATAAAGATCAGGCCCGGTGATTATAAACATTGGAGTACGTACTAGCTCCATGCTCCAACTCATACTCTGTACTCCAACTGGAGCATTATATTTCTTGGTTACAAAAAATGCTGTAACTTCTTTGTTACTGGATGGAAACATACCAAATGTTGGTTCATTTTCTTAATTAATTAGATCATTTGCTACAAGTTGGTGTTAGTTTTGATGCAAATATCCACAAAAAGCTGTTTTTCAAGTTTGAGCATGGAGTATGGAGTTTGAGTATTAGAATGAGAAATGTTTATAATCACCGGGCCAGACCAGTAAATGGGCAAATAATGCACCATTATATACAAATAATACCTATAGAATAGATAATATTAACTGCCAAGTTCACCACAACAGAAAAACAAATATTTAATAGCAGAATCAACAGCTGATCCCCAGCTAACAGGCCATAAACAGCTGATCCCCAGCTAACAGGCCATAAATCAACAACTTGTCCATTGTTTCTCTATATTTGGTTCTTCAAATGTTTTCCACAACAGTGAAGACTTCAAGTTCCACTAATACAAAATGTAATGATTTTGTTTACTTTGCAATTCTGTATTCATTTGTTACAATGATTGAAGGGAACGTTTATATTCTTGGTAAAACGATGAGTTGGTTTTAATGATTATCTATCGAACCATTCTAGTTCCAGGAAACAATGTAGTATGTACTTGTGTTAGATAACTGGTATATTTCGTTTGAAGCTGTCTCTGAGCTTTAATAGGACCACCATGCAATATGTGCCATCACAGTTAATTGAGTTCCTCCTCGTTTAATGGGTTTCATATGCAAATGTATACTGTAATTATATGAGTTTCAACAATGCAATTCTTGTACAATTTGCACACCGAGAGCTCTTGAGCGGTGAGTGCAAAATTATGGTAACTATAAACATTTATATAGGCACATATACCATAGTATTCATTCGTTTGGCCAACAGGGGGAATAAGACAGACGAATCTTCCCAACAGGCGGGAATTTGACAACCTAATGGACTCAAGACTTAAAGAGTCCTGGGTAAAAGACTTTGGTCCGGTTCCAAGATCCGGGAATAAGTATGTGATTCTGTGACCCATCCTTGGGAATTTAGCTACAGGGTGGGAATTTTAATAAGATAAAAAAATAACAATGTCTTAATACCGCCAGGGGTTGCCCGCTGGTGCATTATTTATGTGATACCAAATAGACCAATGTCAGAAACTCTATGGATTTCGTCCAGGTCATTCACTCATTGTACAGACTAAAAGTAAATATTGAATGTATTTATTGAATGTATTTATAACAGTATCTATAGCAGTCTGTTCGCGCAATAAGGTTGTAGCCCACTGTTTCTATATAGACAGACACAGCCTTGTTGCCCGGAAGGGACGTACTGTAAAGCAGCAAGGATAATCACCCTGTAACATATGCAGTGTGACAGTATTATATATAAATATGTTCTTCCCCATTTTATGAGTATTGATAATAATAAGTCCACATTGCAATGCTCAGTTAAATGACAAAGTGCAAATAATGACAAAGTGCAAATAATGATGAACAGTAGATTGACCAACTACAGGTAAGTTGAAAACAAGGATTCTGTAGGACAGTATAGTCGATTCAATAAGTAATAATAATGAGGGACCTATCTCATTCAAAAGAATTGCAGGTTTTATCAGGTCTACAAAGTTAAACCTAGATACACATAGTTTACCTGACAAACAACTTGATGTTTACTATCCGTTCTCGTTTAATTTTGAAATTACTGTACATTTTATAGTGATCAAACATAATATTTAAAAAAACTGTGTTCAGGAAATGCTTTATGCCCAAATGGAAGCAAGTTGTCCATAATTATGCAGCTAGCTATATCAAACAACTTGAATGATTTGTAACATACAAACAAACAAACAAACAGACAATCACTATAATGCATGTGTAGATGCTGGGGCATAAAAATCTTTGGAGTTAGCTTACTGACCATTTGTTAAATTGTTACAAAATATGTGCTTCAAGATTTTTTCAAGAATTATATATTAACTATAATTATAGAAACGGGTGAATTCATAAACACCATATAAAATAATACATAAAAACAAATTACAAATATTTTGTTAATCTCAGTTAGTTACTGTTAAAGTAACATTTTTTCTGTCATTATTATATAATTATTACAACAGCTGTTTAAATATTATCATTTAACCCGAGTGTTTTCCTTGAAAAACAACAACTGCAACTTAAATATACAACTATACATTTTCCGGCTACTATATACTAGTATAGGAAGTCGGGACAATTGACAAAGTTTTGACAATGTGAAGGTAGAACTACATTGTAATCTCATCATCGAAGCTCTTGAGTTGAATATTTTGTTGTATTTGCATAGAAGCATATGGTTATCTGTATCATAGTGATAAGTATTTGTGACATACTGTAAAATCATTTAATTTCGATGGGACAAAATTTCTTGGTTTTGGTAAACAAGAGGGCCCAATTTCTTAGAGCCCTAGGTTGCTCACCTGTTGCACACTGGTCTAGGTATCAATACAACTAACATTCTGACCAAGTTTCATGAAGAATGGATCAAAACGGTGACCTCTGGAGTGTACACAAGCTTTATAAGGTTTGACCTAGTGACCTAGTTTTTGACACCACATGACCCAATTTCGTACATGGCCAAGATTTCATGGAGAACAACATTCCAATTAAGTTTCATGAAGATTGGATCAAAACTGTTGCCTCTCGAGTGTAACACAAGCAAATTGTTGACAGACAACGGATGGACAAAGAGTGATCACAAAAGCTCACCTTGTCACTAGGTGACAGGTGAGCTATAAATACAATTTTGATGAGATGTTAATTTGTGGATTTTGCAATTCAGGTAATAAATACCAGGGTCAAAATGAGTGTTCAATGGGATTTGATTTCATGGTAGAAGGTGAACCTCAACATCCATGAAATTTAATCCCCCACGAAAATTAATGAAAATTGATGATTTTACAGTATAATAACAGCCTGATATACTGATACAAATGATGTTGCTGTAGGTGTCAGAAATCTGAGTTTGTTGAACATCGAGGAATGTTCTTATCTGTCTCTCACAGATTGACCGTGTTACAGGACGATATCTACTGAACAACACAAAGTTATGACATCAGACAGGACCATGGCCTACATAGAACATCCAGATACCATTATATAGCTTGGCCAATTTGACACGACTCTGACCTATTGATTAGCATAATTTAACAGTCGATATATATTGCCTACGTTTACAACAACGAGTGTATGTTTCCATAATCGGGGAATATCAAGAAGACGCTGGAGATGTAATCGATATACAAACACAAATTTGAAATACCTATATCGCACGATTTGCTTGCGGAAATTGATATATTCAAAGCAAGAACCTTGTTATATATTTTTGCTCAAAGGTCAGGCCCAGGTCAAAATAGCCAAGCTATACTAGCTCCTCAATAGATACAATCCGAAATGTACAATATTCAGGGTTTTCCGCAAATTTGCATGTGGTACAAATAAGGTGGACCTTAATCCTTTGCTAATGCTTTTGTGGTTTAAATAAGCATTGCTCATTTCAATGGTTCATACATGAATATTTATCGAACGAAAACACGGATAATGGTAAAAGTTGTTTGTACCGCGGGATTAGTGTGGAAAAACCAGATTGCATTGAATTCCGGAGTATATATCTATTTAAGGATTCATACTGGCAAAACATTCATGATTTATATAGCTTGACCAGATTGAACTGAGACTCATCAAAGTTTAATTACTATGTACCGTTATATCCATATTAAGGCCAAATAAAACTGCAAGTGTATGTTTTAAAAACTTTGTAATTTTCCGGACTTGAACGAATAATGCAAGGATTGAAGGAATCTCAGTTTAATCTGGTGGGACAATACTAGCTCCTCAATAAGGAAATACTGACAAAACATTCATGACTTTGACTTGTATACAACAGATATGGCCATGTAACTTGAAATACAAAACCGACACAACAATATCCTTAATTTATCAACATCTTCTGCTGAACAGCTAACTGAATCTGACTGGAGCATGACAGTCTGATATCAGAAGTTACATTGACCGTGCTCACTTCAGAGTTATTCTTCACCAAAATCAATGAAATTCAAGCTACCCAACCAGTAAGCACTGGTGTCCGTTGCCTAATTAAACTTTCAAAGTGCTATGTACCGGTAGTGCTTTCCACGGGAGGTAATCCATGTCTTCCAATATCTAATTGAACGGGAGGTAACTGTAAGTGCTCGGTAGCGCTTTGCTTAGACAACAGACACCTGATGTATATATGAGAATCATATTTCAGCCAGCTTTCAGCTGCTACATCTATAACCACTCATGTACAAGGACCAGTGTTTGAATCTGTCAGTAGCCGTCAGTAGTTGTGAGTTAGCTGTCATGCAGCGGGTAGATCAGAGTTTGAACCCCTGTGGTAGCCGACTGCAGTTCAGACTTTAAATTGATGTAGTAACTATAACTGTAGTTTTGCATTGAACCTGGAAATGACGATAACTGATTTTAACATCAGACATGTTGATCTTTAAGTGCTAGGTAACTGGGTACCGTTTTATCGACGTACTTGCGGAAATCGTAAACTTATGTTCAAATTAAAATTCTTCAACAATTTCAAATCGGGGACAGCTAATTGCTAGTATGAGTAAGAGTTCATTAACTAAATCTTTATTATATTACAGCTACATTTACCACACTTTATCATTGTAAAAGAATTGTAAAGAATTTAAATTTGATCGTCAGTTTATTTCCGTAAATGCTTTGATAAAACAGTACCCTGCATACTAAAAAGTTGTCTTACATTGAAGTTTATGATAAAGATCATCACTATATAAAACCATTGTGGTGTACGTATCCGAATCCTGGTGAATTTGATGCTATAAGATATCAAACTGCATAAATTGCTAGTGCGTCAGATTGTTGATAAAACAACAATTGAAGATACACATAGTCTTTATTCAAAGTTTTTCATGGTTAATGTAACGAAAATGCTCCATCACATACAGTCAAACAACCATGGCTGGGAGATATGATTACTGTAATAAATCAATGCAATATTTACATAATTTCTCCAGCAATATTAGGTCATGACAAATGGTACTTAGAATAGCGATTTCTTCTTTGAAGGCCATCAGAGGTTTAAAACTTCTTTGGATGTCCATCAAAGTCAATCTTGAGAATGTATCTGACTAACCACAGGTAACTGTATTGTTAAAAACGAAAAAAATTATATTTTTCAATAAAAAGAAAAATATCAAGTTTAAAAAAATCCATTTTTTTTTCGTTTTCAAAGATACAGTTACCTGTGTGACTAATATACAGGTCATAACATCACTACTGTAAATAACAGGTTAGCTCACAAACTTCTAAAGTAAACAATCATTCATTATGATCATTGAATAAATGAATAATGATATTTTCCAAAATGAGAAAAAGTCTTATCAGGAAGACCCAAACGCACAGGTTTCCTTAGGTTGCCCACCCTATGACCATGTGCATTGTTAAATCTGGAAGGGTGGCTGAAAGACTGAATGGCCCAAAGGGGCCCTCGAAAACTGGTAACTTAACTTTAGCATTCAACAATTCACACTTCTACCTACAAATCTATGGATCATCACTAGATCTCATGATTCAATCATGGTTCAATCATGACCTTATCAGGAGAAGAATAGTAGGACCGCAAACTCGTCCAATATATACACTTGTATCAACAGAGGCAATGTGTAAACTTTGTTAAGGGGATTTCTGTAGATTAAATGTCCAACCTGGTACAACACAATTCCTGATAACATGACCAGTTAAACAGCAACCATAATACTTGGTAAATATTCGCAGCAAGTTTGAGTGAGAAAACTACAGTATTTTATGAAATTTTGTTCCCGGTCAGGGCAGGTCATTTTTTAATCCATTCTTTCTGTGAAAGTTTGACCTAATGTCATTTTGATTTAGGGTTGGACAGTAAGGTCATTAAGACATACTATTCTATATACATTTAGTATAAACAGGGGTTTAGAATTTCACTAGCTCATGACCACTTGGCTAATGATTAAATTAACCTGAAGAGTCATTTTCGCTGGAATTCCAAAAATTACTCATTATTTTTTTGCCAAAATACCAAGTTCAACTGGTGAAATTGCAGTAAAATTTCAGTGAAATTCACTAGGGCTGCCGGGAAGCAAACACTATCTTATAATTAAGGCCTGACTGAAAGATATTAATTAAATAAACGGAATACAGCACTCAATAACTAATGTATTGAAACAATACTACATACTGTATACATTTAAATAATTTTACAATTAAATCACAATTAATAAATGAGACAGTATCAAACAAAACAATTTATATTCTGGAAATTTGACCATTATTTATTGAAATATTATATTATGCTTGTTTAAGAGGGCATAGGACTATCTGATAAACAATTTCAACAGTTACTGATCTGTCATTAAATACCATTGGTGAAAACAGTATCAACTGCTATATAATGCCTCCGTAGCTTAGTGGTTAGTGCGCTTGCCGTCTAATCTGGCGACCCGGGTTCAAATCCGGGTGGAGGTACAATATATGCCTGCCATGTTTCAGTAGAAATAAGGCAAATAAAGGCTATCTTTACAGGGATATCTTAAAATGGTTTCAATTCATGACGCATGACTCATGTAATTGAATTTAAAATACAGCACAGCTGAACATATTATTTTAATCTATAAACATTACTGCATCATACTACATGGTATTATAAAAGGAGAAAAGAGAACATATTTGCTGATTTTGAAACATGTATATATGTATGTATGACTATGAGGGATTCTGTTTTAATTAATGAGTCAGATCACAGAAACAATTTCCTATACTGGCTGTCATAAGATAGAGCTGCGGCTGCACTTTTCGCAGTAGACACTTAATATAGAATTTGAAACTTCTTGCTCGATCTCATCGGTATAGTTTAAAAGTTTCCCTTTTAAACTCTATACATAATTACTACAAAAGTTACTTGCCCGAATCAACAATTACATGTTCCGGACAAGGGTAAATTTTGTGGACTGCATTAGCCTTGATACAAAAATGTAGTATATACATCTGGAACTATTATTATTACTCGATCAACATGTATATTATTTTTGGCAGATATGTAAGTTTATAGTAATAACACCAAGTATTACTATAATATTACAACCACAGGATTATAGTACTGGTACTTGACCTACAGTATTGAGAGTACAGACTTTATTTCTCCATGTTAATAGGATCAAGCAACTATAGTTAATAACTTATATCATAAGAAAGAAATAAAACTCTTCTACAATAGAACAATTATCAGCTGTCGAGTATTGCAATTTGCAGCTACTGGGAGAATTGTAGATTATTACCCAAATAAACCCAAAATTAATATTACCATGAGCACAAAAGATAAGAAATAATTGATTACTTGGTATATCAATGATGTATGATCATAATGTTTCGTTATACTGCTTTCCAAATTTTCCAAAAACAAATTCAGTGAATTTCATAATGTCAGTTGACCTAACCTGAAGGTATTCAGGATTGATTTATTAACCCCAGTAATAACTTACTGTTCCGCAAACAACTGACAATTTCTCCACAGTCATATATATATGAAAGACTGTGAGTCAGACTCAAAGAAATTTGTAAACTATTATAATGCCAGACTAAATTAGTAAAATACCTGAATGATCCCCTAAGCCTTTGTTTGATAATAATAGGACTAAACCCTTCTTGAGTAAAAATGCTAGATCCAAGCATTTATAACAGTTAGTATAGTATTCCTACTAGAATGACATTGTATAAATAATACAATAAAGCACCGGATGCTATTTTTAGCTCACAGTAACGTGACTAAAAGCACCGGATTTTTATACTTCGGTCGAATATTTTATAACATATCAGATTATCTACCCTGATGAAGGCTTTGTAAAAGCCGAAACGTCGGTCTTAACAAAATAATGATAACCTTAACCTGCGTTGATCATGTAGTTACATTTACACTTCGGTGTCTTTATTGATAAAATAATACAATAGTATACACATATATGTAAATAGCACAGACAGTTTTAATCAACCTTAAGAATTAATTAATTCAAATTGTAATCCATTCATGCAAGTCTCCCTTGTGAAGTACAGAAAGTTCTATCCGGACAATTTGACAAATGCTTGAAGACTTTGAACCATGAACTGAAAACAATTAAGCTGACATGCAAATAAATGAATCAAGACTTCATAAATATTCATACCATAAAACACTGAATATTATACAACTAATTATAAGGTGAAACGCTTTCGATTAATGATTGGTTTCTACAATAAAACCTCAATCTTAAGGATCTCTCTTAATTCTCATTGTACACTGGAGTCTAATTGGTCGATCTGCCTATTGAGTTGACTCTTATACTAAGGTTAAATTAATAACACATCCATAACAGTTCACTACAGGGTTTTTCACTGGATTGTGATTAAGCCTGGTGACCTGATTCTTAACCCCTGGTGACCCAATTTCAAACTCTATCTAGATTTTAGTTTTTACAGAGACACACGTTGTGACCAAGTTTCATTAAGATAAGGTTAATACTTAATAGTGTAACCTCTAGAGTATTTACAATGTTTTTCTTAGACATGACCTAGGGACTCCATATGATCCAATTTTGAACTCCATCTAGATTTTACATAGACATAGATTGTGAAGTTTCATAAAGATTGTCTATAATGTGAACTCAAGAGTATTAACAAGGTTATTATTTTATGAGACCTTGTCACCTAGTATTCCAGATGACCTAGTTGCAAACTTGATCTAGATTTATAGAGACAAACATTGTGACCAAGTTTCAAAAGGATTAATTGAAAATTGTGAGCTCTAGAGTTTGAATATTCCAATTGTTGACAATGCACATTGCACAACAGGGAGATTACAATATAGCTTGAGCACCCTCAAAACCATCTGAAAGAATGTCAGAAATTGCTTGAAAACAGCAAAATTGACGATTTTATTTGGATTTGTAGCAGAAAATGAAACGTCCATCTATGATTTTTAGGCGCAATTCATATTGTATACTACAACAAACTTGATTTTGGAATTCAACTTTCAAGCATAAGGGCCGGGGAAATCCCTGACTTTGTCAACTTCCATACAACTGGCAACTAGTAAGTATAAAATAAATGTGAAGGAAAAATAGGATATTGTGAGGAAGCTGGAAGGTAAAAGCACGACCATTTCCCCAGCTATACCAGTTATATTCATTAATGAATACTTGGGAGAAACATGTACAGTGTCACTTTTCAATGCAGATTTTGCGATGTGAATCTGCGCGCAACTTTTGAAACATAAAAAGTAAACGAAAACGACCAACATGTACAGTGCTGTAGGGTTATTCTGCGCACCTAGGCTAACGGGTATTAATTGACTTTCTGCATTTCAGATTATTGTATTTTTAAATTATGGGGCTGTTTGGATAGAATCAACCTTCATTGACAAATGTAAACAATTCAAAACATCATACCTTCGCTTAACTAGGTTAAATGTCGTCACAAAACAAGATGGCTACTGGTTTCCTGACGTAAATTGTTTCGGCTAATTCAACGCAGGTGGAATTGTTTTTTTTGTATAGTCAGTTTCAAAGATTTTTTCACAAGAAATTTATCACAGTATCCAAATTATAAGTCATTTTAAAAGACAAGTTGACAAAAAAGGAAAAGTCATCATCCATTACAAAAGTGTTTTTATTCAATTCATGTGTCACATGGTATGTCAAATTAACGAAAATCACCATTGACACTCATTTTGGTCAAAATTTCGTAGAAATACGTTTCCGATAAAAAAAATTCGTTGACATGATAATAAAACTTTACATAAAGTAACACACATCTACAAAAACACTTGAGGACGAAGGAAAACGACCAAGCAAATTCTGTTAGAAACAGAAAGTAAAGGTGTGCAGAATTACCCGATGCGCAGAATTACCCGAAACGACTGTAGAAAACAGTAGATCCACCGCACATCCCAGGTTAGACACAAGTTTTGTCTCGGGTGGTTTTCTTCCACAGACACACGCACCATTGTGTCACTTTTCAATGCAGATTTTGCGATGAGAATCTGCGCACAACTTTTGAAACATAAAAAGTAAACGAAAACGACCAACCTCCGTGAAAAACGATGATGTTGCAGTTTTAATTTAATTCAACTTCACTCGCTATGTTCTATTCTATTCACTTCTTGTTGTTGTAGAAATCGGTATTCCACCTATCGACCAATCAGAATACGCAAAGGAAGGATTCTGGAGGGGGTTTCCCCAAAAAAAAATATTTTTGGCACGTTTGATTTTCACTGTATTGTATCGTAGTATGCGTGAAACCATACACCCCGGGGGCTCTCTTTAAACCATGTATCTATGTTTTGACACTATTGACGATAGTCCCTAAGTTAAGATTGTTATAATACATCACCTCGGCTCAAGCCACTTTAATCAGAATCATAATAACAGTGTTAATAGCTGGCTTGCCAATAAATAAACTGATTTATGATTTAGAATTCAGAACACCATACTTGACCACATAACCAAACAGTGAAACCATGCAAAACACAAAAAATATTTTTTCTGTTTTTAAGCGATTTATCCGCTAGTGTGTGCCGGTGTATAGGAGTAATTCCGAAGCATATCGCTATATCATAACAACGATACGAAACTTAATTGTTTCAACGAAAAAATGAGACCGAATTTAGCACCAATTGCAGCTGCATTAACATGAAAATAAACAAAATAGTAACATACCTTTTTCCACTTCCCTTGACAGTTCAATCAATCCTGGTCATAAGACGCTTGGTCATTTGAGATGATTAGACGCTTGCTTAAGAAAACTAACCCAACGCATACACAAAGCACTGAAAGTGTTTTATTATCGTCGCAGTTACTTCCCTTTAAATGAGTTTAACAATATTATTTTAAAAATCACACACTAAATTATGCTCGTTCATTCATATCGAATTGGAAATTCTTCCTTGTGATAGATTTATTTAAATTATGACGTGTATTTGGACATCCCTATAACATTGTTGTGCACTGCACATGTATAATAAAATCACCATTAACATAAAATTCACCAGACTATAATGCCATGGCTGTTTATTACATCAAAGACCTAAACTACATATTTTAGGTCTTTGATTACATGTTGAATTAGTCTCCAGGAAAATGTAAATCATTGAGTATATAATTGGATCGCGTGCCAATTAGGACGTCACATGCGACGCAATGAATAATTTGGAACTCTTCATCGCTGACGTCACGCCGTATTAACCGAATATTTACCAAAAACTAGTCACAAAATTGATTGATGTTTGAAATCACTGTTTTCAGTATGTAAATTATATGATATATTGCATGTTCATACACACGCCATACATCAGTGGTTAATTAAGTTACTATATTCAGGTGTAAAAAGAATACGCTAAAGAGAGGCTGATTAGTGATGACACAGTCTTAAATTGCACAAGATAAAATAGACCTTACAAATATTCAAATGACTGGTACACACGAAATTTATTGTTTCTTTAAAAAAAGGAACGCATAGTGATCACAGGTAACTGTATCTATAATCGTTGAAAACGAAAACAAAACGAAAAACAATTTTTTTTTTTAATTTATATTTTTCTTTCAAGTTCCATTTGTACAGAAATCCACGAGCCGGTTCTAGAGGTGCACTTTGTTTTTAATAAAAATCTGCTTTATGCATACCAATTATTTATAAAAAAAAAAAAAAAATGTTTTTCGTTTTTTGTTCGTTTTCAACGATACAGTTACCTGTGATAATGATGTGCATTATTACCATGTGTGCTTTCATAGTGTTATGTAATTTGGTTTGTTTCACTACACTAGACTATGACAAAGTGTTTGCGAGGTAGTTGTGGATGTGCTAGTGCTCATCTTCCTAACATTCATAAACTGTGGTAAAATTCCGACAGCCTGGAAATAGGCATACATCACGCCACTGTTCATGAAGGGCGACAGGAGTAAGCCTGCAAATTATAGGCCGGTGTCCCTCACCTCCTTAAATGCTGTAAAATCTTTGAACATGTGATACACAGCAATATTATTTCTCAGCTCAACATAAATAACATTCTCAGCGATGCACAAAACGGATTTAGGAAAGGCAGGTCCTGCGAATCACAGCTGATCCTAACTTTCCAAGACATTGTAGAAAGCCTTAAGGATAAGTCGATGCCGTACTCCTAGACTTTAGTAAGGCATTCGATACGGTACCACATCATCGGCTGGGGAGTAAGTTGAAGCGTCATATCGATGGCTTAGAATGAGAAGGTCGTAACTACGACTTACGATCTTATAAGACTCACGAGTACATATTTGAAATCTGCATCATAAAAGCGCTTCTTATGAGCCTATTTTTATGAAAATCGGAACTTGTCATGTTGACCAAAATGAAGTTGTAAAAGCTTGTTTTACCATACCTAAAGAGTAAATTTCAGACAGTTTTTTCTTGTTTTCTCAAAATATCGATTTGGTAGTTACGACCTTCTAATTCTAAACCAGCGATGTGGCGTCCAAGAAAATACATTGAACAGGATTGTTGGTCTCTTGGCTGATTGTACGCAGTCAGTTGTCCTAGAAGGTCAATTCTCATCCAACTCGCCAATGACTTCAAGCTTCCCTCAAGGCACAGTTCTTGGATCTTTGCTGTCCCTAGTATATATCAACGACATGCCATACTGTTTTAACTCCAAGGCGCGCCTATTCGCAGATGACCATATGATATATCGTGTAATAAAAAACGCATGTAGATATTGTCATATTACAAAATGACATTGACCAACTACAAGAGTGGGGAGCGACAATGTCAAATGCAGTTCAACCAAGATTAGTGTGAGGTTATTCGTATCACCAATACAACTCGGACAAATCAAATCATTATAGACTATAACATCTATAAAAAACATAAAAAAACTGTCAAACTTACCTTGAATATTTCCGAGGACATGAAATGGAATAAACATATTGACATTACAGCTCGAAAAGCAAAATAATGCCCTCTCCTTCTCGCGCAGAAACACTCAGAACTGTGGTCCAAAAGTAAAGGAACTATGTTATAAATCGTTAGTACGTCCCAGTTGGAATATTCCGCCACTATCTGGGATCCCTTCTGAGTTACTATTAGGGAAAAAGTGTACAAAAAGAGCTGCACAATATAATGTGATGGTAGACCACTGGAGAACAAGCAGCATCACAGCTATGCTCAAACAACTACAATGGGAATATCTTACTCAAAGACGCAGAAAAATGAAAGTCGTAATGATATATAGAATACTAGCACTTCTGTAGTAGGACATGACCTAATTGCTATCCCTTCCTGAAACCTTTAATATGCGGAACATCGTTGTTCACTCTGGTATGGATATAGTTAAAGGATCATTTGTCTGGAGCGCCATACGTCTATGGAACAAACTTCAAGCTTCCGTAGTTGCAGCCAATACCATCGACAGCTTTCGAGCTAGACTGCAGTCTGTGCCCTGTTTTTCGCCGCTTTTATCGTTTTACATGTAAATATATCGGATTTTATCGATTTTACGCCGTTGGCGTGGTGGTACACTGGTCGAGTGGAGGGTCTGCTTGACTGCTGATCGAGAGGTCCCGGGTTTGATCCTCGGCCGGGGCACTTGACCATTTGTGAAACGCTTTTCTGTGTTTCCCACCCAACTAGAGATGAACTGGTTAGCAACCCAGGTGTAGTCTCGCGTGTATCGGTGCTATACACCGGGCACGTTAAAGAACCAAGGTGTCTATTCGGAAAGAGCTAGGGCATCGCGCCCGGATACCTTGTATCACATTACTGTCTCTTTCACCTGCTGCCCCTTCAGCAAAACACAGAACCCCATTGGAAATAAGTGCTTGCACTTTCATGGGTTATCCTTGACCGAAAGGTTTAAAAAGTTGTTCTTGAAGTCATTCTACTACTTATGTACAACTTTAATAATACTCAACAGGAGGGATGAAATTAGGCTTTGATTTATATTAATTGTTAGGATGCAACAGTGAGTAGTCCTGCTAATTAGTAATAGGGTTAATTGACCAAACATACCTTCTGAATGGTATTACTGTATACTAGTTATTTACATAATTTAATTTATGAAATTAGATGCGTCTATGTCGAGTTGTTGGAGCGCTACCAGCAATGGGGTGTGCCAATTTAAAGGGGAACAACTCTATGACACTCAATAAAACATGTCGACTCGCTATTACTTGCCTCTGTTTCGTACTATTGGTCATCATCTTGGTTCAGATCCGTGTGTTTCATTTTTTCGACTGCTTCTATCAGTTATTACGCTAATTGTCAGACCAGGCTCGTGAGGCTGAAGGTTTTGAACATGTTATAGGGCGCGTTTGTTTTGAAAAACAATCGATTTTTGAAACTTTCGGGAACCAGAATATAAAAAGATTATGTGCCGGTGTGTACAATGTTTATAGTCGTCTTTCCTAATTATCAACACACAGGTGCCACGTGATTAAAGCTATATACGACACGTATATCGTAGGTTTGATCCCCCAGGCGGATCAAAATGTAAATGCTTTTCAGCGTTTCCCACCCAACATAACTGAAGTCTTTCGGACAAGGTTTTATTATCACAGCAGGCACAGTTTCTGGAACTGGGGCCTTTTCTGTATCACAAATACTATCACCCAAAAACTTAAATTACTAGCCTCTTCTGTGGTGGTCGTCCATATTGGACGCCCAGTGGCGAGATTAAATTAAATTATATAAATCAGTACATTTAAGTGTATGTGTGAACAGTGTATACACGTACAAGTTACTTAGTGCTCAATCGTCTATGTGGACACTGCGATTGAGAGGATGCTCTTAACCTCTGATAGAAGTCCATAGTTTTGATCCTCGACCGGGGCATTTGGTCACTCCTGAAACGCGTTGTAGCAGTTCCCTCACTAGTTGATAAGCCGACGTAGATCTCGTGTGCATTGATGCCATATACCGGGTAGGTCAAAGCACTGGTCTGTGAAAAGTGTACAAGATCGCTATTTATACATACGTATAGCTTGGCCACATTGACACGAGCCTCATGACCTTTTGATTAGCATAATTTAACAGTCGATATATTACATACGATACAACACCGATTGTATGTTTTCATAATCGGTGAGTATCACGAAGACACTCGAGATGTATACAAACACAAATTTGAAATACCGATATCGCACGATTTGCTTGCGGAAATTGATATATTCAAAGCAAGAACCTTGTAATATATTCTTGCATAAATGTCAGACTCAGGTCAAATTGGCCAAGCTATACTATGTATATAAAGGTAACCTTGGACACTTTTCATGGACCTGTACGTTTAAGCAACAAGTACGGTAAAACTTCGTTATCTCGAGGAGCAATCGGGAAAGGTAAAATTGCTCGCGATAAACAGAGTGCTCGAAATAACCAAAAGGGAATGTATTAATAATACAAACGGGTATTATTTTAAAGTCTCGAGATAGGCCGGGTGCTTGGGATATCGATGCTCGTCTTTACGAAGTTTTACTGTACACTGAAGTCTGTAGATTCGGAACAAGCTAGGGTAAAGTCCCCGGATTCCTTGTATCACACCACACACACCCTCCTCTCTCGTCATAGAGTTAAATTAAGTCTAATTCAGTGAATGATAACAGGTGTGCATTAATACAATAATTGTGGAGCAGATTTCTTTCGCTACGTCAATTTAATTTACCGAGCATAGTTTTTATTTGCCAGTCAGCTTTCTGCTGAATATGGCAGGCTAATATGTGCCTCCACCCGGATTTGAACCCGGGTCGCCGGCGAGCGCGCTAACCACTGAGCAACGGAGGCAAAGATTCTAAATTCACGAGGTGATCAAGAGTATCATTGATAAGGACTAAAACGAAAAAAAATTGTAAAATTTATCTATGAAAATATAAGTTTTACAAAAAAATGTTTTTCCCCCATGAGTTTTTTTTTCGTTTTATTTTCGTTATTAATGATACGGTTACCTGTGGGATAGAACACCGATTCTACCACGTGTGGTTTGAAGCATTCCTTACATCCACGAGACTTCTGTTTTCCAAAGGTAAACAAATACAACATACACATATAAACAGTTTTTTTTCCGTTTTTAATTAAAGTTTACATAATCAGCTATTTACTAGCTGCAAACCTATACATTTGAATATTAACGATCTGTTAGAAGAGAAGATGCGTAACTCTACATGTGTTTAATCAAACAAAGATATCATTTGTAAAGTAGTTTAAGATATTGTGTACATACGAGAACATTTTATACAGTACTGGCACACGTTCATTTGTGAAAGGTAATGACGTTTGTAATTTTCAATCTTGTAAACAAACAGTAAGTTGATGACAATTGTTTGTAATTTTTCAGACTGATTTTCCATCTTAGTATTCATCAATATCTTCACAATCTTCGACTGAATCGACACCAACCTCCTCGTAGTCTTTCTCCAGAGCCGCAAGATCTTCACGTGCTTCAGAGAATTCTCCCTCTTCCATACCCTCACCGACATACCAATGTACGAATGCTCTCTTAGCGTACATCAGATCAAACTTGTGATCCAGTCTCGCCCAAGCTTCAGCAATAGCAGTTGTGTTGCTCAACATACAAACAGCGCGCTGTAACTTAGCAAGATCACCACCGGGTACAACAGTGGGTGGCTGGTAGTTGATGCCAACTTTGAAACCAGTTGGACACCAGTCGACGAACTGGATGGTTCTCTTGGTCTTGATTGAAGCAATGGCGGCGTTCACATCTTTAGGGACCACATCACCACGGTACAACAGACAGCAAGCCATGTACTTTCCGTGGCGTGGATCACACTTGACGAGCTGATTGGCTGGCTCGAAGCAAGCGTTGGTGATTTCAGAGACAGAGAGCTGCTCATGGAACGCTTTTTCGGCAGAGATGACTGGTGCATAGGTTACCAGAGGAAAGTGGATACGTGGGTAGGGCACCAAGTTGGTCTGGAACTCAGTAAGATCTACATTGAGGGCTCCGTCAAATCTAAGAGAAGCAGTAATAGATGAAACAATCTGACCGATCAATCTGTTCAGGTTGGTGTATGTTGGTCGTTCGATGTCCAAATTACGGCGGCAGATGTCGTAAATGGCCTCATTGTCGACCATGAAGGCGCAGTCGGAGTGTTCCAAAGTTGTATGTGTTGTCAAGATAGCATTGTAAGGCTCGACAACAGCAGTGGCTACCTGAGGTGCGGGGTAGATGGAAAACTCCAGTTTCGATTTCTTCCCGTAGTCAACGCTAAGGCGTTCCATCAACAATGAAGCAAATCCACTTCCGGTGCCCCCTCCAAAGCTGTGGAAAATAAGAAAACCTTGAAGTCCAGTGCACGAATCAGCCAATTTCCTGATTCGGTCAAGAACTTGGTCAATGTGTTCTTTACCGACGGTGTAATGACCTCTAGCATAGTTGTTTGCAGCGTCTTCCTTACCAGAAATAAGTTGTTCCGGGTGAAACAGTTGTCGGTATATTCCAGTACGAACTTCATCTGTAAAAAATGAAATTGTAAAGTGAACTTCCTCACTTACTACAGTGTATGTTGTGCATTGGTTCATAACTTGCAATTCTGTTTTATAACTGACATTGTCTGTCCTAAGCAGCTATGTTATATACATTGAAGATTCTACTTGCACGAACTGCCAAGTATATTGTATGCTAGTGCATGTACTGGTATCGTATTATTATTATCATCTCAATATACAACTAGTGTTGTTACCAGTATGGGTTCGAATCCAGCTATAGGTGCATAGTCATGAATTCAGAACTTCAAAAATGAGTGAATGACCCTCGTTTCATTTTATTATGCTTAGAGAACTAGCTTGTCATTTTAAATAATAGCAACATATTGCATTGTATGCAAAATGCAATATTACGTGAATATTGCGTCGCGGTAAGATGAAGATTACTACTTACCAATTACAGTTGGTTCCAGGTCGGCGAATACAGCTCTTGGTACGTGTTTACCGGAGCCAGTCTCGCTGAAGAACGTGTTGAAGGAATCGTCACATTTTCCAACAGATTTGTCACTGGGCATCTGACCATCAGGCTGGATACCGTGTTCCAGACAATACAACTCCCAGCAGGCATTGCCCATCTGGACACCGGCTTGGCCGACATGGATAGAGATACATTCACGCTGAAAATAGACGTTAAGTATTTTTAGTTTTACAACATTATGGAAAATAATAAGGATCGAATCAGCCTATAGTGAGCAAGACTTTGGTCAATGGTCGGGTCAGATTTAGCCTCAGATTTTTAACGATTGCGGTAGCCAATCGATACAGAGAAAGTCAGATTCTTAGTTTATAACGTTACTGAACACAATAAGAAACACATCAGCTTAGGATAAGGGAAGGCAAACTAAGTTGACAAATGTTTAGGTTTGTGTAAGCCTTATAAACCGGTTGCGGTAGTGATTTGAAGGAGGGAATATCAATATGTAGTTAGGCTACCCGACTAGATACTATATTTTATCAATCAAACAGCATTTATTTTTCAATTTTAGAAAGTTTTATTACGGACTTGATTATTATCTAGACGTACACAGCAAGATGGTCGCATAAACTATACATTGATATGTTCATGCTATGTTTATATGGCGACGAGGACAAATAAAATTATGTAATATGAGCAGGGCCGGTATTTATAAAGCATCTTAAGTGAAAACTCAAATTATCCTCAAGTATATCAGCTAAACAGGAACCTCAAGATTAACAATTATTTACATTGTTTAGAATAATTATGTAAAGAGCTACAATAAGCACATAGAAAAAACACGAATTATTCTTCGTTTCTTGGGAAATATGTGCAGTTCAATATTTTAACTTAAGACAAAATATTTCAGTTTTCACTTAAGATGCTTTGTGAATACCACACCTGATCACTTGTGTCAGCCGGCCAGTGCGAATTGTGTCCCAGTAACTACAGTACATGAATGGTCCTATATAAAATGAAATGAATCGAGTTATCTGATGGGGGTATAGTACATGTAGTATCAAACCGAACGTTTATCATATCCGTACATACCGACACGGACACTTGAAACATTAAGCATCTTAATGTTTTTATCAAGTCACAGTGAAGTGTCGGAAACTATACATTTATACATATTACGGATGTATACGACTTGACATTAATGAATGTCGTTTTAAACTAGAGGCTATGTAGTTTCTATGTACCAATACTTTAGCAAGTCAATTCAGTATAGTAGGCGTATTCGACAAGGAAAGGTTGGCTGTTCATTCGAATGGTAACTCTCACACTCAATCGTGGAAGCTCGAACATTTCCGATTGCCTCCGGTGAATATAATTCGTCACGTGTAGTTATGTGCACCAATGTGATTCGCCCGTCATATTAAGGTCAGGTACATCAGCGTGAAAATAACATGTAATATTTATCCGTCAATAAAATCATTATTTGATGCATTCATATCAATTTTCTTATATTTACGAGTTTGCAGATTAGTCCACAAAGTATGGCACCCCAACACGGTCCATCCAGTAACACGACCATGTGTTGCCTGGTGAGTGTCTACCGGTATGTGACTCACACGAACAACAAGATGCCTCTCGGACCAAAGTACTGACAGACATCTCGTTCTTTGTGCTACTCCCATAAACATACGACAGGCAATTGATTTAACATGTGACAAAGATGGGATACATGGCGATTGATAGGTTGTGTGCAGTATAATAGTGAGCCAATGGGGACCCAGCTCTGTCACGCAATAAATGAATCCCCGACGGGTTTGAATTGAAGTACTATTAATGCATACAGTCGGATGCCTTAAGGATCACCAGGCATCCATGAGTAATTATTTTGATGACAAATAATCAATTTCTTGTTTAACATATAAGTGACCCAGTGAGTCAAAATCATGAGATGAGTCGCACAGCTCAGTTTTAAAACATGTCTAACACTAACTGCATTAAACTCCATTATTCATGTTGTTTAGTCTGTTTACCCAAATTTTAAATGAAAACCTTTCTAGCATTACAAATTGTGTTAATATTTTTCTTATTATTATATTACCAAATGTTTTTATCAGATATTGCAGTCAATGACTCATTTGCTAGCAGCTATCATTGATGACCAACACACTCTCTGAACACCTGGTTTCAATCAGATCCGATAAGGATAATTAAACACGCCCAGAAGGATTTTTGACTGGTCAGACCAGGGCAATTTTCATATGAAACAGGCGCGTAGCTAGATATCTTTTCAGAATACGCGAAGCACGTGTATACTAGTGCTTCTCTCAGCAAATTTCGATATACTTTGCATGTACATGTATCGTTACTCATGTAGTAACATTGAAATAGCCAGAATTTCGTTACGCATCTGCATATTTGCATACCGTTAGCTACGAGCCTGATTAACCCTGAAGGGTTTATTGATCAGTGAGGACCGGTTATTATATATAGTATATACATTAGTTGAGTAGATTTGTTTAGAAGATTGAATAAGTTGACACTTTTAATGCCAATTAAAGAGTGTACATTTAGACTTCAACCACATACTTGAATATTAATTAAACTGATATGACAATGTACGAATGAAAATTATGATATATTAATAGCGAAGTCCGTCCACGCGAAAAAAACACTTGAAGGTTTCATGCGTAAAACGTAAAATTTAATTAACTGTGCGATTCTAAAATGTGTGCTACAGCGTTTTCGTATTTTTACGACTACATTGAATATCGTTGTCATCAGGACATGTTTAAAATTTGGACAAGTGCGGCCAAATCTACGGACATAAAATAGATTGCCGCGGTACTTGCGTCCAAAAATTAAACGGTTGTATTTCATTCTTTTAAAGTTATTGTACTAGTTAGTATGTTGTTTTTCTGAGTGGTTTATAGACGTGCGACTAGTTAGTATGTTGTTTTTCTGAGTGGTTTATAGACAAGCAGGATAACAATTCGCAAAAAAGGCAGTGCCTTGAAGTTCATATTATATCTTGATACAAAACCACGCCATTCTCGTTGCCCACAGCGTACTACTTAATCTGTGCAAGAAATATTAATCTGTCCGTCAGCTGGTGATTAAAAATGGTAAATTCAATGAGCTGTCGCAGATGTTGCAAAATCAATACATGCAATGTGACGGTTCACATATTTCTTGTAAGAATATAACACCCGCTACGCGTATTTAGACTTTATGTGAACCGACGGACAGTTCAACTGCGAATTTCTGGGGTGGGAATAGAATGCACAAAGCACCTTGGTGGGGAACTTATAGACTATTAGCATTCTTCTCAACATCAGAATCATAAACACTACAATATGATGCATAACACGCGTGTCTACTGGAGTCGCGTGAAGAACGGTAAGTCTGTTCATCCGAAGTGTTGACTTAGCAGACAAGACCACGTGACCATAATGTCTGAAATTGAGGGATCAAGCAATGCTCTAGTAACTTTAGCCAAACTAAAATATTACATGTAACATAATCTGTCAAAGTATGATATCGGAACCTAGTTCCTAGACCGCGCCCCAATCCAGCGCTAGATTAGATATTAATTGCTAGCAACATGTAATTAACTCCCAGAATACAGATATTTAGACACGAGCGGCTTTCCATAGTTTCGCATCTCATCTCAGGTTTTGTAATTAGATACGGCATATAGACACAGTAAGTAAATCAACACCATGTATTTCTGCCTGAAGCAACTGTACTCGCTTGGATACGCAGGGATGTAAAGCCCGATTGTGTTAGAGACTAGAGAGCGAGTCAGCAGTAAACTTGTTTTACCTGACGGACATGCTTGGGTTAAACTTAGAAATTTCAGCCACCGCAGCTGTGACTAAGAGCAAGCTAAACCACTCCACTCTGTCTTAACGCTCAAGAATGCACCCTAACAAAAGTTACAAAAACCCCGCAGTGTAATAGTAGTTAGCTGAAGTAATGGGTTAAATGCTGGATCATATTCACTACACGTGTCTATTACATATAAACATGAGAAATTTTGAGGAAACAAGATGGCCGATAACATTTGTACGTGTCGACTGTCTACATATATAAAACATATCAACAATTTATATCTAGAAAATTACTGTAACACGCAGTATATAGTCGTTACTATAGTATAGTATAACTAGATATCTATATATATCTATATGATAGAAACCATTTGCTTTGCTAGACAACTACTTTACATATACCACTCCTATGATGAAAACTCGATATATGTGTATGACACACAGTGTGCGGAATGTTTAAAAACAACACTCATAGTACAACACCAAGCATGTATAATATCATTTATTTAACAACAGAAACGGCATCATCAGGCATACATGAAGTAACACTAAACAACAGTATCAAAGAAACTCCAGATGGAGATCTATATATCTTTTAACCCCGCGATATGAGTACTAGATATATTTCTAAAATATAACATATATTAACACCACTCCCACTCCTTCTGGTAGGAACTGTATGCACACTTTTGTGATAAGAATCGAGTACCATACACAAAGCACGTAATGTATAACAAATAAACAACATAATTAAGTCATTAACTCACCATTTTGAGATATTTTCCACCAAGTTTAACCTAGAATTACGGAAAAGTTTGACAATTTGTTTCTCACTATGACTCGATCAGTCCTCGTGAGATTTAGAAATGACGTTTCCGTGTCGACTGGGAAGTTTATATACCAACAGTATACTGTAGCGCGCGGGGATTGGATGATATGTAATAGGCGGGAAAATGTTGCTACTGGCTCCGGCTACAGTTGTGATGCTAGTACCAGCGCTACAGGATGTTGGTTAGGATACTACTCATCATACTCATTGTATTAACTGATGATGAAACCGTGGTTTCTTCCCCTTCTTTCGGTAATTTTCGTTCAATCTGAAAATGCTGCAGGAAGTATGGTTATATTTTTCCTGGGTCCCATATTTTTCTACATTTCCATTACTGTATCTCTCATTTTGGTAAAATGTCACGTGATTCCGCCATCACTAAGTAACAGTCACACGCATCGCTAGAATAATCACTATGAGAGAGATGTAGATACAGTTGACGTATCATTATTAACTTTATGAGTTCATTTCTTTGCAACATTTGAGCTCGAAGATTTTTCTTTTAAAAAAGTATTGGATTTAATATTGTTTTCTTATTTAAATGATGTATTGATGTATAACCTATGCTATAGTACACAAATTCCACATCAAATATGCCATATTTCATAAGCATACAGTAGTTTGTTTGACTTGGTTTGTTGAAATGTCCTTCCTGTAACGCATTTGTATCATGCAATATATTGAACACTAATATACAAAGGTAGAAATGTTGTTATTTGAAAAGAACTCGACTCATATAACGTTATCATCAAAGTGCATGAAATTTTGTATTAAATAAACATAAAACGGTTAAAATTATATGGCATTTTGGAAAAAAACTTTTTTGAAATTATGCAATTTGATAATTATGTAATTTGATCGTAATTAAGTTGTCGTGATCTTTTTAATTCTAAACCGTTCGTTATATAAGCTCTTGTGTTGTGTCTATTAAGTTCTGTTGGATAAAAGACAGATTTTGTTCACCAAAATCACTGGTATAGCAACATATAATAAAATTAACACACAGTGTCACATTAGGGCCATGTATGTTACAGGAAGGACATACTTTGTTATGGGCAATTTTTTCATTGAATATGAAACAAAACAATAAAGTGTAAAGCATATACAGTTGTGCTTACAATCAATGACTATATTAGTCACATGTATCACCACTGAAAAATATACAATTAATTACATGTTACATAAAAAAACTATTAGAGTCAATATTTTTTGCGGGATTGACATAAAATAATGCACTAGAAGGCTTCTATTTGATATTGTTCTTTTATTTAAATAAAGTAATAATGTATCTTCAAAATGTATTTAATATTTTCACTTGAAAACCACAGCAGTTTTTGTTTAACACAACTCTTTTCGGAGCTCTGTATGTGTTGGGTATATGAAAGACAGGGTAAAACTGTAATTCGCAACAATCAATGCAGTTTAAATAGTTTTACCTTTTAAAGCATTACGTTACTGCCATTTATTTAAGTTTTAATAATTTAATGAAGCATTTAAATAATTGGTCAAGGTGTTAATTACAACAAAATCCGATGTATATCTTAACAACGGAACTAGTTTCATCACAAATGTTGCGATTTGTTACCAAAATGAATATTTATGGTTTTACAAAAGTGACATTTGCATCCACATTGTTTTGAACACTTACCACAATCATTGGATCAGTGCATACAGCAGTGTTGATATGTCAGTAGGTTCTTTTTGACAAGCAATGTTTTAGCAGTATGGCGGTCTGGTGTCATCTGCATATCAGCAAGTGTGTAATCTAGTACCTGTATGTTATTCTGTGGGTGCCTAGGAAACTGGAAGTATGTCAGTAGCTGTACATTTAGTACGTCAGTAAATAAGTCGACTGAATGTCAATCAGTGTATTCACGGTATGCCAGTTATAATGGGGCAGCAGCATGTAGGTCTTTGTTTAAACAGCTTGTTGACATCAGTAATTGTTTAGGCTGCAGGTCAGTCAGTTGGGTTGATATACTACTGACAAAATCTTAGTAGTGGGTCATTGGCGGACCAGCTCTATGTCAGTCAATGTGTCGGCAATTGGTCAAACAGGTTGCCAAACATACCATACGTCATTACCACATAAGTACAACTGTCTTGTCTGTTGGGTCAGTCAATATCTAAGTTAGTGTGTTGACAATGTACTAGCAGAAGGTCAGCAGCAGAATAATAAATTATTGTTCTGCTGCTGACCTTCTGCTAGTACATTGTCAACACTGATCACTTGTTATGCAATACGTAAAATTGTTAAAATTGCCTGTTATAGTACATGAGGACACTTATTATCGTTTATGTTGAACTAGAACCGTAGTTAGGCAATTTCATCAAACAAGTTGCGTAGCAGATTCATTATATATAATATTCAAGAAAGATTAGGGTAAATTGTGAATCCTCAATTCCTGCTCCATATTTGTCCGAGCACATTGACAATCACTCTAACAATGTGGCCTCTAGTTTCACTGGTAGAACCTGTGGTATTCAGGGAATCGTCAAGAATTAAATGCCACTTGTGGCACAGAAAAGTAAAACACACAGCATAACAGTCTTATCTGTAACATAAAATCAAACGAATTAATTGATGTTCTTATGTGTATGTGACACATTCTAAATTGCGTGTAGCTCTGACTAATGCGGAAGATTCTAACCAATGAACTAAAATATATCAATTAATTAATACCGTACCACATATAATATGAGTCCAGTTGTTGAAACAAGCAATATTCTTTCCTGTAATAATTATGGTCTGTCTTGTAACAGGCTAACAAAGTCATGACTAATAGCTTGATGTTGACATCTGTTGAAACTTATTTCAAATCTGACGCAAACATTTTGCAATATCTGATCGTAACAATACATTCGTCAATTGCATAACATTATATTTTGTATTTCAATATATAAATGTCTATCCTGTAACATCCCCTGTCCCTCCTGTAACAAAATAGCCCGTTACAGGAAGGACCGTTACATGAGGGAATTATACCGACTAAATATGATAGTAATAAATAATATGAGAGGTTGAAATGTATGTTTTGTGCACAGTACAACAGTATGTGTTCAACGTATACCAACACATTGTATCTATTCCTATTCTAGGAAATGAAACAACCCCGTTACAGTAAAGACACGTACGAATATACGCCTCTACTTACCAACCTTCGATTTCTGTTTTATCCAATTTGTTAAAATATTTACATGAAGACACACATGTATGTTTATTCTGGAAGGTTTGTTCTTCACAAAGATGGTTAAATAATTTTTCCAAACCACAGGGAAATGTTATTATTATATATGTGTGTACAAATGTTACGCGCAAGAGGTAAAGGCTGGGTACAATATTTCAACCCAATTATTTTTAAGAAAACTATCGTTAAAATTCTCTTTGGATGTATTATTAGGCTGACAAAATGAGTATGTGATTTATGTATGGTTTTGTTAACATAGTTTGATCCCTATCGTTGATAACTAGCATATATACACACGATTTCTGATCTGGTGACAGCCCAAAACAGCACAATTTACTACTTCAAGAGTGTAGATATGTTCTTTCTGATTGGAATAATGTTTGAGAATCTATCTGACATTGATAAATAAGTTAAGTTCAACCAACCAAAACTGCGTTTAATGACATTTTGTTACGGTTTAACAAATGTTGCAATAGGACAAGCAAATGTTGTAAAAAAATAATGACTCATATAATGCCCCATATTTTGCTGTACAGCTTTGTGAAATGCAGTACTAAAGTATGTATTATTTTATGTGTTTCAGCAATTCATTTGTGTGTATAATCAAACATGCATTTTATTTTATAACTCATTTGTGGGGTATTTTTCAACCTTGTATCCATACGTTTGATTTCTGATAAGTTCAAACTTGTTTGAAAAAAATCTCACAGTCAAACTATTTCGTTACTATAATTAATTGATGGTATTAAGTGACAGATGCTTCCTCAAAAATCGTTGGTCGGATAGTATAGTCCAGTTAGGAGATTTTGACAGTGACGTCATCGTTTATGTGTACCCAAAATATTGAAACCATTTAGTTTGGTATTGAACTGTTGGTATAAGCCTTTGTACTTGTTTTTACACCGTAATAGTGGATTGTTCCACTGTGTTACGGTATTCTTACCCTAACTGGATGGTAAACATGTTTTTCTATAGTAAACACACATTTACTCGTAGTTGGTGATTATTGGTATAGGTTATAGATCATATAATAGAATCATATTATTATAATTATAATATGTTATCTATAACCGGCTTATACGAGTTTACCCGCCAAGCGTTGAGAGTGAAATTAGACAAACGTGTATAGATAGAATAACAGTAAATTTGTAAGGGTGCAAGGCTGGTCTAGTTTTCCATATTTGGAAACAGCCAAATTGTCCTAATAAACAGGTTTACTAAGTAGTTATTATGTCCATTGCACGAATAAATGAATAAGTGGTACCAAAATCGAAACTCCCTGGCTTTTGGTTGGACAAAGAAGTAGGGTGAACTATAAAACACATGTTTGTCTGATGCGCAAATATACTTATAGTGTCAGGACATGTTCTTAATTTGGACATCATCAACTTGAAGCCGTACGTTAAGCGCAATTTCCTGGTTAGGCGTTAATCATATGGCCCAATTATGTTAAAGCAAATAATTCAAAAGAAATAGTTATCATGTCATTATACTGTTTGGCTAAACCATATGTCCGAGTTAAGCCATTTATCTGTATAAAAACTGAGACACACTCCAATATCAGCATATTCACCATGTATGCTACAACAGAATAAAGTTCTTGGATTTAAATTAAACTATTCTTGTAACTGGTTTTCTATGGTTTAACAAGTAAACGTTATCAAACAGTCTATCTTTCAACAACAGCCACCTTTACCGAACACTTACGAGCACCTAGCTGTGTGGTGACATCACACTCGTCGAACCAAACACCACACGCGCGCCGCCACTACAAGGCATTATAACTTTGGTGGGGGTAATCGACGATCCACGACAATGCCAAGAAATCGAAACTATTACCTCCGAAGTGTCGTAGAATCTTGTGAACCTGAACCAAACTCACCAGAAAATTCACTTGGTTTAAATGACGTTAGTGACACTGAGGAAGATAAGACCGTGCTTGAAATAACAGGCGAGGTAATAACCGACGTACATGTTAGTTTTGAAGGTGCAAGCCTGATTGTTGAAGAAACAACAGATACGGCAAAACACATCAACCTTGCCAAATTTGCCGGTAAAACTGGAGACAGGGCTGACGAATGACTCCGCTGGTTTAATGACTATGCGGGTTTGATGAAGAAAACGACAAGAAGTTGCCAAGTGTTGTGTGCAATGACAACGCGACACTGATTGTAGAGAAGAAAAAAAGTATTGTGGCCATGACAACCCAACGCAAGAATTAGGCTTTTGGGCGTTGCAAATGCTACCCACGGAAAATGTTGACGAATATTTCGATAGGGTGAATCGAATTAATCGCCTTATTGATGTGCCTGATACACTGCTTATTCCAGCAGTATTAAAAGGATTAACCAGAGATTTACAGAAAATAGTGATGCCTCAGAACTCCTCAACCATTGGTGAACCGAGGAAGACAGTGCTTCCAGCAGAAAGAACTTAAATACTAACTGGGTCCACACAAGCAATGAGTGTCCAAATAAGTGCAGTGTACAATGCCATGTGGTCAAAATTGGCATCGCCCTGGGGGTCACCAGTTTTTATTATGACTCATATTAGGAACAGGAGAGGGCCGATATCTAATGTTGAAATAACTTGTGGCCCGATCCTTTTGTAATATAATGAATATAAATTGTTAAAGTTTCTTCGGTTTACATTTATGATATGATTCTATTTCTTGTAATTAATTATGTATATGCAAACCCTTTGTAATTGTTGTAAAAATTCATGCAATAAAATATGATTAAACTAAACTATTTGGAACACAAACATTTTGAGTGAAGTAAAGCATTAAAGTACAAAAATGTTAGGAATTTTTGATAGAAAAGTAAATGAAATTAAAATGAACTTGAATGTATATTTTTAAAGTATTAGTACCATGTTTTAATTATTGTATGGTTGTATTGTAGATTATGAAATGTGCAGACAGGCCCAGCGTGGCGTTAAATGTGGTTAGGAGTAGAAGGGTAAGGTATGATTATTGTAGGTCATGAAATGTGCAGGCAGGCCCAGAGTGGCGTTAAATGTGGCTAGGAGTGGAAGGATAAAGTATGATTATTGTAGATTATGAAATGTGCAGACAGGCCCAGCGTGGCGTTAAATGTGGTTAGGAGTAGAAGGGTAAGGTATGATTATTGTAGGTCATGAAATGTGCAGGCAGGCCCAGAGTGGCGTTAAATGTGGCTAGGAGTGGAAGGGTAAAGTATGATTATTGTAGGTTATGAAATGCGCAGGCAGGCCCAGAGTGGCGTTAAATGTGGCTAGGAGTGGAAGGGTAAAGTATGATTATTGTAGATTATGAAATGTGCAGGCAGGCCAAGAGTGGCGTTAAATGTGGTTAGGAGTGGAAGGGTAAAGTATGATTATTGTAGGTTATGAAATGTGCAGGCAGGCCCAGAGTGGCGTTAAATGTGGCTAGGAGTGGAAGGGTAAAGTATGATTATTGTAGGTTATGAAATGTGCAGGCAGGCCCAGAGTGGCGTTAAATGTGGTTAGGAGTGGAAGGGTAAAGTATGATTATTGTAGGTTATGAAATGTGCAGGCAGGCCAAGAGTGGCGTTAAATGTGGTTAGGAGTGGAAGGGTAAAGTATGATTATTGTAGGTTATGAAATGTGCAGGCAGGCCCAGAGAGGCGTTAAATGTGGCTAGGAGTGGAAGGGTAAAGTATGATTATTGTAGGTTATGAAATGTGCAGACAGGCCAAGAGTGGCGTTAAATGTGGTTAGGAGTGTAGGGGTAAGGTTAATTAATTGTTTAATCCTATAAGTATGATTACTCAGTATGACAATACAGGAATAATTTTTTTGTATCTCTCACATAAAGTCTGAAAAGTCATTAGGTATGTGGTACTTTAACACTTCAGATCAAAGTATTCAGGACCGCTCGTAGAAGAAATAAATCTAAGGCACTAATATGTGTATGCTGTGCCTTAAATATTAACTTTAATTTTCTCTTTCTTTCATGTTCCCTTCACATTTCGAATGTGTAACATATCATGGGGTCAGTATGCCTAACTCGTCTGATATTCTACTTCCACACAGAACACAGAAATCCACCCTATATGAGAAGTATAAAACAGAAACAACAAAGCCATTCAGAAGAGCACAATTTTTACAGATCCCAGAAATCCATCCTGTATGACAAGTACAAAATTAAGTAGAAACAACAATGCCTGTCAGCCGAGCCCAATTTTTTTAGACGTGGAGCAAATATTTTCCCCAGCTTAAGATAAAAAGGTAATAGAATTATAATACCCTTCGAATATATTAAATATGAAAAGTATTCTTATGTTAAATTGCTTGGATAGTAGAAATATGGCATTTGATAATTTGCAGTATTTTATGAAACCAAACCGTTTAATATAAGTATAAGTTTCGTGAAGGAACATGCAAGAGAGTTTTATTCAAATAAGAGGAATGATAATATCCAAAAATGGGTCAAAAGTAAGCACGTATGTTATATTTAATATTCGTTCCGTGCCGAATATGTCAAAATTGAACCATCTCAAATATGAACGTGACGTACGTGTTAGCACAATTTAGATGCGGGATTCTACCGCTTTGAGTACGTGGTAGAGACCGGGTGTGTTGTTGGTGAACTACTCCCGGTACCCGGAGAGTGATAGTGTACATTTGTAGATGCAATTGGTCGAAAATGAAATTGGAAAGTAAGCGCATGTATGTGCTTGAATAAACATAATTTTTAGTGACACTTGTATGTTTTTGTATTCGATATTCCCTTATATTATGCACTTATAGACAAGCCGTATGCGCCTTTTTCGACAATGTTTTTATTTACATTTTTAAGAAACGAAAGTAAATATTAATTATCACATATAAAATTGCATGCGGTATTTTGAGGAACAAACTGACAGAGGTGCAATTCGAAGACATGACTCAAGTCGGTCTGATGGTGGTGGAAGGAAGCACCGAGGAAACGATGATGAAACCTGAGGAACGGATGACGCTAATTGAAGAAACAACAATACAAACTAAAGTCTGTATCATGTGATATCATCAGATGGTGGACTGAAAGTGAAATGCCTTATGATACATTTATTTGTATTTACATTTTCAAAAATGAAAGTGAATATTAATTTATTATATTTAATTGCATACGGTATTTTGCAATATGCCTTAACGGTAGGCAGTCCCTATAAAGAGGGAAGGGCAAACTACAAAGAACATTTCCTCTCCAGGAATTGTTTCCGCACGTGGATGTTATTTCGTGTTCTTATATACATGTACGTCCTTAAATTATATACACGATGTAGGAGGTGCAGGCCCGGATAACCACATGTTTTCCAAGACTGACAGGATGTTGTCGTACGGGGAGGCGTCGTGCATGTTGGAATCGAAGCTTTCAGACAGTGTAACTAAGGAACCGCCATTCAAGCCAAGTGAATGTGTTTTTTATATATTGTGATTCTGGGGATGTCAATAAAATGGACGATTGGAAGGCGGGTGGCTATACGTGGCGGGATAACGATCGAAAGGAGTACAAGTTTTAGGGTAAAGTCGTTGGACGACATTTTTATAAAAAAAAAAAAGATAATGTCTTTAGCGCGATTCTGGAGATGTGATAAAAAAGGCTGGGGTGGATAGCTATATATGACATCATAACGGAAAAGTATTTCATCACATAATCGCTCATGATCAGTGACCTGATAGGCTTTATTGTATGACACTGTATAATTTATGTTTGTGTTTATATTGCTTCAATATTATCATACGAATATGGTTTAAAAAGATATTTAAAAGTTGTACGATTTCTTGCATCGAAAAAAAACTAAGTACCAATGACGGTTTACACAAGAACTGCATGGAACATTACTGTAAAACAAGAAATACGTAGGTCCCATGGCAGCCCAATAGTCAGAATTAGTAAAAGGTCACAGTTACCTTGGCCTTTCACTTACTGACCTCAAAAACGCAAAGATTAAAGATCCTAGGGAAAGGCGTTCTTTATTAAATTTTATTAAGTGAAAACAATTTGGTCTACCGACAGACGTATCCAAAGCAATATGACCCTTATCCAAGATGGTGGGTGTAAAAAAGGTATGAGAAAATCCGACAGGGAAGGTAGCACTCAACAAAACCAGCCGAGCACAGAAATCAGAAACACAACACCACAACTCCCCTGAGAATGCCCACACATATGCCAAAGAAATAATCAAAATTCCAAGTCCCCGCCGAAATAATGCAGGATGACCCAATTTCACAAAGAAATTATAGAATAGTGGTTATTGCATGAGACCGAATGAAACGCAGCCAAGACTCAATCAAGTTCCCCAAGGCCCCGCTGCAGAGCGACAACAGCATAAACCCATGCCAAAAACGCGACCAAATGACACACGACTCAAAATTGTATGCATACATGTTTTCGTATACACATGAAAACATGATGCCTAGCAGTAGTGTAATACTTGCTCCTCGTATTATACCACGTTTTGCACGAGAAAAATGTGATCACGGGAAACTCGAAACTATAGCCCTCTAAATGCGCGCGGGAATCTCCTGACTTTTTCGCCCAAGGACTCATGTAGAAATTTGTTTATTTATGAAGAAAACTGCCATATGGGTTTACACGTTTTCATGTGCGCGAGTTGTTCACATTAAAGAATACCTCATAAAATTAAACACTAAGAACTAATTATCTGTAAAATTAAAAGCATACATCATTTAGATATGACAGTAACTGTTTTTTACTGTAGATTTCTATTTTAGTTGAATTTGACATTTGCCTTCTCCTTGTATGTTCATATTGAATCGGGCTATTCATCCTATTTTAATCGATGTTGTCGAGCCCGGACCATAACATTACTGTCATACTTTGACAAATCTTGCTTTAAACATGTTTGGAAAGAATGTTCACTTTATGATGTGACCCTGGTTCCTATCTCAAAGGTCAAGATCAAAGTTGAAGTTCAAATTGAAGCTTGTCCGGACCGTAAATTTGTCATCCGTTGACCAATCGTTCTTACATTTGGCATTAATGTTCACTTCTATGAGGCGGTATGTCATGCTTAATCCCTAGATTCCTATCTCAAAGGTCAATATCACAATTGATGGTCCGGACCATAACTTCGAAATACATTGATCAAGCTTTATTATAATTTGCAAGAATGTTCACCTCCATGAGGCAGAGTGTCATGCGAAATCTCCAGATTCCTATCTCAAAGGTCAAGATCACAATTGAAGGTCAAATTGAAACTTGTCAGGACCATAACTTTGTAATACATTGATCAAACTTTATTATATTTGGCATAACTGTTCACCTCCATGAGACAGAGTGTCATGCTAAATCCACATATGAAAGGTCAAGGTCACAGTTGGGGGTCAAATTGAAGTTTTTACGAACCATAACTTAAGTAATTCGTGAACCAATATTGCTTAAAAGGAGGTATGAGAAAATCTAACAGGGAAGGTAGCACTCAACCTAACCAGCCGAGCACAGAAATCAGAAACACCACTACACAACTACCCTGAGCAATGTCCACACAAACACATGCATGCCAAAAACGGCGACCAAATGAGCCACAACAACCCCGGGCGTGACCTAGTTTAAAACACGAATCTATAAGTCAAAATGTACTGTGTAGTTACGTCTACCATTCATTTTCTAGAGATGTATACCATTGTTACCAAGTGGTATGAGGGACATGTATGGACATGTACACGTGGCTATCGGTACATCCTCGACGTATACACCAAAACTCACTGTGTGTACGTACCTTTAGATGTCACTTGGCATATTTAAGTTTGTGATTTGTGTCGAGGCTCGACATTATTTGCCCGAGAGCACAAATTTCTAGTTTTATATTATGAACGAGATTCATTCACATGTTGCCAAGAGATTACTAGCGTACTTCAGTCGTATCATTCAGACATGGATGTGGGTAGGTGGCAATCAGGAGTCAAAGCTTACTACATTTATTGAACGAAAATCATTAAATTTTGTTCTATCGACCCGTCATACGTAAAGAAATATATCCCTCATCCAAGATGGGGGGGGGGGGCAGGCACGGCTCCAGGCAGTGGGCACGAGCCCCCCCCCCCAGTTGGCTGAGATTTTTTTTAAAAAACTTTGAATAAATAGTAAAACCGGTATTGAACAGACATCTCTAAATATTATGGGTATTTTTTCTTATGTTTTAGATGAAAAAGTATTCGTAAGATGGGCATTTTTGTGCTCGCTTCGCTCGCCGAATATTTTTATTATACAAGTATATATTCATACGTAGCTGTTGCATCACAGAAATCGATTACAAGAGAATTTTGCCCTAGCTCATTATATTACCTTTTGACTGCTAAATAATCATAACTAAACCATTAAGGTTAACTCTCAGAATAAAGAAAAAAGGTATTTCAGGGCTCCCAAATAGGCTTTGAATGCACTAGATTCATCCATTGCTTTGAAAATTTCGGCGTACGCCCCCCCCCCCAAATCGCCAAAGTAACGATTTTTATATGACTGAAATAGTCAAGTTATACTGTAAAATCATTTAATTTCGTTGGGACGAAATTTCGTGGTTTTGGTAAAAAAGGCAATTTCGTTGGGACTTGAATTCGTGGATTTTGCATTTCAGGTAATAAAACAAGGGTCAATATCTGTGTTCGTTGGGATTAAAGTTCGTGGTTGAGGTAAACCACGAAATCCACGAAATTTAATCCCCCACGAAAATTAATGATTTTACAGTATGTGATTTGCCTTTATTTTTTGTGAAAAAGTATTAAAATGTGAAAATTTTGTGCTCGCTTCGCTCGCAAAATGACCTTTAATCTATGAAAGAAGAGCCGCATCCAAAAGCAATGATGCTACAAGTGCGCCTGTATACTGTATCACTACACTGTAGACTTTAAAGACTTAAATTAGTCTGGTTTTTTAATAAAGCATGCCCTATTTACTAGCCAATAAGGTATCTCAGACCACCAGAATGCATCAGATTGATCCCTAGTTTTGAAAATTTTCCCGTCAGAGAATGCCTCCCCGGACCCACTACTTTTGCAATCGGTAATTTTGTAAAGCGAGTTTTTGTAAAACTATGATTTAGTGCAGATAACATACGTGAACATTTTTATATTACTTTTTTACTGAAATTTTTTTTTCTCGCTTCGCTCACAAAATAACTTCAATCTATGAAATGATTCAACTGACGTTCTTTGCGAAAACGCATACACTCAATAAATATTTTAATATTTATAAATACTCCCACCTCCTTTATTACTTTTAGAGGTTGTCAATTAGAATTTAGATACAAAGCCCTAAAGGTTAACATAAACGTCTTCACATTAAGCATAGATCTCACTCAAAATCGGGCACTTGTGCAAACACTTCATTACGATTAATCTTAGTACTATTCTGTATTTAATAATAAAACGTGTCATGTTCAACACCAAATAAGGTATCTCAGAACGCACAGAATGCGTCCGATTGATCCATTGTTTAGAAAAATTTCCCGGGGGAGCATGCCCCCGGTCCCCCCTATTTCAAATTATCAACTTCCAGTTACCATGTTATAACAAAATTGCCAGAGAATCATAAACTCAGTTGTTATACATTAGTATACAGATATAACCAAAATACGCTTCCACGAATGAATTGTTAAAGACGCTACTACGCACATGCAGGACTATGCACTAGACCCCAGCAAATTTCTTACGCCCCCCTAACCGGAAATCCTGGAACCGCCCATGCTGTGAGGGCAGTGTTTATTTCTGGTTGTCGCTGATCAATGTTGGCTGCCACTCCCACAGGAGAGAAATAGTCTCCACAGGGACCAGGGGAAGTTAAAAATATGCTTGAGCGGCGTAACAGCTGAAATGAGCCTTAGAAAAATGGTAACATAACTGTACAGTGCAGCTGGTACTAAAAAGTGTATCCGTTTACATTTACTTCAGTTTAGTCACTAAACTTCTTCTCAACCACAACTACACGGAACAATGCTTATACATGACCTGGCGAAAAAAATGAAAAGCCCAAGTCCCGCTGTGAAAGAGTCGAATAGCCTAGTTTCACACAGATATGCCAAAAACGTAGACCCCCATTTGTCCTCCAAGTGACCAAATGAGGCGTTGCTGCGACTTGACCTAGTTACCAAACATTATGCCCAAAACCACCAAAACTTTTTTTTTGTTAAACGCAGAAACATGGTGACTGACAATGCAAGTACAATGACTGCAGTTATTGCCGAGGTAACATTTTGCACGAGAAAAACGTGAGCACGGGAAAACCAACATTTTTAGCTCTAGAAAAAATGTGCATGGGAAATTCAAGATTTTATCGCCCATGAACTTGCCAATTCATGGGTAATTCGTGTTTCAGCTGTCACATGATTTAACACACAGACGGTATAAGTAAAGGTGCATACACACAGTAAATTTTGATGTATAAGTCGAGGATGTACGCTTTACCGCGTGTACGGCATGCCCGTACATTTCCCTCATACCAGTCAAGATGTATACATCAAAACTTACTGTGTGTACGCACCTTTATTGTCGAGTTTAGCATTATGCACGAGAAAAAAGTGAGCACGGGAAAACCAACAGTTTAGCCCAAGAAAGGTGCACGGGAATTCCTCAAGATTTTATCCCCCATGAACTTGCCAATTCATGGAAAAATCGTGTTTCAGCTGTCACATGATTTTACACACGTATGTGTACTTTATAAATTATACTATTTGTATGGCCCCGAATCGAGAGATCGGATGGCAGATATACATACATACGTCCGTGTGTCGGTCCGTACGAGGTTAACCCGAACTCAACGTTTCTTCTTAATAAGTCCTCAACCAGAGAGACTAAAGGTTTCCACTCCGTCCGTTGTCCGCCAGTCCACGGACAAGTTCCATTACCCCGATGTCCAAACCTTTGTTGATGAAAAGTAGAATATTGCCCAGTAGCTCTTGTTGTGAATTCATCAGAAACGAAACTTTGTTAGCGCTTTATCTAACTGAGAAATTGTATGGCTAAGTAATTTTTTTGAACTTTTGTTTTGTTTTGGAATATTGCTAGTTGTTTAAACAAGAATTCAGCTATTTAAAAACAAAAAGTGGTTGCCATTCATCATTGTTTACAAAACCAGTAAAATATTTTCAAACGATCATATAATAGTTTTAATTTATTTGACGCCGTACATGGTATATCCACTTCGTTTAAAAGGGGAAATACTTGTAAGATTATTCACTTGATACTAGTACGGGATTACTTCCCTTTCGGCGATTTCATTGTCTCCACAGCGCATGAATATAATTAATTATCTAAATTAAGGTAGCACTACGCCCAGACTAAAAAAATGTAGGCACTTATTCGAATTGGTCATGGTCAACATTGTATATACAGTGTTCCCGCTCTTGAGCAACATTTTGCGGAGACCGCTGTAACACTGGTTTATTTCTCTGAGCAAGACCCACAGCTCCACTCCACCATGGTGTAAAATGGTACATGTGAGGGCAGTGTCTATTCCTGGGCGCCACAGATCAATGTTGGCTGCCACACCACAGGAGATAAATAGTCTCCCCATGGAGACACGAGTGTAGGTTTCAATATGTAGCCCAATGACCAGGGGAAGTTGAAATGTCTAAGGGTGCTTGAGCAGCCTAACAGCTGAAAAGGAAAAGAGGCCTAGAAAATTGGTAACTTATGTAAAAATTTCGCTGCTTGTGTGTGCAAATGAACTTCAAATCATGTATCCATGGTAGATATTGTATGGTTAACGGATTTAAAAACGCGACACTTGGGTATGTTGATATATTTTAGGAAAGCTAATTCCTATATCAAATATCTTGGTATTGCCGTAAAGGTAAATTCAATGTTGTCAATTTGATACATATTGTATTAAAATCCAACAGGCATTAAATAAATTATAGCATAAATAAGACATTGGTCCAGAAAACAAAAGTAACATCTTTATCGGCGTATTGAGTGCACTGCTGAATAACAAAGTTGAATGTTTAGGCTACGCAAGGACAATCTTAACTTTATACGAACATTCTAAATTAAACGGAATAAATAACATATCCAATTATTTAAAATGTGTCTACTGTATATCGTAGGAACCAAACAATGTTCCAAGAAATAGAAATCACCTTATGTTGCAATTGGTTATTAATGATGCTTTATCACATGGTGTGATTTCATTGATTTATTCTACACTTATTATAACAAGTATAACACAAACATGTCACAACATGATGAGTATTTAATACAGTTCATCACAGTGTTAAAATAGGCAGTGTACTCCACCAACGTTCCTAAAAGCAACACATCGCTGTCTCATAGGCCTGCACAATGTTCGAATAAATGCCTGAGGAATCCGTCACCAATCTGTTTGTAGTGCAACTTGGAGGTCCTGTACTGTGTTAAGATGACGTAGCCGAATTCGTCGCTTCAGATAGTCCCATAAATGCATTCGGCCTCAAAGGTTTTAGATGTTTCCTACTGACATAATAACCGCTAAAAAACATCAAACTAAATTTAACCATGGAGCTTCCGTCAAACATAAACCCGCGCGATTTGAATACATCAATCGGCGCTTTACCTATTGCCAAATGGTCAGAATGCGACTTTCGTTTTCTGGATCGGCTTATTGATTGTACAATATATGTATGAATACTCATCTGATTTTTATTATTTTGGTACCAAAATGACGGCAATAAATTGACCCTTAACTTGCATTATTCAAATATAATCATTAACTTTAACTGTCTGCTATAATACAACATACCCCAGTGTCGCGTTTTTAAATCCGTTTAGTATATATTCATCATATTTACTACATAAACAAGAGCTGTCTCCATAGGACGACACATGCCCCCGTGCATGCTTTGATAGTAACGTAACGTTAAGATATCAGCACCGTCACAGATGTGTCATAATATATTGGGCAAATGTGATATTGACATATTTTTCTTTGTGTAAAGGGCCATAACTCTTAAGCGTGTAGGTCAATTTGAAATCTTGTTATCTAACATGACCTAGATCTTATGGCCGTACACCTTTTCATGTTTCAAAAGGTTTGACGAAGATCCGATGACAAATGCTTGAGTTATTGAGCGGAAACCGAAAAAAAACGCCATTTTCCTACGTGTCAAGGGCCGTCACTCTAAAGTGGCTACGTCAATTTGACTGGTTATCAAACCTGACCTAGATCTCATAGCCTTTCACATTTTCATGAGGTTTGGTGAAGATCCAATGACAAATGCTTAAGTTATTGAGCGGAAACCAAAAAAAAACGCCATTTTCCTACGTGTCAAGGGCCGTAACTCTAAAGTGGCTACGTCAATTTGACTGGTTATCAAACCTGACCTAGATCTCATAGCCTTTCACATTTTCATGAGGTTTGGTGAAGATCCAATGACAAATGCTTAAGTTATTGAGCGGAAACCAAAAAAAACGCCATTTTTCTATGTGTCAAGGGCCGTAACTCTAAAACGGCTAGGTCAATTTGACTGGTTATCGAACCTGACCTAGATCTCGTAGCCTTACACATTTTCATGAGGTTTGGTGAAGATCCGATGACAAATGCTTGAGTTATTGAGCGGAAACCAAAAAAAAACGCCATTTTTCTATGTGTCAAGGGCCGTAACTCTAAAGTGGCTACGTCAATTTGACTGGTTATCGAACTTGACCTAGATCTCGTAGCCTTTCACATTTTCATGAGGTTTGGTGAAGATCCGAAGACAAATGCTTGAGTTATTGAGCGGAAACCAAAAAAACGCCATTTTTCTATGTGTCAAGGGCCGTAACTCTGAAGTGGCTACGTCAATTTGACTGGTTATCGAACTTGACCTAGATCTCGTGGCCTTACACATTTTCATGAAGTTTGGTGAAGATCCAATGACAAATGCTTGAGTTATTGAGCGGAAACCAAAAAAACCGCCATTTTTCTATGTGTCAAGGGCCGTAACTCTGAAGCGGCTAGGTCAATTTGACTGTTTATCGAACTTGACCTAGATCTCATGGCCTTACACATTTTCATGAAGTTTGGTGAAGATCGGATAAACACTGCTTGAATTATTGAGCGGAAACGAATCCGGACGGACGGACGGACTGACGGACGGTGCGATTTTAATATGCCCCCGAACCATCGGTTCCGGGGGCATAAAAAAGAATAAATGACAAACAAAATCAAACATAATTTTGATAAATACAAATGTGCAACATGATCATTTATATTCATACATCAGAAAAGTATGTTCTTTTTTAAATCTACATGTTATACATTTGTATATTCCAATGAATCCAGTCAATTATGCTAAAATTAAATTAACATTTCATGCCTATGTTTTATATTCCAGTCATTTATAACAGCCTGTAATGACTAATGCTATGACATACATATGATATATGATACATTTCAAGCCTGAAACTTTATCATCAAATCCATTCAGATTTTATTTGAAGAAATCAGAGATTTTCTTTCGAACTGTCACGGTGTTGATTTTCATATCGGTGAACAAAGGTGGAGATTCCATAATAGAAACCTAACATTCCCAGAATTTTATGCTAGCACTTTCAGTCTCTCTAAATAAATACCACCTTCACACATACTGATGCATGGTTCATCCACTTCCAGTTCTGGGTCAGAATCAGAGTCACTTTCATAGTTATTCAAAATTTCACTCACTGGTTTATTCCAATCTATTGTTTCAGGGTTACAAGCTTTAACTTAAGTGTTAACAATGTCTAACAGTTTGTGTCCATATAATGACTCAAAACGAGCCAAAAGTGCTAGCGGACTATTATCATCTTCTTCATCACTTGAGACCTCACCTTCCATGCTAGGTTGAGTTTTGCTCAACTCACTACTTCACTATTTTCAAAATATCTCTGTATATGACAAATTCTGTGTTTCTGAGTCATTTAATCATTACTAAGAAATAACTAAGAATACACAAAGTGACGTTTGGCAGTGCTGCGGAACACGGATTCGAACTCGTCTCCCAAGCTCACACTTGACATGCACGATAGAAGACACGTCTGGGGAGAGCGCAGACCAGTCCATGACATTAACATTGTTGTTGTAAAGGCGTGTTGTTGTACGTGTGCGAGCATTGTCGGGTTGGTGTCGTTATATGCATGGACAGTCTCGACAACCAGACCCGCATCCTTAAGCGCATCATAAAAGTTACTTCTTAGTTCATTTTCTAACAAATTCATTGGATCATAGTTATCAAGATTTTTTGCCATTTGAAAAGAATTGCAGTGCTCTATGCACATTTTTTGCGCGAGTGTTTTGGTGTCTTTCAGGATAAAATTTTATTCTCAGGGTCACAGCATACCGTTCTTTTGACAATGAAGTGTTTGAAATTTGTAAACCTACTTCTGTCACGTTTTGTTTTATTCCACGTCTTTTCTTATCTTAGTGGAAGCTGATGTTGGAAAAAATCGTTTTGATCGTTTGATTTTCTGAAGAATCAGATTTATATTCTGAGCTACTGGTATCAGAATCAGATACCCCAGATTCAGATATTCTTTACATAAGCGCCTTAACACCTTCTTCTTACTCCGGTTCATATGATGGGTCATTTACATCATCGTCTATGGTAAAATATCCATCATTTTCAGTTTCCATAACAACATTGTTCGTTTAGTTCTATCACACTTAGGCCTGGTTAAAAAAGGTGGGGAAAGGTCGGGTGCCATTGTAATGCGTTTTCTTTTACGATTAGTTTTGACAGGTGAATCAGTGGTTGGTTGCTCTGCGAGGTTACCACTTGCCTTAAATCCGTTAAGTCTGTCGTCAGTTCTGCCTGTGAAAGATGTTTCAGGAACATTTTCAATTCCCATTGGTCTAGCAATGAATGCAGGAACAACACCATTAAATTGACCAACATTCAGTTCTTTCCAAAATACTGACAGGTCTTTCGTCAATCAGCTGTTTCGACTCCAAACCACGTGACTCTGAAGAGTAGCAACTGAACAAAGTATTTTTTAAAAGCATAAAAAGAGACAAATAGCGAAAAGAAGCAAAGTCACACAAAAGGACAGACAAAATTCGAACACCTGGTTTCGTCCATATATGTAGCTTTTCTAGACATTTGGTGTTGCAACGTACAAGAAACTGATCTTTTTGTAGAAGGCAGTTCGTGGTGCTGCTCCATGCCTAGACATTAAGATTTTGGGTCTGACCTTTCATCGGACATTTGCTGGTTTCAATATTTTTCATCAAACTGATTGTCTTGATTTCGGACCTCACATGATTTTGTTTAAACCTGTCCCAGTCACTGGCTGCACAACATTTATAGAACCAGATTCATTTTTAGAAACGTTTGTTGTTTGACTTTGACCACTTATCAGATTCGTTGACTGTTGGGTTATTTGACACTTGTTGTGCCACAGATGAATTATTTGATTGAAATGAAATGAGACCTTGGATCGAAACAACTAATTTTGGTCTAGGTTATTGGTGTCAATGTAAGATATTAAACCTTTAATTGAAGACACAGCAGTTATGGTCGGAACGTCTATTTTAACTAAAGTATAATCCATCTACTTCCATGTGCCGACCACAGTTCACTAAGAGTATAGCTTACTACTCTTAACTTATCTACTCTCGCATAATCCCCGCCTAACAAGTATGAAACTTACCCCTAACTCGATCACACGATACACACAAGTGTTTCTTGAAAGATAAAAATCATGTTTTATTAAATTGTGAAAATAAGCTTAATATTAAGCCTAACTATGTCATTGCTTACTTCGGCTTTTAGCGCTCCATACCATTTGTTCGCATGTCCTGTTTACAAAAATGGTAATTGGGACCACTTCCTTGCTTCGTCTAGTTTCTGGGCGATGCAATATTGATCTTACAGTGCAAGCTAGTATTCTGCATAATCACCAGGTTTGTACACAAATTTCTCTATCTGAATCTTCAGGGACATCTCGTCCCCGTCGCCCTCGGTAGTATTTATAACACAAAACTGTTTTGGAGACTTTTTGGGTTTTGGAGACTGTTTTTTTATTTGGTTCTACATACTGTTGTGTTTTTTGTTTTGGAGACGAGACTGTTGTGTTTTTGGTTTTGGAGACTGTTGTGTTTTCTGGTTTTAGAGACTGTTTTGGTTTTGGAGCCTGTTGTGTTTTTGTAGACTGTCGTATTGTTTGGTTTTGGAGACTGTTTTTGTTTTGGAGACTATAGTGTTTTTGGTTTTGGAGACTGTTGTGTTTTGGGTTTTGGAGACTGTTACATGTTTTGGGTTTTGGAGACTGTGTTGTGTTTTTGGTTTTGGAGACTACTGTGTTTTTGGTTTTGGAGACTGTTGTGTTTTGGAGACTATTGTGTTTTTGGAGACTGTTGTGTTTTGGAGACTATTGTGTTTTTGGTTTTGGAGACTGTTGGGTTTTGGAGACTGTTGTGTTTTGGGTTTTGGAGACTGTTGTGTTTTCTGGTTTTGGAGACTGTTTTTGTTTTGGAGCCTGTTGTGTTTTTGTAGACTGTCGTATTGTTTGGTTTTGGAGACTGTTTTTGTTTTGGAGACTATTGTGTTTTTGGTTTTGGAGACTGTTGTGTTTTGGGTTTTGGAGACTGTTGTGTTTTGGGTTTTGGAGACTGTTTTGGTTTTGGAGACTATTGTGTTTTTGGTTTTGGAGACTGTTGTGTTTTGGAGACTTTTGTGTTTTTGGTTTTGGAGACTGTTGTATTGGGTTTTGGAGACTGTTGTGTTTTGGGTTTTGGAGACTGTTGTGTTTTGGGTTTTGGAGACTGATGTGTAGCTGGTTTTGCTGACTGATGTGTAGCTGGTTTTGCAGAATGTTGTGTTTGTTGTTTTTCAGACGGGTGCGTGTGTTTTTGTTTTGCAGAATGTTGTGGATTTGGTTTGGCAGACTGATACCGTCAGCTGATTTGCGCGAGTTTCTATTTCGGAACAGTATACACGATACAGTCGACACTCGTTATGTCGACATTTTTGGGACCGCCAAAGTTGTGTCGACATATCCACAGGTCGACACATCCGGATCCAACAATACTGACAAGTTTTCCTACCTTATATACAAGTGTATAAGCATTGTATGTACGTGTATTATGATTCGACATTAAATTTTCGTTTCGCTGTTTTAGCGGTGTTGTAATATTAACTAGTCGTATTTTTTACTTTGTGTGTTTATTGTACACCTTATTCATTCATATTGGTACATATACACAAAAGCTCCTAGTTTGTTGTTTCCTTGAAGAACGATTTAATGTCAGTTTGTTTGGAACATACATTGAAAAGATGTTTGCGGGAAAAATAGCGTTCAATTCGTGAGAAATCACTCATGACACTATCCCCGTCTTCCTGGGTTTGGATTAACCGCCTTAACAGATCACAGGCGGCTACACCTTGTTGAATTGTCACATTCAATGGTTCTGGTTCGTCGTCACTGGAATCTGGAACTGGGTTGTCGGTATTTTCTGGATTCAATGAGGTTAGTAATAATGTCTGAGTCAGCCACTGGTTGACGAGATGGAATGTTCAGGTCGACAGTCATGTAATCGTCCATTTCGGTTCGTGATTCGAACACCTGAAGTAATCTGGGCACTGTTTTATCAAAGCATTTACGCTAGCGTAAACCTAAGTTTTCCTAAAATATTGCGTACGTCGATAATATTTGCGTAAATGCGTTTTACAAAGATATTTTAGTTCATTTTCTGTCGTAAGTTTTGTCTTATTCCTAAATGGCAAATATGAGCGTAAGTGAAGAGTTTTTAACACGCACTGTTGATTTTTGACCGTCGCATGTTATTTTAGACCGTCGTTTGTTGTTTTAGACCGTCACTTGTTGTTTTAGACCGTGATTAATCATCAAATCTTAACGACCTTGAATGTATATTTGTTCATTCTGGTACCCGTTATATTAGTTATATTGTGTCCCGACTTGCGTTCGATCGTCAATATTTTTGCGTAAATGTATGCGAGTACTTGCGATCGTTTAGTAAAACTCACTTACGCATTTGCGTAGTGTAGATATCTATGCCTAAATTTACGCGACATTTACGCATTGTTAGTAAAACAGTGCCCTGGAGAGTGGAATGTCGTCATCGGGATCGTCGTCAGATTCTGGTTCGACGAGAGTTTCCTCACCTTCAACAAAACCAGCGTGTTTGAAACAATTGTTTATTGTGCTGGCTTTGACAGATTCCCACGATGTTCTCAACATATGTAACGCGTCGAGAACAGTGACAATGTAAGGTTCGTCAGAGTCAATTGCACGGATTTTTCTGGCAATTAACTGTTTTCTGTAGAAAACTTTAAGGTTTTTTATCACACCTTGGTCCATTGGTTGCGTTACACTAGTTGTGTTCGGGCGTAGGAACACTAGTGTTACAACCTTCATACCCTGGACATCTGGATGGGCTATGCAGTTATCGACAACAAGAGCGATCTTTCGTTTTGACCTGCACATTTGATCATGTTGAGTACGGGCGAGTACGGATTACACCAGGGAACCCGATTAATTTGATCATCGATCTTTTTTACCCATTCTGTGAAGATCTCCCCGGTCATCCATGCTTTTTTATTTGCACGGTACTTGGTAGGCAGGGATTTCACACGTTTAAAACAGCGTGGATTTTTTTACCTGCCTGTTATCAAGAGCGGGTTTTTTTCTGTACCACTCACATTGGCGCATACGTAGGGCGTTCCAAAAGTTCCAGGAAAAGTGCTCTATTGTATTTATCTTATGGTCAATATACTTCAAACTTTGCATTTGCATAGAACAATTCATGATATGAACGCATGAGAGTGTGCCGTACAAAATGACACGACTGCCAAATTAACGTCAGTTATGGCTAAACATGTTCTGACTAAATATAACTCAGTCAGTCAAAGGACACACAAAATACACCTGCTACAATAACAACAATGCTTTATATTCTAAAAGAATGTCTCGCTTTAAGGTATGCACTTCCAGGGTCCGTTTGCATAGTATTCGAAAGTGTCACAAAATCAAGCAGAAACGTCCAACGTAACGTTTAGCGTCTGATTCACAACAGGCCGTATCTTCCTATTTTCATCTGTAGCAGTACCACAGGCATTCTGGAAGCGTTCATATCACGCATACATCCTACCCAATGACAAGCAACGCTTTTAACAGGCAGTGATATAAATTATATTGGTTCAAGTCTTCATGTCCCTGCCAAAAGACAAAAACTGGTCAAATTTCAATGATTTACTAACATTTGACGGGTGATTCTAATACGGCGACAAATAAGACTGAACACAACAGTGGGACTATTTAAACTATGGCATAAATTGACCAAAATGATGTCCTTCGCAAATGTTCAATGCAGTAATTTTAGGTCATTGTTAATTGGTAGCTGTTTGGTTCGGAGCAATGCGTAGGCTAGTTTGACGATTTCTACGACGTGACGTCAAAATTGCACCGGGTAGCCATTACTGATGTTGCTATGGCAGCAGTGCCATTTTGTACAACAAACCCCCATGTGTTTGATTCATGGTATAATATGTATTATAAATTGTTCTATTTACATGCAAAGTTTGAAGTAATTTTAACATACGATAAACATTATAGAGCACTTTTCCTGGAACTTTTGAAACGCCCCTCGTACTAAGGCTGTAATTCGTTCTTTACAAACCTTACCGCCATGACAATCGACTGCCTTAAAATCGAAAGTTTTGTCTGGCAGTGCAAGGAAGAATATGGCTGTCTCGTCAGCATTAAAAATGTCATCTGCAGCATATGATTTTAAAATGACTTGCAGACGACTTTGCCAACTCACAAATGCACTAGCATTTGTGTGTGTCGACGGAGTTACATTCTCCATTAATTTTTTTGAACGTTATTCCATGTCTGGATTTAAACCGTTCCAGCCATCCTACTGAAGCATCAAACGCATGTTTTGATACACCCAGCTGTTCTGCGAACATTCTAGCTTTGTTGCTGTCTCGCCCATCAATGGTGACCTGCCGAGATCTAGCATTTTGGAACCATGCTAGTAATGCAGATTCAACTTCTGGATAGCTTGAAGTTCTTGCCTTCTTTCTACCTGGGACAATCTCTCCAGATAGAAATTTGGCTTTGATGCTATCCTTATTTTTCATCCACGTAGACAATGTATTGTGTGGAACTCCAAACTTAGCTGCGATCTCTCGTTTTGTCATTCACCCCATCTCAACTTCACATATAGCTTCGTATTTTTCTGTATATTATTTTGACGTTAATTTTCTTTTAATACCCTTGAGTCCCGTGGCCGATCCAGATATCCTCCCGGACTGAGTACCGGGCTCTTTACTGGATTGCTCAACCGAATCAAGAGTATGTATCGATCTAGATATCCCAGACTGGTGCGTGTGTTTTGGTTTTGCAGAATGTTGTGGATTTGGTTTGGCAGACTGATACCGTCAGCTGATTAGCGCGAGTTTCGTTTCCTTCTTCTTCCAATTTACGTGACACCAATCAATATGCTGTTTCTTCTGTCACAACGCAAGTGCGCAAAAGTGATAAAAAGTTTAAATATGACAGTAAAACGTTTATAAAACACTTTGTACAGGTGCACAGCAGTACGTTTGTCGAGATCTTGTTGTAGAGTGTGAGAATCGGCATCTGAAGATATAGCACGATGCATGATGTTGTCATCAGCGAATAGCCTCATTTTTGGTGTAATTTCTTCGGGCATGTCATTTATGTAGGACAGGAATATAGTGAAGGTCCTATAACCGATCCCTGGGGTACACTAGAATCAACATCAACTGACTTAGAGGAGACAGCTTCGATTACCACTGACTGTTTCCGTCCCTTTAGGAAGTTTTCAATCCATCTGTTGTTTTTTCCGCAGATTCCAACTAGTTATCCAATAAGTAGGGATTGACTAACCTTACCAAAGGCTTTGGGAAAGTCCATGATCAAGAAGTCTGTCTATTTACCTTCGTCGAGGTTGAGTGTCATGTCATCAATGCATTCTACGAGCTGAGTCTCACAGGATAGCTTTTTAAAATCAACCATGTTGGTTTGGATTGAGTATGTTGTGTTCGTATGAATGCCTTAGGATATTCATATTCATATTTCTTCACCGCCAGAAATGGCGACCCCAGCATATATGCTAAGAAAACTCAATACAATCATAAATAAACCATCATCACAAAACATGTACAGTTATAAATGGAATTACAACATTCAATAATAGTTATAATACATCAGAGAACAATTCGTACAAAAGATTCGATTGGGTTTATATACAAACACTACTGACCACGCGTTCTTGAACTTAATTTATGTTTTACTGTCTTTATACAATTTGTATCTGGTGGTGTGTAGCTGGGATAATAGTCTCCGCATGTGAAATTTAAGTTTGTTAAAACTGTTACCTTTCATATGAGCATAGGATATGGCTTGTGATGATATGCTCCATAATCTTCCAGGTGATACCTGTCAGTGAAACGGGTCTTTAATGTTCAGCTTTGTAGTTCTGACCTTTCTTGTAGAAGGACACACATTTGCGTGCTTCCAGTTTGTTGGTAATCCTCCAGATTCATATGATGTTGTGAAAATAATTCTACAGATTGGTGCGATCATTGTTGCGATCATTGTTGCAAGTTCTTTTAGGATTCTTTGTGTTGTGTGATCAGGTTCTTTAGCTTTGTGAGGGTTTAGACCTTGTAGAAGTTTGAGGATTCCATTTTCGGTGAATGTTATATCTGGAATACATGGGTATTTCTTGTTTGGTTGTCGACATTTTGAATAAAATTTGTCTTCATGAAATTCTATTTTTTCGGAAAAGGCTCACTGGAATTTAGGAATCTTACTAAGATACGAAGTTGGGACAATGATTCTGCATTCAGTTCTTGATGCTTATAGTAAGCACCGACATATCGCTGGCTTAGAATGAGAAGGTCGTATCTACAAAATCAATATTTTGAGAAAACCAGAAAAACTGTCTGACAATTTCTCTTTACTTATGGCACTAAAGACCTTCTCATTCTAATTCATCGATATGCTTAGTACATCTAGAAACGCAACGTTTTCATTCTTGACTTTTTACTTCCATTGCTTATACATTTTTTTAAGTTCGTGTAATAATATTACATACTTTCGTAGAAACTTGGCTATTGCCAAAATTTGATCGATCGGGTTACGTAAATCCCGTGCATCAAGAAAATCCCAAAACGCACTAATTCCACGTGCACCATTTACGTATGATAACTATAGTTCGATTTCGAGCATTGAGCCGTGACTGCACTTTTAAAGTTTAATCCATTCGCCGATAAAGATTGGCGAGGGATTTACCATTCAGATATGTATAACAAAAATTAGTAAGTAGCATATTATCTTCAAACCATATATACTGAGTACATCTAGAAACGCAACACTGGGGTTTCTGTCAACACTTTTCAAACTCTGTATGAATGGCAACCAAACTGTATTTACTTGATGGCATTTTATTCCATGAACAATGCAACTGTAACATTGTTTTCATACAGTGCTATCGATGCAATTGAGCAACACTTGTGTGTATAGTGCGGCTAAAAAGTAACGGAACACAAATTTGTAAAATCCTTTTTTTTCAGAATCGTTGTTCTAAGTGAAAAGATAAAATTTTGATTAATTATTGATTGATTACATATGCATGGAGTCCAACAAATTAATTAGAAGAGTTTGAACCAGTTGTGAACTTTGCCTAGAGATGGTACATGTGGAGTTACTGGTCCTGTCGGAGAGTTGTTTCACATGGATAACCTGGAAATGGGTGGTTGTAAACGGTGCCAAAGTGCTAGTAGAGTGTCTCCAGATGACACATTGTCGGTTCATGGCATTTTATCCAAAGTGAAACCTCCCAGTTGACATCTCCGTCATAGGCATCCGAATCGCTTGATTTGGCCCGTGTTCGGACTATCCTGATATTTTTATTATGAAGCCTAGAACTTTTCTTCTGTGATTTTCTTTCCATTGGCCAACCTTACAAAGGATTCGAAGAAATTTACACCTAAATTTATCATGCATAAATGGTGCACGTGGAATTCGTGCGTTTTTGCATTTTCTTCACGCACGGGAGTTACGTAACCCGATCGATGAAATTTGGACAATAGCCAAGTTTCTACACGATTATACAATATTATTACACAAAATTAAAAAATGTATGAGCAATGAAAGTTAGAAAAAACCAAGGGTGAAAACGTTGCGTTTCTAGATGTACTAAGCATATATATCTTTATTTAAGTCTCATCTCTGTACACATAAACTATACAATTTACAAAACATATATCACAGTACGAAGCCATTCTAAAAGAATTATAAGAGACTATCAAATCACAATTTCATTAAACATTTACAATATAAATCTATGTAACCATTGTTATTCTAATTATAAAAACTGCCCTAAAATATCTATCAAATAAAACACTGAAAATCAAAATCACACTAATGTGTATAGTTACGAAACGTTTTAAAATAAATTTATCACCTTCGATCAGATCGAAAATAAACTGAATAACAATTGCTACATAGGATCTGTAAAACAGGAAATATGAATAAATAAATAAGTTACATTATTTACAAAGGTAAAATGATCTACGTTTTAAAATATCAAAGCAGGTTTTGGCACATAACCTAATCAGAGCTGGATGTGTAAATAAAATGACAAGTTTATCACTATTTGGCAGATTTTCAAATGCATCACAGATTGCTATTGCCAGCATTTTCACCCTAATATCATTATATAAATTACAATCTAAAATAACATGACATTCATCCTCTACGGAATTACAAAACGGACATTTCCTTTCGCTGATTGGCAAGTTTTCGTATCTTCCAGTTTCGAGTCGGATGGGGGCTACACCACATCTAAATTTACTAAATGCTGACCTATGACAAAAAGATAAAATCATGGTACAAAAAGGTTCAACAGTAAATGTGTTTTTAAATAAACGGTATGTACGGAGTTTATTTCTACCCCTTCCATTTGTACTAGATACATTTTGTATTGAATGGAGCCAATCAATTTGAAAAAGATTCAACATACTCTCTTCAACTGATTTCTTAAAACTTAATTTAGGAATTGGCAAAGCAATGTCAATATGATCAGTTAAACCAAGTGACGATAACTTGTGCTTAACAGAATAAAACCAGTTTTTACAAGCTGTACCCGCTAGCCTGTTTGCCCAGAGTGCTATGCGCTTATTAAGCCTAGAAACGTCCATATTACCCAATTTACACCAGAAGTTAGAAATACAACTCCACTGTCGGACAGACGAGGGTCGCCATGCCATTTCACCAATGACAGCTGCGTTGGGGGTATATTTACCAACACCAAGAAAATACCTCATCGCTCTATTCTGTACGGCATTTATACGGGAAAAGTTGTTATGACCCCATATAGCGGCGCCATAACCTATAACTGGCCAAACTATTGAGTCGTAGAGCTTAGAAAAAACATTGTATGGAACACCACCTAGGAGCTTACATTTAGCAATGACAAGGCCTAACGCTCGATTGGCACTCTGGGCAACAGCCTTAGCCGTAATTTCAAAGTCCATGTATTCGTTAAATAATATACCAAGATATGTATATTTATCAACAACATTTAACAAATTATCACCGCATTTAAAAATCATATCAGTTTTTACACGAGACTTCGGTCGGAAATGTACAACATTACTTTTTGTGCTGTTTATAGCCATGTCATTCAACGAGCACCAGTCATTTAGAGCATTCAACAGAACTTGAAGATCTGTACTGGTTTCAGCTAATAAAACAATATCATCTGAATACATAAGAATACATACACAACAGTCATCAATAGTTAATCCAATGTTGAACGACTTCAAATATATGGCAAGATCATTAATGTACAAATTGAACAGAATAGGTGATAAGACACAGCCTTGTCTTAATCCGCAATGAATGTCAAACCATTCTGTCTTGAAATGATTCACCCTGACACATGACGAAACTGACGAATAAAGATTCCTTATAGCTCGAAACATATTTCCAGTAATACCAGAAGCTTTTAGTCGGTTCCAAAGCTTGTCCCTATTTATAAAATCATAAGCTTTGCTAAAATCAATAAATGCACAAAAGGTAGATAATCTGCGTTTTTTTCTACAATCCAAAATACTAGACAATGATGAAATATGATCGATAGTACTACGATTCTTGCGAAAGCCATTTTGTTCATCTACGATTTTGCCATTATTTTCTGTCCATACACTGAGTCTAGAATTAAGTACGCTACAATAAATTTTGTACATAGATGAGGCCAGTGAAATGCCTCTATAAGCAAGAGGGTCTCTCGGATCAGTAGTAGATGATTTAGGGATCGGGTTTATGATCGACTTCCCCCAAACTGATGGTACATAACCACTAATGAAACAAGCATTAAACAATGTGTGTAAAAATAAAACTGAAGTGTCATTTTGCAAAACTTCATTCGGAATGCCATCAACACCACATGCCTTACCATGTTTAGCATCATCAACTGCTTTTTTAACTTCAAATATAGAAATATTGTCATTAAAAGACTCATGAATATGACCAGTACGGACATCATCATCATCTATGTTGACAGGGTCAGACTGGTGAGATTTGTTTAATAGTGAACTGAAATCACTTCACGGTCAAATTGTTTACGAATGATAGAATAATCTGATTTAAACTTTTTCTTTAAACAAGTGTTGGAACAAGACAACCATTTCCTTTCCGCTACTGATACCGAAGACCATAGTGCAGATAGAGTAGTATTCCACCAGGGTTTACCGGGTCTAAATGACTTATTCTTAGCACCAGGAGTAATAGTTTTATACGGAATAGAACTGAACATGTTATCTTTTAAAATCGTACGCCACGAATCATATGCGATATCAATATCGGTTTGAGTTCGCATACCCTGCTCAATATCATCAATGGTTTTACAGACTTCAGTAATAACATCATTACTAAGTGAAAACGATTCTGGTATATTTGAACAATCAAATTTAGCATAAGAACAATGAACAGTATCATGGTTTTGTAAACATGTAGACATAGAGCCAACATCAATATTCCACTTTATCAAAGAATGATCAGGTATATTACTACACACCAAACTATTAATAATTCCGACTTGATTGATGAGATCAGTCGTTGTAACCACTGAAAACTCTTTAAAAAGAGACAAGTCGTCATAACATGTTACACAATAGTCAACAACAGAGGCGCCTTTCACTGATACAGATGTAAAATCATTGTTGGTGAAATTTCGACCATTCAAGATACACATGTTTACATTTATAAGAAAATCAATAAAAATTTCACCATATGCATTCGTTTTAAAATCAACAACATTGCGTGCAGGTATCTGATCTACACCACTAATAAAATCGTCCAGCTGACCGCATCTGCTATTGAAATCACCACACAAAACAATCAGGCCATCGTTCTGGTATTTATAAACATCTGTTAACAAATTATCATAAAATGTATTAACATCAATCAATCTGGACGAATTTTCAGGTGGTAAATAACCACGACTATTGGAATCAATAAATCACGGGTTACCCGCACAAATAGACTCATCTAAGGCCGACTTCATTTGTTACCTGAGTAGCGACTCGAGAGTGAGCAATAACACCCGGATGTTGTTGTTTGCGCATGTCATGGACTCCGATGAACCGAACGTCTGGGGTACATGGAGTAGCGACTCTAGGGTAAACAATCATGGCGGATCAGTTCGTGATTTTCAATGTGTTAGACTATATATTTGACGATGATATGAGTTTTGAAATGAGGTTTCGACAAAATGAATCTTTTATTAAAATTATAATGTCAACTCCGGCTTCTCTCATATACCCTCATGGCGATGGATACCATCAGCTGATCAGGAATGAGGAATTGAGAGACTAATTGTAAGAACTTGTTTCATAACCGACCCAAACTAAAATAAAAAATTAGTATAAACCAACAGCAAACACACAGGTTTCATACAGCGTGTAGCAGTGTATATTATTACTATATAATGTGTTAGTGATTTTTAAAGAAACGAAAATTCCGGTTCGCTAGCCTACCCTCACTGGACTGGCTGGAGAACCGATTCCGGTTCTAAAAGGTCACCGCCTATAGAAATGTTTTCCTTGCTCAAGTCAAGGGTCAACTCACCATCACGTGAGTAGCACATAAATCTACAATAAAATATTCCTTGCTTAACTGTCAATTCACCAGCACATATATCTACTATCACTACAGTAGGAATGTGATCGTATACGAATGAGACCGGGTACGGATCCGGCCGCATATCCGATCTGCGGAGTACTTCACGAATTTGTGCATTGTCGCTAATAGATATACCACAATTTAATTCAAACAAATCATGTGTGATAATATTCTAACTTCAATTTCAATGCAACAAACGTATTTTTCAACTGGGTGTAAAAACTTACAATTCATCATCTGCTGCATTGCATTTGGCCGCCATGTTTAGAATGCACTAACCCAGCTCGGACCTTGGGTTGAAGAAGAGTCGAGTTCAAAGGTTAAATTACGTCACTAGAGTTGCTACCCCTTGCGTTCTGTTCATGCGCGAGTTAAAATAGTTCGTACCCGAGTAACAAGTGAAGTCGCCCTAAAAGGTCAAGGCTCAATGGCTCAGGGTTCAAAATTGAACTATATTGGGGCAGATTGCATCGAATCCTTTGTAATGTTTGTTTATGGAAAAAATCACTAAAGAAAAGTTCTAAACTGCAGAATCAAAATGCCAGGACAGTCCGAATATGGGCGAAATCAGGCCGTTCGGATGCCTTTATCGGGGGCGTCAAATGTGAAGTTGCGCGACGGTACAATTGCCATGCATCTGTTTCATCTGGAGTCATGCTACAAGCACTTTGGTACCGTTTACAACATATATCGACATTTCTGTGAATCGTCATCTGATTTTAAATATTATACCATCGACATAAATATTAAGACCGTTGCATCATACTGATATATATATAATAAAGCGCTATTGTCACGCATACTCATGTGTCGTTAAAAACACGCCGTTTTGTGTAGCGTAACTTTCGTCCCATTTCAGGACGTCGGTGCACTATTCGAAATGACGATTCACTCGGACTATCGAATCTTCGTTGCATTTTGCCTTTATACTAAATTATACACTAATACTTGTCTCAGATAAGAACATAACACCTAAGTATATAAAAGTAAAGTTTTCTTGCGAAAAGTACACAGTTTAAATTGTATAAAATGAATGGTGCTAATATCGGTAGGGGAGATCTCATTTGCAGTGTGGCCATAGGACTGATTGGATATTGCATTAACTGGCCGACCCTTGTTTATGAATAAACGAAAATTCAGTCAAAACTGCATATTTTGGTAGGCTATAGGACATTACAATCCAGGTTTGTGAGTTTTTGATCCCTTAGACAATTGAAAAGTAGCAGTTGTTTTGATGTTGGATGACGTCCTAGCGTCATAAAAGTGAGCCACTACTAAACTGCTGACGCGTTAAGCTGACGATATGTATAGAGGAAACTGCTGACCATATAGAAAAAGAGGGAAATTGCTGACCATATGTAATAAGATGGATTACATATTTTATTGTCTTTTATCTGCCTTATATGTAAGATGGTGCGCATTGTAAACGTTTGTATGCCTGAAATAAATACTTGTAATTGGTATTTAATAATTTTGTTTGGTTGTTTGCAGAATTCAAAAAAATACAGAAATAATGTTGTTTGAAAACTGTAATTATCGTTGTTATTTTAATATATTTGACATTGCAATATGTATATAAATATATTATAAACATACATTGTAATAAAGATTTATCAAACATGATTAAATAAAAGATATTACTAAATTGTTTTCAAACAATGTGAACTATTCCGCCGAGATTCAAACCTTCGACCTCCTATTATTATCATTTTTATTATTATTATTATTGCGAATACTATCAAGTACATTTTTTCAGGAATTGTTTTCACAAGTTAATTCGTGTTCTAATGGACGTCCTTACATTATATTACAGTGCAACTATCCTGGTGTCGGAGATTCTTCCTAGAGGGCGTGACCTGTTCTGTGCACCGACGAAGCGACGGGTATATGCAGAAGTCGAATGTCTGTACCAATGGAATACAGTAGCTGACAACGTAAACTACCTAGTTCGCGAGTGGGGAAGAAGTTTAGAGTGGCTAAAGACGATAAGCCAATACGAATTTTATGACATGTTTGGAACTGTAAGACGTCACCTTGGAAGAGATGGACTTAATCTGAGTTTTGAAGGGGTCGAGTTGTTAGCTACAACCATCGAGACTGCGATGGAAGTTGTAGTGGAAGTTGTACGTGAACCTGTGTTGGAAGTTGTAGCGCGTGAACCAACCTTGTCCCGGATTCGGTCGTCACGACGCAAGCTTGTGGGTCGCTCACCAGCTTGTCAGATATCATCACGTCGTCAACCTGTTTGTCTGGCTACAACTGTGCGGAAGACTGCTATTGAAAACAGGGTATGTATATCGAGCGATGTTTAGAAATGTTATCAAAAATATATATATACAGTTTTAATAGAATGGCCGTGTCTTCAAAACATAACCAATTAATGAATCGTTGTGGTAACCGGAAGTTTACTTGCAGAATGTCAGTGTTTCCACGTATCAAAACCTAATCACTGTATGACTTTAACATTGTAAGAGAGAGACTTTACACTATGATGTTAATATGAACTCGACTAGTTAAATACCGATTATACAAAGATAACCGCAGTTATATGTAATATACGGAAAATATAATATACTTATATGCAAGTTCCAACAGCGTTTTACCGGTAAACAAACTGTATACTATTAATGCATTTTTTTCTCATCCAGAAATCGTACGAGGTCATAAGAAATCTGCCATCTGCTCCTACAATTGGACCTTCGTGTAGTAGACCGGCTAGGAGAACTGCAAATTCTACTCACCTGACTCCATCACAGCAAACACCTGTGCGTCCAATATCCAGTACGCCGAAACGAAGAAGATCATCGGATGAGTGTGCCAATAGTGAAAAAGTGTTCTGAATGGAATCTTCGAGTAAGACATAGTACTTTTTGAGTACAGATATTGTAAAACTTGTTGGAGGTGGCCCGGATAACCACATGTTTTCCAAGACTGACAGGATGTTGTAGTACGGGGAGGCGTCGAGCATCTTAGAATCGAAGCTTCCACACAATGCTACCAAGGAACCGCCATTCAAGCCAAGTGAAGGTAATGTGTTTTTTATATTGTGGTTCTGTGGATGGAAATAAAATGGACGATTGGAAGGCGGATGGTTACACGTGGCGGCATAACGGTCGAAAGGAGTACAAGTTTGACGGTAACGTCATTGAACGCTATTTTTATGACATAAAAACAAAAAGTGTATTAGTGATGAGTTCTAGAAACATTTATTTAGATATAAAGACAGTCGTTTCAATGATAAAACCGCCATAATGGAATATGGCAATTCCAGCGCCTATAAGGCAATGCCACATGGTAACAGGAGAAGGGGCCGGAGGTCATTTAAGCGAACACAGCCACCCTTAATTAAACAAATTAATAGTTCGACTGATACAACCAAGGACATGCCTAGGGAAACGTTTGATGAGTTAAAAACTGAACAAACGCCAGCAACACAGATGAATGGGGTTAATGTCCCTAGGAATGTAAAACAAGTACAAAATTTACATCGTGCTGTTAATAATGAACAAAAATTATAACACGATTCAATGTATTCCCTTTATCTTTCAGTCAACCAATTAGAAGGTGGATACAATTTAGTATAAACTACAAAGAAAACCCCTGGTTTAGAAGTTATAATCGGTAATACTGAACAACTTTGTGATGAAGTGAATAAATTGTTGCAATTAAAAGACTTCAATTTTGAAATATTTTATATGATACCACGTTTAACCTGGGTGGTTTTTATGTTTCGACCGTAGCTATTCAACATCCAATGTTTAAAGAAACCCCCGTTCTACCAATAGCTTTCATGTTACACGAGAGGACATTTCGGAATTGTCACAAGGAGTTAAAGACATTTAAAAATAATACTATATTTGAATTTAAAAAATGTTACCATTGTTACACACAGAGAAAAGGCCATTATCAACGCGTTTTAAACCAAATTAAATGATGCATTGCTCGTAAACTGCTGGAATCACATATTAAATGATGTAAAATTTTGGGTTTTGAAACATGGGGTACAAGAGACGACGAAAAAGTCTGTGAAATACGTATGAAATATTTATAACCATGCGAAACTGAGGAACATTTCGATGAATTATTTAAAGTATTAAGATTAACGTGGAATGAAGCATTTGTAGAGTATTTTGATGATAATTTACTGTGTAATTTAAACAATACGCATCTCGCTTGGTTTTACAAGAAAGAGGTTGATACAGCCCATATTCTGGAATCACAAATGATGTAAGTGAAAGTCTTAATTCTATGTATAAAAGATTAATAGATTTTGAGGAATAGGAAATACATCTAGAAACGCAACGTTTTCATCCTTGATTTTTTCTTACTTGTTCATACATTTTTAAATTTTGTGTAATAATATTGTATAATCGCATAGAAACTTGTCCCAATTTTATCGATCGGGTCACGCAACTCCCGTGCGTCAAGATAATCACAATACACACGAATTCCACGTGGACCATTTAAGCATGATAAATTTTGGTGTAAATTGCTTCGAATCCTTGTAAGGTTGGCCAATGGAAAGAAAAGCACAAAAGAAAAGTTCTATGCTTCGGAATAAAAATGACAGGATAGTCCGAACATGGGTGAAATCCTGCGATTCGGATACCTATGACGGGGACGTCAAATGGGAGGTTTCACTCCGACTAAATTGTCATTAACCGACAATGTTTCCTCTGGAGACACTCTACTAGCACTTTGACACCGTTTACAACCATCCATGTCCAGGTCATCGATGCGAAACCTGTAATTCCACATGTACCATCTTTATGCAAAGTTCACACCGGAGTCATACACTCCTAAACAACTTCTTAGACGTTATGAATATGTAATAAATTAATCAATTAAATAATTAATCAATATTTGAACTTTTCACTTAGAACAACGATTCTGAAAAATTAGGAGTTTACCAATTTGTGTTTCGTTAATTTTTAGCCGCACTATACACACAAAGCACCGTTCAATCGCATCGATAGCACTATACGAAAACAATGTTACAGTTCCATTGTTCATGGAATAAAATATCATTAAGTAAATACAGTTTGGTTGTCAATAAAAAAACATTTGAGAAAGTGTTGACAGTAACCCCAGTGTTGCGTTTCTAGTTGTAATCAGTATAGAGCATATGGTTATGTTCCTGCATTTTTCACAAGGGAGTATGTTCCTTGAATTAATCCGTGCTTTTTGTGGTGAAAAAAGAGAGTGGTCTTAATTAAAACCTACGAGTAATTATACATATGCATCACTAGATTCCGAAACTGTAACACTCCCCAAAAATGTCTGTCATCCGACCAAAATGATCCAACTAATTAAACGGGAAGTATCCGCTTTGTGTAAAGACCAAACTGACATCGATAATGTTAAAAAATAATAGTGAAAAAAAAACACCAAAAAAAAACATCACCTATAAACAATCAAAAATGGCTTGCAATTAAAGTTCTGGAAGAAAATGACATTTTTTTAGTTCCCTAAAGTGCTCTAAAGATGTAAACGTATAGCGTTACTTTTTTTCACAGGGAGTCGTGCACCTGTCCATCAACTGCCAGATGCTATCATATAATTGCCGAAATGATGGCTATTGGTACGCAATTACCAGAAGACAAAAAAAACTTTTGACAAAATTAAGATGAAACTGTAGGCCAAAAAAAATGTGGAACAAAAAAGGTAGGGTCGGTGATATAGATAGCACCATGAATGTTACTGCTACACCGGACTCCATACTAAAAACTGCTACAAAAATTACATCTCACACGCCTACGTTTACACCAACTATACATAGTATTGATAGTGAACCGTATGATAGGCCTGAATAGACCTACTCCGGATCTCCACTAATATATAGGTATAAATAGATTTTTACCGTTATAATCCTTGTGTCACTTGAATTTTCATAACTGGACAATAGAGTTGGGGTCAGTTGTGTTTGCATGTGAATATAAAACCTGTCGAACTAGGCCAGATTTGTTTGTACCTACATCCTACATGTAAATTAAGGGGAAAACCACCTTGCACAGAGTTCCGGATATCAACTATGGTTAGACATAAGTGCTCGAAGGTCGCTTTTTAAATCTTCAACACCTAATTCCATTTTAAAAACTCCAAAACGATTTGGCTCAACAGAAATTTTACCTACTAAAGTTAAAAAACTAGCGAATTGTGGAATGTTCAATGTTAGTAGAATTAAGTGATTTAAGAGATGACAGCTAACCGGAAGTAGACACAAACACAATGTAGATAGATGACTTAAAATTAAACGAGGAAGATAAAAACCTGAATGGTTCACTATGGTCTATGTACTATGATGATTCACCTAAATTCAGATGTAATATACATTTCTTTTCCAAAAATAAGGTATGAAAAATCCGACAGGGAAGGTAGCACTCAACCCAACCAACCGAGCACAGAAATCAGAAACACCACGACACAACTACCCTGAGCAATGCCCACAGAAACCCATGCCAAACGGCGACCAAATGAGGCACAACAACCCCGGGACGTGACCTAGTTTAAACACTAATGACAGTGACCTAACGTAATGCGACATAAAGAGGCACAACTACGACTTGACCTAGTTAAAATAATGGACAAGGTAGAAATGGGATGGGAAATAATATTACATATTCCTAGCAACAACATTGAGCAATGCCCACACACAAGCCGAAGAAAAATTAAATATCCAAGTCCACGCCGAAAAAATGCAGGATGACACGCATTCACAAAGAAATTGTATTATATCGGTTATTGCCGAATGAAACGCAGCCAATATTCAACCAAGTTCCCAAAGGCACCACTGCACGGCGAACCAACCACATAAACCCATCAAAACGGCGACTAAATGACTCACAACCACCCCTGACCTAGTTTAAAACACCAAGGACGGTGACATAACGTTAATACGTCTTAAAGAGGCAATTTGGGACTTGACCTAGCTAGTTTACAATAATGGGCAAAAAGAGGGCGAAAATATATATGCCTGAAACGTTCAAAAAAATTATTTTCAGTAGTTTTTCTTTAGCATCTTTTTTCGAGTTTATAGGATATTTTACCATTATCATCTAGTTCCGTATCCATGGGGAGTGAATTAAAGGAGGCCTTCAGTGGCTCCCATTGTTCTGAAAGTCTTCCTGATATCTGTTGCATAGCCAGCCAGCGCGTATCAGATGGTTTCAACAGCTTGTGTATCACGCCACAACAAAAGTCCTGCATTTTAATTAGTCCAACCTGTCCCTTTGAAGATTTTTTGAACCAACAGAATAACAGAACAGACAAGTCGTGGATTTCAGACGGCATTTTAGAAACGCTCTTCTTCGTCACTATATGAATTCTATGCGCAATGCACAATACCGACACGATTTTATCCTGGACCCGTCTCAACCTTCCAAATAATCCTTTATCTTTGTCAATCATTGTGTTTGCACCGTCTGTACCTGACGCGAAAATGTTATTCAAAGGAACTTTAGCTTTTTTTAAAACCCCACTTATTCCGTTGTATATACTTTCACATGTAGCCGAAGTTAAATTAGAACTTTAAAGACATATCCTCTAACACAACCAATACTTTCATCAAACAATCTGACCATAACGCAACACTGCTGTTAGGTTGTAATATCTGTAGTGTCATCAGTAAGTAATGTGAAGTTTTCCGTTCTCCTTTTTTCTATTAGACCTTGGTCTAACTCAGGAGCTAGACACCTAGTGTAGACACCTAGAGAAAAAGCCGAAATTTTGAACGACCAATTTACATCAGTCTTCACAAAAGAGCGAAACAGAGACCTACCAAACTTGGGCCCATCATCACACCCTAGAAATGGAAAATATTCACATAACAACAAAAGGAGTTGAAAAATGTATTGACAGATAGAACAATAAGAAAGCCAGTGGACCAAACAAGATCCCCATAACAATTTGAAGAAACACTCAAGATACTTGCCCCTGTAATTACTGCCATATACCAACAGTGCGTTGATTCTGGAGATTTACCAACTGATTGCAAATGTTGTGCTCATCTTTAAGAAAGGAGACCGCACCAAACCTGAAAACTACAGGCCGGTATCCTTAACCGACATAGCTATTAAGATGATGGAACACATTGTGGTCTCACAAATGATGAACAACCTGGAAAACAACAACATCCATGGAGAGACTTGCTTATACTGCATCTGGGGTATTTGGACCGGTTTGGTGATTACAATGGACTGAGAGACAGGTGGGAAGCCTACTGTGCTAAATATTGGGTGGCGTCGCTGATAGGAAATTACAAAGACAACTGGTTCAATTCACTCTTCCAGACAGCAGCTCAAGTGTTCATTCATCGGGAAGATTTTCTTAAAGTAATTAAGTAGTTAACTGTCCAGACCTCGAATCAAAATATTTTGTCAGTGGAAGCCGATCTACAATCAGAGACTGTTGTCACAATGCTTCGTGCCCTCACAGCCATTTACGTGAAAATTGCTGCTCCCTACTAATGGCGCTAGTTACATCTGGCAAGGTCCAATATCTCGAACTATATTACCATGTCCAATAACTTGATCACTTTCTTGATGGCTGTGCTGAAAGTCCAGACATTCTGTTCAGTGAAGACAAATATTGGCTCGTCTCAGAAGAGTTGACTATTCCCCGCATCCACAAATTCCAAAATGAACTGTCTAGTCCTATTCCCGATACTGAATTAGAATTCCTAAATGCGTTTGTTAGTGTTGTGTGCAAATCCATTCTAAGAACAATACACATACAACTTGTAGATTTCCTACCAGGCGGAAGGTACAGCACGCACACGACAAAAGAAGACCTTAAACGAACATCGTTTGCACAAGTGACAAATTTAGCCTGTGGATTCCAGTCTGCGGAGAAGACCAAATGTTTCATTTCACCATCACTCCTCGGTGCAAATGTTAAAAAGAAATCGAAGGCAGTTGATTTCCTGGTTAAGCGAAATGCCGGAAGATCGGAAGAAAACCGTAATGAAAAAGGTTCGTCGGGGTGGCGTGGAATTGCGTAAACGTCACCACGAGCAGGAAAAGTGTTCAAAGGGAAATGATTGAACTAATGGAAAAGGGACACAAATAAAAAAGCGTAAAATAGGTTAACAAAATGAACAAGACGAATTTGAAATAGAACATATTAATTTAAGTGAAATACTTCCAAATATGGATGACGGATTTAGAGTCAATGAGTACGAAGTTGTTGCATACCAGGTTGCTTTGTATCATGGATGCGTATTGAGTCAATATCAAAAGAATCTGCCTCGGCACCATGTCGTTAGCCCGGTACATTTATGTGGCCACCTCGGAAGGACATTCAGCTTGTGAACAGACAGTTCGTGTTAAAACGAGATGTTCTTCCTGAATGTTGCAATTCAGGACGTCAATGGTTTTTGCCCTGTTATGAAGACATTGCCCATGTTTACGAGAAGTATCGCGACATGTACTTTTGAAATTCTTGACATGCTTGAAAACATCCAAATCTGTTATTAATGTCCAATTGATTACAATGCTTGCTATGTTTTTGAAATGAAATTGTGTGAACTACTATTGATTATCTAAATAGTGTTAAAGAATGATAAGTTTTAGCTGAGATATGTGCTTTTGTGTGAGATTTGTTGATTACATTATAATACATTGATTTTTGATGACGACCCGAAAAACAAAGTTGAAAATGAAATAGATCTGCTTAAATCTCGTGCTTATTCATTGAGATGTATGTCCCATTGATAATATATTGCTGACCTAGCCTACTTACTAATATACATTTGCTGGTTTCTGCGGTGAGGGGGGCATAATTCATCGGCTCACTGAAGAGTTTTGGCATGATGCAAATTAGTATGTAGCCTAGGGTGGTATAGATCTATATATCCATTATTTCATTATTATTATCCCCCGCCGAAGGCGAAGGGGATATGGTAATGGTAGGCGTCATTCCGTCCGTCCGCCCGAACTTCTGTGTGCAACTCCTCCTATATTTCTAAAGGGAATTTGACGAAACTTTCACAGAATAACTGCTAAGGTGTCCCCCAGCGCATATTGTCAGGATTTTTTTATTCGACCATTTTTGACAAAGTTATTGCCCTTTGTTGTTTTTCACGTATAAGTTCTTCTGTGTGCAACTCCTCCTACATTTCTTAAGGGAATTTAACGAAACTTTCACAGAAAAACTGCTATGATGTCCCCCAGCGCATATTGTCAGGATTTTTTTATTCGACCATTTTGACAGAGTTATCGCCCTTTGATGTCTTTTACATATAAATTCTTCTGTGTGCAACTCCTCCTACATTTCTTAAGGGAATTTGACGAAACTTTCACAGAATTACTGCTATGATGTCCCCCGGTGCATATTGTCAGGATGTTTTTATTCGACCGTTTTTGACAGAGTTATTGCCCTTTGTTGTTTTTTACATATACATTCCTTTCTGTGTGCAACTCCTCCTACATTTCTTAAGGGAATTTGACGAAACTTTCACAGAATAACTGCTATGATGTCCCCCAGCGCATAGTGTAAGGATTTTTTTAATTCGACCATTTTGGCATAGTTATTGCCCTTTGTTGTTTTTTACACATAAATTCTTCTGTGTGCAACTCCTCCTAAATTTTTAAAGGGAATTCAACGAAACTTTCACAGAATAACTGCTATGATGTCCCCCAGCGCATATTGTCAGGATTTTTTTATTCGACCATTTTTGACAGAGTTTTTGCCCTTTGTTGTTTTTTACAAATAAATTCTTCTGTGTGCAACTCCTCCGACATTTCTTAAGGGAATTCGACGAAACTTTCACAGAATAACTGCTATGTTGTCCCCCAGCGCATATTGTCAGGATTTTTTTATTCGACCATTTTGACAGAGTTATTGCCCTTTGTTGTTTTTACATATAAAATCCTTTCTGTGTGCAACTCCTCCTACATTTCGTAAGGGAATTTGACGAAACTTTCACAGAATAACTGCTATGATGTCCCCAATCGCATAGTGTAAGGATTTTTTTAATTCGACCTTTTTGACAGAGTTATTGCCCTTTGTTGTTTTTTACATATAAATTCTTCTGTGTGCAACTCCTCCTAAATTTTTAAAGGGAATTCAACGAAACTTTCACAGAATAACTGCTATGATGTCCCCCAGCGCATATTGTCAGGATTTTTTTATTCGACCATTTTTGACAGAGTTTTTGCCCTTTGTTGTTTTTTACAAATAAATTCTTCTGTGTGCAACTCCTCCGACATTTCTTAAGGGAATTCGACGAAACTTTCACAGAATAACTGCTATGTTGTCCCCCAGCGCATATTGTCAGGATTTTTTTATTCGACCATTTTGACAGAGTTATTGCCCTTTGTTGTTTTTATATATAAAATCTTTTGTGTGCAATTCCTCCTACCTTTCTTAAGGGAATTTGACGAAACTTTCATAGAATAACTGCTATGATTTCCTCCAGCGCAGTTATTGCCCTTTGTTTGTTTTTTACATGTACACTATATAATCGTGCATCATCAACAACAATTCAACTGTATTGGTTATCTTTATGAAGCTTTCGTGATAATATTTGTCGTTTACCTCAATATTTCCTTCGGCGGGGGATATGGCTGTCAGTGACTGCTTCTTGTTATTATTTCAATTGGGGATTTCCGGGAGGGGTGTCCTCTCCCGATGTTGAAAATTTTTTGCAATGACACATTGAATTCATGCAATTTCCTGCTATTTAATCATCATTGTGCATGATAAATGAGCATTCAATATACACATGAATGGCCTCAAAGTTATTGAGAGTGTTTTGAACAGTGATTAGTGCATTTGTCATATGGTCTGGCGCTCCGGGTTCAAATCCAGGTAGAGGCACATACATATGCCTGCCATACTTCAGCAGAAATCTGACTGGCAATTAGTGCAAGGGTTCCAGTGTTGCATTACATTCTATTACACCTTGTGTGTCAGATTTTTGTCACATATTTATCAAAATTGGTCAAAGATTTATCTACATGATGTTTAAAAGATCCAAATATAGTTTCAGCATTGTAGACATTATGTCTTTAAAAAGTATATGAAAAGTAACAACATTTTAGCAACATTCTTTATTCAAATTTTATAAATAAACTTTAAATATGCTAGCTAAAACATATAGATACATCAACATTATCAGACAGAAGTATTGATTTAATAATTGAATCATTTAAACAAGGGTGTCAACAGAGCTGAAATAAAAATCAGGAATTACATGCAGCCGAACAAATGGTCATCAATGACCTTGTCTACATATTTAACTCTTAATTAAACAAATTCCAGACAATATCATTATTAAAACTCCATTTCTTTAGATATTTTAATTAAATAACCTTTACTTTGGTCACAAAAATTGCACTGACAGGAATGATAAATATTTTTAATCTGGAAATGACACCCTTGTAACTAATAATAATAATAATAATACTAGTATTCAAACAGAGAAAACATTTGAATAAATTATACAAAATGGTGTATAGTATGCAACACAAAGAAGTAAAATGTTATACTATTTCGTTGCATTAGTCAATTGTTTATGAAATTTTTAAATCATGACAAATTTATGTTGCACAATATACTACATCATTCAATACCTTATACGATGTTATATTATTTACAACAATGTAATGTCACACAAGTATAGCTTGGAGAACTCGGCCTAATCCTGGCCTTCTATCATACATGAATATATTACACGGTCACACAAGTATAGCTAGAAATACTCTGATCCTGGCCTTCAATCATGCATGAATATATTACACGGTCACACAAGTATAGCTAGAAGAACTCTGATCCTGGCCTTCAATCATGCATGAATATATTACACGGTCACACAAGTATAGCTAGGAGAACTCGGCCTAATCTTGGCCTGGCTTCTATCATACATGAATATATTACGTGTCACACAAGTATAGCTAGAAGAACTCTGATCCTGGCCTTCAATCATGCATGAATATATTACACGGTCACACAAGTATAGCTAGAAGAACTCTGATCCTGGCCTTCTATCATACATGAATATATTACACGGTCACACAAGTATAGCTAGAAGAACTCTGATCCTGGCCTTCAATCATGCATGAATATATTACACGGTCACACAAGTATAGCTAGAAGAACTCTGATCCTGGCCTTCTATCATACATGAATATATTACACGGTCACACAAGTATAGCTAGAAGAACTCTGATCCTGGCCTTCAATCATGCATGAATATATTACACGGTCACACAAGTATAGCTAGAAGAACTCTGATCCTGGCCTTCAATCATGCATGAATATATTACACGGTCACACAAGTATAGCTAGAAGAACTCTGATCCTGGCCTTCAATCATACATTAATATATTACACGGTCACACAAGTATAGCAAGGAGAACTCGGCCTAATCCTGGCCTTCTATCATGCATGAATATATTACACGGTCACACAAGTAAAGCAAGGAGAACTCGACCTAATCCTGGCCTTCTATCATGCATGAATATATTACACGGTCACACAAGTATAGCAAGGAGAACTCGACCTAATCCTGGCCTTCTATCATGCATGAATATATTACACGGTCACACAAGTATAGCTAGGAGAACTCGGCCTAATCCTGGCCTTCTATCATACATGAATATATTACACGGTCACACAAGTATAGCTAGAAGAACTCTGATCCTGGCCTTCAATCATGCATTTATATATTGCTTTGAATGATACCGTACTTACTCAGTTACTAGACTACTAGTCGACGTTTATAAACAGATGAGTGTTTCACTTTACAACTCTGACATGATGTCTGGCAGAGTCATCCACCTAGGGTGCTTCCTGGCAAACTCATGAACAACCTTGCAAATACCAATGTCCATGTCCCTGTGAATCGACAGTAAACAAAGTGCTGACAGCCTGTCCTGACCCATAGATGATCTTAGTTTGGTTTTGACCAGTCCCAGACCACTTATACTCCTTTCGCATTCACATGATGTAACCGGAAATACACAAGATATTGATAGTACAATATGGATATTGGGATACAGCTGGGTATCACAATGTTGTATAGAGTCCTGTAGTGTTGTAGGAGGGTCAGTAACACCTCTCCACCTAGCGTGCCACAAATGTAGTTCTGCAGGCAGGGACTGAGGAGATGGAAGGTCATCTTGAAACCACTCAAGGTCGTTAGCACTAACATGGGAAGAACATACTTGTTGAGGGATGAGTTTAAGTCCCATAGCTGCTTTTGTCTGTAAGGCACTGAATCTGGTCTCCATTTCGTTAACAAAAGTGTCAACAAATGGAATTGTTAAGTTTCTCTTGAAGTTATCTTCAGGCGTTGCTGCATCAATGTTGTCACATTTTGTCTGACGATCACATAGTCTGGGCTTGGAAGGTTGAACACCAAGATTGTTGGCAACATTTACAGCTTCTTTGAACCAGGTGTTGTGGTAAGTGTCAATATTGGTTCGGACGTCTTTGAGAGCTTGCTGTACCATGTTTAGCTGAGACATGGCCTTGACCACATCAACTGAACGACCTCGAAGAACAACAGGAGGGATTTGCAATCGTAAAAGCTCGGCCATTTCCGTTTGTCTCCGGTAAATACACCTCGTAAATAAGTGTAGAAATACACCAATATCGTTCGCCAGAACTTCCTTCTCACTACTAAAGTCAGCTACATCCGCGTGAAAATAACACGTTATGTATCCATCAATACGATGGTTATTTTACATGTTCTGATTAATTTTCTTATTCCTACGGCATAGCAGGACGTATCGCGAAGAAAATGTCAAATATCTTTGTAGAAAATAATATCTAGCACGGATTATGAATGAAATTGACGTCTTGTTTATCACATGACGTCATAATGATATTACGTTTATTTGGCGTCAATGTAAACGTGACGTTGTGCGAACTTTTATTTCGTAGCGTTCTTTCCTAGTTTATACAACTAGCCTATAATTGTATTCTTGCTTTCAATTCTAGTATTTAGCAGCTGTCGTCCTCTTTCTCAAGTTTAAAATTTAACATATTTGTAGCCGTATGTACGTGTACATGTTGTATAAACGTAACTGGGGGAGCTGCCATTTTCGAATCATGTGACTGAAAGTAGTTCAAAATGTCGCCTTGTTATGTCAGAGGTATTTTCCATTCGATAAAAACCGAGGTGATTAGAATGGAGGGATTTGATGTAGCTAAGACAGCGGGTCACAATTACAAGTACAACGATAAACTGAAAACCAGTGATAGCCATCAGGAATCCAGAGATCTCGGCAGAGGTGGTAGACTTTGATTCATTCTCCGTCAACTCGGACATAGCATCAACCATGGCGGGGAGGAAGTCAATAAATATTTCAAGGGCGGCATGACGCTCAACCCAGCGTGTACGGCAAAGAGACTTCATCTTCTGGCGCTTAGACTCAGTGACTTCCATGGCAGAGCGACATTTAGCAAGAAAAGTCTGTCGTTTCGGCGAGTAGTTGAAGAACACAGTAATTTGAAAATACATATATAAACATACTAAATTATAAATTACAATGAATCAGTTAAGACACCAATTTATCAGCAGAGTTCCTTAACATGTATAGCCCTGAGAACTCTGCCTGATCCTTAAGGTGAGTATGATTCTTGTCAGTTTACATCTATTACATGTAGTAACACCTCAAGTATTACAGAATCATTTCACACAACTCACCAACCTTCAACACTTACATTGGTCAGGAGTTCTACTGAGGCTTAATGCCCAATCCTGAAAATGAATCGCAAGTCTGTTTCAGGAGCCATATGCATACATTCCTACACATTTACACATTGATTAATTGTTAAAATACATATTATAATTATGGATCTTCAAATGACCATAACTTTGTCAATCCTTTGAATATTTTAATAAAATAACTGCTTTGTCCAGAAAAGATCATTCGTTCTAATGCAGCCAAGTCGGATTTCCAGATTAATCTAGAATTGTAGGACCCCTGATTGGTTTATATTTTTTCAATATGTTTTTCGTTTCCAGATTAAGATGAAGGCAGCAAATAGTGCCTTTCGTCCATCCGGTCAGATCGTTCGAGAAGCCATGCGAGAATTGAATGACATCAATGTCAACGTCCAGGCGGAAACGGTGAATCTTCCTAGGACTGTTAACCGTCATAGTCAGGCTATGCATCCTACTGATCCAAAGCCAGATTAACTTGAATTTGAGGCATGTTTCAAATTATGTTAATAACTGCCTTTGTATCTTAGTGGTTAGTGCGCTTTGACCCGGGTTCGAATCCGAATGAAGTCATATATACATAATTATATATATACACTTACGCACACTCCTAACGCAACACTTTTATCATTCTAATTTCTCAAAAAGTATTGAAGATATGAAGTTGCGCTTATAAACCATGCTGTTTTAAGTCATTAGCGATGCAGAAATGTTGAAATCATTCATCCGTGACGCTTTGTCAGTTCTGAGCGTAGCGCGTAGGCGATTTCATCGTGCTGCACGTGAAAATCGTTGTATGCGGAAAAAATCGATATTCTTCGTCATTGAGTTCCTCTTTAGCGACAATCAGATGGAAAAAACAGATTTGTATAACAAATGGCTCGGATGACTATCGAAGAGCGTGGTCGGGCGATTGGAGGTTACAGGTTGGTCAATCCATTAGACAGGTATGCGCTGCACTTTACTACATACTGTACTCGCTAATAATAAGAAAAAAACTAAACTATGATCAATTTTTGTGGGGAGCGATGGCCTGGAGGTAGGACGCGCGCTTCTGCGCCGCTTCAAGATCGAGAGGTCCGTGGTTTAACCCCGGGGTGAACATGTGATAAGAGTAAGGGTGGACAAACGAAATACTAATGCCTCAAGACTTGTGAGATATTCTGTGATCGGTTAGTTGGGATAAACTGTTAAGAAGATTTTTTCCTCCTTGTTGACATTTTACATGGTGCCGTTTTGTGACTTCTGGTTTTACGGTGATGCTCAACATTTGAATTGTTTTAACCTTATTGTTAACCTACTACAATAATAATTAAATGAGGCAGTTGTAAAGGTTTGATTTATTTGTTCTCCAAATTTTAATCAAATCTCTTCATGCATATTTGAGAAATCACGAAAACTATAGGTGTTGCGTTAGGAGTGTGCGTAAGTGTATATACGAATACATGGTCGTAGGAGCAGGGGGGGGCAGGGGGGCGGATACAAACATATCGTTTGCCCCCCCCCCCAATAATTCAGACGAAAAGTATAATTTACGACCTAATATATCTCGTTGTAGGCAATTTGCCTTCAGTTCTTGGTGAAAACGTATTAAAAAAATTTTAACACATCGTTTGCATAAAATACACTCGTCACATAAATTGTACTCTAAACGTCCCCCTACCCTCCTATACGACTTTGAGAGGTTGTCAATTATATATAAAGCCTTTGAAACAAACGTTTTCACATTAAGCTTCAATCTCAAAATCGAGCATTTAAAATTTTGTGCAAGCACTGTAATGTAAGAACTTAAATTCCCTTTATACTCCGATACGCCATGTGACTCCATTGATAAAGTGTACATTATTTTCGTAAGTGTACACTTTTTGATTTGTAAGAAAGTTGTTTGTACAAAACATTTACTCAGAAAATAATTGGTCAATCATGACAAATCCGCTTATAACTACATGAACAGTTAAATAAATGACATACTGTAAAATCAATAATATTAGAGGGCCATTTAATTTCGTTAATTTTGTGGATGATTTCAACCACGAAAATCCTTTAAATTACATTGAACTTTCCACGAAATGGTCTTTTTCACCAAATCCACAAATTTTGTCACATTGAAATTTAATTATTTTTACTCGTCAAAAACATGTAGCTAGAAAATTGTAAGTCCATCCAAAGTGCAATATTAGACTGTACTACTGTAAAACTATCTTATTTGTGGCTTTTACTCGAATCAATAGTGTAGATAACTAAATCATGAATTTCAATATTCTTGATTTATTTAGGCCAGAACAAATTTTAGAGAAATTGTTTATTGTTTTGTAAACCGCAAAATGGGGAGCAAAATTTTTATCATTGTAATGACCAAGAAAAGTAGAAATTAATTATAGCAATTAAAGCAAAGTTACAGAATATTCATACCAAGCAAAATTTATTTTCTTATTATTCCCAAGAAAAGCAGTGCTTTTACAGTATTTTTTAAAGTATTTGTAACAATTTAAGCGAATTTAAGATTTAGCTGTAAAAATTCATTGTGCAAGTACAAGAAACCTGAATAAATACAGAATACAAATAGTTACTATAATTGTCTATCAGGTGAACTTTATTCTATATATTAATATGACTGTGAGCGTCAACATGGGCAGTACGAATATAACCTTGTTATGTGTATTATAAATAAAGCAATACCAATATTTTCATAGAAATATGACAATTGTGAAAATAAGATGCATAAATTTCTACCTTTGTGCACTAAGTCCTTTATCAATGAATGAAGAAAACTAGATGCAAGTGTATTATAAGCACTTATAAGGTGTATAAACACATTGACACTTGTGTGAATTTTAATCACAAGCTAATTAAACCTATGAATGGACATTTTTGGACAGTTAACTTAATCCCTTTGGTACATTATAGGCCAAGCACATTTTTACATTAGAACTACATTTTCTATGCTGCGAATGATGCTCTGTTCATGGATTGTGCAAGGAACTTTTGGATAACCATTGTCTCTCAGGGGATCATTTTGCTTTTTGTCGGAGTATAAGTCAGATACAGAACTTGTTATCGCTCAAAAGTGTCTTCTTACAAGTGTTATTGTACAGTTTCGGAAGGACGAACAACAAATTATCCTCGGCTTCGCCTCGGACAATTATGTTGTTTGTCCTTCCGAAACTGTACAATAACGCTTGTAAGAAGACACTTTTGAACGAAAACTAGTACTGTATCTAATACGTATTTAGGTCCTTTTTTAATACCAAATAAGGTATCTCTGAACGCCTTGAATGCACCAGATTGATCCATTGTTTAGAAAAGTTTCGCGGGGGATGCCCCCGGGAACCCCCCCCCCTTTATACTTGAACTGATTAACTTCCAATTACTACGTAATTACTAAACCAAATAACCATACAACCATAAACTCACAGTTATTATACACATCCTGGAGGGGTGTATACGTCTAATAGTATAATTTTAATTTATGTACTAGTGTATTTTTGTGTAAAGAATGGGTATTGACATATTTTGAGATGATGCAGTTACTTTGCGAGCGAAGCGAGCAAAAAAATTTTTTTACCCTAAGTTGCCAAATGTTTGGCCCCCCCCCCCCCCCCCCCAATGTTGAAGACACTCCTACGCCCATGGAATACGAAAATTTATTTTGCATAAAGCATAGTACAATGCAATTATGTACAGATGAAAAACATGATACTAGTATATACAGGGTTTACCCTTACCCCTGTCATATTTCAACATAAAGCTGACGGGCAATTAAAGCTATGCATTTTCTTGCCATGCATACATTCTTCACATTTATTTGTAGATAATTACATATCAAATGATTACATAAATATAACGTAACAACGTACATCGTGACTGATATTTTTAATTTCTTTTCAGATTGATATGGACTTCATTAAAGCGGGCGGATTCTTTATGGAAGACGTGCATATAGAGGGGGCACGTCACCTCAACTCACGCATCTCGTGAGGGCGCGTCGGTGGTTCATCGATGGTACGTTCAAGGTGGTCAGTTGTCCCTTCTACCAGCTCATGTCGGTACATGCCTTCGTGAAGAAGGACGAAGACATAAAACAGGTCCCTCTGTTGTTTGTGTTGATGTCGAGGCGTCAGAAGAGGGATTATGTTGCTGTAAGTACAATACATATACATGTATAAAGTATAATTCAGTAATTAAATGATAAGAAAAAAAACAATTAATACAATGACGAACAAAAAAAATAAATAAGCAATAGCTACGACGAACCATCGTTATTTGAATAATAAAAAATCATAATATAAGTAATGAAACTCATTCAATATCGAAAAGGAGTCTATTTAGATGTATTACGGCCCCTTATGTTTATAACATCATCTATGGTAATAACAATAATACTCATTATAAATATTTTACACCGAAGAAGTGACTGTTGTTTTATTCTTACTTTTAAGTTTCAGGTCTTTGAAGCTTTGTTACAGAGTCTACAGCCAGACGTCCCTAATGTAGAATGGTTTATGCTGGATTATGAAGCTGGTAAGTAACGGTTATCACTATCATAGCGGTTCTATTCCTGCGAGGACCCGAGTGGAAGCGCTAATATGCCTACATGTTATTTCAACAGAAATCAGTTTTAATATGCTTTTTAGATCATTTATATCGTATACTTAGTAATAGATGTAAGGTAAAAGAACATATTTAAATAAACCAATAAAACGTGTTATCTGTCAAATGATGTTATATAGTTTTTATTTTATATTTTCAGCTACGTGGCAAGCAATTCGGCAAGTGTTCGACAGATCACTTATACGAGGATTGTGTTCCATTGGACACAGCGGATCTACAGAATGGTGCTCGAACAGGGACTAAGCACCAGCTACTCAGAAGGAGGTGACGTGTTCGTCTTCATAAGGAAAATGCTGGCTCTCCCTTTCTTGCCTGCAGAGCACATCCCTGGTGCATTCGCAGGTTTGAGAGGATTGAGCCAGCAAGGACCGGGAAGTCCTCAAATAGAACGTGTACTGGACTATATCAACCATACCTGGATAGAAGGAAGCGTCTGGAAACCAGCTAACTGGACCAGATCAGTGTTCCGTGAGACAGTCAGAACTAATAATGACATGGAAGGCTGGCACCGAGGACTCAATAGCCGTGCCAATGGTAGTAAGCTGCCATTCTATGTATTGGTTCCGCTACTAAGGACGGAGGCTGCTGATGTAAATATCACTATCCGTCTTGTATCGGAAAACCTGGTGACCAGGAACCAACGGACAAAATACAAACGTGTACATGGACGGTTATTTGACATGTGGGACAAGTATGAGAACGAGGACGACTATTCTACCTCACGACTCTTGAGGGAAAGTAGTCAGCTCCTCGGACTCGGACCTATACCGACAACTGCCAACGACCAGGATGACCAGTGAGTGACGACAACCAGGTTTAGGATACAAGGTCGGATAGTGATTGTTTCAAATGCTCCGTCCTTATGTTAGCGGTACTTGTAAAACATTGTATCTACACTACCCAAAAGTTCTAACCCGCCACCTGACATTTTTCGTCATAACGTTTTTTATTAAAGTATGTAGCCTCATGACATTTTACATACCAATACTTGAATACAAGATGCAGTCAATTATAAATTTATTTTGGACGACAAACGGTTATGTTCGCTATCACAGGCGTGTTATGTTATGAGGTATTTGTTACCAATTAACAAAAATACCCAAAATGTTTGTGAAATCGTGCAGAAATCAGCGTATTGAAAGCATGATGTCATAAACATTTTGGCCTAACTGATCCCTGCCCTCGACGAAAAACACGTTAGATGCCGTGATTGACTCCAGACGAACTCGGTTGAAGAGTAACAAACTTCGAACAAAATAAGAAAAAGGCCTTGTCAAAAAGGTTGATTTTGCAAAATCACTCTTGTATCTCAAACCGAAGTTTGCTGTTTAGAAAAAACGAACATAACCACCAAAGCTACAAAAACAAACAAAAATATAAAAAAGTTTGTGAAATTAAAAAAATAAGGGCCACAACTCTACCTGAGCTCATAACCTTCCGACAGGTCTGTCGTGTTATTTGTGTGCCTAACTCAGCATGTAAGGTGTTTTTCGCGTAAGAAATTCATGATTTTTATCAAAACCGTTCATAAAAACGTGCTTTTCGTTGCGCATTTCTTACACGTGTAAACATGCTATATTACGTAATAGGTCTAACACGGTGAATTCAACGGCAAATTGGCCAAAAATCAACATTTAATTAACTTTAATACATCTTTATACGTCAGTATGTGAATTTTCATGCTAATAAATCCATTATCAAAAATGTATGTTAAAAAAAGAAACATTGACACCTACGAATTGTGTTCAAGTGATTTTTCGAAATCCCTCGAGTTTTACCCTCGAATAAATTTCAGAATGAAAAGTGTTTTACGAGATAAGCAGTTATCAACAATGCAGAATTTGGTCATGTCCACGTAAATTTTGGTGCACACGCAACGCACGTGCAAAAATGCGTTATTACGCTATACGCCGAATGCACTGAGTTTAGCCACAATATCGCCAAAACAAATTAATGATCAGCTGTATCTTATTAACATGTATCGGTATGTGAAATTTCACATGAATATATCAATTTTTTGACACTACAGGAATGAAATGTATAAGTGGCGGGTTAGCACTTTTGGGTAGTGTATATTAATTATGTATATTGTCATGTAACTTGATTATGATAATGTGTCTTTCAATGAAACTTCGCATGAGCTAAACATATATAGATAATTTATTTCAAACATAAGGCTAGAAGCCCAACAGTTTACAAGTATGTACAAATATAAATGATAGAATGCAGTATATACAGAAAATGTGACTTAAAGCATATTCCAAATGGTTATGATGAAATATATAAGCTCTAAATAATAAAGTGTATAAAATATAAATGTGTTCCGCGTCCTCATTGTTCTTATTCTTTGTAAATATTAATGCTAAATATATTTAATGCTTTCATTATGCTTGCGACTGTTCTGTAACAGAAAATGAATTCCATGCTTCCATTGTTATTGTTATTCATATAATCAAATGTCGCTAAATAAAAAAGAAACGTGAATTATATGTTTGTTATTTATATAAAAAATAATGTTGATTTCGGGAATGAAATGCGAAGTATACCTATACAAACATACGAAATACGACGAGTTTCTCACAAAACTCACACAAATATGCAATATTTTGCGTATTAAAATACAAATATACCATACGATTTTAGTGCATATGCATCCTGTATTTCAGTTTATAGTTTACCCTACTTTTTTGTCCAGTCAAAAGCCAGGGATTTTCAAATTTTTGGACCACTTATTCATTTATTTGTGCAATGGACATAATAACTATTAGTAAATCCATTTATTAGGACAATTTGGCTGTTTCCTAATATGGAAAACTAGACCCGCCTACTCTCATAATATAACTGTTATTCTATCAGCAATTTATAATCTGCTTAAGGTGATTCACCGGTGTTGGATTTTTCTGTAAAATGTATATAAAACCTGTTATATTTATGAAGAACACATTTACGACAACCATTCTGGAAAATCCCAACAGTTTTGCTCGGCTAGTTTTTAAGATATTCTTGGATTTTGGAGACAACCCCTAAAAACTGATAATTGTAATTTACCGAAAAAGTTTTGCTTTAATCCTCATCAATTTGGTATACATACAATTTCGTTTATAAGGAACCAAACAGTAATTTTTATGTTATACTGTGCAAGGTATTTGATTTTTTAAATACTATTTTAAAATATATTAATTTTCGTTTTTGAGTTTAATATGAAAAATCTTTGAACGACAAACTGATTTCATGCATACAACAAGTAGAGTGACAAATATTAAAGTATCATGCAAGTTTTCATGACAATTGCTAGGTTAGTTTATTTTTATTACACTAATAGTGATTTCAGAAATGCTGAAAACAGGGGAGGTAACAAAAATAAACAACGTTTTGCATCCGTTTTATTCAGATTTCGCGATCATTCTATTTTTAAAAAATAGTGCATACTTCAAGGCGCTTACAGTTTAATTTGAGTACTTCTGCATGTATTAGTTTATATTCTGCAGGAATAAAATTAATGCAAAAGAACCGTCCTCTAAAAATCTTGGGATACTGTTTAAAACTATTGAATAAGTTTGATATGGGCGCATAGAACTACGTTTTAAATATATCGTAACCAATTCGGAAGATTATGTGTTTAATATCATTTGGAATAAATCATCCGGGATTGAGCTAAGAGTGTTTCTGTACTTTCATTAAAAGTATATTATAATCCTAATAACTAGTCAGTACACTCACGATTTTAAGACATGGGAAATCAATTTTAAGCATTTTGTATTATTTGATCTCGGTTGTCAGAGGCTTACAATACATCCAAGTGACTGCGATTTTCAGACTCCACCCAACACAAAAGCGGTGAAACACCTTAATATTTACCTTTTCACTCTCAATACTCAATAAATGGACATGCACCCGTTCAAATTATTCCTCTGGGGTCATTATTGACCCCGCCCCGGGTTCTTCTTCTTCTTCTTCCAATTAAAGAGCAGGAGTCCTACCGGACTGTATAAAGCTCAGCGAATACTGTATTAACACATGCGTGAACAACTGTCTCTGATTCACTCTTATAAAAACTGTTAAAACTATGTACAGAATGCCTTATGTCTCAGGCCTTGATCATTCTCTGGAAACTCTCCAGGTTGTCGGTAGCTGTCACCTTTGATGGAAGTCGGTTCCAGTCTTTGGCGGTTCGGTGGAAGAACGAGGTTCCTAATGTCTTGTCATGGTGGCGCTCCTGGAAAAACTTCAGGCCTCCTCTGGTACGCGAGTCCCCATGCTTCAGAAACAGGCTTGTCTCGATGTCCACTAGTCTGTGGTGTATCTTGAACAGCATCTGAAGCCTAGCTTGTCTCCGACGGCTTTCCAGGGATACCCACTGGAGGTCCTCAATCATCTTCGTGACGCATCCAGGGGGTTTTGACGAATAGTCGTTGGTGACAAACCTAGCAGCCCTTCTTTGTACCTGTTCCAGGGCTTTGATGTTGTTCTGGGTCGTGGGGCCCACACTGCAGCAGCATACTCCATTGTTGGTCTAGCTATGGTCTTATGGTCTTGTAAGCGGCTGCTTTGACTTCTGGAGTGCATTCCCGCAGGTTTCGACGCAAGAATCCCACCGTCTGGTTGCCCTTGTTTACCACGTTGCGGACATGGGTGTCCCAGCTCCATGTGTCTGATAGGGTCACCCTAGGCATTTGCTGGCTTCGACCGTCTCCAGGGTATGGCCATGGAGTTGGTAGCTGGTTTCGATGAGTTTGGCCTTCTTCGTAGTAATTCTGAGCACTACACATTTTGCTGGATGGAAGCTCATCTGCCATCTACTTTCCCATGATTCCAGGGCTGTAAGGTCCTCTGGAAAAAGTTTACTATCTTCCTGGCTGTGGATGGTCTTGTATAGCAGACTGTCATCAGCGAACAGTTTGGAGGTGGATGACTTTATCGACTGTGGTAGGTCGTTTATGTAGGCCAGGAATAGTAGTGGGCCTAACACAGATCCCTGTGGTACACCAGACTTCACCCTCGCCTTGTCTGACTGCGCTCCGTCCAATACCACGAGCTGGTTCCTGTCTATTAGGAATGACTGTATCCAGGATAGGGTCTTGTTCTTGATGCCATAGTGACTCATCTTGAGGAGATGACGCTGATGTGGCACTTTGTCAAAAGCTTTGGCAAAGTCCAGCAGAATGGCATCAACCTGGTTTCCGGATGCCATCCCAGAGGCAATCTCATGGGCGGTGGTGATCAGGTGAGTTTCACAGCTCCTTTTCCGTCGAAAACCATGTTGATTGTCCGATAGTATGCCATTCTGGTCAAAGTGCTTCATGATACTGCTATGTATGATGTGCTCCAGTAGTTTGCAGACTATCGATGTAAGCGAGACTGGGCGATAGTTGGATGCTTGGTGCCTATCTCCCTTCTTGAAGATCGGTACAACGACTGCTTCTCTCCATTCTCTGGGTATTTCGCCAAGGTTGAGAGATAGCTGGAACAGCTTGGCTAGTGCTGGAGCAAGTTCTGTAAGATGAAAGATGGGACTGAGTCCGGTCCTGCTGCTGTGAAAGGACGAAGATTGACTAGTAGCTTGTGCACACCTTTCCAGTTGACTGTTATGTCGGGCATCGTTGGTACTTGGCTGGTGCCAAGGTCAGGCATGTCTGAGAGATCTTCTTCTGTGAAGACCGACTGAAACTGATCGTTCAGTATGTTTGCTCGTGCTGTTGGGTCACTTTGTAGATATCCATTGGTATTCTTTAGTGGTGCGACTCCAACGGCTTCCTGTCTCCGGCTCTTCACATACGTCCAGAAGCGCTTGTTGTTTTCTTTGTAGTCACCGCTAACAGTGTCGTCTAGGTACTTCTTGTGTGCGTTTCTAGTCATGTACTGCACCTCTTTCTGTAACCTCCTATATCTGTCTCTATCCCTCTTAATTTTTGTTCTTCTGGCTTTCTTAAATGCTCTTTGTTTCCTCTTGATAGTCCTCTTTATATCGGTGTTCATCCAGGGGTTTGTGTATTTACTGGTAGTCATCTTAGATGGAACTCTCTTTTTATAGTTTCTAATATTGTAGATTTAACAAGGGTCCAGGCTTCATTGATGTCCATTTGGTTATTAAGTTGATCTTGTAGAGTGGATAAGTCTGTCTTAAATCCTTAAATGTCTGCCTTTTTCCACAAGTTGATTTCCCTTTTGACTGGTTTAGGGCGTTTGGCTATGATGTTGGTATCCAGTAGCACTATGTCATGGTCAGAGTTACCTATGGAAGGCATGGGTTTGCAGCGGTTTATAAAAGTTGGATGAGTGGTCATGATCAGATCTAAAGTGTTGTCTAGACGGGTCGGGAAGTTCACAATCTGCTCGAAGTTGTTGTCAGCAATAACATCAAGGAAGGTTTTGTTGACGCGAGATGGGTACTTGGAGCTGGTGATTGTTAGCGAGTCCCACTTGATATCTGGCAGATTGAAGTCGCCAGCCACTAAAACGATGTTCTTCTTGGCTTTTCTACGGATTCCTCCAATTTCTTTCTTGACGGTGTTCAGGTAGTCCGTATCAATCTGATTTGGTGGCCTGTAGAAAGCAGAGATGAAGACTTTCTTGTTATCCGCCTTGATGGAACAAGATATCAGTTCCAGTTCAGTGCTGACTGTCACTTCACCAAGCTGTAGGTGGGATTTTGCAGCAATCAGTACACCACCATGTGGGTCATTTGGCCTGTCTCTGCGTTGTATGTCATATCCAAGTAGAGATGGGAGTATTTCCGATGTCTTGATGCTACACTCCAACCATGTCTCTGTTCCTACGATGACGTCTGGGTTACAGTCCCCAATGATGCTTTCTAACAGCTTTCCTTTTTTGCGCAGACTTTGGAAGTTGATATTTATGAGTCGTAGAGTTGATGGTTTCTTGACTGTAGGTGGGTTTTTAGCCGAGATCGGTGATGATGTTTTTGGATAAAAACATGGGCTGGACAGATTGCACGAAGGTGGTGTACATCTGGTTCTGTGCTGGTACTGTACCTAGTTGAGGATGTGATGTCCGAGATACTGTCGAAGTGAGAGGTTGTCCTTTTATATAGAGAAAACCTTAAAAAACCTAGAGGTCATCTACAAAGTTTGTTCAAATTATGTCCATGGGGTCAAAATTGGCCCCGTTCCGTTTTAGATAGAGTTATATATGGAAATCAAAATTTGTCCCACCCTGGGGTCACCATTTTACATAGACTTATACAGGAAAAACATATAAAAATATCATTGTCTAAAACTACAATGCCTAGAGCTTTGATAATTGGTATGTAGCATCATCCAGTGGTTTTCTACCAAGACTGTTCAAATTATGCCCCGGGTGAAAGTTCAATTATAATCAGGTGCGCGATATAGGGCCATCATGGCCCTCTTGATTTCTTAAGTTGCAGATTATGCCATCTTGTGTTTATCTACCTAAGTCTACCTAAGTATTTTCCAAACGCAGGGACGTCGACTGTTCCTCTGGATTTGGCTCTTCATTATCTTCTTTACTTTTTGGTCCGGTGTAGCTTTCATAATAGTTCACTAAATATGTGTATAGCATGTCTAGTCTCGTAGTGTTTGCCAAATATCCTCTGTGACGTTGGTTATACATGCTATATTTAAAAATTATATTCATAATTATGAACGCCTCAAACATGTCTCATTATATTTTTAATACGGGGCTACAGCGTTTTTTCAGTCGTGATATTAGTGATCAATTATTTATGACCCGTAAATTATGTTAGAAAATAGAATTCTACCCTACCAGGAACAATGTAGTTTAGATAGTTCCTGACCCTACTGAAAAACTTTTGAACACGTACTGTACAACGAGCTTGGAAAGTGTTATTCTAAAAATAGTAACGCGTGACGTCACATGTAAACTGAAACGACAAGATGTCGGACACCGACTCTCCAGTGAAATGTTGAAGTGTTTGTAAGATTTTCAGCTTTACTGACTGTTTGAATGGAATAATATTTAATAACTCGTTTTAGTAAGGTAGTGGGTAATCATTTTGTTACATGAAACCCAAAACTATGCATAAATTATGAGGTATTTTTACGCTAATCGTAAAAAACAGTCCGTTCCACAAGCTCTTGGTGGATGCCTGTAGACCCGAGAGATGAGTAACAGTATCGCGTTCAATCTATTGGCGTTATATTAAAGTGTATGTGATTTCTCTACAGTGCTGGATTAGATAATAAATTTAGAAAAATCACGAAAATTTCAGTGAACCGTTCAGGTTGGAATATATTCGCAAGTTGCTCGGATTGTCCGTGTAGATTGTGTTTGTTGTTGTTGTTGTTCTGAAATTAAAATCAAAGTGCTGAAGTGAATGAGTCGGTTTGTTGCACAGATAGGCCTATTCAAGATGTGAAATCAAGTTCTGATTTATTTGGAATCTATTAAAGGATCTATATTTCTTACTTGTGTGTTGTAGATGGTGTTTGGTCTAGTGTTGTGTTGACTTGCTACAGGGTGACACTGCGATAGGCATGATAATTTGGTAAACACGATGAATACATTGCAGATCTGTGTACTTTACACATTTCTGACAATCATCTTGTTACAATGGAATGCACGTGTGGTTTTAGCCTGCTCCTCCGGTTGCACGTGTATAACCATACAGGATAAAGATGATGAAGTCACTGATGATGTCACGGCGACCGATACTGATGTTGCTGATGTTGCCGATGAGGAGGAGTTGGCGATGTCCAAGACGCCGAAAGGACGAAGTGTAGACTGTTCCAATAATCCATACCATTTCACATCAATCAGAGAACTGAATCGAGCAATTACAATACCACTTGATACCATTCATTTGTAAGTATTTCTGTCATGCTCTGGTCTGTACGTTGCATTCAGGGCTTCCCAACCCCACGGATGCGCAGGGATTTTTGCTTTTGGGTGGCCAGCTCCCGCCCTGCGAGGTTCAGCTGATGGTAAAATCTCCAACCTTTCCCTGGCCGCAGTGTGGGGGGAGCATGAAGGTACTGCTATCGATAAAACACTGCCAATTCCTAGGGGTGGGGACCGTGGATGCAACTGACTGGTGCATAAACTGTAGTATTAATGTCATTCAATGATGACCATGTCTCAAGCAGTGTTGGGAGCACTTTACTTAGCTTCAGACCAGAGTCTAACTCTAAAGTGCTTCCAACACTGCTAAGGCATTTTTCATGGGGGTCTGCACATCATGGGGGTTGTGAAGATAACCCTACTTTGACTCCCCAGTGTGCTACTCAACAGACTGAGCAGAGCTATATGTAACTGTTTGTATTTGCATGAACCATCACGGCACAATGCCCAACACATATTTTATAACTCATTAAGTGATTAACTAAACAAGAAATTGAGACTAAAAGTTTTGTATACAAACTCAAAGTTTTTACAATCTTATATGTGTATCTATTTTTTTCAGTCGGTATCATTCAAATTTTGTGTCGCTATGAAAAACTGATGAAAAACTGTTTAGCTTCTTTTGGACCATTTATAATTGTCTCTCATGTAGATCTCTACATTGTGATTCTGAAGTGTTTTACTGACTATTTTAGAATTTAACGGTAAACCACACATTTTATAACTTCACTCAGTCATGATGTATCAAATTTTATTGAATTACCATGAAGGTAACTTGAGTATTGACCTGTAACAATGCCTGCCCTGCTCCCTTATCATGTAATACTTCCCTCTCTGTGTCTATTTTATTATTTCAAATCTCTTGGACCACCTACATTGTGATGTTTATATTTCAATAGTCTATATTACATGTCAGTGTTCAACTGCATTCATGTATGACATGTGCTGTATTCTTTCAGTGCATGACTAAGTTTTTTTATCAATTTGAAATTGAAGCAGGAAACTGTCAGGCAATACTTCAAATAGTTGATTTATATTTTCAACAGTGAGTTTACTCCGTTAAATTTCATTTGAACACCTAACTGTTCCGGTTAACTGTTAACTCTTTGCCCCCTAAAATCATCATGGTTCTGTTGAAATAGTCAATTTATATAATTATAGACAGTTAGTATTGAAATTTGTTATAATATTGATATTTTGACTCAGAGTCTGAGATGACCAATAAACATTTTGGAGTTAAATATCTAGTAAAATTTAATGAAATGGCCCTGAAAGTTCAAAGATTCTGTTTTCATCCAGTCACTATTATAACACTTTACTAGTTTAACAGCTGGGTTCTAAAATCCAGTAGGAAGTAGTCTTATATATTTATTTATGCCTGGGAAAGTAAGCTCTCGCTTTTGGAAGTTGACTGTGCGCTAAAATTTCACACTGGGCACCCCAGATTACTGCCCATCAGACATGGCTTTCACTAGGCTCCAAACGTGAAGAGTCAAAATGACTCATGACTCCCTATTTTCAAGAGTCATCAAAATATTGCAAGATAAATTGTATTAATTTATACCGGTATGTATAGTAAATTTGACTGGATGATTCGACTTTGATTCGAAAGGGCACTTGTCTTTTGTCAAATTCAAGAGTCAAATTTACGCAGTTTCAACTTACACGAGTCAAGTGAAAGCCCTGCTGATATACGTATTTAGTTTGCCTAAGCTTTCTCTTATCATAGCTTCAATATTGTTACATTTTGAATGTTTTATTATACATGTAGCATCTGTTGGGGTGGGTACACACATGTACAATTAAGTGGCAGTATAACTGCATGTAATTACTATATAGCTTTGTACTTGTGTAGAAATTCATGCAAGTATATAATCTAACGGTGTAATGAAGCCCATATGGACATAGATATGCCTTCTAAGTTCTTACCCCAGTAATATTCTGCTTTTATCTCGAGTCTGTGGATTAGGATGGTTTAAAAGATTGCCTGTTGTCTATAGACAGTATCTAGTATGAATGATTTCTGTCTTTGATGCATGAGATAGGTGATGTGAAAACATTATTAGATCTATGAATATTGATGGAGAATATTAGGGGATAATCAGATTGTTATCAGATCCATTTGGGGTCCTTGGGTCTCTCTGTGTGTATTGCATATTACAGCAGTATCCAAGACGCTAGAGTCCCTGGTGGTCCAGGGTGTATACATGTGTATTACAATGAACTGGGGCCTTTTTAATATTCAATAGAATATATTCACCAACAGTGTAAGTTTAAAACTCAGACTCTAAGACTACATTTCCGAAATATATGTTCTATTCGCTCTCATGTTGATACAAATGTACTGATGTTGATTTAAATGGGTATACATGTACAGTGGGTACCAACAAATGATTTGATAAAATTTCACATGGTTAAATCTTTAAATTGCAGAGAAATGGCAGTGATTTAAAGTCTAAGTCTGAGTTTCAGTCTTACATTGTTGATGAATAAGGCCCAAGCTATTACCGGTAGACTATAGATTACTCTTAGTCTATATATTATAGTCCAGCCACCCAAGCCTTGAAGTTGAACTTTCACAGATATTTTTACCCACATTTCACAATTTTGACAACTTTGATAAAATCTAGCAGGTTTCGTTGAAATATATGACACTTGAATTTTATATAAATGTCTGAAGTGTCAGTTTTTCTTTGCTGATATTTTACAGCAAAGTGGTACAAATGTAACTCCTGGTATAAAATCGAAAATCACAAAGTCACATATTTGCTAGTATAAATAGCTATAAATTTGCCAGAATAAAATCTAGCTAAAATTAAAAAAAAGTTTTGCTATCTGATGATAAAATATAATTATCTAGTCGGTGGCCAGACTTATATTTTTCAGGCTGTATGACAAATCACAGACTGTCAGACTCGGTCCTATAATGGAGGTTTTACTGTACATGTAAAAAAAAAAATTACAGTATGTTATGACTAAGAATTTAACTGACGTCCTCATTTATAGAGTCATTTTAGTCTCAGGACCTCCGACAGGCATTTTTTATATGTACAGGATACTGAATGCTGGTCATGCAATGATAACCCAAGCTCTTTGTGTAAACATTTTTAAAAAACTTGTGAAATTGAAGATCAAGCCTTTCAAGGTCCCTTCAAATTTATGTTTAAACTGCAAAAATACTATAAAATCTTCAAACACTATTGATAATGCAAAATGATTCAACCCAACTCCTTTTCTGTTTCATATTTCATGCTTGACAGGTAAATGTTACATAAATCATGATTATTAAAACATTTATTTTTTCATAGATTTATTGATTTCAATTTATGTTGAATTATCGTGATAGTATCCCCTTTTAACATGAGTTGTTTTGCGGTTGACTTTATTAAAGGTATATAATTATACAGTTCACTGAAACGGGTAATCATTATACTCCGTGCTACATTTATTGCTTGAGATACCAAAATATATCACATCTTTGTGTCAATACATTTCAATGGCTTAGAATGAGAAGGTCGTTACTACAAAATCGATATGTTGAGAAAACAAGAGGAAACTGTCTGTAATTTTTGAAGATTTGAAATATGCATGAGTCTTATAAGGTCGTAAGTGGCACTTACGACCTTCTCATTCTAAGCCAGCGATTTAATGATTTTAATATGGTTTTGAATTAAGTTTCAATACAAACTGTTTAAATAACTATAATGTAATAATGGGTATGTTAAGATTGTCAGAGTCTCACGCTTGTATGTATTTTAGTAGTACAGTACTATTATATAGTATAGCGGTACGGGTAGGTATTCAACGGTAAGATACCAATTTCAGACTGTTTTGACTTTTATTAACTGTACAAATGTATGTAAATTGCATTTAAATTGATTTTATATCATGGAATTTATAAATGATATATATAAAATATGCCAAGTACACTATTTATTGGTTTAAAGTTAAACTATCAGGTTTCGATCATTCTAGTAAATTTTCAAGCTGGAAAATGAATTGAATTATAAAAAATCAATTGAGGTAATTATCTCAGAATCTTTAAACTAAATTAATTTAGAATTTAAATGTAAGATGTTTGGTTTTGGTTTTTAATATCGGTAGTTTTCTTGATAGAACTTAGAAGTAAATAGAAGTTTGTCAAAAAAAAATCAGGGCTGAAATATGATTTTTTAGCTCACCTGACCACAATGTGGTCATGGTGAGGTTTTGTCATACCGAGATGTCCGTCGTCCGTCGTCCGTCGTCCGTCGTGCGTCGTGCGTCCGTCAACAATTTCTTCAAACGACTTCTACTCCTAAACCGCTTGGCCAAATTTGATAAAACTTAATAGGAATGTTCCTTGGGTGGACCTCTATCAAAGTTGTTAAAAAAATTCCAGTCCGTCGCATAACTAGGTCACACAGGCTAAAAATACATTTTCAAAAAGGAAACTTCAAAAATCTTCTTCTCTGAAACCGTAAGGCCTAGAGCTTTCATATTTGGTATGTAGCATCACCTTGGGGTCCTCTACTAAGATTGTTAAAATTATGTCCCTTGGGTCAAAATAGGCCCCGCCCCGGGGGCCCTTAGTTTTACATTGAGTTATATAGGGGAAACCTTAAAAAATCTTCTTCTCCGAAACCGCTTGGCCCAGGGCTTTCATATTTGGTATGTAGACTCAGCTAGAGGTCCTCTACAAAGATTGTTCAAATTATGTCCCTGGGGTCAAAATTGGCCCGCCCCGGGCGCCCTTAGTTTTACATAGAGTTATATTGGGGAAATCTTTAAAAATCTTCTCCTCCGAAACCGCTTGGCCCAGGGCTTTCATATTTGGTATGTAGACTCAGCTAGAGGTCCTCTACAAAGATTGTTCAAATTATGCCCCTGGGGTCAAAATTGGCCCCGCCCCGGGGGCCCTTAGTTTTACATAGAGTTATATAGAGAAAACTTTAAAAAATCTTCTTCTCCGAAATTGCTTGGCCCAGGGCTTTCATATTTGGTATGTAGACTCAGCTAGAGGTCCTCTTCAAAGATTGTTCAAATTATTCCCCTCGGGTCAAAATTGGCCCCACCCTGGGGGTCACCATTTTACTTAGACTTATATAGGGAAAACATATAAAAATCTTCTTGTCTTAAACTACAATGCCTAAGAGCTTTGATATTTGGTATGTAGCATCATCTAGTGGTCCCCTACCAAGATTGTGCAAATTATACCCCTGTGGTCAAAATTGGCCCAGCCCCGGGGGTCACCGTCTTACATAGACTTATATAGGGAAAACATATAAAAATCTTCTTTTTTAAAACTACACTGCATAGAGCTTTGATATTTGGTATGTAGCATCATCTAGTGGTCCTCTACCAAGATTTTTCAAATTATGCCCCTGGGGTCAAAATTGGCCCCACTCGGGGGTCACCGTTTTACATAGACTTATATAGGGAAAACATATTAATATCTCCTTGCCTAAAACTAGACTGCCTAGAGTTTTGATAATTGGTATGTAGCATCATCTTGTGGTTTTCTACCAAGATGTTCAAATTATTACTTTGGGTGAAAATTGTGCAGGGTTTATAATCAGGTGAGCGATATTGGGCCATCATGGCCCTCTTGTTTATACATGTAATTATTACTACTAATAAATATCGTCTTAGTTACTGGGTATACATGTACGCTCAGGAGCTAGTAAGATTCTGCAATGTTTTTTTGCTTGCTATATATCTTCTAATTGAATATACATACCAGTATACACCCATCATACTAGACTCTGTTTGTTGTTCTGTACCTTACAATGCATTTTTAGGAAGAAATGTAACTCATACAGAGAGAGAGAGACCTACTCGACTTTGAAATGTTCCTCGGTTGCTTTGGTTACCCCATAGGATACCTCTTTGAACTGAAAACTTTATGTGCCTTGGAAAGCTATTAGCAGTAAGAAAGCTTGAGAACTATGCTAGAATCATAGCTTCAAGTATGCTACTTTACTGGCTGATAGATAAATCGGTAATTAACTTCAACAATTTGCACTAGGTAGCTTTTCAACAGATGTGGAAATGTTCTGCTCTTTGTGTATGTACTGAATCAAAAAGATATCTCACCCTAATAAAATACTGTAGATTATAGACCGTTTATAATTGGAAAGAATTTTATGTGATTTGTGAAGCTGTGGGCTGGGTAGCATGGTATCCTAGATCTATGGTTACAATACATGTAAGTACTAAGAGACAGCCTTACTCACGAGTTGTACTTAGCTAAGGGGCTGAATTTTGGAGCCACTTGGGTAATTTATTTCTGGAAAATTTGACCCTTTTATTATATTATTCATATCGTCAAAGTACCTACTTTGTAACCTTTAATTGAAAAAATACTGACACTTCAGTCTGTCAGAAGTACTTTTGGAAATTTATACCTGGACTCTTCAAATCACAATCTTGAGGGTCAAAATATGCATGAAATTTCAAGGGTCCAAACCCCTACTTTTGAGTCAAATGGAACCCCTGTTTCAGTTATATTTACCTGCATATGAAAGTGACACATTAGTTCACTGCAGGACAGATGAGGAAATCTATGTAAAACTGACAGACTAATATCATTTTATCATACAATTTATGCTCCACCGTATGTAATGTTACTAATAGTATCATTTTGTCATACAATTTATGTTACACCGTATGTAATGCATTACCTGAGCTTACAGAGGATTACATTTGATTGAAAAAATAAATATTTCACCTATCAAAGTTTGAAACATGAATCACATTGAGAGTATAAATGTATGAATAATGTATGAATCATGATTCATAGTGAAAATTTCACATCTGTACGGCCTATTTTAAGACTGCCAGGTCACAAAATATATATGCACAGGTAACTGTATCATTGATAACGAAAACATAAATAAATATATTTTTGTTGTAAAATTTATATTTTTCTTTTTATAATAGAAAAATACAAATTTTACCAAAATTTTTTCCCCGTTTTACTCTTTATCAAATTCACACAATGATGCAGTAACCTATGACTGTTATTAATAATAATAATAATAGTTGCTTGTTGAAGGGCTTGCAATTTGTCTGCAGAGCAGATTTAATTGACCATGTGCATGTAACTTGGTCATGAATTTCTTTAGAAATTCTTTACCGGTTACACTTACAGTAACTTAACATTTGTTGAAGTGTTGAATGTTAAGTAACTACAGACCTTTTTCTTGGTATTGTGTGAGGCCTCAAATTCCATTCCCAATTGGTGAAAAAAAATCCCAATTGCTGAAAAAAATCCCAAATGCTGAAAAAAATCCCAATTGAAAAAAAAAAATTTTTTTTTTTTTTTTTTTTTACTCCTGAGCGAAAAATGTTTATTACTAAATATAACACGGTATACCAAATATCTTAATTCATTTTGGATTTACCGTTGTAGCCTATTGGACGGTATATCGAGTTTGTTTGGTCACAGTACGGTCTGCACTATGCATTGACTGCTCCGGTTCAGTACGGAACGGTACGGCGTCTAACCATCCTCCAATAAAAATGGATATATAGCCATGGTTTTAAGATATTTTTTGCCATTTTACCGCTTATTTTTTTCCCAATTTGTAAGAATCTGCGACGCAAAATTCCCAAATTGGGCAGAGGCCTTTTTCCCAAAAAGGCCAGAAAAGGGTCTGAACTAAATCAGTGATGTTCAGCCCTGTCAATTTTCCAGAAAATTAAATTTATCCCTCATTTATCAATTTTAAGCCTGCAACAGAGCTACATGTAGCATATATGACTTCTGACGAAAAAATTTATAAAAAAGTTATTTGATGAAAATATCTAAAGAAATGGCTATTTAATAAAAGTCATATAAATGGTCAATTTTATGTGCTCTACCGAATTTTATTCAACACAACTCATTTAATTAAATATGGAATCAATGTAGTAAAATGCCTCTTGTTTGGCAGAAATGGTCAGCTGGCAGCTGCATATGATTATATATAGAACAAGTTACCTCAGTAACCAAAGCAAAGAGTAGGTAACTTATGCGCTCAAACGTGCAGTAAGCACTTCAGATGTACCATATCTGACAAGTCACATATTGTAAAACAGTCTGTGAATTTAGAATGTGAAACTACCTGCCCAAAATGGTAAAATTTAATGGTTTTCCTATATACTCATTACTTTGCTTATTTCGCAAACTGCGGTCAGTTTCCTAAGCAAGCGCTTCATAGCGCTTTTCACGTGAGGAAATCCATGCCCTATAATGTTTGGAGGTATAACTGCATGATGGTGCTATGTAGCCCTTTTGCTTAGGCAATGGACACCTGGTAAAACAAGATTTTCTTGTGTTAGTCATGTGACGTCATCATGTTACATGATGATCATTGAGTGTGTTTCATCACCGTCTCTCTCGGTACATGTTGAACCATAGTCATGTGACGTCATCATGTCACATGATGATCATTGTGTGTGTTTCATCTCCGTCTCTCTCGGTACATGTTGAACCAAGCATGAAATCTATAAATCAATGCACATAATTCCGGGCAGAGTTTGAATTGAAGAATTATATTTGTGCTTCAACGATGATTGTGAATTAATAAATTACTATTGAGCATTGATTGCATGGAGCATAATTGCACGCAGCCTCATCTGAGACTTAATTCTTTTCGCTTCAATAAAAATGGCTTAATAATTGATCAATGTTAAATCATTCATTTATTACGTAAAATCTAAAATCACTCATATGACATAATTATGTTACATATTAGCACAATGAAACTTGCAGGCTCCGCGAAACTTGGTCAGTACCCCAATGAGTTGAAGACAGTGAGCATGGGTCTAACATTTTAATGCTGAAATAGTAATTTTAGTTTACTATATCAGGGCTTTCACTAGGCTCCAAAAGTGAAGAGTCAAAATGACTCCTGACTCTGAATTTTCAAGAGTCATCAAAATATTGCAAGAAAAAAAATGGTATTATAAGAATAGTAAATTTAACTCTTTACCATAAATTTTCAAGAGTCAAAATCGGCACTTTTGTCAAATTCAAGAGTCGAAATGCAGTTTCAAGAGTCAAATGAAAGCCCTGCCCCCTGCGAAATGAAGTTCTTATGTCAAGAGCAGTTCAAGAACAGTTCTTAAAACTCAGTAAGTGTTCTTGACCAGTTCTTAGAGGATTTTAAGAACATTTGTACTAGAACTGTTCAAGAACAGTCTTCAGGAACAGTTCAAGAACTTTTTAAGGACCTTCCCTGTTCTTGAATTATTCTTAAATTATTCTTGAACACTTTAAGGACTTTTTTTGAACAGCATATACCTTCTGATGTTCTTGAACTGTTCTTAACAATGTTCTTGAGTATATGAAGGACTTTTTAAGAACAAAATTTGTTCTTAAAAGGTTCTGTCATTGTTCTTAAAGATATTTAAAGAACAATTTAAGGAGGTTTTAAGAACATCTTATATCAAGTACAGTTTAAGACAATATCAAGGACAGTATTGTTTCAATAAATGGCCTATTGAAATATAAATTTAGGTAATAAAGAATAAATCAGGGTGGATCAAGGACGGCATTGTAAGTTTTTGCTTATCAAATGAAGTCAAAGGAACTACACATGATCTGTTTATCTCAGTGTTGGGATTAGTCCCATTCCAAATCACTTAAGGCTTATTAACGATGTCTGGGTGTAAAAACTGGGTGTTTAAATCTAAATAAAAGTATTATTTCTTCAATCAAAAGTGTAAAAATTATGTTTGGTCTAATAATGAAGTAGATAAAAATAAAAATGTAACCCCGCCCTCCTTGAAATTAAGGCATTTTTTTGCATATTGCCAATAAGTACCCTATAGATAAATAGAAATAAAATATGATCTAAACAATTGGCACCATTGAATATTTTTTAAAAATAACTTCAATGTGTGTGTAATGTTTTAACAAAATTTTAAAAAGTTTTACCGAGCGGTTTTGAAAATATACTTTTTAGAAATCCATAGTAACCCGATATGCATCTGTTTACCACATATAAATTCCTATAAAATTAAAGAAAAAAAAAGATTATTTTTTTTTTCCGAAGTACACTATAAAGTGATGTCACGAAGCCAAAACATTGCCTTATAACTAAAGATTAAATAAAAAAATAAAAAAAAATATTTTGGTTCTAGTGGGGGTTGAACCCACGACCTATAGGAAATCAGTCAATTTGTCATAAAATTACTGAACATGAGAACTCTTCAAGAGGAGATTCGTTACTAGACCCGGATATCCTTAAAAGCATTAATGATGTAATTAATTTAAAATGTTTCCCAAATAAATTCTCGTTATTAGAATTTATCACTACTTATACTACAACGAACAGACTGACAAATGACAAACATCAAGGTATCCCTAAAGCACATTGTTAGCTAGTGTGCACTGGTAAGCCAACGTGTTGAATTTGCTTTTACACAATGTGACAACAAAACACAAGTCCATACATTCACTATTCTTAATTTCATTTAAACAGAGCATGACCATATCTGTTCGGCATTGATACAACATATGCAATATTTTCGTTTTCAGAAGTTTTCAGGTATACCAGTTTTTGTTTAAGATTAACAACATCAGTCACTGACAAAACATCTGTGCTTCTAACAGCAGAGTAATGATTTGCAACCCGCGCTCCTGGAATCTGTATAGCTGGTATCTGTTGCATCTTTTGGATCACTGCATACACGACATTATTACACATTATGAAGTACTTAATCGAACCAACATCACTACATGTATTTCCATACATTACAACACTGCAAATTCTTTTTTGCATTCTGCTGTACTGTTGTGAATAAAATATTGTTTCATTAAATATGACTCTGTCAACCTTTTTCAATTTGCTGACATCGTTGTGCACCATGTTTATTTGTTCAATCACCTCATTTTCAATTTGGTTTGGCTTCATAGGCTTAGCTGCTCCAACAACGTTACAGTTTGTAGCTTCATGTGTTATTTTTCTAATCACTGTCTTTTTCAAGTCTAGTCCTTTTCTGCGGATAAATGACTGAACCTGTCTATGTTTCATAAGTTGTTTCAGAACAATACCTGTTCCATGAACACTTTGAAGTAGTGCAGCATTAGCGTCTTCAAAAGGGAAAGCACTCCAGGCCCAAAGTGGACCCCAAAGCCTAACATACTCTGGCAAATGGTACCCAATATTATGGACATTAAGACCACATGATCCGTCACCATATAACCTCTGGAAAGAAGCATAGAACTGATCTAATAGATCTGTAGCTTCAGCAAGCTTTTCATGAGTGATGGCATCTCTCAATAGGATATGGACCGCTTCTGACAAGAGTGAAAAGTTTTCTAAGTACTCAGCCTTCAGAAAGTTTTTAACACATGGATATGCGTAATATAAAAGCCAAGATTGTAATTCAGTTGCTTTGAAATGGGAGTAATGTTTTTCAAGGTCTCTTGGCAGTCTTTCTATTCCCTCGGGGGGTTTCAGATTTTTCATCATGTGAGAAATTTCTTTCAAATATTGTCCAATATAGTAGTCCTTTTTGCTCTCTGAAGCAGAAAACCATCTTGACAGTAATGTTTTTGTCACACCCAAGAGTACACCATGCATATACTCTGGAACTGATCCTGTTACAATGTTATAATTCTGAAGACTTGCAAGAGCTGAAATTCCCTTAAAGCCACAGGAACGCTTATTTGTAGTGCCTGATTGCATGTTGAGCTTTAAAGACTGCTCATTTCGAGTACTGCTTCTGGTGCCATGTACTTTGTAGGGGTAACATTTTGCACTTCCTTTACCCTGTTTAACAGTTAAACCAGGTTCCTCGCATTTAATACACGCGTTTGGACCATTAAAGTATGACATGTTTAATAACTCAGCCCTTGCTGGTAGATCAGCTATACAACACACCACTAATAGGCGAATGTTCAATGGTTCTTCATCAGTCTGAATCTGAATCCCATCTCTGTACAAGGAATTCATCTGGTCTGCAAATACTTTAAAAAACTGACTGAATGGAGGTTTGCCTTTCCCCTGCCACAGACCAGCGAGAATAATGTTTTCACGTGCAAAACGTTTTGGAGGGCTTAGTTCATTTATGGCTAAAAAGATAGGCCATAAATCTATTTTTGAAGATGTGAAAAGATTTACTCCATCAGTATTGAAGATTGCTGTCAAATTGTGACTGGTCTTATCAAGAAAACCACCATCTACCATCATAGCTCTGTATGCGGACCCATCTGTTATATCAGTAAGAACGGTTGATCCAGACTCTAACCTGACAAATGCATTCTTTTTTGTTTTTAGTATGTCCTTCCAAATACCTGAAGACAAACAAGAGTAGCATTAAAACAGTAGAACATATTGTCTAGTTCATGGTTATCGATTAGCATAAAATTATGGTCACTAATGCCACCAGAAAAATTCTGAGATAAAAGGGTTTATTACGGACAGGGTGTGTTGGGGTGGTAGGTGGGGGTGGGGGGTGTGGGTTGGTGGTGGAGACTTACATCAAAGTACCACAAAAGAGTGACCTTTATGAATTAGCACACACTGGTTTCAGTCAATTGATTGAGGGAACTCATTGTTTACTACTTAAACCACTTTTTAAATGCAAGATACCATTAAAGTAAAAGTTCTAAACAAGTTTCACAAAAATTGGACCAATATTGTCACCTCTTCAGTTCTAATTCTAAACATTCACCATTGACCTTAAAAAGGCAATAACATTTCTACAATTTTTGCTTACACAACTTACCTGGAGCATCTAGGAGAGCAAGCAACTGTGCCTTTAGATTTGCAAATACAAAACTTCGAGCTGGCTGTCGAGATTTATGATTTTGAGCAGCTAATGACCCTTTATAACGAAGACCATTGCAAGTGGGAGTCGGACAATGGAAGACTTCTCTGTCCTCTGGAAATAAGGTGTGACAGTTGCTGCAATAATGAACCTCATGCAGTTGAGAGAAATCAATTCGAGACATCATCTCATTATAGTTCAATGATGTAATTTCTTCTGATGTAAAAATTCCTTTCAGCGTATCAATGACATCTTTGCATGCACTATTTGAAAACTTATTTCGTATAAAACAAGACATCAGAGAAAGTGATTGATAATCCTCTTTTGGTAAATCGGTTGGATTTGTGTTAGGGTCAGACACATTTTCATCTTCAGAGTCTTCACTTTCTGAAGAAGTCAAATAACTTGAGCAGATACTTTCATTATCAGTATCAGATAAACTATTGTCAGATGCAACTGAACTTGTTTTGTCAATGTCATATTCATCATCAGATTGTATTTGAGTTTCACCATTTAAATGTTCACAGCAGTTTGAATGTTCAGAAGAGTTATTTGCAGCAGAGAGGGAGCTTTCTGCTTCCATGGGTACTTTGGAAGTACAATAATGTACCGCATAGACCATTTCGTTTTTGTCAGGAGTATTTTCAATGTTAGATGTAGATGCGTAAGTGTTAGTAACGTTCTGAAGATTTTTAGATGTCCCTATTTTGTCTCTCAAGTCCCTCATTTCGTTGCTGCTGTCTAGCTCATCGTATTCATACCCTGTTGATGTTGATGGCAGATCCATTTCTACAAAATGAATAGACAGCATTTAGCATGAGTTTTTGGCATAATTATCAACATTATCATTTTTAGCCTTAGCATTTTAACCAGCCTGAGATGGTATTAAATTGTTGTGTAAATTATGATGCACGGTTAATTTGTCAAAGTTTTCAAACACAACTGCCAACCAAGGAGAGTGCACCAACACTTTTTATTGACGAGTCGTGACTTAGTTTTGTGTCCGAGGTGACCCATTTGCAACTCAGGCCTAAAAATTTGTAGTTTACTGCCGAAAAGAAAAAAAAATAGGGTGGTAGGTAGTTTTTTTTTACATTGTTTTCTACTTCAAAGAAGCTTATTTTTAAGTTAAGTATAGACATTGTGAGTATATCAGCTTCTTGTTACGGCTTTTACATTATTCCCATGCATATCTTTGGAAATTATGTATAGCATAATTGTTTAAAAATAGCACATGAATCATGCAATTTACCATCATCGAAAAAAAGTAAAGAAATAGGCATCATATTAGAAATTGATGAGGTATATGTTATGAATAAAACATGAAGATTTGGCCAAAAATGTTGTCTGTATAGTGCTTAAAAGGTAAATGTTGAAAGTGGAGGACAGACTTAAGCCAATAACAAAATGTCAAAGCTAACTTGACATACCATGTGTATCAGAGTCAAATATCTGTGTAGTTTTTCTACATCTAGTCTGTCTCCAATAGTGTGTAGAACGTGGCACTGGAAGTGTTTCATCATCGACATACAGTTTCTTCACACGCTTCACTGGACCTGGCAATAAGACATGTAAATGTATATTTTAGAAGGGAAAAGGAAACAAATATAAACCCATGAAGAGCATACTTTAACATGTTTATTTTTACAGAAACTTAATTAGGAAACAAATGATTGTGGTTTCAAAAAATCAAAATGTTTATTTAAACTTAAAATTCATCATTTTCTGTACAAGCCAATGGACCATTTATTAATTGCAATGATAGCTATATTAGATGTCTGGACATCTCGGACCCCAGAAATTTTGGTGCCTGGTAATTTTCCAGTCTTTTCAGACCCCAGTAATTTATTTTCCTAGACTTCTTGGACCCCAGTAATTTTGGACCATTAGTGAAGACTTAAATATTAATTTCAAACAATTTATTGTTTGCGATAACATACATTTTCTGACTTAAAAATAAAATGAATATAATCTTGAACAAATCAGTATAAACAAACACACTGTAAACCAAATTTGGATTATCTTGTCCTTGGTATGGGACTATTCTCGTGTTATATGTGTTGTTGCTTTAATTTGATGGTATGAGACCTCTTTATATAGTCCATTACCATTAAAATGTTTTATTTCAATATTAACTAGGAATTATGATAGCTTACAGGATTTCAGTTTATTCCAATCTGGTTCAATTACAACAGACAACTTTTACATAACGGTCAAAAAAGATAAAACAAATGAAAATTTAAAAATACTCAAACTTAGCAGGGGTGTGGAATTCCTATGTCCCACTGGTTCGACTTGGGCTTTTTATCCTGCGAGCCAGTAGATTTTTATGTTGCAAGTAAGTTTTAAAGTCAAGCAGAAAACAAAATACCATTCACATGTATGATTCAATTTCTTAATCTTTTTTTTTCTGAAGAAACCATTTTACCGATTCATACTCTTGTTAAACTTGGAGCAAAACCTTTTTTCTTTTATTTTTAAAGTTGGGCAATTGAACATAAGCTGCGAGCAAGTGCATATATTTCTGTCCAATTGCCCATGGGGAAGCAGAATCAAGAGCTGTCTCCATTGGACGACATATGCCCCCGAAAATGCTTTGATAGTAACTTTATTAAATTTAAATAAATACAAGACCTATAACTATATAGGTAGGGATACAAATTTTATTGGGAATGAATTCTTGAAAAATGACAATCAAGGGCACATAACTCAGTCAAAAATAATTTGAGCAGAAATTCATGACAACATGCACAACTAGGTTTGGTTACAATCATTCCTGTGAACTTTCAATGAAATCCCCCCAGTGGTTTAGTAGATCAAGCTCGGACAAGATTTTAATATAGAAAAATGACAATCAAGGGCACATAACTCAGTCAAAAATAATTTGAGCAGATATTTCTGACAATTTGCACAACTAGGCTTGGTAACAATCATTCCTGTGAACTTTCAATGAAATCACCCCAGGGGTTAAGGAGATGAAGCTTGGACAAAGTTCTCGGACTGACAGAATGACAGACAGTGCGATTACTATATGCCGCCCTTTGGGGCCATAAAAAGCCATATTTCCACACCCCTGCTTAGTGTGGGACTGATCTGATTTAACATATTCTCAGGGTTATAAAGTATACTTTCCAATTTTTATTATATTTTTAGTAATTATGATAAAATCTTGTTCTCAAATAAAAGTTGTATTTCTGCGTTGACATTGAAACTTGAGACAGCGCTGCAAAAACTTAATTACCGCGAGAATAGCAGAGACGACTATACTAATAAGCCCTTACTATTATATAATACTAATATTAATTGATATAAGAAGTTTATATGCCATATCACTAAAGAGAACATTTATATACTGTAATATAATACTGGGAATCGAAATGAACAGGGACCAAAATAGCTCGGGTCCAATTTGTCTTGCTAAAATGAAGCCCAAAATCTCTGGGGTCCAGACACTGTATTACTATTAGAGCTTGTTACAAATCAAAAGAAAATTGATCATAAGAATAAAGGACAAGTCTTCCACCCACAATAACACGTTGACTTACTTGACCCGTGTTTCGATTGCAGATGTGTAAGAACTCTCTGTCTGCTTGATAATTCTTTATCACATATCAAGCACTGGTATTTTCCATTTTCAGATACACATAGATTGTTTTCCTTTCGCTTTGCCATTCAACTTTATATGAAGATTACAATTTACCAATAAAGGGATTTATTTGGAGTTGGAATTTTAAATTCCTAAGTTACTTTCACTAAGTTTCAGCAAAGCATTACATACGGGTCTCTCAAAATTTACCTGGCCTAAACTAGAAATGTATGAGATCATTTCATTGGTCATATTACGAATGACGCACATGAATGCCGACTGGTTTCTTTATTTTCTTAACGCAGACAAGCATCGATAGTTCTTGAACGATAACCAGTCCATTTCTTTTTCGCGGTGTTTTGAAAATGGCAGACGAACCATGTTTTTTCCTTGTTCAATGGGAGGATCGCTTTATGAGCGTAATTGAGCCTAAAACTGTAGTCGCTCCGAAAACAGATGTTGCTAACTACAAGGAGGGAGATCTCATCAAAGCCACTTACCTAAAGCGAACATACGATGCGGTGATCAGTGAAATCCATCGTAAGTAAATTCCTTATTCCTGTATCCGTGGTTCTTAATCAGCAAACTCTTCCTATGGCTTATTCCCATTCAGTCCAACTCCAAAATTAATAGTGAATAAGTTTGTTTACAAATCCACGCATGTTTTACATAGTGACCTCCAGCGTAAAAAAATTCCAGAAAGTTCCTATTGAAAGCATGGCTAAATTTGGCTGTTCTAAAAATAGCTCTTAGGCAATCAATTTCATCAACAGAGTGCATGATTTGGGGAGAAGGTCAGATGATGCAATAAAATGGAGGCTGATAAAAATTCATCGTGAGATCGTCACTAAATGAAGCAATGAAAAGAAGTATATTTTCGTGTGGGTTTTTCGTGTTTGCAAAACTTCACTTCTATCGGACTATCGGTGAAATAATACCGTTTAAGGCTCAAGTAAGGAATTTCAGCAGTTCTAGTTGCATTTTCTTGCACAAATCTGACCAAGGTTTCCATCCATGGAAACTCTTCATATATTTTCGTGACTTATCTGATTAAAAATGAAATGATAGTCATTATATTGAATTTTATTAGTTAATAGTTCATTAAAATGAGCCTAGTTACTTTCACAACTGCATATTATAATTTTCGGCTTTAAATTGACATTCAACCATTTGCATTGTTTTGAAAGTATTTTTCATAAATGGGCAGATTTATTGACCTTGGCCTGTTGACAGGGGTCAGCAATATAGGGCCATCATGGCTTGGGATGAAATAGAAGTATACCAGGGTTTTCCCTGATGCAGGTTTTCTGCGTCCCTGACGCAACTTTGTGGCGTGGGACCCTCAATTCTGCATTACTGTGCATCCTTGGGACCCCCATAAGGATCCCTTGAATAGGCATTTTTATTTCAGCTAGAACATTTTCTTTCTGCTATTTATTGCACTAAGTCTTGTGGTGCATTGAGCAATCTGAATTTGCTGTTTTATATACTTATAAATTTGATACTCACTAATAATGAGCGTGAAATGCATTGCCGTATAATGAAGGGACCCCCAAAATTTCTCAGGGACTCCCTAAATATAAATCTTAAGGGTCCTGGGACCCTCGTATGAAAAATCCTAGGGAAAACCCTGAGTATACAGGTCTGGATGTGAGAAGATTTTATGTGTTTATGATTATATGGGCTTTCCTTTTGCATTCAAGAATTATGGTGTTTTTAGCTCACCTGTCACAAAGTGACAGAGTGAGCTTTTGTGATCACTCTTCGTCCGTCGTCCGTCCGTCCGTCTGTCCGTCCGTCAACAATTGGGTTGTGTCCTCTCTAGCGGTCACAATTTTGGCCTAATCTTTATGAAACTTGGTCACAATGATCATCTTAACAAAATCTAGGTCAAGTTCGATATTGGGTCATCTGGGGTCAAAAACTAGGTCACTAGGTCAAATCAAAGGAAAACCTTGTGAACACATTAGAGGTCACAATTTGAGCCTAATCTTTATGAAACTTAATCACAATGATCATCTCTGTAAAATCTAGGTCAAGTTCGATATTGGGTCATCTGGGGTCAAAAACTAGGTCACTAGGTCAAATCAAAGGAAAACCTTGTGAACACATTAGAGGTCACAATTTGAGCCTAATCTTTATGAAACTTGATCACAATGATCATCTCCATAAAATCTAGGTCAAGTTCGATATTGGGTCATCTGGGGTCAAAAACTAGGTCACTAGGTCAAATCAAAGGAAAACCTTGTGAACACATTAGAGGTCACAATTTGAGCCTAATCTTTATGAAACTTGATCACAATGATCATCTCTGTAAAATCTAGGTCAAGTTCGATATTGGGTCATCTGGGGTCAAAAACTAGGTCACAAGCCTTTGAAGGCCAAATCATTGAAAAAGCTTGTGAACACACTAGAGGTCACAATTTGAGCCTAATCTTTATGAAACTTGATCACACTGATCATCACTAAAAATTTTTGGTCAATTTCGATATTGGGTCATCCGGAGTCAAAAACTAGGTCACAAGGCCAAATCATTGAAAAAGCTTGTGAACACACTAGAGGTCACAATTTTGACCTTATCTTTATGAAACTTGATCACAATGATCATCATTATAAAATTTAGGTCAAGTTCGATATTGGGTCATCTGGGGTCAAAAACTAGGTCACGAGGCCAAATCATTGAAAAATCTTGTGAACACACTAGAGGTCACAATTTTGACCTTATCTTTATGAAACTTGATCACAATGATCATCATTATAAAATTTAGGTCAAGTTCGATATTGGGTCATCTGGGGTCAAAAACTAGGTCACGAGGCCAAATCATTGAAAAATCTTGTGAACACACTAGAGGTCACAATTTTGACTCTATCTTTATGAAACTTGGTCACAATGTTTATCTCTATAAAATCTAGGTCAAGTTAGATACTGTGTCATTTGGGCCAAAATCTAGGTCACTAGGCCAAACAGGTGAGCGACCCAGGGCCCTTTGGACCCTCTTGTTTAATTTACTGTTACAGATGACAGGTTGTTTCTCTTAAGGCAAGCAAAGCTACCACCTAAGCATGCCTTCCAGGCAACTAAAGATAGGGAAAAAACTAAAGGTTGGTATTATTTTTCAAGGCATGTTCAGTGACAGACAGGCATTCCAAAATTACAGGCCTTAATGAATGAGAATTCGAAAAATGAATGAGACTCAAGAAACTCTATTTTCATCCATTGAAGTAGTGTTATTTTAAGTATTTTTTTTAAGCAGTTGCAAGTGAAATAGAGGATTTGCAAGAAATTTGAGGTGAATCAAAAATCACAATGCCTAAAATGAAATAAAATACATTTTTCAACAATGCCTATAAATATATGACAATTTTGACCAGATATTAATCAAATTCACAATTGCCCACTAGCCAGTGGCGAGTGAGTTCATTAAAGAATAATTTCAGATGAACAAGCGTGATAGAATAAACTTATTGTTCGTATGGGTAATTAGCCAGACTGGCCAGTAATTTTAAAATGCGAAATTTGTTAACAAGAGTGATTATGACACAGTGTTAATATTTAGTTTTCACCATATTTGATCAATGATTTCAGAGCCTCGTGATCATACACCTACAGAGCCTCGTGATAAGCCACCTGTACAGAGGAGCCTGATCCTATCAGATGCCTCCAAAGAGATTGACCACATGGACAATGCTGCAAAACAGAAACCTACTAGTATGTTTTTTGTTTTAAACATGGATTGTAGAATTCACAATTTGAAAATACTAATGTTGTCCTCAAATTTGTTTTATACACTGTTTGAATTCTTTAATAATAAGTTCACTTAATACTGACTAAATAAATAGAAAATGACAGTATGAGACCAAATTAAGAACTGACATTATGTTGTATATTTGTTAGTACCAAAATGCAGCATAATTGTCAGCACTTGATCTTCGTCGGCGTTTACGTCGGCGTTGCATGGTTAAGTTTTGTGTTTAGGTAAAAAAAATCATAATCTATCAAAGCTATATTGCTTTGAAACTTGCAACACTTGTTCACCATCAATACCTGATCATGTCAAGCAAGAACCGTAACTCTGATGTGCATTTTGTAAGAATTATTGCCCCTTTTTGGACTTAGAAAATTTCTTGGTTAAGTTTTGTGTTTAGGTCCTCTTTTCTCATACTATGTGGACTATTGCTTTGAAACTTTCTACACTTTTTCACCATCAATAGCTGATCATGTCAAGCAAGAACCATAACTCTGATCTGCATTTTATGTGAGTTATTGCCCATTTTTGGTTGTCTGCCTTTTGACAGTGACAGATATCAGATGTTCATCTGCACCCGCAAGGCGGTGCTCTTGTTTTAAGTTAAGTTGTGACTACATTTGTAATCTAAACAATTTCAGAGCCTCGTGATCATACACCTACAGAGCCTCGTGATAAGCCACCTGTACAGAGGAGCCTGATCCTATCAGATGCCTCCAAAGAGATTGACCACATGGACAATGCTGCAAAACAGAAACCTACTAGTATGTTTTTTGTTTTAAACATGGATTGTAGAATTCACAATTTGAAAATACTAATGTTGTCCTCAAATTTGTTTTATACACTGTTTGAATTCTTTAATAATAAGTTCACTTAATACTGACTAAATAAATAGAAAATGACAGTATGAGACCAAATTAAGAACTGACATTATGTTGTATATTTGTAAGTACCAAAATGCAGCATAATTGTCAGCACTTGATCGTCGTCTGCGTTGGCGTTGCATGGTTAAGTTTTGTGTTTAGGTAAAAAAAATCATAATCTATCAAAGCTATATTGCTTTGAAACTTGCAACACTTGTTCACCATCAATACCTGATCATGTCAAGCAAGAACCGTAACTCTGATGTGCATTTTGTAAGAATTATTGCCCCTTTTTGGACTTAGAAAATTTCTTGGTTAAGTTTTGTGTTTAGGTCCTCTTTTCTCATACTATGTGGACTATTGCTTTGAAACTTTCTACACTTGTTCACCATCAATAGCTGATCATGTCAAGCAAGAACCATAACTCTGATCTGCATTTTATGTGAGTTATTGCCCATTTTTGGTTGTCTGCCTTTTGACAGTGACAGATATCAGATGTTCATCTGCACCCGCAAGGCGGTGCTCTTGTTTTAAGTTAAGTTGTGACTACATTTGTAATCTAAACAATTTCAGAGCCTCGTGATCATACACCTACAGAGCCTCGTGATAAGCCACCTGTTCAGAGGAGCCTGATCCTATCAGATGCCTCCAAAGAGATTGACCACTTGGACAATGCTGCAAAGCAGAAACCTAGTAGTATGTATTTTGTTTTAAACATGGTTTGCAGTAGAGTATAAAAATTGATCATCTTATACTGTTTTCTTAAAGTACTTGAGACCAAAGTCATAGCAGTGCATTATGTGGTTCTTTCCTTTACCTTGAAGTCATTCATGAGCTGGAACATTCAAAGAAGCATCATATCACGTTTTTATTGTCGTCTTTTTGTTTCATCAGTCTTCGAATTTGGCCACTAGCCCGACGCCCGAGGCTAGTAAAAACTGGGTCGGGCTAGCAATTTTCTCTAGGTGACTAGTCAGAAAGGCTAGTGTAAATTGTAATAATTTTAATAATTTAATGGTCAGACTAGTAAATTTCTCCTCGGGCTAGTAAGTTTTGCCTTGTTGGTAGCCCGACTGGCTAGTACTTTGAAAAGGTTTTCGTGAAGACTGTTTCATATATTTGATTATTCAGTTTTCCAGTCGAGAATGTCATACTATTTCTGAATTATAAAAAATCTTTTTTTTAAACTTGATAGGTGAAAAACCTGTGGACAAGTCAGCAGATGTATCAGTCTCAGACCAGCAAACAAACGCATCAACCTCCCACATTCAATCAAGGTAAGAAGGTTTTTTTTACCATTTTTAATATGTTTCCACAGACAAAGAGCAATGAAGTCTGCAATCTAACAATATTTTCACTCCCTCAAAAAATGGTTGTGGATATGGATTTATCAGATTTTACAAAAGTTTTTTAAGAGTCTGTAATCCATTCCTGTGCACAACTGTAAAAAATGTTGCCATTTTAAATCTAAATATGTTAATTCCCAATATAATTTAAGGTTATGAATTTAATTATTAAGTTAATGTTGCCATAAATACTGGATGTTTTCTGTAAATTTTAGTGGTTCACCAGTCGTCAATAACATTTTCTGGGCTATGTCCTACCTGTTTCCAAATAGTCTTTTGATTTTGCAGTAAACTATTGCACATATATACTTGAACAGTCATAACACACCCCTTCCTCAGGGGCCTCCATGGCCAAGTGGTTAAGAGTCGCCGACTTCAAATCACTTGCCCCTCACCGCTGTGGGTTTGATTCACAGTTTGACCGGAAGTCAAATCTTTCATGTGAGGAAGCTATCCAGCTAGCTTGTGGTGAGGTCGGTGGTTCTACCCAGGTGCCTGCATGGACACATGGGGTCTTCCTCCACCATCAAAGCTGGAATGCCATATGACCTATCATTGAATCAGTGTGACTATAAAGCAAAAAAAAAAAAACCCTTCCTTTGTTATCTGTTGTTCTATAAAATTTCAATCACCTGTGTTGCTAACAATAGATCATCGTTCGCTGGTCTGGCCTAGATCTATTTTAAAAAAACCAACCTGCATAGTAAGGGTGTAACGATATACCGTTGGAATATCGAAATTGTTTGGCCACTGTTTGGTTCACAGTACGACGCATAGACCGCTACGGTACGGTTTGGAGTTTATCCATTCTTTAGTTAAAATGAAGAAAAAATATGCATCGTTCGCTTGACATTACTAATCAATTAAACAAACGGACGTCAATATTTTTTTAAATTTAATTACGAGGGCGACATCTCAGAAACAATATTGTGTTTGTTATCAACGAGCATGGAAAGTGACAGGATGATCGCCTCCATATTGGTTATGCAGAATGGCAAAAGTCCGGACCGAAAATACGTTCAGGATAGAAATAAATACAGACTTTAAGGAAACAATAATAAATTACTCAGTGAAACTAAAGTGACAGTTATGGGCTATAATGGGGATCTTCTAAACTTCATAAGACCCTTACATACAGAATATAGGGACATGACTGTGCAGTATTGGGGAATTATTTTCATTTGTTGGTAAAAGTAATTTCTTTTAATAGGTAATTTCTTAAGAGAAGAGGTCTTATAAAATGTCTGCCTGTTTATATAAGTAAAAAGCCTTTATGGGTGTAATAATAAAAGTTTCAATGTAGTGAACATACTCATTATACAGTCTTAATGAAAAACTATAATGTGTATCGTGATACGTATCATATCGTAAGGTCTGTATCGTGATAGGTATCGTATCGTGAGCGTATCGTTACACCCCTACTGCATAGGTGAAATACTGGACCTTAAAACAAAGGATGCATTGTTCTTACATGCCAATTTGAAATGCAATGTATTATACATGCAGAATTTGTTGCTGAAAATAATATTTACAAAATGAACGTTGTTTTATATCAAACATTTAATAATCGCTTGACTTTTTCAGCAAGAAAAGATCAGTTGAAAAACGTCTCGATTATTTAGAGAGAGAAGTTAAAGAACTAAGAAGAGCATTGAAAAAAGCTAGGACAGAAAATGAAGAACCAAGTGCCAGCAGTACCATAGTGTCCTGCACAGAAAAAGGGGTAAACGGAATCTTAGAAGCTGTTAATCACTTGTCTCCTGGAACAAATGAAAAAGATGTAAATGAGTGTTTGAAAAAGTTGTGTTTTGCTGTATTTAGCAAAGAAGAAATGGTTAATTGTTCCAGAACAGGGAAGAAGACCGTACGGTCTCCAGGCGCTCAGGCAAGACCAGCTCTCGACAAACAGAAAATGGAAATTCTTGAGAAAGCAGTTCTTACAAAGTGCCCATCTCTACATATGGACGTATTGAAGAAGAAGATAGACAACATAATAAAGATGACCAGAAGGGATGCTACGAAAGAAAAACTCTAAATATTTAGTGACATAGTGTAACAATATTTTGACTGTTTCAAAGTTTCCAGTTAACAGTTTCTGTGAGAACATTTATTAATGTTATTAAAATGTTTTAACTATTTTTAATTCTAAGTAAATATACTTTATGAGTAAACCTTTGTGCCTAGCTTTGACCTCAGAATTTATCACTTATCTAAGTTCATTCATACCAATTTCATGAATTTTATATATTTTGATCACAGTTTTATGAGTAACCTAAAATGTTAATATTTTGGCAAACCCCATATATTTTTGTGAAACCAAGCTTAAGGTGCTTGGCATCTGAGGGACCAGATTTCTAATTTTTAAACTTAAGAAATTCTTAAGAGTTTCAGTGTTATAAACATTTACTGTCAAGAACTGTTAAAGAATTATTGATCTTTAAGTTTCTAAGAACTGTTCAAGTACATTTTAAGAATTTTTCAAGAATATGAGTTCTTGAATAGGTCAAGAATTGTTCTAGAATTACACTAGAACTGCTCTTAAAGTGTTCAAGAACTGTTCAAGTGCATTTTAAGAAATGTTAAATTGGACAAATTATTAAGAACTACTGTTCTGGTAAAGTTCTTAAAAGTGTTCTGGACTGGTTCATGATTTGTTCAAGAACAAGAGTTCTTAAACTGTTCAATAAAAAGAGTTCTTGAACTGTTCAAGAACTAATGTTCAAGATTGTTCAAGAACTGTTCTAAGGACTTTTTAAGAACACTTGTTCTTAAGATTTGTCCAATTTAACATTTCTTAAAATGTACTTGAACAGTTCTTGAACTCTTTAAGAGCAGTTCAAGTACAATTCATGAACACTGTTCTTGAACAGTGCATGAACTTTTCTTGAACTGTTCTTGAAATTTTCGCAGGGGTGCTATTACCAGCATGTTAATTTTTATGTAATTGAAGCTGACATACAGGTCAATTTTTGCTCATTGTGTATCATATTTTGACTCTGAAAAGTTGAAATCAGATCAAAACTGTGAGTGGAGCTGCACCAGTGTACAATGTACATGGTTATATGCTGTAAGTTTTTGTTGAAAATCATCATTTATTCATGCACTAAGTGATTGCATGTTTAGCAAATGAGTTTGCATTAATAATTTACTGTTGGTATTACATACTGTGCAGTGTGTGTACACTATTATACCATGGTATAATGTTACCATCAAGTCTCTCCTCACAGAATATACTGTCAGTAATTATGATGCCTTAGCGCTATACACTGAATGTATGCAGTTATTCAGTACTTTCTTAGTCTGTCTAACATACCCTAATGTTTATAAAGACAAGGCAGTAGTCTACTCTTTTCTCATGAAATTATTCCCCTTTCAGGGCTTTCATTTGACTCCTGACTCTGCATTTTGACTCTTGAATTTGACAAAAGCGTCTATTATGACTCTTGAAAATTAAAGGTCAAATTTACTTTACTTAATTATAATACAAATTTTATTGCAATATGTTGATGACTCTTGAAAATTGAGAGTCATGAATCATTTTGACTCTTCACTTTTGGAGCCTACTGTGAAAGCCCTGGCCTTTGCATCCTCAAACAAAGGATAATCAAGCCCAGAATAAAATATAGCTTAAATTTAAAGTTATGATATTTGATTGGTAAAATATGTTATCTAGTTGGATTATCCAGACTATAATAGTACTTTGCTTATTATAAATAATCTGACAGTCACAGTGCAGGGGTGTAGAAATGAGCTGTCTGTAGACAGTAAATTCCACTGACTATTTCAACAGGCTTGATGGCTACTTTTAGTCATTTACTTCTTTATAATACTTTAGTGAGATCTCATTTAACCAACTGCCTGCTTTTGAAGTTTAACTGGCTCTGTCAATACCTGAAAACATATCTACCCATCTACACCCATGAGTGTATTTTTACTTTGATTTAGTGCATCTATTGATGGCTTAGAACAAGAAGGTCACAACTACCGAATCGATATATTGAGAAAATAAGAGAAAACTGTCCGTAATTTACTCTTTACCTATGGGAAAACACGTTCTTAAAACTTCATTTTGGTCAACATGACAATTTCAGATTTTCATGAAAATAGGCTCATAAGAAGCGTCTTGTAATGCTTATTCTAAATATGTATGAATCTTAAAATGTCGTAAGTGGCACTTACGACCTTCTAATTCTAAGCCATTGATATATTGATTCATGAATTTGCATTTTGACTTCAATTTCATCAGTTTATTGTTTTAAGTCGGACAATAGCAACATAATCATATAATTATACCGGTAGTCGTTTAAGGTAGTTGTAGGTAACATTCATGACAGTATATTATATACATGCAGATTTATTGTTTTAAGGTCAGCGTGTTTATGTTGTACCAGTTTATAAAATGACTTCCCCTGTCACATGCTATGCAGTTGAACCATAAATATTTGTACGCCTTGGCTGAATTTCTTAGTGAAGTGACAGTTTGCCCTCATCAAATCGCGATATTCTGTTTAAATGTAACCGCTACAGGTCTGTGGAGATTTTTAGAATATTTGTGTCACTCATGACAATATATATTATGAATACCCTAGATTTAGCCACTCACTGTGCACTAAACTTAAGGTCACTAATATTTTATAATATTTAACCGAGATTTAGGTGTCATGCATGCACACCATTTCGGCTTGAATGAATGTAATTTGTAAAATAAAATATGGATTAAAATTTGAGACAGTATTAGACATATCTCAATGAATGTGTTAAGTTATTTACCCCAATACATTTATGATTTTAAAGTTTAATGTAAAATTGAAAATTCAGATTTTTCAGTGTGCTTAATTAATACTTATAAATGGTAAAGCAAGCTGTTTCAACTTCAGTTTGGTCAACATGACAAGTTCTGATTTTCATGTAAATCGACTCATAAGAAGCGCCTAATTGTGATGCTGATTTTAAATATGTTACAGTCTTATAAGGTCGTAAGTACTTACAACCTTCTCATTCTATGCCAGTGATACGATGTAAGCTTTAGATTTAACTGTACAGGTCTCAGTTGCCTAACACGAAGCGCTACCGAGCACCTTCATTCAGTTACCTCCCTTTCAGTTAGATATAGGAGGCATGGATTACCTCCCATGGAAAGTGCTACGTAGCGCCTTGATTTAAGGCAATGTACACCCGTACTTCATTATGTGTGCCTTAGAAATACACAGGGTACACTCATAACCTTAGGTCTTCAACTGTACTATACTTAATTAATGTCATTTCATTCAACGTTAACATTTCATAAAATCAAATTTCTTAATTTATTGACCATCATGACTCAGTGTCTGACACACATTGTTAATGTCATCTTTATTACAATGTTTTTTAAAAAATATACTGGTATCTCATACTGTAAAATCATTAATTTTCGTGGGGGATTAAATTTCGTGGATTTCGTGGTTCATTTCAACCACAAAATTTAATCCCATCGAACAATAATTTTGACCCTGGTATTTATTACCTAAAATGTAAAATCCACGAATTTAAGTTCCATCGAAATGGTCTCTTTTGTGAAAACCATGAAATTTTGTCCCCTCGAAATTAAATTATTTTACAGTAATTATATTATGCACAGGTATACTGATACATTTTTCAAATTTATGCATGACCTTGCATAATTATAATAGTACAATTTCGTTTAATGTACTGTAATTTAATAGTATAATTACATCATAAAAATGTAATTATTATGTAAGTAATAGTTAAATTAAGTTCCCCATAGGACCATACTGAAGGACCTTGATTTTAACAATGTCTTTACAAATTTATGGACAATGCTGGTCTGTGAATTATACTGCCCCTGATGCATGAAATAAGCAAAGTTGTGGCTGTTTAAAGCATTGAAAAGTAATATAAGTTGGATAAAATAACACAACTGTTCTTAATAAATTTCACAAAAATGAGTACTGTGTTTCTGATCACCTGAAATAACCATGTAGATGATTTGTCCAGGGTTGTCATAAGGAGGTGGCTGGAGGTCAATTTGACTGCCTCAAATGATATTGGGCCACCTCAAATCTACCCCAGCTGCCTTCCATCTTCAGTGCGCAGGCACTTTCAAGCCTCCTCAATGTACAAAAAGCCTCCTACATGAAATCATAGTGAAAACCCTGTTTGTCAATTTGTAAGGTGGCAGTAGTACTGTAAGTTAGCTGCATGGTCATGCAGTGCTGGTGTCTCCGTAGCTCAGTGGCTTGGGTTTTAGCTGACCAATCTGTAGTCAGCTGAAACAGGGCTTTCAGTATGATTTCATGTACTAAGGGGGCTTTTTGTACATTTGAGGAGACCAAGGTGCCTGAGCACTGAAGGTGGAAGGCAGCTGGGGGTAAATTTGACAACCTAATGACAACCCTGCTGAAAGCTATGATGGTATATGCCTCTATAAATTGAGGTAACCACTATTTTGTACAGGACAGTCTTCCCAAAAAAAACAAATTAGGGTTTTTTACCCCCAAAATGGCTAGCTGTACCCCCAGTTTTTATGCACTCTACTTCATAATTGTTACTCAGGGGGTACAGAATTGTAAGAAAACCTGTGTTCGTACCCCCCAAGTAAAAATGTCAGTGAAAACACTGCAGAGCCCTCGATATATGTCCAAGGTATGATAAATTGTATGTTAATATTTTCAGGGATTTGAGCAAGAATGAAATCACAGTATTAGAGAAAGGAAGTTTTAGTCGTCTGTCCTATCTCCAGCGTCTGTAAGTATGATCTTAATTATGTTGTTTTACAGAATCTGTATTTATTTATAAGAAATGTTCTTATACCCCGGGGCAGGGTATGTTCTTGAATCCCTCCTGAAATTTCCTTCTTTGTCTGTATTGAAAAGTAGAAATTCAGGATTTGAAACCAGGATTTTCAGGCTTGAGAATGGTTGCTAATATAACCACACCTGTATACAGGGGTCCTACAATTCCAGAATAATCCGGAAATCAGGATTGGCTGCATTTGAAAGAATTAACTTTTCTGCATAATATAAAAGTTATTTAACGAAAATATTCATAGAATTGACAAAGTTATGTAATGGTCATTTCAAGTTCCATGGTCTGTATTTTACAATAAAATAATGTTTGAAACCTCGTTAAGCTGTAAGGATGTGTGCTTATGGCACCCTGAAACAGACTTGTTTTCGGGATTGGGCATTATGCCTCAGCAGAAAACCTGTGTTTACTGCTGACATTCATGTCTATCTGACATACCTGGATCCTTGATTGTCTGAGTGGGTGGGGGGAGGGGGGTCTGTACGAGAGGGGAACCCCCTCATGGTGAAATTTTTTAATATGTGTATGAAATTGTTGTTTCATTTATCAAGAAAACTCATCCACTTTAATACATGTACATTGTATGCCAAAGTTTTATAGCTCATATTTCTTCAGTACAATGTATAATTTTTGTGTAACCTTGACAATGGCAGTAAAACCTGTCAGTAAGGTGTTATATTCTCCTCATGTTCTCCGTGTCCCCTTCTACCACAGGTACAGGTACATGGTATTGTTGAGATTTGCGGGAAAGATAAACTTATTCCCCCCTCTTCTCAAAGTCATATATTTGCATTATAAAGTTATTTTAGCAATAAAGGTGATAGTTAGTGTTTAACATCGCCTGCTTCATTGATCTTATGTAGATAATTATCTCGGTGGGACTTGTAATGAATTTCACCTTTATGCTACTTTATAAATGCACCGAAACCTGACCCTTTAAGGATTGTCGTGTGCTTTCATCTTACCACATTTTATTTACTTTATTTATTTGCTTATAATTAGCTACATTTAAGTATTAAAACTTAACATGTGTGTGTTGTATTTCTTGTACAATGCATTTTGGAAGTTTAACATTTTAACATGGTGTAGTGGTTTTTTCCTCTGCCAGATATTTTATTTCAACAAATTATTCTGAAAACCACAATTGTACAAACTACAATTTCAGTTATATCTAGGTGACTCAACAATTATACAGCAGTACCTCTAAATTTTATCAAAGTTTTTTTATTTCAATCAAATGTGTGGAATCCTGCATGTAGGTACCATTTCTCCGGTTCTCATTTCACAGTTTATCTTTGAAAGATTATAATGAAACTTGGCATTTATATAATCTATTCTATGAAGAAACTCCAGACAAGGTTTCAGTTGGATTAGATATAACTGACTCTAAAGCTTCAAATTTTAAATCTTTATAATTCTCAGTTAAAATTATGTTTCAAAATTTTAATGTAGGTCTGGATCGAATTTGTTTTTATGTGGTCCGTTCTTGAGCTGTCATTTAAACTCATTTTCAAAATATGCACCTGTTGGGGCTCTACAGTTCTGGAACAAAATATGCACGTGTAGGGGCTCTACAGTTCTGGAACAAAATATGCACCTGTACGGGTTCTACAGTTAATATGCACCTGTAGGGGCTCTACAGTTCTGGAACAAAATATGCACCTGTAGGGGCTCTACAGTTCTGGAACAAAATATGCACGTGTAGGGGCTCTACAGTTCTGGAACAAAATATGCACCTGTACGGGTTCTACAGTTAATATGCACCTGTAGGGGCTCTACAGTTCTGGAACAAAATATGCACCTGTTGGGGCTCTACAGTTCTGGAACAAAATATGCACCTGTAGGGGCTCTACAGTTCTGGAACAAAATATGCACCTGTACGGGTTCTACAGTTAATATGCACCTGTAGGGGCTCTACAGTTCTGGAACAAAATATGCACCTGTAGGGGCTCTACAGTTAATATGCCCCTGTAGGGGCTCTACAGTTCTGGAATACCAAATTTAGTGCACCATCCAATAATATTTGATGAAAAAAATGTATCAATTAAAGTTTTGCCTGAGTTGTTCGAAATACCGTATAAACATGTCTCTAATGGTGCCTAGAAAAAGTGTGTAGGGATGTGTAGGGATGCACTAATGGCATTTACTACAGACAGCTAGACTTGCAGTTGCCTATTTTCAGGACTTTTGACACTATTATGCTTCAGTTCGACCTCTGTAGAACTGGAGGTAGCAGTTGTCTTGCGAGGACAGGGGCTGCAAATGTGGTGTGAGTACTAGGGTGGGGTGAGTGTACTTTACCAGGCAGAAGGGGGGGGGGGCACTGTGTTATTTAATCTGTTTTTTTTTTTGTGCATGAGCACATTATGTTGAAGTTGTTCTACTCCTGCATACATGTTTATGAAGCTAGATTGTTGGTTACCCTTATAATAATAATACAGAAAGAAGATATAAAAGTGAACTTAATGTATGTTTACCCCAAACTTCAAAGAAAGTAAAAACAACTTTATTACTAATTAAAGGTAAGGCTTCGTTGTTTAGTTGTTAGATATTTGATGATTATGCTTCCAGGATGTTTAAATACTGCTTTGTGGAGAAAACTTGAATAATTAGTCGATATATGATGGTATGTGTTATGAGTTGGTTGCTGTTTGGGTTATTTTACAAGTTTTTCAGTTCTTGTGTTATGGGTTATGATTCTGGCCTGTGTGTAATGAATGGGCTTTATTCAGTTCTTGTTGTATTGGTTAAAAATATATTTGAGTTCTTTTGTTATCATGGGTTATATATACATGAGTAATTGTGTTATGGGTTATAAAATTTATATTATATGCAAGTTTTGTATTACAGGTTATACATGTTTTTGCGAGTTCTTGTGTTATGGGTTATTTATGAAAGTTTTTGTGTCATGGGTAATTATTCAAGTTGTTACTTGGTTCTATTGTGAAATGGGTTAATGTATGATTAATGGTACTTGGTTCTATTCTGTTATGGGTTGTTAAGTTGGTTCTTAATTGTTTTGTGTTATAAAGTTGAAACTAAAGAAAATCTTGATCCTGCCATAACTGGAACAGTTTTCAAGCTAGGTTGATGAAACTTGGTATGTGGATAGGGACCATTAAGGAGATGGTGCACAATTATGCATGTCCAATTATTTTTCTATTCAGACAAAAATTGTGGTTTCCATAGCAACAGAAACATTGACAAAACAACAACCGGGTACTGGGGACTTCTGTATTGCTTGCAATTCTTAATTACTTGTTGGGTTATAACTTTGTTCAGTTGTTTAGTAGAGCTCTACATTTGGTACTTTGGGTTATAATTTTGTGCTATATAATATATGAGATAGGTTTGCCTGTTGGAAAATATCTTGAACGGCAGCGTTCATTCATGAAACAGGCAAGAATATCATCCTCATTACCAGGTATACGTTGTACCCGGTATGTAATTCTCATCAGTTGGTATAGCAGTTAGGAAGTGCTATCTGAATGTCTTCAATTTACTCGTATATCTAAGATGCTGGCAGCTGTGCTCTCTGTCAAACAATCAAATAACCATATCATCAACGAATAAAAAAACAAATAAAATATTTGAGTTTTCAGTCATATATCTTTGGTTATGATATTTGTAACAACATCACGGCGCTATCGAGCATTTTTTCGTAGCGCTTTACTTCATCTATGCAATGGCATGCTACCAGCAAGCAGTGTTCGCCGATATTAGGATTACATACTGGTTCTCAGCACTTTGCTTGGCAAGCTCTTCTAAGCACATCTTATATTATTAAATGCAATGGACAGCTTCTGTAGAGCCTTGCTGTGCAATGGTTTCTTAACCATGAGCGCTAGCCGATAGCATATTAAATTTTCGCTTCTTCCTTTATGCAGCACTTTTTTTAAGCAAGGCTTTTCCTAGCATAGCGCTACTGAGCGCTCGATAGCACCTTGCTTTTTCCTAGCATAGCGTTGTAACTGAGCTCTCGATAGCACCTGGCTATTTCCTAGCATAGCGCTACTGAGCGCTCGATAGCACCTTGCTTTTTCCTAGCATTGCGTTGTAACTGAGTGCTCGATAGCACCTTGCTTAGGCAACGGGCTCCAGGTACATACTGGTAATATAGGATGATGATTTATAAATCATTATTTATCAATTACTTTGTCAACTGATGGTGTGATAACAATTACCCCCTCACCCGTACATTGATAAATGCTTTCTTCTACCCTGTAGCATTGATTGAATGCAGGGATAAACATTATTCTAACATAGAACTCAATTTTCTGTTTTCATTATGAATTCCCAGGTGTAGAGAGGAACTCTCTATCATTGAAGGTATGATTGTCTGGTTTAAATGGCCAAGATGAGCACTCAACAGTCATTTTGGTTTCTCAGGATTTCATGGTTTTCTTAGAACTTCCCTGGGATGTTTGGATGAATTGAAGTAACTTTTGTGGCTGTATGATTGTGCTTTGATGTTGTTGAGCTAATTTAATATTTTATAATTCTCCCTCATCTTTGCACATGTCGGTGCACGTGGTCAGGTTGGTCTGTCTAGTGATCAGTTGGTAGATTAAATGGTTTCTGTTTTTTAAGACCGCTTTGCCCTATGATCTTCAAACTTTACATGTAGGGTTTCAGCAACAGTAGATGAAGGTTATTGATTTTAAGGTCAGTAGGTAAAAGGTCACTGCGAACTTTACCGTTTCCGATTATTGTGCTGCCGGGGGGGGGGGGCTTACATTTTTACAAACATCTCTTATAAATGTGTATTTAAGTTCTTATTTTTACTTGTTAATAGTATTTTACTCGATAGGTCCTGGTATAAAGTCATTTTATTCCAATGACCGGGCCATTGGAACCAGTTATAAACTGGAACTACGCTGGTTTTTAGAATGCCAAGCAAGGCAGACTTTCTTGGGGAATTTTTAACAACTTTTAAGAATGCCACAGCAAGCCTAGTGGCTAGTCAGGGATCAAACACTTGACCTTCAGTTCTAGATGCGGATGCGCATTATTCATTCAGCCACTGAGAATCCTTGATTCTATGAAGTTGTTTGTGGCTTCATTGACCATCGTTAAATGTAAAGTTTGCAACTTTTCTGTTTCTGATGGAAAATCAATCAATATCAGAATCCATTCTCTTGTAATTCATGCAATCTTGGTTATGGTAATTTTGAATTATTAGAATCAAAGGTTTCTTCTGTATACTTGAGTTATTGAATTATAAGAGCCACAATTCTTCTAGATATGTACAGCTTTATAGCTTTTTGATATGTAGATGTGTTGGATATTCAATATTCACCATATTACTGAGGGAGTAAAGCTGTACCCACCATATACTCTTGGCTGCCCAGCATCTCTTGTACATGTCAGAGAAAATGTTATCATAGCAGTGGTCGATGGTAGTTTTGTTCATGTTATTGTTTCCAAATATGGGGTCTAGGTAGGTGGGACGTACTGTAAAATAATTAATTTTTGTGGGGGATTAAATTTTGTGGTTTTCGTGGACCGCCTTCAACCACGAAATCAAATCTCATCGAACAGTACCTTTGAACCTTGTATTTATTAATTGACATGCAAAATCCATAATTAATGTCCCATCGAAATCGATAACTCACCAAAACAACAAAATTTCATCCCATCAAAATTAAATGATTTTACAGTATATTTCAAGAAAATGACTCTTGGAGCCTTATGTATTGGGCTAGGTAGGTGGGACGTATATTCCAATAAAATTACACCTAGGGCCTAAACTGTACATGTGGTGAATCTATAATGTTCATAGGAAGCATTTGATCTTTTGGCAGTTATAAAGATGTTTGCCAAAAGTTCACAGAGAATTTTTTTTATGTTATTCAGAAGGTTTGGTAGATGGTAGCAGGAGATCTCCCGATCATCATCTCACCAAATCGCACGAGATCTCGTGAGATCCCAGGGGTAGTAGTGAGGTATAGGTTATAGATATTTTATGAGTGTATTCATTGTTATAGACAACATAGGATGGGTGCTGATAAGTGATAGATGCTTTTGTAGGGGAATTTTTATTGTTTGGTGCTATTATAATATACAATATGTTGTATCCATTTGTGTTCATTTAAGGTTAATGTTTATGGGGCCTATAATTGGACGCTTACACTCACAGACTGGTCGGCCATTCCTCTATTGATTTTGGTTCATATGCAATTTCATCTGAAAAGTGAAACTATTCATTTTATATTGATTTTTTTTGTTATCTGTTATCTGTTATCTGTTATCATGGTGCATTATGCTCATAATTGGTCGAGTCAATTACTGGAATAACAATACAACAATTACCTAGATTATAGAATCAGATAGAGAAAACTTTAATGAGGCTAGTTGGACTTCTATGTTGTCGTCCCGTAACCTCACTAATTCAATGTGAACAGTGTAGCGGTGTACACTAACTGTTCCGGTGCTTTCCAGTGTTTCGTATGTCGTTGCTGGACTTTAACTTTACGTCCGCAGTTGTAAGTACAATAAATGTTCCAAGTACAATAAATGTTCCAAGATCACAAAGCCGACTGTAGTTTACTAATTTTAATGACCATTAATCACAAAGTTTATAGTCACAGTGTTCAAATAAATATCACAAAGCTCACTAAGTATAATTAAACGAAATGCACAAAGTCTGTAATTCACAAAGATACTGACACAAAGTCAAGATTCTATATTCCTAGTCTTAGTCTCTATATTATATTCTAAAGTCTTATAAATTCTATTCTCCTAATTTCTGATCTAATGATAAAAATAGTTAAGTTCATTTATATAGACTCCCTTAACTCTAGAAGATTTACTCAATCTAAGTAGCTAATCAAGAATTCAAACCAAACACATTAGACTGGACATGATAGGTATTTCACACCTATGATAATTCAATTATACTTCAAAGCAAAGTATGATAACTATTTAAGAAATAGTCACAAACAACAACAAATAGGATTAACCTAATCAACTGATTCACATAGAACAATGCAAGGTAAACATACTTTGAAAGAAGTCATATAAAATGCATGAAGACATAATGAAGACACACACGAGGTTAAATTACTAAAATAACTTAATAATCAGTTTTGAGATGTTGTAATAGCAGAATAATGATTGGCAATCTGAAATGGATAGATGACTCAACATTTTTCAAAGCCATGCAAAATAATAACAAATAACAACAGAAGTGTAGCAAAATACCAATATTCATTGATAAGCCTTTAGGAGGAAAATTGTCAGATTTTCCCTCATAAAAGAGAAATCATAGATAGCCAACATACTGATAAAGTATAGGGATGCACTTCCATGCATTAGACATCATTGATCACTGTTGGTAGTTGGTGTTTTGTTACCGTGTCACAGAAAACTTTTTTGTAATTTGTAACCTTCACAATTTCATTCAGCCACAGTTGATTTACCTATGCAAAAGGACAACCTTTGGATAGCAACACATTGAACACATCTATGTAAAACTGCACAGTCTGGACAGCAATGACTGTTGACCTCCTCTGGCAAACATTGACCTCTGGACTGCTTCCACAAGTTAGTCTGAAGCCAGATTGTTCCTTTGGTGCAACAAGGTTGTATCTCTCTATATACTGTATATTACACCAAAGGGAAGTATTATATATCTCGCATATGTACTGCAACCACCTTTGTACTGAAGCTGTAGTTAGAATAAAATTACTGCTTTCCTATTTTACCACTTCACAGATATATTGAAGTTGGAGTGTTTTGACATTTATATGTACCAGTATATGTACCAGTATATATATACTGAATATGTTTATTGAATTATTGATTGCAATGTAATGTCTAGTCTCTCGATTAAATGATAAGGTATGTGTTCTGGTATTTCAAATCTAGAATTTTTATGGAACCTGTTTTATATTGGAACATGCTCAGAATGTTTCGTATTGATTATGTTTGGTATGTGTTTCTAGTTGGTTTCCATTTTTAATATAGATAAAAAATTGATCTGCAAATAATTGGGGGGAAAAAGTACCAAAAAATAGAATTTTACACAACACTGTAAACAACATCTAACACTGGATGTAGGTCAAGTTGGATAGTAACTAGGTCAAAAGGTCACATCTGAAAGTCTACCTGGCCTATTAATAAATTGAACTTAGATTTTTATTTATTTTCAAAAAAATGAAAAAGTGAGTCAGAAGTCACTGCATATTCCAGGTTATAACATGTATTTCCATATCTAAAAATACAGTTTCACAATAAACAATATTACAGACTATGTTTAAATTATATCAAGAACATAAAAATTATCTTTGTAGTTTTGGGACAGTTTTAATTGGATTTGGGGAAAATTACTATGTATCTTAGTGGTTGGAGCACTTGCCGCCTAATCTGGTGACCCAGGTTCAAATCTGGGTCAGCAGAAAGCTGACCGGCAAATAAAGGCTATGTTCGGCAGTTTAAAATGAATGAAGAAATTATCGGGACCAAAGGCTTTTTAGCAAATTCATTTACTAGTACCATTGGGAGAGTTGTTGCTGTTGTAACTTAATTTTTTTAGCTCACCTGACCACAAAGTGGTCATGGTGAGGTTTTGTCATACCGAGATGTCCGTCGTCCGTCGTGCGGCGTGCGGCGTGTGTCGTGCGTCCGTCAACAATTTCTTCAAACCACTTCTCCTCTTAAACCGCTTGGCCAAATTTTATAAAACTTAACAGGAATGTTCCTTGGGTGGACCTCTACCAAAGTTGTTAAAAGATTTCCGGTCTGTCGCATAACTAGGTCACACAGGCTAAAAATAGATTTTCAAAAAGGAAACTTTAAAAATCTTCTTCTCTGAAACCGTTAGGCCTAGAGCTTTTATATTTGGTATGTAGCACCACCTTGGGGTCCTCTACAAAGATTGTTCAAATTATGTCCCTGGGGTCAAAATTGGCCCCGCCCCGGGGGCCCTTAGTTTTACATAGAGTTATATAGGGGAAACCTTAAAAAATCTTCTTCACCGAAACCGCTTGGCCCAGGGCTTTCATATTTGGTATGTAGACTCAGCTAGAGGTCCTGTACAAAGATTGTTCAAATTATGTCCCTGGGGTCAAAATTGGCCCGCCCCGGGGGCCCTTAGTTTTCCATAGAGTTATATAGGGGAAACCTTTAAAAATCTTCTTCTCCGAAACCGCTTGGCCCAGGGCTTTCATATTTGGTATGTAGACTCAGCTAGAGGTCCTCTACAAAGATTGTTAAAATTATGTCCCTGGGGTTTAAAATTGGCCCCGCCCCGGGGGCCCTTAGTTTTACATAGAGTTATATAGGGGAAACCTTTAAAAATCTTCTTCTCCGAAACCGCTTGGCCCAGGGCTTTCATATTTGGTATGTAGACTCAGCTTGAGGTCCTCTACAAAGATTGTTCAAATTATGCCCCTGGGGTCAAAATTGGCCCCGCCCCGGGGGCCCTTAGTTTTACATAGAGGTATATAGAGAAAACCTTTAAAAATCTTCTTCTCCGAAATTGCTTGACCCAGGGCTTTCATATTTGGTATGTAGACTCAGCTAGAGGTCTTCTACAAAGATTGTTCAAATTATTCTCCTCGGGTCAAGATTGGCCCCACCCTGGGGTCACCATTTTACTTAGACTTATATAGGGAAACATATAAAAATCTTCTTGTCTAAAACTACAATGCCTAAGAGCTTTGATATTTGGTATGTAGCATCATCTAGTGGTCCCCTACCAAGATTGTGCAAATTATGCCCCTGGGGTCAAAATTGGCCCAGCCCCGGGGGTCACCGTTTTACATAGACTTATATAGGGAAAACATATAAAAATCTTCTTGTCTAAAACTACACTACATAGAGCTTTGATATTTGGTATGTAGCATCATCTAGTGGTCCTCTACCAAGATTTTTCAAATTATGCCCCTGGGGTCAAAATTGGCCCCACTCGGGGGGGTCACCGTTTTACATAGACTTATATAGGGAAAACATATTAATATCTTCTTGCCTAAAACTACACTGCCTAGAGTTTTGATAATTGGTATGTAGCATCATCTTGTGGTTTTCTACCAAGATGTTCAAATTGTTCCTTTGGGTGAAAATTGTGCAGAATTTATAATCAGGTGAGCGATATTGGGCCATCATGGCCCTCTTGTTTAAATTTTGTTTGGATGAAATTTCGTGGTTTTGGTAAAAAAGACAATTTCGTTGGCACTTGAATTTTGCATTTCAGGTAACAAAACAAGGGTCAAAATCAATGCTCATTGGGATTAAAGTTTGTGGTGGAAGTGAACCCCGAAATCCACGAAATTTAATCCGTCACAAAAATAAATGATTTTACAGTATTTTATACCATTGATGTTTCTATGTATATATACTGTCATGTTTACTATATAGGCACGAGAATTGGGATATCTGGGATGATATTTGTGTCTGGTATGAAGGCAAACTATGACTCCTCATCAATCAAGTGACTTTCATGTGAACAACTGAAGATATGACAAACTTTTAAGCACCAACAAATTAGTGCTATTCATGTCAGGGGTTGTCTCTTCAGTATTTCATCTATTGTATGCATTGCATTAAAGATATGTGGCCAATTATTCATGCTGTCTTTCCCCCCTTTCTGATGAATCATGGTACAAATTTACTGCTTTCAGATCAAGCTATTCAATGATGTTGCTTTTTTTCTCTCTCGGAATATTGAATTATGTCATTTTATTCAGATTTCTTAGATTTGGGGAATAGATTTGTGTTTGGTTCAGAATGAGATAAGAATGTTTGACTAGTAAACCAAATGTCTATATACAGTATAATAGCCCCGCTAAAAGTAGCCCCCCCCCCCCCCTCTTTTTGGAAACATTTTGTTTTTGTTTTTTGAAAAATCATATACTTATTGATGTTTTGTATGATGGTTATCAATATTTTCTTGTTATTCATCAAAATGAGACTTCAAGTAAAAGCACCCCTTTTGCAAAATGCACGTCCCTAGGGGGCGTTTATTTTGGGGTATACAGTAGTAGTACATTTATATCTTCTGTGATGACTTTTCTAAAAAAAAATATATGAAGCAAAAACTAATTGGGTTATAATAAGTTGTTAAAAGATCTTTTTTGTTGTTGTTTGTTCAAGATAAGAAAAAAGCAGGGGTTCCACTATTCCGGATTTGCTGCAGTAGACTAAGAAAGAATAAAGTCTTAGCTTTTCTGCAAAACTTGAAAGTTATTTGGTGAAAAAAATCAAAGACTGCTGATATTATGGAGGGGGGGGGGGCAACTTAAAAGTGCTAAAAAACAAGCAAAAATTATGTCACGCTAGGTTGCACTTTTTATCGTACTTCACATGATATTTCTCCATAAAACCACCAAAATCGGAAAACCAACTTATCAAAATCCGAGTTGCAGGCTATTTTTAGCGAAAAAGGGTCTAAACCACCTTAAGATACAAATCTTCTTGCAATATTTTGTGATGACCGATCTTGAAAACGGAACTACAGTCATTTTTAGCAGCTAGCTGTGGAGGACCTGAATATTTGATTATGTAGATGTTATTGTTAATTGTTGTTGTTGTATATTTTCAGGGAGTTACACCACAATCAGATCAGCGTGATAGAGCCTGGAGCATTCGAAGGTCTCACTGAATTACGTAAACTGTAAGTACATGCATCAGATATATCTTGAACTTTTCACTCAATTTATAGTTTACTATGTTGACCAATGTATTAATAAGCCTCCATAGCTCAGTGTGTATGGTGCAATCATGTATGTTGTTTAGGTGCACAGGTATACCATATTTTGAGGATTAGTCAAGTGTTTTTGCAACAGGCAGTTAAAGATGCATTCCCCTCTCCACATCAACTCCCTCTCAACAAGAAACACTTTGTCTTGTCTCCGAATAATGTCGCTCGCTATATCATATATATGGGATTACTGTAGCATATAACTGTGGAACTTAAAAACCAAAAATGGATGCAAAAACAAGGCAGGAATATTTTACAGACTGTCGAGCAGAATGAATTTGATCTTATACAGAACTTTATTGGTTATCAACTCAAAACAAAAATACTGTAAAATTGCAAATTTTTCATATTTTTTTGTAAAATGAAATTTCATCGATTTCGTGGTTCACCTTCAACCACAAATTCAAATTCCGTGTAATTATTACCTGAAATGCAAAATCCACAAAACAAGGTAGTTTTACCCTAACCCTGAATTTTTATCCCAACAAAATTAAATGATTTTACCGTAAACTAAAAAATGAACTGGTCAGCAAAAAAAACCCTGGGAATATTTTACAGTCTGTCACACAGATTAAATTTGATCTTTTAGAGAACATTAAAAATTTTGTTAATCATTAATGAGACTCGGGCTCAGGGGTTTGACTCATTGAAACATCATTCAGGCAGCAGCTAGGGTTTGTGTCTACTGGATACATCCTTTATCCTCTAGTATTCTTTGTATGGACACATCCCTACTATCAATATTTTCATAAGCTTAGACTTTCTTTTAAAGGCATGTAGATTTCTATCAGTGTGTCGAATATCAAAAGTTGGGTTTGTTTTTGATTCCTGCGTTTTAAATTTGAAGGGGGTGGGGGTCATGTTCCCATACATTCATTGAATATTTGAGAGTTATTTTGCTTTAATATTAAATTTTTAGCTGATCAAGTGATATTATCCAATTTTATGGGGTTAGGATATTAGATTTTTTCACAATGCTTTGATACTTTGAAGAGGGATTAATTCTCGTCTCCTAGTTTTAAAAAATGTAGGTCGCTCTACACACATGTCCGTTGTTTGTAGACCTGTGACATTTTCAATGCAATAATATAAAAGGTAATTTTTAAATGTCCCTCTGAAGTTGAAGTGTTTGAAATGAAGAAGAAATAATCCACAATTGAAGAGGAAAAGTTTATGGTCACTATCTGTACTTTTAAGTAGATTTTTTAAAGCTGACTGTGGTCGTGCTCTGGTCATTTTTATGGACATTTTATATGCAAATTTGGGGAAGATGAATTGTATGAACATTTTGAAGTTGTCCATGATGAGCTTAGTCTCCCTCATGTAGATTGTTTATAGTCCAGTGCATGGTCTGTATATGTACCTCATATTTGATCAAACTAGGTCCTGCTGAGCAATTTTGCCTCAAAGGAAATAGGTGAGCTCCTGGAGGCCTAGGGTACAGGATCTACTGGTCTGGGGGCAGTACTACAGGTTTGTTGAAGTGGCATGAGATATTATTATGCACTAATATGCCGATTCAAGGAAAGTGAACACACTGTTACAAATAACTGGTTGATTTACCCCCAGGGGTTTTACAGTCTGTTCAAAGTTAAATGATAACGGTTATAAACATTGGTTTTTCCTTCAGGTTAACCATTTTATCTAGGTTTAACTGGGTGTAAGTGATTTAAGTGTAATACCTGCTATTCTTTCAATGGGATAGTTTCCTCATAAGTTTTTACTTATTGAATTGACAGTACAGTGGGATGTAGAAACATTAACATCCCAATCAGGAGGCTTTTGGGAGGCTACTGGGCCGCTTGGTTTTTAGGAAATTATGGGAAGAAGTTTGTAACCTTCATTCTTGCAAGTACAGTGGATATTGTAACTGACAAATACATGAATTTACTCTGCCAAGTGCAAAGTAGGCATCATATCAAATATTGCAATTATAATAATTATATGGTGTACTGACATATCATGTATGAGCAATTTGTGGCCGTTATGATCTATTTCATTATTTGTGATGTAAAATATCTCCTAGCAGTTTCTGCTATAAGTTTATATCATGGTGCAGGCAAGGCAATGCTGTACCTGGTGTCACCTTTCTAATTGAATAGGAATTAAAAATTTGAATAATTTCACATTAAAGGCCCGATATTGGATTTAAATAATATTGTTAGGTGAAGATATGTGTGTCGGTGTCAAGGATGAAAAGGATTATACAAAGTATTTGTCTAATGTTCAGATTTAATCAGTTCATTATAGTCAAATTTCCTCCTTTTTACAGGAGCACAAAGAAATCTAAATGAATGTCAGTAGGAATGAAATTAATGGTTTTAAGTTATTTATGTGTGTAAAATTTGCCCCCCAGAAAACACATAAAAGTGTTGATATGTAACCTGAGTCGCGGTATGTTGAAGTTTTTTTTACCTACATGTGTGTAAGCTAGGAAAAAAAAAATTGTTGCCTGCTTATACGATTTAATGCATATAAAAAAATGTTTGTAATGATATAGAATCCTGGTGCTAGGGTATGCATATTTCATTACTGGGGGGGGGGGGAGGGTTGCTTAATTTGTTAAGCAATGCTTTATGAAGAAACAGTTACTGTTCTACTCTTAAGCTAGGCCAAATATATGAAAAATAATAAAAGTGGTTCATCGGATCTGGTAATCTATATGTGTGATTTAGGTCAAAAATATTTTTAGTTTTTGTTCGAACATGATATTGATCCTTGCCCTGGAGTTGAGCGGTCCATTTTGGTCTAGAGAGGAATGTTTTTATTGAATTCGGAGAAAATTAGATAATTTTGTATCCGCCAGTGCAACTGGCAATCTAACCTGGGACTGCTGGGTAACAAATCCAGTATATTTTCCACTGGGCCAATCAATCACCATGCTTAAAATATGGAATTTGTGCACAGGGGGTTAGTCTGTTACAATCAATATGACAGGGGTTGACACTAACTATTTTTTGTCACTGGTCCGACAGTTAAAAAGCATTAAACTTGTAAAGAAAACAGTTACTGGGCCTTCATGATTTTCACTGGTCATTCAAGATTTCCACTGGCCCCAAACCAGGGAACCAGTGTTAGTGTTGAGACCTGATATGTGATGTTTACATGTTTATTATTTAATATTTTCAGTGATTTGTCGTATAACAATCTTGGAAGTATTAATGGAAGTGTGTTCAGTGGTTTACCGATGTTACAGAAATTGTAAGTATTCTCTATATTCCGTATTTATACAGTCATGTAACAAACAAGATAAAATGTCTCAATACTAGTACTGTTGAAGAATATAGTGTTCCAGGCACTCAGAGTATCAAACCCCTGATAATTTAGTTGACAAGCCCGTTTTTTGGCCACTGTGTTTAGAAGTTAGATATACATGTTGAATATTGCTTTTAGACCAGGTGTCGACTCAGTCGAGTGTACAATTAATCCGGAAAGTCAGCTGTAAGGACTTTGTTAGGATAGCCTTGTCTACCTTATATAACTTAAAATAAGTATATCAAGGGCTCAGTGCAAAACTATGGTACATGCCTCTAGTAGTAACCATAGTTTTGCACCGAGCCCTCCATATCTTGAGCAAGAAAATCTTACATGACATAAAACTCTTATCAATTAATTGATTTCTTGATTATCTTGAATCTTCCAAATGTTTTCCTTTGAAAATGAAAAATTCTTATCAGTTAACTTTTTTCTTTGAAACTGGCAAAATCATATCGACCAACTGTTTCCTTAAAGTTAAACAGGAAAATTCAGGCATTTGATGAAATTTACATATTGCTGGCTTAGAATGAGAAGGTCGTAACTACTACTTACGACTTTATAAGACTGATCAATGCATATATCTGAAATCAGCATCACTAGGCACTTCTTATTATGTGCCTATTTTAATGAAAATTGGAACTTGTCATGTTGACCACACTGAAGTTAAAATATCTTGCTTAACCATAAGGAAAGAGTAATTTTATGTCTGTTTTTCCTTGTTTCCTCAAAATATTGATTTGCACTTACGACTTTCTCTTTCTAAGCTAGCATGTACATGTAGGAGACTGTGCAAGTTTTTAATACATTAGAAAGAATGAAGCCTTCTGCAGTTAATAAAAGTTATTTGGTGAAAAGATTTAAAGCATTCACTAAGTTATGGTCATTTGAATTCCACTAGCTAGATATTTTAGAACTGAATTTTGGTATAGGGGTGTGTTGCACTCGTTTTCAGGATTGGGTATCAACATATAATTGTGCCTCAGCAAAACCCCTGATAAAAAGGTTGAAATTAGAGCAAAATATTCGAAAATATTAAATCAAAACTATTGTTACTTGTAGTATCCATGATATCTTACTTATATAATTTTATTTATTTACAAATGTACTGTTAAAGAATTTCCAAAATTGTGTTAGAATAGTCGGGGAAAAGTAACTTGATTTACTTAAGTGATAAATATTGTTACTACCCGGGTACTCATAAAAAAGTGTGAACCTTAGAGTGTGTTGGTATAAAACTTTGTACTGAGAATTTTTTATGTTCCATTTCCATATACATGGCTGTTCCTAATTATCATTTGGGGAAATGGTATACTTGAGGTTATTACTTTATTATATTAAGGCCATACATCAATCCATTCCTAGGTTATCATTCCTGCCTACCAGTGCCTGTATGCTCCTGTTTTAATGCCCATCTCGACCATTTTTATTTGCTTCAAAATAATCAATAGCCTCAGTGACCCGGGCTGACCCCTTCCATTAAGTGAATGTAACAAATCTTCTTTCTGTTTGAAAACATGAAACACTTATTTTGGTGCAAACGAGGTGCTTTTAAAGAAAAAAGGCTGATAATTTAGAAATTCATTTGAAATTCATTAATAGTTGATCTAATACTAAATAGTTCCCTTGAATTTCAAGGTTGTATAGCTTGGCTATTTTGGCTTGAGCCTGACCTTTAGGCCTGAATATATTACAAGGTTCTTGCTTTGAATATATCAATTTCTGCAAGCAAATCATGCTATATTGGCATTTAAGATTTGTATTTGTATTACAACTCGAGCGTCATCGTGATACTCTCCGATTATGAAAACATACAGTCGGTGTTGTAAACGTAGGCAATATATCGACTGTTAAATTATGCTAATCAAAAGGTCGAGCTCATGTCGATGTGGCCAAGCTATAGAAAAAATTTAATAAACCTTACAGTACTCATTGTATCAGCATCGTGGTGAATAATGATCACTCATGACTTACGTTTATTACTAACTGTTGAAATTTATATTTGCATCTCTATGCTAGGGTAACTACTTATTGCCAAAGCTTTTCATCCAATTAGCATAATTGAATAAAGTTAGTAAAAAGAATAAAATGAGAAAAAATGTACATTTACTTCTTTTGAACTACACTAGCATGATAAACAGTATTTAACTATGTATGTGCAACTCTTTCAATGAGAAATAACAAAAAGTGAAAATAACCACCAGCACGGGTTAAGCTAAAATAAACTTTTACTTTATTTATCCACAACATTTCGCCTACCTTTTCAAATGAAAAATAACAACTTAAAAAATGCTGCATTTATATATCTGTTGAGTATCTCGAACATTTAGAAATACGATGACGAAATATCGGCCCCTTTTTAATATCTTATGATCTTGCTGTTTCATGTTTGTTATCTTGTCTGCTGCTCATTTAAATCACTTCAGTCTGAACTTTGTCTGGTATTAGTAAATATCTGAAAAACAATCTGGAGCAGGTAATGTTTTCATAAAAACCATACTTCCGAAATTGACTGCCTATAGCTAAAACTTGTTGTGTGTTTTATGGCTGTGTAAATACGCTATTAAAAACATAATATCTGGCAGATCAAGCTGAGTCTGTGTATTGCTTTGAAATTATCACAGACTCCGGCTCACCTATTGCATAGAATAACATAACTCGGCTGAGAAACCTTTCGTACAGCAGAAACTCTGAAATATAGGTACAGGGTAGTTTCAAAAGTTTTCTCCCACTGGAGTGTATAATCAACTTGCAAAATGCCTCTGAGTGATTTATTATTTTATCGTTAATATGCCACTCCTGTAGAAATGTTTGGATAATGATTTTTACTTCATTTCATATTGAAATGTTCATAAATAAAATTGTCTCTGGATCTCAGCTAAACAAATTGAGACCTGGCTTTGACAGCTTTAAAAACACATTATTTCCACAAATACCAACATTTTATTTCAAGTTTTTCATGTTCCCCAGCAATAACTTTGTGAAGCCGCTCTGAGAGCAAGCTCTAATCATTTTATCTCATAGAAATTCTTGAATATGAATCAGAATTCCGTAGCCTTTATGATGTACATCATGTAATATCACGTTGGGAATAGATTCCATCGAGCTACTATGATATTAGAGGGAGCCATTTTCTGAGAAATTTGATGTTAAAGATTATAGTTATGCCAACAAATGACGCTTGTTATGTGTAATTTGCATGCATTGCAGACTATTTAAAGTTTCAAGATGTTTTCTCAGTGCTTTTAATGATTTTCCTTTAATAGAAAACAGGAAATGTTCCTATCGTAAGAAATGCGTTTTTCTCTTGAACATCAAAGCTAGGTTTGTCTAGAATTTGACATTAGTTGACTCAATATTTTTTCTGTGTATTTTATTTCAGGATGCTGTCTTTCAACAAATTGAATACAATTCCTGATGGAACATTTAATGATCTTCCTGCATTACGAAGACTGTAAGTGAATGTTACAATCATTTCTAGTGACACGCCATATCTGTATACTATATTCGTTTGACAAGGAAATGAAAATTGCCTAATTTGAATGAAATGATATCCTGACAGGCAAAACATGTTTTACATCTTTGGCAAAAAACTCTTTTGCATCTTTGAAATGTGTATATTTAGTGAGCAGAATTTGAAGAAAAATTATGTCTGGTATATTATAAGAGAAATTCTTTGATGAAGGCTTCGGTTATTATAGTGTCATCCCAATGGGTCAGCCAATTTTACTTACTAGATACCTATATTTTGTGGGTGCAGTATCTCCTACGTCCATTCTCTTATTGCCAGGCACCTGGCTGAGAAAGACCAACAGTAATAATTCATTAACTGGCCTGTGGCTCAGTAACAGACTGCATTTATTAGTTTTAACCCAGCTTCCACTTGGATTCAAACCTTCAATCTCCTACTTTCAATACCAATGCTTTAACGACTCAGTCACAGTGGACTGTATGTCAGTCAGTTGTTAGTCCCCTACCCCTTTTCACCCGGAGGCAACTATAGGATTGTCCTACGTTCGTCAGTCAGTTATTTTCAAGCTAGATTTATGAAACCATGGTTGCTCTAGCAATGGTTGACTGTATAATGTAACATGCAAGGAGAATTATGTGGGATACTATTTAATTTAAAACTCTGTCTCTTTGTATAAATGTGTTCCTTTCTGCATGAAGTTAGAGTTAAAATGAAGCTACTCAATACCGATCTTAGTAGGTGACCATCTGGCTGTGTATCCATAGCAAACTTCCGAAAAACATGTGTCAGAAATTCAAACTGTATTTTCAATGATCTGGTGATGAAAATAAAAATATTGATCAATGGTCAAATGTCAAAATGTGCCTGACATTGTTTTCCAAAAAAATGAAGATCTTACTTTTAAATGCTATCTGTACCTTTACTGAACTGTTTATCTTTAACAATTGGTTGCAGAAATATGTTTTTCCTTGGACTGATCCTTAAATGTATAATTTCAGAGGGTGTTTTCAGGGGACGAAAAATATCCATGCTTTTATGAGAAAATGACCCTTCAAACCAGAATTTTAATTCAAGGGTCAAAATTTGGCTTATTTTGAAATTTCGAGAGTCTTACTTACTCTCGATTCAAATGGAACCACTTGTTTTATGTGGGGATTGTTTTCTTTTGTAGAGATTTTCAGTCCGAGTATCTACGTTGTGACTGTCATCTACAGTGGATTGTGAAATGGACGAAGGATAAGAAGGTGAAGGTCAAACCTAGTACAACATGTGCCGTACCCAGTGAATTAAAAGGTCAATCATTGAAGAAACTGAAAAAGAAGGACCTACATTGTGGTAAGATTGTACATGAAAACTGACAATTATATCCGACATATGATCTACTGATGCAGAGGCATATAGTGATTCACCTGTCTGTTCGTCCGTTAGAAAATGTTGAATATTTTTTAGTCCATCAAGGCATTACTATCAAACATGGCATACCTGTTTACCATCATAAACACATTACATTATCAAAACCATGTTATCCTATCCATTATTTCAACAGTCTTATTGCCCCTGAATGACTGAATTGCTATTTGTTGTGGACAAGGCTTCCACTGGGGCATAAGCGTTAACTGTTCTAAAAGTTAGCTTCACATGGTTCTGTATTAGGTCAAAGTATTGCTGTATTTTGCTTGTTATACCGAGGGCAAATTTCTAAGAATGAAATTTCAACATAGCACTTTTGTCTTGGAATGGAAATCTATGAATAAAATGTTATAACACAATACTATAAAATCCTTTAATTTCGATGGGACGAAATTTCGTGGTTTTGATAAAAAAGACCATTTCGATGGGACTTTAATTTGTGGATTTTGCATTTCACATTGTAAATACAATGGTCAAAATTAATGTTCGATGGGATTAAATTTCATGGAAGATGATTTACGAAATCCACGAAATTTAATCCCCCCACGAAAATTTATGATTTTACAGTACTTGAAAATGTATATCGCTGGCTTAGAATGAGAAGGTCGTAAATACTACTTACAACCTTGTAAGACTGATACATATTCAAAATCAGCATCACATGATGCTTCTTATGAGCCTATTTTCATGAAAATTGGAACTTGTCATGTTGACCAAAACGAAGTTGAAACAGCTTGTTTTACCATAAGTAAAGTGTAATTTTTGGACAGTGTTTTCTTAAAATATTGATTTTGTACTTACAATATCATTCGAAGCGAGCAAAATATGCCTAAAATTTAAATATTGAGTGAGTATATCTAAGAATCAAATGTAATTGCGCAATACTTGAGAATATATATCTATCTTCAGATCGGCCTCTAGAGCTACCACTGTTCGAGATCAAACCAGGGACTAGCCAGATCGTATTTGAGGGGGATAAGATCCCGTTTGATTGTCAAGCCTCAGTGATAGATCCTAACACCAAGATGTTCTGGCTACGACATGGTACAGTCGTGGAGACTAATAGATCACAGGGGATCTTTGTTCTTACCAGGAAATCTGTGGACAATACTGTTATGATACACACACTGGTCCTAGAGAATTTGAAATCAACTCGTGCCGGGGATTGGTTATGTCTTGTTTCTACACCTCAGGTAAGATTGCATATTGCTGTACACTACAGTGTTTCACATTAACGTAATACCAACTGTAAAAAACTGTAAAGTTTAGAATTATTGATTGGAAATTAATGTGGCCAAAATGTAAAACAAAGTTGATTTCATGCTTATCTTAACCAGGAAATCAAATCCTGAGGAATATTTGTTCTTTAAAGTATTTAGTTATAAAATCAAAGTTACAGGATTCAAGTTTTTTTTAAATGAAGGCCCTATATGAGCATAAGACATTTGCAATATAAACAGTACAAAAACATGATAAACTTTGAAGAATAAAATAAAATAATTCTACAAACAAGCTGCTCTAGACCCTGAGCACCGACGAGGCTCCAGCACCCCTGCCATCCCCCCATCCTATCACCTGGGCTCCTCTTTACAAGGGGGCCAACATGTTTATTTGGGAAGAGTGGTTAAATGTGTATGATAATTTTTTTGTATATTAGGGCTTTCATTGGCACTTGGAACTGCATTTTGACTCTTGAAGTTGACAAAAGTCTCTATTTTGACTCTTGAAAATTTTAACTGAAGATTCAAATTTTCGAAACTTAAAACACACATTGTCATTTAGTATTTTGATGACTCTAGAAAATTGAGAATCAGGAGTCATTTTACCAACCCTGGTATATATAGTATCAGGGGTGTCAATTTCGGGATATATCCGGAATTCCGGATTTACATGAGCAATGTTAACTGACCAAAATAAAAGTTATTTGATGAAAATATCTTGAGAAATGGCAAAGTTACGGTCATTTTAATCTGTTTTGAAGGAATTTCTTAATAAAAACTGATTTTAGTACGGAACTATATTGTTGAATGCCTCTCCTTTGTCAAAAATGGTTGACCACATATATGATTTCCCAGATTTTAAATTTGGCTCTGTTGACACCCCTGTAGTATATTGATGATGTATTATTTATATTCACAGGGGAATGATACAAAGACAGTATCACTGGTAGTGATTGATAGCGATGCTCCTCAGTGTGAGAAAAACGTCACCAGCACTAATAAAGGCGTGTATATATGGAAGTCTACAGTTGCCGGGGTAACCAAAAAGTTACCATGTAAACATGGTGATGGTTTTATATACCATCATTGTGACAAGCAAGGCAGATGGTCGGTGTTGAACCATACAGCGTGTGACTTCATGAATAACCTTACCCAACAGTTATACGTCCTCGCTGCTGTAAGATCATTACTCTATTACCTTATTTCTTTATTTACTATGACCGCTTGATAACTAACCCAAACTACTACTAACTTAGACATTGTAAGGCGTGTACTGGGATGCCCTCGACCCAGGCACACCTGTTGTAGAGGAAAATAAAATTTACCCCCCCCCCAAATAAGTTAAAAATAAAAAAAATAGTAAAATCCATATTTTATTTGAAAAAAGTTCATTACTGTAAAGAAGGCTTTGGCTGAAAAATTTGTATCTTATACAAAAAAACAATATGTTTATACAATGTTGAATTGGCATCATTATTTGAAATCTTAAGTTAGGGAAATTGGAACAGTGATGTTACCGAGAGGTTGCTGCTTTACCGAGGGCTGCTTTTGGAGATCTTGTACTTTATATACTGTTCCGAGAGATTTTACCTTGTTGCTCTTAAGGGGTGAATTGCAATGGATTGCAGTGTTAAACTAGATACTGTAAAATCATTTAATTGTGATAGGTTGAACTTTTGTGGTTTTGGTAAAAAAGACCATTTACGAGGGGCATTCAAAAAATACCTAGACAAATCAATTTGCTACCTTATTTTTTCAGATAAATCAATAATTATTTATTATGTTGCTGCACCCCCTTCGTTCGTCAAAATCCAAAAGTTTAATAGAAATCGGACCGACGGTTAAGTGAGGATCATGTTATATTCATTGCACCTATAGTGACCACGGGGCAGGTCCAGACGTCGCTGTTGACGTCATATGTTTCCGTTACCTCACAACATCTTCTTTTTTTTTTTTTTTTTTTTTTTTTTTTTTTTAAGTTTGAGGAACCAACTCGGTTAACCCCGTTTATTCAATAAAAGAATGGTAACAACATGGTTTATGGTATTGACACAATAATACAATACAAGCAATACATGTATAATAATCACTACAATACAATAAATAACAGTATTATTACCTGCAAGCTAATTTAAGATTAATTGATATGTTCTTTTATTTTACTTAATAAATGATCAGTATTATTTTTACAATAAGATTTGCATAAATTCCAAAATTCTGATTTAAATAATTTGTAGATATCAAAAGACTTAGTTCTGCTTTCACTTAAAAAGTATGCTTTGTAAATACAAAATCCGAAAAGTGTTAAGATTAAATTCAAATAGGTATTTGAAGGATATGATAGTCTATCTCCTATTACAATACTCTGGAGAGATTGAAGGTTTTTATTTACTCCGCATTCACTTAAGCAATGAGTTAATTTGATCCAGGGATCTGTAACTACAGGACATTTTAAAAATGTATGATCATAATCTTCAAGTACGTTGCAGAGGTTGCAATTCGGCGAATCAACCATTTGCCATCTAAATCGTATTTGTTTACATGGAAATATATTGTGTATTAATTTGTATTTATATTGTTTAAGTCTGTTATCTGGTAAGTATCGTAAGAAATTATAAAAGATTGACCAATCAATACGTGTGTTAAATTGTGAGTTCCAATAGGTATGTATATATGGCTTTACGAACTTATTTTTGATAAATTCGTCATATATATTTTTGTTGGTTTGCGTGTGAATACTGCGTTGAAAGACAGTGATACCAAGTTGTGTTTTCACTAATGTCAAACGAGACTGTTCTGTTTGTATTTCTTGAATCCACTTTTTGGGGATTCATTTCTTTAATAGTGTTATTTCGGCTATCCAATTTGATTTATTATTTAGTTTGTTATATATCAAATTTTCCTGTAATACACCATCATCATTTATTAAGTCATTAATGAAAATAATTTTCGAATTTATCCAATTGTTAAAGAATAAACATTTATTTTTAATTCTAATGAACCTGTTACCCCAAATTATTTCTTTTCTAATGTTTACTGCTGATTTTGGAGATTTGTGTTCGTTGATGTTTTTTGCTTTTATCCAGATATCAAGAACATTTTTATAAAATTCCGGTAAAAATGACGTATTTAGATTTTTAATGTTATCAATATTAGACTTGAATATGAAAAAATTTTGTCCGAATTCTTTGAAGAAGAATAGGGGCAAAAGCTTCCAACTGGAAAATTTATCGTCTGTTAATGATTTTACCCATTTAAGTTTTATGGACGATATAAACGATTCTAAATCGATCATGTCTATTCCACCTTGCGATCGGTTGCCAATTAAAGTTAATCTTTTAATTTTTTCTCGTTTGTCGCTCCATAAAAATTTGAATAAAATGGTATTTATTTTATCTGATATTTGCTTCGGAACTACTAAGGACTGAAACATATACGTAAACTTTGGTAATAAGAGGGTTTTAATTATGATGATTTTCCCATAAATTGTTAGTTTACGTTTTGACCAGCTATTAATCAATTGTTTACATTTTTCTAATTTAGTTTCCCAGTTCAATTTGTTACATTCAATTTTGTTGTGACCAAAATAAATACCCAGTGCTTTAATAGGCTTTCGTGGCCAACATATGTTACCGATGCAATCTATACATTGTTTACTTTTTCCTATCCACATTGCTTCTGTTTTATTTTTATTTAATTTCAGTCCAGAGACTAAGCCAAAATCTTCAATTATTTTTAAAGCATTGAGGATATCTTGTTTTGCTCGAAGAAAGAGCGTTGTGTCGTCTGCTAGTTGAGAAATTTTTAATTCTCTTTTCGAATTATCGATTTTTACGGATATACCATGAATAATATTTGATTTTCTTATATTAGTTGCCATTAGTTCTGCAGCCATTATAAAAAGTAGGGCGGATAATGGACAACCTTGTCTTACTCCGCGCTCTGGAGAAAAGGGTTTAGATACCCATCCGTTATTAATAATCGAAGTTTGAGCATTGTTGTATAAAGTTTTGATCCAGTGAATAAACTGATCTTTGAAGCCAAATTTGTTCAAAGTTTGTAACAGGAATTTATGTTCAATAGTATCAAATGCTTTACGGAAATCTAAAAACAATATGGCACCATTTAGGTTTAATAAATTTGTATATTCTATTACGTCTTGTATTTGACGTAAGTTGTAGCCAATAAATCTATCTTTGATATAGCCTTGTTGGTCATTGCTGATTATTTTATCAATAACTGTATGTAGTCTATTAACTAATACCTTAGCCGCAATTTTGTAATCAACATTAAGAAGTGAGATGGGTCTCCAGTTTTCAAGGTTCGTTGGATCGCCTTTTTTGTATAGAAGAGATAAAACAGCAGAACGTTGAGAGTTAGATAATTGAGTTTGTTCATACCCCTCATTAAAGACTGATGTTAAGATGTATTTTAATTTATGCCAAAATGTTTTATAAAACTCAGAAGTAAGTCCGTCTAAACCTGGACTTTTGTTGTCTTTCATAGAATTAACTGCAGTTGTGCATTCTTCAATAGTAAAAAGACCTTCGCATTTATCGGCCTCAGCTGTTGTAAGTTTTCTGTCTATTTCAACATTATGAATATAGTTATTAATTTGTGTGACATCGGGGTTAGTTGAAGTATATAATTTAGAATAAAAAACAACTTCTTGGTTTAAGATATCTTCTATTTTGTCATAAATTACATTATTTACTTCAACTTTTGTTAAGTTTTTTCTAGATTGTCTGCTATTTTCAAGCTGTAGGAAATATTTCGTATTTTTTTCGCCATTTTCGATTATATCTATTTTTGATCTAATTTGAGCTCCTTTGGCTTTAATTTCATACAATTCAGTAAGTTCAGATTCTATAGTTTCAATAATTGAGGAGTTTTCGTCATTTATTTTAAGCAAGTTTGACAGTTGTTCTTCTAAAACTTTTATTCTGCACGATCTTTTATAGCAGATAAATTTAGAGTACTCGATTGTTTTCTCTTTGATTTCATTTTTAAGAAGCTCCCATTTTGTTTGTGGTGATATGGAGTTTAAAGTATTGTATTTATCTATAATCATATTTATTGTTTTCAAGAAATGTTCATCGTTTAGATGTGAATTGTTTAATTTCCAGTAGCCAGGACCTTTTTGTGTGGAAATCAATATTTTAATGGATATAGCTTGGTGATCTGTGTATTTAATGCAGGCTGGGCGGATGTCTGTGGAAAGTACAGTGGGTATTATGTCGGATTTAATAAGCCACATATCAATTCTACTTTTTTCTTGATTATTGTGTCTTTTCCAGGTGAATTGGTGATTAAGTAAATTCATTTCTCGCCATATATCTATTAGTGAGAATTGAGTCATCAATTTATGTAGATTGATAGTAGTTTTATGGTTATTTGTGGATTTGGTTACTCTATCTTTAGAATCTAAAATATCATTGAAATCGCCTCCTATTATTAATATACCTTGCGACAATAGTTCGATTTGTTCCATTAGGCTGTTAAAATAAATATTTCTATTATGTTTATCGTTCGGTGCGTATATGTTAACTAGTGTAAATGTGTTATTGTTGATAATAATATTTAGCAAACAATATCTGCCTTTTTGGTCTAAGTGAAAATCTATAATTTCGTTACAAAATGTTTTTTTTATAAAAATTGAACAACCCCTACTTAGGTTATTCCCATATGAATGAAAGCAGTCCCATTCTAAAAATTCATTAGTTATTATATGGGACATGTCTGCTGTAAAATGAGATTCTTGTATGAAAACTATGTGTGCTGTTTGTTGTATGATGTATTGAATAAAGCGTGCGCGTTTTTGTTTATCTCTTAAACCTTGGCAGTTAAGGGATATGATGTGAAGGTGTTCAGTCATAAACAAAAATAATAAATACTAAATTCATTATGAAAACAATATAGTATTGGGAAAATTGAAGATGCATGGAGTTTCTTCGATATGTAATTATAAAAAATGAAGAAATAAAAATTAAAGAGATACATGTATATGATAACATAGAATAATGCGTTATTTGACAATATTGAAAATACACCATAATAGTACATGTAAAATAAACAATGTAACAATTATCTAGTGGCATTGGTCTAATATCGACATAACATTTACTACTGCTGGTTAAAACACATAATATCATTACATTATATTTATAGCATCGTTCGTTTGAGTAAACTATGAGGTTGGTAAAGTATAACGTGCATTGTAACTTATGACGATGTAAGCAATGGTAGTAATGGTCTATACGATATATAGTCTTTTTGCGATTAACAGTGTAATAAGGTATAAACAATAAGTTTGTTCCTAAAAAAATTGATTCACCACGCACAAAGTGGCAACCATAAGTACAAGACAATGGGTATGTTACCCGTTCTTTAATTATACTAATAATCATACTTAAAAAAAGTATAATGTGTAAAAGAACAAGTGAGTACATGGTAAACAAAGTGAACATACATTGTATAGTGTTACAATAAATGTAAACTAGAAGACAAACACATGGTATGAAGTGTAACAGCCATATTAAACTACACTTACAAGATGTAAAATGAATAGCAATAAATGACAAGCTCAAAATCATGGTGATTGTGTATAATAGACGATTAATATATGCATATCAATAAACTGACTTGGTATATTTATTCCCCTTGCAAGAATACGGTGTTCGTTACATTCAATAGAAGTCACGTGATTATGACTTACCGTATTTGGGCATACAACGAAAGATAGTACATTGTATATACTCATAGTAAAACAATCGTACGTTATAATCAATGGAAGTCACGTGACTATGACTTACCGTATTTGGACATACACATAGTATATACATGGTATAAAATCATAGTAAAACAATAATAGTAGTTCGTTTATTCGTTTGTCGAGTACCTGTTTGAAACAGAGACTCACATAATTCTTCAGTCATATAAAATTGTATTTCGTTAGGCGATTTATCTCGTTGTCCGTTAAACAGTTCGAATATAGGGTCGAAAATCAGTTGTTGGTTAGTGAAGATGTACATATTACTTCTCACGGTTAGCCCTGCGCGATTTTTTACTTTGGTCATTCAATACTTCAGTTGGAGTTGGTGGAGATCTAGTCACAGATCTTGACCTTTGTTTATCATTTCGAACTGACGACACACGCGCACTTTTAAGAAATTTATCAAGATTGGATTGAACTGGCGTAGTAGCGCTTTTATTCACACTTTTGTTGTTATCTTGGTGTTGTTGAGGTTTTGATCTGGATGATTTACGTCTTGGTTTTTGTGTACCTGGAGAATTACCCCGTTCGGTGCCTTCGTTCACACTTTCGTGTTGAATTTTATCATCCACATCGGAACACTCAGAAGCGGTGAATGAATTACTATCGGACATATTGTCCTCAGCTGGTGGTTTACACTCGCTCCGCTTGTGTCCAATTTGGTTACAACTCAAACATTTCCAGTCATTGCGACAGTTTTGTAGGGTATGTCCAACCATAAGACATTTATGACATTGAAGCGATTTGTTAATTTGGCCTCTATGTATAACTTTGGCTTTAAATTGAGCAAATTGCATGAATCGTTCCAGGGGTTCTTTAAGGGTGGATGTTTTCACAGTAACTAAACGATCACCAGTTTCACAATTGGTTAGTTTATAGTTGATTCTTAGTTTTTCACGTATGCACGTGATGACATCAATGCCTTTCAGAATAAGGGCCCTTGTAATGATTCCATCATCAGCCGATAATGGGATGTTTTGTATTCTAATCCTTGTTGTATTTTCGTTGTCTAGGCGCAGTGGATTTGTTTTTAATATAGGGAGAGATTTTCCTCGTAAGACAATCCCCCCAGCGACCATGGTAGCTTTATCATCTAAATTATCTAAGTAGATGCGCCACATACCATTCACTCTTTGTAGACCAGTAATATGGGTCGAGTTGATTGAAAGACTAATAGCATTGTACATCTCTTCGTGTGTGAGATAATTTCGTGTCGTAGAATTAGAGACAGGCTTGCCAAATAAACTTGACTCTTGGAAGAAAACTAGCGGAACAGTTTGAAGGTCGCCGCCATTTTTATTCGAATTCGAATTTGAACTTACAGTTTCTGTTGAATTCTGACTTAATCCAAACATTTTAATCCGTAAATGAGTCACAATTCACTAGTGTAAAGTTCGTATCCAATTTGACGTAAACGTTTTATGGTTTACTAGTAATAATATTAGCAATTATATTATTTTTTGCAGAGCGATAAAACGCTGCCTTGGCTTGCGTAGAGTTATCGTTCCTCACAACATCTTCTAAATTCTCACAATAATACTTATTGTACAACTCCAACCATTCTGTATAATGACCAATTTACAATGGCGGATTAAACTAACAAAAAAAACCAAATAGCATTGATTATTTCATTTGTTGTTTCGAGTTTTACACTAACATACTGAAATCGCGCCAATATCAAAGTCTTGACATCCAGAAAAGCAAAATTTGGACTACATGTGACAAGTTTAAGCTGATAAAATCAAATATCAAATCAAATCAAAAAGAAATATATACAACTCCGGCACTGTATGTTTTACATGATGTTCCGGCACTTCCTCTAGATAGGTGAAATCTCCAATTTTCGGCCACGATTCCAGTAAGTATGTGTGTAAAAACTGTTTATACCAAGCGCAACAGATAATTGCAGGATTACACATTCCCCCGTGGTTAAACGCAACGCCACGTTTTCTTTCTGCTTTTAAGAGTGACTTTGTATGATAACCAATATCTCTGTAACCCTGTTAATTATGACATCATAATTTGAAACACAGAACTATATAGTCTCAAACGATATACGAGGGGGTATCAAAAAGTTCGTGGACTGACCCGTTCATTTTAATATGCGTAATGCGATTGAATTATTTATTTTATCATCTTAAACTACATTCAATTCTGTACTCAGAAACAAATAAAAAGTTGAGTAAATGATTATATCAATAAAATATTATAACGATTTAAAAGATGACCAACAGCCACCCGGCGCACTTTTATGACGTTACGACGTCATGAAACGTCAAAACTGCTGCCACTTTTTCATCGTCGAAAGAATCCAAAACTCACAAACCTTTATTAAACTGTTATATTGCCTGCCAGATAATTAGTTTTTAATAAATAGCCTTTTATTCATTAAAAAGTTTGACCAGTTGATGAAATATTTGACAAATTCATTTATTCCAACGCCGATAATCACACAGTACATGAAGTCTACCCTACCCATATTAGTACCATTCAACTCTCATCGCTACAGTATTTATACCATTTAAACAGATTAATTTTCGCAAGGCAACCTTACTTATATTTACTTGGGTGGTATGCTCTAATCTGAAATCAGTATTGGTGTATAATTGAGTAAAAGGGAAAAATGCAACGGAAGATCGATATTCAGAGGGTAACGTCATGTTGAAAAGTGCGCCGACGTCATGAAATGCGTCGAAAATCAGGCTGCACAAAACGACATGTTTATAACGTCACATCAGTTTCCGTGACAACAGCGCTATATTATATACACCAAGATGATGCTACGGTCTTGATGTTCATGTTGACGGTTTTATATTTCCAATCGGATGACAATTTACAGAATTATAGGTATATGTAGGAGGTCAAGTGAATGCTCTTTTTAAAATGCGCCGCGGAGCATAATTTAAGTTACCATAGCAACCACCACATACTTGGAAAAAAGTTGTATGAGCTGGAAATTTGCATATCAATTCAAAATACGTTGTTTTAAAGAATGTGTGATTTTTGCTGTATTGGGTCAAAAACTAAACAAATGGCAGGCACAGTCCACGAACTTTTTGATACCCCCTCGTACACATCAATTTTATAAAGGTTTCGCAATCGTTAAAGATAATGACGGGGTGAAGAAATCAACATCAATTTTCTATGGGATAAATCGATGGGTTGCCCTGTGTGTTCAATTTTGAGTTGCTATAACAACCATATTTTCGAACATAGCATATATTTTTCATGATAAATATACGCACTGAATTCATAACCGGTAGAACGTAATTTCTACCAATTTTGATGAAATTCGGATGGTAGATAGTTAAACAATCGATATTGTCTACGTATTTTTTGAATGGCCCTCGTAGATGGGAAGTTAATTGGTGGATTTTGCATTTCAGGTTATAAATACCATGGTCAAAAGTATTGTTCGATGGGATTTGATTTCGTGGTTGAAGGTGAACCTTGAAATCCACGAAATTTAACCCCCCCTCGAAATTTAATGATTTTACAGTATGATAACTTAGGGTATTGTTGAGTTTAAGTTTGAAAAATTAGTAACTATACATTACTTGTTTTGACAGACCTCCAACTCCTCTAAGATTCTGAATGATGCTAGAAATCTGGAGAAGTTGGTATCAGCCACTTACAGGAATAAGGAAGATCCGTTATCCACCATCAACTCTGAGTATGTGGATCTGGCTTCCATGGCCATATACCGGCTCAGTCAGCATGCATCTCTAAGCGAGGAGGTAAGATTACTCTCTACATGTATAATAGCTGCACATGTATATCAGAAGTTTATCAGAATTTGTGTTAGTGACACCTTTGTTAAACTCATTTAAAGCAATATCGGAATTTGTGTTTGCGACACTTTCATTAAAGCTTATAAAATATCTTTTTATATTTTACTAATTAATTATTGCATATACAAGTTTATGTATTGCAATTTTATTGTGGTGAATTAGATTTTGTGGTTCAACACAATCTAATCCAGTTATTAATCCCCTACCGGTTGTCAACCAGAGGGGACTATAGGTTTGCGCTTCGTCAGTCAGTCCGTCAAGAAAATCTTGATCCTGCCATAGCTCAAACAGTTTTCAACAGGTTTATGAAACTTGGTATGTGGTAGGGACCAATAAGGAGATTATGCACTCCTAATAAATTTTGTTTTGTGGTTACCATAGCAATGGAAATATTGACAACCTGAAAACCAAGTAGGGGACTTCTGTATTGCTTGCAATTTCTTATTACTTGTTGCTAAAATGATTGTCCCCAAATTCATGCAAATAAATCATCGATAGAAGTGAAATGATTGTGAAGTAAAATGAATATAATTAATTGTGTATTTGTTTCAGATTGTGAAGTCTGTTCTATCAAGTGCCAGTAAGATAATGAACATCAGTACGAGTATACTGAATGATGCACAGAGGCAGAGGAAATCATTGACAAGGTCAGTACATTTGCCCCTATCTATTAATAATCATATCATATATTGATCTTATATTAAGTTATTACTGGTGTGATTACATCCCTCTGATGTGGTCAAGATGCATAGCGCTGGCTTAGAATGAGAAGGTCGTAACTACTTCATACAACCTTATAAGGCTGATACATATTTGAAATGTGAATTGTAAGGCGCTTCTTGTGAGCTTTTTTATATAACAATCGGAACTTGTCATGTTGACCAAAATGAAGTTGTTAAAGCAATTTTTTCCGTAAGTAAAGAGTAAATTTCAGATTTTTTTTTCTTGCTTTCTCAAAATATTGATTTTGTACTTACGACCTTCTCATTGTAAGCCAGCGATATCTATTGATTATGTCAGATATTGATCTTAAAACTTGTGTGATTACATCATGTGATGTGGTATGGATGCATCATTTGACAGATGGTACATATGCAGTGTGCTGCTTGTGTGCACTCACATGAAAGGAAAGAAAAATTATAAATTATTGCCATACTTTGAAAATACTATTATAAAAATATAATATGAATTCTGACAGTGAAGGTAAGAAAAATATAAAATGAATTCTGACAGGGAAGGTAAGAAAAATATAATATGAATTCTGACAGGGAAGGTAAGCATTCGGCAGACACAGCCAAGCAGGAAGTCAAGCATAAAAAACATGAAACCCATAAAAACACACAATAATGTAGTCACAAAACCACAACCACAAACCACAAATAACCAGCATGAAATGGAAAAGACTATCGTGGTTTATTCAGTGATTACTTCATGAACACAAAGAAATCAATTTCATTTTTACGAAGGCTGTTTGATTTAAAACATGTATATGTGTAAAATCAATATGTCCAACATTATATCAACATTGTGTTACCAAGCTTTTAAAGTTGTCGTTAACATTTTGTATACATCTCTTTTCCATTAAAACGACAAAACTCAATTTCCATATATTTTTCATAATAAAGATATTTTGGTTCAAATGTACATGAACATGCTTTTACTAGAAATTTATATTTTATGGGTGTGACGTTTTTCAGATGTGTGAAGGTGTGAACTGAATATTGACTTGTAAATTGTATACCTAAATATATTTTTGAATATGTATCAGGGGTCCTTTAATTTTGTATAAATCCGGATTGGCTGCTTTAGGAAAATTATCTTTTCTGCATATTAAAATTATTTGACAATGTCTGCAATTTTCTCATTAGAGTAGGTATGTTCCGTTATAATGCTGTTTTTCTCTATCATTTAACCAAACAATTTATCTTGCAGGATTTCGAAGGCTATAGATAGTATACCGAGTCAAGTGAAGAACCAAAAGAAGTACAGCCAGTTTGCTGAATCTATCATCCTGGAAGCTCGCACGTATGAATGGCATCAGTTTGCAGGTGTAGGATGTAATAGATTGAACCTCGAGTTCAAACATAAAGCTAATAGGTTGATACAGAGTCCGACTGGTTTTGTGTTTGTTTGCGATGAACCAGACAACGATACATCCACCTACTCTTACATGAATCTGGTAAGTGCTCACAATCGCTACACCTTGTTGTTTGTCAAAGGTTGTTTGGCGAAGGTTGCTTTGCGAAGGTTGTTTGTCAAAGGTTGCTTGGCGAAGGTTTCTTGGCAAGTTTTAAAGTGATTATAATTTATCGTTAAAATTGATTTAAAGGGTATTGAACTATTGATCGACAGCTGGCGTAATGTCAAATCAACAAAAATTAAGCTTGAAAGAAGAAGAGAATATGTGCATTGGTGTAAGATCTCGTTATTTCACTTCATGATAATCTGATGTAATTATGTCATATGTGGCTAAATCTGGCTACACTTTGGCTACCAGAATACACTCAATGATATTTCTTGTAATGTTGCATCAAGAAGCTTCGATGCTACTACATGTACTTGTACTGTAAACCAATTTACTTTCACAAATAAACTAACTTTCACGTTTTGCCATTTGTAAGCATATTCCGACTACAAATTTTTGCGTTTTTAAGTCTCCTGCAATGTTAACGTTTTGATCACTTTCGCAGATATTTAATTTCGTGAATTTCTGTCACTCACCCACTCCGCAAACTTAAATCTCGCAAAATGATTTCTTGTTTTACAGTATTATGTATGAGTGAGTGACTCATCCATTGTACAAGTACTGGTACTATTAATTACTGGTATTAGAAATTGTAAAATAAATCCTGATGAGGAGAAATTTAATTCTGTCACAAAAGTGAGTTTCTCGTCTAATCAGCTTAAGTTAATGACAACAACAGCTGTTTGGGTTATTTGATGTTAAGCTGTTGTTTTATTGTTGTTAAATGCTTGCATGCATTTTGAATTTAAATATAGAACAATTGACATTACGCCTGTTGTCAATCAATACCCTTTAAATCAATTTTAACAGTAAATAATAATCACATGGTCCGATGGATTAATTTGGAAACTTTCGACAAACAACCAGGAGGAGCCATATCTGCTCTGGTGTAATGTCAATTCTACAACAGGGAGAGATACTGAGTTAAGCATAGGTCCCACTGAGCATTTTTTGCCTCGGCAAGGTACTCCCAATTTAAGTAAATTTGCTTTGTGAGGTATCGGAAACAGAGATTTCATATTTCCAATGTCTTCCCTGAAGCTTCCCCAGACCACAATAATCTTTTTCCAGATACCTTCCGATGTACATTTATTAAAGTGTATTGAGCTATATCTGACGATATTTTTTTTTAATTTTTCAAAAACTGAAAAACTATTATGCTTTCATATCCATTAGATCATTTTTCGCTTCAGCTTTAACAGAAACTCTCTCTGTGATTTATGCTCTTTCTCATGTGAATTGTCTGTTTTCATACGAAAGTGTTCTAGAACACCCTATGAAATTATAAGAATCGTCTATTTTTCAACGATGGAATCAAAATTCACGGAACCCATCCAAAGTTTTAATTTGCAAACAGGGTAGTCTAGTATCATACTAAAAACGATGCGAGTAATTATTTTGACATTAAACGACCGTTGGATATAGCTCAATACACTTTAAATCAGGAGTACATTGCCAAGGCAAAAATGCTCAGTGGGACTTAGGCATTAGATAGTCTGTTCTTTATGAAATTGACTGTTGAGCTATTTTAATTTAGACAGGTCTAGTTGAAGACTGACGTTGAATGTTGAGTGTTTATCCTGTGAAATATTTGATAGGCTGTATCATTTGTATATTTAAGTGATTAATTAATTTTTCATTTATGATTTATTTCATCATTTCAGGACCCCCTAACATCTGTTCTGATTCCTAAATCGGTGTTACCGCAGCCGAGATCTGATACAAATGTTACTGTAGCGGCCCCTCGGTCACATGTACACTTCCAGTTTATCTGGTATCAGAATGCTCATCTATTTCCTGTATTGAACACAAATCATGAGGATCCAGTATTACAAGGAAAGACATGGAATGTTGTTAGTGCTGTACTCTCTATACAGATGTGTAAGTTCATTCATACTAATATTTATAGATTTTGCTGCAGCCGTGGTCCAGTATAAAGGGTGCTAGATATATTGCTGGCTTAAAATGAGAAGGTTGTAACTACAAAATCAATATTTTGAGAAAACAAAAAAAACTGTCTGGCAACCAGTCTTTACTTATGGTAAAACATGCTTTTTCAACTTCAGTTTGGTCAACATGACAAGTTCTGATGTTCATGAAAATAGGCTCAAAAGAAGCCCCTTATAATGTAGATTTTAAATATGCATTTAATGTAGTCTTATAAGGTCGTAAGTGGTTGTTTTGACTATATTTCAAGTCTTTCTCAAGGTACAAGTTGTTATTCGTTACCCCAAATCCATTATCGATGATGGTTGCTAAATAAATATTATTATGTTAAATACATGATTTGTAATATTTACTATATAGCTGAACCAGTGGTCAACCTGACAGAGCCTGTACAGATTGTGTTTGAAGTTATACCAACCAATAAGAAGCTCGTACCTGCATACTGGGACTATGACGCTAATGGTATGTAACATTTGTTGATGACAAACATGGTACCAGGGCTAGACTAGTTATTGTCAACACCTGATTACCAATAGTTCTGATAGCTTATTACGGGTGTAACGATATGCTCACATCACGATATAATACATTCAGTTAGTTTTTTGGTTCGTTATATTTCGGTATTCTCTAACAGCAGCTAAAATACTCCAATTTATTTAGTGAGAGTTGACAGACATTCTAGACAAAGAATTTGTTGCTTCTATAATAGTAAATAATAATTTGCCGATCCACCATTTTAATGAATTTTAAATATATGAAGTATATTTTAAGACAATCAAGACGAGTGATTCATAGTTATTATACATAATCAGTGGGCTGTCGGATGTTATTTTATTCATAAAAAAGCTCATACTGAACCGTATCGAAAATTGAAAATGTTGTATTGTGAAACATGTGGGACTGAAGTTGTGGTGTTTTATGTAGCACAGTATAATGTTGCTCACCTATAGCTTATACATGTTATTACGAGCCAAGTGATTAATTTTGGAGCGTGTCCCTGATTCACAAAATTGGCTGGGGACTAATTAAATTTTGAAAATACTTAATTTTTACATAGTGGGACTCATTGGTTTTCTAAGTTCAATGGAAAAGGACTCATAGTTTTCAAAACCAAAATGACACCCTGGACTGATTCAGCCCTTAAAATATTTATTTACTTATATACAACAGGAGGTTATGGAGATTGGAGAACAGATGGATGTGTTGTGGCAGCAAGGGAGAGAACTCTACTCACCGTACATTGTGATCATCTTACAGCATTTGCTGTACTAGAGGTTTGTAACAGTCTGATTTGCACATTTGTTTCAATAATTTCAATAAAACATATCGCTGGCATAGAATAAGAAGATCGTAAGTGCCACTTATGACCTTATAAGACTAATGCATATTTACAATCTACATCATACGGCGCTTCTTCTGAGCCTATTTTCATTAACTCATGAAATTCATGAAATCAGAATTTGTCATGTTGACCAAACTGAAGTTGAAAAAGCTTGTTTTACCATATGTAAAGAGTGATTGTCAGACAGTTTTTCTTGTTTTCTCAAAATATTGATTTTGTAGTTACAACCTTCTCATTCTAAGCCAGCGATATAATAACAGATGATGAGATCACTCAGGCTTGTCTGTTTGTCCGACCATAGACAGATTCTTTTTTAACACATCTCCAACAGGTTGTGCTGGATTTTATTCTTGTATTCACACATGCACAACCTTAAGATGAAGATGTGCATGAAGGAAAGAATTAGCGCTCAAAAAAATTTTGCCAGAATTTTGTCCCTTTTGCCCATGTGGGTATATAAGCCTGCCGAATGGCAACAGTTCTAGTTTTGTGTAGTCTGTTGAGGTTGAATGAAGAACTGAACTAAACTGTGAAACCTGATCTGAAGATTGTGGAAATTTTGTTTGAAGTGATCAGTATGTCAGGGTTCTCAATAACAGCATGCTGCAGGCCAAATTGACTGCTTAAAAATCATTTTAGACTGGCTGAAAATGTGAAATTTATATACAATTAGAAGAAAATAGTTGCATTAAGGACCTTATCTGTTATCTGTAGTAGCTGTTGGTAAAGCACTTCGGCCTGTTAGGTTAGAAGTTATTGAGAACCGTGTATGTGAGGTTTTACTTGACAATATGTATGTTATATATTACAGAATTAGAGTGAGTTACTGTTGGTGAAGCATTTCAGGCCTGCTATGTTAGAAGTTATTGAGAATGTTGTATGTGAGGTTTTACTTGATGATAATATTATGTATGTTATATTTTACAGAATCAGAGTGAGTTACGAGCTAACATGTTCCAGATGATGGAGATAGTTGTATATATAGGTAGTTGTATCTGTCTACTCTGTCTGATGGCAGTCATCATCACTTACGTCTCATGCTTCAGGTAAGTTTCTCATACACTTAGTGGTTAGCACCCGCTTTGCCGACTGACCAACAGGTAACTGTATCGTTGAAAAATAAAAAATAATTATATTTTAAAAAATATAATTTTTTTTTTTTTTTCGACGATACAGTTACCTGTGGCCTGATCTGGTGAAAAGGGTTCACATCCGGGTGTAAGCACCCATCTGCCTGCCATATTTCAGCAGAAAGCTGACTGGCAAATAAAGGCTATGCTTGGCTCAGCACAACATTCTTTACTATTGAAATCATGTATTACTTTGTTGTACCTTAAAGTCAAATTTTAATAAAAAAACACATTGATTAAATAGTTTAAACATAAATTTCGTTAAAGATCTAAGAAAATTTGACTCAAATAAATGTCTCCTGTTTTAGGTAGTCTACCTCGTTCATTTACATTCTTTACTTATGTAGATGTGCATGAAGGAAAGATTACTTTGTTTTACCATTATTCAACTTAGTTTGAATCAAATCATATTGTGATAAAATGTAAAAGGGACTGATGCCTCTGTACATGCCTCAAGCAGCTAGATTGACTATTTCTTCCGTCCAAAGGTTGTTCAAGGCATCAAAATTTCGTTTAAAAGGCAAGAAACTTTGACTCAAATAAGTTTCTTTGTGTAGCCACAAAGTAGTAGGGTCATTTTAATCTGTTTTTTGCACTTAATTAATTGACATGGTTTTCTTTTGCACCATGGTTTTTTCACAAGTAACTGTATCGTTGAAAAAAAAATTATCTTTGAAAATTTATATTTTTCTTTCTTTTTATATAAAAATATAACAACTTTTTTTCGTTTTCAAAGATACAGTTACCTGTGTGTTTTATTTGAGCATGCAGTTTGATAACAAGAATTGATATGTATACTGTGTTTGCAAAATGTTCAACTGTGTCTTTATATTCTATTTCTAGATTTCTCAACAGCCCTCGAAAGATGAAACATTCAGTGATCAACATCTGTATCAGTATATTACTACTTATCATTGGTTTTACCATGGGTATAAAACGTACCGATCATGAGAGGGCGTGTCAAATTGTCGGCATTGTTCTACATTATTTATCTATGGTGGCCATGTTTTGGTTCACTGTTACTGCTAGGTAAGTGACATTTATTGTTTACTTTGTGGTTGTTATTGTTACTTTGTAGCCATTATCATACTTTGTGGCCATAATTGTTACTTTGTGGTCATTTTTGGTACTTTGTGGCCTTTTCATACTTTGTGGCCATTTGTGTTACTATGTGGTCATTTTTGTTACTTTGTGGTTGTAATGTTACTTTTTGCTCATTATGTTACTTTGTTGCCATTACATTACTTTGTGGGCATTATGTTACTTTGCAGTTGTTATTGTTACTTTGTAGCCATTACTGTAACTTTGGGCTTGACTGTTGAAGAAGTTTATGTTTCGTTAAATATTTATATGTATATTGTAGCAATATTTTATTTATATTGTAGCAATATGTTGAAGAAGTTTACTAAAGCAGAGAAGCCTCCACCTCCTCCTATAGACTTTCCTATGCCATTACCACCTAAACCAATCATCAGGTTCTATCTGTTAGCATGGGGTGTACCTACCATTATATGTGGTATAACTGCTGCTGTCAGCTTTGGCTTCTATGATGAACATGAGTAGTAAGTGTACTGTAAAATCATCTAATTTCAATCACAAGTAACTGTATCATTGAAAATGAAGAAAAATAACAAAAATAATTTTTTGGAAAAATTTATATTTTTTATAGAAATATAAAAAATTTCAAAAATTTTTTTTCCGTTCAATGATACAATTACCTGTGATTTCAATGGGACAAAATGTTGTGTTTGGGTGAAAAGACCATTTCCTGGGGACGTAATGTCAAGGACTTCCTTTCCACTTAGTCATATATTATAAAATTATTAAGATCATCAGAATATTGAGATCATCCACAAAATTAATTTCGATTGGCACAAACATATTTACAATGGAAATAATGAAATAATGTTATTAAAGGTCTCTTGTTTGGCAAAACTGTTAGGCTGCATCTGATTTTCAATTTGGTCCTTTTTGACACCCCAGGATTCTAGAACAGAAAATGACCATGTTTTTATCTTCAACTTAAAAACCAAGAATAACATGTATCATATTACAACTATGTTTTCTATTTTCAGTTGTTTCTTGGAATGGGAGCCTGGACTGGGAGCATTTATAGGGCCAGTGGGCTTCCTTCTCTTGCTGAATTGTGTGTTCTTTATTCGTATATCATGTGTGATTCGATCGTCCACAGGACCATTACTGAATGTAGAAGAAACACAAGAGTTACATATAACCGACATTGAGATGACACAAAATAACGAGCGATCTGATACTCGCTCGTTAACTTCAGAGACAAGTGTTAAGTCTACAGTGTCGAGTGTAATGGACTTTGAGAGAAGGCCTATCACCCAGTTGCGTGCCTTAGTAACTTGTATGCTCCTATTTCTATTCACGTGGCTGTTTGGTGCTATCGCTGTGGCTAGGCCATTTCATGGACTCCCATTTCAGGAGAAAATATTCAGTTACCTATATGGAGTATTTTGTGCAATTTTAGGCTTATTTATGTTAATCTACTTTTGTCTGACGAGGAAAGATTCACGGACGAGCTGGAAACGGTTTTTCTTCTGTGAACAACAGTCAGTCTATGTAGCAAATAACACAAGTACTAATTCAGTCCCTCATGCAAATGGACACGTGAACACGGGAAGTGTGTCAGATATATCTAAAATAAATTCTACTGTGGTAGTGAACCATACCAATCATATAAACCATGTGAAGAAAAGTGACGATGAAGCGTCTTCAATTAATCTAGTCCCCTCTAAACCGACTTCTATAGCTGACGGTTCACAAGCAAACAGTGCTAACGATGCTACTGCTGCAAGCTTCTATAATCCCAGACAAAATGGTGTTGCTAAGAAATTCTGGGAAAAGAAGCATAAACATAATTCAAAACTTCTGAGCAAAGAAATGACAAAAAGTTTTAACATGAATGGCACAGACAGTGATTTCTCTGCGTCTGAACGACCTCGGAGAGTAAGTCAAGGTTACAGTAGTGATGGTAACCAAGGTAACAACAATATGTTACATGTTGATGTCAATGGAAGGCATCATGACTTGGACGCATGTAGTGCACGTTCACCGACGTCTCCGCACTCACCTCCCAGTTACAATGCTGTCATGGCCAACAGTCCGTTTCAGTATGGACAGCCAATGGTGGAACAAACTGCTTCCCCTCAACTACAGAGGCCTGAAAACTTAACAGGAAGTCCTAATTGTAGTATTGTTTCATATACAAGTTCACGTATTGTTCCTCATCATACTAGAACAAACAGTTCATCATCTCTCGGCAACAGGAATCACATCAGTGCTTTTGCTCCTGTTCAGCCACGTAATAATACACTTCCTCGTCATGGTAAACTGATGTCTCAATCCACACCTTCAAGTCCTGAACGTGAAGTTCACGATCCTACAGTATCCGGTCCTAGCTCTGTGGCACGTCTTGCTGACTTTGATGGTTCTAGCCAGGTCAGCAGCTCCTACAGTCACGAGAGATTACGGTCTCCGCGGCCGACAGATCTTCAGTATATGAGTGGCTATACCAATCCACAGGAGCGATCCACGTACAAGGAGTATGGCCTTATTGATCCACATAGGATCGTGGACGGAACATCACCTACATCGCAGTCATATACTAACAGAAATGGAGGCTTCAACTCTGACACTAGCAGCAAGCATCGACAGAAGAATGATAACAATTTCATACAACAAGTTGAACAACGTATACCTCAGGGCATCAGTGTGAACCATTATCCAAATCACTCAAATCATGTAAACACTGCACAACAAAGGTTCGATAAAACTGATCATGTGACCAATAAATCACCAATATCGCCGATATCTGATAGTGATAACAATACGGGACATATTCTGCCTGATTCGGACAGCCAGCTGCACTATAAAAAGAACAAATACAATGATTCTGATCATAATTCGGAACCCGCGACACAATCTCATAAAGGAGGCAGGTCCCATGATTCTCATAGACACCTAAAACATCGGGGAATGAAGAAACAGCGATCATTAGATTGGGACAGTCAGTTGAATGAAAAACAAGCACCTAATACTGCCATACCTTACGCTTATGTTAATCATAATTACACTGATAGAGTGTTACAAAAGTTGACAAATATGGCGGTATCGGAACATATTGATCCCGCTAGTAAAGCTTTCTGGGTGCCTAGATCTTCGCGTAGTTATAACGAGTTAATTCAGAAGGAGAAACAGAGGTTGTGCGAAGATTCTTCTACAACAAGTTCGGACGATGACGATAGTTTGGATAATATCTGGGTGTTACAAAAAGAAAAACGAGCAAAGAAGAAAAAGGAAACAAGCGTGTAACATTTCACCATCGTGTTTTATTATTGCTTGTAAAAATGTAATAATTATTATTAATTATAATTTATAATGTAAATGATGAACTAAATGTGTATATATATTAGTTTCAAAATTACACTTTTTGCATTTTTGATAATATATGAATGTTTTTTATATTGACATTTTCAGTCGCCATTTGTATGAATTTGGCATTATCAATTCTTGGAGCATATAATAATTGTAGCTTTAAACCAGTAAAGTTGTATTTGTTACATCAGGTGCTTCAACTCGAGCCAGTTTTACCAGTACTGTCAAGTACTTGTAATGTGTATGCCTTAACCAAAGAACAAAATTAGATATATCATTGTGCTTTTTTACCATTTTTTACATCAATTTTTGTCACAGTTTTATACTTGTATTTTTTGTTTATAACTGACTTTTGTGTTCAAATTTATACATGTTAACCCCTGCTTACACTGGATAAAAATATGGTAAATAATTTGATTTTTTATCAAAGATTTTAAGTGTACCAGTGACTGTTATTGGTACTCTTAGAAAGACAATAAATTCTTTCCTTTATGCACTAAGCTTTCATTTTAAAAATCTTGATATATTTTGAAATAAGAATTAACTCTTAAATATTTTTATTTGTCAAACATTCAACTGCTTAATTGGCTAGAAATGTATGTTACTGTACAAGCTTATTGACTAGACATATTGATGAGAATTACTAATCTTTAGTGTGCAGCTACCATTTGTACCATTTAATTATGTAAATTTTGCCATGTCACCAGCATATAACAGCAAAATGTAAAAGGGAAGTTTTGTTGGGATTTTAATGACTATGAGTTTTACTTGGACACTGTTGCTGGACTACACGGTGTTGCTCGATATATATTACCATTAATTATCGTTACGGTTGTGTTTAACTTGTGTACCGAGTGATTAATGATCTAGGAGAGCTTACTATCTTTTCATTCTTATGCAATTACTTACTTGTATGTACCATATATAACTTTTATGTGCCAAAACTATTTGAAATTGTTAAAATTTTTACAAAATTTAAATGTGCCATACTGGTTCTGTTTAGCATACCCTCTGCTACAAGTACTGTGGATATATAACAGGGGTGTCAATCTTCCTGATTAATTCGGAATTCCGGATTTTAATATCCATAAAGAGCCATGATTATTGACCGAAATAAAAGTTTTTTAAAGAAAATATCTCGAGAAATGGCAAAGTTATGGTCAATTTAGTCTGTTTTGAAGGAATTATTACTGAGTTGAATATGGAAACGCTGTGGTTGAAGGCCTCTTATTTGCCCAAACTGGTTGACCGCATCTGATTTTCCTGATTTTAAATTTGGTTCTGTTGACACCCCTGATATAACACACAGGTATATATGTCTCTCGCACATAATTGGGAGAGATATACCGATTTGTGCCAGACATCTGTCTATCTGGATGTTAAAATAATATTTGTTTGTGCTTCTCCTTAATCATTGGGATTTCAATGAAACTTAATATGAATGCTTGGTACCAAGTCTAGTTGTGCTAATGTGCAAGATTTCGGATTGGATGAATATTGCCTTTTATGTTATATCTTTTATAGGAGGCATATGTTTTTGTGGCAAAAACTTCTTCTAGTGAAGTTCAATGTTGAAATGCATCAGTACACACAGGGTTGTGAATACTTTTTATCATTTACAGTTTTTTTAATGATTTAAATTTTTACAGTTTACCATTGATGGTAACTTTTGTAATTGTATGTTTTAATGGTTACATATATTATTTTTATCAGGGTTTTATCAATTTAAGACTTTTATATATAAGAATACTGATCAGAAATAAGTCCCTATTTATTATTCTAATGAAAAATGTATGTGATTTTATGGTTCTCAGTTCTTATATCATTCAATGTATCTTTTGTCTATTAAACTTGCATTTTAGAATGAATCCCTTTTAAATAACGTGGCCGCTTTCTTTTTTTAAAATATATTCTGTTTAATAAGAGAATAAATGTCGATGATTATTCTCATAATATGATCAAAATTATCCAGTAAGTCAAAATATAGGATAGATATAAGCACCATAACAATTTACATGTACCAGGTATTATATTTCAAAGTGTTGACAAAAATTGCTGGTTGCTAGTGAATTTTTAAACGCTAGCTTATATGTGTTTGGGTAGTTACATGGGTAGTTACATAATTTATGCATGATGAATTGTTCCCAGACACATTTGTTGTGCATCCATATCCTACAAGTATGTCTATTTACTTCAGCTCTTCTATCAACAGGGGTCCTACCATTCTAGAATAATACAGAAATCTGTCTTTGCTGCATTAGAAAGAATGAACTTTACTGTTTTTACTGTTGAAAATAAAGAGTTATTTGATGAAAAAAAAAGTTTTGACAAAGTACTCATACTGATGATGTATTAAAGGTCAGGTCTGATGCACAGGTAACTGTATCGTGAAAACGAAAAAAAAATGAAACAATTTTTTTTTTAAAGTGTATAGAGCTATATCGGAAGATATTTTTTAAAAAAGTTTCAAAAACTGAAAAACAATTTTGCTTTCATATCCATTTGATCATTTTTCGCTTCAGTTTTAACAGAAACTCTCTCTGTGATTTATTGGACATGCAAACTGTCCATTTTCATACAAAAGTGTTCTAGAACACCCTATGAAACTATAAGAATCGTCTATTTTTCGACGATTGAATCAAAGTACACGGAACCCATCCAAAGTTTTAATTTGCAATTAAGGTAGTCTAGTATCATACTAAAAATGATGCAAGTAATTTTTTTGACATTGAATGACTGTTAAAATATAGCTCTATACACTTCAAAATTTATATGTTTCTTTCGTTTTAAATTGTCTTTATCAATGATACAGTTACCTGTGTTTTGATGATGGGTAATGTTATATTCTCTCATATATATATGTACCATGTGCCAGTATAATGATCATTGATACCATGTTACCATGGTAACCATACTGTATATATACATCATTCCCTCTACATATACTTGCCATGATCGCTGTCATTGAACCACTTGTTCTCTTCTGTTTCTCATAATTATTTATATGGTTTTCCTGGCCTCATCCCCTTGTATATACATAGAATGGCAAAGAGGCGTACTGTGCTACATTTGTATGTCTGTTTTCAAGAATGGGCAATGGGGCGTACAATGCTACATTTGTATGTCTGTTTTCAAGAATGGGCAATGGGGCGTACAATGCTACATTTGTAAGTCTGTTTTCAAGAATGGGCAATGGGGCGTACAATGCTACATTTGTATGTCTGTTTTCAAGAATGGGCAAAGGGGCGTACATTGCTACATTTGTAAGTCTGTTTTCAAGAATGGGCAATGGGGCGTACAATGCTACATTTGTATGTCTGTTTTCAAGAATGGGCAAAGGGGCGTACAGTGCTACATTTGTATGTCTGTTTTCAAGAATGGGCAAAGGGGCGTACAGTGCTACATTTGTAAGTCTGTTTTCAAGAATGGGCAATGGGGCGTACAATGCTACATTTGTATGTCTGTTTTCAAGAATGGGCAAAGGGGCGTACAATGCTACATTTGTAAGTCTGTTTTCAAGAATGGGCAATGGGGCGTACAATGCTACATTTGTATGTCTGTTTTCAAGAATGGGCAAAGGGGCGTACATTGCTACATTTGTAAGTCTGTTTTCAAGAATGGGCAAAGGGGCGTACATTGCTACATTTGTATGTCTGTTTTCAAGAATGGGCAAAGGGGCGTACAATGCTACATTTGTATGTCTGTTTTCAAGAATGGGCAAAGGGGCGTACATTGCTACATTTGTAAGTCTGTTTTCAAGAATGGGCAAAGGGGCGTACATTGCTACATTTGTATGTCTGTTTTCAAGAATGGGCAATGGGGCGTACAATGCTACATTTGTATGTCTGTTTTCAAGAATGGGCAATGGGGCGTACAATGCTACATTTGTATGTCTGTTTTCAAGAATGGGCAAAGGGGCGTACATTGCTACATTTGTAAGTCTGTTTTCAAGAATGGGCAATGGGGCGTACAATGCTACATTTGTATGTCTGTTTTCAAGAATGGGCAAAGGGGCGTACAGTGCTACATTTGTATGTCTGTTTTCAAGAATGGGCAAAGGGGCGTACATTGCTACATTTGTAAGTCTGTTTTCAAGAATGGGCAATGGGGCACACCCTGCTACCTGTCCCTCTTTAGAAGGTAAATAACCACTAAATGCCTACGCGGACCAAATTCAGATACAGTCAAATAGTCCGTTTAAAAACTTTAAAGCGACTGGAAATGGGGGTATGTCTTGACAAATCAGCATCAGAATCATGAAATTGGTGTTAAATGCTTTGTATGCATGTATGTGATGTAGTGAAATGGTTTTATTCAGAAATATTTTGTATTCTGGCTTAAATATGAAAGTGAAAGTAAGGTTGGGGCTAACGGACAGTGAGTAAATCCGTACATGTGAGAAAATCTGTTCACCGCGTTTGACGAACCAAATTTTTCTTATATAATACATGACCCCCTACTTTTTTTTCATTTTCTTCAAGCTGGATGCTATTTCTATTGATTAAAGGATTTTGAGAGGGCCCCATGGACAAAAAGTTGACATTTTTTTTGGCTGACCAAGGTCACTTTACATTGAGTTAAAGAACAACTCTATTTGGTGGTTTGTGACCTAAAGACATGCAAAATTCCTTCAAAATCATGTTTTCATATTTTTGCATTTAAATGAATGGAAATGCACTCAAGATGGGATTTTAACCATTTTTATCTGTGTAAAATGTCTAAAAAAGTGAAAATTTAGATTTTTATCATGAAAAATCCCGAAAAGTTCAGATTTATTTTTTCTTAAATTGACATTTTTATGTGAATGTTGCCCTTATTTTAGTATCAGACATGGATAATTGTGATTAGATATGAAGAATAAACATATAATTAGGCATCTAAAGCAAAATTAGGGTTCAGAATACCATTTTAGCACAAACACAACCCCATTCCATGTCACTATTCATACCATCTGACAGGCGCTGACCAAATTTCTCCTTAAAGGCGCATATGCGGGTTTGTAATTTTTTCTGGATTTCATGCCCAATTTGTCTAGAATTGATTTTTTTGTGCTGCATATATATAGTAGCATTGAAAAAAGTGCAAAAAACACTTAAACAACCCAAAAAGGGTTGCCTTAAGGTAAATAACCACTAAATGCCTACGCGGACCAAATTCAGATACAGTCAAATAGTCCGTTTAAAAACTTTAAAGCGACTGGAAATGGGGGTATGTCTTGACAAATCAGCATCAGAATCATGAAATTGGTGTTAAATGCTTTGTATGCATGTATGTGATGTAGTGAAATGGTTTTATTCAGAAATATTTTGTATTCTGGCTTAAATATGAAAGTGAAAGTAAGGTTGGGGCTAACGGACAGTGAGTAAATCCGTACATGTGAGAAAATCTGTTCACCGCGTTTGACGAACCAAATTTTTCTTATATAATACATGACCCCCTACTTTTTTTTCATTTTCTTCAAGCTGGATGCTATTTCTATTGATTAAAGGATTTTGAGAGGGCCCCATGGACAAAAAGTTGACATTTTTTTTGGCTGACCAAGGTCACTTTACATTGAGTTAAAGAACAACTCTATTTGGTGGTTTGTGACCTAGAACAATGGGTATTTAATCACTGTTCAAAAGCATGTTAGATTCATTTTCATGTTAGGTCAATAAGCATATTTTATTAAAATTCAAGTCAAGGTTGGTTTATTTTATTAGTCAATGTCCATTTTCGGTTTTAATCAGGTGAAAGTTAGCTTTACAAATACAAATAATGTCTGTATATTATTTGCTTAGGACCCTGATTCTACTTTATCATAATATGCCAACAAAAACAGAAATATGTTGCAGTTCTTTACAACGCTATCAATTTATGATCTACTCCATTTGTAATTGAAATGTATAACAAACTACTAGAATGGTAGCTTGTTTGCTTCTTTGAGCTATCGTTTGTCTTCATGAAAGTCTACCTATACATGTTCATGTTGATGTAGGCTCCAATTAGGATAATCAAATAGTTACCGGTATTTCAATATTGTGTTCAAATATCTTATGTTAGATATAACTCATTATTGACGTGTCATTGTGTTGATAGAACTTATGATCTTTTTGTCACAAAAATCATTCTGAACATGGATCTGGTATCAACATGTTAAACCTCGATTCTATTATAATAGTCGAGCTAACCACCTCATGAAATGCTCTTTTTTGTTCTCCCCTGGTACCCAATATTTAGTAGTATCATGTGTCGCTCACCACTTGAAATGCTAGGAACCAGATACATATTTTGTTTCCCATTATACCCACATTTAGCCACCTATACAACTTGCAATGTTGGGACCCAGCTTTCTGGTACTTAGCTTTGACTATAAGTGTCTGGTACCCAACATTGGATTTAAATGTCTGGTACCCAGTATTGGATTGAAATTTCTGGTACCCAGTATTGGATATAAATGTCTGATACCCAGTATTGGATTGAAATGTCTGGTACCTGGCATTTGATATAAACGTCTGGTACCCAGCATTGACTATACATGTCTGGTACCCAGTATTCAATATAAATGTCTGGTACCCAGTATTGGATATAAATGTCTGGTAACCAGCATTGGATTGAAATGTCTCGTACCCGGCATTGGATTTGAATATCTCGTACCCAGCATTGGATTGAAATGTCTGGTACCCAGCATTGGATATAAATGTCTGGTACCCAGTGTTGGATTCAAATGTCTGATACCCAGCATTGGATTCAAATGTCTGGTACCTGGCATTGGATTTATATGTCTGGTACCCAGTATTGGATATAAACTTCTGGTACCTGGCATTGGATATAAATGTCTGATACCTGGCATTGGATATAAATGTCTGGTACCCAGCATTGACTATACATGTCTGGTACCCAGTATTGGATTGAAATGTGTGGTACCCAGCCTTGAATATCAATGTCCGGTACCCAGCATTGAATATAAATGTCTGGTACCCAAGTATTGGATTTAAATGTCAGGATGTATATAATAATAAGTACCAAACCTAGCTTGTACTTGATTTGGTACCAACTACCCATGTTTGGAAGTAATGTTTCAGGTACTACCTAATTTATGTATTCATTAATGTTGATGTTCATGTACATTATAACAGCTGAATTTTTATGTAAATAATATTGTATACTTGACAAATTTTTTGTAGAAAATATGTTGTAGGAAAATATTTATACTGTTTATGTATATTCTTATGCATGTGACAATTTGATTGTGGAAACATGGTAGTGATTAAAAGCTATTCAAATGCATAAAGGCTTGTGTTGTGTTGTGTTGTTTGTGAGTACCAGCGGGCCCGATCTTTTGAAGGATCTCAATTTGAGCTAAATTGAGCTAAATCTAATCTCACATATTGTCATTTTTCTTTGAAGTTATTTTATTTCCATGTGAGGCTAGCCTCAACATTGCCATTATGAAATAGAAACATTGCTCTGATTTTATTACAGTATAATGTTAAGATCAAAAAGTTCTGGTGCATCTAAAATTCTGATTTTAGTTGAGATTTCTACTTGATATATGCTTCGGGGATCGAGACTTTTTTGTGCTCCTGAGAAAGATTCTTATAGGAAACTGTGACTTCAATGGTTTTGATTAGCATTGGTTCTATAATTCAGGAATAATCAGGAAATCCGGATTTGCTGCATTGGAAAATATTATAAAAATAAAAGTTTGGTGAAAAATTCAAAGAATTGACAAAGTTATGGCCATTAATTTTGAAGTCCCATATACTCCCAATTTTAACAATATAAGTTATAACTATGTGAAGTTCTTAGGTGTGAGAATGTGTGCTAATGGCACCGAAGCAGATTTGCAGCTTGTTTTCAGGATTGGACATTATGCCTCAGAAGGACCCCTGTGATTAGGTAATGCAGTTTGATGAACCTAGATATCTAGAGCAAGCAGAAAAAAACCTTATAGTGTAACAACCTAGATTTATTAGTTTATTCTGGGCTAACAGTATTTCTCAAAAATGTGTTTGTTACATACAGCAGGAACTATCCTGCATACAGCGACAATTTCTCCTAGAGCAAGTTGTCTTGGAATGACTGTCTTCTATTAATAACCAGTACTAACTGACCATTCCACAAGAAACCAGCAACTTCTCCACATGTGGAGAAAAGTTAATATCATATTTTTTACGAAAGAGTATCTATCTGGAAGTTGTGTAATATTATATAGAAGTTGATCATTTGCTACAGGATCTTCTCTACATAGAATCCCTGTTTCCTACAACAAGGTTGTATCACATTACTGTCAAATCATTAATTTTCGTGGGGGATTAGATTTCGTGTATTTTGTGGTTCGCCTTTAACCACAAAATTTAATTCCATCAAACAATAATTTTGACCCTTGTATTTATTATCTGAAAAGCAAAATCCATGATTTATCATCCCATCGAAATGGTCTTTTTTAACAAAACCATCGAAATTCAAAAATTTTACAGTATTTAGTATATCATATAGTAAGATGCAATCTTGTTGCACCAAAGGGATGATCATGAAGGAGTAGCCCTTGAAAATATTCAATGAGTTTACTTTATGGGCAGGATGCAAAGCAAGAAACAGCTTATTTGCCAAAAATTCAGTGTCAAAGGGAGATAACTAAATCATATAGAAGCTACTTATGGCAGAAGTTACCTCACTTAGGAGTGAATTTAATTACTGCAGCTACCAGGGAAGAAATATTGTTGGAACCTACTTTTGACCCATTACGTTATACTACATGCTATCGACTTAATGTTATGTAGTTATGTACCATGGATACCCGATGATGTAGAAGAAACCACTTTGAGGAGTTTGGTATATTGTTCCTGGTATATTATACACTAATGCTCCATGGTCAATGAAAACATAAGTCACAACTGGGAAGAGTATGCATTTGTGCTTCCTTTAATCACATAAGAAACTAAATTCTTTAGGACATGTGGCTCAGAGAAAACATTTTTTAATTTGGCTCAATTTTTCTAGTGGATAGGACACCTCCACAATCCTAAATCTGCCCCTGCCATAAATGTTTAGAAGTTCCACCATTTTCTTGTTCCCATCCTTCAATTATGTCAGACTTTCAGTGCTTTGATTTTTCAACCAATGGAAAGATCGCTTACAAAAAGAGTGTGGCTTGACATCCAATATGGCGGCGCCCATGATGAAAACTTTCTAGCTTTTATGTTTTTAGCATAAAAAGGTTTACGAAATATACATTCAGGTAATAGACAGTCTTTATTTCTTCCTTGAAACATATTAAAACTAATTGGCTCTGATAATTTGACTGACATCCTACAGGAGGACCTAAATAAACAAGAATGGGAGAAGAAATGGGGTATGTCCTTCCACCCTGAGAAGTGCAGCATCTTAAGGGTCCACAGAAAAAGAAGCCCTATCATGTCAAACTACACATTGAAGGGACACACTCTTGCCACAGACAGTGTGTCCAAGTACCTTGGAGTCAACATGACTGGTAATCTGAGCTGGAATGCACATATTGATAAGACCGTGAAGAAGGCCAACAGTATAGGCTACACTTGGGTTCCTGCGCCGAAACCTACGGATATCAAACGAGGCAGTAAAGTCAAACGCCTACTTCTCACTTGTAAGACCCCAGCTCGAGTACTGTGCGACAATATGGAACCCCCACACAAAGAGGCAAACCAACCAGGTAGAGATGGTGTAAAGGATAGATGTGGGGCAATCTGCTAGGAGATTTTTTAATTTCTGACCTTTATCTCCATCTCCATTAGAAGTGGATACTCTAAGTCGAGATTGTTTGACTAGTGCAAAGGAGAGCTGCAAGGTATGCAACTAACCGCTACCATAACACCAGCAGCGTCAGTGACATGCTAAGCCATCTGAATTGGGAGACACTGGAGAGTAGAAGGAAGAAGGCACAGTTGACCCTATTCTACAAGATTGTCTACGACCTGGTGGATATTCCTGTAGACCAGCATCTCTCTCCAGCTACATCATCTACTAATACCAGATCGTCCCACTCAAAGAAATACCGCCAACCTTCAGCTAACTCCTCCTACTACAACAACTCGTTCAGAATCAATTTGCACTGTTTGATTCCTCTTATCTGGAGACCCCTGCCTATTCTTTAAAGTTGACTTTGACAACTTTCCATGTAGTGTTATTTTAAGGATTGTGCATTTAATTTTTTATTCCCAAGGGTTGAACTTTCGTGGTTTTGATCAAAATGATCATTTCATCGGGACGTACATTCATGGGTTTTACATTTCAGTAAAAATAATAAATGTTGTTGTTAAATATCCCCCCCCCCCCCCCCGGAGTTAAATATCCACCACTCCCGGGGATTGGCTGGGACAGCTGATGATTAAATCTCTGGAATTTTTCTGCCCCCTGACAAATAAATATTGCCCCGGTGTAATGGTTCAATGAAAAAATTTCCCATGAACATTTCCCATGCAGTGCAGAGAAAGTTGGAAGGTGAAAACATGACCCCTTACCCTGCTATCCTCCACCCATTCCCAGGGGTCGTGGTTGAGACTGAATGGTGCATAATGCTGTCATGACATTACAAAATTTATAGTAAATTCGGGAGCGAAAAATATCTAGTCCTCAACATGGAATGAACCCAGGACCCTTAGCACTGTAAGTGGACACTCAACCGCATCGCAAAAGAGTGAACTCAACATTATTGAGCATTACTAATAAGCAAAATCTAACTTTTTCATGAATCTTACATATTCCTATTCATACTTCCTATCCGGTTACTTACCTGGATTCTGTTTAAATGCCATGGGTGACCATTGGAAGTGGCCATATCCCTACAGTCACTACAAATTGTTGACCTATGCAACCACAGTGTTAATCTATACAACTGTAGAGATCGGAAAATAAGCTTTCTACTATGAACTGCTGCAGCCAGGTCTATGCTTTGATTGGCCAAACAAATTATTAAGGTCAAGCCAGATGAGAAATAAGACTTATAAATAGTGAAATTGATTTTAAAAAACTAGTAGGCCTACTGGCAGGAGTCCTAAATTTTGCACACTTTTGGCATATTTTTTAAGAAAACTCGGAAAATACGAAATCTATATCTTGAAATTTTACCAGAACCAAGCTAGGTTCGTCTCTGAACTGTAGAGCTAATTTTTTTATTTCTAAAATATTCAGGTTAACTAAATGTTTTGGGTGTGGAGAGGTCACTTCATCACCTATGTTTTAAGCCTTACAGGTCCTTTAACCCGGACAGCATGGTATTACGTTTTTAACAAACATTTTATTTCAAAATGTTGTTAAACGTAATATTTTTGAAGAGAAAGTACTATAGAATACAATATACATAACTTATATCTCTTGAATCTTGAAAAATCGATATAAACTTAGTCACGGCAAAATAAAACACCTACGCTTTTGTAGCGGACATTTTGGATACAAACTGACGCTGTACGACGTTTTGAATCTTGGCAAGTATTTATTAAAGCAATATTTTCTTGGTTAAACTGATAACGAAAAACCTTCACCTTACCTATTAATTAGCACAAGGGCCGCAGATTTCATTTCAGGGCTGTTCAGTAACATTGCGCATGCACAGTTAAGAGATTTTTACTTCCCCCTATGTAAACAAGCTTTGCGAGTGCAGATGAAATTAAATGCGTGTTAAATATTTAGGTTAAATTGTTTTAACTTCGTTGTATTGTAAAAAACCAAGCATCTTAATGATTGACAACGATTGATTAAAAGTATTGGCCGCAAAAAAGCCTTTTGAGACCGTCCGGATTTAAAGGACGCATGCCAGTATGCAGATTTTCTCTTTGTGGGAATAGTATTAACTGGATGCATGACATTGAATTAATTATGAAGACACTTTTGGCATAAATAATTAGTTGACTGTTTATTTACGTAAATTATATTAGGGACAAATAAATATATCTACTCACAAATATTTGTTAAACAGTAACTAAGAACCAGTAAATAGAAGATGGAACATAAAGAAATATTTACATTAGCTGGTGAATCATTATAAATTGTCATTAATATAATAATGTGACTGATGTGTTGCTTGAAGTTTAAACCAAATAACCACCTATACTCAAGTACCGAGTTAATTGAATGATTGTCTTATTCCAAACTACTGCAATTACTCCCCCGGCTGTGGTGCGGAAATAAATCTTAGATGTTCTGGATGAACACACCTCCTAAAAGCTGGATGAAGATCTAGATACCCAGGGTCCTCAGTAAGTTTTAACCTAACATGCCGAAATTCTTAAACAACAGATCTGATAAAGTCCTTAATGCAACTATTTTCTTCAAATTGTGTATAAATTTCACTTTTCATCCGACCCAAAATGGTTTTAAAGCAGTTAATTTGGCCTGCAGCTTGCTGTAATTGAGAACCCTGGATAACATCATGGAAAGCAGAAAGCTTTACGGTAGTTGAACCTGTCTGCTTATATATGCATTGTATCGTAAAATAATTCAACATTATAATTTCAATGCTTTTGCTTTTATTACAACTTTTAATCGTTTATTTGCTTGAAGAGTTTGCCGTCTTGCTATATGAATGGAGAAGAAACGTTTGGCAGAGTTTAGCCTGGGTGGGATGGCAGCATGTTGTGCAGGCTTTTTCACCAACCCTCTTGAGGTATATAATTATTGAATTATTAACCCTTTACAACATAGAGACTCAATGTTGATGCATTTACTCACGGTGACCTGTCAATTTTCGTGAGCAATGAGTTTAATTACAAAGTTGAAATATGTTAAGGGCGCTGTCCCAGGTAAGAAAAGGAAAGCTAATATAGCGGTTTCGGATTCTGATAAAGCTCTTGAAAGGAAACAGTTTGAGACAAAATGTCCGGAAAGAAAGTTCAAAAGTTTCTGGCTAAATAATTTGAATGGCTCCAGTATGACAAAAATACTACGAAGATTATTCTGAAGACTCTATGTCAGAAGAAGACACGTTTTTGAAAAATAATAGACTATATGCAAGACTGTTAAATTTTTGTGATTGTATGGTAAAAATGTGAAAACATAACTATCAATATGTTTCTTTGTCGCTTTTTTTGTCGGTCTGATTAAATGTCTTTCAGGCTGACGGACTGGTAAAAAAATCATTCGCCATGACTGATATATGCTATACATTTATGTCAGACTATTTACCATGTGACATATAACAATGATGAATGTATTGTAGGTTGTAAAGACACGACTACAGCTTCAAGGAGAGTTGTTAAAGAAAGGAAATTACACCATACATTACAGGTATGTTCTAACATGTAAAAATTAACTTTTATGTATTATCAACTCTAGTATCGTGCACAGGCCTAAGAAATTATATCACAAAAACAAAATAAAAATAAAATTTGGGAATTTTAAAACTGTTATTTTTGTGAAATAATTTCTTAGGCCTGTGTATTATAATTTGTGACACTAAAATTATGAAACAGTATACAACAATGGCTAGCTTTAGTGCATTTACGTCTCTGTAACACTACCTTCAATAGTTCCCTAAACCAATATTTACTATATCCTTCTTTCCTATGATTTCGTGAATTCCTATGATTTCGTGAACCATGTTATGACATATTCTTGCCAAATGTGCAGGTCCAAAATTATTGACAAATGATTGAAAAAGTAAAAAAAAATATTTATCATCAATTTTATGAACATACTTATCTTTATAACATATTTTAATGGAAAATTGTTAAAATACCCCAATATTTCAACTTGACTGAAAAGTAGACGACCCCACGTCAGTACTTTCAGCATTTATGTCCTTCAGAATCAACACAAAGCCACCATTTTACACACACATGATAATGGAACCCCCAATAATATTCTGCCGTTAACAAATAGAACCAGAGATTGCTAGAATGCAATTTACCGACCAGCCAATAAAAATTCACGAAAAGATAGGAAACTTGTCACCTGATTGTAGAGGTAGAGGCCACTATGTAAGATGGCTGCTACTTGGAAAATACGATGATTTTTCATAATGTTTTGCATTCAACATGTTGAGAGGGCTTCAGGCATTTGTTTCTTTGAAAAAATATTTTCTTATCAGCAAATAACTGGGTATGCTTCGAAAGTCTTACATTCACAAAAACCCAGGTAAGCAGGCTATATCTAATCTCCATAGACCATTGAACATCTTCTAAGCAGTGACCAATATTTGCAGCTTCAAAGGGGTGTTGTTCTTCAGAGGTTGTACTGTATTTCTTAAAACATGAAACTGCTCTAAATTATTTTATTTTTCTGATGTCTAATAATGCTGGAGGCAAATAAAGTGGTTGTCACATGTTAGTCTGTTTCATTGAAAATGTTAACCAAATCTTTCAAGTTTTTAAATATCAACTGGCTATTATAGCATTCTATTTGGTTACTTTTTAAAGTTTTAATATCTTCTTTTTATGCCCCCGTATCGATAGATCGGGAGGCATATAGTAATTCACCTGTCCGTCCGTCCGTCTGTTCGTCCGTCCGGCCAGGTTAACCCAAATTGACCGTTTCTTCTAGCATTAAAATGGCTTGCTACAAAGTTTTCAAACTTGCATGGATGTTGTATATGACCACTCTCCACGCGCCTGTATCACCTGACTCTAATTTGACCTTCACCTTGACCTAATTTTGGACTTAGACTTATTGAAAGGTAAAATTCTTGGTTAACCCAAATTGACCGTTTCTTCTAGCATTAAAATGGCTTGCTACAAAGCTTTCAAACTTGCATGGATGTTGTATATGACCACTCTCCACACGCCTGTATCACCTGACTCCATTTTGACCTTCACCTTGACCTAATTTTGGACTTAGACTTATCTCCCATTTAGTATTTTTACAATAAAATTTTGTCTGGAGCGTATCTTCAAAACTATTTAACATATTGACTTGAAACTTGAAATATAGATAGATGACAACTTGGAGAAGTGCATTGACAAAGAACCATAACTCGGTCTGTCTTAAATTTTGAATTATCTCCCCTTTAGTGTTTTTTATAGTCAAATTTTGCTCTGAGTATATCTTCAAAACTATTTAACATATTGACTTGAAACTTGGAATATAAATAGATGGCAACTTGGAGAAGTGCAATGACCAAGAACCATAACTCTGTCTTAAATTTTGAATTATCTCCCCTTTAGTATTTTCAGAATCAAATTTTGACAGGAGTGTATCTTCAAAAGTGTTTAAGATATTGACTTGAAACTTGGTATATGAATAGATGGCAACTTGGAGAAGTGCAGTGACAAAGAACCGTAACATCTGTATCACCAGATCACACATGAAGTCGATCAAGGCACTGCTTTCAAATGTGGCATATTCGTTTACCATCATAAGCCTCTTATAGTTCAAAGCCATGTAACACTATCAAACATTTTAACTGAATAATGGCCCCTGATTGACTTAGCTTTTTATGGACATGGCTTCCACGGGGGCATAAGCGTTTATTGAACGCAGTCTTGTTTTACATAGGAAGAACCTTCAAATCCACCTCTTACTTTAAAAGTTAGACTGGCTGCCTGAAAACCCCTTTTTATCGAGTGGGTTACACTGTGGCTTTTCAGTAAATTGTTGAATTGCGACTCTGTACTTGTCATCCCGCTAAGCTCAGTCGTACTCTGAGAATTCTGATCTCGAGATTCTAGGTTTGAATCCCTCAAGCCTTTTAACCTAGGTACCATGTATGGGTGCTATACACCTGGTATGTAAAAGAACCAGTGGTGTCTCTGGAACGAGTATACCTCTTGTATCTGCACTATCCCCCGAAACCTTAAATGACTAACATCTTCTGGGGGGCTCACCCATATGAAATATCCAGTGGCAAGGATATATAAAAACAATAAACCATGTACTTTTCTGTCTTTACAGGAACTCCTTTCATGCATTCTACACTATAGGCAGAACAGATGGAGTTTTGGCATTACAGAAAGGGCTGGTTCCTGCATTGTGGTATCAGATGTTCATGAACGGTGTCCGGCTTGGTTCCTATCAATTATTTGCGGATATTGGATTTACCAAGGATCCTAAAGGCAACGTTAGATGGGGACCAAGTGTACTTGCTGGGGCTGTTTCTGGATGTTTAGGGGCTGCTGTTGGAAGTCCCTTCTACATGGTAAATCAGTTAGTTTTTATCTCTGAGTATTTCTTTAAGCAATGAAATTTGGCATACATATTAAGACTTTCTGAAGATAAAGTCAAGCTATTGTCGTGACGGGATTGTCTGTGTCCATATTTGAACCTGGAGTCCATATTGACAAGGCTGATTACCCTGTGACCTATATTTATTGATTTATCTGCCCTTGTAACTCTTTTGAATTTTCACTCAATATCAAGAATGAGAGTAGAGCATTCAGCACTCTTAGGCGGTGCTCTTGTATTTTACTTCTTATGAGTCTTTAAACATAGTTCAATTTTGTTGACTAACAACATAAATACACTGCACTGTGTGTAAAAAGTGGAATATCCATTTAAATGTTTCATGTCACCCACATTAAAGCATTTATTTCAAATATATTTAACACATAGTGCTGGGTTGTAAGTACAAAATCGTTATTTTGAGAAAACAAAAAAAAAACTGTTTGAAAACTTCTTTACTTAAACTACCGGTACCTTTTTGGACTTCAGTTTGGTCAACATGAAAAGTTTGATTTGAATGAAAATAGACTCTTAAGAAGCGCCTTGTAGTGCTGATTTCAAATATGCGTGAGTCTTTCAGTAGTACTTAGGACTTTCTCATGCTAAGCCAGTGATATTGATTGTGTATGTTTTGACTTACAGGTGAAGACACATCTACAAGCTCGTGCTAATCAGGCTATCGCCGTGGGAACACAACATCCTCATGATTCTATGGTGAAAGGTTTCTCTATGATATTTAAAGAACATGGGGTGCTAGGTAAATGTTTGAAAACATAGTTTCACATTCTTACAGGTTTACTGAGTAGTCATGTCCCCATATTTGATTGCTTTTCTTACGTCTGTGACTATTTGGCTGCCATGGGGCATACAGTTACATGTGTTATGAATATCTTTTTATGTCCCTACATCTACTGTTATGGAGGCATATAGCGATGCAACTGTCGGCCCATCTGTTTGTCTGTTATAAAATGTTGGAACTAAAATATTCTTGAAGATCATCAATGCATTGATTTCAAATTTGGCATACTTGTTAACCATCATAACCACATTAAATTATCAAAGTCATGTAATACTATCAAATATTTCAACAGAACTATGGGCCCTGAATGACTTAACTTTTTGTTATGGACACAGCTTCCACCAGGGCTTAAATGGCGTTCCCCATAACTTTGATCGTTTAAATCGATTCAGGAATATTAATATACATTAAATAAGAATAATTTTTGCTTAAACTCCTCAAATTTTCAACAAAAAGCTCCCACTAATTACCAAGAAAAGAACGAAAACATATTTCTGTAACAAGCCAAAATAGTCACATGTTGTTTCCCTTTGATCAAATGGAAGTGATAAATTATTATTGGTGATTTAAATATATTTTTGACATACATGTATTTGCACACACTTTCTTCTGACAAATTATGATAATTGTTAGTGCTTTGTACAATTAGCTCCTTTAATGTGATAGTAGAGACAAATATGCTAGTTATAGGGAATTCTTCTTTAAGCGTGTTTGTTTATAATAGCATTAATCGTTATCCATCACAGATGATTAAGATATGTTAATGTTTTGCACCAATGACATGTATGATTGTTGATGAGTGTTGTTGTATTGTAGGATTATGGCGGGGTACAACAGCTGCTGTATCCAGGGTGATGGTTGGATCTGCTGCTCAACTCTCTACATTTAGTACTGCTAAGGAATATATTGTTAACCTCAAGGTAGAGTGTAATATTCTGATTTAAGCCTTGTGTCATTTTATTTTGTCTACGCATTTGATGAAAAATATTGATAAAATTTGTACATAATAAACACCTACTGGTATATATGATTGTGCTTTTTATGATCTTCGTGAAAAAGCCCTATGCTTAGAATGAGAATCTCTTTACTACTTTTAATGATATTATAAGATTGATACAAATGTAAAATCAGCACCACAAGATGCATCTAATAAGCTTATTTTCATGAAAATCGGAACTTGTTATCTTGACGAAACAGTAGAAACAGGTTGTTTTAACATTTATAACTAAACAGTAATTTTTGGACAGTTTTTTCTTGTTTTCTCAAAATATCGATTTTCAATGTATTTAAAACCTTTTCATTCTAAGCCAGCGATATATTATTGGTTGCCTAAAAAACATTTTATCAATCTATTTTTTTCAGTTATTTGAAGCTACGAGTGTATTTAACTCTCTACTTGCCAGTATCGTTGGAGGAATAGTGGTTGTTGTGTGTATGACACCATTTGATGTGGTATCAACTAGGATGTATAATCAACCAGTAGACATACACGGGAAGGGAACAATGTATACACATGTACCAAACTGTTTCGCTAAAATATTCAAGAAAGAAGGAGTTTGGGGATTTTATAAAGGTGTCGGTGCTTCATTTTTTCGACTCGTTCCTCATACGATACTCAGTTTAGTTTTCTGGGACCAATTAAGAATATTATATTGGAAATGGCAATCGGATGGTAGATGATTTTGTTAAGATGTACAACTGTTATATATGTCCTGTGTTATCTAGACTTATCTTTTCTCTCAGCTGTATAGTTTGGAGATTTTGACATGAACCTGACCTTTATGCATGAATATATTACAAGGCTCTTGCTTTGAATATATCGATTTCTGCAAGCAATCGTGCGATATCAGTATTTAAATTTGATGTTGTGTTACACCTCAAGCATCTTCGTGATACTCCCCGCTTATGATGGCATAAAACTAGGGTTATAAATATAGACAAGATATCAGCTGTTTAATTATGCTATTTTAAGGTCAGAATCGTATTAAATTCTCCCAACTATAGCATAATTTAAAAGCTGATTCATTTTCTATATTGATCTTTTTTGCATTGTTGTTTTCATTAACTGGCAGAATTACAAGTGCATACAATAAATATTTTATATTTGCTTTGAATTTTAACCTAAAAAGACCTATTATTTTGCTTTTGTCAGAGCTATATCATGGAAATAAAACTCATTAAATTTTCGGTCTAATAATTTTTTTACCGAATGTCCCGTACATGTTTGGCAAGTTTGGCGATGTCTGAGTAAAGCAAATGTTCACACAGACATTTGTATAATCTACGCAAGAAGGTCAGCGAGATATTCATGGAAAGAGATGGAGGGTTAATTTGTTTGGACAAATGTACGTAAATATTAGACAGGAAGGCAAACTTTCACACAGAAATGTTCAAGAAGCTTGTTATATTTATGGACAAAGGTTCAGGTCAATTTGTTCAGACTATACAGCATTACTTGATGGCATTTTTATTTTACATACTACTCAGATCATTCCACTCTTGTGCCTTTTCATCAGGTGACTTCTTTTTTCTGTCATGTGACCACTTTTCAGTCTTGTGACCACTTTTCAGTCATGTGACTTTAATTTTAGTCATGTGACTTCTTTTCTGTCATGTTACTTATTTTTCTGTCATGTTTCTTATTTTCTCTGTCATGTGACTTCTTTTCAGTCATGTGACTATAACTTTAGTCATGTGATTTCCCTTTGAGTCATGTGACTTGTCTTAGATCTTTCATTTAGACATTTTTTTAAAACGATGATCATTTGATGAAGGTATATTCTTCTGTTGTTGATATCAATCTGACTATTTACTGATTATAGAGGTTTTATAGCAATATAACCACTGATTTAACAGTGTTTCTCAAAAATACTAAAAAAATCTTGCCTTTTTTAAATGGCCATATATTTTGATGAGCAATATAATTATGTTTTGTATGGTATTCTAGATATGTAATCAAATATGTCTTGTTTAACACATAAACATGTATACATGTATATACTGTAAAACCATAAATTTTCGTGGGGGATTAAATTTCGTGGATTTTTTGGTTCACTTCAACCACAAACTTAAATCCCAACGAACATTGATTTTGACCCTTGTTTTGTTACCTGAAATGCAAAATCCACGAATTCAAGTGCCAACGAAATTGTCGTTTTTACCAAATCCCAACGAAATTAAATGATTTTACAGTATTTTATATATCAGAAACTCAAAATGACAAAATGTTAATACTTTAAAACAAAAAATATTTCCATTATGATCCTTTTACTCATTTTGAGTCTTTGATAATGATTTTCGGGATATTTTGTATTATTGTTTCGCTGGCTTAGAATGAAAAGGTCGTAACTACTTCTTACGACCTTATAAGACTGATGAAAATCGTAACTTGTTCTGCTGACCAAAATGAAGTTGTAAGCAATTTCCATAGGTAAAGAGTAAATTTCAGACAGTCTTTTCTTGTTTTCTCAAACTATCAATTTTGTAATCATGAATTTCTCATTCTAAGCCGGCGACATATTTTGTTAATTTGATATGAATTTATTGTTAATTGGATATGAATTTATTGTTAAATGAATATGATTATCAGGTATTATAGTATAGATTGTATATATTCAGTGTAATATGATAGACTTGTATTAGATAGATTTATGTCAACATAAAATGAACATTATGAATATGAGTTTCCAGAGTACATATCATTACCAATCTATTGTCTACGATGTATTATTACTTGTTATACAAACCTATATTTAACAAATAAAACATGGCTTTCCGGGTCAATATATACCATTCTAGCTCAGACTGCCCAGTCTGTAAACTTCCATATTGACCGAAAAGCCATGCTTTATTTGTTATGTTATACCGAATCTATGTATTTGGAGAATCCCCATTTGAGTACCTGCTTAGACATTTCTCTGTGAAATATGTCCGCAATACATTAAATGTGTGTTTGGTACATTATTTCAAGTAAAGGAATAATTTATTGGAAAAATTATATAAATAAATTAAATAAATTATGTAAAACAGTATGTTTTGCTAAGCATATATTGTAATATACCCCATTGGCATTATTCCCTTCTTATTTCAGTGTGACATCATCCGGTCAATATGCAATAATTTTGAAATTAGAAGGGAATATGCAAATGAGGTATAATATTATTACAGATTTACTGTTTCTTTGTTAGTTTGGATAAACCACACATTCACTTTACTTTCTACTGTGGCATAATGAATTTTTTGTATTACATATATGTCAAAGGATTATAATACTCTAAATATTTAGGCATCAATATGTATTGACTTGGCAAACAATGTCTTGAAAAAGTCAGGGAAATGTACCGGGTAATGTCTTGAAAAAGTCAGGGAAGTGTAATGTCAGGGATTATGATGTTTGGGAGGGTATTTTTTCAATTTATCTGGAAAATTTGACACTTGAATCCAGAGATCTGAGTGCAAAAAAATCTCATCTATTTTGTTTGAATGTTGATAGGAGTTTTTAGCTTGACTTTTCATAGAAAAAGAAATAGCTATTTTTGTGACGTTAACGTCTGCATGTGCCTTTGCGTTTATTAAATTTATCGGCAGAGGGATTTTCTCACCAAATATCAAAGCATTCAAACTTGGCATAGCTTTCCACCATCACAAGAGGTATCCATACTGACAAGGTTGATAACCCTGTGACCTATATTTATTGAGTTATCTGCCCTTGTTACTATCAAAAAGAGAAAATCGAGCTTCCAACACTTGTAGTCGATGGATGCTCTAGTTAGTCAGTACTTGGTATGCTTCATTTATACCAAAATGTACCAGTAATCAGAAACGTATTCCTGATGTTCTACCGTATATCCCTGAATAAACGCCCCTGGGGCCATGCATCTTTGACATATTTCACTATATATTTATATTCGTTATCTTGATAGCTAATAAATGGCGCATAAACTTATTTATAAGGTGCATTTCTGTACTCACATTGGATAATGTATGGTTTATTCCTAATTTTTCCTGTTATGAAAACATGCATCTGTAAGGGCTAGGGCACCAATGCTCCTGAGGGACTCTGCATATAGTATAACATGAAAAAATATGTGTCAACAAATTATAGCATACAAACAATTAATTAACACATTTTTTTGCAAAATAATATTTTGGCCAAAGCTTTTGTGAAGAAATTGCGTCAACAAACGTAACTTCATACCAGTTTTAGTTATGAGCCTCCTCTTACAGAATAGGCGTTGATTTCATTCTACATATACATGAAGTTACTTACCAGCCAGTCTCACTTTATTTTTTCTTTCTTTTGATAAAAGCAATTAATGGTGAAATGTCAATTTATTTATTAAATGGCTAGTTAATGGATCACAATATAAATTGCTGGCTTAGAATGAGAAGGTCTTAAGTTCATATAAGACTGATACATATTTAAAATTATCACCATAAGGCACTTCTTATGAGCCTAATTTCTTGAAAATCGGAACTTGTCATGTTAACTAAACTGAATTTGAAAAAGCTTGTTTTACCATAAGTAAAGAGCAATTGTCAGACAGGTTTTTTTTCTTGTTTTCTCAAAATATCGATTTTGTACTTACGACATTCTCATTCTAAGCCAGTGAAATAAACTGACCATTTTGTCCATTGATGGGGAATGTAGAAAGTAAGTGTTCTGTCTCTTATAGAATGTATATTTTATCAGCCATTTGTTGGAAAAGTAATTATGACCAATAAATTGACTATTTTGTTGACCAGTGGGTACATTGCAATTGTATGTAGTATTTTAAACTTTGTTATACATAATGTATAAGTCATTGTTCTGTTATTGTTTTGTGCAAGTTGTTTACTGTTAAACGGTTATTGGTGCTGTGAATGATTGTTTAATAACACATACAGGTAACATGGGTGTAGGAGCTGAGGGCAGGGGGGGGGGGCCAGGCCCCCTAATGTCTGGACAGGGGTGGGCAACATATCTTTTGGCTCCCCCCCAATAATTCAGACGAAAATTATAATTTACCGCATAATATATCTCGTAATAGGTCATTTGCCTTCAAGTCTTGGTGTAAACGTAAAAAAAATTGCGAGAAAAGCGAACAAAATAACTTAACTCTAGGAAAATGTTTTTTTTAACACACACTGTTTGCAAAAAGTCTTGAAACTGGGTCATGTTGAGTCAAAAACTAGGTCAAATCTTAGAAAAAAACCTTGTGTTCACTCCAGAGGTGGATCCAATCTTCACGAAACTTGGCCATGCAATCTAGGCCAGGTTTGAATCTTGGCCATGTGGAGTCAAGAACTAGGTCACTATGTCAAATCTTAGGAAAAACCTTGTTGTCACTCTAGATACCCCTGTTTTGATCCAATCTTCATGTAATATGGTCAGTATGTAAGTTGTACTGATATCTAGAACAATGTGAAACAGGTGACGACCTACGGCCCTTTGGGCCCTCTTGTTATTCCTGATATTTATTGAATCATCATCTTTACATCGTAGTTGGTTAATTACTTTTTGGGACAAGGGACAAAGCCCATTAAGTACATTAGCTTTCAAACAGGGTTACAGGGTAAGTTCAATTACTTTTTTACTTCATAAAAAAATATTTTTATCCATTTTACAATTATTTCAAAATCCATGTTTAAAGCGAAGAATACTTCCAGACAAAGACATATTTAATATAAGGGTTTTTAAGGCCGAGACAATTTTGATCTGAGGGGATACTTAACTGAAGTGAGGGGATCAGGGAATCACTTTTTTGCCCTGGCATCTACTGTTTCAAGAGGTATATTGTGATTAGCCTCATTTTTCTGAAAATTTTAACCAAAACCTTCAAGTTGTTAAAATTCAAATATTTGTTAAGTCTGTCAAAGGCATTGCTTACAAACTTGGCATACAGGTACTTGTTAACTATCACAAACACTTTACATTTCAAAAGCCATGTAACACTATCCAATACTTAACAGAATTAAAAAAATATATAGCCCCTGACTGACTGAGCTAATTTTCCTGGACAAGGAATTCACAGGGACATAAGTGGCATCTAGAATGCGATCTTTTTTATATGATTTACATTGTAGTTAAATAAATTTCAATACTTATGTGATTGGACAACCAAAAAGCCCAAACCTATGAATGGAGATACGCGTTTAAACTATTAAATTGAAATGATCGGAATTGTGTACTTTTATATATTGCATGCAGGAATTCTAAGATAAAAAGATACACCTAAAGTAAAACATGTTGTGCCTTATCCCCTCTCTATTGTTATAGTACTACATGTAGTAGGTATATTTTACTGTCATTTATGTAAATGTTATAAAAAATAAAACGATGAATCATAATAGTGTTATCTTTTAATTAGTACCCTTCCCATTTCTCTTCAAGACATATCATCTGATCCAAATGCAGATTATTTTATGCCACCATCTTTGATGGAGGGGGGGGGTTATAATGCTTTGCACATGTTGGTTAGTCTGTCTGTCGGTAGACCAGAACGGTCTACGTTGAATTAATCAAGAACGCTTGGCCCTAGGATCTTCAAACTTTACATGGTGGTTGGCCATCAACAGTAGATGATCCCTATTGATTTTGAGGTCAGTAGGCCAAAGGTACCTATGCTACCATGGGGGCATACATGTTTTACAAACATCTCTTGATAAGTGTTTTGTTCACCTGTTCTGTTTCTGGTAAGAAGACCAAGTGACAAGGTAAACTTTTCACATCTTTCTTCATCTCGCCTTCCACACATGCTTTTGTAGTCTCTAGAGGGAACACTTTGCCCTAATCTTTATCAAACTTGGCCACTATGGTCGTCTCGCGTCTCTAAATAAAATCTAGGTCAAGTTCGATATAAGGTCATACACAGTCCAAAACGAGGTCACTATGTATTAGATACAGTACTAGTTTTCGTTCAAAAGTGTCTTCTTACAAGCGTTATTGTACAGTTTTGGAAGGACAAACAACATAATTGTCCGAGGCGAAGCCGAGGATAATTTGTTGTTCGTCCTCCCGAAACTGTACAATAACACTTGTAAGAAGACACTTTTGAGCGATAACAAGTTCTGTATCTGACTTATACTCCGACAAAAAGCAAAATGATCTCCAGAGAGACAATGGTTATCAAAAAGTTCCTTGCACAATCCATGAACAGAGCATCGTTCACAGCATAGAAAATATAGTCATAATGTAAAAATATGCTTGGCCTATAATGTACCAAAGGGATTAAGTTAACTGTCCAAAAATGTTCATTCATAGGTTTGATTAGCTTGTGATTAAAATTCACAAGTGTCAATGAGTTTATACACCTTATAAGTGCTTATAATACACTTGCATCTAGTTTTCTTCATTCATTGATAAAGGACTTAGTGCACAAAGGTAGAAATTTATGCATCTTATTTTCACAATTGTCATATTTCTATGAAAATATTCGTATTGTTTTATTTCTAATACACATAACAAGGTTATATTCATTCTACCCATGTTGACGCTCACAGTCCTATGAATATGTAGAATAAAGTTCACCTGATAGACAATTATAGTAACTATTTGTATTCTGTATATATTCTGGTTTCATGTACATGTAATTAATTGCACAATCAATTTTTACAGCTAAATTAAATTGTTACAAATACTTTAAATAATACTGTAAAAGAACTGCTTTTCTTGGGAATAATAAGAAAATAAATTTTGCTTGGTATCAATATTCTGTAACTTTGCTTCAATTGCTATAATTACTTTCTACTTTTCTTGGTCAATACAAGAATGTAATTTTTGCTCCCAATTTTGCGGTTTAAAAAACAATAAGCAATTTCTCTAAAATTTGTTCTGGCCTAAATTAATCAAGAATATTGGAATTCATGATTTAATTATCTACACTAGTGTTTCGAGTAAAACGCCACAAATTAGATGGTTTTACAGTAGTACAGTCTAATATTTCATGGTTGAAATCATCCACAAAATTCACGAAATAAATCCCCCTCGAATATTATTGATTTTACAGTCATTTATTTAGCTGTTCATGTAGTTATAAGCGGATTTGTCATGATTGACCAATTATTTTCTGAGTAAATGTTTTGTACAAACAACTTTCTTACAACTCCAAAAGTGTACACTTACGAAAATAATGTATACTTTATGAATGGAGTCACAGGGCGTATCGGAGTATAAGTCAAATGTACAAAACATGTTTGTGTGTGAAATTAAGTGTATTTATCGCTGAATCTTTTAATATGAAGGTTTGCCAGAATGTTTGACTAGTAGATAGAATCTAGGTCATCTTATGTAAGTATGGTACATGTCTCTATACATTTGTGTAGTAACCATAGTTTTACACCGATCCCTCGATCTAGACGACAGTCTAATTTTGTGTATGAATTTCGGTGTTTAAGTCAAAATGTACCGTGTAGAACTTTACCGGAGGTGAATTCACTTAACCGACTATTGGGCTGCTATGGGGCATACAGAGTTTTATGCAACCCTAAAACAATTACCTGTTTGTAAATGAGAGTGTTTTACACTGTTCAATCTAATGAACATACCAGCCAATAAAAATCGTGTCTGCATCCGTCAGTACGAATCCACGTCATTCAGCCAAACTAATATATCTTCCTCTCAGAGCTGATTTTAATAAGAACAAGAAGCAGTCACTGACAGCCATATCCCCCGCCGAAGCAAAAATTGAGGTAAACGACAAATATTATCACAAAAGCTTCATAAAGATGACCACTACAGTTGAATTGTTGTTGATGATGCAAGATTATACCGTGTACCTCATACCTGTACTTCTGTAAAAGTTTTGACAAAATTCCATGAGACATATGTAAAAAATTAACAAAGGGCATTAACTCTGTCAAAATTTGCGAATAAAAAAATCCTGACAATATGCGCTGGGGGACATCATAGCAGTTATTCCGTGAAAGTTTCGTCAAATTCACTTAAGAAATGTAGGAGAAGTTGCACACAGAAGAATTTATATGTAAAAAACAACAAAGTGCAATAACTCCGTCAAAAATGGTCCAATAAAAAAATCCTGACAATATGCGCTGGGTGACATCATAGCAGTTATTCTATGAAAGTTTCGTCGAATTCCCTCAAGAAATGTAGGAGGAGTTGCACACAGAAGAATTTATATGTAAAAAACAACAAAGGGCAATAACTCTGTCAAAAATGGTCGAATAAAAAAATCCTGACAATATGCGCTGGGGGACATTATAGCAGTTATTCTGTGGAAGTTTCGTCGAATTCCCTCAAGAAATGTAGGAGGAGTTGCACACAGAAGAATTTATATGTAAAAAACAACAAAGGGCAATTACTCGGTAAAAAATGGTCGAATAAAACAATCCTGACAATATGCGCTGGGGGACATCATAGCAGTTATGGGGGAGGGGAAACATAACCTGGAAAAGCTGCACCAGTTACGGATAGCTAAATGATATTGTAATAAATGGTAAATATATGGTAAAATGAGAGTGTTCTATCTGATGAACGTCCTTATTAACATCCATTAAAATCGTACCTGTATCTGTCAGTAAGAGCCCACTACAGTGTTTAAGGGTCAGAGGTCACCAACAGAGACGAACCAATAAGGAGTAATATGCCAACTTCCTCGTGTGCATGCGTGCACCTACAAACGTTCTCTTCTGCATCATGGAACCTACCTAGAAAGACGTTGAAAATACCCTCTCAGGTCTAGGCAATACATCGCCCACACATAGCAGATTGTTTTAAAAACAAAGGTCTTGCGATAGCCAGAAAGTCGAATTTGTCCATGGTCCACAGGTCATGGAGGTCCATGGTCCACAGGTCATGGACGTCCATGGCCCACCGGTCATGGATTTTGCCATGCATTTGACTAGATGCCCCACAATATTTAGGCTGTTGCACAAGCGAAACAACTACTGATCAAATCAACACTGAAACACAGAAAGCCATCTACGACGTCCTTCTGGTGATGTGCTTCCTCGTCTCCAAGAACTTGCCCCTCTTTCAAGACATGGTACACATGCGTATAAGTGTTGGTTCAACGACCCTGGAAAACCTACGACTGACAAGGAATACAAGGGACATTACCACTGCACTGCTGGGGCTACTCAGTAAATGCGTAAGAACAGAGCTTCAAAGCACAATAAAAGACAGTCCCAGTTCATATGTTAACTATGGTTGACGAAGTAGCAGATTTAACTACATGTACAACCAAACGAATGGCCCTGTGTTCTCGTTAATAAATATAAGGATGCCAAACAGCATTCCCTTCTAACTCGTGAATAAAATGAGCTATGGCTGATGGTCTAGGTGAAAGATATGCTCACAAGGTCATCAAAATGTCATCCAGCTTCAGAAGATGTCTGGCTTAGCTTCTGACGGCGCAGCAGTGTTCACAGGACGCAGTAATGGGCTTTCCAAGCAGTTGAGAGACGTTAACCCAAAGATGGTCACAACCCACTGTAAAGATCACAGACTTGTCCCTATAGCATGTAGAGAAAATTTCAGGTCTAAGCGAGTCAGCTTCCAAGAAGCTTGAAAGCACATTGTATGCTCTATACAGTAGTTACAACTTCAGCTGCAACAGGAAAGCAAGTCTGCGGGAAGTCCAGAAGGCCTACGCCAAAGCTCCACTTACCATCAAGTAGGCTAAACATCGTCGTTGTCTGAGCCATGAGAAAGCTGGAAGTTAAATTATGCGGTTCTACAAGCGCATAATCACTGACCTTGAATCCTCAAATATAAGTGGTGACCCTCAAGGACATGGGATTGTGAAAGTTTTGAAGAAGCCAGACACAGTAATGAACTTACAACTACTAGCAGACGTACTACCACATGTCCTAAGTCTATTCTTTACACAGAACGACTGCCACCTTGGTGAGGTTAGTGGCAAGGTTGACCGAATGATTAAGAAGCTTGGACAGTTGACGTTACAGCCGAAAACACATTTCATTCAGAACAACGTGTGCAAAATTCGGGAGTGATAAGGAAAATAACTGAAAGTCACGAAAAAAGCCAAATACTTGGAAGAAACACTTACTGATGATCTCTCATGGAATTCCCATATCAACATGGTATGTAACAAGGCGAACAACACAACCGCCTTCCTCAGCCGAAACCATTCATCTTGCCCAGAGCCTATCAAGGAAACCAGATACTTGTGTAAAACCTATGTGTGGCCACAAGTGGAATACGTGCACACACTATTGGACCCGCACACCCAAGCCAACACCAAGAAAGTAGAAAGGGGTGCAACGCAGAGCTGTCAGCAACATGCTCAACAAGCTCATTGACTGTTCCAGCAGAGGGCGCCATATTACATAATAACATATTGCGCACTAATTATATGCTCAGTACATCTAGAAACGCAACGTTTTCATCCTTGATTTTTTCTTACTTCCATTTCTCGTACATTTTTTAATTTAGTGTAATAATATTGTATAATCGCGTAGAAAATTGGCTATTGTCAACATTTTATCGATCGGGTTACGTACCTCCCGAGCGTCAAGAAACTCACAAAACGCACGAATACCACGCGCACCATTTACGCATGATAACTTTTGGTGTAAATTGCTTCGAATCATTTGTAAGGTTTGCCAATGGAAAGAAAATCACAAAAGAAAAGTTCTAGGATTCGAAATAAAAATGGCAGGATAGTCAGAACATGGCGATTCGAATGCCTAAGGCGGGGACGTCAAATGGGAGGTAATCAATCAATAATTAATCAATATTTCAATTTTTTACGTAGAGCAACCATTATGAAAAAAGAGGATTTTACCAATTTGGTGTCGTTACCTTTTAGGCCCTCTATACACACAAGTACTGTTCAATCGCATCGATTGCAATTTATTAAAACAATGTTGCAGTTCAATTGTTCATGGAATAAAATATCATCAAGTAAATACAGTTTGGTTGTCAATCATTAAAGTTTGAAAAAATGTTGACAGTAACCCCAGTATTGCGTTTCTAGATGTACTCAGTATAGATTTACTTATTTGCAGACATGGTTAGTTTTGTAGCATTCATTCTGATACTAGGTCATTCTTTTTCCAAAAAGGCTGCAACGATGTATGGTGTTTTGAAAAGAATAACTTTAATTTGAATTTTGTTTAAGACAGGTGTCAAGTGTATGGGCATGGTACGTGTTAGTGGAGGAAACATTCAAAAAGACTCATATCAAGTCTCTATGGACAGATACCCATCACATCAAATATTTAAATATACATGTAGATATTGATTTTGTTGATATAGGTGGTAACGACTTATGTGGAGATGCGGTAGAACCAGCAGCACTTGTTGAAGTCATATGTTCGAATCGAACTTTGTTGCATTTATTTGGGTGCTAAGGTAGTTTTATTTTCAGAAATTACTCAACACAGGCTAGTCGAGAAAAACAACAACAAAGTTGGTGATATCAATTAATTACTGAAGAGAAGACATGTGAGGCTTTGACTGATATTATATTTTGGTCTCATTCTGGGAACAACTACAATAAGGTTTTTGAGAGATTAAGTGCACATCAGCCATAGAGGAATACCACGATATTAAATTTCAGTGAGAGGTGCAGTTATTTGTGGCAGAAAGCTTTTACAGAATATGGAGTAGTTTGATATGCCATGGTGTAAATGATAATAGTATTTCATATAAATGTCTATGTTTCAAGTTCTCGTTGTTTTACATTCATTCAAACTTGCGTTTGACAGTGTGATAAATTTGTATGTGAGATTACCTGGGGAGTTGTGGATTAATGGGTTCGAAAATTCTCGTGATAGCAGAATAAGAAGATAGAAGTGTACGGTTCAAGTGAAAAGAAGGTTGTATGTGTGTTTTTCCCAAAGCCGTTATGACGATTTCCTCTGTACTTTAATACACCATATTGTACCGTCTGTACACACTTTAAGTCTCTCTAGTCGAAAGTAGACTCTACCATACATTTTCTCGAGATGTAACCCTTCATTGTTACCAAGTGGTATGAGGGAAATGTATGGGAATGATGTACACGTGACATAGCGTACATCCTCGACTTATACTCCAAAACTTACTGTGTGTACGTACGCACGTTTAGTCAAGGATTTACGCTTTGTCACGTGTACATCATGCTCATACATTTCCTTCATATCACTTGGTAACAATGAAGGTGTACATCTCTAGAAAATGTATGATAGAGGCGTACTACACGTAACTACACAGTACAGCTTGACTTATAGGTCAGAATGACTCATGTATACATCAAAACTTACCAAGGGCACTTTTTTATCAACGTACTTACGGAAATCATAAAATTACGTTCAAATTTAAATTCAGTATAATTATTTAACAGCTGTATATTGGGGACAGGTATTGTTTGTAAGAATTCATTAACCATGTTTTGCTTGATAAGTATTACAGCTCGAATTTCCACATTTTACAGTTGTAACAGTATTATAAAGAATTTAAATTTGAGCGTAAGTTAAAGATTTCCGTAATTCACTCACAAAGTAGTTAAACCAGATGATGTCATGGAAACAGTAAAAAAATACTGCAAGAAAATAATGATTTAGCGGAGGCACAAAATAACATTGCCCAAGATAATAATAATTCAAAATTGAATCCTGATAATACTTGGTGCACACAAGAAGATTTGACCGCAAAGGTGTTAAAAATGACGTTGTGTGACTAGTATCTGACTTGAACGCTTTTATGGTCCAGGGTGTTAATGATACAATGTATTCGGTAACTTTGTTCCCAAAGGAAACTTGGCAATGTCCACCTACAAATACATGTTATTATATCATTGCAGCAAAAAAGTATTGGGATAAAAAAAACAAAAAACTGATCCACAGGAAAGAAAATTAATTAGTTTAATGAGATACGAAAATAAACCAAATAATGAAAAGAAAATTGGCCAGAAAAAACACCAAAGCCATCCGACTATGAAAACGTCCTGACTGCACCAGTATCACGATTAGCTAACGAACAATTGAAACAAAACTCTGAATCAAATGATGTATAGCCGACTATTGAATCTCAATCAAGTAAACGACATAAGATCGAACATGAACCAGTAGAAACCTTGAGTAGTGAAATACTGCCTTTATCACCAACTGTACCAACCCCACATTCTCCTGAAACTTTAGATATTAGAAGACAATCGACGACTATCGAATCCCAATTAAATACGAAAATTAAGATTGAACATGAACCTGATTAGAACTTTTCTCCAGAAACATTAAATATTGAAATTCCACATTTAAAATCACCAATAAAATCACCAATATATTTTGACTGCAATACAGAAAGAAGTAACATGTCACAAAATCCAGTACCGTGACTTTCAGAATTAAATTTAAATGATAAGGAAAGTATAGAATCAGATAAATGGTTAACTGATAAACATATGTATGCCTCAACAAAATTTTATCACAACAATTCAAAAATATAAACGGGATGCAAGACACTACTTTAATAGCTTTTTTCGATGACATAACTTAAACATGGGACACATCTACTAAATTCAGATGTCAAGCTTCGCCTTGCGCACAAATTCATTTTGATGGAAACGCCCATTGGACTACAAGTATCAAATCTGAAAAAGACGACTCCGTATTTAATTTAGATGAATTATGTGCTAAATCAAAATTTAAAAAAAACCCATTCAAATTCAATTATCCCAAATTAACACCAGCAAAAATGCAAAACTTCAAATAAAAATCCCCAGAATTCAGCAACAGCCAAATAATAATGACTGTGGACTTTTGCAATCGCCAACGGTGTTGATTTTTTAATCCAGCTTCTCTAAATTGTTCGACTTCTTTCATAGTATCAGAATGCAGGAACATTTGGTTTATTGCCTTGGAGCATGTTAAGATGTTTCCATTTCCCAGAGAAAAAACTATAAACAAGCCGAACAGTCGCTTTCAGTGGAATCCATAAACTAGTATCAATATTTTGAAGACACCACTTCCGGTCAACACATTTTACCGTTATACCTATAGCTTGAAGTCAATGAAGCGTAAGATTTTGAAATATTGCTGAAATATACATTCCATAACATTTTGTGACTTTTTTTCGGTCACTACATTTCCTGGTTCGTTTCAGTGACTTTGCAAACCTTGATTATAATAAAATTTGCGCATACGACACTTCATGTATTGAATTCATATGATGCCAAATTTCAACAAAATTGAAGCACTCTGACTAAAATGTTGAACAATAACCCACTATTGCGCTTTTGAATCAGTTAAGTGTACAACCAAACATATGACCCTGTGTTTTCGTCATAAGGATGCCAACGACATGGCAAAGACATAATTCCTTCCTGATTCGGAAAAAAATGTGCTACGGCTGATAGTCTAGTTGACAAGCTCATCAGAATTGTCATTCAGCTTCAGAAGATGTCTGGTTTTGCTTCTGATAGTGCAGCAGTATTCACAGGACGCAGTAATGGGATTGCCAATCAGTTGAGAGACGTTAACCCAAAGATGGTCACAGCCCACTGTAAAGATCACAGATTTGTCCCTATAGCATGTAGAGAAAATTTCAGGTCTAAGCGAGTCAGCTTTCAAGAAGCTTGAATTACAACTTCAGCTGTAACAGGAAAGCAAGTCTGCGGGAAGTCCAGAAGGCCTACGACGAAGCTCCACTCACCATCAAATAGGCTAAACATCATTGTTGGCTGAGCCATGAGAAAGCTGTTAGTTAAATAATATTGTGCGGTTCTACAAGCGCATAATCACTGACATTGAATCCTCAACTATAAGTAGTGAAATTAACTACAGCAGGTCACATGTACAGGTCTGTAAAAAAAGTGGCGCTTGGGACATTCAAGAGTTACCCCATACATGCCCTGATTAATATTTCACATCCCGACAACTATTGAAACGCATGGCTTATTGAATGCGCATTCGTACTGAGTAGCTACAGTGTATGTAGTACCACATACATCGTAAAATGCATGAACACGATATGCTTCACGTAGTGACTTGTTAGTTAAGTAAAATTATACTCGTTTATGCTTTATTTCGTATCAACGACATGTATACTCGCTCACATGCCATTTGATATGGCAAAGACCTGAAAATTACGAGTGCAGCGAGAAACTATGAGTTTGTTATAAAGTCAATATATTTCACCCTTGAAAAAGACTACTTTGGCGAAAAAGGTACACACTGGGAGTGGTTCTTACCGGAAGTTGTTTGGCATAAATGCAATTGACTTGGGGTTTCAAATTAAGTCAGTGTGTATACATGTATGCAGACGAGAAATTGACTCTGACAGACAACTTTACAGTCGTGCAACCTCTCGTTCTAGACGCCCCCCGCAACAAACATCCAAAATGACCTAATGCACAAGTCAGTCGCATCCACGGCCCCGGGGATGGGCCGTTGATTGTTTTTACTTTTTACCTCTACGGCCCTGTCGGGAACAGCTGAATGTAAAATCTCCGGTATTTCCCCGGCTCCTGGAAATTTAATAATGTCCCGGGGTATTTGTTAGAGAAAAACAATACAGCATTTCCCCGGTAGTGCGGCGGAGCTGGAAGGTAAAAGCACGGCTAATGGCGGTTACCCGAGGATCATAACAGGTGCATAATTAACATGGCTAATGTTTGGACAACCGTGGCAGTTTATTACGAAACCTGTGATTTTTTTGTTTCATGATTTTCTTTTATTGGCAAACGTTAAATGATTCAATCCATTTTATACGAAAAATTATCATGCGCTAATGGCGCACGTGGAAATCGTGGATTTCGGGATTCTTTTGAAACATGTGATTTACGTAACACGATTGATAACATTTGGATGGTCAGCAAGTTATTACACGATTATACAATAGTTCAACACATGATATAATTATACATATACTCTAAAATAGTTATTCTAAAAGAAGAATAATAATTAGTTCTTTTGACGTTTAATACCATGTATCACAAACATGTATACCAAAAATTGTTTTAATAAGCAGGTGCTAACTGCTGTAAATTAACATCATACGACGTCGTGTGTAATGGGTACATGTGATACTTGGAATGAGTAATTCAGGTTGAACCCATCTCTGACGTGACGTGACGTGACGTTGTTCTCGGTTGCGACCATCCCCTGACCTAATTTATAGTGTGAAGACTCAATACGGTGTTGGATGTCTGTGAAAACCCCCAAATCAAAGTCATTCTGGGCAAATACATCCTGAATCTCAGTAAGCAACTGTGCAAATTGGTCAGCCTGTACGTCATCTAATTCCGTTTTAGAATTTCGAAACATTTCTTTAAGATGTTCCGGAAGTTGTTTGACGTCTGTACAGAACATGTTCTAAAGTTTCTATCTAGTTCAGTTGGAACGGGCTGCAATATACTTGCTTCCTGAGCCTTAGCTATGTCATGGCTAAAACCCTAAAATTACACGGGGTTGTCTGAATCATCATGACAACCCCGGGCCTTAATACTCCCAACATGGTTTGGGTGGAAACCAACCTAGAGGAGCTCGTAGTCACTATTGCATCCGTGTCCAATGAAGACTAGCATAATTTGTGTTTTCATTTACATATACTGTATATTCTTTATACAGAAGCGATGGGCAATTTCTGTTTTGTTTATGTCAGTTTGTGTATATGTATTCCATAACTCACACCCAAACAGAGCTTTGGAAATTACCCCTGATTTATATAAAGTTTTCAACGTTAGTGGGTTGAGTTCGGTTGGATGAAATCAACTATTAGTTATACTCAGGTAGGTACCACGCAACTTAACCAAGCTTCATGTATTGGTGCCTTTGTAGACATACATGTGTTGCAGATGATGCCCAGGTGGGTATAGTTTTCAACCTCACTGATAATCTGTGAACCGAGTTTCCATTCACGAAAAGTGTTTTTCTTGCGATCTTCATTAAAGACGATGCCACCGTGCTGCGTGTAGTCGTGATGTTACTGTTTTCCGTGATCTACAATAATCGTGATGCACGGGCACATAATCCATATTTACGGCCACTACACATCCGTGTTTTACGGACACCACGTGCAGGTATTCATTGATTATCCATAAAATCCTGGGCCAGTAAGTTTTGATGTATGCATCTCGACCTATGAGTCAATATGTACTGTGTAGTTACGTCTACCATACATTTTCTCGAGATGTACTCCTTCATTACAACCAAAAGTTATTAGGGAAATGGACGGACCTAATGTTTATCTTGTACGATGTACACACTCGACTTAAACACCAGAACTACTGTGTGTACTCACCTTTATGGTTGAAACATAGTGCTCTTTCAAATATCATTTTAATTTCTCTTTTATCGACATACAAACCAAGTTGAAACTTAAATTTCAACTGTCATTCCAGTCATTTCGGGAAATTTCCCCGTTATAAATATTATCTAGTCTCCTTTTCCACCCCATACATCTTAAGTTCTTCTACCACTCGAACCTGGTGATAATAATAGTTCGTAAAACGTTCCCGCCAAGGAGATATCGTTATGGTATAAAATGAGTCAATAAAATGTTTACAGTGTGAATAATAAATGTAACTACGTATTTGATAAAAAACTAGATTGTGGACACTTACGTGTCTGCAGAGCTTCTTTAGTTACAAGCAAGATCCCGCACGCACGCACAATTGTAGAAACTGTTGGCGTCCATGATTGTCGTTGTAATCACGTGACTGTTAACATTACTCTTTGAAATTTCAGTATTTTTTGATGATTGCATTTAATATCGCATGATCTTAACACATGCTTCATTGGTAACTATTCCTTTCCCCAAAGGTTGTCCGCCTGTAGATGTTTCAATTGCAATTAAGTTCTTTCTAATTGGTTGTTTTGCAATTTTTAAATAAATAAAATTCAGAGCATTTTCATTTGAAATATTTTCCGTCATTTTAGAAGACTTATTAGTTTTGATGATATTTTGATGCTCCACTTAGAATTTTCAGTTCAGTGACTTCCGTACCATGAAACAAATCAAGTAAATCGCCATTAGTATCTTGAATGGAAAAGCAGGAATATACCCAAAGAGGTCCTAGGTCTTTTTCACATCCTGACAAATGAAATAGTGAGTGCATATTCATTGTGAGATGAAAAGCAAATGAAGAAAACATATAAAAAAGTATGATAATAATGTTTGACTTCGAACAATATCTTCTACCAAAGCAGAACCAGAGCATAGCAATGCTATTGCTTCAACAAAACAAGCAAAATGGAGAAAATAATCTTTTGCAATAACATCAGACAATATGGGTACAGAATTAAAACATAACCAGCTGCGTGACTCAGAAGTCTTCCAGTATTTGTATTGGTTGGACAATTTGGAAGTTTGATACTTATGAGACGTTTATCAATTAAGTCAACTGCTCCAGACATTGAAAAGAAGAGTTCTCCCCTTGAATATGAGAGACTATTCAATAGATTAATGAACAGTTTTGTTTTCCCCAAAAGATCACCATGCATGTAGTCAACACCACTACTAAACACTTAACTTGATACTTAGACGGCATTTCAAAAGAGGGCTCTTATTTTCCATTAACAACATACTTATTTTCAGTAGCTTTCATTGCGTCTACCAAGTACTGTTCACCATGGCGATCAAGTAAAGCTGGTTTTTAATACACCATGGAGAAAAAGTGAACATCCCCTCCTTTGCCAGTTTTGTACGTTTCCCCTGGATGTGTGCAGCGCATACAACTGTTTTCTTTTTCATTAAACTCTGATTACATTTCACCACTTTGCGTTTCGTTTGCAGATCGGCTTCTTCGTCTACCAGTACTGAACATAAGCTTCTCGGGAGTATTGTCGCTCAAAATACTGTTGCACAGATTTAAAAGACGTTTGATTTATATGTATTTCATTGTTAATCATCACAACGATCCCATTCTCTAGACTTAGATAAAGTCATCGGAGGTTCAGTAAACATATTCATGACTGGTTTTTCTTTTCCAATTTACAGTCCTGCAAGGATCATACTTTCCTTTTAGTTCTGATTTTATTTGGAAACTCATTAACAATTAAATACAAGGGCCATATAGCAAATTTTGAGCTTTTAAATACTGACACACACCATTTGTATTCCAGGTAAAACTCACATTGAATGGGAATACTAGGATAATGTTGTAGCGGATAAATCCTTATAACTTCTATCATTTTAAATGTCTTCAATACCAGGTTCATGTTTTTCAATCTTTGAAATCGTAGCTGTAACATTAATGGAATGTCACTTTTCTCCAAAAGAGTTTCTATGGATACATTTTGTATCTCAATAAAATATTTTTTTTCCTTAAACCATTAGTTAAATCACGGTGGCAAACTACAATTTTGAAGATGTTCTTCAAAAAATAGTGAACAAAAGTCAACACTCAATATTGATATTCATGAGTCAATAAATAAGTAATTAATTCAAGAATAAATACTCATGATATTGCCAATATGTCTTACTGTCTTCAGCATAGAAAGTTCCGATACAACATGGTAACAGACAAGTCAGTATTTTAACATTTAACTGAAGTTCGTCTTTCATTTTGTGAAAAAAGTAAGTCTGTGCTTTTTCCTTCGGTCTGCTAGGGTTTCCCAATCGAGTTATTTGAATGTTACACAATTGTATCGCTCCAGATACAATTCTGACTGCTTCTATATGTACTGCCTCTACTTTGTTTTGTTGCTCCATTGTACCGTTGTCGCAGGTAACGTCATTATACGCTAAGAGCGGTCAAATAAAGTCACATACGTGTAACTGTTTTGCACCCGTCAGTTGCGTCTTCGGCCCCACCCCCAGGGATGGGTCGCCCCACCCCCAGGGATGGGTCGGGAGTTTTACGTTTGTGTTGTCAAAATCCCCGCTCTTCCATGGCCCTGTGAGTGTAAGGTGTCGGGAAATACCGGAGATTTTAACACCAGCTGTCCCCCGCAGGATCATGGAAGGGCGGGGTTTGACAACCTTAAAGAAAAATTCCAGGCCCATCCCAAGGGGTGGGGGGCGTGGATGCATCTGACTCATAGCTTTCGATTCGCCCGAGTGAAGTATGTTTTTCAAATTCACGGTGCATTTTCCGTTAGCCCATCTCGACATATGGCGTTATACATAATATTATTTGTTTTGTTGTTGGCTGTGTAGCGACTTTTCAAGGCCTTAGCATTTATATTTTAAAGCATATTCTTGTTGGGCCTAACTAATGTCTAACATAGTCGAACATAGTCCTCTCTCAAATGCTTCTATAACTTCTCATTTATCGATCCACGAACCAGGTTAGAACTTCTGGTGGTCATTTCAGTTATTTAGGGAAATTCCCCCGATCTATTATCTAGTCTCCTTCACCACCACACACATCTTTAGTTCTTCTACCACTCGAACCAGGTCATCGCACAACAGACGTTTACAACACGACACACCAATTTAAATGTTATTATGTCTTAGCAATTTCTCAATTTCATCTTTGATCAAGAAACCTTTATCAACCATCACACCATCGCCTCAAATAACTGCTGTAGAGGGTACATTAGTGGTGAATGATACACTCTCGGAAGTTATCTCCTTATCTAATATTGAACCCGAAAACAAAGTTGAAATGAAAGTAAATGATCCACGTGGATCCACAACTACCAGCCCTTTCAGTGTTATTGACGATTCATAATCAGAATAGCATTAACTCTGATTTCTCAATGAGCTTGGATTTTGCACTTTTAAGTTTCGCCCAATCAAGACTTACAAATGTGCCTGGAAACTCTTCTCGATTTTTTTTAGAAATATTCTGCTGAAACATACTTCTATCCGGCCATATTGTTACTTCCCCAAATCTATAGAACATGTAATTCACTCATGTTCTAAACACAACTCCAGTATCTTATGGTTACATCTTAAAAAGGTTACCCAAGCTAAGTGAAGTCTCTATTTCATGTGTGTTAATAACAACTGATCTGCCAGGGAGATGTTTTTTCGACTTGTTACTGTTTTCTCAAATTTCAAGGGAGCTTCATCTTTGTTGGGTACCAGGACACTGTTTTACCAAAGCATTCGCGGTAGTCGTAAACGTACGTTCAAATTTGAATCCTTTATAATTATTTAACGGCTTCAAATTCTGGTAAAGCGATAGGTAAAAACATCAGTTAATCAATTCAGTTAATGATTTTAAACAATAAATATTCCCTCATTTGTAGATGCAAACGCACTATAAGTAATTTAAATTTGAGCGTAAGTTTAAGATTTTCCTAATCCCTTTGATACAACAGTGCCCAGGAATTTAAAGATGTTTATAAATGCATCATACATGTATATATAAATCCGGTGTGATATTTAAAGTTATTTCTCTCATGGGTACACTTACTTTTGTACATACATACATATGGTAACTTCAATCAATTGTGTCAATATGTAGTTGTTCGTGCGATCTTCCACACACTTTGATCCATCGCATGCATTTCGCCAGGTTTCGTTTCGGCTTCGGAATAATACGTATCCTTCCACCTTCAAGTGATCTAAATTATTATAAAATATCGACTGTCAGAATTGCACAACCCCCATTGACATCGTTTTACCATTTCTCTACACGAAAACCTCGATCGTATCGTCAATTTGACAAATGTATAAAGCAACTAGACCTATTTTGACATACTCGACAACGAAGAGCTTGTCCAAGTTTAATGGCGGCGTAATCGGTATACAAGCGGTGTGTAAATTGCTGATATCTGATTGGACTATCGATAATGCGTGATTGACTGCAGATAAATTCGGCATCTTGTCAATTGAATGACACACCAGCCGAAATCATCACTCATCCGCCACTAAAACTGTCGCGTTCAGTTGCACGGATGTCCTTGTAGCGTTCGTTACGACGACGGTCGTCCCTAACTATACCATCACTGCGATGAAGTGAAAATCTGCTCTCGTCGGTAAACAAGATTTTTGCCCAATCGCGTCTAGTGAAACGAATGTGCCTGCTAGTTCAAGTTGATTTGTTTCGTCGATGAGCAACTTGTAAGGCCGGTATTCCATGTGCACGAATCCGTGGTCCGCGATCCGTATACGGAAACACGGTTACCCTATTCCATGTAGCCCCTAATTGATCTATGTGGCGAACATTTAGCGCGCCCTGAAAAGTTCTTTCGACACTGAAGTCAACGTCATTAATAACGAATTCGAATTTCAATTTTCTTCAATTTAATTTTAGAATAGGACAAAATATACCGATATGAATTTATTAATATCGTTATAAAAATGATGTTAAAGTTTAAATTATGAAACTATTCTTCCGTCTGATTCGTGTATTTTAGGAAAAAATGAAGACACGAGGCAATGGTTGCAACGCTAAATATATACGAAAGAATCCCACCAAACTACACTCGCAAAATCCGTGATACTAGTTTTGACCCATGATAAGTTTACAGTAATCATTAAACAAATTTATAAAATACCGAAATCGACTAAATTAACTGAAATAATGCATATAAAACAATGTCTTTGATAATCAAGTAATGGCTAATAAACAAGCGACTAAATAAATTCAGCAAAAAAAATGTCTTTGGTATGTACTGTACTGTAGTGTTTTTTGTCCTCAACGTCTCAACACATAATAGTCGTCTTCATATGTGACCGCTGATGACATCATCAGTAGGAGAAATATCCAACAATGAATGATTAGATGAAACACTAGCAATATTACTAGCCACGTGATAACTTTGGGTTGAATGAGTACCGGAATTAGTATGATGACATAATCAACAGGAGAAATATCACAAGCACGTGGCTATTTGTTGAATGAGTACCGGAAGTAGGTATGATGACATCATCAAAACGATGATGTCAAAACAGTCAATGTAGTCATTCACAGATTCCCCACCATAACTTTCAGCTAATACAGTTGTTTAGGGTATAACGGATCACTGAAAACATAAGAGCTAATTACGAGGATATGCTTTACTATTTCAAAATAAAAACTGTTGCAAATGTATGACACATTAATCGGTCATGACTTACCAACGTTTTCGGAATAAAACTCTTGATTTATACACGAATAATGAGATGGCAAAGTTACACAGTCGATATTTCAATAGCGGATCACTAGTCTACAGCGGATCACTACATTCCTTTCAATGGGAATCGTCTCAAAAGCTATTTAACCTGTCAGATAAGACAAAACACCACCAGGTATGTTCTAATTAGTGTTGAGGCAAGTGGAATTCATATATCAAAGTCGCTTAAAATGAATCAACATTTAATAGCTCCTTTAACAAGACGTAAGGACTACGAAACAGAGCAAATTAATGAAAAATCCCAATGAATTAGTGCAGTATTAACATACACGAGTGCTATGTAACTATAATCAATTATTGATAAAAGTACCAAATGTTTATGTTGTATTTGTAATACCGGTCAATGGATTACAAAAATTGAAATATAATTGCAAACTAAACACAACAATGATACCTACATAACTAAATGCGCGTTTTCCATTGAGTGATCCGCTATACACAAATCGACGCGGTACCTTTGAATCCAATTTACCAATATTTGTATCAATATAAATATAATTTGATGGTTATAGACAGATTGTGAATATAGCAATCAACATATTTACATATTTTTTCCATAAACAGTTGGAAATTAGTTAAGATAATTAAGGCCTATTCTCTGTTTACCGTTTTTTCTCGAGCACGTTTTTCCCGCTTCACTGTACGTGTCAATTGCTAATCTTGAAATTAACATGTTATTAAATATGTAATTTGTAAACAAATATTATGACAAAACGTCGAAAGTGTTCAATTATGAAGATCAATCATTAAATGTTTATAATTTTTCATGGAAGTTATTAAATTTCTTCGCGTTTCTGAGACTGATCCGTTATTGACGATGATCCGCTATACCCTAAACAACTGTATATCAAGAATATCCTCGTCGGATGATATGTCCTCACAATATGTTGAGTGTTGACGGTTCATTTAATACCGACGTCATAATCTCGCCATCCCCCTAGTATAAAGGTGGAATTTAATCAAATGGTGAAATAAATAATTTCTTCTTATAAACTGAGAAGTGCATTGACAATGCACACATTTCAGAACCTTAGGATTTCTTGAATGTCTTTCCATTTGATGACGTTTCAAATTACGTTTGTGTTTATACAGTGTGGCCATACCACGTAGTGTGTGACGTCATTTTGGGGTAAGACTGGCAGCCAAATAGGCTCGACTCGGAGCGAAAAAGGCCTGTAAGTATCTTATTTTCCACTCGATTTTAATGAAATATAGCCGATGCTAAGGGGAAAATTGGCCTCTATCCCCGGTTGTTAATACATTCCAAACAAACGTTCACTTTCTTCAAACATTCGAGTCAAATGACAAACTGCGTCAAAATTTAAGAGCTTAGACCGCAAGCCAATTCACATACGCCAAGTTGTATGAGGGAAAAGTATGGACATGCCGTACACTTGGCAAAGCGAACATCCTCGACTTACTGTGTGTACGCACCGTAAGTTTTGGTGTATAAGTCGAAGATGTACATTTTACCACGTGTACAACATGCCCATATATTTCCCTAATACCACTTGGTAGGAATGAAGGTGTGCATCTCGAGAAAATGTACGGTAGACGTAACTACACAGTACATCTTATAGGTAAAGACGTATACATCAAAACTTACTGTGTGTACGGACCTTAAGAAATCACAAGTTTCTCGGGATTTACGTTATTGTCCAATACTGCGGTCACACTGTGTTACTTCGATTGGGTTTACAAAGACGATTTAAAGGTCTTCGCAGTGATTTCCCTGATGATGTTTGAAATTCTGTTGACCGCACAAGTCCATCTTGGCTTGTCCGTAATTTAGATATTTTCCCATTCTCCATTGTGCACGTGGTAAATCGTGTTTAGTCAGTACAATGACACCCACCTGTGGGTATGCTCGAAATTGCGCTTTTGGTGATTTAAACTCCCGTATAATGTAATAGTGCTCTACTTCAAACGAAGGCGTAATATAAATGAGATACAGTTGGGACGCTAGAATAGATTTTTCAGATTTTTTTCTGAAGATTTCTGTAAGACATTGTTTCATGATTATTTGTCAGTTCTCGTAGCTTTTTCAGATGCCTCCACAGTGGCTGGGTCAGCTTATACAGCATGTAATATTGCTTCCGTTCATAGACAAAGGAACAATGTAGCAAAAAGGCAAAGTTCTACTTTCAGAGAATTATTGGCTATCAGATATTCTTTAGACAGTTTTAAGATAAAATCGAGGGTAAATGGGTTATTTGGAATACGAACATCAGAAATTATGTATCTTTTATTCAGAAAGGTAGTATGAATTCCGATTTACTCAGTCTAGCAGACGAAATATTTGCTATGTTATTTGACAAAGCTGCTTTAATATTCTTAATTTCCAAACACGGTGGTTCTGTCTCAAAGGGATCACATCAATACCCATTTTCAATAATAGATATGATATCGTCATTTCGAAAACATGCGTCAGAATTCTTAAGTCTGCCTTTGACAGAAGTATTTGTTACAGTAACATTACTCTCCATGTAGTCACAATAACTGTCTTCGAATTAAGAAAGTTATTAATACAGTTTGAAAAGAGCCAACACTAATCGAACTACTCAGTCACTGTTTGCTGTCTACACTATTTCCGATTTTCCTTCGTCTTCGAGACCAACTCGGCCGGTACTTTGGACCACGGATCTGGCTCCTTGCTGTCTCGAGAAGGCCCCGCTTCCACTGGCGAAATGTCAATAGCGAAATTTCCGGTGCCACCACATGCGAAACCGGGTTGTTGTCCCCCTGTCACGATTCGTTGCTGATGTTGCTTTCGAAAACGACTGCCAAAAGACGTATCTTATACAAAACAATAATTATTTAAGTAACAATTAAACAATTGCATTAAATCGAATCGCTTAATAACACGATAACAAACGATTAGACAACAATACTTGAAATTTAAAGCCCTAAATTCTTCGAGTTAACAGTACATAGCTGTGCAAGAAGCACGTGACTGAAAACTGTCGTCTAGACACGTTCCATCACAACGACTTAATCAAGATAAAATTGATTTTGAGTTTATGAATGCAATTCCAATTTAACTCATAATATAGTTCAAATACTATGACTTGTCATCGAAAATTAAAATCACTTTACCAATATTAAACATGTGGCATCATCGTCAATTGTACATACATGCGCCCTTTTTGTAGCATACATAAAATATTGCATATAAAAACATTAGGTTCGACATTCCTCAACAAAATTGCATGACGCTTAAATTGGCATATCTCATTGTTATTATCGCTAGAAGCACCTGTACTACCTATCAGATTTCTTGAACTTCTCAGCCTTGCCTTTGCACGGTCTTCCGCCCGACGAATTCGCTTGTCATCCTCAGCGTCACTGGCAACGTCCCGATATTCATATTCCTGAGTAGTCAGCCAACCCGCGGGCGAGGCGTCCGCTATTCTATTCAGTTTGTTTCGTTATTTTAATGTTCCGCCGTCCATTCTGTATCTTCCTTTAAATTTACCGAATTTAGAATTCGAATAATCTCTGAATTCGTCTACGTCTATAGATTGTAATTAACTTTCGTTATCCGTGATAACAACTGCCAACAAAACATCGAGTGGCGAGAAACGCCCAGTATTTGCCTTATATACCAATGACCATGCACGAGCAATTTTCCCGCTTCAGACCAAACCTAAATGTCCAGTTATTCGTTGAATTAGACAAAACTTTAAAACTTGAATAACTTCATCCTTAAAAGATATTGCACCATTGATGTTGCCAGCGTACAGGAAAATTGACAGGTCACACGTTGTGGTGTGGTCTGAACAGGAACCACGAACTTGCGTCCAGGAAATTCAACATTCTTTATGATCTTAGCTAACCAAACATCGTTATTGTATTTACAAATATCTATTTGGAAGGGTAGTCTGTATCAGTGTATTCGGATGTCCAGAATCCACTACAAGATCACGTGTGTCTACTAGCGTAGCTTCATAAGGGAAGTACTTTCATAGACATACTCGTAACAGGAGGCGTTCGGGAGAAAGAGAAATCGACGAGTCTCTGTTTGGACGCAGGATCAAGCATCACAGAGGTAGCCCTCATAGAGGTTTGAAGATATGGCTATATGGAATGGTTGAAAGGAGGCCAAACAGTGACCTTTTCTATCCAGTCAATGACATGTCAGATGGTACATAAGTACCTCTGAGTGTGAGGTACGTCAAGCCCGGCTCGGCGTTATGTAGTGACCGCTGGAGTGCGTATAGTGGACTGAGCCAGCTTGGATATAAGCACTTTTCGGTCATTCATAAATATATATTTAAAGCCCCCAGTACAGGGATGGTAGTATTGGAGAGTATGTCACTGTGTACTATCAACAAATAAATACTTCAAACGTACTAACATGAAACAGTTTGAAGGTCACCTGACTCTATGTCATGTGGAAATCAGAGGTAAAGGGAAACTTGTATGTTCCCTTTTTCGATACATCGAGGGAGGTTTACTCTCTGGAGGGGCCATCCTTCTACACATACACAATGCATTGGTTTGATTCGTGGAAACAATCCGCTGAAGCAACTGAAACGGAGTGGGAAGTCATCCCAGCAATTAGTGATTAAGAAACTGATGCATCATATTCTGAACCAGAAGTTGTCACTTAGTTTGAGGCCAATTCTGGTTCAGACTCTAACTTTATATGCGGTCAAAGATAGCATTCAATATTACAAAAGCGCACAATACCAGAGTTGGACACGTCTATCAAGTTATGATGACAATGACAATACTTTATTTGACATAGTGGCCATCGGTCCAAGACCAACATGCATGGGCGTAGGAGCGTTTTCAACATGGGGGGGGCATTTGGCAACGGTGGTAAATATTGTTTTGCTCGCTTCCCTCGCAAAGTAACTTCATTATGTCAACATATGTCAACACACATTGTTTGCACACAAAATACACTAGTGCACAAATTGTACTCTTAAACGTCCACAACCCTCCTATATCTATATAATAACTTTGAGTTTATTGTTCTGCGGTAATTTGGTGATAACAGGAAGGTAATCAGTTCAAGTATAAGGGGGCTCTGGGGGCATTCCCCTGGAAAATTTCCTAAACAATGGATCAATCTGCTGCATTCTAAGTGTTCTGAGATACCTTATTGGGTATTAAAAAAGGACCGAAATAAAGAGAATTTAAGTTCTTACATTTAACCCATGTAAGTAAAATAATTGACAACATCTCAAAAGTCATATAGGAGGTTTGGGGGATGTTTTGGTACAATGTATGTCACGAGTGTATTTTTTGCAAACAATGGGTGTTGACATATTTGTATGTGAGGAATTTATCTTGCGATCAAAGCGAGCAAAAATTGTTTTATACGTTTTCACCAAGAACTGAAGACAAGTTGCATATAACGATATATATTAGGTCTAAAATTATACTTTTCGTCTGAATTATTGGGGGTCCAAAAGATATGTTGGCCCCTCCCTGTCCAGACATAGGGGACATTGCCCCCCGCTCCTACGCACATGACATGAAGTATCATAATGACAAATATATGCATATATTATGAATTGATAAGTATGGAACAGTCATAATATACGTAATGATGATCATTGCAGTACACAAAAGGGACTAGGTGGTCGCTGTCTCAATTACATCTACAGTAGGACCAAGACATAGCTTGAAAGTTAGGCTCAGGAAAAAGCACAACGCTTCATCAACCGGCCCATGTTTATTCTGTTATTTACTTTTCTTCTGTAGAAGCTTCAACAGCCAGGGAAGTCACAGTTTCGTCCATAGGAAAACAATCAGCATCTATTACAAGGCCTAGGATGAAAACAGACAAAAAGTGTCACCTCTAAGGGTTTTCTGTAGTAGGCCATAGGGGTATGTAACGTCTTCCACCCCATTCACTGTTTAAGGATAACAGGGACAGAACTCTTGTCGAGACCAAGTTTACAAAAAGCCCTGAGACGTTTGCGAAATAGATGATAACCACCTACTGTTTTATTCATTAGCTAACTCATTCTTTTTTCTACAAGTTATAATCATGTTTTTGTCAAACTGTTTCATAATCGAGACGTTATAAAGCAAAACACACCGAAAATCTACCGCTTTTGAAAATCTCGACACAATGATGCACAGGCGCTTAGTCGCTGCTTACCATACTATATGGCAAATAGTAGCTAGGGTCCAATAACATAGGTAAGTATCTTCACAAAGCACATGAAATGAAAAAAACCTAATGATTATAACATCTTCACAATCAATAGAATATTGGAAATAAATAAGTCAAATCAGAAAAATAAATATAGCAAAAGAATAAAACACACATACATATATATACAAACATGACAAACAGTTTATGTGGCCAATCATTCTGCCAAGCAATGACAATTGTTTCTATCTTTAACTAGTTTGTATTAAAGAAAATCCTTCAGAGCAGACTAAATTTACCATAACTTTGCCATTTCTTGAGATATTTTCACCAAGTAACTTTTATTTTGCTCAGATATAATAGCTGGAATTGGAATTCCGGATTAATCAGGCATATTGACACCCCTGTAGTTTAATGTCTATTTGCCAATCTTTCAAGCGCGAGTTTTCTTATTCACCATCCGCAACTAATGGTTGACCAATTCCTGTTCGGCCAATGCCGCCTGTTTCTTCTTATTGTCAGTCTTAGACTCAAGTTTGTTCATATCAACATTTGTGGCTGACTTGGCGTCCTTTTTAATTCTGCCATACTTTGCTGCCGCAACTCTCAAATTTCTACATAAAGGTTTATCAACTGGGTCCTTCACCGGATTGAACCTGGCATATTTCTTAACGGCACAAGTACCTTCACTAGCCAGACTATATCTTACTGTTTGAATAGCACTATAAGTGTCAATTTTCATACGAACTGTTCTAGAATTGATCACATCGCCCATGACACTGAAACTGCTCTCAACCTGAGGGCCATGAAAACAACTTAGTAGTGTAAACACCATTTTACACAATCTCCAAATTTAGTATGTTACACATGTAACCCTGGTAACTTTGTGTGTCTTTGTCATGTCTAGTCCCTGTGGTGTTTATGTTATGGCTTTATTTGCCTAACTGTATGTGTGTATATTGTGTGTATATACTATGAGAGCATGATTAGATTGGAATTAGTGTGTATTGTACGGCATGAATGAGCTGGGTGAGTGAAAGTTGTAAAACCGATATGGTTGGTGATTGTGTGTTCCCATGCATGTCCATTCTTCCCGCCTTAATATTTTCTCTCATCTGTTACTGACACTCCTTCCCTGACTATTGGAGGAGTCAGTTGTACATTTAACACTATTTGTACTTTCTTCTAGATCTACTACCTAGTCATAATTATTTTACTTTTACAAGTGAAGTATTTTCTATTGGTCCTGGTTCTTCTGTGTATTTTATTAAATACCCTGACTTCTATAATCGACTTGATGTTTATCAACATACCCCACCCAACTCAAGCACTTATCCAAAGCAAGTAAAACATCAGTAGTCGGGGTTGACAGGACATTCAATTTAGGGGCATGTTATGTAACAACAACAGTATACCAAGACAACGATTTAATTAGAAAAGGAAAACACGTATCGCCAATTCTACTAGGGCCCTTATACTTACATTGGGATGGAACATTTACCACATATTAAAGATTTTTTACCCATATTGCAGCTGTATCCTCAGGTTGCCCAATAAACGAATCCGAATTAGGAATAAACGACATGCTTATAGGGTCCGACGAAGAAAAAGCTCTTGTTAAAGCTATAAAATCAAGCTTTCCTGATTCAAAGTTAACACTCTGTACTAGACACTTGGAACAGAATTTAAAAAGACAATTAAAAGACAAAATAGGGATGCCCGAGTCTAAAGCAAAACACGTAATAAATGATATTTTCGGACCTGATGGCCTCACAGACCAAAATACATAAGTGGATTTTAGAAAAAAAAGTCAAGAAATAATTCAAAAATATCAAGAGAAAGTCGGACCCTACTTAGATGAAAAACTGATACCAACTATAAAAGAACACGTTCATACAGTACAGTGCTGTCGGGTAATTCTGCGCACCTAACGGTTATTGGCTTTCTACATTTGAGATTATTTTATTTTTAAAATAAATTATGGTGATGTTTGGATAGAAACAACCTTCATTGACAAATGTAAACAATTCAAAACATCGTACCTTCGCTAAACTAGGTCAAATGTCGTCACAAAACAAGATGACTGCCGGTTTTCATGACGTAAATTTTTTCGGCTAATTCTGCGCAGGTGGAATTGTTTTTTGTATAGTCTGTTTCGAAGATTAGTTTCACAAGAAATTTATCACAGTATCGAAAAAATAAGTCATTAAGACAATGTTGACAAAAAAGGAAAAGTCATCATCCATTACAAAAGTGCTTTTATTCAATTTATGTGTCACGGGATATGCCAAATTAACGAAAATCGCCGTTGACACTCATTTTGGTCAATTTTTCGTAGAAATACTTGTCCGATTTCGTTGATCTGATTATAAAACTTTACATTAATAACACACATCTACAAAAACACTGAAGGGCAGAAGGAAAACGACCCAACAAAGCCTGTAAGAAATAGAAAGTTAAGGTGCGCAGAATTACCCGATGCGCAGAATTACCCGAAACGACTGTACATAATACAGACAAAAGATTGCAAATTAATTGGAAAAACAACCACTGTGAGGCCCTCAATCATATCTTAAAATTAAACTTAAATTGGAAACCAGCAAAATTACCGGATTTAATCAGCATGTTGGAAAAAGAAGTTTTACATCAAGAAGCATTAATTAGGGGTGCACTTTATGGCCACGGTGATTTTGAATTAACAAACCAAGCAGCAAATTTAAGAGTTCCAATTTCCATATGGCAATCAAAAACTGAAAAAGAAAAATAAGATCTGTATTCAAAATTACTAAAATTACGCCACCATTCAAAATCTAATTAAATCATGACTTCAACTGACGGAAAATTAATCATTCCAAAAACGAAAACAATAGCACGAAAACCTGGCCAAAAGAAGAATAAAAGACTCAAAAACAATAACAATTTCTAAAAGAGTGCGGTTAGTGCTGGGGCTCCTGTATAAACCGACGTTACTACTGTAAGGTTTGATTCAATGACCGATGCATTATATCACAAACAGTCACATAATGACAATATGAAGTCGATGTTAAAAGCGCAAGTACCTTATTATAAAGAGTCGTTTGTTACGAATGACGAAAAGGTGAAATACTTTACATGTATGTTTTCATGCAATAAATGATTTGTATTGTATTGTATGTAACTACTTGGAAGCTTTCCTGCCTGCAAAGTTGTTCCTTACCAAAGTCAAATGCTTTATGCTTTATTCTCACGTTGATAAAACATAGGCTGAACTTGTCAAACATTTTTCTAGCATTTCAATTTAATGTGTCGCCATCCACAATCTCCAGGATACTAGTATTCAATCAATGAGTTCATTGATTTGATGTATATAAGACTTAAACCATTTTTTCACTGGCCCGATAGAGAAATACTACGGAAAACAATGTCAATGCAGTTCATCAAATAGTTTGAAAAAATGTGTTGTCATAATTGACTGTTTCGAAGAATTCATCGAAACACCATCCTCGGTAAAAGCTAGTTGTGAGACATTCCCTGCGTATAAACATCATAATGCTGTGAAGTTTGGTTATAGGTATAAAACCACATGGAGTGATTTCATTCATTTTAAATTCTTGGGGTGGAAGAGCTAGTGACAAACATGTTACTGAACAAAGTGGTTTCCTAGATAATATATTGCCTGGAGAACATGTTTTAGTTGATCGAGGATTTGACATTGCAAAACATGGCAGTGAGGAAAGCACATATTCTCCAATAATTTGTGCTCCTTCACAGTCACATTCACCATAGTATGTTGAGCCAAGTTGGCTGTACAATTCATTCAGTCTACACTTGTCGCTAACGACTCCCCAAGAAGGATAGGTAAATTTGACTCAACGCCAGTTTGGACCAGCCCACAAAAGATTCAAACGCGAGTGATCAATGCGCGCTTAGTATATACAATTTCAACAGGTGTGGTGACATTAGACAGTGAAACTATTTTATACTGTAGGACAGGAATGTATCTGTGATTGTTAAAACAACTCAAAAAAAATTTCTGGGGAAATTACCACTAATGTTATTTATCGTTCTTAACATATGGATATTTTCCACGGGGTCCATGTCCGTTGACGTAAAGAAAAAAGGTTACTCAACATAATGTTGATGCTATTTAAAGGTATACTGCAGACTGTTCTAATGGTTATTGCAAGCATCGTTGTTTCCATATTTCCGTTCGTCATTGAATAGCTTTGCGTCTGTATTTCTGCAGTTTTAATAGTCCGAATACTTGTTTAACCCATACATTTAGATTAAATGAATTCATATCTTTTATTTCAGGTGTGAAAAGAAGAAGAGTGAACTGAGTTTTGAAACTGTGGTTCAACGACGGAAGAAGCGACCAGAAAGGTTGTCAATCGATATTTTCCACAGAGACGTTGTTCAACGTACTGTTCTGTACAGGAGATGGGTGACTTCCACAAGAGAGTATCAACGGTGAAGAACTTACGTCAAGCACTTCAAGAGAAGATACAGTACACAGGAGGAGAAGTTAGAGGCGGACATCACATATCCTCTAATGGTAAGTGCTCCTTCAAAGTCACACTAACGATATGTTGATCCAAGTTGGCTGTACGATTCTTACAGTGGACACTTGAACCAGCTGCGTGATAATGAAGATCAACTGAAAAGAATGTTTTGGGCGGAAAAATGTCCAAATCCTTTCCTATTGTTCCCAAATTGCATTGTTTATATACTTTTTTATTGCATTCATTGAATAATTATGCACTGTTATAACTGCTGTTGAACATTGTAATGTTTGTGGGAGATGATTCTCCGACCCCACAAAACCAACAGACGGCGATAAAATGGGATTACCCTTGTGGGCCCGAAACTGAAAAAAAACTAACAGCAGCACGTTTGCCACTATCGACTAACAGCCCAAACTCATTTACAGAAATAATGTCTTGTACTTATGTTCATAATACCCAGAATCTCACCCATTAAGGCTTAAAGAATCAGCTACCAACACTCTTGTTAGTTAAGGTAATTTTATTAGCTGAAATTGAAGTCACGAGTGTTATTGTGTCGGAAAACAATTAGATTTTTCAAGTCTGCAATATAATTTTCAGCTGAAATCATTATGCTACATTGAAAAATTTACATCTACAATGAATATTTGTAAAAAGAAATAAAAATGCAGTTTGTAAAAAGTGATTTATAACACATTGAAAATTGCCAATTTTTGTGTCAAAATCCTGAAAAAGGTACTCACTCAAATTCAATATAAATCACATTGCTATGTTCTCCAATCCATTATCGAGGATCTCGACTATAGAATTATTGCATATTAATCACATTTTATCCATAAAACACTAAATATTTAACCATGTAAAATTCATCAATCTCATTTGTATTACACATTTGAAGATGACCAGTGTGTAGAACATTTCTATTCATGGGATTATGTTGCTATCAAAACAACTTGTGGTCAAATCTATTGAATTTAGACGGTCATCTAATGTTAGAATACACGCTACTTACACACTTAAAATAATCAGAAATGTGTAAATGTTATTTTACAAATTTGGTAATAAAGTGACCAAACGTTTTGATTCGATGTGTGCGTGTCATTAATTAAATTGATAAGTGGAATAGTCTATCACCCAGATAATAGATTGGAGAACACAACAATGTGTTTTATATTGATTTCGAGTGAGTACTTTTAACAGGATTTTGACACAAAAAATGATGAATTTCAATTGTAGATAAAACACTTTTTTATAAAATATTTCTTTTTTTTAAAAATCAATTTCATAAATGTAAATGTATAACTTTAATTTGGTAAAACAAATTTTGTAATAAATGCTGTTGCAGACTTGAAAAATCTAATTCTTTTCTGGCATGGTTACACACTGATGGGTTCAATTTCAGCAGGGGGAGTTACCTTAAAAGTTGTCATTCAGTGTCCCTTTTTGCATGAAAATTGGCTAGTACTATATATTCACAAGATGAAATGTTGGGTAGAAATGTCAATGGTAGAGGGAAACCACCATTGTCTCCACGTAGAAGGAAGATTCTTCTGACTACTATTAATAAGTACTTTCCCTCACATGACTCCGAAAGACTCGTAACTGAATCAGTTGATTGTGGAATTAGGCAACTAAGACGAAAGAATCTTGGCTGCTTCATTATTATTTGCAAGAAGAAACTGCCAATGTTCCTTGTTGTGTAATGTAATTCAATATTCTGACATGTAAATATTATTTTGTCACGGATGTAATTGTTTAGATATTCAGGATTTCATATTTTTAGAGTTCCAAATAGTCTATCAGCCATTCAAAATGTAGTATGTAACATTTTTAGTTAGTAAGAACATGTTATTCAATTCCAATGATTAAACGTATTCACTTCTCTTACTCAGCTCCTTTATATCATTTTAAATTTTCCTATTCGTTGGCTTCTTGTTCGAATAAAAAACTGAACATTGTAAATGTTTTAATGTCTAAATGTAAAATGCATATATTGTGGTGTTTAATGTCAAGTGTTATATACAATAAAACCTGCATGTAAAGACCTATTATTTGAATACCTAAGTTGTATTTATTAACAGGTGGTTTCATTAAAAAGCTATGTTTTATTAGAAAAACAGTAGATGTTCTTAGCTTCTTTCATTGTGTATTTGTTTCTTGTAAATACTATTATGTTGCAATTAAAGCATATTGTTGTTTAATAAAAAAAAATAACGACGATAATACACATCAAAGCTGTACTGAGCAACTCGGCGAAGGGCCCGGTAACGGGGAATAGTTGAGTCAGAAACTAATGGCCATACCGAGCAACTAAATAAAGGACCCGGTAATGGGGGATGATTAAGTCGGACTCTGAGAAGATAGGAACAAAAAGAAAGTTAGAGTTACAAACTATTGAAACGAAATTTAACACAATCATCGAGGTTGAGAAAGGACATAAATCAAAGGCGTGGGAGGAGAGAATGTTATGAGTGCCTAAAATACATTATCCAGATGGCTAAAGAAAACGGACTCAATTAAGAAGGGTACTTAAAGTTTGGACCTAAATGCCGGAATATGAGATAAGCTCAGTACAATGAAATAGATGAAAGTTGTTTTAAGATGATTTAAGGAAGCTAAAAAATAGTTTTTTGCTGATAGTGGCGATATCACGGTCACGGGCTTTCTTAAATCATCTTAAAACAACTTTCAAGATAGTAATGTTTTTAAAGATAAACTGAATACAAATGCAATCAATATAAAAATGGACAACAACATGACGTTCATTTGTATAATAATGAACTTGACAAATACAGCCTTAAAACAATGATAACAATGATATTTGTTATGAACTTCACGGAGTTGAAAGTCCCAAGTAAAAGAGTGTGAGAAGTAACCACAACTGTTGTGTTAGAACCAGTACGTGAACCTATATGTATTATCTATCAATCTCTTTATTTGAGGTTTTTAATTTTAAACTTCCTATGTTATTTGATCTCATTCGAGTTCAGTACCAATTAACCATAACCGTCTTGTACACATTTGTTTTTCTACACTGTATGAAGAACTCTCGGTGAGTACAGCACGTGGCGGCTCTTGTTTATTAGTGTAGCTACTTTTATTTTTTAGTCCTCAAGAGACATCGGCGGAACGTATGGTGCTAAATAGGTAAGAGAGAACAGTTATTCGGTGCAATGCTGCGGGTCCCGTAAATACCGAAATGTGAATATCCGGAGGTGGACGTTGTAGCCGCTGAAGTCATGGATCGTTATGTGGAAGATTTCTACGGCGACCCGAGACAAACTTCTAGTGACGGCGACTGATTGTTTCATGCAATTTCCATCCTTCGTAATGGTAACGAAGGAATTATCTTAGAACTTCGTTACCACCCATGTTTATACTTAGTTATCAATAAGACAAAGCTATTGAACTTTCCAATGTGGCGACCTATTGAGGAAGTGAGTATAAGCATAGAACTTTATTTCCACATATGTTTGAAATTGGTAATCAATAGGACAAAGCTATTGAACTCTCCAATGCGGCGACGAATAGAGGACTTCAGTCCTACATATCAGGAGAAATGCTTCGATTCAGCGTACATGGGTCAATATTATTCAATCTCATTGACCATGTTGACATTAGCCTATGTGATAAGAAAAAATATTACGATGCTATATTCCAATTGTAAATGGACACAACTTTGTGGCGGTAGAACACTTAATATTGTTTTTTTCCTGTGACTCCGTGAACAAGAGTGAGATAGATCGTCGAATGACCGCCCGTGATACAGTCCGAATAACCATCGGGATCCATCAGAGGTCAATTGGTGACACACAGGTACGTAAACATTTGTTTCATTTTGGATGACATTGTAGACGTCCGAAAGTTGGAAGTCGATTGAATCGAAGACATCGTGCTTTACGGAGAAATGGGACCAGGGGCCTTATTCACCAACGTTGTAAGTCTAAAACATAGACTTAGACTTAACATTGTCAAATGTTCTATTCACTCTCATGTTGTTATAAATGTACTGATTTTGATATAAATTGGTATACATGTTCAGTGGGTAACAACAAGTAGTCAGATAAAAATTCACACGGTTAAATTGAATTTCAAAGAAATGCCAGTGATTATGAATAATGACATTTTTAAGTCTTAAGTCTGATCTTTAGACTTACAACGTTGGTGAAAAGGCCCCATGCGATATGTTAAGATTCACACGGGCCGACTAAGCTAACGTTGCTTTGGCCGATGAGTCCAGATACACTGTAGTTATAAGCAAAATGGCGAGAGGTACGACCAGGCATGTGTGAATCAGAGAGATCAGTGCGGTGTTAAATCTGTGATGGTATGGGGTGGAATATTATTGCATACCAAAACAGAAGTTGTTATTGTTAATGAGAACCTGAATTTCGCACGATTCCAACAACATACTTATATTGTAACACCTCATGTTATTCCCCACGAGGAGGCCAACCGTGGCATGATGCTTGTACATGATAATGCTTCCCGTCACACAGTTCGGGCGACACGCCAGCTCCTTCAGACTAACAATAGCTGCATGCTGGAATGGCCCCCTTGTAGCACAGACCTAAATCTGATAGAATACGTTTGGAACGAGTTGAGACGTCGTATCCGAGCACGACGTAAACACCAGTACGTACAGAAGCTTATAAATGACCTTGTACTAGAATTGAATGTACTCCCACAACGATTCTTACATAACTTTATAAATGCAATACATTAATAATACCTAGCTGCCAATTATATATAAGCGGACTCTGCCATATAAAACACTCAAGAATAGTTCCTTCATCGATCCCAATCAAGTGCAGGAATCAAACTCAATATTGCTTACTACTTGGAGGTGACGTTGCCCTCAACCCTTGGTCGGTGATAATCGCTAGCGGTAGATGTGCTCGGTCTGTATGTGAGGTGTACCATCTGAGTATGTACCCAATGGTCGCTCTGCCATTCCTGGATGGAGGCTTCTAGGGTGTGAGACAGCATTCTTCTCTATAGCTAGGATGTGGCTACATTGAGTAAGAGTGCAACAGTGGACTACCAAAATTAGGAGACAGACCGGGGGACATACCTTGGGATTAGCTAGGAGACATACTACTGGGGCAGGTCCCTGGAAGTAGACACCCGGTGAATGTGAGATTATAAGGACTAGCACCATATGTATATCCATACATTCCTTGAGAAGTATGAGTCAACACATCTTGAATATTGGCCACTAACAATAAGACTACCAACATTGTTTAAATTCGCTTTTCAATATCTGGCTCTTCCAGCATCGTCTGCATCAATGGAGATACTTTTCTCAATTACAGGCTTATTAGATTGAAAATGATGTAGTGGATGTTATTAGGAGTCCTTTTATCAAAACAGGGGTGTTAATTGTTTGTTTAACACCGCAACAATTTTACTTGCTCGGGATGAGAAATATATGCCATTCTTATTCTCGTCTCGAACGGAATAAGAGCTTATATATCGCTGTTACAGTTTTGCTAACATGGAATCATGATTTACCACGTCGTCTGTTATAGTTTGTTGTGCTTGGTTCACGTACTGTTAGTGGTCGTTGATGCAAGTATGATATCTTTATTCAATATCGTTGGATGTTCAAGTTGTTCTTGTCACGATGTTGTTCATACAGATCTTGAATTTATCATTTATTTGTTCATTTTGTAGATGGTACTTAGTTCTATTCAAATAATATACTAAAGTCTGTAACCTACACTAAGGTCGGCGCTAGTTCACTTGTTTGGACCTTCTAACAAAGACAGGGGAATATATTAACCTCCCTCAACGCAGAGTAATCCAGAACAGTTCACAGAGCTATTAGCGTATTGGCGTCACTGTTGCGAAGATGGAAACAGCATCTAATGCATGGACCATTTTAGCCTTAGTGGACATTATATCAAGGCCAATAAGGATCATTTATCCTTTGCCATTGTTAAAGAAGACTATGGTAACACACATTCAATACGGTATTTTATTTTGAAGACGGCGAAATGCCTAATCTTTACATACTTTGGCATGGAATGGATAGTAAACCAGTTCCTCCAGAGTATTATGTACTGGGCCATTTTACAGCAGTCACCCTCCTCATACCACGTACTAGAAGTAGGAACAACCGACATCTACTGTATCGGTTAAGACACCAGATTTGGAGTACCTGTCTGAGGACTCAACACATTCAATGGAATAGGACACACAAAAACACAGGAAACTGTCACCGCTACCCAAACCTCTTGATGTGGACTTAAAATAAGAACCCACAATAAATATGAGGTCATAAGCTGTGATGATTCCGATGACACTTCACTGGAAGACATTAATTCAGATTCTGACTATGTTATTGTTGAGGAAAACGAAGATGTAACCGCTAACATGGATCATTCTAAAAAGAGTAGGAAAAGTGAAGACACTAACATTGATCATTCTAAAAAGAGTAGGAAAAGTAAGGACACTAACATGGATCATTCTAAAAAGAGTAGGAAAAGTAAGGACACTAACATGGATCATTCTAAAAAGGAAAGTAAGGACACTAACATGGATCATTCTAAAAAGAGTAGGAAAAGTAAGGACACTAACATTGATCATTCTACACTTACGGACTTTGAAAACGCACCACTTATTCAAACCACGAAATTTAATAGTAAACATTGTTTAATTGTATTAAAATTTTGTCTACAGATAGCTCAATTTATGTTTTAACATCTGTCAAACTTTCAAAACGACAGTTAACAATGTTACTTAGTCACGTGACATCCACGTGCTTAAGTCTCAAAACCAAATTCACATTTGTGGAAAGTGCGTGTAAAGTTATGTTTTGGTGCGTTCACAACAGCGGGTACTCATTACAATTTCAATTCGCTTCTCTATTCACCAACACAGGTTCGGACAATCGTGTGGGCAGATCGGGTCATTGAACTTATCCATGGAATCAGGTGTGAAAGAACATGTCAAATGTTTTCGGTGGAATCCAAATCTGGGACATCTTTCTTCAAGAAAATTGACTGTTATTCGTTATTTATACGCATGGTTATATTCATACTGTCCAAGGTTAACACCCGTGCCATCCGGAAATAGTAATACAAGAAGGAAGTGACTGCATGTTGAAGCACGTGTTCAATGTTAGATGAAAATAAAATTGGCAGGGTACTAAGTGAAAATGTTATATTTCATAAATAAACGTGTTTGATATTTTTATTTGATGATTTAGCATATCTATCGACACCAAACATTCTTTTGACAGGCACGTTTGTTGACCGGAAGTCCTTTTTATGGCGGAGCATGCGCATTAATTTATCCGAATTCGGTGGCTTTTTATGCCTTTAATCCCTATTTGAAGATCAACGGTAGTTTCAGTTGGCATAAAACGCTATTGTAGACGAATATTTATTGTATCACAACAACTAAGTCGTGCAAAAACCACGCGGTGGCTACTTCCGGTTTGTAACATGTTTTTACCTCCAGGCACATCAGTTTGAGATTGACATTAAATGTAACCTTTGGTTTTGAAAACTTAAAATGTGTTGTTTTTTGGTATGCTAATGAATCGTTTACACATCGTCATTTACACAGGTCGGATATTGTCATTCGCACGAGACTCACGCGCTAAAAATGGGATTTGGCCACGTGGTCACTATTAGCAATTCGGTTTGTAAAAATAAATTAAAATATACTTTGCCGACAACGTTCTAACCCAGTAACATTATTCCATTGGTATAAAATAATCCTAAATAGTTCATACAAAAAATACCGACCCCTGAAAAGTGGTGCGTTTTCAAAGTCCGTAAGTGTATATAAAGTAGGAAAAGTGAGGGCACTAACATAGATCATTCTAAAAAGAGTAGGAAAAGTGAGGACACTGACATGGATCATTCTAGGGAGAGTAGCCAAAGTGAGGACATTATTACTAACACACATAGTTCTAAAGAGAGTAATTTGTTAGAACACAATTCAGATGCAGCATCTTCAATAAGTGATGTTGGGGAATAGTCAATACTACAGTAAAAAAACACATTTCCCATAACTTTCGATAACTTCCTTTGTAATGAGAAAGTGTAACGAGCTATTCAGGTGGGAGATTCATCGTGTACTAAATTTACTTGTGGTGATAAAAATAATGTATTTGTGGTCGTTGACTACAGCAGCAGAGATAAGTTAGGAAATCGAAAAAAAATTATGGATGACCATGGTGCTTGGGAAGCCAGCACTACAGAGAATCAGTATTTTGTTAATGTCAATTGGTCCATGAAAAAAGTATTTAAGAAAGAAGGTGTACTATGCCAGAAAGTTGTGAATAAGAAAATAGTTTCTATGCCAGTGAAGCTTGCGCTTAAGGAATTTTTAACTCTTCACAGGTATTATTCACAGTTAAAACGAGACACTCTTACAAAAGAAGAATCAGTTTTGTGTCGGACACATCTGACCATCTGAGTCACATGTTAAAGAAGTGTGTTGTTGAATATTTTGGTGTTTTCCAAAGGTGGTACGTTTGCATGGAAATTCTAAATGTAGTGACAAATACAAAAGAACTGACCCAGCTATAATTAAAAGAGATTTCCTGTGTATTAAAATTACTTGTGGTGATAAAAATAGTCTACAAATGACTCTATCAATGAATACAAGTCTATAAATGAGTCTGATGCCACATATCAACTTTAAAGGGAGGGTTTTAAGTACTGGGGTTATTGTGACTTTATTAACAGCTGACATCAACGGGAGGGACTGCATTCCGTCAGACCTGCAGGAAAATAAAAATTTGATTTAATAATTAACAATCATGATAATATGGAAAATTGGAAAACCGGTAAACGAAATAATTTCAGGGACACTGGTGGGACATGTGATGCTTCAAAGGAAACACCACCAAAACATTTTATTTAAAAACAGGTTATTATTTAAAACAAATATATTTTAGGAGATGGTTTATTTTGTACAAAAAAAAAACAAATAAAGGGAAAATTAATATATAAGCCATTTGAACCAATACCAGAATTATGCAAATTGTTGAGGTCCAGCGCTATTACTCTGTCCTCAAGAAATGTCCCAATTATAAGAAAGTAGTAACTTGGATTGTGAATGGTGGTGTCTTGAGCAAAGATGCTGTGGTTGAGTATAGAGGACACCACCACCATCCAGTGGAGCCAACCTGCCAATCCATGTGACACATAATTCGTGCGGCAGAGTCCTAAGGAAACTCTAACCCCCAAAACACCGAACTGGGCTACATTTATGCAAAGATTCTCAAAGAAGCCAATGGCAATGGCACAAACATCAAGAGTCCCGAATGTTCAAGTAGTGATTCAGATAGAGAAAGCAAGAGGTAAAACATCGTGCCCAATTCAGGTAAGACTATTTACAATTGTCTACGAAAACTTAAATTAACAATATAGGCAAATATTGACATGCAAATTTCTTCGAGCAGTCGATTGAATGCTGACGGATATATTAACACTCACAGATGTGGACCGTACCAAAAATAGTCATGATCTATCAGTTAATGCAACACGGCGAGGGGAAACCGGGTGATATCGTACACTAAATAAGAGTTGAATCTTGAAGAAAGTGGTGCGTATACTCATTCATGATAACAAGACAGATAGATAGGTTTGGTACACATCGTTTAAAGATGAGTGAAGACTGACACCTATGTATTGGTTAAATAAAGGTGTGTCGAAAATAAAACCCGTGCATTCGTACATTTTTCAACCAAAGCGATATTTTACACGCTCTAAATTGTTTGATGTAAACTTAGACCATGGTTAGTCGCTATCAGCCAATCAACGCCTTGTATTTTCGAGGTAAGTATCTTATAGACAGCGTCTATAAAAATCAAGAACCTCGTTTACTAAAATCGAGAAAATCGCCCATTCAAATCAAGAAAACCGTGCCTTAACATGTTAATGTATACACTCATTTCATTTAAAAGCGCAACGCAGTTAATACGCTACATTAAAATTGTTGTCACCAGAATATTACAATCCAACAAGGAAAAGGAAGAATTGATGAAATACCTTTTTAGAGTTTGGTTTGTGTTCTGTTAGCCAAAAATGAAAGCATCTAGGAACATTTGCGCTCAAATTCAAATTATGTTTGGTTATTGTTTCATCTAAGTGTGTTATATGGATGAGCAATTATACTTAAAATAATTCATTAAATGAAATCCTACAAACCAAAGCAGTTCCAATTTTATGCAAGTACTGTAGAACAATAGATTACCGTAAAGTAGTTCCCTGAAATATATGCACCGATGCTTAGACGGTGGATTGATACAATAAATGAACGATATGAAAATTTTGGGTTGGGAATCAATTCGGTAACTGCAAGACCTCTAATTGACCTCTAAAGTTTTGTCCACGATCATGGATGGTCAGCAGCATGATGTCAGAATTTTAACGTACTATACTTAGGTAGCTTAGTTTAATTGATCCCGTTTTGAGGGAATTCACTCCGACACCTCATTCCTGATGGGAGCCATTGTCGTGTGGTTAAGAGGGACATTGTATGCTATTTTGTGCCAGGTGTCCGACAAAAAAAAATATTTTGTAAATCTATTTTATGTTTTTAATAATACCTGGAGCTTAATTACAGTTTTTTTCGCACGAAATCGTTGTGAAACACGAAATACTTTTGATTAGCATCACATCGTGAGCATATCAAACTGTTACACACAGTACAGATATAAAATCAACACGTTTGTATTTGAGTTTAACGATTTGTGCTATTAATGTTTGCTTAGTATAATAGATCACATGGTCTAAGCCAGATAGAAAACTCGTGGACTCCACTCGTTTTATATCCTGTACATTCACCACAGCAATACAGGGCGCTGATTGGCTAATAACGGCTGAGCATGGTCTAAGAAACAAAATCACACAATCAGAGTCATAGGTTTCGAAATACTAGAATTTTGTGCCCTCGGGCAAATTATGTCGAGCCTCAGAGGACGTTGAAAGAAATACACAAACAACTTAAGTTCATGCATAAAGAAGAGATTAGCAGTACAAACTTCAATTTGACCTTCAACTATGACCTTGTCTTTTGAGATAGGAACCTGGAAAGTTCGGCATGACACTCCTGCTCATTCATGTCAGATATAAGACAGACTGGTCAATCCATGACAAAGTTATGTTCCGGACAAGCTTCAATTTGACCCCCAATAGTGACATTGACCTTTGAGATAGGAATATTGTGGTTAGACATGGCACTCCGCATTATGAAGGTAAATATTTATGCCAAATATAAGAAATATTGGTCAATGTATGGCAAAGTTATGGTCCATCCAAGCTTCTATTTGACCTTCAACTGTGTCATTGACCTCCTCATGGAAGTGAACATTCATGTCATCTTCGCGTCTGTATACACACAACTAGCACTGTTCGCAACAGCAAACGCTCAAGTTATCCATGTTCAGCAGTTTGACAGGACCATGAATTAATCCCGGAACATGTTCTCAACTGCTGCATATTTTACTGGACTATCTGTTGGACGTCATGGGAAAGTAATAAATCGACTACTTATCGAGTTCATACAAACTATCCCAAGAAAAGATAATGATGACAACGATACAGACGCAGCACTTGTACAATTTGATGATCCTGAAGTTAAGAAAATGCCAGGAACAACTCACAATTTGTTTTAAAATTAAAACACCAACCGGATGAAACGCCAGTTCAGAGAGCCTTCCAAACAATGTCTACCTTGCTGTGCTCGGCTAGTTAGGTTGAGTGCTACCTTCCCTGTCTGATTATTTCATTTTTTTGCAACTGTAGCCCGTGTCATGTTTGCGCGGTATGTGAATATATAGGATGGTTTGGTGAATGGCTGACAATGCGCTGTTGTTGGATTCATTAATAGGAACAGAAAAATAGTCTACAAACAGACGCAGTACTAGTAAAATTTGATGGTTCAGCAGTTGGAAAACTGCAAGGAAAAACTCACGATTCGTTCGAGAACTATTAAAACACCACCATATACAAAGCCAGGTCTGAGAATAGAAAACACATACAGCGTAACATCTAAAAATTGTATAAAAATCGAAACCATTGACCTCTAACTACCAAGGACGGTAGTAAGCATGCATGAAACTTGTATTGGAATGCATCATGGGATTGCAAGGATCACAGTTAATAAAGCCTTTATCTCATTGTGAAACAAATTGACACACATATTTATTTTAACTTGGACCAACTCAGAAATGTTGGATTATCCAAATGGCCACGGCCTTTGTCATATAAAATTAATTAGAAATCTAGTGTTGGTGTAATTATTCATGCACTCCGCAAGTGTACTAGTAAGTGGGATGATCAAAAAGTAATGAGACAATGCTCTCCTTTTTACAGTTTACGTATCGGAGCCATGAAAGTGTCATATTATTTTTGCTGTATTTAATGCCGATGTTTACACATATAATACAATGTTCTACAATAAGTAGTTCTTTATTAATGCAACGTCGAATATAAGGTGTCGCGCTATGTCGCCATACATCAAAACGTCGCCCCTTTTCTCCATATGGTATAGAAAAGTATATTTTATTAAATATTCCTCGAATGTGTATCAAATTAACTGGACGTGAAGTTAAAACATTGAAGAACTGTGAAATAAACATTTTTGGAGTAGGTTTATTCGTTTTTGATATATGACGTGAAAACTAACAGTAGCGGCTCGAAAACTACGCCATATTTCGGCAAAAATCGCATATCGAAAATATACTGATCTTCCACATACTAGGATAATGGTCAAAGCAAACATTCAACATGAGGTAACGAGCATCGGAAGAGAAGTCTGCAAGACGTATACTTATGTATCGTTAGTGGGAAAGGGTTTGTGATGGGAAAGAAACTGTATTATACTGAACCGAGATCAGAAAAGCATTAGATGAGCTGTCCAGTTTTATTGTTACTCGTTTGACAGACGTCGTATACAAGAGCCGTTTTTTGAATGAAAATCATCGAGCAATTATTCAACATTTTCTTTATATTTTATAACAACTGAGTTGTTTTTAGTCAAAAGAACAATTGTTCTAAATAAACACTGAATTATAAGTAAATATATCCAAAAGGTTTAGAGACAAAAGCGTTTTTTCGGAACAATAAGACTCTCGAATAGTTAACGATTTACGTATGTGACGCCATTGACGTCGTCAATGTGCGGCGAGTCGCTGTACCCAAGGTTGCAAAATAATGGATATCCCTGCCAGTAATGAATGAACATTTATAAAAACCTGCAGACGTAGTAAGGATACATTTTTCATTTGAAATAAAAAACTTATTTTATTGATATCGCAAAGAATTATTATTTTAGAGCGTTGGCTCATTATTTTTTGATCACCCCATGGTGCACGTTCCGAAGTGTGGTTTCTATTAGCAACCATGCTATTGCATCAACATAGGATTCAAAATACTGCAAATGCCACCCAAATAGGGAAGGGTAAACCATAGGCTGGTTATATATCACATATTTGAATAACAAACACATTTATTAATAGTGTTGTGGTTGCTTACTCTTCCTTGAATTTAAATTTGTTATAATAATATTAGTATCTAAAACCTACACGTACCAGTGCCAACCCACGTCCCTAAAATAGTTTTACGGATACAACAGAAGGCATCGAGTACGACTTAGGTACGAAGCGAATGTAACGAATTTGTCATGATCACATTAGCATCCCCACCGTATATGTTTCACGATGGGGGAACCAACATATTCATACCCAAAAAAGCTACGCATTATTTAATAGGTTGAACTTGCGGTACTGGATATGTTGTTAACATTTCGACGAAAAAGAGCGAGAGTCTTATTTTGTATCGATTTATGTTAAAAATCACAATGTTTTGCCAAAATATATCAATGCAGTGCCATCCTTTATATATTTCCAAACATAACATGTTCATGTATTTGTCGTACCTGTACATGTAGCAATAACGGATACACTTATTCTTCGTCTGGTGGTATGACTGAAAATTAGCGACAGTTTCATTAACACGAGAAAATGTTTTGTATTTTCAAATCAGTTGTTTAATATAGAAACATAACACACCCTTCATTACACACATGTTACAAATTAAACGGCGATTTGTTGGCTAGAATGATATTAATTATTGTCGAAAAATAACATGTTGGATTGAAAAGGTTTTATGTGTCGCTTAAATGTTGAGTTTAAATAGATTGCCTGTCGGGGGATGGATCATCAACACTAAACGCGAACTGCATCTTACGAATATCAAAACCTGGTGCAACACCACAAACATTTAAACCACTACAACAATATCCGACAACAAGCATGTTCATAGAAACATCCCAGTTCTCCAAATCAAACAAACAATACAAGAAGTCATTTTTTACTGATTGTCCTCTTACTGATGAAACCTGTGTACAAATGTTACTGCAGGACAAACAAGAGGAAGAAGTGATATATGCATTTGCACACAATGTATGGATGATTATCACTCTAAACAAATAGCTGTCTTAAAACAACTCATTGAAACACTAAACACAGACATTGAATAACTTAACCAGATCAACTCGAAGCAAAACAATACCATATATTATCTTGAAGAACAACTAGCCGAACAGAATAAAATGTGTTACATGCAGGAAAAAGAAATGCTCAAATTAACAGATAGATTCAAGGGCCTCACGTCAAGGCAAAATACAAAAAGGCACGGAAGAATCCCTGCCTTAATTAAGGAAAGAGAGGAGCTCGCAGGCAGAAGTTAAAAATTATACCAATACAACTGTATAAAACTGTAATGTATGTTGTTATTGTATAAGATAATAAACCATGACGAACTTCAGTTGCTCAGAATTGGCCTGCAAAACAAACAATCTAACTATGAGAAATATGTTGAAATTTGCAAATTGAAACTTATTCCAACATGAGATTCTCCTTCATAACCGACCAACCCTAATAAAAATCGTGCAAACAAAGTGAAGTCACACATCAATATTTAAGGAGACGGAGGGAGAACAAAAGTGGTAGGGGATGGTAAACAAGAATTCATAATATTTAAGAAAATGAAAGGGCTAAAGCAGACAGACTTGTATTGTGTATACATCATCTCACTAACAGAATACCAACGACTCAAAACACTGACAATTCTAATTAAAGTGTGTTTTAAAGAATATACAAACACCTTTCAGTACTCGTTATCTAACACAAACATAGGCTACTGTCACAAGCCAAAACGCATACCATTCTTATATCATAAACCCAGGGTACAAACTCGTATTTAGTTTTTGACTTAAAGTATGATATATTATTTATACCTTGAAATATATTTAAGAAACATAACTATTTTTCTACTTTCGGTTTAAAAGATTATTATAAAGTTTTGCATTATACAAGTTCATAAATATGTTACATAATGCTTTCTTTGTAAGATTTTGTTCCTTATACATGTACTATGTTCCCGACAAGAAACGTTGGCTGTTAATGTCATGTTGACTCTGTTTGTGAACGAGCAAGATTTCTAACGAAATTGTTGCCATACTTTAATTTATTTGTGATTTATCTAAATAGTAAATGGAGTATGTTCATGAAAATACAATGCCTATTTTATCCATCAAAACAAATTTGAAGACAAAAAATCCTATTGAAGGAAAATTGCACCTTTTCACTATAAATTTTACTATTTTACATTAACACCTTAAACTGTACACAGTGAACACTCCAGTATACGTAATACGAGTTCGCGCATGTTGCAACGATATCCACCAAAGAACAACATACTACCAAAAAAACATTAGTCGGAAGAATGCTGTCATTGTTGGTGACTCTGTGATAATTATTTTAAGTCTTTTTGAAGAAAAATGGCAACAAAGAACATTACCGCAAACATTTCCTCAAGAGATGGGGCAAAATTGAATAAATCTTCCCTTCATTAAAAGATCACTGTGACTTTCAAACAACTGGTGCGCTCATATGCAGGGATCAATAACATCTCAGATGGTGAAAACCCCAAACAGATATCTGCAAAGTATGACACCCAAAGTTTAAGTATACAAGAAAAACGACCAGATGTAAATATCCTTTCTTAATCAGTGCTCCCTATGGAACAAATGAAAGTTATCCAACCTGGTATTAATGATCTGAATTCAATCCTCAAAACCATTTGTAATGAAACGAAAGCAATATTCAATGACAACACTATCGTATTCAAAAACAACGAGGGACTACTTTAGTGAGTTTAATTACAGAGGCGGATAACGATTGGGTGTTAGTTTGAAATACCCCCCTATTCAAATCATTGGGACTGCCCAAAGAAGATGATGCTATAAGTGGGTCATTGGCATCCCATTTTCGTCAGGGCCTGACCAGCACATGGGACAAAAATACAAGGGGACCAACACCAAGATTTCTGCCTCCATGGATGATAGGATATCTGAAGAGATTTTCTCACACGGCCTTCCTTCGACGACAACTCTACTACCGATGATCCAATAGACAATGTGAAATTATACGAAAAATTCGCGACTGAAATTTTTCATCTAAATGTTGACTGTTCTACCACACATAAATTCGACCAAATTAGACACTTAAATAGTTTACATACTGCAATAGATCGTATTCGTTTGAATGAAACATTTCTTAACGACGCCCGTAGTGACAATGTGTTTCATTTACATGGTTATAATTTAACCCGACGAGAAAATTAGGTTTGAAAGCAAAGAAAAAATATACTTGGGGATTTTAATTACATAGGGAATAGTTATATAAACAGTTACTTGAACACAATCACTTCAGCTTTGAACTTAGTTAGTTACGCAGCCAACTAGGGTGACTTCAAATACATCACCTATTTCTGAGGTTAATATATCCCAATACATGTAATAGCTATAAGTGATCGTTTTCAAATTTGTTTTTCAGGAAATTTTACTTCAAAACCAAAGAAAACTATGCTACATACAACTATAGAATATATATCTTAAAAATATTTTGATGAGAAAGGATTTTGCGACTTACTTGGTGTAACACCATGTTCTGTTACGGATACTTTTGATGAATTAAATGACTGTATTGATAAATTTATATCATTGTTCACACAAAACCTAAACAAACATGTTCCATTTAGAACTAAACGAGTAAAACACCTAAACCAAGCTGTTTGATTTACAAAAGAACTTGTAGATACAATTAAAGCAAGGGACAAGGCAAAAATAAGGCCAAGAATAATGAGCAGGTTAAATAATGGAACATAATACTTAAATCGTTGCCAACAACAGCTAAAAACATTCTTTAACCAGACTATTAACATTAAAGACAAATATCTTGGGTGTTCAACTACTCATAAAATGTTGGGTGGAATTTCTTAAAATTTCAAAGATTAACGATCTCAAAGGGACTGTGTCACGATTCAGCGTATAACAAAAATAAAATAAAATTGTTAAATATTCACTATATTTTGGCATAGAAGCCTGTATATCCCCTAAACAAGCACACTGATATAAATATAACTTGTGAAACATCAGGTTTTTGTAATTATTTAAGTATTTTACCTCCAAAATTCTGTACCGTCTTAATACGGTATATCATTTAAAACTACTCTCATTTAAATTGCCTGAAATTTACTCGTATGTGATGTAAACGAATTTAAAAACAAACAAAATACTTCATAGATGTTTAGGCTGAATTTGGTTATGTTACGGACCGATGTAGTGAATAATATTTCTCAAAACTCATGCTGAAAGGAAAAATTATGCTGCGTTTAATAGGAAAAACACACTGGTGTGCGCGATGTTGAAAGTGGTTAAACTCGATTATTTGCAATAGATATTTCTAAAAGCAACAGTCAACAATGTTCTATTATACAAATACCTAATTTGGTAAGAAAATTAAACTTTTAAAATAAATTCGCTCCATCTGTGAAACAGGCCCTTTAATATGCTGATGGTTGTAAAGGAAGGAATGTCAATATTTTAGATTTACGGCTCTTTGTGTAACTTTTACTATAGAATGAGAAGGTCGTAAGTGTCAATGCAAATTTACAATTTACATCATAAGCCCCATTTTTGTGAAAATCAGAACTTGTCATGTTGACCAAACTGATGTTGAAAAAGCTTGTTTTACCATAAGTAAAGAGTGATTGGCAGACAGTTTTTCTTGTTCTTCTCATTTTAAGTCAGCGATATACCCCATAATAGTTTTTTTAAACACCCCTTCTACATTTAAATGATATGTGCTATGATGGAAGCACCCGTGTCCAATAGACACATTTCTAGTTTGCTCCAGCATTTCCGTTCGGCGGGTAATATGGCTGTCTTTGACTGCTTCCTGTTACTCTTTGGTTGTTGATAGATGAGCAAGGGTAATATCAAGTAGAAGAACGTAGAGCGTCCAGTACTCGTAAGCGATACTTGTTATTAAATATTTAACTAAATATGTGTTATTGCCAAACCTTTACATCAGTTCCGCCAATCAAAAGTACACACCCACTATTTAAGCTCAACTGCACTTGCGACGTTTCACAAAACAATCCGATTTATGACGCGAAGTAGAGTACGTTCTGGGTAGTGTTTAAGCCCATACCCACGTTTGATTTGTGTTGCATATTTTGGCATGTTTCGTAAATTGGGCAAATGTGTAGGCATGCATGTGTAGGCATGCACCAATAGCAAGTTACGTGCCTAAATGGTTACGCTGCTTTGCAACGACAATGAAGACCCTCCCACTGCGTATTTAAAGCAGACAAAACAATTATAAATAACTTTAAATGTTAAAATTATACAATATGAATTGTAAATAAATCAATTGCATCATAAAAATGCTGCATATACAATATTTACTCTTTGGGGACGGCGTCAGTATGAATTGTGCATCGATTTAACCATCACAAGCCCTGTAGCATTTTTCTGAAATCTAAACAAGTGATTATAAATTTAACCTACTATACAGAAGCATTAAAATACCATAGTTAAAGTGATTTAATTAACGACTTTGGACTCCAATTAATAAAATATCACCATAGTAGCTGAGTTTAAGCCGAGAGCTTGATGACGTTCATGGCGTGATTTCAAGGTGTGATTCCTTACCTACGCATCGAACTTAAAATGGTTGGGGAGGATTTTCCACCTACGGCTCCTTACCATTGTATATATATCCCTTTAGCAGACCCATAGTCTTCAAAATCCACAGTTCCACAGCTTTCTAACGTTCTCCACTAGGTGCGACAGGATTAGAAGAGAACATACACAAAACTCAAGAGTTTGTTATTTTTTGCAAATTAAACCACCATAAAATTCACAATGGCGAAACCAGACGAAATGTGTAAGTACCTAATGTATACTTGTAAAACTTTGCTAAAGATGCTGATAAAGTAGAAGACAAAGTTGATAGTATGACCAACGTGCTCGTTTGTCTGGCGCTTGCAAACACCTTCGGTGACACTTTGCGTTCTCACAAAAGAATCGTGTAATGATTTTGTTTAATTAATATAAGTAAAGACCTTATTTAACAAGGCTACATATTTGGTTTTCCAATTTTCTATAGATGTACATATACAAATGGTTTATTATAATGAACAATTGTTTCCGTATTTCTAATATTCAATTTTTGACGATGAACATTTTCGATTTCAGATACATTGGCACTGATATTTTTAGTTAGCATTTTTATTAAGACTGCTAGTTCGTTCCCTGTATCAACACCATCCCAGATTTGTACAGAAGGCGAGGTAAACGACACTGCGAACAGATCGTATACAAGCGCTATTGAACATGTTCTAAACAAAGCTAAAGGAGTTCTTTTTAAAGCACACGATATCAAACACTTCGTAAGTAAATAATTTATCGTATTTCACCGGCTTGGATTGAGAAGGTCGTAAGTACAAAATCGATATTTTGTGAAACAAGAAAGAACTGTCTGAAAATTACTCTTTATTTTTGAAAAACAAGACTTTTTAACGTCAGTTTGGTCAACATGACAAGTTCCGATTTTCAGGAAACAGGCTCAAAAGAAGCTCCATATGATGCAGATTTCAAATATGTATACGTCTTATGAGGTCGACTTCCTCATTCTAAGCTAGCGATTCGTCTAAGGAGTAGTATAGTTGATATGCATAATGAATCTACACATCGATGGGTTAATATTAGATGGTCGCACGTGCCACTTACGACCTTTTATGATTCTTACATATTTAGAATAAGCATTACAAGGCGCTTCTTATGAGCCCATTTTCATAAAAATCTGAACTTGTCATGTTGACCAAATTGAATTTGTAAAAGTAGGTAAAGAGCAAATTACAGACAGTTTTCTCTTGTTTTCTCAATATATCGATTTTGTAGTTACGACCTTCTTGTTCTAAGCCATCGACATGATCGATATATTGTTTCTAGATAGAAACTGACCTCTGAGCCGATTTCTTAAACAATACATTATAGAAAGCCTACATCTAAAGCGCAATCACGGTTCACTACTCTGTTTAGATCCATACAACCATCTATCATTCAAATAACTTCCTTAATATATTATGCATTAAAATACACCAAAGTGATTAAGTCTTTCAATGTAAGTCCTTACGGCCTAGTCATCCTAAGCCACCGATTTGTATTGTACATTGATAATGAACAAGACTATGACCACATGCATAGATGAGAGAAATAATGTATACTGTCAACCACCCTTTGACAGGGCTACTTTCCATGGTCATTGGGCTACCTAATGAAACATATATTCGAGTAAGAGCTTTTGACTTACTCCGATCGTTATATTTATACTTATGTATGGGAATATATTGTAAAATGTGTATATTTCAGTTGTTAGAAACATATGGTGCTGCATATCTAGATATAAGTGCGGACTTGATCTCCATGAATAGAGAACCTATCAGTGAACTTTACTTGCCAGTTGAAGAAACGGTAAGGTGTCATATAATTATGTTCATTTTTCAAAGTTTAAATCTAAGTACCGACTCGGTAGATTATCTTCCGATAATTAATTCATTGTTGTATAACTGGTGTGTTTTTTGAAATTACAACAATGTGCCAATAGGTGTTGTCCCCCTCGAGCTTTAGCAATTGACATTACGCCAGAGCAGAAATCGCTCCACTTGGTTGTTTGTCAAAGGCTGCTTGGCGAAGGTTTTCAAGTTGATCCATTGGACTACGTGATTGAAATGTACCGTTGATTTAAAGAGCTCTGATTGACATCAGGCGTAATGTCAATTATAGGGCAGTCTGAAATCGATTTCTCAAACACCATGTTTTTGTTGTTTAATTCATGGTTAAATATCAATGCATTGTGGATTTGAAACCCTTAATCATTTCCTATATAATATGTATTGCTGTAAATGAATTAATATAAATATCTAAGTATATAATATATTTATAGATTATTAACACGAATGTGTTCAGTACACGCTTATGCCCGGTGAAAGCCTTGTCCATAACAAATAGCTAAGTCATTAAGATGCCATATTTCTGTTTAAATATTGGATAGTGTTACATGGCTTTGACAATGCAATTATTGTTTGTTCTATGGAAGTCTTAAATACATTACCACATTCATTTGCTGAATTAATTGATTATTGTTTTACTCAAGATTACACATATATTTCAGAATGAAACATTAAAGATGCATTATTTATTCGTTCATGAGCACATAGCATACGTCACTGCTACCATAGACGGTACACAGACATGGACGCGTGATTTATATACCTTACGGAGAAAGCTATTTCAGTACAGGATGTCTCTAAGTCAATGCCTTTGTGATATACGTCGGGCGTTGATAGCCTCGGGTTATACGGAGCAAGTTTCTACCACCACCATCGAGCCTGGTTCACACTTCTGGTCCTATGATAGGAGTATCGAGACCCAAATCCAGAGAGCTAATGCTGTAATAAGTTATGGCATAATTCTAACAGAACACCTTCTAGACGCATATAAAGATATGAAACAATCGAATGAACTTGTGTTTGGAATGTCTAGAATTACCAGAGTACTCAAATATCCAGGTACAGAAATGTCTATCGGATGGTAAAATCAGCACTAGAGTAATTGGAGAAAATATGTTGTTCATTTGTATGTTCGAAGTGTAAACTGTGCGTAAAAGGACCTGCCTTTGGTGCAACAAGATTGGAAGAGCGAAAAACAGTAAAGATGGTTATATTGTCTATTCTATTTCGAGATGCATTGGAGAAATTTGTTTTGTAATTTATCAGTAGTTAGATTTGATAATGTGACATAACGTTATGTATGGTAATTTAAACAACACATACCATACTGTTTTACTATATACAATGTATGTCAAGTAATAACGTCATAATTTAACATTATCTTACATAATACATGTCATTCATATCCTTGCTATTCGCATATTTGCTGACTTACTGAATAAACGCAGATCTGACGTTATATGTTGTTATTTTTATATTATTTGAGTGTAGCATATACACGCATAAATAGTTACGCTGCTTTGAAACAGCAATGAGCCTCCTCCCACTACGTTTTTAAAGCAGACAGAAAAGTATCCCCAATTTCAAATTACACAGTTATACAATATAATTAAAATAGCGCATGATGAAAAACTTCCAATTGAAATATACTAACTCTTTGTGGACGGCGTCAGTAATAGTCGTTCGTGTGAATTTTGTCTATAATCGGTTTAACCTTCACATGCGTTGTAGCGTTTCTCGTAAATCTAAACAAGTTGTTACATAGTTATTCAATCCACTTCACAGCTACCTATAAATAGCATTGTATAAGCGATCAAACAAACGACGGACTTTTGACCTTGTTTAATAAAAGATCATCATACAGGGTGTTAAAAAAGTTCGTAGACACTTGGTTTTGTTTAATTAATCCTAAACCATTCAACATACACTTTTAAAACTTGGTAATAATGTAGAACTATACATTATTCTTATGTTGTCTGCATTAAAAAAACAACATCAAGACTACTTGCGCGTGACGTCATGACGTCATCATTGATGATTCTGTAAACAGTAATTTAACAAGCAGTTTTATCGAAAGTGGTGTTGTTGAAAAACTATCATTTTTTCCACAAGAGCTAACTGCTGTTTTGTACTATGTTGCTTGTTATTTAATAAAAGCAGTACCCAGCATTCTGGGTGATTATTGTGGTATGATTGTTAAGTGAAAGGCTAAATATAGGAGATGGGGTAGCGCTTCGGGAGGTACGCACTCTGGACGTCCTAACGGGATCTGAGGAAGGGGTATAAGATAACTAACAATATTAAATATAAGCGATGTAAATATATCAGAAGTGTTGTATAAGCATTGCTAAATGCTGAAAACGAATTAATGTTACTGTATGAAGTTACTTGCAAAATGACGTAGAAATGGTTTTCTCTTAAATACCTCACCCACCCGTATCTGACTATGAGAAATAAGAAAACAACTGGCATTTGTTCGAAAATATTAAAACCTTGCTGAAAATGACTGGACGAAATTGTTGTCTGCTAAGGTAAGAGAATTAAATTATTGTTCCGTGGGCCAAACAAACAAAATGATTTTTGAAAAGATAACGTTTTATAAGTGATCAACGCCAATAAGAGTGCAAAACGTTGATTTTTAGGGAGCAATTGGCGAAAACGTGGCCTCAAAAAGCTCAATATAATTTATAGTGAGGACTAATACTTATGAAATACCGCTTAAACTTCCCTGGCCAGAAGATATGGCATAGTTATATTACAAACATGCGTACATTCCGGTACCGAGATTGGACTTATTTTGTGCAGGATGTTGCCTGACGCATACCCCTACCAGGATCCGGTAATACATGCATGGTAATATTTACCACCTTATACCCAAAGAAGCAAGACCAGGCAACTCACTCGATTTAAATAAGATTGAAAACCTCTTGAGTATAATGGACTCTCACATTTGCAAAGATCGAGTACCTAAAGCTGTGACGTCATTTTGTGTTTTCACCCATACATAATTATCTCACACATAAGATTAAAATAAACAAAGGAGGTCATTGTAGTAAATAATGTGTCAGGAAAATATGAAAATCTTAGTCGAAGTTAAAATGACAAATACAATAAAAATGTCTACGAACTTTTTTAACACCCTGTAGTGTTAGAATTCTCGTAATTGACTGATACAGAGGTTGGTGACTATCATGACGTGGTTTCAAATTATGATTGCTCACCTACGCATCGTACTAAAATGGTTGGGAAGGGGTTCCACACACATATCCTTACTTAGTATATATAGCCCTTTAGCAGACCCACAGTCTTCATATTTTACAACTTTCCTACCGTTCTCGACTCGGTGCAACAGGATTCGAAAAAAGAACATAAGGACCTCACAGTTTAGTTTTGCTTTAAAATCAAACAGTTATAAAAGTTACTATGGCGAAATTCGAAGACACACAGTTTGATAGTATGACCAACGTTCTAGTTTGTCTAGTGTTTAAAAGCACTAAAGGTGACATGAAATGTGCGTATTCTCACGAAAGAATTATGTAATATTTGGTATAATTGATGTATAGATTTAGGCGCTGTTTTAATCACTAGCGGAAAATCGTTAATTTGTGCACATATTTTAGTTCTATATAATTTTCGAACAAATAAACGTTTGGGACATAGATGGTTTGCTTGGAATTATTCGACTGAATCATTATTAATATTACATACTACCTTTCCACGAATTAAAACTGTTAATGAATTGCACATTAGTAGTTTTTCTTTTGCTTTGATAAAACGGTACCATTGTGTCCACTGTTCAGAAGTCATCACTTACCTTTATGAAATGTTGTGTTTTAAGGATAGCATGAAAACATAATACATTTTGGATGTACATGTACAAATTGCCATTATACCAGTTGTCATTCAATACCATTTAAATGAAATATTTATCGGTAAATTATAATCACATGGTCAATTGGATTAATTTGAAAACTTTCGCCAATCTGCATTCGACAAGCAACCAGGCGGAGCAATCTCTGCTCAGGCGTAATGTCAATTGTTGATTTTAATGAAATCTTATTAATTACGACAGACTTTTTCGATTCCAGATACATTGGTACTTACATTCTTAGTAAGTATTTTGAACAAGAGGGTTTGTCCGTTCCCGGTATCAGAATCACATATATGTACAGAAGGCGTGGTAAACGACACAGCGAACATATCGTACACAAGCGCTATTGAAGATGTGCTAAACGAAGCCAAAGGAGTTCTTTTTAAAGCACACGCTACAAAGCACTTCGTAAGTAAATAATTTATCTTATTTCGCTGCCTTAGAATGAAAAGGTCGTAAGCAACTGTGTGAAAATTAATCTTTACTTATTATGGAAAACAAACATTTTCAACGTCAGTTTGGTCAACATGACAAGTTCCGATTTTCAGGAAAATAGGCTCATAAGAATCTCCTTATGATGCAGATTTCAAATATGTTTGAGACTAGTGTTATCAGGTCGACCTTTTTATTCTAAGCCAGCTATTCGTCTAACGATTAGTATATAGCTAGTTTGCAACAGAAAAAAAATCGTTTTTTTCTAACATTTCTGAAACTCTATTCATCAGATTTTGGTAAAAAATCACACAGAACTACAAAAACTTCCTACCTACTCCCATTTCGATTTTCATAATTTTTTGTCACCTATTTAAAGGCATTTATTCTTTATTATATATTGAAATTGCATAAGTATGGACAATTTAACGCATGGGGGTAATCTGGTATTATATTGATGATTTATTATCAATTATTTAACCGTTACAATCCATGATCGACGGGATTGACATTGCTGTTATGAAGTGGAGACTTAGAAGGCCCGTATGATTCGGTTTATTTAGGTGTGTCGCTTGTAAACAATGTACAACAAAAGTAAGTACTTCGTCAATTCACAGACGGGCCTCGCGTGTGTTATATTAAGTAGGTTGCAAATGCGTAAATATACCGTTAGGCGTATCACATGACCGAACAATTGGCTGTTGCAAGTACCAAGTCTTCTAACTTGATATTTTATACAAAACTACAAATATGTTACATAGAACTTATGAACAAAACTTTTTGAACTCATTTCTGATATTGCTGAAATTTCAGTGTGTATTAGGTAGATATATTTCGTTTATTCGTGCAAAAGTTCATACTTGTATGTGTAGTAATAACATAGAGATATGTAAAAAACACGTTTTTTTTCTATCGCAAACTAGCTATACTTGATAAACATGAATTTTTACATTATCAATATGACATTTATAGATAGAACATTAGCTTTGAGCCGTGACCTTAAACAGTTCACTATATAAATTATTAAAGTATACTACGGAAATTGCAGTCACAGCTCAATACTCTGTTTAGATCAATACAAGCATCTATCATTCAAATAACTTCCGTAATATATTAGGCATTAAACTACTCCAACGTGATTAAGCCTTTCAGTGTAAGTCCATTATCAGTTTTTAGTATTAGAGAGTTAGTTTTTGTGTGTTTATTTGGCAAGATACGAAAATGAAACTGCAAGTTAATGTCAGTTGCAAACATACAAAAACTCAACATATGGTAACACTAGATGTTTCAACTACTGTTTGGTCAAGTTGCCAAGTTGCGATTTTCATGAAAATAGGCTCCAAATATGCATCAGTCGTATAATGTCATCATTAGTAGTACTTACGACCTTTTAATTCTAGCCAGCAATTTGTATTGTACATTGATAATGTTCCAAACAACGGACGTTTAAATGGATGAGAGAAATACATGTAATGTGAACTGTACTATGGTCATGTGATTGTGTTAAAATTTTCCATTTCGCGAGGGCTGTTTTAAGCTGTTCAGCCGCTCAATCCCCTTTTGACATTTTCACTTTCCATGGTCGATGGGCTACTTATGAAACCTACATTTGAGTAAAATATTTTGACTTACCCCGATCTTTATAATTATATAATACTTATGTTACTATATACAGTAACAAATTTGCATTATCGGCCTTTCAAAAGTATTATCAGCTTTTTGCCCCGCCACGCGCCCACCGGGGGAAAACGTTCACGCGCAACGTTACGTCATTTTAGCGTCGGCCGCTGAGCGTAGGCCTATTTCTACCAGAATCAATTACAAACACTGTTGATGGTTTCGGAGAAGCAGAATATCACATTTAAAATATGTTCTGTATCAACCTTCGATGACATATACATGACCTATTCACTAGACCTTTAATTGATGATCAAAACAACGAGTTTCCTAGACGAGATCAATATTTTATATTCCTCCGAAAATGTGAAAAACACATTTTTTCAGAAGTTTGCATTAAACTTAACATCATCGTGTAGCAAATTATCTAATTAAGAAAATGAATACCCATAAGATAGGTTTCCGTTCAATATTAAAAAGGTTACGAACATTTTAGTGTTAGATCTACCGCTCTTGTAGGTGCGCATTGCGCCACAGATACTTGGGGTATGGACCCCGCCCCCTCCCCCCACCTCCTCCAGATACGCACCTGGGTTATTTTTATCATCAACATTGTAAACCCAGACCCATACACTAATCACACAAACATTATTAAACGTATTTGGGACTAATAGAAAATTCACGTAAATGCCTCTCTAGCTAAATAACACAAAGATAAAAATGTTTCAATGAAATTTCTCCCACACCAACCTCGAATATCTGGTCGTTTTGAATTCGTTGTGCAACTTTCCCATATATATCTGGTGTCATTCGATCAAGTAAACATTACTCTTCACGATGGTGATAATGACAGAAGCCGATCTTCCCTCCTGCCTCCACAATTTGCGAAAAAGTTGACAAATTTCGACTCAAAACGCGACTCGCACATAATCTTTCGACGATTTTAGCGATGGTACCCGGCCCGATAAGGTCAGTACCGCGTCGCGCAGTAAACGTTGGAACCAGGAGAACAAATCACTGGAACCAGTCTACACTCGAAGTTTAAGGCGGTCAATTCAAAATTCAAAATAAAAAATATTAAACTACAAACAACGGATTATTATTTGATTGAAAGACGTAAACAGCACTATATTTGATTGCAAGATGTGGAACGCACAGTTTTGTGTATCTTGGTAAGCATTTTTATCGATAATTAAATGTAGACTGGTTCCAGTGATTTGTTCTCCTGGTTCCAACGTTTACTGCGCGACGCGGTACTTACCTTATCGGGCCGGGTACCATCGCTAAAATCGTCGAAAGATTATGTGCGAGTCGCGTTTTGAGTCGAAATTTGTCAACTTTTTCGCAAATTGTGGAGGCAGGAGGGAAGATCGGCTTCTGTTATTATCACCATCGTGAAGAGTAATGTTTACTTGATCGAATGACACCAGATATATATGGGAAAGTTGCACAACGAATTCAAAACGACCAGATATTCGAGGTTGGTGTGGGAGAAATTTCATTGAGACATTTTTATCTTTGTGTTATTTAGCTAGAGAGGCATTTACGTGAATTTTCTATTAATCCCAAATACGTTTAATAATGTTTGTGTGATTAGTGTATGGGTCTGGGTTTACAATGCTGATGATAAAAATAACCCAGGTGCGTATCTGGAGGAGGTGGGGGGAGGGGGCGGGTCCATACCCCAAGTATCTGTGCATTGCGCGCCTAGATCGAAGTTTGACACGATAACTCTCTACAGTAGCAAATGATATACCATTTACTGAACACGTTACTTTTTTTTAATGTGTTGTTTAAATGAAAAAGCTGCAACATAAATATTATACAGAACAATAGATGGCTTAGCAGTGCCTTTGAGTGATAATCGCCCCGGTAGGTCTGTGATAATTGCCCTCGGGCAATTATCAGATTACCAGCCCTCGGGCAATTATCAGCCTACCGGGGCGATTATCACTCAAAGGCACTGCTCAGCCATGTATTATTCTATCAGTATACTATGTATGAGTAGATATTGTTTTGTGTATATATTGTTATATGTATATATTTCAGTTGTTAGAAACATATGATGATACATATCTAGATACAAGTGAGGACTTTATCTCCATGAATAGAGAATCTATCAGTGCATTTAACTTGCCAGTTGAAGAAACGGTAAGGCGTCATATAATTATGTTCATTTTTCAAACTTTAAATCTAAGTACCAATTTGGTAGATAATTAATTCATAGCTGTATAACTGATGTGTTTTTGTAATAACAACAATGTGCTAATAGTTGATGCCCCCTCGAGCTATAGCAATTGACATTACGCCAGAGCAGTAATCGCTCCACTTGGTTGTTTGTCGAAGGCTGCGTGGCGAAGGTTTTTAAGTTAATTCAATGGACCACGTGGAAATAGTTTACCGTTAAAATTGATTTAAACAACTGACGTAATGTCAATTGTAGGAAAGTCTGACATCAATAGATCTACTCCGGATCTCCACTAATCTGTAGGTACAAATAGATTTTTACCGTTATTATCCTTGTGACGCTTGAATAATCATATCTGGATAATAGAGTTTGGGTCAGTTGTATTTGCATATGAATACAAAACCAGTCCAACTAGGCCAGATTTGTTTGTACCTACATGTAAATTAAGGGGAAAACCAACTTGCACAGAGTTCCGGATATCAACTATTACTCATACACCATGTTTTGTTGCTTTCTATGAATTGATATAAATATAGCTTGACCAGATTTAATTGACACTCATCAAAGTCCGTAAAGCTCTTCCGGCCATTTGTATGTTAAATTACTATTATACCGTTATCTCCGGACGTTTACGAATTATGCTAGGAGTTTCAGTTTAATCTGGTTGGGCTATAACTAAGTAATTATATATTTATATATTATAAACGAGAATGTGTTCAGTACATAATTATGTCCCGGTGAAAGTCTTGTCCATAACAAATTGCTATGTTATTGAGGGCCATATTTCTGTTGAAATAGTCGATATTGTTACATGGTTTTGACAATGGTATGTCTTTATGATGGAAAACAAGTACACAAAGATTGAAAATAATGTTTTGATGGACTTAAACATACTTGTGTTTCCACAGTGTGTAATGGACGGACGGACAAACGGACAGGACAATCACTACATGTATATGCCCCCGCATCAGTAGAGTCAGAGGCATAAACTATTTTGTGCCATGGAAGCCATTCATTTGCTGAATTAAGTGATCATTGTTTTACTCACGATTACAAATATATTTGAGAGTGAAACATTAAAGATGCATTATTTATTCGTTCATGAGCACATGGCTTACGTCACTGATACCATAGACGCTACACAGACATCGACAGCTCATTTAGACACCTTACGGGGATACCTATTGCAGTACAGAATGTCTCTTAGTCAATCTCTTTGTGGTATACGTCGGGCATTGATAGCCTCGGGCTATATGGAGCAAGTTTCTACCACCATCATCGAACCTGGTTCACACTTCTGGTCCTATGATAGGAGTATTGAGATCCAAATCCAGAGAGCTAATGCTGTGATAAGTTATGGTATAATTCTAACAAAACACCTTCTAGACGCATATAAAGATATGAAACAATCGAATGAACTTGTGGTAGGAATGTCTAGTTTTACCCGAGTACTCAAATATCAAGGTACAGAAATGTCTATCGGATGGTAAAATCAGCACAAGAATAATTGGAGAAAATATGCTTTTCACTTGCATGTTCGAAGTGTTACATGTGGTTAATAAGTGTCTTGTGTGAAAATGAAAAAGATTACAAGATACAAGATTATTTATTTACTTGCTATTTATTGAATGTCAATCAATGTTTTATTATGCAACTGTGAAACAATTGTGTTTTCGATTTGTTTTACATTGTATAATATACATATCTCTTATCCTACATGTATTATTAATATTAAATCAAGAATGCATAATCATGTTTGTTATTGATAATCCTCTCAGATATGACAATCACTGTGTGCCTTATGCATCAGTAGATACCGAGGCACACATTCTGACACTTAACAGAACCATCGTAATAATAATACATGTAGTTTATTATTCGGACTACGCTCCCTCTTTTCCCAGCCAAACATGAAATTTGCACAACACACGGAACCATACAAAAGTGAAATCAACACACCCATGGGAGGAATTAAGGCAACGATTCGTACAGCAAAGCATACTAGAGTCACAGAGGTTCTAAGACCAACGAAAAGAAATCTCAAGCGCCAAAAAGGCCCACCTTAGGAACCTCCCTGAAGAGCTGATATTCTGTCTTCACGAGAACGCAATGGAGTGGTTGAAATTTGGAAGAAACTGCAGATATTTGAGGTGTATGTAATTGCATGGTCGGTGCGTGATTCATGTAACTGCTAAAGCAAACTAATGCGTCTCTGCAAAAAGCTGATTGGATCGCACGACCTGGAAGGATATAGTCGTAGAAATGTGACCCATCATACACACACTCATTAAACATGTTCCCAATTTTGTGTTACAACTTATGATGGATAAGGCAAATATTCATGACAGTGGGTTGAACAAACGTTGTAAAACACACCCGGCAAGCCTGCTCCAATAAAACAACCCAACTACATAGTTACGTTTTGTTTGTAGATAGTAGCACTTGGTATTCGGTAGACAGGAACTTACGTCAAAAGGATTAATAACTATTGGGTAATATAATGCAATATGACCAATTAGACAACAGAAAAAGACTCAAATTCTACATTTAAATGAAGAGTGCAGACACAAACTATGTACCACACCATTTCATGATTTGTATTAATAAAGCATCTTAGTAGCACACCAAGGCTATTCTATAGGTAGCAATTTAGTAAGGTAAGTATTTTATCGTGTAGACAACTTCCGTAATCTCTAAGAAAGCATGACATTTCCTTACTTTGCGGAAAACTATGCACAAACACAAATGTTCAACTTAGTAAATATACATGAAGTTTTCAACATTTTAAGTTTTCAACTTAGATACTTTATCAATATAAGCCCTGTGCGGGATTCTGTCCATGAATGTTATTCTAGCGGTAATTAAGTTAACTTCCACTAGAGTAGTAGTCTATATCCTTAACACAACAGCTTCATACGGATGGTTAACACGAATGCCGACAGTTCCATCCATAAACACGTGCATTACCGGCTTCACCAGACATATATACTCGCCAGGTTTTACTTGTTGGTAACTGAAGAAAGGATATGGGTTGTCACCATATTCATCTAAATAAAACTCAACTTTGCTTTCAGAATCTTCGTCGTCCTGAAACATACAACGGAAATAAGAATTGAGGATTATACACAATAGTTTTCAAAATCGCACGGGTTAAAGGCAAGAATTGGGTCTGATTGTTGACTCGAATGTTCATTTAAGGGCAAAGTGCAATTAGAAGCAGTGTCACCGTGTATACCCGTACCGACACCCTCTCTGTGCAATAGACTATGTCGACAATATTCGACACCCTCTCTGTGCTGAAACGAGACTCTCTATGTATAATGTGTGCAGAATAACGCATTTGTTTTATCAGTTGTCACAAGTTCAAACTAAGATGGAATGTTGACAAGGGATACTTGTCACGTCTGGGAGATATGTGCCAAATTATTCGAAAAACTGACGATTAGTGATATCGATATGATCCGTTCAAGCTTTTATCGTAGAATGATCATTTTGATTGTTAATACACAGAGGGTTCTTGTGTCAGTCAGCTGCAACGCACAGAGAGGTCCGGGCAGAAAGTAACCATATAAAAAGCTTACTTTTAGGGGCCGAATTGGTTCAAGGGCTTTACATCTGAGGTGCAAGACATTTCATATATTGATGCAAAACTGCATTTAAGTTTCATAAACATAACTCCGTATTCGTTCGAGAAAGTAATCCCGTTCAACATTATGACAAACACATCTAAACTAAACCATTTACAGTCTATCATTTCGAGAAGCAGAAATCAACGGTCGTGTTCATACACCAGTATTTTGTAATTAGAAGCCGATTTTGAATTTGTTGTTTTTATTCGGAGAGTTTCGACAAAGAAAACATTGTACTGTACCTTAAGATATACACCATGTCGCATAGCATGTTCGTGATATCGATAAATGAACGCCACTAGAAGATATGTAGAAGAAGGAGGTGGCATGAAGAACAAGTATCGCTCGTGAAGAACATCCGAAAAGTTTGTAATGATTTTGAATCCGGGAAAGTTTTCTTTTGCCTCTCTAACAGCCGATTGCAGTGAGCCTTCTGGTCTCGACGCTCTCATCATAGATTGCTCTAAGGACAGCATTAGATCAAAGCGGAACGGTGAGCCCCCAAAATTTGTAACAGTAGCACAACTGTTAAACTTATGTTCATTATTTGACATAAAGGCCAGGTCTTTCTCAACGCTCTTTTTCTTTTTGAGGTATGATTTCATAATTCGTTTGTCTTCTTCAGACAATTTCTACAAAACAAAATAACATTCATTAAGTAAATTCATCGTTCTGATACTTTATGCGCAACAAAACATTCATTCTACTTTATTTATTTTTTAGTTAATGTAATGGGAGAGATGTACTGATATTCTAAGAGCTAGAAGTATTTGTAACCCGCGAAAACGAAACACAAGAAGTTAACAAGGTATAACTAGTGATAATTAACTAACGTTAGTGAATTAGAAAAAGATAGCATTTAGTTATGTTATTATAAAATATACGGATATGGTAGTTTTGTACTCTCGTATTATACGAGAGCTTATGCTTCACATATGACATGATGGTATAAAACTACTCATTTTTTTGTTTTAAGAGGAATTATAAAAGGATATATAATATATAATGTTTTCCATATACACATACGTTTACATGTAGTCCTACGTCATTTTCAGAAATCTGAACACAAAAATACTCCCTTCTGGACGTATGATATAAATTCTGCAAGCGTTTGTATTACATACTTTTATATTTCATTCTCTTTTATTGAACGTCAGCATTATTGTGTATAGCTTGGCTATTTTGACCTGAACCTGACCTTTATGCAAGAATATATTAAAAGGTTCTTGCTTTGAATAAATCAATTTCCGCAAGCAAATCGTGCAATATCGGTATTTCAGATTTCTGTTTGTATTACATCTCGGGCGTCTTCGTGATACTCCCCGATTATGAAAACATACACTCGGTGTTGTAAACGTAGACAATATATCGACTGTTAAATTATGCTAATCGAAAGGTCAGGCTCATGTCAAGCTATACATAATTATATACTAGTATCTAATAGTTTAGCTCAAAATGATACAGCCTATGTTTGTACTTGCATGCGTTATAGGTTCGCATTGCATTATTTCAATTCTAGTTACTGGATTTACATATCTGTACACAGCTTTGACATAGCATTATTATGCCGAGACAGATGTGGGATGAAGACTGCAGTTAAATCAGCAGAGAAGTGTACTTATCCGATAGCTATAAGTTTTTAGAACGTACCTTCTTGCATTCTTTCTTGTGCATCGTCCAGTCTTGCTGCTGACAATGACGAGAACAGTAGACAGCTCGTTTACATCGTGAGCATTTCTGTTCACATCCAAGCACCCCACAATATGTCCAAGCTGCACCCTTTGGTCTACTGCTCGCCCCTTGAGGCTCTGTGTCAACATCAGATGAGGCAATCGCGTCTGTACAAGCTGCACCCTTTGGTCTACTGCTTGCCCCTTGAGGCTCTGTGTCAACATCAGATGAGGCAATCGCGTCTGTACAAGCTGCACCCTTTGGTCTACTGATTGCCCCTTGAGGCTCTGTGTCAACATCAGATGAGGCAATCGCGTCTGTACAAGCTGCACCCTTTGGTCTACTGCTTGCCCCTTGAGGCTCTGTATCAACATCAGATGAGGCAATCGCGTCTGTACAAGCTGCACCCTTTGGTCTACTGCTTGTCCCTTGAGGCTCTGTGTCAACATCAGATGAGGCAATCGCGTCTGTACAAGCTGCGCCCTTTGGTCTACTGATTGCCCCTTGAGGCTCTGTGTCAACATCAGATGAGGCAATCGCGTCTGTACAAGCTGCGCCCTTTGGTCTACTGCTTGCCCCTTGAGGCTCTGTGTCAACATCAGATGAGGCAATCGCGTCTGTACAAGCTGCGCCCTTTGGTCTACTGCTTGTCCCTTGAGGCTCTGTATCAACATCAGATGAGGCAATCGCGTCTGTACAAGCTGCACCCTTTGGTCTACTGCTTGCCCCTTGAGGCTCTGTGTCAACATCAGATGAGGCAATCGCGTCTGTACAAGCTGCGCCCTTTGGTCTACTGATCGCCCCTTGAGGCTCTGTGTCAACATCAGATGAGGCAATCGCGTCTGATTTCCCAGCGTTATTGGCAGTATCAGCGGTTTCCATTTCTAGGACTGGTGACTGTCGCTGGATGAAGGGTAGTTTTGTCTCATCTTGCGTCTGCCGTTGGTTTCCCTCCTTAATTGGGACAGAACGTTCACCAGCAGAATTATATTCTGCAGTCATTGGTGTTTCATTAATACTCATTGCTCCAACAGCATCAAAGTTCGACCTTATTTTACGTTTTCCAGGTGTATTGCAAACTCGACGATGAATTGGCCAGTCGATGGATTGACATGGTTTGGAGCAATAATATACGCCCAAACAGCGACTGCACTTTCTTAGTTGGGGAGTAACTTGTTGACAAAAGTTGCACTTTATACTCGTGGTTTCCATCTTACGTTTGTAATTGATATCTACAAATAAAACAATAATGAGTGAATACTACATCCTATATATTATAGTTTGTGTCCTGGAATCAACCGTATCCTTCTCGCAAGTTTGACTTCACAATATTTCAAGTTAAATACTTGTTTGATATATTTATGTAATGGAACAGTGCTAGGCCATCTTCGAGTGTCCGGGATACGGGATGTTTAGTTTGATTCTAGATTAAAGCATATCATTTGTATTGATGAAGTTCCGCGGCTCGGCAAACAGTCGATCATGAATTGAGTGCCCGTGCCAATAGAGGGTGTCTTTCTTTTTGCCACACTACTGAAATCACAGGCCTATGAAATTACATTTGATTTCCCCTAATGTTCACCCATTCAATATAAGTTATAACAGACACAGGCTGTTATGTTCAATGGGTGAACATTTGGGAAGGTCTCGTTTGGGCCATCGCGGCATAGCTATAAAACTCGCAAGTACGATGATGAAAAGTCGAAACAACGATAATACGATGGTGAAAGGTCGATAGTACGATAGTGATAACACGATAATACGATGATACGATGATGAAAGCTCGAAACAACGAAACTACGAAAGTGAAAAGTCGAAATAATATCGAGTTTTCATTATCGTACCATAGACTTTTCATTATCGTACTATCAAGTTTTTACTATTGTACTATCAAGTTTTCACTATTGTACTGTCGCAATTTCACTATCGTGTTATAGACTTTTTACTTTCGTGCTATTGAACTTTTGAAAACACGAAACTCGATCATACTATAGTAAAAAGTCGATAGTACGATGATGAAAACTCGAAAATACGATGGTGAAAAGTCGATAGTACGAAAGTGAAAAGTCGATAGTACGAAACAACGATAATAGTCATAATACGATGGTGAAAAGTCGATAGCACGATATGGAAAACTCGATATAATATCGAGTTTTCACCATCATACTATCGACTTTTCTTGTTTTCGTTATCGTACGATGGAATTTTCATTATCGTATTATCGACCATGCACTATCGTTCTATCGACTTTCGTGGTTTGGTTTAGTGTATGCCGCGATGGCCCTAACGGGACATCGTACTGTACTGACATACTGCATGGGTTTCAATACTGCACCAGTCAGTTGCATCGACGGTCCCAACATATGGGGATGGGCCGGAATGTTTACTTTTAGGTTGTTAAAAGTACAGGTAACTGTATCGTTGAAAACGAAAAAATAAATTTGAAAATTTATATTTTTCTATAAAGGTTTATTTGTTCTAAATGAACCAGAATTTCAAACAATCAAAAACAAAATTTTACTATCAATATCTCCATAAACTAATTATGTTTATATACAGCAATGTTTAAAGTACTTATATGCCAGATCTTATCAAAATTGATCAAATAGTTAAAAAGTTATTACTATAAAATGTAGATATTGTTTCACAGCCGATTCATATGGTGCATCAATACAAATCTGTATGACCGTCCCTCACAATGTGTTACACCAGCGACAGTTAAAGTATACCTTTAAGCAATGGATTCGATGATATGAAGTTAATTTTTGGCTTACATTCATCCCATAACATTGTTTGTGTAAATACACATCCTTTTATAGATAATTGATATGCATAAAGCAGTTTTTTTTATTAAAAACAAACTGCACCTCTCGAACCGGTTCGTGGACTTCTGTACAAATTGACCTTGATAGAAAAATATAAATTTTCAAAAAAAAATCTTTTTCGTTTTTGTTTTCTTTTTTAACGATACAGTTACCTGTGGTTAAAACACCTGATTTTTCACCAACCCCTGACAACTAAATATTGTCCCCGGGGTATTGATTCGGGGGGGGGGGGGATCCCAACATTTCACCGGTAGTGCGGAGGAAGCTGGAAGGTAAAACTGGGACCCTTTCCCGGCTATCCCCCGAAAATCCCCGGGGGTAGGGGCGTGGATGCAACAGGCAGGTGCATCAAAGAAACAATTCAACATACCTGCTGAGTTTCCTAACCACAAGTGTATCCTTATGATTTCCTTATGTACAGTTAGTTGTCCTGAAGATCCAATGTCGCGTCAGATTCGAGTGTATCAAACCTATGCATCCGATAATATTTTTTGCATTTAATAAAACGCTTATTGCATAATCAAGTGATCAAATTTTCTGAAAACTTGTACGCATATTTGCTGTATGACATTTTCGGAAAATCAATCGATTATTTTTAGAATACTCGTAATCGATTTACGTTATACTATATGTTTTTATTTGTTTGTTTCGTTTTTGTAAACCAGTATTCTCTGTTAGAACTGTTTTATAATAGGTACAGTGTTATTGATATGATATACATATACATTCCCTCAATGCACCAAATGCTTTTCATTTACATATTTTAGGACATGCACTTTAAAGTTAAAAATACCCTGTTTGTAAGCCATGTGTCTATGCGTATCATGTTTTCCTAACCAGTGTGTAGAATCACGTGATCAAATGAATGCGGTTTTACGCTCAAAACTATTGCGATTTCGTCTGCTAACGTTGAGTTTTTTCTTGAATATAACGATCGTGCATTTAATATGGTTATATTACATAGCCTAAAGTACTTTCTGTATACGTAAGAATACCGGAAAGTACCGAGTTCGCTCAAAATCGCTATAGTTTTGAGCGTAAAACTGCATTCATTTCAATCGATTTGATCACGTGATTCTACACACTGCTAACGTAACCAACCCTGTCTAGGTGCAAGCGGACTTAATTAAAATACTGAATATGATAATACTAGTATGTACAATACCAAGTGTAACACCACTGTGAATAAACGAGTGGATTTCCGGCAATTGCATTTAGGGAGTACACGTTGAATTACATAGTACGTCAAATCGTACATAGATCGTATGTATTAAATATGTATCATGTCGTAAATACAATTACAATACCATTTAATAACGTTATATAATGATCTATTTCATTCACTGTACAAGACTGTTCAATAATATTGTATAGTGTGCCCAGGATAACGACAGTCGTGATGTTTACAAACGTTGACCGGATTGGTATAACTCTAACGCGGTATTGGGACCTGTGCTACAACAACATATAAGGATATTGGAAAAGGGATTATCTTTTTCAATGTGTATAGCTTGGCTACTGTGACATGAGCCTGACCTTTATGCAAGAATATATTACAAGATTTTTGCTTTGATTATATCAAGCAAATCGTGCAATATCGGTATTTCAGATTTGTGATTGTATTACATCTTGAGCGTCTTTGTGATACTCCCCGATTATGAAAACATACACTCGGTGTTGTAAACGTAGACAATATATAGCTTGACCATATTTAGTAGGCACTCCGGACATATTCCGTGCATATTTCGGACAAAGTCGTTGCGAAAACAAACAAATATTTCCGATAAGTACCGACTACGCTTACGGAAAATTATACACGCTTCCGAAGTTTAATGAGTGCCTACTAAATCTGGTCAAGCTATATCGACTGTTAAATTATGCTAATCAATAGGTCAGGCTCATCTCAATGTGGCCAAGCTTTACCGTTATTTTATTTTCTTGGTGAATAGAAGTGAGCAGGTAAAATACACTTCCGCTCTCCCTAAATCGATGTAATGGTCAGTGATTTATTTCTGTTTATATTGACATTGCAGAATATCGCGTTAGACTTATATATCGGTTGCTTAAATTAACACGTACGGGCAAGTCTATACTAAAATAACACTGATTAATCGTTCACGCTTGATTTTTTCACCTATGTGGCACTACAGATATAGTTCAATTTTGAACCTTTTCTAAAGACGAGTCTATTTGGGCGAGTAACCCGTGATTTATTGATTTCAATAGTCATGGTTTAAACTAATATGTGTAATTTATCAATTGGCAATTTAGCGCAGTTAGTCAATGCCGCAATAAGCTTTATCGGCGAATTTATTAAACTTCAAAAGTGCAGTCACGGCTCAATGCTCGAAATCGAACTATAATGCAACAAACTAGAACATTATAGACAATTCGGTGAAGGTTTGGAACGTGTTTACACATTGTTGTCTCCCTTTAGTTAAGTATTTGAGTTGGGTGTGCATTAAACATTGACAAGAGCATAACCAGTGGTATTACAAAACAAGAACAAATATAGGCAGGTTTATGTACTGGAACAACTTCTGAAAACCCGTGGAATACTAGTATGTTGTCAGACTTTTTCACCGATCAAGACATATTGGTTGACATATTTTCTTAATTTAACTGTAGTTTCCCACTATTTATTCTGTTGTATGACAGTATAATCTTGCATCGCAAGGCATCGGGGAAAGGGTCGTCGTGATCTAGTTGAGGCTTCGGGGAAGTCATTTGAAAATATTTGAAACATCCCTGTTCCCGATGCCTCCGGGAATTCATTTAATCTTACCGGGAGTATATCACATAAACTAAAAAATGCTCAGTGGAACATAAGCTTCACTATGACTGGTATAGCTTGGCTATTTAGACCTGAACCTGACCTTTATGCAATAATTTATTGCAAGGTTCATGCTTTGAATATATCAATTTCCGCAAGCAATTCGTGCGATATCGGTATTTCAAATTTGTGTTTGTAGTACATCTCGAGCGTCTTCGTGATACTCGCCGGTTATGACAACAAACAATCAGTGTTGTATAGTAGGTAATATATCGACTGTTAAATTATGCTAATCAAAAGGTCAGGCTCTTGTCAAATTAGCCGAGCTATACATGCAGCTAAACTTATAGACATCTAGGCTGATTCTCGGTTTCAATAATTACATGTATCAAGATTACTGCACCGGAACAAATAGGCGTACAAGTCTCTAACAATTATGCTGGAATCTTTTGAAACTCCTCGAGGTGCTCAGAATGCGCTGAGCTTTCATTCGGACGATCGGTTACGAGTCTCAGACATATTCATTCATAAAGTTTGGGTTTTGGCGCTTACCGTTGTCACCATAGTTCAACTAGAGACTGCAAAAACATTCAATGGTTAAATTATACGGTCAAACCAACGCTACTTCGCTTTAAGCCTTGTTTAGCTTGCGCACTTTTGAAACAACCCAACGCAACTGTGGTTTGTGCATGTGCAAAGGCAATGCAACTGCACTAAAAGTTTAGGTAACGTACAAAACACCAGCCGTAGACAAATCTTGCTCGCGGAACACTTCGTTGAATTTTAGCTATTCAGTCTGTTGCTTGTCCCCTTATCTTTGATGGATTTTGGATAGTTATATAGTACAAGTCTTTAGTATTCGGAGGTTATCATCGAAACAAGTAGAATCAGACGTCCATGCACATCGGCCTTGCTGTACTTTGAATTATACAGTTATAATATATACAATCGAGTATGGAAATGTTAACATATAGCTGGTGGATGAGTTCCTAAGAAAACCGATTAGGTCATTCGCCCGCCAAATGTCTCTCTGAAACATATTACAATAATGACGTTAAACTCAATAAACGAAAACAAAATGTATTTGGTGATAGAAGTCTAGTTATGTCATAATGTAAGCACGCGCTGCCACGCTCAGTACGTGGATATGTTTCTCCCATTATCTCAGTGATTCTAGCAAAAGTAGATGAGTTCAGTTGGTTTAATAAGACAAACTTTGTCGACAGACATGTTGGTCGTGTGTTATGTTGATTTACTTAACAATCTTGCAATTAACTGTGAGAATAGTTCCAGGCGAACCGTTGCAATGTCTCAACAGTCACCATTTACACAAATATATCAAAATTAAAGACATGCCTTGTTCAGCGTGAATTTCAAACAAACAGAAAACACACAAGTGCACGTGCAAATAATTGCATGTAATGATATCATAATTTTACAGAAAATTTCGAATCTTGAATTCTCATCACGTGCAAGGTTCATGCCCTCATAGTGTATTGATTATTATTTTAGCTGTGTAACGTTATTGCCAAAATTACATTTTTTCGTGTGTAGCGTGTTGCGCGTGAAGCACGTGCATTTTTTCCAAGTTCGGCAATTAAATAAACGTACCGTTTCCTGGTGCTTGCAGAAATAAAATGTAAACATTATTTTCTATAACCGTTACCAGCGCCCTGAGTCAATATTTGTGCATTGAAGTGAGATTCCGGAATCGCAAATATTTGCGAAAATGTCGAAATTTGAATAGAGTTACCCAATTATTGCTCATACTCTACTATAATCAGTTCCGTTAATCATCAAAATATTTGCAAATGTAGTTAATAATTATGAACCTTGTTAACTATGAGTAGCTGTAATATTTAAAACACACATGTCATTCTCTAAACATGAGCGTCTAATGATGTTTATTACGGTGCAAACATGTTTCTTAAGATTAAACATACATTTGCATTTTCTTTGCGAAAATAATGTACGCCATTGCACTTGGATATATTTAGTGTCGGAATAATGATCGATCTAACAGGAAGTACACTTACCGGAAGTTGATCATCGGCGTTCATGAAAATACTTTATGAACTTTCATGTCAAGTTTAGACGTTTTTGCGTCATATCCAAGACGTTAAACCTAATACGTTTACGTCATATCCAAGGCGTTAAACCTAATACGTTTACGTCATATCCAAGGCGTTAAACCTAATACGTTTACGTCATATCCAAGGCGCTAAGGTGTCACACCGGTAAAATGTCTTCCTATCAAAATTTGACTCAAAAATGCTCCATGGAACATAGGCTTTATGTTAGCTCAGTCGGTAGGACACGAGACTTCTGATCTCGGGATTGTAGGTTTTAATCCCAGATTGACCAACTAAATTTACTAGTAGTCTTTCGGATGAGACTTTATAACTAGGTTCCATGTATGGGTGATATACACATTGCATGTAAAATCAAAGTACTGAAAGTACTGACAGGCTGGCGAACTGCTAAGGAACAATAGCTTTTCAAGTAATATAACATCAAGTGGTTTTCTAAGTCGAAAGAAAGGTAAGTGCTGGACTTAACAAAAATAAAAAATAAAAAAAAAATTGTAGCCGCCGTGATTCGATCGCTGGACCTTAGCATCAGAAAATTACTAAGCGAGTTGCTCAACCACTCGACCACGATCTCGTTGGAGAATGTTGACCTAAATAATTTAACATAATAAAATCATTGATGCGCCGCGCTGTATCGCGTTCGTAACGCGTAGTAATAATTATCAACGCCTTTAAACACCTTTCCTTTTAATTTCATACAATTTCCTTCCATTTCAAGAAGAAACTAATATATTACAATCGAACAGAATAAATGAAACAAGGAAAGTTGAATGTTCTTATCTTGCAAAACTGATTAATGAGGAGGAACTATTTGCATTGAGTGTATAGATTCTGTGTTGTCAGTTTCGGGAGTAAATTCATCTTAGTGGATTTCATTTTTTAGGATTGTAATAGTCTGGCGCGAAATCGCCAGCCTAAAAAACCAGCGGTGTCTCTGGAACAAGTACACTTCATGTATCTGAACTATCCCCCGAAAACTAAAATAAAAGTACGCAACTTTTCGGGGGGGGGGGGGCTCGCCAAAATGGAATATCCGGTGGCGAGGATAACTAAACGCAAAAAAAACAAATCCCTGTTTAGAATGAGAAGGTCGTAACTACAAAATCAATATTTTGAGAAAACAATAAAAATTGTCTGGCTACTTACGACCTTCTAATTCTAAGCCAGTGACATGTATTTAAGTACTAGTCAACCTTGTGTCGGGTTAATTGAACTGCCTAGTCTCCATATGATTGACATACGTTGGATGGACCCCATTGAAAGTTCATTGGTATTTTTTAATTAAATCACTAAACCAATGTTTGAAAATATAAGTTTCTCTGACGAAGTTGATTTCTTTGAAATAATTGCAAAGTTAAAATAGCAATCAACGTATTTTTACAATTACGTCTTGAATAGGTTTTTAATTTTAAATACTGTACCCGAAATGAATTAACATTGTAATAAAACATTCACGTAAAAATGTCATAAGTTTGATTTACAGAGGGAAAACGTGAAATTACTAAAAGTAGTTAAAACAAGTTATTACCCGGGTGTGTAAAGTTAAACGGAAGGTTGTACACTCTGTCAATCATTTTAGAAGTTTTTTTTATTTATCACTGATTTTACAAAATGTAATAAAAATATAAATTATGTATTTTCAATTTTAAAAGCACTTTAGTGAGTTGGACTGGACTGGATGGCAAGACAGCACCATTACCTACATGTATACATAAATAGTGTTGCGGGAAATTGTCCAGAAATTAGAAAAAAAGTTAAGTTAACTAACTAATTTTCAACAGTTTAACCGTTCAACCACCCTTTGACATTTTAAATTGCCCTAGTCATTGGGCTACCTTTGGAAACCTGCTTGAGAGTATCCCTGTAGAGCCTTTTTGTCTCTTGTGGGTGTTGCAGCCAATATCGATCTATGGAGCCCAGAAATATCGAGCATGTCGAAATGCCCTCACAGGAACCAAATTAACACATTGGGTTATTCTTGCTCAGAGAAATTAACCAGTAGTCCAGACGAGTGTTGAACCCGATACCTCTACATCTAACACAACCTATCCACACTAAAACACTAACAGAAATACAATGTACAGTGAACTTCAAAATAAATCAAACTATTAACTGCGAAGACATACGACAATTTTCTAATGAATTTGCACATATGGTTGCGTTGCAGATGCGTCTGTTAATGCTCTTGACACTGTCTTAAGCACGTCTGTAGCGACTATCGGTGCATTCCGGTTTCCGGGCATCTATCTAATCTGTTCAGCATTGGAGTGTTAGCATTAAGGGGAAGGAACTCCAGACTAACTAGCGGCGGTGTAACTTATGTGTCACAGTGATGTAATATGTTGAAACCGATTATTCGTGTTACACAGATTGGATCGTTGTTGCTTACTTCATTTATTTTAATGATGCTTTTATTACCCCCCGCTGCACCACAGGTTAAAGGATATGTTAGACAGATGACGTATAACTTGACAGAGGAGCCAAAATTACCATATCTTATTTGCATAGAAAACCTACTTATTCTTTGAAGTTGACAAAATCGCTTTAACTTGGGTCATTATGTTGTTGAATTTCCTTCTAGCACTGTCAGAAATGAAGTTTGTTTGTCTTGTCAAATGTTCATATTATTTTTCGCCATATTCATTGTATACATTGGCAAAGGCATGTCGTGTACGAACGGTTTTTGATTAAGATTGTTTGCCATCAAGCGTAGAGATATGTCTCCATGGTCTCTCGTTCACTTATATCATTTACAGTTGGGTTTTTTAATAAAAGTGGGACCGAGCAGTCAATAAAAGGCTACGTTAAGTTACCAATTTTCTAGGGCTCTTTTCAGTTGTTAGGCCGCTCAAGCACCCTTTGACATTTTAACTTGCCCTAGTCATTGGGCTACCTATATAAAACTACGGTCGTGTGTCCCTTGGGAGATTATTTCTCTCCTGTGTCCAATGAATAGACAGCACCCTCATAGGTTCCAGTTTACACCATGGTGGAGTGGAGCATGTGGGTCTTACTCATAGAAATTGACCAGTGGTCCAGACGGGGTTGAAACCGGGACCTCTCGACCCCGAAGCGCACGCCCTACCACTAGGCCACCGCTCCTCAATACGGATAATGTCGTCAGTGGAGCCATAACATTGGTAACTCCTTGTGATAGCTAAGATAGCAACATTCTGGGCTCCTGGTGTAATGTGTTCGTTATACTGTAACAAATGTATATTGTCATTTAGATAATGAGGCATCGCTTATATTGATTGGTTTATACATGTCCGTTGTTCCATTACCGTTTCTAACTCGCCGCCTCTAGGTTAGTTGTGTGCCATTACATTGGCTTAGCGAACAAGATACGAGGCATTGGTGACTAATTGTTACATAGCCTGAAGTGACTTTGTTTTATAACCATATAAATAGCATACTGTATACCCCGGCTAAACGCCCCGGGGCGATGCATTTTGCAAGAGGGGATAAATCATAATAAATGTCTATTTTATTGACGAAGCAACAGCAAAATATCGATTACCATCATATAAAACATCAATAAGTATAAGATTTTTCAAAAATCAGAAAAAAATGTTTTTCCAAAAAGAGGTGGGAGGCTACTATTAGGGGGGGGGGGGCTATCATTTGGGGGAATACGGTAATTATACATTGTTAAAATGAACTTAGTTTGATGAAAGTGGGATTATTTGGATTTCTGCACCGTTCTTACATGTATGAGCTCACGTTGTTGAACAGCATTTGATGTAAAAATATGAATTGTTTAAGTTATAAACTCATTTCCTGTATTAATCAAATAATAAAAAAGAACGTGTTATAACGTTTTTTTCTAACTAAACAAATGGAATGTCGTAATGAATAAGTAAGAAAATAAATTCACAGACGAAAATGGAAAATGTCAAGAAAAATCTCTTGGCGATTTCAACTGTTTCTATGAACTCACATTAGTTTGCTATGTAAAACACCACTGAGTTATGAAAAAAACTTTGCACGTTATGATAAAAAACTATTAGACAAATGAGAAATTTTAGTAGTAGAGAAGCAACGTGCTTTTGCACCTGGCATTTTCATGAAACTTCTAAATATAAACGAAACCAATCCATCATAACGCTGTATCGACTCGGTTGGGTCTCCGAGTGATGGTTTTTTATAAAGAATGAAATATGTTGTAGTCGAGCACGGTGATGTGCCCGAAACCGATTTGCAAACATTTCGCTCCTAATTGCTGTTTTAGTCAAACAATATTAAAAAGAAAATAAATTTAGTACATTTCATTCCGTTTGTAATACATATGAGAAGAAATGAACTCATCTGCAATTACAGAAACGTGCGGACTAAGACAATTTAATTTTGGTTAAATTGTTGAAATGAGCGGCAAGTTTTAACATATTACTTTCATGCGTCTGTAACTACTTGATTTTTGCCGCTTTTCAACAATTTTTATGGGGGAAAATAAGTCTTGCATTTTAAGAATTTACAATCAACATAATATGACAATCTTTTAACAATGCACCTTTTTCCAAACCTTATTTTCAAGGTGTCTGTTTGCCAGCTGTAAATCTACAACGGAATTATATCAGAACAGAGAAAATGACCGACCATTTATATCTCCTGACTAATTTTGTTGCACCGTAATGACATATGGTAAATATGCCTCAACCCAAATCAACTATACTCCCAACATTATTATTAATTGGTATTAGTTGAGTTATTAAATAAATGAGCTAATGAAATCAAGCGTATTTTCATATCGGACTATTTTATGTCGCGGACGTATCTTTGAAGAGTAGCTTTGTCGCCAAGTGATGGATAATGCTGCTGTCGCGGACGGATAGCCTAGAGACGACAACCATTACCAGACAGTTGATGATGGCGGTGACGATAGTGAGCATATGCAACAAAATATTATTTATATTCCAGTGTGAATGAGAAATGTGTCGGCTAATTAATGCAGGGATAATATAATGATTTTCAAATCGTGACGGCAGATTGATGTGAATGCTGACTCATGGTATTTGTTAATGAATTTAGATGATTAACTTACGTAGGACGTTTGTACTCTAAGCAAACCAATATAGAATCTAGTTGCATTATGTACTAGTATAACTTTAATTAACTTGAATATAAAACATGGATATTGTACGAGTATATTATTTGGGGTATAATATTATAGTAAAATAAATACCCAGTTATAGCCTATTTTTGTCATAGAATTCAGTTTAGCTGTTGTTATCACGTACAAACTATAAACAATGACCTCTATTGTCGATTCAAAGATGTCTGTCAAAACCGCCAGAATGTACCATTTCTGAATAGCTATTTGCAGTAAGCAAACCACCATGCCGAAGGACCATTGGATTTTTAATCATTTAAGTGTATTATTGATGGTAGAATTTAATCCTGGCACACCTGTAATAGTTGACCGGGTTGAATGTTTGTTTACGCGGTTGTGACAGAGATCTTTGAACCCACTATAGCTTGGTCACATGAGCCTGATCTATTGATTACCATAATTTAACAGTCGATATATTGTCTACGTTTACATTACATCACCGATTGTATGTTTTCATAATCGGGGAGTATCACGATGACGCTCGAGATGTATTTACAAACACAAATCTTAAATGCTGATATTGCACGATTTGCTTGCGGAAATTGATATATTCAAAGCAAGAAACGTGTAATATATTCTTGCATAAAGGTCAGGTTCAGGTCAAATAAGCCAAGCTATAACAGTCATTGTACAAGTTCTGTATGTTCGGATTTCAAATTGTTTTCCTTCATCCTTGGACACAATGTCGATTGTCGCTAATGTATATACATGCATTTTCTGTTCTCGATATTCCAGCGGATAAGTCTATTGGCAATCATGCAATTAATTCCAATCGGAACACCTCGAACAATCGTACAAATCGTTCCCGTGAATGTCAGAGGTATTCCGAATGTAAAAATGCTCGTTTTGTGCTCGATACATCATTTAAGAAAAAGCCACAAATTAGCCAATGTGACACTTAAATGTATGCTTACAGATTACCAACTCGTGTCATTTCTGCCTTTAAATTACATATTGATCGCCGTGAAATAGGCATAGCAAACACTATACATATCAGCCCATCTCTTACGGTATTAAGTGAGCATTAGCAGGATTGGGAAGACCGTTGTTTTATGACCGCAAGTCTGACATTTTCATGACTTTATTCACATTAGAAGCACGGATGAGCTGCCTTATATTGTGCGATGATAGCAATGTCTTGTTGATTGGTCACGCACGTGCTCAAGTTGTTCCTACCTACCGGAGATAAAGCAGAGACACATACTGTGAACAAATAAAACTTCCAGCAAGGTATCAGAGAGGCCATTGTGTAATAACGCATCATTTATACAAAAGCAAAATCAGCGTCAGTCTCGTTCTTCTTATAATGCTAAATCGTGTTTTTTCCCCTTAACATACTGTGAACAAACAAACCTTCCAACAATGTATCAAAAAGGACCTTTTGTAATAACGTAAATGTCAGCGTCAGTCAAGATATTCGAATTATTACCCAATCATGTGTTTCTCTAATCATTTGATTTAGGAATAGCGTTTATGAAACCAATAAACACAAATCCAGAGTTTGGTAACACTTTGATATACCGTTTGATTGAGATCTGCAGGGCTTCAGTTTTCTGTGCTGGCTTGTTTCAGTTGAGTGCTGCCTACCCTGTCCGATGTTTGATTTTTTGTTTGTAGATTTATGATTATTCGGAGGTACAGATACATGAGAATTAGTATGCCTCTGTCTCATAAGTTCGTGCCTTCTCATGAAAACCGTGCTTAGTTGAATTCAACTCTTGTATATTTTCTACATAGTTATTTTGGTGAAATTAGCCAAATAAATCATCCAACAAATATCCTTCATCAATTGAAGCCATTATTTTGGACGACACACCATAGCTGTCACAATGGCGACCAGGAACGATACACCTAGTAATGATTCCAACTGATATTTTTCAACAGTTGTTAATGTTTTTGCATCCCGTTTTCATTGTACGCATTATTTTTATCACCTAAGGCTTTAATACTCAAACTGAATACGCATTTTGATAAGCGCTACTCCAAATTTATCTAATCTAACTACAAATTTGAAATTCCATCACTTTGGGCCCCAATACAGACCCATTTTACGGAGGCACGGATTTCATGGGAAACAGTCACCAGGATTCTGTGCATCGACCTAAACATCTAAAAGTTATGATTTTACGTGTTTTCGTGATCATTTTTAAATTTTCTTCATCTTATAAGTTAAGTAAACACTTTTTCTTCCGAAAACGGTGCAAACAATTTAAAAAAACTTGTATGGGCTAGTGCGCATGCGTGGCTGAAACTGTTAAGGAGCACGGAGATATGACGCAACAGCATGAAGTTTTTACTGCACCATGGTAACGGCCAAATTATGATGTCTATACTGACGTACATGCCAGCGAAACAGCATTTTCTGTATCAATAAGCACTAGTATTGCTAGTATTGCAAGGCGATAAAACCCGAAGTCATCCTCAGAAATGACAACTTTTGTCTATTTTTCGCATCAATATTCGACCAGTGATCAGAATTCCGTCACAATCAACAAGGTCGCTACGCAATCCTGACATACGCATAGACAAAGAAGTGATACACCATTTCACAAGTCCGTCGGAGGTTCTGGCTATTTGCACAACCTTTTAAGGGGTTGTTTTGATGAATGGTCTAATGCGTTCATACTTTATATTGAATGCTTTTGAGGTCAGTGGGTCAAAGGTCAAATTCACCGTAGACTTTACCATTTCTGACTAGTCGGCTGCCATGTGGACATACGTGTTTTACAAATATATCTTGTTTAAGTTAAAAATAAAAGTTAAGCTACCAATTTTCCAGGGCTCTTTTTAGCTGTTAGGCCATTAAATCACCCTTTGATATGATTATTAACTTTCCCTGCTCATTGGGCCACCTATAAAATATACGCTCGTGTCTCCCTGTGGAGACTATTTCTCTGCTGCAGCACTCTGGAATAGACACTGTCCTCACATGTACATTTTACACTATGGTGAAATGGAGCATGTGTGTCTTGCATGCTCAGGGAAATTGACCAGTGGTCCAGACTGGGGTTGAACCCGGGACCTTTCGATGCCGAAGCGCGCCCTACCTCTAGGCTACCGCTCCCCACAAAATACAGAAACTATAAATAATTCATTCCAACTAGTATGAATAGGCATCAAAATATGCCCAATGCTACAGTTTTTGTATGAGGTGACAAGAAACAATGTCAGTTATTTTACAGTTAGCTATACACTATATCATAACTTCATATTTATCATAAAATGTCCGACAATTCACAAACACCCATTTAGTCCCCTCTGACAACAGATAACACATTTTTACACGTTGTCGTGGAAATGCACACTAATGCTAAACGTGCAATGTCATTATCATTTGTTTAGTGATAAAATAGTTTATGCTTACACGAATATTAATATTAAAATAAATGTTTATTATATTAAACGACTTGTTTATATAACTATGTGGATTTATCACACTTATTGGAGAATTTCTGGCAGTTATGATGCACCCTAGTTGTAGGGTACTAGTCCGCATGTTTATATTTCCAAAATATTTTAAAACATTTGCAAACAAAAGATCTAACACCTTGCATTGGTCTTGTTTGTTTTTAAAATACATTTTGAAAATGCATTTTAAGTATTCAAAATATTTTTTGTCATAATTACGGAAGCCCTGGAGGGACATTTATTATTTAACAATTAGGAAGAATTATTATTTATCATTTAATACTTATTATCTATAACTTATTATTTATTACTGAACACTACTGTATCTGGCGGGAAATAAAATATACGACTCGTGTCGATTAGACAAAAGGATATACACAACGTAACACAAGTACAATTATGTGATCAGATCCATTGCAAAGCGAAATAAGTCACTGGGGGTGAGTAATGTTTGTTGTCATTCAACTTTAAATAAGCTTTAATTTCATGGTCCATTTCCAAGGTGTTTGAGTTGGGCAGAGTTGTAAGTTCGCGAGTTAGCCGAAGCTGTAAGTTCGCAACCGCCAACTAGCTAACTGGGAACTTGGCATTGGCCTAACATGTGACTACTGTTGGATATGCTATGTCGCGACGTCGGCAACCAAAACCAAATGACGGCACGACACCCGACATCGAAATCCCGATGTTGATGTGCTCCGACGTCGGCACGGTGAATACTTGATATCATGACCTTCAATATATATTATAACAATATATGATGGTATGTTTAAATACTTGACAGGGCAATCTCAGTAAGTGGACGATTAAAATGAGTATCCTATTAAAAACTGATAGTAATGCCAATTACCAAACGATAAACTCATATATTATTGTTAGATGTCTGTTGTTCAAAAGTATTAACACCAGAGTGATGATGACAGGCTTTATAAATGTGAATTTGTAAAATGATTATTATTAATTATAGGAAAGTTGAAAAGGTATTGGAGTGGAAGCACTGTACTTTTCTCGAAAGTGTTGATGTGGTGAATAAGTCACACAGGAGATGTGGTGCCTCGATATCTGCCATCAGAGAATTAAATGCACAATCCTGGACTTAACTTGGTGATGGAATACGTTAACGCTGAGTTTAAGTTTTGTTAAATTGTTCTTCTGATGTTTTGTGAACATAATGTTGTTGAGAATGCGGCATTTGAAGTTAACACTTTACATCTTTGTGGATATTTACTCTTACGTCGCAAGAAACTATCAGATACTTGAAAGAGAGAAAAAACAACTTAGTAAAAATGTTTCTGTTTTAGAAGACTTTAGTATGTGCTGTTCCTGAATGAAAGGCTCGAATGCCACATATACAAAGAAACTGTACAAAAGGTTAAAATGATATTTGGCACATTAGTGGATATGACGAAAGAAACAATTTGTTTTATGCATTCATGCAGAAATAGAGATTGGAAATAACCGGACATAGTTGTATAATGATGTATGTTGTTAAAGGTTTAATGACCAATCCTAAATGTATTGTTATTTTGTTAATTACCATATTGAATCAATAAAAACATTGAAGCGTGTTCCTTGTATTTCTGAGCTGACTGTGGCACTAAAAGCACACATGTTAAGTTTGTTACAACCGTTATTTTGACAAAGCCACTGCGATTGAACAAATTCAAGCGTGATGGAGCTACCCCCAGCCATAACTTCTATAATAGGCTTTCATATTATCCATTTATCAAATTTTTAATGGACTTCTTTATGAATTGCCAAAATTATGATTCCGTTATCATATTCACCGCCTCAATGCTTACTTGTCCAAATATAAGTATGTGGGAACTTGCAATTCCGTGCGGTGGTTTCAAAATGATCTGGTGCCATTATTTGAGCAATTTATATCAGAATGCCCATGATGTTATATAAAAATCAAGCTATGTAGGAGAATATCCTTGACAGCACGAACACTTCTTATCACCTGGTGACAGGTGTGTCAGGCATTCCTCTGCCACTCCATTAGGGTCAAATATGAGACAGCCACTTGAAGATTCTTGACCTGTATAACTGATGTATCTTCAAGACAAAATACAATAAAGCAATAGACTGCTAACTATTTTATTTAATTTTCAAAACAAACACACCATACTTGGACGGGATATAAAACATAAACACTTTAACACAATATGTCGTAAACGCAAGTCATATGGTCAATGCTCTAAATAACATTCTTAAAGTATAATGTCTGTCCTTTTTCAATACGTTCATTCACATCGATTTTCATCATTTTTCCCCTCCATTCCTCAATACTTCTCCTGAAAGGCCGCTAGCGTATTTGCACCTTGTATTCTGATTTCCTCTCCATCCACGACCACGTCTTTCATATGAACCCACGGTCTGAAAAAACACAGAATAATTTATTTAAAATATATAAGACTGTACTTATTTGTTATTATTATTTATCTAATATTTAAAATTTATAACTTAAAACTTTTTATTTAAAAGTTATTACTTAAAACTTATACTTTAAAAGTAATTACTTAAAACTTATAATTTAAAATGTATTACTTAATACTTATAATTTAACATGTATTATTTAAAACTTATTATTTAAAACTTATTATTTAAAACTTATTATTTTAAACTTATTATCTAAAATTTATTACTTAAAACTGATTGTTTGTGGTTGATTGGTTTAAATGGCAATTTCAAATGCTATGTCACTTAAGACAGATGAGCACATTCCCTAACTATCTTTCCTGGGAAGGCCCAGCACCATACCCCTTTCTACCTCATGAACTGCCAAATTATTCACATTTTTTAACAGTCATGGTTTGAAGGGTTTACTAGTTGAGAAGCAACATCTGACCGAGTTACACAAAGAATGAAGCAAAACTAAACTGATAAACCCTGCCCAATATTAACACATTGTTCTTTGGCCTGAAGCTTGATAAGGGCCACCCCGGTTATACAAACCAGGTTTAGAAACCCATATCTAGGCCCATGAACTTTACAGACTAATAGCACATGTGATTAGAAGACACTTTTGCTAATTAACTATTGCATCCTACATAGTCTGAGAGCGCTCCAGAACCCATCAATGAAGTTCTAAAATTAAAAGTTTTTTGGGAGCATGCCTTGGACCCCGTGCAATGCATTGGATGCATTTGCATAAAGCTGGGAATGGCAATGCAGAGTTAACGGTGGTACAAAATAGTTGCAAAACGCACTAACGATGTCGTAGAACTTAAAACAAATCCAGTTGAGCGCATGCCAACGGACACCCTAAAAATGATTTTTCGTTCTCCTCAATTTCGAGCCAGAATTTATCAATTCGATTCTACATCGATAACTAACAACAATAGTATGATTAAATATATAATATAGATACAAATAACAAGATTTTAATACCTTCTGTAACGCATGTCCATCTTCAATGGCTCATCGTGCCTGTTTGCCGCAAAATATGGCGTGTGTCAATAACTTATAAGTAATAGGTTATAAGTATTAGGTAATAAGGGGCAAGTAATAGGTAATAATTGTTTAATAATTGTTAAATTATAAATGTCCCTCCAGGGCTTCCGTACATAATCGATTTTGTTATCGTAACTTCTAGTATCGGCGTGCAAGTTTATATAATTTATACCGGCCTGTTGCCGCAGAAGAGCCAACTCTCTAGGAAGTACAATTTTTTTTGGACCATCCAAACTTGCGGAAGACATAAGCTTTGTAAATAGCCCTACTTAGCATTAAAATACTTTAGTACGTCAGTCAGCCTAAATTAAGACCTGTGTTTATATGTTAGGAAACGATATATATCAGAAACAAGACATAATATTCGATATCGATATTTTAAAACATCGATATTAATATATTGAACATAGTTATTTACATATTGAACACCAACTCAGGTAATTCGAACACATATCTAGCACAAAAGATCTTTGTAATGAAAGACGATTATTAATTTATTACCGGTATTCGCGCAGGTACAACCACAGGTTGAAATACAGTGCAAATCAATCAATATCGATGTAGTGTATTTCGTCCAACGAGAATTTTAGCTCAGGCTATAACGGCGTTGTCTTGAAGTTTGCCGTACTATGCAAATACAAAAAAATGTACGTTAAGGAATTCTAATTTCAGAGCAGAGGATGCCAAAAACGACGACCGTTTCTGTATAAACATGCTTTTTACAGAGGTAATAAAATCCAACAGGCCATCCTCTGTCTAAATTATTTCTACACGAATATTCCAATATTCCCCTGGTGTAAATTGTCTTGTGGTTTTTGACTACAAAACTGTCGTGACCGCTGATTAAGACAGATTCGTCATGCCACCAAGGTCAGTAAAGCCAAGTATGGGTAACATCACTGGATCAGAATGAAAGAGAGGAACACCAAGGAATGTCCTCAGAATACCGGCCAAATTTGTAAGTAAAGAGGCTTTTAATGAGGATTTTAGCACGCATGAAATGGCAATGGTAAAGTCTTCGCAAAGAATTTTCTGATAATGTTATGAAATTGTTAGATACTATTCAGTATTTACTTGATTTGTACCACGTGACGTAGTCATATTGGGGAAATATTGTGGGAAATTAAATGAACACTATTTAAGTTAAATCTGAGTGGTGGTGGTTTGTTTTCATTATTCAGTATTAACATATAATACTCATCTTTAATTGTGAATATTGTATACATGCAAAACAAATCCAGAACAATAGTTCTTACGATACATTTACTACAATAGGCTGCGCTTATATTATTTCAATATTCGAAAGATTGAGAATTAGCTTTTTGTAAGGATAGATACTTAGTAGTCCGTCATTCTCATTTCCATTTCAACGTCTTTAGAGTTCTTGCCCTTTAATGGTCAAAACTAAGTTGTGGTGGATCCAAATTAAACGTTTTTGGTGATGACCTGGAAGAAGAATATGTCGTGATGTTATTAAGCTTTAATATTGGTATTACCTCTCTACAAAACACATTTTAAAATACTTGATTTTGCAACATTTAAATTTGTCGAAGAACAGCCGTATTTACACAGCTGTTGAATGTATTGTAATTAATTTATGTTATCACAGATTGTTGTTGTAGTCCAGCAATAATGTCTCCAAAAATCGAGTAATCATTAATTTTTGGAGAAAGTTGCCAAACTTGGTATATACACTGGGCAAACATATTGGAACATTTTTTTCATGAGACCCATCTCGTATCTGCCATTATGGTTGCCATGGCAACCATTTTTAAAGATGGCCGCCAAAAACGAAAAATCGGTGTATATCTTATTTAACGCATGATAACAACGTTATTATGAGTAATTGTAAAGTATTTTTATTAGAAATAACTTAATTAACATCTAACTTATACCTTTAACCGAAAATTCGTTTCGAAATATCCAAAATGGCCGACAAAATGGCCGCTAAATTTGAAATATTCTATATAATAGTCTTTAGGTATACTTATACTATATTTTTAACATTTATACTGATAGTTCTAGAAAAAATCTGGTTAAATGTATTCCAGTTTAATTATTTATTAGTGGATAAAGCAGACATTTTATTTTAGGGACGTAAATTTCAATATAGATAAGCCTCGATCTGAGAAAAGGGCCCTTAAATAACATGACATGAAATTGAGAAAATTGAGTTTTTAAGTTACGTCACCATTTTCTGCGAATTTCAGAACAGGGCACAAAATGCACATAAATGTTTTATGTTATATCCTGCCACATAATTGTTACCTTGTAACATACTTAATGTGGAGTTCTAAACTAACACTTGAGACCTATATTTTTGGGGTAAAATATGAGAAACTACCAACAAAAGTGAGGATTTTTGGAATTGGCAGACAACAATGTCATTTATAGTAGTATTTTATTGAAAACCCCTGCAATATAAGTGTAGTATCTTATAGTATTATATATCATACGAAATTATCGGCTATTGGTCAAGATACGATATTTTGGGGTAAAATACTACAAAATGAAAACAAAAATGATGATTTTTGGAATCTGTTTACTGTAATGTCATTTATCATGGTATTTGATTATTAATCAATATGATGGACACATATTGTCTTCGTGCTTATGATATTGCTAATCTGGTACCTAAATGTTATGTATTTTAAGACATTTTTGGGGCAAAAACATTGGAAATATAAACAAAAGTGAGGATTTGAGGAATCGATTGGCCACGATGGCATTTAAAATCGTATTATTTATATAACAACTGCAATTCGTTTGTAGTAACTTAAAGTTTAGTATATCAAATAATATATTATCATTTATGATTACTGAATGCTATTTTGGGGTAAAATCGTACAAAATATAAACTAAAATGGTGATTTTTGTAATAGGTTTACTACAATGGCACCAATAGCATTATTTAGTTATAAATCACTAAGATAGACATATGCAGTTTTTCCTATTAAGATATTAATAATCTAGTTTCAAAATGACTGGCGTCTTGGGATATATTTGGGGTGCAGTCAAAAATATAAAATTAATAACAGTGAGGATTTTTGGAATCTAATGACCACAATGTCATAACGCCACAAACTGTGCTATTTTATAATTAATCACTAAGATAGGCACATGTTGCCTTTTCGCATATTAAGAAATTAATAATCTGTTCTAAAAGTTGTTCATATGTTATGTTATCTTTTTTGGGTCAAACATTACTAACTATAAACAGTAATTAAGTATTTTTGGAATCAGAAGACTTCACAATTATTAAGCAACGTATTCGTTAATAACTCACTGCATTTATGTATGAAATAACTTGTGTAAAATGCAATTCTTAGGAATGAAACACAAAAAGTGTAAATAAAACAACCTACTCCAAGCAATTATGTATCAGGCAATGATGTGTACCACAAAGAGCCGTTATCTACCAAAAGCATTGCTAAGACAGGAATAAAACATAACGTGTCGCCAAGAAAGGAATTTCTGACGAGGAATTGCTGTGCCCGACCAAATTAGGTATCTTTATTGTCAGGATAAAAATGTTCAGTGAGACCTAGGCATAATGATTAATACCACACATGCATGGAATCTCTGCATATTGTATTTTCAGTAGATCATATTGTTTGAGATGGCTTTACCTGGTCATATTTTCAAATACTAGTACCTGGTGTGGCCTGGACATTTTCGAAATTATACAGGGCTTCAAGTCTGCTAATCAAATGAGGTTAACACTACAAGTGGGCCTCATTTCCTTGATTACTGTTACAAAATTTGTTAAGTGTTACACTCTAAAGTCACCATCTCATATGTTTTTGTTAACGTTGCATTGTTTGAAAGACACACACTGAAGTTGCGCAACAAGAAACTATGAAATTTGAAAAGCATGTTTTCATGTCGGCCAAATAATCTGGCGCAAAATACTTATATATTCTTTAGACAAGCTACATTTACAGCAATTGCCATCATAATATCTCATTCAAAGTAATTTAATAGTAAACTGGTACTCTTTTAAGTAACTGTGACGTTGACCCCTGATGCTCCACTTATATATGAGCCGTAATCCAGGAAAACCTGCTGACTTGACATCATGTAATTACTGTATAAAACAAGGTTTTGAAAAGGCTCTAAAATAAGTGAAACAATGTATATATCTGTTGATTCTACTGTAAGTAATTTATCCATATAGTACTATATCTTAGCTTTAAATATCCTCATGAATTATGTTGAAACTATATACTTTGTTGCCATGGTTACTAATTTCGGAAAAATACTTCAATTAAGAAAAACTGAGAGTAAGCTGTTTAAAACAACAGTAGCCTATCTCTAAATGCAACATGTTTCTATTATGATACATATTTTAAAAATCAGAACATAATTCTAAAATGTGTCACTATTTTTAACATTTTATGTCAAGAATTAATCATATGGGGTAATTATGAAATACGTTTTACAGTCAAATTACGTTCGAATGACGTTCACGTCGTCAGGCAAAAAACTCGGAATATTGACTATACAAAAATAGCTGTAACTTCCTCAAAACTCAAGATATTCACACAATTTCTTTTAAATCATTCTTCATTGGCATTAGTCTTTATAACTATGAAACATCACAAAAATGTTTCTTGTCAAAATAGCAGGTTTTCCTGGAGACTGGCTTATTATATATAACATTGTAAACTCAAGGTTTTGTCTGTTTATAAAATCTGGATCCGGTCATAGCTTAAACAGTTTTGGAGCTAGGTTGATAAAACTTGGTATGTGGATACAGATTAATAAGCAAATTATTCATGTCCATTTGTGTTTTATTCAGACAACAATTGCGGTTGCTATGGTAACAAAAATATAGAAAACCAAACAGGGTGCTTATATATTGCTTGTAATTCGTAACTAATTGTTATTATTTAGCAGAAACTGGCTTTTTATTTTATCAACGTCGACCTTGACCCCATTTACACCTATTTTGATGGAAAGTATCTTCTCGGAAGCTATATATTGACCACATTTCATTCATATATGTCATTCCAGACTAAATATAGTCAGCGGAAACCGATTTTCTATTTTTAGTAACAGTGACCTTGACCCCAAATGACCAATTTTTTATCCCAACGTGTATCATCCTACAAGCAACGTATATAGCAAGTTTCATCCAAATATCTCATTCTTAACGGAAGTTATTGAACAAAAACCGATTTTCTATTTTTAGTAACAGTGACCTAGATATTGACCCCACACATCCAACTTTTTATTTTTAGTGGCGTATTGAGTCAAGCTACGTATACACCAAGTTTCATCACGATATGCAATTCTAAACTGAAGTTATTGGGCGATAACCGCCATTTGATCATTTTGGCGGCCATTTTGAAAACCGTTGCTATGGCAACCAAAGAAAATATTTTAAGTGGGTCTCATGAAAAAAATGTTTCAAATGGACCAAGGAACAGTTGTACCAATTTTGGTAACTTTCTCCAAAAATTAATGTTTATTGGACATTATTGCTGGACTATTGGGGAAAATGTCCTTGGTGAGAATATTGGGGAATGTATATACACATACTGGACTATTTTGGTAGATGGAGTTATTTGTGTTATTTGGTCAGCGTAATGATTTCTATTTGTAATACTTGTAGTAGCAATAGAAATCGAGCGTTCATACGAACTAAACGGGACTTGTCTTGCAAAGTTCAGCTTTGCCATGAACAGTTTAGTCTAGGTTATTTAGACTGTTACTGACTTTGTATAATGTCTGTATGTGCGGCCGCCTTGGTTTATTGTCAGAGTCATTTTCTGAAATGCTTTCAAATGTATCCACTTGAAACGCAACATAGTTATTTACAATCACAAGGGGAGTCCATATTGACAAGGCTAACAACCACGTTACCTATAATTATTGTGTTTTCTGCTCTTGTTACTCTTAGAACTTTTATAACTCACATATGAACAAGGATACTATCAAGAACGAGAAAGTCGAGTTTTCAGCACTTATATGCGGTGCTCTTGATCCCTTACGGTATGTCAACTATGTTGCAGTCACAGGGCGAACACCGGACACTTCCAAGCGTTATTAGTTTGAAATTAACCATAAAGCAAGCGTTGGCCTAAGCAAATGTATAATAATAATGTAATGATCTTGTGAGTGTGGGGCTATGCTAAACGCCAAACTGGAAATAAGTTGGCATCATGGCCGGATTACAAGCATGCTTCGCTAGACTATTCTGCATAACTACGTTTTCGAGTTCGTGAACAAATCATCCAGTTAGCAAATTCAACCGTAATAAAGCAATGTTCAAATTTGCATAACGTGTAATGAACCAAACTTTAGGCGCATAATCATTGGCATGTCTTCTGCGAGCCTGTTTCATATATTTTGTTTGACAAACAAGTACTCGCGCTGCTTGATGACGTTCCAGACATTCAGAAGGCAATTACAATCCCAATAATGTTCCATGCTTCTACGTGTTTTGAATAACAATCTTTCCAGTTGGGTAATAAAAGACATTTCTTCTTCAATGAATAGAGCCGGTGATAATGGGAAGTTAATGATGTATGTATTTAGCATGGCTTAACATGTCCATTCCAATGTCATGTAAGTTAATCCAAAAATACTTTTTAATCATGTGGGGACCTCTAGTATGCCCATTCACTGGAATGACAGATGTCTTTTTTGGGGTTCATCGATTGACGATGAACGGATTGGCTACACCACGGCATACATGTTTTAAGAGCCGGTGGGCTTCCACTTTAAAATGATAAAAATGAAAGCAGTATACAAAAACAAATTGCGCAAGGGTCAAGAAATGGGGCGTAAAGACGTTAGCTAATTGTTACTTAGATTGCGTTTACTTAATTTCTTTTTCTCATGTTGCAAGGTCATTCAATATATTTCTTTTTCATTTTTCATCATATACTCATTTTTATACATCAATTCAAAGTTAGGGGCACATTTAAGACATTAGTTTATTTTTAATCTAATCTTATGTTGCTCATCGACGTCTGACTTAGAACAAACAACAGCATGGGAAATTAACAAATATCTAAATAATTTTGGTTAAATTGGCTAAGTTTCGTTTATGTCAATTTAATAATTTGTTTGAAGATTATTAACATTTCGTCTAGTCTTACTAATTTTGATATTTCGTTTAGACGAGAATGTAAAAAAGGAGCCGGTCACATGTTTGAGTGTTTCTCAAAAGGCGTCCCATACTGCCTTATATGGAAGGCATTGTAGCTAGAATATGTTTGGATGGTTTTGTAGGACCGTTTGACATATAAAGTGCACAACAAATATTGAAACTAGGGGATTGTTTAAACAGTTGTTATGCTAATTGGGTACTCCATTTAATTGAAATAAAACGCCGTAATGTATTTTTACATTTAAATATGCAGAGTGAGTGATTAGTTTTGTTCCAATGCATGTTTATGAAAGGCGTATTAAAATACACTCAATGGATGGAGTCTTACAGTGGCTGTTCAATTCATATTTGTGATTGCATTGTGTCTTGTAGTTTTATGCTTATTCAAGCAATGTTAACACTTATATGAATGCTTATTTAATGTTATCTGTTACGTGACAAACAGTCTGGGGACCGTTGGCGCACCACCGAATATCTCCAAGACGGTTTCCGCCACGCTTCCTGGTTCGCTGAGCTTTCCTTAGACACTCATTAAGAGATTCTCCCGTCCACTCACTAATGTACAAAATGACAAATATGGTATACATTTTTTTATAATTATTCAAAATTATTACCGGTCATCATTAAAGACATATCGCGGCGGTTGGTGATATACACCAGGAATAAGGTGTCGACCGTAATCAGTATAAGTTGCCAGGACTTCACAATTGACTTGAAATAAAGTTATGTACATCAAACTAGCTACATGTACCAAATGGTCTTTGGTTGAACATAGAGAGACACAAGGACATACCATAAAAAAATTATGCTTTAATTATTCTGAGCATATATGCAATCAACATATCATACACTGGTTTTGTTGTAACGTTTTTAATTTTAACTTGTTATATATTTTGTGTTCATTGTTTATGCAGTATTGGCGCCAGTTTAAAGTGCAAATTTACAAAGGAAATCAATTCTACACAGGTATCTACTTCAAGTCCAATTTTTGCAAAGAAATATTTTCCCCAAAAAATTTGAGAGATATTTATTTATCAGCGTATTTTTTCGTCGTTAATACCGAAAAGAGGAGTGTTTATAGCAACTGAGAAATGTTAATACAAATAGTAATGCGGGTAGAAGGAGATCGACGTACCGACACTTATGTATGTATCTCAAGGCGTCATTAACACACGATCCTTGTCCATGGAAAACATTTATTTACTTTTTATTTACTTATGGAAAGTCTTTGACATTGACTAATCTTCTTAAAGACAACGGCTGCATTGTAAGCATTTGTAATGCATTACACATTTAATTTGAAAGCTCACTGTCATGGTGGAAGCCGTGTATAAACATTAGGTTGTATTAATTTATACCGCTTACAGTCCTCCTTAACCGATGTCTGGTCTGATGCTTACACCTAGACCATTAATACAGAAATTGTCTGAAAACTGTCTGATGTGGACAGTGCGGAAATCTGCTATAGTTAATTTATCATGATTTGTCTTTGTTTTTAATTCAATATTCCATAATCAATATGTCAGAATGCTTAATTATTCTCGATGAAATAGTCGTGACTTTGGCTAGGGTTGTGTCCTCAACATGTGAAGACGCTGCCAGTTGCTTGCTAAAGGGTAAAATGGTATTGACAAATAGTTCCAGGAAGAAAACGAACGGGATCAACTGACAATCGTATTTGATACACGTAACTGACCAGCAATATCGAATTTCCTTTGGTGGAGCGGCCAATGCATTTGTACTCCATTTGGCAAGATCATCATAATTCATTTCAAGACTGAAAAAACTTCATCTTTTATACACATTCATTGAAACCAATATATAATCGTGACGTAATAATCCATATTACAGCCTAATGATCCTATGGTATGACACATTTGCACTGAATACTAGTGTTGCATGTGATCAAGGTATAGTACGCGAGCATTTGTGACTGCTCATCCATTTTGAAGGACGCTTGGCAAGAGGTTTCGCCAAAACAAACTAGTAAACACCTTTATACCACAGTACCACCACTCTGCTAACACAAAACTTTTTATTTTTCGAGTTTAGGTAGTGTCCTAAATCGGCCTAAAATGGGTAAAAGTTTATGTCAATGTCCTTGGTGTCAACTGCCATACATTTGTATGATCATTTCCAATGGTATTCGCATTTTATGTTTTGTATTTTTGGATACTTTCATTTCCCTTTCGCAGTATGTTTACCCAATGGATGTATAGAGTTTTCTCAGTGCTGCAGGTAAATAATGATCAGGGGACATTAATCTAGGGACCATGTTGATTTCGAAAAGCCAAAAGATATGTCCTACCGCCGTACAAATATTCTGAACATGAATGTGACTATAGCATAATTATGCGTACCTGAAAGAGATCGAGATTGTTTTTGACAAGATCGGATGAACGTGTAGATGGTTTAGAATTCAACGTATGTTACTATAAATAGTAACAAATTCGGGGACATAATTATTTCGGATAATACCGGGTATTCGGATAGAAGATTCCTGAAAAGTTATCGTATGTTACTATAAATAGTAACACTTTCGGGCACGTATTTATTTCGGATAACACCAGGCATTCGGAGAAGATTTTGAAATCAACTATAAATAGTAATGATATCGGGAACATATTTATTTCGGGTAATACCGGGTATTCGGATAGAAAGTTTTAGAGTTATTGTATGTTTCTATATAGAGTAACACTTTCAGGATACTATCAACTCCCAATAATCCTGAGTGTTCGGAACGAAATGTGTCATTTTGAGGCGGTTCAACTGTAGGTATCTTATGTAGTGTAATATATTATAGTTTGATATCAGTGTATCAATTACATGAGACTATGGGCTACAAACACAAGACAGTATTTGCTTTACTTTGAAATTAAAAATAAAACACACTTATTTTTTATTTCGAAGTGAATCTAAATTCGTCTTGGGATTGTAGCCAAAAGTCACGTGATATTGCTTTATAATTATGTACTCTGATATTAAACGAAGTAAATTAATTAGAAAGGTTAGAGAATGTGAAGACAGGAGTGACGAAAAACGAACAAAATTGGAAAACAATTCTAAGTGATAGCGCCATGTGTTCGGTATGCTTTTGATATTTTCGTGCATAATGTACTTTATACTAGGAGGTGACAGACAAATGCTTCCAGAACGCAAAAACTATCGATAATTGCAACAGAACACCAACAAAATGACAACAGCAGTTTTATCAACCAATTAAGAATTGGCATCGAGTTATATGTGTATAATTTTAAACGAAGGTCTAGAACATTTGGTGTATGGAATTCAAACAATAAATTTTGAATCTTAAAGATAAGTGGATCTACTTTATTAGTTTGTTAATACGTTGACGTAACAGCATACGTAACATAGTATGAATGCTAATTGGCTGATGGCGATAGCATATCTATGTCACTTTAATAGGACTCGCAGGAGTCAAAGAAGAACCGGTTTCTTTTCTACACAGCCGCCCTTATCCATATATTTCCATCTTTCACTTACATACTTAATATACGAAAAAGTGTATTCATTAATTAACTTGGTGTTACTTAACACAGACACAAAATAAACTAGTCCGTCTCGAACTGGTATGTACATTAAGAACAGAACATGACAAACGAGTCATTGGAGTATGGCGTTTGATATCTGCCATTTCGCGTTGATGACGTGCAATGTCGAACAGACTATCCAACATACGAATGGAAATAAGACTAATTATTCTATTATAAAGTATTGGTTCAATGAAACTAACGTCTTCTCCTTAGTATTGCCCTTTATGATAGTACAGGTGTAGCTTCCTTTTGGTAATCGAAGCAGACCATGTCAGTGTGCATCGTCGGATGCCCACGGTACAGTCCAGTTAATCAGGATAAAAATACAGTGACAACTAGTACGGTGTAAAAACAAGTATAAAGGCTTATACCAACAATTCAATACCTAACTAAACGCTACCTATTTAAGCAATCGTTTTAATCTTTAGGGTACACATAAAGGATGACATCACTGTCAATATATCCTAACATAGATACTTAAGAACAATAGCAAAAAGTAAATACGTAATGGATCTGACACAGACATTTTCTATATACATGTACAAACAATTAAAATTTACTCTTCGTTGGTTGCAACAGTATATTATTGCATTGTCTTATCATTGAGATGGACATAGTTATATTGGCTTACTCTTCACGATTCCGAGTATTCCTTGCATGCATGCCAAACTATAGTCTGTCTAATATACCCTATGTTTAGAAAGACAACTCCCCAATCTACTCCTTTCTCATCAAATTATTTCCCTTTGCATCCTCAAACATAGGATAATCAAAATCTAGCAAAAATTGAAAAAAAGTTCTGCTATTTGATTGATAAAATATGTTATCTTGTCGGGTGGCCAGACTAACCAAACTAATACCGAGTCGGTTACCGCGGAAGGAACGGGGTGTGCCGCAGTGGGACGCATATTGACTCATTTTGACCGCGTGATATACCGGATGTCCGACTTCTAGTGTGAAGAGTCAATAGTTCAAGAACAAGTATGTACATATTAAATGTCAAGCTATCATAACAAATAATGCTGATTTGAACAGTTGAAATGTTGAGATAAGTTGCAAACATAAGTATCAAATATAAACCACAGAAACAAAACCCTGAAATAATTCCTATTTTCTATTTTTCTTTAATTTTGTTAGACAAGTCGATAATTTTGCATAGCATATATTCAATATTCCAGAAAATTGGGGGATTAAAAAATCAGCGACGACACATTGGAGTCCGTGTGGAAAGGATTATGCACCCTTGAGAAAAGTAAAAAGGCATTAGTTTAGATATTTTCTCTAATTGAAATGGAATGCGTCTGGAAACAATTCCCTGTCTTGTTAATGGATTGGGACAGGAAGGATTTAAAGCAAACAAGATGAAACAGCACGCCACAGGCTTACTGACACTCACAAACATTTTTCTTTCTGAATGAATTACTTGTATCAATTAAAATAGTCGTTTCTGGTTTTGTTTTTGATAGTCTGTCTCTTAAAATCGTTTGGAATTTATATACAAGTATTTGACGTCACATGATTATGCGTGGGGTGCTACCTTTACCGATTGCCCATATCTTCATATACGAACCAACCAACGACAACGTGCATTACATTTGTACAATCAGTATATAACAGTCTCGTAAAGCTGTGTAGTTTTTGGCATGGTATTTGGGGCCATCCAGGATCAGTTACTGGGTCAGGTCATAGTAATACCTTGTCTAGTCACCACGTGAGGTCACCAGTTTTGGCATATCTTCATAAAACTTTAGGTTATTCATGTTTAGGGCAGGTGGGCCTTTGTCTCTTTCTATTATCTCGGTTATACGTTGACATTTTGTCGTGTAATTGTGTTATGTGATATTTTTATGCTTTCTGTGTACGGCTGATTTCGAAGGAGAGGGTCGTAAGTACAAAAGCGCTATTTTGAGAAAACAATCGTCTAAAACTACTACATGTGTATATGCCATGAAAAACGAACCTTTTCAATTTCAGTTTACTGTTGTTATCATAAATGAACGCATTGCTTTGCAGGATCTTGTATTATGATTAAACACGTAAACTTGCAATCGTATATGTTGTCGTTCAACAACCTTGTTCAGCCTGCCAATCTAGCAGCGCACTGGAGCCTTATTCACCAACGTTGTAAGATCGACATTCAGACTTAGACTTAAAATTGACAAAATTTATAATCACTGTGATTAGAATTAGCCATGTAAAACTCTATCTGAGTATTTGATGTTATCCACTGAACATGTATACCCATTTATATAAAAATCGTTACATCTATATTAGCATGAGAGCGAATAGAACATTTGGCAATATAAAGTCTAAGTCTGAGGTTTAAACGTACGATGTTGGTGAATAAGGCCCCTGGACTGTTACATTTAGGTTCAGTGTCCGGATTGAGTTGGTTTTGTTCATACATGACAATGTGCCATACTTTTCTACTGAGAAAAACATAGGGCCTATTATTAGTATATGCAATGATGGATAAATGCTCGATATTGTCTCCTTTGACATTCAATTCTCCCGATTTAATTCATAAACTGTCATCAAATGTAATAGAGGGTACAGTGTGTACAGTCCATGTCGTTCAAGTGCTTCCAGATAATGGCTTTCAGTGGCATTCTGTTAGCTCATATTCAAGTCATTGTGGCATATAATACTGAAGTACAAAATCAAACGGAAAATGCGTTGAACAAAAAAAAAGAATAAATGAATGGTATTTACAAAGCCTGTCTGTTTTAACGATGAATTATTTGTCAATATCTGAGTGGTTGTTCACTTTGAAATATTCCTGATCGGCGGATAAAACATCTAAATGTAAAGACCAAAGTTGTCCGTTTCCGAAGCAAAGCGCTACCGAGCGCCTTCATTCAGTAACCTCCCGTTCAAATAAATATAGAATGCATGACTTACCCCCGTGGAAAGCACTTCACGTGGCGCTTTGATTAGGAAATAGGTACCCTCTGGCTAAGACATGATGGTGCCTTACATACATTGGTTACCCGAATCAAGCTTGCAAAGTACATTGTCAATAACCGGATGTGGAAAATACGTCAGAACAAAGATACTTATAAATAATACTCAACAGTTTTAGTAGTGACTGTTATTCGACTTTGGTTCTAAAAAGTATTGGTTACATACATGTATACACAAAGCAAGACGCTGTTAGTAGATCTCTATTAAAAAATACAAAAATGTAACATATAAAGACATAATGTGCCAGTCAGTTGCATCCACGGACTTCCACCCCACGGAACAGCTGATGGTAAAATCTCCCGAATTTCTCTTGGGTCGGAGAATAAGTCATCCACATTTCCCCGGCAGTGCAGGGGAAGCTGAAAGGCAAAAACAAGGCCGTTTCCCCAGCTATCGGTAAGTGCCATGGATGCAACTGACTGGTGCATTATCCCAAGTCTCCATGGCATCAGCAAACCTTAAGATTACTTCCGCCACATCAGCAAACTTCAGATTTAACGTTGAATAGTTTTTGTATTCTATGCTCGCGGTTTGTGAACAAAAAAATACACAGGATGTCTTAAAACACCTTACACTCATTAAATAAATGTTGAAGATTAACTTGTCATAACTGGTCCAAATGTTTGATAATCTTTTGATATCCGGGTACTTAAATTGATAATCGGTAAACCGCGACACCTTCAGATATGCGGGGACAAATGAGAGATGAACTCAGGTTATCAGTTTATCCCGCGGAGATTAGTTTTGAGTCTCGTTTGATTAAATTGATCAACATGACACTACTTGTGAGTTATAAACATCCGTAGATGACGAACATTAGGTTTCAAAACAAAACATTTGAAATAAATTATCGGCTAAACAAATTAAGCGAATGTATTAAAATTAATAAAACTTTTAAGTCAACTAAATAACTTTCCCATGCCAGTTTTGTTAGGATTTAAATTGCTTAAGCATGTTTGTATGTTTGAATTTTGAAAGAAGTATGGCACAGTTTGCTGAACATTTGATAGGAAAATATGACTAGCTAGTAATGGGAGTACAAATAATATAAACATGTTGACAGTTTTCACTCATGATTTGTGAAATTAGAAGAAAAAACAAATTGGGGGCCAAAATAAGTGAAGTCTTTTAATGACTTTCATACAATAATTTTATGTACATGCAAAACATTATGTTTTTCCTAAACCTACAAAGTACATACCCAAGCCAAAATGAAAAAGTTAGAACAAACGATCATTTGGGCAAATGCAACAAATATTAAAGTTTGGAGGTTTGCCCGTGATGAAAAAGATAAACAGGAATCTGGTGACACAGACTTGATTTTGAACACAAGTCAACAATAGAAATGTCATGTAATCTAGGTTATGTCAATACCCACGTTGATCACTTGACATACATGTAATTATCGCAAGACAATTATCATATGTAGACATATTATCAACTGTTGATCACTGACCTATACGTTGTTCGGGTATATCTACAGACAGAAAGGAGACATTTTATTTGTAAACAAACATTGACTGATGTGTTGTAAACAAAGACACACTAGGTCAATTCAGGTAGCGATATTCTGTTTATACATTATATACAGTTGTAACCTGTTTTACCACTGTTGGACAAGTTGAAATTAAGTTGTGCTCTGTTCTAGTGTTTTTTTTCTTCTGTTGGGCAAGGTTTATGCCTTTTTGTTATAAAGTTATCTTATGTACTAGTTTTTTTTCTGTTGGACAAGGGGTATGCCTTTTTGACTGAAAATTGTGCTCGGTTCTATGTTTTTTTTCAGTTTGGCATGGTCTGTGCCTTTTTGTCATAAGGTTGTGTTTTGTAGTAGTTTTTCTTCTGTTGGGCATTGTCTGCGACTTTTGTTTACAGGTTACAAACCACTAAATGCCTCCGCGAACCAAAATAGGATACACTCAAATAGTCCCTAAATAAACTTGTGATTGTGTTTAAATGGTAGTATGCTTTGACAAGGTGGAACTGGAATCATCTAATTGGGTTTACAGGCATTGTATACATGTATGTGATGTATTGAAACTGTTTTATTTTACATATTTCGAGATTTTGGCCAAAATACCAAAGCGAAAGTAGGGTAGGGTAAAACCCGGATTTGGTCGCTCCGCACGCCTGTAAAAATATGTTCACCGCGTTGGACGGACAAAATTTTTCTTATATGATATGCGACCCCCTGTTTTTTTTTGTATTTTCTTAAAGCTGGTAGCCCCTTCTTTTCATTGATATATGTCTGCCACCTGGCCATAGACTTTAACATGTATCAACCTGGGACTGACTATTGTAACTTTACATTGAGCTAAAGAACAAATTTATTTAGTGGTTTGTGACCTACACGTGTCCTTTCAAAGTTGCATATTATAACGCCTTGTTTGTTCGTTTGTGATCGCTCTTTTAGCATGTCTTTGTAGGGCTTTGGGTTATCCCCTTTTTACGACTGAGACTTAGACATTTCGTTTCCTCGTTGGATTGTGTGTGGGCGTTGTCTCGTGTATTTGTGTTATGTGGTGTTTTTTATGTTGAATGAGATTTGACCCATGTTGGCATATGTTTCTACCGGTTGACGGCTTGTTTCTAGGTAACCTTACCGCAATGCTTCGCTTACATGTTGAGATGGTTTGTCGCTTGTTTGATAATACCTTAACTCTGAATTTGGAACTTGTGGATTTGTCAACTTGTCTGCATCTCCTAACCAAAGATGGTAGTGACCTAGCTGTATAAAATAGAGAAAACTTGTCGGTTTCTCACCATGCCGGGGTTACCTAATCCCAGTCTTCTTTCTCCTAGCTAGGGAATCCGACGCGTACGTGTAGATGCAAAGTGAATAAGCTAAACTGTAGCTAAGTTGTCGATCGTTCATGGTGAATTAGCTAAACTGTAGCTAAGTTGTCGATCGTGCATGGTGAATTAGCTAAACTGTAGCTTAGTTGTCGATCGTGCATGGTGAATTAGCTTAACAGTAGCTAAGTTGTCGATCGTGCATGGTGAATTAGCTTAACAGTAGCTAAGTTGTCGATCGTGCATGGTGAATTAGCTTAACAGTAGCTAAGTTGTCGATCGTGCATGGTGAATTAGCTTAACAGTAGCTAAGTTGTCGATCGTGCATGGTGAATTAGCTTAACAGTAGCTAAGTTGTCGATCGTGCATGGTGAATTAGCTAAACTGTAGCTTAGTTGTCGATCGTGCATGGTGAATTAGCTTAACAGTAGCTAAGTTGTCGATCGTTCATGGTGAATTAGCTTAACAGTAGCTAAGTTGTCGATTGTTCATGGTGAATTAGCTAAACTGTAGCTAAGTTGTCGATCGTTCATGGTGAATTAGCTTAACAGTAGCTAAGTTGTCGATCGTGCATGGTGAAGTAGCTAAACTGTAGCTTAGTTGTCGATCGTGCATGGTGAATTAGCTAAACTACGGCTAAGTTTTCGATCGTATACCAGTAGGCCCTATAGTGAATTAGCTAAAACCACATATTACTATTAAATTGTTTTCGGGTGTATGAGAAACCCGTCATTTTTATCACCTTATCGTGTCATGTAGTGAACTTAGCTTGGTGGCAGCGGTAAGAGGGTTAATGTTTTACCTTACTACCGTGAACCTCGGAGATAACGGCAGACATTTCATGGATGTGTCACGGACAAATTGTTTCGTTACTGGACAGTATACGGCGTTCACGCCATTATTACAATATTCAATAAATTTACTAATCTTATGTCAGCAAAATGAAATGTTAAAATAATGTGTCAGGGGAGTCAATACATATTTGTATAAGTATTTATGTTAGGTGTTTACTCGTGGCGAGTTTAATCAATTTTAAATATTATTAAATTGACCAAATATGCTTCGTTCAATACTATGAGCCTCGGCTTATCAGGGCTGGTGTATAATTCAATATATAACGTTCCCTAGATACAGCGGTGGTCACAATCACTGTAAAATTAAGATTGACCTGAGAATTACATTAAACAAATACTAAAAATATCATTATCACCTCATTTATATATTAGGACAACAAATTGCAAATTAAATACGATAAATTATAAAGAGGGACATGAATACAAGTCCGGATCTCCAGAAACATCTCAAATAAAAATCTCATCTCAAATTGAGATTTTGCTCAATTCAGAGTCTGAATTTGGGATAAATTTAAAGTTCAAGCTCTTTAATTTTTAATATTATAAACCAAGAATAATGCTTTATGTTTTATGATGCAAATCTCGAGTCCAGACTCGCACGAAAATTATCTAAATGATACATTCAAGGTGCAGCAACCAAACTTTTTCACGAACACCATTTTTCCTTCATTTTAATATTTATTATATCTTATTCTATTTATTAAATATGCATTTTACTTTAACTGTACGAGCCAGCCATTATTTGCATCACCTCGGAAATGTATTAACATAAGTCTTATATAAGACTTGTTTACAAATCCAATTTCTACCCAAATGTACCAAAAAACTACCTGTTACTAATTATTGTATATGTACCTTTTATCTTGAAAAATGTAAATATTGTTTAAACTAAATGATCCATGGCAAAACTTGAGATGAGATTGAGCTCAGATTGAGACGTTTAGAAAGTTTGGGGCCGGCAGGTCTGTCTTCTGTCGTGTAGTTAGTGTTGCCATGCACATATCAACCCATTACTGGGGCCTCATTCACCAACGTTGTAAGTCTAAAACTCAGACTTGATATTGTCAAATGTTCTATTCGTTCTCATGTTGTTATAAATGTACCAATTTTGATACAAATTGGTATACATGTTAAGTGGGTAAAAAGAAATAGTCAGATAAATTTCACACGGTAAAATCCAATTTCAAAGAAATGCCAGTGATTATGAATAATGACATTTTAAGTCTAAGTCTGAGTTTTAGACTTACAACGTTGATGAATAAGGCCCCAAATGTAATGTTATGTAATTACATTGATAATTGGTACTTGCACAACCGTTGTGTGTTGTCTTTCCATCCCGGTTCTTATTTTCTAGCGGTTAATTGCATAATTGCAATTTTCAAATATATTTTGGTAATAAAGAAACAATAGAGATCACTTTTGATGCGTATAAATAATAAATAAACGAATCATCAATGAAAATATAAACAAGATAATAAAGCCGTTCTAATATCGCTGGCTTAGAATGAGAAGGTCGTAAGTGCCCTTATTAGACTAATGCACGTTTGAAATCTGCATCTAAATGTGCTTCTTATAAGCCCATTTTCATCAAAATTGGAAGTTGTCATGCCGACCAAACAGAAGTTGAAAACGTTTGTTTTACCATTAGTAAAGAGTAATTTTCAGACTGGTTTCCTAGTTTTCTCAAAATATTGATTTTGTAGTTACGACCTTCTCGTTCTAAGTCAGCGATATATAATAATGCTTTCCACTGTAATAAGGAATGGAAATTAGAACGCTGGTTCCTATTTATGTACACGAAACGTTACAAAACAGAGCAGCAATTTTCGTTATATGCGTAAATTTGCAGCTACAAGATTCGTTGTTAATTTCAGAAGCATGCAATAGCGTACCAAACGCAGCATGGTCGGCGTTGTTATCAATATAAGACAGCTTAACAAAACAGCATGCACAATACAATATATAATACAATATGAGTCATCAAAGACAAAGCAATGAAGCTATATAACAATATCTAGTCAACTAGTTACACTTACATACATTTTCCTATTCTCACAATTTAACAAAGTTCACAATATCGCACCAAGAAGGTCCTATGACGTGAAAGGGACCTGGTGCCTTATTCACCAACGTTGTAAGTCTAAAACTCAGACTTAGACTTAAACTTGGTATTATTCATAATCATTGCTATTTCTATGTAATTAGATTTAATCATGTGAAATTTTATCTGACAATTTGTGTTATTCACTGAACATGTATACCGATTTATATCAAAATCTGTACACTTATAACAACACGAGAGCTAATAGAACATTTGACAATGTAGAGTCTAAGTCTGTTTTTTAGACTTACAACGTTGGTGAAATAAGACCCATAGAACTAGTTGGCTCAATGACATTCGAAATGTTGCCTGCCTTGAACTCTTTCGCTCGAAAAGTACTACACAAAGTAATTACATGTTTTTTTTATTTACTGAAACAAATCCACGTGTTCATCAAAACCAACTTGTGTATATTTTGGTTTTATTTTGGTTATAATTTTCAACGAGGATGATCCCTGTATCTTTTAATAATTGTTCTATTTCAAATTATAGGGTATGGTGTTGTTTACTCTGGAAGTGTTGTAAACAATGTTTTAGTCGACAAACCAATGAAATAACATTTTGTAAACTCTATTGACCGGTTGATATTTTGTTCGGGATTTTACCGACATTCTGACTTTAGTACATAGATTTAGTAATATTTATAGTTATATTATAGTTTAGCCTTTATTAGAAACACTACATTCCAGTTAGGGTAAGAATACAGTGACGCAGTGGAACAATCCACTTCAACGGTGTAAAAACAAGTATAAATGCTTTAACAGTGGATCTAATCTTTCGAGTGCACGTAAATGATGACGTCACTGTCAAAGTATCCTAACTGGACTATACTCCTCGAACTTTATGTATAGGTGTTTTTTATAAATAGACATATACTTTTACATGTACATGGTATAAATCAAATTCTCTTATCTAACAAAGTGTGGACATAAAATCACGTGATAGTCGACGCATGTGTTCCACGTGAATCCTTTTTCGAGGAGTCTGTGTACAAACAATATTGAATTCTCCGTAACTTACGCGTACCTGTGCGTAATCTATGCAATTTTACACAATACACAAACCTGGATGACGCAGTCCTGAATGCTCGTCAAGTATGCATTTAAGTGCACGTGTGATTTTTATGGAATCCGGTCAAACATCCAAAACACATGCCAGACCTAGTACAGGTCCTATCTGATACACCCTCGTTGTTCGAACTCCCGCTATAGAACCACCGTACCGTAATGTATGTTTAATACGTCATACACGTTCTGTTGTGCAACCTCCCAAAACCTCATTAGAAAATGTTGTTACATTGAAAAAAAAAACATTATAATTTTTTTTAGATATAGCTCAGCTTACACTTTTATATAGAAAACCGGAGTTAGTGTGGTAATACAGTATTATGGTCGCCATTTTTTCGTAAGAGTTATACAAATACATCTAAATGACCGAGCGGGTTTTAATTTCGTTGTTGACCTTATCGACGAAAACAACGAACATTTGACCCTAGCAAATACTTATGATTTCAGAGTAGATCTTGAAAATGGTGAATACTACTGATAACCAAATTGTGCCAAATAATGAGATTAAACCGTGTGGGCTGCCTGTGGAGACTATAAACTTCGAATTCATTATATTGTTTTACTGCTTGTCCATATACTAGGTTACATCACTTGAATTCACTTCTGATAGCGTACTTCTCCGTCATTTGTATGTGCGTGTTAGTAATACGTGCTGCGTGAAACGCCGCCATCTTGGCGACATTCGGAGTACTGCTATGTTTATTGTTGACGTGAACGCTTTTAGCAGATCACCAAAACCAATTTGTCTGAAATGCTCTGACTGCTTTAAAGTTTTGTCTTCGATTTGTGCTGATATTTAGATTTCGATGTAATTTTATAAGTATTGTCCCCCCCGTCCTATGTACAGCAAATTTAGTACAATTTTTATAAGGTCGTGGTACGTTATATCGACCGGTTTACACTTTGTGGAAGTTGGTACTTCACAGGGACCGTATCAAGATTCCACGGTAGTGGAAACAACTCCCCGAGGTGGCTATGACAAATATTCACCATTAGATAACTTAAAACTTTTGTCTTTACCGCGGGGTATCGATCAAAATAGGTTCATTTAGGAATTATTTCATATCTTTCATATCACGACATCTATATAAATGAGTGTGATTTTGAAATGGGCGTAGGCGATTATTAATATTGGCGGGGACGTTTCTAAATCCCGTAGACAATTTATATTTCAAGCTATCAAGTGATTTGTTCCATTTACTAATACCCCACATCATCATTTCATAAAACACATAGTTGTATGCTTGTATAATTTCTCAAAATAACTCAAACCAACCCATTTTTATATTTAACTGTACGTTACGTTGTTGTTAAGAATGGCAACATGACACACACGTTGATGCCCTTGGTTCTTGCAATAAATACACAACCAGTGTTCTAGAAGGCATACCGGTCACTTCCTTGAGACGTGGCTCGGGGACAGGTGCTATGTTATTCAAACAGAGATTCATATAAGAAATACAAAAATGAACGAAGCTTCTGGAAGATTTGAGTAAGTATGGGACATCGCGAACACATAGGGAAAGTCAATGTATGTATTGAATTTTACCCGATGTGCTCGCCATTTCTTATCGGAAATATATCAGGGAGGCATCCCCGATTATCGCGAATATTCCGGGAGGCATAGCATCGAGGAATGATAGGGGATACTTCCCCGATAGTAAAAGACACATGTTGTTGGTACCACTGCTTCAGAGATATACTCCCGACAGCAACTTTCCGACTTTCTGTTAACTAGCTATGCCATTTAAAAACAATTTATTGCAATGCAATAGGATTCATAATTAATTTGTCAAACAATTCTTGTCTTTGTTGCCGGTTCCCCTTGCTGTATATGTAATTGAATTATTTTGCGACTGTAAATGAAATCTTGTGACGTCATTTTTTACGTTTAATTTTGTATGACAACATTAACCCTCATATCCATAATCTCATACCCAAATCGATGGCTTAGAACCAGAAGGTCGAAACTACCAAATAAATATTTTGTCAAAACAAGAGAAAACAAGAGAAAACTGTCTGTAATTTACTCTTCACCTATGGGAAAACACGTTTTTAAAACTTCATTTTGGTCAACATGACAATTTCAGATTTTCATGAAAATAGGCTCATAAGAAGCGCCTTGTGAAGCAAATTACAAATATGTATGAGTCTTATAAGGTCGTAAGTAGGAGTTACGACCTTCTGGTTCTAAGCCCTTATAAGTTCGTAAGTAGGAGTTACGACCTTCTGGTTCTAAGCCATCGAAATATCGGAATGACATTTACACGGTACACGAGGATTGTAAATGATGAAACACTAACAATCCGCAATAACGTAACGCGTTTTACTGGAAAGAGTCTGCAGTGCGCCGCTTACGCATTGTTGCGTTGAAACATTGTTACTCTTGATAAAAAGGGTACTTTATAAAAATATTTAACGATTATTACTTATAATACATTTATGTCACTGTATAGTAATGTTCATACTGATCTGACTTAATACAAATTTTTAGAGCATAAGTCCACGAAGTTTTGGATATCACCACGTACGTACGAGTAGCATCAAGTTGTGATGACAGATAACATACGCTACAAATGAGAATTTAAATTGTTTAAGTGAATTTCAAGACAGTAATAGTATTCCAAATAAGTGAAACGACTAGTCCTGAATAATTTAAAGAGTTGCAGTAAAATGCCAGTCGTGGGTTAGGAACTAAAGATACACAATCTTACGACCTGAGTGCTAAATAAGATATCGAGACAATGTAATTATATTAGAATGAAGAATGTAGGCGTACAATAATATAAGTTCCTAACAAATCAGGACGCTTGACAAAAATTGTCGACCAAACTTTGGAATTTAATCATTTGGCGTACGGCAGACGTAATTCATGTACATTTAGTATGCGTTTGCATGGGAACTATATATTTTATCGCTGTTGGACTTTGTGTTGAGTATATACATAGATTCATAAAGAAACGTTTGAGCATGTCAACTTTAATTGCCACATGTACAGATACATAAACATAAAGTAGCCACATAGGTCTTTTTCATTATACATGTCATGGAGTTAGCAGGTTAGCGATTTCTTAATTAACCTGCGGCCTTGAGCCGCAGGTTATATTTGTATGCAACAAGAAAAATTTTCATGTAGGGGCACGTGACCTGTTCTGGATGGTTTACCATTTCAAAAACAAAATCCAAAAAGATCAGCATTTTTTAAGAATGTCGTGAACCAGACTAATACCTTTTTTTTTTTTAGATTCGTATGGATCTATTTTATTTTATTTTAAAATAAAGTATAAACCATAATTTACCCCTTTAAGTAATAATTAATAAGAAAAAAATGTGTTTCGAAATGTGTTTTAACGCGCACTTGACCTTTCGTTAGTCTGGTTCACGCGTTCAAAACTAAATCCAAAAAAATGAAGCACTTTGTGCGAATGTCGTAAACCAGACTATTTCACTATTATTTATTTTTTTATTTAAAATAAAGTAATGTAAGTTAATAACTATAATCATTTCTTTTACCCCTTTAAGTAATTAAAAATAAGAAAAAAAATGTGTTTCGATATGTGTTTTGGCGTGCACCTGCAGTCTGGATTACCTCTCCTAGATCTACGTTAAGTAGGTCAGGCCGAGGCGTCGGCATTAAACACCCAAATCTTACCCAAATAGTAACGTTTTTACCCAAAAACTTGTATTTAACTAACAATATGGGGTTGATTTACTATATTACGCATTTTAATGACCAGTGATGACTAAATAAACGTGAACTAGCAAGTTTTTCGGCAAGACTCGGCCCAGTATCATTTCGAACCGACGTTTGTCCATAATATTTGCACGTCGTGAGAATCGCTTTATTTTACGGGACTGTCTAATTTACTGACGCATTCTACTGACAACATAGATATAGAGGGATTTCACTGACGGATCTACTGATGGGTTAAACAAAGAAGAATTATCGAAACGTATAATGGGTGTGAATGGTGTTATTATATAGGATAATAACAAAAGTTTTTTTTAAAAGTATTTGGGTAAAAAAAACGTTCATACTTTCTGACAGTACGTGCGCCTATACCCAAATATACAAAAGTATGAACGTTTTTTTTACCCAAATACTTGTAAAAAAAACTTTTTGTCGTAAATAAACTATATTACGCATTTGAATAACTAATCATGAAAATAGCACCATTTTTCGGTAAATTATACTAGGTAAATATACCCAAACACACATAAGCCTACAAAATCAGAAAGGTTTGTAAAATTCCGCATTTTTCGGCGGGGACTTGGACTTTTAATTGTTTCTTTGACTCACGTGTGTGCATTGCTCATTGTACACGTGTCGTGGTGTTACTGATGCGAGCCTTTGCTCAGCTGGTAAAGTGTGCTGCCTCCCCTGTCCGATTTCCTCATACCTTTATATCAAGCCTTACTAACACCTTAAAAAGTTCTAGTTTTTAAAATTATAAACAAAATGTCTCTCACAATACTTGTCTGTAAAACAATTGGCCGCAGGAACTATTTAACTTGTAGATAATTAATAGCGACGCGGAAAGAACGCTTGAAGATATCATGTGTGAGAAAATTCCCCTTAGAATTTGAAATTCACTATCCATGCCAAAAATGTGTGTTACATTGTTTAAGTATTTACGACTACAGTGAGTATCGTTGTCATCAGCTGGACATGTTTAAAACGCGGACAAATGCAGCCAAATATGCGGCCACAAAAGAGGCTGACCTTGGTACTTTCGGCCAAAAGTTTGACGGTTATACGATATGAGTATGTTGATAATTGTGGTAATAGTTTGTTGTTTGTTTGAGCAGTTCTTAGATGTGTAAGATAAAATTCGCAAAATAGGCAGTGCCTTCGTTCATATTAACTACAAGGATACTCATCAAACCGGTGCAATACAACATCCGCCGGCTCAGTATGACGTCATGGCTGGATTGATAATCCCCGAAAATACAACAATACCGACAGACACACACCAGGTATTCCTACTCCTCCAGAGGCTTAGAACGAATAAAATTCGCATTATCGAAATTATAAAACCATAGATTATACACGATAAAAGACAATGTAAATAGTTTTTGGTGGTCTGTTTTTGTTATGTATGTTCCTGACGCTGTTAATGCGCGGTGGATGTTTTGTTTTACGAGCAGAAGGAGAACTGTAAAAAGTTGAACATTAAAAGTAGTTTTAAGGCCAATGACTGTGAATGTTTTTTATGAGGAAAGCTTTGTTTCGGCACACCCTGTGTTTCTTACAAGTCCATTACAGCGTTATGTTGATAACAAAGTTATTGAAGACATTACATAGATTGTGAGTCCATGTTATTCTATCTTCTGGTATAAAGGCTTATCTAATAACAGTTATTTCCATTAGCCGCTATCAGCTAGAAAAATAAATTTGCCCGACAAAAATGAAAAAATACATTTAATATGATATAAAGTAAATTTATTCCACTTTGACGGGTGTCAGATCGACAGCGCTTTCTATGAGGAGCACAAATATTGAACTTATACGTGATAATAACTCGACTATTATTGCAAACATGTCATATTTTTCACAGTTCAGTGTTATTTAATTAGAAAACTGAATATATTTGCATGCGCCACTTGTGTAATTCAACTGTCTACTATATCCCTGTTTTGAGTTATTTCACAATAGGAAAACACTTAAGGACAATAAATATCGTTCCAAATTTGTCTACGTTCACACAACGCACCTGCGTGCCATTTTACCACTACTTCAAGAATATAGCTATACAAATATTGAAAAGTTTTACCATACACATACAGACTAGCAATTAGACTATTTTGTCATTATTTTAAACATGTTCCATTGTTGTGTGGGGCAAAGTAATCGTCCAGTTGCCAAGTGGAAGTGAATTGCTGCATTCAGCAAGAAGGACTAGATCTAGCGATCCTTCAAAATGTCAACATCGTACCTAAATAATTAAACCAAGAAACTTGACGTAAGTGTGGTGCATAAAAAGCTAATACAGAAAAAACTTCGCTATAAAAAGCATCGATATTACGAGTACCCGGCCTATCTCGAGCAATTTTTAAACCAATATCCGTTTGTAACATCAATACATGCACTTTGATTATTTCGAGCACCTGGTTTTTCTCGAGCATTTTGCCTTTCACTCCTCGAGATAACGAAGTTTTACTGTATTATACTAGGTGATTTGATAAACACGCAGATGTTTCAGTAGTCAATTGTTCTATAGGGTACAATATTATCAAAACACTTAAAAATGAACTTAAGAAGGAGAACTTCAAATCTCAATTCTTAATAATTATTCTTTAAGACACACTATTTGGTGTTAGATATTGTGTGTATGAGTTTGTTAACTAAATTAAAATTGCTATTGAACAACCCATTATCACCTGCCAGAAAAGTTAAAGAGAATACAAGTGTTTTAAATGAACATTGGCATCACAGGTGTCTTGCTAAGATAAGTATTTAATATAATATTTAAGACCACTTTTGCACCGTAATAGTGGTCTCGACCTCATGCAGTGTCACCCTATTATGGTTTTAACTGGACAATTTTTATACCAATTTAACAATAAAGGTGGACACGTGAAACTGTATTCATTTGAAATTAGGGGCGCATTGTCTCATGTTGTGGGGAGTGGTTGCCTAGAGGTAGGGTGCGCGCTTCGGGATCGAGAAGTCCCGGGTTCAACCCCTTCTGTACCACTGATCAATTTCGCTGAGCAACACCCACTCCACCACGGTGTAAAATGGTCAATGTGAGGTCAGTGACTGTTCCTGGGCGCCGCAGATCGATGAGTGTATGTTTCTATAGGTAGCCCAATGAACAGGGGAAGTTAAAATGCCAAAGAATGCTTCAGCGACCTAACAGCTGAAAAGAGCCCTAGAAAACTGGTAAGTTTCTTTTCAAATACACTAAAACCTATAAGATACCAGTTCGTTCAACTTTAAAATGTACCGTATTCAAATGTGCAACAAAACTCAGTCTAAAGGCAAGACATGTGTTTATAAATATCTTGCACAATCTGCAAATTCCAAAATGCATGTTATTCATTCGGGTTTCATAGTCCAAGTCATTATAAATACATTACTTTCCCGTACATTTTATTTTAACAAGTTCATTCTATATTAACAAACACACATTTTCCATTTGCCATAATTTCTCATTTTCAAAACCACTCATTATAATTATTTCCTCATACCTATTAAGTACGGCCCTCAGCATGTCGCGTAAATCCGTTTTCTCCTGAAGAGTTTTTTTCTGTGAGTCAGATTTGCTCGAGGTAACTCGAATAATTTATATGATGTATACTCAAATATTCCCAAATATCTATTATTTACCAAAAGCAATCATTTTGTCCATTTTGTGTAGTTTCAAACCAGTTCCGAACAACACCCCTGTTGTCATAGAAGTTTAAATTGGGATTCCAAACCTGGCAGACCCGCACTTAGACCAATCGAAACTTCTCGATCTGTATCTAACGAACGTGCCTCGGACATAATAGGGAAGCTGCCATTATCACGGACTACTTTACAACATAACTCATGAGGATCACACGACGGAATCGAAGAGAACTAAAAGGTTACTTACTCATGGGAAGGTATCAACTCCTAAAATAGCATTGAAAACCTGACGGCTGTTACCGGAAACCGCATAACCAAAATTGAAACCTTACACTTATGTACGAGGCGTATTTCTCATTTACGGAACTGGCCGAGTAGTTACGAACTTACGATTGCACTTCGCCTTGTCACAAGTAATCTTTACCTGTTGTATAGTTTGGCCACATTGACATGAGTCTGACCTATTGATTAGTATGATTTAACAGTCGGTATATTGTCTACGTTTACAACACCGATTGTATGTTTTCATAATTGGGGAGTATCACGATGACGCTCAAGATGTAATACAAACATAAATCTTAAATGCCTATACTGCACGATTTGCTTGCGGAAATTGATATATTCAAAGTAAGAACCTTGTTATATATTCTTGCCTAAAGGTCAGGCTCAGGTAAAAATAGTTAATCTATAGACGAATCACTTTATTGTCGTACACTTGGCATTACTATACCGAGAACCAAACCTCAAACGGTCCGGCATTTCATGAGAAATCTCATTTGCTTCTTCGTATTTTTCGGACGCTCGAAGAAAGGTTGCACATTCAGAGAAATCTAAGTGGTATTCTGGAACCGCGCTTCAGCTTGTTCAAACATCTTATGTTCAGACAGGTACAACGAATTATCAATGTTGACAAATTATCGGCAGCCAGAAAGCTACCGAAAATGTACCAAAAATATGACCTTATCGTGTACACGCTTGCACGATCTTAACCGAATGTGAAAAGAAAACTGCATTCCAGTCAGTATCTATCATGAAGTGCAAGCCAGTGAATTTGATAGGAAACATCTGAACAAATACAAAATTATCTCAAAATGGATTGCATACATTATAAGCATGTGTGTGGTGTATTAAAATATTGATGTTGAGAAATAATGTATCACAAAGTGCTAATGCTGAGTTATAATAATTAACCGTTCTGTTGCTTTCATAATAACCATCGACGACTGAAGGTCTGTGTCCGTATTGACAAAGGTTGTAAGATGCTTCTTTAAAAATGTTCTTAACTACAACAAGTCTTAAATGTGATCTTTGACAAGGATGCTGGAGTGGTTTGAATTCCGTGTTCAGAATTTCGTGAAATTTTCACACACGGTAAAGAAATCTATTCTAACACGAATTATGATGAACAATCCCGAAGTTATCAAACTGTTTTTTCGAGTAATCAGCCAAGTTTGAAGTGTATGTGAACAATTTTTATAATAACATTGAAATAAGTAATGTGCTAGTGGTGTTCAATTGTGACATTTCTATTTGATGTCTACGATCTAAATAATGGATTATGTTCCAATATAGTTTGGTTACACATTGTATTACATGGCCAACATATCAAAAATGGTATTTTTTATTTCTGTCTAATATATATTACTATGACATATGACGCATGCGCACAAAACCGCTCCAGCATCCTTAATAGACAAACATAGACACAAACAAAGATACTTCCGTAAAATTCTTAAAGTATAATTTAACAAACTTAGCTGTTTTGTGAATAATGTACCTGAAGGTGATGGTTTTCTCTACGCATGTGTAAGAAGACAGGTTGGTAACACGGAAGTTGCACTGTCACCGCATGCCATTCCCGGTGATACCGTTTCCAATTGGTCACTTTAAAGTCTGTGTTTTATTGATTCTGGATGGCCAGTGAGAGTAATGTTTGATTATTGGGATTCGTAAGCCCAATAAATTAGCCAGAGTGAAAAATAAGACATTGCAAAATGTTTTATTAATTCTGGATGGCCAGTGAGAGTAATGTTTGATTATTGGGATTCGTTAGCCCAATAAATTAGCCAGAGTGAAAAATAAGACATTGCACATTAGTTTAAAAAATAATTGAGACCATTTAGAACAGAATTTGAGAGCAGGGCATTGGTCCAAATTAAGCCTAATATTTGGCTTAGATAATATTACTATGTTCAAAGACGAATGGTCTTAAGACATCATCGCTTTACAAGACTAAGGTGGAGTTTTGTCTATAGGTATAATCCCGAACGATAAACATGACTTCCCCGTGCCTTACAGTGGCGTCACACCGCTACTAGTCCTTGTTGAAACAAGCACAGTAAGTTCTACAGGGGTCTTATTTACCAACGTTGTAAGTCTAAAACTCTAACGTAGACTTTATATTGCTAAATGTTCTATTCGCTCTCATATTGTTATAATATATAAATGTATTCCGATTTTGATATAAGTTGCTATACATGTTCTGTTCAGTGGGTAACAACAAATTATCAGAAGATTTTCTACATGGTTAAATTTAATTACAAAGAAATGGCATTGATTAAATATTTTGTCAGTTATTTAGTCTAAGTCTGAGTTTCAGTCTTACAATGTTGGTGAAAAAGGCCACATGATTTGGATTACGTGTGATTTGAGTGAGTATACTCAGTCTATTGGGGCAAGATGACGCTTGTATCTGCTACAGGAGCGGCAGTAATAACTCCACGTAGTTGAACACTTAACTTCGCAGAGACTCATTGCGCTCATAATTTCACAAGTTCTTCAATGTGTCAGATAACATATGGAAAACTTAATGAGAGCGAATTGTGGGGGGTCTTGTGAATTGCAAACACATAGATATAATGACGATTATGTAAGAGGATTCCGTACGATTTATCTTGCTTCCCTCTGATTTGAAATAGGATTAATCTTTAAGTTATTGATGTTCTCGTCTGCAAGTTTTTAAAGTAACATCCCGGAATTTTATCCCAAGTGACGTTTGCAGTTTTATCGTCTACACAAAACTTATAGTATTTTTGTATGGTTTTGACACCCTCTTGCAGACGCTGGCGGCAACTTGAGCTCTAGAAATGTGTAGCTACATAATTACTTTGGCTGAATCTTATCTTCTAGATCAACTTAGACATGCGCTTTCACAACTTTCACTAATCACTCTATAAACATAGGAATACTGAAAAGAATATTTTTGTTATTGTTGTTCAACTTGTAACAGTGTCGTTATTTCTGAAAAAGCCGACCTTATTTTGGGCTACATGTACTTGTATTTAGGGCACTTCTTCAACCACCAGTTTATTAAAAAAAATATAATCATTTTGGCGCTAACATTTAACATAACGAGCGGCCCAAAATTTGGTCACGCAATATACTTTCGCGAGAGATACATATGTTTATATGGAAGTGACATGTCTGAAATTGAAATTATCATGCCGTCCGATACACATAAGAAGATCAATGTCATGGAAAGTGGTGTTGTTTGTGATGGTTGCATTTGAATTTATAACCTTCCAGGGTCAATTGGAGCCGTTAACGGTTTTTATTTGCCAGGGTAGCATTGGATATAAACATCTAATGCGATGCTAAAGTTCAATCTAGAACTTCCATTTTTACTACCGATATTCGGGAATTTTTTACCACTGCTGCTATACGCATGGATGAAGCTCGACGGAGTGCTGGGGCTCATCCAGCAATGCAACCAGGCCCCGTTCCCTCAAAGCATTCCAAGAAATCTCAAATAAAATTGAAAATTTCGCAAAAGCAGAGGCGCAACTAGAGACAAATCTGAGGTTCCATTTCTTAACTGTTTACATTTCTATCTGTGATGCTAATTGTGAGTCCATCCTCGCATTATGACGTTCAACTTGAGATGCTTCTGGAGATCGGGGCCTGATTTTGAAGTTTCGTTTTAAAGATACTAAATGCTTTAGTTTCGAAAATCGTGTAACAACTTTCAAAATTGAGGACATGGCAATTATATTTCAACATAATACGTGTATGTTGCTTATGGCGAGACTTTAAACCGATGCCCCAGGTATGAATGCTATACACCTGACATGTAAAAGAACCAGTGGGATTGTCTCTTGAACAAGTCCACCTTCTGTATTTGCACTATCCATCGGAACATAAAGTGGCTTAACTCTTCTTTGGGCCTCGCCCATACGGATGGTTCGGTGACGGTGATGAATAAAAGCAAACAAACAAATATCAAAACCCAATGTACTGTGGTGACAAAGGGGACGGGTTGTAACAGTCGACTTACGACCTAATTCTGGGATATAACGAACCGTCCGTTAAACGGAAGCATGTCTAAAATCAACTGAGTACTTTACTTTTTTTATCTCCTCAGTACTTGTTTACGATCAGAATAATTAAGTATATAATAAATTATACTTTAGTCAGACTGTATTTTTATTCCAGGTAAGTAATTGATTTATTATCCATGTAACCATATCAAAAGTCCTAGCCTATCTTTGCCTTGGATTATATGTATAGCTTATTTTTATTTATCATTTGCATTAATTTGTAATTATTACTATTAGCTCTATCATTAAACAGCGTGTTTGATGTATTGCTTATAAGACTGTGCGTGAAACAATTGTAGTAAGGTTTTGGCGGAAAGAGGAACTATGACAGAATGCCCTTTAGCTCTATTCGGCTTCGTCCGCCGTAATTAGGTCATTAGTCGATTCTGACTGAACATGATGACTTGAAACAACACCTGACATCGTGTGACACAATAATCTCTCTCTATGATTTCCCTGTAGCATCTAAATCAGTTTTGAGCGGTCCAAACAACAGGAATTTAATTTGGTGCAACATTTTTACATCGCTAAACAAGTTAGGAACGTCATATGTAAATTAGGTCACGTGATTAAAAGTGTGCGGTCAACATACGCGATGTTAAAACGGTAACATCTTATATGATAAAGATTTGTTTGCCAGGCCTACTGTAAGCCCGACATCTGTATCATGTTTACTGGATTCATATTGTTAACAACCAATTTACATGTTACACAAAGTTGCATGAGCTAGAAAACATTGTGTCGAATGAATGATGTGATTATATGAAGCGTGGATTTTGATAGATGAAAACAATACAGTGTGTTTATAACTTTATAACTTTATACATTGTATGTATACTCCTCATTGCATTCTTCGTGTCGACTGAGATTTCAAAAAGTCAAAATATGAAGAACTTAGATACGAAGAGCTAGTGCATCGTTATTTCGGATACATTAGGATAGTTTTTGGTTCTTTTTTTGGATTTAATAAAACAAGCCAGGTACGTAATTTTAAACATTTCAGTTGATAATTAAAATTGTTCTAGTCATTGACATAATTGTTTTATTATTTTATAATTTTCTTGAAGCATTTGATAAAGTTGACGCGTTTTCTGGTCTGATCGTTTACGTGCGTTTCTAGTGCATTTGTAGATGTTACATCGTTTTCTAAATTGGACTACATTTGAATTAACCCCGTTTTTGTTTTGGTTTTATGTCGCATGGATACATATATGTTAACGTATCGTCTATTCTTTTTGATGAATGTTTCATCTTAAAGGCAATCCATTAATTGTAATTAGCCTGATATGAATTACATAGGCACATAACATTATACTGTAAAACCATTAATATTCATGGAGGATTTAATTTCGTGGATTTTGTGGATTTCGTGGATATCCACAGTCACTGAATTAAATCCTAGCCTATCCCCCCCACTAACAATAATAATTATTTAAAAATATCTGACTTAGTGGATACTGAATCCTTGAAATTACGTCCCCACGAAGTGGGTTTTTTCAACGACATAAAAACCCCAGGAAATTTTGTCCCATTGAAATTAAATTATTTTACAGTAAGCGATCGTTTGAGACGGTAATTGATTTCTGTAATGAGTTCATAGAATAAAAAATGTTAATTTTTTTTTTTTTAAACCGAGTAGTTACTCTCCCAAATGCATTGGTTTATAATTCGGTTTAGATAAAATTAATTGATATGGAGTCTAATACTATGGCGTGCCATTCATTGTTTCTAAACTATTTGTCCTGTTGCATGTGTTATTCATTTTAAATACAATAAGATGAATTACTGAAAATATCCATATAAGAGGACATGCAACAATATCCCCATATACAAGATGGTAATACATGTATGTATGATATCGTATTCGAGTTGATTAAATGTGACTTTAAGGGTTTATGAATATTGCTACTACAATTAGTTGACAAATATATGTTGACAATTTTCACATGTGACTATATTAGAGGTATAACTAGTACTCAAATTCACATGCAAATTAAAATGCTCAAGAAAATATCTTCATTTCTATTTATAATAATTCATGATTATGTTCTGGGCATTTTGTGATATTGCATACATGTGCATGTGTTATACAAAAACTTGGAGGGTTTAAAAAACTAGTGAGTACTTTGTATCTATTTCTATCTCTTAAGGATTCAATACCTATATGTCATGGAAGATAATAAATGTATACTCCTGACACTAAAATAGTCACCTATGGTTTGTTCGATGTACAATGTACCTGTAATCCACATTATATAACCTCTGCATAACGGACACATCATCAACCACAACCTTTCTAAAATAATATGAGTTTTAAGTTTTTAATATAATAAGGTACAAACAGTTTTTTACGGGGTACTACGTAATATCCTGTTCTATGTTACAGAAATCTAAACGCTGGTAGAATCTTGATGCTAAAAATAGATGAAAATTAATGGTCATTCACTGGGATGGGCTCTTTAGCGTTGGTTTTCAAGACAACGACTTCTGGTCGCACTTCCTTATCGTCGTCAGGCTCAAGCATTCCAAATGACGCCATACTAGCGACTCCTCCCTTCAGCAAACATAATGGACCATTTACCCATGCACTTCCACATAATTCTGAAGCTAGAATGGATCTTGTACCTTGATCCGCGGGATTGTTCTTAGTATGCACATACGACCATTGATCTGGCTCGGTAGAACTTCTGATTCTCTGTACACGGTTTGAAACATAGGTGTAGAACCTTCTCGATTGATTGTAGATATATCCTAGAACGACCTTGCTGTCTGTGTAGAATTTGAAATCCCGTATAGGCAAACCAAGATGTTGAGAGATCGACTCAGCAACTTCAACAGCAAGTACAGCTGCACAAAGTTCTAGTCTGGGTATTGTGCGGCCCTTCATGGGAGCAACTTTGGCTTTACCGAGTACAAACCCTATATTTGGAACGCCATCTTCTGTCGTCTTGAGATAGCCCACTGCTGCAATCGCCATCTCTGAGGCATCAGAGAAGATGTGTATGGACTTCTGCTTACACCCACGGAAGCCTCTGGGAACGTAGACACGTGAAATTTTCAGCTCATATAAGTTACTTAGGGAATTTCTCCATTGTTCCCAATGACATCGGTGTTCCTCTGGTAAGGGTGCATCCCAGGAAGTGAAGTCAACCCGACATCTACATAGAAATCACGAAAGACAAACTTGGTTACATCAGCACCTAGTGTTCTCTCATAAGCAGTTCTCCTTAGGCCATAGGTAGCGACCGCCGGAGACGCGGTGTTCCCGAACACATGCACGCACATTTAGTTATATTCGTGCCCTAACTGGACTGACTGTAGACTATATCTTGCAAGAAATAACAAAACTGAATCCTAACCATAAACGTCATAATAGCACATCAATGCACATTCTCTTATTAGAATAATATTTAAACGACTTACATTATTATGTAGGTTGTTAAAATAGCTTGGAGTTAAAGTTAAGGAAATATATGATATGGTTTATGGGTTTATCTTCTGTATCTGACTTTATTGGGTTTAATTATTTAGCTATGACCCGACAAAACGTAATTTATTTCCGCAAATGGTCCAAACAAACACGTTAATTACATAATCAGACAATTGAAGACTACCAAAAAGGCTTGCAGTGATTGTATAGATGCATATACTGTGTGGAAAAATCACGTGATCAAATGAATGACGTTTACACTCAAAACAACTGCAATTTTGTCCGCTAACCGCTGAGTTTTTTCTTGATTATAACAATAGCGCATTTTTTATGGTTAAATTATATAGCCTAAAGAATTGTCCGAGTATGTAAGAATACGCGGCATGTACCAATTTCGCTACATCTTTAGACGAAATTGCAAATAAAGGGTAATAATCGACACCTGGCGTATTGTTAATTGACCTGTTGGACTAAAAACAACACATGAAAACAAACATACACGTCCAGTTAGGATAAAAATCCAGTGACTCAGTGGAACAATTCACTAGTACGGTTTAAATACAAGTATAAAGGATTTATACTTTCAGTTCAATACCAAACTAAGCTCACCCTATTTAAGCAATGGTTTTAATCTTTTGGGTACACATAAATGATGACGTCACTGTCAGATTACCCTAGCTTGGCTATAGCTCTAAAAGGAGCAACTCAACAGCGCTGTATAATGTACGGACATACGTATGGTGTATGTTGAGTAAAGCCAAAACAAGTCAGTACAGTATACAACTTTTCTTTTCCTGCATAATACGAAAACAAAATACTTGTAAAATGATTCTTTATCGAAGGGAGTTGAATTTCTTTTGAGTTTGGGGTAGTTTACCATTCCACGTTTTGTAATCCACGAATTGACGACCCCACGAAAAATGCGTTTTATCAAAAGCCACGGAATTATGGATCTTACAGTACTTTTATAATTGAATTCTAGACTTAACATGACAAATGTTGGGTTGTAAAACTAGAGGATTACAAGGTATGTTAATGAAGAGATAGGTCCAGTTTGAGTTATGTAGTTCTACGTGATGACAACTTGTTTTTTTTGTCTTCGTGTTCACTTTGTTTTACGATGAGATGTCAAAGTCGCTTTGTGTTACAATCAATTCATATTTCACTTCTTCGCTCTAGCAAGAAAACACGTTTACATATTTATATATAAAAAGGGAAAAGGTTTACCTTTTTGTGTGCTTTATATATATCAGCATAATCATATAATAATGAATATCAGTCCATCCGGCTGCTGGGGAGCGGTGGCCTAGAGTGTGTGCTTCGGATCGAGATGTCCCGGGTTCAACCCTCGTCTGGATCACTGCATGGTTAATTTCTCTGAGCAAGAAAATACCAACATGTTCCACTCGACCAAGGTGAAAATTGGTATCTATATGGACAGTTCGACACGGTTGATATTCCTGGGCGCCATAGATCGTTGTTGGTTGCTATACCAACAGGACAGAAATAGTCTCCCAAAGGAGACTCGAACCCAGGTTTCAATCGATTTCAATATAATTACTGATCAGGGTAGTACAAATGTCAAAGGTTGGTTGAACGAAGATCTGCTCAAAATTGGTAACTGGTAACTGTGCAGCATGTGAGACTTGGCGACAGTGGTAAATCATCGGAATTCTAAGTAGTCGCAGGTTATAGGTTCGAATCAAGAATGGATTCAAATTTACCGCGATCAGTACATTTTATTCATTTTGGTGCAAGGTTGTATCTCACTATTATTATACTATTTAGTTAACCGATTAAAAAGTAATAAACCCAACGTAAAAAACAGCACTGTATTTTCAATGAAATGCACGTCTAAAAAAGCTCATTTGAAAGCCTCTTGGACCTAAATCCTTCTTCGATTCTATTAAATCCTAGGTCCAACTGAACATTTTTGCCTCGGCGATGTACTCCCGATTTAATAAACTATCGTCGGGAAGGGCATAAGAAAATATGTGATATCCATGCTCCCGATGCCTCCATAAGCTAATTTATTTCAATTGGCAGTATATCGCAGAGGCAAAAATGTCCAATGTGACCTAGGCATACTACCTCTCTAGTACAATATAACACTGTACGCTCAGCTACGCACATGTCTGGATATTCTCATTTATTTAAATTGGGAGTACATCGCCGACGCAAAACTGTCCAGTGGGACATAGGCATACTACCTCTCTAGTCCAATATAACACGGTGCGCTCAGCTACGTACATGTCTCGGAATTCTCATTCATTTCAATTGGGAGTACATTGCCGACGCAAAACTGTCCAGTGGCACCTAGGCATACCTCAATATAACAATGCAATATAACACGGTACGCTCAGCTACGTACATGTCTGGGAATTTCAGAATAACTTCATGGTTCTATGGTTTGTGATGAAAGTTTATTTTTGCAGAACAAACTGGAATTTCAATAATAAATAGACGACGTTTAGAATTACATAACGTTGAATACTTGCTGACGTTCTTGGATATTTTATTTCAAGCTGATTAGGAATCTTAGAAAGGTCTATATTTCACGTTTCCTAGCAACGCTTGTAGTTCTTTCAGTTACTAGTATATTGTTTTGTGCGATCGGTAAAATGACTTTCGTATGTAAGTGAGTTGTAATGTATTCAAGTTATACATGCTTTTATACAATTCATATTTAATAAAAAAAAAAACATTTTTATATTAAAATAGTAGGCCTACTTAAGCTCGGCACTGTTCGTTATGAACTCGGAGGGAAGTCGAAACACCGGGCATGAGTCAGATGGTAAATATGCCAGTGGACGAGGCTCGTAATGATCAAATCTTACAAAACCTGATAAAAAGTGGAGTTTTTTTTAAAAACGCGTATTTGAAAATGGGTGCGTCTGTCATAAAGCAATATTGAGACACTATGCTACACGTTATCGTCAAATTGAGCTGATAAATGGCCATTATTCGTATTACACCAAATGTTAAACTGTATAAATATTAACTTCTTTATGCAATGAATACAGACTGTTATCTCGGTGGATGAATTTATGTCTTCCAAACCCATATATCATAAGACAAAATTAACATTTGCATTATTTAATATCCAATTCAGATTCGACAATGTGTTTCGATGGATGGCGCTTATTTATTAGGACACTCACACAGATATTGTACATGGGTGACAGAATATATTAATTCTGCAATCTTCTGCATAATACATGGATCTGCAAGACGGCTGACTGGGCTGTAATGGGTTTTCAAATGTATGATAAACATGGACATTAAAAGCATTTAACTGGATTTGTCTCGCACTTGAAAATAATGCACAAAAGGCATTTTTTAAATGTTTTTTTTGTGATTGGCTTCGTGTGAATCAGGCATTTAAAATCTTCTTCCGAATAGTATTTAACATTGCAACTTATATCTCAATCCCAAAAATGATCAACACTACGTAATTTAAAGACATTAAATTTTATCGAATGAAAAAGGGTTTGTTTATTAAAGTGTCACCCCCCCCCGCATTAAAAGGGTCAGCCAATTTGGCTTATGAGACACCTATATATTCTTGCTCGCAGTACCTACAGAGTCCCTTCTCGTATGAAGTGAAATAGAAAATGTGCATAAGTTCATAACAGCCTGGTGTTGTTGCGCGAAGTAGATTTTCCACTGCCTAATCTAGCAAACTCACTACAACATCCAAAATTAACATCTCCTACAAAGTGGTCTTTGTATTCTATCCGTATGGTTTCACTTCTAAATGATGACAACGTGTGTGCCATGTTCAACTACTTTCTTAGTACGCGTACAATACACATTAAGCAACCAGCCTTCATCAAACGAACTTTTGAACTTTTCTAAAACTTGGTTTTCCACAAGCTCTTAAGACACGGTCTAAGCAAGTATAATAAAGGAGCATAACCTGCCTGTTCTGTTCTGTTCGTTATCAAGAACCTGGGAGGTGATAACGTTGCTTCTACAAGTGACACAAGCAAAGATTGTTCAACTTTACGTATGCTTATGTATGGGCATCAGCGATATGTATGGACACAAACGTTTATTGTCATTTGACTCTTATTTTCCACGAAATTCCGAGAAGCGAGCTACTTAGTATGTTCCAAGGACCATGTTCACCTGTGCCACGTTTGTGTAAATGTGTACGTTCAGCACCAATATAATCATTGTTGTTTATAATTAACATCGTGGTCAATGCAGTGTCACACTTGCGGTATTTGTAAACCTTCATATCAAAGGATTTCAGTACATACATTATAGTATAAGTTAATGAAGCGATGACCCACTTGTTGCCGCGAACACACGTGTTGTTAGGGACATCATGTCACTGACTTCTAACAACACATTAGGAATGTAAAATTAGAAAAAAGAAATCCTAGAATAACAAGGGAAAGTTACACATATTGTACTATGAAGTATACGTCTTGAACTTGCAATGTTTTGTATGTTGTCAAATAAGTAAAAGTGATCAACACAAAATCCCATTTAGGATCTTGTGAAATTGTGTTAGAAACAAACTACGGTACTTTTACAAACCAACAAACAATTAGCGGCTAAGATCAAGGTAAAAAACGTATAAATATATACACATTTACGTATCGTCCACATAATGTTTCATTACAATCATATGACTATCTCAATGATTAAGAGAACAGTACGTTGCAATGATGTTCCTATGATACAACCTCGATTTATTTTAAGTAGATTTTTAAATGTAGCATTCCTTGCAGATTTATATATTCACACAAGATGATATAGAAGGTCTTAATTAGCTGATTCTATAAGTTCGGTCTTGTGTAACTATTCTGTCTGTTGCCCTACTTTTCAATCCAAGTCCATGTATTTCCTACTCTGTGTTTCATTCTCATGTTGCCTTTTGTCTACCAATTTTTCCCTTCTGATGGCCAGGTTAGTGTTATGTTACTGATGGTGTTTTCTCATTGGGGTTTTTCGTGTTTCAAATTTGATTAAAACATGTTTATTATCAGAAGTCAATGATTATATGAAATACACCCGAACAAATGCGTCTAAAATACCATTTATAGTGCTATAAAACTATCTGTATTGCCGTTATCCTGTTCAGGGTGCAAACTTTGCGGTAGGATAAAAAGTCAGGACAGTAAATTATTGTGTAATGCACGAAACGACTCGATGACGAACATAAAATGTCGACTAACAATTTAAAGCAAATAAATAAATGTAGCAGTACGTATTAACGAGTCCCCACATCATATCATTTCCACAGCTCAATTCAATATCGACTGTTTTTATCACCATTTTAACACCATCATTGCCCCATAAAACTAATACGTTTGACAGGGTTTTACAAATAACTCTTAAACGCAGCAATAATACAATACACGCGACACCAAAATCTTCAACATTTTATTTACGAGGTACGATAAAAGAAGGGTATATTTTGTGTCCGCCATTGTCAGTCTATCGTAGGATGTCATTTACAAATAATGATGTTCTTCTGCTTTGAGTGGATATTCGATTAATAAATAAAAGTGGTCAAAGCAACTGATATGATAATTGGAAATACTTGATATATTACGTGTTACAAGTTACAACATAATTTATAATTAACTATACCGTTAGAGCAATTTGCAACATACGGCCACTTTCTTGACATGAGAACGAAATTGAATTCCATTTGTTGCGTTTAAGTTGTGTGTTGAGGTTACGTTTATTTTCTAGTTTCGACTGAACTTGTGTAAAACAGCTTTAAAATGCTATATTGGTGTTGATCACTTGCTTGGTAGTCCATGTACAAATGCTATTCAAGAACTTAGTAGCTCAGTGATTAGAGCGCTTGCCGCCTTATCTAGCTACTCGGGTTCAAATCCGGGTGGAGACACATATGCCTGCCATATTCAGCAGATAGCTGACTGGCAAACAAAGGCTATGCTCGGCTCGGCGACAATGAAACAGAGGTACTTTCCTAGCAGTGTTTCAAAAGTCGAAACACACGCATCATCGCAACCCACATTCGACCTATTACGTTATACTGCAATGTCATGCAACTTCATACAGTTATGTATAGCATGGCTATTTTGACATGAGCCTGACCTTTATGCAAGAATATATTACAAGGTTCTTGCTTTGAATATATCAATTTCCGCAAGCAAATCGTGCGAAATCGGTATTTCAAATTTGTGTTTGTATTACATCTCGAGCGTCTCCGTGATACTCCCCAATTATGAAAACATACAATCGATGTTGTAAACGTTGGCAATATATCCACTGTTAAATTATGCTAATCAAAAGGCCAGGATCGTGTCAAATGGTCAAGCTATATACCTTGGGTATCCGACGATGAACCGTAACCATGATAATATATTCCGATTTTATATTAGTAGTAACGTGCGGTCCGAGAATGATTGCCGTGGTGTATTCGAACATTTACTCGTATTGGTGGTTCTTAAAGCAATGGACACACAAAACAGGATTGTGCGTCGAGTACTTCGGGTACTGGACCATCCGGTTATCAATGTGACAGTGTCGACATATGTAATGTATGACTTCTGTTTAATTTAAATCCGACTACGGACTTGTTACTTGCAGACCTCACACGCGATGGAGCAACTTTATTGTTCCATTTTATCGTATTATGATAAAAAAAAATGTAAAGAAAGTTGACGTTGGGTCAATATTAGTTGAATGTACTAGTAATTAGAGGTTCAAATATGAGACATCCTTTCTTCGACATTTGAGTTCATTCCATTGTAATATTGTACAAACAATTTATGAAATGATTTAGTAACCTGACTTTGATACGGTACTTTTGGGGTACTCTACTAGCTCGGATTACGAAAGATAACTGAACAGAAAAAGCATACAACACAAGGACAACTATGCAAAATGGCATATCAGCTTTGAGTTGGGGGAGGGAAATAGGTAGATGCACCAAATGTAAATCACCATCGAGTACAAATGCAATGGGTTCCATGTGTTATCTATGCGACAATTTGATATATCTAATAATTATCTATGCTTTGAATGTATGTTATGGTTTCATTGTAACAAAATATCGTCATATATTTACGTTTATATGTGGTATTACATGGGGGTGCTGTGGCCATATATATGACTACCATTCACCGTATAGGCACATACCATAACAACATAGTTTATAATTATCTAATCACACATATGCCATAACATGTCCTGACATCACTGGTGAGGTCACCACTGGCCCCACATCTGTCATATACAAAACTCTAATGATATTTTCGTGTTCTCGATAAGCCCTGTATTTACTTTGGAGTACATATTTTTCTTACACGACCTAATTTCACTGCCGATATCTTTAAACTCTCAAATAGCGATATCTGGCTAGGGTAAGTTTGCACAAACTTTGGTTAAAGTTTAACCACTACTCAAGATAAATAAAATTAAGTCCACATTTCTTGCGTAATGGTGTTTACACATCTAATGGGTTGCAATGAGTATTGTGTAGAAGTTATGTTGAAGTGGCCGAGAATAATAGAGTTTAATAAATCCTGCTTAATAAATAGTAAATAAACCATTAGACTGTATCCCCTATGGGTAGAATTTTGACATGTTCTTTAAAAGTTGATTTGGACACAAAGGAGAGAAAAGACCCATAATGGAAACGTTTTAATATGAAGTTTGAAGTTTGACGATTCGAGGACTTGGACTTATACAATGTGGTTGCAGAATATTCGACAAAGAAATTTTGAAATCGATTTGAATATTTAGGATTATTATTTATTTAACAAACGGTAAGGTAGATTGCGTTTAATTAAATTCCATCGATTGTTGTTGAAGTGTATGTGTTTAGAAACCAAGCTATGTGTCTATATTGAGTTTAAGTTGTAGATGCAGGTACATGTATACTACGTACTTTTGGATAATACAAATGTATATAGTGTTCAATTTATATTCCAATTCTAGAGATGATCCTGGTAGGAAACCCAGAGATAGTCTCCGCGTGTATCGGTGCTTTACACCAGACACGTTAAAGAACCAAGGAATCTATTCGAAACGAGCTAGGGTATCGTACCCGGATTCCTTGAATCTGATCTCTGTCTCTAAAAATTTGCGATAATGAGATAATGTCCCTGCAAATTACATGGAAAAAGAAAGAGAAGAAGAATTATGGGCAATGACCGGCATCTAGTCACATTTAAATATGAAGACGTGGGCCGTTGCTACATGTGGCGCCCAGTCACATTTACATGTAAATACATATGAAGACATATATCATTATATCATTATATCACTTCTTCTCATATTATGTGAAAGTACATTCTTTGGGTGTAACCATTGTATTTTCTTCTCATAGCATCATCGAACTTATTGAAGTAGGTGTCACAGAAAGTCAAATGCAGTTTCCGGAAAGACTTGGACAGTGTCTTTTCACACACTCGTAAAATCTTGTGACAGCATTTAGTATCTCACTTAAAAAATTAAGTAAACGAATATACATTTGTACGTTCAGTTTCTATATACATGTACTTCCTCAAAAGAAAACAGTAACATAATGTACGTATTTAAATACAAAATATTCAGTAAAGTTTGAGCACGAATTTTAGGTGAGCAGGAAAAAATACTTTACCTTCATGTGCCCAGATAACATAGTGACTAATTTCCTTGTACAATATCAGCTGATAAGCCGGATGAGTAAACTGACTTTATGTTTGGGACTATCTTGTTGGAGAATATCAACATGGGCCTTATTCACCAATATTGTAAGACTGGAACTCAGACTTTTAGACTTAAAACTGACAACATTTATATTCACTGTCATTTCTACGCAATTAGATTTAACCAAATACAATTGTATCTGGTTATTATTTTGTTGTTACCCACTGAATATGTATACCCATTTATATCAAAATCGTTACATTAACAGCAAAACGAGAACGTATAGAACATTTGACAAAGTAAAGTCTAAGTCTTGAGTTTTAGACTTATATTTAGACTTATATTGTTTGTCAATAAGGCCTCAGACCCCGTGAAAATAAAGTTTTTTCCATGCTTAACTATCAACACGAAACTTGATGTGCTCGTTTATAGTGTGGCAATTGAATAATATATACCACATGAATTTCCATGTATCCGGGTTAGTATAGCGAGTACGTTTAATCTTATACGTAACATGTGGGATATAAGGTTAAACTACATGGGCGTGTTTTTCCAATAATTTGATGCGTATTTTGAGTTTTTAGTACCATATTATATAAAGAATCTATCACTCGTTGACAATTGTTATATTTATATTAAACTCGTTCTGGAAATATTATTAAGCTCGTCTTAACGAAAAATATTATTAAGCTCGCCTTAATAAAATTTCCAAAACTCGTTTAATATAAATTTATATCAATTGACAACTCGTGATGGATCCTCTTTTTACATAATCTTGTACTATTTCATTAAATCACTATCAAGACAATGTATAGAAAGGAGCATTTCTACTTAGAGCACGATATCGAACATGAAAAAAACGTTTTTATGGTCATGGGAACCAAATAAGAACTTTTGTTGCTCGTGTCGATTAAGATTTAACAAAACACAAAATGCAGTGTTTTATATGATTAATAAGGTTCAAACTTAAAATATAAAATTATATGACAAATAAATGTGTGACTATAAACTGGTTCAGCAGCGCATTTCAGAAATTAATGCGGTTATTATGAGCGTTTTAAAATATCTGTTAACATGCAATGCAGGGAGATACATAAAGGGTTTTGATATCGCTTATTTTACCGTTATCTGTATTTAATGCACACAATTTAAGTCTTATCAATTTAACCATCAAACATGCATTTCAAAATCTGCTTTACGAGATAATCAGTAATAATGCTTTGCTTATATGTACTTGTGAGCTAATTCAAGTAATGCAAAGCCGTCGGTAAACATTTTCTCGGAATCATTTTAGAGATACATTTAATGGAAAACAGTCATTACCGTTCTGCCGCTATCGTGATTTTGGCTTCATTTTATCAACATATTGACGGCGAAATTGTGTAGCGAGACAGTTCGCACTATGCGATGATGAATGCTCGCTAATATCGTGAATAAATTGTTAAATAACGTCTTTGATCAGCGCTGATCTGGTTATTGTCACGTCTGATAGTAAAGCACCGTGTGTGAACATCATGAAAGAGAAGCTTGATTGCGGCCTGATATGCCTTGTAGGCTGCTTCCGATCTGTCTTGCCGAGCCTTCGTATGGTTTGATTAGTTTAAGTTGAACGAGTAAAAAACGTATATTAAGATTCGATTATTGGAAGTTGAACGGGTTAAAACTTACAGAGAACACGGTACCTACATTTACCGACGACCCATGATTGTGAAATTCGCAAGTACTAGTAATTTAGAATTATAGATGAGTATTGTGCAAGCGCCATGAAAGTGTTTTCTTCTCGTTTTTAAAATATCTTTATATAATATATAGACAGGAGGTCTAACGTGCAAGTCTTTAGCGGTATCATATTACTCTCAGGCTTCCGATGAGCTGTATTCGTTCGGGTTAGAAACCACCAAATATATTGTTTTAGTTCAATGTCAAGTGACAATGGCCGTTCCCAAATTTCAACATTGTTAAGCCTTTGTCACCTGGCAAACACATTATCGTATTAAAGGAGTATATCAAATAGTTTTATTACGTGCACATTTACTTTAAACCCAATTTCATTATTTCAAACCAGATATATTAATGCATACCACCATTTCCAGCTTATCAAATGTTTCTTTCGCGACTCTTTGAATACTAGTATCACCATTTGGACCGCTTTTGTTTTTAAAGTGGTTGCTTACCTTCGTTGTAACAGGAGTACATATTCCCCAGCGTGACATTCGCAGAGTTCAACTATCGTCTACTAAACCGCTATAATTCGAGACAGAAAATTACGTAATTAAATTTGTATTTGACGGCAGCTTACATTTAATGCATTTGCAGTGACATTTATTCCAAATGCAAAATTTGTCAGATGTAATGTATTTATATTCCACAATTATGACGTACTTGTGTCACTCAAACAGCAGCAAAAAAGTTCTTGTTTTACCGACTTTCCAGGCCTGTACTATAGACCTAGTGTTTGCTATGACTTCGGAAAACATTTTACTTTTTACATTAATGGCAAGTTTTTGACAAGTTTTACCTTGCCAAACCATGACTTTAACAGTCACACAATGAATGCATCAAAGGTGACGGTTTAATACAGTAGTGAAGAGTCGCACATCCACTCCCCAAAAAAGGTTTCGCAAATAACCAGTTACTTTGTGACTTGGACTTTTACTCATTTCTTTGGTAGACTATGTGTTATGTTTGGGCATTGCTCCGTGTAGTTATGTTGTGTTGTTGCTGTTTTCTGTACTTGGTTGGTCATATTGAGTGCTGCCTTCCCTATGCGATATCCTCATATCTTTTTATCACATCATGAATAACAAGACTAGATATGAAATAACCTAGGCACATTTCTATCGGTCATTTCGTGTATTAACATTACAATTTTGAAACACCTGTATTAAGCTACCATATTTATTTTATCCCTTTACTGACGGATTATTGTAAGTAACTTAGTTGCAATGTGTTCCTCCTATATAATCACTGATATAAAAACAAAACACCAAGCAAAGCCGAACATCTAATTTCATTTTTCTATTTTTTCTAGATAACGGACGCCCATATTCTTTATCTCAGTTTAAATATTGATCCGAAGTATTTTATTCTTTTAAATGGCTTTAAACCACATCATCAAGTTAAGATTCATTGTATAAATACTTAATATTTTCCCCGATACACGTGTGCGAGTCCATTTATTTAGTCTTCATTCTTATGGTAATGTTTGCTGAGACGATGACGATATTTAACATCATTCGTATTCATTTTATACACCACCTATAACACCAGAATCTTGATTTGAATTTGCCAGCCTTTGTGAAGATGCGGAGCTGCTTTGTCATGAATCTGTTTTACATATTATGTCGTTATCATGCTTAAAGTTGTATTCAATTTATATGTTCTTTATAGATATACATCTTCGGAAACATTGGCGTTTCCTTGACACCGAGGTCCAATGTCGCACATATAAAAAAACTTTGACTATGGTCGATATCATAATTTTTTTTTTATACATCAAGGATATGGATACATTAAACGTTGTCTTTCAATCATGGAAATAATCTATGTAACTGGCAGTTTTGAAATACGTCCCTAGACAACGCAAACTATCTCATACGAGAGGTGCTCCATTTATATTTGAACGGTGTTGAACATCCCATATTTTCAACATTATTAAATCGTAAACATCAAGGTGTCAATTAACATATACATGTACACCCATTGTTTTTTTGTATTTGTAATTTAGTTAGAACCAAAAGTTCCCATTTTTGTAAAGGCATCTCTTTTAGCTTTTTTAAGGTACCAAATAGTGTGATTGTGTTTGTGTATTGGTCTGAGCCTTGACCTAAACACCATAGTTCGGAAATTGTCAACATGAAAGCTATGAGTCCTATGTGAGACACATTTTGTCCAAAAAGTTTTTTAACATAAATTGCACACTGTCCTGCACTAGTTTGTCCCTTTTTAGAATAAATATGAGTTCTACTTGATTAGTTATGACAAACAACAGCTCATGTAATGAAACAGGCTGCTAACTCATGCTGCTTAACGAATGTCAACTTCTTGGTACGGTCGTAGATGTTTCTCCTACAGCTGTCTGCTCCTGTACCGTTAATATCTCATTGGTAATGTATTGTCTAATCAGAGGTTATCGATATAACCGTTCTGTTGTAGAATATATGGTGGTTAAAGATGATTGTCTTCCTTCCATTTTTTGTCTCACAGGTAACATGTCGCATAGAACACAACACTGGTAACATATCCCAGGGTACATCACACTTGTAATATCTACCAGGTAACATCACAAAGGTAACAGCTCACAGGTAACATGTAACGTCTCACAGGTAACAGCTCACAGGTAACATCTCACAGGTAAAATTACACAGGAAACATCTCATAAGTTACATCACACAGATAACATCACACAGGTAACATTTCACAGTAACATCTCAAAGGCAACGTGTCGCATAAAACACTATGCAGGTAATATAACACTGGTGACATCACGCAGGTAACATCTCACAGGTAACATCTCACAGGTAACATCTCACAGGTAACATTACACAGGTAACATCTCACAGGTAACATCACGCAGGTAACATCACGCAGGTAACATCTCACAGGTAACATCTCACAGGTAACATTACACAGGTAACATCTCACAGGTAACATCTCACAGGTAACATCTCACAGGTAACATTACACGGGTAACATTACGCAGGTAACATCACACAGGTAACATCTCACAGGTAACATCTCACAGGTAACATCTCACAGGTAACATCTCACAGGTAACATCTCACAGGTAACATCACACAGGTAACATTACACAGGTAACATCACTTAGGTAACATCACGCAGGTAACATCACGCAGGTAACATCTCACAGGTAACATCTCACAGGTAACATCTCACAGGTAACATTACACAGGTAACATTACGCAGGTAACATCACGCAGGTAACATCACGCAGGTAACATCTCACAGGTAACATCTCACAGGTAACATCTCACATGTAACATCACACATGTAACATCTCACAGGTAACATCTCACAGGTAATATCACACAGGTAACATCTCACAGGTAACATCTCACAGGTAACATCTCACATGTAACATCTCACAGGTAACATCTCACAGGTAACTTCACGCAGGTAACATCTCACAGGTAACATCACGCAGGTAACATCTCACAGGTAACATTACGCAGGTAACATCTCACAGGTAACATCTCACAGGTAACATCACGCAGGTAACATCTCACAGGTAATATCACACAGGTAACATCTCACAGGTAACATCTCCCAAGTAACATTACACAGGTAACACCTCACAGGTAACATCACACATGTAACATCACACATGTAACATCACACAGGTAACATCTCACAGTAACATTTCACAGTAACATTTCACAGGTAACATCTCACAGGTAACATCTCACAGGTAACATCTCACAGTAACATCTCACAGTAACATCTCACAGTAACACCTCACAGGTAACATCTCGCAGTAACATCTCACAGGTAACATCTCACAGGTACATCTCACAGTAACATCTCACAGTTAACATCTCACAGTAACATCTCACAGGTAACATCACGCAGGTAACATGTCACAGTAACATCTCACAGGTAACATCTCACAGTAACATCTCACAGGTAGCATCTCACAGTAACATCTCACAGGTAACATCTCACAGGTAACATCACGCAGGTAACATCACGCAGGTAACATCTCACAGTAACATCTCACAGGTAGCATCTCACAGTAACATCTCACAGGTAACATCTCACAGTAACATCTCACAGGTTACATCTCACAGGTAACATCTCACAGTAACATCTCACAGGTAGCATCTCACAGTAACATCTCACAGGTAACATCTCACAGGTAACATCTCACAGGTAACATCTCACAGTAACATCTCACAGTAACATCTCACAGGTAGCATCTCACAGTAACATCTCACAGGTAACATCTCACAGGTAACATCTCACAGGTAACATCTCACAGTAACATCTCACAGTAACACCTCACAGGTAACATCAAACAGGTTACATCAAACCGGTAAAATCTCCCATGTAATATTTCACAGGTAACGTCTCCGAGGTAACATCTCCCAGGTAACATCTCATAGGTAACATAACACATGTAACATCTTCAAGGAAGCATCGCACAGGTTACATTAACAATGTTATAATTAGGTCAAATGTTCTTTTTTGAATATTGAAATAGGTCCCTTCTATTTAGGGGTTTGAGAAAGCTGTTTTGGAACATGTATTGGGCTAACGAGAGAGTGGCAAGAAATAATCAGTTAAAATAGTGTGAGAGGTATTGTAGTATTTACATATATATAATTTTCACTGACAGTCAAACAACATAATTGTATATTTATGTAATATAATATAAGTAAAGATATCTTATCAGCAAAAAAAAATAACTTTATTGGTCCTCTTTTTTGACCACTACCTATTTTTTATGGACATCAATAATATCAAATTAGACGTATTTGTCACTGGCACCAGAACACCAAACTGTGGTTCAAATTATATGCCAAAATAAGTTTTCAGTCAACAAAATCCAAACACAAACTCAAAAACGTAAATTTATTGACAAGGCCCCGTTCATTTGTCTATATATTACACATGGTAATGAAGCCGATTCGCGGTACCACTCGTTTTCAAACGCGTATTTTCCACACGCGCCGATAATCGTCAAAGTCTTTATACCGTTCGACAGATAAATTATTTATCTTCAAGATGCAACCGAAAGTCTGGTTCAACTTGCCGTATTTATCAGGTAATACTGTTTTTTTCATTGCCGTAACATTTCTGCTATTTTCTTTCACTCTTAACTTCCGGTAGAACAACAACAACAACAAGGCATTTTGTAACCTGTTATTTGATTGGTCCAAATTTATCGCGTCGTAGTTCCCGCAATATGTCAATGTGTGCAGCCCATTGAAACAGTTGGAAGTGAGCAGCCAATCAGATCGACTGTTACAAAATACTAAAAAAACCGGAAGTTAACAGTGAAAGAAATTCCAATATTTCTGACAGATCGAGAAATCTACTCACTTATCAAAGGTTTGATGAGTCGTAGTCTTCTACAACAGTTGGATTCTCGGTTGCATCTTGAAGATAAATCATTTATCTGTCAAACTGTATAAAAACTTTGACGATTTATCGGCGCGTGTGGAAAATACGCGTTTGAAAACGAGTGGTACCGCGAATCGGCTTCATTACCATGTGTAATATATAGACAAATGAACGGGGCCTTGTCAATAAATTTACGTTTTTGAGTTTGTGTTTGGATTTTGTTGACTGAAAACTTATTTTGGCATATAATTTGAACCACAGTTTGGTGTTCTGGTGCCAGTGGTATTTGTGTATTTTGTCCGTATATTATTTACGACAAGGATCCGATCTCCCGAAGCATCTCAAGTAGAAAGCTCATCTCAAATGGAGATTTTCCTAAACCAGAGTCACAATTTGAGATAAATCGGAAGTAAGAACTCTTTAAATTTACTGAAATAAACTAGGAATAGTTTTTGCGGTTCTTGGGGCCAATTCTGCGTCCATCCTCCCATGGAAATTATCCAAACGACACGTGGCAAAATTTGAGATGCGATTTAGCTCAATTTGAGATGTTTCGGGATATTGGGGCAAGGATATCAACTTAGCCGTGTCTCATCATTTCCTTATCAATGATATAATAGAAGGTATGGCTATAGGATCACATTTGTGACCATATTTGGTTGCTTGGACCCAAGGATGTGCCCACTCCAAAAAGATCCTAACTACCGATCCATCTTTTTTTCTTTCTTCCGTGTAATTTGCAGGGCCCACTCTGGGGCATTATCGCAAATGTTTAGAGACAGAGGTGAGATACAAGGAATCCGGGTGCGATACCCTAGCTCGTTTCGAATAGATTCCTTGGATCTTTAACGTGCCCGGGGTAAAGCACTGATACACGCGAGGCTAACCCTGGGTTTCCAACCAGGATCATCTCTTGTTGGGTGGGAAACACTAAATAGCGTTTCTGAAATGACCAAGTGACCCGGCCGAGAGTCGAACCCAGGACCTCTCGATCAGGAGTCAAGCATCTGTTTAGCACGTTACAGGAAACAATATATTTTTATGCCTAACAACTAAATTACGGTCCTCCAGTGTATGTTATTAGTATACAACGTATGACTAATATCATATCAGATACCCACGTCACATAACTACAATAATAACATGGGTATCAAGTTAGAACGTCCCCATTCGATAACGTCCCCACTTTATCCAAAACGTACCCAGTAACGTGTGTTAGGTTTTTTTTCAGTTATCGAAAACGTCCCCAGTTTTACCTAAAACATGATAGCAAATAACGTAATTGATCGAACGTGGGTTCCGACCATGGCCTATCATATCAACGTTTATTTGCGTATACAAACATTCGTGAACAAATTAATTGAAACACCGAACGCAATATTTAACTGCATATTAACTGTATTTTAATTTATGGAATATTCAAATTCGCTAATATATTAATTCGAGTTATGATTGATGGAAACTTTTGATTTATTACCTTTCGTCTTGAATATTATTATAATTAGCTTTGATCTTCTAGCGTGTCGAAAACATTTAAAACTTGGTCTTCAGTATAAATGGTTTAATAGTGAAAATTATGCAAGGTTTTTATACAAATAACGTATTGTTTTATGCGGGATATCTCTTGCCTTGATGTATGCATTATCCGCATTAATGTACGCCGCCATTTTGTTCATTATATTTATTTCCGTTCATAGAAACAAGTACATTGTAAATATTATTATGAACGATCGAGGGATGTTCCAAAATAAACTTACATGTAAGTCCTGTTTTTATTGTCATAAACTTACTCCGTTTAGATATACTACATATATATGTGACTACGTATGTGATCCTTTGTATATCAAAAAAGCACATGTTTTTAAAACAATATAAATCAAAAACGATAAATGAGGCAAATGCATTTGGTCACTAAACTCACCGGCGCATGTAAAATTTCAATACATCGAGGGATGCCCGCAATACTGTAGTAAGTCCTTCGTTAATCATATGTAGTTACTACAGTCTTGCGGGCACCCCTCGACATGTGCAATTATATGTTTTTACCTTTGTTTATTTCGAAAACCATGCAACAATGTTCAACACAATAGAACATGCATGGACTTCGGTGCGACTCTTTTCTATAGTCCACACCTTGGCTATGATCCTAGGCATACACAACTAAATATATTTGTCATAAATAGACCATAAACCCTAAACCGTACCCCTAAACCGTACCCAAACCCTCATCCTAGCCCCTAGCCCTTAACTCACAGCCTAACCCATGGACATTACCAAACCCTTACAATAGCCCCTAAAACAAACCATAAACCGTACCCAAACCCTAACTATAGCCCCTAACCCACACTCTAACCCCTAAAACATAACATGACCCTAGTGCCTAACCCCTAGACGTAACCCAAACCCTAACCTAAACACATAAACCTGACCTTAACATCGCTATATGTGACTGCTAAATGGTCACATGGACTATAGCCGCCTGACTGAACTATAGCCGCCAGAACTATTGAAGAGTCTTTACCCATGGACTTGGGTGATTGAGCAACCCTTTTCTCGTATAAGTAAACGGGGAATTATATTAATATTAAATGAAGAATTTGTAATTCTCCGATTGATCTAGCTGAGCCAGAGCATGGACTTGCTAAATAACGCCGCCAAAACGATAGAAAAGAGTCTTTGCCGCTAAATGCATAATAAGATTGTAAATGGAAATGCACGAATAAATGATTAAATTAAAATGTAACATTGAAGAAAAATGGTTTAATTGAAGACCACAGTATCATTTTTAATGATAATAAAAATCAATAAAATATAGTGCACACCAATCCTCTAAATTGAAGTCAGAACTTAATAAAAACAGCAAGAAGCGAAAGGCACCGAAAGGCACCGAAAGAACACACGAAAACAACCGTCACATATGTCGAGTACAAGTCGTAAGGACTGATATAGAAATGACCAGATAACCGGCTTTGTCCATGTGCCTGGTTCAACTCCCAAGTCGAGCACGTTATAGCGTAAAATATACGAGGCAATCGGACATGGAAGGCAGCACTCAACTTAACCAACCGAGCACAGCAAACAGCAACCACACAACACAACTACATGGAACAATGGCCACAGACAACACACAGAAATGACTAAAAGCCCCAAGGCCATGTCCTTATGGTGGAATCACCAACATTAGAAACGTGAATATATCATGGTATACTTATTAGCACATAAGTTACGGTCCCTGCTCAACACGAAGTGAATAGACTAGATTTTGCTGTTGCTTATAGTAGAGTACATGATGTATGTACTGACCAGTACTGCTGTGAGAACGGGTCATTCATCTAAAATGTAATTGTTTATAACCCTGTATCATTTTACTTGAATCGTTGACGACAAACGAAATGCTATAGCCATATGGAAACTGCTATATTAATAGGAAGACAATGTAGCTGTGAGACTTACGTGTTAAAGTAAAACTATAATTATGTATAGGTGTCTTGCAATAATTAACGAGATCAATCCCTCCTGACACTAATCTAAAGTCCATGATTCACGAATACCTTATGTGACAATGCGGAACAAATTTATATAATAAAAAACCTACAAGATAAGATAAAATAAGTTGTAAGATATAACGTTAATTCAACGTGATGAATTAAAGTACAATGTATGTATTATTTTCTAGTTATGTAACCCATCAAGAATCAAAATACTGACAGTTAGGACATAAAACTGCCACCTGATGTCGCCAGTTGCCAGTTGCCATCCGGGTTCTTTCACAGTCGCGCGCGTGCTTCGGTTACGTAATGACAATCGCGCAGCATATTCATTAAAATTTGTACTTTCTGTTCTTGTTATCCGTGAACTGATTTCGTCTTATTAAAAAACTCATTTAATGGAAACAAAAATAAATTATAAATAGCCGAAATGTCTCTGATAAGAGAACTGATATTGTGCGTGTTGTGATAAAAACGCGCGGAAATCATTCAAACCTTCATCAATAAAAATACTTTCCTCCAAACGCTTCATATAAAATATTTGCTTATTTTTTCCGGTTCGCAATCATTCCTAAACACTCTCACGACAACAATTTTGCTTGAGATAAAATGACGCATAATTCAACTTTAATTAATTATTCGTAATCATGAACGTAATTAGTGAGAAGAAATCAACCGATCACTGTTGATACATATTAATTATTCAACGATTAAAGCAACTTAGAATCCATCGGCAAATCAATTATTGGTGTTTATTTACTTAACAAGTTTGTAATCACGGTATAATATCCAGGAAGATCCATATTTTTGATGCACGCGTAGCCTCAAACAAAAGGTTCATTAGCGGTTGCAAGAATTGTTCTAGCCTGTACACATATTTTTCTAAGGTCGATTTTTGCAATGTACGCTCAAAAGTCCGCACGGCAATTGCTACCGCTAAACCGACACACAGACAATGTTGTCTTGGGTGACTGGATCGGGCAGATTAAGTTCCGAAAAACACTGAAATTAAAGTTACAAGGTGTATGCAAAACGTTATATGTTTTATGGCATTAAAAGCCAATAACATAAAATTATTATCATTTTAAGATATATATATATCTGTCTAAATGAGGTTGTACGAAATATGGGAAGGCAGTTCATCTTATCAAGAAGTGTAAATCACCGAAGCATGGTAGTAGTTTGGGTAATTAAGGATAAGCCACATAGGTGCTCTGTGAATTGACCTACTTGGGCGTTAAGTGCTTTAAAAGTCATAAATGCTTAAAACCATTATTTTAGTATATACTGAGGATGCAGATTAGTTAAGTGCTACACATGAATATGTCTTTGATAATATAGCAGATACATGGCTTTATCTCGGAATTTGTAGTGGTTTTCGAGTGCCAGTGCATTATAATATGAGATTTTAGTCTAAGAGTATTGTTTAGACTCGTGTTGTGTCTAACCCTCTTCTTGAGCTAAAGTTACCCGAGAGAAAAAACTTTTAATGACCTATTTTATGTGTTTATATAATATTGGTTGTTGGAAATTTCTAATTTATTTTCCGTAAAATCAAGTTTGAATGTGAGACTATCGTTATATGATAACAAATAATAACATTAAACTCGTTGTTTTCCTAAATGATAACAATTAATAACATTAAACACATTGTTTTCCTATATGATAACACATAATAACATTAAACTCATTGTTTTCCTATATGATAACACATAATAACATTAAACACATTGTTTTCCTATATGATAACACATAATAACATTAAACACATTGTTTTCCTATATGATAACACATAATAACATTAAACACATTCGTTTTCCTAAAAATATGATAACACATAATAACATTAAATAAATTGTTTTCCTATATGATAACACATAATAACATTAAACACACTATTTTCCTATATGGCAACACACAATAACATAAAAATCATTGTTTTCCACTAGCACCTTACGTATGAGATAATGTAACGGAAATCACATAAAACTGATACAAGATCACGGTAATCTTGTAAATTGTCGTCCCCTGATCAATGATCAAAATCGAAAAATGTTCATCAGCGTGACGAATATGAAGTCGGAACATTTTTTCCTAACATTTTTTCCAAGTAATCGAACTTATCTATCCGGCGCGCGCGTCTTCGTTACGCAATATCGGGAATTTTCCAATCATTGACAATACTTCATTTTCTGCGAACAATTCTTATCACACTAGCCATACAAATAGTATAACCAGCTTCGCCCGATGTTGATAACAACACTTAAATGTGTTTTTCCGCAACAAATGAGTTGTTATTGGCATGCATCATTATATTATTTTAATCTGTCGCGTAAATTACCATATCATGCAATTCTGCTTCATCGCAGATTCGAGATACGTTTATAGAATGGGAGAAAACAATGAATTCGTGGCATTTACACAGATTTGCAAATGTGTTTTTGAATAAATATTGTAATAATCAAGTTCATCCAGCGCGTATTTAAATAATAAATTATTTTTTTCGCAGAAAAAAGCCATAAATGATTAGAAGCCATTTATTCCGAGCGAAATATTAAATAACATTTTTATACTCATGCCAGCGATAGTAGTTAATACACGGTTCGTCGAGCGCGCGACATCCAGCAAAGCGCGTTAGTGTAAACTTAACGGGAACGGATGATGGTGAAGTAAAGAGCTATTCATTCAGTAATACAGAGCATTTGTTCGCAAGCGGACGGGTTGTAGTATTTGCTGTGCCTACTGACTATGGACTAGACTTGTTTGATAGTTTACGATGATTATAACTGATTTATGATCGACCGATAGCTATATGCTTGTCATTATTTTGTACGGATATGATTTTATTTGAAGAACAGTGATACAACTAAGTGGATTATATGAACTCGTTACGATAAAATGGAAAATTTATGGAAGTGTGTATAATTTGAAAGTACGTGGAAATTGAACCGTTATATAGATATAACAGTGAGATAATTAATTACCGAATAAACTCACGATGATAAATTTGTATGAGATTTAATTGAGATTTGAATTATTCGACGATTTTTCGATTTTTTGTGGGTAAAAATATACGTAGGAAAATTAAAAATACTATGCTAAATGTTACTATACATATGTGAATGAATGACTTAATTAACTAAGTACTGCTAATAGTGGTATAGTTATACGAGAGTTAAACGTTCTTGCATATAACCTGGGCGGACTTGTGTGCCATTTTTGTGTTACTATAAAATTAAGACAAATGAGAGTAACATTTGAACTACTGTCGGACTGATGTGCTTAAAAGCTTGAAAGTCGTGTTTACATCTTTTGAAACGATAAGTAGTACAAAGAGACATTTTGTGCTGCATATATACCAGGACTGTACGTTTGACTTTGTGGGTATCCAAACACCCCTAGATACAACAGATTACAAAACTTGATGTGATGAAAATTGTGATGCTTGTATCTTATCATCTTTGCTAATATTAACATAGTCTATATTTATACAACGCATTATTTTGATTGAATATTTAAGATTTTGTGTGATGATAGTGATCAGTATCTACTGCAAAAAATATCCCCTATGTTTATTAAATAATATGTGTTCAAAGAAGATGCTCTTTTCAAACTTTTGTGTAAGTGTCTTTTTCGTTATTATTATCTTATGAAATATCTTTCTTGATACGCATCTTGAATATTCAAGAGGGCACAATCTTTAATACATAGCTTATTATGTATACATGTCATATATTCGTCAACATTTTGCTTAAAATACATTAAAGTTCGTACATAAACGATAGAGAAGATAATGAATTACTTAAAATCGGAGGGGATGAATCGGGCTACTGAGTTAATGGCATTATGGTTCAAGCCTTCTGTAGTTTTGTTTGATATTTTTGTTTTACTTCTATATGTAACGTTCTTAGATTAAAATTCCAAATGACTATAAAATTTGTAGAAACTGCTCTTGAAAATCGCTGCTTATTGCGACAGATTTTGTGACAACAGCACATGTAAATGTATATAAGTATTATAAATATATTTACATTAATGACACTGGAAAATTAACAAAATTGTTATGCAGATTCTATATGTAATATTATTGAATTTATTGTCATTTGAAAATATGGTTAAAATTGTACCGTAACACTTGTACTTAAACCTCAGACTGGAGTTCTAGCTAACCTGCTGGTTCTTTTCGTCTCATTCTGCCCCTTGCAGGTAAATAAAGCCGCCAGTTCCATTTCTGTGACCCATAATTCCACTGATTGTCGTAAAAGAGTTTGGCGGAATTTTGACAAGCGTCTCATCAGGGTTTCAATTATTTTTATTTTCAGACATAAAACAACATCATGGAAAGTGGACAATTCACCTTGAACTTCGCCTTAGCTACGATTCTGATTACCCTGTGTTCTGCAGTCGGTGAGTACAATTATTAATCAATTTCATTCTAATAATAACTCAATTAAAATATGATTAAAAATACCAAAAAAGCGTTTCGGTGATCGTGAGTTTTGGCGCTCTTCAGATCATGTCTGTGACCACAGTAGCGTGCTAGAGTCCAAGGCTTCAGCCATGACGCCGAAACAGTGCAGAAACCCAATTTAATTATCATCTTATTTCTCAACGATATTCCGTGGACTAGTAGATTACAGCTTGCGTGATCTATCGTCAGTGGAAAATATATTTTAAAAAGAGTCGAAAAATGTTCGCGGATTCTAATGATATTTTACACTAAATTATTTACGAACTCTGGCGTCAAATGTATGAAACACGCAATACAACAGGCGAATCGTCAAATACTCTCTATCAGGTCTTGATATCTAAGAAGGTTGAAAAATAATACATGCATATTGTATTAGTATGTTTAATATTGGTTAAATTACCAAATTTAATATGCATACTGTAGAGAGGTAAAATGAATCCCTTTAATTAAGATAGAAGATCTACACAAGATAGGACCTTTGAAATATGACTTCAAGTTTTGAACTGCACATCTTAATTAAAAGACTTGCAGCCTTTAAAATGTTAATAGAGAATGAGCAGACCTGTGTATTGAATCAGGAAGTTCCATTGGGTCGATTTTGGATTTGGACAAAGCTTGGGGCTATCTAGATTCTAGTCTTGGCTGTTGGCATGTAGGTCAGACCTTTTAAGCAGCCAACCAGGGGACACCAAAATAGTCTAGAGTATATATGAATATATACAATTTAACAGTTCACTATTTTGCTAATTATTCACATAAAGTTTAGTGTTTAAGTAATCTGTGTAAAATCTCATATGGTTGTTATATACTGCTTTTAGTATCAGAAGATCATCATTTTGTTGGATGAAAATCATTTCATGATCCTCATAAGATTGATTGATATCCATGGCATCTAGAGAACTATCTGTACTTGGCTGTTTTTGTAATAAGAATAATCTTCTGCACATTGTGATTAATGTTCATTACTTAATATCATAATTATTAAAGTAAATTTGTATAAAATGTGTATTTAGAGCTCTATATTTTGTAATGACGATTCTTATTTTAATTCAATGTTATTTTGTTACTTTAAATAATTATGACGATTCTTTTTTTAATTCTATGTTATTTTGTTACTTTAAATAATTATGCTGGTAAGAGCCTATTGTATTTAAATTTATATTTACTCCTTGGTTAAATTTCTGTAGAAATAATTTATGATCTATTACTATACTAGCTGTGATTTTATATTTTTATATTTGTTAAGTTCTTCATGTGAACCTCATTTTAATAGTTTCAAAAGCAATTTTTAATTTGAAAGAATCTTTTTGTTAGTGAGTGTCGCTACGAGTCCACAATGGTTCCACATACATCAATTTATGGTTGTTTGAAGGCTAATCGGTAATGGGAAATTACAGTCCCGTAATGTCATCTTTTGTGAAAATGTGAAATTATTATCGTCAAGTCCAACCCCCTTTGTTGCTGGTGTAACTCTACTCTGTAATTGGTTATAAGAAATGGCTCCAAATTGACCAGTTTTCAAGTAGCGAATTTCTACTCTTTGTAATTTTACATTTATTTTTCAAACTTTTTGTATTTAGATCTGAATAGATGAGCTTGATTCGTTCTGACAGATGAATAGTATGTCTATACAGTAAAACTAATGGAATAAATAATTATTTTTTGGCAATTAAGTTATGACGGAATTGAATTTTTTATCTTGGGGAAACTTTATTTTGTCACATATTAAGTGATTATCTGGGTTTGTTTTTACTGAGAATGCTCATGAGTATATTCAACTACTTTTTCTGCAGAGTTTCACATTAATTATTTAAGTTGATTTACTGCTTCTACTATTCTAATGAGATTTTGCTAGTAAAATACTGGAGTTAATGTGCAGTACAAACTCATTAATGTGGTTAAATAATTAATGAAAATGTAATATGCAAATAAACTTGGATTATCAAATTTATTGAAGGTTTTAATATCTGCTGAATTAGAGGCTGAGCATCTGAAGTCAGGGTCTGAAACGGCCACATCCAAAACATTTTACATACTGGGGTACTTCCCACAAGTTCCCAGGGGGTAGGGGGTAGAAATGTTTCCATGTAACTAATTATTCTTCTAAAGTAGGCGGTTGTCTTGATTTGATATCTTACATAAGTAGTTAACAAAGATGAAAATGACAAAAAGTAGCCTGCAATCATGTTCAAAAAGCCCGTTAATATTTCTACCCACCCCCTCTAACTTCCAATTTGCCATTTATTCAACATGTTCTTTCCTTATTCATGGGCTTTCACTAGCCTCTAAAAGTGAAGAGTCAAAATGACCCTGACTCTCAAGTTTTCAAGTATAGTAGATTTGACTCTTCGGTCTTAATTTCCAAGAGTCAAAATAGGCTCTTGCTTCAAATTCAAGAGTCAAATGCAGTTTCAAGAGTCAAATGAAAGCCCTGACTTCCTTCGTATGTACAGTTATTCCTGTTCATCCTCATATCCTTTGCACCCTCACCCCATACAGAGAAATAATAAAGAAATATTTTTAGTAATATATTAAGTACAACTATGATATTCCTATAAAATGGCATTTTATTGTGTGTTTGCTTAAGCCTCTATGATAATTAACTTCTACTTTCATAGGAGTTTATAGGCCAAGCTAATATGTTTGTTCATCTTTTTATTAAACAGTATATAAATAACACATAGCTTTGAGGGTGACAGTAAAAATGTCAGCCTGAGGAAAGAACTGTTACCCAAGGGCGAAGCCCGCGGGTAACAGTTCTTTCCGAGGGCTGACATTTTTACTGTCACCCTCAAAGTTATGGGTTATTTATTTTATTACCCCGAACTTTTTTCGTCCACAATCTATTTTTGGTAGATAAAGGTACGAATCGTTACGGGTACGAATGAAATTACTTTCAATTTCGCAAGGTGCATTTTACAGTGAACTCTACAGGAGTCGATTTCATGGCATAATGTATGAATAATACAAGTTAAAGACTCTGTTCCTTGTTTCCCCAAGTACTCAAATCGTGTGTAATTAGTTAATTACCTGATTATTCAAGGATTCAACATCCAAAAATTCCTGGTCCGGCTGCTGACCGTAAAATAAACAACTCCAATTTACCCAAAGGAAAATATGTAGCGAAAAGTATTAATGTCCTACTAAGATAGCGTAGATACGCCTAATTCTTGCAATATTTTTCGAAACCCAATACGTGGCTGGGTATAGAGAACTCGAACTAAAACCATCGTTAGGCGGGTGAAATACGCCGCCATGTTTGTTTTTGCATTTATTAATATACCACGTGACATAAAAAGTACTGTCAAAAAAGTACTATCACCCTGCTGACAGTAAAAAAATGTTCAATCACGTGGTGTATTGATCCGGTTGATCGTAACAGTAAGAATACTACCTGTTTGTCTATGGGAAATTAACACTACGAAAAAAGTGAGGGGTAATAATATTAACTGTGTGTGTTCTTAGAGACGTCTTGATAGTTCCCCGTAGTGTTTATTCATTTACACTGTGGTAAATTTTTATTTGGAAGCCATCTTACCGTTACTTGCATGTACATACTATTTTAATTGCGATGTTTGTTAGTTCTAAGATTATGGGTACTAAGGAAAAAACGGAACAATTTAGTAAGCTGAGTTAGGACATGCAGAAACAATTAATATTTTTAGTTATGTCGTTTTTGTACTTACATTTTTTCTACTGCTGAAATTTCATTCATGGCTTTGTTTACATTTCTGTAATTACACATTTGGACTTAAATATTTACACACATCATATAAATTATTCCGTTTCTCAGGATGATGGTCCCTGTGTAAATAAGGCAGAAACGTCAGCCCTGTGTCGTAAATTATGTTTACATTTTTTATCACATATTTCGTTAGGTTAGAAAATGATATTTAATGTAGATAAGGTTGGCTTGTGTACTTTGCTGTTTATTTACAAGACATTACCATGTCAAACTAAAGTTTGGTACACAGCCTGACACCTCTGCTTAAGGGCAGAAAATCTACATTTTGACATAAAGAATAAATGTACTGATATTTACTTTTTCGCTGCTAGTGTTGACATATGTCTAATTAAGGTAAAATTTTGGCTTAATTGTCATGCAATGTTCAATTGTATGTATATCTTCAGCACTTGACCTTTTCATATAATGTTGAACTTGAAACTTTATGATGTGACATCATGCTAATCAATGTTTGTACATCAATTCTTGTTTAAATTGTGAATTGGAAACTTCTTCAAATATACTTCAAATTAAATATTTAGTTTTATGTACCCTTCCATTTAATACTTACTTACTTACATGTATGTTACTGTAATGAAAAATTGGTCCTCATTAAAATGTTTTGGGTATACAATGGTTTTGTTCTGTTTTAAGTGGCCTTGATGCCCTACTATATAAGGCTAGTTATTTTTGCCTTGGGAAGCTAGGTTGTAACTTCGATCTCTGAAGCAGTTCTGGGTACTAAACATAATTCAGTCAATTCAATGGAATTGTTGGCGCAGGTTGGCGCTGGACAGTGAGGCCATACAGTGACTTGTTTACTAGTGTCATTCTGTTCAGACTGAAATACTGCAATAGTGTTAATGGATCCCTTTGGTACAACAAGGTTGTATCATACTTTTTAGCGAGATATTGCACTCCTATTGCACTAAAGGGAAAAATTAATATCAGGACTTTTTTTCTAACCAATGCTTGGGGATGTGGATTCATACCTTTTTGTTTAGGGGGATATTGGTTTTTGGTTTTATGGTGCACGGATTTTATAGCAATATTTTGGTGAAAACAGCAATATTTTTAAAGGTGTACGCTATTCCTCAGAGTTCCCTTCTAAATGTATAATTACAAAATCCTAAATACACATTAAAAAGGAACTTCTCAATTGTTTTAGATTGAGCTAAAATACTGTAAAGGTCACCAGATTTTCTGCTCATTTGATGAAGTATTTCCCTGTGTTTGATTGGTAATACTGTGCATATATTTTAGTAGTGTCAAGCGACCAGTAGTCTGTAATTCGATTAATTTAATAATAAATGATCTAAGATTTCAGTCAAACTTGGAGCGAATATTTGAACAATTACTAATGTTTTGTGTGGATAAAAACATGAATGAATGAAGCAAAGAATAGTTTTACATTATTTACATAGTACCGGTATACTAAATATAGAATTACCAATCTGCTATCAGAGCCTCTTATACTCATCAGTAGTAGTACTAGGTTAGCTTTTGAATTTTGATTAACGTTTTAATTTGAAAAAATTAAAAGATCAAGTTCATTCATTGAACTGAAGAAAGTTGAATAATTTTACATTCAAATGTTTTGACGATACAGCATATGTGAGTGCAAGTTATAATCCCACGATCCTTTCATTTTATAGAGCAAATAAAGTAGATTACTCTATCGTTAGTTAAAAACCGATTTTTTGCCTTGCACAAGAATGAAACTCAATGTTTTCATCTCCATTGACAATTGATCAAATTATGTTTCCGCAATGATGTAGGGCTCAGACCTTTAACAAGAGTGTGACCCTGTCTACAATAGCGCCCTTTCACAAATGTCTGGATTAGTATGGTTGTTGAGTTCATGATTTAAAAACGTCTTTGAAGCGCGATTTACATAGTCGTGAATGGGGTCCCCTGTCATTTTAACTTTATCAAGTACCAAGTTACCCTGTTAGAGTCTCAATGATGAATTTATTTAAGTTGTTTAATGACTATGTTGGTACAAAAATCAGTCTTTTTAAAAAATCGAATTTACATGTCACAGGTGTTAATTAGAATTTCTGTTTAGTTGGTTTGTATTATATCTGTATAATGACTTTGGCAGTGCTACTATTCTAGCAATACTCATTACTGTCAAAAATTTGTGTATATCACTGGCTTAGAATGAGAAGGTCGTAACTACAAAATTTTTTGAGAAAGAAGAAAAACAGTCTGACAATCACTCTTTCCTTATAGTAAAACATGCCTTTTAAACTTCAGTTTGGTCAACATGACAACTTCTGATTTTCATGATTAGATAGAAGTGGGTTTTAAGTTCATGTTGGTACTTTTTTTAATATTGATAATATTATTTTTCAATTAACTTCATTCAAAAAGAGAATATTTAGGTGGACGGCACAGTGACAGGCGGCCATTTTGGGATTGGGTTCTTTTGTCACAAGATGAACTTATGTTTTGATTCAATTTCTGAATATCCTGACAAGCCCTTGTTATTTGATACACACTGTTTCATAATTTGAAGTTGCTCACTGGGTCGGCTTGTGGTTTTAAACTCTTAAACAATACAGAACACCTGAGCGTGCATAGACACACGAAACCGCCATGTCCTTACAAATTTTTTACACCCATCGTGGTAGACATTGTTCGTTCTTATACCCCAAGAAGAAGTAATTATTATGTGTAGTGTATTTTACGGTCACAGGGTCATAAGCAAATGCTTGCTGTCAAAGAACAACAGGGACATCTCCTGATGGGTATTGTACCCGGTTATGTATCAATGGATAGATGTACCCGAGATTATTATTACAGTAGGATAGGGACCGATATCTCGTTTCTATCATCAGACTTGTCCAAGATTTTCATATTATTTGGAGCAAGCCCGTAACAAATGATTGATTAATGTGATCAAATGGCTAAACATGCTCCAAGGATCATCCTAACTGAAACCTTAGATGAAGTAATTGTATTCACCCCTAGTAATTTTATATGCGTTTGATATACTGAACACATTGTTGTTAGGAGTATCTCACTACATTGTGCCCGTCTCAATTTCTGTACCAATTTTTCTTTTCACGATTTAAAATTCAAAGTCGTATGTTATATGTGCGCTATTTAGTTATAAATTCAAATGATAGAAGAATAAAAGTTGCATGTTTAATGAACATAAAAGTTTGAGTGAAGGAATAATCCGACTTTGTTAGTTCTTTGATTCAGTTTTTATTTACATATCTTGTCCTAATCATCCAGTAAATGTATCAACTAAGGTTTCTGTCGAGCCCGTTTGCAATGAGCAAGACTTAACAATAAGAATTTGCTTAGCAGGATTTTGTTAATTTGAGGTGGTCTAAACGGCTATTTCATTAATTGAAAGAAGGTTAAATTAACTATTAATATAATTATCCAAGTTGTGAGGCAGCCAAGATTGCAGTTGAGAAGAGCATGTTACGGCCTACAGCTGTGTCTTAATGACAACCTTGAGTATAATAGATTTTGACAACCGGTTTCTCATGTGACTTTGTCAGAATGGATGTATGAATAATTTTTTTTATAAAAGGTGTTTTCTCGAGAAGCGTTAAGTTAGTATTATTTGTAGTATTAAAATATCATTCATGGCATATACATGTAGTAGTACAGAGAACTTGAGTTGAGCACAGACTTTCCAATGGACATGACTCTTACAAAATCAAATTTGTCACATAATTTCAAATGACATCTAAGAGTCTACACATTTATATGTAGCTGGCACTTAATGTCTTCCAAAATGATTTTAAAGTATTTGGATGTCACATTTTCAATTAAAGGTTCTGAAATATTAGGTAATTTATCAAGTTTGAAGTAGAAGTGAGATGGGCAAAAAAATGGCAAAGATATTAGTGCCAACAGTGAAATATGACAAAGTTGTGAATAGTGAATTAGCATTTACTTGGGTTTAATGGAGGTAACTCGAAATGTCAAACAAATAAATTGTCTAATATATATAGACTTCAGAGATCATTTTTAGATTTTTAAGTACATTATCTAAGTTTGTCTTACAACTGATATCCATCTGTTTTGATGGATTAAAATCTGTTAAGTGTGGAAAGTGGATATGTGGGGGAAATGGATTCGGGATGTTGTTCATGAACGTAAGGATACTATAAGTAATGTTATTCTTGTATATAATGATACTTACTTTGTGTTCAAAGAAAACAAGTTTTCCATTAGATTGATTTAAGTAGTCTTGATAATGTAAAAATTGATATGAAAATCTCGAAAAGAATTTAGATAGATAATATATATCAAATACTTGTTTGATCAGTTGCTACCGATTTTGATCAATTGGAAGCATGGATCTCGTCAAAGTGACAGGATCTTTGTTGATAAGTCTATTGGTGGCCTAACTTTATTTTCATTGCTAATTTTCCATCACTTTCAAAAGCAACTCTATCGTCCTAGGAGGGTCATGGGGCTTTTAGCTTATTTCCCAGAAACTGGAACTATATTATCATGTAGTATGAATATGATATATCAATAATAAACAGCAGTTCTATCTCAGCACACATTCTTGTAGATTAATATATAGTAATAATAATATAAAGTATGTGGACATATCGATCTATATCTGTCAACATATGGTTGATTATTGTCATTGCTTGATGGAGCTTTATATTGTATCAATACCATAGGCACATGGTTTCAATATTTTGTTAATGTTGCAGGGTTCTCAATAAGTTTTATCTAGCAGGTCACAATGCTTAACCAACAGGCCTGATAAGGTCCTTAATGCCACTATTTTCTTCAAATTGTGTATAAATTCCACATTTCAGCCAGCCCAAAATGGTAAAGCAGTCAATTTGACCTGCAGCCTGCTGTTATTGAGAACCCTGATGTTATTGTTTTAAATGCAGAGCGCTACAGTTTGTTCAAAGTTAAATGAGAACGTTTATAGACATAAGCTTGTCCTTCAGGTAAACTATATTTATCTAGGTTTAACATGGTATAACCGAGTTAACTGTAGTTGTAGCTGTTCTTTCAAATGTGATTATAAGTTCCCTCATTAGTATTACTTATTGAATCAACAGTATCATCACTATGATTTATAATCAATGTTGTTGTCTTAAATGCAGACCATGCATAATAATGGTTATAATAAATGCTGCACTCCGAGTATATGCAACAGTGGGCATAATAAAAAGGCCATGCACGTAATTAATCCTATTTTCAAACTTTGTCTGTTTTTAATATCACATATACATTTAAGATGATGAAGTGAAACTGAGATATGAATTTAAATAAAGTGGATGATATTGTCTCTATGTCTAATTGCCTGAGGACAGGTAGGCATACGGTGGATTGGTGCCTCATCACTCATAGTTTGCCAAATATACCGAGTTTTTGATATACTGGTGTATTGTGGGTAGGTTATTTAAACTCTGCTTCAAGGAGAATTTTTATGGACATAAATGACATCAGGTTGAAGGTCCTCTGTTTGACAGATATAACATCTTAACTGTTTTTTGTTAATTCTTCTTTATGACATGCACACTTCTTTTAACAATAAACAATTAAGTGATGTCATGCCTAAGCCTTTAGGGTAATTTTGTCTACAAGAACGATTTGATTGTAAAATTGTCAATGTATACAGTAATTGATAAGTCCAATTGTCAAGTAGTATGTTTCCATATTGTTTTTAATTGAACTTGATTGATGGGTCGATGTGGTTTATGGGGTTATCAACACCCAGACCAGATTTTTTTGTATAAAAAAATAATAATTAGGTCTTGACACTTGATTTTGATGTATTAAACAGCTATACTTATAACTCAGACTGCATTTGAAACAATACCATTGAGACTGTGGATAGGTTGTTTAGAGCAGACGGAAACTTTGAGTCTAGCAACTTGTTGTTTGAGTGATAGCCCTTTGTTGATTATCTTCTCTTCATTGGGGGATATGGCTGTCTATGATTTATTCTTGTTTCTCAAATTTTTAAAAAATGAGGTTACGATGCTCACCTATGCATATATCTGTTCCACAGTCTACACATGGCCCAGTCCAAATTAAGAATTATTCCGAAATTAACCGAGAAGTCTGTAAAGCCTTGTGAAACATTTCTCTTGATGCGAAAATATGTAGCCATACTATTTCATTAAGTAACATCCATGATAGAGATATTTTCCAATCTAGCGTCAGTGAATCAATGCACGGTTCATTAGCGAAGATTTCTCTGATTTTCTGCCAATTTATTTCACGGGATGACAGGATTGACACTCCGTACAAATTTACTGATACATGAATACAGACTCTATAACGTCATCATCTCCTAACTTCATATCTCCTAACGTTTCAACAGAACTTGAACAGCTTGTTATAACAAGTAAAAAAAACCCACCTCAAGCTGTTCCAACGAATGTATGTTTTGTTAGTGTTTATTATGTAGCTTTTTCGCTTTTTGTAAATTCCTTCCTCATAAAATACAGTACACCCTCTTCGATGTTTGTCACTTTTATTTCTCTCGTAATGTTCCCACGTCAATCATTTGTACTGAAAGTTTAAGATTCAAATATAATTACAACTTGTAAAAAAGCATACCCAGGTATTAAGGTTTTTTGTGGTGAGATATGTATAAAGTTGGCTGCTTGATTTATTAATTCATTACTGATTCATGTGGAAAATCTTCAGCCAAACTTAATTGGTGGCCTTCGAAAAAAATTAATTTGAGTGAGTTAATTTCCGGCAATATAGTTAGTTTAAACAATATTTATTCAACAACTTTTTACAACATGTGGTTATCAATTACAAAGTATAAAGGATTGGGAAACAAGTTGGAAAAACTTATGTAAATCCCGCTCCTTTTTAAAATATAAAATATTCATATACGTAGAAAAACAACTACTGGATCGAATGACTGATAGAAAAGGAAGAGGGTCAGTCGAGGGATAGAAATAAAGGAAGACTGGGAGAAGAAGTAAATAGGAGGGAGAGAAACTGTTGTAAAGATATCACACTGTAATGGAGAGGGTCTGCTGTCGATTATGTGTCAAATCGTTTTGTAGATATAATGAAGTTTTGAACACTTATAAATATATTTTTGTTTTGTATCAAACTTAGATTTTCATCACCGTACAAAAGATTGTTAGCGGTAGGTGCACAAGGGAGATTTTGCAGGAACTGTTGTCTTTGATGATTAAAAAGGGGACAATGAAGTAAATAATGTGAGACATTTTCGACACAGTCACATATGCAAAGGGGCGATTCTAAAATGTTTTTTCTGCTGAGATCATAATTAAGTGAGCTACATCCTAATCGAAGACGGGTGTGTAAAATTTGGCCTTTTCGGATTCCGATGTTATATAAGATTTGTGACTTTCTTTTATGCGTTTTAAGATTGTTTTTAAAGGTTGTAACTGAGCCCGAATTGCGGGTTGTTACCGGTAACGTGTTCCAGTCTCGGATTGTTGCGGGGACAAATGAATTATAATACAATTGCGTTTTTGTTAAGATGCATGGAAGGCAATATAGTTAAAAAGTCATATGTTCAATTACACTTTAAATTACTAAGTAAAGTAAAACGGTATTAAAAATTAGTTAATTTAGTCTTAATTTCAATGTCATTGATCGTTGTGTGCCCTAACAAATGCTTTTTTGTTTTTGTGTTGCATACTTTCCGAGATACATACATTGTATATATAATTCCATGCAATATCTTTAATATAAAACAATTACCTTCCCATGTTCAGAGTTGTCGGCCATCTCTGAAGCTCAGTTTCAATTTTTTTTTAAATAATGATGGGTGTCAACTGTTAATGCTTGTCACATTGGCCTTCAAAGATGGCTGCCAATTTGCGTTCAAAGATGGGTGCCTAATTTAAAACAAGGGAGCTAGATTAATATTGTAATGCACAAACTAGGTTTTCAGGTATTGTACTATCATCAGATTACGGGACCACAAAATATAGGTTCTATCAAAATTCTTCCATCCATTGTTTCTCGTTTAAGAGAAGATCCAATTAAAAACTCACTTGTGTTTATATTACGGTACTATTCCAGCATATTTGTTGGATAATTTAGCATATGTAAAAATATTGTATCCATTATAAATCCAATTTGTGGCCAAAATAAATGAAATATTAAGAATAAGTATGAGGAGTTTCTAACAGACCTTGTGATGTATAAACAATGATAGTCCCTCTGAGACTCGTCTGTCTGCTATTTACTATTCAATTATTCCAAAATAAGGAAAATGTTAACACATCCTTTTTGCATTTTGTCATAATTTTAGGAACTCTACTAGTTCCAGCTGAAAAAATAATTAATTCGTTAAACGCTAAATGGAGAAATTCTGTAAAATCTTTATCTAATAAAAACATGAAAGATTCAGATAAATTATATTAAGTTATATATGTTTTTGCAAATGCAGTAATGATGCTCTGGGCCCTTGGATTTGCCAATTGATTTGACAAATTTGGCCGACAATTTTGTGTAAGCTAGTTAATATTTATGTAGCCTTCTGTTTTTTATGCCCCAGCATCTACTGATGCGGAGGCATATACATGTGTGATTGTCCTGTCTGTTTGTTGCAAACTTTCAAGTTAATTGACTGAGCTAGTTATTTTTTAAAGGCTTCCACAGGGGCATAAGAGTTTACGGAACGCAGTCTTGCTTCCTCAATATAATCAGTAAGTGCATCGTCTGTATAGCTTGGCTAATTTGACACGAGCCTGACCTTTTGATTAACATAAATTAACAGTCGATATATTATCTACGTTTACAACACCGATTGTATGTTTTCATAATCGAGGAGTATCACGAAGATGCTGGAGATGTAATACAAACACAAATTTGAAATACTGATATTGCACGATTTGTTTGCAGAAATTGATATATTCAATATTGTAATATATTCTTGTATAAAGGTTAGGCTCAGGTCAAAATAAGCTATACTCAAAATTATGTATTATAATACAGCTTATCCAATATTGGCAAAACTATGGTTCAAGTTGTGTGTTTTTATAGAAACCACCTACCATCATTTAGTTGTTCATGCCCTTCACAACAAAAAAACTTGATTTGATGAATTGGAAGTCAGACGTAATTACTCCTCGCTATCTTAAAGTTTGTGACATCATTTAATCCACACATTGTGAGAATCACTTTTTTGCCCTGTAGTTTTTTTATCTGGCCAAGGTTCAAATGAACTAGACATTGATCCCATATTGTGCCACTTGGAATGATAAGAAACTGATAAAATACAAGCTGTGAAATCAAATTGCCAGCATAATTAGTCAAAAGGAAAAAAACCGAGATGATTAAATCTTAGTAATTAATTTGAAAATTGAAGTGTAATATACCATACTTCTTCTGTAATAATTATAGTATTAGTATGCTATATTACTTTGCATTAGGAACTCAAGGTGATCAGACTTCAATAGCTTATATATGAAAATGTACAATTGATTTACTATATATAATAAGTAATTTAAAAAGGGAACTTACAAGTACTGTGATAATTGGCAAGGGCTTTAAGTCATCTGGAAGTTGAGGAAACTCTGAATTAGATTGAATACTAAGCAGTTTGTGACACACACCACTTACTCAAAGCACTAGACAATGTCATTGCTTAATAAGTTTCTGTAATACCCTATCCCATACTTATATAAAGTATGAGAAATGAATTCATTTAGCAAATATATCTTTTATTGTATAGTTTGCTCTGTCATTCACTGTGTGGCTTATAATACAAATGTCTGACCTCAGGAACAACCCCTGCTCTGCTTGAATGATCACTTTCTTATCAGCCCTTTCATGAATACTTGAGAATCATTTCAGACTTATTGAAATTAATCAAACACTTGTACTTAAGTCTTTAGATAAATTATCACATGTCTAATTTTGTATGTGTAATATGTTTTCTTAAAAACATTATTTACTTATATGATATAAATCATGTGATGTGATGCTATAATGAACATATGGCTTTGCAGTGCAAACTACTAAAGGAAGTTGTTACTTTCTTTCATCAATTCCAAAATTCCATTATCTTATGACATATGATTGTAATTATATACGTTATTATATATATCTTCCAGTATATACATGTTAAATACTAAAATTTCCTGTATATATATAATAAATTAGCTTTGATCTAATTTCAGAATTATTTCTACTTGCTACATATGCTGCAGAATCCTACTTCAATATTCATTATAATTAGCAGTTTTTACGTTTCTTAATATATATCGGTGTATAAAAATACCATGAAAATTTGAGTTTTTGCCAATGGTTGCATACATGTACTTTCATGATGGGATATGCCTAATGCAAACGGTTATAACGCTGAAAACTGTGACTAATGTGAAATGATGCTTGAGCCTACATGACGGTGCAGTGGTCAATGTGAAATGATGCTTGAGCCTACATGACGGTGTGCACAGTGGTCAATGTGAAATGATGCTTGAGCCTACATGACGGTGTGCACAGTGGTCAATGGAGCCTGGGGTTTTAATGGTATGAAGGTTTGAATCACACCTTGGCATAGCAAGGTGAATATTGAACTTGGGTAGCTAATCAGGGGGTTTATTATACCATTTTCAACTATTGGGCTGCCATTGGAGCATTTGTGTTTTACAAATGATAAGAATGCCATGTAATATGGTAAACACGGTAGTGTCAGGATACATCATTTTCACATACATTTACAGGTGGCAGGAACTACATTTTTGTAACTAAACAGGAGTCAGTACTTGTATATCTAGCTGGTTTCACCTCTAATTGGCTTCCTTATCATACTGAATAAACACAACCCACACTCACTTTGACATCCAGGCATTACCCCACCCACATAGATTCAGCCTACTACTGGTGATTAATTGGGATGAAAACGGCTTAGATTTATTGCTACATTGAAATAAGCCAGTATAACTTCTTGACGAGAACCAGATAGTTGTAGACTAAATCTACAGTCTCATTTATTCAAAATATTTACCAATTTAGACCATGATTTTGGTCATAAATATACTTTTAATTGCTTTTCAAATCTGTTTCATAGGAGAATTCTTTTATTTGAATTATATCGGCAGCAACATTTCTGAAACTTTCTATCATCAAAAATGCAGTTTTTATATTTCACTATTACTTGTAATTAATAGAGAGCAACTTGATGCAGAATCGTCTTCTGGGAGTTTTAATGCAATAGATTAATTCTTTACGTTATGCCATATGTGCAATTGATATATTGCTTAACGTGTCGTACTACGAGTTACGAGTGTTAAGAGGTATCGCTTTATTAATTAGCTTATTAATTGCTGAAGGGGTTGTTCTTGTAATGATGCTAAGTGAGATATAACTATAGTATATTAGGTACTTACATTGTATATATATTGCGCAATAACATAAAAAATATGATGACATTAACATACTTTTAGGTATTAGCTAAATCCAGACTTCCTCAGCCTTTCATAAAATGAACACATTCAAAATCACGATTGCCTCATCTACTAGGCATTATATAAGCCTCCATAAGAACACTATTTGCTATAACTTTTTCTTTGTGAATCTATGCATCCCGCTCTCCTTGAGGAGACTTTGGCTTTTTGGTTGTTTCTTTGGGTTGTGTGTAGGCATTGCTGTGTGTGGTTGTGTTTTTGCTGTTTTCTGTGCTCAGCTGCTTAAGTTGAGTACTGCCTTCCCCTTCGATTTCCTCATATCTTTTTTGTATCATGTATGTGCACCAAACTATTGTTTGCGTCGCACCAGTAAGGCTTGTACACGGTCACCATCACTGCGGCCCATCTGCATTGATAAACTTAAATTCTCATTTTGAGCCAGTGCATGATATATGTACAAAGGTAATTATTGTATTGCAGAACACAATTATTATCAAGTGCGGGTAGTTTCTCTCCAAGACACAAAAACTCCTTGGTTTGTATTATACTAGGAAGCATAGTCTTAGATTATATGTATTCTAGTTAGCAGTTGTCAGTCATTTGCAGAACATTACAACTCATTTAGCACATTCTTTATAGTTTTTTTTCGAATATTTATGACGTGTTAAATACATGAGGGGTTGACAAGTGACGCCATGTGTTAGACTAACGCTTGTACATTTTAACATGTTTTGCAGTTATTTATACACTCTGCAGCTTAGAAATCATGAGATATTTCTGTACACATACATGTACTACTCCGCTGTTTCTTGATCAACGATTGGCTGTTAAACCGTCTTGAAATTAAATTGAATTTTAAAAGATAGGAATAAAGATATTCACAAGATAGACTAAGAGTATGTTAGGAAAGTTAAAAGGGAAATCTTGTACAAATTATAGCAGAAATTAGTGTTTCGATCAGCTGCATGTGTTATACGTTGCCGTAGTCCCAGAAGCTGCATTTATATTATGTTCACTTACGATACTTCACATGCAAAAATGTAGGTTTTTCATGTCCTGCATTGGTTGTGTCCTCAGCATGGGTTGGTTTTTGTTAATGGATTTTTGTGAGAGATGCACATATCTACTGCATGTTCAAACCATTAATTTACCCACAGGAAATGTGTATAATTTGAATAATTGCAGAAATGGAACTATTCCTTTGTTTCTGCCACAGTTCCGAGTTGATATTCCTTTGGTTCTGTAATATTCATTCATAAGCAACAATGCCTTTTCCTTTAAATTATAACCAACGTATACAACGTTTGCCAGACTTTGTTATGTGCCTTAGTAAATGCCTAGGTCCCACTGAGCATTTTTCCATTGACAATGTACTTCCGATTTAATAAATGGGCATCAGAAGGCATCAGGAAAAAGGTCATCGTGATCTACAGAAAACTTAAATTGTGAGTACATCGCCATGGCAAAAAAATGCTCAGTGGGACCTAGGCTTTATGAACTGTTGTTGTATATTCAACTGTTGTCCAATATGAAAGTTATTACCAGTTTTATTCTGGTCATGTTATGAAACATTTGGTTGTGATTTGTGATGCAATTTTATGAGGAAGCAATTTATTCATGATCTATCTCACCCACAACTTTTACTATTATGATCCTTTTTTATGGGAAAAACTTTGTACTGGGGAGGTGAATATATTTATAATAAATAATTTTTTTAAAACTCGCGCGATCGTAAACTTCTTGGTAGACCTTCAGTATAAAGGAAAGATTTACATTTAAAGATGGCCGAATATGATGGCTTCGTATTTATGAACCATAAATGCAATGTTAATTAATTGTTTTAACGAGTGTTTTTATAGAACACGAGTTTCAGCTGTGTCCCATACTAGACTTGAGTGATACAAACCAATGGCATTTATAGTCGCTTCATTGTTTTTTGTTTGCATTTTAATTTTGGGCAAGGTTGAATAATTAAAAGTCTTCTCATTTATTTTTATGCAATGCTGTTGATTTTGAGTTTTTATACCTTTAGCCTTTTGTCTGATGTTTTTAATGCAGGTGAAATCAAATTTTGACAGTTGCTTTTAGCTAGTTTCTCAAAAGTATTATGTAATTATAATATTATCAAGAAGTTGTATTGTTTTGCTGCAAAAATGATTTCCATGTATGTTGTCAAGAAGTTAAATCCATAATTGTCAAGTTAAACATAATAAGTGCAATATATTTTCCAGTATGACCGAAAAAAGTTAAAGGTAGTGGTAAGAGTGAAAAATCTTAATATCCTTGAAACAAACTAAAGTATCAACACCATTTGCAATTGCAATGTACACTGCATGCTAAAGTTTGAAGGGATTGTGTTTTGTCTGTGCCTGATTTTCTTTTTCATTGTTTTTATGCATGTTTTTATGAAGGATCATATTTTACATGCATGTAGCATGCAAAGCCCAGGAGGAGGACATTTGCTATATGCTTTTGCACTGAAGCACCGGACACTCTTATAAAATATTAAGATAAAGTTGGTGATTTTATTGTCATATTACTGTTGTAATGTAATGAAAAGCCTTGATTTCATTGGAAATATTGCTACAGTGCATGCAAGGAGAGTCACAACATAGCAATACTGTAAACTTATTTAATTTTCATGGGATGCAATTTCATGGTTTTGGTAAAAAAGCATTTCGATGGAAAGTTAATTCATGGATTTTGCATTTCAAATAATAAATACATGGGTCAAAATTATTGTTCGGTGGGATTTAATTTTCGTGGTAGACGGTGAGCAACGAAATCTACGAAATTTACCCCCTCCACACACGAAAGTTAATGATTTTACAATATGTAGTATAACATGAGATCTATATGTTGGTTGGTATCAGCTGTTGGTTGTCTATTATATTGTCATGTTGTACATTCCTAATGCATGCACCATGATACGTTTACACTACATTATGGTAAATGCATTACTATGTTAAAATTATTAATTTTATTATCTCTAAATAGTTGGAAAAACTCTGTGACAGTCTGCAAGCAAAAATCTCTATGTCTGCTCACAGACTTGACGTTTATATAAGCGCTAATTGGTCGACTGACTTAATATTCCCATGTTGTATGCATGCAATTTACCATTTGATTACATGTTAACCTGCATTTTGTGCAATTGTCTGTACTACCCATACTTGCTAAGTTCTCCTATTAAAGTGGAGTTACTCCTATTTTCGTTGTTAATTTCTGGTTTTCAAAGTTCACTTAACTTTGACCAAAGGTACATTTGATTCATTTTATGATCTTCTGTCCGATATTTGAAGTTTTGCATTAATACTCTAGCTGGAAGTTCAAGTTTTACCTGTCCAATAGCTCACAGTCCAAAACCAAGCCTGGCCCATTTTAATGTGGCTCCAGGTACATGTGTACCTGTATCATAAATTGGTTACAAATATGTTGGTTATTCACCAAAGTTGCAACAACATTTGACATCAGGCTACTTAAGTATGCTACATAATCCTTAATAAATATTCTGCATTGGGAACACATGAAAAAAAATATAACAAAATTTATAGTTATTAAGTGTCTATTTTCCGGACGGGTTAGTATATGCCAAACAAGAATGTTTTATTTGAATATGGCTTCATATAATAGGGCCTACATGTTACATATTTCGTTCACTGAGTGTGTGATATAACCAATTATCTATTGTCAGTGGTGATTGATGATAATAAACATTCAGTGCAGTTTTCTGACTTACTGACTTGACATAACAACTTTCAGTAATGTTATGGGTAATTGATAAAAGTGACACTTTTAGGTGAATTTCTCGTAACCTTCTGTACTCTTCTTTAATAAATATTATAGCAAGCTGGCCCACCCATAAAGATGGAAGTCATACTAATAGGGGAACAATGAAGATTTAGAAGTACATTTTGTGCTTTTACAAGTTTGATAAACTGAGCCATGGCTTAATGTTTTCATTTTATTCTCTGGACCTATAAATTGTAGTCGAAATATGGCATTAACAACAGAAAATATCGAAACAGATTCATAAACAACTTGGAAATATTGAAAATTGCTGAACAAATGACAAAAAAAACCACGAAAACATTATAACAAAACACATCCAAATTTATTTTGTGCTAAGCTGTGAATCATATAAGGATTTTGTTGCCGTCTCACAGCGAGAAGATGGCATGATTAACCAGACGCACTGATTAGATAATTTACGCGCTGCGTGTAATTTAAATATCGTTGAAAAATCATGCAAAATATAATCATGAAAAAAAATGAAACAGGCTGACTGCAATAACAGACAGACTGCAGTATTGTTGATGTAGCGTTGAACTCTGTGTCAATACGGAGTTACTGTTCCTGATTAGATTCATTCTGTCATCATCTGTGATTGATTATGTTATTTCACAAACTCTGCATGCATGCAACAGAGCATCATAATTTCATAATTTACTGACTAGTAACGAGTCAGGCTTACATAATTGAATTATTTATATTAAGTTTTTGATGAATTGTTGAGTGCATCAGGCAAATGTTTAGACTATGAGAGCATCTTGTCCAATTATGTCAATGTACCGGTACTGTAAACTGAGAAATTATTTTGCACAATTTAATTTTGCAAAGTTAGCAAGTGGTAAAAAATTGTGAAATTAAGTGTCCATGAAAGCGTTCAACGCATTATTATGGACATCGCGAGAGACTTAAAAAATGCTATAATTTGTAGTCGCAAATATGCCCACGATCAGTAAAAGGTGAAAGTTAGTATTGGCGAAATTAAATTGGTTTACAGTATTTCGATTCATCAATGGTATAGGTTCCAGTAGCGTATGGAAAAATGTTGACATTTAAGTTTAATGAAACATGAAGGATGAAATTAACCTTGAAAAAATGTTGAACTTGAGTCATGTCGTAATGGTATGAAGTAATTTTGGAAGATTGTAGCCCATGTGATCAATTATTGTATGTTTTCTCGGAATCTTTTCAAGTTTATGGGAATGCAACTTCCCGCTGCATGTGATGGCATTATGTGGTTGCAATCATTCAATTTGTTTGTGATTCGATCAGGTTTGCAATGTGACGGATGCAATATAGAGTGATACCCGAAGCTAAGGTGCGCATTTTTTTCGTAGTAATTTTGATAATGGGAAATAAATGAGCAAATTGGAACAAGAGGCACTTTAGGCTCTTGTTTGATGTCGATCTTTAAGTTACAATGGTTTGTGTTCGTCGAATAATGCAACTTCTTTTCTTCTGATTTATAACTGAGAAATGTACCCAAGTATATATTATAAGTTACAGTAAAGTTGTTTTTGAAATGTTCATTTTGATAATTTTAAATACATTAAAAGGTTCAAATTGTTTTGACTGAAATTTGTTTTGACTGAAATTTGGCACTGAGACTAGAAACTTCCAATTTATTCTCGTTCATGGAAAAACATCTTATCGGGTATTAAAACTTTTGTCTTCAGATAATTATTATTCTCAGTTAATCGACATTACCTCACCTCCAAACAATTGCACGATTCGAGTTCATTTATTATAAAAACACATACACCAATCACAGCATAACATGTTTTTTTTACTGTTGCTGTTTTGATGTCAAATTGACGAAAGAAATCAAGAAATTTTCGTCAGTGCCAACATTTCTTGAATATGTCAGTAATGCGATAAATTTCCTTCTTCCACCCTCTGATATTTTGACGTAAATGTGTTTTGTACATAAGGATAACACGCTCACAAAATACCTTTGTCTTGCTCCGCTAGAATAATTGCTTGTTAGAGAGAGTTTTTCGACAAAACCTGATCGTGTAATGCCACCAGGGTTCCTTCAGTTATCAGATGTAATGCCAGTCATTTTGTGCTACCATTTTAGATAACATTTCCTGACAATTTGTTAACAATTGTACAGAGGAATAATTAACTATAGCAGGCAATGCAGATGTTGATTCTGTTGAAAAGTCTAATAATGATTTAATGGCATCGGATGGTAACTTCTTTTTGCTGCTGAAATTGAAGAATATCCCAAAGAATATCTCCAAGAAGATCTAAGTTTGAGTCATGATAAAAGATTTCAAAATGTTCTTGAGGAAGAGCTACTTAAAGTAGTCCCAAGAAATTATTTCTCATTTTAATTTAGCTGAGTTTGCGAGTGGTAGAAATTTGCAAAATAAAGTAACCCTGGAAATGTTCAAAACATTAATGTGGACATTGTGAAAGACTTAAAAGCACAAACTGTTAAGTCGCTAATATGCTAAATGTGAAAGTGGGTATATGCGAAAGTAAATAGGTTGACAGTATGTAAGAGGAAGATGTATAAGAAAAGGTGTAAAGGAGGAGGTACAAAGGTCACCATTGTCGCTTATATTCACTGATTCAGCTTCAAACCTTGTGTATCAATTGACAGTACGCCAGTTGTCAATCAATACCCTATGAATCAATTTAAACGGTAAATTATAATCACATGGTCCAATGGATTAACTTGAAAATCTTTGCCTTAAGCAGCCTTCGACAAACAATTTTTTAACCAGGCTCTGGCGTGATGTCAATTGTAAAAAATCAAATTGTCTGAGCCAGAATGACCCAATCAACTATAAGACTGTGAAACAATTAAGGCTGCTTACAACCCGTCTTTACATTCTTAGAGCATAAGAAAAATTGATTAATTAGCATTTGTACTAATTAAAATGTAGATTATTATACAATCGTCATATTTCTGTATAAAACACAATAGTTGATTAACTTTATAATTACATTGCACCTACCGATATGATTGTAAATTCTTCTTATACACCTCATAACACTTACTCTACTTAGTGAAATAAGTCAATGAATTGCACTTGAACAACAAAACTGCACTTGTGAGTGAAATCTGATGCGCACTCAGCTAATTGTAGTCTGTAATAAGTACTAAATGTCTGTCACCCTGTACCTAGTCATGTTCGTCAATATCATACACATATAATGGAAAACAGATATTTCAGTCACTTGCAGTCGCTTGCAGATATTAAAGTTACTTGCTGTCGCTTGCAGATATTAAATTGTTTGTTTATTCGGGTTTGTGGTCTTTTCTTAGAGGCAGATTCAGGAAAACATTTTCCCCTGGACCTGAACTGTATTTATAGCAGTATAGTCACTAACCGGTGATTAATAACTTACTGTAAGAAACCAGCAACATAACATGTTGAGGAAAATCAGTTTATCAAATTTAGATTGTCATGAAAATTAAGGTACAACCTACCATATGACCACAAATTGAATGATTGCAGATATAAGAAAAGTCAGTGTATCCATAATTACAAGAGGTTTCGTTCAGAATTTAGCGTTACAATGCACCCGACGCAATGCCGACGTTTGTATTATACTGACGCCATGGGTCGATCAAGGCACGGATTGGCTTACGTTACATCATCCTGAACCAACCAACCAATCAACATCAAGCTAATTTAAATGTTTAATAAAAGGGCCGGGAGTGCATTACGATATTTCCGGCACGGCTTTAATGCACTCCCAGACCGCAGGTTATGTGATAAAATTAGTTTCAATAAGATATGGTGTATAACTCAAATGCTATTGAATGCCCTGGGTAACCAGACATAATCCAATGCATCTAGACAGCATTATAACAAAGAACTGGCTGAAAGTCGACAGTCTGGTCATATTGACAATGTCTGAGTCCCTTCCACAAAACTTTAATGCATAATTTCTCATGGAGACCTCTTTGAAATGTCATGTTTTCAATCAAGCAAGGTTTTAAACAATTCCTGAGACATCAGATTGTGGGAAATGTACACAATGTTTTGTTCTATAAAAAGCAATTGTCAATTAGATTGATCAAAGTTTATTAATATTTAATTAGAAATCAATAAAGTCATTTATTTATCAGAAACCTAATCTATTACCAACTGACATTATGAAAACATTTGTGCAGTCCAATAAAATGGATTATCTTCTGATCAAAATACCACAAATGTCACACAGTGCACATACTGAAAACAATCATAAAAACTAGAGTATGTTAATCCCGGTACTTCCATTGCATGTTATTCTAGAGTCCCTTAAGAGTTTTCCATCAGAAAATTACAAGTGGGGAAATATTTATGTACTTCCATGGAAAAACGGCAGTTGGTCTTGTTAGTTCTTTCCCAAGTTCCGTAAAAACTACTCGGAGCACCTGTATATAGATGATATGTTGGCTAAACACTTTGAAATGACAGATTTTACATCATGCTGCCTGAAACCATCCATTCCATGGAGCCTGCACTGACAGGAAACAGTAATAAATGTGTAAACTGACGATGTTAGAGTTGTAGAACTGTGATATATATCATAAATTTTGTCGGTTAAATTAAAGCGCATGTCAAGCCCTGCAACTGCATTTCATGCTGTTGCCACATGCATTGATAAACATTACGATGAACCTATAAAATGCTCAAAAGGTTACAATGTACTAGGTAAAAGCCTCTTTGAATTTGTCTATGAGCAATTTTTATTCTGTTTTAATTTGACTTAACAATAAATACTTTTTTGTTTCAATTTTATTTCTTATTTTGACAAATTAAATTACAATATTCCACTTAGTTTTTATCCCTGATAACTGGACAATGAAGTGCTTTTTGCAGACTGATACTTAGTCATAGACAGAAATGTACCCATAGACAGAATTGTACCCATATTACCGTAAACTACATGTATAATAGGCATAATCATTGTGGTAAAAAATAACTCAAAAAAGAACAATGCCAAACATTTCTTTGTTTCAGTGGTGAGCATGATTCATAACTGGACTTCCTGTTTGTGAAAAATGTAAAAAAAAATGCATGTAACTATGTTCATGTTAAAATTTAAACTAGGCACATTAAGACATACCGCTACATTAGATATATTGCATTTTCAAGTATGACATGCATTTAAGTTTATTAAAAGTCATTGTGGATATGAAGTAACCTCTTATGTCATACAGCCTGTCAGAAATTGCACAAATGGGTTAAAATTGTACTGATCTTCAGTACATGAGAGTCCATTATTCATGCAACAAGTGCAATTATGTGAAATCAAAAACTACTTCAAAAACTACTTAAATGGTTCCAGTGAAGGGTAAACGAGCCTCTCCAATGCTTGATGTTATGAAACTGTCAATTAAGGTAAGATCAGGTAAGATGGTATAGAATGGTGAAGATCTGAAATAAGCCTTAGTTGAACTCCAACAGGAGTCATGATAAATTATATTTAATGGACGGAAGGCAAACATTACATACAAACACGACATTCGTTCTTTTCAAGTGTTACAGATATGTATCGAAAGAATTATAGCGACGGAGGTATACAGGGTTCAACAGAAAAAAATAATACATACCGGGTAGCAGAACTCGCAGTTGTTTCAGTAAAAACCAAAATGAATTTTTCATTTTCTGTTTTTTTTTGCCTGCTGCAAGTGTATAAGGCCCTTCATCATCGGTGGAATAAAGTCGGTGCCAAGTGAATGAGCGAGACATGTGGATATGATAAAATAGTGCTTAGAAAATAAGAATATTTGTAGAGAGACAAGTTAGCAACACATCGTTTAACTGAAAAAGTTTAACTTTCCACCACATATTTCTTACATTTTGACAAAAGGCAGAGCTCAATCCACTTGAAAAATGGAGATAGTTTAATACAAAAATTCTCTGCTTTCAATTTTCAGAGAGCATGTAGATACCATTGCAACAAGACAAAACATTGATTGCTTCAATTTAAATCCTATGCCCTTGATGGTGAATACATTTCAAGGGTTTGTTCTGTGTGGTGCCTTTTATTCCAATTACATTTGGGGAGAAATGAGTATAACCTTTAACCACCACCATCGCTTGCAGGTTTTTTTTCTTCATAAAACAAATCAGTTTATAAGTTTTTGTTACTCCCTAGGATCATCCGGTTCGGCTTCAATCTGTTAGTGTAAGATTGATTACATGAAATTGTTCAGTTGGAATGACAAACATCCAATTTTATTTGGAAAATGAGTTTAAACAGAGATTATTGTGAGCTTTATTCACTTCTCTCAGTAAAAGATTTGAAACAAAAAAGTCTTTTGTCATGCTTAACAATGAAGAATTTACGGAAAATTAGAAAATTCCTCATAAGGCCACACCAAATTAATTTTTGGTTCTACGGATTTTGTTGGCAAAAATTAGGGGCGAGCGAGCGAAATATAAATTTAAATATTTATTTTTGAAAAACCCGTAATTGAGAGCGAGCGAAGGAGCGAAATAAATTTTTATAAATTTATTTTTGAAAATGCCATTTTTGAAAGCGTGTGAAGGAGCAAAAGTGCCCTATTCATATCTGATGCACCCATTTTTAGTAAATAGTGTCTATAACAACGGCTTAAATAAGAAATGAGGCCACATAAATGATTGTAATACATTTCTTGTTATGTTGTGTAGGATTTATCAAATTATTTTACCAGAATACAGGTATTCAAGGTAATTGTGAGCAGACATTGTCACATACATATAAATTATAATGAACACAAATGCACTGAGTGACCAGTGGTTAAAGATTCAAATCAACTAAGCATCAAGCTAGTCAATGATCACCATGTACAGTTTTGTTCTTGTAATGATACATCATGCTCAGACGGCTGTTTATTTAGCACTGTTAGTAGCTACTATGCAAGGTTACCGTCATAGGATCCCACATCAAGCACACTTCCCTTAGGGATATACAAGGTCCTTTCTTTCTTCCATGTAATGTGCAGGGCCCACTCTGGGGCATTATCGCAAATGTTAGAGACAGAGGTGAGATACAAGGAATCTGGGTGTGATACCCTAGCTCGTTTCGAATAAATTCCTTGCTTCTTTAACGTGCCCGGTGTAAAGCACCGATACACGCAAGACTACCTCTGGGTTTCCAACCAGGATCACCTCTAGCTGGTAAATCAAAATCCACCAAGCGGTTCAGGAGAAGAAGCCGTTGAAAGGATATTTCTATTTTTAGCTATGGCGGCCATCTTCTTTAATGGCGGCCATCTTCTTTAATGGACTGGAACAATTTTAGCTAAATTGGTTAACAGTCAACCAAAGATCATTTGTGTAAAGTTTTATCAAAACCGGTAAAGCAGTTAAGGACTCCTACCATAAGTGCCTGTTTTTTCCAAAATCCCCTAGAAAATGTAACTGTACATCAATTTGTAACATATTATCATTACCCTAGTCAGACCCTAAAATCTTTCATGGTATGTTACTGATCTGATCCTTATCAAATTGAAACCAGATGTTGGTCAGCAGTGGTCTGTATGTTTGCAAGTAAATTCAGCAGTCTTCATGCATGAACAGATAAAACCTGGGCCACTTACACTCTGCACTCTGATGTAATTTTGAGTTTCATAGAGATATTTTCTTGAGAGCAAGAAGTTGTAACAATGTAAAATTAGTACTAAATTTCATCTTGACTGACTCCTAGTTGAATTTAGTTTAATCTAGAGCAATTAAAGACTCATTATATGTATATTCAAATGTAAGTGAGTTAAAATATTGGTTGTGATTCTGGCTCCAGATCACTTTTTTACCATTTGGAAATGACATAAGTATTTGTAAAGCTACATTATTTTTATTTCATTTTGTAGAGATTAAAAAATTGAATAAACAATACAAATTTTGCAGAAGAAAGTTTATTGTACAATAAAAGGTTCGTACGGGCAATACATGTAATTGTTGAAAAAGATAATATTATGCCTTCAGACAATGGAGTATTTTATAATTAATGGAAAGTTAAGTTTGATAAAATCACATTAATTCCCAATAAAGCTGCATTCAAACACTAAGTAGATAACTATTATATGAGTATTTATTGATCAAATAAAAATATTCAACAGCCATGCGACCAAATTTATTTGAAAACTGTTCTTCTTACTATAATCACTAGATAATGATATGAGTAGATACATGTACATACTGGTTCCATAACAATTTTTTGCACAATAATCAAAACTTCATGTACAATAATTAAAGAGTGTATTCAATATTTCTTTTAAAATTAATTAACTGTTCTTATTTTGTGAACAGACACACTTTTAATGTACTGAGTCATAATGATACATTTTGATAGCAACTTTGTAGTGAATGGCATACACAGTACAAAATAAAAAAAACTTCTGCTGAAATAAACTTTCTGAAACTTTGTAGGTATAATGGTTCTTCTTTCTCAGGATAAAATACTGAATTACTCTTTATTTGTGTTAACTGGCTTATCAGATGGTAATGTGTTATAAATTAGGCTGCCTGCTGACCACTGACCACTTCAATGAATTAACAAGGTCATGGTAATTCTAAAAATGTAGGAAAAAAATCACATGCTTGTGGTTTTCCAGGTGCGGGCGCAATAATTTAAATATTTATTTTTCATTTTGGAAAAATCAGGAGCGGGCGCTCCCGACGAACGCATGATCAATTTGTTGTGGCCTAACAGTCACCCCAACCTGATGCATTTCTATGTGATAAAATAGAAATGAGACCATAATGATAAAATCTGTTGATTTGTATGTAAGATGAAGAATTGAGAACAATGCTTTAACAGTTTGATGAATAATAGAATCGGCTGGTCTTGGATTCTTGGAATGAAATTGCACCATGATTTACAGGAACCATGTGGGGAAACTGGGAATTGGAAATAAAGTTATGCAGCGATACTGCACCATAAATAAAGCCACTGATACTGTTCATGGTTCATTATATGCTACTGTAGCAGAATGGGAGATTTTTATCAATGTTTTATCATTCTGTTTAATTAAATTAAGTACCAAAATTTAATAGAATTTTGTAACATTTTGTAACATAAAAATCGAGAGAACAACGCAGACCTTTATTTATATGAAAAACATGTAGTTTTGCCAGCTGTTTCATTTCTTGTCTCAAATTGCAATGTGAAAATGCATTATTTGAATAAATATGAAATATGCATGCAGTATGCAATCCTTGTGTTAGAGTATCAGTACCACTTTGTAATCCTATTGTTTGCTGATGTTTCGGCAGCACTAGTGTGTTTTGTGTGATTTGCTGTATAAACTTGATCCTAACTTGTTAAAGAGTCTAAAGACCAAGGACCATCCAAAATCATGGGATCAAATTGTCCCTTGGTGAATCAAGGTAGTTTCTTCCTGTATGCTATATAGCATGATACAACATTGCTGCACAATAGGTACAAATTGTGTTAAAGCTGTAAAATATGATTGTAACAAATGACACTGTTGATTGAAATGTGAAATGTTTACTAAAAAAAGTATTTTTTTAGTTGAAGTGATGTATTGATTTCTTTACATATTTCGTCACATTTTCTTATTTCTCTTCAATTTTTGTGTCAGAAAATTTCATGCATTCATTCAAGACCCCTTTATGATCTCAATCATGAGGCCCCAAAAATAATCGATTGTTTCAGCTAACAGCTTTGAAAAAAAAGGGTCGGTAGGTAGGGAATAATTTTTTTTTTTAAAATTTTAGATACTCTGTTGACCTTTAAATAATCCACTTACTAACAGAAAGAGACACAGAAATAACCAAAATGCCCTGATAGAATACTAGTAGGTCAAATTCAAAGATATTGATTTTTTTCTCAATTTTGTAAAAAAATCCCACTAGGGTAGGGGGCAAAAAAGGGTCGGTACGTAGGGGTAGCGGAAACAAGCAATTTTTTTGCCTTATCAGTCCCTGAACTTTTTACTCCACCCTGTTGAAAGTGGCTCTAGAATGCATGAACCCATATAAATATGTTCCTTGTTAGATGGATGACAAATGAACAGTTTGCCCCAGAGTCATTACTAGGATAATTTATATTCTGCTTATCTCCGTTAAGATGATCTTTATCTTCAACCATTTCTATGATTTCTCAAACTTCTACTGTAAACGATATACCCCTGGGACTAGTCAACAGGTCAGTTGTTACATGGAAAATAATGAGGTAATTTTTCAGTGATTACCAAGGAAGTAACTTAATCGTGCATCTATCAACATGAGGCCTGTCAGCATTATTATCATGATCAGTTTATACTGGCAGCTTCATTATATACAATGTTTCGTGGTCCAGGATAAAATAAGAGAGTTGATTGATTGTTCATTATTTTGGTTTTATAACTACTATAGTTTTAGTATGCCAAACATTGCCTTTATTTGCCAGTCAGCATTATGTTGAAATTTTGCTGGCATATATCAGTGCCTCTACCCGAATTTGAACCCGGGAGGCCCTGTTAGGTGGCAATCATCCTAACCACTAAGCTATGGATTCCGAAGCACAAGAGTCTGAATATATAGATATTGTTGGCTCAAATGCCGGGTATTTCAGTTGACAAAGTTGCATGACTTTCTCCTTAAATCTAGTTGAACAGGGTTTTCCTGGTTCAGAGCAAGCGTACAAAATATATCCATCAAGACTGTGATGTTAAAAATAAATTCGAGCGGTCATTCGCTTGGTTGACTTCGCGCTTTATTTCAATAGTTACAATTCATACAATTTGGCTGTATAAAACAGATATAAATAATTCAGACTGTGAAGGCAGCAGCACTTTGATAGCAAAAACTACAGAGCACAAAAAATGAACACCCTAGATCAACAGGAACACTCCTAGATTACAAGACTTAAGTTACCCTACATTTGCCTAAAAGTCACAATGACAAACAAATTCTTGTGTAAAATTAATGTAAAAATGCATTTTTTTAGCAGGACTACATATTTCCATGGTCTCAGACTCAATATTTGATAAATGTGAGAGCAAACAACCAGTATATGTTGCAGAAAGCAATGATAGCAATGATGCAGTTTTTGGTGACATACACATTCAGTTTCCTCTGCATTTAATCAGATGGTATCATATAAATAGCTTGTGAAGAGTGATGGCATACATCTGTTGGGTGATAAAAACGTGTGATTTTTAATGCAGAAAACCATGCATCTTCGGAAAAGAGATTTTCGGAAGTGAAAATTTAATCCAGTCTAATAAATTGCATGCTGTTTAAGATGTATACATGATATAATTCTTTATGGTACATTATAAACTTGGTTGCAGTGGCATTTGATACAGTGCTTTTCTTGTGATAGATAGGTAAAGAAGGCTTTAGTAGCAACTTTAATTAAGCTCTGGTTATTAATTTCAGGAAAACTGTCCATCACACTTTCTCGTTCTGTTCTGTATTGGGCATTGTGGTGTATACTTGTCTGTCATTTCTTTTCTATTTTTGTGTGTTCATTTAAAATGTACATTGCGTGCTTGGCTCAGGGTGGCCACAGACTCTGGAAAACAGGGAAAATGTCCAAAATAAATTCCCTGCAGGGAAAAATCAGGGAATTTCAACATTGGGCAAAAATCAGGGACTTATCAGGGAATTTTACAAAATTGGAAAAATAAAAAGCTTTGTATTAGGTTATTGGCCTTTTGTTCTCGATGAAAAAGTATGAAATGTGAATTTGAGCTCGCTACGCTTGCAAAATAACTTTAATCAAAGTTTAGCACCATATCCTATATTGCCTTTAGACATGTCTACAAGTACCATTAAATATTAAAATAGCCCTTACTTAAACCCCTTCTCATTAAGGCAAACTCTTTGAATTTGGACACTTGTGCAAGAACTAGTAAGACGTTTTACAAAATAAGGACTTTAAATGTTCTAGATTATTTAATAAAACATGTCCTGTTTTATATCAAATCATATTCTTGGAACACCAAGAATGCACAAAATTGAACCATTGTGTGGCCACCCTGTTGGCTGTTTCTATTGATCATGTGTGATTTTCATTAATAAATCTTATGGTATTTTTTTATTTTGTTTTTAATTTAAGACAGGAAAATACAGTAAATTGAGTTCAAATAAAATTTGGGGCAGTAACTTTTTTCTTTGCTTCATATACATAACAAATAATTAAACAAAACCTAACGGCCAAGTTATTTGCACTCTGATTCCAGATTGTTTTTTTATTAAAACTTCATGTATATACATAATAATGTTCAGTCTGCTTTTGAACTGAAAATTAGACAAAGTATGTATAAAGGAGTTAATAATTGATACATGTTGTGTAGCTCAGCTTGTTGTAAACATTGTTGGTTCCTGGCTCTGAATTGCTGGTGATCGATTCTATAATGGGCAATGGTGGTGCACTTAAAGAAAGGCATCATGTTATTGTACTGTCGGTTCCTGGCTCAGTGCTGGTGATTCTATAATGGGCAATGGTGCACTTAAAGAAAGGCATCATGTTATTGTATGATGCCTTCAAGTGGTTCCTAAGTATGTATAGCAAGTCTCGAGTATTATTGTTGCAAAAAAAGCATCTATAAAATGAGAAACAGACCCGTTCTGTATATATTGTACTCCCGTAATCTGCCGATATAGGTTCTCCCTCGTAAGACATGATGGTCCGTGCTGTGTTGGAAAATTGCATGTGGAGATTTATAATGCTCTTCACCCAGTAAAAGGCACAGCTATGTGTTCTCTTGTTTCAATTACTGCATCTCGTTGGAATCTTTTCAGGTTTTGCAGAAAGAGTTTGTTTCTCAGTTATGTGTTTCAGACTCTTAAAAACTAATTACCAGTGGTGGGTGGGGTAACATTATATTCTGTCAGAGGTTCGATGTTTTCTCTCAGTACTTATAATACAAAAAAATCCAGCCCAGTTTAGTTTATACTAATTTATTTTAGGTCGATTGTGAAACTAGTTTTTCTAACTTATATTAATCTCTCTCGACACCTCATTCCTGATGTTATCCATCCCCACTAGGGTATGAGATAAGGGAAGCCAGATTCCTTTTAATGCTGATTGAGTGACAAGCAAGGGAATTAAACCGGTACCATTTTGATTTTGTCTTTGCTATGACTTGGCCTGGGATCGAGTCTGGGATCGAGCCAGGACCTGTTGTAGATACAAGGTCCTATGATGACAAACCTTTCGTTTATATTTAATAATTAAAAATCTTAATAAATATGTGAGTTCACCAAAACCTGGTTGTCATCGGCTGAGTATATGCAGGCAGCAGGAAAAAAGTATATGAAAGTATTAACAGCACACAAATAAAGCCAACTGTTATAAATAATAAAAAAAGATACGAGGAATTCGGATAGGGAAGGCAGCTGACTCAACTGAACCAGCGGAGCACAGAAAACCACATTGAACAACAACATTACATAAAGCAGCAATTGTGGTAAATTATTTTGCTTCTATTATTTGTTTCTGATTCTCAGACCTTTGGGGTTAATTAGAGTTGTAATGTTGTTAATGAAAATGATTAATTGGGAGAAAACGGATAATAATCAATTACCTGGATCTAAGGATTGGTAATTAAAAAATTGACGGAGCTCCCGTTATTCCTGTGAATTTCCTGGTTGCTTGATGTAGCTTGATGTAGCAACTCAGTAGGGGAAAGGTGTAATCCTTGATAACAAGTAAAGAAACGATGTATCATCATGAACCATATGGCTTTTATCTCCTGTAATGTTAGTGTAATCAGGCATTTAAAGACTTTTACATTTCATGGTATCGCTAGACTATGTTCTGTACATATTTGTATACAATATCTATACCATGAAACAGTTGGAAACAGTATGTCGACAAACTATCCCACCCACATTAAGATATTACATCTATATCCAGTTATTTCAATTTTATTACGATCAAAATGATGAATCTAACTTTGCGTGCTTTTTAAGTGTTTTTTTTCCGAAACCTGAAATAAGGTTTTGCTGTTTGTAGGGCATTGTAATGCGTTCTGCCAATCATATGCAACATCAATTGCTCAGTGTCATTGTTATGTGGGCAAAAAATGCATTTTTTGTGGTATTTATATAATCAATTTAGTCACAATTTTAAACTGCAATCAATTAATCCTCATGAGTTAATAGATTTGATTTAATTGGGTTTATTTGTATGGTTGCCAGTTATAATGTTTTTCTGGATTTAATTTTCAACCTCAAAAATAATTTTTCTAGGATAATACTATTTCCTAAAACTTTCCAAAGAAACCTAAACAAAGCCTCTTAAATACCATGTTCTTTGTATTGATACTGAAAAAAACAAGATTAGTGTTTTTCACATACACTCGTATATTCTATGTAAATGACACACAACGAGTATATGAGTCTGATCTTTGTAGTTGTGGTAACAAATCGACTGATTCCAGTTGTATTTTGATATAACCTGTAGTAGTCTTTACTTTGAAGATTTTCTGTTTATGTACATTAACATTCACCATTGGGCTGGTGAATCACTTACTCTGTCAAAACAGTTTGTAGAACTAAGTCTAGGGCATATTCAGTATTACTGTAATTGTTTTATTGGCATTAAAATGCCAAACTGTGCATGATATTCATAATGCGTAACAGCAATATATCTGTTACGAGCTTAGAAATATTCCCTAGGATGAATTATGGCAGTGTTACATTGCAAACGAGGGAAGAAATCGTGGAGCATTTCTCTCCGAGTGGAAGAAATCATTAGCGTACAAGTTAACTGCATGTAGCGGATTCTTATGGTGCAATGAAAAACCATTTGTGATGTGTAGTCAATTCTGAAAAGTTTCGAATGCATTCAGAAAATGTTTTCGGCAGGAAAACAGTGGTAGAGAATTAATGCTGATGTTATGTGTGTTAGGTATGGTTCTGTGCAATGTTAAGCTGTTTACTTTGCCAAATGTTTTGTAGCTATCAGTTGCTTTTTTTGTTTGCCAAATGATTGGGAGAAATCTATAGATTGTTGATGATTTGAGACAAGGTGAACCAATAAAACTGTCAGAAAACCAGTCTATAATTGTAAATAGAATGGTTCCATTTTATTACTGTTAAAATTTAATGTCCTAGCAGCAACCAGTCTAAATTGAAATTAGAATGGTTCCATTTTGTTATTGTTAAAATTTAATGTCCTAGCAGCAACCAGTCTAAATTGTAAATAGAATGGTTCCATTTTGTTATTTTTCAAATTTTAATGTCCTAGCAGCAACCAGTCTAAATTGTAAATAGAATGGTTCCATTTCGTTATTGTTAAAATTTAATGTCCTAGCAGCAACCAATCTAAATTGTAAATAGAATTTTGAATATCATAATATTATATAATACAGTCTGTTCCAAGTTAAATGAGAACGGTTATAGCCATAAGCTTGTCCATTGGGTAAACTATGTTTATCTAGGTTTAACTGGGTATCTACAACTGTAATCTTTCCTATTCTTTCGAATGGGATTATTAGTTCCATCATTAGTATTTTACTTATTGAATCGGCAGTACAAGTATTTTTTCTGATTTTCAAACTTAGACTAATGCTAATTACAAACCCATCCTGGCTAGATATTTCTCTTGATTATTTTTCAAACTTTATCCAGCTGTCTACTGTGTGTTTAGATGACCAATTATTGGCAATGATATTTGATTTTGTCCATATGCCATTTTGTTCGCTGTTGTTGGGTTGTTGGGTGGATGTTCACTGACACTATACTGTATATTAAACCTCTATTATTGAAAAGGGGAAGTTCATTTTTCCGGCAGCCATTTTTCTGGCAGCCATTTTTCCGGCAGACATGAATGACTGGTATCATAGTCCAGTCCAGACTGATATATGTTACATATCGTTCATTAACAGCCAAAGGGGCATATCAGCATATGAAATAAGACATTTACAGCCAAAGGGGCATATCAGCATATGAAATAAGAAGGCCGATAGCTCTTTTTGATGACTGATTTGTTGACCAGGGATGATATATACCAGTTTGTTCTGCCTAATTCTAATTCTAGACTACCTGTACATTTTAGTCATAACCAGAAGTTTTTTATGCAGACTAAGCCTCTTGTTTTGTGTATTATAAATATAAACAAGTCAGAATATGATATCCAATTAGACAGGTACCTGCCATCACCTCTATTTTTAAACAAAATCAAGACATGTTCACATCTTTACATTAAACAAGTCTGTAAATTTAACAATTTGAGGGCTCAGCACAAAACTTTGGTAACTTCATCAATTTATATAGGCACATACGATAGTTTTGCTCTAAGCCCTCGAATTGTTCTGTTATATATAAATTTGGTAAATTATGTCTATGTGATTATGATTTTGTTTTGTCTAAACAAGCCTTCAACAAGGTGAACATTTAAGGTTAATATAGTTAAAGATGCATTGAGGCCTATTTTCTAAGCTAATTGAAGAAATGTTGCATTTCCTGTTCTTTTTGGACAAAAATTAATGCACCTTAAGCATTTAAAGTTAGTGTATTTGTGATGCCCATGTCGACTTTTCCAAATGGAAGCCAACAAGCACAATGAGTGCATACTCTACTCCGAAGAAACAGTAAAGAGATGCTAAATTAACAATAATATTATTATATAAAAATTATAATCACATTTTTTTTGCATCAACATTACTGATGCATGAGGCATATTGCGTGTATATAATGACCTGTCTCCATTCTTCCGTTAGTATGTTTGACCTATTGAAAATGTAAACCAAAACTTTCAAGAAACTCAAATATTTTTTAAGTCAATCAAGGCCTTAGCATTCTTGTCTATCAAATTATTTTTGTCAAATAAGCATGTTTTTAAATATCAAGCTTTTTAAGTATATATCAAGCTATGACTTCAAGGCATTAAATGTCAACTCTACATTCTTTAGATTCATTTCAATAAAAACATCTAACTTTTTGTCAGGTGTTTCTTCTTAATAAAACAAAACTGACTGAAAAAAAAAAAACGAATAAAAAACCCAGAAAAAAGTTGAAACCAAAAAATGTTCATTTCTATTTCTTTCTATTTCTTTCTATTTTGAGTTAGATATTTTTAAGATTAACGTATATTCAAATGGAAATGCGAAGCAGGTTTTTTTGGCATATTTTATGAATAAATTAAAAAATGTTGGTAATTGTTATTTGCAAAAGTTTTGAGTATGTTGTCACATATTTGTTGTAAAAGGAAACTATAGCTGTCTGTGTAAAGACTGACAGTACGAAGGGACGTTTAATGTTTTATATGACACACATTATGACATCCCCTTGTAATAAATGTAGCTCTAGAATCGTTACATTGTTATGTCATGTCAAGCATAATATCTTCCTCACATTTGACAACAGTTTCATGCAAAGAAAAGTGGGTCTTAATTATAAACTCATGTTGTTTAATTGGGTCCTTATTCTTTCATCTATGTAATACTCTAGCTCCGACCTATGTTTGTGCGCTTGTAGTTTTCGTCTTCATTAACATTGTCTTATTAAAACTTTTCTATTATATGTTTACCATCATATTTAATGAATAGAATAGCTTTTTTGTTAGTTGGTTGAGTCATACTTTGAAAGTTGTCCTTAAATTTATATAGTTTTTTTTTGCTCTGTTCTAAAAAAAAGACTGGGTCATGCTGTAACAATTTTTAGCAAATTTAGCAAAAGTATCCCCACATTTTGCAAAATGAATTAAAGCTATTGTTTGAAACAATGCATTATAAGATTATGTGCTGTAAAATTAGAATTTGAGTTTTCTACCTACTGAAAGCTAAAGTTGCTCTTTTGACCTTCATATGACACACTGCAGCAGGGTGTTATTTGTTACATATTCTTTCGGAGACAATGAGAAATAGTGTGTAGGTAACACTGGCTCCACGCATACCAAATGCTTTGATAAATGTGCATGTTACAACTTCACAACATAACACATAAGTATCCAACAGTTAAAGGGTAATTAATACAACACTTGAGATATGTGTTGACAGTGACATTATCTATAAAATGCTAGAAGCTTACTATAATGTCTCCGCTCCACCTTTGCCCAAAACCACACTGCTTGAAGCACAACAATTAGACATTATGTCAACCTAAGGGAATCACATAATATTAATGTCTCCGTAACCTTTGTTGTTTAGACTTGTGCTCATTGTACCAGGCATAATTATGTTATATTGAGACAAGCTTCTGAAATAGTCATAATAATTAAGGATATAATTATTATGTTTTTTTACAATGAGCTTTTAAAAACGTTTTATGAAGATTCTTTTACTTTTCGGGCCATAAGGGTAAACCCATTTATTGTCCTTGTCTACTAAGGTCTGGTGGGGTCGAAGAATCATGTTTTAAGAGGATGCTTTTAATAATGCCATGGGTTCCAATTCACAATTTGTCTGAAGGTTCATTAACCAAGACAGCTTAAGTCATATATCCTGGAACAGTTCAATTAATTTTTTTATTCATATCAAATTATGCTCATTTGTGCATGTTTTTACCATGGACCTAAAAATGAGTTGAATCTCCATGTTTGTTCTCAACTCTTGGTTTTTACTGTGGTCACCAATGGATTCCATTTACTCTTCTGCTTACCGTCACCAATGGATTCCACTAACTCTACTGCTTACCGTCACCAATGGATTCCACTAACTCTACTGCTTACCGTCACCAATGGATTCCACTAACTCTACTGCTTACCGTCACCAATGGATTCCACTAACTCTACTGCTTACCGTCACCAATGGATTCCACTAACTACTGCTTACCGTCACCAATGGATTCCACTAACTCTACTGCTTACCGTCACCAATGGATTCCACTAACTCTACTGCTTACCGTCACCAATGGATTCCACTAACTCTACTGCTTACCGTCACCAATGGATTCCACTAACTCTACTGCTTACCGTCACCAATGGATTCCACTAACTCTACTGCTTACCGTCACCAATGGATTCCACTAACTCTACTGCTTACCGTCACCAATGGATTCCACTTACTCTTCCGCTTCAAGTCTTGCTCTTTACTTGGCTACAGAAGGTGAAATCTCTATGTTTGCTCTCAACTCTTGGTGTGACATACTTTAGGTCTTGTTGAATGAGTGTATGTATAAACATGAATTTGCTCTTTCTGTACATGGACAGTCTTTTAAGAGTTCTACTTACATTGAACTGGCTCAGAACTTTTGATCTGTCAAAGCAATGATCTGTTGACATGTGCTATAAATTTGGTGTTGACAGGAGAAGGATGGCAAAGAAAATTAGTTATTTCCCTCTTTAAACTGATTCACAGCTAGTCGGACAAGCCTTTTGTTAACTGTTTACAAATGGCCTAATTTGATTGACAAAATTTGTGTGTAGCTTGTGAAAAGTTCATTAAAATAACAAAAGCTAGAAGGGACACTGTGTTAATACAACTGCTTTCGTAAGTTGATGCTTGTCTGTACCAATTATGACCAATTGTTCAAGCAGCGAAAAAAGCAATTATCAAAATTTGGGGTAATTTTCGTCAAATTGTTCAAATAATGTGGCTTGTTTCAGAGACTGGCATGATTTTGTAATTTAATTTGACACATGATTGTGTAGAAGACCGACCTGTCACTGTTGATCAGACATCCTACAGAGATGTCTCCTATAGAAGTGTTGAAAGCCTAATTGGACTGTCCCTGAACGCAGCGGGGAGCAAGCAACTCACGCAGTGCCCTGACCATGTGAACTAAAACATTTAATGTGTGCGCAGGTTTTACATAATTCAATGATTTCCCCAAGTTCAATCTAGTAATTGACAGGACTTGGTGAAGTATTTATGCGATTTACTTACGGGAGTCAAATTTTATATTTTGTTCTACATCAATAAAACAAGTCTCTATTTCCCTATTGACTTGTTTATCGCTAGGATTTTACATTTGGAAGTTGATCTGATGACAACTTTCCCATTATATGGATCCCAAGGGACTGATATGTATACTATAGATAGGGAGAGAAATAGAAATAGAATAGAGTAGAGGGAGAAATAATTGCTGTTGAACCTACTTTCACTAAAACTGTACACTTTCGACTTTCACTGTACTGTACTCCTACATGCTATAAATCAAGCAATTAGTCGGCTTCATAAATTGGTCATTTGTGCAAAACAAATATATGGTTTCATAAAAGTCAACCTTTCGTTTATAGGATGATTCATTACAATGGCAGGTGTTGGCAAGCCACAGTCTGGTGTATAATTTTCACCACTGGTCAGCGACTTAGCTGTACAACTGGTCAGTAATTTGACCATCTTGATTTGTGAAGCATTAATGTAACAATTACATTCCCTGTCACCAAAGCCATTTTCCTGTCACACTGCATGTTACACTGGTCATATCACTCAATGAGAAAACAATCAACTTGCCATAACATCGTAAATCATCGTCCGGCCATTTATTCTGCACTTTGTGATGATTACTCCCTATGTTTTAGGTCCTCAATTTGATGTCATTATCTTCCTCTTGTTCAGACTCTTTAAGAAGCTTTAATACTGATTTTCAAGCTTCTTGACAGCTTTGATGATTTCTAAGAATTCATCCAGGGTGATTCAGATGCTTTATAAGGCTTCTGAAGGATTAGGAAGACTTACAAAAATCTTCTTGTCTTTTGTGGTATTTAGGAAGACGTGCTGGGAGAAATTAATAAAACAAGTTGTATAATTGTAGCGTATTCTGTTTTTTCATGTATTTGTATTGCTGCTATCAAATCATAGTCGGTCTTCTGAATTTACGTTTTACAACTTCAAACATTTTAATGTTTCAAGTGTTTTGAACTGATAGGGTCTATGTGTACAAGTAATTTATGGTAATAAATACTATCTTGTACATATTGCAATTTGGGTTTTTTAAAAAATCCCTGTTTTGCAACTGCTTTTCGCTGGCTTAAATTCTGCTGCAACACTGGTTTGTGAATATGTCCTATGTTGGGTAGTGAAATTAGGGATCTTATGGTTTCAGAAAAGGTCAATACACTGCATTTAATATAATTTGACAATGCAAAATTCCACTAAAAGCCATGTATTTCTAAATTAATTAAAATGGGTTATTATTGAATTTCATTAATTTGTCAAAACTATTTCAGTTAATTTACGGGTATTGAGACTCAGGTTGGTATAAGATTTGACTTTTGAGGGTGACTTACGTAAACTTAAGCATTCCACGATTTCTACCATTTGAAATATCATTCCATTGAAGACTACCACACAAACAGCTGAAAAATCTGCTGCTATCTGAGTGAGATACAAATAAAATGAGAAATGTCTATTAGCTAAATTCTGAAAAAAGGTTAATGTTAAACTCGCTTAAAATTCTAAGTGCATTTTTTGTCCAAAATGTCATGAAAAGTACTTGGGACGTCTCTTGTCAGCATGTCTCCTGCAACCAGAACCCTAATTGCATTTTTTGATTAAATTAGTGAAAGGTTATTTAGGATAAAAATATGTTAATCTTCATAAAAGCAAGAAATGTACCAGGCGAATTTCTCAACACTAGTGAGCAATAATTGGAATCCAGTAGAGTACAGTTACTTTTTTGAGGGTTGGATATAGTTAAACATATGGAAAGCTCATTAGAGCCACAAATGCCGGCCCTGTTGACATAGCCCCCTTCCTCTCTTTCATAACTTTTAGAAAAAGCAGATGTTTCTAGATGTGAATTAAGCAAGTACATAATGAAGAAAGTGTAAATAATGTGAGATTGCCGCATCTTGTATTTCATAAACAGTCAGTAACTTAATCCAGTGAATATTTGTTCAGTTTATCATTTGCACTATGAATAGCTTTGATTGCGAGCAACGATATTGTTGTATCTTGCACTATAATTAAGTGTAGAACCGCTGATGTAGATTACCCCTACCAACGGTGATTCGAATTAGCTGAAATTAGTTGGCATTTAAGAAAAATAACTAGAAAAATAGCAGTCTCAAGTTTGTTGACATTAGATTTTACCGATATGCAGAAAATTACTTGTTTTTCATTTTTTCGGGGAACATAGTTGATTTTGTTAATAAATGCAAGGGATTGCTCGAATGCCTGAAATTGTGCCAACAAATACATGATTACATCGTCCCTGATCTAGTTCTAGTCGTTAAACTTGTTAGTGAGAAAACGCTAAACTTACATCATTGGCTGAATTATCACCATGGCAATAAATTATAAAATTTCTATAATTTGATTGGTTAAATGTTTTATCTATCATTTGAATGAACATTTATTGAAATATTCTGTTAGAAAAACCTCATTTGTTAGAATCACAGGTTACTGTATCATTGCCAAAGGCAATTTGAAAAAGACAAAAAAATTTTTTTGTAAAATTTATATTAATAGAAATTTTAAAAAAAAGTATATATTTTCTTTTTTTTATGTTTTCATTTGTACAGTTACCTGTGGTTAGAATAAATACTTAAGAAAACAAAAAAGTTAATGTTGTTTGATTGAATAACTTAAATTCTGATGTAGTCAGCCGTACCTAATAAGCTTTCTGTTATACACTTGTGTCATGGTAATTGACCTGATTATACCTCATTAGTTAACTAATTAGCAGATTATTTACATGATACTTTCTTTATTTGTTTATACTTGTGTGGGATATTCCTTGACTAATGCATTAGTTCATCGTAATTTGTTTATATTCCTTGACTAATGCATTAATTATTGCTTAATTTGTTTTACTTGCTTAATTGATACAATGATGTGCCAACAAATGTTTTAAACAATAGTCCTTCCAAAGCCTTTTAAGGGTCTGCAAAGATGAACCCTTGCAGCGCAGATTTGGAACTGTAATAGTTGCACTGTCTTCTCTCTGGTCAGTTTTCAAGCATAATAATTCAAATGCTTAAGGCCACAACAAATTGATCATGCGTTCGTCGGGAGCGCCCGCTCCTGATTTTTCCAAAATGAAAAATAAATATTTAAATTTAAATTATTGCGCCCGCACCTGAGAAAACCACGCGCATGTGGTTTTCTTCCTACATTTTTTTATTATTATTTTGCCGCTAGCATCAATATTAACAAATTACGAAAAATAAAGCCAACTTGTTTATAATTTCGTCACTGTTACTACAGAATATGTTCTTGGAAAGCGCGCTCTGCTGAGGATGTTAGTTACTCGATTAATTTTAGCAGTAAATTGTTGCACACAAAAATCGTGTAACTTTTTACGAACATGCAAGCGTCTGGTGAAATGATTCAAATGTTTTACAAAAAACACGCATAAGTGTATACACATAGTAAAATGGGAAGAATTGCGATTGTGGAATGAACCAACAAACGTATCTAGATATGCCTGTATTCATTATTATTACTAGTATTCCGTACTACCGACGAAATCATGAATTGTCACCCATTTTCGCGACAATGACGTCTCGTTTGTACATGGTCCGTGGTTTGTGATTTTAACAGTTTTCTGCGTCCCGGACACGCAACACACCTGTTAATAAGTTTCTATACTGTATCCTACATAATTTCATGAGGGATTTTAAATACTGTACATAGAGAAACCTTCAGAAGGTCCTAGTTCAAAAAATTTGATAAAACTTAGTTTGCTCTAATTATTGCACCAAATGCTGTACTTTTCAGTCACTTGCTAAAGCTCCAGCTAGATCTATTACAACTGGATAAATCACAGCTTATGTAAGATTACATGCTGCAGTTCTCAACAACCGTCATAACATTTTACCACGGTGGTTGAGTGGTAAGATGCTTAACTCCTGATCAAGAGGTCCTGGGTTCGATTCTCGGCCGTGACACTTGGTCATTTTTAGAAACGCTTTTTAGTGTTTCCCAACCAGCTAGAGATAATCCTGGTTGGAAACCCAGAGGTAGTCTTGCGTGTATCGGTGCTTTACACCGGGCACGTTAAAGAACCAAGGAATTTATTTGAAACGAGCTAGGGTATCGCACCCAGATTCCTTGTATCTCACCTCTGTCTCTAACATTTGCGATAATGCCCCAGAGTGGGCCCTGCAAATTACATGGAAGAAAGAAAGGACCTTGTATATCCCTAAGGGAAGTGTGCTTGATGTGGGGCTACATGTGCGCTACTAACAGTGCTAAATAAACAGCCGTCTGAGCATGATGTATCACTACAAGAACAAAACTGTACATGGTGATCATTGATTAGCCTGATGCTAAGTTGATTTGAATCTTTAACCACTAGTCACTCAGTGCATTTGTGTTCATTATAATTTATATGTATGTGACAATGTCTGCTCACAATTACCTTGAATACCTGTATTCTGGTCAACTAATTTGATAAATCCTACACAACATAACAAGAAATGTATAACACTCATTTATTTGGCCTCATTTCTTATTAGAGCTATTGTAATAGACACTATTTCCTAAAAATGGGTGCATCATAAATGAATAGGGCACTTTTGCTCCTTCACGCGCTTTCCAAAATGGCATTTTCAAAAATAAATTTAAAATTTTTTATTTTGCTCCTTCGCTCGCTCTCAATTACGGGTTTTTCAAAAATAAATATTTAAATTTATATTTCGCTCGCTCGCCCCTAATTTTTCCCAAAAAAATCCGTAGAACCAAGAATCAATTTGGTGTGGCCTAATGACATTAAACTACTTTTTCTAATGTATATACTTTTAAAAATGGCCTCAGATTAATTTATTATTCCTTTTCTGTATACTTAATATATCACTGGCTTAGAATGAAAAGGTTGTAAGAGCCACTTACGACCTTAAAGACTAATGCGTGTTTGAAATCTACAACTCAAGGCGCTTCTTATGAGCCTATTGTCATGGAAATCGGAAGTTGTCATGTTGACCAAACTGAAGTTTAAAAGTCTTGTTTTACTATAAGTAAAGAGTGATTGTCAGACAGTTTTTCTTGTTTTCTCAAAATATTGATTTTGTAGAAACTACTTTCTCATTCTAAGCCGAGTGATGGAAGAATTGTCAGATTCTCTTGATGTATTCTTTCAGTCCATGGAGAAAAAGATAAATATGTTTTAAATTAGCATTTTACATTGGTATTGAATACAACAGAAATTTTCTCAGCAAGCCAAAGGCTTATCAGCTTGTTCATCACAAATTTATGGGAACTTTTCTATGTCTTGAGTTTATGATATGCATCAACCTTGATGGGTTTTATCCGAAGCATTGTATGTATATATTTTTTCCTTGTAAATTTAACCAACATACCTGGAACTGTTGTTTCTAGATTCTATCAATGGAGAACATAATTGATCAGTGCTGTTTTATGGGTTATTTTATTCACTTATTTATAAATCCATTATTCCCCACAATGCAGTAACATCCATGCTCTTTTGTGGTTAAATGTTATAAATAGATATGCACACTTGTAATTTAATTATAATTAATAAACCAGCCTTTGTTGTTACCAGTGTAACAGGCCCGCCCCCCCCCCCCTTCTTCCAGTCAGATGGGCCAACCTGTTTTATCCCTCTGGACGGTGCCCCCGGGGGATAAACTGGGCGGGGGGGGAATAAAACTGACCGTTACACCGGTATGGAATTTTAACTTCGCCCATGCTCTTTTGCTTTACTTACTTTGAGGTCCACATCGAAGATTGTGTTTGTATGCCAGTATGCAAATGTACATAATGCTACGGTCACAATGCTCGTACGATGTCCGTACGGATTTACCAACTTGTACGAGTAGGCTTCGAGTCAAAAATATTTCAAATCCTAACGGTATTTGTAGGTTCTTAGCTTCTGGTCACAGCTTGTACGGACCTCATAGGAATGAAAGAGAATGCCTCGTACAAGGTCCGAAATCCCAGACGAAAATTAATGATTTTGCAGTATATTGAAGCCTAGTGTGTTTCATCATTTTGTCACTCGGCTCTGACTTGTGTATTCTCAGGATCTCAGTTTGTAACTTTTTTCAACAATTTGACAACATAACTAATGATGATCTTGTTTTAAGAGCATGTTACCCATGTACAGGAGAACATGCAGCTGTCCACGCATTCTAACTTGTGTTTTTCAATCCATGAAATATAGGTATATGTATACATATCTTCAAAAAGCCTTCGTGTTGTATGCTAACCAAAGCATGCAGGATATTTTTCCATTGCGCATTTTGTTTACAAATCATGTTTGTTCAATTTAACATCTTATTTACAAATGTTTTATGCCCTGGTGTCTACTTAGTACTGATGCAGGAGGCATGATTATTGTGGTTGTTCTGTCTGTTTGTACATCAGAAAATGTTGACCGAAACTCTCAAGTTGTTGAAACTCAAATATTTATGAAGTCCATCAAGGAATTGCATGCTTTCAAACTTGGTATACTTGTTAACCATCATAAACACAATTAATACATTAACAAAGCCATGTGACTCTATCCAACATTTCAACAGAATTATTGCCCCTGATTTGACAAAGCTAGTTTTTATAGGCTTCCATTACGACATAAGCATTTATTGAAAGCATTCTTCTTAAATAAACTTTTTAAACAAAAATGAACCTTATTGGTGGGGGGGGGGGGAATTTGGGAGTTTGTCGTTTATTATTATAAGTTAACATTTTCATGAATATTTTTTTTACTGTTTGTTTTTCTAATTGAATATAAGTCTTTCTGATATGGGTTGTCCGTTTGTAGACACTCAAAATTTCCCATAAAGTTATATGTAGAGGCTAAATAAGTTATATAAGAAGCTAAATAGTTTCTATTCAAGTAAAATATTTTATATACCATGCATCACTCAACATCCTTTTGTTTTTACATTTTTACAACTTTCAAAGCATTATTCTTACAAACACTAATAAACCTTTCAGGGTTTTTTTTTGCTCAGAAAGATAATCAGAAACAGTGCAGTGAGTGTTGAAAGCTACAGTAGTTTCTACCATCTTGATTAACAGCTAAAAAGAATACACCAAATTACTGGTAGTACGGAGTTGTTGAAACAAGTGCAATGAATGACAATCACCGGCTGTGTGAGATACCATACTATGATGATTTACTGGATCTTTATAGACCGATATTTTCAGACAGAACATGGAACATTTTACAATGTGTTTCACAGACGAGGCTTTTACTTGGATGAGGGAAAACTAACTCTTGTATAGCACACCTGGGAAAATTACAGATGCGTCTTGGGTAAACTTGAAATTGGGTAAAATGATTTTGTAAAATGATCGAAATTGTATAATAGTGTTTAATATAAAATTATACAAATGTATGTACACTTATTTACTGTTAGCTTAAAACTTCATTTTAGTGAAAGTGTTTTATAGACCTTTCGTCTTCCTGGAAAGTGTTTTATAAAAACGGATTTTATATTAGAAATTATTACTCCCAGGATATTATAAGGAGATGTATTTTCCTGGTAATTTGTCTAGATAAATTTCACATACTGGTACAACCTGGGTGGACATACCATGTGAATTTTAGGCTTACTCTACAATTAAAAACATGTAAACAAGAATTTAAGTGTCTTATTCTTTGACTGATTTTCAGGAGATATGTTTGTCGCTCAAACCACGAATGAGCAATACCCACCAAAAATACAATCAGTATTATTATTATTATTATTAGCATAGATAAACTTGACATCTGTCAAGACAGACTTACAGCGTGCAACCAATATGTCCCCCAATATGTTTTTCATACATGTATGATCAGGGCTAAATCTCAAACGTCCTTCCTCATGTATGATCTCATTGACTGCTGTAAAGAGCAATCCTGAATGTTGTAATGTAGTAATGGTTTGACATGTCAAGAGTGACTCTAGATTTCATGTAATAAGTCATCATTTAAAAGCTTATAAATGTCTGCATGTAATTGATACAAAAAACATTTAGTGAGGAAGAGAGTGAGATGAGACCTGCGGTATAATTATAGCATTCAGAGCTCTTCAATTGTCAGATAATCTTGTACATAAAACTTCAGATGCCCCAAGTGGATTAGGGCTGTTAACTGTTAACAATTATGACGAAATTATTGAGTTATTTTGCTTTAAAAACTTGTTGTTATGAAGGCATAAACATTAATAATGACAATGCAGCTTCTGGTGTAAATTAAGTTGTAATGTATTGCAGTGTTCAGTCCATTATCTGAGTATTATAACATCATTAATAATGTTAGGCTGTCAGAAAGAAAGTCGTTTTTACACTGAAAATATTGTTTGGTTTATGATGTTATTTTCGCTCTTCTGACTAGATCTCAGTTTTGTAATATATTAAGACTAAATTTGTGTTATTGCATGGTAAATAAATGTTATTGCATGGTTGTACACCATGTCACGTGGTGATTCCTTTGTTGTTTACAAATGGTACAGATGCATTTCAAGATGTACTAGTAATGGACCATATGACTTGCACATAAAAGTAAAAAATATAAGGTTAGATGATGGTAAATTTACTTCTATTTTAATATTACACATCAGTTCTGCAAGTTATTTATTAAAACGTACACATTGCATATTTAGTTAACAGAATTTGGTCGCTGTATATAACTGTGGTGCCCAAACATCTGTGGTGTCCAAACCACAAGGGGAGGTAATTTATGACAACACATATCTGATGGAATTGGGGGCAACTGAAAAAAGACCCTTTTCGCTAGGCAACAGACCCTGCAAACAAAGCTGGATGATTATAAATCCTCTAATGTCATGTTAAAATGACAATAAGACCTTAATTAGTGGAATTATAGATATTATAGATATAATGACAATACATAAAATGTAATACTTTCTGTTACACAGTACAGTAATATACATAGTCACCGGCAGACTCGCAGCGCAGGCAGTAGCAAAACAATCTATAATATTTATTATGTTCTATGTTTTCATCTGCCATAGTTTTGTTCATTCATCTCAATTCATCACTCACATGTAAAGATTAGATTCTAACATTGGAGGAAAAATGCCTAGAAGATTTCGCCATTTTTTCTGCCAGTTTCTGCCCGTTCAGCTGTTCGGTGGTGTTTATATTTCATCACATTGAGTTGTTAAAAGCATATGTTTGAACAAATAACAGTGGTGGAGTATCAGTATAAGATGACAGACAAGGGTGATACACTGTCAGCTCTTCTATATAGGAAACCTTTCCAGCCTCACTCACGAAGAGTTTCCAAGGGTGTTAACTCTTGTTTTTAATGTAATGAAGATTGATGACTGGTGTTTTTTTGATAGATCTTCACATGGAACCACCTCTGCCTTATCTACGAGTACTGATAACATTGTCAACAGATATTTTCAACATTTGGAGTTGTTGCTTATAATGATTACAACAAAGGCATTCCTGACCATTGAACTTTTACTGTCTTATGATAGGTTCAAGCAGGTACTGTTAAATAGAGTAAAGTCTAGGGTCCCACTGAGCATTATTTTGCCTTGGGGATGAATAGACAAGCATTGTACATCAGCTATAAGCTTGGCTATTTTGACTTGAACCTGACCTTTATGCTAGAATATATTGCAAGGTTCTTGCTTTGAATGTATCATTTTCTGCAAGCAAATCGTGCAATATTGGTAATTCTGATTTGTATTCCTGAACATCTTGAGTGTCTTCGTGATTATACTCCCCCATTATGAAAACATACACTCGTGTTGTAAACTGTTAAATTATGCCAATAAATAGGCCAGGCTCGTGTCAAATTAGCCAAGCTATACTCCTCATGGCAATAATTAAAGGAGCTGTGAGGGGCTTGAGAACAGGATTCTTTACAGGTCTAGCTTCAAAACAACATAGCTTCATGGTAGTCGATCATGAGGCAATTATTGACATTGAGAGTACATCAGAAAATTTCAAAGCATGTATTGAATTTTAATTTAATTTAAGAAGTAATTTTCATTAGTGGGACCTAGGCTTACTTAACCCACGATTACGGTAATTATTGTCAGTGAAACTGTTAAACATATTGATAAAAATTAATCAGGAAATACTTCAAAAAAACATTATCTTATATTTACTGTAGAGTTACCTCCCTTGAATCCAGTTGCTTCAGAAATACTCTACAATCAGTCATGGTTTCTGCGACTCAAAATCATAGAATTCATATTGCAATTTTCAACAACGGGGAGTTATCTGCCCTTTATCTGAGAAAAGAGATGTTATTGATATAAATTGATAAGAGTATTAACTTTGGAATCAAAATAAAAGGCAGCAATCTTGGAGTTATCATAAAACGAGATTATAGGGATGGGATGTTGTTATGCAGAAACATTTTATTACTTGTGATGTGTGATAATAAACTGTATTGGGCAATAAAAGAGAGGAGTTTAGGTCTTTAAGCATAACCCTGTGTCGATAACCTCTTGATTAAAACAAGCATTTTAATAATCAATTTTACTCTAAGTCACATTCTGTGAGAAAGAATGATGGAAATTGAATAGAGAGATCTTGAATTCTGCCAAAATGAGGTTTGCCTTATTTTGTGTCTTGAGTAGCGAACACCCCCAAACAATCATGGAAAATCACTTTTCAATCAGGAAATTCATACCCATAGCCATGCTGATGCCCACAAGTTTGAGAAATTAACAAAGTATGCATCTTTTGGAAGAACAAAATGCTTCAAATAGACTCTAGAAAGGATTCTAATGCAACTTGTGTTTTAGATAACTTAATTGATTAACATTTCTGTTTCTGATAAAAATGGACTGTAGACATTGTCTTGAGTTTTCACTGTAATGTGCATTTTATGGATGGTTACAATTCAATTTAACTCTTCAGTATTCAGGATTGGTGCCTGTGATACTAGGGAAAATACATGAATATATATCAACACAAAAAATTGAATGATTTATTGAATTAAAGTGAATTACAGTTAAATTATATTAATGTATTGGTCATTATATTAATGTATGGGTCGGCGGCACAAACGTCTGAACGAATACATTATCTTGATTAATCAACAGTATAGAAATACAGTCTGTATGTAAATTAACAATATGAATTAATTATGCTATTAATTAATATTCTGTATCTTGTCTATGTATATGTCTTCTTGTTTTGATTGATAGATATATGCACAGACTCTGGCTGATACAGCATTTAGACTTCGCACATTGGTCAATGAATAATTTTGAAGGCCTCAAAAGGCCTCATTAAAATTTTCCATTTGCTCCTGCTCCTATTTTAGTTTTTTTGTGTGAAAAAATTGGCCTCATTATTTATCGGTATAATTTTTAGTTTGCCCCTATTTTAGATTTATCTGTGTGAAAAATTTGGCTTCATTATAATTTTCAGTTTGCCCCTATTTTAGATTTTGTGATTCATTATTGATATACCAGGTCCGATAGGATATGGGATATTAGTTAATTGATTTCAAGTACCCCCCTCCCTCCCCTTGTATCTGTTTCTTGTCTGGTAAGGAGTCTGACTAGTTCATTTTTAGTGTCACTCGGCCATCTAACAATATGGACTATAAGTGCAATATTGTTTCCTGATTCCCTTGAAAGCTGTAGCAACACAAGATTAATTCACTCATTAAAATAGGAATTTTATCAGATTTTTCAATTTCCAATCTGTATTCAAATTTGTTTGAGATCTGTCTTTAAACTTGATATCGTTCCTTTGGGGTAATTGTTGGGGTCACCTTTGAAGTGTGAGCCGCTACATGTTTATAGAGGCATCATTAATGAGTGTAAACAGTGCCTCATCAAATGCCCGACTCTATTTAAGGAGACAGCGTGTAAGGTTCATTTGAACTATGGGATATGCACTATTGAATTGTGGGATATTTGATAGACTGGTCAATCCCGGCTTGTTATAATTTATATTGAAATTCAAGATACCAGTCTATGGAAATTGAAAATGAATACCATATGATTCATGTTATGAATTTATTTTACTTTGGTTTAGAGATGTAGGAAAATATATGAACCTTTGAAGAATAAAATTATGTTAAAGATTACTGGTTTAGTAATAAATGTGTTGAAATGTGATTACATTTGTTGTACTGTACAACCTCTTTTAAAGCAACACTCATTGAGGGCTACAACTACTGCCCCTTGTTTACAGGTTATTGCTCTTCAAAATTGTATAAAAGTTAAACATTACTGGTACTAGTATACTTAAATTTACATTGCGAAACAATTAAGCAAAATCAAATCCCCGAATATGAAACAAAAAGTCTTGCATAGGCTTGCAAGAAAATAATAAATAGAACTGATTTTTATTTCTGAAAATGCGAAATAAAATGAATAAGTCTGAAAATTGGCAATTAATATTGCATTATAGGTCTACTTAAACATAAATAATTTGCGTCATTTTGGCAATTTAAAAAAATGGCAAATTGCATTGTATCCAAAATGTAAATACTGGTAGACTGTTTAATTGGCTTGGTTGATTTTGTTTTATGGTCAATTTTAGTAATGTGTAATGCTTAATGTCACACTAAAACCCCATAAAGTGGAAGATTTAAACCACCTGGGTGATTATAATGCTGATTTTGCAGGATATCTGCACATTTATATCTTGTGTCATTGTGAAGAAAAACGTGCCTAGGAACTATAAAATGTATGCAAGATTGACTGACTCACTTAATAATAAATTTGTCTCAATTGGTAAATAAGTCACTGGTGGGCTTTTGTTCAATGGCTAAGTTTGTTCTTTAAGCATGTGATTAAATAGTTGAGTAGATACATCTAGATGAACAAGGGTTCTAGATGAACAAGGGGGTTAACAGTTGACTTCATTCTTGTGGTTTGCAGTTGGTTTATTTAGAAGATTGGAAAAATGTTGGTCATTGTTAAAATTTTGGTCATTTTTTGTTACCTGACAAATGGTTCATCTTAAAGACTAGGAGATTTTGTTTAGACCGCAAAACATAACATTTTTACGGCATTTGGAAAAATCAGATTTTCTTCCTTTTTAAAAAAAAATAAAAAATATATATATATATATATAGGGTAGAAATGTTGTATTACTTTGTATAATGTTAAAATAGACCCCCACCGGCCCCCAAAAAATATTTTTTTTTACCTTTTTAGCCTATCATTTTCTTTGCTGAATTTGTTACTTGATACTGAAAATTTATTTTTCAGCCTCGAGCATGATGGCGTATAGGTACCACTTTGATCGCTTTGTTGCTTAAGTTTTGTGCTAAAACTCCCCTGGATGTGCTAATGTCTTACAAGTTTCGTGAATACAGTTGTCAAATATCACAAGAAACAGTGTTAAGTTGATCCAATTTCAATGAAATTTTGTTTTTGTTTATGATTGTTAGTTTGTTACTCATCTTTATACATTATACATAATATATAATACAAGGACGGTGAAATCCATCGCAAATCATTCATCATACGCTGGTGTGTTGCGGAATGTTAGGTTTCCATATAAAGTTACAGATAATAGTGGGGTATTGAAGATTAATGGGGATGGCAGTATCCCGCAGGTTTGATGTATCGCTATGTAAACTACACTACTGTTTTTTCGGGGTCATTATTTTTTGACATGTTTCAGTCCCGAGTCTTAGCTTAGGTTTTAACTGATGATTCACTGCATGTGTAAAAAAATGTCACTACATGCTATACTCCTTGTTCATGGTTACGTGTACTGTCAAATCATTTAATTTCAAAGGTACAAAATTTTGTGGTTTGGGTAAAAAAGACATAAAGACCATTTCTATTGGACGATAATTTGTGGATTTTGCATTTTAGGTAATAAATAAAAGGCATAAAATTATTGTTAGATGATATTTGATTTTGTGGTTGAAGGTGAATTAAGAAAGCCACGAAATTTAATCCCCTACGAAAATGAATGATTTTACAGTATTTTTTGTTAATTGTTGAAGTGATATGCTGTTTGAAACTTACACTGTAAGTCTCGGGTGAAATATTATCCCTGTTTTGTTCACAATATTATTGTGAAGATTAAACAATATTCAGCATGTAATCAAATATCAACAGGATCATTTGTTTGTAAGTTTTTGTTTGAGAATGAATTATAGTGTGCAATATCACTATAATGTATTACTGTACTTCATTATTATCATAAATTGTCTCCCTTGTTTGTGAACCATGAATAAAGGTAAAATTGTCTCCCTTTATAGTGCTTAGAATATAGAATTTGTTTTCATAAGTTGTCTCCCTTTATATAGCATACTGTGAAAATAGAAAATATCTTAAACCTTCTTCGGGTGTACTGAAGGTATGAAATAACCTAGTATGTCTATGTCATGGTTGTTACAAATTTTCAGTGGTTCAAAAATGTTTTTTGCTTGAAAAAGTCAAATCTGTAAAAATATTATTTTTGAAACTGTCAGATAAAAGCTGATATTTTATACAGCATCTGTGTGAAATACAAAGGTACTTAGTCAATAAGCTTTCTACATAATAACATTACAGATTGTATACGCTGATAGAGAAATTGAACACAGAAGCTATTACTAAACTATTTCAATATTCTGACATTATCGTGAAGAGCTGCTAGAGCTTAGCTATATTGACTTGAGCCTGACCTTTATGCAAGAATATGTTACAAGGTTCTTGCTTTGAATATATCAATTGCTGCAAGCAAATCGTGCGATATCGGTATTTCAAATGTGTGTTTGTATTACATCTCGAGAGTCTTCGTGATACTCCCGACTATGAAAACATACACTCGGTGTTATATATGTAGGCAATATATCAACTGTTAAATTATGCTAATCAAAAGGGTCAGGCTCGTGTCAACTTGGCCAAGCTATAGCTTCGCGTAACACCTGTAGTTTAGCTTATTACTTTTTCATCATCAGGAAAGTCTTCTTTAAGACCTACAGTACTTAATTATATCCAGGTTCTACGTTCTATAATTATCTATACTCAGTAAAACTTATCACAACACACCGGTTTTATATTAACATTTACATTTAACAATGTATGTCAAAATACCGGGTGGTTTTTCCCTGGAGTGTTGAGACGGTTCCGCAGGTATTTGTGTTTAATGGTGTGGTTGCTGCTTGGGATTTGATAATGCTTCTGATCTTCTTGTTGTTAATGACATTTTAATTGACGCGGAAGCTGAAGTCCCGACACAACTTGGTAACATTTCAGTACAGACCAAAGTTCCGAGTGCTCGGTGCAAAACTATGGTAACTAAATCAATTATAGAGACATAGTATCATAGTTTGGCACTGAGCTCTCAAAACAGTCTCTCTTGAAGGACACCTTATTTTATCCAAATTTCTTGAATCAATTGAAAAGAGGGCTGCACAAACAGCTTTAAGTTTTACTTACAAATGTTCTTCAAGGATTCAGAAAAATCCTAATAAGACTGCATTGGGGTCATGATGAACTGTTACTTTATCCGTCATATTTTATTTATTTGAATATTGTATATATTCAGGTCCTCCCCGACAGGTCGGAGTATATCAGTCGGCACAGATCGCCAAAGTTGGTCAGACTAAAAAAAGATTCTCTTGTCCAGTTGAAGCTGATCCCCTTCCAATTGTGCAATGGACGAAAGATGGAGAAACTATCAGTGAAATGTGGCCTCGATATCGAATCACGAAAGAGGGAGCTTTGCGAATCAAAGATGTTGAGCTCGATGATGCCGGCCATTATGTGTGTAAAGCTACTAATGGTTTCGGTTACATTAACGTCAACTATTCCCTTGTTGTTGTCGGTAAGTAGATTCTCTCACTACAGTCCATTGAAAGTTAAATAATAATGGTTATAAAAAATATTTAAGTTTTCCCTTAACATGCCTTGTGAATACTACCCTTGGCCTTTATACAACTGATCACAATTACTGTCATGGATGTGTACATTAAGATGGCCTAACGGAGACAATAAGATTTTCTGTATTAAAAAAATATGATTGCATTTTGTGCTAGAACATCTTGCTGGGCAGCTATATGCACTTCGCCTTAGTGCATTCCCAATCATTGTAAAATACAAAACACATGGAGCTAACTGTTGAATCATTTTATGATACAATACAATGGAGTCCCATTGTCGAGCGAAAATTACAAGCCATAAAGTTTCAATTTGTTTTTCTTTTCAATTAAAGTTTTTTAGCTAGATTAGGAAGTTTTTCATATGAGGTGATTTCTTTTTTCCCTGTTTTTGACTTTATCCTTGTAGAATTGAAGAAGTTCTATGTGCTGTATTTAAATTGCACAAGCATTTATTGATGTATTAGGTTTGGCACGGTATGACCCTATCGTATTTAAATGTTAACTAGTTCTGCTCGTCTCTAGAGAAACATATCAAACACCATCGTAACCAACCAGTATGAACCATAGATCCTGCTATAGCTAGTTCTTCATTGTTTCATGAAGGTTACCAGGACTTTCTCCTGTGCTTTAAATTAAACACCATTTGTCAATCATGTTGGTCATCTTTATCGGGACTTCAGAAAATCAAGAATGACTAGTTACTGTAAAATCATTAATATTTGAGGGGGATTTAATTTATATGATTTAATTTTGTGGTTTTCGCAGATGGTAGCAAACATGAAATCAAATCCCCACGAATATTAATAATTTCTATAGTATGTGAGTTAGTGGATAAGATATCCATGAAATTACGTCCCTACGAAATGGTCTTTGTCACCAAAATGGCAAAACCACGAAATTTTGTCCCATTGAAATTGAATGATTTTTCAGTAGTTCCACTTATCTTGAGACTGATTTTCATTCTGAGTTACTGTGCTGCCCCGTTGAATTAAGTGGACCATAATTTAATAGGGATTTTCTCTGCTGTTTTTGGACATCTGTGCTGACATTTGTGAGAAAATGATTAACCCATGTGATTATGGTGGTCACCGTTTATGACTTTTATAACATTGTCCTTATTTATGCACTAGTGTGTACTTTTTTTCAAAAATTGACGATGCTTGTCTGTTTTGAAGTTGGATGTCTCAGCTGAGCAATACCCAGTCATGTTTTTAGGTCCATGTGGAAGATTGCATTATCGTAAATATGTTAGCCTCAAAAAATAAAGTCTTTAGGCCACACCAAATTAATTTTTGGTTCTACGGATTTTGTTGGCAAAAATTAGGGGCGAGCGAGCGAAATATAAATTTAAATATTTATTTTTGAAAAACCCGTAATAGAGAGCGAGCGAAGGAGCGAAATAAATTTTTATGAATTTATTTTTGGAAATGCCATTTTTGAAAGCGTGTGAAGGAGCAAAAGTGCCCTATTCATTTCTGATGCACCCATTTTTAGGAAATAGTGTCTATTACAACGGCTTAAATAAGAAATGAGGCCACATAAATGATTGTTATACATTTCTTGTTATGTTGTGTAGGATTTATCAAATTATTTTACCAGAATACAGGTATTCAAGGTAATTGTGAGCAGACATTGTCACATACATATAAATTATAATGAACACAAATGCACTGAGTGACCAGTGGTTAAAGATTCAAATCAACTAAGCATCAAGCTAGTCAATGATCACCATGTACAGTTTTGTTCTTGTTATGATACATCATGCTCAGACGGCTGTTTATTTAGCACTGTTAGTAGCTACTATGCAAGGTTACCGTCATAGGATCTAGCCCAACATCAAGCACACTTCCCTTAGGGATATACAAGGTCCTTTCTTTCTTCCATGTAATTTGCAGGGCCCACTCTGGGGCATTATCGCAAATGTTAGAGACAGAGGTGAGATACAAGGAATCTGGGTGTGATACCCTAGCGCGTTTTGAATAAATTCCTTGGTTCTTTAACGTGCCCGGTGTAAAGCACCAATACGCGCAAGACTACCTCTGGGTTTCCAACCAGGATCACCTCTAGCTGGTTGGGAAACACTTAAAAGCGTTTCTAAAAATGACCAAGTGTCACGGCCGAGAATCGAACCCGGGACCTCTCGATCAGGAGTTAAGCATCTTACCACTCGACCACCTTGGTAAAATGTTATGACGGTTGTTGAGAACTGCAGTATGTAATCTTACATAAGCTGTGATTTATCCAGTTGTAATAGATCTAGCTGGAGTTTTAGCAAGTGACTGAAAAGTACAGCATTTGGTGCAATAATTAGAGCAAACCATTTTTATCAAATTGTTTGAACTCTTTGATGAAACACTTAGTAGATAACTATTATATGAGTATTTATTGATCAAATAAGAATATTCAACAGCCATGCGTCCAAATATATTTGAAAATTGTTCTTCTTACTATAATCACTAGATACATGTACATACTGGTTCCATAACAATTTTTTGCACAATAATCAAAACTTCATGTACAATAAATAAAGAGTGTATTCAATATTTCTTTTAAAATTAATTAACTGTTCTTATTTTGTGAACAGACACACTTTTAATGTACTGAGTCATAATGATACATTTTGATAGCCACTTTAAAGTGAATGGCATACACAGTACAAAATAAAAAAACTTTTGCTGAAATTAACTTTCTGAAACATTGTAGGTATAATGGTTCTTCTTTCTCAGGATAAAATACTGAATTACTCTTTGTTTGTGTTAACTGGCTTATCAGATGGTAATGTGTTATAAATTAGGCTGCCTGCTGACCACTGACCACTTCAATGAATTAACAAGGTCATGGTAATTCTAAAAATGTAGGAAAAAAATCACATGCGTGTGGTTTTCTCAGGTGCGGGAGCAATAATTTAAATTTAAATATTTATTTTTCATTTTGGAAAAATCAGGAGCGGGCGCTCCCGACGAACGCATGATCAATTTGTTGTGGCCTTACTAAAATATATATACTATACTTATATATTATTAATAGACAGACCACCTTTAATGCCCACCTTAATTTTGATACTGGCATCCCACCCTGAATCGCTCAGCTTAGCCAGTAAGACAAATCCCACCCACTTCAAAACTGATATGAAATGCCAAAGTCATACTTACTTGTTCTGTAAACATTTGATGTAGTACTTAATCATCAATTTCCGGATTTTTTTTCAGTATTCAATACTCACTCACTGTTTCTATCAATTCTGGGAACGTTTGGAGCCGTTTTTGAGCTATAGACATCAGTTATGGATGATTTTTTTTCGCTGTATGCTGTAGACACCGATATAAGAAACCTGTCAGCTTTATAATGCCAAGTTCTTTCATCAAATATCATGCTGGTGGCAGTGACAGGGTTCTATATCTACTGTTGACTCAAGACTCGAGGGTCATTTGCCTTACAAACATGTCAGTATATTTTTGGTCTGAGTTTTGACACATTTCTCGTCTATAGATGTCATCCAACTTGACAGCTTTGGCATCTAGTTATGCATGCTTTTTCTGGTATGGTAAATAAACAGCAATTTTCCTCCTATAGACAGCAACATCTGATTACTTCCTAACCATATTAGTTTCCATGATAGATTGAACTGACTTAGTAATAACATATTTGAAATCTGTCAAAAAAGCCGGAAATGATGGAAAAGTGTAGAATTTGTAAATACTGGAAGCTTCAGGGTACAGTTTGTATTTTATATAGTGTGCATAATCAGTGATTGATGCTTGTACCATTTTTTCAGAAAAAAACCAGAATTAGCGAAGCAGCTGTCAGACAAAGTGTCAGTTTACTTGGAAAATATGAATCGATACTTATATAATCATGCTTGATTTGCTTCGGATAAGAGTCCATTATTATATCAGGTTTTGTTAAAAACGGTTAATGGGCATAAAAATATGAATATTCCCTATTATCATTTTGTATCTTCTGAATCTGATAATTATTCCATAGCAATTGAATAGATAGAAAGGGTGACTTACATACAGACATGTTGGGCTGTCCTTAAAAAATTGTATGTTTGCCCTAATGAAGGCTCCTTGTTGGTTCGAATATGTCACATTAAAATTGTTCTCTTACAATTTATAATTGTGACACTTCCAGAACTAGAAGCATGTACTCAGTGTTCGGTGACCCAGGAGACAGCCTTGGGCATTTAAAGCATACAGACCCCTTGTGTGAGGACACCACTTTGTGTTAAAATTTTAAGTAGGGCTGATGGGGTTCATAGAAAATATATTCAATCATAATTTTATAATTTAAGGAATGAGATTTTGGGTTACTGAATTAATAAAGGATATGACTAAAATTGTTTGAGCTGTTTAAATGTTTGAATATGTTTTAAGTTAATTCATAGACTCGGCTTTGTATTTTGAACACAATTGATTGAAATACAAGCAGTCTCTGTTCTGGCTATACTAGTACTCTATAAGTTAAACGTCCACTAAGTTATAGTGAAGTTAATGTAAATATTTGTTTTCAACTGTAGAACAAACATGGGTTTTAAAATCAAAGTTCTTTACCCTTTTTAGTGAATGGTATTTGACTACAAAAGTTATAAATGTTAAATATGATTGTAATTTTTCGCATTCAGAATTTTGAGAATATTATATATTTACTCAGATTTTCTTTGGCCTGACCTGAAAGCTGTGTGGATCTGGTGGCTTTTGGGAGAGGCTATTTATGTCCTGGGTAATACAAGTCTGTGTGGTAATTAACCGTCTCCTGTTCTGGTGTAGATTTTGGTTATAGTTATATTTAAATTATGTTTAAGATGCCTAAAACAGGTCCTATCTAGTGTCTTTAAAAACCTTATCTAGAAGGTTGATTGACCCATGATGACACCTGTGAACTCAGAATTTTTGTTTGATACCTACAGTTGTTGTACGTTCTTATGTTACTTTTCGGCTCTGTGTCCCAAATTGTGATGTAATTACAATCAATGGCGTTTTAATATAGTGGATTTATTCAGTTCTTTGATATTTCACTGTGTCATTGACTATGATACAAGTTCATAAATATAGGTCTTATCTCAGTTAGATATTGCTGTCAGTTTTTGATTGATTTGTGTGCCTTCTCAAATGTCAATAAATTTTAATTAGATATAACTGTTTATAAATTTGTGTCATTTTCGTTGGATTTGAAATTTCATAATTTTGTTATTGTTACATAGTTTCATCACTGGGGTATTACAAATCTAATTAGTTTTGTTCATTTTGTCATTTATTATATAACTCCAGTCAATTAAATGATAGTTTCATAGGATAATCCTAGACAGAAAGTAAAATAACCATTCATACTTTTACCGACATTTTTTAAACAAACCCAAGCTTAGGGGGAAGATATCCCACTACCGTATAATTAAAATATTTATAACCTTGCTTGACGTGGAATTAATCTTTCTGTGTTATTATGGGATTTTCCCGGGACTTAAATAATATGGTAATGAAATTTAATTTAGAGCAGGATTAGTTGCAATTTATCTTCGCTGTTAATGATTATTTTGAAATTTTCCCCTCGAAACAATTCTCGTTTTGTATAATTTTGCGATTGTAATGAAATTGTGTTCTGGTAGAATGAAGTAGGAATTGAGAATGATTGCGGCGGCTAGTTCTCTTGGCGGCGGTTTTGTATTCTTAGTGGCGATTGATTCATTTCATTGAGAATTGCGGTGTTGATACAAATATATCATTGGCAACAGTATTCGTACATCACAGACTTGTACTTCAGTTTTTGACAGTTTCGTCCCTTTGGTGCAACAAGGTCCAGACCTTTTTCTTGGTATTGTCTGAGGCCTTTATTCTGCCTCAAAATTGGTTCCCAATTGCTGAAAAAAAATCCCAATTGCTGAAAAAATCCCAATTGAAAAAAAAATCCCAAAATTATGAATCCAAAATCATGAAAGCCAAGTAAAATGTTTCTTTAAGTTGAACCAATGAACTATTTACAAATACACAAATGAAATCGTTGGTGTCAATAAATTGGAACAGTAAAGTTCATTCTATTTTTAATGCCCCTATTCAATCATGGTCCAAATAAATCCTAATTTTTGCAACTTATTCAATTAAATTGCTTCCCAATTTCGAAAATTTAGCGACGCAAAATTCCCAAATTCGGCTTGGGCCTTTTTCCCAAAAAGGGCAGAAAAAGGTCTGAGGTCGTATATCACTATATAATCTATAGAAAAATACAAGTTTATTGAACGCAGTCTTGTTTCACTATATAACTGAAATAAATTAGTATAAACTAACGATTGCCATCTTTAATATTACTTATAATGCATGGGATAGATGTCACAGTGTCATTGCAACTGTTTTCGGTTTAGGTTATGCGGTTAAGGTTATGCGTAGAACATTTTTTCAGTGAAACATTAAAAGGTCATGAAGTTTTGCATGAACATAATGCTTAAAGAATATGACATTAATTATGCTAAATTATTAAAATATGCTAATATTATTATTCATTATTTCATGTATAGATACTCTTTCACAAATGCGTCTTTCTTTAAGTTGAAATGTTTACGCCAGTTTATTACTTTGAATATTTCAGATTTACGTTGATCGTTACAAGGAAGGATAGTGTTATATTGCCTATTAAGCCACTGTTAGTAGTATGTTGAGTGTGTTTTACATGATTTTGAATATATCTGTGGACATTATAAATATGAGATATGGTTGTATCAATGTAGGCCTGTCAGGTGTCTTAGTACTCTGCTTTCATAAAAGTTTAAATAAATTCAGAATTATTCAACTCTATTATTATATTAAAATTACGTTACTCTTTCTACACATTGAGTGTTGGTTTTATACAGTTCCTCGTTAATTGAAATAAGTTGTTCTTTCGCTTTTATTTATCCTCCCCACCAGATATTCCATATTGGCGAGCCCAGGCTTCCCCCAGAAGAATTCAGTCATTTTAGGTTTCGGGGAAATGGTAGATACAGGAGTTGTACTCGTTCCAGAGACACTACTGGTTCTTTGAAATAAGTTTTGGATATTTCATTTATAAATTTTCATATTTATTAGGTCAGACTGTTAATTTCTATATAGGTAACTATGCTATGACGTCATAAATATATAAGTGTTTCCAGCGTTTAACAATGGTAGCAGAGTCGGGAGGAAAGTTACCTTTGGACATGTAGGAAATTTCTGTTGGGTTAGCTCAGCGTTTGGTGTATTTTGCGTTATTCATGGGAGAGAGAAGTAGATATCAGCGGCGGTGATACATAAGAGGATTTATTTGATGTGTGTGACATAGGGAGTGTTTTAGCGATTTATATATGTGGTGAGTTTACAAAGAAGTTATAGTATAGCTTTGATTAGCGAAGTCAGCTATTGTTGTAAAAGGCGATTCTTGCGTTTAAAGAGAGAAAATGGCATCATGGATAAATCCACCGATATTAAAGAAAAGTAAGACGTATGAGAGATATAAACAGGAACTTTTAGCATGGAAAGAGATAACAGAACTGGGTCAAGACAAACAAGGTATTGCTATTGCTTTATCGTTACCTGATGATGATGACTATCAGATTCGTGAGAAGGTATTTGATCAGATACCACTCACAGAATTAAAAAGCCTTGAAGGTTTATCCGTTCTTATTACATTTTTGGACCAACATCTTGCCAAAGACGATTTAACTGACAGCTTAGAAAAATTTGAGGATTTTGAAGATTTTTGTAGATCAGATGGACAGTCAATTACAGAATATGTAGCTTCATTTGATGCCAAGTACCGAAAAATTGCGAAAAAGAATATGAAATTGCCAGCTGAAATTTTGGCATTCAAATTGCTCCGGAAGGCTAAAATTACACAGGAGGAGAAATTGCTAGTGTTGACGGGCATGAACTATGAAAACAAGGGGACATTGTATGAGGAGGCAAAGAGGTCACTGAAAAAGTTTAAGGGTAATGTTATGAGTTTGTCAAGTGGCAGATCTAGTATTAAACTAGAACCAGCTTTTCTTGCAGCTAATGAAGAGGCGTTGCTAGCTGCAGGTTATTCAAGATCAAGAGGTTATCGTCATGGTAACACAAGAAGAGGTAGGAAAAGAGGTCACAGTAGCGGTGAATCATGTGAGGGAAATGGTATTGAAGACGATCGAGGGACAGGGGCGACATTGAATGAGGGAGCTTTAAAGGGAAGAAGTGACATAGGAACTGGAAATACTATTCGAACACAGAAAAAGATTAATCGTAAAGGAGCAGATGGAAAAACATTACTTTGTAATTCATGTGGGTCTTACAGACATTTGTTGTCGGCGTGTCCAGACAGCTGGGAGAATATGGCAAAAGTTAATTTGGTGGATGAAGAGCATCTTGTGTTATTTACGGGTTGTAATAGTAAGAAAGTTAAGCATATAGGGAGTGATTATCAGCATTACAAACACCTTGGCAGCGATCATAGTAGAAATAATTGTGGAAACAGATGGGTGAATTCCTTGGAAAGTAAAGATAAGGTTAAAGTGAGACGATCAGATAGTCAGGAAAGTTTTGCACTGGAAGAGAGTGGCCATAAAGACGAGGAAGCATATTGGAATTATGGACAAGTAAATCATTTTGAAGAACACAAAAAGAAGACAGAAAGTATTGATGAGAAGAATGCTTTACACAAGGCACCAGGAACAACTGTAAATAAGAAGAAAAGAAATAACAGAAATGTTTATATAGGAAGGGTGCACGTGACAGATTTTATTACAGATCATAGAAGAATTGGGTTGGTGGACGAATATACAATTTGACTGATTGAGGACATATTTATTTTCATATCAACAAACTTTCAGCTCAGACTTTATTATCTTAAATAACTGATTTTTAATCAACAAAAGAAGGAAGAAAAGAAAATATAATTAATGTTAATTTCTATATAGGTAACTATGCTATGACGTCATAATAACGTTATGACGTCACAATGACGTTATGACATCACGACGTCACAACTGCCTTGACAACAACGTCACATTGTATTTACTATTATAACTGTATGCTGTATTATTAAAAGTATTAAATATATAAGTGTTTCCAGCGTTTAACAAGACACCATTAAAATAATGATGTTTGATCAGATGCCAATAAACGTATATCTTTGCCAAAAATAATACTTTGAAAACCAGTTTAATTAACCAGTCCCAACCACATGAAATTAATTGACCACCTTACCTAGGTTTTTCTGAGGTATATTGACCGCTCTCTGTAAATCAGTATTGAGTTTTAATTATATGGAATCTTTCAATTAAGGATGGGTATAGCCTCCGTAGCTCAGTGGTTTAAGTGTGCTTGCCGTTTAATCTGGTTATCCAGTGTGGGTGGAGTCACATAGTAGAAATCATGCAAATAAAGGCTATCCCAGGCAAAAGGAAGGCCATATTACCATGGTCTACCACCATATTACCATGGCCGAACATGGTCCTATGACCATGGCCTGACCACATTTTGTTATATGGCACCATGGTCAATAACCATGATCATCAATCATGGCCGACCATGGCCTGTCAAATGTCCTTATTCTCTGACCATGGTCAGTCATGGCTGCCCGTGCTCCTGATCATGTTCCATCACAGTATTTGATAGCCGAACATGATATGTCATGGTCAACCATCAAATACCGTGGTGACCATGGTCAACCATCAAATACCGTGGTAGACCATGGTCTTCATTTCGCCTAGGATGCTCTGCATTTTCTGCCCCTGTCTAATGGCTGAAATACACAACTAAACCACAAGTATTTTTTCAATCACACCAGAAAAACTTTAATCATGTCATTTCTAGGTTACAAACCACTAAATGCCTCCGCGAACCAAAATAGGATACACTCAAATAGTCCCTAAATAAACTTGTGATTGTGTTTAAATGGTAGTATGCTTTGACAAGGTGGAACTGGAATCATCTAATTGGGTTTACAGGCATTGTATACATGTATGTGATGTATTGAAACTGTTTTATTTTACATATTTTGAGATTTTGGCCAAAATACCAAAGCGAAAGTAGGGTAGGGTAAAACCCGGATTTGGTCGGTCCGCGCGCCTGTAAAAATATGTTCACCGCGTTGGACGGACAAAAATTTTCTTATATGATACGTGACCCCCTGTTTTTTTTTGTATTTTCTTAAAGCTGGTAGCCCCTTCTTTTCATTGATATATGTCTGCCACCTGGCCATAGACTTTAACATGTATCAACCTGGGACTGACTATTGTAACTTTACATTGAGCTAAAGAACAAATTTATTTAGTGGTTTGTGACCTTCTATATTTCCTTTCCTTGTTCATTCTGTGAAGTATCTGCAACACTTGTCTAGACCAGTAAATTAAAACATGTGATATGTACTCCTTTAATTAAACAAAAACATATCTTGTGTGATGTTGGTTTGGTCAATAGTTCATCATTCTATATTTTTTCTTCTTCATTTAGGTAAACTTCATCCCTCATATTGAGTATTATCGAAGGTCACTTTATGGTCAAAGTTGTCATAGGAAATGAGGTCTCAACTTGATCCTTTTCATAAATCTTTTAGCAAACTTTTTGACTACCTTAATTTACTTTTCATTCAAAAGTCAGCATTAGTCGCTAGCTCGCAAATATTCAGTTGTAATGTTTTGCTTTAAAATTGCCTATAATTAGTTTTATTACACTTTCATTAAAGTCGTTTGTCTTGCATTATAATCATTATTTAACATTTAATGGCTTTATATAATAATCTATCATTACATACAGTACGGTATTATAACTTATAATTTGCTCCGTTACATCACTGATTAGCATCTAAAGCCTAGGTCCCACTGAACAATTTTTGCCTTGGCGATGTACTGCCGATTTAAATAAATGAGCTTCGGCGGGAGTCGGGAACAGAGATTTCACAATATTTCTGACGGCTTCCCTTAAGATTCCCGTAGACCATAATGACCCTTTTCTTAATGTCTCCCCGGCGATGCTCATTTTTAAAATCAGAAGTACATCGCTGAGGCAAAAATTATTCAGTGGGGCCTGGGCTTAAATTATGATTTATTGAAGTTACAGCCTACTTATGAAGTTTATATTCCTTTTGTCATGCTAGTATTGTCTTTTATAGAATAATTAATTGGTTTTATCTCTAAAATATACTTTACAGGGATTATTTTCCTTATATAGCATATTGTCTTTGAATTATGCAGCTTTAGTACCTTAATATGATTAATTGAAACTAACAGCCTATTATTAAGAAGTTAATTACTTGCCTATTTCATTATTATATAACAATGTCTTCTAGAGAAATTCAGGTTAGCATCTCCAGAAATACTTTAATTACAAGAATTACTTTACTTATGTTATAGAAGCTAGGTGGTTAAAAGCTACATTTATTATACATGTATAACATAATTGTATCTTCCTTAGTGAAGTTGTCTTTAAAACCTACGGTAGGTCCCACTAAAAAAATTCTCATCAGGCTGCTGATTTAAAATTTTCCTATGTACTCACAATGTCCTAATATCTTGTGACTTCCCCAAAGCTTGTCCTAGACCAAAAGATCCTGTTCCCCAAAGCTTCTCCTAGACCAAAAGATCTTGTTCCCTAAAGCTTCTCCTAGACCAAAAGATCCTGCTCCCCAAAGCTTCTCCTAGACCAAAAGATCTTGTCCCCAAAGCTTCTTCTAGACCAAAACATCTTGTTCCCCAAAGCTTCTCCTAGACCAAAAGATCTTGTTCCCCAAAGCTTCTCCTAGACCGAAAGATCCTGTTCCAAAAGCTAGACCAAAAGATCCTGCTCCCCAAAGCTTCTCCTAGACCAAAATATCTTGTTCCCCAAAGCTTCTCCTAGACCAAAAGATCCTGCTCCCCAAAGCTTCTCCTAGACGGAAAGATCTTGTTCCCCAAAGCTTCTCCTAGACCGAAAGATCCTGTTCCAAAAGCTTCTCCTAGACCAAAAGCTCCTGTTCCCCAAAGCTTCTCCTAGACCAAAAGATCTTGTCCCCAAAGCTTCTTCTAGACCAAAACATCTTGTTCCCCAAGCTTCCCAAAGATCATTTCTTGCCATCGAGAGAACATCCCGGAGGCCAAATATGCTCAGTAGGACCTAGGCTTAAAATCTTACTGTCTTTTTTCCCAAATGAAAACTTAACCTAGATAATTTCCTATCAATTGAAATTGCAGGGTTTGGGTAGGGCTTCATTCTACAATGTTAGGGCTGAAAGTGCCTATGTCATAAGTTTGGTGCCTTGCTACTTTATGTATAATATCCCAATTTCTTTCAATGCAATACAACTGCTCTGATTTCATCTTCTGAAATAAAGCTCTATTCCAATATGAAATTGGTTAATATGTTGCAAGCTTGTCCAAAGCACAATGTCATCATTTAGTTCTTGTTTTAATCCTCATACTACATTTAACTGCTTCTTTCTGCAGTAGTTAATGCTGATTGACTAATGTGTTACGCATATAATTAGAAAGTTGCGTTATTCGTTAAAGTGCATCTGCCGAGTGGATGCACTGTGAACTAGTGACAGTTCTGTGTATGAATTTTTAGTTCCAGCGATTGTTCATTTAGTCTCCCATGAGAAATTATATAACAAGTGCTGTGAATACTGTAATCAAGATGATCAATGTAGTGGAGTGTCACTGCAGCGCCTGGGATGTCACATGTCAATGCAATCATTGATTGACAGCTATATATTACTTGTAAACTATTATCCTAATGCATAGCGTTAAGGCAACACTCTATAAAAGCTGAATCCAATTTGTTGTTTTCTTTGTAGCAATTTCTTCGGTTCAATTATGGTAATAAGAGCATTTTTTTCCTCATGAAAAATTGAAACTTCAACTTATAGTTTAACATGACACTTATTAGTGATGATGTTGTCCTTTATATTGAAGAAAATAACAGCACACTCTCGGGACTTCCGTAAATATTGTCAGTCAGACTGGTCTTTCAAAATCTGATTCCCGCTGACAATTTTCCCACAAGAATCGGTTCCAATGTCGGGCACTATGTTGTATTGGTTCTTATCTCAATGGTGGTATGGCAGATTTAATCATGGTGTGACACAACCTTGTTCATTTTCGAATGTCTGACTAAAATGTCCAACACATTTTTTGCAAATTCCATAATTGTGGTTTCTCTATATGATAAATGTAGGCTCAACCACCTGGCTTGTAGTGTAGGCTCATTCACTTGGTATTTGAGGCACTGATCTCTTTTATCACAAAAAATTGAACATTATAGAATCTGATCCACTGTATTAATGGTGTGCAGTATACATTGGAATATTGATAAGCCATTATATATCCATTACATGACACCATTAGAGACTCCAGGTGGTGCTTATTGTCTTCTAATATGACTTGTTTTTACACTTTCATTATTGTAATTTTGTTCTGGATACAGCCATGTCTCTGCTAATGGCACTATTAAGTGGTTTGTTTCTGTGGTGTGGTCAATAGTTTACATTGTATGTTCTGATAGATTTCCGCAAGTAAATGTTGATGGCTGACCCGGGCATTGTCCTGTTGTAAGGAGGCTCTAAAGATTCAGTTGCTTAAGGCCCGATCTCTCTACACATCTCAATGTGAGCTCAATCTCATCTCAAATATTGCAGTGTTATTTACTAGATTCTTTCCTTGGGAGTTGCAAAGGTTTGTGTAAGTATAATTATGTCAATGGCCAATGCTCTGTTGTAAGGTGACTTTAGATGTTTAATAACTTCAGTTTCCCATTACTAGAAGGCCTGTCACACTGCAAAATGTTTAGTTTGCTCTCAAAATGAAGACCCGAGCATACCTAAGGTGGGCTTGACATTGAATGTTTTTAGACACTATTTATGTGTAAAGAGTGTTGGCTGATAACATGTTGATGGCTCACCGGAATAAGAAATACGAGATTTTTTCAGGAATAAATTTTTTAAACAATTGTCTAAATATGGTAATTGTATTGTCCTACTGGCAGGGCTGTTCACTCGCTGATAGTGTTAACAGGCATTTATTATTGTAATAACTATTATCTGGCATATCCACTGTATAACTCGCTGTCATACTGAACCGAATGCTGCGAGTCGTAAAAACTACAAATTGCATCATTTACGACTTCGTGTTTATATAGCTCGGTTGATATTCATGATGAAAATAGATAAGCTCGAAGATTTGAAATGTTTATTATCTCATATTAAATGCTTATCTCTGCATATTAAATATTATGGCCGTTTTATTGCCTCTGAACGGTTTCTCTCGGCTACTTGTGTAATAACAGTTTCCTTGTTTTTGATACCCCAATGTTGGTCAGGAACAATAACTATAGAATACATCGCGAGTATTGTAGAATATTAATTACACATAATTTCTGAAAATAATTTCCATATGAATTTTGTATTATAGCATTCATGAAACTTGATTACCATTTTTTGAGAGTTTTACGACTTCTAGCTTCAAATATTTTTTACAACCTTGTGACAGATTTTGTTTCGCAATTACTTCCCTTTTGTCTGATTTTGTCTTGCAGGAGTTACTTCCCTTAGTCGTATTTTCGAGTTGCTAGAGTTACTTCCCTTATTCTTAATTTGTTTTACATAAGAGATCCCTTAGTGAGATGCTTAAATGTCTAAGAAAATTTGTTGTCATGAATATTTGTTTTAAAAGCTGTATTCTGTAGCAGTTCGTTCAACTTCTACCTATTTTGAGTGAAAATTCAGATAATAAGTTGTTGGTTGGAAAATACAAATTTAGGATACCTGGTTTGATTGTGCAATGTTTTTTGCAACTTGTTGCCGGTTTTTCTCCTATCAGCTTCCTTCACCGTTGTTATATCTTTTGTCCTGTTGTGAACACAAATTACCGACTCATGGTTCATATGTAAGCTTATCTGAACGACTTTTCTATATTTTCAAAACAGCAGATAAAAAACTATTTAATGATAGAGTAGAAAATGAATCTACTTGGTGTTATCAGGGGAAGTACATTAAATACCTCTTGCATCATTGAGTTTTATTCTTGGAATACGGGGTCTGGCTTGAAATTAAGCATGCAGCTTCACTGTGACGTGGAGAGAAAATTCCATATTTTTTTTACAAATTGTGCAAACATGATATTGGAGTGGAATTATGTTATGGTTATGATTTGATTATGCTGTCTCTCCCAGCATGGTCGGAGTAATGCTTTAATGTGCTTAAATAAGTGAATTGTTTTTAGGCACCAAAATAATTCTTCTCCATGGTGAGAAGGCTTGGATCTTGTTTCCCTGACTTGTATACTGCATTGTAATGTAATGGTTACAAAAGATGGGTGGTAACTGTTACAAAAGATGCGACTATACGGTTACAGAAATTGTCGATTTACACAGGCGAAATCTTGAAAAGTTACCTTTGACTGGTTTAAAAAGTCTTCCTTGCGGTCTACATAATTAGGAATGCCCTGAGTAAGTTCCAGGCAATTGCTAGGATAATGTGGCTTTGAAGTCGACATAATTATACATGTAAAATATGACTGAAATACAAATATTAAAGAAAATTTCTCTTGACACTATAATTATTATTATATAGTCATCTTTACAAGTCCCTTGCTCGTGATTGCAATTATTAAAAATTTTTCTTCCAAGTTATTTGCAGGGCATTATCGCAAATGAAATAAACTATTTAAAATTTTTTGAAACAAAACAAAAAGGGAAACAACTCTTACATTTCTTTGATCAGTCTAAAGAAGTTAATATCTTTGATAAAGGTTACCTTAAAATATTTACATTTAATTTGCATTACTTATCCGTTGACTTTAGAAGTTTTGTACAAAACCTGTCTTTAAGATTTTGATGAGATTTAATAACTTCTAAAATGTCCAACTATGATGATATTTACAAAATTATGTAAAATATCGCACCTGCACTGCTTAATAGGATGTATTGTTCTCACAGAAATTATGTTTATACAATTTTTGTATGATTTCTGAAATTATGAATGAGCTTTTATAGCTTCAAAGAAAGCGCTTACTGTTGATTGACGTATCGTAAACATACCCGGCCTCACTGATTTTATGCATAAGCATGTGCAATGGTCTCATTATAATTTGTTGTTTCCAATGATGTTCATTGTGTTGACATCTGCGAAGTGGGCTGAGCCGTGGTGAGCCGGCAGAGAACCGCTGAGATTCTCTTGTCAACATTACTGTCGACAGGAACCATGTTGAGATCCATATTGACAGTATGATGTTCCAATTAAATCATGAATTGAAATCCCACTGGCAGAATTAGCCATACATGAGAAATAGTACAAAAATGATGAATGGGGAAAAATATACATCAAAATATGTTATTTGAGCGTACCACTCCAGGGTGTGAATAAATTAGCATTCACTGTCATGTTTCCATCGTATTTCGCCTGATCTTCAGAGATGTATCACTGTTGAACAGATAATATTACCAAACGTATGATATTTGTATGATATTCGAGTAATGCAGATTAAATTTTGTGAAGAATTTTAAATGTACCAGTTTGTAGTTTGCCCGAAAACTTGATACTTGTATTGTACTGACACTGTACTGACATAGCTCATTTCACTGCCAGAAACCTCTTCACACATTTCATTATTTTATAATCATCAAACGTTTTTGGGAGATATTTAAAAATACATTTTGTGTGGGTTTTTTTCTGGAGAAAAAGTTGAATCAGCAGCTTTTGACGTTGTTTCGTGAGCATAATTGCTTATGAATGTCTAATAAATTAAGAAGCATTGTTCATTTTAAGTGGTCAAATGAAAAAAAATGGCTGAATACTTAGCGGAGAAAACTGTTTTCGGCTTCGTAATAATTCTCCGTTGCTGAAATTAAACTTTCACAGTGAATGAAATTATATAAAAATTTCTTGAACTGAACAGGAAACTGAACTGCCGGTTCTATATAAGCACCTGCTATAAGCTTGTCCTATCTGAATTGAATGACTGCCATCTTACTGTAGTGATGTCATTGATGATGTAATGTATTAAAATGTTTGTTTTAAGAGAGCTAGATGACATTTCAGTAAGGCATGACCTTTGGGCAAAGGGTTAAAGGTAATTCAAAAGTAATGTGTTACTCATCTAGAGGTTCCGAGTTGGACCACTAGTTAATTTCTCTGAGCAAGAATAACCTACACGCTCCTGTGAGGGCAGTGTCTATTCCTTGGCGCCGCAGATCGATACCCATAGGAGAGGAATGGTCTCCCCAAGGAGACTTGAATGTAGGTTTTATTAGGACCAGAAGAAGTTAAAATGGCAACGAGTGGTTGATCGGCTGTACAGCTGAAAACAGCCCTTGACAAAATTGGATGTTTAACTTAACCTATATGTTGAATTTATTTATCATTTATATTTGCAGATAAAGAGACTGGACTGGTGAAGAAAGGTGATAGTGTTTATGAACCGGGACCAGATGAAGATATAACAAAGGAAGGAGGTATGTCACAGTGTGATAATCATCCCAGAGGTGCAACAAGGTTCTATCACTTTATATAGTAATATAAGTAAGATAAAATCTTGTTGCAGCAAAGGGACAAAATATTACTTGCATGATGTAATATATGTACAGTGTGTAACTGACTAACTCAGGCTCTGCAAATTTTTTATCAACTTCAGTCAGTCAGTGTAGCCAATACCATGTGACTTTTGGCTACAGTGCCTAGACTAAATTGCTTCACTTCAAAAACAGTCTTTCTGACTTGGTATAACAAGTGATTGTTTGTCTTTGTTTAATAGAACAACAAGGGATTATATGTCAGTCTGAATTAAAATTTGCCAGTTAGGACCAGAGGCTTTCAGAGAACTTTCACTAGGCTCCAAAAGTAAAGAGTCAAAATGACCCCTGGCTCTCATTTTTCAAGAGTCTTCAAAATATTGTAAGAAAATTTGTATTATAAGTATAGTAAATTTGACTCTTGCTCTTAATTTTCAAGAGTCAAAATAGGCACTTTTGTCAATTCAAGAGTCAAAATTCAGTTTCAAAAGTCAAATGAAAGCCCTGACCAGAGGACTGACAGTTTTTGCGGAGCCTGCTAACTCAATATAAGTATTGCATATAGCACTCATGTATTGTATCTTTCTTAGCCTCTATCACACTTAGTACTATTGTATCAATTCGAAGGCTCAGCGCAAAACTATGGTACTTGTCTCTTTAAAGTGATGTTGTTACCATAGTTGTGCACTTAGCTCTGGATATGCTCAGGTTAACAGTGATTTTTCAATTATCTAGATGCCTATCCATCAGAATAGTGAATACAAAATCTTCCCATTTGATTCATCCATTTATTACACAGTGAAATCCCTTTAAAATAGCCCTCTATTGAGCAAGACTCTTTCTGTAGCAGTATTTTGTTGAGCAAGACCCTCAGTAGAACAGCCCTCTTTAAGCATCAAACTCTAAGCAATCCTCTCTTGAGCAACACTCGCTTCAGAGCAGCCATCAGTTGATCTTTGTAAAACAGCCCTGAGCATCAGCTGTCCAAGATCACCCCTCTATTCTAGAACAGCCCTCTGTTGAGCATCAGCCTTTCTACAGCTTTCCTTTTGAGCAATAACCTTTCTAAATGAACCTGTTTTGTTCAACAACCTCCCTCATTGCATGCCCTCTTTAATAGCATTAGATATTATCAATCAAAATAACATTGCATGTTTCTTGACATTTGCACAAGAAATTGCATCTAAATCATTGATAATTTCAGTAGTAAATTTAAGCATTGATAATTTCAGTAGTAAAGCATTGATAATTTCAATAGTAAATTTAAGCATTGATAATTTCAGTAATAAAGCATCTTAAAGGTACTGTCAAGAATGTAATGTGTTTTCAATGCAAATATAAGAATTTTTCTGCTTTGGGATTTGTAAATATGATTAAAGGTAATGCATTTTTAAGAGAGCAATTGAATATTCAAGGCACACTTTGATATGTTACAAACTTTCAAGGCAATTTCAAGCACCTTGACCTAAGAAAGCATTTGTTCCTATTTTGATGTTGTTCCTGTAATTATAACCTTGTAAATATTGAGTCTGGTGTTGTTGTTGGTGTTGTTGTTGAGCTAATTGGTGTGGATTACCGTAATTAGTTACCTTGCATGCATACTCTATTGTTCAGATTTAAGCATTGTTTTGGTGTTTGAAACTATTCTGTCCAATTATTACCCTATTAACTATTATTGACATGACTAGTGAAATCATCTACTCCAAAGAATATGAGTGGTGGAGAAGTTGATACTTCAACTACAAGTTCTGAAGTCCTTGGTTCAAATATCGACTGGGACATTACATGCACTTCAGAAATGTTTTAATGTGTTTCCCATCTAGTCTTGCCACCAGACTAGATAATATATTTTATCAATCAAATAGCATAACAGTAACTTCTATCAATTTTAGCTACATTTTATTCTGGGCTTGATTATGTCTATGTTTGAGGGTGCAAAGGGAAATAATTTCATGAAAAAAAAGAGTAGATTGAGGAGTTGTCGTTCTAAACATAGGATATGTTAGACAGACCATTTCCCATCCAACAAGAGATGAATTGGTTTGTTACCCAGAGGTAGTCTTGTGTGTATGAGTGCTAAATAGAGGACACATAAAACATCCAAAGAGTGTTTTCAGGAAGGTTTTGGCAAATATGCTGACGATCGGCAAAACTTGAAAGTTAGTATTTGCGAAAGTAAATTGGTTTACAGTAATAAACTGATACGATTATGTTATATTATCCTGGTTTTGATGAAAAATTAAATTATGATCATTCAAAATAAGTACATAATGATGTGTTATGAAATTAATAACATTACTAACTCAAGCATATTACTTCTAGTCATTCTATTCTGTCATCCAAGCATTTAGCCTCTTGGGACATCATATAACTTGTAAAAAGAAATTCAATATTTCCACTATTTTTAAAAAACAATTGCTGCTCATTTCCCCCATTATGCTGGGAATTATGGGAGGGGTCATCAATTCCCAAACTTGCGGGGGGACTTGTAACGCTTTGAATTTTCATTATTAGGTGTTGTTGGATAGTAAAATTCTGTTCTTTAATATTATAATTGTCTTGTTATCTTTTTAAGTTCAGCCTTTCCATACCTGCCAAGTACTCCTATTAAAGTGGAGTTACTCCTCTTTTCGTCAAAATATTTCTGGTTTCTGGAAGTTCACCCTTGCATTTAAATATACTTGGTTCATTTAATGATCATCTGTCCAATATTTATAACCACAAAAAAATTATTAATACATTCCTTGTTTATATATATGCACCTAAGTCCCTTTTCAAATCACATTTAAGTGCATCTTGACTGTGACATGTTTCGCTTTATCACTCCTTTTTTGGATTTAACTAACTTGGCAGGTATATGTATGCCTCTGTAGCTCAGTGGTTGGTGCGCTTTACGTCTAATCTGGCGACCTGGGTTCAAATCCGGTTGGAGGTACATTATATGCCTGCCATGTTTCAGTAGAAACAAAGACTTATTCATTTAAAAAAAACTTGGCAGGTGTGGTCTTTCTCACTCTCACACCAATATTATTTGCACCGACTGCACCAGCTTTACCCTTTGCATGTTCATTGTGTATATTTTTACTTTCCAACAGTCAAACCCCAGTTCATTGAACAAGACAAAATGGAACGCAAAAGTGTCATCGTTCGGCCTGTTGGTAGCTCGTTGCGACTGCGTTGCCGTGCCAACGGTAATCCACTTCCTATTGTTCATTGGAGGAAAGGACAGGAAACTTTGCACTTTTCTGACGAGTGGTCAGAAGGGGATAAAAAGAAATGGACGTTACAATTGAGAGATTTGCAAGAAGCAGATAGTGGAAATTATCAGTGTGTTGTTTCTAATAGGCATGGAGTTATTAATTTCACTTATTCAGTAGAAGTAATAGGTAAGCATGCTCTGTTCTGTTCTGTAAACTTTTTAAGTTTCATTCTCTGATACCGTGATTGGATGTTGTATGCAACCTTGTCTGTTACCTGCCTGTTGCATGTTACAATTTTTTTTCGATAAAATAACAGGTATATTTTATGCATACCCTAAGCTAAAACTTCTTAAGCTTTATGCAACTTTCTCTTTTCATGCAAAATTCCAAATCTTTGCATTGAGATCTGAGAAAGACTTGTGATTACAGAATTTGTAAATAAAACCCTTTCACAAAATACTGTGAAAAAGGGGCTGCTCCTTGTATTACTATAGTTTATTGTTTTACCATCAGTATTGCTTATACACACCATTGTATGCCTGGTTTATTTGTTTAGCTCTATGCATGCTTTCTAAACATTCTGCATTTCATTTTGGTTTGAAAACTAAGTCCTTTCCTCGGTACTTAAAACCTCTGTACTTAAAAAAACGATATTTACAAAATTCAACGAGTCCCATTCAATAGATTAGTCAGTGACTCGGAATCTCACCAAAATGAAAGGTCTGAACATTTGGTATATTGTAACTGTATAATATGTCACAGTTGCTGCTTAGGTAAATGAATCAAAATAATGGGACATTTAAGAAGAAAATAGTACATAGGTAAATGAATCAAAATAATGGGACATTTAAGATGAAAATAGTACACGCGTGCTGCTTTTATTTTTTTATTTTGCTTTGCTTGGACAAATATAGACTACAGTATAATATTGTACACACATATTATTGATATTATTGATATAGAAATTATAATAATTGATTATGAATATTATACTATGATTAACTGTAACATTTTGAATGTATATCAGTCAAATTAGGGTTTGGTTTTTTCAAATTAACTAGTAACTACTGTGTTACATTATGGGGGATTCCTTCTGGTAACAGTAGAATTAAATATATTAAAATTAACGGTACAGTATAACAGGGGTCCGAAAAAAGTGTGGATCATCTCCCATAGAAAGTGCTACGTAGCGCTCGCCAATGTTAACAGTGTCCTGATGTGCACCATTTTAAATATGTGCCTGGCTGTTTGCAGTGACTTGTGAAATTATTTGGTTAATGACGTCATGGAAACAGGAGACAAAGACTTTGCGTATCATTAACTTGATTTATAAAAGACTTAACACATGTCGAACTGAATCTTCATAACTACTCAATGTAGCCTGATAACAAGTACAATGTGATTATTATTACATTGTATTTTAAACACACAAGCATTTTGTGCATCTGTTCAAAAACTATTGTCGTAGTTTTTTTGCTCGATATCTTTCTTGTTTTGTTAGAGGAAATTTGAATTTACAAGTTATAGAGTTGGTGGGAGTGTTTGGAATGGTTCATGCAATTGTTATTAAATTAAATAAGAAATTTGGTTAAAAAGAGCATATAACCGTAATTGCAACAAATTTATAATTTATTCAACAAAAAAGCAATTATTGGCACAAATAATTTCATTCTGCAGAAGCTGAGCAATGATTGGCACAAATTATTTCATTTTGCAAAAAGAGCAATAATTGGCACAAATTATTTTATTCAACAAAAAGAGCAATAAATGGATAAAATTAATTTTTTAAAAATTATAATAGCATTAACTTTTTTATCCTTACCTACAAATTGCAAGTTACGTAAGGTGTTTATGCACTCCATAGTTAACTGTTGCACAAAGTAGGGTACAAAAGAACTGTATATACAGGTGCATAAAAATGATAAAATATGATTAATTAAGCATATGCATATTAAATAAGTATGGATGGAAGTTTAACATTTTTGTCTGTCATTTGATTTATATATAATATTTGTGGATGATAAATTGTTGTATAAACCTATTGTAGCATGACTTTATAATAATTGATTAAAATTCTTCTCGCTCATTTGTTTATCTAAATATAGGCATGAATTGTTAATTTCAAACCGTATTTCAATAGACTTAAATTCTTTTTTCCAAAATATTAATTTTGTTGATATAAATAGACATGATTTCGTAATTTCAACCTGTATAGTGTCCTGGAACTAAAAATGACATTGTTATATCAAAGTTACTTTTTGATCTTATTTTTTAAACAGAATAAAGTCTGAAATTGACCCAAATCCAGCATGTTCTAAATTGTACCCACTTTCTCATACTAGATTTATACAAATGTCAAGAGTCAGTAATTTTATATATTTTAATGAAATTAAATAGGTATTTTAGTTATTTATCATACATGGTTTTTGCATGTAAATGAAGGGATTATCCTGAAATGCAAAATCCACGAATTCTATTCCCAACGAAATTGTCTTTTTTACCGAAACCATGAAATGTCGTCCCAACGAAATTAAATGATTTAACAGTTTTGCAGTCTCCGGCAATAGTTGCATGCACTTAACATTTCACTAGCTAGGCCAAGGGAAGGAAATACCGTATATAACATTCATACTGTAATCTTGCACCTTGTAAATACTTGCATGCACTGTGATAATTAACATTCCAGCTTGTGCATGTGCAGTGAGTGCGGACCTTGTTGCCCCTAAGGGACTAAGCGATTAAATAAGGATTTAATGTATCTTGAACGAAGAGAAATTAAACTGTAACATGCGAAAATCATTCTCATATGGATTTGATATCATTCTATATCTTATGAATGGATTATGTTGTGTTTTGCAGGAAAGATGAAAACGAAGCCAGTATTAATTGGTCCTCATCCGTTGAATGAGACAGCATCAGTTAGTGGTTATGCTTCATTCCAATGTAAAGTTAAGAGTCAAGTTCAGCCACATATTCAGGTGACTCATTGTTTCTTTTTTGGGAAAGATTTATTCATGTTGTAACTCACAGTAAACACCACCATTCCAAAATACTACACATTACTACACATCTCAGTACTGTATAGCTTGACTACTTTGATCTGAGCCTGACCTTTATGCAAGAATATATTACTAGGTTCTTGCTTTGAATATATTAATTTCCGCAAGCAAATCGTGCACTATCAGTATTTTGTGTTTGTATTACATCTCGAGCGTCTTTGTGATACTCCCCGATTATGAAAACACAACACAGTCGGTGTTATAAACGTAGGCAACAATCATATCAACTGTTAAATTATGCTAATCAAAAGGTCAGACTCGTGTCAAATTGGCCAAGCTATACCGTCCGTTCAAAGTAAAATAATAATGGTTGTAAATATACTATTGTCTGACAGATATAGTATGTATATCTTGGTGTAACTGGGTATACCTGAGTTAACGGTATTCACTGCTATTCTTCCGAATAGGATAGTTTCACTCTTTAGTTTTACTTATTGAATCAACTGTACATAACATTACAGTACAATTGACCTCTCCAAAGCAACCCTCTATAGAGCAACGACCTCTGTACAATGGCCACTATTTGCAGCTCCCAAAAGGTGTTGCTATGCAGAGGTTGTCATTCTCAATCTAAAAGAGAAATACAGGATTTTCTGTCAGTCGAAGTCATGACTGAATTTCATGACTGACAGTTTACACTGTGTGTTAATGTTATTGAACATGACTCGCTGGCTTAGAATGAGAAGGTCGTAACTACATAATCAATATATTGAGAAAACAAGAAAAAACTGTCCAAATTTCACTCTTTACTTATGAAAAAACAAGCTTTTACAACTTCATTTTGGTCAACATGACATGTTTTGATTTTCATGACAATAGGCTCATAAAAAGCACCTTATGATAAAGATTTCAAATTAGTATGAGTCTTATAAGGTCATAAGTAGCAGTTACGACCTTATCATTCTAAGCCAGCGATGTATGTGTAAATATGTTATACATGATCTATTGATGTTGTTTTGCAGTGGTTGAAGAGATTAGACAAGGAAATGGAACAAACATTGAATAATTCAAATACTATTGAAGTGAAAGGACAGAAATTTGTGGTGCTAAAGACAGGGGAAGTGTATAAAGACAGTGAAGGCTTTTATATAAACAAACTTGTGATAAAAAGTGTGTTAGCCACTGATGTGGGCATGTATATATGTCTAGGTGCTAACACCATGGGATACAGCTTTAGAAGTGCCTTTCTTACTCTAATCACAGGTAAGGTTAACATTATACACGGTCATACCACAGGTAACTTTATCATTAATAAAGACTTAAACGAAAAAAAAATTGAAAATTTTACGAAATGTTTTAAATTTGTATTTTTTTCGTTATCAATGATACAGTTACATGTGGGTCATACAAGTCCGGAGTAATCAGGAAATCTGGATTTGCTGCTCTATAGAAAGATTGAACTTTATGCAGAAAATGAAAGTTATTTGGTGAAAAATTCAAAGAATTGATAAAGTAATAACACTAGTCGGGTTGTCCGGGACAAGTAATTGCTTATATGGGCAAGTAACTTTTGCAGTAATTATACATTGTATGCTGTTGTCTCATATCTCCGTGCTCCTTAACAGTTTCAGGGACGCATGCGCACTAGCCCATACAAGTTTTAAAATTGTTTGCACCGTTTTCGGAAGAAAAAATATTAACTTAGGTTATAAGAAAAAGAAGATAGTAGTTTCAAAATCCTTATTTCACAGACTACCTATTGGCAGGATTTTTGGTCAGATGATTTTTGCCAGAGTTAAGACCCTTGGTGGGAGAAACTTGTTTTTGTGTCAAAACACCTTACATTGGGAAATGTTCGAAAAGCGCCTTGAAAAAGTATTGAAAAGTCCTTGGATTTAAGAATGAGAATTGTGTATGAACCATCAGGTGACATGTATACTTTCTACCAAGCCTAGTTGTGCATATTGGCAGGAAATTCGGTCAGATGATTTTTGCCAGAGTTATGGCCCTTTGTGGTAGACAAACATTTTTCATTCATTTTGTTTTCTATATATGAGTATTTTTATTGTGTGTTGCAGATGATGAGAAGATCCCTATTCATACAGGGTTATCACCCGATACACAGGGAACAATACAGACAATAGCTAACAGGAGCAATGACTCTGTGGGCAACGGTAGTTTGCCATTAATTATAGCAATACCAGCCTGTGTGGCTATAGTGTTAGTGACTTTAGCTATATTTATTCTCAAAAAAAGGAAACAGTGCAACAATAATACAAATGCCCGGAGAAACACTCGTTTTAATGCGGTGCCAACTCAGGAGCGTGTAGAAAACAATTACGTGCCCCCTACTGTACAATACCCTCACATGTTACCTCCGAAAGGTCCGTCAAACAGATCGATGGACAAAATGTCGAACAAACATAGTGCAGACTTTTACTCTGACATTTCGTCCGTTTCACGATGTCATCATCATCAGCAGCTACCCCCACAGCAACAGCAGCTGCAGCAACAACAGCAGCAACCATTACAACAACCCCAGGGTCACAGTAATCATCAATATGGATACTGAATATACTGCTTTAAAGTACTGGTTACTGGTTTTCATGCTTTACAGTACTAGTTACCGGCTCTAGTGCTTTACAGTGCTGGTTACCGGTTTTCATGCTTTACAGTTCTGGTTTCCGGCTCTAGTGCTTAACAGTGCTGTTTGCCGGTTCTAGTACTTTTCAGTGCTGGTTACCGGTTCTAGTGCGGTAAAAGTTGTAGTACTTTACAACACAGCAAATTTTATGCCAAAGATGGCTGTCTTACATGTGATAATTAAAATTGTGTGTTTTTGTTATGAAGACATAATGACTTTGGTTCTAACATTTTAGTTAGATACATTTTACCCAACATGTAAGTTATTGTAACAAATGTCACAGATTATTCTATATTTTGAATGGATATATATATATAAATATATAAAAAGACTACGTCTGTGTCTTCCCATACGAAAACTCTTCTCCATGGAGAAAGCATATTGTCAATATGGGAGTCAACGAAATAAGAATGCTGCGCAACATAATAGCAGAGAAGAGGGTGACGCTACGCAACAGTTAGGTTTTAGCTTGTTAAGCATTTGTATAATTTGAGATTGTCCATAATTGAAAAAGGGTATTTTTTTATCTGTTTAGATATTCATGATTGTTTATTAAATTCTTTAAACTTGCATCTTGCAAATAGGACGGTTGTATAGTTTTAATGCTTAAGCCATATGTGAATTATTTTAAAATGTTCTATAGAAATTCATAACTTACTAAAATTTTGACCTGTTCAAACATTGTCTTATATACAGCATATTACAATTTAAGATAACATAGCTTTATCAGCATTACAGATCAGCATTTAAATAAGTATTTAAGCAATATGAATTGCCGTGAGTTCTCATTTTGTCAAAAATAAGAGAGAAAATTGTTTTTTTTTTATTTTGACAATTTTTTTTTGTTTTCTTTGCATGACTGTGCATGTCTTAATAAGTTTCTTTTAAAAACACATTAAAACAGGCAGTTTTGATTTTCTGTATTAATGGCTTCTAAATGATTTTGTGTGTGTATTAAAAAGTCTTGTTTTTGTATGTTACAATGAATATTTAGATGACTTTGTGTATACTCTCTGTAAAGCCATAATAAATTATTATTTACTTTATCATCTCAATTTTTAAAAATCTGTACCCAAGGGTGCAACATGGTCAAGTATTTTGACTCTTTTAGATGCCAATTAGCATTAGCGTACAGGCCTGTATAAGCCACACTGATGCGCTTGCCTCAGTAAAAATAAAAATTGAGAAATTTCTGTAATAAGGAGCTTTTGGAAGAAAACAATTGCCTCAAATAGACCCTAGAAGAGATTTGCCTGGGTTATCATTTGTCTCTGGATACAGCCCTTGCGCCTGTATAAACAACCAGTACATTCAATAGTTCACAATATCAAATACACAATTCTTTGTGACAAAAATAAAAACAGTCAAGGGTGGGGTATGGGATGATAAAGTAGGAGTTGATTTACTATGGCATATCATTAGTTTGATGAGAACAAACTGTATCAGCATTGTCTTGGAAAGAACTTTTTATGTCAGGTGTTTTAAAAGAGACTGGTCTTCAGATTTTGGATAATTTGTATCTGTCAAACTGCTAAAATGTGAAGCAAAATCGGACTTAGTCTGGTGACATTACACATTTTTGGCGAGACTTTCGAAGAAAACAATTTGATCTGTTGTTGTGACGAGATTGTTTGCATGTGAATTGGTTAAGTTTATTTTCAGAGTCATTTTCTTAAAGACTATCAAAGATGTCCACTTGAAACTCTACATTGTTATTCACAATCACGAGAGGAGTCCATATTGACAAGGCTGATAACCCTGTGACCTATTCTTATTGAGTTATCTTCCCTTGTTACACTTGGAATTTTCACTCAAAGATGACCAAAGGTACTATCAAAAATGAGAAAGTTGAGTGTCCACCATTTGAAGGCGGTGCTCTTGTTTATCACACATGTTGGAGAACAATGTTCCCCAATTTGTTCTCAGGTTGAAGAAAAAGTGGTATTAATGTATAAAACTTGTTTTCATGCAGTTTCTATTTACGTTGAATTTTAGTTGTAAAACTTAGCACCAGTTTCTTTAAATGGACACTTTGATGTTTTGTATAGTTCTCTATTTGGAATCAGTATTGAATGTGATATATATACCTGGTATATTCTGTCTGACATTGTATCGTCCTGCATTATTAATTGTTTCTCATTTATATTAATTTATGTTCATCTGTATAAATAACTCATTAAACTATCAGAGTGTATAATGTAAAGTGATGGGTACTTGAAGATGTGGGTCAACATTATGTTACTTTGGGACAACAAGGTTGTATCTCATAAATATATACAGGGTGTTAGTTTGTTCTCTATGTTTAAGTAGCTCAGTGGTTAATGCGCTTGCTGCCTAATCTGGCAACTTGGGTTTAAATCTGTATGGAGGCAAGTCCATCTAGGCATACTTGTTTACCATGATAAACACAAGACATAATCAAAGCCTTGTAACACTATCAAACATTTCAACTGAATTATGGCCCCTGAATGACTAGCTATTTTTTATCGGCTTCCACCAGGGCATAAATTTAAGCATTTTCTAAATGCAGTCTTGTTAAAATAAAAAAATGTTAATTTCTAATATTGGAATACTGTAAATTTTCAGTTAACAATCCAGTGGATTCTACCCCACCTCACCTCTGTCAGTGGGGTCTACCTACTTTAAAATCATTTAATTTCGTTGGGACGAAATTTAGAGTTTTGGTTAAAAAAGACAAATTTGTTGGGACTTGAATTCTTGGATTTTGCACTTCAGGTACTAAAACAAGGGTCAAAATTAATGTTCGTTGGGATTGAAGTTTGTGGTTGAGGTGAACCACGTAATCAACGAAATTTAATCCCCCACGAAAATTAATGATTTTACAGTATGTTCTAATCTTTCTGGCATTGAATGAAGCTATTAAAATAAGAAATTAAATTTATACACTGCAACTATGACTGAAAGAAAACACTAGGCATGAATTTAAATTGATGAGAGCAAAACTTTTGAAACACTCAGATATAGAAACATGCAGTATAGGTATAGTAAGATACAACCTTATTGCAGCAATGATATATGCTGTGTATCACATACCATACTGTAATAGAGCTAAATATGGTATGGAAATATTTGCCAAAGTTTATTTTTTAAAAAGATTGTTATTTCAAATGGTCATAGTTGTTTGAGTTCACAAGGCACCTATTTGGAAAATTTTGAATTTCTAAATGCCCTAAAATCGACTGAACAAGACTGCTTAGATTTTTTCATAGTTTTCTAGCATTCTACCAAGAACATGAGAAGACATGGATTATTCTTCAATTTGCATCAAAATGTTTTAACTTCAGAAAAAAATTATTTTTTTGCCATTTCGTAAGATTTTTTGTGATCTAATATCAGCCCAGTACCTCGAACATTCAGCAGAACTGAAACAAGTTTGTATAATATATTCAAAAGCTCAGTATGTGTATTGTGTACATATAAGTAACGATGCATCACTATATGTATATCATTTCATCTTTTTATTCTATTACAAATTATTCTAATTTCTGTTTTTATCGTTCGTTTCATTATTAGTTTTTGTTTCATTAGTTTTGTATATCATTGTTTTATATTTCTTGTTTCCCCCAACATGACCTTGTCTATCTTTGTGCAATATTTGTAAATAATTTGATTTCTACAAAATGTATATATATATATTCTGGTATTACCTATCTACCCTTAATTCTGCTGTTACTATGCCAACATCCTAGAACTTGAAAATATTTGAAAATATTTCTACACAGATGAGTCTCAAAGTCGAAATTTCGAGAACCTAACATTATACAAATGATTTGAAAAAGAGACAGGTAGTATATAGAAACTGGGAAAACTGGTTCAAGAAACTGTTCTATCAGACATATGCTGCTTTCCCTTCTTGAACTCATATTCATATATCCTCTAAACTAAACTGGTACATTTGAACTATTTGTGTCGCCCATATCTGCAAAATGTTTAAAGTTATAATTCTGGTCATGGACCTTTCATTGAATCGTATTAGCATGTGAGGGTGTGCATCTTTAATAATGTGCTTCAGCAGAGTTCAAGCACAATTGTCATTACGCCAGTTGTCAATCTTTATACCTATATTACCCTTTAATAAATCAATTATAACGATGCATTATAATCACATGGTCCAAGGATTAACTTAAAACCCTTCGCCAAGCAACCTTCGACAAACAGCCAGGCGGAGCAATCTCTTATCTGGCGTAATATCATTTGTTCAATTATTTTTGGGTGCAATAATGGCTACCTTTGTAATACCTCGTTTTGCAATATACATTAATCTAGGTTACATAATTTACATAATCTAATGTTGCTAACCTTATCTAGGTTTACCTAATATGAGTAATCTACTCTAGGTATTACCTAATATTGGTAACCTTCTCTAGGTATTACTTAATATTGGTAACCTACTCTAGGTATACCCTAATATTGGTAACCTAATCTAGGTATTACCTAATATTGGTAACTTACTCTAGGTATTACCTAATATTGGTAACCTAATCTAGGTTTACCTAATATTGATAACCTAATCTAGGTATTACCTAATATTGGTAACCTGCTCTAGGAATAACCTAATATTGGTAACCTAATATAGGTATAACCTAATATTGGTAACCTACTCTAGGTATTACCTAATATTGGTAACCTACTCTAGGTATTACCTAATATTGATTACCTACTCTAGGTATTACCTAATATTGATTACCTAATCAAGGTATAACCTAATATTGATTACATAACCTAGGGAACATTTTCTCATCTCCTTACCTCAACCCCTTACCTAAGTTTATGTATTTTCTTTTCATTAGAGTTTAGAATTGTCATGACAGAATAGCTGTGAAATCATGTAGACTATTGAAATAGTGGAAAATATTAACTTCCTCTCCTGTTTTATGAGTACAACCACAGGTAACTGTATCATTGATAACGAAAAAATAAAATGAAAAAAAAATTGTTTTGAAAAATATAAATTTTACAAAAAAATATTTTTTTTCTTTGAGCCTTTATCAATGATAGTTACCTGTGGGTACAACCAGGTTTTGGAATAACGACATCCAATATACTGACATCATTTTAAAGGGGACAAAAATTTTTTTGTCTGTATTTGTATCAATTTGGTGTACTGACATACTGTAAACCGATTGTCTCCATATTCACGACTACAAATTTTCGCGTGTTTAAGTCTCCTGCGATGTCCAGACTAATATTTTGAACACTTTTGCGGCAATCATGCACTCACCAACTCCGCAAAATTCAATCTCGCAAAAACAAATTTTGGTTTACAGTATTAGGTACAACATTTTCCTGGGAACAAACGGCATTTTTGTATGGAGACCTAACTGTATTGCTATTAGAATGATGCTCTTAGTTACTAAAGATAATTTTGCTTTAAGGGTAATAACATTTTACAAAGAATGTACAAGTTTAAAAATCTTTGTTTAATTGTTTAAAATAGACCATTATTATAAGTATGTTTAGTTACTGAAATTGTTTTGTTTTTTAGTTTTCTGCTTTGTTTCCTTAATGTTATATTTTATCACCTTATTAGCCACACAAGTCTTGAGTTTATTTATAATATTTGGGATACAAAAAATGTATGTTACTTTTTTGGCAACAGGCAAATATTTTGTAGTTTTTTTTCCGAATCAACCTATGTTGATATTTCATATGAATTATGTTACCTGGTTCAATAACCTACAGTGCCCACAACAAATATGTATACACGTTTTGACAGATACTGAATTATAATAGGTTATATATATAATAATATTCAATATCTGTTTATCAGATGGTCACAATTATAGTAATTTCTGAAACTTAAGTTATTAAACGAGTTAAAAATATGAAAGAAATAAAGATGAAAATGTTCTGTATTAAAATAACCATGGGGTCAAAGGGGCTGAATTTTTCATCTTTTTGTGACCAGGTTACCTTTCAAGCCCTGCAAAGAAATTTAATATTTTACCCTTAGGGTAGCAATCAATGTACAAAAATTTATTATATTTACACTAAAAAAACTCAAATATTCACGGTCTTCAAAAACATTGTTGTTTCACTGTTCGGCATATAGTATTATACTGGCTTCTAAATGGGGAAATAACCTCTGTATACTTGTTTTTGGTGGGCACTGTATATTTTTCATTTGAGCGATTCAAGTATTGAATCATTATTTTTTCAACAACAATTATTTTGTGTTTTTTTTTAACGAATATTTTTTATACAATATTGCAACGTTTGTCACGCCATAGTTTGGGTAATCACCACATTAATAGATACCAAGTCAGCATATTATAGAAACTACTAATGTTGTTCAGCCTAGTTCTAGAATGAGTGGTCGAACAGGGTAAATGTATTTTTTGTTGTTTTCATGTTATAATACATAAGTAATGAATATTTATGTACAGATTATGATTTGTACACAAGTAAAATGATTAAAAATATCTGTTCACATGATTCTGTTATTGTTTTTCCTTCTGAGCCTTGGATTAGGGTCTGTCCATCTAGGATAAGGTTTTGTCCATTTGTCACCATCATTAGCTTGACACTTACACTGCAAAAGTGTGAGTTGTTTGTAAAGGCCATATTTTTCATTGAAAAAAGGTCTATGTCTTGTCGCCCATCAGTTATCCTTCAAAAATGCTTGTAAAAATACCCAAGGTTGCAATTCTGGCCAAACTTCAAGAAACTTGAGCACAAGGCATGGTAAAACAGATGCCTTATCAGCCTATGCTACCTGGATATATATGATATTGTGCAATGGTTTGGTCATTTTACATGAGTTCTTGCACTGATTTGAATTCAGTAGCTGATACACTTAAAATCAAGGAGGTCTGTGCCCCTGTGAAAACAGATTAGTTTCGTAGGAGAGAAATTAACATAACAACAGTGCATTGATTATGAACACTTAGTCCACAGATCACTCGAGTGACTCAACAAGTCCACAAGCTCCACCAGTCCACATATTCCACCAGTCCACATATTCCACCAGTCCACATATTCTACCAGTTCACATTTCACTCTTTCAATACACATATCACTCTACCAGTCCACATATTCTACCAGTCCACATATCACTCTACCAGTCCTGATATCACTTTACCAGTCCACATATTATACCAGTCCACATATCACTCTACCAGTCCTGATATCACTTTACCAGTCCACATATTATACCAGTCCACATATCACTCTACCAGTCCTGATATTACTCTACCAGTCCACACCTTCAACCAGTCCACATATCACTCTACCAGTCCTGATATCACTTTACCAGTCTACATATCACTCTACTAGTCCTGATATCACTTCACAAGTCTACATATCACTCTACCGGTTCACATATCACTCTACCAGTCCACATATCGCTCTACCAGTCAATATATTTAACTTACCAGTCCATATATCACTACCAGTTCACATATCACTTCACCAGTTCACATATCACTTCACCAGTCCATATTTAACTCTACCAGTCCACAAATCACTCTACCAGTCCACATATCACTCTACCAGTCCACAGATCACTCCACCAGTCCACATATCACTTCACCAGTCCATATTTAACTACCAGTCCACAAATCACTCTACCAGTCCACAGATCACTCTACCAGTCCATATATCACTCTACCAGTCCACAGATCAATCTACCAGTCCATATATCACTCTACCAGTCCACAGATCACTATACCAGTCTACAGATCATTCTACCAGTCCACAGATCACTCTACCAGTCCACACATCACTCAACCAGTCTACAGATCATTCTACCAGTCCACATATCACTACCAGTCCACAGATCACTGTACCAGTCCATATTTAACTCTACCAATCCACAGGTCACTCAACCAGTCTACAGATCATTCTACCAGTCCACAGATCACTCTACCAGTCCATATTTAACTCTACCAGTCCACAGATCACTTTACCAGTCCACAGATCACTTTACCAGTCCACAGATCACTCTACCAGTTTACAGATCATTCTACCAATCCACAGATCACTCAACCAGTCCATATTTAACTCTACCAGTCCATATATCACTCTACCAGTCTACAGATCATTCTACCAGTTCACAGATCACTCTACCACTCCATATATAACTCTAGCAGTCTACATATCACTCTACCAGTCCACATATCACTTCACCAGTCCACATATCACTCCACCAGTCCACATATCACTACCAGTCCACAGATCTCTCTACCAGTCCACATATCACTCTACCAGTTCTCAGATCACTCTACCAGTCCACAGATCACTCTACCAGTTCACAGATCACTCTACGGCTCCACATATCACTCCATCAGTCCACATATCACTCTACCAGTTCACAGATCACTCTACGGCTCCACATATCACTCCATCAGTCCACATATCACTCTACCACTCCATATATCACTCTACCGGTTCACATATCACTCTACCAGTCCACATATCACTCTACCAGTCCATATATCACTCTACCAGTCCAAATATCACTCTACCAGTCCACATATCACTCTACCAGTCCACATATCACTCTACAAGTCCATATATCACTCTACCAGTCCATATATCACTCTACCAGTTCACATATCACTTCACCAGTCCACATACCACTCTACCAGTCCATATATCACTCTACCAGTCCACATATCACTCTGCCAGTCCATAAATCACTCTACCAGTCCACAGATTACATTACCAGTCTACAGATCATTCTACCAGTCCACAGATCACTCTACCAGTCCACACATCACTCTACCAGTCTACAGATCATTCTTCCAGTCCACAGATCACTCTACCAGTCCACAGATCACTGTACCAGTCCATATTTAACTCTACCAATCCACAGATCACTCAACCAGTCTACAGATCATTCTACCAGTCCACAGATCACTCTACCAGTCCATATTTAACTCTACTAGTCCACAGATCACTCTACCAATCCACAGATCACTCAACCAGTCTATATTTAACTCTACCAGTCCATATATCACTCTACCAGTCTACAGATCATTCTACCAGTCCACATATCACTCAACCAGTTCTCAGATCACTCTACCAGTCCACAGATCACTCTACCAGTCCACAGATCACTCTACGGCTCCACATATCACTCCATCAGTCCACTTATCACTCGACCACTCCATATATCACTTCACCAGTCCAAACATCACTCCACCAGTTCACAGATCACCCTACCAGTCCACACATCACTCCACCAGTTCACAGATCACTTCACCAGTCCACATATCACTACCAGTCCACAGATCACTCTACCAGTCCACAGATCACTTCACCAGTCCATATATCACTCTACCAGTCCATATATCACTCTACCAGTCCATAGATCACTTCACCAGTCCACATATCACTTCACCAGTTCAACTCTACCAGTCCACATATCACTCTACCAGTCCACATATCACTCTACCAGTCCACATATCACTCTACCAGTTCACAGATCACTCTACGGCTCCACATATCACTCTACGGCTCCACATATCACTCTACGGCTCCACATATCACTCCATAAATCCACATATCACTCCATTAATACACATATCACTCCATCAGTCCACATATCACTTCACCAGTCCACATATCACTTCACCAGTCCACATATCAATCTACCACTCCATAGATCACTTCACCAGTCCACATATCACTTCCCCAGTTCAACTCTAACAGTCCACATATCAATCTACCACTCCACATATCACTCCACCAGTCCTCATATCACTCCACCAGTCCACATATCACTCCACCAGTCCACAGATCACTGAACCAGTCCACATATCACTCCACCAGTCCACATATCACTCCACCAGTCCACAGATCACTCTACCAGTCCACATATCACTCTACCAGTCCACATATCACTCCACCGGTCCACATATCACTTCACCAGTCCACGTATCACTCCACCAGTCCACATATCACTTCACCAGTCCACATATCACTTCACCAGTCCACATATCACTCCACCAGTCCATATATCACTCTTCCAGTCCACATATTACTCTACCAGTCAACAGATCATTCTACCAGTCAACAGATCATTCTACCAGTCCACATATCACTTTACCAGTCCATATATCACTTTACCAGTCCACATATCACTCTACCAGTCCACATATCACTCCACCAGTCCACATATCACTCCACCAGTCCATATATCACTCTACCAGTCCACATATCACTCTACCAGTCCACATATCACTCTACCAGTCAACAGATCATTCTACCAGTCCACATATCACTCTACCAGTCAACATATCACATCACCAGTCCACATATCACTTCATTAATCCGCAAATCACTCTACCAGTCAACAGATGATTCAATGGTCCGCTTATCACTTGTCCGCTCCACAGATGGACGCAACAGATCTCTCTATCAGTCCACAGATCACCATTCAAGCTCACAAATTATTATACCCGTCCAAGATCTTCTCTATAAATATATATTGACAAGCTCCTGACCAGTTCACAGATCATTTAACCAGTCCAAAAATCACTTGCGCAGTTAATCTCACCGAAACATTGACATACTAATTCCATGCAGAGACTAATATTTTATAGTCAAAGGGAAACAACACCAAAACGAATAGAATTTAAGATTGAAAGAGTTGCTTCCCTTTTCTCGTTTAAATCGGGTTTGTGCTTACTTGGTAGTTTGAAAATAATAAGAAAAAGAATTGCTGAATGATATGAGGACTATGACCTCTAATATATATCTGTGCTATGACGAACGAGAAGAAGATATCGGATTGAAGAGAAGAATGGCTTGAAATTACTTTCATATTATTTTCACGATTATGCTATTATTATGAAGCACCAAGTATGGCGGCCGAAGACATCCACGTCAGGTTGTGTCTGCAAGAAATCGTTAAATTAGACCTCAAAGTAAAGGCTATCGTTCAGGTGAGAAGACATTTATATGTATTATATCATATGTTGTTATATGTCAAGAGACTGGTGTATTTGTTCGCCTAATTGAAGAGTTATTTGATGTTTTTATAACTGTAGTAGTATTCGGACATACCATCTATATGACCAATTGTTGTCTTTTATTGAGTTTTAAGGAGTTAAATTACTGTATCAGTCATATACAGATTCACATTATATAACTTATAAACATGAAATTGCCTTTTTGCTCTTTGTATGTGACTGACAACTTTCACTGTTGTTGGAAATTCTAGATTTACATCTATTGGGTCAATGTGGGGGGGAGGGGGTACTTTTTGTATAAAATATATGCCATTTAATGCTTTCCATCAGTTTACTGTGGTACTAGGTTCAAGGTGGATACATTATTATTGTGATTAATGTGTTGTCAATGTCCTTATGATATCTCTCAGAAACCTGGTCCCAATGGTGTAAACCAAATGTATACCAATTTATAGATAGACTATGCACCAGTCTGTTGTATTTGTGTAAACTGAAAGTGGAGGTCAAGTTATATAAAAATCTTGCTCCGGTTCTGTGATTCATGTGAGCAGTGATCAGATGGCAGTATGTTACTTAAGTCCTCTTCGCCCATGGGTGGGCATAGGGCCGTCACCACTGTCCACCAGTCGTCTTTTTCCTCTTTGCCTCGCCACAGGATAGCCTGGCAGTATGTTAGTGAAAGCTTTTATTTGTTCAAGGTTCTGAGAGTTGCCTACTAATCAAGGAAGATGGAAAAAGTTTGCTCCCCTGAATGCTGCGTATCCATATTTGTGTTACTTATAGGAATTTGTATTCCTTTGACATACATAACAGAATCTTGGTTTCATGATGGAAGATTGACGACAGAAAGGCACACTAAGCTAATAGTGGGAATCATGTCTGCCAGAGAAAACTTTGAAAACAGACAAGCATTAAGGTCATCATGGATTAAAGATATTAATAGCAATTTACTTGAATCTCCTGAAGTTGTTGAGTACAAATTTGTTGTTGGTAGCAAAAGTTGTGGCATTCACATTACCAATAGAAAAAATCCATACACATGTGAGCATTTAAATTATTTTCCACCAAAACTGCTTGAACAAGGAGAATTACCATTCCTGTTAACAACTCTCACAGACACTGACAACGAGAAACGTAATCCTTGGTTTGTGTATAATTCCTCAATAACGGTCAGGTATCCTATAGTTGTTAGAAAACTTGGATTGCATTTATCCGTGAAATTGAAGCGTACATCAGTCACCGTGCAGATATATGATGCTAATACAGAACTAATTGTAGTATCAGCCAAATTTAACACCATAGATCAAGGAATTATTATGCATGATTCAGATATAATTTCGCAATACAGATTTCAACCTGTAAATCATGTGTTGCTTCCGAAAGATTTTGAAGGTCAGTTGCTTGTTACATGTAATGAAGCAATTCAAATCAGTCATGATTTTATGGACTTTGTAACAGAAAACAATTCTGGTGGAACTATCGACTTTGTGCCTATTGATGTTGGTGGGTTTCCTATTTCGTCTAACTCCAAGTTGAAGAAGAATTTGTTTATACCAAATTTGATAGGAACTATTCACAATAAAGACAATTTTGATGTTTTAATGAATGATGCTGATCTGTTAGATTTTAAACAAACTGAATCAGAGGAAGAAGTTGACATAAGATTACATGAGGAGATTGACTCATATGGTGATGTTCTACTTGTGGATGTTGTGGATACTTATAGAAATCTACCTCAGAAATTACTGCTGTTTCATGAATGGATTTATTCAAACAGGCATGTGCAGTTTGTGCTTAAAACCGATGACGATTGTTATTTGAATATTGTGGAAATTATAAATACTTTAAACAACTTGACGTCAGATGAAAATACTGGTACCTATAAATTATGGTGGGGATGTTTCAGAGAAAACTGGTATGTGGAAAGAACTGGGAAATGGGCGGAACATGATTTCAGGTCGTCAGAATATCCAGCATTTGCTTGTGGAGCTGGAAACATCATTTCTCATGATCTCAGCGATTGGCTGGCAACTAATGCTGATCAGCTGTTCTCATATCAAGGCGAGGACACATCTATGGGTATATGGTTATCTGCCCTTGGTCCCAACTATTTGAATGATAACAAATGGTTATGTGATAAAGGCTGCCATGATGGTGTTTACACTATTCCCCAGCTTTCTGTTGAAGAAATCAATCAGTTTTGGAATAACAAGCATACCTGTGCAAATGTCTGTGGTTGTGATTAAAATACTAGTATTTAATTAGTGCTCAGACCCAAAATGGAATGTTAAGTTTTTATTGATTGTTGCTCAAACTTGTTCAATGCCGAAGTGAAGTGTGAGATGAAATACCTAAGTACTAATTGCAGGGTTTTCATTAAATCTAATGATAGAAAACATAATTAAAAAAAAATTGTTTTGATTGGTTGTTTTAAAAAAGATTGAACCTTATAGTTTATTCATGAAAATCCTGCAAGTGGAAATGTTTCACTGTTAGCAGAATATCAAGTTTACATTTTGGTATGTCATAATGACAAATTTTCTCTTCAGCCATATTCAGGCTGCATTGCAGATTAAGAAATTTTAGATATAGATTTTGGGTGATGTAAGGGGTAGATTCTAGGGTCATATGAGCTCCCAAAGAAGTGTTCAAATGATTTATTAACAAATAATTTTATATAGATCTGAAACCAGTTGGTGGAATATTAGTCATATCATGCAACGGTTCTTGTTTTTGTTTTTTATGCCACAGCATCTACTGATGCAGGAGGCATGCTTTTATATATAGTGATTTCCTGTCTGTCCGTTTATTACAAAATGTATTATCCTAATGATGTGTTCATGGTGTGTTGTAGACATATAATGGATTGTTTTTGCCATAGTTGATGTACTATTAAATTTATGAATGTTTTACACACTTGTTTTTACACTTTTATATTGTAATTTTGTAAATTTTTAAAAGAAGTTAAGAACTTTATGCAGTTATTTCTGTATAACCAATATTGTGCACACTTTTTTAGTACTTAAACCTTATCAACGTTCTGTACATTTCCATTATACTGTTAGACTAGCTATTCTGAATAGTTTTAATAGCAAAACAGGTCTCTGGAATCCATTGTACTAGTCTATACGGTTAGCTATTCTAAAAAGTTTTAAAGGGACTCAACTCCAGTTGGTAAATTGCAAAAATTATCAAAAAGTTCTTAAAATCACATTCGTTTTGGCTTTACCTACCTAATACATTTTTATACGAATCTGGACATATTCCTCTAGATGAAAAATAACCGCATTTAGTGGATGGTAAAACATGTTCAGTAGTTCAGGGATTTCCCTGATGCAGGTTTTCTGCGTCCCTGACGCAACTTTGTGGCTTGGGACCCTCATTTCTGCATTACTGTGCATCCTTGTGACCCTCAATAGGATCCCTCGAATAGACATTTTTATTTCAGCTAGAACATTTTTCTTTCAGCTATTTATTGCACTAAGTCTTGTGGTGCATTGAGCAATCTGCATTTGCTGTTTTATTTATTTATAAATTCGATACTCACTAATAATGAGCTTGAAATGCATAACTGTATGGTGAAGGGACCCCCAAAATTTCTCAGGGACTCTCTAAATATAAATTTTAAGGGTCCTGCGACCCTCGTATGAAAAATCCTAGGGAAAACCCTTTAGTTTTCATCAATAGCGCATTTGATTGTAATGTAAATTGTGAGAATACTTCATATATTTGTAAAACATAGTTTTGTGATTAAAACGTCCACAAAACGTGTTTTAATTCTCGAAATGGAGTTAAGTCCCTTTGACTGCAAAACAGTCTCAGGAAACGGGTCCCATGATTTCATATAAAGCTTGAGCACGAAATTTAATAAGCTTCTAAAAAGTAAACAAGTCAATAATGTTTTAACTCTACTACACCAGAAAACATTGCTCTATCGTCTTTAATTATGTCTATACATGTACCAAAATTTCGGTAAATTATGAGATATTTTACTGTGATTGTTTGATATATATTTAAAGTTTGAGCACAGAATTGAGCTTTATAATTATTTGACCTAGTTTGATCAATCATGCAGCTGCCAAGTAAATAGTCATATATGTTATCTTCTTGTATACATGTATAGCTTGGTTAATTTGGCATGGGCCTGACCTTTTGCTTAGCATAAGTTACTACAATACAACACCGATTGTAAGTTTTCATAATCGGGGAGTATCACGAAGATGCTCCAGATGTAATAGAAACACAAAATTGAAATACCAATATTGCGCGATTTGCTTGCGGAAATTGGTATATTCAAAGCAAGAAAAAGGCCAGGTTCATGTCAAAATAGCAAAGCAATACACATATAATAATATGTGTGCTGCTCATCAATGACCAAGTGAAGACAATCGTTATTGAGGTAAGTTTAGTGTGGTTTTAGTTTTAGTGTGTTTCTTCCTTTAAGTTTGGATAACTTATGACTCAATTGAACATAGTGATTGGTTTTTAGATAGAAAACAAGTATTGAGTTATGATTCCACTTTTAGTAGCAGATTTTTTTTATTGAATATCATATTGAGGGTCAGCCGTTTTACCGGAATCCACGTAAATTACCGGAATAGACCGGAATCCAGATAAATTACCGGAATAGGCCTATATTTCGTTAATAAACAGTAGTTTTACATAGTTTTTGGTTTAAATCAATCTTATTTAACATAAGCAACATATATGCAAAACTAAAATAAAATATGTTCTCGAAAATTTTTTTTATTCGAGATTCAAAATTTGTTCATTTTACGATGTCATTACCATATTGGATCAGAATTAGCGTGTCCGGAATAGACTCGTTTCTCGTTATTTAATGGTAATTGTGTTTAATTTCTTCTATAATTCATTAAAATATACTATTATAATACTGTTTCCAAAAGAAAATTAAAATATTGTGTTGAATAATGATTTTATACAAGTTTTAAAATCGCTCATTTCCCGCATTGACCGCGCTAATTGAATGAGAATTAAAATAACCGGAATAGGTTTGTATCAAGTTTTTTATTGGTAATTGTGTTTAATTTCTGATATAATTCAATAATATATACTATTATTATATTGTTTCCAAAAGGAAATTAAAATATTGTGGTGATTAATGATTTTATGCAAGTTTTAAAATCGATCATTTCCCCGCATTGACCGCGCGTATTGAATGAGAATTAACATAACCGGAATAGGCTTGTATCACGTTATTTATTGGTAATTGTGTTTAATTTCTGATATAATTCAATAATATATACTATTATTATATTGTTTCCAAAGGGAAATTAAAATATTTTGGTAAATAATGATTTTATACAAGTATTAAAATCGCTAATTTTTTTTTAATTTAGCTCACCTCACTATTAAATTGATTGTTAACAGTACCCTGCGAGCGTAGGGAGCGAAAATTGGCATATTAACCATTTTTACTCACAGAACATTGACCTGGATTGCGGCGATATTAAGGGGATGGTGTGCCGGTGCCATTTGCTTTCTATATATAATAAAGGGAAAGTGTCCGGTATACTACCATTAAGGTGCAAATCTAGTGTCTCAAGTTGCACAATGTATACTACCATTAAGGTGCAAATTTAGTGCATCAAGTTGCACAATGTATACTACCATTAAGGTGCAAATCTAGTGCCTCAAGTTGCACAATGTATACTACCATTAAGGTCTTGTATGAATTTTCGAACCGTATCGAAGAAGTGTATATTGCGATGCAAATTTCTGATTCTGAGCGTCTGCCGTTGGATCCATACATACGGTCGTGTACATACTAGATAACCATTGCCACAGAATAAATTGCCTCATTGTTTATTACATGCGACAATTTGAGAAATTTTATTTTAAATATATTCAGGGATATTGTATTACATGTATATATTTATAGCAAAAAAATGTTTGGTCCTCAAATTTTAGGCGAGGCAGCTGCCTCGCCTGGCCTCAGTGCAGTTTCGGCGCTGGGTGCCATACTGTTTTGATCCACCGGAGGCATATTTTCATTCGCTTCTAAATTATTTTAGTTTCCGTTTGGAAATAGCTTATCTATGATACATTTGATTGAATGCTTATAAGTTATTAACATACAAAATATTTATTTAACAACAAAATTTGAAAATACGAGCCTATGTCCGCACGTTTGATCAAATTGTAATGCACTACCCGAAATTGCCATTTTTTCAATCGCATATAAACTCTTTTTCTCTCAAGATATTACTGTTTCCTTCCGGAAATGACTCACCTTTGATACGTGTAATTCAATAATAATGTATAAGATACAAAATATTGACTTTAAAACAAAATACGATCCTATCCCGGTTGGATCAAAATGTAATGCGCTACCCGAAATGGCAATTTTTTGCAATCGCATATAAAATCCTTTTTTCACAACATATTTATATTTCCTTTAGGAAATAGTTTACTTACTATACATATGGTTATAGTAAGTGGATTCCGGTTATGTTAATTCTCATTCAAATCACCCGTTCAAAGCAGAAAACGAACGATTTTAAAACTCGTATTATATCACTTTTACGCAACATATTAAATTTTCCTTTTGAATATGAATTACTTATGGTATATATGATTGATTTAGATAAAAAACAATACATTTCTGCTGTTTATAAACGAAATATATGTCTACTCCGGTTATAGAAAGTGGATTCCGGTTATGTTAATTCTCATTCAAATCGCGCGTTCAAAGCAGAAAACGAACGATTTTAAAACTCGTATTATATCACGTTTACGCAACATATTAAATTTTCCTTTTGGATATCATTTACTTATGGTATATATGATTGATTTAGATCAAAAACAATACATTTCTGCTGTTTATTAACGAAATAAAGGTATATTCCGGTTATAGAAAGTGGATTCCGGTTACGTTAATTCTCTGTCAAATCGCGCGTTCAAAGCAGAAAACGAACGATTGTAAAACTCGTATAATATCACTTTTACACAACCTATTAAATGGTCCTTTTGTATATGAGTTACTTATGGTATATACAATTGATTTAAACCAAAAATAATACAGTTCTACTGTTTATTTACGAAATATAGGCCTATTCCGGTTATAGTAAGTGGATTCCGGTTATGTTAATTCTCTGTCAATACACGTGGTCAGAGCGAAAATGACCGTTTTTAAAACTCGTGTAAAATCAGTTTTCATTTTAATATTTTAATTTCTTTTTAAGAAACAACTTATTTTTCGTATCCATGATTGAATTATACCGGAAACTTAACAAAATTATATTTTATTTACGAGATACATGTCTATTTCGGTCAAGTAAATTCTGCATAGATAGCGTAATGACGAACGGACGACGGCCAATTTTAAAATTTCAATAACTTTTTTTTTTCATAACATATTTTACTTTAGTTTTGCATATATGTTGCTTATGTTAAATAAGATTGATTTAAACCAAAAACTATGTAAAACTACTGTTTATTAACGAAATATGGGCCTATTCCGGTAATTTATCTGGATTCCGGTCTATTCCGGTAATTTACGTGGATTCCGGTAAAACGGGTGACCGCATATTGACATTTTATGTCTTAATCATTCTGGACAATAATGAAAATAGGTCAGTCAAGTATGTAATCCCTAGAAAATGAAGACGTTATTATAATTATTATAAGGTTATGGCTCAGAGTCAGAGGTACTTTATTCTTCCATGAGTTTGAAGGAGATATCATTGACGCTGACGCCAATGATGAAAATCAGCTGAAGAATAAAAAAGTTATGGCTGATTTACATATATTGTTGACTGATTTGATAATTTCTACTTGACTGTGTTCTTGGCCCAATTTTTCCATTGAGTACCACAATTATGGTGGTTTAGTGTGCCCAGGTTAAAACATTGAATGACCAAATTATTAGTTGCATACTGTTGAAAATATGGTTTCTTAAGTAAGCACAATCATACGGTCAATTCTATACTAAAATAACACTGATAAATTGTGCACACTTGGTTAAATTACCTAAGTGGTATGTACACAATTTTCCCACCTTTCATGTTATCCTGGGCACACTATATATCCACACCGAAACAGCGATGTGATACAGCTTGACCAGATTAAACTGACACTCATTTAACTCTGTAAAACTTGTCTGGCTGTGCTCGGTTGTATTTGATTTGTATACTAAAAAAGGTGTGAGAAAATCCGACAGGAAGGTAGCACTCCACCTAACCAGCCAAGCAAAAAATCAGAAACACCACAACACGACTACCCTGAGCAATGCCCACGCATAAGCCAAAGAAACAATGAAAAATCCAAACTTATTATATACCGTTATCTCCGGACTTTTACGAATTATGCAAGGAGTCTCGGTTTAATCTGGTAGGACTATAACTGATATTGTTACGTATTACAGGACATACAGGAATGTAAGGACATAGATGAACTCGAAGATTTCAATAGACAAGCAAGGGATGTTCTAAATCAACTTAAAACTAAGATTCAGGTAAGCAAGAGATGTGTTAAATCAACTTAAAACTAAGATTCAGGTAAGCAAGAGATGTTCTAAATCAACTTAAAACTAAGATTCAGGTAGCAAGAGATGTTCTAAATCAACTTAAAACTTAGATTCGGGTAAGCAAGAGCTGTTCTAAACCAACTAAAAACTAAGATTTGGGTAAGCAAGAGATGTTCTAAATCAATTATTATTTAATTATAAGTGGCGCGCATTTAGTATTGGAGCTGTCAAAGTTTGGCAGATTAACAACCTTAATGTCTAGTTGACCATAATGAATGGACTATTTGCTGGGTCAATTTTTACCAGAGTTACAGCCCTTTGGTACTTTTACTATTTACCCCAATGGGGACACCTGTGTCCAATGGACACATTTCTAGTTTTATTCAAAGGGATAAGTCATAAAGCTTACTTGACTGAGAGAAAATACATTTACCCTTCAAAGGTATTTTGAAACAAATAGATTTTTTTGAAAGTCATAGAAGTATATTGTCTAGATAAATTTTTCATTATCACATGAATAACGTGATATTCCATGTGGTAACAAATGACAGAACAATGTTCTAATACGTGTGATAACAAATCCATGAAAATGTAACATCACCAGCTTATTCCTTATTTCTGATGTGGTTTTGACTCTGTGAGTTAACTATGATAATGTGATAAAAAGAATCTGTCATTCGTTGTCTTTGAGACCTCCATTTCTTAAACTCGTCACTTCGGCGAGCTAAATAATTTGTGTTTTCTAGACTCATTTAAAAAATGTTGATCTCCAAGGACAACTCATGACGGATCCTATATTTATTTGTCAGGACCTGGAACGACTTGGTAAAGAACAAGATCGAGACGAAGACAAGAAAGTCATACTTAAAAATGTCGAAAATCATCGACAAAGAATGACAAGGTATTGAATCAGTTCTATCCTTACCACTCTAATACTAAAATTTTCATCCTGTCGGTCTTCTTCAAGAGCTATGACACACTTACAATAGCTATGACACACTTACAATTTATCTACATTTAATAATGCAAAGTTTTAACCTGTACTAAACATATGTAGATAAATTGTAACTGTGTCATAGCTCTTGAAGAAGACCGACAGGTCGAGAATTTGAATATACATTTGTAAAAGAGTGGTTCTGCTGCAAACTATATTGTGATCCCCATTTAGGGATGTATTTATACTAAGTTATATCCTTGTTTTGAATTATTATAAATAGATATTTTGTTTACAAACTTTATATAATAGATCTTTTGTTTAGAAACTTTAGAGTCCCACCCACTGTTCAACAGTATTTCAAATTCAGTCAAATGATGCCTATTAAGTAAAGTTATCCGGACAAAATGCTGAACAATAAATGCCTTTAACTATCCTCATGTCATATCATGAGCATCAGGAAGACAAAATAACATAACACAAATACAAGGCACAATGCTCCCACATAATTGAATGAGAATGGCATGCCCAGGTTTCAGCTGTCAAAAGCTAAAAAAACTTTGAAGTTTCAATAAGATATGTCAACATGGTGACCTCAAGTGACCAAACAAGATTTAAGTAAACTATGATTTGACCTAGTGACCCAGTTTCGTACCCTGGAACAAAGTTTTACTATGATTTGACCTAGTGACCCAGTTTAGGACCCTGGAACAATGTTTTACTATGATTTGACCTAGTGACCCAGTTTCGTACCCTGGAACAAGGTTTTACTATGACTTGACCTAGTGACCCAGTTTCCGACCCTGGAACAAAGTTTTACTATGATTTGACCTAGTGACCCAGTTTTGTATCCTGGAATAATGTTTTACTATGATTTGACCTAGTGACCCAGTTTTGTATCCTGGAACAATGTTTTACTATGATTTGACCTAGTGACCCAGTTTCGTACCCTGGAACAAGGTTTTACTATGATTTGACCTAGTGACCCAGTTTTGTATCCTGGAACAATGTTTTACTATGATTTGACCTAGTGACCCAGTTTCCGACCCTGGAACAAGGTTTTACTATGATTTGACCTAGTGACCCAGTTGCGGACCCTGGAACAATGTTTTACTATGGTATGACCTAGTGACCCAGTTTCAGACCCCGGAACAAGGTTTTACTATGATTTGACCTAGTGACCGAGTTTCCGACCCTGGAACAATGTTTTACTATGATTTGACCTAGTGACCCAGTTCCGGACCCTGGAACAATATTTTGCTATGATTTGACCTAGTGACCCAGTTTCAAACCCAGTGACAAGGCTTCACTATGATTTAAACCTAGCAACCCAGTTTCGGACCCTGGAAATTATTCTATTCATGTCTATATATTTATTGTAGTAATATAGCATCACTGAGAAAGACCAACCTCACAGTAAAGATGTGTATAGATAAAAGTGAGAAAGATGAATTGTTTAAAGGTGGAACTGTTAGAAAAAGGTAGGTATTTCTTGTTATACTGTTAGTGATCTTGATCTACCTGATAAAGCAACCAACTGTGTAAGGAGCCATACTGGCAAGGCTTATAACCCTGTGACCTATATTTATTGTGTTTTCTGTCCGAAAACGTCAAGTGTCCAGTACTAGTAGCCAGTGCTCTTATTATCAATATTGGTTTGTTAAATCCCAAGATACAAAGTACATGTATATGGGGTTATATTGGAGTCACGCTTGAGGTAGGTCAGTCTGTTCACTATAACCATTTGTCAAAATTCTATGAAGTGTGGTAAGACAGATCAGTATCAAGTCCAGTTGTGTGTATCTTCGGGACACATTGGTCGGATAAATTTTAAGGGAGTAATAGCCTTTTGTTTTTTACAATAATACATTTTGTCTAACATATTTGGAGCTGCTGTGATAGCCGGGCAATCTTGTACTTTTCATTGCTAGGCAATAGTGCTATACAATATAGGTTGAAAAAGGTACAAAATGGTCTATTTCTGAACAGTCCTTTTGGTTCGATATGGTTGCCATAAAGGTCTTCCCATGCATTTATAGTTGGTGATGCTTTTTATATATCAGCGATAATTACATTAACGTTTATTGTTAAATGAACAAGTCTCTAAAAATGTCTCAAAATGAGTTTCATGTCTGGATAGTAATTGACTTAATATACCGCTGGCTTAGAATGAGAAGGTCGTAGCGTACATGTATATGACTTATACCAATCTAAAATCAGCTTAACAAGGCATTTCTGATGAGCCTTTTTTCGGTAAAAATCGGAAATTGTCATTTTGACTAAACTGATGTTGAAACAGCTTGTTTTACCATTAGTAAAGAGTGATATTCAGACAGTTTTGTTTTTGTTTTCTCAAAATATCTATTTTGTACTTACAGCCATCTTATTCTAAGCCAGTGATATAGTATCATGTCTACTGGATATATCATCATATCATAGATAAAATACAGCTGACTGATGTGTTTGTTTTCTGTTACAGAAATATCAACAATAAAGAAACATTAGCTAAAACAGCAACAAATATAACTGAGAGTTTATTAGAGTTAAATCAGACAATGGACGCCCAGGTGAAGAAAGGCAACCTAACACTAACTGCCCTGGGTACGTATTTAACATTCTTACAATGTCAGTATTTTACTCCATGTAAATGTATACATGACTATTCCGTGATTAGATTTCTGGTATATCACAGTTAGCTTTTGACTGTTGAATCTATATCTCTCGGATAAATGTCATCAATGGAATTTATGTCTTGTTTATCGCATGACTTCTTGAGTTCTTAACATAGAGCCTGACGTTGTGCAAACTTCTCTTTTCATAGTGTTTTTATTTATTTCTTTCATTAAAACTATATTCTGGCAACAGTTATTGCATGTATAAATTTGTATGTATTAAAATAAAATACATAGTTTGGAATGTGCTCTGAAGATGCATCAGTTTGAATAAAAATGAGCATAAAGGTAAAAATTCCAGGGGTGAAGGTTTATACTTAGAACAGCTGAAGCTGTCTATAGCAAAATGACAAATAACTTATTACTCCGCAAACAAATTAGGTCAAAGTACACATGTTAGAATGCAAATAGATTTTAGTTTTTCGTGATATACTGGTGAATAAATCACAGTTTCGAGTTAATATGCACTGTTATTCATCACTCGGGCCTACTGCCTTCATAATTAATTCCTATGCATATGAACTCTAAACCTTGATATATTCATCAGTATATCCAGCAAAACTTAGATCTATTTTCTAAGTCAACTTTACACTAATAACTGCCCTCGGTACATATTGAGCTATTGTTGTCTATGATTAAAAATTGTATGCAGTTGACTCATATAATCATTTAGCCTGATACCTCGTAGAAATGTAATTTCATGTTCTGTTCCATGTCCATTAGTTTTTACAATCCCTTATTCAAAATAGTGCATGTAATAAAGTTTTTATGCTCCAACACCTACTTAGTTATTTCCTTTCGTGTGTCCGTCTGGTTGTCTGTTCCTTCTTCTGTCTGGTTGTCTGTACGTCCATCCATTTGTTACAAAATGTTGTATAAACAAGTTGATTGGCTTAGCTAGTTATCATGGACAAGGCTTCCACCAGGGCATAAGCGTTTACTGAACACATTCTTGTTTATCAATGAGTCAATCATATTGACCATGTCAATTTTTGTGCTTTTCAGAGGCTTCTTCAAAAAATCTAACAGACACGCATGAGGAATTTAAAAGTATGGGTGGCCATATACAGAACTCTAAACGATTGTTGACCAAATATGGTCGAAGAGAACTCACAGATAAACTCTTAATATTTATTGCACTTGTGTTCTTTTTTGCAACAGTGATATATATTTTAAAACGACGTATATGGTAGCGTATATATGGTATTGGATTTGTGATTATTCATGTAATTATATAGTGCTGGAGAAGGAACAGTTTTAAGTGTTTTGGTGGAAGTGTTATTCTGTTAAAGGTATATTATTGCCTAGATTTGTCAGTTAACAATACCACATAACATGATATGCTCAATTGTATGATGTTACATTGGGTTCTAATCATCAAATAACTGCCCACGGGCAAACGCTATGTTACTATATCGCTGACTTAGAACAAGAAGGTCGTAACTACCAAATCGATATATTGAGAAAACAAGAGAAAACTGTCTGTAATTTACTCTTTACCTATGGGAAAACACAGTTTTTAAAACTTCATTTTGGTCAACATGACAATTTCAGATTTTCATGAAAATATGCTCATAAGAAGCGCCTTGTGAAGCAGATTTCAAATATGTATGAGTCTTATAAGATCGTAAAAGGTAGTTACGACCTTCTGGTTCTAAACCAGCAATATATACCATGGGATAGCAGATTATATAAGATTAGCCCACTTGACCACAATACAGCCTGTGTCATAGCAGCTTTTGACAGCCATATACCTGTCTACGATTTTTCTCGAGGCCCCTTTTGGGGAAGTCAATAATATTTGATGCGACAGCTTTAAGACAATTCTATGACAGCGGAACAAAATATTATGACCAGACTACCAATATTTGGATTTTATTTCGGGGCAATTGATTTATCGGATACTGCTTTGAATTTAATCACAGCATTATTTATACTTCACTCGTATTGTAGGACAAGCATTGTACATCAGCTATAGCTTGGCTATTATGACCTGAACCTGACCTTAATGCAAGAATATATTACAAGGTTCTTGTTATTAATGTATAACAATTTCCGCGAGCAAATCGTGCAATATTGGTATTTCAAGATTTGTGTTTGTATTACATCTCTAGGGTCTTCGTGATACTCCCCGATTATGAAAACATGCACTCAGTGTTGTAAACATAGGCAATATATCGACTGTTCAATTATGCTAATCAAAAGGTCAGACTCGTGTCAAATTAGCCAAGCAATGTACATGTATGCGATATGTGTGATCTGTCTTGGTATAGGCAATTGTGTCTGCAGCCTGAATGTGATTCTTATTTTATTTCAGATATTGTAAAATCATTAAATTTTGTGGTGATTAAATTTCACTTTCAACCACAAAATCAAATCCCTTCATGATCAAACAATAATTTTGACCCTCATACTTAAATGTATTACCTGAAATTCAGAAACCACAAATAAATGTCCCATTGAAATGATCTTAATTACTTCACCAAGAAATTTCGTTCCATCAAAATTATATGATTTTACAGTATTTAAATTGTGCTATTAAAATCATGTAGTTGATATCTCACAGGATTTTAAATGATGAAATAAAATCAGAATATTTTGGTCCTAATCATCGTTTGATTTATTACTTTATACTACATGTCATCGACTTAATTTAGTTGTGTAACATGGGTAATTGGGTATCTGACAATGACTCCTGATAGACCTGATATGTTGTTACGTTAAGAATCAATGAATAAATACATTGAGTATCTTCCATGTTAGCCAGATAATTTTTTGTGCCAATATACGTTTTTATGCTTCAGCATCTACAGATTTGAATGCATAAAGCGATGCACCTTACCGTCCGTCGCTTCGTTCATCCGTTCATTGTTGGAACTCAAATATTTTTAAAGTCCATCAGTACATTGCTTTCAAACTTGGAATACTTGTTAACCATTAAAAACACATCACATTGTCAAAGCCATGTAACACTATCCAACATTTCAAAAGAATGATGGCCCCTGAATTATTTAGCCATTTTTATGGAATTACTTAACCATTTTTATGGACAAGGCTTCCATTTGGCATGAGCATTTACTGAACGTAGTCTTGTTACATTTTTATACTGTATAATTTTTATCACTTAACCTGCAGGTCTGGGAGTGCCATAAAGCCATGTTTTCTTAAATCATATTATTTTGTCCACTCGTTTAATAAAACTTGTATGTAATGAGCACTCATGCAAGATCCTGTATATAACAAATACCTAGTTGTTATTTAACCCTTATAATAATAATGGTCCTGAATACATTTGAGGATGGTTTGGAAAATAATTGTTAATAATGTTTCATTTTACATGAGTACTGTTATGCTGTCAATTTATACTAGTACGAGTTGAGCCCAGGTCCCACTGGGCATGTTTTGCCTCGGTACTGTACTTCAGATTTGAATAAATAGGAACAGGGGTTTCACAAATTTTCTAATGACCCGAAGCTTCCCCTAGTAGACCATGAGGATGCTTTTCCCGATCCGTACCGATGCTGATTTATTAAATCAGGAGTACATTGCCGTGGCAAAAATACTCATTGGGACCTAGGGTTAATGTTACTCTTGTGATGTTAGGCGAAGGTGTTTGTCCAAAGTTTTTAAGTTTATCCTCTGTACCTTGTGATAAAAAAATTGATTGACAACTGGCGTAATGTCAATAGACCTACTCTGTGTATCCACAAATTTGTAGGTACAAATAGATTTTTAACGTTATAATTCTTGTGTCACAGACACTTGAATATATATATCTGGACAATAGAGTTCGGACAGTTGTGTTTGCATATGAATACAAAACCAGTCTAATTAGGCCAGTTTTAATTGTACCTACATGTAAATTAAAGGAAAAACAACCATGCACTAAGTTCAGATATCGTCTATTACGGACCACAGTCATACCTTTGAAGCTCTTTGGTGTTACAATGAAACTTGTTAACATTAGTCAAATTGGCTGGCCCTTTCAATAGGGGTGACACTATAATAAACAAGCACTTTACCTTTTATAATCATCATTAATGTTACTGAATATATCAATATTTGTTTTGTTATGCAATAAAGAACTAAAGCATTAGTCTGTGTTAGTTTGATATATTGTTCTTGTTTCTGAAATTAATGATGATAAAGCTTAAAGAGGCATTCCCTATGACTAGGGAAACAGCTTGTGACTATTTTGGCTCGTTACGGAAATATGTTTTCATTCTTTTCTTGGTAATTAGTGGGAGCCTTTTGTTGAAAATTTGAGGAGTTTAAGCAATAATGATTTTCATTTAATGTATAATATTCCTGAATCGATTTATATGATCAAAGTTATAGGGAATGCCTCTTTAAGCAGCATAATAATCATTTGATTGGGTCAACATCTTACTGATATGGTGGACTGATGGATAACATGCCTTAGAAATTATATCACCAACAAAACAGAGTTTGACCGCCCCAAATTTTCACCCATTCTTTCCTTTTCTCTAATGAATAGACATACTGTATGTTACATGTGTTTATATATACAAGAATGAAATTAAGCAAATAAAGATTGCTTCCAAATTTGATGTCTTAAGGACTGATAAGCCCAGCCTCACTCCAATGTGTACGCCATCTTTGATAAGTGGGTATTTTGCTTTGCACATGTCTGTCTTCTGTCGGTCGGTAGATCAAATGGTTTCCATTCTGACTTCAATAACCCCAGAACACTTCGCAGATGGCCCCTATTGACAGTGAGGTCACTGTGATCTTCACCATTTTTTACTCACTTTTCGAAGAAACATCTATTGTTATTATATACGTCTATCATAAAGTTCTGTTGTCGTGATGAGATCATGTGGGTTGGTTAAGTTTATTGTCAGAGTCATTTTCTAAAATACTATTCAAGGTATCCACTTGAAACTTAGCATAGTTATTCACCATCAGTCCACCACAAGAGGAGTCCATACTGACAAGACTGGTTACCATGTGACCTATATTTATTGAGTTATATGTTTTTGTTATTATCAAAAATGAGAAATTCGAGCCTCCATCACTGGTAGGTGGTGCTCTTATTTTTCATGACCATTCAGTAACTCAAGACCGCTTTGCACTAGTATATTAAAACTTTTCATGAAGGTTGGCCAGCAACAGTCGATGACCCCTATTGATTTTTATGTCAGTAGGTTGGCCAAGGTCACTTTGAATCTTACCATTTCCGACTACTGTATAGCGGGTATATTTCACGGTGTCCAATTTTCGCGTTAATAGGATCCTTTTGAATTCACAGTGTCTTGATTTCAAAAACCTTTTTTGCTGACGATCAAAACATCCTTTATCTATACCAAGAATAACTTAAGTAGTGATATGATGTTAAATGAAACTTGCAATTGCCTTCAAACATGGACATCTCAGGTCCGGAATCAGGATTTTCAGAGTGGGGGGCACAAGGTATGTACGGGAGTCGGACCACGAAATGTTGTTTGGGGATCCAGGGCACTTGCTTAAGGGGTAGAAAAAATAAATAATTTTTTTTGGCTCAAGTGGGGTTTGAACCCACAGCATACAGAAAAAACGTAAAATTACAGAACTTGAGTACTCTTCAAGAGGAGATTCTTAATAACACCCTAATATCAGTGTTCGTATTGACTAATTTTAAGATGGCAGGAGTTCGCTCCCTCAGATTTTCAAAGGTGAGGCAACTCTGTACAGACGCAGGAGTTTGCTGCATTGATTGTCAAAGGGAGACAAAGTCCATGTCGATTAAATTTAAGACAGAAGGAGTTTACTCCCTTATTTTCCACAGGGAGGCAACTGCATACCGACTAAATTAAAGCTGACAGGAATTTGCTCCCTTAGATTTTCGAAGGGAGGCAACTCCGCACTGACTAATTTTAAGTCTGTAGGAGTTTGTTCCCTTTGATTATCAAAGGGAGGCAAATCTTTACCAACTAATTTAAAGTCGGCTGGAGTTCGCTCCCTTTAATTTCCAAAGGGAGGCAACTTTGCACTGACTAATTTTAAGTCTGTAGGAGTTCGCTCACTTTGATTATCGAAGGGAGGCAACTCTTTACAAACTTATTTAAAGTCGGATGGATCTCGTCCGAGTTGTACAGAATGTATAGTTTTCACCGAGTCCTCTTATGATTTGTGAAAATCCGTACGATGCTCGTGCGAGTTTCGATATCCGTACGGTAGTCCAGTCGTGCGAGATCAGAAAAATCAATAGATCCTAGTGGAACGATGTCGACTTAGTGACTTAATTACGTCACATTGAGGAGATAAAAGTCAGAAATTGAAAAAATTTCACAGGAGACTGCCCTACGTCTAAATAGATCAAAACCGAACATCCTGAATGGCAGCTTGGATATCATGAAGTTGCATATACTTTATCGTACATGCATACGCGATTACCATGTTTACACAGAGTTATTTAGCTCTTAGCAGGTTGCTAACGTAGTGCGCGTTGTTAGATACCTGTATGTTGGCACCATTACCGTACGGAGCGTGAACATATATAAGGGATCCATTCACTGCTGGATTAGGACGCCATATTCGCACGTCGCCATTAGCGTTGTATGCGTATACAGCGCCACCAAACGGTGACCGATCAGATTGAGAGCTACCATAACCCGGAAATCGAAATCCTTGGTTTACACCATCGTCGGCTTGTACGTAGAATAAAAATAAATCAACATCCGAGGAAAACTTCTTAAAAGCTGGCCATTCGGTGATCTCTTTGTTTTCTTGCTGCTTTTCAATATCGCTGTTCCTTCCATTCACTGTCTCGCGTTTCCATGCTAAAACACGAACATGTCCTTTAAGCACATTAATGCCACTTACGATAGATGAACCCCACCCATCTGGCAAACCAAAAAGGCGATGATGGTAGGTACCGGTCGTCTTACTCAAATATCCTGTCCATATTCTAACCACACTTTCATTATACGCGTAAACAACACCGCCTCCATTTGAATACTTGCTATGCATTACTGTTGTACCAATGCCTTCCGATATACGTATATCACCACCGGGTGAACCACAACGAACCTGAACGTTCACTAGACCAGGGTATTCGTTTAGTCCATGTGACAATTCATAAAATGTCAATGATTTGTTAGTTACGTCTAAAGGTAACCATTCTGATTTCATGTCTGGTTCCGGCAAATCAGAGGGTATCCAGACCTTGATTCGAACATATGCTTCAGTTGCGATCTGTTGATTGTTACCCAGACGCCGGTCGTTCGTTCCTCCAGTGTTTACAACCACTCCACGATCATAGTCGTTATGTTTTATCGGTACTGTTATGTAAACGTTCATGTTGTCATAGAAGTACACCACGCCACCATATACCTCGCCAGCCACATCATCGTCACCTTGAAACGCCGAATCTCCTGTAAATATCCAACCAGCATTGGGTCCTGATGATGGCTGTATCTGCACGTCCACCTTGTATGGTAGAGTTCCGAGTCCATGGAACACCGTCTGGCTAACTAACTCCGGGTCCTGAGCACGCATTAAGATCCACTCACTGACGAATGATGGCTCGCGTATTGTATTCAGTGTGTCATCGTTCTTAGCGTGGCATGACTGGTTGAGCTGTGTCGTGTCTTCTAATAGATCGGTTTTGGACTTTTGTAAAGTTACCATTATTTCTCGGTCGGATTCAGCTTCCCTTTTGACGGCAAGCAAATGTCGATCCAATTGTGATAACTTGTCCGACAAACCTTTGATAATTGACTCGTGATCTTTCAGTTTATTCTCCAAGCCGCTGATAACATTTTTAGCTTGATGTAATGTTCGTTCTAGACGCTTGGATTTTGACTTTTCGTCCTTAAAACTCTTCAGCAACACCGAATATATTGCATTACTCGGAGCGATATCTCCTGTGTGTACTTCCGGCGAATTGTCATGTTGTGCGTCTACTTCCGGCGGGATATTATCCTTATTTCTTCTCTCCATGATTTCAACTTTGGATTCCAATATTTTCACCTTAGACGTCAATTGTATCCATACCTTTCGTTTGATTGCACTGATATCTTCAAAAATAAGATCCTGTGCCGATTTCAACTCCTCAAGTGACGGTTGGGAACTGACCATAACATTATAACTAGTCAATTGAACAGTTACAAGTAGTACACTCCTTAAAATCAAAGAACTCATCTTTCAATTTCACAGCAACAACCGATTAAAGTAGATATGTGCAACAGTGCGAACTACAACTCATTATTTTAACTTCATGTCGATACTTGAGTCCTTATATAATTATGAAATTATAATTACGCGAAGCAGGATGTTACAAGTACATTTTTCAGACGTTTATATCCGGTTGTTTTCCACCACAATAATAAGGCCATGCAAACTTTACATGTTTCAAACGGTAAAATGTCTAATAATTTACCGGAACTTTTATACTACATGGACAACATCAAAGGAATCAGGGCCCGTATTCATAAAGCTCCTAAGGGGAAATATTGCTTAGGTTGATATATTTACGTAAGGTTTTATAGGAATTCCCTTAGTTTTATATGCTTTCACCTTAGATATCTGAAACATCATTAAGTATTATTCAGGGAATTCCTATAAAACCTATATATTTCCCCTTAGGAGCTTTATGAATACGAACCCAGAACCATATTTTATGGTACAGTAAAGAGTATTTGGTTGTTGACTATGAGCTAATCAAGTTAGCTGAGTGGAGTATGCAACAACTGTACTATAATACATTGATTCCTGTACTATTATAACATTACACCACTATTTTATATGCTGCCTGAGATTTCTAATGGCTGGACCACTATACTCAATAGACTTATACCGACTCCGAGCGATGTCCTGAACCGATGTCTACCCATCGTGCACACGGTTGCTATCTTATTCTGGACAATGGGTGCCGGACGGGCATTGATCGATGATCGTCTATGACATTCCGGTCTCGGGTTCGATTTACCGGTTTCCAAAAAGTACTTCGGTCAATCATTGGACGGTGGTCGGATATGATTTGTGATCTGCCTCCCTTCTTAATAACACCTACACTTGTTAAATAGGCCTACCTGTCTTATTCATGATTTGGACAGCTTTTTATTAACAATGCAAGAATTATATTTTGTTTTAGTATATATATATATATACAATACCACTGTGTATAGTCGATTTCTGACAATTGCTATAAGGTATACACTTTGAATTACATATAATGGCAATAAGTCATACAGTGATCAGGTTTTACATGGTCTTTCAATAGTAATAAATGATACAAGATAAATTTGATAGTAATTCGAGTAGTTTAGGCCGAACATAATACCTCTGATCTGAATTCTTCAGGAAGCAAAACTATATATGGCCTCTTGTTCTGACATCTGGGACCTGGTCCCTTGTCCCACGATTCCTAAACACATGGATTGTGGCATTCAAGAGCATTTTACGTATACTGCTTATATACGCATGTAGTGCTCATTCGCCTGGTCAAAAACAGTCAATACGTTCATGGCTATTTCTGGTGGAATCTTTTACAAGATCTGTATTTACAGTTTATAAGTATAAATTTTGAAGACATACTGTCAGGATACCTATGTACATATCTGATATTCTAGAAAGAATTATATCAGTCAAGTTTTTAGAAACGTTGTTTTATTGTCAGTGTCATCACATTCTTCGAAGGGCATAAAATAAAAACACATTTTACAAACCATAGTAACTGAGGTTTGGTGCACACCTATAAAGGCTGTGACAGTCGCTTTCAACACATAATTCTTTGGTTATTTTTTGGTCCCGTGAATCAGTTTAACGGCCACCAGTGGAAACGTTGTCGTCATCACAAGTAACCACAAATGTGACGTGAATGTTTGGCAATAATGAACAATCTGGGCCGTCGTAAGAAGTATCGTTCGCAAAGTTTGATTACTTTTAAGTTGTTTTCTTTCATTTCATTCAGGAATGAAATAACGTGTGCCTGTTCAATAACTGTTCTATTTTTCATTCAAAATTTGAAACAAAATCTCTACCAACTGGGGGCACGAGCCCTTGTGCCCAGTGCTTGGATCCGTGTCTGCATGTGCGCAGTAAATTCCTCTGGTGAGACTGATAGAGGAGAAAACACGAGAAACATACATGTATGCACTTGAAGGCAATCATTTTTATTGTAAGCTTTTATAATATGTAAACTTTATCCCTTATATCATAACAGTTTAGTTATTCTTGATAATAAAGGATCTTTCCGTTTAACAGAAAAAAATGATTGGAAAATGATGCGTATACATTTGTATATTGAGTTCTAATTGCCGCAAAAAGAGCACTACATTTATATTACCATAATACATTTACTGTAGGCGTTTGTTTTGATTACCTGGTATATGATCAATGTTATTCTTGTCACTTAAGCCACAGAAGATACCTGAAAATGTTGACAATGCCGATGCATGCCACATGTTTTCAAAAATTAATAGCACTTTAAATACATTATAATTGCAATGCAGTTACTATAATTGCTTAATATTAATGAAAACGTACCTGTGACGATATTACGGCTATAGAAGACCGAGAACCAACCAACCAACCAAACGAGCAGGGATATTGGTGTGTTGACCCCTGTCTAAATTAAAAAGTATACTTAATTGAGGCTACGATCACAACGCTCGTACGATGTCCATACGGATTTACCAACTCATACGAGTCTGAAATATTTTAATCCTAACGTTCTTAGCATCTGGTCACAGCTCGTACGGGTCTCGTACGAGTTGTAAAGAATGTATAGTTTTCAACGAGTCCTCTATGCGTTATGAAAATCCGTACGATGCTCGTGCGAGTTTCGATATCCGTACAGGCTCCGTACTGTAGTCCAGTCGTGCGAGTTCAAAAAAATCAATAGATCCTAGTGAAACAATGGCGACTTAGTGACTTACGTCACATTGAGGAGATAAAAGTCAGAAATTAAAAAAAATCTCACAGAAGACTGCCCTACGTCTAAATAGATCAAAACCAAACATCCTGAATGGCAGCTTGGATATCATGGAGTTGCATATACTTTATCGTACATGTATACGCAATTACCATGTTTACACAGAGTTATTTAGCTCTTAGCAGGTTGCTAACGTAGTGCACGTTGTTAGATACCTGTATGTTGGCACCATTACCGTACGGAGCGTGAACATATATAAGGGATCCATTCACTGCTGGATTAGGACGCCATATTCACACGTCGCCATTAGCGTTGTATGCGTATACAGCGCCACCAAACGGTGACCGATCAGATTGAGAGCTACCATAACCCGGAAATCGAAATCCTTGGTTTACACCATCGTCGGCTTGTACGTAGAATAAAAATAAATCAACATCCGGGGAAAACTTCTTAAAAGCTGGCCATTCGGTGATCTCTTTATTTCCTTGGTGCTTTTCAATCTTGCTGTTCCTTCCATTCACTCTCTCGCGTTTCCATGCTAAAACACGAACATGTCCTTTAAGGACAGCAATGCCACTTACGATAGACGAACCCCACCCATCTGGCAAACCAAAAAGGCGATGATGGTAGGTACCGGTCGTCTTACTCAAATACCCTGTCCATATTCTAACCACGCTTTCATTATACGCGTAAACAACACCGCCTCCATTTGAATACTTGCTATGCATTACTGTTGTACCAATGCCTTCCGATATACGTATATCACCACCAGGTGAACCACAACGAACCTGAACGTTCACTAGACCAGGATATTCGTGTAGTCCATGTGATAATTCATAAAATGTCAATGATTTGTTAGTTACGTCTAAAGATAACTATTCTGATTTCATGTCTGGTTCCGGCAAATCAGAGGGTATCCAGACCTTGATTCGAACATATGCTTCAGTTGCGATCTGTTGATTGTTACCCAGACGCCGGTCGTTCGCTCCTCCAGTGTTTACAACCACTCCACGATCATAGTTGTTATGTTTTATTGGTACTGTTATGTAAACGTTCATGTTGTCATAGAAGTACACCACGCCACCATATACCTCGCCAGCCACATCATCATCACCTTGAAACGCTGAATCTCCTGTAAATATCCAACCAGCATTGGGTCCTGATGATGGCTGTATCTGCACGTCCACCTTGTATGGTAGAGTTCCGAGTCCATGGAACACCGTCTGGCTAACTAACTCCGGGTCCTGAGCACGCATTAAGATCCACTCACTGACGAATGATGGCTCGCGTATTGTATTCAGTGTGTCATCGTTCTTAGCGTGGCATGACTGGTTGAGCTGTGTCGTGTCTTCTAATAGATCGGTTTTGGACTTTTGTAAAGTTACCATTATTTCTCGGTCGGATTCAGCTTCCCTTTTGACGGCAAGCAAATGTCGATCCAATTGTGATAACTTGTCCGACAAACCTTTGATAATTGACTCGTGATCTTTCAGTTTATTCTCCAAGCCGCTGATAACATTTTAAGCTTGATGTAATGTTCGTTCTAGACGCTTGGATTTTGACTTCTCGTCCTTAAAACTCTTCAGCAACACCGAATATATTGCATTACTCGGAGCAATATCTCCCGTGTGTACTTCCGGCGAATTGTCATGTTGTGCGTGTACTTCCGGCGGGATATTATCCTTATTTCTTCTCTCCATGATTTCAACTTTGGATTCCAATATTTTCACCTTAGACGTCAATTGTATCCATACCTTTCGTTTGATTGCACTGATATCTTCAAAAATAAGATCCTGTGCCGATTTCAACTCCTCAAGTTACGGTTGGGAACTGACCATAACATTATAACTAGTCAATTGAACAGTTACAAGTAGTACACTCCTTAAAATCAAAGAACTCATCTTTCAACTTGACAGCAACAACCGATTAAAGTAGATATGTGCAACAGTGCGAACTACAACTCATTATTTTAACTTCATGTCGATACTTGAGTCCTTATATATGAAATTATAATTACGCGAAGCAGGATGTTACAAGTACATTTTTCAGACGTTTATATCCGGTTGTTTTCCACCACAATAATAAGGCCATGCAAACTTTACATGTTTCAAACGGTAAAATGTCTAATAATTTACCGGAACTTTTATACTACATGGACAACATCAAAGGAATCAGGGCCCATATTCATAAAGCTCCTAAGGGGAAATATTGCTTAGGTTGATATATTTACGTAAGGTTTTATAGGAATTCCCTTAGTTTTATATGCTTTCACCTTAGATATCTGAAACATCATTAAGTGTTATTCAGGGAATTCCTATAAAACCTATATATTTCCCCTTAGGAGCTTTATGAATACGGACCCAGAACCATATTTTATGGTACAGTAAAGAGTATTTGATTGTTGACTCTCTATGAGCTAATCAAGTTAGCTGAGTGGAGTATGCAACAACTGTACTATAATACATTGATTCCTGTACTATTATAACATTACACCACTATTTTATATGCTGCCTGAGATTTCTAATGGCTGGACCACTATACTCAATAGACTTATACCGACTCCGAGCGATGTCCTGAACCGATGTCTACCCATCGTGCACACGGTTGCTATCTTATTCTGGACAATGGGTGCCGGACGGGCATTGATCGATGATCGTCTATGACATTCCGGTTTCGGGTTCGATTTACCGGTTTCCAAAAAGTACGTCGGTCAATCATTGGACGGTGGTCGGATATGATTTGTGATCTGCCTCCCTTCTTAATAACACCTACACTTGTTAAATAGGCCTACCTGTCTTATTCATGATTTGGACGGCTTTTTATTAACAATGCAAGAATTATATTTTGTTTTAGTATATATATATATACAATACCACTGTGTATAGTCGATTTCTGACAATTGCTATAAGGTATACACTTTTAATTACATATGATGGCAATAAGTCATACAGTGATCAGGTTTTACATGGTCTTTCAATAGTAATAAATGATACAAGATAAATTTGATAGTAATTCGAGTAGTTTAGGCCGAACATAATACCTCTGATCTGAATTCTTCAGGAAGCAAAACTATCTATGGCCTCTTGTTCTGACATCTGGGACCTGGTCCCTGGTCCCACGATTCCTAAACACATGGATTGTGGCATTCAAGAGCATTTTACGTATACTGCTTATATACGCATGTAGTGCTCATTCGCCTGGTCAAAAACAGTCAATACGTTCATGGCTATTTCTGGTGGAATCTTTTACAAGATCTGTATTTACAGTTTATAAGTATAAATTTTGAAGACATACTGTCAGGATACCTATGTACATATCTGATATTCTAGAAAGAATTATATCAGTCAAGTTTTTAGAAACGTTGTTTTATTGTCAGTGTCATCACATTCTTCGAAGGGCATAAAATAAAAACACATTTTACAAACCATAGTAACTGAGGTTTGGTGCACACCTATAAAGGCTGTGACAGTCGCTTTCAGCACATTATTCTTTGGTTATTTTTTGGTCCCGTGAATATGGGTATAACGGCCACCAGTGGAAACGTTGTCGTCATCACAAGTAACCACAAATGTGACGTGAATGTTTGGCAATAATGAACAATCTGGGCCCGTCGTAAGAAGTACCGTTCGCAAAGTTTGATTACTTTTAAGTTATTTTCTTTCATTTCATTTAGGAATGAAATAATGTGTGCCTGTTCAATAACTGTTTTATTCTTCATTCAAAATTGAAAACAAAATCTTTACCAACTGGGGGGAACGAACCCTCGTGACCAGTGCCTGGATCCGTGTCTGCATGTGCGCAGTAAATTCCTCTGGTGAGACTGATAGAGGAGAAAACACGAGAAACATACATGTATGCACTTTAAGGCAATAATTTTTATTGTAAGCTTTATGTAAACTTTATCCATTATATCATAACAGTTTAGTTATATTTAGATAATTAAGAATCTTTCCGTTTAACAGCAAAAAATGGTTGGGAAATGATGCGTATACATTTGTATATTGAGTTCTTTTTGCCGCAAAAGAGCACTATATTTATATTACTATAATACATTTACTGTTGGAGTTTCTTTATCATTGTATTACCTGGAATATGATCAATGTTATTCTTGACACTTAAGCCACAGTAGTGATACCTGAAAATGTTGACAATGCCGATGCATGCCACATGTTTTCAAAAATTAATAGCACTTTAAATACATTATAATTGCAATGCAGTTACTATAATTGCTTAATATTAATGAAAACGTACCTGTGACGATATTACGACTGTAGAAGGCCGAGAACCAACCAACCAACCAAACGAACAGGGATATTGGTGTGTTGACCCCTGTCTAAATTAAAAAGTATACTTAATTGGGGCTACGGTCACAACGCTCGTACGATGTCCGTACGGATTTACCAACTCATACGAGTCTGAAATATTTTAATCTTAACGTTCTTAGCATCTGGTCACAGCTCGTAGGTGTCTCGTACGAGTTGTACAGAATGTATAGCTTTCACCGAGTCCTCTACGAGTTGTGAAAATCCGTACGATGCTCGTACGAGGTTTCGATATCCGTACGGGCTCCGTACGGACGTCCAATCGTGCGAGTTCAGAAAAATCAATAGATCCTAGTGAAACAATCTCGACTTAGTGACTTACGACACCTTGTCGAGATAAACGTCAGAAATTAAAAAAATCTCCCAGCTGACTACCCCACGTCTAAATAGATCCAAACCGAACATCCTGAATGACAGCATGGGTATCATGGAGTTGTATATTGTACGTACTTTAGCTTGCATATATACACGATTACCATGTTTACACAGAGTTATTTAGCTCTAAGCAGGTTGCTAACGTAGTGTGCGTTGTTAGATACCTGTATGTTGGCACCATTACCGTACGGAGCGTGAACATGTATAAGGGATCCATTCACTGCTGGATTAGGACGCCATATTCGCACGTCGCCATTAGCGTTGTATGCGTATACAGCGCCACCAAACGGTGACCGATCAGATTGAGAGCTACCATAACCCGGAAATCGAAATCCTTGGTTTACACCATCGTCGGCTTGTACGTAGAATAAAAATAAATCAACATCCGGGGAAAACTTCTTAAAAGCTGGCCATTCGGTGATCTCTTTGTTTTCTTGCTGCTTTTCAATATCGCTGTTCCTTCCATTCACTGTCTCGCGTTTCCATGCTAAAACACGAACATGTCCTTTAAGCACATTAATGCCACTTACGATAGATGAACCCCACCCATCTGGCAAACCAAAAAGGCGATGATGGTAGGTACCGGTCGTCTTACTCAAATATCCTGTCCATATTCTAACCACACCTTCATTATAAGCGTAAACAACACCGCCTCCATTTGAATACTTGCTATGCATTACTGTTGTACCAATGCCTTCCGATATACGTATATCACCACCGGGTGAACCACAACGAACCTGAACGTTCACTAGACCAGGGTATTCGTTTAGTCCATGTGACAATTCATAAAATGTCAATGATTTTTTAGTTACGTCTAAAGGTAACCATTCTGATTTCATGTCTGGTTCCGGCAAATCAGAGGGTATCCAGACCTTGATTCGAACATATGCTTCAGTTGCGATCTGTTGATTGTTACCCAGACGCCGGTCGTTCGTTCCTCCAGTGTTTACAACCACTCCACGATCATAGTTGTTACTTTTTATTGGTACTGTTATGTAAACGTTCATGTTGTCATAGAAGTACACCACGCCACCATATACCTCACCAGGCACATCATCATCACCTTGAAACGCCGAATCTCCTGTAAATATCCAACCAGCATTGGGTCCTGATGATGGCTGTATCTGCACGTCCACCTTGTATGGTAGAGTTCCGAGTCCATGAAACACCGTCTGGCTAACTAACTCCGGGTCCTGAGCACGCATTAAGATCCACTCACTGACGAATGATGGCTCGCGTATTGTATTCAGTGTGTCATCGTTCTTAGCGTGGCATGACTGGTTGAGCTGTGTCGTGTCTTCTAATAGATCGGTTTTGGACTTTTGTAAAGTTACCATTATTTCTCGGTCGGATTCAGCTTCCCTTTTGACAACAAGCAAATGTCGATCCAATTGTATTAACTTGTCCGACAAACCTTTGATAATTGACTCGTGATCTTTCAGTTTATTCTCCAAGCCGCTGATAACATTTTTAGCTTGATGTAATGTTCGTTCTAGACGCTTGGATTTTGACTTTTCGTCCTTAAAACTCTTCAGTAACACCGAATATATTGCATTACTCGGAGCAATATCTCCCGAGTGTACTTCCGGCGAATTGTCATGTTGTGCGTGTACTTCCGGCGGGATATTATCCTTATTTCTTCTCTCCATGATTTTAATTTTGTATTCCAATATTTTCACCTGAGACGTTAGTTGTATCCATACCTTCCGTTTGATTGCACTGATATCTTCAAAAATAAGATCTTGTGCCGATTTTAACTCCTCAATGGACGGTTGGGAACTAACCATAACATTATAACTAGTCAATTGAACAGTTACAAGTAGTACACTCCTTAAAATCAAAGAATTCATCTTTCAATTTCACAGTAATAACCAATTAAAGTAGATATGTGCAACAGTGCGAACTACAACTATTTTAACTACATGGCGATACTTGAGTCCTTATATATGGGATTATAAATAAGCGAAGCAGGATGTTACAAGTACATCTTTCAGATGTTTATATCCGGTTGTTTTCCACCACAATAATAAGGCCAGGCAAACTGTATATGTTTCAAAGGGTAAATGTCTGATAATTTGCAGTAACTTTTATGCCGCATGGCTAACCTTAAATGAATCAGAGCCATATGTTCTGGTATAGTAAAGTTTATTCTATTGTGTGACATTATGAGCTAATCAAGTTTCATGAGTTGAGCACGAAAACAACTGTATAATTACATGGGGACCAGGATTATATTGATTCCGGTACTATTATTACATTACACCACTATTTATAATTATGCCGCCTGATATTTCTAATGACTGGGTCACTTTACTCAATAGTTTACACCGACACCGAGCGATGTCTCTACTATATGTACGCATCGTGTACACGGTTGCAATCTGATTCTGGAAAATGGGTGTCGGACGGGCAGCGTATGATGATCGTCTATAAACGCCCGGCACCGGGTCCGATTAACCGATTGCCAAAACGTAGGCTGGCCGATCATTGAACGGTGGTCGGATATGATTTGTGATCCAGGTATCCAGACAAGGATAACAACAATAATGTGGTGGTCGACTCTCGTTAAACGGTTCGCAGGAGGCCTTTGGTAGTAAAAACTCACATTTAAGGGTTTTGAAAAACAGAATCTGAACAACCGTCCTGTTTAAACAAACATTTCGATAATAAACGTGCAATTAAATCATAGTGGTCCCAACTTAGTGGTGTTCACCACACCATTATGCAAAAGTAGGACCGGACATCCTAGTAAATAAAACATTTAAAAATTCCAATTAATGCGCTAATTATCGGTCATTTATGTTTTCCCCAGTGAAGTTGACACTAGGACGTGTAATGATCAGAGTGTAGGGAGTAAGATATACACACTGCATGCATGTATGTCTGTTGTAGTGTAGCTTGACCACATTTACACGAACCTGACCTATTGATTAGCATAATTTAACTGTCGATATACATGTATTGTGACGTCTACGTTTATAACACCGATTGTATGTTTTCATAATCGGGGAGAATCACGAAGACGCTCGAGATGTAATACAAACACAAATATGAAACACCGATCGTGCACGATTTGCTTGCGGAAATTGATATATTCAAAGCAAGAACCATGTAATATATTCTTGCATAAAGGTCAGGCTCAGATCAAAATAGCCAAGCTATACCACTTTGGTCACTGGGGTAACAGTTTGATATGTTTTTGGGATCTGGAGGGCATTGTTTTGTCGCTGGATTTCGCAGTTTTGGGCATGCTATTGGGGTTCATCTGGGATCTGTAACTGGATCAAGTCAGTCATGCCTCGTTTGGTCACTTAAGGTCACCGTTTTGGTATATCTTTAAGAAACTTTAGGTTACCCAGATATTTTACAGCTTGGACTTGGGCAGTTCATTTTTCTTGGCATAGTGCCGTGTATTTCTGTTATGTGATGTTGTGCACTGCTCAGGGTAGTTGCGTCGTGGCGTTTATGATTTCTGTGCTCGGTTTGTTGGGTTGAGTGCTACCTTCCGTGTCGGATTTTCTCATATCTTTTCTGTGCATGTTTTCTGTGCCTGACTGTGTAAGTTCAGTGAAGACTTCCCTGTCCCATTTCCAGAAATCTTTCTATTCATTACAGTTTGAAACTTAACATATAGTCGGTAAGTAGGGTGAGAATTTGTTGCAGTTAATGAGCCCGAATAATTCTGTATGCAAATTGTATTGACTTCTACAAACATTTCGCTGGCCCAGAATGAGAAGGTCGTAAGAACAAAATCGTTATTTAAGAAAACAAGAAACAACTGTCCGAAAATAACTCTTTACTTGTGGTCAGGCTGTTTCAACTTCAGCTTTGTTAACAAGAAACGTTTACTGTACATAGGCCACAATCTCCCTAAACATATCAATCTGAGATAAATCTCATCTCAAACATTGACAAGATAATTTATTTGGAAAGCAGGACTTAAAATTGGCATCACAATGCAGAAAGCACAATTTTTAGTCTAATTCTGTAAAAATGAGAGAGCTTGAACTTCAGATTTATCTCAAATCCCGACTCTGATTTGAGAAAAATCTCATATATGAGTTTAGATTTCTATTTGAGTCGTTTCGGGAGATCGGGGCCTGGGGCCGTTTCATTAAAATTTGTACGTAAACATAATTATCTTCGTAATCTGGCAAAAGATTTGTCCGAGAGCTATTTACATAACACTGCTATTGTCGTTACTCATTTCTAAAGAGTCCATCCAGTTCTGATTATATGTAACAATTTATAACAAAACAAAATTTGCGAAAAAGGTAAGTCGGTGACATGTATTTTATTGCAAATATTTGAAGGTCTTTATCACAAGAACTACTTAACAAAATAACTTTAAAAGTGAAACAGTTGAACAAAAGTTATTATAATTTTACATGAAGTTACTGCTATGTTTCTGCATTCAGTCTGAAGTGGGTAGGGTAAAACAGCGATTGTTATCAGAAAAAAAACTATTTTCGTATGTTAGCCATGTAAAACAGTGTCTACTAATTTCAATGTTAATCTAAAAATAAATCAGACAAACTTCTAACGGGGCTAATTACTCGGTTCGGTGACCTAATGTTTTTCATGATAATTCGTGTCAGAATAGATTTATTTACCAGCTGGAAAAACTAGATTGATTCAGATCAATATATCCTAGTCAAACCATCTCGACTTAGTGACTTACGTCACTTTGTGCAGATAAAAGTCAGAAATTAAAAAAAATCTCCCAGCAGACTGCCCTAAATCTAAATAGATCCAAACCGAACATCCTGAATAGCAGCATGGATATCATGGAGTTGTATATACTTTATCGTACATGTATACGCGATTACCATGTTTACACCGAGTTATTTAGCTCTTAGCAGGTTGCTAACGTAGTGCGCGTTGTTAGATACCTGTATGTTGGCACCATTACCATACGAAGCGTGAACATATATAAGGGATCCATTCACTGCTGGATTAGGACGCCATATTCGCACGTCGCCATTAGCGTTGTATGCGTATACAGCGCCACCAAACGGTGACCGATCAGATTGAGAGCTACCATAACCCGGAAATCGAAATCCTTGGTTTACACCATCGTCGGCTTGTACGTAGAATAAAAATAAATCAACATCCGGGGAAAACTTCTTAAAAGCTGACCATTCGGTGATCTCTTTGTTTTCTTGCTGCTTTTCAATATCGCTGTTCCTTCCATTCACTGTCTCGCGTTTCCATGCTAAAACACGAACATGTCCTTTAAGCACATTAATGCCACTTACGATAGATGAACCCCACCCATCTGGCAAACCAAAAAGGCGATGATGGTAGGTACCGCTCGTCTTACTTAAATATCCTGTCCATATTCTAACCACACCTTCATTATAAGCGTAAACAACACCGCCTCCATTTGAATACTTGCTATGCATTACTGTTGTACCAATGCCTTCCGATATACGTATATCACCGCCAGGTGAACCGCAACGAACCTGAACGTTCACTATACCAGGATAGTCGTTTAGTCCATGTGACAATTCATAAAATGTCAATGATTTGTTAGTTACGTCTAAAGGTAACCATTCTGATTTCATGTCTGGTTCCGGCAAATCAAAGGGTATCCAGACCTTGATTCGAACATATGCTTCAGTTGCGATCTGTTGATTGTTACCCAGACGCCGGTCGTTCGTTCCTCCAGTGTTTACAACCACTCCACGATCATAGTTGTTATGTTTTATTGGTACTGTTATGTAAACGTTCATGTTGTCATAGAAGTACACCACGCCACCATATACCTCACCAGCCACATCATCATCACCTTGAAACGCCGAATCTCCTGTAAATATCCAACCAGCATTGGGTCCTGATGATGGCTGTATCTGCACGTCCACCTTGTATGGTAGAGTTCCGAGTCCATGGAACACCGTCTGGCTAACTAACTCCGGGTCCTGAGCACGCATTAAGATCCACTCACTGACGAATGATGGCTCGCGTATTGTATTCAGTGTGTCATCGCTCTTAGCGTGGCATGACTGGTTGAGCTGTGTCGTGTCTTCTAATAGATAGGTTTTGGACTTTTGTAAAGTTACCATTATTTCTCGGTCGGATTCAGCTTCCCTTTTGACGGCAAGCAAATGTCGATCCAATTGTGATAACTTGTCCGACAAACCTTTGATAATTGACTCGTGATCTTTCAGTTTATTCTCCAAGCCGCTGATAACATTTTTAGCTTGATGTAATGTTCGTTCTAGACGCTTGGATTTTGACTTTTCGTCCTTAAAACTCTTCAGTAACACCGAATATATTGCATTACTCGGAGCAATATCTCCCGAGTGTACTTCCGATGAATTGTCATGTTGAGCGTGTACTTCCGGCGGGATATTATCCTTATTTCTTCTCTGCATGAATTCAACTTTGGATTCCAATATTTTCACCTTAGACGTCAATTGTATCCATACCTTGCGTTTGATTGCACTGATATCTTCAAAAATAAGATCCTGTGCCGATTTTAACTCCTCAAGGGACGGTTGGGAACTAACCATAACATTATAACTAGTCAGATGAACAGTTACAAGTAGTACACTCCTTAAAATCAAAGAATTCATCTTTCAATTTCACAGCAACAACCAATTAAAGTAGATATGTGCAACAGTGAGAATTTTAACTCAATAAGTTGTATTATATTATTTTAACTACATGTCAATACTTGAGTCCTTATATATGAAATTATAATTATGCGAAGCAGGATGTTACAAGTACATTTTTCAGACGGAAAAAACGTCGACTTCCGGTTAAAAGTAAACATGTAAAACTATCGCTCCGTGGGAAAAGGATGAAATAAGTGCTTTATATATAATGAAATGGAATAATTTGTTAGCGATAACATATATTAATGAGGTAACAACCATGAAATAAAATTGCATTTTTCTACAAATTGAATGTAAAAAGATAAATTGACAGTAAAATTATACACAAAACCACGCCAAATTATTTCAAACTATACTACACGAAAAAGATAACGTGGTCAAAATGAAAAAATCAGAAGAGATAGGAGAAGAAAAAAGCAAGAAGAAACAGACGAGAAGTCGAAAAGGTACCAATACAGATGATGTATCTGAAGTTCAGAGAGACAAACAAAGTAAATCTGATAATCAAATGAAAGATTTTCTAGCAGAAATGAAAAGGATGACTGCGAAATTAGATCATGTTGAAGGTTCACTTTCAAAAATAAATGAGACGCTCAAGAATGTGATGATGAAAGGAGACGGATCACTGAAAACAACCATGCAAGACCTGTTGCTTGATATGAAAGAAGATCTGCTGAAGTCTGTAATAATGAACATTGAGATCCTAGAGTGTAAACTATTTGACAAGGAGGAAGAGAATAAGACCATGAAGGAAGAAATTGGAAAGCTTCAGAAAGAGATTGACACACAAACCGCAGCAAACAATAAGCTAGGGAATATGATAGAAAACAATGACAACGACAGAAAAGAGTTCGAAAATAAAACTGAACAATACAGCAGGCGAAATAATATTCGAATCAGTGGCAGGAACTTGGGAGATGTCAATCCTAGAGAAACAGCTAGAGAGTCAGCTATAAAAGTAATAGAACTGTTAAAGAAACATGATGTGTTTGATCTGTCGATGAATGATATCGACATTGCACATAAAATACCAAATAAAAAGAAGACAAACAGAGAAATAATCGTTAAACTGATTTCAAGAAATGTCAAAGAAGAGATAATGAGAAGAAGAAGAGCCATGAAGAATACCGGTATCTTCATAAATGAAGACTTGACATCACTCAACCAGCTTGTGCTTATGTGTGTCAAAAAGAAATTGAAAGATAATGTCAGCGAAGCCTGGTCAAAGAATGGAAAGATATTTTATAAAGATACAAATGATGATATACATGAAGTGAAGTACAAGGAGTACGATCAGTGGCTTGATCTCCCATGGCCAGCCATAGTTAGACAGACTTAATTGTTACGTGCGTTATCTTTGTAGGTAACTATACCACCGACACGACTGACCGTGTTTTATTGAGTACTCTTTCCACGTGATTCCCTTTATACGAACTGCTAACTTGAAGACAAGTGTACAGATCCGTGTTGAGATGATAAACTTGCTTGACCATTATAACATTTAATAAATTGTAAATCGTTTATTTATGTGATAAATTAGCACATTACACATCACACATAATACATGCGTTTTGTTTATTGATGATACTATTGTTTATTGATGATAATACAATTGTTTTGAAACAAGTGGTGTATAAAATTGCTCATTTAAGTGCATGGGTATAATAATATTTAATGAAAGGTCATTCAATCATTTGATTGGGTTTATAGACATGTATTCTCATATTCATTTCAGTATTTGATGTCATTTGTTTGCTTTGGTTTATATATACGTTTTGTTTCACTTGTTGACAATATTTGATGTCATGAATATGGAATGTCGCATGATTTAAACGTGGTTTATGTATGTATAATCGCATGCTTATATTTCCCGATTATTTTTGTCACAGCAATAATAAAATGTATGCTTAATTGCATGCTTACTGTTTGTTGTTTCAAATGGGTTTATATAGTATAAGCCAGTTTGAAGCGATAGACGGTAAGCATGTGATCATGTGCATGTGTCGGGTATTGCAATGTTAGATTCATGTACATGTATATGAAATGTCGCTTGATTTAAGCGTGCGTTATGTGTGTTTAATTGCATGCTTACTGTTTATTGATTTAAATGTTTACCATATCAACGAGTCATACTTAAATATATTCATTGTCATACCTAAATTTCCCGATTAATTTGTCATAGCATTAATACAATGTATGCTTAATTACATGCTTAATGTTTAATGAATCAAATGTTTATTGATTTAAATGTCTATTGATTTAAATGTTTTGCATATCAATGAGTCATGCTTAAATGTATTCATTGATTAATTTGTCATAGCAATACTACAGTTGTGCTTAATCACATGTTTACTGTTTACTGATTTAAATGTTTGTATACTAACGAGTCATACTTTAATATATTCATTGATTCATTTGCCATAGCAATAATACAGTTGTGTGTGCTTAATCCCATGTTTACTGTTTATTGATTTAAATGTTTGGCATGTCAATGAGTTATACCTATATATATATTCCTCGATTAATTTGTCATAGCAATAATACACTGTATGCTTAATTGCATACTTACTGTTTATTGGTTTAAATGTTTAGCACATGGGTGAGTCATTCCTAAATATATTCCCGGATTAATTTGTCATAACAATAGTACAATTATGCGAGTTTAATTATATGCTTAGTGTTAATTCATTTTAAATGTTTATCACATCAATGAGTCATACTTAAATATATTAATTGAAAGGTCCAGACTGATCTTTCTTTGGGTAAAGTGAAAGAACTCGGGTATATCTTCATGTATTGATGCAATTATTGATGATAGTTTGTGTTAAGAGTATGATTTGTCTAATCATTTATTATCGTTTATTATTAATTTTGTGCTCCAAATATGTTTAGTGTTAATAGATATATATCTTAAGTACATCAATACGTCACATTAAAGTAGTTATTTTAAATAGATGGTTAAAAAACTGACTTTGCAAAAGCAGAACTGCCTTGTAAAATGTATTCTCTGTATTACTCTATTTGCAATTGTTACTAATTGCTCCGTAATTTTCTATTTGTAAAATAAGTACATGCTTTTTACTTTACTAGTTTGCATGTGTATAGTATGAGTGTACTGCGTTTGTTCATATATGAGAGAATGCTTTATGTTCCTTGTAAGTGTTTTAACATGACATGCTCCAAATATGTTTAGTGTTAATAGATATATATCTTAAGTACATCAATACGTCACATTAAAGTAGTTATTTTAAATAGATGGTTAAAGAACTGACTTTGCAAAAACAGAACTGCCTTGTAAAATGTATTCTCTGTATTACTCTATTTGCAATTGTATCTAATTGCTCTGTAATTTTCTATTTGTAAAATAATTACATGCTTTTTACTTTACTAGTTTGCATGTGTATAGTATGAGTGTACTGCATTTGTTCATATATGATAGAATGCTTTAAGTTCCTTGTAAGTGTTTTAACATGACATTGTTTAAAGGGTGTATGGCTGAATTATGGTTACACATGACTGGTGAGAAAGATAATATATTAAAGATATACCACCATAACGGTATTTCCTGACGTGTCTTTATCATAAAGTATATTTTAGATCATATAAGGAAGTACTAGCAATCTTTTATAAATAGACACATGAACTCAATATTGAATCGATTAACCAGTTATGATATTACAAATTAATCTTTTTAGAAACGATTATCTACATCTATTTTACCTCATATGCAATACTTTCCTTTTCTACAGGTTTTGTTATTTGTTCTATATAATCAAGAAGGCAATAAGGTTTCGATATAGAATCGATTAACCAACTATAATATTGCAAATTAATTAAACTACATGTATTCCTATTGAAATGATTTTTCCCACAACCATTTTCCCTTTTATTCAATCGTTTGACTTTCAACATATTTTTGTTATTTGTTATATACTCAATCTTTGTGACAATGTTTGTTTCTGTATCTATTCTTGCCTTTCTGGTTCTGGTAGGGGTCATCTCACAAATTATTCTATACAAATCCAAATATGGGTGATATTTCTTTTTTGTCTTTAAATTGTAGAGGCCTTCAAGGTACTTTAAAGAGACTCCAGGTTTTTCAGTACTTAAAAGAAGCAAATTGTGACATTTTGTGTTTGCAAGACACTCATTTTAATGAGGATCAACTGAAAGACATTTATACTGAATGGGGATCGGAGTGTATTTTAAGCAGCTGCTCCTCCAACTCCAGAGGCGTCGCTATACTTTTTTCGAAACAATTAGAATATAAAATTCATAACACAAAGTGTGACAAAGATGGAAATTATGTTATACTCGATATTAATTTGGGGGAAACTAGATTGACTTTAGCGTCAATATTATGGTCCTAATACTGACAAACCATCTTTTTATGAAAATATTTTTGAAGTAATTGATAGTATGGAAAATGAAACCTACATGTTATGCGGTGATTTTAATTTAGTTTTAGACCCTGAGTTGGACTACTGTAATTATAAACATATAAATAACAAACTCTCGCGTCTAGCACTATTAAATGAAATCCAGAATAGGGAACTTACAGATCCTTTTAGATATAATTATCCCGATACAAAACGATACACATGGCGAAGGACTAATCCATTACAACAGGCCAGACTCGATTTCTTTTTAATATCCCCGCTTTTATTAACGAATGTTTCTGATATACTAATTAAACCAAGTTTTCGATCAGATCATTCAATTATAATCTTGAAACTCAACTTTTCAAAGTTTAAACATAAATGCGGTCTATGGAAACATAACAACTCACTGCTAAACGATATCGACTACTTGAATGTAATCAATGAAACAATCAATGAAACTATCAGACAATATGCTCTGTCTGTCTACAATATCGATACAATTCTTGAAAATCCTCCCTTGGACATACAATTTACAATAAATGACCAACTATTTTTAGAAACTTTACTTATGGAAATACGCGGAAAGTCCATCTCTTATAGCTCGTATAAAAAGAAAAATACAAATCAAAATGAAATTAATATAAAAAAGAAAATCGAGAATCTAGAAAACCCTCTCTTAGAAAAAAATATAGACACGTTAAACCAATTAAAAACCGAACTGAAGAATATTCAGGAAAGTAAATTAAAAGGTTATATGGTGAGATCGAAAGTTGACTGGGTTATAAATGGAGAAAAACCAAGCAAATTATTCTGCAATTTAGAAAAATATAACTATACAACAAAAACTATCAACAGACTTGTTAAAGCTGACGGAACAGAGTTAACCGATCAAAAGGATATACTGAACGAAGCATCGTATTTTTATAGAGAACTATATTCTAAAAAACAAAACGAGATAGATTCGGATATTTTTAACAATTTTATACACGATATAGACATACCTAAATTGACAAATGAAGAATCAAACTCAATAGAAGGTTTAATTACATTAAACGAATGTTCAGAAGTCTTGAAAACTATGGCTAATAATAAAAGTCCTGGAACGTCAGGATTCAGCTCTGATTTTACAAGGTTTTCTGGAAAAGAATTGGTATTTTTGTCTGCAAGGCGCTAAATGATGCTTTCTTATCAAATTCATTAACGATCACACAAACTCAAGGAATAATAACATGTATCCCAAAAGGTGAAAAACCAAGACAATTTCTCAGTAATTGGCGTCCAATTACACTTTTAAATAGTGTTTATAAAATAGGTTCTGGGTGCATTGCGAATAGATTAAAAAAATATCTTGAAAAATTAATAAATACTGACCAAACAGGTTTTATAAAAAATAGATTTATTGGGGAAAACACGAGACTTATATACGACTTAATGAAACATACTGAAATAAATGATATACCTGGATTATTATTACTAATTGATTTTGAAAAAGCATTTGATTCTCTATCGTGGGAATTTGTACAGAAAAGTCTAACTTTGTTTAACTTTGGAAATGATATAAAAAGGTGGTTCAATGTATTATATAAAGATAGTGTTTCAGCTATTACACAGTGTGGATTTTTATCCGACTTCTTTAAAATACAACGTGGTTGCCGTCAAGGTGACCCGTTAAGCTGTTACATCTTCATATTGTGTGCTGAAATTCTGTCCTTGAAAATTAGATCAAATAATAATATCAAAGGTATAAAAGTGAATAACGTAGAACACAAACTGTCACAATTTGCAGACGACACAACAATTATCCTTGATGGCTCTTCTGAATCGCTCAACGTAACCTTGAATATATTATCAGATTTTACATATCTCTCTGGACTCAAAGTACATTTTGATAAAACCAAAATAGTCTGGATAGGTAAACATAAATATAGCTCTAACACCATCAAAACAAAATGGAAACTGTCTTGTCCAAATCAAAGTAGTTTCGAGATGTTAGGAATAAAATTCCACGTAGATTTTGAAAAGATGATAGAACTTAATTATACAAATAAAATACTTAAGATGAATAAAATATTAGCAAATTGGAAGCGACGAAACCTAACTCCCATCGGGAGAATCTTAATAATTAAGACTTTAATACTATCTCTTTTCAACCACCTATTTACATCCCTTCCTAATCCTCCTGTTGAAACTATTAAAACTCTAAACGATACATTTTCTGAATTCGTTTGGCAGGGTAAAGCTAGAATAAAGAAAGAAGTTTTGAAACAACACTATTCACGTGGAGGATTGGGAATGGTGGATATATTCGCATTTATATGTTCTTTGAAAATCTCTTGGATAAGGAGAATTATACAAACCAATAGTAAATGGATAAATATAGCAAGTACGCTATTTAGCATTGACAAATTAATAAAATGTAACACTCGTTACCCTATACTAATAGTAAATACATTAAAAAACGCATTTTGGAAAGATGTGTTTAAAGCGTTAGTTAAGTATAATGAACATCAGCCACTTAAGGAAATAGATTTATTAGCTTATCCTTTATTTTATAACCCTAAAATCTTGGTAGGGGGCAATACTATATTTTATAAAACCTGGTATGAGGCTGGAGTGCAAACAATAGGAGACCTTATGAATGAGGACGGTAACGTACTAAGTCTAGAGGAATTCAACCTGAAATTCAGTCTCCAAACTAACTTTGTTCAATATTATGGAGTAAAACTATCTGTAAATAAATGCCTATCAGAATACAAAAATAAATACAATACAATGCTTATTAAACCATTCATTCCGCCGTGTTTCAAAGACATTCTAAAATTTAAAAAAGGTACACAACCTATGTACGATATAATGACACAAACTCAAGTAATGCCATCGAGCAAATCAAAATGGATGGAAAAACTAAATATGAATTTTGATGATAAAGATTGGTTCGCAATTTTTGCTATACCGTTTGAAATTACAAGTGATTCTAACATTCAGTGGTTCCAATATAGAATAATACATAGAATCCTTGGAACTAATTCATTCTTATTCAAGATAAATATTAGGCAAAACGAACACTGTTCTTTTTGTAAAACATCATCAGAAACAATTGAACACTTATTTTGGCACTGCCCAGTAACCACCCAATTTTTAAAAAATATGTGTTTGCATAATACAACTGTTACAAACTATTTAAATAGAGAAAATTTTATCCTAGGAATACGAGACAAAAACAAAACAGCCTTAAACCTCTTATTCTTCTACACCAAAAGATTCATCTATAACTGTAGATTAAAAGATACAGTTCCCACTATTAATTACGCTAAACACTATATCAAGTACCAATACAACATATTAAAAGAAATAGCCATTAAGAATCACACCATCAACAATTTTAATGATACTTGGAATGACATAACCGGACTTTTCATATGAATCTCCAGATAACACACCTATACAAATAAACAAATAACATACCCCAAACCGGAACCAGAATATTATAAGAAAAATATAAGAATGTCCCATTGTCAAAGTTGAGTTCTTACCATTTTCCCTAAAAACTGAGGAGAGAGTGTTAGTTTATATGTATCATATGCACCATCTATTACTATACATGTATTTTATATAGCAACATGTTTACAATGTGTAAAATTGTTTAATATTTCTGACATTCTGTAAATTTGACAGTGCAATTACGTGTAAACAACTATACATTATATAGTATCATAATTATGTACTAATCCAGTTATTTACTAACTCAGAACTTGTAAGGTATGTACTGGGATGTCCTCGACCCAGACACACCTATTGACGAGGAAAATAAACTAATACTCCACCTCAAAAAAAAAAAAAAAAAAAAAAAAAAAAAAACATTTTTCAGACGGTTATATCCGGTTGTTTTCCACCACAATAATAAGGCCATGCAAACTTTACATGTTTAAAACGGTAAAATGCACGGACGGGCAGCGTATAATGATCGTGTATGACCGTCCGGCCTCGGGTCCGATTAACCGATTGCCAAAACGTACGCCGGTCGATCATTGAACGGTGGTCGGATATGATTTGTGAACCAGGTATCCAGACAAACATAGGAACAATAATGTGATAATCGACTCTCGTTAAACGGTTCGCAGGAGGCCTTTGGTAGTCAAAACTCACATTTAAGGGTTTTGAAAAACAGAATCTGACCAATCGTCCTGTTTAAACAAACTTTTCGATAATAAACGTTCAATTAATTAAGAATGGCCCCAACTTAATGGTGTTCACCACACTATTATGCAAAAGTAGGACCGGACATCCTAGTAAATAAAACATTTATAATTTTCGATTATTGTTCTAATTATCGGCCATTTTTGTTTTCCCTTGTGAAGTTGACACTAGGACGTGTAATGATCAGAGTGTAGGGAGTAAGATATACTCACTGCATGTATGTCTGTTGTAATAATGCTTGGTCACATTGACACGAACATGACCTATTAATTAGCATAATTCAACTGCCGATATATTGTCTACGTTTATAACACCGATTTATGTTTTCATAATCGGGGAGTAGGCCTATCACGAAGACGCTCGAGATGTAATACAAACACAAATATGAAATACCGATAGTGCACGATTTGCTTGCGGAAATTGATATATTCAAAGCAAAAACCTTGTAATATATTCTTGCATAAAGGTCAGGCTCAGATCAAAATAGCCAAGCTATACCACTTTGGTCACTGGGGTTACAGTTTGATATGTTTTTTGGATCTGGGGGGCATTGTTTTGTCGCTGAATTTCGCAGTTTTGGGCATGCTATTTGGGGTCATCCGGGATCTGTAACTGGATCAAGTCAGTCATGCCTCGTTTGGTCACTTAAGATCACCGCTTTGGTATATCTTTAAGAAACTTTAGGTTACCCAGATATTTTACAGCTTGGACTTGGGCAGTTCATTTTTCTTGGCATTGTGTCGTGTATTTCTGTTTTAAATGTATATCTTAACATATAGTCGGTAAGTAGGGTGAGAATTGGTTGCAGTTAATGAGCCCGAAAAATTCTGTATGCAAATTGTATTGGCTTGTACAATCATTTCCTGGCTCAGAATGAGAAGGTCGTAAGTACAATTTTTTTTAGAAAACTAGAAACAACTGTCAGAAGATAACTCTTTACTTGTGGTAAATCAGGCTGTTTGAGCTTCAGCTTGGTTAACATGAAACGTTTACTGTACATAGGCCACAATCTCCCTAAACATATCAATCTGAGATAAATCTCATCTCAAACATTGACAAGATAATTTATTTGGAAAGCAGGACTTAAAATTGGCATCACAAAACAGAAAGCACAATTTTTAGTCTAATTCTGTGAAAATGAGAGAGCTTGAACTTCAGATTTATCTCAAATCCAGACTCTGATTTGAGAAAAATCTCAATTTGAGATGAGATTTCTACTTGAGATGTTTCGGGAGATTGGTCCCTGATTTTCACGATGATAGGCTCATAAAAAGTCCCATGGGACGCTGGTTTTAAATATGTCTTACGACCTAATTACGACCTTCTCATTCTTAACCGTCGATTTGCACCAAGTTTTATTTTAATCCGCATGGATTCTCCACATTTTTAGGCGGTATTTATACTGCATCATTATACTATACTAATCAACGATACCCGGTGTTGGATAATGTTTATTGAATCATCAGATGACAAACAAACAACAAACAAACAAACAAACAATCAAGGTTTATCTTAGCCAATGACGTTGCCAAATTCTTGTGGCCTGGAAATAACAATATGAACAAAAATATAACAATAAGGAGAGCAAATGTTAACTATATTATACATGTATATAGTAACTTTATAAATACTTTATAATGCGGCCAATATATGATAACACATTATTATGTATACGTCAGACTAACTCTTGGTAATGTATATTTATAGTTTAATTGATACACATGAAACCTCACTTCCGGCGGTCCTGGTTCGAATCGTGTCAGAAGCGTGTTCCTTTTTTTTATTAATAACCTGCGTACTTTTAGAACACGGTGATAAGCTCATGTAACTGATATTGTGCCGTCCAATATTGGCCGTACTACAATACATATAAACAGCAGTTATTGTTGCGGTTACTTCCGATTAAGGAGTCGTCGCCGTTAAGTCCGATAGCTTGTATTGCAAAGTGAGCTACACAGTTTACACCGTACTATTTGGGTCGTGTGTTTTGAGTAGTAACTAGTACAAAATAAGAATTAATACTATACGACCACTTATGGCCAGACGTATAAAACATGATGCCGAACATAGCCTTATTTGCTTTATTTCTACTGAAATACGGCTGGCACATATATGTGCTTCCACCCGAATTTTAACCCGGGTCGCCAGATTAGACGACACGCGCACTAAGCACTTCTCCATGGAGGCACATAAAGCAATCTAAAGGAGTTAACTGTCCCAGTCATTCGTATTTATGTTCAAACAACTAGTATGTCAGCGAGACACCTACAAGTACGAGAAGTAAGAACATCAACGGATCAATAAGTAATGATGGTTTTATTTTTGACAAACCCACCTCTGTACTTGCCCCAGTTTAGCATTTGAGAATTGACAAAAATTAGCATTGTTTGGGGGCGCCGTACTAAATTATTTATTACAATATAACCTAAAAATATTTCTGTCTCTGAATGCAGCACAAGTTGTTGTACTTTGGACCCAGATCATCATTGGCTAAATGTTGACAAACCAGACAAATCTTAAGGCTGTACTTACCTGATTTCACACACAAAGTTGTATTTGTGTTTGCAGTTGTTATCGTTCCAATAGAAGTTATCACTAAAGGAAATTGTCAAGCAGTTCTCATTACCTCCTATATAAATATAAAATCGAAACATCGATCACAAATACCAAACAAATTACTTCATCTGAACGTTATTATTAAAGTTGTATTGTGACAAAATGTATTGCGAATTATGCAGTAAATAGGCCTAAAAGTGTCTCGAAATGAAACGTCTTGTAGCATGCATCTCTGCCATAATGGTGTGCGCATCTTATCCTATATTTGGTACTATTGTAGTGAAAGGGAACGAATGGTTGTCGAGCACCATTTCTATTATGACTAGATATAATGGAAGGTCAACAACTTAATGAGAATATGTACTAACGATAGGCATTACTAGACGAGCTACTGACGAGGGATATCCAGTTTTCGTCGAATCCGAACATTTGTTATTGAGTAATGTATATATTTGTGTATATATCGCTGGCTTAGAATGAGAAGGTCGTAACTACAAAATCGATATTTTCAGAAAACTAGAAAAAGCTGTCTGGCAACCACTCTTTAATTATGGTAAAGCAAGTTTTTTCAACTTCAGTTTGGTCAACATGACAATTTCCTTACTTAGGTCGTAAGTAGTAGTTACGACCTTCTCCTTCTAAGCCAGCGATATATCGACAATAACCTTCTCATTCTAAGCCAGCCATATATTGACAATAACCTTCTCATTCTAAGCCAGCGATATATCGACAATAACCTTCTCATTCTAAGCCAGCGATATATGGACAATAACCTTCTCATTCTAGGCCAGCGATATATGGACAATAACCTTCTCATTCTAAGCCTGCGATATATCGACAATACCCTTCTCACGCTAAGCCAGCGATATATCGACAATAACATTCTCATTCTAAGCCAGCGATATATCGACAATAACCTTCTCATTCTAAGCCAGCGATATATCGACAATAACCTTCTCATTCTAAGCCTGCGATATATCGACAATACCCTTCTCACTCTAAGTCAGCGATATATCGACAATATGACAATCAATAATCACCAGCATTGTTTGGTTCTCCAACCTTCCATTTACTGTAGCTAAACTGTTGTCCTGTTTTATTCCAAATCCAACTACCCTCTATGGTATCATCTGATGCACCAAGCCAGAAAATTCCAGAATTGAAATAGCCTAGCAGAAGAAAAAATAATGTACTTGACTAAGTATAAAACAGTGGGCCTACTATAAAGTTTTCGTTAACTAAAAAGTGACTTTTAAAAACATAAAACGAGGGTTGTCTGTAAGGCTGTCATAGCTGCTTGATCTAAAGGACGTGCGACAGTCTTGCAAAATATTCTGATTTGGGTAATAATCCAATAACTATACACTATTTGGGACAACCCACGTACATGAAGTGTATCATTTGATGTTCTTACCGGCTGTTAATCTCTGTAAATATCCAGTAAGAAACTGTTCCTCCTTGTCGTTATTGACCGTAGCTAGTTCAGCTCCATATGCTTCACAATATGTCTGCAGTCAAATTACATACACAGTAAAATATGCAAATCAACATACACAGTAAAATATGCAAATATTCATACACAGTAAAATATGCAAATCATTATACACAGTAAATGTATAAATATTCATACGCAGTTAAATTACAGGCCTAAGAAATTATATCACAAAAAACGAGTTCAACATCCTCAATTTTTCACCCATTCATTAGATAAAAGAACAGGTTTGAAACGTCTTTGTCGGCCCCTACGTGAATATACCATTTAACGCTTAAACGGGCCAGAATTTTTTTTTGGTCGGATTTTATTATGCCTCTACCACACAAAACAATCAAAAAATACACATTTGTCGTGTTTAAGTTATACAATCAGGTACTTTCTACACTGTGCCGTTCCGGGTTGGAAGCCATTGTCACGTTGTTTCGATATTGACAATGGAATCCAACCCGAAACGTTGCAAACCTGTCAAATATAACTATTAATTGGAGAGGTAAAAACTGTCGGTGGTGAAAAAATTCTTAGGCCTGTGGTAAATTATACAAATCAACAAACCCAGTAAAATATCCAAGTCACATACCCAGTAAAATATCGAAGTCAACATACCCAGTAAAATATTCAAATCAACATACCCAGTAAAATATCCAAGTCACATACCCAGTAAAATATCCAAATCAACATACCCAGTAAAATATCCAAGTCAACATACCCAGTAAAATATCCAAGTCAACATACCCAGTAAAATATCCAAATCAACATACCCAGTAAAATATCCAAATCAACATACCCAGTAAAATATCCAAATCAACATACCCAGTAAAATATCCAAATCAACATACCCAGTAAAATATGCAAATCATAACACACAGTAAAATATATAAATCATGTTACCCCGTATAATATACAAATTATCATACCCAGTAAAATATACAAATCATCACGTCTATATCCAGTAAAATATACAAATTATCATACCCAGTAAAATATACAAATCATCACATCTATATCCAGTAAAATATACAAATTATCATACCCAGTAAAATATGCAAATCATGATACACAGTAAAATATACAAATCATTACATGTATACCCAGTAAAAAATACAAATCAGTCTATCCAGTAAAATATACAAATCATGCTACCCAGTAAAATATACAAATCATCATACACAGTAAAATATATAAATCATCATATCCAGTAAAATATACAAATTATTATACCCAGTAAAATATACAAATCAGCATACACAGTAAAATATACAAATCATCATACACAGTAAAATATACAAATATTCATACCAAGTAAAATATACAAACCATCTTACACAGTAAAATATGCAAATCAACATACCCAGTAAAATATACAAATAATCATTCCCAGTAAAATATACAAATCAACATACCCAGTAAAATATACAAATAATCCTTTCCAGTAAAATATACAAATCTTCATATCCAGTAAAATATACAAATCAACATACCCAGTAAAATATGCAAATCATCATATCCAGTAAAATATGCAAATCATCATACACAGTAAAATATACAAATCTTCATATCCAGTAAAATATACAAGTCAACATACCCAGTAAAATATGCAAATCTTCATATCCAGTAAAATATGCAAATCTTCATACACAGTAAAATATACAAGTCAACATACCCAGTAAAATATGCAAATCATCATATACAGTAAAATATACAAATCTTCAGAACCAGTAAAATATACAAATCTTCATATCCAGTAAAATATACAAATCTTCATATCCAGTAAAATATACAAATCATCATACATAGTAAAATATACAAATGAGCATACACAGTTAAATATACAAATGAACATACATAGTAAAATATACAAATCAACATACACAGTAAAATATAAAAACGGTATACCCAGTCAAATATACAAATAATCATATACAGAAAATATAAAAAATCATTATACCCAGTAAAATATACAAATCAACATAAATTTTACAGTAAAATATTCAAATGATCATACCAAATAGTAATATACACCATGGACAAAATGCTCTTCATCGTCTTCAAAAATATTGTTTCTCCACTGGAAAATTACTTCTGTATACTTATTTTGGTGGGTACCAGGGTACTGTATGTACCTCTATGAAGAACGAGAAAAGCAAAGGTGGACCTAGCATACTCCATGTATGTACAATCGTCTCCCTTGTTTATCAGATATTCAACTCATAGCATTCTGAGCGCCTCGGCACTGCAGAATAAGGAAATGGCCGGTACCGCAAAACAAGACAATGGCCAAGGTTTCACGAATATATCGCTAAAAGAGTGTTGTACTCATGAATAGTTTACTTAAAACAGTGATAAAAACGTATGGACATACAGTAGCTTCGTCCCAGCTGGCTAGAATGGTAAACTCCTTGTAACATACACCTTGGTGAGTAACAAAACCATCAGGACATTCCACACATTCAGCTGAAAGTTAAAACACGTCTTGTTAAGGTCCAGTGAGGATATTTTGACAGTGACGTCATAGTTTAAGTGTACCCAAAATAATAAAAACATTGCTTACGTAGGTAGAGTTTATTTTGGTATTGAACTGTTGGTCTACGCCATTATACTTGTTTTTTTTTATATCATATTAGTGAACTTTCCACTGCATCACTGTATTCTTACCCTAAATGGACTGTAGTTCATGCAATTCATTTCACAGATAACCGTATCATTGATGAAAAAACGTGTTTTTTATTTTGATGTTTTTGTTGTTATGTTCATTACAGCGCACTTATCGACATTGGACTCCATTTTCCAAAGGTTATCCAGTTAACCAGTGTATTAACATCAGCTTGAAAATATTATGGTCACCATTTGTTATTATGTTGGGATTTTAACTACAATATTCATTGTTTTATTGAAATAAAACACACACCCATGTAGTATAACTTTATACTGTACATGTTGCGTATAAGAATATACGTACTCGATGTACTAACCCGGATACAAGGACAGTCATGTGATATAGGTGGATATTGACTTGAGGTTCCTAACGGAAGAAATATCCTATACATGTATATATACAAACTCTATCGATAAAAGTGCATAATATGCATGATCTACAGTAAAACTTCGTTATGACGAGTATCGATATAACGAGCGCCCAGCCTATCTCTAACACGTTTTAAATAGTACCCTTTTGTATTATCAGTACGGGCCCTTTGGTAATTCCGAGCACCCTGTTTATCTCGACCATTTTACCTGTCCCGAGTACTCCTCGAGATAACGAAGTTTACTGTATATACTTTCACAGAGCACAACGTTCATATTCATAAGCATAATAATGGTAATATACAGTAATGCACTTACACGACCGAGCACAGAAACACAGGACTATTCCAATACAGGCACAGAAAGAATAAATTGACATCTTTTTCCAAAAATTGTTTGTATAATAATTTGTAATAAACACGATAACTTGAGAATCATAAATTAATCAGGGCAAAGATAAGAAGTTTAAACTAGGCCAGCGATCTATAAGCCACATAGCACAAGATAATGTGTAAGTATTACCTCATTACTTTTTTGGTGGTAAAAGTGGTAGGATTGCTTTTACATGGGTGGTGTTCACAAAAAATCTTAAGTGAAAACTTAAATAGTTTGACTTAAGTTAAAATATTGAGCTGAATATTTTTCTCAGGAAACAAAGAATAACCAATGTTTTCCATGTGATTGCTGTAGCTCTCTACATAATGCTTCTAAACACGACAAACAATTGATAATCTTTATTTTCCTGTTTCGCTGATACACTGATACATAAAATTTGAGATTCTAAAAAAATTCTAAGTTTTCACTTAAGATTCTTTGTGAATACCAACCCTTGTGTAAACATAATACACTCGACCACTTTTCTTATTGCTCACATTTCAATCTTCGAATGCTCACTTTTTACCTATAATTTCGATCGTTCAAATTGATTTAAAACATATAATACATTAATAAGAATTACGAATGCTTAACAAAATTTCAGCAATGTTTCTCTCGAAACTTTAAAGATATATATTTCCATAGCGAGTCGCTAAACGCTTAGCCTTTAGTACTGTGTGATTAAAAAACGAAAATCCATTTTGTACGAAAAGGACAAAAGTAACTTTTAAGGAAATAACAAATGCACGATTTAAAATAATTGCATGCATTTGATGTAGATCTATTTATTAGATGGCATTCGAGTTGATCAAGAACAAACTTGAACACCATTATTTATTCTGTTGAGATGTATATGCGTGTAAAACAAAAGAAATACACGATATATCGTATTTCGTCATCTCCTTTCCGTCGTTTTCGTTGAACAATGTTCGTTTCGGATTTTAGTCAAACCGCTCCTTATAGTTAAAAGGCTAGCAGCGATTTATCGTATTACAAATTAACAAGCATATTTCGATAAATATGCTGACATATTTCGGTACATGTTCTTCTTACATGTTTTAAAAACCTTTTATTGTTTTGTGTTCATTTTTGTCATTAAATACGTTAGGGATTAAAATTATTACAGGAAATAGAGAAAATGAGATGCTTCGGGATATCCGGGCCTGAAATGGATGACTCTTTGGAAAGAGGAACAAAAATAGCAGTTTGGTGTAAATAGCTCTCAGACAAATCTTCTGCCACGCCTGGTATGATTGACGACAGTTGCGTCCCTTATCCTAAGCAGAAATTGGCTGTAACTCCCGTATAAAGATACATTTAGTATGGTAAATTCATGTGTGCTCGTTCATGTACATGGGCATGTAGTTGAGAAAATGTTTAGCAGGTATGTATTTGTAACCACAGGTAACTGTACCGTTCTTTGGGGGTAAATTCTAGAAAATAATAAATTGTACAAAAAACATTTTTTTTTCGTTCTCAAATTGTCTTTATTAATGATACAGTATCCAGTGTTTGTATGGCTTGATTGCGATTTATTTTGACATGACATTGTATTTGGTTCCCGTAAGATGCCGAGCATAGCCTTTATTTGCTTTATTTCTACTGAAACATGACAGGCATATAATTGTAAGTACCTCCACGCAGATTTGAACCCGGATCGCCAGATAAGACAAGTCACTAACAACAGAGCTACGGAGGCACATATAAGATGATATATAAGCTTGCGACGGATAACACGACAAAAAAATATGTGGCGATGACCTTCCAATTTTTACACGTCACAGGAGCCGTTCTCCATAAACATCTCAATTAGAGCTAAATCTCATCTCAAATGTTGTCATGTGTCGTTTGGATAACTTCACTAGGAAGATGGACTCAAAACTAGCATCATAACAGCAACTCTTATTTTTAGTTTATTAGAACAATTTCAGCGTTCCTTGCCAATAGTAAAGTATGCCAATCGGACTGAATTGCATCTTTTCAATGAACTATTCCCGGACGCGGCCATTGAACCTGGAATTTCTACTGAGTGATATGAACAGGTAATATAATGATTTCATACGGGTTTCCACCCACGATATAGATCTATACCAGTGAACCATGCTTTGACTATCAGTTTGTGAATTCAAAAAAATAACCACAGAGAAAACATAGGCTATTCTTCGTTTCTTGAGATATATACTACCAGCTGAATTATTTTACTTGCGTCAAAATATTTAATTTTCCATTGGGAGGCCGTCATCAGATTTAACATTTAGAAAGATCGTGTGAATTTCATTCTCGTTCAACCAGCGTGTATATGTTTTCGTCCGAGCTAGTCAGGGAACTTGACTAACCACTGATGTATGAGGATTGTGCATTTGTTCTTCGCTGGCTTAGAATGAGAAGGTCGTAAGTAATTATAAGACTGGTACATATTTGAAATCTGCACCATTAAGCTCTCCTTATGAGAATAATTTCATGAAAATCGGAACACATGTTGACCAAACTGAAGTTGAAAAAGCTTGTTTTTCCATAAGTAAAGAGTAGTTTTCAGCCAGTTTCTTTTCATGTTTTCTCAAAATATCGAGTTTATTCTTACGACCTTATCATTCTAGGTCAGTGACTGCTGGTCAATCAATTGGAAACTAGAATGTATTGCTGCAGCACACGTTCGAATAAAACGGAATTGAAATTCAATTCAATGCTAGTATATGTTTGAGTCTAGTAAAGCGCATAACATATTCAGAAAGTGGAGAATAAAATCAAATAAAACATTTAAATTCTCGTTAAATTCTAGACACAATCAAATTCTCGTTATATATCTTCAATGAACAGTTCTGTTTGTGTTCGTCTATGCATAGTAGTGGTGGCTATAAATGATTCAGAAATTAATCAGTTATAAATCGTAAGATCAGTGCCGCTGTGGTAATAAATACAATAAAATACAAAAAAAAATCTTTGAACTCATTAAGTAAAATTTTCAAGAGCGAGGTCTGTCAGCATGCGACGTAAAACGTCCTACGTGATTATAAACATTACTAGTTATTAGGGTTTCTCTGTAATATCCGTTATTGTAAGGCCTAAAAATGTGTTTCCTGTAACCCTACCGACCCTCTTAATTTACCCCCTATCCAAACTTTTTTTATAGACATCTCTAATATCAGTTTAGTCAAATAAGAGTGTTTTTTTTTTGTAAACACCAAAAATATTAATTTATTATTGTGGGGAGCGGTGACCTAGACGTAGGGCGTGCGCTTCGGGATCGAGAGGTCCCGGGTTCGCCCCCTCTGGACCACTGGTTAATTTCTCTGAGCAAGACCCACATGCTCCACTCCACCATGGTGTAAAATGGTACCTGTGAGGGCAGTGTATATTCATGGGCGCCGCAGATCGATGTTGGCTGCCACACCACAGAAGATAAATAGTCTCCCCAGGAAGACACGAGTGTAGGTTTCCATAGGTAGCCCAATGACCAGGGGAAGTTAAAATGTCAAAGGGTGCTTGAGCGGCCCGACAGCTGAAAAGAGCCCTAGAAAATGGAAAACTTAACTTCTTTTTATTAGTGTTTCATCATTAATAATAATTATTAAAAATATGATAGCGGTTGGGGCTGCAATATAACAATAAATTGTGACAAAATTTGGTTGTTTGCTTTCTAAAATAATACATACCTTACTTTTTTGAGTGTGTTACAGGAAACAAACATTTTTTTATGCCTAACATCTGAAACAGGCCTCGTCAAAAGAAAACCAATTGTGCGTCAACAATAGCTGCAATGGTTAAATCAATATCATAATCTACCGGATGCATTTCAGCTCTAATTAAATTCTTATAAGTACAAATAATAATATGAACTAAGGCATCGCCTAAATGAGGGATTAAATACACATTGGATATCTGCTAAGCTATGTTTCAGATAGAAACTGACCACATATGAGTTGAATATAGATGCCTATACAAAGATATTTATTGATCAGCAACTGATCACTTTTCCTCTTTAAATTTAAGACCAGAAATAATAATTATTCAAAATTTTAGATTGGCTATGTATCTGTGGTTTATGTTTGGAATAAGTGTAGGCATCCCTAACCTGGAGTTTTACCTATATAATACTGATTTGTTATACATTGCAACGTAACGTCATGAGTCTATTTGGCGTACTTTTGGTATGACGTCATTTCCTGTTATTTGTGACGTCATGACATCACGTCTCGTATTGGCGCCGTGTATCCAGTACAGTAGCGTATTCCTTCTTCCCTTTGCTTATTTAAATAGTTTGTTTTATTTATTGAATATTTTTAAAGATGGTTATAATTCGAAAGAAAATGATAGGGGGCAACCGTTTACAGATTACTATTTTTTTATTTTCAAAGGACCATTCACCTCGGAAAACTGCCTGAAATTTTTAACCGGAAATAACTTTTTCTGAAAGCATTAGTACCTGCAGAGACTCGACGAAGATACGCACGTGGACATTATTGGTATGGGTATTTACAATAGCCAGCTTCGCTGGCTATTTAATCCCCTATCAATCATCAGAACAAAGACGTCTTTGTTTTTGTTCAGTATCTCGTGCTTATAGCAAATATTACTTTCTTGTAATGATTCACACTCTCGGGAAACACACAAACCTAACAATATAAATATGGCAGTTTACTGCTATACATAGACTGGTACCATTGGACCGAAACGTTCACGCACGAGCGGTTGACAAAACCCAAAATGGCGGATTTATATAGAATATACAAGGGGTCAACGAGTATTTAATCAAAGTACTGAAAGTACTAACAGGCTGGCGAACTGCTAAGGAACAATAGCTTTTCAAGTAATATAACATCAAGTGGTTTTCTAAATCGAAAGAGAGGTAATTGCTGGACTTAACAAAAAATAAAAATTTAAAAATATAAAAAATTTGGAGCCGCCGTGATTCGATCGCTGGACCTTAGCATCAGCAAATTACCAAGCGAGTTGCTCAACCACTCGACCACGATCTCGTTGCAAAATGTTGACCTAAATAATTTAACATAATGAAATCATTGATGCGCCGCGCTATATATCGCGTTCGTAACGCGTAGTAATAATTATCAACGCCTTTAAACACCTTTTCTTTTAATTTCATACAATTTCCTTCCATTTCAAGAAGAAACTAATATATTTCAATCGAACAGAATAAATGAAACAAGGAAAGTTGAATGTTCTTATCTTGCAAAACTGATTAATGAGGAGGAACTATTTGCATTGAGTGTATAGATTCTGTGTTGTCAGTTTCGGGAGTAAATTCATCTTAGTGGATTTCATTTTTTAGGATTGTAATAGTCTGGCGCGAAATCGCCAGCCTAAAAATGAGTTTAACCATTACATGTACGTAAAACGTATTTGCATGTCAGTAGTCGTAACAGGTATTTTGTCAGCAGCAATGTTAGCTGTAATAGCTTTGACGTTAATACTTTCAGTAGCAATGACGTTTTGAAACGCAGCCAAGAATTATTCTGTCACCTGGGATCACCTTTTCTTTGCTATGTCTTTGTGAAACTAGGTCATCTTGCTCTTTTACAACGGGAATTTGGGCTTTCAATTATTTCGTTGTGTTATACGGGGGCATTACTTCGTGTGGTTTGTTGTGCTATTGCTTTTGTCTGTGCTCGGCTGCTGCGTCCCCTGTCTGATTTCCTCATATCTTTTCTCCGTAGTCCATATAGTAATATTGTGTTTTCAGCAACGCTGACATCAGATTGCACCTCCCAACTGTCCAGTCCCTAGCTGAAGCCCTATAGACTATACGTATTGTAAGCTCGAGTATATCCTTTCCCTGGTATAAAGGGCCAATGCTGTACTATACAGCAGCCTTCATGTAAAATGTCTCACAGGGTGGTTACAGACGTTCAATATAACTACCTGGTAGTTCAGTATAATGTGTATTCAGTAATCAATGCGATATGTTTTAAATTTTATTAATTAATTTTCATCATACTCATGACACAAGAGGAAACAAATGACAAATGGTAGAAAACAGCACGTTTGCATCGGTATATGAAGAGATTTTCCTTCGGTCAATACTAACGTGTTTCATATTTCTTTTCAAGTTATTAACATAAAACATGAAAACACATCTTATTGTACACACATGTTGCATAAAACAAAAATCATCTGGGTTTATTCGATTTTGATAATTCTTGACTTAAGGATAAGGACAACAAAACAGATCACACCACATAAAATTCTTGGTCAGTACCGTACTCCGTGATATTTTGGACATGATTTGACACCCTGCTTAAGTGGCGAACATATAATTGCCCAAACTATAGCTGAATGCTGTGTGTGTACAAAACCATATATACGTACATTTCAGATTTTTTATTAATATGCGGACTGTTTCTCGACTCAACGTTGTCTATATAAGCAGGGCTTCCAAGTGAAATTCACAAACAATTTATGCAGTTCCACAATTCCTTGATTCTAGTACACAGGGCTTCCTAGTGTAATTTACAAACAATTAATACAGTTCTATGATTAATACTGGTACAAACTTCTAGATAATCATGAGTTAATATACTTATCATATAGGCATGGTAAGCAATGGTCATTTGAGACTGAGGTACATCAGACCAAATGCTATTTCACAAAACACAGAACACGACAAACCTTTAAATGCACAATGGAGATTAAGACGATATTCGGAAACATATCATCTCATGAGCACTATCTCTGCGATTCCCAAAAACTCATTTTAACTCGACATTTGTCACATGCAGGAAACACTGAAAGGAATGTTTGTGTTTCTTGCAAATACAAGTATATAATCTGAACATAGCGACAATTCTGACACACGTGTACTAACCATACCTGCCAAGTACTCCTATTAGAGCGGAGTTACTAATATTTTCGTTGTTGATTTCTGGTTTTCAAAGTTCAAACAACTTTGAACAAAGGTACATTTGATACATGTTATGATCTTCTGTCCTGTATTTATAACCACCAAAAGTAACACAATCCTTGTTTAGGCATCTAAATCCCTTTTAAATCACATTTAAGTGCATCTTGTGACATGTTGACATATTTTGCTTCATCATTCTCCTATTCTAGTTTTAACAAGCTTGGCAGGTATGGTACTAACTATCTGCTAGAATCTATTTTACGCGGGACCTTAATCATTTATCACATCAACACATTGCTAAATGTACCATTTGTTTGTTTTATAATTGATTCTCATCCTTACTTTGCAAAACGATTTTTCCAATAACTTCATAGTTATCGTCATCTGAAACTTTGAGCTGTTTTTCAGGAGTGCTTTGTTCTTTCACCACACCATTATTACTGGGACTATTCTTTCTCCTAAACTTTTCGTCGGCTTTCTTGCGAAATTTCGTTGTTTCTTCATTAATATTGGACTTAATCCCTGAAAGTTTCTCATCAGTTTTCTGCTTTATTTTCGCTGTTTCATCAACAATGTTTGTTTTAAAATTTGAGATTTTTTCATCTGTTTTCTGTTTGAGCTTTGACGTACCATCGGATATGTTAGTCCTTATATTGGCCGCTTTTTCTTTGGCATTTTTATGAGCTTGGTTTACTTTATTACCAAGTTTTTTCTTCGCCTTACCCATTCTTTGTTTAGCACGATTCGCGGCTGAATGAAAGAATTCAATAGCCACATTAATACACATCGATACTAAGGAAAGTCCAATAAAGACGTAGACAGAAGAAATGACGAAGAACTTCTGATGCGCGGGAAGGACATCGCCAAATCCGATAGTCGACAGCGATACGAACACAAAATAAATGGATTCAATGAAACCCCAATCCTCCCAAAACATATACATGATGGCGCCGAACAAGATGTAACAGAATAATATAGCCACAGCCACTGACATTGGTAGGTTGAACTCGCTGTCTACCTCGTATCCATACACAAGTCTAGATCCGCTACGACTCCGTTCTTCCTCGTCGCCTTTAGGCTCGAGAGTGGCGGGGTCATCATTTAGTTGATATTTTCTTTGGAATGGAATTTTATCACGTATTCTTCTGCAATACCCCGTATAGTATGATCTTCTCACAAATGCCCATAAAAACTTGAGTGTAACTGTAAACTGTTTACCCAATTCGGCAAACAAAAGTAGAGCAAGTGGTATGCCTATACCCGCATATAACATACACATCAAACGACCGAATCCAGTTACCGGTGCCAAATTCCCATAACCTGCAAAACAAAAAGGAAGTTTACTTAGTAATCTGGCCGTATAACTATATACTGAATACTCACAGATTACGATTAAATTCATATTAATCACCACCATGATAGTTCATAATTCGCTGGCTTAGAATGAGAAGATCGTAAGTACAAAATGAAATTTTGAGAAAACAAGAAATAACTGTCAGAAACGTAAGTACTACTTACGACCATCTCATTCTAAGCCTACGAATTATACTTTGTGCGATGACGTGTCACACAATTTTATGGTCTCTCTAAAGCTGCTCTAATTGTTTGCTATGTGCAGATATTATTATAAATATAACGTCGCAGATTAAACAGGCACTGGTATATAATTTTAGTAGATGCGTATGTTAAAGTTATATTGTTTCCATTGAAATAATTCAAATAACAATAATAAAAAAAGAAATTTGATAAGAAATAAGACAGGGAAAGAAACACACAGAGCACTTAAACAGCAAATCACGATAGGGACAGAAAAAGCCTGCACAACTTGATAGCTTGTTTTTGTGCCTCATTTGGTCGCCGTTTTGGCATGGGTTTGTGTGGGCATTGCCCAGGGCAGTTGTGTCGTGGTGTTTCTGATTTCTGTGCTCGGCTGGTTAAGTTGAGTGCTACCTTCCCTGTTGGATTTTCTCATACCCTTTTTTAACATTAAATACAAATTTTGTCAAATTGTACCTACCTATTGTCGTGTATACAGTAAACACAAAGAATATACTGCTCCATATTGTCCAAACTTGCTCCGTAGAGTTTGAATTAACATTGTTATCAATCGCATTACGTATGGCGTCTTCATACGCCTTCAATGACTGTTCTGTAGCCACTCTCCAGGTTGTAACATTTTTATAACTCCCGTAATGTTGTTCCAGTTCCGTGAGCATTTCACTTCTTATATTTATAATATCTGTCTTGTATTTTTGTTCGTGTCTTGATTCAATGGCCATGAATAACAAGGCACCAAGTATGGAATATAATAACAAGATGAAGATTAGTCCCACCAGAGATCTTGCACCTTTATATACTGTTATACCAATCCGTTTGGTCTTTCCGAAACAACTGTTGTCTATATTATCACTGGAACCTCCGGTACTGTCAGCTTCGATACCCAGATCTTCCGAGCTCTCATACACTTGTTTATCCGAGTCTTTGTCGTCTTCAAACGTCGTCATCTTTCTCAATAAAACGTCTCGTTCTGTAAATAGATAACAAATATTTTTAAACATGAACAGAGTGTAGTTGGGATCACCGTTAGTTTGTTATTTCTTTGTGAAATTGGGTCATCCTGCATTTTGCGGCGTGGACTTAAGCTTTTAATAATCTCTTTGGGCTGTGTGTGGGCATTTCTCCGTGTAGTTGTGTTTTGGTGTTACTGTTTTCTGTGTTCGGCTGGTTAAGTTTAGTGCTACCTTCCCTGTCCAATGTCCTCATATCTTTTTATACCTTAATCAGTTTCTAATGATAGTACTTACGTCAACCAACCGAGAGGTGTATACAAGCTGAGAAATAAAAAGAAATGGACGTAAAGTACAGTTATGCAACGACAGTGTGACTGTGTCTTAACGTACACAAAGACATGATAGTGTCACAGAAAAGGGGAAAATTAGACCCATGCTAAGACCCATGCTAAGACCCATGCTAAGACTAGCTGATTGTATTATCACATATGTTGTTCTGTGGAGTATTATGTTGAATTGTTTATTGTACATTTTGAAGTTATAAGAAACGAGAAACAACCGCGGCTTGAACGAATATAAAACATGTTCACGTGTAAAATCAATACACAATTTATATAGAGTTTTGCTGAATACTTGCGACGGCTTCATCACAGAATCATCAAAGAAGAATAAATAAAATCTTTAATTAATTTACCATAGGTGGTAATTTTCTTATCGGTTGAAAATTGGATAATAACAAAGTGTTGGTACATTTGTTATTACAACGTAAATAATACGTATTGCTGTTTTAATAATTTCAATAGCATTGAATTTTCAATATTATTGACTAGTACTCATATTGTAGTAAACAAAACAACAAACGATCCCCTATGATATTTACTACGTCTTGAGGCGTCCATATAATATAAAGGGAATACCAGCAGGACACGACATGGATAACACACACAATTCACAGGTACACGCAAAAGCCAAAGACAAGCATATCGCTGGCTTAGAATGTGAAGGTCGTAAGTACAAAATCAATATTTTGAGAAAACAAGAAAAAAAACAGTATGCAAACTACTCTGTACTTATGGAAAAACGAACTTTTTTGGACTTCAGTTTGGTCAACATTTCAGCAGTCAGTTCTCTTCTAATGCAGATTTCAAATATGTGTGCATCTCATACTTAGCCATATAAACGAACACGAAAATCAGATTGTTCATGTCTCAACCTATTAATGATTGTCACTTTATTGGTATGTCGTATGAATTCATCGTATTCCTGAATGTGATGATATTGGCTGATAATGACACCAGTCTCCGTAGCTCAGTGGTTAGCGCGCTTGTCGCCATATCCGACCACCGGGTTAAATTTCAGGTGGAGACACTCCTATACGCCCATACCTGCCATATTTTAGCAGAACAGTGACTGGGAAAGGAAGGATATACTCGGCATGCAAAACAGGTAATTAGAACCATAATTGATTATTGTAGATGGTAAAATATAAATCATTATCCGACCGTTACCACTGTTTTAATAGCAACTAATACAAACACTCATATTATATGCCTGTCCTATTTCAGCAGAAAGTTGACTGGTAAATAAAGGCTATGCTCGACTGCTTGTCATTTCGGAAAATGCCTTTTTTAACTCTTACAATATCGTTACCTGTTGAACACTAAACAGTTAATGATGTTATAATTGCAGTGAATTAAAAATAATAAAATAAAGACTTTTTTGCCTTAGCCGCGTGTAGGGAACTACACATTTAATGTGTGCCATTGAAAGTCATAATTCAGCATTGCTCATTCAGTCGTGATGTTTCATTTGACGAGAATTTCTTCTCTACCCATCAAAAAAAGTTTCTTCCGCTTTCAAATATTTCTAAAATATTGAAATTCAATTGCTTCAATATTGCAACATTATTAATATTGATGATACATGAATTATTTTGTTAGCGGTTAGCTACTAAAGTATTGCAAACTTTCGTAATCCCTCGAGTAGCACGTCAATTCTTATTAATGATGCATCAGTCTTTGTCAAGCGCCTGAAGTTATGCACGTTGTCTCGGAAATTCCTGATCATCCAAACGTTTCACTTTTAAGTTTGATATAACGTTATCATGGAAAAAACGACCATGTAAATTTTTTTTCGAATAACCTAAGAGCTCGAATGAAATATTTGTAAAGTAAGTTAAAGATAAATACTTCAGATGCGCTAGATGTTTTAAAAATCCGTTAAGTAGTTCATAACCGATGGAACTTCTCCCAGTTATAGTTCATAACCAATGCAAACCACCCTTTTCGAATAAAAAAAGAATATCAAATGCTTTTTAAAACAAATCGTATGTATTTTTTAAAATGCCTAGCATAACCTTTATTTGCCACTCAACTTTCTGCTGAAGTATGGCAGGCACATATGCATTTACGAGTGCCTCCATGCGGATTTGAATCCGGCTCGCCAAATTAGACGTCAAGCGCACTAACCACTGAGCTATAGAGGAACACGCGTGTAGCAGATTTGAGCATGCTTGAACGACACATATTTATGGATGGACCAGGCCGGGAACTTTCTGACTTTTCCTAATATAGCCTATGACTAGTGATGTATACCGTTCAAAAACATTATAGATCTACCTAAGTGTCGCTGTCTTAGAATGCGAAGGTCGTAACTACTACTTTGGACCTAATTTACTGTTACATATTTGAAATCTGCATCATAAGGCGCTGCTTATGAGCCTATTTCTTGAAAATCGGAACTTAATTTGAAATCTATTGAATTTTGAAAACTAGAGTTTCTGTCCACTAATATTTGACAGTAGTTGGGACAATGACCTGATAAACAATTTGAACCTGGTGACTCATCAGATATTTCAACAAGAACAGGTATAACTGGCTCGGATCCGGCATTCCACCCAGCTTGCCAGAAAAATATTCTTTGTAAAGGACATAAACCTTATTTTCTGGGTGTGAACTAGTGCATTCCAACACAATGTAATAAATACTTGGCATACCTAGAAATAGTATTATAGTAGGCTACAAACTGCATGCTGATCTCGTGAAGTTGGTAAAAAACGTAGGTCGGGTGTTAGATAGAGCAATAGCCTAAATGTCACCCAACTGAAGCGTTTAATAGAATTCTAAATCTGTACAACAGTGACGTAGTCAGTGACGTCATATGATACATAATTGCGGTTGTGCGAAGCAACCAACGTTCGCACAACCGAGACTTGCATATGACGATGGTTATTATTATAGTTAAGTATTATAATATTTGTATTAACTGTTGTTATTACATGTACGTATAGGTCTACATAACGCTAATATTATTCAGGAACGGTCAATTAAAAAAGGCAAGACATTATTAAGGTGACAATGACAGTTGGTTTTAAAAAAAATAACTAAGACTGACATGCCACTTATAAAGATTCTAAAAAGGAATTACAAGTTAATAAAAAAAGGAAGCCGTTCTGACGATACATGTACATGTTTAAGAGTAATGGTTACTATTATTATTCAAACATTGACTGCGCCTTTGCCGAGTACTGATCGTTCTTATTTATGAATGTCGTAATACATTATACTAGTAATCCAGTATCCACCCATGTAATATCGTTAATTAACTACACTAAGGCTAACATACACACATACTATTTACTTCAATTAGTTATGCTTCTATATTACTGTTTTATTACTTGGCAACAAATAAGCATCTCTTGACCAAGGTAAACATTGCTTAAATGATCGAGTGAATACTTCATGTATTGGTATTTGTTTCTGCAAATTGTACCACGGCATTCACTATACAAGAAATTTTCTAACAGGGGTGCAAGGTATACCTAAAACACATGTTGGCCTACATATTTTGTATTGGTTCTTATTAGATAACAACGACGACACACGTACAAAGTTAGGAACATGATTTCACGACAACGTATTCGTGACTATGAGATTGACTACAAAAAATATGAAGACACGACACCGAGCAGGGAAGGCAGTACTCAACTTTTCCAGCCAAACACAGAACACATAAACAACAACATCGCATAACGTAAATACGCAGCACGATGCCCATACGTAATCTAACGAGAAAATGGAAAGCCCAAGTCCCAGCTGCAAAAAAGGAGGATAACAAAGTTTCATATATATGCCAAAATGGTGACCTCAACAGTTAAAACCGGAGTATTTATACTGAGAAGGTGTTATGGCAAACGTCTTAGCAAGTTGATTAAATTACTGAAGTTATTGCAGTAGTTAGAGAGCAAGAGATACGGTACAGTGAGTTATAGGCACTGTTATAATGTTAGCATAAACACTGTTTCGGTGCTGTTTCTGAATTACGAATAAGCACTGCTATAACATAAACAGTATGTCTGGTGCTGTGTTCCACTTATATTTTCCACTTATACAGAATACTGTCAGATTATCAATAGGTTAAGCCATTATATAAGGTTCACCAAAAGTTCATGAGCGGGGGAGTAATGTATAATCATTTATCTAATGTTTACAAACAGTAATGTCGATTTACCCAGCTGGTAGTTGCTGGGAATGATTGCAAAAACTGCGAAAATCTCACTGGTGTGCAGCTGTATGTTTAGTAATAAAGTAGGTCCAATACTCGCCGCATACTTCTCGTTAAACCGTGCACAAAGCCCGAAATAATTCAACAATAAAAACACAGACTAGAGGCACTGAACATTTTCTTATAAATTGTATACATTTTGATGCGTTATTTATGTGTCGGGCTGGTTAATATCATAGAATTTGCCAGAAGCAAGTAGTAATGATAATGTTTAGGCTCTGAGGAAAATGTCTATAAGCAAGACGATGCACACGGTAAGCGGGTTTAAAACATACTGTATCAGAATAAGAATTTATGTTGCTTATCAGGTCAGTGGAACAGACATGGTGCCATAGACACTTACATTCGGCCGGAGATGTTTAAAAAATAGCTGTGACATAATATCTATATTAAGACAAAATCTAAATTATATAGGCCACGGGTTTTTCTGGTCGAGTATCAGTGGCCAACTATTATCAGTTTGGTATGTACCGGTGGCGGAATACTTTGAAAGGTTACTCAAGTACATATTCCATGTTAATCTCCGTAGCTGGTATAACAGTATTGTTTAGCGATGCCAATGTTCTAATATTGCCTGCCAACGTACTTGATGATTCATGACCTCGACGATGACGTCATGAATTCCATCCAATCAGGTAAGGTCAATAGTCAAACATATTGCAGAAAATAAGTGCGGAGCTACTTCGTGTTCTATTTGATGCTCAGAAAACGAAATGGAGATGAAATATACCCGTTAGATAAACCCTGCTTAACTTATTTACTTACTTTTTACAGAGAATATATAATTAAATACACTTTCATTATAAAGTCACGAGTAATTATTCTCGGCATGAACTATACGGAAATATATTTATTAACGAGGTGAATGGTTTCGGGCGTTGTGCATGGCTTAAAAGGAGGTATGCGCCGAGCATTGAACCTAACAAGTGCTCAGAGGTATGATGCAAATTATGCCTCGTCATGCACTCGTCATACACACCACGGACGAATTCGCAACAGAAATCGGACATTGTACTTCGAATTTAATCATTCATTTCGAGGTAAACATTGATTTTCGTGGACAAAATTACAGAATATGTTTAGCATCAATTACGCAAACGCCAAATTCAAGTGGTTGCATCAGGCATGTGCATGTCTCGTGGTTAAACATTCGAATAGTTGGTCCACGAGCTACATTGCATCTACATTGTTGGCCTGGGTGTGTCATTCAATGTTATATTTTTACGTAAGTGTTAATATGAAATAAACGAGGCAGTTGGTTTTTGCCTTAATTACCAACTTATGAAGTAATTAGACATGCGTGCACATTACGGTATTAACAGCATTACCTAAACTGCACACACCAATGTTAGATTAGTTGTTTCTTTGTCCTCAAGTCCTTTACTTAGTATTGATGAGTTTCGAATAATGTTCAAACGATAAGTGTATTCTTGTCAATATAATAGGTAAGTGAAGCATTTGTAAAGACTCAAACGAGATAAAAAAATCTGTAAAATTTATAATTTTCTATAAAGGAAGAAAAATATGAATTTTACAAAAAAGTAACCTGTGTTTCTTATACATTTAATACGTTGCATCATGTAACTAACACGTGTAATATTGACTTCTTCAATGTTATACATGCAACAGTAATGAGATTCACCTTTGAAATGTTCTACATATTACAATGCTAATGTATTGAGTCTTGTATCACTCCAGGGGAACATATTGTATGTTATGCCAATGTAAGTTGAAACAATATTTATGTTATAGGTGGTCATAATACAGTAGTACATATAAACATTGAGGTAACCTGTAGTCGGTAACCTGTACTCGTTTGAATACACTCAGAGTGAAAGAAATAGGTCAGGGGGTAGGTAACCTATACATAAAATAATGTTCCTCCTGGAATATTGTTAACCAAGAAATTATTTCGCGCGATTTTATTTCGCGGAGTTCGCGATATTAAGCAGCAGCGAAAGTATTCTAAACACTAATATGTACATTGCGGGAGATTTAAAAACACGAAAATGTAATATAACATGTATTGGACATGTTGGCTACGGCCGTCATTGCCAGTGATCCAATTTATAGCCCATCCAGAGAGCTATATGTGTAACAATTCTTAAACAAACATACAGCAACATTTTTTAAATATCTGAAAATTCCCTGTTGGTGACATAGATGACCTATGAAAGAAACACATGAATGCAACCTTCAGCTATAACTCGACTTGATAGAAGCAAATTTAACATACTGATAGTTCTAAAACAGATAAGTGACTAAAATGATTTTCATCAGCGTTATTAAATACTCTAATTATGATAATAAGCTAAATATATTAAACATGATCACTTAAAAGTGTGCAATCAAAGTGTGTAATCAGTGTAAAACAAAAAACCCTTACCTTAATTAAAGGAGCTAAATATCGTCTGAAAATTTAATCTCCGAGCCTTAGCATGTTAAACATAATAGTGACAAAACTATGTTTTGTTTAACTTGTGTGTTTATGACACTGTTAAGTTGCAAGTCATCCTTCTATACACCAAAATCGTAAGTGTAACATTGGTTTTACCATGTTTCATATGATTAATTATCAAATAAAATTTAGTATACGAAAAAAAGATAACACTTCACATATTTCCATCTCCTTCAATTAAGTATGTTTAATTCATAACTGATTCATTTATGGATGCACTTTTATAACGCACACCCTTTTTACATGATATTGAGTTCATTATTGCCTAACATATAATTGTTTATTTGTTTTTTATGCATAACTGTATGCACTGTTCCTACTTGTACTTCTAGTGTGCATTGCATGTAGTGCTGGTATGTGTTAGTTCCTGTTCCACTTACGTCGTTACACCACCTTAAACTTTACACGGACGAGTTCGGTGAACTATGATTTCCCAATTAACCATATTTGGCGATATTTACGAGGGGTGTACAGTTCAGTATGGCAATACATACGTCAATGATATGACAGTAACGTTGTGTTGTTTAATACCACCAACCTAACCTGCCCGGAAGGTGTACAGAATGATACAGAATAACCAAACACAATAGATACAAAAGTATTAGCCTATTGTACAAAGTAAATTGTAGATCAATTTGCACGACATTTTCGAGTCAGAACACAGTAAGAGTATTGCATTAAATCAAGTATTACGTTTAAACCTTTTATAGTCACATGCAATGTAGTTATTTCGAATATATTATTTGTTTCTCTCGAGTACTTTAGATTTCCCAGCTATGGCGTTTATGTTACACGTTTAGTTCTTATTAACTAAAAACTGTTCAGAATGTGTCCGGTAATGAACTGCATGGCTACCTTCTAAGATCATTCCTCTAAATATATTGTGTTAGATTATCAGGCATTGCCAAGTAATACAGTTATATATTTGAAGCCAAATTAATTAAACTCTCATTATGTTCGATATCAGAACCTGATTAAAATTGAAATCGGATGTAATATCGACAACCAGCATCAAGCCCCGTGACATTGTGCCAGTATTGGCAACACAAAGTAGTATCAGAATTCTATGTAACACCTACACGAATTGTGTGCAACAGACTGTTTAATCATTTCTGAAAGCCAGCCTTCTTGGAAGCTACGAAAACCTATCATATTATTGAAAAGACTTCACTAGTATAACAGATGGGAGCGTATAGTATTACACCATGATCGTGACCCGAGGTTAGACAGTAGCCAACTTTCTTAAAAACACATTACAGTAAATAGTTGATACTTCCCCTCAGAGGAAATCTACAATTTAGACCGAAGACTAGATGGGTATAATACACAATGAACCAATTTCAGATAAACATTCTATTTTATAAAACACAACACTTTCGGACAAAATGTTGTATAAAATGTACAAAGCTTATGGTTATGTCCATTGTGTCATAGACATAGTAATAAGCTGATCATCCCTGTAGACATTGTGTATTTGCATGACGAATCTTTGGCACAATATCAAACTGGTTTAGGTGGTTGCAGTGTTCCTTTCAGTGCATAGAGAACAATACGATGACCGATTTGCCATCGGACATCGGTTTGGACCTGTTCGACCAAGCACATTATAAAGTACTAGTACTAGTTAATTTGATAAACCAAGAGAGTTGTTTAAGGCAGATCATCTGCCTTCCCTGTCCGATTTTCTTTTATTTTGTCACTTAACAAATACATTTCGCATGCGGTCAGTGAAATAGCAAGATGCATTAAAGAGGTATGAGAAAATCGGACAGGGAAGACAGCACTCAACTTATCTAGCCAAGCACAGAACACATGAACAAATATCATACGACAAAACTACACGGCACGAGGACCACACATAGCCTTACGAGAAAATGAAATGCCCTGGTCCAAGCTGTCAAACAATTGAATGACCTTCTTATATGTATAACTTTCCATACATATTCCAGGCATTTGGGTTTCTTATTATACTAATGATATGTGGTTACATATATTTAACTGTATAAATTAAACGTACAATCAATGCTATATTTTCTAATGTAACTTGAGTAAATCCTCAAAATTACATTTAATTGTATTTTCTAAACAGAATAGAATGCAAATTACATATTGTGTATTGCTTCATAAGCTTACACGTTAGTGTATCAAGCAGTTCAGTTAGGCACTACAATGTTTTAGGGTCAAGTTTACCAACAAAGTCTGACAATCACTTAATAAACCACGGACACCTTTCTCACACCGTCAAATGTAGACAGTAAAAGACCATATACCAACATTAAATTGGCAGAACAGTGGTTTTATCTTTTTCTTGTTTGTTTGTGAATTCATGGTCATTGATTTTTTTAAACTTTGATGCTCTGCTGTTCCTGTTGAGTGTTGGTTAGCTCGCCCAACTTGTTATGGTTATGATCAAACTAGACCTAGTTCGGCGATTTGTGAAATATATAAATGCACAAGCAAAACAATAACATAACTTGTTAACAAACTAGGACAACCGCAAATTAGGAGTGATCTACATAAAACGTGATAATTTGTTACATTCATTTTGCGGTTTTTACATCATAATTTATTACCAAAATAATACATTCAATACAATATTTGTGTCTTACTCTTCGTTACATGCACTAACTACCAACTCGATGAAAACTCCATTTTACATAACCCACGTTAGCATCACAACACAGCTATCTGATCGCATCAATTACCTGATCGATGAGGCAATTTACCTTGAAATTTTGCAATTAAACTTGGTTTAATTTCATTAAAATATTAAATATACACGATGCAAAATAATATTACTTAACTAGTTTCCACTCAAATTGATATTATCTTGGCTAATACGTATAGTATATTATAAACTGCAATTCCATCATACATCATAATTTATTGCCAAATGATGCATTAAATACAATATTTGTGCTTTATTCTTCGTAACATGTACTTACTACCAACTCGATGAAAACCCCATTTTATATTACACACGTTAGCATCACAACACAGCTATCTTATCGTATTAATTACCTGATTGATGAGGAAATTTACCTTGACATTTTGCAACTAAACTTGATTTAATTTCATTTAAATATGAAATATACATGATGCAAAATAATTTTACTAAACTAGTTTCCACTCAAATTGATATTATTTGGGCTAATAAAGTATATTATAAACTGCAATTCCAACTGGAAATTCCCAAGTCAAGTCAAACTATTTATCTTTAATCATTCATCTCCAGATGATAAATGAGTGGCATCATTATATTTATATACAATTAACAATAGAATAGGGATTTATACGGATACTTATGTTCTGCAGTAAATGTGCTTATTAATACGTGTTACTGCAAACCAAATGTCTTTTCTTGACATTGCATGAATAAAAACTCGTTGTTATTGGTACCATTGTTCAAACATTAATTACGCCTATGGCGAGTGCCGATTCTTTTGATTTACGTATGTCGTTATACACTTTCCTACCATGAAGAGTCGTTATTCAACTACATGTATATATAAATAGGCTAACATACACACTAGTCAATTACTTCGGTTAATTATGTATCTATACTGTTTAATTACTTGGCAACAAATAAGCGTCTCTTGACCAAGGTAAACATTTCTTAAATGATCGAGTGAATATCCATGTATTGATACGTTTTTTCTCTGCAAATTGTGCCACGGCATTCACTAGGCCTATACGAGACAGTTTCCAAAAGGGGTGCTAGATGGTATGTCTACCGATGTTTGTTATAGAATAACAATGATGACACACGTATAAAGCTAGGAACTTGATTTAACAACAAATCGAATGTGATTATGAGATTGATTACAAAAGATAGGAGAACATCGGACAGGGAAGGCAGCACTCAACTTATCCAGCCAAACACAGAACACATAAACAACAACATCGCATGACGCAAATACGCAGCACGATGCCCATGAATAGTCTAACGAGAAAATGGAAAGCCCAAGTCCCAGCTGCAAAAAAGAGGATAACCTAGTTTCATAAATATATGCCAAAATGGTGACATCAACAGTTAAAACTTGAGTATTTATACTGACAAGGCGCTAGATTGAGATATACCTAAACATGTTATTACAAACATCTAAACAGGTTAATTAAATTACCGAGGTCAATGCAGTAGTAAAGCGCGAGAAATACGGGGCAGTGAGTTATAAGCACTGTTATTACGTTTGCATAAACACTGTTTCGGTGCTGTTTCTGAATTACGAATAAGCACTGCTATAACATAAACAGTATGTCTGGTGATGTGTACCACTTATATCTTCCACTTATCCAGAATACTGTCAGATTATTAATAAGTTAAGCCATTATATAAGGTTCACCAAAAGTTCATGAGCGGGGGAGTAATGTATAATCATTTATCTAATGTTTACAAACAGTTATGTCGATTTACCCAGCGGGTAGTTGCTGGGAATGATTTCAAAAACTGAGAAAATCTCACAGGTGTGCAGCCAGCTGTATGTTTAGTAATAAAGTAGGTCCTATGCTCGCCGCATACTTCTCGTTAAACCGTGCACAAAGCTCGAAATAATTCAACAATAAAAACACAGACTAGAGGCACTGAACATTTTCTTATAAATTGTATACATTTTGATGTGTTATTTATGTGTCGGGCTAGTTAATATTATAGATTTTGCCAGAAGCAAGTAGTAATGATAATGTTTAGGCTCTGAGGAAAATGTCTATAAGCAAGACGATGCACACGGTAAGCGGTTTTAAAACATACTGTATCAGAATAAGAATTAATGTTGCTTATCAGGTCAGTGGAACAGACATGGTGCCATAGACACTTACATTCGGCCGGAGATGTTTAAAAATAGCTGTGACATAATATCTATATTAAGACAAAATATAAATTATATAGGCCACGGGTCTTTTCTGGTCGAGTAACAGTGGCCAACTATTATCAGTTTGGTGTGTACCGGTGGCGGAATACTTTGAAAGGTTACCCAAGTACATATTCCATGTTAATCTCCGTAGCTGGTATTGTTTAGCGATGCCAATGTTCTAATATTGCCTGCCAACGTACTTGATGATTCATGACCTCGACGATGACGTCATAAATTCCATCCAATCAGGTAAGGTCAATAGTCAAACATATTGCAGAAAATAAGTGCGGAGCTACTTCGTGTTCTATTTGATGCTCAGAAAACGAAATGGAGATGAAATATACCCGTTAGATAAACCCTGCTTAACTTCTTTACTTACTTTTTACAGAGAATATATAATAAACTACACTTTCATTATAAAGTCACGAGTAATTATTCTCGGCATGAACTATACGGAAATATATTTATTAACGAGGTGAATGGTTTCGGGCGTTGTGCATGGCTTAAAAGGAGGAATGCGCCGAGCATTGAACCTAACAAGTGCTCAGAGGTATGATGCAAATTATGCCTTGTCATGCACTCGTCATACAAACCACGGACAAATTCGCAACAGACATCAGACATTGTACTTCGAATTTAATCATTCATTTCGAGGTAAACATTGATTTTCGTGGACAAAATTACAGAATATGTTTAGCATCAATTACGCAAACGCCAAATTCAAGTGGTTGCATCAGGCATGTCTCGTGGTTAAACATTCGAATAGTTGGTCCACGAGCTACATTGCATCTACATTGTTGGCCTGGGTGTGTCATTCAATGTTATATTGTTACGTAAGTGTTAATATGAAATAAACAAGGCAGTTGGTTTTTGCCTTAATTACCAACTTATGAAGTAATTAGACATGCGTGCACATTACGGTATTAACAGCATTACCTAAACTGCACACACCAATGTTAGATTAGTAGTTTCTTTGTCCTCAAGTCCTTTACTTAGTATTGATGAGTTTCGAATAATATTCAAACGATAAGTGTATTCTTGTCAATATAATAGGTAAGTGAAGCATTTGTAACGACTCAAACGAGATAAAAAAATCTGTAAAATTTATAATTTTCTATAAAGGAAGAAAAATATGAATTTTACAAAAAAGTTACCTGTGTTTCTTATACATTTAATACGTTGCATCATGTAACTAATACATGTAATATTAACTACGTAGATGTAATACATGCATCAGTAATGAGATCCACCTTTGCAATTGTTTACATGTTACAGTGCTAATGTATTGAGTCTTGTATCACTCCAGGGGAACATATTGTATGTTATGCCAATGTAAGTTCAAACAATGTTTATGTTAGAGTGGTCATTATACAGTAGTACATATAAACATTGAGGTAACCTGTACTCGTATGTATACACTCTGAGTGAACGAAATAGGTCAGGGGGTAGGGAACCTATACATAAAATTATGTTACTCCTGAAATATTGTTAACCAAGAAATTATTTCGCGCGATTTTATTTCGCGGAGTTCGCGATATTAAGCAGCAGCGAAAGTGTTCTAAACACTAATATGTACATTGCGGGAGATTTAAAAACACGAAAATGTAATATAACATGTATAGGACATGTTGGCTACGGCCCTCATTGCCATCGATCCAATTTATAGCCCATCCAGAGAGCTATGTGTGTAACAATTCTAAAACAAACATACAGCAACATTTTTTTAAATATTTGAAAATTCCCTGTTGGTGACATAGATGACCTATGTAAGAAACACATGAATGCAACCTTCAGCTATAACTCGACTTGATAGAAGCAAAATTAACATACTGATAGTTCTAAAACAGATAAGTGACTAAAATGATTTTCATCGGCGTTATTAAATACTCTAATTATGATAATAAGCTAAATATATTAAACATGATCACTTAAAAGTGTGCAATCAAAGTGTGTAATCAGTGTAAAACAAAAAAACCTTACCTTAATTAAAGGAGCTAAATATCGTCTGAAAATTTAATCTCCGAGCCTTAGCATGTTAAACATAATAGTGACAAAACTATGTTTTGTTTAACTTGTGTGTTTATGACACTGTTAAGTTGCAAGTCATCCTTCTATACACCGAAATCGTAAGTGTAACATTGGTTTTACCATGCTTCATATGATTAATTATCAAATAAAATTTAGTATACGAAAAAAAGATAACACTTCACATATTTCCACCTCCTTCAATTAAGTATGTTTAATTCATAACTGATTCATTTATGGATGCACTTTTATAACGCACACCCTTTTTACATGATATTGAGTTCATTATTGCCTAACATATAATAGTTTATTTGTTTTTTTATGCATAACTGTATGCACTGTTCCTACTTGTACTTCTAGTGTGCATTGCATGTAGTGCTGGTATGTGTTAGTTCCTGTTCCACTTACGTCGTTACACCATCTTACACTTTACACGGACGAGTTCGGTGAAATATGATTTCCCAATTAACCATATTTGGCGATATTTACGAGGGGTGTGCAGTTCAGTATGGCAATACATAGTCAATGATAAGACAGTAACGTTGTGTTGTTTAATACAACCAACCTAACCTGCCCGGAAGGTGTACAGAAAGATACAGAATAACCAAACACAATAGATACAAAAGTATTAGCCTATTGTACAAAGTAAATTGTAGATCAATTTGCACGACATTTTCGAGTAAGAACACAGTAAGAGTATTGCATTAAATCAAGTATTACGTTTAAACCTTTAATAGTCACATGCAATGTAGGTATTTCGAATATATTATTTGTTTCTCTCGAGAACTTTAGAATTCCCAGCTATGGCGTTTATGTTACACGTTTAGTTCTTATTAACTAAAAATTGTTCAGAATGTTTCCGGTAATGAACTGCATGGCTACCTTCTTAGATCATTCATCTAAATATAGTGTGTTAGATTATCATGCATTGCCAAGTAATACAATTGAATAATATTCGCTAACCACTCTGATTGGAGACCCCCAGTAAATGTTTGAAGCCAAATTAATTAAACGTCTCAACGTGTGCGATTTCAGAACCTGATTAAAATGAAACCGGATATAAGATATCGACAACCAGCATCAAACTCAGTGACTTTGTGCCAGTATTGGCAACTTAAAGTCGTATCAGAATTATATGTACCACCTACACGAATTGTGTGCAACAGACTGTTTAATCATTTCTGAAAGCCAGCCGTCTTATAAGCTACAAAAATCTGTCTTATTATTGAAAAGTCTTCGCTAATATAACGGATGGGAGCGTATAGTATTACACCATGATCGTGACCCGAGGTTAGACAGTAGCCAACTTTCTTGAAATCACATTACAGTAGATAGTTGATACTTTCCTACTTTTCCCTGAGGAAATCTACAGCATAGACTGTAGAATAGATGGGTATTATACACAATGAACCAATTTCAGATAAACTTTCTATTTTATAAAACACAAAAGCCACTTTCAGACAAAATGTTGTATAAAACGAACAAAGCTTATGGTTATGTCCATTGTGTCACAAATATAGTAATAAACTGATCATCCCTGTAGACATAGTGTATGTGCATGACGAATCTTTGGCACAATATCAAACTGGTTTAGGTGGTTGCAGTGTTCCTTTCAGTGCATAGAGAACAATACGATGACCGATTTGCCATCGGACATCGGTTTGGACCTGTTCGACCAAGCACATTGTAAAGTACTAGTTAATTTGATAAACCAAGAGAGTTGTTTAAGGCAGATCATCTGCCTTCCCTGTCCGATTTTCTTTTATTTTGTCACTTAACAAATACATTTCGCATGCGGTCAGTGAAATAGCAAGATGCATTAAAGAGGTATGAGAAAATCGGACAGGGAAGACAGCACTCAACTTATCTAGCCAAGCACAGAACACATGAACAAATGTCATACGACAAAACTACACGGCACGAGGACCACACATAGCCTTACGAGAAAATGAAATGCCCTTGTCCCAGCTGTCAAACAATTGAATGACCTTCTTATATGTATAACTTTTCATACATATTCCAGGCATTTGGGTTTCTTATTATACTAATGATATGTGGTTACATAAATTAAACTGTATAAATTAAACGTACAATCAATGCTATATTTTCTAATGTTACTTGAGTAAATCCTCAAAATTACATTTAATTGTATTTTTTAAACAGAATAGAATGCAAATTACATATTGTGTATTGCTTCATAAGCTTACACGTTAGTGTATCAAGCAGTTCAGTTAGGCACTACAATGTTTTAGGGTCAAGTTTACCAACAAAGTCTGACAATCACTTAATAAACCACGGACACCTTTCTCACACCGTCAAATGTAGACAGTAAAAGACCATATACCAACATTAAATTGGCAGAACAGTGGTTTTATCTTTTTCTTGTTTGTTTGTGAATTCATGGTCATTGATTTTTTTAATTTTTGATGCTCTGCTGTTCCTGTTGAGTGTTGGTTAGCTCGCCCAACGTGTTATGGTAATGATCAAACTAGACCTAGTTCGGCGATTTGTGAAATATATAAGTGCACAAGCAAAACAATAACATAACTTGTTAACAAACTAGGACAACCGCAAATTAGGAGTGATCTACATAAAACGTGATAATTTGTTACATTCATTTTGCGGTTTTTACATCATAATTTATTACCAAAATAATACATTCAATACAATATTTGTGTCTTACTCTTTATTACATGCACTTACTACCAACTCGATGAAAACTCCATTTTACATAACGCACGTTAGCATCACAACACAGCTATCTGATCGCATCAATTACCTGATCGATGAGGCAATTTACCTTGAAATTCTGCAATTAAACTTGATTTAATTTCATTAAGATATTAAATATACACGATGCAAAATAATATTACTTAACTAGTTTCCACTCAAATTGATATTATCTTGGCTAATACGTATAGTATATTATAAACTGCAATTCCATCATACATCATAATTTATTGCCAAATGATGCATTAAATACAATATTTGTGATTTATTCTTCGTAACATGTACTTACTACCAACTCGATGAAAACCCCATTTTACATTACACACGTTAGCATCACAACACAGCTATCTTATCGTATTAATTACCTGATCGATGAGGCAATTTACCTTGACATTTTGCAACTAAACTTGATTTAATTTCATTTAAATATGAAATATACATGATGCAAAATAATTTTACTAAACTAGTTTCCACTCAAATTGATATTATTTGGGATAATAAAGTATATTATAAACTGCAATTCCAACTGGAAATTCCCAAGTCAAGTCAAACTATTTATCTTTAATCATTCATCTCCAGATGATAAATGAGTGGCATCATTATATTTATATACAATTAACAATAGAATATGGATTTATACGGATACTTATGTTCTGCAGTAAATGTGCTTATTAATACATGTTACTGCAAACCAAATGTTTTTGCTTGACATTGCATGAATAAAAAAACTCGTTGTTATTGTTACCATTATTCAAACATTAATTACGCCTATGTCGAGTGTCGATTGTTTTAATTTACGTATGTCGTTATACACTATCATACCATGAAGAGTCGTTATTTAACTACATGTATATATAAATAGGCTAACATACACACTAGTCAATTACTTCGGTTAATTATGTATATATACTGTTTAATTACTTGGCAACAAATAAGCTTCTCTTGACCAAGGTAAACATTGATTAAATGATCGAGTGAATATCCATGTATTGATACGTTTTTTTGTCTGCAAATTGTGCCACGGCATTCACTAGAACTATACGAGAAAGTTTCCAAGAGGGTGCTAAATGATATGTCTACCGAATATCTAAACTACGTGTACGCCTACTTAATGTGTTGGTTTTTATAAAATAACAATGATGACAAACGTATAAAGCTAGGAACAACAAAGCAAATGTGATAATGAGATTGATTAGAAAAAAGGAGAAAATCGGACAGGGAAGGCAGCACTCAACTTATCCAGCCAAACACAGAACACATAAACAACAACATCGCATGACGCAAATACGCAGCACGATGCCCATGCATAGTCTAACGAGAAAATGGAAAGCCCAAGTCCCAGCTGCAAAAAGGAGGATAACCTAGTTTCATAAATATATGCCAAAATGGTGACATCAACAGTTAAAACTTGAGTATTTATACTGACAAGGCGCTAGATTGACATATACCTAAACATGTTATTACAAACATCTTAACAGGTAAATTAAATTACCGAGGTCAATGCAGTAGTAAGAGCGCGAGAAATACGGGGCAGTGAGTTATAAGCACTGTAATAACGTTAGCATAAACACTGTTTCTGTGCTGTTTCTGAATTACGAATAAGCACTGCTATAACATAAACAGTATGTCTGGTGATGTGTACCACTTATATTTTCCACTTATCTAGAATACTGTCAGATTATTAATAAGTTAAGTCATTATATAAGGTTCATCAAAAGTTCATGTGTGGGGGAGTAATGTATAATCATTTATCTAATGTTTACAAACAGTAATGTCAATTTACCCAGCGGGTAGTTGCTGGGAATGATTGCAAAAACTGAGAAAATCTCACTGGTGTGCAGCTGTATGTTTAGTAATAAAGTAGGTCCAATACTCGCCGCATACTTCTCGTTAAACCGTGCACAAAGCCCGAAATAATTCAACAATAAAAACACAGACTAGAGGCACTGAACATTTTCTTATAAATTGTATACATTTTGATGTGTTATTTATGTGTCGGGCTGGTTAATATTATAGATTTTGCCAGAAGCAAGTAGTAATGATAATGTTTAGGCTCTGAGGAAAATGGCTATAAGCAATACGATGCACACGGTAAGCGGTTTTAAAACATACTGTATCAGAATAAGAATTAATGTTGCTTATCAGGTCAGTGGAACAGACATGGTGCCATAGACACTTACATTCGGCCGGAGATGTTTAAAAAATAGCTGTGACATAATATCTATATTAAGACAAAATATAAATTATATAGGCCACGGGTTTTTTCTGGTCGAGTAACAGTGGACAACTATTATCAGTTTGGTATGTACCGGTGGCGGAATACTTTGAAAGGTTACTCAAGTACATATTCCATGTTAATCTCCGTAGCTGGTATAACAGTATTGTTTAGCGATGCCAATGTTCTAATATTGCCTGCCAACGTACTTGGTGATTCATGACCTCGACGATGACGTCATAAATTCCATCCAATCAGGTAAGGTCAATAGTCAAACATATTGCAGAAAATAAGTGCGGAGCTACTTCGTGTTCTATTTGATGCTCAGAAAACGAAATGGAGATGAAATATACCCGTTAGATAAACCCTGCTTAACTTCTTTACTTACTTTTTACAGAGAATATATAATTAACTACACTTTCATTATAAAGTCACGAGTAATTATTCTCGGCATGAACTATACGGAAATATATTTATTAACGAGGTGAATGGTTTCGGGCGTTGTGCATGGCTTAAAAGGAGGTATGCGCCGAGCATTGAACATAACAAGTGCTCAGAGGTATGATGCAAATTATGCCTCGTCATGCACTCGTCATACACACCACGGACAAATTCGCAACAGAAATCGGACATTGTACTTCGAATTTAATCATTCATTTCGAGGTAAACATTGATTTTCGTGGACAAAATTACAGAATATGTTTAGCATCAATTACGCAAACGCCAAATTCAAGTGGTTGCATCAGGCATGTGCATGTCTCGTGGTTAAACATTCGAATAGTTGGTCCACGAGCTACATTGCATCTACATTGTTGGCCTGGGTGTGTCATTCAATGTTATATTTTTACGTAAGTGTTAATATGAAATAAACGAGGCAGTTGGTTTTTGCCTTAATTACCAACTTATGAAGTAATTAGACATGCGTGCACAATTACGGTATTAACAGCATTACCTAAACTGCACACACCAATGTTAGATTAGTTGTTTCTTTGTCCTCAAGTCCTTTACTTAGTATTGATGAGTTTCGAATAATGTTCAAACGATAAGTGTATTCTTGTCAATATAATAGGTAAGTGAAGCATTTGTAAAGACTCAAACGAGATAAAAAAATCTATGAAATTTATAATTTTCTATAAAGGAAGAAAAATATGAATTTTACAAAAAAAGTTACCTGTGTTTCTTATACATTTAATACGTTTCATCATGTGACTAATACATGTAATATCAACTACGTCAATGCAATACTTGCAACAGTAATGAGATCCACCTTTGAAATGCTCCACATATTACAGTGCTAATGTATTGCGTCTTGTATCACTCCAGGGGAACATATTGTATGTTATGCCAATGTAAGTTCAAACAATATTTATGTTATAGGTGGTCATAATACAGTAGTACATATAAACATTGAAGTAACCTGTAGTCGGTAACCTGTACTCGTTTGAATACACTCAGAGTGAAAGAAATAGGTCAGGGGGTAGGTAACCTATACATAAAATTATGTTCCTCCTGGAATATTGTTAACCAAGAAATTATTTCGCGCGATTTTATTTCGCGGAGTTCGCGATATTAAGCAGCAGCGAAAGTGTTCTAAACACTAATATGTACATTGCGGGAGATTTAAAAACACGAAAATGTAATATAACATGTATTGGACATGTTGGCTACGGCCCTCATTGCCAGTGATCCAATTTATAGCCCATCCAGAGAGCTATGTGTGTAACAATTCTTTAACAAACATACAGCAACATGTTTTTAAATATCTGAGAATTCCCTGTTGGTAACATAGATGACCTATGAAAGAAACACATGAATGCAACCTTCAGCTATAACTCGACTTGATAGAAGCAAATATAACATACTGATAGTTCTAAAACAGATAAGTGACTAAAATGATTTTCATCAGCGTTATTAAATACTCTAATTATGATAATAAGCTAAATATATTAAACATGATCACTTAAAAGTGTGCAATCAAAGTGTGTAATCAGTGTAAAACAAAAAACCCTTACCTTAATTAAAGGAGCTAAATATCGTCTGAAAATTTAATCTCCGAGCCTTAGCATGTTAAACATAATAGTGACAAAACTATGTTTTGTTTAACTTGTGTGTTTATGACACTGTTAAGTTGCAAGTCATCCTTCTATACACCGAAATCGTAAGTGTAACATTGGTTTTACCATGTTTCATATGATTAATTATCAAATAAAATTTAGTATACGAAAAAAAGATAACACTTCACATATTTCCATCTCCTTCAATTAAGTATGTTTAATTCATAACTGATTCATTTATGGGTGCACTTTTATAACGCACACCCTTTTTACATGATATTGAGTTCATTATTGCCTAACATATAATAGTTTATTTGTTTTTTATGCATAACTGTATGCACTGTTCCTACTTGTACTTCTAGTGTGCATTGCATGTAGTGCTGGTATGTGTTAGTTCCTGTTCCACTTACGTCGTTACACCACCTTACACTTTACACGGACGAGTTCGGTGAAATATGATTTCCCAATTAACCATATTTGGCGATATTTACGAGGGGTGTACAGTTCAGTATGGCAATACATACGTCAATGATAAGACAGTAACGTTGTGTTGTTTAATACCACCAACCTAACCTGCCCGGAAGGTGTACAGAATGATACAGAATAACCAAACACAATAGATTCAAAAGTATTAGCCTATAGACCCTTTCAATTAAGCGATAATCGTATGTACAGAGTTACCTCCCGTAAACCGGATGTGACGTAAAACGAGGGCTCTACAAATTAACGACACTATAAACGCAGTAGCGAAGAGATTATTTAATCGCTTTTTTCGTTAATTGCATGTTTTGTAGCTGTTGTTTTTTCAATAAAGATGTTTATAATGTACTAACAATGTATGTATAATATGTTACATGTTATGGATGTGGAGGAAACGTGTGATTTCTCGGATTTTTTTCTATCAACAATGGTCAATTATCGGGCGTTAATTTCCAAAAAGATCTGTAATTGTATTAATTTTGTTTTGTAATTCGGTTGATTGTCATGCACATTTCGTACATTAAATTGAGCGTTAGTGCTAAGATACAGTGTATATTTGTACTTTGATAAATGTATATTTTGCCGGGAATATAAAGCGCAAGTATTTTCACCTGGTTCTTTCAATACTACATCATTACCGCCATTAGACCTAGTTAACTCTGGATCATTGCAATGTCTCATTTCTTTTTACCAATACAATTCACAAGTTATGTGTTGTTTATTATGGATTGTAATAAAACAAAGACATAATTATTTAGGCCTTTGAATACATGTATATTAGAGCCACAACGATTTATTGGAATGTCCTATCTGGTTACATATGTGCCATTTCGGGCAAATTCGGCTTAAAAAGCTGTATAAATGACGATTATGATAGCAGTTGATTGTTATAAATTAATTTAAAAAATACATTATTTATATACAACTGCTCTTCAAACTAACATCACAATTAACAATATTTTGTTTTTAATATAAGAATTGTAAATCTTAATTCACAAAAAGTGACCTGAACTGCAATTCGAGTGATGGGAAAAACATAACAAATTAAAGTGAGACAGATACTGAAGAAGTTAAGGTGCTAAAACCCTAATGCATAAATAAAATCTTGTCAGATGATGAGGTGCTAAAACCCTAACGCATAAATAAATTCAAGGTGCTGTATTATAATATAATGATTTACAATAAACAGCATAGATCCCCTAATATCAAGATAAGCCACCAAGATCATACACTAAATTAGTTTCACAGCAGGGTACTAATATACAACCAATCAGTACTATGTTGTCACCATCTGTCATCTTAATATATATGTACAGTATATTGATCAGTGTTTTACCTTAAATGATTGACATTGATTGACACTTTTAAATCAACGTTTGGGTTACTTTTATAAAAAAGTATAAGTTATGTTTATCCAAACCACGGAGGTCTCTCTAATTCCGTGTCCGAACAAAAAGTGTAAATTAATGGACATGCACCTGTATGACTTGTGCTACAATGCCCATTTTGATGTTTCAAATATAATTTATTGCAATATTTTTACACGTAGACACCATTTAAAATAAATAAAGCACTTTTCTCATTTACTTGTATATGAATTTCAAATGAACAAAGGTTTCATGATGGAAGAGTAAGATTTGAAACAGACTACATTGTATTGCCAAACAATTTAGTTTTACCTACATACAACAAAATTTACATAGAATTGATTCTGATTTTAAGTTATTCGTCGTGTGAACTTTTCCGGTGATTCCTTACTTTCTTTGATTGTAGTAAACAACACATCAATGTACTCGTGTTAACACTAAACAAGTAAGCACATGCGGACATGTAAAATCATGCCGCCCGGATTTTAGTACAAACTATATCTAGAAAAAAAATTCCTCCTGTGTAAATTAACGTTTTAATTTCTGGCTGGATAGTCGTACTTTTGAAATGATATCGCTAATATTCTATACTTTTATGATGTGTGATGAATTATTAAAATACACAATTTCTTTATGCTAGTATAAAATGTAAGTCAGGTTTCAATGAGTGGATTGTGCGCGCGTGCTGCATGGTATGCAGGTTCGAAAAGCATGGCTCTCCTTTTAAAGCTTTAATAATATCTTTTAATAATATAATTGATGGAAAGCGTAGTCTACACAGTTCTTAAAACTGCAAATAATAAACATTTTGAGCAAGTTAAATGCCAATTGTTGAGTATTGAATTCAGTTATTTATTTTTACATTTTCTTGCCCTTGAATTTTTTTTCCGAAAACATGGCTTTTTATGTTTTAATATTGAAAATACATTAACAAAAGTTACATTATTAAAAAGTCTATACGATCTTGTTTTCGTAAGTGTTCATCTTTTAAAAATCGACAGAGTAAAACGTGATTTACAGCGGTTTAAAGTTGACACATTTTTTATTTCCTTTACTCGCTAACGGTAATCGGCTCGTGTATTCGCTTTGAGCCCTCGTTTGACGTCATCAAAGGGAGACAATTTAATTACGGTCTTAATTGAAAGGGTGTATTGTACAAAGTAAATTGTAGATCAATTTGCACGATATTTTCGAGTTAGAACAAAGTAAGAGTATTGCATTAAATCAAGTATTACGTTTAAACCTTTTATAGTCACATGCAATGTAGGTACACAGGAAAAATTTCTGCGTACGCCAAGCGTACGCTTAGGTCTGGCGTACGCATATCGTACACGGATCGTACGCTTTTCATATGCCTTTTTTGTCGTATGAACCGCGTACGCCAAAAAAGCGTACGCCAGGCGTACGATTTTTGACGTACGACTAAAGTTGGCGTACGAATTTCGTACGCCAAAAATGTCGTACGAAAAACGTACGATCCGCGTATGGATTTCGTACGTCAGAATGAAGCGTACGCTAGACGTACGCTCTTATATATGAAAATGGCGTACGCTTTTCGTACGCTTTTTTGAAGAATGAACCAAGTCGTAAGTTGTCATGCGGGACCATTTCCAATATCAAATCTTTTATTTATTTAGTATCATAATATTAATAATCAGTCTTATAATTTGTTACAACTATTTAAGAATTGAAGGCCAGCTTGGCTATATTATAGTGTAGATCTATTATGATTTGTAGAATCCATGTCCACTAAATCTTTATATAAGGTACAAATTACCTTGCAATGATTTTTCCTTTTTTTAAAAAGTGAACTCTAAAGCTTTTAAAGTGTTTTTATGTAGCTTACATGATAATTAAAAAATATATCTACAGCAATTTTATCGACGGTCCGTACTTTTTTTGTCCGGAAAGAACGGGTTTTTGCCGTACTATGACGTAGAGCACGTGAAAATATTCAGTATACTCACCCACCCAATTACCGGTGCATGCTTAATACCGTGTTTTCCGAGAATATACGATAAACAGCCTCGTTTTGGAGTCTCACTTGTTTTTTTCACACAGGCATTCATTACAAATGTAAACAAATCAACAAACATCGTTTGGGCAGAAAATGTTCGAAAAAATTTCAAAATCAAATAATCTTTTCAAAATACCTTGTTTACTTTAAGAAATAACCATAACCATTGTATTATCTACGAAAACATAAATATAATGATGCTTTGATCGTGTCAATATCTAATTTAGCTGCCTAAAGTGTCAAATGACGTCATCAGCTTTTTCCAGCCATTTTCAATGCTGATTTGTTTACATGATGGGAGGATTTGTATCAATACACCGGTGATTGGAATTTTTGTAAACAAAAATAGCGGCCGACTGACAAATTGATTTCGCTTACGATTTTCTCAAAACAGACTCATTTATTAGAAAAATGTCATAATCAAAGGCAGGAATGTTTGTAAAGTTTTAGTAATATCATTTCATGTGGAATTTCTTTATATAAATGCAAAATATTTCCATTATACTGTTAATGCACCGGTAGGTGGGTCAAATAGTATACAAGAACAACAACAATTCAGTCAGTCAGCGTTCCTTGTTGCAGAAGATCGTGTAAAATGCGATGATACAACGTTTAGTCGAATGCATATGTTGGAGAATAATTGTGAAGAAGCAGTTAACTCAGCAGGTAACTATTTCCGACGTTAAAAACGAACCAGAAAGGCGTCTGTTGCTGTCGATGTTTTGCCTTTTGGATTCGTACCCACGCCATTTCGTAACAAAGTCTTATTCATAATTCCCTTTTACAAATTGTATTGAACTGTTCAAATCGTGAATGAAATGTAATTATGACCGATTATCTTAAATATGCACCAATGAATCGAAATCTCAATGGCCACTCAAAACCTGGGATTGGGAATTTTTTTCTTTCTGAATCTGAGTTCTCAATGCATGAATCTAAATCCTTCAGCTGTTCAGGGCTTAGGATTTGTCCTCTATACCAAGGGCATTTTTCAACTAACCCTATGAATGCTTTGTTATGCACCAGGCAGTCTGTTGCATACATGACCCCCTCCCCGGGGGATTGGCAGTGGATAGCTGGAGAAACGACCATGTTTTTACCTTCCAACTTCCCCGGCAGTGCAGCCATTGGGATTTTTTTCTCCAAACCAATACCACAGGTGCAATATTTACTTTTAGTGGCCCGGGAAATAACAGAGATTTAAACCATCAGCTGTTACCTGGGCGGGGGATTTGACAACCCAATAGTATAAAAAAACCTGGACCATCCCAGGGGGTGGGGGTCTGTTAACCGATGGGGCCCGTGGTAGTTTGAGCTCTTTGACGATAATCATTCCATTTTAAAGATGAGCGTCAGTATCAACAAAAGCTTAATTTAGTTATGGTATCCAGAACTGATGCAACTGACTCCCTGGTGCATGAGCCTTTAGAAGGGTAAAATCCCCCTCCCCAGACACATACAGTCACACTCATTGTCTTATACAGATGATGAACCACAAAATAATCATCACATCTATATTTCCCTGCTAGCATGGCCAGAATCTGAAGGTTTAATTGTACTCACAGACTCAGGGCAGGGCAGGGACATTGGAAAGGTATTAGGTAAACACATGGGGCTGTTCCCAAATTAACCTGGTTTCTCTTCTTCTTCGATATGATACATACCGTCTATTTTTCTAACAGTTCGGTATATTTCGGTATGATACAATATTCTCTAACAGCAGCTTAAATACTTCATGTCTTAAGTGACAATGAATTTGTTGCTTCTATAACAGCAATTTAGATGTGTCTATCAACTACTTTAAATGAATTTTGACAATATGAAGCATATTTAATACAATTAAAACGAGCGATACCCATATATAGTAATTGTACCATGTAGACCATAGCCACCCGACCAGAAATTTGAACTATTTAATACCCCAATCTCGTACCCAATATCATCAAAACTCTTTCTTTCCAAGAACTATCAGACTCTGGAACTCTTTACCGGATTACATACAGTCCAGTCCCAGCCTCCCAATTTTTCGAGAGAGGCTGGAGACACAAAAATTCTAGACCGCATACAAATATCTTACTGTTTTTAAATTTGCACTGTAAATTCTCTTTATCACCTTCACTCTGTACTATATAACTTTTGCACCCCTTTATACTTTTAATAAACTGCTACCCTGACTTGCGCCTCCTTGTTATAATCGGTTTTGATTGTTGGGAGTAAGAAATAGAAATAGAAATACCTAATCAGTAGGCTGTCAGATATTTTCGTTGTCTTAATATTATTTTGCTCATAAAAACGCTTATAAATACTGAAGTAACCGAACCTTACCGAAATTTAGAAGTATTTTACCCTGAACCGTGTGGGTATCAAGTCTGTGGTGTTTTGTGTATCGCGGTATGTTGTTGCAGCCCTAGTACTGAGCTGTGAATTTTAACTAGCGTCTGATTGAAATCTTGCCTGAAATGCATGGTTGATGACCTGGATAGAATGGATTTCCCGATAGATGGAAAATCCCCCCAGATGACAGATGTACCAGAATAGCTAAGCCATTACATTGTATCAGTTTATTGGTGGTTATTATTGCATATATTTAAATAATTTATTTGTTTTCTTTACAGTCATTGTAACAGACAGTGGAACCACCAGAATAAATAGATTGGCTCTACCAGTACATAGTCAGAGAACTTATTGATCAACATGTATGTCTAATGAGTACTTTGGATGGCAGTGGACATTTTGAATGGGTCAAATGCAGGTAAACTACTTCTTGATTGAATTTGGGTAAAAGAACATTTTTAGAAGTCAAACTGTGATACAATTATATGCCTTCATTCATCACGGAACAATGTTCTATAACATGTTTCATAACAAATGCATCATGTCACCACCAGCTTTCGTTTGCGAAGACCAATTCATACTGACAAGGCAGACAACCCTGTGATATAGTATCAATAAGACTTAGAATTATGTGCCCTTTTTCTGGAACAAGCATTTGTTATACTATCCTGTCTTCACTAGCATGACTGGATTCAGTTTCAGGAAGAAGTTTCTATATCTTAATACCCGTCATCTACTGATGCAGAGGCGTATAGCAGTGCACCTGTCCATTCCTTTGTCTGTCTGTTACAAAATGTTGCAAATATTGTCCATCTGGCATCAATCCATTGATTTTAAACTTGGGGTACATATTATTATAAACTTACTATCATAAAAACAGAAGACATTATCAAAGCCTGGTAACACTTGAATGACTTAGCTTTTTGTTATGGACACAGCTTCCGCTGGGCAATACTTGTGTTTATGTCTCCATGTATATTTATTCATTACTAGTATTGTTACATTTACAGATACTGATAATACCCAACTTGATGGGTCTGCCACCGTCAATGCTCACAGAGAAGAATGTTATATCTGGAACATCTACATATATCAGCTTACCTACAGAGGAGTGTGGAAGGGCCTGTCTGCTCATCATGTAACATGGTAAGACTATCTTACCAGATTGTGTGTAATAATAAGATATAAGAGAAAAGGTCCTAAGTGATTGCCGCCAACTTGGATCCAGCCCAGCCTCTACTAAAGTGCAATCTGATCAAGATACGATCTTTTCTTGTCTCGGCCAGAATTAGATGGCAAAGCAAACAAATCTAGGCCAAGTTCAAAACTGGGCTATGTTGGGTCAAAAACTAGGTCATTAAGTCATTCTGAGAAAAACCTTGAGTTCACTCTGGAGGTCACAGTTTTGATCCAATCTTCGTGAAACTTCTTCAGAATGACATTGAATTCTAGGCTAATTTTAAGACTGAATCTTGTTAGGTCACTAGGTCAAATCTTAGAAACACCTTGTGTTCACTCTAAATACACAAGTTTTGATTCAATCTTCATGAAACTTAGTCATCATGATCTTGGTCAATGTTCAACTATGTCATGTTCGGTAAAAATTTTGGTCACTTGGTCAAATCTTTGAATATACTCGTATGCATGCAGTCTATGTACACTTCCTCAGTTTTGATCCAATATTCAAGACACTTGTCTCTCAAAAGTTGTCAGGTGAGCGGCCAAGAAAGGGCAAGAAAGGGCTCGGGCCCTCTTGTTTACATATAGTGCAGGTGATATGGCTGTCAATGACTGCTTTATGTTTATGATAAATTTTGTCTTGAAAAGATTGTGAGAAACATTATCATTTGAAAAATCAAAGCAATTATATTTTGGGCAATTAATAATAATTCTGAAATTGACCTTTGGTTATAAATAATGTTTGCAATACATTTATTTATTTGTTACAGACGAGAGAGATGAGCAATTAGTGGAGGGCCGCCAATGACCTGAAGGACTTCTGACCAGAAATAAGGAAGTTGTTTGAAGAGGTAAGCATGATAAGCATCTCTGAATCACAGAAACACACAAGTTTCTACTTATAATAGCTTCTCTTAAGCAAACATTGGCATCGATCGACGATGACTATTCGCGTTTATCCAATATGTTAATAAATATCGTTATCATTGGTACTGGTCTTTCCCAGGAACAATATTTTATACTTGATTTGGCATATTTGTACGATAAATTGTCGGGTCATATTGTGTGATGAAAGTATTTTCTATTGGCCTTTTGGGCCTACAGGTTTTCGTTTTGTCGTTCAAATTAAAATTTTATCGGCCCATGACTGAAGGTGTCTGGGCCGATCCGATCTGAATCCCTGAAACTAGTTGTACAAAGTACAATTAATTGTATATTGTGTACTATGGAGGGATATAACACCCTTGAGAGACATAGTTTGTATACAATTTTGTCTGGGGATAATTCCCCTAGCTTGTTATACTGCCCTAGTTTCAAACACAATATTTTGTAGCCCATTTCGTTTGAATCAATGAGTTAAACTGGTATGCCATGCTGAAAAAAACAATTCAAGAACCATCACTCAACTTCTGTGATTTTTGAATATTTTCTCAATGATTGGTTTTATTAGAGCATTTCCAGTCTGCAGCATATCTTAGACATTTTACATTTAAGAACTATAACTGTACCTCTTGTATGATTTTTAAAATATTTCCCTTTAATATAAGAGCAGTGCGCAAGAACCGTTAATCTACCTTGCCTAAGTCAACACAGTACTTGCGGAGCTTGTATTTCAATCTACCATTAAAAAAAAGTAATCAAATAATCTTTGCGTTTAAAAAGAATACATTTCGTCTGTCAATTTATCAACCTAACAAAAGGTCATTAATGATAGGTAATTAAATGCTGTTTTCTTCTGTATTTTCAGATTGTGGCCCGGAGCCTCAAGAGAAGAGATAGAAGAATCATGTGTTTTTAATGTGATATAACTGAAAATAAAATTAAAACTAATATTTGGTTTGTGTATATTTACAATGTATGTCTCAGACTATGGTATACAGTGCCATGAGATGAAGTATTGGGATCACTTTATCAGTTGCTGTCTGTCACTCTCTTAAACAATGTATATCAGTTATAGATCATTGTATAGAAGGTGTAATTATCCTACAAATGGTTTAAAACCAGATTTTCCAGAAGAAAAACAACAGTGCTATTAGGAAGGCGAATTTGACTGAGGATCAGCAGGCGGAGGCATATGGCTACATTAGTGTACAGAAACAGAAGAGTATTGGCGTACGAAAACCATATCACCTAAATGGCGCATGTAATGCGTACGCATAGCGTACGAATGGCGTACGCCAAAATGAATTTTTATGTATCAACATTACTGTATATTTTTGGCGTACGAAAAACGTATATTAAGTCCACGTACGAAAGGCGTACGCGGTGCGTACGATTGGCGTACGCCAAAAAATCACTGTTTACGATCCGCGTACGCCGTTCGTACGTTTCGCGTACGCCAAATGGCGTACGCCAGGCGTACGTGGGCCCTTTTTTACGATCCGCGTACGCCAAATGGCGTACGAAAAACGTACGCGAATCGTACGAACCGCGTACGCAGAAATTTTTCCTGTGATATTTCGAATACATTATTTGTTTCTCTCGAGTACTTTAGAATTCCCAGCTATGGCGTTTATGTTACACGTTTCGTTCTTATTAACTAAAAACTATTCAAAATGTATCCGGTAATGAACTGCATGGCTACCTTCTAAGATCATTCCTCTAAATATATTGTGTTAGATTATCAGGCATTGCCAAGTAATACAATTGAACAGTATTCACTAACCACTCTGATTGGAGACCCCAGTAAATGTTTGAAGCCAAATTAATTAAACGTCTCAATGTGTGCGATTTCAGAACCTGATTAAAATGAAACCGGAAATAAGATATCGACAACCAGCATCAAACTCAGTGACTTTGTGCCAGTATTGGCAACTTAAAGTCGTATCAGAATTATATGTAACACCTACACGAATTGTGTGCAACAGACTGTTTAATCATTTCTGAAAGCCAGCCGTCTTGGAAGCTACGAAAACCTGTCTTATTATTGAAAAGTCTTCGCTAATATAACAGATGGGAGCGTATAGTATTACACCATGATCGTGACCCGAGGTTAGACAGTAGCCAACTTTCTTGAAAACACATTACTGTAGATAGTTGATACTTTCCTACTTTTCCCTGAGGAAATCTACAGCATAGACTGTAGACTAGTTGGATATAATACACAATGAGCCAATTTCAGATAAACTTTCTATTTTATAAAACACAAAAGCCACTTTCAGACAAAATGTTGTATAAAATGAACAAAGCTTATGGTTATGTCCATTGTGTCACAGATACAGTAATAAACTGCTCATCCCTGTAGACCAAGTGTATGTCCATGACGAATCTTTGGCACAATATCAAATTTGTTTAGGTGGTTGCAGTGTTCCTAACATTGCTTAGGGAACAATACGATCTGATAGCCGATCTGCGACCAGAATGGTATTGAACCTGCAAGCATATTATGAAGTACTAGTTAATTTGATAAAACAAGAGATGGGTTTAAGACATACCATCTGCCTTCCGTGTCCGATTTTCTTTTATGTTTGCAATAAGTACATTTCGCACACGGAGAATGAACTAGTGGAATGCATTAAAAAGATAGGCCAGGGAAGGCAGCACTTTACTTATCTAGCCAAACACAGGAAACATGAATAAATATCATATGACAAAACTACACGGCAAGATGACCACACGTAGCCTAACGAGAAAAAGGAAATGCCCTGGTCCCAGCTGTCAAAAAGCTTAATGACCCTCTTATATGTATAACTGTCCGCACATATTCTTGGCAATTGGGTTTCCTATTAATCCGAAGATATGTGGTTACAAAAATGTATTGTATAAATTAAACATACAATCAATGCTACATTTTCTAATGATACTTGAGTAAATCCTCAAAATTACATTTAATTGTATTGTTTAATCAGAACAGAATGCAAATTACATATTGTGTATTGCTTCATAAGCTTCAAGGGTAGTGAATCAAGCAGTTCAGTTAGGCACTACAATGTTTGAGAGGGTCAAGTTTACCAACAAATTCTGACAATCATTTAGTAAACCACGGACACCTTTCTCACACCGTCAAATGTAGACAGTAAATGATCATATACCAACATTTAATTGGCAGAACAGTGGTTTTATCTTTTTCTTGTTTGTTTGTGAATTCATGGTCGTTGAATTTTTTAAACTTTGATGCTCTGCTGTTCCTGTTGAGTGTTGGTTAGCTCGCCCAACTTGTTATGGTAATGATCAAACTAGACCTAGTTCGGCAATTTGTGAAATTTACAAGTGTATAAGCAAAACAATAACATAACTTGTTGACAAACTAGGACAACCACAAATTAGGAGTGATCCACATAAAACGTGATAATGTGTTACATTCGTTTTGCGGTTTTATTCTGTCATACATCATAATTTATTGCCAAAATTATACATTAAATACAATATTTGTGTTTTATTCTTCGTTACATGCACTTACTACCAACTCGATGAAAACCCCATTTTACATAACGCACGTTTGCATCACAACACAACTATCTTATCGCAAAAATAACCTGATCGATTAGGCAATATACCTTGACATTTTGCAACTAAACTTGATTTAATTTCATTTAAATATGAAATATACATGATGCCAAATAATATTACTAAACTAGTTTCCACTCAAATTGATATTATCTTGGCTAATATAGTATATTATAAACTGCAATTACAACTGGAAATTCCCAAGTCAAGTAAATATAAAGTCAAATTATTTACCTTTAATCATTCATCTGCTGATGATGAATGAGTGACATCATTATATTTATATACAATTGACAATAGAATAGGGATTTATACGGATACTTGTGTTCTGCAGTAAATGTGCTTATTAATACGTGTTACTGCAAACCAAATGTCTTTTCTTGACATTGCATGAATAAAAACTCGTTGTTATTGGTACCATTGTTCAAACATTAATTACGCCTATGTCGAGTGCCGATTCTTTTGATTTACGTATGTCGTTATACACTTTCCTACCATGAAGAGTCGTTATTCAACTACATGTATATATAAATAGGCTAACATACACACTAGTCAATTACTTCGGTTAATTATGTATCTATACTGTTTAATTACTTGGCAACAAATAAGCTTCTCTTGACCAATGTAAACATTGCTTAAATGATCGAGTGAATATCCATGTATTGATACGTTTTTTTTGTCTTCAAATTGTGCCACGGCATTCACTAGACCTATACGAGATAGTTTCCAACAGGGTGCTAGATGATATGTCTACCGAATATCTAAACTACGTGTACGCCTACTTAATGTGTTGGTTTTTAAAAAATAACAATGATGACAAACGTATAAAGCTAGGAACAACAAATCAAATGTGATAATGAGATTGATTAGAAAAAAGGAGAAAATCGGACAGGGAAGGCAGCACTCAACTTATCCAGCCAAACTCAGAACACATAAACAACAACATCGCATGACGCAAAATACGCAGCACGATGCCCATGCATAGTCTAACGAGAAAATGGAAAGCACAAGTCCCAGCTGCAAAAAGGAGGATAACCTAGTTTCATAAATATATGCCAAAATGGTGACATCAACAGTTAAAACTTGAGTATTTATACTGACAAGGCTGATTGAGATATACCTAAACATGTTATTACAAACATCTTAACAGGTTAATTAAATAACCGAGGTCAATGCAGTAGTAAGAGCGCGAGAAATACGGGGCAGTGAGTTATAAGCACTGTTATTACGTTTGCATAAACACTGTTTCGGTGCTGTTTCTGAATTACGAGTAAGCACTGCTTTAACATAAACAGTATGTCTGGTGATGTGTACCACTTATATTTTCCACTTATCTAGAATACTGTCAGATTATTAATAAGGTTCATCAAAAGTTCATGTGCGGGGGAGTAATGTATAATCATGTATTAAATGTTTACACATAGTAATGTGAATTTACTCAGCGGGTAGTTGCTGGGAATCATTGCAAAAGTGAGGCATTCTCACTGGCGTGCAGCTGTACTTGTAGTAATAAAATAGGTTCAATGCTCGCCGGATACTTCTAGTTAAACCGCGCACAAAGCCCGAAACAATTCAACAATAAAAACACAGACTAGAGGCACAGAACATATTCGTAAAAATAGTATACATTTTGATGTGTTATTTATGTGTCGGGCTGGTAATTTTATAGATTTTGTAAGATGCCAGGAGACAGTAGTAATGATAAGGATAAAGTTCTGAGGAAAATGTCTATAAGCGTAAGTACTGTTTTGGCGACTAGACGATACATACGATAAGCAGTTTTAAAACATGCTGTATCAGACTAAGAATTAACTATCTTAGTGTTGCTTATCAGGTCGGTCGGTGGAACAGACATAGTGTAATAGACAATGGCACTCAACCGGAGATTTAAACAAATAGCTGTGGCCTATCATCTAGATAAAATAGAAATTATATCTGTCACTGTTTTTTTTATACTTTTGTCTCTGGTCGAGAGCCAGTGGCCAACTATTATCAGTTGTTTCCCGGGCATGTGCAGGTGGTGAAATATTTATTGTTTGAAAAGTTACTCAAGTACATATCCCGTGCTCACCTTCGTAGCTGGTATATCATTGCTGTTAAGCGATGCTATTGTTCTAATATTGCCTGCCATCGTACTTGGTGATCCATGACCTCGACAATGACGTCATCAATTCCAACCAGTCAGAAAAGGCCAATGGCCAAACATATTGCAGAAAATAAGTGCGTAGAATATGTTCAGGACCATTTACGCAAACGTCAAATGCAAGTGCTTGCATCAGGCATGTACATGTCTCATGGTTAAAAATTCAAATAGTTCGCAGTGAGCTACATTGCATCTACACCTTTGGTCTGGGTGTGTCATTAAATGTTATATTCTAACGTAAGTGTTAATATGAAACAAACGAGGCAGTTGGTTTTTGCCTTAATTACAAACTTATGTATAGTAATTAGACATGCGTGCACATTACAGTATTATCAGAATTACGTAAACTGCACACGCCCATTTCAAATTAGTTGTTTCTTTATCTCCATGTGCTTTACTAAGTATTGACGATTTTCAAATAATGTTTAAACGATTGGTGTGTACTTGATCTTATTATAGGTACTTGTATCATAAGTAAAGACTAAAACGAAATAAAAAAAATTCTGTAAAATATATTTTTTTTATATAGGAAGAAAAATATATATTTTACAAAAAGTTACCTGTGTTTCTTATACATTTAATACGTTTCATCATGTAACTAATACATGTAATATTAACTACGTAGATGTAATACTTGCAGCAGTAATGAGATCCACCTTTGAAATGCTCTACATATTACAGTGCTAATGTATTAAGTCTTGTATCACTCCAGGGGAACATATTGTATGTTATTCCAATGTAAGTTCAAACAATATTTATGTTATAGGTGGTCATAATACAGTAGTACATTTAAACATTGAGGTAGCCTGTAGTCGGTAACCTGCAGTCGTTTGAATACACTCAGAGTGAAAGAAATAGGTCAGGGGGTAGGTAACCTATACATAAAATTATGTTCCTCCTGGAATATTGTTAACCAAGAAATTATTTCGCGCGATTTTATTTCGCGGAGTTCGCGATATTAAGCAGCAGCGAAAGTGTTCTAAACACTAATATGTACATTGCGGGAGATTTAAAAACACGAAAATGTAATATAACATGTATTGGACATGTTGGCTACGGCCCTCATTGCCAGTGATCCAATTTATAGCCCATCCAGAGAGCTATATGTGTAACAATTCTTAAACAAACATACAGCAACATTTTTTTAAATATCTGAAAATTCCCTGTTGGTGACATAGATGACCTATGAAAGAAACACATGAATGCAACCTTCAGCTATAACTCGACTTGATAGAAGCAAATTTAACACACTGATAGTTCTAAAACAGATAAGTGAGTAAAATGATTTTCATCAGCGTTATTAAATACTCTAATTATGATAATAAGCTAAATATATTAAACATGATCACTTAAAAGTGTGCAATCAAAGTGTGCAATCAGTGTAAAACAAAAAACCCTTACCTTAATTAAAGGAGCTAAATATCGTCTGAAAATTTAATCTCCGAGCCTTAGCATGTTAAACATAATAGTGACAAAACTATGTTTTGTTTAACTTGTGTGTTTATGACACTGTTAAGTTGCAAGTCATCCTTCTATACACCGAAATCGTAAGTGTAACATTGGTTTTACCATGTTTCATATGATTAATTATCAAATAAAATTTAGTATACGAAAAAAGATAACACTCCACATATTTCCGTCTCCTTTAATTAAGTATGTTTAATTCATAACTGATTCATTTATGGATGCACTTTTATAACGCGCACCCTTTTTACATGATATTGAGTTCATTATTGCCTAACATATAATAGTTGATTTGTTTTTTATGCATAACTGTATGCACTGTTCCTACTTGTACTTCTAGTGTGCATTGCATGTAGTGCTGGTATGTGTTAGTTCCTGTTCCACTTACGTCGTTACACCACCTTACACTTTACACGGACGAGTTCGGTGAAATATGATTTTCCAATTAACCATATTTGGCGATATTTACGAGGGGTGTACAGTTCAGTATGGCAATACATACGTCAATGATAAGACGGTAACGATGTGTTGTTTAATACCACCAACCTAACCTGCCCGGAAGGTGTACAGAATGATACAGAATAACCAAACACAATAGATACAAAAGTATTAGCCTATTGTACAAAGTAAATTGTAGATCAATTTGCAAGACATGTTCGAGTAAGAACACAGTAAGAGTATTGCATTAAATCAAGTATTACGTTTAAACCTTCTATAGTCACATGCAATGTAGTTATTTCGAATATTATTATTTGTTTCTCTCGAGTACTTTAGAATTCCCAGTTATGGCGTTTATGTTACACGTTTAGTTCTTATTAACTAAAAACTGTTCAGAATGTGTCCGGTAATGAACTGCATGGCTACCTTCTAAGATCATTCCTCTAAATATATTGTGTTAGATTATCAGGCATTGCCAAGTAATACAGTTATATATTTGAAGCCAAATTAATTAAACTCTCATTATGTTCGATATCAGAACCTGATTAAAATTGAAATCGGATGTAATATCGACAACCAGCATCAAGCCCCGTGACATTGTGCCAGTATTGGCAACACAAAGTAGTATCAGAATTTATGTAACACCTACACGAATTGTGTGCAACAGACTGTTTAATCATTTCTGAAAGCCAGCCTTCTTGGAAGCTACGAAAACCTTATTATTGAAAAGACTTCACTAATATAACAGATGGAAGCGTATAGTATTACACCATGATCGTGACCCGAGGTTAGACAGTAGCCAACTTTCTTGAAAACACATTACAGTAGATAGTTGATACTTTCCTACTTTTCCCTGAGGAAATCAACAACTTAGACTGTAGACTAGATGGGTATAATACACAATGAACCAATTTCAGATAAACTTTCTATTTTATAAAACACAAAAGCCACTTTCAGACAAAATGTTGTATAAAATGTACAAAACTTATGGTTATGTCCATTGTGTCACAAATATAGTAATAAACTGATCATCCCTGTAGCCATAGTGTATGTCCATGACGAATCTTTGGCACAATATCAAACTGGTTTAGGTGGTTGCAGTGTTCCTTTCAGTGCATAGAGAACAATACGATGACCGATTTGCCATCGGACATCGGTTTGGACCTGTTCGACCAAGCACATTATAAAGTACTAGTTAATTTGATAAACCAAGAGAGTTGTTTAAGGCAGATCATCTGCCTTCCCTGTCCGATTTTCTTTTATTTTGTCACTTAACAAATACATTTCGCATGCGGTCAGTGAAATAGCAAGATGCATTAAAGAGGTATGAGAAAATCGGACAGGGAAGACAGCACTCAACTTATCTAGCCAAGCACATCGTAACACATGAACAAATATCATACGACAAAACTACACGGCACGAGGACCACACATAGCCTTACGAAAAAATGAAATGCCCTGGTCCCAGCTGTCAAACAATTGAATGACCTTCTTATATGTATAACTTTCCATACATATTCCAGGCATTTGGGTTTCTTATTATACTAATGATATGTGGTTACATAAATTTAACATATTACATATTCTTGGCAATTGGGTTTCCTATTAATCCGAAGATATGTGATTACAAAAATGTATTGTATAAATTAAACGTACGATCAATGCTATATTTTCTAATGTTACTTGAGTAAATCCTCAAAATTACATTTAATTGTATTTTTTAAACAGAATAGAATGCAAATTACATATTGTGTATTGCTTCATAAGCTTACACGTTAGTGTATCAAGCAGTTCAGTTAGGCACTACAATGTGTAAGGGTCAAGTTTACCAACAAAGTCTGACAATCACGTAATATACCACGGACACCTTTCTCACACCGTCAAATGTAGACAGTAAAAGACCATATACCAACATTAAATTGGCAGAACAGTGGTTTTATCTTTTTCTTGTTTGTTTGTGAATTCATGGACATTGAATTTTTTAAACTTTGATGCTCTGCTGTTCCTGTTGAGTGTTGGTTAGCTCGCCCGGCTTGTTATGGTAATGATCAAACTAGACCTAGTTCGGCGATTTGTGAAATATATAAGTGCACAAGCAAAACAATAACATAACTTGTTAACAAACTAGGACAACCGCAAATAAGAGTGATCTACATAAAACGTGATAATTTGTTACATTCATTTTGCGGTTTTTACATCATAATTTATTACCAAAATAATACATTCAATTCAATATTTGTGTCTTACTCTTCATTACATGCACTTACTACCAACTCGATGAAAACTCCATTTTACATAACGCACGTTAGCATCACAACACAGCTATCTGATCGCATCAATTACCTGATCGATGAGGCAATTTACCTTGAAATTCTGCAATTAAACTTGATTTAATTTCATTAAAATATTAAATATACACGATGCAAAATAATATTACTTAACTAGTATCCACTCAAATTGATATTATCTTGGCTAATACGTATAGTATATTATAAACTGCATTTCCATCATACTTCATTATTTATTGCCAAATAATGCATTAAATACAATATTTGTGCTTTATTCTTCGTAACATGTACTTACTACCAACTCGATGAAAACCCCATTATACATTACACACGTTAGCATCACAACACAGCTATCTTATCGTATTAATTACCTGATTGATGAGGAAATTTACCTTGACATTTTGCAACTAAACTTGATTTAATTTCATTTAAATATGAAATATACATGATGCAAAATAATTTTACTAAACTAGTTTCCACTCAAATTGATATTATTTGGGCTAATAAAGTATATTATAAACTGCAATTCCAACTGGAAATTCCCAAGTCAAGTCAAACTATTTATCTTTAATCATTCATCTCCAGATGATAAATGAGTGGCATCATTATATTTATATACAATTAACAATAGAATATGGATTTATACGGATACTTATGTTCTGCAGTAAATGTGCTTATTAATACGTGTTACTGCAAACCAAGTGTCTTTTCTTGACATTGCATGAATACAAAAACTAGTTGTTTCTGTTACCATAATTCAAACATTAATTACGCCTATGTCGAGTGTCGATTGTTTTAATTTACGTATGTCGTTATACACTATCATACCATGAAGAGTCGTTATTCAACTACATGTATATATAAATAGGCTGACATACACACTAGTCAATTACTTCTGTTAATTATGTATCCATACTATTTAATTACTTGGCAACATATAAGCTTCTCTTGACCAAGGTAAACATTGCTTAAATGATCGAGTGAATATCCATGTATTGATATGTTTTTTCTGCAAATTGTACCACGACATACATTAGGCCTTTACGAGAAAGTTTCCAACAGGGGTGCTAGATGGTATGTCTACCAAATATCTAAACTACGCGTACGTCTACTTATTGTGTTCGTTCTTACTAAATAACAATGCTGACACACGTATAAAGCTAGGAACTTGATTTAACAACAAAGCGAATGTGATTATGAGATTGATTACAAAAGATAGGAGAAAATCGGACAGGGAATGCAGCACTCAACTTATCAAGCCAAACACAGAACACATAAACAACAACCTTGCATGACGCAAATACGCAGCACGATGCCCATGCATAGTCTAACGAGAAAATGAAAAGCCCAAGTCCCAGCTGCAAAAAGGAGGATAACCTAGTTTCATAAATATATGCCAAAATGGTGACATCAACAGTTAAAACTTGAGTATTTATACTGACAAGGCGCTAGATGGAGATATACCTGAACATGTTATTACAAACATCTTAACAGGTTGATTAAATTACCGAGGTCAATGCAGTAGTAAGAGCGCGAGAAATACGGGGCAGTGAGTTATAAGCACTGTTATTACGTTTGCATAAACACTGTTTCGGTGCTGTTTCTGAATTACGAATAAGCACTGCTATAACATAAACAGTATGTCTGGTGATGTGTACCACTTATATTTTCCACTTATCTAGAATACTGTCAGATTATTAATAAGGTTCATCAAAAGTTCATATGCGGGGGAGTAATGTATAATCATGTATTAAATGTTTACACATAGTAATGTGAATTTACTCAGCGGGTAGTTGCTGGGAATCATTGCAAAAGTGAGGCATTCTCACTGGCGTGCAGCTATACTTGTAGTAATAAAATAGGTTCAATGCTCGCCGGATACTTCTCGTACAACCGCGCACAAAGCCCGAAACAATTCAACAATAAAAACACAGACTAGAGGCACAGAACATATTCGTAAAAATTGTATACATTTTGATGTGTTATTTATGTGTCGGGCTGGTAATTTTATAGATTTTGTAAGATGCCAGTAGACAGTAGTAATGATAAGGATAAAGTTCTGAGGAAAATGTCTATAAGCGTAAGTACTGTTTTGGCGACTAGACGATACATACGATAAGCAGTTTTAAAACATGCTGTATCAGACTAAGAATTAACTATCTTAGTGTTGCTTATCAGGTCGGTCGGTGGAACAGACAACGTGTAATAGACAATGGTACTCAACCGGAGATTTAAACAAATAGCTGTGGCCTTTCATCTAGATAAAATAGAAATTATATCTGTCACTGTTTTTTTTTATACTTTTGTCTCTGGTCGAGAGCCAGTGGCCAACTATTATCAGTTGTTTCCCGGGCATGTGCAGGTGGTGAAATATTTATTGTTTGAAAAGTTATTCAAGTACATATCCCGTGCTCACCTCCGTAGCTGGTATATCATTGCTGTTTAGCGATGCCATTGTTCTAATATTGCCTGCCATCGTACGAGGTGATCCATGACCTCGACAATGACGTCATCAATTCCAACCAGTCAGAAAAGGCCAATGGCCAAACATATTGCAGAAAATAAGTGCGTAGAATATGTTCAGGACCATTTACACAAACGGCAAATGCAAGTGCTTGCATCAGGCATGTACATGTCTCATGGTTAAAAATTCAAATAGTTCGCAGTTAGCTACATTGCATCTATACCTTTGGTCTGGGTGTGTCATTAAATGTTATATTCTAACGTAAGTGTTAATATGAAATAAACGAGGCAGTTGGTTTTTGCCTTAATTACAAACTTATGTATAGTAATTAGACATGCGTGCACATTACAGTATTATCAGAATTACGTAAACTGCACACGCCCATTTTAAATTAGTTGTTTCTTTATCTCCATGTGCTTTACTAAGTATTGACGATTTTCAAATAATGTTTAAACGATTGGTGTGTACTTAATCTTATTATAGGTACTTGTATCATTAGTAAAGACTAAAACGAAATAAAAAAAATTCTGTAAAATTTATATTTTTTATATAGGAAGAAAAATATATATTTTACCAAAAGTTACCTGTGTTTCTTATACATTTAATACGTTTCATCATGTAACTAATACATGTAATATTAACTACGTAGATGTAATACTTGCAGCAGTAATGAGATCCACCTTTGAAATGCTCTACATATTACAGTGCTAATGTAATGAGTCTTGTATCACTCCAGGTGGAACATATTGTATGTTATCCCAATGTAAGTTCAAACAATATTTATGTTAGAGTGGTCATAATACAGTAGTACATATAAACATTGAGGTAACATGTACTCGTTTGTATACACTCTGAGTGAAAGAAATAGGTCAGGGGGTAGGTAACCTATACATACGTTCCTCCTGGAATATTGTTAACCAAGAAATTATTTCGCGCGATTTTATTTCGTGGAGTTCGCGAGTGGTTGAAATTCGCGAAATTAAGTAGCAGTGAAAGTGTTCTAAACACTAATGTGGACATAGCGGGAGACTTAAAACACGAAAAAGTAATACGACATGTACATGTATTTGGCATGTTGGCTATTAATCTCTTGCCAGTGATCCACTCTACTGCCCACACAGAGAGCTAAAATGTGTGTAACAATAATTCAACCAACATAAAATAACATTTCTTGAAACATCTTAAAATCCCCTGATGGTGCCATTGATGACACATGTATGCAACTTTCAGCTATTACTCGACTTTACAGAAGCAACGTAAAAATTTACAAATATTGCTCTAGCCTCACAAATACATATTTTTATGTTATGTCACTTGCAAATGTGTCCAAAAACTAGCTTATAGAGAGGGCTAATATAGGCTTAGTCTGTTGCCCAATCCAATTTCTTTGGAAATAAAATACAAAAAATGTATATATGAAACTATATTAGCCAATGGTAAAAGACAAATTGATCCAGCCAACAGTATGTCCGTGACCACCCTTTCCCATATACACATGTGCTAAATAATAAAGACAACAGTTACTGCCTGTTGCATAGTTACACACATTTTGATTTTTTATTCCATTATTTCATTCAAACACAAACAACAACTGAACACTCAAATAATGTATTTATAGAAATCGAAGGTCATACTATTGCCGTTTTCAATTTCGAATTCAATAAATTTGACAAACTAATAGTCTTTAAACAGAGGCTTGACTTAAATAATGTTCATCCGCGTTAGTAAATGCTCTTATTATCGTAATAAGTTGCATATACAGAACTTAAAATTGGACATATATTGATTGTTTTAAAGCAGATGATTGACTAAATAATGTTGAACGGGTTTAGTAAATACTCTTAATATCATATTAAGTTTCATATATTAAACCAGTTCACTTAATAGTTGAAAGTTGTAATAATATTATCAAAGTGTGCCATTAGTGGAAAACAAAAAAACCCTTACCTTAACCTGAAAGATTAATCCCCGAGCAACAGCATGTTTAATATTATAGTGACACAATTATGTTTCGTTTACTTGTAACTTGTTTATGAAGTCAGTGTTAAGTGGCAAGTCATCGTTAATATAGCTATACACCGATATTGTAAGTGTAATATTGGTTTTACCACTTTTGATATGAATAATGATCAAATAAAAACTAAGTATACACATTTTACGAACATAGACACAATTTCAAGTACACTTCACAAATTTCCGTCTCCTTCATCGAAGTATATTTAATTCATAACTGACATATTTATAGATGCGCTTATACAACGCACACCCTTTTAACATGATATTGAGTTCATTGTTGCCTTAGATATAAAAGTTTATTTGTTTGTGATGCATAATAGTATTCTCCATGTTCATCTACTGTTCCTCCGTGTACTTTTAGAGTGCTTTGCATGTGGTGTTGGTATGCGGTATTTCCTGTTCCACTTACTCCTTAACACCACCTTACACTCTACACGGACGAGTCGGTGAAATATGGTTTCCCGTATAACCATATTTGGCGATATTTACCAGGGATGTTCAGTTTATCATGGCCATACATACGTCAATGATAAGACACTAACATTGTGTGCTTACCACCCACCTAACCTAACCTGGCCGGAAGGTGTATACAAAATAACCCAACCCAATTGATACAAAAGTATGTGCATATTGTACACAGTAAATTGTAGATCTATTTTCGAAGACATTTTTTAATAATAACACAGTAAGAGGATTGCATTATATTGTATGACTATTAAACCTTTTATATTTATAGCCACATGCTATGTACTTATTTCCAATTATTTGTTTCTCTCGAGTACTTTAGAACCCCCACATTGGAAAACAAGAATGTGGCGTTTATGTTACATGAGTAGTTCTTATTAACTACAACTGTTCAAAATGTGTCCGGTAATGAACTGCATGGCTACCTTCTAAGCTCATTCATCTAAAGCTATTGTGTAAGATTATCAGGCATTGTCACAAAGTAATACAAATTAATAATATTCGCTCGCCACTCTGATTGGAGACCCCAGTATATGTTTGAAGCCAAATTAATTAAACGTCTCAATATGTTCGATATCAGAACCTGATAAAAATTGAAATCGGATATAATATCGACAACCAGCATCAAGCCCCGTGACATTGTACCAGTATTGGCAACACAAAGTATCAGAATTCTATGTAAATACTACACGCATTGTGTGCAACAGACTGTTTAATCATTTCTGAAAGCCAGCCGTCTTGGAAGCTACAAAAATCTGTCTTATTATTGAAAAGTCTTCACTAATATAACAGATGGGAGCGTATAGTATTACACCATGATCGTGACCCGAGGTTAGACAGTAGCCAACTTTCTTGAAAACACATTACAGTAGATAGTTGATACTTTCCTACTTTTCCCTGAGCAAATCTACAGCATAGACTGTAGACTAGATGGGTATAATACACAATGAACCAATTCCAGATAAACTTTCTATTTTATCAAACACAAAAGCCACTTTCAGACAAAATGTTGTATAAAATGTACAAAGCTTATGGTTATGTCCATTGTGTCATAAACATAGTAATAAGCTGTTCATTTCTGTAGACATAGTGTATGTCCATGACGAATCTTTGGCACAATATCAAATAAATTGGTTTAGGTGGTTGCAGTGTTCCTATCATTGCTAAGGGAACAATACGATCCGATAGCCGATCTGCGATCAGAAAGATATTGAACCTGCAAGCACATTATGAAGTACTATTTAGTTTGATAAACCAAGAGAGTTGTTTAAGGCAGATCATCGACCTTCCCTGTCCGATTATATTTTATTTTGTCACTTAACAAATACATTTCGCATGCGGTCAGTGAAATAGCAAGATGCTTTAAAGAGGTATGAGAAAATCGGACAGGGAAGACAGCACTTAACTTACCTAGCCAAGCACAGAACACGTGAATAAATATCATATGACAAAACTACACGGCACGAGGATCGTACATAGCCTTACGAGAAAATGAAATGCCCTAGTCGCAGCTGTCAAAAAGCTAAATGACCTTCTTATTTCTCATGCAACTACCATGGTAACTGCCTGATAACACATGACCTGAGATAAGTATGTGTTCTCAGGTCAATAGCCTGAGAACACTTTTTGGCTCCGCCCACAAATAACGGACTATTTTGCAATATGGCATTCCGTCTTAAATTGTCATAAATATCATTGAAAACAACAGAATTGTGCATTTAATAGCTATTATTTATTCAACGTTTAGTTTTACACTCCAGATTAGCAATGCTTCTTCGCCAGGTAGGGCTACGCCACAGTAAGTGTTCTTGAATTCATACGGGTCGTCCACGGATCGATCGTTTTGAAAGGCCCTGAAATAAACCAACAAACACTGATAAATACACTGGCTAAGCATCGTCAAAGATAAATAAACGTTAAAATAGTCATAGGTATCCACTCTATATCCAGTTTTCTGGCCTAAAGGAATTTTTAATCTCATTTTCACGACTCGCGAATGTTAACCTACAAAACGAAAACCATGAGACACCGAGCTTTTTTTGTGAATCAAAACATTGTTACATTCAGTACACAACCCTACAATTTATACAAAAAATAGAACAAACTTTAATAGACTCTTCAACAAACCAATGTCTTACTCACCATTGTGTATTTCCATCTGTTTTCATCAGCATTCTGTCGGGATTAAGTTGATCTTGTTGAAAACTGTTCTCCACCCACTCGGTTCTACAAGCATATCTAAACTGTTCATTCTTGAAGTTATTTCCATTTCACGGGATACAATTTTGCACTATCCGTTGCCACACACAATCCAGTATTTAAATCAATCCGTATTTTGTCATTGTGTGATGCATAACATAAGAAAGTTTGACATAATTAGCGACCTTCTCCACACACACTACGTCATTGATGACGTTTCATTGATGCATCATCCAGAAGAAAAAAACATCAAAATTCATGAGCGGAATTTTATTCTCCTTTTACGACACGATGTTCTTATTTTGGTAATACTTATAATTTGCTTAGATTTCTCGTTTTGACTAAAAACTGATATTGATCTAATTTATTTTTTAAATATTTTTGTTAATTAAACAGCGTAGAATTGAGAACTATATTTTGTGTACGGACGCAAATGAAGTTGTGTTAATCGGCGGGCGGTCTAAGGACGATCGACAACTCCAGTTTAAAATTAAAAAATATGCCTCTAAATTGTGTCCCGTTGTTGGTTTCATGAGAAATAGAAACTCGGGTCCCTGTCCGGTGAGAACAATGTTATCAGGCTTGGCGATATCGCCCGGGATGGCTCGGTAAACCTCGCCACCCGAACGATATCACCTCGCCTGATAACATTGTTCTCACCGGACAGGGACCCGAGTTTCTCTATATGTATCACTTTCCATACACATTCCTTGCAATTGGGTTTCCTATTATTCCGGAGATATGTAGACATTTTCTTAAAGTTGCTACATAAACTTTGTATTTGTCTTTTACTAATTGTGTCATCAAATAGTCAACAGCTGCCTAGCGGCCTTTCGAATAATTATAGTACGAAAGTAAGAATAAGAACTTTGTTAGGTACGTGTATTCCGTAAAATACACGTAAAACCAACGCCATAGTTTCGAATAAGACTTTTGATTTTAGTAAATCATAAGTCATGCAAATTTGCATTTACTCTGTAGTTGGATTGCTTAAACAGAACAGAATGTAAATTACAACATGTTTATCTGTTCAGGTTAGTTTCTAGGTTAGTGTACCAAGTAGTTAAGTTAGGTCACTATTTGAGGGCGGAGTAGACGGTAAATGACCATGTACCAACAGAACAATTCTATACAATAGCTGGAATCTGAACCGAAATGTATTGTGCTTTTCCAGAAGAATTTTATTATTTTACAGAAATTGATATATTTTTTTATGATATTTAAGTATATTAAAAACTTACATTTTAACCCCCAAAACAACATTTTCTTTCCTTTTCACTGATACAGTATGTCTTCATAAATGTATGATTTTCCGAGACCTTACTTTATCTTTTTCTATTCTGTTTGTGAATCTGTGCTTAAACATTTCGTTCCCTGTTGTTTATGTTGAGCTGTGCATTTGCTGACCGATTTGTTGGAGTCTTTATATCGTTCTGACTAGAGCTATACTCGATTCAATAGGTAATACAAATGTGGGAACTATTCCATTCGAAAGAATAGCGGTGAATACCATTTACTTATGTATATAGCTTATAACCAGTTCAACCTAGATAAACATAGCTTACCTGCTGGACGATAGTATATTTACACCCGTTCTCGATTGACTTTGAAAGTACTGTAGTTTGGTGAATTCTGACATATGTTGTCCAGTTAGGATATTTTGCGAGATACGTATCTGTTTATGTGTATCCAAAAGATTACGACCATTGTATGAACGGTGGCATTTGGTTTAACATTAAAATTATACTGCACATGTTTGTATTAGTTTATACTTGGTTTTACATTCTACCGCTGTGTCAATCTGATCGTATCTTAACTGGACAACACATCTGTATAGTCCAGCTAGGGTAATCTGACAGTGACGTTATCGTTAATGTGTACCCAAAAGATTAAAACCATTGCTTAAACAGGTAGAGTTTAGGGGTCCGATTACCGTAAGGTATGGGACGATACGAGGACCTTATAAACTTATATCAAATCAAATAGAGTTTAGTTTGGTATTGAACTGTTAGTATGAGCGTTTATGCTTGTTTTTGAACCGTATAAGTTGATTGTTCCACTGCGTCACTGTATTTTATCTTAACTGAACTGTACATGTGTGCAAAATAATAACAAAAACATGCCAGGCACAGAAACAAACTACGAACTACGTGTATAACAACCGCAAACAACGAGTGATCACCAATCCACATAAAACGTAAAAAGTTGTTACATTCGTTTTGCAGCTTTATTCTGCCATACATCATTAATTTATCGTCAAAATGATATATTAATTGTAATTCTATATTCAAACCAGGCAAATCCAGACATGGTTGTCCACGCATAGTCTCAGATTTTAAAAATATTTGGCCACTTTTTTGATATTCACCCATAAAAAGGATTTCAGGGCTCAAAACTTCATTTTTCATACCGTTGCTATGGCAACAGAGGAAATTCGATTTTTGCTTTTTTTCACATTTTTTCAATATGAATTTTGCCATTTTTACGCTTTTTTAAGAAGGACTCGAGACAAAAATGGCCATCACACACCCTAATATTTCATAAATTATGTTACATATACTATTGTAGAACTGTTTTACTGTAAAAGATATGATGCAAGTCGATAGAAAAAAAAATTGTACTCATTTTGTTGTGACCCCTTTTTATCAAATCTCTGTTTTTCTAAAAAATGAAAAAGTATGGGTTTTTAAAATTAATTTAAATGAGTTAGCACGCGGTTCCAGATATCACACATATATTTTTGAATAAAGTTAGTATAGGTGTTCATGGCCTTAAAGGTTTTGTCAGGGTGCAAATGAGAATTCTTTTGTAAAAATGTGCCAAAGAATGGCTTTTTTTCATTTTTTAACAAAAATCTATTTTGATAGATTTTATCTTTATTCTAAACAATTTCTAATAATCTCCATAATTAAGTGTAACAGGTACATAGAAAGTTTACAAATTACAAAATAGAGTGTTTGTCAGTATTTCCGGTATAAATAGAAATATGTGCTTTGTAATAATGAGATATTAGGTAAAATATGTCCATTAGACATTCATGTTTCAATTTAGTTAAGAATAAAATAAATAAGCATGTGACTGTTGCCGTGGTTACCAAGGAAACGTTGTAGAAAAAGGACGTAGTTTTTGTAATGAATTCCCAAAAACTTAAGATTAAAGTTGTGCATTTTCTTAATATATTGATAATAAATAATCAAGTGATTTCAGATAGGACAGCTCTTTCATTTTATATGATGCATGGATAAGTTACTCAGATCGTTGCCATGGTAACCAATCATTGAACAGTGAAAAATCCACTTTTTGACCATATTTTCACAATTTTCAAAATAATGCTGCACGCTAGTAGATATCTGGTATGCATGTGGTTTGTAAATCATCCCAATGGAGAAGTGCTACATTTCTAACTGACGTATGACCACGTTATCGTTGTAGTTACCATGGTAACGAAGCAAAGAAGGTAGAAAAATCACTTTTTACTGTATTTCGTAAGTTATACTGCATATTAGAGGATATTAGTTCTTGGTATAGTTCGATTATCATCCTAATTGAAGTGTGTTCCATTTCTAACTGACTTATGATCGTGTTGGTATGATAGTTACCATGGCAACCAAGCATCAAAAAGCGAAATTTTCACTTTTTAACTGTATTTTCATAATTTTCAAAATAATGTCGCATTTTAATTGTTGCATATATCTTGTGTGGATATAGTTTGTTAATCATGCTTATTGAGAAGCGCCCCATTTCTAACCGACCTATTACAATAATATGTTGGTAGTTACCATGGTAACCAAGCAAAAAGAAGGAAAAATCACCTTTTTACGTTTTCAGAAAAATGCCTGGTATTAGTAGATATCTTGTATGGATATAGGGTGTAAATTATCCTTATTGAGAAGCACCCCATTTCTAACTGACATATGATATTTCTAACTGACATATGATATCGTTATTATGATAGTTACCATGGTAACTAAGCAATAAAGAACGAAAAATAACGTTTTTACTGTATTTTTAAATGAAAGTTGCATGCTAGTAGATATCTGGTGTGGATATAGTATGTAAATCATCCTTATTGAGAAGCGCCCCATTTCTAACTGACAAATGACCATGATATTGTGGTAGTTACCATGGTAACCAATCAAAAAAGAAGGAAAAAACACCTTTTTACGTTTTCAAAAGAATGCCTCTTGCTAATAGATATCTGGTACTGATATAGTGTGTTAATCATCCTTATTGAGAAGCGCCCAATTTCTAACTGACTTAAGACCTTGTTATTATGGTAGATACCACGGAAACCAAGCAAAAAAGAAGGAAAAAACACGTTTTTCCTTTTAACGTGATTTTTTCTTCTTTCTTGCTTGATTACCATGGAAACTACCATAATAACGTGGCAAAACAACTGTTCAAATTGGAGCATTTTCAATCGGGATGATTAACAAACCATACTCATACCAAAAATGCTACTTGTATGCAACATTCTATTGAAAATACTGTAAAAAGCTAAATTTTCTTCTATCTTGCTTGGATACCATGGTAACTACCATAATATCATGGTCATATGTCAGTTAGAAATGGAGCGCTACTCAAAAGGGATGATTGACAAACTATATCCATAACCACTTTCTACTAGTATGCAACATTCTTTTGAAAATACAGTAAAACGTGACTTTTCCTTCTTTATTGCTTGGTTACCATGGTAACTACCATCAAATCATGGTCATACATCAGTTAGAAATGGGGCGCTACCCAAAAGGGATGATTAACAAAATATATCCGTAACAAATATCTACTAGTATGCGATATTCTTTTGAAAATACAGTAAAACGAGACTTTTCCTTCTTTTTTGCTTGGTTACCATGGTAACTACCATAATATCATGGTCATACGTCAGTGAGAAATGAAGCAATTCTCAATTAGGATGATTAACAAACTATATGATCCACACAAGATACCTTTTAGCATGCAACATCATTTTGAAAATTATGAAAATACAGTTAAAAAGTGGGAATTTCCCTTTTCGAAGCTTGGTTGCCATGGTAACCACTATGCCAACACGATCATAAGTCAGTTAGAAATGGAACACACTTCAATTAGGATGATAATCGAACTATACCAAGAACTAATATCCTCTAATATGCAGTATTACTTACGAAATACAGTAAAAAGTGATTTTTCTACCTTCTTTGCTTCGTTACCATGGTAACTATTATGATAACGTGGCCATACGTCAGTTAGAAATGTAGCACTTCTCAATTGGGATGATTTACAAACCACATGCATACCAGATATCTACTAGCGTGCAGCATTATTTTGAAAATTGTGAAAATATGGTCAAAAATTGGATTTTTCACTATTCTATGATTGGTTACCATGGCAACTATCTGAGTAACTTATCCATGCGTCATATAAAATGAAAGAGCTGTCCTATCTGAAATCACTTGATTATTTATTATCAATATATTTAAAAAATACACTACTTTTATCTCAAGTTTTTGGGAATTCATTCGAAAACTACGTCCTTTTTCTACAACGTTTCCTTGGTAACCAAGACAACAGTCACATGCTTATTTATTTTATTCTTAACTAAATTGAAACATGAATGTCTAATGGACATATTTTACCAAATACCTCACCATTACAAAGCACATATTTCTATTTATACCGGAAATACTGTAAAAAATAGGTCCTACATGTTAAAAAAAGTGGGTGGGGTATGATTTTAACATTGTTTTCTTCAGATATGTGTTGACCATTAATCATTATTTTACTGACAAACACTTTATTTTGTAATTTGTAAACTTCCTATGTACCTGTTACACTTAATTATGGAGTTTATTAGAAATTGTTTAGAATAAAGATAAAATCTATCAAAATAGATTTTTGTTAAAAAATGAAAAAAGCCATTCTTTGGCACATTTTTTCAAAAAATTCTTATTTGCACCCTGACAAAACCTTTAAGGCCACGAACACCTATACTAACTTTATTCAAAAATATATGTGTGATATCTAGAACCGCGTGCTAACTCATTTAAATTAATTTTAAAAACCCATACTTTTTCATTTTTTAGTAAAACAGAGATTTGAGAAAAGGGGTCACAACAAAATGAGTACAAAAAAATACTTGATCGACTTGGATCATATCTTTTACAGTAAAACAGTTCTACAATAGTATATGTAACATAATTTATGAAATATTAGGTTGTGTGATGGCCATTTTTGTCTCGAGTCCTTCTTAAAAAAGCGTAAAAATGGCAAAAATCATTTTTAAAAAAATGTGAAAAATAGCAAAAATCGAATTTCCTCTGTAGCCATAGCAACGGTATGGAAAATGAAGTTTTGAGCCCTGAAATCTTATTTACGGGTGAATACCAAAAAAGTGGCCAAATATTTTCAAAATCTGAGACTATGCGTGGACAACCATGTCTGGGGTCAATATAGAATAGGTTTTAAATACTATATTTGTGTTTTATTGAACCGTTGTTGCTTATTGCCAACTCGATGAATACCACATTTTACATAACAAACGTCAATACCACAACTGTAAACTGGAAATGTAGCTGCCTATCACATTAATTATGTTTTAATTAACTGATCGATAAAGCAATTTACCTTGAAATTGTGCAATTAAATTCGATTTATTGTCATTAAAATATAAAATATACATGGTGCAAAAATATTTATCACAAAACTAGTTTCCACTCCAATTAACAGTATCTAGTTAATTATGTTATAAGCTGCAATTGATTACATTAGGAGTTTTCGCTCGACATTATCTGTATAAAAATCATCTGAATAATAATAATAATAATAATAATAATAAAAAACTTAAAATGTACTTTGAAGATGAATCACCCATTTAACCAAGAACCGAGTGGCAGCATTAAATTTTATTTACAAATAAACAATACAAGAGGGCATTACTTGGATTAGTTATTTCTATGAGTATTTTGAATATGCTACTTCACGATTGTATTTATAGGAGTTATTGCAAAGCCAGATAATTAATACGATTAACGATAAATAGAAAAAATAGCAATCAATTATATGGATACGCAATAAATAATAGTAATACATGACATGAAAATCACTTCAACGCGTACATATATTTTATCATTACAGTAATGTTCATCTCAGGACCTAAAGTGTTTCAGAATTTTGAAATGAAATAATTTGAAATAAAATAATTTGAAATAAAATAATGTGAAATAAAGAAATTTATTTCTAGTATCCTGAAATATTCAAAATTTCCAAAACCAAAATCGAAATCACAAACCTGTATAATCTTGCCTCTCAAAACGATAATATCGCAAGTTCACTCAAAATCCTACTTTCTTTAGAAACCAATATTCCATATATGTACAAAATGAAATCCTCAGACACGTCTTTTAATCTGCATAACCTATATAGCATTAATATACCAGTTTATTGCAGTCGATGCAGAATATCGTAAAGTCACATGGTCTAATATCGCAAAAACTATAAAGTACATCAAAGTTCGCAAGCACACAACCCTCCTATCACAAAACCTTATCGTTTACTGAAAAACGTCTTTCAGCAAAGTAAGTTTTATATCGACAAATCACTCAGCGCTCACTAGGCAATTGCCAATTGTATTGAAGCATTGTTCCAGTTTTTTCCCTCTGTCATGATACCTATATGTTCTTTACTCGCGGTCCTACAAATTATGAATCAAGCACGTTAGGACTGATTACTAATCATTCATTGCTACAACACATACCAAAGCACGAGCACAAGACGAGCAAGCACACAACTGCCAGTATGTTTATTGGTTAATACCATCCAACTATTAGACTGCTAATTGTCGGCTCATGCGGTTTTAATTACGGCGTACACACATGTGAGGGAGGCCAGAATCTAGATCGCTTTATATCAGGTATGTACTGAACAGCGGAAACCAATCACACATAAGTCTTATAAAGAAAAATAAATCATAACTTTTACATTTCACACGCTTTTTTGCTAGCAAGTGATTCACATACAAATACCTATAAAAAAAGTTATTGGCGTTCGCAAACGCCCTCTTTTTATAGTCCTGAAACCACGCAGATCGTGGATGTCGTAGGATCAGATCTTTTTAGTATCTTGTTTACAAAATCTGGATTGAAATCAGGTTTTGTACATCAACTGCCAATACCGCCCACAAATCTGCATTACAATGTTGATTTATGCTCTTGTAGGCTGGTGAAATAGCATAAAAACTTAAAGTACAACTAGTTATATAACCAAGTACTGTTAGAAAAGTCGCTGGTTAAGAATGAGAAGGTCGTAAGTACAAATTCGATGTTTTGAACCAACGGGAAAAACTGTCTGAAAACTACTCTTTGCCTATGGTAAAAACAACTTTGGGACTTCAGTTTGGTCAACAAGACAAGAGCCGATTTTTAAAATAATAAATAGGCTCATAAGAAGCGCCTTATGATGCAGATTTCAACTATGTATGAATCGTATATGGTAGTAAGTGATACCTACGACCTTCTCATTCTAAGCCAGCGATAATTTTTCAAAATTACTGATTCACAACGCATTTTACTACCAAGAATACTGCTCATCATTTTTATTTAGAAAAGATAATAAAATCGTATTTTAAAAATGGATTATCCAACTGAAACTTCAAATACAATTGGATAAGACTACAGTACAACCTCTGCAGAGCAACTCTCTTTGGAAGCCGCAAATATTGGCCGTTGTACAGAGGATATAGTTAATTTTTAGTTAACATCAGTTTGGAGAAGTTTTGAAGGTGTTGTTTTAGAGTAGTTGTTGCTCTACAGGTGGTTTGGATAGTGTTGTTTTAGAGACGTTGTTGCTCTACAGGTGGTTTTGAAGGTGTTGTTTTAGGGATGTTGTTGCTCTATAGATGGTTTGGAAGATGTTGTTTTAGGGGTGTTGCCGCTCTATAGATGGTTTGGAATGTGTTGTTTTAGAGAAGTTGTTACTCTACAGATGGTTTGGAAAGCGTTGTTTTAGAGAAGTTGTTGCTCTGCAGATGGTTTGGAAGGTGTTGTTTTAGGGATGTTGTTGCTCTATAGATGGTTTGAAAGGTGTTATTTTAGAGAAGGTGTTGCTCTACAGGTGGTTTGGAAAGTGTTCTTTTAGAGATGTTGTTGCTCTATAGATGGTTTGGAAGATGTTGTTTTAGGGATGTTGTCGCTCTATAGACGGTTTGGAATGTGTTGTTTTAGAGAAGTTGTTACTCTACAGATGGTCACCCTTGAGAGGTTGCACAGTACTTGTACTTCAAGGGGATCAATTACTAAGCTTTTTCATTCAAAGCGATCAATGATACATTATAATGTACCTAAATGCATTCCAATTTGAACAAACCTCACAATACCTGGTAACGTGAATCAACCAGCTAGTATGTGCTTGTTTAAGCCGAAGTTATGTGTGCTATGGTGTTTTATTGTCGTATTGTTTCGATAGATAGCTATGTGAGCTTCTGGCCATGTGACAGTCTTAATGTGTACACGTATATACGCATTATCGTCGTATTTGAAGTCGTACGGACATATGCGAGGCCCGTCGAAACTGTCAAAAGTATGACTATTGAGAAAGTTTGAATATAATCCGCATACAGTGAATTTTGGAAAAATACACTCATATGTCCCCTTCGACTTTTTATTCGGTATATAACTTGGTTGAAGCCTGACACAACTCTAATGAATAAGCAAGAACATACTGGCAACATAACTCCATTGCAAGGGGTCAAAATGCATGCCTCTTTCCTTCCAATTGTCCGTCTTTACGAAATGCCATGCTATTTAAATGCATATATGTATAATGCATTCGGTAATTTGTGTATGAACTGTTCTGTCAACAAAGCAATCCTGGTATCTATATTTGATGTCACTATGACAGAACGTATGAATATTTTAGGATCGTTGTGAATGTCATTCACATAAATCTGTCGGATAAATGGCAATATTTCTATCAAATAATAGCATTCACATTTCAAAAATAGTGATCGCAGATTTACTAAATCAGGTTTTAATAACGTTAGGCGGATACTAAACGAGAGTCTCTATTTTACAAACCAGTTGTTGGACTAAATCGGATAATTTCTAAATACAATACAATACAATACAATACAATACAATGCAATGCAATGCAATACAATACAATACAACACTACACTATAGTACGTTTATTATTATCTATGCCACCAACCCATATCATGATATATTTACAATAGTTAAGTTATTTAACATTTGTAAGTACATAGGTAATCCAGAAAGTAACATTATAACAACAGAATAGCAGTTGTATAACTATACATAAATTAAAGCCATGCATGTGCTATTGTTGTTGGGATCATATATATTTTTAAATATTTGTAACAATATATAATATCAAAAATATATTAGCCTGTCGTTTTCTTTAAATTTATAATTCAAGTACAAGTATCATTATTTTACGCAATATTGCAAAGTTATAATATCTTAACAATTATTATAATCGGTATAACTTTTATGTCCATTCTACCATTGATACTATAAATAGAAACACTCCTCTCGCACAAAAAATATTTTCCACAAGCCAGTAACGGTTGGTATTCGGACATGCGTCATATGAACAGTCTGGACGTTTTTCGGTCTTCACTAGACCACAGCCGTCCCTTGGAATTCAGGGTTAAGATACTGCGAGCGACGAGCGGTCACACCCCATACATACACGTGGAGACGCTGCACTACGTAACTATATAAGAACAAACGATTTCATAACAGACATCCTGTCTGCTTTGCTAATATCTTCATTAACCTTAAAAAGCACGCATTTATATTAGAGAGCTTAAGTGTATGATTTATAGCCCCCTTGCAAGTTCATTATATTGTTGAGTTTTTTAAAGTTTACAGAGAAATTGTGATATGGTAATCAAGTTCTATGTCAGATAATACAACCGCCTTCCAAACATAAGTGTTTGTGATTATATAGGTGTATCGGCCAAGGACATGAGCAAAATAACATGTTGCCTGTGCTTATATATGGTAAAACAAGTTGTTTCAACTTCAAATTGTCGACATGACTAGTTCCGAGTTTCATAAAAATAGGCTCCATAAGAAGCGCCTTGTGATGCTGATATTAAATATGTATCGGTCTTATAAGTAGTACTTACGACCTTCTTATTCTAAGCCAGCGATTTCTTGAGGCCCATATGGAAGAAAAATTACTTGCTTTTATTTCATGCTTACCGGTGGTTTACGGCGGAATAACGGTGGATTATTCCCCGATAATTTCACTGTTCATAATTTCACTGTTCATAATTTCACGGCAAACGGAATATGTTTTAAAATCAAATTTCTTCGCCGTCAAAAATAAAATAATAAGCATTTTCACTTGCTCTCTTAATCTTTTACAAATAACACAACATTATATATACATGAATGTAAAACAAATGGACGAAATTGAAGCCATTGCAGAAGAACTATTTGATTGCAACTCGACGCGTGCATGGCGGGAAAACGACGTCACGCAAAACATTTGAGGTATATAGTGGAGTATTTCCATCATTTAAGCTATTTGAAGCATGAAATAAATAGAATATTAGTATTTTACCGTGTATGATCGTTTGATAATTCACCTCGTGAGCAGCTGACTTATATTTTCACTCGTGGCTACGCCACTCGTGAAAATATTACATCAGCTGCTCACTCGGTGAATTATCAGCCGATCATACACGGAAAAATACAAATATCCTCTATACCTACTTTGTAACTAACTAGTCATTTTTATGTATTAGTAGATTTGTAGATTTATATTTACTGTTTATTTCTTCTGTCTCATCCACATTTACAATTATGAAAATATCATCATATAAAACCAAAAAAATATGTGGTCATTCTGGCTAAAATTCTAAGAGACCGGTTATATGAACAATAAAAAATTACTATAATTGTACAATAACTAGTATGTACAATGGAATTAGTATAACTGGTTTGCGCAATCTTTTTGCGGGTTGACTGTGATAGTCACGTTGGCAACTCTTTACGGCCTCCACGTATGGAGATGTCGCCAATTGTTTGCGGTGGAACAATTTAATTAACCCCCCAAATGCCACGGGCCTATTTTGGGCCTATTTTGTTATACTACGTTGAGTGCCACGGGCCTATTTTGGGCCTATTTTGTATGGCCATAAAGAACCTGGCATCATTAAATATTAGCATCGTAGGAAAGGGCCAAGATGTAATAAAGTAAGGGTCAAAACATTGTGACGTCATTTCCGGTTGAATTCGGACATGACGTCATACGTCTGACGACGTTACGTTTGGCGCCATTTCGCCGATCGCGTATAAAAAGTGACCATCGGAATATTGCTTTATTATGTAATTAATAAAGAGTTACGTTAAAATAAACTATTTACTTCGGTGGTAAAATGAAAGCCCTTCTGCATGATTGCTAAAATAATTAAAATATTCATGTTTTATACTGCGTAATTATTCTTCGAAGAATGCGTGTATTTTCACTTCATCTTAACACGGCATATCGTTACATAGGCATAAACTATGACAATAAGAATGTTCTATATAGTTTCATTATCTACGGCTGAAATTTGGTATCATTCCATCGAACAGCTAGCAAATAAGTGAGCTTTTTGCAATACAAGTGTACGCACATGACGTGTTTTTTCTACAAAACGTTTGGTGACGTCATGCCAATTACTTCCAATCATGCTCGACATAATTAATGATTTATTGGCCTAAATATTATTCAATTGTATGCCGTAAATGTCATGCCACCATTTAATTTCAGTAATACATTGTATCTCTTTATAACGAACTTTATCGGCGGGCAAAATAATACCAAGAAAGGCCCAACCATTATGTTACCAGATATTAATAGTTTGAATAAATACATCATTAAACTGGACCTCACATCCTGTGTCATATGTTTTCAAAACTATGGGTACCGGGTTCGAAGTTCATTGTGATATATGAAAGTCAATAATTATAAATAACAACGAAATATTAAACACTTTCCATGTATATGTAGTGCTACGTTTTTATAACGAGAGCCTAACGTAATCAAACAATTAGTAACGTTATCCCAACGCACGTATGCTTAGATCCATTAACTATCATATAAATAACTGCCCCTAGTTAGTAGTCCCAGCTGAACAGTTGATGTAGACTGCTAGTTGCGAGTTTGTTTTGTGAACGACAGCAAATAGTGTGACACTTCCTCAGTATAAATTTGAAAACTGTTGTTTATATTTGCCCACAAAAGAACTACACATGTACTGTGCCAAAAGCGATTGTTTTTTTGGTGCACTTTGTTTCTTTGCGAGCACGATCCTAGATTCGTGCTCAACAATTAATAGGAAGTGATCGGTTTTAACTCTGAGAAGGATCCAAAACACATTTGCTGGTTAATGATGTTGTCCGGTGAAGGGTTAGACTTGTTAGAAACAATAGCCATTCCGGTAACGATAGCAAGTGTTATTCAACGTCGCTCAGCGATCGCTTTAGTACTATACTAGATACCGAGAGCCCCCTTCACGACTTGAATTTGTTCAACATGCTCTGGAGAGGGTCCCTAGTGTTCGCTTCAGATTTGGACCTTTCACCAAGCGCTGTCCTTAGCTAGCAATCATGGTCTTAAAATACTCCTGTGGTTTCGACCTGCGTTTGATAAATGTTAGAGTCGGTCCTGATAGCTGGAATTTATACATGTACGGCTATATCTTTGGCATGCGCTGTAAATATTTAAGGATATTTCTCGATTGTGGGGCGCGATCTTAGACCTACGTCGAATGCTCGTCGTATTCGATAAAAAAAGACTTAAATCAATTGAACAAATAAAAATGCCCAGGAATTATAATAGTCGGTAATTAATTTGATTCCCCGCATGCTTCAGCGAAAACCCTTGCTTGCAGACATTCGAGTTTAAATCGACATGGCGAGTTAGTTCTATGCTAAGAATACATTTTAATCTACTGACACAAATTTAACTTTCTGTGCAGAAAATGCGCGTAATATTCTTTTTGTGGGTTGTTTTGGGCTTTGAAATTATTACATCAAATTTTAAGAATTCTAAAAAATCACGATTGCCTTTCAGGACACATATCACGTATCATGTCGCTACAAAATTAGTTCAAGTCACCAAATAAATTGTATTTGCACATGGCATTAATAGTTCGTTCCCCTGATACTACATTTTATATTTGTGTGTCTAGAGGTTTATTTTCAACGGACACCCGCCACAGTCGGAAGTACGTAGATATCTGTTTTATTTATCTCATAATGACCGAAGACGTTCGATTTCGAGTGGAGTGACAGTTGTGTGAAACAAGGCATCCATGTTGCGATACCTTATTAGTATCTATTTCCGAATTGAATCATTGATTCTGCAACACACCGGTTGAGTTTACAGCATATATACATGCGCATGGGATACAACATACAGACAGTTAATCTACAACTAGATGTGCAATGAACACAAAAAAGCACTATAAAACTGACAAAGTGCCCGGGCCGAGATTCGAACAAGTAACATCTCTAACCATAGTCAAGAGCAAAGCCCACTCGACTACGGTGCAGTCATATCACTATGCTGGGTGTTATATTAACTGTTCGTTCATTTCCTTGCAAGATACAAAAAGAGACACACGCACTAAAACACCACAAATATGCTGCAACATGAGTTAATAGTGCAGTTTCCGTTTTATGTTTTGTGCCATTTTTGTTTTGTTTAATTTCACAATACTTATGAACGTTTTACAATCATGTCGACTCATTGAAAGGGAGGTCCGTTGCAGTACTTACTCGAAAAAGTCGCACACTGGGTAGAACAGTGCTCCACACTCAGTGCATCGCTGCGTGAAGGGTAAAATAGTTACACTATTTTGTGTTATAACACTATTTTGTGTAACAAATATTTGCATTGTAAACATCTACTGTAATCACCAATCGTAATTTGTGTCAAAATAGTATCCGTATTTAATTGAAGCTGATATGATTATGTTGATATTCTTAGAGGGGATTCAATAACGCTGTTTTTATTAGTACAAGTCTGTTTAGTATTTGTATACACGAATCTTTTATTTGCTTGAATGTAACACCGTTTCTTAACATACTAGTAACTAGTTGTATTCGGCGGCAGATCCACCTAACTAGTGACTTCTTGCGCTGCAACCCACTACATTACCAGTAATAACAACTTGATTACCATTCTACAAGCAACAATTAACATTTCGACATGAATGTGGAGAAAAACGACATTGGTGTTAACTTGTCATTGAATGGTATGACTTGCCACAACTGGAAACGAGCCTTAAAATTCCAGCTCACTATAACCACTGAATCGCGGCATGTCGGACAGTATGAACCCAACCTCATTGTATGATAATTAAATAATGTAAATTACTGTTACAAAACATATAATTTAGAGAATAGTTCATAGCGGTTTAGTTCCGTGATAGTTTTATATGAATTTTAAATTGATATTTGGTTTACATCGTGATTTCATTAGGTGTTGTTAACGCACATGTCATTCGATTAAACTTAAAATCTAGAATACGAATACCTGATACTGGGCTTGTTTAGGCATCTTGCAAACACGGAGTTTTAGGGTCACATGTTTTGTGTAAATATGGAGTTAAGGGATAAGTATACGTGCACACTAGTCTAGAATAAAAAAGTTAGAAAACTTACATCAAAAATTAAAAAAGATACTGCATATTCGCAAAAATGTCCAAGTCTATCGATTGTAATTTTATTTAGCTTTCATGCGTCTGTACAAACTTAGCATACATTGGTGATTTACTTATCATGGATGCGTAAACAGCGCTTTAATTAACATCTAATTACGTTGGAACATGCGTCATACCGCGCCGTTTTTACAGCGTCGATTTTATGACGTCAACTTGTTTACGTCAAAACAGGCTTGGCACAGACGACGTTATTTGTAATTTCGACGTCGGCAGCGAAAGGGTTAATACAAAGCGTTGCTAAAAAACGATTGTGTCGTCAAATAATTATGAGCACTAAATTATAACCATGTATCCAGAATGCGCCCCGTCGCTTCAGTTCATGGAGACGGATTGTCTTCCTTCTGATAAAATCGAAACTAACCAAGTCATCATTTAGCAAACAATGCATGGTAATGCGTACTGTCTCTGAACGGAATTATAGTGGTGACTGTGTATTGTCTTATATTATTCATTTCTATAATGAGTGTCTTGATATTTGCCAGACAAGTGATTACAATGACTGTATTTTACTAATCATAGTCGAATCAAATTACTATCTAGCCTTACCAAGACAATTGAAACAGACTTGGATTCCCCTGGACACGGAGAGTACAATTTCCCCCAGACAGTGATTATGAACACAATGCGAAGGATTGACACTGTGGCGGAGGTACATTGTATTTATCCAGCATGTTAAGACGGTTTAAATATAAATGTTCGATTTGGAGGTTCTATTAAAAAGAACTACAAAAACACAACATGCCGTTCCGACATCCTGAACTGGTAATATCTATTCACAAAACTTAGTAATTTTTTACTTAAGTTAAAAAGTTGAGCAGTACACATTTCTCACGAATTAAAAATTAACCCATGTTTTCTTTCTAATTATATAGTAGCTCTTTACAAAAGCATTAGTCTTGATTTTCCTGTTAAGCTGATACACTTAAGGAAATTTCAAGATTTCAAGAAAATTCTAAGTTTTCCGTTAAGTATTTTTTTGAAAACCAGCTCTGCTGCTCAAGTCTGCCCAATGAATCCGGAGCAAAAGCCAAAAGACATGAACCTAAATGGTCGACCGCATCTAACACCAGGACAGTCTACAAACTTGTCTCCACAGATACCGTACGCTTGCGTTGGGTGGTGATATTAAAGATAGGCTCATACAATATGAACACAATTTTTCAAAAAGGCACTGAGGCAATTGTGCAATAGCAATATTCATTTGACTCTAAAAGGCACAACTTAAAGGAAGATTGATTAAAGGGTTTCCGCCTTGGTACAAACAGTGAAAAGTGTCACTGAGGGATAGAACATTTCAAAGTGTACATAACCTCGCACTTGCACTTTTGATAAATTTGCTTAATTCTTTTCTTAAAACAACGTTGCTTTGACTACTACGCTTCTACGAGGCACATGTTTATGTAATAAACAAAACACTCGTAACAAGACATGAGGTTGATGACACTTTTGTTGCGAATGTAAAAACAAAGGCTTCGTTAACAGAAGCGCATTTCTTCGTGTAAGAGTCGACATTCTATTGTGAAATGTTGCCATGCTTGCTAGAGACGTAATGAAACTTATTGACGGGAGGGGAATTCTAGTTGGAAGTGAATATGTTGAATCAATTGAAGCATATAAAACACAAATACGACAAGTCAAACAGTCATTGAATCATAGTTTGCACTGTTAAGTGGGGGAAATTTGAAGATAAAATAAAAGATGAATACTCTTCATGACTAGGAATATACTGTAGACAGTTATCCTGCCATCAAATCACTCAATGTCTAAGAAAAAACTACCTTTACAATGCGTACAAACGAAAGGTTTATTTTTGTTTACATCTATTATCTCTGAAACTCTTTCATCTGCCAAGTTACACATGAACACACCAGTGTTTTGGGGATGGTGTTTGGTATTTATGTGCATGTTACACTGGTAAGTTCATAAACTTTGGAAGTGATTTTAACCAGGTTGGACTCCATATACTATATTGACAAAACAAGTCCTGTCTTTGGTAATTGTCAGTGGCATCACACTTCTGATGTATTGTCTCTGAAACTGTTGTATCTGTCACATAATGCATGAAAACACGAGTGCGTCCATAAGAGACTTTGTTCTGTAATCATGTGTCTGTGACACTGGTACAAAATTTTCTTTTATAAACTCTGGCAGTGATGCTAGCTCTATGTTAGTGGCATCACAATGATCAACTTCACATATATAAAAAAAACAATGTAAATACATCGGACTGGAAATGCTGCACAACATAACAACAGAGCAGAAAATACCCAACAGCTACAAAACTGAGACATCCGTCTCTGACAGCAACTTTGTCATGAACGTTTTATAACCGTTAGTTTTTGATTTGTAGGACTTTAGACACTTTTTAACTAGGTTATTCAGCCTTTTAACTGTTGATACTAGGTCATTCAGCTTTCAGATTGCTGAAGCTAGGTCATTCAACTGTTTGATTGCTGAAACTAGGTCTTTCACCTGTTTGATTGCTGAAACTACGTCATTCAGCTGTTTGATTGCTGAAACTAGGCCATTCCAGCTGTTTGATTCCTGAAACTAGGTCATTCAGCTGTTTGATTGCTGCAACTAGGTCATTCAGCTGTTTGATTGCTGAAACTAGCTCATTCAGCTGTTTGATTGCTGAAACTAGGTCATTCAGCTGTTTGAATGCTGAAACTAGGTCATTCAGCTTTTTTATATTTGAAACTAGGTCATTCAGCTTTTTGATTAATGAAACTACAGTCCCGTGCCAAATTAAAGTTCACAAAGCAAAAAAATCACAAAACAATTTGATGGATTTCTTCAGTTAGAAGAACATAACAATTGTAAAATAAGAACAATTAGACTATGTTTACTATCATTTAGTAGGATAATCAATTTCTGATAAAACTGTCATGCACTTGACTCATTTACACAGTCCATTCTCGGTTGCTAAGCAATTCTAGAACACCACTAAAAATTGATGGTTAGTCCATTTGACATTGTTGTCATGGTAACACATATACCATGAAATATTTAAATTAATGTTGACTTTTATCACAGTAGATTTTACCTTAAAACAGTTTTTATATGAAAAAAATCGGAGTTCCAATATGAAAATAACAAACTTTTGAATTTTGTTTTGATCTTTTTTAACGTGAAAATGACAAAATTTAGATGGGTGTCAATGGGAACTACACTTTTTGTTATTCAACTTCGAGATTTAATTACTTTACATTTTACAAACTTACTTTTTAAGATCAAATGAAGTTAATTTTTAAGAATGTCAATTACTCCTTTATATTTCTGTATGATTGACATACAAAATACTAAAGGGATGTAGCCATGGCAACCAGGCTTATTCCGTCAATGAAGAATTTCTATTGATGTTCTTAAATTGCCTAGTAACCAAAAATTTGATAAATGTAAATTATTTTCTGAACAGAATCAAATCATGCTTGAGCTATTCTATCATATGATACCAAATTATAGTATCATATATTTCTATTTATCGTGTCATGTGTTTTCTAAGTAAAAAAATCTGTCCATTTTTTCATGCATTTTTCACTTTGTGAACTTTAATTTGGCACCTGACTGTAGGTCATTCAGCTTTTTAACAGCTTGGACGAGGGCAGTTTATTTTCTCGTTCTGTTATGTAGTTGGTATAGCCGTGTTTTTGAGCTATGGTTTTCATGTATTTTATGCTTGTCTTGTTACGTTGAATACCACCTTTCAAGTCCATCTGCTTGCTTCTTCGCATCTTAAACTAGATAACGTAAAATGTCAAGTTTTGTCAATTTGGAGGTTTGGGTATATTTTGTTTCGCATAGTCGAGCTCTTCTCTATTATCTGACGAAGGACGACGATGATGATCGTGATAATGATGACCGTGATGTCGAGTACAATTATTCTTATATTGAATAAAATAAAGTAATTAGATAATTGGATTTTCTTGTTTTTAACAGATTTGTTATATCAACCATGGTATTTATTAGCTAGATTGAAGAGTTTGTGTGTTATGATCGCGACCATATGAATTATGTATGGAATAATGACAATGTTTTGTCAGTGGAATAATTGGTGTTATATTGGAACACAAACTCAATTAGGACGCAATCACGCACTGTTAGAATAAAACAGAAACATCGTGTAAGTATCTTTCACTTTTTCACATTGTAACTCCTGCTGCTCAAGTCAGCCAAACAAATCCGAAGCAGGAGCCAGAAAACATGAGCCTTCATGTATAAAAATGGACGGTCACATAACACAAGGGCAATCTACAAATTAGTCTCAACAGATACACTATGCATACACTTTTAACAGGAATGCTGGACAGCGATATTGAAGATACAAGATGAACACACTTTTACAAAAAGGCACTGTGGCCAATGTGCAATTGCAATCGTCGTTTTGTCTTTAAAGTAAAGAACTTAACGAAAGTTTGATTAAAGTAATCCCGCCTTGGTATGGACGGTGACAGGTGTCACTGGGGGAAAGAACATTTTTCAAAGTGTACACAATCTCATTTGCACTTTTGATAAATTTTCTATGTTCTTTTCTTAAAACAACGTTGCTTTGACTACTACGCTTCTTCGAGGCACATGTTTATGTGATAAAAAACACTCGTAACAAGACATGAGGTCGCTGACACTATTGTTGTGGATGTTAAAACAAAATACTAGTAATCGTTTACAGAAAGGCATTTCTTCGTAAGAATCATCATAATATTGTGAAATGTTGTCGCGCTTCCTAGAGACGTAATGAAGCTTATTGACGGGAGGGGGATTATAGTTGGAAGCAAATATGTTTAATCAATTGCAGCATACAGAAGAGGAATACGACAAGTCAAACAGTCGTTGAATCATAGTTTGCACTATTAAGTTGGGGAAATTTGAAGATAAAACAAAAGATGAATAACCTTCATGACTAAGAATTAACTGTAGACAATGATCTTGTGGGGAGCGGTGGCCTAGAGGTAGGGCGCGCGCTTCGGGATCGAGAGGTCCCGGGTTCGACCCCCTCTGGACCACTGGTCAAAATCTCAGAGCAAGACCCACAGCTCCACTTCACCATGGTGTAAAATGGTACCTGTGAGGGCAGTGTCTATTCCTGGGCGCCGCAGATCGATGTTGGCTGCCACACCACAGGAGAGAAATAGTCTCCCCAGGGAGACACGAGTGTAGGTTTCCATATGTAGCCCAATGACCAGGGGAGTTAAAATGTCAAAGGGTGCTTGAGCGGCCTTACAGCTGAAAAGAGCCCTCGAAAATTGGTAACTTACTTTTTTTCTTAACTTTGCCATCAAATCACTCAAATGTCTAAGAAAAAACTACCTTTCAAATGCGTACAATGTTTGTTACGTAAGGTTTATTTTTGTTTACATCTATTATCTCTAAAACTCTTTATATCCGCCTTGTTACACATAAACACACCATTGCATTGGGGGTGATGTTTGGTATTTATGTGCAAGTTACACTGGTACGTTTATAAACTTTGGAAGTGATTTTAACCATGGGGGATTCCATATACCATTTTGACAAAGCAAGTCCTGTCTTTGGTGAATGTCAGTGGCATCACAATGGTGATCTTTTGTCTCTGAAACTTTTTTTCTGTCACATAATACATGCACACAAGAGTGCGTCCATAAGCGACTTTGTTCTGTAATTATGTGTCTGTGACACTGGTACAAAATGTTCTTTTATAAACTCTGGCAGTGATGCTAGCTCAATGTTAATGGCATCACAATGATCATCTTCACATATATCAAGAACAATGTATAAACATCGGACTGAAAATGCTGCACAACAAAACAACAAAACAGGGAATACCCAACAGCTACAAAACCGAGGAATCCCTCTCTGACAACAACTATGCCATGAAGCGTTTTATTACTGTTAGTATTTGATTTTTAGGACTTCAGACACGTTTAAACTAGGTATTTCAGCCCTTTTACTATTGATACTGGGACGTAACGTCAAAATATGAGGCACGCAAGTGTAACGTTTTTTGACGTCGGAAAGACTTTTTGTTAAAAACGCCAATGTAAGTAATAATGAGTCAGTACGATGGATAAGAATCTGCACAAAATCAAATTACAGTTTGTATTATTATAAGTTGCGAATATCTAGATACTACATACAAAAGATAGTATGGGTTTTTAACGAAATCTATATTCTTACTCAAGCAATAATACGAGTAAATGTGAAAGGCATCTTTTACCGGAATACCCGTCTTGACGTAATAATTAGGACTAATTTGACGTCGTGGGACATTTCGTTTCTCGCAAGGAAAAATCATATCTTTTTTTATTTATCATTCAATCCACTTGAAAATTGCTATGTTTGTTCTACGGAAATTTTTTGTTTTGTTTATTTGTCATTGAAATTACTTTGGAACGACCAAATTTGCAAACGTTTAAAACTTTTTGTGCATTTTTGGGCATTCAGCTTTTTTATTTTTGAAACTAGGTCATTCAGCTGTTTGATTGCTAAAACTAGGTCATTCAGCGTTTTGGTTAATAAAACTAGGTCAATCAGCTTTTAACAGCTGTGACGCGGGCAGTTTATTTTCTTGTTCGGTTATGTGTTTGGTATAGCCGCGTATTTGTGATATGTTATATGTTTTTCTTGCTCAGTTGGTTATTAAATTGACGACTGCTTTCCGGTTCGACTATTTTTTATATGTTAGCATTTTCGCGTCTTGAATTCTATAACGTAGAATGTCAAGTTTGGTCAATTTGGAGTGTTGTGTATATTATGTTTTGTATAGCCGAGCTTTTATATTCGACGAAGTTTGATGATGACTGTGATGTCGAGGACAATGTTACTTATATATGATGAAAAAAATAAATTAGGTAATTGGATTTTCTTGTTTTTAACATATTTGTTATATCAATAACGATATTCATTAGCTAGATTGATTGAAGGATGTATGTGTGGTATGATCGCGACCATATAAATTATGTATGGAATGATGACAATGTTTTGTCAGCGATATAATTGGTGTTATATTGGAACACAAACTCAATTAGGACGCAATCGTACACTGTATGAATAAAACAGACACATTGTGTAAGTATCTCAATATTGTGAAAAAGTGTGTACATCAGTTCAGGATCTTAATTGGAAACTAACTATTTTGACTATTCAGTTTTATAGTTGAAATAATTACCCATGCTTTTTTTGTTTCTCCACGGAGGCACATGCATATGTCCGTACGTCCTTTTGTCCGCCCGTTTGTCCGTTCCCCGTTTGTTCGTTCGTTCGTTCATTCGTTTGTTTGCTACAAAACTTTGAAGTTAATTGACTTAGTTAGTAATTATGGACAAGGCTACCACCGGGGCATAAGCCTTTACTGAATGCAGTATTTTTCACGTTCGTTATTATGTTTGTCTTTTGAAATTGTGCTTGTACTCTGTGTGCTGTTTAGTGTTTTTTGTTGTGTTTTTGTGGATTGATACAATACCTCCCCATTCGTTGTTTATGTTATATAGTTGGGCTTACTTAGACTATGCTTTAATATAAGAATATGCTGCTTCGATAGATGCATGACATCATGGTGTAAGGTGAAGGACAGAACAGTTGTTTTTCGATGATAATGTCTTTCCAAGGGTTTTTAACCTAATGTTCATTCCAAACTAGCGACAGACGGCTATCGCTCATAATATGGGCTTTTACTTCATAATCAATAGTTTTTGTCTCTAGCACAACCAAGACGGGCGTATTATGTGACATTTTGGCACTCTTGTTAAACATGAAACAGTTTCATAATCACATTTTTATTATTCATCGGTGGTTTGGCCATGTAGTTCGGGTTTGTATTTTGTGAATTTTGTTTTGTGGTGTGTGTAAAATGCATTTTTCTATTTGCGAAATTCAAGATTTTAGATTTTTTTCTAATTTGGATGCTTGTTGCACACTCGTATGTGGTATGAAAAACTTTGTTTTAAAGCTGTGTACCGAAATAATCATGAATGGTTTCACTTTGCCAACAACAGTTTATTGAATAGTGGTTTACCGTTCGAACATTCGCAGAATATTGGTTATCATTTGGAAGCATTCTTTCCTTCCTATTTATGCGTTTACACTATGATTATTTTCTTTCTGTATTGGCACCATCTGTATCAACATGGGTAGGACAGTTACCCTTAGTGCCATATATATAATACAATTTGTATACATGTACAAAAATATGAAGTGTATTTGCTGTGAAATTGAGAATGCAGACTAAAACGATTGATGCAGTAGTTTATGATACTTTTGTATTGTAGTAAAAACGTTAACATTACACACACCAAGGTCTTTGAGACAGGAAAAAACTAGATTATTGTTCACTCAATAGTAAAACGACGTAGTGTAAGTAAAGGAACGTCAGGCAAGTCGAGCTGTGGATTCCGATGTCAGGACTGATATTTGTAAAAATAATACATGGCGTGTGGTTATAAAACATGAGCAAGTTAGTAATATCGTATATCATTAAAGCCTGGTAATATTGGAGATGACAAGTTTTTGACATTTGTACTGAACAATGTAAAACTGTTTGGCGTGTTATTATAATGTTATGCGCGAGCATCGCTATTCACAAATCAGTGTCACTTTCGTTCAAGCAAAGCATTGCCACACGTAGAACATCAAAGCTCTCTAAGGGTGAGAATGGTAAAAAATGCTTAGCTTTTCTTCTAAGGCAAGCATTAAAGAGATAGACACGTGTGTGAAAAGTTTACACTGTGAATTTGGCTACTTTAACTTCACAGTTTATTGCAACCCGGTCGTATGATCACGTATGATGTCTTGTTGACAATCGGTTACTACTATGTCTTGTTTTCTACTAGTAGCATGCGATGTATGCAGACCACTATGCATAGGTGGAAGAATTCATAGTTAGAAAAACTGGTGAACTGTTTCTAAGCAATACGCAAAGAGCAAGGATATGTCACTTTAACGGTTGATTTTGGAAAAAGGATATGAGGAAATCGAACATGATAGACAGCAGCCGAGCAAAGAAAACAGTACCAACACAACACAACTACACGGAGCAACGCTTGCACACAACCCAAATAAATTATTAAAAGTCCCCGTCGCAAATATTTGGAAGTTTGACATTATATCATGCTACTTAGAACAGATCAAAAGTATAAGCATACAGAAACAGGTTCATCTAAGACAAACAAGAACCGACACTAACAAGGTACATATTGTATATTATTATATAGAGAAGTTATGTTATTTGCTGGTTCTATCGGTGTCAGTTCAGGTGATACTATGTATGTATATGTCGGGTCAGGTGGTATAACAAACAGCCATGACTTATATACACCGCAAACTATTACCTGAACGCACATTATATGTCCGAATGAATCAGCCTCTACTGATGAAAACAATTCTGAGCAGAGATCGCTAATAGTTTACATGTTTTATAGTGTACACGTGGCGATGGCTTTGGTACACCAGATTAAGAGTTATCGTCATAATTATACATTGCGACACCCGATGAGGACTAAAAGCATTCATCATGAGCTTCTACACAGACCAAGGATTTTCCGAAGATGCGAATAACAGATAGGCCGGTTGCTCATGGAAGAATGCCATTATCTCATCAGAGTGTTTGGAACTTAACAAAGTGGCCTGCTGCACGTGGTGTGCATAAAAGGTATGAGAAAATCCGACAGGGAAGGTAGCACTCAACCTAACCAGCCGAGCACAGAAATCAGAAAAACCACAACCCAACTACTCTGAGCAATGCCAACCCATTAGCCAAAGAAACAATCAAAAGTCCAAGTCTCTGCCGAGATAATGCAGGATGACCCAGTTTGACAAAGACCTTGTAGAATAGCGGTTATTGCATGTTAGGTATAGTTTTCTTACTCTCTTAATTGCAACGTCCGAGAAAAAATACTCTGACGATTCATGTTTCCATGAATTTTAGCTGGGGTTTGCCTCCAATAAAACACGTATTCACACTAAGGGTAAATTGGAATGTTTTTACGTTCTTGTTTAACCAGATGTCAAAAAATATAAAAGTGATCTAACAGAGAAATGCCCATCTAGACTTTAAGTCACAACATTGAGAACATGGCGGCACAAGAACAGTATAGAAATGATCAACAATGACATGTCTAGTGTTACGAATAAGCTAGAGATATTAACAGTGTGTATCATTTGCGCATTTAGGATTCAAAGGGCAAAATGGACATCCAAGCAACAACACCTGTAACAGAATTAGTGAGACGAAAATAGCGGAAGAGCGGTACCTGTGGTAAAACCTACAACACACTTGACGGAACTGCAACAAACACAGCACATCCAGATAGGCGGAATTAAAAAAGGATCTATGGTCCCCCAGCAGAGGAGCAAAATGTATAAGTAAGTAATTTTGATGATATGAGTGTAGATAGGACGGTTCCTTTTGTTGCCCAGTGGCGGTTTTCAATATTGATCTTACTTGACTTAAGGATGAGGACAACCAATCAGATCACACTGTATTAAACTCTTGGTCAGCAACATACGATGTGATTGGCTATCCTTATTCTCCAATAAAAGAAGATCAATACAGAATACAACATGTACCATCCATGTATATGAACTGTGTTTACACTCGCGTTGACGTAGACATACCTGATAGGTGTCAGTTTATTACCAAATTTAATTAATCTCATTAATATTTATTAATGATTCATAAATCGCCAATACTAATTATATAAAATAATGTTTACATCAAATACGAAGTGATAATCTGATTATGTATTGGTAGCACCTTGGTAATTATTTGACGTCTATTCATAATTGGGACTGTCCTCATTTCACATTCATTGTCAATGCCTACTGGAATGTATGTTACATATTGTTAATCGAAAAGTAAAACATTTTATCCGATACACGTAGTTATAATCATTAATGAAGCCTTTTACAGTTTACATAATCTTATTTCGATCAGATCTGACAACCGTACATAAAGGTCACGTTAAAATGACCTCTCTAGTGCATGTTGTAGTTTTGCTATTTACTGAGCGTTTAACTCTCTGTGTACACTGATGCATCAATTTTAAAGATTTCTCGCATTGTAAACCTACAGCAGAAAACTCTGCACTTTCAGAATTGTGAAAGAAGCGATGTGATTGGATGATGTGAAGTTCGCATCGACATGACTCCTTATCAGTTGAGACCAAATTTTACATCAGTGTAATGTAGTTGAGCCCAAATGGGTCTGATTTAAATGAGAATGACATTTTACAGATTATTGAAGAAATAAAGGCATTATGCCCAGGGGTCTTCACAGCAAATACGACAGAATATAGATATATGCACATGCGGTATATTTATCCCATCACAAAAGTAATACTAAACAAGGTATCATATCAGACAAATCACTCAAATATTGATAACACGTACATTGCTTAAAAGGTCGCATATTTCTTCTATGAATGAACGATCCGTACAACAACGATAACGTGAGTATACGTTTCCATGTGTAGAGACAATAAAACATTATTAACATCATAGACGTCCAAGCGTTATATTTGGAAACTGAAGTACGAGCAATCTTACTTCGAAAGAACAGCAAGTGCACTGTAACATGCACTTTGTCAGGACAAAGTTTACGGAAGTAGTAACACATAAACGTTGGTGTGCGAGAATTAATAAAGGCGAGAATATGAGATTCATTGATACAAGGTAGCACGGGAAATACAATGTGCCTCCGTAGCTCAGAGGTAAGTGCGCTTGCCGTCTAATCTGGCGACCCGGGTTCAAATCTGGGTGGAGGTTGATATAAAGCTAATAAAGGCTATGCTCGGCATCTGCTCGGCATCTGCTCGGCATCCCAAAACCTACATGTACTTGGATGTGAATTTCTAATCAGGTGGGGAAAGGTGGCCTTCATGTAGGGTGTGCGCTTCGGGATCGAAAGGTTCTAGGTTCAACCGCCTCTGGACCACTTCTTTGATTAATAATAATCCACCTGCTTTATCCCACCAAGCTCCCCAGTGAGACTCGCAGGTTTTCCTTAGGTAACCCGGAGAACCTGGGGAAGTTAAAATGTCAAATGAGGTCTAAATGGCTGAACTGCTGAAAACCGCCATCGAAAATGGGTAACTGTTTTAACGGTGAATGTGAAAGAAGTATGTAGCTCGTGTCACATAATTATAAAATTACTATACCAATTACGTACATCACTTTCAGGACATTCGAATTCGACTGAAGAATGCCGTAATGTTAGAGGACCTTATGCGCTTTGGACGTTTTACGAGGCCTAATTTTGAGATTTGTTTTCACATTTAGGGCACTACCTTAACTTTATAATCCTGAAGGTGACAGTATGTCCAATTACGCTTACTTCGGCTGCCTGAAACAAATAAACAAAAGGGAACTAACGGTTTGTAAGAATTTTGCTCGGAACAAATGTAAATGCAGCCTTACCTAGATTAACACCGAAATCTCTTGAGTGAAGTCTTCGTGATCTTGGATCTGGACTTGGTGTTCGTGAGTGATGTCTTTGATGATGCAGAGATCTTGGATCCGGACTTGGTGTTCTCGAATGGTGTCTATGATAACCCAGTGACCTCGGATCAGGGCTAGGAGTTCGACTCCTACTTCGTGCGCTCATCGTCGGGCTCAAATTGGGTAATAGTTGTTCTTATCTGAAATGGTGTGGGCAAATGTAACACACACTTATGCTTAAGTGATATTTTTGAAGTCGTATGGTCAGATTGTTCAGGAAATAGTTTGCATAATGTCGACCAATCTTATTCATATATATATCTCCTGACGGCTGTTATACTGTCTGCAGAGTCCCTCTGACGGGCTGGGCACTTACGACCTTATAAGATTGTTACATATTTAAAATAATCACCACAAGACTCTTCTGGTTTGCCTATTTTCATGACCATTGGAGTATGAGGTGTTGACCGAACAGTTTGTTTCACCGTAAACAGGAAAAATATAATTCTAGTTAGAATTTGATTGTTTCTGCCATATGTAAAGAGTAATAGTCGGACAGTATTTTTCTTGATTTCTCAAAATATCGATTTTGTAGACCTTCTCATTCTAAGTCAGCAATATGTATAAAATGTTTACATCGGGGTTTATAGCTCTTAACAAATCATCTCTGATCTGACAAACTGTTTAATTGTAAATGTCAGCATCGGAAAGCTCAAGATTCACAAATTACGTCTTTCAATTTAATCTCATATATCGGACACTAATGTGCACTTCAATATTCAGCCGCTAATGCCAATATCTTCTAGTTAGATTTGTCATAATTCTACTATATTGAAAGGTTGGACTAGGTTAATGAATTACTGTAAAATCATTGAGTTGGGACAAACTTTCTTGGTTTTTGACGAAAATGTCATTTGTTGGGGACGTAATGTCAGTGGTAACTTACTAGTCTCCATAAATGCATATACAAAATATATAAATAATGTGTATTGGTGGGAATTTAATTTCGTTGTCGAGACCATCCACCAAATCCACGAAATTAAATTCCCTACGAATATTAACGAATTTACAGTAGGATGCAGTCACAGATGTTTCTCTTAATAAACATGCATTTATCCGATCTTCATGTTGCCAACAAGTCTCACAATTACGTGCATCTATCATAGAAATATAATATTATGTATTTGATGCCAGGAATACAAATGTTTATACAAACGCATTTTTATATACATAGCGATTTATTTATTCACAACGATGTTAAATCTTATCAGAATATATCGCTGGCTTAGAATGAGAAGTTCGTAAGTGCCACTTACGACCTTATAAGACTAATGCATATTTGAAATCTGCATCACAAGGCGCTTCTTATGAGCCTATTTTCATAAAATTCGGAATTTGTCATGCTGACCAAACTGAAGTTAAAACAGCTTGTTTTACCATAAGTCAAGAGTAATTATCAGACAGTTTTTATTGTTTTCACAAAATATTGATTTTGTAGATACGACCTTCTCATTCTCATTTTGTAGATTAATTATTTCCGGAGATAAATTTGTTATTACAAATGGTTAATACGAACATATGTTTGGTATCAGTGAAGATTCGTTCGGAACGATAAGTGGAGTCAAGAACTCAGTGAGTGTAATGAATGAGTAGTAAATGTGTTATACTCAGGGTTAAGACGAGAGATTAGTAAATACAAGAAGTAAGATCAAAGTACTGAAAGTACTGGTGGAAGGCGATACTCCAGTGCATGACCTGGAGGGGATGTGTAGGGCTGACAGCCTGTCTATGTCTGCCTTTTAGCTGTTCCATGATGCGTTTTGAGTCAGTTTTGGCCGAGTTGGCATAACAGTCACCAAACACCTTCATATTAATTTTGAAACCAGCCCAATCAGCCTTGTTCATGGATATCACCCCAAATCTGTCCTTATAATCGAGCTTTGGCACAAAAATCAGTATTCACTTCTTTGATTAGTTCATAAATGACAAATGAATCTAACATGAATCTAATCTGGTTTCATGAATCTAACATTTAAAAGGGAAAATTAAGGTGTGGAGGTGTTATGCATAATGATAATTTATAATATGTAATTATTTTTTTCAAGTCCGAAAATCGTATATACTCGTAGATGTTATTTAGTAGAAATAAATGCTTCATGAATCTAACAAAGGGAGACTTTCTGTATATGCCAAAAGAGTTGTTTCCCTTTTTTAAAGTCTGCTGATAATTTAAACATTTACACTCGTTACAACGTCCTTTAATCATCATAACAAACACGTCAATTCATTAACATTACATATTAACCATCAATACATTATCCATATATTCAATACTAAGTTAGATTTATGAAACCAGATTGAATATATTGACGCAAGCTAACATTAAACGCAGTTTAAGTTGGTTTATTTTTCTTCGTACGGATACTAAATGCCGTTACAAAATCAATACGTGGTAAATAGTCCTAGCGAAAATAGACTCCGCCTTCAAAAGAAGTGCGCCGATAGTTAGCAGCGGAATTGACCTGAACTGAACTGAACTATAGTATTGGGGGGCGGAGCTAATAAACAGGATTGATAATACACGCACTGCAAACATTGTGATTCAGTGATTCTAATGTTAATTAGCGCGTGCTTGAAAACGTAAACAAACAAACTATGCTACTCGAATGCGTTGCACAACGAGTCCGTTGGAATGATTCGTACAATCAAAATTACCTTTAAAAAGCCGTATACTAAAGGGAATTTTACTCAGTAACTCTTCTCAAACAAAACGGAGTTACTTCCCTTTTGGTTCATACGCTTCGTTCTGAATTGTGACTGCTCAAAATGTACCGCAGACTCGTAGTGCTTTGAAGCTGTTTTCGTAAAGAATACGCTTGTTGATATATTTATGTAGTTTATCAAATATTCAAATTACTGAAATATATAATATCTCGGACATTTCATGTTCCAAGTTGCGCAAATATCATCGAACTATTTTCGATAGGTGTAGGGATGTGTATATGTGTGTTTAGGTCCAAACCACTTTGGGAGGTGCTGACTATAGAAGACGATTCAATGAATCGCCTTCCAAAAATGATGTATATTCAAGATTAAGACGAAATATTAGTAAATAGATCTACTAAATACTTATTACCATGCGGATCAAGAAAACATTTTTATAGTATAGTTTGTCAGTACAATTTACTGATATTACGAATTTCTTATGCAATTGTTGGTATTTATGGATGCCAGAAAAAAAATAGTATTACGTAGATAATAGTAAACTGTCAGATTCCATTGAGACGATAATCATCTTGATGTTGATAAATGTCACGACACTAAGCCAAATGTTTGAATGTGTATGTAAGATATGTATAAAAACATGCCACTCATCACCAGGTAGGCCTATCTCTTGCACGTAGGCCTATAGCTTCGCACGATCAATCAACGACCTCTCTACCCCTCTCTCATCTCGCTCTCAATCTCTCACGGCATGACTCAAAGACTAAATTCACCTGTTCCTTGTCTGTGAGGCTTTCTACTAATTCCCCCACCATCATGTTTAAGCTTTTTCTTTCACGGGACCTTATATTCGTTATCATTCAATCGTACATTAATCTCATTCGATACCCTCTCATACTTTCCCATTAAATTACACATGTTTTCATTATGCCAAGCAAATACATTTTATGTAACTTTAGGATCAACACAGTCACCTCCCTTTATGAACATCTTTTCGTTAATACGAGGACAAAAAACGTTATTACTATTTTATGTAGTTCGCAGACATTTTATGCTTGATGAGGCATTTAATTAAGGTGGTAGGTTAGTACATTGTTGTAAGATTTCATCAGTATAATATAAATTGAAGTATTAAAGAATTCTAATTGCAGTTATCTTTGATAGTGCATTATGATTTTACTTTTCAAGAGGCTTAGAAAACGATGCTGAAATTAAGCTTGAATGTATCTATGCAAATTCCTTTCTTTCTCGCGACTTTATAAAGGACATGGTGCTGTGTCCCTTAAACGTTCAAGATTTCCGCATCATAAACCTCCACGAAATATGGATCCCGTTTGGTGTTTCTAACTTTTATACGTGTAACTATTTTAAAATAACATTCAATAAAGTTAACAACTTCAATATTTCAAGATTCCTTAAGTGTTTCAGTTTGTTTTTATAAATCAATACTTCTAACTATGGAAGAGCCCTAATGCCATGTTATATGATTTTGTCTGACCTTTAAGCTTCTATATAAGGACTGGGGGTATTCTCAGAAACATTTAGACGCAGGATCTTCCTAATATGACTTATGAGGGTCAATGGATATAATCAGGAGATACAACATGTAGTTAAACGAATGCTATTTGGTAGCATCCTGGTGATTTCGTAATATTAGACAACCTTAAAGGCTTTTAAATTGATGCTATTGGATATGATTACAAATGAAATGAAGTACGGTGTCGTCGTAGTATGTAATGCATAATTGATATGCAGCTCGGCTGAGAGTGTTTTGTATCAATTAAACTCGCGGTATTATTACTTGTTTCTTCATAAAATGCACGGGTGTAAAATGATGATGTATTCGTTGATATACCATATAGTTACACTTTATGTTGGTTGATGAAGTATATTTTGTACATTGACCTAGTAGAGTTTTAAAGTGTATAGAGCTATATCGGACGATAATTTAAAAAAAGTGTAAAAAACTGAAAAACAATTATGCTTTCATATCCATTAGATCATTTTTCGACGATTGAATCAAAATACACGGAACCCATCAATAGTTTTAATTTGCAATTAATGTAGTTTTACGATATGCTAGTATCCCTGTATTAGAATGAGTACTTACGACCTTATAAGACCAATATTATTTATACACATATATTTGAATTCTGCACAATAAGGTGCATCGTATGAGCCTATTTTTATGAAAATCGGAATTTGTTTATTTTGACCAATCAGAAGTTGAATAAGCATGTTTTTCCATAAATAATGAGTAATTATCTTCTTTCGTGTTTTCTCAAAATATCGATTTTGTACTTACGACCTTCTCATTCTAAGTCAGATATTCAGATGTGCCATGTTTTGGAGTTATGCGAGATAACAATCTTTAGATAGAGTAATCCTTCGTTACGTATTATTTAACATTTGACTACCAAATTTTGCTACACGATGTACACCACTTCGGTAAAGGAAACTTGGTAGGACAAAGACAAATGACATGTAATGTATTCCATCACCCAAATAGATAAATACCAGCCAGAACATGAACCATGTTACCTATATTATAAGTATATAACATTCAATATCATCCAATTATCAGGTATGTTTTGTCTACAAATACAACCCATAACTTGACTATCAGGAGCTTGACTGTACGAACCATGGCATTGGTGATGATACACTGTAACAGAACGCATATAGTCTGTTCATTTTGCGACTTGTTTACACAATATTTGGTATCATAATGAAACGTCAATATAACACGTGATAATTATGTAGGTTAATTATTTCTTTATTACTAACACCCATTCTAGCATAAAACTGATGTCTGCCAATGTACATTAACTGGTTAACACTCAAGGCGTTCAGTAACTATTGGGAAAGTATTCATTGTTAAATGAGGCTCACAGGGAAGACTGGGAATACAGTGCTGTCGGGTAATTCTGCGCACCTAACGGGTATTGGCTTTCCACATTTGAGTTAATTTTATTTTTAGAATAAATTATGGTGCTGTTTGGATAGAAACAACCTTCATTGACAAATGTAAACAATTCAAAACATCATACCTTTGCTAAACTAGGTCAAATGGCGTCACAAAACAAGATGGCTACCGGTTTTCATGACGTAAATTATTTCGGCTAATTCTGCGCAGGTGGAATTGTTTTTTTGTATAGTCTGTTTCAAAGATTTGTTTTATAAGAAATATATCCCAGTATCGAAAGAATAAGTCATTAAGACAATGTTGACAAAAAAGGAAAAGTCATCATACATTACAAAAGTGCTTTTATTTCATTTATGTGTCACGTGGTGTGTCAAATTAAGGAAAATCGCCGTTGATGCTCATTTTGGTCAAATTTTCGTAGAAATACTTTCCCGATTGCGTTGATGTGATTATAAAACTTTACATAAGTAATATACATCTACAAAAACACTTGAGGACTGAAGGAAAACGACCCAGCAAAGGTTGTAAGAAATAGAAAGTTAAGGTGCGCAGAATTACCCGATGCGCAGAATTACCCGAAACGACTGAGTACCCAACTATGTTGCCTCGTTAAATAAAGTATTTATTATTAATTTTCTTCATTTCAAGCTCTGCTATTACTTATTACCAGTTCTTTTACATATTAACATTATAGGACGGTCGAAAATAACCGATTTGCAGTACCGATGTCATAGACTGGTCCCCGGTCTGAATATTCTCAAAATATCATACTTTGAGAACGATAGTTCAAAGCGGACCGCGGTACCAGTCTACCGATGCCATAGGACAGCATTCTGATCACCTCGACCTTTTTGCCATATTTACCAGAGACAAACGGAAATGGCCGAGCTTTCACGATTGATAGGACGGGTAAGCCCATTCCATTTGTGCACCAAACGACAAATTATTTTTCTGTAAGATTCAAAGTAAGAATACAAACACACATCATGTGTTTACCCCTTTGCACATTATTAATGTTATGTGTCCAGTTATTCTACGTAGGAACCCATAGTATCATATTCCGTTTCTACTACACTATAATAGACCTGGCCCGGTGATTATAAGCATGTTCTCATTCTCATACTCAAACTCCATACTCCAAACTCACACTTAAAAAAGAGAGGGGTTTTTTTAATTTTGCATCAAAACCAACACCAACTTGTAGCTAATGATCTAACTGGGACAAGAACCACGTTCAGTAATAAAGAAGTTACAGTAGTATTAAACCTATTGCGCAATGTTAGGGCACATACCTAAGAAATTATATCAGTTTAACTTCCCAAAATTTTCAGTCATTCATTACATAACAGGTTTGAGACGTCTCTGTCCCCTACATGAATATACCATTTAACGCATAAACAGGCCAGAAAATGGTTTTGGTCGGGACTAATTATATCTCTACCATACAAAACAATCGAAATATATACCTTTAGTCGTGTTAAGGTATAATATCAGGTACTTTCGACGATGAGCCGTTCCGGGTAGGAATCCATTGTCACGTTGTCTTGTTATTGACAATGAAACCCAACCCGAAACGTTGCAAATCTGTCAAATATATACTATATTGAATGGATGAAAAATTGGGGGAGTAAAAACTATACTTTATGATACAATTTCTTAGGATTGTGGTTTGGGTAAAAACCAGGAACACTTATATAATTATTTAATTGGCACCTACTAAATACGACTGTTGACCCTAAGCAAGGGTCCTCACTATGCACAGACAATAATGGTGGTATTCAATATTGATCTTATTCAATCGAAGAATAGGGATAGCCAATCATATCGCCTGTTACTGGCCAAGGGTTTAATATGCTGTAATCTCATGTGTTGTCCTTATCCTTAAGTCAAGTAAGATCAATCTTGAATAACAGCCAAGGGCGGTGTAGAAAGGTCGTGATGACGGAAAGCACTTCATCGTAGACATATAATAGACATAGGTAATACATGTATGAAGCTAACAAAGAGTATAAATATAGTATACTCACCTAATTAATCTGCTATTTAATGGTTCCTTCACAAAATGTCGTAAAATAGCCAATGAATAGAATACTATAGAGCATCAGCAAAATGCAAAAGTTGTAATAGCATCCGATTATTGATGCGTCACCCTAGCTCATGACTTATTAATCCTGATAGTAAATGAGCAAGCTTTATTCTGGAACAATGGTATTATCCCAACCGTCGCATACCACAAAACATAAGCATATCAAACAAACAATGCTTGCATTTCAGGAGTTCTCAACATACATTGTTGTACAACCGTAACAATTACACGGAACCATAGTATAGATGATATGAGACAGTTATGGCTCTGTGTTTGGATTAACTGACAAATTATAAATCATTGATGTAACGTTAATTGATGCGTGTAACTTGATGTAACATTGTATAACGTGTACAGAAGTCTTGGAATGCACGAGTCATACTATCTCCATTACATGATTCATATCATCCGACGTAACCGTCACAAATTACGGTCTATAACACGGTGTATACCCGTATCGGCACTCTCTCTGTGCAAAGGGCTACATCGGCATCCTCTCTGTGCAGGCACGGGACTCTCTGCGCAAAACGATGAATTTGGAGGAATCCGGTCGACAGGAGAGATAAGATTGGTTCAAGGGCTTTACATCTGAAGTGCAAGATATTTCCTATATTGACGAAATTATCCGTGTTCATTCGAACAAGTACCCCGGTCAAAACATCCCATCTAAGCTAAAAACTATTGGGTTGGTCCATAGGCTATCTTTTAAGCACAATTCTGTATTTTGGTGATACAATGGTTTTCTTACCTCTCTTGCCGACCGAATTCCTTCAAATTCATTGTTTTGCATACAAATAGCAGCATGAAGACAACAGCAAAAGCGGGCAACCAAAACAACAACAAGCAAAGATAGCATTCGTCTCACAGCTGCAATATTGACCTTTCGACAGTTACCTGCTCGCACATGCTCGAGTTTTTCCTTGTTCACGTAATTTTGGAAGACAATTCTTGAGGTAATTGATTCAGTCAATACAATTAGAGAGCATATTTTATAGTGCATTTCTGTTCGAACTTCCTCGTACGCCTGGTTTTCAGGATTCACCAGTTGAGTTACCGGTATAGCAAATGTGTATCGATGGCGTTCCAAATAATCTTTAGACTAATTGAAAATAAAGGATTGCAATGTGCAGGGGCCCTGCTGAGGCATCATGCCCAATCCGGAAAATGAAGTTTGTTCTGGACGCCATTGGACCTTACTATGTTTCATACATCGTTCTGTTGTGAAAATTCTTCGGACTTCCAGAATAAAAGATCCACTGAATGTTCACAACCTGAATTTTGTTCAATCGTGCACACATATTCCCGCTATACGTCACCATTTGTGTCATAGATCGTGTTTATGTGATTGGACAACAATTTAATATATGTCAGTACATAATTCAGTATAGCAGTAAAGTTGTTGTGTGGAGGTTGATCAGTTAGTTTACTACAATGCATAAAACAAGATCCTTACTTAATCGTCGGTCCAATTTCTTTGAAATTAAAGGAATTTGCCAAATGAATGTGGTACTCCTTTCTCGTTTTCAGTGTTTCTGTTGATATGGCAACTACATTTTTTATCTGAATATCAGATATTATATAATCATTTTAAAATGTTCATGGAGAATTTAATTTTTTGGTTAATGTCATCCATGAAATTAAATCCCCCATTTATATTAATGATTATACAGTAGAGGCATTCAAGGTATATATTGGAATAGACAAAAACACAACGCAGCTATAAGAGTTATTCATCTTTTTATTTGATAGTTTTGGGTATTTTGCAGCTTGCATGAGTAATGTATATAATAGTTAGCAATAAATTGAAATAATAAAATTTACCAATTTTTGTAATATATTACAAACTGGACAAGACAAACAATTGGTACTTTCTAGAAGCAGTGAGTAAAATAAGGTAACTTTAGGTAATATAGATTTCTACACTACATAAAAGTTGACAGACTAAATTCTATTTCTTCAACAATTCAAATAAATCCATTTTTTTTCTGATACTACCAGTAGTCTTGTAAAGCAAGAACCAATTAGTAATAAACTATCCAATTAACAAGACTGAGTCATCTAGATGCCCAGCAGCCTGTGCTTCATACACCAAACATTTTCACCCGCCGATTGAGTGTGCCTCCATATCTCAGTAATTAGCGCGCTTGCCGTTTAATCCAGTGATCCAGGTTCAAATCCAGGTGGATGCACTCATATGCTTGCCATTTTGCAACAGAAAGTTGACTTGCAAATAAAGGCTATGCTCGGCATTTCTGGTCAAATTTACATCTATAGATTGGTATCAAATCCTGACAATACAAAATAAATACATTCTAAAATGTGTAGAAATTACCAAACATGTTTGCTAGGAACTTGTATTTCAAAATGTTAAGATGATTATTAAAGTTTGTGTATTGCAATGATATTTTGAAAATAAATCCAAGGAAATACTATAGACACAGACTGGCCAATGTTCTCTGTCCGTTAAAGAGTGCAACTGAGTGACAGGTCTACCAGAATACACACCTAAACACATGGTTAGTATCCCTCTGATTATAAAATATTTGTATGTGCCATTTCAGGAAACACATGTTAGATTACACAAACTGCATCAGAACAAACAAAATTGCGCAGATTTTCAAAATAGCCATAAAAATTCTAAACTAAGTTAAAATGAAATTGATGCATGTTTTGAGCAGTACAATGAACAGTTACAGTTATTCTGGCAAACTACATTTACATTCAAACATGATCCACAGAATTAAGACGAGGGTAGACAAACTGGCAAAAAATTAGTCACATGATCGTAGTCAAGAAAGATCAATGGAAGGAAACAGGCTGTAATGATGGATTTTAAAATTTGCAAATTTGCTCTTTATTTTAATTAAGAGCCATAATGAAAATGAACATTCAGGAGATGCCATTTGTATCACATGTAACTGTATCGTTGAAAACGAAAAAAAAAATTATTTTGATTTTTTTTTTTTTTCAACGATACAGTTACATGTGATTTGTATATCATAATATAGAAAAATATTGATGCTTAGACATTTTCAGATCTAAGAGAAATAGATAACACCAAGTTTACGAGGAAGGCCTAAGTATGCCATGTTTTAATACATTACAAAATATTTCAATTAGACGTATCAGTATTTGTAAATCAATGTGTTGACAAAACCTTATAATTAAACATGTTAACACATTCATATATTATTGGATCATTTACATTGAATTTCAAACATATGACATGTTAGAGAACCCAGCAATCAACACGGACTGCGCTCATCTAACAATAAACTGTACACACAAGGACCAGTTAACAGTAGCCCATACAATCACCATTACCCTTAACAACTACAAGGCAAGTATATAACATAAAACTTAAAAACAAGCATAAAATCTGACAAAAACAAACAAGAACAATAAATGTGCAGTATCCACAAAAACCAGGTTTTCTAACAAAGCAACACGATCCAAAAGTAAGCCGGCAACACAACATAAATGCTGATAGAATTACACGACTATTTAACTTGATTACCAATCACCAACAAGCCATGTCAGAAACACCATGTGCATCACAAAAAGGTTGGAGCTACACGGCATACCACATTCGCCAACTTCAATAACCTTTTTTCCACTGGAATACTTGGCTAAACATCTTTCACTTTTTATCACAAGCAGACTTACATAGACATTCAAGATATTCTCTCAGATCAGTGACAATAAATGTTTTACGTAGGGGTGATTTTCGGTGATAGGTAGTAGCAAGGGAAACATAACATATGTTTTAATTTTAGGCCTAAATAAGCATACTGTGAAAGTATAATACAGCCTTATGTGCCAGTGGGCACGAAGAGGATAGGTAGGAAGGAAAGTATAATGTGTACTTGAAAAATATCAAAACTTGGTCGAATCTGACAAGGTTTGTATGTCATAATGTTAACATATTACTTGGTTCTATAAATTACAAGCTATGATACACAAGTGGGTCATTATTCACCAACATTGTAAGACTGAAACTCAGACTTAAGACTTAAAATTTACAATATTCATAATCACTGCCATTTCTTTGAAAATACATTTAACCATTTGAAATTTTATCTGATTGTTTGTTGTTACCCATTGAACATGTATACCCATTAATATCAAAAATGGTACATTTATAACAACACGAGAGTTAATAAAACATTTGACAATATAAAGTCTAAGTCTAATTTTTAGACGTACAGTATTGGGTGAATAAGACCTCAATAATGTCGAAAAAGCAGAATTCTAACAAAATGGTGAAAAACAAAGATAAGCAATGTAACAGTAATAAGCACAAGTACATGTATGTATATCATAATTATATAAGTAAATGTACAAAATATTTCCTTTCACATTTAACAACAATATTCTCAAAATCACAGGGAAATATAGACAACATAGCAGACTTTGAGTCACTCCCATACCAACCGCAGGTAACTGTATCATTGATAAAGACTCAAAACGAAAAAATATTTTTTTTGTAAAATTTAGAAGAAAAAAAAATTCCAAAAAAAAATATTTTTTTTTTAGTTATCAATAATACAGTTACCTGTGAACCCAAGTGCGGGCATTTACAGACTGGCTAAGACAGTCACTATAAAATGTAATTTACAGAAATATATGATAAAGAGTATAAATTAAACATGTACATAATGTAATTGCAACTCGGATGATCAGCATAGTATATATCCAGTGTAATGATTTGAACAGGTATATGAAATATTGAGAACTCGGATACCGTTTTATCAAAGCACTTAGAGGAATCGTGAAGTTACAAAGAAATTTAATTTGTTTATAATTCTTTGACAATAACACATTGTCAAGTATAAGTGGATATGTAAAATAATAATGCTTCAGTTAATGAACTCCTGCAAATCATACCTGTCCTAATGTTACAGAATTATAAAGAATTTTAATTTTTGTGCAACTTTAAGATTTCATTTAATCTTTGGGTAACTTTTTAAAAGTCTTGAGATATCATTTCATTTTTGTGTAACTTTTAAGATTTCATTTAAATTTTGGGTAACTTTAAATGTTAAGATATCATTTCATTTTTGGGTAACTTTAAGATTCAATTTATTGTTTGGGTAATAAGACTTTTGCTAGTGCTTAGATTATAAACAATATCCAGGTGCACAATTATAAATATGTATACCAGTATTATACAGCATGTATTCCAACAAAATACGAAATACAAATATGCCATAAATAACAAGCCATACAATATTTCAAGAAATAATGAAACAGAAAAATAAGAAAAATTGATGGTGAAGTGCCAAGGGAAGTAACTCAGTTATCAGTAAATCAGTTATTGCAAAGGGAAGTAACTCAGTTATCAGCAAATCAGTTAGAGCAAAGGGAAGTAACTCAGTTATCAGCAAATCAGTTAGAGCAAAGGGAAGTAACTCAGTTATCAGCAAATCAGTTAGAGCAAAGGGAAGTAACTCAGTAAACAAGTTAACAGTAATTTTGAACACACTCCTTGAGTTTACATCATGTGCCCCCCCCCCCCTCCTCTGCTGTATATGTTAATTGGGTCATCTCCATGTGGTTATATTTGTGCAAAGTCATTTTTGCGATTTTCCAGTGTGAAACAAACAGATTTTTAAAATGGTCAGTGATTCAAGGATAAGCCAAACACAGCTGGAGACATTAATAATACACCACTTATAGATAACACGCCCAAGCTGCGGTCAGGAAAAGGTTGCCCAGTAGAATTAAATACAACTTCAATCAATTCAAGTTATGTAACAACACAGCAAACATATCCAAACACCCAGCCCTGTGCTCAATGTAGATTCTCGTTATGTAATGTTTTCGTAAACTTTTTGTAACTTTTTTCGCAATGTTTTCAACGTTACATGTCATGATTCTACCTTCAACGCAGGGTTGATTTATATCCAACAAATTTAATAACATTAAGAAGCCTGAGTTTCTTGACTGACCCAATAAAACACTATCACAGAACAAAACTTGGTCAAGATTCCCTAAGAAATAAACGAATAAAAATCACACCAAAACAATGAACCAAAATATGTTATATTTTAAGAAATTTTCTGTCCACTGGTATTTATTATGATGCAATTCACTGGAGTATGGTTGGCAATAAAACTTAACACAGTTTGAAAAAGTTAACTTAAGGCAGAGCTACAACTTAACAACGTATCTTAAAACAATGAGACAACTAGGGCTAACACGTTGGGCATCAGACTGTACTCTAGAAATAATATAACTTTGTTTGATTATTTGTTGGAAGTACCAGGTCCTGCACAATATACCAATGTTAGCCACATTGCTAGATTACAGCAATAAAAGTTTAAGTGTTTGTTTATTATAGTGTCACCCCTTTTGAAAGGGCCAGCCAATTTGGCTTATGAGACATGTATATATTTTTCTTGCTAACAGTACCTCCCGAATCCCTTCTCACATAGCTGGGCACCAGGCATACTCATTATAATTTATAGGAATTTACTACACAGACATCAAATCTTGATATGTGAGTTAAACAAAATGTGTCACATATTACATGATTGTTACAGTAACCCTAGTAACAGAACAATTAAAAGATAATGATTGATAAATTTGCTGGCTTAGAATGAGAATAGTGCCACTTACGACCTTATAAGATTAATGCATATATGAAATCTACATCAAAAGGCGCTTCTTATGAGCCTATTTTTTATAAAAATTGGAAGTTGTCATGTGGACCAAACTGAAGTTTAAAGTTTTCTTGTTTTCTTAAAAGTTTAATTTTGTAGCTAAGACCTTCTCATTCTAAGCCAGAGAATTATATTATACTGATTTTAGTAGAGACTAACAAGAAAATTGTAACCATCAACAAAAGCAAGTTATGTGATAGTAACACTACAGAGTTAAGTGAATACACTGTCACCTGGACAATCTTGGTTTGCCAGGTTATTGTCTACAGTAATGAAGGCCTACAAACCAGTTGGTTGCTTTAAGTTAGTACTGCCTTATATGACAGAAGAAACAAGACCTGTGTTCAGTAAACACTTATACCCCGGTGCTATCCTTGTTTTCATAATAACTAGCTAAGTCAATAAACTTGAAAGTTTTGTAACAACATATGAACAGGGCCATCACTTTATGCCACTGCATCAATAGATACCGGAGCATAAAAACAGTTGAAAATGATGTAAATCACAATCGTAAAAAACTTTTCAACACCATTAAATAAGCTACACATTGATGATATAAAGATACTGTCATGTTGGATTCCGCATGTGTCTTAATATAATATTGTTAATTCATACTGATAATATACATGTATCAAGATGACGCAAACAATGATTTGCAAGATTGAACTATAAGACACAAGTTAACGTTGATGCAAGTTAATGACAAGTTTAACACTAACATCAAGTTAACACTGACATCAGATTAACGCCGACATCAAGTTAATGCCGACATCAGGTAAACGCCCACCTCAAGTTAATGACGACATCAGGTAAACGCCCACCTCTAGTTAACGCCGTCATCAAATTAACGCCAACATCAAGTTAATGCCGACATTAAGTTAATGCCAACATCAAATCAACGCCAACATCAAGTTAACGGCGACATCAAGTCAATGCTGTCAGGTTAACGCCAACATCAAGTTAACACTGACATCAATTTAACGCCGATATCAAGTCAATGCCTAGCCAGTGATGATATCTTTCTGTCTTACAGTATCATGTAGTAATGTTGAACACAGTTTATCAGGCGAGACTGATGGCTACATCAACACAATGTATCATGTGATAGATCATGTGATAGCCTGCATCAATCTCCACCAACTTTTGCTATAAGTTCATCACATATGGCAGTTAGTTCACTGTTCTCTTGAACCTGAAATGGATATAGCATATTATAAGTAAGCTACAGAGAGTTTAATAGTAGCTTAGTAGTTTATACAAAAATGATCAATTGCAGCAACAATCGTGAAATCGATGTGTAAGACAGGATCTAACTGCGGACACGGTTAATCCATAAGGGTTGACAAGACTACGAAAACAGAAACAGAATAGGGTGTGATCTGATTGGTTGTTCTTAAGTCAAGTAAGATCAATATGGACTACAACCCAAGTCCTTTACAATACCTTCCACAGAGGCCATCCATCATATCTCTCATCAGATCATTTTCAATAAGATTTAACCTATTTTAAAAGCAGGGGGGTCAAGGGAGCCAAATTTAAGATCAGGAAAATCACATGTGGTCAACCATTTTTGGCAAACATGAGGCCTTCAACCATTGTTTCCATATCTTAATCAGTTTTTATTAAAAAATTCCTTCTCAACAGATTAATTTACCATAAATTGGCCATTTCTCAAGATATTTGTATCAAATAACTTTTATTTTGGTTCAAAATCATGGCTCTTTCAGGACATGTAAATCACCCATTTATCCGGAAAATTGACACCCCTGATTAAGAAAGACCACTGTTTGTTGAACTTTACAGAAAGGGTTGGCTGAATATGTGATCAAACTACAGTGATTAATTTACTAGACATTTTTGACAGAGCATTCTGGGTAAAATAGAATTGGAGACAGCTGTGTGAATACATACTTTTTGTTCCAAACTTCGATCCAATCCCAGAATCTTTAACTCAGCTTTCTTCAGAGCAGCTTCTAGACGAGCAACTTCAGCAGTTGTTGATTTACGTAACTTGTCCATCTCATCACTAGCTCTGTAATAATAGCATTACATGCATAAAGTTACCTTATATTCATGCAACATATAGAAGATCTTGCACAAGAGCTCATGAGATACTGGTTATATTAAACGAGTGGACAAAGTAATAGCAAATTTAAAGCGCAACCAGAGGCCACACAAACATATTTGCATAAAGGTATCATGGGCAAGTAAATTCACCTTAGAGTTTATTTCACTATCCATATCAATTATTTGTGCAAGACCTGCCGTCCACTAGGAACGGGAATTCCCAAAGCTGAAATTCGCTAGATCGGAATGGTTTGGCACGTCTCGCGATATTCTGGAACACTTCCATGTCATGTTTAAAATACAGACTAAGACTTTATATTGCCAAATGTTCTATTGACTCTCTTGTTGTTATAAATGTACCAATTTTAATATAAATTGGTGTACATGTTCAGTGGGAAACAAAAAATAATCAGATACAATTTCATATGGTTAAATCTGATTGTTAAGAAATGGCAGTGATTATGAATATTATCAATTTTAAGTCTAAGTCTGAATTTTAGACTTAAAATGTTGGTGAATAAGGCCCCTGGACCTTGAATATGTCTGTATATCAGATGTTGTCATAACAAGACTTGATGTACCATTAATACATACAATGCTAGTTTATCCTCAGCCTGATGTCGTACAGCCACACATTTATCTTCGGCTGATTTCAACTTGTTCTGATAATCTAGTACACATTTCTTTAATACATCCTCATTCTGAAGTTACACAATACACATACATATAATTATTTCCTCACACATGCAAGTTAAGTAGACCAAAAGTTAGAAATATAATTTCAATTTTCTCCAATTTGAACCAGACAGATTCTACATATTGTACAGGACCATGTGATGAACCACAAGTTGTTATTGAATAAAGCATTCTTAAAATTGTTTTTAATTCAGGGTTGTCAGCAAAAAATAAAATAAAAGACATGGAAACTCAGGCAAAAATTATCTGACTAAAGTTCTTGACAATATGCAAAACTAGGCTCGGTATTAAGTATCAATGTGAAGATTCATTGAAATCCTACCATAGGTAAAGAGAATGTAGATAAAACTTGTTACATCATTCAACCACAAAATCAATGTCTCCCACTAGATGTTATAGAGAGAAGTGAACACCATGCCGTAAAATAGTCTAATTAACCCATACAAGAGTATGATTATCAGACATATTACATACTTTATAGACAGGCCTTTCATTTGACACTTGACAATTCAAGCTCAAAAGTCAAAGTTACTATACTTATTATGCACAGTTTCTTGAAAATTTTGATGACTCTTGAAAATTGAGAGTCAGGAATCATTTTGGAGCCTAGTGAAAGCCCCGTGTAGTAGAGTCATATATAAGATTACCTTCTTAAATCCTTCAACAACACCTTTAGATCTCTCATATCTCTGATGTAGATCTGAGAATGCTGTCTCTACTGACTGTAGATCCTCCATAGCCTGAAACATTGTCACAATATTGTAATCAGCAATTCTGTATTGTCACAACATTGTAAGCATGTATCTTATATCATTATCATATCTTAATAATGAGATGATTGAGCAAATATTTGGAAATTTCAGGTTGATTTTGAATCAAGTTCTTGAAACTTATTTTAATCACTCTCAACAAGCAAAGTTTTAAGATCCTAGGACAAAGCGTTCTCAAATTATCGAACGGAAACCAATTTGGTCAACCAACAGACCGAGTGACTGACTGACCTATCATCTGACATATGCAAAGCAACATATCCCCTCATCAAAGTTAGCCGCATATCTAAAGTCCATTTAAAGGCATTATAACAGTAATTCAATATTGACAATACAGTGAATCTCATAGGATACAGAATACCAGGGGCCTTATTCACCAACGTTATAAGTCTAAAACTCAATACTCAGACTTCAGAATGTCAAATGTTCTATTAGCCCTATGTTGTTGTAAATTCACCAATGTTGATACAAATGGGTATACATGTTTAGTAGGTAACAACAAACAATGAGATAAAATTTCACATGGTTAGACAAAATGGTAAAGAAATGGCAATGATTGTCATAATATTGTCAATTTCAACTTTTAAGTCTGAGCTTAGACTTATAACATTAGTTAATAAAGGCCCTAGGTATTAAGACCAATAATTTAAATAGAATCTTACTTGATCTCGTTCTTTCACCACATCTTCAAATGTTTGCAGAGATTCATTCGTCGTTTTCTCTTTCTCAGCTGAAATATACAGATTTTGAATGCAATATAGTAAGTAAAGTAAGTAAGTAAGTAACGCCTTTATTAAAAGAGGCCTCAAATATAAAATACATCACTTTTATATGTTTATTGTTCATATCACTTTATCAATAAATGTGATTTACATGAATTAGAGAGGTTTCACCAATCAGAAACAGGGTATGTATCGTGATACACTGTTTCTCAGCTCCGTCAGAGAATTTTTTGTTTTTATATGGATCTAATGGAACTGGAAACTGATGTAGCGCTCGGACCACACTCAAATGTCGTATATCCTGAGTTCTGTCCGAGCGTTACATTGGTTTTCAGCTCCCCCACAGCTATATGAAAACAGAACAATTGTCTGACAGAACTGAGAAGCAGTGTATCACGATACATACCATGGAAACAGGGTATACAAATACAGTCAATCAAAATAGGGTAAATCATACAGTTATAAATCTTTAATATTTTTTATGCTACAGGCATATTGAATATGCATATGATATATTCAAGGCAAGAGCCTTGTAATATATTCATGCTTACAGGTCACGATCGTGTCAAATTCTCCGAGCTATAAATACTTTGCAAAATCTTGACATGTTTTTTTTTATAAGTATTTTATTGGAAAAACAAAATCATCACCATACCTTGCAATTGTGCTATAGTTTTCTCAAATTCAGTCACCACACATCTGTAAAAAGGAAATATAAAAATATCAAAGATTTATCTCCCTTGAAAAGGTGTCAATTTCGGTAGTATGCCTGTCTCCCTTTAATATTCATTATTTGAAAATAATTGACATTACACAAGAGCAGAGATCGCTCCACCTGATTGTTTGCCGAAGGCTGCTTTGCAAAGATTTTCAAGTTAATCCATTGGACCATGTGATTATAATTTACTGTTAAAATTAGTTTAAAGGGTATTGATTGACAACTGATGTATTGTCAATTGACAGATGGACAAAAGATTAGTGCATGAATTCATGCATAAAAAATTGATAACAAGGGTTAAAACCCTTAAAGTCCCAATAAGGTTTAAAATGGTGGTATTTTCTATCTACAAAGAATATTGAAATATTGAGATATTAAATTATACTAAAAATGGTGCAGAAGGGACCCATATCTGACCTCTGGTCGCTGTTCCTTCTATGAGAAATAATCAACTGAAAACGCTATTTAGTATTTTGTCCTCCGTACAAAATACTAAATAGTGTTTACGTTTTAATTTTACGAACGATTCCGAAGATTTCGTCAATGATCGGAAGTATACGCACAAAACCCGGTACACCGGTATCTGCCGGTACCCTGTTGTAGGCCTATATTGTTTTGTATATTGCGTGGCATATTGTAGTCTTATCACGACTGACACCTAATTGAATGGCTAGGTATAATCCAATTAAAGGATAAGTGTAAAAGTGTGAATGAATATATATCACTTATTCTAACACGATTCGCGGATTAATCCAATACACAAAGAACGAACCGAACCATGTTTTATTGCCCCCATAAAACATACCTATCAAATTGGCTGTTTCTATTTACACCCAGTATCACTTGACATATTTATGAATGAATGAACGTAAACTTTATAGTAAAATTTACTACGAGTCATGATGACAAGGCGAGTTGCACGAGAATCCAGTGTTACATCTATGACGCATCTATTTTTAGAAACTCCAATATACTCTAGAAACCAAGATTTATTAAAAGTTCTGATAATCAATCAATTTATATTTTTCATTTTATGAAATAGAATCCATTATACTCGTGTTATTAAAATTGTTTCAATGTTTAAATTGTGGTATTTCCTTCAGAAAATTACGAAGGTCATTTTCATTAACGAGGGAGGTAATTGTACCAGCTAATAAGCCACTCAATTTCTTCGTGGAATTATGTTCAATGTCAAATGGGTGAAAATGGAATGCGCGCAGTTAAATAGTGCGGGATATTATCGTATTTAGAATCGAAATAAAAACTCTGTTCTTGTATATTGTCGGTGAATAAAACACGGGCACTCGTTCGGATGCGGAAAATTAAATCACTCGTGCTACGCACTCGTGATTTAATTTTTACGCATCCGAACTCCTGCCCGTGTTTTATTCACCGACAATAAACGCGAACAGATTTTTATTTCTTAAATATAATCATGGAATTATAAAGACAAGCACATTAACTCCATGATATATAACATATCGCTGGCTTAGAATGAAAAGATCGTATCAACAAAATCATATTTTGAGAAAATAAGAAAATCTGTCTGACAAATTACTCTGTACTTATGGTTAACAAGCTTTCATGAAAATAGACTCATAAGAAGCGCCTTGTAATATATATTTCAAATATGGCACTTACGACCTTCTTATTCTAAGCCAGCGATATAAAATTATAAGGACAAACAAAAACATCTAGCTTTTATATTTTATTACAGATTATGTTGTATCAGACAATAAACAAAATGCAGCTAGCTGCAATTAAATACATATGCATAGAAAAATTTGAGGGCATGTGGATATAACATATACATGTATTTTAATTTTCCATTCATATGATCATGTTTGTGCGTTTTATATTGATATTAAAAGAAAAGGCCGCCTCTTTGATCTTCATAATGATTGACACGTGTTTATGAAAATTAAATATATTGAACATGCAGATTTATATACTTACAAGTAAACAATTATTATTTTATTGTAGATTCTACTGTACATGAAAATATAAATCTAATTATTATCGGAGAAATTAATACAACTGCACACAGCCATTCGCACCATCTGTATTGCATACGCATAGTAAATCCCCCGCCTCTGGCATGTTTCTATTATACATTCAACATGATTAATGTCAATATACAAGGCAATATACAAGGCAATATACAGCATGATTAGGTGTCAATAGCGGGCTACTATATACGATACCGGAAGGTACTGGTATATACCGGGTTATAGTGTACGCCCTACGTTATCAATATTTGTGCTATCCATCCATTGGTTATCAGAAACTGGCGAAAATTTATCGGTAGTCTCCGGAAAGTGACGGAGATGCTGTTAAACGCCGTATTTGTAAACAAACCGGGCTCCTTATGTCAATCTTCAAGGGAAGATTATTTCACATATATGACAGTAAGAGCGTGGTTTAATAGCTTGATGTGGTAATTATTTATCAGTCTTCAAATCAGTAACAAAGATTTGTGTTTTCTTTCTATAGAAAATATGTCGTTCCGGAACCTTATTGTGGCTTTAAATCAATGTACATCTGTTAAAGATTTTCTGAAGTGTTTTGGGGGCATTGCTCCGTGTAGTTTCGGCGATGTAATCCCGATTTTAAATAAATAAGCTTCGGGAGGCATCGCCAACAGGGTTATCACAAATTTTCTAATGATTACCCGAAAGCTTCCCCTAGACCTTGTGGACCCTTTTTCCGATGCTTTCTGATGCCCATTTATTACAACGGGAGTACCCCGCCGAGGCAAAATATCTCAGTGGAACCAAGGTATTAGTCCTAGAAATGTATAAATTATATCGATGGCTTAGAAACAGAAGGTCTTAACTACTACTTACAACCTTATAAGACTCATGCATATTTGAAATCTGCTTCAGAAGGCGCTTCTTATGAGCATATTTTCATGAAAATCTAAAATTGTCATTTTGACCAAAATGAAGTTTTAAAAACGTGTTTTCCCATAGGTCAAGAGTAAATTACAGACAGTTTTCTCTTGTTTTCTCAATATATCAATTTTGTAGTTACGACCTTCTTGTTCTAAGCCATCGATATGTTCTAGACAGTATAAAACTTACTTCATATCCTCGTTAGACGATCGTAGAAGCAATATTTGTTCATCGAGATAGGAGATCTTCTTATCACGGTCTGCAAGCTTCTTACTCCATTCTCGTTCTTTGTTCAATATTCTAGCATTGAAGTCCAGATCTAACTCTTGCTTCATCTTATTCCAGTCCGATTGTGAGTACTTCAATACCTAGTAATGATTAGATTCATATTTGATAACTAATGCAATGGAAATTCAGTTCTGTTGATGTTAAAGTGATATAACTGCAGTCATATCTGTCTTTTTCCAAATTTACTTTCTTTAAATGCTGAGCATAGCCTTTGTTTGCCAGTCAGCTTTCTGCTGAAATATGGCAGGCATATGAGTGCTTTGGTTTCCTTTAGTTAAGCAAGCTCAGTGCCTGTTACAAGCTTAAACCACTGAGCTTGCTTAACTAAAGGAAATCTGAGAAAATGAACTAAGTGCTTATTTTATTGAAGTCTGGTTTGGTCAATTGAACAGTATATTTAGAATATAAGTCTGAGCATGAACACAATGCTAAATGTCTTGTAGATCAATTTTCTGATGTTTTCTGAGAGCAAGACTTCAAAACTTTGTAATCGAATATAAATGTGCCAAATCAGGAATGCATCTATAGGTAACCAATTATTGTCCACATCAAAGTAGAACAAATCATTTTAACATAATCTAATAGAGAAATGTATATGTTAATGTAACTTCTATGACTGCAGTTGAAGATCACTAAAATAGTAAGTATACCTTATATCTCACATAAGCAAACACTATTTAACATGGACCAATCTTCTATTCATGCATTACAAAAAGATACTGAATCTACAAATTTGCAACATAATTTCATTGTGCTTTTAATTAAAAGAAAAATACTATAATGTAATGCTGCTCTATACTGACAATGCCATTAAAGTTGTAGTAACAGTTACTGACAAAGAAATACAAGCAGATCTATCTTCCTACAAGCTGAAGTCTAAACAAATTTTCATAACTTCGTAACTGAAGCTCTAAAACTTACACAGCAATCTCATTAAAATCAGATTCTAACATTTGCTTTATTCCTATAGGCTGTTAGCAATAGATCTAAATATGCTACAAAAGGGGTCACATTCAAAATACCTCTCTAGTGTATGATGTACCTGTATGTATAGAAAGTGTTACACTGATTACCTTAACTATTTATGTATAAAGTTTAAACATCTCTCAGCAGTGATTCTCTGCACTTTCGTATAAGTGAAAGAAGCGATTTGACTGGATTATGTAAAGTTCACATTGACATGACCCCATACTCCAGATGCTATATCAGTGTAAAGTAGTGGAGCTAATACGGATCTGATTTTAATGAGATTGGAAGCTCTGTAGGTAACTATATCATGTCAATATAAATAGGTACGATAGTCAACATGCAAGGTATGCAAGGTTTAGGCTTACATAGCATAGCATAAAGATAGTGGTTTACTCAAGGTGGCACGACTTTGCTGGAACACTTTTCTCCATTACAAGAGTTAGATCCCCTTCCTGATAATCAATCATTTACTGACTGATGTTTCAACTAATGGCTAATGTTCACATCAAAGTTATATATATATATATATATTACAAACGGAACATTCTTCATGCAGTACCAATATATATTCAGTTATGACAGAAACAAGGGTCACTGTTGAATGAATAAACATGTGAATGCAAGACTCAGTGATACAAACACAAAACATTCATGTACGATCGTAGTCCATGTATACAAGTATGTACTTGTACTCAACACCATGCTCAAGTTATACATGAACATTCCATATCAATGTGTTTGACGATAATAATGTTTTAATTGTACCATGCATTTATCATTCAGTATGTAGCAATTATTTATATCATTTTTGTATACACACGATGCTATAATATTGGCCACTACATTACATGCAACAATAATACAGGAAATTGTTTATTGCATGTTTTGCTTAAGTCAATGCAATGCACGGTATTCAAAATGTTTTAAGACTGGCCCTGTCACTGCTATGTGGGGTATTTAAAATATTTTGAGACTGAAACAGGGTATTTATTCAATATGATTTGAGAATGATGTATAATCTCTCGTTATATGCCTAGCCCAGGGTTTGTTAAATTCTAACTAAAACTGTAAAGCCGAAAAATTCCTGAAATTTGAAATGCTACAAAAAATGTAAGCAACATCTGACTGAACCAACTCTAATGTAACATTCAATACTTATATAATACAAAGAAACCATAACACCATTCACAGCAATAACAAAACAACAACAAACACCAGTGGATAATGTGTTAAGTGTATAGTGGGAGATATGTTGTATTGTGGGAGATATGTTTTATTGTGGGAGACATGTTGTATTGTGGGGGAGATATGTTGTATTGTGGGAGATATGTTGTATTGTGGGGGAGATATGTTGTATTGTGGGAGATATGTTGTATTGTGGGAGAGACATGTTGTATTGTGGGAGACATGTTGTATTGTGGGGGAGATATGTTGTATTGTGGGAGATATGTTGTATTGTGGGGGAGATATGTTGTATTGTGGGGGAGACACGTTGTATTGTAGGGTGACATGTTGTATTGTGGGGAGATATGTTGTATTGTGGTGGAGATGTTGTATTGTGGGAGATATGTTGTATTGTGGGGGGGGAGATATGTTGTATTGTTGGGGAAACATGTTGTATTGTGGGGGATATGTTGTATTGTGGGGGAGATATGTTGTATTTTGGGAGATATGTTGTATTGTGGGGGGATATGTTGTATTGTGGAGGATATGTTGTATTGTGGGGGGATATGTTGTATTTTGGGAGATATGTTGTATTGTGAGGAGACATGTTGTATTGTGGGGGAGACATGTTGTAGTGTGGGAGATATGTTGTATTGTGGGAGATATGTTGTATTGTGGGAGAGACATGTTGCATTGTGGGAGATATGTTGTATTGTGGAGGATATGTTGTATTGTGGGTGATATGTTGTATTGTGGGAGAGACATGTTGCATTGTGGGAGATATGTTGTATTGTGGGAGATATGTTGTATTGTGGGAGAGACATGTTGTATTGTGGGGGAGATATGTTGTATTGTGAGGAGACATGTTGTATTGTGGGGGAGACATGTTGTAGTGTGGGAGATATGTTGTATTGTGGAGGATATGTTGTATTGTGCGAGATATGTTGTATTGTGGGAGAGACATGTTGTATTGTGGGGACATGTTGTATTGTGGGGTGATATGTTGTATTGTGGGGTGATATGTTGTATTGTGGGAGATATGTTGTATTGTGGGAGATATGTTGTATTGTGGGAGATATGTTGTATTGTGGAGGATATGTTGTATTGTGGGGGATATGTTGCATTGTGGGGGAGATATGTTGCATTGTGGGAGAGACATGTTGTATTGTGGGAGATGTTGTATTGTGGGAGACATGTTGTATTGTGGGAGATATGTTGTATTGTGGAGGATATGTTGCATTGTGGGGGGATATGTTGTATTGTGGAGGATATGTTGTATTGTGGGGGGGATATGTTGTATTGTAGAGGATATGTTGTATTGTGGGGGGATATGTTGTATTGTGGAGGATATGTTGTATTGTGGGGGGATATGTTGTATTGTGGGAGATATGTTGTATTGTGGGGGAGACATGTTGTATTGTGGAGGATATGTTGTATTGTGGGGGATATGTTGTATTGTGGAGGATATGTTGTATTGTGGGAGAGACATGTTGTATTGTGGGGGGATATGTTGTATTGTGGGGGGATATGTTGTATTGTGGGGGGATATGTTGTATTGTGGGAGAGACATGTTGTATTGTGGAGGATATGTTGTATTGTGGGGGGATATGTTGTATTTTGGGAGATATGTTGTATTGTGGGGGGAACTGTTGTATTGTGGAGGATATGTTGTATTGTGGGGGGATATGTTGTATTGTGTGAGAGACATGTTGTATTGTGGGGGGATATGTTGAATTGTGGGAGATATGTTGTATTGTGGGAGAGACAAGTTGTATTGTGGGAGATATGTTGTATTGTGGGAGACGTGTTTTATTGTGGGGGAGAAATGTTGTATTGTGGAAGAGATACATGGTATTGTGGTGGAGATGTTGTATTGTGGTGGAGATGTTGTATTGTGGGAGACATGTTGTATTGTGGGAGACATGTTGTATTGTGGGAGATATGTTGTATTGTGGGGATATGTTGTATTGTGAATGAGACATGTTGTATTTGGGGATATTAACACTGGTCGGGAAAACAGGATAAGGTAAGAACAGAAGGGACAAAAATGCACTACAACAAATGATGGATGCAATAAATAATCAAACATATAGAAGCATTCACCATGCATAACTCAAACTGAAAACTGTCAGACCAGTTCTCTACTGTCAGTCTACCTCACTAAGCATTCAGTGAATGTCAACTTGCACATCTTCGTTGCATAAGTCAGCCAGAAAAAAATGAACTAGTAATACAGTCAACCCAATTAATGAGAAGTATATTCAGGGCTTAATTTGTTAGTACAAAACTATGGCATTTGCCTGTATAAATTGGTGTAGTTACCAAAGTTTTGCACTGTGTCTTTTACAGAATTTCCTTGGTTAAAACAATATTTATTTCATAACATATTATACATATACTTATTTATACAAATCAAGGATTGAGTAGTAAGCTAAGCTTGTTTAGAAACTTGTTCCTTGGCAAAACAGGACTTAAACTTAGCATCATAGAACAGAAAGCACTATTTTTAGCTTAATTATGTATAAATAAGAGAGCTTGAACTTCTAATTTATAAATCTCGAATGCAGACTCTGATTAATTTTGAGGTATTTAGGGAGATCAGGGCCTGGGGTGGACTGACAGTAGAGTGACTGGATATTTGGGTATAAAACAAACATACTATACCTTCTCATTGCTGCTACATTGGTTCTCCTATTATTATATATAGTTATATCATACAAATACGATACGCATAAACAGACAACATTAACTCGCTAGTCTTAATTCAATTCAATGAGCTTAAGGTAGTAAGGGACTTTGTATGGTCGAAATTTAAAGTTGGCATATTTGTTCGAAAATTAGTATGGACGTATATCATGTCTATCGACATTGCATAGTAATGTTTCTAAATATGGGACTCAGAGGGCTATAATACCTGAGAGAGATTATTTTGTATACTAAATGAAAGGTCAGGGACATTTGTTGCATTTGAAAACTGAGAGGATTCACATCTAGATTTGAATTTTTGGAATATAAGGAAAAATTTAATGCAATTTATTATTTATATAAGAGTTAGGCCATACTAAAATGGCGCTAAAGTCCCAAGATTTAATAGAATTTGAAATATAACATCAGCATTAAAAAAAGAGGGTCTATAATTATAGATCTTATTATTTGCTTCACTCGATCCCTGATTCCCGGCGTTCGATGTCTGTAAAACATGACATGTGACTACTACATGTACAGTAGAAGGACTAAGCCATGCAAACAGCCAGATCCGGTATGAACCATGTTTATATATATATACATATATACAAACAATATCGGAAATTACTACCAATGGCATCAAGATACAAATAAGGCATAGACTATAAAACATGCATTATCCAAGGTAAGCCAAAATATCAAATAAAATGAAACTGTATAAATTTGCAATAAGTTCCAATTGCCACAATAAAAGGGATTGAGTGAGAAAAGTAGAAGAATTCACTTAAAAATGTATACAAAATATACGAGTCAAGTCATGCAAAATAGAAATTCAAATAAATGTTAACAGTTATACACATTATTTAACCTGCAATATCAATAACATCCCCATGTCAAAAATGTGCTTTCTGACTTAATCAAACATTCATTCATTCTAACTGTAAATGAACCATTTTTACTCCCCCATGTGTAACATGTATAAATACTGATTTTATGTAACTCTAAGTCTGTCAGTTGTCTGGAAAGAATAAGTCAGTACAACGATCTTCATGAAGAAGACTTGAGTACATAACATTCAAGCTTTATTCAAAACATACCACTCAGAACTGTGTCATTAAACTAGAGCTGTAGCCATTCGCCTGACTACTAGTAATATATCCCCTGCCAGCAAAGGGCCACAACTCTGGTAAAAAACATAACAGCACAAATTCTTTCCATCACACACATCTACATGTTGAGATTGTTCATGTGTGAAAATTGTGAAAGCTGAAACAGTATAACCCCTTTACAACATACCTTGTGTAGGGTGTGTAACAAAATAAGAAAAAAATCAAACCGGAAAGGCATCAACCCAGACTTTCAACCCCTGACTCAGTATAACCCTGACTTTATAAGCTAGATTACCCATTATAGACTTTCAACCTGGTCACCAGGCTAAGTATAACGCTGACTTTATCACCTAGGTTACCCATTATAGTTCCCGTTAGTATGATACAACCAAGGGCATCAACCCAGACTTTCAACCCCTGGTTGAGTATAGCCCTGACTTTATCAGCTAGGTTACCCATTATAGTTCCCACTAGTATGAATGTATGATACAACCAAAGGCAGCAACCCAGACTTTCAACCCCTGACTGACTATAACCCTCACTTAATGAGCAGGCTACCCATTATAGTTCCCACTAGTATGATACAACATATCAAAGGCATCATGCAACCCAGACTTTCAACCCCTGGCTGAGTACAACCCTGACTTTATCACCTAGGTTACCCATTATAGTTCCCTCTAGTACTATATAATCAAAGGACTGTACTCACTTGTACAAGTTGTACTATGTTATCCTGGTTACTGTCCTGCAGATTGCTGCCATGTTTCCTGTTCACTGCATTCATTCGTTCTACTTCACTCTCCCCCTGCAAATACATAATGTAACAATGTTCATAAAACTCGGACATTCAGGTTTCCATAGCAACATATCAACGTTGAAAATAAAGCGAAAAAAATCTGCAGCATACAAAATACTTGTAATTATAATATATACACTCTGTGACTGATTTCATATTGTGCATAGCTTGGCTAATTTGACACGAGCCTGACCTTTTAATTAGCATAATTAAACAGTCGATATATTGCCTGCGTTTACAACATCGAGTGTATGTTTTCACAATCGGAGAGTATCACAGAGACGCTCGAGATGTTATACAAGCACAAAACTTAAATACCGATATCACACGATTTGCTTGCGGAAATTGATATATTCAAAGCAAAAACCTTGTAATATGTTCTTGCATAAAGGCCAGGTTCACGTCAAAATAGCCAAGCTATACACACAGTAATTGGTTTCATATATGTGTACTCAGAGATCTGACTATATTCATAATTATGATTTTTTTTATACATAATTAGTATAAATTACATGTAATATTTTCTATACATTATTATGTATAATATTATTCTAAACAGGACCCAACCATTCAGGAGACACGGTCCAACACAATACTTCGCATTGTCAATATTTGTTACCTTAACAATTATAATACTCACCAATTATACAAAATCTACCAAATTTCCAATAAATTTTTAAATAGAATTTTCCACGAAATCAACTAGAATTTCTTGACTGGTGATAAAGTAAATTTCCAGTTAAATAATGAATTTTTCACTGAATGATATAGAATTTCTCGACTTGTGATAAAGTAAATCTATACTAACATTAAAATCTTCACATAAAACAGAAAAACTTCTTAACATGCAATTATACCATCAAGACAAAAGAGAAAACAGTCGTGTGAAATTTTAGCCACGAAAAAAAAATATCAAGACAGTTTATCTTTCCCATGCCATGCAATAAAAGTAAAACAATCAATCCAATGTATTAAGGTGCTATGTGACAAAATAGTAAATACTGTAACAAAATATAAAAGAAGCAAACAACAAAATTCAGTTGCACCAATTATGAAAATCAATCAAGAAGCATTAAAGGGACTGTCTCATGTTTTGGCATATGACAAAATCTAATAAAATTGTCAACCATTTGCTTAATTTTTGTATTATAAGTTGCCTGCATATTCAATAAACAATCATGCTATGATAACACGAGAGGTGTGTAGAACATGAATGACCCTTGGCAGCCTTATTGTGGAAAATGGTAAAGGTCACAGTGACCTTGACCTTTGACCTACTGACCTCAAAATCTTGCTGGAAAACCTCCATGTGAAGTTTGAAGATCCTAGGGAAAAGCGTTCTAGAGTATTGACTAAGAACCGTTTCGAACAACGGACAAACAGACTGACAGACAGACCGACAGACATGTGCAAAAGCAATAGACCCCTTATCAAAGATGGAGGGCGTAATTATATTAGGATGGTCAGCCAATCAAACTACAGATTACATCCAACTGACTGATTTATACAGTACTCATGATTGGGTAGACTATATTTTCCAGCTAATTAAAATCAATAGGAGAAAACAGGACAGAAATTTGTAAATGTTTGAATAATATATGAACTGTTGCAGACTGTTTCCCCACACACATACTGTCTATATATAGATAATTATATACAAAATACATGATATAAACATTGATCTAACATTATACTGTACATGTACATTGTAAGCTAAATGGAACTATTTATACAAGTGCTACAGTTTTAGGTTTTTTACACAAAAAGCGAAACCATACGGTTACCAAATTGCGATTATTAATACTAGTAACATGCAGCTACCTAAACATGACCAGAGATTATGTGTAACATAATTTTAAAATTTCTGATAATTAAAATTTCTGCAGCTACAAAATTGGGAAATCATAGTGTTAGACACCATTCTTGATATATAGTAGCTAAATCAGCCACCATTCAAGACTTGATCTTAAATATGCTGCATTGAACACTGTGAGTCAAATAATCGATGCAATTAGACAGCAATGAAAATTATGCATCAGGAACACTTCAACAACAACAACAATAATAACAACAATTGAGGAAACTACTTTTGATGGACAATTATAATACTTGTGATAGATAACTGAAGTAGAAACTCATATACCTGTTTATTTTTCATTACAAGTCCAAGGTTACAATGAAACATCCAATGACAGAATCATTTAATTAATTATATAGCATAATAATTAATATACCACAAGAACTTTAACTACCAGTCCTATAATCTCATAAACATATGTTCTATATAACACAGTGGTTCCTTGAGGAATACAGTGCAGTACATGTTGAACATGAAACAATTCAGTAATATCCTTTCACTATAGAATATTTCAATGGTTTCAGTGCGAAACTATGGTACATGCCTCTATAAATTTGATGTGTAGATCCCCAGAATTTCAAGCAGATTACCAATAAGTTAGTTTGAAATACTTATACAACTCATAATTTGAGATTATTGTTCTGTTCTGTATGACTTTCTAGTGATTCTAATGACTGTGTAAATATTACACAGCACCGACTTATAGAAATTGATTCATAAAATGTAGGTTTAAGCTGTTCAAAGCAAACATTGTACGTAATGCATACATGTGTTTATTGTGCTTACTGAACAATCAATAAAATATATACATACAGTAAGGTCGAATTAATACTCTACAAATGTTGCCCTCGTTCCACTCCCAGACAAATAAAACTTCTGTAAAACTTATTTATTTAACTTGGTATTTGACAAATAAAACTTCTGTAAAACTTGTTTACCGCAACTTGGTATTTGACAAATAAATCTTCTGTAAAAACTTGATTATTCAACTTGTTAAAAAGTTAGATAAATGTTGGAAAGTACTCATATTTCACTTAATACAGGCTACTTAATAATAATTTAATTTATAAAGAAATGAATTATATACTGGTCATTAGACAAATAAAACTTCAGTAAAACTTGTTTATATAACTTGTTAAAAAGTTACGTAAAAGTTTCTATATTTATTTCACTAAATAATACAGTAATTCATGCTACTTAGAAATTAATTCTATTTATTATTTGCTTGCAATGGATTACTATGATTTTCAGTGAAAATAACAGTGACAAATAACAGTGAAATTATCATTTCTTTATTTTCACTGCTTTTGAGCTGGTTCCTGAGTATCATGCAGAAAAAGAAACATAAAAGTTTGAATACTTATTTCACTTAATACAGTAATACAGGCTACTTAGAAATTAATTCCATACTGGCACTACTATGATCAATTAGATCTATGATCAGTGCAGTAATTCCTGTAGACCAGTTAGATAAATCTCTTATAATATTGGGTGGAATAGGGATACAGTTATTGTTCTAAATGTGCCTTGATAAAAAATAGCAAATTACCTGAAGCAATGTCTCTTCATTTCCAGGCATGGTGATATCACTTATCATGAATATCAGAATTATGTCACTTTATAGCAATATCATATCATTTTACACCAATATCATAATATGTGTATGTCAATATCAAACCATATCCCTTTATATCAATATCATATCATTTCATCATAAAATATCACTTTATGCCAATATTCCATAATTTAATGCAAAATTCCTGTCACTTCAAGTCAATATCATATCATTTTATGCAAGAATCCCGTCACTTTTTGTCAATATCATTTCATTTTATGCAATAATCCTGTCACTTTATCTCAATATCACATCATTTTATGCAAAAATCCTGTCACTTTATGTCAATAGTGCACAATTTTATGCAAGAATCCTGTGACTTTATCTCAATATCATATCATTTTACGCAAAAATCCTGTCACTTAAATTCATATCAATATGATTTCATTTTATGCAAAAATCATGTCACTTTATCTCAATATCATATCATTTTATGCAAAAATCATGTCGCTTTATTTCAATAACATAAATCATGCTATTCTATGTTAGAACAATCATCACTTTGTATCAGAATTAAGCCACTTGTCATATGGTTCAGAATCGAGATTAATCCAGCAACATATTAAAAGTTTGAATTATTTCTTTTCAACCCAACAATATCAACAAGTAGATTCTAATTGTTTCATCAATAACACATTGTTTTCAACTTTCAAAAGTTTTTTTATTTTACTCAATTATAGTAAGGTAGTTTAAAAGGCAGGAACTATTTGAAGCTAACTATAAGCCACATGTGTGCACAGACTGTTAGCTAATTTGCTCACGTCCAGACTTAATCCAGTGGACTTTAGGTATAGTACTTAAAGTAAAAACAAACTCGTGACACAAAAATAACATTGATCAAAGCTTTGTTTAAGCTTACAGTATAGTAAATTGATTGAAACAATTAAGCTATTTAGTGGGCTGTTGAATTTAAATCAAGCATTTAATTTAACCGACTGACTGATTTAAAGCATGCGTTTCATACGTTTAATCAATATTTAAAAAGACTTAAATTATCTAGTTCTATAGCTTGACCAGATTTAATTAGTAGGCACTCATTAAACTTCGGAAGCGTGTATTATTTTCCGTAAGCGTAGTCGGTTCTTATCGGACATATTTGTTTATTTTTGCACCGACTTTGTCCGAAATATGCACGGAATTTGTCTGGAGTGCCTACTAAATCTGGTCAAGCTTTAGTATGATTTACTTTGGTTATATTGATAAAATTTTATTTACTAATTAATGAACTAATACAGTAACATTGAGATTTGATCAAGACAGTCACATAATTATAATATGGAGAACTCTTCTCTGTGCTTATCTTAACATTTGGTTTAACCTCATTGTGATGCTGATTTTTAACCTGTATCAGTCTTATAAGGTCATACTTAATAGTACTTAAGACCTTCTCACTCTAAACCAGGAATATATCGATGGCTTAAAACCAGAAGGTCGTAACTACCTCTTACGACCTTATAAGACTCATACATGTTTGAAATCTGCTTCACAAGGCGCTTCTTATGAGCTTATTTTCATGAAAATCTGAAATTGTCATGTTGACCAAAATGAAGTTGTAAAAACGTGTTTTCCCATAGGTAAAGAGTAAATTACAGACAGTTTTCTCTTGTTTTCTCAATATATCGATTTGGTAGTTACGACCTTCTTGTTCTAAGCCAGCGATATATCTTTTTATTTTCCTTTATCGAAAAAAAGATCAACTGAGACAACTGCTTTAACTTCATGTTATATGAATCACCTAGTATTATAATATATAGATATGACATTATTGAGCATTCAATACAGATATTGTAACTACCCTGACACAAACAGTCAATTGTTTTAATGTAACAGTTATACTGACATTTAATACACTTTAATAGACTTTTGACATTCTATTCTGTTCTCTTCATATAAACTCAAATATTGAAAATATAAAAACGATCTACTTTATCATAAAACACAAATATCTGGTTACAAAAACAAATTACCCACAATGCAATTATTCAACAAAAAGGATTTTTATAGCTGGTGAATATTAATACACATTAATGTACGAACTGTCTCAAGTTTTGTTGATTAATTCATCAATACCAAGTTTTTATATCAACATGAAAAAAGTACTGTAAACCAAGAAATTATTTAGCTAAATCTAATTTTGCGGATTTCGCGAGTGGTAGAAAACATCAATATGGACAGTGTACATCGTAGGCGACTTAAAAATGCAAATATTTGAAGTCGCGAATATGACGAAAATCATCAACACCTGAAAGTTAGTATTCACAAAAGTAAATTGGTTTACAGTAACTGTAGCTAATCAACAATATAAAATGTCATATTATAGTCTAAGAGATGAATAAAGAAATATCTGTAAACAGCAAACAAAAATAAGTAAAGTTTAACTGTCATAACTGACACCGTATGTGGGTTATTATTTGCAATATTTTAATATTTGCTATTTTTTGCACCTTATTAATTTAGTTATTCTTTGCATAATTGGTTTAATTTTCAAAGAAAGATTCTTGTAATTTCATAAATCACTGAAAAAATAATTATTTCATAATATGAAACCTTCAACCTCTTAATTTTCAAAAATCTGCAAAATAAGTAAGTTACCAAAATTTTGTTATCATCATAAGTCAGTGGTATAATAAGTAAAGTTTCCAGACTAGTATCGTTTTGGATGAAAAAATTCGCTGGTTGAACAAGAATGAATGTTGAACCTGCCTTACGTTCATTAACGAAAACGTTTGCCGCAAGAATTAGTTCGTCATGCGAACTACTTATTGAACGATTATAATCGTTCGCCGTAAACAATTTCAAGATGGCGGAGATAGACGATTTTATAATGGCCTAACTTGTTCTATTAGATTTTCAGCCGTAGATTGAAAATTAGGAACTCAGTAATACTTCTTTCGTGTTCTATTTATTCAGCTTTGGTATCCACACTGTATCACAAATGCAAAACACATACAATCTACAATTAATGTTAAATCAAATATTTATCTATCCGCCATCTTTGTTTGCTGGGCGAGGCTTGGCGAGCTATGTGTAAAGGTCGTTCGCGATTGGCTAACATGTTCGTGGCGAACTTATCGTTCATTAACGCGAACTCGCGTATTGTTCGCGAACGTTGGCGAGTGTTTTCGTTAATGAACGCACTGCTGGTACTTCAACAATGATAATGAAATAAACAAAGTAATTGTAACACTGGTAGGAACTAAATTCACAGGAATCTAACAGTCCATAAAAGTTCCTATAAAGAATAAATTGCTAACATAATATCATAGCAATCAGAATCACAAGGAAGTTATTTCCAAAGGGAACATTGATCATACTGTACTAACAATACAACTTTCATGCAGGTTTTACAACACAAAAACTGGACACACACAACTTATAGGATTCATTTCTTGGAATATTATATTTACTTCAACCCAAAAAATTGCCATTTTTTATCATTTCTATATTAAGCCCCGTTTCAGAAAAAAAATGCTCCATGGACACCCACCTGGCTTTACTGTCAGATAAAAGTCACTACAAATAGTTGAATTAAGACTATAGTTAAAATGTGAACTCAGTCCTACAACTTAAACAGAACACTTTTGACACCTCTTTCCTGATGCTATCCATCCCATAGAGGATATGGGATAATATATGATATTTTCTCTCTTTTTCAATGCAACCTTTCCTAATTGATAAATATAAATGCATGCCCTTATACATTTTTGTATCTAAAAGTTAACATATGGATTATAATGAAGCCCCTCCCCCAACCAAAGAAATTCAGCAAATTAATAATTTTAATATTTAAGGTAAATATAATATTGTTCCAAGGAAGTGAATGAACGTCAAGCAAATTATGAGTATCTACACATCTATCAACTTACTCTAGTTTTCTTCTTTTGCTTAACACAGGGATGACAAAGGTATTCACAGTTAGGTAACATAAATAATGAACAAAAATAATAATTTCAAGGGCTTTAGTGCACAACTATGGTACGTCATGCCTCTATAAATTGATGAAGTAATCAGTTTTGAAAGGGCTCTGACATGTAAATGAAATACACAGGAAATAGGTACTACTGGTTTCAGTAATTTGTTTAGGTTTTATTAATCAACATGTAAATGGAATCCATATCAGGATAATACAAAAAGAACATGGACGTTGTGATACAGTAGTCATTATACATGCACAGGTAATAGTTACTATGGTTTCAGCAAGTTGTTTAGTTTAAGAAAACTGTTATTGGTCCTTCATGTATTTCATTGGTCCCTCAAATTTTCATTGGCCACAGGCCAGGGGACCAGTGTTAGTGTTGAGCCCTGTAATACTTGTATTTCCAAAGATAATAGAAAACACAAAACAGACAGACGACATATTGGATATTCATGTGGCTGCAGCAACTGATCATTGACAAGCAGTTTATAACATAGCAACAATATGTTACATATGAACCTAATAGCCTAATTGAGCTGAGTGCAATTTATTTTAAAAAAATTGTCCATGTCTGAAACTTGGATTTTCTTACAGTTTGGTCAAAAAGTTTCAGATTTTGACATTTCTTTAATCAATACCTTTCAGCTCATGGGCTATAAGTATATTATTTTTTTATTTATTCATTATCAGTAATAATTGGTTCCAAATACAATATGCAATCATTTACTTAAATGTGAAGAAATGATCTTAATACGATAGAACACTAAACATGTCATGCAGTAATCTTGCAACAGTCGGCTCACATAATCAGTAATTCCAGCAAGTAAGCGAAATCAACAATTAAAACAAACAAACAGTAACCGAGAGGTCAATGCGATGCAATTAAAGCTAAATTTTTTCAAAGGAATACTTCAAAGAATTTTTCAATGATATTGAGTTATTTCTTACAAAATATGAAAACAGAAGCGAAATTATACTTGTTATGCACTTATTCTTGAAAGTTCCTGAATTTGTGGAGCAATTGTACTATTAAAGTTATATTAAAGTCCAAGGGAACAAACTCTTGAAATGCAAATTAGCACAAATTAGTACAGAATTATCTCCCTTACACAAGTATACACACTACACTGAATAGGGCTAAAACTCGGGTGTCTATCTGGGAAAATGGACAACAAAACATTATTTAAGAACATATTACAATCTGGTATAATTAAAAAAAAACATTTGTTGAAGATTAGTATTTCATTTACATCATACAATAAAGATAAATAAAAAAATAAAAAAAATATCAAAATAAAATATTAAATAATTCAACAACATAAATTGTATAGTGAACTTTGTTAATCTTAATTGGGGTTTAAAGGAGAACTTGTTAAAGGGTTGTTCAAGTGGAAAAGTAGCCAAAATATCATCAAATGTCTATCTTACTAGGCCGTAGCATTACCATAGAAATTGAGCATAAACAAAAGCTTCATTTTCTTACACAATCACATTATTTTTCGAAGTTTGGTGATAATGAGTATTTGGGAAACAATTGTGATTTGGAAAAAGAAGTCTCTGAGTTGTTAAAATCTGGTGTACATAATGTATAAGTATTCATTGAACATACAATAGCTCCATAAAAGCATACATTCAAACAATGTCACAATGTAGCAGATGCTGGAAGATATGTTGAGGGCTGACCACAAAGGTATGAGGTTAAAATAGGGGAAATTGACCAAATAAACGAGTGTCATTTTTGCTCCAATAACTGATGTCTGTAGAATTTTCGCTATGGATCCGTAGTGCATAGTATTGCCGCGAATCTGTAGGAAATACGGACATTCTGTAGAGGTAAACAGATCTGCAATCACCCCTCGATATGTGGCTTTTTACTCCAAAGTTTAAATTGAACAGTTTCTCGACATGTGAACATTAAGTTTGTAACTAAGATTGAACACTTCTTTACATGCTCTTTTGTTTGTAGTTTAGATTGAACAGCCCTCAGTATGCACTTGTTTAGAGTGAACAGCCCTCAGTATGCACTTGTTTAGAGTGAACAGCCCACAGTGTGCACTTGTTTAGAGTGAACAGCCCTCAGTGTGCACTTGTTTAGAGTGAACAGCCCTCAGTATGCACTTGTTTAGAGTGAACAGCCCTCAGTATGCACTTGTTTAGAGTGAACAGAATTATTGAATATATAATATGTAATATCTGTGTAATCACATAAGGGATTATGTCATCTTAGAGTAAAGAAATGTCTAACTAATGTGATACAAGTATTAAAGGTATATGTATATATACAAGTCTATCAATCTATCTTCTGAAAGTGGAACAAGTTTTCATACAAAACAGAAAAAAGAAATATATATATAAATATAAAGCAGTACACATTCCATAGATCTAACAAGTCTGAATATTGGTACCAATACTTCACAACCCTATAATCTCAATATTCCGTGATGTACATCAACTCCCCCCCCTCCCGATCTCCTGAAGAATCTCAAGTACAAATCTTAACTCAAATTGAGATTTTGCTAAAATCAGAGTCTCAACTAGAGATATGATATTCAGATAATCTTAAGTTTCAGCTCTTGAAATTTTGCTATAATAAATTATTTAGAATACTATTTCTGTCAAGTGATGCTAATATTGAGTATCAACTTGCATTGAAATTGACATTAAGATGCATGTCAATATTTGAGATGAGATCTTGCTAAAAATGAGATGCTTTGAGAGATCAGGGCCTGGCAATAGTCTGAATAAATTCACCTGGTCCTAAGCCTTATGCATGCACATCGATTGAATTTTACAAGCTTTTACATCATACAGCATATACAAATTTTGGAAAGAAAATTATGTCAGACTTAACATTTAAAGTTGTGTTTTAGTATGCCCACAAAGAACAATAAACTTCTAGCTTAAAAAAAACAACAACAGGACTGCGTCCAGTAAAAATGACTTCCAAAATTCCAGATTATTCGGGAATTGTAGTTTGTAGAACCCACATGAAAGACTGTACTGAATCAGCATCATTGTATATCACAGAATATTGTAAAATGAAGCCACACATGTTATTTGGTGGGTGTTAAGATTTATACCTGTGCAGCTCGGCTCGTAGGATACTCCAACGCATCAAAGTAGCGTTCATCTCCCTCCCTTCGAGGCTACAAATTTACACACAGCCACTCGGTTAGTTTCAGTATACACAAGGAAAAGCAGCTATTATAATCAGTCCAAAACATAATGTTTCAAGGTCAAAGGTCATTCCACAATCTATGCTAAGTTATAAATAGATGACCTGTGACCTGTAACATGAGGTTTTGTAACTCAAAACTGTTTAAATTATCAAATTTTGAACCTGGTATACATTAGGAAACATATGACCTTGACATTGGACCTTTGGAATAGTAAATCAAGGTCAAGGTCGCAAATTGATATTTGACCTACAGAATTATAAATCCATGTCAAGGTCACATTGCAACCTTGTATATACAGATCTTCAAAAATTTCACATGCCTGTATGTCATAGGCACAAAACTACACATAGAAACACACCGGGAAAATTTCTCAACACTAGCTTAGATGGAACAAAGGTAAGACAATACCATCTAATTTTCCAAATCAAATGCATCAAGAATTTTATTTTATTGAAATCACAGCAAAACGATGCATAGACATTTCTAAATTCAAATCACTCGAGCAAGCAAAATTCGGAATACCATTGAATACACATACAGATTGACTTATAAGATGTTCATGATTGATAATTGTAGTGTAATCTAGATAGAGCATTGTCACTCAGACAGACAGACTAAGTTCATGGTAAATGTAGTATTATCTAGAAAGAGCATTATATCACTCAAACTCACTGCATTCTCAATGTCACTCAAGCAATGATTTTTCTTGAAATTGGAAATTATTATTATTAAAAAAAGACTTTTTAAGCCTTAATTGTACATGTTTTACTTTTTCTGCAAATAATACTCAACTTATATGTAGCAAAGACATAAGCCAGTCAAAACCTATTGTTTTGACATAAAAACACTCATACCAATAAGTTGAATTAACACCAGTGGGATCAAACTAAATGGGGGAATGTATGCCTTCCTTTTGGTAAAAAAAGTATGACTTTTTGGGGAAAAAAAGAGGTCATTTTGCCAGGGGAAAGTGCCTGTAATCCACCCTTAAAATAGCTCCCAAAAATCACTGCTCAAGGCACAGTCATTGCCACTCACTGTACAGGCCCACCACATACACACAAAGCTGATTACGGCTATGATTGTACATGTGTATACTAAATAGCTTGGAAGAGAATCAGTTTTACACAAACACACAGAAAATTAATATTTACCATTATAATATTTTTATATTGATATAGAAAGAATATTCATGAAATCTTTAGCACACAGCACAGCACTATTCCCTACGTTCATATAATGTTGATTATATAGTGCATGTATTTGTGTAACAATGTCTTTGAATGGACCATTTAAACCAGGAAGGAATGTATAAGTTTATTCTCATCTAGAAAGCTTCTAACAATATATATATATATTATACTTAAGCATCTAATTTCATGCACTTTATGGCAGCATTAAAATTACTTGACATCAAGAATAGTCTGAGATTCAACAATTTGATACAAAACTATAATAATCATTGGACATTATACATCAATTTGTATTTCGAGGCCTCAATGCAAAACTTTGGTAACTACCACTATTTACATAGGATAAGCCCTATCGCACTAAGCCCTTGATTTACCGATATTAAATGTGCTACATTTTGACAGTAACCTTCAGTTCTGAATTGACAACCAAAATTGTTTAAGTGAACAATATTATATTAGATGAAGTTCATTTATAATTGAAATGACTAAGGCTTAAGCCTTTTTATAGGGACGTTTCATAGACAATTGCAATTTCAAAATTCCCCGACTTTGAAAAATTTCAATCTCAATTTCGCAGACTGTTCCAACATTTGGTAGCAATTAACCTAGTCCAAGGACAGGCCCTCACACACACTCACATGCACAGACAGGGATTATATAGTATACAATTACTCATCAGTTGAAATGAACCTAAACACTTCGATACTAATTTTAATCTGCATATCATCCCAAATGTTCATAACAAAACGCATATGACCAGGAGTGATATTCAATATCAATCTTACTTGACTTAAGGATAAGGACAACCAATCAGATCACACCGTAGGAAACTCTTGGCCAGTAACAGGCAATATGATTGGCTATCCTTATTCTCATATTAACAAGGTTAATAATATTGAATACCACCCCGGAATACTATGGGTACAGTAGGCAGTTCCATAAATATACAAACTCACACCAACTCAGCCCCTAATACATTCAGTCACACTTTCTGCTCTAAATTTATGCCTCACACATGTATATATATACTAGGAACATCTGTACGTAATAGTATGCAAGGGAATGTACATGGGATATTGCAAGCATATTGGCATGTAGAATAATTAAAACTGTTTGATCTTTTTAAATATTTGAGAAATAAAAAGATAAATATTATTTATAATTTCTGAAATAAACTTGTAATAATATTGGTTTCCATTAGGCATAAAATGACTTTGAAATATTTAGTTCTAATATAATGAAAACAAAAATTAAACTGCACACACAGCATCACCTTGTTTTTTTATAAAATTTATATATCAATGGCTTAGAATGAAAATTGTATGACAAATATATATTTAAAATCAGCATTCCTAGGCACTTCGTCTGAAGTTGAAACAGCTTGTTTTATCATGTAAAGAGTAATACTTGGACAGTTTTGTTTGTGTTTTCGCAAAATATTGATTTTGTACAAATTTACAACCTTCTCATTCTGAGCCAGCAATATTTTTCTAAAGTTGACCCTCTTCCAACGGACATAGCTCTATAATGCAGATTATAACACAAGACTTGGCAAAATATTAATAAATTCAAAAATGTTTGAAAAGCACAACTAGTTTATTAAGATTGAATTCTATATTTAGCGTTACATGATGTAAACAACCCACCTTTCCTTCCTCCCCTTTCACCGGAGAGAAGAGCATCTTATCAATCACGTGTGGTGCTTCCCTCGGTGCTCCGTCGCCATCCACATGTTCTTGAAGGGCTCTAGCTGCTGGGTGCCGGGACACACCCCTCGACGGACCTGAATGTTGCTTGGCTTGAGGTGGGGTACTCATTAACATTAAATCTTCATTTTCAACCAAACTGAAACACAATACAGTAAAACTTTGTTTTCTCGGAGAGTATTCGGGACTGAGGCAAAATGGTTGAGATAAACCGGGTGCTCAAAATAACCAAATGGCATGTATTGATACTACAAACAGTTACTATTTTAAAATTTTCTCGAGATAAGCCGAGTGCTCGTGATATCCATGCTTGTCATAATGAGGTTTTACTGTAGTCATAATTCCATTTTCGGATATACAGTCACGATTGTTCTAGTCTCATGACTAAAAACAGCCAATTATAACAAATGCCCAGGGGTGTCAGTAGAACTGAATTTAAAATCCTTAAAATCGTAAGCAGTGGACCATTTTTGCCAAACAAGAAGCCTTTTAATTAAATTGTTTTTATATTTAACTCAGTTTGTACTGAATAAAATCCTTCAGAACAGATTAATTTGACTATAACTTGGCCAATTATGTTTTTTTGTTTAATGCTGACAACAATTTAAACAGATCAATTAATGTGGTGCATTCTAATTGACAGTAGCAACCAACATCAATCATTATTATCAACATGTAAAATCATTTAATTTCAATGGGACAAAAATTAGTGGTTTTTAGTAAAAAGACTTTTTCAATGGGACGTTAATTCGTGGATTTTGCATTTCAGGTAATAAATACCATGGTCAAAATTATTGGTTGCTGGGATTTAAGTTTGTGACTGAAGATGCACCATGAAATCCACGAAATTTAATCCCCCACGAAAATTAATAATTAATGATTTTACAGTACCTGTTTCCATCGAGGGCAGTTTCTGACACTCTTCTTGTCACCTTGTCAGGCACTGGAAATAGAAAACATCAAAATTTACTTGGGTAAAAATGACGTTTCGCAACTGTGAATTTTTCCATTATTATAATATGGCGTCTAATTCACCCTACCAGTTTTCCTGAACAGTATCCTAACCAGTATAAACTTGGTTTAACTTACCACAAGGAATCATGGCAGCAAATGTGAAGGAAATTAACTTAATGGCAAATTGTCTTGGACCTGCTGAGATGGGGAATCGAACCCAGGTCACCAGGCTAAACCACTGGACAGTGGCTAAACAGTACACACATAAACCTTATTTCATGGTCTGCTGATAAGCATGTTGACAAAACTCAAGTTGAAACAGTTTATCTTACCATATCGCTGGCTTAGAATGAGAGGGTCGTAAGTGCCACTTACGTGCCACTTACGTGCCACTTACGTGCCACTTACGACCTTATAAGACTAATGCATATTTTAAATCTACATCATAAAGGAGTTTCTTTTGAGCCTATTTCTAGGAAAATCGGAACTTGTCATGTTGCAAAAAACTTGTTTTACCATAAGTAAAGAGTGATTGTCAGACTGTTTTTCATGTTTTCTCAAAATATTGTTTATGTACTTATGACCATCTCATTGTATGCCGGCAATATGATTATATGGATTTTGCACAAAGGCATGGTTTTCACTAGGATTTCATGTAGGAGGCTTTTTGTACCTTTGAGGAGGCCAATATTATATGAGCCTGAGCATTGAGGGTGGAAGGCAGCTGGGGGAAAATTTGAGGCGGCCCGAATATCATTTTAGGCAGTCAAATTGGCCTCCTAATGACAACCCTTCTGAAAGGTATATATAAACTCATAAAATGTCCATAAGTAGCATTCAGCATTTTAAAGTAATACCAATGTTATCCAGTTTAAAGAATCATACACAGTAAGAAGCTAATTGTTTTTAGAAAGTGAAGACAGTAATATTTCAGATTGACTATCTCCGAACACATATGCCAGGTAACTCAGACAGCTGAGATAAAGCATGTATAACAATTACTCCGTCTCTGTCAGAATTCATTTGAAAATTTCAAAAGTTAATTGGGGAACAGCAGTTATATATATAACACATAGTGAATTCATGTGGGAAACCAATTATATCAGAAATTGAATATTATTTTTTAGAAATTTCACACAGTGACTGTGAGTCTGAAAATGTAGAGAACTTTTCCCAGCATCACTTCCTGAATCCTATCCAAAACTACCAGTATTTCACAATATTACCAAAACAAACATAAATCAAAAATATGTTTTACAATCAATAATTATTGTGAGTTAGGGATCGCTCGAATTTAACAACCTTTACCTCACATATACATGCAGATTTGTTTACAATAATTTCATGGAAGTAGCTAGACCCCAGATATTTTATCATCCAAAAACTTTTTTTTGGTCAGAAACCATACCTTGTTAAACCGCATTAAGGATATGTAAATCCGGAATTCCGGATTAAGTTGACACCCATTAACACACTTAACTGTCTCAATTGTATAGAGGAAGCAAAATTGTAATCAGCTAGTTTTATTTAGATACACCTGTATTAAACAACCACCTACTTTCAGTGACCACATTAGATGTTTACATTGACCAGCTCCAGGAGTATAAGAGAGGTAAAATTGTCTATTCTAATTCAACAAATTGAATTAATTTGCTAAACATTTATAAATTATATTGCATGTTTACTGGAATAAGTTATAAGACCCCGCCTCCTAGATATCAACAATTTGTCAATGAAAGCAGTGAATTAAGTAGGTATTGAAATATCAATTACTTGTGGATTAAATGAAACATACAAATATTACCAATGCCTGATAAGGTCAATATAGATTAGCAATATTGAACAGTACACACAAATCAATAAATAAAGTCTCAACATACCTGCGTCGTGAGCATAAAATCATGCTACATAATGCATCAAATATTGTACAAAATGTCACAATAACTCATAGATTCACTACACAAATTACTCGAAGTGTTGATGCAGAAACAAAGCAGGAAATAATTACTAATTGTGAGTTGTGAGTCATTAACAATGGTTTTAATTCATCCAGTTTTCAATATATCACAGATAAATGTGAGGCTACATAACCAATCAATACTGTTTTAGTATGCATCAGAACATTTTCTCCCTCCACATATTGGTAATGAGCTTCTAGATGATTCAGACTCTGGTGAGATGAGGAAACAAGCATGTGAGTGAGACGGATCAATACCAGAATACAACAGTTTTCCCGAGAATACGGAATACTCTACCACCTGGTTTTAAAGCAGATTTTTTGCCTCCAATTTCAAGAATACATGCACATAAATTGAAACCAAATCACAACTGTTTATACTTCACTAAATCTACCTCAATACCAGAAATGCTGGGTCTAGTACTTCAGACGAACTATTATAACCTCAAACTCGATTATAGGAGTCTCGACACAGGACTACAAATCACAATCACCATAAATGAACACTAACATTCCAATATATCAAAATAATTTAGTTAACATAAATTGAAAACCTCAAATTTTGAAGTAATAAGATTTTGATTATAGTATGTTTAAAGTTAAATGATAATGGTTATAAACATTAGCTGGTCCATCAGGTAAATTATGTTTATCTTAGTTTAACTGGGTGTAACTGAGTGAACAGTAATCATTCCTATTCTTCCGAATGTGCTTTAGACTAAATTCCTTCAGTAGTATTACTTATTGAATCGACCCTTTCAAGATTTGGAGTAAGTCAAATACTACAATAAGTAAATTTCCCACAGTACTGTGCACATATCAAGCACTCTGCTGGCAGGGTTGGGACAAGTATTGTCCGGCCGGTAATTTCCAGTGGTAAATGCCGGTAAATACCGGCATGGCAAATACCCCCAAAATCGCAAAAGTGGCAAATACTGGCATTTATCAATAAAATGATGTTAAAAAAATGGGTTTTGGGGTTTTAAAGGGCAATAAGGGGTTTTAAAGGGTTTTATTACATAAAATATTTTTTTAGTTTTATTTTTTTTCATTAATAATTTCATAAAATTACATGAAGAAGTCACTTGAATAGCACCTTTGAAGGTGTCAGAGTGTTTAACACTGTATATCACACCTAGCAAGAATTTCTAAGGCAATTATCTACTTTAAATGGTCTAAATGTTAACCTACATGCTACTTTCTAGATCAGTTAACCCAATAATATGGTTATTATAGACTTACATATGATTTTTTCAGAAATAATTTTCTTGAACCCCCCAAAATGTAGAAAAACATGCTTAAAACCCAATTTAGGAAAACCAGGTTTTAAAGGGCGGGTTTTATGTGCCAACCCTGGATGTGATGCATGATATACATATATGTGAATGAACTTACCGGTAGGTCAAATCATGATTGAAGTCTGTTTTAACTTTAAAAAAAGTATATTTTGGAAAATGCCAGTTAATGCCAGTAAATGCCGGTTAATTCCGGAAAATGCCAGTAAATGCCAGTGGCGTGGACTTTACTCATAAATGCCGGCATTTTCCCAACCCTGTCTGCTGGAGTACAATATCAAACCTTCAAGGACACGACGGGTTCAATTTTGATTGTAATAATGTATCGATTTTTGAACAAATTGTTAAGAGTTAACAGCTTGTATGGGAAAGTTGACTGTTGAGTCACAACAAGTTTATAATATACATGATCCTTAATCTATGATCAGCCGTGATCACGGGAGATTTTGATTGAAATTGACTCTCCATATAAAACAGGTGTTGTAGTGGATTTGGATTAACTGGGGGCAAAGTCACATTTAGTTACTCAATGAAGTGAATATAAGGCTTTCAAAAACCAAACAAATATAAGTTTACATTTACATGTATAAAATTACTATTTAAAATAATGCTACATATACAAATCCGAATATTTTTAATCATTACAATTTGATTAAACTATGGAAATTTTTAAGCAATTAAATTTAATTAACCATTAAGCATATATAAAATATAAGCAAATAAATTTTAATTAACCATTAAGCATATATAAAATATTCATATTTGAGCAAATAAAAAATAAATGAATGAAAGTTTGATATTTTACCATTACACAAAAATTTGCACTGGATAAAAGCTAAGAAAGTCAAATTGAAGCATAATAAAATGTCGTACATTAAAACCTCAAACAAAATTGTCCACTCACCCCTTAAGCAAAATAAATTACATGAACGTAGTAATTAAAATTCCAGCAAGATCTAAATCATTTATGTTAAAATGACGGCATAAAAAGCATTCCACACACCCTGTATTGTAACCAACAGGAATCAAGTATATAATCAGATACTGTAAAATCATTAACTTTCACAGTGGATTAAATTTCATGGATTTCGTGGTTCACCTAGAACCACAAAATCAAATCCCATCAAACAATAATTTTGACCCTTGGATTTATTAATTTAACGTCCCATCATAATGGGTCTTTTTTATCGAAACAACAAAATTTTGTCCCATTGAAATTAAATGATTTTACAGAATGAAGGAAAATTGATCGCTAAAACAGTTCTTTATCATTTAGCAAAGACAATGTAAACATTCACATACCCTGGTAGTCTACCGAAGGTCAATCAAGTATGTTCAAATAAATTGAAATATCAGATATCAATATCTACAGTAAATGATTCATGTTAAAACCTAACTAGTACAATGGACTAGTTACTTGGTGTTCAATTTCTGTCACATTTAATTCAATAATACACAACCCTCGTAATAAAATATGTCAGACTGAGAGCAATAATAGTAAATTAAGTAAGTACTAAAATTTAAAATGAATAAAGATATATAAGTGGTATAGCAAAATATATTTCAATTGTACATGTTTTAATGTTTTAACCAGTCCTAAGTACTGTATTTTATTTACATGGACTTTGTTCATGGAAATTGACCAATGGCACTGCACCCACAAACACCAAGGAAATCTCATGATGATTACCAATGTAAGCGCCCTACCCGAAGGCCATCGCTTTCCACATTATCAATAAATGATAAGCTATCGACTTGGTAGAAGCCATATACTTTATGTTTAGCACACATCTATGATTACCAATTTGTTGACACAGTCTAGATTATCTAAGACAGTCATCATCAATAAGTGTCCTCCGTAGCCGAGTGGTTTAAGTGCTTGCCGCCTAATCCGGCGACCCGGGTTCAAATCCGGGTGGAGGCATACATATTCCTGCCATATTCAGCAGAAAGCTGACTGGCAATTAAAGGCTAAGCTTGGCTCAACAATAAGTAAGGGCTATAAGAAAGATTATGAAATATACATGAAGCTAAAATGCAGTTAATATCATAATATTCAAATCATGTCTTATAATATCCACTAACCTTATATAGTCAAATCACACAGATAGTTACAATAAAGTGTAACAATCAAACAAAGTATATTCCACAGTACACCAGAGTACCAACACACGACAGTATAACAATCAAACTAATATTCCACCAAATGCCAGAGTACCAACACAATACCAGAGTACCTACACATGACAGTTAAAAACTAAACACTATATTCCACCTAATACCTGAGAGTACCAACACAAGACAGTTTAACTCGAAACACACAATGACATGTCATGTACAGTAGTCTGTCTAGATAAATAGAAATACAGGTATGTCAGGCTGTCAGCTCCTTATAGTTCAATTATAATATGTTTATCATACAGTTCCAATCTTTTATGAAAGTGAAATATCTAAGTCAATATTGACACAATGAAATACCACTATACCACAATGAAAGGGAGGTAACTGCAGGAATCTACCAGATATCAAGCACTACAAAGGGAAGTAACACACTTGATTAAGGATTTCAACACACAAGGGAGACTACTACAACTATACATACTGCTTAAGTCAGGAAGAGTTGCTCATCCTGACAAACACACTTATTATAACCAATTACTCCATAGTGACCCATTGTAAGGTTTAAAAACACTTTATTTCAATTTACCTGAATAAAATGAAAATCACACACATTTTGCTGGCTTAGAAAACCTTATAAGACTGATACATATTTAAAATGAGCCTATTAGTATTTTCATGAAAATCAGAACTTGACATGTTGACTAAACTGAAGTTGAAACAGCTTGTTTTACAATAAGTAAAGGGTAATTATCAGACAATTTTTCCTTGTTTTCTCAAAAAATTGATTTTGTACTTATAACTTTCTCATTCTAAGCCAGCGATTTCTCTCTATCAAAATCAATCAGTAAACATTTCAGAGAAATGATATGAAGCATTTTTTCCCCCGCAATTTAATTTGAAATATCCAAATTTTATATAATTTTTATATAATTTGTACAATTTGAGAATAAAAACAATTTATAACCTGCACATCCGCTGAAGGTCCACGACATCCTACGATGTGTCCGACAATAGTCACTCCATCCATTTGTGTAAGGTGAATATAATGACATAATGGCCCGGCTTTAATATTTTCTTATAATTTAAAATAAACTTAAAACTCAACTAAATTCACAATAAATATGATGACAAAGTATTTCGCCTGCCGCAAGAGTAACTATATGTTGGCCAGTACACAGGCAATGCCACAATGCTAATTCAACAGAATGTTTTTACTTATTATGATGAACAAGTCATAAATTACGTATTGCAACGTACACTATGTAACTAACAACAGCTGATTCGCCTATGAACGTCAAAGTCGAAAAATTTAAATGACAAGAAATACAGTAAAACCACTAAGTATCAAGTCACTTGATAACCACACTGTCTGGATCCATGGCGTAAGAATTATTGAAATTATTTATCATGTACACAAAGTTCAGTATCAATTTAAACCAAAAGCAACATTTACATGCATAGCAGCATCAGAATCGTCTAAATTGTCCCTTTTTTCTCCCAAGTCACAAGTTCTCATCACATACAGGTTACACTGTATATTTAAATGACAAACAAACAAACAAAAGATGATATCAATATTTTAAATATCCAAATATCCACAAAAATCTGCTGAGTCGAGACAAGAGGTAGCCATACACAGTAAACAAGTACATGTATCATTTATACATGAGCATCCATCGGTTCATGCCTCCTTTGTTTTAAGTTATCCAGTCACTTATTTTATAAAATAAACTTAATCTGACTTAAATCATATATACAGTGTGATACTAATCCGTAGATATAGCAGTCTGATAGTACAGAGAATACAAAACTACGCATCCAGCGTTACCCCGTACTGATACCAGATACCCGCACACATCAAACTGCGTACAGAACAGAATCAGTCAGGGTGGAACAAATGTTATTATCTTAATTAACGATCTTCATTAATAATTCAGACAACATTCTACATTTATAAGCCGGACACCTTGAAGACCATTACAGAAAGTTCTGACAAAATTATTTATGTAAAAGTGCATGTACCAGTACATAAAAATGTCTGTCTACATAAAGTTTGACCAATGTCTAAACACTTCTTTTGAGAACTTGACCAGTACATAAATATGCTGTCTATATAAAGTTTGACCAATGTCTAAACACTTCTTTTGAGAACTTGACCAGTACATAAATATGCTGTCTATATAAAGTTTGACCAATGTCTAAACACTTCTTTTGAGAACTTGACCAGTACATAAATATGCTGTCTATATAAAGTTTGACCAATGTCTAAACACTTCTTTTGAGAACTTGACCAGTACATAAAATTTCTTGTCTAAAACTTGACCAGTTTCTTAACACTTTTGTCTAGACCTTGACCAGTATCTATACATTTCTGTATAGACCTTGACCATTACCTAAACACGTCTAGAGCTTGGCTAGAATTTAAATATCCTATCTAGAGCTTGACCAGTATATAAACACTTCTGTATAGACCGTCACCTTGACCATTACCTAAACACGTCTAGAGCTTGGCTAGAATTTAAATATCCTATCTAGAGCTTGACCAGTATATAAAAACTTCAGTCTAGAGCTTGACCAGTATATAAACACTTCAGTCTAGAGCTTGACCAGTATATAAACACTTCAGTCTAGAGCTTGACCAGTATATAAACACTTCAGTCTAGAGCTTGACCAGTATATAAACACTTTAGTCTAGAGCTTGACCAGTATATAAACACTTCAGTCTAGAGCTTGACCAGTATATAAACACTTCAGTCTAGAGCTTGACCAGTAATACAAATAGATACATATATATAAACATAGCGTTCATTCTAAATAGTATTAGTACACACGCAAACATTCCAAATAGATAATTTTAATATAGTCTAAATAAAGAATGCAAACTATAAAGATAGAGAATGCTCGCCCATATGGGTTATCCCGGTGACGAGGGTAAATAAATCCAACAACCTTGACCAGTATATAAACACTTTAGTCTAGAGCTTGACCCGTATATAAACACTTCAGTCTAGAGCTTGACCAGTATATAAACACTTTAGTCTAGAGCTTGACCAGTATATAAACACTTTAGTCTAGAGCTTGACCAGTATATAAACACTTCAGTCTAGAGCTTGACCAGTATATAAACACTTTAGTCTAGAGCTTGACCAGTATATAAACACTTCAGTCTAGAGCTTGACCAGTATATAAACACTTTAGTCTAGAGCTTGACCAGTATATAAACACTTCAGTCTAGAGCTTGACCAGTATATAAACACTTCAGTCTAGAGCTTGACCAGTATATAAACACTTCAGTCTAGAGCTTGACCAGTATATAAACACTTCAGTCTAGAGCTTGACCAGTATATAAACACTTCAGTCTAGAGCTTGACCAGTATAGAAACACTTCAGTCTAGAGCTTGACCAGTATATAAACACTTCAGTCTAGAGCTTGACCAGTATAGAAACACTTCAGTCTAGAGCTTGACCAGTATATAAACACTTCAGTTTAGAGCTTGACCAGTAGTCTAGAGCTTGACCAGTATATAAACACTTCAGTCTAGAGCTTAACCAGAAAATAAACACTCTGTATAGAGCTTAACCAGTATATAAACATGTTTGTATAGAGCTTAACCAGTATATAAACATGTTTGTACAGAGCTTTACCAGTATATAAACACATTTGTATAGAGCTTGAGCAGTATATAAACATGTTTGTATAGAGCTTGACCAGCATATAAACACTTCAGACTAGAGCTTGACCAGTATCTAAACACTCCTGTCTTGACCTTGACTAGTATTTAGTTACCAATATCTAAACACTTCAGTCTAGAGCTTGACCAATGTATTAATGATATCATCCTTAAGTTCAAACTTGACACCAGAATGACCTATATACACCAATACATTTAATATATGAATATAATTCCTCCCACACCTTACATTCTATTTGTTATCACAGAACACTACATAATTAATGAGAAATAACTAATATGATGGTAAACAAGTAACTTTGACCTACATGATCATCATGTAACCCTCAACCTTAAACTTTCAGACTCACCACATACAGTCGTCAAAAATAGAAAACAGCAGGGCTAGATCAGGTCTACTGTAAAATCATTATTCCAGGGAGATTTAATTTCAAATATAATCTCAACCTCAAAATTAAATCCCTACAAACATGAATTATTTCTATAGTATATGACTTATTGGATATATAAGATATCCTTGAAATTACATCACACAAAATGGTCTTTTTCACCAAAACCACAAAACTTTGTTCCAATGAAATTAAATGATTTTACAGCATTTTTTTCTGCCTACATCATCAGCCTGGAGATATTGCCTATTTCATGGTCAGATTTTACAGTTTGAAATTATAAACAATTGCGAAGTACAGCAAACCTAAAAATATCAGAGTCCATGAACAAATTGACTTTACAAATGAATATGGTTATGAAATATCACTTCAAACAATGCTTTTAAGCATATTTTGTCAGAACAGCAGTTGGATATAATAATTACATGATTAAAATACACAATGATTTCATATGACTTAAAGTTTGATTAATTGCGAAATTTGCTTTGTAAATGAAACCTTTATTATTTAAAAGTCCTTTGACTATAAATATAATTACATGTACATCTTTCAGCAAGTCATTAAATTAAGGTATAATATGTCTTCAACAGGCAAACAAGTATCTTGTTCTAGTCGAACTTGTGTCTTCTAACTATAATCATCTGATCTAAAAAAACTGACAAAGTGCACAAGAGTGCCAAATATCCAAGCATTTTCTTAATGAACATAAGGCTAAACTAAACTTTAACATAAGCTATGCATTACGCCAACACCAAGGCGCAGGTGTCACTACAATAGCTTCCATTTACCCTTATCTTGAAAAAGTGGAGCTACCGTAGGAAGGAGCCAGACATCTGAATCAGACATTGCTAGGTAAGCCTGCTGTAGTGTCTGGTAGCAACATTGAATGCAAGTATAAAATTGTGTAACCTTAAGGACTTTTTCTAATAAATCACACTATGCCATGGTTGGACTGAGGCAAAAAGTCCAATCCTAAAAACATGACATTTTAAGTTTGTGTTGAGTGCCATTAGAAACATCCCTTCTATTCAGCAAAACTCAGTTTCAAATATTGTTCTATTGTTAATAATTTCAATTGCCAATAACTTAAGTATAGTCAATAATTGGTATTTTTTATTCAAATAACATTCTAATTTCTGCAGAAAATTTCCTTCTTTTCAGTTTATCAAATCTGGATTATTCCTGAATAGTACTATAGGACAAATATCACACTATAGTAAATAATGAGTACCTCCTAGTATTTGATTCAAATAAAGGAGAAACCACCAGACGGTATAACATACTCCACTTACAGCTACACAAATAGTATGTACAAAATTGTACATCAAATAAAGGGAGAGAATTCACCACAGCAACTACTGACACACACTGACAGGGTATTGTTCTATTCGTGCAAGATGTGTGACCTTGAACTTCACGTGAAATCTAGTCCATACAAAACAAACTGTTACAGTGATCTATTACTCACATTTCTGCAATACGACTGCCCTAGCAATAGCAAACATCCATAGTAAATAGCACATAATTTTTCTTGTCTGTAACATATCGCTGGCACAGAAGAAGGTCGTAAGTACTATGACCTAAGTATAAGACTGATACATATATAAATTTAGCCTTCCAATGTGCTTTATATGAGTCTATTTTTATGAAAATCAGAACTTGTCATGTTGACCAAATTTAAGTTGAAACAGCTTGTTTAGCCATACATAAAGAGTAATTGTCAGACAGTTTTTGCTTGTTTCCTGAAAATATTGATTTTGTTCTTATGACCTTCTTATTCTAAGCTAGTGATCTTTACACATAACTGTATTTAATTAATATTAATTATAGTCACCAACAAGACAGACTAGTAACATTCAGTGATGCCCCTCCCCACATGTGCATATAGGGGCAAGATTTAGCACCAAATATGCCATAGAATTAAAAATATTATACAACACTGAATATAAAGATATGTCTAGGGCACATGATCACATCATGTAATTAAAAGGGCACAGTTTTGCGTCTTTCCTATTCCCTAGTTGCCATAACCCCAAACATATGGGTGTGTGTTATTTTCCACTAATACCCATTTAGCCTAGCATAGTTCTATACTGAATCACTGAACATTGGAGGACTGACCAGGATGGTTGTACTATAATGCTCTTATTCTTCTATACGTTTAACCAATACAAGCTTAGATTTTCAAGAGAGACAAACTGGCACTTGGGTCAAAATGCAGTTTTTAAGAGTCAAACGAAACCCCTGGTAATGTTAACATAGAGAAGACCATAGAGAAGTACATATATCCTACCTTGTTCATCCACTAACGGATCAAATGCTGACATAGAATCCCGTGGATGGACACCCTGGAATGTAACAGTTTCAACTTTCAACATCCCTTATAGACAAGTGATTGTTCTAAGGCATTTCAACAAGACTCCAGAACATTATTTGACAGTGCCATATATCAAATATAATAGGGATTTTACTAAGGTGTGATGCCCAATACAGAAAACTAGTTGCAAACTTATCTAGAGTGCCATCAGCACACTTTCCTACACATTTTAAACCAGGTTTCAAACATTGTTGATTGTTTAAATTATGAATCAAAGAACATTTTTTAAATTATTTTGAAATTAAATGCTAGACTTTTAAAAACAGTTTACGATGAGACAATACAAGGATAATTGAAACTTTGAGAGTATTACAATGAGACAATACAAGGATAATTGAGAGAATTACATTTTCATGTTGCATTTTCTCCATCATATCCCAGGCTTCATCTTCATTAAACGCTGAAATATAAAATATTTCATGAATTATAGAAAGTGTGACAACCAAGCAGAGACAGTCTTACTAGTGTCGATATGTAGACTATTGTAAAACAATTAACTTTCCCTGAATACTTACTTCAAGTTTGTGATTTATCGATTGTCTGCAATTTCACGACTAAAATGTTTTGCGTTATAAAGTCCTTATCAATGTACAGAAAACTTGTAGCTACTTAATTTCGCAAAGTTTTACCTCTCACAAACTTAAATCCTACTGTATCTTTATTTACAGTATAGCTTGGCTATGTTGACCTGAGCCTGACCTTTATGCAAGAATATATTACATGGTTCTTGCTTTGAATATATCAATTTCTGCAAGCAAATCGTGCACTATCGGTATTTCATATTTGAGTTTGTATTACATCTCGAGCGTCTTCGTGATACTCCCCGATTATGAAAACATACAATTGGTGTTATAAACGTAGACAATAAATCGACTGTTAAATTATGCTAATCAATAGGTCAGACTCGTGTCAATGTGGCCAAGCTATATATAAAAAGAATAAGAAGTGATGTAGGCAGACAATGCACATGTCTATTTGAAGCTATTGGGTGAATAATTAAAGCCAAGTTCTTGATTTAAAAACTTAATTTAAAATCATGAGAGAGTTATATCCCCTTGCACCAATAGCTTTAACTATAGATAGTAAGCAAATATTGTAAGTATTCATTATTAAATAAATAATGTAAACATGATAATGTTGCAATAACATGATATAGAGCATCAATCACAAGTTGTCAATAACTCAAATACACAGAAAATCATATAATCAAAAGTTGACACTAACTATTTTTTGTAACTGGTGCCACAGTAAAAAAGCATTAAATTTGTAAAGAAAACAGTTACTGGTCCTTCATGATTTTCACTGGCCCCGGGCCAGATGACCAGTGTTAGTGTGGAGTCCTGGGGCCTTATTCACCAACGTTGTAAGTCTAAAACTCAGAATAAGACTTAAAATTGTCATTATTCATAAACACTGGCATTTTTTTGAAATTATGTTTAACCATGTGAAATATTATTGGACTATTGGTTGCTACCCACTGAACATGTTAACCAATCTATATCAAAATCAGTACATTTATAACAACATGAGCGTGAATAGAACATTTGACAACGTAAAGTCTAAGTCTGAATTTTAGACTTACAATGTTGGTGAATAAGGCCCCTGATGATATAAAAAGATCAGAAATATACAAACCTTCAGAGGCAGGGACAAATTCTTCATTATTTTCCATCGGCATTTCACCAGCACCAAAATCATGAACACTGTCAATCATATCACTGTTTCTACCTATCATTTCAGATGTAGTCATCTGATTGGTTAAATTATTGTCTACATCATCGTTGATTGGTTGATTTTCAATAGACTCCGCCTCATTTTCTATATCAGCAGTTGGCACATCAATTTGATTGGCTGTTTGAGTATTTGGAGGAGGAGGAGGAGCAAATATCACAACATCTTCAGAATCCTGCATAATTAGTGAAATCTTTGTTGAATTAGCAATTACACAATGTCTAAACAAATACATGGCATTTGTATAGCGCAAAAATTATGATTTTTAACATATTCTATTGCGCTTCACAATTATAAACATGTACATTCACAATTTAAAACAGGATTCTACTGATTCAAGAACTTAGAATTAATAATTCACACTTAAGCAGTGCACATTTTACTTCCTACGATGTAGTTCAAAGGAATATGAGAGCAACATACCGACGCTACCACATGTTTCACAACAAAAGTTTCACAAACATTCAGTCAATATCTTCAAATAACAACATTGTGCAAGCTTAAAGAATATGCTACACAGATTACCGGATATACATTTGATCAGGCCAAATTAAATGAATATAGTTTCGAATTACCTGAACACCAAAATTTGGTGGTGGTTTAAATTTTGACCTGGCTTTTGGTTTCTTTATACCAGATTTCTTCGGACTAGATGATTTTTTCCTGAAATCAAAAGAATATAAATAGATTGGTCATAAATATAGTGTTTTTTTGCAAATAACAACAAAATTGATTCCGGAATAAAAGTCATTAAATAAGTATAAATAACCGATAACAATCCTATCTACTATTAACTTCAGCCTATGTCCAAATGGGCATTCTTTTGCTTTGGCAATGTACTCCTGATTTAAAGAAATTAATTTCGGGAGGCATCGGGAACAGGGGTTTCACAAATTTTCTAAAGACCACGCCGAAGCTTCCCCGAAACCACGAGGACCCTTTTCTGGAGGACTTTCAATGCCAATTTATTAAATCGGGAGTACATTGCCGACCTAGGCATAAAGTGACGTCAACTATTAACTTTAGTGAAATGTACATTGAAAATGGTTTATCCAGAAGATGGGAATTTATTAGTAGAAAACAAAATACATGACAAGACAAGTTTGATGTTTACCTGACAACTATGAAATTCTAATGAATAAAAGTTGAAACAATCACACTAATTATAAGGTCAAAACAAAATAATGTTGGGGTTAAGGTTTCCCTACCTGCCCTATTATTTTGCTGCTACCCTACAACATTTTATTGAAAATTAGAAGCCAAAACTTGAAAATGATTTTTGTTGTTTATTAAATTTCGTAGATTTAGTGGTTCACGTTCAACCACAAAATCAAATCGCATCAAACACTAATTTTGGCCCTTATATTATTTACCTGAAATGCAAAACTCATGAATTAAGGTCCCATTGAAATTGTCTTTTTTACCAAACCATACAATTTTATCTCATGGAAATTAAATGAGTTTACAGTACTTAATAATAATATTTACGAAGTACTTACTCAGGTTTGGGTTTGACAGGCTCTGACCCACCATCTTGATCTACATCATTGGGAGCTTGATGTTGATCTGTGTCGTTAAAACAATTCGTTGTTGGCGGAGTTCGAGACTTGGATCTCGTCTTTAAACCTTTATTGCTTTTCTCTGGAGATTCTTCAGCAGTTTTATCAGATTCAATATTGTCATTAGCTGCAGCATTGTCATGTATAACAGTATGTACAGCAGTATCACCTTCGTGACCTTGTAGTTGACCTTCTGACGGTTCAGCAGGTATATTCACAGGAGAACTACAAACTTTACTTCTACTTTGAAATGGATCTACGTCCGAATCTTCCTGGATACCATTATGTTCTAACTCTGATGGTTCAATGTTATTGTCAATGTTTTCTTCACTGAAAGCACTTGGCACAGGTGGAGATTGACCTACCTTAGTTTTAGTTTTAAAAGGGTCCTCACCATTGTCTTGGTGTATCGGAGGTGACTGTCCAATCTTTGACTTACTTTGAAACGGGTCTATATCTTCCACCTCAGGTTCAGTGACTTCAGTCTCTGTAGCTGGGATAGATATAGGCTGTGATTGTTTTGGAGGGGAAGAAGCTACTTTAGCCTTCGATTGAAACGGATTGCTGATCCCAATGCCAGGTGAACTACCCAAACCACCACTCGATTTGAAAGGATCTATGGCATCTAAATCTAACTCATCAAAATTGATATTGTATGTACCACGAGATAGCGGGGGAGACGGAGGGCAGTCCTCAGCATCCCCCATTGCTACAGTTGAATGTTTGGCTCTTTAAACTTTTACAGTGGCACAAAGCGAGCTATAAGGTAGATAATTCTTCTAACAAACCCAGCAAATCTTCACTATTCCTTTGCTGATGGACCTGAAAAAAGAAAGCATTTTTTATGAAAGAGTTCAAACTTAAGGAGTATCCTGAAAAGGTCCTTGAAGGTGTTGTATGGGGCATCATTGCTGAGCAATCTGATTAAATGCTTCTCAATAAATGAGGCAATCAGTATGGCAATGCCTAATCCTGAAAAGAAGTTGCAAGTCTGTTCTACTGGCTATGGTTCTGAGGTTCTTGAATAGTTGTAGTTTTGACATACCATGAAGGTGGAGCACTAAATGAAATTGAGCTCGTCATTGTGGGGGTGAAAAATTCTAGTTGTAATTAAATCTTAATTTATCCTCAAAAAAGGGTTAAGTTACTTAATCTGCAACATCAACGTTATTTGATCTGACCAGAGTGGACCAAATCAATGATAATATTTTTTATGTAAACTCAGTCCATACTCTATGCACAAACTGAAACTTGTGACAGTTTTATTTGCATCAAAACCAACACCAACTTGTTGCAAATAAGCTAATTAAGAAATTTTAGAAAATGAGTCCCCATATAAAAATATGTTTCTATTTATTGATAAACATGTGTCCATTGTAACTAACAACTGGAGCATGGAGTATGCTTTCCACTTTTAAAAATCACGGGGCCTGATACTATTTCTTCAGCTTCATGCATAATTATCCAAGCATATAAATGTGTCAAATCTGGTGAATATGAGTTATGATATAACAGCACAGTAATGTCATCAAGTACACTACTGGACAGTATCTACTCTAGACTAATTAATGGCCTTAGGCAGAACACAGTGATGTTTACATCACCGAAACATCTAAATCAATGATGAAACATTTAACAACAACCAAATACCTACATGTATGATACTATGAAGTACTAATACTAGTCTAGTATAAATGTGGGGACAGACAGCCTTAATAAGTTAACAGCATTTAAGGGTCATTGGTTTAAAACGCACTGACCACATCAGACGAAATTGTGTCAGGACTAACAGTTAATACTAGCGTTTGTAGGGATTGGGTTCCATACCAATGGTGGCTATGGTGAATCTGGTTTTATCCTGCTGTCACAAACTCTATTTTAAAACAACACCAATACAACAAACTTGATTTTGTGGTTGTCCATAAAAAATTTAGGTATGAAGAGGTAAACCGTAAAATAAGATGGTTGGTTTATTAAAACTTGTTGCTCAGCAGGTCATCAGATGGGAACAATGAATTATATAGAGATGTGGCCCTAGCAGGTTGGTCATCTAAGAAAATTTAAACATCAGACTGACAAGTATGAAAGGTGCATATTGATTAACTCTGTCTGTAGAGTACCATATTGATGTTGGGGATGTCTTTGGATGCCTTAAAATTTTCCACCAAACCACAGTCCTGGATATCACCTGAGTCCTGATATTGATCTTGACACACTTGTTGTATCTGTGACCAGTGTCTATTTATATTATACCGAATTATGCCCAATTGTTTCACTTTACTGTGCAGAGCTTGCGATTCTATCGCTCTTTTTGAAACTTTAGTCTTAAAGCATTGGCAATCAATGCTGATTAATTTTTCCAAGCATGTTAATTATTGCACATGTCATACTTCTGAAATATGTTGCAGTAAAAAAAAACATCAGATTGATGAATGGTGGCCCGATTGAACTTAGTTATCATACTGACACCCGAATTTGGATAAAAATCAGCAAATCCACTGCCAGCTTGATCTCGTAGATTTTAATGGTAACCATCATACTCATATACTGAAAGGATTTCCAGGCTTGACACTAACCAATTTTTGATAGTAGCCAAAAGGACCACCAGCTTTCAAAATCTACCAGGTTCCAGACTTTCAACTGGTTCTTCAACATATCAATAAATCATAAAGAAATTATTCTCTTTAAAAATTGTCACATGTTTTTGCTGTTTTTGTTGTGTCAACTTTCGTTTTCAGTAAATTTAACCTTGAACTTAAACGTTTATTAAATAGGTTTTTAACAATCTGCGGCGCAAACAACATCGGCAATTCATCTTCAGAATAAACCATTAGAGGCGATATAAAAACCAGTTTTATTTAACAAATGTGTAAATTACTTTATTAGTTTAATTATAACAAGTTTGAAAGTAAAATTGGCGCGCAAATAGGTTTCAACTTTTAAGAGCCCCTTTAAGATCTGCATATCGATACATTATATATGTATATAGCCGTCCTCATACAGACTGTAGTACCTTCTGAACAACATCAAGGGAATCCAAACAGTCGGAACTCTCCCATTTTCAGTTCTAGTGATCTAGTTCACTTGAGCTTGTATTATTTTTGGATATATTTAGTTTTGAATTTCGATACCACTCATAGAATTTTCGAATCAGACTTCTAATTGGCCCATCGGACCTTCAAATTTCAAGAGTTACTGGTCCTCCACAAAAAACCAATGGCCTCGGACCAGCGTTAGTGTCTAGTACTGGATTTTAAGTTTGTTCATTAATGATGTGTATATACATGCGCAGCGTGTTGAACTTGAACACATTTTCTAACAGGAAATAAATAATGTATGGAAAATACCCGTGGCCAAAATGACACACAGGCTTGAATTATGCCTGGTCCTTTCAGCGTCTGTTTTTGAAAAATCTCCTGGGTCTGGACAGCGGGCCGCCCACTGGACTGGGGGTCCCAAGTTAAACGAAATTCAAGTTGATCAATTCTGCCATTGATACAATGCTATACTCGGTCGGGACCAAAAAGCGAACAGGACCAATAGACGAATGATTGTTATTTCTCCACTCATGTATCTCTAAGAGAAGGAGGTTATTGTGTGTTCTTGAGCTCTTTTACATAAGGAAGCTTCGTGTAAAATATCTTTAGTCTAAGGATAGTATTTACGCAAAAATTCTTCTTTCTTTATTACCCTTCCCACTTTCTGTTTGTTTACATTTGAGGGATTCCGAATGATCTTCACCCACCGGTGCAAAAGTGTCTTTAAACGTTTATCATGCATTAATAAAACTAATGAAAATAAAAAGTTCCAAAATTAAGAATAATAACATGAAATTTTTACATTTGTATCGTGAATCAGATTTGGGACAAAAAATTGATCAATCAAGGGAAGTAATCCAGTCTAAAATATCTTCCAAATTAGAAGATTATTTCCCTTGCTTATAGAAAAAAGTAGTATTTACGCTGCCAAGACTTACGTGACTATCAATGAAGCTGATTTGAATCTAATTTCATGATTATGAAAATTAATTATGGTTATATACTGTGCCAAAGTGCTCCTATGAAGACATGCACTAAGAGATAATTGAGCGCACGATGTGATGTAAAGAATTAGTACGGTACGAACTGGCAGATAGTAACACCCACATTAAAGTTGACGAGGCATCTCGAGAAGGTTGATTACATTTGTTGAAATCAAAATTATTACACATTTACCTATTAATGTCATTCATTCGGCTGATGAAGCCATCTGTTCGGGTACTGGTACTGTAGACTTACCAATTAGCGCAAATAAGTGACCCTTTTGGAGCCCCTGTTTTGAGACGCATGCGCAGACGAGGCTGAAGTTGTTTACATTTCTATACGTGGGAAAGGCTGTAGTTTATCAAATTGCCGATTATTTTTGTAAAAGTTTATAAAGACTAAATTGGGAAAAACCTTCATTTTTGTTCGTTTACACGTCCCGACCGCGCGAGCACTGCAGAATTTTCCAATCAATATATAGGTACATAAAATGATACATTCCCACGAGATGAACACACTCCCATCATTAATAAATTAATAGAACAACATACTCAGCATAGTAAGCCCAACCCATCAACAGGTTCAGACTTTTTAAACAAAAGTTTCAACACAGACTAGCTCGATCTTTCCTTTTATCATTCAGAGTGGAAACAAATCAAAGATAAATGATAATATATTCACTTACACCACAGTATATTCAGCAAAACATCAGAACAATGATGAAATCAAAACTTTAACAAACTTTTTTGACATTTTTTTCTGTAGATTAGTCTTATCTCATCAATTGAAGAGTAGCTAAGGGAGATAATTATGGCTTTTTCGTTCTAGGTATTTTCGTAACTGTGTGTTTTCGCACTAAAGATAAGATAAGATAAGATATTGTTTATTTTCCAATTTTGGGCCCACATATGGGCATACAATTTTGTAATATACATGGCCTAAAGTTTGAAATATACATTAACAAATAACAAATAACGATTCTTACACTACTAAACAACACTAATAACTACAACTAAGAACATATAGAACAGTAAACAAATAAATGTTAAAATCTAAAGCAACAGGAGGTATATCGATATCATTCTAATTTAAATTCAATTTTACAATCTATCGTATGTGTGTAATACTATTTCTTTTCTGAAAGCAATCAGATATATAGTTTGATAGATATATTATAACGTCTTTATTTTCATTAGACATAAGCCAAATAAATTTATTTTTATTACTAAGGGCGACAAAATTGATCATTTTTGTATCGATACGTTTATACAATGACTGTCTCTCTGTTTTATAAAATTCACAGGATGTAATAAAATGGATCTCATCCTCAACTTCATTTAAGCTACAAAATTCACATATTCTTTCATTTGCCTCTAATTTCTTTTTGTCATGTTTAAGATATCTCCCAGTTTCAATTCTGAGTTTGTGTGTACTGATTCGAAGCTTTGTATAACATTTTCTGATATCTCTATTTTGGATAACATCTAGATAAGTTTCCTTTACTATATTAGTTTTAATCAAGGCATATGTTCTTAATTTACCTGTTTCATTTTTACAACTGGTTAACATTTTATCCGTGAATTGCTTTTTATAACGCGCGATAAATTAATAGTTTAAATTATTACATAAGCCAACTACACTTGTTAATTTTTATAAGTACACCAACATGTAATGCGTATATCTTTTGTATCATACATGATATCATGTTCAATTTTTGCGTGTCTTCATGCGAGTAGTATAGGAGCAATATCCGATAATTCGAGGATTGTAATTTGCCCGCTGCGAGCAGTGAACCGTGAATTTTTAAATTATGCAAAATGCACGTGCAAAACAATTATCAAAATAACAAGAGTCTCAAAATGTTTCATACTGTTGTCCATCAATGCTTACACCAGGAAAACACAAAAACAGACCGTACAAGAGAGGTTTGTGAAACATGCATGTGTCATGACAGTAAATAGCCTAGTGTAGCTAAGGTCATCACGACCTTGACCTTTGACCTATCGACATCAAGATTAGTAGGAGCCTACATATGATGATCAGCTACCTCTCTGTAAAGTTTTACTATCTAAGATCCTATATGTCTAATGGTGTTTTTAGAATCCTAGGTTCACCCGTTTGGGAGCTATTGTTTGAATACCATTCGGCATGTTGACCGACCGACTATTTGCACGTAACGCTATGTACTGTGTTGGTGTACTTATAACATTTAATGAGTGTATTAGTATTATGATATTTGAAAAAAATACTTAAGCAATATTTTTTATGAAACTAGCTTGAGATATCAAAAAAGAACCGTGAATCGGTTGAGTAAAATAATAGTTTTTGCGTTGTAATAAAATGGATCTCATCCTCAACTTCATTTAAGCTACAAAATTCACATATTCTTTCATTTGCCTCTAATTTCTTTTTGTCATGTTTAAGATATCTCCCAGTTTCAATTCTGAGTTTGTGTGTACTGATTCGAAGCTTTGTATAACATTTTCTGATATCTCTATTTTGGATAACATCTAGATAAGTTTCCTTTACTATATTAGTTTTAATCAAGGCATATGTTCTTAATTTACCTGTTTCATTTTTACAACTGGTTAACATTTTATCCGTGAATTGCTTTTTATAACGCGCGATAAATTAATAGTTTAAATTATTACATAAGCCAACTACACTTGTTAATTTTTATAAGTTAACCAACATGTAATGCGTATATCTTTTGTATCATACATGATATCATGTTCAATTTTTGCGTGTCTTCATGCGAGTAGTATAGGAGCAATATCCGATAATTCGAGGATTGTAATTTGCCCGCTGCGAGCAGTGAACCGTGAATTTTTAAATTATGCAAAATGCACGTGCAAAACAATTATCAAAATAACAAGAGTCTCAAAATGTTTCATACTGTTGTCCATCAATGCTTACACCAGGAAAACACAAAAACAGACCGTACAAGAGAGGTTTGTGAAACATGCATGTGTCATGACAGTAAATAGCCTAGTGTAGCTAAGGTCATCACGACCTTGACCTTTGACCTATCGACATCAAGATTAGTAGGAGCCTACATATGATGATCAGCTACCTCTCTGTAAAGTTTTACTATCTAAGATCCTATATGTCTAATGGTGTTTTTAGAATCCTAGGTTCACCCGTTTGGGAGCTATTGTTTGAATACCATTCGGCATGTTGACCGACCGACTATTTGCACGTAACGCTATGTACTGTGTTGGTGTACTTATAACATTTAATGAGTGTATTAGTATTATGATATTTGAAAAAAATACTTAAGCAATATTTTTTATGAAACTAGCTTGAGATATCAAAAAAGAACCGTGAATCGGTTGAGTAAAATAATAGTTTTTGCGTTATATGTACACTTGGAGGCACCATGGACCGTATATACCGGAGGCACTTATAACTACATGTGCACATAGACAAACCTCACTAAATCAGATCTTTAAGCTATATTTTGCTGAAATTTTCAACAAATGTAGATAAATGATGTGTGGTAATGTTTAGAGATGCTTTATGTCATAACAGACACTATCAAAGAAACGCTAGCACTTAATTCATGAAAGCTTACTCCAGCTTATAACACACCGTTTTCAATAAGTCAAGAACGTGTATTCCTATGTGTTAATCACAGGCACATGGTGTCGTCGATTTAATAAACCTGCATTAAAAAAGATCTAGTAAATACAACTAGCTAGTTCTACGTACGTTCTTTTTTCATGCAAGTTTATTAAATCGATGACACCGTACTAATTGTGCCTGTGGTGTTAATTAAGAAATAAAAATCTGTTCGCGTTTATTGTATTCGATTCTAAATACGATAATATCCCGCATTATTTAACTGCGCGCATTCCATTTTCACCCATTTGACATTGATCATAATTCCACGCTGAAATTGAGTGGCTTATTAGCTGGTACAATTACCTCCCTCCTTAATGAAAACGACCATCGTAATTTTCTGAAGGAAATACTACAATTTAAACATTGAACCAATTTTAATAACACGAGTATATGGTATCTATTTTATAAAATGAAAAATATAAATTGATTGATTATCAGAAGCTTTAATAAAACTTGGTTTCTAGAGTATATTGGAGTTTCTAAAAATAGATGCGTCATAGATGTAACACTGGATTCTCGTGCAACTCGCCTTGTCATCGTGACTCGTAGTAAATTTTACTATAAAGTTTACGTTCATTCATTCATAAATATGTCACGTGATACTGGGCGTAAAAAGAAACAGCCAATTTGATAGGTATGTTTTATGGGGGTAATAATATATTGTTAGGTCCGCTCTAAATTTAAACGATTAATCCGCAGATCGTGTTAGAATGCTAAAATAATTAATGTTGTCAAATTGATGTCACGTTTGCAGGACAACCTAAGTGACTGGTTATCGAAGCATAACTTGCTACTCGTATCGATCCACACACGTTGAAACCCGACAAGCCATGGAACAAGCGCTGCGGAACATGACTGCAAAATCCTGTAGGGGGTTTAATTATTAAATAACACGCCAGTTTAACTCTCGGAGTACCAAAAATATTTATTCAAACAGAAAATTAGAGAAACCTTGAGACGTCAATGTTCATGAACGCGACGTCGTGGCGTCAATTAAGAAAAACCTTCTATTTTGTGTTTTTCGGGATTTACAGGTCTTGAACAAAATGAAAATGATAATGCGTGTTTTTTCCCATTTTCTCGTGTATTTCGTTAAATTGTAATTTTAACGACCAACCGGACAATATTCACTGTACCATACGAAATACATATTGGGTTGCGTCGGGTGGCACTGACACTCAAATACATACAATTTCGATCCAAAATATGCACAAACAAAAAAATTATATGGAAGTTAAAACTGCACAGTTATAAGTGCCTCCAAATATTTACAATAAACACACATTGGCATTTTATTTTATCACATTAACACCGTGATATTCGATGTGATAACAAATCGAATAACATTGTTATACAACACGTGTGATAACAAAAATTTGCATAATTCATACGCACAATTCACTGATTTAGTAATGGAGTATATTCTTTATAAATTCAAAATAATAAGTTGTCAGCACTCTGTGCATGTGGCCAAATTGAATCCAATTATCATTTCTTCTTCGAATGTCGACTTCTACAAGAACCTCGTGAAACTCTCTTAAACCAATTAGAACATTATAGAATCAGTCTATATCTTCTTCTGTTTGGTGATACAACCCTCTCCGATCAAGACAATACAGTCATATTTAATCAGGTCCATGCCTATATATACATGATAGCACTATATTCACATGATACATTTAATAATTCCGAAGCCCCCTTTCTTCTTCACTTTTACCTCTACCCATCTTTCTCTTGACTTACATGAATACAGTAATTCTTTCTTCGAATATGATACTGTGTAAGACTTTCTTTAGCCTTCAAATAGTTCTGTACATGTTTGATCTTGTTTACCATCTTTTCATATCTATTTTATTTACACCCAAATTTATGCAACGTATACTTATAGCTAAATTGTTGATATTTTTGTGTTTTATTAAACTGGAAGTCTATCCAGGGAGAAGAATTTAATAAGACCAAGTGTCTTTCATTCTAATCCTGTTGTTTATGTTATTTTGTACTGTAAATTGTCTGCATAATGTAATATACGTGGGTATATCCAAAGTAATGTCACTGATGCTATAAAATCGTATATAATGTCAGTAAAACCACGAAATTTTTCACACCGTAACTTCAGTCTAATTTGAATATGATCTCCAAATTTCACAACAATGCACATTATAGTTCTGGAGATATGATTATTTTCATGAGACATACTTATGAACATCGCCGCAAGCCCGACGTCAACGACGTCACAATGACGTGAATTGCTGACACCTACTCATCCAGCAGAAGTTCATCCCTGATAATTTCAAACGACTCATAAGCCATGCATCTGTTTCCAAGACCTTTAAAGATGTGTAACCCATCCGACACTTACCTCTCTGCGAAATCAAATTATTTTGAAGTGTCTTCTAGATAGTCCCACAGAAAAATATTTAACTCACCACATAGTGATTGCAGTTTTGAACGTCAAATTGAATTGACGGCGTAAAAAATACTATGGGTGTTCTTTTCGGATCTACTAAAACCGTTCATATGACTCTCTATCAATAATGATGTGGTGATATATGCCCCCTTAAAAGATTACACTACATACACACGAGCCTAATTTGCCGCCTTGTGTAACTATAGTTTCAGTAGGTGACTTTCAAAACTTTTAGGAAAAGTGCATTATTACAAGCAGCGTCTTTTTGTCACAAATCTGCCGTGTTTTCGCTGAGGAGACAATGCGTTGAAGATATATTACGAGTTTCAAAGTTGAGTGACGTTATTGAATTTTTAGCAGCATACACAAAACATTTGTTTCATCACGTCACGAAAGTATTGTCTGCTTTCGAGACTTATTTCTTATAAAAACGCATAAAAGAAAATTGTTATGATAATGAAAAACAATCGTTATTTTCGTGTGCGGCGATATGACGTCATAGGTATATTTAAAATGCTCATACAATCCAGTTATGAGAATCGAATATTGCAGCTCGTTTTATATTAATCAGAATTGAATTGCTGAACATTTTGATATCATATTAATGCATATCGGCATATAAACAATTAAACCACGGGAGGAGTGACATTACTTTTGGATACACCCTCGTATTTGGGAAAATAAATATGTTTAAACTAAATGATAAGTTGAAAAATATATATAATTATTGTCATTTGAATAAATGTTAATTGTTTGCAGTTTTTAAAGCGTCGTTTTAAAGTGTCGATACATAGCGGCCCATATATAGAAAGCAATTTGGGACTACTTTTTTAAGTGGGAACGCTCGAATGTGTTCTTCGGTGCATAGTTTAGCCGAATTCCGTATCGAGTCGCGAATTTTTGGTAAAAAAACCCACATATTTTCTTGTGTGATAAAAATTATCTACCACTCGTTTTCTGTTTTTTGTAGACTCATTTAAGAAATGTTGATATCAAAAGAAAACGAGTGGTAGATCCTATATATAGTGGGCCCAGAATATCGAGATATACAAAAATGTATATGAACGTTTAAAAATCTACACCCAATGCCATGGTGTTCGGCGAGCTCGGTGATTTGCCTATTGATAGTGTGATGAATTTTCGAATTCTCAACTTCTGGTGTAGAATTGTAAATTCTAAGTCTGATAACATTAGTAGAATTTTGTACAAACTCATGCTTGAACTTGATCATCAAAATGTATATATTATTCTCCATGGATAGCTTATATTAAAACTTGTTTACATGAATTGGGATTTGCAGAATATTGGATTCACCAAGCAGTGTTTTCACCTAATTCTTCCAAAAAAGTTAAGTGTAGAATTAAGGACCAGTAGATATATAGTCTATATGCAATTGTAGAATGTTCAGATGTTTGCAGAGTTTTTAAGCATAATTTTGTACAAGAACCTTATTTAAAACTTTTAGCAATAAACCTTGTTTTATCTTTTTGCCACTCCAGGTGTAGTCATCATAAACTTCCAACTGAAAAGGGTGCTCTATATAAGAAATGATTTGAGATATCGCTTGCTTAGAACAAGAAGGTCGTAACTACCAAATCGACATATTGAGAAAACAAGAGTAAACTGTAATTTAATTACTCTTTACCTATGGGAAAACACGTTTTTAAAACTTCATTTTGGTCAACATGACAATTTCAGATTTTCATGAAAATATGCTCATAAGAAGCGCCTTGTGAAACAGATTTCAAATATGTATGAGTCTTATAATGTTGTAAGAGGTAGTTACGACCTTCTGGTTCTAAGCCATCGATATTGCCATCACTATCCAGATAATGCTAGGTTAGGGAATTAGTTTCACTATATTTCAATTTTAACAAAGACCACATACAATACTTGCCTGTTTTAAGAAGAGTAGTTAACTACTAGTATAGCTACAGCAATCATTTCTGATTATGTATAACAGGTTAATGAGGCTGGCAATTTTTTTATTCCAAAGAAGTCCAAAAAATCAGCTTCAATATTATCAAATAACTATATCTACATCAACATTTTTTTTAAACCATGTAAGACATTAGAAAATACAAATATAATATTTTCAAAATCTACTTTTCGCCCTTTTCGAAGAAAAAGGCATTTTCGTGTTTAAGTATTTTAGTAACCGTCACGGCGTGCTAATAACACAGTGTTTACTTCCGGTTTGTTTTGGAAATCACAAAAATAATAAATATTTCGATATTTAATAAATCGGGGCAGTAAGTTTAAAGCTATTCCCATTTTTAACGATTTATGATTTTGTTTGTACCTTTTATTGATACTGCTACTCAGTGTGAACTGACAGCAAGTCATACAATCTGACATCCCAAGAATTTCACACTCGCAGGCACAACTTTCTTTTTAGTTTTATTTGGCAGCAGTTACTTCCCTTTTACTTTTTTAGAACAGTTAGAAGAGAAAACACTTCTTTTCTCAAGGCCCAATTTGTAGTGGCAGATCGCTTTAAAAGACTGACAACACACTGTGTGGACTTATGCACCAGTTGCAACCACTGCCCCCACCCCGGGGATGGGTGGATCATATCTAGGGTGGATAACGGGCAGGGTTGGCCATAAAACCCTACCCTTTAAAACCCGGGTTTTAAAGGGTAGGGTTTTATCCTTTAAAACCCAATTTGGGTTTTTAAGGGTTAAGGGTTTTAAGCATGTTTTCCCATATTTTGGGGGTTTGATTCTAAAAATTCATATGTAAGACCATAATAACCCTATTATTGGGTGATCAGATCTGAACTTGAAAGTAGCATGTAGGTAAATATTTAGACCATTTTAAAGTCGATAATAGCCTTTGAAATTCTTGGTAGGTGTGATATACAGTGTTAAACACTGTCTGACACCTTCAAAGGTGCTATTCAAGGCAATTTGTCATGTAATTTTGTGTAATTATAAATGAAATAAATTAAAACCCAAAATTATTTTTATAAAACCCTTTAAAACCCCAAAACCCCTTATAGCCCTTAAAAACCCCTTAAAACCCCAAAACCCATTTGGGTAGGGTTTTAAACGAAAAAGTGGGTTTTATGCCAACCCTGATAGCGGGTTAGTCAAACAATCTCGATTTAGTGAGTATGTACCTCACTTGCGATGGAAATAAAGGTCAGAAATTAAAAAATCTCCTAGCAGATTGCACCATATCTAGATAGCGGGGGAAACGGCCGTGTAAAGGCCCGTGTTTTTACATTCCAAATCATAGTTCTATATGTTGAATTTTTTCTCTGAACTGGTTGGGGGGGCGTGGATGCGACTGACTGGTGCATTAATTAAGTATACAAACTACAACTGATATGTCGCTGATGACTGAGAGATTCGACTTTCGAGTAGACCTGTGCTTTTTTCATCCAACAGGCTGAGTTGCGCTCATGAATTTTGAAACTACACTTGAGGACATCCTGATAGAAACCATGCAGAAAAACCGAAAAACTGATTTACTTTAACTCCCGAGCATTCATTCATGAATGTGATAATTTTGATTGGGAGGTGTGTCTGACAAGGGCAGACATCTAGGTTGTATTGTAATAAAATCTATGGAGAGAAAGTGGTGAGATACAAGGAATCCAGGTGCGATACCCTAGCTCATCTAGAATAGATTCCTTTGTTCTTTAACATGCCCTTTGCAGCGCACCAATACACGAGAAACTACCTCTGGGTTTCCAAACAGTTCATCTCTAGTTGAGTGGAAACACTAAATAGCTTTTCTGTTTCTAAAATGACCCAAGTGTCCCGGTCATGGATCGAACAAGGAACCTCTTGATCCAGAGTGCTATGATTATGAGTAACACATTTTGTACTTTCAGATGTCTGCCTCGGGTAGCTTTTTGGACGCGAAGATTCGAAGTAATCTAGAACTCACCACATTGGCTCAAATCATTCACAACTGTATTCAGGTAATGATTGGTTGGTTCTCAGCTTCCTGTACCCTCAGTAGGCAGAACCTGAGTTGTAATATTTGCCATTTTTTTACTTAGAAGGTTTCACTTTTTAGCTCATCTGTCACAAAGTGACAGAGTGAGCTTTTGTGATCACTCTTCGTCCGTCGTCCGTCCGTCCGTCTGTCCGTCCGTCAACAATTGGGTTGTGTCCTCTCTAGCAGTCACAATTTTGGCCTAATCTTTATGAAACTTGGTCACAATGATCATCTTAACAAAATCTAGGTCAAGTTCGATATTGGGTCATCTGGGGTCAAAAACTAGGTCAAATCAAAGGAAAACCTTGTGAACACATTAGAGGTCACAATTTGAGCCTAATCTTTATGAAACTTGATCACAATGATCATCTCTGTAAAATCTAGGTCAAGTTCGATATTGGGTCATCTGGGGTCAAAAACTAGGTCACTAGGTCAAATCAAAGGAAAACCTTGTGAACACACTAGAGGTCACAATTTGAGACTAATCTTTATGAAACTTGATCACAATGATCATCTCTGAAAGAAAATCTATGTCAAGTTCGAGATTGGGTCATCTGGGGTCAAAAACTAGGTCACTAGGCCAAATCATTGAAAAACCTTGGGAACACATTAGAGGTCACAATTTGTGACTTATCATTATGAAAATGGATCACAATGATCATCTCTATAAAATCTAGGTCAAGTTCGATATTGGGTCATCTGGGGTCAAAAACTAGGTCACAAGGCCAAATCATTGAAAAAGCTTGTGAACACACTAAAGGTCACAATTTGAGACTAATCTTTATGAAAATTGATCACAATGATCATCTCTATAAAATCTACGTCAAGTTCGATATTGGGTCATCCGGGGTCAAAAACTAGGTCACAAGCCTTTGAAGGCCAAATCATTGAAAAAGCTTGTGAACACACTAGAGGTCACAATTTGAGCCTAATCTTTATGAAACTTGATCACAATGATCATCACTATAAAATTTTGGTCAACTTCGATATTGGGTCATCCGGAGTCAAAACTAGGTCACGAGGCCAAATCATTGAAAAAGCTCGTGAACACACTTGAGGTCACAATTTTGACCTTATCTTTATGAAACTTGATCACAATGATCATCATTATGAAATTTAGGTCAAGTTCGATATTGGGTCATCTGGGGTCAAAAACTAGGTCACGAGGCCAAATCATTGAAAAATCTTGTGAACACACTAGAGGTCACAATTTTGACTCTATCTTTATGAAACTTGGTCACAATGTTTATCTCTATAAAATCTAGGTCAAGTTAGATACTGTGTCATTTGGGCCAAAATCTAGGTCACTAGGCCAAACAGGTGAGCGACCTAGGGCCCTTTGGACCCTCTTGTTTACTTTTGAGAGATATTGCCCTCAAACTCAACAAATTTAGTAACAGATGAGCATGGGTACTAACAAAGTTGTACTATCAGACAAGTTGAACCTCCAGTACACGTAGGTGGTACTCAAGACTACTCCCTATAGTAAATGCTGATCATCTAGCTAATGCATTAGATACATAATTGGACTTAAACTGGTACCATTTTTGTTTTGTTTCGATCAAGACGCAAGCTAGAAACATACTTATGGGACCATCACTTGATGCAGATCTATGACCTAGTAGCACTATTGATTCATGCATTTATAGTATGTACAATAATTAATGAGGAGTGTAGTGGAACACCTATATTGTACAAAATGATACAATCACCCTTGGTTTTACATCATGTATACTGTACATGTATTTTATATTTATAAATAACATGGATTTCTCTTTTAGGATGATGATTTGAGTAAGTTACGACAGAAACTGAGGAAGATACCACAAGATGTTCGTGCTAAGGTAGCAAGTGTGAAGATATTGGGAAATGCTCCATTGTTTACAGCAAGCGTTCTAGGCAAAGTTCATTTTGTGAACGTATTACTGGATGACTGTGGTGCTGATAGGGAGCAAAAAGGTATATCATGGAGTAATAAAGTAGAGGGTTTTTCACTGGCTTAGAAGTAAGAATGAGACTCATATACATATTTGAAATCTCAGAGCTCCAGCAAGGATTTAATAGCAGGAAAAATATATCCCCCTTTTGACCGCCCTGCCCTTTTAAATCCTGGTATAAGTGTTCTCTCGTAACTTACGGTCTTAAGTAATTAGCCTTATAAGAACCCCTCTTCCGGACTTAATTATGTCACTGATAGCCATTATCTGCATTACAAGGACTTTCTTATGAGCCTATTTCCACAAAAATTGAAACTTGTCATGTTGACCAAATTGAGGTCCAAAAAGTTGTTTTTTCCATCTATAGGTAAAGAGTAGTTTTCAGGCAGATTTTTCTTGTTTTCTAAAAATATTGATTTTGTAGTATCTTCTCATTCTAAGCCAGCGATTTGTTGATTTAGGGGTATAAAATCGAATTTCATTTCACAGAGTGATCTCCGAAATCAATATTTTCACGATTGTCGTACTGCGTAACCACAAGTGAAAATACCACTTCCTGTGATCACCAGTGAAATAAAAGCCGATCTTTCACCAAAAATTTCCAAAAATCAACAAATTTTCTGAAAATTTGAGCGTCACAATGTGACTATCATGGAATCAGAATGATGTTTCGTATAATTTGACACTCGGTGGTGTTGATGTTACGTTTTTGTATGCGGTACTGGAACCAGCTACCGGAACTGTGGAACTATCAAAATGTTACTTTCACTGTCATTTTCACTGAAAATTTTGATAACAAATTAAAAAGTACAGTTTTAACCCCTTCAGAGCAACAGATTGTTTAATTCCCTGTCACAATAGGTTATAATGTAGCCCTTCCATAAAGATGTGACAACAATGTTGGTTTTCTTTCACATGTGAAGAAGTCCCTGATTCCTTGTGGAAGGGCAAGTTAATACTGGCTTATCTCTTGCATACTGTACACTATAGTATCTATTTGGAATGAGGTGTGGAGAGTGGTTAATACTATAAAGAATAGAACTTGTTTAAGTTTCACTATCAACTTATTTACTTTAAATACTGTAAAATCCCTAATATTTGTCAGGGTTTTAATTTCATGGATTTTGTGAATTACTTCAACAACGAAATTAAATCCACAAGAATATGAATGATTCTATAGAATATGACTTAGTGGATAATATCCCCGGCTTGAATTTACGTCCCCACGAAACAAACTTTTACACATATAGACGACAAAATTTTGTATTTTTTGACAGTGCCCCTGATTTCATGTTTTTGAATCCTTAATTTTCCTTCTCTCTTGAAATTGAAAGGTTTAGTTTCAGGTTTAGAAACTAGGATTTTCAGGTTTGGGAATGATTGCTATTACCAGGCCTGTATAAGTATGAATTTAAAAAATGGTTTTAACGATGTTGTTTATGTTGTAGGTATATATGAAGTATCTGAGGACAACTCTACACACCAGGTCACACCACTCTGGGTCGCTGCTGTCGCCAACAAGCTAGAAGTGGTGAAATCTTTGGTGGAACATGGTGCTGATGTAAATAGTCCCTCGGACACTGACTCTACCCCTGTACGCTCAGCTTGTTACATGACTAATATCAGTGTGATTAAATACCTTACCGCTCATGGTGCTAACCTACATAAACCTAACGCTAACGGGGGAACATGTTTGATCAATTCTGTACAAAGTGCCGAGTTGTGTCAGTTCCTACTGGACCAAGGTGTGGATATAAATGCTGTAGATAACTCTGGCAACCTAGCTCTCCATTATGCCATACGGGAAGGAATGTCAGACACTGTTAAACTGTTGTTGAAATTTAAGTCAGATTATACCAAGAAGAACATATGGGGTGACGACGCCCTCCAGACAGCTGCCTTACGTGGTGATCAACAACTAGTCAGTGTTATACTTGATACATTGAACTTAGGGGTGGAAGAATGGATCAAAGCATATGAATTACTTGGTACTAATTTCATTGACGAAAAGAATGACATAGTATCTGGTCTGAAGTTTTGGAGGAAAGCTATGTGGCTAAGATATAGTGATCCAGAGAAACCCTTGTTAAAGGATCTGCCTCCATGTAAGGATGTGTTTAAACAATGCAAGGAACCACAGACAATTGAAGAACTTGAGACTGTTCACGATCCTGATCAAATATACATGCTTGCCTTGTTAATACGAGAAAGAATTCTAGGACCGTGCCACAAGGATACAACGTTCGGGTTAATGTACAGAGGTGCTGTGTACGCAGACTCACTTCAGTTTCAACGCTGTGTCGATCTGTGGAAGTATTCATACCAGCTTCGATATATACCTGAGGAACCGTTTAACAATGAGTGTCAGTTCACTATACAAGCTTTAGTTAAACTATTCTGGGAGATCTACATTGACGGTGATGATGACAGTTCGACAGACTCTATACATGCTGAGGACTTTCATGGAGTGTTTGAGATTTTGAGTGATCAGATTATTGCCGGAAAGAACGTACTCTGTGGAGAGAGAGAGTTGAAGGTTATGGAGACTGTTAGTTCCCTACAGGAATTGATGCAGTTATACCTACACATGATTCATCTTTTCTCCAAAGTTTACAATTCTAGGAATAAAAAACCAGAATGTATGCAGTTAATTCACAAAGTGCTGATAAATCGACCATGTGGACAACAGGGCAACACATTTCTACATATAGCATTAGATCCTTCCATTACTCTAGACTGTTTCTATCCGGGCTATCAGACAATGGAAGTGGTGACAATTTTGCTCAAATGTGGCGCCGATATATCCGCTCAGAACCACGATGGCAACACGCCGTTACTTCATGCTTTAAAATGTATGGACAATGTTGAAGAGAATATTGTGAAACTTTTACTGTCTGCTGGCTCCCACATTGACACATGTAACAAAGAGGGAACCAGCCCATTAGAGTTAATACAAAACAGAGGTTTTTCTTTGTATCCTATGAACTACATCTCTCTGCGCTGCTTAGCAGCCAGTGTTGTCATGAAACATAAAATTCCATTTAAAATTGAAATTCCTGAAACTCTTGTGAGTTTTGTACAATTACACGGTGAGTTTGGAACAGAATAATGTGCTTGTCTGGGGTCGCTTTGTTAGAAACCTCCACCCCTGTTTAGTTTTACCTCAACTGTCTTTAAAATAATTACTAATAGTTAATTATGTAGATTGGTTGTTCCCACCTTTTATGCCGAATGTATTGATAATCATATGATTGAAACTAATAATAAGTACTGTAAAATCATTCATTTTCATGGGGGATAAAATTTCGTGGACTTTGTTGTTCACCTTAAAGCCTTTAACCACTAAATCAAATCCTGCGAAACAATATTTTTGACCTTTGTTTTTATCCCCTGAAATGCAAAATCCATGAATTAAGGTCTCACCGAAATGGTAATTTTTACCAAAACCACGAAAGTTTGTCCCATTGGAATTAAATGATTTTACAGTACTTACTTTATTTTGCTCTAGGCTACTCACTTGGGGCTAAAGCATAGCCAGTCTTACCTATGAGCCTCCTATTGACAGTTGGTGACATCCCTTGAGAGGAACTGCTATGTGCAAATGCGTATGATTGAAAGGGGTCCTGATTTTGTTTTAAATGATACATTTAAATATACGTTTGTATTGCTATTGATTTTACTATATACGTGGGTTGTCCGTGAAAGTCGCGAACATTGGTTGATACTATATTTCTTCAAACTTTATTAGCAATTGGCATACGCAATCTTATACAGCGATATGTTAACACTGCAATTGCAATGTTTGAAGGTGATATCTCAAATGATAGAACGAGTATGTAATTTTATCGTAACTGCTGTAAGTCAGGTCGGCGCACACTCTACGACGTCAATGACGTTACGCTCGACTCTGTGACTTCGTATTTAGATTTCCCAAAAGCCACTACACGCTTTAACATTTCTTCGGAAGATAATACTTACGGGACTCATCTCGCAGATATATGCATGAACGCATGTGTAGATTTTTCTGATGTATATTTGTATTATGTGCAATGGTTTTACATATACCGACCTTAGTCGCTACACCCGTAACTTCCTGACGCCTGTCGTTGTCGACGACGTTTTTGACTCGCTAATTAGTCCTGACTTGCCTTTTTTCGGCCTTCCAGTTTTTCTATTTCGTTAAACCTGTCTTAAAACGTTTGTGTAATGTATAAGCGAAGGGTTCAGGTCACGCAACTTTGAAAATGTGCATTGACTATGTCTTTTTATGTTTGTGAGGGATGTTGCACCTCGATCAACACAGTATTTCATAATAACTCACTGCGCCGCACATTTCCGCGACGTCGCCGTTTTCAAAAAAACGTTAAAACTTTGATACTATGAATAAATTCACGGCGTTGTTGTTATTGACGTCATCGATGTATAAACTAACACAATAACGCGGAAAACATTTACGTTGAAGTCTATATAATTTTTAAAACAAATAATGCAAATTGCTTTGAATAAGACGGTCTTGAATAACCAATATTTAATTTTAATTCAAAACAATTGAGTTTGCGCCGACCCTACCCAACCGGCATCAGTTAATCAGGTTTTGTAGCAAAAATGAATCAGGAAATAACTTCTAAGAACTAAATATATGTTATAAATGAATTGACCAAAAATGTGTTAAAAGATTTAAGGAAAATAATACGTAGCGTCTTTATAGGAGACAATGTTCGCGACTTTCGCGGACAACCCTCATACTAGTAGATCCTGATGTTGTTTTGAATGTATGGCCATATAATGATAACTTATCTGGTACAACTCTGGTAATATCATTTAAAGTGTTAGGGTAATGTTAGAATACTTGGGACAGTGTTAGCATAGTTGGGACAGTGCTAGCATACTTGGGACAGTGTTAACATACTGTCACTGTGTTAGCATACTGTCACTGTGTTAGCATACTGTACCTGTGTTAGCATACTGCCATGGTGTTAGCATACTGTTCCTGTGTTAGCATAATGTCCCAGTGTTAGCATACTGTCACTGTGTTAGCATACTGTCACTGTGTTAGCATACTGTCACTGTGTTAGCATACTGCCACTGTGTTAGCATACTGTCACTGTGTTAGCATACTGTCACTGTGTTAGCATACTGCCACTGTGTTAGCATACTGCCATGGTGTTAGCATACTGTCACTGTGTTAGCATACTGTTCCTGTGTTAGCATACTGTCACTGTGTTAGCATAATGTCACTGTGTTAGCATACTGTCTCTGTGTTAGCATACTGTCACTGTGTTAGCATACTGTCACTGTGTTAGCATAATGTCACTGTTAACATACTGTCACTGTGTTAGCATGCTCTACCTGTCTTAGCATGCTCTACCTGTCTTAGCATACTGTCACAGTGCTAGCATAGCAATACAGTTATTTATGCCTACTTTTACATGCTTAGTTACTGACTGAAGTTATTGCTGTATTTCTTTATGAAATAAAGAATATGAACAATGGTTGTGTGTTCTTTCTAACTCTTATACTATCAGAGTGTACATTGTACATTAGTATTTAAGAGAATAATAATCAGAGGTTCCATTAGCTTCTGAATCTGAAGCATATATGCCAGATCACCTGCATCATGCAGGAGTCTCCTGCATTTGTGACTCTACTCCCGCATGATTTTTGGCAAATTGATCAACTCTCCTGTATTTCCAGGAATACCGGAACCTTGGCATTTTTGGTTTGCATGGTGAAAATGATAACAAATATTAATTTTAATGGCTTTATGAAGCATGCATGGTAATGTCCTACAAGTGAAATACATGTAAGTGAAAACTGCATATTAACTTCATTTATTTAAGTTTAAAGTTTGAGCAAGAAAAATCTCCTGCATTTCATTGAAATCGCCTGCATTTCCATCACCAGTCTCCTGCATATGCTTCAGGAAAATATGGCATGTATGCTGAAGGGTCATTTCGATAGTAGCAGAGAAACCTAGGCCAAGGACACAGGACTTTGGCATGCTGATACGACAATCTATAGGGACTGTGTTTTCACAGTATGACCAGTTTGCATACCAAGTTAAAGGACCTAAGCTTATCTTATAACCTTTCATCAGATATAATACTATACTCGTGACACTTGGTATGTTGTATGTTTGTAGAGAAGTTAGAAGGTGGGACGAGAGAAAACGAGAGAAAATATGTTAGGAATTATTTCCATCATCGAGTTATGGCCCCTTTGTTTGATGAGAGGCTAGACATTGTTTTGCAGTCTGCCTGTGTCCGTCAGTTTGTCTGTAGCTTGAATGGTTTCTGTTTAAGAACTCAAGAATGTATTGCCCTAGGATCCTCAGACCTTACATATAGGCTTGTCAGCAACATTTTATGACCCTTATTGATTTTACCATTTTTAGACTAAATTATTTCTGTTCAATAACTCAAGAAGGGTTTGTCATATGATCTTCAAACTATATGAAGCAACAGTAGAAGACCTCTATTGATTTTGAAATAAAAGGTCAAGGTTACTGAGAACATTACTGCTGCAGTCAGGCATACATGTTTTACAAACATCTCTTGTATTGATAGGAGATCAGTTGTAAACGGCTTCAGTAAACGAAGAATCAATGTGCATGCTATGCATACAAAACTAAACAATAGTTTTAATTGAATTTTGCATTTTTATAAGGGGAGTAACTCTTGGTCCTCGTAGTCAATAGCTTATATAAGTTATGTCCCTTAATGGTAATTTGAGCCACTTGAGCAGAATATCAATGCTGTCCAATAATATGAATACGTATACTATACTTACGAAATTATGTATATATCAATTTGTAACTTGGTAACTTGGTGTCGGATGTTTCATTCTGATATTTTTCAGTCCGTTCAAAGTTTTCTGACGGGAAGCAGTCTAATTCTCTGTGCTCTTCACCATGGAACATTAATGTGTCCGATCACGGCCACACATGTCAATACCATTCCACGCTGTGGGGCACGGTTTTCAAGTCACCACATTTGGATCACTTCGGCCTTTATGCATAACAATTTACTTGAAACTTACGACATTGGCCGAGATTTTACACTTACAGCACCCGGAAAATCACCGCGTCATAGTTACATCAGAATCAAGTTAAATAACCTGAGAGAAACAGAATCTCTTTGGAAACAACTACTGTAAAATAATTTAATTTCGATGCACCAGGACGAGACTTAGTGGCTTGGTAAAACATATCATTTCGATGGGACGTTCATTAATGGATTTCAGGTTATAAATACAAAAGTCAAAATTATTGTTTGATGGGATTAAGTACCGTGGTTGAGCTGAACCGCGAAAAGTAATGATTTTCAATACTATGACTTCACAAATTTTCATTTGCTAAAATCTCGCTGGCGTTTAAAACACATGCACATGCATAGGTACATATGATACCAAAACCATTAAAATGGTACACTGCACAGGTGCAGGCAAATTTCATTGAACAAGAGTGAATCAATGGAACATTTGTTTTTCTCGAAATCTATATAACCTTAATTATACAAATTTTTACAATTTTAATGATACAAAACTTTACCCGTGTGCACAGGCATATGCTCTTTACGAAAGTGAAACGCATAGAAAACGGGAGGAACATGGTGTATGTATGCAACATTCGGATATTGTTATACGCTCGTGTTTGCGAATGCTAGTCTTATATACAGTACTTGTACTGGAATATGAAGCTACTTGGTCACCAATTATCAGAGGGAGGCATATATAAAGTGCGTGTATTTGGTACTTCAAAGTGTAACGAATAAAAACAATTAGAGAAAATGTAAATTGTACATTTTTTTCTCGTTTTAGTCTTTATGAATGATACGATGTGGGTGTAACATAAGGACTTGACAAGTACTGCAACCATGTCGGTTGACTATGTTGAAATATAGTAGGCGATGATCTGCTTCTACCAGAACGTTCACGACTTTTATAAACATTTGATTCTCTCAATTTTAACGTCGATATAGTATCAGATACCACAAATTTGTGTATTCTTGTCCGTCAATAATTTTATCATATCTCATATTGTACGTCTGGGAACACGACAACTCGCTGATATATGAGAATGAGATATGTAGTGGCACTTTCCTGAAACCAGATCAAACACCAAGTCTCTGACACTGATATCTGTAAAATACAGAAGCATTTCGTCGATTGAACATTAATCGCTGACGAACAAAGGACGTGCTTATGTTACGTTTTCTAGTGTTACCATAGGCACATGATATGCTGTAAGTACCCTCGGGCAATTTGGCGGATATTTTACCTTCTGTATGGACTTGTGGGGAAGCGATTTCACCCGGGGTTTGAAAAAGCAAAAGTCAAAATCTCCGCCCTTCCCGTAGTTGGAGAAGGATGGGGGTTTCAATTAACTAGTGCATTACACTGTCTAATATGAACATAGTAAATGTTGTTATATATCACCCTCATCTCTATGTTATATTGGACTGTATAAGACACTAAGTGACAAGTTATGCCTATCAAACCGCACACAGACAGCAGCGCTATCTATCTATGGTGATATATTACCCCATAATGATGTCCTGTCTTACAGACACTCGTTTATACATGTATATCACTGGCTTAGAATGAAGAGGTCGTAATAATAGAACTCTCGACCTTATAAGACCGACACATACTTTAAATTTGACCCATAAGGCACTTCCTATGAGCATATTTTCACGAAAATCGGAATTTGTCATGTTGACCAAAATGAAGATGTAAAACTTTGTTTTTCCATAAGTAAAGAGTAAATGTTTTCAATTCTACTTTGCGATGAAACGTATTAACTTACCAACAGAAGATGCCTTCTTGCATGTATATTTAGTATGAATTTTAAATCCAAATACGTAAACCCTATGCAAGTTATATACCTTGAACCAGACGCTAAGCCGTACTAAACCATTACCGTGGCAATGTATGAGTATTGTGACTTATTTCAGTACATGGCCGGAATTGATGATTATGTAGAAATTGTTTATTGAGTCTGTGGTGTCTATATATATAGTGTATCACTAAGTACCATGGGGCGTTTTTGTTTATGTTTTCCTTAACGAAAAGTACTCAGATCTGTCCTTACATACGAAAGTAATACTTGTGTATATAACATATCGCTGGGTTAGAATGAGAAGGTCGTAAGTACAAAATCGATAGTTTGAGAAAACAAGAACAAAAATGTCTGAAAAATACCCATTACTTATTGCAAACCAAGCTGTTTCAACTTCACTATGGTCAACATGACAAGTTCTGATTTTTTTTAAAAAATGAGCTCATAAGAAGCGCCTTGTAGATAATGCAGATTACAAATACGTATGGGACTAATAAGGTCGTTAGTGGTACTAATACGACCTTCTCATTCTAAGCCAGCTACATTACTAACACAACCCTTATGTATCAATGGTGAAGCAGATGTAAATGACAGCCTTGAAAAATCCATGTTCTATTAGATATTTATTATTTATAGATTCACTTTTCAGTTTTGTTTGATTATATTTTTACATCCTCTCGGGACCCCATCTCAAATATCCGCATAAGACATTTGCATAGGTTTATATCTGTATGAACGAGTTATACACAAAATGTAGTAATATAATATATACACGGCGATGAGATCCAGGGAAAGCTTTCTACTAATGATAGATCTACACTTTCTATCATGATTCGAATTAGTTTGTTTCGAATTAGTTTCTCTTTTTAAATTCAGATGCATGAATTATCTCAGGGATCCGTGTGTATTGTAAAAACCAAATTAGGAGATGAATTACATTTTTAATGCAGCACTTCAAATCGGATGAAATGTTTCGACGCACATTACCGACATGTAAACATCAAAATGTTATCAAATTCAGCCCAAACAACGACATTAAGAAGGTTTGGTAAAAAAAATATGTCCATTGGGAGAAAATTATTTGTCCGCGAAACTATTCGCGCCATTTATAAAAACACAGGTGTGCCACACGTATGGGAAATGTGAGAAATTGTTTGTGACTTACAATGACACATTCATGTAATAAGAACATTCCACATATGTTATAGTAACACGAGTTATGTTACAAAACAAATAGTTTTCCGCGGCAAGACAGTTAACTGGAAATCGACTTGATAACAGTGTGCACGAGAAACGTTGCTATATCTCGTCACGTGACCATGTGACTTGCTTGATCTGGTCACCTGACCACTTGCTTTGACGAACTTCTTCTTATTATTTCCAGTAGATGATTGTATGGCATATGAGAACCAGGCGACGTCAGAGAGTATTGTTACTACTAGCGAAGAATTATGTAACTGTAGGGAACATCTTCACATCAACGCTATTGGTGAGAGATAATCCCACAACCTCGCATGCTGGTTCGTTGCAAGCGCTTGGGATGAGCTCATGACATGTTATGCAAGCACATAATACGTCAAATGTAAACGTAATTTTTAATTTTATTTGATGTTTAGGAAAGCAACTGTTAATCAGTTTTAGAGCTTTCAGCATGTTTGCTTTAGGATATAAACTATATAGGTGTGATACTTTGGAAACATATGGGGAATAAAACATATGTTTCATGGCTTTTATGATTCACTTACAATCAAATATTGAAAATGTAGCGCATTCCTCAATTAGGTGCAAGCTAGTGCAATAGAAAATGCAAATTTCCTCCGATAGTTTGTATGTGTGATGGAGTGTATAGATCTGTCGGCGCGTCAATTGCAGCTAGATATCACCATATATATAAAGTCAGTCTATCAATATTATACTCTGACATGAGCAGTCCGGAAAGGTTTATATCTGACTGAAATATATGAAAGTGATATTGGATATTCAAGGGATTATATCATAGAATGCTGTATGCTATCCGTACACGTTCGATGCATGTCGCGTCGCCATGGAAATACGTTCTGGTGGTATTAGATACGGCAGTTTTCACATTATGTATCATGTAAAAATATACTAGATGGTATAAAATTCGAAAACATAAAAGTTCGAACATTGTTTGCTTACACATTGGTTTGTATCATTGGCCAAGTTCTAACTCAATACTTTGAACTGATGTCTGAGGATTGAGTTGTTTTGGCTTAAAAGGGTGATCCCTTTGAAGTATAGGGGCGATGAAGGAATGCATTGCACGTGGCCCAACAGCAGGTATTTATTTCAATCTTATTTCACCCGCAATGTAAATGTTTGACTTGCATTGAGTCATTAATTCGCTATTATTTTATTGTTCTGTGTAATTGGTTATTTGTCTGTGGTTAGACTATTTTGATTCTATTCGTTTTTTCATCTCGTCTCGTCAACACTGATATAATAGATAAAGGATTCACTCTGGTACAAGTCTAATATAGCGACTGTTGCATCTCGCGTGTGGTATTAACATATCATATCACATAACGACACGTCAGGGAATATCCAGTGATATTTACACAGTAATATATGGTATGGAGAAAATGTTTGACCCTGGGGAAACTGGCTTAACTACTGATCTATACATCATGATTAGTCTTGTGCTTGTCTTGGCAAATTACCGACTTTGCAACAGACTTCTATTGCAATATATGTATATATTCACGACGTTCATTAGAGCAAATTTGCTGCCAAAGAGCGTGTATTGTGACGGATAGTTAAGGTAAATCATAAAGAAGATACTACTTTTATGTGTCTAATAAGGTTTCTGGTATTGAATCAATAAATTCAAAACAAATAATTCAAAGAGTAGAAATGTGCTAGTAATGTTGAACTTAGTTTGGCATCTTTAGATATATTGGTCAACTTAGCTTAGATACTAAAGAGGTGTTGGTCAATATAGTATGTCTACTTTCTAGAGTGTTTTGTCAACAAAATAAGTTAACCTTAAAGAGATGTAAGCCACCTAAGTGTGTTTATTTAAGAGAGGGGTTTATCAACCAAGTATAGTTACTTTCGAGAGCTTGTTCAACTGAGAGTGTCAACCAAGTGTGACAGTTTGGGAGGTTGGTTGATGATGTACTTGTAGATGTTCTATAACAGTTTACCCTACGTATCATTATGTAACAAAGCTTAGAGATAACTCCAAAAGTGTCAATGTTCCATCGCCGTAATGATCAATACGTCTTGTTCATGTTTGAATATATCGCCTACATGCTCAATTCTGAAACTAAACTTAGACGCAATGTTATCGAATTATGTAAATTTACCAATTTCATCAATATCTAAACATAATCACCGTGATGTACTAAACATTTCTTTTCGGTTTCCATGTATGGACGTAATAAATTGCAATACCGGAATTAACATTAGAATGGAATGCTTACGAATTATCAAAATTTACGAATTTCGCTAACATTTAAACTTAATCATGGTGGTGATCCAAACTTCACGTTCTGGTTTTCATTTACCGCCGTAATGTTCAATAATCATTTACATCCTGTGAAGCAAACATCGTTGCAATGCCTTCTTTCAGTATTTTAAGAATCCAATTATTATCGGCTAACATGTTGTATGTACTGAAGCACTAGTTTATCCACACACTGATGAGTCGAGTTAGCAATGTACACGTATAATACAGAATCTATGAAAATCGACGTCAAGAAAAATATGTTCGCATTTATGTGCATATGACTTATTCTGTGATGATATTCAACATATAATGGATAATTTTGTTACTATGGATACGATCATGGAAGAGTCTCAAAATGGAGGTAATTTTTTTCTGTTTCATGTTTAAGTAATATTCGAAGGAACAAATGATAAAACCTGATTCTGAAAGACTTCATCTGAGATTTTGACAGATTTAACAAATAACAGCACAAAAACTATAGCATTGAGTGAAACGATGTCGTGTTTTGATATTTTGATAAAACATAAAATCTTCATCTTCACAATTGATTGAGTCTCTAAATGGAGATTTATCAATTTCACTTTTTCGTATATTCGAAATAAATTCAGCAAAGGTTAATATGTGTCAGGAAATGTAACAAGTTTCCGAGATAATCTTATCATGAATATCTTAGATTTGATGTTTCAAAAATAGTTTGTACAAATAATGTAACAGGATTCTGAGAGACTACGTCTTAGATTTTGAAAGATTTAATGAATTGCAGCACAAAAACGATCATAGCATTGAATGAAACGATTTCATGTTCAAAACAATCTTCGAAACAAACTTCCTGTTTTTAATTGATTTTTTTCAATGCTACTCGTTTCTGAGTAGCCACAAATATAGAAAAGTGCTCAATGTGAATAATGCGACAGTATATTTTGTAGACATTTATTATAATGTACATTAGACTTAGTGTGTAATAGATACACATGATGTAATATTTATGTAAACCGAAGCATACTAGTACCCGAAACATTTTATTGAAAAATAAGAGATAAATCCGGTGTTAAAATTATTGAATTTCGTTCACTATTACTTCTGACAAAATGCATATGAAATATCCGACCTGTTGCCAAACCGTAAACTACAAGGGTCGCTGGAGTGGATAGACTGTTGTTTTAAGGCCTTACACGAGTCCTTTAAAGCTCACAGGAAAAGAGCACAACGGCAATTAATTTCTTGGTTTTGATATGAAAAACAGGATCATTTTGAATATTTCCCAAATGTACTCCGAACCAAGTATACCTATGTATGGCTACGGACCTGTAAACATAGCTACATGTATGGCTCAACATACACGTTAGCTTCATGGTAGATGCAATGTTCGGACAGATTAAATTTAATTTGAAATAGGATATTATTTGAGACGACTACTTTATATTTAGATTTAGAATACGAACCATGATACCCCTAATACGTTTTGACCATGGTTATATGATCTATATTCTTATATACGATGTGTCTCTCATCAAAGATATGTAGACATTCGATTTATTTGTACAAACTTACGGTGCCTCTATTCTTGAATAGTAATCATGAATTGGCAATCATTCAAATTCATGTTTGATTATATATATACACACATACATACATAGATGCAATATTCTTGTATTCTCAGGCGACAGATGTACATTTATCATATATAACTGCGCCCTCCATGTGAGAACAATGTTCTCCGGCGTGTGAAATAACAAATACGTGACGTCATCAGCTGTTGTTTGGTGCGAAACATTACCTGTGTTGCAAGAGTCGTTTAGGAAATGTTGATCTCCAAAGACAACTCATGGCTCATTGGACGCCCAAACAATGTTCACACATGTTTTTTGACATGAAAGTCTCACCATCCAACCGACTCTTTTGTTATTCCTTTAAAGCAAAATTGACGTAACTTTCTCTGGACTAAGGCAATGTATTAGCCACCCTCCGTTCATTGCTGTTACGTGCTGCTCTCGTTGATGTTGCTCCGTTTGTGATGCCTTTTTCTTTTTCTATTCATTCCTGTTCAACGGTACGTCTCAACAAAGCTTCATTTAGACTATGATTTAGTGTTTGTTTTTAAGCAAACGTTTATATATATAGTTCTTTAAATTACTGACTTTCCATCTGTCGGTTCCAAGTAATATGTTTCTTTGTTTAGTATGCCGGTCCCATAAAATAGCAAATCAATGTAATAAAATATCGTACTACGCCAATTCCTCTTTTCTCGGAATATTATAAAATTAATTAAACTTTTTCAGAATATGAAATACAAACAATCCGTGACAAATTAAAAGTTATGTTTCAAGTGTTAAATTGTAAATTATATTGTTTTTCTGAGAAACACAATCAACGTGTTTTTATAACTGAATCACTATTTAATGTTTTAAATCAAGTCTCACGTTTAAGTGTTATTTCAAAAATGTTAATATTGTGTGTTTATCATGTTATTGCGTGTGATAGCTATATCAATCTCTATATATTTGATGTATGCAGGAGATGTCCCGATTCATCTCAACAGGAAGCGCAATTCCTTGAAGTAAATTACAATGGTATGATTCCAATTTCACATGTGTACGAGGGCCATTCAAAAAATACGTAGACAACCTCAATTGTGAAACTATTTATCATCCGATTTTCATCAAAATTGGTAGAAATCAGGTTCTACAGGTTATGAATTCAGTGCGTATTTTTATCACGAAAAATATAGGTTATATTCGAAAATATGGTAGTTATAGCAACGAAAAATTGAACATACGGGGCAACCCATTGATTTATACCGTAAAAATTGGTGTTCATTTCTTCGCCCCATCTCTTACCTTTAACGGTTGCGAAACCTTTCGAGAATTCACGTGTGTATAGTTTAAAACGGCGTAGTTCTGTGTTTCAAATAATGATGTCATATTTAACACCATTACATAGATATTGGTTATCATACAGAGTCACTCTTAATAGCCGAAAGAAAACGTGACGTCACGTTAAACCACGGACCACGCGTACTCATGAAATTATGTGTTGTGCTTGGTATAAACATACATATTTACTTAAATCATGGCAGAAAATCGGAGATTTCACCTAGAGAAAGTGTCGGAACATAATGTAAAATATAAAGTACCGGTGTTGTATATCACTTGATTGAATCAGCTTAAACATGTCCCCATATATTCCAAAATGTGCTTTTCTGGATGTCCAGACTTTGATATTGGTGCGATTTGGGTACGTGAGTATGAAACTCGAAACAACAAATGAAATAATGTATGCTATATGTTCTTTTCTGTAAGTTGAATCCGCCGTTGTAAATTCGTCATTATACAAAATGGTTGGTGACAGAGTTGTGCAATGAGTATTTTGTGAGAATTATAAGATGTTGTGAGGTAACAAAAATCGATGACGTCACCAACGACGTCGGGACCTTCCCCGTGGCCACTATAGGCGCAATGCATAAAACAAGATCCTCACTTAACCGTCGGTCCGATTTCTATGAAACTTATGAATGTGGTGGTACATAAAACTAAATAATTATTGATTTATCTGAGAAAATAAGCTAGCAAATTGATTTGTCTACGTATGTTTTGAATGCCCCTCGTATGTTAAATGTTCCGTGGTTAAATTATGGTCTTACTATCGCTTGGGCACGTTTTCTCTTGCTTGTTCTGGGCCTTCTTGAAACTATTCAAACGAAGATCTAGGGTTGGCGACTGAAGCCACCAGACTTCTGTGGTTATATTATGGTATAACTACCGCTTGGTCACGTTTTCTCGTCCTTGGACTATGACCACTTGAAACTATTCAAACGAAGATATAGGAGCAAACAAATATACACAGCTCGTCGAACCCGACCAGATTATAGTTCGCATCAAAACACGGCCATTGTTTCTTCGCAGATCTCTAAATTGATCACAGTAATACTTATAATTATAACAAAGTTTGTTTCTCTTATTCATTTTAAATGTGCATTGGTCTATTTTTCCTATTGTCAATAAAGTTGTATACAAAATGTATATTTTATGTCACTTTTGACTAACATGTTAGTCATTGTATGTTTTTTTTCCATGTCTAAATTGTGATTGGAAATTACATTTGAACGTCTAATTTGCAGGAAAAGGGGCTATATAAATATGGCATAATAAATGATAAATAAAGGAAAATATGAATATATGCAAACTGTTACTTATTCTTGGCGAAACGTTGTGCGCCGATATTCATACTTATTACAATATTATCAACATCAACTCAACTTCATATTCATACACACAAGCAAACATTCTACTCTGCCACATCTCGTTTGTCTTAGAGTGGTTTTTGGATTAGGTCCTCTAATTTCTGACGTCGTTAATCATAATTCTGAATTACCAGGAACATGCTCATGGGACATTATTTATGTCTTAGATACAAATGTGCGCAATTAATAGATCACCCTGTATATATTGTAATTTAACAATACCATTTGCTTCCATCTATAGAAAGATACTCGTTGTAATATTTACTCAACACAAGAAATTTCACTATCTTCCCTATTGGAACTTTTATTGTGACAGTAAATGGTACATATCAGGAAATTGTTGTCATTATAAGAACATTGGGTCTTCTTTATACACCCACCATACGTTGGTTTTGAAATAGAGATTTGTTTTCGGTGATGTGTCATCCAGGGCTGATATTTATAAAGCATCTTAATTGAAAACTTAACCTTCGATTAGAATATTGAAATTTACTTAAGTGTCTCAGTTAAATGAGGCGACCAAACTTATTGATTAAGTACAATGTTATTAAACATTGTGTAGAGAGCTACCATAATCACTAAGCAAGCATGTGTCATTTTTCTATTTGCAGGGAATATGTGCATCATAAGTAATGCTTGGACTTGAAAAAACTAGTTCGGGTCTTAGCTGCGTTTCTTGGGTAACTTGGGATCACCATGTTTTGTCATTTCTTTGAAAAATGTGGTCCTCCTGCATTTTTGCGGCGCCAAATTGGACTTTTAAACATTGCTTTGGGTTGTGTGTGGGTATTTTTCCATTTAGTTGTGCTGTGTTGTTACTGTTATCAGCGATCGACTGGTTAATCTGAGTGCGGCCTTCCCTGTCCGATTTCCTCCTATTGTTTTATAGACTGATAGATGTTTAAAGAAATAAGAACATTGTACTGGACTTTACTCATTAGCCCTTGTATATGGTAGTAAGTTCCACAAGATACGTTGTAATTTATAAAAATGCAAGCAGTTGTAATACAAAACATTGTCGGATACATTCAGCGGTGTTCAAAATCAGTGCACAATGTTAATCAATATGAAATTCATCTATTTCTCCGAACGGACATTGTCATCAGTCAGATTGACAATCTTCATGGAACATGAAAATGTATTTTGTATTAGTTATCGGTATGATTTATTTAATAATATGTAAATAATTTTACACAATTTTTACCCATTGAAACGCGGAATTAGATATACGCATTGTAGTTCTTTGTTGGTTAAAGCAACGATTTGTACTTGCAAGTAGTTCCTAGGATCCGGTACATAAACATATACATATAGATCATGTTCGGCAGTTTGTTTGTTACACCTGATGCTCCAAAATATTAAATAGTTACCAGGGTTTATACTGAGGCATACTATCATGTCCTTATAATGAGTCGCACATCTGTTTCAGATGACATAAGCACAATTCAATTCACCCAAAACGGAGTTCAAATATTGCACTTATGTGTTGATCAGTATATAAAATTTCAAATGACCATACAATACATGGTAAAGTATATGTAAATGTCTGCCTTGAAAAATCCATGTTCCATTAGATATTTATTATTTATAGATTCACTTTTCAAATTTCTTTGATAATATCTTTCCATTCTCTCGGGACCCCATCTCAAATATTCGTATAAGACATTTACATAGGTTTATATCTGTATGAAAGAGTTATAGTAATATAATACATTCACGACGGTTCTACAGGGACATATTCATACGATAATAGACAAATAGCCGAACAAATATACACCAAGGAAAACTTTCAACTTATGGTACACTTTCTCTCAAGATTTGATGTTTGTTCAGAATCAATTTCTCTTTTTAAATTCAGATGCATGTATTATCTCAAGGATCCGTGTATATTGAAATAACATAATTTTAGATGAATTTCATTTTTAATGCAGCATTTCAATTTGGATAAAATGTTTAGATACACATTTCCGACATATAAATCTCAGAATGTTATCAAAAATCTACGTGACAGCTGTGACAAGCAACTTTATGTGCATTTGGGCATCATAGAGAATAGTTACCTCTAAGGGCGATGCTCAGTCTGTAAATGTAGGGAACATCGCAGCATCATCGTTGTTGGTGAGAGATAATCCATCTAGTTTGTTGTAACTCTTCGGGACGAGCTGTTGATATGGAATGCAGTAACACATATACACATTGTTAACGTAATTTCTAATTTTATCTTATGTTTAGAATGTCAACTGTTCAATCTATCCCACTGCTTTCAACACTATACATGTATGCTTTAAGAGATAAATCAATCTAGGTGTGGATAGTGTGAGAACATATTGGGAATAAAACATATGTTTCAAAGCTTTTATGACTCTGTTACAATCAAATATTGAGAATGTAGCGCATTCCTCATTAAGATGTGCACGAGTGCAGTACAGTTTGCTAATTTCCTCCAATAGTTTGTATGTGTGATGGAGTGTATCTGACGGCGCGTCAATTGCAGCTAGATACCACCATATATAGTCAGTATATCAATATTGTGCTCTGACATAAGAAGTCTGGACAGGTTTATATGTTACTGGAATAATATGAAAGTGATATTGGTTACTTGAGAGGGATTATGACATAGGTTGTTAATATTCTTTCCGTACATTTTTTATACATGCCGAGTTGCTATAGAAATACGTATTCACAAAATATATCATAAAAATACTAGATGGTACCGGTATAAAAACAGAATACTCCTAACTTAGAACTAACGTCTGAGAATTGTATTCAACGGTTGGTTTCTATGAAGTATAGCGGTCATGAAGGAAATACATTTCATTGTATAATGTATATGAATTGTACTTAGGCTCATGCGTGACGACGCTAATTTTCCTTACGCGTGGCCCAAAAGGAGGTATTTCTTTCAATTCTATCTCACTAGCAACGTAATTGTTGAGTTGCATAGAGCTACATTTTATGTAAGTACGTCATTCAATGTTGGGTCATTAATCCGCTATTATTTTATTGTTCTTCGTTACTGGTTATTTGTCTGTGGTTAGACTGTTTTAATTTTATTTGCTTTTTCATCTCGTCTCGTCAACACTGATATAAAAGATAGAGGATTTACTCTGGTACAAGTCTAATATAACGACTGTTGCATCTGGTATTAACATACACAGTAATATATGGATGGCTTAGAATTAGAAAGTCGTAACTACCAAATCGATATTTTGAGAAAACACGGAAAAACTGTCTGACATTTACTGTTCATTAATGGTAAAACAAACTTTTACAACTTCATTTTGGTCAAAATGACAAGTTCAAATTTTTATGAAAATGGGCTCACAAGAAGCGCCTTGTGATGGTATGAATCTTAAAAGGTCGTAAATGGCACTTACGACCTTCTAATTCTAAGCCATCGATATGGTATGGGGATAATGTTTGACCCTAGGGAAACTGGCTTAACTACTCGTCTATACGTCATGATTAGTCTTGTGTTAGTTTCTTGGCAAATTACCGACTTTTCAATAGACTTCTATTGCAATATATGTAAAAACACGTTGATTAGAGCAAACTTGCTGTCAAAGAGCGGTTATTGTGACGGATTGTTCAGGTAAATCATAAAGAATATACTAATTTTATGTGTCTAATAAGGTTGCTGAAGTCGAATCAATAAATGCAAAACAAATATTTCAAAGAGTAGAAATGTGCTAGAAATGTTGAACTTAGTTTGGCAGCTTTAGATTTGTTGGTCAACTGAATTTGGATACTGAAGAGGTGTTGGTTAGTATAGTGTGTCTACTTTCTAGAGTGTATTGTGAACAAAATAAGTTAACCTTACGGAGATGTAAGTCAACTAAGTGTGGTTATTTTAGAGAGAGGTTTATAAACCAAGTATAGTTACTTTCGAGAGCTTGTTCAACTGAGAGTGTCAACCACGTGTGACAGTTCGGGAGAGTGAGTGATGATGTGCATGTACATAACATATAACAGTTTTCCCTATATAAATTTGTAACACGTCTTAGAGATAACTCCGAAATTGTCAATGTTCCGTCGCCGCCATGATCAATGCGTCTTGAATATATCGTCTTAATGATCAATTCTGAAACTAAACTTAGACGCAATGTGTTCGAATTATGTAAATTTACCAATTTCATCAATATCTAAACATAATCACCGTGATGTACTAAACATTTCTTTTCGGTTTCCATGTATCGACGCAATAATTTGCAATACCGGAATTAACATTAGAATGGAATGCTTACGAATTATCAAAATTTACGAATTTCGCTTATATTTAAACTTAATCTTGGTGGTGATCCAAACTTCACGTTCCGGTTTTTATTTACCGCCGTATTGTTCAATAATTATTTACATCCTGTGAAGCAAACATCGTTGCAATGCCTTCTTTCGGTATTTTAAGAATCCAATTATTATCTGCTAACATGTTGTATGTACATCAGCCTTAGTTTATCCACACACTGTTGCTGGCGAGTGAAGTTTAGTATTGTACACGTCTATTACAGATTCTATGAAAACCGACGATAAGATAAATACGAGATATTTCTGAGAACATGACTTATTCTGAGAGGATATTTAGTATATAATGGATAATTTTATTACTATGGATACGATCATGGAAGAGTCTCAAAATGGAGGTAAATTTTATCAATTTCATGTTTAAGTTATAGTCGAAATTGGATAAAGGTTAAGTTGTGTCAGGAGATGTAATACTAATACGTTTAGATTAATGTATCAAAATGAAAGTAAACGAATTATAAAACATGATTCTGAAAGACTTTATCTGAGATCTTTACAAAATGAATAACAGTACAAAAACTATAGCATTGATTGAAACAATTTCGTGTTTTGATATTGTGATAAAACAACATTCATCTTCGCAATTGATTGAGTCTCTAAATGGAGATTTATCAATTTCACTTTTTAGTAATCTTCGAAATAAATTCACCAAAGGTTAATTTGTGGCAGAAAGTGTAACTGTTCCCGAGAAAACATTATCATGAATATCTTCGATTTAATGTTTCAAAATGAATTTGTACAAATAATGTAACAGGATTCCGAGAGACATTATCTGAGATTTTGACTGATTTAATGAATAAGAGTACAAAACTACAACATTGAGTGAAACGATTTCGGGTTTAGATATTTTGATAAAACGTTCTTCATCTTCGTAATTGATTGAGTCTCTAAATGGAGGTAAACATGCATCAATTTAACTTTTTTAGTAATATTCTAAGTGAATTCAGCAAAGGTTAATTTGTTTCAGAAATTGTAACTATTCCCGACAAAACATTATCATGAATATCTTAGATTTAATGTTTCAAAAATAATTTGTACAAATAATGTAAAATGATTCTGAGAGACTTTATCTCAGTGTTTGACAGATTTCATGAATAACAGGACAAAAACTATAGCATTGAATGAAACGATTTCATGTTCAAAACAATCTTCGAAACAATCTTCCTGTTTTTAATTGATTTTTTTCCGTCGTATCGCCATGGAAATACGTTCTGATGGACTTAGCTATGGCTTAAGTATACTTAATGGTACCGGAATTTAAAAGTATGAACACTAATTGGCTGACAAATATTTCTATTATTTTGTTCACATTCTAACGTAAGAAAACGTAGCTTAGAAATAACGTCTGCTGATTATGTTGTTTGTGTTTTATAGTGCCACTAGGAAGTATTTATAAGGCTCATTACGAAATTGAATATTTACTTTCATTTTTTTTCTTAAATTTGATATCCCCTAGTTCCATCAGTGACGACAATGTTATTTTCATTGCGTGTATAGTAATGCGTGACCCAATAGGTGTGTTTTTGTTTTCTCTTACAGTATAAATGTTTATGGAACAAAGAAAGTCGTTTAAATGTATGGCCATTAAAATAGGATCGTTTTACAACTCTGCGAAATTGCTCATTTCAATGTGGCTAAACTGTTTTCATTTAATTTAAGACTTTATCTCGTCATTGATGATGGAACAGATGAATAACTCCAGTACAAGTCTAATATAACAAGTGTTGCACCTCGCGTGTCGAATTTAAATATCAAGTCACACAACGACATGTCAGGGAATATCCGGTATTACTGCACAGTAATATATGGCGTGACGATAATGTTTGACCTTTAGGAAACTGGCTTAACTACAGATATATACATCATGATCAATATTGGTTCAAGACTTGGCAAATTACCGATTACATCCGGTGAAGCAAACACCATTGCCTTCTTTCAGCACTTTAAAAATCAAATTATTATCGGCTAACATATTGTATGTACAACAGCCTCAGTTTATCCACACTCTATAACTGATTAGTCAAGCTCTACGAAAATCAACGACAAGAAAAATATGTTTATATTTCTAAGAACATGACTTATTCTGAGAGGATATTTAACATATAATGGATACGTTTAGTACTATTGATACAATCATGGAGGAATCTCAAAATGGAGGAAATCTTTTATCAATTTCATGTTTAAGTAATATTCGAAATAAATTCAGCAAAGGTTAATCAGTGTCTGGAAATGTAACAAGTTTCCAAGATAACATAATCATTGATATATTTGATTTTATGTTTGCAAATGAATTTGAAAAAAAGTAATGTAAGATTATTCTGAGAGACATTATCTGAGATGTTGACTGATTTAATGAATAACAGCACAAAAATATAGCAATGAATGAAACGATTTCGTGTCTGCAAATGTTGATGAAACAATAATCATTTGTTACAATTGAATGTGTTTCAACGAATTCGTATTCAGATTTGCCACCAATTGAGAAAAGTGATAAAGGTAACAAACCACTAAATGCCTCCGCGAACCAAAATAGGATACACTCAAATAGTCCCTAAATAAACTTGTGATTGTGTTTAAATGGTAGTATGCTTTGACAAGGTGGAACTGGAATCATCTAATTGGGTTAACAGGCTTTGTATACATGTATGTGATGTATTGAAACTGTTTTATTTTACATATTTTGAGATTTTGGCCAAAATACCAAAGAGAAAGTAGGGTAGGGTAAAACCCGGATTTGGTCGGTCTGCGCGCCTGTAAAAATATGTTCACCGCGTTGGACGGACAAAATTTTTCTTATATGATACGTGACCCCCTGTTTTTTTTGTATTTTCTTAAAGCTGGTAGCCCCTTCTTTTCATTGATATATGTCTGCCACCTGGCCATAGACTTTAACATGTATCAACCTGGGACTGACTATTGTAACTTTACATTGAGCTAAAGAACAAATTTATTTAGTGGTTTGTGACCTTAAGAAATGACCCAAAAAATTAAAATGTATATTTTCAATATTTTGACTTTAAATGTTTGGAAATACATTTTCCAGTTGGTTTTATTCCATTTTTCAGTGAAATTTGTCTCAAAATGTGAAAAAATTGTGTTTTGGGGTGAAAATTTAAGAAAAAAATGAAGATTTTTCCTCCACAAAATGATATTTTAATACCAATTTTGACCTTATTTAGGTATCAGACCTTGGTTATTGTGTATATATATGAGGAATAGTCACATAATTAAGCACCCAACATGAAATAAGTGCCCAATGTAAGGTTTATACAAAACTGCAACTGTTTAATTTGCCAGTATTCATACAATATGGCCAGCAGAATCCAAGAAATTGCGTTAAAGGCGCTTATTCTCTTTTGTCAAAATTTTGAGAAATCATGTCATTTCAGTCTGGAAAGTCATCATTTGGAGTTGTATATACATAGTAGTTGTCAAATAAGTGTTTAAATCAATTAAAATGGGGAAAAAGGGTTGTCTTAAGGTTACAAACCACTAAATGCCTCCGCGAACCAAAATAGGATACACTCAAATAGTCCCTAAATAAACTTGTGATTGTGTTTAAATGGTAGTATGCTTTGACAAGGTGGAACTGGAATCATCTAATTGGGTTAACAGGCTTTGTATACATGTATGTGATGTATTGAAACTGTTTTATTTTACATATTTTGAGATTTTGGCCAAAATACCAAAGAGAAAGTAGGGTAGGGTAAAACCCGGATTTGGTCGGTCTGCGCGCCTGTAAAAATATGTTCACCGCGTTGGACGGACAAAATTTTTCTTATATGATACGTGACCCCCTGTTTTTTTTGTATTTTCTTAAAGCTGGTAGCCCCTTCTTTTCATTGATATATGTCTGCCACCTGGCCATAGACTTTAACATGTATCAACCTGGGACTGACTATTGTAACTTTACATTGAGCTAAAGAACAAATTTATTTAGTGGTTTGTGACCTAAACATGAATTATGTGTCAGTATATTTCACTGACAATTGTAACAATGTCCATTACTGTGTAATAGATACAGACGGTCTAATATTAATGTAAACAGTATTATCCTAGTACCCGAAACACTTCATTGATTAATAAGAGATAAATCCGGTGTTAAAATTATTAAATTTCGTTGAATATTACTTCTGCAAAAATGCATATAAAATATACTGCCTGTTGTCCAATCGTACACTACAAGGGTTGCTGGAGAGGATAGAAACACACTTTTGTTTTAGGCCCTGCTCAAGTCCGTTAAATAGCACTCACAGGAAGACAATACTGCACAAGAACAATTAAGTTCTAGGCTTTGATCTGAAAAACGTGATAATTTTGTGTATTTTCCAAATTTACTCCGAACCAAGTACCTCTGTGAGGCTACGGACCTGTTATTATAGCTACATATATGGCTCAACATATAAGTTAGCTTCATGGTAGATGCAGTGTCCGGACAGTCAAATTTAATTTGAAATAGGATATTATTTGAGACGACTACTTTATATTCAGATTTAGAATACGAACCCTGATATCCCTAACACGTTTTGACATTTGTTATATGATATATATTTTTATATACTATATGTCTCTCATCAAAGATATGTAGACGTTCGATTTATTTGTACAAACTTACGGTGCCTCTATTCTTGAATAGAAAGCATGAATTGGCAATAATTCAAATTCATATTCGATTGTATATACACACACATACATACAAAGATGCAATATCCGTTAATCACAGTTGACGGATGTATATTTATCACAATACACCACAACCCTCCATGTGAGAACAATGTTCTCCGTCGTGTGAAATAAAAAATACGTGACGTCATCAGCTGTTGTTCGGCGCGAAACATTACCCGTGTTGCAAGAGTCGTTCAGGAAATGGTGATCTCAAAAGACAACTCATGGTGGATCCTATATCTATCTTCTAGATCCACCGCGTGCACACGATTACTACGTGTTGTCTTAAATAATACACCGTCAATAAATGTTATTTTTGTACGCCAAAAAATGCTCACACTTGTTGTATGATACGAAACTCTCACCCAATTAATATTTTTTGTTATTCCTTTAAACACACAATTGAAGTAACTTTCTCTGGGCTAGGACAATGAATCAATCATCCTCCAACCATCGTTGTTATGTGCTGCTTTCGTTGCTGTTGCTCCGGTTTTGACGTATTTTTTTTCCTGTTCTTTCCTGTTCAACGGTACGTCATACAACAAAGCTTAAATACTTGAACCACTGGCAGACCAAGTTTAAGGTGTCGCCGAGTCCAAAATCTTTCTTCTATCCTCTGGCTTCGACAATATGGCGTATTTTAAATTTGACTTCATCGAGGCTATCATAGTTTTACGTCAACTCAACTTTTCTAGGAATATTATAAAATTCATTAAACCTTTTCAGATTTTGAAATCAAAACTTCTCGTGACAAATGAATAGTTAAGTTTCAAGTATTAAATTCTAAATGCATTGTTCTCCTGAGAAACACAACCAACGTGTTGTTATAATTGAATCGATATCTAATGTTATAAATCACGTTTAAGTTTTATTTCAAACCTGTTCATTTCGTGTATTTATCATGGTTTTACATGTGATAGCTATATACCAATCCCTATATATTTGATATATACTGAAGATGTCCCGATTCATCTTAACCGGACCCGTCATCCCTTGAAATAAGTTACAGTGGGTTTACCAGAAGCGTTTGTCACGATTCCAATCACAAAATTCACTCATTTTTCACATTTGTGTGTAAACCTTCAGTGGTTATATTATGGTCTAACTATCGCTTGGTCACTTTTTCTCTTGTTTGTACTGTGCCTGTAACCTATTCAAACGAAGATTTAGGGGTTGGTGACTAGAGCAACCAAATATGCACAGCTCGTCGAACCAGACCAGACTATAGTTAGTATCAAAACTCGGCAATTATTTCTTCGCAGATCTCTAAATTGTTCACAGTGATGAAAATAATTATTAGTACAAAAGTTGTTCTCTCATTCATTTTAAATGTACATTATCTATTTTTTCATATTGCCAGTAAAGTTGAATATATTTTTGTTACTTTTGACAATTTTGTTAGTATCCATTATATGTTGTTTTTAATGCTGTCGAAATTGTGATTGTGCATTACATGTCATCGTCTACGTTACTTGAAAAAGGGCTACATAAATATAGCATAATAAATGATAAATAAAGGAGAATATAAATATATGTAAACTGTTACTTATTCATGGCGAAGCGCTGTGCGCCGATATTTGTACTTATTACAATGTCATCAACTTAACGTCATATTCATACACACAGGCTAACATTATATCCTCCCACTTCTGTAAAATCGAATTTGTCTTGTAGTTGTTCCTGGAAAAGGGCAACTAATTTGTCACGTCGTTAATCATAATTCTGAATCGCCCTGGACATTCTTAATAGGGCATTCGATGTTTGAGATACATATTGTTGTTTGTCAATATCATTTGCTTCTATCTATAGAAGGATACTCGTCGTAATATTTGCTCATCACAATCAATTTACCATCTTCTCTACATGAGTGCGTTAACTCCTTTCGTGACTGTAAGTGTAATATATAAGAAAAAGATTGATGTCATTGGTGATTTATTGTCCATACGTACAATTTTGTACGTCGTTGTAGAGCCTCAAACGTTACACTTGTGGTTTATTTTCTAGCAAGTGTCAAGTCTGGTTAGAAGACATAATGACGCATACGACCATAGGAGAATTTTCCAGAAATGTATTCACCATTTCTGTTATATTATAGTACTAGCATATTAAGTAACACACGTTGTTATAAAAAGAAATTGCAAGCAGTTGCATTGCATCACATTGTAGTATATAGTCATGTTTATTTAAAATCGGTGCACAATGTTATCTTCATTCAGTCTTTCAATATTCGTGGAACTTTTATTTATTTTGGTTATTAGTAACCGATCTTTTATTTGATGTTGTGTAACTGAATAGCAAACATTAATAACGTATTTTAATGAATGTACGTTTTGTAAGTTGTTGGTTATGGCGCGGAACGGTACTTGCATGCAGCGCAAGTTTGAAACACGTAGGGTGTTATTCACAAAGCTTCTTATGGTTCTAAGTTCCTAACGTTCGCCATAATTTGAAAACGTTTGATGCATATTATATATTTTGCCTATTCTTAATACATACTGTAAGTCTTACTTATAATGCTTATCAATAAGTTAAAGAATAAGACATCTCGAATGTCTTGTAAGAAAGTTGCTACCAAGATATTTTGTAAATATCAAATCTTACATATTATTGACAAATCTGAGATCCTCACTCCACTTTCGAAAAAATCCCAAGAACAGCATGACAACAGTGGTAGCCGGCATTGACACTTTTTTGCACAGTAGAAACATACATGTACATTGGGGTCAGAGAGAATCGTTACCGCTTAGGACGGCGTGAAAGCAAAGGAGTCGAAATATCGTAACATTGTTAATGGTGTGAGCTAATCATGGTATCTCACAATCTGTTTTGGTGCAAGTGCTAGGGAAGAATTCATGACATGGAAGGAAATCACTAGCATGCACAATGTTAACATTATTTCTAATTGTATTTAATGTTTAGGATATCAACTGTTAATCTATCTCATTGTTGTCAACACTATACGCTTTAAGAGATAAACATAGGAGTGGATAGTGTGAGAACATATGGGGAATAAAACATATGTTTTATAGCTATAATGGAAGTCTTGAAAATGTAGCGCATTGCTCAATTATGTGTAAACTAGTGCAGTTTGCTAATTTTCTCCGATAGTTTATATGTGTGGAGTGTATCTAGCAGCGCGTCAATTGCAATTAGATTCCACCATATAGTCAGTATATCAATATTGTTCTCTGACATAAGCAGTCTGGACAGGTTTATATCTTACTGGAATAATATGAAAGTGACTTTGGATACTCAAGGGGGTTGCAGCCTAGGTTGTTAATAAACTTTTCGTACATTTTCGATGTATCTCGCGTGGTTATAGGAATACTTTCTGGTGGACTAGGTTCGTCAGTTCCAATTTTCTTATTCCTCCGGCATAGCAAGACGTATCATGAAAGAAATGTCAAAATTCTTTGTAAAAATAATTATAATTAATATTCCCTAGCACTTGTTGAAAACATCAATGACCTTGACCTATATTGGACTTTTTGATATTCAAATCTCATTTGTTTAAAAATAGTTGAAGATACACCGCTGGATGTTCGTGGTATTTCAAGAGTTTGCCGGTATAGAGTGGCTTTGCATTGCATGTATAACCTAGACAGAGCTTTGTAAAGTGGCCGTATTACTTTAACGTACATTTTGCATTATACATGCGCTACATATTGTTAATGGGGGCTGCCATTTTCTAATCATGTGACTGAAAATAGTTAAAAGTGTCGCCGTGTTATCTCAGAGGTATATTTGCATTGCAAAAGGACCGATGTGATCAGAATGAGTCTCTTGAGTGACACCAATAATTTGCCTTACACGTTACCCAATAGCAGTTATTTTAAATGAAATACTCACTAGTAATGTAAATTTTTGACTTGCATTGAGAGAAATAGGTCATTAATTCGTAATTATCTTATCATTCCGCGTAATTGGTTATTTTACTGTGATTAAACTGTTTTTCATTTTTTTCGCAACGATGATATAAGATATACTCTGAAACAAGTCTAATATAACAATTGTTGCATCTTGCGTGTGGTATTTACATATCATGTCACATAACGATACGTCCGGGAATATCCAGTATTACTGCACATTAATATATGGTATGGAGATAATGTTTGACCCTGGGGAAACTGGCTTAACTACTGGTCTATACATCATGATCAGTCTTGTGTTTGTCTTGGCAAATTACCGACTTTGCAACAGACTTCTATTGCAATATATGTATATACACGTTGATAAGAGCAAACTTGCTGCCTAACAGCGTGTATTGTGACGAATTGTTAAAGTCCTTCATGCAGAAGATACTAATTTTATGTGTCTAATAAGGTTGCTAATATCGAATCAATAAATTCAAAACAAATAATTCAAAGAGTAGAAATGTGCTAGAAATGTTGAACTTAGTTTGGCAGCTTTTGATATGTTGGTCAACTTAGCATGGGTACTAAGGAGGTGTTGGTCAATATAATGTGTCTAATTTCTAGAGAGGTTTGTAATAATAATAATAATAATAACTAATTTATTTATTGTGGATTACATATTTGACAGTTAATATCAATTTTCAATAAGGTCCTCTGAAACGAAAAAACCAAAATAACAAATAAAAATAATAATAACGTCATCTAAGTGTGGTTATTTTAGAGAGAGGTTTATCAACCAAGTGTAGGTACTTTCGAGAGCTTATTCAACTGAGAGTGTCAACCAAGTGTGACAGTTCTGGAGAGTGTGTGATGATGTACATGTACATAACATATAACAGTTTACCCTATATAATTTTGTAGCACGGCTTACAGCAGATAACGCCGAAATTGTCAATGTTACATCGCCGTAATGATCAGTGGGTCTTGTTCCTGTTTGAATATATCGCCTAAATGTTCAAGTCTGAAACTAAACTTAGACGCAATGTTATCGAATTATGCAAATGAAGCAATTTCATCAATATCTAAACATAATCACCGTGATGTACTAAACATTTATTTTCGGTTTCCATGTATCGACGTAATAATTTGCAATGCCGGAATTAACGTTAGAATGGAATTCTTACGAATTATCAAAATTTACGAATTTCGCTTAAATTTAAACTTAATCATCGTTGTGATCCATACTTCAAGCTCCGTAATGTTCAATAATTATTTACATCCTGTGAAGCAAACATCGTTTCAATGCCTTCTTTCAGTATTTTAGGAATTCAATTATTATCGGCTAACATGTTGTATGTACAGCAGCCTTAGTTTATCCACACACTGTAATTGGTGAGTGAAGTTTAGTATTGTACACGTCTAATACCGACTCTACGAAAACCGACGACAAGAAACATGTAGGTTCATATTTCTGAGAATATGACTTATTGTGTGATGATATTTATTATATAATGGATAATTTTGTTACTATGGATACGATCATTGAAGAGTCTCTAAATGGAGGTAAACATTTCTCTTTTAGCTATAATCGAAATAAATTCAGAAAAGGTTCATTTGTGACAGGAAATGTAATACGTTGAGATTTAATGTTTCAAAATGAATTTGAACAAATGATACAATATGATTATGAAATACTTTATGTGAGATTTTGTCAGATTTAACGAATTACAGCACAAACACTAAAGCATTGAGCGAAACGATTTCGGGTTTTCATATTTTGATAAAGAAATATTAGTTTTCGTCTCTAAATGGATTTAAACATTTTTCGATTTCACTTTTTAGTAATATTCGAAATACATAAAGCAAAGGTTAATCTATGTCAGAAAATATAACACGTTTCCGAGCTAACATTATCATGAATATCTTAAATTTAATGTTTCAAAAATAATTTGTACATATAATGTAACAGGATTTTGTGAGACTTTATCTTAGATTTTTACAGATTTAACGAATTTCAGTACAAAAACTATAGCATTGAATGAAACCACCATATAAAAAGTGATAAACATGCATAATGCTTCAGTATATTTCACAGAACATTCTTATTATGTCCATTAGTGTGTTATAGATACCGGCGGTATAATATTAATGTAAACAGTAGCATCCTAGTACTCGAAACATTTTAGTGAGAAATAAGAGATACATCCGGTGTTAAAATTATTGAATTTCGGTGACAATTACTTCTGGCAAAATGCATATAAAATATCCTGCCTGTTGTCCAATCGTAAATTACAAGGGTTGCTGGAGAGGATAAAAACACACTTTTGTTTTAGGCATTGCGCAAGTCCGTTACATAGTTATCACAGGAAGACAAAAAAGCACAGGGGCAATTAATTTCTAGGCTTTGATCTGAAAAAACATGATAATTTTGTGTATTTCCCAAATTTACCACGAACCAAGTACCTCAATGTCGCTACGGACCTGTGTATGGCTCAGCATATTAGTTACCTTCCTGGTAGATGCAGTGTCTGGGCAGTTAAATTTAATTTGAAATAGGAAATTATTTGAGACGACTACTTTATATTCAGATTTAGAACCCCCTAATACGTTTTGACAATGGTTACTAGTATATGATATTCGTATATACTATAGGTTTCTCGTCTAATATATGTAGACATTCGATTTGTTTGTGCAGAGTTACGTTGCCTCTATTCTTGAATAGAAAACATGAATTGGCAATAATTCAAATTCATATTCGATTATATATACACCCACATAGATACATAGATGTAATATCCGTGCATTCTGAGATGACGGATGTATGATATTATTTATCATAAAAAACTGCAATCCTCCATGTGAGAACAATGTTCTCCGACGTGTGAAATAATAAATACGTTACGCCATCAGCAGTTGTTTGGTGCGAAACATAACATGTGTAGCAAGAGTTGATTAGGAAATGTTGATCTTCAAAGACAACTCATGGCGGATCCAATATGTATCTTCTAGATACACCGCGTACACACGGTGACTACATGTTGTCTAGAATAGTGCGACGCCAATAACTGTTATTTGTGTACGCCCAAACTATGTTGACACATTTTGTATGACACGAAACTGTCACCGAACCAACTGTTTTGTTTATTTCTTTGCATTATAATAACTTTCTCTGGGCTAGGGTAATGGGTTAGGCATGCTCCTATAATGCGTCTAGAAATATCAAAGATGATAGAGGAGGCATCGTTCAACTTTATCAGATTGATACAGAAAACAGAAAAAAAACATCACAAACCACACTTACACGGTACACTGTCCAACATAATATTTAACGAGAACGCATAAATTTCTCCTTCCCTTTGGTTTCTACAACAAGTCTGGGGATTTGAGATTTGAATGTATTTAGAGCATGCTAAACTAGTATTTTTTCCTTAAGTAAACGTTTCTCGATAGTTTTTATAATCGTGACTTTCCAGCTGTAGGTTCGAAGTTTTTTTGTATGATGGCGCTCATAAAACATGCAATCAATGTAATCCAATATCGTCCTACGCCTGCTCATATTTTGCACACTTACTATTTCTCGAAATATTATGAAAATAATTAAACTGTTTTCGATATTTAAATAAAAACATTCCATGACAAGTTAATAGTTATGTGTCAAGTGTAACAGTTTAAATACATTTTGTTTTGAGAAATAATCAGCATTCTTTTATATTGAAAACATTATTAAATGTTATAAACCAAATCTCGCGATCAAGTGTTATTTGAAACGTGTTTATATTGCGTGCTGATTTAGTGTTTATCATGGTATTGCGTGTGTTAGCTATATCACTCACTTTATCTGTGATGTATGCAGAAGATGTCCGCATTTATTTTAACCGGAAATGGAATCCATTGATATAAATGACCGAGGCGTTTAACTGAAACGTTCACCACGTTTCCAATAACAAAATACACTTATATGTCACATGTGTATGTAAACCTTCCGTGGCTATATTATATATAACTATCGGTTGATCACTTGTCCTTTTGCTTGTACTCTGTCTTCTCGAAACCATTCAATCGAAGATTTAGGGGTTGGTGACTGGATCAATCACCATGCACAGATCGTCGAATCAGACCATACTATTGTAAGCATCAAACCACAGTCAATTTTTCTTCGCAGATCTCTAAATTGTTCTCATTGATGCTTAGATTTCTAACAGAGTTTGTTCTCATATTCATTTAAAATGTACATTTTTCCTGCCGCCAGCTAAGTAAATTATACTTTTCTATACAAACTGTTATCTATTCATGGCAAATCGCTGTGCGCCGATATTTGTACTGATTACAATGTCATCAACATCAACTCAACATCATATTCATACACACATGAAAACATTATATCCAACCACTTCTTTAAAATCTTATTTGTCTTCGAGGGGTTCCTGGAATAGGACCACTAATTTCTCACGTCGTTAATCATAATTTAGTCCAGTCAAATTAACATTAAAGGTAAAACAAATTGCAACATAAGCTATTTTTCGATTTTTGGCTAGGTTATCATATGCTGATCACCAGAAAAAAAGTCCTCAAAAAAATTATGTGTCTAAAGGTGAAAAATCCAAGATGGCTTCCATGATGGCCGCCATGAACTATATAACCTCTAAATATCAATTTTGTAGTTTTATATATAGATATAATTCTTCATAATTTGATTGATAATGTTCATTTAGTAGTGTCCTTCAAATTTTTCTTGCAACAGTGACCACTTTCAGGCCAAGGTAAAAGGCCATTTCAAGGACGAAATTCGAAAAAAGCTTAAAAATATGTTGTTTCCCTCTTATTTTCCTTGCCCTATTATAGATTTCAACCTTTTCCTATCGTTATAAAGTTGATATAATGGTTGTTTAGTATGTATTGATTCAATATGAATAATATTTTTAATTTAGAACATTACAGTTCGGTTAAAACAGCCACTTTTAATCTAGTATATGGTATCCGAGACGTTTAGGATTCGAAACTATTATTTGTTTGATATCACTTTTATAATTTATATGTAGATATAATGATTCATATTTGGATTGAAAATGTTCATTAGGTAGTGTCCTTAACATTTACTCACAACAGTAACCATATGAAAGCCAATGTCAAGGTCATTTCGAGGTCAAAATGTGAAAAGCTTAGTTAGTCTTACAAATGATATACTAGTAAATAACTGTTTACAAGTAAAAATACTTAGTACACTTAAATATAGTGAACTTAAAACCAGAATCAAACAATGACCATTTGAAGGTCAAGGTGCAAATCTTTGAAGGTCAACTTTTTAAGTATATCGATTTTATTAGCGCTCTAAGTTTAATATTTACGTTATGTAGAACTCATGTATGTTGGAAATACTCATCCAATGCCCTATGGGGGTTCTTCAGTTTGAAACAGTCATATTTGACATAACAAGGGACTCATAAATGTTGGGAACTGTCACCCTATGTACTGTTAGGGACTCGCTATTATTGGGAAGTATCATTATCAGTACTATGGGGGACTCACCAGTGTTGGAGACGGTCATTGTCAGTAAGTATCAGGGACAAAACAATGACACAATATTCACCATATGTCCCACCTTGAGCATAAGAAACATTCATCCTTTATTCCACGGAGGTATGGAACTGTTATCTAAGATCTTAGGTACTAAGTGGGACTCACCAGTGTAGAGAACTGTCATCCGATATACTATTGGCCATTCCGCAGAGTAGTTAACTGCCATCTTATGTCATATTAGGGACACACTAGTGCAGTGAACTGTCATTATAGGTCACCCCCTTGAGAAAAGTCATCCTAAAACTTATTTGTAGTTGCCATAAGGAACTCACCAGTGTTTGCATCCGTCCAAATAGGGCCTATGGTAATTGAGCATATTCCCATAAGGGGACTTACTAGTGTATCGAACTGTCACAGTTAAAAGGACTCACAAGGGTTTAGAGAAGTCATCATATATCCTTAGCTGAACTTACCAGTATTTTGAAAAGTAGTCGCCCAAGGCTTTCTATAGACCAACTACTGTATGAAAAATCAATGAAGGTCATATGGGGACCTCGTCAATGCTCAAAAGATTATACAACGCCCTGACGTCGCGTCACAAGTTGGAGCTATTTTACTTTTGTGGCGATTTTATTTCTTGTTAAGTGATTCTGTTGTTCACCCGTCGCGTAACTATATAATGTTATACACCATTTTAAAGAGAAACAAATGTTTTACACAAATGTTTAGTTTTCCTTTAAAAATGATGAATGATTAAGACGTCAGTTTGTTTGAAATACTAAAAAGCTACAAAATACACGCTGTAGAGATGTAACACATTTTGTCGAGCAGTTGCAGTAAAACCTAATTTTCGTCAATACTTTTACGCCAAAAAACGTTAAAATTTTACGTGACAAGAATTTAAACAAGGTGCTTCAGATATAAGTTCCGTAGATTCGCTTAACGTACCGGAAGTTGAAAAATAAACATGGTTTGAAGAAAAATATTGATGTAGAGATTTCGAAAAAAATAGCGTTTCGACTAAAAGTAAGAATTTAAAATGTGAATTACGCCTATCATTTTCAACGCACGTTTTAAATATTAGAAAACGCAAATATTGTTTTTTCCTAGATAAAAATGTGTGAAAACTCAAGTGATAAAATGACATAAACAATGATTTTTCCTTGTTTTTCTATGTCCACAGAAATGTCCCACTTGCGTCAAAAATACGTTCGTTATGTAAACCGTAATTTTCGTTTCTTCTTTATATTTTATGCTTTGTGAATTGCTAGAAAACGACTGAAAAAATAAAATATTGTTTTTATTCTGAATCTATACACGTAATATGATGTTAATTACTCCTAGGATTATAAAATGGTACGTAATAATCCATGTCCACAGAAATGTCCCACGGCACGTTTTAGGCGACGCTGACGTTAATGTCTACTTAATGTATTCTACAAGTACAACTTCTTTTTGCATGTCATTGATTAATTATATGCGTAACCCTTTTATAAAACATTCTTCATTTGATGAATATGCTAAAAGGAGAGTTTTAAATGGAAAATATTATATTTACAACCATACTTTTTACTGGATATATACATGTATATATAGAGATAGGTTAGTTTTAAACGAAGTTATATGCGGATCCACTGTACATATATTATTCGATTACTTTTGCTAAATGTATTTTAGTATGTTTTTAATTTAAGAATGATATATTTTTTCCTCAGTCGTAACTCGTAACACATACATGTATGCAAAGTATAGCACAACAACAAAGGTGTTGTGGTTATTTACAATCAACCATTTTGTCGCTAAAATATCGCTTCATTATTGTAAATTGTCATTCATTTTGTCATAGTTAAATTCTGCCATTCTTGGGATGTGCCACCAATACACATTAGAACACAAATAGTGTGCTAACCTTGATGTTATTGTGCGTCCGAGATTTAATTATAATGACAATAATACGCTAAATTAACGCCGACCATATTTAGCTAAAATGACGGCGTTTGACGTTACGCAAACTAGCTCCAACTTGTGACGCGACGTCCCTATGAAAGGCTAAATAAGCGTTGATTCACTTTCGACAGTCGTATTAAGCCCTGCGGTGGAGTCATCGGTATTGGCAGCAGTCATAGTTGGGTCTACAAGGAACATCAGTGTTAGATACAAAATTATGTAGGCATTATGTGGGAGACTCGGCAGTGCTTGTACAAGTCATTCAAAGACGCAGTTGTTTTAATTAGACCCTATTGTAAGACGCACGTGTACTGGAAGCAAACCTATAAGGATCTATAAATGACTCATCAGAGTTGGAAACAGACATGCAAAATCCTCTGAGGTACTTGTCTTACATGTAGACCCTTAGTGATTCGGGGGTGTTGACAGCAGACATATAATGGTCCATGGAAGACTTATCAGTGTTCGTTACAAGCATAATAGTACACATGTATATGAAGCACTCCCCAGTGTTGAAAGCGGTAATCAAAGGTCCTTTCGGACTCATGAGTGTTGGGAACCATCAATGAAGGTATAATAGGAGTCACATCAGTGCTTGCAGAAGTTGCCATAGTCATTGTTGGAACTCATCAGCGTTGGCTACATCCGTCCTATGTCATAAAGGGAACTCATCAGAGCTGATACCACTTATCCTAGTCCCTGCGGGGACTTACAAGTGTTGATAACAATGTTCTATCGATGACTGATCAGTGTAGGAACAATCACAAGGTACTATTAAAGTGCATTAATTAGTAGATTCAATAATGTTGGGGAACTAGTATTCTATGTACTGAAAGGTCTCACCATTAAACAGAGCATTCATCTTAAGCACATATATGTGTTGGGAACCATTAATGTAGTGTCAATAGGGGACTTATCAGTGCAGAGATTATCATTCGCCCGACCTGGTACTAGTCAGTGTTGGCAACATGTTATGTATCAAAGTCCTTGTAGTTTGGCCTTGTTTATATAATGGAATCATTGGACGTTGAGAATAGTTTTTACATACCACATAGAAGAATCATCAGTGGTTACACTGCTAACAACAACCACACAAGATCCAATTGAATAATCAGAACTGTTGTTAACAGCCATTCAATAATTCAAGGCTCTAATTGTAGGAGCAAGCCTGAACAATCATCAACGACCTCATGGCAGTATTCAGTTTTGACACAGTCAGTTTTGGAACTATGTGATGCTCAGCAATGTACTGAACAAGTAGCATAGGCCCTATGGGCAACATACAGGGTTGGAATATTCATCCTCGTTATATGAGTTACCACATTCCTCATCCACCAATGTTCCAAGCACACATGCAACATACTGAACATTGTTTTACTTTAAGCAACAGTACAAGACAAATATCTAATCCACTGAAAAAATACAGTGTGGAAATACCATTGCATTGTAACTGTGTATTTTTGTATCCTGAACGACCTTGACCCTTAATAGGTTAGTGTTGTAGATTATACGGTACCAACTACGTTAATGCTTTAATAGCCTTAGAAAATGTGAAATATATCTAATATCAATGAAAATATAGCATAATAATCTTTTTTCCTGTAATTTGACCTTGAAATGACATTGACCTTGTCCTCAAAACTATCATTGTTGCAGACAATTTAAAAAACCTTATTCAATTTATAACATTCACACAATCATTTAGTTATACCAATGATATTTCTAATGCTACAACTGATAATAATATTTATCACAATCAGCTCTCGGGCATGATGTACTGGAGTAAAACTGGCTGTTTTCACAAATTTCAATATTCTGATTTAAACATATACCTTATAATGAAGAAATATACACTTATCGACTACGTTCATGCTTTAATAACCTCATACAATGTAGAATAGATCTTAAAACAATGAAAGTATAGAGGAAAATTATTTTTTTCAGCGTTTTTAGTAATTTGACCTCGAAATGACATTGACCTTGACCTTTGAGTGGTCACTTATCCCATCCAATTTGATGCACACCTTTTTATTAACACTTTCCATGCAAATATTCCTTATTATATCTATATATAGAACTACCTCGTTAGAAAATTGATAGTTAGTGGTTCAGCAATTTATGGCAGACATCCTGGACGCCATCTTGGATTTCACCCCTTTCCCCTTATCAAATTTGTGAGGACTTTTTTTCTAATGTCCGCCAAGGTTTGAACTTGACGTGGGTGGTAAAATTGTTTCTGTTGCAATTTGTTTTGGGTTAGGCTCATTTTGAGCCTAATTTGACTGGACTAATTTGAATTACAAGGGACATGCTCATAGGGCATCCATTTTGTCTAAGATATATTATATCGCTTTGTGAATACCATTTTGTTCTATCTATAGAAGTATAATCGTTATAATAATTACTCATCAGAGGCAATTGAATTTCTTCTGTAAGAGTAATATATACGAAACAAAAATGATGTCATTAAGAAACGATGAAACGTCTACTTAATACGTCATTCGTTTTTAAAAACCGTGATGCATTTTTTGTGGTTTATTGTCCATACCTACAAGCTTGTGATACGAAGACAACTATCATTGTGTCAACTGAGGTCAACAAGACCCTGTATAATAGAAGCGGGCAACATTCCAGTAGATGATTGTATGTTATATGAGAACAGGGCGACATCGGAGGACAACGTGACAGCAGTGAACACGCGACAAACAGAATTTGGTGCAACTGAGCTCAGACAGAATCGTTACCGCTCAGGATGGTGTGACAGCAACGAAGTCAGCAAACAACTGTAGCTTTTGAAAACATCGTAACATCGTTATTGGCGTGAGCTAATCATTGCACAGTGCATATTGCAATTTGTTTTGGTGCAAGTGCTGTTGGTGCTTTAATGACATGGCATGCAGTCACAACAATTCACACTGTTAACTTGATTTCTAATTTTATTTAACGTTAAGGATATTAAGTGTTGATCTATCGCACTGTTTTCAATAGTATATGCTTTAAGTAATTGGATATCATCATGCAGTCAGTCTAACAATATTGTACTCTGACACAAGCAGTCTGGGCATGTTTACATCTTACTGAATAGGAAACTGATATTATATACTCGAGATTCGAGAGGGATTATGATATACTTTCCGTACATGTTCGTTGCATGTCGCGTTGCTATAGAAATACGTTTTGGTGGACTAAGGTATGGCAGTTTTCAAATAATGTAAATTGCCAATAATACTAGATGGTATAAAATTTTAATATTGTTTTAATACAAAAGTAAGAACATTGGCATTTTTGTCATTGTCCACGTTCTAACTCAATACTCCTAACGCAGAAATAACTTTTGTGAATTGATTTATTTGGATGCAAAGGGTGGTCCCTATGAGGTATAGGGGTCATAAAGAAAATTGATTTCATTTATTATCAATTTGCATTTAGTCTTATGAGTGGCACCACTACTTTTCTTTGCACATGTCCAAATAGCAGTTATTTTTTCAATGCAAAATGTGTGTATTTCAATAGCCATGTAAATGTTTGACTAGCATTGAGCACAGTGCATCTTTCAAATGTAGGGTCATAAATTCGTTATACAAAGTCATTTTAGTAATCTGCGAAATTGGGTATCTGTTTTCGTGTTATTAGCTTCTTCGTCTCGTCATAAATGATGTAATATACAGAAGATAAACTCTAGTACGTATGGGGAGCGGTGGCCTAGAGGTAGGGCGCGCGCTTCAGGATCGAGAGGTCCCGGGTTCGATCCCCCTCTGGACCACTGGTCAAAATCTCTGAGCAAGACCCACAGCTCCACTCCACCATGGTGTAAAATGGTACCTGTGAGGGCAGTGTCTATTCCTGGGCGCCGCAGATCGATGTTGGCTGCCACACCACAGGAGAGAAATAGTCTCCCTGGGGAGACACGAGTGTAGGTTTCAATATGTAGCCCAATGACCAGGGGAGTTAAAATGTCAAAGGGTGCTTGAGCGGCCTAACAGCTGAAAAGAGCCCTAGAAAATTGGTAACTTAACTTTTTTTTAACTTAACTTAGTACAAGTCTTATATAAAGAATGTTGCATCTCGCGTGCGGTATTTACATATCATGTCATACAATGAAATGTCAGGGAATATCCGGTATTACTGCACAGTAATATTATGGTATGGAGATAATGTTTGACCCTTGGGAAACTGGCTTAACTACTGGTCTATACATCATGATCAATCTTGGCGTTTTCCTTGGCACATTATCAGTTTTGCACCCATGAAATGTTGTAAATATTTGAGATACTGGACATTTATTGCAACACATACACACACCTTCATAAGAGGGGGTATTGTTGCCAGAGAGAGTGTATTATGACGGATTATTGAGGTAAATCATAATGAAGATACCAACTTTATGTGCCTGATAAGGTTGCTGGTATCGAATCTATCAATTAAAAACAAATTATTCACTGATTATAAATGTGCTAGTAATGTTGAACTTAATTTGGCAGCTATAGATATCTTGGTCAACTTAGCTTCGATACTCAAGAGGTGTTGGTCAATACAGTGAATCAACTTTCTAGAGAGGTTTGACAAAAAATAAGTTAACATTTAAGTGAGGTTAGTCAACTAAGTGTGGATATTTTAGAGAGAGGTTTATCAACCAAGTATAGTTACTTTCGAGAGCTTGTTCAACGAAGAGTGTCAATCAAGTGGTACAGTTTGGGAGGTCGATTGAGGACGTACATGTAGATGTTCTATAACAGTTTACCCTACGTTTCATTATGTAACATGGCTTACAGCAGATAACGCCGAAATTGGCAATGTTCCGTCGCCGCCATGATCAATGCGTCTTGAATATATCGCATTAATGTTCAATTCTGAAATTCAACTTAGACGCAATGTTATCGAATTATGTAAATTGACCAATTTCATCAATATCTAAACATAATCACCGTGATGTACTTAACATTACTTTTCGGTTTCCATGTATCGACGTAATAATTTGCAATACCGGAATTAACATTAGAATGGAATGCTTACGAATTATCAAAATTTACGAATTTCGCTTATATTTAAACTTAATCATGGTGGTGATCCAAACTTCACGTTCTGGTTTTCATTCACCGCCGTTATGTTCAATAATTATTTACATCCTGTGAAGCAAACATCGTTGCAATGCCTTCTTTCGGTCTTTTAAGAATCCAATTATCATCGGCTAACATGTTGTATGTACAGCAGCCTTAGTTTATCCACACACTGTTGCTGGCGAGTGAAGTTTAGTATTGTACACGTCTATTACAGATTCTATGAAAACCGACGATAAGATAAATACGAGATATTTCTGAGAATATGACTTATTCTGAGAGGATATTTAACATATAATGGATACTTTTATTACTATGGATACGATCATGGAAGAGTCTCAAAATGGAGGTAAATTTTATCAATTTCATGTTTAAGTAATAGTCGAAATTGGATAAAGGTTAAGTTGTGTCAGGAGATGTAATACTAATACGTTTAGATTAATGTATCAAAATGAAAGTAAACAAATTATAAAACATGCTTCTGAAAGACTTTATCTGAGATCTTGACAAAATGAATAACAGTACAAAAACTATAGCATTGATTGAAACGATTTCGTGTTTTGATATTGTGATAAATCAACATTCATCTTCGCAATTGATTGAGTCTCTAAATGGAGATTTATCAATTTTACTTTTTAGTAATCTTCGAAATAAATTCATCAAAGGTTAATTTGTGGCAGAAATTGTAACTGTTCCCGAGAAAACATTATCATGAATATCTTCGATTTAATGTTTAAAATGAATTTGTACAAATAATGTAACAGGATTCCGAGAGACATTATCTGAGATTTTGACTGATTTAATGAATAAGAGTACAAAACTACAACATTGAATGAAACGATTTCGGGTTTTGATATTTTGATAAAACGTTCTTCATCTTCGTAATTGATTGAGTCTCTAAATGGAGGTAAACATGCATCGATTTAACTTTCTTAGTAATATTCGAAATAAATTTAGCAAAGGTTAATCTCTGTCAGGAAATATAACAAGTTTCTGAGAGAACGTTATCATGAATATCTTAGATTTAATGTTTCAAAAATGATTTGTACAAATAATGTTACAGGATTCTGAGAGACTTTATCTCAGACTTTGACAGACTTAATGAATAAGATCACAAAAACGATAGCATTGAATAAAACGATTTCATGTTCAAAACAATCTTCGAAACAATCTTCCTGCTTTTAATTGATTTTATTTTCAATGCAACTCGTTTCTGAGTAGCCACAAATATAGAAAAGTGCTAAATGTGAATAATGCGCCAGTTTATTTTGCAGACATTTCTTATAATGTCCATTAGACTTTAGTGTGTAATAGATACATATGGTGTAATAGTAATGTTAAAAGTAGCATACTAGTACCCGAAACTTTTTATTGAGAAATACGAGATAAACCCGGTGTTAAAATTATTGAATTTCGTTCACTATCACTTCTGGCAAAAATGCATATAAAATATCCTGCCTGTCGCCCAACCGTAAACTACAAAGGTCTCTGGAGTGGATAGAAATACACTGTTGTTTAAGGCCATACACAAGTCCATTAAATCGTAATCACAGAAAAACAGCACAAAGACAATTAATTTCTAGGCTTTGATCTGAAAAACGTGATAATTTTGTGTATTTCCTAAATTTACTCCGAACCAAATACCTCTGTCTGGCTACGGACCTGTTATTATAGCTACATATTAGCAATAGCTCAACATATGAGTTAGCTTCATAGTAGATGCAGTGTCCGGACAGTTAAATTTGAAATAGGATATCATTTGAGACGATCACTTTATATTCAGATTTAGTATACTTACCATGATACCCCCTTATACGTTTTGACAATGGTTATATGATATATATTCTTATATACTATATGTCTCTCATCAAATATATGTAGAAATTCGATTTGTTTGTACAAACTTACGGTGCCTCTATTCTTGAATAGAAAGCATGCATTGGCAATAATTCAAATTCATATTTGATTATATATATTCGAGGGGTGTACCAGAATTACGTAGACTTTTGTCATTACTTTTTTATTTAGGCATGTATTGCCACCAAATTTGCCGTACCAAAACGTCAAACCTTTTTCAAGAGAAACATTAAAAATATTTTCTGACGGAATGTAAGAAAGTTATTTAATTTGTCGCCATAGTAACCAAAATTTGGATAGGCGGGGCAGAGAATTTTAAAATCTCTTTTGGCATTATTCAACTGCTTATACCTCACATATATCAAGTCTAATTTCTACACGACTTCGTGATATGCAAGCTCAATATCCGTGGAACATACACCATTGATTTCGACATTATAAAGGTTACCGTCGTTGATTTATGGTACAAAACAGGCTACAGCTGCTGCGCGTCACCAGTGAAAATATGACGTTAGCAAAATACGCTGGAAATCGCATCAACATGAAGTTTTGTGTGAACCTCGGGAAGACGCCAAAACAACCGCTTTAAATGTTAGAACCTGCTAACTCTAAATCTCTTTATCAAGTTATCTGTTTTTCAAACGACACAAGCGCATCAATCCTGGTCGAGAAAACTAAAACGACATGGACCGACAGCGAAAACCAACGGCGAATGCGACGTCACAATGCGTTTTCTTGGACCACATCGACCTGGATCGACGTTCTATTATAAGGGTTATATGCAATATTACTGGTAATATATTGGAACTTTTATCACATTTAAGGTAGCAAATAAACATTCGTAAGTTTTGTGTACGATTGTGCCCATCTTTATAGCAACAATGTACACAATAAGGAGCTTCACTTATACCGGACATTCCGCTGTCGTCATGTCGTTCCGTTGACGTGCCCCACATACTGTACCCCTATCTATCCACGGAAGCTGCATAATTTGATCCAAATAAGATACGGCTTTGAAATTTCACGTACTTACGCAGTAAATATTATTTGCAATCCACAGAAAAGTATTTGTTTGTATGATGAATGGTATGGAACGTATGGCAAAAGTCTACGTAATTCTGGTACACCCCTCGTACACACATAGATACATAGATGCAATATCCGTGCATTCTGAGGTGACGGATGTATGATATTATTTATCATAAAAAACTGCAACCCTCCATGTGAGAACAATGATCTCCGACGTGTGAAATAACAAATACGTTACGTCATCAGCTGTTGTTTGGTGCGAAACATTACATGTGTAGCAAGAATTGATTAGGAAATGTTGATCTCCAAAGACAACTCATGGCGGATCCTATACGTATCTTCTAGATACACCGCGTACACACGGTGACTACATGTTGTCTAAAATACTACACCGCCAATAACAAGTCTATTATAACGACTGTTGCATCTCTCGTGTGGTATTATACAAGTCTAATATAACGACTGTTATATCTCACGTGTGGTATTATACAAGTCTAATATAACGACTGTTGTATCTCGCGTGTGGTATTATACAAGTCTAATATAACGACTGTTGTATCTCACGTGTGGTATTACACAAGTCTAATATAACGACTGTTGTATCTCTCGTGTGGTATTACACAAGTCTAATATAACGACTGTTGTATCTCTCGTGTGGTATTATACAAGTCTAATATTACGACTGTTGCACCTCTCGTGTGGTATTATACAAGTCTAATATAACGACTGTTGCATCTCTCGTGTGGTATTACACAAGTCTAATATAACGACTGTTGCACCTCTCGTGTGGTATTATACAAGTCTAATATAAAGACTGTTGCATCTCGCGTGAGGTATTATACAAGTCTAATATAACGACTGTTGTATCTCTCGTGTGGTATTATACAAGTCTAATATAACGACTGTTGCACCTCTCGTGTGGTATTATACAAGTCTAATATAACGACTGTTGCATCTCGTGTGGTATTATGCAAGTCTAATATAACGACTGTTGCATCTCGCGTGTGGTATTATACAAGTCTGATATAACGACTGTTGTATCTCGCGAGTGGTATTATACAAGTCTAATATAACGACTGTTGTATCTCTTGTGTGGTATTATACACGTGTAATATAACGACTGTTGTATCTCGCGTGTGGTATTATACAAGTCTAATATAACGACTGTTGCATCTCGTGTGGTATTATACACGTCTAATATAACGACTGTTGCATCCCGCGAGTGGTATTATACAAGTCTAATATAACGACTGTTACATCTTGCGTGTGGTTTTAACATATCAAGTCACACAACGACACGTCTGGGAATATCCAGTGATATTTACACAATAATATATGGTATGGGGATAATGTTTGACCCTGGGGAAACTGGCTTAACTACTGATCTATACATCATGATTAATCTTGTCTTTCTCTTGGTAAATTACCGAAATTGCAACAGACTTCTATTGCAATATACATGTATGTATAAACACGTTCATTAGAGCAAACTTGCTGCCAAAGAGCATGTATTGTGACGGATTGTTAAAGTCCTTCATACAGAAGATACTAATTTGATGTGTCTATTAAGGTTGCTGATATCGAATCAATAAATTCAAAACAAATAATGCAAAGAGTAGAAATGTGCTAGTAATGCTGAACTTAGTTTGGCAGCTTTAGATATGTTGGTCAGGTGAGCTTAGATACCGAAGAGGTGTTGGTCAATATAGTGTGTCTACTTTCTAGAGTGTTTTGTCAACAAGATAAGTTAACTTTAATGTGAGGTTAGACAACTAAGTGTTGTTATTTTAGAGAGAGGTTTATAAACCAAATATAGTTACTTTCGAGAGCTTGTTCAACTGAGAGTGTCAACCAAGTGTGACAGTTCGGGAGAGTGTGTGATGATGTGCATGTACATAACATATAAAAGTTTACCCTATATAATTGTGTAACACGTCTTAGAGATAACTCCGAAATTGGCAATGTTCCATCGCCGTAATGACCAATGTGTCTTGTTCATGTTTGAATATATCGCCTAAATGTTCAATTCTGAAACTAAACTTCGACGCAAATGTTATATCGAATTATGTTAATTTACCAATTTCATCAATATCTAACTATAATTACCGTGATGTACTAAACATTTCTTTTCGGTTTCCATGTATCGACGTAATGACTTGCAATTCCTGAATTAACATTAGAATGGAATGCTTACGAATTATCAAAATTTACGAATTTCGCTTATATTTAAACTTAATCATCGTGGTGATTCAAACTTCACTTTCCGGTTTTCATATATCGCCGTAATGTTCAATAATTATTTACATCCTGTGAAGCAAACATCAATGCCTTATTTCAGTATTTTAAGAATCCAATTATTATCGGCTATCATGTTGTATGTACAGCAGTCTTTATCCTCACATTGTAACTGATGAGTAAAGTTTAGTACAGTACACGTCTAATACAGACTCTATGAAAATCGGCGACAAGAGAAATATGTTTATATTTCTGAGAATATGACTTATTCCGTGATGATATTCAGCATATAATGGATAATTTTGTTACTATGGATACGATCATTGAAGAGTGTCTAAATGGAGGTAAACGTTTATCAATTTCACTTTTTAGCAATATTAGAAATACATTCAGCAAAGCTTAATTTGCGTCAGAAAATTCAATACGTTCAGATCTAATGTCTCAAAATTAAATTGAACAAATGATAAAACATGATTCCGAAAGACTTTATCTGAGAGTTTGACAGATTTAACGAATAACTGCATAAAATCTATAGCATTGAGTGAAACGATTTCGGGTTTTGATATTTTGATATTCATCTTCATCTTCGTAATTGATTGGGTCTCTAAATGGAGGTAAACATGAATCAATTTAACTTTTTTAGTAATATTCGAAATGAATTCAACAAAGGTTAATCTCTGTCAGGAAATATAACTAGTTTCTGAGAGAACGTTATAATGAATATCTTAGATTTAATGTTTCAAAAATAATTTGTACAAATAACGTAACAGGATTCTGAGAGACTTTATCTCAGAGTTTGACAGATTTCATGAATAACAGCACAAAAACTATAGCATTGAATGAAACGATTTCATGTTCAAAACAATCTTCGAAACAATCTTCCTGTTTTTAATTGATTTTTTTCAATGCAATTCGTTTCTGAGTAGCCACAAATATAGAAAAGTGCTCAATGTGATTAATGCGAATTTCCGTCGTATCGCCATGGAAATACGTTCTGATGGACTTAGCTATGGCTTAAGTATACTTAATGGTACAGGAATTTAAAAGTATGAACACTAATTGGCTGACAAATATTTCTATTATTTTGTTCACATTCTAACGTAAGAAAACGTAGCTTAAAAATAACGTCTGAGGATTATGTTGTTTGTGTTTTATAGTGTCACTAGGAAGTATTTATAAGGCTCATTACGAAATTGAATATTTACTTTCATTTTTTTTCTTAAATTTGATATCCCCTAGTTCCATCAGTGACGACAATGTTATTTTCATTGCGTGTATAGTAATGCGTGACCCAATAGGGGTGTTTTTGTTTTCTCTTACAGTATAAATGTTTATGGAACAAAGAAAGTCGTTTAAATGTATGGCAATTAAAATGGGATCGTTTTACAACTCCGCGAAATTGCTCATTTCAATGTGGCTAAACTGTTTTCATTTAATTTAAGACTTTATCTCGTCATTGATGATGGAACAGATGAATAACTCCAGTACAAGTCTAATATAACAAGTGTTGCACCTCGCGTGTCGAATTTAAATATCAAGTCACACAACGACACGTCAGGGAATATCCGGTATTACTGCACAGTAATATATGGCGTGACGATAATGTTTGACCTTTAGGAAACTGACTTAACTACAGATATATACATCATGATCAATATTGGTTCAAGACTTGGCAAATTACCGATTACATCCGGTGAAGCAAACATCATTGCCTTCTTTCAGCACTTTAAAAATCAAATTATTATCGGCTAACATATTGTATGTACAACAACCTCAGTTTATCCACACTCTATGACTGATTAGTCAAGTTAGCAATGTACACGTCTAATACATTTCAACGAATTCGTATTCTGATTTGCCACCAATTAAGAAAAGTGATAAACATGAATTATGTGTCAGTATATTTCACTGACAATTGTAACAATGTCCATTACTGTGTAATAGATACAGACAGACTAATATTAATGTAAACAATATAAGCCTAGTACCCGAAACACTTTATTGAGTAATAAGAGATAAATCCGGTGTTAAAATTATTAAATTTCGTTTACTATTACTTCTGCAAAAATGCATATAAAATATCCTGCCTGTTGTCCAATCACTACAAGGGTTGCTGGAGAGGATAGAAACACACTTTTGTTTTAGGCCCTGCTCAAGTCCGTTAAATAGCACTCACAGGAAGACAATACTGCACAAGAACAATTAAGGTCTAGGCTTTGATCTGAAAAACGTGATAATTTTGTGTATTTTCCAAATTTACTCCGAACCAAGTACCTCTGTGAGGCTACGGACCTGTTATTATAGCTACATATATGGCTCAACATATAAGTTAGCTTCATGGTAGATGCAGTGTCCGGATAGTCAAATTTAATTTGAAATAGGATATTATTTGAGACGACTACTTTATATTCAGATTTAGAATACGAACCCTGATATCCCTAACACGTTTTGACATTTGTTATATGATATATATTCTTATATACTATATGTCTCTCATCAAAGATATGTAGACGTTCGATTTATTTGTACAAACTTACGGTGCCTCTATTCTTGAATAGAAAGCATGAATTGGCAATAATTCAAATTCATATTCGATTATATATACACACACATAGATACATAGATGCAATATCCGTTAATCACAGTTGACGGATGTATATTTATCACAAAACACCACAACCCTCCATGCGAGAACAATGTTCTCCGTCGTGTGATATAAAAAATACGTGACGTCATCAGCTGTTGTTCGGCGCGAAACATTACCCGTGTTGCAAGAGTCGTTTAGGAAATGGTGATCTCAAAAGACAACTCATGGTGGATCCTATATCTATCTTCTAGATCCACCGCGTGCACACGATTATTACGTGTTGTCTTAAATAATACACCGTCAATAAATGTTATTTTTGTACGCCAAACAATGCTCACACTTGTTGTATGACACGAAACTCTCACCCAAGTAATATTTTTTGTTATTCCTTTAAACACACAATTGAAGTAACTTTCTCTGGGCTAGGACAATGAATCAGTCATCCTCCAACCATCGTTGTTATGTGCTGCTTTCGTTGCTGTTGCTCCGGTTTTGACGTATTTTTCTTTTCCTGTTCTTTCCTGTTCAACGGTACGTCATACAACAAAGCTAAAATACTTGAACCACTGACAGACCAAGTTTAAGGTGTCGCCGAGTCCAAAATCTTTCTTCTTTCCTCTGGCTTCGACAATATGGCGTATTTTAAATTTGACTTCATCGAGGCTATAATAGTTCTACGTCAACTCACCTTTTCTAGGAATATTATAAAATTCATTAAACCTTTTCAGATTTTGAAATAAAAACTTCTCGTGACAAATGAATAGTTAAGTTTCAAGTATTAAATTCTAAATGCATTGTTCTCCTGAGAAACACAACCAACGTGTTGTTATAATTGAATCGATATCTAATGTTATAAATCACGTTTAAGTTTTATTTCAAACCTGTTCATTTCGTGTGTTTATCATGGTTTTGCATGTGATAGCTATATACCAATCCCTATATATTTGATATATACTGAAGATGTCCCGATTCATCTTAACCGGACCCGTCATCCCTTGAAATAAGTCAAAGTGGGTTTACCAGAAGCGTTTTTCACGATTCCAATCACAAAATACACTCATTTTTCACATTTGTGTGTAAACCTTCAGTGGTTATATTATGGTCTAACTATCGCTTGGTCACTTTTTCTCTTGTTTGTACTGTGCCTGTAACCTATTCAAACGAAGATATAGGGGTTGGTGACTAGAGCAACCAAATATGCACAGCTCGTCGAACCAGACCAGACTATAGTTAGTATCAAAACTCGGCAATTATTTCTTCGCAGATCTCTAAATTGTTCACAGTGATGAAAATAATTATTAGTACAAAAGTTGATCTCATTCATTTTAAATGTACATTATCTATTTTTTCCTATTGCCAGTAAAGTTGAATATATTTTTGTTACTTTTGACAATTTTGTTAGTATCCACTATATGTTGTTTTTAATTCTGTCGAAATTGTGATTGTGCATTACATTTCAACGTCTACGTTACTTGAAAAAGGGTTACATAAATATAGCATAATAAATGATAAATAAAGGAGAATATAAATATATGTAAACTGTTACTTATTCATGGCGAAGCGCTGTGCGCCGATATTTGTACAGTGAAGTTCCGCTAATAAGACCAGTCAAAATGTGGTCTTAATAGTGAATCGGTCTTATTAGCAGACCTTTTTTGTTCTAAATTTAATACTTTGGGACCTTAAACTGGCAAAAATCTGCATGATTTCAAAATAATATAAGTGGTCTTATTAGCGGAACTTTACTGTACTTATTACAATGTCATCAACTTAATGTCATATTCATACACACAGGCTAACATTTTATCCTCCCACTTCTGTAAAATCGAATTTGTCTTGTAGTTGTTCCTGGAAAAGGGCAACTAATTTGTCACGTCGTTAATCATAATTCTGAATCGCCCTGGACATTCTTAATAGGGCATTCGATGTTTGAGATACATATTGTTGTTTGTCAATATCATTTGCTTCTATCTATAGAAGGATACTCGTCGTAATATTTGCTCATCACAATCAATTTACCATCTTCTCTACATGAGTGCGTTAACTCCTTTCGTGACTGTAAGTGTAATATATAAGAAAAAGATTGATGTCATTGGTGATTTATTGTCCATACGTACAATTTTGTACGTCGTTGTAGAGCCTCAAACGTTACACTTGTGGTTTATTTTCTAGCAAGTGTCAAGTCTGGTTAGAAGACATAATGACGCATACGACCATAGGAGAATTTTCCAGAAATGTATTCACCATTTCTGTTATATTATAGTACTAGCATATAAAGTAACACACGTTGTTATAAAAAGAAATTGCAAGCAGTTGCATTGCATCACATTGTAGTATATAGTCATGTTTATTTAAAATCGGTGCACAATGTTATCTTCATTCAGTCTTTCAATATTCGTGGAACTTTTATTTATTTTGGTTATTAGTAACCGATCTTTTATTTGATGTTGTGTAACTGAATAGCAAACATTAATAACGTATTTTAATGAATGTACGCTTTGTAAGTTGTTGGTTATGGCGCGGAACGGTACTTGCATGCAGCGCAAGTTTGAAACACGTAGGGTGTTATTCACAAAGCTTCTTATGGTTCTAAGTTCCTAACGTTCGCCATAATTTGAAAACGTTTGATGCATATTATATATTTTGCCTATTCTTAATACATACTGTAAGTCTTACCTATAATGCTTATCAATAAGTTAAAGAATAAGACATCTCGAATGTCTTGTAAGAAAGTTGCTACCAAGATATTTTGTAAATTTTAAATCTTACATATTATTGACAAATCGGAGATCCTCACTCCACTTTCGAAAAAATCCCAAGAACAGCATGACAACAGTGGTAGCCGGCATTGACACTTTTTTGCACAGTAGAAACATACATGTACACTAGGGTCAGAGAGAATCGTTACCGCTTAGGACGGCGTGAAAGCAAAGGAGTCTGTAACTGTTGGAAATATCGTAACATTGTTATTGGTGTGAGCTAATCATGGTATCTCACAATCTGTTTTGGTGCAAGTGCTAGGGAAGAATTCATGACATGGAAGGAAATCACTAGCATGCACAATGTTAACATTATTTCTAATTGTATTTAATGTTTAGGATATCAACTGTTAATCTATCTCATTGCTGTCAACACTATACGTTTTAAGAGATAAACATAGGAGTGGATAGTGTGAGAACATATGGGGAATAAAACATATGTTTTATAGCTATAATGGAAGTCTTGAAAATGTAGCGCATTGCTCAATTATGTGTAAACTAGTGCAGTTTGCTAATTTTCTCCGATAGTTTATATGTGTGGAGTGTATCTAGCAGCGCGTCAATTGCAATTATATTCCACCATATAGTCAGTATATCAATATTGTACTCTGACATAAGCAGTATATATAGGTTTATATCTTACTGGAATAATATGAAAGTGACTTTGGATACTCAAGGGGGTTGCAGCCTAGGTTGTTAATAAACTTTCCGTACATTTTCGATGTATCTCGCGTGGTTATAGGAATACTTTCTGGTGGACTAGGTTCGTCAGTTCCAATTTTCTTATTCCTCCGGTATAGCAAGACGTATTATGAAAGAAATGTCAAAATTCTTTGTAAAAATAATTATAATTAATATTCCCTAGCACTTGTTGAAAACATCAATGACCTTGACCTATATTGGACTTTTTGATATTCAAATCTCATTTGTTTAAAAAAAATTGAAGATATACCGCTGGATGTTCGTGGTATTTCAAGAGTTTGCCGGTATAGAGTGGCTTTGCATTGCATGTATAACCTAGACAGAGCTTTGTAAAGTGGCCGTATTATTTTAACGTACATTTTGCATTATACATGCGCTACATATTGTTAATGGGGGCTGCCATTTTCTAATCATGTGACTGAAAATAGTTAAAAGTGTCGCCGTGTTATCTCAGAGGTATATTTGCATTGCAAAAGGACCGATGTGATCAGAATGAGTCTCTTGAGTGACACCAATAATTTGCCTTACACGTTACCCAATAGCAGTAATTTTAAATGAAATACTCACTAGTAATGTAAATTCTTGACTTGCATTGAGAGAAATAGGTCATTAATTCGTAATTATCTTATCATTCCGCGTAATTGGTTATTTTACTGTGATTAAACTGTTTTTCATTTTTTTCGCAACGATGATATAAGATATACTCTGAAACAAGTCTAATATAACAATTGTTGCATCTTGCGTGTGGTATTTACATATCATATCACACAACGATACGTCTGGGAATATCCAGTATTACTGCACATTAATATATGGTATGGAGATAATGTTTGACCCTGGGGAAACTGGCTTAACTACTGGTCTATACATCATGATCAGTCTTGTGTTTGTCTTGGCAAATTACCGACTTTGCAACAGACTTCTATTGCGATATATGTATATACACGTTGATTAGAGCAAACTTGCTACCTAACAGCGTGTATTGTGACGAATTGTTAAAGTCCTTCATGCAGAAGATACTAATTTTATGTGTCTAATAAGGTTGCTAATATCGAATCAATAAATTCAAAACAAATAATTCAAAGAGTAGAAATGTGCTAGAAATGTTGAACTTAGTTTGGCAGCTTTCGATATGTTGGTCAACTTAGCATGGGTACTAAGGAGGTGTTGGTCAATATAATGTGTCTAATTTCTAGAGAGGTTTGTAATAATAATAATGATAATAATAACTAATTTATTTATTGTGGATTACATATTTGACAGTTAATATCAATTTTCAATAAGGTCCTCTGAAACGAAAAAACCAAAATAACAAATAAAAATAATAATAACGTCATCTAAGTGTGGTTATTTTAGAGAGAGGTTTATCAACCAAGTGTAGTTACTTTCGAGAGCTTATTCAACTGAGAGTGTCAACCACGTGTGACAGTTCTGGAGAGTGTGTGATGATGTACATGTACATAACATATAACAGTTTACCCTATATAATTTTGTAGCACGGCTTACAGCAGATAACGCCGAAATTGTCAATGTTACATCGCCGTAATGATCAGTGGGTCTTGTTCCTGTTTGAATATATTGCCTAAATGTTCAAGTCTGAAACTAAACTTAGACGCAATGTTATCGACTTATGCAAATAAAGCAATTTCATCAATATCTAGAAATAATCACCGTGATGTACTAAACATTTATTTTTGGTTTCCATGTATCGACGTAATAATTTGCAATGCCGGAATTAACGTTAGAATGGAATTCTTACGAATTATCAAAATTTACGAATTTCGCTTAAATTTAAACTTAATCATCGTTGTGATCCATACTTCAAGCTCCGTAATGTTCAATAATTATTTACATCCTGTGAAGCAAACATCGTTTCAATGCCTTCTAGCAGTATTTTAACAATCCAATTATCATCGGCTATCATGTTGTATGTACAGCAGCCTTAGTTTATCCACACATTGTTGCTGGTGAGTGAAGTTTAGTACTGTACACGTCTAACACAGACTCGACGAAAACCGACGACAAGAAACATGTAGGTTCATATTTCTGAGAATATGACTTATTGTGTGATGATATTTATTATATAATGGATACTTTTGTTACTATGGATACGATCATTGAAGAGTCTCTAAATGGAGGTAAACATTTCTCTTTTAGCTATAATCGAAATAAATTCAGAAAAGGTTCATTTGTGACAGGAAATGTAATACGTTGAGATTTAATGTTTCAAAATGAATTTGAACAAATGATACAATATGATTATGAAATACTTTATCTGAGATTTTGTCAGATTTAACGAATTACAGCACAAACACTAAAGCATTGAGCGAAACGATTTCGGGTTTTCATATTTTGATAAAGAAATATTAGTATTCGTCTCTAAATGGAGTTAAACATTTTTCGATTTCACTTTTTAGCAATATTCGAAATACATAAAGCAAAGGTTAATCTATGTCAGAAAATATAACACGTTTCCGAGCTAACATTATCATGAATATCTTAAATTTAATGTTTCAAAAATAATTTGTACAAATAATGTAACAGGATTCTGTGAGACTTTATCTTAGATTTTTACAGATTTAACGAATTGCAGTACAAAAACTAAAGCATTGAATGAAACCACCATATAAAAAGTGATAAACATGCATAATGCTTCAGTATATTTCACAGAACATTCTTATTATGTCCATTAGTGTGTTATAGATACCGTCGGTATAATATTAATGTAAACAATAGCATCCTAGTACTCGAAACATTTTAGTGAGAAATAAGAGATACATCCGGTGTTAAAATTATTGAATTTCGGTGACAATTCCTTCTGGCAAAATGCATATAAATATCCTGCCTGTTGTCCAATCGTAAATTACAAGGGTTGCTGGAGAGGATAAAAACACACTTTTGTTTTAGGCATTGCGCGAGTCCGTTACATAGTTATCACAGGAAGACAAAAAAGCACAGGGGCAATTAATTTCTAGGCTTTGATCTGAAAAAACATGATAATTTTGTGTATTTCCCAAATTTACCACGAACCAAGTACCTCAATGTCGCTACGGACCTGTGTATTGCTCAGCATATTAGTTACCTTCCTGGTAGATGCAGTGTCTGGGCAGTTAAATTTAATTTGAAATAGGAAATTATTTGAGACGACTACTTTATATTCAGATTTAGAACCCGAGTTACGTTGCCTCTATTCTTGAATAGAAAACATGAATTGGCAATAATTCAAATTCATATTCGATTATATATACACACACATAGATACATAGATGTAATATCCGTGCATTCTGAGATGACGGATGTATGATATTATTTATCATAAAAAACTGCAATCCTCCATGTGAGAACAATGTTCTCCGACGTGTGAAATAATAAATACGTTACGCCATCAGCTGTTGTTTGGTGCGAAACATTACATGTGTAGCAAGAGTTGATTAGGAAATGTTGATCTTCAAAGACAACTCATGGCGGATCCAATATGTATCTTCTAGATACACCGCGTACACACGGTAACTACATGTTGTCTAAAATAGTGCGACGCCAATAACTGTTATTTGTGTACGCCCAAACTATGTTGACACATTTTGTATGACACGAAACTGTCACCGAACCAACTGTTTTGTTATTTCTTTGCAATTATAATTGACGTAACTTTCTCTGTGCTAGGGTTATGGATTAGGCATGCTCCTATAATACATCTAGAAGGATCAAAGAAGATAGAGGAGGCATCGTTAAACTTTATCAGATTGATACAGAAAACAGAAAAAAACATCACAAACCACACTTACACGGTACGCTATCCAACATAATATTTAACGAGAACACATAAACTTTTTCTCCTTACGTTTGGTTTCTACAACAAGTCTGGGGATTTGACATTTGAATGTATTTAGAGCATGCTGTACTAGTATTTTTTTTCTTAAGTAAAAGTTTCTCGATAGTTTTTATAATCGTGACATTCCAGCTGAAGGTTCGAAGTTTTTTTGTTTATGATGGCGCTCATAAAATAGGCAATCAATGTAATCCAATATCGTCCTACGCCTGCTCATATTTTGCACACGTACTATTTCTCGAAATAATATGAAAATAATTAAACTGTTTTCGATATTTAAATAAAAACATTCCATGACAAGTTTATAGTTATGTGTCAAGTGTAACATATTAAATACATTTTTTTCGAGAAATAAATCAGCATTCTTTTATATTGAAAACATTATCAAATGTTATAAACCAAGTCTCGAGATATAGTGTTATTTCAAACCTGTTTGTAATGCGTGCTGATACAGTGTATATCGTCTTTTTGTATGTGATAGCTTTATCATTCACTGTTTATGTGGTGTATGCAGAAGATTCCCCCATACATCTTAACCGTGAATGTAATCCCTTGATATAAATGACCGTGGTGTTTAACCGAATTATTCGATATGATTTCAATCACAAACTACACTCATATTTCACTTTTTGTATGCAAACCTTCAGTTGTTAAATTATGGTCGAACTAACGGTTATTCACTTTTTATTTTGCTTGATTTGTGACGTTTTCTTTTGCTTGAACTGTGCCGTCTTCAAATTATTCAGACGAATATATATGGTTTGGCAACAGGAGCTACTAAACATGCGCAGATCGTCGAACCCGACCAGACTATAGTTAGCATAAAAAACCAGTCATTGTTTCTTCGCAGATCTCTTAATTGTTCACGATGATGCTAAGAACTAATATAAAGTTTGTTCTCTCTTTCATTAAAATGTACATTGATCCATGTTTCCTGTTGTCACCGAACAATCTGGTTTTTCCAAGCTTTCGGGATGAGCTTATGACATAGAATGCACACAAGAACATTCACACAATGTAATGTTAACATAATTTCTAATTGTATTTAATGTTTAGGATATCAACTGTTAATCTATCTCACTCCTTTCAACATGTTTTCTTTAGGAGAGGAATCTATGTGTTACACTATAAGAACATATTGGAAACAAAACAGATGTTTCATTGCTTTTGTGATTCTCTTACAATGAAATATTGAACATGTAGCACAATTCTCAATAATGAATTAGGTGTTACCTAGTGCAGTGCAGTGCTCTAATTTTCGTCCATAGTTTGTATGTGTGATGTAGTGTATGAGCCGGTGCTGCATTGCAATTAGTTACCATCATCCATCATGCAGTCAGTCTAACAATATTGTACTCTGACATGAGCAGTCTGGACAGGTTTATATCTGACTGGAATATATGAAACGGATATTGGATACCCAAGGGGTTGCAACATAGGTTGTTACTAGTAATATACTTTCCGTACATGTTTGATGCATTTCGTGTTGCTATAGAAATACGTTCTAGTAGACTTAGGTACGGCAGTTTTCACATAATGTAAAATGCCAAAAATACAAGATGGTATAAAATTCTACATTGGTATTTTTTTCATTGTCCACGTTCTAACTGAATACTCCTAACGCAGAAATAACCTCTGGAATTGATTTGTTCGGATGCAAAGGGTGGTTCCTATGAAATATAGGGGTCACGAAGAAAGTTAATTTCATTTTTCTATCAATTTTATTCAGTCTCAAGAGTGACGCCACTAATTTTCCAGACACGTGGCCCAATAGCATCTTTTTGAACAATGCAATTCTTGTGTATTTCACTAGCAAATGTAAATGTTTGACTTGCATTGAGCAAAACTTTTTAAAATTAATGTAGGGTCAATGATTCGTTATTATTTCATTATTCTGCGCAATGTGTTATTTTTCTGTGATAAAATTATTTTTAATTTATTCGCTTCTTCGTCTCGTCAACAATAATAGGAAGATGAACTCTAAGTCTAATATAACGACTGTTGCATCTCGCGTGGGGTATTTACATATCAAGACACACAACTGTCGTCAGGGAATACCCGGTATTATCACACAGTAATACATGGTATGGAGATAATGTTTGACCCTGGGGAAACTGACTTAACTACTGGTATATACATCATGATCAATCTTGGTGTTTTTCTTGGCAATTTACCGGCTTTGCACCCACCAAATGTTGTAAATCGTCAAGATACTTGACATTTATTGCAAAACATGTACACACATTCATATACGGGAAACATTGCTTCCATAGAGCATGTATTATGACGGAGTATTGGGGTAAATCATAATGAAGAAACCAACTTTATGTGTATGGCCTCCGTAGCTCAGTGGTAAGAGCGCTTGTCGCATAATCTAGCGACGCGGGTTCAAATCCGGATTGATGCACACATACGCCAGCCATATTCAGTAGAAAGCTGACTGGCAAATAAAGGCTAAGCTCGGCATTTTCAAAAGATAAGGTTGCTGGTATCGAATCGATCAATGAAAAATAAATTATTCAAAGATGAGAAATGTGCTAGGAATGCTGAACTTAGTTTGGTCGACAAATTTTGTGGCTTTAGGTATGTTGGTCAACTTAGCTTGGGTAATTTACAGATGTTGGTCGAAAGAGTATGTTTAATTTCAAGAGAGGTTTGTCAACTACGTGAGCCTACTTGACTGAGAGATTTGTCAACTGAATATGTCTACTTTAAATGCTTTGGTCAACAAAGTGTGATTGTTATAAAGACTTTGGATAATATAAGTGGTTACTTTAGAAAAGTAGCTCAACGAAGTGTGTCTGCTTTATATGGAAATTAGCCAACATAATGTGACTGCTTAAGAGGTGTTGGTCAATAGTGCGTTCACTTCTGGTTACTTTAGAGAGATTGTTCAACTCTGTGTATCCACTTTCAAGAATCTTTAGTCAAAATATGGTTTCTTTACGATGTCGGTTCAACCAAGCGTGCCTATTACACATAGAGGTTGGTCATCTTAATGTGAATGTTGGGAGGTTGATTTGATCTTTGATATGTTTTAATGAAAATTTAATTATAAAGCTATCATTGTGACGGTGATGCACATGTATATGGTTTTTGTCTTTTTACCCTACGTATAATGTAACACAGAGCAGTGTATGTAGACATTAAGGCAGCACATGTAGTTACAAGCCTGATCCATTGTAGGTTACGACAATTAATTAATATTTCTTCAAAACGTTTGTTTGTGTTTTAAAGAGTCGTTTTACAGTATTTTTCGATGTGTCATCGACGTAATGCACAACGCAATAATCGTGGTATTCAAAATGCCATTTGTGCTTTCCATATGTCGAGTGTTCAATGCGATTGTGTGACGTTTATGCTTGAATATATCGCCATTATTATGTTCAATTACGAAATTCACCATAGAATGGAATGCTAACGAATTATCAAAATTGTCGAATTTCGCGTATATTAAAACTTAATCATTGTGGTCTTACAAACGTCATGTTTCGGTTTCATATATCGCCGTAATGTTCAATAATTGTTTACATCCTGTGAAGCAAACCTCGTTGCAATGCCTTCTTTCAGTATTTTAAGAATCCAATTATTATCGGCTTACATGTTGTATGTACAGCAGGCCTAGTTTATCCATACACTGTGACTGGTGAGTGAAGTTTAGTATTATCAACGGCTAATACAGATTCTAGGACAATCGGTGTTTTTGAAAATAGGTTAATATTTCTGAAATATGACTTATTCAACATATAATGGATAATTTTGTTACTATGGATACGATCATGGAAGAGTCTCTAAATGGAGGTAAACGTTTATCAATTTCACTTTTTAGCAATATTAGAAATAAATTCAGCATAGCTTAATTTGCGTCAGAAAATTCAATACGTTTAGATCTAATGTCTCAAAATTAAATTGAACAAATGATAAAACATGATTCTGAAAGACTTCATCTGAGAGTTTGACAGATTTAACGAATAACTGCACAAAAACTATAGCATTGAGTGAAACGATTTCGTGTTTTGATATTTTGATATTCATCTTCATCCTCGTAATTGATTGGGTCTGTAAATTGAGGTAAACATTTATCAATTTCATGTTTGAGTAATATTCGAAATAAATTCGGCAAATATTAATTTGTGCCAGGAAATGCAACAAGTTTTCGAAATAATATTATCATGAATATCTTAGATTTAATGTTTCAAAATGAATTTGAACAAATAATGTAAAATGATTCTGAGAGACATTATCTGAGATTTTGACTGATTTAATGGATAACAACACAAAAACTATATCATTGAATGAATCCATTTCGTGTTTTCCCATTTTGACAAAACAATCTTCACTTTTTCAATTGAATGAGTTGAACAATAAAAATCTTATTCTGAGTTGCCACCAATTTAAATAAGAGATAAACATGAATTATGCTCCAGTATATTTCGCAGATAATTCTTACAATGTCCATTAGTGTGTAATATATACAGTCGGTACAATATTAAAGTAAACAGTAGCATCCTAGTATCCGAAACATTTTATTGAGAAATAAGAGATACAGCCGGTGTTAAAATTATTGAATTTCGTTCACTATTACTTCTGACAAATACTGCATATAAAATATCTGTCATCCAAACGTAAACTACAAGAGTCGCTGGGGTGGATAGAAACACACTGCTGTTTTAGGCCTTACACAAGTCCGTTAAATAGCACTCACAGGAAGACAAAACTGCACAAGAACGATTAATTTCTAGGCTTTGTTCTAAAAAAACATGATCATTTTGTGTATTTCCCAAATTTACCACGAACCTAGTACCTCTGACTCTGTTCGGCTACGGACCTGTTATTATAACTGCATATATGGCTCAACATATAAGTTACCTTCCTGATAGATTCAGTGTACGGACAGTTAAATTTAATTTGAAATAGGAAATTATTTGAGACGACTACTTTATATATCAGATTTAGTATACGAATCATGATACCCCCTAATACGTTTTTACAATGGTTATATGATATTCTTATATACTATAGGTTTCTCGTCTAATATATATGTAGACATTCGATTTGTTTGCACAGACTTACGTTACCTCTATTCTTGAATAGAAAACATGAATTGGCAATAATGCAACTTCAAATTTGATTATATATACACACACATAGCTGCATAAGTTCAAGAAATTTTGTTGGCATAAACATATATACATGTTTGTCGCCACAATTAGTTTGCGTTTGATATACGTGGGTGAATCAAAAAGTTCGTAGAAAAATATCATAACTCTCAAACCACAGCTTTAAATATTTTCAAATTTTAGCATAACGTGATCATAAGTATTACAAAACAATTTGTCAAATTTCATTGAATTATTAAAAACTACATTACTTTTACACCGAATCGCGCACATACTGTATCAGCATACCGGAGCATGTCAGCGTCATTTGATGAACGCCGTCAAACTTACGCCAAGATTATCAATACTTACGTTAACATTTTTATTCATTTTTGCTTTTCGAAATGGCTAATATGTAGGTATTTTTGGATTTCCATCGTGAATAAAGTTTCCGCATTTTCAATTGCTCCTTTAATATAGTGTGAGCTGACCCATAAGATAATCTAAGTGTTTAACTATATCCGCTATTATAAAGCGCTGGTCCTCTTCGACGACGCTGCGAACCAACGTCACCAAAATCGGTTGTATTTTATTCGGTTGTCAACCTGTAGTGTTCTACACGTTAGCACTAATTCCACTTATAAATCGTTGTCTATTTATTTCAGGATATATACCTTCTCGTTTTAAACCATGTATTGTTTCTGATACTGTACGTATATTCCAGTTTCACGCAGATTTTGATAGCAGTCCGTGATTCAGTAAATTCCAGTAGACCCGTTTTACGCCGATATTTCTATATAGTACGATTATGTAAATGTCGATTAAAACATAATTTATCGGAGATGACGTCTGAAATTTTAACAGACTTTAAACATGATATCATGCAATCCGACATAACATTTTGACGGTTTTTGGAGGTCCTACGGTCGAGATATTTTAGGAAATTGAATGAAATATGTTTCAAATTATCCGTGTGCTCCGGTATACGTTATCGGCCTTGTTTAAAGAGGCATTCCCTATTTCTTGCATATTATTACTACCTATCGCATTTTATGACATAAATGAACATAAAACACTAAATCGTTTTAACATGTAAGAAGAACATATGCCGAAAGTTGTCTCCATAATGATCAAAATATATATTTAAATTTCTAAAATAATAAATCGCTTCCAGCCTTTTATTCGACAACAACAACCACAGAACAGTGTGATTAAAATCCGAAACGGACATTGTTCAACGAAGCGGACGCAACGGAGATGACAAAATACGATAACGTTGATTTCTTTTGTTTTACACGCATATAATCTCAACGAAATGAATATAATGTACTATTTTGTTCTTAATCAACTCGAATATCATCTTATAGATAGATCTACATCAAAATAATTATTTCAAAACGTGTATTTGTCTTTCCCATTTTAGTCACTGTCGTCCGATTCGTAGAAAAATGGCTATTCTTGTTTTAATCAGGCAGTACTAAAGGCTAAGCGTTTGGCGTCTCAATCCACCTAATCCACTTTTTATGGAAATATATTTTTATTAATTTTTTAATAACTGTTGGGATTTTTTGGGTGAAATTTGGTGTTTTTGTAGCATTCGTAATTCTGATTAATGTCTAGTATGTTTTAAATCAATAAGAACGGTCGAAGTTATAGGGAACGCCTCTTTAAGATATAAATATTTTTAAAACGGTATTCATTAGGTCGCTACAAATCTTTGTATGTAAAGAAAATACCAATGCATTCATACAGCATAAATATGACGAAAATAACTCTGAAAATAAAAAAGTTATTTAAAAATTATACGAACTTTTTGATTCACCCACGTACATACTACAATTACAGTGAAATACATAAGAAAAAAGAAAAGTATGAATCCAGTTATGTTCAATCACACACATGCACATGCATTATACTATACATAATTATATACTACATAATATGACAATTGCATTAGAAAATTTTACAATATGTTGTAGTTTCACTAGTTACAAGTAATTAGAAATAGCCTTGTATCTAAAATTATAATATAAACACAAACACATTTATAGAAAAATAATGTAGCATGGTAATAAAATATGATGTTTAAAGATTAAATGTTACAATGTAAACATGGATTGTGTTCTCAATTTATTTGCGTGATACAAATATGAAGCCAGATTTACTGTACCATTTTTCGAAGTGTTTTTCATTATACTCCAAAATGTATTAATTGCTGGCCAGGTACTGTAATATCGGGTAATATACTTAGTTCTCAGATTATGATAATGAGGACACACAAGTAGGAAATTAAATTCATTTTCGATCATTTTCATATGACATAATTTTCATATCCTTATATTTCTCTCAATGTTTCTGTGTCCTCCTTCTTCTATCGACAGTTTATGTGCAGCACACCTAAAACGACTGAACGCTTCTCTATATTTATCATTTGAAACAATAGAATTGATTATGATTCTATGTCTGGGGGCATAATGGAATCATAGATGCAATATGCATTCTGAGGTGACGGATGTATAATATTATTTATCATAAACAACTGCAACCTTCCATGTGAGAGCAATGTTCTCCGACGTGTGAAATAGTAAATACGTCACGTCATCAGCTTTTGTTTGGTACGAAACATTACATGTGTTGCAAGAGTCGATAAGAAATATTGATCTTCAAAGACAACTCATGGTGGATCCTATATTTATCTTCTAGATCCACCGCGTACACACGATGACAACATGTTGTCTAAAATAGTACACCGCTAAAAATGTTATTTGTGTACGCCCAAACAATGTTCACACATTTTGTATGGCATGAGACTGTCACCGAACCAACAGTTTTGTTATTTCTTTGCAATTACAATTGACGTAACTTTCTCTGGGCTAGGGTTATGGGTTAGCCATTCTCCATTCATATTTGTTCTGTGTTATTCACGTTACTGTTGCTCCAGTTTGAATGCCTTCTTCCTTTCCGTTCCATAGTACGTCTGAAAAAATAAAAGAAGACAGAGAAGGCATCACTCAACTTTAACAGATTGATACAGAAAACAGTAAACAAAATCATATACCACACTTTCACGGTACAATGTACAACATAATATTTTTGTTCTTCCCTTTGGTTTCTGGTGTTTTGAAATTTGACTGCATTTAGAGCATGCTATATTTACTAGAATAGTTGATTCAAAGATCTCTGTCACAACCGCGTAAACAAACATTCACCCCGGTCGATTATTACAGGTTCCTCAGGATTAAATTTTACTATCATAAATACACTTATATGATTACAACTCTAATGGTCCTATAGCGTAGTGGTTATACTTGCTGCAACTAGCTATTCACAAATGGAACATTTTGGCGGTTTTGACAGACATCTTTGAATCGACAATAGTTATTTTCGTAGAGGTAAAAAGCAAACGTTTATATATAGTTTTTTATCATAGTGACTTTCCAGCTGTCGGTTCCCAAGTTTTCTTTGTTTATGATGGCGTTCATAAAACAGCCAGTCACCGTAATCCAATATCGTCCTATACCTGCTCATATTTTGCACAAGTAACATTTCTCGAACTAATATAAAAATCATTCAACTGTTTTAGATATTAAAATAATATCCCGTGACAAATTAATAGTTATGTTTCGAGTGCTGAATTTTAAATACATTTTTTTCCCAGAAATTGATCAGCATTGTTTATAATTGAAATGATATTAAGTCTCGCGATTAAGTGTTATTTCAAACCCGTTTATATTGCGTGCTGATTCAGTGTTTATCATGGTATTGCATGTGATAGCTATATCACTCATTATATATGTGATGTATGCAGAAGATGTCCCCATCCATCTTAACCGGAAGTCAATCCCTTGATATGTATGGCCGTGGTGTTTAACCGATTTATTCGTAATGATTCCAATCTAAAAAACGCGCATATTTCACATTTGTATGTAAACCTACAGTGGTTAAATTATGGGCGAACTATCGCTTGATCACTTTTTATTTTGCTTGAACTGTGACCTTTGCCTTTACTTGAACTGTGCCTTCTAGAAACTACTCAGACGAAGATATATGGTTTGGCAACTGGAGCAACTAAACATGCGCAGATTGTCGAAACCGACCAGACTATAGTTACCACAACAAACTTGGACACTGTTTATTACAGTGATGCTAAATTGCTCACAGTGATGCTAAGAAATATTACAAAGTGTGTTCCCTCATTCGTTTTAAATGTACATTTATATATTTTTCCGGTTGTCCAAACTGTTATTTATTCATGCCAATGCGTTGTGCGATGATATTTGTACCTTTTCTAGTGGCATCATCTCAACAGCATATTCATACGTCCACTCTACTATGAATCTCATTTTTCTTCGAGTGGTTTCTGGAATAGGTCCACTAATTTCTCACGTCGTTAATCATAATTCTGAATTGCCAGGGACATGCTCAAAGGGCATCCGTTTTGTCTGAGATATACATTATAGTCTGTCAAAACCATTTGCTTCCATCTTTAGAAGGATACTTGTTGTAATATTTGCTTCTCATCACAAGCAATTTGACTATCTGGTCTATGGGAACTTTTATCGTGACAGTAAATGGAACATATCAGGAAATTGTTGTCATTATAAAAGCATTGTGGCGTCTACTCAATATTTGTTCTTTAATCCTGACTTGTTTCTAATGTTGTAAATAGAGGATCTGTTACGAGTTGTCAATTGATATAAATTTATATTAAAAGAGTTTCTGGCGAGCTTAATAATATTTCCTGCACGAGTTTAATATAAATATATCAATTGACAACGAGTGATAGATTATTTATATCATATGACACTAAAACCGCAAAATACGCATTGATTTATTGGAACATTCAATTCTTTATACTACACGTATATATAACTTTATACGTACTGGCTATACTAACCTGGATACAAGGAAAGTCATGTGATATAATGTTTTCCGTTTTATATTATTGTGATTCGCAAACAATTGTTTGTATCACTGTTTAGAAAACCACCGTTGATTGAAACTCGTAATACGTGTACATTTTGTAATCTGGAGAGGCATTGCAGTTTTCATGTAACACGTATTGGTTGATTGTGTGCAAATAATTTTAGTTAAAACTGAGATAAATGCTTATTTTCGACTTCTTCACATTTGACAGAATATGATATACATGTATAAAATAACTTTGCAATGTACTATTGTATACTTAACACATTATGGTATTGCTGTCCTATTTCAGAGTCTACCAATGGACAGTCTGACGATAAAGATAAAGTAAAGGTCAATATTATTGGAAAACAAACGGAAATTCCAACAAATAATGTTAATATAAAATCTGACAACATTACGTCAGACAGACACCATACAGGCGTCAATGATTCCACTGTGAACGGTAAACAAAGTTTAATAAGTGCAATTGATATGGATGAGCCACATTCCAACAGTACTAGAGAGGATAGTTTGATAACACCATTCCTGGACAGCGTTTGTGATACAGACTCATCAGACGATAATGAAGTTAGTGATCATATTTATGACCTTGACCTTGAACAACTATCACGTGACGGAAGTTGTGTGAGTGATGAAGAAAATGACACTTTCGCGAGTGGACTTGACCTTGAAAAAATTAACAGTATGAAAAGTCGAACTTCTGAACATGATAATCATAATAGAAAAGAGTCGTTTGAACAAAGGTTAAGACGGAAGTTTACTATAAAAGACGCTCACACAAATGAAGTAACAAGACGTATTATAGAGGTCTTCATAAAGTATTCATTATTTGTGTTCAACTTCGTATCATGGGTAAGCATATTAGAGTGATATTCAGATGTCTTATATTTTGTTTCAGGTTATATTGATATGGAAACCAGGAATGGTTGTAAGTGCCCTGTGGGAGACAATACTAGAATTATAGAATACATGTAACAGTATTATATATACATATTTTATGGCGAAGATTATTTGATTTATGGAGACATGAATTACACTAAATATGTCACTGGCATAGAATGAGAGGGTCGTATGTACATAATTGATATTTTGAGCAAAACGAAAAATAACCCCTGAAAACTACTTTTTACGTACGGTAAAAACAACGTTTTGAATTTCAGTTTGGTCATCAGGGCAAGTTGCGATTATCATATAAATATGTTCATAAGAAGCACATGGCAATGCAGATTTCAAATATTCCTAAGTCTAATAAGTCTGGGGTAATTCAAAACGGTGGAGGTAAATACGTCAAGGTGTACATGTGTGGTATCCGTTCTGGTCATATACCCTCGTACATCAATTATGTGCGTATGTATCGATGGCTTAGAACCGGAAGGTCGTAACTACCTCTTACGACCTTATAATATTCATACATATTTGAAATCTGCTTCACAAGGCGCATCTTATGAGCTTATTTTCATGAAAATCTGAAATTGTCATGTTGACCAAAATGAAGTTTTATAAACGTGTTTTCCCATAGGTAAAGAGTAAATTACAGACAGTTTTCTCTTGTTTTCTCAATATATCGATTTGGTAGTTATGACCTTCTTGTTTTAAGCCAGCGATATGTTTAAATACTGTGGGACAAGTTAGTTGATTGTGCACGAGCATATTATTACATCTTGGTATGCGCAATAAAACATACAATATGGATAAAATACTTTGTATGGAAGAAGTAAATTTTGTTTACAATGTAAAGTACCCACAGCGGGAGTACATCCTATTCAAGACAATTTCATTCTTCTAAATCTTGAATCTACGTATTAAACAATATCAGGAATCGTTGCGACTATCAAAGACAACCACCGTGAATTTTGTTACTGCTACATACATACATACATGTTCATGTAATGTAAACCAGTTAGAGATCAGAGTCAGATTGCTGACGTTTATTTTTCCTTCGAAATGTAGATTCTAAATACGGAAAACGAATGTTGCTAAGACTCGCCGGTAACTGGTTCATTTCAAATGAATTATTCTTATTATACACAATTACGAGGTGAATGGTTTCAGATAAGAGAAATGCATATTTACGGATGGCATTATTGTATTCAATATGTCGCTGATATTATACAACAGAATGTTTGTTTTATCGAGTTTTGCAACGTTTATCAGCGAATCTGTTTTCATGCACCTGACGATATTGTGCAATATCGACTTCGACATAAATAGGTCGTATTGTACGAAATAAACCAATTCAACGTCTGCAATAGTCTGGTTCCCGGTACCTAAATATTTCATTACATTACAGTATAGGTCCGGCGCAATCTAACAAATATGGTCGCTTACATGTGTAAAACAAGATGGCGGTTTAACATGAGCTTCTATGGAGAATTTTAGAATATCCCCAAAAAGTGTGTGTTATGTATGTGTCATTTCGATGAGATTTTGTATATTAATGGGAAAATGTATGTCTATTTCAATAAAACATGTTTCATTAAAATGACACAACTGATATGTACAAAAACGCTAAGTAAATTAAGAAAATTTCTGTACCAGCGTGTATATAGTGCATATAAATCGCCCCTGATATCAAATGCCCGGTTAGCTCAGTTGGTAAAGCGTCAAATCAGTAACTTGGATGTTGGAGGTTCGATACCAGTATTGTCATTATTATTTATTATTATTTTTTTAAATGTAAAGTAATTCTCTATTATTTTATACTTGAATAAGGAACATGATGAGAAAATAAAGTTTTTGTATTACACAAATTAAGCAAAATATTTAAAAAAGGAAAACAATAATCGGCCTATACAGGGAGCGAACCAGGGATCTCGCGATTACAAGTCAGTGGCTCTACCGATTGTGCTAACTTGGACACTTGAAATTTTACAAATTGATCGACTATTAAAACCCTGCTACAAAAATATTTTAATCATTTTATAAACGTTATTTTGTAGATATTAGTGCTATTGTAGCGAATAAACTTCTATCATTGCAAAGACCATTATTTTTTGCATTACTATGCAAAGTTACATCAAAATGACACAAACATAGCATACACTTCAGGGTGATATTCTAAAATTGCCTATATAAACTAACGTACACCCGCCATTTTTATTTGACCACTGGAGTTATCGATTATTGGTTGCTGCCTGACCTAAACCACTGTAAGATTTAGGACAGGGAACCAGACTACGTCTGCAAATATTAAACTTACCTCCTCAGCCACCTGAATCGACAACGGTTGTGTCAGATGACGCTATGAGCTGAGTACAATATAACCAGTTACTTCACATAGACATTGATTTGTCATTTCTTTGGGTTGTGTGGACTTTGCTCCATGTAGTTGTGCTGTTACTGTTTTCTGTGCTCATCTGGTTGAGTGCTGCTTTCCCTTTCCGACTTCCTCATATCTTTTTTAAAACATAACTCTTTCAAGGTGTACGATGGAAGCATAAATGGATCACGTATATCTCGTTAGTTTGAAAAGTAGTCCTACATTAATTTTGTGCCTCACAAAACCACTTGGCCAATAGTCTAAACTTTGATTTCTCAACACTATTAGAACAACATTAAAACACGTTAGTTTGATCTTTATTGCATTGTGTGTTTTATCTGTATGTGTATTGATGAGGCGAAGACTATTAAACAACTAAAACGTCTAAGTTCAAATGACTACGTACGTACATAATAGCATTTTAAAATTTTAGTCCGCACAAGTTTGTTATACCTGATCGGTATCATGGCATCCGATAATGTTTGGTGGGAAATTATGAGAGACGCTCGATTAGTCTAGGAAACGATTAGATAAAGCTCTAGACAATTCAATTACTCTATTTGTTCCTAAAGGAATATGAAACACTTAGAAAAAACATCGAGACGGAACAAACAGTTCACTTGTACGTTCAATGTTGAATTCATGTAATCCTCAGAGTACATACTCATTTGAAACGTTTCATTCTAGTTTATTCTGATATAAAACCTACCGTTTATGAAATTGCAACGAATAAACGGACGGATAAATAAATAAATGCATATGTCATGTAGATGGTCTAAAGAAGGCGAAATGCCGAAACGTTAGTGGTAACACAATTTATAATTATAATACGTATTGCTGTAGAATTTACTCTATTTATGTAGATGTTCTGGCGTTCCTACTTTTTATGAACAAAAATAAGAGATATCACGGATATTCTGCTGTTCGATGACTCAACATTAACAATGATATCACCAATCTTATGAGGCCGTAGTTGTAGAGGTATGGAGCCTCATGTCTGAAATGGACAGTTCGGGTCATGTACATGAATCTAATTGAAAACCCTGAAGCGCTTGAACCAAGTAGTAACATTGTATAATTAAGATATAAAAAAATGAGTTTGAACTATATCGATGCTAAAGAAGCGCAGTACAGGTCTGCTTATAAAACGATCCCAAAAATGATGGTGGTTGTATTACCGTTTTACTTTCGTTCTTAATTTGCTCTTTACGATAGCTAAATATGTAAGGTCTTGAAATAGCGACTATGGTCTTATGACTGGGAACTTTTTAAAATGTTTATTAGATAACCGTATTAAGCTTTAACCCGTCAACCTTGAACGTGTATATCATTATAGTCATACCATATGTGCAAAAAAGAAACAGTTCCGAATCTAGGAAATTATTTAAGATATGAACCTATATAGTTTATCATGTTCAAGTACTAGCATGTATGTATATTGCAGATTTTAGCGATTGGTGCAATAGGGCTTGGTATATGGATGCGAGCTGACAAGACGTTGTTGGTGACGTCAGACACTGAGTTCTATCTAGATCTTCCACTGCTGACCTGTGTGGGTGGAGCAGTCACTTTTATAGTTGCCTTCTTGGGATGTGTTGGTGCATTAAGGGAAAATCTTATTCTACTTAGAGTGGTAAGTACACAGCACGCATGCGCGGTTGTCATAGACATTCAGGGTATAGCACTACACCCATATCTGCTAGGTAAGTTCAATCCAAAATAGTGATCAATCGAAACATGTCACACGATGCACTTAAGTGTGATTTAAAAGGGATTTAGATGTATAAACAAGGAATGTATTAATAATAATAATTTATTGTGGTTATAAATGTGGGACAGAAGATCATAAAATAAAGCAAAATTTTAATGTACTTTTGCGCAAGGTATGTGAACTCGGAAACCGTAAATTTATCAATGAAAAGAGGAGTAACTCCACTTTGATAGGAGTACTTGCAATATATGAAGCACCTACAATATTTTAAGAAGCCGAATGTTATAGGTGCTGAACACGAATTGATGGATACATTTCTAATTATATCTACTTGTTTCGCACCACGTCACATTTTGTTTCTAGACAAATAAATATACCAATATGATACCAACGAGCTGCACACCATTGAACTACAGCCCTTGGTTAACATAAAATCGCATCTTGTAAGATCATGACGTACCACCTCCGCCACTCGAGAATTAGAATCCTATTCAGTATTTTATAGAAATTACATGAACAATTGGATGTCAGGGCCGGCACTCGCAAAGTATCTTAAGGGAAAACTTCAATATTTTTACCAATGTTAAAAAATTTGAACTGCGCATATATTGAAGAAACTAATAAGATTAGCTCTTATGCATTGGTTATTATTGTAGCCATTCGCATAACACTTTCAAACAACGTATTGTTTTTATTTTTTCCTATTTACAATAAACAAACTGATTCACATAAGGATTTTGACATTCTAAGTTTTCCATTAATATGCTTTAGGACTACCACCCGAACACCGCGGCTGGTTAAGTTGAGTGTTGAATTGTCCGTTCGTTTTTTCTGATATATTTTTCTATTCTTCCTTTGACCTCCACTTACGCTCGGCAGAATGCCAATTCTCTTGATTGGTATCCACATTCATATCGCTGAATATTACTAATTATTTCTATAAAAAAGTTATTCAGTTGGTGTAGTATTGTCCTGATTATGTCCAACATCTCATGTTACTTGATGGGTCTGAGTATGATATGATTAATTATATGATCATCTCTATCAGGGTCCATCACTCTCAGTTTGGACATTACTAGAAAAATTAACGTTTTTGATATTTCATCGCACACTATGAGGGTACAGGCAATATGTTTAATTAATTTACTCAGATATAATAGGATACAAATCCATGAGTATGCTGATAGAGTTGAGGACAGGAATGGAGATAGAGATTGATTTCATCAGATTAAAAAATGAATTCTAGAATTCTATGTTGTCTCGAACAACGTGATGAGTAATATACAATGATTTATATCATCCAATAGGGAATGCATATTGCACAGCTTGTTGACTGAAGCATCAAGGAAACTCTCATTAAACCAAACATAACTCTTACATTGATCCTGTAATACCCACGTGTTATCTAGATTTTATTGTTGTATTTTATCATGTATCGTGTTTTATTATGTTTTCTTCATTTTATGAGATCATTGTATTGCTAGTACACTGACAAGTGTGTAAAACTAGCTTGGTTATCTTGGTTATACATGTATGTTAGTGTGGAGTTTTATGTAAATATTTTAACATTTTAATATTTTATGTACTTCATATCAAACTGTGTGGTAACCAGGGATACGTTCCGTTAACATTTCTAGGTTATGTATGTTCTAAAACATTGATCTAACTATTTAAAATTCTAAATCATTCGTTGATTTGTCCATTTTACAAAAGAATAAACTAAACCTACCAGAATCAAAGAATTCACTAATTGATGTACTATTACAACCACCGCATCATCATAAATTGGTATGTTCAAACAATCATATTCTTATCTGAAAAAAAAATGTTTCGTGTGGTCTACAGTTTCTGTTCAATGATGCTCTGTCGTTTTGCCTCATATATTGGTTACACGTGACTTACATCTGAATTTATACATTCTTAATCATAGATAATAATCAGAATGTTGTTTTATACATCGACGATGCTTATATACTGTAATACCATTTAATATTCTTGTGGGATTACATTTCGTGGATTTATTGCAGATTCTATAATATCTTAGTGGATAGTGACATTGCGATATGGTATTGTTTACACTTACCAGGAACTTTTGTCGCGAAATTAAAATGCTTTCACATTTTTAAATGTCATATTATACCCTATACGTACACAGTGAAGGTGTTTAGACCTTAATCAAATGATAACAATTTAACAGATGTCACCTTATCATGATTGCATTGGTCTTCCTTCTAACTTGTTTTATGTTTATTTCGACATGAAGCAATTAGGTTTGTTCATCTATAAAATATTGTCTAGACATTGGCATTCACGAAAAACACCAATTTGTGACCTTGTAATATGTAAAACAATGGTCTACTACTGTCTACCACACATCATCAGGTCTGATATGTCTATTGCACAACCGACTATATCTGACAAGTTAATAGAGACTTGCCTACATAGATGTCGACTGTCAATCATAAGTCTCGTCCGTGATACACTTCTTATTTCCATACCGTTGCTGTTTGTTTCTAAAGTATGCACTTGTTGTAAGCAGAAGTGACATGCAAAATACTTGGTACAATGAAGGGATGTTTTAGTGTGTATTTATATACAGTTAATTTTACAGTTTATTTCAAAACAACCAGAAGGTCATGACTTGGCATGGGCATTCAGGACATACCACGACACATACACTCTTCAAATATGTCAAGGAACCGAATGTTATAGGTGCTGAACTCCCAAGACAGATATTTCCAATTATACCTACTTCTTCTGCACCACATCACATCTTGTTTTGAGACAAATAAACATACCAATATAATAGCAATGAGCTGCACACCGTTGAAATATATCCCTCGGTTTACATAATTATTGTATCTCTTAAGATCATGAAATACTACCTATGTCACTCGAGAATTTTAAGCCTATTCAGTATTCATAGAAATCACACGAACAACTGGATGCCAGGGTCGTTATTCACAAAGAGTCTTAAGGGAAAACTTATTTTTTTACTGAAGTTACAAAAATGAACCGAGCATATTTTGCAAAAAATGAATCAGAACAGCTCATAGTTTCTTGGTTATTGTTGTAGCCCTTGACATAACACTTCAAAACAAATTAAAAATGTGATTAACTCATTGTTACTGTTTATCTGATTTACTTAAGGAAATTGTAAGACTTTAGGCGTTTTAAGTTTTCCCTTAAGATACAACTCCTGTTGAGTCTATCTCGGCTGGTTAAGTTGATTGCTGCCTTCCCTGTCCGATTGTCTCATATATCTTTCTATTCTTACTTTGACCTCGATTAAGGCTCGGCAGAATGCCAATTCTCTAGATGAGATTCCTCATTCATGCTGCTGACTATTTTGTTATACCAAACAACATGTTATGCAGGGGATGGAGCATTGTCCTGATTGTGTCCAACATCTCATGTTACTTGGTGGATATTTGTTTGATATGATTAATTCTAGTTGGGTCAATGTTTGATATGACTAATACTATGATCATCTTTATCAGGGTCTATCTCTATCAGGTCGGATATACTATGATAACTAACGTTGTTGATATCGCATCACACACTATGAGGGTACAGGCAATATGTGTAATTACTTTACTCAGATATAATAGGATAACAATCCATTAGTGCGCTGATAGAGTTGAGGACAGGAATGGAGATAGAGATTGATTTCATGATTTCATCAGATTGAAAAATAAATTCTAGACTTCTCTATGTTGTCACGAACAATGTAATGAGTGATAAACAATGATTTATATCTTCCAATAGGGAATGAATATTGTACAGCTTGTTGGCTAGAACCACAGGTCCGTGAAAAGTGTCCTAGGGCATCCTTATATACATATTATAATTATATTATGAATATAAGGATTCCCTAGGACACTATTCACGGACCTGTGGCTGGAACATCAAGGAAACTCTCATAAAACCAAACATAACTCTGACATTGATCCTGTAATACCCATGTGTTATCTAGATTCTATGTCGTATTGGATCATGTATCGTGTTTTATTATGACAGTTTTTGATCATTTTATAAGTCTCCGATCATTGTTTAGTTCGTACATTGACAAATCTATATCACTGGCTTGGTTATCTTGGTTATATGTTTGTGTGGTTTTTACGTAAATAATTAAACAAACGTAGGCGTACTGTTGATTCAATAAGTAATACTAATGAGGGTACTATCCCATTCGAAAGAATAACAGAGACCACAGTTAACTAAGTAACACCCAGTTAAACCTAAATAAACATAGTTTACCTGACGGACGACTTTATGTTTATAACCGTTCTCGTTTAACGTTGAACGGACTGTACTGTAAACAAAACTGCGTGATCAACAATGATACGTTCCGTTAAGATTTCTAGCTTAGTTTTGTTTTAAGTGCATTAATGAAACATTTTAAATTTAAAAAACCCCAATCTGTTCATTATTTGATCAATGTTACCAAAGGAGACCAAACTAAATCGCACACGAATCAAACAAAACACACCCCAGTTTTGTATGATTTTTAACCAAACTTTCACAATGAACACTGACATAGTTATTCTGTCTGGAACCATAGTTTAGAGCTATGGATGGAATTAAGTCCTTTGCCAGTATTCGATGTTTAATTATACACAATATGTGCACACGGATTGCTGCTTAGACCTTACGCAAATGTGTATAATTCAACATTTGTCACATTATCATGATATCATTGGTCTTACTGCAAACATTGTTCATTGTACATGTCTATTTCGACATGAAGCAAATATATTTGCTCATCCATAAGATATTGTCTAGACATTAGCATTCACGAAAAACACCTATTTGTGACCTTGTGATATCTTAAACAATTGTCTACTATAGTCTACCACATATCACTAGGTCTGGCATGTCTATTGCACAACCGGTTATATCTGACAAATTGCCTACTTAGATGTCGTCTGACAATCATAGGTCTCATCTGTGGTACCCTTCTTGCTTCGGTGCCGTTGGTGTTTGTTTCCAAAACATGGCCTCTTTGTTAGCAGAAGTGACTTGCTCTAAACTTGGTATAATGAAGAAAAGTTTTGTAGGGTATATCTATATTACATTTGATTTTACAGTTTATTTCAAAACAAACAGAAGGTCCTCATTTGTCATGGGCACTCAGGACATACCACGACACATACACACTTCAAATATGTTAAGGAACCGAATATTATAGGTGCTGAACTTTCACTTAAAGATGTATTTTCAATTATATATACTAGTACTTGTTGTGCACCACGTCACATGTTGTTTCTAGACAAATAAATAAACCAATATGATACCAACGTGCGACACACCATTGAACTATATCCCTTGGTTTAGATGATGGTAGCCGGGTTCCCTGGTGTAACCCATACTCGCCCGTACTCAACAGTGGGCTATATATAGAAAATGGAACACGTTCAACATAATGGTCGAATCTCTTAAGAATCCTATTCAGTATTTATCAAAATTCACATGAAATATTGGCTGCCCGTTGAGTTAAACTATGGTCTCAATGGACATCTTGGCTTGTTATGTTGAGTGCCACATTCGCTGTCCGATTTTCTGATATATTTCATATTCTTTCGTCGACCTCCATTGTGGCTCGGCTGAATGCTAACACTGTTTAAGAGGCTTCATAGTATTGTTATTCCAAACACCATGTTAGCATGTAGGGATGTAGCATTTTCCTGATTATGTCTAACATCTCATGTTACTTGATGGGTCGATGTTTGATATGATTAATAATATGACCATCTCTACTGGGGTCCATCTCTATCAGGTTAACAAACTTTGTTGATATCTCATCACACATTATCTTGGTACGGGCAATATGTGTAATTACTTTACTCAGATATAATATAGGATAAAATCCATTAGTACGCTGATAGAGTTGATGACAGACATGGAGATAGAGATGGATTTCATGATTTAATCAGATTGAAAAATGAATTCTAGACTTCTATGTGATCTCTAACAATGTACTGAGTGATATACAATGACTTATATCTTCCAATAGGGAATGGTTGTTGTACAGCTTGTTGGCTAGAACATCAAGGAAACTCTCATAAAACCAAACATATATGATTTTTATGTTCTATTGTATCATATATCATGATTTATGAGTCTCCGATCACTGTATTATTCGTACATTGACAAATTGGTGATATTGGTTATATGTCTGTGTGATTCGTACGTAAACATTTAAACAAACGTACTGCATATAAAACTGCATGATAACCAGTGATGCCTTCTATTGACATTACTAGGATAGTTTTGTAATAAATCATTGATGAAATCATTTAAAATCCTAAAACATTCATTAATTGAATTTGATGCATTTTTCTGGATATCAATCTAAACCGTACAAGTTGAAAAAAGGGCACCTGCCTTTTTTGTGTGAATTTCGACCAAACCTGTCACAATGGCCACCCACATAGTTATTCGGCCTGGAAACATGTTATCACAGTTATGGACAATATTATATACGTGTTAACACACCATGAAATCATGAGGCACTAATGCAATACTAAACTCGGCATTACGATTCATGTATAGAAAACAATATGCCACTAGACATTAGCTTTCCGCTGACATTATTGCAAACTATTAAACACTCATTTAGTGAAGAATTGACATAAGGTAACATAAGGTAAGGCGATTATCTGATAACGACCGATCAACGGTTTGAGTTTATATATTTTTTTCCTTTTTGATGCACTTTAACAGCAACAGTATGGCTATAACATAATTATATTCAAATTAACAGATGTCACATTATCACGTTTGCATTGGTCTCACGTTGTACGTCTATTTCGACATGACGCAATTAAAAGTTCCCATCTACGATAAAAATATAAAAATAGTATAAACCATTGTCTAGACATTGACATTCAAGAAAAACACAAATTTGTGTCCTTGTGATATGTAAAGCAATCGTCTACTACATATCACCAGGTCTGACATGTCTATTGCACAACCGATTATATCTGACGAGATAATATCGAATTGTCTATTAAGATATCGTCTGGTAATCATAGGTCTTGTCTGTGGTATCCGTCTTGTTTCCATACCGTTTGTGTTTGATTCAAAAGCACGAACTCGTTGTACGCAGAAGTGATTTACAAAATACTTGGTACAATGAAGGAATGTTTTGCAGAGTTTATTTGAATTACAGTTTATTATACAGTTTATTTTAAAACAACCAGAAGGTCATAGATTGTCTTGGACATTCAGAGCATAACACTACACCTAGACTAATCAAATCTTATAAAAACGAAAATTATAGGTACTGAATTATCACGATGGATATATTTCCAATTATGTCTACATGTATATGCCTCGCTCCGTGTCACATTTTGTTTCTAGACAAATAAATCTACCAACATAAGACCGACGAGCTGCACACCATTGGGCTATATCCATTGGTTTACATTATTGATCGCGTCTCTTATTATTACGATGCACAATCTCCATCACTGGCAAATTTAAATCAATTTCAGTATTCATAGAAATTACATTACACATCTCAGGGCTGGTATACTAAAAGGGTCTTACTTAAGTTTTTTTAAAAATGAACTGTACATATTTTGCAAGGAAATCATAGTTTCTTGGTTATTTATGTAGCACTTTACATAACTTATTTTTCTGTTTAACTTAAACTTTAACTTATTCACTTAAGAATATTCTGAGGACATTCCAAAAAGGGTGTGATAAAATCCGACAGGGAAGGTTCACTCAACCTAACCAACCGAGCACAGAAATTAGAAACACCACAACACAACTACACTTGAAATACTTTGTGAATAACACCATTGCTGAGTCAAAATGTTGTCTCAACAGACATCTCGGCTAGTTAAGTTGAGTGCTGCCTTCCCTGTCCGATTTTCTGATATATGTTCTATTCATTCTTTGACCTCCACTGAGGTTCGGTAGAATGCCAATACTCTATATGGGACTTCGTAATCCAAACCGCTGGATATATTTGACAAACCAAACATCATGTTATACAGGGAATGTAGCATTGACCTGATTATGTCCAACAGTTCATGTTACTTGATGGGTATATGTTTGATATGATTAATTTTAGATGGGTCGATGTTTGATATGATTAATAATATGATCATCTCTATCGGGGTCCATCTCTATCAGTTTGGATATACGTACTAGCAAACTACGTAGTTGATATCTGATCACACACTATGAGGATACGGGCAATATGTCTAATTGCTTTACTCAGATATAATAGGATAAAAATCCATTAGTACGCTGATAGAGTTGGGGACAGGAATGGAGATATAGATGGATTTCTTGATTTCATCAGATTGAAAGATGAATTCTAGAATTCTCTATGTTGTCTCGGACAACTTGATGAGTGATATACAATGACTAATATCTTCCAATAGGGAATGGATATTGTACAGCTTGTATGCTAGAGTATCAAGGAAACTCTCATAAAACCAAACATAACTCTGACATTGATCCTGTAATACCCATGTGATATCTAGATTCTTTTATTGTATTGTATCATGTATTGTGTTTTATTATGACAGTTTTTGTACATTTTATGAGTCTCTGATCATTGTATGGTTAGTACATTGACAAATCTATATAACTGGCTTGGTTTTATTTGTGATATGTTTGTGAGCCGTTTTACATAAATATTTTAACTTATGTTCTTCACATCACATCGTGTGGTAACCAGTGATACGTTCCGTTAACATTTCTAAGTTAGTTTTGTTCTTAATGCATTGATGAAACCTTTTAAAATTTAGAACATTCATCACTGGACAATTGTACAAGAGAGCCAAATAAAACGAACAAGAATCAAACAAAAGGCACACGATCTTTTTATATGCTTTTCAATCAAACATGTCGCAATGGGCACTGACACAGTTATTCTATCTGTAAACAAGCAACGCTAGTTTAGAGCTACATAACGAATGTTATCAACCATAGTGTGGTCTTCTTCACAAAAACATAAACTTTAGTCCCGAAATTAAGTCCTTTGACAGTATTTGATGTCACATTATACACAATATGTGCACGAGGATTGCTGCTTAGACCTTACACAAATGAGTATAAATTAACATATGTCACATTATCATGATTGCATTGGTCATTCTGCTTAGATTTTACATGTTTATTTCGACTTGACGCAATTAGGTTCAACTTTGCTAATCTATAAAATATTGTCTAGACATTGACATTCTCGGAAAAACACCAATTTGTGACCTTGTGATAGATCTATGCACAAACACGTGTCTACCACATTTTACCAGGTCGACATGTCTATTGCACAACCGATTATATCTGACAAGTTAATAGAGTCTTGCTTACTTAGCTGTCATCTGGCAATCATACTCTCGTTTGTGATACACTCCTTATTTCCATACCGTAGGTGTTTGTTTCCAAAACATGCACTCGTTGTAAACAGAAGTGACTTGCAAAATACTTGGTAAAATGAAGGAATGTTTTGTAGAGTTTATTTATCATAACCCGACACGAACATGCCTTAAATCCTATTAAAACGAACAGTATAGGTGCTGAGCCCCAAGGACGGATATATTTCCAATTATATCAAATTGCTTTGCACCACATCACATCTTGTTTCTAGACAAATAACTATACAATTTAATACATACGAGTTGCACACCATTGAACTATATCCCTTGGTCTACTTTAATGGTCGCATCTCTTAAGATCATGACGTACCATCTCTGTCACTCGAGAAATAGAATCCTACTTAGTATTCATAGTAATTACAAGTAAAATTGGATTCTAGGATTGATTTCACAAAGCATCTTAAGGGACAACTTAAATATTTTTATTTGAGTTTAAACATTGAACTGCGCATGAGCTGGAATAAACTAAGGATATCTCATAGTTTCTTTGTTATTATTGTAGCCCTTTACATAACACTTCAAAACAATGTAAAAAGTTGATAATCTTACTTTTCCTGTTTAACAGATTCACTTAAAGAGGCATTCCCTATTTCTTGCATATTATTACTACCTATCGCATTTTATGACATAAATGAACATAAAACACTAAATCGTTTTAACATGTAAGAAGAACATATGCCGAAAGTTGTCTCCATAATGATCAAAATATATATTTAAATTTCTAAAATAATAAATCGATTCCAGCCTTTTATTCGACAACAACAACCACAGAACAGTGTGATTAAAATCCGAAACGGACATTGTTCAACGAAGCGGACGCAACGGAGATGACAAAATACGATATCGTTGATTTCTTTTGTTTTACACGCATATAATCTCAACGAAATGAATATAATGTACTATTTTGTTCTTAATCAACTCGAATATCATCTTATAGATAGATCTACATCAAAACAATTATTTCAAAACGTGTATTTGTCTTTCCCATTTTAGTCACTGTCGTCCGATTCGTAGAAAAACGGCTTTTCTTGTTTTAATCAGGCAGTACTAAAGGCTAAGCGTTTGGCGTCTCAATCCACCTAATCCACTTGTTATGGAAATATATTTTTATTAATTTTTTAATAACTGTTGGGATTTTTTGGGCGAAATTTGGTGTTTTTGTAGCATTCGTAATTCTGATTAATGTCTAGTATGTTTTAAATCAATAAGAACGGTCGAAGTTATAGGGAACGCCTCTTTAAGGAAATTGTAAGATTTTGAGGTCATTCTAAGTTTTCCCTTAAAATTGTTGTTTCAACGGATATCGCGGCTATTTAAGATGAGTGCTGCCTTCCCTTTTCTATTGTCTGGTATACTTTTCTATTCTTCCTTTGACCTCTATAGAGGTTCGGCATGAAACCAATTATCTAGAATGGACTCCGCATTCATGACGCTGATTATTATTAGGGGATTAAAGAGCCAGCCAAGCTGGCTATTGTAAATACCCATACCAATAATGTCCACGTGCGTATCTTTGTCTAGTCTCTGCAGGTACTAATGCTTTCAGAAAAAGTTATTTCCGGTCAAAAATTTCAGGCAGTTTTCCGAGGTGAATGGTCCTTTGAAAATAAAAAAATAGTAATCTGTAAACGGTTGCCCCCTATCATTTTCTTTCGAATTATAACCATCTTTAAAAATATTCAATTAATAAAACAAACTATTTAAAAAAAACAAAGGGAAGTAAGAATTACGCTACTGTACTGGATACACGGCGCCAATACAGACGTGATGTCATGACGTCACAAATAACAGGAAATGACGTCATACCAAAAGTACGCCAAATAGACTCATGACGTTACGTTGCAATGTATAACAAATCAGTATAATATAGGTAAAACCCAAGGTTAGGGATGCCTACACTTATTCCAAACATAAACCACAGACACATATAGACAATCAAAATTTTGAATAATTGTTATTTCTGGTCTTAAATTTAAAGAGGAAAAGTGATCAGTTGCTGATCAATAACTATCTTTGTATATTTTATAACATCTAAATTCAACTCATATTTAGTCAGTTATTATCTGAAACATAGCTTAGCAGATATCCAATGCGTATTTAATCCCTCATTTAGGTGGTGCCTTAGTTCATATTATTATATCAAACATTGTGTTAATGTGGAAAGTACCATTGTCCTGACTTTGTCCAACATGTGGGTCGATATTTGATATGATTAAAAAAAATCCAATTATACGTACTTATTTGCACCACATCACATTTGGTTTCTAGAAAAAAACATACCAATAAAATCCCAACGAGATGCACACCATTGAACTATATCCCTTGGTTACATGATGGTCGCAACTCTTATGATCACGACGTACCATCTCCGTCACTGGAGAATTAAAATCCTATCCAGTATTTAGAAAAATTACATTACACATATCAGGGCCGCTTTTCCAAAAACGTCTTAAGGAAAAACTTTAAAATAGTTTTACTTAAGTTATTTTTAAATGAACTGCGTATATTGCAAGGAACTAAGGATAGATCATGGTTTCTTGGTTGTTATCGTTGCCCTTTACATTACAGTTCAAAACAATGTTAAAAGTTGATAATCTTATTTTTTCCGTTTAGCTGATTCACTTAAGGAAGTTGTAAGATTCTAAGGACATTCTAAGTCTTCGCCTAATATGTTTTGTGAATACCACCCGGACATCGCGGCTGGTTAAGTTGAGTGTTGCCTTGCCTGTCCGTTTTTCTGATATATTTTTCTATTCTTCCTTTGACCTCCAATAAGGCTCGTCAAAATGCCAATTCTCTAGATCAGATTCCTCATTCATGCCGCTGAATATATTGTTATACCAAACATCATGTTATACAGGGTATGTAGCATTGACCTGATTATGTCCAACAGCTCCGGTTACTTGATGAGTCGAAGTTTGATATGAATAATTCTAGATGGGTCGATGTTTTGATATGATTAATTCTTGAAATCTTATCACACACTATGAGGATACGGGCAATATGTGTAATTACTTTACTCAAATAAAATAGGATAAAAATCCATTAGTACGCTGATAGAGTTGAGGACAGGAATGGAGATAGAGATTAATTTCATGATTTCATCAGATTGAAAAATGAATTCTAGAATATTATGCTGGCTCTAACAATGTACTGAATGATATACAATGACTTATATCTTCCAATAGGGAATGGTTGTTGTACAGCTTGTTGGCTAGAACATCAAGGAAACTCTCATAAAACCAAACATATATGATTCTAATTTTCTATTGTATCATAAATCATGATTTATTATCACAGTTTTTGTACATTTTATGAGTCTCCGATCATTGTATTGTTCTTATATTGACAAATCTATATCACTGGATTGGTGATATTGGTTATGTGTCTGTGTGATTCGTACGTTAACATTTAAACAAACGTACTGCATATAAAACTGCATGATAGCCAGTGATGCGTTCCGTTGACAATAATAGGTTAGTTTTGTTATAAAGCATTGATGAAATCGTTTAAAATCCTAAAACATTCATTAATTGCTCCATTTTCCTAGATATCAAACTAAACCGTACCAGTAGCAAAAAAGGGCGCCTGTCTTTTTTGTATGATTTTCGACCAAACCTGTCACAATGGCCACCCACATAGTTATTCGGCCTGGAAACATGTTATCACAGTTATCGACAATATTATAGATGTGTTAACACACCATGAAATCATGTGGCACTAATGCAATACTTAACTCGGTATTACGATTCATGTATAGAAAACAATATGCCACTAGACATAAACTTTCCGCTGACATTATTGCTAATTATAAAACACCCATTTAGTGCAGACTTGACATAAGGTAACATAAGGTAAGGTGATGAGCTGATAACGACCGGTCGACGGTTCGGTTTATATATTGTTATTTCTATTTGGTGCACTTTTACAGCAACAGTATGGCTATAAAATAATTATGTTAAATTTAACAGATGTCACATTATCACGGTTGCATTGGTCTTACTTCTAACGTTAATTTCGACATGAAGCCATTAGGTTTGGTCGTCTATAAAATATTGTCTAGTCATTGACATTCACGAAAAAGACCAACTTGTGATCATGTGATATGTAAAATAATTGTATACCACATATCACAAGGTCTGGCATGTCTGTTGCAAACCGATTATATCTGACAAGATAATAGTGTCTTGCCTTCTTAGATTTCATCTTGAAATCATAGGTCTTGTCTGTCATACCCTTATTGTTCCATATCGTTAGTGTTTCTTTCCAACACAGAAGTGACTTGCAAAATACTTGGTACAATGAAGGAATGTTGTGTTGGGTATATTTGTATTACACTTAATTTTACAGTTTATTTCAAAACAACCAGAAGCTCATAAATTGTCATGGACATTCAGAGCATAACACTACACCTTGACTAATCAAATCATCTAACAACGAAAGTTTTAGGTACTGAATTATCACGACGGATATATTTCCAATTATGTCTACATGTATTTGCTTCGCTCCGTGTCACATTTTGTTTCTAGACAAATAAACTTACCAATATAAGACCAACGAGCTGCACACCATTGGACTATATCCCTTGGTTTACATTAATGGTCGCATCTCGTATTATTACGATGTAAAATATCCATCACTGAAAAATTAAAATCAATTTCAGTATTCATAGAAATTACATTACACATCTCAGGGCCGGTATACTAAAAGGGTCTTAAGGGAAAACTTGAATAGTTTTACTTAAGTTTTTTTTAAAAATGAACTGTACATATTTTGCAAGGAGATCATAGTTTCTTGGTTATTTATGTAGCACTTGACATAACTTATTTTTCTGTTTAAATTAAACTTATTCACTTAAGAATATTATGTAGACATTCTGAAAAAAGTGTGATAAAATTCGACAGGGAAGGTTGCACTCAATCTAACCAACCGAGCACATAAATCAAAAACATCACAACACAACTACACTTAAAATACTTTGTGAATAACACCCTTGCTGAGTCAAAATGTTGTCTCAACAGACATCTCGGCTAGTTAAGTTGAGTGCTGCCTTCCCTGTCCGATTTTCTGATATATGTTCTATTCTTTATTTGACCTCCACTGAGGTTTGGTAGAATGCCAATACTCCTCATTCAAACCGCTGAATATATTTGACAAACCAAACACCATGTTATACAGGGAATGTAGCATTTACCTGATTATGTCCAACAGCTCATGTTACTTGATGGGTATGTATATTTTTGATATGATTAATTCTAGATGGGTCGATGTTTGATATGATTAATTCTTTGATAATTTCTATCGGCGTCCATTTCCATCAGTTTGGATAAACGTACTAGAAAACTAACGTAGTTGATATCTCATCACACACTATGAGGGTACGGGCAATATGTGTAATTACTTTACTCAGATATGATAGGATAAAAATCCATTAGTACGCTGATAGAGTTGAGGACAGGCATGGGGATAGAGAAAGATTTCATGATTTCATCAGATTGGAAAATGAATTCTAGAATTCTCTATGTTGTCTCGAACAATGTACTGAGTGATATACAATGATTTATATCTTCCAATAGGGAATGCATATTGTACAGCTTGTTGGCTGAAGCATCAAGGAAACTCTCATTAAACCAAACATAACTCTGACATTGATCCTGTAATACCCACGTGTTATCTAGATTCTATTGTTGTATTTTATCATGTATCCTGAGTGTATTATTACGACAATTTTGTACATTTTATGAGTCACCGATCATCGTATTGTTAGTACACTGACAAGTCTGTAAAGCTAGCTTGGTTATCTTGGTTATACATGTATGTTAGTGTGGAGTTTTATTTAAATATTTAAACACATGTACTCCATATCAAACTGTGTGGTAACCAGGGATACGTTCCCTTAACATTTCTAGGTTATGTTTGTTTTAAAACATTGATCTAACTATTTAAGATTCTAAATCATTCGTTAATTAGTCCATTATACTAAAGAATAAACTAAAGCTACCAGAATCAAAGAATTCACTAATTGATGTACAATTACAACCACAGCTTGACCATAAATTGGTATGTTCAAACAACCATATTTTAATCGGAAAAAAATGTTTTGTGTGGTCTGCAGTTTCTGTTCAATGATGCTCTGTCGTTTTGCCTCATATATTGGTTACATGTGACTAACATCTGAATTTATACATTCTTAATCATAGATAATAATCAGAATGTTGTTTTATACATCGACGATGCTAATATACTGTAAAACCATTTGATATTCTTGTGGGATTACATTTCGTGGATTTATTGCAGATTCTTTAATATCTGACTTAGTGGATAGTGTATCATTGACATTGCGATACGGTCTTGTTTACACTAAACAGGAACTTTTGTTGCGAAATTAAAATGCTTTTACATTTTTAAATGTCATATTATACCCCATACGTACACAGGGAATGCTGTGTAGACCTTACTCAAATGATAACAACTTAACAGTTGTCATACTATCATGATTGTATTGGTCTTACTTCTAACGTTTTCATGTTTATTTCGACATGAAGCAATTAGGTTTCTTCATCTATAAACTATTGTCTAGACATTGATATTCACGAAAAACACCAAATTGTGACCTTGTTATATGTAAAACAATTGTCTACTACTGTCTACCACACATCACCAGGTCTGACATGTCTATTGCACAAACGATTATATCTGAAAAGTTAATAGAGACTTGTCTACTTAGATGTCGATTGGCAATCATAAGTCTCGTCGTGATACACTTCTTATTGTCACACCGTTGCTGTTTGTTTCCACTGTATACACTTGTTGTAAGCAGAAGTGACTTGCAAAATACCTGGTACAATAAAGGAATGTATTTTAGGGTTTATTTATATAACAGTTAATTTTACAGTTTATTTCAAAACAACCAGAAGGTCATGACTTGGCATTGGCATTCAGGACATACCACGGCACATACACTCTTCAAATATGTCAAGGAACCGAGTGTAATAGAAGCTGAACTCCCAGGACATAAAACTGTCCAATTATACCTACTTGCTTTGCACCTCATCAATCTTGTTCCTAGACAAATAAACATATCAATATAATACCAACGAGCTGCACACCATTGAACTATATCCCTTGGTTTTGATAATAGTCGCATCTCTTAAGATCAGATGTACCATCTCCATCACTCGAGAATTAGAATCCTATTCAGTATTCATAGAAATTTCATGAACAATTGGATGCCAGGATCGTTATTCACAAAGCATCTTAAGGGAAAACTTAAATGTTTTTACTTAAGTTAAAAAAATAAAGTGTGCATATATTGCAAGACAAAGAATAGTTCATAGTTTGTTGGTTATTATTATAGCCCTTTACATTACACTTCCAAAAAAATTAAAATTGTGATAAACATTTTGTAGTGTTTATCTGATTCACTTAAGGAAATTGTAAGATTTTGGGCGTTATGAGTCTTCCCTTAATATGCTTTGTGGATACAACTCCTGTTGAGTCTAACGTTGTCTTAACCGATATCTCGGCTGGTAAAGTTGATTGCTGCCTTCCTTGTCCGATTCTCTCATGTATCTTTCTATTCTTCCTTTGACCTCCATTGAAGTTCGGCAGAATGCCACTTCTCTTGACGGGACTCCGCATTCATTTCGCCGAATATTACTAATTATTGCTATAACAAACATCATGTTATACAGGGGAGGTAGCTATGTCCTGATTATGTCCAACATCTTATGTTACTTGATGGGTCGATGATTGATATGATTAATTCTAGATGGATCGATGTTTGATATGATTAATAATATGATCATCTCTATTGAGGTTTATCTCTATCAGGTCGGATATACCAGGAACACTAACATTGTTGATATCTCATCATACACTATGATAGTACGGGAAATATATGTAATTACTTTACTCAGATATAATATGATAAAATCCATTAGTACGCTGATAGAGTTGATGACAGGCATGGAGATAGATTTGATTTCATGATTTTATCAGATTGAAAAATGAATTCTAGAACTCTCTATGTTGTCTCGAACAATGTGAGTGATATACAATGGCTTATATTTTCCAATAGGGAATGGTTGTTGTACTGCTTGTTGGCTAGAACATCAAGGAAACTCTCATAAAACCAAACATAACTCTGACATTGATCCTGTAATACTCATGTGTTATCTAGACTTTAACTGTTGTATTGTATCACGTATTGGGTTTTATTATGACAGTTTAGTCCATTTTGTGAGTCTCTGATCATTGTACTGTTCATATATCGACAAATCTATATACATGGCTTGGTTATCTTGGTTATGTGTTTGTATGGATTTAACGTAAACATTTAAACAAATGTACAGCATATTACATCGTGTGGTAACCATTGATACGTTCCGACAACATTTCTAGTGTTAGTTTTGATCAAATCATTTACAATTAAAAAACAATCTATTCATTAATTGATCCAAACTAAACCGCTCTAGAATAAAGCAAAATTCATCCACCATTTATGTATGATTTCACAATGGACACCGCCATAAATATTCTGTCTTTAAACATACAATGTTAGTTTAGAGCAACATAGCGCAGGTAATCAACCATACTATGGTCTGCTTCACAAAAAAAACACACAATATTTGTCACCAAATACAATTCTTTGACAGTATGCAATGTCAAATTATACACCATACATGCTCAAGGAATGCTGCTTAAACCTTACACAAATGAGTGTAATTGAACAGATGTCGCATTATTACGATTGCATTGGTGTTTCTGCTAACGTGTTACATGTTTATGTCGACATGAAGCAATTAGTTTGGCTCCTCTATAAAATATTGTCTAGACACTGGCATTCTCGAAAACACCAATTTGTGACCTTGGGATATGTAAAAGAATTGTCTACAATACATCACCAGGTCTGACATGTCTATTGCACAACCGATTATACCTGACAAGTTAATAAAGTCTTGTATACTTAAATGTCGTCTGGCAATCATAGGTCTTGTCTGTGATTCCATTCTCGTTTCTATACCATTGGTGCTTGTTTTCAAACCATGCACTCATGTCATGTCAGTTGTGTTTATTTCCAAAGTATATACTCGTTGTTAGAAACTATCTAGACACTACAACTCAACATGTTTTTATCGTTTCAGTTCTTCTATGTGTTGATATTCATACTGCTTGGTGAGCTGATACTTGCTATAGCCGTGTTTATCATTTATACCGTACCGGAAGCCAGGGATAATTTCCTGCGTTCCCAACCAGAGAAAATATTATATTCTGCTATACGTAATTATATGGATGATATTGAAGTGAAAGAATGGGTGGACCGTATACAGTCCGAGGTAAGCTTGATATTACATAATATAATTATTGAGTACAGTCCGTTCAAAGTTAAACGAGCTCAGTTATAAACTTATGCTTGTTCATCAGGTTAACTATGTTTATCTGGGTGTATCTGAGTGTAACTGATTTAAATCGTAGTCACCGATATTCTTTCGAATGGGATACATCCCTTGCTAATATTACTTATTGAATCGACAGTATATATCAGCATGCTTTCCTTGCATCCGGGTTAGTGAAAGGCGTACTATATTTTTCTTACAATACACTAGTTTATTATTAAGCTTGCCAGATGCTCGCTTAATGAAATTTCCAGAAATCGTTTATTATACATTTATATCAATTGGCAACTCGTGAAATTTCCTTTGTGTCAACATTATGTTATTACCACGTCTCTTATGAGACAACCGATAAGTCATACCCCTTATTTACCAGCATCTGTGTCTCTTAATCACACCAGAAACATACACGCCCTTTTCAAGAACAGTTATCCATCAACAACAACCACAAAGCGGCGACCCGATTGTTCCTTGTTTTAAAGAAGTTGCTTCGTATTTTTGATGGTTCTTGAAATAAACTGTTTTGTCCGGAGTTGTATTCTATGAACAAATATTCAATCTTTGCCGCTAACAACCTCTCCGCTTCCAGATTATTCATCTGACCATGTAGTAAGACACATTGGAAGAGAATACAAAACACATAATATTACAAACTGCACTGATAACAATTCAAACTACATTCTCTAAATGTATAAAAGATATAGTATATATGCACACACTATAACCAAGGTTCACTCATTATAATTATGTAAACATTTTGCACATGAAATATAAAGTATTTATATGTTTGTACGTTTTCTATTATATGTTGTCCATTGTGAGGTTGGCATAAGGATATTCATTTGTTGTTGTTATTCTCTGCAAAAGCTCTTATTTACACCGTGTTGATCATGCGTTCATTCCCGGACATTTAGTCACGATGAACACACAATTTACGAGGTGCAATTATACGATAATATCAAACAATCATCAAACACATTGTTTTCTGTGTAAGTTACCATAACTTATTCAAGAGTATTTTCATTAATTACATCAGAGACCTCTTTCAATGAACTAATTGCTAATTTACTAATTAATACATGTATTGAGCGGCTGAGGAATCCATCTATTCTACATTGTACCTCTACTATAATACCCTAGTGTTTGACTGAACTAAATCTAAGCCACGTGTCTTACAGAGAAACATTATACTGTTATTGTTCATAATTATTCCTTTGGTTTAATTAAATATAATTGGAGTTGAATGCGAGTACACATACAGGTACATGCATAATAACGTGTCCTATTACAGCTTATCAAAGTAAGTTTTGTTACGATCAGAGCGATATGTTTGTTGTTATTGCATTATCCTTTTTCTGACAATGTACAATGCCACTTCTGGACAGAATTAGACGTGTAAAGTGTTATACGTTCAGATTATAAATATTCATTGGGTCATGTCCCGTCTGTCCCGTGAACAAAAAACACTGCCCAACTTGCAAGAAAATAAAAAGTATCTGTATGTCTCGTTTTCATTCTCAATGACCCTATCTAAATGATCTAGATGCTAACTGTCTATTAGACGCAAACACCGGTAACAGATATATAAGGGATTTAAACATTTGAACGCCGATTTTGTTCCTGAAGTTAGCACTGTCGTGCGTTATATTATGGGAATTTGAGAATTTGTATGACCGCGGACTGACAGGAATCAAGTTGCCTCCAAGTCAGTATTTATACTCTATCAAACGGAGATTGGAGTATGAGACAGATATTATGTTTGTCTAAGATAACATTCTCTGAGTGATTATGTTCGTTTTCCATTTGATTAACCCAATCAGTTAAATCTTCCCTATAGGGGTTAACATAGACAACATGGAGAGGGCTATAGAGACAGGCAGATATTTGTCTTGCAGAATTTTACAATGTAACATTGAGTAATTTGATGTTGAATTCATCTAAAATGCAAAACGTATACATGTACTAACTATTTGATGCCTTCGCTGATTATGGCATGATAACAACGCAAGATGAGATACATGTGTTTTAATTGTAAGTGTATTAATTTTTGCCTGCCGAATACATGTAAGCGATATAATGCACATAAGGGTATATTTATACACATATTGTACATACATGAAAACATCTTAATAAATCTCGATAAATAAAGCTGCAGAACGACACTGTCAAAACATCGAACAGAAATTATTCATATAAGACTCCAATTTTTCATGTTGCATTATTGCACTTTTGAACAAATGGACCAATGGAGTTTAAGAAAACAAGTATTTCACAGGAAATCTATTGTAAAGGGTTACTTTAAATTTTGTTTCAATTAAAACAAGCCATAACCCATTCCAATGTTTTAGCTAATTCCACGCGTCTGTGTGGGCAGATTGTATTTCCCATTTTGTAAGTCATGTCTTAAATGAGAATGAAGACGAGACACAATGAATACAGTTTATGTTGTTGTCACCATTATCGCCACACTGGATGGCTAACTACATATACATATTCTGACGTGAAAAAGGACTACATTATTTGAATGCATGCCTGGATGGTATTATTTTCTAAATAGAGCAAAATGTATGTTCGTTTAGTGACTCTCTATAGAGGTTGAGTATATCTTAAATGCTTTTGGATCGTAACATGTCGCAAGGGGTTCGACCATCCAAAATTACCAGGTTCAAATGTACAGGAATAGCACTGTCTACCCTCTCTGTCGGTACAGGGAATCATTCACTTATATATCAATCCTCGCTCACCTAGTTACATATATTCGATAATCTATTATAGGTTACGTGATTATATCGAATCGTGTACTCGCATTCAACTAATAATTCTTAATTGAACAAATTAAATAATTATGAACAATAACATTATAAAGTTACTCTGACAGACACGTGGCTTAGAATTAGTTCAGTCATACACTAGGGTATTATATGAAGACAATGTTGTATAATGCGTGGAATCCTCAGCTGATGTATACAAGTATTAATTAGCAAATATTGAATTAGTTCATAAAAACAGGTCTCTGATGTTATGAACATAAATATTCTTGAATAAGTTATGGTAACTTACACAGACAGAAAAGTGTTTGAGGACTGTTTGATATTATCGTATAATTGCACCTCGTACATTGTGTTCGCTTGGTCATTTCAGGGCAATATCAAGAAACTTTATAACTGTGTTTAACTGAACTCCATCATGATGAACAGATTTAGTAAATGAATTTTCAGATATGCTGTATTGTCAGACTACAAAAAATATTTGGTTGGAAGTTCTAGTACAAGTCGTTTGGCTGATATTATATTGATGCAAAATAAATGTATGAGACAAAACATCTCGCGTGTGTAAGTGGTTGAAATATCGCGCGTTCGTGTGCAGATTCATTCTGATTGTGAAGTATTAGGAAATGATCATTTTGTATTGACGTTATTCAATAGTTTGATTAATTCTCCTTTTAGCTGTAACATGACAATGCATTTTCAAGAAGCATTTTGCAAGTATTTCTCAGACATTTCAAAAAGTCGAAACGTTGGAAACAACTGGAGTTTGTCTTGTTTTCTTCTACAATACAGACATTTCATAACATCGGTGATGGTTTAGCAACAGATACCAACTTATTATATTTGTACATTTAAAGTACAATGGATAACAGTAGTAGATATGATTGTTCGCTCATAATACAATCTAGTACTCTAAACTGAAGAATATATTTCTTCTTTCAAATGAACATCAAACTAGCTTTAAATCCGACACCAACCTCTATTTACGATCATCACTCACACACAGTAATATTGGTATAAAGAATACTTTTAATGACCCATGTCAAATGCATGTGACACGTCAATCTGGAACAGTGTTATATGCCCGATCGTTTGCCGCATTGTATGTTAACGAACACAATTGGAATAATAGGAACGTTTATTTAAAACGTTGCAACTACAGACCTTGTGTTTTATTACATACAACGGGCGAACAACTTCGCCACGTAGCATATTATTTCCTCTCCTAATAGAACAATATAATAACTCAATATAACATCATATAAAATGCTGCCAATATTGTATTACCACTTAAACACTCGAAAGAAATGTAATAAAGAACGGACACTCAAGCAATGTCGGTCGTCAATTTTGTCAATAGAATGCAATATGTATTTGAGTGGTATAAATAAAGCAGGACATACAATATACTGCCAGGGGAAATAATTTGTCAGCAACCATCTAGGAGCATGCTCACATTTTGTGGGTTCGGTATCAGAACCACTGTACTGATTGAAATAACGGATATTTGTTCATCTATTCGTTAATCATTTGTTTTAAGAGGTTTGTTTAACAGCGTTGGATAAAACAAACCATATACGTTTATCAGGATTAACCGACACAATATTGATCATCATTACAGCCAATACTTATTTAGCCACCTTTAAATACCGATGTCGTCTCAGGCATAAGAGAGTACGGTAAACCGTATGATTATTGTTTGTCCTTTTTAAGGCGCTTTGCATTTAAAGTGCATTATGTCTGGTGGCTTTAACGTCTGATCGTCCTTGTCAATTAATGCTGCATGAGGAGTTCAGTAGGAAATTGTTTGAACAATTTGCTTAGATCAACAGCTTGTATTGGTTATCAATTTTACTGAATAATGCTTTGCTCTATTTGTTAGCAGTGTAAATAGTTTATCCTTTTTATCCGATAGTTTAAGGACGCGTTAAACTTTTGCCATGACAAATTATGACAATAACCAAGAACTCGTTATCTCATAGCGTGAGATTCGTCATCTTCTGTATTACCATTTTAATATTTTCTCTGAGAGAAATCGGTTAGCATCTTTTAATTAAATTATATTATGAGGTACCAAATGAATGCGATATTGAAAGTGATTTCTGATAACGCAAGCAAATTTGAAAACATATATCTCTTTTTATGGGTGGATCATTGCATTTTAATCTTATATCGGCACACAAGAACATTTTTTGGAGGTACCACATGAAGGCATATTTAAAATGATTTCTGATAACGAAAGCAAATCTAAACACATTACATCACTTTTTATGAGCCGAGTATTGTATTCAATTCTGATTGCTTGGCAAACAAAATTATAACAATAAAATAAAACAGGGAAGACAACACTTGACAGAAACAGCTGAGCACGAAATGTAAACATGAATACATACCCAATTATATCATGAATATACACCAATGGAGAATACAATTCTAAAACACCAGAATTTGCCATAATCTAAAAAACATTGGGACGCATGCTTCTTTGTCATTATTCTATATTTTCCTGACGAAATCCATTTTAAGAAGCCTATAAATGACTGGTTTACTTCTCTCCATAATTCCCCCGATCTTTCACAATATGTCAGAATATGTTCTCCTAGCATGTCACGCTGCACTTAGGTTGTCTGTTTCAATTCGGGAATCTAAAGAGACTTTTATAATGTAACAATTCACCAGCCATCTTGCATAAATCGTACAGTATTCATCAATATATTAATTATCGACACAAAACGTGTGTATGTATACCAATATAGTCTACTGGCTGCAACTTCTACTGCTCTGCTTTGTCAAGGCTAGCTCTGTCTGTCAATATAAGAACATTTGGAAGAACCTTGATTTTACTCGTATCATACTTCTTAAGCTAACACCATTCTGCTTTTTCAATGGGTCAACATAATATTTTACCATTTGTACCCCTCATTATTAGGAACCCCGTGAGTGTGCAAGAAGACAAAATGTCTCCCTTTTATATCTGAGCAACAGCAAAACTCTTGGAACGATTTATTTTGGTTCTATAATAGTTCAAATACCGACTACGTTTACTACCTTTCATAACATACATTGCTGCTGGTATGCATCGCCTTTGGTACCCCTGTTAAATCTAAGCAACAGAAGCATATATTTGAACAGTTTGTTTTGTATAAGTTAGTGTCTAATGTATGTTAGTGAACCATCGGAGACCTGTCTAAGCTTTAACAGAAACCCGTATCGTTCCCATCTACAGACTATTAAAGTTATTTTAAATGATTATCGAAAATCTGCCGATAACCCTTTCAAAGCAATTAACAAACAAGCTAGTAAAGTGAGAACTGTTGTACAGCGTTTAACCTGAGTTCCAATACAGTAATACTGTAAAACAAATCCTGGTATCTTAAATAAATAAGAAACAATTTGTTATTTTATATTTTCCCTAGGGCATGAGCTAAATTAGATTTGTCAACGACACAAGTGACCATTATAACGGGGACCAGTATCGTATTTTCTATATAAACTAGACAATACAATTACCTTAACAGATTATCAGGGCTATGCAGGACAGAGTTAAATAGCATTTATATGCATGGTCACCATATTAAGTAGACAAATATCTCCCGTACTCAAATCTTAAATGACATATAAACCGATTTGATAAAGTAATGTTAGTTTCCAATAGAGTCGCAACAGGAACATACACTTAGCTGTCTCTTCTATTTTATACCTGTAACATTACAGAGGTCTAGCATCGTACAGTTGTTTCATGTTTACTAGTTAGTACTAGTACTGGTTGACAATCAATTATTGGGAAAAGCCGGATGCTCTCTAAATACTATGTACAGAGCGCGTTTAATTTATATCAATTGACACCTCATGACAAATGCTCTATGTTAACAATACACCCCTTTCTCTAGAACAGTAATCAAACAAAGGGAACCGAATGTTTCTTGTTTTAGGGAAGTGCATTTGTATTTAATTGACTGTCCTTGAAATGAAATGAGTTGTCCGAAGTTATCTCCTATGAAAAGCATCCAACCTCTCCGCTTCCTGATTCCCCCTTCCCGTGTAGTGATACACAAGGGAAAATGCACCAAATCCACAGGCGATATCAGAGACATAGATTAGATAAATAAACAACTACAAACGATACTCATAATTAACTCAGATATATATTTTTCACATGAAATAAAAACTATTAACATATTTTGTGCGTTTCCTATTACAGTTTGTATATGTTGTCCATTGTGAGGTTTGCATAAGGATATTCATTTGTTGTTGTTCTCTGCAAAGTCTCATATTTAACAGCGTGATGATCAAACGAACATTCCCGGACGTATATATAATAAAAACTCAATGTACGAGGTGAAATTATACGATAATATCAACCAATCCTCAAACACTTTGTTGCCCGTGTAAGTTACCATAACTTATTCAAGAATATTTTTCTTAATAACATCAGAGACTTGCGTCTATCAACGAACTAATAATTTACTAATTAATACTTGTATACAGCAGCTGAGGTATCCATACATTATACAATGTACCTCTACTATAATAATATACTATACTATTCTGGTCTATGACTGAACTAAATCTAAGCCACGTGTCTTACTGAGGAATAGTATACTGTTATTGTTTAAAAGTTTTCCTTCGGTTCAATTAAGTATAATTGGAATGCGATAAATGTATAATAACGTTTCCTAGTAGAGATTATCGAAGTTTTGTTACGATCAGATTGTTACTAGAATATCCTTTTCCCGACAATGTACAATGTCACTTCTGGATAGAACTGCAAGAACATAAAAAGTATCAGTATGTCTCATTTTGAAAATAATTTCATTATCATGTAATATAAGGCCCGAATAGCTAAAATAGGGGACACTTACGCGTATTGATGTCGCCGAAACATTATAGTGGGGATGGTAATATCAGCACCCATCATATTTTGAAGCGAACTTAAATTGTTACATATTATATTTTCTGAAAGGTCTATAAGTCAATCTATACGATTACCAAGATCTAATATAATTTAATTTTGATGGGGAATTTATACGTGAGACTAGAGTTTCTCATACAGAACATCAGTTTATTTAAAACATAATCTAACACGTATTACACAGACTGACGGTCATGTTAGAGATCAAGCTCCAATGACCCTATACAAATGATCTAGACGCAAACACCGTTAACAAATCTATAAGTAATTAAACATTTGAGCGCCGATTTGGTGCCTGAAGTTTGCACTGCCATACGTTATAATATGGGAATATGGGAATTTGTATGACAGCAGACTTACAGGAATCAAGTTGCCTCCAATTCAGTATTTATACTTCATCAAGCGTAGATTGAGGTATGAGACAGATATTATGTTTGTCTAAGATAACATTCTCTGATTGATAATGTTTGTTTTCCATTTGATTAACCCAATCAGTTAAATCTTCCCTATAGGGGTAAACACAGACAGCGTGGAGAGGGCTATAGAGACAGGAAGTTATCTTTCTTGCAGAAGTTTACATCGTAACATTGAGAAATTTGTTGTTGAATTCATCTAAAGATGCGAAATGTCTATTAACCTTATTCATACCTTCACTGATAATGGCATGATAACAGCGTAAGATGGATACATGTGTTTTAATTGCAAGCGCATTAATGTTTGCCGAATACATGTAAGCGATATAATACACATAAGGGTATATTTATATGCATATTTTACATACATGAAAACATCTTAGTTCATAGAAACAGGTCTCTGATGTTATTAATAAAAATATTCTTGAATAAGTTATGGTAAGTTACACAGGCAACAAAGTGTTTGAGGATTGTTTGATATTATCGTATAATGGCTCCTCGTACATTGTGTTGATTGTGACGAAACGTCCGGTAATGTTCGCTTGTGTGCTTAACTTTGTTACATCATGATGAACAGATTTAGTAAATGAATTTTCAGATATGCTGTATAGTCAGATTACAAAAAATATTTGGTTGGAAGTTCTAGTACAAGTCGTTTGGCTTATATTTTACTGATGCAAAATAAAATGTATGAGCCAAAACATCTAGCGTGTGTAAGTGGTTAAAATATCGCGCGTTCGGGTGCAGATTCATTCTGATTGTGAAGTATTAGGAAATGATTATTTTGTATTGACGTTATTCAATAGTTTGATTAATTCTCCGTTTAGCTGTTAATGACAATGCATTTTCAAGAAGCATTTTGCATGCATTAAATCTAATCAAGTATTTCTCAGACATTTCCAATCATCGCTGTTGAGTTTAGCAACCTGTAACAAACTCATTATCTTTGTACATTTATAGTACAATTGATAACAGTAGTAGATATGATTGTTCGCTCATAATACAATCTAGTACTCTAAACTGAATAACATATTTCTTCATTCAAATGAACAACAAAATAGCATTAGTTCCTACACCAACCTCTATTTACGATCAGTACTCACACACATTAATAATGGCATACAGAATACCTTTAATGACCCACGGCAAATGTATGTTAACCGTCAATCTGGAACAGTTTTATATGCCCGATCGTTTACCATATTGTATGTTAACGAACACAATTCTAATAATAGGAACGTTTATTTAAAAGGTTGCAACTACAGAGCTTGTCTTTTATGACATATAACGGGCGAACAATTTCGCCAAGAAACATTTAATTCCCTCTCCTAACAGAACAATATAATAGTTCAATATAACATCATATAAAATGCTGCCAATATTGTATTACCACGTTAACACTCAAAAGAAATGTAATAAAGAATGGACACTCAAGCAATGTCGGTTGTCAATTTTGTCAATAGAATGCAATATTTATTTGAGTGGTACAAATAAAGCAGGACATACAATATACTGCCAGGGGAAATAATTTGTCAGCAACCCTCTAGGAGCTTGACCTCCAACCAGAGCATGCTCACATTTTGTGGGTTTGGTATCAGAACCACTGTACTGACTGAAATAACGGATATTTGTTCATCTATGAAAAGCAATGGTGTGAACTGAGCTTCTTTAATTGACGTAAGCTTTTCGTTAATCATTTGTATTTAGATGTTTGTTTAACAGCGTTGGATAAAACAAACCATTTACGTATATCAGCTTAACCGACACAATATTGATCATCATTACATTAAATGCTTATTTATCCACCTTTAAATCCCGATGTCGTCTCAAGCATAAGAGAGTACGGTACACCGTATGATTGTTGTTTTTCATTGTTAAGGCGCACTGCATTTAAAGTGCATTATGTCTGGTGGCTTTAACGTCTGATCGTCCTTGTCAATTAATGCTGCATGAGGAGTTCAGTAGGAAATTGTTTGAACAATTTGCTTAGATCAACAGCTTGTATTGGTTATCAATTTTACTGAATAATGCTTTGCTCTATTTGTTAGCAGTGTAAATAGTTTATCCTTTTTATCCGATAGTTTAAGGACGCGTTAAACTTTTGCCATGACAAATTATGACAATAACCAAGAACTCGTTATCTCATAGCGTGAGATTCGTCATCTTCTGTATTACCATTTTAATATTTTCTCTGAGAGAAATCGGTTAGCATCTTTTAATTAAATTATATTATGAGGTACCAAATGAATGCGATATTGAAAGTGATTTCTGATAACGCAAGCAAATTTGAAAACATATATCTCTTTTTATGGGTGGATCATTGCATTTTAATCTTATATCGGCACACAAGAACATTTTTTGGAGGTACCACATGAAGGCATATTTATAATGATTTCTGATAACGAAAGAAAATCTAAACACATTACATCACTTCTTATGAGCCGAGTATTGTATTCAATTCTGTTTTCTTGGCAAACAAAATTATAACAATAAAATAAAACAGGGAAGACAACACTTGGCAGAAACAGATGAGCACGAAATGTAAACATGAATTACATACCCAATTATATCATGCATGTTCACCAATGCTGAATACAATTCTGAAACACCAGAATTTGCCATAATCTAAAAACTATTGAGACGCATGCTTCTTTGTCATTATTCTATATTTACTTGACGAAATCCGTTTATGAAGCCTATAAATCACTGGTTTATTTCTCTCCATAATTCCCCCGATCATTCACAATATGTGAGAATATGTTCTCCTAGCATGTCAAGCTGCACTTGGGTTGTCCGTTTCAATTCGGGAATCTATAGAGACTTTTATAATGTAACAATTCACCAGCCATCTTGCATAAATCGTACAGTATTCATCAATTTATTAAGTATCGACACAAAACGTGTGTATTTATACAAATATAGTCTACTGGCTTCAATATCTTCTGCTCTGCTTTGTCAAGGATAGCTCTGTCTGTCAATATAAGAACATTTGGAAGTACTCTAAATTTTACTCGTACTATACTTCTTAAGCTAACACTATTCTGGTTTTCAATGGACCAACATCATATTCTATCATTTGAACCTCATTGTTGGGAACCCCGTGAGTGTGCAAGAAGACAAAACGTCTCCTTTTTATATCTGAGCAACAGCAAGACTATTGGAACGATTTAATTTGGTTCTAAAATAGTTCAAATACCCACTACTTTTCATAACATTCATTGCTGCTGTTATGCATCGCCTTTGGTACCCCTATTAAACCTAAGCAACAGAAGCATACATGTATATTTGAACAGTTTGTTTTGTATAAGTTAATGTCTAGTGTATGTTAGTGAATCAACGGAGACATGTCTAAGCTTTAACAGAAACCCGTATCGTTCCCATCTGCAAACTACTAAATTGAGTTTAAATGATTATCGAAACTCCCGATAACCCTTTCAAAGCTAATAACAAACAAGCTAGTAGAGTGAGAACCGTTGTTCAGCGTTTAACCTGAGTTCCTATAATTAATACTGTCAAACAAATCCTGGTATCTTAAATTAATAAGAAACAATTTGTTCTTTTATGTTTTATGTTTATGCGAAATTAGATTTGTCAACGAAGAAAGTGACCAATTATATCTGGGACCGGTTTTGTATTGTCCATATATACTTGACAAGAAAATTACCTTTAGTAGACAAATATATCCCATACTCACATCTTACATGACACAGAAACCGATTCGATAAAGAAATGTTAGCTTCCAAAAAAGTCACAACGGGAACACACACTTAGCTGTCTCTTTTATATTATACGTGTAACATTACTGAGGTCTAGCATCGATGTAAGTAAATCGTATGCTTGTTTCATGTTAACTAGTTAGTACTAGTACTGGTTGACAATCAATTCTTGGGAAAAGCCGGATGCTATCTTAATAAAATAAACAGAGCGCGTTTAATGTATATCAATTGACACCTCATGATAGATCATCTATGTTAACAATACACCACTTTCTCTACAACAGTAATCAAACAACGGTAACCTGAATGCTTCATCTTTTAGGGAAGTACATTTGTATTTATTTGACTGTCCTTGAAATGAAATGTGTTGTCCGAAGTTATCCTTTATGAAAAACACCCAACCTCTCCGCTTCCTGATTCTCCCCTTCCCATGTAGTGAGACACAAGGGAAAATGCACTGAATACAAAGGCGATATCAAAGATATAGATTATATAAACAAAAACATACACACGATACTCATAATTTACTCAGATAAAAAAGTTTCACATGAAATAAAAACTATAAACATTTTTGTGCGTTTCCTATTATATGTTGTCCATTGTGAGGTTGGCATAAGGATATTCATTTGTTGTTGTTCTCTGCAAAGTCTCATATTTAACAAACGTGATGATCAAACGAAAATTCCCGGACGCATATATAGGCACAATAAGAACAAACAATGTACGAGGTGCAATTATACGATAGTATCAAACAATCCTCAACACTTTGCTGTCTGTGTAAGTTACCATAGCTTATTCAGAATAACATCAAAGACTTGTTTCTATGAACTAATTAATAATTTACTAATTAATACTTGTATACAGCAGCTAAGGAATACATACTAAATGCAATGTACATCTACTAAAATCACCTGGGTACTGTTTTATCAACGTACTTAAGTTCCAATTTAAATTCTTCATAATTCTTTAACAACTGCAAAGTGGAGACCGATATCGTTTGTAGGGGCTCATTAACTGAATCGTCATTAGTACTGCAGCTCTCTGAACTACACTTTATTGTTGTTAACGTATAATAAGTCCTTTAAATTTGATCGCAAGTTTACGATTTTCGTAAATGCTATAAAACTGTTCCCTGGTGTATGACTGAACTTAATTTAAGCTACGTGCCTTATAGAGAAAAAGTATACTGTTATTGTTCATAATTATTCCTGCGGTTCTGTTAAGTATAATTGGAATGCGTGTAGACAACCACGTCCATGTATAACAGATTATCAAAGATGTGTAACGATCAGAGCAATAGATTTGTTGTTATTGAATTATCCTTTTCCCGGCAATGTACAATGTCACTTCTGGACAGAACTGGGCGTGTAGAGTGTTAAACGTTCAAATCATATATATTCATCGGATCATTCCCCCTCCATCCCGTGAACAAAATCTATTTTCCAAGTTGCAAGAACAGAAACAGTACCTGTATGTCTCGTTTTCATTCTCGTATAGTGTTAGTCCCGAAAAGCTAAAACAGGAAACACCCTTTACCAACATACGCGTATAGATTTCATGCAAACATTAAATGGGATGGTAATATCAGCAGCCATCATATTTTGAAGGGAACTTATATTGTTACAAATAATATTTTCTGAAAAGTCTTTAAGTCAATCTCTACGATTAGCTAGATCTAATATATTTTGATTTTGCTGGGGAATTTATACGTGAGACTGGAGTATCACAGACAGAACATCAGTTTAATTAAAACATAATCTAACACGTCTAACACAGACTGACGGTCATGTTAGAGATCAAGCTCCAATGACCATGTCTAAATGATCTAGATGTTAACTGACTATTAGACGCAAACACCGTTAACAAATCTATAAGAGATTTAAACATTTGAGCGCCGATTTGGCGCCTGCAGTTAGCAATGTCATAGGTAATATTATGGGAATTTGAGAATTTGTATGACCGCAGACTGACAGGAATCAAGTTGCCTCCAAGTCAGTATTTATACTTCATCAAGCGTAGATCGAGGTATGAGACAGATATTATGTTTGTCTAAGATAACATTCTCTGAGTGATTATGTTTGTTTTCCATTTGATTAACCCAATCAGTTAAATCTTCCCTACAGGGGTAAACATAGACAGCATGGAGAGGGCTATAGAGACAGGCAGTTATTTTTCTTGCAGAATTTTACAACTTACATTGAGTAATTTGTTGTTGAATTCTTACAAAATGCCAAACGTCTACTAACTAACTGATGCCTTCACTGATTATGCCATGATAACTGCGCAAGATGTGATACACGTGTTTGAATTGCAAGCGCATTAATGTTTGCCTGCCGAATACATGTACGCGATTTTATGCACATAACTGTATATTTATATACAAAGATAGTGGTGAGTGGTCACAAGCCCTCATCCGCTCTAGTGTGGAGCTGAATTGGTTCCTATTTAGTAATTCAGGTTAGACGATTTCTATAGTTTTTTTGCGACAATGAAACTTTTTTTAACTCATCTTTTCTTATGTGAAATTTTATGCTCAAGACAATAGGCTAAAGAATAAAGGAGGTCGGCGAACTCGATTTTTCACAAAATGGGTTTTTGCAACATCACTTTTCTATAAAAATGACAAAAATAATGAAATTTTACCTATTCTGATTTTTTAGCATTAAATTCACATTTTTTTCATCAGAAATTATTATTTTTTGTTCAGATGTACAAAAACATATTAGTCAAACATACCTATGCACAATTACAACTCTTAATAACATTCATATAGATTTTAACAAGGAATGAATTTTCAAAATTTTCAATAAATTACTATTTGAAATTAATAAAAAGACACATTTTTGACCAAAAAAACAACAACTGAACAGCGAATATTTTTTTGTTTGTGCAAATTATGTTGATAAAAGTGTAGTCTATCAGAATAATAAGAGAAAAATATTGATCAGCGTGCATTTTGTTGCGCTATCAGGCAAGAATTGTCCCCCTTTTTGATGAAAATGGCGCAAAAACAACTCAAAATGATACTCTACGGGGTGATAAAAAATATCTGAACAGTAAAACTTATTCCTTTTTGCAAATGATGTTGATATAAGTGTACTCGATCAGAACAATAACAAAAAACATAGGTCAGTCCGCTTCTTTTTGCGCGTACAGGCCAGAATTATCCCCCTTTTCGATGAAAATGGCGCGAAAACGACTCAAAATGATACTCTACTGGCTGATAAAAAATATCTGAACAGTGAATCTTTTTTATTTTTGCAAATGATGTTGATATTAGTGTACTCTATTGGAACAATAAGAAAAAAAACACAGGTCAGCGCACTTTATTTTCGCTATCAGGCCAAAACTGTCTCCCTTTTCGATGAAAATGGCGCAAAAACGCCTCAAAATGGTCTCTACATGCTGGTAAAAAATATCTGAACAGTAAAACTTGTTCCTTTTTGCAAATGATGGGGATATTAGTGTACTCTATCAGAATAATAAGAAAAAACATAGGTCAGGGCACTTCTTTTTGCGCTATCAGGCCAGAATTGTCCCCCTTTTTTATGAAAATGGCGGGAAAATGACATAAAATGGTACTCTACAGGCTGATAATAAATATCTGAACAGTAAAACTTGTCCAGTTTTGTAAATGATGTTGATATTAGTGACCTCTATCAGAATAGGAAGAAAAACATAGGTCAGTATGCTTCTTTTTGTGCTATCAGACCAGAATTGTCCCCCTTTTCAATGAAAATGGCGCGAAAATGACTCAAAATAGTACTCTACAAGCTAATAAAAATATCAGAACAGTAAAACTTGTTCCTTTTTAGCAAATGATGTGGATATTAGTGTACTCTATCAGAATAATAAGAAAAAATATAGGTCAGGGCGCTTCTTTTCGCGCTATCAGGCCAGAATTGTCCCCCTTTTTGATGAAAATGGCGCGAAAATGACATAAAATGGTACTCTACAGGCTAATAATAAATATCTGAACAGTAAAACTTGTCTAGCTTTGTAAATGATGTTGATATTAGTGACCTCTATCAGAATTGTAACAAAAACATAGGTCAGTGTGCTTCTTTTTGTGCTATCAGACCAGAATCGTCCCCCTTTTCAATGAAAATGGCGCGAAAATGACTCAAAATAGTACTCTACAAGCTAAGAAAAAATACCGGAACTGTGAATCTTTTTTATTTTTGCAAATGATGTTGATATTAGTGTACTCTTTCAGAATAATAAGATAAAAACATAGGTCAGCATGCTTCTAGTTGCACTATGAGGCCAGAATTGTCCCCCTTTTCGATAAAAATAGCCGAAAATGACTCAAAATGATACTCTACAGGCTGATAAAAAATATCTGAACAGTGAATTTTTTATTTTTGCAAATGATGATAATATTAGTGTACTCTAGCAGAATAGTAACAAAAACCATAGGTCAGTATGCTTCTTTTTTGCTATCAGACCAGAATTGTCCCCCTTTTCAATGAAAATGGCGCGAAAACTCTCAAAATAGCTCTACAAGCTAAAAAAAATTCCTGAACAGTGAATCTTTTTTATTTTTGCAAATGATATTGATATAAGTGTACTCTTTCAGAATAATACAACAAAAAACATATGTTGGCGTGCGTCTTATTGCGCTATAAGACCAGGATTTTCTCCCTTTAGAATGAAAATGGCGCGAAAACGACTCAAAAATAGTACTTACAAGCCTCAAATTAATTATAGCATCACAAATTTTTGCAAATCATGTTCAACAGTGTGTTTTTTTTATAAAATCATTGGTCATGATGCTTCTGTTTATGCTAAAACAGAACATTTGTCTCCCTTTTTATCAAAACAGCATTGAAATGAATTATTAGCCTGTAGCCTTACAGTTCTTTGATATACTTTAAACATACTTTATCAAAAGTTACTGTAAACAAAATAACTTTCGTGAACACTCACTTGCCCATTTTGTTGGTCATAGGCATATTTGCGACTACAATTTTTTACTTTTTTAAGCCTTCCGCGATGTCCATAATAATTATTTTATCGTTTTCCCGTCTACTTAATTTCATGAATTTCTACCATTCACAAACTCCGCAAACTCAAATCGCACAAAATAATTTCTTCATTTACAGTAAGTAATAACCTCTGGTCACATATCTTCCTATTGTACTATAACATGTCAATTGTCTCCCTTCGACATTGGAAAAAAATTATTCTGGCAAATTTCACCAAAATTGGCCAAACAGTTTGAGAGGAGATGTTGTTTCAAAGTGTGGACAGACGACGGACGGACATCATGACGGACAACGAGTGATCACAATAACTCACATTGAACACTTTGTGCTCAGGTGAGCTAAAAATATACTTGATTTACTGTATCTGAACCTGTACTTTCTCTACCACAAGGAATCATCAACTTATCCACATGTGGAGGAAAATAATTGCTGACAAATGTTCACAGAATTGCATAACATGCAAGGAATTGAAGTGAGATCGTGGGTTTACAAATCAAAACCCGGAATAGTTGAGGTTCGATCCTTAGCTGGGGCACTTGGTCATTTCAGAAGCATATTCTGTGTTTCCCAACCAACTAAAGATGACCTGGTTGGCAATCCAGAGGTAGTTTAGTGTGTATAGGCACTGTACCATACACATTTAAGAACCAGGCGACTCTTTGGAACAAGCTAGGTGATACCTTACATCACCCCACTTGCTGTCCGTTCAGCAAAAACACAGAAACCCATTGGAAAAAAGTGCTTGCACTTTTATCGGCTATCCTTGACAATTGTTACAGTATGAAATGTTTTTCTCTGCAAAAATTTAAACATAGATGGGTTGACAAGTTTTAATGATTCCCAAAATTAATGTTCAAGTACAATGAATAATCAAATACAAATGACATGTTCAGCTTCCACCCTCCTTCTTTTAGACATTCACAACCTGAAAGGAAACAAAACTAAATTAAGATATAGTCATTTTCCAACATACATGCATATGCACATCAATTTATTTTGGAATTTTATCAAGACAAGGCCAATTTCATATTTTATGGCAACTCAAGGGCCATAATCCAATAAGGACTGTGCAATCAATATCTGAAGTCAAGGAAGATATATAAAGTTATAACCATAAACAGATTCTCTGAAGTAAACAATTCTTATTTGAGATTAATTTTTCCATAGTTGCAAAAAAATTGGGAGGAAAGCTGTTTAATCCTGACCCATTAATGGAAAAGTAGAATGATAATGTAGGCAATATTCAACATACCATATTGCTCCTGAGGGGTGTGTTAGCAAAGAGCCCTGTGGGTAAGCATCACAACATTGAACAAGGTACAGTATGTGTGGATAAACTTGTAGATCTTCAACTCATGAACTGCAAGGCCACCAATTTAAAACCCCTTGGTTTTGGTCTACAAAGAAAGAAATACAATAATGTTAGTCACACAAGTCTAACTTGAAATAAGATGTATAATCTAGTTTATCATAACACGTTTGTAAAAGGGACACAAAAAAATGTGCAACCAGACTGGGGGCCGGGCTTGAACCCCGGACCTTCAGCTTACGGGCAATGCTTTACCAACTTAGCTAGCCTGGGAGCAACTCACTCAAGTTTCTCCAATATTAATATAATAAAATCTTGTACACCTACATACATTTCACCCCTTCTTTAAAGATTAATCATGAAACCTCTATTTATGGGATGTTCTTAGGGTGAAAGGTGGGAAAAAACTGCTGAGCACAAAATGTAATGCACCAGTCAATTGCATTCATGACAACCCCAACCCTGGGGACAGGGCGGTAAAAAGCGCTATATCATTGCCGAAGAAATGTTGAGGATATATTCCCCACACTCATATCTGGGAACATATAGTCGTCAGGGGGAAGGGCAGGGAAATACCAAGGGAAATACCAAAGATTTTATCACCAGCTGTCCACTGCTGGGCGGGGGGTTGTCAACCAAAAAGTTAAAATCCCCGCCATTCCCCAGAGGTGGAGGGCCATGGATGCAACTGACTGGTGCATTACAGGGTAAAAATGTGTGTCCAGACCAGGGTTCGAACCCGGGACCCTTCATTTACAGGGCACATGCTCTTGATGACTGAGATAGCTGGATGCTTACATAAGTTCCTTCCCTAATAGGCTATTATGCACTGGTCAGTTGCATTCACCCCAAACCCCAGAAGACCCATGGGGATAGCCGGGGATCAGTCATGTTTTTACCTCCCGGCTTCTTCCGCACGTCCAGGGAAATGGAATTTTTTCCCAAAACAATACACGGGAATCATACTTAATAGTCAAGAGGCCTGGCGAAATACCAAAGATTTTATATCATCTATCCCCTGCAGGACTATGGATTTTGACAACCCGAAAGTATAAATCCCGGCCCATGATGCGGTGGTGCAACTGACTAGTGTATTAATACTATTAGTAATCAAATCTGATACCGACAATTAAATCTACATGCACACTTGAATTGTGAATTCAATTTACTGCCAAACAAACTGACAAAACTTACTTCCAACAGTCCAAAACAACAAAACGAAAGCTGGTCTGACTATCTACTCTCAGTCTGCCACTATTTCTTATGTCCAACGTCGGATTCATTGGTCTTGCCAGAACTGTAGCTGTTTGGATCGGTATTCCATGTTCTGCTCGATTTATATTGACCATTAAACGTCCAATAATTGGATGGCATAATGCTATGACATATTTCTAGACGATCCGTAGTCGACTGTCCGAAATACGGCAACTTGTTCTGTTGTAATTAACCCAACGGAAAGTAAAACGCGTTAATTAGCGCAAAGATATCTTGAACCTCCACCGGACAATTTCAGGTGGGCCTCACGAAGACTAACTTGTTGATAAGGCCTACTAATCCGATGGCATGAAATATAGATGATTGACAGATTGAATTTTTTGTTTCGCGCAATTCTCCTCCGTGAAGTGTAACAATTGCGCAGAAAGATGCGCAGAAATTACTACCGAAATCGTCCTTAAAACGAGTCACAATGAATACACTTTATGTTGTTCTTACCACAATCGCCACACTGATTCAATTACTAGATACAAGGGTCACTTGAAAAGAACTAATCAGTGGCCGACATCATGGTTAATATTCAATTAATGTGTATAAAAGTGGCCATTTTCTGAAAGATAATCCTTTGATTAACCAACAAATAAGAAAATATATCAGAGACCCTGGTGTTGATGTATTGTATATGTACCTGGAAAACGACGACATTATTTGAATGCATGTCACTAGATGGTATAATTTTCTGAATAAAGCAGAATATTGGTTTATTATAATTTCTTAAGTCTTAGTAATATTAAACTATATTGGATCGTAACATGATTGCATCGGATCGCATCGTCCAAAATGTCTAGGATCAAATGTCCAGTTATGTCATTGTCTTCTTCCTCTGTCGATTCAGGGAATTATTCACTTATATATCACTCTTCTCTCTCCTAGATTCAGAAATTTGATAATCTGTAATATGATACGTAATTATGTCGAATTGTGTAATCGCATTCAACTCCTAATACTTAATTGAACCGAATGAATAATTATGAACAATAACATTATAAAGTTACTCTGCAAGACACGTGTCTTAGATTTCGTTTATTGTTATAGTAAGACAGCATTGTATAATGCATGGAATCCTCAGCTGCTGTCTACAAGTAATAATTAGTGAATTATTAATTTGTTGATAGAAACTGGTCTCTGATGTTATGAATAAAAATACTCTTGAATAAGTTATGGTAAGTTACACAGACAACAGCATGTTTGAGGATTGTTTGATATTATCGTACAATTGCAACTCGTGTATTGTTTGTTTATTATGACTGTACGTCCGGGAATGTTCGGTTGATCATGATAGCGCAGTATAAGAAACTTTATAGAGAACAACAACAGCAAATGAATATAGCTGCACTGTGGCCACACCATGATAAAAATATGAACACGCATATACAGGGTGTCTCAAAATACATGTCCGCTTGTTGAAGGGTCATAGCTTTGCCAAATTAGTTCATAAATTGACAGTCATAGTCTCATATGAAAGCTAAATTTAAAGATTGTGGGATGAATTATATCATGTGTCAATACTTGAACAGTTGATGACGTCATATACGTTATACTAACGTCATTAGCAACGGATGTTCTAAAATGTCCGAAGAGGCAGATAACATAGTTTGTACGGTAACATGGTTAAAATGTATATCATATGTGGGCAAAGTAATAGTCAGTCGTACCCTACTATGCACATACTGGCTGAGAAACTGATCAGGGGTTATTAGAAATGAATTCCAAAAATTGGACGCATTTATGGGAGGAACACATTTTATAAACAATTAGGACTGAAAATGTGATATTCACACATTTCTAGGCAATCGTATTCATAAAAGATGCACAAATCGCCTCGAATGACCATACTGTATAGAATGTATAGCGGTAATGTCTAGCTTATCTCCAACAGTCCAAACATGGGCATATAATGTAAGTTGAAACTATAAAATAGTACTTAATGTAGTATCAATCACCAAAAACTGCCTTGGTAGGCGAATAAATTTGGTAATGCTACTGTTATTGAAGTCAGGAAAAAGTAATCAAAACATCCTAAATATTTATTTCTTCTTATACTATTGGAAAGTTAGATTATACAGATCAAGATATGTTACTACATCGAAACTCAAAATATAGATTTATGGAGAAAATGGAAACATCACATCCGACTCAAAGAAATGTCAACGCCAATAAATCGTCAAAAGACGTCAAACGAGGGTTTTTACCGAATTGGGGTTAGTTACTCAAAATGCATTCTATAGGTTTCGTATGCATTGTTTTGGATAATTGTTTCGTTATTTCTACATTGATTTGAATGCCCTTTGATCATACATACAAATCAGATAAGTAAAGCAAAACATTACGGAGTGATACGCTCTCAACAAGTGAACATGTATTTTGAGACACCCTGTATATTTCTACATATGTTTCACAGCAGTGGCAACTGCCAGTTATATTTGCAAGTATACTGTAACATGATCAATGTTGTAATAGGTCTAAGTTAATGAATTTTTAACAATTCCGTATATTCAGAATACTAAAGTATTTGGTTTATAGTTCTCGTACAATTTGCTTGGTTGATATTATATTGATGCGATATAGAAATGTAGGAGACAAAACACATATCGAGCGTTCGTGTGCAGATTCATTCTGATTGTGAAGTATTAGGAAATGATTATTTTGTATTGACGTGATTCAATAGTTTGATTAATTCTCCTTTTAGCTGTTACATGACAATGCATTTACCGCGTTGCACATGCACTACATTTTATCAAATATTTCTCAGACATTTAATAACATCGATGTTTGGTTTAGAAATGTAAAAAAAAGAATTAAAAATCCAGCAATTACGGTCTTCCATTTTGTCAATAAAATACAATATTTATTTGAGCGGTACAAAAAGCTGGAAATATTATGTTCTGTAAGGGGCAAGAATTTGCCAGCAACCGAAAAAGAGCTTGACCTTCAACTCAACTCAAAGTGTTTTGATTACGATATCAGAACCACTGTATTGGTTGAAGTAACGGAGATTGGGTCACCTATAAAGCAATCGTGTGATTTGAGCTTGTTTTAGAAATTCGCATAACATCATTGGATGAAATAAACCATAGATTAACACACAAAACATTCGTTTATGATCATTTTATTCAATACGTATTTAGCAACCATTAAAACCAGACGTCGCGTTCAACAGACTCGCGAACATTCAATACATAAACCTGTCATATTACAGAAACATTGACTACTAGCTTAAATAACTAAACGGTATGTTTGTTGTTTGTCATTAATGTGCACTGCTTTATGTCTAGTAGATTTAACGCCCGATCGTCCTTGTCAATCAATGCTGCATTAGGAGATCCGTAGGAACCTGTTTGCATAATTTGCTTAAGTCAACAACTGTATTGGCTATCAATTTTGCTGAATAATATTTTGCTCTATTTGTTAGCTGTGTAAACAGTTGGACAGTAATATCTATGCTTGCTAAAAGGGCCATTCAATATATTATGCAAACTATAACTTATCTTTTAATCTAATCGAAATAATTTAATGAAACTTGATATGATGTATCGCACAAGTATGTTTTGATTCGATAGTTTTAGGACATTCCATAAGCACATGCCCTCAATCGACGTCATTCAAAACATCCTTGACTTGGTAACGTCAAAGGTCAAACTCGAGAGATTTTGAATTACCTTATCAGTTTCCTATTTCATATTATGAAACTGTTTATTGAATGACACGATTACAGTTGAATGCTTACAGAGTACAAAAAGGACAGATTAAGGACGCGTCAAACTTGTACCATGACAACGTGTGACATTTAACCGAGAAAGTGTTATTATATAGCGTTAGATTAGTCATCTACATTTTTTATATTTTCTCGGAATGAAATCGATTTGTATCTTTCAATTGAACGATATTGGGGATTTTATGAGGTTCTAATGCGATATTGAAAATGATTTCTGATAACGAAGGCAATTCTGAAAGCACATATCTCTTTTTAAGGACGGAGCATTTGGTTTTAATATGATTTCGGCACACAAGAAGATAATGAAAAATCAAACAGAGAAGGTAACACGTAACAGAAACGACTGCGCGATGAATACACAAACACGAATGCATACTCCATTGTATCGTACATATACACAACTCTGCATAGAATTAAAAAGCACCAGAATATGATATATCCTAGAAATATTCAGACGCATGCTGCTTTGTCATATTTCTATATTTTCTTGACAAAATGCATTTTAAGAAGCCTATAACTCACTGGTTTATTGCTCTCCATAACTCCCCAGATCTTTCACAATATGTCAGAATATGTTCTCCTAGCATGTCAAGCTGCACTTGGGTTGTAAGTTTCAATTCGGGAATCTATAAAGGCTTTTATAATGTAACAATTCACCAACCATCCTTTAGTGATCGTACTGTGTTAATTCACTTATTGCGGAAACACCATTTGATTGTACATTTGTAAATGGATGTACATGTTAAATGGGAACAGTAAATAATCCGATACAATTTCACATGGTTAAATCTAATTGCAAAAAGTGTCAGTGATTATAAATATTGTCAAATTTAAGTCTAAGTCAGTGAATTACAGTTAAGTGGTTATAATGGTTCAGAAACAACCTCTACCATTGGTAGCATTCATTGCTGTTGGCATTCATCGCCCCTTGAGTGTGCAAGAAGAGAAAACCCGTAGCCCTGTTAAATCTGAGCTGCAGCAGCAGTTATTTGAACCATGTATATTGTCATAGTTACAGTAGGCCACTGTAACTATTGTTTTGTGCATATATGAATTCTTGTAAATTTCTGTATATATTATAGTTCATGCTAATTTGGACCATATTGAAAATTGGTCTAGAACCAAATATGTTATCCACTATAAATAAAGTCGTTATGATTATTATTATTATTATTATTGTTATGTTAGTAAACCATCGAAGACATTTCTACTACTTAACAGGAATTGGAACCGTTCGCGTCTGCAAAATACCACCGTTAGTTTAGATGAGTATCGAAAATCACTCGATAACCGTTTCATAGCAAATTACAAACAAGCTAGTAAGAAGTAGTTTACTCTATACAACTACAGGGATAAATGTTGTTTTGCCTGATATCCTGTACAGTAATACTGTCAACCCAATCCTGGTATCTTAATTAAATAAGAAACAATGTGTTGCTCTATGTTACCTCAGGGCATGAGCGAAATTAGGTTTGTCAAAGAAGAAAGTGACCATTATTACGGGATTAGTTTCGTATTTTCTATAGATACTTGGCTAGGCAATTACCTATACAGATTATCAGGGTTATGCAGGACAGACTTAAGCTTACATTTATATGCAAGGTCACCATATCTAGTTGACAAATTTCCCGGTCTTACATCTTAGATGACAAGGAAACCGATTTGATGAATAAATGTTAGCGTTCAATTAATTTTTTATTATTATTTTATACCTGTAACATAACTGAGGTATAGCATAGACTAAAGTGAATCGTACGCTTGTTTCATGTTAGTACATGTATATGAAGTAATTACTAGTACTCGTTGATAATTAATTCAAGGAACACAATCCATGTCTAAAACCTCTATATGTAATGTAGCTGACAAATGCATTGGCCCAAATACCGTAGTATGACGTGTAACTGTATATAATAATAGTTGGATGAAAATACCTTCGGATCATATCGAATGAAATAATATTCCACGCGATTCTTCGCGTTGATTGACGTATTCATATCAAGTGTCACTGTATGAGGATATATGAGTCTGGCGGCTCTCATCTGTGATTCAGCTTGTCCATCAAGAATGCGATTCCAACCCCGCAGTGGCATTTCCTAGAAATTATTTTGACACCAAATGTTGCGTGTAATTCATCCAACACCGTGCATTGCAATGTGTGACTATGGCTCCACTTGCGTGAACAATACAACATTCGAAACAAAATATATGCTGCGGAGTTCAGAAATGAACTTGCTAACAAAGGCAAGTTACAGAATCGGTTTACTTCTTTCTATTTGCATGTTCGTGAGATACATCATATCAGTTTAGAAATTTGTGAAATACAATGAACACTTTCAAAGAATGAGTACAAGACGGGAAACACCAGTACAAGGGTCATTCAATAAATTCGTGGACTGGACTCGTCATTTTAATACACATTGACACAGATAATAACTAATTATATCACACTTAACTACAGCCTTTCGGACACAAGTGCAGAAAATATTGCACGAATCGACGCATTTTTACAGAAGATATGGATAAAACAAAACTATCACCTTACCGCAACCACCACACAACGCAAATATATTCTGACGTCAGCGACGTTATTGACGTTTTGCTATATTTCAAATGGTAAACCCGAAATGGAATTATGTCATTAATATGGAATTGAACACAAATATTTAAGTTTTATATTATTAAATATATCTACTACAACATTGTATGTATTCAAAGTTAAGTATTAAGCTTGACTTAATGGTTATATGCTAAATTGAAACGCTTCGCAAATTTTGACTAGCGTTTCCTTAAACGTCCCTACATTTGCCAATTTTGTTTGATCCCTCTATCATTTTTAATACCATGCTGCTCTTCAGAACTGTGCTTTTGTCACTAAAACATATGGACACTGAATACTGCATGTTCTCCGTTTGCTCTCATTAGCAGCGTATGTGTGTTCGTTGTGTATTATTCGATACAGGCCTGTATTTTACGTTACCAGCCATTTTCTACGCATTTGTCCATCAATTAGATAGTGCTAACAACACATGAATTATGAATTCCGATCATTTTTTAAGTATTATATTCTAAACATATAAAAGTTTTTTAGGCTTGATATATTCATGTAAAAGGTATTGATACGATACTGTAATACTGCATACGTAATGCTAAAATTGGTCATAAACGGACAAAACACTCACATCAACTATACATGTATACTGTCTGAAAATATTTGCAAGACACCTGTACTCTATAAATAAGTTGCTGTTTGTTTTGTTTAAATAATTTTGTCTTTTGCAGTAAAATTCATTCCGTATACCAAAAAATATTTAAGATAAAACGTTACAACATACGGGACTATTGCGTTCACTTGTTTTCTTACATTTGACTAAGTTGACAGTGAACTTCATTAAAAGTGTTAAATGAATATTGGATGACATTAAATTACAAACGTGAAGTTTATTGAGTAACTGGTTGATGTCTTGCCGTCCTTATAAGGTTGCCTCGGTGACAGCATCTCACACATAATTTACAATCTGTGTCACACACATATTCAATGTGACAAACAACTGACAGATTAAATTGAATTTGTACAGTCAATAAGAAAAAAACCTAAACTGATTTAAATAAACTTGGCTTCCTGTCTGTGGCACGTGTTTTAGAATAAGGAAAGGTTGAACATTAAAATTTCTCTTTTTATAAAGTCTCAATGATTATGTAGAAACAATGTCGAACTTGTATGTGGATGTTTAACTTGTACAACAAAAAACAGGATGCTTGGCTCAGAAATGACAATTGACAATATTTAAGTCTATATTTTAGTAGAATGAATATGATACTGTTGGTCAAGTTTGATACTAATGATTCTAAGTGACATTTTAAGCGGACTAACCGTCGTCGAATAAAGTCTCTGCCAGTGTATTAAGCACCAAACAATATTCAGTAGGCGTCAACTCTTACGCTATGAGCTAACACCGTCGTCAACTGGAATAATGTTACAAACGAAACAAATGTCAGGAAAACATTAACAAAAGAAAATATTCAAATTAGTATATCATTTGTAGGACGTGAATATTTAGCGGTACAAATATAATCATTTACAGTATTAGTATTCTTTTGCGGCTTCTCTGACTTGCTGTTAATTGGTAGACGGTAATACCGCATGTACAATACCATTTGCTCATGAATGAAGATATGTTTTAAATAAAACACACTTTTATTTGTGTTGTAAAACGTTCGACTAGTTGAATTATTTTCTCTGAGCTCAGTGTAGTTAAATACAAGTAGTTCTGATTGACGTTTTTTGTGACTGTTCATGGACATTTAATTATCTTAACACAAGCATTGAATTGATATGAATGGGGGTGATAATGAAATTCTAATGAGTTTGAGAAAGGATAAATGTTCTTATGTTGTATTTAAGATGAAACTGAAATTAACTATTCTGATCGAAAAATCTAGTACATGTATGTTAAATTGGTTATCAGTTACGAAACACAGCATCGTTGTTTTTAAAATGTCTGAGACAATACTTGAATCTATATAGATTATGATTAAATCGAAGACATCAGTAATAGCATTTTCAATACTTAAAAAAGGAAACGAGTATTTCCACACGTACTGCCTCATATTTAGTTGTCATATATCAATTAAAATGCCCTTCGAATGGGGTTGACGACATCAACACAATCATTTCCAATTACTTTACACATGCATATTATTTACCATCCGTTGCATGTTAAATACATCACAGTAAAGTCGGCGTCTCTCTGCTATAGGTTTTAAAATAGAAATGACTCGTAAAGATATTTTAACAAAACTGTTTAGAGCTATAACTGCTTACCAATGGATAGACTGATAGTTGAATGTTTGGTGTGGTCATTCTGGTTTTTTTCCGATTATTTCATCCAGTGAAGTTTGGTATCAACATATCTCAAACCAGTAATTAACAAACAATTCAGATTTAACGTCAAAAATAACATGCTCCTCATGTACGGGTGTTCAAATATCAATTATTTTGATTAATTTAGTGGTTCATATATCGTCCCCGGGCACAGGAATCGTACGTGCTTGTAGAAGGCCAATGCCTTTTCTGTAGCGGATCAAATGCACGTCCTTAACAGTACATTTTGTGTCCTGCTTTATTCGTACCTCTGAAATAAATATTGCATATGATTGACGTAATGGTAGATCTATATTCCTTGAATATCCATTCTTTAAATATACTTGTAATTTGGCCTAATTTACATAGTAATACAATATTGTACTATATGATGTTAGATTGAATTATTATACGGTTCTGTTAGGATGGAAATAATCTGGTTATTATGCGACGAAGTAATTCTGTATCGTACGTCAGGGTTATTTCAGTTACGATTACGACTGATGGCCATGTCTCGTCTGGTCGATAGTTTATTAGAAAATTCTATTATCCAAATTAATTTATCTAGTGAAGAACGTTTACTCTAGAAATTAATTTCGTAAACAATGTGTTGTTGTTTCTGTCAGATGTCTAGTGAGAAATTGAAGTGTCATGATTTCTGGAGATAATACAAGAGTCTGGTTTAACCTAAATCTAATATGTACTCAAAATACAATACATGCACTCTTCCCTGTGTCAAGTGTGTAAGATGATTTCCTAACACATTTCTGTTTCACAAGGTAGTCCGTTGATATAACTACTTTTCCGGAATTAATTACCAACCGTTTCTAATTAATTAACACAATATAAGCGTACGATGTGTCTTTTTGTTTACCACACTTTTAAGCTTGAAATAGAACGGTTTTCAAAAGCTATTTCCGTGCTGCCAATCTGTTGCACGCGAAAGTTTCGCTTTTTAAAATTAGTTTCTGTGTCTAAATAATACCGGGAGAGATTAATCTTGTAAATAATGCGATTTGTATACTAAACGAGTATTAACGTCTGTTATGTACAGCCCGGATATTATGTACACGTGGTTGTTCTGTCAAGTATAGACACTACATAACTGCTCCCCGTTATAATGGTCAATTACGTTGTTGATTCTTGACAATTCTTATCTGGCCCTCACTCTAGGAGTAACATTATGGAACACAGTGTTTGTTATTTATTGAGGCAACCAGGATTTGGTTGTAGAATATTGCGAGAATTCACGATATACGACAGTTTCACGAGACATTATTGGGAAAATATTCGAGTATAAGTGTGGTTTATGATATGAAACTATGTCATCATGCAGCAGAGACTTGGAGACCCGTCTTCTCTTGTTTCAACCAACAATGAGAGTAAAAACTTTGAGAATTTCTTTTCTAAATCATTATCAAATTAAATAATGTTTAAGCTTTTTAAGAATGATTTGAGTTAAATTTCGAATACTGGATAAAAGCCAACATTGAGAGACGCTGCAATTTTTGAATGCGGAATGGAGCCAAAAAACTCTATAAGTAGATATAGAAACGTTTTGTGTAGACAATCTATGAATACGGAGTAATTCGTGCACGGTAGTCGGCATTAGAACTGACAAACCAAGTATGAAAGATCTGGGGAATTATGGAGAGAAACAAACCAGTGATTTATAGGCTTCTGAAAACAGATTTTGTCAAGAAAATATAGAAATATGACATAGCAACCTGCGTCTGAATACTTTAGGTTCAGCCAAAGTCTGGTGTTTTATACTTGTATTCGGAGTTGGTGTATATGCATGATAGAATGAAGTGTGTACTGAATACTATTTATGTAAGTGCATTTGTGGTTATTTGTTTCTCTGAAGGGTTGCTTTCCTTGTCTGGTTTATCTTTATCTTTATGTTAGCCCCGCAATCATACTTAAATGCAATTCTATGCCCACAAAAAGAGATATATATATGAGCTCAGATTTGCTTGCGTTATCAGAAATCAGTTTCGATATCGCATCGATTTGGTACCTCATAACATCCTCAATATCGTTTAATTGAATTTAAAATGCTAATCGAATTCTCTCTGAGAAAATATCAAAATGGTAATACAGTAGATGACAAAGCTAACGCTGTGTGCTAATATACTTTCTCGGTTAAATGTCCATATTGAATATTGTATGTTTATGTGAGATCGCTCTCTACTTGTTGACATGAGATTAAATGCCAGTTTGACATTTCATCACCGTTTTGTAGATTTACAAATTCAATCAAATATAAGTTATCAACCACCTGTAAATATGAACTACTATCATAAAACCTGTTTACTATCAATCTCATTTAAATCTGACCCATATTACGCTCCACTACGTTACACTGGTATAGGATCTGACGACACCCCGTATAAGACCAAGTCAATGTGAACTTTTAATCACCAAATCGCTCCTTCCACAAATCTGAAAGTGCAGAGAATCTCTCTGTTAAACTACCTAGTTTCCAGTTGTACATTCTCTATATATGAAGGTGAATAGCCTTTCAGATATAACATGCACTAGGGAGGTCACTTGAACGTGACCTCTCTTAGAATGTAGCCAGATCTATAACACGTTGATTGACGTATTCATATCAAGTGTCACTATATGAGGATATATATGTCTAGCAGTTCTCATGTGTGATGCTGCTGGTCCATCAAGAATATGTGATTACTTTAGGAAGCTGTATTTGTTTTAGTCAACAATTTGTATTGGTTATCAATTTTACTTAACGATACCTTTGCTCTCTTTGTTAGCAACATAAACAGTTGTGTTGCATACCCACGCTTGCTATCTTGCTGATTAAGATTGATTGATCCAATCGAAGCATCCATCATATGTATACGTGTTATAGCTACTGTAAGCCCCATGTGGTTAGAAAAGCAACCACAGTAATATGTGACAGAATATATGTGTTGAAAAACTTCCAAGTAAATGAATACATTGAATTAATACAGTTAGATCACAGATAGGTTTTATTGAAAGAGCACTGCAGGTAATCGTAACAGATTTGAGAAAAATTGTAATGACTAACGGCATTTTCCTATTGCTAAGTGCATACTACATATATTGCCTTTTCATAACTCATGACGTCATAACATTTATTTTTATTAAAAGTTTCCTTGTGAAGACATCATAAAATCAAAATGTAGAAATAGAAGAAAAAACTGGAGTTTATTTTGTTTAAAATATTCTTGTTTACTAAATCATTTACTTTTTATAATAATTTGTATCGTCTGAACTGGGATGCCCTTGACCTAAACATACATATCAATAAGGAAATGATAATTTAAACCATCATCTCACCTCAATCAAAGAAAGTAAACAAATATTGATTCAGAATACACACAATGTGGTGGTACATCTTAGCATTTGTTTGAGATGGAATAGACCCTTTTCGATACAAATCAGTCATTACAAACGGACATTGCCTGTCTATAAGTGGGTTCATACTAACACTGGTGTTATAGATCACGTGATTGTTGACAGGAAAATTCTGCGTAACTCACAGTTAAAAATCGTGCACACCAGTCCAGGGTTGGCGATTATTGTGATGAAGTCAATCAAATTCTACTGTATACTAATGTAGCTATATCTGTAGATGGCGACGCATTGCCTATGTTGTTTTTAGTATTCTTATTATTAATTGTGTGCACAGAACTCTCAATTATTACATTTTGCAAAATCATTACATATGTAAACAAAATATAGACCAACTGAAATAAAACATTTCAATGGGATAACATTTCGTGGTTTTGGTGAAAAAGACCATTTCACTGGGGCGAAAGTCCAAGGATACATTAACAACTAAGTCATATACTATATAAATTATTAATATTCGTTGGGATTTAATTTCGAAAAACCACGAAATTAAAACTCATCGATTATTAATGATTTTACAGTACATGTACATTGTATTAATATCGTGTTTTTTATATCTGAGTGTTGTTCGTATCGCGTACAGTATTAGAATATAACACCGAGACCTGTTGTACAACGTAAATACATTTGTTGGTGTCAAAGTTGACATTTCACTTCACAAAAAAATCTAAAATGAATTATGTTTTTATACTATTGGAAGGCGATAAATAACAAAATGACTTTTAATTCATATACTGGTTGATATCTGGGTCCTTATATATTTGTCCTGGTGACAGCATCTCACATATAATTTGCAATTTGTGTCGCACAAATAATCCTCGTGACAAACATCAGACATATTAGATTGAATTAGTACAGTCAATACGAAAAGAGTGACAACCGATTCAATGAACTTGGCTTCTTGTCTGTGAAACATGAATTACGACAGGTTACTGTTTTCATGTGACTCGATGCTTGTATAGTGGTGTTTTTTACGTATTGTTCCATGTCAGTGGGCTTAGTCACAAACACTATCGAACTTGTGTGGGGTATTGTTAAAAACAGAACGCTTGGCATAATCAATGACAATTGACATTTTTGCAGGCTACCATGTCCATGTTGTCAAATATGATACTGTTGGTTAAAACGGATACTATTGGTTCGAAATGATATTTTAGGTGGACTTACCGCCGTCACATGAAGTTTAGGGTATTAAACTCCAAACTATATTCAGTAGGCGTCAAATCTTACGCTATGAGCTAACACCGTCTTCAACTTTACTGTGCACTATTGGATAATTTTATATTTCAACTTTGCTGTGCACTATTGGATAATTTTATATTTCAACTTTGCTGTGCACTATTGAATAATTTATATTTCAACTTTGCTGTGCGCTATTGAATAATTTTACATTTCAACTTTGCTGTGCTCTATTGGATAATTTTATATTTCAACTTTGCTGTGCACTATTGAATAATTTTATATTTCAACTTTGCTGTGCACTATTGAATAATTTATATTTCAACTTTGCTGTGCACTATTGGATAATTTTATATTTCAACTTTGCTGTGCACTATTGAATAATTTATATTTCAACTTTGCTGTGCGCTATTGAATAATTTTACATTTCAACTTTGCTGTGCTCTATTGTATAATTTACATTTCAACTTTGCTGTGCACTTTTGAACAATTTTACATATGAAACAAATGTCAGGAAAACACTAACACATGGAAATATAACAATTAATGTATTATTTGTAGGCCGTATAGATAAAATGATATAAATGTTATCATTTACAGTACTAGACGCATAATTCTTGTTTACCTGGCTTTGTTGTTAATTGGTCGACGGTATTACTACATGTAGTTAATGAAGAAATCTTTTAAAAACTTCCAAATGTAATTTGAGTTCTAACACATCCGTTTAGTTAAATTATTTTCTCTGTGATACAATGTAGTTAATGATAGAGCAATTTCTACAAGTAGTTCCACTTGATGTTTTTCATATTGGTTCATTGACATTTAGTCATTTTGGAAGGAGCATTGAATTGGAGTAAATGCGATTGATAAAGGAAATCTAACGAGTTTGTTAAAGGATATATGTTGTTTGTTGTTTTTGAGAGGGAACTAGAATGAATCATGCTGATAGAAAAATCAAATATAGTTCATGTATGTTATAATAATTATCAGTTATTAAATTCAGCATATATTTTTTAAATTGACTAAGACTATACTTGAAACATTCATTGATATCGGTTGCTTGTAAATTTCACAACAGTACAGTCGGGGTTAACAGTAAAGTCGGGGTAAGCTCCTATCAAAATAACAAACATTCGTTAAACATTCACGACCAATGTGTTCAATGTTAAGAGTTGTCATATATCAACTGAAATTAAAATGGGATTGTAGAAGGAACGACATATAACCCAATAATTTCAAAATACTACATGAATACACATTAGTATTATTTACCATCGGTTGCTTGTAAATTACACAACAGTAAAATCGATGTAACGCTGTTCCAAAACGCCAACAACATGATTGTATGTATAACAACGATACATTTAAATGGTTTCTATATATATTTTACAATGATATGGAATCTGCCCATTCTTGCACTTAATTTAGTTTATAATTAATTGTAATATTTAATTCAAATATGTTATATTTAACAAATTATATAATAATTGACTGTTATACAGGTATATATATATTTACGAAACGGTTGAGAACTACTTGTGTTGAATGATATGATGAGAGTGGAATGTTTGGTGTGTAAATTCTTGGTTGTGTTTGCTTATTTCATCCAGTGATGTTATCAACATATCTAAAACCAGTAATTGACAAATCACATTTTACGTAAAAAATAACAAGCTCAAACCACTGGATTGCTCATGTACGGGTGTCCAATTATATATCACTTCGTTTAATTTAGTGGTACAGATCACATCCCGGGCAAACGAATCATACGTGTTTGTAGAAGGTCAATGCCTTACTTTGTCTGATGTCGATCGAATGCACGCCCCTGGCAGTACATTTCGTGTCCGGATTTATTTTACCTCTGAAATAAATAGTGCATTGTATTGACGTAATGGTCGATCTATATTCCTTGAATATCCATTCTTTAATTACACTTGTAATTCGCCCTCGTGTTTACATAGTAATACAATATTGTCAGAATATTATATGATATTAGATTGAATTATTACATGGTTCTGTTAGGATGGAAATAATCTGGTATTTATGCAACGAAGTAATTCTGTATTATAAGAAACGTCAGGGATACTTCAGTTAAGATTACGACTGTTGACCATGTCTCGCCTGGTCGACAGTTTATTAAAACATTATATTATCCAAATTAATTTAGCGAAGAATTTTTGTTGTGTTTACTTTAGAAATTAATTGCGCAAACAAACATGCTGTTTACTCTGTCAGATATCTAGAGTGAGATTGAGGTGCAATTCCGTTATCATAATTTATATGTCTGATTTCCTGGAGATAATACAAGAGTCAGTTCTAACATCATTTAATATGTAATCAAAATACAATACATGCACATTTCTCTTCTGTGTGGTTCGTGCACATGATGAGTGTGTAATATAATTTTCCAACAAATTTCTCTTTAACAAGGTAGTCTGTTTATCTAAATTGTTCCCTGGAATTAATTACCAACCGTGGCTTATTAATTACTAAACACGAGCGAACGATGTGTTTAGTTTTACCACACTTCTTAGCTTGAAATAGAAACGAACTGTTTTCAAAAGCTATTTTCGTGTTACCAATATGTTGATGTTTTTAAACTGGTTTATGTGTCATCTATCAAACTCTACCTTGTAAATAATGATTTGTATGTCCATGTGTGTCAGTGTCTGGGCTGTTTAGCCCTGATAGTCTGTGTAGGTGATTGTGCTGTCAAGTAAAGGCACTACAAAACTGCTCCATAATATAACGGCCAATTACTTTGTTGGCAATTCTAATTTGGTTCACACTCTAGGGGTGACATAAAGGAAGACATTGTTTTTTATTTATTGAGGCCATCAGGATTTGGTTGTAGAATATTGCAAAAAAGCGATATATTACAGTTTACACGAGACATTTTGACATGTTGGGAAAATATACGAGTATAAGTGTGGTTTATTAGGTATAACTATGTTGTCCTGCAGCGGAGACTTGGGGAACTAGGTCGCATCTTAGCTGCGTTTCGTTAGGTCATTCGGGATCATCGTTATTTTGTTATTGCCTTGAGATATTGGGTCAATCCTGTATTTTTGCGGCGGGGACTTGGGCTATTAATTATTTCTTTTGGTTGTGGGCGGGTATTGCTCCGTGTAGTTCGGTTGTGGTGTTCACCAACATCTACTGTACGTAATATCAGAACCACAAAGACTGAATATGATTAGCCTATACGTGATTTTTCTGGGGATCGGATGGACAATAGTCAATTACGAGAAGTGATATGGGAGATACTGTACATAATTGTGTCTCATAAGGCAAAATCGGCTTACCCTTTAAACAGGGCTTACCATATAATAAACAAATCGTTTACCTTGAAAAACGTCATAACAGTAGAAAATAATTAGCTTACTGTTAGTCGTATATTCCTGGTACCCAAATTTGAAAAGAGAAACCGTCTTTTCTTGTTGCAACCATCAATGAGAGTTCAAACTTTGAGAACTTTTTTCTAAATCATTATCAGACTAAAATAATTTTTAAGCTTTTTAAGAATGATTTGATTTTTAAAAATTTGATATTGGATAAAAGCCAATATTGAGAGACGGGGCGAATCTTAATGCGGAATGGAGCCAATATATTCTATCAGTAAATATTCAAACGTTTTGTGCAGACAGTGAATGAATACACGAGTTCGTGCACGATAGTCGGTTTTGGAACTGACAAACAAAGTGCAGCTTGACATGCTAGGAGAGAATATCCTGACATATTTTGAACTTAAAGGATGGAGAATAATGGAGAGAAATAAACCAGTAATTCATAGGCTTCTGAAATTGAATTTTGGCAATAAAATATAGAAATATGACGTAGCAGCCTGTGTTTGAATATTTTAGGTTCAGCCAAAGTCTGGTGTTTATACTTGTATGCGGAGTTGGTGTATTTGCACGATATAATGAAGTGTGTATTGAATACTATTCATGTTTGTGCTTTCGTGGTTAGCTGATTCTGTTAAGTGTTGCTCTTTCCTTGTCTAATGTTTCTTTTCGTTAGCCCGGCACTCAGAATTAAATACAATTCTAGGCCCCAAAAATATATATATATGTGTTCAGATTTGTTTGCGTTATCAGCAATCATTTTCAATATCGCATTCAGTTGGAACCTCATAAAATCCTTAAAATCATTTAATGGAAAAATGCTAATCGATTTCTCTCAGAGAAAATATTAAAATGGTAATACAATAGGGACAAAAATGTGAACTCGTATACTTTTTCGGTTAAATGTCTATATTGAATATTGTATGTTAATGTAAGATCGATCTCTACTTGTTGTCATGGGATTAAATGTATCACTTTAACATTCCATCACTGTTTTGTAGATATACTATGATTATAAAACCTGTCTACTATCAATCTCATTTAAATCTGACCCATATTACGCTCCACTACTGGTATAGGATCTTACGACACTTCGTATGAGGCTAAGTCGATGTGAACTTTTAATAATCAAGTCGCTTCTTCCAAAAATCTGAAAGTGCAGAGAATCTCTCTGTTAAACTACAATGTTCTTAGTTTACAGTAGTACACTCGGGTGAATAGCCTTTCAGATATACAAAATGTAACATTAACTAGAGAAACTTGAACGTGACCACTGATGGAATGTAGCTAGATATATAACACGTTGATTGACGTATTCATCAAGTGTCACTGTATGAGGATATATGTGTCTGGTGGCTCTCATGTGTGATTCTGCTTGTCCATCAAGAATGTTTGATTACTTTATGAAGCTGTATTTGTTTTAGTCAATAACTTGTATTGGTTATAAATTTTACTTAACGATACCTTTGCTCTATTTGTCAGTAATGTACACAATTGTGTTGTTTACCCTCGCTTGCAATCATGCTGATTGCGATTGATTGCTTCAATCGAAGCATCCATCATATAGCTCCTGTAATTCCGTCAGAACAGCAGCAAACCCAGCAGTGTGTCTAAAAACTGTAATATAATCGGTGTCGAAGAATTTCCAAGTAAATGAATGGTCGGTTACAGTTAGACTAATGTCATTTTTTCTTTGCTACCTAAGCACATTTAAATCATAAGTATAGTTTCAGGACAATCTTATGGACAACTCTTATTGGTTGGTTTTTTTTCCTACGATGGAGTAAAGTGGTTTGCTGAAAGATACTAGCAACTATTGAAATCAAGCATTATATAATAACATGTTTAAAATAAAGTTGTTAATGTTTCTAACAATCGGTTTATCAATTGTTACAGTTACATAATTTATTCTCGTCGTAAGCTCTACATATAACTTATTATCTTGCCATTTAGTTCTTTTAAAAGTTCTTAATTAAGACTTCATAAAGTCGAAACATAGGAAGAAAAGCTGGAGTATGTTTTGTCTAAACTATATTTGTTTACTAATCCAACTACGAATTCAGAACGTGTAAGGTGTGAAATGGGATTCCCTTGACCCAACATATAATAGAAGAGTAATTTATAAACTCCATCTAATAAGTAATCAAAATGAAATACATAATATATTCTCCCCTTCTGTGTGATTCGTGTTGAGTGTGTGACATCATTTCCAACACATTTTTGTTTCACGAGGTATTCCATCGATCTAACTCGTTTCCCGGAATTAATTAGCAACTGTTGCTATTTAATTACAAAATACAAGCGAACGCTGTGTTTATTGTTTACCACACTTCTAAGCTTGAAATAGAAAAGAAATGTTTTTTTTTAAAGTTATTTTCATGTTGGCAATCTGTTGAAGGCGAAAGTTTCGCTTTTTAAAATTGGTTTATGTGTCATCTAAGAATAAAATTATTGAAACCGGGAGAGATAAATGTTGTAAATAATGCGATTTGTATATAAATGTGTGTTAACGTCTGGCATGTATATTCCTGATAGTCTATATAGGTGATTGTGCTGTCAAGCATAGACACTACGAAACTTCTCCACGTTATAATGGTCAATTACTTTGTTGACAATTCTAATTCGGCTCACACTCTAGGGGTAACATTAGGAAGACATTGATTATCATTTATGGGGACCAACGGGAGTTGGATGCACAATATTACAATAAATCACGCTAAACGACAGTTTTACTAGACATTCTGACATGTTGGGAGAATATACGAGTATAAGTGTGGTTTGTGACGTGAAACTAGGTTGTCATGCTGTGGAGACATGGGGAACTAGGTCACATCTTGTAATAATTTCATTCGGTCACTTGGGATCACAGTTATTTTGTTATTGCCTTGTGTAATTGGGTGAACCTGTATTTTTTGCGGCGGGGACTTGGGCTATTATATTTTATAAGGGTGGTGCGTAGGCGTTGCAAATAAGCATGATCCGTGTAGTTCTGTTTTGATGTTACTGTTTTCTGTGCTCGGCTGGTTAAGTTAAATGCTGCCTTTCCTGTCCGATTTCGTCATTTCTTATTGCCAGCAATTACCGTACGTAATACATGTACATTTCATATCCGAACCACAAACACTGAATATGATTTGCCTGTGCGTTTTTTCCAAGGGCCTGTTGGAGAATAGTCAATCAACCAACCAATCAACTAACTAACCAACTAGTTTATTTTACATCGCGGCAATAATTCGATAATTGACTCACCACCAGTTACCAGCTTGTTAAATAATGGTTACCGTAAGCCCATCTCTGCCATGCGTCTGGTAATACCCGGAGTAGGGATTAGGGAGGTACTGTGCGCTTGAAGGATAGGTGTCTCAAATTTACTGACCCTTTCAACAGTGGTGACACAATAATAAACAAATCGTTTACCTTTAACAACGTCATAACAGTGGAACATAAACGGCTAAAATAAACTGGCAATCGTATATTCCTGGTACCCAAGTTTGAAAAGAAAAACCGCCTTCTCTTGTTGCAACCATCAACGAGAGTTAAAACTTCGCGAATATTGTTTTCTAAATCATTGTCAATGAAATATTTTATACGCTTTTTAAAGGGACTCGACTCCAGTTGGTAAATTGCAAAATTTATAAACAGCTCTCTTTAAATCGCGTTTTTTTTGCTTAACCTACCTAATACATTTTTTTTACGAATCTGGATTTATTTATCTAGAAGTAAAAAATCGAATAACGTCAGTTTATTAAATTTAAAACCCAAACTATCTATTGTGTGACTGACGCATTAAAATATATATTCAACTTTGTGTAATGTAAAGTGGTGTTTAAATGCCGAAATACAGTTACATAATGAACGGACGGTAAAACATGTTCGGCAGTTTTCATCAATAGCGCCTTTGATCGTAATTTAAATTGTACGAATATTTTATATATTAGTTAAACATAGTTGTGTAATAACAGCGTCTATAAAAACTTGTTTTAATCATCGAAATGGAGGATAAATATTGAGAGACGGGGCAATTCTTCAGTACAAAGTAATTCGTGCACGGTAGTCAGCATTGGAACTGACAAACCAAGTACAGCTTGACATGCTAGGAGAACATATCCAGACATAGTTTGAACTTAAGAGAAGGAAAATAATGTCGAGAAATAAACCAGTACTTTAAAGGCTTCTGAAAATGGATTTTGTCAATGAAAAATAGACATATGACAACGCAGCATTCGTCTAAATATTTGTAGTTTCAGCCAAAGTCTGTTTATAACTTGTATGCGGAGATACGAGGGTCATTCAATAAGTTCGTGGACTGGACTCGTCATTTGAATACACATTGACATAGATAATAACTAATTAAATCCCACTAAACTACAGCCTTTTGGAAACAAGTGCAGAAAATATTGCACGAATCGACGCATTATTAAGGAAAATATGGATAAAACAAAACTATCACCTTACCGCAACCACCACACAACGCAAATATATTCAGACGTCAGCGACGTTATTGACATTTTGCTATTTTTCCAATGGTAAACCCGAAATTGAATTATGTCTATAATATGGAATTGAACACCAATATGTAAGTTGTATATTATTAAATAGATCTACTACAACATTTTATGTATTCAAAGTTAAGTATTAAGCTGGAATTAATGGTTGTATGCTAAATTGAAATGCCTCGATAATTTTGACTGACGTTTCCTCAAACGTCCCTACGTTTGCCAATTTCGTTCGATCCCTCTATCATTTTTAATACCATGCTGCTCTTCAGAAATGTGATTTTGTCACTAAAACACAGTGACTCAGAATACTGCATGTTCTCCGTTTGCTCTCATTAACAGTTTATGTGTGTTTGTTGTGTATTTCCAAGACAAGTGCACAATTTAATAGTTTCATGAATTTTCTTGCGTAAATTCATCGGCATTTTGGCGTAAATGAAAACGTGACAGGCATAGATAAAATACTTCTCAATTCAAACCCAAACGTCTACACAACTTAATAATTTCACAAAATATTATGATAATATGTTGCAATAATCTGGCAAACATATGGGAATGTAAATTAATTAATTCGAAATTTATAACTAGTTGAACTAGGGAAAAGTGTACGTTACGTCGGTCGGGGGTGGTAGCGCGTTACTATGGTAATACAACGGCTGCTGACATGCTAATGTGTTGCATAATTAAAGATATATTTGTATCTACAATAGGTAACAGATAAATGTTTATAATGATATAAGAAATTATTATTTAAACACAAATATAATAAAATGAGAACGATTGTCTACGAATATATCGAATGACCCTCGTACAATGAATTGTGTATTGAATACTATTCATGTTTTTGCATTTCGTGGTTAGATGTTTCTAATAATTAAGTGTTGCTTTCCTTTTCTGATATTTCGTTTTCTTTTTAGCCCCGCTATTAGATTTAAATACAGTTCTAGGCCCACAAAAAGAAATATATGCGTTCAGATTTACTTGAGTTATCAGAAATCATTTTGAATATCGTTAAATGGAAAGACGCTAATCGAATTCTTTCTGGGAAAATATCAAAATGGTTATACAATAGGTGACAAATATTCCGCTGTGTGCTAATAGACATTCTCGCTTAAATGTCTATGTTGATTATTGTCTGTTAATGTAAGACCGCTTTCTACTTTTTGCCATTGGATAAGATGTATCAGTTTGACATTCCGTCACAGTTTTGTACATTTACAAGTTCAGTTAAACCCGTGTTATCAACCATCTGTAAAATATGAACTACTATTATAAAACCTAATTACTCTCAATCTTATTTAAATCTGACCTATATTACGCTCCACTACTTTACACTGATATGGGATATGACGACACTCCGTATGAGGCAAAGTCGATGTGAACTTTTAATCATCCAATCAAAACGCTTCTTTCATTAATCTGAAAGTGCAGAGAATCTCTCTGTTAAACTACCTAGTTTACATTAATACACTTTCTATTCATGAAGGTGAATAGCCTTTCAGATATAACATGCACTGGAGAGGTTACATGAACGTGACCTCTCATGGAACGTAACCAGATCTATAACACATTGATTGGCATATTCTTATCAAGTGTCACTGTATGAGGATATATGTGTCTGGTGGCTCTCATGTGTGTTTATGCTTGTCCATCCAAATGTGTGATTACTTTAGAAAGCTGTATTTGTTTTAGTCAACAACTTCTATTGGTTATAAATTTTTCTTTGCTCTAGTTGTCAGTTATGCACATAGTTTTGCTGTATACCCACGCTTGCAATTGTGCTGATTGAGATTGATTGCTTCAATCGAAGCATCCATCATATAGCTCCTGTAATTCCGTCAGAACAGCAGCAAACCCAGCAGTGTGTCTAAAAATTGTAATCTAATCGGTGTTGAAGAATTTTCAAGTAAATGAATGGTCGGTTACAGTTAGAGATATGTCATTTTTTCTTTGCTATCTAAGTACATTTAAATCATAAGTATAGTTACAGGACAATCTTATGGAGCACTCTTATTGATTGGAATTTGTTTTGTTTTTCCCTACGATGGAGAAAAGTGGTTTTGCTTACAGTATAGCTACTAGTTACTATTAAATCGAGCATTATATCATAACATGTTAACAATAAAGTTGTTAAGGTTTCCAACGATCGGTATATAAATTATTACAGTTACATAATTTATTCTCGTCGTAAGCTCTTCTACCTATAACTGTCTTGCCATTTATTTCTTTTAACAGTTCCTTAATTAAGACTACATAAAGTCGAAATATAGGAAGAAAAGCTGGAGTATCTTGGTCTAAACTATATTCGTTTACTAATCCAATTACTATAGATAAGCCATGTTTTTGAGCCGTGACGGAAGGTTACACTTCTTAGTCATGGTATGTGAATATACCTGGTTAAAATCTCTTTGCGCCATGGATTGGTTACTGTCATTGATCATTTATGCCTTAATACATGCCCTATATCTATCATTTGCGGGCAAATCAACCTTCCTGCATAAATTAGTCACGGCTCAAAAAACATGGTTTATCTATAATTCGGAATTTGTAAGGTGTGAATTGGGATGCCCTTGACCCAACATATTATAGAATAATTTAATGAATAATCAAAATGTAATACACAATATATTCTCCCCTTCTGCGTATTTCATGTATGTTTAACATCATTTCCAACATATTTTTGTTTCACAAGGTATTCCATCGATCTAACTCGTTTCGTGGAATTAATTAGCAACTGTTGCTAATTAATTACAAAATACAAGCGAACGATGTGTTTATTTTTTACCACACTTCTAAGCTTGAAATAGAAAAGAAATGTTTTTAAAAGCTATTTTCATGTTGCCAATCTGTTAAAGGCGAAAGTTTCGTTTTTCAAAATTGGTTTATGTGTCATCTAAGAATAAAATTATTGAAACCGGGAGAGATAAATCTTGTAAATAATGTGATTTGTATACAAATGTTTGTTAACGTCTGGCCTGTATAGCCCTGATAGTCTGTAAAGGTGATTGTGCTGTCAAGCATAGACACTACGAAACTGCTCCTCGTTATAAAGGTCCATAACTTTGTTCACAATTCTAATCTGATTTACAATGAATGGGTAACTTTAAGGATGACATTGTTTTTTATTTATTGATTCAAACAGGATTTGATTGTAGAATATTCAAACGAATCACGCTATTCGACAGTTATCACGAGACATTCTGACATGTTGGGAAAATAAACGAGTATAAGTGTGGTTTATGATGTGAAACCGGGTTGTCATGCAGCGGACACTTGGGGAACTAGGTCACATTTTGTAATAGTTTCATTTGGTAACTTGGGATCACAGTTATTTTGTTATTGCTTTGTGAAATTGGGTAATCCTGTTTTTTTTGCGGTGGGGACTTGTGCTATTAATCATTTCTTAGGGTTGTGTGTGCATTGCAAAAACATGCTCCGTGTAGTTGAATTGTGATGTGCTATTTTCAGACCACTGAGATTGTGATGCAGAATATTACAATAAATCACGTTATACGACAGTTTTCACGAGACATTCTGACATGTTCGGAGAATAAACGATTAAAGTGTGGTTTATGATGTGAAAATAGGTTGTCCTGCAGCAGGGACTTGGGGAACTAGGTCGCATCTTATACATTGTATTAGCTGAATTTCATTCGATCACATGTGCTCACGGTTGTTTTGTTATTGCTTTGTGAAATTGGGTGATCCTGTATATTTGCGACAGGGACTTAATTAGGCTATTAATCATTTCTTAGGTTTGTGAGTTGGCATTGCAAAAACATGCTCCGTATAGCTGTGTTGTGATGGTAATGTTTTCTATGCTCGGCTTGATAAGCTGGGTACTGCCTTCCCTGTCCGATTTTCCTTATTTCTCTCTACCAGCAATTACCGTACGCAGTATCCGAACCACAGACACGGAATATGATTTGCCTATACGTTTTTTTCCGAGGGCCTGTTGGAGAATAGTCAATCAACCAACCAATCAACTAAGTAACCAAACGGTTTCTTTTACATCGCGGTAATATATTCGATAATTGACCAGCTAATTTAATAATGTTTACCGTAAGCCCGTCTCTATCGGGCGCCCAGCAATACTTGAAGGGATTCTGGAGGTTATGTACGCATGTCTCATTAGCCAAAATAGACTGACCCTTTCAATAGGGATGACGCTATTATAAACAAATCGTTTACCTTTAACAACGTCATGACTGTGGAACATAAATTGATAACTGTAAATCGTACATTCCTGGTACCCAATTTTAAAAAGAGAAACCGTCTTTTCGTGTTCCAACCATCAACGAGAGTTATAACTTGTAGAAGTTTTATTTTTAAATTAAAATAATTTCATTCAATTGATCTTGCTTGATTATTGCTTAAAAGCCAATATTGGGAGACAGAACTATTCTTGAATGCGGGTTGGAGCCAAAAACTTCTATAAGTAGATAAACAAATGTTTTGTGTGGACAGTAAATGAACTGTGTATCTTTGTGTCGGCACATTGTTAATATTATAAATCCATCTATTTCCAAGTTGGCACTGACAAACCAAGTGCAGCTTGACATGCTAGGAGAACATATCCAGACATATTTTGAACTAAAGAGATTGAGAATTATGTAGAGAAATAAACCAGTAATTTATAGGCTTCTGTAAATGGATTGTGTCAAGAAAATATAGAAATATGACAACTTAACATTTGTCTGAATATATTTAGGTTCAGACAAGTTACGGTGTTTCATAATTATATGCGGAGTTTCTGTAGGAAGATGGAATAGATATTTAGATGAAGAAATGTTCGTTAAGAGATTCTTCTTTTTCTGTTTTCCCTGCCATCAAAATTAAATGCAATCGGCCCATAAAAAGAGATATATGTGTTCAGATTTGCTTGCGTTATCAGAAATCATTTTCAATATCGCATTCATTTGGTACCTCATAAATTCCTCAATATCGTTTAATTGAAAGATGCTAATCTATTTCTCTCAGAGAAAATATTAAAATGGTGATACAATTGGTGACAAATATTCCACAGTGTGCTAATAGACTTTCTCGCTTAAATGTCTATCTTGAATATTGTTTGTTAATGTGAGATATCTGTCTTTTTGTTGGCATGGGATTAAATGTATCAGTTTGACATTCCATCACTACTTTGTATATTTACTAATATCGCCAAACCTGCGTTATTAGCCATGTGTAAATTTGGACTGCTGTAATAAAACATGTCTACTATAAAAAATTTAATAAAATATATGAGGTAATCGGACAGGGAAGGCAGCCGATCACAGACAACAGTAACAACATAACAAAATAACTCTCATAACAATACACCGAGCAATGCCCACACGTAAACCCAGCGATATAATTCAAAGTCCAAAGCCCCCGTTGTTAAAGAGCAGAATGCCCTAGTTTTCCAAGGAAATAACAAAATAACGGTGATCCCAAGTGACCGAAAGAAACGCCCCTAAGACCACCAGTTCCATCTTCTAATGGAACTCTCTAGAGTCATTGGTTGCTTAGCGCTTAGTCGCTGGTCTATGCACTTTCATGTAAATATATTAGGATTGTTTTTCTCATTTCAGTTTAAGTGTTGTGGGGTCACTAAAACAGATGAAGGATTTCGAGACTGGCAGAGAAGTCCATATTTTAACTGTTCTACAGTAAACAAAAGTATATACCGTTGTGCCGTTCCTAAGTCATGTTGTATCTTCGAGGAGGTAAAACACCAGCGTTCTTACTTTTTATCTTATGTTTTGAATATGGACCATATGGTCTTCTTCAAATGTGTACTGTATATAGATATCAATGAAATAAATTCTTCTTCTTCTACTTTTTATCTTACAATTCTCCTTATCAAAGTTTAAATCAGCTGTTCCATCTAGACTATGTGGAGACGAGTTTAGTGGTTCATCCGTGATGAATACGAATATAGCATTTCCACCAAACTGAGAAGATGTTATCTTATTATTGCGATAAGGGCCTGTTGGAACTGGTTGGTAGTATTTTGGTAACCTATGATGAGTGTAATTAATTATAATGCATTAACGCATTGCTAGAATCTTGGTAAAAGAAACGTTGTATTTACTAAGTTTGTATATCACAATCTAATATTTTATATATAAAGTCTTATGCCCATACATTACAGGGAGATCGTGTCAACATTATGTGTGGTTTTGACATGACAGACAAACCGGTAAATATACCTGCTTTACTGCGCATGTTTTTTAAATAAAAAGTCAAAAATTAAAAAAAAATGATGTAATGGACCATTTTCAAATCATGCCATAAGTAAGTGTGTGTTAGCAAAATTAAACCAACTAAATTAGGCTCACCGATGATTCACTAAACTTCTGTACAAACATGAATTCCAAGGGTGGTAATTTAACGCATACTTCGAAAGACGTAACCGATGCGCCTACATTTCCTGTCTTGAACACAACCCTTTAAAGCGTACATATAGTCCAGTTAGGGTATTCTGACAATGACGTCTTTGTAAATGTATAACCAAAAGATTACATAAACCATTGCTTAAATAGGTAGAGTTTAGTTAGGTATTGAACTGCTGGTATAAGCTTTTTTACTTGTTTTTACACCGTACTGTATGTTTATCCTTACTGGACTGTACATAAGCTACGTTGTATAGCAACACTGAACTGAAATTATCATTCTTCATAACTTGCGGGACTTGTTATTGCACCTAAATAGTGTTTTCAATTGTTAAAAACACACCCGATAGAACGATGGATGAACACGAAATGTTTATGAGTTGCTATTCAATATAGCCACCACACTTTATTAAATGAAAAACAAACCAATTCTCTTCAATGTAGCATTTATTTCGATGCAATTCCATTGTAACCTCTTCAATCACTGTGTTGGAAATAACTTCACATGCTGATTATCCACGGGAAAATCGGGAAATCATCAAGCTAATGGATTTTAATAATTAATTGTAAAATGATAACAATAGATTATATGCTAGGCCACTGTCCACACTGTATGGTATCCAACAATGGTGACGAGTGAATACCACAGTATTATAGCAGGACTCAGCATCATGATTCGATTAATGTCACCAAACATACACCATACATGCAAAAAAGATAATAACAAATCAAACGGGGAAAACACCACTCAACAGCAACATATTGGTGCGAAAAAATAAAAACATAAAGAAGAAACAACAGATATTTCAAATCACATGGAGAACCACAAAAATGCTCAAGAAAAAATGAAACTGAACTGCTTGAAATACGTCTAAGGGACTGCGATGCTTGATCTTTCGCTCAACTAAAAAGGTAGCAATGACCTTAAGTGTGTTTGAGAATATAACATTTGTATAACTCTAACGCGATATTCTGCGATGTCAATATAAACAGAACTCAGTGACCATTACATCGATTTAGTGAGAGCAGAAGTTTATTTTACCTGCTCACTTCTATTCACCAAGTAAATTAAACTTACGGTATACATTGAAAATATAATCCAATATCCTTATGTTGTTATATCTGATTTACCTGTTTACTTTAGGTGGCACAGGTCCTATTACCGCGTTAGAGTTGTACATTGGTTATGTTTTATGTTTTACAGCTTGTCGAAGTTAGAGACTATATACATACGCGTGGATGTATCAGTGGGTTTGGTGAATGGCTGGGAAAATATAATGATTTTATCATCATATCGTGTCTTTCTATTATTATTATGCAGGTAAGTTGCCAAGTTATCGCTCAGTTATCAGACTTTTTTAATGGCTCTCGCATATGCCAGTCATGCAGCTTTCTGCATGTGTGTGCCTCTACCCGGGTTTGAAACCAGGTTGCCAACTAAGGCGACAAGCGCTCTATCTACTGAGCTATGGAGCACAGTTACATGTACTGTAAAATCATTTATTTTCGTTTGCACGAAATTTCGTGGTTTTGGTAAAAAAGACAACTTCGTTGGCACTTGAATTTATGGATTTTGCATTTCATGTAACAAAACAAGGGTCAAAATCAATGTTCGTTCGGATTAAAGTTTGTGGTTAAAGTGAACCACGAAATCCACGAAATTTAATCCTCCACGAAAACTAATGATTTTACAGTATATGATACGTACAATATAATCATTGAATCAACACTACCGTCTCCTGTCAATATAAACCTAGTGTTGTGTGAAAACAATAATTTAATTAAATTTCGACACCATGTAGTATTTAATTTCTAATTAATTTGGATTGGCGTCTAACAATATTTAGTTTAACTAGACTAAGGTGATGAAATAGTGATCAATATTTAAAAGATATATAGTTCGTGTTAATCATTGCCAATGACAGACTTTAAATTGTGCCTTAAATTGGTGAACTGTCAAGGGTGCTGTACTACTGCATACTAGTATTAAGTCATTGATTCTTGTGCTCGTTATACACAGGGGAAGAAAATCCTTTTTGACTTTTGGCTAGAGCACACGAATAACCTCCCTTTAACGTATTTTGTCAGTGATTTTATGATGTCTACAGACTCGAGGTGTAAATCATATTAATAATCTAATCATATAACTCCTCATTAACACGCAGTGTGGTGTCCGAACGATTCCCACGTGATAGTCATGCGACCATCGACAAGTTTTGCTGTTTCAAGAATCCGTACCGACTTCGCTTGGTGCCGATACGAGCTCCATCGGGGTCCATGTTGCATCCCTGGTTACTGCGCTTTTGCAAACAGATTCAGACTGTGAAATCGCTATATGTTGATTGAGAATTCAGAGCCTCGTTAAATATTTTCTCATTATTACTGAGTTCTCAGCATGACTATCGAGCGGATACGATGCTAAAAGAGAAACTGTTTTTTGACATAATTAGACTGAAGCCTTACTCGTACGGAACTCGTACCGTAATTGTGACTGATGTAGTATTCTCCCCCGTCCTAATAGTCTCCAATTTATTTTTTACATCGTTGGTTCCTTGTTGTTCTTTCTTTTCAGTTTCTAGCAGTACTATCAGCGAAGGTTATGGTTCTCAGAATCCGCAAACAGAGATCCCGGTGGCGACCTCTACAGAGTAACTGTTCATCCATAGCGAACACAATGTCCAGGGCGTGAGACCTCTACAGAGTAACTGTTCATCCATAGCGTACATGGTGTCCAGGGCGTGAAACCTCTACAGAGTAACTGTTCATCCATAGCGAACACAATGTCCAGGGCGTGACACATCTACAGAGTTACTGTTCATTCATAGCAAACACAATGTCCAGGGCATGCTACCTCTACAGAGTAACTGTTCATCCATAGCGAACACTATGTCCAGGGTGTGACACATCTACAGAGTAACTGTTCATTCATAGCAAACACAATGTCCAGGGCGTGATACCTCTACAGAGTAACTGTTCATCCATAGCGAACACAATGTCCAGGTCGTGAAACATCTATAGAGTAACTGTTCATCCATAGCGTACATGGTGACCAGGGCGTGAGACCTCTACAGAGTAACTGTTCATCCATAGCGAACAATTCCAGGGCGTGAGACCTCTACAGAGTAACTGTTCATCCATAGCGAACACAATGTCCGGGGCGTGAGACCTCTACAGAGTAACTGTTCATCCATAGCAAACACAATGTCCAGGGCGTGACACCTCTGCAGAGTAACTGTTCATCCATAGCAAACACAATGTCCAGGGCATAAGAATACATAAACATACCACTCTAACATTCTGTAGCATCACATGAAAATGTTGGTTGTGCCAGATGATTGATGGAAAACGTATTTCATGTATAAGACTACCATAGAACACTGACATTAGCAAGTACACCATTTGAAAGTACATGTAGTGACACCGCAACACGTGACTAATGGAATATAATTGATATGACGCCAGAGCAGAGATCGCTCCACCTGATTGTTTGTCGAAGGTTGATGGGCGAAGGTTTTCAAGTTATTCCGTCTGACCATATAATTATAATTAACCGTTAAAATGTATTTAAAGAGTATTGATTGACAACCAGTTACCTTTGCATTGATATTACGTCAGTAGTTAATGAATACCTTCTAAATCCATTTTAACGACAACTTATAAGTTATATGTATTATCAGATGGTCCTATGAATTAGCTTGGGAACCTTAGCCAAGTACCTTCGTCAATAATCTGTTGGAGCGATCTCTGTCTCGCGTAATCTCAATCGCTCTACCTAGTTCGTTGTCGAAGGCTGCTTGTCGAAGGTTTTCAAGTTAATCCATGGGATCATGTGATTTTAATTTACCGTTAAATTGATTAAACGGGTATTGATAGGCAACTGGCGTAATTGTGTTGGATACTCAACATCATTGATACGTTGATACTTCTGCAATGCAATGTGCTTGTTATATCATCTGACTTATGTTTTCGTTCAGATCGTGTTCCATGGAATATTCAGGTAACTTGTCGTCCACATGTCTACATACAGCACCACAAGTGCATTAGATATTTCCTGTTGTGTATCGAGGCATATATGTACAGTACAACCTCTGTAGAGCAACACGTTTGGAGCTGCAAATATTGACTATTGTAAATAGGTTGTTGCTATATAGACGTTGAATTCGGAGAAAATATCAGCTTAGGGAAAGTATGAATGTGTTGTAATAGAGAGGTTGCTGCTCTACAAGAGGACCACTCTGGTGACGGGCCTCTATGACTTTGTGTGTGATATTAAACCTTATACTGTTGGTGGTTCAAGCATCAACCGCTGCATACACATATTGCCAAATAAACCTTAACAAAACAACCGGTACCAGAACCCTGTTATTGATATTTACTAACATTACCTGTGCTATTCGATTGTTTCAATGACCGCGCTGTGTGATCTTTTCATTTAAAAACATTTTTTTTAACATTACACCATGTTGAGGGGTGGTATTCAATATTGATCTCACTTGACTTAAGGATAAGGACAACCAACCAGATTGGCTATCCTTGTTCTTCAATATTGAATACCATCCCTAATCCGTTACCGTACATGGGACTAAACTCTATACAATAAAATCGAACATTACAATGTCATCCAATGTCTTCATTGTTCGTTTTAGATCGTATGTAATGATTCACCCATGCGCGCTTTTGTTGCCACCGGGATCAATGCTGTTGCACGAAATATTCCATTATCACTCTGCCCTAACCAGTTTTCTGTTAAATGTACAGCGTGTCTCATAATATCTGTTACTACCTTTTACCATTGATATATCGCTGGCTTAGAATGAGAAGGTCGTATCTACAAAATCACTTTTATGACTGGCAATTACTCTTTAATTATGGTAAAACAAGCTTTTACAACTTCAGTTTGGTCAACATGACATAAGCTACAACAGTATAAGAAGCGCATTGTTACGTAGATTTCAAATATATATTAGTCTTATAAGGTCGTAAGTGCCACTTACGAATTCTCATTCTAATCCAGAGATATGACAATATCGTATGAGATCAAGTATTTTCTCATGACATTCTTTTGTAGTTGTACTAGATATTTTGGGACACCCTGTACTATTGGCCAGTTGTATTCACAAACTACAAACAAATCGTCAACACGTGAGGGATATAGCTGTTAAGTTAAGTTGAGTTACCAATTTTCTAGGGCTCTTTTCAGCTGTTAGGCCGCTCAAGTACCCTTTGACATTTCAACTTCCCCTGGTCATTGGGCTACATATGGAAACCTTTACTCGTGTCTCCCTGGAGAGACTATTTCTCTCCTGTGGTGTGGCAGCCAACATCGATCTGCGGCGCCAAGGAATAGACACTGCCCTCACAGGTACCATTTTACACCATGGTGGAGTTGAGCTGTGGGCCTTGCTCAGAGAAATTAACCATTGGTCCAGAGGAGGATCGAACCCGGTACCTCTCGATCCCGAAGCGCGCGCCCTACCTCTAGGCCATCGCTCCCGCTATCTGTGACTACTATTACAGAGGAACATAAGTCGCTAACGTTAGTATCAGGATTTCAGATAGGAAGAGTTTGGAAGTTTTTGTTCGAATGGAACGTAGTTATAGCTTGTTATATACGGTTGCAGTTTCACCTGACACATTTTCCAAGACTGTATCCTGACCAGTACTAGCTCACCCTGTCACAAGGAAGCCGAATCCTTATTTAATGGCGACAATAAGTGGCGTTTTTAAGCTTTCATAGAAGAGTATGGACCTGTCGCGACTGCGATTCGAACCCGGATCTCCGGTGGCTACTACTACTACTAGGCGTATGCCTCGGCTGTTGGAAGTATGATTACGGTACACGTTGATTAGTACACATTATATATAGGAACGATGTGGCATGTTTTTACGTATTGTAAATGTACTCGTATTAACTACTGATTGAGTTAACACGACGACTGGTTTAAGTTTAAACACCATCTGCATACAAAAAGCCAATATTATGTTTCTTAAGAAGAGCAACAGTCCACGAACTTTTGTATATTACTGCCTATGTAAGGACCTCTAAAATGTATTGTAGCTACCAGTGGAACTTTTCTTGTTATTAATAATTGTTATTTGTTTCATGGACGCGTATCATGTTGTCAGGCGTGAGATGTATCATTAACATATAAGGAAGATAACTAATACACCTACATTTGGATTCTCTCGTACAGAGTTACCTGTGAGTATAACAGTGATCAATCGTAACTACTTGGGCATTTCCGTAACAGAAAAAAATTGTTAGATAAACGCCGAGGATTTCCGATTGAACAGTGATATATCTGATTTCAACATGCATTATGATGCATAGAGGGGGTAGATATCGAAAGGTCGTAACTACTACTTACGACATTATAAGACTGATACATGTTTGAAATCTGCATCACAATGCGCTTCTGATGAGCCTATTTCCGTGAATATCGGAACTTGTCATGACCAAAATGAAGTTGTAAAAGCTTGTTTAAGCATAAGTAAAGAGTAATTGTCAGACAGGTGTTCTTGTTTTCTCAAAATATTGATTATGTAGATACGACCATCTCATTCTAAATCAACGATATGTTATGATGAGATTTCTACTGGATATGCTTCGGGAGATCGGGGGACATGTTTGTGACATGTTTGTGACATTATCTGATTCATTTTCGTCGGGAAACTCATCTTTACTGCTCCCTTAATTGGTGTAATGCATAGTTAATGCGTGCTAACTCATAAAACAAACCACTGAGTGATTAACCAAGATAAAGTTGATAGGTTCTATAAACACAGCCGCACTGAGCAACGATTTGTGTCGATAATTGACATTACGCCAGTTGTCAACCAATACGCTTTAAATTAATTTTAACGGCAAATTATGACCACATAGTCCAATAGATTAACTTGAAAACCTTCGCCATGCAATCTTCGACAAACATCAAGGTGGGGCGATATCTGCTCTGCTCTGGCGTAATTTGTAAATTGATAAAATCTTGTAACTCGAGGAAACAAATTGAATGCATCTATTCCAAAGTCCACGACAAGTTTTTGCCAGGTGTCACTGTATTTGTGTTGTTGTGTATGTGTGTTATTATTAAAACCTTTCCAAAGGATGACCCATAAATGTGTAAGCACTTATTGCCAACGGAGTTCTGTGCTTTTGCTGAAGTGACAGTAAGTAGAGGAGACAGTGGGTATGATACAAGGTATCCGGGGACGCTGCCCTAGCTGGTTCAAAAGAGACACATTGGTACTTAACGTACCCGGTGAAAGCTCTGATATACGCTAGACAACATCTGGGTTACCAACCAGTTCATCTCTAGTTGGGTTGGAAACACTGAAAAGCGTTTCAGAAGTGACCAAGTGGCCCGTCCGAGTTTATGTTCATTGCTGCCTTCTATGTACAATGTGTTATTAAAGTAATGTTCATTTACTTTCCGATACCTAACCTGTATCCAAAATGTTTGAGAAAATTACTTGTTGTAGACCTTTACGCTACCTAGATATATTGGTCAACTATTTGCTGCAAAACAAGTAAAAACATTTTAAACGATAGTTACCATAGTTACACGAATCGCTAGCTTAGAATGAGAAGGTCGTAAGTACAAAATCGATATTTTGGGAAAACAAGAAATAACTGTCTGCAAATTACCTTTTGCTTAAACCTGCCGTTCACTAAAAGCCGATGCTATGCGGAACGAATGCCCATTACAATCTGCTTGTTTCGGCAACCATTCGGGATTATTTATCGTTATGTAAAAACAAGCTTTTTAAACTTCAGTTTGGTCAACATGACAAGTTCCGATTTGCTTGAAAACAGGCTCATCAGAAGCGCCTTATGATGCAAATGTCAAATATGTATCAGGACCTTTTCATTCTAAAGCCAGCGAAATGCCTGAAAAAATTACAGCTTTGGTTAATCTCCCTACTATAATCAGGACATAATTTCATCCGGGCATTTTGTGCAAGAAGTAGAGATATCCGTCGGTTTATCGTCTTTGAGCTAAAGCATCATTGATCATAATTAAGTTTTAAGATTCATGTGTTGATTTCACACTTGTGGAAAAAGTGCAAAGAAATGATGAAAAGTAATGTGATTACCTTGCGTTCTGTACTCCGTGGAATTCTAAAGTCACGTAAACGACTGGCACTTAATTAACGCTTCGTATCATTCAAATTATTCAATATTTCATACATGCACGTTCAAAGTTACATGTAGTTTTGTTAAATATTGCAAATAATACTCCTACAGGATAGGATTTGGTTAAATAAAGTATAAATTAAGTTAGCATCTGCCAATGGATATTTTATTCATGATCAATCGACACTCTTTTTAACAAGTTGTTTTCCTTCCTCGATATATTTTGCTTGCTAAGAATGAGAAGGTCGTAAGTACAAAATCAATGTTTTGAGAATACATAAAAAACGCTTTGCTTATAAATGGGAAAACAAGCTAGTTGAGCTTCAATTTGGTCAACATAACAAGTTCCAATTTCCATGAAAATAGGCTCATAAAAAGCCTTGTGAGGCTGATGTTAAATTATTACGTATATGCATCATACTTGTAATGTTGTACTAACGGCCTTCACATTCTAAGCCAGCGATACGTGCAGGCGTATGCATCAACTATTCTTCAGAATGCAACCGACATGATATAATGCGTTTACTTAGCCCTGTCCTATTAATTCAAACATGTTTTATACACGTATCAGTATCGGTCATGAAGAATAATGTTTGGTATTTTGTTTTAGAGTTTTATCGGAGGTAAATAGTGAAATTATAGAATATCTATGTTTTGATTTTACATTGTGTACAAGAGGCAGACCTTAAGTAAAGAACTGGACTACATGTGAGAGAACTAAGAACTACTTATATCACATTCAAAAGAATAGTGGGGATTACCGTTAAACCAGGTATACCCAGTTAAACCTAGATTAACATAGTTCACCTTGCAGACGAGCTAACGTTTACGACCGTTATCAATTAACTTTGAACTGACTGTAGTTGGCGTATCTCGTAACATTAGATTAGCCAAAGAACTGAGAGGGTGGATAACTTAAAATAACGTGTTTCGTTGTATGTAATTTCTAAACGTATAGGAACGTGTCCCGGATACGATCCGGATGAATTACTCAGTGTAGTTGCTAGAAATATGTTATGTTATTTCCCACCCCATTCCTACCTTGCCTATTATTTTTAACATTTTTAACTAGGTTGATCGCTATTTTAAAAATTATTTGTGAAATCGGGTCATCCTGCATTTTTTCGGCGGGGACTTGGATTTTCGATAGTTTCTTTGGCTTATGTGTTGGCATTGCTCCGTGTAGTTGTGTTGTGGTGTTACTGATTTCTGTGCTCGGCTGATTAGATTGAGTGCTACCTTCCCTGTCGGATATCTCATACTCCTTTTCTAGTAATGACACATTGAGCTTGTATACAGCCTGTTTGATTCATGTTTCAAACTGATATGTGGCATGTAAGCGTCCATCCATGCGTTTTGAACCCCTCTATCCGAAATGAACGATTGGACTCAGTGAATATGTGTTCCGAGATACAAACTAAGTCAAACTACATGTAGTTATAAAACAAGCTTTTATTCATTATGATGCATATAAATACGTTTTACAAGATGACAAAAAGCTCAAATACTTATTCTGCTTATATACGTGTTACCATACTATTAATTGTAGAAATATTCAAATATGCATATTTGTCATTATAAGTGTCCTGCTGGTTAAATATTGAAATGAAATATATTCTAGACGGTTGAAATACACTATATTTATTCCACAAAAACACATCTTCCTGTTGTAATCGGGTAAATAACTGTTTTATGTCCGATATAGGCGGTGCTCTTGTTTAACGGTCACCAGACGTGTAAAAATAATTCCATAGAAATGTTAGACGATGATGATAATATATAGCAATGGAACACTTTGTTCAATCTGACAGGTATATTGTCCATCCTGAAATCATAAAACAAAGAAACATACATTGTCTGTTGAGCTGCTCTAAGATGGACACCGGAAGGCAAAAGGCGACGAGGACGACCAAACGAATAAGAAACGAAAGAAATTGGCACGAATTTGGAAGAACTAGGACATATAGCAAAAAGAACAGAAGAGCGGAAAACTCTCGAGCACAACAAGGACTATGTAGGTAGGTAGGGTGGATAATATACTTAGCAACTTTGCTAAGTCCTCACCAACATTTTTATATATAACTTTGTCAACCATGTTTATATCTCAATGAAATTTGGCTATTCTATGCGGCAATTATCCGTTTTAAAATTTGTACAACAAGAACTTGAGTTTAATATGCATTTATTCAATTTAATCTATTTTAACATATCAAACAATGAGGGTAATGGTCACAAATATATATTTTGATATCTTTGATGACCGCCATGATGATTATTTACTGACTGTACGCAAATAAGAGTCACTTCTCCGAAAAGCACGATTTTACGTCATAACGTCATAACGCCACTTCAATACCAAAGGCTCTCGCAACCAGCATTGCAAACCTGACAAATAAGTTTATTTTTCATGTTTATACTTTTAAACACGTTTATTTTAAAAATCAACCAACCAGTGATGTTTTGGGTAATTATTCTAATACGTTGGCAGGATATATCACTATGCAAGTCTTTGGACATAATTCAGTAGCGTTTTGACCAAATCCCATGCATGTGTAACTGCGTTAAGGCAGAAAAACACGAAACGCGCGTGTATCTCAGACCGAACAAACCACGCGATGTATGGTCAGTTTCTGACACGGATTATTTTGACTGTCTTGTATAAACTTCACTTGAGAATTTTGAGCACATTACTATGTATAGCAAAAAAGTTATAAATCAATGAAAATGAGGACTTAGAAAAGTTGTTAAGTATAGATTGTCTAGAGTGTTCGTGGAACATTGAGTTAGACCACGCTTATATTATTGGACTACATTTCTGACACAGAACATACAAAGCAGCAAAAACAGCGCATATGTTTTTGTAGAATAATATTTTTCACATAAGGATGTAGCATTGGTTTAAGATATAATATGCATAGCGGGAACAAATTTCCCTTCAAATTGTCCTAGTGACTTTATTTCTGAAACCGTAATTAAGTGAGGTCCATTCATTCGAGCATATATGACTTCCAGTAATGGTAATCAGTGGGTCGGTGTATTGGCTTTCGACCCCTGCGTATTTTATATAACCTTTTCTTGTAACTAGTTTCGGCTTTGATACCCGGTCAAATAATGTCATACAAGAAGATATGACAACAATGTCAATGCCCCACCAGACGTTGCTTGTTTCTTACAGCAGGGTACAATAACTATTACTCTGATCATAGTACAGTCCGGTAAAACTGGCCCGGTGATTATAAACAATGGAGAACGTACTCTATGCACCCAACTCATACTCCGTACTCCAATTGGAGCATGTTCTTACCTACAAAAAATGATGTAACTTCTTTATTACTGAATGGAAACAAAGGAAATGGGGTTCATTTTTTAAATTAGACCATTTGCTAAAACGTGGCGTTGGTTTGAATAAAACTATTTTTAAAGTTGTAGCATGGAGTATGAAGTTTGAGTCTGGGAATGCGAAATGTTTATAATCACCGAGCCTGGCCCCGTGATCACAAACATTTCTCATAGTCAAACTCCATACTCCCTACTCCATACTCCATACTCCATACTCCAACTTGAAAACCCCCCAGCTTTTTCAAGGAATGTGTATCAAAACCAACACCAACTCGTGGCAAATGATCTTACTAAGAAAATGAACCCCCATTTGTTATGTTTCCATTCAATCATAAAGAAGTGACAGCAGTTTTTGTAACTAAGAACTGTTCCAATTGGAGTATTGAGTATAATTTGGAGCATGGAGTACGTACTCCAATGTTAATAATCACCGGGGCCTGGTTAGGTGTATCGACTACCATATAAACAATTAAGTCTTAAATATTGCTGAGAATGTTGTTAAACAGAAGTAACACATAATATGATACGAATACCAGATATTTGAACAAGTACAACGTTAAATATGATCGTATATAGCACACAGCTGACAACAGTGGAATATTATTTCTGCACATTGTGTAAACAGTGCGGTGTTGTCCAGACACTGCTAATTGATTTGAACAGGATCCCGGAATAAAATAACACACTGGCGACATATTCACCGCCTTCATAATTAATACCCACTTTGTATATCGTACAATATCGTACAATGACACCATACAAAGCGATGTGTATTATTAAATTAATTAAATACTGGTATAGCTTGGCTATTTTGACCTGAGCTTAATCTTTATGCAAGAATATATTACAAGTTCCTTCATTTGAATATATCAAATTCCGCAAGCAAATCGTGCAATATCGGCATTTAAAATTTGTGTTTGTATTACATATCGAGAGTCATCGTGATACTCCCCGATTATGAACACATACACTCAGTGTTGTAAAAGTAGACAATATATCGACTGTTGAATTATGCAAATCAATAGGTCAGGCTCATGTCAATGTTGCTAAGCAATAGATAATTATTTTTACATTGATGGTGTTATGCTGTTGTATATCAATCGTACAACATATCCTTCTTGGCCATAATACATTGCTTCGTCTTTCGCAGCTCACTCTGAAAGATATAAACATATTTGGTGAGAATGAGATGATTCTTAGTTATGAAACAAAGTTGACACGTGAGCGTCTGTGTGTAATAAACGATTTTGAGAACATCTTGCTGACTCATCATAAAATACCATAAGTTGCTATTGTTTTGTCGACAAGAACACTCGTGGTTTCGTAAAATTATGTTATCCAATTTTTTAATTTTACTATTGTTCGATCCATTTACAGGTAAATCACAGCAAAGAATCGTCCAATTAATTCGAGTTTTCGACCTAAATATTTAGTCAAAAGGGAACCCGGGACCTAGCTCTCGATCCCGAAGCGTTTGTCCTACCTCTAGGCCATCGCTGCCCATAGAGGCATCTATTGTTTTACAATATGAATAAAGACGTGGCTTTGATCGGACCGAAGAACCAGTCCCTAGCATCTAGAGCGTTAGAGGCATATACCGTTCGAGGTATCTAGGTTGTTCGACGAAAATATTGTTAGAGGTATCTAGGGTGTTTATGACATATACTGTTCGAAGCATCTAAGGTGATTGCGGCATATAGTGTTCAAGGTATCTAGGGTGTTCAGGTATCTAGGGTGTTCGAGGTATCTAGGGCGTTCAAAGCATCTAGGGCGTTCGAGGCATCTATTGCGTTTAAGGCATCTAGGGTGTTCGAGGTATCTAGGGAGTTCGATGCAAATACTGTGCGAGGTATCTAGGGTGTTTGAGGCAAAATACTGTTCGAGGTGTTTCGGGTTGTCGCGGCAAATACGGTTCGAAGTGTCTAGGGTGTTCGATGCCTCTAGGGTGGTCGCAGCAAGGACAGTTCGAGGTATCTGGGGTGTTCGATGCAAACACTGTTCGAGGTATTGGAGTTCTACTGTACAATATAAATGTACATGTATGTATGTATGTATGTGGACAGTTTGAAACCATTATCATCAATTATTCTGCTTCAATGAAATAAAACTATCGGGCCAAAGTTTGTTGAATGTATGTAGGAGTTTAATGACAATGGAAGTTCTAGTAATTGTATTCAGGTTATCGCAATTACGATGTTTCAATCCAAATGGTTTAATTGTAGTAGGATGCCTATTATTTCATCCTATTAATTTGTGAACACGGAACGTTGAATTGTTAAACGAAACCACAAGTGGGAACTGCGATAGCTGCAACAAATCTTAAAGTTCTAATTCACTTAATTAATCATTTTTTTTACATGAAAACGGTAATCGGATTCCCTGGTGTAATCCGTACTCTCCAGTACGCAATATGTAGAACAGGGTACATGTTCATTACACACTTTGAAAGTAACGTCCAAATGAGAATTTTATTTTTTAATAATAAGTTACAATTTTCAAACTGGTGCCTGAAAAACTTGTCTTTGCAATAGCAGAACGTCAAGATACACTTATATTGTATACTTTCTTTTTAGACACCCTGTAAACCGGTATATTTAAAGTTCCTGCAATGTTGATACAATTTCAGAAGCTAGCTAACATGGTGCTTATATCGTAATCTAAACATTCACAAAAGAAAATTCAATTAGTTACGTTAATTACGAAAATCAAAGTTAAGTTTTACAAAATATAGAGACAGACAGTGAACGTGTGTAGAAAGTAAAATGATGTTTACACTCATGTTGAAAAGTGTTACCGGATCCAATTAGTGTGATTTGTTCTTGTGTCATGTTATTGTTGCCCTTGTAAACTACGTCTTTTACTTTTAAAGTGTGATATTCGTTTCTTGTGTTCGATTTGTGTTTTCTTCCCTGTTCTTTTCATGTTTTGTTTTTATCTTTTTACATCTGTGCATATCGCTGGCTTAGAACAAGAAGGTCGTAACTACCAAATCGATATATCGAGAAAACAAGAGAAAACAAGAGAAAACTGTCTGTAATTTACTCTTTACCTATGGGAAAACACGTTTTTAAAACTTCATTTTGGTCAACATGACAATTTCAGATTTTCATGAAAATATGCTCATAAGAAGCGCATTGTGAAGCAGATTTCAAATATGTATGAGTCTTATAAGGTCGTAAGAGGTAGTGATCTAAGCCATCGATATATATTCACAAAACATCTTAGTACAAAACGTTGAACTTTACAAAAAAATCTAAAAACAAAAACCATAAAAAAAGTCTTAAGTGCATCAGATTAACATGACATGCAGTCAATATTATAGAGTTTTGAATAAGTTTAACACATAAGGCAAATAGCTACAATCAGCCCTAAGAAATATGGGTTCTTCTTCATTGGGTAGAAAATGTTTGTAACACTTGTAATGTAAATATGTCAAAACATTTAAGTTTTACACTTAGTGCTCAGATATTTTGCAGTCAAGGTTTGATTTTTTTTTTCACACAAAAGTTTATTTTCATAAAGAAAAAACAATGCTTATATCAAATGAACTTACAAATGTAACATATAAGAAACTTACCTCAAATAGCAACGACATGAACGTCATTACGTTATTTTCGAAATTTGCTAAACAGTCTATGACGTCACTTTCGCTGCGGTCTCTAAGCACTTCCTGCAGTTCATCTTGTTCCGTGTTGTACGCCGATTGTCGTCTGTGGGTTTCTGTGTTATCTTTAAATATGGACGACGCAGCTGGTGACCGTTTTCCTGTGCCCCAATTTGTTGAAAAACTGACTTGTGCCCGGCATAATGTTACACTGCTGAGTACCAGCAGGCTTACAAGTAGAATCAATCCGGGTGTGTTCATCTGTAATGAAAGAAACAAAGTTCTGAAAATGTATTTTAATTATACGACATTAATTTGCGTTCATTTGAGACAGTCGTTATTATAAATGAGCCGTCATCTCGTTTAGCTCCTAACGGTTCCAGGTGTCAATGACCTCCAACTTTAAGGGAAGAGGTATATTCTGTGTGTGATACAGGGAATCCTTGTGACCTGCATGTAACTTAGCTCTAGTAAATGAAAAGTTGGCCTCTACAGCCACACACAAAGATGTTCATCAACATTTTCTCAAGATGGAGATACTCCATAGTCGCTGCAAATCACGAATACCTATATAACAAAAACATATCGCTGGCTTAGAATGAGAATGTCGTAACTACAAAATCGATATATTGAGAAAACATGAGAAAACTGACTGCAATTTAGTCTTTACCTTTGGAAAAATTTGTTTTTAAAACTTCATTTTGGTCAACATGACAATTTCTGATTTTAATGACAATAGGCTGTTAAGAAGCGCATTGTGAAGCATATTCAAAATATGTATGAGTCTTATAAGGTCGTAAGTAGTAGTTACGACCTTCTCGGCATTCTAAGCCATCGATATACACAACTACCTAAATAAAATACTCGTGCCATTTACAGAAAGTTATCATCATTCTGACTTACGTATACGTAAAATATATGTTTTTCATCAGCTGGTTTTTCTAAGGGTTATTGTTATAACAAGGATCGGTGGAAATAAATCAGTCACTGTAGCAATGAATTTGAAATCAGCACGTGTTTGTAACTTGAATTATATAGTACGGCAATAAGTCATACAGTGATCAGATTTGACATGTGATTTCAATAGCAATAAGTCATACAAGTTGAATTTTATAGTAATCCGGTGAGTCATATGTGTACAGAGATTTGATTGATACGCTATGGCGCAACGCACGCAAATATATACACGGGACATATAAATTTGGCGTTTTCTTCGGAATTTCATGATCACGGCTATGTTTATAGTGACGAGATTCCGATCATAAAAATTCTTTCAAAGCGACTGTTTAAACGGAACGTAATTTTTGAGAGAGAAAAACAGTCCGTCACTAGCGCTTTTGCCTTGGCATTAGGCGGCTTAATTTAATGATTGACGGGTGATAAAAAGGGCATTTGGTGATTATATTATCGAAGACAAGATTCTATGCCATGATAACTGAACAGAGCCACAAACATGACCGGTCGTAGTGGTATGTATGCTAAATAAAATGCTGACTAAGCACCCTATCTACTGGTGTATCACTCTAATAAAGCCACATATTTAATTAAAAGATAAAACAGATATGAATATGACGATTCATATTGATCAAGTACCACACATTCATAGTTAAAGTATTAATGTTAATTAAACTTGCGATTGGCGCATGGACATCGATGAATTAAGCCATAATTGCGTCACTTTCCATCAATCATAATCGCAACATTTGCTTGATTCTGTTTTCGAACGAGAATTTTACTCAGCGCCAAAAATACAGAATAAACAAGCTATAATACCGAACTTGGCCTTGATCGCCTAACCTGCGTGAGTTGGTGCAATCACATTAGTCTTGCCATACGTTAGTGTAAATATTCCGCAAAACCTTAAAGTTTGTAATAATTAAATTAAACCGCCTCCTCGATATCTTAGTGGGAGAGGTGCGGCATTGCTTAGTACAGTTTTTGTACCAAAGACGAAATAAAAATAGTACCAGAAATTCCCTTGCTAGACGTTCAGCATAATTATGCGGGAAACTGTCTTCTTCTCTCATATCCTCGTGACGATTGATAATATCAGAACTGAGGTGTCCATGATCCACAGTGATTAATATAAATTTGGAAAAACTTGTTTCACAATCCACCTTGTTCTGAATATTGCTGTTATTGTTGTAACGATTATGTATACATTTTGTATTCATACATTGAGAGATGTCAGTTTGTATAGGTTATAGCTTGGCTAATTTGACACGAGCCTGACCTATTGATTAGCATAATTTAACAGTCGATATATTGTCTACGTTTACAACACCGAGTCTATGTTTTTACAATCGGGGAGTATCACGAAGACGCTCGAGAAGTAAAACAAACACAAATCTGAAATACCGATATTGCACGATTTGCTTGCGGAAATTGATATATTCAAAGCAAGAACCTTGTAAAATATTCTTGCATAAAGGTCAGGCTCACGTCAAAATAGCCAAGCTATACCAGATGAAGATATAGTACTCAAGGTTATGACAAACTAGCGTGAAGTACGCCTATTCTGTCGTTCCAATATTCCTAACCTACAGGTCCTTTTTCTCCAACGTCTTAAATCTAAAACTCAGACTTAAAATTAACAACATTTTTTATCACTGCCATTTCTTTAGAATTAGATTTAACCATGTGAAATTTTATCTGATTATTTGTGGTTACCTACTGAACATGTTTACAAATTTATATCAAAATTGGTATATTTATAGCAACATGCGAGCGAATAGAACATTTGACAATAGAAAGTCTAAGTCTGAATTTTAGACTTATAACGTTGGTGAATAAGGCCCCTGCTGCACGCCTTCTTAGCTGGCTAGAATAAGCATGGATACGTTGCTCGAGTAATTCTAAACTTGGCTGACATGATGTAATAATCCCAAGCACTGGAAAGTAATAAACATTTATTGAAAGGCTTCATCCCTTAGGTGCAATGTGCCTATGCTGCAACACATCCTATCCTGAACATATACACTTTACAAAATCATAATTTATAGACATGTCGTTTTTGGTTGTATCAGAAACGAATATTACTGCCAGGCATGACGCAAACTCGTAAAGGAATCAAATGACCACAAATAAAAATTCTACTAAAATGAAGCGATTTTCGAAAGTCGTGATAATTCTATATACATTTGTATGATGTTTACAGTATGGTCACTGGACAAACTCGTAAAATGATCTAGATAATTGCTTAGTTACTTTTGAAGTGATATGGTAGTTGGCGATAGAATCTATGACTAAATACTAAATACACACAGAATAACACGTCGAAATGTAAGGTCCTTTCACCAAATAGTCAACGCAGCCTGGTCGTAATTTGGCGCCCGTTCCTTTACATTAGTTTTGGTCCGGTATTAACTGGTTCAAATGGAGGACTCCAATAGCCAACCAAGATGGCGGATGTACATTTAATGGGGGGTTTCGCCTGCGTTGCGGAAAATCCGCAGTATGGTTACCTGCGAGATTCACGCCATTTTGAACAGATTCAGCATTCACTAACAATGTGTGGCGGCGTGTGGCGGCGTGTGGCGGCGTACATACGGTTCAACAATACCATAAACAGCTTAACATTCGTCCTTTAAATATTAATTAATTGGATAAGGAGTGATGCTATCACGATAATTCCCGTCCTTGTCTCCAACATTTAACCGATACAATAAACACTGTCACGACGTTTCAATGAATTTAATCAATAGACGGTTTTAAAAGAGGATGACACAGTATCATTTGTATTGTTTTTATATATTGGGCCGGCCGCCCTAAGATATTTTGAAAATAAACGTATTATATATTCATGTCATAAAATTACTCTCGAACTGTATGCTGTATATTTTGTTTGTTTTTAGACAAACATGCAGCTAAAATTGTACGGGTATTTTTTTTTAAACGATATATCGCGAAAACTGGTTACAACGGAGGTAAACGAGTAGTCTGCACCCACGCTTAACTTAATTAAAACAAAGCTTTACTCGTTTAAAACATTTGTATTAAACGAACCTTCACTGTTCGGGAAGGGTTATTCTTTATTCATAAGAAAATAAACTGAGTCTAGTTATAACTGTAACTTTAAAGTTACTTTCAAATAAAAGGCTTTAGTATAAAATACGGATACTTTCTCTTTAATTTGTTTGCTCGAAACGTTGTCTTTGTGATGCTTACAACGAGGACAATATATGAACTCAAATAATGACGTAATTGATTTAATTGATCTCATTCTAAAAGGGATTCAATCTTCCAAGAAAAAGAAACAATTTGATTGTATAACAAATTGACCATGATTAGAGAACGTATTAATGGGTTTTATGGTCATTTATATCTTTTTGTAGAAAGATTAAATTATTTTCAACCCAACGAACCAAACATTTTATTGCTTTTACACTTTCATCGCGTATACATTATTACGTACGCTGGTACTTTATATATTCCTTTTTTCCAGATCAGTTTCAAAGTGATGGACCATATCTACTAGTTCAAGACAAAACACATGTTGCACTATACAACAATCTAATAAAAGCCGAACCAACCCTGGTGAAGGGTGGGAATTTTCAAACCCAGTTGAAATGCCTGGGTTCGAAGGTCATGCAGAAGAAAATTGCCCCCGCTTTAAACAAGTATTTTTATTACGATATTATAGGCGCGAAACAAAAGCTACTCACTCATATGATAGTGTGGGGGCATCAGAGAAGTTCTAGCTAAACACTGGTCCCCCCCCCCACTATCGTAACACCAAGACTCGTATAGCAACAGCGATAGCATAGCAATACAATTTTTGATATTTACAAAGTTTTATGGTCTAAAACAAATTATGGTACATTTTCAATAACGTTAAAGTAAATGTGTTGCTTAATTTTGGAAAATAATGTTGGTTACTCAAATTATAAAAAAGTTAATCGATTATAAAATAAGTGATTAAATAACCAGTACCATTCTATATGCAGAATGTAAAACTATTTTAGAACATTAGGGCACCGATTAACCATTACTGAAACATTATACTCCGATAGAGAGTCTTAACGTCAATATTAAGCAATTTTGAAAGTGCACTTACATATTTAAAGATTGCCATATTAATTAGTGATTGATATGTATGTCTTTTTCGTAGTGTTCGGCTTACATGGACTCCTTTTCTTTGAAGCCTCATAGTTGGGCGTTATTTAGTTTTAAGATATAGACACCATAAATTTTACAAAACAATGCCGAGCATAGCCTTTATTTGCTTTATTACTACTGAAATATGACAGACATATATACATTTATGTGCCTCCAATCAGTAACACGATATTTATGATGAGGTTCACAACAACTTTGTCTGTTTTGACTATACTTGTACATCAAATTTAAAGCGGTTTCAACAAAGCACAATTTTATTGTACATACGAGGGGTGTCCCAGAATTGCGAAGACCATTATTTATTTAGACATGCATGTAAACCATAGACAAATCAAACAGAATTCGTGTGAATCCTTTGTGAAAATTGGTTTCTGATTGTAAAATTCATATTTTTCTTGAGCATTATTTTTCGTTTTAGCCTTTATCAATGATACCTGTAAATACAATTTTTGTCATAAAATAATTTATGAATGATAGGGCCCCCTTTTTTCTTCCGTTCCGTTTTCGGGTCCGTCACGGTCCGGCGTTTATCTAGTCTAAGCGCATGCGCATCTCAGTTTATTGTCTTATTTTAACAAGGAGGCTGCGTCAGTGAAAATTCTCTGCGCAGTTATTCACAAATCTCGGTTCTTTACGTTCGTTTGATAGGGTCAGTGAAAAATAGCAACGGCCGGTTATTGTCCGAATGTTGTTGTCAATACACGTAGGTGCAGGTCTCAGGTGTGTGATTGTTTGATAATGGTAATAAATAGTACATGTGTATATCAATAATTAAATATTCAATGCGTGGAAATGTCTCCTTTGAGGACAATGTATTGTGTCCAAGGTCCCATAAACACTCGATATTGAAGTACATGTATATACGGGGAAATGTTTCCTTTGAGGACAGTGCATTGTGTCCGAGGTCTCAAGAACATTCAATATTGAAGTACATGTACGTGTACTAGGAATTATCAAATAGTCTACATTATTTATACATAGGTATCAACAGGGTGGTGATGTTAAGCACGTTACAACAAGTACATTGGTACATGTTTATAAATATTACATCTGGGGGTCGAAGAAGTGTTAGGATTTTCAAAATTCATGCAGTTCTAATGCGGTTCCATAACTGACAAGGGACAGTATTGTTGATGTTTCAAACAATGGCACCTGACCATGGCCAATGCCCGACTATAGGTACAAGTATACATACATGAAGTAGACCCTTGTGACCCAGGCAACCCTAATTTTGTTAAGCATAAATTAAACTTTTCTAAAAAATACAGCGACTTGAATAAAGTTATCCAGTGAAATATGTTGTTTGAATCAAGCAATTGAAATATCTCACAACTTGTTTTCAGAAACAGATATGACTTAGCTTGTGACATGAACACGCATCTGCATGGCCTGGTACTCATGTTTAGAAATAGAACCATATTATGACCAAGGGTGCACTGTTTAGACTAGGAGTCTGTACCGGAACCTGGCTTCGCAGCTTCCCACCCGGACATATGACTGAAATTCCTATCAAGAACAGTAACCCGTTTCCGGTTTCGAACCCTGACTGTGATGTTTCAAACCCTAGCAAGGCCCTTGGTGCCATAATAAGTATAGTCACCCGTTCAGGACCCTGTCATGCATATTCAAAGCAGGAACCCGACCAGGACACTCTGTACCACTCTGTCCAACTATTTTAGAATCTCGTCTAGAATTGATGTTTGAACTAACACATGCTATTATTACATCATGTAGTGTTATTTTACAAAACAACATCGAGCTCAATACTCTGCCCACCGTTAAATGTTTTAAGTATAATCTGCTATCATCATGACCACTATAGGGCGCGGTTGATTTCCCGTCAACCATTTATCATCATTCGTTGCTAATGACTAAAAAAAAGTTAGATTGACTTTTTTTCGGTGCATGTGACATGTGTTAAAGATAGACACTCTCGTTTGAAAAGAAATTAAGACACTGTTTGGTGTTCATGCTGAAACTCCAAGTTCGGTTGAAAACCTGCAGGTTCCATTTTATTATATTAACTATATAATTATATTAGCGGGTATGAAAAGTTCAATTATTCTTCATCTGAGTGTCAGCTGATCTTCTTCACAGACAGCTACTTCCTGTTTGGAAGTAGTCAATTAGGAAATGCCTTCTCAGTGTTTCTGTAGTGTAGTGTTTGTAATTTATCCGAATAAAATATGATTTAACAGAATGAATTCGGAAACGATTTAAATGTTTGCCATTATTTTGAAATTGTAGCTAATATACTCGTAGTTAACTCTTCATATGCAGCCGTTGAGGCTTTGCATTTAATTATTGTTACTGTCTGCAATGCAGCAGAAAGTAACTTACGACAATAAGCAACCGTAGTGCTACCGACGATAAGTTTGAGCCATTTCCTTCAAACTTTGTAAAATACAAAATTTGAATCTAAATCTAACCAAATTTTGGTTGTCGTATGTGATTATCTATCAAATTTGTAAGTTTCAAATTATGGTACAAATTGGTTACACAGAAGTCAGTTGAGACATTCGAGTTGTTTATTTATTTCTAAAACACACCTTTCTGACTTCATTTATTTTAATATATGTGCGATAATAATATTTAGTTTAAACCTATTTTATTACCAAAATAAAATATACAATTACTGTCAAGAAATATATAATATTACACATGTGATATGCACGGCTATAAGGATAGAGTCACAAGTTCCAAAACTTAGTTACCTCTCTCCCCTTATACCATTAACAATACATTATGGTGCTTTCAGACAGAAAATTGGATATGAGTTATATGGCAATGACCGATCGACATTGGTGCACCCAGACTAACTGTACTAGTTTATTGAAACGGAATTTGATTTATTAATGCACTACATAATATTTAAATATGTCACCTTTTTGCACAAACACAAGACCCGGATAGGCAATCAAATAAACGTCTGAGCGAAATAGCAACGTTTTGGCTAAATGCAACAATATTAAATTTGAACGTGTACACAGAGTAACGTCTTGGCTTAATGCAACAATATTTGGACGCGTAGGAGGAACGTTTTGGCTAAATGCAAATATATTTGGACGCGTACTTGAAGCAATGTCATGGTTAAATGCTACAGTATTTGTATTCTTACTTGGAACAAAGTCTTGGCTAAATGCAACAATATTTAGACGCGTGCTTGGAACAAAACATGTTTGAGGAAATCAGACAGAGAAGATAGCACTCAAACTAACCAGTCGAGCACAGAAATCAGAAACACCATAACTAAACTATGCTGAGCAATGCCCCAACATAATGCCAAATAAACAATCGCAGGATGACCCAATTTCACAAAGAAATTATAGATAGCGGTTATCGCATGGGACCGAATGAAACGCAGCCAATACTCGACCACCCCTTGACATAGTTTAAAACAACAAGGACAGTGATCTCACGTTAATGCGACCTAACGAGGCACAACTTCGACTTGACATAGTTTAAAAGAACGGGCAATGAAGAAATGGGGCGTGGAATAACATTACATATTTCTAGCAACTACACTGAGCAATGCCCACACAAAGGCCAAAGAAACAATGAAAAAATCTAAGTCCCCGCCGAAACCCAATTTCACAAAGACATTATGGAATAGCGGCTATTGCACGAGACCGAATGAAACGTAGCCAAGACTCGACCAAGTTCCACAAGGCCCGCTACACAGCGACCAAACCGCACAAATACATGCCAAAACGGCGATCAGATGAGGCACAGTCATACCGTAACCTAGTACAGTCTTGGCTAATGCAGCAATAGTTAAACGCTAGCTTGGAGTAACGTTTTGGCAAAATGCAAAAATATATGGACAAATACTTGGAGCAACGTTTTGACTAAATGCAACAAGATTTGGACGCGTACTTGAGGCAACGTCATGGCTAAATGCAACAATATATGCACGCGTACTTGGAGCATAGGTTTGGCTAAATGCAACAATATATGGACGCATACTTGGAGAAACGTGTTGGCAAAATGCAACAAGATTTGGATGCATACTTGGAGCAACGTCTTGGCTAAATGCAACAATATATGGACGCATACTTGGAGAAACGTTTCGCAAAATGCAACAAAATATGGACGAGTACTTGGAGAAACGTTTTGGCTAAATGCAGCAATATGTGGACGCGTAATTGGAGCGACGTCTTGGCAAAATGCAACAATATGTGGACGCGTAATTGGAGCGACGTCTTGGCTAAATGTAACATTATATGGACCCGTAATTGGAGCAACGTTTTTGCTAATTGCAACAACAATTGGACGCGTTCTTGGAGCCACGTCTTGGCACAATGCAACACTATTTGATAACATACTACCGTGTAATTAAAATCCACAATGGACGAATGCGTTATCGGAGCAGTGCTAGGTTGAATACAATACAATAAAAATAACTCTTCTTGATTTAACACGTACTAGTAGTGGTGTGATTCGTAATTGTGGCACAAATATTTATAATATAATTGTTTGTGTTTTAGTGGTGTTGAATTGTTTATTTTCATTAAATATAGGTGATATATAGGGCGTGAAGTTATTGTACAATATGTTTTGATTAAGTGTAACACATCTTTCAAAGTGTTTGATTATAAACACGGTGTCATTTTAGTGGAAGCACATGTCAGTCAATGGCGAACTCGTCAAATTATTCTAACAGTGTCGTACAATGACCTACAAGAGTTGATATGTTTGTAGCCTTGATCCTACTTCACTTGACTTCCACCCGGCAATAAAAATGCTTAGACATAGAAATCAGCATAGATAGGAATGAACTACTGAAGACTATGTTTTGTTTTCGAAGTAAAGCAAATTTGCCTTGGCACATTTTATCCCAATGCCATGTGATATTGCTACGTTGATTAATGTACTGTAAAGATGTATTAGTATGCATTTCACTGCCGTAATAAACAAAATGTAACAGTGTCCTTTTCCCGTCCTTCCACTTAGTTTTACAATGTCTTTTTGATAATATCCCATAATGTGATAATATTCCATAATGTGATAATATTTCATTTTCCCAGAATTTACTATTTTGCATATTACACCTAATTGTTAATCGTAATAATCTTCAGGAAATTTATAACTTCCCGACGGATAATCGTATACAGTAAAACTACGTTAAGACGAGCATCGATATAAAGAGTACCCGGCTTATTTCGAGGACATTCGAGCAAAGTCCCGGCGAATTTGCAAAATATATCTTGTATGCTTATATCACACGGCTATGTCGAGCTCCAGGTTTATTTCAAACATTTGGCTTATCCCGTTAGTCCTCGAGATAATGAGGGTTTACTGTATATCCAATCGTCACTTTAATTCCAGAAGCGTCTTATCGGGTCGGAAAGACGTAGGCTAATTAAGATATATTCGACAACACATGGTACAAAAACTATGTTGGCTTCCCTTTTTTTGAAATGTGCATGATGATGAGTTATGTGAAAAATACACTTCATTTCGTTTTGTGCTGTTAAGCTAGAAATATGTAATGTTATTTCCCGCCCATTCCTACCTTGCCAATTATTCTTAACTAGGTCAATCGCTATTCTATAATTTCTTTGTGAAGTTATGTGATCCTGCATTATTTCGGCGATGACATTGATTTTCGATTGTTTCTTTGGCTTTTGTGTGACCATTGTTTAGTGTAGTTATGTTATGGTGTTTCTTATTTCTTTAGTTGGTTAAGTTGAGTGCAACCTTCCCTGTTTGATTTCCTCGTGCATTTTTTGTAAATCAAGTGATACATTAATGATCTTTATAATCAAGACAACACATTTATAACCGTCGTTTTTAGAAAGTGTATTTTATGTATTACTAATAGTTTGTGTAAATGAAATAGAGGAAGAGTTCCATTTTATTCAGTATATCCTTTTTTAAAATAAAGTTAAAGCGTATAGTAGCATACATTGTAATATGGCCAAAATTAATTGAAAAGGTAAAGATTTCACAAAAATTAAGCTTACATAAAATGTAAATATATGAATGTATAAAGTTTATAATGTAAGAAGAGCGCCGTGACGTATTTGGTCTTTTAGCGTCCATCCCATGTTCGAAAACCTATCTAGCTATCCTGAGACAAAACACGAAGCCCATGAAAACAGTCATAACTACTTCTACATCATTACATGGCTAGCAATTACAGCTTTCAAACATTGTCTATCGTGATAACTTACTGAAATAACCGAAAACTTGATTGTGTGAAACTTCTCCTATGTATGAGGTGCTGTCGTGATGGTGAACAAGCATGAACTGTATAAAACACATTTCTCAATGGATTTTGAAGACATATAATGCAACATATAATAGTTTAAAAACTTTTTTTTTCTTTCCCAAGATGCCTTAACATATCAGTCTTCGGACGCTAAACCACAAACATTTATTTATTATGCACATTCTTGGCTAAACGAAGAAACGATATGGTATGGCCTTTATCGGTAGACATTAATACAAGAGAAATGCCAAACATATTATAACAGTACACGCGCTACTGCATCTGTGTTATATTTTAAAATAACCATGTCTCTCCCGAATTCATACCAGAATTTGTTTGTGATCAAATTCAGCATAATTAAACGTACGAAAAATAGTGAATAAGTTTGGCATAAATAGAGGATCTTACATGAGTGTATTATCATATTGAATTTATATAACGAGTCGGATAAAAGTGATAAAAGACGAGGCTCTGTCGAGTAATTTATAACTTATATCCAACGAGTTTAATAAATTCTATGTGGAAATACACTTATGTAAGATTCTTTTAATTACATAAACAAAATAAGCTCTGTGAATGTGCTAAAAGTAGACAGTCTTCCCCTTAAGAACAGAATAAAGTCAGTGAGTAATGCGATTAAAAATAAATGAGCAAATAAACATAGTGCAGCACTATATTTCAATTACCGTTATATTTAATTCAACCAGTGTTTCATAATTATTGAGCCGAGACTGGTATATTTGAATCGTAATCACGTCTCGGAACAGTTTTTTCTATGTATCCCGTCTATCTATGTATATTTTTGACAGCGCGTATGAATACATAAAAATAGTGATTGGCCGCATCATTTGCATAGTTATTATATTACTGAGTAGTGTTATATCGTTTTTATTAAATGGGCTTTATTAAACTGTCGCACCGTGGTTTATGTGATAACAATAAATAAAGCGAATTATGTGCGGAAAATTACAAAAAAAACTACATGCAGTTTTCTGATTTCCTATTTGCGTTATTCGAACTAATCAACATATCAAAGAACGCTTTACATAGCAACGATTGAAAACTATATTGTTTATGTAGAACGTTGTACAAATATAAAGAATTCATTTAAATAATGATATTATAAGAGAAAAAGGTCATAACGTTACACTCAATTAATGAATATTTATATGATTTTTGTCCCCGAAAATGTCCAATCTTTAGACAATACAAATTGAATTTGAAACACATCAACACTAATCAGACAAATGTTCACAAACATAAAAATAACTCCATTATATAAGTGATAAGAATCACATTATCGTATTCAATTAAAATTGTAAACAACAATATCAATAAAATAAAGCAAATAATAAGAAGCGATTATGGAAATATCCTACCTTTAAAACGTAATACAGTATTTTAAAACCACATAATTAAATTTATTGCAAAAACTATTGACAAAAGATGATAAATAAATTAACAAAAATAAAAGAAAGCGATTATGGTGATATCCTACATTTAAAAAAAGTAATAATTCAGAGTTTTTTATGGCATATAATTATTTTAAATTGACAATTACAGACAAAAAAAATATAAATAAAAAATAAAAAAAAAATATAAATAATGATAATAATAAGCATGCAATTATGGAAATGTCCTACCTTTAAAACATAATTAATCGAGGATTTAATCTCACATAATTATATTAAATTGAAAATAACAGATAAATATAAATAAAATTAACAAATAAAATAATAGAAAGAAATATCCTACCTTTCTCAGTCCGGCATTTGAAATGTCACATAATTATATTAAATTGAAAATAAAATTAATAGAAAAAATAATAGTAATCTATTATGGAGATATCCTACCTTTGTTAGTCCGGCAAGCTCTCTGGAATGATTGTCATAGAATAGGACGCCTGATAGAGGACCGCTATCGTCTCTTTTATCTTTAAATATTACGTCGCGGCATCCATATTAAGTGATGAATAAGTTATAGTGATACTAATTAACGACAATATAAGACACGATATCGGTGCTCTTTTAGTTAATTAGGGATCCCAGACACGTTCAAACTGAATACGCTATGAGGTGTTTATTAACGCAAATAGAAAGCCTTTTTAAATGTAATTAATCTGTAAAAACAACTCTCTAAAGTCTAATTGTATAACATCATTTAGCACAGTCTGTATATTGGTTGTTTTCTCTCTATTTGCTTCTCTCGGTGTCCTGAAATTTTTCTAAACTGCCATAGTGATATGCGAGAGATGAAAACGGAAAGTAGATTTTTATACTGACTAACCATTGTAACAAGACTTTCCTAGAATGTTTCTCGGTATTTATTAGCTGGGATATGTATCGGATAGTACTACCTTTAATATTTATGAGACCATCTATAATCTACGTGAAGTTTTAAAGCAGCCCCTGGTCTATCTGTCACATGTCTACTTGTATTCGTCTCTCATTCAGCCGATAGGGAAAGCGATAATAAACAACACTGATTTGATTTATATTCCATATCTTATCCTTAAATGGTAATGCATAGATTCTTGGAGGGTTTTGTGACGTCATTGTATCATCAGTGTACGTAACATGGTTAGAAATAGTTCCTATTCCGTTTGAATAAAATGTTTAAAAATATATTTCATGACACTGTGTTGTCCACTAGCATGTGACACATGCTCTTGGCAGGTACTAGTACATGTATTTATCAACGATGTTTGCATACCCGTAATCCAGATAAAATGCTCGACCTTAAAAGATGAGGAACGATCGCACGGTGGTCGAGTGGTAACATTTATAATTTTTTACATTGATAGTGATCATACCTGGTTGCATTCGTGGCCTGGTCTTTGGAAATATTTAAAAGGTGTCCAGTGTTTCCGCCTAAATATGAGATAAACTTGTTTGTAACAGATACACGTAGTCTCGAGTGTATACATTGGACACGTTAAAGAACTGCCAGGCTAACGCCTCATCGGTAGCATAGTAGTAGAGAGTGTGGGAGGTCTCGGGTTCGATCCCAGACGAAATCAAACGGTACAAGAAGCTTCCACCTTAGACGCTCCGCAATCAAGGGAAACTTGCTTCTCTTCTCTGATACCCTTGTGGTGATGGAAAAAGGCAGGAAATTGGGCGTCGAGAGTAATTAAAATAGGTTTCACAATCGACCTTAAATAGATTAGTTTAAACCAAACATGTCAGACACAGAACAGAATTAACACAGACGTACGTATGGCTCTATCAGTTAAGCGCTAAATATAACAACACAAATGAAGCAATAGTCTGTAATCTCTAAATGCCTTTGAACGAACATGTATGTTTGTTGAAACCAGGATACATTAGAATCATTAGTAAAACGATACGTCACGTCTTAGCATTACCGTGTAAATAGTTCCTGGTGATCGGAAATCAACATTGACATTTAAACTCGAGTGCGGGGGTTATATCTAGTGGGATGATTTTTTTTTTATTTATGGTATAAATATTAGGACGGCGCAGATGTTAGTGGTGAACATACATGTTCTTGTGGAATCGTACACATTTGATATACCTTCAATTATGTACTTTACTTGTATAAGTATTCTCGATGGTGACGCACCTCGCACTTGTCATGTGTCATGCTTCACTGAATATGTCTAATGTAGATCATAGTGTCTTAGACTGACTTGATCAACGTTAAACTCAAAGGAAGGTTTTCAGTATTGTCCTATAGTATCTTTGAGTGTCTTATGCAATGCCATTTGCCTATATGTCTGAGACCGAGTGCTCTATGATTGGTTTTTTTATTCCTTTTTATGGAAAACGAGGGATAATGTGCCTATGGATGTGAAATGCTGTATTCGCGCGATTGTAGCGGAATATTTGACATTTCAATATTTGCAACTGGTTTTATTCATTGGCTGTACTCAATTGTTAGCAATGGGCATTGATACTGGTTCGTTGACCCATGTTCAAGTTCACTTAGTTTATATGACAACAATGTGATAATCTGGTCACCACAGATGAGTACTACACACACCATTGTTTCTACTCCCAACACAACATTAGTGCTATTAATCTTATGAATAGAATTATTACATGCTATCCACTAAATGAGTTTTACAACTACCCTCGTTGGTTGGTAGCACCGGTGGCTGTTGATAGGTATACCACTAATGTGTACAACGTGTTACAGGTCGTAGGTTTTGGTATCCTGGGTGTTATATCTTCTCAAACAATGGTGTCATAATTATTCATTAATTATTTATTGAATATACGTATAGCGCCATAAAACAAAATGGCAATAAAGGTAGGCCAGTAGGATAATACCTCAAAGACTGAAAGGAAACGTATCGAATTTTAAAAAAAAATAGATTTATTTTATTATAAAGCAAATATCTCTTGAAATGTTGGCAATCATCAGGAGCATTTGCTACAATCCTCAAGCACAAATGAGGAAGATAAATGCGGATTGGATATCCCAATCTGCTTTGAAACGACGTGTTCTGATAAACTGACCAAAACTATTTGAAACCATTTTTCTAAATGCAACCGTCGATCGTTTACAAGATTAATGTAATGGCCAACAACAACAAGTGGGTAGAGTTTGGCATTCATGTGACGGATCCATAACAAAATTTTGGCAACAAAGGCATGCCAAAAATTGCTAGAGAGCATATTTGAAACTTATTTGTATAGGAAGTTTCATAGGCAATGAGTGAATCTAGTTTCTAGAATCCAAGTTTTAAATTAAATGTTTTTAAGTGAATGTATAAATTATAAGTGTGAAGCGCAATAGAATATGATTTCATAATTTTTGCGCTATACGAATGACATGTATTTGTATTTATTTGTATTTATTTATACAAAACGCATCATGTGCGCCAGTTGCGAGGTTCCTCCAAGGTGTAATCCGTGACTGTGCTTCACATTTTGAAACGGATATTAAAAGCGACTTCTGATAAGCATTTTGAGTCTTGAGTTTACCGATCCTTATTTGCGAGAGATTCCCACTTGTTATATTTTCTGTTTCAGAGGCTCTTGATATACCTTAAATAAATATACATTATCGAAATAATATCAAATACGTTTATACCTAAGGTTGGTTCTTGTCCAGTATATGTACAGTATTTATCTACTTAAATTTGATTACAAATCGCAGTTTAGAAATGGATAACTAGTATCTGTCTGAAACTTCAGCGCCGAATACTTCAAGGAAGTTGCATTCCAATTGACCACCCCTTCGCACCAAAGTGATAACAAAAAAAACTACAGTGACTGGTAGAAGACAACTACCACCGTGATAAACGTGTAGAATCGGATACATTGTGGAGCAGGCATTGTTAGGTGTATTCATACAACCGATTAGATCAATCACCGCACAACTATTAATGATCTTTCAGTGCTTTGGTTCGCATTGATGACAAATACAGCACGTAGTGTTACCGGATTAGAAACGTGTAATGTGCATATTACTATCGAACTTGATTGTAGAATTGAATGTCGCTCACGAACATGTTAATGAAGAATGCATCAACTAAACAGATCATAGTTAACAATTTAAATCGAGGGACAGAAATGCATTCATTTGTTCACATTAACCCATGGTGTGATCGCATGATAATATTTTGTTAAATACATCCCATTTCAGTACTAGCGTTTGATTTGCGACAGCTTAAGTTGCCAGAATAATTAAATGACTATTACAAAAGATCATTTCCGAACATGAAATTGATTTATATCGGACCAAAGAATACCAATTTTTTTAAACTTAGCACATTGGGTAGATAAAGAAATGCTATATACAGTGCGCGCCATGGATGTGACATTTTCTTCCGTCCGTTTCCCATTAATTATTTAAGATATATCAGTGCGTGAGCAACCATTCTTACCACGTGTCTCATTGTACTGACGTACATGTATAAATATTGAAAATATAAATTATCCAATTTGAATTGTACCGTTTGTATATATTTGTATATTTGTGTGTGTTTATTTCTGTTACTAATCAAGCTTATTGTTTTTGTTGAAACAGTATAATATGTATACTGTATATCACAAAACTGAATTCCTATTCTCTTTTTGTATTTATTTCTTTATCTGTGCTTGCTTATAATATATGTTATGTACATAATTGTATATATGTTGTCTTGACCATCTAGTTTTTATTGTGTAAATGGTCAAAGGCATTTCACATGCCGATTATACCAATAAAACTGTAAAACTGTATCATTGACGACAATACGCCTAAACCTCTAAACAAAACAACCACCATCATCATATTCTTGACAATATGTAGAGTTTCAGCGACCATAACAGCCCTTTTTAATAAAATAAATACATGTTTTGACTATTGACAAACAGTCCCATCGACTTAACTCTGTAACATGACCACAACATGAAACCAACAAGTCATGTAACTATTCTTATACACTGACCTCCCTGGAATAGGGGCACTGGTAATTTTAATAACATCTTCCGATTTGATATGGAATCGAATTCATCACCTTCCGCTCCGAATGGCGCACAAACTTACGCTGAATGGGTCAAGATCCCCCGGGATTATAATATATAAATTATGTCGGTACCATTCTTGTATAGCGTTGTGGGTGTACACGTTCAACGATCTATTCAAAGTTGAACAAACTCATTCAGTAGTTAACATTTCATCATACTTCGTACATGCAAATCGTCATCGCAATACTTATTGTGATGCAAGCAGATCACTGGCGCTCATTTATTTAGTCTTTGGTATTAATCTGTCTTATAATGTTTTTGCTCGCTTAATAATTTGAATTCAAGTTCGTTTTAGAAAATAAATAATGACAAGGGTAACAAGTTATTACGTACGCTTTAACCTGGTTATGGCATTGTCTGTTTTAAACGCTTGTTTATCGGATAGACAAAAATACAGTTGATATCCCAAACATTTGATGACAAATGCAGCAAGTTTCAAGAATCGTGCCTGATTGTAGAATTGAATGTTGCTCACGAACATCTTAACGAAGAATGCATCAACTAAACAGATCGCAGTTAACAATTCAATTCGACGGACAGTAATGCATGCATTTGTTCACATTAACCCATGGTGTGATCGCATCCTTTTATCATGTTAAATACATCCCATTTCTGTACTAGTTAGCGTTTGATTCGCGACAGCTTTAGTTGCGAGAATAATTAAATGACTATAACAAAAGATAATGTCCGAACATTAAATTGATTTACGTCGGACCAAAGAATACCAATTCTTTCTTTAACTAAAAACTTTGTGTAGAAAAATAAATTTTATTTACAGGTACGAGTACTTTGATGGGTTTTCTACGAATGTTTGTGCTATATACAGTACGCGTCATGAATGTGACATTTTCTTCCGTCCGTTTCCTATCAATTATTTAAGATATATCAGTGCGTGAGCAACCATCCTTACCACGTGTCTCATTGTACCTGACGTATGTCAGCTTTGATTTCACACTGCATTGAGGGCAATATACACCTAAACATTTCCATTGACAGACAATAGTCAACTTTATTTAATAATATTTTTTTTATTCTGCCTTTGCGGACAATTTATTTATGTTTAAAACTCTAAACAAAACAAGCACCAACATTATAATATTGACAATATAGAGCTTTAAAGACCATAACAGTCATTTTTAATTAAATAAATACATGTAACTATGCTTTGACTATTGAAAAACAGTCCCACCGACAATAGCCAAAGCTAGTTTTGTTTTATTTTTTAACTCTATAACATGACCACCCCAATGAAACCAACAAGTCATGTAACTAATCTAATACACTGAACGCCCAGTTCAAAATTGTTTTGAACCATTTGAGATGTGTGAAGGAATCATACATATGGAAAATATTGGCATGAACTTGTCCTCGTTTTCTAGTTAAATGTAGCGACACGTAACCACACTGATTAATGTTTATAAATATCACATAAGCATAGGTTCATTATTCAGGTTTTCAGTAGGTATCCTCGATAGTGTCAACGTGAGATGACATGTTTCACTAATGTCTAATGTAGTCCATAGTATCTCAGACTGACTTAATCAACATCAAACCAGTTGAGTAAAAATGACTGGATTGTACATAAAGAAGGAAGAAAGGTGCAGTTTGCATACCCCATGTCCTGATAAACTGAACAAACATATTTAAGACCATTTTCTAAATACAACTGTTGATCGTTTATAAAATTAATGTTAGGACCAACAACAACAGGTGGGTACAGTTCGTCATTCATGTGACATATTCATAACCAAATACTGGCCAACAAAGGCATATCAAAAACTGCTAAGCCAAACGCAATATGTGCGGCAGTAGGGATGTATACCACGAAGTTTCTCCAATGGGTAAATGCCAAAATTCACAAAGTTATCATCTTTGAATTTCCTTCACAATTTGAAACGACGGCCATTAAAAGCGACTTCTGAAAAGCATTTTGGGCCTTGAGCTTACCAATCCTTATTTGTGAGATATTTTCATTTGTGATTTTGTTTGTGTTTCTGAGGCTCTTAATATACCTTGTCGGAATAATACCAAAAACGTTTATTCGGTAAACAGTGTACCTAAATATGATTAAAAAATCGCAGTTTAGAAATGGATTGGCTGACTGAACCTTCAAGGATGTTGTATTCCAATTTGAAAACCCCTCGTACCAGGAAGAGAGTCAGGACTGACAGAAGACAACAAACAACGTGATAATCGTGTAGAATATGATACATTGTGAAGCAGCCATTGTTAGATTTATTCATACAACTGACTAAATCAATCACCCAACAACTATTAATGATCTTTTAGTACTTTGATTCGCAGTGGTGATTGTACGAATCGTGTCTGATTGAAGAATTGAATGTCGATCATGAACATCTTCACGAAGAATGCATCAACTAAACAGTTCACAGTTAACAATTCAAATCGACGGACAGTAATGCATGCATTTGTACACGTTAACCCGAGGTGTGATCGCATGCTTTTATCATGTTAAATACATCCCATTTCTGTACTAGTTAGCGTTTGATTCGCGACAGCTTAAGTTGCCAGAATAATTAAATGACTATTACAAGAGATAATGTCTGCGAACATTAAATTGATTTATGTCGGACCAAAGAATACCAATTCTTTTTTAAACTTAGCACTTTTTGTAGAAAAAGAAATTTTATTTACAGGTACGAGTACTTTGATGGGTTTTCTACGAATGTTTGTGCTATATACAGTGCCCGTCATGAATGTGACATTTTCTTCCGTCCGTTTCCTATCAATTATTTAAGATATATCAGTGCGTGAGCAACCATCCTTATCACGTGTCTCATTGTACCTGACGTATGTCAGCTTTGATTTCACACTCCATTGAGGGCAACATACGCCTAAACGTGTTCATTGACAAACAATAGTCAAACTTAGTTATGTTTTTTAGTTAGAATGACTCTGCCTATATCATTGACGACAATGTGCCTAAACCTCTAAACAAAACAACCACCAACATCATATTCTTGACAATGTATAGAGTTTCAAAGACCATAACAGTCCTTGTTAATAAAATAAATACATGCAACTATGTTTTGACTATTGCCAAACAGTCCCATCGACTTAATTAACTATATAACATGACACAACATGAAGCCAACAAGTCATGTAACTATTCTAATACATTGAGCGCCCAGGAACGGGAAACCTTCCGCTCCAAATGGCGCACAAACTTACGCTGAATGGGTCAAGGTCCCCCGGGTACTACTTCACCGCACCCAGGGTACTTTGAAGTATACCTTACCGTACCCCGATTTCAGAAATAAAACGTCACCGTACCCAGATATACTCAACTGTACCGCGCGCCAAATATCGATGTCGTAAAACAACAAATAACAGAATAATATGAACTGATGGCCATCGCGGCATTGAAAAAAATATTGTTTATAAAAATAAAAAATAAAATAATTTTATTCAAGAGTACGTATCATGCGGAGAAAAGGACGAAGACGAGTGAATATTCAGGCTGGTGAACACGAATTTGAACATTATTTGCATACACATAATCTTTTGAAAGATATATATAGTGCGTGTTTTGATTTCGGATTTTGTTACAAACGTAGATCGATTTTTACGACAATGAAATATTTTTTAGAAAATCGATGGTAAAACAAAATAAATAGTATGGGTCTACCGAAATGCAATACTCATACCTTCCTTTCATGTATAAATGTTGTGTCGTCGGCGATATAAATCATATCAAGTTAAAACAAATTAATCAGTAAAATGGGGCACCTGGAAGCATACTGGGGTACGGTGAAGCATGTATACTACTAAGTACCCGGGGTACGGTCAAGTATAGTGCAAAGTACCCGGGGTACGGTGGAGTAGAACCCGGTGACCTTGGCCCATTTTAGTCTAAATTTGTTTTCTTTTTTGTGTGCCCCTTCTTGGTTCCGTTGAGTTTTGCCTTCCAGTCAAATTTTTTATACTTACCGTACGAGGCAAACTTTCTGAATTCGTCTGCAATGTTATATTAACATTGTTCAAATGTGACATGCGCAGTGATGGTTGACAAAACCAATCAAAGATACCTAGAACAACATTCCGCACAGACGTCAACTACGAAAGTGATTAAGTTTTGAAAACAATGATAAATTGTCAGACAATATTCGATGATATTGTCTCTAAGCAATATAACAACGTTGACATGTTTTCACTGTCTGATATATAATGCTATGGACTGCAGAACATGCAGCATTTGTCTCATAAAACACAACTTTCCTCCAAAAAGGATACAAATATTGTATTTCTTTAATGAGTTCGAGCTATAAACTATGTCGGTACCATTCTTGTATAGAGTTGTGGGTGTACACGTTCAACGACCTTAAGGGTGAATAAACTGCCACTGTATTGTTTCATCATACTTTGTAACTGCACAATGTCATCCCTACTGTGGTGCAAGCAGTTCACTGGCGTTCTTTTGTTTAGTCTACAACTGTTTTTGCTCCCAAATTAACAATAACAAGTTATTTTAAAATACTTGCGTTTTAACCTGTTTTAACAGCTGTATTAGTTGGATTAGCAGAAAATATGGCGGCCGTTTACTGTCAATTCCCGTCAGCATTTAGCATGACAACGTCATACCTATACCAAATGGAGGATTGGGCGTGATGCTGTGCTTCACTTTTGGTACACTAATACTCTGTACACAAACAAGTTACTTGGCAGTACTCGGTACCGTAACAATCAATGCTCTGTAAAGTAACTTGTAAACTTTTTAACAAGTACAAGCATATTTTTGTACTGTCTTTATTTTTACGGAAATTTACACTAATTTTGATTTTAAAACATATTTTGGCTCATCCCTAACGATCCATAAAAAAAAACTACCACCTTAAGTTTATGTAATACGCTTGTAACAAATGCTCCTTATGATATGCCAACACTTTGAGCTACAAAATGTATTTGCTTAATATTAATATAAATCGAAAAAAACATAACTGTAAATCGACAATTCGATACGTTTCCTTTCAGTCTTGCGGGTATTGTCCTACTAACCTACCTTTAAAAATTGTCATTTTAGTTTATGATGCTATACGTATATTCAATAAATAATGAATGTATAATTATTACCAAACTGTTTGAGTAGATATTTAAAATACACCCAGGGGATTAACCCATTCATAAACTCTCCATTATTTTTCAGGAATGGAGAGTTGTCTTAACAATAACTCTCCATTATTTCGTATACACATTTAATTTAATGTGTATACGAAATAATGGAGAGTTATTGTTAAGACAACTCTCTAGGCCTGAAAAACATAACACACATATGTAGTGTTAACAAAAAATGGAGAATTATTTTTATTGAATGTATTAACAGGTAATGGAGAATTATTGTAAATAATGTATATTTATACACCAGTGAGTTACATTTATTGCCCGCCATCCCAAATAGATGGGTCGGAAAATTTACTTTTAGGTTACATTGTCCCAAAGGTATTGGTTCGGTGAAAAAAATCCCCGGCATTTCCCCGGCAGTGTGGGGGAAGCTGGAGGGTAAAACACCGCAGCTATACGCAGGGGTTTAGGCTGTGGATGCAACTGACTAGTGCATTACAAAATGTATGTGTTCACAAAAAGGGCAATACAATTTGCAGGAAAAACGGCACTCAACTGAAAGAGCGGAACACAGAAAAATGAAAACAAAAGACAGATAAAAATGCTCAAACCACAACGAAAGTAGAAAATGAAATCAACCCGCTGTTACTAAATAGCTTTTAACATTAATATAATTTCGGAATGAAAAACGAAGAATTAAAACATTGTAGTTATGTCCATCAAGTTGCATATCAATTATAAATATCCATGTATAGTTTATGCACGAAAATATATCCTCTGACTGAAACAAAGTCTTAATAATGTCCACCGTGTTATAACATCAAGTGACACTGGGTAAATGACCATTGATTGATCGTGTAACACATAACTCACAACATGTGTTTGTATGGACTACACACCATTTTACAGTAATGGAGAGTTATTGTATTAGCTCACTGGTTTCATGAAAAAAGCATGATCTTCTCGCTCAGTCATGTTCATATTTTCAATCTTCTATTTATAAGAGGTACATCAGGGGAGACTTTTTTGAAAAAATGCATTTTCTTTCAATTTTGACATTAACAGCATCTTTTCAGAAAATCAAATTTACATGTTACAGTATTGGTGTATTTTAAGACAGAGAAAATCCTCGTATCTGTCCATTCCTGAGAAATAATGAATACTCGGCCCCTTCTGGGCCTCGTCTCCATTATTTCTCAGGAATGGACAGTTACTTGGACTTTCTCCTTAACATAACACCCAGAAGACCAAAACTTACGATCTGTACCATGTTGTACACGATATTGATACATCTGTACGCAGTCACCGGAGCTACCCAGGTGGGTAGAGGGTAGCATGTTATAATTATAATCATATTTACGTTTAACAACACTAGCATCGTATTCTTCCCTCCAAGTTACAAATACAAAATGAACATTGGAGTCTCCTGAATAATATGTGCTAGCAAGTAAGTAACATCTGGACCTAGTTATTTGGTAACAAACCATGAAGGAACTTTGGGTCAATTACTGAGAAAACTTGACATCGAGCTGTTATCAAACAGAGGTGCTAACAGGCTGTACCGTTACCCTCAACAGCGAAATGTTGGAGAAACCTGGCATAAAAGCTCAGACTGTAATGTTGTGTTACGGTGTGTGTATGATCCTCCTGTGGTGATCAGATTACAACAGTGGAACTAAGGTTGTATAAGCTAATCGAACTTGGACATAGGTCAATGAACCAGTGTCATATTTAGGTGGAAAACGTAATAACTTGTTACACTTGTAATTGTTTATTTTTTGCAGAATGAACTTGAATACAAATATATACAGGCGCAAAAAAAATATAAATCTTAATACCAAAGACTAAATAGTTTGTAATTTGTTCACCCTTGAATAGATCGTTGAAAGTGTGTACACCCACAACTCTACACTAGAATAGTACTGACATAATTTATAGCTTCAAGTCATTAAAGAAATACAATATTTGTATCTTTTTTGGATGAAAGTTGTATTTTTATGAGACAAATGCTGCATGTTCTGCAGTCCATAGCATTATATTAGATAGTGTAAACATTTCAACATTGTTATATTGCTTAAAGACAATTTCATCGGAAACTGTCTGACAATTTATCATTGTTTGAAACTTAATCAGTTTCTAAGTTGACGTCTGTGCGGAATATTATTCGAGGTAGGCCTATGTTTGATTGATTTCTTTAACAACGTGACAATGTCAGTATTATATAGCAGGCAAAATGCGTGACCAATAAACCTTGCCCCGTATGGTGGGTTTAAAGTAAAGGAAGGCACCATTATACAGAAACCACAAAGAAGGGGTACCTACGAAAAAGAAAATACACAAGCAACACAAGAGTGGTTATATTATAGTACGTTTGTGTGTAATCTGGAGCGAAAAGTGATGGGTTCGATATATGTATCGTATTTAAAATGGTCCGTGTTCTCGTTCAGGGTAGCTCAGGGTATGTGTATGCTTGGTTGGCTTCGTGATGTGGTCATGTTGCCGCACATAGCATTTATTTGCTTTATTTCTACTAAAATATGACATGTCATATGTACTCCCACCCGGATTTGAACCCGGATCGCCAGATTAGACGGTAAATGTACTAACCACTGAGCTACGGAGGCGAATCCACATGTCATAGAGTTAAGTTATCAAAAGGAATAAAAACAACAGCTAGAGGCAATGAACAAAGCAACCACCAACATGCTATATTTGACAATATATAGTTTAAGGAGCCTCGTATTAGCGGTTTTAACTGTATCAAATGAAGAGCCCTTCTTATTAAATTAATAACTATGCTTGACTAAATTGTCGATAGGCTAGAGTGTCAATAGTCAAATAAAGTTGTTGTTTTTCTTTATTAAGAAGGACGCTGCTTGTGCTACCTTGTGGGTCTTTGTAGATCGATATATTGTAATGTATATAATGTTGGTGGTTGTTTTGTGTAGATTTTTAGGTGTATTAGCCTCAATGACAAAAACAGAGTCCGTCTAAATTAAATAAATAACTTGGTTTGACTATTGTATTGTCGATGGAAATGTTTTGGAGTATATTGTCCTGACATACGTCAGTACAATGAGACACGCGGTAAGGATGGTTGCTCACTGATATATCTTAAATAATTAATAGCAAACGGACGGAAGAAAATGTCACATTCATGACGCGTACTGTATATAGCACGAACATACGTAGGATACTGATCAAAGTACATGTACCTGCAAATAAAACATTTCTTTGTCTGCCCGAACCGCTAAGTTAAAAAAGAATCGGTATTCTTTGGTCCGATATGTAAATCAATATAATGTTCGGAAATGATCTTTCGTATTAGTTATTTAATTATTCTGGCAAGTAAAGCTGTCGCGAATCAAAAGTGAGTATGGAAGGGAGGGGTGTATTTAACAAGTTACCGTCATGCGATCACACTATGGGTAAATGTGAACAAATGCATGCATTTTTGTCCGTCGATTTGAATTGTTAACTATGATCTGTTTCGTTGATGCATTCTTTATTAACATGTTCGTGAGAGACATTCAATTGTACAATCAGGAACGGCAGTAATATGCACATAAAACGTTTATAACCTTGCGAAACCACTTGCTGCATTTGTCATCACTACGAATCAAAGTATTGAAAGATCATTAATAGCGGTGATTGATTTAGTCGGTAGTGTGAATGAACCTAACAATGCCTGCTTCACTATGCATCAGATTCTACACGAGTACCACGGTGGTATAGTTCGATTTCGAGCATTGAGCCGTGACTGCACTTTTAAAGTTTAATCAATTTGCCGATAAAGCTTGTTACGGCATTGACTAACTGTGTTAAATTGCCAATTGATAAATTACACATATTAGTAAGTATCATATCTTTAAACCATGACTATTGAAGTCAATAAATCATGGGTTACCCGCCCAAATAGAATCATCTTTAGAAAAGGTCATGGCTCAGGGTTCAAAATTGAACTATAGTCGTCTTCTTGCCAATATTTGGTTATGGATATGTTGTATCGATGGCTAATTGTACCCACCTGTTGTTGGCCATTACATTGTAAACGATCGACAATTGTATTTAGAGAATAGTTGCAAATAGTTTTGTCAGTCTATTAGGACATGGCGTCTCAAAGTAAATACATGCATAACAGTAAAGGGGTATCCAAACTGCACTTATCTGCATCCAAACGCTCTGTTATATGCCTGACAATTGTAGCAATGGGGTGCTTGATGATGTACCAACAGTGTTAGCTATTTGCTAAATATTAAAATGAAAATTCGATACGTTCTAGTCTAGGGGGCATTGTCCTACGAATCTACTTTTATTGCCATTTTGGTTTATGATGATATACGTATATTCAATAAATAATTAAGGTATAATTATGATACAATTGTTTGAGTAGATATATATAACACCCAGAAGACCAATACCTACGACCTGTACCATGTTGTACACGATATTAATATACATTTGTCAAAAGCCACTGAAGCTACCCACGAGGGTAGTTTGAAAACTAATTTAGTGGATAGCATGTACATGTAATAAATTGAATCATAATTTCGTTTAACAACACTATTGTTGAGATGGGAGTAGAAACAGTGGTGCGTGTAGTAGCCTACTCACCTGTGGTATAGTGCGTTAGCGACTAAGCTGGACCCCCACAAACCTTAAATATCTTAAAAAGTACAATGCCGATTAGAACAAAAATGGGTATGTCTTCGTAAAACACCCTTACCAACTCTGATAAAATAAAACGGAATTTTCGGTCCACAGAAAAGTGTACTTTGCATAGACGCCTAATGCAAAGTTTTGAGTCTAAAACAGGGTAAATACGTATGTGTATTGGAAGTGACCGGAACAGCAAAGGTCAACAATTTGGTCCAGTATAACTGTACATTTGATTACACACCAGTGACTGTTGAAATATATAATGAGGCCCTTGGACGAACGTTCATCTTAGTTTGTATAACTGAAGCAACTTCGTAGCAATATTTGCAAGAAAAACAGTGTATTTCTTGTTTGTATAAATGATCCTTCCAATCAGAAGATGGGCCTCAACTATATAAACATTGGTGATCGGACAAATGTAAGTCAAAGTTATAAAATTATACCGTTATAGTTGTTACATGATACAATAGCATAATCTTAACTAACTGATCGTAATAGCTTATTTTACTCCCTGTCTATTTGTTGATTAAAATACCAAAAATAATACATTAGACCCAATGGGAAAAACATTAATACGACAGTAAAACAATCTGCAATTTAAACACAGAGTTGGTAAAGGTAATTAAGTTAACTCTGCCAAATTTTAATAAAATTGCATAATTACTTTTTAAGATATTTAAGGTTTATGGGGGTCCAGCTTAGTCGCTAACGCACTATAACCATATTATCACAGTGGGACTGTGGTCATATAAACTAATCAAACTTGGACGGGTCAACGAACCAATTCCCATGTCCATTACTTTCAGCAGAGAACAGCCAATGAATCAAACTAGGTACAAATATTGAAATGTCAAATATTCCGCTAAATCGTGCGAATACAGCATTTAAAGCTTGAACTCATTAAAAAATACAATAGTTACTCTTTTTTGGAGAAAAAATGTTTTTATGAGACAAATGCTGCCTGAACCGTAGTCCATAGCATTATATTAGACGGTGCAAACATGTCGACATTGTTATATTGCTTAGCTCTAGACAATTTCATCGGAAACTGTCTGACGTTTTATCATTCAAAGTTGACGTCTGTGCGGAATATTGTTCTAGACATGTTTGATTGATATTGCCAACCAAGTGACATCACTGTACATGCCACATTTGAACAATGCTAGTATAGGGTTAGTCTCGTTCCCGTCCTAATGTGCGTCTCAACATTAATGACGTAGGAATCAAGGGCAGGGAACTCGAGGTTAGCTATAGCAGACAAACAGCGTGATTCATAAACTTTGCCCCGTACGGTAACGCTATAACAAAGGAAGTCAACATTCTACAAAAACCACCAAGAAGGGTAACATACGAAAAAGAAAATACACAAGCACCGCAAGACTAGTTATTTTATGGCACGTCAGTGTTTCATTTGGAGGGGAAGGTGATGTGTTCGATTCCATATCAACTGGTAGTAAAAATGGTCCGTGTTCTCGTTCAGAGTAGCTCAGTGTATGTGTATGCCCGGTTGGCTTCGTGATGTGGTCATGTTGCTGATCATAGCATGTATTTGCTTTATTTGTACATTAATATTGCAGGCCATATAAGTACCTCCGCCCAGGTTTGAACCCGGGTCGCCAGATTAGGCGGCAAACGCACTAACCACTGGGCTACGGAGGCACATTCACGAAGGTCCTTAAAGTTATATATATTGTCAAGAATATAATATTGGTGGTTGTTTTGTGTAGAGTTTTAGGCGCATATATTGCCATCAAAGTCAAAGTCCTTCTAAATAAAATAAATAACTAGGTTTGTCTATTACTTGTCAATGAAAATGATTAAGCGTACATTGCCCTCAATGTAGTGTGAAATCAAAGCTGACATACGTCAGGTACAATGAGACACGTGATAAGGATGGTTGCTCACGCACTGATATATCTTAAATAATTGATAGGAAACGGACGGAAGAAAATGTCACATTCATGACTCGCACTGTATATAGCACGAACATACGTAGGATACTGATCAAAGTACATGTACCTGTAAATGAAAAATTTCTTTGTTTAACCAAAGCGCTAAGTTAAAAAAGAATCGGTATTCTTTAGTCCGATATGTAAATCAATTTAATGTTCGGAAATGATCTTTCGTAATAGTTATTTAATTATTCTGGCAAGTAAAGCTGCCGCGAATCAAACGTTAGTACGGAAGGGAGGGGTGTATTTAACAAGTTACTATCATGCGATTACAATATGGGTTAATGTGAACAAATGCATGCATTTCTGTCCGTCGATTTGAATTGTTAACTATGATCAGTTTAGTTGATGCATTCTTCGTTAACAAGTTCGTGATCGACATTCAATTCTACAATCAGGCACGACAGTAATATGCTCATAACACGTTTATAACCTTGTGAAAGCACTTGCTGCATTTGTCATCACTACGAATCAAAGTATTGAAAGATCATTAACAGTTGTTCGGTGATTGATTTAGTCCGACGGTAGTGTGATGCCTGCTTCACTATGCATCAGATTCTACACGATTATCACGGTGGTAGTTGTCTTCGTGCCAATATTTGGTTATGGATATGTCGCATCGATGGCTAATTGTAGCCACCTGTTGTTGGCCATTACATTGTAAACGTTCGACAATAGTATTTAGAAAATAGTTGCAAATAGTTTTGTCAGTCTATTAGGATATGGCGTGTCAGACGTTGCAAAATTCAATAACTGTCTGTTTGTGGTATATTCGTATATATATGTTATATAAACTCATATATACATTGTAAAATGTTATATATATATATGGTATTTTATCATATATATGTTCCATAAAGTTATATATATTTGGCAAAAACCATATGTATGTGGTATATTTCTATATATATGTTGTATAAAGTTATTTATATTGTAAATTAGCGTATGTATATTCTATAAAGGCGTATTTATTGTAAAAGTTTTCATATATATATTTTTATTCATATATATATATAAAAACTGGGCGGAATTTGCTCAAATTAGACTCCATGCCCCTGACCTCAAAACGACCCTAACCCTTTAATGGTCGTTTTGAGGTCAGGGGCATGGAGGACACCTGTGTTCTATGGGCACAGTTCTTGTTAATTCTGAATACAGTGTTATACTTCTGAGCAAATTCCGCCCAGTAGTGTGAGAAGAGTTGTGTTCACAAAACCTGGGCCCTAAAATGACCATTAAAGGGCAATAATTCTGCTAAAATTAATCGCAGCAAAAATTCCTTTCTTTATGGTCATCAACACATTATGGTTCTTCATCCATGAAAATTTGATCAAATTCTGCACAAAGCTTTATATGCCGCTGTCCAATGAAATCCTTCGTTTCAAATCATTATGTAAACACTTCCCAAGATGCAATTATAGAACATATATATACGATCAAAAAAAATTAAATATGCAATTATAGAACATATATATACGACCAAAAAAATTATATATGAACAATTTTTATATATATATATGAATAAAAATATATATATGAAAACTTTTACAATAAATACGCCTTTATAGAATATACATACGCTAATTTACAATATAAATAACTTTATACAACATATATATAGAAATATACCACATACATATGGTTTTTGCCAAATATATATAACTTTATGGAACATATATATGATAAAATACCATATATTTATAACATTTTACAATGTATATATGAGTTTATATAACATATATATACGAATATACCACAAACATAGACAGTTATTGAATTTTGCAACGTCTGACACGCCATATTAGGACATGGCGTCTCAAAGTAAATACATGCATAACAGTATAGGGGTTTCCAAACTGCACTTATCTGCATCCAAGCGTTCTGTAATATGCCTGACAAGTGTAGCAATGGGGCGCTTGATGATGTACCAACAGTGTTAGCTATTTCCTAAATAGTAAATTCGATACGTTGCAGTCAAGGGGGCATTGTCCTACGAACCTACTTTTATTGCCAATTTGGTTTATGATGATATGCGTATATTCCATAAATAATGTATAATTATGATACAATTGTTTGAGTAACGTTAGATATATATAACACACAGAAGACCAACATCTACGATCCAGAACACAGTAGCTGACCATCTGTCGGAAGCCACCGGAACTACCCACGAGGGTAAGTTTGAAAACTAATTTAGTAGATAGCACGTACCTGTACTAAATTTAATCATCCACTCGTTTGATAACCTTAATATTGCGTTGGGAGCAAATACGACGGTGTGTGTAGTAGCCTACTCACCTGTGGTGACCAGATTATCACTGTGGGACTGTGGTCATATAAACTAATCGAATTTGGACATGGGTCAACGAACCAGTATCAATGTCCATTACTATCAACTGAGAACAGCCAATGAATTAAAACAGATGCAAATATAACCAGAGGGCCGCTCACATGTCATAGTATGTACCTATGGCGACATAAGAAACCATTTACAACTTTACAAGAATTTTTAAAAAAAGTGTCATGAAGATTGGATCAAAACTGGTGCCTGCATGGAGTGCAACATGTTTTTTTCTAAGATTTGAAAAAGTGACCTAATTTTGACCCAGTTACATGCATAGGTATTCTAACCAAGTTTCACGATTATTTTTGGATAAAAGCTTTGATCTCTGTATTTAACACGAGACTTTTATCAGATTTCACCTAGTGACCTAGTTCTTGATCCGACATGACCCGGATTAAAACTTGGCATATATTTTATGAATACTAACATTCTAATTTAATTTCATGAAGATTGGATCAAAACTGTACACTGCATAATTAAAACAATGATTTTCTTACATTTGAACTAGTTATCTAGTTTTCAATCTAGTTTCGAAACTAGATTTAATTGAGATTAATATTCTGACCAAGTTTCATGAAAAGTGAACCAAAACTGTGACCTCTGAAGTGAACAAACTGATTTGAATTATTTACCTATTTTTTTACCCGACATGACCCAGATTCGCACATGGCCTAGATGTTAAGGACAACAACTTTCTGACCAAGCTTCATCGTTCATGGAGACTGGATCTAAACTGTTGCCCCTATAGTGCACCCAAGCAAATTGTTGACGGATGTGCGAAGAGTGATTACAAATGCTCACTTTGTCACCTACGCGACAGGTGATTTAAAATGTGAATTCTAGTGTACTAACAATGTGTTTCTGTGATTTGACCTAGTGACCTAGTTTTTAATTCCAGGTGACAAAGTTACGAGCTTCGTCTAGAGTTCAAAGAGGCAAACTTACAATGACAATCAAAGCCTTTATTTTCTAGTCCGCTTTCTGCTAAAATATGGCAGGCATGAGTACCTCCACAGGGATTTGAACCCGAGTTGCTGCATAAGGCTACCAGCGTGCTAACCACTGAGCTTCTAAGGCACATTGTGACCAAGTTAATAGTGTGCCCCTCGAGGGTGAAAAGTCAAATTGTTTAAGTCGCACGGACAAAAGGACTATCACAATAGACCTTGAATAGTTTTAAGTAGATATTATATATGTTGAGTTTTTTATGCTTTGCCACCTAATATTATGATATTGCAGTATTAACACAGTCTGGTTTATTCAGGATCACGCCTCTTACAATAAAGCATCAGTGGTCCTGTGCACTTGATTAGACACCCAGCTGTACAAGTTCAATTCCCAGTCAGGGCAGGTCAGTCCTTTCCACCACCAAGCAAGTAAAATGAACAATAATCTACAGTACTGCGAATTCTGGATACTGTGATATTTACAAGCAACACAAGACATTTAAAATCTTAGTTTGACAAATTACTTGTGTACTTAATAAAGCCTCTTGCACAACCCCCTCTCTGATGATTATGCAAAATGTCCCAACCGGTCATACAATATGCATGAATTGTATTTCAACATAACAGTGATTGTAATTCTAGATGTGAACATGAAGCTTATTATTCCATCCATACAAATCAAACAAAACAAACAATTAGTGTAGAATTATGTACATTTTATTCTCATTAAACTCCTCATTAATAGATCTTGTTACATATCTTGGTAAATGATCTGTAGAAACCAACTTATTATATGACTCTGATTTTCTCCATCAAACAAACATGGTGTTAACAATTGAATATGCTCACAGTAAACAAGGAACATGCTCTGAGGCTTACACTATTCACCAATATTCAATATCTAAACAGTTCAATGGTAAAAAAACTTGTATTTATAAAAATTACCCACAGAAAATCAATTTCCAAGTTTTGTATAGTCTTAAATGAAAGATAATCTTATCCGAGTTTCAGATTTTACACATTCCACAAAATATAAAGGTTGTTGAGGACTGTTAGTATCTAGTCACAGTTAAGTTCACCCACCATCATGAAGGCAGGCTATTCCATTGGAATCATCTATTGGCCACATTATCTCTTAATCCTTTCATGAAGGTGTTAACATTTCTCAACAAAAAAAAAGAAAAATGCGTACACAAATTATAAAACAATTACAGAACATAACAAGGAAATTCAGATATAATATCAGCATTTTATCTGATTATATCAGATAGTATGATTATGATGTTAATATGAGTTTTAAAAGCAATGATAATATCAATGTCTTAGAATGAGAAGGTTGTAACTACTACTTACGACCTTATAAGACTCATACATATTTGAAATCTGCTTCACAAGGCACTTCGAATGAGCCTATTTTCATGAAAATCTGAAATTGTCATGTTGACCAAAATGAAGTTTTAAAAACTTGTTTTCCCATGGGTAAAGAGTTAATTGTATATCGATTTTGTAGTTACGACCTTCTCATTCTAAACCATCGATATGGTGCATCAATTGAACAGAAACCTGGTGTTTTCATTGTTAATCTGTTTGTTGTGACATAAACCAACCATAGGCATGAAATTTAGTATTCCTAAGTACCAGATCAATGTTGTCCAGGCTTCCTGAAAACTGTCAGCCCTTATGATTTACACTGACGGAAAATGCTGTATCTTCTTTAAGATGAAGTCGGAAGAGGAACATCATTCATTTTACAACTTTCGAAAGAAAAGTTAAAACTAGAGTGTACACAAGCCAATTGTTGACGGACGAATGACAGACTATGTGACAGGTGAGCTAAAAACTTTTCACAGAGCCAGGTTGCCATACAGTATAATCAAGCCTGTCTTGTACACTCAATTTCATAAACATCAATGAACACAGTATGTGTAGACAATGGTACAATGTAACAGAAATATCGTAGTATGAATAATTATAATGGACAAAATACCCATGACTTCAAAATGACCCTTCAAACTAAAATCTTGAGGGTAAAAATGCGACTTTTGTAAATTTCAAATGTCAAACCCCTACTCCTCAAGTGGCAACCCCTGAGAACACATGATGAATATGAACCCAAGTGAGACATGAAATGACAAAGAGATTTAAAAACAAGTACTGTGTAATGATGACTAATGAAAATATACAGGAATAATGCTTATTTACATACAATCATTTGTCAGTAACAGATTAACCAAACTCTGTCAAGGACTTAATGCACAGAAAGAATATTTCATGAGGCTACCATTATACAAATAGCAATTGTAAAGACTTTTAAAACGGCTCAAAAATGGATAGCTATCATCTCAAGTCTGGACTTACAGTAACCTTTCCTTCCTATTGAATCAACACTGGCTTCAAGATTCATCAGCAATGTTACACTTTTGACAACAGTAATATGTTATCACTGATTCCGGTTACCAAGGTTACTAAACAAAGTACTTTCTGCCACTAAAAAGTTTAACAGTTTATACAGGGCTTTCATTTGACTCTTTGAACTGCATTTGGACTCCTGAACATTTAAGCCTAAGAGTCAAATTTACCATACTTATAATACATTTTTTGTGCAATATATTGACGACTCTTGAAAATTGAGAGTCAAAAATCATTTTGACTCTTCACTTTTGAAGTCAAATGAAAGCCCTGTTTATATTCTGTTTCTGACAGTCTGACTATATTGGTAGAGGTAACTCTTTCACTGCATCATAAACTTCATCATATAGGTCTTCATAATCGTCATGCTTCTTGATTAAAACTATAATTGCTGAGAATTTCCCCAATGCAGCACCAATATCCTGAAACAAATATAAAACCAATATAACCTAAGATTTTAGTCAAAATGCGTTACGAATATGGTGATGATGCATGGCTTTAATTGCTATTTTGGGAATATGTGTCTGGAATTATCGAGAACATTTGTTTTCAGGATGCCTAAACTGGGAAAACGATTATTATTCATTAAATGAACCAACAAACTAAGAGTGATCAATGACGGTGATTTATATCCCTCATTATGAAGAACAATACCACTTTGCTAGATAATCAAAGGGGAAGAACTCTGCAAAGTAAAATACCACTTTGTTAAATAGTTAAAGGGGAAGAACTCTGCAAAGCAGATTCAAATTTTTCACATATATATTTACAATTCAATGTGATCATGAACACATGTACCATTATAAGAAATGTTATAGAAATCTTTCATAACAATGAATGTACTATAACATACAACCATAATTTATGATATGCACTTGCTAAAAATCCTTCCACCAACAAGAACAGAGTATAAGTATTCACCACATAACTTAAAACAACATATATCACAGGAAAATCAACATTTTTGTAAAATTTTCATGGAAGGGAAAGAGCGATCCCAAATGAGAGTCCAACATGCATTACCTATCCAGCCCACAGGTAACTGTATCACTGATAATGAAACGAAAAAAATTATATATTTTACTTGTAAGGAATTGTTAATGATTTTCTATTCCATGTGAACTTATGTAAGAAAGTCTCATTGAACCCTTACCTCTTTGGCCGGGACATAACAGTATGGAATACCAGCTTCCTCCAGTGTTATTGGCATGTGACTGTAAACATCAATTGGACTGACATCTCCAGACAAGATAGCAAGCCTAAAAATAATTTCAAAGAATATTAAACAATGAAGTTTTTAATATGTATTTATAAAGCATCTTAGTTGAAAACTAAAAGTTTTCTTAAGAAATTGAAATTTTCTTTAGAAGTGTCTCAGTTAAACAAGGTATCCAATAATATTGATTGTATACACAATTTTCAAGCATTTTCTTGAAAGCTACCATGATCACTTAGCAAACATGGATTCTTATCTATTTGCAGTAATATATGCACCACAAGTTTTGAACTTAAGTCAAAATATTAAGTTTCCCACTAAGATGCTTTATAAATAAAATCTACCGGCCCAAATCTTAACCTTTATGCATGAAAATATTGAAGTCACATGAATAAATCAATGTTTGCGAGCAGTATCAGTCCTGTGATAGTAACAGATCATGAAAACATACAACTGTGGTTTTCAGTAATTCAGGCAAGTAATTTTAGTTAGGATTAGGACGATTTCTCGATTAATCAATTTTGCAAAACTGCTTATCGTGCTAAAACAAAACCAATCATAAAATACCAATAAAATGTATAATTTACTACATGTATGAACTATATTTTTGACAGCAACATATCAAGCAGAGTGTGTTTATTGAAAGTAACAGGAATAAAAGGTAGATGTATAGACCATTAGGGGTAACCTAATGAACATAAATCTGTGTGTCATCGTATTAAATTTTTGTAGATCAAATAAAGACAGCTGCTGATTAACCAGTTCGCTTTGATTTCATAACGATGATCAACCGTTTTCAGACTCAGTGTTAGTCCTAGTAAAAATGCTAGATTCACAGACTGATTTCGACGATTAAACTTACCCTTTCTCCCCCTTTCTTACACGTTTCTGTACATCACGGATACCCTCGGTAATATGCTTCACACTTTTAGCTGAAAGTAAATTATTACAACTATGATTATTCAGAGATAGTAAAAATCTATTGCTTGAAACTTAGGATACATTGGGAAATGCATGGTTTAAAAATGTTCTATTGTTTGATTAGTATAGCTAGATACATATAGCTCGATCCTTCTGCAGTCTGACCAGGAGTCTCGTGCCTAACGGAGCGCTTTCTTATAAGTTATATATGCAAAGATTGCTACGGTCAGTGCTTTGCAATGCTATTAATGCGGTAGCAGATAGCGCTATGATCCGAAGCCCTCAGCCTTGGTACTATAAATATGGCAGTAGCTAGGATTACGGTACCGTAGGTACGCAGGTACTGTAGTCACAGCGCAATGAGCTATACGTCTATACAAACTGATTAAGCGACATCATGCAATAATTTTCTTCTGTTTGCATAATTCTCAAAAAAATATGAAGCCAGGTGTGCAGGATTTAATTACTAATAGGGGAGAACCTTGTGTAAACAGCCTCTCGATCAGTCGTTAGAGCATTCGCCAGCCCCAGTCTGGTTGCACATATATTTATCTCTTCCTGTTACATTTACAAATAAACACATAAAATTCCATATTTATAACATATTTGAAGACGAATATAGCTTCAATGATGTTCTTAATATTAAAGTTAAATACCTTACCTTTTTTTATCGTTTTGTACAACTTTTTTGTCAATTTTCTGGAGGCCAGTGGCTTTGATATGGCGTTCAAGTTACGGATTTTGTCTTCATAAGCATCTTTACTTTCAGCCGTACTTTCATCAAGATTCACAGATTTCCTCTTCTCCTTCTTTTCCTTGCCCATTTTAGAATTTGCGTTAATTGTGGTGAAAAATGTAACCCACGTGTGTTTTGATTTATTTCCGGTGTAACGTGCGATTAACTATCCCGTATAAATTACTCGATATGACAAAAACACGAAATGTACACTTTCCGTCGAAAGGAACGGAAAGTTCGAAAAGAAGATTTTCAATTTCTCGTTTTACACACGCTAAAATAATTATTTTAATGCATACATTTGTTGGATTATGCATGTATTGAATTAGCTAAAGCAAAACATAATATTTTTTGATTATACAAATACTGTACACGATAACCGTTGAACTTGTACCGTGTTTTAATACACCTGTTACTATATATAGTAACATTTTTGCGTTGACAATATCCGCATTATCGGTCCGCCGGGGATATTATCAACAAACGCCGAGGATATTATCGATCACGTGATCGATAATCGCCCTGCGATCGAGCGCACGCGCGACATGACGTTATTTACGCGGGTTTTTACGTTAGAAATACGTAGACGCTCCAACTTGAAAAACAGTTTTTTGTAGAAATGCGCATCAAAACCAACACCAAATTGTAGCAAATGATCTAACTAAGAAAATGAACCCCCATTTCATATGTTTTTATTCAGAAATAAAGAAGTTTCAGCAGTTTTTGAAACTAAGAAATGCTCCAATTGGAGTATGGAGTAGATCTATAAGTTGGAGAATGGAGTTTGTACTCCAATGTTTATAATCACTGGGTTAGTTGATATTAAGTGCTTTCATAGCTTTCCTTCCCCGGAACAAGTGTATAAAAAAGTTCAATATCTGGGCGCGCTGTGTCAATGAGTGATAATATCCCCGGCTCTTGATAATGGCACTCGGGCTAAAGCCCTCGAGCCATTATCGACGCGCCGGGGATATTATCACTCAATGCCACAGCGCGCCCAGTTATTAATCTCTAAATAAAGACCTGAATTTTGCCACTCTCTCAGCAAGAATTGCGATTCCAGATTTTAAGGATGTCTGCCCATATTGTACCCTATTACATAATATTATGCAACGTTGCACAGCATGATGATCAGTTAACAAGAGGCCCTGGTATTAGATAATAAGACAACAATAGTTCCCTTTATGACAGGAACTATGTGTGTAGTACTTACACATAAATTGATATATACGTTTTTTGTAATATTTTATTGTGTATATTTTAGTACTGTATGCATTAATTGTAAAAAAAAATTACCAAGTAAGTTGGTATGTGCACGAGCGTAGTCCAATCATATCATAAATATACTTAACAACTTTTCAGGGGCGTAGCTAGGACCTTAGAAATGTGTAGGCCCGTAGGTAAAGATGAAAGAAGTAGGGGGGGGGTCCGGGGCATGCTCCCCGGAATTTTTTTTATTCCTTGAAAGGTACTGGTGCATTTTGACGTATATTTAGGGGATCAAATTTCAAGTTAAACTAAAAAAAATATATATTTTTTTTCTCGAAATGATGTGTAGGCCTGGGCCTAATGGCCTAGCGGCAGCTACGCTACTGCTTTTCTAAGTCCGCACTTAGATTTTTAAGATAACTTTGTCAAACGTGTATGTAGTCCAATGAAATGTGGCTATAACTTTCTTGTGATATAAGTTTACAGAATTGTAAATCAAAAAGTCGATTTTATTTTAAATTTATTGAGTTGACACACGCATAACATAAGACCGCATGAAAGTAAAAGTCGCAAATACCTATTTTGTTATCTTGAATGACCACCATGGAGTCTTATGTTTCTATTGACAGTCAAATACGCGAGTGGAAAGCATTGCTGAATGAAACGACTCATTGAATTTGACCGTCTAAACTCAAAGTTGCCATTTGTCTTCGGCGTACATCGAATTTACATCATGACGTCACAATAACTGCTAAATGTTCTTGCAATCAGTATAACACAACAAGCAAACTGTACATTTACCTTGAATTAAACACTCAAATAGACACGCATACGTTGAAAAGATATCAGACGTAGATGTTTAGGTAATAAGTCATGATTGGCGACACTAAATTATACTCTGTATCGTACTGACGTCACTTCATATTTTTCTGACATCATTCGACGCATACCTGTGATATCTAAACTATTTTTATAAACTGTTTTTCATACGTGGTGAGCCATGGGCCATACAATGAAGACATTTGAAACACACTCAAGGTATATGTGAACGTGTGGCGTCAAAAAAGCTCAAAACGCACGTCAATCTTGTGACGAACGGACAACGTGACATACGACCATTTCGATACGCGAATTAGAATGACTCCGTTATAGAAACTTCACGCGAGAAATGTTGTCAATTCATTGTTTATAATAAAAAAGTTATGGATACATGAAAATGAGGACTTAGAAAAGTTGTTTAGTATATTATAGTGTTACCTGTACTAGTTTTCAAATTTCACTTCCAAATAACTATATTCAATTCGTGGACACGTTTTTTGTAGAGTCATTTAACAATGTGTTCAACTGATTTCATGACCAAAAAATCGGAACATTTGCAGATACACACTATGATGTGCGTAGTAACTTGGCAATTTTGCATTGGAACGAAAATGTAAAACGGGAGAAACTCAGATATATAATTACCGGAACAATATTTGGAACAGGTGGGTGGGGAGGATATTAAGTAGTTCACTGTGGAATCATGTTCATGTGTCATAATACATGTGTGAAAAAACAGAACCATCACGATTGGGAAATCTATTGGTTTGCTTGAAAACGAGTGATAAGAAAATTTACAAAATTACTTTATAGCAGTGTAGGGAATTCACACAAGTAAGTACCGGAGAAAAAGAGAACCATAGTGTTGCAATAATAAGATATTTTTGCAATAAATTTATGTTTACTTTAATTTTTTCTTCAGCAAATTGGCCGGTTATTGGATCGGCATTTAACAGTAGAATTACACCGCTACTGTAAATTACTATCGAATTGTTCTTGTATCGTTTTGTATTTGTCGTCTGCTAATTGTCCGAATCGGGGATCTTCGGCATTTCTCGGTAGTACACCGGAATGTCGGAAGTTCCCGAGGAGGGCACTTATGAAATTGTCCGTGCATGATTCCTAAACCTGTTTCTGGAAACGGTTTAGGACTTGTTGTTTTGTCCTTGTCCAATCGTTTTGTCTGTGATATACTTAACGGATTTAAAAACGCGACACTGGGGTATGTTGTTTGGTAGTAAACAGTACAGGTTTATGCCGGTATTTGAATAGTATAGATTAATGGTCAATTTATGGCCGTCATTTTGGTACCAAGATAATAAAAATCAGATGAATATTAATAAATCAATTGTACAATTAGTACGTCGATCCAGAAAACGAAAGTCGCATTCTGGCCAATTGACAGTACGTGTAAATAGGGCCAATTGATGAATTCAAATTGGGCTGGACCCTTCTTCTTCTTCTTCTTCTTCTTCCATGTAATTTGCAGGGCCCACTCTGGGGCATTATCGCAATTGTTAGAGTCAGAGGTGAGAAACAAGGAATCCGGGTGCGATACTCTAGCTCGTTTCGAATAGATTCCTTGGTTCTTTAACGTGCCCGGTGTAAAGCACCGATACACGCGAGACTACCCCTGGGTTACCAAACAGGATCATCTCTAGTAGACCCAGACACAAGCTTTAGTTCATTCATTTCATGCATCAAAATGGGTTACAATTATTAGACAATTGACCGGCTATGTACACTGATTAAAATCCAATTGAATCTGAAGCGAGGAATTTGGCTACGCCGACTAAACATCGTACTGAATTCGAATTTTCAAGTCGTACTGCAAGCAGAATGGTTTCCTCTGGCATTTAAGAACATTAAAGCAGGTCTATGCGATGTATTGCTGTTATGAATGTTCGAGGCGGTCACTGTGATGGACTGCATAAATTCTTATTTTGTTGAGTCATGATTTTTGTAGGTCGTGTATAAGTTGATAAGTGAACATTTCAATGAAATCGAATGTATGCAGTTTCATAGAATACAGTCAATGAAATCATATCATCCGCTAAATTATCCATAATAGCCAAATAGAGTGATTTCTTTTTCTTTGAACATTACATAGTATGAACACATTTTGAATAATGGGATATTATCATATATGTCATTTACGATATTCAAGTTAATATAGCAGGTAGGCTACACATACGCATGCATTCGACCTTGTTATACGTACATGTACAGGCTAGTCATAATCAACGCTGAAATCAATTAGCCGATAAATAATTATGTTACTTTCGTTTTCTGGACTAGTGTCTTATTCGTGCAATAAGTTGTTTAATACACAATGGATTTTGTTGTGTTTGGTATTAAAATGACGGCATTGAATTACCCTTTACGAATATTTAAAGACATGTTTGATAGGATTCTTGTTTCCTAACATATACCAACATAACCAAGTGTCGCGTTTTTAAATCCGTTAACCATACGTGTTGAATGAAAGATGGGTATGAGAGATGATTTTATTGGTCTGTTGATTGGTTCTTGTTGAGGGTCCACGCCTCTCCGGTTGAGTCCGTTATTCTGCGATTTGTTCTCTTATGAGACAGACAAGTAATTATTCATTTAAATTATTTTAAATGATTAGATGCAATCTTTATTCATTGAAACCAACTAGAATTGCTTCAATGTGACTTCTTCTTATACTTCATTCTTCAACATATACTAGTATACCGTTTATTAAAAGACGTACTTCGAACCAAAGCCCTGAGTTATATCTACCCCCGTCCTGAGACCGTAGAGTAGCCCTGTGAAATAAATATACTAAACAACTTTTCTAAGTCCTCATTTTCCTTTATCCATTACTTTTTTATTATAAACAGTGAAGTGACAAAAATTCTCATGTGAAGTTTGTATAACAAAGACATAACAATCCACGTCACAAACTGGTCATGTGTCACGTAGTTTGTTCGTCTCAAGATTGACGTGCGTTTCGTGCTTTTTGACGCCACGCGTTTACATATCCCTTGAGTGTGTTCCAAATGCCTTCAATATATGACCAATGACTCATCACATATGAAAAACAGTTTACAAATAATTTAGATATAATAGTTATTCGTCTGATGATATCAGAAAAACATAAAATGACGTCAATACGATACAGTGTTACATTTAGTGTCGACGATCATGACTATAATTACCTAAAAATCTACGTCTGATAGATTTTCAACGTATACGTGTCTATTTGAGTGTTTAATTCAAGGTAAACGTATCGTTTGTTTGATCTATTATACTGATTGTGAGAGCATTTTGCATTTGTTGTGACGTTATGACATAAGATGGATCTACGCCGAAGACACATGACAACTTTGAGTTCAGACGGTACAACGAAACGAGTCAGATCATTCAGCAATGCTTCCCACTCGCGTCATTGACTGACGATAGAAACATCAGACTAAATGATGGTCATCCAAGATATCAAAATCTTTATTTGCGACTTTTACTTTCTTTCGGTCTTATGCCATGCGTGTGTCCATTCAATGAATTTAAATCACACTCGACTTTTTGTTTTTCAATTATGCTCATCTAAAACACATACGAGATATAGCCAAACTTCATTCGGCTATATACACGTTTGACAAAGTTATCTTCAAAAATGTAAGTGTGGACTTAGAAAAGTTGCTAAGTATATGAGTCGATGTACATTTCCTCCAGGTAATGGATATAGGGAAGACGGACTTTTTTTAATCATCCAATGCGACTGTTTGTGAAGCAAAGAAGACGGTAAATTTTGATGACATCGGAAGAATAAACGAGAAAATGATCACCAGGAATACAAATCGAATGAGAATTGGTCTTCGACCAGAAGAACCATTGAATATGGATTTTGTGGTAAATAAATCTAAAAATATATAAGTAAAATTACGTTCATGTTATTATGATGTGCTCGAATGTAGTGTGCGATGTGATCTAGTGAAATAATAAATGTTTGGTGGTTACATAATGATTTAGTACATATTGTATTGTTACTTTGTATGGAGTTATATAATATTTGATATATATACGCTTTGTGTTTAGTAATGTTTTTGTTGTAAATATTCTATTGTATGATGTGAAATACATAAATCGTATATATGTTTTGTGTTTTTAGATACAGGCCATGCCACCATCATGGGCAAACCAGTTCCAAAAGGGCATAGCCTTCGATACGCGCTACAAGGACTGTGCGTTCTGTACGAAATCTGCAGCAGAAGACAAATAACCCCACCCACATGACTGCAAGAAGAATTGGTCTGCTGTTTTTGGAATCGATAGAGCCCAGCATTTGTGATAGCATGATCAGTGTCCCAAAGAATGAGGGTATTCATGTGAAGAAAATTAACAATGGGCCATGATTAAACCTCCATATCAAAAGCTTGAACATAGTGTGGTCCGTCTATCGTCAAAGCATGTGACAGCATTTGAAAAGCATGCACATTAAGATTTTATTATCAATTCTTTTTTTCAGACATTATCAAATCTTTCTTAAATTCACTTATATCGCCCTTTGGGAAGTGTTTCATGTTTGATGATAAGCAGAACGACCAAATTACGAATATAACTCTGAATTATATGTACTGGTATGTAAATTAATTGCATGTACATGTACTATGATTGTATGCATGGTTTTGTGTCTGTTAGGTGTCTACCGAGTCGATTACTTCAAGGGCACAAATACGACAATTGCAGCAAAAGCTACAAAGATAAAAGGATACCTGACTAGACATGTCAAGGAAGCTCATAGGACTGAGTATTATCCATGGTTTGTTAATGGGTGCAAAGAGAAGCATCTGATAGCCAGACATAGTTGTGATAAACATGAGGCACAGTAACTGGCCATTGAAATATTATGCATAGGAATTACAGTCCAAATAGGAAAAAAATACAGTGACGCAGTGGAACAATCCAATATTACGGTGTAAAAACAAGTATAAAGGCTTATGATTATGCCAACTGTTCAATACCAAACTAAACTCTACCTATGTATGCAATGGTTTTAATCTTTTTGGTACACATAAACGAAGACGTCACTGTCAATTTATCCTAACTGGACTATACCTGCAGTGCCGATTACGTGTAATCCTGACTTTGACAACATTAGCGAGGATGAATATACACTCATCATTGAAATGGAACGGTACACTGACAGGAACAGAACGAGTTTATCACAAGAGGTGTTTTACGATTGTATTGATATGTTTGATGATCAACAGTTGGAGGAACAAGAGTTTACAGCTACCAAGTTACCAGACATTAAAGAGGCATTCCCTATAACTAGCATATTTTTCTCTACTATCACATTACATGTCTTTAGTGCAGTGTCATTTTGACTATGCATGTTCAGTTTGGTATAATAGCTTAACTAAAGTATTCCAAAATAAATTCCAAACTACCCAAAATAAAATGATAAGATTCGCTTTGGACTTAGATTATAACACGCATATTGATAAGCAACATTTTGAATATTTAGGATGGCTTCCTGTACAGAAACGTGTCGAACAAATTATAATAAGTCAAGTTTTTAATATAAATAATGGATCAGCTCCCAAATACATGAACGAACACTTGAAGTCACAACTCTCAGTACATACATATAATACACGATTTAGAGAGAAAGGTGCTTTTGCCATACCTAAAGTCAAGAGCTTGAGATCCAAATCGTTTTGCTTCAACGGTTGTACCCTGTGGAATAAGCTTCCTTTTAGTATAACGTTAATTGCAGATTATCCAGGGTTCAAAAAGGCGCTGAAATCACATCTTTTTGACAATATTTGATTGATTATTATTATTTTTATTTAGTTTATTTTACATCACACAATCTAAGACGTATGGTTTTATTTCTTTAAATGTTTTCAAACTAATGTCGGTTTAGGTCTTTTTATTTAGATTTTTCTTTTTATCTGCTTTCATTGAGGCTAATTGTGATTGAGAATAATTCACTGTAGTGATAATTCATTGTGATACTATTTATAATTATTCTTGCTATAACCTATTAACTATCGTACTGTGATATATATATATTTATCTGTATGCAATAATTCTGTGATATCCTTATTTTATTTGTATTCTTACTTATCCATTATAGACAGTAAACTACTTTTGCCTCTCTATGTCATGACATTAACTCAAGGACAACAATGGAAATAAGAGTTTTCTGGGTTTTTTTGTGTAATCCTTGGTGTTGGTGTGCATGACATGGTTATTAATTATCATGCTATAATTTATTCTTAATTATATCCATGTTTGTTTTATTATAACCATGTACACTCAACCGCTTTAAAAACGCACCACATATGAAATATCGGTTTTAGTGATAAAATCGTCAATGTATGGTTATTTATTTTCGGATTAATAATCTTCAGTCTATATTCAACGATGTGTGTGATTTTCATGCCATTATTACGAGTTTGAAATGAATTATGATAGAGATAACACTGCGACCCATGAAAGTGAAAGTCACAATTTCCAAAGCAAGTATAAGAGCCCGATACATTGATGCATGCACGTGGTATCTCCTCCTAAAGCATAACATTAATTACGTAATAGGATAGAATTATGTTCGACGTGATGTTTCCCACCATTCAAGCAAAGCTTGACTTGAATTATAAATGTTATGTGGCTATGGCTGTCTGGCTAACACCATACGACGAGTGCGGTTCAGATATATTCATAATGTGAACCTAAGATGGATTCAAGCCTTATTCAAACTTGAAGTGTTGGTTATATGAGCATCAGAGTGTCAGGACATAACCCGTGGTGGCTCTATGGCACCTCAAATCAACACTATGAAGGAGCTTGAAGACAAAAAGTTGGGACTTCAGGCTCTAAACGGGAGAAAACTCATTAAAAATGTACTAAAATAATTTTAGTTTTTATTGACAATTATTAAAGAAATAATTATGAGAATGCAAAAATATACTTTTGGCTTGTTGATTGAAACCCGGCATTATTTTGGCACTGTGTGCGGCCATGCTGAACCAATTACAGTGACACAACCTGTGTCATGTTTTCTCCTAGCTCGGGCTCAATACTTTTAGCTGGTTTCATCCGGGTCGGTCTTTGACTGTGCCATTCGCTAGGAATCGATGTTCTAAGCCCACATGTATTGTATGGTGGCAGCTGAACCGCCATGCTAAGGCATCCAGGCTCTTTTCAGTTGGAAGCGAAGGCACAATCATCGAGAACAAATATTCTAGATATTCGCAGCATAAAAATATCATTAGCAAATATTGTTTATGTTGTGTTTTCAATGTGTAAACCAACAGCGTACCGTTTAAAAGTAATATTGACCGCACAGGTCGACGCGATCGAGCTATACGCGCAAAACATGCAAAATCAAAAAAAGGTTCTCTGGATGGGATATTCCGAATGAAAAATAAATCGTTTTCTTTAATTAGGTCAAGCTTATGAACTAAACAAACCCTGTATACAATCAATTTTAGCAAAAAATGTATTTCGACAAAATTTGATTATTTTCAATAGTGGTGCGTTTTTAAAGCGGTTGAGTGTATATGTACAACATTTACCGATATAAATCTATCTAATCTATCTATCTATCTAATTATCATGATTTGTCAGAAGAAAAGAAAGTATGCGCAAATATGTCTCTATAATGTCAAAAATATATTTAAATCACCAATAGTAATTTATCGCTTCCAGCGATTCATTATGCCTTATTCCTATAAAACCGAGGCTACCTATTGATTCCGTGGCAATGTAAATAATGAATTTGGCGAAACAGTGAGGGTCCGAATTTTCATGGATGGAAACATTGGTCCGATTTGTGCAAGAAAATGCAACTAAAACAGCTGAAATTCCTTACTTGAGCCTTAAAACAGTATTATTTCACCGATATTCCGATAGAAGTGAAGTTTTGCAAACACGAGAATACTTTTTTCCACATTGCTTCATTTAGTGACGATTTCTCGGTGAATTTTAATCAGCCTCCATTTTTGTTGCATCATCTGACCTTCACCTGGGAACCAGCTTCCAAATCATGCATTCTGTTTATGACATTGATTGCCTAAGAGCTATTTTTAGAACAGCTAAATTTAGCCACGCTTTCAATAGGAACTTTCTGGAATATTTTCATTCTGAAAGTTACTATGTAAAACGTGCGTGGATTTGTAAACAAACTTGTTTACTATTAATTTTGAAGTTGGACTGTGTGGGAATTAGCCATAGGAAGAGTTTTGGTATTTTTTTTAGTTCTTTTGAATATATGCACACTGCGCATGCGCAGTTTTGCTGATTAAGAACCACGATAATACAGGAATAAGGCATATAATGTGATCAAAGGGAAACAATTCGTGACTCTTTTGGCTCGTTACGGAAATATATTTTCATTTTTTCTCGGTAATTGGTGAGGGCTTTTTGTTGAAAATTTGAGTAGTTTTAGCAATAATGATTCTCATTTAATGTATAATATTCCTGATTCGATTTAAACTATCAAAGTTATAGGGAATGCTTCTTTAACAATAACTATAGTGATTTTAGTCTAAGTTACAGTGACAATAATATTTTTGATTTCTATTTTTTCGAATGAAGCGACTACAGCCAAAGAATCTTATTTAAAAAAGGTCACCACCCTATACTAGGGCATTTGTCTTATATATAGTATTTCGCGCCGAGTAATATTTCCATTGGCGCAAATAATAATGGAGCACTAAAATATCGGAAAAGTGCCAATATTGGCGCATTAACCAATAAATTAGAATAAGTGGCGCAAATAAAATGACGCGCTTATTCAACCATAACATTTATATCACTTATTCTATAGCATATGAATAAAATAACATTTAAACATAATTATAAAGACGTAAAATGTTAATCAGGGTACTTTTGCGACACTAAGAGAAAGTTTTAAAAAGTTAAGTTACCAATTTTTAGGGCTCTTTTCAGCTGTTAGGCCGCTAAAGCACCCTTTGACATTTAAACTTCCCCTGGTCATTGGGCTACACCTGTGTTCCCTGGGGAGACAATTTCTCTCCTGTGGGTGTGGCAGCCAACATCGACCTGCGGCGCCCAGGAATAGACACTGCCCTCGCAAGTACCATTTTACACTATGGTGGAGTCGAGCATGTGGGTCTTGCTCAGAGAAATAACCAGTGGTCCAGAGGGGGGTCGAACCCGGGACCTATTGATCCCGAAGCGTGCGTCCTACCTCTAGGCCACCGCTCCCCAAAAGATATTATTAGAAACAAAAGTAACACCAATATCCCCAACTGAAATTCACCAGCAGGTCCTGACAAAAACACCAAAGAAGGATTCACCACCCCAATGAAATGAGAGATCAACTGGATGAATGAGTGTACCATTAGTTACAGACAGCATGAAAACTACGAGACGTAAAGACCAATTGGTGATAGTTTAACACCTCAGCCTGTCCTCTGTTAGACTTCTAGTGTTCAGATGGTCCAGGATGTTTTAGTACAGTAGTGAAATAAGTGCATCGGATATACCCTGTGTAACCTACAACATGACTCCATGTAGCAGCTCTTGTATTTATTTTTTAGCAATTTTATGAAGGAGCATCTGACAATTTTCTCCCTAAAGGCTTGTCAGTGAATACATTGTATTGGTCTTTACCATCACATATTATTTGCTACATTTCAATTCGTATTTGTTATTGTTTGCACGGTTTTGAAAAATGTTGAATAATCTTATCCATTTCAAAAAATTGCCAATCATTATTTTGCATTTACAATACCAATTTGGCTTACTTGTGTCTTTATGCATATAATTATATGAATTCTTTCAACGTTTTTTTAACTTAAAACAGGTACGATAGAAGTACATAAAAATATATACATCCTGAGTAAGATCCATCAGCTATGGTGAACATAGTTCCTACCACTCAAGAAACCTCTGAAATGGCATTGAAATGAAAAGACGTAAAAGCATCCACGGGCCCTCCTGAATGTAAGGCATCTACATGGTTTGAACGATATAGTCAGCAATGTAAGAGCTATGTCCTGAACCTACGTAATCATAGTGGTACCGACACAAGGGTATTATAACCATCCGGTACTTGGCACTATTACGTGTACATGTATGGCTGGAATAATAATAAAACGAAGAACACTTTTCAGTTTCATGTTGTGGACCAAGCCCTTGCCTGGTATGAGTCACTTCATGATATCGTGCAACAGGACCCTGATCAGTTACTTCCCGCCTTCCAGGATAGATTCGATGGCAGTGATGCTGGGTTCTCAGTGAGCTCACTGAAACAAAGGCCATCAGAAACAGTGTGGGACTATACCATCCGCTTCCTTCAACAGACAAACGACAAGGGCATGAAACATGGCTTGTCTCAAACTTTGTGGACGGGTTATATCCATATATCGATAAGCAACATAGTCAAACCACAGAACTCTGTGACTATAACCGTTGTGATTATTATTGCTGCAACTCATTAAAATTAGTAAACTACAGCCGGCTTTGTTATCTTGGAACAGTTATTGTACTTTAAACTGAGGACGTAAAGTTAAAGTCCAGCAAAGGACTTACTATACATTGGAAAGCACTGTTTACATTGAATAAGAGAGCACAGCAAAGTTTTATAATTCGGAAGACCCCGCCAAAAGAACTTTTCCGATTTTGCATATTTTGCACGTGCTGCTCGATCGAACTTTAATTTAGCGTACCGTAGCATGGTGGTCTTGCTGCCACCACACAATATGGTGGGCTTTAAACATTGTTTGTTTGCAAATGGCGCGGTCAAATGCCGATCACGATCATCTCAGGCAAAGGTAATGACCCCAAATCAGCAAGCAAAGTTACTGGAATGGATTCCACATGGCTGCACACAACATCAGACGAAAGCCGAGTGTCAATGAATACGTCAAAAGATGCAAGATAGATGCATTAAAATGCAAGATATTTCCAATTGCACACGCTGTATCATTCTACATTCACGGAACAATAAACAGCAATTTGACATACAACATTGACCTTCAAAATGAAAAAAATCACTTATCTGAGGTTACATGTATGGTGCTTGTTAAATAATGTATAAATATATAAGCCTCGGAGACTCAAAGGAAACACAGAATGACAGTCACAAGTATTACCTGTATGACAGGCTAATGTGGCATTATATCTTATATCCTGTTTTACCACATTACAGGCATAATGGTGAGGAGCAGGACCCCATCAGCGCCGACAAATACATGGTGTTTGACAGCTGCCTTAGCTTCAGCTTTTCCAGATCTGTAACATATGTTCCTCAGTCTGTACTGAGGTGAGGAGAAGGTAATTGGTCCCCTCATAGTGGTAAAAAGTGTTTGTGAAAGTGGGCATTGCGGAACATGGTGCTGCCAACCAATAGTGAATGGGGCTCCAGTTGGAAATTTTTTGACAGCTGGGGCAATTGTGTTTTCGGGTGCCTCACCAGCAAAAGTGTTGAATTTGTTTCATAAATGTGAGAACAATTAAGAAGAGGACATTCTCAAGGTACCAAAAATGCTTTGTGATACTTGCTATATCAAATGTCTGGAAGTCAACCCAGAAGTCCTTTCTAGAAAAGTGTGTTGGAACACCATTGAGAGAAGGTGGGGATGCTCGCTGCTGTTATCCCGATCATACAGCCGAGTACGGGAGTTATACACTGATGTACCTGGAGACTGGGCTGATATTGTCTTTAATAAACTAGTACAAGTAAGCATTTTGTCAATCGTAGATGTCATATTGTGAATATTTAATCTTTTATCGGTGATCTGTATGTTGGTTAAGGATTGCCTCGACTAAGAATAGACCTGCACGTGTACACATAAGACTACCACATGGACACATGATTTCCAACACTTTAATCTCCACTTGGATTGAAAAATACTTTAAACGCCACACTAAAATGTCCTATGCACAGGTCGATATTCGAACCAGGAACTCAATTGAAAATAAGACCTAGCTAAACTATACACATGAAGTGGTTTTCCACATTCATGGATAAAGGCTTGATGCACAAAAGTATATATCCGTACAAAGTGTATTGTCTCCGTCTAGTTTTTAACAACGGCAATACAATTGTCATTTAACCATGAACTCGGTTTACATTGGTAACTTAATCACACGGTGTCCAAAAACATCCCCGGTGCCAACATTATAGTAAAATACAAGGGAAGTGTAAAAAAGATGCAACGAATGGTGTCATGTACCAAAACCTAACTAAGTTTTTCTGATGCACGCAAATATAAGGGAACTCAGTGGCACCCGGAGCAGGGAAAGAAAAGGATGTGATGCTAAGACATGCATACTATGCAATCGACAACTGTGAAGGTGACCCAAATATTTTTTGAGCAGTTCTTTATTAAATATAATGTATTTTATAATTATATATTATTTATAATTTTATACCGAAACCATCACTATTTCATACAAACCTACACAACCAACCCGTTACACAGAACCGGACAATTAAAGGAGGTTCGCGCTATCCTGGACGTGATGCTAAACATGCATACCATGCAATCGACAACTGTGCAGGCGACCCAAATATTTTTAGCAGTTGCTTTTTATTTATCATAATGAATTTTATATCATGAAAACTGAATGGATGGCTCTAACGGTATGACTTGTCTGCCTCATATATCACATGCTTAGAATGAGAAGGTCGTAACTACAAATCGATATTTTGAGAAAACAAGACAAAAGCTGTCTGAAATTTACTCTTTACTTATGGAAAACATGCTGTTTCAACTCAGTTTGGTCAACACGACAAGATCCGATTTTCATGACAATAGACTCATAAGAAGCACCGTGTGATTCAGATTTCAAATATGTATCAGTCTTATAAGGTCGTAAGTAGTAGTTACGACCTTCTCATTCTAAGCCAGCGATATATATACGTGACGGAAAATTACCAAAGACCCTGTCGTCATTCGCTGATTTATTATATGCGTTCACCAACATTGTATACTATACTCAACACTTGTGTTGAAAACTTATTATGAAAAATGTTTCAACAACTTCGTGTCTCATTTAAATTATTTGGCAATCGAGTAAATTATGAAGATGAGGCTTACACACAGAGACTGAACACTGCGACAATAGGGAGGTTGCGAAAGGAACGAGAATGGGTACCTATTCCTTTAGCTATCCGTACGTGTATACCTACTGCTTGTGCAAAACGTGCAGTATAAAATCACGATCTTTTAAGCACGATTTCTTCATGAATCGATAATAGTGGTTTATATAAATCCATTAAGACCACGGGCAACGAAACTTTAGAGTTGCCCGTGCTTTCGCATACCTGTATAATACATGTGTAGTACATTATGTGTATACACACATTTTATTTTCGTATGTCGTTACTTAAACTACACATGCGCAAAAGTAGTAATACTTATCCCCGCTGAAACCGACGTGGGTAGGCGTCATACCACCAGTCCGTCCGTCCATACGTCCGACCGTCCGTCTGTCCATCCGTCCGATGTTTCTGTGTGTCACTCCTCCTACATGGAATTTTGAATTAACTTCCACAGAATAACAGCGCAAAATATCAGGACTTTGTGAATCGACCATGGTCCTTCGTTAATGTTTACGCATACACTCTTCTGTGTGCAACTCTTCCTACATGTTCAAGGAATAGGCCTACTCCGGATCTCCACTAATATGTAGGTACAAATAAAGTCTTACCGTTATAATCCTTGAGCCTATTGAATATTAATATCTAGACAATAGAGTTGGGGTCAGTTGTTTTTGCAAAACCAGTATAACTAGGCCAGATTTGGTTGTACCTACATGTAAATTAAGGGGAAAACCACATTGCACAGAGTTCCGGATATCAACTATTGTGTTCAAATTTTCACAGAAATCCAGTTATGAGGTGCGCTAGCGTATATCGTCCAGGGTTTTTCGGCAATGTTTGATAGACTTTTTGGCCCGTTGTTGATTTTGTACTTTGTATGAGAACAATCTTCCACTATATGACTGTGTAGCTGCCATTTCTACAGGAAGTTTTACCAAAACTTTCACAGATGTACGTGAGGTGCTATAGTGTATATCGACGGTGCCGAACCAAAACCCCGTAACTCAATTTTGGCGCGAAAACTTTTGTATATGTGTAAACTATCGCGATCCGATAGATCGCATAAGTTCAGAATGAGATATTACAATGAAACTTGATGATTAGGTAGTTTGTGTGCAGACGACAATTGCTATGGGAAGAAGAAGCATAGGGGTCAATATCACTGTTACTATGTAATAGAAACTAGGAATTCGTGCCCTCGGGAAATTTATATCGAGCCTTGACCTTTGAGAAAGCAGCTATTCACACTCACATGTTTTACATCCATGCCAATAACTATTTAAAGCAGCATTCATGTCAAAAGCTTCCGATTTGTCCGGACCATAACTTTGTATTGTTTTGACCAATCTTACTTATGTTTGGCATAGATGTTCATTTCCATGAGGAGGCGTGCCATTTTATACTCCAGGTATACTCAAAGGTCTTAACAACGTCACAATTGAATGTCAAAGATCAAATTGAAACTTGTCCTAGCCATAACTTGGTCTTGCATTGACCAATCTTGCTTAAATTTGGCATGAATGTTCTCTTCCATGAGACAGATTGTAATGCCCAACCCCCATGTTCCTTTCGAAAAAAGGTCAATGTCACCCAACCCCCATGTTCCTTTCGAAAAAAAGGTCAATGTCACAGTTGAAGGTCAAAATAAAACTTGTCCGGACCATAACTTTGTCATAATTGGCAAATCTTGCTTATATTTTACATGAATGTACACCACCATGAGGCGGAGTGTCATATCTAATCCCTATGTTCCTATCTCAAAGGTCAATGTCACAATTGTAGGCCAATTGCTTGCTTGTCCAGACCACGACTTTGTCGATATGTATTGACCATTCTTTCTTATATTTGGCGTGAATGATCATCTCCATGCGCTTAGGTTCCTTTCCCAAAGGTCAGATCACAATAAGAGGTCAAATCGAAGTTTGTACGAATCATTTCTTCTTTATGCAAGATGGGATGAGTTGTATCTTGGCACCTTTAAGTTTGTGTATTTTATTCAACGTGTGCCGAGGCAAATATGTCTAGTTACTCTTTCAGGGGTCATGGTCATAGGCATAGGCTTTTACTCGTTGAATTAAGCCCATTTAAGACGAAAACCAAGATGGTAAAATACTGGTTGATATAGTACACAGCTTACGCTTATAGCCTTTTCCGTTCATTGTTTTTTAAAAGAGCGACACTCTCTGCGGTTTGATATCATTCCGCCCAAATGTACATACACAATTTTGGGCTCCTTAAATTGATCAACCATGTCAAACTTTAGCATATAAGTCGAATATAATACTTTTATTAGATCTATAAAATTTTGTTTTCGGCTATACTGCTTTTTGGCAGTTTTCGGCAAAAAGTTATTTTCGGCATTCAGTAAAATCAATATGCAAGTCAAATATGGAAAACTCGATGTCCACGAAACTCACGTGCAACACAAATTTTGTTGTGTACCAATCGTAAATGTCGCACGAGCTTTTATCAATACAGTGTGTAATTATTTATGATTGACCATTCCATACAATAAAGTTATCATATAACAGTCACAAACCGCATATGGAACTACGGAGTGCCTGCAAGAAGTTTACTTTGCCTTGGTCATTGAAATGAACCATTTCTTCCGCATAATGTGTATTCCGTCCACCCTCCTTCATGCGGAACATGCCCAACGCTCCGAATCGTTGATACAGCAATGAGTTGATACGTTTCCGTTTTCCTTCGACAAACCAGGTGACTTTGAAAAATTACCCCTGGTTAAAATAGGGCATAACTTGACGACTATTCCCTCTACTGCTAATTGCTGTTCTATACGGCCTCTTCTCAAAGAGGACCCTCTCTTCAGGTGTAGTGTCGGGTTTGATATCATTTCCACCAAAACTCTTTTTAACATTTTAACATCCATATATTGAACAATATTAAATCAAACTTCAGCATACAATTTTAATATGTAAAATACAAGTTGTATACAGTTTATATTCTTTCGTGTTTTTACATAGCAGAATTTCTCACGCCACTTCCTGTTGTCCAATTAGACAAAACCACCTCCCGCTAATGCGGCATTTTTTCCCCGGTTAAAGTAAAATGCTCCTCCATCCAAGATAGAACTCTGCCAATCCCTTGGCTTCCAGAAATGTAAAACACTGTTTCCTTGAATAACTATACTTGTGTGAATTGCCCCCACCTTCCTTGTCTCCCCTTAGGATGATTTAAGCAGGTCCGTTCTTGTATGTTGGCTGTTAGTCCAAAATAACTTTCTGATATACTCCATTGATACAGTGTCATTTTTTTCATACACTGTCTACCACATATATGCACATTTCACTTCAAAGGATTTAAGCATCCTATCCTATCAAATGCTTTCTCGCGTAGCATCCTTTTGTCAATAAAATATGGAGTTCTTCCTCGGAACGGACTTCACAATATCAACGAGAGTCGTTCATTATAGATACCATAGCTTGTAATACATGATGATGATATCTGAATGATACATTATTATATTCACTTAAATAAAAAAACATAATGCATAATTACAACTTAAAACATATTTGCGACACTCCCGACGCCAAAGTTAGCTTAACCAGCTATTTCCTGTTAGCGTGATAATACCTGACGTATTCGGTAAATTCAGAGTGCACATCATCGAACTATTCTCTAGATTATTTCGAATTTTATCCTCGTTCATGTTATTAGAATAACTCACTGATGGGCTTCGATTAACATAAATGCCATTGTTATAAAATATTATTTCTGTAACAGGGCTAATATCACCCATTTATTAATATATAACAATATATCGATGGCTTAGAACAAGAAGGTCGTAACTACCAAATCGATATTTTGAGAAAACACGGAAAAACTGTCTGACATTTACTCTTTACTTATGGTAAAACAAACTTTTACAACTTCATTTTGGTCAACATGACAAATTCAGAATTTTATGAAAATGGGCTCATAAGAAGTCCCTTGTGATGTTATTCTAAATATGAAGAATCTTAAGAGGTCGTAAGTGGCACTTACGACCTTCTAATTCTAAGCCATCGATATATTAGTGAGAAGTTTCACCGCCGGGTGATAGTTCCTTTTGTTGGTTTTTCTCACTCTCCATTGAAAGTTGTTTAGAACAGGTAACAGTTACATGCATTTTAATTAACAGAAATGTTTTATCATAACATAACATAGTTTTTCCGATGCACAACATGTTCTTCAAGTCCGTTATTTGTTCGCAGTAAAACATAATATATAATTCTATTACGTCATATTCTATTTTGGTAACCAAATGAGATGTGCAGTGACGGTGTATACTAACTCATCAGTGCTTATTTGTAACTCGTACAGTGAAGACCGTTACCGTTTACTGAAAAAATTATAAATTTGGAAATCCAAAAACTATTGGCAATGCAAGTTATAGAAGAAGTTAATCACCATGAAAATGAATATATTTCTCCAATTTTTACTGTTCCTTAACAAAGTTCTGGAGAACATAGGTTGATTCTTAATCTAACATGTTCTTTGCTAGTACTGATATTAGGCATGGCTATTATAGGGTGCCAATTGCCCCTGAAGATCAAGTTAAGTTGAGATTTATACATCTCAACAAAATTTATCAGTACCGAGTTTTGCCAAATGGAATTACATGTGCCCCAAGGCAATTTACTAAAATGATAAAACCTGTGTATGCATCTCTGCGCATGATGGGACATAAAAATTCTGGATATATAGATGATTCTTTGCTCATGGGTGATACATACCCTGAATGTGAACAAAATGTTCATGACACAGTAAATCTTATGACAGATTTAGGTTTTGTTCTACATGACAAGAAGTCAGTATTAGTTCCAACAAGGAAGATAACCTTTCTTGGTAATAATATAGATTCAGAAAAAATGACAGTTACTTTACAAGTAGAAAGAGTGGAAAAAATTGTCCAAGCATGTGCAAATTTGCAGTCACGGCATAAAGCAAAAATAAGGGATGTTGCAAGAGTTTTAGGTCTCTTAGTTTCATCTTTTTCAGCAGTTGAATTTGGTCCCTTACTTTATAGAATCATTGAACGATCAAACATCCAAGCTCTCCAGCAGCATGCTGGTGATTACGTGTCAATTATGCTAGTCTCAAAAAGTATGAAAGATGAACTTTCATGGTGGATTAATAATCTTTCTCATCAAGATAGAAAGATCACTTATGGCAATCCTGATCTCATATTAACCAGTGATGCTAGTACTATTGGATGGGGTGCAGTCTGTCAGAATGTAAGAATTGGTGGTCGTTGGAATGAGACAGAAATTCAAAACCATATCAATGTTTTGAAACTACTTGCTGCTAGTCATGCTCTTAAATCCTTCTGTATGGCAAAGTCAAATATGCATGTTCAAATATTATCAGACAATACATGTACTGTTGCCTATATTAGTAATATGGGGGGGGGGGTGGATAAGCTGAATAAGCTAGCTAAGGACATGTGGCTTTGGTGTAGGGAAAGAGCTATTTGGTTGTCTGCTACTCATATACCAGGTATAGTTAATGAAGCAGATTTCAATTCCAGACATTTTAATGATAATATTGAATGGAAATTGAATGAAACAATTTTTGCCTTTTTGGTAGAGTGTTTTGGTTTGCCAGAAATTGACATGTTTGCGTCTCGTTTAAACAGACAATTGGATAGGTTTGTGTCATAGAAACCTGATCCTGAAGCAGAAGCTATTGATGCTTTTTCTGTTGACTGGAATGGTAGATATATATATATGCCTTTCCTCCTTTTAGGTGTTTATCACAAGTACTACAGAAAGTGGGCAGATATTTTACTGGTGGCACCTTTTTGGATCACACAGAATTGTTATACCAGCATCCTGGAAATGTTGACACACGATCCATACATTTTGAAGGTCAACAAGAAAACATTAAACTTACAACAAACTCAGAAGGTACATCCTTTAGTAAACAAACTACATCTAATGCTATGTCGTTTATCCGGAGATCATATGAAGAGCGAAATTTATCGCAGAAGTCTATTGAAGTCATCATGGCCTCTTGGAGACTACACAGAAGCAATATTCCTCATACATTAATAGATGGGTTTACTTCTGTAATCAAAGGAAGATTGATCCACTTCAAACCCCTATTGAATATTGTGTAGAATTTCTTACTGAACTTTATCATTCAGGACTGAGTTACGAAACTTTAAATACATGTACAGCAAGAAGTGCCTTATCTAGTTTATGTAAGAGACAGGATGGTTTTAATGTAGCAAGTCATCCTTTAGTTCAACGTTTTCTTACCGGTGTTTATAATTTGAGGCCGACAAAGCCGAAGTATAAGGAAACATGGGATGTATCTATGGTTCTGCGTTATTTGAAGACATTGCCACCAGTAAATGAGTTAACTTTGAAGATGTTATCTTATAAACTTGTAATGTTAATTGCTTTGACTCAGACAAGTCGAAGTCATTCTATTTCTCTGTTGACATTAGAAAATTTGAAGAAAGACGTCTTATGTGTTAACCTATAGTGGGTTGTTGAAACAGTCTAGGAAAGGAAAAACAAATCCTGTCCTAAAATTGTACAGATATTTGCCACATAGCAGCATTTGTGTATATACACTCAACCGCTTTAAAAACGCACCACTATTGAAAATAATCCAAACTTTTCAAAAATCATTTTTTGCGAAAATTAATAGTTGACAGGGTTTGTTTAGTTCATAAGCTTGACATAATTAAAGAAAACGATTTTGTTAACATTCGGAATACCCCGCCCAAAAAACTTTTTTTGATTTTGCATGTTTTGCACGTGCAGCTCGATCGCGTCAACCTATGTGGTCAATATTGACTTTAAACTGTACGCAGTTGGTTTACACATTGAAAAAACAACATAAACAGTATTTGCTTATGGTATATTTATGCTGCGAATATCTCGAATATTTGTTCGGATGAGTGTGCCTTCACTTCCAACTGAAAAGAGCATCGGTGCCTAAGTATGGCGGTTCAGCTGCCTCAACACGACCACTGTGAGCTTAGAACATCGATTCCTAGCGAATGACACAGTCAAAGACCGACCTGGATAAAACAAGCTAAAGATTTTGATCCCGAGCTATGAGGAAACATGACACAGATTGTGACACTGTAATTGGTTCCGCATGGCTGCATACATTGTAAAAAGAATGTCGGTTGTCAATAAACAAGCCAAAAGTTCATTATTGTATTTTCATAATTATTCTTGTCATACTTGTCAATAAAAAGGAAAATCATTTTAGTACACTTTTTAACGAGTTTTCTCCCGTCTAGAGCCGAATGTCCCAACTTTTTTGCTTCCAGCTCCTTCATAGTGTTAATTTGAGGTGCTATATAAGCACTATGGAAAATGTCCTGACAGTATGATGCTCATAACTAAGATTTCAAGTTTAAATAAGGCTTGAATCCATCTTAGGTTCACATAATGCGCATATCTGGACCGCACAATGGTCTGTGGTATTAGCCAGACAGCCAAAGCCACATAACATTTATAATTCAAGTTAAGCTTTGCTTAGATGGGAAGAAACATCACGTCGAACATAATTCTATCCTATTACGTATTTAATGTTATTCTTTAGGAGGAGAAACCACGTACGTGGATCAGTGTAGCGGACTCTTATAATTGCTTTTGAAATTGTGACTTTCACTTTCATGGGTCACGGTGTTATCTATATCATAATTTATTTTAAACACGTAATAATGGCATGAAAATCACACAACTCGTTGTGTATAGACTGAAGATTATTAATCCCAAATAAAATAACCATAGATTGACGTTTTCATCACTAAAACCGATATTTCATATGTGGTGCGTTTTTAAAGCGGTTGAGTGTAGTACTCTTGAAGAATATATCAAACAAACTTGTGGGTTGCGTAATGGGATAAAACAGTTGATTTTAAGTCATATTCAACCACATGAGCCTGTAGTTTCAACAACTATAAGTCGTTGGATAAAATGTGTTATGAAAAACTCTGGAATCGATGTGGATAAATACAGTTCTCACAGTACACGGAGTGCATCATCTTCTAAAGTAAAAGCAAATGGACTTCCAATTGCCGAAATTATGAGAGTAGCTGGTTGGTCAACAGACACAACTTTTGCCAGATTCTATGATAAACCGATTGAGACGACGACTGGTCACAGTGCTTTCCAGAATATTGTTTTACAACAATAAACAGGTATTTTTTTTATTGTTACTTGTCACTTTTCTATGGCATTGTCTTAATACCTGTACGAGTTGATTGTACGCAATGCATTTTTGTCTTTGCTTTGAAATCTCATTTGGTTCCCAAAATAGAATATGACGTAATAGAATTCCACCAAACAAACAAGACTTACCTGTAAGTTGAAGTTGGGTTGGAATTCTATATAGTCATATAACTATTGTGGGGATCAAATGCCCATTTATGATTTTTTATTATGAGGTGTATCCCACCCTTTTTTCATGTTTTATAATTTGATCCCTCAATAGTGATGGGACAAACATTCCTTGCGATTTAGCGGTAAATACTGATATGTTAGTATACACGGTCACTGCACATCTCATTTGATCCCCACAATAGTTATATGACTATATAGAATTCCAACCCAACTTCAACTTACAGGTAAGTCTTGTTTGTTTGGGGGAATTATATAATATAAATGCAGGCTGTTTACCACTACATGTTTTTTATAGCCGTACGTACGTATGAATGGTTGTCTGTCACAAGGTGACTTAATTCAGTGGCAATCTTTCCGGTCATATTGTCAATTTCTGTCATAACATGATATGGTATTCTGTGATAATTCTTCGTCGGGTTAGTGCTTTTGCCATGAGGAGCGAGTCCAGGGAATTTCCATAAATATTCGACCACAGCATTGTTGCTCGGGACACCACCATTAATAACGATCCATGTCACTTTCTTTTTGTAATTATCTTAAGGAAAGTGTAATAGTTCTGTACCTGAACTCTGGCTGGGGTTCAAATAGCTGATGATAACGAGCTATACGATTGGCTGAATTAAGAATAGATATAAAAAGCGATTGTGGAAATTCCGACTTCTGAAAATATAAACTCTTCATAAAGGTCTCCATGTCCATGTGTCTGTATCAGCCTTTGTACATGTTATGTGTACTTGACAACATCTTTTGAATGTACTTAATGTATATACACTCATTAAATGTTATAAGTACACCAACACAGTACATAGCGTTACAGTGCAAATAGTCGGTCGGTCGTCATGCCGAATGTTTTTTCAACAATAACTCCAAAACGATTTGACCTAGGATTCTAAAATTTTAATTGGAGATTATTCATCCTTCACAGACGACCCGACTAAATTTCAAGGTAATTTGGATCAAAGGTCAAACTCACCATGACCTTTGAACACACAACAATCACTGGTCCACACCATAAGAAATATAGGACCTTAGATCGTAAAACTTTACAGAGAGGTTGTTAATCACCAGATGTAGGCTCCTACTAATTTTGAGGTCGATAGGTCAAAGGTCAAGGTCGTGGTGACCTTAGCTACACTAGGCTAATTACTGCCATGAGACGGGTATGTTTCACAAACCTCTCTTGTACGGTTTGTTATCGTAATTGTACCGGTTTTTTTGTTTTCCTGGTGTGGGTATTGATGGACAATGTGTATGTAACATTTTTAGAGTTCTTGCGATAATTATTTGTTTTACACGTGCATTTTGCATAATTTGAAAATTCACGGTTCATTGCTCGCAGTGTGCAAATTATAATCATCGAATTATCGGATATTGCTGCTATACTAGCTACTCGCACGAAGACATGCAAAAAATGAGCATGACATCATGCATAATAAAAAAGATATACGCATTACATGTTGGTGTACTTATAACATTTAACAAGTGTACATGCAATCATGTCTGTGTGCGAGAGCATGCCTTGTTTGTGGTAAATAGACGATTTAGTGTTTGGGTGAATGTATGTGTAGTCCGCGTATGTGTGTCCAAGCGTGAGTGCGAACGTGTGTGTATGTGTACTGTACGTCGTGATCTGTGCGTGAGTCGTGTAAAAATAATTTATCTGTACGTGCGTGCGTGTCGTTGAATTTTCTCTTGTGTATATTTTGCATGCACTGTATATACCTTTCACATTTTTGTCACTGTATATAAATTCTGTTGTGTTAATATGTATATCTCCGGAAAACGGGGGAGATCAAGTTATATATATATTGTTGCCGTTATATTTCATATATTGCTGACTTTCTGATAACCTATATAACATGAAAATTATTCAACATGAACTACGAAATTACAATGTATTTCTACACCGTACTCATGAAGTACATTTTACACAAAGCGAGAAGGATCATCACGCAAAACTTCACAGACAACTGTGCGGGGATTGGTTCGCACATATGTCGGTCCCATCCTACATACGACGAAGTGGAGCAGCATGGCTTAAGAGTCGTGGACGATGCCATTATGGGCATATTATTTCATGGAGAACCCTATACAATGTTGGTGCTGACGTTTGTCAACCGGGAAGTTTCGAAGAGGATGACGGCTAAGTGGGTTCCTGCGGAAGACATCCATAGTATCTGTACACCCATGAAGATGGAACCCTGTTCTCAATAGTCAGGTTTTAACGTACTCCGTGGTCAGCACATTGGTGGGACGGATGAAGCGACAGGCTGCGGAAGATGAATTCGCGGACGTGGACTAAGAATCACTTAATTTTGGAACAGATATCACCACAATCGAGTCACTATACGCACCATATTGTAACTGAGAGCTGGAGAAAAATCATCTTTCGATACATTCCAGTTTATCAGTCTAAGACGTTCCGATTAAAAATTGATGTTGTTGTGTGAGAGGTGTGAGGGAGCCGAGTGTTGTGATCGGCGTACGTTTGTAAATAAAACCTATATGCACTTGTAAACGTGAGTCTGTTGTCTTATAATCCCTGACTACGCTACACATGAACCCCTTACCAGTGGATGCAATCTGCAGAAAGCATCATATATTACAAGGTTCTTGCTTTGAATACATGTAGGTCAATTTTCGCCAGCAAATCGTGCAATATCGGTATTTCAGATTTGTGTTTGTATTACATCTCGAGCGCCAACGTGATACTCCACTATATCAAAAACATACACTACTAGGTGTTGTAAACGTAGGCAATATATTGACTGTTAAAGTATGCTAATCAAACGGCCAGACTCGTGTCAAATTGACCAAGCTATAGCTAATAGCTATGCGGCTCCTGAACAAGCTATAACACATTCTAAAAACAACTGGGACCTTATTCACCACTGCTATAGTATCTAAAACTGAAACTAAGACTTTATATTGCCAAATTTTCTATTTGGTCCCATATTGCTACAAATGTACCGTTCTGTATATACATGTGGGTATTCAGAGGGTAACTACAAATAATCAGATAATTTGTTTCAATCTACTTGCAAAGAAATGGCAGTTCTTATAAATGTGGTCAACTTCAAGTCTGAGTTTCAGTCTTACAATGTTGGTGAATAAGGACCCTGTCCGACTCATCACACGGACGCTGTGTTAGTATGTGGTGAGTATATTTAGCAAAGGGTACTTTTGAGTGTTTTGTAATAGACCTACTCCGGATCTCCACTAATCTGTAGGTACAAATAGATTTTACCGTTATAATCCTTGTGTCACTTGAATATTCATAACTGGACAATAGAGTTTGGGTCAGTTGTGTTTGCATATGAATCCAAACCAGTATAACTAGGCCAGATTTGTTTGTACCTACATGTAAATTATGGGGAAAACCACCTTGCACAGAGTTCCGGATATCAACTATTCAAGACATACACGCAGTGTGCTCTTACAATACTTTGCTTTATTCTACGTTTAGTTTGTTCAAACGTTGCCATATACGTACATGTATATTTTTATTAATTACGTGTAACAACGCACAAAACAAATGTGTTCTATGTTTACTGACCCGCATAAGAATACTGCATGATAATTGGTTTATTAAACGTCACATTTTTACATTTGAGCCACCCGAAAGTTATTATTATAGGTACACATGTATATTAAAATCATAGACTTTAAATCTGTATACAATGAAATAATATACTGAGTACATCTAGAAACGCAACACTGGGGTTTCTGTCAACACTTTTCAAACTTTGTATGATTGGCAACCAAACTGTATTCACTTTCCATGAACAATGCAACTGTAACATTGTTCTGATACAGTGCTATCGATGCAATTGAACATCGATTGTGTGTATAGTGCGGCTAAAAAGTAACGGAACACAAATTGGTAAAATCCTATTTTTTTAGGAATCGTTGTTCTAAGTGAAAAGATAAAAGTTTGATTAATTATTAATTGATTACATATACACGGCGTCCAACAAATTTATTAGAAGTGTTTGAACCAGTTGTGAACATTGCCTAGAGATGGTACATGTAAAGTTACTGGTCCTGTCGGAGAGTTGTTTCACATGGATGACCCGCCCTTGGGTGGTTGTAAACGGTGCCAAAGTGCTAGTAGAGTGTCTCCAAATGAAACATTGTCGATTTATGGCAATTTAGCTAAAGTGAAACCTCCCAGTTGACGTCTCCGTCATACGCATCCGAATCGCTTGATTTGGCCCATGTTCGGACTATCCTGAAACTTTTATTCTGAAGCCTAGAACTTTTCTTTTGTGATTTGTTTTCCATTCGCAAACCTTACCAAGTATTCGAAGCAATATACAACAAAAGTTATCATGCATAAATGGTGCACGTGGAATTCGTGCGGTTTTGCATTTTCTTGACGCGCGGGAGTTACGTAACCCAATCGATAAAATTTGGACAATATCCAAGTTTCTACACGATTATATAATATTATTACACAAAATTAAAAAATGTATGAGCAATGGAAGTAAGAAAAAACCAAGGAGGAAAACGTTGCGTTTCTAGATGTACTGAGCATAGTTTACGAATATTAAGAATTACAGTATATGAGCGTACTAAACGTTCTTGGTAAACATCTCAAAAGACATTTTAAATATTTTTATAATATTTATAATCATTGACGAGTGGTGTGTTTCTGGGTTGTATTGGTTAGCAGGCAATGCATGGTTCGACCTCTCTGGTGCTTCCCTCACAGTAGACTCCACCATATTGGGCAGAACATGTCCTGGTTCGTTCAGAGAAACCCACACAGAAGTTGACGTCATACTTGGTACATGATGACCATGTTGTCCATTCTGAGAACTCCCCATCAATTACTGAAATAAATAAAATACGAAATTAGATCTACGTAAAAATAAGAAATTAAATAGTAGTATATGCCTCCGTAGCTAAGTGGTAAGTGCGCTTGTTGTCTAATCTGGCAACCCGGATTGAAATCCGGATGGAGGCACATATATATACATGCCTGTCATATTTCAGCATAAAGCTGACTTGCAGATAAAGGCTATGCTCGGCATTATATATTATGACTCAAACACCAGAAACTTACCCCTTCGTGAATGGCCATTTTCTTTTATAAGTAAATAATAGTTGATATCCGGAACTCTGTGCAAGGTGGTTTTCCCCCTAATTTACATGTAGGTACAAACAAATCTGGCCTAGTTGGACTGGTTTTGTATTCATATGCAAATTCTACTGACACAAACTCTATTGTCCAGATATAAATATTCAAGTCACACAAGGATTATAACGGTTAAAATCTATTTGTACCTACAGATTAGTGGAGATCCGGAGTAGGTCTATTACTAATGTATTGTATAATCGTGACATTAGTATACATTTGGTATGTGAGCCGTTTTCGTGGAAAACCTTCTAGTTTGACATTATGTAATTTCAATAGGAAACAAAGTTTAGAAAAACCTTCAAAATAAGACAAAATACATAATACATATTATGTGTATTGATTCCACTTTAAACATTTTGATATTGCTGAGTGAGCAAATGCTTAACAAGCAGAACAGCCGATCGATTATTCAACCTACTAAACATAGCAACCACAATATATACAAATATACAGTACAGCAAATCAAGATCTGCATCAACAGCAATAGCAACAACAACAACAACATCAACGCTCCCTCGTAAGCCTAGTGGTAGAGCGTCCGCGGGGGCCTTGGTTCGATCCTATGCCGATATATACCAAACATTCCCTTTCTAGACGCTCATGATATAAGGAAAACTGACTTCTCTTCTCTCATACCCTCGTGGCGATAGATAACATCAGGAATGAGATGTCGGTAGTGATTAATACATGTATACGTTGGAAAAACTTGTTTCACAATCGATCTTAAATAAATTAGTATAAACTAAACTAGCAACATCAACACATGATTTATACCATATCTTACCACATTGTGAGCCCGAGGAACATGCTTTAGCTTCCTTAGGTTCTCCATCACAAGGTTTGCCTCCATTTTGTGGTACCGGATTATTACAGGTCCTTGATCTAGATTGTATTCCGTCTGTGGAAGAGATAAATAAAATTACAGGTTTCCCTTGAAGATGGGGGGTAGGAGCATTACCGAATGGCCATTCACTTTAACTGTCACAGTCGAAAACAAACATATTAAAATGAAAAGCGGATGCAAAAAGAATAAACATTGTTTGTTTCTTCTTAAACAGTGAATGAGGGAGTGGAAATCGATTCAGACCCCTATGAATGTAATTGCAATACAACATCGGCATAATTTAAAGTAACCATGTTTTGAAAACATCTACCATCTACTTTCAATTTTTATATTAAAAATTATTAAAAACATCATTTGAAATACTCCCGAACACGAAATTATACAACAGACTGTTATATTGAATAGGTGAAAATAAATATAAAAAATAACATTTTTATTTACGTTTGAAACAAGAAAACAACATAATTTATGATGTAGTTGAGAAAATCTTCGTAATTTTTTAAAAAGCCCTCTGGGCGAAATATTACAATAGAGTAAAACATAAAACAGTGTTATAGTACTAGTAAGATGTCAAAAACATATCTTATAATAACTTACCGCCACATGTTTTGGAACATGCTGACCATTGCGTCCAGGCACTGTAACCACCATCAACTACGTCACGTGTTGTAAATGGGCGTGTTTCTCCTGCTCCGTAACCCTGGTAACAATTACATAACATCATTATTATTATTATTATTATTATATTGTACTATATAGAATAATTTAATGAAATATGAATATGCCATTTGTTATTTTGGTGTATATGCAGTACACAAGACATATAAAGTAACGCATTGCTGATCATAGAGGCGTGAATCTGCAAAGGAGCAACGGCGGCTGGCCAACACTCGCACATTATACCATAGAGGTTATACATGTCCGTTTTCAAGATGCATGTAACACTTTTAGTTTTGTTTGATCATTTCTATGGAGTATAACATTAGGTAATGTAAATAGAGAATCCATCACGAGTTGTCAATTGATATAAATTTATATTAAACGAGTTTTTGAAATTTTATTAAGCGACCACTGGCGAGCTTAATAATATTTCCTGAACGAGTTTAGTATAAATATATCAATTGACAACGAGTGATAGATTCTTTATATCATATGACACTAAAAACGCAAAATACGCATTGATTTATTGGAAAAACTCAATACCTTCCTTATACTACACGTGGTACGTATAACTTTATACATACTGGCTATACTAACCTGGATACAAGGAAAGTCATGTGAAATATGCATGTTTTGATGTTGTCTTGGTCATCCTATTAAGTAGTGTAAATCATGGCCAAAGTCATTTCAAATGCCAATTAAAAATACAAATGTACTAATCAGACTGTAAAACTTCATCTTAGATGAAAAATTATCATAAACGTTGTTATTATGTTGAGCCATACACAAAATGTGTACCGCAATAAGATAGATAGGTTATACATACCGCTGGTGGTGCTGATAGGCCAGCTGGTATAACAGCCGAATCTACAGACAGTGTCGGCTGTAAATAAATAGAAATGATGTATAAAAAGGTGATACAAGTGATCCAGCCAACTACAGACCTATATCTCTAACTTGCGTATTGTGCAAGCTCCTCGAACACATAATTGTTTCCAGCCTGTCCAAACATTTTACAGAACACAACATATTATTTGGGCTACAACATCGCTTCCGCGAAAGGCGTTCTTGTGAGATACAATTGATTCAGCTTGTTGATGAGCTATCTAAGAATCTGTCCACAGGTAAACAGACTGATCTTGTCCTCCTTGGTTTCAGTAAAGCCTTTGACAAAGTTAATCACCGTAAGCTGCTTTCAAAGCTCTAGGAACATGGTGTTTCCAATCAAATAGTGGCATGGATCCATTCCGTCTTAATTGGAAGATCTCAATCGGTAGTGGTCAATGGTTACATGTCCGACCAAGTACCTGTCACGTATGGGTGCCTCAGGGGTCTGTTCTTGGACCCCTTCTCTTTCTTCTATATTATATAAATGACCTGCCCGACACAGTTACTTCTCAGGTGCGACTGTTTGCTGATGATATAGCTGTCTACCTTACAGTTAATTCCCTTTCAGATTGCCAAAGGTTACAAAATGACCTGAATAAGCTTAAAATATGGGAAAAACTACGGGATATGGAATTCAATCCCAAAAAATGTCAAATTCTTCATATTTCACGAAGTAGAAAGCCTATACAATTTCAATACATGCTGCATGGTCAAATACTCTCCTCAGTAAAGGATGCTAAATACCTTGGTGTAGACATCAGTCATGATCTAAACTGGAACACACATATATCTAGAATAACAACAAATGCAAATAAAACACTTGGTTTTCTTTATACGTAACATCAAAACTACAAATGAAAACATCAAGTCACTATGTTACAAAACACTTGTTCGACCCCAGTTGGAATATGCCTCATCAGTATGGCCACCTCACACCTAGGTTAATATCAATAAATTGGAAAAGGTCCACCGCAGAGCAGTCAGATGGGTAAAATCCAATTACTCCAATTACACCAGTGTCACCGAATTACAAAACACCCTTGGTTGGAGTACCCTAGAAAACAGACGTCTGGTATCCAAACTGTTTATTTTCTACAAGATCTATCATGGTGTTGTAGCAGTCCCATTACCCAGTTACCTGGAAGTTCCAACCAGGTTAACAAGACACATGTATCCCTATAGTTTCCACCAAATACATGCCAACTCGGACTTCTTCAAGTATTCCTTTTCCCCTCATACCACAGTCCTGTGGAATATGTTACCCCGCATATTGCAGCACTGTCTGATCTAGAACCATTCAAGCAGGCAGTGGGCCAACTCCACCCTAAGTTTTGATATATGAATCAGTTGCTTTTGTTTGTTCTTTGTTCTTTTCTTCTTTTAAAAATCATTTACTTTTTTTTCATTCTTAATTCACCCGGTCTGCCAATAATACTCTTGACGAGGTGTTCGGCAGTAACCAAAGATATATAGATATAACTAAATGTAATAAATGTGACGTAAGCGTGTCATTTTATAGTTTACTTTCAGACATAACACAGGCATAAAATACAATCTATAAATGAACATGTACTATATGACCTCTTTCTTACAAAGGCAACAGTAGAACATTAATATCTCAAAGCCAGCGGACAGAAAAGTATGTGATTGAATGATAGGATAACAATTAATACCGAGCGCGTGAAAATAGTTTAAAATCAAAATGTTTATTTTCAATACTCTTTCATACATAGCAACTGTCAGCAACTTTCTGTCACCAATCCATTGTAAGGAATACCTTCTAACACAATTTTAACTCAGTCTATGATTTAAGCAACATTAAACCACAGGTATCTGTTTCGTTGAAAAAAAAGAAAACATTGTTTTTTTGAAAATTTATATTCTTTTTCTTCAATGTCCATTTGTACAGACGTTCACGAGCCGGTTCAAGTGGTGCACTTTTTTCGTGTTTTTTTTTTCATTTTCAGCGATACAGTTACCTGCGCACTAAACCTGAAAAAGGCAACTTCAAACACTACGTAGAAATGATCGAGTATATTTACGTACCAGTGGCATATTTAATTGTTGCTGTGTATAAATCCTGCTCCTACAGTCCATATCATACACATCACCTTTGGTGACTAACACCCGGAGATCTGGACAAACCCAGCCACCACATGAGCCGGAACCATCATCACTTCGTACTGTAGATCCAACAAACTTGTAGTACAACATTCTAGGAGAAAACACAAGGGTACAAGTTTAAATGTGTAAATATAATTATCATTTCTACTAATAGAGTTGTACACGCCTAGACGGATATATGAGGTTCTATATCGTTTAACGGGTAAATGTACTAGGGGTATTCTCAAAAGTATATATGACTACCACTAGTGCAATATCAATACACATGATTAAATTCTTCTGCTTTATATATATCCAAATTCATTTGAAACAATCAATCGCTTTTTTACGCTTAAAGCTTACAGATGTCCATATAGGACTAGATGTGCACATCCCTATTATAGACTAGGTGAACAAGAAGTTACCTGAAACATAATATGCTTTGTTAAACCAATCAAGGGAGGATACACCAGAACTATTTTGACCGACTTCAACATGTTGTGCACAGAACTCGACTCGAGACCTGACACACACACGAACCGAACACTCTACCATTACACTATCAAGATGGATAGTCCTAACTACTCCCTTGTTTGTAAAAAGTTTTTATCGAATCATCTCAATGTAAGATTACTCTCACCTCAAATTTTATGCGTTTTGCTTAATTTCACTGAAATCACCCTTGTTACCCAGATAATCCTGAACGTTACGGATAAGCCTGAACGAACCAAACATGGCGGACATGATTAAAGTGGTTAGTACATTGTTTTTGCAATATTTTCTATATTAACAACCCCGATTGTTTATTGTCATATAACAGATTTAAGGTATAACATAACTATACCCATTGCACTAAACAATTCGTGTCGAGGTAATCATTTTCACTATGAAATGCCTTAAAGAATATGTACATTTTGCGTTGTTGAATAGTTTTTGTCTTTTTAAAGCGTTGCCAAACTCATTTTATGGGCGTTATGCATTGAAAACAATTTCAGAAGCACCGGCTATTGTATAAACTTCGCTTTTGACATAAAGAAAAGTTTTTATTTTGGACCAATTAACGCTCAAAACCATTAATGTAAACATGCTCAGTATTTTATGGATAATAATCTGAACAGGACTGGAATATATATGGATAATCTCCGGAATGGTATTGAATAATTACCCGAATTGTCAACTGAAATCTTGCTAATGTGGTATTCCAAGCACCAAATAAGTAAACACAGATGAAATCAGCTCATGAATTTTGGCAACAAGTTTATAAGCATACCCAATGTAAGGCAAAAACACCCATTCAATGCCACATGTTCCTGAATATAACTCATTAAAACAGAAAATTATGTATTAGAGCAAGAAATAATCAAAATACAGAATAAAATGAAATGATGACCAGTCAGAAAATGTTTACGTCAATATGTTTAAATATTTTCTCCTTTTTTAATTTACAACGAATATGAACAGGTAATCTAAATGTAATAAACACAAAGGGAATAGTGGTACGCTATTATTATATGCTTTTTCACAATTGAATATGCTTTTCATCTTTCGCTGGAGAGTTCAATGGAGTCAACTTCCTTTCACAAATAAAAAGTGCCCCATCACTTAGTTTAACCGTTTTATGTTGTAGTTACAGAGTTCTAGGGATGATGCCTGGAAGCACTTTCGTGATGTAGCCTAATTACTTCGTCCAGAACTAGTTCACAATATTTAATGCATAACTCGTTATGACTATTAATAGCATGGCTCACTACGTCGGACAAAGAGCTCAATCCCATCTCACATCTAAAGCACTTGAAGCTGTACATCATCAGAACTGAACTATAAAAACAAATATTATTAAATATGTTATTATGGAAAATGAAAGATAAAATATGAGATGAAGTGATTATCATATTTTGTGTACAAATACCATTATAATTTAGACATGTTAGTTGTCATTACCAAATAATCATAGCACAGTATGCAATTGTGCTTGTAAAGGCTTAGTATTTACAATTATGCGAGTGTGTGCATTTTATGTGAGTATGCAAATGATAAGCTGTGTTTGTGAAAGCAGTACACAAGTTATTAACCTGTACTACTCATCATGTTTTTTTTAACCACAAAGCAATAGTGCTTGGTGCACAGTAAAAATTCACTTTGAAATAGAACCAATTCAGTGATTTATCCACTTTAAAATTGAACCAATTCAGTGATTTATCCATGACCATTATGTAAATTATCCATTTTTCATACCTGTGTCACTACAAATAGTTCTCAAGTAAAAACCACAAGTGTAAACAACTCTCTATGAATTAAGTCAGATAGTGAGAAGGTACAGCCTTATAAACGTTTAATTTCAGCCAAAACAAGTAACTAGAAATATGTGTAATTCGCTTTCCAAACAATAAAGCATTGATTCTTGTAACTGTTTAACATATTGTGCTTCATATTTACAATAATACAGTAAAATAGTTGCACTTTCATGAAAAAAACTTACCAATGTTTCTTCATGTAGCACCAGAACGTTGACAAATCTGTCAAAATCGGTACAAATGGTGACAATGTGCAAAAATTAGTTAACATGCTTCCGCCATGTTTGGGTCGTTCAGGCTTATCCGTACCGTTCAGGATTATCTGGGTAACAAGGGTGGAAATGCTTGACTCAAAATTGGCATCACGCAACAAACTTATTATTCGGACCTTTCTCACTAACAATCTTAATGCTCGGACTTCAGCTTAATTAACATCAAAAAACACAAAAACAGACGCAGTTTTTAGCAAAACATCATATGGAGGCGAGTGTTCTAATTTGGTGTGTGTTGTGGTCATCCGGAAACAGTTACTGTGTCAAGTCACAACAACGCATCGTTTGGTCACTTGGGATGACAATTTTGGCATGTCTTTATGCAACTAGGTTATCATGCATTTTTATAGCGGGGACTTGAGCATTTCATTTTTCCGTTAGGTTAATATGTGTAGGCATTGTGCCGGGTTTTTGTGTTGTACATATTGTTTAATGTTTTCTGTGCTCGGTTGGTTTTATCGAGTGGTGACTCCCCTGTCCGATTTCTTAATATTTGTTTACATGTTTGGTGGATCGGGACATGACTTACCCAGTGAGTTCGTCGTGGAAATATTTCTTCCCATCATTCTCGTCTGTCTTGTCAAGTTCTTCAAGGGAGTCAACTCTTACAAATAAATACGTCCTGGATAAACGAACAGGAGCATAACTCTGTATGAGAAACTCTGCACCAATGGGTAGACAGATACCGAACCGTAATGTATCACCACTGAAAATATAGAAAATATAGATGTACAAGTGAAATGTTGATGCTGGGCATCAAAGATGCCGCTAGTTCTTTTTAAGTAAATCTTTTTATTTAGTAAAAGGTATTGGTAGAAACTTGTAAACAAACTAAAATTCCGGCGTGATGTGTGATGCACAAGGGAAGTTATTCTCATGTGTTGAGTGTACGCTGCAAAAACTTAAGATTGCTGAAAATGGGTATTTTTCACTAATTCAAGGGCAATAACTCTGGTTGTACTAAATTGAAAGGGGAGTGAAACCCCAGGTGCACTAGAGTACATGCTGTCAAACATTTCTATAAAGGTTTCATGATCCTAGGTCAAATACTTTTTGAGTAGCATGTGAAACAAGTCAAAAATGGCTATTTTACACCATTTCAATGGCTAATAACTCTGGATGTACTAAACTGAAAGGGGAGTGAAACCCCAGGTGTAGAGAAAACATCCTGACCATTTCTGTGAAGGTTTCATGACTCTATGTCGTGTACTTTGAGTACCGTGCGACATAAGGAAAGCGGCCAATTTTTTCTGTTTCAAGGGCCATAACTCCGTCAAAATTGGTTGAATCATAAAACCCTGATAATATGCACCAGGTCACATGATGACAATCATTCTCTGAAAGTTTGGTTGAAATCTATGAAGAAATGTAGGAGGAGTTGTGCACAGAAGAAATTGTTAAGGCCCGCCGACATTCAGCAATCTAATAACCAGAGTTTTCCTTTGGAAAACCTGATTAAAAACTTGAAGGCAGTGAAACACCAGGAAAGAATAGAAAACATGAAAACATTCTATTTTCTATTGAAATATTTATTCAAATGAACATAACATGTTTTAGAAATATGAGCACCATTATAATATTGAGTAATGCTTCACAGATGGCATTTAGCATGTTTCATAAAATAACAAAGTGTATTCCAATAACGTGGTATAGCCTGACAACGTGAAACTGACACTAAAGGACATTGTTATTTCGTGGTTTGTGAGCTTGATAAGTAAATTTATTGCGAATTAATACGTTCAACATAGTTTAAAATATGCATAGAACTAGTTCCATTTGGCAGGAGTATAGGAGCGCATATGAATATTTTGTAAATAAGAAGTGTCAGTTCAATGTTGGCAAGCTATATTTACCCGTTTAAATTTTGGCAAAACAAACTATTCTGACATACATAAATAAAGAAACATAGAGATTAAAAAAACACTTGCATTTATCAAATTTAGATTAAGACAAAACCTAAGAACTGGAAAAAATCGAAAATCATAACTAAAAAATATCTGACAGACATGAAAGTATTTAACATGTTCCATAAAAGTTCGAAAGGAAAATCGCCGCTCCGCGCAAATAGTTTTTTTTTACTTTTTAATAGCTCCTGCTAAGACCCGCAAATTGCAACATATGTAGCCGTTATATAAACACCCGTTCCGAACTGATTTGGACTTTAGTACCTATTGAACATTTATCATCCTATTTTACCCCTGACGGGCGAGTCCAACAGCGTTATAACCAATCAAATCTTGTATCCTCCTGGGACTTGGACTTTAGTACCTACCGAACATTTATCATCCTATTTTACCCCTGACGGGCGAGTCCAACAGCGTTATAACCAATCAAATCTTGTATCCTCCTGGGACATCTGCTTGCACCCTTTCATACTCGATGCCGCCTCCTGGCGGCATCGAATAATTGTTAGATCATATCAGGTGTCCGCTGCCTAAGCAAAGCGCTACCGAGCGCCTTCGTTCAGTTACAATTAAATTTATCAACAGGTATATTTGTTGTATGTTGTATATCACATATACACATTGATTGCAATTGACATAGTTTTCTTACCTTTCAATGCCGTCAGCTACGATTCGTGTATATGCGAGCCCTTCGTTCGTGTAATGAACGGTATAAGTTTCACTACCATCGAGTAGCACCTGAGGCCCGGTTGTTACATCCATCAAGAATTCAAGTTGAGCACTCGGTAAGTTATCACGAACAAACGCTGCATTTGTATCCACGGAGTGAAATCTGCCTTCTAAACGAAGCTGCAATAAAACAATATATTTATATATATAAAACGAATAATCGTAGAATGTAGTATACCGAGAATATCTGTTGGTTTTTTTTGGTGTAAGACCGAATAATTATGATTTTCCCGGAGTAAGCCACTGACGAGTGTAAAATAACGTTGGTTTCGCAGAAATCGCAAAATTGCAAGTGAATGAAATCAAGTGGAATTGCCAAAGAGCTTCCTTACTACGAAAGTGACGTCATAATCTCACTACGAAGTGACGTCATAATGGATTTACAAACGGTTCGGTACTTACATTTCCATATTTGGACTTGCACATTGCCAGTCTCCAGTTTTCCCTCAGTATACAATCTGGTGCTGCTGCGGAGAAGGCATCAGGTTTGACGATATAATACTTCTCCTCCCCTGCCCCTGTAGGCTTCCACCAGGTCATACCAGTAATCTTCTCACCATCCAAGGTTTCCCAGCCCGGATTGACACCCTCAACACCAGAGAGGAATATATTACCTAAACCAGGCTGTAAATAAAGTTTTGTCAGGTTAAGCTATGACATACGCTCGTAGACAGATGAAAATATATGAACCGCGATCTGAAAAAAGGGGCCTGAATGACATTGACATTAAATTCAGAAAATTCAGTTTAAAGTTAGGTCATCATTTTCTGCGAATTTTAAAACATGCACATACATCATATATTTTGTAGAGCGATGGCCTAGAGGTAGGGCGCGGGCTCCATAAGGTATCGGGTCCACTCACCATCTGGGCAACTGGTGAATTTCTCTGAGTAAGAACTACCCATACGCTCCTCTCCACCAAGGTGTAAATTGGTATCTGTTTGGACAGTATCTAGCCAATGGCGCCACAAATATCTGTTGGCTGCACAGCCATCAGGAGAGGTTAGTCTCTGGCCTTGAACGCCGGTTTCCTAAGGAAGCCAACGACCTCGCGGGTAAAATGTCAAAGGATCGTTGAACGGTTGAACTGTTGAAAATGTGTAACGTTTATGTATCGACCAAAACAACCCTGATAATTTGTATTTTGAAAATCTATGGTCAATGTTATAGAGGAGTGGTCCTGAATTTACATGAGAGTACACAATGGGACCATCCATTTCATTATAATCAAATTGGAAAATTGGTAAAGGTTTAACTTGAAATGTTTAGAAAATGAATCATGTATTAAGTCAGTATGGTATGGTCATAATATATAGCATAGAAATAAATCCCTTACCCCGTCGGCAAAAGCGAAGTCCAGATTCCTATACGGTGTAGTGACGGAGAGAAAATACGGAGATTTACGTTTCTTGGCAATGGCGGCGATATCGTAAACATCGTTAGTCTGGAAGCCATCAAACCAGATATGATCGTACGATGTCGGTCCACCCCACATAGTGATACCAGATTGTACAGTTTCACTGAAAGTTACAACATTGTTTACTTTGGTGAGATGTTGCCTGTATATGGATATAGTCCAAGAGCTAATTTACAATTTTTGTCCAAAAGTATTTTTTTTTACTTTATGGCTGAATGTCTATGATTTATGAAACCCAATTTCTTTAAAACATAGTCCACTATTACAAACGATCAGAATATATACAACTATATAAATGGCACAAGAACATGCTTACATGTAATGGTCCTAAATAGTTATTGTCGTTCCTGACACTAGTACCACTAGTATCTGCCTCAAATCAAATGAAACGTCCCCTAATTATCTATTAATTTTAAAATTATCATATCCATTAAACTGCATCACAGGTAGCTGTATGATTGATAAAGACTAAACAAAACAAAAAAAATTGCGCAAAATTTATATTTTTCTATAAACTTTGTTTTCTTTATCAATGATACAGTTACCTGTGTCCATTACATGTGGGTATAAAGAAAGTCGTGCAAAATACGTATACATATATTTATTTTGTTAAGTACTGCAGTACACTCGAAACATGCACATGACGTAATTCCTTACTTGGCGGACGGTTTTTATTTCTATTTGTGTGGGCTTGTGTCGGAATACGTGTATTATAAATTATAATACTTACGGCGTCCATGAATATGGTAAACTTCTGTTAAATCCAACACTCGGTTCTCCAACGTTAGCACTTTCTCCGATAACAACAGAGTAGCTTAGTTTTCCCGTATTGTCAAAATTTTGACCTTCACTAAAATACAACAAAAATAATAATATCATGTTTTGGTGATAACAAAACAAATGACACGAATCCAAAAGAAATACAGCCAATCAAACACGGCTGGTCAAAGAAGTTGACTGTTAAATAGACTTGCTCTTATAACTATTTATGGCTAATTTATTTAAGGTCGATTGTGAAACAAGTTTTTCCAACTTATATTAATCACTCTCGACACCTCATTTCTGATGTTATCCATCGCATGCCACGAGCGTATGAAAGAAGAGAAGCCAGTTTCCCTTGTATATACTGAGCTTCTAGCAAGGGAATTTGTGGTACCATTTTTATTTCGTCTTTGGTATGACGCGGCATAGGATCGAACCCGGGACGTCCCACACTCGAAGAAAACGCTAAACCACGAGGCAAGGAGACTTGCCCTTGTACTTTTGATACAAAAAATGATCAATTGGAGACAAAAGATGATGCATCAAAAGTTTTTCCGAAGTGCTTCATTATAATTTCATAACTTCCGCGTGGTTTATATTAAAAAAAGTTTCAGGTATTATACCTGATATTATTATTTCATTGACACGTCCTTCTTAGTACCATGGTCTCGCCTGTGAGAACAACCGACTGCCATCGCATAACCTCGGCTATTGTCATTTTTCTCCGGCAAATAAACGTCTTGCAATTCATAAAGGGCAAAGCGAAATACGAATTATCGGACTGAATTATAACAGTTATTAACAAATACGTGTTTATAATGAATAATCGGCGTGAATAATCGGCGTGATTTTGCCGATGAAAATTTCATTCCAAACTATTTATGCAAAATTTGGTTTAAAGGGGCACAATTTATTCACATAGCATTTACTTAAATGCATGGCATAAGGAGTATATGTACCTCGTGTCCTTCAAGACAGGTTGCTGTCAATGTGAAAGGAACGCTGAAAACGTGACTATTATGCAAATACTTAAAGAGAATCTATGAAAATTCATTAATTACAACCAAGCAAAAAATGTTTACTCAAATTTATATTAAGTACAGTCTCTGCATCAAATGGGCATGATTTTACCATATGGTTCTACTTACTTTGTGACTACAACCCCATTGACACTGTCAGCAGTCCTAAAATAAAGATATAATAATATACCTAATTTTATTCATTCCAACAATGATTTAAGTGAACTTGGTTACTGCTTTATTCTGTGTTTCTCATTTAAAGGGACTAAACTCCATATCGATGTTAAAACACGTTTTAGCAGACGTTTTAATCACAAAACTATGTTTAACCAGGAAGGTACATTATATACGTTCGTGGTTTAACGAATAAATGAAGTATTCTTACAATTTACAACTTTACGATCATAGGTGCTTTTGATGAAAACTACCAAACATGTTTTACCGTCCGTTAATTGGGCAACAGCTTTTCTCGGCATTTAAACAGCACCCTACGGTACACAAAGTTGAATATATATTTTCATGCGTTATATATAAGTCACGCAAAAGATTTTTTTGTTTTGAATTTTATAGACCGACGTTATGCGATTATTTTTCTTCTAGATGAAAAAGTCCAGATTCCTATATAGTATTCTTATATAATTGTATTAGGTAGGTCGAGAATCCAAAATATGCGATTTTCAGAGAGGTTTTAAATAAAGATTGCAATTTACCAGCTGGAGTTGAGTACCTTTAAGCCATCAAACATGTCTATGTATGGTGATTATAGTTGTCGATTTACTTCGACCTTGGGGACGGCATCCCATTTCGCTACAGATAAAACCAGGTGGATTTACCTTGGCGTTGGCAACCGTCGCATCAAGAAGTGTATTTAGACAGTTTGGTAATAAGTTACGATATATAATGGGATTCGAACATAAACTAAATAAAGTGTCTACCAAAGCATAATGTACACAATATAAGGTACCAGATGCACTTACGACAGTTGTTGAACATCCAAGAGTCCTCCCTCGATCCATATATTGTGCATTCGATTCTTGTACACTGAATTATAATAATAATACTGACATCAAAGAGGTCTAAGGTTAACGGAAATGATCGATGATTACCGAAGCGCGCGCAATGCATTATGGATCATCAAACATATTCGGCAAAATCGATGCCCAGCGAATCCTTTCTTGGACATCTTTGCTAACATGTACAAAGATGAGACGTAAATAAATATGTCATAATATATAAATTGAGATTAACAATAAGAAGTAAGAAATCCAGCTATCTTTATCCTGATATTTCACTCATACCTAATACCATTTACACAAAAAGCTGACAATACTCAAACTTACTGCATGTCAACATGATTTCATATTTGTGAGACGAAATTTATTCCAACGATTACTTACTGTTGGTCATTTCTGTTACATCTTACATGACGTTTTATTGACGTTCGCCGTGTATTGTATCAAATTCAACGGATATTAAATATCAAACGTAAATGTGGGCCACAATATTAGCATGGTGAATGTTTCTTCTTTATATTGCGATATAAAAATATTAAGAACCGTATTTCTAAAACTGATTTTATGTAGCATGGAAGTATAAAAAGGTTGTAAAATGCCGATGTACGCCAACAACGTACGCAACGTCTTACGTAGAATTATAGTTTTAATCATTTTACTAACATTTCTCATGTAGAAATATATCTACATTAATTGTATCTGATAATTTATTCTTCTCGTACGAGATATTGTAACTAGGCTTATCAGGTACTCCCAACTACGTCCTACATACCTGTTATTTTTAACAAAATCTCTAAAATCCACTTTTGGACAACTCATGGCGGACCCTATATTTCTTTTCATATTAGTTATTGCAAATCCTTAGTCACTTGTGATTACACAGTACGTACCTGTTATTTTGGACAAATTGATTTCCACTTTAGGCGATGATGGATCTTTGGGGTCTTCTAATGGTTGCCAGTCGTTACAACAGTGGTTCTTCCTGTCTTCACCAAGTTTGTGACCCATCATAATACCAAACTGTTTAAAGATTTAGCACGAACGTAGGTAAAGATAAAGTTTGTTTACTATATCGCCACCCCTATTGAAAGGGCCAGTCAATTTTGCCTTATGAGACACTTATCTTTCATGCGTACATTACCTCCCGAATCCTTCTCGTATTACCGTGCAGTTGACATAGGTGGGTATACGATAAACATGATTTAACTTATTATATATCTGGCGGCTCATGAACCGATAACATTAGTTCAAACCCGGCTTCCTCCGAGATTCGAACCTTCGACCACCCCCGCGTCCAAGCCGGGCGCCCTTAGTATTGTCTCCGTGTTAAAAAGTTTTTAATAACATAGAATTTAGATCGTTTTACTATTATATTGAAAAATAAAACCCGATTGATTGGTTTTGTCTTGTACGTGTCGATTGCAGTGTTTATTTCACACCAAACCAATGTGGAGGTTGTGGTGACATTTACCAGGGATGTATGCTGAAAAGATGCTGGAAATGTTGTGATTTTATCTACAGACATCTTAGCACGTAATACGAAATTGGATGAAATGTAGCGTGAAGAATCATATGTTACGTACCGCACGGTTGCTATGGGCAACGTTGTTGTAAAATGCCTTGATCATGGTCCTAGAGGCTTCCAATTCTTCCATTAAATTATACTGCCTAGATGGTTCTAACGGTAGATCGGGGTATAAGACCCAGATACCTGTCCCGTAACCTCCGGCCGCCACATTGTTAACTACACGTGTATGAGGGTTGGTTATCCAAAATCCAGATGGGGCACTGGAATTCAATTGAACTCATATGAAAGACTAGTAAACAGCACAAAAACATCCGTCTTGGTATGATCAGCTAGGATGAAGAAGTATGTACATGTGAAACAACATCTACGGTGAGTAATGAGAACATCTTAGAATCATCTAAATAATACATTTTTTGTGTAAGTATACTTTGAATCTGGAGTGGAGTTCGAACCTGCACTGCACGACGCCAAGACAATGCCAAGTGCAATGTGAAATACGAACACATTATACCATTTGGTGGTTACAATAAAGCAGCAAACGTTGCGCAAATCAACAGTATCAATGTTACTAGTACTGACTACATCACATCTAAAACGAACACGTAACGCGTTTATCAGTTTATGTATGGATACAGCATGTATAATTTAATATGAACGGGGACATTTTACAGCCGTCTAATAGCACACAAAGCGCTGGGCACTTTGTTTGATAGTTGAACGGCATATTATATTATTGTACTATATGTAAAGACAAAATTATAATTGTCATAGCGTACATAGCATCTACGGGTTCCAGTTTGCCTGTTGCTTTCATGGTGTACATTGCTACATTACCATCAAACGTATTATGTAGTTCTCCACCATCCTCTAAGAAGAATCCGTGTCCCATATGCTTGTAACATGTATTGTCAATTACCTAGATAGAAAGAATGATTATACTTAGACATTGATTAAAAAAACCGTAAACTATGATAAAAGTATTGTTCCTGATTTGCTGAAACACTTCATTAAATGTACCTTTTAAGAAGTTCCTTTAAGATGATATAATGTGAATACCACATTCTTTTATTAGGCCAATGGACACACTAAAGTAGCACAATGTGCATAGCTGTGAACCTTTCTTGTTTGGACTTGTTATGTGTTGCTTGTTTCATTCTTATGTGTGATATTGGACATGTCCATGCTGAATATAATCAGTGCCTGAATACACTGAATACACGGATTAAAGCTGAAAGGGTTTCTCAAAAAATATTAATCCGTTTATTCCGTGTATTCAGTGTATTCAGGCACTGATAAAGATTCAGTATGGACATGCCGAGTAGCCAGTAACCTTTGTTTTGTTTGTGTTTTCCCTTTGAACGTTTCGTGTGCTGCTGTTTTTGTCTGATAACTGTCCTCCCTACCATATTCATTATTAGAACATGCGTATATCTGTTTTGTGAGTCTACATCAAGATACGATCACCTGACCATAATATATCTTGAATAAAGTAAGTAAGAAAAATGTGTACTTGGTATGCTTGTACATTGAACATTATGCATTTTCGTGTCGTTATTGTTAAACATGCCAAAATGGTAGCATTTATTTAATGCTATATCATAGTATACATGTATTAATTGCTATACCTCTACACCATGTGATCCATGAATTGTGACGCATCGTGCAAACGAGTCGTGAATGGAAACACCTCGTATGTATGGTACGCTTGCCGTGGGGACTTTATCAAGGCACATATGAAAGTGGATGGGATAACGCCCAGTATCCGTTTGTTGTCCGACATTATACATTTCAAAGTGTTCCAGATGAACATTAGCATAGTCCTTCAAAATCTGAAACAAAGATTGAAACAATTATGCTTACATGAACTTAAGTATTAATATATAGTGTACAAGTATAGTCAAGACAAAGCCAAACAAAAATTGTAGGGACTGTACTGCCTTGGCCAATAGCTAAGTTATATTTTTTGGTGTATGACAAGGCGTCCATTAGCATTGATGACGCACTCAACTTCAACCAAGGACAATACGTGTATGATAATCATGACCATAGGGAGTCAGAATAGTATTCGTGTATATACATATACATTGGATCTTGAAGAACACATCAAAAAGCACAACGCATAATAAAATAGAGTAAAACTTCGTTATCTCGAGAAGTGATCGGGACAGGCAAAATGCTCGAGATAAACAGAGTTCTCGAAATAACCAAAGGACATGTATTGATGATAAAAATGGATTCTGGTTTTAATTTGCTCGAGATAGGCCGGGTACTCGTGATATCGATGCTCGACATAACGAAGTTTTACTGTAAGTACTGTAAGTTTGTCAGCTCATACCTTGATATGTGCTCCGAATGTGTCCAAACCTAGAACAGATTTATCGTTACAGTTGTCGTTAAAGGCGGGGCACGTATCTTCCATCTCTCCTTTTATAACCAGTTTTCGCGACAATAACACAACTTCTGCTCTCATATCCATAGCTCCATGAATTACCTCGCCAAAATGCATGTACTCCACATAGTCTGTAATTTGAATTAAATTCCGATCTTAAACAAGTGTTTAGGTTACGAATCAAATGTTTCTGCGCACAAAAAATGCAGCCAGACCAATTCAGGAAGGGCATTAATTAATCATACAGTTAATCTCGAATTATACTTTTTCAGATACAATATATCGTCGCTTCCACTATAATATCCCGGACCTACATTTTTATGATTTTTTATTTCATTTTTCGTATCTACATACTTTTCCGCGTCGTTCCATATAATAACCTGGCCCGTAAGCCAATCAGAAACGGTCTTTTTGGAGCTTTTATAAAATACCGGATGTTCATTAGCCAGTATATTTCATACTTATTAAAGACCGGAGCTGCAAAAATATGCATGTCCGGCATTTTATAACTCTTTAAAGCGACATAACTATATGAGACGGTGTATAAAAGTCCGGAACTACAATTCAAAGATGTAGCTTCGGGTTAATTTTAACATGTCGTGTCTAAAATTTCGTATTATACGAGAGGTGTTCAACTTATTTATGAACAGAAAATGAACATCGATATTTTGTTACTCTAACAATTAAATTGAATAAAAACTTTTAAATTGTGTAAAGTAGTGTATCAAGAAATATATATAATAATTGTTAATTGCCAATACGTTACGGTTAAATAATAATCGGCATTAGGGTAGAGGGTGTTGTTATTTGCGTTTTGAAGATCCAAAACTCGTAATAATTACGTTTATATTTTCTTCTTTAATCGTTGTTTTTGTATCAACCAGATAGAAAATTATATTTTTAAAGCATGAGAAGACTTCCACGTCCACTGTTTGGTTACAATATATATCAAAGTTATATTCTTAAGATTTTTATTTGGCGTTGTATACGGTGACTTGAAGCTGGATACCGATGAAACACTATGTTCTTGGAACAGTCACTAGGAACGATACGTAACACTTTTTTGTTGAAAACCTGATTTGAAACTGTTTGTACATAGACCACAGCCTTCAATTTCGTCAATTTGATATTGATTTTGATGTGCGTATTTCCATAATAACAAACCAAATGCCTTTCCATGAAAACGGCCGCGAAGACACAAAGCTGGACAAACATGAGCTTCTCCCTATCTTTGTGACTTTTTCTAAAATAGCATACCATAATCTATCATAGCATTCTTTAAGCTTCGCCATAATGAAACATTTTTTCCACATAATGTTGTTTATTTCGCATTTCTAGATTCCAAGACTTTTGTCGTAAAAGCACCCATGTTGACATTTAAGGACTACTTTACGAACAGATAGTTGGATTATTTTTATACATAAGATATATGTTTAAATGTTATACATGTGTTCAGTTTTGGTTGAATGAGCGCGCCATTTTACTTGCGCCACTTATTCCATGATTTATTGGTATTTGCGCCAACATTGGTAATTTTCCGATGTTTTAGTGCGCCATAATTGTTTGCGCCAATGGAAAAATTCCTTGGCGCGCAAGACTCTATATAAGGCAAATGCCCTATTTGTCACCTTTACTATTTAGATAAAATTCTTTGGCTGCGGTCACTTTATTCAAAATTTAGAAAATTGAAATATTATTGTCATTATTAAAAATAAAGAACTTTGTAAAAATTAGAGTTAATAAAAGTGTTAAATTGAATATGTGTTTTATTTAATCAGTTTCAATTTTAACTAAAGACACAAAAAAGGAATTAAACAAAAAAGAAATAATTCCAATGTGGCTTCAGAGAAAATTCAAACTTTATACAGTCCTCAATAAGAAAATTACAAGAAGTCGCCACATTGTTTGGTCCCGCGAACCGGATAAGAACTCAGGATTAAAAAATTCAGGATAAAGAACTCAGGATTTATACTAAGGATAAATAAGTGAAAATTCAGTGAAGGAAGATTTAATTCAAAGTGTCTTAAATTTCTTTCCTGGAACTCCACGAAGGTGGGCAAACTGAAAACAGTTTGTTACACAAATGTTGATCAAAAAGTGTCAGTGTTTGTGATAAAAATTAAATAAATTCAGTGAAGGAAGATTTAATTCAAAGTGTCTTAAATTTCTTTCCTGGAACTCCACGAAGGTGGGCAAACTGAAAACAGTTTGTTACACAAATGTTGATCAAAAAGTGTCAGTGTTTGTGATGAAAATTAAATAAATTCAGTGAAGGAAGATTTAATTCAAAGTGTCTTAAATTCCTTATCTGGAACTCCACAAAGGTGGGCAAACTGAAAACAGTTTGTTACACAAATGTTGATCAAAAGGTGTCAGTGTTTGTGATGAAAATTAAATAAATTCAGTGAAGGAAGATTTAATTCAAAGTGTCTTAAATTCCTTATCTGGAACTCCACGAAGGTGGGCAAACTGAAAACAGTTTGTTATCTAATGCTGATAGAAAATTGTCAGTATTTGAAAGAAAATCGTGTCAATGATAAAGTATCATTGTGATCAACAAAAAAGTGGATATTTCACTGTAATTCATACGAGCTAATTGAAAATAATTGGTCATGCATATTAAGTGGAATACTACAAATTAAAAGGACAAAATGTCTAGTGTTTCCTATATTAAAGGGGTGAGAACCCGATATAGGAATGTTATTGCAAAAGCAATATCAGAAGGAAGAGGATTAATGGCATCAGATATAGAATATCTTGATGTCGACACTGTAGTGTTTAAATCAAGCAGGTGTCTAGAAAAGTTGAAAATGTACTGTGACAAGTTAGAGTCACAGTCTGAAAAGTTAGTATCTACCATGGAAGAAGAGGCAAATATTCAAGAAATCATGGATAGTGATTGTGATTTGTGTGATGAAGCCATGGAATGTTACTTGGATTTAAAACAATTCAGAGAAAGTGTTACTTCCAAAAGGGAAAAAGAAGATAAAATGCCATCGTTTCATCAAGAGCAGTTTGACAAGTTGCATCATGATATTCATGTTTTAACATTAAATCAACAAGAACAAGTGAAATATAAAAGTAGTGTTAAACCAAATTCTAGTGTGAAGCTGCCAAAACTGGATATGGTTTCATTCGGCGGAGATAAGCTCAAATGGCTTGAGTTCTGGGACTCGTATGAAACAGTGGTCCATCAGAATGAAGGCTTATCAGATGTAGAAAAGTTCACGTATCTGAAAAGTAAGCTGTTTGGCGATGCCAGAAATTCAATAGCAGGACTATCCTTGACAAATGATAATTACAACAGTGCCATTCAAATCCTCAAGCAAAGATTTGGGGATGTTCAGGAAGTGATTGACTTACACTATAATAAAATGATTAATCTTCCAAATGCAAACAACAGTGTTAAAAGTTTGAGATTCTTCATTGACCACATTGAACGACATCTTAGGAGCTTAGAAGTACTCCATCAAAACATTAACCAGGACGTGTTTGTGTCCATGATCAGGTCCAAGTTGCCAGAGGAGGTGTTACTACAACTTGAGATCAGCAACGGTTCTACAACAAAATGGACTGTTACATCACTTCGTGAAATACTGAATGGATACATCACTGCTCGTGAAAAGGCTGAAAAGAAAACAATCACATCTGACAGCAAACCTGAGACAAGAACACAAAACAGAAGTTCTTCAAATAGACAACAATCATCTGCAGAAAGTCTAATGGCAAATACTCGAGATATTAAAGTGAACAATTTGCAAACAAATGGTACAGCTCAAACACAGCGTTACTCAAATCTTAAATGTCATTACTGCAGTCAAAATCACTGGAGTGATGAGTGTAAGAAGTATCCTTCCATCATTGATAGGAAGAAGCAGCTTAAAAACAGTTGTTATAAGTGTTTGAGGTCAGGACATAGATTCAATGAATGTAATGCAAATAGAGTGTGTTTTCATTGTGGCATAAGAAATGATCACCACAGAAGTTTGTGCCCAAAAATGTTCGGTACAAGTACAAGTGTACACATGTCTGAAGAAATAACAAATTCTGATGATAATTATGATTATGAATCATTTGAAAACCAGGAAAATGTATATATGTCATCAGGTGAAATGGTTTTAATGCAGACAGCAACAACCACAATACAAAATGAAGATGAAACACAGATCGTCAGACTTCTGTTGGACTCTGGATCACAGCGTTCATATATCTCTGACAAGTAAGCAAATAAACTGGGATTAAAAGTAGAACGAGAGGAAGAAATAAGAATAATGACATTCGGGACCTAAAAATCAAAATCAGTCCAAACCAAAGTGTCTTCACTAAAACTTGGATTACAAAATGGTGATTCAATGGAAATATCAGTGAACATAGTGCCCATTATAAGTGGACAGATAGAAAGAAGACCCATGAAAAACATGTCAGCTAATGTGAAAACCATGCTACAATCAGTTCATTTAGCTGACACTATCTGCAAAGAAAGAGAGATATGTAGTGTGGACTTACTGATAGGTAATGACTATTACTTGGATTTGGTCTCAACACAAAAAGTTGAGTTGCAACCAGGATTGTACCTATTAAGTTCAAGGCTCGGCTGGATTTTAACTGGACGTACCCTTGAAAGTAATGTTATGAATAACAGTGTCAATATGCTCGCGATTACATATGGAAATACTATTTCAAGTTGCAGCACATTCACTAGCCTTGATCAAAGCTTGAAAACTCCAGTTGAACTTGATGATTTCTGGAACATGGAATCAATAGGTATTAAGGACAATCCAGTAATGTCAAATGATGAGAAGGCCATGATAAATTTCAAAGAGACTGTGCAATTCAATGACGGCAGATATCAAGTGACATGGCCATGGATTGATGAGACTCCAGAGTTACCTACCAACAGAGAATTAGCATTTGGTCGTCTGAAGTCAACCGTCACAAGAATGAAAAGGTATCCTGAGATAATAAAGAAATATGACAATGTTATTCAGGAGCAACTTAAGAGTGGAATTATTGAAAGGTTGATAAACAGCCAAACAGTAACTTGAAGCATTATATTCCACATCATGCAGTGATCAACCCACAAAAATCAACTACGAAACTCCGGGTTGTATACGATGCCTCAGCCAAGGTTCGCAAAACTAATAAGAGCCTGAATGATTGTTTGTACAGAGGCCCTGTACTACTCAATGATATGTGTGGAATATTGTTGAGATTCAGATAACATAAGATTGCCTTAGTAGCTGACATCGAGAAAGCCTTTCTCCAAATAGAGTTACAACAGAATGAAAGGGATGTGACTAGATTCTTCTGGCTACAAGATTACACAAAAACTGTGCTTGATCCTAGCAATATCTCGGAATACAGGTTTTGCAGGGTGCCTTTTGGTATTGTGTCAAGTCCATTTCTCCTAGGTGCAACAATTGAACATCATCTTGATACCTACGAGGATGAGAAATTAGCCAGAAAACTGAAACGGAACATATATGTAGATAATTTAGTCACAGGTGCAGATTCAAATTTAGAAACTATGTGTATATACAATAATGCAAAGTCAATGTTCAACAAAGCAGCCATGAATCTACGTGAATGGGTATCCAATGACAATGAAGTGAATGAACTCATAGCAAATGAAGACAGAGCATTGTCAGCTGAAGTTAAAGTGCTAGGGCACACATGGAATATTGAGACTGACTGTATTTCAGTCAAATCACCAATCGAAATGAAACCTTATGTGGAAACAAAACGAACTGTGTTACAAACTGTAGCAGCCTTATTTGACCCACTGGGACTGTTTTCACCAGTTGTTCTCAAGGGCAAGAAACTCATGCAACATCTATGGAAGAACAAAGTTGAATGGGATCAGGAACTGGATGAAAGTGACCTATGTGAGTGGTTACATATCAAAGAAGACCTATTGAAAATTCAAAATGAAGAAGTCAAAAGGTGTGTAACTCTACATAATACTGAAGAAAAGACAACTAATCTAGTGTGTTTCTGTGACGCCTCAGAAAAGGCTTACGCATGTTGCATATATCTTCATCAACAGTCACAGAGCCTCAACAAAGTAGACTTGATCTTTTCTAAATCAAGGCTATCTCCTCTAAAGGAAATGACAATACCAAAACTTGAAATATTAGCTGTTCTCATTGGAGTGAGATCTGTACAGTTCATTAAATCTCAACTAGATATAAAGTTAAATGAAACATACATTTTCACTGACTCGCAATGTGTGCTACATTGGATTTTTTCATCAAAGGATTTACCTATCTTCATCAAAAATCGTGTCAGAGAAATAAAGAGTCATGAATACCTCAAATTTGGGTATGTGAATACAAAGAGCAATGCAGCAGATATTGCTTCTAGAGGTACAAACCTCAATAATCTCATGAATTGTAACATTTGGTGGCATGGACCATCATTTCTACAAGATGATCCATCATCATGGCCTCTAATGAACACAAACGATTCAACTGAACTCGGTTACATTGACTGTGATCATACAAGCTGCTTACTGGTCTCTACAGATAAGGAGCAGAAACAAAATGCTGTTGATATCCAACCTCCATTTGGTATTGACTTGAACAAATATTCAACAATCACCAAAGTTCTCAGAGTAACAGCTTACTGTTTAAGATTCATTAAACAGATCTCCGGAAAGAAACAACAAAGTGCTTACTTAACATCCAGTGAACTTCAGACTGCTTCAAACATGTGGTTGAAGCATGAACAAACTCGTGCATTCAGGGATGTTCAAAGTGACCTTACAAAGAAAAAATCAAACAATTTGATTCAACAACTTGGATTATTCATTGATAACGAGAATATCATACGGTGCAAAGGTCGTATGGAAAATTCCAAATTGAGTTTTGGAGCCAAATACCCTGTGTTACTTCCAAAGAATGGATTATTCACAGAAATGGTGGTGCAAAGAGCACATAGTGAAATACTTCACAGTGGAATATCTCAAACTCTCAGCAAAATTAGGAACAATTACTGGATTACACACGGACGATCAGTTGTCAAATCTGTGCTAAAAAAGTGTATAGTTTGTCGCAAATGTGAAGGTGGGCCATACAAAATGCCAAATATGCCTCCTTTGCCGAAATCTCGTGTAAATGAGGCTAAACCATTCTCAGTAACTGGATTAGACTACTTAGGTCCAGTTTACATCAAAACCAAGGAAAATTCTCCCAAAGTCTGGATATGTTTATTCACTTGTACGGTTACACGTGCAGTTTGTTTGGAAATAGTGAATGATATGACAAGTGAAGAATTCTTGATGGCATTTAGAAGATTTGTCGCTCGAAATGGAATACCAAGGGAGATAATCAGTGACAATGCTTTACAATTTAAAGCTGCTGATAAACTTCTCACAAATGTGTTAAAAAAGGTGATTCAATGTGATGAGACACAAAACTATGCTACTAATCAAGGAATAAAATGGACCTTTATAGTGGAACTAGCACCCTGGATGGGGGGGTTATATGAAAGACTAGTTGGTTTGGTGAAACGAAGCCTTAGAAAAACATTGGGCAAAAAATTGTTAACAAATATTCAGTTACAAACTCTTGTGAAGGAAATAGAGGCTGTAATTAATTCACGACCATTAGTGTATGTTGGGGATGATATTGATTCAAACATTACAATCACACCTTCACACCTTATCTCACCAAATAAACAGTCTAACATATATTTCACAGACAATGATGATAACAGTGATGATGATTACTTTCCAAAACAAAATACTGAATCAAAACTTTTGACAATGTGGAAAAGGGGTCAGCGAATGCTAGATTCGTTTTGGAAACTGTGGCGTGATGAATATTTGCTAAACTTGCGTGAAAGGTATCAAACAAAATTAAAGTCAAGACGTGTTCAATCATCAGAGCAACCAAATATCAGTGATGTAGTATTAGTGAAAGATATTCCACGTGGATGCTGGAGACTGGGGAAAATTATTCATTTACCACCCAGTTCTGATGGACAACAAAGATCAGCAAAAGTTCAATTGGCTTCCGGCCGAGTGATAGGCCGAGCACTTAACATGTTGTACCCAATAGAAATATCATCATCAACAAACAACATGACCAACAACAGCTGTATCGTCAGTAGCAAAAACATTCAGCCAATTCAAGACACCCAAACTTCTCGCCCAGTGAGGAAGGCTGCCGAAAGTGCTAAGATAAAGTTGAAATCACAGTTATGCTGATACATGGAATTATCACAGTGTTTTAATTAAAAGTGTAAAAAATAAAAATGAGTAAAAAAGTGCAGTGTTTAAAAATTTCCAACCATTCAACAGAGGAATATTAATGAGTTAAAACTAAAAATGTGATTCCCTACATGGATTACTATAGTGGCAGTGTGTGTAAAAGTAAAAATGCATGAATGATATTCATAATAATGTGCATTTTTATTACATTGATCAACCTTCATAGAAATAATAATCTATGAAATACACATCAGTGTAAGTGATTCTATTTCACATTATATAATGTGTAATTAAAGGATTAAATAAACAAAGTTGGCGCAATTAAATACACAGAGTCCAATCTTTCCAGGTAAAAGCGTCGAAGCAGAATAATTGACAGTGGCGCAGCACTCCTGCTATAAAAAGGAGCGTTTACACAATTGACTTCACACTTCTCTCAAAATGTTCACCTGTGACACTTGCAGCAAAAGCTACAAAGATAAGAGAACCTTAACAAGACATGTCAAGGAAACTCATAGTACTGAGTATTACCCATGTTTAGTTGATGGGTGCAAAGGGAAGTTTATAAGGAGGTACTACCTCGTTCATCATCTGATAGCCAGACATATTTATGATAAACCTGAGGCACAGAAACTGGCCATTGACACATTATGTAAAGGATTACCTGCAGTGCCAACTATGTGTTATCCTGACATTGACAACATAAGTGAGGATGAATCCATTCTAGATATAATCGTGGAAATGGAAATGGACAGGAGTAGAGCGAGTTTATCACCAGAGGTGTTCTACGATTGTATTGATATGTTTGATGATCAACAGTTGGAGGAACAAGAGTTTACAGCTACCAAGTTACCAGACATTAACAATAACTATAGTGATCTTAGTCTGAATTACAGTGATATCAGTGACAGTGAAGATACCATGGATTATACGAACAATTTTAACACACAGGAACATAAATTCAACTTTGCTGCTGTTTGTGGGGAATGTCGTAAAAGCACCCATGTTGACATTTAAGGACTACTTTACGAACAGATAGTTGGATTATTTTTATACATAAGATATATGTTTAAATGTTATACATGTGTTCAGTTTTGGTTGAATGAGCGCGCCATTTTACTTGCGCCACTTATTCCATGATTTATTGGTATTTGCGCCAACATTGGTAATTTTCCGATGTTTTAGTGCGCCATAATTGTTTGCGCCAATGGAAAAATTCCTTGGCGCGCAAGACTCTATATAAGGCAAATGCCCTATTTGTCACCTTTACTATTTAGATAAAATTCTTTGGCTGCGGTCACTTTATTCAAAATTTAGAAAATTGAAATATTATTGTCATTATTAAAAATAAAGAACTTTGTAAAAATTAGAGTTAATAAAAGTGTTAAATTGAATATGTGTTTTATTTAATCAGTTTCAATTTTAACTAAAGACACAAAAAAGGAATTAAACAAAAAAGAAATAATTCCAATGTGGCTTCAGAGAAAATTCAAACTTTATACAGTCCTCAATAAGAAAATTACAAGAAGTCGCCACAACTTTTGGCTTCGAGGCATGTTTTTCTTGATTTTCAGCGTAGGAACTTCGCATTTTCCCAGAACTATGCATTCAACTGTTTCGAAATAATGTCACTGATAGTTTCTATGGACACCCCCATCTGTGGTACTATTCCACGTTTTGCTAATGGATTCATCATAGATATCATAAAACCAATTTAACTTTATAGTGTAGGTTTTGGCAATGTTGGACAATTTTCATTTTTTGGTGCCATTTCACAATTACTGGAAATAGAACTTAAATAACACTTCTTACGACAAAAATTACTGTTGTTCCATTAAAAATGCAAAATAAAAATTTACTAACACTTTCTTGATGCTTATAAAAGGGTCATTTTGCCTTAAAAACAGGAAAAACAACATCATCTACTAAATTGTTGTTTTAAGCTTTAACCAAATGAAAAATACAATGTATGATGATCATTTGTTCAACTTAAAACATTTGTTCACATGGTTGAAAAAAGATATTTCAATTGTTTCTATTCAATATTGCAAAATCAGTGTTCATGTTTTGTTCATAAATAAGTTGAACACCTCTCGTAAAACACCAAACTTACATATTTGTTAATTTCTCATTAAATATCAAGTGTGTATTCAATTTGACATTAAAGCTTGTTTTAAGAATGTTTCAATATGTATAGATGTTAATATGCGCTATTTAATAGATAGATGTTTCGCTAAAAACAGTTTTTTGCTTCTCCTGAAAAGTTGGTGTTTTGTAGGTCCGGGATATTATAGTGGAAGCGACGATATTTCAGCTTGATATTTTCTATGCATAATACAATGTAATCATTCCAACAAAATTTTTCCACGATGTTTGACGATGTTGGGCGATATTGCTGTCATATAACCATAATGTTGTTCGGTCAATCTCGTTAAAGTCCGTCATTTTCCGTGTATTTGCTATTTCAGGGGATATCTGTTTAATATAGTTACCATTGATTCTGATTTCATTGTGTTGACAATCAACACACGTCACCACTTCCATCTCCTCAGCTTGAAACCAGTCATAGTCCGTGGATGCAATCACTATTCTGTCACCTAGATATCGAAAATTATTTTGTACAAGAATATGATATAAACACAACCATGAGCGTATAAACCAAACTACTGTATGACTTTATTTGGATACTATACGATTCAACTTGTATGACTTATTGCAATGAAAACCATATCTTACTTCTGATCATTGTATGACTTTTTGGCACACTGTCAAATTCAATGTTTACAGGGTATCCCACAGGTGCAAGACACAAAATCAAATTTGGCTATATAGGCCTATAGTATGTATAATTTCTTTTATACATACTAATAGGCCTATATAGCCAAATTCGATTTTGTGTCTTGCACCTGTGGGGTGTCCAGGAAGAAAGTATACAGTTTCAGTGTATATGTTTCAAATCTTAACGTTCTGCTATCCCCAAAATATTTTATGGTTAGTAAAAGATGTAAGTTTTTCTGGCATCAGTTTGAAAATTGTAACTTGGATATTTTTTTTTTTAAATGCATTTTTTTCTAAAATTACCATATTCTGTCTGTGACGTCATTTTGACGTTATTTACGACGTTTTCACAATTTCTGTGCTTCTAGAGTTCCCCGTCGTGCACTCATTATTTGTAAATGTTCATTGCATTTCACAAATGTCTAAACATTTCTAGGAAATTCGTATCACGACGGTGTGAAATGGCCCACCCACAGCCTGGGTCTTAATACATGTGGCTTCTTTATTTGTGGCTATCCGAGATCGCTAATATACAATCAGATGCTAATATACGCAACGTTTCTCGTGATAAACATCAACATACAGTTTAAGAAGACCCGTTTGTTGAAATATGTGAAACTGTAATCGAAACTTTTAAAATGAGTGCAAGACGGGAAACATGAGACAGACAGAAAGTTTGAAAACGTCGTAAATTATGTTCAAATGACGTCACGGTCAAAATAAAGTATTTTTGGGAATTGACATTTTTCCAAAATTATTCGGGTGACAATTTTCAAACTGGTACCAGAAAAAACTTACATCTTTTGTATAACCATGAGCAAAATTTCTTTGCGATAGCAAAACATTAAGAATTGATAACAATACCCCGAACCTGTATATTTTCTTTCTGAACACCCTTGTATGCCTTTTTTCAATTACTGGAAATCGACTTGTTTATACACTGTTATAATTATGAAAGGCATTATTGAATAATTTAAAGATTTAAATTCATTTTAGGGATATGATTTGCATGGGATAAAGCATCCTTAACTTACACCAATGGTGTGACCATATCACTCTTTGTGTCGCATAATAACGTAACAAAACGAACAAATACTGTATCAATTTAAAAAAAGTTTTGTTAAATATACTTCTAAAAAATATGTTAGGATCACAAAATGCAAAATTTAGTTCGAATAATATTGGATATTCGAATAATATTGGATATATGAATAATATTGGATAATCAAGTAATATTGGATATGCGAATAATTTTGATATTCGAATAATATTTGATATTCGACTAATATTGGATATTCGAATAATATTGGATATTCGAATAATATCGGATATTCGAATAATATTTGATATTCGAAAAATATTGGATATTCGAATAATATTGGATAATCGAGTTATTTTGGATATTCGAATAATATTGGATATTCGAATAAAATGTAGAAATTAATCACCTTCATTCCATGTTGATGCATCGTCTACTAGGGTTAGTTTGGGTTGAATTCCGTTCCTGTTAGAAACCCTGAAATGTTCTTGTTGTTTCCATGTTGTGTCACCACCGACAGTCCAAGCAGAAAAGATGGTGTCTTCATCGAGGACAAATCTTGCCAGAGATGTAGTCCCCATAGGATTGCTTACCTCTTGGTAACTAGCAGCATTTCCTGTGTGTAAATAATTCTATAGATGTCTATATACATTCTACTATATTGTAGCAATATATTTCTATATACCAGGTCTCCTAAGTTTCATCTTGCATTTCGTTTCGGCAAGATGATACTGATGGGAGATCTTATAGCTTTGATAAAAATTGTTGTTATCATATTGTGCATGGTTTGGTTTTTACATGTATATATGCTTTCTTTGTACATTTTCATGTATATTTTTGCATTTATTGTATGTCATGCTCTCCGACACTGGAGGTAATAAAAGTATTATTATTATTATAGTACTTATATGAAAATAATTATTGTGTGTTAATTTTGTATCCAGCATACGGTCTTACATCCATTGTTTCAAATCAGTTCGTGCTTTGTACTAAATAGTTGTCACTAGCGACGGGGTTAATGTGTTGGACATTGAAATAACAGCTTTTTTGATAAGTATGTCAAAAGTTAAAATTTGACATTGAATTTAGCGTTTCTAAATCACCCTATACTGAGTCGGTTAGCAAATTTATGACCGTCAAGTGCGGGCAATGGTTTTCTGTAAACCATAATTTCTAAAAGAAGTATCGTATAAAACATAACTGTAACCAACCTTTCTGATATACGAACGCCCATGTAGTGCCGTCCATCTTGACCCCTCTGAGAACACCGGTGCCAGTTATTTCCCCAAACACCAATGTCTCTAAAGCATCATAGGCACCAGTGATCTGCTGGTCGCCCTCACTTCTACGTAACTCTTTCTGTGAAGCCATCATCAATATCTCACCATCCAGCACATCTGAAGTTATTGCAATTATTATCTTTAATATAAAGCATACCCGTTTTTAGTTTATACTAATTTATTTAAGGTCGATTGTGAAACAAGCTTTCCAACTTATATTAATCACTCTCGATACCTCATTCCTGATGTTATCCATCGCCACGAGGGTATGGGAGAAGAGAAGCCAGTTTCCCTTATATGCTGAGCGTCAGGCAAGGACATTTCTGGTACCATTTTTATTTCGTCTTTGGTATGACGCGGTCTGGGATCGAACCCGGGACCTCCCGCACTCGAAGCGAACGCTCAACCACTAGGCTATCGAGGAGGCGTTGTTCATGATGGTGCGTACAGGACACGCAGATTGGTTGACTCAAAATATGCTTTTTATGGACCAAGAAACAAAAGCGACGGTTTCAAGGTAAAAAAGGTATATGACTGTAGTCAATGCCAACCATTTCTAGTACACTGTACATTTCACCGTAGATGTAATAAAACTGATAATAACCGAAAACCAAAAACCTTCACATTAAACTGTGCAACATGCTAAGATTGGAATGGTGTGTGCCAAAATTAGATTATTTTGTTTTGTATTGTTTTGTTGGATTTATTCATTATTCGCAAATAATAATAATTTAAAAATAGTCATATTTCTAAATTCCGAGCATAGCCTTTATTTGCCAGCCAGCTTTTTGTTGAAATAAGGTATACTACCATAACACATTCTTTCGAATGCTGTGAGTAGAGTTTATGTACATGATTCCATACTATGTGATACACAATTACAGCTTGGCCACATTGACACGAGCCTGACCTGACCTTTTAATTAGCATAATTTAACAGTCGGTATATTGCCTACGTTTACAACACCGAATGTATGTTTTTATAATCGGGGAGTATCACGAAGACGCTCGAGATGTAATAAAAACACAAATCTGAAATACCGATATCGCACGTTTTGCTTGCGGAAATTGATATATTCAAAGCAAGAACCTTGTAATCTATTCTTGCATAAAGGTCAGGCTCAGGTCAAAATAGCCAAGCTATACTTACTGTCAATGTGCGCCACCAGTTTGGGATTATGAAATTTAAGTTCATATGCTCCGTATTGTTTCAGTACCGGTTTATCAAAGGCATCCAGGGAGAACGTATATGCGATCACTCCATACATCCAGTCATTCACTGTAGTATCCTCGGGAGACCACTGTAATAAGCAATTATAAATATACTATAGCTTGGCTATTTTGACCTGAGCCTGACCTTTATGCAAGAATATATTACAATGGTTTTTGCTTTGAATATATCAATTTTCGCTAGCAAATCGTGCAATATCGGTTTTTAAGATTTGTGTTTGTATTACATCTCGAGCGTCTTCGTGATACTTCCCGATCAGAAAATATACAATCGGTGCTGTAAACGTTGGCAATATATCGACCGTTAAATTATGGTAATCAATAGGTCAGGCTCGTGTCAATGTGGGCAAGCTATAACAAATGTGTCACCACTGTAGAAAAATAGTTAAACAAAAGTGCCATTAACTTTACCATTGAACCGAAACTTGATGTGACGCTCTTGTGGACTAGCACGTCATCGGAGTTACGTCGCAGCGGTAGATAAGTTTTCAGCTTCATCAGAGTCATGTGTCAGTATAATCATCTGACAGAACTGAGAAGATGTGTATCGAGATGACTAAAGTGTTCTGGTATAGCTTGGCCACATTGACACGAGCCTCGTGACCTTTTGATTAGCATAATTTAACAGTCGATATATTACATACGATACAACACCGATTGTATGTTTTCATAATCGGTGAGTATCACGAAGTCACTCGAGATGCAATACAAACACACATTTGAAATACCGATATCGCACGATTTGCTTGCGGAAATTGATATATTCAAAGCAAGAACCTTGTAATATATTCTTGCATAAAGGTCAGGTTCAGGTCAAATTGGCCAAGCTATAACGAGGTGGTATGTCCGCAAACGTCGTGATCATACCTTGTACCTCAGACATATTCAACTGTGCCATCGTCATTTCTATGTAATAGTGTAATGAAAGTTCATTAATTACAAACGTTTACTGTATTTCAGATTGATTTGTATGCATTATTTATTCAATATAATTTCCTATGTTTAAAACGAGGGAATAACTCGTACTAACTCCTGTGCTCAACTTTATAGGTGATAAACAAATGCAGATAAGAGGACATTTATTATGGAAATCAACACTTACATCATGATCAAAGTAAATGTCCGTGCTATCCTTGGCCAGTGGTTTCAGTGTTTCAGTGATCTTGGTCCAAGACAGTCGTGGTTCACCGTGTATTTCCAGGATACCTCCTGCATTAACTAAGATTGCTTTCGGATGTTTCTCACCATCATGCTCCTGACGATTTCCTGAAAGTTACGTTTTCAAATAGAATAAATGACAAACATGAATGAAAAATGTAATACATTTACATACATGTATACGAGGGATGGTCAATATATAACGAGAAAAAGCTTATATTTTTGTTAATACAGTGAAGCTCCGCTTATAAGACCAGTCAAAATCTGCATGTTTTCAAAATAATCAAAGTGGTCTTATAAGCGGAGCTTCACTGTATTAACAAAAATATAAGCTTTTTCTCGTTATATATTGACCATCCCTCGTATACATGTATGTAAATGTATTACATTTTTCATTCATGTTTGTCATTTATTCTATAGTTGTTTACTCGAATATTACATAAACATACGTGGGTCTACACTCGTTTTCTCTGTGTTAATTTTGTAGTTGTTTTGCTATATTACATGTACATACGTGGGTTTACTTTCGTTTTTCTCTGTTGTAATGATGTAGTCATTCCAATACTATGTAGTATGTAACATGTATATACGTCTAATTTCTTTTTCTGTGTAAAACTGTATACATGTATATACGTGGGTCTACTTTCGTTTTATATATTGTAATTATGCAGCCTTAAACTGTATACATGTATATACGTGTGGTCTACTTTCGTTTTATATTTTGTAATTATGCAGCCGTTAAACTGTATACATGTATATACGTGGGTCTACTTTCCTTTTCTCTGTTGTAATTATGCAGCCGGTTGCTGTATAAATGTATATACGTGGGTAGTTTCTTCTGTTGCAATTGTGCAGTACACTCACTTTTGTTGTTCATTACTTTAGTCACCAAACCAGTACTGAAACAATATTGTCATTAATACTGCATCCATTTTGATTGTGGTTGACATGCTTTATTATAAATTATAGACATACAATGGTGCGACTAATTTATTGTCAATGACAATTGCTGTATGTGTGTATATGTATGTGTGTAGTGGAAGAGATATGTGTGTGTGTGCGTGTGTGTGTGTGTGAGTATGTATACATGCATGTATAGATATAATATTACATATGAAGACGCTAAACATGCCAGTTTCACTGTGTCCGTAGGTGTACATGTACATCTCTACTCTATACTCTATTCTATTGTACATGCATATATATTTCTGAGCCTACTTTCATTTTAACTTTATGAGTCAATTGACCAGCTGACCTAAGCTGTTCACGAAATGTTCCTTTTTTGTATGTTTTGTTTTTTGTCTGCGCTGATGCGTTGTATTATTTAACCTTCTTTATACCGCTATCCGGCTTCTATGCCACAAACTTCTCAGTTATTAACTGAAATGAATAGTTACAGCCAAATCAGGATTTGGCTGTGCAGTTTATATGTTGTTTTTTTATATTCTTACACTGTAACAAATCTTCCACATTCAATAAACGAGGGTCGTACTAGTTTTGACAAAGTACTGTGTATCTTAAGGGTATCCGATATGGAACAGTATTCTTTCTACCATTGCTGTTGTAAGACATCTACAATCCACAATATGCCCCATGAATAGTAAGCTAAATATTATTTCCATGAATGTACAAGGTCTTGGTGACAATAATAAATGTAGAGATGTCATTAACTTTCTGAAAAGTAAAAATCCAAACATATGCTGTATTCAAGATACTCACTTTACTGATAAAAACATCCCATTTATCAGAAGCCTCTGGGGCTATGAATGTTACTTCAGTAACTTTAATTCCCAATCAAGGGGTGTAGCAATTTTTATAAATAATAATTTTGATTTCAATTTTTTACAGTCAGAAAAGGATAATAATGGTAACTATATTATGATTAATTTTACATCTTATGAAAAGGTAGTTTCACTTTTCTGTATTTACGGCCCAAACAAAGATGACCCGGAATTCTATAACAAATTAAGAGAAAAAATAAGCAATTTAGATAACCCTGTAATCCTTGTTGGTGACTTTAACTTAGTAATGGACCCCGATAAAGATTATCAAAATTATGTAAATGTAAATAATACTAAAGCTCGGGATAAACTCTTAGAAATAATGTTAGAATTTGAACTAGTGGACTGCTGGCGTGAAGACCATATAGAAGATCGTCAATATACTTGGTTGAAAAAAACTCCTTTAAAACAAGCTAGGCTAGACTTTTTCTTGATATCAGGTACACTTTATTCAAATGTTGAAGATAGTAATATAAATCCAGGCTACAGGACTGATCACTCAATTATTACATTAATTTTATTGATGGATGCATGTAAAAAAGGAGCGTCATATTGGAAATTCAATAATTCTTTACTGAAAGACAAAACATATATTCAAAAAATTAAAGAAACCATAATTAGAACTAAGTTACAATACGCATCAACGATACAAGATTTTCAATTACCCTTAGTAGAAATTTGTAATAAAGATATTAAGTTTGATATTAACGACCAACTATTTTTTGAAACACTTTTATTAGAGATTAGGGGTGAAACTATATCATATTCCTCTTTCATAAAAAAACAGCGTGTAAATAGACAAGAATTATTAGAAAAAGAAATAAACTTAATAAGAAATGAATCAGTAGTTGATACGAATAAACTTGATGAAAAAAATAAGGAATTACAAGAATTAAGAAGGATTCATTTGGAAGGCAAATTTGTACGATCAAGGGCAAAATGGATTTTTGAAGGTGAAAAACCCACTAACTATTTTTGTAATCTAGAAAATAGAAACTATACATCCAAAATCATGAATAAATTATACTCTAAAAGCGGAAATTTACTCACTAATCAAACTGATATTTTAACAGAAACCGCTAACCACTACAAAACGCTGTATGCTAACTCTGAAGTAGAGGAAGTCAACTTAAATAGTATTTTAAACAAAGAAAATGTGTATGCTTTAAATCAAGAAGAACAACTTGAATTAGATCAGCCACTTATGTATGAGGAATATCTCTCCAGTTTAAAAAAGATGTCCAATAATTCTTCTCCGGGTAGTAGCGGTTTTACTGTATCTTTCTATAAATTCTTTTGGATAGATATTGGTCCTTTCCTGACACGATCCCTTAACCACTCTTTTACTACTAAGGAACTATCTATTACCTTGAAACAAGGTGTTATAACATGTATCCCTAAAGGAAATAAAGATAAGCTACATTTGAAAAATTGGCGTCCGATTTCTCTGCTTAATGTTGAGTATAAAATTTTATCAGCCACAGTGGCAGCGCGTCTAAAAAGTGTCCTAACAAAATTAATCAGTGAAGACCAGAGTGGTTTCTTACCTGGACGATTTATAGGTGACAACTTAAGACTTATTTATGATATGATGTATTACACAGAAAAAAATAATGTACCAGGTATGATTCTCCTTCTTGATTTCGCTACCGCTTTCGACAGCTTATCTTGGAATTTCATGTTTAAAGTACTTAAATTTTTTAATATTGGCCCAAATTTAACACAATGGATAAAAATATTTTACACAAATATAGTCTCCTGTGTATCTGTTAATGGAAATTTATCAGACTGGTTTTATATTCACAGAGGTTGTAGACAAGGTGACCCTATCTCTGGCTACATTTTTATTTTATGTGCTGAAATCTTATCTATCCTTCTAAAACAGAACAATCAGATAAAGGGCATCACCGTAAATACAGAAGAATTTTTAGTATCTCAATATGCTGACGACACATCTCTTTTACTAGACGGTTCAGAAAATTCTCTCAGAAACACCATGCTTGTTTTAAAATTTTATGCGAATATTTCTGGTTTAAAGATAAATATTGAAAAAACTAAGGCCATTTGGATAGGTTCATTGAAAAATAGAAGAGACTGTATATGTCCAGACTTGGGGATAACTTGGGAGGATGATTCTTTTACTCTTCTTGGAATAACTTTTAAAAAAAATTTAACAGAAATGATAGACACTAACTTCTTACCAAAATTAAATGACATCCATAAGTTATTAATACAATGGTCAAAACGAATTCTTTCCCCCATAGGTAAAAACGTTGTTATTAAAACACTTGCACTATCAAAAATTAACCACCTGATCTTGAGTCTACCAAACCCAAGTATAAATATTATTAACCAACTCCAAAACATGACATTTAACTACCTATGGGGAGGGGGACCGGACAAAGTTAAAAGGAAAATAGTGACCCAAAATTACAATCAAGGGGGACTTAGGGTAATCGACTTTAACAAATTCATAACTGCATTAAAAATTACTTGGATAAGAAGATTACTTACTAACAATAACAAATATTTTCGCCTTGTTAAGGTTATATGCCCATGTATTAATAATGTTGGAACGTTAGGTGCTGATTATTTTAAATCAAAGCTAAACAATATTGACAATATATTTTGGAAAGATGTTGTCAAAGGGTATGTAGAATTATCGGGCTGTCTTGAAATACAAACATTCTCCGATTTTACTGAATTACCTTTATGGTACAACAGTTTATTAAAAATTGCTGACAAAAGTTTTATGTTTAAAAATTTCTTTGACAAGGGAATAACGTTTGTTAAAGACCTCCTAGATGAAAATGGGGAATTTCTTAATTTTAACAATTTGGAAAACAAATATCAAATAAATGCAAATTTCCTACAACTAAGGAGTATAACAAATGCTGTTAAGTCAGCCCTTACACAATTAAGAATTGTCCAGTCCCCTCAGCAAATATTTGCACCAACAAGGCCATTAATTATTAAGTATATTACTTTGTGTAAGAAAGGATGCAGAAATTGATAAAGAATAAACTAACCCCAATATCCCAAAACAAATGGTCCGAAAATCTCAATTTAAATTATGTTTTAAACTGGAAGTTCTATTATGACATCCCGTTTGTATGTACTAAAGATCCAAAATTACAATGGCTTCAATTCAGAATTAACCATAGAATTTTAGGAACAAACCATCTTCTATATAAAATGGGAATAAAAAACTCAAATGTCTGTTCTTTTTGTGAGCAACATGATGAAACTATAATTCACCTGTTTTGGTCCTGTTCCCATGTTGAAACCTTCATAAATTTGGTAAAAACTTGGATAAATAACAATTTCTCTGATACGAATATCATCTTGCTTAAAGAAGATGTTATTTTTGGTAGTAAAAAATTTTCAAAGGCAATTAACAATGTTATATTACTGACCAAACAGTATATTTACAGTTGCAAAATGAAAAATTGTTCACCTGCTTTAAACACTTTTAAACAAACGGTAATGTCATATATCAAAACTGAAAAGTATCAAGCAAGAAAAACCTGTACATTAAATCTTTTTAATAGAAAATGGCACCACTTTACAGCAGCTCTGGATGAAGATACCTAAACCTTTGACTTCACATATAAATATATTAAAATTATTAGTAATTTTGTATTAGATCCTTACAGTACAAAGTCAAACTTTAACCGAAAAGTCTTCTTTGATACAGAAACGACCCTCTTTTATTTATGTTACTAAACTGCTATCAGGACACAACTTTCATTTATAGCCTATGATCTCCAATATGTATTTGATATTTAAGTTACACTTGTTATAAAATACTATCACATAAAACTAAAAAAAAAAAAAAAAACGTTTTCCTATTTGTGCCTTATTTAAAAAAATGTATGATATGTAAATATGTATTTTCTTATTTGACACATCATGATCTATGTACCCTGTGTTAAAAGTTATTAATTCTGCTTAAATACATTGGAATATAATAAGGGAGGTAATCCAAACAACTTTACTAAATATGTTAAACGGGAATACTCCCCCTTGTGTTTATAGATTAAAATAGTATCTAGTATCATCGACAGTATATATTAGAACACCCTTGTGTTTATAGATTAAAATAGTATCTAGTATCATAGACAGTATATATTAGAACTTATCTTTTATCAGCTAGTGTACATTGTATTTTTCTACGACGTTGAACTTATATTTTATCAATGCACATTGTTCTACGTGTTATTAATTTTGCTTAAATACATCGAAGATAATAAGGGAGGTAATCCAAACAACTTTAATAAATATGTTAAACGAGAATACTCCCCCTTGTGTTTATAGATTAAAATAGTGTCTAGTATCATCGACAGTATATATTAGAACTTATCTTTTATCAGTGTACATTGTATTTTTCTACGACGTTGAACTTATATTTTATCAATGTACATTGTTCTACGACGTTGTTATACTGGCATATGATTAAATATTTTCTTGTTAAACACATCAACCAGTTCATGTTTCATGCAACATAAGTTTTTAAGTGCGCAAAAGAGTTACGTTCAATCACAAATTTTCTAGGGAGTTTATAAGGTATCCATCGACTAATGAGTATTATTATCTTCCTTGATGCTTTGAACAATTTGTGTAAACTATTTTTCGCATATCATGAAATTATCATATTGTACATATTGTATTAATAGTATGTTGAAAATTGGAAAATAAAAAGAGAATTACAAAAAAAAAAAAGATTGCTTTCGGATGTTTCTCACCATCATGCTCCTGACGATTTCCTGAAAGTTACGTTTTCAAATAGAATAAATGACAAACATGAATGAAAAATGTAATACATTTACATACATGTATACGAGGGATGGTCAATATATAACGAGAAAAAGCTTATATTTTTGTTAATACAGTGAAGCTCCGCTTATAAGACCAGTCAAAATCTGCATGTTTTCAAAATAATCAAAGTGGTCTTATTAGCGGAACTTTACATGTTATTTTATGAAAATAGTTTTGGGTGGTGCTCAATACATATGTTACAATGGATCGTACGAAGTAGTGTTCCAATAAATGAAATGATTATTATTCTAGAATATGATTGTGTGCCGACCTATGCATCCGGTAGGCGGTGCAACGCCATTTTTCACAGCATGTAGTATGATACATACTGAATTGTATTCAGAAAGAAAAGGAGAATGGTATTTACTAGATCTTAAGATATTTGATACCAACCCCACAAGTGATTAAAGTTTATTAATTCAATTAAATGGATGCGGTTGTGATGGGTTACACTCGTGCAGCTTTTTAATCAGTCAGTTATGGCCTAGGGTTCGTCTTGACTATTGCTTGAAACATTAGATAGGTATAACTTAAAACCTACTGTTTAATGTATTTCGCAAATTAAATTTATTTGCTCATGTCCTTCATTTTGGTCAATATGAAAGCAAATGTCGCTACTTTTTCCATTCGCAAAATGTCTGAAATTCAGAACCAGTTTAACATTTTGACTCGTAGAAGATCTGTACTATGTTTGTTAATACTATTAGATATGAGTATTTGTACCTGTCAAAGTGACGGATAGTTGCCCTGTATATGGGCAATCTTCAGACCCAATCTCCATAGCGCCCTCGTCATTGATATAAATATTGGCAGCTCTGAAGTCAATATCCACATCTGGTGAAAATGTCAACATTCCGCCATCTTGTATTTCGACGTTATCGAGCGATATTGACGATACATCGACGATAATCCGCTCAGTAATCGTTACACTTCCTCCATCGGTAGGCTGGAAAATAAATCGAGTATTATTTCTATGACATTACATGCCTTTTCTTGTATCAGGGTTAGTATAGCGAGTACAAGTACGTATAGTCTTATACCACACATGTGTGATATAAAGTTGTACTACATTGCTATTTTCCCAATATAACTTTACATTTATTTTGCGCTACTTCTGTCATATAATATGACGAATCTACCACTCGTTGTCAATTGATATATTTTTATTAAACTCATACAGAAAATAAAAGTATGATGTTGTACCATGTCTGTAGTTTATTGTTTTTTAATTGTATCGTACTTGAATAATTTTGTATAAAGTCCAGTAAGGATATTTGGACAGTGACGGCATCGTTAATGTGTACCCAAAAGATTAAAAACCATTGCTTAAATAGGTAGAGTTTAGGTTGGTATTGAACTGTTGGTATAAACATTTAAAATTGTTTTACACCGTAATAATGGATTGTTCCACTGCGTCACTGTATTCTAACCCTAACTGGACTGTCACCAAACAAAACTAGCTCTTCTACACAAAGGTGGCACAGTGCCAGTTTGGAAAAAAAATATATATATATAAATCCGTCACTGAGCTAAGTATACTATGAAGTTATAAAGCCTACTACATGTCTATGTCCACTGATACTGCCACCTGTGCTTCTGCATGTAAGCTGCTTAAAATTTCACCATATTTCACACAATTACCTTACCTGACCAACCTTATATTCGGCGCGAATCGATCAGGGAAGGCAGGACTCAACAGACACTGATTCTACAGGCTCTTGTTTTAGTTGACTTTACATCGTTTATCAAAATATCATACATGGATTATAAATTTTGTTCAACTAACGAACAGTTGTGTACATCTGGGTACTGTTTTATCAACGAACTTACGTCCATATTTAAATTCTGTATATTTCTTGAGCTACAGCAAATTGTAGAAATTCATAAACTGAATCTTGAATCTAGTATTGCAGCTCCATTTATCACGCTTTATAGTTGTAAAAGTATTACAAAACATTAAAATTTGATCGGGAGTTTAAGATTTGCGTAAATGGTTTGATAAAACAGTACCCAGGGGTCCGTTTCATAGACACAGCTTGGCTAAGATTCGACAGCATCATGGTCATCTACATGTAAGCATACTATTAGTTACGATATGAACTACAGTTACTAGTATCAGTATTTTTTTAACTTTAAGATATTGTTAGAGTTTACACAGTATGCTCTCAATAATCGACAGACATTTTTTATCTTAACTAAGATATGTATATGAAACGGGCTTCAGGGCCGGTATTTATAAAGCATCTTAAGTGAAAACTTAGAATTTTCTTAAGATCTCAAATTGTCCTTAACTGTATCAGCTAAACAGGAAAACTAATATTAACAATTATTTACACTGTTTAGAAGCATTGCGTACTGAAGAGCTACAGTAACCATATAGAAAATATGGGCTAATTTATTTCGTTTCATGTGAAATTTGGGCAGTTCAATATTTTAATTTAAGTCAAAATATTTAAGTTTTTACTTAGGATGCTTTATAAATACAGGCCCGGCACAACGGTCGTAACCAGAAAATGATAAAATGCGTAAAGGAAACATAAAATCTTCAAGAGTTTACAATAAATATTGTAGTAAATCTATGCTTTATACCCGGAGAGCAACAAAAACCAATTCAACTTTGTAATAAAACATTGATATACAAATGTAATTAAATCTCACATAATTTCTAGTACAAAGAGTTCTCCGGTGATCTCGTTATAGATATAATGTTGTTTGTATTGCCGTTTATGACCGAAGGCTGGTTTTGAGAATCTTAGATGCAGTAATCCAGTCCGATGAACCCGATATGAACTCGACCAACAATAGCCAGTAGCAATATCAACTAATCAAACTATTTAGGTTTAGATTTGTTAATTGCATTTGGCTATTGCAATAATAGATTGAACTTTTTGCATTGTACGATAACTATGATTGATATAAGAAGAAATGAAAAATACAGTCAAATAACCGTCTCTGTGTTTTTATCAACACTTTGTACACTGTCCTTCAAAACCCTAACCATGCATATCCATTTTTTCCCCTAAAGCTGGCATTTTCACCATTGTTCATACTTCACTTTAATTTGTTTAACAAAAGATAATCGAAAACTAGACATATAGTGAAATTAGTTAATTTTCATCATGTTTTTGTTGTTGTTGTTGTTTTTTTGCCTTCGTCTACATGTGATAATATAATATGTCATTCATCGCTATGTAATATAATGTTTTATTTTCTATTCATTTATATGTACTCATGACTGTAATTATGCATCTTATGGCGTTGCTGATTTGTTTAATTTAGCAGTTACTATATGTATGATTATGTTTAAACCATTTATCACATGTTTATAATACTATGTTAAGTCACTGAAAACAAATATTAAAAGGGGTGTTCCGAAAGAAATTTATGCAACTGGCTCTTTACTTTTTATTGACAGAACCATTTACAATAAATTAACTGATAAATTCAATATTAAAACTATGTTTTATCGTTTGCGAAAGGTACAACACTGAAGTACTTCAATATGGCTGACCACATAAGTTCCCTGGAAACATACCTTTGTGGAACTGAATGACATCTTAAGAGAGTGCATTTGTCATCATCATCATCTTTTTTAATAAGCCCGGTTTTCCTGGAGAACGGCTCATATTATAAAAGTGGTTTTTTTTGGAAAAAGTTGGCGAATCTGTAAATTCTCAGATAATCCATGTGTATCAAATTAGAGTAATTTAAAACAAACTTGGAGCTGTGACAAATATCCGAAAATGCCGTTTGTACATATTGAACAATATCCATAGCACTAAATTACTTTTTGTGACGGAGCGTTACGTTACTTAAAAACGGATACACGTCGACATCTATGGCGTACGTTTAGGGTCAAAACTCCTATTTTGTAGGTACTTACTAAATATTCAATATTGAAATTGTGTACGTGAAAGTATTAACCATAGTTCTGAGGCTCCATCTAAATCGCATTAGTAGGTATATAGACAAATGAAAAATGTTTAAAACTTCCATAAAGGGTGAGCATTAATATAATTGTGGTAACATAAAAAAAACTCTAAATAACTTTGTCAGTTGTGTAAATAATATTGCTTGTTGTATGTCATTGTTTAACATATACATGTAAATTTTATTCAGGACATAAATCATTTTCCAATGTTACATACATATTGTGTTCCCAGCAGATGTTTGTTGCGTTTTCCTTAATTTTGAAAAAAACTGCCAAAATCAGCAGCAAATGACGTCGTAAATTACCAATCAATTCCTTACATTTTACCCATTGATGCTTTTAATTTCAAGTTGTATTGTAGTTTTCAAATCCAATAATTACATGTATACTAGTTTGGTATTATACACTCCTTCCTTCAGGCACTTCCATGATCATAAATCCAAAGGATTTTAGTCCGGTGAGTGTAGGTGGGCAAATTAAAATGCGGTGTTCAGCGAAATGATTTCTGATCGCAAAAGTTTCATCCACGACGTTGTTGTTATCAATTTCACGTAACATGCATTTATTTTCAACATCTTATACAGAAAGTTAGCTAGTTAGCTTTGCAATAAGGGTCAAACCACTTCTCTATCATTAAATCTGACAAAGTTATTAAAGTTATTTAATAGTGGACTAAGTTACCATTACATATATTAATGATCATCCTGCACATGAATGTAAATGTAAAAAACAATGTTATCGCTTGCCGAATTAATTATTAGACATTATAGCAGTGTCACTTACATAACTGGTTGCAGTCCAAGCTTTCAACCCGGCTCTCTGGTGTGGACATTCGCTTCTAACAAGCACAAATATACACGAAGAAACTAAGACAAGTAGTAACTGGTGCATCATGCCGGTTTGCGTTTTCTTACTTCTAAATTAGAACAAACGCACAACCCAACTCCAACTGGAGATATAAGCATGAAAAAGGAATACCGGCTTTTATACCCGTCCCCCAAAAGGCACAAAGCCGATTAACGTCATAAATTGGCCAAAAAATAATTAAGATCTAATCTTATAAATTGCAACGAAATGGTAAAAATTATTAAACATTGCGTGGGCGATATATTGATGTCGTTAATTAAACCAGAGAGATAATCTCATAAATAAACAGGTATTTGTGAAAATAATCGCATATTTATAAGCGAATTAAAACCCTGCTGGCGATTTGGCATTGTCCTGTTACAGGAACTTGTACGGCACCTGTATTGCCCGCTAATTAAGACTAACCTGTCGTTGACATTTTATGCTACATTTAGGATTTTATTTGATTATTTTAACGATATGAAACTTCGAGTGACCCATATTTGGGGCAGATGAACTCTTATAATACTGGTGTCCAAAAACCAGGATTGTCCAGAAATAGGGGTCCTTAGAAACCGTCCGCTGTCTGACACGGTCGATACGACGTGTCACTGTCATATTATGTGCTAAGTTGGGGAATATTGAAGTTCGATTAGCACGCGGATAATCAAAAATAGGCAGATCGAAAACAAATTATCAAAACAAAATAATCAAACAGCAAAGAAGTCGACTTCTTTGCAAACAGCAAAATTACAAATCGAAAGTTATATATTATGAAAGGTATCAGTAAGCATATTCCAAAACTGCTACATTGGAAGATCTCGATACGACGCGTCGTGCACTCTCATATGATGTGCTAAGTTTGAAGTTCAATTAGCACACAGATAATAACAAACAATTTTTTGAAGATCACGACATTCTGAAGAATTGTCCGTTTACATAGGAAAAACAGCCTTTTGTACACGAAAACACCTGATGTTCCTGAAAATTCCTAACAACATCTACCCATAGCATAGTTGATGGAGAGCCAGATGGACAGCAGGTTGGATTCCCGAAATATGCAAGTTATGTTCTGTTGTTTTCTACGGTCATACCCCGAATATTTGGAGTTGCGGTTAGATCGCAAGCTGGTCCGTTAGTACTTTTCATATTGAATTTCGTAAATATTTTTTTAAAAATCTTGTTAGTTCATCACTTATTACTTTATATAGACATGGAAAATGCACTGTGAAATAGTTAAAATATTACAAATGTATATGATTATTTCTGGAATACATAACAATTATTGTACACCTTGAACCATTACATTACTTAGTATAATGTTGTTTGCTCATGGGTCATTTTTGATCTTAACAATCTTATAATGACACATGTAAAACTTATTCTGAATAAACTTGTAAAACTTGTAAAATGACTTGTTTTGTTAATAGGTCGAACATCCAGATATACTGTGTCGGAAATGTCCAATGTGTTCTGAGAATTGCCAAGGTGATCCGTGAATGACCGAGGCAATGACGGGAATAGTCGAAACTATTCAGGGAATAGCCGAGTTGTCCCGACGGACAAATCAACACTCTTGCAACGATCACTTCGAGTTTAAAGTATGTGTACACGTATTCTTTTCTTCTATGTAATTTGCAGGGCCGTTCTTAACGTGTCCGGGTGTAAAGCGCCGATACACGCGAGTCCTACCAGTTCATATCTAGTTGGTTTGGAAACACTAAATAGCGTTTCAGAAATGTTATGTTTGAAATGCCTTTTTTATATAACATCAAAACATTTGGGATACGACTAAACCAGCAGTTATTAATTTGTCTGAAATGATCAAGTTTCGCCGTCTTTTTCGGAGCAGCAGTCGCATCCAAGTGGTTAGAACGCTGAACTTGTAACCCGGTGAGTTGGGTAATATTTCCGCTCGCTCAAGTAATATATTTCCATGTTTGACGAAAATGTTGATTTCCCTCCTCACGACTTAAAGTATTTTATAGTTGCGGCGACACATGATAATAATTTAGTATTGGTTATTGTTAGGATATAGTTCAAGAAAACTGTAGTTAGGTTAATCGGTCACCGTATACAGTATGGTATGGAACGTATTTTTGGCTAACCCCGCCAGAAGGAATATGTCAACTCAAAATTAAAAATACAATGTTTTTTTATTCTTTTAACAACTTTATAATTACATCATCGACGCCAAAGTCTCGAATGAGTACAGAACAGTACAAGTGTCTATATATTTTTTCTACAAAATGTCATAGATTTTGTCCGAACGAACTCAACCATTTTGACAATTTTTGTATTAATTATACAATGTGATTCGTTGACCAATGGTCTTAAAATCTTAAAAATAAACTGTATCAGTATAAATTTGAAAAAGGCGTTAAAGTGGAATAATAATCGTCGCTTTAATCCTTCGGGTATGCAAATATCGCTTCAAATTAGTGGACATGTATTATGGTTTTATTATCATTTTATTTATTGTAATAACGATGCAATTGTTGATCAAAACGTGATTTAAACTCTATAATCTGTTATATTATTATAACATTATTACGTGTATTGACTAGTCACCTGACAAACTTTTATCGCTTAATTAAATCTAAACTAAATGCGAGCAAGTACATGTATAGATTGTACTTCTGTCAATCAGATCAGTTATGATAATAATATCAACAGATTGTACTTTCTGTTTTGATTACCCTGACGTCTCTGATCTATATATTGTTGTTATGTACGAGTATATATACAGTGCCCACCAAAAATATAGATACACTTTTTGACAGATGCAGAATTATAATTGGTTTAATTATTCCATATCTTTTGGTCTGACGGTAACAATGTTTGCAATTTCTGAAAAAACAGTTAATGAAGGAGTAAAAAATGTGACAGATAGAAAGATGAACATTTTCTGATTTAAAAATAAACTATGGGGTTCAAAGGGCTGAATTTGCCATATTATATGATCATGTTGTCGTTCAAAGCTGGCAAAGAAACTTCATATTTTCCATCTAGGGTACTAATCAATGTATTGTCTTTACACTAAATAAAAAAAATATTCCTGGTCTTCAAAAACATTGTTGCTTCTCAGATTTGCAAGTAGTGTTATACAGGCAAGTAAATTGGGTAAACTCTATGTATTTATATTTTTGGTGGGCACTGTAAATATACGTTTTGTTCCTGAGTGTACATACAGCTGGCTTAGAATGAGAAGGTCGTACGTGCCACTTACGACCTTATAGACTAATGTATATTTGAAATCTACAACATATGACGCTTCTTATAAGCCTATTTTCATAACATTATAAACAATGCGAACTTGTCATGTCGACCAAACTGAAGTTGAAAAAGCTTGTTTTACCAAAGAAAAGAGTGATTGTCAGACAGTTTTTCTTTCTTTCTCAAAATATTAATTTTGTAGTTACGACCTTCTCATTCTAAGCCAGTAATATAATGTAGATTCTATGTATACATATAGTTGTACATTTTTAGAATTCCCCTTAGTTTGCGCTGAAACCTGTATACATGCACAGTGTATAAATTTATTGCTGGTCTGTGTTAGTGTTGCACTGAAACAGAGACGCGAAGTCCATGGTGCTTCTACTGACAGGTTTATTTGGGAGCATTTTAAGCAGTGGAAACAAAGAGTAAGGAGAGTGCTAAATCTGAATGCTAGGGTGACTATTGTCAAAAAAGTTCTCTATTTAAGGAGTAAACCTGTACGCTCAGCTAACAAGATATGTCATATACCAAAATGTTCGGGACAGTCTGTAGTATCCGAGACTACTGGCATAAATTGCCAGAGGTGGTAGCGTTCCGAGAAACCCAAGATGGCGTCCAAGATGACCACCGTTTTCCTTGATGTAACAACAATCCTAAGACTGTACAAATAGACGTTTGTGGAAGGGAGCACAAAAACAAAACATTTGTTTATAAAATAAGATTTATTTTTCAAGTCATGATTTTTTAAAATAAAATATGAGTATGCCAATCCAAAATACATGCTACACGTAACGCATCCACACAATGTTCATGTTAGTAGTACATATTAATGTTACATAAATAGTAGATGCCTGAAATTGTGAATCCTCAAATAAGAATGTCACCTTAAAATTTGGCTGTCCCCTTGGGTGACCTTCTGTAGTAGGGTGGACAAAATAAATGTCACACACAGACAACCAAACATGAAATAAGAACAGCAAAGACTAGAATCACAGTCAAACTGCTACACAATTATCTCCCTTGCTTAACCAAATCTACACTGAGAAAGCCAACCGTGAAAGCTCGGCCATTTCCATAAGTCTCCGGTAAATATATAATTATATAAGTATTATTTGCATTGGAAAAAGGCCAAGGTGATCAGAATGTGAGGGAGTAGAAGACTGGTGCCGCAGTCAGCTTTGAACTGTTGTAGTCCACTTTGAACTGTTGCAGTCCATTTTGAACTGTTGTAGTCCACTTTGAACTGTCACAGTACACTTCGAACTGTCGCAGTCCACTTTGAACTGTCACAGTCCACTTTGAATTGTCATAGTCCACTTTGAACTGTCATAGTCCACTTTGAACTGTCGTCTCAAAGTAATTTCAGAATACTCATAACAGGAACCATGCAGTCTAAGAGAGTAGTAAGAGAGAAAACTGTATAGGAGTCTGTCAGAAAGAAAAGGCAGATTAAAACAAAAAGGCCAAATTCTCGTATAAAATATGATACATTGTTCAATGAAAGACATTACCTCATCACAAAAAGCAAATCACTGAATAAACTATTAAGCAATCAATGTAGGCAATGAATACTCTCACACGTTTGCTTGACACTGGGATATATGTTTTGGACGTATTGCACAGCCAGCTGAAGATATGATAATGAAGGGACAATAACTTTGTAAGAAAACTGCAAAAGAATATGGAAATTAAACGAAAACAAGGTTTTAAAACATTGCAACAGAAATGTCGACCATGTAGGGATAGAAAAATATTGCCAGATGTTTCAATATATAGGACTCCTTCATTATGATCTCTAGATCAGAGTATAATACATTGGTAACCACATTTACCCCGAAACACTTTACTTTATAGACAACTGGTTCAATAACCCGATCAAATACTGGATTTATGTTTAATACATCTCCATACTATATAATTTATCATGTAACTCCATAGCTCAGTGGTTAGTGAGTTTGCCGTCTTATCTGGCAACCCAGGTTCAAATCCGGGTGAAGGTACATATATATGCCTCCCATGTTTTAGTAGAAAAAAAGCAAATAAAGGCTATGCTCGGTATGCTCGGCATACTGATTATTCGAACTAAGACTGCATTCAGTAACGCTTATACCCCAGTGGTAGCCTTGTCTATGATAACTAACGATGAACTTGTTTTACATTAATTCTTAATGAATGGATTGAATCCCAACCAGTGGGTGCATGTATTATAATACAAGGGTCATCGGCCATATATCGCTGGCTTTGAATGAGAAGGTCGTAAGTACAGAATTGATATATTGTGAAAACAAGAAAAAAATGTCAGAAATTTACTCTTTACGTATGGTAAAACAAGCTTTTATAACTTAAGTTTGGTCAACATGACAAGTTCCAATTTTGATGAAAATAGGCACATATGAAGCGCCTTATAATTCCTATTACAAATGTGTACCAGTCGTATAAGGTTGTATTACTTAGTAGTAGTTACGACCTTCTCATTCTAAGCCAGCAATATATCTATAAAGCTATATATATCTGTAAACTATGCATATATCTGAAATCTATAACAATATATACACACATGTATAATGTCAAGGAAGACGTGCAAGGGAAGCGTTTAACATATACTATACTAGTGGTGTAACGGTACACCGCAGTACATGTCTTGAGGCCCATTATGGAAGATTGAATTATTGTAAATAGGGTAGCCTCTTAAATATAAACTTCACTCACTCACTTACACCACAAACTTCAGTCCAACATGGTTCAGTCAGAACAACATTTCTCAATTTCAATACAGTTCAGTGTTCGATTTTTTTATGAACAGAATAATATTCAGACAACAATAAACATTCAGCAGACTTCTGATTTTGTATAATTACCATGCATCAGTTGTTTTGATTGGCATAATATAAACTTCATACTGTAGAAATTCATTTAAAATAGTCGATAGACACATTATAATTTGCTGTAATAGAAGCAACAAATTCATTGCGTAGAATGTCTGCAAAATGTGACTTAAAAATTGTGGTATGTACTAATAAGCTGTTGTTTGTGAATAGCAAATACCAAACTATACCGAACCATTGGAAAAATTAATGGTAGGTATCGTATTGCGAGGTATTGTTACACCCCTAGTATATATGCAACTAACTGATCATAAATATGTAAGCATATATTGACATTTTCAAGTTATAATGATTATATTGACATGTGCACATAAAAATAATATTGACACTTATAAATATATTGACATTTTAACATATATTTTGACACTTTTACATTATAATTATTTTGACACTTTTACATATAATTATCTTGACAGTTACACATATTTTGAGCAGTTATATATACAAAGCATGGCATAAATTACAATACATTCAGAAATGTTTCTCAAGCAATATTCTATACAACAGCATTCAATAATTAGAAGGGTCTGTTTCATAAAGGTATCTTATAACTAAGATTCAACTTCTCCATATGCTATTTTTGAGCAGACAAAGATAGCTAGACTAGTACAATTTCAAGCAAATTTGAATAAACTAGAATTTTCATAATTCAATTACCGGAAATTTGATCTCAATACTGTACGGAAAGTCTGATCTTATCTAAGATATGTCTATGAAACGGGCCCCAGGTCTATAAAGTATGATATGACATGCATAACTCGGACATTTATCATGTGCCATCTTGGCAGTCAGCACCAGGCTTGGCATCAAGAAAAAAACACAAGCACTAAATATAAGCAACTTAAGCAAGCAATAAAATATATATACTCAAAGACAGAAGTTTTGTACAGGTTATTGAATATTCAACTTTTTGTAATGTGAAAAAAATGTCCACAAAATATATTTTGTCTTGACTGTATCTGGACTTGAAAGATATGTAGTAAGCCTTATATGAATGGCGATCGAGTACCATTATATTATTTGACAGACCATGATGTTAATAAATATTGCATGCATAAATGTATAAAGGTACAGAATATTTTACATCGGCAATTATTTTCTAGCCCTCCACAAACAGTCACAATATGTTTGGTTAATATGAACTAAGGCACCGCCTAAATGAGGGATTAAATACACTTTGGATATCTGCTAAGCTATGTTTCAGATAGAAACTGACTAAATATGAGTTATAAAATATACAAAGATAGTTATTGATCAGCAACTGATTACTTTTCCTCTTTAAATTTAAGACCAGAAATAATAATTGTTCAAAATTTTAGATTGGCTATGTATCTGTGGTTTAAGTTTGGAATAAGTGTAGGCATCCCTCACCTTGAGTTTTACCTATATTATACTGATTTGTTATACATTGCAACGTAACGTCACGAGTCTATTTGGCGTACTTTTGGTATGACGTCATTTCCTGGTATTTGTGACGTCGTGACATCACATCTTGTATTGGCGCCGTGTATCCAGTACAGTAGCGTATTTCTTACTTCCCTTTGTTTTCTTAAATAGTTTGTTTTATTTATTGAATATTTTTAAAGACGGTTATAATTCGAAAGAAAATGATAGGGGGCAACCGTTTACAGATTTCTATTTTTTTCATTTTCAAAGGACCATTCACCTCGGAAAACTGCCTGAAATTTTTTACCGGAAATAACTTTTTCTGAAAGCATTAGTACCTGCAGAGACTCGACGAAGATACGCACGTGGACATTATTGGTATGGGTATTTACAATAGCCAGCTTCGCTGGCTATTTAATCCCCTAATAAAATACATTATATCGCTGGCTTAGAATGAGAAGGTCATAAGTACGAAATCAATATTTTGAGAAAACAAGTGATTCTGGGTCAAACTTACTCTTTACTTTATATTGAAAACACGCTTTTCAACTTCATTTTCCCAATTTTCATTAAAATTAAGCTCATAAGAAGTTCCATATGCAGATTTGAAATATGTAAGGGTCTTATAAGGTCCTAAGTAAAAAAGGTATGAGGAAATCAGACAGGGAAGGTAGAACTCAACCTAACCAGCCGAGCACAGAAATCAGAAACACCTCAACACAACAACACTGAGCAATACCCACACATAAGCCAAAGAAACAATAAAAAATCAAAGTCCCCGCCAAAAAAATGCAAAATGACCCAATTTCACAAAGAAATTATACAACAGCGGTTGAACCTATGTAGTACTTAAGACATTGACTTTCTAAGCCAGCGATATGTGCACAACAGAAATGGAAGACATAGGATTACAGAACTAACAAATCTCTATTACAGAAAGGCCATTTCTGTACTTCATTAGAACATGTACAAAATAAGTAAAATGTTATCAAGAAATATTATAAATACTAAATAATTATCATTAACAGTGTTTTTAGTGTGTTTTCTTACTGAAATTCAGCATACTAACATACTACAATGTAGAACAAGCTATGTGTATAATAAAATTGCATCAAGTAAACTTTACACTGAACTTTATGATACGTGAGAACTTTTAACATGTTTTACAGAACTCAATATATGAATACAAAACACTCCTGGTAATAGTTTGAGAACAAAGAACATACAGAGCCTACATAAAGTAACATGCTATTGCACAACTCCAAAATTAGAAACTAAAATTAATTAAGTACAAAGTCAGATGATTATTTATAATAATAAGCAGTTGGCCATTGTTTATGATAAACTATATATATAGTAAGCAAATAACATACAAATAATTGGTACGGAAACAACCATCAATGAACAGCAAAGATATCTTAAAATATTGAGAGTGCAGTGACCTGTCTCGGAACAATAACACATCCCCAAATACTGAGGTTTTTATATATTTTCAAGGTGACAACTCAGTACTGCCATATTTATTACAATAACGTTTTGATGAAGAGCCAACAGGGTCATTGTAATGACCCCCAGGGTCAAGGCCAAAGCAAAGCACTACTAAGTGCCTTCATTCGATTGAATACAGAAAGCATGAACTACCTCCCTTGGAAAGTGCTATGTTATGTAGCACTTTGCTTAGGCAATGGACACCAGACTGTTAATATTTCCATACACAAACACAGACATGAGTATCAATCACAAGCACTCAATAGAATCAGTAAATTATAACTGTTATCACATTCATTTTATAAAACCAATCAGACAACAGGACCGACATATCAGTGTTTGACGGCCAATGAGGTAGAGCTGGTTCTCAGCAGTAAGAAGGGCAGTACCAGTAACACACCACCAACTATATAACACACTTCTGATCCACAACTCCAATATACTGAAACATAATGTCAGACATATTACAATAAACAGTGTAGAATTATTTTTAAAACTGAACTCATGAATATTCTGTGCTTATCTACTGTAGAATCATTAATTTTCAGGATGAGACTTAAAACTGAGGTCCCATGTATGGGTGCTTTACATCTGGCATGTAAAAGAACCCGGGATGCTTCTGGAATTGTGGCGTCCTCTGTATCATGCACCATCCCCAAAAACTAAAAGTACTAAAACTCTTCTTGGGGGCTTCCCCTAATGGATTATCTGTCGGCGAGGATAAATAAATGCATTAAAATCAAAGCAGCCCTGTCATGGTAGCAATAGGCTGCTCCAGTCAGAAGATAAAGCAAGAATAACATAAAGAACACATTAACTATGTTCTGTAGAGAGAATAGGTGTTCCATTAAAATTCTATAGCCCTATAATTAAGGCCCAACTTTCTTGTGGAAAGGATTAATTCCGCACGAGAACCTTGTAATATACAATTATATATTCATGCATTATATTCAGGATCAGTGACTATTTTACGACTATGAAGGTTGATGACTCTAGTTTAAATACTTTATATAAGAGTTAGGAGAAAAACAAACACTAGAGCTATCACAGGAGTGATGAATCATACCCCTGCAGCACCGCCTTGACACAGGAATATTATTTAAAATTATAGTCTAAACAACACATTTGATGGAAATCTGCTGCTATACAGATTGAAAAACACCATGATTGAAATTTCATGACTTTGTACCAAGCAATTTTAAAATCCAGTAAGAAATGACAAAGTTACAGAGCGGACACGATGCTAACATAACGACAAACCAACAGACCAACATGGTGACTCCAGTATACCCCCTTCAAACTTTGTTTGCGGGGGTATAATAATAATTATTATATCAAAGCCATTCCACACCGAGGTAACTGTATCTGTGAAAACGAAAAAAAAAAAAAAAATTGTATAGAAAAACATAATTTTCAAAAAAAATGTTTGTTTTTTTTTCATTTTCAAAGATAGAGTTCCTATGATTCCATACAATATAAGAACATAAATGATCAGTACATACCAGTAGAAGCAAATACAGGACCAAGTGCTCTAGCTAGAGCCCCTAGGGACCGGAATATACCCATAATCATTCCTTTTTGATCATTACCACCATAAAGTGAAATCATAGTAGTTAAACATGGAACCACAGTAGCTGATGCTGTAATATAAGTAGTTAGAGTTAAACAAAATTACATAGTTTATCTTTTAAAATATACAAATTTAAATAGTACACTTAAAACTAATATTCTCCCTCGAAGCAAGGACATGGTCCTATTAGACAGGGATAAACCTAACTGATGCTGAAACATAAGCGCAGATTTTACTTAATACTACTTTACTGCCTCGAAGCAAAGTCATGGTCCAATTAGGTAGGGATAAAATCTAATGGACACAAACTAAAAAGTTCTGTTTTAGAGAATGCATAACAAATACCTGCATTATTTGAAAAATACCATGATTAACCATACACATGCATTAACTCCAATAAATGAGATTTTAATGTATTGGTTGTCTATCAACAAACGAAAGTACCGCTAATGGTAAACAAATAAACTTGAGTATTTTTAATTTAAAAATAATCACCATTATTTTGATAGTAGCAACAAAATCTTTTTGTCAGTCCTACTGTTACCATCAACTTTTATGACAAACAAAGTGTAAAGCGTATTTCCAACTAAGCATTTTAGCATCAGCAATGTATTCCCTATTTAATAAATGAGCATTGGAATACGTTGGGAAAAGGGTCATCATTGTCTAGGGGAAGCTTCAGAAAGTCATAAGAAAACTTGTAAAATCCCGGCTCCTGAAGCTCAATTATTTCTATCAGGAGTACATAGCCGATGCAACAAATGTCCAGTGAAACCTGGGCCAGTATTTATAAAGCAGCTCAAGTCAAAACTTAAATATTTTGACTTAAGTTAAAATATTGAGCTACCCATACTTCACAAGAAATGAAAAATAGTCCATGTTTTCTACATGATTATTGCAGCTCTTTACATAATGCTTCTAAATAATGTAAATCATTCTTAATATTAGTTTTCCTGTTGTGCTGAGATACACTTGAGGAAAATTTGAGATTTTAAGACAAAGTTTTCACTTATTATAAGATGCTTTATAAATACCGGCTCTGGGCTTAATCTTAAGTACATACTGTACGCTTATTGATAATAAATCGATGCATGTAACACAGGTATGCCCCCATGGCAGCCTAATTGGTGAAAATTGTTAAGATCACAGTGACCTTTGACCAACTGACCTCAAAATCAATAGGCGCCATCTACTGTTGCTGGCCAACCACCGTTATTAAACGGAAACGATTTTGGTCTACCAACAAACATGAGAAAAGCAATATACCCCCTAATCAAAGATTGGGGCATAATAAATAGATCTGTTTGGTGTTTTCAAAAGACATAATAGAATATATATAATAGGGCTGTAATGGTATACCGCGGTACACGAAAGACCGCAGACTTTAGTCCCACACGGTTCACGGTACAAGAGTTGCAAATTTCGGTACGGTTCGGTATAAGTTTTTTATGAGCAAAATAATATTCAGAGAACGAAAATGTCTGAAAGCCCTCTGATTATGTATAATTACCACGCATCATTCGTTTTCATTGTATCAAGATATGCCTCATATTGTCGAAAATCATTTAAAATAGTTGATAGCCACATAACAATTGCTGTTATAGAATCAACAAATTCATTGTCACTTAAAAATTGTAGTATTTGAACTGCTGTTAGAGGATATTGAATCATACCGAAATATACCGAACCGTCAGAAAAATTGACGGTACGTATCATATCGTGAGATGAGCGTACCGTTACAGCCCTAATATATAACATAGTGATACTTACCAAATGAAAACAATGCTAAAGAGACATAAATCCAGAAAGCTGTTGAAGCGTACGCCATAATGAGAAAAGATGGGATAAGGATGATGATGCCTCGTGCTGCGATGCTCAATTCTTTACCAGCTGGTACTCGTCTAACATAACCACCTGAAATAGTTCATACGAGAGATTAAATCAACCAAAACCTAGTACTGTAAACCAATTTTACTTTAGTGAATACTAAATTTGGTAATTTTCCGATAGTTGGCATATTCGTGACTACAAATGTTTAAAGTCTCCCTCAATGTCTATAGTAATGGTTTGAACACTTGCTTGGCTAATTAATTTCAGGAATTTGTGCAATTCACAAACTCCGCAAAATTATATGGTGTGAAATCATTTCTTGATAATTTATACAGTATACCATAAATAGAAAGGTGATATAACCAGTTTGCAAACTCATCATTTCAATCGGTATTACAGTGGCTAGCTTGAAACTTGAGGTTAGGGACTGACCTGAGATATCATTGTAAGAGTGTGCCAATAAACTTGATTATTGGTTTAATAGACAAACAGAACAAATCCACATGCCTCCTCACAAAATTATTTTGTAGAGGAATAAATATACTTGACAAAAAAAAGGTTTTTATACCGCCTAAAGCTAGTCAGAAGGTAGAAAATAACAAATAGGATAATACCATATATATTTTTATTTATTCATACTTATTTCAGATGAACCTTTATGATTCCTGACAATTTCCTGTTATCCATTGAACTGATGGTATGAGAAGACTTAAGAGCTGTCGGAAGGACAGCATGCTCGACTAATGAGTTATTGATAGTAAAACAAGAAATCAAAACCTATGTCAAGGTCATACAAACTGGGCCAAAGTTCTGTCAAAATCCATGCTATTATCGGCCTTGAGCAGTTATTGGCATTATTATATAGATATTTATACATATAAATTCACATAATTTTTTACGCTTCCATAAAATGATGTTTTATTTATGTATACATGTTTAATCCCCCTATACAATTTATCATGCATATCCCTAAGATCTTAGATATCCCCAATGAACAAGTTTCAAACTATTCCAATCAGTGGTTACATGAGCAGAGATACCAGCTTATCTTAACATTAATATTCTTAGTCCAAAAAGGGCCATAATTCTGCAAAAACAAAAATCACAGTTATGTGACATGTCCCTATAATCTCAAATATTCACAGTGAACAAGTGTGTGAAATTTCACACCATTCCCTTCATTGGTTACAGAGATACCAGTTTACATGCAAAATTTTTTAACACTTATAATAAGTTCAAAAGGTGCATAATTCAGTCAAAAAGACCTGCCCGAGTTATGGGACATGGTCATTGACCTTCAATAATGAAATGAAAGACCTGTGTGAAGTTAATATCTTCAGTGGTTGTTTAGATATACAAAATTTGCATGTGAAACATTTTTAACCATTACGTCAACGCAGACATGAGTAGAATAGCTCAGATTTTTTGTTAAATAGTCGAAATAAAAAACAAGCCTCCAGTGAACGCTGAGTTTCAAGCAAGGGATTTACTAGAATCATTTTGGTTTCATCTTTGGTATGACACAGTCGAGAATTGAATTGCAGACCTGGTGCACTCAAAGTGAATACTCTACAACAAAGCTTATAATGTTAAGAGGAATTATATCAAGGACCAAGGCCCGTTGCAAAGCTGAGAAATTTGAGAAATTAACAAAATATGCACGATTTTGAAGAAAATAAATGCCTCCAATAGACCCTGGAAAGGATTTGCCACGGTGCTTTTTGGCCTCTGGATATGGCCTGAAGGACCTGTGATACTCAGACAATGTTACATACCTTGTACAGCAGACATGATGAAGCCAATAAAACAAAACATCTTCCCTTGTTGCATACTGCAAATATAAACACAATAATGTATTCAATATGCTCACAAATAACTATTAAAATTCAATGTTTTATTGCTTTGGCACAATAAGTCTGGCTGTTACATAATAATAATCTCGCTATATCAGTGTGTAGAATCACATGATCAAATGAATAACGTTCACACTCAAAACTATTGTGATTTGTTGAGTTTCTTCTTGATTAAAATGGTCTGGCATTTAATATGGTTTTATTATATAGCCTAAAGAATATCCTGTATATGTAAGAATACTTGGCAAGTACCGATTTCGCTCCAGCTTTGGCTGTTTTTACTTCTCAACCAAATGCCTTTTCGATGCAGTTTTCAACCCATAATAATGATTTGTTCAAGCATCTGTTAACAGCAGCTAAAGATAGAGCAAATTCCGTAATTTCCTAGTGTTTCTACATACATAGGAACTTCTTTAGGCTGTAGTCTGTATAGTAAAATCATATTAAGTGCACAATTGTTATCATCAAGAACAAAACTCACCCAATAGGGACGAAATCGCAATTGAGTTGAATGTAAACGTTATTCATTTGATCAAGTGATTCTACACACTGTATAGTATAATATTATACTAAGATGCACAGACTAATGAGTAGGCCGTTCACTATATTCCTCCCAATCTATAGATAGGGGGGACATAAAAATCTTTGATTACATATTTTTTAAGTCAATTAGTTGAGGGGATTAAATTTAGCAATCTATTTCATTCATGAAATCAAAGAAAACTAATTTGACATGAATATTGTAAACCAAGAAATTATTTCGCAGCATGATTTAATTTCACAGAGTTTGTGAGTTGTAGAAATAGACAAAATTAAGTAGCCGAAAAGTGTCCAAACCATTAAATGATTAATATGGAAACTGCAGGAGAACTAAAAATGCGAATATTTGCAGTCATAACACAAATTTGCCGATGATCAGCAAAATGCGCAAGTTAGTATTTGTGAAAATAAATTGGTTTACAGTATTAATGATTGTACAGTACATTATTTGTCATAATTCAACATTATTTACCTGTCATAGTTCAACATTATTTACCTGTCATAGTTCAACATTATTTACCTGTCATAGTTCAACATTATTTACTTGTCATAGTTCAACATTATTTACCTGTCATAGTTCAACATTATTTACCTGTCATAGTTCAACATTATTTACCTGTCATAGTTCAACATTATTTACTTGTCATGGTTCAACATTATTTACCTGTCATAGTTCAACATTATTTACCTGTCATTGTTCAACATTATTTACCTGTCACAGTTCAACATTATTTACCTGTCATAGTTCAACATTACACTCAACTGCTTTAAAAATGCACCACATATGAAATTTCAGTTTTATTGATGAAAACGTCAATTTATAGTTATTTATTTTCAGATTAATAATCTTCAGTCTACACACAAGAGTTGTTTGATTTTCATGCCATTATTATGAGTTTAAAATAAATTATGATATAGGTAACACAGGTACCCATGAAAGTTAAAGTCACAATTTCAAAAGCAATTATAGTAGCCCGCTACAATGATGCATGTACGTGGTTTCTCCTTCTAAAGAATAACATTAATTACGTAATAGGATAGAATTCTGTTCGACGTGATGTTTCTCACCATCCAAGCAAAGCTTAACTTGAATTATAAATGTTACGTGACTTTGGCTATCTGGCCATTCCCATACCACCGAGTGCGGTCCAGATATGCGTATTATGTGAACTGAAGATTGATTCAAGCGTCATTTAAACTTGAAATATTGGTTTTGAGCGTCAGATGGTCAGGATATTTCCCTTGGTGCTTATATGGCACCTCAAATCAACATTATGAAGCAGCTGGAAGACAAAAAGTTGGGACATTCGGCTCTAAACGGGAGAAAACTCGTAAAAAAGTGTACCAAAATGATTTTCCTTTTTATTGACCATTATGAAAAGGATAGTTATGAAAATGCAATAATGTACTTTTGGCTTGTTTATTGACACAATTTCAAAAGCAATTATAGTAGCCGCTACAATGATGCATGTACGTGGTTTCTCCATCTAAAGAATAATATTAATTACGTAATAGGATAGAATTATGTAAAAAATCATTGTTTCGTAACATGTGAAAATATTCCTGTTTCTTTTCATTGTGTTTTTCACCAAGATTACAGTAAAATAACATATATACTTAAAAAAAAAAATTGCTTCATATCATGTGAAAATATTCCTGTTTCTCTATAATGTGTTTTTCCCCATGATTAACAAAAACACATATAATGTGTGCATCTTCGTTTGTTTCATAACATTTGAAAACATTTCTTTTCTCTCTTTTTTGTGTTTTTCCCCAAAATTACAGTAAAATAACATATAATCCTAAAATTAAAATCATTGCTTCATATCATGTGAAAATATTCCTGTTTTCTCTATAATATGTTTTCCCCATGATTAACAAAAAAAAAAATAGTGTGTTTTTCCTCATGATTAACAAAAAAGATACAATGTATACATCTCTGTTTCATCACATGTGAAAATATTTATTTTTTCTCTTTATTGTGTTCTTCCCCAAGATTACAGTAAAATAACATATAATCCTAAAAATAAAATTGTTGCATCATAAAATGATATTATATGGGTAGATCATTGTTTTGTAACATGTGAAACTTTTCCTGTTTCTCTATATTGTGTTCTCCCCATGATTACCATAAGATGATATATATGGGTAGATCATTGTTTTGTAACATGTGAAACTGTTCCTGTTTCTCTATATTGTGTTCTCCCCATGATTACCATAAGATGATATATATGTGTAGGTCATTGTTTTGTAACATGTGAAACTGCTCCTGTTTCTTTATATTGTGTTCTCCCCATGATTACCATAAGATGATATATATGTGTAGGTCATTGTTTTGTAACATGTGAAACTTTTCCTGTTTCTCTATATTGTGTTCTCCCCATGATTACCATAAGATGATATATATGGGTAGATCATTGTTTTGTAACATGTGAAACTGTTCCTGTTTCTCTATATTGTGTTCTCCCCATGATTACCATAAGATGATATATATGGGTAGATCATTGTTTTGTAACATGTGAAACTGTTCCTGTTTCTCTATATTGTGTTCTCCCCATGATTACCATAAGATGATATATATGGGTAGATCATTGTTTTGTAACATGTGAAACTGTTCCTGTTTCTTTATATTGTGTTCTCCCCATGATTACCATAAGATGATATATATGTGTAGGTCACTGTTTTGTAACATGTGAAACTGTTCTTGTTTCTCTATATTGTGTTCTCCCCATGATTACCATAAGATGATATATATGTGTAGGTCATTGTTTTGTAACATGTGAAACTGTTCCTGTTTCTCTATATTGTGTTTTTCCAATGATTACCATAAGGTGATATATATGTGTAGGTCATTGTTTTGTAACATGTGAAACTGTTCCTGTTTCTCTATATTGTGTTTTTCCAATGATTACCATAAGGTGATATATATGTGTAGGTCACTGTTTTGTAACATGTGAAACTGTTCTTGTTTCTCTATATTGTGTTCTCCCCATGATTACCATAAGATGATATATATGTGTAGGTCATTGTTTTGTAACATGTGAAACTGTTCCTGTTTCTTTATATTGTGTTTTTCCAATGATTACCATAAGGTGATATATATGTGTAGGTCATTGTTTCGTAATATGTGAAAATGTTCCTGTTTCTCTATATTGTGTTTTCCCCATGATTAAAGTAAAATGATATATGTGTAGATCATTGTTTTGTAACATGTGAAAATGTTCATGTTTCTCCTCAGAGTTGTATTTTCCCAAGATTACTGGAAAATAATATATATGTGTAGATGATTGTTTCTTAACATGTGAAAATATTCATGTTTCTCCTTAATGTTGTATTTTCCCCAGATTACCGTAAAGGGATAAATATGTGTAGGTCATTGTTTCGTAACATGTTAAAATATTCCTGTTTCTCCTTAATGTTTTAATCGTGCCATTATCTGCTCATGTATATATAAAAAAAATCATGCTGACACTCCATTGTGTATCAGCCTTAACATGCTTTTGATTTTGAATTCAAATGTTAAGGTGGCTCACTATAATGGACTTCAAAACCGTATGGTTGTTACTATTACATGTACATGTGATACTATAAAATAACACACAAATACATAATTCATATGTATATACTAAAATAAGTCTCACACCATTTGCATCTGTCTTTAGAGACTTTCGATTTCGATCTACTCTAAAGATTGTTCAATTAAATGGAAACACAGACTGTATGTTAAGGTTTATAGCATGCCTATTATATACCAAATTGTTTTTTTTGTTTTTTTACATTTATTTATTATTCCACACGTAAAAATCTTACAAACATACAACAATCAGGTAGTACTGATTCAAACAAACATGGCTCTAACAGACAAAACCAACAATACAACCATGCATTCTCACATGATAACACATATTTCATTAGTGTTTCTTTTGGTGCACATTACTACTAGTTTTTACATTGTATAATCTAGAGGAACTTTCAAATATCTTTCTGAAGGACATAAAAGTCAGGTGTAGATACATGTATATAGTTGTTTTGTATATATAAATAGATATTGTATTGTTTAATGTTTTATAGATCTCATCAGGACCTATGGATTAGCATTGTAAAATATAAAATAAGAACTTTGAAATATATAATATAAGTGAATGTTGATGGAGAAATTTTCTTTAAAACAGATGCGCCATGTAAGAGTTAATTATGAATATTTCCATTGCTACTGTAGTACCTATCTCATTTCTGGCTATTACAATGTTATGACATTTTTTGGCGTACCAGTATTTCCTTTAAAACAGCTTAAAAAGTGATATCTGCTATTATCGTTAACAACATGAAAATTGTACTAAAATTACATGTCCACAACTTTTTTCAATATGCAATTAATTTGAAGAAACATAACCTATCATGTCCATGTCTTAGCTCACGTTTTTATATGTATTTAATATGGTTACCAAACGGTCCACTGTAAATTGTAAAAACCCATACTGGAGTTTTCATGCTTGTTTTTCACTCACTTTTTTACATTTTTTCACCACCTCTTATGTATTGCCAAGTCTTAGTTAATTTATACCTAAATAAATACCATGTACCTAAACATCTTTTCACAACCCTGCTTTATTTACTAGTATATGAAAATCAAAATTACCTTGATCAATGTCTGATTTAAAAATTTACTCCTACAATTGTAGGGGCCTTAGAGGTGCAAAGAAAAGGATAGATATCTTAACTTTGTTTAAAGAAAAAAACGTTGATATTCTTTGTCTGCAAGAAACCCATTTTACTAAGGAAATCGAAAACACAGTGTATTCAGAATGGAATGGAGAATGCACTTTTAGTCATGGAAAATCTGATGCTAGAGGGGTAGCAATACTGTTCAGACAAAATATGAACATGAAAATTGTAAATACTAAATTGGATTCAAACGGGAATTATTTGATTCTAGAAATAGTCTATAATGACACAAAATTTGCTCTCATCAATGTTTATACCCCTAATATAGCTGCTCCAGATTTTTTCAGCAAAATATTTAATGAAGTTGATTCTTTGGATACTACAGATATAATTATGTGTGGAGACTTTAATCTTGTACTTGATCCAGATATAGATTATAGTAATTACAAATCTAAAAATCATAATGTTTATGGTAGAAAAAACCTCATGGAAGTAATTGAGGACAGAAATTTAGTTGATCCTTTTCGTGAATTTCACGGAAATCTCAAAAGATATACATGGAGAAGAATGAATCCTGTACAACATGGCAGGCTTGATTTCTTTTTAATTACAAATAGCTTACTCAACTGTGCTAGAAAATGTAATATTGATATCAGTTATAAATCAGATCATTCAAGCATATTTCTTGAAATGTGCCTCCAAACAGCATCACATGGAAAAGGCTTTTGGAAATTCAATAATTCATTACTACATGACATAGAATTTTTAAAAAGTATTAATACAAAGATTGATGAAATCATTTTGCAGTATTGTATACCGGTATATAATGTAAATAATATCTCAAATATGGATAGATCAAATATACAGTTTGTTATAAATGATGAACTTTTTCTGGAGACTCTATTGATGGAAATTAGGGGAAAAACGATTTCCCACTCTAGCTACTTAGCGAAACAGAGAAATAAAAATGAAGAAAATCTTCTAAAAGAAATAACTGACATTGAATCATGTTTATCTGGTAATAATGACAGATTAGTTTTCCTAAAAAAACAACTAGAGGAATTAAGACATGCTAAACTTAAAGGATCTTTTATAAGGGCCAGGGCAAATTGGGTTGAACATGGAGAAAAAGCCACGAAATATTTTTGCAATCTAGAAAAGAATTTTATTACTAATAAAACAATATCATTTATAGAAAAAGAAGATGGTACACTCATCTTTGACCAAAATAAAATTTTACAAGAAACTGGTCATTTTTATAAATCACTGTATAGTAAGGAGGCTTTGGTAGATGATTTTGAAATAGAAAATGAACTGGATGGATGTGATGTACCAAAACTGAATTCAGATCAAGCAAATGGACTTGAAGGTTTATTAACTTATACTGAAGTAGCTGAAACATTAAAACACATGAAAAATGATAAATGCCCAGGATGTGATGGTTTTACTTCAGAATTTTTCAAGGTTTTTTGGGGAAAAATAGGACACTTTGTTGTAAATGCTATAAATCATGCATTTCTATTGAATTCGTTCTCAAAAAATATTAAGTTGGGTACAATAACCTGCATCCCGAAGGAAAATAAACCAAAACAATTCCTGAAAAATTGGAGACTAATTACTCTATTAAATGTCTTATATAAACTTGCCTCTGGTAGCATAGCAAATAGATTAAAACAAGTACTAAGTGTATTAGTTTCAAATGACCAGACAGGTTTTGTAAAAGGTCGTTATATTGGGGAAAACACAAGGTTATTATATGACATAATGGATTACACAGAACTAAATAAAATTCCTGGTCTGCTTGTACTAATAGATTTTGAAAAAGCTTTTGATTCAATATCTTTTAATTTCATAGAAAAAACTCTCAATTTTTTTTAATTTGGTAATATGTTCAAAAAGTGGATCAAACTGTTCTTGAATAATACAGAAGTCTGTGTACAACTAAATGGATATCTTTCAAACTTCTTCAAAGTTGAAAGGGGTTGCAGACAAGGGGATCCAATATCACCATATCTTTTTATTCTATGTTCGGAAATTTTAGCAATACAACTACGACAGAACAAAAATATCAAAGGAATACATATTGATGATAAGGAATATATGATTTCTCAGTTCGCAGATGATACTTCTTTATTATTAGATGGAACCGATATATCATTGAACTCTGCCCTAAACACTCTACATAGATACTCATTGATATCCGGCCTCAAAATAAACTTTGACAAAACAAAGTTAATACGGTTAGGCTCCCTTAAATACAGTACTAGGTCAATTAAAACAAGATGGAAACTTTCATGGGGTGATACCCAATTCAAGTTATTAGGCCTAAATTTTGATGTTGACTTAAATAAGATGTATGATTTAAACTTCAAGGAAAAACTACAAAATATAAAAAATAGCATACTGTATTGGAAAAGACGCAACCTAACACCTATAGGTAGAATAACAGTTGTAAAAGCTATGCTACTGCCTATATTAACTCATCTATTTATAAGCATGCCGACTCCTGACAAAACATTCATAAAAAATCTTACAGATACATTTAATGAATTTGTGTGGAAGGGTAAAAATAAAATAAAATATTCAATATTTATAAAAGGTTATCAAGAAGGTGGCTTAAAAATGATTGACATCTCAAGTTATATATGCAGTCTAAAAATCAAATGGTTAAAAAATTATATCCATAACAGCAAAAGTAAATGCTACAATCTCGTTAACTCTATATTTGACATGGATAAACTTCTCAACTGTGGCAAAACATACTGTGACGTCATCATTTCAAAAATAAAAAACAATTTTTGGATAGATGTGTTAAAATCCTATATTTGTTTTCTGGATAAATTGTCTATTAGTGACACAACACAAATACTTAATATGCCACTTTTCTACAACAACAATATACTTATAGATAATAAATATATATATCTACCTTCCTTCTACAAAAAAGGAATACGATTTATTAAAGATGTAGTTAATGATCAAGGAGAATTTGTTAAAATAAAATACCTAGAAGATATAACAGGAGAAAAATTAAATTTCCTACTATACTATGGTCTCAGAAACACTGTCAATAAATACTTAAAAAAGAAAAATATAACGTTAGAGAAAAACAAACACTTTCTAAATCCAAGCATGAGTTGCTATATTCATCCAATTCTAACAAAAAAGGATGCTAATAAATTTGTTTATAAAACACTGATTAAAAATGATGAAATACCCACAAGCAAACCCAAGTGGGAATCTGTAAGTAACAACAATATTGACTGGGACTTTATATATAGCTATGTTTTTAAATATACCAGGGACACATACATACAATGGTTACAAACTAGAATTGTTCATAGAATTCTAGCTACCAATACCTTACTCTTCAAAATGAAAATTAAACAGAATAATCTATGTACTTTCTGCCAAATGCAAGAAGAAACGATAAGTCATTTATTTTGGGAATGCTGCAGAATAAAACCAATAATAAAATTTTTAAATGATGAAATCATACTTTTTAACCCAAATTTTAAGATAAATATGATAGCTATCATATTAGGATGTGGAAAAAAGGAATACATACCTATCGATATTCTTTTTCTTGAATTTAAAAAATATATTTACTTATGCAAAAGAAAAGAAATCTTACCTAGTACTGTAACATTAAAAAATAGCTTAAAATTTGCATGGGAGATATATTTTAAATCAGGCATTACAGAAATAGAAAACAAAAGCTGGGAAATTGTTAAAAAAATTTGTCTCCAAACATAGGTACAGAAAAAAGAAACATTGTCATACTCTAGATTACATAAAGGTGGTGAAACATGTTATTATTTGTGTCACTGTTTGACGGAAAAAGGTCCAAAGCCCCTTCTATTGTCCCCTATACTGCATTGTTATTATTGACTTTCTTCATTGTATCATTGTATTTATTGTTTAATTACGTTGTTGAATATTGTAAGGTTTGTGGGGGATGATTCTCCGACCCCCACAAAACCAACAGACGGGGACAATAAATGGGGTTACCCTTGTGGGCCCGAAACGAAAAAAAAAAAAAAAAAAAAAAAAAAAGGATAGAATTATGTTCGACGCGATGTTTCTCACCATCCAAGCTAAGCTTTACTTGAATTATAAATGTTATGTGGCTTTGGCTGTTTGGCCATTCCCATACGACCCAGTGCAGTCCAGATATGCGTATTATGTGAACCTAAGATTGATTTAAGCTTTATTTAAACTTGAAATATTAGTTATGATCGTCAGACGGTCAGGATATTTCCCGTTGTGCTTATATGGCACCTCAAATCAACACTATGAAGAAAAAAAGTTGGGACATTCGGCTCTAAACGGGAGAAAACTTGTTAAAAAGTGTACCAAAATGATTTTCCTTTTTATTGACAATTATGAAAAGAATAGTTATGAAAATGCAATAATGTATGTACTTTTTGCTTGTTTATTGACACCCGACATTCTTTTGACACTGTGTGCAGCTATCCGGAACCAATTGCAGTGGCACAACCCGTGTCATGTTTCCTTCTAGCTGGGACTCAATACCTTTAGCTTGTTTCACCCAGGTCGGTCTTAGATTGTGTCATTCGCTAGGAACCAATGTTCTAAGCCATAAATCATTGTGTGGAGGCAGCTGAACCTCCGTACTAAGGCACCGAGGCTCTTTTCGGTTGGAAGAGAATGCACAATCATCCGAACAAAAATTTGAGATATTCGCAGCATAAAAATATCATTAGCAAATACTGTTTCTCTTGTTTTTTCAATGTGTGAACCAACAGCGTACAGTTTAAAGTCAATATTGACAACATAGGTTGACGCGATCGAGCTGCACGTGCAAAACATGCAAAATCAAAAAAGTTTGTAGGGCGGGGTATTCCGAATGAAGACAAAAGATTTTTCGGTAATTAGGTCAAGCTTATTAACTGAACAAACCCTGTAAACTATTATTTTAGGAAAAAATTTTTTTGACAAATTTTGATTATTTTCAAAAGTAGTGCGTTTTTAAAGCGGTTGAGTGTATTTACCTGTCACAGTTTCAACATTATTTACCTGTCATAGTTCAACATTATTTACCTGTCATAGTTCAACATTATTTACCTATCATAGTACAACATTATTTACCTGTCATAGTTCAACATTATTTACCTGTTATAGTTCAACATTATTTACCTGTCATAGTTCAACATTATTTACCTGTCACAGTTCAACATTATTTACCTGTCATAGTTCAACATTATTTACCTGTCATAGTTCAACATTATTTACCTGTCATGGCTCAACATTATTTACCTGTCATAGTTCAACATTATTTACCTGTCATAGTTCAACATTATGTTCCTTTCATAGTTCAACATTATTTACCTGTCATAGTTCAACATTATTTACCTGTCATAGTTCAACATTATTTACCTGTCATAGTTCAATCTGTTATGTGTGAGGAATGTCAAAGTAAACTCCAAACCAGAATATAGGAACAAGTATAAGAAGTAAACAGCTCCAATCTTTCTGATGTTTGACAAATCTGAAATCAACAATGTCATCATGTAAAATATAAACAAACAAACATATATAACAAGTAACTAGGAAGTGCAAGCAGTACAAAAGTCCCCTGTCTAGTTTTCAGGTTGTCAATGTTTCTGTTGCCATGGCAACCACATTTTTTTTTCTAAATCAAAACAAACTAGAAATGCACTATCTCCTAATTGGTCTCTATTCACATACAAAGTTTCATAAATGTAGCTTATAATGGCAGGATCCAGACTTCTTAAAGGACCGACTGACGTATGGACGGCAAACCTATAGACCCCTCCGGTTGAAAACTGTTAGGGAGCTTAAAAACACCCAGCAGGCATTTGATTGAGATTTAGTTTTAATATAGATTTAATACAGTTTTACTGTTACAATCAAGATCAAGTCTGATAACTGTCAAATATTTATCTGTAAAGGAGAGTTGACTGCGTTGAAATCATTACACTAACTATACCGAGCATCAACATGGTGTATACCCATGTCGGCACCATCTCTGTGCTGGTACTGGCACCCTATCTGCGCAAACAGTTAATTTGGAGGAAGGAGACGGAAGAAAATCATTTATTTGGTCAAAAATGCAGAAATGCTCACATGGAATAACCTGATTGTTTTTAAGCACAAATCTGTATTTTTGGCAAAACATTGCAATGCTTTTCGTACCTCTCCTGTCGACTAGTGTCCTAAAAAATCATTGTTTTGCACAGAGAGGGTGTTGATGCAGCGTTTTGTACAGAGAGGGTGCCTATACGGGTATACAGCTTAAGCAAGCAAGGCAATTACTATAAGTATCATTTTTATAGACTTAGGTAAGTAATCAAACCAAATACATCTCACACTGAAATGGATGCTTTATCACTAGTTTTGGGAAGAACTGTAAACATGTCTTTTGAAGACTCATGGTGTTTAAGAAAAGACCTCAAAATGTAATACAACCAGGCAATAGGTTCACTATAAGTATAGCTTGGCTTTTTTGACGTGAACCTGACCTTTATGCAAGAATATATAACAAGGTTCTTTCTTTGAATATATCAATTTCCCCAACCAAATCGTGCAGTATCGGCATTTAAGATTTGTGTTACATCTCTAGCGTCTTCGTGATACACTCCGATTATGCAAGCATACAATCGGTGTTGTAAACGTTGATAATATATCGACTGTTAAATAGTGATAATCAATAGGTCAGGCTCATGTCAATGTGGCCAAGCTATACAGCATATTAAGTTAAAAACAAACAGCTTTACCATTTTGTGAAATTCTTCTAACAGATGAAAATCTAAACAATGATACAGGATTGATCAGGTATGAAGTATTTTGCCATCCAGTTGATACTGATTTGGCCTGAAATGAAAATGTTTTTACTTTTAGAATATTTATCTAAACAGCATACCGTAAAATCATTTTGCTTTTTGTGTTGGATTAAATAATGTGGAGTTTGTGGTTCACCTCAATCACTCAATCATGAAATTTAATCCCATCAAACAGTAATTTTTACCTTTGTATTTATTACTAGAAATGCAAAACCATGAAATTTTTTCCCACTGAAATTAACTGATTTTACAGTACCTGTCGACTTTCAGACTTTCCAAATCTGGGCAGATGTTTGAAGCACAGTAATGTCTACTCAAACCAGATTTTCAAGGAAGCCAAGCATAATTTGGCAGAGCTTGTTTTCTATAACCTTAACCCCACCGGCCCCACATTCAATCCCAAATAATATTTTCATATAAGATACCTACACAGGAAGTTCCATAATGATACCTCATTCTAAACTCAAATTATCAATTGGAAACCAAATATTGTTGACAGCCACCGCCCGTCGTAATTGCCAAGTTAATGACCAGGGGCCTTATTTACCGACGTTATAAGTCTAAAACTCAGACGTAGACTTAAAATTGACAACATTTATAATCACTGCCATTTCTTTACAATTAGACTTAACCATGTGAAATTTTATCCGATTATTTGTTGTTACCCACAAATAGGTATACAGATTTATATCAAAATCGGTACATTTTTAACAACATGAGAGTGAACAGAACATTGGACAATATAAAGTCTAAGTCTGATAACGTTGGTGAATAAGGACCCAGGGGTTTTTTTACATTAAAAAATCTGGTTAATAAAAGGATACAGCAAGAAAATTACAAAACTGATTTATATTCAACACTGGTTAGAATGGAGATGCATACACACAATCATCCACTTTTATAACAGTTTTGTTCTTGGTTATCAATATTTTAAAATTTACATTCTTGTAGACAGGGAAACAATACTTTATCAACTTACCCTTCTATGTTCAGGTAAACTTTCTTTAAACACAACAATCATATAAATGACATCAATAACAGCTAAAACCAGGGCAAATATGGCTGGATATACGTAAAACTCTCCTTGCTGAGCGCGAGCCCATCGTGAAAACAGTGCCCCTATCAATGGCCCGAACACAAAACCAATAGAAAATGCTACACCAATAGCGGCCTGAAATACAAGAATAAATGACCGAGTGTTATATTATATACTTTTAATTTTTCTATTTTTGCAGAGCCAAGAGTCATGTCATAGGCCACTTGACTACTGACCTAGTGGTTCGATCCATGGGCCAGGGCAGCTGACTACTAATCCAGTGGTTCGATCCTCGGGCCAGGGCACTTGACTACTAATCCAGTGGTTCGATCCTCGGCCAGGGCACCTGACTTCTAAGCCAGTGGTTCGATCCTCGGCCAGGGCACCTGACTACTAATCCAGTGGTTTGATTCTCTGCCAGGGCAGCTGACTACTAATCCAGTGGTTCGATCCTCGGCCAGGGCACCTGACTACTAATCCAGTGGTTTGATTCTCTGCCAGGGCAGCTGACTACTAATCCAGTGGTTCTATCGCCGCCAGGGCACTTGACTACTAATCCAGTGGTTCGATCCTCAGCCAGGGCACCTGACTACTAATCCAGTGGTTCGATCCTCCGTCAGGGCACTTGACTACTAATCCAGTGGTTCGATCCTCAGCCAGGGCACTTGACTACTAATCCAGTGGTTCGATCGCCGCCAGGGCACTTGACTACTAATCCAGTGGTACGATCCTCGGCCAGGGCACTGGACTACTAATCCAGTGGTTCGATCCTCGGCCAGGGCACTTGACTACTAATCCAGTGGTTCGATCCTCGGCCAGGGCACCTGACTACTAATCCAGTGGTTCGATCCTCGGCCAGGGCACCTGACTACTAATCCAGTGGTTCTATCCTCGGCCAGGGCACCTGACTACTAATCCAGTGGTTCGATCGCCGCCAGGGCACCTGACTACTAATCCAGTGGTTTGATCGCCGCCAGGGCACCTGACTACTAATCCAGTGGTTCGATCCTCGGCCAGGGCACCTGACTACTAATCCAGTGGTTCGATCCTCGGCCAGGGCACGTGACTACTAATCCAGTGGTTCGATCCTCGGCCAGGGCACCTGACTACTAATCCAGTGGTTCGATCCTCGGCCAGGGCACCTGACTACTAATCCAGTGGTTCGATCCTCGGCCAGGGCACCTGACTACTAATCCAGTGGTTCGATCCTCGGCCAGGGCACCTGACTACTAATCCAGTGGTTCGATCCTCGGCCAGGGCACCTGACTACTAATCCAGTGGTTCGATCCTCGGCCAGGGCACCTGACTACTAATCCAGTGGTTCGATCCTCGGCCAGGGCACCTGACTACTAATCCAGTGGTTCGATCCTCGGCCAGGGCACCTGACTACTAATCCAGTGGTTCGATCCTCGGCCAGGGCACCTGACTACTAAGCCAGTGGTTCGATCCTCGGCCAGGGCACCTGACTACTAATCCAGTGGTTCGATCCTCGGCCAGGGCACCTGACTACTAATCCAGTGGTTCGATCCTCGGCCAGGGCACCTGACTACTAATCCAGTGGTTCGATCCTCGGCCAGGGCACCTGACTACTAATCCAGTGGTTCGATCCTCGGCCAGGGCACCTGACTACTAATCCAGTGGTTCGATCCTCCGCCAGGGCACCTGACTACTAATCCACTGGTTCGATCATCGGCCAGGGCACCTGACTACTGATCCAATGGTTGATCCTAAGCCAGGGCACTTGACTACTAATCCAGTGGTTCTATCCTCGGGCCAGGGCACCTGACTACTGATCCAATGGTTCGATCCTCAGCCAGGGCACTTGACTACTGATCCAGTGGTTCGATCCTCAGCCAGGGCACTTGACTACTGATCCAGTGGTTCGATCCTTAGCCAGGGCACTTGACTACTAATCCAGTGGTTCGATCCTCAGCCAGGGCACTTGACTACTAATCCAGTGGTTCGATCCTCCGCCAGGGCACTTGACTACTGATCCAATGGTTGATCCTAAGCCAGGGCACTTGACTACTAATCCAGTGGTTCGATCCTCAGCCAGGGCACTTGACTACTTATCCAGTGGTTCGATCGCCGCCAGGGCACCTGACTACTAATCCAGTGGTTCAATCCTCGGCCAGGACACCTGACTACTAATCCAGTGGTTTGATTCTCTGCCAGGGCAGCTGACTACTAATCCAGTGGTTTGATTCTCTGCCAGGGCACTTGACTACTGATCCAGTGGCACTTTGTCGTTTTTGAAATGCTTTTCAGTGTATTTCAGCTGATAAATCAAAAGTTAAAAGTCAAAAGGGATTTGAACTCTTCACGTTCTGAGGCCAGTGAAAGCCCAAGACAGTTATTTATAAGCATTCATAGTGGATCAATATTTTGACTGAAGTTTACAATTTGGGATGCGAATAATGAAAGAAAATTGAATATGTGTGTTTAGAGATCACTGTAGCTCTCTGCAAAAAAAATATAAAAGCATAGAATATGTTTTATTTCTGGTTTAGCAGATACACGTGAGAGAATTTTAAAAATTTAAGAAATTCTTATATTTTCTACTTGGAAGCTTTAAAAAATACAGGCACTGGGCAGCTTGACAAAATGAATTCTGTAAACAAAGAAATTATTTTGCATGATTCAACTTTGCAGACTCCACGAGTGGTAGAAATTCGCAAAATTAAGTAAAAACGGAAGGGTTCAAAACATCAATATGGACATCGCGGGAGTCTTAAAAACGCAAACATTTGTATCAAATAAAATTAGCAAATATACTGACTTTCAGCAAAACCTGAAGTTTTTTTGTTGGTTTTTTTGAGAGGGTGGAAAATTTTATTTTCCTTGTCAATATAGGAGTGCCTGGGTCGAGGGCATCCCAGTACACACCTTACAATGTTTAAGTTAGTAGAAAGTTTAAATCTGTTAATATCTGCGAAAGTAAATTGGTTTACAGTACACAAAAGTTTGGGTCATACCATTCCTTTTCCTCGTCTTTGTGGGGGTAGTACATCCGACACGACAGCTGTGCTCAGACTTACGTTACCCTTGCTCATACCACCAATAATTCTAGCTATCACAAATAAGGTGAAGTTTTGAGACACTGCCCATATTGCGTACGATATAGCTACACCAATCTGAAATAGTATAGGAGTGAAACGAATCAGTCAAATAAACAGTGGCAGGAAATAAAAGAACGTCAATTATCCTGTGTTTTATGTTAAAGTTTAAACAGTCCTATTAGTAACAAGAGGGCCATGATGGCCCTGTATCGCTCACCTGTGTACACTCGCCCTAAAAAGACTACTAGGAGATGCTACACACCAAATATGTAAGCTAATTTGACCCCCAGGGTCATTATTTGAGCAAACTTGGTATTAGTCCACTAGGCAATGCAACATGTAATATATCTAAGCTCTAGACCTTATGGTTCTTGAGAAGATCTTTAAAGTTTTTCCTTCAAGTTGTTATGGCAACCAGTTCTCCAAGGAATGGAATTGTTGAGCAATTTTGGTAGGACTTCATGCAAGTAACACCCTTGCCATGTTTCAGTCAATTTGGCCAAGTGGTATAGGAGAAGATCTTTAACTGAAATGTTGAAGGACGGTTTCGAAGAACTCTGTTGGGCAAAAAAAAACGAATGCATGTTATTGCAGTAACTGTTTTATTTTCTTGATGCAAATTAGGATCCCGTCCTTAAAAAAGAAACAAGGATTTTCTAAGATTTGACCCTGTGACCTAGTGTTTGACCCCACATGACCCATATTCAAACTTGACCTATATATCACTGAGACAAACATTCTGACCAAGTTTCATGAAGATCAAGCTTCAAATGTGCCCTCTAGAGTGTTAACAAGGATTTTCTAAGATTTGACCCTGTGACCTAGTGTTTGACCCCACGTGACCCATATTCAAACTTGACCTATATATCACTGAGACAAACATTCTGACCAAGTTTCATGAAGATCAAGCTTCAAATGTGCCCCCTGGAGTGTAAACAAGGATTTTCTAAGATTTGACCGGATGACCTAGTTTTTGACCCCACGTGACCTATATTCGAACTTGACCTAGATATCATTGATACAAACATTCTGACCAAGTTTCATGAATATCAAGCTTCAAATGTGACCTCTAGAGTGTTAACAAGGATTTTCTAAGATTTGACCCGGTGACCTAGTTTTTGACCTCACGTGACCCATATTCAAACTTGACCTATATATGACTGAGACAAACATTCTGACCAAGTTTCATGAAGATCAAGCTTCAAATGTGCCCCCTGGAGTGTAAACAAGGATTTTCTAAGATATGACCGGATGACCTAGTTTTTGACCCCACGTGACCTATATTCGAACTTGACCTAGATATCATTGATACAAACATTCTGACCAAGTTTCATGAAGATCAAGCTTCAAATGTGACCTCTAGAGTGTAAACAAGAATTTTCTAAGATTTGACCTGGTGACCTAGTTTTTGACCCCACATGACCCATATACGAACTTGACCTAGATATCATTGAGACAAACATTCTGACCAAGTTTCATGAAGATCAAGCTTCAAATGTGACCTCTAGAGTGTAACCAAGGATTTTCTAAGATTTGACCCGGTGACCTAGTTTTTGACCTCACGTGACCCACATTCAAACTTGACCTATATATCACTGAGACAAACATTCTGACCAAGTTTCATGAAGATCAAGCTTCAAATGTGCCCCCTGGAGTGTAAACAAGGATTTTCTAAGATTTGACCGGATGACCTAGTTTTTGACCCCACGTGACCTATATTCGAACTTGACCTAGATATCATTGATACAAACATTCTGACCAAGTTTCATGAAGATCAAGCTTCAAATGTGACCTCTAGAGTGTAAACAAGAATTTTCTAAGATTTGACCTGGTGACCTAGTTTTTGACCCCACATGACCCATATACGAACTTGACCTAGATATCATTGAGACAAACATTCTGACCAAGTTTCATGAAGATTGAGTCCAAAATGTGACCTCTAGAGTGTAAACAAACTAATTGTGAACGGACGACGGACGACGGACGACGGACGACGTACGACGGACATCCATCGATCCTAATAGCTCACCATGACCACTTCGTGGTCAGGTGAGCTAAAAAGGTAATCAGGCTTAGTAGATGCCAGGGGCCTTATTCACCAACGTTGCAAGTCTAAAATTCAGACTTAGACTTTAAATTGTCAAATGTTCTATTCGCTCTCATGATGTTACAAATGTACCAATTTTGATATAAATGAGTAAACACGTTCAGTGGGTAACATCAAATAAAATTTCTCATGGTTAAATCTTATAGTTCTAAGAAATGGCAGTGATTATAAATGTTGTCAATTCTAAGTCTGAGTTTGAGACTTACAACGTTGGTGAATAAGGCCCCTGGTCACAGCAAGTCATACCATGACATGAAAATTTGACAACAAAGTTGATTTTCCTGCGTATGAGGACAAGTTGCTGATTCCAGACAAAAGTAGCAAGCAAGCAAGCATGTTCAAATAGTCAGTGAATTTATGCACCTTCCGCCACATTACCCTGTAATAGTGGGGTTTTTACTATGGTCCTTTGAGAAAAAATTTAAATCTTGTAACTAGCCGATTCTATCAGGGCATTTTGGTTCTGTATTTTTTTACAAGGAAAGTGACTATGAGTATTCTAAACATAAAAGTGGATAATTTAAAGGTCAACTGACTATCTTTTCTAAAAAAAACACCTTCCCTACCAACCAACCCTAATTTTTCAAAGCCGGTAGCAGAAACAAGCAAATTTTTTTGGCTAATCAACAAATGACTCACTTACCATGGTCACGATCATGAGAGGTTTACGACCGTAAACATCCGATGCTGCCCCTATCACAGGTGATGCAATAAATTGTAGCAGAGAAAATAGGGAACCAATTAAACCTGAAAAATAAAATAAACAATAATTATAAAATGTTCTGCAAACAGTATACAGTTTAGGATTAATAAGTTGTCACATAGTAAGAGCTACCCACTGCTGATCAGGGCCCGAAATTATAACCAAGACTTACACTCTGCACTTAGCACTCAAATATTGAAAATCATATAATGAGCAAAATAATATTTGTTCTAGATTGAAAATATAAATAAGGAAAAAGTATAGGATTATTCTTTGAATGTTGAAAATAGCTTTTGATACATTATCTGAGCAATTACTTATTTTATTTATGAGACAAAAATGTAATTAGCACCTATTCAACTTAACTTCAACTTCTCATTCTCAGAAAATGTCATTTTTGAACCTCAAAAGAAGGAATTTCAATATTTGAGTGCTGAGTGCAGAGTGTAAGTATTGGTTGTAATTTTGAGCCCAGAAGTGTTTGCCGGTTCAATCCTGCCTCCAAAGGGATAAAAACAGGAGTGCTTTAAATAGTGCTTCCCACTGGACATAGCTTAAAATTCACTAAAAGTCTTTCAGACGAGACCTAGGTTCCTTGTATAATGTTTTACATCCGGTATGAAAGAGAACTATGTTAAAAAATGCTTCTGGAACTAGGGTTTCTTGTGTAAAATCCACTCTCCCCCAAAAACATGGCCTCTTCTGGAAGCCTTGTTATACTGGTCACCCGCTGACGAGGATTAATAAAAGCATACATACTAATCACAGTATTCATTACTCAACCTACGCTGCAGTAAAATCATTAATATTAGTGGGGTATTTAATTTTGGGAATTTAGCGAGAGATCTTAACCATGAAATTAAATCCCTACAAATACTAATGATTTATAAATATATAGTACATATAGTCATTAAGTGGATTAGTGGATCCTTGAAATTACGTCCCAACAGAATGGTCATTTTCACGAAAATCATGAAAGTTTGTCCCATTGAAATGAAATGACTTTACAGTATGACATTGTGCTTTACAAAATAAGAGGATTTTGATTAGGTGCTGTAACACACATATTTAGTGAAGCACTCACTAAGCACGAACAACCATGGAAATGTAATACATGTATCAATAAATGTAAGATCAGAGCAACAGATAACTTATGGAGTCAATTGGGTAAATACCCACTCTTTTTTAAATTATTGGGTACCTGAGTTTTTCAATTGGGTAATGAATTCTTTGATACCCACTAATTTAAAAAAATTTGGTATTTGCCAAAAAATTCCTACTAGCAGCGGTTAAGTAGGTGAAAATATCGTTTTTCTGCGAGTATTTTGACACTGTCAATTTTTTTCTTCCCCTCGATGCCATAATTCTGGCGAGGTTAATAGACGCTTAATACCAACGTTTATTAATAAGCACCTGGCCGACATTGCACGTAAAGTCACAAATGCGACTCACAGTCGCGAAATGCGAAAACCCTTTATGCACGATCGGCAATTTATTTGGTAAATTTTAATTGGATATTTGGTCAATTCTAATTGGGTATTTAAGCAAATACACTGGTTATCTATTGCTCTGTAAGACTACTTCACTTACCACCAAATAAAACAGAGTTCCATCTTGGAGTATCTGGTGCACCTACCAGCTGTCTAAAACTGCTCACTGATTCCTTCAAACTAGCATATAAACCATCCTACAAGGTAAAGAGTTTGAATGTAACATATATAGAGGATCTATGATATAAATTTATATTAAACAAGCAAACTAATACATTCATTGCTGGAAAAGGGCCATAATTCTGGCAAAAATCATCGCAGCCCAAATTCTTTCCTTCACACACATCTACATGTTAAGGTTGTCGATGTGTGAAGTGAATGCCTGTAGGAAATCCTGCAAAAACTGCAGGAGGAGTTACATCCACAATAATCTGTCTTCGGACTGACAAATTATTGTCCCACACTGATTGACTGAAGAAATCAACGCTATAATGTATACCGTACATACAGCTTGGCTATTTTGACCTGAGCCTGACCTTTATGCATGAATATATAACAAGGTTCTGGCTTTGAATTCAATATATCAATTTCCGCAAGCAAATTGTGCAATATCGGTATTTCAAATTTGTGTTTGTATTACATCCCAAGCGTCTACTTGATACTCCCCGATTATGAAAACATACACTCGGTGTTGTCAACGTAGTTAATATATCGACTGTTAAATTATGCTAATCAAAAGGTCAGGCTCGTGTCAAATTGGCCAAGGTATACCTCTTTTGTTCCGTAGTAATCAAGCAGTGACGGTAGAAGTGGTAATATAACAGTGAAGGCGAGTAGATCTATAACCAGTGATATAAACACGGTGCGTACAATCCGTCGTTCATTAGTTGACAAAGCTGTATCATCAGTCTTAGATTCCGACACACTTCCGCCGCCATCATTGTTTGTACTACCATTCTTGGTGGATCGTGTAACCACTACCATCTTGCTAAATATCTGAAACAAATATTAACATTCAAGTGTAAATTTTAGGATGTACATCATAATATACATATAATCATATAGATCGAAACAGACTATTCAGCCATGACTGCACTTCTAGCAGTATATTTTATATAGTGGATTGTTCAAGGTTTAAGAGGGAAGGGGGAAATTAGACGAATGAATCTTCTAGACCGGCGGGAATTTTACAAACTGTTTTGAATCCTAGTCCGGGAATAGACTAGCTCTTGTCGGTTTCCAGACCTGGGAATTACTAATAGATTACGTGTCATGATCCCAGGGATTTTAAAATTAAGGATTGTCTTCCCCGGGTATATAGCAAGATGAAAAGGTAGCTGCCCATCACTCTCTCTATATCGCTGGCTTAGATGAAAAGGTCGTAACTACTACTTACGACCTTTTAAGACTCATACATATTTGAAATCTGCATCATAAGGCGCTTCTATGTTCATGGAAATCGAAACTTGTCATGTTGACCAAAAAGGAAGTTGTTAAACCCTGTTTTACCATAAGTAAAGAGTAAATTTCAGACAGTTTTTTCTAGTTTTCTCAAAACATCGATTTTGTAGTTACAACCTTATCATTCTAAGTCAGTCATATATAGTATATACCCTGACTTTGATCAGTCCCATTTCTCTTCTTACTGATCTTACACATTTTTCTCTATTTGAGTGAAAGATCGAAGAAACTTTTTCTCTTATTCATAATTTTTTAAGCATTGAGAGACGTTTATGAAATGTTCAATTGTAAACGTGTTGATGTAGAACATAGTAGTTGAGCCACTACACCATACATGCCATATAATCATGAAGTATAGATGCAGGAGATTGGTGATGAAAATGCAGGAGATTCCGACGAAATGCAGCAGATTTTTCTTGCTCAAATTTTAACTTAAATGAATGAAGTTAATAGGCAGTTTTCACTTATTTTACTGGTAGGACATTACCATGCATGCTTCATCAGCTATTTTAATTAATATTTGTAGCTATTTAAATTAATATTTGTTATCATTTTCATCATGCAAACCAAAAATGCTAAGGTTTCAGTAGTCCAAGAAATGCAAGAGATTTGATCAATTTGCCTAAAATCATGCAGGAGTAGAGTATTAAAGGCAGGAGACTCCTGCATGATGCAGGAGGTCTGGCATTTATGCTACACAACTTCCTGCTTTACTTCTTGGGCAAATCCAGACCCATTACCCTGCCTGTGGCTGTTCCAACCCTGATTGAGGGGTCTCAAGACTGCATGTTTACCGCTGCTACCATTCAAGTAAATATGGTATTTGTGGGACTTCTATATACCCACGGCTCCTAGTATCACAAGTTGTTAATTGTTCACAACTTCACACATTGAATTGTATATGTAGGCGTGCATGACTCACAATAAGTCATACAGTGATTGAAAGTTACATGTTCCTTTGCTCAACACATACAAATTGATAAATAAACTGCGGCAAAAAAAAGATTCAGTAATAGACACATTTCAGTCGAAACCATTCATATGTTAATCGCCACCAATTAATGTTCCACCAGAAATCTATTGCCTGAATAAACAATACAAACTAGTCACTGACCAATGACTCGATGTATATCACTTTGCATATGAATGCCCCGGCATGTAAACATTAAATGAGTCTATTAGGTTTATACACAGTGAGCCAAACATGTCATGAAATACCTGGGGTGAGTCACTACAAATCCTACTACAAAGATCTCTATCATCACCATTTACAAAACTGCCAGTAAGTGATTCAAAGATTTTAAATAAAATATATCACATTTAATTTCAAACATACCAGTCCTTTCACAGAAAAGTTCATATAATCTTCAATGAATCATAAACAATACAAAATACAATCGCCGGTACATGCACCATCCGAATGTGTGTGTTATCCGAAATTAGCTTACTTATCCGTTGTAAACTTTTTATGACTTGTCATAACAACAAACTGTACAACTTTAACCAAAGCGATACATTGTTTTAAACCACCTCTTTCATAAAACAGTCGTATATAACGCTGACATCAGCAAATTTAAAACATAAATCGTGTTCTTACCTGTGTTGTTGACAAACTTGTAAAAAACGAACCGGACGACACGATTTCAACCCAAATAGAAGTTCACACACAGGGTCTCACTAATATGCGCAGCGGAAATCTGAATCGGAAAATCGGAAATCTGAATCGGAAATTTTAGAATACAAAATACAGTATATAGCAGTTAAACATGCTTGAGCGTGCTATTAAACTACTATATTGTGTCGAACGAACATATCTTAATAATAATCAACATATAAATATACAAAGGTTTAAAAAATCCAAATTAAATCTGAATCGGAAATTTTAGGATGCAAATCGGAAATACAAAATACAATATATACGTACTGTACTCAGTAGTGGTTTAATGCTTGAACGTGTCATTAAAATGCTTTATTGTGTCGAACGAACATATCTTAATAATAAACAAGATATAAAATATAAAAATGTTTACAAAATTCGAATTAAATCTGAATCGGAAATCTGAATAGAAAAATCTGAATCGGAAATTTTGGTATGCAAATCGGAAATACAAAATACAATCTATAGTAGTTTAATATGCTTGAGCGTGTCATTAAAATGCTTTATTGTGTCGAACGAACATATCTTAATAATAAACAAGATATAAAATGTAAAAATGTTTACAAAAATTCGAATTAAATCTGAATCGGAAATCTGAATAGAAAAATCTGAATCGGAAATCTGATATTTAAGGATGCAAATCGGAAATACAAAATACAATCTATAGTAGTTTAGTATGCTTGAGCGTGTCATTAAAATGCTTTATTGTGTCGAACGAACATATCTTAATAATAAACAAGATATAAAATATTAAAAAGGTTTACAAGAGTCCGAATTAAATCTGAATCGGAAATCTGAATCGGAAATTTTGGTATGCAAATCGGAAATACAACATGGTGGTTTAAAGCTTGAGCGTGTCATTAAACTGGTTTATTGTGTCGAATGAACATATCTTGATAATAAACAATTTATAAAACATAAAAAATCAGATTTGTAGCTTGATAGATAGAGAGAAAATTTCCGATTTGCAGCTTAATACCAGGAACAATCTAATGATTATAATTACATTGTTCCTGTTAATACATAAGGAGAAAATTTCCGATTTGGTGATGTAAATTTAATTTATTTTATTATATAGTTAATTATAATATGTGCTATTTGTAATTAAGAAATGTAATTAAATAACAGCTAACAAATATTACTTACATATATTTCACATTGATGCGTCTGTAGTGTTGAATCAATCAGCTTTACCCGTGTATTGCATTTTACAACTTTGACACGCTAGCATAACATGGTAGTTGGAAGCATTTAACGATAAACCCGTTATCGTGATTAGATAATTGGATGGTGACACCTTTAAATACCAATAAATAGTATAATAGACAAAGAAACATACACTCTATTGATGTACCGACAAAAGACAGCGATATTCTTCACGCCCACACTTACAGTAACTCGAGTGATGTTAATAATTATGTTAAGTTACAAATCGGATTTTTTAAACCTTTTTATATTTTGTATCTTGATTATTATTAAGATAAGTTCGTTCGACACAATAAAATAGTTTAATGACACGTTCAAGAATTAAACTACTATATATTGTATTTGTATTTCCCATTTGCATACCAAAATTTCCGATTCAGATGTAATTCGGATTTTTTAAACCCTTTTTATATTTTATATGTTGATTATTATTAAATATGTGCGTTCGACACAATAAACCAGTTTAATGACACGTTCAACTATATATTGTATTTTGTATTTCCGATTTGCATACCAAAATTTCCGATTCAGATTTCCGATTCAGATTTAATTCGGATTTTATATCTTGATTATTATTAATTATGTGCGTTCGACACAATAAACCAGTTTAATAACATGTTAAAGAATTAAACTACTAGTTATTGTATTTTGTATTTCCGATTTGCATCTCAAAATTTCCGATTCAGATTTCCGATTCAGATTTAATTCGGAACGTTTTAACCTTTTTTTATATTTTATATCTTGATTATTATTAATTATGTGCGTTCGACACAATAAACAAGTTTAATGACATGTTAAAGAATTAAACTACTATAATTATATTGTATTTTGTATTTCCGATTTGCATCCCAAAATTTCCGATTCAGATTTCCGATTCAGATCTAATTCGGAACTTTTTAACCTTTTTTATATTTTATATCTTGATTATTATTAAAATATGTGCGTTCGACGCAATAAACCAGTTTAATGACACGTTCAAGCATTAACCCACTATATATATTGTATTTTGTATACCAAAATTTCCGATTCAGATTTCCGATTCAGATTTTCCGATTCAGATTTCCGCTGCGCATATTAGTGATACCGCACACACAAGTTTGACCAATCACTGCGCTCCACCTAACTGTTACAAAATGTGATAAAGTAGGACGCACGGTAGATTAGATTCAGTTATAATATATATATTCGATTACCGAAGCAGATGTACATCTAGATCTAGAATATCTAGTATAGAATATACTTCAAATAGTAAATTTAGAAATAGCCTAGCCTCAGTATTGATTACCACACAGTTACAAAGTCAACCTGTCATGTTCAAATCATGCGGTCATATGAACATTGTGGTATTTTTATGTGTCATTGATGAAAACGTCAAATATGATGTGACAGGTGTCAAATGAATGCTTTAGACTAATAATATGATGTAGGCCTAATGACTGGTACATTTTTGTAGCATATAAATTGATATTAATATGCAGGCATATATAGCCTACTGCCGCATAGCTTGTAAAGATTACAGAATTAGGCCGAGTCTGTACCGTTGAGCGAAACAGACATTGTATCTGTCAATGAAAATGACACTGTAGGGGAGACCGGGGCTAGTTCGGCCCCGGGGCATGTTCGGCATCTTGTTGTATAAAACGTCTGAACCAAGATATAGATGTGTCATCGATGTAGTTACGTCACACTTGATGATTATATCCGTGTACATACAAATATGACCACCTTGTAATGGTATGTGTTGGTTTGGGACCAAAACTTCAATTTTTCAATTGTTGAGTAATTTTTTTACATATGGTTCAGTTTTTGTTTTTCTTGTGATCCGTTAAGATTCCAACTTAATTTCTATTCGTGTATCAATACATATGAAAAAGCTTTAATAAAGAACCATATTTGTACCATTTTATGCACCATGTAAGGAGTTGTCACGTGATTCCCAACCTTTCCCCGGCAGTGGGGATTAGCTGAAAGGTAAAAACATGTACGGTCGTTTCCCCCGGCTATCCATAGCCCATCCCCGGGGTGGGGGCGTGGATGCAACTGGTTGTTGTTTTACATATGCCATGCATGGTTTTATCTTAGACAGTAGTGTTCACAGGTTCAGATCATTTTTTTAAATAATAAAAATCTTGCAAATTATTGCGCCCGTACGTTTTAGAAAATTTATTTGAACAATTCAACTTGCAAAGATAGACAATTTAAAAGTCCGCCTTGAGAAGAATTTTTTTCAATTTTGAATTTTAACGTTTTTCTTTGAAAACCGGACAGGCTTGATATCATTAAAATTGTAGCGTTACATAATCAGTTTACTGTTATAACAAATAAACATGTCAATAAGAAAATTTACTTTCTTCAAATTCATGTCAAAATTTTTAATCTGTTAATTCAGGGAGGTATGTACATATATGTAAATCCTTGGTTAATTCAAGCGCTGTAGTGACATTGATCAAGGGGCACAGACACCTTGATCCGCATCATTCAGACGCTGTAAAACATACATCTGGATGATTAGATCAAGTGTAAACTGAACCTGGAGATTACACAACAGGGGGCACATGGACCTTGTGATTACACAACAGGGGGCACATTTTGTTGCCCTCGCTTCCGGAATATGTAATATACAGGGTTGTTGTCACAAAATATCGATCCACAGCCAAATCGATTGGTAATATATTAAGGATTTTAACATTTAAGTGATGTAAAAAATGGTCACTCCGAGGTCAACTGGGGGGGGCACGGGCCCCCTGTGCCCCCCGGTGGATCCGGGCCTAACCGTTGAGCGAAACAGACACTGTATCTGTCAATGAAAATGACACTGTATCTACCACTGACTCGATCAGAGACGTTACATGTACCTCACACAGATATTGTAAAGATTACAGAATTAGTTTCCATTGTACCCGCCGAGTCTGTACCGTTGAGCGAAACAGACACTGTATCTGTCAATGAAAATGACGCTGTATCTACCACTGACTCGATCAGAGACGTTACATGTACCTCACACAGAACCAGAGATTGTAAAGATTACAGAATTAGTTTCCATTGTACCCGCGGAGTCTGTACCGTTGAGCGAAACAGACACCGTATCAGTCAATGAAAATGACGCTGTATCTACCACTGACTCGAGGGAAGCAGGTTCATTCAACCCGAGCTTATTCAACCCCAAGCGATTTTCAGTATTATTCAACCCCGAGCTTATTCAACCCCAACCCTTGGCTCATTCAACCCCAGATATGTAAGGCTCATTCAACCCCAATGAAAAAAAATTGTTTGGTAGGGGTAAATGTGTTTTTATTTAGATATAGATAGTTATTAATAAAATCAATGATTATAGAAATACTAAGAAAAAATATGTTTTACATTGAATTAATTTTGAATACATATTTTAACAATCATAAGTTGGGTTTATTTATTATAGTTAAAGATAATTATATACAATTATAGAAAGACTTTGAAAATCAAATCATTTTAAAACAACTACTTTGTCTCAACATACTGTCGCTGGAACACGATACCTTTCTACTTAAAAAAAGATGTGTAAAATACTAACTTTTATTCCTTGTCTTCTTCAGGTTTGTGGCAAGCCCTTCGGGATGTCTTCCCTGGATTAAACATGAAGGGGTGTATTTTTCATTGGGCGCAGGCCATTCTCAGGAGAGTTGGAGAGGTGGGACTTAAAAGAACATACGAGCAGCGTCAAGGACCTCACAAACTTATACGGAAGCTATTGGCGCTGCCTTTCATGCCCGGACAGCATATCAGGAGAGCTTTCCAGCGCCTCCGCGAGAAGGCTGAAGGTAACACTGACCAGATGAGGGAGCTATTTAGTTACGTTGAGGATCAGTGGGTTGAAAGTTCTTTGTGGGATGAGTATGAATGATAAATACTCTGAACATTTCACACTCTGTTTAATTGCATACAGAATGGTATTTATCACACAATTTATCAACCCCGTGTTCACACCTGCTTGACAATGTACATGCCTATCACAAAATCAGTTTATAAATATCAACATGATTTCATGAAATTAGTTTTAAAACAACTTAACAACAAATAAACAAAACAAAAAACATTAAATTAACTTCATTATAAAAAAATTAGTTGGGGTTGAATGAGCCTCAATATCTCTGCGGTTAAATGAGCCTTGGGGTTGAATGAGCCTAGGGTTGGGGTTGAATGAGCCTGGATTTTCTGGGGATAAATGAGCCTGGGGTTGAATAAGCTGACATTCGACTCGATCAGAGACGTTACATGTACCTCACACAGAACCAGAGATTGTAAAGATTACAGAATAAGCTTCCAATGTACCCGCCGAGTCTGTACCGTTGAGCGAAACAGACACTGTATCTGTCAATGAAAATGACCCTATATCTACCGCTGACTCGATCAGAGACGTTACATGTACCTCACACAGAACCAGAGATTGTAATGATTACAGAATTAGTTTCCATTGTACCCGCGGAGTCTGTACCGTTGAGCGAAACAGACACCGTATCAATCAATGAAAATGACACTGTATCTACCACTGACTCGATCAGAGACGTTACATGTACCTCACACAGAACCAGAGATTGTAAAGATTACAGAATTAGTTTCCAATGTACCCGCCGAGTCTGTACCGTTGAGCGAAACAGACACTGTATCTGTCAATGAAAATGACACTGTATCTACCACTGACTCGATCAGAGACGTTACATGTACCTCACACAGATATTGTAAAGATTACAGAATTAGCTTCCAGTGTACCCGCCGAGTTTGTACCGTTGAGCGAAACAGACACTGTATCTGTCATTGAAAATGACACTGTATCTACCACTAACGTTACATGCACATTATAATTACACCACAGTCAAAAGAGTCAGTGCCAGTGTCACAGATTCAAATTCAGGGGTTATTGAAACACAAAATACCGATATAGCTAGTACATTCCCTGAAAGCATCAGCGAATTAACATTGCCACCAAAAATTAAAAAAGAGGACGCCCAAAATGTTTCGACTTGACAGTGATCGGACTGCCCAAAATGAGATTGAACTTAATGAAAAAATCGAAGGCCCTTGAACTCCAATCAGAAAAGGAAAAAATCGAGATTAATGCTTAAATAGTTTGTAGACGCTAGCTAACGTGGCTGCCTCCTGCATCGCACCCGGACATACTAGCTGTTAATGAAACGGAAGTAGAATTAAGTCCTGAAAAATTGCATACATACGTGTATATATGGCTGCTACTGAAGCGGACTTGCAACTGATTCGAAAATATTTCGATGATGATGCTTAGACATTACTTGAGGGTGTTGTGAAACTTGCAAAATAAAGGAAATGGACAAGTGGTGTTTGCAACGACCATTTAGACACCTGGGCACTGTTTTATCAAAGCATTTACGGTCATCGTAAACTTACGTTCAAATTTGAATCCTTTATAATTATGTAACAGCTTCAAATTCTGGTAAAGCGATAGGTAAAAGCATAAGTTAAATAATTCAGTTAATGGTTTTAAACAATTATATTTCCCTTATTTGCAGATGTAAACGCATTGTAAGGAATTTAAATTTGAGCGTAAGTTTAAAATGTTCGTAAGTCCTTTGATAAAACAGTGCCCTGTTGCGTGGGATGTGATACTTGCTTAGGTTGGTTTCATTACCATTGTGCCGCTATTATAAGTGCACCAAAAACCAAATACTGGTACTGCATCCAATGTTCATTAATTAATTAATCAAGACCAAAGTGGCACCTTTCAGGTGGACGGTCTAAATATACGCCAGGCTACGCCGCGTGTGTTATACATTATAGTGAACTCCTGAGGAAATGACCAAAGTGGTACCTTTCAGATAGCCGGTCTTGTAGTGTCTTTAATCTACAAAAACTGTAACTTGCATGAAGAGGTCGTCAACTTCCGTAATAAATACATTGTTGAAATGCAGTCAATGTTCAATGTGGTATTGTTTTTCATGTCTGCGTAATAATAATATCGCACAGTAAAGTTTGACTAATAAAAGCCTTACTTAGCAAACATATTGCTCTAAATTACCAAAGCCATGCTTTTTAGCAACTTGAAACATTGCATTGTTATTTCAAACTGCACACGAAAAGGTGCACAAGACACTCGAAAAGATGCATTAAGCAAACGAAAAGATGCATTAAGCACAAAAAGATGGGTTTTTGCACAACTAGAAAAAGATGCCCAAGTAATAATTATTACACTTTCACTGTTGCTCATGATATTTCGTTTATCGAGGTTAAAAAGTATTAGGAAATCGGACGGGGAAGGTAGCACTCAACCTTACCAGCCGAGCACAGAAATCAGAAACACTAAACTGAGCAATGCCCACACATAAGCCAAAGAAACAATTAAAAGTCCTGGTCCCCGCCGAAAAAATGCAGGATGACCCAATTTCACAAAGAAATTATATAACATTAACATTCATGTCATTTCTAAGCTAGATTGGTCAATGTATGGCAAATGAATGGCAACGTGGCTTCTGATGGCATCAAAGTGTGACCTTGAGAAATGAATATGTGTCAAGATACTTGGTATTTAGGTTAACATTCATGACAAATATAAGAATGATTGGTCAATGTATGACAAAGTGTCGGACTGGGTAGTGCTCATTCTGTCAGGGCGTCGAACATATCTCATGAAAAGCAGTCAAAGAATAAAATTCTTTTTTTTTCTTTTTTTAATTTTTGTTGGCATATTTTCACTTGCAGACTATGTCCTAGGACTTTATAACGTTATCACCGTTAAAATGAGGTTTCCATTTCCCATGAAGCCCGGGCAGTCACAGTATCGTGCTTTCCAAGCAGTAGAATGCTAAAAAGCGGGTTACGGATACCCGTAATTCACGGGAAATGTGAGCTTGTGTTTTGATTATGGTTTGCGTTTATCTAAAATACACTGCTCAAAATAATTAAAGGAACATTTTGCTCATTTAGTTAACATTTAAAGTCGGGGAAACAACTGTGTGCTACAATTTTAATCTTCATCATTTCTTTGTATGATTTTATGACTCTGCGATGTTTCTAGGTTGTTCATTGGACTCTGTCTGTTCATTTTGTAATGTCACCCTTTTTTACTATTCTCGTTGTTTTTGCTGTGTTACATTTCAATAACGCCAACACTTAAACATGAACGTAGATTTTGACTTCTGGTGAGTGTTGTTATGGTAACTACAGCTGTCAGGCAGCATTTATGTGTTATTAGCGGATCAGGGTACTGTTTTATGAAAGCATTTACGCAAATCTTAAACTTACGGTCAAAGTTTAATGTTTTGTAATTCTTTTACAACTATAAAGCGTGATAAATGGAGCTGCATTACTACTCAAGGTTCAGTTAATGAATGTCTACAAACAATATATGTCCCCCAATTCACTGAAGCAAAAGAAATGTACAGAATTTAAATATGACCGTAAGTTTACGATTTCCGTAAGTCCGTTGATAAAAAAGTACCCAGGGGCGGAACAAGTGGTAAAAGTCAGGGTGCGACTACCTAAAATCGCGAGAAGGTGGATCGTTTGAATCTGTTATGTCAGGAACTGTACAAATGCTGCAACGTTACTGGAATATCGATTTTAAAGGTCTATCAAGGTAGAAAATGCTAAAATAAATAAATTATTCGATGTCGTTATTTGAGACCTCTTATGTTGTAGATGCCCATGTCAACGATAAGAATGTTCAATTACTTTACTAAAAGAGCGGTGAATGTGTTTGTTGCTGGTAATTCAGTTTGAGAAATACCGTAGGATGGCGGCCTATATGGTCGGATTATCTCGGCTCGTTTAAAATGGACCGATGTTTGACAAATAAAATACAACCAAACAAATCATAGGATACAGTCTACGTTTTTATTTTAGTGTGAATTTTCTATCTACTAGATTTCAGAACATAAACAGAGATATCACCTATTCGTACGAACAAACAAAATAACAAGAGCTCGTTTAATTACTTCCTGAGAATGTGTCGACAAATCAATGTGTATGAACCAAGCAATATACTTTTTCTTACGTATTTTCTTCCTGTCCGATTTTCTTGTTTTTTCTGAACTTAACAATGTTACCTTTCAATAAACCTCGCAAACTCATTCAGCTTTTTCTTCATCTTCTAATTTCAATTGTTTGTTTTCATAATATTATATTCAACTATTATAACTAGTAATAGGTTGGTTAAGGCAGTCGTTTGGGCGTGTTCCATGTCGTTAACATTACGGTATGCTTCTATTCAATATCATCTCCTGAAACACAAATATTATACAAATGTATTTTATGAAACATTACGACTTTATATTAACAGTATATCTGGTTTGCGAAAGAAATAATCTTGTTATTTAATATTTCCCTGTAATTATTACACCTACAGGTAAGAAATTTTGCACGAATAAATGAAATATATCTACCTAATACACACTAAAATTTCAGCAACATCAGAGGTGAGTTAAAAAAAGTTTTGTTCATAAGTTGTATGTAACATGTGTAGTTTTGTGTGAAGTATCAAGTTAGAAGACGTGGTATTAAGACACAACCACCAACCGTTCTACGTAGGGCGTTCCAAAAGTTCCAGGAAAAGTGCTCTATAGTATTTATCTTATTGTCAATATAAATCAAACTTTGCATTTACATAGAACAAGTCATGATACATAGTGTGTTATGAATTGAACGCATGAGGGTGTGCCCTACAAAATGACACGGTTACCATAGTAACGTCAGTTATGGCTACCCGGGGCAATGTTATATTTGGCCGCACGTTATTAACATGTTCTGACTATATATCACTCAGTCAGTCAAAAGAAACACAAATACACCTGCTACAATAACAACAATGCTTTATATTCTACAAAAATGCCTCGCTCGAAGGTATGTACTTCCAGGGTCCGCTTTTTGAAAGCATTCGAAAGTGTTACAAAATCAAGCAGAAACGTCAATCGTAACGTCTAGCGTCTGGTTCACAACAGGCCATACCTTCCTATTATCATCTGCAGCAGTACTACTGGCCGTCTGGACATGTTCATACTATTCATACATCCTAGCCAGTGACATACAATGTTCGTAACAGGCAATGTTTATAAGTTATATTGGTTTAAGTCTTAATTTTCCTGCCAAAAGACAAAAACTTGTCAGATTCCAATGATTTACTGATATTTGACGGGTGATTCTAATACGACGAAAAATAAACCTGAACACAACTGTATGACTATTCAAACCATGGCATAAATTGACCAAAATGATGTTATACCGCCCTTTGCAAATGTTCCATGCAGTAATTTTGGTCAAAGTTAATTGGTAGCTGCTTTGTTGGGAGCAATGTGTAGGTTAGTTTGATGATTTGTACGACGTGACGTCAAATTCGCCCCGGGTAGCCATTACTGACGTTACTATGACAGCAGTGTCATTTTGTACAACGCACCCATATGCGTTTCAATCATAGCACAAAATGTATCATGAATTGTTCAATTTAAATGCGAAGGTTGACGTAATTTGAACATACAATAAACATTATAGAGCACTTTTCCTGGAACTTTTGAAACGTCCCTCGTATACTAAATGACAGTTTAGCGTCTAGTTTTATTCTCATAAGAGTGAAACCATTTTATTGGGGTTTTTTAAGTTTGACGTAGCAGAATGCAAATATGGAGCGGGTGTGAAACTCCATGGTGTGTGCAATCACATACATAGTAGATGCACACAAATATATAACTCAATGGTGCAATACAGTCAATTGTCGCTACGTCGGAACATTACTTAAATAATTACACGTAAGTTACCACTTCATTACACGTAAATATTGAGCATGCTATCACCCTAACAAACCGATGCTTATGTGCTTATTGTAAATACGTATTGATGTTATACGACTATGATGTTCTTTTATGTTGCTAAACTTGTGTTGTCTTCGTTTAATCTTGTGCTGTGTATATTTCTATGACGACACCGTTCTGTGATATTTCCAAATATCCAATTTCAAAGTATATTTATATAAAACTTACCATGTCCGTTAGTTCATTGCGTGCAACAATTCGCGCAAGTCTTCACCACCATTATGCTTCTTACCTTAAATAACACATTCACGAAAATAATAGACAACCGTCTGAAATTTACTCTTTACTTATGGAAAAACAAGCTTTTTGGCCTAAACCTTGATTTGGGTCACCACAACAAGTTCCAATTTTTATGAAGAAAGGCTCACAAGAAGCACCTTATGGTGCAGATTTCAAATACATGTATGTATAAGTCTTATAATGTCGTAAGTAGTAGTTACGACCTTCTCATTCTAAGGCAATACTATACATGCGTATCATAGTTACATTACCTTTCTTGTTTTTGTGACCCTTCTTTCGTGCTTCAATCCCCTCTACATCAACATCACTAGAGCTTTCATCTGCAAAATGTGTATACAGCGGTAAGAACACATACTGATTCATATTCATAAAAAGAGCCAATATTTATAAAGCTTCTTAAGTGAATACTTAATTATTGAACTGCCCATATTTCCCAAAGAAACGAAAAATAGCCCATGTTTTCTTAATGCTTATGTAGTTCTTTACATAATGTTTCTAAACAATGCACGAAAATGTACAGCTTTTATCCAAGTGCATCCGCTAAAATGGCTGGACTTTCTTTGAAAAATTCGATTCAGTCGGAAAAAGTGTCGTAGTGAGTTATTATTATGGAGTCAGCTGACGGTCAGTGGTTACGCAGTCTACTTGGTTAACGTACATGCCAATCACGAGCGGATGAAGTTTAACAACCCTGATTAATTTGGGGTAATTTGTAAACAAGCCTCGGTCATATCTCAACGAGGAAGCTTTTTCGCCACTTCGACGACTCACCGCTCATAGTACGCTCAGGAGTGTGCATTAAAAAGTATACTATGACAAAGAACAATCATTTAGTTGACAAATAAGACTGGGCTTGATGTACTGAAACGAAAATTACGCGCTCACGGCCTTCTGAAACTATACTAGTGTCTCATCTGATGCCGTTTGTCCGGGACCTTTATATCATCTCATACTATAACACATGTTGTGTAATATATTTTGTTGAAAACAATTTTATTTGGTGTGATATGTATAAAATATGTGCTAGGGTTGTATATTTTGGGTTGGTGGTGGTACCTGGGTAGTATTGAGGTCTACATGGGGGGATAACATGACAGGTGCCTGTGGATAAAACCAGATGCTTTAAGGAATAACTCAATATTCTGACTGACTTTAAAGTCAATGCTCATATCCTAAAATATATTGACACGTTTGTGGTGATCGACTGTATCAATGATTATGGCATTGATCTGTTGACCTTGTTGTAACAGTTATTTCTTAGGAAATACATATAGGTGTACCGTGAGTTTCGCAACAGTGTTTTGATCTGAAACCGTGCTGTTGTTGATTGAAAATGGTGTGTTATAATCAAAATATGAAATTACGGTTGATACAATCTTACATCTTGAAACCATGCAGGTTATAGAGATGGGTCTGTAATTATCTTGTTTGGCCTTTTGATCTCTGTTTTGAAGACCGCATATGTACAATGACCTCATATATGCAATGACCTTATATGTGCAATGACCTTATATGTGCAATGACCTCATATGTACAATGACCTTTTATGTGCAATGACCTTATATGTGCAATGACCTCATATGTACAATGACCTCATATGTGCAATGACCTCATATGTGCAATGACCTTATATGTACAATGACCTTATATGTGCAATGACCTCATATGTGCAATGACCTCAAATGTGCAATGACTTCATATCGCTGACGAATGAGAAGGTCGTAACTACAAAATCAATATTTTGAGAAAACAAAAAAACTGTCTGACAATCACTCTATCAACTTTTTTTCAACTTCAGTTTGGTCAACAAGACGAGTTCCGATTTTCATGTACATAAGCTCATAAAAAGCGCCTTATGATGAAGATTTCAAATATGCATTATTCTTATAAGGTCGTAAGTGGCCTACGACCTTATAATTATAAGCCAGCGATATATACACATTATTTTACCTGATCTTTCCATTTCACTCTCTTCACTTTCATCCTCTTCCCGTTCTAGCAGAGTTCGGAGTGCTTCCACTAGTTGTTTACCTCCATGTCCTGTTAAATGGAACATTTGTATCCAAGTATTATACAAAACATAGGATGAACGCCTCGGTTAGACAAACTTTAACGTTGGTTAAGCAGAAACAGCGTACTAGTACCCGACTTATTAATTCAAATATCAGCACATACCTTAAACGAAGCCTTTGGTTCTTTGCAGAATTAGTGGTGGGCACACTAAACTCATGATAAACGCACTCTATTCCGCAGTAGTTTTATCTGCTATGTCAGCATTTATTATTATCGAATCAAATACGCACAGTTAGTCATGTAAATAGATAGAAATATCACTACATCCAAGACACCATTACATAATCGATCCACCAGCCCTCTAACCAATGTACGATCCCCAAGCACGACTCCTATAAATGTATATGAGTAAGCATTGTAGTCCTTTCAGAAGATGACTTATTTGATAATAATGGTCAACTATCGTGTAGTTATGACTACATGTATGTTGACTGATAAAAATGCATTGTACCACAAAGTTTGCTATCCAGATGCTGTCAACATATACTTCAACATGTATCATAGTTGCATTACCTTTCTTGTGTCCCTTTTGCCGTGCTTCAATCGCCTCTATATCTGCATCACTAGAACTCTCATCTGCATCTTCTGATTTCACCACCAACATATAAAAATCTTTACTGTTTTAATGCATAAATTGGGTTATGTTTGTCTTACTACAGATCTTTCAAAACTAAACGAGAATCGTTGTCAACATCGAGTCGACTGTCAGATAAATCATGTTTGTTTAGATTAACTGTGTATACCCGAGTTAACGGTACTATATAAATACATTGAATCATAGTATACTTCAATCTAGTCCCCGCTATTCTTTCGAATGGGATAGTTCCCTCATGAGTACTACTTATTGAATCGATTATAGTATATTATGTTTTGAAATCACATTATCTATCTATGTTGTTTGATACTTGTCGTATATAGTCCGTTAAAAGTTAAATGATAACGGTTATTAACATAAGCTCGTTCGTTAGGTAAACTAAACTATGCGTATCTGGGTTTAAGTGAGGTCTACTGAGTTAGCCGTCCTATTATAATATAATTTCGAATGGGATTGTTCCTTCATTAGTATTACTTATATTGAATCGACAGCACTTCAATAAATGTCAAAAACACTTAAAACAGGCCTTGAGACACTTGGAATGAACGAGTGCGTACACCTAACATAAGGAAAAAATAATAGCAGACATTAAATTAAACTAACTTTAAGGTAAAAGATATGAGGAAGTCGGACAGGATAGGTTCTGTAGACGACTTTTCCTCACACTTCATACTGAACGTTATAGACAATTTCAATCGTTAAGCAAATCAAAAAGAAAACAAACAGTTGAATCCGCTACGCTTACTCTATCAACAATTTGTAAAGGAGATTCACTGGCACACTTATTTCGACGTTGCTACGGTTGACCCACAGGGGCTGTTAACACTAAGAACAAGAAGGTACATATTAACCTGATCTTTGCATTTCACTGTCAGCGCTCTCGCTCTCTTCCTTTGCCAACATCGCTCTTAGTGCTTCAACCAGGGCTTTACCTTTCTTACCATGATGTCCTGAAAGAGATATAATATGTATACCTGTATACCTTCTAAATGATAAGCAATTAATCACAACCCCAGGCGTACGTGCAAATACGAGGTGTCCGGTACGCACCGCCTCCGTACGTTTTTCGGAGTACGCAGACAAGAAGCAGGACTTTTCGGATATGAGGAACTTTTGCTGCGTTCTGTCTTCGTGTTCGTGCCCGTGCGAGCGACGCGCGTGCATTCTACTGCCAACTAAAGACATACGCGCTAGACAAATACAAAGTCATAAGAACGTGTAACAAGCGATCGCAATTTGAAAACAAAAGACAATGACTTAAAGCTAAACTAATGACACCTACCTCCTTTATGCTTCCGTGCGGTTTCTTCTAGGCTTTCATCACTGGAACCGATAGAATAATATAAATATTATCAAAAAATATTCATTTATCACATGTATTTATCACATTCAATCAAAACAAATATTTTATTTTAAGTTATATGGTAGTTAAAAGACACTATTTATGCCACAATACGCAGGTGGTTAACAAGCGGATAAATACATGTTGTATAAACAACCATATTGGATTAACACGCATCATACATAAATGGTCATAACTAGAGAAATCGGCAATATATAACGATCAAATAAAGTTCTTAACAACGTTACATGCTGTGGGCGTTAGGTTATGTAAAAAAATAATTTTGTATTTTTTTGTCGTAAGGGACGTTTTTCTGCGCTCGACGCCATATGTTGCTTCAGTGAATTTCTTTCTTTTGGAATCTTGAATTTGTAGAAAATGCATGTTTCCGATCAAAACGGCATATTAAATGTTGAAATGTTGATAAAAGCTAAGTAGAGCGGAGCCTATATTACCAACTGCAATAAGTGGTAACCAATAAATGATTATGTCACTGATAGAAATACTAGTAGTAGATATGTCGCTGGCCTAGAATAAGAAGGTCGTAATTACTGCTTATGACCTTATAAGACTCATACATATTTAAAATTAGCATCACAAGGCACTTCTTGTGGGCCTATTGTCATGAAAACAGGAAATTGCCATGTTGACTAAAATGAAGTAGAAACGCTTGTTATACCGTTAGTAAAGAGTACTAAGTATTTTTGGACAGTTTTTCTTGTTTTCTAAAAATATCGATTTTGTACTTACGACCTTCTCATTCTAAGCTAGCGATATGTCAATATCAAATAAATTTTAAAAAAGGTTACATGAGATTTTGTTAAATCATTATCAAAGTGATGTCAAATGTTGCAGGCGTACCTTCTATCGTAGAGCTGAGGAATACTAGATACCATAGCAACACATGCACCCAACAACAAGATAATCCGAATGTCCATTATGCTATATCGTACCCTAAACACAATGGAAAAAAAAACATTCTTAAAAGTAACATAAATGATATCAGGCCCCGTGATTATAAATATTTGAGAACGTACTCCATGCTCCAACGCATACTCCGTACTCCAATTGGAGCATGTTCTTAGTTACAAAACTGCTGTAACTGCTTTATTCATGAATGGAAACATATTATATGGAAGGTTCATTTTCTTAGTTTGATCCTTTGCTACAAGTAATTATTTAGTTGGTGTTGGTTTCGATTCAAAATTTAAAAAGCTGTTTTTCAAAATGGAGTAAGGAATTTGAGTATGGTAATGAGAAGACGTTTATAATCACCGGGCCAGGTCCCGTGATTATAAACGTTGGAGACCGTACTCCATCCTCAAACTCACACTTCGTACTCCAATTTGAGCATGTTCTTAGTTACAAAAACTGCTGTTACTTCTTTATTACTGAATGCAAAGTTTAACATATTATATAGAGTTCATTTTCTTAAAAGTTTAAGTATGTAGTAAGGATTTCATTTTCTTAAAATTCTAAAAATATCTGTTTTCAAGTTTAAGTATGCAGTAAGGATTTTGAGTATGAGAACACGTTTATAATTACCGAGCCACATTTGTACCTTTTGGTGTCGTTACAATAGCCAGGTGGACATTCTATTATTATGTATTATAATTGTGTAGTTCATATTGCTCAATGCTATGGTGTCGTACAGTAAAGGTTTGAATCCCAAATGTACAATCTCTCCATATATTGATAGTTTCATTTAACATCAGAAAGGTAAACACTTTGTTGGTCAGTTTTATAAAGAGCATATCAATCTGTAAATTAATAATTTATCAGAACAATAAACATCTCCCAAAGAACAAATGAGCCGTTTTCCAGGAAACCCTGCTATTTTGACAATATATTATTACATTTATGAAACAATGTTTTGAAAAATCTCCAACATGAGAAAAATACGTACCCATTGATTCTAAGCTAAGTAATTTATCCATATACAATTTAGTACCATATCTTAGCTTCAAATTTACCTATGGGTTATGTTGTAATCACATCTTTCTTTTTTGTGGTGACCATTTTCGGAAAAAATACTCTTATTGAGAAAAACGAGCAGTAACTAGTTTTAAACAGTATTAGCCTATCTATGAATACAATCAACTTTGATATTTGATGCATATTTTAAAAAAAATTCAAACATAATTCTAAAACGTGATAATATTTTGAACAGTTTATGTCAAGAGTTGATCAGCTGGTGTAAGTAAGAAATATTTATTGCAATAACGCCAACTAGCGTTTGAATGACGTTTGTGACGTCACACTAAAAGCTCTAAATATGGACTTTACAAAAACTGTCGTTACCTCCTTAAAGCTCAAGATATTAACATAATTTCTTTTGCATGTTGCGTCTTTAACGATGTCCGGGTGTAAAAACTTTTTTTTTTAATTTTGAGGAATGCATTTTAAATATTTTTATTCTATTGTATACCCATTAAGACAACTGCATGTGAATTTCAAAACACATGTATTGTCATTTAAAAGAGTAATTGCTATTTTCGTTTCCCTACACCCAGCCTAAGAACGTACTGCACAAACAAATGGAGGCAACCGCATGATAAATAAAATAAATCTCCAACAGATAACACAATAAAAACAAAAGTGTATTTAAATCTAATGATAATGATTATTTCTTCAATCAAAAGTGTAAAAATGATGTTTGGTCTAATAATGAAGTAGATAAAAATAAAAATGTAACCCCACCCTCCTCGAAATTAAGGCATTTTTTTGCATATTGCCAATAACTACCCTATAGATAAATGGAAATAAAATATGATCTAAACAATTGGCACCATTGAATGTTTTTCAAAAATAACTTCAATGTGTGTGTAATGTTTTAATACAATTTTAAAAGGTTTTACCGAGCGGTATTGAAAATACACATTTCAGAAATCGTTAGTAACCCGATTTTCATCTGTTTACCACATATTAATTCCTAAAAAAATAAAGAAAAAAAATATAAAAAATTTTTTTTCTCCAAATTACACTATAAAGCGATGTTACGCAGCCAAAACATTGACTTATAAATAAAAATTAAAGAAAAAAGAAAAAAATATATTTTGGCTCTAGTGGGGGTTGAACCCACGACCTACAGGAAATCAGTCAATTTGTCATAAAATTACTGAAATTGAGAACTCTTCAAGAGGAGATTCTTTATTAGACCCGGATATCCTTAAATATATGGTCAATCTCAAAATTAATATTTTTGTCAAAATAGCAGTTTAAGTGGAGACTGGCTCAAATATATTCATATAATTATCGGAAGATAGAATACGTATCATACATCTACGGAAAACAAATATTCCCAGCTCTGTTTATTAACTGGTTTGCGATGGCAAAATTTTTGAAGATAAAATCGAACTGAACAAAATAAATAAGTACCGCAAGTAATTTTTACAAACATCGAATACTCAGATGAAATAATATTTCATAAAGAAATGAAATGACTACTTATCGCACTCAACCAAATAATAATAATGAAATAACAAAAAAAAGTTTAAAAACTTACAATTTTCCAAACACTAGGATGCCAATAGGGTTGTATTCAATGAGAGTAGTTCGATGATGTTGTCTTATATACCTTTCGTGGCCTACTTGGTCATAAAATGGGCATTATCTCGCTCCCTAATAACAATAAAACACAATTTATCGCCCGCATAATTTCTGTTCCAAACGTCAACAGTCTCATGGAAATTAGGAGATGCGTCAGAAGAATGTTACCAGTGTTCGTAGGTTGTTAAAACTGGGTAATGTTTCACTTAAATTACACCACTCGTCTTTTGAATGCATGTATACTCTTGTATACTGTTGAGTGGTACTTTGCTGGTCGTCCTTGAGATGTTGAGTTCACCGTTGTTTAGTTATTTCTTTGTGAAATTGTGTTATCCTGCATTTTGGGGCGGGCAGGGACGTTGGGCTTTTTGTTGGGTTTTGTGGGAAAATTGATCCGTGTAGTTGTGTTATGCTGTTACTGTTTTCTGTGCTCGGTTGGTTAAGTTGAGTGCTGCCCTCCCTGTCCGATTTCCTCATATTTTTTAATTGTCTGTTATTCTGTGCTCTTATTCTGGTTGTGTTTGGCTTCTGACATGACATATTGTCGAAGTAGGGTGCCGTTTTTTATTAGTCGTTAAGTTAAAATTTGTCTAGTTCATTACTTTGTTTGTAATTGCTACTTGAACTGGTGGTTTGTGAAGGGGTTTTCTTGTCGTTCCTGATCTACTGTCTTATTTTTGTTGTTTTTGTTGGTTAATTTGAACTGGATGCTGCCTTTGCGTGTCCGATGTATTTGTTGACTATTTTGACGTCGCTTGCTGGTGTTCTCGTTGTTGCTGAGATATGTTGTTGCTGCTACTTTCCTTTAGATAACTAGATAACTAGGTGCTATAACGATAACATACACGAAACGCACTGTGAAAAGATAAGACAAAATAAATATTTCTGCATGTTTCTGAATGTCCATGTGACATGATTTGATGAGCATTAGAGACAAGACAATATTGAATGTGGAATGTGTGTGACGTTAATTAGCTGATGTAACACTAACTAGGGGACTAGGATTAATGAATGCGTAGACACTACCACAATGACGTACAATGACCTTCTGTCGGTTCGGTAACTATAATACAAATATTCACTTTTATGACGGGATTAAGAACAGTGGCAGTAAAAAATGCCATGTGAAAAATCGCTGTATGAAGTATGGTGTACGAGTTTGCGGACTATGTTGTAAATTTAGTTAATGACCTTAATCACAATTTAGTGACAAACGTGTAGTGACTCCTTTTATCGTATGTTGGCCAAGGTTCAACGTTTGAATAGACAATTATAAAATTTAATAATTACAAATCTGTTAATGACTCTTTTCAATTCGATATAAATGTACTATAAATTCTTATAATTCATAATAATAGGCATCACAGTAAAATGAAGAACATCACAATATAGATATTAACAAAGTTGGCACATCTGCGGGATCAACTGCAACGCTGCATAGATTAAAATCATTAAATACAATAAAAATTGAAGAGGGAACAAATGAGAACAAGAAGGCTCAAAGAAGAGAAATTGGTATAAAATCAAGGTCAATTGTATACTAAAATAACCCTGATAAATCGTGAATGCTTGATTTGCACCTATGAGGCCTGTTCTATATTTTCCCACCTTTCTCTTTATCTTTTATTTGTGCAAATTGAGAACCGTCCCACTCTATGCGGTCATATGCGATGTGTCTATAGTTGATACTGGGCCAGAGAACTATTGGAAGATTAAAGGTTATTACTCGTGCTAAAAATTAGTCTTATTATGACATACCGGTAATTCGTCGATTTGAAAACATTACAAGGGCGTCACATTTTTTGGTACAATGTGTACATTTATAATATGACCATAGCTCGGCAGAGGGTTTTATGGTCAGCTTTTAACATTCCTAAAGTCTTAACTATGGTTGTCATTTGCGACTGGGACTATATAATACGAAACGGTGTAAATGTTACATGTTTATAAGTATTTATGATTCCGTTCATGGAGGTGTATAGTATGTACATACAATAGAACACTGACCCCAGTATAATATGAAATAAATGGCTGACCACGTTAACATTACGTTACAATCGTGCACGTTCTATGTTCTTTATGTAAGAACGTTTCAGTATAATTGATATTCAACATTCTTTCGTCAGATATTTAGTATCATTATCAACAGACCCAACTTTTTGTTCACTTTACATTTGTATTTCTTAAAAAATATTACTTGTTAATTCATGCTTATATTCCATATATGGTGTTGTCTGTCATCTTTCTATCTGCAACTAATGCCAAACCCTTTAGGGGTGGCGTAGACATAGAAGTAGTTATTTAAAAAGGGCTATGTAAGTATAGCTTGCCCACATTGACATGAGCTTGACCTATTGATTAGCATAATTTGACAGTCGATATATTGTCTACGTTTATAACACCGATTGTATGTTCTCATAATCGGGGAGTATCACAAAGACGCTCGACGTGTAATACAAACACAAATCTGAAATACCGATATTGCACGATTTGCTTGCGGAAATTGATATATTCAAAGCAAGAACTATGTAATATATTCTTGCATAAAGGTCAGGATCAGGTCAAAATAGCCAAGCTATGTAGGACTCATCACGGTATGTTTGAGTGTTTGAATGCTAACAAATTGACGAAGACAGGTATAGAGCGTTAGCGACCAAGCTGGACCCCCATAAACCTTTAATAACTTAAAATATACTGTCTCCATTAGAACAAAAATTGGTATGTGTTAATAAAACTCCCTTACCAACTATCATAAATTAAATAAGAAATTTGGTGCACAGAAATTACAAGTGTATTTTGCATTCACGTCTAATGCAAAATTTTAAGTCTAAAACAGGGTAAATACGTATTTGACAGCTTTAATATATGTAATGGGCATATTATTGGGTCACGTGATGTGTAAATATATTTTCTATATGAAACTTTCAAAGTATCTGTTTTATAAAAATATGTCTGGTTATACACGTATTACACACGTAGTCGATATAATTGTAATATGGTTTGCAATCATTGAGATTTAGCAAACATTCTTTCTGCCATTTTGGTCAGTGCGGGCCGAGAAATCTTTCCAGTCGTAGTTTCTTGAAGACTATCGACAAAAATGTAATATTTTGGAAGAACTGTAAACATTTTCGGTTTATCGTTGTGGATATCATCACAGAACTTTTTCACCTGTTCTTCTGTGACGTCACTTCCCTTCACACGGATCAGACATGCGCATAAGACTTGATAGTAGATATCATCCAGTATAGGGACAACAACTACCGAGGCGATACCGGGGCACTGTTTTATGGAATGTTCCAATATTTCCGGGGCAACGTTCATACCGCCAGATATTATAAGATTGGATTTTCGACCGTAGACGTAAAATTCGCCGTGTTCTGTCATAACGACGATGTCATCGGTTTTGTACCAACCATCGGGTGTTATTGCCGCAGCTGTTTTCTTTGGATCGTTGTAGTAACCTTTAAAGATTCCTTCAGATTTAACATACAGCTCACCTTTGGTATTCACCGGAACAATATCCTCTTTTTCGTCGACGATTTTTACTTCGAAGGCAGGACCTTCTGGAAGATGACCACACCAATACTCCTTAAAGTCATCTTTATTGCTTCCTACACCGATGAAACCAAATTCCGAACCACCGTACGCAGACATCAGAACTTGGCCGATGGAACCGAGTGCCTTTGAGATATCTTGTGTCATTGGCTGGCCTCCTGTAAATACGTATTGCACTGGCCAGTCCTTGGGTATACTGTCCTGAAAGTGAGATGTATGCACACACAGGGTCATTTACATAATTATATTTATCTAATACAAACATACATTGCAGCCGGTCAACAAATCTTATCAGCTGGTGTATTGTCTAGTCAGTTAGTAATACTTATGAGAGAACTATCCGATAAATCATGTATGCCCAGTTAAACCAATTTAAACATAGTTTTCATGACGGAAAAGCTCATATTTACAAACTTTATCATTTAACGGACTTGAGCATGTTATATTGACCCGTTGAACAATAGACACATTTCATGTTTACATACCTGGGCATTCATATGCAAATTGATATACAACGAGTTATTGGTCAGTGACTAGTTTGTATTGTTTATTCAGCCAATATATTTCTGGTGGAACATGCGTGCCGATTAACATATGAATGGTTTCGTCATACGGAAATGTGTCTATACCTATGTATAATAATGACTTGCATATTAAAATAAGTATCGTAATATGAAAAGGATTTGGTTTTCAACGTTGAAGAATAACAATTAACAGTTAACCAGTCTTAACTTACTGTTCAGAAGGCATCATACAATAACACATTATTTACTCATTGACATGTAGATGCATTAGAAGCCAATTGATAATGCGCCAGTGGTCAATCAATTCCCTTTGAAGACATTTAACGGTAAAGTCAAATGACATAGCCCAATGGATTAACTTGAAAACCTTCGCCAAGCAACCTTCGACCAATAAGCATTTGGTGCGATTTCTTCTACGGAGTAAATTCAATTGCACGGAAGACCTTCATCATTCAAACTAAGCAAAGGAACTCTGGGTCCACCAAACTTCCTTAACTGAACTAACCAGGCCAACGGACTTAACTTAAATACAAAACATTGACCCCAGTATATCACACCGCTCTATAATTACATTTGTAATAAGATCACATCGCGTATAAAGGTCATTTCGCTGGCTTAGAATGGGAAGGTACTACACACATATTTAAAAGAAGTCAATTTTCATGAAAATCGGAACTTGCAACACATGTCATGTTGACCAAAATGAAGCTGGAACAGCTTATTTTACCATAAGTAAAGAGTTATTTCTTGTTTTCTTACGCTACCGATTTTGTACTTACGACCTACTTATACTAAGCCAACAATTTATTAAAAAAAAACGATTACCTTTCTTTCAATAAGTGCATGTAGCATGGGTGGCAAGACAAAAAGTGTTTGACACTTCTCCCGCACAATGATATCCATGACGCGTGTCAGTCTGTCCTCCGGCGTGGCCTCAAAACCATTGATTGTCACCCGCTTCTGACCTGCTATAACCGAAAATGGAAACCCACCAGCCCAAGTGAACGGACGATCATTGACATAACTTGGTCTGGGTCCAGAAGTCCTGTGGCGCTACTTTGTAGTAAAAACATAATGCTGCGGTGTGTATGCGCGACGAGTTTGGGAGCACCCGTACTGCCCGACGTCTGTAGGAGAACGGCAAGACCATCTCCAATAACTTCAGGTAGTGCAGTATTGGTATCTGGTGTGTTAAGAAAGTCACGCAGTGGTTTTACATCGTTCATAAACCTACCCCCATCCTCTTTCTCATACCCTATGACATACCTTAAGAAAGGCATCTTCTTTGATGAAGCCTTTCCATCAGGCGAATATTCATCAAGCAAACTTCTGACAATTTTCCAATTTGCACCATCGTCTCCCGGGTCCATCACCAACATAGAACAATGAACAATCCTATCCATTGTTGCAATAAGGTCACTGCCATCCTTGTAAGTAAACGAAAGACTTGCCACACACGCACCGGCAATCATTGCACCAAAGGCGGTGTACAACCATTCCGGACATGGTCGTAGGTTGACCGCAACAATATCTCCAGCTTTTACACCTAGTTGTATCAACGATTTGGCGACGGCCACAGATTTCTCATGTAGTTCACCCCATGTTACCACTTCTCTCCCTCCTGTATAAGATGCAAACACAAATGATTCCCTATCTTGCCAACATTCTGCATATATTCTCAGACAATCTATCAAAGTTTTACGTTCATCACCAACGTGCGTTTTCTCTTGTTTTATATAACTTGTAGAATACATACTTAGTATTCCGGAACTATTTTATTACGTTGATTCCTTTTTGAGTGGTTGTGTAACAAAAGAGATGTTTTATTTCATGTGACTATAATATAGTGACCCGTTCTGGATTTTAATTAACCAAATATGCAAGTATGCGTTTTATCATGACCAGAATAACTTATAGAGGCATTCCCTATTACTAGCATATTTTTCTCTACTATCACATTAAATGAGCTAAATGTACAAAGCACTATCAATTATCATAGTTTGTCAGAAGAAATTGTGCGCAAATATGTCTCTAAAATGTCAAAAATATATTCAAATCACCAATAATAATTTATCGCTTCCAGCGATTTATTTTTATGTGGTCAAAGGGAAACAACTGGTGACTATTTTGGCTAGTTACGGAAATATATTTGCATTATTTTGTTTTGTGTTGAAGATTTGAGGAGTTAAAGCAATAATGATTTTCATTTAATGTATAATTTTCCTGAATCGATTTAAACGATCAAAGTTATAGGGAACGCCTCTTTAAAATGTATGCGTACTTAATATACATATATATTAATTGTCTACGTTTATGCATGATGATTTACGTAATTTCAATTGACTACGAGAGGTGTCCCATTTAGATATGAACTGACTTGTACATCCCATATTTCCATGCAGACATGATTAACAAGAGATGTTTGTCAAACATATATCATAGTACTTACGACCTTTTTAGACTTGTACATATTTGAAGTGTGCATCGCAAGACGCTTCTTATGAGCCTATTTAACAATTTAAACTATTTGTCCCTCAGTACAAACTAGGTCATCCTAATCTTTTACAGCGGGGACTTGGTTAATTATGTAGAATCGCAGCTACTGTTATTCGGTCACTTCGGGTCACCGTTATTTTGCATATCTTTGTGAAATAAGGTTATCCTGCCCTTACAGCGGGGACATGGGATTTTCATTTTTCGTTATTAGGTTATGTATCCATGGGCATTGAAGTTGTTGTTGTTGCTGCTGCTTATATTTTTGTTGCTGTTGTCTAGTTGCTGATGTTGTTGAGTTGCTGTTGTTGTTGTTGTTGTTGTTGTTGTTGTTGTTGTTGTTGTTGTTGTTGTTGTTGTTGTTGTTGTTGTTGTTGTTGTTGTTGTTGTTGTTGTTGTTGTTGTTGTTGTTGTTGTTGTTGTTGTTGTTGTTGTTGTTGTTGTTGTTGTTGTTGTTGTTGTTGTTGTTGTTGTTGTTGTTGTTGTTGTTGTTGTTGTTGTTGTTCTTGTTCTTGTTCTTGTTCTTGTTCTTGTTCTTGTTCTTGTTGTTGTTGTTGTTGTTGTTGTTGTTGTTGTTGTTGTTGTTGTTGTTGAGTTGCCGAAGTTGAGTTTCTGATGTTGAGATGCTGTTGTTGTTTAATTTCTGATATTGTTGTTGTTGAGTTGCTGCTGTTGTTGAGTTGCATATGTTAAGTTGCTGATGTTGAATTGTTGTTGTTTAGTTGCTGATATTGTTGTAGTTGTTGAGTTGCGGTTGTTGAGTTGCCGATGTTGAGTTGCTGATGTTGAGTTGCTGTTGTTGTTTAGTTTCTGATATTGTTTTGTTTTTGAGTTGCTGATGTTGAGTTGCTGTTGTTGTTGAGTTGCTATTGTTGAGTTGCGGCTGTTGTTTAGTTGCTGATATTGAGTTGCTGTTGTTGTTGAGTTGCTATTGTTTAGTTGCGGCTGTTGTTTAGTTGCTAATATTGAGTTGCCGTTGTTGTTGAGTTGCTGATGTTAAGTTACTGCTGTTGAGTTGCTGATGTTGTTGAGTTGCTATTGTTGTTTAGTTGATGCTATTGTTGAGTTGCTGATGTTGTTGAGTTACTGATGTTATTGAGTTATTAATGTTGAGTTGCGACTGTTGAGTTGCTGCTGTTGAGTTGCTGTTCTTGATATGCTGTTGTTGATATGCTGTTGTTGTTGAGTCGCTGTTGTTGAGTTGCGGCTGTTGTTTAGTTGCTAGTGATTAGTTGCTATTGTTGTTGAGTTGCTGATGTTAAGTTGCTGCTGTTGAGTTGCTGATGTTGTGTTGCTGTTGTTGAGTTGTTGTTGTTGTTGTTTAGTTGCTGATATTGTTGTTGTTAAGTTGTAGCTTCTGTTGAGTTGATGTTGTTATTTAGTTGATGATTTTGTTGTGTTGCTGATGTTGTTGAGTTACTGATGTTGTTGATTAAGTGATGTTGAGTTGCGGCTGTTGAGTTGCTGCTGTTGAGTTGCTGTTGGTCAGTTGATGTTGTTCAGTTGCTCCTATTGTTCAGTTGCTGCTGTTGTTCAGTTGCTGATGCTGTTGAGGTACTGATGTTGAGCTACTTATGTTGAGTTGCTGCTGTTGAGTTGCAGTTGTTGAGTTGCTGCTGCTGTTGAGTTGCTGTAGTTGTTTAGTTGATGCTATTGTTAAGTTGCTAATGTTGTTGAGTTACTGATGTTATTGAGTTACTAATGTTGAGTTGCGGCTGTTGAGTTGCTGCTGTTGAGTTGCTGTTGTTGAGTTGCTGTTGTTGTTGATATGCTGATGTTATTGAGTTACTAATGTTGAGTTGCGGCTGTTGAGTTGCTGCTGTTGAGTTGCTGTTGTTGAGTTGCTGCAGTTGTTTAGTTCCAGATGATGAGTTGCTATTGTTGTTGAGTTGCTGATGTTAAGTTGCTGATGTTAATTTGCTGATGTTGAGTTGCTGATGTTGTGTTGCTGTTGTTGAGTTGTTTTTGTTGTTGTTGTTGTTGTTTAGTTGCTGATATTGTTGTTGTTAAGTTGCTGCTTTTGTTGAGTTGATGTAGTTATTTAGTTGATGCTATTGTTATGTTGCTGATGTTGTTGAGTTACTGATGTTGAGTTGCGGCTGTTCAGTTGCTGCTGTTCAGTTGATGTTGTTCAGTTGATGTTGTTCAGTTGCTGCTGTTGTTTAGTTGCTGATATTGTTGAGTTACTGATGTTGAGCTACTGATGTTGAGTTGGTGCTGTTGAGTTGCTGATGTTGAGTTGCTGTTGTTTAGTTGTTGTTGTTGTTGAGTTGTTGTTGTTTAATTGCTAATGTTGTTGCTGTTGTTGAGTTGCTGTTGTTAAGTTTCTGCTGTTGTTGAGTTGCTGATGTTGTTGAGTTGATGATGTTGTTGAGTTGCTGCTGTTGAATTCCTGCTGTTGTTGAGTTGCTGCTGTTGTTGAGTTGCTGTTATTGTTGAGTTGCTGCTGTTGTTTAGTTGCTGCTGTTGTTGAGTTGCGCTGAGTTGCTGTTGTTAATTTGGTGTTGTTTAGTTGCTGATAGTGTTGTTGTTTTTGAGTTGCTGTTGTTGAACATGGAATACATGGTGTATTCTTCTTAAGTAAATACTTTCATAGAAACATCCTTCCTCCCTATCCACGTTTCTGTTGTTTTGCTGTATATTTTCAGGATGGTGTGGCAATCGTTGTGGCTGGACATATCTGAACTAGAAGCGGTTTCATCTACAGATGACAACTAACGTTCAGTCTTGAACAAGTTTACATACACTTTACCTGTTCCTGTTGACAGGACAGGGCTTTTAACTTTGTTCTGGCGACATATGTATTATTTCAAACTTGCGGCCATTGACGCTAATTTTTAATATCACCTAGTGTAAATATATTCTCAGTAATATTATAGATCGAGCCATGACACATGATGAGAAATTTCATGCCAACACATATATAAATAAATTATGTAAACCAACTTGTATTTAGTCATATTTTGCTGGGTAATGAAATGTGTGGTATTGACCAACAAGCGTATGTGATGTTTGGGGGAAACCTTCCTGTACTTATCTGTACAATACGTGATATAATTTAAGCAACATTACAACCACTTTATGACTTTATGCAGTATTATATTTACTAGTAGTCCGTCAACTTAAGTCTCAAGGTTAACCTTGAAAATTCTTGGTGGTACGATTATTGTTTATACGTGTACGAAGTAAACAACGTATTTTATTACAATGACATGACCTATTTATCACGTTTTGGTATGATAGTGCATCTCCTGGTGGAATACCTTCTATATCACACAGTAAGTTGTGTTTTGATTACAAAGTACATTTTCAGGCCTGGTGGTTATAAGCATTTCTCATTTTCATACTCAAACGACATACTCGATGCTCTGACTTTATAAAACAGCTTTTTAGAATTTTAATTGCATCAAAACCAAAACCAACTTGTAGCAAATGATCTAATTAAGAACATTAACCCCCATTTCATATGTTTCCATTCAGTAATAAAGAAGCTACAGCAGTTTTTGTAACTAAAATATTCCAAATGGAATACCGAGTACGAGTTGGGCATGGAGTACGTTCTCCAATGTTTATAATCACCGGGTCTGTTTTACATATTAGAGAACAAACATAGATGTTCTGACACGGAGGAAGAAAATCAGAGCAAATTTGGTCTGGTTGATAATTACAAAATATAGTTCAACGACCGATAGGTTTGTTAACTCATCGTTGTGTATTTAAAAACAAACTCAATTATGTACGAAACTTTTGAGGACCAAGTGCGTTGCCATCTTATAAAAGGTCTGAAATATGATAACAGAGAATATATGTTTGCATATAATTATTGAGCTTCATATTACATAAGATTTATTACTAGGCTGTTAGCTTGTACTTCAGGTTTGGGTTACTGTACTTTTTTCTTATTTGGGTTATATTGTTCCGTATTACGGACAACCCATAGGGACATTGTCTTTGCTTCAGCTTTGTATAGCTGACAGTGCTAGTAGGTCATTCAGCTCAGTCTTTATATAACTGATACTAGGTCTTTATGCCTTTGCTCCCCTAATACATGTGCTTTCGCCGTTGCTTTCATTTTCAACAGTTAAGTTCATTTGCGCTTTCAATTGTGTTATTGTGCTGTGTGTTATTTTAAGCTGAATGTGTCTTTCTGTAACATGACGCATACAATTACGACAGATTACAATAAACATCAAAGGACAAATGCGTTTAAGCCGCGCTTCGTTCGCTCTTGGGATCACCGCTATTTTGTAATTACTTTGTAAAGTTGGCTAATTCTGAATTTTTGCGGCGGGGACTTGGACTTTTAATTGTTTCTCTGGCTTATGTTTGCAAGGGGTATAACCTAAAGCATGGAGAATGGTGGTTTAAGTAAGACTTTCCATGGAGATTGGTGCCAATGGCCGATATTTTTATGTTTTTTTGTCACTTGGCGGACACATTTCCACCAAAGTAAGTTCATTTTCTTGTGTTATATGCGGCGTGTATGCGATAACCACCTAGCCATAAGTTTAAGCCACCTATCGGCGGTCTGTTTTAGTCCGTCAGTGCAGCGATAAAAGCCTGAAAGAAGGGATGGTGACATCGGGTGTCCGTAGTCCGCATTTATTTTTATTAATTCTGAGGTATTCGGGGCATTCTGGCTGGTTTTATTGTGTTTGCTAGGTACTTCATGCATGGTTTTATGGTTAAATAAAGTTTCTGCTTTATTTAGGACGCTCCATGTGTATAAGTTCAATGTTTAAGACGATTTAATGGAAATTCGTCAACTTTAAGACCCAAACTGTGGAGAATTAAATCCATGTAAGTACATGTATTCTGTTCTAAAATGTTTTGCACCATAGTGTGTTACCTTCATTGATTAAAAATATAGTTTCTATTTATTTTTCAGACTCCTGGTTTGAAGAATACGTACCAAAAAGACGTTACTTCATTCAAGGAGGAAGTGGCAGAAAAGAAAACGAAAGATAAATTTTAATGAAATATCTTTGCCCAATGAAAGTCTAACTAAAAAGCTTTGTGTCGCATATTAAATACGCCGTCACCATTTAGATATTCGTCATCAAAAAGAAAACGATTAACTTCAGCATCACCTTGTCATTTGTATCGACCCGAAAAAACCAGTGAAAAGCCAGAAAATAAATACAGAGTAAAGTCTCATGAAAACACTTTATTCACGTAATTTAATACATGTTCAATGTTATGATTCTATAAAATTATAAAAAAAATGGAATAATATGTCTATTTTGTTTTGTTGGAAAGATCCAATAGCACAGATTTTGGTTGTATTCTTTGTTTTTGTTTACTTTAAAATTAATGTTATTGTTCAACAATTCTTGCTGAATATGTTAATATACTGCCTAGAACATTTTGGTTCACAAAGCATCAGATCAATCTACCTTTATAACATTGATCATCTGCGCTAATGAGCCTTTAAAACTACAATTTGTAAATAAAAATATCAAACAAATTTACGTAATTATTACTATATTGGTTGCACAAAAAGTGACCATCGGTCTACCTTGACCTCTCGGCAATGACCCCTTTATAAATAGTATACACAATATTTACTAGGGTGGCACTGTGGTCGAGCGGATATCCCGCTTGACTGCTGATCAATAGGTCCCTGGTTCGAACCTTGGCCGGTGCACTTGGTTATTCCTGGAACGATTTTCCGTGTTTCCCACTCAACCAGAGACGATCTGTTTGGTAGGTAACCCAGAGGTAGTCTCGCATGTATCAATGCTGTACACCAGGTACGTTAAAGAACCAATGTCTGAAGGGCAGTGCGCCCATATACATGGTAACACCATACTTTGTTCTCTACTTGCTGCCTCTTTAGCAAAAACAAATGACCCATTTGAAATAAGTGTCAGAGGTACAATGCATTTAACAAGATGAATGCATTATAGAGATGAGAGCGAATATTGAATTTCACTCTTATGAATGTAACAAACAATAAAACTTCACTTAAAGACCACCTTAAAATTAAAACCTCCAGTTCGAAGTCAGTTCCCATGATTACATTTTGTACTCTTGATTTATAATATAACCAACTCTAAAATATGACAGTTTCAAGTATGATAAGCCTTTATTAATATATAAACAGCGATGATAAGTATGTTTTAAAATAAATAATGGTGGTCGGATAAGTAAGGTGTCATTGTGATGTTTTGAACATTGACATACAATATCTATATAGACTGACACTTATAAACTGCTGCAATGGTTAATGCGCAGTGTTTGTAGCCACCAATATTGGGTTGATTCCTTGTTGCTTCAATTTGTCAATGCTGGTTTTACTCCACATGTTGAGAAGTTGTTGGTTCCTTGTGGATTGTAAATAAGTGCTTGAAAGAATACTGATCCGAAAACTGATTCCAAATCCTCTATATTATAAATGCGATGAAGAAAACGGTGGGTGTTTCAAATACATGTATATTTGAAACCACAATCTACCAAATTGATGTTGCCTGTAGCACCCATTTCCGAAAAAGATAATAGCCATCTAGTAGAGAAGACGGCTACTACTAGGCCTTTTGTCAGTTCAACTGAATATCATTACAGATACACAATGCACCAGTTTATTGAAACCCTTAGCATGGGGAAAGGAGGGGTTGACTTTTTAAACTATGGTAAAATCCCTGCCCGAGAACCTAAAAAAAAGGTAAAAATACCACCCTTATCAGTGAAACATATTCCCGGTCTAGGTATTTAGATGCGGAGCAAAAGTCCTGCTCTCATTCACCAGTGAGGGGACACCAAAAGTTAAAAACTCGTGTCCATAACCCGGGGTTGGGGAGTCAGGGTTTGATTTGACTCGTGCATAAAAAACAGAGCACACAATTATAAAACAAATCATCCTTTATTATTATATGCATATCTTTGAAGTACAAATAAGAAAATCACAACAATTGTTGCAGCCAGGTGGTGATGTCACTGTATACTATTTGGTTCCAATAATATGTTACTCGCCAAGTCAAGACCCTCTGTAAGACAGTAGCCCTGAAATTGGTACAAAATAGAGATTACTTCCATGATTATAATAGCATCACATATTGTTTACAAAGTAATAACAAATCTCCATGGAGAGGGTCTTAAAGTTGACGAATCTCCATGAAATCGTCTTAAACATTAAACATATACACATGGAGCGTCCTAAATAAGCAGAAACAGTATTTAACCATAAAACCGTGCATGAAGTACCTAGCAAACACAATAAAACCAGCCAGAATGCCCCGGATACCTCAGAATTAATAAAAATAAATGCGGACTGCGGGCACCCGATGTCACCATCCCTTCTTTCAGGCTTTTATCGCTGCACTGACGGACTAAAACAGACCGCCGATAGGTGGCTTAAACTTATGGCTAGGTGGTTATCGCATACACGCCGCATATAAAACAAGACAATGAACTTACTTTGGTGGAAATGTGTCCGTCAAGTGACAAAAAAAAAACATCAAAATATCGGCCATTGGCACCAATCTCCATGGAAAGTCTTACTTAAACCAACATTCTCCATGCTTTAGGTTATACCCCATGGTTTGGGCATTACTTAGTGTAGTTGTGTTGTGGTGCTACTATTTTCTGTGCTCGACTGGTTAAGTTGAGTGCTGCCTTCCATGTCCGATTTCCTCATACCTTTTACATTCATATTTTTGTATTTTCTTCATCATACGTTCGCCTGGTCACCCAGATTAGGCAACAGCTCCATCGGGAAATTAGCAAACGTCTCAAGGTGATTTAACATGCATAGTTACAAAAAATCACACTAATAAATAAATACGTAAAACTAGCCAGCATTTATCAAATATGTTTATTTGCCCTGATAGATAAAACGTGTTATTCTTACACTTAAACACATATTATATAGTTAGATACGTTACTACATTATTAATCGAATTATTTCTTTATTTTACAATTCCCAAACTATTTTTATTTTACAAGTTTACCTAAGTACAAGTTAGACATTCCTTTTTCTTTAACCCCGTTCTCGCTGTCCCGGTTCAGGCCCCGGTTCATCACGGTGGCAGAATACGCATTCTCATTTGACACAGATCAGTACGATGTCGCTATGGTGCAGAGCGGTAGGGCCCGGTCAAGCCCGGTTTGGTTCCGGTGGCATTCCGGTGACCCCCGGTGCCGCCCCGTTACACCACGGTCGTACCCCGATGGCATGCCGATTTAACCCGGTAGTCAATGGAGATAATAGAAAATCTAGGGTAACATACGGAACAGCATCAGTCCACATTTGACTCTCAACCATGCTAGTATCCGATCATGCCAAGAATCAAAAAGCCAGCAAAGAAATATGTGCTTGAGCGTATGGAGGAACATGCTGATGCTGAATATGACTCTGCTGCCGGGAGATCGTCATTACCACCTCCACATCAGATAGTGAAAGAACTCAACCTCAGGAAGTGGAACGAGACCATTTACCTACGCAGTTACAAACTCAGTCTCAAAAGCGTCAACGATTGACTTCACTGCTCTTGAAAGACGAACAAGAGCAAACGCTTGCCGATTGGTTCACACGAATACCTTTTCATGAAAGGAAAGAGACGGTATAAGACACAACCTTTACGAAGAGCCTATGTGAGAAGAAGGCTAAGGAGTTGCAGGTCGATTATAAATCACTTTAATAACACATGGTATCACTCCGGTGCGGTATAACACAGTTTTTATCATATCCAGTATGCTACGGTTTATCACGGTAGACCAACGTTAGAGATACGGTCGTTCCCGGAAAGTCCCGGTGGTGTCCCGGTAACCCCCGGTTCTCGATATCTTCCCGGTGGCTCCCCGGCGACTCCCGGTTGTTTTAAAGCCGGTGCTTCCCGGTTCTTCCGGATGTTCCCGGTGCTGCTACGATGTCTTCCGGGTTCTTCCCGGTTCGCAAACCGGGTCTCCACCGGGATGACAAACCGGGACAGCGAGTTCGGGCCTTTACATTCTGTAAGTTCATATTGTTGTTTAACATGATATAATGATGACAGAATTCCCGTTATACTTTCATATGTGAATGCCCCCAAAAGGTGATGTATACCTCAGTTATACTTTCATTTGTCCTTTACGGTTGATGTATGCCAGAGTAATGAATATTACTGACATTTCGCGAATTTTTCTTCTGCCATCTTTTTCAGCACAGGGCGAGATGTTTTTCCGGTCGCAGTTTCGGGAAAACTTTCAAGAAAAACGTAATATTTTGGAAGAACGGTAAACATTTTCGGTTTATCGTTATGGATATCTTCACAGAAGTTCCGTACCTGTTCTTCTGTAACGTCACTTCCCTTCTCTCGGATCAGGTATGCGCACAAGATTTGATGGTAGACGTCATCGGGTATAGGGACGACAACTACCGTTGCGATGCCGGGACATTGTTTTATAGAATGTTCCAATATTTCTGGAGCAACGTTCATCCCACCCGATATTATAATATTAGATTTTCGACCGTAGATGAAAAATTCACCATGTTCTGTCATAACGACGAGATCGTCCGTTTTGAACCAACCATCGGATGTCATTGTCGCAGCTGTTTTCTTAGGATCATTATAGTAACCTTGAAATACTGCATCAGATTTAACATACAGCTCACCTTTGGTATTCACCGGAACAATATCTTCATTTTCATCGACAACTTTAACCTCAATTGCAGGCCCTTCAATAAGTTTTCCACAACAATACTCTTTATAAGATTATTCGGTAGATATCGCCATAAGGATAATGAAGAATTCTGTTCCGCCATAGGCAGATACCAAACTTGGTGCAATCGACCCAATGGCCTTTGAAAGGCTTTGTGTAAGCGGCTGTCCCCCTGTTAATAAACACGTCACAGGCCAATCCGGGGGTAACTCATCCTGAAAAATCAAACAACATCTCACTCTTCATCCAAAAGAACCACCAACGTTTTTCTAAACGTTGATGAAAATTGACAGTGTCTCGTGAAAGGTAATAACTTGACACGGGGCACTTTCAGAACAATAATGATACAACATGACCAATGCATCAAAACATAATTTTAAAAAAAATAATCGAAAGCAACGATTTAGTGGACATTTTCAATTCAAGACCGAATAACAAATAGAGATCAAACATAAAAGTAACCTCGAAAAATACGGTCTTAAAATGTAGAATTCTGATTTGTCAGAATCATCTAGATCTATATATTTATAAGTATATCAAATCAAATTGTCATATAACGAATGCATTTGGATTGATCAACTGTCTTATCCGACCGGTAATTCAATACATAACACAATCAACCCAACTCTGGCTTCATATTCAGGGTGCATGGAATTTTATGACCGATTCGTTATCTCGGTTACAAACGGTTAAGATTCAAGAAATAAGGACCCTTGCAGACTGCATTCCTAAACAAATATCAGCCTAAGTCTGGAATGTCTTCAATACATATCCAATTAGATTGTATTCAGTAGCAAGGGAACACCAATACCTAAAACAGAACTATGACACGCGCCCTTTAAATGTTTAGAGACACATAAATGTATATAGAAGCTGGCCATCTAAGAAAGAAAATGTTGCCTGGTTTATTGAGCCCATTAATTCCCCATATTATATACAACGGAAATACATAAGGCAGGATTATCTTATCACAGAAATAATGGGTGGTTGAACCGAAGATGTTATGATTTAAAAGCTACCATTATAGTATAACCGAAAAGATACATGGCACATTGGTAGAATTTATCGAGCTATTTGTGTCCCTATCCCTATCGCGATCGAGACTAGTAAGTATTTATCTGGGTGTGATTTGACTAGGACAGACAGAGGTATGAGTTAAAAAACATAACTGAGGAAGTAAGAATCAAAAGCACTATGTGTTTACACTTTGTAACGAAATATTGGAGAAGGGTGATATATTTAAGTTTGACAACGGAAAGGAAAAGTAAACGTTTAGACCACAAGGGACGACAAACGAAAAGAAGTGTGGACATTCTACTTATATTATTTAGAGACGGGAATGGACAATTTACTTGGAGGTATTAGGGAGGCAATTTCAAAACTACATACAATACTAAGATTTGAAAGGAAATGATCAATTCAAGGGAGTTAATTTATACAACAATTTAATGATATATCGTGTATAGGCTTATCTTAATATTATACGTATACAGTATATAACTGTCAATCGTTTGTGCTACTTATCGTTAATGGTTTTAAACTTAAGCTAACACGTATGTAAACAACTCACAATCGGAATAATTTATAATTACCTTTCTTTCAATGAGAGCGTGGATCATTGGAGGCAAAGCTGCCAACATATTGCATTTCTCCCTCACGATAATGTCTATAATGCAGGGTATTCTGTCTTTTGGTGGAGTTTCAAATCCACTGATTGTTACTCGTTTTTGTCCCGAAAGAGCTGACCAGGGAAAACCCCCTGTCCAAGTGAAGGGACGATCGTTGAACTGTGTGTTAGTCTGTGTAAGAAATCCTCCCACTTCTGATGTAGATTGGTGAACATACATCAGGTTACGTTGTGTCAGCGCAACTAGTTTTGGTACTCCCGTACTACCAGATGTTTGAAGAAGGACCGCCAGTGAATCTTCTGTAACTTCAGGCATGGTATTGTCAGTATGTGTTGCGTTGATGAGCTCGTGTAGTGGTTTAACACCATTCATGTATCGTCCGGCCTCTTTCTCATACCCTATGAGATATCTTAAGAAAGGTATCTTCTTTGACGAAACCGTTCCATCAGGCGAATATTCATCAAGCAAACTTTTGACGATATTCCAATTTCCACCATCTTCACCCGGGTCCATCACTAACATAGAACAATTTGCAATCCTATTCATCGTTGCAACAAGGTCACTGCCATCTTTATAAGTAAATGAAATGCTTGCCACACACGCACCGGCAATCATTGCACCAAAGGCGGTGTACAACCATTCCGGACAAGATCTCAGATTGACCGCAATAACATCACCGGGTTGAACACCTAGTTGTATTAAGGAATTGGCCAATGCCACAGCTCTCTCGTGTAGTTCACCCCATGTAATAACCTCTCTCCCTCCGGTATAAGATGCGAACACAAATGCTTCTCTGTCTCGCAAAACATCAGCATATATTCCTAGACAGTCTATTACTGTTTTACGTCCGCTATCCACCTGAGTTTTCTCCTGTTTTATGTAGCTTCTAGAATACATAATTTCATATAATTCAACTGCTTTAAGTTTCAGTGACTATAAGTAGCTAGCAGCAGCAGCACAGTGGATCGGATAGTTTAACGTTAATGAATAAATCCGTAATGTTTTAATGAAATCCAACATATGCATAGATAGACTGATGTTTGAATATATTAAACATAACGATGTAATTCAATACGTGTCTGTAGTAAAAGATTTTAGCTCGACTGTGTAGATAAATCGTAATATTTAAAGTGTAGTTTTAATTTTTAAAACCAGTGTTTGTATTAACCGTTTTACTACTAACTGTTTGTACATTTATTAATTCCGAAGTATTGAATACGCTTATATACGGTACAATGTGTGGGTAGAATATTAATGAGGGCGTGACTAATGAGGTCAACGTTCCATAATGTCAAATTATCATAAATAATATATTAACTGATTCATTTAAAGTATGTTCGCACACGTTGTTAACATTCTTCGACCGGATTATTGACATGACTTGTTTAATGATTTGATTTTGATAAAGGGTAAACGTTCGTGCAAAATGTAGGGTTGTGAAAATATAGAATACTGCCCTGGTTAAGTACACATTGACTCTATTCCAGACAAAATAGATTATTATTCCTGAACAATGTTTTTTTCTAATTTCGACTTATAAGTCTAAATCCTATTTTTGACTAATTTTAATCGTCGGGCGTAGATAGTTAACAGACGTTATCTTGTGGGACCTATTTTTGAGACCATATAAACCGTTTTTGTGACCCATGTACACTCGCACTGTGCGTGCTATCTCTTCGGATTTCCATAACATAAACGTCTGTAAACTTACAAGATTTTAAACTAAATGAACGCGTTAATATTATTTTCGTATCGACATAATGAAGCTATATATAGTTATTGCTTAGGTGCATGATACCCAAGTGTGGAGAAAAATAAAGCTATTTGTGTGATAAAATGAATGCCCTTATACAAATTAAACCGAAATAAAGCGATTGTATTTTTAGATAAATTATATACTTAGTCGCCTACCGGTTTTCCTTCAATAGAATCTGGATCCTTCCATAACTCAAATAGTTTTCAAGCTAGGTTTATAAAACTCGGTGAGTAGATAGGGACCAATGAGGAGATTATGCACGTCTAATGCTAATTCGGACAATAATGGCGGTTGACATGATAACGGAAACATCGAAAAACAGATAGGGGACTTCTGTATTATTTGAAATTGCTCCTCTCCATGACGCTATTAGCATGGTCTGGTACTGGACCTTTCAGTCGTATATATATATATATATATATCACATCTTTATCGCTCATCTTCCAAAGCTTGTTCCTCACAATGTAGAATCTGATTTAGATATACTGCCCCCCTCCCTCATTGCGAAAATATAAAACAGTAAAACTTCGTTAAGACGAGTATCGTTATTACGAGCACCCTACTTATTTCGAGCAAATTTCAAGGTCCCGGCGAATTAGCTAAATGCATGTTGTATCACACCGCTACTATGTCAAGCTCCCGGTTTATTTTGATCATTTGACTTGTTCCAATTAGTCCTCGAGATAACAATGTTTTGCTGTAGATTGATGTCCAATTACGGTACTATAGATAATTATGATTTATTAATAGGGGATGTAAACACTAAATCATCAACATAATTCTAGACTACAAACCTATGTAAAACTCGTACAACAAATCACTTAATTTTGCAATATACGCAAAAATAGAAGAAAAAAATAGTTGATGAAAAATGTGAAAGGATAAATTATGTAAGCTGAAATGCTGTATTTTCTCCATGAATTCTCACAAAATCATGTTAATGCAGTTATATAATTAATGCGTATAAGTAATCTTATATTGTGTAGCAAAGACATCGCAGATCAAATTACAATATAATTACTAGGCCAAATATGCAGCCAAATAATTTACTAATCTATGTCATCAAGGACAAACACTATCGGTACGGAAAACTGTTACCGACATAAGCGCTTTGAACCCCCGATCACGCGACAAATAGGCATAATAACTTAACTAGTCGTGTACATCATAAACTAAGCACGAAAATTAGCAACCTTGACCCCGGTGCATATGTACACACCAACCCCTCCCCCCTCTCAGCAAAATTGGAAAACCGCTGGGGGAACAAACATGGAAGATGAGCGCTATAGATATGATTGAAGGGTCCAGTACCAGACATAATAAACTAGCGTGTAGAATACTAAAATATAATTATAGTTATCTGGATCTTATTGTAACAAACACAATCGCTTTATTTCCGCTAAATTTGTATACGGATCATTGTCTGTGTATATTGAATAAGCGGACGTTTCTGTACTGACACGGGACTCTCTTAGGGAGCACATCGTTAACATAAAAAGTGAATGTTGATCAATTAACATCTAAATATTGAATGAAACACGCATGTTGCATATAGCAGAAAAATGACTATGCGTAGTTGCATAATACATGTATTAGCATTTTCTCCAATCAATACCAAAACAGCTACGATATAGATAGTGCGTTCACCAAAGAACACGCAAGTATTGCGGTTTTAAGGAAACATGACATCATCAACCGCATAAAGTGTGATAAGACGAAAGATGTGATCAACGGATTCATAGTTAAGGTCTATGTAGTTGTCTTTTTATGGGAAAAGTAGATTTAAACTTCATAAACAAGGTTACATGTTCCTCAGAGCAAGGTCGGTCAACAGTCCAATATTAGTGTGAACATGCGTCAGCAGATTAATCAAAGGGGAAAACAAAAAGACAATGGTAGTTTCTTGTGAGAACTACATTTGTATGTTTTAAGTACAAACTTGATTTGGTTGTGAACAAAACCTGTTGATTTCTGACTTCTCTGGCACAGTCCGACTGAAAACCCATCTTTTTACACAAAGACCAGAGATGAATCCGCTTTCTGCTTTTGCACATAATAATTATAATGGTTACGACATGTATAATGCATGTGTTGGCGTACTTACAGTAAAAACACAACCGCCACTTAAACAATGTTCTTGTAATTTAATTACACGATTGCGTAGAATGTTTTTGTCCTTCAAACGTCAATTTGCAAACCAATTTTAAACAAAGAACGGTCGAATTGCAATTTGTTGCGTAATAAAGAAATTGGCAAAATATACAACAAATATTGTAAAGGCAGCAACATAATCAGCAAAGAACGGAATGCACAAAACTATGGGTTTACAAAATTGTAGCTCTGCACCACTGTCGTTCACCAAGCAATTTGATAGTCTTTGATTGGTTATTTATATTAGAAATTACTATTGTTGACGGTTTGTGCGTTTTATAACAATAATAATAATAAAGACTTTATTTATAGAGGCAACGTAGTTAGGCATTTGCCCAATCTTCCCTACGAGCCTCTGAAATTCAACACATTTACATAATATATACAACAACAGTCACATTAAAAATGGCAAAAGGAAAAAAAACTAAACAATTCAATAATAAGTAATATAATAGTGCAATATATAATAGTAATGTCATCTTAAAGAGGCGTTTCCTACAGCTCCGCTCTTTTAAATCGATTCAGGAATAATATACATTAAATGAGAATCATTATTGCTTAGACTTCTCAAATTTTCAACAAAAAGCTCCCACTGTTTACCGAGGAGAGAGTGAAAACATATACAAATAAAACCTTCCGCCGTTTTCAAGTAGTTTATCTTGAAATTCGAAACTATGGCATAAGCAAATGTACCAGCTCTCAACAGAAACAACAAAATTCGGAAAGCAAACACACCCAGACAAAGAGCCAACAGTCAATTTAACACATCGCAAGGACTACCAAAAATATCTAGAACAAACCAAGTCAAAATATTTAACACGTCATTTTGAAAGAAACAATGCAGCCCTTCGTCCGATTCTGCAGTTGCAAAAACGATTTGACTCGGTGGTATACTCGATGTCATTGTCGCGGTTAGGTCGCCCCGACACTGTTGAGTCGCACAATTATATTAAAGCCATAATCGGCATGAGCCATATTCGGCTCAACAACCAACACAGCCTTGAAACAGTAACTTAGAAGCACTGAATGCAAAATATTGTGTTAAAATATTCAATCCGAAAAAAATGCGGGTAAATTAAGAAGCGTAAACTGCACATTAAATTACCTGGGGAGACATCACCCAGTCAGGTGTGTGTTACTTAAGTTTCGAAATTATAATAATCCTATTTGCCGAGTATGTACTGACAACATTGCCTGATTTGACGTTGAGATCCAGATACAGGACAAATGTACGTTATCCTGGCTCCGATCTCCCGAAACATCTCAAGTAGAAATACACATATTGACTAAAATTTAGATTTTGCTAAAAATCAAAGTCGCAATTAGAGACAATTGCGTTTCGATGTTGACAATGCGAATCAACATTGCGATATATCGTGATTTATGGCGACATTACCGAAATCTCTGCATTATCACAATCGTACAATTACGATTGTTCATATTTATTTTTAGTTTCATAATTCAACCGGCAAGTTATTAAAAAAATGGCCTCGAAGCCAACAATGGATTTTTAACAATAATCAAAGTTCAATCAACTCTTAAGGAAAAGTTACCGAATCCCGGATTTGAACCGGGTCATTAGATTAGACCACAAGCCCACTAGCCTCTGAGCAACGAGGCACATCTTCATCGCAACTTACTATAATTGTGTTAATATTTAGTTTAGAAAGTTCGTGTTGTTCGACTGGCTAGTTAAAGAGAAGTGGTTACGTGGCAACTATTTACCGGAGATAAACGGAAATGATCGAGCTTTGACGATTGGCAACGAGTTATGTGTAAAGGAATGGCTGCAGACGAGAAGACAACGCCATTCGAATATACCTGTCGAATTCACAGGCACAGGGACTGTCTAATATCAGTTGTCAGTTTCGTTCGCTAGTTGTATATATGTCACTCATTTGCATAAATCTATAACCCCATAAACATCCTTTTCACGTCGGATGAATACTTTGTATATTTGTAATTTCAATACGACTGCCTACAGAAACTCTATCGTAATGTAATATTCAATGAATGTTTTATTTAAGCACTTTTGTAATATGACTCTCCGTACAAACAGCATGAGGTTCAAATAGGCAAATACTCGGTACTCTATAGCGAAATATTTGAATATACGAGGGCGTTTTCTTACCGGATTAAACTGCCTCTAAAACAGCGTTAAATCGGTAAAACTTCCGCTTATTGCAATAAGGCATACACGTTCAATTGTTTAGTATCCCAATAAGTCATACACGTTACATGTGCGTTTAATCGCAATAAGTATTACAAGTTGAATTGTATACAATCCCAATAAGTCTTACAGTGAGTTAGGTTATACGCTGTGTCTACGGTGATTAAAACTATATGCCACCCGGCATTTGGCTACCCCAGGGTTAGGGTTAGGGGTTAGGGGTCAGGGGTTAGGGTTAGGGTTAGGGGGTTAGGGGGTTAGGGGGTTAGGATTAGGGTTAGGCTTCCAATCAGTTAAAGATTAAAAGTAAACGAAAAATCGCCTTTTATTGGGTGTCATATAGTGCCAACCGTCTACGGTACACGCATGTAGATCATGCAGAGTGTTCAGTTATTGAACGCCGTCACTATCTTGCATGTAACTTCCGGTCGGTGTATGACTTATTGGGACACTATACATTTCAACGTGTATGTCATATTGCGAATAAGTGAGGTTGATTTAGCCAATTTAATCGCGTTAAGCGGGGTTTCTTTTACTTTTCACATGTTCAAGATATAATTTCAATGACAGTGTTTGTAAATATAGCACCAGTATACGAGGACAGAAATATAAGTGTTAATCGTGTAATCTATGCCATACTTACTAAGTTTATATTTGCTATCTACACTGCTAATAAATTGTTCCACCCATCGATTGTATTCAACAATACAGAATACAGACGTCACCACTCTATCGTTCATTATGACTTCTCAACACTCTAACCGTCTATTTGTGAATTCTACACAAATCTTAGCTCATCGTAAAAAGTAGATGAGAGCAATCTGGTAGTGTCCATTCGAAATTGTCAATGGTCAAGCGAGAATGTCAATGGTCAAGCAAGAATGACAATGGTCAAGCAAGAATGTCAATGGTCAAGCCAAAATCAATGGATTGTCAATCAATGATGTCAATGGTCAAGAAAGAATGTCAATTGTCAATTAAGAATGTAAATGGTCAAGTAAAAGTGTCAATTGCCAAGCAACAGGGCCAATGGTCAAGCAAGAATGCCAATGCTCAAAACGAAAACATGACCCATAGTACTTTCGTACCTTCTTAATTTCGGGTAGTATATTTCGACGAGTCAATGAAGTACTTGATGAGATGATTACAACAAATTTAGGAATGTTTGAAGTCTTTACCAAAAATAACTTTTAATTAGATAATTTTCGACATGACAATCTACAGCAAAATTAGTGATAGAGCGTCTGCTTCGAATGCGGGAGGTATCGGGGTTCGATCCCAGGCCATACCAAAGACGAAATAAAAATGGTACCAGAAATTCCCTTGCTTGGAGCTCATCATAAAAAGGGACAGTGGCTTCTCTTCTCTCATACTCTCCTGGCGATGGATAAACACAGGAGTAAGGTGTGTCGAGAGTGATTAATATCAAGTTGCAAAAAAACTTGTTTCACAATTGACCTTTAATAAATTAGTTTAAAGTAACAAAACGAAATTCGTCCTATTAAACTCTTGAATTCAGGTGAATGCCATGTTGTACCTGTCTGTACATCTAATCTATATGATGATCCACGTAAAGTTGTACGTGTATATCTATATAAGGTCATACCAAATCGTATTTTCGTTAAACGTCCACCCTAAGTTCGAAAATCTTCGAATATTGAGACAAAAAAAACAATCACAAGAAAATAAACAAGTCATAACGACTTCTATCCTGCTTATCATTTGACTGACAAATATAGCTGCTGTCAAGCATTGTCAATCAAAGTAACTTACTAAAATAACTGTTAAAATGTTTGTGTGAAACCTACTGCTGTTCAGGGGTTGGGGACATGGTGATGATAAATAAGTATTATAACTTATTAGTATGAAAGCCATATCGCAATGGATTTTGAAGATATAAGAAGTTACAAATTGTGTTCCAAACTATTGTGTATGGCCTAAGCTAGTCTCCACTCGTCGTTCGTTCCATATATAGGGCCTACACTGGAGTATCATACTACTCTTATCATATTTTAAGTTTTTAAAACAAGTGTGTGCGGTTCACTTTTAAAGTGTATAGAGCTATATCGGAAGATATTTTTTTTTAAAGTTTCAAAAACTGAAAAACAATCATGCTTTCATATCTATTAGATCATTTTTCGCTTCAGTTTTAACAGAAACTCTGTCTGTGATTTATTTGACATGCAAACTGTCCATTTTCATACGAAAGTGTTCTAGAACAACCTATGAAACTATAAGAATCGTCTATTTTTTGACGATTGAATAAAATTACACGGAACCCATCCAAGTTTTAATTTGCAATGAAAATATTCTAGTAAAATACTAAAAACGATGCAAGTAATTATTTTGACATTGAATGATTGTTAGAATATAGCTCTATACACATTAAAATCTATAATGTTATACCTATTTTATGAACTTCATTAAAGATGTTATTATGATAGCCTCGCATTTGGTAATGTTGTAACATCAGTAAAATAAATTTATAATGCCCCGAACTTTGATGATGGGATTGTGTAGGGCCTATATCGATGGCTCAGAATGAAAAGGTCGTAACTACTACTTACGACCTTTTAAGATTCATACATATTTAAAATAAGTATCACAAGGCGCTTCTTAGGAGCCAATTTTCATGAAAATCAGAATTTGTCATGTTGACCAAACTGAAGTTGAAAAAGCTTGTTGTACCAAAAGTAAAGAGTGAATGTCAGACAGGTTTTCTAATTTGTTTTCAAAATATTGACTTTGTAGTTACGACCTTCTCATTCTAAGCCAGTGACATGTCGTTGACGGTCGATCTGTAGACCAAATAATTCAAGAATGCGTGACCCTGTGGTATTCAAACTTGCCATGGAGGCTGGGTCTGCAGTTAACTAAGTTAAATCCAGTTAAACCTACATAATCATAGTTTACCACACGTACGAGCTTATCTTTATAACCATTATCATTTAACTTTAAACATACCGTACTTTATCATTTTTTTTGTTTTATATTAGGCTAGATTTGTCTCCTATACGAGTGTACAGTCCGTTCAAAGTTAAATTATAACGGTTATAAGCATTGGCTCGTCCTTCAGGTAAACTATGTTTATCTAAGTTTAGCTGAGTGTAACTGATTTTACTGTAATCCTCGATATTCTGGGGAATGGGTTAGTTCCCTCATATCATAAGTATAACTAAAAATTATTGAATTAAATCGACAGTACTCGTGTATTATTTTATAAATAATGGGAGATAACTCGTAAAGTATGGAGATTTTTGTGCATAAATACTATAGCTTGGCCAATTTGACACGAGCCTAACCTTTTGATTAGCATAATTTAACTGTCGATACATTGCCTACGTTTACAACACCGACTGTATGTTTTCATAATCGGGGAGTATTACGAAGACTCTCAAGATGTAATACAAACACAAATTTGAAACACCGATATCGCACGGTTCGCTTGCGGAAATTGATATATTCAAAGCAAGAACCTTGTAATATATTCTTGCATAAAGGTCAGGCTCAGGTCAAAATAGCCAAGCTATACCTACACATTGACAGAAAATACACACCTCCAGCCAAACGGAACGTTGCTTCATTATTGTTTTTAAATTATTGATTTCATTTGTCACAATAAAAGAACAATCAAATAGAATTTAAACAATTGAAAAAGGGTATTTGGTAATATGCTCGTACGTATACTCATATTATGAACTATTTGTATATATAGCATATGTTGTACATAAGTTTTCAGATATTATAAAGGAATATTTTTATGACAGTTGTCAGCACGAGTGTCCATAGCATATAGGTAAAATGGTAAAAACATAGAAGTTTTGTATTCAGGTTCTAAATGTGGAATAATTAAGAATGCTACGTTAACAAAACGTCAACCTCCATTTGGATAACAGTTGAGAACACGGATTGGAAAAGGATAGCTTGATTGGTCGGGAAAATAGCACAGGTATTATACCGTATTGTTTTAACTAAACTTACAAAAAGTAAAGAAGTCAAAAATTGAACTGCCTCACTTTCATTTTAAATATTATACTGGTATATGTATGTTCAAATAAGACACTGATAGTAAGTCATACCTGTCAACCGTTTGTTCATAAAAAGTAAAGTAATTAAGAATGTTCGACAGTGTACTGTAACTTTAGATGAACGTGTGATCGTTTTCCATTCGCAAATGTTATCTTTATAATACAGAATAGCAATTTACGATGTGACTTTGGACTACAAACTAAAGAAGAAATTTTCCAAAGTCACGTGGTATTGCTACACTGTAATAGGGGCAGGTAATTCAAGCTTTTCTATCAAGACAGTTGCTCTTTTAATTATCACGACTAAAACATTGATATAAGTTGTATAGCTTCGCTATTTTGACCTGAACCTGACCTTTATGCAAAGGTCAGGTTCGTGTCAAAATGGCCAGGCTATATCTATATAAAAATGTCAATACTGTCTATGTTTGTTGTTATGATTGTACATACGTGTATGTTATTGGTTTAGGTCGCCAAATAATACTATAGCAAGGGTGCTAATTCAATTCACCATTAGAATCTACATAAAAGTAAACACCGGAAAAGAACAATGCGACAACCAGTCTGGATTTTTTACTGCTGTCTGGTGTGGACAATCATAGAACAAGTCTATCCTTTACTTTCTTGTAAGTTCCTTTACACAACATTCTACAAGGGGCGGACCCATACCTGCCAAGTAATCCTTTTAAAGTGGAGTTACTCCTATCTACGTTGTTAAATTCTGGTTTTCCAAGTTCACTTAACTTTGTACTAAGTACATTTGATTCTTGTTATGATTTGCTGTCCCATATTTATAACGACTATAATTAATACATTCCTTGTTTATGCATCTAAATCTCTTTTGAATCACATTTAAGTGCAGTTTGTGATATGTTTTGCTTTATCACTCCTATTTTGGATTTAACTAGCTTGGCAGGTATGTGCGTACCTCTACGCAACAATATCTGAATACAGTCTCACCCGCAATACTTTCCATTGCTCTAAGTACATGTAGAGCTTGGCCAATTTGACCTGAGCCTGACCTTTTGATTACCATAATTTAACAGTCGTTATTATTGTCTACGTTTACATCACCGATTGTATGTTTTCATAATCGGGGAGTATCATGAAGACGCTCGGATGTAATACAAGCACAATTTTGAAATACCGAGTTCGCACGATTTGCTTGCTGAAATTGATAAATTCAAAGCAAGAACCTTGTAAAATATTCTTGCATATAGGTCAGGCTCAAGTCAATATAGCCAAGCTATACAAACTACTGATTTTCGCAAAAAATAACGTTGCGCGTTTTGCGTTACAATTTTAAATGGGTCGCAGGTGGATTTAACACAAGTCATGTTGTTAGAATATTGTTGTTGAAATTGTGTTTTAATAACTCTAGGACACAGGTAACTGTATCATCGATAACGAAAAAGAAAAACAAAAAAAGTGTTTATATAACACGTTAATAATATAAATTTTACAAAAACTTTCGTTTTAGTCTTTATCAATTGAACGTTACCTATACTCTATGTATACTAACGAGTAAAACTTATATTATGTAAATAATGTTGTTTTTATCAATCAGCTACAGATCTGTCCGACATAACATGCAGCAGTGATAACACTGCTGGTGTGGACCCTACTTCAATCAGCTATGAGGGACCAGATAACAACATCGGTAAGTACGAGAACTCGTAAGACCTCTCTGTCAAACTGCCACCAGGGGGCTTATTCAGCAACGTTGTAAGTCTCAAATCAAGACTTAGACTTAAAATTGACAACATTTAAATCACTGCCATTTCTTTGCAATTAGATTTAACCATGTGAAATTGCATCTGATTACATGATGTTACCCAATAAAAATGTATACCCATTAATATCAAAATCGGTACGTTTTCAATATCATGAGAGCGAATAGAACATTTATCAATTTAAAGTCTAAGTCTGATTTTTTTACTTACAACGTTGGTGAATAATGCCACAGAAACATCTCAATCTGAGCTAAATCTCGTCTCAAATATTACTTCTTGTCATTTGGATAAACTCCATGGGTAGGGATGCTGGACTCAAAATTACCAACACAAAACATAAACATTATCCATCGTCTGTTACAATAAAATTTAATAAGTTCAAACTTCTGATTTATCTCAAATTCAGACACTGATTTGAAAAGATTCTCAATTTAGATGCGATTTATTCTTTAGTGACTTCGGGAAATCGGGTCCAAGTACCGTATTTACAAAGGATCAACTACTATTGATCAAATTTGACAATTCAAATGATTTCGTATATTTTGGAAATTCTCTGCAAAATAATAGCAATACTACTCATAACCATTTATAGAATACCTAAACCACTTTCAGTTAACATGTTCAAAATACTGAGAGCATCATTATTCTTTTGAATAAGTAAATTGTTGCACTTGAGACTGAAGCTGATCCTTAAAAATCAGGATCAATTTTTAAAATCAGGATTAAATTTCATAATCTTCACATTTTTATAATTAAGTATAAGCACTTTTTGTAGGCAGTACGAGGAAGCTAGGAGATTTAGCACGACCGTTTCCCCGGCTACCCACCATCCATCCCCGGGGATGGCGGGCGGGGATGCAGCTGAGTGGTGCATAAATTTATATATTTTAGATCACTCGTACCTGTGTGAGAATTTCAAGTATATGTTCCAATGTTGTGGAAGGATAAAACAGTGGAAATTTTACGCAGCTAAGACAGGCACCTTACAGTTACAGGTATGGAGACGGACGGACACACAGGTCTATACTATGATTGGCGAGAACTACTGTCAGATTACTGGTAAACTTTAAAAAAATATATAGTTGTTATTCTGTGGGAGTTAGTCTGGGTACCCGACTAGATAATATACATATTTTATCAATCAAATAGCATAACTTTTTTTAGAAGTTTTAGCTAGATTTTATTTTGGGCTTGATTATGTTTGAGGGTGAAAAGAGTAGACTGAGGAGTTGTCTTTATAAACATATGATATGTTGGAAAGACTATGTGGGAGTGTATGTCTTGTGGTAGAATGGTCGCTTCGGAAACAAGCGGTCGCGTGTACGATCACAGGCTGTGACGTACAAAAATAGTTACAATGTTAAAATATTGAGCGGCTGAACAGCTTAAAACATTGGTTACTTCTTAAAAAAATAATTAAAAATGGAATTCATTCTATTATTAGGAAGGTTTATTACGTTGAAGTTTGGTATACCCCACAAAGATGGATCAATCAGATGGGTAGGGTTCATCTGTGATGTTTTAGTGCAAACTGACTATATTTGTTAACTTAAGTAATTTTGAAACCTATTTTGTAATAGTTGACTATTTGAGCAAACCGATTCATGTTAGCTAGCATCACATTGATATCCTGGAGGTTCTACTGGTGCAAATTGTTTTTTATAACCACAAACCATAATGACCCTGTTGTGTTTTACTTATAGCCACTGGTTCTGTTACAACCTGTGATGTTGCTGATGTTGACAAGATTTTGGTCAGGAAAGGAGATTTCATTGGTTGGTAAGTTGTTGTAATAGTATTTAAAATGTTGGGGGGAAATGCTGAGCAAAGCCTTTATTTGCCAGTCAACATTCTGCTGAAATATGGCAGGCATACGAGATGAGTGTCTCCATCCAGATTTAAACCCGGGTCGCCGGGTTAGGCGGTAAGAACGCTAATCACTAAGCTACTGAGGCACACATTATATTATACAAATTATAATAGCAAAACAGTAAACCTGTCGTGAGTTGACAATGTACTTATTTAGCAATACCTTAGCCAATGTATGTGATTAGTGTACAATCCGTTCAAAGTTAATTGATAACGGTTGTAAACATTAGCTCTTTCGTCAAATATCTGGATTATCTAGGTTTAACTGGGCATACCTGAGTTAACGGTAGTCCCCGCTATTCTTTCGAATGTTATAGTTCACTGATTAGTATTATTTATTGAATCTACAATAAAATTATTATAGGGTTCTACAAAATCAAACTTGTACAAATACATGAACATGTAGTTGCCCATACATACACGTTCTACGTATGGATATGTCGTTAGCTCCAGAAACTTGCAATCGGAGGTTAAAAACTTGGCTATACTAAATGAAGTTATTTTTTTTCTTTTAATTCCTTGTTTGTACACGCATTGCACTACAAAATGGTCTGACAAAGGAAAAATCCCCCGGGTCCGGAGTGACGCACAGGCTTGAAATACGCCGGGTCCTTTCTGCGTCTTTTGGAAATCTCCCGGGTCCGGACTCGGGTCCTCGGGTCCATTGAAACCCCTGGAATCCATTAAATTAATTAGTAAATTAGAAACTTGTAAATTATACGTAAGTAGTTGAATGCCAATCATGTTTTTTTATTGTACTATGTGTCTATTCCAGGCATAACAAAGGTAATGAAACGTTATATTATGAGTCTGCTACTCGAACAGACAGTACAAAAGAGAATTTATTTCGGCGGCAGAATATCGGAGACCCTTATCCAGGAGACACCTTTGATTGGAGCGGTGTGGAAGCGTACAATGATAGATACTATCCTCTACAGGCCGTCTATGAAGCATGTAAGTATATGATAAGACACACGAAACTTTAAAAAGATGTGACCATCTAATTATCACATAAAAATTATGCACCAGCCAGTTGCATCCCATGCCCCCAACCCTGTGCATGGACGAGGATTTTAACTTTTGGTTTGTCAAAACTCCTGCCATTACACCCGCCCTGCGAGGGACAACTGCTGATCCGGTATATATATTTCCCTAAATACATATTGTCCCCATGGTATTGGTTTGGAGAAAAAGAAATTTCTCCGGCAGTGCGAGGGCGGAAGCTGCGAGGTAAAAACACGACCGTTTCCCCGGCTATCCACCGCCCATCCCCAGGATGGGGGCGTGGTTGCAACATAATGGTGCATTTGTTATTGTTAGATTTATTTCGTTCGCTGTTTACATGTAATATTTATAATAAAAGTTAGAATAAAGACCAGGGACACTTATGGGGTATATCGGCCGTTGTTTGCTGGGAACTGGCGGTCAAAGCTGAATATATGAACCAAGCGCAATTATAATTTGTGTTTATATTTCAGCGACAGCACCATCAATGTCAGTAGCAGATATGGCTGTACCAGACTATCTGGACACTGGTGATGTAGTGGGTAGATTCACGTACTCGGATGATGATTATATGGACAACAGATCATTGGTGGTCGTATCTACACAGATGTCAGCATATTATACAGCCCATATACCATCAGGTAACACTCATGTTCACTTCTAGTCACAGTTAACTGTATCATTGATAAAGTCGAAACATGTTAAACAAAGTTGAAACGTCAAAGGGTCACGGCTTAACGGCTGAAAAGAGTCCACGACAATTGATAACTTAACTTTTTATAAACGAAAAAAAGTTTTTTGTAAAATGTATATTTTTCTGTATTTTCCCTTTTTTATAATGATGCTGTTACCTGTGATGTTTATCTCCATGCCACACATACATAATTTGAACCGATTTAAAGTATGTTAGTTAAACCGGCTGTATATTAACCCCCCCCCCCCACCACCACCACCACCCCATCATTGACTAAACAATATAAGAACAAACACCACAAGAAAAACAAACATTCAGCAAATAAACGATGTACGGTGTTTTTAAGAGTACATTGCATTTTAACATAAAATAAGAAGTCCTTGTATTTATATCAAATTGGGCAAAAATGCCGCGCATGGCCTTTTTGTAAAACAGCATTCTGCTGAAATACGGTATGACAGGCATATGAGTGCCTCCATCTGGATTTGAACCTGGTAGCCCGATTAGGCGAAAAGCTCGCTAACCACTAAGCGACAGAGGCAGAGCACACGCCTAATAAAAGACAAAATGACAAGTGCATTAAAAATAAAATGAACATTTAGTCTTCGAAAACACCTAAAGTCAAAAGTGATGCGTGCACTTCTTCTCTAAGCTCAATCGTACTTTACAATAAGGGTAAAGTTTGTTTATTATAGTGTAACCCCTATTGAAAGGACCAGTCAATTCTGACATATGAGACACTTACGTATTATTCATGCATACAGTACCTTCCAAAATCCCTTCTCGTAATGCTGGGCGTCTGGCAGAGATGGGGCTACGGTAACCATTAATTTAACTAGCTGGCGGCTGACCAACCGGTCTCATCAGTTCCAACCCGGCTTCCGCCGAGATTCGAACCTTCGACCTCCCGCTTCCTAGGCGGACGCCCTAACCACTCGGCCACGGTCGCGGTGTAAGGGTGTAACGTTTGAGGAATTTACTGTATGTATTATTTATATTTGAAGGTTATATAACAAAGACCACCCAGTATAGACCACGTGACGATGATCTAGAATACTACATGTATGATTTATGTATGATTATGTTTGAAGGTTATATAACAAAGACCACTCAGTATAGACCACGTGACGATGATCTAGAATATTACATGTATGATTTATGTATGATTATGTTTGAAGGTTATATAACAAAGACCACCCAGTATAGACCACGTGATGATGATCTAGAATACTACATGTATGATTTATGTATGATTATGTTTGAAGGTTATATAACAAAGACCACTCAGTATAGACCACGTGACGATGATCTAGAATACTACATGTATGATTTATGTATGATTATGTTTGAAGGTTATATAACAAAGACCACCCAGTATAGACCACGTGACGATGATCTAGAATACTACATGTATGATTTATGTATGATTATGTTTGAAGGTTATATAACAAAGACCACACAGTATAGACCACGTGACGATGATCTAGAATACTACATGTATAATTTATGTATGATTATGTTTGAAGGTTATATAACAAAGACCACCCAGTATAGACCACGTGATGATGATCTAGAATACTACATGTATGCTTTATGTATGATTATGTTTGAAGGTTATATAACAAAGACCACCCAGTATAGACCACGTGATGATGATCTAGAATACTACATGTATGCTTTATGTATGATTATGTTTGAAGGTTATATAACAAAGACCACCCAGTATAGACCACGTGATGATGATCTAGAATACTACATGTATGATTTATGTTTGATTATGTTTGAAGGTTATATAACAAAGACCACCCAGTATAGACCACGTGACGATGATCTAGAATACTACATGTATGATTTATGTATGATTATGTTTGAAGGTTATATAACAAAGACCACCCAGTATAGACCACGTGACGATGATCTAGAATACTACATGTATGATTTATGTATGGTTATGTTTGAAGGTTATATAACAAAGACCACCCAGTACAGACCACGTGACGATGATCTAGAATACTACATGTATGATTTAAGTATGATTATGTTTGAAGGTTATATAACAAAGACCACACAGTATAGACCACGTGACGATGATCTAGAATATTACATGTATGATTTATGTATGATTATGTTTGAAGGTTATATAACAAAGACCACCCAGTATAGACCACGTGACGATGATCTAGAATACTACATGTATGATTTATGTTTGATTATGTTTGAAGGTTATATAACAAAGACCACCCAGTACAGACCACGTGACGATGATCTAGAATACTACATGTATGATTTATGTATGATTATGTTTGAAGGTTATATAACAAAGACCACGCAGTATAGACCACGTGACGATGATCTAGAATACTACATGTATGATTTATGTATGATTATGTTTGAAGGTTATATAACAAAGACCACCCAGTATAGACCACGTGACGATGATCTAGAATACTACATGTATGATTTATGTATGATTATGTTTGAAGGTTATATAACAAAGACCACACAGTATAGACCACGTGACGATGATCTAGAATACTACATGTATGATTTATGTATGATTATGTTTGAAGGTTATATAACAAAGACCACCCAGTATAGACCACGTGATGATGATCTAGAATACTACATGTATGCTTTATGTATGATTATGTTTGAAGGTTATATAACAAAGACCACCCAGTATAGACCACGTGATGATGATCTAGAATACTACATGTATGCTTTATGTATGATTATGTTTGAAGGTTATATAACAAAGACCACCCAGTATAGACCACGTGATGATGATCTAGAATACTACATGTATGATTTATGTATGATTATGTTTGAAGGTTATATAACAAAGACCACCCAGTATAGACCACGTGATGATGATCTAGAATACTACATGTATGATTTATGTTTGATTATGTTTGAAGGTTATATAACAAAGACTACCCAGTATAGACCACGTGATGATGATCTAGAATATTACATGTATGATTTATGTTTGATTATGTTTGAAGGTTATATAACAAAGACAACGCAGTATAGACCACGTGATGATGATCTAGAATATTACATGTATGATTTATGTTTGATTATGTTTGAAGGTTATATAACAAAGACAACGCAGTATAGACCACGTGATGATGATCTAGAATACTACATGTATGATTTATGTTACAAAACAACATCTGATACACGGAAACACGCGGTGGATGTTCAACTATCTGTAAGTGCAACCTGTACTGTACTATCAATTAGCTGACTACCAAGTGCTCCGTCGCAATTTCTTAACCAATAGCTCTCTTTAACAACTTCGTGATTTTTTTCTGTGGCAAGAAATGCCCTTTTATGCTTTTTCTCAAGGCTCGCGCGTGTAGCATCACAGAATATATCTAGAGCCATGGTAGCATCAACCAGATCCAAAATCCAAAACCAAATTACGAAACCCGCAGCCAAAACCATTGAATTTCACCTACCTATTCAGTGTTATTCTCAATTGGCCAGTGTAACTGCTCTGTATGTTTAATATTATGTAAGTATCATGCAAATTGTTCAATTATTTAGAAATAAACATAATGTTTATGATCTTCAATGACATTGTGTCTTCAGTGCGTTTATAATTGATATGTTACTTGCGCAATATACCGGAAGAAGACAAAACATTTTTTCGTTTTACAATAATTCAGTAACAGCTAAACCCATTCTGATCACATCGGTTTTTATCCGGAGACAAACGGAAATGACCGAGCCTTCGCGATTGAGCTAAACCGTGTGTCAACCTCGTTATAAATGTGACGTTGCTATTTTCAGAATCTGAAGTTCAACAATCTGGACGCTATATTTACATTAGGCGAGTCAGCAACGATAACTCAGACATTATTATACACTATCACAGTTACAGAACCCGTGGATCAGTGGTACTGTTATACTAGTTGGGGTGTAACCTATCCATTCATGATAAAGGCCTTAACAAATGAATGTAAGTTTGTCCTTTCATCTACCAAATCATTATCGTCGTTTTGGACGTCGATAATTTCCATCCAATCTGTCAAAACTCGGCTTGTTTACCTGCAATATCCGGTGTACGTTCCCTACCAGTGACGTTGATGCTCCTAGTTTGACTCGGTGAATTAATAAGGCTGTCATGTTGTAATTTGGACGGTACTTCAGAACCCTCATACCTATGAACTGCTGGTTTCTTTACCGCTGTGTTTTCCTTCAGGACCTTATTTTTTTATCTGCCTTATTACTTCCGACAATCCAAAATTATCTACCTATGGTGTATGATTAACGTCCTTTGGTGGGGGGGGGGGCATTGTCCTCGCATGGGTCTGAAGGCCGTTCACCGTGCAGCATTATCTACACATACATCCTCCCTGTCACACCAACACTCCCCTCCTTGTTCTTGTCTTCTCTGCTGGACTGCTTGCTACCATAAACTTCACATTATGTTCTAAAACCATACTGTTTAAGATCTTGTTCTGTTTGTTCAAGTTACCAACAATTATGTGATAGGAAATCATTATCAGCGGCACACCATCTGGTACCGTACTGGGATAGATTTGTTCACTCCGTCCAATTCTTACTAGGCTGCAATCTTCAATTGTTCAAACTCACTCGCCATAGTTTGTCTGTCAAGTGCTCCATAGTGTTTTTGGCAAGTGCTCCATAGTGTCAAATATACATTCTTACCAATAATTAAAATCAGTGTATAAGGATTTGAAGGTGTAATTATGCCCCTAACCTGTTGTACCCTTTGATATTGTCTAAACCGTTCAGGTAGTTGTTATGTCTGATTTCTCCATTGAAAGTCCAACTTAGAACTGCACCCCAGTCCTTGCAAGAGACCTTCACCTAACACAACTGTTTCATCATTTCAGCGTATGGGTTTTATTTGACGGAACATAATGCTTTAAACTCTGCATGGTCACCACTGAGTCTAACAGTTTCTTGTGTAGAAAATCTCGTGGCTTCACAGACCACATATACTGGAACAGTCACAGTGTATATAATAGACAATCAACCACCAACAATAACAAATCTGGATGGTAAAGATGTTTTGCTTGTTTTATAAGTCGGTTAGAGTGACTTCCTCTGAAAAAAACAGGGGATGCAACTCTATCTGATTAATTTTAGTCGATAAGAGTGACTTCCACTGAAAATCAGGGGAGGCAACTCTGCTTGACTAATTTACATGTGGCCAAAAGTTCATATAAAATTATCAGCATTTTGGCAATTATTGTATAATGTTGTTGTTTGTCTGAGAAGTTTATTGATATATAAGATAAAATTAGCAAAATAGACAGCGCTATTGTTCATATTAAATAATATAAAGCTCTTTTTGAAGGGTGAAAAAATAATATGATGAGAGTCGGCGCGAGTCATATTCGGTGCAACAAAGTGTCGTGTATGGGAAGTGATTCAAATGTCATCATTTGACTGATTGGCTGTATACATGTATGGTTTTTATACTAAATGGATACACATATTGATTGTTACAGCTGCAGTAGAGGTGGACTCAGAGACAGCACTGATTGGTGATTCTGTGTATAATGTAACGATGGAAGATACTGAAGATGAAGTAGTTACATTTACTATGTCCTGTGTACCGGATGGTGCGGGTACTAACACAGACACTTTCACTATGCTTGCTAGTAAGTTAGAGTGTTACATTTACTATGTCCTGTGTACCGGATGGTGCGGGTACTAACACAGACACTTTCACTATGCTTGCTAGTAAGTTAGAGTGTTACATTTACTATGTCCTGTGTACCGGATGGTGCGGGTACTAACACAGACACTTTCACTATGCTTGCTAGTAAGTTAGAGTGTTAAATTTACTATGTCCTGTGTACCGGATAGTGCGGGAAGTAACACCGACACTTTCACTCTGCTTGCTAGTAAGTTAGAGTGTTACATTTACTATACACTGTGTACCGGATGGTACGGGTACTAACACCGACACTTTCACTATGCTTGCAAGTAAGTTTACTATGCCCTGTGTACCGGATGGTGCGGGTACTAACAACGACATGGTCACTATGCTTGCTAGTAAGTTATGTCATGTTTACCGGATGATGCGGGTATTAACACTGACACTTTCGCTATGCATGCTATTAAGTTAGAGTTCGGATGATGCGGGTACTAACACAGACTATTTTATTATGCTTGCCAGTAAGTAAGAGTGTTACATTTACTATGTCCTGTGTACCGGATGGTGCGGGTACTAACACAGACACATTCACTATGCTTGCTAGTAAGTTTTTTACCTGGTGTCATATTTGCAAGGGATTCCATTGTTGCGAATAAAGTGGCCACCATGACAAGAGGTATTTGACCCATTGCAATTATTAAACCAAACGTCATTATTGTCAAGGGATTACTGAAAGCCTTGTCAGGTCATAATAACTAGGGGTTTCAATCCTTTTTGTAATCGACCAGTGAACATCAGGACAAATGATTTTCGATGATTCTCATCATTACTTATTAAACCGATGTATATATTAAAATCAGCATGATCACAAGGCCCTTAATTCTTATGAGCCTATTTTCATGAATATAGGAACTTGTGATTTTGATCAAACTGAACTTGAAACAGCTTGTTTAACCATATTAGTTAAGGGTATTTTTCAGACAGCTTTTTCTTGTTTTCTCAACAAAACAAAAACATCGACCTTCACATTTTAAGCAAGCGAGTTACTGCTTTCTGCATGTTTCTCCTTATTAACGCCCGGGTCATTTTGCAGATGGAAATGTTGTGGTACAGAAGTATCTGACGTCATCTACAAACTATCAGTTTGATTGTACGGTCACTGCTACAGATCCAGACGGACAGACAGATGTGGGCAACCTACATATTGCAGTCATCAGTAAGTTTTTATTCATACCCAACTTATCATGTTTTCCTAGACTTATTCCCGTTCGGAATATTGAAAATATCGGAATATCGAAAATATCGGACTATTGAAAATATCGAAATATTGAAAATATCGAAATATTGAAATTATGGATTAAATCCCTCGAATACTAGTAAATGATCTCATGAATATGGCATAAGAAATGTTCTTTCATTTCGTATAAATTTACTTTGATTCGCCTGTCAATTGACAATACACCAGCACAGAGATAGCTCAATCTGGTTGTTAGACGATGGTTTCTAAGCTAATATGTTGGACCATAAGATTGTTTTAATGTTAGTTAAACTTGATTTACATGGTATTGATTGTAACTGGTGTAATGTCAATTATGTCAAACATTTCTTTTTAATCTCCTAGACATTGAATGTTAAATTGATTTAAAGGGTATTGATTGACAACTGCTGTAATGCCAATTATAATAATGTCAAAAAATCTTTTTTATTATCCAAGATATTGATCACGTGGATATAACGAATCTACCACCCACCACTCTACAGATTGAGGAGAACACGGCTATAGGATCATCATTGTATACCTTCGAGTATGATGACACGGATGATGTATTCCCTGATTACTGGTCACTCTCCATCAATGATGATGATTTTACTCGCCATTTTAATCTAGACCCCGATAGTGAGTAAAGTCAAGTAGTACTGAGTATATCCTATCAGCCTCAATAGTCTAGTGGTAGAGTGTCCATTTCGAGTGCAAAACTACCACTGGTGCTATCGGTCATAGAAAAATTTTAAAAAAGTTCACTATTTACTATATAATCTAGTATAATAATTATAATATAGTAAAAATAGTGAAAAAAATCAAGTCTATTATTTTAGTCTATACGTAACTGATACTGCCACATGTGGTTTGTAACATCCCACGTCGTATAATGATACCAGAATAATTAGCTTTCTTACTTAACGCTTCGCCCTGTATCAGGTTAATGTGCCTGTGTATTCTTAATGTGATAGAAACCATTGGTCAACTATAATAGTACAATTATAATGAAAATAATATATCCAGCATTGCGTAAGATACAGTAAAAAAACCCAGAACAGAACAGATTTTTATTAGGACTTACACAAAGTACATCGTCCGAAAAAAGGTTCATTGATAAAATCGAGTGCGACCTTGAACAGCAGTAATTGTATTCATAACCATGCGTATCTACAAGTACATGTTCATCTATGAGTATGAGTTTTGGTGACCTATGAATAATTTACTGACGTACAGCTAGTTGTCACTGATCATGAATATCCTTAAATAATTCATGAAACTGTCTGACACTGGTAGGTTCATGTGCATGAATAAATCTTCCTTTAATTGACGTACAGTTCGGTAGCCTTGGAGCAGTAACCGATCGTGATTCAGTAACAACTAGAAAACACCGCGTAACACTCTCTACGTAAAATAAATAAACTATCTGACTAAGGGCTTATATCGAATTTAGGACGTGGAAGATTTTTCACGAAGGCCCTGTGGAAAAATCGCTTTAAGGTATCACATGTGAATAATACACCATCCGATTCAATTATTTGCGTTACAGCGTTTTAGTATTGATGACTAAATTGGGTATCGCTTAAAACGCAAACAAGTGCGGCCAAATCTGCGGCTACGAAATGGGTTTACCGCGGTACTTGCGGTCATAAGAGTAACGGTTTTATATATCAGTATTTTGGCAATTATTGTACTTTTTGTTGTTTGTTTGAGCAGTTAAGATGTTTAAGATAAAATTCACAAAAGTGGCAGCGTCTTAGTTCATGTTATCTTGTTGCAGCCGGTGTGTTTTCTACAGCATTCTCGGAGTTAGATCATGAGGCGGCAGGTGTTGCTGGTACTACATTTACCCTGACACTCACTGTTGGTGATGTGAAAGGTACAACAAGCGAAACACTCAATTATGTGATTGTCAACCAGAATGAAGCACCGTGGTTTGAGATGGATTATTACACCATTGTCGTTGGTGAAGGAGGGGTAATGATTTACAATATAATTGACATTATGCTAATTGTCAATCAATACCATTTAAATACATTTTAACGGTAAATTATAAGCACATGGCCCTATGGATTAACTTGAAAACCATCACCAAGCAACTTTCGACAAACAAGCAGTCAGCTGGTGGGGCGATCTGTGCTCTGATGTAATGGCAATTGTCATTACACCATAGAAAAGATCGCTCAGCATTGCTGATTGTCGAAGGTGTTTGGCGAATTTTTCAAGTTATTTAATTGGACCATGTGATTATAATTTACTGTTAAAATTTATTTAAACTTGATTGACAACTGGCGTGATTTCAATTATAATGATGTTGGTGTTTGGATTCATTGCAACCCATAGATACAGCATATGATAATATACTAGTTTTTCTGTATGATTTATTTAGTTAAGATTTTGAGAAGCAAATCTGTATTTATTCGTTCATTTTGAAAAAAAACACTGACATTCATGAACATCACATGAATGAGTCTCAAATGAATGGTTGCTAGTCTTGAAACATGTTTTTGTGTTGAATTGTGTACATACACATGTATATGCAATATAGACATAGTGTTGCAGATATACTCATTTAGTGTCATTATCTTTAATTAGATGTATGGTGTCGTATATTGCCTTCCATTTCAACTGTTGAAATACGAAGTTCTAGTAATAACACCATGCAGTCTTGTTCAGGTGCACAATAATCATGTTTTTGTAATTATTTTCTTAGTTTGAGGTGAGTTTAGTGAGTTTGTAACTATAGTGCACCATATTGGTTCTACGTACAGGCTAGAGCTGATGATATTACGTATGGTGGTATGGTGTTACTATATATAGTAACATAGTGATGATCTTATATATGGTGTTACTGTATATAGTAACATAGTGATGATCATATGTATGATGTTACTATATATAGTAACATAAGTGATGATCTTATATATGCTGTTACTATAAATAGTAGCATATTGGTGAAATTATACAGGCTGGTGCAATGGTGTCTGATGGCTCCATGTTTGTCAACACTTTACATGATGAGGATACGGCAGTTGCTTCCAATAATGAAGTACATCGTTACTCCCTGGATTGTGATAATGTTACAACCACAGAAAGGTAGGTAAACCTCGTGACCCCTTCAGTTAATTTTTTCGGGCCCACAAGGGTAACCCCATTTATTATTTACTATTGATCGTAGAGTATTTAAATGATCGTAGAGTGTTTTTTTTGTAAAATGCTCGTTCTAGGGTTTAATTGATTGTAGAGTGTTGAAGTGATCGTAGATTGTTTAAGTGATCATAGAGTGTTGAATTGATCGTAGAGTGTTTAAGTGATCGTAGAGTGTTTAAGTGATCGTATAGTGTTTAACTGATCGTAGAGTTTTTAAGTAATCGTACAGTGTTTAATTGATCGTGGAGTGTTGAATTGATCATAGGGTGTTTAAGTGATCGTAGCGTGTTTAAGGGATGGCAGCGTGTTTAAGTTATATTTGGTGTTTCAGGTTTTACATGGAGGAGAACACGGCAATGATAACCTATGCTACAGCGTATGATCTAGATGACGGAAGTGGTACACCAGATGAAGTAGAATGTACAGTCACTGTGACTGATTATTATGGACTATCAGATACAACAAGGTTATACATCTTTGTGAAAAACCTGAATGAATCTATACCAGTGTTCACTCACTCGTCTTATACATTCTACCTCGCATCAAACACTCCTATAGGGACAGAGGTTGGCACTGTACAGGCGGTGGACTATGATTCTACTGATGATTATAATCATGAAGTTATATACGCTTTGGATCAGACAGCGTTCGATAAGCCCTTACTACTGGCAGTCAACAACAATGGTAAACTGTACTTGATGGACTCACTGTTGGGGTTATCTGGAACGCAAGGACCTATTGAAGCACATGCGTTTAATACTGGTGCTGGTGCGGGACAAACAGGTACAGCATTAGTCAGTATTGAAATACCTGCTACAACAACTATCTCAACGACAACAACAGATAGGAGTACAGGTACGTTAGTATCAACTCACTCCGTGATGTAAGGCAATATACTAGGGAAATACCTGGTCATAAATACCGAGAAAAGTCGAGACCTAATTAACGGACGGTAGAAAATGTTCGGGAGTTTTCATCAATTGCACCTTTGACCGTAATGTAGGTTGTTAGAATACTTTATGCATTAGCCACTTGTTCACAGTCTGTCTGTTACTCACTGGCCTCCTTTCCTCCCAACAGATCAACAGTGCAATGTTTACTATCTATGAATGGCATTGAATGCTGTGCAAAACTTAATCTAAGTAATTACTAACTCAGAACGTGTAATGTGTTTACTGGGATGCCCTCGCACCTTGACGAGGATAGTTAACTTTACCACAAACCTAAAAAACCGTTGTTCTTTAATTTCAGATTTCTATGAAGATCAGTGGAGTTATTGGTGGTTGATGGCAGCTATTGGTGGACTTGTGTTGGTTATTGTGGTACTATCACTGGTGTGTTTCCGTATATGTAGACTGACCAGGATCGGTCCGTACTGTTACCAATGCTGTATGAGAGGCATCTGCTGTCGACCACCGCCGTAAGTAGAAATGGTTTATCAACATGCCATCATAATCCTTATTTTGATTACTCCCCGTAATCATTCATGCGCAAGATATGCCTTTTGATTGTTGATTCTATCATTTCTTTCTGAAATTGGGTCATCCTGCATTGTTTTGGCGGGAAGTTGGATTTTTTCTTTTTTTTCTTTGGCTTATATGTGGGCATTGCTCAGGGTAGTTGTGTTGTGGTGTTTCTGATTTCTTTGCTCGACTGGTTAGGTTATGTGCTACCTTCCCTGTCTGATTCTCTCATACTATTTTTGATTGACCGAATGCTCATCGTGTGATTATAATATGCAATGTTGCCCTTCTTCTACTACGATTAACTTTGTTGTATAAGTGTGGAGTCGTTACTAAGACATGCCTTCCACTTGACTCCGATGCTATGTGGAAGGGATGCCGATTGCAATCTGCTCGTTTCGGGTACCCTTCGGGGTCAGTTATCAATAAAAATGGATAGAATGGTGTGGAATGGTTCCAGAACACTCCGAAGACATGTCGAACCATCCAGATCAGGTGAATGTCAGTTTCGAGAACCCTTCGGGGTCCTAGTGGACGGCAGGTCTCAATGTAATGTTATGTTTCAGAGCTGGACCACGTGGTTTTGGTGATAAAGGTTATGATTTAGCTAGTTTTGGTCACAGACATGTTTATATGGATGAAGATGGGGAAATAGATGGATGGTTACAGACAAAACGTGTCGACAACAAAAAGAATAAAGCGGTAAAGGTTTTGCTATTTTGAAAGAAAATGTAATGATTTACAAAAAAATGTAACAGTGTATACCAAGTGATAAACTTGACCAAAAAGAATAACAGTTGATACATTACAAGGGTGTTGATTCCCAGAAATTATGATCTGGCAGTCTAAACGTGTGTAGAAAGTATTAGATTTATTGAAGAATGTTTTAGCTTTGAGAAAGTACAAGGCATGATAATTATGATGATAAAGTAGCTGACTTTGTAAAAAAAAAATTTTTGCTGTAAGATTATCAACTTAATTAAGCTAGTGTTGTAAGAGTCTTTGCTCGTACATGGTAATGATTTTAAAAAAAACCTATAATACGAAGAAATCATGGTTGTACTCATTGTTCTTTTAAAATTTAACATAGGAAATATTCTTAAAATGTAGGAAACCGTTTTAAATGTTATGCTGATTTTCCTGAACCCCATGATGTTTAAAAAATATTATCATTTTTTTTATTAATTGCAGATTTCAAAATTCGGGATTTGCAATCTTTTTAACATTTACAGTTTTTACCCACGACTTGTTTTTTTTAACCAGAGAGCAATAGCAGATGAGCACGCCAGATATGGTACACCTAATGCTGGATATGATGGTAGTAGTGGGGATATAAGACCAGAACCTATCTATGAAATGTTCCGTGTACCATCCTCTAGCACTGTTCCTAAAGCTGCCAACTATCTCAGTCCTTACACGTCAACAAAACCACTTCCAAGGTAGGTTGTTCAGTCCTTACATGGCAACAAAACCACTTCCAAGGTATGTTTTCAGTACTTACATTTCAAAATAACCACTTCCAAGGTAGGTTGTTCAGTCCTTACACACCAACAAAACCACTTCCGCAAGGTAGGTTGTACAGTCCTTACACACCAACAAAACCACTTCCCCAAGGTAGGTTGTTCAGTCCTTACATGTCAACAAAACCACTTCCCCAAGGTAGGTTGTTCAGTCCTTACATGTCAACAAAACCACTTCCCCAAGGTAGGTTGTTCAGTCCTTACATGTCAACAAAACCACTTCCCCAAGGTAGGTTGTTCAGTCCTTACATGTCAACAAAACCACTTCCCCAAGGTAGGTTGTTCAGTCCTTACATGTCAACAAAACCACTTCCAAGGTATGTTTTCAGTACTTACATTTCAAAATAACCACTTCCAAGGTAGGTTGTTCAGTCCTTACACACCAACAAAACCACTTTCGCAAGGTAGGTTGTACAGTCCTTACACAACAACAAAACCACTTCCCCAAGGTAGGTTGTTCAGTCCTTACAAGTCAACAAAACCACTTCCATGGTAGGTTGTTCAGTCCTTACACACCAACAAAACCACTTCCAAGGTAGGTTGTTCAGTCCTTACATGTCAACAAAACCACTTCCCCAAGGTAGGTTGTTCAGTTCTTACATGTCAACAAAACCACTTCCAAGGTAGGTTGTTCAGTCCTTACACACCAACAAAACCACTTCCAAGGTAGGTTGTTCAGTCCTTACACACCAACAAAACCACTTCCAAGGTAGGTTGTTCAGTCCTTACACACCAACAAAACCACTTCCAAGGTAGGTTGTTCAGTTCTTACACACCAACAAAACCACTTCCAAGGTAGGTTGTTTAGTCCTTACACACCAACAAAACCACTTCCCCAAGGTAGGTTGTTCAGTCCTTACACACCAACAAAACCACTTCCAAGGTAGGTTGTTCAGTCCTTACACACCAACAAAACCACTTCCAAGGTAGGTTGTTCAGTCCTTACACGTCAACAAAACCACTTCCAAGGTAGGTTGCTCAGTCCTTACATGTCAACAAAACCACTTCCAAGGTATGTTTTCAGTACTAACATTTCAAAATAACCACTTCCAAGGTAGGTTGTTCAGTCCTTACACACCAACAAAACCACTTCCGCAAGGTAGGTTGTACAGTCCTTACATGTCAACAAAACCACTTCCAAGGTATGTTTTCAGTACTTACATTTCAAAATAACCACTTCCAAGGTAGGTTGTTCAGTCCTTACACACCAACAAAACCACTTCCGCAAGGTAGGTTGTACAGTCCTTACACACCAACAAAACCACTTCCCCAAGGTAGGTTGTTCAGTCCTTACATGTCAACAAAACCACTTCCAAGGTAGGTTGTTCAGTCCTTACATGTCAACAAAACCACTTCCCCAAGGTAGGTTGTTCAGTTCTTACATGTCAACAAAACCACTTCCAATGTTGGTTGTTCAGTCCTTACATACCAACAAAACCACTTCCAAGGTAGGTTGTTCAGTCCTTACACACCAACAAAACCACTTCCCCAAGGTAGGTTGTTCAGTTCTTACACACCAACAAAACCACTTCCAAGGTAGGTTGTTCAGTCCTTACACACCAACAAAACCACTTCCCCAAGGTAGGTTGTTCAGTCCTTACACACCAACAAAACCACTTCCATGGTAGGTTGTTCAGTCTTTACACACCAACAAAACCACTTCCAAGGTAGGTTGTTCAGTCCTTACACACCAACAAAACCACTTCCCCAAGGTAGGTTGTTCAGTTCTTACATGTCAACAAAACCACTTCCAAGGTAGGTTGTTCAGTCCTTACACACCAACAAAACCACTTCCCCAAGGTAGGTTGTTCAGTTCTTACACACCAACAAAACCACTTCCCCAAGGTAGGTTGTTCAGTCCTTACACACCAACAAAACCACTTCCATGGTAGGTTGTTCAGTCTTTACACACCAACAAAACCACTTCCAAGGTAGGTTGTTCAGTCTTTACACACCAACAAAACCACTTCCAAGGTAGGTTGTTCAGTCCTTACACACCAACAAAACCACTTCCCCAAGGTAGGTTGTTCAGTCCTTACATACCAACAAAACCACTTCCAAGGTTGGTTGTTCAGTCCTTACACACCAACAAAACCACTTCCCCAAGGTAGGTTGTTCAGTCCTTACACACCAACAAAACCACTTCCCCAAGGTAGGTTGTTCAGTCCTTACATACCAACAAAACCACTTCCAAGGTAGGTTGTTCAGTCCTTACACACCAACAAAACCACTTCCCCAAGGTAGGTTGTTCAGTCCTTACACACCAACAAAACCACTTCCCCAAGGTAGGTTGTTCAGTCCTTACATACCAACAAAACCACTTCCAAGGTAGGTTGTTCAGTCCTTACACACCAACAAAACCACTTCCCCAAGGTAGGTTGTTCAGTCCTTACACACCAACAAAACCACTTCCATGGTAGGTTGTTCAGTCCTTACACACCAACAAAACCACTTCCAAGGTAGGTTGTTCAGTCCTTACACACCAACAAAACCACTTCCATGGTAGGTTGTTCAGTCCTTACACACCAACAAAACCACTTCCAAGGTAGGTTGTTCAGTCCTTACACACCAACAAAACCACTTCCATGGTAGGTTGTTCAGTCTTTACACACCAACAAAACCACTTCCAAGGTAGGTTGTTCAGTCCTTACACACCAACAAAACCACTTCCAAGGTAGGTTGTGCAGTCCTTACATGTAAACAAAACCACTTCCAATGTAGGTTGTTCAGTCCTTACACGTCAACAAAACCACTTCCAAGGTAGGTTGTGGAGTCCTTACACGTCAACAAAACCACTTCCAAGGTAGGTTGTTCAGTCCTTATATACACGTACACGTCAACAAAAATATCGAAATTTATTGAAGTGTTTCAGTTCAACAAGGCAACCAATACTATTGATTATATACATTATTTTCAAACATGGTTAAGAATTTTTTTAAAAAAAGAAGAAAAGTTAAGTTATCAATTTTCTAGGGCTCTTAACAGCTGTTAGACCGCTCAAGCACCCTTTGACATTTCAACTTCCGCTGGTCATTGGGCTACCTATGGAAACCTACACTCGTGTCTCCCTGGGGAGACTATTTCTCTCCTGTGGTGTGGCAGCCAACATCGATCAGCGGCGCCCAGGAATAGACACTGTCATCACAAGTACCATTTTACAACAGGGTGGAGTGGAGCATGTGGGTCTTGTTCAGAGAAATTAGCCAGTGGTCCAGAGGGGATCGAACCCGGGACCTCTCGATCCGGAAGTGCGCGCCCTACCTCTAGGCCACCGCTGCCAACACCACGCCATTTTTTAACTTAAGTCAAAAGTTTTATACTAAGATGCTTAATAAATACTGGCCCTGTATCAGTGTAAAATGTTTTGTACGATCGACTTACAAAGAATGACAATAAGAGGGTATGTTTTGTGCAGAAAAAATGGGCATTTTGGCAAATGCTTTGTTTGAATTTCCACAATATGTTTGATTGGTTAGGTATATACATCATATTACATGTATGTAATTTATTTAATGATTTATATAATGTACTCACAGTTTCTGTGTTTTTGTTTTCAGTTCCAGTCCCAGGAAGCCACTGATGTCTCGTCGTCGTTAAGATTTTTTATTGGATTTATAGTACATATATCGATGAGTGCCCACAAGACTGTAGTAACTACATATAGATAAAGGAGAACTAACTACACTAAAGCGGGCACCCCTCAATATACACGTTTAGTGTGACAATTTCCTGTCATACACATATAACTCAAATTGATCTGGGTCGATTTTATAAAATTAGTTTTAATTCTATGATTCATGTTCAAACTGGATTTATTTTTATTGTGGAATGTCTGTTGATCACATAATCTAAAATAATTGTGGTATGAAGTGTGTAAAAGCTATGCATGTATTTGATTTTGAACCCGAAAACTGGCTCTATGTGATCGTAGAACGAACACCTACTGTGTTGATACTTGATGTATGCATCCTTGAACTTGATCAGAAACCGTGTGATGTGCGAAAATTAAAGTTGTGCCACAGGATACATCAGGTGGAGCTTTCAGGTTTCCATACATGAATATATCGCTGGCTTACAATGAGAAAGTTGTAACTACTACTTACGACCTTATAAGACTGGTACATATTTAAAATCAGCATCACAAGGTGCTTCTTATGAGCATACTTTCATGAAAATCGGAACTTGTCATGTTGATCAAACTGAAGTTGAAACAGCTTGTTTTACCATAAGTAAAGAGTAATATGCGGACAGTTTTTTCTTGTACTTATGACGTTCTCATTCTAAGTCAGGGATATCTTTGCCGCAAACTCAATTTCATACCATGTCAGTGGGTCACATGATTCTTTGTCAAAATGTTGATGTAAAATCTGAATTTCTGAGACATGTCCAAAGGTTTGACATTATAACTGATCAACGTTGCCAAGCGAAGCATAGCCTTTATTTCCCAGTCAACTTTCTGCTCATACATGACACGCATACAGTTGTACATGTATGTCTGTCTCCACCCTAGCTGCTCTCTAGACATCAAGTGTGCTAACCACTGAGCTATGGAGGTATGCACGTTTCAGTTTGTATATCCTAATTACAAAACTTTTTTATGCCCCCCCCCATATTGAAAGATTTCGTGGTATATTGTTTTTGGTCTGTCTGTTTGTATTTCCGTCAGTCTGTATGTCCAAAAACTTTAACCTTGCTTATAATAAGGAAACACTTTGGCCTAGGTTCTTTACACTTCATGTGTGCATGCAACTGTTAGAGACATGCAATCTCCACCTGTTTTGAGGTGACTAGGTCAAGGTCATCAAGACTGTTTTATTCAAAATGTGACCTTTCCCATTAAATGAAAACGCTTTGGCCTAGGTTTTTCAAACTTCATGTGCGCATCTCATTGAGACCTACAACCTCCATCTGTTTTGATTTCCTTAGGTCACAGGTCACCAGGGGGCATAAGTGTTTCTGGAACACATTTTGTTCTGAAATATTATAGGTTAACACAAGTCAACAGTATTCTGTCATACAGAAACTACCAAGGCATATTTTCCGGACACCAGGTGATGAAGCCAGTTACCTGGAACGAACTATGCTGAGTGCAGGGCTTGACGCCCGGGGCCAGTGAAAATTTTGGAAGGACAAGTTAAAATCATGAAGGACCAGTAACTGTTTTCTTTACAATGCTTCTTTACTGTCAGACCAGTGACAAAAATAGTGTCAACCCCTGTGAGTGTCCATTAAGGGAGATACTAGTACCATTTTAAACAACTTTTGGTAGGTCATGACTCGTGATTAAACCTGAGACCACTTGTATTCGAAGAGGACACTCTACCATCCAGTAAGCTATTAAGGCAGTAAGCTATCAAGGCAGTTAGCTATCAAGGCAGTTAGCTATCAAGGCAGTAAGCTATCAAGGCAGTAAGCTATCAAGGCCGTAAGCTATCAAGGTGGATGATAAAACAAACAAACTTTCAACTTTTGACACTTGCAAGTAAGACATACAAGAATGTTTTGTTCATAAATTTTATTTCTATTCAAAAATCATAAACAATCAATAACGCACACATTTTGGCAGTAACATTATACAGAACACTAATAACTAATAGATCATAAACAACAACAACAACAACACCTGGGAACTGGTATATCAAAGTACTTACATAAATCAAGTTACACAAAAAATAAAAAAAATCTTATTTCTTTCACTTATAACATCCATATTTTGTACAAGCTCTTTCTGAAACCATTCGTTTCTGGCGTAGTTGCCTACTGTTGAAAATTGGTTTCTTAAGTAAACACACATGGTAAATTCTATCCTAAAATAACACTAATGAATTGTGCACACTCGGTTAAACCACCTTTGTGGGTTTTACCAAATATTCCCGCCTTTCACATTATCCTGGGTGCACTTTAATGTTTTTATTTTCTGTGGATAACATAATTGCCAAACTAATTTTCATCATGCTCCACATAAAATAATTATTTGGTTTTATGAAAATCCAACTGTTTTTGCTAGACTGTATGTTAGTAATACAATTCCCAGAAAGTTAAATTAGCACCAATAAATCATTTAAACATGATATAAAGAAACAAACAAGATACTATTTCAATACATATACAATAAATATTGCTTTAAATCATAATCACAGAAAGGTCAGTTACTGCTGACATCAAAGTAGCACGTCTTCAACAATCATATTATCTCACAATATATACATTATTTATCTATTTTATTTACGACACACCTTTATAGACAATAACTCTTAATTACTTTTCAATAAGAACAATTTTATCATTCACTACATGATCAATTTACTCATTTTTTTCAAAAAGCACCGGATCTATTTTAAGCTCAAGGTCATGTGACTAAAAGTACTTGATTTTTATACTTCGGTCAAATATTCTATAACATATGTACCCTGATGAAGGCTTTGTAAAAGCCAAAACGTTGGTCTTAATAAAATGATAACCTTAACCTGCGTTGATCGTGTAGCTACATTCACACTTCGGTGTCCTTATTGATATATAATATGATTGATAATCTTTATATATACATTGGTATAGCTTGGAGAATTTGACGTGATCTTGACCTTTATGCATGAATATATAGAAATGATATCGGCTGTTAAATTAAGCTAATTAAAAGGTTAGGATCTTGTCAAATTCTCCAAGCTATACTAGTTCATCAAAGCACTTAGGGAAATCATAAAACTGTTATACAAATTTATAATCACCATGATTTTACTACAACTTGGGAACATATATGGTTCACCATTGGTAGTTCATTTATAGGCCTGTCCTAAGCTTAATTATCACAAGTTGCATTAAATTTGTTGAAAGATTTTAATGTGAGCAAAACATTTAATTTCATAAGTGCTTTGATAAAATTGTACCCCTCCAAGTTTCAAATGATTGAAATACAAATGTAACAAGCAACAAGCTAGAGATCAACAAATCACACTCATAACTCTCAGACATAGGTAATTAACTAACGAGCAAGCATGATTATTCATGAATGTCATCATATAAATATTGCCCAGTAATAATCATGGTTTTTTGCTTATGTAATTTAATGAACAACTAATTTTGTGGCATGAACACGAGATTGAGTATTCTAGATGTGACAGAGTATTCTTCATGAATCTCAAATATCCCTCATCAACCAAATAAATGTTTCAAAAACTAGCAGTGTTAACTTGTGACAGCAGGGGGTTATGGGTTCAACCCAGGACAGGATCTTAGGCTTTTGGTTGTTTCTTTTGGTTGTATGTGGGCATTGCTGCGTGGTTGTGTTGTTACTGTTTTCTGTGCTCAGCTGGAGTGCAGAGTGCTGCCTTCCCAGTCAAATTTCCTCAAACCCTTTTATCAATCATATAAATACTGATTGCGTTCCATTGCTATGTACTATGTTATTGTGTGAAACTTTGAAGATGAAGATGGGCTTAATTAAACATATACAGATTCATGAAAAGATAGATGAATAGTAAGTCTGTTGTTAAGACAATGACATGGATGCTGATATGTTGCTATAACAATGTTATGTTTCCAAATTGGTGCTCTGACAGTGCATTGATTTTAAGAAAGCTTATATGAAAATATTTACACAACTTTCACTAGAACAACCTGTTTATCGTGTTAAAGTTCAATGGATGTAAAACCTCAACCTAATCAAACAATCAATGTTAACAGTCAGGGAATATGAGCATACAAGACATGAAAATTCCATGAAAACCAGATTGACTCCATTTTGAGGAATTTGATAAAATGGCAATTTCTTTAAATTGTTAATATGTGGATTTAACCCATTGAAACAAAACTAAATCCCTTTCTTTCAAAGGTAGGTTAGTTGAGAGTATTTGATTAGCAGTCAAGTCAATTGTGTGTGAATTTCATAACTGCATCAATATGGATGATTACACAGAATATGATATTTACAAGACAAAATTACTGATTGCAATTTAAGTGAACGTTCTTGTTGGTGACCAGATTGTAGATGATATATAAATGATTCTTCCAACCACAAGGAAGGAAATTTATCAGCATGAACTAGATTGGAGAGTATAATAACAATGTGCTTTATAAAATATATAAACAGTACGACATAGGTTAAACACATAATGATGCACGGCAGAGAGGCAAATGCAATAAATAATAAATGTTTAGACTAGAATCAACACTACTTGAGACAGTTCAAATACCAGGCATCCGTTGCCTAAGCGAAGTGCAATCAAGCACCTTCATTCACTTACATCCCGTTTAATTAAATATAGAAGGCATGGATAACCTCCTGTGGAAAGCACTTTGTAGCGCTTTGCTTAGTCAACCCATAGGGCGAGGCCAACTTCCAGTGTTTCATTAGTTCAATCACTTTGATAAAGCCCACACCTTAATGTCCATTTTCACTGATGTTTTCAGCTTTGATATTAAGTCTGCTTTAATAATAAATCTCAGGTGTTTTACATAAATGCACAAAAATCATACAATACACAGGTATTGGTGGATCAATAAAGTCATCGAAGATAATCAGTCATATGAAAATTTTGCAATTATAGTAAAAGCACTTAAGCAAAAGGTATAGCCTTAAAGAGGCGTTCCCTATAACTTTGATCATTTAAATCGATTCAGGAATATTATACATTCAATGAGAATCATAATTGCTTAAACTCCTCAAATCTTCAACAAAAAGCTCACACTAATTACCGATAAAAAATGAAAATTTATTTCCATAACAAGCCAAAATAGGCACAAATTGTTTCCCTCTGACCACATAATAATAAATCGCTGGAGTGTGATAAATTATTTTTGGTGATTTGACCATATTTTTGACATTATAGAGACATATTTGCGCACACTTTTTTCTGACAAATTATGATAATTGATAGTGCTTTAAACATATAGCTCATTAAATGTGATAGTAGAGAAAATATGCGAGTTATAGGGAATGTCTCTTTAATTAGCAATTAATACATAATGCCACATATTTAATTGCCTTGAAAATGAATTATCATAATAAACATCTCACAGTTTTCATAATAGAACTAGAGATCAGTTGGTATTAGAAACCACCTTAATCAAACAAGCTCCAGTCATAAACAGCACTTTTGTTGAATCACAATCAGTCATTTTATATATTAAATACACCTGTATAAAACAGCCAACAGCTGCAGAACCCACATTTGATGAACCCCTCATCAAACATATTCTAAAATGTACAGAGAAAATGTGTGAAATCTCAGTATATTGCACTTTACATGCTTTCACTTAATTGACTAATTACCGGTTTCCAAGTGTTTTTGTAACGTAAGTACAGTACAATTAACCATTACCAGATATTAATATACATCAATCGAGAATTCAGAGGACAAATGAAAGGATTTCATTATTGTTTGTTAAAACATTGGACATATTGCACATGTTTGCATACTCCAATGGATTTATTTAATAACCTCAAACAAAAACCTTGAACAATTCAATGAATAAAGTGTTCTCTAGACTGGCTCCTGGTCATATGTTCCAAAGCTGTAAACCAAGTTACTTTCGTAAGTACTAACTTTAGCGTTTTGCCAATCATCAGCATATACGCTACTACAAATTTCCACGATTTTACGTCTCCCTCAAGGTGCATATCAATGTTCTGAACACTTTCACAACTACTTAATATCCCCAATTCCTACCATTCTCTAACTCGGCGAAATTAAATCAAGCGAAATAATTTCTTGGTTTTCAGTATAACTCTGACAATCATGGAAGCATGCCTGTCTATCCTCGCAATGCTTCCAACATTTGTATGTAGATATCAAGTGAGTCACGCACATTGTATCGTCCGTGGAGTTCCAACATCGTCATGTTACCCACGGTATAGAAGTCAATGATACGGAGGTCTTTGTACGATTTTACAGCACATTTCAACGTCTCTAGGGCAGCACTCTCAGCTGAAAATAATAACAATTTACATGAATACAAGCTTGTAGCTTATGTTTCTTAAGCTAATCATAACTTTCACATTTTAGCTGATTTTCAGCATATTCTTGATTACAAAGGTTTCCATATTTAATTTAATGTTATCAACACTTTTGCGGCTACTTAATTTTGTGAACATCTACTCAAATAGAGTAGCAATATTTAATCACGCAAAATAATTGCTTGGTTTACAGTATACAAAACCTATCTGTACTGTTAAGCCTTCTGACTAGTTCTTAGCAAGCAGACTGTAGGTAGAGTAAAAAATATCAATGGGTGATCTTTTTGTCGCTTAAAAATTTCTGATAAAATCAAACATTTAAATCTGTAACAGTGTTGAAAGATAACTATAGGTGGGCATTTTTAAGACAGCTTCATTGTCAGAGCTTAAATTAGCAAACTTTCTACAACTAGTTTCTACAATAAAATGGTTTAACCATCTTATATCAAGTACCAAACATGGGAAATACTGGTACCATTTTCACTTTGTTTTTGGTATGATACACAAAATAAATTAATTTCAATGGGACTAATTTCTGTGGTTTTTGTGAAAATGATCAGTTTGTGGGGATATAATTTCAAGGAAAACTTATCCATTAAGTTATATACTGTATACATAATAAATATTTGTGGGGATTTAATTGTGTGGTTAAGATCTTCTACCAAATCCATGAAATTAAATCCGTCATGAATATTAATGATTTTACAGTATACCAGAGGAGTATTGAGACAAATATACATGTAATATACATAGAACTGTTTCAAGTTTCAATGTTTATTGCATTAAATAGACCTCCGACCCAAACACAATTATACATTCACATAGAACTGTAACTTACCGTAAGTAGCCACTCCATCTGTAACTCTGTTCTTAGCTTGATCATGTAACTGCTTCATGAAATCAGACTCTGAAATCATACAGTACTTAGTATGTTAGTTGATCGTTATGATTATTTTGCAATTAATACGATTTTACCTTTAAATGGGTGCACATAAATAAGATACATTGATTTTCACCCAATGCAAATGTCTTCAGTGTAGGAAAAGACCATTTAATAGATTCAAAACAATAAGGGAACAAGAGTACTGCCTTACTTAGAGTAAGTCTTGCTTCACGGAGTGAGGTGCTGCCCTACATGCCGGAGGGCATAACAGGCAGTAAGTAAGTAAGTAACAGAGTGAGGAATTGATGGTGACAAGTGGACTTAAACACAAAACTTCATCAATGTGATATAAAGCAATATACACATCAAAGATTGAGGGCATCAACATATGTTGTTTTCAAAACCATAAAATTGGCCTGAAGACAAATCGTAATAAACAATGAAGACATTTTTAAGAAGACAGAATGAGGCTGTAATGTAATGGCAGAGCAATGGACTCAACGGATGTAAGAGATGATCGGTAGAAGTGAGTATAAGAGTGAGAACTGGGTATATATGTGAAAGTATACCTGGTATGTCAGCAGTTCCATCCAGAGATTTGATATGGTGAGCTGTGACTAGATACGCTTCAAAGTATGGTGCTAAAACACTGTGGAAGAATCTCAGTTTATCCTTACAACCGTCTTGTTCCAAGTTTATCTGAAAGACAAGATTTGTATATACATGTCAAATACAGATCAAACGGTCCAATTAACGCTTATGTCCCCGTGGAAGCCATTTCAATAAGTCTTTAAGTCCAAAATTAGGTCAAGGTGAAGGTAAAAAAGGAGTCAGGTGATACAAGCGTGTGGAGAGTGGTCATATACAACATCCATGTAAGTATAAAAGCTTTGTAGCAAGCCATATTAATGCTAGAAGAAAGGTACAATTTGGGTTAACCAAGAATTTGGCCTTTCAATAAGTCTAAGTCCAAAATAAGGTCAAGGTGAAGGTCAAAATAAAGTAAGGTGATACAGGTGTGTGGAGAGTGGTCATATACATCATCCATGCAAGTTTGAAAGCTTTGTAGCAAGCCATATTAATGCTAGAAGAAACGGTCAATTTGGGCTAACCAGGCCAGACGGACGAACGGACAGGTGAATCACTATATGCCTCCCAAAAACACAAAAACAGGACAGCAACTCCCCCCCCCCCCAATGAAAAGGGGTAACATATCACCTGGTTTATTTAACAAAACTTTACAACAAATGACAGGAATCCTATACAGGCTGTACAAAACCAGTAATCAACAGTCACGGCCTGAAGTCATTTCTTAGTCATATTGTTACCAGATTGTTTTGTTTTTACGCCCAATTCAGAAATAAGATGAAATTCTGTTTCGGGTGCCATTAGCACACATCCCAACACCAAACTATGTTTCCAACATTAAAAGTCAGCTTATGAAATTTCAAATGAAGATTTGAGGAGTTTAAGCAATAAAGATTTGCATTTAATGTATAATATTCCTGAATCGATTTAAACGATCAAAGTTATAAGGAACGCCTCTTTAAAAGTCAGCTTATGAAATTTCAAATGACCATAAGAGTCAACATTTGAACAGTTTTATCAAGTAATCTGATACATACTCTGAGTAATTGTTCTATCTGGTTATATTCGTCTTCATCTTCTTCTCCATCAGCCCACGATAGACTGGCTGATAACCTGGCGGCCCATCTACGATCTTCTGTACTCTCAAACCCTTCATATTCCTATAACACAAGTATGTATAATTCAATGACCAATTAGGCAGGGTTGAACGTAAAAAAATCATCATTTTGTCTGGATCTAAGAACCTGTTTCTTCTTCTTCCAAGTAATTTGCAGGGCCCACTCCGGGGCATTTTCGCAAATGCGTGAAGGAGTTGAAGGCATAAAAGTTTTACTCTACCATATAAGAACTTTAAAATTGTCAGACATGGTTGTTAACTCACATTCTGAGTTCTCAGACTTTGAAAATATCTTGCAGTTTTTTAGTATTCACCGAGAGAAATGGTTTTTTGTGGCCTAACTTTTTCCAATGCTGTTGCAATGGTTACATTTTACAGGGTTCCCACAAATATTCTAAGTCAAGTTCCCTGACTTTTCCCCGACTTTTTAGAGCGAGTGGGCCTTTTTATTAGAGTTAAATAATCCAATAGAAACAGTGAAAAGGAGATAATATTTGCTTTATATGGAACCAAAAGGTTTCAGGTAGTAGTTTTAGGGCTGTTGATTGACATAAAGTAATCTTTTTTTCAGTTTGGGGATTTTTTTCCACAGGAAAGGAAACTTATAGAGATCTTTAATGAACAATTCCCTGAATTTTGCTCAATTTCCAAATTTCCCAGACCATGAAAAAATTATGTTTTCCCCTGACTTTTCCCTGATCGTGGGAAAAAATTGCTATTTAATATTAAAATCCAACAAAGAAAATCTGAGCCTACCTGTTGACTAGGATCATCCACTTTGAGGACCTCGGAGGTTACAAGTTCGTCTAAAGTATCGGCTAGTAATTCCTCCAGTTTACAACAAGGCTGAAATTATACAATAACATGTCCATGTTCATGTCAAGAACTATTCAAAATTTCCTCAAGGTTGAATTTGTATTTTCAAGATATTTTTCTGAATATTTACCAAGGTAAAATTGGATGATCTTGGCCTATTTTGTATAGTCAAGGCTGTTTGCCTCAATTCAAGTATTTTCAGTTAATTTCAAGCACAATTTTGGCAATTTTTTAAGGCATAAAAATCTAATTAAAGTACTTTTAATGTTGAACCGAAATTCAAGGACTTTTCAAGGCATGTGCAAAGCCTGCAAACAAGGAATATAATGATTTTTACCTATTTAGTAATAGCATTCAAAAGACATGCTTACGGCCCTAGGAAGCTGTGTCCATAATTCCTATTTTTAGTTTCTATTTTTATTAACAGTGACCTTGACTCAAATGGCCCTTTGCCTTTTCACGAAAGCTTCCTACACAGCAAATTTCATTATGGTATCTCAATCCTAACTGAAGTTATCCAACAGGAATCGAGGGACAGACAAACGAACGAACAGACCAGGCAATCACTATATACCTCCTGCATCTACTTCCTGCATCAGTAGATGCCGGGGTATAGCCTGTTGTCTCCTATTTCCGGGCATCTAAGGATAAAACTGATTTTAAAAATGTTTTAAAAAACTTTTTGAATAACTTAAATTGGAGGAAAGTATGACTTGACCATTTATGGAAAACATGCAATCAACGAAAACACAAAAATCTAATGTCCATGGCCTATTTTTAGCATCATATCATGTGACCTCCATGATCTGAATTTACAAGCACTTTCTCGTATTTCCTGTCTTTTTCGTATTTTTCATTGACTTGTTTTCTAACAAACTTCACATGGGGCCCAATTTGTAGTTTTATCCTTCCGCCACTTGTTGAGATCCTGATTAATGGTTGCAAACCAGTCTAAGTAAGAGTTTGAGCAAGGAGAGGAGATGTTTCCCTTTTCTAAAAATACGCTGATTTTTTTTGTTTTCAACTTTTTCCTTCTTTTGCACAAATCTGGTGCATTTTTTGGTTGAAATCAACTAATATCGGTTTAATCTATCAAATTACTCCAAAACAATAATACTTAATGCAGCTTTATGTGTGCCGGAAATATGAGAAAGCCCGGTAATATGAGAAACAAGAATAATAATAATTGTCCTACTTACTGGTACTGGTATAAACTCGTGTTTTAACAAGGTAGATAACTGTACAGCTGTCTCTATGATCTCCTCACGTGACATCAGGATGATCTCCCTTGGTAATGATGCTGACAGCGATACAAGGCTAACATCACTCAGGTATATCACAGCATTCACTAAAATAAACAACAATCAAACATTTTAATACTTATACAACAGCTAGTATGCACCTGCTTGTCATTCCACCTCGATAGCCTAGTGGAAGAGCCTTCACTTTAAGTTCAATATCTCAAGTTTGATCCCAGGTTGTAACAAACAAAAAAATTATACTGCTATAGACCCTTTCAATTAAGCGATAATCGTATGTACAGAGTTACCTCCCGTAACCGGATGTGACGTCAAACGAGGGCTCTACAAATTAACAACACTATAAACGCAGTAGCGAAGAGATTATTTAATCGCTTTTTTCGTTAATTGCATGTTTTGTAGCTGTTGTTTTTTCAATAAAGATGTTTATAATGTACTAACAATGTATGTATAATATGTTACATGTTATGGATGTGGAGGAAACGTGTGATTTCTCGGATTTTTTTCTATCAATTCTGTCAATTATCGGGCGTTAATTTCCAAAAAGATCTGTAGTTGTATTAATGTTGTTTTGTAATTCGGTTGATTGTCATGCACATTTCGTACATTAACTTGAGCGTTAGTGCTAAGATACAGTGTATATTTGTACTTTGATAAATGTATATTTTGCCGGGAATATAAAGCGCAAGTATTTTCACCTGGTTCTTTCAATAAGTACTACTACATCATTACCGCCATTAGACCTAGTTAACTCTGGATCATTGCTATGTCTCATTTCATTTTATCAATACAATTCACAAGTTATGTGTTGTTTATTATGGATTGTAATAAAACAAAGACATAATTATTTAGGCCTTTGAATAAAACTACACGTATATTAGAGCCACAACTATTTATTGGAATGTCCTGTCTGGTTCCATACGTGTCATTTCGGGCAAATTCGGCTTAAAAAGCTGTATAAATGACGATTATGATATCAGTTGATTGTTATAAATTAATTTAAAAAATACATTATTTATATACAACTGCTCCTCAAACTAACATCACAATTAACAATATTTTGTTTTTAATATAAGAATTGTAAATCTTAATTCACAAAAAGTGACCTGAACTGCAATTCGAGTGATGGGAAAAACATAACAAATTAAAGTGAGACAGATAATTAGGTGCTAAAACCCTAATGCATAAATAAAATCTTGTCAGATGATAAGGTGCTAAAACCCTAACGCATAAATAAATTCTAGGTGCTGTATAATTATATAATGATTTACAATAAACAGCATAGATCCCCTAATATCAAGATAAGCCACCAAGACCATACTCTAAATTAGTTTCACAGCAGGGTACTAATATACAACCAATCAGTACTATGTTGTCACCATCTGTCATCTTAATATACATGTACAGTATATTGATCAGTGTTTTATTTTAAATGATTGACACTTTTAAATCAACGTTTGGGTTACTTTCATAAAAAAGTATAAATTATGTTTATCCAAACCACGGAGGTCTCTCTAATTCCGTGTCCGAACAAAAAGTGTAAATTAATGGACATGCACCTGTATGAGTTGTGCTACAATGCTCATTTTGATGTTTCAAATATATTTTATTGCAATATTTTTACACGTAGACACCATTTAAAATAAATAAAGCACTTTTCTCATTTACTTGTATATGAATTTCAAATGAACAAAGGTTTCATGATGGAAGAGTAAAATTTGGAACAGACTACATTGTATTGCCAAACAATTTAGTTTTACTTACATACAACAAAATTTTGCATAGAATTTATTTTGATTTTAAGTTATTCGTCGTGTGAACTTTTCCGTTGATTCCTTACTTTCTTTGATTGCAGTAAACAATTAACACATCAATGTACTCGTGTTAACAATAAACAAGTAAGCACATGCGGACATGTAAAATAATGCCGCCCGGATTTTAGTAGAAAGAAATTTCCTCCTGTGTAAATTAACGTTTTAATTTCTGGCTGGATAGTCGTACTTTTGAAATGATATAGCTAATATTTTATACTTTTATGATGTGTGATGAATTATTAAAATACACAATTTCTTTATGCTAGTATAAATGTGAGTCAGGTTTCAATGAGTGGATTGTGCGCGCGTGATCCATGGTATTTAGGTTCGAAACGCATGGCTCTCCTTTTAAAACTTTAATAATATCTTTTAATAATATAATTGTTGGAAAGCTTAGTCTACATAGTTCTTAAAACTGCAAATAATAAACATTTTGAGCAGGTTAAATGCCAATTGTTGAGAATTGAATTCAGTTCTTTATTTTTACATTTCCTCGCCCTTGAAATTGTTGTTCCGAAAACATGGCTTTTTATGTTTTATTATTGAAAATACATTAACAAAAGTTACATTATTAAAAAGTCTATATAATCTTGTTTTCGTAAGTGTTCATCTTTTAAAAATCGACAGAGTAAAGCGTGATTTACAGCGGTTTAAAGTTGACACATTTTTTATTTCCTTTACACGCTAACGGTAATCGGCTAGTGTATTCGCTTTGAGCCCTCGTTTGACGTCATCAAAGGGAGACAATTTAATTACGGTCTTAATTGAAAGGGTGTATATATAGTTGAAAAGGGGTATAATTTTGTAAAAATGCTTGATAAGGTTACCTCCTCTTCAGTAAAGGTTGGGGTCATGATGGTGATCAAGTGTGCCAAACAAGTGTTTCAAACCAATTTGTCAATGGACTTGAGGTGGTATGTACACTTTAACATTACCATTACCCCAATGCTTAGGTGACTGCAATAGCTCCCATATTCTTTATATAGTTGAAAATGGTTACTGTGAACATGAAAATCTAGGACTACTGCAGATGCTCGAAAGATTTCTTTATAACTATTTGTAGATATAATACAGTAATGCTATTACCTATAAGACTCTCCAACAAGAAGACCGAAATCACATGGTTGCTATAGTAACAGAGCTCAAACACTTCAGGTAAACCAGCACGAGGTGTAACAACATCCTCCAATTTCTCCTTACTAGATCTAAAACACAAAGGTTACATACCACTAAATTGTTAGCAATAAGAGGTTGCATACCACTAATTTGTCAGCATTAAGAGGTTGCAAACCACTGAATTGTCAGCATTAAGAGGCCGTATACATCTAAATTGACAGCATTAATTGTGTGCATACATCTAAAATGTCAGCATTAAAAGGTTGCACACATCTAAATGATCAACATTAGGAGGTTGCATAAATCTAAATTGTCAACATTAAGAGGCTGCATACCACTGAATTAAAAGGTTACATACCACTAAATTGTCGGCATTAAGAGGTTGCATACCACTAAATTGTCAGCATTAAGTGGCTGCATACATCTAAATTGTCAGGGTAAAGAGATTGCATACATCTAAATGGTCAGCATTCAAAGGTTTCTTACATCTAAATTTTCAGCATTAAGAGGTTGCATACATCTAAATTTTCAGCATTCAAAGGTTTCTTACATCTAAATTTTCAGCATTAAGAGGTTGCATACATCTAAATTTTCAGCATTAAAGGTTGCATACATCTAAATTGTCAGCATTTAGAGGTTGCATACATTTAAATTGTCAGCATTAAGTGGATGCATACATCTAAATTGTCAGGGTAAAAAGAGGCTGCATACCACTAAATTGTCAAAGGGTATACAACAATAATTTGCTGAATCAGAGAGTTTAGTCATTGAGTATCATTCTGATTCTAAAAACAATTTTGAATCGTATTACCTTTCTATGTGCCCAGAACATACCGAATGCATAGGTTTCAATGAAAAGCAAGGTGTATGTTTTGGCATGACAAAAAGGGTGTACAAAGATTGTCCTCATCCTTATTAAGGTCAAGTAAGAGCAATATTGAAAGGACAAAAAAGATCAATATTGTATAACAGACATACCTGTATTGAATCATGTCTGGACCCAGCAAGGACAATCCGTAACAGACCACATCATGAGCACTGGAGGATGGAGAGAATCCAACATCTCTCTTTCGTACAAGAACCTCTTCTCTCAACCAACAAAAATCCTGAACAAGTCGGCCAAGACTGGTACCCTATAATATACACGTAGATAAAAAAATAACTAATAGCTAACATATTATACATGTATTACATTATTCAAGTATGAAAGAAATCAAGACAAACTCCCATTTCCAACGTTTCGACTTTAATCAGTCTTCTTCAGGGAATTGTTATGATGTTATGAATTACATGGAATAGCAAGTGATAATTGTGGCCTTTACAACAGAAATCCCTCATCAGAATACATACAGTATAGTACTATTACAGTATATGTTTTGCTGATAACAGACATTCTTGTTCAACCAGCGTGTTTTTCACCCGTAATACAAAATAAAACTAACGAATCCCAGCGTGGTGAACAAATGTCTTAACCAATCAAATCCATTTCGTTCATTTCCTTATAAGGCAATAGATTAAATTCCGTCATGGGTGTTTTCCTCCACAATCGTCCAATCAAATTCGACGTTACATACAGAATATAAATCGACAGTGATTGAATTTTACTTCCGACTATTAAATCGACGTATGAAAAAAGATATTGTGATATTTTTGCATCAATGATCAGAAAAAGATTTTACATTCATTGCACAACATAACTGGTTATTTGGATTGAAACAAGCGGTGGTTCGTCATACAAAAACAGAATTTACCTTTAACATCAGCACTCCATTCGACTCGCCGTTTATTTTAAATTTTATTTCCGATAAATATTTTTCGAATCACCGGTAGATCTACATTTCCATTTGATAACCGATATCAGGTTATTCTCTTATTCTTCATACTTTTTATACGCCAAATTCGATTCAATAGGTTTCAACAAACAACTCAGCATTTAATTTCAATCACCATTTGGTAATTAAATAATCCATGTTCACAATTAAGATTGTTTATAGAAATATTTCTGCGGCTGTCGTAACGGCAATCTGATTGGACAATAACGGGAGCGATTATTAGATTTGCGAACGATATAATGGGTCTTGTATCAGAGTATAGTCTAGGGACTTGACTATACACTGATTCAAGAGAATGATAATAGACTACTGACATCCTAAACACCATCTCCAAAATAACATTTGAATCTGCTGTGAATCAGCTGCTAAATGTAAATTGTTGAGAAACACCATTGAATTGGTATGAACTAAACTGTAAAATGGTTTACAGATGGTGATGGTGAACAAGGCATGATGTATATATTGGTACCTGTCTATGTTTGGTGAGCAGGAGAAATGCCAACAACTGAGTACTCATCAATGCTGACGTTTGAACGCAAGCTGAAATCATACAATTAGTAATTTATTGAACACAATGATTAGTAACTAAATATGTGGAATTAACAAATGTGGTTCTTCATTTATATAACCGATATTTTGGTTTAATACTAAAGCCTTTATCAGGGTAATGAATATATAGCTGTACTTTGTAGTAGAATAAAACACAGACACACGTGCACATGTGATGTAAAAATAGGCTAGTAAACCAAGGGTATAGGGCTGTGTGGATCAATGCTATACACCAGACATGCTGAAGAACCGAAGAGGATATTTGGAAATAGCTAGGGTAGTATACCCGGATCACATAATTGTCTCATCTTTCGAATTCTGAGATTGGCCAATCTTGCAGGGAAACACCTGAATGACTTTAGCACAAACTTAAGACAGTCAATCAATTAAAAAACATAATAAGAACAAGAGGTGTTTGCAAAACCCAGATGGTAGACTCATTGTCGAAAATGGTAAAGGTCACAGTGACCTTAACCTTTGACCTATTTAACTCAAAATCAATAGGAGTCATTTACTGTTGTTGGCCAACTTCCGTGTAAAGTTCGAAGATCCTAGAGCATTAAGCTTTCTTGAAACCATTTTGGTCTACCGATACACAGACAGACTAACATGTGCAAAGTAATATGCCCCCTCATTAAAGTCGGGGGGGGGGGGTAATATTAATGTAATAGAACCTACCATGAAGCACATGAAGACCGAGTTTATTGACTAACTGTCTCTGATCTTCCTTGACAACATCTGTACCGTACAGTGAACTCAAACTGTTGATACGTAACAGTTCCGCTGATGGTGATCCAGGGTTACTGAACTCCCCTGTAGATGACTCGGGGCTCGGTGTCGGAGTAACAATCTGTACACCAAGTAAACATTCCTGAAAATATGACCACACATTAGGGCTGTAACGGTATACCGGGGTATACGAAATACCGCGGACTTCAGTCCCACACGGTTCACGATACAAGACTTCTAAATTTCGGTACGGTTCGGTATAAGCTTTTTCATGAGCAAAGTAATATTCAGACAACAAAAACATCTGACAGCCATCTGATTATGTATAATTACCATGTATCACTCGTTTTAATTGTATTGAGATATGCTTCATATAGTCTGAATTCACTTAAAATAGTTGATAGGCACATAATAATTGCTGTTATAGAAGCACCAAATACATTATTACTTAAAACTTGAAGTATTTAAGCAGCTGTTAGAGAATATTGTATCATACCGAAATATACGGAATTGTTAGAAAAAATGACGGTACGTATCATATCGTGAGGTGAGCGTACTGTTACACCCCTACCACACATATCACTATATTTGTTAGTATTCAACAATAACCCTTGTCTGCACGGAGGTATGATTTGATGCATCAAAATTCCAGTATAAAAAAGCCCTTAGTACACATTGCTAAACATTCTTGTAAATTGGCTTCGAAAATATATGTGACATAACAATATTTTAACATCCAATTTCTCAAATACGAACAAAAACTATGTTGAGTTTAAAGTGGATACCTTTGAAAGTCTTTGAGAAAGTGACTTTGACAATACACTTAACCAAGGCAAGACAGATGCACACAATCTCGTCAGGACAATAGCTCTACTTTTTTTCTTCGAAAAAGTCAAGCTAAAACTAAGTCCAAGGGAAACAACTTTGCCACACTGGGAATGATGCTACAATTGTGAAACAAGTTTTTCAAACTTATAGTAATCACTCTCGACACCTCATTTCTGATGTAATCCATCGCCTAGAGCGTCTGAGAGAACAGAAGCCAGTTCTCTTATGTGCTGAGCCTCTAGCAAGGAAATTTCTGGTACAATTTGCATTTCGTCTTTGGTATGATAGTAATAAGAGTGTATTACGTTTCTCTGAATTCCCTTAAAACTATGAATGTACTTTGTGCTGCAACATTTTGTGCCAAATGACCAACAATAAGATGCATCATATTACTCCTTTAAAACTAAGGTTTGCTAAGGTTAAACAATAGGATTATAAAAGCACACATTGACAATGTTTACCTTGATAGAAAATGGTTGAGCAAAGTCTACCCTGACGCTACCATAGAATCGTCTCATAACATTCCATATTCCACGTACAGCACCAATAAATGACTCCTTCTTCTTGGTTACACCCTGAATAATATTATGTATGACACATACTGTAAAATCATTCATATTCCTGGAGAATTAAATTTGGTGGATTCCGAGGATGACCTCAACCAACAAATTGATTCTCCATATAACAAGTAATTAGGAATTGCAAGCAATACAGAAGTCCGGGGCCTACCTGGTTTTCATGTTTTCAATGTTTCTGTTACCACAATTGTTGTCTGAATAAATAGATAGACACGCATAATCTTGTTATTGGTACCTATCCACATACCAAGTTTCATCAACGTAGCTTGAAAACTGTTTGAGTTATGGCAGGAGCCAGATTTCTTGACACACAGACGGATGGAAATCACACAGAGAGTGGTAGACTGCTAAACATGTCGCTGGCTTAGAATGAGAAGGTTGTATGTACAAAATCAATATTTTGAGAAAACAAAAATAAACGGTCTGAAATTTACTCTTTGCTTTTGGTAAAACAAGCTTTTACAACTTCATTTTGATCAACATGACATGTTCCGATTTTCATGCAAATAGGCTAATAAGAAGGGCCTTTAGATGCAGATTTCAAAAATGTATCAGTCTTATAAGGTCGTAAGTAGTAGTTCGACCTTCTCATTCTAACCCAGCGATGTGTATACCGGTACAATATTACCGGTAGAAATGAAAGTGAGAAATGAAGGATGTAAATACAAGGATAATATAGGTTACTGTACCATTTGCTCATTTTTGAAGTTTCCATCAAGTAGTTTTTCATAACTGATACTGACTGGGATGATGAACAGATCTTCTACCATACCTATAAACATAAAATCAGAATGATCAGAATACAATGAGTACATAATACCTCAAATTTCTGTTTATCAATAACTCAAGAACACTTTAAAGTGCATTGAGCTATATCTAACAGTCATTTAATGTCAAAATAATTACTTGCATCAATTTTAGTATGGTACTAGACTACCTTTATTGCAAATTAAAACTTTTGATGGGTTCCGTGTACTTTGATTCAATTGTCGAAAAAATGGACAATTCTTATAATTTCATAGGGTGTTCTAGAACACTTTTGTATGAAATCCGACAATTTGCATGTCCAATAAATCAGAGAGAGAGTTTCTGTTAAAGCTGAAGCGAAAAATGATCTAATGGCTATGAAAGCATAATTGTTTTTCAGTTTTTGATTTTTAAAAAAAAATATTGTCAGATATAGCTCAAGACACTTTACCCAAGGACCTTCAAACTTTACGAGGTTACAAAAGGCACTAGGTCCGCTTAATGGAAGAAATGTGGATGCAGTTATGATGAATTCTACAAACTCATGGATGCAAGTTAGAAATTCCAAAAACCCTAAAATTATGCTAAATTGTCACTTTATATAGAGAAAATAAAGACTTTTTGGTAAAACAAGAGCTGTCTCCATAGGACGACACATGCCCCCGTGCATGCTTTGATAGTAACGTAACGTTAAGATATCAGCACCGTCACAGATGTGTCATAATATATTGGGCAAATGTGATATTGACATATTTTTCTTTGTGTAAAGGGCCATAACTCTTAAGCGTGTAGGTCAATTTGAAATCTTGTTATCTAACATGACCTAGATCTTATGGCCGTACACCTTTTCATGTTTCAAAAGGTTTGACGAAGATCCGATGACAAATGCTTGAGTTATTGAGCGGAAACCAAAAAAAAACGCCATTTTCCTACGTGTCAAGGGCCGTAACTCTAAAGTGGCTACGTCAATTTGACTGGTTATCAAACCTGACCTAGATCTCATAGCCTTTCACATTTTCATGAGGTTTGGTGAAGATCCAATGACAAATGCTTAAGTTATTGAGCGGAAACCAAAAAAAAACGCCATTTTCCTACGTGTCAAGGGCCGTAACTCTAAAGTGGCTACGTCAATTTGACTGGTTATCAAACCTGACCTAGATCTCATAGCCTTTCACATTTTCATGAGGTTTGGTGAAGATCCAATGACAAATGCTTAAGTTATTGAGCGGAAACCAAAAAAAACGCCATTTTTCTATGTGTCAAGGGCCGTAACTCTAAAACGGCTAGGTCAATTTGACTGGTTATCGAACTTGACCTAGATCTCGTAGCCTTACACATTTTCATGAGGTTTGGTGAAGATCCGATGACAAATGCTTGAGTTATTGAGCGGAAACCAAAAAAAACGCCATTTTTCTATGTGTCAAGGGCCGTAACTCTAAAGTGGCTACGTCAATTTGACTGGTTATCAAACCTGACCTAGATCTCGTAGCCTTTCACATTTTCATGAGGTTTGGTGAAGATCCAATGACAAATGCTTGAGTTATTGAGCGGAAACCAAAAAAAACGCCATTTTTCTATGTGTCAAGGGCCGTAACTCTGAAGCGGCTAGGTCAATTTGACTGTTTATCGAACTTGACCTAGATCTCATGGCCTTACACATTTTCATGAAGTTTGGTGAAGATCGGATAAACACTGCTTGAATTATTGAGCGGAAACGAATCCGGACGGACGGACGGACGGACGGACGGACTGACGGACGGACGGTGCGATTTTAATATGCCCCCGAACCATCGGTTCCGGGGGCATAATAAAAAACATGAAATCTGGTATGTACCTGAAAACTTGCACCAATGCAAGCTAAAAAGAAATAAAAGATTATCTGAAAGCACTTACGATTTGAGATAGAGTCTAGGACAACAGATAGGAGACCTCCTTTAGGTTGTAAGGCCTTGCCCGTTCTACTACGACCTCCTTCAACAAAGAATTCCATATTCTCACCTTCCATTAGCAACTGTTCCATGTACTGTAAGAAGAAAACAAATCATAAATCATTGTAACCCTTTTCTCCACAAGGATGCTATTTGAAGAATCGGCATTATCCTCCATAATGATCCAGTCAGTTGCATCCACTCCATGCCACACCCATCCCATCCCAGCCCCACCCTACCCCCGGGGATGGGCTGGGATCTTTTCTTTCGGGTTGTAAAAATCCCCGCCCTCCATGGCCCAGCCAGGGACAGTTGATGGTAAAATCTCCAGTACTCCCCCGGCCCATGGCAACTAAATAATGTCCCCAGGGTATTGGACTGGAGAATTTTTTTCAACATTAAAACATGACCGTCCTCTGGCTATTCCCTGAGAATTCCTGCGGTGGGGGGCGTGGATGCAACAGACTGGTGCATAATATACTGGTTTACAATTTCAATATTCTCCATATGAATGCTGTGTACCAGCATTATCCACTATGCATACTGGTTTACAATTTCAATACAGACATGTAAAAGAAGTCGATCATCAAGACTAAAATAAAATAGTTCCCTTCCAAGACCCATGTCATTCAGGTCGGTAAAAACATATTTTATTTTAGGCCCAATTGTTTTCATATTACTAGATTAAGTGTGAAGACAGATTATATTCTTATCATAATAATGTAGATGAACAGATTAGATATACATCAATTTTTTAATACACATAGGCCTACAAAATTGGTACACATGCTTACAAGTTTGTCTTTATAGCAACTAGTTGAGAATATTTCGTGACGATATTGTTCAGACCGAAGTTTATACTTACTGTGTGCAATACAGTCCGGTAGATGTTATCTTTACGTCCACTTTTATGATCCAACTTTCTACGTATAAAGTAACCACCCAGACCTCGCATCAGAAAGCTGAACACTGGTATGTTAAGGTTGTCACCAGCGGCGATATTCGGGTTTTTAATATCATAATTCCACAGTATGAATGTGATGAGTATATAATCCAGGTGACTTTTATGTAGAGGGAGAAATAGTAGTGGAATTCCTCGCTGAAATACAATACATACATATATCACATGACTTTCCTTTTATCTGGGTTAGTATAGTGAGTATGTATATTCTTAAACGTCACCATGTGTAGTATAACTTTACATTACATGGGTGTGTTTTTCCAATAGAATGTTGTGTATTTTGCTTAAAATGCGTATTATGATATAAAAAATCTATCACTCGATGTCAATTGATATAGTTATATACGACTCCCTCAATAAAAATCTCCAGAACTTCTTTAATATAAATTTATATCAATTAGTGACAACACATGATAGATGCTCTATATACTTCTCAGTTAATCATATAAATATACAATATAACATCCTCAGAATGGCCCCTTGTAGAGCATCATCATCTTTATAACATCACTATCTAACTTTCTCTAGGCCTATATTTACTATAAACTATCACCTCTGTAAAGCAACAACCTCTTACAAAAGGCCAATATTTACAGTTCCCAAAAGGTCTTGCTCAACAGAGGTTGCACCGTACAAAATCGAGTTCCTGTTTAGCCTTTTTTGAACATGTGCATGCACAGCCTACTGTATTACCTAACTGATCATTGAGACTCAAGTTGGCAGTTAACATGGCTTTAAAAGAGATATTCTGGTCCTTTTGATATTAAGATGACAATGGTGCAATGCTTTGATAGGTCTTGTCCACTTTCTTACAAAACTAGCAATTTGCACACAGTTCTTGATTGTGACTTTCATACCCAGAAGTTTCTGTGGAATGCTGCCTACCCTATCTGATAGGTGATGATTATTATGTATCACAATAAATCAGTCTTCACGAACAATTTTTGAAAGTACTAGCCATTCGGACTACCAACATGGTAGATGATACTAGCTCAAGATGAATTTTGGTAGTCCGAACATTAAATTTATATGAACTAAGGCACTGCCTAAATGGGGATTAAATAAATATTGGATTAATGCTAGACTATGTTTGTAGATATACACTGACTAAATTATGAGTTGAATAATTTGAATTTAGATGTTATATGGAGATAGTTATCAGCAATTGGGCAATTGTTTTGTGAATACTTTAAAGTCAGTGTTATATTGCTAATTGTTTAACATTGATTATTGCATTTTAGCAAACATGTGCAAATATGGTATATGAACAGGCAACACCATATTTCTTGTAATTTGATGTGTTCACATCTAGTCAGACCTAGTAGGTTTTTACTAGGCTCAGGCTTCAGGCTAGAGGCCAAATTCGAAGACTGATCAATTCAGGAATATATTGTGTTAGTTAGGTAACATACCTTGGATGCAGTTTTCACCATTTTCATCTGTCCTTTATGTACATGTATGCCACTAAGTAATAGACTGAGAAAATGATGCAGGAACCATCCGGTCATTCTGTAAATATAACAAGGGATGTTAGTTACATATGTACGCCCTATAGTCAGTAATGGTAAAGGTCACAGTGACCTTGACCTTTGACCTACTGACATCAAAATAAATAGTGGACTGGCCAACCTCCATGTAAAGTTTGAAGATCCCATCAAAAAGTGTTCTTCAGTAATTAAATGGAAACCATTAGGTTTACTGACCTACTGACAAAACATGTGCATAATTATATACTACAGGATGTATATAAATACTAGGTTATGTTTTTGGTTAATCAACATTTTGTATATTAAATCCCCCCGTTTAGCTCCATGACATCAACATTCACTTATAAAAATATGAAGTGCACTTACTTTGTTAAGATGTTGGATATTTTAGATTTCATATTACTGAAGATATAGCTCGCTCTCTTCTCTAGCTTGGCCTGATCTTGTTGTACTGTAAATATAAATATGAGTTCATTTCATACATTGAAGTATAGCATGGAGAATTTGACTTGATCCTGACCTTTACGCATGAATATATTAAAAGGTTTTTGCGTTGAATATAAGTAGAAGATTCCACAAGCAAATTGTGCAATATTGATCCTTTCAATTTGTGTTTGTATTACATATAGCATGTCTTCTTGATGCCTTCCCGCCTATGTTAACATACTACTGGGGAATAAATAAAGATAAAATATCAGCTGTCAAGTTATGCCAATAAAAGGTCTAGGATCGTGTAAAATTCTCTGGACTAAACAAAAATTGCCAACATGTAAGCATTTTATAGAGTTCTTTGCTTTATTACTAATTCATTTAAATTCCAAATTGTTTTGCCAAAATATGAAGAAAAACCTGAAAACTAGTGAGTTAAAATATCATCAAAAATATGGTCACAAGTAACACAAGCATTAGGAAATGGATTTGTGACCAATCAGAACATTGGTTGAGTGCAGTGTATATGGACAGTAAGATATTTATTAGTTCTGGTCCAGATCTACCGAAGCATCTCAAGTAAAAATATCAGCTCAAATTGAGATTTTGCTCAAATCAGAGTCTGAATTTTAGATAAATTTGCAGTTTGAGCTCTTTAAATTTACAGTAATTAACTGAGAACAATGTTTTGTAATCTGTTTTGTAATGTCAATTGTGAGTCTAGTCTCTCATGGAAATCAACTCAACAACATATGACAATATTTGAGATGAGATGGAGATGGAAGATCGGGACCAAAACTTGGGGAGATCGGGACCAGGACTTCGGGAGATCAGGACCAGGACTTTTGGGAGATCGGGACCAGGACTTCTGGGAGATCGGGACCAGGACTACGGGAGATTGGGACCAGGACTTCTAGGAGATTGGGACCAGGACTTCGGGCGATTGGGACCAGGACTTCAAGTAGAACGATCATGATGAAGTTCTTACCTTCTTCAGCGAGAAGCTCAGCTTGTATTGCATCCTTTACTCTGTAATTACAACATATATACATCTTGTAACACAGCAATATATCTCAACATACTGTAAAATCATTAAATTTTGATGGGACAAAATTTCATGGTTATGGTAAAAAAGACCCTTTCGATGGGACGTTGTGGGCTATGCAGCAATATATCTCATTGGCAACATACATACAAATATGTGAATTTCTTTTTTTTTATTAAATATTGTAATGTCCCTATGGTCTATTGTCAAGCATATTTCAGACTATGATATGATAAAACCTGATACCTCTCACCCTAGTCTACCTGTCCCTACACAATCAATATACATTTACGCCATGATTATAATGACAATCAAAACAATAGATGTTTGTAAAATGTATGCCCCAATGGTAGCCCAATAGTCGAAAATGGTAAAGGTCACAACGAACATGACTTTGAAACTACTGACCTCAAAATTAATGGGGGGCATATGCTGTTGCTGACAAACCTTGATGCAAAGATTAAAGATACTAGGGCAAAGTGTTCTTGAGTAATTGAAAGGAAACCATTTTGGTCTACCGACAGACAGACCGACGTGAGTAAAGCAATATACCTCCCACATCAATGATGGGGGGGGGGGGGGGATAAAAACATCAGTTTTTACATAATGTAGAAGCATTCTGTAGAGTGCTACAATTTTTACAAAGAATATTGACTATTCTTCGAGGGGTTTAAATATGAGCAGCTAAATTTTTTAACTTAAAAACTCAAAATATTTAAGTTTTCTTTTAAGATGCTTTGTGAAAACTAGCCCAGGTTAATTTGTTTGGACTATACTTCATCAACATACAAATATGATATAGTAACGTACCTCTGACTGGTTAACACTGCCATACTGAGTTCCGGGTATTTATGTTGTGTATGTGTACGCCAGGAGTAAACCATCGTAGCAAACTGTCTCGATAAACTACCGCTGCCTCTGTTATCAACAAATCATACAATTTATAGAGGATATTTGTTAATTTTGGTGAAATAAAATCAGGTCTTTCACCAAAAATCATCAACTTTTTTGTGTATTTGTGCTTCCTTTTCTCGTAAAATGGTACTGCCAAGGGAGATGATTCCGGACAGGAGAAGTTTCCGGACAAATTGGTTTATTTAGTTAAATAATTCATTGATATTGGTATCAAATCACTCAGGTGCGTATTTAAAGGAAATCTGGAAGAAGAAAAAATCAAAATCAACAAATAATTACTCACATACCGAAAATATCGTCTGCTGTTGTGATTTTGACATCAGCACCGCCGGGGGGGGTAAACAAATTTAGTGCGCATGCGCAATATAGCGACAATGATTTTATGGTGTTCAATCATTTAGTTCAAAATTCTATAACGAGATCGTGGCCGAGTGGTTAAGCAGCTCTATTAGTAATTATCTGATGCTAAGGTCCAGCGATCGAATCACGGCGGCGCCAAAAATATTTTTTTTTAATTTTTATTTTTTCTTCCAGCATTTACTTAAGCGCAATAGACGGAAATTTGTCCTCATTATATGTTGAGAATTTTTTTTTGATATCTTGTCAATAAATCTGAAAAACTTTTTCCACATTTTGTTTCGATTTTCAAGATACGGTATGGATTGGAATTTAACCTGTCACGAGCGCCCCCTGGGTTGAAAACATGTGTGTCACGTGTTGTCATGTCGTAAATATTGACATATTTTTGCATGATTGTGAAGAAGGAACCCTGTTCTAAATATTTCCTGGTAATATGTTTCTAAATATTCGTCGCGGAATATTTGAAGCAGACTGTCCGGTATATCTACGGTAATATCGCTGAAAATAGCACAAAAGTGCCCCTTTTCAGGCCCCAATATTTTGCTGTTCACGTGACGTCATTTTTCGGATAACCTATTTTTAGCAAAGATCCTGAACCAAGGTATTTGTAAACACAAAAAGATCTGAGAAAAAATCTATTTTTAACTCCAAAGGAAGCTTTTTATGCGATTTCTGTCCGGAACCTTCTCCTTTGCCAGTACAGTAATTGATTTATTGATAATTGGAAAAAATTACATTGAAATTAGAACATCGCAACTTGACAATTATGACATCATAATGATGTAAGGTATATTTTGAAGCCCTAACAGGCCCCATCTTCCCCCAGTCAGTTTTATCCCCTGGGGGATAAACTGGGCGGGGGATAAAACTGACCGGCACTGTTGACGCTGCATTTCTTTTTCAGCCCAATACTGGAACCAGCTCCAAAAATAGGGAAAATAATAAAAATTAATGATGATTTCACTGTTATTTTCATTGAAAATCACCATAAACCATTGAAAGCAAATAATAAATAGTGTGGACAAAAACTGGACATATCAGGTGGTAAGTAATGTAATGGTTGGCAGAGAACCCAATTTAACTCGAATGTCAACATGAAGCAAGAATAAACAGTATTTTATTTTAGACCTCCTTGGCGCTCATGCCGAGACTGAGTATAGCTTGGCGATATTGACCTGATCTTGATCTTTCTGCATGAATATTTTACAAGGTTCTTGCTTTGAATATATCAATTTCCACAAGCAAATCATGCAATATCAGTATTACAAAAATGTGTTTGTATAACATCTCAAGCGACTTCATGATACTCCCAATTATGAAAATGTACAACCCGGGGTTATAAATGTTCATAATTTATCGACTGTTAAATTATGCTTATTAAAGGTCAGGTTCATGTCAAATTTGCCAAGCTATACTATCCATACCAATTAATATGTTTGTTCAATATGTCACAGACAGTGATATAATTACCTAAGCTCATGCCTTACATCCAGGATATTCCTCATACCTTCTGTGCTCGTTGTTGAACTCATCAAATCTTTCTGAAATGCAGTAAAAGAAAACTGGTATTATTTACAGTGTATGTTAGCTTTCCACTATGTGTGTTCATTTTCGGATTTACACAGCCAATGATCTCAGATCTTAAGAAAAGAGGCATTTATTATGTGATACAAGGAATGCGCTACTATCCTGGCTAGCTCTTTCAGCTCTTTCTGAATGAATTACATAGTTCTGTTATGTTTCAGCCCCATATTTATAATCACTATAATTAATACATTCCTTGTTTATGCACCTAAAACCTATAAATCATTTCAGTGCATAATGTGACATGATTTGCTTTATCACTCCTATTTTGGATTTAACTAGCTAATGGCAGGTATGCACATTCGCTAATCTTCATAAATTATAGGGAAAAAAGCTTCAAACGCTTCGGTTTTCTCACATTTTGTTTATATATCGGCCAATAGCCTTCTTCAGAACTGAAAACATGTAGAAACAACTTATTAAACAAGAGGGCCATGATGGCCCAATATCGCTCACCTGATTATAAACACTGCACAATTTTCACCCAAAGGAATAATTTGAACATCTTGGTAGAAAACCACAAGATGATGCTACATACCAATTATCAAAACTCTAGGCAGTCTAGTTTTAGGCAAGAAGATATTAATATGTTTTCCCTATACAAGTCTATGTAAAACGGTGACCCCCCCCCCCCCCCCCCCCCCCCCCGAGTGGGGCCAATTTTGACCCCAGGGGCATAATTTGAAAAATTTTGGTAGAGGACCACTAGATGATGCTACATACCAAATATCAAAGCTCTATGCAGTGCAGTTTTAGACAAGAAGATTTTTATATGTTTTCCCTATATAAGTCTATGTAAGACGGTGACCCCCAGGGCTGGGCCAATTTTGACCCCAGGGGCATAATTTGCACAATCTTGGTAGGGGACCACTAGATGATGCTACATACCAAATATCAAAGCTCTTAGGCATTGTAGTTTAAGACAAGAAGATTTTTATATGTTTTCCCTATATAAGTCTAAGTAAAATGGTGACCCCCAGGGTGGGGGCCAATTTTGACCCGAGGGGAATAATTTGAACAATCTTTGAAGAGGACCTCTAGCTGAGTCTACTACCAAATATGAAAGCCCTGGGCCAGGCAATTTCGGAGAAGAAGATTTTTTAAAGTTTTCTCTATATAACTCTATGTAAAACTAAGGGCCCCCGGGGCGGGGCCAATTTTGACCCCAGGGGCATAATTTGAACAATCTTTGTAGAGGACCTCTAGCTGAGTCCACATACCAAATATGAAAGCCCTGGGCCAAGCGGTTTCGGAGAAGAAGATTTTTAAAGGTTTCCCCTATATAACTCTATGTAAAACTAAGGGCCCCCCGGGGCGGGGCCAATTTTGACCCCAGGGACATAATTTGAACAATCTTTGTAAAGGACCTCTAGTTGAGTCTACATACCAAATATGAAAGCCCTGGGCCATGCAATTTCGGAGAAGAAGATTTTTTAAGGTTTTCTCTATATAACTCTTTGTAAAACTAAGGTCCCCCGGGGCGGGGCCAATTTTGATCCCAGGGGCATAATTTGAACAATCTTTGAAGAGGACCTCTAGCTGAGTCTACATACCAAATATGAAAGCCCTGGGCCAAGCGGTTTCGGAGGAGAAGATTTTTAAATGTTTCCCCTATATAACTCTATGTAAAACTAAGGGCCCCCGGGGCGGGGCCAATTTTGACCCCAGGGACATAATTTGAACAATCTTTGTAGAGGACCTCTAGCTGAGTCTACATACCAAATATGAAAGCCCTGGGCCAAGCGGTTTCGGAGTAGAAGATTTTTTAAGGTTTCCCCTATATAACTCTATGTAAAACTAAGGGCCCCCGGGGCGGGGCCAATTTTGACCCCAGGGACATAATTTTAACAATCTTAGTAGAGGACCCCAAGGTGATGCTACATACCAAATATGAAAGCACTAGGCCTTACGGTTTCAGAGAAGAAGATTTTTGAAGTTTCCTTTTTGAAAATCTATTTTTAGCCTGTGTGACCTAGTTATGCGACGGACTGGAATTTTTTTAACAACTTTGGTAGAGGTCCACCCAAGGAACATTCCTGTTAAGTTTTATCAAATTTGGCCAAGCGGTTTAGGAGGAGAAGTCGTTTGAAGAAATTGTTGACGGACGCACGACGCACGACGGACGACGGACGACGGACATCTCGGTATGACAAAACCTCACCATGACCACATTGTGGTCAGGTGAGCTAATAAAAAACATACATACAGAAATAATCTAATTACCGAAAACAAACATACATAGCAAAACTAATATGACACATCAATAATTATTGTAAAATGTAAATCTGTTTTCCCCTGTTAAATTAATAAAAAAGTACATTATTCATTTAGTTTCATCTTCCAACTTACTTTTTGTCTGCCGCGTATTAATCTTCTTTTAACATTGTTACTTTTCAAAAAGATTCAAATGCTTTTTCTATATTGTTGATCGGAAAAATCATAACAAATACTCACCTGACTATTGGGCATACATGAGCAACATTGTCCCATAAATGGTCGTCTGTTAGGATTGAAATGTTCCGGTAACACTGTGGGTGATGTCTTGAACTGAGCTATGGTGGCATTCTGAATCTGGAATCAACACAAGAACCTCCTCCAGTTAACAGATCACAACCAAATTTTATTACATAACATAATTTTATTCAAAATAATACATAATATATAAATACATAGTCAGAACAGTACAATTATAATAATAAAAAAATATAAAAAACCAAGAGGGCCCTTTTTGGGCCCTTGGTCCCTCACCTGTTGCACATTGGTCTAGGTATCAGTACAACTGACATTCTGACCATATTTCATGAAGTTTGAATCAAAACAATTTTTAAACAGTAGTCTGTAGAGTGAGCACAAGATTTTTCTAAGGTTTGACCTAATGACCTAGTTTTTTACCAAACATGACCCAGTTTCGAACTTGGCCTAGATCTTATGAAGAACAACATTCTGACCAAGTTTCATGAAGATTGAATCAAAATGGTGACCTCTTGAATGAACACAAGCTTTTTCTAATACTTGACCTAGTGACCTAGTTTTTTACCCCACATGACACAATTTCGAACTTAGCATAGATTTTTTGGAGAACAACATTCTGACAAATTTCATGAAGATTGGATCAAAACGGCGACCTCTGTAGTGAACACAAGCTTTTTCCAAAATTTAACCTAGTAACGTGATTATTGACCCAACATGACCCAGTTTCAAACTTAGCCTTGATTTTATAGAGATCAACATTCTGACTAAGTTTCATGAAGATTGGATCAAAACGGTGACCTCTTGAGTGAACACAATGTTTTTCCAAGATTTGACCTTGTGACCTAGTTTTTGACCCCACATGACCCAAAACTTGGCCTAGATTTTATGGAGAACAACATTCTGGCCAGGTTTCATGAAGATTTGATCAAAACAGTGACCTCTGGAGTGAACACAAGGTTTTTCTAAGATTTGACCTAGTGACCTAGTTTTTGACCCCACATGACCCAGTTTCGACTTGGTCTAGATTTTATAGAGAACAACATTCTGACCACGTTTCATGAAGATTGGATCAAAACGGTTACCTCTGGAGTGAACACAAGGTTTTTCTAAGATTTGACCTAGTGACCTAGTTTTTGACCCCACATGACCCAGTTTCGAACTTGGCCTGGATTTTATGGAGAACAACATTCTGGCCAGGTTTCATGAAGATTTGATCGAAATGGTTACCTCTGGAGTGTACACAAGGTTTTTCTAAGATTTGACCTAGTGACCTAGTTTTTGACCCCACATGACCCAGTTTCGAACTTGGCCTGGATTTTATGGAGAACAACATTCTGGCCAGGTTTCATGAAGATTTGATCAAATCAGTGACTTCTGAAGTGAACACAAGGTTTTTCTAAGATTTGACCTAGTGACCTAGTTTTTGACCCCACCTGACCCAGTTTGAACTTGGTCTAGATTTCATAGAGAACAACATTCTGACCAAGTTTCATGAAGATTGCATCAAAACTGTTGCCTCTAGAGTGAACACAAGCCAATTGTTGACGGACGGACGATGGACGGACGGACGAAGGACGAAGAGTGATCACAAAAGCTCACCTTGTCACTATGTGACAGGTGAGCTAACACCTTGTCACTATGTGACAGGTGCGCTAATAAAAAAATATAATAATAATGAGAATTATGCAATTTACGTACATGATTGAATAAACGATTTATGTATATTGGAAAAGACAACATTTAATTAATTTCTATTTAGAGTAGTAAAATACATGTAAGCTCAGTAACATGACACATAACATAAATATAAAGTCAGTATAGTCAATATTGAGTTAAAGAGCATCTTTCAGTATTTGCACTTGGCATCGCAGTGATATTAACAACATTAGGATTGGGAAGAGAATAATTGAAAGAACAAAGTTCTCTGATAGAGAGGGTCTATCATGAGTTGCCAATCCATTTAAAATTGTATTAAACGAGTTCTGGAAATTTTATTTAGCAAGCCTTTATAATAAGGAGTTTAACATAAATATATCAATTGACAATGAGTGATAGATATTTATATATCACATGACTTTCCTTGTATCCGGGTTAATATAGCCAGTACGTATAAAGTTATACGTACCACGTGTAGCATAAACTATTGAGTTTTTCCAATAAATCAATGCGTATTTTGCGTTTTTAGTGTCATATGATAAAAAGAATCTATCACTCGATGTCAATTGATATATTTATATTTAACTCGTTTTGGAAATATTATTATGCTCGCCAGAGGCTCGCTTAATAAAATTTCCAAAATTTGTTTAATATAAATTTATATCAATTGACACCTCTTGATAGATCCTCTATTTATATCATAATATCATGACACTTATAACACAAACTACACAGCGTTCATAATGAAAAAACAAGAGGGCCATGATGGCCCAATATCGCTCACCTGATTATAAACCCTGCACAATTTTCACCCAAAGAAATAATTTGAACATCTTGGTAGAAAACCACAAGATGATGCTACATACCAATTATCAAAACTCTAGGCAGTGTAGTTTTAGGCAAGAAGATATTAATATGTTTTCCCTATATAAGTCTATGTAAAACGGTGACCCCCCGAGTGGGGCCAATTTTGACCCGAGGGGCATAATTTGAAAAATCTTGGTAGAGGACCACTAGATGATGCTACATACAAAATATCAAAGCTCTATGCAGTGTAGTTTTAGACAAGAAGATTTTTATATGTTTTCCCTATATAAGTCTATGTAAAACGGTGACCCCCGGGGCTGGGTAAATTTTGACCCCAGGGGCATAATTTGCACAATCTTGGTAGCGGACCACTAGATGATGCTACATACCAAATATCAAAGCTCTTAGGCATTGTAGTTTTAGACAAGAAGATTTTTATATGTTTTCCCTATATAAGTCTAAGTAAAATGGTGACCCCCAGGGTGGGGCCAATTTTGACCCGAGGGGAATAATTTGAACAATCTTTAAAGAGGACCTCTAGCTGAGTCTACATACCAAATATGAAAGCCCTGGGCCAAGCAATTTCGGAGAAGAAGATTTTTTAAGGTTTTCTCTATATAACTCTATGTAAAACTAAGGCCCCCCCGGGGCGGGGCCAATTTTGACCCCAGGGGCATAATTTGAACAATCTTTGTAGAGGACCTCTAGCTGAGTCTACATACCAAATATGAAAGCCCTGGGCTAAGCGGTTTCGGAGAAGAAGATTTTTAAAGGTTTCCCCTATGTAACTCTATGTAAAACTAAGGGCCCCGGGGTGGGGCCAATTTTGACCCCAGGGATATAATTTGAACAATCTTTGTAGAGGACCTCTAGCTGAGTCTACATACCAAATATGAAAGCCCTGGGCCAAGCAATTTTGGAGAAGAAGATTTTTTGAAGTTTTCTCTATATAACTTTATGTAAAACTAAGGGCCCCCGGGGCGGGGCCAATTTTGACCCTAGGGGCATAATTTGAACAATCTTTGTAGAGGACCTCTACCTGAGTCTACATACCAAATATGCAAGCCCTGGGCCAAGCGGTTTCGGAGAAGAAGTTTTTTTAAGGTTTCCCCTATATAACTCTATGTAAAACTAAGGGCCCCCGGGGCGGGGCCAATTTTGACCCCAGGGACATAATTTTAACAATCTTTGTAGAGGACCCCAAGGTGATGCTACATACCAAATATGAAAGCTCTAGGCCTTACGGTTTTAGAGAAGAAGATTTTTGAAGTTTCCTTTTTGAAAATCTATTTTTAGCCTGTGTGACCTAGTTATGCGACGGACTGGATTTTTTTTAACAACTTTGGTAGAGGTCCACCCAAGGAACATTCCTGTTAAGTTTTATCAAATTTGGCCAAGCGGTTTAGGAGGAGAAGTCGTTTGAAGAAATTGTTGACGGACGCACGACGCACAACGCACGACGCACGCCGCACGACGCACGACGCACGACGGACGACGGACGACGGACATCTCGGTATGACAAAACCTCACCATGACCACATTGTGGTCAGGTGAGCTAACAAACCCATATAGTATAACGTTATACATCACATGTGTTGTATAAGTTAAACATATTCGCTAAACAAACCCAGATACAAGAAAAGTCATGTGATATAGTATACATACTGTTTCTGCTGGTAATGCTGCCATCCTGATACGTTCCCGTGGTCGACGACGCTGTAAAACTTGAACATTGTTACCAAACTTTTCCCGCCATTTTTGTTTGCCGCCATGTTGAATGTCTCGACCTTCACCATTATGTATGGGATGATGTTTTGGACCACGATTCTCCCACTTGGCATACACATGATCCATATTAGGCAAGGCTGATACAGGCATGACTGGTACTGGTAATACTTTAATCACTGGTTACTGAAATCATATAAATATACACAATTATAGTGAGTAGGGGTGTAATGGTATAATGCAGACTTCAGTTCCACATTGTTCACGAGACAACATAACTTATTATTGCAACGGTTCGGTATAGGCTTTTTAATGAACGAAAATATCCAGCTGCGAGTCTACTGATTACCGAAATGTGAAATTACTATGTATCACTCGTTTTGATTTTCTTAAAATATGCCTCATATGGTCGAAATTCATTTAAAATAATTAATAGACACATTACTTTTTGAGATAATAGAAGAAGCAACAAATTCAGCCTAGGTCAAGAATAATGTAGGCCAACTCTCACTTAACGCTCCACTATTCTCAGTCACATCCTTTGGTAGTGAAAAATTTATTTCTTTGATAGTCTAAAAATTATTTCTATTTTCTAGGTCAAAAAGGACATAATTCGGTCAAAATGCTTGATAGGGCTACCTCCTATCAATTGGTTAATGGTTTTGGTCAAGATAGTGATCAAGTGTGCCAAGTTTCAAACCAATATGTCAATGGACTTTGAATATATTTAAGGTGGTATGTAAACTTTAACATTACCATTACACTGATGCTCAGGTGACTGCAATAGCTCCCATATTCTTCGAATAGTGGAGCTAAAAATTGTATTTAAGCTGCTGCTAGAGAAAACCTTATTGTACCAAAATATATTGAACCATTAGAAAAAATGATGGTAAATATCGAACGTATCATATCGCGGGTTGAGTGTATCATTACACCCCTAATAGTGAGACTATCCATAGAGTAACTTCTGTGGTATTAATCAATAACTCTTATAACTGCTTGCAACCTAATATATTTAAAGAAAGCACACGTCAACAAGTTTTATCCTTATTTAATCGTACTTTTTAACTTTTCTAAATATATAAGCATACAGATATACAAAATAATTTTTTTTTTGAAAACTCATCCAAGCTCATGCTTTTAAGTATGTGTATACACAACCAAACACAGTCACTTATTTATTCATATTATTCATAAATGCAGGATTTTCAAAATTGATTTTGGCAGGGAAATATCAACTAAATAGTTCATTTAGGGTCTTTTTTATCGTATTAAAGTCAATGATTTTTAAAAAAAGACTGCATTCAGTAAACACTTATGCCCTGGTAGTAGCCTTGTCAATAATAACGAGCTAAGTCAATCAATTTGAACTAGAAAGTTTTGTAACAAATGGACGACCAAACAGATGACCTAACAGACAGGTGCATCACTATATGCCTCTGCATCAGTAGATGCCAGCACAGATAACTGTACCATAGATAAAGACTAAAAAAAAAAAATGTGTAAATTTTTTTATTTTTTTTTACAAAATAAAAAAGTATTTTTTTCATGATTTTTTTTCGTTATCAATGATACAGAACTTTACCTTTGGATGCAAGAGCATAAAAAATTGCATACTGAATATAATCATTAGATATAATCCTTCCAATATAAACTGTACACTATGTGTGGTTTGTACATCTATATGTTATAGACTTCAATCTTAGTCAAGTTAGTGTAGCAGTCGTTGCACTTTGATTTATGGGCCAAAACCTTTCATGTACTTAAACTTTGACAACAACAACTTATATACCAGTGGCGTGTTCAACTGGATAGCACTCGCCTAGATCTCGATGTAGCGCTATCCTAGTGCTAAATGTACATCCTGAACGATATTTATCATTTGACTACATAGCGGTATAACTAAAATACGAAAAGAGGATTTTTGGCGCAACGAGGCGAAACGGGGATTAAAATTTGATATTGTAGGAATTACAGTTATTATTTTTACAAATATCAATTCCAAATAAATGAATTGCGTATTTGGATGTAATTAACTTGTTCCTATCAATAAATAATGACACTGTTTTAAAATATGCTAATTTGAAGCCTCCTTTCGTCGACTGTAGACATTGAAATATCGGCGATCGAAAGGAACTTTACCTATCCACTCAGTTATGGCATATAACCTCCTTTCGCCAACTGTTGACTATACAATATCGGCGAAAAGAGCTTTATGATACTAATTTAATTATATACATGAGCCGTTCTCCGGGAAAACTGGGCTTATTGACATAACAATAGTAGTTATGTCACGATATTTAGAAATAGGTCTAAAATGAGAAAAAAATCATGTTCACCGAGTAAATCGTAAATAGTTGGATACCCTAGTACTATCCAAACAAGTTAAATTTTCTGATAAATTATGATAAAATTACTTCTGTCGTTGCTGTGGTGACCAATTTCCGAAAACTACCCGAATTGAGAAAAACAAGGGGTTAGTGGTTAAAAATAGCGGCTACTTTTCCCTTGAAGCAGACACTAACAATTTTTACGTGTTTTATTAAAATCAGAATATTATTCTAAAATGTGACAAAAATTTGAAAAGTTTACGTCAATAATTCACCAGATACTGGGTTTATGAAATGATTATTAACGTTACGTCAAATAACGTTCGACTGACGTTTGCGACGTCACTCAAAAACTGGTTAGTTTCAAAAGTAAATAATTCCGTTAACTATAATGCAATAATTCGTTCAAATTTGTGTTCATAAGAGTCTCGTCCTTCTAACGATATATTATCATGATTTTCGTATTCTTGTCAATAAGCCCGGTTTTCCTGGAAAACGGCTCATGTATATCTACTGGCCTCTTTTCGCCGTCGGTAAAATGTAAAATATCGGCGAAAGGAGCATTCATAATTAGCGTACCAACTTAGTTATACTCTATGCTCGTTTCGCCAACCGTAAACCACGAACTATCGGCGAAAGGAGCTTTATATAGATCTAATACCTGCTTAGTTATATGATGGTCCTTATATGATTGTCTCCTTTCGCCGCCCGAAGGTAGCACGTAAATTGTCGGCAAAAGGAGCTTTATCATACATACTCAGTTATTTTATAGTCTCCTTTCGCCGACCGTAAACCATAAAATATCGGCGAAAGGAGCTTAAGCATACCAACTTATATATACCCAGCAAACATGCTTATATGGGTCCCATATGAGCTGTTTCTGGGCAAGCCCATGTGGGTATGCCCATATTGGACCCATATGGGACCTATGTGGACATGCTATTATGGGTAATGCCCATATTGGACCCATATGGGACCATTTTGGACAAGCCCAAATCCCATATGGGCTGTTTCTGGGCGAGCCCATGTGGGTATGCCCATATTTGACCCATATGGGACCTATGTGGGCAAGCCCATATGGGTTATGTCCATATTGGACCCTTAACGGACCTATGTGGACAAGCCCATATGGGTGATGCCCATATTGGACCCATATGGGACCTATATGGACATGCTTATATCCCATATGGGCTGTTTCTGGGCAAGCCCACGTGCGTATGCCCATATTGGACCCATGTGGGGCCTATGTGGACATGATCATGTCCGATATGGGCTGTGGCTGGGCAAGCCCATGTGGGTACGCCCATATTGGACCCTTATGGGACCTATGTGGACAAGTCCATATGGGTTGTGCCCATATTGGACCCATATGGGACCATTATGGACCAGCCCATATCCGATATGTTGTTTCTGGGCATGCCAATGTGGATATGCCTATATTGGACCTATATGGGACCTATGTGGACAAGCCCATACGGGTTATGCCCATATTGGCCCCATATGGGACCTATGTGGACATGACCATGTCCCATATGGGCTGTTTTGGAGCAAGCCCATGTGGGTATGCCCATATTGTCCCTAAAGGGACCTATGTGGACAAGCCCATATGGGTTATGCCCATATTGTACCCATATGGAACCTAAATGGACATGCTTATATATCCCATATGGGCTGTTTCTGGACAAGCCCATGTGTGTATGCCCATATTGGACACATATAGGACCTATGTGGACAAGCCCATAAGGGTTATGCCCATATTTGACCCATATGGGACCTATGTGGACATGACCATGTCTCATATGGGCTGTTTCTGGGCAAGCCCATGTGGGTATGCCCATATGGGACCCTTATGGGACGTATGTGGACAAGCCCATATGGGTAATGCCCATATTGGGACCTATATGGGACCAATGTGGACATGTCGATATGGGTAGTGCCCATATTTGACCCATATGGGACCATTATGGACAAGTCCATATCCCATATGGGCTGTTTCTGGGCAAGCCCATGTGGGTATGCCCATATTGGATCCTTAAGGGACCTATGTGGACAAGCCCATATGAGTTATGCCCATATTGGACCAATATGGGACCTATATGGACATGCTTATATCCCATATGGGCTGTTTTGGGGCAAGCCCATGTGTGTATGCCCATATGGGACCTATGTGGACATGCCCATATGGGTTATGCCCATATTGGACCTATGTGGACATAACCATGTCCGATATGGGCTGTTTCTGAGCAAGCCCATGTGGGTATGCCCATATTGGACCCTTAAGGGACCTATGTGGACAAGCCCATATGGGTTATGCCCATATTGGACCCATATGGGACCTATATGGACATGCTTATATCCCATACGGGCTGTTTCTGGACAAGCCCATGTGTGTATGCCCATATTGGACCCATATAGGACCTATGTGGACAAGCCTATAAGGGTTATGCCCATATTTGACCCATATGGGACCTATGTGGACATGACCATGTCCCATATGGGCTGTTTCTGGGCAAGCGGACCTATGTGGACTTGACCATGTCCCATATGGGCTGTTTCTGGGCAAGCCCATGTGGGTATGCCCATATGGGACCCTTATGGGACGTATGTGGACAAGCCCATATGGGTAATGCCCATATTGGGACCTATATGGGACCTATGTGGACATGTCGATATGGGTAGTGCCCATATTTGACCCATATGGGACCATTATGGACAAGCCCATATCCCATATGGGCTGTTTCTGGGCAAGCCCATGTGGGTATGCCCATATTGGACCCTTAACGGACCTATGTGGACAAGCCCATATGAGTTATGCCCATATTGGACCAATATGGGACCAATATGGACATGCTTATATCCTATATGGGCTGTTTCTGGGCAAGCCCATGTGTGTATGCCCATATTGGACCCATATGGGACCTATATAGACATGCTTATATCCCATATGGGCTGTTTCTGGACAAGCCCATGTGTGTATGCCCATATTGGACCCATATGGGACCTATGTGGACAAGCCCATAAGGGACCTATGTGGACAAGCCCATATGTGTTATGCCCATATTGGACCAATATGGGACCTATATGGACATGCTTATATCCGATATGGGCTGTTTCTGGACAAGCCCATGTGGGTATGCCCATATTGGACCCTTAAGGGACCTATGTGGACAAGCCAATATATGTTATGCAAAAATTGGACCTATATGGGACCTATGAGGACATGTCCATATGGGTAGTGCCCATATTGGACCAATATGGGACCATTATTGACAAGCCCAGATCCCATATGGGCCGTTTATGGGCAAGCCCATGTGTGTATGCCCATATTGGACCCATATGGGACCTATGTGGACAAGCCCATATGGGTTATGCCCATATTGGACCCATATGGGAACTATGTGGACATAACCATGTCCCGTATGGGCTGTTTCTGGGCAAGCCCATGTGGGTTTGCCCATATTGGATCCTTATTGGACCTATGTGGACAAGCCCATATGGGTTATGCCCATATTGGACCTATATGGGACCTATGTGGACATGTCCATATGGGAAGTGCCCATGTTGGACCAATATCGAACCATTATGGACAAGCCCATATCCCATATGGGCCGTTTCTGGGCAAGCCCATGTGGGTATGCCCATATTGGACCCATATGGGACCTATGTGGACAAGCCTATATGGGTTATGCCCATATTGGACCCATATGGGACCTATGTGAACATGACCATGTCCCATATGGGATGTTTTTGGGCAAGCCCATGTGGGTATGCCCATATTGGACGCATATTGGACCTATATTCCTGGGCTACCCATATGGGCTTTCCGATCTGGTACACATACGGGTCCCATATGGGCTATTCCTGGGCAAGCTCATATGGGCTTTACCATCTCGTACACATATGGGTCCCATATGGGCTATTCCTGGGCAAGCCCATATGGGCTTTCCCATCTGGGGTACCCATACGGGTCTCATAAGGGCTATTCCTGGACATTCCCATATGGGCTCTCCCATCTGGTACACATACGGGTCACATATGCGCTATTCCTTGGCAAGCACATATGGGCTTTCCCATCTAGTACCCATATGGGTACCTATACGGGTCCCATATGGGCTATTCCTGAGCAACCTCATATAGAACAAAAAAGTATTACTTCCCTTGAATTGAAATATAAGTAAATTTAATATAAATCTTCTTCTTACTATTATATTTACTTTCAGTACAAATAATAGTGTTTCATAAGTTCAAAGTAAATTGATATATGTACATTTTTTTCTAAATTCTACCACATGGTTGTCTGGAAACTTTAAATGTTAATGTGATATATAGCTTGTAAATATCGAACTTGTAAGTATATAATATAGAACACCTTGTATAAACAAGAAGCTGTTCAACTGCTCCTTCCTGCAAGGACACTATGTACGCATAGTAGTAGCAAACCAGAGGATAGAGTGGTGTTTGCTGAAAAATACAATTTCTGATTTACAATGTATCTGAAGTGCTCATACGAATATAGGCTGCCCATATATATATATGGGTCCCATTTCTGAATGAATATTGGCAGCCCAGATGGGACCCATATAGGCAGCCCAGGCGAATGTACATGTGGTAGCCCAGATGGGACCCATATGGGTCCCATATTGAATGCATATGGGCAGCCCAGATCACAAAGGCCCCTTTTGCACTTTCTATGTTGGTCCCATATAGGCAGCCCACATGGGTCCCATATAGGTGTCCACGTGGGACCCATATCGATTGCTTGCTTGGTAGTTACACTACAGCCTCCTTTCGCCGACGGTAGCATGTAAAATATCAACGGCAGGAGCTTTATCATAAATACTTAGTTATTTTATAGACTCCTTTCCCAGACCGTAAACCATGAAATATCCGCGAAAGGAGCTTTAGCATATCAACTAACTTAGTTATACTATAGCCTCATTTCGCCGACGGGTGCCCGACAGTCAACTTGTAAACGTTGGTAGAATGTTGATTAAAATATTGGGGAAAGGAGCTTCATTTACATGTACCAACCTATTCTATAATAGCTGCTTTTTGCCGACGGTAAAATTCATCATAGTCATATACGACCGTAAACCATGAAATATCGGCAAAAGAATGTTAGAATGTAAAATTCCACTGCAATGAGCGTTATCATTTATATTTCAACTAAGTTATATCATAGTGGTATATTTGCTAGATCGTTGGTTGTGATTTTTTTTCTATGCTGAATGTGTGTATGCACAAAATTGAATATATATATGTATAATAAAAATTCTAGCTTTTCGCCACCATTGACCATGATATAACAGCGAAACGAGTTTTACCATATTAACTTAGAACTTTATATTCTAGCCGACTTTAAAATTTTCAGCGAAGGGAGCTTAATTAATCTATCAAATAACTTATATTATGACCCCCATTCAGCGAAAGGAGCTTTATCATACCAACTTAATAATATGCTAGCCTCCTTCTGCCACCGTTGACTATGATATAACAGTGAAACTAGTTTTACGAGCAATAAGCAGCGCCTTGACACTTCCTACTCAATCAACAAAGGTGTGATCCTTCGTCAATACCATCTCGATAATTAGTTTATTCAACAGGTGTCAGACAGTGTGGTCGGCGAAAGGAGGCTTCAAATTAGCTTATTTTAAAATATTGTCATTGTTTATTGAGAGGAACAATCTAATGCAATCCAAATACACAATTTATTAATCCTCGTTTCGCCTCATTGCGCCAAAAATTCTCCTTTCGTATTTTAGTCAAATCCCGCCCACATTGCTAGCTCGCTAGACTAGGCTAGCCCTCGCCGAGATCTCGATTTATCTTGTCGTTCAGGAGCGAGATCTGCTAGATCTAGCCAAGAGCTAGGCTAGTTGAACACGCCACAGTATACTGTGAACCAAGATATTATTTCGCGAAATTTAAATTCACGGAGTCAGCGAAAAGGTAGAAATTTGCAAAATTTGGTAGCCGCAAAAGTGTTCAAAACAATAATATAGACATTGCAGGAGACGGGATAGTTGGTACTTGCGATAGTAAATTGGTTTACAGTATAAGGTACATGGTTCTAAAGTTCACCAAAATCAAGTGAAGTCAAAATGTTATATTGGATAATTGGTAAATAAAATCACCAAATGAATTTATCTCCAAATGAACAAAGGAATCATCAATTGGAGATACATTGTACTTATGGCACTACCACACTTACCTATTACATTGTACTTATGGCCCTGTCACACTAACCTACTACATAGTACTTATGGCCCTGTCACACTAACCTATTACATTGTACTTATGGCCCTGTCACACTAACCTTTTAATTCAATATATGGCAAACATATGAACGCTTTGGCAAACAGGGTCTAGGTGCGAATCAAATAAGTCAGGAAATAATTTTGGGTAAGTTAAAAGCATGCTCACATAGGAAACTGGCCACCACACTAGATAATATACTTTAGCAATCAAATAGCATAACATTTTTTGCAATTTTAGCTAGATTTTATTTTGGGCTTGATTATCTATGTTTGATGATGCAAAAGGAAATAATTTCATGAAAAAGAGTAGCAGTAGATTGAGGAGTTGTCTTTCTAAACATACGGTATGTTAGACAGACTAGCATATAAGTTATGTACATCAGACGTAAGTTAACACTTATTTTGTGCATATAGTAGTGTAGTGGACCACAGAATTCATATGTTTGGCGTAAGTATGGGTAAAAAGTTATACAGTCACTAAGCCTTTACAGAAAAGTATTCATATACATAATCAATTGTATATAAGTCACATAGTGGACCCTGATTGTCTTGACTAAGGATTGAGAGGTCCCTGGGTTCGATTCTCGGCCTAGACGGAGTCTTGGTCAGTTCAGTGTTTCCGAGCCAACGAGGAATTGCTGGTAGAAGTAAAAGTAAACTTGCATGTTCTGTAGCTGAACAGTGTGCACATGAGATGTACAAGCCCATAATTAATGTAACGTACCGTAGCTGTATACCAGACATGTACCATAGCTGTACACCGGGCACATGAAATGTACAAGCCCATAATTAATGTAACCTTTTTGGAAAAAGCTTGAGTATTGCCTACATGATTCCTTGCATCACACAATGGAGACTACCTAAAATATTGGTGAATTATAATATATAAGTTTATACAACGTCAAACTTGACCAGTATCTTTTGAGTTCCAATGTACAAGTAAAAAATTAAGAGGTTATAGTTCTCAAGTTCAATCACCTTAGAAATACACCAGTAATATCCCTATCAGATACTCAGATACGTGTGACAGATAGAATAAGGTAAAGTTTACAAATACAGGATCTGACCAGCGGTCACCAGCCACAATGAGTTCCTGTCCTGCAGATTTAGTACAATGTCCTGTATCAGACAGATACTTAATGCCTAGGTCCCACTGAGCAGTTTTGCCTTGGCGATGTACTCCCAATTTAATAAATGTGCATCGGCAGGGTCCTCCTGGTCTAGGGAAAACTTCCGGGGAAGTGTCATGTAAGAAACTATTTGAGATCACTGTTCCCGATGCCTCATGAAATAAATTTGTTTAAAGCGGGAGTACATCATCGAGGCAAAAACTGCTCAGTGGGACCTAGGCTTTAGTAATGATAACAAGAGAGAGAACCCCCGTTATCTCTCAGAAGACATAATATGTGGGGTGATCAACATCTTTATGCAGAAATCACGCTTTGTATAATTAAGTGTCAGAATCGAGCTCTCATATTGATCACCTATACCAGTAAACCAACTGTCTAAGCAATCCCCTAAATTAAACCACTACCTGGCTGATATAACTCAATTGTAGTCCATCCAATGAAATTTGCCATATAAATTTGTTGAATTAGCAACTCCCTGCATGATGCAAAAAGCGACAATACTGTTGTTGGATCATAACAAAGATTTGTCAGTTTTAAACAACTGGTCAAATATCGTCATAACCTTGGAATAACGATCAGGACCTTGTAATGTCAACTTACGACAGTGAATTTCAAACCACTTGTCCATCAGACAGCAAAATGAATACCGGTAGTTTTCCTCTATACATTATTACATATATCCTGAAACAGTTCCATGCCTGAATCCATGGCAACTGGACAGGTGCTACAGTAATTCTATCTTCCTGTTGTCACTGTTGAAAGTCTAGCACCTTACCAAATGTGCTAACTAGATAGGTATCACAATACCAGTTATTATAGCTAGCTGCACAGACAGTGTTAACAGATATTGAGGCTCAAGTTGGCACCAACTATAGTGTGGTCTGTTTAGATAATATTAAATAAATAAATAAACAGGAAAGCTCTTACCTATCAAAACTAAACACGTCTATAATTTTGTATTTCTGTATCAAGTATTATTTGTCTATAACAAGTTCCATTTAGTATGTTAGTTGTTACACTATTATTACTAGATATGGTTACTAAAAATTATTAAAGTCTGACGATTTAAAATCAGAATTTAACAAATTGTTTCCATCACTCAAGACTTATCTAACTCTGGTTGGTCATGATATTATATAACAGAGTGATTATAGTGACCACAGACATCACAGCTGATAGTGACTGCTACATGCACGGCGGCCCATACAGTCAAGGTTAGCCAATACAATAGACAGGTACATGTACATGTACAGATAAGCTTTAACAAGTCCTTACAAGGCCAGCGACTGAGTCAAGGTTTTATTATTTATTTTCAAGGTTTTTCATTCTTTTCAGTCTTTTTTTTAAGATAAGAAGACTGATAAATAAGATTATGCATCAAATGCATTAACAAACCCTACACAAAAAATCACAGAAATATTGAATAATTGTAAATAAATTTTGTTCGAAAGTTTTTTTATAAAATATTTTATTTTTGCCATCAAATATCAAATCCTAGTATTATAGTCGACATATTATGTGTCACACACAGTTGAAATATATTGGTATATAAATATAACTCCAGTGGCAGCACGGATGGTAGAATCATAAAAGCAGCCACTATATGGTCCTTTTAACAGCAAGTGTGTCCTATCAATAAACTTAAGGCAATAGCAAACCAATCAAGCACCAGTTGCAATGGAGTGCTTTTTGAGAGCACTGTAAAACGTATATTCAAAGACATTTTACCAGCAAGTAGTGTTCGCCAACAGCGTACCATTGCTCAGTACTTAGCCCTGGAACTGAAGCGTCTCGAATAGCAATCAAATTGTTATCATTTTAATGCCTATATCAATTAATGAAAGTCCTGTAAAATATTTACAAAATATCCCGCTAGTTTACTCAAAATACACATTTCGAGATCGCCAAACCTGCCAATTTGGGCTAAAAAATCATTTGTCATTTACACAACTGGACCCTGTCGAGATCGGTCAAAAATGAAAACATAGTGGAAAAATGTCAACAAACTGAAATGGTAAGTATTGCTCATGTTATGTTCACTTGAAAGGCAGTTAAACTCTCAGATGAATCGAAAATATTGTTGTCGTCAATAAAAGGCCGACAGCCTTTTATTCAAACCGACATACAAATACCAATGTGTGCGCATTATAGGGTCATTTCTGAACGCACATTCTTCTTTGACTTTTCGGTAATAATTGGTTTCACAAGTGACAAACGCATATTTGGTGTATGAATAGCAAGACACAACAGTTCCTGGGCAAGCCCCTTTAAGTGACAATAACAAATATTTCAGACTTTACCCACTTTTAAATAAGATTTGCCCAGATAGGCAAAGGCTCACACGGGTCAAAATCAAACTATTAATAGCTACAAAATTTCCTACTAGTAAGCAAACTTGTCAAGTTCAGATAATACCACTTAAAAGTACATTTGTACTTCGGTACTACTCGTAACTTATAGCTTGGCCAATTTGACACTAGCCTGACCTTTTGATTAGCATAATTTAACAGTCGATATATTGCCTATGTTTACAAGACCGATTGTATGTTTTCATTCTTGAGGAGTATCACGAATACACTCCAGATGTAACACAAACACCAATTTGAAATACCAATATCGCACGATTAGCTCGTGGAAATTGATATATTCAAAGCAAGAACTTTGTAATTATATTTTTGCATAAAGGTCAGACTCAGGTCAAAAAAGCCAAGCTATACTAGCAGTAAACAATTAAACATGCAGTGTATGAAGGGCGAGCAACCTCGCACCTTTGATTACCATGAGAGATAAAGCTTCAACTTGTCACACTAAATCATGATAACAACCTATTTCATACTGACAACCTTGATTATATCATCCAGTATCTATTACAGAATGAGATAAATTATGTGCATTTGATCAGTGTGATATTAAAAATTGACCTCACCTGGCAACTTCATCTCATTTTTGTTCTTATTCATGTTTACAAAACCAACTCCTATCTAAAGTTACCATGAAACTACCTGTTACTAATGTTTGTATATGCCTACCTATTTTCTTCAAGAATATTGTCTATGTAAATAGTAAGTTACAAACCAAAGCCACACAGCTATGGCGGCAGCGCCTAGCTACACACGCAAGAGTCAGACATAGTACAAGCCATCCACATCCCAAAAAATGGATGCTTCAAGCGAGCCTTATATGCTTACTCCGCAATGAATGACACACTGTGGACTTTGAATTTTGTGCAAAATTAGCCATAAAGGGAGGTAATTATAAGTGATAAAGACATACATGTAATAATGCATAACTATGGAATTAAATATTGTTAAAACTAACAGCATCATATTGATAATTAAGTTAAAAATGCTACAGAAAACACTATTTAACTAGAATTGTGTCCATGGAACACAGGTGCCCCCACTATTGGGATATATAGTAAAAGTAACAAAGCCCCGTAACTAAGGTAAAAATTGACCCAGCAAAAATCCATCCATTCCTTTACGGTCAACTATACATTCATTTAAAAGGTTGTGAATCTGTCAACATTTGAAGAAATTCCACCCAACGATTTGTGAGGAGTACACAAGATTTGTGTTATGTACGTACGGACTGACAAACAAACGAATGGACAGGTGCATTGCTATATGCCTCTGGATCAGTAAATACCAGGGCCTAAACAGTTCAGAGGAAAATTACTCATAGTTTTCAAAATCAAAACAAAAGATGGAAGGAATAACCAAAATTGACTGCTAATTATGAACATTCAAGTGGTTTATACTGAAATTCGAAGACAAGAAACAATGACTAACAGCTCAAAGTTTCAATCAATGGTTTCCAACAAAATTTGCCATTTGACTTTATAAAATTATACCAGCTGGACAATTGTTACTTGTAAGAATAGATATATGCATTCAATACCTGTACATAGTGTATAGTCACTACAGCTCACAATGTATGACAGTTTAAGGTGACAACTTCCTCCATAATTTTAGTGAAAATGCCCGAGGCAACAAATATTTTGTAAACAAAATAAAGTCAATATTTGACCAATAAAACTGAATATACATGTCATTGTGACTTCAGTACATTATACTCATGATCTAAGACAACTGAATTATCTTAATAGAATGAACAATAGCTAAATGTAACAATGTAACATTTATAAGGTTTTCAAGTGTTTGATCATGTCAAAATTCCAGTTTCATCAACTTTGATTCAATGTTGATTTACACCGCGATATTATAAGTAGCTTTTAAGTTTTCAAGTTGCAAGCGCAATGTAAACACTAATATTATCAACAGATTGGCTATCATGGCCCTACAGTACAACCTCGATAGAGCAAGAACCCTATGGGGCGTGCAAATAATGGTTGTTGTTTAAAAGTTGTGACTCTACAGAGGTTACATTTATTATAATACTAAACATTGGCTTAAGAATTTTCAGTAGTTTTTGGCTATTTCTCAATTCTGCTGAAATTAAATATTTCGTTAGAAATCCATCTGAATCATTTAAATCCAGGCCCTTTTTTCCAAAAATTGGGAAGGGGCCTTAGCCTGTTATTTTGGGAAATTCAAACGCGATTTTCGGCCAAATTGAGAAATTCAAGCGCGATTTTCGACCAAATTGAGAAAAGGAAGTCTGACTCTAGATACATCAAAAAGGATACTGCAGTCCACATACATGTTAAATCATCCAAGGCTTTCATGTTTTCTTATAAAGTTTAGAAGTCCTCACTTTTCTTGAACAACAAGAGTCCATTATAGCCCACAACTGTTACCTTTAGTTTCTCTCAGTATTTTATCATACTTTCTTATTCTTAAAGTTCTTTTTCCAACATAATATACATTTCCACTGTATGAGCTGTCAATTAATTTTACGATTTTTGACCTCGATATTTCAATTCTGGACATATTTTCGGCATGGATACGAACGTACGGTCCCGTACCGGACTTTAGCCGTTCTGCATAACAATGGGTGACTTCACTTGTTACTCGGGTACGAACTATTTTAACTCGCGCATGAACAGAACGCAAGGGGTAGCAACTCTAGTGACGTAATTTAACCTTTGAACTCGACTCTTCTTCAACCCAAGGTCCGAGTTGGGTTAGTGCATTCTAAACATGGCGGCCAAATGCAATGCAGCAGATGATGAATTGTAAGTTTTTAGGCCCAGTTGAAAAATACGTTTGTTGCATTGAAATTGAAGTTAGAATATTATCACACATGATTTGTTTGAATTAAATTGTGGTATCTATTAGCGACATTGCACAAATTCGTGAAGTACTCCGCAGATCGGATATGCGGCCGGATTCGTACCCGGTCTCATTCGTATACGATCAAATAATCGTATTGAATGATAGGCGCACTATACCTCTGAAAAACGAGTGACGATAGCTTTGTTGACCCTCTTTATTATACCATGTACTGTAGATTGCCCAACACCAAAATACTGGGAAAGTTCCCTCATACTTTCTTGGTTTGACATGTAGGTGAGAAAAATGAGAAGCTGCTTTGCTAGATCAATTTCGTCATGCCCACCAGGATTTCTTGACGTTATTTCATTGGCAATAGCAGGAAATATTTCTTCGAACATACCTCGAGTTATTCTAAAATGCTACAGAAAGTCCTTTTCAATGAAACGAGGAACTACTTCTTCCGCATAACCTGTTACGCGCGGAATGTGAGTTCTTCGTAGTTTTGACATTATAATTTTAATAAAAGATTCATTTTGTCGAAACCTCATTTCAAAACTCATATCATCGTCAAATATATAGTCTAACACATTGAAAATCTCGAACTGATCCGCCATGATTGTTTACCCTAGAGTCGCTACTCCATGTACCCCAGACGTTCGGTTCATCGGAGTCCATGACATGCGCAAACAACAACATCCGGGTGTTATTGCTCACTCTCGAGTCGCTACTCAGGTAACAAATGAAGTCGGCCAATATGGTCGCCATCAGCGAGTCGCTTTCCACACTCCTAGATAAAAAAAGCAATATTGCTTCAGATATGTCACACTCGTAATTAATTTAAAAAAATATATCGACGGCCGTTCATTTAATTGATTAGTAATGTCAAGCGAATGATACATAGTTTTTCTTCATTTTAACTGAAGACTGGATAAACGCCGTACCGCTCTGTACGAGAATTCAACACGTTGGGAAATTAGCATTGTTTTTTTGGGAAATTCTCTTACGAAATTGGAAAAAAAGAAGCTTTTTGCGATTGGGAAGTCACCGAAGGAAAAAAGGCCCTGAAATCCAATCCACATGGGATCAAGCCATGGACAAGGTCATATTTTATTTAACCAGGATGTCATCAGGATCTAGCTACAAGGCCAAAAGGCATTGTGAGATGTCATTTATGGAGACTCTACATCTTGTGGTTTTTAAAAGTTTTTAAATTTTAACCTGTGAACAAGAAATTGTGGGGCAATGACGGTCAGGTTGATGTCAGGACCTGAGTTACAGCTTAAAGATTTCTATTTTTATTAAGAGCTGGCGGATAGTCTAGACAATTAATTTGTTGCTTCTATCTTAAGCAAATAATAATGTGCCTATCACCTATTTGAATTGAATTGAGACCATTTGAATTATACAAATCAAATTTATATACTCGCAAGAGGCCAGAATTTGGAAAAAATAAACTTATGATATCTTATATTATTAAGAATACTTATACCAAACCATATCAAAATTAAAAACTGTACCGTGAACTGTGTGTTTCCTGTTCTGCACAATATATCATTACAAACATACCCAGCACACAAAGTTAACTGTATTGCAATTTGAGGAGAAAAAATATCTACCCAGAACAGGCCTCAAACCCACGATCCCCCGTTTACAAGTCAGGAGCTCTGCCAACTTAGCTAACTGGACTACTGACACATGAATCACGACACTCCTTCTCAATTCATTTTTGAAGGCTTGATCTCCCAGTGAATTATAAGAGTGGGGCATCAACTGTTCAGCTTCCTACAGAGTATACCGCTGCATCTGCATGCTCATTAACCTTGTTCCAAAGACAAGCCCGCAACTGTCCAAATTAACCTTGTCGCCAATATTGTAATTTGAGGATAAAAAGTATCTACCAAGTGCAGGACTCAAACTCAAGACCCCCTGCTTGCAAGTCAGGCGCTCTACCAACTGAGCTAACCAGGCTACCGAGTCTGTCTGACAAATGAATCACAACACCTGCATACATTTGTACTGTCCTTCACCTTTGCTTTGTGAACAAATAACAATGAGCCATGCAACATAACTACATAAAAACATAATAACAGCATAAATATGCCATTTAGATATTAGATTAAACTTAAAATGCCTCTCCTTTAGACAGGAAAAACATAATGTTAGTATATTGCATCACATGTTTACAATTTTAGCTGTTTTATCCGAGCACTATGCTAGTTGGAAAACATCAATTAGAAAGCACGTGTATTATAATTGCTATCAATTTTATCTACGTTAATTTCGTTAACAATTTTCTAACATTTTTTACTGTACCTTTTTCAGGAATAATACTCTTTTCTCGTACAACGAGTAAAAACGCTCGATGTCCCTGAATCACATTGAACCAAAATGCCGCTTTTCACGGTAAGTTATTCTCACGATAACACCGCAATATGGCCGACAATAGAAAATAAAGTGCCGCTGGTTGCAGTTATTTTTGGCAAATGTTGTCAAAGTTGTCCTGATTAGAGCATAGTAATAACACAGACGTCTAGTTAAATGTGTTGTCTAAAAGTGTAAGTCAACATAGTATCTAACTTTCAGCTTTTACGTTGAATATGACTAAAGTTAGAGCAATCACATTTGTCAACTTTTCACTTCAGTTTATAAAATTTGTAATATTGCTGTAAAGATAAAATTCATAGAGTTTGAATCACAGTAGTGGGTGGCCCCTTAGTTATTCGAAAGGGCTGATAAGTGGTTTTTTGAAGCGGTGACAGTCATGGGTGGTTAGATATAGTCTAAAGCCGTGCGACAGTGGCCCAGTCACTGAGAAATTACGAAGTTTTAGCAGCCCAAAGTGCATTTTAGGCTTTGAAACTTTGTAATTTGTTATTGGGGTTGCCACAGAAATCCAAAGATCAGTTCCAAAAAATGTGTTCTCTATCCCAGTAATGTTCCGATATTCGGTTATAAGCGAAAAGAGTGACATGGCTAACAATTGAGTCAATTTTTTACACCAAATCAAATACTGTAGTATACTGTTTACCCCACCTACCGGTGCATTAAGATTTCATATAACGAGGACGCGCTCAAAAGTATAAAATTTCGCATGAAATTAATTTATTACATCTGTTGAATCATTCATACAAATAATTTTAACACTTACCTGATCGTCAAATCGGATTTTCGAAAGATATCGACCGATTGGGTCAACAGCCGGACGCCATTTTTGTTTACTATTTCCGCCAATTACCGGTGCAAAGGTAAAAACTTCATTTTTGAAATATCCTACTTGTTACTGGATTAAACTTCTGACCTAAGATGTTTCAGCACATATTTGCCTTGAAATGTGTGTACATAGTCAATGTATTTGTTAAAAAAGAATAACAAAACAGGTAAAATCTGGTAGTTAAACAAGGAAATAACACTGATAATCCAGCATAGAGCACATTTATTGATACATATTTCTGACATATTATGCACATATTATGCACTGAACTCACTTAATGGGTTGTACAATGAGGGCACATGAAAACACTGTCCCTCCTTAAAACTTTAACACTTGTGCAGTACTTTAAGTGGGTCCAATGCCCACAACTTGAACATTCACCCCAGTTTATAAACTCAACCACATACTCAGACCTATTTGGGGGAGTGAACTTACCGCAGACGCAACACAGTTCTGATTCAGATAGGTCTTCATCACCAGAACTTACATCAGCTGTGTCTTCAGATACTAGGATTTTATTCAAACCTGATGTGCTAGGTTTGCAAGAATAAGGTACAGATTCAGAGGGTGTCTTTGATGGTACTTTTGCCTTTTGACCCTTAGTTTTTGAAGGAGTTGGCAAATCATTCAAGTACTGGACCTTAGAAGGTGACATTATATTGCCTTTAACAGATATCGGACATTTTCTTTTGCTTTCCATTTGTTTAACATTAGTAATGGTTTTACTGTCAAGGAAGGCATTCTCATTTAAACCAGTATCAACTTCAGAGTAAATGGAAGCAGGATTTGTTTTTTCTTCTGCAATTTGGGTCCTTTGTAAAGGAAAAATTCCTGTTTTACGGAATGAGGATATTAAGTTGGCTGAAGTGACTCCTTTGTTGTATGCCTTACTTGACAGTTCTGCCACATTATATCTATTCACTTGCAAACCAGGATTTTTCCTCATGTATTGTTGGCACTCACTATAATAGGCCAGCTTTAGGGGTCCAAAGCAGCCTACATCTAATGGCTGGGTTATGTGGCTGGTATGGGGTGGAAGGACAAAAAAAATAACATGATGTCTCTCACCCCATTCTTTCAAAGTCAGATTAATATGGGACTTATGCCCATCAAAGATTACTAATGTTGGGTTTTCTGTTAAGTTTACAAACTTTTTGAAGTGGTTGTTTAGGAAATTAATAAAGACCGTGGAGTTAGACCACCCCGTTTCAGTCACAGTGCCTGCTGAACCTGGGGTGGCTGACTCCATGAGATCATCACGCCATCTTTTTCCAGGAAAAACAAAAAATGGAGGGATTTTCATGCCAGCCGCATTACCACAACCAATCAAGGTCACATTTTTACCTCTATTTGAGGTAATAGACGGGGGATTTGACCCCTTTAAGCAGACAACACGATCGGGTTGTGCTCCATGAGCAAACCCGTTTCATCAACATTCCAAATATTTTCTGGTGCATTCAACAAATTATTGCTTTGCATAACCTTCTCTAACTCAACAAAATATTTGTCAATTGAATCATTGGAGGCACATTTAGCCCTTACAATAGATAGTTTTTGAGGCTTTGCAGACATTACCTCTGGGTTTCTTTTCCTAAACCCACGAAACCATGACTGTCCAAAAGGTTTATCTGTTGAATTCTTTTTACCAATACTGATGGCAAAGTCAGTGGCTAGATTCAACAGTTCAGTTTGGGTATAGCCATACCCAATAGTTGACATGTAAGCTATGTGCTTCACCAGCTGTAATTCCTCTTCAGTGGATAGCGTAGGTGCTGTTCCAATACTTGGAAGGTCCTTCTGCGTTTCATGTATAGGTTGAAGTCCCAATGTCCTATCACGTAATGTGCTCTCAGGGATGTTAAACTTCCTAGCTGCTTTGTAAACAGACATTTTGCTGTCTTTTACTTCAGAGTAGGCCCTCTTCAACAATTCCGGGTCATATTGCCTTTTCTGCCGTTTGGTAGCTTTGCCTATAGTTGGAAACTACAACAAAATTAAAAGAATCTATTAAAGCCATTTCATCCCCAACAACTTTACTTTTGGAACTTCTTAGGTGGGAAGTTTACACCAGTAATTAATTAAAAATGGGCGGGGACAGTTTGATGACGTCATGCGTCATAATAGTACGGGTTAGCCTTTAGGCCGGCTGTTGAAGTTGCGATACGGATGTTATTTTGGTGTTTTTATTATAAATACATGGGATTTAACTGCTTTTTTTGTTTTAATTCGAGGTAATATTATTTTTTTTAATTATTTTGAATGTTTTTATGGACAACTTACCCGCAAAAACGACATTCTTCGACAATTTACTTTATTTGACGCAGTTCAGCAGACGCAAACAAATGTGTATCGAAAACGAGGCGCGTATTCGGATATTCTCTGTTTACACCGGTCTTTGGCATGCACCGGTAATTGGGTGGGTGAGTATACCCTGTTTGCATGTATTCTCGCGGTACTAAGGAAATAAAGTCATAAAAAGGCAAATATAATAAGAATATTGTTTTTTTCTTCTTGTCATGAGCCTATTTGATCCTTTAATGATTCAATGATAGAAAAAAATATTAATTGTAAGAAGTAAATTTGATTTTGGGCCATTTTTAAAACATGTACCATGACCTTGACATTGAAAATAAGTTGATTCTATTCTCGCGGTAAATTTCAATATCGCACCGTACAACTTGAAAACAGCATTTAGGTCTCAAAATTTCTAGTGTAATTTATAAACCCCTTAATGAACTACAATTTTGAGCAAGTTTAAATTCAATGCTGGTTTAAGAATACTAAATTATCAGGCATGTACGAGTGCTAGGTACTAGGTACTTTAGAATTGTCCAATCAAAAGCGCCGATACATAAAACATGGCCTATCCGCCATTTTGTTTGTAGATCATCGGTAAAAAGTTATTCTAAGCACTGCTGAATGAAAGTAGGTCACTTTTGTTTACTTATAGGTGGCGCTGTGTTGATATTTTGTCAAAAATCTTAGTACCGCGAGAATAGAATTAACGCGAGAATACCAGCAAGCAGTATAGAATCTGGTAAATAAGCGCATAGTTGAAAATAAGCGCATGTAAAAAATAAGCGCATAAAACCTTACCGTCAGTCTATATTGAAGTATAAGCACATAATAAATCCTTACCATAAAATTGGTCGCGAAAGTAGGTCTCACCGACTTTTGCATAGTTTACATGCTGTAGTGATTTTGGGTTCCTACATAAGCGGCCCTAGTCATACTCGGCGCTGATTCGTTAATAGAATTGGCGCAGGATATTGAGTATGAAAATAGTCTGGTCGACATAACTGACCTCGAAAGCGTCAAGTTGTGTCCCCGACAGAGTGGCGTTATTTACCAACTCAGAGTCGTAAGTTTATAGGTAATTAGGCCCTAAGGCCTTGAATAAGCTACCTGCAAGTTTATCGCACCTTAATTTACTATCATAGTCATGGACAATAATAATATGAAAGATCAAGCAACTAATGAATTCAGTGATTTCGGGTATAACTGTGATAGCAACATGACTGCAACAAATCGTGATTGTGGCTGAAACTACTTTCCGCACATTTATTTGTTGTGAAGGCCTGTACTGTAGTACGGATACATTAAACCGCAATATTTATGGTCCGTATCGTGAATTGAAACTAAAGCTAGTAGCATTCTAATCAACCAAGAAATTGTTTTTGAGTATTTTGGCGCGTTGGGTAGTAATAAGGACTTTGTTATTTTTACACATATAATTGATTAAACAAAAGTTCTGCACACTTTAATTTAAAGTTTGGTGTCCTTGTTTCTCCTATCGTTGGGCTTTCTTCTATTTCTGGCTCGCACTAAAACGTCTCTTCTGTGTTATCATTTTGTTGTACAAAATGTATTTGATTTGGTGTAAATCTCACAAACTTTATATATTGGAATAAAAACGCATAATATTTTTAATTCTCACATGATATGTTGATTTTTCCAGGTGAGCAGTTAACTACATGGAATATGATGGAAAAGCCTGTGAAGTTGAAGAAAGTGAACCCATGTATAACATGTGGCCTGTGTAAGGGATATCTAGTCGAAGCCACCACCATAACTGAGTGTCTACATACATGTAAGTTGGCTATTGAAGTATGTTACTTGTTAATAATAATAGCCCAAGCTTCCCTGTGAGTGTGAGTCTATATTAAAATGTCTCATTAAAATGTCAACTTGTGGCTGAACTTCTGAAAGCAGCCCTTCTTAACATACCAGCAACAGCACTACAGCTGACAGCAAAAATTAGTTGTCGTGAAAATACATTTTAGATGATGTGGCCTCATTTCATAGAAATATATTATGTCTGATCAAATCAATCATAGGAGAAAAAATGAATATCCAATTATGATTACTCATTCTTGAAAATCATGTCATGTTATTATTGTTTTTAGTCTGCAGAAGTTGTTTGGTAAAGTTTTTACTTGAAAGCAACACATGTCCACGCTGTGGTATATTGATTCATCAAAGTCACCCATTGAATTACATCAGGTAATTGTTTATATTTTATCAATTAATGTTTTCTTTTTAGGTTTGTGGCCCCTATGTCTATTATATATTCATTCAACTACTTTTGAAAGAATTAACAGTGTAAGGTTAGCTTGGCTATTTTGACCTGAGCCTGACCTTTATGCAAGAATATATTTCCGCAAGCAAATCGTGCAATATCGGTATTTCAGATTTGTGTTTGTATAACACCTCGAGCGTCTTCGTTATACTCCCCGATTATGAAAACATACAGACGGTGTTGTAAACGTAGGCAATGTATCGACTGTTAAATTATGCTAATCAAAAGGTCAGACTCATGTCAAATTGGCCAAGCTATACAATGTTGTTAATTATCTGGTTAGGTAAGCTGTTACTGCACAAGGTATACAAATGATAAACTGTTGCAGTTGTGCCTTCTGAAAATAAGATCCTAACTTCTTTGATTAGTTTCTTTGATTCAAAGAAATGCTGAAGCTGTGTGATTTTATTATATTACTGTAAAATCATTTAATTTTGTGCAGACGAAATTTCGTGGTTTTGGAAAAAAGACAATTTCGTTGGGACTTGAATTTGTGGAATTTGCATTTCAGGTAAAAACCAAGGGTCAAAATTATGTTTGTTTGGATTAAATTTCGTGGTAGAGGTGAACCATGAAATTAAATCCCCCAGGAAAATTAATGATTTTACAGTACAAGAATATGATAATGTTTATTCCAGCCATGATCGTACCATGCAAGATATTGTCTACAAACTAGTGCCAAATCTACAAGAAAGTAAGTAACCTTGTCAATTGATGATTATTTTTGATGAGGGAGTATAAAATTGCTGTGTTGTTCTATCGTCTGTCAGCAGATCAACTACGCTTGGTCTTAAAAAATAGGGGTCCCCAGGCTACTTTTGGAGCTATTCGCCAAAAAGTACTAATTTTGCGTAGATAAAATTTTTGGCAAAAATTAACCTAATTTGCATTTGGTCCAGGGATGAAACAAAATTTGAAGAAAAATATTTCAAAATGTAGCATCTTCATATACCCAAATCATGCACAACATAATGTGTACAAGTAGATGCATTTGAACAATTGTATTGCATTATTGTAAACCCATATAATTATTTTTTGTAATATGCCATTCCGCACACACTTTTCTTGCATGCAAAAAATAAAAAGTTAGAATATATTATTTTTGTGCTCTTTCACTCAGTTAATATTTTATGAGTTAACATTCATATGCGATCATAGGAACGAAATTTTATGTTTGTTTTTATCTAAATCCCTTTTGAATTTTTGAGCATGCGCACAGGATAGCATGAACCACTTTAAATACATGATTGAGTGATTATATTAAATTTTATAATTGCAGATGAGAAGAAACGCCAAATAGAATTCTACAGAAAGAGGGGACTTCAAATGCCTCATGGAGATGGTACTTATATTTGTTCTGGCTTTGCATGTGTCATAATTTATCTGCAAATTGTTTATTAGTCCCCCACCCTGTTGACAACAAAGGGAACTGTATCAAAGATAACGAAATTTTCTATAGAAAAATGTCAAAAAAATTTTTTTTAGTCTATCAATGATGCAGTTATCTTCGGTTGACGATTGCACTATGAAACAACTTTATACTGACCTTATTTATAATTGACCATTCATCATTGTAGACAAACTCCACCAGTATTGTAATCACTTCTTGAAAACAGACAAGCCAGTCTACTGGAAAACTTGCTGTTTTCCCCAAAGTCAATTTTGCGATTTTCCATAGTTCTAAAGAATAATGTTTATAAAGCAAAATTCAAAAGAAATTTTGTTAACATTTTAATTTTTAAGGAAGTTACAGTCGTTTATCTATTGAAGTACTTTAGCGAAATATGTCACCATAGCAACAATATATGTGATTTTGAAATAATTGATTGAAAATTTTTAAAGCTAAGATTATAAGGATCCACCATGAGCTTCTATGTAGGATAAGGATATCTCACCCGAGGGGTCGGATTTTAACCAGGGACGAGGCTTGCCGAGTTCCTTTGTTAAAATTCCGACCCCGAGGGTGAGATTTCTTTATCCTACATGGACTGTCTCATGGTGGATCATTTTTCTTCGACGCAATTCGTGAAAATATGAGTTTTTATCATTATTTAGCGTTCGTGGCGTCAACGTGACGTCATCATAACGTGGCATTTGCCGTACGTTCGCATTCAAAACAATCGATAGCATAACGTCGTAATGTGTCTACACAGTTATGCTCTGCCTAAGAAAATGCCCCTTAAATAGTATAGAACATATATTTGTTCTTCTTGTTAGCTAAATACCAAGTTTATTTACTATGCAGACGTAGTAGAAGTAAAAGTAGACCCACTTAAAGGTCGGAATAAATTCACGTGCGGTTGCTCATGTAAGAAAGATGTTGCTAATGTGAGATAAGATTTTCTTCCATTAGCAACGCGCTTATCTTACATTAGCAACGCCGAAGAAATAGTACTACATGGGTAAATTACTTGAAATTGAATCAATAGATATGCACTTTTTTCTTATTAAAAAAGCAGCTTTTTCAAAACCTTGTACATGTAACATAGCAATTGCCAGGTTTTCCTGGAGAATGGCTCATACACAAATGTGTCTGATAAACTTACTTTGCTGTACTGAAAAGAATGAACATTTCTGCAGGAAATAAAAGTTATTTGATAAAAAAATTGTAGTATTACCAAAGTAATTAAAGTAATTAAAAATTTCATCAGCAGAATTGCAACACTTAAACACTGTTTGAACTGAATTTAGGAGTAGGGGTGTCTGCTAATGACACTAAAATCACACTTGTAACTACGGTAGTTTTCAAGATTAGGCATTATGCCACAGCAGGACCCTCTGTAAACTGTGTCCACATACTTTTCATAAATGAACAATTTACCATTTATTTGTATAAATACACCTTTAGCCATTTACATAGAAAAAAATATGGCCTAGGTAAACATAGACACATATACTGTAAAATCATTTAATTTCGTGGTTTGGGTAAAAAAGACAATTTTGTTGGGACTTGAATTCGTGGATTTTGCATTCCATGTAATAAAACAGGGGTCAAAATTAATGTTCATTGGGATTAAAGTTTGTGGTTGAGGTGAACCACGAAATTTAATCCCCCACGAAAATTACAGTAAACAGCGATTTTAACATATCAAAACCAGCATCAATATAATTGTAAATAACATTATAGAGATCTTACAAAGCAGCAATCATTGACAGTCTTACAGTCTTTCCTGTCTCAGTTTCATGGAACAAAAAATAAAAGTGGCCGTATTAACAATTTGTTGTTTTAATCTTTTTTCAGCTTACGAAGATGACAAGAAAAATATTGAGAAGAGCTCTCCAGATAAGGAGGTTAATAAAGACCATCATCGTCTCGACGAACAAGTGAATGTGTGTCTCGAATGTCAGGAAATAAACCTTCTTAAATGTTTAAAACGTAAAATATTAAGACTATCATCTCAAGCTACTGTGACTCATTTGAAAAAATTTGTGGCTTTAAAGGTGTTTGATTCCACGGAACGTTATAAAGATGTAAGTATGATATTGAATCATCCAATTACATTCAAGTGTAAGTTTAGTTGACAGATCTTAGTACATGTAATGATATTGTGACTTTGGTGGTCATTTAGAGGTGACCAGTTCTTGTAGAGCATGCTTGTAATTATTTTAAACCTTTTGGTTATGGATAACCCATGAAAAAGCAAACACCAATTTTCAATGGGGTCCTGTGTTTTTGCTGAAGGGACAGCAGGTGGAAGAGACAGTGGTTGTGATACCAGGTATTCGGGCGCTATGCCCTAGCTCTTTCCTAAGGGACACCTTGGTTCTTTAACGTCATGCCCGGTGTATAGCACCGATACTCGTGAGACTACCTCTGGGTTACCAACCAGTTCATCTCTAGTTGGGTGGGAAACACAGAAAAGCGTTTCAGAAATGATCATATGCCCCAGCCGAGGATCGAAACCGGGACCTCTCGATCAGTAGTCATGCAGGCAATCTGCTTGACCACCATGCCACAACCTAATTTTAACCTTAATCTTTGATGAGGGGGTATAGTGTTTTGCACTTTATTGTCGGTTGGTTGGTAAACCAAATGGTTCAATAACTCAAGAACACTACCCTAGGATCTTCAAACTTTCCATGGAGGTTGGCCAGCAACGGTATATGACACCATTTTGATTTTGACATCAGTATAGATGTACAACAAGAATCGACGCTTGTTTGTAGATATATAGATCCAAGGTTCTATTGGGCTGGCATGGCGGCATAAATTTTTTACAAACATCTCTTGTTTTCTTGTAGATTGATATATTGTGTAACAATGAGTTACTAGGCAAGGACCACATGTTAAAGTTTATCATAGCAACAAGATGGAGACTGGCGGTAAGACATTGACTCATTATTATGTATAATATGTGATATGACATTGAAATTATAAGACTTTTAATTATTAAGAGCATGTAAAATGCATTGGTCAGTTTTTGACACAGCTTTCCAACTGAACATTGTGTATCAACGAAGTGAACAATCAGTATAACAAACTTATATTTAGAAGTAAGTTACAGAGCTACAGATAAGGTTTTCGTCCATTGGGTATTTTACCCCCAAGTTTCAATTTCAATAGGACTTTGACAAATTTTATTTGGGAATTAAATCAAACTAATAGGGTAAATATCTTTTATGTACTATTTTTATGCCCCCGTATCGATAGATCGGGAGGCATATAGTAATGCACCTGTCCGTCCGTTAGAACGTCCGTCCACCCTGGTTAACCTAAATTGACCGTTTCTTCTAGCATTAATATGGCTTGCTACAAAGCTTTCAAACTTGCATGGATGTTGTATATGAGCACTCTCCACGCGCCTGTATCACCTTACTCCACTTCACCTTGACCTAATTTTGGACTTAGACTTATTGAAAGGCCAAATTCTTGGTTAACCCAAATTGACCGTTTCTTCTAGCATTAATATGGCTTGCTACAAAGCTTTCATACTTGCATGGATGTTGTATATGACCACTCTCCACACACCTGTATCACCTGACTCCATTTTGACCTTCACCTTGACCTAATTTTGGACTTAGACTTATCTCCCCTTTAGTATTTTCACAATAAAATTTTGTCTGGAGCGTATCTTCAAAACTATTTAACATATTGACTTGAAATATGAAATATAAATAGATGGCAACTTGGAGAAGTGCATTGACAAAGAACCATAACTCTGCCGTCTTAAATTTCGAATTATCTCCCCTTTCGTGTTTTTATAGTCAAATTTTGCTCTGAGTATATCTTCAAAACTATTTAACATATTGACTTGAAACTTGGAATATAAAAAGATGGCAACTTGGAGAAGTGCAATGACCAAGCAATATAACTCTGTCTGTCTTAAGCTTTTAATTATCTCCCCTTTAGTATTTTCAGAATAAAATTTTGACCAGAGTGTATCTTCAAAATTGTTTAAGATATTGCCTTAAAACTTGATATATAAATAGATGGTAGCTTGTACATGTAGAAGTGCATGGACCAAAAACCATAACTCTGTCTGTCTTACATTTTGAATTATCTCCCCTTCAGTATTTTTATGATAATTGTTTGTCTGGAGCGTATCTTCAAAAGTATTTAAAATATTGACTTGAAACTTGGTATATGAATTGGTGGCAACTTGGAGAAGTGCAGTGACAAAGAACCATAACACCTGTATCACCAGATCTCACATAAAGTCAATCAAGGCACTGCTTTCAAATGTGGCATATTCGTTTACCATCATAAGTCCCTTATAGTTCAAAGCCATGTAACACTATCAAACATTTAAACTGAATAATGGCCTCTGATTGACTTAAAGCTTTTTATGGACATGGCTTCCACGGGGGCATAAGCGTTTATTGAACGCAGTCTTGTTCATTATATCATTCTTTTATTTTCGGGTATTTCAGATTGTCATTGCATTTTCTTACTTCCTCCTCTAAAAATTTATTGAGTTTTTAAGAAAATTAATTTGGTAATTACCCCAATATGCAGCTTATCTGTAGCTCTGTATTATGTTTATTATATATAATTATATACTATAGTGGAGGAGATATATTGATTTCATGCTTGATGGATGTCACTATGTAGTTTGTGCTTGCTTACCTTGACCACTGGTCGGATGTCAATAATACAGTTTTTATGTCGCCTGAATTACTTCTACAGGGTTGGCTTTGTGCGTTGCTTGTCCGGAGCAAAACTTTATCATCATGAGTTTAAATGACTACAAATTTGGTATAATATTATATCATATGTTTCATGCAGTGACTCAGAAGTGCAGTGTGCAAGAACAATACCTCTACCTTGCGCGATTTTTAAATTATTTCTTTTCCACAGCATAAATTGTCATTTTAAATTCAAATGAATGAACCAGTGGTGTCTCTGGAATGAGAACACCTCCTGTATCTGCACTATCCCCCCGAAACCTAAAATGACTCAACTCTCCTGGGTACCAGACATGGGCTAATCGATTAAAGTAACCATCATTAATTAAGGCTGTAATCATGATTACTCTACAATTACTTTATGATTACTTTAGGTTTATTATTGATCTATACATTATATTCGTTTTCGTATTATGTGAAAACTGACCAACATAATTAAATGAACAGGTACAAAATAAAATGTAATATATTAAGTGAATCTTCTGGAAATTATAAGTTGTAAATAAATTAAGTTTTTGGCTGAATTGATTTAAAGTTAGTTGCAGGTAACAAATATCAAAAACTTTATAGATCTGCATTTTAAGTAAAATAATATGGCTATACTAGCAATAATCTCTGTCTATAAAATGTCCAAATTTACACTTGGCAATTATCACCTAATTACCCAGTGTGTACCTAGCCCATATGGAATGTCAAATGGCGAGGAATAAAATAAACTCAAATAATAATAATTTCTCTCTGCAGGATGGACCACTTCTACTTCATTACAGAAAGAAGATGGAATTATAAATATTACCGGTACTGAAGATCCAACCAATGTTTGTGATACAGCTGCAGTAACATTAATTTACTGTTTAAGTTCTTAAATAAGCCATGTGGAATTAATATTGCTGACTATTCAAATTTACAAAATTAAGAGAATATTCCCTCTACAATTAATTTTGATCAATAAAGAAATTTTAATAATCACAAATATTTTTGCATGTTTAATATCTGAAAATCAAAAATTGCTATTTTTTCAATCTGCAGAAGTATCCATTTAATTTTACAGAGTCATAATTACAAGCTTATTCATTATACATCTGTGTAACCGACCATGTTCTTGTAACAAAATTTTACTATTGTGTGATTATCATCAAAATATTTCATGAAATTGTAGGGGCAGTTGCTAGTGTTCGTTTAAGCTCAATAACTTTTTGTTTTGGACGGAAGCCTATAGTTGCTGCTTTGTTTGTATTCTTTTGTTTTTCATTTTTTTGTTTTCATAAATTTTTATCGCTGATACTGTATTGACTTTCAATTGTCACGTTCTTCAATAATTTTGAAACATTTTGTTTTATTTACAAATAGTTGATAATATAGTTTGGAAACTTGATCAAAACATACACTAAAATATCTCAACCAAATATAAAGGTCTATGTAGCTTTAAAGCCCCATTGTCTTTCCTAATACTATTTTCTCGTCATCCGAGTAAACACAAATTGCTAAAAAAAAAAAAAAAAGCATGATTTATAGTCAAAGGGAAGCCACTCTTGCAAAATTAGTATTTGGCTTCTATACATTTAGTTAGATGTGATTTTTGGCAAACTATTTTGACAGATACAGTTACCATGCTGTCTTCAATCATTGGCCATTAGTTGATAACTGCGATTAGTTACCCCTTGTATTTACTTGGATGATCAGAAAAGGTTTTTTGAGAGATTATTGGGAACAGCCTTTTTAGCTCACCTGTCACATAGTGACAAGGTGAGCTTTTGTGACCACTCTTCGTCCGTCGTCGTCATCCGTCAACAATTGGCTTGTGTACAATCTAAAGGCAACAGTTTTGATCCAATCTTCATGAAACTTGATCAGAATGTTGTTCTCCATGAAGTCTAGGCCAAGTTCGAAACTGGGTAATGTGGGGTCAAAAACTAGGTCACCAGGTCAAATCTTAGAAATATCTTGTGTCACCAGTTTGTTCCAATCTTCATTAAACCTGGTCAGAATGTTGTTCTCTATGAAATCTAGGCCAAGTTTGAAACTGGGTCATGTGGGGTCAAAAACTAGGTCACTAGGTCAAATCTTATAAAAACCTTGTGTACACCCTAGAGGTCACCAATTTGATTCAATTTTCATGAAACTTGGTCAGAATGTTGTTCTCTATAAAATCTAGGTCAAGTTTGAAACTGGGTCATGTGGGGTCAAAAACTAGGTCACTAGGTCAAATCTTATAACAAGAGGGTCCAAAGGGCCCTGGGTCGCTTACCTGTTTGGCCTAGTGACCTAGATTTTGGCCCAAATGACACAGTATCTAACTTGACCTAGATTTTATAGAGATAAACATTGTGACCAAGTTTCTTAAAGATAGAGTCAAAATTGTGACCTCTAGTGTGTTCACAAGATTTTTCAATGATTTGGCCTCGTGACCTAGTTTTTGACCCCAGATGACCCAATATCGAACTTGACCTAAATTTTATAATAATGATCATTGTGATCAAGTTTCATAAAGATAAGGTCAAAATTGTGACCTCTAGTGTGTTCACAAGCTTTTTCAATGATTTGGCCTCGTGACCTAGTTTTGACTCCGGATGACCCAATATCGAAGTTGACCAAAATTTTATAGTGATGATCATTGTGATCAAGTTTCATAAAGATTAGGCTCAAATTGTGACCTCTAGTGTGTTCACAAGCTTTTTCAATGATTTGGCCTTCAAAGGCTTGTGACCTAGTTTTTGACCCCGGATGACCCAATATCGAACTTGACGTAGATTTTATAGAGATGATCATTGTGATCAATTTTCATAAAGATTAGTCTCAAATTGTGATCTTTAGTGTGTTCACAAGCTTTTTCAATGATTTGGCCTTGTGACTTAGTTTTTGACCCCAGATGACCCAATATCGAACGTGACCTAGATTTTATAGAGATGATCATTGTGATCAATTTTCATAAAGATAAGTCACAAATTGTGACCTCTAATGTGTTCACAAGGTTTTTCAATGATTTGGCCTAGTGACCTAGTTTTTGACCCCAGATGACCCAATCTCGAACTTGACCTAGATTTTTTTTCAGAGATGATCATTGTTATCAAGTTTCATAAAGATTAGTCTCAAATTGTGACCTCTAGTGTGTTCACAAGGTTTTCCTTTGATTTGACCTAGTGACCTAGTTTTTGACCCCAGATGACCCAATATCGAACTTGACCTAGATTTTATAGAGATGATCACTGTGATCAATTTTCATAAAGATAAGTCACAAATTGTGACCTCTAATGTGTTCACAAGGTTTTTCAATGATTTGGCCTAGTGACCTAGTTTTTGACCCCATATGACCCAATATCGAACTTGACCCAGATTTTACAGAGATGATCATTGTGATCAAGTTTCATAAAGATAAGGCTCAAATTGTGACCTCTAATGTGTTCACAAGGTTTTCCTTTGATTTGACCTAGTGACCTAGTTTTTGACCCCAGATGACCCAATATCGAACTTGACCTAGATTTTGTTAAGATGATCATTGTGACCAAGTTTCATAAAGATTAGGCCAAAATTGTGACCGCTAGAGAGGACACAACCCAATTGTTGACGGACGGATGGACGGACGGACGGACGACGGACGAAGAGTGATCACAAAAGCTCACTCTGTCACTTTGTGACAGGTGAGCTAAAAACCTTGTGTACACCCTAGAGGTCACCAATTTGATTCAATTCTCATGAAACTTGGTCAGAATGTTGTTCTCTATAAATTTAGGCCAAGTTCGAAACTGGGTCATGCCGGGTCAAAAACTAGGTCACTAGGTCAAATCTTAGAAAAACCTTGTGTTCTCTCCAGAGGTCACCGTTTTGATCTCATCATTATGACACTTGATCAGAATGTTGTTCTCTATGAAATCTAGGCCAAGTTTGAAACTGGGTCATGTGGGTTCAAAAACTATGTCACTAGGTCAAATCATATAAAAACCTTGTGTACGCGCTAGAGGTCACCAATTTGATTCATTCTTCATGAAACTTGGTCAGAATGTTGTTCTCTATGGAATCTAGGCCAAGTGCAAAACTGGGTCATGTGAGGTCAAAAACTAGGTCACTAGGTCAAATCTTAGAAAAACCTAGTGTTCACACCAGAAGTCACAATTTTGATCGTATCTTCATGGAATCTTGGTCAGAATGTTGTTCTCTATGGAATCTAGGCCAAGTGCAAAACTGGGTCATGTGAGGTCATAAACTAGGTCACTAGGTCAAATCTTAGAAAAACCTTGTGTTCATTCCAGAGGTCGTGGTTTTGATCCAATCATCATGAAACTTTATCAGAATGTTGTTCTCTATGATATCTAGGCCAAGTTTGAAACTGGGTCATGTTGGGTCAAAAACAATGTCACTAGGTCACATCTTAGAAAAACCTAGTGTTCACACCAGAAGTCACAATTTTGATCGTATCTTCATGGAATCTTGGTCAGAATGTTGTTCTCTATGGAATCTAGGACAAGTGCAAAACTGGGTTATGTTGGGACAAAAACTAGGTCACCAGGTCAAATCTTAGAAAAACCTTGTGTTCACTCCAGAGGTCGTGGTTTTGATCCAATCATCATGAAACTTAATCAGAATGTTGTTCTTAATGAAATCTAGGCCATGTTTGAAACAGGGTCATGTGGGGTCAAAAACTAGGTCACTAGATCAAATCTTAGAAAAATATTGTGTTCGCTATAGGGGTCACCATTTTGATCCAATCTTCATGAAATTTATATGGTCAGAATGTAGGTTGTACTGATACCTAAACCCATGTTCAACAGGTGAGCGCTATAGGGCCTTTCAGGCCCTCTTGTTGTTGTATTTTAACAAATTTTGCTTCAGGTTTCTATCTATGGACAATCGTCCATTTTTCATGTGTGTTCAAAACACAGCTGAATGCAGAGCAACAGATATATAGAGGATATTTGTATTTTACGGTGTATGATTAGCTGGTAAATCAAAGAGTGAGCAGCTGAAGTAATATTTTCACGTAATATTTTCACGAGTGAAATATGTATATGTCAGCTGCTCACAAGGTGAATTACCAACCGATCATACACCGTAAAATTCTTCAAATAGACTTAATTAGTTATATGCCCCCAATTGATTTGAAATTCCCCTCTATATGCCTGCAATGGCTTTAATTTCATCCATGTTTTAACATTTATGTACATTTAGTGTTCTGTTACTTGTAAAAGATTAAGAAAATAAGTAAAACTGTTTCATTATTTTATTTTTGATGGTGGGGATATTTTTAGTAGTCCATTTGAGTGAAATTATCGGGGAATAATCCACCGTCATAGACCGTATGAGTAACATTACTCAATAGAAATCTTTGGAGCTTAATTGAATAACCTGCTCTAAAGGAAAACAAAATTTCAGTCAACAACATTCTATCATTTACCCAATTAAGAATGTTGAATACCCAATATATTTAAAATGTTCGGAGTAAATACCCAATTATACCAAAACCATATCTGTAGCCCTGCAGCTGTGTTTGATAGCAAGAGTGAATAAGATGATAAATATGTGAAAGTGCTATAATCTAAGGCTGTATATGTAAAGCTAGGAGAATTTGACACGATCCTGACCTTTATGTACTGTATGAATATATAACAAGGCTTTTATGTTGTGAAACATTGACCTGGGAATATAAATATAGACAATATATCAGCTGTTAAATTATACTCGATAAATATAAGGTCAAGATTCATGTTAAATTCTCCAAGCTATTTCACAGTAAGTCGATTAATCTAGACATTGCATGTATTTATTTGATCTAAATGTACAAAAAGTGTCATTGTATCAAAGTTTTACATTTTGTTTAAATCAACAAATTTATGTTAATGTTATTTTCCAAAGGTGCTTGTCTGTTATGTTTGAGTTGTGTGGGTATGCTTCAATTCATAACTAAAACACTCATCCAGTTTTCTAATTGGTCACTTTTCAAACTCCAAAAACTTTTACTGTGATCATATGTTCAATGATATTTTGCGCACATACATTTCATGTAATTGACTTCTCAATTCATTCTTTCAACAAAAAAATTACGTGCTTAAGTATACGTGGTCATTCATGCGATGAATTTTTCATTTTCATTAAACAAATGTGCGCAAAATGTCATAAAAAATATGGTCCACGTTTAGGTATCAGGGGTTTGAAAAGTGACCAATTAAAAAAGTGGTATTATTTGAGGTGTAGTCACAATTCTTCCATAACTCTGCTCTTCCATAAAATCAAAGTTCAATAATATTAGATAAATACTTTGTGCAATGCCTTTTAAACTGTTTTCAGTTGATCTATTTTTTTGTTACACAATAAAAATGTTAACTAGCAACCAAATTATAATTCCAATACAATCATATTGAAAATTATTTAATGATTTGAAGCTGTAGTGTAATGCTAATAGTGAAACTGTCCTGTGTAATCTTTGTCTGCTTTTAGTTGGTAAGCAAGTAGCTAAACATACATGTCACCAAATTTATTAGTCCCCTACCGGTTTTTAGCTCACCTGACCACAATGTGGTCATGGTGAGGTTTTGTCATACCGAGATGTCCGTCGTCCGTCGTGCGGCGTGCGTCGTGCGTCCGTCAACAATTTCTTCAAACGACTTCTCCTCCTAAACCGCTTGGCCAAATTTGATAAAACTTAAAAGGAATGTTCCTTGGGTGGACCTCTACCAAAGTTGTTAAAAAAATTCCAGTCCGTCGCATAACTAGGTCACACAGGCTAAAAATAGATTTTCAAAAAGGAAACTTCAAAAATCTTCTTCTCTGAAACCGTAAGGCCTAGAGCTTTCATATTTGGTATGTAGCATCACCTTGGGGTCCTCTACAAAGATTGTTAAAATTATGTCCCTGGGGTCAAAATTGGCCCCGCCCCGGGGGCCCTTAGTTTTACATAGAGTTATATAGAGAAAACTTTAAAAAATCTTCTTCTCCGAAATTGCGTGGCCCAGGGCTTTCATATTTGGTATGTAGACTCAGTTAGAGGTCCACTACAAAGATTGTTCAAATTATGTCCCTGGGGTCAAAATTGGCCCCACCCCGGGGGCCCTTAGTTTTACATAGAGTTATATAGGGGAAACCTTTAAAAATCTTCTACTCCGAAACCGCTTGGCCCAGGGCTTTCATATTTGGTATGTAGACTCAGCTAGAGGTCCTCTACAAAGATTGTTCAAATTATTCCCCTGGGGTCAAAATTGGCCCCGCCCCGGGGCCCTTAGTTTTACATAGAGTTATATAGAGAAAACCTTAAAAATCTTCTTCTCTGAAATTGCTTGGCCCAGGACTTTCATATTTGGTATGTAGACTCAGCTAGAGGTCCTCTTCAGATTGTTCAAATTATTCCCCTCGGGTCAAAATTGGCCCACCCTGGGGTCACCATTTTACTTAGATTTATATAGGGAAAAAATATAAAAATCTTCTTGTCTAAAACTACAATGCCTAAGAGCTTTGATATTTGGTATGTAGCATCATCTAGTGGTCCCCTACCAAGATTGTGCAAATTATGCCCCTGGGGTCAAAATTGGCCCAGCCCCGGGGGTCACCGTTTTAGGTTAGAAACCACCAAATAGATTTGCTCTATAGCTCAATGTAAATTGGCCATAGTAGGCCCCAATTTTCAACTTTTTTTAGTCTATAGCCACCTGAACCACATATATCATTGTAAAGAGGGGCATTTAAGCTTCAAAATAATGCAATAAAAAAGGGGGGTCATGTATCTTCTAAGAAAGTTTTTGTCCTTCAAACACGGTCTACCCGTTTTTACGCATGTCCGGATTTATGAGTTCTGGGTTTTACCCTAGTCTACTTTCACTTTGGTGTCAAGAACAAAATAGTGGAATAATACAAATATTACAGTTTTACTACACCACATGCATATTTACCAACCATTTAAACTCAATTTTATCATTCAACTCCACATTTGTCAAGAAATATCTCCATTTACAGGCAAACCAAAGTTTTTTTAAGGACTACTTGAGTGTATCACCACTTGGTCCGCGGAGGCATTTAGTGGTTCTTTACCTTAAGACAGCCTAGTTTTACTTATTAAAGTGATTTTTGCACTTTTTTCAATACTACTATGTATATGCAGCACACAACAATCAATTCTAGACAAATTGTGCATGGATTCTAGAAAAAATGACAAACACGCTTATGCGCCTTTAACGAGAAATTTGGCCAGCACCTACAAAATATTATGAATAGTGATTTTAAATTGGGTTGTATTTGTGAAAAACTGTTTCACTGAACACTAATTATGCTTTAGATGCCTAATAATGTGTCAATTCTTCATATTTAATCACAATTACCCCTGTCTGACACTAAAATAAGGTCAATTTTGGCATAAAAATGTCAATTTTAGAAGAAAAAAATCTGAAATTTTCTAGATTTTCATGATAAAAATCCAAATTTTCATTTTTTTACACAATTTAAGCAGATAAAAGTGGTCAAAACCCTATCTGGGATGCATTTCCATACATTTGAATGCAAAAAAATGAAAACATGAATTTAATAGAATTTTGCCCTTCTTTAGGTAAGAAACCACCAAATAGATTTGCTCTATAGCTCAATGTAAATTGGCCATAGTAGGCCCCAATTTTCAACTTTTTTTAGTCTATAGCCACCTGAACCACATATATCATTGTAAAGAGGGGCATTTAAGCTTCAAAATAATGCAATAAAAAAGGGGGGTCATGTATCTTCTAAGAAAGTTTTTGTCCTTCAAACACGGTCTACCCGTTTTTACGCATGTCCGGATTTATGAGTTCTGGGTTTTACCCTAGTCTACTTTCACTTTGGTATCAAGAACAAAATAGTGGAATAATACAAATATTACAGTTTTACTACACCACATGCATATTTACCAACCATTTAAACTCAATTTCATCATTCAACTCCACATTTGTCAAGAAATATCTCCATTTACAGGCAAACCAAAGTTTTTTTAAGGACTACTTGAGTGTATCACCACTTGGTCCGCGGAGGCATTTAGTGGTTCTTTACCTTTACATAGACTTATATAGGGAAAACATATAAAAATCTTCTTGTCTAAAACTACACTGCATAGAGCTTTGATATTTGGTATGTAGCATCATCTAGTGGTCCTCTACCAAGATTTTTCAAATTATGCCCCTGGGGTCAAAATTGGCCCCACTTGGGGGTCACCGTTTTACATAGACTTATATAGGGAAAACATATTAATATCTTCTTGCCTAAAACTACACTGCGTAGAGTTTTGATAATTGGTATGTAGCATCATCTTGTGGTTTTCTACCAAGATGTTCAAATTATTCTTTTGGGTGAAAATTGTGCAGGGTTTATAATCAGGTGAGCGATATTGGGCCATCATGGCCCTCTTGTCGACTATAGTTTTGCCCTCCGTCTGTCTGGCTATTAAGAAATCCTGCTATAACTCAAACAGTTTTCAACCTAGGTTTATGAAACTTGGTATGTGGGTAGGGACCAATAAGTAGATTATGCATGACTAATTTGTTATGATTCAGACAAAAATTATGGTTGACATGGCCACAAAAATTGTGGTTGACATGGCAACAAAAACATTAAAACCTGAAAACCAGGTAGGGGACTTCTGTATTGCTTTTTTAAGATATTTCTTCAGTATACTGTAAACCAAGAAATTATTTCACACAAAATTAATTTTGCGGAGTTCGCTAGTGGTGGAAAATCGCGTAAGTAAGTAGCCGCAAAAGTAATCGAATTGTTTGTGGACATCGTGGGAGACTTAAAACCGCGAATATGCCAATGATCGACAAGTTAGTATTCAGGAAAGTTACTTGGTTTACAGTATAAGTTTGTCAGCAATTTTATTATTTATACATTTTGAAGCCTTCTTGAATAAATTTTACTTTTAGTTATATGTTTAATGATTCAATAGTCAATTTGCAATCACATGTTAAATTGTTTTGTTTAGAAAAGCAAACTTACAACCCTTACAGTGTTGGGTCAGTGCTTGACCAATGGTCACCATATTATTGAGTACATCATATTTTTTACATTGTTTGATCATTTATTGGTTGTTGTATTGCGTTGTTGCAAGTAAGCAACACTTTACTACACTATTTTATAATATAAGGTAGTAACTGTTTGTTTATTGTTTGTTCTTCTATCAGATGATCTTTGGTACAAACTATAAGTTCATCTTACCATACTTCCCAAGCTAGTTAAATCCAAAATATCCCGGTACAAGTTATGGAGCAAAATATGTCACAAGATGCACTTAAATGAGATTTTAAAGAGATTTAGATGCATAAACAAGGAATGAATTAATTCTAGTGGTTATAAATATTGGACAGAAGATCATAAATTTAATCAAATGAACTTGGAAAGCCAGAAATTAACCACGAAAAAAGGAGTAACTCCACTTTAATAGGAGTACTTGGCAGGTAAGTCAAAACTCGGACACCTAGAGGATCTATAAGCTTATCTTGCTCTACTGTCCTTACTTCTGGAAATGGATACCAGAATAATGTGACATTTGGATTGTTGTAAAAGGTGACTGCAAGGACAAGATGTTACTTTACTTTATACTATAACGGTGGCGAGCGGATATCCCGCTTGACTGCTGATCGAGAGGTCCCTGATTCAATCCCAAGTTCGATCCCCGGCCGAGACACTTGATCATTTCTGAAACACTTCATTGTTTCCCACCCAACTAGAGATGAACTCGTTAGCAACCCAGAGGTAGTCTCGCGAGTACCGGTGCTGCACACTGAGTACATTAAGGAAACAAGGTGTCTCTTCGGAACGAGCTAGGGCAGCGCGCCCGGATACCTTGTATCACTCCAATGTCTCCACTACTCGCTGTCCCTTCAGCAAAAACACAGAACCCCATTGGAAATAAGTGCTTGCACTTTCATGGGTTATCCTTGACCGAAAGGTTTAAACAATTACTATTACTATCACATAGTGAAATATTGATACAACTCGTCTTACCATTTGGTAATACAAGTTAAACATCCCTAGCTGATGCGCCTCAAGACCAATGAAATATTCATGTAAGCCTTAAACACTGGTGACTTATGAGGCTCACTTTAGCTTCACACACAAGTGACATAATAGCTTGCCAATGCACACAAACAGAGGAACTAAAAGCTCTTCTAAGCTCAAACTTGTGTGAACCATATGCTTGTTGGAACAGTATTGGAAGAGGCTATATCGCTGGCCTAGAATGAGAAGGTCGTAAGTGCCAATCACTACCTTATAAGACTAATGCAAATTTGAAATCTATATCATAAGGCATTTCTTATGAGCCTATTTTCATGAAAATCGGAACTTGTCACGTCGACCAAACTGAAGTTGAAAAAGCTTGTTTTATTTACTATATAAGTAAAGAGTGATTGTCAGACAGTTTTTTTCTTGTTTTTTTTTTCTTCTTTTGCAGTTACGACCTTCTCATTCTAAGCCAGCGATGTGTATCCACAGACCTAAGAAATTATATAACAAACTTCAGTTTTTACTTCCCCAATTTTCCATCCATTCCATATAGTATATACTGTTTTATGTAATAAATGAGTGAAAATTTGGGGATGTTAAACTCTGGGTTTTTTGCTGTCCTCCAAGATCAGTTTTCAAAGAAAACATACAAATGGCATACAAGAAAGTCTATTTATTTTAAAGTAATTTTTAGAAAAGTATACATTTAATACATGCTATATATAGGTTGTGATGGTTAAATTTGAACCAGATTATTTGCATTTACCATAAATAGTTACCTATATGAGGATAAGTAACATACTTCTATATGAAGTCTTTACCTATAGCTGAACATATAAACAGACAGTAACCTTCTGTAAAATCATTTATTTTTGTTGGTTTTGGTATAAAAGACAATTTCGTTGGGACTTGAATTCGTGGATTTTGCATTTCAGGTAATAAAACAAGGGTCAAAATTAGTGGTTGAGGTGAACACATGTGTTAATGTATACAATACAATTACTTCAGAGACGCCCTCTGTAGAGCAACAGCCTATAGTAAACAGCACCTTCAAAACTTCCCTTAGTCGCTATTAACTATAAATTAAACCTCCGACTTAAAGAGAAAACATGAACCAATATTTGCAGCTCCAAAAAGGAGTTGCTCTACAGAGGCGGTACGGTATACTAGTATCATCCTTGACAACAATTTGAAATATTTTTAATACAACAACCTGTCGGAAATATTCTCATACAACAGGTGTCATCTGAAATATATAGTCTACAATGGGTACACCGTCTATTTTTAGAACTGGAAAAACCGTTACTTGGGACTGGTGATTTTCAGGTAAAAAGTGATTTTCTATCTACTAACTTGTGATCCATAAACATCAACTAGCGCACCGTATGCCTTAAGGGTTACCACGTTCAGGTTGTCATCAATTTCGATGGAAAGATTCCTGTAGCCAAGACAAAATTTAAATTTTCAAATAAAAAAATGGTACCGGCTATTTTGTTTAAATGGAGAATCGTTTCAAAGAAAATAATGACAATCTGTACGTGACAACTCTTTAGGCGTACGGTGCGCTAGTTAAGGTTTATGGATCATAAGTTGTTGGATAGAAAATCAGATATTTACCTCGTCCAAACTGAAAGCCACCCGTCCCAAGTAACGGTTTTTCCAGTTATAAAAATAGAGGGTGTACCTAGTGGTCTAGGAACTTGACTTACCACTGATGGTCAGCAACAGTATAATTCAAATTACTATTTAATTGAGCTCACACTAGCAACAAGTGTTACCTTATGCCCATCAATAACAATTTATCAAACGGACATGTAATGTGGGGAGTGGTGGTTTAGAGGTGGGGTATGCGCTTTAGGATTGAGAGGTACCTAGTGCAATCCTAATCGGCGCCACTGGTTAATTTCTCTGAGCAAGAAAAACCCACAATTCGAGGGGTGCCCGCAAGACTGTAGTAACTGCATATAAATAAAGAAGGACTTACTACAGTATTGCGGGCACCCCTCGAAATCTCCACTCGACCAAGGTGTGAATTGGTACTTATAAGGGTGGTGTCTGTACATGTTGGCAACACACAAACCAGGAGAGAAATTTTCTCTCTATGGTTTCCTTAGGTAACCCAATGAAGAGGGAATGTTAAATGTCAAAGGGTGGCTGGATTGCTGAAATATTCACATTGATTATGTTCTTGAAATGTTGGTAGAGTGACATGGATACTTCTGTGTGAACCTGAGACATACATTTACATGCAATACCTATATACATAATATAGATAATACATTGATTTAATTTCTAAGAAACAAGCTCTGCTGTTCCTGAGTACATGTTTATTATGCAATGAGACTCTTCATCTTAGCCATTGGAGAGTTCTGTGATTTGGGTTCAAACTTTAAATGCTTTGTCATCCGATGTAACACAGAGGCAGTGACTTTCAGCTGTAATTTACCATCTTTCACCAGCCAGTCGGCCATTGCTCTGTTCACAAACGTCAGATACTTTGTGAGACTCATACCCCTTAACAGCTTTGGGAATTGTTCCTTTAAGCACATCATCATCAGTGACCCTATAGTTGGATATCTGAAGGCACCTTTCTCTGAAATAATATTCAGAAATCATACAAAAACTTTGAAGCAAGCCATATTGATGTAAGACAAAGCAATCAATGTGGGTTAAACAGGATGATTACTATATCGCTGGCTTAGAATGAGAAGACCATAAGTACAAAATCAAGATTTTGTGAAAACAAGAAAAAACTTATGATAAAATAAGCTACTTCAACTTCAGTGTGGTCAACATGACAAGTTCCGATTTTCATAAAATAGGCTCTTAAGAAGCGCCTTGTGATGCTGGTTTTGAATATAAAATCAGTCTTATAAGGTTGTTAGCAGTACTTATGACCTTGTCATTCTAAGCCAGCGATATTCCTATATCTATCGATACGGGGCATAAAAACTTGTGAAATAGCTAGTGTTACCACCCTGGTTTTATGAGAAACTACCTAACACTACAGAGTAGAGCTCTAGTCACTTTATAAATGAAGTTATTCACGTTTCAAAGGTTTGTCTAATTATAGTTTGTTCAACGAATAACTTGAAATTCGGGTTTGGTCTAAAGCGGGAACATTGCTCGTGCATGGTCATTGGTACATAGGCAAATACTGGGCGTTTCTCGCCACTCGAGGTTTTGTTGGCAGTTGTTATCACAGTGCTATTTCTTTAAAAATTAGTAGAATGTCGGATAAGGAAAGTGAATTAAAATCTATAGCCGTAGACGAACTCGGAGAGTATTTGAATTCGACAAATTAAAGCGAGCTTTTTAAAACAACGAAAGAAACTGAATAGAATAGCGGACGGCCCGCCCGCGGGATGGCCTACTACTCAGGAATATGAATATCGCGAAGTTGCCAGTGACGTTGAGGATAAAAATTGTATTCGTCGGGCGAAGGACCGTGCAAAAGCAAGGCTGAGAAGTTCAAGAAATCTGATACATGTTCTTCTGCAAATCCTTACAAGGGTAGTACAGGTGCTTCTAGCGGTAGTTACAATGAGGTATGCCAATTTAAGCTTTATGCAATTTTGTTGAAGAATGTCGAGCCTAATGTTCTTATATGCAATAGTTTATGTATGCTGCAAAACTACAAGGGCGCATGTATGTAAAATTGACGATGATTATCACATGTTTAATATTGATAAAGTCATTTTAATTTTCTATAACAATAGTATTTGAACTATGCTATGCGTACAATTGGAATTTCGTTCATAAATACAAAAGTTCAATTTGCACGTGTTTCAGTTGTAGTATTACATAGAATGGGTCGAAACGATAGTTGTTTATACAGTGTACAAACATAGATTTCAGTATTTAGACTATATTATGAGCAAAATTGGAATTGCATTCGTAAACTCAAAAATCGATTTAATCGTGATTCAGTCGTTGTGATGGAACGTGTCTAGACGACAGTTTTCAGTCACGTGCTTCTTGCACAGCTATGTACTGTAAACTCTAAGAATTGCAGGGCTTTAAATTTCAAGTATGGTTATCTAATCGCAAGTTATCGTGTGTTATAAGCATTCGATTTAGTACTATTTAATTATTGTTACTTATTAAATTAATTTTTGTATATGATAGTCTTTTCGCAGTCGTTTTCGAATGGCAGAGACATGGTGGAAGGAAGTCTGTGTCTGCTAAAGACAGTTATGTTAAGGAAACACTAGAAGATAGATTACTTGTATCTAAAAAATTAATTTGTGAAAATAAGTAAGGCTTATATTTGTATTTTCACGGAATGTTTTATTTACAAAAGAGACATTTTTTATTTGAAATAATGTTATTACTACTAGTTTATAGAAATATGTTTCATGATAGAAAAATAGAAATACTTATTGAAAGTCTTTCAGATACTGCTGTTGCTAGTGGTTGAATGCCATGCCTATGCTAAATACAAGTAGCGGAATGCCACGTTTCGTGCTGTGTAAGTGTTTTGTGCAGTGCAAGTGGCGGAATGCCACGTTTTGTGCTTTGTAAGTGTTTTGTGCTGTGCAAGTGGCGGAATGCCATGTTTTGTGCTGTGTAAGTGTTTTGTGCTGTGCAAGTGGCGGAATGCCACGTTTTGTGCTGTGTAAGTGTTTTGTGCTCTGCAAGTAGCGGAATGCTACGTTTTGTGCTGTGTAAGTGTTTTGTGTTGTGTAAGTGTTTTGTCTTGTGTAAGTGTTTTGTGCTGTGCAAGTGGCGGAATGCTACTTTTTGTGCTCTGCAAGTAACGGAATGCTACTTTTTGTGCTCTGCAAGTAGCGGAATGCTACGTTTTGTGCTGTGTAAGTGTTGTGTACTGTGCAAGTGGCGGAATGCCACGTTTTGTGCTGTGTAAGTGTTATGTGCTGTACATGTGGCGGAATGCCACGTTTTGTGCTTTGTAAGTGTTTTGTGCTGTGTAAGTGTTTTGTGCTGTGTAAGTATTTTGTGCAGTGTAAGTGGCGGAATGCCACGTTTTGTGCTGTGTAAGTGTTTTGTGCAGTGCAAGTGGCGGAATGCCACGTTTTGTGCTGTGTAAGTATTGTGTGCTGTGCAAGTGGCGGAATGCCACATTTTGTGCTGTGTAAGTGTTTTGTGTTGTGTAAGTGTTTTGTGTTGTGTAAGTTTTTTTTGTGCTGTGCAAGTGGCGGAATGCTACTTTTTGTGCTCTGCAAGTAGCGGAATGCTACTTTTTGTGCTCTGCAAGTAGCGGAATGCTACGTTTTGTGCTCTGCAAGTAGCGGAATGCTACGTTTTGTGCTCTGCAAGTGGCGGAATGCCACGTTTTGTGCTCTGCAAGTGGCGGAATGCTACGTTTTGTGCTCTGCAAGTGGCGGAATGCCACGTTTTGTGCTCTGCAAGTGGCGGAAAGCCACGTTTTGTGCTCTGTGATTGGTGGATCATCAAGTGTGTGTGCGTGTCCTGATAATGGTGAAGTGATGAATGATATCGTCAGTGGTTTGGCTCCATGGTAACGGGAATGTCGGAAAAGGACGCTGCTGATCTGTGACGGATTACAAATGCCGTATCAATATAAGTATTACTTATTTTAGCTTATTATAAGACAAGTTAAAATGTGAACGCAAATTGAGACTGTATGTTTACAACGCCAGGTATAGATATGTATATATACAATGTATATGTACCATCTGAACATTTAAACTTAATAATTCTTTCTTTGTTGGCTCGAAAATAGCTGCCAATAATAGCCTTATTCCTATTTTGTGTTTGTTGTTTTGTTGTTTGGTTTGTATTTGGACAACAACTTTGATAAGTGAATAATAAAGTTACTCACGAATGTATCGTGAGTAAATGAAGTTATTCACGTTTCAAAGGTTTGTCTAATTATAGTTTGTTCAACGAATAACTTGAAATTCGGGTTTGGTCTAAAGCGGGTAAATTGCTCGTGCATGGTCATTGGTATATAAGGCAAATACTGGGCGTTTCTCGCCACTCAAGGTTTTGTTGGCAGTTGTTATCACAGTCCCAACCCACCCACCCATTTATGGGTATTTCAGTTTCTGTGAGAATTTCGACATATAGTAGATTCAATAAGTAATACTAATGAGGGAACTATCCCATTCGAGAGAATAGAGGGGTTTATCGTTAACTCTGGTACATTTATGTATGCATAGTTACACCTACATAAACATACTTTACCTGTCGGTTTATATAAAGTTTATAACCATTCTCGATTAACTTTGAAAGATCTGTACAATGAGTGATTTGGTTAAAAGCTTTTTATGACCAAATAATATTTGTTTGGTCTAATTACCTTCGATTCATTACTGACAAAACAATTTATTGGAGTTTTAGTTTCGTTTCAGGATAACCAGTATTAACATACGACAACCATTTGTAACAGATTACGATATCTACAAGAAGTATTTCTACAAGAATATCAGCTTGTATTATTAAGTGTAAAAATCGAAAATAGCTGCCAATAATAGCCTTATTCCTATTTTGTGTTTGTTGTTTTGTTGTTTGGTTTGTATTTGGACAACAACTTTGATAAGTGAATAATAAAGTTACTCACGAATGTATCGTGAGTAAGTGGATATTTCTGCAGGCAAGACGAATTTTGAATGTAAGTCATCTGACAAGTGGAAATATTAGTGATCAGGCACATAGATATGTATCTTATAGAATACGCCAGGCATGAATATACTAAACTCCGCAGCAGATTTCGGAATATTGTTCATGTACATTTTTGTTGTAACTTTGAAATATCCCGAATTTGTTACGCAAATAAGCACAGACAGCTATGTGCCTGGTGTTTTTAAAAACATCTTAGTAGAGGTCTTTAATGAACTATATAACGCTAGTTGCAATTGTAGCAAATTTTGTAAAATAGTGAAATTTGCCAATATTGATAGATCAAAAACCACCAAATAGAATTGTTCTTTAATTCAATGTAAAGTGACCAATGTCAGCCGACAAAAATGTCAACTTTTTGTGCATGGGCCCTCTCAAAATCTAATAACCAATAGAAATAGCATCCAACTTCAAGAAAATGAAAAAAAGTATGCAGTCACGTATGATATCAGAAAAATTTGGTTTGTCAAACGCAGTAAACAGATTTTCTCACACATGGTCAGAGGCCACTAAAGCCAGCACGGTCGTCGGTTGGTTGAAAAAGTGAAGGGAAACCCGTAAGGATAGAATTGCATACAGTGTGATTGGATAAAAATGCTTTGTTTACAATTTTAAATGGTTGTCAAAATTGAGGAATACAATGTTTTCTGTGCAGTTTGAAATATTTGACAATAGCTGTATAATTTACTTTTTGATGGCCTTTTCAGAAAATTTGCTGATTGGCAGTATTTTGGGTATTTTGGTCACTCAAGGTGTGGGTAGGGATGTTTCAATGAAAATTGTAAAAAATCAAATATACTAGTGTTATTTTTTGTCATTTATGAACTAATTGAAGGAATGAATATTGATTTTTGTGCCAACACTCGATTTTAATAACCGATTTGGGGACTTGTGCTATAATGTAGGTCTATGGGAAATGCAATAGTGGTCTCTGACCCCACATACCGATTGACTCAAAATCTTTTAGCCCCAATCCTACTTTCATATTCAAGCCAGAATGCCAAATATTTCTGAGTAAAACAATTTAACTACATCACATACATGCATACAAAGCATTTAAACCCAATTTCATGATTCTGATGCAGATTCGGCAAGACATACCCCCATTTCCATTATGATAAAAATTGGGGTTAACAAGGCAACAATAATTGTGGTTAACATGGCAACAAAAATTGTGGTTGACATGGCAACAAAAACATTGAAACCTGAAAACCAGGTAGGGGACTTCTGTACTACTTTGTTCATTATTAGCTTTAAGATATTTCTTCAGTATACTGTATTTACCAAGAAATTATTTCACACAATTTAATTTTGCGGAGTTCGCTAGTGGTGAAAAATCGCGTAAGTGAGTAGTCGCAAAAGTAATCGAAATGTTTGTGGACATCGTGGGAGACTTAAAACCGCGAATAATGCCAATGATAATATGCCAATGATCGACAAAACGCGAAAGTTAGTATTCGCGAAAGTTACTTGGTATACAGTATCAGTTAGTATTTAAACATTTTGAAGCCTAGTTGAATAAATTTTACTTTTAGTTATATGTTTAATGATTCAATAGTCAATTTGCAATCACATGTTAAATTGTTTTGTTTAGAAAAGCAAACTTACAACCGTTACAGTGATGGGTCAGTGCTTGACCAATGGTCACCATATTATTGAGTACATCATATTTTTACACTGTTTTGATCATTTATTGGTTGTTGTATTGCGTTGTTGCAAGTAAGCAACACTTTACTACACTATTTTATAATAAAAGGTAGTAACTGTTTGTTTATTGTTTGTTCTTCTATCAGATGATCTTTGGTACAAACTATAAGTTCATCTTACCATACTTCCCTAGCTAGTTAAATCCAAAATAGGAGTGATGAAGCAAAATATGTCACAAGATGCACTTAAATGTGATTTAAAAGGGATTTAAATGCATAAACAAGGAATGAATTAATTCTAGTTGTTGTAAATATGGAACAGAAGATCATAAAATTAATCAAATGTACCTTTGTTCCAAGTTTGGTGAGCTTGGAAATCCAGGAATTAACAACGAAAACAGGAGTAACTCCACTTTAATAGGAGTATTTGGCAGTAAGTCTAAACTCGGACACCTAGAGGATCTATAAGCTTATCTTGCTCTACTGTCCTTACTTCTGGAAATGAAACCCATAATTATGTGACATTTGGATGTTGTAAAAGGTGACTGCAAGGACAAGATGTTACTTTACTTTTTACTATAACGGTGGCGAGCGGATATCCCGCTTGACTGCTGATCGAGAGGTCCCTGATTCAATCCCAAGTTCGATCCCCGGCCGAGACACTTGATCATTTCTGAAACACTTTTCATTGTTTCCCACCCAACTAGAGATGAACTCGTTAGCAACCCAGAGGTAGTCTAGTCTCGCGAGTATAGTTGCTGTACATTGAGCACATTAAGGAAACAAGGTGTCTCTTCGGAACTAGCTAGGGCAGCGCGCCCGGATACCTTGTATTACTCCACTGTCTCCTCTACTCGCTGTCCCTTCAGCAAAAAACACAGAACCCCATTGGAAATAAGTGCTTGCACTTTCATGGGTTATCCTGGACCGAAAGGTTTAAACAATTACTAATACTATCCCATAGTGAAATATTGATACCACTCGTCTTACCATTTGGTAATACAAGTTAAACATCCCTAGCTGATGCGCCTCAAGACCAATAAAATATTCATGTTAGCCTTAAACACTGGTGACCTATGAGCTCACTTAAGCTTCACACACAAGTGACATAATAGCTTGCCAATGCACACAAACAGAGGAACTAAAAGCTCATCTAAGCTCAAACATGTGTGAACCATATGCTTGTAGGACAGCAATGAATGAGGCTATATCGCTGGCCTAGAATGAGAAGGTTGTAAGTGCCACTCACTACCTTATAAGACTAATGCAAATTTGAAATCTACTAGTATATCATAAGGCATTTCTTATGAGCCATTTTCATGAAAATTGGAACTTGTCACATTGACCAAACTGAAGTTGAAAAAGTTTGTTTTACTATATAAGTAAAGAGTGATTGTCAAGACAGTGTTTTCTTGTTTTTTGTCTTCAAAATATTGATTTTGTAGTTACGACCTTCTCAATCAAGCCAACGATGTGTATCCACAGACCTAAGAAATTATATAACAAACTTCAGTTTTTACTTCCCCAATTTTCCATCCATTCAATATAGTATATATTCTTTTATGTAATAAATGAGTGAACATTTGGGGATATTAAACTCGGGTTTTTTTGCTGTCCTCCAAGATCAGTTTTCAAAGAAAACATACAAATGGCATACAAGAAAGTCTATTTATTTTAAAGTAATTTTTAGAAAAGTATACATTTAATACATGCTATATATAGGTTGTGATGGTTAAATTTGAACCAGATTATTTGCATTTACCATAAATAGTTACATATATGAGGTTAAGTAACAGACTTCTATATGAAGTCTTTACCTATAGCTGAACATATAAACAGACAGTAACCTACTGTAAAATCATTTGTTATGCCCCCGGAACCGATGGTTCGGGGGCATATTAAAATCGCACCGTCCGTCCGTCAGTCCGTCCGTCAGTCCGTCCGTCCGGATTCGTTTCCGCTCAATAATTCAAGCAGTGTTTATCCGATCTTCACCAAACTTCATGAAAATGTGTAAGGCCATGAGATCTAGGTCAAGTTCGATAAACAGTCAAATTGACCTAGCCGCTTCAGAGTTACGGCCCTTGACACATAGAAAAATGGCGTTTTTTTTGGTTTCCGCTCAATAACTCAAGCATTTGTCATTGGATCTTCACCAAACCTCATGAAAATGTGTAAGGCCATGAGATCTAGGTCAAGTTCGATAAACAGTCAAATTGACGTAGCCACTTTAGAGTTACGGCCCTTGACACATAGAAAAATGGCGTTTTTTTTGGTTTCCGCTCAATAACTCAAGCATTTGTCATCGGATCTTCACCAAACCTCATGAAAATGTGTAAGGCTACGAGATCTAGGTCAAGTTCGATAACCAGTCAAATTGACGTAGCCACTTTAGAGTTACGGCCCTTGACACATAGAAAAATGGCGTTTTTTTTGGTTTCCGCTCAATAACTCAAGCATTTGTCATCGGATCTTCACCAAACCTCATGAAAATGTGTAAGGCTACGAGATCTAGGTCAAGTTCGATAACCAGTCAAATTGACCTAGCCGTTTTAGAGTTACGGCCCTTGACACATAGAAAAATGGCGTTTTTTTTGGTTTCCGCTCAATAACTTAAGCATTTGTCATTGGATCTTCACCAAACCTCATGAAAATGTGAAAGGCTATGAGATCTAGGTCAGGTTTGATAACCAGTCAAATTGACGTAGCCACTTTAGAGTTACGGCCCTTGACACGTAGGAAAATGGCGTTTTTTTTTGGTTTCCGCTCAATAACTCAAGCATTTATCATCTGATCTTCATCAAACCTTTTGAAACATGAAAAGGTGTACGGCCATAAGATCTAGGTCATGTTAGATAACAAGATTTCAAATTGACCTACACGCTTAAGAGTTATGGCCCTTTACACAAAGAAAAATATGTCAATATCACATTTGCCCAATATATTATGACACATCTGTGACGGTGCTGATATCTTAACGTTACGTTACTATCAAAGCATGCACGGGGGCATGTGTCGTCCTATGGAGACAGCTCTTGTTTTTGTTAGTTTTTGGTAAAAAAGACAATTTCGTTGGGACTTGAATTCGTGGATTTTGCATTTCAGGTAATAAAACAAGGGTCAAAATTAATGTTCGTTGGGATTAAAGTTAGTGGTTGAGGTGAACCACGAAATCCACGAAATTTAATCCCCCACGAAAATTAATGATTTTACAGTATGTTAATGTATACAATACAACTACTTCAGAGACGCCCTCTGTAGAGCAACAACCTACCGGTAGTTATCAGCACATTCAAAACTTCCCTTAGTCGCTATTAACTATAAATTAAACCTCTGACTTAATGGAAAGATTCCTGTTTTAAATAAAAAAGCCAGTACAAAATTTAAATTTTCAAATAAAAAAATAGTACCAGCTATTTTGTTTAAATGGAGAATCGTTTCAAAGAAAATAATGACAATCTGTACGTGACAACTCTTTAGGTGTACGGTGCGCTAGTTTAGGTTTATGGATCATAAGTTGTTTGATAGAAAATCAGATATTTACCTCGTCCAAACCGAAAGTCACCTGTCCCAAGTAACGTTTTTTCCAGTTATAAAAATAGAGGGTGTACCCAGTGGTCTAGGGACTTGGTCAGCAACAGTATAAATCATATTACTATTTAATTGAGCTCACGCTATCAACAGGTGTTACCTTATGCCCATCAACAACAATTTATCAAACGGACGTGTAATGTGGGGGATGGTGGTCTAGAGGTGGGGGTATGCGCTTTAGGACTGAGAGGTACCGGATGCAATCCCAATCTGCGCCACTGCTTAATTTCTCTGAGCAAGAAAAACTCACAATTCGAGGGGTGCCCGCAAGAATGTAGTAACTGCATATAGATAAAGGAGGATTTACTACAGTATTGCAGGCACCCCTCGAATTCTCCACTCGACCAATGTGTGAATTGGTACTTTAAAGTCTTATAAGGGTGGTGTCTGTACATGTTGGCAGCACGCAAACCAGGAGAGAAATTCCCTCTCTATGGTTTCCTTAGGTAACCCAATGAAGAGGGAATGTTAAATGTCAAAGGGTGGCTGGATTGCTGAAATATTCACATTGATTCTGTTCTTGAAATGTTGGTAGAGTGACATGGATACTTCTGTGTGAACCTGAGACATACATTTACATGCAATACCTGTACATAATATAGATAATACATTGATTTAATTTCTAAGAAACAAGTTCTGCTGTTCCTGAGTACATGTTTATTATGTAATGAGATTCTTCATCTTAGCCATTGGAGAGTTCTGTGATTTGGGTTCAAACTTTAAATGCTTTGTCATCCGATGTAACACAGAGGCAGTGACTTTCAGCTGTAATATACCATTTTTTACCAGCCGGTTGGCCATATCTCGGTTCACAAACGTGAGATACTTTGTGAGACTCATACCCCTTAACAGCTTTGGGAATTGTTCCTTTAAGCTCAATATCATCAGTGACCCTATACCATTATATTCGAAGGCAGCTTTCTCTGAAATAATATTCAGAGATGATACAAAAACTTTGAAGCAAGCCATATTGATGCAAGACGAAACAAGAGCTATCACAGGAGTGATGAATCATACCCCCGCAGCACCGCCTTGACACAGGAATATTATTAAAAATTATAGTCTAAAAACACATTTGATGGAAATCTGCTGCTATAAAGATTGAAAAACACCATGATTGAAGGCTAATGAAAAAATTGATGAAGAAAATAATAAGTAACACACTAGTACAAAACAAAGTTATATTATTATAACTTTGTTTGCGGGGGTATAATGAAGTAACACACTGTTACACATCATATGCATCAACTGTTTGAAATTTCATGACTTTGTACCAAGCAATTTTAATATCCAGTAGGAAATGACAAAGTACAGAGCGGGCACGATTTGCATGACTATATAACCTTTGACCTCTAAGTGTGACCTTGACCTTTGAGATAGGGACCTGGGTCTTGCGCATGACACACCGTCTTGATGTTGTAAACATTTGTACTAGGCAATTTTAAAATCCAGTAAGAAATGACAAAGTTACAGAGCGGACACGATTTGCATGACTATATAACCTTTGACCTGTAAGTGTGACCTTGACCTATGAGGTAGGGACCTGGGTCTTGGGCATGACACACCGTCTTGATGTGGTGAACATTTGTACCAAGCAATTTTAATATCCAGTAAGAAATGACAAAGTTACAGAGCGGACACAATTTGCATGACTATATAACCTTTGACCTGTAAGTGTGACCTTGACCTTTGAGGTAGGGACCTGGGTCTTGCGCATGACACATCGTCTTGATGTGGTGAACATTTGTACCGAGCAATTTTAAAATCCAGAAAGAAATGACAAAGTTACAGAGCAGACACAATTTGCATGACTATATAACCTTTGACCTGTAAGTGTGACCTTGACCTTTGAGGTAGGGACCTGGGTCTTGCGCATGACACATCGTCTTGATGTGGTGAACATTTGTACCGAGCAATTTTAAAATCCAGAAAGAAATGACAAAGTTACAGAGCGGACACGGTTTGCATGACTATATAACCTTTGACCTGTAAGTGTGACCTTGACCTTTGAGGTAGGGACCTGGGTCTTGCGCATGACACACTGTCTTGATGTGGTGAACATTTGTACCAAGCAATTTTAAAATCCAGTAAGAAATGACAAAGTTACAGCGCAGACACAATGATACATACTGACAGACCGACAGACCAACATACCAACAGACCGACAGACCGACAGACCAACATGGTGACTCCAGTATAACCCCTTCAAACTTTGTTTGCAGGGGTATAACGATCAATTTGGGTTAACCATGGATGGACCGGCCAATTACTATATTGCTGGCTTAGTACAAAAATCTATATTTTGGGAAAACAAGAAAAAACTTTTACTTATGATAAAATAAGCTACTTCAACTTAAGTGTGGTCAACATCATACAAGTTCCGATTTTCTTGAAAATAGGCTGTTAAGAAGCACCTTGTGATGCTGATTTTAAATATGTATCAGTCTTGTAAGGTTGTTAGCAGTACTTACCACCTTCCCATTCTAAGCCAGCGATATGCCTATATATTTACAATTTTAAATGGTTGTCAAAATTGAGGAATACAATGTTTTCTGTGCAGTTTGAAATATTTGACAAGTGCTTAGCTGTATAATGTACTTTTTGATGGCTTTTTCAGAAAATTTTGTGATTGGCAGTATTTTGGGTATTTTGGTCACTCATGGTGGGGGTAGGGATGTTTCAATGAAAATTGTAAAAAATCAAATAGGCTTTGCCTATATACTGGGGTTATTTTTTGTCATTTATGAACTAATTAAAGAAATGAACATTGATTTTTGTGCCAACACTGGATTTTAAGAACTGATTTGGGGATTTATGCTATAATGTAGGTCTATGGGAAATGCAATAGTGGTCCCTGACCACAAACCGATTGACTCAAAATCTTTTAGCCCCAACCCTACTTTCATATTCGAGCCAGAATGCCAAATATTTCTGAGTAAAGCAATTAAACTACATCACATACATGCATACAAAGCATTTAAACCCAATTTCATGATTCTGATGCAGATTCGGCAAGGCATACCCCCATTTCCAGTATATCCCAAGTCTTTTACCAGACTATTTGAGTGTATCTGATTTTGGTCCGCTTAGGCATTTAGTGGTTATTAACCTTTATAGAGTAAGTATACATGACACTTACCAGACATGATAGGGTAATACAGAAGAACGTCCTCGGGACATTTAATCCTCAATATATCAACAGGTACTGGTGGTAGATTATTCTCATCAGGTCCTCCACCGGCTTCACGAGATGCATTCGTATTACTGTCCTGAGACCCTGGCGCTTTATTCTTGGCTGTAGTCCAACATTCTGGATCTATGTTGTAAAATAACCAAAGAAATAAAAAGCAACAAAAATTAACTTCAGGGAAACAAAATTTGTCACTCAATTAACCTTTAGTTTTGTTTGTTAGTTTGTTTGCTATTGATAGACAAGCGTAAGTGCTAGGTGATCAGTTTTCCCAACTATAATTCGATGGCTTAGAATGAGAAGGTTGTAACTACTACTTACGACCTTATAAGACTCATACAAATATTTGAAATCTGCTTCGCAAGGCGCTTCTTACGAGCCTATTTTCATGAAAATCTGAAATTGTCATGTTGACCAAAATGAAGTTAAAAAGTTTGTTTTCCTATAGGTAAAGAGTAAATTACAGACAGTTTTCTCTTGTTTTCTCAATGTATCGATTTTGTAGAACTTAACGACCTTCTCATTCTAAGCCAGCGAATTGGCTGCTATGACCTCTGGATGAAAAACAGACAGAATAATTTTTTAACGATACAAGGAAACTGGGTGAGATACTCTAGCTCTTTGACTACTTGGTTCTTTAGGTCAAAAACCACCAAATAAATTTGTTCTTTAGCTCAATGTAAAGTGACCAATAATAGCCCCCAAAAATGTCAAACTTTTGTCCATGGGGCCCTCTGAAAATCTCTCTATCCTTTGAAATAGCCCTAAACATCAAAACAATGGAAAAAAAACAGGGGGTCATGTATCATCTAAGAAAAATTTTGCTCATCAAACATGATGGACCTATTTTTGCACACCCTCGGACGGCTTCGTTCTGGGTTTTAGCCTAATCTACTTTCACTTCAATAAAAATGCCAAAATAACAAAAAATTATAAATAAAACAGTTTCTCTACTTTACCTACATTTGTACAAAGCCTTTAAACCCAAATAGACAATTCCAGTGCAATCTTGTCATGTCATAGCCCCACTTCCAGTCAATCAAAAGTTTTTTTAAGGACTACTTGACTGTATCTGAATTTGGCCCGCGTAGGCATTTAGTGGTTATTTACCTTAAGAAAACTGTTTTTTGCCTTTTTAAGTAATGTTTGCACTTTTTTCAATACTACAATCCATATGCAACACAAAAACACCTATTTCCAGAAAATTGAGGCATTATTTAAAAATATATTGACAATCTCATATAACCACCCATAAGGAGATTTTTGGGAACCGGCCAGCCTCATTTCATGCATATTATGATGGAATAGAATTGCATTGATTTTGTTTTAAATACGCAACATTTAACATTTATTTCATGTTAGATGCTTAAAAATGGTATTATTCTTCAAACTTTTATACAAAAAAATTGGTCTGATACTGGTATAAGGCAAATATTAGCATGGAGATGGCCATTTTTTACCCAAAAATACATATTTTTTCCACTTTTTTTAGGATGAAATGCAAATTTCACATTTTTTTTGGTGATTAAGACAGATTAATTTGATTAAAAAAACAAATAGAAATGTATTTTCATTAATTTAAATGCCAAAAAGTAAAGTTAGTTGGATGTTATAGGCTATTGACACCTGTTACTGGATGTAACTGTTTTTTAGTCAAAATCTGTATATTTTCACACCTTTATGGCAGGTGCAATTTCTATATTTTATGGTACAGTTTGTATTCAGAGGTGAATATACAAGGTTCTAAAATCAAGTAGGTTAAAATAAAATAAGATTTTAACTAATTTTAGGGATTTTGCTATTAAAATTAACTTTTAGGGTCAAATTAGGGGTTGAAAAGTAAAAATGCCATTCTCTACGGCACGTAAAAAGCATTGTACTGCTATTGGTTTCAAAAAAGGTGTTAAATGTGTAAATAAGGGTAAAAAGTTTGCTTTCAATGAAGAAAATGGGCAAACTAAATATTCTAGGTTAGGTAAAAGTGCATATGAAGCACGCATACATGAAAATGCGAATGTATTGACCTTTAAAGATGTCGATGGTTCGGATACGCGCGTGCGCCCGTTGCGCCCATTGGCATCGGAACGCAATATAATAGATGAGTTCAGTGTTGCTGACTCCAGTATTGGTCAACCTAACTCATTCACTAATAAACTGTACTGCCCTGTAAAGGTGCAGTCCATGTTTAATGAAAATATCAAAAAACATGCTGGTGCAAATAATAAATGTACTGGTGATCTCATTTTTGATAGTCACAATTCTAAGAAATGGGGCCTTGTATGGCAAGAAAGGTTAAAATGTAACTTATGTACATATGTAGGGGGTTATTACAAGCTCTATGAAGAGGTTGACACAAAGGGTAGAGGTAGAAGGCCAGCAAAAGCTAATGTTGGCTTTCAAATAGGCTTGTCAGCCACTCCCATAAGTAATCATGGTGCAGTCAAAATCTTAAATTGTACTAACATCATTGCCCCAACCATGAGTGCTATGCAAAAGCAGTCCAATTGTGTAGCAGATGCCATTACTAACATAAATAATGCCAACTTGAAGGAAATCAGACAAGAATTAGTGAGGGAAAACAATCAAATAGGTCAAAATAACCCAAAAGCAGTAAGATTAGAGGGTGACTCTTGTTATAACAACCCAATTTTTAATTCTGAGTGCACGCCATTTCAAGCCGGCACTTTAGCTACATCAACCATGTGCGAAAATAATACACGAAATAAAAAAATCATAGGTGTTCATGTAGCTAACAAGTTGTGCAATGTCGCGTCTCGGTTGCGAAACAAGGGTCAAATTGTCTCCTGTCCAAATCACCGTGGCCTCTGTACTGCGACAATAAGTGCGGATGAGCCGATTGGACAGGAAGACAAATGGAATCAAACGGTAGCGCATGAAATCTCTAAGGACCTTGATATTGCCTATTACACAGGTGATGGTGATAGTAAGGGTCATGCTGGTGTTGACAGAAGCCAGAATAAACCTGTTGTTCATCTTAAAGACTTAAGGCACCTTGCAAACTCAATGAAAAGACAAGTGTACAAAGCACCATTCTCTAAAAATATGCTTCAAGGGTACACAAAATCTAATATGAGGAATAGGTTTGCTCTCTCAGTTAAGGCAAGAAGCCTAGGTGAACTAAAATTAGCCCATAAACATTGTAATGGTGACTTAGAACAAATAAAGGCTTATATGCCCAAAATAATAAGGGCCATTATCTTATGTTTCAAGGGTTACTGTGGCGCGTCTTGCGCTAAAGACAGTTTTGTATGCGCCGGTAACTTTTCTCGGTCCAAATACTTCTTGCCCAGAAACATTAAAGTTAAAATGACCAGCAGTGATGAACTGCTTCTAAAAAGTTGCATAGAGTTACTGCTTGGACCTGACAGTCTGCACAAAACTAGGTTTCTAACTTCAACGCAAAAGTGTGAGGCTGTCAACAGGTCACACCAGGCAGTTGTCCCTAAAGCGACCACCTTTCCCCGTAACCATCCCGGCCGCATTCATGGCCAGATTCATAAGCTCAACCATGGTTTCTCAAAATCTGTACTTATGAAATGTAATATGCTTAAAGCAGGGATTACCAAAGGTTCTTCTGTAGTGAAACAACTGGCTTCTAAACAAAAACTGGAGCAGTTGTACAAAACTAACAAATATAAGTCTAAACATAAACAAACTAGGTATGCCGGCCGTCTACATAAGTATGAATTACATGAAAAAGTACATTATCAGAAGGGAATGACTGACCCTAAATTGAATTTTGAGAGTTAAGTACACCTCACAGAGCATAGTAATGGTATGCGCATAGGCGCTTCTTCACGACAAATCAAATAATAACAATAAAAATTATACGCGATGATTTTTAGCGTAAACTATCGAATCGCGCACGCGCACAAATTACACTGTCTTTCTTGTAAATATACCATTTTTTATATAAATATTTATGTTTTTGTACTTAGTGCTAATAAAAGGTTGCATGTGTATCTATTTTATATCTTTCCTTTACATCCTTGGTTGATGTATCAAACCAAACAGTCTGGGTACTTGCTGTCATAGCACATATGGTCCCGGACACATTTTCCCCGTGCAAAGCAAGTCTTCCTTTGCACATTAATTAAAATAGGCTCAATACTCAAATGTGACACATTAAAACATAGTGAGGTGTTACATAAATGGCTAAGGCAAACATCTGAGTCTAAAACAAGTTTTAAGTGGGCCATTAGAGCCAATCTATGAGTATAATACATTTTGCTCTGGGGCTCATGTGGAAAATGAACACTCATTCTTCCATATCTAACTCCCGAATGCCCACATGAGCCACCAGTCCAAATAAAACATCCCTTAATGGGCTCAATTTGTCTTTTTAAGTTCAATCTAATACTTATCTTGCTCCAAATAGCATCCATTTCCCTGCAGACGAAAAATAAATGACAAATAAATGACGTCTGCAATGTTGTCCCGGAAGTGTTTAGGTCAAAAACCACCAAATAAATTTGTTCTTTAGCTCAATGTAAAGTGACCAATAATAGCCCCCAAAAATGTCAAACTTTTGTCCATGGGGCCCTCTGAAAATCTCTCTATCCTTTGAAATAGCCCTAAACATCAAAACAATGGAAAAAAAACAGGGGGTCATGTATCATCTAAGAAAAATTTTGCTCATCAAACATGATGGACCTATTTTTGCACACCCTCGGACGGCTTCGTTCTGGGTTTTAGCCTAATCTACTTTCACTTCAATAAAAATGCCAAAATAACAAAAAATTATAAATAAAACAGTTTCTCTACTTTACCTACATTTGTACAAAGCCTTTAGACCCAAATAGACAATTCCAGTGCAATCTTGTCATGCCATAGCCCCACTTCCAGTCAATCAAAAGTTTTTTTAAGGACTACTTGATTGTATCTGAATTTGGCCCGCGTAGGCATTTAGTGGTTATTTACCTTTATCATGCCCCATGTATAGCACTGATACAGGGTTACCAACCAATTCATTTCTATCAGTGTGAGAAACACAGAACATTGTTTCACAAATGACCAAGTGCACCAGCAAATATTCAAATCAGAATCCCTCATTTAATTGTGAAGAGTGTAACCAACTACACCACCACACCATCTATATTTCTCCATAATACCTGTATCAGTTGATGGCACACTACCAACTTGTCCAACAATGACAGCCATACCTGCCAAGTACTCCTATTAAAGTGGAGTTACTCGTATTTTCACGTTAATTTCTGGATTTCCAAGTTCAACAAACTTTGAACAAAGGTACATTTGATTCATTTTATGATCTTCTGTCCCATACTCATAACCACTAGAATTAATACATTCCTTGTTTATGCATCTAAATCCCTTTTAAATCACATTTAAGTGCATCTTGTGATATATGTTGCTTTTTCACTCCCTATTAGTGATTTAATTAGCTTGGCAGGTATGCTCACCTAACACCCAGTCGGGGTATACTATAAAATCATTCATTTTCGTGGGGGATTAAATTTCGTGGATTTTGTGGTTCACCTCAGCCACGAAATGTAATCCCATCTAATATTTAATTTGACCCTTGTTTTTTATTACCTGAAATTCAAAATCCATTAATTTATTCCAAATTCCAATCGAAACGGTCTTTTTTACCAAAATCACGAAATTTCCTCCCATAGAAATTAAACCATTTTACAGTAACTTTTCACTCACCTAAATCCCAGTCTGGGTATAATTTGTCACACTGTGAAGTGAAGTCATCATCATCAAACTCTGATGGCAGCTTGTTTTCACGATAAACTGAAGATGCTTGCACTGGTACATTTGCCCAGATCCCGTGATCATCATCTGGTGCTATAGGTCCGGTCTGAGGAACATCTCGTGATCTGCATGTCTGAAACATCGAAATTATTGAGGAACATCTCGTGATCTACAAGCCTGAAACATGGACATTATTGAGGAACATCTCATGATCTACAAGCCTGAAACATGGACATTATTGAGGAACATCTCGTGATCTACAAGCTTGAAACATGGACATTATTGAGGAACATCTCATGATCTACAAGCCTGAAACATGGACATTATTGAGGAACATCTCATGATCTACAAGCCTGAAACATGGACATTATTGAGGAACATCTCGTGATCTACAAGCCTGAAACATGGACATTATTGAGGAACATCTCATGATCTACATGCCTGAAACATGGACATTATTGAGGAACATCTCGTGATCTACATGCCTGAAACATGGACATTATTGAGGAACATCTCATGATCTACATGCCTGAAACATGGACATTATTGAGGAACATCTCGTGATCTACATGCCTGAAACATGGACATTATTGAGGAACATCTCGTGATCTACATGCCTGAAACATGGACATTATTGAGGAACATCTCGTGATCTACAAGCCTGAAACATGGACATTATTGAGGAACATCTTGTAATCTACATGCCTGAAACATGGACATTATTGAGGAACATCTCGTGATCTACAAGCCTGAAACATGGACATTATTGAGGAACATCTTGTAATCTACATGCCTGAAACATGGACATTATTGAGGAACATCTCGTGATCTACAAGCCTGAAACATGGACATTATTGAGGAACATCTTGTGATCTACAAGCCTGAAACATGGACATTATTGAGGAACATCTTGTGATCTACAAGCCTGAAACATGGACATTATTGAGGAACATCTTGTGATCTACAAGCCTGAAACATGGACATTATTGAGGAACATCTTGTGATCTACAAGCCTGAAACATGGACATTATTGAGGAACATCTTGTGATCTACAAGCCTGAAACATGGACATTATTGAGGAACATCTTGTAATCTACATGCCTGAAACATGGACATTATTGAGGAACATCTCGTGATCTACAAGCCTGAAACATGGACATTATTGAGGAACATCTTGTGATCTACAAGCCTGAAACATGGACATTATTGAGGAACATCTTGTGATCTACAAGCCTGAAACATGGACATTATTGAGGAACATCTCGTGATCTACAAGCCTGAAACATGGACATTATTGAGGAACATCTTGTGATCTACAAGCCTGAAACATGGACATCATTGAGGAACATGTACAGTACAAACCTTGTATACTTCACTAACTAATTATTTCTTAATAAAACAGAGAGGGATATGGAAACAATGTGGGGGAAGGCCTCTTGTTTAAAAAAATGTTTGGCAACGTGAATTTCCAGATTTTTAATTTGGTCATTTATACCTGGATCACAAATCCAGATGATGTCTGTGTATCTGATGTAGAGCCAATGTCTAAGCGTATTGTATTGTAGAGATATTGATGTTGTAGTATGAGAAGGTCGTAAGTATAACCAAACAAATAAAAGCAACAAAAATAAACTTCAGGGAAACAAAATTTGTCACTCAAATAACCTTTTTTTTGTTAGTTTGTTTGCTATTGATAGACAAGCGTACGTGCTACGTCATCAGTTTTCCAAACTATAATTCGATGGCTTAGAATGAGAAGGTCGTAACTACTACTTACGACCTTATAAGACTCATAAATATTTGAAATCTGCTTCACAAGGCGCTTCATATGAGCCTATTTTCATGAAAATCAGAAATTGTCATGTTGACCAAAATGAAGTTTTAAACAAGAGGGCCTGAAAGGCCCTAGGTGGCTCACCTGTTGCACAATGGTCTAGGTATCAGTACAACCTACATTCTGACCATATTTCATGAAGATTGGATCAAAATAGTGACCCCTGGAGTGAACACAATGAATTTCTAAGCATTTGACCTAGTTACCTAGTTTTTGACCCAACATGACCCAGTTTCAAACTTGGTCTAGATTCCATAGAGAACAACATTCTGACCAAGTTTCATGAAGATTGGATCAAAATTATGACCTCTGGTGTGAACACTAGGTTTTTCTAAGATTTGACCTAGTGACCTAGTTTTTCACCCCACATGACCCAGTTTAAAACTTGGCCTAGATTTCATAGAGAACAACATTCTGATTAAGTTTCATAATTATTGGATCAAAACCACGACCTCTGGAGTGAACACAAGGTTTTTCTAAATTTTGACAGTGACCTAGTTTTTGACCCCACGTGACCCAGTTTTGAACTTGGCCTAGATTCCATAGAGAACAACATTCTGACCAAGTTCCATGAAAGTACAATCAAAATTGCGACCTCTGGTGTGAACATTAGGTTTTTCTTAGATTTGACCTTGTGACCTAGTTTTTGACCCCACATGACCCAGTTTCGAACTTGGTCGAGATTTCATGGAGAACAACATTCTGACCAAGTTTTATGAAGATTAGACCAAAACAGTGACCTCTAGAGTGTACACAAGGTTTTTCTAAGATTTGACCTAGTGACCTAGTTTTTGACCCAGCATGACCCAGCTTTAAACTTGGCCTAGATTTCATAGAGAATAACATTCTGACCAAGTTTCATGAAGATTGGATCAAATTAGTGACCTCTAGGGTGTACACAAGGTTTTAATAAGATTTGACCTAGTGACCTAGTTTTTGACCCCACGTGACCCAGTTTTGAACTTGGCCTAGATTCCATAGAAAACAACATTCTGACAAAGTTCCATGAAAGTACAATCAAAATTGCGACCTCTGGTGTGAACATTAGGTTTTTCTTAGATTTGACCTTGTGACCTAGTTTTTGACCCCACATGACCCAGTTTCGAACTTGGTCTAGATTTTATGGAGAACAACATTCTGACCAAGTTTTATGAAGATTAGACCAAAACGGTGACCTCTAGAGTGTACACAAGGTTTTTCTAAGATTTGACCTAGTGACCTAGTTTTTGACCCGGCATGACCCAGCTTTAAACTTGGCCTAGATTTCATAGAGAACAACATTCTGACCAAGTTTCATGAAGATTGGATCAAATTGGTGACCTCTAGGGTGTACACAAGGTTTTAATAAGATTTGACCTAGTGACCTAGTTTTTGACCCCACGTGACCCAGTTTTGAACTTGGCCTAGATTCCATAGAGAACAACATTCTGACCAAGTTCCATGTGAGTACAATCAAAATTGCGACCTCTGGTGTGAACATTAGGTTTTTCTTAGATTTGACCTTGTGACCTAGTTTTTGACCCCACATGACCCAGTTTCGAACTTGGTCTAGATTTTATGGAGAACAACATTCTGACCAAGTTTTATGAAGATTAGACCAAAACGGTGACCTCTAGAGTGTACACAAGGTTTTTCTAAGATTTGACCTAGTGACCTAGTTTTTGACCCGGCATGACCCAGCTTTAAACTTGGCCTAGATTTCATAGAGAACAACATTCTGACCAAGTTTCATGAAGATTGGATCAACTTGGTGACCTCTAGGGTGTACACAAGGTTTTAATCAGATTTGACCTAGTGACCTAGTTTTTGACCCTGCATGACCCAGTTTTGAACTTGGCCTAGATTTCATGGAGAACAACATTCTGACCAAGTTTCATGAAGATTGGATCAAATTGGTGACCTCTAGGGTGTACACAAGGTTTTAATAAGATTTGACCTAGTGACCTAGTTTTTGACCCTGCATGACCCAGTTTTGACCTTGCCCTAGATTTTATGGAGAACAACATTCTGACCAAGTTTCATGAAGATTGGAACAAACTGGTGACATCTAGAGTGTACACAAGGTTTTCCTAAGATTTGACCTAGTGACCTAGTTTTTGACCCCACATGACCCAGTTGCGAACTTGACCTAGATTTTATAGAGACAAACACTGTGATCAAGTTTCATTAAGATCTAATGAAAACTGTGACCTCTACAGTGCTTACAAGTCAAAATGTTGACGACGTACGACGTACGACGGACATTGGGCGATCACAATAGCTCACCTTGAGCACTTCGTGCTCAGGTGAGCTAAAAACTTGTTTTCCATAGGTAAAGAGTAAATTACAGACAGTTTTCTCTTGTTTTCTCAATATATCGATTGAGTAGTTACGGCCTTCTCATTCTAAGCCATCGGTATGTAGTCACCACAGAAACAAACTTTCCTAAACCTTGAACAAATAGACCTACCTCTATAAAGAAGACCTTTGGTTTTCCAGCTAAAACACTAGCAGAATCCAACATGTCAATGATGTCTTCAACCAGCATGAGATTCCTATCCGCACCCAGCACTTCATGTCGCCAAACTTTATCTGTTGCATCAAATGTTTCACAACCGTGTGTACTCAATGCCAACACAAAACACTCACACTCCTTATTCCTCGGATCTTCAGTGGCTAGAGACAGGGAAAAATCGGAAACCCATGAAATTGTATTGATAAGTAAAATCATTTCATGAATTTTACTTTACTTTCATTTTCTTTAGAAGCCGATGTACACATTGGTAATAAAATTAGGGTAAACTTACCCATAACCTGCGTTCACTCTATGTATACAGTACAGCATTTATACTTCCATGCCTTTGTTGATACTTTATTTTGAAAAAAAACTGACAAAACATTGTATACCCCACAAGTATAATAGTCTGTCTAGGATAAAGAGAAAGGTGGGAAAATATAGAAAAGGCCTCATAGGTGGAGAAATCAAGCGTTCAAGATTTATCAGGGTTATTTTAGTATACAATTGACCATCCTTGTTTATTTAAGCAACCAAATTTGCCACAGTAGAACAATCTGGTCAATGTTTGTAAACATCACATCATCCTAGGCGCAATATAACTCCAGCATACAAGACCAGAAATTATGTACACAAAATATATTAACTGGAATTGTTGGACTTGATGTTATGACAATTTCTCTTCTTTGAGCTTTCTTGTTCTAATTTGTTCCCTCTTCAATTTTTTATTGTATTTAATCCATTAGCACAGTGACTGAGTAGATAAAGCCCTTGCAATATTATAAAGACTATCACCAACAGATCAAGAAGTTTGATTCTCAGAAGGAGCACTAGAACTTTAACGCTTCTCAGTTTTCCCATTGCAACCAACAGGAGATGAACTGGTATAGTACCGGTATGGAGAATTTGAACTGATCTTTACCTTTCAGGGCTTTTTTTGCCAAAATTGTGAAGAAGCCCTAGCCTGTTAGATCTGTGGAACGTAAAGCGCGATTTTCTTCAAGTTGTGAAATTCAAGCGTTGTTTTGCTTTTGAATTGTCAAAGAGGAAGCACTATATTGACTTTAATACATTTGTGAAAAGCAATTTACAACTAATATTTCACTTTATTTTGTAAAGAAAATTACTTAGGCTTGCAATATTTCATTATTGAATGTTTAAGCTACTCTGGTTATGTCAATTTCAAATTGTAGAACATTTTGAGCCATGACAAGTGGTTTTAATTTGTGAAAGTGGCATTTGTGTGGTTTGTGAAACTGGCATTTTTGAATTGTGAAGCACCCTCCCTCAAATTGTGAAATAGCCTTATTTCGGCCTCTGTTCTATAGTTAAAAAGCCCTGCCTTTATGCATGAATATATTACAAGGTTCTTGCTTTGAATACATCAATTTTCGCAGACAAATCGTTCATATTTGATTTTCAAATTTGAGTTTGTATTACATACTGAGCATCTTCGTGATACATGTACTCCTCATTATGAAAACTGTTAAATTATTTTAATTAAAAGGGCAGGATCGTGTCAAATTCACCAAGTTATAGGTAACCAAGAGGTGGTTATACAGGCAGATATGTGTTAATAAACAACTCCGTATTCAGTACATACCTGCCTTTATTTTCTCCTTCATCTTAGCTACAGAAAGATCTTTGTAACACATTACAAAGAAATCCAATTTTTCAAACATACGCTTCATAATTTGAATATCACAGCTGTCTCTGTTTATGTTACTCTGGCCTGGTTTGCAATCAAATATCTCATTCCCAATCACCACAGCGGTGCCACGATACTTGCATTCTTCATACCAAACCATTCTGTTGATCTAATATGCTAAAACCAATATATATAACACATTTACTGAATTCTTAAATACTATCAAATCATTTATGATGCAACAAAATTTCGTGGTTTTGGGAGAAAAGACTATTTCAACGGCTTGGTCATTTGAGGATTTTGCATTTCGATAATATACAAGGGATTTGATTTCATGGTTGGTTAGTCGGTGAACCACGAATTCCACAAACTTTTAGTCTACTTTGAAAATGAATGATTTTACAATAATCGTTAGAACCTAAAGATGAAATTTGAAGATTGATGTTGCCCACAAAACTTTAACCAGGAATTTTATAAGTACACAAAGGGTCATAATTCTGTCAAAATAACAGTGGTGCATTTAAAACAGAAGGGAAATTGACAACCCTATCAACTCCTATTCCCGCCCCGGAATAGCCTTTGGTCCAGATCCAAGACCAGAGAATTACTACATAGTTATGTGTCCTGACCCCAGAGATTAAGACAGTTAGCATTGTCTTCAGGGTGGGAAAATTTATAAAAAATATAATTCCCCTGATTCACCAGCCACTGATATTTATTATTATTACAGTTGTTTAGGGTATAGCGGATCATTGTCAATAACGGATCAGTCTCAGAAACACGAAGAAACTTGATAACTTCCAGGAAAAATTGAACCCTTTCGACGCTTTGTCATATTATATTTGTTTACAAATTACAGATTAAATAACGTGTTAATTTCAAAGTTAGCAATTGACACGCACGGTGAAGCGGAAAAAACGGACTCGAGGAAAATGGATCAAAATAGAGAATTGGCCTTAATTATCTTATGTAATTTACAAATTTATATGGAAGAAATATGTGAAAATGTTGATTGTAATATCCATAATCTGTCTATAAACACCAAATTATATTTATATTGATACAAATATTGTTAAATTAGGTTCAAAGGTACCACGTCGATTTGTGTATAGCAGATCACTCAATGGAATAGGTGCATTTAGCTATGTAAATATTATTGTTTTGTTTTCAGTCCGCAATTATTTGTCCATTTTTGTGACCCAGTGACCGGTATTACAAATAAGAAATAAGCATTTGGTACTTTTATCAAATAATAGTTATTATATAATATGTGTGTAAATTAACACTGTTCTAGTCCATTGGTATTTTTCATTAATTTGCTCAGTTTCGTTTTCCTAAAATGTCATGTTAATGGAGCTATTAACATAGGCGGATCCATGGGGGGTGGACCGGCATACGCCCCCCCCCTAAAATCGCCATAGTAACGATTTTTATTTGACTGAAATACAGTCCAACCTGCCTTAAGCAGCCAGCCAAGGGATGCAGCCAATTTGGCTGCTTAAGCCAGGTGACCACTTAACGGAGGGGCTGAATACTGGGCAAGGGGGGGTCGGTTTCGAGCATACATTGTACTTATTTAATGAGACAGGACCTAGTGTATCATAATGGGTTGTTATACATAAATGGTAATTTAAAGTATGCCTCTTGTTGTAAAGGGTTGCACTGGCCTATCTGCCCTACCCTGTCTGCCCTGAATAAGAAGACGTGTACACTTACCTCTCTGGATTAGTAACACCGCTAAAAACGATGAAATCTGCTTGGTTGTCTTTGACATTTTATTGACGCTAAACGACGTCATGCAGAACGCATGATTGATAGATGTTGACAGTCAGAAATATTTGAAGATAATAAAATAAAACACACTTCTGAACGCATAATTGCTCGTATGACAAACTTTGAGCAATAAAAAACAATTGTCTAAAGCGTGCAAACCGTCAAAACGAAATTGAAAGGAGCGATGATAAACACAACAATTTTCTCGTAATACGGTAATTACACTTAAATACCTTTTAATTGGTACATATCTATAGCCTTAATTGTGTCGATCGACTTTGATGAAATATACCCATCAGAGGTGCTAATCGTTTGTTTTATTGCTCTTTGAGCGTTAATGGTCACAAAATTCACAACACCGTTGTTTACAGTGTACTGATTCCCAGTCGTATATTTCGCTGCGCGGTAAACAATGCATAATTGACATAGAAGCTGGGTAACAGCGCACTGGTTCCCTTTAAGAACCCGGATGTATCGTTGTATACACACAGCGTGTGACGCGCGGAACCAGTAAGTAGAGCAATTATCGGATTAGCGGCGGTGTGTAAACATCGCATCATCGCACTTTGAATAAACAACTCTGATTGGCTACAGCGTGTATCGAAGCCATTCTCGTTCTCGTTCGCGGTCACGTGTAAACTGATGATTGTTTTCTTTGACACGGGTTTGAAATTACCGCGGATGATTCAAGCTATATAGATGGCCGCCCGATCGGCGTCTGGCCGCCGGACCGGCGCATGGCCGCCTAATTATAAGGGACCATATTGAGTATTTGGGAAGCACTTTTGGTGACCGCGAAATCAACGTGTAAAATAGAACAAATTTCGTTGGGGGCGTCAGAAACTGACCGTTTACACCAGGGCACTGTTTTACTAACAATGCGTAAATGTCGCGTATATTTACGCATAGATATCTACCTTACGCAAACTCGTAAGTGTGTTTTACTAAACGATCGCAAGTACTCGCATACATCTACGCAAAAAATATTGAAGATTGAACGTAATTCGGGACACAATATAACCAATATAACAAATATAACGGGCACCAGAATGAATAAATATGCGTCAAGATTTGATGATTAATCACGCCTAAAACAACAAGTGACGGTCTAAAACAACAAACGACGGTCTAAAATATCATGCGTCGGTCAAAAATCATCAGTGCGTGTTAAAAACTCTTCACTTACGTTCATATTTGCCATTTAGGGTTGCCCAGCCTTGGCGTAGAAATAAGCTAAAACTTACGACAGAATGTGAACTAAAATATCTTTGTAAAACGCATTTACGCAAATATTATCGTCGTACGCAATATTTTAGGAAATCTTAGGTTTACGCTAGCGTAAATGCTTTGATAAAACAGTGCCCAGGTGACCGCCGATTAAAGGTGACCGTTAAGGCAGGTTGGACTGTAGTCTTGTTATATGTAATGTGCCTGAAATAGTCTAGTTATATGTAATGTGCCTGAAATAGTCTAGTTATATGTAATGTGCCTGAAATAGTCTAGTTATATGTAATGTGCCTGAAATAGTCTAGTTATATGTAATGTGCCTGAAATAGTCTAGTTATATGTAATGTGCCTGAAATAGTCTAGTTATATGTAATGTGCCTGAAATAGTCTAGTTATATATGTAATTTGCCTGAAATAGTCTAGTTATATGTAATTTGCCTGAAATAGTCTAGTAATATGTAATTTGCCTTTAATTCTTTGCGAAAAAGTATTAAAACATGAAATGAATGACCAGAATGATCCCTCGTTTTGAAAATTTTCCCGTCAGAGCATGCCTCCCCGGACCCCATACTTTTGCAATTAGATTCTAAATATCATTAATTTTGTAAAGCGAGTTTTTGTAAAACTATGATTCAGTGAGGATAACATACGTGAACATTTTTTATGTTACTTCTTTACTGAATTTTTTTTTCGCTTGCAAAGTAACTTCTATCCATCAAAATGTGTCAACACACGTTTTGGCCGAAGATGTATACACTCCATAAATATTTTTATATTTATAAATACTTCCACCTCCTATAATTATTACTTGTAGAGGTTGTCAATTACATATAAAGCCCTTAAAGGTTAACATAAACATCTTCACATTAAGCATAGATCTCAAAATCGGGCACTTGTGCAAACACTTCATAACGATGAATCTAAGTACTGTTCTGTATTTGATAATAAAACGTGTCCTGTTTACCACCAAATAAGGTATCTCAGAACGCCCAGAATGCATCAGATTGATCCACTGTTTAGAAAATTTTCCTGGGGAGCATGCACCCGGTCCCCTACTTCAAATGATCCAATTCCAGTTACCACGTAATAACAAAATTGCCAGAGAATCATATTCATAAACTCAGTTGTTAGTATAAACTCAGTATAAAGATATAACCAGAATACACTTTCATGAATGAACTTCATTCATGAAAGTGTATTCTGGTTATATCTTTATACTGAGTTTATACTAATTATGATATTATGAAGTGTTGTAATGTTAAAGACGCTCCTATGCCCATGCAGGACTATGCCCTGGACCCCAGCAAATTTCTTACGCCCCCCCCCCTGACCGGAAATCCTGGATCCGCCCATGATTAAATGTTCTCTCATTTCATGCAACTTTGTTATGAAATCCACTTTCATCAACACTAACTGGAACATAACTGGTGGTGTTGTGTTGTGTGGTGTTGTGTCTTATCTGACAGGTTACATAGCTTTTGAGACGATTCCCATTGGAAGGAATGTATTGATCCGCTATTGACATATCGACTGTGTTGCTTTGTCATCAGATTACTTGTGTATAAATCAAGAGTTTTATTCCGAAAACGTTGGTAAGTCATGACGGAGTAATGTATTACACATTTGCCACAGTTTTTATTTTGAAAAATAAATCGTATCCTGGTAATCAGCCATTATGTCGTTAGTGATCCGTTATACCCTAAACAACTGTATAAATAACTTGAGATTAAAGTAACATTCCGTCTTTAGAAACACTAAACAGTTCAGCTAGATCAGATGTAATTGAAGTTTACAAGTTGTTAAATCATTTGGACAAAACCTCGATCAATCTTTTAAATAAGAGAGATGCCACTGTAACTACTAAACTAGAGGGAACACCAACAAACTATTTAAACCCAGGGCCAGATTAGACCTAAGGAAAAACACATTTAGCCATAGAGTGGTAAATGACTGGAACAGTCTCCCTGAAAAAGTAGTGGAAAAACTGTTTCAAATCAAGATTGAACAAACACTGGGTAATGTCATCTAAATTCAGGGCCAAATGTTATACTCCCTATTAATCTGATGTAGGCTTGTTAAAAGAAATAAATTTAAGCACCCACAATAAGTGTAAAATGTTAATACCAAGCTAAGACTTGGTGGTAATTGACTACTATTCTGTGCTAAAATACAGAAACGAAATGACCAACTTTTTAAATTGTATATAGCTTAATTATCTAAAGCTACAACATCATGCACTTGTAGCATGTCAAAACTTTTAAATTATTTTTAAAAAATACATGTAACAGAATGTGACCTATATTTTTATCTGTAAATAAATTGAAAATTATTACAATGTAAACATGTATCCATATGTCAACACTCAATTATTTTGAGTAAACAAAAACAAAACAACTATTACAAAAACGTGATGTAGTAATATATCAATTAGGGAAAACGATCCCAAAAGGGCCTCCAAAAGCATATGATAATGCTTATGCATATTGATGCATTTGGTCTCTAAGATTACATTACATTACATTAGTGAATTGTCTTAAAATTGGTATTTACAATAACATTTTATAATTTTTATTACCTGTTTACTTTCACGTTTCAGCACAGATAAATATCTGTGTTCGTTTTCACTTCCGGGGTCCAGCAGGATCTCACAGGAGTTTGGTTCATATTGTTAGTTATTAAACAGTTATTGCAACAAGACTCTAAACAAAAATACATAAACAGGGCTATAAATATCATTATTATCGTTAAGTTTGGTTAAATATTGATTAAAAATAGCATGTTATTGCCTAAGTTATGTTATTAAAATATTGGACACCAAACCCTGTGGTTGTTAAAAATCAAGCGCTTCGCTGACAAAGACTAAAATGACGCTGGAATAAAAAATCTCAAAAATGACTTCTGGCTCTTCTCAAGAGAAAAAGGCGGACCCAGAGGTCGTGCAGAAGATCATCAATACATTGAAATCTAAAGGATGTTTTGATCAGTTCCGAAAAGAATTCATTGCAGACGCTGACACAAAGGTATTTTGTAATGTCACATATTTTCGCGATGTTATTTTTTGCTGAAAATATACCGGCGCCTCGTATTTCAATGGGACATGATTATAAACTTAAATACAATGTTTTAAATGTTCATACTTGCTGTTTTTTGTCCATTACTTAATATGTTTAAATCTGCATTTCTTGTGAATGATCATCCGGCTGTTGTGTCCGTGATGCGGCCTGTATGCCGTGAACCGAAATGATGAATTTCTTCTTCTTCTTCTTCTTCTTCCTTCTACAGGACAGGAATCCATCAACTGGATTGTATTAAGTCCCAGGTGGGGTATCGAGCAAGACAGCCACCGCTTGAAAGCTATTTACATCTAAATAAAGTTCCGGTATTTACAAATAAAACTATGTACACCCTATGTGCTGTCTACTCTTGGGACCGAGGCTGGACTGCTATGGTACTGTGGATTGCAGTCTTGAAGGCCTCTAGATTTGAGATATCTGTGATGGTCGTTGGCAGTTTATTCCAGTCCTGTATGGTTCTCGGGAAGAAGGAGTGCTTGTATATGGAAGATTTGGCAGTTGGAACAAATAGCCTATGGGTCCCTCTGGTTCTGCTGTCACTAGGTCTAATGATGTCAGACGCAGCTGGGATTTCCACCAGGGAGTGCTTGATCTTAAACAGCATGGTCAGTCGTATGGCACGTCGACGATCGGCAAGAGCCTCCCAGCCGAGTGAACTTACCATGCCTGTGACACACCCTGGTGTTCTGTCAGTGTAGTTGTTGCACACGTAACGGGCTGCCCGGCGCTGTACCTTATCAAGGCGATTAATGTCATCCGCTCTATGGGGATCCCAAGATGTTGAGGCATACTCCATAGTAGGACGAACCAGTGTCTTGTAGGTAGTGTCCCTCACTGCCCTGCTGCAATCCCTTAGGTTTCGTCTGAGGAAGCCTAGTTGCTTGGAGGCCTTAGCAGCTGTTGCCTGTGTGTGCTTCTCCCAATGCAGATCGTCGCTGAGTGTCACACCAAGGTACTTGGCACTGTCCACTACTTGGAGTTGTTGACCATGTAGGTAGTAGTTGGTCTCGTGGACTGGTATCTTGCTAGTTGTGATTCTCAGCACCGTACACTTGTCCGGGTGAAAGCTCATTTGCCATCTCGATTCCCATTCTTGGAGGGCTGAGAGATCTTCCTGGAGTCTAGCAGAGTCTTGGTCACTCTTGATGGGTTTGTCCAGCATAGTATCATCAGCGAAGAGGTTTGCAGTGGAAGATTTGCAGACTGAGGGCAGGTCGTTTATGTAAACGAGGAAGAGAAGCGGGCCTAGTACGGTACCCTGGGGTACGCCTGAGAGAACCTCCAGTTTCTCTGATGTACTCCCCTCTACAAGGACCTGTTGACTTCTGTTGTGAAGGAATGATCTTATCCATTGTAATGTGTTGCCTCGGATACCATAGTAGTCGAGTTTGATAAGTAGGCGTTCAAAAGGTACCTTATCAAATGCTTTAGCAAAGTCTAGTAGGATGATGTCCACTTGGTCTTTTTTGGTTTTGAGATTTTTCGCAATGGTCTGGATTGTTGAAATGAGCTGGGTTTCACAGGAGCGTTTAGATCGAAAGCCATGTTGATTAGGAGTAAGGATGTTGTTGGTATCGAGATGTTTCATAGTTGAAGTACAGATGATATGTTCTAGCATCTTACATACGACGGATGTTAAAGAGACCGGTCTGTAGTTAGATGCTAGGTTGCGTGCTCCTTTCTTGTAGATTGGAGTAATCAGAGCTTGCGACTGGTCCAAGACTGCAAGACTGCAAGAGATTGCCTGTGATTCGGTCAGTCTTGGTGGCTGTGTGTGAATGTGAGAGAGACAGCATGTGTTCAGGGTTGTCATTACGAGTGTCAATTTTACCCCTAGCTATAGTGAAACCCCATGTAGCCGGTGTATCCACGGTACCGGTGTATGTAATTTTCTCGTGAAATTGTAGATTCTTTTCCTCGAGACATTGCCTGCATGATTGTTTACATTAACTGACGAGTAAATCAAATAGATCAATGCGAATTGGTCAAATTTCTGAAGGAAATCACAACAAAAACTTACACCATACCTTCACTACGAGTAAATCCTTATTTAATTAGCAATGTTTGTCATGCATGTATTGAATGCTCGCTTGTTTATTTATCAAACATAATTTTGACAGCTATGACGTCATCCATTGATAACAAGGGTCGTTTCAACTTTTGGCAGGAAAAATCAACTTGTCAACAAACTGGACCAAATTTACTTTGAAAATGTTATTGCTACACTGGCTGCATGGGGTTATTTTCCCTTTCGTGAAAATTTGACATAGGTGATTGTTTACATGTATTTTTTTCGATTCCAAAAGTCATTTGACGTGATTGGAGTTTTATTAAAGACTAAAGGTCATTTTAGCAGTTTCCAACAAAAAGTGTGTCGAGGAGTTAGTAATTTATTTTTATTTTGTCAATTTCGTTAGATACACCGGCTGCATGAGCTTCAAGGCTACATTACGTCTTCAGCGTTCTGGCACCTTGGCCTCTTCTGTCTTCAAATGTACAAAAACTTAAAAGTCTCCTACATACCCTCCTAGTGAAAACCCTGTGTGTTTGCAGGTGCAGGTGTTCGCAAACTTAGTCACATGATCAGAAATTTTCATCGTTGAAGAAGATGTCATTTTGTTGCCTACTGATCTGTCGATTTATACCAATTTCTTTTCGCATCAAATTACAATTTGTTGGCCGATTCAGTGGATTTTTATAGCATACTGTTTATCAGTATTAATTTGCTTTGTGACATTTTTCTTACAAGCGCCACAGTGGCACTGAACACTTCTGTAACTAACACTATGAGGAGCTTTTTTTGTTTTTGCTGTCTATCTCTAACATTTGCCAGTGCTCACATGTAGCCAACAATTGTTTTGCTTTGTCAGCTTTCCAAGCTTATTCCTAATTATGCAACTGGGGCTGACAATAACTTTATATTTTTTGTCACTGGTCTGACAGTTAAAGAAACATTAAATTTGCAAAGAAAACAGTTACTGGTCCTTCATGATTTTCATGGCCAGGGGACCAGTGCTAGTGTCAAGCCCTATGCAAGGTGATTGCCGACTTGATATTTGATCTTTCTTTAATAAAACCTTATGAAATTTCGCTTGTAAATTATAATGTGTTGAAATATAAAATTTATGATTACAGCCTGCCTACCATAATCTACAACAAAGAGTTGAAGCATATGTGTCTAGATTCTTAAGTCAACAAAAATGGAGTTCAGATCTCAACAAGAATCAGCTCAGAGAAACTCTGAGACGCCAGATCAATCAGTAGGTATTTTAATATACTTGGGCAAGGTTTTCCCTAGGAATTTTCATACGAGGGTCCCAGGATCCTTAAGTTTTATATTTAGGGAGTCCCTGAGAAATTTTGGGGGTCCCTTCATTATACGGTAATATATTTCAAGTTCATTATTGGTGAGTATCAAATGTATAAATTAATAAAACAGCAAATTCAGATTGCTCATTGCTCCACAAGACTAAGTGCAATGAATATTAGACAGAAAAATATTCTAGCTGAAATGAAAATGTCTATTTTAAGGGATCCTATTGGGGGTCCCAAGGATGCACAGTAATACAGAAATGAGGGTTCCAAGCCACAAAATTGTGTCAGGGACGCAGAAAACCTGCATCCTGGAAATCCCTGCTGGGGTGAGCCAGGTCCTACTATTCTGGAATAAACCAGAATAAACCAATTTTCATATTTAGATTAACTGCGCTATAAAGAGTAAATATATGGTCATTTAAAATTTCATTTATATATGGAACATAGTTTCGGTGTAGGGATGTATGATTGTGTCACTCGAGACAGTCTTGCGTCTTATTTCCAGGATTGGGTGTTATGTCTTTCTAGGACTAATGTTGTGTTCAATAGAATTGTTTGCAGTGATCTTGTAAGTTGTATATTATTACATTGTGTTACATTAATTTCAGATCTGGTATGTTGAACAAGGGTGTGGAACGCATAGTGGAACAAATTGTGAACCCCAAAATCAGTCAGGTAATGAACTGCCTATTTGTATGTTCGGCATAGTTATTTTTTCCCATTGGAATATTTATTTACTGTAATAATTATGAGAAATTTGCTTAACTTCTATGGAAGCAAGGGACTTTTTATCAAAGCACTTACAAAATTCTATTACAATTACAAATTGAAATTCTTTAAATCAATTTGGTAAAATCACATTTAATTTAGTGATATTATATTCTTTACAGGAATGAATTAAATATAAAACTCTTCTTCTTCTTATATAAACTGCACTCCTTCAAAACTCTGAAGATTATGTGCAGGCGCTATTTTAAAAACAATTTTGAATGCAAGTTTATAATACACAGAATAATAATTATAATACATGTACAAATTAAAAGATTGTTTTTCTAATCAAGGATTTAGGTTAAAACTTTGTACATTGGTTGCAGTTTAGTTGGCATATGTTTGAATCATTGACAGGTTATAAAGCCAAAGACGGATGAAGTGATTTGTGAACACTTGAACATCAGCTTGACAGAACACAACAATTCTCTCAAACGTAAACAACAGGAACAGACAGAGAAGTTAATGAAGTCTCCTGATTCTGCTGGCATGCAAAGTTTGCTTGCTTTCAACTTTAGCTCTCCCCCACCAGGTAAACTTTCTATTGTGTAAAAAATACAATTTTTTTTTGAAGTTTTTATTCATAGTATACTAATGGACAAAAGTCTTGTCCGGTCTACTTATGGACAGAAGTCTTGTCCGGTCTACTAATGGACAAAGTCTGCAAAAAGTACAATATCTTTTTTGTTTTACATCACACACTTTTGGTATCGATGGAAAGAGGACATTAATAGGCATTCAATGTATTATATACTAAGCTGATTTTTTAAGTTTTAACCAGTTCTGATGGTACAGTTTACGCGTTTAAAAGATATTATGGAAATCCATACCGGACAAGACTTTTGTCCATTACTCATTAGTATATGTATTTGATACTCACTTCAAAGAAGTGGGCTGATGATAATGTAACTTTTTGCTTTCCTGTGAAAATGTCGTGTTTCCCACCAATTGTTGATCTGACTATCTATGTCTTGTGATTCAGATTTTTATTATAAAGTAAACAGTTGTGATGTGAATGATTTTCTTAGTAATTGTTCCTCTACAATGCTATTACATGATTAGTGTAGCATACAAATTCAGGGTTGTCATAGGATATTTGGGCCGCCTCAAATTTACCCCCAGCTGCCTTCCATCTTCAGCTCTTAGGCATATAGTAAACTCCTCAAATGAACAAAAAGCCTCCTACTTGAAATTATAGTGAATACCCTACAAATTACATTGTATCAACTTGTTTTGAGTCTACCCTGTCATGTCTTCAATGGACAGTCTGACAAGAGATACATAAAATGTGGCTGATTAAAGCAGGCTGTTTGTAGATAGGGATTGAACTAAATTGGCTGCCTAAACTAATTGTTGCTTAATTCAGCATCAGATGACAGTTAGGAAATATGTTTGACTCTATATTGTACAGTAACACATGTTGTTTATATGTTATATAGGTTCTAAGGTACCTCCATTCAGCAGTACAAGTTCACCGGCTATACCGTCACTTCCACCCGGACAGTTCAATCCTGTACCTCCTGGATCCGGTCTATTAGGTCCAAGTCCCAACACAAGCCAGTATCCACCACAGATCAGCTACAGTAACCCCAATCCTGCTGGTCTCACATTTCCAGGCATCAGCCAACAAACTTTTCCATTCTTACCACCAGTAAGTATATGACTTTCTGTTACCATTGAGGGCTGCAAGGAAGATTGTTTTTATATGCAAATGTGTTAACCTCGTAAAATAAAGTCATCATTATTATTCCATTAAACTCTTGTATTCCTGGGTATGGTCTGGAAATATTAACTTGAAGAGCTGGGGCCTTATTAACAAACATGGTGTACGTCTAAAACCCAGACTTAGACTTACAAGCTTATAGCTTATGTTTCTTATGTTAATCATAATCAACGTTAAATAAAGTTTATCTTATCTAACAGTAATACATTGTCAAATGTTCTATTCACTCTCATGTTGTTATAAGTGCACCGATTTTGATATAAATGGGTATACATGTTCAGTCAGTAGCAGCAAATAATCAGATACAATTTCACATGGTTAATAAATCTAATTGCAAAGAAATGGCAGTAATTATAAATGTTGTCAATTTTAAGTATAAGTCTGAGTTTCTGTCTTACTATCTTGGTGAATGGTCCAGTGGCTAGTGCCCTGGATCTGTAACCTTGCGATACAGATATGAACGTTTGACATTGTACTGAAAATCTGTTGACTTGAGAAATGGTGTTATGGGAAAAAGACTAAATTGTAGTTTAACCGTCCCCTATTGGGTCACTGGATATTTTGTGTCTGTGGTCATTTCTTTATTTGAACTTAACTTAGTGGTATTAATGTTATCTCTATATTTACAGGGTTGTGTTATCTCTATATTTACAGGGTTGTGTTATCTCTATATTTACAGGGTTGTGTTATCTCTATATTTACAGGGTTGGAATGCATCATTGAATACAGGTTTTCCTCCGTTGTTTCCCCCGGGTCAGCTACCATTTCAGACGTTCAGTATACCACCTCCTGGTACCGCTATGACTGTACCCCCACCAGCAGCTGGTCCCATGTTGATACCACCTGTCAGTAGTCCTATCGTACCAACATCATCTGTATCTGTCACCAAACCATCACCAGGTAGTACACTGTCTACTGTAAAATCATACATTTTTGTGGGGGATTAAATATTTCATGATTCACCCTTCATCCCGTTGAAATTAAATGATTTTACAGTTTCTCAATAATTAGCTGTAGAAGTAATGTAAATTAACTGTAAACCAAGAAATTATTTCTCACAATTTAATTTTGGTGAGTGGTAGAAATTCATCAAATCATGTATCCACTAAAGTCTTCAAAACATTAATGTGCACATCAAACTGTGAAATTTGAAGTCGCTAATATGTTGACGTACGGCAAAATTCGAAAGTTAAGTATCTGTGAAAGTAATTTGGTTTACAGTACGGTATTTTCGTGTGATCTTTATTTTCTGAACATCGTTAGCGGACTAAAAATGTAATAGTTTCCATTTTCGAACAAAAGTTTGGTTTAAAAAAAAGAAAGCTTTATTGTCATGTTTAATATACCAGTCCAGAGAATTTGATGCAATCCTGACCTTTCAATTAGCATTATTTAATAGCTGATATTTTTACTATATCTATAATCCCGGTTGTATGTATAACAATGACGCTCAAACACAAATCTAAAATACGGATATTTCTTTTTTGTGAAAATTGATATATTCTCAGCAAGAACCATATTCAAGCAATGCCATAAAGGTCAGGATCAGGTCAAATTCTCTACATACATTTATTTTCTACTGTTTCTGTTGAGTTCTGCCTTGAAGTTCCCTGTGGCCTTATTAACGAACATTGTAAGTCTAAAACTTAGACTTTAAATTATCAAACTATTCTATTCACTTTCATAATGTTATAAATGTACCGATTTTGATATAAATGGGTATACATGTTTAGTGGATCACAACACATATTCAGATAAAATTTCATGTGGTTAAATCTAATAACAAAGAAATGTCAGTGGTTATAATTTTTAGCTCACCTGTCACATAGTGACGAGGTGAGCTTTTGTGATCACTCTCCGTCCATCGTCCGTCCATCGTCCGTCCGTCCTTCAACAATTTGCTTGTGTTCACTCTAGAGGCAACAGTTTTGATCCAATCTTAATGAAACTTGGTCAGAATATTGTTCTCTATAAAATCTAGACCAAGGTCGAAACTGGGTCATGTGGGGTCAAAAACTAGGTCACTAGGTCAAATCTTACAAAAACCTAGTGTTCACACCAGAGGTCACTATTTTGATCTAATCTTCATGAAACCTGGTCACAATGTTGTTCTCTATAAAATCTAGGCCAAGTTCAAAACTGGGTCATGTGGGGTCAATAACTAGGTCACTTGGTCAAATGTTAGAAAAACCTAGTGTTCACTCCAGAGGTCACCATTTTGATCCAATCTTCATCAAACTTGGTCCGAATGTTGTTCTCTATGAACTCTAGGCCAAGTTCAAAACTGGGTCATGTGAAGTCAAAAACTAGGTCACTAGTCAAATCTTAGAAAAACATTGTGTTCACTCATGAAATATGGTCAGAATGTAGGTTGTACTGATAGCTAGACTAATGTGCAACAGGTGAGCGACCTAGGGCCTTTTGGGCCCTCTTGTTATCAAATGTAAGTCAGAGTTTCAGTCTTACGACGTTGGTAAATAAGGCCCCTGTACTGTTATTACCGGCAGGTGTAATCTGATATATTTTGTATTGTTCAGGTAAAGGTTTGAATGCATTACTTGGTTTACCTACACCCTCGGAGGAACCTCCTCCACCTGGTACTGTGGTACTACCTGATGGTACTCATGTACAGAAGAAGAAACCATCTAGAGAAGAGGAGTATAGTACCAACACAGAGATACCTGGACAATACTCTGTAACCTCACTCGCTGAACAAGCAATCAATGAACAGATCCAGGCAGTATTTAATGAAGAGATGGCTAAAGCTGGTGAGGATCAAACCGGGGGTAAACGTCCATACAGATTTGCTTGGGATGAAGAAATACAGGAAGAAGATCTTGAGGTATGGTCAATAATAAATATTTAACTGGTTCACAGCTGTTGCATAGCCGAGGCGCTCTGGAGCACTTTTTGATAGCCCTTTACTATGTCTATCCAACGGCATAATACCAGCGAGCATGTTTGTCAATAGCGTACCGTTTCACAGCACTCTGCTAGGCTAGTGATAAAGCCAAATATGTCACAAGATGCACTTAAATGTGATTTAAAGGGGATTTAGATGCATAAACATTGAATGTATTAATACTAGTGGTTAAAAATATGGGACAGAAATCATAAAATGAACCAAATGTACTTTTGTGCAAAGTTGGTGAACATGGAAATCAGAAATTTATCAATAAAAATAGGAGTTACTCTACTTTAATAACTTTAATTGGAGTACTTGGCAGGTATGCCTTAAATAACCTAATATTGGCTAACTAATACACCATTGATTGCAGGATTCTGTTGCTTCAAGTGACATTAGTTCTATACACACTAGTGATTTGTCTCACTTTGAGGAGAGTGAAGCAAGTTCTGACAGTGATCTTGAGGATTTAGAAAACAAACTTTTACTGCTGCAGAAAGAAGAAATAAAACAAGGTTTGTTACTTGATAACTTTGTTTAGCTAATCATTCTGGATGCTTAATATCTTGAGTTCAAAAGTCGCAAACTTTTCCACTCGCCAATATATCCACTTATTAATACTAAATATTTACAAATTTCATAAATTCACAAAATTCATTAACATCTCACGTAAATTTCGGCCTACAAGGAACGCTACAAAAAATGAATGACAATGCTAAAGTTCTGCATGATAAATGTCTGAAATTCAAAATTCACTGAGATTTCTACCTGCTGATAAACCAACTTACTGTAAATCACTTTCATTATATTCACATGATCTTTATTTCCCGATTTTCAGTTTTCAACTTAATTTGCGATTGATGGTCCCAAAATATTATATTCGCTATAAAATTCACTACCAGACATAAATAAATTCTAGTATAACTATGTCAACTAGGTAAAGTTAGGTAAAGTTTGTTTATTATAGTGTCACCCCTATTGAAAGGGCCAGTCAATTCTGACTTATGAGACACTTACGTATTATTCATGCATACAGTACCTTACATAATCCCTTCTCGTAATGCCGGGCGTCTGGCAGAGATGGGCCTACGGTTACCATTAATTTAACTAGCTGGCGGCTGACCAACTGGTCTCATCAGTTCCAACCTGGCTTCCGCATTCGACATCCCGCTTCCAGGGCGGATGCCCTAACCACTCGGCCACTGTCGCTGTGACTATGTAACAAATGCGATTAAACATTAATTATTTCTAATTAATTGATATACCACACGTTTTATGTTTGCATTTTACACATTGTATCAGTTTTTAGTTTTCCAGAGGTATTAGCTAGTAGGGTGTTGTATGAAACTTGTTGACTAAAGATTTCATTGTTTCCAAACATAGGTTTTCACAGTTTCAAGTTTATTGAGAAGAATGTTTTCTCTTAAGACACATACATTATTTTGATTTTTTTTCCATACATGCCTTATGTTGGGAAAGTTAATTTACGCGAAATGATGATTTCGCAATGAGTTGCAATTGCAAAAATTATCGAAAATTAAACCACCGCGAATAATACCGGATTTACCGTATACAATATTGTGTGTATTTACTGTAGAGGCAGAGGTAAAGACCGAGGTCATGGAGGAAGTGGCTGACACCAGTACTGCTGTCATAGAGGATACTGTAGCACCTGTACCACACACTGTCACACAGACTGTCACTCAAACTGAAAGTCCTGTCAAAGTTCAACTAGAACAAGCAGGTAAGTTCAGTGTCGGGCATCTTACAGATCTACCATTAACTCTCCAGTAAAGCCCTATCATTTGTCATCCAGAATCATAACCTAAAATTTAATGCATGCTTTCTACATAATTATTTAGACGGTTTACAAGTCTCAGGTAGTTTCTTCTAACTTTATAATATTTTTACAATTGTTTGCCTCAGACTAAGTTATACTTTATATATACTATACTTATTTATTTAAGGTCAATTGGGAAACAAGTTTTTCTAACTTATACTGTAAAATCATTTAATTTCGTTGGGACGAAATTTCGTGGTTTTGGCAAAAAAGACCATTTCGTTGGGACGTAAATTCGTGGATTTTGCATTTCAGAAAAAAATATTATCAGGGTCAAATTTCGCGCAATTCATAAAAAAAACAGCGAAAATAACCTGTCATAAAATTACCGCATCGCTTATAATGATGCAATATAGATATACAGGATGTCAGTCCAGTTGATAACAGCTAATTTACGATTTATTGCCCAATTAAATGTTACGTAACTTGTATACAATGCGCAAGTGTCAACAAAACATGATTGTATTATCGGACTCGTCTAAGCGCTTTATTATTTGATTCCGAGCGTCTACTATGTGTCATGTGATACGGATTAAAAAGACAAGGTTAAAGTTCGCGCAAATACGGATACAGTATTATTTAAATGCCGATACGCGATAAATCGCTCGGTTGCGCGTATTTTTTGGTCAGAAAAGATAGGACAAAGTGTCATATAATTATTTGTTTGGAATAGCGGATGTCATCGTATTCTTAATTAACATACGATACGCCAATTAAATAAAATGATAGACCGCATTCGTTATTTGTTAATTGGAAAGAAAGTTGTCTCTAATGTCCGAAACATGTTTTCACACCTGATTAGTATGCATAACTTATGGAAACAATAAAACACATGTTCAAATAACAGTTTAGAAATAAAATTACAATAATTTGCCAGATTGCATAATTATGTCGTAATTGTTTTAGAAATGACCAAACAAAAAACAAAATGGCGGCCGAGCGAAACATTGACTTACCTGTTGAATGGTATAATTGTTCGTTGGGATTTGATTTCGTGGTTCAGGCCAACCACGAAATCCACGAAATTAAATCCCCCACGAAAATTAATGATTTTACAGTAATAATCTTTCTCGACACCTCATTCCTGATGTTAACCATTGCCACGGGGAATGAGAGAAGAGAAGCCAGTTTCCCTTATATGCTGAGCATCTAGGGAATTTCTGGTACCATTTTTATTTGTCAATGGTGTGACGTGGCCTGGGATCGAACCAGGGACCTCCTGTTCTCGAAGCGAACGCTCAACCACTAGGCTATTGAGGAAGCGGTTTGGCAAAGTTAGGGGGTATATAGGAGTTAACTTGTTAAACCTGAATGCAAATGTGTACTACATGATATTGTTACTATTGTAGAGAGTCATGTTGAACCAGCAGTAAAGAAAGAGTTAAGTAAACCACGTAAGCTGTTATCTCTACAATATAACTATAGTGATAGCGACGATGAGGAGACGAGAGAGGAACGTAAAGCTAGAATTGTAAGTCTACATTTTCCTTGTTATGTAATACAGTACAACCTCTCCAGAGCAGCGCTTTGTAGAGCAGAAACCTCTATAACAATACCATCAAATTTTCCCTAAGCTGATATTTACTATAAATTTAACCTATGTTAAGCAGCAACTGCTCTATGACAGCACATTCAAAATTGCCCCTAGTTATTATTTACTATAATTGAACATAGATATAGAGCGGCAACCTCTGTACAACTGGGCAATATTTGCAGCTCACAAAGGGTGGTGCTCTAACAGAGGTTGTTTTTTTTTTTTTTTTTTTTTTTTTTTTTTCTAACAGAGGTTGTACTGGGGCCTTATTTACCAACGTTGTCTAAAACTCAGAGTTAATTGCTAATTGTTCTATTCACTCTCATGTTGATATAAACGTAACAATTTTCATATACATGGGTAAACATGTTCAGTGGATAACAACAAATGATCAGATAAATTTTCACATGGTTAAAGCTAATTGCAAAGAAATGACTGTGCATAGAAATTTTGTCAATTTTAAGCCTTAGTCTGAATTTCAGTCTAACAACGTTGATGAAATAAGGCCCCTGTACTTGTAAAGAGGAATTTTGCAAAATATTTACTGTGAACACAATAGAGCAATGTTTACAACAGTGTTTCGGTGTATGTATGTTTGCTAATGTCACCCAAAGAAGACTTGGCAATGCATCTTTTTCAGTATTTGGCATTCTGCCTCTGTAAAACCCCTGTCAATTCTTAGGCAAGATTAGAGTTGTCATATTGCTCTTCTATCATGGTAGTTCTGAATCTGTAATATTCAATATACATGTAATAGAGGATCTTGCATGAGTGCTCATTACATACGAGGGGGTTTTATTAAACGAGGGGACAAAACGAGTGGACAAAACAATATGTCATGTGGCTTTGCCGAATGTAAGGTTCTATTCATACATCATCATTGTCATGGTTGGTTATGTGGATAACACATTTGACCATGGATCGAGAGGTCTCTGATTTGATGCTTGGCCATTGCACTTTCATTGCTTTTCACTGGTTTTCCACCCTATTAGAGATGGGCTGGTTAGAAACCCAGTGGTTGACTTGTGTGTATCCATGCTCTATGGCAGAAATTAATTTTGAGATCTTTTTAAGACTTGTTGATTGGTCTTTGAGTTTTAACTTCACATATTGTCACATGTCACTTTATTCTCAGAGAAAACGTCTTAGATTTACCCAGAAACATGAAATTTGGCTGCAGAAATGTGCATTTAAGAAAAGGAAAAATGTAAATGTTGTGTTACATGAAAGTTATGTTTAATGTTATTCAATGCATGTGTCATTTTGTTCTTAAATTACTTGTAGCTAGATTGACATACAGAAAAAAAGTTTTGTTTAGTTTATTATTTTTCAAGTTTGATGTGGGTGGACATACCTTATCCATCAACATGTTATATATCAGTCAAATCTTTCGATCACATTTATCCCATTCTTTCAATGTGTTTAGCTTGGCTATTTTGACCTGAGCCTGACCTTTATGCAAGAATATATTGCATGGTTCTTGCGTTGAATATATCAATTTCCGCAAGCAAATCGTGCAATATCGGTATTTCAGATTTGTGTTTGTATTACAAGTCGAGCGTCTTCGTGATACTCCTCGATTATGAAAACTTACAATCGGTGTTATAAACCTAGACAATATATTAACTGTTTAATTATGCTAATCAATTGGTCAAGCTCATGTCAATGTGGGCAAGCTATATTTATTAGTCATATACAAGAGTACTTAATATATATCATGAATAGTTTGATATAAAAATAAATGAAAAATAGAGTATCATCCCACCTTGCCTCCTAACTTTCATGCCTCTCTGACCAAATTCTTTTAACCTAAAAGTGGCCGTCAGGCAAGTCAGTTAATATGTTTTAAAAATATTAAAAGAAAGTATATTGGTCACCATTGAGCTACACATGACTAAACAAGCTGGCTATGTGCTACACATGACTAAACAAGCTGACTGTGTGCTACACATGACTAAACAAGCTGGTTATGTGCTACACATGACTAAACAAGCTGGTTATGTGCTACACATGACTAAACAAGCTGGTTATGTGCTACACATGACTAAACAAGCTGACTGTGTGCTACATATGACTAAACAAGCTGACTGTGTGCTACACATGACTAAACAAGCTGACTATGTGCTACACATGACTAAGCAAGCTGACTGTGTGCTACACATGACTAAACAAGCTGACTGTGTGCTACACATGACTAAACAAGCTGACTGTGTGCTACACATGACTAAACAAGCTGACTGTGTGATACACATGACTAAACAAGCTGACTGTGTGCTACATATGACTAAACAAGCTGACTGTGTGCTACACATGACTAAACAAGCTGACTGTGTGCTACACATGACTAAACAAGCTGACTGTGTGATACACATGACTAAACAAGCTGGCTGTGTGATACATATGACTAAACAAGCTGACTGTGTGCTACACATGACTAAACAAGCTGGCTGTGTGATACATATGACTAAACAAGCTGACTGTGTTGATACTTTCAGGCTAGAGAGAAGGAAGATCGATACCAGCGTAGATTACAACGTCGTGCTGAGTTAGAAGCTAAACGTAAGGAGAGGGAGGAGGAAAGATTACGTCAGAAACGTGAGAAACTTCAACGTGCGAAGGAGGCACAAGACAAGGCTGAACGTGACAACGTTCCAGAAATGGTTGAACAAGAGTCCATGGAAACCAAGACTGTTGATGTTGTTGAAAGTGATGCTGGTAGTCAAGAGCAAGTAGTCGAAGAAACAGAAGTGAAGCCTGAAGGTGCTGTTACTGCTGATGATGTCATTGCCAACGATGCTGTTACTGCTGATGATGTCATTGCCAACGATGTCGCTGTTGGTGGCGACACTGATGATGTTGTTGTCGCTGATAATGTTGTTACTGCAGATGATGTTGTTGCTGTTAAAGATATTATTGCTGATGATGTCACTAGTAAACCGATGGAAGTTGAAGAAGAACAAGCCGATACTGCAACTGATTCAAGCAATATTGCTGATGCTAATAAAGAAGTAAAAGGTATTATTGTTTATATATCTCCGGTGGGGTCTGGTGTTTATGGGATTGTCTTAAGGTTTGTCTTCTCCTGCATAAAACTTGTAAAATATGTTCCTCACATTGTCAACAAATTACCTTTAAACGATAAATTATAAGCCTATTTTGTTCCAATGGATTCATTTAAGAACCTTCAACAAACACCTTTGAACATACTATGCAAGACGGAGCATCTCTGCTCTGGTTTTTATCATACCTGCCAAACTAGTTAAATCCAAAATAGGAGTGATACAGCAAACCCTGTCATGTGATGCACTTAAATGTGATTTAAAAGTGATTTAGATGCATAAACAAGGAATTTGCTAATTCTAGTGGTATAAATATGGGACAGAAGATCATAAAATGAATCAAATGTACTTTTATTCAAAGTTAGGTGAACTTGTAAAACCAGAAATTAACAATAAAAATAGGAGTAACGCCACTTTAATAGGAGTACTTGGCAGGTATGATGTTATGTACATTATAGTCAGTAGTGGACTCAATTTCTGTTCTCAGATATAACTGAAGAGACAAAAGACGTAGAGAAAGTAGATACAGAGAAGGAAATGGACGCAGATGTGACAGAGCCTTTCAAGGCTGAAATCACTGAACCAGACACAGAAGTGGCAGAAGTTGTCAAAGCTGAAGAAACAAAGAATCTTGACACAGAAGTTACAGAGCTGGTCAAGGCAGACGAGACTAAAGTGAACACTGAAGATGCAGAGCTTGTCAAGACTGAAACAACTAAACCGGATGCTGAAGTGCCAGACCTTGTCAAGACTGACACAGTAAAAGCCGACACTGAAGTGCCAGAGCTTGTAAAAGCTGACGAAACTAAACCTGAAACTGAATCAGAACCTACTGTACAAGATGAGCAACAGATGCCTATTCTTGAAGGTAATTTTATTAGCTTGAATTTTCAAAGAAAAAAATGAGCAATTGTTGTAACAAGATCATCTGCATGTGCGTTGGTTAAGCTTATTGTCGGGTCATTTTCTCAAAGACTATCAAAGTTGTCTTATTGAAACTTTACATTATTATTCACAATTACTGGAGAAGTATATGCTGACAAGGCTGATAACCTTGTGACCTCTATGATATTGATTTATCTGCCCTTGTTTGTATCAAAATGGAGGAAGTCGAGAATCCAGCTCTCATTCCATTTAATATTGATATTGGTGTTTCATTTTTTTCCGTAAGCTATGAGTCCATTCCAACTGAATTTAAAAATCAATGAATTAACCTAAGTAAAAATGACGTATTTCCAAAATTCAGTCCCAAGCCAGTTTTATGTATCAGGGACTCGGGATTCGCTCCAAAATAAACCACTGTGATGTGTAAAAAATTGCCATTTATTTCCATGTATCCAGGGTCTAATATGTTTGTAGTGTTTTACTATTGTTTGTGATATCAAGAGAAGTATCTGAAATGGAAACAAACACTGAGTATTGTAACTATTACATATTGAAAAATATTGCACAGTTGATAGCAAAACTAGTTAAACCTAGGTCCCACTGAGCAGTTTATGCCTTGGCAATGTTCTCCCGAAAGAAATGAGCTGTGGCAGGCATGGGAACAAAGATTTTACAAGTATTCTAAGGACTTTCCCGAAGCTTCCCATAGACAACGATGACCATTTTCCTGATGTCTTTGGATGTTCATTTATAAAATCAGGAGTACATTGCAGAGGCAAAAATGCTCAGTGGGACCTAGGCTTAATCGTAGGTCAATTAGGTCTGTATTGTACAGTTAAACCTCGTTATCTTGAGGACTAATAGTGACAAGCCAAATTATTGAAATGAACCGGGAGCTCAACATAGCGGTGCGATATAAGTATACAACATATATTTATCAAATTCACTGGAACTTTGAAATGTGCTTGAAATAATCTGGATGCTCGTAATATCGATGCTCGTCTTAACAAAGTTTTACTGTATTTTGAAAATGCTTTAAAGCCCTAAGAAAGACAAAAAACAATAAGAAACCCCTAAGACAACGAACAAACTGTTTCTTTGTGTAATACAGTATCTGCCACAGTAGATACAAGTGAGGAAGCCACAGACTTCAACATGACAGGTGATGTACATGCTGCTGATACTAGTGTGAATACTGAGTCGTCTAACACAGCTACGGAATCTAGTGTTACTCTGGACACCAGTGTAGCTGATGCAATAAGCTCACCGGAGAAAAAGAAACAGAAGAAGAAGACGAAGGCAGAGTTGAAGGCGGAGCTGAAAGAGCAGAAAGTGATGGAGAGGAAAAGTAGACGACAAAGGATTAGAAATAGAAGGTAACCTTAGCAGTTCAATTTTAAACTTTATAAGAAATTTTGTCTCTATTAATTATTGTTTTCTAAAAAGTACTCATATCAAGTAAAACAAGGGTTAAGTGGCAAAAACTCTAGCTATTTTTCCCTGTTAGCAAACACTAACAAATTGAACACATTTTATTAAAATAAGAATATGATTCTAAAATATGCCTCAATTTTAAAAGTTTACGTCAGCAATTTATCAGATACTGGATCTTTGAAATGCCAGTTGACGTTACATAAAAAACATAGAGAATGAAGTTTGCGACGTCAATCGAAAAGTAGGCGATAGTGGTTGGTTTAAAAAGTCTATAACTTTGTAAGTGTATGGAATAATTTATTCAAATTTTGAGAAATTGTTCAGATGAGTCTCGTCTTTCTAACCATATATTATCAACATTTTCACATTTTTGTCACTAAGCCCGGTTTTCCTGGAGAACAGCTCATATATTGATGAATGAATATTTTCAGATACATGTCCGATGAATTTGTGTACAAGGGATTACCGAGTGCGAATCTTCACCAGAGTTATGACGGTACAATGGTGATAGAGGAGACCGTCGAGATGGTAGAAATAGATTCTGAACAACCAACATTTGAGTTTGATGGAACTCAGGTAAATATATCGGCATTAAATACTCTGATATTTTTCATATGATAGGTCAAGGTCACAGTGACTGATACTGTTCATATGAAAGGTCAAGGTCACAGTAACTGATACGGTCCATATTGAAAGGTCAAGGTCACAGTAACTGATACAGTCCATATTGAAAGGGCAAGGTCACAGTAACTGATACTGTCCATATTGAAGGTCAATTTCACAGAAACTGATTCTGTTCATATGAAAGGTCAAGGTCACTGTGACTGATACTGTTCATATGGAATGTTAAGGTCACTGTAACCTTCAATTTATAAATGGTATTAAGTTTGCATTATGCCAGTTGTCAATCAAGTATTTTGTTCAAACATTATGATGGTTATTTAAAGCACACATAATTATGGTCCCAATAAATTCACTTGAAAACTTAACAAACAATACTCAATTTGTTGAAAAAATCCTGCTAGTTTATTTATCTTAGTGTTTGATATTAATGATTAAGATATATTTATAATATGATATTTATTATGTATAGGGTATGAAGATGGTACCGGTATGTGTTTTCATTACTGACTGTTTTTAGCTCACCTGTCACAACACCTGTCACAAAGTGACAGAGTGAGCTTTTGTGATCACTCTTCGTCCGTCGTCCGTCCGTCTGTCCGTCCGTCAACAATTGGGTTGTGTCCTCTCTAGCGGTCACAATTTTGGCCTAATCTTTATGAAACTTGGTCACAATGATCATCTTAACAAAAATTAGGTCAAGTTCGATATTGGTTCATCTGGAGTCAAAAACTAGGTCACTAGGTCAAATCAAAGGAAAACCTTGTGAACACATTAGAGGTCACAATTTGAGCCTAATCTTTATGAAACTTGATCACAATGATCATCTCTGTAAAATCTAGGTCAAGTTTGATATTGGGTCATCTGGGGTCAAAAACTAGGTCACTAGGCCAAATCATTGAAAAACCTTGCGAACACATTAGAGGTCACAATTTGTGACTTATCTTTATGAAAATTGATCACAGTGATCATCTCTATAAAATCTAGGTCAAGTTCGATATTGGGTCATCTGGGGTCAAAAACTAGGTCACTAGGTCAAATCAAAGGAAAACCTTGTGAACACACTAGAGGTCACAATTTGAGACTAATCTTTATGAAACTTGATCACAATGATCATCTCTGAAAAAAAATCTAGGTCAAGTTCGAGATTGGGTCATCTGGGGTCAAAAACTAGGTCACTAGGCCAAATCATTGAAAAACCTTGTGAACACATTAGAGGTCACAATTTGTGACTTATCTTTATGAAAATTGATCACAATGATCATCTCTATAAAATCTAGGTCAAGTTGGATATTGGGTCATCTGGGGTCAAAAACTAGGTCACAAGGCCAAATCATTGAAAAAGCTTGTGAACACACTAAAGGTCACAATTTGAGACTAATCTTTATGAAAATTGATCACAATGATCATCTCTATAAAATCTACGTCAAGTTCGATATTGGGTCATCCGGGGTCAAAAACTAGGTCACAAGCCTTTGAAGGCCAAATCATTGAAAAAGCTTGTGAACACACTAGAGGTCACAATTTGAGCCTAATCTTTATGAAACTTGATCACAATGATCATCACTATAAAATTTTGGTCAACTTCGATATTGGGTCATCCGGAGTCAAAACTAGGTCACGAGGCCAAATCATTGAAAAAGCTTGTGAACACACTAGAGGTCACAATTTTGACCTTATCTTTATGAAACTTGATCACAATGATCATCATTATAAAATTTAGGTCAAGTTCGATATTGGGTCATCTGGGGTCAAAAACTAGGTCACGAGGCCAAATCATTGAAAAATCTTGTGAACACACTAGAGGTCACAATTTTGACTCTATCTTTATGAAACTTGGTCACAATGTTTATCTCTATAAAATCTAGGTCAAGTTAGATACTGTGTCATTTGGGCCAAAATCTAGGTCACTAGGCCAAACAGGTGAGCAACCCAGGGCCCTTTGGACCCTCTTGTTCTTGGATCTGGTTTTAATCTCGTTAAAAACGTTTGCAGTTTTGCTTTGTTTCCCTAATATGTCTTCGGGTTTGCTAATATGGTCCATTGCTTAATCTGAACTGATATAAATAATGTGTGTGATCTAAATTGATTTGATGCAGAAGATTAATATTAAGCTTAAGCCCTAACGCTTGCTGTTGAGTATGCCTCCCCCCCACCTCTAAAGGAGATTCGAAGGCTTAGTGCAAAACTATGGTATCTAAATCAATTTATATAGGCACATACCAAAGTTTTGCACTAAGCCCTCAACTGATGTGGTGTGTTATGCCTCCCACATGTAGTGGAGAAGACACATTGAGATTTTTTCCTAGATGTGTGCTATTCACATGAATTGTTAGTTCCAAAGTTAGTAACGTCAAAGAATGTTGCCAGAGTTATGGTCGTTCTCCAGAAAAATCGGGCTGAGTGAAAAAATAATGGCAATAATAAAATTATAATGTTAGAAAGGCAAGACCATTCTAAGAGTTTTTGAAAATTTCAGCAAAATACATCATCAATTTACTAAGTTACAGACCTTTTAAACTAGCCACTTCCACCTAGTTTTTGTGTGATGTCGCAAACGTCATTTGAACTTTATTTAATGTAACGTTAACAAGCATTTAATTTTTATTTGTCATAAACCTTTCTAGATTTGTTGACAACTGCCGATAGTTCAAAGAATTCTTGTTTTCTTCAAATCACTTTTAGAATTAATTTTATTTGAAATGACTGCAGTTTAAAATATAGGGAAAGTTATTTTTTTTAGTTAAGTTGTATGAACGCTGCCCATTCAATATTCACCAAATATACAGGTATGCGAGTAAGATACACCCAAATATATTTCCACTTGTTGATCACCAAATATAAACAATTACATATATGTATGCTTTACCAAAAGTTTTATTGTTTGTGGAAACTATGTAATCAGGTGTATAAGATTACTGATAGGGCAGCAACTTTTGTAAGCAGCCCGCTAGCTCAGTTGGTAGAGCATTCACCCTGTAAGCAATGAGTCCTCGGTTCGAGCCCCGGTCTGGTTGCACATTATTCTCACCCTATTACATCAAGAGTTGAACTCCCCACCTCCTTTATCACCCTTCCACAACCCTGGTACACCCATCACCCCGTCCCGTCCAATCTAAGGGAGTTCCTGGTGCACCCTTAAGAAAACAACATTGACAAAAGAGTGTTATTTCACATTTGTTAAACTTTTATCTTATACGACATGTATGTTAACATTTTACTACCGGTATAAATCAATTTACACCTGTAAACCACCATTAGGCGGAGTGTAGTGCCCGACAACCAGATTCCTGTCTCAAAGGTCAAGGTTACACTTAGAGGTTAAAGGTTAAATTGAAGTAAGTTTTGGCCCTGATTTTGTCATGCATTTCCAATCTTTTACACTGGGTGCACACTCTATTTTTAGAACTGGAAAAAACGTTTCTTGGGACGAGTGACTTTCGGTTTGGACGATGTAAATATTTGATTTTCTATCTAACAACTTATGACCAATAGACCTCGACTAGCGCACCGTATGCCCTAAGAGTTGCCACGTACAGGTTGTCATCATTTTCTTTGAAACTATTCTCCAATTAAACAAAATAGCCAGTACCATTTTTTTATTTGAAAATTTAAATTTTGTAAAGGCTATTTTATTTAATCCGGGAATCTTTTCAAAGAAATTGATGACAGCCTGAATGTGGCAACAGTTAAGGCATACGCTGCACTAGTTGAAGTTTATGGATCACGCGTTAGTAGATAGAAAATCACTATTTACCTGATAATTCCCCGTCCTAAGTAACGGGTTTTCCAGTTCTTAAAATAGACGGTGTATCCAGTGTATCCAATGGATTAACTTGAAAACCTTAGTCAAGCAGCCTTCGGCAAACAAACAGGTGGAGCGATCTCTGCTCTGGTGTAGTGTCAATTCTTGTTTTCAGATACATTTGTTTATTGTTTTTGGTTTTATTGATTTTGATTTATTTGATTTTTACTTTCGTTTGTTTTTCATTTGATGTTACAATATTTTACAACCGAAGTTGTATTATTTATGAAACATCCCTCATATTTCTTAACTCGCATGATTCTTGTTTTGCAATATTTGAGCCCACATTGTCCCTTAATTAAGCATCGTCTGCTTGGCACAGCACGGCTATATATCACTGTATAGCATACACTACCATACAGCCTTGTTGCAACAAAGGTTTGACATACAGTTTAGTGTAAGATTGAACTGCATGGGTTATGCTTACCTAACAAGTACTCCTATCAAAGTGGAGTTACTCCTATTTTCGTTGTTAATTTAAGGTTTTCAAAAGTTACCTAACTTTGACCAAAAGTACATTTGATTCATTTTATGATCTTCTGTCCCATATTTATAACCACTAGAATTAATACATTCCTTGATTATGCATCTGAATCCTTTTTGAATCCCATTTAAGTGCATCTTGTGACAAGTTTTGCTATATTACTCCTATTTTGGTTTTAACTAGCTTGGCAGGTATGGTTATGGTATTAGAGATTACACCGGTACTTGATCCAGTGTATCTTTCCTGTTCCTCGTGTGTTCTGTGTGTTTTATGCTTCACTTAATACATCATATGAATAACAAAGCTAGTGATGTGTGTACTTTCACTAATATTTGTGTTGAAGAACAGAAAAAAAAACAAGAAATATAACAGTTACTCAAAATCAGGAAACGTTAACTTCATTATACAGTACAACCTCTCTAAAAGTTAGGTTAAGTTACCAGTTTCGAGGACTGCTTTTAGCAATTCAGCCACCCTTTTGACTTGTAACTTCCCCTGCCATTGGGTTACCTAAGGAAATCTTTGTGCGAGTCTCCCTGGTTTGTGTATTACTAACATCAAGATATGGTGCCCACAAATATCGAACATGTAGTCAGAAAACACCTTCACAGGTTCGAATTCACACCTTGATTGAGTGGAGCATATGGGTTATTCTTGCTCAGAGAAATTAAGCAGTGGCACAGACCGGGATCAAACATGTTGATCGTCAAGGGCGCACGCAACCTCTAGGCCACTGCTTCTATAAAGCCTTTCTAGAGAGATGTTGAGAAATACAAACTTTTGATGTTGTACAGTCAGACTTTGTTGCTATGTGAGGTAATAGAAATAATATCAATTATTAGAAAGCCAAACATCCAGCACTCGTAGGAGGTGCTCTTGGTAGGCTTGGGTGTCAGACCTCAATAGGAATCTTGGAATTGTATTTGGAGTAGGGGGTTGTTGGGGGGGACAGAGAAAATTTCACTCAATCCTGTATTAAAGATCAGTCATCAGACCATTTTTATTATTTTAGCTCCTGTCACGACAATAGCTCAACTTTTTCAAAGAAAAAAAGTTGAGCTATTGTCGTGACAGGATCGTCTTCTTGCGCATTGGTTTAGTGTCATAGTCATTTTTCAAAGACTATCGGCAAAGTTAGTCACTATCACAAGAGGATTCTATGCTGACAAGGCTGATAACCCTGTTACCTATATTTATTGAGTTATCTGCCCTACTTAATGCTATCAAAAACGAGAAAGTAGATCGTCCAGCACTTGTAGGCGGTCACCTGTCACCGAAGACCACCCTTATGTTCTCATGCATGGTCTGTATATACCGTTTGACTGGACACAGTGTTATCTCTCACACTCAGTCGTTCATCCTACACAATCACACCAGTGGTTGCAATGAACTTTGTGGTCTTCCTCAGAACATCAGCATCTCTATAGAGCTTCTCTTGAAGAGTTGTGTCTGTGGGCCACGTTGCAGATCGCTCCTGTGTGTGTGATCTACATCTTTGGAGGACAAAGTGTTATTTGTGTTGTATATATTGTCAGGTTGAGTTGGTGGAGATACCGTTACCACACGGTGAAGAACATCATCCAATGACCATGGAGACAGTAGAGTTTACAGAGATGGATTTACCAGATGATGGTGAGGAAGTACTGATGGCTGACGGACAAACATTCACTGTTATATCTCAAACAAATCAACATGATCAAATACATATTGCAGGTCTGTTTTATATTTATATTATGTATATTTTTTATTTAAAGGGACTCAACTCCAGTTGGTAAATTGCAAAATATATCAAAAGGCTCTCTTAAAATCACATTTTTTTGGCCTTACCTACCTAATACATTTATTTACGAATCTGGACTTATTCAACAAGAAGAAAAATAATGGCATAACATTGGTTTATTAAATTAAAAACCGAAAAAATATATTGCATGACTAACGCATTAAATATATATTCAACATTGTGTTGCATAGGGTGGTGTTTAAATGACGTGTTTTAATCATCGAAATTGAGTTTAGTCCCTGTAATTACTGTAACGTTTATACTTATAAATTGATGAGTTGTAAACGGTATTCTGAAATCGACCTGTCTGTCTATTTATAGTTGGTCCATCCAATCCAATCTAACGGGCATAACTCCTACAATGTTGGAAAGGTTTCTTTCACAGATGGCCAATATTGACTTTATTGAGGTGCATAAAAGATTGTTTCACAATTATGGCCACCTCTTCTTTATTTATTCTCTAAGATGATAAAAAAAGTGAAAAGCCCTTGTGAACAAAGCTGCTCCTATAATTTAAGCAGGTTTTCATTCAAACGTTCATAGCTGAATAGCCTGAATGTCAGTATTCATGGAAGAAAATATCATTTTTTCTATTATTTTGCCATGCAGGCCATTACTATGACTGTAAAATTTTGCAGATAACAGTAAAATGGAAATTTGGTGGTTTCTTAATTTTTTGGATTGAAAATACTGAAGGGAATATCACACTTTTGAGATCATTCATTCAAAGGGATTCTATTTCACAATTAAGCTCTTCTGCGAACTTAACAAAAATTAATCTGCCACTTATAGTTATTCCTTTACAATAGTATTAGTCTGCCATAAGGCTATGAAAACAAGTTAGAGTCCAAATTACAGTACAACCTTTGTAGACTAAGAGCAACACCCTTTGAGAGCTGCAAATATTTGCCATTGTACAGAGGTTGTTGCTATACAGAGGTTAGATTTAAAGTAACTATCAACTTATTGAAATGTGTAATGTATTGTTGTGGAGAGGTTGTTGCTGTACAGAGGTTGAATTTATAGTTAATATCAGTGTTGAATGTATTGTTGGAGAGAGGTTGTTGCTCTACAGAGGTTGAATTTATAGTTAATATCAGTGTGTTGAATGTATTATTGGAGAGAGGTTGTTGCTGTACAGAGGTTAGATTTAAAGTAACTATCAACTTATTGAAATGTGTAATGTATTGTTGTGGAGAGGTTGTTGCTGTACAGAGGTTGGATTTATAGTTAATATCAGTGTGTTGAATGTATTGTTGGAGAGAGGTTGTTGCTGTACAGAGGTTGAATTTATAGTTAATATCAGTGTTGAATGTATTATTGGAGAGAGGTTGTTGCTGTACAGAGGTTGAATTTATAGTTAATACCAGTGTGTTGAATTTATTATTGGAGAGAGGTTGTTGCTGTACAGAGGTTGGATTTATAGTTAATATCAGTGTTGAATGTATTGTTGGAGAGAGGTTGTTGCTGTACAGAGGTTGAATTTATAGTTAATATCAGTGTTGAATGTATTGTTGGAGAGAGGTTGTTGCTCTACAGAGGTTGGATTTGTAGTTAATATCAGTGTTGAATGTATTATTGGAGAGAGGTTGCTGCTGTACAGAGGTTGAATTTATAGTAAATATCAGTGTTGAATGTATTGTTGGAGAGAGGTTGTTGCTGTACAGAGGTTGGATTTATAGTTAATATCAGTGTGTTGAATGTTTTGTTGGAGAGAGGTTGTTGCTGTACAGAGGTTGGATTTATAGTTAATATCAGTGTTGAATGTATTGTTGGAGATAGGTTGTTGCTGTACAGAGGTTGAATTTATAGTTAATATCAGTGATGAATGTATTGTTGTAGAGAGGTTGTTGCTCTACAGAGGTTGGATTTATAGTTAATATCAGTGTTGAATATTTTGTTGGAGAGAGGTTGTTGCTGTACAGAGGTTGGATTTATAGTTAATATCAGTGTTGAATGTTTTGTTGGAGAGAGGTTGTTGCTGTACAGAGGTTGAATTTATAGTTAATATCAGTGTTGAATGTATTGTTGGAGAGAGGTTGTTGCTGTACAGAGGTTGAATTTATAGTTAATATCAGTGTTGAATGTTTTGTTGGAGAGAGGTTGTTGCTGTACAGAGGTTGAATTTATAGTTAATATCAGTGTTGAATGTATTGTTGGAGAGAGGTTGTTGCTCTACAGAGGTTGAATTTATAGTTAATATCAGTGTTGAATGTATTGTTGGAGAGAGGTTGTTGCTGAACAGAGGGCTGCTAGGTAGATGTTGTACTGTAAATGTTATTATGTGTTATTTTCAGGAGAGACAGTGATAGAAGCTCCAGGAGAGATGGTCGAGGTGACGATGGCCGACACGCACGCTAGCGAGTCTGGTAGAATCACCACAAGATCTCGTAGTAAGAACACGGAAGATATGAAGAGTAACTCTAGCGACCATTCCGAACAAGCTGAGACTGCTGATGGTAGAAGAAAGGGGAAACGTAACACTGGTCAGTCTGAAACTATCGACCAAGGTGTGAAAAAACAAGTTAACCATCCAGAGGGTAGATCACTCAGGTAAGTGTTTGTTCAGATTTACAATGCCTTCAATATTTCAAGTTTTCAAGTTATATGTTATATTTAAATTGATTTGTTGAGTTTCTGTTATAAACCTTCTTGGGTTTGTCTTCCATTGGGAAGAAAATCAGGCATAATTCACTGTTGATAATGTTTATGTCATGTGATTGCAGTTTGTAATTTGTTTCTTCAGAAACAAAGATGGTAAAACTAAGAAAAGTTACGACACAGATGATCTGTACAAACCTAGACATTCGTTCGCACGTAAAAGTGTTGCCACGCCTCCGCCGTTACCCAGTGATCCACCACCTCCTCCCTCAGAGCCTGCCCCGCCTCCTCTACCACCCCTCCCACCACCACCATCAGAATCTCCTATAGGAGAGAAGGATGGGGAACTACCTCAAGCACCGGAGTCACCTGACGCTTCTGATTCTGATGTATCATCTGATAGAAGCTCTAGGGCGGCTAGAAAACGAAAAAGACGCTCAAAATCAAAGTCAAGGTCACCTAAGAGGAGTAGAAAGAAGTCAAGGTCAAGGTCACTATCATCATCTTCTAGAAAACGATCTGGATCATACTCAAGTAAATCTTCATATTCAAGGAAACGCTCAAAGTCAAGATCTTTGTCATCAATAAGCAGTGAATCTAGGTCAAGGTCGTACAGTCGCTCATATAGCAGATCAAGGTCAAGAAGTAGGTCAAGTTCAGGGTCGCGGTCTGTATCTAGATCAAGGTCACGGTCAATATCATCAATATCGTCTAAGAGATCTGAATATTCCGATGATTCGGAAGAAAGAAGAAGGAAAGCTCGACCTTTAGAACATGTGGACTTTGGCGAAGCAGCTAAAAGAGCTAGACATAATGCTATGATCATGCCTCCTTTTGGACCTAGGGGTCCAGTCCCTATGGGACCTAGACTACCGATGGTTCCCATGGGACCCAGAGGCCCTATGGTTCCAGGGTAAGATAGTTATGTTGATTGTTATTCAAGTTCAGTTTGCTTGAGTTAATTCATAGTAAATGGTATTGTTTTGATAAATTATGTTTATGTAACACATCATTTTCAGACGTCAGGATTAAACACAGGTTATGGTCAACTTGTTTTTTCATCTTAGTTAACTCAATCAATATGCTTTCATATGCTGACTGGCAAATAGAGGCTATGCTCGGCATTTAACTTTTTATACAAGAAGAATTTTTTCTGTGGACTGTAGGTTTTGGTTTTATGTATTTTTGTTCCCTTTAATAATTGGACAAAAAAGTATATTTAGTAGATTTAGGGTTGGTTTATTCAGCTTACATTGTTTGATATATTTTGCTTTTACAGACCCTTTCCAAGAATGCCTCCCATGGGGCCACGAGGACCTCGAGGAATGGTTAGAGTGGGTATGTATCCATCCCCTAGACTTGTTGGACCAGATGGTGCCCCTATTCGACCACCAGTTGGTTCACCTGGCAAACCATATTTTCCCCCTGGTGGACCGAGATACCCTGGACCCTGGGATGATCCATTAAGACCGAGACCACCGTTAGTATTACTTTCATTTTTCATATAGTTTCAAAGGATTTCAATAATTTATTATTCAAAGAATAACACCCATACAGATAACATGTTAAGCTCAAACTTCAATATTTCACGTAAATGTCAAAATACTATAAAAACAGCTCTTGAGTTTTTCTCCAAGAAACTGAAAAACGAGACAAAAGCTTTTACTATATGCAGTCATGGTTCTATGATAATGTGATTTATTATGTACTAATGTATGTATTGTCTCAAATACAGAACAGAACAAATTGCGCTGTGGAATACAGCGGGACATATCATACATGTTTGGTTTTACAAATCCGTATTATGTATGCCGAAAATATGCCGAAGTTTGTGACGTCAATGTTTACATGGCAGATATATACTAGTAATAAAAGGAATGTCACTTCAGTTGTGTTGATACGTCGGTCCGTATAACCTCTTGTTGCTTGCGTTATACCGTATCAAAGAAATAAGCAGGTAACTCTAGTAGGTAATACGGCCCGACTTATCAGCACATTGCAGTGATATTCCGTATTGCATATCAGTGATAATCAAGTGAAATATTTTTAGACATTTAATGAACTTTCAATTAGCCGACTTTCTTGTGTTAAGCGCTTTAGAGACTTGTTACATAAAGCGCTGTAAAAATATTTTCAATTATACTAATTGTTGATGTAATGGTTGATACTGTTACAGATATGCGGATGATGATTACTATCCACCTGAGGATGTACATGAAGGTCCTGGCAAGACAGGTATCACTGAACGTGGTACACTCTATAGAGAAGATAAAAGTCCAAGTCCACCACCGATACCACGACGACCCGTCTATACCCCGCCCTACAGAGAGACACCTGGTACCATACCACGGGGGGATTCACCCCCTATACCAACAGGTATCACGTCGAGAGGTACATTATACAGGGAGGATAAATCACCGTCGCCGCCTCCCTACTATCGTAGACGTGTAGAGACCTCACCACCGCCATCGTCTATACGTACACGACACAGGATGGAGTCACTCTCACCGTCCCCACCTCCGGTTCACCGTAAACGAACCAGAAGTACACATAGTGGTTCCTATGAGTCAATTTCTCCCTCTCCACCACCACATTCATCAAGACGTCTCTCACCCTCTCCCCCACACCATCCAGTGAGACGGGGACTAACTCCGCCTCCTGTACAGAGAAACACACCACCAGTATTACATGTACATCATACCAGACCACAGATAACCGGTACGCCATCACCACCATCATCAGGGGAGCTAACTCCATCACCGCCTGATCTACGTGCTCCGTCACATTCTCCGGTAAGTCCCGGTCCCCTAGGTCCAGTGTCCCCACTATCAGCACGAGGACCAGCTTCACCGGTAGATTCAATGTCGTCAGATGATGATCTACCTCCAGCCTCGCCGCCATCATTACGTAGATCAAGACGACAAAGAAAACGTAAACAATCATCATCATCCCCGGAACCTACCACCTCTCTTAAACGTTCTATGAGAAATAACTCTTCACTTGAGGAGGAACCTGGAGCGTATGTATCCAAACCTAAACACAAAAAATCAAAACGTTCAAAAAGGTGAGCAGGCTAAGCGCCAATATGTAAGAAGACTTGGTGACAATTGCTGATTAATATGGTCGTTCTGATGAAATGCTTCATGAAACATTTTGAAAGTTTCTGCACTATCAAACTGAGATTGTGTTCATACACGTTAAGTGACTGTGATTGTGGTGTTATTTTCATACAACAATGAAAACCATGTGATACACTATGAAAATCATGTATATAAATTCAGTTTTGCGTTGCATGAAATATTGCTCTTACCATAATGCACAGTGTTAACTCACACAAAAATGGATATATGAGGCCTAAGAACTGAGTAGTTCATGTGTGAAGGTTAAATGTATGTATTAAGATGAGCATATAAATGAAGAGAATCTGTGATGCTGTAAATATCCCATATCTACCTAGGCACGTAATCCTGGAATATCCTGGCAATAAATTCTCTACACAGTATCGGTTCTGATTATTGGAAAATAATCTATGTACTATAATCTGATTAGATATTCTTAGTTGTGTTATTGTAAAATCATTTAGTTTCGATGGGACGAAATTTCGTGGTTTTGTTAATAAAGACCATTTCGATGGGACATTATTTAATTCATGGATTTTGCATTTCAGGTATTAAATACAAGGGTCAAAATTATTGTTTGATGGTATTTTATTTTGTGGTTAAAGGGAACCACGAAATCCACGAAATTTAATCCCCCATGAAAATTGATGATTTTACAGTATATCTTAGATTATTGGAGATGTCGCTGGCTTAGACTGAGAAGGTCGTAACAACTGATAAACACTGATGCATATTTAAAATCAGCATCACAAGGCACTTCTTATGAGCCAATTTTCATGAAAATCGGAAATTGTCATGTTGACCTTACAGAAGTTGAAACATCTGGTTTTACTATAAGTAAAGATTAATTTTCTGACAGTTTTTTCTCAAAATGTTGAATTTGTACTTAAGACCTTCACATTCTAAGCCAGCGATGTATTGATGTCTTTAAACTGATGTTAACTGAAAGTGTTGCTACCGTATGTGTTGCTATGGAGTTTAGGGTTAACCAACAAACTGCTATATCAGATTGGTGTACCACATGTGTTCAATGTTATCGAATATATATATTCCAGAATTTACAATATTGTGGGTTTTCCCTGAATTTACATGCACTACAAATAGTGTTGACCTTTATCCTTTGCTGATGCTATTGTGATTTAGATAAGCATTGTTCCTTTGAATGGCTCATGTATGAATATTAATTTAACAAAGATATGAATAACTGTGGAAGCTGTTTGTACTGCAGTTTTAGTATGGAAAACCCAGATTGCATTGAATTCCAGAGTAAATGTATTGACCCCGATGCAAGGGTTGAGAATGCTCCGCCCATTGGTTTGATGCTCCGCCCATTGGTTTGACAAAGGTTGTTTGTCGGAGGTTTTTAAGTGAATCCAATGGATTATGCAAACTTTTATGTGCATTATGTTAAATGCTTTTACAAGGACATTATATCCTCTCGTTTGCAACCAAGTTCACAATTTCCATATAAAAACAGTTAAGTTACCAATTTTCGAGAGCTATTTTCAGCTGTTCAGCCGTTCAACCACCCTTTATGATTTTAATGGACTCTGGAGTCGGACATAATGGCAGTTGTCAATCAACTACCTTTAAATCCATTTTAACGGTAGCTTATAATCACATGGTTCAATGGATTAATTGGCTTGAAAACCTTCAACAATGACAAGGCAAAGCAATCTCTGCTCTGGTAGTGGTTTGTGGTCAATGCAATAAAGTCATTTTGATCCAGTCTTTCCTATACATTGTGGCATCTGATGGGCCAATCTTATTATGGATCATTGTCTACGAGTTTAGACGTTACCAGATTTATATATGTTAGCCACATCTCTGACCTATTGGCACATATTTTCACAGCTAACTGTTTGGCTATAATTCAAGGGTTGCCTGCAAGACTATCATAACTGTATATAATTAAAGTAGGACATACAACAGTCTTGCAGGCAACCCACGATATGTAGGTTTGTGTTAATCCACAATGATGACAGTTAGTTCATAGTGAATGATCTACTACAGAAAGTTTGATAAGGGTCAAAACAATATTCATGACGGCTAATGTTTACTGAAGGAAACTGCTAAATTTTAAAAAATTCATATGATGCTTAATTAAAAAAAAATCATATGATTCATTTAGTATGCATTCACTTAATGTTATCTTTTCCCTGGTAACTGTTTACGCAATATGGAAATAAAAAAGGGACAAATATTTCCACTTAGTTCTTGCCACTTTCGACTAGTCTAGTCCCTGCCAATATGGCTTATCATAAGCCAATATGGCTTATCATAAGCCAAAATGGCAGGGGCTATAGACTAAAGTGGCAAGAATTAAGTGGAAATATTTGTCCATTTTATATTCCAATATTGCGTAAGATTGAATATACCAAAGAATAGACTGCATTCTGTTTATTGCAGATCTTTAGACTTGATTGTAGCACAAATATTTGAGCAAGGTTGGGCTTATCAGCAATTGGATATCAGATATTGAAGCAATCTTAGAAGTATATTCTTTTACAATATTGCTGATGTAGCCTTATGTTTCTGAAAATTCCATCAATATGTGTTATTCAATTTGCAAAATATTAACAACGAAAATTTGTTTACTCTTATCAAATTTTCAGCAGTTTATCAAATTATATAAATAAGTGTTAACACCATATATATTACTACTAGTACGGTATATAATGTATTCATGCATTGAGGTCAGAATAAGATCAATATGTTATGACCGTTTAGCAGTGCCTGTCTGTGCACAGGGCTTGCCTCATTGAGTCGACAAAATATTGTCTACTTGCCATGCCGTATATAAAACCCCGAGTATTGACCTAAGATTGCACTTTTAGCAGTTGACTTTATGTAACGAATAGTATCATGGCTCATAGGTCAGGTTCTATCTACCAATGTGTATATAGACCAGTCACCATATTTGTTCAACTCAATGAGCCATACCCCTGTGTGTCAGTGTTGATGTTGTACTATAAGGTTACATAGTCAGTGGTGACACTGTGACTCCCCTTTCAATTACATTGCCCATATATTGTCTTGTTATAGATATTATTATAAAATGACATATTTTGTCTGATTTTTTGCATCAATTATAATAAATCATTAAATGCAACTGCTTGTGTTGTCTTGTCATGCATTTACTTATTGTAGTAATCTTCAAATTTTTGTGCCCCTTATTTGGTGAACACTCGCTGGTTTTGGCAATGTTAGCCCTCAAAGATGACACCATTTTGGCCCTGTGAGCACTCAAAAGATGACACCATTTTGGCCCTGTAATCACTCAAGGATGACATCATTTTGGCCCAGTGAACACTCAAAGGGTGACATCGTTTTGGCCCTGCTAGCACTCAAAAATGGCAACATGTTGGTCTTGTTCAGTTTTGTCCCTGTTGACACTCAAAGATGACATCATTTTAAGATAGTAAGCGCTTAAAGCTGTCCTCATTTTGGCCCTGTGTGTACTCAAAGATGACATCATTTTGGCCCTATAAGTACTCAAGGATGACATTATTTTGGCCCTGTGAGCACTCAAAGGTGACATCATTTTGGCCCTGTGAGTACTCAAAGATGACACCAATTTGGCCTTGTAAGTACTCAAAGATGACACCATTTTGGCATTGTGTAAGCACTCAAAGATGACACCAATTTGGGCATTGTAAGCACTCAAATATGATATCATTTGGGCATTGTAAGCATTCGAAGATGACACCAATTTGGCCTTGTTAGTACTCAAAGATAACACCGTTTTTGGCCTTGTTAGTACTCAAAGATGACACCGTTTTGGCCTTGTATAGTCTAATTAGGTACTTCCTGGATAGCTAGGCAGTCCAGTCAGGCCCCCTTCAGTTATCAAGAGTATCCAATTGTACCAGAAAGCCAGGACTGTTGATGAAGCTGATACTATATAAATCATTGTCCGTTTGTATCATAAGTTCTGTGTCAATAAGTATAACGTATTGTAGATACAGCTACTGAACATTATGTCAGACATAAATGCAATATTTATATAAATAGCCATTTCTGCACATAATGTGTGACCATGCACATAGGTGATTATCTTGGTAATACTATAACTAGGTGATGTCAAGCCTTGATTTAGCTACAAAGTAAGCAGTGTATATACGACTCAATGCGTGCACCTAGTCGAGGCATCGCTGTGTATTTTGTTTTGACAGGTTACGATCAGCTGTTTGACCGTTGTAACCAGGTCGAGGTTGCTAAAAATAGATATTGTTGCATGATCAAAACAAAATATTACCGACCTTGACATAGTGTTATTTTTAGAAATGATTTCGTCATTTGTTTGGTTTTCCATCGTTTTGGGCCCCAAATTCAATTTTATCCTATGGATTGAGTTACTCTGAGTTCTTATTAAACTGTCGATTTAGATTTGTGTTCGCTAGTTTGTCTTTATATTTCTATTTTGGAGTATTTTTCAATTAATCTTCAATTAACGTACAATACTCTCCCAACAGAAATCCGGGTCACGGGGAGGAGTTACTTGTAACCTGTGTTCTCATTGGATGGTAAGTAGGCGAAATGACGTCACCAACTCATGTGACAGTTGTTCCCGCAATTTCTCACAGAACCAAAACAAACTCCATGTTGGATTTTGCAGGATGTAAACATTGACAATTTACTCGTTTAATCGGGTATTCTAGACACAAAATTGTGGATACTCGACGGCAAACCGACAAAGAAGGCCTTGTCGGACGACTGTTGCAAGAATTAGAAAGGTGAGTGAACTTTTTCTGACGTAATTTAGACGATCTCGTTCAGGCGATTTGTGTATTGGTCAGATGTTGCGCAACACTTTGCACGAGCTTTTCTGTCTGGTGTGCGGTTAGTAACATATACATCGATCCGAGCGTATAGTCATCAAATAAGATTGTGAGTAACGATAAATTGTGGTGAACGCCTTGGTGGGGATAGGGACTGTTTGTTAAGTTTCAATATTGCCCTGTATGACCTCCTAGCTTACTTTGTGTAGGTAACCATGCACCTTCATGCTGAACAAAGGCTTTGTCTTCTAACTTTGATATATTATTTCAAATATTTATTTGTATCATTTATATAAATTTATGTTAATAGATTATGTGGATACTGGTTGATAATTAATTAATTATTATTTATTTAATTGAATTTTCTTTGTTCTTCTTTGTTTTTGGTAAATTGCCAATTAAAATTCAATTATTTTATACTTCCCGTATTTTGACAAAATCTATACATTTTATTATACTTAGTGGATGAGGTGGCTTTATAGTTAAACATGTTTTACTCTCATCTTGTGTATCTAGTTAGATCAGTGTTGGTGTAGTACATACTGTAGTCAGTTATAATAATAGAACACCAATTGAGTGTCTATTAATTTAAATGATGAAAAGTAGATTCTATTTTTGGACATTTCACCTATATAGAATAATAGGATATGAGCTGGCCAAAGTCAAGGTATGTTATTTACACGTTGACAGTTACAACTTTTTATATTCAGCTGTTTCATTTCAGGTGATTTTTTTCCTGTATGTATTGTTTGTTTTTTTGGAAAACTGGTATCTTAATTACATGTACATTGTACTTTCTGATAGAAATGAATTCATTGGTTATCTAATCTAGGTAGTAAAATTTAAAGAGAATGGTTTGAAGTGAGTGATTTATATGATGGCTATATAAGGAAGTGGGTGTCCCATTCCTGGTGTATTAATATACCTACCTGGTTTCAGGTTTGGTTGTACAGTTCAAAGATCGTTGTACATGATTGGAATCCAAACATTAAGTCATAAATGTATCAAATCATGTATGAAGCCTATAGAGATCTGATTTGTTGAATACATCAATTAATGTAAATGAATCAGTTCAGGCAGTCTTATTGTCTCACTTGCCTAGTGACTTTTGGTTTATTGTTTTGGTTTATTGGTTAATAAATGTACAATTAATTTCAAGGAGGGGGGGGGGGGGAGTATGCCTGCCTTTAAACAATATTTTTCCTCCACTATAGTACATATAATGAGATTTAAGATTTTTAATTAATGTAGGTTTTGTGGTAAAATTTTAAGTGATATTAATCACTCTTTTTAATTGTTATATAACTCGATCTTTAATATACTTAATTAGTAAAAATATTTAACCCAACCACAGGCATGCTACAATGAATCATCTACCCTTGGTTTCCCGTTCTCATTTATTTATTAGTGTTATACAACTGAGGTTTTGATATTATATTTTTTGAACTTTTCTCTGAGAAATGAGAGGACATAATTACATCAGCTGGAAATCAGCTGCTCTGGGGTTAAAAACTAGAACATTGTGTCATTTGTAGGACTCGTGTACTGATATGACTTTTAGCTTCTTTGAAGGATGATAAACAGGTGATAGGCATGTTTTCTCATTTATCTTTCACTGGAGTTCATTTTTTTCTCTCTTTTTTACTGAAAGAAAGATTATATAGTACACTATAACCTCTGCATGTAAACCCTCTCTATGACAATACCTTCAAATTTTCCAATAGTCCTATATTTGCTATGAATGTAACCTCTGTAGAGAAACAACCTCTAATCAACAGCCAATAATATAATGGTTGTTTATGACAAATTGGTCAATTGGGGTCAATACTAGAGTTCTAGGTCACTAGGTCAAATAGAAGAAAGGGGTTGTGACCACATTTTTGCTTCAATTTTGATGAAATTTGGTCAAAATCATGAGACTGTTTGTATCTTATCATAGCATAATCTGTTTAAATTTGAACAAGTTTGAAACAGTCACATGGGGTTACGTAGGAGCTAGGTCAAATCAATTAAAAAGAATAATTATTTTATAACAACTTATTAACAAGTCAAACTAGTTCAATGTAGATGTATCACTCCATGATTTTAGTAATTAATTTTTAGGGTCAGTCTAAAATATATGCATCAGTTATTTGAGGGTAAATGTAGATTTTATGTTGCGTAAAATTTCCCCTTATTGAGAAATGATAATTGTTTATTTATAGGATACATGTAAATTAAGAAACCATGTTTGAAATTAATTGTTTGTATGGCCTGTCGCTTCAGTGCACAATGCATTATGTAATAAATATCCTTATATAATTGTGCACATTCAATATTAAAACAAACGTTTTGATTAAGATTAATGAAACCGTAGAAAATATTTAGAATTGTTAATAATTAGATATACTTTCATTTTGGTGACCTTGTTTTTAACCTCGGATGGCCAGGGGTACAGTCCGACCAGGGATATAACTATAACGCGGTAATGGGACCTGTGCCACTTAAAGTAAACAGGCAGATCAGGTACAACAACATATAAGGATATTGGAAAAGGGATTATCTTTTTCAATGTGTATAGCTTGGCTATTGTGACCCGACCCTGACCTTTATGCAAGAATATATTACAATATTTTTGCTTTGATTATATCAATTTCCGCAAGCAAATCGTAAATATCGGTATTTCAGATTTGTGTTTGTATTACATCTTGAGCGTCTTCGTGATACTCCCCGATTATGAAAACATACACTCGGTGGTGTAAACGTAGACAATATATCGACTGTTAAATTATGGTAATCAATAGGTCAGGCTCATCTCAAGGTGGCCAAGCTTTACCGTTATTTTAATTTACTTGGTGAATAGAAGTGAGCAGGTAAATACACTTACGCTCTCCCTAAATCGATGTAATGGTCAGTGATTTCTGTTTATATTGACATTGCAGAATATCGCGTTAGACTTATACCTGACAGTTACGTCACGTTGTGTTTACAATCAAATGTTTACTTTATATATCATCTGCAAAAATGTGGATTATCAGTAAATTTCATTACCTATGGTCTACATGAAATCGTGGCCGAGAGGATAATGGTGCAGTATTAGTTATTAAAAGATCCTGAGTTCGAACTCCATCAGCAGAGAATTTTTTTTGCTAATTTTTCTTTTTCCAATCGCATTCAAAGTATATGTATACAAAATGCTGCTTGAGCAGAAACACCATTGCCATTTCACTCACCTTCAAATGGCTGAATTTCAGTAGGGAGTCTTTGAAGAATTAAGAGAAACCAACAGCTATCCTAAACGTATTTTCAATTACACGAATTCCACGGGTTAAATTTAATATTAATAAGGCAAAGCATTTATTTTCAAAATAGATAGCTTATCAAATCATCAAGGGTATAGGCCTACATGTCTCGTATATAAAAAAGTGATGAAAAGTTTATGACTGTCATAAGCTTTGAACTTAGACCGCCTGAGTGAGAGTCCACATAAACATCCACAGCACCATGCATTGCTTGAAATATATGAATAGGTAAGGACACACTTCAATATAGTATGATCCTCGGTCTTTTTGGGGATATACCCTTCTTATTTATAGATTGTTTACAAAATGACGTCACTGTCAAAAATCGTTGGTCGGATAGTAGTATTCAATATTGATCTTATTTAATTTGATAAAAATTTACAGGTTGAGCATTAAGGCGGTACATTTTTAGCTCACTTGTCACATAGTGACAAGGTGAGCTTTTGTGATCACTCTTCGTCCGTCGTCCGTCCGTCGTCGTCCGTCAACAATTGGCTTGTGTACACTCTAGAGGCAACAGTTTTGATTCAATCTTAATGAAACTTGATCAGAATGTTGTTCTCTATGAAATCTAGGCCAAGTTCGAAACTGGGTCATGTGGGGTCAAAAACTAGGTCACTAGGTCAAATCTTTAAAAAATCTTGTATACACTCCAGATTTCACCAATTTGTTCCAATCTTCATGAAACTTAATCAGAATGTTGTTCTCTATAAAATCTAGGCCAAGTTCGAAACTGGGTCATGTGGGGTCAAAAACTAGGTCACTATGTAAAATCTTATAAAAACCTTGTGTACACCCTAGAGGTCACCGTTTTGATCCAATCTTCATGAAACTTGGTCAGAGTGTTGTTCTCCATGAAATCTGGACCAAGTTTGAAACTGGGTCATGTGGGATCAAAAACTAGGTCACTAGGTCAAATCTTAGAAAAACCTTATATACACTCTAGATGTCATCAATTTGATCCAATCTTCATGAAACTTGATCAGAATGTTGTTCACCATGAAATCTAGGCCATTGTTTGAAACTGGGTCATGTGGGGTTAAACAACTAGGTCACTAGGTCAAATTTTAGAAAAACCTTGTGTACACTCTATGTGTCATCAATTTGATCCAATCTTCATGAAACTTGGTCAGAATGTTGTTCATCATGAAATCTAGACCAAGTTTGAAACTGGGTCATGTGGGGTCAAAAACTAGGTCACTAGGTCAAATCTTAGAACACCTAGTTTTCACACCAGAGGTCACAATTTTGATCCTATCTTCATGAAACTTTATCAGAATGTTGTTCTCTATGGACTCTAGGCCAAGTTCAAAACTGGGTTATGTGGGGTCAAAAAAACTAGGTCACTAGGTCAAATCTTAGAAAAACCTTGTGTACACTCTAGATGTCACCAATTTGATCCAATCTTCATGAAACTTGGTCAGAATGTTGTTCTCTATGAAATCTAGGCCAAGTTTGAAACTGGGTCATGTGGGGTCAAAACTAGGTAACTAGGTCAAATCTTAGAAAAACCTTGTGTTCACTCCAGAGGTCGTGGTTTTGATCCAATCATCATGAAACTGGATCAGAATGTTGTTCTTTATGAAATATAGGCCAAGTTTGAAACTGGGTCATGTGGGGTCAAAAACTAGGTCATTAGGTCAAATCTTAGAAAAATATTGTGTTCACTCCAGGGTCACCGTTTTGATCCAATCTTCATGAAATTTATATGGTCAGAATGTAGGTTGTACTGATACCTAGACCAATGTGCAACAGGTAAGAGCCCTAGGGCCTTTCAGGCCCTCTTGTTTAACTAAACCGTAAAATGGTTGAAATTGCTGATATATAGTACAGTAATTTGATTAAAATAATTAATATTCAAGGAGGGTTTAATTTTGTGGGTGATCTAAACCACGAAAATTAAATCACCACAAATATTATTTATTTCTATTGTGTATGACTTAGTGGATAAATAAAATATCCTTGAAATAAGATCCCAACGAAATGGTCTGTTTCACCAAAAAGCACGAAATTTTGTCCCATTGAATTTTTTTTTACGGTATATATCGATGGCTTAGAATAAGAAGGTCGTAAGTGTCACTTAAGACCCTTTTAAGATTCATACATATTTAGAATAAAGCCCATTTTCATAAAAATCTGAACTTGTCATGTTGACCAAAATAAAGTTGTAAAAGTTTGTTTTACCATAAGTAAAGAGTAAATGTCAGACAGTTTTTCCCATGTTTTCTCAAAATATCAATTTGGTAGTTACGACCTTCTAATTCTAAGCCATCGTTATAATAAACTGATATTGTACATCAACCAGTCGCAAGTTTTTATGCTGCATTTATTCCTGATGTAACATAGATTTTGTTGGGATTATAGAATGAGATAACCATCGTGATTGACCTAAAATCTCCCCTAACACATATACACCATTATACAGTATATTTTTTATATAAGTTTATAGGGTATAAGTCTAACGCGATATTCTGCAATGTCAATATAAACAGAAATCACTGACCATTACATCGATTTAGGGAGAGCAGATATTTATTTTACCTGCTCACTTCTATTCACCAAGAAAATTAAAATAACGGTAAAGCTTGGCCACATGGAGATGAGCCTGACCTATTGATTAGCATAATTTAACAGTCGATATATTGTCTACGTTTACAACACCAAGTGTATGTTTTCATAATCGGGGAGTATCACGAAGACGCTCAAGATGTAATACAAACATAACTCTGAAATACCGATATTGCACGATTTGCTTGCGGAAATTGATATAATCAAAGCAAAAATCTTGTAATATATTCTTGTATAAACGTCAGGCTCATGTCACAGTAGCCAAGCTATACACATGGAAAAAGAGAATCCCTTTTCCAATATCCTTATATGTTGTTGTACCTGATCTGCCTGTTTACTTTTAGTGGCACAGGTCCCAATACCGCGTTAGAGTTATATTTAATGCTTACTAGTTAGTAAACTGAAATGAATAAACAAACAACCTAAAATAACTGAATACTAGCATTTATAGTTTTTTAAACCAACTTTTTCTGGCAGATGCCATCATGGTCTCAATGAAATCTCAGACATATTTTTTGCCCAATTGTTATTGGGGGGGGGGGGGGGGGGTACAGATTTCTCCTTGTCCATCTGTCCTAAAATGTTGTTGCATCCTTAACTTGTGCTACTGTCATCAGGCGGCTAGGAATATTCGTTAGCAGGTGTTTTTATGTTCTTGAATATTTTCATTTGAATTCAACCAGTTTTAACAGAGTTGTGTCCCTTGAAATGATTACGCATTACTTCTAGGTCAATTATAACACTAAAACTTTAAAGCCTTAAAGCTACTGATTTCAAGTTTTGTAGGACTTTTTTCAGCATGTGTAGTTGAGCACCAATATATTTTGATTTAGATTTGACTTGTAATGAAGTACCATCCAAGTTGTGCCCCTTGAATTGATAACATATTTTTTTCTGTTGCTTGTCACTCATTAATGATAAGTATTTGTGCTACACTCATCAAAATTATTTAAAAAATGTTAAGCATCATATAACTATGTGTATTCTATACTACCCGATTCATCCATTAATGTTTTACTATAGTCTGTAAAATAGGAATTCATTGCACAGTAATCACTTGTTGAATATATTAGGAGGAATTATAAGGAAGCTTGGTCCCGGGTTTGATCCCAGGCGGCATCATACCAAAGACAAAATAAAAATGGTACCAGTAATTCCCTTGCTTGTAGCTCAGTATAAAAGGGAAACTCAGACTTCTTTTCTCTCATACCCTCGTGGCGATGGATACAACATCAGTGATGAGAGTGATTAATATATACTATAAGTTGGAAAAACTTGTTTCACAATCAACATTAAATAAATTGGTATAAACTAGGAATTTTAGGCAAAATATTTAATATATTGTAACATTTTTACCATTTTTCGTGGGTTTTGTTAGTCAACAGGTTGCTAAGATATTAAATCAGCTGACCTCTGTTTAATGAGTTTATACATTATTCAATAATATTGTAACAGGAAGTCCATAATATAAATAATGAAGATTTTGCCATGCATAGTTGGACTGGTTTGACTGATGGTTTGACATCAAATATTACAGGAGCCATGTGTCATATCATCTCACACTTCTAATCAAGGGTGTCAATTTTCCAAATTAATCCAGAATTCTGGATTTACATATCCTGAAGGAGATAGGATTTCTGACCAAAATAAAAATTATTTGATGAAATTTCTTGAGACATGGCAAAGTTATGGGTAATTGAATCTGTTTGATAAGAATTTCTTAGTAATAACTGACTCTATTATTGAAACAGTGTGGTTGAATGCCTCTTGCTTGTAACAAATTGTTGTCCGTATCTAATTTTCCTTTTTTTAGATTTGACTCAGTGGACATCCAAGGACCGCGTTTTAATTAGACTGTTTATTTCATCAATTTATAATACCCGTTTCTTTTCTTTTAGAGCTGAGAGGTTGACCACTGTATCTGGTAGTGTTGTTTCCGTGGCCAGCAACGTGTTGACCAGCGAACAATCTAGTCACCCCTACCGTACTAGTGAGAGTCTCAGCAGTATAGATATTCGTCATACTGTCACAGGGCCTGCTTATACAAACATTGCTATACCTTCAACCACACTATCCAATCCTTCTACGATATATCGTCCACCAAATGTAAATCCATTCCGTGAAGTTACATCGAGAAGAAGCGCATTGACCACTACAAGTGTGACCTCTACTGAACAATATAGGTCTCAGTCTGTACCTACTGGCAATAGTGATATAATAAGACAGTTGTTGCTAAGCAACAGAAGAACTGCACCTCTTCAGACTGGACCTTCCAATCAGAACGTAGCAGAAATTGTTAAACTTCTTCAGAGTAAGCCGGTACCAGTCAATAAGTCTACGCTTCCTGTGCAAAATTCAGAAAAAACTTTGGACTCTAACCAAGGAATAATACAGCAACATTTGGTGCATTCTTCTAAGGTGCAAGAAACACAAAACATCAGACGACAGTTGCTGCAGTTACAGCATAGACTTAAGGTGCAAGAAGAACAAAGAAAATCTGCCGCAGAACAGTTCAAGATTACTGGACAGTTCATAGGCACTGGTCCACCAACGCAACCAGTGCCTACAGGTCAGTTTAGCAAGTCTGCGTCACCACAGTTCCATGTTCCTGCAATCCCTGAGGAGAGTGGTGACATTGTGGACATTATTTCTCCTATGACTGCTGGCAAAGTTCTGGCCACTGATAGGGTAAGTATTGCCTGATAGTTCATTTATCTGTTTGGAACAAAAGAATCTGCTACCCTTTTTAATGACCAGAATCGATTCCAAGTTAATGGCGGTTGACAACCACCTGAACAAAATTGTCAAGTATAAAGTCATGATAAGTAATGCTAATATCATGCTTAAATGATGAAATTTGTTGTATATATACATGTTTAAATGTGAGTGCCTACCGAAGCATGAATAATTTAGTTATTCAGAAATAGAACATTTAGGTGGTTTTGACAGATGTCTTTGAATTAATAACACTCATTTCTGAAATTTATGTATATTTTCGGCTTTAACTGTTTCTATCAAATATAGAAAATTTCTATGTTAAAAATATGAAACCAGTTTTACTGTCACAGTGTCCTAGATAATGATCTTATACTGGATGATGTTCATTTATAGGTTTACTGTGCAGCTTTTAAGACTTAGTGATGTATTGTCTATATGACAAAATGTCACATTTTGATGAAACTTCGAAACAGGATCATATGTTTTCAGCAGTTTGACTCACAGTGTACTGTTGATACCACATGTCATATATTTGAACAAAATGCAGAATTTGTGATGTTCAAAGTTTATTCAAATGTGAGCCTTCTTGAGAATATTTTCTATTTGGATCTTTTATCCGATCTGTTCTGAATGTTGTTCTATTAATTTTATATAGTCTTAAGTTAACATTGTCCCTTGAGCTACATTTTATGTAAGTTACTCAGATAGGCAGATCTTTGAGTATTTTATCATTCCTGAGTAACCCAGTGGATTCAGAAGTTTTCAAGTTGATTCTGGAATATTCTGGAGTATTTCAGTGGATTCCGGTCAAATGTGTAACAATGTTGTTATGTAATATTAAACTTTATTTCTTTTTCAGCCAAAGGATTCAGTAATGAATATGGATATCCGGATAAGTTGTCCAGATTCGTCTCCCTTTGTTGTTACTTGTGGTGATTTACCGTTATCTACAGATTTTATAGACGCCAGTATATATGCTTCAAGTCCTAACTCCCTACATCTGTACGAACAGGAGAAGCTAGACATGCAGTGTTCAATGGGAGGTGGTACAACGTGTTCAACGTTAGATACAAATTCATCGACCGATGATTTTGAATTAAAATCGCAGTACGAGAATTCACAGGACATAAGCAGTCTCCCGTTCATTGACCTGTCAATGCCTGTCACCAAGACTGGTATCGGGAGCAGAGTGGCTAGCACGAATTCGCCGCTAGTGGACTGGGACTCGTGTTGTGTTAAGCCAGCAGGTGATGTTTATATAAAGACTGAGTCACCTGGAATGCCTACACCAACACTGGCTGAGCTGAACAGTCCTAACTATGACATGTACCCAGATCTGGATGATATTGACTCGTATATTCATTACGAGATGAGTGCAAATACAAGTGACATTTCTCATGGTTCTGAATCAACCATGAAAGGGAACCCTGGCTCAACAGGCCTGGATGACAAGTCTGCTGTATTTGGTATGCTGGGTAAGCCCCAGACTGGTTCTGCTTTGTTGGTTTCTAAAGATCAGTTTCATGTACCAGCTAATGTTGTCAAAACAGAACCAGTCGAGTTACCTGATACCTCGTGTGCTGTAGACTCACAAAAGTCGTTTTCATCTATGTTGGGCGTTAAGCCTGAACTGAGCGCTGTGAAGACAGCATTAGAGAGAAACTCTCCGTTAAGAACGATCTGTGAAATAGACATCTCTGATGCTTCAACCTTACAAAGACTTCTGTCAAGTAAGCCATCCTTGCCGTCACGCAAACGCACGATATCTGACTCAGTTGTATCGGCTAGAACTGTTGCATCTCGTAAGAGATCTTTTGATTCTACTGGACTTGATATGGACAAAAAATGGGAGGAAATAAAACAGTTCTTGCATACACAGAATTCAGGAGAGATTACTGGAAAGATTGGTCACACACCACCTGTAAAAAGGGAGAGAACTCGATATGGTAAGCTAGTATTGTATAAGTATACCTGGTGTCCGTTTCCTAAGCAAAGTGCTACATAGCTCTTTCCATGGGAGGTAACCCATGCACTCTATATCTAATTGGACGGGAGGTAACTGAATGAAGGCGCTCAGTAGCGCTTTGTTTAGGAAATGGACACCAGGGGTAGTATTCAATATTGGTCTAATTCAATAAGAGAATTAGAATAGCCAATCACATCACCTGTTAGTCTGTTACTGACCAAGAGTTTTATATGGTGTTATGTGATTGGTTGTCCTCATCCTTTAATTAAGTAAGATCATTATTGAATACCATGCCAGGAAATGACTTTAAATTATGTTGGTTATAAATATTCATTTATAATTCAATATCTGTATAACACATTCATATAACATAAGACAAAGAATCCTATCTTAGTCAACTGATGACCTTAATTTTGGTAACATCGTCTGGCACCTTTTAAAAACTGATCATTTCTAGAATTCGTATTTCATGCTCTTAAGCATCTGAATTTTATGACTACTGTAAAATAATGAATATTCGTGGGAACTAAATTTTGTGGATTTCATGGTTCACCTTAACGACGAAATATAATCTCATTAAAAAATAATTTTGACCCTTGTATTTATTACCTGAAATGCAAAATCCATGAATTAACGTTACACCAAAATGGTCTGTTTTACCAAAAACAAAAAATTACGTCCCATCAATATTAATTGATTTTAAAGTATGTTTTTATTTTGTAACAGACTCGACCAGCTCTGTAATGACATTGACATCTACTGAAGATGATGATTCTGACAGTGATAAGGATTTCGATGATGACTCGGATTCTGGTAAGTGCTTTTATATCTGCCAGTTTGTTATACCTCCTGCACCAATGTATGTTGTAAGGAGGACTACTGTTTTCAGCTTGTCAGTCTGTCTGTAGACAGATTCTTGTGAATGCAACTTCTTCGACAAGTTTTTGAAGGATTTCCTTCAACCTTTCACAAATGAACAACCTCAACATGTAGATTTGCATGATTTTGCCAGAATTATGGCCCTTTGTCTGCAGGGGATATATAAGCCTGCCGAATGGCACCAGCTCTAGATAGTTTGTTTTATGTCATAACGGCATTTGAGTGTATTGTACCGGTATTGTAAATTGGTCGGTGTGTTGTTGGGGTGAGAGTAAGAAATGACCATCATCTAGATGCTTGAATGTAAACTTTATCAGAAACATCCAAGCGCAGTTGTACTTTACCTGACCAAACACAACTATCAATGTTTAACTAGGTAATATAAATGCCTTGCATGTGTTTAACAATTTTTGGTTTGCTCAAAGAAGTTTTACTAATCTGTTTTCCTTAAAGTTGAACCCTTGCTGTATTTTACATAACTTTGTATCACAAAAATGAACTGAGTCCTTTAATGACTCAGGGCTGTATTCAGTGGAGGCAAATCCTTTCTTGTGTCTATTTGCATGATTTTAGGTTTAGTATTCTTAAATATTAGTATTAGTGTATTTTGAATATTGCTCAAATTTTCACCGAGAAATTTGCCTCTGTGTGCCTCAGCATGGCTAAGGACCTGATCACTGACCTCTTGTTTTGTGTATGTTAAGATGTTGTTATTGTTGTAGATATGGAGGGTGGACATGACATGAGCTCATTAAGTCCATCAAACAGTTTGATAGGCACCAAGGAGAAACAGTATTTCTGGCAGTATAATGTACAGTCCAAGGGACCCAAAGGTACCCGTGCTAAGTTCGACCTTGAAGAAGACCCACATGTTTTGAATGACTTTGAGGACCCTGTGTTCGGTACTAACAATGGTGGTACGTTGAACAGTATTGGGATTTCAATCAAACATGGTGGAAAAGCGAGAAAAGGGGACGGTAACGATATTGTTCCAAGCCCCAAAAAGTTGTGTCAGATTGGTCTACAATTGAGAAAGATCAATCGACAGATCAATGACTTTGTTCCTGTAAGTGAGCTTCCATCACAAGCTAGAGGGAAGACACGCAAAGAGAAAAATAAGCTCGCATCAAGGTATGTTAGAAGCTTGTTTGTTTAACAATATATGTCACCTGCTTCTTCAGGGGTGTCAATTTTCCAAGTTTAATCAGGAATTACAAATCCTGAAAAACCCATGCTTTCTGATCAAATTAAAAGTTATTTGATGAAATTATCTTGAGAAATAACAAAGTTATGGTTAATTTAATCTGTTTTGAAGTAATTTCCTAATAAAAATTGTTTCAAATGTGAAAACAATGTGGTTGAAGGCCTATTGCCTGTCAAAAGTTGCCTGCGTCTGAATTACCTGATTTTAAATTTGTCCACTTGACATCCCTGCTTCTTGAATTGTCGATCCTTTTGGTTAACAAGACACTGCTTCCTAAGAATTTTTACTTCCTAATTCCTATATCCACTGATGTTAGACACCAGGCAGGTTGTCACATGGTTCAATAAAATTCTCGGGGGGTGTAAATTTTGATTAATCCGGAATTCAAAATTTATAACTATTGCAAGAGCAATGGTTTCTGACCAACATAAAAGTTATTGGATGAAATAATTCAAGAAATGACATAGTTATGTTATTTTTAATCTGCTCTAAAGGATTTTCTTTACTATAATCTGAATTAATTATGGAAACAATGATGTTGTTGTAAGCCTCTTGCTTGGCAAATATGCTGGCTTAGAACAAGAAGGTCGTAACTACCAAATCAATATATTGAGAAAACAAGAGAAAACTGTCTGTTATTTAGTCTTTACCTATGGGAAAACACGTTTTTAAAACGTCATTTTGGTCAACATAACAGTTTCAGATTTTCATGAAAATATGCTCAAAAGAAGCGCTTTGTGAAGCAGATTTCAATTATGTATGAGTCTTATAAGGTCGTAAGAGGTAGTTACAACCTTCTGGTTCTAAGCCATCGAAATATGCTTGGCAAGAAAGGCTTTTCCTGATTTTTATTTGGCCCTATTGACACCCCTGACTACTAATTTTAGAGATGAATTACAAGGTTAAGTTTGTGCATTGTTGCTTTAGGAATTATTATCCCAAATTCACATGAAAAGCTTCGGAAAAAATTAGGCAGAGTGATCTCTGCTCGGGAGTCTGGATAATGTGCTCGGCTTAGGATTTACCTAACTCCTGCGATCTCCTGGCTACTTAATTTTGGGAATTTCTACCACTTGCAAACTAAAAAATGTAAATGTCTTTGTTTACAGTATAACCATATTTTTCAATTTTACAGGGCTTGTCGACTCAAGAAGAAAGCACAACATGAGGCCAACAAGGTGAAACTACACGGACTTGAGTCGGAACATCGTAAACTACTGACGGTAATCCACCTGATCCGTCACAAGTTGTATGAGTACATTAAATCACGGTCTACAGCGAGAGATCAACAATGTATGACAGATGTACTACAGTCATTTGTAGAGCAACATCTAAGTAAGAGACTTAATTATTAATACATATTCACTGGTCATACTAAAAAATCATTTATTCCGTATTTGGCGGAATTGAATCCCCATGAAGATTAATAATTTCTGTTGTACATGTTTATTCATAACTTACTTGTAGTAGATATGATATACTTGAAAAAACATCCCCACAAAATGGTCTTTTTCACAAAAACCAAGAAATTTCGTCTTAATGAAATTAAATGATTTGACGGTATCAGGAATAACGTATTTATCTATGTACATATTCACAGGTCATATTGTATACAGGGTGTCCAAAAAGAAAGTATACACTTTTAAAAACCTAACCGGGTTCATATTTCATCTATACATGTCCATTCCAAGGTTTCTCTGTGATTTGGTAAAAACACACTGAGATTTTATACTTTTTTTGGACACCCTGTACTACATGATATGCTGCTTGTGTCAGATTGTCATGCCTAATTCTAACACAAATTAAATCCCCCACAAATATTAATGATTCTATAGTATCCGACTTAGTGGATACTGTATCCTTGAAATTACGTCCCCACGAAATGATCTTTCACAAAAACCAACTCAACCATCTTATTTTGAGACTCAACTCAATTTGGTAAAATGCAAAATTTATCAAAACGTTGTCTTAAAAACTCATTTTTTGGCCATTGTAAATGTAGTTTAGTCCCTTTATATGATTTTACAGTATCTTTCACAAAAACCACAAAATTTCGTCTCATTGACATTACCGTATATGATTTTACAGTATCTGGAATTATGTATTTATCCTTAAAGTGCTACATTTCTGTTTGATTTCTGACCAAAATAAAAGTTATCTCAAGAAATGGCAAAGTATGGTCAATTTAATCTATTCTAAAGAATATTATTCAATACATACACTGTTGAATTTGATACAATGGGGCTGAATGCCTCTTGATTGGCAAAAATGGTTGGCCGCTTATGATTTTCATGATTTTGTTTGGGTTAACTTTTTATGGCCTTCATACTGCACGAACAATCAATATGGTTTCGAGAGATAGTGATTTACTATACCCTTGTACAAACTTTTTGTATTTTATGTTTCATGTTTTTATTTTACAGCTGAGATGGTTGCCGGAAACTCTACAGACTATGTGAACAGTATCATACACAAAGTCGAGGCTGGTAACTACAGTGGAGGACTCAACATACAAGCAACACGCTCCTATCCCAAGGAACTTCACAACTGAACACATGGACAACACTGTCTCATACATACATTACTGATTCATGGTTGAACGTTTCGATAGAAAGTCTTTCATAAACTGTTCTCAAATTGATAACTTAAATGTGCATAAATCATGTGAATTGTTGAGCATATATACCATTTACCATACCGCTTTCATCTTTTATGAATGGTTGCTATGGTAACATGAATAGTTGCTGTGGTTAAATAGATGTTTTCTATGGTTACATGAATGGTTGCTATGGTAACATGAATGGTTGATATGGTTAAGTAGCTGGATGCTATGGTTAAATAAATGGTTGCTATGGTTTCATGGATGGTTGCTATGGTTACATGAATGGTTGCTATGGTTAAATAGATGGTTGCTATGGCTACACAGGATGGTTATATGGACTACTATGGTTTCATAGATGAGTGCTATAGTTACATGGATGGTTGCTATGGTTACATGGATGGTTGCTATGGTTTCATGGACGGTTACAAGGTTGAACATTCTGATGAACATTATGTATATATGTACATGTACTTTAATTGTACTATTTGACATGTTGTTATTGAACTTTTTCCATCAATGAACTTGAGTTATCTGCCATCATGTTAAATGTCATGTACATAAATCTGTGTTATATAAAACTGTATGATCAGGGGTCCTACTCAGGCATAATGCTCAATTATTTAAATAAAATACTGGTCTGATATGTTGCCAATAACACCTACCTGTACACCAAAACTCAATTTGAACAAATATTTAATTTTAAAAGTTCAGCTGATGAAATTTCGAATGGCTATTACAATAGTCAATAATTTGAATATTTCCATTAAATAATTTTCTGCCGAAAAGTTCAGTCTTTCTAATGCAGCCAAATTGAATTTTCTGAATTGTAGGACCCCTATGTAATCATTTTCTCACCATCTTGTATAAAGCCACATTTGTGCTGCCTAGTATATAGTCAACATGGCTGTTAGCCCCTAAAACATTTAACAGGCTATGTAATTTGCCAAAATGTTATCCAAAGTTAATTTTGAATTATATTTAAAAACTATTCAGATGAATTGCGTTTAGATCTTGCAAAATGACTTGTCGGAAGCTGAAGACGCCAGTCCAGTGTTTGTAAATATGTTTGTATGGTTAAGGATGTAATGATGCCAGTTGTTTAAATCATCATAAAATTTGAATTGGTGAAAATCCTTTATAACTTGTTAAAAATCTTACATTATGAAGCAGGGCCGTATTGAGAGACAGAAAAGCATTGGGGCAAATCTGGCACGATCTCCCGAAACATCTCAATTGTGAGATAAATCTCACCTCAAATATTGCCATGTGTCGTTTGGATAATTTCCAAGGGAGGGTGGACATAAAATTAGCATTAAAAAAGCAAATGTTATTCTTTGTTTATTCCAGTAAAAAAATTTTAATTAGTTCTAACTTCAGATTTATTATAAATTCAGACTCTGATTTTGGCAAAATCACAGGAGATGTATCATCACTGTCCGTCTCTCTGCACTAGTGATACACATGTATACTGTAAAATCATTTAGTATAATTATACATAATACATGTAATTCCAATGGAATGAAATTTCCTGGAAGTCCACCTCTTGCTCAAAATTACCATTTCGTTGGGACGTGAATTAATGGAATTTGCATTAATAAAAATGTTGATGGTGGTTAATTTTCACTTGCAATTTTACATATTTATTGGAATAATTATTCATCAGGGATATGATATCGTAGAACTTTTAGTTCATCCACGAAATTTAATTCCCAATGAATAATATTGATTTTACAGTATAATGTGTGTATTATTAATGTATGGGAGGCCCAAAGTGACGATATATTAACCCCTTATCGCAGTGCTATTGATACATTTACAGTCAGGGCTTGTATTGAGTATTGATCTTATCTAATTGGAGAATAAGGATAGCCAATCATATCACCTTTTATAACTCCACCATTACCTCTCGGTAATTACCCCTTCAGAGATAGAGTACAAAGTACTTACTAGTCACGCCTTGATGCTTTTTGTAGATCTATACTGACCCAAGAGCTTATTACAGTATGCTCTGATTTGTTGTTCTAATTCTTAAGTAAAGTAAGATTAGTATTAAATACCACCCCAGTACTTGTTGAACTGACGCTGTTATTGCTATATAGTATATATGCCGTTTAGTTTGGAGTTTTTTAAATGATCCTGACCTTTTAATGAGCATAATTTAACAGCTGATGTCTCGTTTATATTTATAACCTCAACTGTATGTTTTCATATAAGGGGAGTATAACGAAGACGCTCAAGGTGTAATACAAACAAAAATTTGAAATACCAACATGGCACGATTTGCTTGCGGAAATTGATATATTCAAAGCAAGAAAATTGTAATATATTCATGCATAAAGGTCATATATATAAGGTCAAAATCTCCAAGCTATAATTCATGTTTATCAGTGGTTTTGTGTTGTTATGTGTTTGAGGTAAGTGCAATATGGTATACTGTTGTTTCGCTTATATTGGTGTGATATACATGTATGTAAATACTTGAACTGAAAAGTTGATATTTTTATAATCTCTCTCTGTGATACATGATATGTTGCTACGGTTACCAGTAATCATACACACACTTTTCAATATTTTACTCCTGGGGCGGGACTATACCAGTATCTAATTGGATGGGATAAACCGTTAGTGGTGGGATAAACCGGTAGTGGTGGGATACACCAGAGTGGGTGGGATACACCAGAATGGTTGGGATAAACCCGATAGTGGTGGCATAAACCCGATAGTGGTGGCATAAACCCGATAGTGGTGGCATAAACTGGCAGTGGTGGCATACATCAGAATGGGTGAGATAAATGGGCAGTGGTGGGATAAACTTGTAATGGTTGGATACATCAGAATGGGTAGGTTAAACTGGTAGTGGTGGGATAAACCTGTAGTGATGGGATACACCAGAATGGGTTGGATAAACCGGTAGTGGTGGGATACACCAGAGTGGGTGGGATAAACGGGTAATGATGGGATAAACCGGTAGTGTGGGATACATCAGATTGGGTTGGATAAACCGGTAGTGGTGGGATACACCAGAATTGTTGGGATAAACCTGTAGTGATGGGATAAACTGGAATGGGTGGGGTAGTGGTAGGATAAACCAGAAGGGATGGGATAAACGGGTAGTGGTAGGATAAACCAGAATGGGTGGGATACACCAGAATAGTTGGGATAAACCGGTAGTGGTGTGATAAACCGGTAGTGGTGGGATAAACCGGTAGTGGTGGAATAAACCGGTAATGATAAGATACACCAGAATGGGTGGGATAAACCGGTAGTGATGGGATACACCAGAATGGGTGGGATAAACTGGTAGTGATGGGATACACCAGAATGGGTGGGATAAACCGGTAGTGATTGGATAAACCGGTAGTGGTGGGATAAACTGGTAGTGATGGGATAAACCCGTAGTGGTGGGATAAACCCGTAGTGTTGGAATACACCATAGTGGGTGGGATAAACCGGTAGTGATGGGATACACTGTGATAGATATCAGTATTTCCTGAAAGCCTCCCACCCAACAAATGACCCATTTATCTTGGATCAGCAATTACCCCCTGGGCAAAATATTGATTAAGTACAAAATGTAAATTTTTGCTTTGTTTTATATTGATTATAAATTTACTGAAATTATGATTTTTTATTTTTAAGATATTTTGGTGGAATAAATAATTACTTACTATTATTGACAGACTATGTCCAGTGCATGTGATATATATATTACCTGTCCACTAGATTTTAAAGTTATGATGAAAATTCTTGTACCCCTGGAAAAATCGTCATTGACATTGTTAGAGTGAAGCTGTGATGAATATAATGTATTTTATATGACGGTTATTGTGTTATAGAATGAGTTGTATATAAAATGCATATAAACCCTAATGTTGTGTCAATGATGGAGCTGTTATGTTGAGAATATAAAAATATGTAGGCCAGTGCTGTATAAGTGAATAGGTTTGCAACATGTAAATGCTAGTAGATTTTGTGAATTTACTAAAAAAAATGCTAAAATTTTCTCTAGCGTACCCGGTAAACTTTGGCCTAACTACGAAGAACTTGGGTAGTACTAGCTTACTAAAAGTCTATGATATAAAAAATGCCTTCTTCAAGCCAAAAATGTCTGAAATTCAAATTTATGACCTGCGGAACTATTCACTTATACAGTATTAGGCAGTTACTTGTGTTTTATGGTTCACCCATCATATAGTGTGATGGTTTAGTACAGGTATGTTGTACAGGAAGATTAGACGGTAGACAGTTCATCAATCTCATTAAAATCAGACCTTAAATACGCTCCACTACTTTACGCAAATATAGGATCTGACCACATCCCATATAGGGTCATGTCGGTGTGAAGTTTACATAATAATAATATTAATAACTTTATTTAAAGAGGATGACATATTTGGTTCAAGACCAATTATCAATATGGTCATCCAATCAAAACGCTACTTTCACAATTATGAAAGTCCTGCTAATCTCTCTACTGTGCTACCTAGCTCAACAGTGAGAGAGATTGTTAAAACTTTTAAACATAGAGTTTATACTATTCTGACTTAAGTATACCCACACAGGTGAATAGCTATACTATAGCATGAACTAGCGAGTTCATTTGAACGTGGCCTCTTATGTAGTGTTGTCAGATCTAACTAACTGTGTAAGGGAATGAAGCAAATGTTAGGATCTGATTTTGATGAGATTGACAGTTCATTGAAATAATGTGAATCAAGTTAACCATATTCAGTTATTCTCCACATTCATTTGTAGTCACCATTGTTAAAAACAAAAATCATGAATCCACAGAGTAAGTCAGTTACTTAACAGGCTTCATTTGTTGCAAGTGTGCATTTTGTAATTTTCTCATGAATTTGTGCTGTTTATTCACTATTTTAAAAAAAGTTTCATGTTGTCAAGAACTTGATAAAATCTGATAAATTATTCATGACAATGATAAATGTCTGAATGTACAAGCAATATTGCAAATGTTTCATGATGCAAAGTTTCTCAGATCAAGACTTTCGCAAAACATGTTCCCTTGTGAAAATATGTTATTTTACATTTATAATTTACTAGATCAACTGATGTGTATGGAAAACCATGTTTTTACAAAAGCTGGAATTTCTAAACATACATAGATAATGCATTTAGTTGAATAATGTATATTTCATATGTTAGGGTAATTAACATGCATAATTTTGTGTTGAATATTATTGTATCTCCTCGTAAATTTGCATAATTTCGATCTCAAAAACAAAAACTTGTGGACCAGTTCTCAATTTGTGTGCCCTGTATTATGCAGTGATAGATTGTGACGTATAAATTTATTCGTCCTTTAACTCCGCAATCACACACCCTGTCTACTACAGTCTGCGAAATTAGCACTTGTCTGGTTGTCTGGGGACAAGTAATTGTTGATTCTGGGCTAGTAATTTCGGCAGTAATTATGCATAGTGTATATAGGAAAACAATTCAGTGTTGCCGAATTAGGCAATCAGTTTAAAATCCTAAATACACAGACTGCAACTAAGACTTGTCTATTTTGAACAAAGGGTGCACAAGACTTTGATTGTAACCAACTAATAAAATATTGGATATGATATGAGAAACATATTTGGTCTTCACTTTCGAAATCGCCAACTACCAATATTGGCTTATCAATAGCATTTAGTTTAAACAATCATGAAATAGCTAAAACTATTATATTTTAGGTTGATTGTGATTTAGTCACTTGGGTACCTTGTTTCTGGTAGTATATACTGTAAAATCATTTAATTTTGATGGGACAAAATTTCATGGTTTTTGCAAAAAAGACCATTTCGATGGGACATTGATTCGTGGATTTTGCATTTTAGATAATAAATACAAGAGTCAAAATTGTTGTTTGATAGGATTTGATTTCGAAGAAAATCCACAAAATTTAATCCCCCACGAAAGTTAATGATTTTACAGTATCCATCAGGATGTGTGTGAGGTCAGCTTTGATTACAAATGGTATTGCTGGGAAAAATTCGGAGTATGTTTTCTGGATCATTATTGAACTTAGTGAATGGTTAAGTTTGATGGTATTTGAATGTTGAATGAAGAACTCTTGTACTTTAAATATGTGGGAATTTGGCTACCGGTACATATAAAAGCAACACTTGTTTGGCATTACCCTACCAGTCCATGCTGGGTGGGGTAATGCTGTTACATGTCATAGAAAGATAGTTCACATTTACATTAATGTATATAATGTTACACTTTTATTCGTTGTTAACTCTTGTTTACGGATTCCATTACTGTGTTTATAATTATGTGTACATAATGTATCATTGTTACCGATTGATTTGTTCATTTTGTTACGATTTCTTGATAATTATTTTCATGCATTCTGTCATGTGAGTGGTCTCCCCTGTATCATTAGTTATACTGTTACATGATGTGAAAAATATGTTTGTTTCTGATTGATTCTGTTATTTCTTTGTTCTTTTTTGCTATGGTGATACTTATGTACTGTTAAACCTGTATTAGTAGGTATCTGGACATACCCTTTCACATATATGCCTGACATACATTTTCAGCAGAAAGCTGACTGGCAAATACAGCTTGGCGCAGCATAAAATCATCTTAAAGAAATAAGGCTGAAAGCATCTATAATATGATTCAATCTTTTATCATCCATTGTACCTCCATAGCTGTGTGCTTGCCGTCTAATTTGGCAACCCGCATTTAAATCCTGGTAGAGGCACATATATAAAAATTATATGCTTGCCATATTTCAGCAGAAAGCTGACTGGCAAATATATAAAGGCTAAGATCAGCATTTTAGAATTGTTGTTATATTAGACATCTTTAATAATATACAAAAGGTTAAATTATGGAAATATTTACTAAATATGCTATAATTCATCTGTTTATAACTTTGCCAAACATAGAATTCAATTAAGCTATTTTAAAAGCTGCTAATAAAATTTTCACATGCTGAATGTCTGAAAATCAGACTTGATTAACATGTTGATGTTTATACCTGTGATAGTGTGTCACTCTTTATTACATAAAAGTGAAAAATAGAGGCCTTAGAAATTGTATAAAAAAATAAGAATTGACATCCCGAAACTTTTGCCTTTCTCTATAAATTACGACAGGTACGAAACAGATCTTTCAGACTTGTACATGAATCCACCATTAAACGTATCAACAGGCCGGTCAGAAAATGGTTGCGATCGGGTCTAGATATAAACCATCAAAATATTGATCAGATCATTAACTGTGTTTCAATCATATGTTCAGGTACTTAACTGATCAGTCCCTTTACTCCCTTATTTTCCATAGTGAAGGATGAATATTTGGGGATGTCAAAAAGCTATATTTTGTGATATAATTACTTAGGCCTGTGCAAGAACTCACATTTGACGTGTCCATTGATTGCCTGCTATATACAGGTTAGACTGTACAATGTATTACATTGGGCCTCATTTACCAACATTTTAAGACTGAAACTTGAATTAACTTTCATTTCTTTTATATCAATCTATAGATTAACAATGGAATTATTTCTATGTAAAAGTGAGACCCTCTGTTCTCTGGTGCCAAGTTTTCTCAATATCAGTTTATTTACAACAACATGGGAAAGCAAATTTAATGCTTTAAAAGCCAGTCTGATTCTATGTCTTAAAATGTTGGCAAATAAGACCCCTGGTTTCTATGTCAACTTTGTTAATGATCTGATTATGGATGTGTTTTTATTCCGACATATTGTAGACATTTTACTTTCTATCCTTTCAGACATTTTATTTTGTGCTCATATTATGTTTTCCAATCACTTTAATTTTAAAAGAAGTTCAAAGGGATTTCAATAGACATTTTTTTCATAATTATCAAATGAGCTTGGGTTTATGATTTTAACATGTGTGGCAACGTCATTTTTTGGTTTGTGAAATAAGATGTTATATATCAGGTGTTATTAAGCAAGATTTTTAGTGGCAAATTTAAGATAATTATTATGTAAAAATGCATTTTAAGATTTTCATAGTTTCTTAACTTCATTTCGGGATAACATACCACTTGTAATGCACTAAAATAACGGACACAAGCTCACTGCTGATCTAGAATAATGTGATATTGTAACTAATTAATAGTATTGTCTGATTATCAATTTAGCAAAGAAAAAAGCCTAACTTTTTTCAGTGATTTTTGTTATTAAATTAGTTTTTTGCCATGATGGCATATTTTCTACTTATTTAAAGCTATGCATTTTTCCTCAAAGAATTCATTCAATTTGAATACAGTTGATCAGAAGTTTTATTATAGGACATGATGCTCCGTCTCTACATAGCATTTTTACCACATATATCAGTACTGTTATGCAACATAAAAAGCAGTCTTCGAATTTGGCCCCTTGCCCGAAGCTAGTAAAAACTCGGTCAGACTAGTACATTTCTCTAGGTGACTAGCCCGAAAGGCTAGTAAAAAATTCCGGAGTACATGTACTCCTAAATAATATCAAATATGACAAAAAAACCTAAAGTGCGATTTTGTATACAGACATCAAACATAATCAAATAATGAACAAAATACACTTAATAATTTAATGGTCGGACTACCAAAACTCTTCTCAGGCTAGTAAGTTCTGCTATGTTGGTAATCTGACTGGATAGTTCTTTGAGGTTTTTCGGAAGACGGAAAAAAATTACTATCAAACATTTTTTGTCACAACTTAGGCCATTTCAGGTAATGACATAACTGTGACAAGTATTGTTGAACCTTTGTGTTTCAGGATAGTAACTGGTGAAGATTTTTACTTCTTGAAATTTTGATGTATATTTTAAATACTTTTTGTGCTGTAAATTTGCATATGAAAACTACTGGTTTATTTGTTATGAATAATGGTTTTCTGTTTATAATGTTGAAAACTATATGGTAAAACACTGTGATTAATATTTTTATTGATAAGATTTTTAAGTCATTTATCATGTATAATAAAAGTAAAACATATGCCAATATCAGACACGTGTTGTTTTTCTTTGAAACTAGAAGGCTTTTGACACAAAAATTGTGTCCCCACAAAGGACGATAACTCTGGCAAAACTCATCTGACTTCTAATTCTTGACAACATGAACAACTAGGCAAGTAAAGGTACAAACTATTATTGTGAAGTTTCATTGAAATCAGACCAGTGGATAAGGAGAGTAAGCACAAATAGCTTGTCGAATTTGACACGAACCTGACCTTTTGATTAGCATAATTTAACAGTCGATATCGGATTGTAGTTACAACCTCGGTTGTATGTTTGCATAGTCGGGTAGTATCATGAAGACGCTGGAGATGTTATACATACACAAATTCGAAATTCCGATATTACACAATTTGCTTGCGGAAATTGATATTATCAAAGCAAGAACCTTGTGATATATTCATGCATAAGGTTCAGGTCAAATTCATCGAGCTACACAAAAATGTGTGCTGTTCATTGAATGTTGTTCGTCGATCGAAGTATTATTAAGACCACAAATATGATCAAGCAGTAAATATTGATATCAAGACTACAGAGGTTCTACTGAGGTACAATACCAAATCCTGAAAATGAGCAGCTAGTCTGTTTTGGACGCCACAAGGACACATCTCTACACCATAACTAGGTTTCAAACATGGTTTTATGGCTAGAATTCAGATTAAGGAACTTCAAATGACCATAACTTTGTAAATTCTTTGATTTTTTTCATCAAATAACTTTCATGTTGTGCAGTAAAGATATATCTTCCTAATGAAGCAAATCCTGAATTGTAGATCCCCTGTGACTAGGTTTTTGATGGTGAACAATATGTCAGTATATCACCAGAAAATAGCCTCAAATATTAAATCCCAATTTTACATGACTACATTCCCCTCGGATAAGGTTGTTACATACAATCTAAAAAAATTGAGTTTTCAGACTTGAGTGCCGAGTGTTAAGTACGAGGGGTGATCAATATATTCGAGGACTTTTCATCTAGCAAGTTCATATTGGCAGCAAGGCTCAAAGCCATTTAACATCATTCAAAGTTAGATGTCTCCGACCGAATGCACTAATAAAAATTTTTGATTCATACAAGGGGCGCGTGACGCTGGACGTCACGCGACGTCATTCCAAGCGTCACCGTCGGAGCAGTACATAGCTCCTTTCTTGACCGATACCCGGTTCCGTGTATGAGATTGGTTGTCTTTTACTACGGAAATAAGTAGTTGATAGCCGATTCTTGAATGTAAGGTGGAATAAAATGAGTACCAATGCGTTATTAGAAACAAAACTCGAAAAAGGGCGGTTGGGTTTACAAAATTAGATTATTTCAATTATGACTGAAACAGGTTTAGGACGCAATATCGAAATAACCCTTTTGATTTGGAGTCAACGGTTTTATGTGTTGTAGCCTATACTAGTCTTCGTTTTTGCCAGTTACATTTGATTGAGATATGGGCGTCTTATTTTGCAGAATTTAACGGAAAGTGTCCCTAATGCGGTGTTATTTTTGCTGTCTATCCTTATTTTATTGACTCAATCGTTCGGCAGAGACCCTATAATCACATGAACAACGGAACGATATGAAAATGGCTAATTGGGGGCGCACAGAATCCATGCACAATTTAGTCAAGTCATTTTGGATGTATCGCGAGGAATTTACAAGTTTTGCGTTAATTTTCATAGCGTGTCGCATCTCAGAAATAACGTTACGCCCGAGATGCTCGACGGTGCACGCTTCACCATGGTTACAAAAAGTGACGTCATCAAGTAAATAGTGACGTTATCATAAAGCAAATTAGACACATCGCGAGATAATTGATTGATTTACATCAGCGTGTAATTTCATTACTCTAGTTCCAATATTTTAAAATTGAGAAGGAAAGTTCTCGAATATATTGATCACCCCTCGTATGTGTTGTAATTTAGTGTTGTCATCCTACCCATGGGTCACTTAATGCTGCCAAACAAGGTGCTAACTTAAGGGAATGCGGTTCAAATAGACTTGGAATTAAATACAGCAAACAAGTAATTAGGAATTGCAAGCAATACAGAAGTCCTCTACCGGTTTTCAATGTTTCTGTTGCCATAGCAACCACAATTTTTGTCCAAATAAAAAAGACCTTATTGGTCCCTATCCACATACCAAGTCTATAAACTAAAATTGTTTGAGCTACGGCTGGATCCAGATTTATTAACAGACGGAGGTCAAACCCTTCGGTTTGAAAACCGGTAGGGGACTAATAAAGACAAAATTATTCTTGGTTTTAGGCAATATATCAACACAACATTGACATGTTTTAGCTTAAAATTTTTAATTCAATAATACAACTTAACAGCTTACACAGAATGAGATTATGTAATAGAATATATTATTTTTTAATACACAAACTATATCAATATCAGAACAATATAAACATACTTGTAATATAGCACAGTACAATCATTAGACAGAAATAAAAGAAAAAAAATCACATCTTTCATAGGGTCCAGACTAACATTGGATCTTAATATACATATTGTATAATAATGCAGTTCTAATCTGGGTCTGTCTGATAGGACGGGTGACGGCAAGGCCCAAGTTCTAATCTGGGTCTGTCTGATAGGACGGGTGACAGCAAGGACCAAGTTCTAATCTGGGTCTGTCTGATAGGACGGGTGACAGCAAGGCCCAAGTTCTAATCTGGGTCTGTCTGATAGGATGGGTGACAGCAAGGCCCAAGTTCTAATCTGGGTCTGTCTGATAGGACGGGTGACAGCAAGGCCCAAGTTCTAATCTGGGTCTGTCTGATAGGATGGGTGACAGCAAGGCCCAAGTTCTAATCTGGGTCTGTCTGATAGGACGGGTGACAGCAAGGCCCAAGTTCTAATCTGGGTCTGTCTGATAGGATGGGTGACAGCAAGGCCCAAGTTCTAATCTGGGTCTGTCTGATAGGACGGGTGACAGCAAGGCCCAAGTTCTAATCTGGGTCTGTCTGATAGGACGGGTGACGGCAAGGCCCAAGTTCTAATCTGGGTCTGTCTGATAGGACGGGTGACAGCAAGGCCCAAGTTCTAATCTGGGTCTGTCTGATAGGACGGGTGACAGCAAGGCCCAAGTTCTAATCTGGGTCTGCCTGATAGGACGGGTGACAGCAAGGCCCAAGTTCTAATCTGGGTCTGTCTGATAGGACGGGTGACAGCAAGGCCCAAGTTCTAATCTGGGTCTGTCTGATAGGACGGGTGACAGCAAGGCCCAAGTTCTAATCTGGGTCTGTCTGATAGGACGGGTGACAGCAAGGCCCAAGTTCTAATCTGGGTCTGTCTGATAGGACGGGTGACAGCAAGGCCCAAGTTCTAATCTGGGTCTGTCTGATAGGATGGGTGACAGCAAGGCCCAAGTTCTAATCTGGGTCTGTCTGATAGGATGGGTGACAGCAAGGCCCAAGTTCTAATCTGGGTCTGTCTGATAGGACGGGTGACAGCAAGGCCCAAGTTCTAATCTGGGTCTGTCTGATAGGACGGGTGACAGCAAGGCCCAAGTTCTAATCTGGGTCTGTCTGATAGGACGGGTGACAGCAAGGCCCAAGTTCTAATCTGGGTCTGTCTGATAGGATGGGTGACAGCAAGGCCCAAGTTCTAATCTGGGTCTGTCTGATAGGACGGGTGACAGCAAGGCCCAAGTTCTAATCTGGGTCTGTCTGATAGGACGGGTGACAGCAAGGCCCAAGTTCTAATCTGGGTCTGTCTGATAGGACGGGTGACAGCAAGGCCCAAGTTCTAATCTGGGTCTGTCTGATAGGACGGGTGACAGCAAGGCCCAAGTTCTAATCTGGGTCTGTCTGATAAGACGGGTGACAGCAAGGCCCAAGTTCTAATCTGGGTCTGTCTGATAGGATGGGTGACAGCAAGATTTAATTTCCACTCGAGATTAGCATCACTGAACAAAAATGGTATTCTGAGTGTATTACAGTAAAAATTCAAGAGTTTGACAACAAAATTATCTCTACTTGCGACTCTGACTTGAACAAAATCTCAATTTGAGTTTTCTACTCGAGGTGCTTCAGGAGATCGAGTCCAAGACCAGTTGTTGGCTTTCCATACTTGCAGACATGATGCTGTAATGTGCATATTACAAGCATGATCAATCTTTAACATAATCCAAGGTAAAATTTAACAAGAGAAAATCTAGTGATAACAATATAACATTAACATATATGAAGAGATCTTTATAAAATACCCTGAGATAACTTGACTAGACTGTGACGGATTGTCATAGTAACAGTAAAAACATAAGCATACAATGAACATACGTTCACTTAACAATATAATATTTGCATAACAATAACATAGACATATGCTTCCTAACACTCCACACGTAAACATGGTGATATGTTTATTTTATGTAAATGAACAATTAACAAGAATATAACTATCAACAACATAACATTCAATCATTTACTCCTCATAATAGGGGGGTCAACTTTCCTGATTAATCGGGAATTCCAGGAATGACATATCCCGAAAGAGCCATGATTCCTGATACCAAAATAAGTTATTTGAAGAAAATATCTTGAAAAATGGCATAGTTATTGTCAATTCAATCACAGGTAACAGTATCGTTGAAAACGAATTTTTTTTTATGTTTTTCTATTAGAAAAATAAAAAAAAAAATTTAAAAAATGTGTTGTTTTTTTTCAGTTTTTTTTCGTTTTCAACGATACAGTTACCTGTGAATTTAATCTGTTTTGAAGTAATTTCTTATTTTAATATTAAAATACTAAGTAAAATTGGAAACAATGTGGTTTAAAAGGCCTGTTGTTTGGCAAAAATGGTTTGACCCCATATGACTTTCCTGATATATAAGTTGGCCCTGTTGACACCCCTGTCGTAAATAATGACATGGAATAAAATTGAGTTTTTTTAGTCAAGTGAATGCATGAACCATAACAATATGTTTTAAAATACAACTGCAATATGTGTAAAATACTTAATCATGATTATTTTGTAACAATAACAATGAATAAAACCTGTGAATGCACAAATAGAATAAAGTATTATGCATCATTAAGAAAACCAGACTTTGTACACATGACATAACTAACTATATGGCCGTAACAACAAACAAGATTATGTTTAATAAACACTTATGCTCCAGTGGAAACCTTATCCATAACAACTGGCTAAGCCAATCAGGGGCCATAATTCAGTTAAAATGTTGGATAGTGTTACATGGCATATACAATTTAGGGTGTTTATGATGGTTAACAAGTATACCAAGTTCGAAAGCAAATCCTTGATGAACTTAAAAGAAATATTGGATTTTCGAATCAACAGTCAGCGGAATTAGCATTTGGCCGGTTGTCTGGGACAAGTAATTATTGATTTGGTACTTCTGCAGTAATTATGCATCTATATATAGAGTATAAAGGAAAACTATTCAGTTTTCCATTTTGGGCCAATAGTTTAAAATCCTAAATTCACGAACTGAAACAACTTGAATGTTTTTCAATGGGACAGACAGATTGGACAATCACTATATGCCTACTGCATCAGTAGATGCAGAGTCATAAAAACAACAAATGCAACAATTATAACAAATAACATACAACAAATAAACTATAAATCCAGTAAGAAATTACATGGATTGAATCAAGATTCCCTGAGATCAAACTTGATGATTCAATGTAACAAACAAAACATGGTAAACATGTGCACACTACAAACAATATAACAACAAATATAAGGAATAAAATGTGTATATTTTGAGTCCTGACAACCGTATTCATAGAAGTTTGGAATGGCCATGATTACATCTATAGGTCAGTTAAACAGCGCCACCACTCATAACAATCAACAAAATTTAACAATACATAATTATTAAAATGGCATTCAAGTGTAAAAGAAATATTCTTGCAAAAATCCATGACCATACAGGGCTCGACAATTAACTATTTTGGTCACTGGTTCAACAGAAAAGAAGCATAAAATTTGTTAACACAACAGTTACTGGTCCTTCAAGATTTTCACTGGTCCTTCTTGATTTTCAGTGGCCTCAGGCCAGTGTTAATGTCAAGCCCCGATGCCATTATAGTTAAAATACTTAAGAGATGCATGTGGCACAAGCAATTGTTATCAAATTCCCTAACAAATTTTATTAAATCAGAAAACCTGCTTAAATTTAAAATAAACTGCATGGCTTCTATGTTTTATAGGCTGTAAGGTTACTCTGCCAACCGGATATAAATTTCCCCGAAACTTTCCATCTGTTCAGCAACAATATGTCTTCTTGCACACAAATCTGAAAACAAGAAAATACTATTAGAACATACATCCCAGAATGCCAGCATCATGCCCGAGCCCTATATACTTACATGACTTATAATAATACAGTGTCTTAAACACCATCTGGCAGAAATGAAGAGTTAAATTTAATAAAAAATTTGCAACTTACCCAATAAAGCAGTAAATTCACTAGCAGCAGTTTTTCTATCCACAATCTGTGGCGGACATATCTTGTTGAATGATGTGATGTCTGCAGTCTCATCACCACCAATATCATCCTCTACTTTCCTGAAGTTAATGTGTTATATGGAATTATCATACCTTCCAAGTACTCCTATTAAAGTGAAGTTAATCCTATTTTCGTTGTAAATTTCTGGTTTTCCAAGTTCACCTAACTTTGAACAAAGGTACATGTGATTTATTTATGATCTTCTGTCCCATGCTAAAATTAATACATTCCTTGTTTATGCATCTAAATCTCTTTTAAATCATATTTAAGACTAAGTGCATCTTGTAACATGTTTCATTTAATCAGTTTTTTGGATTTAACTAGCTTGGCAGGTATGCCTTACGGTCAAGGATAACCCATAAAAATACAAGTATTTGTTTCTAATGGGGTCAAACAGACTTCTTGGTTCTTTAACGTGCCTGGTGTAAAGCACCGCGACATGTGAAACTACCTCTGGGTTGCTAACCAGTACATCTCTATTTGGGTGTGAAACACTAAATAGCATTTCAGAAATGAAATAACCGAGAATCAAACCTGCTTTTCTAAATTCAAGGATTTTCAGTGAAATTAAAGTACCATTTTTTCAGGACAGTACTTAATTCAAGTACTTTTTAAGAATCAAGATTGAAAACGAATTCAAGGACTTTTAAAGGCATGTGTGATTCCTGTTCAAAGACAGCACTTAATTCAAGTACTTTTCAAGGTTGAATCCCATTTCAAGAACTTTTCAAAGCCAGTGCAAACTCCGATATAGCTACTATCTAATTAATGCTCTTACTTCAGAAATTCCTCTGCAGTGACATTATACTCTTGTGTTAAAGGAACAGCAATGAATGGTGCCTCGAATCTTGGTTCCTCGACTACATCATAGAGTGTATGTGCTGCTGATGTATGACTGGTATGTTGACTCGATGATGATAATGGTGGCAGCAGAGAAGCTTGTAGAGAATCATTACCAGTCGATGATCGTGTTCGGCGTCTGAAATTACATCATACAATTTAAGGGTTGTCATCAGGAGGCGGCAGGAGGCCAATTTGACTGCCTCAAATTATATTTTGGCCACTTCAAATTTACCCTCAGGTGCTTTCCATCTTCAGTGCGCAAGCACCTTGGTACCTCCTCAAAGGCAAAAAAGCCTCCTACATGAAATTCTCGTGAAAACCCTGTACAATGGAATGTATATTTTGAGCTTAGGTCCCCCTACACTGAGCATTTTTTACTCCGGCGATGTACTTAAATTAGATAAATGAGTTCTGGCAGGGATCTAGAACAGAGTTTAGAAAAATGTACTATAATGACTTCCCTGAAGCTTCCAGTAGACCACAATGACGCTTTATGTGATGTATTCTGATGCTCAAGCATGAATAAAATTGGGAGTACATCGCCGATGCAAAAATGCTCAGTCGGACCATGGCTTTAACGGTCAATGAGTGAAACCTCCGTGTTCAAATCTCATAGTAGTGAAATAGTCTAACCATTCTTCATGTAATTAAAGGTTATACAGGTGAATACTTCAAAACCAAAGTGGCATACATGTAAGGGGAGGAAGTTATAATTGTTATCTCAACTCAACATTATGACACCGCTGGACCTGAATAATGTACACCCTGAAATTCAATGGGAGAAAATGTCAAGGTTTAACCCTGCTTGAGAGTTGACTTACTGGCTGGAAAGCTCAGTGGGTACAGTCATTGCCCTGCAAGTGAAGCGTCTTAGGTTTAAGTCTGGGTCAATCAGCATATTTTTCTCATACTGCGGCATGCGCAATAAACCTTCCATCTATCATGTGTGTGTGAGTGCACTTTTTACTGTGTAAAATATTTATCAATAGATTTATTTTGACATAAAATAAACATTTAAATATAGAACCTACTTTCTAATACTTCTGTCCTTCTTACTTTGCCTGCTCTCATCAAGTAGTAGAGAATCTTCCATAGATACGGCAGCTTGTTGTAGTTCATCATTCAGTGATAAAGCTGATGCATCACGTTGTATTTCCATGGAGGAAAGTTCCGGTGCAGCTGGTCCCTGTAACGACTGAAATATAAAACTTAAATGTGAGTATCATTCTGACCAAGATTCATGAAGATTGGGTCAAAACTTTTACCTCTAGGGTGAATGCAAGGTTTTTACAACATTTGACCTAGTAACCTTGTTGTTGACCCAACATGATCCAGTTTCAAAACTTGGCCTAGGTGTCATTGAGAGTAACATTCTGAAGTTTCATGAAGATTGAATCTAAACTGTGCCATCTAGAATGATTGGATCAATACTGTTGTCTCTAGAGTGTACAAAAATTTGACAAATTCGAGAAAAAATCCAAATCTTTGAATTTGACCTCCCGGGTATTCTATCAGGGCATATTGGGTCTTTCTTTATTTATTTATCAAGGAAGGGGTCTGTGAGTATTCTAAACATAAAAGTGGATTATTTAAAGGTCAACTGAGTTTTTTTAAAAATTATTCCCTATCAAGCAACCCTATTTTGTCAAATCCGGTAGTGGAAACAAGCAATTTTTTGTTTTTGGCCAAACTGGGCAAAAGTTAATAATCAAACTGAAAGCACTGACCTCGGACATAGATGTAATCTTACGCATTTCTTCAATAGATTGTTCCAACGTAGAAGTTTTTCTCTTTTTTCTTCGAACTTCTAAATAAACAAATAAAGCATATTATGAAACATAATAATAAAATGTCTAAATTACCAAAACAGTAAGGTTATCATTCTCATTTACCCTATAAAGTTAGTATGCCTCTGAATATCCTAATTCATTCTCTTACATTACGAATACTGGTCGTCATGGTCTAGAGGAAGCTTCAAATGTGTAATATCAATGTTACCAATGCCTAGCGAGGCTACTTTATTTAAACCACAAGTACATCATCGAGGCCCAAAAAATGCTCAGTTGGACCAAGGCATTAGTAAACGCTCATTATATTTCATACTGATGATGTTTGCTGTAGGGGTACTTCGAGAGAGACGCCCTGATATCATGGGTCGATCAAGGTATGGATTGGCTAATGTAGCTAGAAGCCTTCATGCTAATTTAAATATTTATCACACAGTCTGGGAGTGTCAAATGATATTTACTGCACAGCTTTACAGCACTGCTTGACTGCATGTGGAGTGATAAATAACATTTAATGAAATATATTATAATATTAACTGTTAAGAAAAGTGTGATCTTCAGTAGTCAGCCCACTTAGAGCAGGAGACTACTGATCTCAGGGTTGTGGGGTTCGAATCTGGGACTGACCATTGCAACTAAAATTTATTAATAGTCTTTCAGATCATCCCGATGAAACTTTTAACCAGGGTCCTATGTATGTGCTTTGTACACCTGGCATGTAAAAAGAAACAGTGGTGTCTTTGGAACGGGTGCACCTCCTGTATCTGCACTATCCCTCGAAACCTAAAATGACTAAACTCTTCTGCGGACCTAGTCCATATGGAATATCTGTGGCAATGATAAATAAAATCATACAAACTTACCTTCAGTAGAGGGAGCACGGAATGGTGAACCAGTAGGCACTGTGGGTACATCAGTGGGTTGTATTTCAGGTTGAAGTGGCAACTCCTCCGGTATTTGTACCGGTAGTTCAGGGGCAGGTAACTCTGCAGGTAGTACCGGTGATATCGCTTCAGCCAAGTCAGATTCTGCAATGTTTCTTCTGAACCGAGCATTTCTTTCCCATAAAGGCAGCCATGGACGCTTTCGGAGCACTTACATGTAAAACAAGAATCCATTTTAGGGAAACCATAAGTATCTAGCATATAATAACAGGTTATAATGCTTTGTTATATAAGTCATTGCACTAAAACAAAGTATGTCCAAACATTGACGTTTAAAAACAGTTGAAAGTTAAAATCAACAAAATATTTGAATGTTATAAAATGATAGCAACAAGTTATTACCTCTGTCCCCTGGTACAGCTATCAGGTCTGCAGCTCCCTTAGACTTATCTGTGAGTACCTACAACAAGTAATTAAAAATTGCAAGCAATACAGAAGTCCCCTACCTGTTTTTCAGGTTGTCAATGTTCCGGTTGCCATGCATGGTAACCACAATTTTTGTCTGAATAAAAAAATAATTCGACATGCATAATCTCCTTATAAGTCCCTATCCACATACCATGTTTCATAAACATAGCTTGAAAACTGATTGAGTTATGGCAGGATCCAGTATTTTCACCTATTCAGTTGAAAACCGGTAGGGGCCTAATAAAACATACTTACACAAGAGATATTTGTAAAATATGTATGCCCCCATGGCAGCCCAATTGTCAAAAATGGTAATGGTCACGGTGTCTTTGATCTACTGACCTCCATGTAAAGTTTGAAGATTCTAGGGCAAAGCGTTCTAGAGTTATTGAATGGAAAAGATTATGATCTACTGAAAGACAGACCCACCGACAGAAAAGCAATACAGTTATACCCCTCATCAAAGATCAGGGGGGGGGAAAGAGTGGATAATAAAGTTATCATTATTACAAAATTCAAATATATAACTTTATAATGATGTGTATACAACTGACATAAAGACTGACTGACTTACAAATTGTGTACATGTATCATCTCCAGTCCTCAAGTTGTCTCGCATACGAGATTTTGGTATCTGTGTCTCAGCATCAGCGAATGTGAGCTGTCGTTTACGTTGTCTCCGTACAGGGCTTGGCGTCATCGGTGTCAATTCTAACTCTAGGAACTTCCTCTGTTCAGTGAAATATAAGGGAATATACATACTTTTCTAAACGTGAAAAGGACAATCTCACAGGCTATATAAGTTGACTATGTGACAGGCTCAGTATGTGATTTTTAATTAGCACTTGTTCCAGTCAAGTAATTGTTGATTCAGGCAAGTGACTACTCCAGTAATTGTGCATAGAGTATATACAGGAGTTGTCTTTCGAGAACAACATTTCTTAAACAAGTCTAGAAAACAAAGGTTATTAAGTGAGCTTGATAATTTGTTTTCGTGATGATTTTAAGAAATGTTGATTTCAAAGACGAGTCACAGATTCTTTTCATAACATTACCATAGTTACCGAGTTATGACAATGTCAGAAATAAAGAATTTAAGCCGGTGGCGTTTTGATTTTGTGCCGAACGCTGGTGACTTCACACATTTTGTTATCACACGTGTTGGAGAACATTGTTCTGTCATTTGAAATCCTAAATTTACATTCACTGCAGACAAGAAATTGTGGCAACAAATCCAAGACTCCCACAGTCATTATATCATAATCAGAGATTACACTTACAGATAAGAGTCGTCTAGGTAACGGACTGGTGATTTGTGTAACTCCTGGTGATGGTGGCATCGCTCTATCTTCAGGTAATACCATGGGAGGAGGTACTCTGTCAGGTGTTCTTTCACCGTCCAGTCTCCATGTTGATATACTAGGGCTGTAAGAAAAATATAATACAGTCTGTTCAAAGTTAATTGATAACAGTTGTAAACATTAGCTACTCAGTCAGGAAAACTATAATAATAACGACTTTATTTTAAGAGGCCACACAGTTGGGCAAGCCCAGTCTTCCCTGTGAGCCTCTATAAAAGTTAGATCCGGTGCCGGGAATTGAACCCGGCCGCCTGGGTGAAAACCAGGAATCCTAAACTATGTTTATCTAGGTTTAACTTGGTATACCTGATTAAACGGAATTCCCTGCTATTCTTTCGAAAGTGACAATTGGAATTAAATGATTTTACAGTAATCAGCAACAAAACAATGTATACAAGGACAGACGATAATACCTGTCTAGATTTGATTGTTCCGAGCGTAAGTTTTGTCTGGTGGGACCGTCTTTATCAGTTGGGAAAGGTGTACTGGTCGGTAGAAGGTCAGTCACTTGTAATGGACCTTCCTCAACATGTGACATCAACAGTTCCATCTCTCTACCATCCAACATGGGTAAATCTAATTCCCTCGGAACCTGTAAATACAAAACGCGGTGTGTGGACATTGTGCCGTGTATTTGTTATAAATGTGATTTTTTTTATGTTTTCCGTGCTTGAGGGGTCAGATTGAGTGCTGCCTTCCCTGCCGGATTTTCGTACATCTTTTTTATATGTAATTATTCATACATTGGCATCATAGTCTCCTACAATCTTTCACTAGTTACATGTTTTCTCAACGTCCTGAGTTCTGCAGAGAATGTGTTCTTGCACAACCAAACCCCAGGTTCACAGCAGCACAACTTTTTTTACATATTTTTTTATCGTAGAGCCCCCCCCCCCCACCCTCATTAGGCCAAATAATAATTTGCTCATTTCTGCTACCGGCTTTGAAAAAAATAGGGTTAGTAGGTATGGAATAATTATTTTTATTTTAGAAAAATACTCAGTTGACCTTAAATCATCCACTATTAAGCTTAGAATACTCAGACACCTTCCTTCATAACGAAATACAGAAATAACCAAAATGATAGGATAAGTCAAATTCAAAGATTTTGATTTTTTTTTCTCAAATTGTCCAAAAAAAAAACCTTTAGGATTGGGGGCAAAAAATACGGTTGTAAGGGGTAGCGAAAATGATTTTTTTAAACATATGTATCATGTAATGATATTTTGAATAAGACGGACTGAATACAATAATTAAATGAGCTACCTGTATAGGGGAGAGTGGTGTATCCATGAGAAGGGGAGGAGCTTCTTGCAAAGTTATCTGCTCTATGGGAACTGTTTGTTCTGTAAATAATAATTGTACAATATCATCAGAAGAATTGCCAAAATTTCTTTTTATTTGCAACCATCAAGTACTGCTTAATATCGAGAAGTACATCTATTGTTAGAATAATCATGCAATATAACAAGACATGATGGATTGAAGCTTTTATCTCATGTACTGTACATGCAGAAATGTTTATACAATATTCAAGCTACAGATCTTTCAACATTAATCAAGAATTGTTTGTCAACATCAAGTCGTCTGTCAAGTAAATAATGTTTATCTAGTATACCTGAATTAAAGGTACTTACATACTTACTACATAGAATCCTAGTATTCTTTAACAATTACATAATCCGCGCTATTCTTTCGAATGGAATAGTTCCCTCATTAGTATATAATAATAGTATAAAGTAAATAATGTACATGGCTGACAACAGGACCAAATTTTAAATCGGGAAAATCATATACGACAAGCAAGGGGTGTACAACAACTTTGTTTTAATAATTAAATGAGTTTGCATTAAAAAAATTAATCTTTTAGTGCAGATTAAAATCACTATAACTTTGTTATTTTATCAAATAAATGATATCTTATGTTAGTCTGAAGCCAAAATTCCAGATAAATCTGTAAAATTGACATCCCTCATTGTAGTACCTGCAGGTTGTATGGTCACGTCTTCTTGCTGTTTCTTTCTACGTTTAGGTTTGGGAACCAGCGGTTCTTCTAGTTCAGCTACCGGAGGAGTGGAACCATTCAAACCCCAGAAATGATCCTAGTTAATAAAACACAAGCACAGTCTATCATTCACTGTGATTATTATTTATATGCAGGTTGTTTCTCCCAATTTTGGGAACATTAGCCCATGTCTTTGGAATTGGGAATTTTAGCGACATTTTGTCCAAATTGGGAAAAGTTCTTACAAATTAAATACCGGAACATGTATGTTAAAGCCAATTTGTGTGGCTTTACAACCTATTCTGAATTTCTGACAGATTTTGGGCTTCTGAATTTTAAAATTTATAAGAATGGTTTTGGAGGCATGTTTCGCATAAAGGGTCATAAATCCGGAAAAAATCATCTATTAACCTAAAATTCATATGATTCGGGTAGGAAATACGGACATTCCCTAGATGTAAACAGGTCTGCTGAAATTTCCATTTGGACACTCCGCAGTGACTTAATTTCGCTAATTTCTACCACTCGCAAACAGTTCAACTCCATGAAATTAAATCGCAAGAAACTATTTCTTGTATTACAGTAAACATATAGAATTTTAGAAACGCACCTTGTCAACAAAGCCAGTCTCTTGTAGGAATATTTCTCTCTCTAACTGACTGTCCAGTGCTGTATCTGCGGGTAGTACTTCCTGACCAACATCCGGATTAGTCACCTGATCAGCCCTGTAAAATACTAGTTATTATAATACACAGGGTTTTGACTAAGATTTCATGTAGGAGGCTTTTTGTACATTTGAGGAGGCCAAGGTGCCTGAACATTTCAGGTGTAAATTTGAGGCAGACAGTCAAATTGGCCTCATGCTGCCTCCTAATGACACCCCTGATACAGAGGTTTCACTAGGACAAAATGCAAAATCCCGAAAATCAAATGCGGAAAATCCTTCAAAGTATGTATAATAAACTTTTCCATTTCTTGAGATATTTTCATCAAATTACTTTTCATTTTGGACAGAATTCATCCGGAATGATAAATGGAAAATTGACACCCCTGATAATTAATCCATGTGATAAATGCATCCACAATGACGCGGTATCACACACATTTTATTATATCAAGAAAGCCGCAAATTGACATCATCGTTGTATATCATAAAACACGTGAAGTAATAATAAAAATGGAGCTTTTCTCCATTCACCTTGGTCGGATCAAAACTGCATGATTACAACTTAACTAGTGGTTACAAGACGTCTTTTTTTTCCCCGCTAAAATATATGGAGATATTAGGCCCCTTTCCCCTCTCCATAGCGTACATATTTTTCACTAAAATTTCTAAATTTTCCCCTTTGAGACTTGAGTCTTGCTCAATATTTTTTCCACATGACAAGAGTAAATTGATTTAATAAATGAATGCAGAATGGATTGAAGTAAGTTTGTTTGACCTCCCATGCTTATAATACCACCAATAATCAATTTAACTAGCATTAAAATAAGGGGAATTTAACAATAATTCAAAATTCCCCTTTTAGCTTTTCCGCGCACTGATTTTCCCCTTCCTATGGGGCAGGACCCCTTCCCCCAAAAGTGAAAAAAAACCACTGCAAGACTATCTAGTGACCTGGTTTTTAATACAAAGTGACCCTGTTAGGAAGTTAGCCTAGACTTTTGAAAGAGAGACATTACATGTAATAAGATTTCATGATGATCAGGTCAAAGCTGCAATTACTGCAGATGTTACTCGTCTTGTCCGAATCAACAGTTACTAATGTCCCAGACAACCAGACAAGCGCTAATTTCGTAGACTGCAACGGACAAATAGCGAGCACCATAGCTCATCTTGCGCTTAGCTGAGCTAAATATTGAGAAACAAACCTTGGGATATCCAGCAAGTCTATATTGGATGAAATAGTGGGCATGCTTCTCACTCGGATAAGTACTGTAGAGGCATCAGCTATAAATAACATGTTCATTGATCAACATATATTGCTTTCATACTTTTCATATCACCATCATGAACCCACCCCTATACAGGAGTGCAGGCCATTTAAAGTTAAATGATAACAGTTGTAAATATTATAATCTTGTTTGTGAGGTAAACTAGGTTTATCTTGTTTTAACTTGGTCGGACAGTTCCATAATTAGCTTTAAGCATGACTTACAAATCATGGTAGGTTTCACACAAACAAGTTTTTTGTTATTTCAGTAAATTATTATTTGTACCCTGAAGAAGACAATGTAGTGAAAACGTTGGAAACAACTGGAGTTTGTTTTATTATCTTATACACTTAGAAGTTAGTACATTATTATGACTGACAATGCTTGGAAGCTATATTTGTTAGTCATTTAATGAGGATAGAAGCCATTACGACTTGTTTTTTTTCCAAGGGTTTAGTTTTAGTCTCAGGATAGCTAAATAGGTTCTGGACGCTGAATGAACATACAATTTGGTATGGCCATATTGTACATTTCATCTTCCATAAATGATTGAGTATTCTTTCCTCAAATATTCCAGATTTTAGAAGAACCTTTTTTATATATGTATAATGAACATGATGGAAGTAAAAGGATGAGATACTAAATAAAACAACTGGCTTACCATACAGGTATTGTGCTTGCTTGTTATGTACTCTCACTGCCCCTGACATCAGTAGTGCGGACAAATACAGGGAAAATCTTGGTCTTCGTCCACCTCGTTGTGAAGGTGGTACACGTAATTCCACATATGTCAAAATATCATCACTGAAATCAATATACATGTATTTAAAGTAGAGATGGGACCGAATATTCGAAAATTGAACGAATATTCGAATCCAATTTCAATATTCGAATATTCGTAAAAAATAAAGAAAAATTATCAATTTCACCAAAAATTGATACATGCAAATTCCAATTATGTTCGTATGCTTAATAACAACATAATGTGTGATATGTATAATCAAATCCCTAAATGACACTTCTATGACATGTTTATCGATATATTACAACTGTATACTCTGAATAAACAGTATGACACTTCCATAAAACGATTGCATTTTAGACACCCGAAACGCTTGCATTTCGTCTGTATTCAAGCGTCGTCATAACACGGATGATTTTGCAGGCTAAATGAATTACCTGACAAATGTGTGGGATTCTTTTATTTCGGGTGTTTCATCCACTGTATGATTAGCTATTTGCATAGATGATTAAAATTGTAGTTGTTGGTAAAAGTGTCAGCACATTGTCCGCAGTTACAGAGCGAAACACCCATTGTATGAAGACAACGATTTTTAAAACCGCGTAGTCGTACAAATTTATACGATCTTCATTAAAAATAACAAAACAATCAAACTCATTAATTAAAACTTTATTCACACGTCCCTGAAGCCGGAAAGGTAAAGAAATACGACGATTTATAGATCTTAAACAGGTTTATTACTTCCCAATCAGGTTGAATGTATATCAATTGTTCAAACAGAAATGTCAAACTAACGATTATCGTAACTTTGCATTAGAGCGGAAATGGAACTTTTGTTAGTTCAGGGTTTTCACTATGATTTCATGTAGGAGGCTTTTTGTACATTTGAGGAGGCCAAGGTGCCAGAGCACTGAAAGTGGAAGGCTGCGCTGGGGGTAAATTTGAGGCGGCCCAAATATCATTTGAGGCAGTCAAATTGGCCTCCTGCCGCCTCCTAATGACAACCCTGTAGTTAAGTGAAAAAATGAACGAATACTTTGACATCGATAATCGAACGAATATTCGAATATATTCGAATATGAATTTCGAATATTCGAATACTGATTTTGGTATTCAGTCCCATCTCTAATTTAAAGTCATGTACATTGAAAATACTCAGCAATCGGATAATTATTCAACATGCCGAAATTTCAAGGGGTGCCCGCAAGACTGTAGTAACTACATCCCCCTGCAAGACTGTAGTAAGTCCTTCTTTAATTATATGTAGTTACTACAGTCTTGCGGGCACCCCTCAAAGTGGCATAAAATTTCAATTGAGGTTACAAGTTACATGAAAATCATTATTAAAATTCATTTATTACGTTATAATAGCTTTTATCAAAACATATGCATAATTTTTAACAGTGTTTTATCTACTGCAAATTAGTTTCTCAATTAACTTAGTCAAATTGAATATCTATTTTTTAATGAAAATGTAACTTAAAGTATGACTTTTGATATCTTACCAACATTGTTCAACGTTAATGGCAGCTACATCTCTTCTACTCAATTTGGACATGTGTGTAGCTGCAAGCCTATAATAGAATATCAGGAACCTTTCACTGGACAATGGACACGAATAATTTACCTCCATCAAATACTGTGTTTTCAGAAAAGTATGATCAATGAAACAAGAAGCAGTCATAGACGGCCATATCCCCCACCAAGAAGAATATTATTGTGGCAATATGCCTTGAATGCATCATGTTTTGGGCATTGAGCCATTGACATTTTCAATGACCCGGACACCCCCCCCCCCCACTTGTGTAGTCAGCTCATGTTTACTATATTTTGACATGCAACAAATTAGCATTATAAGACATCAATACACAGGGCTTGACCCTAACTATTTTTGGTCTCTGGTCCCCCAGAAAAGAAATGTCAAATTTGTAAATAAAACAGTTACTGGTCCCTTAAAACCTTTACTGGTCCTTCTTGATTTTCACTGGCCTCGGACCAGGGGACCAGTGTTAGTGTCGAGCCCTGATACAGTGCTAGTTTTTTTATCAAAAGTGTCTTCTTACAAGGGTTATTGTACAGCTTTGTAAGGACAAACAAAATATTGTCACATGAGGATGTCAAGATATCATTTAGTTATAGCTTGGCCAATTTGACACGAGCATGACCTTTTGATTAGCATAATTTAACAGTCGATATATTGCCTACGTTTACAATACCAATTGTATTTTTTCATAATCGTTGAGTATCACAAAGACACTCGAGATGTAATACAAACACAAATTTGAAATAACCCATATCGCACGATTTGCTTGCGGAAATTGATATATGCAAAACAAGAACCTTGTAATATATTCTTGCATAAAGGTCAGGCTCAGGTCAAAATAGCCAAGCTATAGTCGTTTAAAGCTTACCACAGTTTACCGAACTTTCCTCCCTTTTTTTGTAGTATATCTTTACTGTAAAACATGATGTGACAGACGGTGATTCTGAAATGATCCAATTGTTGAAGATTATGATAAAAAAAGACAATACATTGACAATTTGTATTGGTAATAGAATTTAAAATGGGGGGGACGGACATAAGCCCCTACGACCATAAGCCCCTACGCTCATTTTTATACATGAGGACATAAGCCCCTACGCATTTTTTTACACTAAGACATAAGCCCCTACGCATATTTTTACACTAGGACATAAGCCCCTATGCTTGTTTGTTTGCACCGTTCTATGTTTTCTTCTATTATTAAATTGTGTAATTAAGAAATAATTATTGTACAAACTGTTCTATTGTATCTACTGTTTATTTGTTACAAATATGCATTAATTTCAGGTATAAAATTAGAAAATTAGTCTACAAAATGCTTAATAAGATCAATTATCATGTATTGTAGTGACTATCTGTTTGTAGCATGCCCCAAAACACTCATTTGTTCATAGATACTTGTTATAAATATAATAAATATTTATTATTATGTTGTGTCTCATTTTATAAATAAAATACTACTTAAAAAATTGAACTTGTAGACACTGGTACATGGCTGAGTTGTTCATGTTGCAAACAAACATGCATAGGGGCTTATGTCCTAATGTAAAAAAGTATGTAACGGCTTATGTCCTAGTGTAAAAAAATGCGTAGGGGCTTATGTCCTCATGTATAAAAATGAGCGTAGGGGCTCATGTCCGTAGGGGCTTTTATCCTACACTCTTTAAAATGATATGAAGTCTAGACAAAGGAAACAAACTTGGGAAATAAATACACACCATTTAATATTTATAAGGGTTATCTAATTGTATTCTGACTTGCCCTTTTGATAATGCACAAGTAGGTATATTACTAAGTTCAAGCTCTTTGACGATTATCATTCCATTTCATCAAGATCAACGTCAGTATCAATAAAAGATCCAGAACTGAGTCCGAGACAAGTTTGATGATAGTTGGAATTTGATATTTTTTAACATACATTTCTGACATGGGTGATCTTGAAGGATTATACAATTCATGGAACAAGGCACATTTTAACAGCCAATAGGCAATATTGCAATAAAGACGGAGCCCATAGGTCAGAAGGCGCTGTGATACAGTACTCCAGCACCTTAATTCCAGAATAAGCTTTCCCCCAGCGACTTTTTCAGTATTTTCTAGCAAATAAGCACAGAGAATGAAACAAAGAGAATGAAAAATCAAACCAGCCGGACTGAAATTCGAGCGTAAATGAGAACAACTCTTACTCTAGTGTTTACTTGAAATCTTCGCGCCAAAACAAACTGTCAGCAATTTAAATTTGGTATCCGGCATAATTCATTAAATGTTATCGAAACCGGGAACCGTGATAGACGTATAATGCGCGCGCGACTGCTAACTTTTAACCTTAAGCATCGTCTAAACAGCTGCCCAAAGTTGAGCAAACGTTTAGAATGATTTGCCAATATAATAATTAAATAATTAAAATAACGACTCATTGCGTACCACACGAAGCTTAAACAGGGTAATTTTTAGAAATCATTTTTTTATTAATTTAGATAATACGATTTATTTTGCTTTTATAAAAATATAATATAGTTTATTCTCCAAATCATGGGCTCTTTCCAACATTACCGCAGTTGTATTATTTATATAAGATACGTTGTATAATTTTGAATTAGATACATGTATTATAAAAAAATACAAATGATTGGTTATTATAAGAAAACACTGATAACAACAATAAGCAACAATTAGGCTAAAGGCATTCGGTGTGTTCGCCTTTCTGTAAACTTAAGTATACCCATATTATAAAAAGGTACTTTCCCAATCAGGAATAATGACCGATTTATGATCATTTTCCCCGTCAATTTACAAGTAAAAATTTTTGAAATTGAGAAGTTTGCAGGGGAAATCGTGACATTCGAATGTCACGATTTCCCCTGCAAACTTCTCAATTTCAAAAATTTACGCGCAAAAATTCCCAGTTTGACTGGTACCTGGTACTTTCCCAAAATGGCAAAAATAAACACTGGACTTTTAAACGAATGTGCAAGCAAAGCTGCTGCAAGTGCACCAGTCAATAATTTTCCCGCCGGGGCGAGCCAGGATGAATTAGACATTTTCATGTTTAAATCCCCACCCTGGAGATGATGCTCATTATACGTAATCACGTAGTAACGCGGGTCTTGGAACCGACCAGAGCCTATTCCTCAGGTCTAGGAGTTGATAAGGTTGTCATATTCCCGACGATCTGGAAGACTCGTCTGTCTAATTCCCCCCGAATCCTAGCCGCCCCGGACGGGCATAATATTGACTGGAAAAGTATCAAAAAGAACAATGCGTCCTAGCCACCGGGGCACATGCACATTTTAGCTTTTGAATACCCTGACACGTCTTTGATTTTCGTATTTTTTGTACTTTATTCTTAAATCAGTTGACCTCTGTAAACCTGTATACATGTAATTTATCCACAACGTAAACGGATTTGTTAAAAATGTATCACACATGACTCCAAACTCACTGGTTCTACATTCCCGTGCCAAATTAAAGTTCACAAAGTGAAAAAAAAACACAAACTAATTTATCGGGTTAATTTCTTCAGCTAGAAGAACGTAACAAAGGTAAAATAAGAACAATTACTGAATTAGACTATGTTACCTATCATTTAGTAGGATAATCAATTTCTGATAACATTGTCATGCATTTTACTCACTTACACAGCAATTCTGGTAACACAGATCAACTCATATTTTTTAATTAGTGTTGACCCTTGCCCCAGAAGATTTCACCTTTAAATAATTTTTATCTGAAGAAAATCAGAGTTTTAGTAAGAAAATAACTTACATTTGAATTTCGTTTCGATATCTTTTCACGTACATGGGAGTCAATGGGAACCACTTATTTGTTATACGACTCCGAGATTTAATAACTTGACATTTTACTAACTTATATCTTAAGAACAAATGAAGGTGATTTTAAAGAGTGTCAATTACTCCTTTGTGTGTCAACACAATACTAAAATAATGTAACCATGGAAACCAGGCTTATTCCATAAATCAAGAATGTTCATTGATGTTTTTAAATTGCCCAGTAACCAAAAACGTGACAAATATGAATTATTTTCTAAACAGAATCAAATCATGCTTGGACTATTCTACGATATGACATCAAATTATAGTAGATCTATAACATACTTCTATTTATCGTGTCAAACAATTTCAAAGTGAAAAAACCTGTCCAATTTTCTATGAATTTTTACTTCGTGAACTTTAATTTGGCAAGTGACTGTAGAAGAGTTGTGTAGAGGGTAGACCCATCATCTACATAGCATCACTTTTCCGAATCCCACAAAGTTACATTGGTTCCGACGGTCATAGTTATTTACTTGGGTACACATGGCCATATATGACAGTAGTGTTAAAATGTTCGTGATAGCAGTGAGTGTCATATAAAGTTTTGAAAGTTAAGACAGATGTGGCTTTAATCATATTCTCAGACAGAGTTCCAACGATTTACAGCCCAGTCCGTATAGAGAATTTGACGCACAACTTATTTACATCTCTGTAGATCAAACTTCAACGAATGTCCACAGGTAGGTAACTCAGTTTTGAATATAATACGGCCACCAGTAGACAGAACATCGAATCCGTGAATAATTTTGAGCATTTGTATCCGTAGTCTGTTAGGGCGTCCAGAGTATGGTAATTCATTTAACTCAGACTGCAACTTGTACGTTGAATATTCTCCACAACACGTACATTTGTATGTCTTTTAGCCGCGTAGGGAACCATAATATGCTAGCTCCATGGTCAAGTATGGGCCTGATAATGGCCAAGTGTATCAAATTATTTTTATAAATAAACTGTTACTGTCCAGATACAGGAGAACGACCTTTAGAATCACGAGATCAAATGAACACCGCTTACACTCTAAACTCTTGCGATTTAGCCTTTATAGTTTTTTCTTGATTATAGAGATCGTGCATTTAATATGGTTATAGTATATAGTCGAAAGTATATCCCGTATATGTAAGAATACCCGGGAAGACCGATTTCACTCTATCCATGGACCGTATTTACTTTGTCTATCTAACTCCATGCTCTATCTTAAGCTGTTTTAATTGATGCTCGACCAAATGCATTTTCGATGCAGTTTTCAACCGATAATAACAATTTGGTCGAGCATCAGTTAACAACAGCTAAAGATAGAGCAACATCGGTAATGTCCTAGTGTTTCTACATTGTATGAGATCTAGTGTCTACAAATTTCATTTTAAAGTAATAAAATCTTCTTGACGTCGAGATAAAACATAAGACAGCAATAGAAGATTTCTCCTAAATTTTGTTAGAATAATACAAAGGACATGTACATCTTATATTGAACACCCCTCATATATCATACCTGCCAAGTACTCCTATTTTTGTTGAGATAAATTTCTGGGTTTTTAATCACCTACCTTGGCACATGTACATTTAGTTCATGTAATGATCGTCTGCCCCATATTTATAACCATCTCGTTTATGCATCTAAATCCCTTTTAAATAAAGGGGAGCGTGGCATAGAGGTAGGACGAGCAATTCGGATCGAGAGGTCCCGGGTTAAACCCCGTCTGAATCACTGGTCAATCTATCTGAGCAAGTCCCACATGCTCCACTCCACCATGGTGCCTGTGAGGGCAGTTTCTATTCCTGGGCGCTGCAGATCGATGTTGGCTGCCACATCCGCAGGAGAGAAATAGTCTCCCCAGGGAGACACGAGCGTAGGTTTCCATAGGTAGCCCAAATGGCAAGGGAAAGTTAAAATGTCATTTTAGCTTTTGAATACTCTGACACGACTTTGATTTTCGTATTTTTTGTACTTTATTCTTAAATCAGATGACCTCTGTAAACCTGTATACATGTAATTTATCCACACCGTAAACGGATTTGTTAAAAATGTATCACACATGACTCCAAACTCACTGGTTCTACATTCCCGTGCCAAATTAAAGTTCACAAAGTGAAAAAAACACAAACTAATTTATCGGGTTAATTTCTTCAGCTAGAAGAACGTAACAAAGGTAAAATAAGAACAATTAGACTATGTTACCTATCATTTAGTAGGATAATCAATTTCTGATAACATTGTCATGCATTTTACTCACTTACACAGCAATTCTGGTAACACAGATCAACTCATATTTTTTAATTAGTGTTGACCCTTGCCCCAGAAGATTTCACCTTTAAATAATTTTTATCTGAAGAAAATCAGAGTTTTAGTAAGAAAATAACTTACATTTGAATTTCGTTTTGATATTTTTTTCACGTAAAATGTCAAATTTTACATGGGAGTCAATGGGAACCATTTTTTTGTTATACGACTTAATTGACACTTAAAAACTTAACATTTTACTAACTTATATCTAAAGAACAAATGAAGTTGATTTTAAAGATTATCAATTACTCCTTTGTGTGTCTGTATGATTGAAAACACAATACAAAAATAATGTAACCATGGCAACCAGACTTATTCCATAAATCAAGAATGTTCATTGATGTTCTTAAATTGCCCAGTAACTAAAAACGTGACAAATATGAATTATTTTCTAAACAGAATCAAATCATGCTTGGACTATTCTACGATATGACATCAAATTATAGTATAACATAATCATATAGAGGATATTTGAGCTCTGCTGTGCGATTTCCAACCGCTTGATAAAATATTGTCTTTTGGGAAACCCATATTTAGTCCAGAGTACATATTTTGTGAGAAAAAATGCGAAAAAAATAATTTTTGTTTGATGATGTCACACTATGTTTGTTTTGTAACATATTAAAAATCTAGGTCCTTACATGTTTGTGAAAGTCTATAATTTTGGGGCAAAACCTTACAAAATATAAAAGCTAAAAATGATTTTTTGGAATCAGTAACCCACATCACCATGTACAGTTTTATGGGACATAAATATATTGTGATAGGTATGTTGTTACTTGTAGTTTACGATATTAAAAATCATTTTCCAGTCCGTTGTCTAAAATCCGATAATTTGGGGCAAAACTTGTCAAAATCTAAACAAAAGCGAGAATTTTGGGAATCGGTTGATTACAATGTCATAAAAAATTATATTTGATTTTTTTAATTGTGGTAGGTACATAGTGCCTTGCAGTTTAAGATATCAAAACTTAAGTGCCATACTAGTTTGCTAAATGATAGTATTTTTGGGGTAAAATAGTGTAAACATAAAAGAAAAGTGAGAATTTTGAAAATTTGTTAATTATTTGGCTGTGTTTACTCAAAAAATAAAAAATCAACTTAGTTTAAAATACATCCTTGATATGTCATGATCCAACAAATTAAATATGTGTATTTTATTTCCTTTTTCTTATAGGGTGCTTATAATAGGACCTGTACTAATTATATGACGTCAACTTATTTGTTTATTTTTTGTGATGTCAATAACGTCATTTTGAACGTCATTTATAATTTCATGCCTCTAGTTTTCATTTTATCATAGCATGTCACTATGTTGAACGATTTTGAAAAGGTATACCTTTTTGGAATCCTAAAACATCACTCTACACAATCCGACCAAAATGTGAAGATGTGAAATTTTGACATCAGGTTGGAAATCGCACAGCAGCGCTCATTTGTACTTTTCCGTGTATGATCGGCTGATAATTCACCGAGTGAGCAGCTGATGTAATATTTTCACGAGTGGCGTAGCCACGAGTGAAAATATAAGTCAGCTGCTCACGAGGTGAATTATCAAACGATCATACACGGTAAAATACTAATATTCTATTTATTTCATGCTTAACCCTTAGACTGCCAGAGGGCCAATTATTTGGCCCTAACAGGGTACTCTAATTTGCCAAAGGGCCAATTATTTGGCCCATCTATATATCATTTATAGACATGTCATAAACGGTTCAAAGGTTATTTTACACCAATAGGGAGGGTTTTAATGATAAAAGGTATGTTTAAATATTGTTTATTTAGTGACGTCATTTACGTTATATTAAATACGACGTGACGTTTCCCGCTAAAACATGCGTTTATTTTCGCGCGTTATACGTTCAAATTAAAATTGCGCTACAATTGCGCTACAGCTAAATTTTAATTCCATTTTCTTTCTCTCTTAACGGTAACACATCTAGTGTTTGTATGCTACGTCTCAACGCTTGTCTAATGATAATGCGAAACATTTGTCGCGTGAGATGTCAATTTAATATATAATTATCTTTTGATATGCATACAACCACTTACAAGTGTTTATCACTAAAACTAGTAGTCTAGAATCTACTAGAATTCCTGAGTTTGTATGAATTAAGTAATTAAGACTGTTTTTATCAGATGTTTTGTCACACATGATATGTGTCTCGTTTTATTATATATTGCAAAATACTGATATATAGCTGGTAGAATCTATCATCGTAAGCGTCAACGTAAACAATTTCGACGTCAACTTAGCATTTTTCTATTTTAAAGAGTCTCACACTACTTTAATTCCTTCTCAGCTCTCACGACATAATTATAATCGCCAATTATTACTACGAAAATGCATATGTTATCATTGAAAACGCTTCGTTGAAGTCATTTTCAAGTATCTATTGGCGGGGCATCCCTGCCATTCATGATGAAAGAGTACATACTAATTGTTATTTAACACACTTTTATACTGATATGTATATTACATGGATTAGAACTAGTGATATGAAAAAAACCGAAGGTGTCTGCTTACTTGGAATCGATACATGAACGTGGATACAGCGCATTGTTTAATGTTTATGTGACACCATTATATACGTTTTTTTTTCAACCACGTCATTTCACGTACCGACTGCTGACAGTGTTAAATGCGCCCGTTTTCTTTCTTTTATACGCACAGTAGCGAAACAACTGTATGACCAATGTTGGTCCTATGATGTGCTGTAAATCGTATGAAGAAATGGGGGGGGGGGGGGTCTGGTCATATCCTGCGATTTATCAGTCTAAGTTACCTAGTTGGACTAAAAGCACTGATGAGAAAACACATTAAGTTGCACTGATATCATTTTAGGGTGGTTTGTAGATTATTTAGCTTCACTTGATGTTATAGCGATATTTGTTGCTCAGAGTGAAAATAATAACAAGGGAAAGTATATTTTCCAACATGCACCAGGTCTATAAACTGTACATTCATTTCGACCCGCGAGCGGGTTGTTATGTTCGGCGACCACAACACATTAGCGGTTGACCCTACATAAGATACCATACGCCTGTGTAAAGTAGAACATCAGCCTCAAAAATGAGTGTCAAATCAAATTCCCAGACTTTGTTTCGGGTGAAAACATACGCTGGTTGAACGAGACTGAGATTATACTTGCTTTTAGGAAATAAAAAGTGGTACAGACACAAATATCCTTCAATACATTTTAGCTATGAATTCGAATTTGTAAAAAGAGGAGCATGATATTATATTTCGTAATACAAAATTAATGTACTTTTATTTTTCAGCTGGGCTGGAAACCGCGGTATCAGTTCCCGCATACGATACCGCGATAAATACATCGTTTTCTTCCTGATGGTACCGCGGTATCGTATGCTGGGTACTGATATATCATATTTTACTTTAAAACGAGATCAATGCGAATACAATTTTTACTTATGTATGGAATAACCATTTTATAAATTACAGTGGAAGATTGTTAAATTCTAAGGTGTCTCTCTGTAGAACATGTCACTAGACTGAATTTAATGCTTATGCCCAGAATTGTAACTATTCAGTTTAACTCTCGTTTGTGAGATTCGAACCTACTAGCCTAAAGAAAAACGTAGTAAGTAATAATAATTTATAGTTAAGTTGTGTTATTCTCGTGTTGAATAAAATATATTAAACTATCAAGATACATAAAGTCCCGATCAGATTGTTGACCCCTTCGCAGCATCAAAGTTGTATTTCTGAACTAATTGACATAGGTGCCAAGCATGTAAAGTGCCATTTTGGAGATTTGTAGTCTGTTTTGCTGTTTTGTTGCAATTTGGCATAATTCACTTAATTAACTTAAACTCTGTTACTGACTGACTCATTTTGCTATCGGATGTAATGTTTTTCATTAACAAATGGACAGTGCAGGGAGTTAGAATAATGTATTTGTAACAACTATAATGGAATGCATAGTTATGAATTTGACTTACGTTCGATCCATCATCAAGGCATACACGGTGGAGGCCAGTCATCTGATTGCAATGTTCATTTGTCAAACACTTACAGTACATTGTATTTAAATTAATGTTTTATTGCAAAGGTTTATTCCAGTTATTGAAACAATCGAAAGTGGCATATAACATAAACCCATAACACTGATGTCTGGACCTCATTATATGTTTGTATTGGTCACTGGTGTGATACTACATGTAAAACTATATTGGGCCAATGTTCGGACTTTTGCTCTTCTTGTCACCTGAATCACAGATACGTTCTTACCTTGCAATGAAAATTTTTGTGTGGACCAAAAGGTTTAATCAGAGTTGGCAATGTTGTTTTATTAAGATAGCCTAGTTGAAGATCGTTCGCGTCGAGTGTGGGAGGTCTCGGGTTCGATCATTGGCCGCGTCATGCAAAAAGACGAAATAAAAATGGTACTAGTACTTCCCTTGCTTGACGCATCGACTTTTTCACAATATTTATGCAGTGATTTTATCAATGTATATGGAATGTATATATTTTAGCGTTCAAATTGATATGCTGTCTATCAACTTGTTGGGACTAATAATTTTCTGTTGTGGCGGTGAAAATACGTACCTGACAATGACATTCGTTTTTTTAGAATGCTTAAATTGAAAATTGTGCGCAGACGGACTCGAGAACATCCAAAAAGTAGATTTCACTAATTCGTATAAAAGAAAGAAAAGGGACGCCTTTGACGGAGTCCGCACACAGCTCGCTAACATAAATGTTGCGTAGTTTTACCCACAGGTGGCAGTATCAGTATTTAAAAAAAAAAATAAAAAAAAAAAATAATAAAAAAACGTCACTGAGCTAAGTATACTATGGAGGTAGAAAGCCTAAAATACGGACGCTGACGGAAAATCGCTACACAATTCATTCAAATAAACTATAAGATATTCATTCCCACCGAAAATTTCGTTCAATTGTATCTTATAACAGCGAAACGGCAAAACAGTGTTCCTTTCGATATTTAACTCCGCTCGAGGCCAATTTATTTACGTGCTGGATACCCGCTCCACTTGCAGTATCGTAATTATTGTTAAGAACCAAGTTTATTTTTAGATTCGATGCTCAAAAATCTTTAAACATAAACATATAGTAGGCTTTATACCTTCATAGTATACTTAGCTCAGTGACGGAGTTTTTATAATTATATATTTTTTTTAATTTCATTTTCCAAACACTGATACTGCCACCTCTGGTTTTACCCCAACTTAGATAGAAAATAGCCCAAAACTGGAGCAATAACACTCTTAACACACATTTTTTAATTTCACTAAAATAAAAAAGGTATACTTTAAACAATATGATACGGAAAAAACACATTGAACGTCCTGTGTTCTTGCTAATTGCATAATATGACGGAACGAAATGTAACCATTTTGTGCCGTCATTACTTATCATGCGACGCAGTAATTGGAGCGTTACATACAACAAAGTGTATATTATTTCCTATAGATTGCATCATAAGATCCATCATTCATTTCTCTGCATGAATACGCTGTTCACTCTTCGATGACATAAACATACGGACATAAAATATTGATCAAATACGACAAAAAGCACGCAAAAAATACGTCCCGCTAGATGGCACTATTTATGGCTCGGTACGTAATATTTCTCCCTAAATCCAACGACATCCAAAAGCCAACACTTGATACTATATGTATGCAATATATCATCAATATCCGACTTATGGGTGTTTTTATTATCGAAAATGGTCTATTCCATCTTAATAGGAAACTGATTGAAATCTCACGACGTCGAAGACGCGCAAAATGAACGTCATCACGTCAAAAAGTTGTTTATCGAACGACGTCACAAACTTAATGTTGTGTTATTTGTTAAAGATTAAGAGAGCAAGTGAAAGTGCTTATTATTTTATTTTTGACGGCGAGGAAATTTGATTTTTAAAAACTAGTCCGTTTGCCGTGAAATTATGAACTGTGAAATTATGAACAGTGAAATTATCGGGGAATAATCCACCGTTATTCCGCCGTAAACCACCGGTAAGCATGAAATAAATATTTCTATTTATCGTGTCAAACAATTTCAAAGTGAAAAAACCTGTCTAATTTTCTATGAATTTTTACTTCGTGAACTTCAATTTGGCACTTGACTGTAAAAGAGTTGTGGAGAGGATAGACCCATCATCTACATCAAATTTCCGTATCTAACAAAGTTACATTGGTTCCGACGGTCATAGTTATTTACTTGGGCAACCAAACATTTTGCACATGGTCATATATGACATTAGTGTTAAAATGTTCGTGATAGCAGTGAGTGTCATATAAAGTTTTGAAAGTTAAGACAGATTTGGCTTTAATCATATTCTCAGACAACGATTTACAGCCCAGTCCGTATAGAGAATTTGACGCACAACTTATATCAAACTGCAACGAATGTCCACAGGTAGGTAACTCAGTTTTGAATATAATGCGGCCACCAGCCACCATCGAATCCCCGTGAACAATTTTGAACATATTTGCACCTGTAGTCTGTAAGGGCGTTCAGAGTATAGTAATAATATGTTTAACGCAGAATGCAACTTGTACGTTGAATATTCTCCACAGCATGTACATTTGTATGTCTTTTAGCCGCGTAGGGAACCATAATATGCTAGCTCCATTGTCAAGTATGGGCCTGATAATAGCCAAGCGTATCAATATTATTATAAATAAACAGTTACTGTCCAGATACAGGAGAACGACCTTTAGAATCACGAGATCAAATGAACACCGCTTACACTCTAAACTCTTGCGATTTAGTCTTTATAGTTTTTTTCTTGATTATAAAGATCGTGCATTTAATATGGTTATAGTATATAGCCTAAAGTATATCCCGTATACGTAATCATACCCGGGAAGTACCGATATCGCTCTATCTTGAGCTGTTTTAATTGATGCTCGACCAAATGCATTTTCGATGCAGTTTTCAACCGATAATAACAATTTGGTCGAGCATCAGTTAACAGCTAAAGCAACATCGGTTATGTCCTAGTGTTTCTACATGTATGAGATCTAGTGTCTACAATTTTAAGTAATAAAATCATCCTGACGTAGAGATAAAACATATGACAGTAATAGATGATTTCTCCTAAATTTTGTTGTAGAATAATGCAAAGGACATGTACATCATATATTGAACACCCCTCATATATCATGCCTGCCAAGTACTCCTATTTTTGTTGATACATTTCTGGTTTTCTAATCACCTACCTTGGCACAGGTACATTTAGTTCATGTTATGATCGTCTGTCCCATATTAATAACCATCTCGTTTATGCACCTAAATCACTTTTAAATGAAGGGGAGCGGTGGCATAGAGGTAAGGCGAGCGCTTCGGGATCGAGAGGTCCCGAGTTTAACCCCCGTCTGGATCACTGGTCAATTTCTCTGAGCAAGACCCACATGCTCCACTCCACCATGGTGCATGTGAGGGCAATGTCTATTCCTGAGTGCTTCAGATCGATGTTGGCTGCCACACCCACAGGAGAGAAAAAAGTCTCCACTGGGAGACATGAGCGTAGGTTTCCTCAGGTAGCCCAATTGCCAGGGAAAGTTAAAAGGTCAAAGGGTGCTAGAGCGGCCTAACAGCTAAAAAGAGCCCTAGCAAATTGGTAACTTTTTTTAAAATCACATCCAAGTGCATCAAGAGAATGTCGGAGACAATCAGCTGCGACGTTTATTTAACTTTGTATGTAGTTATGCAAATCTGAAATAGTTTGAAGCTTAAATTGACCAATCATTTTCTGAGTAAATGTCTCACAAAAGTGTCCGCTTACAGAAATAATGTACACTTTTTGAATGAAGTCAGTGGGCATGTCGGAGTATAACCCGTATTACAACAAGACATGGGTTCATTCAGCATAGTTTATTAATAAGATTTACATGATGATCATCATTGCTGGTACAATATCTACATCAATTACATTACAATATTACGTAGCAAAGTCTTCATGTATTGTGCATTTGAAGAGATTCTTCTAAAGTAATTTAAACAGTATTTTGAAAACATAATTATTCTTAAATTTAAAATCAGGAAAACTCAAACAAGTCATTGAAATATTAGAAGACCCCTATGGGCTGATCTGAGGCGTAGATTGGCTTACGTTAGGTCAAGCTAATTTAAATATTTATGTAACAGTCTAAGAGTGCAAAACGATATTTTCAGCATGGCTTTCCGGCTCTCCATGACCACAGGTTACGCAATAAATACAAGTACAAAACTCACAACATATTCCATATCATACTCACTAGATGAAACAATATAGTTGCCTTCATCAACATTTTGCTTAGCAGGTTTGCTTTAAATTTGAGGCAGTCAAGACAATTATTTCTCAAATGTTCACACCATTTTTAGAGGGTATTTGAGCACATTTTGTGACAAACATCATGATCAAAAGCTATCAGTTCCATGTTGAACACTTTCAGGGTTCCCACAAATACTCTAAGACAAAATTCCCTGACTTTTTTGGAGCAATTGGGCCTTTTTTGTTACAGCAAAATAGCACCTTAGAAACAGTGAAAAACAGTTTATATTTGCCTTATATGGAACCAAAAAGTTTCAGGTAGTAGTTTTAGGGCTGTTGATTGACATGAAATTATCCTGACCAAGGATAGTGAACGAGGATTTTCTTTTTTTAGATTTTGGTATTTTCTTTCCGGAAAATGACACTTATTGAGATCTTTAATGAAGAATTTCCTGACTTTTGCTTAATTTCCAAATTATCATGCCAAATTCAAAAATACCCTGACCTTGAAAAAATAATGTTTTTCCCTGACTTTTCCCCGACCTTAAACCCTGACTTTGGTCAAGCATGTATTTCAGTGGCTTTACCACGTGTATACACACTTTTAAGTATATTTACAAATTTTGAATCCTTACATGTATATGCCAGTTTTATCTTCTCAGAACTAACAATTTACAATATAAGAATTCCTGAACACTTAATGGACCTCAAGTTCACTGCATATTTCACTGGGACCTAATATAAAGCCCACAACTAAACGCAGCGTAGATTCACTTGGCTTCAAATCCGAGTGGCCCCCTTCCTTGATCTAACAACTTGAGTGAAGATTCTCTCAATAAATGTAGAAGTCTCTGTATCTCCTCTTGTCGAAACACCTGTAATATCAGATAGGTTTTATACATCAAACACCTGTAATATCACAAAGGATTTATACGTCAAACACCTGTAATATCACATAGGTTTTATACGTCAAACACCTGTAATATCACATAGGTTTTAAACGTAAAAAACCTGTAATATCAAACAGGTTTTATACGTCAAACACCTATAATATCACATAGGTTTTATACGTCAAACACCAGTAATATCACATAGGTTTTATACGTCAAACACCTGTAATATCACATAGGTTTTATACGTTAAACACCTGTAATATCACATAGGTTTTATACATCAAACACATGTAATATCACATAGGTTTTATACATCAAACACATGTAATATCACATAGGTTTTATACATCAAACATCTGTAATATCACATAGGTTTTATACATCAAACACCTGAAATATCACATAGGTTTTATACATCAAACACCTGTAATATCACATAGGTTTATATGTTAAACACCTGTAATATCACATAGGTTTTATACATCAAACACATGTAATATCACATAGGTTTTATACATCAAACACCTGTAATATCACATAGGTTTTATACATCAAACACCTGTAATATCACATAGGTTTTATACATCAAACAAGGAATGGTTCACCGTTGTAAAAGTCAGAAATGGTAAAGGTCACATAGACCTTGACCGTTGACCTCAAAATCAATAGGAATCAAAAACTGTTGCTGGCAACCTCCTTATAAAGTTTGAAGATCCTACAGCAAAGTGTTCTGGCCCCGATCTCCCGAAGCATCTCAAGCAGAAATCTCATCTCAAATTGAGATTTTTTTCCAAAATTAGGGTCTGAATTTCTAATAAATCTGAAGTTAGAACTCATTAAAAATTACTGGAATGAACAAAGAATAGTAGTTGTTGGTTTTGATGCTAATTTTGAGTCTATCCTCCTTTTGAAATTATCCAAACGACACATGGCAATATTTGAGATGAGATTTATCTCAAAATTGAGATGTTTCTGGTGATCAGGGCCAGGAGTAATTATAAATATTTGTGAGGATTTAATTTTGTGGTTGAGATCATCCACAAAATCAGAATCCCCCTCAAATATCAATGATTTTACAGTAATCACTTTATGACGCTAACATTACAAAAAGTAAAATTGAATGTTGTTGGCACTGATTATTTTGTTGATGCTTACCTGGTAGAGATTATTTTGTTCTGAGACTAACATATCAGCGAGTCTAGTACATTCCTGATACTGTTCACTGGTATGTAAGACATTATGTAGTAAGAAGACGAGACCGGGGAGCACGAGTGAACGTAATCGTTCTAACTGTTGTATTCTCTGTGTATCACCTCCATCATGTTCATCCATCTCTGTACCATCATCCATCTGCTGCTGCTGGAAAACATAGAAATGTATGTAAACTATAAATGTGCCCATCATCACTGGCGCCCCCATTGGGGTATATAGTAAAAGTAACAAAGGGCCAAAACTCGGGTAAAAATTGCCACTGCAAAAATTACATCCTTTACGGTCAACTACATATCAAGGTTGTTAAGCTGTGAAAGTTTGTAGAAATTCTGCCCAATGGTTTGTGAGGAATTCAACATACAAGATTTGCATTATGTACGCCATCAGGGGTGTCAACAGAGCAAAATTTAAAATCAGGAAAACTATATGCTGTCAACCATTTTTGAAAAACAAAAGGCCTTCAACCACATTGCTTCCATATTTGATTCAGTTTTTATTATGAATTTTTTTAAAAAAAGATTAGATTTTCCATAAATATGCCATTTTTCAAGATATTTTCATCAAAAAACTTCAATTTTGGTCAGAAATCATGGCTCTATAATGGTATGTTAATATAAAATTCTGGATCTATCTGAAAAGTTGACAGCCGTGAAAACAAGAAATGTATGTAAAATATGGAGTCTGTAGCTTAACTCATGTGCTACTGAGCGTTTTACTTTGACTTTGCAATGACCAACAATCAGAGAGCAGTGCTGACTAAAAGCATACCACTCTGGTAGGGGTTTGCAGCACAGTCTAGCTGTGTCCTAGCATAGTGGTAATGAGTGCTCTGTAGCGGTTTGGTTTAGCCAATTCTACGGCTCTTGGTTACACTCCATTCTAATGTCAGACAGACACTGTCAAAATTATTGTCAGATGGGATTTGATTTCATGGTTGAATGTGCACCACTAAATTTAATCCCCCACGAAAATTACTGATTTTACAGTATGTTAATAGGAAACATTGTTCAAATTTATAATACTAGGTGGATATACAAAGTTACCTAACACAGTTTCAAAGTTCAGACTATGCTAGGAAATGTGGAGAACAAGGTTAACTTACCATAGAACGATCCACCATCCAACCACCATCAGGAAATAACAACACATTGTATATATGGTCCTTAGTAGTCTGGAAATATATAAACAGGGATTTAGATGCATAAACAAGGAATGTATTAATTCTAGTGGTTATAAATATGGGACAGAAGATCATAAAATGAATCTAATGTATCTTTGTTCAAAGTTAGGTGAACTTGGAAAACTAGAAAATAATGACAAAAAATAGGAGTAACTCCACTTTAATAGCAGTACTTTGCAGGAATGGTAATAGCCCACAGGTTGTCATGACATGTATATAAGCTTCAATAGATAGCTACAAACATAGAGTACACCAACCTGTGTTTGCATAAGGAGATTTTGGTGTATACAGTATACCCACCCGTGTTTGCATGAGGAGATTTTGGTGTAGAGGGTATACTCACCCGTGTTTGCATGAAGAGATTTTGGTTTAGAGAGTATACTACCTGTGTTTGCATGAGGAGATTTTGGTTTAGAGTGTATACTACCTGTGTTTCCATGAGGAAATTTTGGTGTAGAGAGTATACCAACCTGTGTTTGCATGAAGAGATTTTGGTTTAGAGAGTATACCTACCTGTGTTTGCATGAGGAGATTTTGGTGTAGAGAGTATACTCACCTGTGTTTGCATGAGGAGATTACGGTGTAGAGAGTATACCTACCCGTGTTTGCATGAGGAGATTACGGTGTAGAGAGTATACTTACCCGTGTTTGCATGAGGAGATTTTGGTGTAGACAGTATACCTACCCGTGTTTGCATGAGGAGATTTTGATGCCATCTTTCTCGTTCTTGTTCATATTGTTTCAGTCTGTGTTCATACGCTACACGATCAGTGAAGGAGGCACCAGTAGGTGGCGCTGGTTGTTTAGGTTGTCCATGGTGATAATGTTGTATCCAATCATTAAAACTCTCCATAGCATCCTGTACATATACATATAATTACAATGGCATTATACTCTGTGAAGACATATGGTAAAGTAGAATCTAGATATGGCCATAACAGATCAATTTTATGTTTAGCGTCAGGTCTGGCTTTCTGAAACCTAGCTACTTATTCGCAAAAACAAACAAAACTAATTAAAAAAACATCGCCTCACTAGGATCAGTACAGCTGCATTTACACATCTGAGGGGCAATGCCTGCTCAAAAGGGTGTATAGACAAGGAATAAGTCAGAAAATGTATTCTTAGTAACATTAATGTTGGTGCAAGTTTGAAAATTCAAATGAAACACAACTTTACCAGAGAAAATTTATTGTTTCTAAATGTTTTTTTATTTCGAAAATTGACTTGAAAACCTAGACACAAGAAGATGCTGAACAAAAAAACCTGATTGTTCTGGACTACAAAAACAAGAAAATGTTCAATACACAATTATGTCTGCTGCAACAAGCTATGTCAAACATGGGGCAATAATTCTGCATGTTGAAGTGAACTGTAATCATGTATAAAGTCTGAACCAATATTCAAGTTAAATGGAGTGAAATGTAACCAGTATATGAGTAGATGGTACCCATAGGTCATCATAGAGTTGAAGTTTGACAGGTATAGCTTGACAAATTTAACAAGACCCTGACCTTTAAATTAGCATAATTTAACAGTCAATATCTTGTCTACATTTATAACACTAATAGTATGTTTTCATAATCAGGGAGTATCACGAAGACACTCGAGATACAATACAAATCTGAAATACTGATATTGCATGATTAACTTGTGAAAGTTGATATATTCAAAGCAAAAACCTTGTAATATATTCATGCATAAAGGTCAGGTTCAGGTCAAATTCTCCATGCTATAAAGCAAGCAGATGCTTTTCTTTGCATTGACAGGACTTAACACTAATACTGGTCCCTTGGTCCTGTGCCAGTGAAAATCTTGAAGGACAAGTGAAAAACACGATGGATCAGAAGCTGTTTTCTTATAAAAAATTCACACCGTTTTACCGTCGGACCAGTGAACAAAAATAGTTAGTGTCAATCCTTGACTGGGTATTTTTTTTATTTAATTATTAGTATTTAAGTAATGAGGGAATGAATCAACTTACCAAGTAAGCTTTCATACACAAATATTCCCGGATAGCATTTCTGTCCTCCATGGGTAGATCCACAGTACCTGTCTGAAAGTCAACCAATCAAAACATTCCTTACAAACATAACACAATCTTGTACAAAATGTATCAACACATTTAAGGTAGATTCAGTAAGTGATACTAATGAGGGAACTATCCCATTCAAAAGAATAGCGGTGAATACCGTTAACTCAGGTATACCCAGTTAAACCTAGATAAACATAGTTTACCTGCTGTACGATAGTTTATTTACAACCGTTCTCATTTGACTTTGAAAGAACTGTATATGTCGACTTAACTAATCTTACAAACATATTTGAAATTCTGTAGATTAATATTATCTATAAATGTCTGATGAATGCATCAAGTAGAAGCATACAATTAAACACAAAGATACAAGTGGCTCGGAGTTCATACCCTCAACAATATGATAGGGTCATCTGCTTAACATATCGATTTTCAATACAAATTTTTGATGTTCCTAGGATAAAGCTTTCTAACTTTTCAATCAGGAAGCATTTGATTTATATAAAGACTGACTTCTGAATCAGTACAACTGCACCTCAACCCCAAAACAGTTGATAATCAAAACATTGAATAATTTCAAACTGTAACTCAAACTTACATCTGCATTAAGTGACTCAAGAGCTCATAATTTAAATTTTATTTAACATTAATTACATCACAAATGATAACAACAAGTATTAATTACTCTAGATGACAGCCTGTGCCCTGGGTTACTGCAGAATACATGTCCCTGACACAATAAGGAATGTGAAGGTCAAACTTTAACCTTGGTCAGAGTGAGATATGAACCCGCAACCTTCGATATTTATTCTTGGTCTGGGTAAAATTTGATCCACAACCTCCCAATCAGAAGGTGGGACCTCCCCCCTCCAACCCTATGCCCCCTATTACCTGTTGAAGCCATGTTTTATGATCAGGTGTGGGACCTCCTCCCCCTCCCACCCTATGCCCCCTATTACCTATTGAAGCCATGTTTTATTAACCCTATGTCCCCTATAACCTGTTGAAGCCATGTTTTATGATCAGGGGTGGGACCTCCCCCTTCAATCCTATGCCCCCTATTACCTATTGAAGCCAAGTTTTATTAACCCTATGCCCCCTATTACCTGTTGAAGCCATGTTTTATGATCAGGGGTGGGACCTCCCCCTCCAATCCTATGCCCCCTATTACCTATTGAAGCCACGTTTTATTAACCCTATGCCCCCTATTACCTGTTGAAGCCATGTTTTATTAACCCTATGCCCCCTATAACCTGTTGAAGCCATGTTTTATTAACCCTATGCCCCCTATTACCTGTTGAAGCCATGTTTTATTAACCCTATGCCCCCTATTACCTGTTGAAGCCATGTTTTATTAACCCTATGCCCCCTATTACCTGTTGAAGCCATGTTTTATTAACCCTATGCCCCCTATTACCTATTGAAGCCACGTTTTATTAACCCTATGCCCCCTATAACCTGTTGAAGCCATGTTTTATTAACCCTATGCCCCCTATTGCCTATTGAAGCCATGTTTTATTAACCCTACGCCCCCTATTACCTGTTGAAGCCATGTTTTATTAACCCTATGCCCCCTATTACCTGTTGAAGCCATGTTTTATGAACTACTTCCACTGAATCCGGAGGTAACTTATCAAATACTGCCTTTGCTGCATCCAACTTCTTCAAAGCTGAGGGAAAATAATACATATATAGTGTACTGGATTATTTTAATCAGATAAGGAAAAATTATATTCATTCAAAAACTTCTTTATAGTGGGGACTACTCATAGATTCATGTTTGTAAATATCACAGTATCCTTACCTGCCAAGATAGTTAATCCAAAATAGGAGTGATGAAGCGAAACATGTCACAAAATGCACTTAAATGTGACTTAAAAGGGATTTAGATGCATAAACAAGGAATGTATTCATTCTAGGGGTTAAAGATATGGGACAGATGATAAAATGAATCAAATGTATTTTTGTTCAAAGTTAGGTGAACTTGGAAATTAACAACGAAAATAGGAGCAACTCCACTTTAATAGGAGTACTTGGCAGGTATGAGTTTACCTTCGTTTTACACCTACTGGGTTACACATTATAATCAATATATCAAATTCCTTGACTTTTCCCAGACCTTAAACTCAATTCCTTTGCCGAAACTGTCAACTGAGCAAAGTAACACTGGAATAAAGTGAAATATTTAATGCCACTTGGCAAAAACAAATGAGAGAACGCTGGACAAACGAGAGAACGCTGGACAAACAACTTACCTACAAACATTCTCATTACAGCATTAGCTTGTTTCAATGCTTCATTCCTCTGACTTACATCAAATACCAACCAATCAATAGCTTCAATCTTACGTTTATCTTCCTAAAATGTGTAAATATTCATGAGTTTACAGCCAATCAATAGCTTCAATCTTACGTTTATCCTCCTAAAATATGTAAATATTCATGAGTTTACATTCTACAACCAATCAATAGCTTCAATCTTATGTTTATCTTCCTAAAATATATAAATATTCATGAGTTTACAGAGGGAAGTTAGAGCTATAATACAATTCTACAGCCAATCAATGCAATGTATTTCTTTGCTTATATTGAATCACAGCATGACCACTGTTTCAAAGAGCGATGTTTGTTATAATACATGATAAACCTCCTACTGCAGTCAGTTAGTTATCTGGGGTTCAAGATCATAGACGGAGACAGACTATATAGCTTTTAATCTTCCCTAATTAGCACCAAGATTTATCTACAGGTCTAGATAACTGGTAAATTCAGTAATTGAACCGTGAGAAATGGTGATACCTCAGAGATGGCACTTTCTACAGGATCTTGCATGTGATGTAAGTTAGAGAAATCAACGTCCGATTTGCTACGTATATTCTCCACCACTCTCTTAGTGATAGCTGCAAGGTCAAGGCCAGACTCCTCAGCAAGGTCAAGGTACTGTTGTCTCTCATCCTTGTCATTTACACCTGTAATCAAGATTGTGAATAATTAGAGATTATTTTGTAGCTAACTTAACCTCCATAACAAATTAGAGGATCCAAGACGAGTCTATACAGAGCTACATATAAGGTTTTAGTTCATTGGGTATTTTACTCCCCAGTTTCAATTTTGATTATCTTTCTCTTTTTGGGTATTTCACATTGTCATTGCTCTTTCGTACTTCCTCCTCTCAAAATCCATTGGGTTTTTAAGAAAATTTAATTGGATAATTACCCCCAATACACAGCTTATCTGTAGCTCTGTCAATATAGTTGTAGATGAGAAGCTAATTATTAATCTAGTGAGAGACTACCCAACATGTGGAAAATGGTGAACCTCTTATTCTTCAAATGTCAAGCATGCATATAACATACCCAGTCATTGAAATTAGCTTTAAATATATTAACTGCCATTCGGGTGAGTAATCCTTCATGAAGTAACTACTTCTATGGAAAGGGTTACTCGCCTGAACAGAAAATCAACCAAAAATTACTTGGCAGGGCCTTTGGGCGAGTGCTATTTTGATGATTACATGGTCCCATAGTAATATGGCATTCTTATCAGTCATCAATACAATGGGAAGAATAAATAAGAAGGGGTTTTGACACAAAAATGTAAGGGCCATAACTCTGCCACTTATGATCCCACTTAAAATTCTAGACAATGTGCATAACTAGAATTAGTACCAATTATTCAAAGGAAGTTTCATTGAAATCTGATAAACATGGACAAATGAGAGAATGAACTGAGGTTAAAAGCTTGCAATAGCCCAGCTGAGAATGAACTCATGTCATGATTTATTCAGAGGTTACAGGTAATAAATAAATTCAATGAAGATAAAGACTTCAACCTACCTTCCAAGAATTTAGCGTACCAGAATATCTGAGCTTCAGCTGGTAGTTTGGATACATAGTAAGCCACAATCTGATAATGTTTCTGTTTGATTAATTCTTCCACATAACATTCCAAGATAGAGTTACACATGTCCTCCTGTATGTAAACAAATACAAGGTTACCATTAAATTTTAAGTTTCTCTCATCCAAAGTTCTGTATATCAGTACCCAGGGCCTTATTCACCAACACTGTAAGTCTAAAACTCAGACTTAAGACTTAAAATTGACAACATTTTTTATCACTACCATTTCTTTGCAATAAGATTTAACTCTGTTAAATTATATCTGAGCATTTGTTGTTACCCACTGAACATGTATACCTATTTTTATCAAAATTGGTACATTTTTTTCAACATGAGAGCGAATTGAACATTTGGCAATGTAAAGTCTAAGTCTGAGTTTTAGACTTACAGCGTTGGTGAATAAGGGCTCAGTTTTCATACAATTAGACTAAGCACCCAGTACTAACGTGTCAGGTGCTTAATTCTCCACCAACTTGCCTCACCTAAGATCAAACTGTAAGTGTGATGCCAAACAGACTTCTTAGATCTGTATGTTGTAATGTCATAAACAACATTTAACTTCATATAATAATTTATGCAAAACAGTTAACAACAGAATCAACCTAATAATCAACATTATTACCATATTTAAAATGGATTTACTAGTTATGGTACACAAATTCCAAATGCCAAAATATCATACATCAATGAGCTAATGAAAAACTTATTTTGACAAAACAGTGGCAAGATGTTCTAACCCAATAATAAAAGTCCAGATGTAAAATTAAGAAAGGTGAAGGGGCATTTCAAATGCAGTCACTGTTGAGTACAAGACTTTGTGCAGCTATTCTTTTGGCATTTAAAGAGGCATTCATTATAACTAGCATATTTTCTCAACTATCACATTAAATGAGCTGTATGTACAAAGCACTATCAATTATCATAATTTGTCAGAAGAAAGTGTGTGCAAATGTGTCTCTATAAAGTCAAAAATATATTTAAATCAACAATAATAATTTTTCGCTTCCCGTGATTTATTATTATATCTGGTCAAAGGGAAACAACTCGTGACTATTTTGGCTTGTTATGGAAATATGTGTTTATTTTTTTTCTCAGTAATTAGTGGGAGTTTTTTGTTGAAAATTTGAGGAGTTTAAGCAATAATGATTCTCATTTAATGTATTATATTCCTGAATCGATTTAGACGATCAAAGTTATAGGAACGCCTCTTTAACAATCAGTTTGGGGTAAAACTTGAGATGTGTTTGATAGTATGGTTGGAGTTATTTACCTTTGTATGATGGTCTGATGATCGGAGGAACAGTACAAAATGTGACATAAATCTCAACATATGTAAGGATATATCCTCTTTATGTAGTTTGATATGATCATACAGCAACTCTATTAAACCTGAAAACAGAGAGCATACAGTGAAGTTCTGATTATAAGACCAGTCAAAAAGGTGGTCTTAATAGCGAATCGGTCTTATTAGCGGACCTTTTTTGTTCTAAATGTAATACTTTGGGAACTTAAACTGGCAAAAATCTGTATCATTTCAAAATAATCAAAGTGGTCTTATTAGCGGAACTTTAATGTACTTAGTTACCTATATATCACACAGTTTGGTATTTCAAACTAACACACTATCTGATTAACAAAATTAATATGCTGAGCATAGCCTTTATTTGCCAGTCAGCTTTCTGCTGAATATGGCAGGCATATTTGCACCTACACCCGGATTTAAACCTCGGTAGCCAAATTAGACAACAAGCACGCTCACCACTGAGCTACAGAGGCCACAAGAACTGTCAGACAAACTCTATGCCCAAACAATTTCTCAACACAAAGTAAATTAATCAATATTTGCGGTGGATTGGATTTCATTGATTTCAGAGATTTTGTTTCTAGATTTAAAATCTATGAAAATAAATTTACCAAATTATCACTTTACCCTGAAATTAAATATCGGTGAATTTGATGTTTTTGAATTACAAAATGTAATACTATATCATATTTTTTTTACTTAATATCTTTTCATTCAGTTTGAGATGATTACTAACCCACCAAATAAATGTTTTATCAATTTGCTACACTATGATGTATGCTTGATCTAATATACACCTAATTTTAAAACAACATAATAGTGTTTAATTTTAGACTTGAATATTATCAGTGTACATAAACACTTAGTAAGTTCATTCAATTATGGGTTAAAGGGACTAAACTCCATTCAGATGATAAAAACATGTTTTGTAGACATTTTAATCACAAAGCTATGTTTTACGAATATATAAACTATTCTTACCACTTACATTACGATCAAAGGCCCTATTGATAAAAACTCACAATCATGTTTTACCGTTCGTTAATTAGGTGATGGTTTTCTTGGCATTCAAGCTCTGTAGAACAACGTTGAACATATATTTTACTACGTTAGTCACGCAATAGATTTTAAGGGTTTTAAATGTAATAAACCGATGTTATGTGATTATTTTTCTTCTAGATGAATAAGTCCAGATTCTTATATAAATGTATTAGGTTGGTCAAGCGAAAAAAAATGCCATTTTAAGAGAGCTTTTTGATAAATTTTGCAATTCAACAACTGGAGTCGAGTCCCTTTAAATGCCTTCAAGCCATACAAACAAAAACACCTTTACAAAGCATGGCTGCATAGACCTTCAATTTATTTCAGACCATTAATTAGTCCGAGTAATATAGAGAGGTCATCAGTTGATCTGGCCCCGATCTCCTGAAACACCTCTAGTAGAAATCTCATCTCAAATTGAGATTTTGCATTTGAGACTCTGAATTTGAGATTTATCTTGAGTTCAAACTCTTTATTTTTTGCTGTATATAAATAAATTAAGAATAATGTTTGCTGTTGTGTGATGCCAATTTTTAATCCAACCCCCCCCCATGGAAATTATCTAAATGACACATGTCAATATTTGAGATGAGATTTATGTCTGGAGATCAGGGGCCTGATTTTAACAATAAAGTTACCTGGAACATCTCCTAGTATAACATATTTCTGTATGAGATGATATAATGTACTCGCTTCTTTCTGCATCATATCTGCAGCTTCTATTTCCTTGAACACTGATTTTGTTGTCAAACTGCAAAAGTAAACAAGTTATAGTATGTTACAGGATAAAGCTATACAAGAGTACTGACTTAAACAGTTAAAGTAAACATAACTACATGATACGAACCTATTGTAAGAATCTGATTCATATACAGTAGAACTTCGTTATCTCGAAGAGTAATCGGTACAGGTAAAATGGTCGAGATAAACCGGGTGCACGATATAACCAAAGGGCATGTACTGATACTACAAACAGATACTATTTTAAAACTTGCTCGAATAAGGCCGAGTGCTTGTGATATCGATGCTCGTCATAGCGAAGTTTTATATATTATAATATAGATCAACACAGCCAACATCGCCATCTAGTTCAAGGACGGTGTCTTTAAGCACATAAATAGTTAACAGATATATGACACCTTCATTATGCCCACACCAGGTCTAAAATCAGGGAGGTATTAGAAGCTAGTCAGTAGGGTTGTAAAGGTATACCGCGGTACACGAAACACATCATGAGTACACAAAACACATCGTTAGATTAGCGTACCGTTACACCCCTACTAGTCAGTCTAAGACTTACTGTTTCTCCCAGTATTCACCGGGTAGATTCTCTAAGACTTACTGTTTCTCCCAGTATTCACCAGGTAGATTCTCTAAGACTTACTTTTTCTCCCAGTATTCACCAGGTAGATTCTCTAAGACTTACTGTTTCTCCCAGTATTCACCAGGTAGATTCTCTAAGACTTACTTTTTCTCCCAGTATTCACCAGGTAGATTCTGTAAGACTTACTGTTTCTCCCAGTATTCTCCGGGTAGATTCTCTAAGACTTACTTTTTCTCCCAGTATTCACCAGGTAGATTCTCTAAGACTTACTGTTTCTCCCAGTATTCTCCGGGTAGATTCTCTAAGACTTACTGTTTCTCCCAGTATTCACCAGGTAGATTCTCTAAGACTTACTTTTTCTCCCAGTATTCACCAGGTAGATTCTGTAAGACTTACTGTTTCTCCCAGTATTCACCGGGTAGATTCTGTAAGACTAACATTTACTCCCAGTATTCACCGGGTAGATTCTCTAAGACTTACTGTTTCTCCCAGTATTCACCGGGTAGATTCTGTAAGACTAACATTTACTCCCAGTATTCACCGGGTAGATTCTCTAAGACTTACTGTTTCTCCCAGTATTCACCGGGTAGATTCTCTAAGACTTACTGTTTCTCCCAGTATTCACCGGGTAGATTCTGTAAGACTAACATTTACTCCCAGTATTCACCGGGTAGATTCTCTAAGACTTACTGTTTCTCCCAGTATTCACCGGGTAGATTCTCTAAGACTTACTGTTTCTCCCAGTATTCACCGGGTAGATTCTCTAAGACGTACTTTTTCTCCCAGTATTCACCAGGTAGATTCTCTAAGACTTACATTTACTCCCAGTATTCACCGGGTAGATTCTCTAAGACTTACTGTTTCTCCCAGTATTCACCGGGTAGATTCTCTAAGACTTACTGTTTCTCCCAGTATTCACCGGGTAGATTCTGTAAGACTAACATTTACTCCCAGTATTCACCGGGTAGATTCTCTAAGACTTACTGTTTCTCCCAGTATTCACCGGGTAGATTCTCTAAGACTTACTGTTTCTCCCAGTATTCACCGGGTAGATTCTCTAAGACGTACTTTTTCTCCCAGTATTCACCAGGTAGATTCTCTAAGACTTACTTTTTCTCCCAGTATTCACCGGGTAGATTCTCCAATGATTGAGATCTTGTTGTCTTCAGTCGTATCTCATCCTCGACTCTTCTATCGACTAGTACACGGAAATATGCCCACATATAGTCCAACCAGGAATGACATAACGGTAGGATACCTCGTAGGTTACCACTCAGTACGGAATAGATAGCTTTCTCATAGGTGTTAACCCTCGGCTGTAAAACAAGAAATGACATAACGGTAGGATACTTGTAAAACTGGTGAATAAAACAGACAGGATTATTAGGTCAGACTCTCAAGTGATTTGGAAAATTGCAAAGATGCCATTTCTTTATTTCTAAGACACAAAATCATCAATTAATAATCTATGCCGAGTTTCCTTTACAAGCTTGCTTTTTATGTTGGAAACTTTATACTATTTTCTATTAGGAACAGGTTTTACTGGTGAAAAAACTTGAAAGAAACAAACAATATGTTCACACTATGTGCAGACAGCCATTATTTAACAGTCTTCATGGTTTTTTTCTCCTGATATAACAAAGGCATGTAAAAGGCCACTTCCCAATCGGAAATTTCTTTAAAATCATGGAAGTTTTTCCAAAAATCCCAAGTTATACCTACTTTTTTGTTTCTCAAAACAGGAAATACACCGATATTTCCCCCAAAATTTAGAGGTTAAAGCCCCTTCCCAAAATGAATAGAAAAAGCCCTGTAGTATTTAATTATAACATGTCATCTCTCGGCTCTGAATTGAGGCATTCTTCGGCGAGTGCATACATAAACAGTTACGTACGTCCTGAGCAATGTTCCAGCAGACTTTCTTCCAGATATCTCTGTTTGGGTTTCCATCAATGGGCCTTCTCTGATATTCAGAACCAGGGCCTTCAAAGTTTGGATCATGAAACAGTTTCCATCCTTCCAATGTAGCCGCTCTCCATGCTTGTCCACACTCGATACATCTCTTCTGTGCCTAAAATAGTCCAAACCATCAGAAATGAGGTGTCCACAGGGATTTACATAAGTTGCAGACTTTGTTTTATAATGAGCCAACATACATATACCCTAAGTGGAGTATCAAGAAATTTTGTAGATAATTCAACAGAAACACTCTGATATAACCTGCAATGATGATATTGTCAAATTGTCTCCATACCTCATACACTGTAAAATCATTTAATTTCCATAGGACGAAATTTCGTGGTAAACAAGAGAGCCTGAAAGGCCCTAGGTCGTTCATTTGTTGCACATTTGTCTAGGTATCAGTACAACCTACATTCTGACCATATAAATTTCATGAAGATTGAATCAAATTGGTGACCTCTAGGGTGCACACAAGGTTTTTATAAGATTTGACCTAGTGACCTAGTTGTTGACCCCACATGACCCAGTTTCAAACAAGGCCTAGATTTCATTAAAAACAACATTCTGACCAAGTTTCATGATGATTGGATCAAAACTACGACCTCTGGAGTGAACACACGGTTTTTCTAAGATTTGATCTAGTGACATAGTTTTTGACCCCACAAGACCCAGTTTTGCACTTGGCCTAAATTCCATACAGAACAACATTCTGACCAAGTTTCATGAAGATACAATCAAAATTGTGACCTCTGGTGGGAACACTAGGTTTTTCTAAGATTTGACCTAGAGACCTAGTTTTTGACCTCACATGACCCAATTTTGAACTTGGCCTAGATTTCATAGAGAACAACATTCTGACCAAGTTTCATGAAGATTGAATCAAATTGGTGACCTCTAGGGTGTACACAAGGTTTTTATAAGATTTGACCTAGTGACCTAGTTTGTGACCCCACATGACCCAGTTTGTAACTTGGCCTAGATTTCATAGAGAACAACATTCTGATCAAGTATTATGATGATTGGATCAAAACGGTGACCTCTGAAGTGAACACTAGGTTTTTCTAAGATTTGACCTAGTGACCTAGTTTTTGACCCCACATGACCCAGTTTCGAACTTGGCCTAGACTTCATGAAGAACAACATTCTGATCAAGTTTCATGAAGATTGGATCAAAACTGTTGCCTCTAGAGTGTACACAAGCCAATTGTTGACGGACGACGGACGGACGAAGAGTGATCACAAAAGGTGAGCTAAAAAGACCATTTCGATGGGATGATAATTCATGGATTTTGCTTTTCATGTAATACCTACGAGGGTCATAATTATTGTTCAATGTGATTTGATTTCATGGTTGAAGGTGAAGCACAAAATTGAATTCCCACGAAAATGAATGATTTTACAGTATTGTCAAATTGTCACTATGACTCATATAAATATATCATTATTGTCTACAAATTGTAAACGCCATTAAAGCACAGTGGTCAAGATGGTTACACTCTTGCCTACAGATCGAAAGGGTTCCTTGTTTGAATCTCAACCAGGGCACATGATCATTTGTAAATGGCCTTTTAACAAGATAGAACTGGTTGATATCAGTATTGGTGCTATACAGCAAAGGAGTCTATTCATACAAATTGAATTTATTTGCATCTTTCATTTGGTTTCGTGATGTTCATACAAACCCTGTAAATTATTTTTTAGAAATCAAACAAGATTTGAGATATCCCATAGACATTTACCATCAGCCTTGTCAATGACTATTTCTGACTACTACACAACATTTTTCACCAGCAGTATTACTTCTATCATGTTCTGTCAACAACTTAAATATATAAATTCCTAATCTTTAGGAAAAGAAATAACAAACTACCGTAAAATCATTACTTTTCATGGAGGATTAAATTTCGTGGTTCACCTTCATCCACGAAATCAAATCCTCCCAAACAGTAATTTGGACCCTTGTTGTATTTATTAACTGAAATGCAAAATCCTCAAATTAACGTCTCATCGAAATGGTCTTTTTTACCAAAACCACAAAATTGCGTCCGCTCGAAATTAAATGATTCTACAGTATTAACTACCTTTTCTAACTGTCCGACACGTAAACATAAGAATGCATATTGTAATAATCAATTAAATGATTCTGAAGTATTAAAGAGGCGTTCCCTATAACTTTGATAGTTTAAATCGATTCAGGAATATTATACATTAAATGAGAATCATTATTGCTTAAACTCCTCAAATTTTCAACAAAAAGCTCCCAATAATTACCGAGAAAAGAATGAAAACAAATTTCAAAATAGCCACGAAATTGTTTCCCTTTGACCACATAATAATAAATCGCTGGAAGCGATAAATTATTTTTGGCGATTTAAACATATTTTTGACATTATAGAGACATACTTGCGAATACTTTCTTCTGACAAATTATGATAATTGATAGTGCTTTGTACATTTAGCTCATTTAATGTGATAGTAGAGAAAAATATGCTAGTTATAGGGAATGCCTCTTTAACTACCTTTTCTAACTGTCCGGCACGTAAACATAAGAACGCATATTGTAATAATCAATTAAATGATTCTACAGTATTAACTACCTTTTCTAACTGTCCGGCACGTAAACATAAGAACACATATTGTAATAATCTGTCTTCGTCTTCCTTGTCTAAATCATCTAGAAGTTTGTTCTGTCTGATCGGAGCATCTGGGTCCTAAAGTAAGACAACAACAAGAAAAGTCGTTCAGAGACCGGTGAGACTCGGGGGTTTTTGTCATAGAAAAATTACCACAAAAAAATATACATGAGTTGTGGTTCGTTGACACTGCATTTTACCCAAAGGGGATCTATTCAACTTTTAGGTAAATAATTTTATATCTCTAATACTGAGTTCTGGCCTTGACAAAACTTAAGTAGTATGAACAAAAGAGGCATAAACAAGAGTTGTTTGTTAAACATGTATGCCCCCATGGCAGCCCAGCAGTCGAAAAACGGTAAAGGTCACTGTGACCTACTGACCTCTAAATCAATATGGGTCATCTACTGTTGCTGACCAACCCCCATGTAAAGTTCGAAGACCCTAGGGCGAAGTGTTTTTGAGTTATTGAATGGAAACGGACCGACTGACAGACATGAGTAAAGCAATATTCTCCCTCACATACCAGTTCTGTAACTAGTGATCTCTCAGCACCTGTAGGTAATCCCTGTTCTTGTTTCATCAATCTATGCCGCGCATTCTCACTGTAAACAATAATTAATACATGTAAAACATATATCCTTACAATAAGTCATTTCATGTCAGTGTAACATTGACAGCTGACCTAAACAAAGTCATCTAGTATAAGGTTACTATCCATGACCAGTAGGAGGAATATGCCGCTTGTCATAGTGTAACATTGACAGCTGACCTAAACAAAGTCATCTAGTATATGGTTACTGTCCATGACTAGTAGGAGGAATATGCCGCTTGTCATAGTGTAACATTGACAGCTGACCTAAACAAAGTCGTCTAGTATATGGTTACTGTCCATGACTAGTAGGAGGAATATGCCGCTTGTCATAGTGTAACATTGACAGCTGACCTAAACAAAGTCGTCTAGTATAAGGTTACTATCCATGACTAGTAGGAGGAATATGCCGCTTGTCATAGTGTAACATTGACAGCTGACCTAAACAAAGTCGTCTAGTATAAGGTTACTATCCATGACCAGTAGGAGGAATATGCCGCTTGTCATAGTGTAACATTGACAGCTGACCTAAACAAAGTCATCTAGTATATGGTTACTGTCCATGACCAGTAGGAGGAATATGCCGCTTGTCATAGTGTAACATTGACAGCTGACCTAAACAAAGTCCTCTAGTATATGGTTACTATCCATGACTAGTAGGAGGAATATGCCGCTTGTCATAGTGTAACATTGACAGCTGACCTAAACAAAGTCGTCTAGTATATGGTTACTGTCCATGACTAGTAGGAGGAATATGCCGCTTGTCATAGTGTAACATTGACAGCTGACCTAAACAAGGTCATCTAGTATATGGTTACTGTCCATGACTAGTAGGAGGAATATGCCGCTTGTCATAGTGTAACATTGACAGCTGACCTAAACAAGGTCATCTAGTATATGGTTACTGTCCATGACTAGTAGGAGGAATATGCCGCTTGTCATAGTGTAACATTGACAGCTGACCTAAACAAAGTCATCTAGTATATGGTTACTGTCCATGACTAGTAGGAGGAATATGCCACTTGTCATAGTGTAACATTGACAGCTGACCTAAACATAGTCATCTAGTATATGGTTACTGTCCATGACTAGTAGGAGGAATATGCCGCTTGTCATAGTGTAACATTGACAGCTGACCTAAACAAAGTCATCTAGTATATGGTTACTGTCCATGACTAGTAGGAGGAATATGCCGCTTGTCATAGTGTAACATTGACAGCTGACCTAAACATAGTCATCTAGTATATGGTTACTGTCCATGACTAGTAGGAGGAATATGCCGCTTGTCATAGTGTAACATTGACAGCTGACCTAAACAAAGTCGTCTAGTATAAGGTTACTATCCATGACTAGTAGGAGGAATATGCCGCTTGTCATAGTGTAACATTGACAGCTGACCTAAACAAAGTCGTCTAGTATATGGTTACTGTCCATGACTAGTAGGAGGAATATGCCGCTTGTCATAGTGTAACATTGACAGCTGACCTAAACAAAGTCATCTAGTATATGGTTACTGTCCATGACTAGTAGGAGGAATATGCCGCTTGTCATAGTGTAACATTGACAGCTGACCTAAACCAAGTCGTCTAGTATATGGTTACTGTCCATGACTAGTAGGAGGAATATGTCGCTTGTCATAGTGTAACATTGACAGCTGACCTAAACCAAGTCGTCTAGTATATGGTTACTGTCTATGACTAGTAGGAGGAATATGCCGCTTGTCATAGTGTAACATTGACAGCTGACCTAAACCAAGTCGTCTAGTATATGGTTACTGTCTATGACTAGTAGGAGGAATATGCCGCTTGTCATAGTGTAACATTGACAGCTGACCTAAACAAAGTCGTCTAGTATATGGTTACTGTCCATGACTAGTAGGAGGAATATGCTGCTTGTCATAGTGTAACATTGACAGCTGACCTAAACATAGTCATCTAGTATATGGTTACTGTCCATGACTAGTAGGAGGAATATGCCGCTTGTCATAGTGTAACATTGACAGCTGACCTAAACAAAGTCATCTAGTATATGGTTACTGTCTATGACTAGTAGGAGGAATATGCCGCTTGTCATAGTGTAACATTGACAGCTGACCTAAACAAGGTCATCTAGTATATGGTTACTGTCTATGACTAGTAGGAGGAAAATGCCGCTTGTCATAGTGTAACATTGACAGCTGACCTAAACAAGGTCATCTAGTATATGGTTACTGTCTATGACTAGTAGGAGGAATATGCCGCTTGTCATAGTGTAACATTGACAGCTGACCTAAACAAAGTCATCTAGTATATGGTTACTGTCCATGACTAGTAGGAGGAATATGCCGCTTGTCATAGTGTAACATTGACAGCTGACCTAAACCAAGTCGTCTAGTATATGGTTACTATCCATGACTAGTAGGAGGAATATGCCGCTTGTCATAGTGTAACATTGACAGCTGACCTAAACAAAGTCATATAGTATATGGTTACTGTCTATGACTAGTAGGAGGAATATGCCGCTTGTCATAGTGTAACATTGACAGCTGACCTAAACAAGGTCATCTAGTATATGGTTACTATCCATGACTAGTAGGAGGAATATGCCGCTTGTCATAGTGTAACATTGACAGCTGACCTAAACCAAGTCGTCTAGTATATGGTTACTGTCCATGACTAGTAGGAGGAATATGCCGCTTGTCATAGTGTAACATTGACAGCTGACCTAAACCAAGTCGTCTAGTATATGGTTACTGTCTATGACTAGTAGGAGGAATATGCCGCTTGTCATAGTGTAACATTGACAGCTGACCTACACCAAGTCGTCTAGTATATGGTTACTGTCTATGACTAGTAGAAGGAATATGCCGCTTGTCATAGTGTAACATTGACAGCTGACCTAAACCAAGTTGTCTAGTATATGGTTACTATCCATGACTAGTAGGAGGAATATGCCGCTTGTCATAGCGTAACATTGACAGTTGACCTAAACCAAGTCGTCTAGTATATGGTTACTGTCTATGACTAGTAGGAGGAATATGCCGCTTGTCATAGTGTAACATTGACAGCTGACCTAAACAAGGTCATCTAGTATATGGTTACTGTCCATGACTAGTAGGAGGAATATGCCGCTTGTCATAGTGTAACATTGACAGCTGATCTAAACAAAGTCATCTAGTATATGGTTACTGTCCATGACTAGTAGGAGGAATATGCCGCTTGCCATAGTGTAACATTGACAGCTGACCAAAACATAGTCATCTAGTATACGGTTACTATCCATGACTAGTAGGAGGAATATGCCGCTTGTCATAGTGTAACATTGACAGCTGACCTAAACAATGCCATCTAGTATATGGTTACTGTCCATGACTAGTAGGAGGAATATGCCGCTTGTCATAGTGTAACATTGACAGCTGACCTAAACAAAGTCATCTAGTATATGGTTACTGTCCATGACTAGTAGGAGGAATATGCCGCTTGTCATAGTGTAACATTGACAGCTGACCTAAACATAGTCATCTAGTATACGGTTACTATCCATGACTAGTAGGAGGAATATGCCGCTTGTCATAGTGTAACATTGACAGCTGACCTAAACAAAGCCATCTAGTATATGGTTACTGTCCATGACTAGTAGGAGGAATATGCCGCTTGTCATAGTGTAACATTGACAGCTGACCTAAACAAAGTCATCTAGTATATGGTTACTGTCCATGACTAGTAGGAGGAATATGCCGCTTGTCATAGTGTAACATTGACAGCTGACCTAAACATAGTCATCTAGTATATGGTTACTGTCCATGACTAGTAGGAGGAATATGCTGCTTGTCATAGTGTAACATTGACAGCTGACCTAAACAAAGTCATCTAGTATATGGTTACTGTCCATGACTAGTAGGAGGAATATGCCGCTTGTCATAGTGTAACATTGACAGCTGACCTAAACAAAGTCATCTAGTATATGGTTACTGTCCATGACTAGTAGGAGGAATATGCCGCTTGTCATAGTGTAACATTGACAGCTGACCTAAACAAAGTCATCTAGTATATGGTTACTATCCATGACTAGTAGGAGGAATATGCCGCTTGTCATAGTGTAACATTGACAGCTGACCTAAACAAAGTCATCTAGTATATGGTTACTGTCCATGACTAGTAGGAGGAATATGCCTCTTGTCATAGTGTAACATTGACAGCTGACCTAAACAAAGTCATCTAGTATATGGTTACTGTCTATGACTAGTAGGAGGAATATGACGCTTGTCATAGTGTAACATTGACAGCTGACCTAAACAAAGCCATCTAGTATATGGTTACTGTCCATGACTAGTAGGAGGAATATGCCGCTTGTCATAGTGTAACATTGACAGCTGACCTAAACAAAGTCATCTAGTATATGGTTACTGTCCATGACCAGTAGGAGGAATATGCCGCTTGTCATAGTGTAACATTGACAGCTGACCTAAACAAAGTCGTCTAGTATAAGGTTACTATCCATGACCAGTAGGAGGAATATGCCGCTTGTCATAGTGTAACATTGACAGCTGACCTAAACAAAGTCATCTAGTATATGGTTACTATCCAGGGCTCGACAAATCCACTCGTCCGCTCGTAATTACGAGTAGAAATTCACATCGGACGAGTCAACATCCAGCAACACTCGTCCTGCAGGACGAGCGCAATTTCTGGCAGAAAACAATCAAGTTTCAATAATTAATCGCGCATTAAACATCATAATTCGATAAAAAAAAAAAAAAAAAATCTCGTATTCGATACAAAAGCCAGATCATCTGTCAGTCAAAAACGAAAGTTGGAAGAATCAAAACATGAATGCGCTGTGACGTCACGGGAATTCCCCGGTTATGCTCGATTAATGAATGACACTGTTCTTAGTTTAATCGATCGAAACATAATTTTTTATCGTTAAAGCGACGTTTTCGGTTCGTCACAGTGCGCAAAATGAATATTATGTATGAATGTATGGATTAACAAACAAACTCCTTCCATCGGTTTGCGTAATGAAGGACAAAATTTGATGCCAACATAGTGGTCATCACGTGAAGAATAAAGTTCGTATAGACACAGTGTATTTACCAATCAAGCTGATCAAAAGTTGTCTGCTTCAGAATGGAGAAAGGAGCAGAAATGCGGAGCACATTTGTATTTTCACAATTTTATTGACAGTTTGAGACGAGAATCACATCGTTCAAAAACAGATTTCCAGATTTTTCTTTGACTGAAAAATACGGGCGAGTTGATTTTGCTGCTGGACGAGTGGTTTTTTGGCACCGCTCGTCCGGTAGGACGAGTGGCTTTTAAAAAATTTGTCGAGGCCTGCTATCCATGAATAGTAGGAGGAATATGCCGCTTGTCATAGTGTAACATTGACAGCTGACCTAAACAAAGTCATCTAGTATATGGTTACTGTCTATGACTAGTAGGAGGAATATGCCGCTTGTTATAGTGTAACATTGACAGCTGACCTAAACAAAGTCATCTAGTATATGGTTACTGTCTATGACTAGTAGGAGGAATATGCCGCTTGTCATAGTGTAACATTGACAGCTGACCTAAATCAAGTCGTCTAGTATATGGTTACTGTCTATGACTAGTAGGAGGAATATGCCACTTGTCATAGTGTAACATTGACAGCTGACCTAAACAAAGTCATCTAGTATATGGTTACTGTCTATGACTAGTAGGAGGAATATGCCACTTGTCATAGTGTAACATTGACAGCTGACCTAAACAAAGTCATCTAGTATATGGTTACTGTCTATGACTAGTAGGAGGAATATGCCGCTTGTCATAGTGTAACATTGACAGCTGACCTAAACAAAGTCATCTAGTATATGGTTACTGTCCATGACTAGTAGGAGGAATACACAGTAAAATGTACATTAGGTCTCACTGATTGGCCAGAAGTTTGTCATCTACAAAGTACAGAATTATGACAGGTCAATCAGCAAACTGTTCGGGCATAGGACAGACAGGTAGATTCCATCAGGACAGGTCAATCAGCAAACTGTTCGGGCATAGGACAGACAGGGAGATTCCATCAGACCTCCTTTAATTTGTCAATGACTTGTGGGGTATTAATCATTCAGCTTTAAGAAAATGTATACATTTAGAATACAATATATGGCTGACTTAGAATGAGAAGGTCGTAACTACTACTTAGGCCCTTATATGACCGATACATATTTGAAATCTGCATCATAAGGCGCATCTTATGAGCCTATTTTCATGAAAATCGGTACTTGTTATGTTGACCAAAATGAAGTGGTTAACACTTGTTAAGTAAAGAGTAAATTTCGAACAGTCTTGTCTTTTTTTCCTTCAAAATATTGATTTTGTACTTACAACCTTCTCATTCTTAGCCAGTGATATATACTTACATTCCTACAGCTCTGTCTGAGAAGAACTTGATAGAAATATTGTCACAATCATCCTGAGCACAATTCTCTAACCAGTCAATTATCAACTGTAACAATGCAATGTAAAGGTCAATGAAAGCATTCATCTAGATATTGCAACAGGGTCATTTGAGGTTTTCGTTGCAATCCCTACAATAAACTAACTAAATAAGTGAAATTAAAACAGTGTAGCCATATGACATCCTCCATGAATAACTGACAAGTTCAAGGTAAAAGTGACTAGATCAACAACAGATATTAGTACAGCACCTGTATGAATCATAGTATACCGCTGTGGTAGTCAGATTGTCATTACAAATAATGTTAACATACATGGCACCATTAGCATTTGACTAACTGACATTAAAAGCAACAAAGATCATCTGATAATGAATAACCTCCTGAAAAATGTGAAGATCCTTGCCTCACCTATTCTCACATTATTGACCATTATAAACCACAGACTGGACTAACATGTGAACGGTAACAAACCTCACATCTTCAATGATTAACCCAAACACTAAACCCTTAACACATACAGTGCCCACCAAAAATATGGATACACTTTTTGACAGATGCAGTTTTATAATTGGTTTAATTATTCCATATCTTTTAGTCTGACGGTAACAATTTGTGAAAAAAAAACAGTTAAGGAGTAAAAAATGTGACCGATAGAAAGATGAACATTTTCTGATTTAAAAATAAACAATGGGGCTGAATTTGCCATATATTATATTATCATGTTGTCGTTCAAAGCTGGAAAAGAAACTTAATATGATCCATCAATGTATTGTCTTTACACTACATAAAAAAAATATTCCTGGTGTTCAAAAAAATTGTTTCTTCTCTGTTCTGCAAGTAGTGTTATACAGGCAAGTAAATGGGGGAAAACTCTCTGTATTCATATTTTTTGTGGGCACTGTAGTACTATTTTACTGCTTAAAAGCATACGAATAGAGCCCCGTGCAGGGGTTCTACTAAGACATAATGCCCAATCCTGAAAACGAGTTGCCATTAGAATGCCATTAGCAAACATCCCTTCACCTAATCTAATTATTTATTTGAAACATTCCTTTGTTGTTAAAATAATGATTAGTGAACTTCAAATAACCACAACTTTGTCGATTCTTTGAATTTTTTCACCAAATAACTTTTATATTGTACAGAAAAGATACTTCTGTCTAATCCGTAGAACCCCTGCCCATTCCATACAAATTTGATTAAGTAGGATATCCCACCTGGGCTTCTCTAACAGACTGGTCCCTCTCCATCAATGTATCCACAATCTTTGCATCACTCTGATATATCCCCTGCAATATACAGTAAAACTTCATTAAGACGATTATTGATAAGACAAGCACATGGCTTATGTCAAGCAAATTTCGATGTCCCGGCAATTTGCTCTATGTTGTATATGAAGTTTCAGCAATATGTAGAGCATCAGTATTACCTGGTCTTACTTGAGCAAAGGTGGCGGTCCATACAACAACTTTCATTGTTTATCATTTGCATTAGCTCGAGGGGATTTTCCCAGAGAAATTTCACACCTCCAAAAAATGTCATAGGTAATTTTTGTACGCTTCGTTTTTTCTACACATAATAATCACAAATTATATCCATTCATAGCGTATCTTTCACATATTTTGATACGTTCTCTACAAGCTTCTCTTCTCTCAAACCTTCATGACCATGGATAACATCAGGAATGAGGTGTCGAGAGTGATTTGTAAAAATTTGTTTCAAAATCGATCTTAAACAAATTTGTAATTGCCGAGCTTAGCCTTTATTTGCCAGTCAGCTTTCTGCTGAATACGGCAGGCGTATGTGTGCCTCCACCTGGGTTTGACCCCGAGTCACAGGATAAGGTGGCAAGCGCACTTACCACTGAGCTACCTATAAATTAAACATAAACTTTACCTGTACAATAATCTGTTGTTCGTCATCTCCATCCTCCATCATCATATCTTCCCTCATACTGGCCTCCTGTCTATCCTTAAATAATATCTTGATCAGTTTCCATGTAGCTAACTCTTCATTTAGTTGATATAATGTTTGTATGGTTCGCCGGAATCTGTAGTATGATACAACACAATGTATGGAAATCATTCAAGGGATAACCATACCTGCTAAGCACTCCTATTAAAATGGAGTTACTAATATTTTCGTTGTTAATTTCTGGTTTTCCAATTTCACCTAACTTTAAACAGAGGTACATTTGATTCATTTTATGATATTCTGTCCAATTTTATAACAACTAGAATTAATACATTCCTTAACATCCCTATTAAATCACATTTAAGTGCATCTTGTGGCATGTTTTGCTTGATCACTCCTATTTGGGATTTAACTAACTTGGCAGGTATGATTACACCAGAGTAGAGATCATGGTGTCTTATTGCATGTTCAAAGGTGTTTGTCAAAGGTTTTTAAGTGAATATATTAAACCAAAATAGGCCTATAAGCTACTGTTAAAAGTAGGGATGTCAAGAGAGCTTTTTGATAAATTTTGCAATTTACCAACCGGAGTTGAGTCCTTTTACTAGGAGTACTAGGCAGGTATGACATAACAATTTTATTACATCAATCTTGTAGTAAATGCATTCACCACATATGACTCTAACGTGGATGGACAGAAGGACAGACATGGAAACTCTTACATGGATGGACAGAAGGACAGATAAGGAAACTCTTACATGGATGGACAGAAGGACAGATAAGGAAACTCTTACATGGATGGACAGAAGGACAGATAAGGAAACTCTTACATGGATGGACAGAAGGACAGATAAGGAAACTCTTACATGGATGGACAGAAGGACAGATAAGGAAACTCTTACATGGATGGACAGAAGGACAGACAAGGAAACTCTTACATGGATGGACAGAAGGACAGATAAGGAAACTCTTACATGGATGGACAGAAGGACAGACAGTAAACTCTTACATGGATGGACAGAAGGACAGATAAGGAAACTCTTTACATGGATGGACAGAAGGACAGATAAGGAAACTCTTACATGGATGGACAGAAGGACAGACAAGGAAACTCTTACATGGATGGACAGAAGGACAGATAAGGAAACTCTTACATGGATGGACAGAAGGACAGATAAGGAAACTTTTACATGGATGGACAGAAGGACAGACAGTAAACTCTTACATGGCTGGACAGAAGGACAGACAGTAAACTCTTACATGGATGGACAGAAAGACAGATAAGGAAACTCTTACATGGATGGACAGAAGGACAGATAAGGAAACTCTTACATGGATGGACAGAAGGACAGATAAGGAAACTCTTACATTGATGGACAGAAGGACAGATAAGGAAACTCTTACATGGATGGACAGAAGGACAGATAAGGAAACTCTTACATGGCTGGACAGAAGGACAGATAAGGAAACTCTTACATGGATGGACAGAAGGACTGATAAGGAAAAGAGTTATTCGCTAGGGGTTTTATGATTATCATCGTGCACTTACTTCTCTTCATGTTTGGCTGCATGTTGTGTTAGCTTCTTCAACACAGTAGCTTGTTCTTCACAGAGTTGTTCATACCCTTCAACTTGAGTAAATAACTCACTTTCTGAAGGATTGGATCTCAAGCACAGTAGAAAGTCTCGAAATAAAGCTTTGGATGCTGAAATAACAAGACTTTGTTTTATAAACACTAACGATAAATCATGTTCATTTAAAATATTCAATACAGCGCAGGGCTTTTTTCCTTCTATAGCAGGTGCTGTTTACAGGCATCTTCCTGTATGGAAAATTCTTTAAAATCATGCAGTTTTCCCCTTAATTTCTGTTTACGTAAAGCTTTTGCTTCCCATTTGCCAAAAAATATCAGTTATTTTTCCTCAAATTTAATGAAAATGCCCCTTCCCCTACCTTTGAAAATAAGCCCTGCAGTGCTATCTCTCCACATAGTGCCCCCATAGAGTAATAACCTTTGTAAAGCAACATAATCTCTTTGTTCTAGATGTAATCATTCACCATAATTTTCACCTCTTTAGAACATCAACGTCTGTACAACAACATAACTTTGTGTTTCCTAATAGGTGTTGCTCTACAGAGGTTATATAACCATACCATATTGCAGAGCTACAGATAAGGTTTTAGTCCATTGGGTATTTTACCCCAAAGTTTCAATTTTCATTGGGTTTTCACAAATTTTATTTGGGTATTTAATCAAATTCATAGGGTAAATGATCTTTTATGTACTGTTTTTCACTATATCATTCTTTTCTTTTTGGGTATTTCAGATTTTAATTGCTTTTTCTTACTTCCTTCACTCAAAATCTATTGGGTTTTTAAGAAAATTAAATTGGGTAATTACCCCAAATACGCAGCTTATCTGTAGCTCTGATATTGGCTCACCTACTCCTATTTCTCATGCATTTCAGTTTGTATGACATGCTGTCCTTCATGTAGAAAATCAGTTAAAATGCTTCAAATACACACACACGAAGAACATCAAAATCCAAATAAAATGTAGAAATTTTTTTCATCAAACACAATTCTTGTCTCCATTCCCTCAAATTAAGACAACAAATTGGCAGATAATCCAGCAAGTAATTTATCACATAACCTGTGGTATGAGAGTGCAGGAAAGCCATGCCGGAAATATATCGTACGGCACTTCCAGACCATTACATAAATATTTAAATTAGCTGGATGCTGGTTGGTTGGTTCTGGGTGATGAAACGTACATCAATCCAAGCCTTGAATCGACCTGTGACGTCAAGTTAATACAAAGGTTGTCATGAAGACGCGCTCATTGTAACGCTAAATTTTGAATGAAACCTATGTAGGGTAAATCATCCTCGTGTATCATATTATTTTGTCCACTCGTTTAATAAAACTTGTATGTAATGAGCACTCATGCACGCTCCTCTATTTATGAAATATTCAGTAACTTACCAGAAATACCTGGATCTTCCTCTAGAAGTAAACCAAGGTTAGTTGTTGTTACATCATCATCATCGTCCTGTAAGAGTAGAGATATAATCAGAACACATTAGTACTCAGGGGAGATAATCACAACACCCCCACTCTCCCAACTAAACAAAGTTACAAGTTATCCCTCCCTTAGTTACAAGTAAGTATAATGGTAACGTCTTTATTTAACGTGTAGGTAGGCAATGTAAACATTTCTGCAGAACATCCGTCTGAAGATTGGGTGGGGTTATACGCCCTCTCCGTACTGGCATGGGCACCCTCTCTGTGCAAAACAATGACTTTTGAGGAAAAAGAGGAACGAAAATAATTTATTTGGGCAATAATGCAGATTCGTGCTTAAAATGACTTTTGTGGAAAAAGAGGAACTAAAATAATTTATTTGGGCAATAATGCAGATTCGTGCTTAAAAATGACAGACCACAGGACAACCCAATGCTTATTACATACAAGTTTTATTAAACTCTTCGACAAAGCCTTGAGTCATATTGTTTTGTCCACTTGTTTAATTAAACTTGTATGTAATGAGCACTCATGCAAGACCCTGTATTTCTCTTACCTCCATTAGCGGCCGTAATCCAGACAGATTATGTCCCGGTGACTGGTAACTCTCCTCATGGAATGACTACAATAAAACCATTCATCGATTCACCACAACTTCACAATCATATCATATTACACTACATTTCTATTTGAGATTGTATGATCAAAATTCTACACACTCTTATAAACATTCAAACAGAGCATAGTCACATTACAAAAGACTATCAAATATATTACACCTCTTATCCTAAATATGATATTACCCCTAAGTCATACATCAATATGCATTTCTGATTTTATACAAGAAAGGTGTCACAGAACGTTGCTTCTCAGATATTGGTACATGATGTTCCACCTCCTACATTTTGACACCTACCAGACCAACCATGTGTCAAGGCTAAGCAAATCCCCCGTAGCTCAGTGGTAAGCGCACTTGTCGCCTATTCCTGCGACCCGGATTCAAATCTGGATGCAGGGGTGTGGAATTTCCTGTGTTTGACTTGCCCGACTTGAGCTTTTTGACCTGCGGGCAAGTGGATTTTCCCATCCAGCTTGCCCATGGGCAAGTGCAAAATTAACATGAAAAAATAATATTAAGTGCCCTATTTTACCCAAACACAAAAGCTGACTAAAAATGATTTAGCATCAAGATGCACAGCAGGGTACTCTCAATCTTGACAAGATTAATTATTGAAATTGAATTTTTGTTGCTTTTTCCTTTTTCCTGGGCAAGTAGTTTTAGTCTTCGGGCAAGTGTATTTTTCAGTTCAACTTGCCCATGGGCGAGTGAAAATTTTCAGGATTTCCACACCCCTGGGATGGAGGCACACATATGCCTGCCATATCCAGCAAATAGAGGCTATGCTCGGCATCAGTTCAGCACAATGTTGAGGCCCATCAGACATCCAACTAAACATTAACCAGTCTATTAATCAAAGTTAAAAATCCAAAATCAAGCAAGTCAAACGGTATTAACAATCATGGGGGTGTAAGAAGTTTGATGAAGGTTTTACCCTTTGAAAAGATCTGTTTGCCTGTGGTGTTCTCTTTGTTGTTGATCCAAACCTGGCTGATACATCAAACTTTGTTCCTGAAGCTAAAAGTCTCGGAGTGTCTGAAAACATACAACACATCAGGAAATATAATATAAACTTACATTGAATTTTCTCAAGAAAAGTAATAAAGTCAACTTCTATTAATATTTATGAGATTTCCTTAACTTGGCAGAGTATATACAAATGCATACCAGCCAATGACTCCTATTTAAGTGGAGTTACTCCAAATTTTTGTTGTAAATTTCTGCTTTTCCAAGTTCACCTAACTTTGAACAAAGCTACATTTGATTCATTTTATGATCTTCTGTCCCATATTTATAACCACTAGAATTAATACATTCCTTGTTTATGCATGTATGTCCCTTTTAAATAACATTTTAGTGCATCTTGTGACATGTTTTGCTTTATCACTGCTATTGTTTTATTTAACTAGCTTGGCAGGTATGCAAAGACTATCTAGATAAGATGCATTTGTTTCAATTTCTCACTATCTACGTTTCTTAAGTAAGTTATTATACAAGATACATTACATGAACTGTGTTTGAGTGTCCCTCCTGGCGTCCTCAATCCACGTGGTGATGGTGAACTTATACTTTCATCTAGAAGCTGAATGGCTGAACAATGAGTTAAACAAAATACAATCATTCCCTTAGTCACAAGTCATTCTTCCCTAAATCACAAGTTATCCTTCCCTTAGTCACAAGTTATCCTTCCCTTAGTCACAAGTTATCCTTCCCTTATTTACAAGTTATCCCTCCCTCAGTTAGCCTTCCCTTATTTACAAGTCCCTCAGTTATTCTTCCCTTATTTACAAGTTATCCCTCCCTCAGTTAGCCTTCCCTTAGTTACAAGTTATCCCTCCCTCAGTTATCCATCCCTTATTTACAAGTTATCCCTCCCTCAGCTATCCTTCCCTTAGTTACAAGTTATCCCTCCCTCAGTTATCCATCCCTTATTTACAAGTTATCCCTCCTTCAGTTATCCTTCCCTTAGATACAAGTTATCCTTCCCTTAGTTATTCTTCCCTTAGATACAAGTTATCCTTCCCTCAGTTATCCTTCCCTTAGATACAAGTTATCCTTCCCTTAGTTACAAGTTATCCCTCCATCAGTTATCCTTCCCTCAGTTATTCTTCCCTAAGTTACAAGTTATCCCTCCATCAGTTATCCTTCCCTTAGTTACAAGTTATCCCTCCCTCAGTTATCCTTCCCTTAGTTACAAGTTATCCCTCCTTAGTTATCCTTCCCTTAGATACAAGTTATCCTTCCCTCAGTTATTCTTCCCTTATTTACACGTTATCCCTCCCTCAGTTATCCTTCCCTTATTTACAAGTTATCCCTCCCTCAGTTATCCTTCCCTTAGTTACAAGTTATCCCTCCCTCAATTATTATTCCCTTATTTACAAGTTATCCCTCCCTCAGTTATTCTTACCTTATTTACAAGTGATCCCTCCCTCAGTTATCCTTCCCTTAGTTACAAGTTATCCCTCCCTCAGTTATCCTTCCCTTAGTTACAAGTTATCCCTCCCTCAGTTATCCTTCCCTTAGATACAAGTTATCTCTCCTTAGTTATCCTTCCCTTAGATACAAGTTATCCTTTCCTTGTTCCCTTGTTTACAAGTTATTCATACCAGTGAAAGGATACATTTTTGAACATTTAATGCGGTACTTTGTCGTTTGAATGTTTTACTGATAGGTTTGTCTCTGACAGCGGGTGATCCAGCATCTAACATAGCTTCCAATGTCTGTAAACTTCTGCAATATCAACACGTACATGGCACTGTATATTAAATAATGCTTAAATAAATAGTTGGGTTTGCAATTTGGTCTAGTGACTTTAGTCCCCGAACAATCGCACTCTCACAAAATTACTGACTAGACAGGGTCAAGTTTCATTCTTTTCCAATCAGAGAAATTACAAAGACATCTTGCTAACAGAAAAATCTAAAATATGACTCTAAAACTATCGGATTTCATTTACACGTGTATATAAACTCAGGTTGTTGATGCAACTTTTTTTATCTCCTCACACCCAGGGAACTAACTCCCTCAAGGATCATCTATCAGTAACAAATAAGTCCTGAGAAAATGAACAGCAAGGTGGCATTGATACTCAACTATTAATAAGATCAAAGATATCTACAGGTGTCCATTGCCTGTAGTAGTGCTTTCCACGGGAGGTAATCCAAGCCTTCTATATTTAATTGAATGGGAGGTATTAAACTGAATAAAAGCTCTCGTTAGCGCTTTACAATGGCACCAGGTCACTGATATAGGAAGAGATCCCTTTGAGACTTACCTTCGTCCATGTCTGCGAGAGGCAAAAGAATCCTCCATTGAAAAATCCTAAAAATACACAATAATATGTACGTGACAAATAGAACAGTTTTATACTCATTTAAAACAACTCTTATTTCATACAAAGAAAAAGGCAATAGACATTGTACTGATTTTCACTATATATCATCCTTTTCTTTTCGTGTATTGCAGATTGTTATTGCTTTTTCTTACTCCCTCCTCTCAAAAATCTATTGGCGTTTTTAAGAAAATTAATTGGGTAATTACCCCAAAATGCAGCTTATTTGTAGCTCTGGCTTGTTCCTAAAATATACACACACTGGTGCCCTTTAAAGTTTTGAATATTGACTGAAACTGTGGTATTTTTTCACACATTTTTTCTGCTTATTTTTATTAAAATTTGACTTATCTCAGTCAATTCTCAGGATTTTTTATTTACCACAGAATTTTTTACTTTATCCATTAAAAACTAGTTGCCTGCCAATGTCTGGGTAGAATGCCAGACTCAGACAACATATTTCATGACTCCTTTTAACCTGATTATGATTTACCTATGGGTCATCACTCAATGGAGAAGACGATATGTAATAAACTCAAAAGACATTTGTTTTCACAAATTCACAGCCTTTACTGGACGACAATATGCACTATTGGATTGAAGTAAGGCACTATTCTGTATCATAATGAACCTCTTGAATGTCAGGCTTTGAATTTAGATTTAAGATGGTATATAGAAACTATTTGTACGAGAATAATTGGTTGCCGACGGTGCGGATACTTTGATTGCATTCCTTAGTTACAGTACAGACAACGTGTTTTTTCCAATGGACACGCGTCACCGCGATTTCAAATCTAAGTGTCCACCCGATTTTGGTCACTGCGACACGTGTTCGGGTCACCCGTCACCGTGACCTCGGATAAATTTGGGTGTCCATCGGCGTGTTCAATTGTCACTTAAAAACCCTTAGAGCCCCTTAGAATCACCGTGATTTTAAGGGTACGCCTTTGGCTTATTTTTCAATACCTGTACATGTATTTGTTATTGTTTTCTTGTGTATTCTTACGTACATGACTGTATTTACATTTGTAAATTTATTTTTTCAGGTATAGAACGATCGACGGAATTCCATTGTTCAAGTTGATATACTTAGTATCATGCATTTCGGAATCACTATGACATAATTATAATATACAGCTTGTTTATTATTTTCAGGAAGTGGCAGCTACTGTTTAATGTATAATTGTTCATTGACCAAAAATAAATTGAAACACCCGTTGTAAACATGCAATATTGCCCGACAGTACATGTTATTAAGATGATTAAAGGTGATAAACTGTCCAGTAAACTGTGAAAAAGATCCATATAATTATACATATTTGTCTTGAGTAAAGCAGACCGACATCGGCAATTATCAGCACACCTGCACATTATTTTAGTTAATTTAGCGCAAACCGACATAAGCACCTTTTGAATCAAAATATACATGTGTGACAATGTTTCTTTTGTATTTGTCATGAGTAAAGCAGACCGATATCGGCAATTATCAGCACACCTGCACAATTTTCAGCACCTTCACATTATTTTAGTTAATTTAGCGCAAACAGACATTTAGCACCTTTTGAATCCAAATATGTGTGACAATGTTTGTTTCTTTTGATGTGGCTCTTTTACACATGTAATTATTCTGAAGCTGACATAGAATCTATGTGCATTAATTGGTTAAGAAAATCAGCCAATCCCTTGGGTTGAAGTCGCGTAATTAAAAAAATAATTAAAACGCCCATGTACACATGTATAAATATTGACCTGCACAAAACTCTATCTCTTACTTCGCTTATACATTGTAAAATTATTTGTTGTAGGAACATAAGTGAAACAAATTTTGTTGAAAAATCATATTCAGTTTTTTTAAAATGTTACATCTCTGAATTTAGTCAATTTTTTACTGTGAAAATATACATCCAACATCTTATTTCATTCTGGTTATCAGTAACATCAGAATTTCAAATGTGAGTGTATACATCAGACTCATGGTAAGACAAGAAGCAAATGCTGGTAGACAAAATAACCATTCACCAACCTACGCAACTGCACACTACACTTACATGTGTACCGCCTGCAAGTCCAAGTAAAAACTAACGCGGCCATCATGGGTACAGACCTACATTTCGAAATGGGGTACAGAGACGAGTTGACAAATGGTATCATAGACGTGAGCGAGAGAGCTTTCCCAACACAGCCTAGTCACGACCTTCATAACTGTGTTGAGTCGGGGTAACCCAGCCTAGTTTTCTCTCGAAGTTTTGTCACCAAACATTTTGCTACATGCCTTACACATTTTTTTGGATAAAGCCAAGATATGTTATATATGTTGATGTTCCAGCTTGAATTGCAATATGAGAGCGAGTTTCAGCTTTGACAGCTTACTTGCTCATCATGCTTGAGTGAATGTGTTTCAGACCAGCCACGGAACTATAGCTGAAAAATTTGCCAATACAGAAACAAAACATGATCCCAAAATCTCCGTAGAAATTCTGAATCACAATATTGAGAATTGTGGTGTTGTACAGTCAACTGTCTTTAAACGACAGTCTTTACAGTTTTTATGTGTGTGCAAGTACCCTATATCTCATATACACAATTGCACACACAAACATAATTTGCGTCAATACCATGTGGTCTAAAACAACCGACCTCCACAGAGCAGCATTTTTCCTTCAATATCCTCCCTAGCACGTCTTCAATTGCACCGCACAGACAATCACGCGAATAAAGTTCACAAACGACGTCTTGCATTAGTAGACTAGTCGTTTGAAGTTGCCGCCGATGACGTTATATGTTTGCCGATAAAAGACCACAAGCCGACGTCAAAGAGACTCGCCACGCCCAAAGATCGAAATGGGTTAACAGGTGCAATGGAAATTTACCCAGATTTATACGCCTACATTGTATAATCGGACATGCGTACGTGTCAAACAACTAAATGTTGACATGGTTATTTTTAGTGTTATTTACGAGAAAACTACTGCACCAATATTTTTTCTAGGATTTTTTTTAAGGAATTAATTAATGGGCTTATGTAATTATTATGTAAGTACAATTTCACCACATTCTAATTTGCACTTCAATACGTGTCGGAAATAATTAATATAAACAAACAAGTGTTGTACAGGTACATGTAAAGAAAAACATTTTTTTTGGCAGCAAGTCACCGTGATGCGGGTACGGACCCTTAAAAACACTTAAAATCACCGCGGACACTCGCTTATCGGCGGACACGGAACACCGTGGACACAGATATCAAAGTGGTCACCGTGTCCGTTTAAGGGGCCACTACATTTTTCTGAGTGTCCAGGTCACGGTGACCGGACACTACAAATTATTTTATGTCACGGTGTTCGCGTGTCCATTGGAAAAAACACGTTGTCTGTACTGTAGTTAGTTACTTAGTAATAATTAATATTTTCTGTGAGAGTGGCGGTAATTTATTTGAAGAATTGTTTATAGAATTGCAAGATCCTGTGGTTAAGCCATCTGAATGCTGTATCTAACCCTATTCACATTTCGGTTAATTGTACGGTTGTGCAAATCGGGGTGATCCGTGAAACGCGATTAACAATTGATAGTTTCACAACTAATTTGAACTTGTGTGCACTTTTTCCATACTGTGAGACAAGTTACTTTTTAACCTAATTTCTATTTATAATTTTTAACAATCATGTAAAATATATTAGGCTCTTAGCTGACATAAAACGGTTTCCTCGGGAGTGCAAATAAAACAGGTCTCTGGAACTGTAATTTGTAACATATCCGAATTTCGATATATCCGAACATTGTTCAAGTTGACAACCGGCAAACAAATTTACCAATAAGATGGATCTATATTCAAATAATACCTACCATGGTAAAGTCTAAACGGGTTTGTAATTAACACATTTATTCTTCATCAACGCTCCTCCGCTTCTTAATCGCTCTTTTACACACTAAACTTTCACCGCGCTACTTTCGTAATTTTAAACAGAGTTATCTTTTCTTGAACCATGAGTTGGTGATAAAAGCAACACTCCGTACAAATATCCGTTCTATTATACCGTGGAAATGGGCCCTGGTGGGAATCATGTATCTATATCGGGAATATACATGCGTGATAAAATACACATACAGGGACATAGCTGGGCATATTTTCAGTGTATGCCCATGATAAATGTAGAGTTGCTTGGGGGATTTTTTTTATTTCTAGTAGTTTCATACCATAGTATAGCGTAATATATGGCATGATAAACATTGATTCTATACCATTTTCTATATGGAATACACGGGTACATACTGTGCTGCTCCGAGATTATCCGTGTCTCTCGGCCGAGTTATTCCTTTGCTCTGAAATGCCTATCCGGGACATTCCTTGGTCATCCATATAAGAGCCTTATAGGTTGTATGTTTTGATCGTTTTTTTCGGCACATGCTCGTCCGTGTTGCCTTGTCACCACCGCATGGATGATCGCAAAAGTGAAGGAGATGAATGGGTTTAAGGGAGGGGATATTTAGATCTATCCATCTAACGGAGGATGTGACTCAGTGCTCACAAGAGTTTGGTAAAAACACAATATACCTGAGGGGCTTAGCACACACAAACATTAATACGTTAAAACTAAATACATGTAGTGAGAAACGTTGCTGCTTTGGAATAATTCATATTCTCTGACTAGCGTACACGTATCCATGGAATGGATAGACACATGTACGTGTGTATGTCCATGATGTATCACACAAACTTAATCTCTAATTCATACTGTTCACCAATAAATGCATTGTGCGAGCGGAGCGAGCTAGAAAAAAATGCACTATTTACCGCAGATACTTGTAACACAAATACGTTTTCTACATGATTAATTTTGTATTTTAGATACTTTAGTGATTTATAATTAAGTCAGAAAAATTCAATTCAAAACAATTTTATCACATGGAAGATATGCCTCACCCGGGTTAGGCATTGCATTTGATTGCATTTTATATCACTTAAATTTTGTCAGTTTTTCAAACAGCGTACGCACGTGCGTATTTGCGTATGGGCAGCTACGTCCCTGACATATACAAAGTATAAGTATATAATACGTATACATAAACTCTATAAGAGAAGTATTGCCTGGTAGAATCTTCTTCTCAAGTGTTATAGAATTGTGTAGTGCAACACTCAATTATACAAGAACTCGTATTTCCACAGATATATGTCTATGGTATTTCATAAGACAATCGTGGAGGACAGTAAATATAAAGTGTGCGCCAAATCTGACTGTGGAGAGCTTCAGAACAGCTCTATCTAATCTTATCGACGAGTATATGCCGTAAAGGCCATACGTCGTATAGATTCAGAATACTCCAAGCATAATTTAATCACTAGTATGTTCAAAAAATAGTTTCAATGTTTGTTTTTATCACATTTTGGTAACTAGACAATTTAAGAACTTAAATGAAACATATCAATTTACGGAATAAGCCTGGTTGCCATGGTTACATACTTTTAGTATTTTGTTTGTCAAATATAAAGAATTATAAATGAGAAATTGACATTCTTAAAATCGATTTCATTTGTTCTTAAGATGTAAGAATATTAAATGTTAAGTTATTAAATCTTGAAATTGTAAAATCGATAGTTAGTCCATTTGACAATGTCGCCATGGTATTACAGACCAACTTATATTTTTTAATTAATGTTGACTTTTACATCAGTAGAGTTTACCTTTGGATAGTTTTTATCTGAAGAAAATCGGAGTTCAAATATCGAAATTACAAACATTTGCATTTTGTTTTGATATTTTTTTCTAAAATGAATAGATAAATAGCTTTATTTCTACATATAATGCACAATTAAACATGACAAAATATATCACAACATACAATAACAATAAATTAACATCGAAGCAATAATAAAGTCATGGCAATAAACAATACATGAAAAGTATGGCGCAAAAAGAGCTACACATACATGCATATCTTATTTCCATTGCGGTCCTTAATATATATAATTTAATGATATGTGGAATGATTATGTGACATGTTAATATATAGAAAAATAACAACGATTAGTAATGTACGAAGTGTTAACAACTTGATAAAAATATGCAGTAAATCCCCTGAGCGTAAAATAATCCAGATATTAATGAAAAATGAACCTGCTCCCAACAATTTAAATATCAGTGATGTTTCAATTTAGTTTTAAAAGTTGATAATGATCCAGAGTCTCTGATATGTTGTGGCAACTTATTACACAGGGAACATCCTTTATAAGCAAACGATTTGAGTCCAAATCCGTTGACCTTTGGAACTGCAAATATTTTGCTGTCTGACAGGGAAATATCACCTGAGGTTTGTCTGGCCTTTACCCTGAATCTTGTAGGGTAATTATGAATTGTACTAACAGGGGTAAAATGCTCACTCATATAAGGAGGTGCAAGGCTTGAATTAATTTTAAATACATGACAAAGTGTTATAAGGTTGACTCTACTAGCAACTGGCAGCCAATCAATAGTTAAAAATGATCTTTACTAACGTGCGATCTCGGATGTATGTTCAACACAAATCGAATAAGTTTATTTTGTGTGACTTGTAATCTGTGTTTCAAATCCTGTGTTACGCCATTGAACCATGCCGATGAAGCATATTCAAAGTGACATTGGACTAGTGATGAGACAAGGAGCTTCTTGGTGTGCCCGGTAAGGTATGTACTCTTCCGATACAAAAACTTTAGCCTTGCATTTGATTTCTTAATGACAGACCATGCAATGAACTCAAAAGACAAACTTTGATCAATGGTTGCGCCCAGATATTTGACGGACGTCTTAGACTCAATGCGTTGGTCATTACAAACAATATTAATACATGACTGCGACTTTAACCTATGCTGAGACCGTAAAGTGTCAAAATTTACATTGGAGTCAGTGGGAACCCCACTCTTTGATTCTTATTAACTTGACATTTTACAAACTTACATTTTAAGAACCAGTGAAGTCGATTTATAAGAATTAATGTCAATTACTCCTTTATTTTTCTATATGATTGTCAAACAAAATACTAAAAGTATGTAACCACGGCCACCAGGCTTACTAGCTAGTATTCCATAAATTAATTTTCGAATTTCTTAAATTACCTAGTAATCAAAATGGGATAAATATAAATTATTTTTTGAACAGAACCAAATCATGCTTGGACTAATCCAGCATATGCTACCAAATTATAGTATGATTGATTTCTATTTATCGTGTTATGCAATTTCAAAGTGAAAAAACCCGGTCTAATTTTCCATGAATGCTTTACTTCGTGAACTTTACTTTGGCACCTGACTGATCATGCTGATCATGCACGAGTATGATCTAAACGTATCCCGATGGTAGACGAATTGTTTTACCCTTCTCCATGTCTAAGCACTATCGTTGTTATGTACGAGCATGATATGCGAGTGTCCTGCGCGTGTAATACAGTCATGCAAACACCATGCGAGTTTTGTACGAGCTCTGCTCGACCCACCAGCGATGTAGGTTACATATGAATGTCGTACGCGTTCACCATTCACCAGGAGCTAGTACAGTCAATCGTCAGAAATTTAAAATAACTTTCTGCACTCGTTACAGTTGATAAAATGGTATGTACTAGCTCTGTGACGCAGGCATTGACCTGTACAACACTGTGACATCGATGGTCTGAATTCCTAGCACATTCCTTTGTAATTAATTTGTATACATAAATAAACACACATGTCATATAATTAATAAATACTGAGTATTGATAAATAACGACATTAGGGAAGGTTTCCACAAGTGTTGGTAAATAATTGTCTGTAAGTGACGAGAATACTAAATATAAGACGGATGTATTTGAAAGTGCTAATCAAAGTGTTACAGTGTCACCTGACATTCAATGTAATTTCACGCAACGAATAACGCCTTTCCTTATGGTGACGGGTTTCCTAAAGTGAATGCGTATATCACAATAGATGTTTACATGTTGGCCGATATTTCATTGAATTATGTGCAGTGATACCTTTTATACAACAAAACACTGCTAGGTGATAGATAATCACATTCTGTGCTCCTATTTGACATTATGGTCATTTTGATTTTGATGATTTCATTCAACCATTGGACACACCTGTGATATACCTTTCAATTCCTGGCGGTGATGACAAACATATGTACCACCCTGTCCTTTACAGGCGACGAGGATAAACACTATTTGATAGAAGAATAATAAGCTAACACACATCTTAGAATTAAACCTTACAATGTATGGTGAAGTTATTCCCAGAACTGCTCACATATTTCATCAAATATCTGTTAACCTTGTGAAATAACAATTGTAATACAAATTGTTACCAATCCTACGATCCTCAACCCTATATAAAGACACCACTATAACAACTGCGCCAGTGTGCCGTGTGCCAGCGTTTATCGCTAGACTCGGTCGAAAATTTATACACGCATTGACATCTCATGCGTTGAAATATTTAAGGACTATTTGACAAAATGATTTTGTCAATGTATGTCAGGTTAGGTGTGATCTTTATGTCACTTAAGGGATTTCGACTAAGTGTTGAACCACTCATCGGGTCTTTAAATAATCCGGCTGATATTGGATCTCTCTTCCATGACGATGCTTTGGAACCAGCTTTAACATCTGCCTCTGATGATGTAATGTATGACATTCTTAGTGAATACTGTCCATTAAGTCATTGTGGATACGACTTTTCTGATTATAATGTAACAATACCGTCCAAAGTTTGCTGTCGAGCATGTCAGTGTAATGATACATGTGCGGAACTTGGTAACTGTTGTTACGATAAGGATGTCAGTAGAATGCTTCTATGGAAACCAGAGTTCTGTACGCAGACGACTATCGTCAATACGTCTGATTACAGCAAATACTCCAGAAGAAGCTACATGTTATATCAGCACTGTAGCAACTCTGACAACACGAGTCTTCTTGATGCATGCTACTCGCCTGATGAAGATAGTCTAACTGACATGTTACCAGTCTATAGTAATACCACTGGTCGTCAGTACAGGAATAAATACTGTGCAATGTGTAACATGGACGATGACAAACTAATAGAATGGTCACACACGGTACATTGTGATAGTGTGTTGCACTTCTCCTCCTTGTTATTCAAAGATACTGATATCATGGATGTTAATATTATCCGAAAGTTGAGATCTGGTTTGGCCAAGTGTGTTCTCTATCTTTCACCACCGCCGCAGACTACACAACCTATCCAATGCTTACACCCTCAAGATATGATCTCTAGTTGTGATCCGTCGAATCCATTGTATGCAGATCTTCAGGAGAAATGTCAGGCCTATTATTCGCCTGTAGACTATCCACCAATGATATTCAAGAACGTATTTTGTATGATGTGCCACGAGGGACGTCATCGGTTTAGGAAGATTGATTGCCCTGGTTACCGACAACTCATCGATCCCGATTATCCATCTTTCACATCTATACTTACACTACACGAACACCACGTGACAAGCCTCTCTACCAGGATCTCATACCGTTGTACCGCTCCAGCCGTCTATAACGAGGAAATTGTAAGTATAACTTTCTTATTTAGTGTCACACCATCATGCTACTTTGCAGTAACTTTTATAAACTCATTGTTGATCGAAATCATGAGTGAAAAGTATACGGATACGTACCTGTATGAATACATGTATTTTGCATAGCCTGATTTTGTATTTTATCTGCGATTAACAAATCCCATGTACTCGTACGTACAAATGCGGCGCAATCCATAAAACGCGCCGAATTTTGTTCAGTGTATGTTCAATAAAATTGTAATTCTTATAAATTATTGTCCACGAGTTAATTTGGCATCATTTTCAAGTCAGAATTCACGATTTTTTTTAAAAATGTCGTCACAGTCAACTTCAAATGAAAATAATTATCTCTGCGAGAAATATGCATGTTTGAACTACCGTACGAAAACTGCAAACTTGTGAAAATTGCTGCGTCAGCAGAGGAAACGCCCTCGCGTAGAATAGAAGTGCATTTTATAGTTTTGCAGGTGCCGTCGAAATATTGTTCAAAACTCCCTCATTTTCCCCTCATACTCTTCAGGGATTTCATTCTTCTATCAGTAGAAGGCATATGTTCGCGTTAGGAGTGAGAGTTACTTGTTTCGACCTGACATGATGCATTAGACTGCTGTTGGTTCGCAAATGTGAAACCGAAAAGAGTTTCATGCGATCGCAAGCATTTTGAATACAATGATAATTAATTTAAGATAGGGAAAATTGTTCCGAGGATTGACGCTTTAACTTTGACGTCATTGTGCGCCGCACTTGCATACTTTGTGTATTTGTAATATCAACTTAAATTTTATTCATTGTACATTTTTATGAAATTCCGGATATCTGCTAGGAAGATATTTATTAATCATCGGTGAAAATTTGAACCGAAAGTTTTCTATACTATTTACTGTGACAACCCTCGTATGCATGTTTTATCATAGACACATGCGTTCAACTCGTCCGAATGTACCGTATATAAATACTTGTATATAAAACGAGGTTTCAATTTATTTGAGTGTATCCTATATATAACGAGGTTTCAGATTATCTGAGTACCCTATATATAACGAGTTTTCAAATTATTTGAGTTTACCGTATATATAACGAGGTTTCAGATTATCTGAGTACCCTATATAAAACGAGGTTTCAAATTATTTGAGTTTACCCTATATATAACAAGGTTTCAGATTATCTGAGTACCCTATATATAACGAGGTTTCAAATTATTTGAGTGTACCCTATATATAACAAGGTTTCAGATTATCTGAGTACCCTGTATATAACGAGGTTTCAGATTATCTGAGTACCCTATATATAACGAGGTTTCAAATTATTTGAGTGTACCCTATATATAACGAGGTTTCAGATTATCTGAGTACCCTATATATAACAAGGTTTCAGATTATCTAAGTACCCTATATATAACAACGTTTCCGATTATACGAGTACCCTATATGTAACAAGGTTTCAAATGATTTGAGTATACCCTATTATATATGTAAAGGTATGTCAAGGTGTAACAATAAGAAGTTAGCAAATACTGAGACTATGTGCCTCTGTGGTTAATTACCCGTTCTAGTATATCTACTCCTTTTAATATTATTTTTTGAATTTGCCGAATTCTCAGCATGGGGCATTAATGCATTGAGCAGTCAGTTGCAACCACGCCCACTCTCGGGGATGGGCGATGGATAGCTAGGGAATTTGCCGTGTTTTTACCTTCCAGCCCCAGTACTGCCGATGAAATGTGGAAGCTTTTGGTCTCAGAACAAATACTACAGGGAGAATATTTAGTTGCCAGGGCCGGGTAAATAAGGGAGATTTTAACATCAGCTGTCGCCCACAGGGCGGGGAAATGACGGGGGTTTGACAACCCAAACGTAAACATCCCCGCCCATCCCTGGGGTGGCGTCACGAATGCAACTGGCTAGTGCATAATTAACCTCAAACACAGCAACTAGTTCTCAAACAAAGCCCTCAATGGTTGTAGGGTAACAGCCCAACTTTTGCGGGAATAAAATAGTGCATCTTTTTACCGGCACTCAAATGTGATTAAGCAATCATTGGGCGAAGCGGTCACGAATGACAAGCGTGTTTATGTACATTGATTTATGCTGTGCTTTCAGGACAAGTGTATGAACATGAGATGTCCGTTGACAACGTACAATGTGGGAGGTACGTGTTTTCCTGCTTTTGCAAGTGTTAGTCACGTAAGGTTGGACTTCAGGATAACAGTATCGTACCCTGCGTCCCAAATGTTTAGTACTAGAGCAATATTGGGCGAAGTTGAGGTGCTTTTCTGGTATTTATACTACAAAGCGAACATAGAAAGTGCTTCGATACTGAACCTTCGAGTTGACGGTGCACTTGTCCAGGCTGAGGTACAACGGGTTTTATATCTGACTGACCTGTCCGATGTGAAAGAACTCTTCACACAACTTGCGTCAAATATCATCCATTACAACACAAACCAAGATAACATTTTTACGATGGAGATGGGGAATACAGCTTTGTTTCAACCAGTCGAGGAAAGCTTATTCTGTATGCCATTTGAAGACAGCATGTCCACTATGGGATCGACGTGCAATTTGATAGCTATGTCGAATTTGTTGTTTTGTCCGCTGGTTTCCTTTCCCGTCTACAAAGAACTCGAGGGCGGTGCCGTAGAGGTGGAAGGCATGCTATTTCAGGCTCATGAATATCTTATTTTGTATTCATTGGGTTCATTCAAAGGGATTTCACTTTGTTCAGACACTTTTATATCAAGGTATAAAAATACATATCATGGACATCTAAACGGAAGCGGCACAGATGTTGCGGTTTGGTTGTATACACTTGCTCTCAGTCTCTTGCTCGTTTTGACGTCAATTGATGACCAATTAACGAACTAAACGATTGTCGATTGATACACTGTTGGACACTCACGTTTCTTTCGATTTTCTACGGAACTTATACGAGGGGTGTTTCATAAATAATGCAACTGACCCGCGCACGCGCGCTGGGTGCTGAATAAGGTAGAACTGTTAATTGTTTTCGAACAAGCTATCATTCATTGACAATATGCTAAAAGATCACTAAAATCTGTCTGTATATAAATCCTGGATATTACTGTATTTAAGGTCCACTCACACACACTGTGGTAAATTCAGTAATGACGAGACAGACAAATCATGACGTTGTCCAGTTTTGAATGACCTTTAAATGAGGTTTGCATCGTACGATTTTATTGAAACTAGCCATTTGTCTTGAGTAGTGTCTAATCCATACTATACACTGTTTGCGCATGCAAAATGGAACGGGATATCCAGAATAAACTACATTTTCTAAGAAAAACAAAATCAACCAGAAAATAACCCATTTTTGAAAAATATACTTTTCAAAATGACTGAATAAATATTGAGCATATATGATTATTTCTTCATTTTATGCATATTTAGAAAGCTGAAAATATTTTCAACAACATTTTTAATTGCTACATGCATTATTTGCACATGCGACCACAAAATTCTAACTATGATAAGCTACACGATAATTTCCATGGGTTAATTTTAACCATTTTTTGCCCCATTTAGAATCTTTAATAAAGCAAATAAGTTCTCCTCGACTACATCAATAGTTTAAAATTGTACATGCTGATAGAGCATATGTTGTATTAGATATTTTAAGTTTAACATATCACATGAAGCCCAAAAATGTAGTTTTATGCTACAATTAATGATAAGTCTATTTAGGCATGTACAGTGGCCTTAACTGGGGTCGATAAAATGCACCCTAACTACCTTAATATTTGATCGAAATTCCTGAAAATGTGCCAACTAACAATAGAAAGTTTGCTTAACATATATCAATTTACAAACCTACAATAATAGACCGCAAATAAAGTTTACATCTAAAGTTGCATTATTTATGAAACACCCCTCGTAATAACGTTCGTTTTGCCAATTTATCATGTTTTCGCATACACTAATGACTGCATAAGGGCTTCTTGTTATTTTCTCCATTTCAGATATAGCTTGGCTATTTTGCCTGAGCCTGACCTTTATACAAGAATATATTACAAGGTTCTTGCTTAGAATATATCAATTTCCGCAAGCAAATCGTGCACTATCGGTATTTCATATAAGTGTTTGTATTACATCTCCCCGATACTCCCAGATTATGAAAACATACAATCGGTGTTATAAACGTAGACAATATATCGACGGTTAAATTACGCTAATCAATAGGCCAGGGTCGTGTCAATGTGCATACACGTGAAAATTTATAATGGTTTTAAATAAAAACAAACATAAAAATGTTCCAATGATCGCATATGAATGTTAATTCATGAACATAAACATAGTGATGGTGGATGATATTTTTTGAACTTTTAATTTTTTATCCTCATAAATCAGTGGTAAGTCAAGTCCCTAGTCGTCTAATATGGCCATGCTCGGCATGTTTTTAACATAGACATTGGTACAAAAAATGTATTACAAAACGATTAAAACACACAGATACATATACAAATACATGTACATGTACATGTATATGTATATTCTTTCATAGGGTCTAAATGTCTAATGAAGCAATGGGAATAGAAATGAACACAATACGATATACAAGAGTAAAAATATTTTAATAGAATAACAAAGTTTGGTATGTTTATTTAAAAGAAACAAAAAAAGAGAACAACATGTGTTATATGAAAGTTATTGCATCAGTATGCGACATATTATAGTTCGATGATTTGAATGCAATTTTGTTCGTTGTATGCGTTAAATGAGTAAGTCACTCTCCATAGAGTTCGTCGGTGATATTAGAAATAGCGTACTAGAAGCAGATTGATACCAGGCTTATCATTAAAAATAATTAAGTAATTGTACTGAAGGACTCAACCTTTAACAACCTTCACAGACACTCACAAGTGCACATCGATTTTAAGGTTCTTCCAAGGTACTAGTATTCGGAGATTAGCTTCAAATGTGCAACACAGGAACAGAGCTTGTCTGGATCACTCGAGAGGTTATATCCATTACGCTGACCGGACATTCCCCAAATATATATAGAAGAAACATTGTCAGAGTTCATAGGAGAATGCACGTGTAGTAAGCACGTGGAAGTGTCACATGAAGACAATATACATTTCAACCACATGCTTTCTATCTTTAGAAGTTTTTCAACACTATTGTTATCTTACCATGTGTAAACCAGCACACATGGTTTCAGAATTAATTACGATAATAAACAGTTCGGACATCATACTTTACAATAAGTCTACAAATAATTAAAACTCTCGAAGTGGGATAAAACACGACAACCATGACATCACGAATCACATCGATCACGTGATGATAAACAAGAAACCAATTCTATGCGGCTTCAGTATACACAATTAGCACACACATAGTTAGATGAATAGACGTAAGCGGCAAGTGTTGAATGCTCCATTTCAATTGACATTACGCCAGTTGTCAATCAATACCATTCAAATCCAATTTAGCGGTAAATTATAATCACATGGTCCAATAGATTAACTTGAAAACCGTCGCCAAGCAACCTTTGACAAACAATCAGGTGAGGCGATCTCTGCTCTGGCGTAATGTCAATTACTGACATCATGATAGAGGATACATGGTTACTAGTTATTGGACTATCACAGCACGTTTTATATAATAAATTGTTTTATCCCAATGTCTGTTTGGTCAGTCATTTACAGTTTATAATCATAGGCGTTATTTTCGTATGGTTGCATTTCTCTGTGTACTTTGTGCTCTGTAGATAAGTCATATGCTCCATATACACTCTTTGGACTTTTGCTAGCCATTCTGAAATAAATATTTAAAAAATTTTTTTATAAATATTACAAGATGTTCAATTACAATTAATTAAAATATTGTACTGAATAATTCAAGTAATTACAGCTTATAACACATTTATTGCCATAAAGTAATTTATGTATGAGCACCAATGCAATTCCAGTATATATACACTACAATGAAATAAACTAATAAATAGTCATGCCAAATCAACATTAAATGTCAAGAATTACGCAAGAATTGGGTTCAAAAAAACCATTATTGCCATTGTAGTCCTTATGTGAAAGATCACATAGCCTTAATTCATAATAACTTACTTTGCTTTGACAATACAGATGAAACCAATCAGTATGACGGCAGCAAGAACACCACATACTACAGCAAGAATCATTATCTTCGTCTTATCATCCTCATTAGATGTTGTTGTCTGAGCAACAGGTACCGGGCGACATTCATCAACTGTAAATATATTCCAAATATATTAACTTATTACAAGCATTAGTAAACATTTGTGTTGTGCATGTGTTTGTAATTTACAATCATGAAGTACAGTCCAGTTAGGGAATGAATAGATTGACGCGGCAGTAGTATCCTCTTTAACGGTGTAAAGTCAATTATTAGGCTAATGCAAACATGTGCAGTCTAATTTTAATGTTAAACCAAACGCCACCTGTTCATGCAATGGTCGTAATATTTTGGGTACACATAAACGACTACGTCACTCGCAAAATATCCTAACTAGACTATAATCCCATAAGCAGCAAACGCATTGGTTTTACAGTTGTTATAGATATACTCAACATGAAAGCATACCAACTTCGTTTCAGAAGACACGTTCCTGATTTGGATTACCCATTGACAAGTTCAATACATTTTGTATATACATTGGTATTTATATCACTTGTTTTTCTTGATCTGAAAGATTTTCTGGAAACTTGTCCATTTATCCTTTAAGAAAGAAGTTATGTTACAAATTTTCTAAGGCTCTTTTCAGCTGTTAAGCCTCTTAAGCAACCTTTGACATTTTAACTTCCCCTTGCCATTGGGCTACCTTTGGAAACCTACGTTCGTGTCTCTCCTGTGGGTTTGGTAGCCAACATCGATCGGTGGCGCCCAGGAATAGACACTGCCCCCATAAGTACAAATTTACACCTTTGTGGAGTGGAGCATGTGGGTTATTCTTGCACAAATAAATAAACAAGAGGTCCAGGCGGGGTTGAAGGTGGGACCTCTCGATCCCGAAGTCCGAGCTCTAGGCCACCGCTCCCCACATATTTGTATTTGGCTGAGTACTGTGTATTGTTTATCCGCTCTTGCATTCCAAATGCTAACTCATTGAATTTGTCAGATATGACCACTCAACCAGCTCCACCTGCATGTATAAATTACAAACACCATACTTGTAAACTTACTTTCATTTTGAGACCATTCCGATTCATTGACAGCTGGTCGACATTTCTGACAGTTATTTCCTGGTTTTGTAGCCTCTGTAGCGTAACACATACCATTGATCACACAGTTATCATCCTGAAATTAATATTGTAAACCTAAGTTACAAAACATCACTCTTGTTGCCTACACACTGTCGTTTACATGTACACAACAAGTGCTTAAACCAATTATCCTATGTGTTTAATAAGTACCTTAGTTTTTAGCTGAATGTTACTTTAATTTTGTAAACAACTACACAGGAAAAATAATGATATGGTTACTCGAAATATAGGCATGGTAATCATATTCATTCAGTAAATGCCAGCATTGTCAATATATTACAGAGTCTATATACTAATACACTTTTAAGAAATTCTAAGTACTAATATACTATTAAAGACTTCCAAGTACTAATACACTATCATAGACCTCCAAGTTCTAATACACTATCAAATACTTCCAAGTTCTAATACACTATCAAATACTTCCAAGTTCTAATACACTATCATATACCTCCAAGTTCTAATACACTATCAAATACTTCCAAGTTCTAATACACTATCATAGACCTCCAAGTTCTAATACACTATCATAGACTTCCAAGTTCTAATACACTATCATAGACCTCCAAGTTCTAATACACTATCAAATACTTCCAAGTTCTAATACACTATCATAGACCTCCAAGTTCTAATACACTATCATAGACTTCCAAGTTCTAATACACTATCATAGACCTCCAAGTTTTAATACACTATCAAATACTTCCAAGTTCTAATACACTATCAAATACTTCCAAGTTTTAATACACTATCAAATACTTCCAAGTTCTAATACACTATTATAGACTTCCAAGTTCTAATACACTATCATAGACCTCCAAGTTTTAATACACTATCAAATACTTCCAGGTTCTAATACACTATCAAATACTTCCAAGTTCTAATACACTATCAAATACTTCCAAGTTCTAATACACTATCAACTACTTCCAAGTTCTAATACACTATCAAATACTTCCAAGTTCTAATAAACTATCAAATACTTTCAAGTACTAATACGCTATCAAATACTCCCAAGTACTAATGCACTATCAAATACTTTCAAGTACTAATACGCTATCAAATACTCCCAAGTACTAATATACTATCAAAGATGTCCAAGTTCTAATGCACTATCAAATACTTCCAAGTACTTATATCATATCAAAGATGTCCAAGCTCTAATACCATATCAAAGACTTACATTTCTTGAACATGTTGGCACAGTGCTGTTGTTATCAACGCAGTCAAAACAAATTGAGTTGAATGCAACATAAGTAGTTTTGTTGACACTGTGTTGTATAGCATCATTACTGACACTGATGAGAGTACTTTGTACACGTGGTAACTGACAGATGACTTGATTCAGTGATATGTATGCTGCTGTAGATTGTCCTGTCTCACCTGTAAGTGTCACTGTGTCTGTAACCTGTCATCAAACATAAAACACATTCAATATGAAGTATTACAACATAGAGAATATTTGTTGATTATCGTGTACCATCAAATGTTATTGCGCCAAGTGATTACAGAACATGAATATTTTTACGAGTGGCGTTATATTCTGTGATCAAACGTGAAATTAAATTCCTTTTGTAACATATAAATCACCAAATGTTCTGCTTATCATATATGCTTTGTTTTCGCTAAAAATGGTACTATAATAAATTATTGGATTAATTGAAAAAATAAACTTGAAATTAGTTGGTTAAAATTACTCCAAAATGTTGTTTTGCCAAAAGTAAAGAGTAGTTTTCAGACTGTTTTTATGCTGTCTCAAAATAACGATTTGTACTTACGATCTTCCCATTCTAAGCCAGCGATATAATAACTATCATGAACCCAAGAATCGTACTTATTTATTGCCCAATTGCTGTTGTGTTTTGAAACAATGAAGGTACATACATGTATGTGCTTTACATGTATAATACTTACTTGGATATATTCGAAATGACAGGTTAGATCATCAGATTCCACAAAGTTATCCCCGATGACCACAGCAGCCATACAATCAGTGGTTACTGTCATATCACATAGATATGGTACTGATGTCACAGTTGGTACTGTGTCTTTGGATATAGTACAGTTGGTGCCGGAATATCCTAGCTCACATATACATACACCTATAGATAGATACATGGATATCTCATTCAAATACACATGAAATATATACATGTATAAACAATAGGTCTAGCACATTTTATTCTTCCCAACACCTTGCTGTTTGAAAACATTGTCAGCATTAAATGATATTACACACCATGCAATGACTTTGCCATCGGGAAATATTATACTGACACGAAGTTCCATGCAATATAAAGTATGTATAAATTGTCAATTATGCCTCATTCAGTATTGCTGGGATTGATTCTAATAGAACAACCAAACCCATTGGTAACATTTACAATAGCTACAGAGTCATTTGATACTACTTCTAGCGTATTCTGGCCTAAATCATTGAACTAGGTTCGGCCGTTCGTCAAACATATACTTAATTGATATTCATTGTCAATCCAAGACGAAAACTTTCGATGAAACATCGCTTCCTGTGACGTATCAAAATACTTAACAGTGTGGTCACGTGACTACTAGTTATTATTTAAACGGTAAATTGTGACAACAAATCATGTTGCTGCTACTTACCATCAGTGCAGTTGCCATTCTCGCCACAATCTTCGAGACAAATATTAATGAGAATATCATCTAAATCTTCAGGAATATCAATCTCGTCCGTAACATTTGTATTACCAGATTCGTTAGCTGCTTTAATATCATTAATTGCCTCCACACAGTCAAACACAATGTCCCTTAATGCATCCTGTGCCCAATCCAGATTTCCAGTAGCCTAGAATTGAATGAAAAACCTGTAGATACAGCATTTCAAACGAGGTGCTAAAATGCGAAAATGCATTAATGTTTGATATTATTGAATCAAAAATTATGAAAAATTGAATAAATCGTACTATTGACCAGATAACTTCGATATGCGAAGGCACATTCAAAGAAGATTGCTAGTTCTGCAAGTACAAAAATGTAGTTGCCGGCTCAAAATGACGAATACTTCATACATTTGATTATTTAAGTTAGAAAATTGAACTGTTGACGGTTGTGTAGCTCAAAATTGAAAATTGCATAATTTATATTGATATATAGAAACTATGGACAGCACACAGTAAGTCTTCAGAACACTGAAAAAGCACAAAACCCACAACCTAGACAACAAACCATTGGAAGATAATGCAAATCCAACAGCGATACAAGTAAGTGATATGTTTCAAATAGTATGACTATAAACTACATTGAAAAGTTGTAATATAATTTGTTATCAGACTTAGCAAAAATATTTTTCAAGAAATCAAATACACAAAAATATATTTTTCTTTTTTGTGAAATCAATGTTACCAAATTCAGCTTACGTAATAATCATGTGCACAGTTGTCTATTTGTGCAGATACATTGGGAGTCAACACTGGTCGGTCACATGTTTTAGTCACTGCACTTGACATGATTCTGTCGTTACATTCATTTTCCGCTTCCTCCATCGTGATATTGCCATCAACCTGAAGAGGATAAAGTTATATCCGATATGTAACCAAATAGAAGATGAATTTCATTTTGTTTGTATATGTACATGTTTTAACGCCATTAGAAAAAAATATATTAGCACTTATGTCTACCAACGTTCGTTCACATACAAATTTATTGAATTGATCAATTCTATTGACAAAAATGTTCTCCTTAATATGTATTTATATATTAAGGAATATTTGCGATAACGAAAAACGATATAGAATGTATAGTTATTGTTTAACCTCATCTCCAACTGTTTTTTTGTAATAATTGTATTTGTTTGTTTGAAATTTCTTTGTATATAGATAACGTGATTATTGGACATTTAACTATAGGAATCAGACGATGTACAAGTCTAAATAAAATAAAAATATGTAAGGGACATAAACTGCAGCATGGGAACTCTAAATTCTGAATCAGTTCATACATGTACATACTTGTAATAATTTTCACCATAAATTTTTTTCGCGCAGCGTTATGTAGGTATTCATTAGAGTAAGAATTGTAATCTGTGTCTAGGTAGATATGATGAAATGTCATATCTTACTCCAATATATAGGAGTATCTTCTTATGTTTGTTTATTATTTGCTAAATTTTCTTGTTTTACGGTACTGGCTTAACTGGAAAAATTGTGACCTATGTTCATTTTCCTGTGCGATATTGTAACCAGCTATCGAAACTGTGAAATAACAAATCGACGTGAATGTTATTTTCGTCGTTATTTCCGCTGTAATTTTCTCCGATACTTCTCGATAACAAATGTATCCTTTGATGGCATATAACAAAAAAGAAGACAATATTTTTAAAAATTTAAATAATGTTATAATTACCGCAGGTATGATGGCAGTAGGCGTCACTACAGCTTGTCGCTTATGTCTGCGGTTAGCGTTACCATTGTTGTTAGCATTACCATTGTTATTAGCATTGTTGGTACCCAGGATAGGTAATTTAGCTTGTCTGACTAAAGCCGCTGTTATATCGTATCCTGTAATAGAAAGTGAAAACTATCTAGAGAAGAGAACGACCAGATCGAATCTAAACTGATTCTGTCAATGGAGGAGCAAAGGAACACTTCAATGACAACATGATATTCATTTGAAACGCCTCGTTCATTTAGGTAATGAACCAATCGTTACAGCTCGAGTCTTTCTGTCACAGCTGAAGATCGCAGATGCAGATAGTATGTTCAAAGGGCCACCGGAACAAGAATATGACGTTGTTTTACAGGAACAATCGTTTAACAAGAACGTGATAATGGTCCATAATATCGACTTGTACCGTAGCACAAGTGTGTGTTTCAAACACACGATACTGCATTTCTGTTTTCGAATTTTTTATAGCAGTCTTTATGTTAATAATTAAAAAACATTGGACTCGTTTGTCAAATGGAACTTATAACATTTATCATTTTCTAAGTCATTTCAAATAAGACTATGTAACATTAATGACCTTATACAATCTAAACCTCATGAACTATCCTCATGGTTGCGTAAATGTTGTACAATATGTAGTTACTAGTTCTAGTACTCACTGGAAGCAGTAGATGAACATCGCATCACACCTAGACCGTCCAAACATATCTTGTTTTTGTTTTCAATACAACTACAATATTTTCCTGTTGCCACGACAACGGACGAAACACTAACACCATAGAAGAAATTCTGTACAGGGTGGACTCTGGAAGTGTTGAAATATAAACCAATAATAAAGAAGCTCTGTAATACATGCTAACAACGCGTGTGAATGGAACACAATGCAACAAAAGATCTGAGGAGGCGTGCGCGTTCTCAAACCAAACAAATGCACACTTCATACATCCAATAATAAACAATATCGCCTCCTATTTTCTCCATTTGTCAATGGTATAATAACTGAGAAAATAAATATTCAACCATTCTAGGAAACATGTTCTATAAAAACACGCATGTTTATTACACAAATATTTTGTATGTTAATGCCTCCCCTGTAGACTGGCTGATTGTTTAAAGCCGTAGATAAAATATGTTTAAATGATGCACAGCAGTGTAAAAATCGAATTAAAGTGAATAAATATTAAACTATTAGGTTAATAAATCATTCATTAAAATACTCACGTCCAACTGTTAATAAAGGCATTCACATTAGGCTGTAGGTCGTTACTAGACACTCCATCAAAGTTTCCACACAAACCTGGCAATGTGACAATAAGGTAAGACTTGAACTACTTTAAATCGTGTATTTCACTCGTTTACATAAATTAGTAATAAATGTGTTGATTTTTAACTGTTCAAAGTTGGTTATATGTAATAAAGTGCCCTCTTATAAGCGTTATAGGCTAGTTTTGTAACAACAAAAAAGAAATTGTCCGAGGCGAAGCTTTGTTTTATTATTAAGTTTTACCAATCTAATGCTGTTAATTTGATCAGTTTACAGTAGCACAGTCGTTAATCCGTCGTTGTGAATTTGTTTTACAATTTTTGTCTTCAGGCAATCAACTGTGACGTTTATTGAACTGTGTATGTAGTTTTACAACTCTGAAATAGTTTTAAGCTTAAATTGACCAATCATTTTCTGAGTAAATGTGTCACAAAAGTGTCCCCTTACAGAACTAATTTACACTTTCTGAATGGAGTCAGTGGGCATGTCGGAGTATAAGTTATTTTTACTAGCGTGTTTCCATCCATTGCATATTGTTTAAAATCGTGATGATTGTACAGCACTATTGAACGAGTAATTAACATGAAAAAGGGCTAAATAATAAAAATGATAATAATAATAATACAAAAATAGAGCAAGCAATACCATGAGGTTGGAAATGAAATTACGAAATAAAACAATTTATAAAAAGGCTACTGTATACAGGTCCGTTGTCAATGTAGAAAGTACAATGGTGAACATAGGACGATATCGGCAAATCTCGATCCACATAATGTCAGGTACCCGTTGCCTAACCAAACCCCCACGTATCGTTTTTATGTAGTTACATCCCGTTCAATTTAATACAGATGACATGGGTTACCTCCCATGGAAAGCGCTGCGTAGCGCTTACCTTAAGCAACGAACATATGACGATGGCTATATAACCATTCTGGGCATTGCGTCGTGTAATTGTGGTATGTGATGCTTATACTTTGCATTTGCTCGACTGTTATAGTTGAATGCTGCCATTCACTGTCAAATATTTTTTTATTATTATTACCTTCGGTTTGATGTCTGTCATAGCTCCCTGCTTTGATCCAGATGTTGATGAAGGGTTTCCAACTTTGTTGTACTGTCACAATCATACCAGTAGGAAGCTCAATCTGAAAATAATTAAAAGACACATATTGTGGTTGTTTTCTTGTAACCCTAGGCTCATACAACCCCAAGGCTCATTCAACCCCAGAGATATTGAGGCTCATTCAACCCCAACTAATTTTTTTTATAATGTAGTTAATTTAATGTTGTTTTTTTTATTTGTTGTTTGTAAAGTAATTTCATGAAATCATGTTGATATTTATAAACTGATTTTATGATAGGCATGTACATTGTCAAGCAGGTGTGAACAGGGGGTTGATAAATTGTGTGATAAATACCATTCTGTATGCAATTAAACAAAGTGTGAAATGTTCAGAGTATTTATCTTGTTTTTTTTTGGTTTGTTAAATTAATTATAAGTAAATTTCTAGGTAAGTGATATTGACATGCATTGAAACTATACACTACGCATATAGCATGTAGTTGACAATAATTTAACACACAAATAATGAACCAACAATTATATCTATTTACAGTATTGCAGTGTGATAATCTATTATTCACTAATTATTAACTAATTATGTGCTCCTGATATTGTTATATTTCTTTTGATCTTGTTAATTATGTAATTATGTTAATTATATAATTACTGCATATTTAAACCATAGGTGATAATCTGCAATCAATAGTGTGATAATCTGTGATTAACATATACCTTAAATTAACAGTTTGATCTGTTAATGATTTGATTCAAAGACTTTCTGTAATTGTATGTAATTATCTATAATTATTATAAACAAACCCAACTTATGATAGTTAAAATATGTATTCAAATTCAATGTAAAACATACTTTTTCTGAGTATTTCTATAATCATTGATTTTATTAATAACTATCTATATCTAATTATCTATAATTATTATAAATAAAACCCAACTTATGTATTCAAATTCAATGTAAAACATACTTTTTTAAGTATTTCTATAATCATTGATTTTATACTGAAATCCCCTACCAAACAATTTTTTTTCGTTGGGGTTGAATGAGCCTTACATATCTGGGGTTGAATGAGCATAGGGTTGGGGTTGAATAAGCTCGGGGTTGAATAATACTGAAAATCGCTTGGGGTTGAATAAGCTCGGGGTTGAATGAGCCTGCTTCCCTTCCGCCTACTAATATATACTATTACTTCTAGATCTTGAAAGCGACTAAACGTCCTTTTGACATCGTGTTACATCCACAAGAGCACAGTGTTATGGTGAGCTTACTGTGATCCTGTGGCTTCACTATATCATCTTGTATAGGTAAGAACACTTCAATATACATTTTGTACTACAATATCATGCTCAACTGATGGATAATGCATACTGCATACTGCAACCACTCCATTAAACAATGTGTGTACACATGTAGCTTAACATCCCGGAACATTTTGTATGAATTGATAATATAATTATTTTGGAAAGAAAACATCGAAATGCAACATATTTGGGGGGTGTACAATTTAGTTACACATAAAAGACGAGACATCTACTTACCTAAAAACCAGCCAAAATAAGCGTGTTCGTTGTAACATAGATCAATATATACTTAATAATCTAGTATAAGGCTATATTATTCGATTGTTTATTTGGCTTATGTGTGGGAATTGCTCAGTGTGGTTGTGTTGTGGTGTTTCTGATTTCTGTGCTCGGCTGGCTAGGTTGAGTGCTACCTTCCCGGCCTGATTTCCTCATACCTTTTTATTGTTGGATCAAATGCTTCTGGATTTAAAACTTCTATTGACATACAATTGTGTACAGGTTATCGTTCACTTTCATTTTCTCCATCTTACCTCGTATTTTTGTCCACATCCATATCGGCGTATAAATGTTCCAGGGGTTAATTCTCCGTTCTTGAATATCTGTATAGTCATTGGAGTTTTAGCCTGCTCGTGGTGATGACCATGTGCGTTCCCATGGCTACCAAATAGCTGCTGTATAAGTAATCCAACACCGTGTCCTTGACCTGGGTGTGTGCTTACTGTTCCCTGGCAACCAAGAACAGTGATGACGTCATCCCCAGATTTTACAGCAACGGCACAGTTACATGTGGCGTGGGACCTTTTACTACACGGTTGATAATTGGCCCGGACCTGAAAGTAACACAATAACATCGTACAATTATACTACATATAATATCCATGAAAACGTGCAATTTTATAGCACAGATAACATTAAAATTACATTGTAGGACTACAGCAGGGCACTGGCAGGAGAGAAACTATCTATTGCCACATTTGCATGATATAAAGAGAGTTTGTTGAATGTTGATAATGGTAGCTTGTGCTTTTTGAAAAACAATACACTTTGCTATGTCAGAAGTAAAACTCGCTGCATTGTGCGCATATTTACCTGCAGTTTGTTTAGTTTATTCCACTTCTGTCATTGGTTATTTTCTGATTGTACTACCTAAGGCCATTGAGAATTGAGTTGTCATGAAGAACAATAGACAAATATGTAGATGCTTATTATGCGTATTTAAACATCTACCTATGAAAAACTTACCTCAAATGGTAATGTTTTGTGTCGGTAAAGTATAAACTCTCCCTCCTTCATATTATTATATCGCCTGAAAACGAAGATATACTTCTTTCATTGATTGACTAATGTAAACAAAAAAACTAATGATAAGATACAAATACATTTAGGCAAAGTCATTTCTAAAAGCTGTTACTGGTATTGAAAAATCGCAGATCTAGTAATTTTAAAAGCTACATTGACAAGGCGACCATTTATTTATTCGTATTAAAATTAATGCTCAGTCTACAAAGGAAATTAAAAACAGCCAAACCGTGGGCGAATAGAACTTAACTAAACAGACATTTTCGTGCATTCATGCCATTTTGACACTAGTACATATATCGCAAACCAATCAGCATATGTTAACACGTGTCTGCGTATGAGATATCGACGGTGCCGAACCAATACCCCGTAACTCAATTTTGGCGCGAAAACTTTTTTTGCAGCATCCGCATCTGCTAGACGTCCCGTGCATTTCTGTCTTGTCGCCATCTAAGTAACGCGATTGGCTCTTTAGATGGCGACAAGACAGAAATGCGTGGGACGTCTAGCAGATGCGGATGCAGCAAAAAAAGTTTTCGCGCCAAAATTGAGTTACGGGGTTTTGGTTCGGCACCGTCGATATGTACATGTATGTTATACTTACTTTCCGTCAAATGTTGTCATATGCGGGTCATTCAGAGACTTGCATTGTGCTGTTCTGTAGTCGTTGTCTTTAGCTGTAACCTAAAGTATGAGAGAATATTGCATCATTGATATACATCCAATTGTTATTTATGTAAACATGAGTGAACGCAATTACAAATAAAGAACAGCAAGTTTTCTTTCGCTTGCATAAATGTTCACGATTTTGTGTAAAAGGGTAGCAATCTAGATAAAACATTGTATAGTTAGATAATAGTTAACAAAAATAGCTTTGATATAGAGAATTATAAAATTATTGTGTTGTTACATACTAGTATTGATTCAAAATACACAGGTAATACTGGTGAAATACATTAACACGTTGCTATTTTGGTTTGATTATCAACATATTACTGATCAATGTTAGATGCCCATCTGAACAAATTGCACCTTATTTGTAAAATCACCCGTAATTTTAAACTATTGTAATAAAATTGCAGCTGAACAAATGTTTACGTTATGTTTTTGCATTATTACGCGACAAAACAAGCAAACTACTATATTTTCAAATAAAACAAGTTTTGTTCTGATTTGGTGTGCAACTTCAGTTAATACAAAAACACTGGAAGAAATGTCTTTCAAATACAATATATTGAATGTTTCATCATATGTTTAGCTGATGATTGAGTCAAAGCGATTACAAAAATGATTTTAGTAAATGTTTTTGTTATTGTAACTTGTTCAGATGTGCATAGTAAAAAAGGTAAAACGAGAAAATCGGACAGGGAAGGCAACACACAACTTAACCAGTCGAGCACAGAAATCAGTAGCACAACAAAACAACTACACTGAGGAATGCCCACACATAAGTCAAAAGAAATGATTAAAAGTCTAAGTCCTCGTCGCCAACTTGCAGGATGACACAATGTTACATAGAAATTACAAAGTAATAAAAAAAATCCAAAGTAGAGGTGATAAAACCTTTAACGTTCTCTCACCTGTACGGTTGTAATTTGGAAGGTGGTAGGTTTCACAGTTATCTGTGCTGTCAATGGTTGGTTATATACTTGTGCTGAAACTTGTAGTTCGTTCCTGTGATCACCGTCACGTCTACCATCGATAGTAGCCTTCACACAGAGTTTGTTGATATTCCAGTTAGTGGGTGTGATAGCAAAACCACATATATTCTCATTGTAATGCGGTGGTTTGGAACTCTCTGATTTAGAGAAAAAAGTCACATTAGACAAAATTATCATTTATCCGTACAGGTCTGGTGTCTATTATTTCTTGAAGATGTGGTGGCTCCACACTTGTCAATATGCCAAATGGTTACTTTATACGATTTCAGATCTAAAGCTTGTCTACCGGTCATTGTTATCCGAGATCTACCATTATGAAACAGGTTCACACCAATAATTTTTAATTAATTTAAGATTATTATTGCTAAAACATATTTTATACAATTTCGATGGCATCATGGATGTTTCCAAAGTTACTGGACCATTACAGACAATCTGTTTCTGTTACTTGAAAAATGCTTTACACAATTGTAAAATATGACCGAGAATTACGTATAAGTTACACAGAGGATTTGTTATTCAATATTTTAAATTCATGAATCCAAGAAACTATCAAATTACAATTTTACCAAATTCCTTGAAATGTAGAATCTAATACCCACGAAATATTAAATATTTACGTACCAATAAGAGACTGTGCAATGTAATCTCTGCCACACTTTTGGAAGTATCTACTGTATTTGAAGGTACCAACAATATGGACTTGACATTGTCCTTTACAGCCGGTACAACAATAGAAATGTGGGGGTGCGGTAGAATTCACTGTAAAACACTCCTTAGAATGACCTTCAATCACCACCTGAGTTCCTGGGGACACCTATAAAAAGATCAATAATGCATATCATAAATAAGGTTTCTTTTATTTTTTAGACTGCTCACGAAAGCTTCTCAAATTGATAACCAATCATATTGACTTATCGAGAATGTCGTAGGTGCAAATTCGATATTTCGAGAAAAGAAGAAAAAACTGTCTGAAAATTACTCTTTACTAATGGTAAAACCAGCCGTTTTAACTTCAGTTTGGTCAATGTGACCAGTTCCAATTTTCTTCGTGATGCTGATTTTAAATATGTACAAGTCTTCAAAGCCAGCGATATATTTTCGTCAATATTATACAAAGAGAAATCAAATTGAATGCTGTAACGTACTGAAATGGATGTATGATTTAAACAGTCCATTGAACGACACATTGAAATGTCCACTATATATTTTTGACAATTACAAATGTATCAGATACATCTTAAATATATTTTGACAGTCCATGGAACGAAATAATATCTCTTGATTTGTCCAAAGTATATTTATGATAACTATCAACTATAACTTACTGTAATTTGTGGTTTGAATATGTTACTGGTATATGTTGGTGTTGTTACACTGCTGCCCATAAAATTGGCTTTTACAGTACATTTGATCTGAAAGACAAGACATTATATTACATTACAATTTGTATATCTTGTACATTGAGTCTATTTTCAGTAGAACACTAAGACCATCACAAGCAGCACCGAGCTAGACAAGCTTGATCAAGAAGATGCGCATGTTATTTTTAAACTCCACAGTACAAAGCATGAAGGCACTGAAAAAGGTTTAAGTATTTACAAAGAAGGCCGGCTGAGGAAACAATTAACGCATACACAGTCCAGTATAGCCTCTAGGATCAGATTATAAGTATGTTAACATTTCAATTTTCCATTTTCTTACCTCTAACTTGTTCATGTTCATGTTTACTTGTGCAACCGGGAATAGTGCTATGCCTGTAGTAGCAGGTACTATTTGTTCCAAAACCTTTTTCCCATCTACCATAAGGACGGCTGTGACTTGTACACCTTTTTCATGTGGTGGCGTGAATACACAAGCAAGGTAAGCCATATTGTCTTTCTCTACGTCCACAATAAGTGTTGGTTTAGGTGTGAAATTAGGAATGAGACTTCGAGTTGTAGTCGGTTGTGTTGTGGTGGTAGGTTTTGGCGTCGTAGGTTTTGGTGTCGTTGGTTTTGGTGTCGTAGGTTTTGGCGTTGTAGGTTTTGTCGTCGTAGGTTTTGATGTGGTTGGTTTAGCAGTTGAAGGTTTTGCCGTTGACGGACTTGGTGTGTTTGGTTTGGTAGTTGGTGCATCGGTTCCCGTTCCTGAAAACACGTAATACTTTAATATACTTAATACTGTATATTTTCGTCATTTTATCTTAACCAAATAAACAATACATTACAATAAACACAAGCATCAATCAAAGAATAGATCAATCATTTTACAAGCCCATGTCCTCATTCAGAAATGCGATTAAAATCATTTACAATTATGTAATACATGACTACTGCATGGCTGCTGAGCAAGAAAGCAAATAAATGCAATCCATTAATCTTTTGAAATTATAATTTCATAAATGATATTAGTTCATTTTTGTAGGCATATTATTCCCATCTTTTTTATCTATCTATCTATTTATTTATTGATACTTTATATTTGAATGGTCAGGTCATGATAGTACTTATTCGTACAAATCTATATGTACGTACATGTGTATAAATGGTCTCTGTTGTATGAACTATGCACACGTAAAAATAATATTCTTTCTTACCCGCACTAACACATCCAACAGGACATTGCTGTTGCGTTGTTGACTTTGATGCCAGTACTGTTGTTGGTGATGGGGCTTTTGTTGTCGCAGGAGCGGCTGATGTTGGTTTAACACTTGTTGCCGTCGGTGGAACTATAAAAACATGCGTGTACATTAGTGAACGCACTTTTGTAAGATAAGATTCACAAATGCAGTGGCATTGTCATTGTATGACTTATTTTATAAGTACGGTATTTAATTAATTTGACTATACTGAGTGTTTGTTTGATTGCTATAAAATGATGATTGTGTGAATATTGAAATATATGTCATGAATGATCTTAAAGTAGAAACAATACCATTGAACTGTGATGCTGCTACTTATTTCTTAAGCAACGTTAAAAACATTCAAACTGTGATTTATATGTCATATGAATAATTTACAGTGCACTCATAGAATCGTACCTGTTGGGCGTTGTGGTGGTTGACAAATGCCATGCTCCACTAGTATGTTAACATGAACATACCATATGGTGACTGTCTGTATCAAAAAGTCTACTTTAATATTAGTGGTTGGTTGTTTACCGATGTAAACCGTCGTAACATTGGTCAAAGCCGATTGGTGTGGAGCTGGTACTTTAGTTGCCTCGATTAGCACATTGTTTACGAATACTTCTAGACCCACAGTCGTGTTCCATGAGATCATCACATTGTGGTAAACATTTAGTTTGAAGTTGTTTTTCGTACACGATATAAACCAGGACTGAGTAGCAGTGGTGAGAACAAATTGCACCCGCCCGTATCTGTATATGACAGCAAGACCAACACCATCTGGAAGTTGTCCACCGCTCGTGAGGAAATACGTATTTTCTACAAACTTGTTGAACTGAATATGGAACTGCATAGTGATACCAAGCGTGCACGATTCAGGATTTGTCAAACAATTGTCAGGATGTTTGCCAAACTCGATATAATGTGTGGTACTGTTGATAAGTAAACCACCATTAACAACAGCTGGTGATCCGTGTACTGTTAAATTGTACGATGTTCCGATGATGACGTTGTTGACGATGTTTGTGAAGTTCCAGTTGAATGTTGGTATCGGAGCTTCGGTAGTTGTAGGAGTGGTCGGTTTTGGTGTCGTTGTTGTTGTTGTCGTTGGTGTTGGTGTTGTCGTAGGTTTCGGTGTTGTTGTTAGCTTTTGTGTTGTTGTTGGTTTAAGGGTTGTCGGTGTTTGAGCAGCTGTAATACAATTGAATACGTACTTACAAATATTATACACTACGTAAAGCTTTATTAATAATAGATTCAATAAAAAGCGACTTACTTTTGATCTATTGAACTTATACTAATGTAGTATCAACGAACAAATTTAACAAATCAAGTATGCAATTTATTTGCTACACTTTTTCAAGTCAGCACATATTTAAGTACAAAATGTGCCTTTCGTGAATAAAACAGTGGAAAGAAAGCATGCAGCTGTTTTCCAAATATACAAGCAAGCTTTAAGCTATGGCGACCGGAGAATGTCGATTGTGAACTATTCGTTGACTTGTTTTTAATGTTGAAAGAGCATTTATTTTATTTTTATGCAATATGAAGTATTAATAATAATGAGGTGGTGGTACATGTAACAATACTAAAACACATAAGTATGTATCAGTAAAAACAAATATACACGAATTATTGGCAATATGAGGAAGACAATACAACATTAAATATAGGGTAAGCACATACAGTTGTCACCTTACTGCGCACATGTAAACTATTGATTAGCGGATAACACAATATACAAGGACCACATACTGTATTTTAATATAATAATTGTTTTATATTTTCAATATCACACAGAACTAACCTGGTAAAACTCCATGGTCAACCAAAACTTCTCGATGGGTTGTCCATGTGAACAAATCTCTTACTTTAATACAGGACGTATAATTCGAACCCTCTGTTTTACCAATGAGAACAGGGTGAGTAGTTGGTGTTGATGGACTTGGTGTCCAGTTCTTTTCATAAATCACCTGATAACCATCGAGAACAACAGATATTCCATTTTGTTGGCTCCAACTTATTTCCATTTTATACCAGACATTATTACGAATGATTCCACTCATATTATATCGTCCGGTCCAATGGTAGAATCCTGACTTTACTCCAAAAATCAGCAGATTGCTTTGTAAATAAATTGCCATTCCACTAGAACCAGCCACATCCCCTCCACTTGATACTATGTACGTCTTCTCAGCTGGTTCGAGCTTAGTGAATAATACTTCCAGTTTGAAGGTAAACCCATTTGTACAGTTGCCCATGTTTTCTAGACATGGTATACCTTGGTCTGGTAATTCAACGTATTGTTTTTTGTCACAATCGAGCACTAATGCTGTGTGGCTGTTGTTTTGAAGCTCAAGTATTGGTTTATTATGGAGAGTAAAGTTAAATGTCGGTGTTATAAGGATTTGATCAGTTATTGATATAAATGTAAAGTTGTATTCCTGATAAGGTTTTGGTGATGTTGTCGACAAAACTGAAAATATTAATGGAAGATGACTCGAACGCATTAAATATTTGACTATAATAATCTAATATTGAATCGAGTACCTTTATAGTATTTTTGTATAACTGTATAAATTCTTCCAAAATATAAAACAGTATTTCACATATATATTTCATATAGTATCAAACAGTATTACATATAGTTTGAATGTTCAGAAAGAAAAATACAATTACATACGTAATAGCGTTTAAGAAGCTAAAAAAGATGTCACACTTTTGTAACAAATTACCATAAAAGTAAAGAAGTAATTACCAAAACATTAAAGTTTAATGCAATATTTGAAAGGAAAAAATACAATCTATAAATGATAAGGAATCTAGCGCACTCAGATATATGGATAAACAGATGATAGAAATGTTTGTTATTAGAGGCTTTTGTAAATAAATAGCAAATAAAAGATCAGTTGTGATTGATGTAAGACAAACACCAAAGCAAAAATTGCGGCATGCTGCGAAATATAAAGATGAGAGTTATTGCAAGAATGATAAACCAAAGTGCGAAGTGAAATGGAATCTAGAATGTGCAAGGTCTAAATGTGTATGTTGATCTAAGGACTTTCTAGTTAATAAGAGCGACTAAAGAAGCCACTTAACACCAAACATATATCAAGGCTGCATGCAAAAATACCTGAGGAAGAAGCGGATTGAGCAATTGCCGACGTAGTTGTTTCTTTATTCGTCGTCGTTGGCCCAGAAACTGTCGTCGTTGTAGCAGGCGGGGCACTGGTTGAGGTAGAAGCAATTGTTATCACATCTGGTGTTGTCATTTGTTCCGTTGTACTGTTTGTTGTGAACTGACTGGTAACTGTTGTAGAATCGTCAGTCGTTATTTCTGTAGCGACGTCTTCTGTTGTACTCACTGGTGCTTCTGTTGTTGTTGCTAAGGTTGTTGAGGTAGGTGGAGTTGTTGTCGTTGATGTTTTACCAACGGTTGTCGTCTCAGGTACAGACGTAGTTGTTGCTAAGGTTGTTGACGTTAGTGGAGTTGTTGTCGTTGGTGTTTTGACAACTGGTGTCGTGTCAGGTTCAGACGTAGTTGTTGATGCCAAGGTTGTTGACGTTAGTGGCGTTGTTGTCGTTGATGTTTTACCAACGGTTGTCGTCTCAGGTGCAGACGTAGTTGTTGCTAAGGTTGTTGACGTTAGTGGAGTTGTTGTCGTTGATGTTTTGACAACAATTGTCGTCTCAGGTGCTGACGTAGTTGTTGTTGCTAAGGTTGTTGACGTTAGTGGAGTTGTTGTCGTTGATGTTTTGACAAATGTTGTCGTTTCAGGTGCAGACGTAGTTGTTGCCAATGTAGCATTTGGTTTACCTAATTAGTTGATTGAATAAGAGTTGATTGTTTATTTGTGGTCTGAATATATTGTATTGATTGATTTTGTGAGGACAATACAGATGTGGACATATATTTATATGTTCTTTACTTAATACAGTGGTATAAATGTTAAGAAAACTACACTACGTTACATGGATCATCAGACAAGAGCTTACGTTACTTTTATAAACCCCAACAATGTTCAGATAATATATAAGTACAAAGATGGTATACCTGTGCCTTGTTATTTAGTAAGAGAGTATTGGCATGAGATATTGCTGTAACTTTGGTTTAGTTTTATAATAATATCCTTAACATGTAAATGGAGACTGATATCTGATTTAACTAATTAATAGTAAAATTATATTTCGAAGGGGTTACTAGCTGCACAGTTCATACAACTAAGTATCTGTTTCTGACTATATACTATTGTCTTGTAAGAACATGATATGTGTTATCAAAATACATGCAATCAGCATCAACATTGCCAAGAAGGAAGCGAGATGCAGATGAAACGTACTAATATAAAGACGACTATGGTGTGCATTATGGTAAACATAAAGCTACGTAAACAGAAAAGTTTATGCAATACAAACAAACACGTACGGATAAGCCCAAGAAACAAAGGAACAAAAATAACACAACAAAGGAAGGGAGTGCGCACCATGAAGTAAATGGTAGACACATACCTGATGTTATTGCTGGTGTAGTACTTGCTGTGGAGTGTGGTGTAGTCGCTGTAGCTGGAGCTGTTAAATGTATTTATAATATAAAAATGTAATTGTCCAAACTATTGATGAATACAGATTAGTAGACTTTGTGGGTACATGATATAAACGAAACATAGTATTGGCTCTATGTGATTTTAAACAAAGCAAATGCAATTGTGTATGTTCCCTTAATGATGCTTATACAAGTAGTTATTTAGTAAGTAAAGTAAGTAATGGCCATACAGATAGTTTCTATGAATGGAATCCTTACTTAAGTTTGCAAAATCTTAAGCAATAACTTGACTTACGTGGTTTTACTCCTGCATTCACTAGTTCTGTGCGATCAATGGTCCATGACAGAACTCCGGTAACATGCATGTTGACATTGACATTAATTGACGTACTGTGTGAGCATGCGATACAGAAGTCAACCATATTGTTTGTTGGAGGTTGTGTCGATGGTCGTGAATTGGAACCAAGGGAAACACCATTGACCAGTAGTTCAACGCCTAAATGTGGATTCCACGTGATTTCGAAATGTTGCCATGTGTGCAATACTGGGTGATAATTTACAACCAATGTCCATACTTGTGTTGATGTACTGACGATATAATGGAGTTGGTTGGTGGTGTAATAGAGTGCAACACCGCTATGACCGGGCAAGTTACCGCCGCTAGACACTATGAAAGTGTTGTCAACAATACTGACGAAGTTAAGGTCGACGGCAAAGGTATAACCATTTGTACACTGGTTTATATCATTGATACATATCGATCCTGTTGAGGACGTATTTAATGTTATAAAACTGTTGGTTCCATTGATGGTGATTACTGGCTTATTGTCCATTGTCTGTAGCGTCACGTGGCCAGTGACCAGAAAATTGATCTCTGTGGTTGTTGTAATGATGACGTTGTGTTGTATTTGTACAAACGTCATGTTGCTTGCTACGATGTCTGTTTCTAGAAAGAAATGGAAAATGATAATCATAAAACTATTAAACACAATATGCAACGTCCATGTAATACATTGCAATATACAAATGTACTATAATAGTCAGCATCGTTTTCATCTTACAAATATTATTTACTTAAGCAAGAAGAGCAGAACAATATTACAATAGGAATATATCACTTACTAGTTTGCTCGCATTTTGAACCAAAGAAGTTGGCTGGACACTTGCAGACATTTTCTCCCATGCATGTACCACCATTTTGGCACCACCCTGGGGCACACAGTGCTACAATGATAAAAATAACATTTTGATAGAATGCGATTGGATGATAAGTTTACAATACCTATAAATTGTGTCTTGACACCGACGTTTATTATCATAAACTTTCAATTGACATATCGATAAAGTAATACTTGTAACGTACCTTTGGGGTCACAGCCGCCAATGTCAAGACGAAAACATGCCCTCTCCTCGACCCTTGTTGGAACAATACGTATAGTATCTGTAACAATGACCGGTTGTATGGACACTTGGAAAATGTGAGTTCCGTTAATGGATGGTATATCCTGCAATATAAGTAAGAGTGGAACATACTCAATCTGCATTTGTTGTCATCGCATATATCTACCATAAGCCATTCAAAAGATAGAAAGAAGTGTATAAATTTGCCTTTGAGTGGTTTTATTATAATACTGAAACTTAGAATTCAAGATAACAAAGACAACAATTACTCCACACAATGTCCACGATAAAAATAAATGAACTAAATTATACCAGACAGTCAAAAAGCTGAGAGTTGAAGTCATTAATTATATAGCAGCTTGATATCCCATACCGGAGATGCTACGAATATTTGACCATACCTGTGCGTATGTTCTCAACTGTTTAGCAGAATCTGTAGCAGCAATATATTGAAGTTCAAATTCTCTCATGAACATATCATTCTCTCCGTTTTGCCTTTTGATTTTATCGAATGTGAAAATACTGACAGCTTTTGGTTCGTCTAGTTTCACTTCTACATATGGATGCTTGTCTGTTGCTGCTGGACACCATCCCATGTTAGCATTATCTGTTCATGAAAAGCCATTCATTGGATACTTGTTTAAATGTTCACAGAATGAGCATATCTTAAACTTTTTATTAAAAAGGATATAATGACATAGAATTTAATTTTACGTATTGTGTTAATTAGTGTACAGTAGGTTATTTATTACTCGAAAAAAGTGAAATCGGTGTTAATATTACGTTTTGATGCAATGATGTAATTATGCTACTTTAGAAACCAAAACATTCGCTCCTTTCCTGTCTACAATAAATATCATACATACTTTTCCCAAGTTGATCTTTACTATGTGGTGGAGCTTCAGATGAGACTGTTATCTGATCAGGTTTGATTCTACCATCACTCAGACCAAGCCACTCTGGTGTACATTCTGGAAGTCAATATCAATATATTAAAATGTATATACACGACCATACGCATGTTCCTGAATTACGAAGACATATCTATTATCTCCAGATTAAGCACTGCCTTTCAACATTACATTTGCACATGATGTCCATTTCCTATCTAAAGTTTCAATTAGCAGCAAATGAATATACCAACCAATAAGACGGCACTAGTAGTACTGACACTAATATATAAATACACAAACATATTGCTACATTTTACCAGTTCAAAACAATGACGTTAGTAGATTTAGAAACTAGCTATTTGCAGCTACAATTACATATACTCGTAAAAGTTGGTAAAACTGCATGGATATATTAAAGCCATTCGATAATTTAACTAGGTGCAATAAATGCAAGAGATGGATAGTTATGTAAAGTAATAAATACATACATTGCTCATGTTGATATATAAACCTTCCTGCTGTGATTTTAATCAGTTTTTACTTTATTTAGAAAGAAAATACGACATATTGTTTTCCAAATCTGATTTTAAGAAATAATTTTTTTAACGACGGATTACAATCCGGTAAACTGCAAACATTTCATTTACTACTTTTGCACTATACAAAGGAGTAAGGGAAAAGTATTTTGATTATGGACGGTAACATCACTTGATACACACGCTACTAAATCTAGATGTGTACACAATTACCTTTCTGTTGGCAAGTAGCACCAAGATATCCAGTCGCACACTGACATGTGTTGGTCATAGTACAAATACCACCGTTAAAACATCCGCTTGGACATACATCTGTAATAATATAATACAAAACGCTAGATCGAACGATGAATTATGATATGATATTATTATATAAAAAAAGATAAAATATCACAGTTTCAAGGAGAATCTGCAAGGCGAAATATAGTTTTCACTTTAAGACCAGTCCAAAATGCCCTTATCAATGTCATAGTCGGCTGTTTTTCTTGAATAACTCGCATACATTTTGGTGTACAAATTACGATAAACGTCAAATGAAATCACATCAATTTTTAACACATCGTCTAAATTTCGTATCAATCTACATGTATATCGAAAATTTAGAAGATAAATTTGACAAGCATTTACTAAAATATAGTCGAATATACAAACCACGCATACATAATCAAAATGAGTTGAGATACGCGATGTTATGGACAATTATCAACACTAACGTGATAGTATCATTATCGATGGCGAAATTGAAAGCATCTAATTCTTAAATGCAATATTTAACTAAAATACGCGATGTTATGGACAATTATCAACACTATCATGATAGTATCATTATCATTATCGATGGCGAAATTGAAAGCATTTAATCCTTAAATACAATATTTAACTAAAATACGCGATAACACTAACATGATAGTATCATTATCCTTTGCGAAAATGAAAGCATCTTATCCTTCAATGCAATATTCAACAACTAAAACATTGTATTCATCAGCTCTTACCATGTGTTTCACATCCAACAAGATCAATCTTCAAACAGGCTGAAGAACCATGATACTCCTCAATGACAAATCGTAGTTTACTTGCCACCAAACTCATTCCTCCGAAACTGGTAGATGCTGAACCAGTGGCGTTCATGGTTATTTCCTTAAAAAAGAGAATGGGTGATTCACATAAAAGTGATCGAAGAGAAATAATTAAAACAAATATATTTTTATAAAGTTAACGTATTCGTTGCATTGATATTAAAATGTAAAACTAAAATACATTAACATGTAGATAGCTATACACTTGTTAAATGTTATAAGTACACCAACATGTAATGCCTATATCTTTTTTATTATGCATGATTTCATGTTCATTTTTGGCATGTCTTCGTGCGAGTAGTATAGCAGCAATATCCGATAATTCGCTGATTATAATTAGCACGCTGCGGGCAGTGAACCGTGAATTTTCAAATTATGCAAAATGCACGTGCAAAACAAATTATTTTCGCAAGAACTCTAAAAATGTTGCATACACATTGTCCATCAATATCCACACCAGGAAAACACAAAACCGGAAGAATTACGATAACAGACCGTACAAGAGAGGTTTGTGAAACATATACGTCTCATGACAGTAATAAGCCTAGTGTAGCTAAAGTCACCACGACCTTGACCTTTGACCTATCGACCTCAAAATTAGAAGGAGCGTACATCTGATGATTAGCAACCTCTCTGTAAAGTTTTACGATCTAAGGTCCTATATTTCTTATGGTGTGGACCAGTGATTGTTTTGTGTTCAAAGGTCATGGTAAGTTTACCTTTGATCCAAATGACCTTAAAATTGAGTCGGGCCGTCCATGGAGGATGAATAATATCCACTTAAAATTTTAGAATCTTGGGTCCATCCGTTTTGGAGTTATTGTTGAAAAACCATTCGGCATGTCGACCAACTGACTATTGGCACTGTAACGCTATGTAAGGTGTTGGTGTACTTATAACATTTAATGAGTGTATACTTACCAACTTCCCTTGTCCAACTGGAAAATTGACGAATCCGACCCCACCATTAGGTACATATTGAACCAACACTCTCCTAGGAAACACGTTGTTTTGATTTGTTGGAGATGCTATAGTTATACCATTGATACCATATATCTGTTTGAAGTCTACGTCTAAATGTGGAGATGCACCATTTCCAGCACACCACCCAGCTACAATATACAAAACAACTCATTAATATCCAGAAGCTGATGTTCACAACATGAACAAAGATGCATAGGTTCATACTACGCACTAAGTGTATGAATAAAAGTCTTGTTCAAGTGTCTTGAAACATGAACAGATATACATATAGTATTTATTTCGTTGTATATATTTTATCGTAGAGCTTCTAATATTAATTTTGTTAAATATACGTCACAAAGACAAACCACTGTTTATTTTTGTAATTTTAATAATAAGAAAATTAACAAAACATGCCATATCCTCACAAAGTACCTCTCGGATAGATATATAACAATACAACCAAATTAATAATCCTTAAAATCCTTAGAATAAACATGATTATGAACATTCAAAACTAGTTTAATATTTAGAAAACGACAGTAAAGATTTTTTTTCGAACATAATCCAAAATATAAAAACAGTTTAAATTATATTAAATAATAAAATAGTACATATATATTTTCTTGTACTTACAAAACGACGTCAACAATGAAATTATAAATACTTGCAAGCAGTACTTATAACTTTATACTATACGCACCTGCATATACATGACAATAATTAAAAGTTTCCTTGCATAGTCTTAGTAAATTACAGTCAATACATTTAACCGGTTTGCTTTTATTTCTATTATTTCCCAGTTCTGCAATTATCATAAGATGTCATTATCATCACTACCAACACCATAATCAGCATCCTCTTTATCGCCATTATAAGGTTGGGTATTTTGTATAGTTATTCTGCCTCACATATTGTTTCCAGCAAAATAACGTTATCAATTTAATAATATATAGTATATATTATGAATAATAGATAAACATTTACCTTTAAACACATCGGATGCTAAATTTCCAGATGTTTCCGTGGCGGAAGTAAAGCCAAAATTGTTGACGTACTGAGATTCACTAAATTTGGTGTCACAAGCTGAAATAGAAATGGCAAATTCGTACATTATTTGAGTGACAGACAGAGGAATAAATTTTGCTTGCACATTATTACTACACAATTCAGCGCATTAAAAACTCGACAAATGACACCAACACTAACTAGAACAAAGTAATAATCGGATCTTCTAGATGCATGGTAAAATAATATCTAAGCTTACCCTGGCTCTGAATCCACTAAATCATATTTACTTCTCCTTATTATATTGTGAAACAAAACACGTATGCATGTTTTGAATTGCAAAATTTTCTTTGATAAGTTATATTGTTTTGAAATTAATAAATGTTTACAATTCAACATCACTGATTAGACGATTTGCATTAGTTTCGCTTACTTCAGTTTAGTTGGATTGTTTATTTGAAATAATCTGTTTCATTGCTTAGTCTTAGTAAATTACATTTAATATATTAAACCGGTTTGCTTGTGTTTGTCATTAGTTTCCAGATCTGTAGTAAGACACCCTTATCAACACTACCACAATCGGCATCTTTATCAACATTATAAGGTTAAGTAATTTGTATGGTTATCTGGCGTATGGTATGATTGTTTGACATTGTTGTTGCACTTGTCGGACAAGCTCCGTTATTCGATGGTTTCCTTGAAATTGGGTCATCCTGCATTTTGTTCGGCGGAGACTTGGACTTTTAATTGTTTCTTTGGCTTATGTGTGGGCATTTCTCAGTGTAGTTATGTTGTGGTGTTTCTGATTTCTGTGTTCGGCTGGTTAGGTTGAGTGCTGCCTTCCCTGTCCGATTTCCCATACATTTTGTGGTTACTCTTAATTGCTTTTGAACGCAACATAATGCAATGTTTCATTTTTGAGAAATGTTGGTAAAACTTTCATTCAATACACGTTCATCTTTTAAAAATACACTGTCGTTTAAAGTATAATAATAACAACAACACATTCGTTCGTGGAATTCAGTACTTAGCAGAGAAGCTAAATAAATCGTAGTACACTTTGAAACTATATTAAGTACGGTACACCCGTTAGCTATACTGTGTATCATAAGAATTTGACGTGCCATAATCATGATTTATATGCCAAATGTTTTTGTCTTTTTTGTTGATTAATATCAACATAAGAAAAATATAATGTAAACAAAGTATATCTTCTAGTCTAGTAACGATTGCTTGTTTGAACAGTAGTCGAGGTATTTAGAAACAATTAAGGCCAACTTATGTAACATATTTATGGCCGATAAGTAATCATCAAGTGCATTTTGTACGCCTACGTTAACACTCGACTTGTATCGACAGGCTAGCCATAATCCTACATACATATAAAAATTATATTAAGCAGAGGCTATAACTCTGTCATTTGTTTGATATGTCAATCCTTCAGACAATATAAATCAGCGCAAATAAAACGCAATTTGTAGAAGGCTTTATTTACATTAAGGGTGGAGACTATTAAAATGATAATATATTGCATATTGTTAATGCACAAAAATGCATTTTTTTGTGTGCAGTAGAGCATCTCTTGTGCAATATCGAGTGACGTCAGTAATATTTATTGATCCTTGTAACTGATGTGTACACATATCATCACGATCACGCATACTGGACATGATTTGAGGAATGTCAGCATTGTGTACGTTATATTGAGGACAAAATCATAGACACTATTTATTTAATTTGGTAAGAATTACCCTGTTAAAGATAGCAATTTACTTTATAGTTTATACTATTGTACATGATGCTATCAATTAGCACATATCTATTTTCTACAGACCACTAAAATCTGAAAATCGAATCTAAGTTGGATGACAAATTGTGTTTGTCTTAATACCCATACAACCATAACACCCAACACATTGCGTCGATGTCCCTTATATTTTTCCCTACATGTCCACGTCCCTTTAACTTTGTTTATACATTTGTACAGGAAAAGAAGCTTAACTGTGTTACACACCAAACCCACAGCAACCACTACATGTGTCAGAACGTCATTAAGCTGTCTTGTTTTTCTGTCTACAGAGACTTGGTATAAATTAAACTTGTGAATTACCGTGTTGTTTGAGGATGGAAAGTTTTTTATAGAATTGATAAATGGTTTGATATTAACTGGGCGGTTTGCTGATAACACAATATCGTCGTTCATAGCGACATGATAAACGATTTGTAAAATTCATTTAGGTCAAATTGGGAGTAGTCATTGGTTCTGGGTGAGACGGGTATGATTTATATAGCAGGTCATTTTCAGGACAAACTTATTCTACAAACATATATCTCAAACAAAAGTATTTCATACATCTGACAACATTATTATAAATCTTTTTTTTTCATGATCAATCCAATATGAATATAATTTTTTGGTGCCTCCTATATAGTCAAACAGTAAAATAATCTTTACTATACTAGCACGTATTATTTTACTTCGATGCATACGAAATATTCAGTAATTTGTAAGACGTTTACTATTCAATGGAATATGAGGACATCGGACAGTGAAGGCAGCACTCAAACAACACAACTACATAGAGCAATGCACACACACACACAACCCAAAAAATGACCAAAATCCCAAGCCCCCCCCCCGCAAACATGCAGGATGATTAGGCATATTCATTGAGTCTGGATATTGTCGGGTCATCGCACACTGAAAAAGGGAGAATAATTGCGAACTGTAAATTGATCCGCCACCAATCAGTGTTCGAGTAATGAAACTGCAAGACCAAATCGGACTGGGAATAAAGCGCACAACCTAATCAACAGAGCACACAAGGCAAAAAAACACACAAAAAATGAACAAATATCACGTTCAAGTCACAAGGAATGATAAGCACGCAAAGCATATAGTGTTTAATTATAATATACAAACAAACTAGAAAAAGATATTACTGTTACATGTAAAAAAACACTGAACCCTACTAACAAAAACAATAATTTATGTCATTTTCTTAAATTACTGTTCAGCGTAGTTAATGATAGTGGTACAATCTATGTTAACGACAAGCGATGGATATTAAGCATCATCTAATACCTACGTTACGCGGTTCTTATCGTCTGAATTAACGCACACAAAAAATAAATGACAAAGATGATATTTTTATATAAAATAAGCCAGACACTGGTCTGCATACCGGATAGATAATATTTTATGAACACATATCCGTTTTGTGGCATTATTTGTCAAAACATTTTGAGACTAATTACCAAAATGAATGTTTAAAAACCACATGTGAGTTGCTACCGGAGATTTTTCCTTTTTCATAAAGTTGCTTTTAAAAGCATAATTAATTATGCAAAATCTAGTCAGCCAAAGACACCAAGTCGATTTTTTCTATATGCTTATGAAAGCCACGGAAAATATGCAGTAAATACCTAAAGACCACCTCTCAGTGAAGCATTGATTTGTGGGTTGCGTCGCATATGCGTACATGGGATTGGTTAATCACCGATAATATGCACCATATCAGAACAATGTGTTCACTTGTTTTAGTTCAACAATGAATTCATGAAGGTAACTACAAAAAATCATAATCATGTGACATCAAATAAGAAAATTATTAGCAAAGTACACGATTAACTGGGACAACCCTCGTATCTTGAATCATTAAACAGCCCCAACTTTTTTTATATTTTACTCAATGATGCCCTTACTGTAAATGATTTAGTATAACTGACTTAATCATGTTATGTACCTAAATATATTTAAGGATAGCTACAAGTTTACAAATCCGTGCAAACATGCAATGTAATAAATCCAATACTCAATGTCAATTATTTCTTATCACTAGGCTAGACCTCCCGGATGTCTATTGAACTTTCAACCATGATATGTGTAGGCTCAATGTTTTAGTGTACATCTAACTTGTCTCCTGGGCTCATAAATCAGGCCAGAATTCAATAAAAAAACGAACCAACACTCCTTACCATCTTAACATAAGATCCTGAATAAATATGGGTGCTACTATATTCATTGATTTTGGCTTTAAAAAGAAATATTTTGGGAGATATCGTTTAAAAGTAAATGTGATTATCATTACAAAGTATGGTCATATATTTTCTAATGTGCAATAATATAAAACTGCTAAGGTGCCTGATACAATACTCCACTATGTAATATATCTGCAGTGCGTTCGTTAACGAAAACGCTCGCCAACGTTCGCGAACAATACGTGAGTTCGCGTTAATGAACGATAAGTTCGCCACGAACATGTTAGCCAATCGCGAACGACCTTTACACATAGCTCGCCAAGCGTCGCGAAGCAAACAAAGATGGCGGATAGATAAATATTTGATTTAATTTATTATAATCTTAGCGATTTAAACAATTATTTGTAGATTGTATGTGTTTTGCATTTGTGATACAGTGTGGATACACAAGCTGAATAAATAGAACACGAAAGAAGTATTACTGAGTTCCTAATTTTCAATATACGGCTGAAAATCTAATAGAACAAGTTAGGCCATTAAATCGTCTACCTCCGCCATCTTGGAATTGTTTGCGGCGAACGATCATAGTCGTTCAATAAGTAGTTCGTGTGATGAACTAATTCTCGCGGCGAACGTTTTCGTTAATGAACGCAAAGCTGTATTATTCTATGAAATTCTTACGTTCAGAACAAGTACACAAAAGTAAAAAAAAAACGTATTTAATTCTCACCAAACCCCCAAACGGTAGTCACACATGAGAATCGACATTTAATAATTTACATTGTTCTGTTGGTTGTTTTGGGGGGGGGGGGTGTATAAATGTTTTGCAACTATGTTGCAGCCGATTCTTCAATGCTTAGCGCTGCAAAAATATCATTGCAAAAGCTCTAAACATCGGATGGAATTTATTTTGACTCAGAGGTTCTTGTTCAAGTCGATACAGAAGCAGAGAAACCACATATTGGCGCCAATAGAACATCAAGGCACTGTATACGAATAAATTTAACAACAACTACGAGTACGACACCATAACGTCACAGGATTAACTCAAAAGTGTTCAATGGCTGACAAAACAAGCAGCATTTCATGCTCACTTGGCTGATATCATAGCTATATTTGTAGTTTTAAATGATACACCCGTTTCAAATCTTACACGTAGATTACTACCGGTATCACCAGTAAGGAACCAAGTCGACAAAGAAACAATCGCAAAACACATACTTAGATCGGGAAATCACTTAAATCGTAATTTTAAGCGCAACGAAACACTACTCCAGTTGTTTACTTATGGTGTATATCAAATTATTTCACCAGCATAAATATCATTGTTATTAAAAGCGTAATTACATCAGTAATATGACTGCGTTCGATTAACGCTTATGCCCCCGTGGAAGCCATTTCAATAAGTCTAAGTCCCAAATTAGGTCAAGGTGAAGGTAAAAATGGAGCCAGATGATACAGGCGCGTGGAGAATGGTCATATACAATATCCATACAAGTTTGAAAGCTTTGTAGCAAGCCATATTAATACCAGAAGAAACGGTCAATTTGGGTTAACTAGGCCGGACGGACGGTCGAACGGACGAACGATCTATCGATAAGGGGGCATAAAAACTATGCAAACAGGTAATTAGCCACAGTAACAAAATGGCATAATATTGCAATGTAAGCGGGGAATCAGCGACCGACAGCTAACTACAAAAAACCCACCTCACATCACAAGGACACTTTGAAGAAGCATCGAGTGGAAACAGTACACAATTTGTTTAAAACGAATAAAGAAACCAAGTGTGTTGTACTTCTTACTTGCACAATGTCAATAAAAAGGGCTACTTTCGAAATAAACATTTTACGAAAATGTAATTTGCAAAAATGTTTTGTTTTCTTTAGTTTTCTATAAATGGTGAAAAACTTAGCTCTTTTCAAAAAGATGACCTAACAAAATACAAAATAGGTAAATCACTTTGCATAAAGTATACTTTGCCATATTATTAATGTACTACTATGAATGACAGCACAATTTCCTAGATAAAACAAGGGCTACTGCTTGTTGGTACATGATAACACGTGTACAAGTATTCACCCTGATTATTGTAACAGGTGCACATATTGTAAAACAGATAACAGTCATTGTAAGGTCAGGAGATTTGCTGAGACTATCGTACACTCAGATATTGCCAGACATACTTTTTGTTGAATATCTTAACCATTTGTAAAAATATGAAATGAATGATTATACTGTTCGAGGGGGGGGGGGGGTTGGGCAATAATGAACTGCACCATGTGGTCATTGCGTCTAGTACAATATTTGGAAATATTATATTTTCCAATGCGGTTGCCTTCGACAACTGGCGCATGTGCACCCTACAAGACAATCACCAATCAGTATTTAAATAACATAGTAACTTGTTTTTAAGAACAAAAACATATTCTCTATTTTCAGCATTGCTTCTACTATCTTAAATAATGTAAAGTTCGGACATGTCGGAGTTGGTTGAATGTGTACACGAGTTAATAATGTTATTATGTACTGATTAATTTTCTGATTATGAACACTAATATACTAGAACATTTGACTTGGAATGCAAACTCAACTTCAGAACCTGACCACAGAAAACATAAATGCACCACATTACATTACACGGCGCAATGATCAGCATATAACCGAACCAGCAAGTGAATTATCCAAGTCCAAGCTGTCAGAATACTTAATGACCTAGTTTTAGCAATCAAAACGCGCTGAATGCTATAGCTGAATGACCTAGTTTCAGCAATCAAAACGCACTGAATGCCGAAGCTGAATTACCTATTGGTGCCAAAGTAAAGAAGACCGAAACAATATTACCTTTACCCTAACGCAATACAATAATAATAACAATAATAATAAAATATATGACTTTATTTATAAACTTGAACCTCAGCCAACAACAAATCTGTCTAACTGATAAATGATTAAGACGGTCACATTGAAACTATACAGAAATTAGTTTTAACAAAATGGGAGATGCACACCATCAGTTTAAATCAATTTTATCAAAAGGTGTAGTTTAGGGTTTGAATGTTATCGAATCCAACTTTGACGTGAATTCTTCAAACAGAGAGTAACTCAGCCAATCCTTGATGTATATTATGTGACTCCACTCCGAATGAATGTTATCAATAGCAACCATTCAACCCTGCCTTAAGACTTGCAATAATTTATCCACCTCTTACATTTGATTACGTAACTCCTTTTCATGTGAAAAAAAATCTTGCAGTCGGTAGTCATTCAACTACCTTGTCTTTGTCAAATTGGGTCATCCTGCATTATTTCGGTGGGGACTTGGAATTTTGATTGTTTCTTTGGCTAATGTGTGGGCATTGCTCATGGTAGTTGTGTTGTGATGTTTCTGATTTCTGTGCTCGGCTGGTTAGGCTGAGTGCTACCTTCCCTGTCGGATTTTCGCATACTTTTTTGCACAGATAAGGCCGTATTATAAAAAAACTAATTTCTGCATAGTTTCAAAGTGACCGTCTTTATCATTTATCAGTTCCACAGATTTGTTGTTGGTTGAGGTTCCATTTTATAAATAAAGTCAGATATTTTATTTAATACTGCAGGATTATATTTTTGCTAATCACACAATCATTTTCACATGAAACACAAACATTGTTTGGTATGCTGGCATGTTCCTAGATGGGGGTTTATGGCAATATTCAGCGACTCTATGAGATTGTATTTTCTATATGTTTTTCGTGAAGTGCATCACAAAACGTTCATTCGTGTTCGTCACATGTCGTAATGTCTGGAAAAATGTCAAGTACATTCAATATCAAGGAAAATGAGGGGGTGGTCGTAATTATATAATTGCGATAGTTTCGTCAAGTCTGTTTTGTTAACATTCACTTTAATATGCTGACGTGCATGGTGGTACCAACTATTAACACAACGTCATTGGGACTTGCGTCTAGATGTCTTTTTTGTGACAAAGCACACAGCCCATCCATAACCGAACGAGAAAATGAAATGCCCAAGTCGAAGCTGCCAAAAGCTGAATGTACTAAAGTTTCTGTCCTTAGTTAGCACAATATGTTATCATAAAATCAAAAATCTGATTTTACAGGCGTGGTTTACAGTTCACCACAGGGAACAATCGTCCACTAAAATAGTGTAAATAATTACGTTCCATTAATGTCTCGATATGTACAAACTGGATTGAGCTGTGGCGTATATGTACAAACTGGATTGAGTTGTGGCGTATATGTACAAACTGGATTGAGTTGTGGCGTACATGTACAAACTGGATTGAGTTGTGGCGTACATGTACAAACTGGATGGAGTTGTGGCGTACATGTACAAACTGGATTGAGTGTGGCGTAACTTGTGAATAGTCTGATAGTACATAGAGTGATCCGGTTGTTTAATTCAACCACATGTTGAGACAAAAAAGTATTTTTTTTTGCTACAAGTCAAGTCACTTCTTCGAAATCTGTAAAATTATCATAATCGTCCCGTGTCAAAAGCATGGTTACGAGACGCGCTCTAGTGCCTTTGCACGATGGGTCGTTCCTAGCACTTCCCATCATCAGCTCGGTCCATCTCATGAAAATCGTCGTATTACTCGATATTGGCGCGAACGCAATTTAAAATCTGAATGAAATTTAAATTCAAAATTAAAATTAAATCAGCTACAGGCGATTTCAAGACAGAGTAATGAGTGAAAAACAATGTTTGTATTTACGCATTGTCAGATAACTCTGATAGTGTTAGATCAAAGTAGGTTAGAATTGTGGATTAAGTAATTAAATGCCATTTTGATAGACATTTGCTAATAAGATTGTGAAATTTACGAAGTGTAAATATAACGGCGCCGTTAATGGTGACGGGTGGAGTGCCAATTACCCATAAATTCTAATATATTAGATAAGATTAAAACGCCCTATTCCTAAAAGTTCACAGAGGTTCAAGATGGATCTAAATTGTCATTTATTTAAGCCGTTAAAGACTAAAGGCTTAAAATGACCGAAGTCCAGCGTTTTAGGTCATGCGGCGATTATTGTGAGTTCTACGTTGAATATTATCGCAAAATTAAGATACAATTTTTATTTTCAAACCGACAACTAAAAGATTGAGATTTAGTGTAAATATTAAAATATTATCAAGCTATGGTGGGTGCCTAGACCGCCCCTTTGAGGAGAAGCATACAATACCTCGGCTAATAGCGAGTACATAACCGGGGTAGGTCATCAGTTCGACGAATATAAATAACTCTATAAATAACACTGTTATCTATGACTTGAACAAAAGGTTTAACTTAAATTATTGTTACCGCCAAATGTATACATAATAAATTCACATCGGATCCACGCGGCTTTTATATTCTGAAGTCTTAGTCAGACTTTTGAAATTAATTACACCAATTATCATAGCTTTCTTAAGGTTAGAATTCCATTTCATCAACTCATATGTGGTGAAGTATATATCTATTCCCACCTGTAAGATCTCCAGAATTTAGAATCTGCGTCTATTTTGTTTTCTTTTAGCGGCTTTAATACGAAAAATATCAATCATTTGATGTGAAGAACGAATTTCAATACAATGTTTTTCTACACACATTGTCGAAATAGTTTGGTTGACAGTTGAATAAAAAATGCATGTGTAAATGGAAATTAATATATAGTGCCTAGTTATATGCCACACATATTTGAGAAAAGTCAAACACCCATTATTGAGTTTTATGAATCGAATGCACTAGTTACAACACAACGAAGGTATGCAGGTTACAGGTGGCTTTTGTTATCTTGAGTGAGTACGCGAGGGCAAGCTAGCACGTCAACGGGAAAAAAGGAGTTCCAACGAATCCCGAAATATGCATTTCCAGTCCATCGTTTTGCAAGAACAACTATATCACTTGGCCAAGTTTTAATACATGCAGCAAGGTCGTGTGTATGTGTATAGTAAAGAGAAACATTCCTCTTTCACAAAATGCCGTTCTATTCAAGTGCGATTAGCCAACAAAAATTAATTCGGTATGACCGCTATACACTTATATTCGTGCAGAAAAACAGAATCCGTACTTGTGATATGATAATACTGATGATAATGAAAACTTGATCTAATGTGGGGACATGGTTGGATATGTTGTTGTTTATATTATATAAATGTGTTTAATTCTAGAGGCTCGTAGAGAAGATTGGACAAATACCTAACTATGTTGCCTCTATAAATAAAGTTTTATTATTATTACTATTATTCCCTAAGAATATGACTAAAACAATGACATGAGTGTATAGTTATATACAGTCACAAAACGTTACAATAACAACAAATCATCATACATGTATCATTTATAAAGGAAAGGTGCTTGGGGTATACAAAGTAAGCAGCAGTATATATGGACGTTGGAACCACGTAATTTCCAGATGTTCTTACATGTTTAGTTCATAATTTTACACCAAAATTTGCCTATGGTTTTGAGCAAAAATCAAAGTCTATGCTTTTGAACTTAAAGTAGTTTCGCTTTAGTCAAATAATCGCAATGATCTAGTCGGTTATAGTTAGGCTTTTAAAATTAGGTTTTAAAAAGCCCCTCTAAATAGTTAGAGAGAACGCTGTTAACAGATCTGTTACTGGAATGGCAATATCTTAAATAACTTAATATACGATCAATGATATTGAATGCGGTTATTGCGTCCAACTGTACTAACAAAATTATCTTTAGTTTCTAAAATTCCATTCATTACTTAGGCTTACGGTTGAAACAATAAAACTAAAAATATTATTTTTTATCACTCATGATTACATTAACAAGCGTTTATCAACATATCGACGTTAGTTAACATGCTGTATCTATGAAAATGTCAGTAAGTACCCGTATGCAACACTTAGGTCGTATTGTATATTAGATATGAATAACTTATGTGTCGATTATACGCTGTTAAAACACTGTACACCACTCAAGTTTGATGTAAAACTCTTCATTCAGAAGTTGAAGCCCATTTCACATTACATCAGACATACCCAGTCCGTACAGCATGTGCTAGTGATCACTGCACTTTAAAATATATGAAAACCTGTCGTAAGCGGTCAATGGCGTTAATTAATCCCAATTAGGTACGTTTGTACAACCTGCAGCAAACAACCACCACCTGCATTAAACAATCGCTTTTCGACTATACATGATATATACGTGGGTATATCCAAAAGTAATGTCACTAATGCTATAAAATCGTATATATTGTCAGTAAAACCACGACATTTTTCACAGCGTAACTTCAGTCTAATTTGAATATGAATACCAAATTTCACAACAATGCACATAATAGTTCTGGAGATATGAACATTTTCATGAGACATACTTACGAACATCGCCGCAAGTCGGACGTCAACGACGTCACAATGACGTTACTTGCTGACACCTACTCATTCAGCAGAAGTTCATTCCTTGTGATTTCTAACGACTCATAAACCATGCAGTCATTTCCAAGACCTTTATAAATGTGTAACCTCCACGACACTTACTCTCTGCGAAATCAAATTATTTTTAAGTGTCCTCTAGATAGTCCAACGGCAAAATACTTAACTCACCACATAATTATTGCAGTTTTGAACGTCGAATTGAATTGACGGCGTTAAAAATACTCTTGGTGTTCTTTTCGGATCTACTAAAAACCGTTCATATGACTCTATCGATATTGGTTTGGTGACATATGCCCCCTTAAAAGATTATACTACATCCACATGAGCCTATTTTGCCGCCTTGTGTAACTAAAGTTTCAGTAGGTGACTTTTTCAAAACTTTAAGGACAAGTGCATTACTACGCGCAGCGTCTTTTTGCCACAAATCTGCCGCGTTTTCGCTAAGTAATCAATGCGTTGAAGATATATTGCGAGTTTCAAAGTTGAGTGACGTTATTGAATTTTTTACCAGCAGACACAAAACATTTGTTTCATCACGTCACGAAAGTATTGTCTGCTTTCGAGAATAACTTTTTATAAAAACGCATAAAAGAAAAGTGTTATGATAATGAAAACAATAGTAATTTTCGTGTGCGGCGATATGACGTCATAGGTATATTTTAAATGTTCGTATAATCCAGTTATGAAAATCGAATAATGCAGCACGTTTTATATTAATCAGAATTGAATTGCTGAACATTTTGATATCATATTTATGCATATCGGCCTATAAACAATTAAACCACGGGAGGAGTGACATTACTTTTGGATATACCCTCGTATGTAAACATCAATCAACTACCACACGCCTTCAGTTTGTCTTTTACATCTTACAACTTCAGCATTATTGAGCTTAGAACTTTGTTACCGACAACTTCAGTATTATTGAGCTTAGAACTTTGTTTCCGACAACTTCAGTATTATTGAGCTTAGAACTTTGTTTCCGACAACTTCAGTATTATTGAGCTTAGAACTTTGTTACCGACAACTTCAGTATTATTGAGCTTAGAGCATTATTACTATCAGCTTCAACATTATTGAGCTTAGAGCTTTGTTTCCGACAACTTCAGTATTATTGAGCTTAGAACTTTGTTTCCGACAACTTCAGTATTATTGAGCTTAGAACTTTGTTACCGACAACTTCAGCATTATTGAGCTTAGAGCTTTGTTACCGACAACTTCAGTATTATTGAGCTTAGAGCATTATTACTATCAGCTTCAACATTATTGAGCTTAGAGCTTTGTTTCCGACAACGTCAGTATTATTAAGCTTAGAACATTATTACTATATCAGCTTCAACAATATTGAGCTAAATGTTTCCGACAACTTCGGCGTTATTGAGCATAGAAAATTGTTTCCGAAAAAGCAAATATCATTGAGCTAAGAGTTTTTGCTGACCACCTCATCATTATGGACCTTAGTATCAATAAATCTCAATAAATATGTGGAAATAAATATTAAATTTTCTTTAACGTATAAGTTTGATTATTGCTGTCTCTACATACTTTAGTGAACGTAATAACCCTGTTGAATCAGGTATGTTTTAACCAGGTTAGAAAAATCAGAGACAGTCATTTCTATTTCGACAACGGTTCAACTAATAATACAAAAGCTTTAAAAATACTATTAGAAGGATTTATTTGCTTGGAAATTGTAGTTTAGGAGTAAACATGTCAAATACACATAATTATGGTGCTAACAAATTGTTATAAATTTGAGGAATATGATGTTCTTTCATACTCTACAATACTGAATTACAATGCAGTTCGCTGCGTTTTAAACTACTAGGGGCGATCAACAAATAAGTTAAAGTAAGTTTCCAGTTTTCGAGCGACGTTTTTAGTAATTTAGCCCTTCAGCCATTCATTGAAATTTAACTTAAGCCGAAAAAATACAATAACCACATTTTAAAAGGATTACCACAGGCATCGACAGTAAATTCACGTGCCCTGCTATCGTTAATAATCAAAACATATTCCAAAGCAATCTGTGAAGATCAATATTTCAAATTGATGACAAGAGTTGCAAATACTAAAATAAATTGTACGTTCTAAGATAAAATAAATGGTACGTTCTAAGATAATTCAACATATAATACATTAACTTACTTGCTGCAAGCGACGTTCCTACACATATAACCAGCACAATGGCTGTGTAGATGGGCACACCGTCCATCATTGTTCCTAGCTGAAAGTAGGTGCAATATCTTAATTATTTCATCTGTATTGTCTAAACGATAATACAACGAAACATAAGAATTAGTTAAAACTTAAAAGTGCAATCAATTTATCAATTTAAACATCAATGAACTGTTTCTTTTTTTCAAATGCGCATATTTCATTTTCTAAATTAATTATTTTTTATAAATAACCAATAATGAAAACATAATACGTAACTTTAAAGTTACTACTATTAAACTTTGATTATCTAATATGATATAAACACTGACCATACTATCGAAATCCTAGTGAGGATAATTGATATGATTTCATTATATATATTGTATCAACATGCTCAAGTATCGTCACACTTACGTATTTAAGCCCACCCCTTTCTTCAAGCAGTTTATCTAAGCATTAACAATATACGACCTACTCATACAGTTAAAAATGAAACACAGTGAACACATGGTCCTGACAGGGGTGTATTTGCAACGGTCACCTTCAAGGAATCCTATAATCCCACAGGGACTGGTTTCATTCCTAACAACGCTTCACTGGGGGTGGTATCCAATATTTATCTCATTTAATTTGAGAATAACGGTAGCTAATCATATCGCGTGTTCCGATCAATAGTTCAATATGGTGTGATCTAGTTGGTTGCCATTATCCTTAAATCAAGTAAGATTAACAAGTAATTAGGAATCGCAAGCAATACAGAAGTCCCCTACATGATTTTCAGGTTGCCAATGTTTATGTTGCCATGGTTAACTAGTTTGATAAACTTAGAGTTACGACAGGATCCAGATTTCTTGACGGACGGACAGGCGTACGGAGAGCGAAGCCAGTGCCAGTGATATCAATCAATGTTTTATTTCCTGTGGAATACTTGTAAATGTGGCAAACAATGATCGTTTTTATATAATTTATTGAATTTCTAAAAATTTGATTTTCCATCATTTTGTAACAACTCGTATCCCCGATATATGGCCGCTAATGTACACGTACTTACGCCTAGCATTACATTGTAAGTATCCGGGGCCAAGCTTCTAAGAAGTGGATCCATCTATGTAAAAATGGCTGTCGCTTTAAATATAAAACGAAACCTGACGAAGACATCTACCTAGCGATTCCATACTGGATAGGTCAGCTGACATTCTATACGTCATTGTGACGTCATGGAACTATCAAGTCTATAAATAGATAAGCGGAGTTCGACAACCCCCCCCCCAAATTTATACAATATTTAAATGTAAACCAATGCACTTTACACTGTATGTGGTTTGAAACAAAAATAAAAAGGTGAACAAATGATTTGCCACTTTATTTGAGAAGGTACCCCTTTAACTAATGTACAAGCACCTGTGGTCTATGGGCGGATTCATGGTTATAGAATTTTATTTCCATTCAAAAACGACGAGTTCTCTCCTATATAAGATTACTGATTATAATGTTATCACCTTGTCACAAAATGGCCGTGCTTCAATTCGGAATTCGGTGTAAAACCTTTAGTTATTGTTTGGCCTATCGAAAATATTTTTGGCGTTGTGCAAAATGGTAACAAACTGCGTATGTGGGCGGAGGCGTGATTTATGGACATTAATAAACACAGTCCTGACTTAGGGCCTGATCCCTTATCTCAACATTTGTAGTTGTCATATCTTTGATTTTAAGAGTCAGTGTAAATAACCTGCACTCGTATGATACACGGTAGGGAGCCGACTATGTACACATATACTGTAAAGATGCATTTCTTTATGTAGTTATATTTTTATCAGATATAAAGTTCATATATCTATTGTCAGACCCGCCTAGTTATAAATCTAACAGATGTTAAAACCATTTGAAGTGTTTTAAAGTATGAAACATAAATCAAAGTTGAGTGTACAACATGTAATACGGCGGGTTTCCAACCTAGAATGAAATCACTTTCCTTATTGGTTTTCAATCATACTGCTGCGCAATTAACGAACGACTGATCCAACACGAAGTCCCGATCTTATGTTGTTATTTGGTCCAAATAATGTCTTTATTATAACTGCGCTCAAAATGGCTATATATTTATATAACTATGTCCGTGCTAAAGAATGTTAGTTTTTTTGCATTTGCAGCCGATTTATGTGTGACATCAGTTATATGAATAAATTGAAAAGAAACCTTTAGTTCAGAATTAACTACATGTACCCCGTTTCACAAAGGTCATTTGTAAGTAAACCGCAAAAGGCCAGTCTCCAACGCCAAGGACCATCATATACTGGCCCCTCGTCGTTCAAAATGAGAAAACGGACCCACTGTGTGTGGGTACATCACTTGATGTGTGCAAAAACGATGGTTTTAGCAGTCGGTGCACGGCGAGCGTGGTATGAAAATCATTTTGTCAAAAACACAGTTACAAAAATCTATAGACCACGGGTTTACCTGACTTTCTACCATTGTCTTTTCATTGTTCCATTGTCTTAATCAACGACATCTACAATGCTAGGCAGATCTAATTGTTGTCTTCAATAAACGGCGCATTTAAGCCTCATATTATATATAAAACACGTCATTACGTTCATATGAGCAAGTACCTCAGGTCTATATCTCATCTTTATTGGACTCTATGACAAGTAATAAAATAAATGGAACAAAAGATACAATGATAGGTCAACGAAACGTTTCATTGTCAATTGATTTGGATTATCCCTAAATATTTTGACTACGCCGTTGGGTCGTGTGTTCGAATCCCTCTGACTGACTTTTAAATCATTGATTTTTACAATAACCTGTATTAAAAACATTATCAGCAAAAATACTCATATCCTGTTATTAACACATTGGTTGCATACTTGAAGGGTGGTTAGTTTCAATATAATCTATGTTGTTATCATGTCGTTATTTTTTTTATCAGATAATGAGTTAAACAAACAATGAAGTAGCCATTTTTGTAGCTTGCCAATCTGAACATATTTTAAATGGTGAATAAATAAACGTAAAAATTATCAGTACCGCCCCCTCACTATTGAGTCATGACCATGTCGCTTTCTATTTGCTTTAAACTATCAGTCAGTCTAAATAGCCGTTATAAAGAGCGCAGTTCCTTTCCATTCGATTGGGTGTAAAACTGGTCAGATAGTAAATTGTTTCACATTTACAAATAGAAACTAGATATTGGACAGTTAAATGCCTAACTCTAGTTGCAAGTTGCCTAACCAAAGACGTCCCGAAGATGCCAAATGAATGCCGATGGGTTCCCGAACACATCGACTACACAGAACACGGTCGATTGTTTTGCGATTACACAAAAGCACTTCCGAAGCATTATCGAACAAGACCTTATGGTGTCAACTTTCGAAACTTTGATTAAAATTTCGATACCGAATATTGTCCGGAAGTCTTCTAGAAGCGTTTAGGAATGACACGGAGGGTTCCAGAACATCACTAAGACATGCCGAATCACCCCGATCTGGCAAATGGCAGCTTCGGGAACACTTCGGGAGGTCTCACTTTAGTGGCAATTTGCTTAACCACCGTATTGCTATCATATCTTCTTAGCAGTTGTCGAAAACCATTGATCCAAAAACACAAAATAAGTATGATTTAATTTAAACGATGATTACTATTTGTGGTTCAGGTTGAACCTGTTTTAAGACCATGGTGACAAAATGACGAAAACAAATCGGACAGAAGAAGGCAATACTCAACAGAAACAAGAGTCACGAAACGAAAACATTTAAAAAAAAAAAGCATAACAGGTTGTACACTATACATACGAGTACACTAAGTAAACGTACATACATATAAAGGCATATGTGTTTGCTTTTTACTGTAATATATCTCACTGGAGTTATAAAGTTATTAGAATGCAGCTTCAGCGTTCGAAGCAATCGTGGTGAACTAGATCAAATCGCAGCAACGCTTCGTTCGGTCAATGGGGAGTCGGTGTGTTTTGGCTTATCTTTGTGAAACTGAACCATTCAGCTCTTTTGCAGCGGGGGATAGGGCTTTTCATTTTTTTCGTCAGGGAATATATGGGCATTGTTCCGTGTAATGGTGTTAACGTTTTCTGTGCTCCACTGGATAAATCTGGTGCTGTATTTCCTGTCCGATTTTCTCATATCGTTTTAAAGTTACATCACATAGAAACCCACGTTTGCGTATATTGCTATAGGAGGTTACAATACAATACTCAGAGAGTTAAGGAGATGGGCGTTACCTTGTGGGAGTGATTTATGTTCAGACGAAACGCTTATCCACTGAAACTTAAAAGCCCATGCCCAGTGGTACACGATCGTATATCGTCATAATTTACTAATCGAAAATTCGTCAAAAGTGCTGTCCACTTATTCATATGATTTAAATACAGGTTTGAATGATACAAATGCTAAAATTCCTTATCATACAATTACTGTTGAGTCTCACGAAAGCATATCATTTACTCGCTGTGCTGAAATAGAGACACATACACGGAACTACTCAATTCGTAAGTATATCAAATTATGGATGACCCAAAGAGACTGAATATTTTTTTAACGCGACTAATACCCGACCAATTAGTTCCACAAGTCACTGCAGCAGGACGACCTTTTTTACATACAAGTATAAGTGCCGCATAACTGCGACTTGACTTAGTTTTTAAACACCATCCTTGCTTTAATAGTTACTCCCCGGCAAACTGGACAAAGTATAACAGTAATGCGAGGGAGGTAGGCTAACATAACATAGTTCTAGCATAAATTAAGGTTTTCAATGCGGGGATGCCGCCTTGGAACGGACAGCGATGTAATCCCGAAGTTTGAGGTAGATATTCGTAACGTGTGTTCGTGTGTACAGTCATGTATCCTCAGTCAATGTGTTGCTGCAATGGACTCTGTCATTCGTTTAGTCGCCTTAGTATCATGTCGGGACAAACAACATACATTTGGACAGCATTTTGTCAAAGATTAGATAATGGAACATCATATATACTTCAATCAACATTTGTTTGAGCTTTTGACGAGTCATTCAGTATTATTTATTGTTTGTATTACGATACGTCATATTTTGATACAATAAACTATACATCAAAGAAGAGTTCCATAGACACACATTTAGGTGAAGCTATAATAAGCCCTGATACAAGTTTATCAGGTATATGATTGACAGGTTCGTACATACAACCTTCTAATTTCAGATATTGATGGACGGGTACATAATTGGTAGTCATAAATACCCGTGCAAATCATCTTTGAGGAGATACGAACTATGACCTTCAATGTGTGGGGTATCTGCTTAACCAGGACTAACATTGCAAAATATAGGAAAGCGCTACAGTGTTCAGGATGTGTTTTCCTTATACAGTCATGTACACTTACGCTTAGGAATACTAAAATTCACATTTAACGGAATTTCTATAGTTTCTTAGTTCGATTCTTGATACTTTTTGAAAGTGACATTTAGTTATCTGATTCGTTCAAAAAGCACCATTTACATAGTTTGGCGTCTTTTTACTGGGTCATGACAAAGTAATAAATATTGGACAGTGGTGGCAGCACACAAAAGGGTATGAGGAAATCGGACAGGGAAGGCAGTACTCAACTTAATCAGCCGAGCACAGAAATCAGTAAGACCACAACACAACTACACTAAACAATGCCTACACATAAGCTAAAGAAACATTTAAAGTCCCCACCAAAAAATGCAGGATGACACAATTTTACATATGGATTATATAATAGCGGTGATTCCATGAGACCAAATAAAACGCAGCAAAGATCCGACTAAGTCCCCGCCGTAGGACGACCCAGTTTCACAAATACATGCCAAAACGGCGACCCAAGCGACCTAATGAGGCATAACCACCACGTGACCTAGTTTAAAACACCACGGACAGCAACTAAACGTTAGAGCGACCAAAAAGGCACAACTACGGCGTGACCTAGTTTAAAACACTGGGCATGGGAGAAAGAGGTGTGTAATTACATAACATATATCTAGATGCACGCAACTCCCTAGTCCAACAATCTCGACTTAGTGAGTACCTCACCTGCGATGGAGATAAAGGTCAGAAATTAAAAAGTCTCCTAGAAGATTGTCCCACATGTAGCAACTACCAAAAGATGCCAACGAGGTGACCCCAGCGACCAAAACTGGGCCTAAAAGCACTGTGACCAAATTTAAATAGTATCTCCCCAGCAAACCACACTTAAAACCCTTAATAATTAATAAGTCTCCCTAGGCAAAGAATTACAAAAATGTCTACCAAAAAGGAAAATAATATGAAACGAAAAGGCACACTGCACAAAAAAGAACATATACCTGTCTATTTCAATTGTCAAAGGACACCTAATGCATGCAATTCTGGCTAGATGACTTAATATTATCATTATAATCATATTAAAGATATAAGAATGAAAAAATCCGACAGAAACTGACCCAGCCGAACACAGAAAACGGTTACAACACAACATAACACAACTACACGGAGCAAACCCCTTCCATAACCTAACGGGAAAGATAAAAAGTACAATGTCCCCGTTGTAAAAGAGCAGGATGACCTAGTTCCACAAACAAAATAACAAAAACGGTGATCGGGCCGGGTGTTTGGTCATTTCCGTAAAAATAGCTTCATAAATCAAAGGCATCAATCAGTTGCATCCACGCCCCCTACCCCGGGGATGGACCGGGCTTTTTACTTATGGGTTGTCACAACCTCCGTCCTTCCACGACCCTGCCGGGAACAGCTGATGGTAAAATCTTCGCTATTTCCCCGGCCCCTGACAACTAATTGTTGTCTTCGGGTTATTGGTTTGAAGAAAAATTGCCCAACATTTTCGCGGCAGTGCGGAGGAAGTTCCCCGGCTATCCACCGCCCATCCTCGGATGCAACTGACTGGTACATAACCGAAATATCTCGGTATTTTTAAAACATGAGATTTATTTCCCTTTTATTGTGATGATCAGAAACTACACATAATACCATACACAACTATGATAAAACTGTACAAATATACCGCTGGCTTAAAATGAGAAGGTCGTCCTTATAAGACTACTGCAAATATGAAATATACATCATGAGGCGCTTCTTATGAGCCTATTTTCATGAAAATCGGAACTTGTTAACTTGAAAAGCTTGTTTTACCATAAGAAAAAGTGGTTACCAGACAGTTTTTTTTGTTTTCTCAAAATATTGATTTTGTACGATCTTCTCATTCTAAGCCAGCGATATATTAGTATAGATAATTAAACAAGTCACCAAGAAAATTAACTACTTAGCAAAACTATTGACTTTGAGGGTTTCCAATGTGCTTAATGAAGCAAATGCAAAGGAAATTAATACCATATCTTGTTATAATCTTTATTTTTAAGGAAGTTGCACCTGCTTTTTGGTAGAGTTCCCATTCGGACTTTTCGCAAACGCCATTCATACGTTATTGGACGTAATTGTAGAAAGCATGGCATAATAACACCGTTACTTTTGCTCAATTCTTGACGTGAAGGCGGTAGCTCGACATTCAAACTTTTATTATGTTTGTATTTTTCACTACGGTTTTTAGTTAAATAGAATATAAGTAAAAAATAACAAAAATATTTCTGTCATAACGCATTTATGCAACTTTGAAAGCTATCATTTATTCGAAGTGTTAATTGTTTCTGTTTACGAATACTTTTAAATTAGGCCTAGGGTCGTGATAATAATCGTCCATGCGATTTGTCCTTGTCTGATGGTTCCCATTCTAGTCTAGTAATGTCTGACAATGTTGTATACGAGTATCGAGTTATTATTTGTCATAGATTGTCAATCTAGATGATGAAAGTGTACATAAAAAATGTATATGGAAATCTAATTCATATACCTATTATGGTTAACGGATTTAAAAACGCGACACTTGGTTATGTTGGTATATTTTAGGAAATCAGATTCCTATCAAATATATCTTTATATATTCGTAACGGGCAATTCGATGCCGTCATTTTAATACCAAACGCAACCAAATCACACGTGTATGAAACAAGTTATTGTACGAATAAGACATTAGTCCAGAAAACGAAAGTAACATATTTATTGGCTCATTTATTTCAGTGTTGATTATCAGTAGCCTGTATAACAAGGTCGAATGCATACGTTTGGGTAACCTACCTGCTATACACACATTCTAAATTAAAATCAAATATCATAAATGTCATATGTTATCATATCAAATTATTCAAAATGTGTTTATGTTGTTTCGGGAACCATACTATTTAATGCTACCAGAAATATAAATCACTCTATATGACACTTGGCTATCATGGATGATTTTGACTATCACGGTATGATTTCATTGACTTTATTACATGACAAATGCATAAATAAAACGATCACTTATCATTGTACACGTCCTACAAATATCACCTCACAACACAATTAGAATGTATGCAGTTCATCACAGTGTTACAGTGTCCTCTTGGAACATTCATCACAGCAACACATCGTTGTCGCATAGACCCGTATTTATGTTCTAAAATGCCAGAGAAAACCATTCTGCTTGCAGTACAACTTGAAGATTTAGTACGGTGCTTAGTTGGTGTAGCCAAATTCCTCGCTTCAGATTCAATTGGGTTGAAATCAGCGTACATATCCGATCAGTTGCCCAATAACTGTAACTTATTTTGATGCATGAAATGAATAGACTGAAGCTTGTGTCTGGGTCAAGCGCAATTTGAATTCACAAAACGGCCTTATTTACACTTACTGTCAATTGGCCAGAATGCGACTTTTATTTTCTGGATCAACGTACTAATTGTACGATAGATTTATTAATACGTATCTGATTTTTGTTATCTTGGTACCAAAATGACGGCAACAAATTTACCTTTCATCTGTACTATTCACATATCGACATAAACCTGAAGTATCTGCTACTGAACAAAATACCCCAGTGTCGCGTTTTTAAATCCGTTAAGTATATGTGAGCGTTGAAAATATTTTCTTTACCGTTGTGCCAGTTATGCTTTATAGAATGATGTGATTAGTGAATCTGTATGGGCGCCACACGCAACCCCCAGACTGATAAATAACAAGTGAAGCTTTGAAAAACACTAAATTACACTATAACGTAAGTCAAAAGTAATATATAGTAGACCTACCAATTTAATATTAATTACGACTTTTGTTCTCACTAGCAACCTCAAAATTGAGAATATTTGAGTTCGGAGTGTTGAGTGCAATTATTGTTTGTAGTTTTTGGCTCTAGTTTTGAGCATATAAGTATTGTTTCAGAAGATGAGATAGTCTTTTTCCAATTGTACCCGGTTTCTCATTTACGAGAATATCACGTTTCATGGTGCCTTGCTGACCACCAACATCGGCAAATCACTATTTTCGGAGTCAGTTCAAGTCATGACTTACTTTGCTAAGTCCTCTTCAATGACCGAATGGGGCACAGCTCGCCATTGGGCACGCTCTTGTGTAGTCGGATTGGCCGCTCCACGACATCTTGGATCTTTGGAGTCCGGTATTGATGGTACTTCCCCTTGTCATGTTTGGTCTTCCTCTTTTCCTGCTACCTTGTGGGTTCCGTTCCAAAGCTTGATTGGCAATGTTGTTCAAGTCATGATGCGATTGTATATGCTCTTGTTTATACACAGGCACACAGTGTCGTCGATTTAATAAACTTGCATGAAAAAAATTATTATTTATTATTAGTAGTTCTAAAAGGTTTTTTATGCAAGTTTATTAATTCGATGACACCGTGTGCCTGTGTGTTTATCGGGAGAAAAGTTGTGTATATATTAGCATTTGATTGTACTTTAGCCCAAAAGAAAGAAGCCACATGGATAAAGACCCGGGCTGTGGTCGGGCCATTCCACACCGCAGTGGTATTTTCTAGAAATTATTTTGACACCAAATGTTTCGTGTAATTCATCCAAAACCATGCATTACAATGTGTGACTCTGGCTCCACTTGCATGAACCATGCAACATTCAAAACAAACCATTTGCTGCGGAGTTTAGAAATTATCATGCTTAACAAGTAACATTTGTTTACTTCCTTCTATTTGGCTGTCTGAATCACTAGTCAATAGCCTATTTAAAGCCAACGAGCATGTCCTAGCTCGTGAGACAAATCATATATATATTATCAGTTTAGACATTTGAGAAATGCAAAGAACACTTAACAGAATGAGTGCAAGACAGGAAACAACAGAAGCACAGAAATTGTGGAAAAAGTCGTAAATAACGTTACAATGACGTCATAGACAGAATTCGGTAATTTTAGAAAATTGACATTTAAAAAAAAATATCTTAGTAACAATTTTCAGACTGATGCCTGAAAAAACTCGAACCATGAGTAAAATTTATTTGCGATAGCAGAACGTTTAGATTTGATTAAAATGCATTGAATACTAGTATTTCCTTTTTGGACACCCTGTATAATCAGCAGAACGTTAAACGTATGTGTGTTACAACTTGATGAAGTATGTTTTGTACATTCGTTGAGTTACATGTTTATCAATCGTGTTTTGTCGATAATGAAACTGATTTTTTTTTAAATCGAGGATTTTCGGTGTAAGATCGGTTATTACCGAGTGAGCAGGTGAGCTATATTTTACGAGTGACGTAGCCACGGGTGAAAATATAAGTCAGCTTCTCCGGGGTTTCAAAGATGTCCGTTTGAGTGAAATTCTCGACGGTGGAAATATCGGAAAATAATTTAAACGTTTTTCGCCGTAAACCACCGATAAGCATGAAATGCAGAACGTCAATACGTTTTGCAAGACCATCATTTTAATAAAATGCTAATACTTTGGCATTCATATCAATACACCTTTAGCACAAAATTATATTAGTACACAGTCAAGGATAATATGCATTGCGTGTCAGAAGCCTTTGAATCTTTCTATAAAACAGTCTATAACGATTCATTTATCATTCCTTCATCCAATGATTTGAGGGTTCCTGTTGCATATTTGAAGACACCCACTGGAGTAATCCTTGATATCACAGAATGTGACGTTACAATGGACATCTAAACCTGTTTCCATGGCAACACCTTGGTAATCTTGGAACATAAATCTGGTTTCTTGTGCTGACTGAGATATAATCTGTGTCCGGCTGTCCACATCACACCTATAGTAAAAAACCTTTAAAATATTGTGTTTGTCCTAAATTATCTACCAAGTCTCGGTTTAATAGGGAATTATTTCAGGTATCCGTTGCATAAGCAAAGTGCTACCGAGCGCCTTCATTCGGTTACCTCTAATTCAATTAAAACTAGAAGGCATAGATTACCTCCAATGGAAGGCGCTGCGTAGTGCATTTATTAGACAACGGACACCAATAGTAATGGTGTTAGTATAATACAAGGTTGATATACACATGTGTAGCGTACATAAGAAGATACAGCCATGTAAGACAAATACATAACTACATTAGACCTTCGATACCTCAAACAGTTTTGACTCAGAAGTACCTTGAATACCACAGAAACAGATTCTCCGGTCACAGCAATCATGCTTATACATTGTACTAGTACATAGGGCTGAACAAGATCCACTTAAATAATTAGTATAGTACATTTGTACCCTCAATATTTTCAATACCAAAATTACAGTAATTTAGGTCTTTGCTATTTTTAAGGACAATTAGTAAAAAAATACAACGAAAAACCTAAGGACCTGTTTGACATCTATTCGTCTGACTTGGTTACTTATTTTGGTTGAATATTTAAAGAGCAAAGCATTGGACTTACAACTTGAAAAGTTATACACATGTTGTATTATAATCTACTCAGGCTTATATAATAGTATATGCAATGATTTAATTGCAATAGAAAAGTATAATAACAAAATAACCAACCCGTCACTGATCAAAATATGTTGTAAGTTAGTCGAGTGTGTACCAGGTGGTTTTGTATAGCACGTGTGTAGACGCATCTTGTAGTTCAAGTCCGGCTTCACTACGTATACCTTCACATATACTTCCTCACCTATCGTTAAACGTATTGGTTCGTCTGTATACTGATGTAAGAAGTTTGGGTCCTTGTAGAAATCCAGGCTGATGTCATGATGAACAGTGAATGTCTCATTGTGAACATCGATATTATGCTCAAAGTGACCAGAGGCTGATCCAGAGTTAGAAACAAAACACCCGATGGCGAACGTCCAATTGTGCAGCCTGACGATAGTTGGATCCCAAGAGTCATATATAACGTAGTTGATGGCGTTTTCATAATACTTCATTCCATTCACGGTCTGAAAAAATAACGCACAGTTACAACTAACGACATTCATTTCTATTAATAGTCTATATAAGCCTAATTGTATTGATCATTCACAATTATCAGTAGCACATTTCGCTGGCTACCGTCCCGACTTACTTTGCGCGGTTACACATGGTTGAATTCGGTCATGACCTTGACCTCTTTTAGAAGACTCGTTAATTTTGCATGAAATTCAAAGTGCTAAGTGCATCATTCGATGCGGGATGAGTATTACCTTGTTTGCAATATCAATTTTAGGGGATATGATGATGGTGGTGGTGGATATAGTCAGGAAAGAGTTTTTGAGAGTAAATTGCTTCACAAACGACCAAAACTTAACTAGTATAACAAGAGCACAGTCAATGAGTGTTTGACGCTCGACTTTTTCGTAGTTGATAAAACCTATACTCATCCGGGAGTAAAAATCTAAGATTAACAAGGGCAGATAACTCCATAAATAAAGGTCACATGTAAAGCCTTGACAGTATGGATCCCTCTTGTGATGGTGAATAACTTTGTTAAGCTTCAAGTGAATATACCGTTGATAGACTTAGCAAAATTGTCATTTTGTGTATAATAATTAGGTCAGAAAAGGGCAATAACTCTTGTAAAATGATGTATAGAATTATTTTCTCTTGCCAGTAGATGAAAATAATAACATTCCACAAGTGTTTTGACTTTCAAGTTGAAAGCTTTGATAGTGTTTGAGACAATTCAGTTTATGTATAAAAGTGTCACTATTTCTATTTACTAAGTCAAAGTAAGGGCAGACAACTCCATAAATAAAGGTCACAGGGTCATCAGCCTTGTCAGTATGGACCCATCCTGTGATGGCAAATAACTATGTTGAGTTTCAAGTGAATACCTTTGATAGTCTAAGGGACTCCAGAAATACAGACCACAGTGTTATCAACCTTGTCAGACTCCTCAAGTTTCAAATGAATACCATCGATAGTCTTTGAGAAAATGACTCTGACAATAAACTTAACCAACGCAGACACACAAACAGACACACACAGACAGACGCTGACTATCACGACCCGACAATAGCTCAACTAAAATGAAACAGAACAACAATTGCCCACAAGGTGGCACGGTTATGTTGACTCTTATGTTTGACTGACTGATGAGGGAGGCCGAGTTACGCGACATGTTTTTGAAATGTTATGTTACATCTTATCTCGTTCATTTGCGTTTCTTGAATTTCGGTATGTGCTTTTTCAATTGTGTGAGTTCTTGTTTGGGTCTTTCGTGTTTGCTGTTCATTTTTGTGTGCTGCCTGGCTTGTCTGTTCCATTTGTTATTATTTTTCTTTTCTTTGTCTCACTTCTTACTTATTGCAGGGTGCTGTCAATACTTTAAAAGTGTGGTATGTGATGACTTGGTAATGTATGTGAATACAAACCTTCTCATTTGAAGGACAGTAAGGATTATCATATCGTTGCGGAAATATTAGCATATCATCATGTATTCCACCCTGACAGAACTGGTCGAGGAGCACATCTTGTGTTCGTACTGAAGGATATAGTGATGTTAGCTTAGTCATATCAACTGATACATTCCATCCTGTACCGGTACACTGCACGGTTATAATGTCTTCCAGAGTTACTTGCACGTCTGAAATAATATCAAAATTACATGGCTTATTATAAGGATAGATCGTACGAACGTACATGAATACAATACATTATGAAGTTAAAAGTTTTTGGTATTTGTGAATGTTATTTTGTATACTCGTTTATAGAGTTTATGTGTATTACACCTTAAGCTGAAACAAACTACTAGTATTCGTGCTGTGTGTTCCGTCTTACGTGAAAGAAATGTCAGGAAGTTTGCTACAAACTATTGCCATCGAAATAACAACAATAAGGTTGTAAAACAATGTAAAAAGTGTGTGAATGAAAGCCAAACATTTATAGAAGTATCATTAGTATAACGAGTATGCAATAAAAACAACACAAACATATATCCTATCTGTATGATATCGAAAAAGCAATTGACCAGAAGCCAGAAGAAATTCACTTACACCCCGATATGCCTACTGACTCCATTTAAAAAGTATACATTATTTCTGTAAGCGGACACTTTCGTGAGACAAAGATTGGTAAATTTAAGCTTCAAACTATTAGGGATTTGCATAATAAGGACGAACAACACATAATCCTCGCTTCGCCTCGGACAATTTCTTGTTTGTCCTTACAAAACTATACTATAACGCTTGTAAGAGGTCACTTTGATCAAAAACTAGTAATGCATTATATTGAAATCTAAAATTTAATCAACAACGGAAAGGGTTCGCTTTTGGTTGTCAAATAACTTTGGAAATGTACATGGCAATTTCACAAAGCATCTTAAGGGAAAATTTAAATATTTTGACTTAGGTAGAATTGTTCATATTTTGAAAGAAACTAAGAATAAACCATATTTTCTGGGTGATTATTGTGATGTTTTACATAAAGCTTTAAAACAAAGCATTAAGTTTATACTCTTGATTTTCCTGTTTAGCTAAAAACACTTAAGGAAATTATAAGATTTTGAGATAATTCAAAGTTTTGCTTAAGATTATTTTTGAATACCACCGCTGTACAACAATAATCACTCTCACGTGATGGATACTGTGTGGACGCTGTGGTAGGTTGGTAGGTGACAAAGGAAGAAGTAAGTGCTGTTAGTATCGGAGATGATGAAGTAATCACTGAAGAAAATGGAGTTGCTGCAGTTGTTGAAGTGTATGACGTCGATGGTACAGCCGGAGCTAGTTGTAAGAAACAATCGATACAATCCATTATAAGCTGGTACGCTTATACCAAGCTGAATACATAAGTATATTTTGAACGATCTAAAGTAAGTACATACAAACAGTAAATATGCTCTGAAATGTTACACAACGTGTTTGACACCATTTCATGCCCATATCTGTCACTTTTATTTTGACATTTAGTGAATACTGAAGTGGATTTTATTATCAATAAGACATTAAAAGTCGAAAGTAAGCTTACAACACATGGTATTTTATTAGTCCCCAACCGGTTTTCGACTGAAGGGACAATTCGTATATCCCTCCGTCAGTGAGTCTATCAATAAATCTGAATTATGTCATAGCTGAATCAGCTTATGGAACTTGGTATGTGGATAGGGACCATTAAGGATATTAAGCCTGACTGTTTTTTATTCGGACAAAAGTGTGGTTGCTTGGGCAAAAGAAACATCGAAAACCGGTAGGGGACTACTGCCTTTCGTGCAATTCATAATAACTTGTTATCTTTAGGTGAAAAGAACTCACCAGGAACGATTCCAGCGTTGACAAGTTCGGTTCTTCCAAATGGCCAACACAACAGTCCGGTAACATACATGTTGACATTGACATTAATTGACGTGCTGTGTGAGCATGCGATACAGGTGTCAACCACATTGTTTGATGGAGGTTGTGTCGATGGTCGTGAATTTGAACCAAGGGAAACACCATTTACAAGCAGTTCAACGCCCAAATGTGGATTCCACGTGATTTCAAAGTGTTGCCAAGTATGTAAGACTGGGTGATAATTTACAACCAATGTCCATATCTGTGTAGTGGTTTTGACGATATAATGGAGTTGGTTGTTGGTGTAATAGAGAGCAACACCGCTATGACCGGGCAAGTTGCCTCCGCTAGACACTATGAAAGTGTTGTCAACAATACTGACAAAGTTAAGGTCGACTGCGAAGGTGTAACCATTTGACATTTGGTTTATATTGCTTATACAAGATTGTGATGTTGAGTTTAATGTGATGTAACTGGTGGTGCCATTGATGGTGATTACTGGCTTATTGTCCATTGTCTGTAGCGTAACGTGACCAGTGACCAGAAAATTGATCTCAGTACTTGTTGTTATGATAACGTTGTGTTGTATTTGCACAAACGTCATGTTGGTTGCCACGATGTCGGTTTCTAGGAAAGAATAATACGAAATACGAAGAAATAGAAAATTCATCGAATTGATAAAGGTAAGCAATTATCATAATTAGTCATAGACCTACTCCGGATCTCCACTAATATGTAGGTACAACATTAATATAGTTTTACTATTATAATCCTTGTGTTTCTTGAATATTCATATCTGGACAATAGAGTTGGGGTCAGTTGTGTTTGCATATGAATACAAAATCGGTATAATTAGACCCGATTTGTCGGTACCAACATGTAAATTAACGAGAAACACATTGCAGAAAGTTCCAGATATCATATATATGCTTAAAGTAATTATTGTACTTGTATGAAGACGTCACTTACTAGTTTGCTCGCATTTTGAACCAAAGAAGTTAGCTGGACACTTGCAGACATTTTCTCCCATGCAAGTTCCTTCATTTTGGCACCACCCTGGGGAACACAGTGCTACAATGATAAAATGAAACATTGAAGGAATACGTTTGAAAAGTTGAGAAACAAAATACCTCAACAACGCACATTAATAATTGATATAGTACCAGTTTTTGATCAAAAGTGTCCTCTTACAAGCGTTATAGTATAGTTCTATACGGACAAACAAGAAATTGGCCGAGGCGACATGTGTATGTAGCTTTGCAGACCTGTAATAGTTTGGAGCTTAAATTTTGGCCAATCAATTTCTGAGTAAATGACTCACAAAAGTGTCCGCGTACAGAAATAATGTACACTTTTTGAATGGAGTCAGTGGGCATGTCGGAGTATAATAATACTTGGGTACAATGTCATTACCAACATAAAATCTGATATCCAGTGAGTAATATTAATGACGAACCTGTGGGATCACAACCAGCAATGTCAAGACGAAAGCATGCTCTCTCCTCGGTCCTTGTTGGAACAATACGTATAGTATCTGTAACAATGGCCGGTTGTAAGGACACTTGGAAAATGTGAGTTCCGTTAATAGATGGTATATCCTGCAATATATAAAACATTTATTAAACAACTATCAATTATTAGCCCTATAACACATCATTGACCTAGTCTAATAAAAGCCATGCTTCCACTATATCAGGGCCAAAAATCTATATCGGCCCCGGGCCGATATGTGTTATAAAATCTGATTGGCTTAGAGACAGGGCCGAAAAGTGATATAAATATTGGCCCACCTTTAAAGCAATCTGATTGGCTAATAGACAGGGCCAAAAAGTGATATAGATTTTCAGCTGAAATTATGGATAATCGATTTTTCTCACTAAAATGTACATAACTTTACATTACTGAACGGAATCATGCCATATGGGTATTCATTTTCTTAGTTAGATCATTTGCTACGGACAATATTTGGATGCAAAAATCTGAAAAAAAATGTTTTTCACATTTTTCATGTCGGTCTAGTTGATGTGCTAACGCTACATGCGAAGACAAATTTTAAAGGATACTTATTTTAAATAAAATTGTCAATAAATGGGTGACTTGATATTAACCATGTTATTTGTCCTCGGGACAAACGTATTGTTCTCGAACAAATAACAGGGCTAATATCAAATCACCAATTTATTAACATATAATATAAAACTGAACACTGAAGTAATACTGTATGTGTGTTTGATTATATTTACCCATGGCTCGGTCAACACATGAGTTTTTCAACATTTGTAGCTAAGATATATGTGGAATTGCCAACCATTTGATTTTAACGAACTCAAATGTCACCAAAAGGAAAAATAAAGATGGCATTAAGATTAATAAAAAATAATGTTTCTGCATTCTCCGTCCGATTTTTCATTATATGTTTGCATATATTAAGCACATTTTAAGCTTTATGTCTTTTTGCGTAAGTAAAGTTGTAATTGATTAGAAAGTTCGTGTACTAGTATGAGTGTGTGTGCTTATCAGACAAAAATAAAGAGGCATGAATGAAATACAGTCATTTTAATTAAGGATTCGAAACGCCCAGTTTCCCGATTCGGCGGTTTATTCCTACCTAACGAATAACATTCCGTTAACATTACAAATAAATACATTTGTAGTTACTGGAGATTAATATCAAACAGTGCTACCAAACTCTTATAAAGTTTACAAACACCTTGTAGTGAATAAACCGCCTGATTTTCAATGACTTGTACAGTTTTCGATATTTTGTCGTAGCATATGGTTCACTCCACTGCTTTAATTAATTTGGAAACATTTACGAGTTTCAACCTATGGGCAAATTCAAATTTAAAGTAAAAAGCTATACGGTAATATCACTCATGAATATGACTAGTGTTCAGTTCATGTATTTCATATAAAACTAAATTGAAGTAACGTTCCTACCTGTGCGTATGTTCTGAACTGTTTAGCTGAATCTGTAGCAGCAATGTACTGTAATTCAAATTCTTTCATGAACATATCATTCTCTCCGTTTTGCCTTTTAATCATATCGAATGCGAAAACACTGACAGCTTTTGGTTCATCTAGTTTCACTTCTACATATGGATGCTTGTCTAATGCTGCTGGACACCATCCCATGTTAGCATCATCTGTACATTAAAATTCACATTGAAATTACACGCACTTATATCAGATGCCATTACAAAAAGATTCAGTTTTGCTCATAACGAACATTGTACGAGGGTTGTCCGCGAAAGTCGCGAACATTGGTTTCTACTTTATTTGTTCCAACTACATGTATATTAGCAATTGGCATATACGTACAGTCTGGTACATCGATATGTTAAAACTCTCATTGCATATACTGTTTATTTATTTATTAAAGGATATTGTTCAATATACTTTATAAATTTACAGTTAGTTCACTTATGTAACACATGATAATCTGTGTACGCTCGAATTAATTGCCTTTGATACATTGTTAATTCATTTGCTATATAATACAATGTAGTATTTAATATTTCTATGTCTACGTGATTTTTCATACATACTTTTCCCAAGTTGATCTTTACTATGTGGTGGAGCTTCAGATGAGACTGTTATCTGATCAGGTTTGATTCTACCATCACCCAGACCAAGCCACTCTGGTGTACATTCTGGAAAAAGAGAATAGTAATTGGACAGGGAGTGCAACTATAGGAACGGAACTTGAAATATACACAGGGGAATAAATAAAAACGAAAATGCCATATCCTTATGGCCAACATTTAAGGAAATGAAATTTTAGAGTTACAAAGTCTTACTTTCGTGTGTGTGTCACAAGCGCACATGCATGGGTGTTACCGAGCTGCAACACAGTTTACCCGTGAGCTTCCGACATGATTCGGTATGGCTGTGAACACTTGAAAAGACAGCAACCAGTCGGACAGTTGGTGGGTTATACTAGTTAGACAAGGCACATGTCAATTTCAATGTGCAAAGAGGGCCTACATAAATACACAATTGTGTTACATTTGTAGTCTATTTTACGAGCCCGAGTTTGTACATGCATTCTCCGCAATAGCAGTTATTGACTTTACATCAGCAAATAAGGCGAACTTTTAAAACAAGACAATATTACCAGGTTCAACATTATGGTTATATCGATGGCTTAGAACAAGAAGGTCGTAACTACCAAATCGATATATTGAAAAAACAAGAGAAAACTGTCTGTAATTTACTCTTTACCTATAGGAAAACACGTTTTTAAAACTTCATTTTGGTCAACATGACAATTTCTGATTTTCATGAAAATAGGCTCATAAGAAGCGCCTTGTGTAACAGATTTCAAATACGTATGAGGTTTATAAGGTCGTAGATACGACCTTCTTGTTCTAAGCCATCGATATGGTTGCAAATGGTGTTAGTTTTTACCTTTCCTTTGGCAAGTAGCATCAAGATATCCAGGCGCACACTGGCATGTGTTGGTCATAGTACAAATACCACCGTTAAAACATCCGCTTGGACATACATCTGTCATGATATAATACACTACCTTATGTATTTACATGTTCATGTACTACAGTCCAGATAGGATTAAAATCCAGTGACACGGTGGAATAATCCACCAGTACGATGTAAAAAAACAAGTATAAAAGCTTATACCAACAGTTCAATACCAAACTAAAGTCTACCTATTTAAGCAATGGTTTTTATCTTTTGGGTATACATTAACGATGTCGTCACTGTCAAAGTACCCTAACTAGACTTAAGTAATCATATTCTACTATGCTTAAATGACATATTTACGATGAAACATTTTGTGCTATCATTTGATCCTAGGTGATGCATGTATATTCTTGTGGTGTACATTACTAGCTTATTACTGTTACAATCAGTATGTTTGGAACAGAGCGTCTCGACTGAGGTCTTGCTGAATGAAGAACAGAAATATTACAACGTAAACTTTCCAAAGAAACTTTTTAATGTACATACTATACATATGCATGTATCTATGAAATATGCTTTACCCAATCACCATTCCAAATCAGTAAGTGGGGGAGCTGTACATGTCAATGAGTTTACTTGGCTGGTTTTACAGCCATATAAAGGCACTTTCCTTGCAAAATAACTTCCATTTTCCCCAAAAAGTCATATTTTTCTAAAAAAGGCATACATTCCGCCATGGTTCCCGTATTTATAAAAGCAACTCATTGGTATGTCTGTTTTTAAGTCATTACAGTAGATATTTTAAGGGGACGGTTCGAGAACAAAAGTGGGAGGCGGAGGTAAACAAGAATTCAGTTTATTTAAGAAAATATAAGGACTGAAGCAGACATACTTGTATTAGGTTCATACTATAACTCTAACAGAATACTAAGTTTAAACGTCTTGTTAAAACACGGGTTACTTTTATTAAACAGTGTGTTTGAAAGAATAGCCATGCCTTTCAGTACTCGTTAACAAAGTTAACGCACAAATTGGCAAATGTCACGAGCCAAACGGCATAGAATGACGATATTTATATTATAACTCTAGGGTACAAACTTTTATTTAGTTTTTGACTGAAGAACGTATGCTTCAAAAGATAGTAAAAAATATTAATTTTTTTCTTCTTTCGATTTGCAAGGTCATTGAAGTTTTTGCATGGTACAAGTTCATAAATATGTTTCATAATGGTGTCTTTGTAAGAGTCTGTTCTTTATACTATTGGTTATGTTCCCATCAAGACACATTGGCTCCTAAATTAATACTGGCATGTTGACTTTGTTTGCGAACGAGCAAGATTTGCATTGAAATTACTGTCATGCTTAAAAAAATTAGCTTTTTTTAAAATTTATAGGTGTCTAACCTTAAGTGTAAAGGTAGTATAAACATAATGCAATGCCTATTTTATCCATCAACATCAATTTGAAGACAAAAAAAAACCGTTTAGGAATAAAAACTGTACTATTTCACTATACATTATACGCTGTTACCTTAAGTAGAAAAGGTCAAATATGAACGAATTACTTAGTAATACTCAATAAAACAATTTAATAATTCGTTTAATTTTTTCAAAAAAAAAAATCACTGCAAGTATACTGTTTGACCCACCTACCGGTGCATTAACAGTTTAATGGAAATATTTTGCATTTAAATCACGAAATTCCACATGAAATGATATTTACTTAAACTTTACAAACATTCCTGTCGTTGATTATGACATTTTTCTAATAAATGAGTCTGTTTTGAGAAAATCGTAAGCCAAATCAATTTGTCAGTCGGCCGCCATTTTTGTTTACAAAAATTCCTATCACCGGTGTATTGATACAAATCCTCCCATCATGTAAACAAATCAGCATTAAAAATGGCGGGAAAATGCTGATGACGTCATTTGACACTTTCGGCAGCTAAATTGGATATTGACGCGATCAAATGCATCATTATATTTATTTTTTCATAGAAAATACAATGAATATGGTTATTTCTTAAAGAAAACAAGGTTTTTTGAGAAGATTATTTGATTTTGATATTTTATCGAACATTTTCTGCCCAAACGATGTTTGTTGATTTGTTTACATTTGTAATGAATGCTCGTGTGAAAAAAAAAACAAGTGTGACTCCAAAACGAGGCCATTAATCGTATATTCTCGGATAACACGGTATTAAGCATGCACCGGTAATTGGGTGGGTGAGTATACATGCACAAATGAAAATTTAACTTATATTCTTAATGACTGAATTTGAAACTCGGCATTTAATTAATTTGAATTAGAATCATCTTCTACACTTGCATCAGATTATTTTGAAACGCTGTTACATGTCTCATTCAATGTATTTAACTATTGTTATGTGTGTATGAAAACTGTTAGATCTGCCAGAACAGAACGTAATTTTATTTCACACAGATACGTAAATCGCTGGCCTAGAATGAGAAGGCCGTAAGTGCAAAATCGATAGTTTGAGAAAACCAGAAAAAAATGTTCGAAAATTACTTTTTACTTATGGTAAAACAAGATGTTTTAACTACAGGAGGCTGATATTTTTTATATAAATGGCCCAAAAATACTACCCAAGACCCCGTTACTGACAAGCTTCCTTGAAAAGAGAAGGAACGCTGTATGAGTTTTATTTCAACCCTCAGTGATTGTATTGACAGGAGTTTTCAGTTGTCACATTGTTAAAACGAATTTTCTCGTAAACAAAGGTGAGTGGTGTACCGGAACATTTCGTTCCTTCTATTTTCTATAAGGCTGCTTGTCAGTAACGGAGTTTTGGACGGAGTTTTGGGGCCATGTACACTCAACCGCTTTAAAAACGCACCACTATTGAAAATAATCAAAATTTGTCAAAAATCATTTTTTGTTAAAATTAATAGTTTACAGTGTTTGTTCAGTTAATAAGCTTAACCTAATTAAAGAAAACGATTTTGTTTTCATTCGGAATACCCCACCCAAAAAACTTTTTTTTGATTTTGCATGTTTTGCACGTGCAGCTCTTTCGCGTCGACCTATGTAGTCAATATTGACTTTTAACTGTACGTTGTTGGTTTACACATTGAATAAACAACATAAACAATATTTGCTAATGGTATTTTTATGTTGCGAATATCTCGAATATTTGTTCTCGATGATTGTGCCTTCGCTTCCAACTAAAAACAGCCTTGTTGTCTTAGCATGGCGGTTCAGCTGCCACCATACAATGATTGTGGGCTTAGAACATCGATTCCTAGCGAATGGCACAGTCACAAACCGACCTGGATGAAACCAGCTAAAGGTATTGAGCCCGAGCTAGGAGGAAACATGACACCGGTTGTGTCACTTTAATTGGTTCCGCGTGGCTGCACACAGTGTCAAAATAATGCTGGGTGTCAATAAACAAGCCAAAAGTACATTAGTGCACTTTCATAATTATTTCTTTCAAAAGTATCAATAAAAAGGAAAATTATTTTAGTACATTTTTAAATGAGTTTTCTCCCGTTTAGAGCCTAAAGTCCCAACTTTATGTCTTCAAGCTCCTTCATAGTGTTGATTTGAGGTACCATAGAAGCACCACGGGATATGTCCTGACAGTCTGGTGCTCATAACCAAGACTTCAAGTTTAAATGAGGCTTGAATCCATCTTAGATTTACATAATGCGCATATCTGAATCGCACTCGGTCGTATAGTATTAGCCAGACAGCCATACCGATATAACATTTATAATTCAAGATAAGTATTGCTTGAATGGTGGGAACCATCACGTCTAACATAATTCTATCCTATTACGTAATTAATCTTATGCTTTAGGAGGAGATACCACGTTCATGCATCAACGTAGCGGGCTCTTATACTTGCTTTTGAAATTGTGACTTTCACTTTCACGGGTCTCAGTGTCATCTATATTATAATTCATTTCAAACTCGTAATAATGGCATGAAAATCACACATCTCGTTGAATATAGACTGAAGATTATTAATCCGAAAATAAATAACCATAAATTAACTTTTTCGTCTCTTAAACCGATATTTCATATGTGGTGCGTTTTTAAAGCGGTTGAGTGTATATATAAATACCAGGCTCCTGTGGTTTAATCAACATGATAAATTTCGATTTGCATGAAAATAGGCTATTGGTGCTAATTTTAAATAAGTTATAGTCTTTTAAGACTTAAACAATACAATGTGTATACCATGTGTTTCACATCCATTAAGATCAATCTTCAAACAGGCTGAAGAACCCTGATACTCCTCAATGACAAATCGTAGTTTACTTGCCACCAAACTCATTCCTCCGAAACTTGTAGATGCTGAACCAGTGGCGTTCATGGTTATTTCCTTAAACATAAATGATACTTATATCTTACAAAAGTGCAATTGACAGAAGTATCACATTTTATTTTAAATTCGTAAAGTACTTTTTAATTGCAAAAGTACGTCTATAGATACTGTTAAGTCATTTAATTTCAATGGGTCGAAATTTCGTGGTTTTGGTTAAAAAATATCATTTCGATGGGACGTTAATTCGTGGATTTTGCATTTCAGGTAATAAGTACAAGAGTCAAAATTAGTGTTCTATGGGGTTTTATTTCGTGGGAGATGGTGGACCACGAAATTCGCGAACTTTTATACCAAGTATAATAAAGATTTAACAACATATGTTTACCAATTTGCCCTGTCCGACCGGAAAGTTGACGAACCCGACCCCACCATTAGGTACATATTGAACCAACACTCTCCTAGGAAACACGTTGTTTTGATTTGTTGGAGATGCTATAGTTATACCATTGATACCATATATCTGTTTGAAGTCTACGTCTAAATGTGGAGATGCACCATTTCCGGCACACCACCCAGCTACAATATACAAAACAAAATAAAACCTTACTGTCGCCTCCATCAGTTATAATACAATAATACTAACTCCGTATAGCTTGGCCAATTTGACATGAGCCTGACCTATTTGATTAGCATAATTTAACAGTCGATATATTGCCTACGTATACTACACCGATTGTATGTTTTTATAATCGGGGAGTATCACGAAGACGCTCGAGGTGTAATATATACACAAATCTGAAATACCGATATTGCACGATTAGTGGTTAGAGCACTTGCCATCTAATCTGGTGAACCGTGTTCGAATCCGGGTTGAGGCCTGCTATATTTCAGTATAAATAAAGCAAATCAAGGCTATGCTCGGCAAAAAAACCAATACTAACGAGAGAACTCTCCCATTCCAAATAATAGCAGGGAATACCATTAACTCAGGTATACCAAATTAAACCTAGATAAACAATATATCAAACATAGTTTATCGGACCGTCGGGCTAATGTTAACAACCGTCATCAATTAACTTTGAACGGACTGTAATTACTACCAACAATGCATAAGCGAAAAATGGTCAAAAACATCAACAAAGTAATGACTAATACCAAGTGTACAGTAGCATAAAATGATAGGCTTTAGCATGCTTGCCAAGTACTCCTATTAAAGTGGAGTTACTCCTGTAAATTTCTGGTTTTCCAAGTTCACATTTCTTTGAACAAAAGTTTATTTGATTCATTTTATGAACTTCTGTCTCATATTTATAACCACTAGAATGAATACATTCCTTATTTATGCATCTAAATCCCTTTTAAATCATATTTAAGTTCATACTGCGACATGTTTTGCTTTATCCCTCCTATTTAGGATTAAATTAGCTTGACAAATATAGACTTACGACACTGAAGACACATGAGCATTAGACATAAAATGAAGAAATAGTTTATGCTGTTCTGTGTTTTTCGTCAATGCTAACATATGAGCGGATAGCGCGGGTGTCTTACGCCACATCAAGAGAAACAAACATTTACCTTTAAACACATCGGATGCTAAATTTCCAGATGTCTCTGTGGCGGAGGTAAAACCAAAATTGTTGACGTACTGGGTTTCACTAAATTTGGTGTCACAAGCTGAAATAGAACAGAGAATTAAATTGTATAATGATAAGGCCAACACGTTGTTTTGTAACGAGTCGCCATCCAGCTTCAGTACGGAGTTCTAAGTTGAGGGATGGCAAACAGAGGCGAGTACCCCAAGAAAGTACCCCAATACATAGCTGGAACAGTCAATGCATCGAAGTGTCGTTAAACAATTTCAAACAAAAAAGGTGTCTTAATTGCGAATCGACCGAACAAGCAGACGTAAATGCTCTGTACTTAATACATTGGGTGTTAAAAAGTAAAGAGATAATCAGACAGGGAAGGCAGCATTTAATTTAAATAGCTTAGCATAGAAAACGCAAAGCAACAAATAGACCGCAATTACAAGACACACTGTCCAACTCACAAAAGAACCACATGCAAAAAGCTGAAATACATAATTTCGGCTTTTGAAGCAAATAAGTTAAGTTACCATTTTTCTAGGGCTCATTAAGCTGTTGAGCAACTCAAGCACCCTTTGACATTTTAACTTCCCTGGTCATTGGGCTACCTAATGAAATCTACGTTCGTGTCTCCATGGGTATATAATTTCTGTCCTGTGGGTGTTGGCAGCCAACATCGCTCTGCGGCGCCCAGGAATAGACATTGCCCATCACAGGTAACAATGTACATGTACACCTTGGTGGAGTGGAGCATGTGGGCTATTCTTGCTCAGATAAATTAACCAGTGGTCCATACGGGGGTTGAACCCCCGAAGCGCGCGCCCTACCTCTAGGCCAACACTCCCTACATACTTATGAAGAATCTTACATTGTTTATATTGAAGATAATACCACATATAGTACTTACTTGCTGAGTGTGCTATCTGCAGTGCGGTAGCCGTACACAGCATACTCATATACACGGATAACCTCATGTTCGACTGTAAAACAGAGCATGACATACGCGTATATAATATAAGCATGTATACACGATTTGGTATTTTATTCGTGCAAACATACTTATTTCGAAAACAATGCAATAAATTCGGTAAATATATTGTATAACCTTCTAAGTATTCATTAAATTTTAAAGGGACTCAACTCCAGTTGGTAAAATTGCAAAAATTATCAAAGAGTTCTCTTAAAATCGCATTTTTTGCTTGACCTACCTAATGCATTAATTTTATATACGAATCTGGACTCATTCGTCTAGAAGAAAAATAATCGCATGACGTCAGATTATTAAATTTAAAATAAAATAATCTGTCGCGTGACTTACACTTTAAAATATATATTCAATGTTGTGTAGCGTAGGGCGGTGTTTAAATGCCGAGAAAAGCCGTTATCTTCTTACCGATGGTAAAACATGTTCGGTAGTTTTCACCAATAGCGCCTTTGATCGTAATGCAAGTTGTAAGAATACTTAATGGATTCGTTTAACATAGTTTTGTGATTAAAACGTTTACAAAAACGTGTTTTATCATCGAAATTGAGTTTAGTCCCTTAAAAGGGCAAGTAACGTAACAATGGTTGTATATTTAAGTGACATAAGCTATTGAAGAACCCGGCAAATTGCTAAAAATAAAACACCTTTCCCGGCTTGATTCTGTTATTTAATGCCAGGTGCCAATAAAACGAATAGGTATGTTTTTATTATTTAATAATAGCGGATGGCTCTCTCATCAGGCCTAGCAGGAAAAACGATCACAAGGATACAGCATTTGTCATTAACTGCAAATTAAAACTTTGGATGGGTTTCGTGTACTTTTATTCAATCCTCGAAAAAATAGACGATTCTTATAGTTTCAACCGACGATTTAGGGTGTTCTAGAACACTTTCGAATGAAAACGGACAATTGTTGTCAATTCGCATGTCCAATAAATCACAGAGAGAGCTGTTAAAGCTGAAGCGAAAAATGATCTAATGGATATGAAAGCATAATTGTTATCAGCTCTTCATTTTTTTTAAATCGTCAGACATAGCTCTTTACCCTTTTAAAAAACTTTTTGAGACGTTGACGTATATTCCATTATGTCGGTGAGAGTCGTGCAGAAATTAAAACAAGATCACCACTAAGATTTCCAATAGGGTAACTCAAAATAGGACAACGAGTTTTTGAGAATTACTTAACCTTAGCCAGAATACCAAACTTGTCTAAAAATTTAACATAGAGACAACTTTGTGGAAAAGCATTTTATTCATCAACAAACAGACTGGAAAGGGGGAAAATACAGATGCTTCGGAATGGCCATGGCCACCCAACTCTAAACATAACGTTAAATAATTAAATATTAACTTACATAAAGTGTCCAGATTTTGATCGTGATGTCCACAATACGTTCCCGACAAAGTCAATGGATGTTTTAAAATAATGTATTATTTATAAAGTTCAGTTGGTTGATAAGTGTGAACACATGCCTCGGTTACCCGGACATTGTACAAATAAACTTGCGAAATCTTCATGATAAACTAGTTTTATTGATAAAAAACGCGATACAAGGAGGGATATATGCACCGGGAAGTTAAAAACTCCCGGGAGTTGAGTAAGTACAGGTTAGAATTTTAGATGAGCATTGGGGTTCCTAAACAAAATATATCTTAACACCATAGTTAGCATAGTAACCCTCACCGGGCTGGGTGGGATTCGAACCCACGACCCCCAACGGCAGGGGAAAGCGCCTAGCACTGAAGTGACCGCGACCTTACCGATTGCACAAAGAAGTTGCCCAAATGACGCTGATATGGTCGTTGTCACTACAGTACCATGACGTGCAGGCGAGAAATGTTGTATTATCGCTGATGGCAAAAAGGTACATGTAGTTATAATAATTAGAGCTAATACAACCTAAAAGGTTGTTCGTCCCTTTCGTTCAAGGGTTGGCTCAAATGTTTGCAAGCTTGCAAAGTGTCGATTTACCTGGGTCATGAATACCTTTAACGTATTGGACATGATCATGCTTTTCAATGTGTGATAGAAGTCCATGATTGTACACATTATCAGGCCATCGACATCTGAAATATGCAGTACACTTGCCCATCTCAGGTCAATATAATGTCCGCTTTTATATTTATTGTCATCAATCCATCACATTATATATACCTCGGTGCAGCGATTGCAGGATAACATCCAACATCAATTATGTCACCAATGTTTACCCTTATATGTCACCAATGTTAACCCTTGTATGTCATCAATGTTTACCCTTGTATGTCACCAATGTTTATCCTTGTTTGTCACCAATGTTCACGATTGTATGTCACCAATGTTTACCCTTGTTTGTCACCAATGTTTATCCTCGTAAGTCACCAATGTTTACCATTGTATGTCACAAACGTTTATTCTTGTTTGTCACCAATGTTTATCCATGTGTGTCACCAATGTTTACCATTGTATGTTATCAATTTTTACCATTGTTTGTCACCAATGTTTACCATTGTATGTCACCAATGTTTACCCTTGTTTGTCACCAATGTTTATCCTTTTTGTAACCAATGTTTACCATTGTATGTTATCAATGTTTATCCTTGTATGTCGCCAATGTTTACCATTGTTTGTCACTAATATGTATCCTTGTTTGTCACCAATGTTTACCCTTTTTTGTAACCAATGTTTACTATTGTATGTTATCAATGTTTACCATTGTATGTTATCAATGTTTATCCTTGTATGTCACCAATGTTTACCATTGTTTGTCACTAATGTTTATCCTTGTTTGTCACCAATGTTTACACTTTTTTGTAACCAATGTTTACCATTGTATGTCACCAATGTTTATCCTTGTATGTCACGAATGTTTACCATTGTATGTCACCAATGTTTACCCTTGTTTGTCACCAATGTTTACCCTTTTTGTAACCAATGTTTACCATTGTATGTTATCAATGTTTACCATTGCATGTTATCAATGTTTATCCTTGTATGTCACCAATGTTTACCATTGTTTGTCACCAATGTTTACACTTTTTTGTAACCAATGTTTACCATTGTATGTCACCAATGTTTATCCTTGTATGTCACGAATGTTTACCATTGTATGTCACCAATGTTTACCCTTGTTTGTCACCAATGTTTACCCTTTTTGTAACCAATGTTTACCATTGTATGTTATCAATGTTTACCATTGCATGTTATCAATGTTTATCCTTGTATGTCACCAATGTTTACCATTATTTGTCATAAATGTTTACCTTGTTTGTCACCAATGTTTACCCTTGTGTGTCACCAATGTTTGCCCTTGTTTGTCATCCATGTTTACCATTGTATGTTATCAATGTCAGACCATTGAATGTCACTAATGTTTACCCTTGTATGTCACCAGGGTTTACTAAGATCAGTGTTTACCGTTGCATGATACCAGTGTTTACCATTGTATAACACCATTGTATGTCACCAGTATTTACATTTGTATGTCATCAATGTCAAACCACTGTATGTCACCAGTGTTAGCCATTGTATTTCACCAGTGTTTTACATTGTATGACACCCGTGCTTATCATTTTTTGACACCCGTGCTTACCATTGTATGACATCAGTGCTTACCAATGTATGACACCAGTTTTTACCATTGCATGACACCCGTGCTTACCATTGTGTGACACCAGTGCTTACCATTGGACACAATCAGTGTTTACTAATGTTAAACTCAATGTCTTCATGCATAGTGTTTACTATAATTATTCGTAATACATGTTTAAACCAGTGTTTACTTTTGTGTGACAGTTGTGTTTACCAGTATTTATGCACCAGTCAATAGTTTCCCCCTCGGGCCGCGGATTGCGACTCAGGAGGGATTAGACAGTATTTTGATGTCTAAATCCCCACCTAGAGACAATGTCTGATGTCTTAATACCAAGGGTCGGGATATGTAATCACGTAGTAATTTCCGTGTCTTTGAATCTTGCCAAAGTATATTCCATTGACTCGAAGTCGCAAAGGTTGTCAAGTTCTAACCTGTCGGGAAGTGCTTTTTTCTTAAATGTAATAACCCCTGTATCCGGGCACCAGCGTTTACCATACTGTGCTATCAGTATAATTATGCACGTGTGTATCTCCTGTGTTTAATATGTTATGAGACCTGGGCCCGAAATTACAACCAATACTTACACTCTGCACACAGCACTCAAAATATTGAAATTCCTTCTTTTGAGGTTCAAAGCGACATTTTTGAGAACGAGAAGTTGAAGTTATGTTGAATAGATGCTAAATATTATCATTTCCTTGTTTCCAATTGAAATTTAGTGTATTTGTAAGATTTAAGTGAAATTTATCAGCCTGAGTGCAAAGTGTGGTACTCAGATTCAAAAATTACATTTTAATCTCAAAAATAGTATGTAACTGCATAGATAATGTATCAAATGCTATTTTCAATATTCAAATAATAATTCTATACATTTTCCGCATTTATATCTGCACTCTAGGACAAATAATAGCTCATTATATAACATTTTCAATATTTGAGTGCCGAGTGCTACGGAATACCGTTAGGGCCATCGTGGTTATACATTAAAATCCAGAGGGCGACAATGCGATAGTGCGATAGTACGATGGCGACAATGCGATAATACGATGGCGACAATGCGACAGTACGATGGCGACAACGCGATAGTACGATGGCGACAATGCGATAGTACGATGGCGACAATGCGACAACGCGATAGTACGATGGCGACAATGCGATAGTCATATCGTACTGTCGCCATCGTACTATCGCATTGTCGCCATCGTACTATCGCGTTATCGTACTGTCGTCATCGTATTATCGCATTGTCGCCATCGTACTATCGCACTGTCGCATTGTCGCCATCGTACTGTCGCATTGTCGCATTGTCGCATCATGGCCCTCTTGTTGAGTAATTGTCCTTTGTTATTTAAAATACTTATTTTTTTGTCCGGAGCATATCTTTAAAAGTATTTGAGATATTGTCTTGAAACTTGATACATATATAGATCTCATTGTGTGGAGTTCTAGTAAGCTTGACTATTCAAGGAATAGCGGAGCTCTTCTTACCACGGTGTTGTCGTTGGTTAAAATTTTCGTACCAGTCCAATTTTTAGCACACCTGTTACACTGTGACATTGTGAGCTTTTGAGATTTTGTGGAAACTGTCATCAGACTGTCCATCCATTAGTCCGTCAAACTTTTGCCTCAAATTACAAAATATACTTCTCCTAAACCTCTGGGTCAATTGGTACCAAATTTGGTAGAAATGATCCTTTGGTGGTCCCATTTCAAAGTTGTTCAAAAATGGAATTTCATGAGGAACTCTGGTTTCCATGGCAGCCAAATTTTAAAAAAATCTTCTACGATGCAGCAAGGCCCAGAGCTTGAATATTTGGTGTGAAGCATTGTCTAGGGGACAAGTTTGTTAAAATCATGACCACCGGGTAAGATTGGCCCCGCGGCATATATGGTTTTGTATAGGAAAACTCGAAAATTGTTCTCCAGAACCACAAGAGCCAGAGCTTAGATATTTGACATGTAGCATGGTCTAATGGACCTCTACCAATTTTGAAGTTTGATTAAATCATAACCCCAGGGATCAGATAGACCCCTCCTCGGGGCATCTCTGGATTCGGATGGGAAAAACTAAAAATCTTCACCAGAACCACATTTCCTAGACCTTAGATATTTGACATAAATTGTCCTTAAATTCAAGTCCTTCAAGATATTGCCTTGAAACTTTGCATACGTGTTTATGATCACACTCCCCATCAAAAGGCGCGAGTAGATAACTCTGTGAATAATAACTGAAAAGAAGTGGGGGTATACTGTTTTGCAAATGTTGATGGGCCGGTCCGTAGACCTTTTTGTTCTGATCAATAACTAGAGATTGCCTTGACCTAGGGTAGTCAAACTTAACAGGATGGTTGCTTGTATTAAGTAGATGAAGCCTAATGTTTTTGGGATCAGTAGATCAAAGGTCAAGGTCCCTGTGACCTTACATTAAAACACAGTTGCAGCTAAATAACTAATGAACAATTTGACCAATGGAAGTGAAACTTCATAGCATTATTGCTTATATTCAGTAGATGATACTTATCAGTCGAAAAGTCAAGGTCACTGTGACCTTATGATAGAAAAGGATTTTGGCTCAATAACTGGAGATTACTTTGACCTAAGGTATTCAAACTTCATAGGATGATTGCTTGTATTAAGTAGATGAAACCTACACTTTGGGGTTAGTAGGCAAAAGGTCAAGGTCACATGACCTTACATTGAGCAAGGTTAGTCAAACTTCACAGGATTATTCCTTGTATTGAGTCGATGAAACCTAGTATTTGGACTCAGTAGTCGATTGGCGATAGTCGACAACGCGATAGTACGATGGCGACAACGCGATAGTACGATGGCGACAATGCGACAACGCGATGGCGACAACGCGATAGTACGATGGCGACAATGCGACAGTACGATGGCGACAATGCGACAGTACGATGGCGACAATGCGACAACGCGATAGTACGATGGCGACAATGCGACAACGCGATGGCGACAATGCGATAATACGATGGCGACAACGCGATAGTACGATGGCGACTATGCGACAGTACGATGGCGACAATGCGACAACGCGATGGCGACAACGCGATAGTACGATGGCGACAATGCGACAGTACGATGGCGACAATGCGACAACGCGATAGTACGATGGCGACAATGCGATAGTACGATGGCGACAATGCGACAATGCGATAATACGATGGCGACAATGCGACAACGCGATAGTACGATGGCGACAATGCGACAGTACGATGGCGATAGTACGATATGACTATCGCATTGTCGCCATCGTACTATCGCGTTGTCGCATTGTCGCCATCGTACTATCGCATTGTCGCCATCGTACTATCGCGTTGTCGCATTGTCGCCATCGTACTATCGCATTGTCGCCATCGTATTATCGCATTGTCGCCATCGTACTATCGCACTATCGCATTGTCGCCCTCTGGATTTTAATGTATAACCACGATGGCCCTAACGGTATTCCGTAGAGTGCAGAGTGTAAGTATTGGTTGTAATTTCGGGCCCTGGTGTTCGTTACCTAAGCGGGCGCTACGTAGTGCTTTCCACGGGAGGTAACTGAATAAAGGCGCTCGGTAGCGCTTTGCTTAGGCAACGGACACCAGTGTTTACCACTGTCTGGCATCAATATTTACTATTACATGTCATCAGATTTTACCACTGTGTGTCATTCGTAGTTCACATTACGAAAAACCCTGGTCATTATTCATACAGTTTTATATATTCGAACGCTAATCTAGCGATTTCATTTCTGTTAATGTAGTCATAATGAGCGTTAATATTTTCTCAAAAATAGTTGACCACACATTTGGAAATGGTCTGCAAATATTAATACAAGTGAAAACGATTGGACAATTATGTTTAAACACCATTTTAAATGTACAATAGTTTAAATACGTTAGTGCGACTTAAACGATACGAATAACTCAGTCATTAATCATAAGATGGCAAGCCACGGATGACCTAGGACGGTTCCAAAGTTGATCAGTTCTATAGTTAAAACCACAAAGTTAATCTGACCTATGTACGGACGATCTAAACCTATTGTAGCTACCAGATTACGATAAAATATATTCATTCAGTAAATATTTCAACTATTATCGGCTATAGAATTAGTTTAATCTTTTCATTTTTGGAATTATTTTAAGCCACAAGTTAATAAGTTCACATCTATGACTGCCGGGTTTTTATTTTATAATAAGGACCGGGTTTTTTGTTTGTTTTGATTTCCTCTAAAGTCGACAGCTTATCAAAAACCCATTAGTCTACATGCATTGCTCTAGAAAATAAGTAATGAAAACGTACAGTGTATACGTATGTTAATATGTAATGATTGCGATGAGTTGATGCAAGATTGAATACTTTTTAGCCAGTTTGACGTACTAGTAATCTAAATTCCGATCATAATCACTTCCGTTTCCTGTTCCTTAATACCCTTTAATACCGATCAGCTAGGTACACCACAGCGTATAAACCATAACACTACATATCATTTATTGCGATGCTATACATATAGTATGACTTATTGTGAGCAAAATTACGATCATGTGACATCGTATCACGGTGTTGGTTAATCGGGTTCCCTGGTGTAATCCGTACTCGCCCGTACTCAATATTAGCTGTGTTAAAATAGAACATGGAACACGTTCCGGTATTGGTTGGCTGACTATTTCAGGTAAAGAGGTTTGACCCTACCACTTCTGTTCCTTTCAACGCGCGGAGTCATAATTTAAATGTTCGTAAATGCTTGTGCGATACGATAAAGGATTTTCTTAGAGAAGTCCAAGATGGCGCCCAAGATGGCCGCCAAAACGGTGATGAGTTTTCAGAGTGCTCTGTCCTGGAACATGGAACAATCTCTCGACACTGTCCAACTTTTACTGAGAGAAATATAACTTTGTTTTCAAACTTGAAACGCGGCAAATTCAAATTGATTTGAAATCCGGATTTGTTTTGTGCAAAATATCAAGTTATGCTTAGACCTCGAAATGCGATGCTTTCAAGGCGGAATATCAGGATTATAAAGTCAAGACACATAAAATACAGTTTATACATTCGTATTTATTGGCAAGAACATAAACAAAAATATGATAAAATGTCAAATATAACAACAATTGCTGTAGCCCCGTTGTATGCAAAGTAGAAAAATGAATTATTACGTAAAAGTGCAATAACCCGTTAACCTAGCTATTCAACTTGAATATACGTATGTATGTATTTTAATAATAAGTAAAAAAATGTAATTATACTTTGTAAAATATAAAGATAACATTGCTATATATGTAAATAAATGAATTACAAATAAGAACAATACTCGTATCGTATATCATAAAAAAATTACACATTGTAAATGACTGTAAAATGAATAATAAAAACGTAGTTAACAGCGATCATTGAAAGACAATATGAAACGGTTCGAGTAGCATAGGGAAGGGTAATGCAGATCAGTAATAAACAATATACATATTGTCTACTGTTACAGTCCAGTAAGAACAAAATACAGTGACGCAGTGGAACAATCCACTAGTACGGTGTAAAAACAAGTATAAACGCTTATGTCAACTGTTCAATACCAAACTAAACTCTACCTGTTTAAGCAATGGTTTTAATATTTTGGGTATACATTAACAATGACGTCACTGTCAGAATACCATAGCTGGACTATACCAATTATTATCTATATCTATAGAACTGCGAATGAACATGATGGTGATCTAACGACGTACTCGTCGGACTGCTGGTCTGTGTATGTGTAATTATTTAAACCTCTTGGTCAAGGATAACCCATGAAAGTGCAAGCACTTATTTCCAATGGGGTCCAGTGTTTTTGCTGAAGGGACAGCAGGTGGAAGAGACAGTGGTGTGATACAAGGTATCCGGGCGCGATGCCCTAGCTCTTTCCGAAGAGACACCTTGGTTCTTTAACGTGCCCGGTTGCTAACAAGTTAATCTCTAATTAGGTGGGAAACACAGAAAAGCGTTTCAGAAATGATCAAATGCCCCGGCCGAGGATCGAACCCGGGACCTCTCGATCAGCAGTCAAGCAGGCTATCCGCTCGACCACCGACCACCGTCTGCACAATAATGAGATACTCTAGTTTCGATTTCCACACCAGATATTCTATGTAACAATGGAAACAGTTTTATTTTGTTCTGCGATCACAATCCCTTTATACCCGCCGTCAGACATTTGAATATGAGTATGTATGTATGTAAAATATAAAACAATGTAAATGACTTGAAATGTATAACATCAATAATGCTGCCTGTAAAGACGCGTCAATGTATAGTAGGCGAAAAAGGTCGCCTTCTACAACAACATACTTAGTATGTTTATGTGATTATTAGTCGTCCAAGACCAAGTTTATGTATTTACGTATGTCTAAATGACCTTCTGGAATTAGATTCTCTAAATAGGGCCTATGCACCCGATTTGTGATGACTTTAACCATGGAATAATTAACCCCCTTAGTATGGCTATAGTCCATTTACTTATCAATTTTCTCAGCAAAGTAGACATTCGCTAATTTACACCGCCAGTCTAGTATTGTACTTTCTGTACATATGATCAAAAAATGATTTTAACAATCGAAATATTTCACTATCAATTTTTGAACGTCTATAAAACGTGTCCACGTTACAGTACGACGTCGTACCGAAAGTGTAAACTGTTTCCGGTAAACTGACGTCTGGTACTTGCACGTGAAGAGGTAGATTAACTTCCGCTCTCTGACCGAAGTTATTTATAGCACAAAGTACGTCATGAAGAACGCCCTCTAGCGTCACTATCTGACCAAACAGGACTGGAATGACGTCATTGACGTGCGGTTTTATAAAATCCAAAGCTGATAAGACGCCAATAACTTTCTGGTAATCAGCAGCAACATCAGTTGACTGAAATAAAATAAAATGTTTTGTTTATCAAATTATCACAATTTATTATCTTATTGATTTGAAAGCAAGTATGGTTTTAAGTCAAAAGGAATATGGAAATGAGTGGCAAACTGATATTATGATTGTCGTTATGGCTATAAAATGAACACTACATATACACTTATAATTGTTGCAACAAGTCTTTAAAGTTTTTTGTTTCATCATTGAGTCTCAGATTCCAGCTTAATTCTATTTTAAAAGCAAAGATTATGTATACCAAGTAAATGATTGGACACGATATTCTACCATTTGTACTATATGCATGCATTGTTTATACTATATTAGTAACAGAATATGCATGTACCGTATGTTATTAATGAGCTGAATGACTCAACCATTTAAAAAACTGTGTTTCAAAATTAATTTGATAAATTTCATCAACAAGAAAATATGAAATAAGACATACCATATCGGCATATGTGACAATGTTTGCTATTTCCGGTATGAGTGCGCGTGCGCAAACTGAGTCAGATTCCATGATTTCCGTTCTCCAAATATTCAATGTGTTTATCTGTAAATATAAAGGCAAAGGACACTAATTAACAATTGTGAAACTACACGTAATTAATATGAAAGAGCTATAGGATGGGATAGGTATATTATATTTCCTAATGAATGTAATTAAGATCGCTTCGATAAGTTTGTAAATTTCCGCCGATTATTTTATGTAAATGCTGCATATGACCGCTCATGCTAGGATTACAGTAAATAAAGCAGAGAATGGAATCCAATACTGCCGTATATTGCATGCCGAATACTTGTTATAATCTGATTTCGTGGTCGAGATCAACATCAACTACAAAGGTAACTGTATCATTGATAAAGACTCAAACTGTAAAAAAATATAAAGAAAATACAAAAGAAGGATTTTTTTCGTTATCAACGATACAGTTACCTTAACTATAAACCCGGTCTCCGAGAAATTTATTATTTAGTTTATAATAATTTAATTCTAGAATAACATGTACAATTATTACTAGATCTATAACTTATTATACGTTTAAAATGTTGTCTGATTCTTAAAATATACATCCCATACATTAAGATTTAAATATAAAAGATAACACACTTAGTCATAATCGTTTAGTATATAAATATCGACGCGAAATACTAATTTCAAGTTATAAAACCGTATTTAAGTTATTCTATAAGGTCGATGTGTATAGAGACTTTAAACGTTTTGTTGTCAAACAATCAGAACGTAATGTAGGTCAGTATGCTACTACTCTATAAAAACATTCTGACAATCGAACCGTTGTAATAAAGCTGGGATGGTATTCACAAGGCCTCTCAGTGGAAAACTTAGAAGTTTTATAAACATCAAAATTTATTCAGTATGTCAGCTAAAGATAGAATCAACTTATTGATGTTTGTGCATTAGTTTAAACCATTGTGTAAAGTGCTACAATTATCTGTAAGAAAACACTAAGATGTTTTGTGAATACCACCCCAGGTCACAAGTGTGAGCTTGTATTCAGAGGAAGACGGTGAACCTGAATGTTCTGATTTTAAACATTGGAGAACGTACTGGGTCCTTATTCACCAACATTATAAGTCTAAATTTCAGACTTAGACATAAATTGACAACATTTATAATCACTGCCATTTCTTTGCAATTAGACTTAACCATGCGAAATTTTATCTGATTATTTGTACAAATGTATTTGGAATACGGAATATGTATACCGATTTATATCAAAATCGGTACATTTCATGAAAGCAAATATAATATTTGGCAATATAAAGTCTAAGTCTGAGTTTTAGACTTATAACAATGTTGGTGAATAAGGACCATGTTCCATGCTCAAACTCCGTACTCCAGTTGGAGCATTTTCTTAGTTATAACAACTGTTATAACTACTTTATTACTGAATGGAAAAATATTATAGGGGTCCATTTTTTTAATAAGATTGCCCGATACCCCACCTGAGACTAAGTACAAACTAGTTGATGGATTCCTGTCCAATAAAAGGAAGAAGAAATAATTCGCTTCAAGTTGGCGTTGGTTTTGATGCACAATTCTAAAAAAGCTGGGTTTTTTCAAGTCTGAGCATGGAGTATAGAGTTTGAGTGCGAGAATGGTGACACGTTTATAATCACCGGGCCTGATTATAGAGAAACTGAGAGTAATACTAATTTAGGAGCGGGTTTTGTTTAATTTTGTGAATATGTAATGTTTACTTACATAATATAATTTGATAGAGTTAGTTACTGCTCTAGCACTCCGGAATGATTTGGTGACCACACGATGAGGGCGGTGATCATTGTGTCGGCTTTGTGTCAAAGTAGGATTCTCTCTCAAGCTACCTCCACATACTGTGTGATTATATGTTGATGCCACGGTCAAACATCCAGCAAATATAGAAACCACTGAAAAATGGAACAAATATAATAATAAATATTATTAATTAAGCAATAACTCTGAAAGCGTACATTTACAATGTGATCATTAATTCTTAAGTATATACATTTTTAAATAATAAGCATGTATGATAATAATTTGGCAATATTATTTTACATTTATTTATGTCACATTCTGTGTAATGGTACTAAAACCCTGATCAAAAGTCAGATCTGAACCGTCCGTCCCTCTACCCTTTCTACATAAGGTCTTCCTAGTACATAGTCAACACACATTTGTTTAAATATATACATGAAATGCAGACATTATTTTTTAAAAATAACCCATCGTTTTAATAAGTAAGATGCCCAATTTACTCATTTGTAAATCGCTGGCTCTTAGAATGAGAAGGTCGTAAGTATAAAATCGATATATTGAGAAAACAAGAAAAAACTGTCTGCAATTTACTCTTTACTTATGGTAAAACAAGCTTTTATAGCTTCATTTTGGTCAACATGGCAAGTTGCGATTTTCATGAAAAATAGGCTCATTAGAAGCGCCTGATACGTGAGATTTCAAATATGTAAGAGTCTTATAAGGTCGTAAGTAGTAGTTACGACCTTCTCATTCTAAGCCATCGAAATCGTCATTATAATTTAGTAATAAGAGTTTCATGTTGATCATAATCATAATTTGTTTACCAGCTAAAATATTCATTGTTGTATATATTTTTCAATTTAAATGTATAAAAAAAGTTTATAATAAAATAATTTATCCTCGATGAATTCAAATATTGAATATCTACAAATGATTTCTTTTTGTAAGATGACCATTTTAACCAAATTGATGCATATATATGTAAAATATTTGGAACCCACCTTTTCCGACAAATATCCCAGAGCCCGATAAAAATATACATTTCTAATATAAGAATACAGACAGAGCACTCTGTAATTTCCTGAATCGTCAATCTGTCACAATGTCCACTTCATCCGGACACTTGGGTTTACACCTCGTTAAACGATTAATTCTCCCACAAGCTTGACCAACCCATGTATAATACAATTATACATACAACCAATAATACGGCTGATCAATGTATAGGTACTTAAAGACCTAAAAATAAAAAAAATACACATGGAAATTTCAAAGCCGGAAACCAATAACCGAATTTTAAAGCTTAAACAGTTTCGTACGAAACTCAAAAAGTTAGATCTAACGTTACTTTAAGACAAATTCAATTGTTACCATATAGTTAATGTTGAATTTTGCATAATGACCTTCCCACCATCAACATTCGACACCTTGCCCTAAACGGAATACAAAACACTGTCACGATATATTATATTACATGTAGTACAATTTAGATTTAAGATGGAGGAATGTTGTGCTTTGAAACAACACAAAGGTTTCATTTTGCAACATAGTAGCTCAGCATATTAAGACTGTTTCGTTAATTTCAAAAGGGCACGTAGGAGTTAAATACTGTTTGCCGATAGTTTGTTCTTCTGATGTGTACATTGGTGTAGTCATCTTCGTGATTCGTTGGTTCTTGTCCCGGTTGGATTTGATTGACTGGGGCGGTGAAGAGGTGCGATAGCTAATGTTGGAATAACTTTGGCCTGATACTTTTGTAATGAATGTAACATACAGTAAAGCTCCTAAGGTTTACATTGATGACATGTTTCTATTTGATGAATTCATTTTATGCATGCCTTTGTACTGGTGTAACAATTCATTCAAGGAAATATGATTAAACTATAAGTGGACGGTCGACTGTCGTTTTTATTGAAACTGCTCAGTCTCACTTTTCTTGTTCACTTTTATGTTAGTCCTTGTGACGTATATAAATACGTCATATAAGTACACTTTTAGTCTGAGTTGTTTTTGTATGTTATGTTTGTTCCTTGCTTGCTAGCTCTCTTGTTTCGGTTGAGTGCTGTATGCCCGAGTACTAATTAATTGCCATTTGGGAGCAAAGCTTTGGCTGGAGCAAACTGTATGTTTTAGATTGAAACAAACTGTCAGGTTGGAGCAACCATTCACTTGTTGGGAGCGATGACCTAGAGGTAGTGCGCGCACTTCGGGATCGAGAGGTCCCGAATTCAATCCCCGTCTGGACCAGTGGTTAATTTATCTGAGCAAGAATAATATAAGCATGGTTCACTCCAGCAAGGTGTAAATTGATACCGTGAGGACAGTGTCTATTTCTTGGCGACACAGATCGCGGTTGGCTGCCTTACCCACATGAGAGAAATAGTCTTTCTCCGAACGTAGGTTTCCATACTTAGCCTAATGGCCAGGGGAAGCTAGAGCGGCTTAACAGCTTAAAACTGCCCTAGAAAAATTATAACTTACTTTGTTAGACTGACCAATCATCGAGTTGGTATGGCTCAAATACATAAGCTATAATAATAAAGCGTTTGTCTCATGCCTTGTCGATTACCCTACTTAGTTTAGTAGTAGTTATAATTCAAGCTAAAATTTTTGCACAACAAACTTAAGTCACGAAAAAAAACCCTGCGCTCCTTAACAGTGACATTAGGAATAACTGATGACTGTTTGTGGTGAAGCTATCCTGGTGCTATCGCGTACAGGTCTGTGTAGGGTCTAAATATGGCAATTCTATTATTCTCAACATAGAGTAAAGGCGATGTCCTGTATTCCACTGATGTAGCGTTATTTATAAATATAACGGCGTCAATATTGATCTTCTTCTGGTTACGTTTTATCAATTTGGTTTACCAAAATCAATTAATATTGTATTTAGTTGTTTTAAACTGTGGTCCGGGCGTACATGTGGTATTGTATAGTTGCAAACTACAGTGTTACCCTATACGCTTGTGCAAATTGTTTTGTTTTATACCACACAAAGTCATACATGCCATATTGTGTGGAAGCCTATGCAGGAGATTGGTGATTGAAATGCAGGAGACTTCAATGAAATGCAGGTGATTTTTCTAGCTCAAACTTTAAACTTAAATAAATGAGGTTAATACGCAGTATTCCAAGAAATGCAGGAGATTTTATCAATTTGCCTAAAATTATTCGGGAGTAGAGTCTCAAATGCAGGAGAATCCTGCATGATGTAGGAGATCTGGCATGTGTGCAAAGTGGACGTATTACATTTTTTGCATAAACTAGTACATGTATTTAAACATCGGCTTGTATACAGTTGATAGGTAATTATAATTAATCATAATAAGTTTGTAAGATATTGTTTAGACACTCGTAATATACATGTATAAGGACACAAGTGTGTCTCTGTGGGACATGTTTTGGTGTTGCCACTATTCCCCGCGTCTAGCTGTTGCGTAAAGACCACCAACAACTAGTAAAAATGGTCTAAAACTAGTTCTTTCCTGGAAAATGAGTGGCCGCCCTTTCTTGCCAAACTTGTAACAACAGAAAGTAACATCATAGATGTTGGGGATCTCAACAAACACATTGACAATATATTGAAGCTAAGTTCACTAGTACTCTTGAGTCTTGCGGCATGCGATAGCATGTTACTTGGGCAACACACGTGGCTGGCCACACATTGAAATGCCTCTCATTTTGCAGTACCTGTTGTATTTAAAGCTTGCGAAACTGTAAATGCACTGTCAACAGCACCCAGAGACAGTAAAAAAACAACCGACTTTCAAGAAAGCGCGGGAAACGCACTATTTTACAAACGCTTACCCGGGTTATTAAGGTTTTACTTCTAAAAATAAGTATTTTATTATTTCTTTGAAGTATATGGATCTCTTTAAATGAGCCTCGGTTATACCTTTGGAGACGGTTTCTTGTTAGCAGTGGATGTTTTGACCCTTCTCTTGAACACAAAAAACTTTTGTCCTTATTGAACATTGGACTTATGTGGCATAGTGAACAGTGAACACCGACTGGTGTAGGGGTCTCTTTAAAGGTAGCTTCGGTTATCCCTTTCGAGAAAGTTTCTTGTACGAGAGGCGCCCAACTTATATTTGAACAGTGCTGAATGTCCGATATCTTCCATCTTTCACGATATAAATGAAATATCTTTCTTGAACAGTGAGAAGTAATGTGTCAGGCATCATATACAATAATTGTTTTGGATATTTGCAATATGGTCCCAACCGAAATTGCCAATTCTGTAGAGGATGTTGCTTTTGTCTTTTTGAAGGCCAAACACTCCAAACGAATCGCCGAGAGGAAGTTGAAGAAACATTGGTGTTTCGTTTTTGGGAAGATAATCAGTAGTAATCGTCACTAGAAGGGTGGTTTTTGTCATGTTGCGCCCATAAATGAAATAACACAAACTATTAAAAATGCCAAAAGTGACTATTTCTTTGATAATCGTACTAATTGGGTGTATGGTGACGAGGAAAACAAAATAACTAAAATGTGGTTTTCGACGAAGTTAAGAGTATTCATTGTAACTAAAGCAGAAATTTCGAAAATATTACTAGCCAAACTCCGAAAATATTGGTGTTCACAAGCGCAAATACAAAACAAAATTTAAAGGGAGGCAATCGTCTTTAACCATCAAATATACTACAATAGAACGGTTATATCGATAACTTTGTCGCCTCTGATGAGACAATACATTTACATTGAGATATTTGCGGTACACGACCAGACTGCTATATAAGAAATATCCACGACCCTACCAAGAAGTTGACATTCGTTATGCTACATGGTTAAGCAGCCGGTTTCATTACATGTGCTGTTGTTTGTTATAACTAATCAAATATAACTCATATATATTCTACAAACGGGCAAATCAGCGCACGGTAGTATTCAATTTATGTTCAAAACCGTTTCAGGACAAAATGTACCCACATGGCTTTCCTGGTGACAATTTTTCAAATCATAGTGTTTGGCCTAGGCCAAGCACCATACACCAACACAATCACACCTTTCGGTATCTTAAGAACACGTATTTAATGTTTATTGAGCGATTATAGTATAGAACAAAGTCAAACAACGCTGCATCCAAAGAATTGAAATCTTGAAGATAAAGCAACACTGGTTACAATCAATACATTTTCACAACATTGGTGGGATATTTTCAGTCTTAAAAAGAATCAAAAGGATGCCCGAACAAAAATGTGAATGTTTGGTTCTAACTGAACTACAAATACAAAAACAATGGGTGAATATGTTTATTGACACATTAAATGAAGACTTTTATACTATACAATTACATATTGAATGTGGGATGTTCAACACTGTTCAAATATAAGTGGGGCACCTCTCGTAGCAGTGGTATTTTTATGTGTTTATTTTTTTAAGAATAAAATACTCAGTTGACCTTTAAAGTATATAGAGCTATATCGGAAGATATTTTTTAAAAAGTTTCAAAAACTGAAAAACAATTATGCTTTCATATCCATTAGATCATTTTTCGCTTCAGTTTTGACAGAAACTCTCTCTGTGATTTATTGGACATGCGAATTGTCCATTTTCATACGAAAGTGTTCTAGAACACCCTATGAAACTATAAGAATCGTCTATTTTTCGACGATTAAATCAAAGTACACGGAACCCATCCAAAGTTTTAATTTGCAATTAAGGTAGTCTAGTATCATACTAAAAACGATACAAGTAATTATTTTGACATTGAATGACTGTTAGAATATAGCTTTAATCCACTTTTATGTTTCTAAGAATACTCTCGGACAGTCGCACCCGCCTTGCTAAAGAAATACAGAAAGAACCAAAATACCCTGAGAGAATAGGTCAAACTCAAAGATTTTGATTTTCTCTCTCAAATTTGGCAAACAAAACCCCACTAGGGCAAGGGGGCAATAATAGGGTCGGTAGGGTAGCAGGAACTAGCAATTTTATGGCCTAATTAGTTGCAGGAAGCTGGCTAGGTCAAAACACATAGATAATGCTCGTTGGATCGAAAAATATGGTATATATACCCCCATTTATTGACCATATCTTTAGACTCAATAAGCATTTGGGCTAAAACTGTAACCTTTCGCTTAAAAACTCCAAGTTACAATTAAAGTACTCATTCTCAACTTGAGCAGCTAAACTACGTAAAACCCAATTAGAAAATAAGTATTGCCCATTGTAATTTTACACATTTGTATAGTGCGTTAGCGACTAAGCTGGACCCCAATAAACCTTAAATATCTTAAAAAGTATAATGCCGATTAGAACAAAAATGGGTATGTCTTCGTAAAACACCCTTACCAACTCTCATAAAATAAAACGGAATTTTCGGTCCACAGAAAAGTGCACTTTGCATAGACGCCTAATGCAAAATTTTGAGTCTAAAACAGGGTAAATACGTATGTGTATATTGGAAGTGACCGGAACAGCAAAGGTCAACAATTTGGTCCAATATAACTGTACATTTAGTCACACACCAGTGACTGTTGAAAATATATAATGAGGCCCATACACGAACGTTTATCTTAGTTTGTATAACTGAAGCAACTTCGTAGCAATATTTGCAAGAAAGACAATGTATTTCTTGTTTGTATAAATGATCCTTCCAATCAGAAGAAGGGCCTCAAAGTTATAAACATTGATGATCGGACAAATGTAAGTCAAAGTTATAAAATTATACCGTTATAGTTGGTTACATAATACAATACCATAATATTAACTAGCTGATTGTAATAGCTTATTTCACTCCCTGTCTATTTGTTGATTAAAATACCAAAAATAATACATTAGACCCAATGGGAAAAACATTAAATAGACAGTAAAAAATCGGAAATTTAAACACTGAGTTGGTAAAAGTAATTATGTTAACTCTGCCAAATTTCAATAAAATTGCATAATTACTTACTTTTTAAGATATTTAAGGTTTATGGGGGTCCAGCTTTGTCGCTAACGCACTATACACGGAACTTTATGTGTGTTTTTTTTGTATTTGTTGGGGAGTAGATCCTATCAGATACTGGATCAGATATCCGCAAAGGTGTTTGTCTATAGAATAAAACTGTGAATCCGCACAAGGATGTTGTAACTTGAATAAAAAGCTTAAGTTAAGCCAGCAATCTAGAGTTTCAAGTTTCGAATAGCTATTGTTTAATACAGAATGTAGTCGTATTGTATATATAGCTACTTTGTAAAAATAGCGTGCTTAACCTTTTTTGTTAGGGTATACAATAAAGAAGACACAAAAATAATCGCATACCATTGAAATAGTGACCACAATTTTGTCGAATGACAGTATCAGCAATTTTGCCCATCGGTACAAAAGGTGACTTGGTAAGTTACGGATGTTTTAGAAGTTGATATTTACACATATTATATACATGTAGTTACGTACCTGGGAATATTTTCACCGACCACACAGAAGGCTAGGTGCGTTCAAAGCTGTACGGTTGACCATAATTTACCGGGGATATTTACATCCGGTCTGATGTCCGACATTTTTATTCCTACGAGTAATGAGTGGTTGCTTGGTTGCCATAACATACTTAGTATGTTTGGAGTATTTTTTTGATATCCTTGTTTAAGCAAACTGTCTGGTAAGACTTTCATAAGAGCTTAACGGTTTACTTAAGTGGTGTATACAGCTAGAACAAATTGCATACTAGCATCAACAAATCCTAAGTTATAACAAACGCTTTGAATGAGACAATGTCTACAGAGCCATATTTAAAACACCACTCGTGTTGCCAGATTGACGCCACATGATGCGAGTCTTGTAAAAGTATTGATGCTTAAAATCTGTGACGTAGTCATGTGATTCTTGTAATACCATTGGTGCTTAAAATCATCTGTGACGTTGCATGTGATTCTTGTAATACCATGGGTGCTTAAAATCATCTGTGACGTAGCATGTGATTCCTGTAATACCATTGGTCCTTAAAATCATCTGTGACGTAGCATGTGATTCTTGTAATACCATGGGTGCTTAAAATCATCTGTGACGTTGCATGTGATTCTTGTAATACCATGGGTGCTTAAAATCATCTGTGACGTTGCATGTGATTCTTGTAATACCATTGGTGCTTAAAATCATCTGTGACGTAGCATGTGATTCTTGTAATACCATTGGTCCTTAAAATCATCTGTGACGTAGCATGTGATTCTTGTAATACCATGGGTGCTTAAAATCATCTGTGACGTTGCATGTGATTCTTGTAATACCATGGGTGCTTAAAATCATCTGTGACGTTGCATGTGATTCTTGTAATACCATTGGTGCTTAAAATCATCTGTGACGTAGCATGTGATTCTTGTAATACCATTGGTCCTTAAAATCATCTGTGACGTAGCATGTGATTCTTGTAATACCATTGGTGCTTAAAATATGTATATATATAACATAGTCATGTGACTCTTGTTCATGTAAAATCATTAGTGCTTAAAATCTGTGAAGTAGTCATGTGATACTTGTAATAGCATTGAAGCTTAAAGTGTATAGAGCTATATTCTAACAGTCATACAATGTCAAAATAATTACTTGCATCGTTTTAAGTATGATACTAGACTACCTAAATTGAAAATTAAAACTTTGGATGGGTTCCGTATACTTTGATTCAATCGACAAAAAATAGACGATTCTTATGATAGTTCCATAGGGTGTTCTAGAACACTTTTGTATGAAAATGGACAGTTTGCATGTCAAATAAATCGTAGAGAGAGTTTCTGTTAAAATTGAAGCGAAAAATGATCTAATGGATACGAAAGCATAATTGTTTTTCAGTTTTTGAAATTTAAAAAAAAATATCTTCCGATATAGCTCTATACACTTTAAAATCTGCGACATAGTTATGTGATCTTGTGATATCATTGGTGCTTAAAGTGATAGTGGCACAGTGCTAACAACTCATTTAATGTATGGAACAAAACATTATTTCTGTCTTTGAAAGTTCTTTATACTTGTGTATTAGACCAATCAACATGTCTGAAACCTTTTGACTTTTTAAATATGGTAACCGTCAACTTGCTGCCTGACCAACAAACCAATTATAGTACACTCATTTATTCAAAAGGGGGTTTAACTATGGCATGGTTCGTATGAAATTTCTAAACAAAATTCAAGGACTTTTCCAGGACTTTTCATTCATTTTAAGCACTTATTTTGACTACTCATGACTTCAAACAGCCCTGAAACACCGTAAAAAGGCCAATTTACCAAAAAACTTGACATTGACTGCGGTACAAGAGGACTATTTTTAAAATTCCAGGACTTTTCAAGGATTTTTTTTCAGTGAGGAATTCCAGGACTTTTCATGGTCTGTACGAACCTTGTATGGTAAAGAAAGAGCACATGTTAGTCTTTTGACACTTGTAGTAAGTACCTGTAGTGGTTTGGGTTCATTTTCTTGTTAAGTTTTACAGTTTTGTTTTGGACATTGTGAACTGTGCTTTTTGTGCGTTTTATCAGGGTTGCCAGCAAGAACAAAATACAGAATGCCAAAGCTGCAGAACACTGTAAACATCGACACAGAATTTCAATTGCCCCTGACTTTTCTGAAATTTTATTTTTCACTGACAATTTAAAAAAAATCGCTGACAATTCACTGACCATTGAAAAAAAAATCCATGACTTTTCCAGGTCGCTGTTCACCCTGTTTATGTGTCTTTCATACTCATGCACTTGTCTCTTTTGAGTGATACAAGCTTTCTCAGTACGATTTTTCACTTCATTTTTCTTTTTTTCAGCAATACTTTGATCATGGGTGGATACAATCATACAAGTAGAAGCATCAAAGATTTCTGCAAGCTTGGCAGATGGTTTCATCACGGGGCGGGCAGGGGAGGGGGAAATACAACAAAATAACATGGTGAATTCTCAAACTTTATACAATAAGATGCATTATCTAATTAAATAACTTGATAATTATGAAATACACCACTAATGTAACAAAATGTACAGATATATTATAAACAAGAGATGTTTGTAAAACATGTATGTATGCCCCATGGCAGCCCAATAGTCGATAATGGTTAATGTCTCAGTGACTGTGACCTACATACCTCAAAATCAATAGGAGTCATCTTCTGTTGCTGAACAACCTCCATGTAAAGTTTGAAAACTCTACGGCAAAGCGTTCTCGAGTGATTGAACAGAAACCATTTGATCTACTGACCAACTGTCAGATATGAGCAAAGCAATATACCCCCTCATCAAAGATGGGGCGCATAATAATGTAATCATAAATAATAAACATGATTCCTGTATAGGCATTCACTGCAGTTTCTTGTATGAGACAGACAAGGAAAAAGTTCCCTAAAAGTAGAATTTGTTTTAATGTTGTATATGGATGATCATAGTATCATGTTAATAATACAAAATACTCCAATAATCATCATTTTTCTTTCTTGCTTACGAGTCATCTGCATGCCTTGGCACCAATATTTAAGTTGCGTATTCAATGCCATGTAAAGTATGAACAAATTCATTATCACCATATCATACAAGAAACAGCCGAGTAATACGTACCACATCCTGAATGGTGGCATGAAGGGATCTGTGACATATGACAATAAATTACATCAACCAAATAATGCAAATAAATTACATCAATTAATGAAGGCCAATAAATTACATCAACCAATCAAGATTAATCAATTACATCAACAAATCAAGGACAATAAATATACATCGATGAGTGATATGAAAATGTGCAAATTTGAATTGCAGACAATTATGTAAAACATAATAACAAAAATAAAGAAACAAGAAAAGAAACGCCGACACCTTTTAAAGGATAATCTTAGCTAGTTCCAGGAAATTCACATATTGCTGGAACATAAAATACACTTTTGGATATCATTTCTAACAATTGTGAAAGAACTATAGTGTCATGAGACGCAAACAGTGTAAAAGACTTTAATCATGTGGTTACTAAGGCTTACATATCAAGTTGATTATCAACCATATGTAAGCAAGGTTGAAGGTTTTATCACACTTTGGTTAAAAATAATACGAAAGTCATGTCAATGTATCAATACAGAAGTAAAATTTCGAAGAGAAAAACTACTAAAAAGTCAGATAACTTGTTTCTTTCCCAAATAAGAATATGATAATGCTATCTAAACATATAAATGTATCCTCATAGAGTGTTATAGTACCATTTATCAAAGTCTAGCACAATGTATCAGAAGTGGGGTACACATATATTTACAGTGTTTGTTCAGTTACCAAGCATAGCCTTTATTTTTACTGAAATATGGCAGGCATGTATTTATGTGCCTCCACTTGGATTTGTACCCGGGTCGCCAGATTAGACGGCTAGAGCACTAACCACTGGGCTAGGGAGAAAATAGTCTTAAACATAGTCTCTGTAAGTATCTGTTATATTTAACTCTGTGGTTATTTTCCTGGTTTACATGTATGTGTCCAAAGTACTCACTTGTCCTCTAGCCATGTCCAACAGACACACCGAATATACACAACTGCACTGGTACATAATATTCATGATAACCATAAAGTGCTCCTCTAAGAGTTATAGTCTGGTGACTGTAGGTTGATACACTTGAAACACAAGTTAAAACAGCCATTTATACATTGATTATTCAAGGGACATAATTCAGTTGTTTAGAAATTAATTAAAATATAAGCTTGCCGGAGTGCATGACCCTGGAGTAGTTAATCATTCAGTAAATCTTAAGTAGATTTTTGTGATATGAGGCATTTGGACGATGAAAGGACGGCTAGACAAATCAGGAGAAGTTGATGCCCTCAGTGGTTGAGACACCGTAGTAATGTCAGATAGGTCTTGTTACATGACGTAATGTAGGATATACAACAAACATCAAGGAAGGTAACTATACACCTGAATAATTTCACATGATTACCTCCCCTGTGTAAATAAAAACAAACATAATACAGAAAACAGCATTATATGTTTAAACAAAAGTTGCAAAAGCAAAACTTGGTTGTGTATAATGTGTAAACTAACTACATCTAATTGGTTTTGGCTTTAATCAACAATAACAACTGATTGGTATGTACTGTAAAATCATTTAATTTTGATGGGACAAAATTTCATGGTTTTGGTAAAAAGACCATTTCGATGGGACCTTAATCCGTCGATTTTGTATTTCAGGCAATAAATATAAGGGCAAAAGTAGTGTCTGATGAGATTTAATTTCGTGGTATAAGGTGAACCATGAAATCCATGAAATTTAATCTCCCACGAAAATTAATGATTTTACAGTAAAAACAAACAAGTACAATATAACAGGATTGTCTAAGTAAACAACTTGGTGATATCTCTAAAACTAAAACAATAAAAACTTCTTTTAAACTAAGGTTTCTGTTGCATCAGCAAATTTTACCGAGTGTCTTTATTCGGTTGCCTCCTGGTCAATTAAATACAGAAGGCATGAATTTAGGGTTAGATTTTGTCTCCCATGAGGAGTGCTACATTTTCTATCTCATACAGGTCATTGGAAAACATTTGGTGATGAACACCCAGTAGGTATAATGCTTGGTTATTCGATATGCAAGGGATGTTTAAATATACGTCACAAAGATCGTGTACTGTAAACCATTTTACTTTTGCGAATACTAACTTTCGCGTTTTACTGATCGACAGTATATTCACCACTAACAACTTTCGCATTTTTAAGTCTCTCGTAAAGTCCATATTGATGTTTTGAACACTTTCACGGCTACTTATTTCACGAATTTTGGCCACTCGCGAAATCGGGGAAATTTAATCGCGCATAATAATTTCTTGGTTTACAGTATGCATCATAAATATGTTTGTATAATTAGGGTGTTCATGGAGTAATGGGATAATAAAAACAACAACCAATGATCAAAATGAAACCTAACATGTGATAATCCAAATATAAACATGATTGATATTCTGAGAAAATATAAGTATTATTGCATGAACAAGACAGTGGTCACATCTAGGGCTGTGACGGTATACCGCGGTACACAAAACATCGCAAACTTCAGTCCCACGCGGTTCACGGTTACAAGACTTCTAAATTTCAGTACGGTTGGGTACAAGCTATTTTATGAGCAAAATATTATTCAGACAACGAAAACATCTGACAGCTTACTGATTATGTATAATTACCATATATCACTCGTTTTAATTGTACATGTATTAAGATATGCTACATATTGTGGAAATTCATTAAAAACAGTTGATAGGCACATAATAATTGCTGTTATAGAAGCAAAAAATTCATAGTGACTTAAAAAATGGAGTATTTAAGTTGCTATTAGAGAATATTGTATTATACCGAAATATACCGAACCGTTAGAAAAATTGACTGTACGTATCATATTGTGAGGTCAGCGTATCCTTACAACCCTAGTCTCATCAGTATATGGGTAGTGTGAACATGTCACAGATTCTGTCGGGGTTAATGATTAGCTTAGGCTCTATTTATCTCTGATTTATATCCTTTTAATGCAAAAAAAATAATATTCAGGTTTCTTACCATCAGAGACAGCTTATTGACAGATTGTTCACGTTGTTAGTATTTCCGTTGACAAAAATAATAATCATTATAATTAAATTTTATTGATAAAAAATAGAAATTTTATGAATAAAAATCCTCATTATCCGTTATTTTCAGAGTCAATTTAGAGACCAGTTCAATGCATCCGAAAACATGCTTATTCAAAACCATAAACATTGAACAAGTTTCCTGTCAGGTTTTTTCAACATTACTTCTAAGCTATATAGTATGTAGTAGTTATAAGTACTTGTAAAATATGTGTTTTTCTTTGATAAGAAACATAAAATTTCTTTATAGCACAATACAAGGCTATAATGTCATGATTCTTAGAACAATATAGGGTATGATTTAATACATGATGATAACTGCCCGAGTTTCAACAATATATATTCAAAACAATTTCAACTATGGAATATCCGGATCGAAAAAAATGAAAATAACTGGTCAAAAAATACAATTCATGTGTAGTGCATTATCAACCTTACATAAAATGTCAGAAAAAAGTTTTGTCACAAATTGACAATTTAACATAGGTATGAGAGTGACATAGTTGATATATTCCGTTCATCTGGTCAACAGGGAACCCATGTATCTCCACTCACACGTACACTAACCTATCACAATGTATCATTTATAGCGTACATACATACAGCACTATGATTTGTATATTTTTATCACATCTTTAATTTCCTGTCTGCAGATTGGGCACAGTGCTCCACGAACTTGTTTCACCGCTTGAGCACATTCGAAACACATACACATATGTCCACACGTGTAGAGAACAGCGTTCACAGGTCTCTCGTAACAAACGTTGCACTCTGATTCATTGTTTTCATTGTCTTGTATGGGGTCATTGACTGAGCTAGGGGTTGCGGGTGTGGAGGGTAGTAGAGACATAGAATGTGGTGTACCAGGGGATGGTGGAATCAGGGGAGCTGGTTGACTGATACTGCGTGACATTGCCGGAGAGTGACCGCCAAATTGTAACGACATGGGAGGAATATTAGAGTGACGCTGTGGAGGGGGTGGAGGGGGAAGACTGACCGTCAAGGCTGACCTTGACCTGGGGAAAGGTTGAGGAGGTCGAGGTGGTTTAGGTACCGTCACACCTAAAATAGATGAGAACAAGGGTAAATATAGAATTCACAGTCACATGAGACAATAAAATAAATAAATAAACAAACATGTCGAGCAAGTAATTTACAAGCTCCCAATACCACTGAGCTACGGAGGCATACTAGTACATTATTATAATGCATATAAATATTTTTTTTATCTTAAAAGTCACTGTAATCTTGACCTTGATCCTGCAAACATGTATGATAGTAGGAAGGTCAAAAAGAACCTTCAAAATTAAGAGATTGTTTGGACAATGGCCTACAAGGAATCCAGTTCCAAACAGAGCTTTAACCGGTTCTTTGACATAATGTCCCTTATAAGAAGCCTTTGGTATCCAGCTTGTTCTTATAAAGTCACTGAAAAGCATGTCAGAAATGATTGTGTGTCACTGCTGAGAATTGCATGAAAATCAGGAGCGTCATTCACTCAATCAACCACACAGTGTCAATGACATATAAATGTGTGTGTATAGTTTAAAAGTCTAGTTAAAACTTACCAAGCAATTTTATTTTCTGTACATTTCCATAGACATCAAAGAATGCCCACAATGGCAGGGTCCTATCTAGGTGCATCAAGGTCGTGGTTTTACAATTGTTCCTTGAATATAACACTTCACCTGAAATCAGACACCAAGTCATGTAGAAACTGTATCACTGACCAAAGACCTACATTACACAGACTGAACACTCCACTGGAAATTTAGAGAAAACGCAAAATAACAGGCAGCAGAGTCAGTTATTGTGCATAGAACATTTTTTAGTCATCCAATTTTTGTCTACCTCTTATAAAATACCGAAAATTAGGAATTGAATGAGGCAAATCAGGTATTTTCTGAAAAACTTGGAATTTACTTCCATTTGATGAAAATGCGATTATGGTCTGGCTCTTCGGGTAGTACCATTTTTTAGGTCCAGGTTAAAATCTCCATACTACTATTATTATACAGTTCAAACTGATAATTGGCCAGCAGCTCAGCCAAGTTTGATGATTCTTGACAGACTGCTTAATAACACCACTGGTAAGACTAGCTGTACCTAGTAGTTTGTTTACATCATTTTCATATTTAACATCCACAATCATCTTGTAATAGATTGTAAAGAACATTTTCTACATCAAGCTACTGCTGGTAAATTATGTAGTCTAGAGAGAAGTCTATCAGATATTTGATGGAACCTGGCACGTTGCCATGTACCTGAAGAACGCATTAGATCTGTCATACTAACACTTTATGTCATAAACAAAGCACAGTTTCTCTTTGCATTTCCCAAAGTAATAACCTAAACTTTTCTTAAGGATGTGTCAACAAAGACAAAACAATGTGTGGCATATTTAGGTCACTAAATTGTACCCAATACCAGACTGCTCCAGTCTTGTTCTAACAATCAAATATACATACATGAAGGAGAACCAAACTGATACATGAAGGAGAACCAAACTGATACATGAAGGAGAACCAAACTGATACATGAAGGAGAACGAGACTGATACATGAAGGAGAACCAGACTGGTACATGAAGGAGAACCAGACTGGTACATGGAGGAGAACGAGACTGGTACATGAAGGAGAACGAGACTGATACATGAAGGAGAACGAGACTGATACATGAAGGAGAACGAGACTGATACATGAAGGAAAACCAGACTGGTACATGAAGGAGAACCAGACTGGTACATGAAGGAGAACCAAACTGTTACATAAAGGAGAACCAAACTGATACATGAAGGAGAACGAGACTGATACATGAAGGAGAAAGAGACTGATACATGAAGGAGAACGAGACTGATACATGAAGGAAAACCAGACTGGTACATGAAGGAGAACCAGACTGGTACATGAAGGAGAACCAAACTGTTACATAAAGGAGAACCAAACTGATACATGAAGGAGAACGAGACTGTTACATGAAGGAGAACCAAACTGATACATGAAGGAGAACGAGACTGGTACATGAAGGAGAACCAAACTGATACCTGAAGGAGAACCAAACTGATACATGAAGGAGAACCAAACTGATACATGAAGGAGAACCAAACTGATACATGAAGGAGAACGAGACTGATACATGATGGAGAACCAAACTGTTACATGAAGGAGAACGAGACTGATACATGAAGGAGAACCAGACTGGTACATGAAGGAGAACCAGACTGGTACATGAAGGAGAACGAGACTGGTACATGAAGGAGAACGAGACTGATACATGAAGGAGAACGAGACTGATACATGAAGGAGAACCAAACTGATACATGAAGGAGAACCAAACTGATACATGAAGGAGAACGAGACAGATACATGAAGGAGATACATGAAGGAGAACCAGACTGTTACATAAAGGAGAACCAGACTGTTACATGAAGGAAAACGAGACAGATACATGAAGGAGAACGAGACAGATACATGAAGGAGATACATGAAGGAGAACCAGACTGGTACATAAAGGAGAACCAGACTGTTACATGAAGGAAAACCAAACTGATACATGAAGGAGAACGAGACTGGTAAATGAAGGAGAACCAGACTGATACATGAAGGAGAACCAGACTGGTACATGAAGGAGAACCAAACTGATACATGAAGGAAAACCATACTGTTACATGACGGAAAACCAGACTAGTACGAGTAGGAGAACCAGACTGGTACATGAAGCAGAACCAGCCTGTTACATAAAGGAGAACCAGACTGTCACATGAAGGAGAACCAGACTGGTACATGAAGGAAAACCAGACTGATACATGAATGAGAACCAGACTGGTACATGAAGCAGAACCAGACTGATACATAAAGGAGAACCAGACTGTCACATGAAGGAGAACCAGACTGGTACATGAAGGAAAACCATACTGATACATAAAGGAAAACCATACTGATACATAAAGGAGAACCAGACTGGTACATGAAGCAGAACCAGCCTGGTACATTAAGGAGAACCAGACTGTCACATGAAGGAGAACTAGCCTGATACATCAAGGAGAACCAGATTGTTACATGAAGGTGAACCAGACTGATACATGAAGGAGAACCAGACTGAGAGAACCACACTGATACATGAAGGAAAACCAGACTGGTAAGAAACGGACTGATACATGAAGGAGAACCAGACTGATACATGAAATAGAACCAGACTGTTACATGAAGGAGAACCAGACTGGTAAGAAACGGACTGATACATGAAGGAGAACGAGACTGATACATGTAGGAGAACCAGACTGTTACATGAAGGAGAACCAGACTGTTACATGACGGAAAACCAGACTAGTACGAGTAGGAGAACCAGACTGGTACATGAAGGAAAACCAGACTGGTAAGAAACGGACTGATACATGAAGGAGAACCAGACTGATACATGAAATAGAACCAGACTGTTACATGAAGGTGAACCAGACTGATACATAAAGGAGAACCAGACTGTTACATAAAGGAGAACCAGACTGATACATGAAAGAGAACCAGACTAATACATAAAGGAGAACCAGACTGGTACATAAAGGAGAACCAGACTGATACATAAAGGAGAACCAGACCGGTACATAAAGGAGAACCAGACTGATACATGAAAGAGAACCAGACTAATACATAAAGGAGAACCAGACTGGTACATAAAGGAGAACCAGACTGATACATAAAGGAGAACCAGACTGGTACATAAAGAAGAACCAGACTGGTACATAAAGGAGAACCAGACTGGTGCATAAAGAAGAACCAGACTGATACATAAAGAAGAACCAGACCGATACATAAAGGAGAACCAGACTGATACATAAAGGAGAACTAGACTGGTACATAAAGGAGAACTAGACTGGTACATAAAGGAGAACCTGACTAATACATGAAGGAGAACCAGACTGATACATGAAGGAGAACCAGACTGATACATAAAGGAGAACCAGACTGGTACATGAAGGAGAACAAGACTGATACATGAAGGAGAACCAGACTGGTACATGAAAGAGAACCAGACTGATACATCCTAAAAGCTCACAAAAAGAGCAATGTGTACTGAAAAAACTTTCTTGGAGTTGAGAGCTTTTCTTTCACTCTTCATCACACAAAGCTGGCCCAGATAGACAACCAGTGTAAACAAGTTTATAGGTTAATAAACTATAACAGTTTGATCTCTAAAACATATTTTATGTGCTCATTTTATGATGTGCAAATGTTAGCTTGAATGGTACAATATAATTGTATCATGTTATGAGATATAAAAGTTGGAGGTATATCATTATACATCAATATATTCTAACTCTGCTAGGTAAACCATAGTAGTAAATTGAACAGCATATTTTATGAGCACAACAACGTGAAGTATAATTAGACTTGCCACTGGTACATTATCTACCAGCTCAGCTCCAGTGGCCAACAAAATATTGTTTTAAAAAAAATGCTTGCCCCCCCCCCCAAGTAATTAGTCGGAAATGATTTGACATTGACCTTTGACCTCAAAACAATAGGGATAATCTAATCAATGTGACAAATTATGATATGAAGTTTGAAGACTGTGAGTTAAAAGGAACTTAAGTTATTGAGCTTAAACAATTTTCACATGTTGGGTCACTGTGACCTTGACCTTTGACCTGCTGACCTAAAAATAATTATTAACAGCCTCAGTTTGTGTATAGTGAGACTACAAGTTTGATCACTGAGGTTGCAACACACCAAAGTAAATGCCAGGGTTATAGTTTGGTATTTGGCAAGGGTAATTGAAAATGGCAGGAAAGGCTGACCAAGTTTCTGGATAATGTGAATGGTTAGTTCCAAGACTGGTTGGTCCAATAGTGTACAGTTCCGACCTTCAGTGACTTGTAGGTCCGGTGTCTGCATAATGTGACTGGTTAGATCTAGGACTCATCACTGTATATTTGACCAAGTGTCAGGATAATGTGCAGTTCAAGGAATGGTTCAGACACAGTGTAAGGATAATGTGCAGTTCAAGGAATGGTTCAGACACAGTGTGAGGATAATGTGCAGTTTAAGGAATGGTTCAGACACAGTGTGAGGATAATGTGCAGTTCAAGGAATGGTTCAGACACAGTGTGAGGATAATGTGCAGTTCAAGGAATGGTTCAGACACAGTGTGAGGATAATGTGCAGTTCAAGGAATGGTTCAGACACAGTGTGAGGATAATGTGTAGTTCAAGGAATGGTTCAGACACAGTGTGAGGATAATGTGTAGTTCAAGGAATGGTTCAGACACAGTGTGAGGATAATGTGCAGTTTAAGGAATGGTTCAGACATAGTGTGAGGATAATGTGCAGTTCAAGGAATGGTTCAGACCCACTGTGAGGATAATGTGCAGTTCAAGGAATGGTTCAGACACAGTGTGAGGATAATGTGCAGTTCAAGGAATGGTTCAGACACAGTGTGAGGATAATGTGTAGTTCAAGGAATGGTTCAGACACAGTGTGAGGATAATGTGTAGTTCAAGGAATGGTTCAGACACAGTGTGAGGATAATGTGCAGTTCAAGGAATGGTTCAGACAAAGTGTGAGGATAATGTGCAGTTCAAGGAATGGTTCAGACAAAGTGTGAGGATAATGTGCAGTTCAAGGAATGGTTCAGACACAGTGTGAGGATAATGTGTAGTTCAAGGAATGGTTCAGACAAAGTGTGAGGATAATGTGTAGTTCAAGGAATGGTTCAGACACAGTGTGAGGATAATGTGCAGTTCAAGGAATGGTTCAGACACAGTGTGAGGATAATGTGCAGTTCAAGGAATGGTTCAGACACAGTGTGAGGATAATGTGTAGTTCAAGGAATGGTTCAGACAAAGTGTGAGGATAATGTGTAGTTCAAGGAATGGTTCAGACAAAGTGTGAAGATAATGTGTAGTTCAAGGAATGGTTCAGACAAAGTGTGAAGATAATGTGCAGTTCAAGGAATGGTTCAGACCCAGTGTCAGGATAATTTACTTTATATATTTCAGAGTGATAAGCCAAAAGAATAACTGCAAATCAGACAGGAAAGACAGCACTCAAGCCGAAACAAAAGAGTACAGACTGAGAAAAAGAAATAACACAGACTGGAATCACACTGTACACTGAGCTACCAAGCCCATATACAAAACTCTCTAAAGTCTTTAATATAAATGTTAATTTATTTTGATATTTTAACTCCTCACTTTTTACCAGCATGGACCCTGTGTTAATCCTGACCAAAGTCTGGGAGAACATGTGAGTGTTGGAGTAGATGACCTCTGTCTAGAGTGTATACAAATTGTGAACGCCCAGACACCAGACAGTGTTGACAGACAATAGTAAAGCATTAACCCTGAAAGTTCACCGTTAGCACTTTGTGTGTCTAGGTGAGGTAAAACCAGTAGCTGAGTCTTTCAACCATGCTGATAATAAACATATGTATCTTCATAATCACACAGTGAGATCTTTGTTGAACCTCATCAAAACTCTATCACAAATTGGATCTCTACATAAACAGGTTAACAAACTCTGTCTTAATTTATTGAAATACAGTTAAACCAGTTTTTAGTGGTCAGCGGAAGGTGGCAGCAAGATTTCTTACTTTACTCACTTACTGTAAAATCATTTCATTTCATTGGAACAAAATTTCGTGGTTGATGGGATTTAATTTCAGCTTAAACCACGGAATCCACAAAATTTAATCCACCACGAAAATTAATGATTTAACAGTATTCACCTTCATCCCGGGAGAGACATAGCCAGATAATTCGACTGAAAACATGATGTACTCTGGTTTCATGATTTTCATGTACTGAAAATTTTTCATTATCCAGTCAAGCTTTTTTAGTAACATATGATTGTACAGTCTGGCTATACAGGCGGACAGACGCTGTGTGACATGTTTGTAGGAGACAGACATTAGTCCCTAGCCTGTACTACAACATAACTAAAACAAGTCTGGCTACCAGACTAGATAATATAGTTTATCAATCAAATAGCATAACTTTTGTCAACTTTAGCTAGATTTTATTCTAGGCTTGATTATCTATGTTTGAGGGTGCAAAGGGAAATAATTTTAAGAGAAAAGAAGTCTGGCTGTACATGTTTGTATGAGGCAAGTCCCTAGAGACTATTCCAAAGCATGCCTACCAAAACAGACAATTTTTGCCAAACACTTACCCTCAGTAGTAAGATGGAAACTTAGTTCATCTTCAATCTCTGGACTTCTACATACGTCTTTGTTTACCACCCAGTATTCTGGACGATCAAGCAGTAAGTCTGCATCGTCCGGTAGATCCTCCGCTTTTAACGTGGCCGGATCACATGACGTAAATCCGAAAGCTAAACCTCCAATAAACGATCTATCCACACCCTGCACCTGTATCACAATCTGTTCACCGCATCGTAAATGTCTCGATGTAAACACATACGCATTACAATATTCCTCTTTTGTTCGAGACGCGACAGTTTGGTCCGACGATACGCGTATATTGCGGCCACTTAGATTATGTAAGAGAAGTGGCGTGAATGTTAAGTTTGCATGATAACGACTAACAGGATGAGGGGGCAGAACATCCCGGCTGTTCTGACTGTTAGTTCTATTGTCTGATATTGTAAACGATGACACGTGAGTGGCTCGGTTGTTTTGATGCATTGTTACAGAGGAGCCCATAGGGTTTTGGTTTGATACCATATTATTAAGGGTTTGAGGAAAAGGGTTTGAAAACTCCACACAGGATGTGTTGCCATAAATATCCATAAGGGCCCATAATGGAGTACCAGCGTTCACACCACTAAAGAACAGCCCTTTTTCTTCCCCGTTTACTCCATAAAACACGTCCCCGGCTCGAGTCACATAGAAAAACAATTCATTGCCTGCAACAGCGTATCTTTCACCCAAAGCTTTAGCCCAGTTACCAGGCTTATTAGTCATATCAGGGCACGCATATCTGGGTAAGTCTTCACCTCGCAGGGTTCCAGGATCCGTGCTAGTAAATCCAAATCTCAGGACACCGCTCCAGCTACCCGACGTGTCCACAAACTTTATATAAACCCTCTCTCCAATAGTGATTGGTCGACTGCTGAAACAGATACCCTTACAGAAACTGTCTCCACGTTTAGCGGTGCGACGATCATTCACGAGCTCCACATTATCACCATGCACTGGATGGAAGGTTAACGGCCAATCAGCACGAGAGGCCTGGTCACTGTTAGTTCCTGAAATAATGAAAACATCAGTATAATCAAATATGATAACATTGATACAGTTCTGAAGATTTTACATTTGACTTAAGTTGGAAATTTGTTTCAAAGATGAATCCTTAAGCTAAAACGAGTTGAAAGAATGAAAAATCACATCCCTGAAAATACAGGACTCTTTTGTACTAAGAGTACTGTACTAGTAATAATATACAAAATAAATCACTGATGCAAAAAAAACATTCTAAATTTATAAGCCTCTCACATGAACATTACAAATGTATGTACATGCAGTGTTTGCATTTTGTTATAGCTTGGCTATTTTGACCTGAGCATGACCTTTATGCAAGAATATATTACAAAGTTCTTGCTTTGAATATATCAGTTTCAGCAAGCAAATCGTGCAATATCAGTATGACATTTTTGTGTTTGTATAACATCTCGAGTGTCTTGTTGATATAGTTGATTCAAAGATCTCTGTCACAACCGCGTAAACAAACATTCACCCCGGTGGATTATTAAAGGTGTGTCAGGATTAAATTCTACCATCATTAATACATTTAAATGATTAAAAAGCTAATGGTCCTATAGAATAGTGGTTATAGCCACTACACCTGTAAGTTCGTGCACCTAAAATTTCAAATGGGAACATCTGCACTAAAGCAATTTAATTGGGCTCATCTTTATGATCAACAACATCAATTATCTATTTTTGAACAAAATTCAAACACAAATTGAATGTCAAGCTGCTAAAAATGGCAAAATCAGCGTCAATGCTACATGCAGTCTGCAGTCGTGAAATAAACATTGTGACCTGTAAGTTCGTGCACATAAATTGATGACGTCATCAAGAGAGCACGTGAAATATTTTTGCAATAAAAAGTCGCATAAAATAAAGTTTGGTCTAATGTCAGAAGGTCAGCAGCTTTTCCGATCGTAAATATATCGCATCTATTGAAAAAATAAGAAAAACAAAGGTCTCAGGTTTTCGCGACCGGAAGCGGTGAATATGTAAACAATAAAACCGGTGCTCGGACAAAACTCGCCACGAACGTAACAAACCATGTTTTTTAAATATTTGTTTGCATTATTCAGCTCGCTGAATGTCTTCTCAATGATTTAAAATGAATTTGGACTCGAAAATCAGAGTTTTAGCAGAGTAATCAACGTTTTACTGAAGTGCACGAACTTGTAGGTGTGCACGAACTTATAGGAAAAGAGGCTACTTGCTGCAATTAGCTATTCAGAAATGGAACATTATGGCGGTTTTGACAGACATCTTTGAATCGGCAATACTCCCTGATTATGAAAACATACAATCGGTGTTGTAAACGTAGGCAATATATCGACTGTTATTGTCGATTCAAGATGTCTGTCAAAACCGCCATAATGTTTCATTTATGAATAGCTAATTTCAGCAAGTATAACCACTACGCTATAGGACCATCAGCTATTTAATCATTTAAGTGTATTATTGGTGGTAGAATTTAATCCTGACAAACCTTTAATAATCGACCGGGGTGAATGTTTGTTTACGCGGTTGTGACAGAGATCTTTGAATCAACTATAAATTATGCTTATCAATAGGGCAGGCTCATGTCAAATTAGCCAAGCTATAAATACAATTTTAATACATACAACTTCTGACATTTCAATGCAAATATAGATCCTGTATTAGATCAAACATACATATATACATACGAGGGGTGATCAATATATTCATGGACTTTTCATCTAGCAATTTCATACTGGCAGCTAGACTCAAAGCCTTTTAACACCATTCGGAGTAAGATGTGTCCGACCGAATGCACTAATAAAATTATTTGATTCATACAAGGGGTGCGTAACGTTGGACGTCGCGCGTTATCATTCCAAGCGTCATCGTCGGAGCACCACATAGCTCCTTTCTGAACTGATACCCGGTCCCATGTATGAGACTGGTTTTCTTTTACTACTGCAATAAGCTAAGTTAATAGTCAATTCTTGAATGTGAGGTGGAATAAAAATAGTATTGATGCGTTATTGGAAACAAAATTCGGAAAACGGCAGTTGGCTGTACAAAATTAGATTAATCCAATTAAGAATGAAGCACAACCTATCAGGTTTAGGACGCAATATCGAAATAACCCTTTTAATTTTGAGTCAACAATTTAATATTTTGTAGCCTATACTAGTCTTCGTTTTCGCCAGTTACATTTGGTTGAGATCTGTGCGTCCTATTTCGCAGAATTTAATGGAAAGTGTCCCTAACGCTGTGTTATTTTTGCTGTTTATCCTTATTTTATCGACTCAAACGTTTGATAGAGACTCAACAATCGCATAAACAACGGAATCATATGAAAATGGCCAATTGGGAGCGCACGAAATCCATGCACAATTTAGTCAAGTAAATTCGGAGATATCACGAAGATTTTACAAGTTTCGCGTTAATTTTCATAGCATGTTGTTACTCAGAAGTAAAGTTAAGGCCTAGATGCTCGACGGAACGTGCATCCCCATGGTTTCAAAGAGTGACGTCATCAAGTTTATAACAAGTGAAATGTTGATGCTGGGCATCAAAGATGCCGCTAGTTCTTTTTAAGTAAATCTTTTTATTTAGTAAAAGGTATTGGTAGAAACTTGTAAACAAACTAAAATTCCGGCGTGATGTGTGATGCACAAGGGAAGTTATTCTCATGTGTTGAGTGTACGCTGCAAAAACTTAAGATTGCTGAAAATGGGTATTTTTCACTAATTCAAGGGCAATAACTCTGGTTGTACTAAATTGAAAGGGGAGTGAAACCCCAGGTGCACTAGAGTACATGCTGTCAAACATTTTTATAAAGGTTTCATGATCCTAGGTCAAATACTTTTTGAGTAGCATGTGAAACAAGTCAAAAATGGCTATTTTACACCATTTCAATGGCTAATAACTCTGGATGTACTAAACTGAAAGGGGAGTGAAACCCCAGGTGTAGAGAAAACATCCTGACCATTTCTGTGAAGGTTTCATGACTCTATGTCGTGTACTTTGAGTACCGTGCGACATAAGGAAAGCGGCCAATTTTTTCTGTTTCAAGGGCCATAACTCCGTCAAAATTGGTTGAATCATAAAACCCTGATAATATGCACCAGGTCACATGATGACAATCATTCTCTGAAAGTTTGGTTGAAATCTATGAAGAAATGTAGGAGGAGTTGTGCACAGAAGAAATTGTTAAGGCCCGCCGACATTCAGCAATCTAATAACCAGAGTTTTCCTTTGGAAAACCTGGTTAAAAACTTGAAGGCAGTGAAACACCAGGAAAGAATAGAAAACATGAAAACATTCTATTTTCTATTGAAATATTTATTCAAATGAACATAACATGTTTTAGAAATATGAGCACCATTATAATATTGATTAATGCTTCACAGATGGCATTTAGCATGTTTCATAAAATAACAAAGTGTATTCCAATAACGTGGTATAGCCTGACAACGTGAAACTGACACTAAAGGACATTGTTATTTCGTGGTTTGTGAGCTTGATAAGTAAATTTATTGCGAATTAATACGTTCAACATAGTTTAAAATATGCATAGAACTAGTTCCATTTGGCAGGAGTATAGGAGCGCATATGAATATTTTGTAAATAAGAAGTGTCAGTTCAATGTTGGCAAGCTATATTTACCCGTTTAAATTTTGGCAAAACAAACTATTCTGACATACATAAATAAAGAAACATAGAGTTTAAAAAAACACTTGCATTTATCAAATTTAGATTAAGACAAAACCTAAGAACTGGAAAAAATCGAAAATCATAACTAAAAAATATCTGACAGACATGAAAGTATTCAACATGTTCCATAAAAGTTCGAAAGGAAAATCGCCGCTCCGCGCAAATAGTTTTTTTTTACTTTTTAATAGCCCCTGCTAAGACCCGCAAATTGCAACATATGTAGCCGTTATATAAACACCCGTTCCGAACTGATTTGGACTTTAGTACCTACCGAACATTTATCATCCTATTTTACCCCTGACGGGCGAGTCCAACAGCGTTATAACCAATCAAATCTTGTATCCTCCTGGGACTTGGACTTTAGTACCTACCGAACATTTATCATCCTATTTTACCCCTGACGGGCGAGTCCAACAGCGTTATAACCAATCAAATCTTGTATCCTCCTGGGACATCTGCTTGCACCCTTTCATACTCGATGCCGCCTCCTGGCGGCATCGAATGACGTTATCATAAAGTAAATTAAACAAATCGCTAGATAATAGATTGATCTACACCAGCTTGTAATTTCATTACTCTAATTCAAATATTTCAAAATTCAGAAGGAAAGTCCTCGAATATATTGAACACCCCTCGTTTATGTATAACATCCTATTCAAAGGCAAATTAAAGCGATATATCAAACTACTACTTCAAGTTGACATCATGTCATGTTCATTTCAATCTCCAGATGTATATATGAGTTAATACTTAATGTTCTGGTTTTTGTACTTTTCTTCAGTTCACTCCAGTACAACATGAAGTTTGATGTAAATTGTCGATTCAATAAGTAATACTAATGAGGGAACTATCCCATTCAAAAGAATAGCAGGGAATACTGTTAACTCAGGTACACCCAGGTAAACCTAGATAAACACAGTTTACCCAACGAACCAGCTAATCTTTACAACCGTTATGATTTAACTTTGAACAGACTGTACTGTATATATACTGACATACAGCATTATGCCAACGAGTGTCGACCACAAGTCTAGTGATATTCTAGTATTAGTGATGAATTATGTGTAACTTGTGGACATTTAAGCATGTTGTCTAAACCAGTACTTTACTTCATCATGCAATGACAAGCTACCAGTGTGACTGAGTGAGCAGTGCTCATTGATAGCATAATGTTTCTCAGCACTTTGCTGGACAAGTGCTATCAAATGCTTTCTTGTGCACCAAGTCTTTTCTATAACCAAAATTTTATAAAACAAGGTTTTAACATTAAGCCTGTGGTCAACAATCAATTACATATTTGACATAATTATAAGCATTAAGACTAGATAGAGTCTCTGAGTGTCAATATTTGCCAACAATATCCAGTCAAACCTGTTGGTAACGACCAGCCATCATTGAGACGGTATTAAAGAGGCATTCCCTAAAACTAGCACATTTTTCTCTACTATATATATATATCACATCAAATGAGCTAAATGAAGTACAAAGCACAATCAATTATTAAAATTTGTCAGAAGAAAGTGTTCGCAAATATGTCTCTATAATATCTATATAATATCGCTTTCAGTAATTTATTATTATGTGGTAAAAGAGACCATTTTGGCTTATTACGGAAATATATTTTCAATCCTTTCTCGGTAATTAGTGGAAGCTTTTTATTAAAAATTTTAGTAGTTTAAGCAATAATGATTCTCATTTAATGTATAATATTCCTGAATTGATTTAAACGATCAAAGTTATAGGGAACGCCTCTTTAATTGTTCTCTCTGAACTCTCTCTCTACACTCCAATACAACAACAACAAGTTTAAGTATCCAGGAACCAATTTAACATCAACAACATGGTAAAATAAATGTGAAAATGAGTTTATCAATTGAATTAACCTGCATTAAATCACACAGCGAGCAGTATGTTACACGACCACGCCCTATTGGAATATTTCCAGGTAGTACAATAATGTATATAATATACCTTCAATATCAGAATCAATACTGCCAGGTAGAACAAAGAACAAACAGCTAAATACTACAGACAGGCAGACTGAGATCTCATATCGCTGGCTTAGAATGAGGTCGTAACTACTACTTTATACGACCTTATAAGACTCATACATATATTTGAAAGCTTCACGAAAATCGAAACTTGTCATGTTGACCAAACAGAAGTTTTAAAATCTTGTTTTACCATCTTAAGTAAAGAGTAAATTTCAGGCATTGTTTTCTCAAAATATTGATTAATTGAAAATATTTTTATAGCGCTTTATATAACAAGTCTCTAAATATCGATTCTGTACTTCTTATTCTATAGACCAGCGATCTAATGGTAGCAGAATATGATCATGTTGTAACAATACTACGAAACACAACAAAAATATTAAGTTATTTACCTTGAATTTACCTTGAATTGTTTCAAAATCAATATTTTAACTAATGATAAGCTAAACAATTGGTAACCTAGTTAGATGAAAGCCAAAACAGCATCAACAACGATAACAACACTATACCACACCATAGTTGTATACCAGCATTCTCTAATCATCAGAGATAAAAGTGAAACAAACAACACCATATAAGACAGCTAAGAAGGTTGTTATAGAATCAATGGTAGAATTCTGGTCAGATCTATCAAGCTCAAGCATCCGTTAACGTCATGCATTCATTAATTATAAATAACAAGTTCATTAATGTCTGTGTATACAATGTTAGCAGTTGATTGATAGGTTACCCAGGAGATGTAGCATCATGTTTGTTTGTTTGTTTATTGCAGTTTCTCAACAATATTTCAGTTATATACATCAGTTACCGCCACTGTGGCCTAGTGGTTAGGGTGTCCGCCTCTGGAGCGGAAGGTTGAATCCCGGCGGAAGCTACTGGATTAGAACTGATGCGACCGGTTGGTGAGCCGCCAGCTAGTTAAAGAATGGTTACCGTAGGCCCATCTCTGCCAGGCGCCTGGAAATATGAGAAGGGATTCGGGAGGTTCTGTGCGCAATAATAATAGGTGTCTCATAAGTCAAATTGGCTGGCCCTTTCAATAGGGGTGACACTATAATAAACAAACACTTTACCTTACATTAAGGTGAAATATGCAGGATATGTGTGAGTCCTCTAAACAGATCAACATCTGTGAAACTGGACAGCTTTCTAATATCCTACATTAAACAAATACAGAATCAGCCATCTTATACAGTGAATACCATATGCCCTTCTAAGGTAAAGAGTACAGAATAGCTGATTGGAAATAAATATACTTGAATGTATTATTTTCGTCAATTAGCCCAGCTGTTGCATGAAAATTAGGTCATCATTGTCATGACTTTTAACCTCAATAGGATATATGCAATAAATGGTGTGACCTGATTTTTTATGAATGTCAAGATAATCCGGCTAGGGGTTTTAAGAAACAACTGACATTACGCCAGTTGTCAATCAATACCCTTCAAATCAACTTTAACGGTAAATTATAATCACAAAGACACATGGTCCAATGGATCAGTTTGAAAATCTTCGCCAAGCAACCTTTAATAAACAATCAGGTGGAGCGATCTCTGCTCTGGCATAATTCCTTTTCAAAAACATACACATAATGTTTTAAATGTCTAACAGACTAACACATGACACACAACACAATGTCACATGACTGTCAGTACAAAATGTCACATGACTGTCGGTACAAAATGTCACATGACACCATAATAAGATGTATACTGATCAATTGGGAATCAATTTTGAATCAATGTACTCAGTGTAGTTATACACCGTCCTGCAGCCAGTTTACAGATGAAAGTAGAGCACATATAATTATGACATAGCAGTATTTGTTCAGCACATTATGTTTCTGATATATACAATAACATTGGCAGGGAGTCAAGATGTACTTAAGGTAATTCAGCTCACATTCACAACCGTTAGCTTGTCATAATGAGATAATGTTGGAGAAAGAAAAGTTCTAGTACCAGCATAAAATCTTACCACAGTTCTCATAATATCTGACAACAACAACAACGACAACGACAACGACAACCTTTTATTGGCTCAATTCATGCACAACATGAAAATAAGAGGACTGCAAACTTCACAAACATTCAACCATGGTTTGTTTGTAATATTCTTTTTCTTTTGTTTGATTTTATTTATCCTTGCCGTCAGATTTTCAATATGGGCGAGGCCCGCAGAAGAGTTTAATCCTTCCAGGTTTTGGGTGATAGTACAGATACAAGAGGTGTACTCGTTCTAGTGCTCTACCGACTGAGCTAAGCGGGCTGACCAAACAGAGTGCTGGAGCTGGAGGTGTGTCTGTATTTAACCAACCAGTAAGCTCTAGAGCTTGAGGTGTGTCTGTATTTAACCAACCAGTAAGCTCTAGAGCTTGAGGTGTGACTGTATTTAACCAACCAGTAAGCTCTAGAGCTTGAGGTGTGTCTGTATTTAACCAACCAGTAAGTTCTAGAGCTTGAGGTGTGTCTGTATTTGACCAACCAGTAAGCTCTAGAGCCGGAGGTGTGTCTGTATTTGACCAATCAGAAAGCTCTAGACCTGGAGGCGTTTCTGTATTTGACCAATCAGTAATTGCTCTAGAGCTGGAGGCGTTTCTGTATTTGACCAATCAGTAAGCTCTAGAGCTGAAGGTGTGTCTTTATTTGACCAACCAGTAAGCTCTAGAGCTGAAGGTGTGTCTTTATTTGACCAATCAGTAAGCTCTAGAGCTGGAGGTGTGTCTTTATTTGACCAATCAGTAAGCTCTAGAGCTGAAGGTGTGTCAGCATCAACAAATCAGTATCAGTATGCTGCATTATAGTAAAGGTGTGCCTGATGCTGAGATTTCATTTGACCCTGATTTAACTAGCGAAATTATAAAAATCATGATACAAAGTATTCTGGCTATTAGAAAATTTATATTTTATCAGTGACTTATAATAAATGTATACAGTACTGTTTATATCATTTCGGGGGGGGGGGGGAAACAAGTACCCTCTGACAACAAAACTAATTTTTACTGAACATGATGAAGCTGTCATGGCCGAAAATCTAGTATCTTGATAGTTAGGATCCAAGCTGAATGAATAGACAAGTCAAAATTACTGATTATAGAGGCTGACACACTCTGGAATATTGAGAATTTTTGCTAAGAGTCAAAGACTCTATTCATACAGTTATAAAGACATTTCCATAATGTATAAAACGTTCAGTAATGTTTTGGCAGATTCCAGTCATTCATACACATTATGTAACATTTTTTCTGACAATCAAAGCACTTGAGGTAATACTTCAGTAATGTCCTTTACTCTAGATGTCAATGACATATATAGTACTCTAGATGTCAATGACATATATAGTACTCTAGATGTCAATGACATAGTATACTGTATTTTTCCAAATAATAGCTCCCCGCCTAATAAAAGACCCCCATTTTTTTTAGAAAACTTGTCTTTTTTTCTTTGAAAAATCAAATACCGGTACAAGTTTATTGATGTTTTATATGATGGTTATAAAATATTTTGTCATTGCTTCCAAACTATTAGCTTTTTTTTAAATGCTTCCCTTTTGTAAAAATGTATGGCCCCAGGGACGTTTATTTGGGGGTATACGGTGTGTACTTTGGGCATCATTGTAACACATATATCTGAACATTTGAAGGCATTAATTTTTGGTTAAATATTGGGGTGAATGTTCTCTAATCAAGGTTACTGTTTGTAAGACATTTTTCCACTGAACTGAACACATCCATAGAGGACAATCAATACATTATTATTCCACCTCTTGATTGATATCGTTTGTAAATTATTAGTATTTAACTACTGTCTTTGCATCAGGCTGGTTCTTAGTAAATTAGGGGTGTAACGGTATGCTCACCTCACGATATGATTCGTACCGTCAATTTTTCTAACGGTCAATTTTTCTAACGTTTCGATATATTTCGGTATGATACAATATTCTCTAACAAATGCTTAAATACTTTAATTTTTAAGTAATAATGATTTTGTTGCTTCTATAACAGCAAGTATTAGGCGCCTACTAACTATTTTAAGTGAATTAAGACAATATGAAGCATATCGCAATACAATTAAAACGAGTGATACATGGTAATTATATATAATCAGAAGGCTGTCAGGTGCTTTCGTTGTCTGGATATTATTTTGTTCATAAAAAAGCATAAACTGAACTGTACCGAAATTTAGAAGTATTGTATCATGAACCGTGTAGGACTGAAGTCTGTGGTATTTCGTATACAGCGGTATACCGGTACAGCCCCAGTTCTAATTGTGTAAACAAAATGGTATCAGACATTGTAAGAAACCCAATTAGTCCCTTTACTACATAGTAAGATACAACCTTTTTGTGCCAAATCATGAAATGGCAAAGGATCGATTCACCCTTAAAAATCATGTAATGTTCATGTACTAGGTGTCAAATTTGCAGGACCTAAGATTTGAAGTTCCTACCGAAACCCCCAAAAGTTTGCACAGGCACATACAATAGCAGGTCAGCTATAAATGTATGAGAACTCATTCACAAATACACTTTAAATACATACTGTAAAATCATTAATTTTCGTGGGGGATTAAATTTCGTGGTTACGTGGATTTCGTGGTTAACTTCAACCACGAAATTTAATCCCAACGAAAATTGATTTTGACCCTTGTTTTGTTATCTGAAATGGAAAATCCACGAATTCAAGTGCCATTAAAATTGTCTTTTTTACCAAAACCACGAAATTTCGTCCCAAAGAAATTAAATGATTTTACAGTAATATGTACTCCTGTGAGAATAAAGGAGTGGTTCACTCACCATTGGAGAGGTGGAGGAAACCACTGGTTACTGTATCAAAGATAAAGACTAAATAGAATGAAAAAATATAAATTTTACCAATATTTTTTTTATCATCAATGATACAGTTACCTGTGGCTGTGGGGGAAACATGAGAGCGGAGTCTATCAACCGGGATAGTCGAGTCTATCAACCGGGATAGTTGAGTCTATCAACCAGGATAGTCGAGTCTATCAACCAGGATAGTCGAGTCTATCAACCAGGAAAGTCGAGTCTATCGACCAGGATAGTCGAGTCTATCAACCACCATAGGGAGTCTAATATGAACTAAGGCATTGCCTATATGGGTATTTAATAAATATTAGATAACCGCTAGGCTATGTTTGTAGATATAGACACGGGCCCCAGTTGCTATGCATTATCCAAGGGAGATAACAAATGCATGCAATCATTGTGAATTGTAATTTTTATACAGCACACAAGTCAATCAATCAAATTGTCATAATTTGATTCCAATTCAATAAAATCAAAGACGTACCTTGTTGTACTGTATTGTAGTATTGTAGGCCTACTTTAAGATGGTTTATTTATATTCCGAATATAGATAATTTACAGCCTCCGATGTTTGTCTTTCCTCCTTATCCGCTTGGAAAATCGAATATGTTATTACATAAGCAACAACATATGGACCCTCCTGGTACACACGTTTTTACACCACAAATAATTAATGCACCAGTCAGTTGCATCCCCAGTTCCCCCGACCACAGGGATCCATGGCGGATAGCCAGGGAGACAGCCATGTTTTTACCATCCAGCTTCCCCCGCAAGGCATGGGAAATTTAGGATTTATTCTACGAAAACCTATAGCCTAAAGACAATATTTACCGGTGGATGTCAGGGGAAATGCGGGAGGTTTTACCACCAGCTTCCCCCGCTGGCCGTAGAAGGGCTGTTGTTTTTGACAACTCAAAATTCCAGAGCGCCCTTCCCCCGTGGCTGGGCTGCTGTGGATGAAACTAACTGGTACATAAGTCTTATACACACTGACAGTAACAAAATAATCTCATAAACATTGCTTTGACAAGCTATACATTGAAACATAGACTTGTTGATTTGCATTGTTCAGTTGTTGACATGGAACGAATTGTAGCCTACTTACGTTCAAGCATCTGGTATGATCTGAGTGTTGATATCATTGTAAAGCTACGTAAAAATGTCTATTAAAGACCAATTTCCTCGGAGATCGAGTACTGTCATGATAAATCGGCTATTTAAATGAAAATTTCACCTTTATTATTGATGTTTCTTAAAACATCTTCCATGTGAAACGGGCGCATGGAAAGAATCTCGCAAACGCTTGCAATGAATTGGCTAGTGACACGGTCCACGGTCATGGGGAGTAGAGGTATTTCTTACTTCCCTTTGTTTTTTAAAAATAGTTTGTTTTATTTATTACACATTTTTTTAAAAATAATAATTAATTGAAAGAGAACGATAGGCCCAACCGTTTACAGCTTATTATTTTTTTTATATTCCAAGGACCATTCACCTCGGAAAACTGCCTGAAATTTTTGACCGGAAATAACTTTTTTTGAAAGCATTAGTACCTGCTGAGACTCAACGAAAATACGCATGTCACCCGCATTACCGGTCTGGGTATTTTCAATAGCCTGCACTACGCGCAGGCAATTAAATACCCTATCAACCGGGATAGTTGAGTCTATCAACCAGGATAGTGGGAGTCTATCAACCAGGATAGTGAGTCTATCAACCAGGATAGTGAGTCTATCAACCAGGATAGTGGGAGTCTATCAACCAGGATAGTGAGTCTATCAACCAGGATAGTGGGAGTCTATCAACCAGGATAGAGAGTCTATCAACCAGGATAGTGAGTCTATCAACCAGGATAGTGAGTCTATCAACCAGGATAGTGAGTCTATCAACCAGGATAGTGGAATCTATCAACCAGGATAGTCGAGTCTATCAACCACCATAGGGAGTCTATCAACCGGGATAGTTGAGTCTATCAACCAGGATAGTGGGAGTCTATCAACCAGGATAGTGAGTCTATCAACCAGGATAGTGGGAGTCTATCAACCAGGATAGTGGGAGTCTATCAACCAGGATAGTGGGAGTCTATCAACCAGGATAGTGGGAGTCTATCAACCAGGATAGTGAGTCTATCAACCAGGATAGTGAGTCTATCAACCAGGATAGTGAGTCTATCAACCAGGATAGTGGGAGTCTATCAACCAGGATAGTGGGAGTCTATCAACCAGGATAGTGGGAGTCTATCAACCAGGATAGTGAGTCTATCAACCAGGATAGTGAGTCTATCAACCAGGATAGTGAGTCTATCAACCAGGATAGTGAGTCTATCAACCAGGATAGTCGAGTCTATCAACCAGGATAGTCGAGATAGTCGAGTCTATCAACGAGGATAGTCGAGTCTATCGACCAGGATAGTGGAGTCTATCAACCACCATAGGGAGTCTATCAACGAGGATAGCGAGTCTATCAACATATGATCAGCCTCAGATCAGACAGCCTGTAGTGAAGTATTATCACTGATAACAGAACATCATAAACACCTGGCATATACATACAATATATATAGAATGCTTGTTATCCTAAATTCCCTCCTGATATCTTTACAAGTACATCATTGATGTAAAACATCAAAGGGCGCAGTTTCCAAGTTTAAAAAAAAGTTGACAGATTTTACCTTTAGCGCAACAAGGTTGTATTATCTCATTATAGACTTCTTGAATTTTTATAACCAGTAATTTTGCTGAAATGCACTTTCGTCACTCAAAATTAATGTACACTATGTCTATCAAGCTATAAGAAACAATGACAAGTATTAAGGCGACAGATGCAGCATTACAGTTATCCAAGAAATTATTTAGTGCTATTTAATTTTGCGGGATCATGAGTGGTAGAAATTTGCTAAATTAAGTAGCTGCGTATGTAGATAATATATTTTATCAATCAAATAGCATAAATTTTTCAATTTTTGCTCGATTTTAGTTTGGGCTTGATTATCTATGTTTGAGAGTGTAAAGGGAAATAATTTCATGAGAAAAGAGTACATTGACGAGTTGTCTTTTAAACATATGGTGTGTTAGACAGACTAGTGCTAAAACTATGATATTGACATTGAGACTTAAAAACACGAAAGTTTGTAGTCACGAATATGCTGATGATGGTAAATCGCCACAGTTCGGGTACTTGCAAAAGTAAATTGGATTACCAGTACAGCATGACAGTATAGCATTATAGTGGTATATCTTGGCATCAGGTTGATTATAGCTACTGATTCTTACAGTACTTAATGCACTTGAGAACATATGGTCGGGCAGTGTATCAGTTGTTATCAATCCGTGTAATCTAGTGTAGGTACGAGCAGATAATAGAATAGATACATATCTAGTAATTAGCTAGTACAGCTAGTATAGTGAGGCTGGTAACATCTCTCAACCTTCAAAGTATGGCCTTCAACTTTACATGGACATATGTAAACACTACCACAGGCCCTTCAACTTTACATGGACATATGTAAAAACTACCACAGGCCTTCAACTTTACATGGACACAAGTAAACACTACCACAGGCCTTCAACTTTACATGGACATATGTAAACACTACCACAGGCCCTTCAACTTTACATGGACATATGTAAAAACTACCACAGGCCCTTCAACTTTACATGGACATATGTAAACACTACCACAGGCCCTTCAACTTTACATGGACATATGTAAAAACTACCACAGGCCTTTAACTTTACATGGACACAAGTAAACACTACCACAGGCCTTCAACTTTACATGGATATATGTAAACACTATCACAGGCCTTCAACTTTACATGGACACATGTAAACACTACCACAGGCCTTCAACTTTACATGGACACATGTAAACACTATCACAGGCCTTCAACTTTACATGGACACATGTAAACACTCCCACAGGCCTTCAACTTTACATGGACATATGTAAACACTATCACAGGCCTTCAACTTTACATGGACACATGTAAACACTACCACAGGATTTCAACTTTACATGGACACATGTAAACACTATCACAGGCCTTCAACTTTACATGGACACATGTAAACACTACCACAGGATTTCAACTTTACATGGACACATGTAAACACTATCACAGGCCCTTCAACTTTACATGGACATATGTAAAAACTACCACAGGCCTTCAACTTTACATGGACACAAGTAAACACTACCACAGGCCTTCAACTTTACATGGATATATGTAAACACTATCACAGGCCTTCAACTTTACATGGACACATGTAAACACTACCACAGGCCTTCAACTTTACATGGACACATGTAAACACTATCACAGGCCTTCAACTTTACATGGACACATGTAAACACTACCACAGGATTTCTACTGCACCTTCAAAATATAGTAGGGCAAAAGTACTAAGGGTATGTTTTGCAGAAAAAGTAGGACAAAGTAGGAATTTCTGACACTAAAAAGTAAAACTAAAGTAGGAATTTCCATCGTTTTAGTTGTATACCGTCCAGTGCAGATACAGGATTCAAGCATGCGAGGGGCCTACAATATTTTAATTTCAGAAACTGGGGTGAACAACCCAAAAAATTAGCAACCTAATATATGGCATTTATCAAGGGTGTTTGCGAGCGTACAAAGCCGAAAACAATTTGCATAGTGCATATATCCGGCTGCGGATATTGATATTACAACTATAAAGCATCAAAATATATTTTTATTTTCATTTTGAAATGGAAAAGTAGGGATAAAAGGGATGTTTTGAAAATAAGTAGGGCAAAGTAGGGCTCCCATCAAAATAGTACGGAAAAGAAGGAATAATAGGGCCTTGTAGAAAACCTGCTACCACTAAGCAAGACCCATAGCAAACGGAACATCACAACAACATCAACATTAACATATAAACAACTAACCCGAGACCCAAAGTATATAGAACATCCCAACAACATTACCACTAACCCGAGACCCAAAGTATATAGAACATCCCAACAACATAACCACTAACATGAGACCCAAAGTATATAGAACATCCCAACAACATAACCACTAACATGAGACCCAAAGTGTATAGAACATCACAACAACATAACCACTAACATGAGACCCAAAGTGTATAGAACATCCCAACAACATAACCACTAACATGAGACCCAAAGTGTATAGAACATCCCAACAACATAACCACTAACATGAGACCCAAAGTATATAGAACATCACAACAACAACAACAACATAACCACTAACATGAGACCCAAAGTATATAGAACATCCCAACAACATAACCACTAACATGAGACCCAAAGTGTATAGAACATCACAACAACATAACCACTAACATGAGACCCAAAGTATATAGAACATCACAACAACATAACCACTAACATGAGACCCAAAGTGTATAGAACATCACAACAACATATCCACTAACATGAGACCCAAAGTATATAGAACATCACAACAACATAACCACTAACATGAGACCCAAAGTATATAGAACATCCCAACAACATAACCACTAACATGAGACCCAAAGTGTATAGAACATCACAACAACATAACCACTAACATGAGACCCAAAGTATATAGAACATCCCAACAACATAACCACTAACATGAGACCCAAAGTATATAGAACATCCCAACAACAACAACATAACCACTAACATGAGACCCAAAGTGTATGAAACATCACAACAACAACAACAACATAACCACTAACATGAGACCAAAAGTGTATAGAACATCCCAACAACATAACCACTAACATGAGACCAAAAGTGTATAGAACATCCCAACAACATAACCACTAACATGAGACCCAAAGTATATAAAACATCACAACAACATAACCACTAACATGAGACCCAAAGTATATAAAACATCCCAACAACATAACCACTAACATGAGACCCAAAGTATATAGAACATCACAACAACATATCCACTAACATGAGACCCAAAGTGTATAGAACATCCCAACAACATAACCACTAACATGAGACCCAAAGTATATAAAACATCACAACAACATAACCACTAACATGAGACCCAAAGTGTATAAAACATCACAACAACATAACCACTAACATGAGACCCAAAGTATATAAAACATCACAACAACATAACCACTAACATGAGACCCAAAGTATATAAAACATCACAACAACATAACCACTAACATGAGACCCAAAGTATATAAAACATCCCAACAACATAACCACTAACATGAGACCCAAAGTGTATAGAACATCCCAACAACATAACCACTAACATGAGACCCAAAGTATATAAAACATCACAACAACATAACCACTAACATGAGACCCAAAGTGTATAGAACATCACAACAACATATCCACTAACATGAGACCCAAAGTATATAAAACATCACAACAACATAACCACTAACATGAGACCCAAAGTGTATAGAACATCACAACAACATAACCACTAACATGAGACCCAAAGTGTATAGAACATCACAACAACATAACCACTAACATGAGACCCAAAGTATATAAAACATCACAACAACATAACCACTAACATGAGACCCAAAGTGTATAGAACATCACAACAACATAACCACTAACATGAGACCCAAAGTGTATAGAACATCACAACAACATAACCACTAACATGAGACCCAAAGTGTATAGAACATCACAACAACATAACCACTAACATGAGACCCAAAGTGTATAGAACATCACAACAACATATCCACTAACATGAGACCCAAAGTGTATAGAACATCCAAACAACATAACCACTAACATGAGACCCAAAGTGTATGGCACATCACAACAACAACAACATAACCACTAACATGAGACCCAAAGTGTATGGAACATCACAACAACAACAACAACAACAACATAACCACTAACATGAGACCCAAAGTATAAGGAACATCACAACAACATAACCACTAACATGAGACCAAAAGTGTATAGAACATCACAACAACATAACCACTAACATGAGACCCAAAGTGTATGGAACATCACAACAACAACAACAACAACAACAACATAACCACTAACATGAGACCCAAAGTGTATAGAACATCCCAACAACATAACCACTAACATGAGACCCAAAGTGTATAGAACATCACAACAACATAACCACTAACATGAGACCCAAAGTGTATAGAACATCACAACAACATAACCACTAACATGAGACCCAAAGTATATAAAACATCACAACAACATAACCACTAACATGAGACCCAAAGTGTATAGAACATCACAACAACATAACCACTAACATGAGACCCAAAGTGTATAGAACATCACAACAACATAACCACTAACATGAGACCCAAAGTGTATAGAACATCACAACAACATAACCACTAACATGAGACCCAAAGTGTATAGAACATCACAACAACATATCCACTAACATGAGACCCAAAGTGTATAGAACATCCAAACAACATAACCACTAACATGAGACCCAAAGTGTATGGCACATCACAACAACAACAACATAACCACTAACATGAGACCCAAAGTGTATGGAACATCACAACAACAACAACAACAACAACATAACCACTAACATGAGACCCAAAGTATAAGGAACATCACAACAACATAACCACTAACATGAGACCAAAAGTGTATAGAACATCACAACAACATAACCACTAACATGAGACCCAAAGTGTATGGAACATCACAACAACAACAACAACATAACCATTAACATGAGACCCAAAGTATAAGGAACATCACAACAACATAACCACTAACATGAGACCAAAAGTGTATAGAACATCACAACAACATAACCACTAACATGAGACCCAAAGTGTATAGAACATCACAACAACATAACCACTAAACTGAGACCAAAAGTGTATAGAACATCACAACAACATAACCACTAACATGAGACCCAAAGTGTATAGAACATCCCAACAACATAACCACTAACATGAGACCAAAAGTGTATAGAACATCACAACAACATAACCACTAACATGAGACCCAAAGTGTATAGAACATCACAACAACATAACCACTAACATGAGACCCAAAGTATATAGAACATCACAACAACATAACCACTAACATGAGACCCAAAGTGTATGGAACATCACAACAACAACAACATAACCACTAACATGAGACCCAAAGTATAAGGAACATCACAACAACATAACCACTAACATGAGACCCAAAGTGTATAGAACATCACAACAACATAACCACTAAACTGAGACCCAAAGTGTATAGAACATCACAACAACAACAACATAACCACTAACATGAGACCCAAAGTGTATGGCACATCACAACAACAACAACATAACCACTAACATGAGACCCAAAGTATAAGGAACATCACAACAACATAACCACTAACATGAGACCCAAAGTGTATAGAACATCACAACAACATAACCACTAACATGAGACCCCAAAGTGTATGGAACATCACAACAAAAACAACATATCCACTAACATGAGACCCAAAGTATACATGGAACATCACAACAACATAACCACTAACATGAGACCCAAAGTATACATGGACCATCCAAACAACAACAACATAACCACTAACATGAGACCCAAAGTATATAGAACAACAACAACATAACCACTAACATGAGACCCAAATTATACATGGAACATCGCAACAACATAACCACTAACATGAGACCCAATGTATATGAAACATCACAAAAACAACAACAACATAACCATTAACATGAGACCCAAAGTATATGGAACATCACAACAACAACAACATAACCACTAACAGGAGACCCAAAGTATATGGAACATCACAACAACAACAACATAACCACTAACATGAGACCCAAAGTATATAGAACATCACAACAACAACAACATAACCACTAACATGAGACCCAAAGTGTATAGAACAACAACAACAACATAACCATTAACAAGAGACCCAAAGTATATCGAACAACAACAACAACATAACTATTAACATGAGATCCAAAGTATATGAAACATCACAAAAACAACATAACCATTAACATGAGACCCAAAGTATATAGAACAACAAAAACAACAACAGCAGCAGTAGCAGCAGCAGCAGCAACACCAACACCAACAACAACCACTAACATGAGACCTAAATTATATTGAACATCACAACAACATAACCACATAATGCATCAGATTCAGAACTGCATAGAGTCATATAAAACTGTTACAGCAACTGATAGAGACCTATATATCAATGCACCAAGTTCACACAGTCAGATTTTTACCTCAATGACGTCAATGTTATTATATCATCTTTCATTAGGATAAATGAATGAGCAGTTATATAGCATGGGATGTTTAGGTTTAATTCAAGGAAACTTTCTTCAAAGTCTTAAAATACACCAACCGTAAAATTAAAACACAATAGTGTACCAGCAAAACACCACCAGAACTGTACCTATTCAACTTGTAATGCTGCCTACGCAAGTTCTGTGGCATACTTTCCGATTTGAAACCTTGACACAAAGAACTCGATATCAACACAGGAATGGTATAATAAAACAATACATTGTGAGACTTTATATCCATTGTCTAGCATATATCTTTATATACTGAATCAAGTAATAAAGATCCTTTGATCTAACATATATTATACCAAGATACCCAGGTGATACTTACGACTGTATGAATGATTATTCCAAACAGAATTCTGCAGAAATCTGCCATGTTGAGCAAGTAAACTTTGCCAGTCTTGTCCATTAGCATAACCGAATGCTTGAGGTGGACATGAATTGCGCCGTTTAGAATAGGTCATTCTATTATCCAGTACGACATCGAGACTGTATATCCCCATGTTACACTATAGTTACAATAGCTAGCTTCAACTTTAAATCCATTAACACATATTTAAAACACACACATACACAACACATACACAGTCTCCTTCAAGCGATATTAGATATTATCCTCTCGGGCACAAACATAATGTTGCAGGAGAGCCTGCTACCTGGAAAGCTTAGGTACATGAGATCTACAAGATTCTCTGTGAGAGTTGCTCTAAGCCAATCTCTCTACACATCATATAGAACCTGCCATACAATTACCTTACATACCTATACACACAGGAAAAATAAACATAAGCCGCTGTATATACCCGCTACAGTACCTATCATTCCCAAGTTTATAAAGACAACTCCTCAATCTACTCTTTTCTCATGAAATTATTTCCCTTTGCACCCTCTAACCCTTTCTTTTTTTTCTTTCTTTCTTCCATGTAATTTGCAGGGCCCACTCTGGGGCATAATCACAAATATTTAGAGACAGAGGTGCGATACAAGGAATCCGGGTACGATACCCTAGCTTGTTTCAGCCCGGCATGAAATCTAGCTAAAACAAAAAAAAGTTATGCTATTTGATTGAAGAAATATATTATCTAGTCGGGTAGCCAGACTACCCAGTGTCTATCATAAATAATCTATCAGCCTATAAGTTTGTGTTTGTGGTTAGTGGAAAAAGTTTATTAGGCATTTTTATCATATACCGTAGTAAAACATATCTACAACTCTAATCCCTACATATGTTAAAGTATATAGTGAAATTTAAACTTTTGAAAAATTAAGAATTTTCTGCAGTTAGAAAAGTTTGGAGATTTCAAATCAAAACAGATCAGTGACCATTCGGCAGACAAATAAAACCCTCGGCAGCAAAGGGCCATAATTCTGGCGAAAATCATCCCAGCGCAAATTCCTTCCTTCAGGCATATCATACCTACATGTCGAGGTTTAACCCTTCATGTGTGAAAATTTGAAGGGAATCCTGCAAAAGCTGTAGGAGGAGTTGCATTCACAAGAGTCTGTCAATGGTCACACAGGCAGCCAGACAAGATGAACACAATACAACGTTAGCGTTGTAATAATACAGTTTCTGATGGGCCAACAATCATGAGCAGAACAATGTTAAATGTGCTATAATGATGCTTGCAATCACCAAAAGATTATGGAATAAAAATATACATTTGCGTCTTTGATAAAACTGTCACAACTTTTAGAAACAATCATAGTGTCCGTAACAATGATGTAAAATGATAAAAACGGATGTTGTTAAATATTCATAAAAATATATAACACATGCAGGTCATGGAATATGCTAATTTCACATGCTTAGAGCGCCATATTAGATTTATCATTGTTTTGTCAATTACATTGTAATTATTATCCACACAAAATAAAGACATTATTACTATTCTAACTAACGAAACTATTAATTTTATGTTTTGAAAATTGAAACAAAGAAATCAAATTTATAAATCAACGTAATAAATATGTTGAAAGCAGATACCTGAGTGCAACACTTTAACAGCTTGGTGCAAAAACATTACACTTAAGTTTAACCAGTAAAATGTGTTATCAGATAATTCAATTTCATCCCAAGTTTTACTTAATTCTCAATGTTAATCAACCAACACAAAGGCAGAAAAGTATTAATTTAACTAGAGCTGTCGCCATTAGGCAGACTTATATACCCCCTGCCGGCAAAGGGCCATGAGTACTGGCAAAAACAATCTGAGCATAAATTCTTTCCTTCATGCACATCGCCATGTCAAGGCTGTGCAAAGTTGAAAATTTGAAGAAAATCCTGCAAAACTGCAGGAGGAGTTGCATTCCCAAAATCTGTCTACGGACGGACAGACAAGCTGAAAACAGTATACAGCCCCTTACAACTTTTAAAATACACAATGATCTTCATGAGTACATTACAGTCCATGGAACAAGCAGCTGCCAAAATGGGTTCTGACTTTAACAATCGGTTGCCAAAATGGGTTATTATACCCCTGACGAACCGTAACGGTGAAATGCATTGGGTTTCATAATAAATAATAATGTATTAAGTATTCATTTCGTCAAATTTTGTTTTTGATAATTATATACGTTCTGGGTACCGACGTCATTAATTTTTGTTGATATATATCTATGTATACATAGATGACATAGGACACTTTTCACGGACCTGTGCTGTGTAACTACACAGTAAATGCTGACTGATCAATCCCTGGCAGGGGGGGGGGGGGGCTTCAGAATGAGTCAAGCAGTCGGGTACCTAACTTACACAATATTACTGAGGATGGGACAAAAGAGAGAAGAGCCTGACATTTATTATTATTATTCCAGGAAACTTGGGTATATAGCCAACAAATTGACTCATTCACAATGAGTAATATATTATATACCTAACAAACTTACTCATATAATATACAGTAAGTGACATGACTTGACCTCATGAACAAATTTATTATCATATTGCTGTTAATATATACAGTAAAACCTCAGTAACAAGACCATTATTTTGACGCCCTTAATTTTTTGATTGACAAAATGTAGGTAAAAATACCTTTTTTAAGTTTTTTAATAATTTATATACTTTTTCTTATTAACTGGTATGAAAAATGGTCAAGTTGGTATGAGAACAAATAGAGGGGTAGGTCTGAGAATGGAAATATGGGAATTTATTTTGCCTATAGCCTTATAACAAGAGGGCCATGATGGCCCAATATCGCTCACCTGATTATAAACCCTGCACAATTTTCACCCAAAGGAATAATTTGAGAATCTTGGTAGAAAACCACAAGATGATGCTACTTACCAATTATCAAAACTCTAGGCAGTGTAGTTTTAGGCAAGAATATATTAATATGTTTTCCCTATATAAGTCTATGTAAAACGGTGACCCCCGAGTGGGGCCAATTCTGACCCCAGGGGCATAATTTGAAAAATCTTGGTAGAGGACCACTAGATGATGCTACATACCAAATATCAAAGCTCTATGCAGTGTAGTTTTAGACAAGAAGATTTTTATATGTTTTCCCTAGATATAAGTCTATGTAAAACGGTGACCCCCGGGGCTGGGCCAATTTTGACCCCAGGGGCATAATTTGCACAATCTTGGTAAAGGACCACTAGATGATGTTACATACCAAATATCAAAGCTCTTAGGCATTGTAGTTTTAGACAAGAAGATTTTTATATGTTTTCCCTATATAAGTCTAAGTAAAATGGTTACCCCCAGGGTGGGGCCAATTTTGACCCGAGGGGAATAATTTGAACAATCTTTGTAGAGGACCTCTAGCTGAGTCTACATACCAAATATGAAAGCCCTGGGCCAAGCAATTTCGGAGAAGAAGATTTTTTAAGATTTTCTCTATATAACTCTATGTAAAACTACCCAGGCGAAATGAACGGTTTTAAAGGTCAAATACGATAGAATTTCTTAATTTAACTAAAGTAACACATTTCCATAGATATATATCATATAAATGACATGGCGTACTTGTAATCCACATAATTGCAATATTTAAGATGGTTTATAACGATAAAGTTGACGATAACAAAATTACAACATAAACCCAACCTGGTTGTCTCCCTTGACTTTTAGACCGTGTGACGTCATTTTGGACACAAGTGGAACTGTTCCTCTTCAGTTTAACTAAATTTGAATGGGTCCTGTCGATTTTTTATCGGATTAAATTCATGATCAGTGACGGAAATTACTACAATGTGGTATGTTCTAAGCATTGTATGTGTTGTCATTTCAATCACGTTTTAATTCCCTTCAATATTTAAGAAACAAAACAACGACCACATACTGATGTGGACATTACTGACTTCAACTGCTGGGCGTGTTATACATTACAAACGCAGCAGTGCAAACTGCGCGCAACAGGGGGCATAAATATCACGCTGTTTATACACTTGACGCGTGTGTGTATACATCGGTGATTGATTTTAAATATATATATATAGCTGTCACTATTTTGTACATTTATGTGTTAGGTTTTGTAACAGACCATAAGTAAAGCATTCCGTATGAGGAAAAAATAATGTTCGCAAGAAATGACTTTAGCTGCGTATTTGTACACGCATGTATATTAGACATACATATACATGATTTGTAGTACACACGAAATGACGCGTAGTTGGCAGTTTCTATCGTTAATTGTAAAGAATTTATAAATTAGCCATAATTGAGTTACTGAATTCCTAAATTGAGAAATGAACATTATAATTCTAGACAGGAAATTATTGACGAAAAATTGTAAAAGGAAATTTTGAAAAAAAAGTCGGTAGATAACCGGTAAAGTTAGAGACATTGTCCATAGTTCTTGGATGCCGAGTTAATCCCATTTTATCATTTTCAATTATGAATACAAATTCAAATGAGAGTTAGCATTAACTAAATCGATTGGTACTTTTTTCAACATTACATACTGCACCAGTCAGTTCCATCATCGCCCTAAACCCTCGGGGATAGACGGTCGTGTTTTTACCTTCAAGCTTTCCGCCGCATTGCCGGTGAAATGTTGGGATTTATTTTAGCGAACCAATGCCCTAGTGACACTATTAAATTGTCAGGGACCGGGTAAATACCGGAGATTGTCCCATTAGCTGTCACCCGCAGGCCGTGGAAGGCGGGGTGACAACCCATAAGCCCATCCCTGGAGTGGAGTACCGTGGATGCTAAGTACTGACAGGTGCATAACAATGACACGTTAGAACAAGTGCGCTGAAAATTAAGTAATTTGGAAATGTAAACTCACGCATTTCCAACACAATAATCGGCGTTATGATCTTTTCAATATTGTTGGTATTGCAATGCACATGTAATAAAAAGCATGTTTTTTAATGACACCTCATGGAAAAATTTATTAACTATATCCAGTATCATTGAAAAGTGACAGTATTATAGTGCGATGCTTACACAGAAGTTTGAACATATTTTTTTTACCTTTTTGAAGCTTTCCATTACACCAGAAAACATATTAGAGTTTACACGAATCCTAAGCTTGTCATTTTCAAAAAGTTTCACATTGATAAACAAAAACTTGGTTTATTACGCACATTCATTGAAGATATTTTTACGCATTTGCTCAACTGACCATAATTAATACTTACATTTCAATTCATGGCGTTATTTTGATTGGCGAATTCAAATTAGTTTGTAATAATTTCGCCACGCCCCCTTGCACCTGCATGAACTATGGCAGGCCAGGCAGGGCCAACGATCACACCAAGAACTGGATACCATGTGATCTATATATTATTTAAACATAAAATAGACCGCCTGCTTTTGGCGGCCTATAGTGCAGTGTCATATATGTGTCGGCATTTTACTGATGTTTAGTCTTTAAATGTAAGCCGGTCTAAATTGTAGAATCAAAATATCTGACCGTGCGTTGAAATTCTGGAAAATGAGGCACGTGTTTGAACTCTCAGACAAGTATTATTTTGTGATTTGTAACAAGAATTTAGTTATATTACGGAAGCAGATTACCAACCGTGGAGTTCGCTACATACATGTATGTTGTTTGTATTTTGTTAAATCCACGATGATCGCACTGGGTAAAGACACGCCACGTTTTGACATATACATAAACAATACTGTACATGTATACGAGCCCATGCGTTGTTCCATACAGTATTCTACAATTGAAGTGGACAGAACATGCAGAACAACACAAACAAAGAATAAATCTTTAATACCGCTCTATTTTTTATATAATATATATCCAACGTTCTATTTCGGATAGTCTGACAGTATTTTTTAATAATTACCCATAAAGCAAAACGATACACAATTTAAACACGCACTTTTAAAATCTATATCATAGGCATATGATTTCAACTGTGCGTATCTATTTTTTTCCGTTATGTACTTTCTTGTTGGGGTACATAACGGGAGATGGATACGTAGATCTAGGTTCATACTAGGAAGAATCATTAGTTTACACACAGTTGAATTCAAATGCCAATGATCGATCTATATCGTTTTAGAAAAATGCAATTTATGGATCCATACTAAATTAATAAATTAATGAAACGTTTACCGAGTTATAAACGTTTTATATCTGGTCTAATACACTGTTCTTTTTGCATTTTGATTGACAAAAATATATTATTAATACTTGGCCCGTTACAACATCTTCCTATAACACGCGTAATGTACACGCGTCTCCAGTTGCATTGACCGTAAACTTAATCTATGTACACATACCGATTTAGGAATTTTCGTACAGAAACAATTAAATTAAACATCAAATCGGTCAGCAGCTGATTATCATCTCGTGTTTGGCATGTTACAACCCCCCGTGATGTGCATAATGACACTTCGTAGATCGACGCTGTGTATATGTATGTATAACCCCCGTGGAGAATTATTTTATGATTGTGCTTTATATTTGACCCACTATTACATAATAGCACATGCATTTCATGTAACTTTTATGAATTTAAATCGAACATATTCAATAGAGATCAAGATTTATGCGAATATACACTAATAGTATACAGCCTCCGTGTTAATCAGATGTTCCAAAAACACGTCACAAGCTAAGGGAAGTAACTCGGGTTAGTTTATTCACAAAATAAGATAATCGAAATAAGAGATGACTTTTATTGTGTGTTATAATCATATCTGAAGTGTAGAGATTGATGTAATCATATATTTATACCATAAACTTATTAAAACAGCAAAAAAATAATTTTGCGTATATGACCTTTAAACCATGAACTACCATGATAGTTCATGGTCAACCAGGGTAGTTCATGGTCAGGGGACCATGGTTGACCATGTTTTGGTAAATGGCACTTGATGGTCAATGACCATGGTTTTGTAACATGGTCAACCATGGTCGTGGACCATGGTCTACCATGGTTGTGGACCACGGTCTACCATGGTGAACAGATGGTCGTCAGTGTTGATTTTTTACCCTCAAAATCTTGTGCAATTTAACAAAACATGGTTAGTTCTTTGGTATTTCTTACCTTGTCACATGGTCAGATATCATGTTAGAACAATTAAAGGCAAGAACTCACCAGTTGCTGATAATGTTCAAGCTACAGATGAATCAGCTTGTTTCAAATAATGTCAGGTAATATTTGATTTCTTATAGGAAAGCTTAATTAATATTTTGTTGTAATTATGAATTTTTTATTATGTCAAACTAATTCATAAATCTTCCTATTTTTATAATAATAATGATATATTATTTTGCTAACATTTATTTTAAAAGTGTATTTTGGGACTTTAAAAAAAAAATATAATTTTTGTTGAAGGGAGATAATATAAAAGTGTGAGACAATAACATGGTTGACCATGGTTGAACATAGTCGACCATGGTCAAATGGTCAACCACGGTTGAAAACACTGACCATGTTAGACCATGGTCAAGCTTCAGTTTGTCTTTTCTCACCATGGTTGACCATGGTCAAACGGTTTATCTTTTTTTTCTCACCATGGTCAGTCTTCTCTTACCATGGTCGATCACAGTCAACCATGGTCGACCATAGTTAACAACGGTGACCATGGTCAACCATGGCTGACCATGCTCCTGACTATCTCTTCAACATGGTATTTGATGGTTGACCATGTTTTTAATAATTTGTGACCCTCGATTAAGTCCAACTCGTAAGTTGCAAAATTATACACCACACAAATCATAGATCAAACCTACCCAAGTTTTCGCAAAATGTCGGTCAATGTTCAACCTTTATAATCAAGCACTACATCAACCTTGAACAAGCACATTGCATGATGTATAAGTACATCATTTCAAGACGAAATAAACATGCTACAGTACTGTGGATTCAATAAGTAATACTACTGGGGGAACTATCCCATTAGAAAGAATAGCAGGGACTACCGTAAACTCATGTGTACCCAGTTAAACCTAGATAAACATTATTTACCTGTTGGACAAGCTGATGTTTACAACCGTTTTCAATTAACTTTGAACTGACTGTATAAGTACATAATTTCAAGACAAAATAAAGATCCTACAGTACAACATTAAAATTTGACTTTCCTTCAAATCATCTGGGAAAAAACATACAAAAAAAATACAAAAAATAACAAAAACTGGCAGTTTCTATAGAGACGCTTATAGATAAAGTGGATGGTTTACTTGAAGCTCAAGGTGTGTTATTTCAGTTACAATGTGTAGTATCGACAAATCTCCACAGACAAGCTAGCTAATAATTGACTCCTGTAGCTTCCCCAACCAGAGAATACAGGTGCATACTTAGAGCTCCCTAGGTCTATATACCGAGGAATATCAAGCAGGGAATATGAAGTGAATATTATGTTTGCTACAGGTTTATATACTCTCAGACATAGTTATATAACACTCTGGCAAAACACAACATGTTGTACAAGTCAGGAGAACATGCAACTATATTATAATACAACAGTAAAGTTTTCACTGAAGGAATGTTTGGCGCAGCAGCATTACAAGAAATTATTACTGATTAACCTGTGTTTATATTGCCACCTGAATATAAGCAAAGCATCAGTGTTGCATGCCCATGATCGTTGCCGTGGTGCAAATTTGAGAAATTACAAAAAAGAAAATGTTTTTCAGTCTTCGAATTTGGCCACTTTTAAGCCCAAAACCAGACATAATTAAACCCTTTTATCTGACTAGTAATAATTATTGTCTTTTGGTGATTAGACCAGGGCTCGACAAATCCGCTCGTAATTACGAGTAGAAATTCACATCGGACGAGTCAACATCCACCAACGCTCGTCCTGCAGGACGAGTGCAATTTCTGTCAGAAAACAATCAAGTTTCAATAATTAATCGCGTATTAAACAACATAGTTCGATAATAAAAAAACATCTCGTATTCGATACGAACACCAGATCATCTGTCAGTCAAAAACGAAAGTTCGAAGAATCGAAACATGGGTGCGCTGTGACGTCACGGGAATTCCCCGGTCATGCTCGATTAACGAATGACGCTGTTCTTATTTTAATCGATCGAAAGATAATTTTAAGCGTATAAGCGACGTTTTCGGTTCGTCACAGTGCGCAAAATGAATGTAATGTATGAATGTATGGACTAACACACAAACGCCTACCATCGGTTTGCGTAATTAAGGACAAAATTTAATGACAACATAGTGGTCATCACGTGAATAATAAAGTTTGTATAGACACCGTGTTATTACCAATCAAGCTGATCAAAAGATGTCTGCTTCAGAATGGAGAAAGGAGCGAAAATGCGACACACATTTATATTTTCACAATTTTATTGACCGTTTTAGATGAGAATCACATGGTTAAAAACAGATTTGCACATTTATCTTTAACTGAAAAATACGGGCGAGTTGATTTTGCTGAAGGACGAGTGGGTTTTGGGACCGCTCGTCCGGTAGGACGAGTGGCTCTGGAAAAATTTGACGAGGCCTGTAGACTAAAAGGCTTGAACAAATTTGAAAGATATTTTTAACCAGATTGCATGAAAACAAGGGTTTCACAGGGTGACCATTATAACACTAGTCGGGATGAATAATTTCAGTCTGGCATTCTGCAGTGATTCATTTTGGAGCGCATCCCGAGTCCATGACTCACAAAATCTGCTGGGGACTCATTAAATTTTGAAAATACTTTATTTTTACAAAGTGGGACTCATTGATTTTCTAGGTTCAATGGAAAGGGACTCACAGTTTACAAAACCAAAATGAAACACTGATTCTGATACCCACGATGTCATATGATAGCAGCAAACAAGGGTCTCACAGGGTGACCATACACTAGTTTAGTTGGGATGAATGATTTCAGTCTGGAATTCTGATAACCACAATGTCATATGATAGCAGTAAACAAGCACATACTGGACCACATACACACATGTAATTATATACTGTAAAATCATTAATTTTCAAGGGGGTTAAATTTCATTGATTTTGTGGATGATGTTAACCATAATATTAAATCCTCACAAATATGAATGATTTCTGTAGTATATGACTTAGTGGATAAGATATCCTTGAAATGTCCCCACAATATGTTATTTTTCACAAAAACAACTAAATTTTGTCCCATTGAAATTAAATGAGTTTACAGTACATTGTATAATGAACAATTGAAACAAAGTTAAATACCGGTTTGGATTGATCAGAAAATATGATAAGTTAAAATGTAGAAATAAAGGAAATTAACAACAAAAAATCGCTAACATTTGATACACTTACTCAATACTGTACACAACTTTTATGTAGATCAGGTACAAAATGTTTGAATAAATTTCAAGTACATGTAGATTGATTTCCCTGTTTTAAGGACCTTTTTTAAGTTCTTTGAACAAACACAAATTGAAACCATTATACTTTATAGGTGAAAAAAATTGAGTGACATTATGTCCTATTACAGGCAGTGTTTCAGTGTAGAGGTTTTACAGCGACCATGAATTTCACTTGAGGATCCAGATGGGGTGGCCCAGGGTGGAAGTTTAAAAAAATTGTGGGTATTGTATTTATTTACAAGTTGTTTTGTTGGGTCAATAATCTGATCAGGACAACCCCTCTACGATACATAACTGGTTGAACCCACAGATAACTGTATCATTGATAACGAAAAAAAAAACCTAAAATATTTTTTTTGGAAAATTTATATTTTCTTTAGAAAAATACAAATTTTATAAAAAAATATTTTATTTTAAGATTTTATTTATGATACAGTTACCTGTGATAAGACCCTCAGTCCAGAGTAAAAGTGTTGCTAAACCTGAACAATTTCTAGATCCACACATAAGTTGTCTGTGGGGTTAACTGTTTACAGCAATAATAAAGAAAGAAAAAGATGGCCTAAAGGTACCGGTAATCAGTACAGAAGTCTAGTTAAACTTTGTCCCTTTGGCGCAAAAAGATTGTATCTTGCTATATAATGTAGGTATTATATTTAAGATACTTCCTTGTAGCACCATAGGGACAATTTATGCATACATGTAGCATTAGTTCCATACATAATTAAATTATACATATAAATGCAAATCGCACAACAACATGAATTATGAATGACGCTCAGACAACACACCAAAATGCTATTATGATATATGAAATAGGGAATATTTGCCAGCAAATAATGTTTGGCAGACATTTTCAGTTTAAAATCTATATTTTGTGTTAATTATAGTAATTGAAAAGTTAGACAATGAAGAATGTCTATGTAGTGCTTACTGTTATTAATCATGATATGCAGTCACCTTGCTTCATCACAACATACAGGTGGTGGGTGGGGCATAATATTATATACAGGGTGGCCACAGAAAATGAAGAATAAAATTCCCTGATAATTCCATGATTTTTTTGGTATTCGCAACAGTGAACATCTACAACTTTGGGATATGACAAATGTTTGTTGTATAAAAAAACTGCTAAATACCGGCAATTGTGTAAATTTTATCATACAATTTCTTTCACAAGTGCTCATATAACTCTTTCAACAGCTACATGATATCATGCTTTAATTGATTCATGTTATTTTGCGAGCGTAGCGAGCACGAAAAATCACATTTCATAGTTTTTCATCGAGAAGAAAAGGCGAATTACATATAACAAGACTATTTTATTTCTCCAATTTTGTAAAATTTCCTGATAATTCCCTGATTTTTGGCCAATTTTGAAATTCCCTGATTTTTCCCTGCAGGGAATTTATTTTGGGCATTTTCCCTGTTTTCCCTGTTTTCCAGAGTCTGTGGCCACCCTGTATATACCATAATTTATATAATACTGTAAAATCATTTAATTTCGATGGTACAAATTAATATCTTTAAACATATATAGTACCTCATATATAAGTTCAGAAATAAATTCATGAGACTAAAATCTAAGATATTATCAACATATTATTGTTAGATATTGACTGGCCCTCACCTGTCATCTAATATAATTAACAATTGAGTCAGCTGTCTATTCGGACATACCCGTCATGCTTACAACGTATAACTTTCTGACAGACATACAATGTACATGCATTATCATTATCAATTGTATACATAATTATTATGTCACTTTGGCATAAGTTAATTATTAACTACTATAATTATTAATTAACCTTTTTACAGTATTTGAGCTTTAAGTCATGAATATATAGAGAATCTATTAAAAGTTGTTAATTGATACGGTTGAAAGTTCAAAATTTTCAAAATACTGAAAACTGCTTGTCAATTTACTGAACTAGATGATTTTCATATAAATTAAATAGTGCAATTTTTTCTAAAAATAAACTGACATCAGTATTGAGACTGAAAACTTTCACCCATGTTAATATGACTTATTGAACAAGTTCCTGAAATTTTGTTACAGTAAGCGAGCCTTACATTTTCTGAATGAGTTTATATATAAGTTTCTATCAATTGACAACAAGTTTACGATTCTTTAGTGATGGTCTAATGGTCAAAGGCATTTCACATGCCGATTGTACCAATAAAACTGTAAACTGTAAGTGACAAAGTTATGCTGTAGACAAGAAATGCCGTAATAATCATAATATCAATCAGAGGAAAATTATTCAAAATTGGCACAAGGTAGAGTTACGGTAACGATGGTTCTTGTGCATTTCACTCCCAGACACTGCAATAAACATGCATTCCAAATTGGAGTCATTTGAACTTAAAACGTGTCATAAAATTATTACAATTCAACCAATCAATGAGAGTTTGACGAAATAATTGTAGGAGAAAATCAATAACTTGACAAGTCATTTCAGTGTGAAACTGATTGTGAATTGTTCTTTTTTGTAGGGACTAAGGGACACAGTATTAATTTTACCCGATTCCAACTTGAGTCATGATTCTTTCTTGTAACTAGTGGTATATCATTGACAGACATTTTTAATCACAGTGTGTTAATACATAAACCAATATATGGTATTTTTGGACTTTTAAAGTCACTCGCATATTTTAGCGAGTACGAAAACAAGGAGCAAACACCAATAAAAGCCCTACTTAACAAATTGCTTACGGTCAAATATAAATTTCAACAAAACGGAATGGAGTTAAGTCCCTTTAAGTTAAGGCTTCAGAACTGGTCACATGACTCACTTTTATCAATTTTTATGCATTTGCATCCACGAACCCCCCCCCCCCCCATCCCCAGGGAATGTCCAGGATTTTTACTTTTGGGTTGTCATTCAGGGACAGCTGATGCATACCGGTAATCTCTGGTATTTACCCGGCCACTGACAACTACTACAAAACAGCTGTTTCCTGGCTATCCACTGCCCATCCTCTGGGGATGGGGGAGCCATGGTTGCAACTGACTGCCCATTGTATTACTCTTTAATATTAGATGTGGGGCAATCTGCTAGGAGATTTTTTAATTTCTGACCTTTATCTCCAGTGCAGATGTGCACTAAAGTGTCATATATATGGGGGGGTTTGCGATCAAATTTTTGGCGCAACTTGAAAAGATGAATGAAAAGTTGTAAATACCATGAAATATATAGTATGTCCACGAAGATCAACCGTTTTTCTCGTTATCTGCACCAAAAACATCCATAAAACACTCAGCGGTTCTTTGTCCGACAATTTTAACACGACAATGTCGCACTTTTAAATTCCACTACACAGCTATTTGTTGTTGATATGCAAATCGCATTCCCCTATCGACCAATCAGAATACTCGATGGAATGAGTTTCTAGAACAATGGAGGATGCTGGGAGATCTTCGGCACTATTTGGTTTTCACAGTGATGTACACTGGTACGCGTGAAACCAATTACACCAGACTTCACGAAAGACCCAAGAAATTTACAGGACATTCGGTCTGGTAAACTTAAATGTTTTACCAGACCGAACCAAAGTTTACAGGACCGGAATTAAAAATCTAAATCTGAATGATTTCACTACTTAATTGCAATTTATAAACAACATAACAAATTAATTACTGTACATATTGGCCTATGTCATTGACCAGTGTTTCCACTCCTTTTTGGGGGCAGGGGTGACAAAAAAGGGGGTGAAATTAGTTAAAAGTACTCAAACTTGAAAGAAAATATAGAAGTCTACGTATTTTTTTACATTTGGGTCGAAAAGTGTTGGGGACGAATGCATAATTTCCAACAGCGTAAAAATACTTATTTTTACGACTAAAATCAAGCGGCAATCAATGGATATCGACGGAATATTGCTTTACTATACAACTTTTTACGATCATACAATACAATATCTAGCTAGCGGCGAGCGGTCATCTTATGCCTTACGGTAAATTATCACATTTGTTTACAAATTACATGCAACATGTGTGAATTTGACCTTGATTAAACCATGTGAACCGATCGTAGGTGTCGTTATAAATACATTTCTAAAAATAGACATAGAACAACAGTGCTTGGGTCGTGTGCAAACAAGCACTTGTTACGCACGCGCAAACGAATTGGTTTTATGTAAACTTCCGGATGAGCTAAATTCCGTTTTTTCACGTACTTTTTGGCGATGTACGCGAATGGGAACATTGTTGACTTGTATTTTTACCGGACACTCGGTCTTGTAAACTTGCTACATCTTGTCGGACCGTTCCAAAATTTACCAGACATGTCCGACGGTCCGACGGCTTTCGCGATGTCTGTTATACTGAGCTCTGAGTGAAACTAAAAACGAAAAATTAACAAAGATTTGTTGACAAATCGAGCTGATTTTTCTTGTAAACTGATAGTTAATGACTTATGAACAGAATACGATAAGTTAAATGAATTTTACTGATCGCTTAGCAATTTGTAAAACGAAAGCATATGCCTTTATTGGAGCCTTTATTGGAGATTGCAGAAGTGTTGAGTCCGTGCGACTTGTCGTCTGCTTCAGTCTTCGTCAGCTAACTTTTATATTTTCTTCCTATAAATTACACACGTGTTGCGCTCATCTATACGGGCGGTATACGCGTACCGGATACTCACAGTTATGTTTACATTGGATTTTCGGAAATTACACGTGCTGATTTATTGATCGATTTTTTGATTATAAGGACCAATATTAACAGGTATTCTGTGCCATTCGTTTATTTTTATTATATTTTACATGTTCAATGCTGAAAATGGCTCTAATTTGGCGTAAAAGACAAAATTCATGAAACTCAAAAACTGATCAGTAAAGCGCATAATGGGTCTTGACTTAGAAGTGGATACTCTAAGTCGAGATTGTTTGACTTCTTTAACATCAACTGAACTCTCACTGTTCTGAAAAAGGTGAAGCCCGCTTGCTTGTAATACCCACAAGCCGAAACAATGGGATTTCACACTAGACAGATAGATAGTCTCATCATAGAACACAAATCATGACATAAAACAGAACAAGATGAAATAAAAACACAATAGGTCACACAGTGACAGATGGACTGAAATTGCAAATCAAAACAGGCCTGACAGTTTGTATAAAAACGTGAATAACACTATATTTTCCCAGCAAACTCACCCCTTCCTTGGTGACCCGAACCTTGGTTGCCCATCTTATGAGGACTGTTGATACATACTCGATAAAAGACTTCAGAAAAATTAAGAAATTGAATAGAAAATAGAAAAGTGGATTTATTTTGCAACGACAGACATATCGCTTACACCACCGACAAAAAGTAAACAAAATAATTAAAACAAAACAAAACTTAATCATCATGCATTCTACCATATACATCTAAAATAGTTATACATTTCTAGAACTATGTTTTCATAATCATCATTGTTTTAATGGTTTGTATTGTTATTTTATCAACTACATAAGCTACTGGTACCACCCTTCACAAACAAAACACCAAAAAATTGCTTAATTTTATCGTTTTTTACCCTATAGGTATGTAATATTTTGTTGTCATGCATATTCAACGCTTTCAAGTTGTTATATGTTCCATTTGAATGCAAAACTTTCCAAAATAATTTCGCTTGGGACCCGTATACCGCATTTACCGGTGTAAGTGTAGTAGTAATCGACCATGTAAAATTCGGACAGAGTTCAACTACTGTTCTTACTGTTCTTACTGTTCTGTTGGAGTAGTGTAAGCGTATTCACGCTTGTTGACTCCCTCGTTCAGTCATCTATACATAGGGAGTTTTCGCTTCCAATCGAATGCGAAAACCGTGCAACTTACACGCTGTATATCTCTTGTAAATCAAATCGACTCATTCTCCACGCAGTATCTAGGCTGGTTTTAAACGAATTCACACTGGAGCTACAAACGATCTTTTCATCTAGATTGTTCCAATTATTTATAGCTCTTGTAGGAAAGGCGTTCAGGCGGAGAGATTTCTTGACATGCGCTTTGTCCAGGCGATATACATGCCCACGAGTGTTGTTTACATTGAAATTCACTAGCTTTTCACAGTCAAAGTTTTCATACCCATTTATCAACTTAAACATTTCTATCATGTCATACCGCTGTCTACGGTAAAGTAATGTTGGAAGGTTCAAAGCGGTTAATCTTTCCGAGTACGAAAGACCTTTCAATTCAGGAACAATTCGTGTCGCTCGTCTTTGTATATTTTCTATCAACTGGCAGTTCTTTTTAGTACTAGGGTACCACACAATACATCCATAGTCCACAATGGATCTGATTAAACTCTTGTATAGAGTCAAGAATAGTCGTTTATCCATGTACTGGAATGTCCTCTTGATTAGTCCAGTAAGTCTGTTACAGCGGTTCACAACATTTGCTACGTGTTTATTGAATTTCAAAGATTTCTCGAAAGTTATGCCCAAATCTTTCTCTTCAGTGCACTTTGGGAGGTCAATGTTATGACGCTGGTTATCTCGCATATGATATGCGCTGTCAAATTGAACATTTCCATATTGTACGAATTTACACTTTGGGATTGAGAATTGCATCAGCCATTTGTCACTCCAGTCACACAAACTAAGCAAGTCTTTTTGAATTATCTCTTGATCAGTGCGAGAACTGATTGGGCGGTAGATTTTACTGTCATCTGCAAAGAGTTTACACATAGATTGTAGTCCATCCGGGAGGTCGTTCATGTATATTATAAACAACACAGGCCCCAGTAAAGAGCCCTGTGGAATGCCTGATGTCACAGGTTTCCATTCAGAATGTGTCCCATTTATCACAACTCTCTGACGTCGATCACTTAAAAAGTTTTTGATCCACTGAATTATTTCATCGGAAAAGCCATATGCCTGTAACTTTAACATAAGTCTCTGGTGAGGTACAGTATCAAAGGCTTTTTTGATGTCGAGATAAACTGTGTCTGTTTGAACACTGTCGTCAAAATTTTTCACCAAATCATCAAAAACGTCCAAGAGTTGAAGCACACAGCTACGTTTATCCCTGAATCCAAACTGAGACTCCGAGAACAGTTTGTTTTCCGACATATGTTTCATGATGATGTCTCGAACTGCCTTTTCACATAATTTACTTGTAATGCAGGTCAATGACACAGGCCTGTAATTGGATGGGTCTGTTTTCTGCCCCTTTTGTTTATACAATGCAGTTACATTCGCTTCCTTCCATATTGGAGGGACAATACTAGTTTCAAATGATTTATTGAAAATTCTCGACAATGGATCGTAAAGTTGATGTGATGCTTCGTTTAACACACGTGGGTGACAATTATCTGGACCCATGGATTTGTTCACTTTCACATTTTGAAGTTGTTTCAAAACGGTAGATGGATCAACTGTTAATTTGGTTACCGGAGTATCATTGTATCTGAGATCAAAGACTGGAAGAATACCCGGAGGCTCATTTACAAACACTGATGCGAAGAAGTTGTTTAATAAGTTGGCCTTGCCACTATCATTATCAATTGTTTTACCATTGCTGTCCTTCAAGTTACAAATTCCATCTCTGTTAGATGTTTTTTCCCGAATATATCCCCAAAACGCTTTAGAGTCCACATTCACTTTATCCGCAATGGATTTTTCAAATCTCTTCTTAGCACATCTAACAAGTTTCGTGCATACATTTCTAGCCTTGCAGTAACTGTCATAATCTCTCCTTTTCAGAGTGTGAGTGTAAGTTTGCCAACATTTATACTTTTTCTTAACACTTTTCAAACAACTTTGGTCCATCCATCTCTTTTTCTTAGTTTGTCGTGCCGACTTTGATCTTATCAGGGGAACATGTTTTTCTACACTTTCCGTAATTTTTTCCATAAAGAATTCATACCCATCAGATGCTGACATTTCATCCAACATATCCCAATTCACCACTGATAATTCATCTCTAATGGCAGTATAGTCACCTTTATGATAATTTCTCTTTCCTGTATTTTGAGACACAAAGTTTGCATTACATTCAAGGGTTACAAATAGCGATATATGGTCACTGGCTCCCAGATTATTACTGAACTGAATAGATTTCACAATCTCAGACTACAATGTACTTTTTGATGGATTTGTGAGATATTAGTGTACGTGCACTTGTAAACAGGTATATTTCGTGTATTTGGCACACACGACTGTTTACATCCAATTGCGCAGAAATGGGGGTACCTCGGAAATACGTGGCGCGGCTATAGAGAATGACAGTGACAGAGCACTGATCGAGCTTACAGAAAGACCTCTCTGTATTAGAAGAGTGGGAAAGCCAATGGCAAATGAAATTCAATGTCACCATATGCTCAGTCATCTGTATCAAGAGGATGCTTGCGATCAACACACACACTTCGTACTGCATGGCCACACCCTTGAAATTGTTGTATCTTGGAGTGACACTGACCAACAATCTTTCCTTGGACTACCACATCAGCAACATCACCTCAAAGGCTCACAGGACTCTAGGTTTCCTGAGTCTAAACATCAAGGAATGCATACCACCAGTCATGGAATCCTCCTACAAGGCCATGGTGTACAAGGCCATGGTTTGTCCCACCATTGAGAATTAATGCCGCAACAGTCTGAGATCCAACCAAAGCTAGCCACATCAAGAAATTGGAGCAAGTGCAACTACACTGAGGCCAGGCGAGGCAGCTGCTCGCCTAAAATTTGCGGACCATACACTTTTTTTGTTATTAATATAGACATGTAATAAAATATCCCTGAATATATTTAAATAAAATGTCTCAAATTGTCGCATGTAATAAACAATGCGGCAATTTATTCTGAGGCACTACGGTTATCTAGTATGTACACGACCGTATGCAGCGCCGTAACTACACTGAGGCCAGCTGGTAAAATTTGCACACCTTACCTTTTGGTGGAAATTTGTCTTCAACTTATATGTATAATAAAATGCCTGAATAACAAAACCGTACAGGGATTTCCCTGATGCAGGTTTTCTGCGTTCCTGACGCAACTTTGTGGCTTGGGACCCTCATTTCTGCATTACTGTGCATCCTTGGGACCCCCAATAGGATCCCTCGAATAGACATTTTTATTTCAGCTATTTATTGCACTAAGTCTTGTGGAGCATTGAGCAATCTGCATTTGCTGTTTTATGTATTTATAAATTTGATACTCACTAATAATGAGCTTGAAATGCATTACTGTATAGTGAAGGGACCCCCAAAATTTCTCAGGGACTCCCTAAATATAAATTTCAAGGGTCCTGCGACCCTCGTATGAAAAATCCTAGGGAAAACCCTGCCGTATTACAAGCTGTCGCAAGTTATAAACAACTTGAGGCACTAGATTTTCACCTTAATAATAGTATACCTAGTGCAACTTGAGGCACTAGATTTTCACCTTAATGGTAGTATACCTAGTGCTACTTGAGGCACTAGTTTTTCACCTTAATGGTTATATACCTAGTGCAACTTGAGGCACTAGATTTGCACCTCAATGGTAATATACCTAGCGCAACTTGAGGCACTAGATTTGCACCTCAATGGTAATATACCTAGTGCAACTTGAGGCACTAGATTTTTTCTGCCTCGCTTCGCTCGCCAAATACCTTATAACCATTAATAATATCATGTAGACTACAAATTTCGTGGGGGCTCGTACAAAAAGGTTTTTTTCTGGCTCACATCGCTTGCCAAATAATTTATCACCATTCACAATATCATGTAGAGAACAAATTGTGTGGGTTGATACAAATACATATATAGTGCATTTTTGTGGCTCTCTGCGCTCGCCAAATAACTCATGCACATTTATAATATCATGTTATACCATAATTTGTGTGGGTTCGGACAAGGTGCTCGGACAGTGCATTTTTTGCAATAAATATGTGATTATAAATAGCATGTAGAGAAGAAATTTGTGTCACCTTCCACAAATAGTCCAACTTTTTCTGGCTCGCTTCGCACGTCAAATACATTGATAATATTCACTATATATATACAGAACGAACTTGGACGTCCCCTCCTGTAAATATCCCGTCAGGCAATCAATACCGATTTCGCACCCCTTTGGAAAAATCCTAGTTACGGCATGTCCAGCCCCAAGGCTGCCTCGGCTGAAATTTGTTTCTGGGTACGGCACTGCAATGCAGCCCATTTTGTGCACAATGACTACTACATTACAACACCAGGATGCTTAAAGACCTAAGTGCCTACCAGTAGACTTATGGCAGAATGGACACTAAACCTAGCCACTAACCAATAATATGCTGGTGGGCAGACTTGTATAACGAGATCCATATATTCACATGTGAACATGATCTTACATTTTAGACTGAAGCCCACAACTTTCTTTTCATTTTAATTTGTTCTTAACTTTTTAGTATAGAATGTCTTATTTTATTTTCAGCAACAATGGATAAATGGCAGATTCTGTCCATCACAGGAAAGGTGATTGGGGCCACTATCATCACAGGGGCCGTAGCCCTTAAAATATATCTTATTCGTATAAAGGGAAAATGTACAAGTAAAACAGATCTTACTGGAAAAGTTGCTATAGTAACTGGTGCAAATGCAGGTATATATTAATTGAAAGTTTTGATCAAATTATTTGATGATATTGTGTCTGTTTTGTGTTTGTTGATGAACTCAAATTGATTGATTTATCAATAATCCACCTATTGAACGGGCCCACATTATGTTATCCATGTATTACACCTGACGTTACTTTGGAGTCAAAATCATTGTCTAGATGTAAGATTCTGTCTAAAAATTTATTGACTTCCTGTACATTTAATTGGTTGTAGCCTTCGTGTATATTACATCAGAAATATTGAATTGATTAATTTGTTTTCTGTAGATACATGATGTATTGTGTAGATATTGTGAAAAAGAACAATTGTATTACAGACTTTATTTATAAATACACTTCACAGTCTGGTGTTAAGGTTAGGATAACCTCAGGGAAGGAGCCTTGAGCAATTATTTATCTTTCGGACAGATAATCACCTCCCTGCACGGCCTTTGCCTGTATTAATCTACCTCTAAATCTTTCAGGCCTGAGATTAATAGCTGTACAATTGTCCTGTACAATTTTTGAGGGATTATAAAATAAGTATACCTGTTGTTTCCCCTCCTGTATAATAAACAAGTGCACTGCAATACCACCTCGTTAGAGCAAACGTCTGTATAGTGAAAATCTCTCTTCTACAACACCTTCAAAATTTCCCTTAGGTGATTGCAGATACTTACTCTAAATTTAACCTCTGTAGATAACAAACTCTACACAGCAGCACATATCATGCATGCCAGAGCACCTGCATCATGCAGGAGTCTCCTGCATTTGAGACTCTACTCCTGCATGATTTTCAGCAAATTGATCAAATCTCCTGCTTTTCTTGGAATACTGGAACCTTGACATTTTTGTTTGCATGATAAAAATGATAAATATTAATTCAGATAGCTTTATGAAGCATGCATGGTAATGCCCTACAAGTAAAAATTGGTGAAAACTGCATATTAACTTCATTTATTTAAATTTAAAGTTTGAGCAAGAAAAATCTCCTGCATTTCCATCACCAATCTCCTACATAAGCTTCAGAAAAAATGACATGTATGACATATCAATAAGCAAATGCTCCCAAAGGGTGTTAACTCTACCGAGATTATATTGTATATCTTTTCCCCCTATTCAGGAATTGGTTATTATACAGCACTGGACTTTGCAAGAAGAAATGCACGAGTTATCCTTTTTTTTTTTTGTCCTTTCAATTTTATTCATTTATAAATACATTTACATTTATGCCATACATTATAAACATCTTAACAAATAGTATAAAAATAAATGGATTTATAAATTATTTTTCGAGAGAGAGAGAGAGAGAGAGAGGGGTAGAAAGAGGGGGGAGAAAGAGAGAGACATAAAAGTAGAATGTATAGATACTTTTTGCACCATCTCTTCAATAAAAACATATTTGTGTTTTCTTAATTTAATAATATTATAAAGTCACTCCATTTGTTCTCAAACATTTCACTTTGATTTTTTATTTCTGATATTGTTTTCTCTATTTGTATTCTATGTTTCAAGTATTCTTTAAAAGGTTCTATTGATGGAATAGTTAGTGTGCATTTTGATTTGAAAATGAAATATTTTGTAAGAAGTATGATGTAATTTATTAGAATGCTTTTTTGTGGATCATTACTTTGCACTGTGCAGAACGATATATCAAAATAGTTAAAAATATTAATAGATGGAACATATACTTTTAAAAAATTATAAATATTTCCCCAAAAGGCTTGTATGACATGACATTCCCAGAACATATGTATGTTGCTGTCTGGGAACATAGAACAGAAATCACATAGGGTAGACGGAACTAGTTTGCACTTTAGTAAATACGAGTTGTTTGGGATAGTTCTCATTAAGTATTTGTATTGGAATTCTCGGAGTTTTGTGTCAACAGTACATAATAAAGGAGTTAAAAAGATATTCTCCCAATTCATGTTATCGTGTCCTATTTCATGGTTCCATTTATGAATTTGCTTAACAGGATTATTTTGTTTGGTTTCAATCAAAATGTTATATGCAATTTTATTGATTTTTCTTTTATTTTTGATTTTATCGATAAGGTACTTTGGTGGATTGTATGACATAGGTTCTGTAGATAAAATTGATCAAATCTCCTGCTTTTCTTGGAATACTGGAACCTTGACATTTTTGTTTGCATGATAAAAATGATAAATATTAATTCAGATAGCTTTATGAAGCATGCATGGTAATGCCCTACAAGTAAAAATTGGTGAAAACTGCATATTAACTTCATTTATTTAAATTTAAAGTTTGAGCAAGAAAAATCTCCTGCATTTCCATCACCAATCTCCTGCATAAGCTTCAGAAAAAATGACATGTATGACATATCAATAAGCAAATGCTCCCAAAGGGTGTTAACTCTACCGAGATTATATTGTATATCTTTTCCCCCTATTCAGGAATTGGTTATTATACAGCACTGGACTTTGCAAGAAGAAATGCACGAGTTATCCTAGCTTGTCGTAATACAGTGAAGGGCGGAGAATGTGTGAACAAGATCAAAGAAGAAACCGGAAACACGAATGTTGAGGTAGTGAAGTGTGACTTAAGTAGCATGAAATCTGTACGTGAATTTGCTGAAACAATCACATCACAGGAACAGAGACTTGATTTATTAGTGAACAATGCTGGTATGGCAGGTAGGAATATTGTATTAATTCATAGAAGTATTCTACAAAACACTTTCACAAATCTTATGCTCAACTCGTATGGCAGGTAGGAATATTTTTTCAGGTTAATAAGGCTGTACTTCACAATTTTTAGTTATATATATGATAGCCAATACACAAATTCAATCAGTTCCTAGACTCCTAACTCCTAACTTAAAACCCTTCCAAAAGGAACCAGTAACTTCTCCTGGACCACATGTTGAGGAAATTGTTGTCTTATTTTCTAGAATGCTTACTTTGACATGTTGCGACCAGGATCATACCTGAATAACTGGGTTTCAAATAAAAAAATTTGTTGCAAACTTTCTCATAAAATGTGGAGAAAATAGACATTATCCTTTTTGGCAAACAGTTCCCACAGGTAACTGCCATTGATAACAAAAAAAAGGGAGAAGTTTGTTGTTGTAAAATATATATTACAAAGTAATAGAAATGTAACAGGGAAAGAAAAATGTGCAACCAGACCGGGGCTCGAACCCGGGACCCCTCGCTTACAGGCCGAATGCTCTACCGACTGAGCTAGCCGGCTGCTTACACAAGTTTCTCCCCTATTAGTTATTAAATCCTATACACCCGGCTACACACACCCCCTCCTTCGAAGAATTCATCCTCGAATTCTAGGAGTACCAGAACCTCTGAGGGACGCTCTGAGGGTGCATGGTGGGTTATTTACGTTAGGCGCCAAATGTAACAGGGAAAGAAAAATGTGCAACAAGACCGGGGCTCGAACCCGGGACCCTTCGCTTACAGGGCGAATGCTCTACCGACTGAGCTAGCCGGCTGCCTACACAAATTTCTCCCCTATTAGTTATTAAATCCTATACACCCGGCTACACACACCCCCTCCTTCGAAGAATATATCCTCGAATTCTAGGAGTTCCAGAACCCCTGTGGGACGTTCTGAGGGTGTATGGTGGGTTATTTACGTTGCGCGCCAAATGTAACAGGGAAAGAAAAATGTGCAACCAGACCGGGGCTCGAACCCGGGACCCTTCGCTTACAGGGCGAATGCTCTACCGACTGAGCTAGCCGGCTGCCTACACAAATTTCTCCCCTATTAGTTATTAAATCCTATACACCCGGCTACACACACCCCCTCCTTCGAAGAATTCATCCTCGAATTCCAGGAGTACCAGAGAAACTTGTGCAACCAGACCGGGGCTCGAACCTGGGACCCCTCGCTTACAGGGCGAATGCTCTACCGACTGAGCTAGCCGGCTGCTTACACAAATTTCTCCCCTATTAGTTATTAAATCCTATACACCCGGCTACACAAACATAAATTTTACATTTTTTTTCTTTTTCAAGTTGTCTTAATCAATGATACAGTTAATTGTGACAATTCCAAGATGGCAGATGTATAGGCTATTGTATGCTCCTGTTTCGTATTTTACTTATGGTTACAATTTTGTACATTAAATTTGATCCTTTAATTCTTGTACTTTTTTCAGGTTTACCCTTTACAATGACTGAGGAGGGATTTGAAGTTATGTTTGCTTCTAATCATTTTGGTCATTTCCTTCTAACCAATCTGTTGTTAGGTAAGTGTCGGGCTATGTATCTATGTATGTCTGTATTTTATAATAATCATGCAACGGTTGCATCTTTGTTTTTATTATGGCCCTTTTTAGCTTGACTGTTCAAAGAAAAAAAGTTGAGCTATTGTCGTGATGGGATTGTGTGCATCTGCGTTAGTTAAGTTTATTGTCTGAGTCATTTCCTCAAAGACTGATAGAATTATCCACTTAAAACTTAGCATAGTTATTGACCATCACAAGAGGAGTTCATACTGACCAGGCTGATAACCCTGTGACATATACTTATTGAGTTATCTCTTACTATCAAATACGAGAAAGTTGAGCTTCAACACTCGCAGGCGGTGCTCTTGTTTTTATTCAATTATCTATTACACACAAAATAATAGGGCTGAAAACTAGACGGATGACAAGAGTGACCAATCATACCCTTGCAGCACAAGCTTTATGGTCAGATAACTTGTCCTTAAATTGTGTTTCAGTTTTATGTTGCCTGCGCTATATGCATAAACTTCAGTAATAACTCAGTGTTTGTATTTCTGTGTGGGCTTATAGTAACATTGTTGTTTCATTATTTCAGATCTGTTGAAGAAGTCCACACCAAGTAGAATTGTTAATGTTTCTTCACTAGCTCATAAATGGTGTAAAGGAATTGACTTTGAGAATATGAAAGCTGAAAAGGGAAAAGAAAACTTTAATTTTGGTCGTGTTTATGCTGATTCCAAAATGGCCAATGTTTTATTCACTAGAGAGTTAGCTAGAAGACTTGAAGGAACAGGTATGTAAATGTTGGGAAAATAAATAATTACACTAAGGCAGTCTTCGAATTTGGTCACTAACCCGAAGCCTGAGGCTAGTTAAAGCCTAGATCGGACTAGTAATTGTCTCTAGTCCACTAGTCCAAGAGGCTAGTAAAAAATTGGGAGAATATATATCAAATTACAGGAAATAAAAGGAAATGCACTTTGTTTTGCTTTTATGTTCATATATTTGCACATGTTTGCTAAACACACTATATCATCTCGGCTTTTTTTTCAAAACTTGTGAAAAGGTCCAAGCCTATCTGATTTGTGATAGACAAGGCTTGAAGCGTGATTTTTCTCATAATTGTAAAATTCTAGCGATATTTTTCTTTCAAATTGTGAAAGAGGAAATGCGGTGTTGACTTCAATTAATTTGTGAAAAGCAATTTACAACAAATATTTCCATTTATTTTGTAGAGAATATCAATTGGTACTCTGGTTTTATTAATTCCAAATTTAGGGAAATTTGGGGCCTGGGCAAGTGGTTTCTTGTGTGAAAGTGGCATTTCTTTGTTTTATGAAGCTGGCATTTTTAATTTTGTAGTAGCCTCCTTCAAATTGTGAAGAAGCCCAATTTGGCCTCTTTTATATAGTGAAAAAAAGCCTTGATTATACAGACTTTATAATCTTCACAAAACAAATTTACATGATGCTCCTTTAATTATTTAATGTTCGGACTAACGAAAGTCTTCACGGGCTAGTAAGTACTACCATGTTGGTAGTCTGACTGGCTAATACTTTTGCTAAAGTCAGGAATATATGATTATCACACTTTTAAAATATTACAGTTGGTCACTATCAGTTACTGTTAGTGATGATTTATGGATTTCCAGGTGACTTTGACCTTTTACATACAATGACTATTTGAACCAAGGATTGGCAAACTGAACATACTGGCTGTTTAGCTTCTCATATGGCAGTGCACATTTTACACCTTGTTAGGCCCCTACCGGTTTACAACCAGAGATTTGCCCTCTGTCCTTCCATCAAGAAATCTGGATTTTGCCATAACTCAAACAGTTTACAAGCTAGGTTCATGAAACTTGGTAACTTTGTCGATAGGGACTAATAAGGACTCGAGATTATGCATGTCTAATGCTTTTGATTCGGACAAAAATTACCATGGCAACAGAAACAGTGACAATCTGAAAAGCAGGACTTCTGTATTGATAATGTCATTGGCCTGGTGTGCTGAAGGACAGATGTTTGCCCACTAAACGTCAGAAATGAGACATTGCAATGAAATTTGCTGTGTAGGCAGCTTATGTAAACGAAGCTCTTTGGACCAAAAGTCACCAGGGGCTGATGAGGTCAAGGTCATTGATTCTGAAATTAGAAAATCTGTTTATGGCTATCAAGTGGTTACGTTGGAGACAGAGAGTTTGAGCCGCTTGTTAAGACAAAATATAATGAAAACAGACAAAGATATGTTGTAAAAGGGCTTTTATTAAAGCCATAAAACATGTTAAATAAAATAAACAAGAACAGGATCCAGAATGAGGCTTTATGAAGCCCAGACAGCTGAAAATCTGTTAATGCTCATAGCTTTAGTTTGGAATGAGATATTGCCCTGTTTTGCCATTAAGATATTTGGGAAGTCTTCTTGTGGCAATGAGTACAACTAGGAATGAGTTGTTGAGAATTAATGATAATTGAGTGACAGAATGTATAAAGTATTGTATTACAAAATTAATGTATGTCACTAATACATATCCTAGAATTGTTCTATTCTATTCACCAGGTGTATCTGTATATAGCCTGCATCCTGGAACAGTTTGTACGGAAATATGGCGTAATATGTTCATTAGGAACTTGTTGTTAACCCCCTTAAAATTAGCATACTTTAAGGTGAGAGAAATGCTATGCTAGACATGACTCCCTGACTCCCTTAAAGTAGATAGGTAGTGAATCATAGTGAAATCTCATACACTTGGGCTTTTTGAAATATTAGGTATCTTACAATACATACAGTTTAATACTCCTTCATGTTTGTTTAGTTTTGGTTTTAAAGGTTTAATTATGCCCAAACCCTTTCAATCATTAGTGAGAGCGTATTGAAAACTTACTGGTTTTTATATAGTTTTACAAAATGTTCAAGTGTATGGAATTTAACTGTGACTACTCAATTGTTTTAGTTGGCTTCCTATATGTACACAATCTCTTTTAAATCATACCTATACTACATTCCACTACTTTACACTGATATAGGATCTGACCACACTCTGTATGGGGTCATGTTCTTGTGAACTTTATATCATCCAATCAGATCGCAGCTTTCACAAATGTGAAAGTACTGAACAGTGAGAGAGATGCATTTAAACCTGTACAGTTTTACCTAAGAGATTAAAGCTAAACTGACTTCAATGTACACTCTCTATACATACACAGTAGCATGCACTGTAGAGGTCATTTAAACATTACCTCATACAGAATGTTGTCAGATCCATATCAGAGCAAAGAAATGGAACAAATGTTAGGATCTGATTTTAATGAGATTGATATGTACCAATACCACAAGCCCATGTTTTGTGTTGCTATGGGTTATTGGTAGTTTAGCTTTGATGACCTTTGTTTGTAAACAAGCCATGTCTTGAAGTGTATATGTCTTTTGCTGTTTGTATAATCACATTGCTTTTCTTAAGCAACACTTTCGTGTGGTAGTATAAGGCCAAAATTAATATTGTGGTACTAGTAAAATGCTGAAAAAGAATGGGATCGGTATAAAGTACCAGTAGAAAATTTATTTTTTATGACTATTTTTAATCCATGCACTAGAAAATGAACAAGCTGCAGTGATTCAGGCAAAATGCTAAAAGGGGCAAAAAATATAGTAGGGTTACCGGAACCACAATATTATTTTGTTTTGTCCTTACTGACGACACAGGTAGCATTATCATTGAAAAATTTAAAATTTGTTTACGCATTTTCAATGAAACAGTTACCTGTGCCCGACGATACTGACTGTGACATGTGATGTATTCATTCTGTCAATTCAGGGGTGACCTCGTACAGTCTACATCCAGGTACAGTTAATACAGAAGTCTGGCGTCATGTACCACCTCACCATCTCCCCATCTTTCTTATACTCAAGTTCTTTATGAAGGTGAGACATGAACACGGTACTAATCCGGACTACCCAATTCTCAGTTCGGTCAGAGAACATTTACTGTTTTCATATGGCGCTGTCAGAACTAAAAACCAATGTAACACTCTCATGGAACCCATTGATACATGAAATCTGGGTAACATTGGTTTTCAGTTCCGTTGGAGCCATATGAATGCAGTTCATTTCTTTGACAGAACTGAGAAATGGGGTATCAGGATTTGTTCTGTGATGAAAGCTTGTGAAAACTGTCTTCACATATTGTATGGACATCTGGGGTTTCTTGACTGGAGTTTTAGTTTTCATGAAAAGATGTTTTATTTATTTATTGTATCTCAGGACCTACAGATGATTTAGGAAAAACCCTGACAGTATTTTGTTAGTTACCTTATAATTGAATCATATACCCATATGTTTTCATGCTTCTGCTGTATTTACTAGTACTGTACAGTCAAACCTGTGTTAAAGACCTCCTGTATACAAATAGCACTTTTATCACATAACTTGCGGTCATGCAGTCCCGGAAAGCCGTGCTGGAAATATCGGCACTCCCAGACCATTACATAAATATTTAAATAAGCATGACACAACGTCAGCAAATCCATGTATAGATAATACAAACGTCGTCTTGACGTCATGCTTGTTGTACCTCTAAATCTTAAATGAAACTTATGTAGCACGCATCATCATTTTGGACGATACTTAGTGTTCTCTGAAGTTATGTGATAAATAGAATCTTACATTCGTGCTTATTACATACAAGTTTTATTTAACTTGTCAACAAAAACAATAAGACATGGGCAAAGCCTTGTGTCATATTGTTTTGTCCACTCTTTTAATAAAACTTGTGTGTAATGAGCACTCATGCAAGATCCTCTATTTATAAAACCTGTTTGTAATGACCACCCATTAACTCAAACAAGACAATTTCCAACGTTTTTAACCTGTTGGGAGAGGCCACCTGTCCACAGTGACAGTGGCCATCCTTTGCTTTTTTGCTGCATGTAAAGTGATTTTGCTACTGATGGTCTGTACTGACAGGTTTGGTTGTAGTTCCACCTTAAGGCTAGGCTTAGATAATTGAACCCATGTTTGGTTGTAGTTGTATTTTGCAATATATTGTATTTTATTAAAAATGCTTATAAAATTTGTTATAGGAAGATCACCTTTCATATGCAAATTACCCACCAAAAACTTATTAGATGAATGACTACAAATTCATGATATTTTCCCGAAGCTGGCTTGTAGGCAGATTTGCATATGAATAACTGTGTATACAAATTGTGACATGATATCTGTTAATGACTGCCTATGATATATATTTGAATATTGGCTGGAAAAAAGATTATACAATAGATCCAAGTGAAAGTGCTGATCTACCATTTTCTTTGTATACCTCCAACTTGCTTACCAATGTAGCATTAAAATACCTCCTCTTTTTCCAATGATACAAGTACAGTACAAAAGTAATTGTCAGTAATCAAAATAAACAATTTATTAAACTCGTTGAATAAATCAAATATAAAGCTGACCAATGCTCGCTGAATATCATTTTCAACTTGTTCTATAAATGCAAACATTCATTCAGTTTCCTCTATATATTATGAAATGTTCTAAATCATTACATGTTCCTCTATTTGAAACATTACAGACAAGCGAGGAGGGTGCTGCGACTACGATATATTGCTCTGTCAGTGATGAGGTCGAAGGTCATTCTGGCAAATACTTCATGGATTGTCGTGAGGCCGATAGTGATAGCTCCGAGATGAGTAAAGATATGGGCATGGCCAAGAAACTCTGGGAGGTCAGTGAGAAGCTGACTGGTCTTGCTTAAGGTGGTGGAAGCTGACTGGACTTGCTTAAGGTGGTGAAGTTGATTTGACTTGCTTAGTTTGGTGAAGTTGATTTGACTTGCTTAAGGTGGTTGAAGTTGATTTGACTTTCTTAAGTGGGTGAAGTTGATTTTACTTGCTTAAGGTGATGAAAGCTGACTTGACTGTCTTAAGGTGGTTGAAAGTTGATTTGACTTGCTTAAGGTGGTTGAAGTTGATTTGACTATCTTAAGGTGGTGAAGTTGATTTGACTGTCTTAAGGTGGTTGAAGTTGATTTGACTTTCTTAAGGTGGTTGAAGTTGATTTGACTTGCTTAAGGTGGTGAAAGTTGACTTGACTGTCTTAAGGTGGTGAATGTTGACTTGACTGTCTTAAGGTGGTGAAAGTCAAAAGATTTGAAGCATTTACGGTGCTGCAGTTTTATGGATTTGTAAAAATATAGGCCATGCTAGGTCTTTGAGGATGATCATTCAATAAACAGTTGAAGTGAGGATTAATGAAATACCATTTAGTTAACATAGTATGTGACAGAGCTACAGGTTTTAGTCTATTGGGTATTTTACTCCCCAGTTTCAATTTTGATTCGGTTTTGACAAATTTTATTTGGGTATTTAATTAAATTTATAGGGTAAATGATCTTTTATATACTGTTTTTTACTGTATCATCCTTTTCTTTTTGAGTATTAATGATTGTAATTGCTTTTTCTAACCGACTCCTCTCAAAATCTATTGGGTTTTTAAGAAAATTAATTGGGTAATTACCCCAATACGCAGCTTATCTGCAGCTCTGTATATGAGTATTATGGAAGCAAGAGATCATTCACTAATAAACCAGGAATTAAACCACATACTACATTGTATAACTGTTTCAATGATATGCCAGGAATTAAACCACATACTACATTGTATACCGTAAATACGCAGCCATAAGTCGCATGCAGCCATAAGTCGCAGGGGGACTTTTAAATAAAAAATCAAGGTTTTTGTCTTAACCCTTTCATAGGTTGCATGTATAGTTTTCCATTTTTATGAAAGCTGAAATCATGTGCTCAGTGTCAAGTGTCGAAGGAAATGTGGTCATTTTCAGACAGAATATGGAGGAGTGTAGTAATTTTCAAACACAGTTGATGGGAATGTGGTCATTTTCAGATAAAGTCAGTTTCAGATAAAGTCAGGAGTAATGTAATGATTTTCTGATAAAATCGGTAGTAGTGAAGTAAACTCTTCCATAAGTCGCGGGGTGACTTTTTAACTTTTTTTGGACTGTTTTCGCTCGACTTATGGCTGAGTATTTACAGTAACTGTTTCAAATTGTGTGCAAAAATAACAATTGAAGTTTTATGTTTTTTTAAAGTTTATATTCTAAGTATTCCTATTCTAAGTATTAATTATAGTATTAGTATAGTATACATATTATAATAGAATGTTATATCACATGAAATTCCTTGTATCCGGGTTAATATAGCGAGTATGTATAATCTTATACATAACATGTGTGATATAAGGTAACTACAAAAGGGTGTTTTTTCCAATAATTTAATGCTTATTTTGCCTTTTTAGTGTCATATGATATAAGGGATCTATCACTCGTTGTCATTTGATATATTTATATTAAACTCTTTCAGGAAAAATTATTAAGCTCGCTGAAGGCTCGCTTAATAAAATTTCCAAAACTCATTTAATATGAATTTATATTAATTGACAACTAGTGATAGATCCTCTATATACCATTCAAGTCAATAAAGAGATACCTGGGCTGAACATTTTATAATGGAACCTCAATTACTTAGCATGACCACACTCCAATGAACATTGATTACTGTCAGATTGTGTAAACATGTTTAAGTGCGATACATTGGTCTTATTGCTAAAGTGAAGCTAGGTTGAAGTTGGAATATCAACAAATACATCAATTTAATATTTGTTATAGCTCGGCTAATTTGACACAAGCCTGACCTTTTGATTAGCATAATTTAACAGTTGATATATTTCCTATAATACAACACTGATTGTATGTTTTCATAATCAGGGAGTATCACGTAGGCACTAGAGATGTAATAGATACACAAACTTGAAATACCGATATCGCCCGATTTGCTTGCCGAAATTGGTAATATATATATATTCAAAGCAAGAACCTTGTAATATATTCTTGCATAAAGGTCAGGTTCAGGTCAAAATAGCCAAGCTATACTTAACACATTGTGGAATGAACACAAATATCATTTATAAACAATCATCTTATTTCTACAATCAGTTGATCCTCCTGAGGCTTATTTACATGTAGAAAATCGAAGCATGCAGTAAGTTTACAGAAACTTACTTGTTTTGTCACAGTTATATTGTATTATAATTTTCACTTGACAGACTGAGTGAATATTCAAATACCTTACCTTATGGACTGTTTGTTGACATTTTTAGTCTAGTTTAAATGTATTGTTAAATGTTCCGCTATTTAACCTGTCTAGAATTGTAGAATAACTTTTATATAATATATTTTTATACACATGTATTTACATAATTTTTTACCAAATTCTTTGATAAGTGGTTGTTTTATTAAATGCCTTAAGTTAGTGTCTGTTTCTTACAAAGTATTTGATTGTATATGCGAATAAAGTATGTTTGACAGTTTTTTGTATCCATGTCCTAAGTGTAAATTTTGCTCAATCATTAACAACATATTCATTCTATACATGTATATGTTTTGAACCTATTGCTAATTTACTACGCATTGCAAAGTATTATATCTAAACTGTAATGCCTTAATTTTTATATGCAAATATTTTTTTGATAGAATTCTAGTTATATTTGATTCCCCCTCTGGATGTGTTAACCTCAGGTGCTGTTTAGCTGGCTATACATTTGTCTGGGGATATTCATTATTTTCTGAGATTGCTCTGGTTAACTTTGTTGCTATTTGTTACCTATAACATGGTATCTGTTTAGCGAAAATTGTATTAAGAAATATATTTTGTTAAATTTTTACTGTTGGTTCTTCAGTTTATTTTCCCCAGAAGTTTTAACAGTCTTCTCTAGGGCAAAGTTTGATTGTTGTACAGAGGTTGCTGCAATTAATGAAGTAAAATTGGTTACAACTGAAAACAAATGAGCCATTCTCCAGGAAATCCTGCTATTTTGACAAAAATATTTATTTTGGGATTTTTCATGGCTAAAGGCTAACAAAGCAAAAGAAATTTTGTTAATATCTTGAGTTTTAAGGAAGTTAAAGACTTTTTTGTAGAGTCCATATTTAGAGTTTTTGTCTGACTTCACAAATGTTATTCAACAATTATGCAACATTACTTAAACAAGTATTTAAAATATATAGTCATTAACTCATATAGTGAACAGATATGCATGTTTTTCTCATTCTGGAGCTTTTTCAAAACCTTGTTTCATACTGTAATTGCAATTAATATTATGTCAAAATAGCAGGTTTCCCTGGAGAACGGCTTAAATGTTTTTGTTGCTTCAGAGAGGTTTTTGCTCATTGGAGGGCCATTCTAAAGAGCTTGCATTAAAATTCCATGTCGGTTACCAGTTCCTAAGCCCAGAGTGCGAGTAATCTAGACCCTGCTTTTGTTGACAGGAAAGGTCACAAGATATTGACTCCTTGATGCAACCATGACATCATAGAGCAGTTTACTTTACTTGTTGGTATATAAATAACTTCACAGTATGTGCACAATATACGAGGGTCATTCAAAAATAACTGAGAGCTGCTGAATAATGCTTAGGAGAATAAGTATTTGCATAGTATCTTTACATTATCGTAAAATATGGTATCTCATCAGTGTTATGGCGAATATCAATATTGTTATGTGATTCTTGTTAGAAGTGCAAGTACATTTTGAAGGCTTGCTTTATCAACTCTCAGTTATTTTTGACTTACCCTCGTAGACAAGTTATCTCCATAAAGATGAAGATTACTAATCACATAGGTTGCATCTACAAGTGAATTATGTTCATTTGACACTTTAAAACAAGTCTGTGTTCAGTAAACACTTGTGCCCCAGTGGTAGCCTTGTCTGTAATAACTAGCTGGGTCAATCAACTTGAAAGTTTTGTTTGTGGCCTTCGTAGCTCAGCGGTTAGTGCACTTGCCGCCGCATCCAGCAGCACGGGTTCAAATCCAGGTGGAGGCACACATATGCCTGCCATATTCTGCAAAAAGCTGACCGGCAAACAAAGGATATGCTCGGCATTTAAATGTAACAGCCGAACGGACTGACAGATCAATCACTATATGCCTCCGCATTAGTAGATGCAAGGGCATAAAAATAGCACTTTTCCAATACTTTTACATATTCATAAATACGTTAAACTGTCATAAAATCGACAATCCTTTAACAATGTGCGTAAGAAAAAGGCAAAGTGAAGTAAAAATTGGAAAGACAGAAGAATAGACACAGGCATAAAGTAAAAGATAGAAGGAACAGAAGGTTTTACACAGTTACGTTCGACCAATCCAGCTTCAATGTGATTTAGATGCATTAACAAAGAATGTTAAACAAATTTATCCAATTACACTGACGCTAAAGGATACATGACCATAAATCATCTGGTGATACATTCAGCTCCATCAACAACATGCCTGCCAATTACTCCTATTAAAGCGGAGTTACTCCTATTTTCGTTGATAAATTTCTGGTTTCCATGTTCACCTACCTTGCAAAAAGTACATTTGGTTCCTTTTAATATGATCATCTATCCCATATTTATAACCACTTGAATAAATTAATACATTCCTTGTACATGCATCTAAATCTCATTTAAATCGCATTAAGTGCATCTTCCTATCACTCCAGTCCAACTTTGGATTTAACTTTCTTGGCAGGTATGACATACAACAACAACTGTTTCAAGTTTATATAGAAATTTTTATTTTCATTTCATTTTCACTCTTATTCAGATAATGCCTCAGTAATCCCATGTATGATGTATAGTTAACAAAATTCTTCCTAAAATGGTAAGTTCTAATAAGCAAGGTTGAATTACTATATGGCATTATTTCATATGATAGAAAAATATATATTAAGTACAGCATGTTTTGCATTTCAAATTGTCACTACATTAATATAGTAAAGTACCACTAACAAAGAACACTTCAATCTTTTTTTTAAAATCTTGCAGATTTTCACAATTTGCAAGAATTACAATCTGCATTTTAGAGCAAAAATGGTCGGCTACTAAAACTAGTTCATGATTAAGACAAACCTTTTAGTCTTGTTAGTGGTATTTTACTGTACATGTATACATCAAACGGATTTATTATTGAAATCACATAAAATTATGAGAAAAGCCTAGAAAAACAATACAATATTATGTACCTAACTGGTTTTACAATACATCAGAAAGTTTCAAGTGACTTTATGACATTGAAGTAAATTTGTATTGCAAAATTGACCATCACAAAATGTACATTACCGAACACCATAAATATATAACAACGAAGAGACAATAAATATGTACACAATAACAAACCATGGGCGTGTCAAACTATGGGTGTGTCAGTATGACATCTTACAATCCGCTAGTTCAACATTCACCCCTAGTATGTTTGTAATAAAAGAAAAACTACCCAATGAAATAAAACAGCACTTGCATATATACTCCTCATACATAATTATACCATTTTTACCACCAATCAGTGACATCTATTTTAACCTCAATGTTGTTAGAGAGCAAGGAACTATTTTTTCTAGAGCATGGCACTATTTTTCCTTTAACCAGGAACTATTTTTCCTAAATCTCAATTGATAAAATCGACTAATTCAACACTGACTTTGGTATTTCAAATACACATAATTCTTGATCTTAATAAATTCCAATGCCACGGACTTATCTAAGAATAAATAATGCTATCAAAAGTAAATCATTTACACCTACAGACACATACTCAAAATAACAAATTGGTATTCCTACATTTATGTACGGGGCACACATATTACTTAGTAACACAGTGAAAAAATCAAACTATCAAACTAGTTTTTTGGAAATAAAAAATTTCTTCAGATGGCGCACTTGAAATAAGCCGATAACAACAAGTGTAAAAGTTTGTCCGACGGACCACCAGAATACACGTTGGTTCGTACTTTCACTTGTGAAACGGAACCGCTCTTCTCTGGTCTGCAAATAATCAACATACAGTGTAAACAGTTTTCTTACAGATAAAAATTTCAAGGACTTACTGCAGAACTATGATATGTGCCTATATAAATTGAGGTTGTTACCCTAGTTTTGCGCTGAGACCTCAAAATACATAACTGAAGAACTCCAGAAACATTTTATTTTAATACAAATATCGAAGGATTCAATAACAAAATGTGTACATTCAGATCCAGCTTACACAAAGCCTATAGAAAGTGCATACATCTAGCCAAAGGCAATAAACTATTGTCAAATGCAAACTTGATCATCAAGCTCAGAACTTCAGTAAAAATACTTTTGTTGAGACTGATTGACAACATATATTTGATGTTGATAGTAACCTTGTGCTGTTTCTTAACCTTGGAGCTAGTGCGTTTTGTAGAAACCAATTTTTATTTGTGTTTGAATCTCGGATGAACAATCTGGGAGTGCCACAATCTGAGAGTGGGAAAATTCAAGATGAAAAGAAAGTACATGTAGCTCTGAACATACTGATTTGCATTGACATACCCGGTACGTTAGACATGTATATACACATGAGCTATCTGGTACATGGACATCTGATAGGAACACATTTACACAGGCTGCCATACAATAAACAAGCACATGGGAACACAATCTAGACATAAACGCACACAAATCACATTAATATCGTCACTGGTTAGAGAATACAAGTACTCAAATATCCATATAAGCTGCATAGACAACATCTTTCCTTATAAGCATGGTGTAACAGGAATAAAAGCATGGGTAACAAAATTCTCAAATTCATACATCAAAAACTCACTCAGTATCATTTACAAATCATTACAAACATAATTATCCTGGTAAAATGTAAGGAATAGCTAACTAAGCTAGCACACAATGGTATTATGACTCTAACTAAATGCAAGTTTAATTTCGTTACATACTGTAAACCTAGAAACTTTCGCGGCTACAAACTTTCGCGGTTTTTAGTCTCCCGCGAACTCCGCAAACACTAAGTCGCATAGTGACAAAATTATTGATATCATAACCTGTCCAATACATTGCTCGGTTTGTATATAATTGCTTCTTAATTATACTTCTCACCTACGTTAAACCCTCTCAAACTCTTTTTGATGTAGATAGTTACCTATTGTATTTGTTTACACAAATTGAAAACTACGCTGGTAATGTTTTCACAGTTTTATTGACACTGTCAGTCATTTTGTATTATGACAAACCCGGTAATAAACAGCGCTATTTACACGCATGTTCATATATTGAGTGTATTGTTAAACATGTTTTCAATAATGTTTTTTAAAGTGTTTTCATTATTGTACCGTGATCATAAAAGGCTTTATTCAGAAAAAGTACATACACTTAACATTCCATATTTTGACAATATAGCACTTATAATACGGTCTTATAAACGTCGTACCAAAATGATGAATTTCCTTCAAAAACGAGAAACTTTCGCGTTTTTCTTGTCCTGGACATGTTCGCGGCTATTTACTTTCGCGGATTTTTACTAACCGCGAACACCGCAAACTTAAATCGCGCAAAATAATTTCTAGGTTTACAGTACACACAACATATGAAGCTGGTGTAGGGTTTGAAAGGCAAGGTAACCAAATGTAATGAATATAATGAATATTTTCCCAGGTATTATTGATTACCCATGATTGTAAATGATATATTCACATATGAATGAACTGGCTGATCAGACCTACCCTACTAGATGAACCAAGTTCAAATTATATAGACACCAAGCCCTGAAAGTCCTTTGGTCTATGAAAATCCTTCACATTTGAAGCCTCAAATCAGGACAAGTGCTCGAAAGTCTCAGACCTATATATCACACAAATATTATAAATGAACAGACTTAAATTAGTAACATTATGACAGGTGACAGATCATCTCGGTCCATATAAATGGACAAATACGAAATGATCTTGTTTTCTCAGTTACATGGTGACAGCTTGTATTGACTTGACATCTCACATTACAAAATCAATACTCTATTCTACCATATCCACATCAGCAATTCATCTTTTAGAAAAAATGTTGTTTTATAAAATCTCGTATGACTAGTGTTATAGCAATATACTATCTTAAACTGCGACCAAATGTAGGTTTGAAATTTTTCAGATAAAGGAATTAGAGGGTTAAATATATGCTTGATATTGAAAGTAGCAGGACTCTACACTCATTGAAATATAGACCAGATGAGGTAGGTTAACTGGATGACTGATATTTTTCAGTTGCCTCCCCTTCCCCAAACTTTCAACTAGCCTCATGATCAACAAAAATGGTCTAAATTTATAAACTAATCTAAAATGATCATAGCAGAACAGAAATTGTTACTGAAGAGCACAAAATGAACAAATCTTGTATAACAATATTGTGCCATCTTCATTGACTGCCAGTATCAAATCTCCACTAGTGCAGAAATTAAATTCTCAAGATTTTCCTTTAGGTTACCAAGGTAACGAAAAGTTCGTTTGGATAATTGAAATTTAATTATACATATTTCAAACATCAGCCAGAGATTAATAATGTAAAACGAAGAAAAATTGTAAAAGAAAAGGAAGAAAACGATGAAGATCTAGCTCTTATTTGTATATCAAACATAAAATGATCATTGATTAAAACGCCTATCCTAATTATGTCCTATACTAATTTCTTGGCTTCAAAGAAACTCTTTAAATGTCTCATCTGCCAGAACCCTGTGATGAGCAGTATGATTGTTTGAGCGATGGACCACCATAGAACACGTCCGTTTGTACTCTCACTCGTCTGTCTGAACCTCTCCTCACGGTACTGTAATATACATCAATGTGCAAACATAGGTTAGACATGGATAATGTGCAGTGGAAGAGGGTGGCGGCTGGATAAACATTATGACTTTAATAATGGTATTTGATGGGAAAGTTGGCTGTTGCAGTCTGTGAATGTAGGATTTGAAACTACTTATGCGAATCAGCAAAAGTGAACAGTTTTCCTTAAGTTTATATGCCAGTAAATTTTAAAATATTTCCTGCAGAAAATACTAGATAAAACCAAAGATTGCTTGTCAACTCCAGGACAACTAGATAAGTAATAAATTCACAGACTGAAGGGAAGGATATGGATAAAATGTAATCTTTTACAGTTTACTTCAAGTTATTAGGTTAGATGTTTATTGTTGAATTGCAATAAAGCTATGAATAATGATAATCATTAAGGTAACGCAGGGCTTTCATTTGACTTTTGAATTTGACAAAAGTGCCTATTTTGACTCTTGGAAATTTAACCTGAAAAGTCAAATTTACTATGGTATACTTATAATACAAATTTTCTTGCAATATCTTTATGAGTCTTGAAAACTGAGAGTCAGGAGTCATTTTGACTCTTCATTTATGGAGGCTAGTGAAAGCCCTGTAAGATGAGGAGTTATTAGCAAGGTGCGTTACCATCATGAGATCAGATTTAAATACTATTAGCCCAGTCAAAAAATTTCAAGACCTGCATTAAACCTGCTACACTTGACTTTCCAAAACCTGAGAGTCAGACAGATGCTAAATATGGGGTGAAATCTGATTCAATTATTCAGCAGAAAGTTTATTTCAAGTTTTGGCTCTGACAAATTAATTTTCAGATCGACAGGTTTTCAGCCAAGCTCAATTCAAATGTTGGACAAATTTTAGAATTTTTCTGGAAGTCTGGACTAATAAACCAAAGTTCTAAAAATACAATTTCTACTATATATAGATGTTAGAGTAGGACATCACATCATTTACAAGAAATCAAAACTCGTTAAGTACTATTTGTCTCTCAGCGTTTCATCTGATATGTTCAAGGGTAATCTATGCACTTTACTACTGGAATTATATTCCAATAAGCTTAGATTTAACACAACTCATCTATGAAGCAAACCATACAACACCTTTAACATAAACTGGGCATCAATTAACACACAATATTCAAAAGCTAAGTCATGCATCGACAACAAAGCTTTAGTCAAGCATGGAGGGAAAGAAATGCTTATCACCACAACAACATTACATAGCTGATTATGTGGTTATCAATACTGATAACTGTAAACACATTCATTTACTTTTGCAGATACTAATTTCATGTTTTGCCAATCGTCGGCATATTTACAACAACAAATTTTCTTTTTTTTTAAGTCTACCGTGATGTCCATGTAAATGTGTTGGAACATTTTCGTGGCTACTTAATTTCGTGAATTTCTATCACATGCGAAATCAGTGAACTTAAATCGCACAAAATTATACCTTTGTGTACTGAATTAGGATATGAAGCAACTAACATGATGATTTATTGACCCTGTGCTCTATGAATGCATAAAGGGAAATAATAAATAAAGAGCTAATAGGAATAAGTGTAAATAATGCCAGTGCTTAGCTTTAGCACAAACAGGGATAAATTTCACTGGATAAATCTATATATTGTCAATACTAGCATATAAACAGGTGTAAACTTACTCTCTGATAATTTTGTTCTTTCGTGATTTGTTCGACCTGATCCAACAACTGTCTGATACGTAGTTGTAATTCTGATAGTTTATCCTTGGCTTGAATCTGTTGATAGTCGACAGCATGTTCTCCTACCTGGATATCTAGATGTACTCTCTGTCAAATATAACAACACTTCTGTTAGTTTCACAAGTTTTTCACCTGGGTTTCTATTTGAGCCTTGTAATGACCCTTTAAATTTGAGCAATAAAAATTCTAAAAAGCCAAATTTTGATGCTCAGGGATTTGATAGGAGAATTGAGAAGAGTCAAATTTTCAAACCCAGTAACAGGTTTCATAATTTAGGTTGGGTATAATCCATCCTAAACTCAATGATCACAAGTTGTACAAAAGAAGAAATTAAAGGAATGCAAGTAAATCAAAAATCGCCCTTGCAATTATCCTTTTTTTGTAACTGGTTCGACAGTAAAGTTCTAAGCATTAAATTTGTAAATAAAACAGTTACCGGTCCTTCATGATTTTCACTGGTCCTTCAAGATTTTCACTGGCCTGGGCCAGGGGACCAGAGTTAGTGTCAAACCCTGTCATACCCTTGTGGTACCAACAAGTACTCCTGTGTTACACCGGTCACAGCCAGTACTAACAAAGTGTAGAGTGTTTAAATATGGTCATAATATGATAACTGTTTGACTGTTGGTGATTAGCAGGTCAATCTTACAATACAATATATGATTTCCATTATTTCCAACAATAGAAATGTATCAATATATCACCGGTAAATGACCTGTTAGTTGTTAATCACGGCTTGACACTATTGTGGTCACTCAGGTCCGACAGAAACAAATTGTAAACAACACTGTATCAGCTACTGCTTCTTCAAGACATTCTTGATTTTCACTGGCCTCAAGCCAGTGTTAAGCCCTGTATATATTTTTTTCTCGGGCCACTGAACCAGTGTTAGTGTTGAGGCTTGCATATTTATATTTTCTCGGCCAGCAGACCAGTGTTAGTATCAAGCCCTGTATATATATATTTACCAATTGTCCACTTGAGAACCAGGCACTGGAGTTTGAGTGTAGACAGATAGTATGTTCACCAGCAGTGTGTGATGTAAATGTAAACCTTCCTTCAGAGGCATACGTCTGAAATAAACAACAATGAAAACATCAAAATTTAAAATAACCAATATTAAAGGCTGACCTCAACAAAATATTTGTTTGAAGTTACCTGACCCAGTAGTTAACTTAAAGAGGGCAGGTAAATTAAGATTACTTTTGAAATCAACCGAAAAAAGGTGAATAATTTCAATAAAGCTACTTATAATCTCTGAATTTTAGAGTAATTAGGGTACTGTATGTTCAAACATAGATTTTGTAAGAGATTTTATTAATGTCAGCCATACCAGTACAGTAACAAACTCATCAAATAACAAGAATTGTGGATTTAAGTGTGCTATCCAAATTTATTTCATAGAGTGATTACAGAAATCAATATTTTTCAAGAGTTGTAATTGGAAATGAAAAGTAAAACCACAAGAAATTGATATTTGCATTTTCGTATATTAAATTAACATTGCATAATTATAACATAAAATTAGCCCAGAGTGGTAAATCAATGAATATTTATACAAGATTATTGAAAAATGCATTTTTTATGATTATAATATTGACATGGTTAAGTATTAACAAAATGCTCTTTTAGATTTGGAAAATGTTTGTCGCATGTAACTCCAGGTTCATAGAAACAGGGTCATCTTATTGTACTACTGTATTCATAGTTTAAAAATATTGACAAAATAAAATTGAGGAAAAATGTCTCACAAATTAACTTATACATGAGAATCATTACACTGCTCCACATGAATCTAAAACATGAAAGTATAACATACCTGACATACAAACGATATCATATAATTTGACAGAACTGACCTCAGAGATATGGTGTGACCTTCTTTTATGTAACCATCGGGTTATTTTTTAAAAATAAAACAGCCATTCAGACATATTACCACTACCAGGTATGACAACAAACTATGGTTAGTCATCATATCCTTGCCAAAGTTTGCATGAGTCTCAGGTCAATTCTATCACATGCATCATGCCATGGAACAATGTTAGTACAAAACAGAATAAAGATTCTTACTACTTAAATCACACAAGTTATTTAAAAATGCTATTTACTATATTATTATCATAATTATTTCAAATCTAAATTCTAATGTAAGGGATACTTATAAGTAACAGACAAAAACAAGTAACCATGGTGATTCCTATACCTTCAGTTTTGCAAATCCTGAAATTGAACCTATTACCAAGTATTAACCAAAGCAAAAGGACCCATTCCCAATGAAAGGTATCATCCATTTTTCAATTGCTTGAGTATTAATTAACTACATTCTTAACACGGACATATCTAAAGTTCAATCCCAATAATGAAATTGTTTTTTAAAGTTACCACAAGAGAAGTACTTGTACCACACTTTGGTTAACTTAATAAATTATAGACAAAATATACATGACATTGGTTTGACTTTAAGCTTGGTGTATTTAAAAAAATCCCAATTCCTGTCATTTTCTGACTATGTACTGTTCCCAAAATGGTCAAGAAAACCCCTGGTTACACACCTTAATAACGACACAACCTTTATTAATACACAATACATGCAAAGCAAGCAAAACAGTTCTGCAATTAGAAAACATAATAAGCCCCCATTGCAGCCCAATAGTTGGAAAAGGTAAAGGTCACAGTGACCTTTGACCTACAAATGTAAAAATCAATAGGGGTCATGATGGGCCAATCTCCAGACCCATGTAAAGTTTGAAGATCCTTGAGCAAAGCGTTCTTGAGTTATTGAAAATTATTTGGTCTAACAACCAGCCAACTGACTTACAAGTGCAAAGTAATATACTCTAACTCCCTAAACAAAGAAGGGTGAGGGCCCGGAGGGGGGCATACTAACTAATTGAAACTACTGATTAATGTTTGGATAAATATAGACTACAAGGATAAGCGATGGGGGTATGGAAAACATATGAAGATATAATGGGTCACAGCTATACACAATTTTTCAGATTCATTATTATCAATTGTGTTTGAGCATATGAATAAACAAAACAATAATTTGACACATTACACCCAAGGTAATTATTGCATGCTTGTATTTAAACACCAGATCCCCATTGGTAATGAAAATCGGAATTTAATCCCTTAACCAAACAAAGTAAATGAATATTCTCTTCTCATTTATATAAATATCATCTTGAGTAAGACTTGATTCATTCAACCAATCACCAGAGTACCTTAATTGAGCAATTACGATTGTTTGAATACAAATGTAGGGACTCACTCTGGCAAGTATCACTTGATCGTCTGGGTCCCTTATTTCTACAAGCATTCCAATCCCAGGTGCCGAGGGGAGATAATCCTTTACATTGTAATCGTAAAGTTGCACCTTGTAGTTGCCTGAAAATTGTGTTGGTTATATTTGAAAATATTAATTGCAGTAAATGTTTACTAGCTATATATCAGGACTGCTTTATTTGTACACACTGCTGAGGTCCGGGTTCCGTGCATCGATGATCTAGGGACCAGGTCCCATGATGATAAAACTTTCTTCATGCTAACTTAATTAAGTCAATGCTGATTCAAAAGTTTCAGTTAGAAAAAGGTTGAGTTTTATTATGATAAGAATATGGATAGCCTTAATAAAAGCAGCACAGTGAAATTTCTGGACCAGACAAAGGTCACTTTATTGTAACACTGCAAAAGAGCAAATCAAGATTCATAGTCAGGTTGAGCTGAGCATAAAAAGCTTTATAATCATGAGATCTGGATCATCTGGCATGGCAGGGAATTGGTAAATATAAACAGTTATATAATAAAGAAAACCCACAGCATCAGTACACAATTAAAACAGTCCCAATCAAATTTGAAACCATCTCTTAAGCTACATTGTATTAAAATTAAACCTGAAGATGTAGGTCATAGATGGTAGAATTCATAAGTAATACCAGTAATAAAACAGTTACAAGACAAATATTGCCCTAACTATTAGGTAATACACTTAATAATGTATATAATCAAATTCTTGTTCAAATGTTGAATTTCAGTTAAGGAATTTTCATTTTTAACAGATAAATGTAAAGCATCAAATAAATGCCTTTATATATTACATTTGTATTATTAAGTTCAATTTTACTACAATATTTGAGAGATGGTTTCTATGTGCTACCATGAATCATACACATGAAAGGTCCACGCATCAAGATACATTTGCTTACCCTTGAAAGAATAGCTTTAGACTCTGTATCTTTTATTTCAACGTGCATTCCTAGACCCTGTATAGTCGGCACATAGTCATTGACATTTTTGTCAAATATTTCAACTTTATATTTTCCTGAAATAAAATGCAGCTTGTATAATATATTGTATACAGCCTAACTTGGTTTAAGTAACTCATCCATGGTCCAGATACAGTCTGATTAGTGCACAGGATGCTTTAAAAGCTGGCGATCACACCAATGACAGAGATTAAATCATTTGCAGTAAGTGAGTGACCAACTCACTAACTGATCATAAAATGTCCAGTTGATATAAATTTAAGGTTGTTGACAAATGTCAGTTCAACACCAGATTTAACATCTATTGAGATGTTAACTTCACCTGCTAATCAGGCTACCTAACTTAGGAAACCCCTGTTCGAGTCTCCTTGATGAGACTGTTATCTTCAGCTGGGTGTGCAGTAGTCCAAGCTTCTTAGACGATGATTTTTCCATTTCAGTGATTATTCCAATTCATCGCCTAAGACGTTTCTTCTTTAAAACCTAACAGGTGTACGACTCAGATAGAGTCGCGTTCGTTTTATGACAAAACGCATGTTTTCAACAAAATAAACATTGTCTCCCTATGAATTGAACCATATTCTACCAATTTACACCAAAAACCAAAATCTATCATAACAAATATCATCAATTCCATCGATTGTTTCAACAGTTTCTGTTGCAAATTGCTATTATTTGAAAAGCGATACTAACAAAAGTGTTCCGGAACAAACCACGTGATTCATTTTGGGGATTCCCAGGGTTTCCCGGTGTTACCTCAGATTGTCGTCTGCGAAAATAGCATTAATTTTTAGTGGGAATTCAAGTTTCAAGTTTGTTTTTGAAAATAACGTGTTTATTTATTATGTAGATGTCTATTTAGAGGTTTGTTTCAATTAAGACACATTTTCAACCATGTTTTATAAAAAATCTTATTTTCGAAAACGCACATGCGGGCACCTGCAATAAACATTAAATATTAACAATGGCGGTGCTGTACACACGGAAGTGAATTGAAACATAGGGTGTTGGATGGTTATAAGTAGGTGATACATTGATAACTTTTTGACAAAACATTTGATTGATAAATCTTTTATATGCATGTGCTATTTTTTCGGCGAATTTCAAACCGTGAACTTGCATTCCGAGTGTCTATCTTAAACAGTTGACTTTTAAAGACAACAATTCCATAACTAAAGATCACCGTCATTATCAATAAAGGATCATTTAGTTATGGTACTCAGAACTTGGTGTGCAGTTGATAATGATCTGTGGCGCCAAAGAATATCAAAATGTACAGACTGAGACATTGCCCTCAAAGGTATACACCATGTTCAAGTGGAGCATGTTGGTTATTCTTGCACAGAATACTTAACCAAACAGGTGTGACCGTGAGACCTCGCAGCATTAATACGTCCAATATTGGAATATATGGATCTAGTGTGTGGTGCCCACATCTAAAAAAGGACATCAAGAAAATTGAAAATATTCAAAGGAGGGCCACAAAGCTTGTGAAAGCAATTTGTGATTTAAATTATTCTGATAGACTCAGGGACCTAGGATTAGTGTCATTAGAATATCGAAGGGATAGAGCCGATATGATCCAGATATACAAGTCTATTCATGGTTTGGACTGGCTAAAATGGGAAAATTTGTTTGATTTGGCGCCAGGCCACTCGCGTGGACATCATCTATCATTCATACCTAAGAAGAGAACACGCAATCTACATCTTCACACTTTCAGTCAAAGAACAGTTAATGTTTGGAACAGTTTAAGTAGCAGGACTGTGTCTGCAAGTTCCTTGAATATTTTTAAATCCATGTTGAATTCCGAGAAGTGGAATGGAAAGAAATTCTTTCCATCTTGCTATTAGTGCGCATTCTTGAGTAAATATATAGACAAAACGTATAAATTGTGAGAACTAACGAAGAGACCACTACATAGAGGGGCCAGGATAGCGTAATGCTAATGTGACGGCCCTACATCCAGGTATCTAGCTAGGTATCGATCATGAATGTTTGCGCACTACATCAAGAATCTAGATCGCCTCCCAAAAAACGAAATGAGCAGGATGAATTTTATATCAAAACTATGGCATGCTTGCAACCCAAATTGGATGAGACGAATTGAAACCGAAAAATAGGACAAACTGGTCGACAGTCAGACTGCGTGCGGTCAGTGGAGGAATGAGTTTGTTGCAGATGTTTACACTGGCCACTCAGCCGACGTATGAGGAACTCGATTTTCGTCACTTACCCACTACCATGGTTTCATCAGGAATTTCTTCGATAAAGCATTTCTTTTCGGTTTCTCCAATGTGAAAATAAAGGCCAAAAGCCGAGGAGAAACAGGTAAAAACAATGAAAATTTGTTGTAGTGACATGTTGGACATTTTACAGGAAGTTAAACACCGGAATACGATTGACGCATGCGCATTGCCACGTTGGAGCTTTTTGGTTCGCGATAAAGTCCGACACCCAATTGTGTCCGTACTGATTGGACTAAATAGCCACGTTCATGTATATGTGTATTATGCGTTGATAGTAGCAGGATCTAACGACAGATCAATTAATAAAAAAGTTAAGTTAATTGACAATACTATTTATATATTATAGTTTTTCTTATACATTAAAAACCAAAAAATTCACAGGCCTGGCATAATTATTTGGGTTAAATCACGCATGTATATTTACCTAAATATTTGTATGTAGCTCTTTGGTTAAATCAGGGATTCTATATTACTAACATAATTATAGAGAAGATCCAGGACCCGAAATCATGGGCGTAGGAGCAGGGGGGGGGCAGGCCCCCCAATGTCTGGACCGGGGGAGGGGCAACATATCTTTTGGCCCCCCAATTATTCAGACGAAAAATTATAATTTACGACCTAATATATCTCGTTATAGGCAATTTGCCTTCAGTTCTTGGTAAAACGTATCAAAATTTTTTTTGCTCGCTTCGCTCGCAAAATAACTTCCTTATATTCAAATACCTTATCACCCATTGTTTGCAAAAATACACTTGTGCCAGAAATAGTACTCTTAATGTCCCCCAACCCTCTTATATGACTTTGGGACGTTGTCAATTATACATAAAGCCTTTGAAACAAAAGTTTTCACCTTTTAAATTTAATTTTTATGCAAACACTTAATTGTTAATTGTATTTTGTAAGAACTTAAATTCTCTGCATTAAGGTCCTGTTTGAATGCCAAATAAGATATATCAGAACGCCTAGAATGCACTAGATTTATCCATATATATATAGTTTAGAAAAATTTCCAAAAGGCTACGCCCCCGGACCCGTGTATACTTGAACGGATTAACTTCCAGTTAAGACGTAATTACTTAACCAAATGACCACAGAACCATAAACTCACAGTTAGTATATAGATATAGGAGTGTTTTGGCCGTTTAAGAGTACAGTTTGCGTCTAGAATAGTTGTGTGCAAATATTGCGTGTTGACTAATTGACATGTGGTAGTTACTTTGCGAGTGTAGCGAGCAAAAAAAATTTTTACCCCAAGTTGCCAAATGTTTGGCCCCCCCAGTGTTGAAGACGCTCCTACGTCCATGGAAATTACAACCAATACTTACGAAAACGCTGCACTCAGCACTCAAAAATTGAAAATGTTATATTATGAGCTATATATATAATTTGTTCTAGATTGCAAATATAAATAAGGAAAATGTATAGAATTATTATGTGAATGTCTAAAATAGTATTTGATACATTATCGACGCAATTACATACTATTTATGAGATAAAACTGTAATTGTTGAATTTGAGTACCACACTTTGCACTCAGGCTGATAAATTACACTTATAGCTTACAAATACGCTAAATTTCAATTGGAAACAAGCAAATGATAATATAAAGCACCTATTCAACATATCTTCAACTTCTTGTTCTCAAAAAATGTCGATTTGATCCTCAAAAGAAGGAATTGCAAAATTTGAGTGCTGAGTGCAGAGTGTAAGTATTGGTTGTAATTTCGGGCCCTGGTTAAATCTGTGATATCTGTGATATTTATGATATGCCATGTTACATGCTACCTATACTGAATAACTATTATTACTGACTTACTATTATTAATAAATAATACATGCGTGATAATACGAAATAAGATAATCATTGCAGTGTGTGAGGATTAAAATGGATGTACTAAGTCAATACTGACTGACTGATCAAGGAAAGTAACTCTGGATGTACTTTACTGATCAAGGGAAATAACTCTGAAGATAAGATAAGATAAAGTTTAATTCCAATCAAGGGTCATATAACATGACATATGAATAATAAAAAAATAAATGGGTTGAACATATAGACATAACAACAAAGAACTTTTAAAGTAAATAAGGCTTGCTTTGATTAGGTAACACAAATAAATAAGGATTTATGTCTAAAGAATCCTACCTCCCTTCATGCACTTGAAAGATGGTGGGAGATAGGGTTAATTAAACGTTATTAAAATTGGTAAAAAAAGAGAGTAAGATTTAACAATACATATTATAACTATTATATAACAAACGTAAGTAAACGGTCTGTCAAACATTATTTTGAGTGAAACTGTAACTAAAACAGTTAAGATTGATTACACTCGTAATACCAACATATATACTTATACATATATACTGCAACTTAGAAAAAGTTATCTAAATGAATATCAATACAATTTATGTTCATTCCGAAACAGTTTTAATAATGCTTATCTACATTTCTAACTTTGTGCAATAAGCAAAGCTCTTCTACGGTAAATGTCAAAAAGGTATTTAAAATTTATGTACTGGCTGACCAAGGGAACTTATTCTAGATGTACTGGCTGATCAAGGGAACTAACTCTGAATGTACTAACTGATCAAGGGAACTAATTCTAGATGTACTGGCTGATCAAGGGAAGTAACTCTGAATGTATTAACTGAGCAAGGGACATAACTCTAGATGTACTGGCTGATCAAGGGAACTTACTCTGAAAGTACTAACTGATCAAGGGAACTAACTCTGAATGTACTAACTGATCAAGGGAACTAACTCTGCATGTACTGGCTGATCAAGGGCAGTTATTCTGAATGTTTAACTGATCAAGGGAACTAACTCTGAATGTATTAACTGATCAAGGGAAGTAACTCTAGATGTATTGGCTGGTCAAGGGAAGTTACTCTGGATGTACTAACTGATAAAAAATCTAACGCTGAATGTACTTACTGATCAAGGGAACTAATTCTAGATGAACTGGCTGATCAAGTGAACTAACTCTGAATGAACTAACTGATCAAGTGAACTAACTTTTAAAGTTATGTACTGGCTGACCAAGGGAACTAATTCTTGATGTACTGGCTGATCAAATGAACTAACTATGAATGTACTAACTGGTCAAGGGAACTATCTCTAGACGCTATAATTTGCATATATTCTTTGTTTCTGTCTCATTTATGCACTTATAAACAATTTACACAGTACAAAACCATTCTCGTTCAACCAGCGTATGTTTTTTCAATTACATGGCTAGGTACTTGACTAACCACTGATTTATGAGAATGTACAAAACCAATTACAATAATATACATATAAACCACTCATTATTTGAATTACTATACAACACGCATGTATACGATACATGTATACAGTAAGGTAGGCCTACTATATGTACAGCATATGCGTTTTACGCCTCGTACGTATTATGTGCAGTATTGATTTTAAGTCCTCGTGCTAACATGTTTATGTTATGTATATTTCATGTACTGAATCGTGTTGTTGTTGTTGCTGCTGTTGTTGTTGTATACCCAAACCAAACCTAAAATTAATTGCCTACAGGTCCGATTCCTTCTAACCCATTTCGTGAATTGTGATCATATTCGTTTCGATTCGGGTAATATGCCGTTTCGTTTGGTCAGGTCATTTCGCTAAAAATACAACATTCGGAATACTTTGACAGCTTCCTTGGAAATGATGCAGAGGCTGCCAGCTGGATAAAATATGAATCGGAAACGACAAGAAAATGTCACTGTACGGATATCTGACGAAGAATATACCAGACTGGAAAGTAAATTTGAAGCACTCAAAAATGAGGTAACCCAATAACACAATCGAATATTTTGAAAAACGTGAACAATGATGAACCGGTCAATATTATAATATTTAACCTCGTCTCGTATTTTCGCCGTACCCCTAATTCCGCGGTATTGGATATAAACAGTTCTGTGTGTCATACATACGAAATATTCTTGTAAATAAGTGCACTGTCACTTATCTCTAACAAATGAATCAAAATGTAGCCAAAATAGTAAATAAACAAAGTTTTTGGACTGAATTAACTTTTCCTCCTAGTAAAGCGTAAATTTTCTAGTGTTTTTAGAGTAGGTCACTTGCTAAACCTCTAGTTACAAAAGTATGTGTCACAGTGTGACATTTCAGCGTTATCACGCCTCCGTGTACGCGCCCGTTTAATTTAAATCGATATCTGTCTAGTGCCGTTACTGTAAATTACTATTGATTTGTTCTTATACGTTTTGTCATTGTCGTCTGCAAATTGTCCGAATCGGGGATCTTAGGCATTTCTCGGTAATTAACGGGAATGTCGGATGTTCCCGAGGACGGCACTTCGTGAAATTGTCCGTGCAAGTTTCCTAAACCTGTTTCAGGAACCGGTTTAGGACTTGTTGTTTTGTCTTTGTCCAATCGGTTTGTCTGTTATACGTGTTGAATGAAAGATGGGTGTGAAAGATTGATTATATTGGTCTGTGAATTTGGTTCTCGTGGAGCGCCAACGCCTCTCCGGTGGAGTCCGTCATTCATTGTCTTTGTTCTCTTATGAGACAGACGCATAATCTTCATTTAAATTATTTTGAATGATTGATTCATATTAATGATTGAAACCATCTAGAAGTGCTCACTGTGGTAAGGTTTAGTTTATTATATTTGTTTGTAATAATTGTATCATTATTAGAACGCGTTTGTGTCTTGTATTATGTGACATGTTGTATTGATTCTAATTAATTATACCACCTTTGTTAAATTGTTCTATTCTTTTGTTTTAGGCTTCTTCTTCTTCTTATGCTTCATTTCAACTGTACTATAAAATAAAAGACGTAATTCAAACCTACGCCTAGTGTTATCTCTAACCCCGCCATAGAGTAGAGTAGCCCTGTGATATATGCGTAACATCTTATGTTAACTTGTCTGCTACAGTCTGCAACTGTGCAACATCTGTCTTAACATTTTTACTGGGTGTCGAACCTGTGCATGTCTTGTAGGCGACACTACAAGAACTGTTTTCATTGGTTACCTTGGAATTATGGGTATCCACTCTACAATTGTAGAAAGGAGTAGGTTATGGAAAAACTTAATTTTGTTATTGTTTTGCCCGATAATTTTTTTTAATTAGACTAAATCATAAACCAAAAGGTATATTTTATTATTCAGTGGCAGGCTGTAACCAGTATGGCCGTTTAAACATTTTATTTAAGTTTATAATTAAGTGCCTCGGAAATACGAGGCGCCAGTATTTCATCTGATTTTCAGTCACAGAATCTCTGAACATGACTCTTTTCATGTCTAAAACTACTGTGACTAGTATAGTGAAACCCCATGAAGCCGGTGTATCCACGGTACCGGTGTATGTAATTTTCTCATGAAATTGTAGAATCTTTTTCTCGTGACATTGCCTGCAGGATTGTTTACAATAACTGACGAGTAAATTAAATGAATAAATACGAAATGGACTTATTTATGAATGAAATCACAACAAAAACTTACACCATACCTTCACTACGAGTAAAACCTTATTTAATCGGCAATGTTTGACATGCATGTATTCAATGCTCGCTTGTTTATTTATCAAACATAATTTTGACAGCTATGACGTCATCCATTGATAAAAAAGGGTCGTGATCGACTGCAACTTTTGGTGGGAAAAAGTCAACTTGTCAACAAACTGGACCAAATTTACTTGGAAAAAGTTATTGTTGCACCGGATAGATGGGGTTATTTCCCTTTCCTGAGATTTTACATGGTGTTTGTTTACATGTATTTTTTCCGATTCCAAAGGTCATTTGATGTGATTTTGCAGTTTTATTGAAGATTAAAGGTCATTTTAACAGTTTCCAACAAAATATGTGTTGAGGAGTTAATGATTTATATTTATTTTGTCAATTTCGTTTGATACACCGGCTACATGAGCTTCAAGGCTAACAGACACTTCAATTTTGTTCAAATGATAATGGCATTATCCGGTCTTCTTCCCGGGGAAAGATGCCCGTAGCAAGTTGAACAGAATCACGCAGACGCTTCCATTGCCTAAATAACCGATGGTAACCGATTATCTAGTACCAGTGACCAATAACATGCTGACAAAATTCACAAAAAAAACACCCGACTGTAATGTCACTACTACGTAGCGATTGCCATGTTTATTCAAAAGGGAGATAATTACAAATGTGAATTTACGGAACGAATTTCTTTTATAGTCAGTGAGGCAACTTCCCCGGGGAACTTGCCTCACTGACTATAAATGCATTTCATTCCGTAATACACGTTTGTAATTATTTATTTTTAAGACACTTGCCACCAAAACACTACCAAGCCCCATTTTCTGAAATTTATACACCACAAGAGAACCCTCTTCCGGGAAAACTTCCCTTACAAGGCATTAAAATCAGACAGAGAAGGTAGCACTCAACCTAACCAGCTGAGCACAGAAATCAGATACACCGCAACACAACTACACTGAGAAATGCCCGCACATAAAGCAAAGAAACAATTGAAAGTCCATGTCCTGCCGAAAAAATGCAGGATGACCCAATTTTACAAAGAAATCATAGAATAGCAGTAATTGCACCAACTACACAAAAATGCTACCAACCCTGATTGCTGTTATATCAATATAACTGGACAATTTTGAAAGCTGTTTTTATAAGTGATATAAATCTAAATTTTGCCATTATATAATTATAATAATTAATATACTTTGTATATTTTAGTTTCTGGCATGTCGGCGCAAGTTGGAGAGTAAGTGTGAAGCATTGTTGATTATAAGTAAAGAATTAGATCAATGTAGGAGTGAGAGGGATCAGTTCAAACTGATGGCAGAACAACTCAGAGAGAGATGTCAGACCATGAAGAAAAGTCTACAGGTATAAAAACGCAGTCCCTCAGGGTGGCCACAGACTTCAGGGAAAACAGGGAAAATGCCCAAAATAAATTCCCTGCAGGGAAAAATCCTGGAATTTCAAAATTGGGCAAAAATCAGGGAATTATCAGGGAATTTAAAAAAATGGAGAAATAAAATAGTCTTGCTATAGGTAAATTGCGTTTCGTTCTCAGTGAAAAAGTATGAAATGTGCATTTTCCGGCTCGCTATGCTCGCGAAATAACTTTAATCTATAAAACAAGTTATCAAGTAGCTGTTGAAAGAGCTATAGATCCACTGCATTATTTGCACAGACATTTACCATATCACAATGGCGAAAATGCTCCTACACCCATGGTTGCGAACACCTAAGACAATCATGGAAAATAACCTTTTGGTCAGTGAAAAATCAGGGAATTATCAGGGAATTTTATTCTTCATTTTCTGTGGCCTCCCTGTCCCTGCTATCTATCAAATTCATCCATCATCCCCTCACCTGTAAATGTATATTCTCCCTCCCCTGAAAATTTGAAAAAGATATTAGGTTTAGGCACAGAAAAGGAATGGCATCATGTTTCTGAATCCTACTCTATGAACATTCTAAAACCTCCATGTTAAACAAGTGACAATGTAATTTCAATGTATTCAAGTAAAAATTGTTATCGCTTTGTCTGATTCTTATTAACTGAACTGATGTGTCTGTTGTTTAAAAAAAAAAGAAGTTTTTAGAGACTTTCAAAATATGCAAGCTGCATTATCAGATATAAGATACTAAGTATGAGAAAGGGGTAGTAGTTTCCAGTAATTATCTAGTAAATTATGCCCCCCCCCATCTTTGAGGAGGGGTATGTCTGTCAGTGAAATGGTTCCCATTTGATAAATCGAGAACGTTTGCCCTAGGACTTTAGGACTTAAAATTTTTACATGGAAGTTGGCCAACAACAGTCTACTACTACTTAAATGAACCCTATTGATTTTGAGGTCAGTAGGTCAAAGTTCAAGGCCACTGACATTTACTATTGCCAATTATTAATTGTGCTTCCATGGGGACATACATGTTTTACAAACATCTCTAGTTATACATTTATTCCAGCATCAGTATGTTTTTTTTGCGTGACAATTAAATCCATCTGTTGCTCGTGTGGTCATTAATTATTAATATGCATACTCTATTGTGCGCCAGTAGTATACATCAAATGATATATAGGAAAATATCAAACTGTTTATCAGCACTGGCAGCTGTTTCTCTCTGGAAGGTGTGTCAATATTGACCAAAGAGTACTGACTATTCTGGAAGGTGTGTCAATATTGACCAATGAGAACTCTACGCAGAATTTTATCTTGTTCACACAGAATATTATCTCCACTATATATAAATAATAACCAAGGAGTATTCACTAGTTAACTTGATTATTGTATAGTTTATTGCAGTTTGTCGTGTGTTACAGCATTATTTGTACATGTGTAATGATAATTTGATCATAGTGTGATCCACAGTTTGGACTGTAATAATTTATTATACAAATTAACAATGTACATGGATCTGACCGCCCATGACATTGGTGAATGTCTATTCTTACCATTTAGCAAACTGCAGAAATTTACTCTTGTCATTTTGTGAATCAGCAGAATTTAAAACCTGCAGAAATGAACATACCAATTTCGGGGCAAAAACAAAATATTGCACCCGCAGAAATAACCAGCTATATGGTACAATGTAAAGTCACATCTTAGTCACAGTTAGAAGCTCCAGGAACTTGTAAAAAGATATGAGAAAATCAGTCAGGGACACTCAACTATGCTGTATGCATATGTTTACCTGGGTGAAGAATAAAGATATATACTGTAAAAAAACTCTAAACCAGTTGAGCACAGAAAACTTAAAAAATATCTGATACCACAAATACATGGTTCAGTGCCCACACATAACCAAACAAGAAAATGAACTGCCAAAGTCCAAGTGTCAAACCCATACTGTACAGAACCATCTCCTAGCCTGATATGATCCAGACATTGTTATATCAGTTATTGTTGTGTTATATTACAGCCAATGCAGTCAGTGTCAGATTCTGGTATACATAGACATCCAACAGATTCCTACACTCAGGTTGGTATATTCTAATCAAGTGGCAGGTTTTACTGTAGACTGTCTCATTGATATATTTGAACTTTTGAATGGTTTACATGAATTGTACGAGTACCATTGTCACATAATTATGTAAGATATTCAAAATTTCACATTAGTTCAAGCAACACCTTAAGGATTTGTATATATGTTTAAAGAAGTATAAATAAATTTACGAGACATGTTGTTTGTTTGCTTGTTTTGACAAGACATGTATTCAATGGCACAGGTAACTGTATCGTAGAAAATGAATAAAAAACGAAAAAAAACTTTTTTTGAAAATTTATATTTTTCTTTAATTTTTTTTTTTTCGTTTTCAATGATACAGTTACCTGTGTTCAATGGTAGTAAAACAGTATGTTGATGTATGTTTCAGAATTTAGCACGTTTGTTGTATGAAGCTAAAGAAGGAAATAAATCTCTACAGTTTGAAGTGGATGACTTAAAACAAAAACTACAAGATGCACAGGGTGATATTAAGGTGAATAATATTTTATACAAATATTGTTAACCGGGTACAGAAGGGTCCTTGATACCCTAGTGGGAGGATGGGAGTTTCCCAGGTTTGATCCCTGGACACCCCATACCTAAGCTGACATAAAAGTGGTACCTAAGTATTTCCCTTACTAGATGAAACTAGCTTCTTTTCTCCAATACCTGAGAGGCAATGAACAACATCAGGAATGTGGTGTTTTGACTGATTAATTTAAAATAATTAGACTTTAGTTTGTTACCAATGGATAACTACTATGGTAGGAATGAGGTATTGAAACCTGCTTGTATCTCAAATTTGAATTACTCTATAGACATATTCCCCTGCATAGTTGACATATATTGATGGATTTATGAACAATGACACTCAAGTTATTAAACCATGGCTATTTTTTTCTTGTTTGCAACTTAATTGTGTTTTGATTCAAGAGAGTGTAAGCTATGGATATTGGAAAGCATTCATGATTTGCATAAAGAGTTAGGTGTTAAAACTGAGGTATGGCCCTTAATTGTGACAAAATTGTCACAAAATGTCCAGATGAAGGCACCAGAATATGGTGTACATATTTCTAACTATTTGACTTGAATTACAGCTTTTACGAGAACAAATAGCTAGAACCAGGTTTGGTACGACGGATGAAGGAATGAATACGAGACATTTCCCTGCACACGAAAGAGAAGAATTGGTACAGAAACTAGAATCTTCCAGTGAACAGGTTAGTTGTTCAGTCCTACTGACATTTCCTATTGATATAATCATTTCATTGTGAGGAACAGTGGCCTTGAGTTTTGGCACACACATTGAGATTGAGAGGTCCCATTGATCCAAGTCTGAACGACTGCTTAATTTCTCTAATTCCCATGGTGTGAATGGGTACCTGTGGTGTCTGTGCATGTTCAATATTCCTAGGCACTGTATTTGATGTTGTTTGATGCCTGTAAATTCAGTAATAAATATATTAAAGAGCTTGAGTACTTAGTAATAGTTTCCCTCAGCACTAAACATGCCTTGATAAGTTTATAATGTTATGTTGTTGTATTTCAGTACTTACAGTTAGAGCGTGATCTACAGACTGTTCTTGATGAGAAAGAAGAGTTAGTTACAGAGAGGGATGTTTATAAAACAAAATATGAACGTCTAAATCAAGAGTTGAATTATATCTTAAAGGGCGATGAGAATAGAGTTGTGGATATTGATGCTCTTGTGATGGAAAATAAGTAGGTTATTTTTAGGTTTGTTCCTTACAAATATGTAATAAAATTTGTAAATATAAATTTTCGACCAACATAAAGAAAGTGTTTTTTTGCAGTTGCAGACCGACTCGAAGTAAATGTTTTGTTTCAACAGTTTTTTTAATGAATAAAGTCCAGTTTTAAATTAGTCTTATTTTCGTTTTGTTTATTTGTTCTGTGTTGCTCAAAGATGTTGTTAAAGTCGAGGTCCCACTGGGCATTTTTTGCCTCTGCGATGTACTCCCAATAGAAATAAATTAGCCTAAGATGCTCATGAATAAGAACCTAGGCTTTACTTAATGACAGACATGTCCATACTTAAAGTTACTTCATCCCAGACCTATACCTCTGATTATTTGCTAAATTGCAAGTTTTCAAAAAAGGGAAAATAGCCAACCTACCCACAACCCTCGGTTAGCAAATGCAAGCAAACTTTTTTTTATGGTTTTTAAAATTTTAAAACATTTATAAGTACTGTAAATATGCAGCCATAAGTCGCATGCAGCCATAAGTCGCAGGGGGACTTTTGAATAAAAAATCAAGGTTTTTGTCTAAACCCTTTCATAGGTCCCATGTATTATAGTTTTCCATTTTTGTGAAAGCTGAAATCATGTGCTCAGTGTCAAGTGTCGAAGGAAATGTGGTGATTTTCAGCTAAAGTTGGAAGGAATGTGGTGATTTTCAGACAGAATATGGAGGAGTGTAGTAATTTTGAAACAAAGTTGATGGGAATGTGGTCATTTTCAGATAAAGTCAGGGAGATGCAGTCAGTTTCAGATAAAGTCAGGAGTAATGTAATGTAATGATTTTCTGACAAAATCGGTAGTAGTGTAGTAAACTCTTCCATAAGTCGCGGGGTGACTTTTTAACTTTTTTTGGGACTGTTTTCGCCCGACTTATGGGTGAGTATTTACAGTACTGGCTAAGGAGATAATTCCAGACAGAAATCGCATAAAAAGCTTTTGTTCAAGATCTTTGCTAAAAATAGGCTTCCCGAACAGCAAAATATTGGGGCCTGAAAAGTGGCACTTGTGTGCTATTTTCAACGATATTCCTGGAGATATTACCGGACAGTCTCTTTCAAATATTTCTTGAGGAATATTTAAAAACATATTACCAGGAATGTTTAGAACAGGGTTCCTTCTTCACAATCATTCAGAATTATGTCAACATTTTCGACATTATAAAAGGTGACACACATGTTCAATAATTATGCAATATAATTATGAAATAATAAGTTATTTGTTTAAGACATTGAGTTATGGCTTACTATTGTTCATGTATGATTTCAGATATTTACAGGATAGAATGACACAGATGGAGGAAGAGAAAGCTATGGCCATGGCTGCAGTATCCAAATATAAGGTTAGAATGGTATTTTATATACTTTTAGATATTTTGATTAATTTACTCTGTAGTTCTTTTACGTATAGACCAGAGACTGATTGCATCCCTCTTTTTGACAAAGTCTCCATTCAGGTCATTACTGAGCTTACTGATGTGCCTCAGTAGCTGAGTGGTTAGTTTGCTTGGCATATAATCTAGCGACCACTGGGTTGAAATCGGGGTGGAGGCTCATACATATATGCCTGCCATATTTCAGCAGAAAGCTGACTGGCAAATAAAGGCTATGCTTGGCATTTATTTGATAACCACATTCATTCTCCAATGGTTAGTGTGGTGGATCTATAGTCCATCGACCTAGGGTCCTCCATGCTGTGAATTGTGGAAGAATGAATAATATGTAGCGTAATGATTTTGGTGGAGTTTGAATGTATGAATAATAACGATTGTTACAAATTCAAAACGCCAAGTAATGGTAGAGATTTGATTGTGTGGTTAATTTTTATCAATAAAACCAATCAAATGGAGACGAATGATTTCACAGTATTTGACAAGTGTATTTTTATTTTCAGAGTTTGTTAGAGAAGAAAAAGACAAAAAGCTCAATGAAGTTAGGACAAACACAAGGACGTGGATTGGTTATCACACAAAAACAAGGTACAGGTTTTTTAAGGATCGCCTAGATACATATTTAGGTCTGACACTGGTACTTATCAGTTACAACATGTTTAGCACAGCAGGTTTATTAAATTATGATTGTCAATGATAATCAATTTTCTGATTGATGACCCAAGATTGCTTTAATTAAGGATATTCAAACTTGATGTGTTGATTGGTGTTGGCATGTAGATGACATACCCCCTATTGATTTCGAATCAATTTGAATAATATTTGGAAGAGAACTTTATGCCCTGTGCACTTTCTTGCCATCTGGGGGCGTTTGTGTCAATCAGACACGTCTTGTTTGAGTCATATTTATTTGTCAGCCGATTCACTTATAATAACCAGTTTTCTTGAACTGCATCCTCCACAAGGAAATGGCAACTCCTCCACATGTGGAGGAAATTCATCATTCTTGTCAAATTTTCATGGAAGGGTACCGTATGGTCTGTTGCAACCGGGAACCAAAATGACGCTTGAACTATTTATAAATGTTACTATTTCTCTATATTACAGTACAGCAAGTATTAGAATCAAAGAGTTCTGTATTACCGTCACCACAAGCAATGTCAGACCTACAGGCTCTGGCTGGTGCTCTACTTGACTCCGTCAATGATAAGAATCTAGCTCTCTCTCACCAAAGGAAAACTAACAAGTAAGTCATTCAGACCAGTACTAATTCATTCCTAGATCATCGTCTCTTTTTTCATGTCATCTAACCTTTTTATTTCCTTTAAAAAAATAATGATCTGTTTTTACCTATAAATGAAATTCGCAGATTTTAACTTCAGAGAACTAATATAACCATTGTGAAGGTCTTTTAAAGCTATTTTTTACTTAAATCAAATTTGTTGTTCAATACTCAAACTTATAATATAACTTACTGGCATCTCTCAATCATTGTCTTGGTATTTAATGATGTAATTAGTGTTATTATTTAAACCTTTTTTCATTTTCTAGGATACTTGGAACTAGAGTGGCAGAGTTAGAAAAGAAAATCAAAACACTGGAATGTGCAGGACTGTGGAATATTCCAGGTAAGAAGCTTTTATTCCGGGTTGTTTAACTCCATGCAGTGCAAAATAAATTAATTGAATTCCTGCAGACATTTAAACTTGCTATAGTAGCCACAATGACAGTTCCTTGTATTTTAGTGTTATTTCTAAGTTGCACTTGAAGTTTCAAAGTGAAAAAAATCTGGCGATAATTCAGCTGTTTCAGGCCATAACTTGTATTAAAGGATTTTCAAATAGCTAGGCACTTATATTAGTAACAACCATGAGAAGTTTGAGAAGTAAAGAATAACCATAATTGAGCTTGTCTTGACAAAACATTTTGTACAGACTTGATTTTTTCCTAACAAACATTTTGTAAAAAAATTAACTAAATATTTATTGTATTTTATTGTAGCAAATGTCTCGAGCAGTTTGGAGAAGTTGAAGCAGGATTGTGACGATATGAAGACGTTAATTCCACGTAAAATGTCGGACACAGATTCAGAGAGATTGTCACCATCAGAAGGTGATCATGAGAGTGACCTTGAGACTGTCACACCGCTAGATAGGTATATATATATATATATACATATTCAATGTTGCTATATGTTTTTAAAGTGGCATCATGCAGAATAGAGATATTATCTGACGAGATATAATTATGTTTCCTCCAGAAAGGGGGAGACATATTGTTTTTACCCTGTCCTTCGTCCATCTGTCACACTTATTGTTTATGCTTAATAACTTGATAACCATATGACCCACAGTCATGAAACTTCATAGGATGATTGGTCTCATTGAGTATTTATTTAGGTCAGCAGGTTAAAGGTTATGGTTATTCAAAATGTGAAACGTGTTTTTGCTCAATAACTTAAGTTCCCTTTAACTCACAGTCTTCAAACTTCATACTTCCACACGCTTAATGTCTGTAATTTATATTTTGCTCTAACTGTTTGGTTGAACAATGGGATATATCAACAAGGTGAAAAAGATGACTATTGTTGGTTCGGTGTTTGTGATATTTAAATGTATGCATTTATTTCAGTGCCGTGAACTCTCCGCTACAAAGTCCAAGCCATACTGCCAAACTGTTGAATCATATAGAACTTACAGATCTAGATCTACTACCTACAAAAGAAATCTCATCCAAACATACAACAGCTTTAGATAGAAATGGTAAATATTATATTTTCCAGTTAAGTGACATTTAATATTTTATTATAGATGAAGTCAGTGTCTTTACAAGACTCAGTGTGTTGTTTCTCAAAATTGTTAGTGTATATTATAATGAGCAAGTAATTAGGAATCGCAAGCATTACAGAAGTCCCTTACCAGGTTTTCTATGTTTTTGTCACAATGGCAACCACATTTTTTTCCGAATCAAAAATGCATAATCTCACTATTGATCCCTATCCACATTCCAAGTTTCATTAACCTAGCTTGAAAACTTTTAAAAATCGCATATAAACCCTCACCCGGTTGGGTGGGATTCGAACCCACGCCCCCAACGGCGACAGCGCCTAGCACTGAAGTCACTGCGACCATAGCGACTGCGCCACCGAAACTAAAAAAAAGTTGCTCAAATGATGCTGATAAGGTCGTTGTCACTACAGTACATGAGGTATAAGGCGGGAAATGTTGTATTATCTCTGATAATTATAACTACGTATTTGCCTCACAGACAGACACCGCATTTCACGTTTGAGAATGCCTGGGACAGTAGCTATCTATTAAATATTTAAAAATTGCATATAAACCCTCACCCGGTTGGGTGGGATTCGGACCCACGACCCCAACGGCGACAGCGCCTAGCACTGAAGTGACCGCGACCATAGCGACTGCGCCACCGAAACAACTAAAAAAAAGTTGCTCAAATGACGCTGATAAGGTCGTTGTCACTACAGTACATGAGGTATAAGGCGGGAAATGTACATGATGTATAAGGCGGGAAAAGTCAGTATGGTCGCGGTTATTGCCTAAATCAAATAACAAATTTGCAAGTACTCCATTGAAGAATTTTTTAAGTTCTGAATAAGGTACAAGATCATATCTCTACTCCCCTTTACTCTGTACAGAAAATAGTCATGCCTAAAGCCAAGGTCCCACTGAGCATTGTTTTGTCTCTGCGATGTACTCCGGATTCAAAAGAATTAGCTTTGGGAAGCATCAGGATCAGTGGTTTCACAAATTTTCTTAATGACTTCCCTGAAGCTTTCCCTAGACCACTATGACCCTTTTCCCGATACCTTCCCATGCCCATTTATCATTCAGGAGTACATTGACGATGTAAATATGCTCAGTCAGACTTAGGCATTAGTTAATATGTTGATGATTCCTATTTGCTGTACATGCTTGTTGGGTTTGTCTTTCAGATATGCAAGAAGTACTAGCTTCTAATGATTTAAAATATTCCACACAAAATACAAGAGCAGGTGCATCAGCCATGTTGGAGTCAGCATTATCACCTGATCTAGATGTTGTTCTGAAGTCGAGTGACCTACCAATGGCAACAAAATCTATGCATGTATACAATGAGGATTTTCTAGAGGATTTTGTTGACACGCCGTGTGATGATGTCGATAGTAGTGGCTGTGTAGACGATGATCCCTTGTCCAAAAATTGTAGGGTTTATAATACAGGGCACAAAGAACAAAATCATGACAGTCACGACAATGACGATGATGATTCCAAACTATGTAATGATCTCAATGATGTTGATAATGTAATTGATGATTTCTATGAAGACGAGGATTCAGGCTCTACAGAGAAAGTGGGTCTGTTGTTAGAAAGTGTGGCGCAGAAAATGTGCAATATAACACATCAGAGTTCTATAGAACATGATGGGAATAGTGAGACAAATGGTTTGATGTGCCATGGTGATGGTAGTAGATCTACTTGTAAGAAGGTGACAGAGAGATATGACAGTTTGTCTCCGGAATCACCTGATGATAACAGTCCGTTGTTGAACGGTAAATCTGAGTCCACGGAGGAGAACACAGTCAATATGGATGAATGTCGAGATGTTGAATGTTAACCTTGTATTGTTTGAACAATTTAAACTGGTCTTCACCCGTTTTAATGAGTAAATAAAACATTTAGTATCGGTATATTATCATTATAAGTCAGTGAATTTAGAGTCTGGATCTATTTATTATCCAAGCTGGTAACTTACATCAGGACAAGAGTCTCAGAATAGTTCTCCTGCATTTTCAACTCTATTAATTTATGCAGAAAGTGCATGTCGTAAATGGAAGACTCAAAGACAATCAAAGGTATCCACTTGAAATTCAACATAGTTATTCACAAGGAGTGTCTATACTGACAAAGCTGCTAACCTATATTTATGGAGTTATCTGTCCATGTTTCAACTCAGTACATAGAAATAGTGGCAACTTTGACACATAAGCTGACTTTTCTCAAACACTATCAAAGCTTTCAACTTGATTAGAGGCAAACGTAAACTAGATTAATAGTATACTGTTATTGTACTGGAATGGGTGGTGAAGATCAGTTTGATTTGTGGAAGTAATATCAACACTTCAAGTAACACACAGCCAAATCGTATGTGCAATGTTTAATAATGTCTCTATGTATGCTCACATTGTATTTCTTGCATGTAAAATTCTTATTATTAGAGTATGTGTATAAGCAGCCATTGTTGTAATTGACAGGCCTTAGGTCTGGGTTAGTGTTGTAATAGGCAGAGAAATCTTTATCATAGTCCTGATATTTATACAAAATGTTCGTTCCATGTTCATAAAATAGTAGCCATTTGAAATCCTGCTTTTAAACCAGAAACTATTACAATATTATGCATGTACAAGTTTTATTATTATCACAAATGCCACATTTATATAGCACTTCACCATGCATTTATACATTCATAAGTTCTTTGAAAATGATGAATCCTAATAAAGGAATGGTTTAAAAGATTTCAAATGAATTAGAAATGAAAGTCAAATATTAAATAGTAATTGCAGTAAAACTGTTATCTCGAGGACTAATCGGGACCAGCCAAATGATCGAAATAAAACCAAGAGCTTGACATAGCTGTGTTATATAAGTATAAAACATATATTTAGCTAATTCTTCAGGAATTTGAAATTTGCTGGAAATAAGCCGGGTGCTCGTAATATTGTACCTTGATATTTTGATTTCTCATACACATTCAACCACATAATCAAATACTGGAACGCTAGTTATCTTTGTTAATAATAATATACAAATATATGTACATAGAGTGTTATAATATGAGTATAACTTTACACTTAATGTATATTGTTATAGATTAATGTCCTAAGGGAAGGATATTTTATCAACTTCTAGTTGTTATTATGCGCCCCATCCTTTATGAGGAAGTATATTGCTTAGCACATGTTGGTTGGTCTGTCAGTCAGTAAACCAAATTGGTTTCTGTTCAATAACCCACGAACACTTTGCCTTAGGATCTTCAAACTTTACATGGAGGTTGGCCAGCAACAGTAGATGACCCCCATTGATTGTGAAGTCAGTAGGTCAAAGATCAAGTTCACTGTACCTTGACCTTTTTTCGACAATTTGGCTGCCATGGGGGCATACATGTTTGTAATCTTTTACAAACATGTCTTGTTATTGTTTAGTTCTAGTCAGTATATATTCATCATACATACAAGCTGCTTTGTTGTTTTGTTTTAAAAACACATTTTATAAACTTCAAACATCTTGAAATTGTTAAAAAGGTATTGAAGTATTGTTACGCTTTGCCAAAATTGCAATGACTAGCTCATTTTGTTTCTCAATTTTGATATAATTATGTATGCATAATTTGTTATACATTGACATATTATTTACATTTATATGTATTAAAATTATAACATACATTACATAGTTTCTGGCCATAGACATGCTATGAAATGACAACTTTATTACATGCAAAAAATAAGTTTATTATTGATATATGTACTTAATACAGTACAACCTCTGTAGAGCAACACCCTGTCGGACCTACAAATAGTGGCCATTGTTTAGGGGTCGTTTCTCTACGGAGGTTAAATTTATAGTAAATATGATAGCTCAGTGAACTTTTGATGGTGTTGTTATAGACAGGTTGTTGCTCTACAAAGGGTCGCTGTGGAGCGTGGTACTGTACATTGTATATTATGTTACGTCTATTATGTCGCTATGTCACATTCCTGATGTTAAGTTTAGCCTAGTTGTGTATGTAACATGTTGTTTGTAATATCTGTAACCGTTGTGTTATATAGTGCCAAACCTGTATGCAAACACCACCCTGAGGTTGAACAACACAAAGTGGTCTTTAATGACAAGTAGTCTCTCTTATCAGGTTACTAGCTATCAATGTAAGATGGTCTCGGGCCTTATTCATCAATGTTGTAAGACTGAAATTCAGACTTAGACTTAAACTTGACAAAATTTATAATCACTGTCATTCTTCGCTATTAAATTTAACCATGTGAAATTTTATTTGAATGTTTGTGTTATCCACTGAACATGTATACACATTTTTATCACAATCGGTACATTTATAACAACATGAGATGTGAAGTCTAAGTCTGTGTTTAAGACTTACAACGTTGGTGAATAAGGCCCCTGATGTACAATAAAATTGATGGTCTTTGCAGACAAGTTTTGTGATAGTGATCGTTGTTAACAAGTGGTTTTTAACACAATTTAACTCTACAATATATTTACAATGTTTCTCAGATTTTGAGGTTAAATATATCATTTAGGTTGTTATTATAGAAATGTACTATTATAGGTGTTCCTCTGGAGAGCTGTGTCTGTAATATATGTATCCATTCTATAAATACCTAAACAATTTTACATATTCAATGATCTGATAAATTGCTTTGTACTTACATTTGATAAGAAGTACTGTATACCCCCCTGAATAAACACGCCGGGGACCATGCATTTTGCAAAAGGGGTGCTTTTATTTTGAGTCTCAATTTAGAAAAAAAAATACATATTCTCAAAGAAAATGGTGAAAAATTATTATAAATGTCTATTTTATTGATGAAACAATAACAGAATATTGATAACCATCATACAAAACATAAAACATCAAGAACTATATGGTAAAAAAAACCCCCAGAAACAAAACTTTTCCAAAAAGAGGGGGGGGGGACTACTATTAGAAGGGGGTGGGGGTTATTCAGGGGAACATGGTATATGAATATTTTGTTCCTACATATTAGATGAATTCTAAATATTCCTATTTGTTGCATTCCATATTGAAGGTGTACATTCCATATTGAAGGTGTACATTCCATTTTGAAGGTGTACATTCCTATCATTTATGAAGGGCTTTCTATGAAAAAAGGTTATTTTTTAAATTTATTTATTAATTATGGTTTTGTTTTGATGTTCGTGTATACATGTATTTATGAACTGAAAGATCTGAGAGGAAATGTTTGCTTGAACATCTCAATAGTCAATCATGAGGACAGACTTGACAGTGTCATTAGTTTACTGGTTGTGTTCTATATCATCTTATTTACTATAAAAATCCATGTTATACTTTTATTTTACTTTATTTTGTAAGATTTTCAGTGGAAAAATCATTCTTGAGGTTGGCACATATGTTCACAGGTAACTGTATCTTTCAGAGGGGGGGGATCACGTGATGGTTGCATTTCGGTTTTTCTAATGGCGGCGCCCATGTCAAACAGGTAATTTGCTGTTTTCTGTCTTTTTTCTTCGATATGTTAACATATTATACTGACCATGTTCTGGCCAACAACGTCCGGTTTCCATTGATATCTTGCTTTTGGCTGTAGGTGCCGTAGTTTTTGTGATTACCCTGTGCACAATTTCGAATCGAGGACTTTCTGTTATGAAAACCGCGATTGCATTGAGTCTTAACGCAAAAAAGTCACGGTTTTTGTCAAATACTGGATTTATCCAGATTATAATCGACCGTATATGTTCTCATTGCACAACATAGTATCTGTGTCCTATATGTTCAGCATTAAGAGGCGTTTTTACGATTTTATTCGAATTAATGCATAATGATTGCATTGAGAAACATATTTTTCGTGGTTGCATTGAGTACCAATCAGTACCACATAATCGAGGTAGTACAGTATATATACATATACAGGTAGTCGGTCTTTTCCATACAATTTATAAGGCATTTCTGTAGCATGCACTCAGTGTTGTATTAATTATGCATATTATCTTATTTCCAGTTTCTAAAGACATGCCGAGAAAGAAAAGTAACCTTCGACCATATATTTGACACAGTAGCGAGCTTGGTAGACGGCACTCAAACAAGAACACCAATCAAACACAAGATCGGGACAAACGAAAGCTAGAAAAAACACTGTTTAGTCACCATTCAAAGCAGCACATGTTTATCTGAACTCGTCTTCTGATATAGATCTAAATCTCATAGAACCTTATTTTGTTCCAACAAAGAGTTCACCAAATAAAAGTGAATACAATAGCTCTGAGGAAGTCCGTAATTAATCCGGGAACTATAATGTGAAACTACTGGCAGTAGACGAACGTATATATGTGTTTTAGGATTTGAACCATTGTGCGATGATGACAACGACGATCAGACTGTTGAACCGGTATATTAAAGTCACCATTTTAATAAGCTATAACTTGGTAACATCTCTGCAGAATGATGCAATTTGGGCACGTTAGATGATTATGATTCCGAAATGTGGAAAACACCATAAGATGGAAGAAAATGTAATAAAACATCCTGATGGTGCAGGATTTAAAGTCTAACAGGAGCAACCCTTGCAAAATGAGTATTTTGTTCACCACACAATTTGCTAAATACGATACATGGTCTACTATTTAGACATAATTATGTAGTTAACATAACGTCGTCGAGTATTGGTCATTTGTTAAGAAACAGCCGAATGGTTCCATAATTCACTGTATGTAATGAATGATCGGAGACAAAAGTTGTGGGAGCAATAATGTGACTTTAAATTATCGGTACTATAACTAAATGGAAGAAAATCCAAGTACAGCCAAGATTATAAGTTTATGCCCAGAAGTCTAAATGAGTTTGGCAAAATACATTGTATTTGTACAACTATAGTAAGAGTATTGAACTCGTCACCAGCAAGCAGTTTCCACTACATGATATAGTTTTTCTTCTTCGGACGGATTAGGAAAACTGGTTTTACTTTTCATCTACAACACAACTTGAGGTGTGTGGAGAAGACGAAGTGGTTTTGGAACTTGATTGGAGGATATTAGGGCAACGTCTCGTAAATTGTATTGATGGTTTCAAGAACCACTGTGAAAGTGTCTGCAAATGGCCGATAGTGGGCATTTCAGCTCCGAGTCATCTGTAATAAACTTTGTCGTTCCAGATATACATACATACATGTGTTGAGCTATTTGATCAATAAATAAAAGGACACCTTTTTTAAATACATATTTTTATTGTTTATTAAAAATTGGTAAATGTATTTGTTTTGAAAATATGATTTTGTTATTAAAAACTGAAAACAAACAATGTGAACCATATGTATGCTTTTACATTCAATAAATTACAGAAACAATATGTAAAAGGAAATCACATTGTACAAATACACAAGGTCTCACTATACTTTGATCATGTCTTGCCTATGTTAATGTAAAGCCATACAAAATTGGATTGATGTTACAGTGAGACAAACCATGTGGTATGAGACATCATGAATATTTGACTTTAAAACACAAAAGTAAATGTGTGCCCACAACCGTAAGTATTTGATTCTTTTACCGGTTTAAACGACTTTCTCGACGCTCAAGTCTAGAATGAGCAACACCATGTCTAAATACTCACATACTGTCTAAATCCCCGGGGATGGGACACGTTGTCATGTAGTAATTCCCGAGTCTTGAAACCGGACCGACGTCTAATTCCAGGGACTTGGAGTAGATAAGGTTGTCAAATTCCCGCCTGTTGGGAAGAGTCGTCTTTCTAATTTCCCTTTATAAATACTAGTGCATCTTCGTCACATACCACATAGATCTAGCATGTCCATACTGATGACTAGTAATTTAGATCAAATATTTTGGTGAACCAAACTAAAGAAATTCAAATGCAATTCAAGTGGTTTTCAGTATTAAATGATTCCTCGTGCGCTATTCCAGGGACCCTGTTATTAATTATTAAGTGTTGATATGACCCTATGTCGCTCACAATAGCTAAATGTGAAAAGTGGGCAAAGACATACGCGTTGATCACAATTCATAAGTAACTAACACATACAACAAATTTTCGATGAAGAGGCGTAGAACAACAAACGACTATGTACAAGTACTCATTTTGGGCATTTATTTTGTGCACAAGTGAGCTAAAAAGAAATCACATATTATGCAACATTAAAACATTATCAAAGAACGAGATCAAACTATCAATCTATCAAAAGTTTACTCATACAAGCTTAGTTTCAAGTTTATGTCTGTGCGGTACATTAGTAGTTAACACGCTGACTACCTTCGCCATATCTACACAATGTGTTCCTTTTCACCCTCGTGCATACTCGTATCGTCCTGAATGCTGTCTTGAATTAAACTCGAAACTACAGGTGTCGCATTTAATGAAATTATATATTCAGTCTCATAATTGTGAACGAGCGGAGTTTGCCGTTGCGCCTGTTGTCGAGTAATAGCTTATTAAATTAGTGACTTTAATATACCGGTTCAACAGTCTGATCGTCGTTGTCATCATCGCACAATGGTTCAAATCCCAAAACACATATATACGTTCGTCTACTGCCAGTAGTTTCACATTATAGTTCCCGGATTAATTGCTGACTTCCTCAGAGCCATTGTATTCACTTTTATTTGGTGAACTCTTTGTTTGAACAAAATAAGGTTCTATGAGATTTAGATCTATATCAGAAGACGAGTTCAGATAAAGATGTGCTGCTTTGAATGGTGACTAAACAGTGTTTTTTCTAGCTTTCGTTTGTCCCGATCTTGTGTTTAATTGGTGTTCTTGTTTGAGTACCGTCTACCAAGCTCGCTACTGTGTCAAATATATGGTCGAAGGTTACTTTTCTTTCTCGGCATGTCTTTAGAAACTGGAAATAAGATAATATGCATAATTAATACAACACTGAGTGCATGCTACAGGAATGCCTTATAAATTGTATGGAAAAGACCGACTACCTGTATATGATATATTATTTGACATAACAATTCAATGTAAGTATTATAAATTATATTTTTATTATTAAATATTTTAAATGACAACAGTAAACAGCGCATGTATAACTTCTCGATTATGTGGTACTGATTGGTACTCAATGCAACCACGAAAAATATGTTTCTCAATGCAATCATTATGCATTAATTCGAATAAAATCGTAAAAACGCCTCTTAATGCTGAGCATATAGGACACAGATACTATGTTGTGCAATGAGAACATATACGGTCGATTATAATCTGGATAAATCCAGTATTTGACAAAAACCGTGACTTTTTTGCGTTAAGACTCAATGCAATCGCGGTTTTCATAACAGAAAGTCCTCGATTCGAAATTGTGCACAGGGTAATCACAAAAACTACGGCACCTACAGCCAAAAGCAAGATATCAATGGAAACCGGGCGTTGTTGGCCAGAACATGGTCAGTATAATATGTTAACATATCGAAGAAAAAAGACAGAAAACAGCAAATTACCTGTTTGACATGGGCGCCGCCATTAGAAAAACCGACGTGCAACCATCAAGTGATCCCCCCTCTGTCTTTGAAAACGAAAAAAAATGTTTTGAAAATTTATATTTTTCTATAAAAAGATATAAAGAATTTTTTTTTCAATTTTTTGTTCTATTTTTGTTTTGTTTTCAACGATACTGATACCTGTGCATATGATAGGCAGCTGAATATGCCTGGCATTCTTACCTCACATGCCCCTGTAAACTTACCTAAGTATTTTATGGGAAACTTGACAAGAAAGAATGTTTATCAGTACATGCAGTTAAGCTCTTGTAATTTTGTTTTGGCCGAAAACATATTTCAGCAGAGTTACAGTTCTTTTTGAACATCAGGTTATCTGAAGATTTTCATTTGTCTTATTAATTTTGATATCTATGGGTGGCACTATAGCCATATCAGCATCTAATTCATTATTGAAGCTGTTTTACTTGTTTCATATACACATTCAGAATTTTATGAAATCCTATGTTATATTTATTTATTAGCTCAGTTAGTGATTAGATCTGCATGTGTTAGTGTCAGCTATTTGACCATATGTATCATGTTATAGCTTGGCTATTTTGACTTGAACCTGACCTTTATGCAAGACTATGTTACAAGGTTCTTGCTTTGAATATATCAATTTCCGCAAGCAAATCGTGCAATGTCGGTATTTCAAATTTGTGTTTCTATTACCTCTCTTTGTGATACTCCCCGATTACGAAAACATCCTATCGGTGTTGTATCGTAGGTAATATATTGACTGTTAAATTATGCTAATCAAAAGGTCAGGCTCGTGTCAAATTAGCCAAGCTATACATTGTTATCAGCCTTGATATGCTCTTGCTGAATCAATAAACAACATTGTTTATAAATTTACTTGTTATGATCTTATTATCGGTGCCTGTTATGGTATGACTAGTCCATGCCTCAAATTCACAGTGATTAAACAAGTCAACCTACCGTCATCACAATAAGTCATTCATGTTGACTTGTATAGTCTTACAATATAGTCATACAGTTATTTGGTTCATATGCTGTGAAGCTGTTCATATGATGATTGCTGAGACTGAGTGTCCTACACACCAGATGGGATGCAACATTTGCAACTAGAAAGACAACTCACACAGTCTAGAATTGATATGATAGCTGCAGTTCTTTCCCTTGGTTAGAAAAACAACTTACTTTGAAGGCATGGCATCTACTGATGCGAGAGCATAATATAGTGATTGTTTTGTCCGTTCTTTTGTTCATTTTTAATGTTCATTACCTCATTGCTTTCAAAATTTGAATATTTGTTTACTACCATTAGCGTGCCATGTAACACTATCCAACATTTCAAATGAGTAATGACCGTTGGTTGACTTAGCTAGTTATTATGAACAAGACTTCCACCGGGACATACGGGGTGTTTCATAATATCTGTCCCCATTATAAACGAATGTATGCATGATCTCATCTGATATCTTCATATACCAATGGAAAGCCAACATTTCACCATTTTATTCAGTATGTAACATGGCAATGTCAGTACCAAAACAATCCAGGAAATAAGATTCATGCATAACGTCATTTTTTCGATGATTGTCAAAATGACGTTCAAAATCATTTTTCATCCCAAATTCATAGCACAGCTTGTCAAGTATTGAAAGCTATTACAAGTTTAATAACGTTTATAAACAAAATAATGAATTGATTTGAATGTTTAGGTAATAGACAACAAGTTAAAATAAATTGATGTTATAGTTATTTTGGTTTCTAGTTGCTATGCAGATACATTCTCACTTGTATTCAAGTTAACAGATGACTGGTTTTCGACTACTATTTTTTCCAAAGGAATGTTTTAAATTCACTTACATGCGTTAGAGTATACCATACTACCACAAAAAGCAATTGGTGACTTTAAAATAATATTTTTGAAAGAAAACACCCAACCAGACCAGTTATTTGTTTACTTAGTATAGAAACGAGCAGGTAAAACAAAAGTAAAAAGAAGTAATATTTTATGTTAGATTCTTTTCGCCTTGCAACAGGTAAGATAAGTTTTTAGATGATCACAAATGGATGGAACTTTCATATCAATATATAATCTTTTTTTTAAAAGCTTGTTATATATCATTCAATACTTTACAAACTATATTATTCAATTTGGGAAACAAATTCAATATGGACGTCATTTTGACATTTATCGAAAAAAATGACCTATTTCAGGAGACTTAATTCCTATCTTGCATTGGTAGTTACATTGTCATGTTATATACTGAATACAATGGTGAAATGTTGGCTTTCCATTGGTATATGAAGATATCAGATGAGATCAATCATTTGCTCATGGCTGTACTTTGTAATGGGGACAGATATTATGAAACACCCTGTAAGCGTTTACTGAGCACAGTCTTGTTAATTGAATATTTAAAATACCTTATACATATGAGCCGTTCTCCAGGAAAACTGGGCCTAATGACATTATTACAATAATTATGTAATAAGATTTAGAAATTGGTCTAAAATGAGTATTGTTTCCGATTCATTTTTGATCATCCCTTGTATGTCGCCTTTTGGTCGCTGAAGATTTCCGTTTGCTAGATTCTCCGTCTGCTCGGAACATTGCAATATTTTAGTACCGCAATAAATCACTCAACATATTCGTCATCATATATGTAATTAACACATCATTGTTCGGGGTAGATTTTCATTACAGAAAAGATCAATTGGAAAACGACCATTGTGTTTTAGAACTGGTAACATCCTTTCCATACATCGCAATAAATAAATTCCCTGCCGTGTCGGAGACGACGTGTTACTGTTTATCAGGATTAAGTTATTGCCAAATCGCTATAGGTACCTAGACATTCTCCAGGCTGTATGCATAGGACAAACTCCTTTAAGCAGTAGCCTTTGTGTAACTACATTAGTATAATTATAATTCAATTAGACCACCAGAAAGTTTAACAATAATGTTGGTCGTACCACGACTGGGCAAATAGAATAGATCTAGATATATTGAAAGCTGTGTCGGAGACGATGTGTTACTGTTTATCAGGATTAAGTTTCGCGTTATTACGATATCGCTATAGGTACCTAGACATTCTCCAGGCTGTATGAAAATGATAAACTCCAATAAACAGTAGCCTTTGTGTAACTACATTGGTATAATTATAATTTAATTAGATTCTCAGAAATTATAACAATAATGTTGGTCGTATCACGACTGTGCCAATAAAATAGCATTTGAAGGCAACCTGCTTGCGCTGTTAAAATATTAGCAGGTAAAGCCGACATAGTCGTTTCAACGTCCATTAAGTAGTTGTTCCAAAATGGTTTTAAAAATTTTCTCCGCTGGTCTTCAGCAATAACTTGTAATTAAGCGAACAACCAAGAAGCCATGGCTTGGGAAAAACTTGGTCGCTCTATTTTCATGCTAACAGTATTGTTAATACCTTCATACCCGAGGATAAGTAGAAATGTAATGACGCGCTAGATGATGTCTGTTTTTATGGTAAACGATTTGATGTACAGACATTGTAATATTTTATCAACTTATCGTTTTATGATGCTACTGCTTTCAACATCAGTTCAAGATGGTATAAACCTGTCACGACGGACTATAATCAAAGGGTCGAGAGTTTAATCACTCCAGTCAACAAGGGGAATCCCGGCTTGTTTTCTCATCATGAATTTATAAATCTTGGTCGAAACAGGCTTTATAGTAATTATGAATAGTTATTATACCTCTATTGCTTTGCAAAAAAACAGGTAGATGGATTTATGGGATTATTTAAACATTCCAATGAGGTCACAACCTTTTCGGTAATGGACACTAATAGAGGGGGTGGGTGGAAATATAACAAACATGTGTGGTCAGTAGAATAATTCACATGCAAGGTCTACGCTAACAAACATCAACGTTCAAATGCCTGGTTTGTATCTTAGAAATATTTCAAATACACGGTTGTTATGAAAATACCTATGACCTCGTATAATAAATGGATGTTTATCATGTACACATGTTACTGTTTACTACTTACTTATCATATTTTTGAGTTGCTTAATGGATACTTAAAATGAAATAAATTCTAAGATCTCGGATTTTGACAGATCCTATTTCCCGATCCATTTGTAACAGTAAATTTCCTTCAGTTGAGCGATAATAACATGTTCGCCATATTGCTTTAACACAACTTTTCAAACATATTTCAACAATTCACTGATTGAGTACAAATGTGTAGTTTAACAATGCATTCTAAATGTATATTTTTGTTGTATGGATGAGAGAGGTTTCTTTGAAAACAACACTATGTTATTTGAACATACTACTAAACTTTGCTAAGGCTCATGAAATCAAAAGCTATAATATGCCCTTCTTACGTTAGATGGACACAACTTATTAAGAAAACGTTTTGCAAATATTGAAAAATATTACATAATCGGTTGTAAATGTCTGTAATACGTGTTTTATTTGTGTTGCATTGACATAAAGTCGTACGTCTTCTTCCATGTAACTGATTAGCACTATCTACTGAAGCCAAAGCTACAAGAATTACATGGATTTTGTTATCTTTCAAATTTTTATATTGTGAAAGTCCAAAATGCCAATACACAGCCTTAACTACACCTAGAACATTTGGGGAGGATAGTCTGATAAGCACGCAGGTACAATTGTGAGGCACCTGTTATTGTTATCAAGGGTTAAAGAAAAAACATTGTGTTTATGAAAATTCCATAAGTCCATCTTATTCAATTTCGCAAAATATGCAAAGAAAATAAAGTTGACCCTTATCAAAGTTTGTAAAAGCTATATGCATCTTCATACAAAAGCAACGGCCTACAAATTAAGCAATAAGTGCAAGATACATGTACGCCTGGTTGATTGTACGATTGAAAAGGGTACACATACTTATAATATATATCAATGATGGAAGAAATTATAATTGTTCACATCAATTATAAATGAAGATATACATATGGGATATATAAACAATACGATACACATCATACTAGTAGTTTTCGACTTTCTATGGAATGTGTTACCGGTCAGCATTGTATTATATGAATGCATGCAGGATAGTAAATTATATGTCAGTGTTTTGTGCGTTTAAGGAATTCAAATTATATAATAATAATATCCATTTTAAAAACACCCGGGACGATACTAGAATCGCGTTCATATGATTAGGACGGATTCATTAATCTTACAGATCTTTTAAAAATACTTTGCATAATTCTATTCTATTACGGACACTTGTAGTGTGTAAGTACTGCCGTAAAGAATGTAACATCATTTATCAACACCTGATGAGCGCTCATATAGACTCATATTATGTATATCTAGCTATTCCGTGTCAACGTATATAACGTTTTGTTAGCAGTTATTTTATTTTTGCTCTTTTATACAATGTAATTATCATGGGAATATTAAATCATGGAAATCAAAATTTTGTTTCGATTCCCAAAATGCACATGTTATACTCTAGAAATGCAGTGCATGTTTTAAGAATTCTACCGTGGAATAATATTTTAGAATTATTGTGTGTATCAAATACCTGGAGTAACGTACAGGTAACAACATGTATACGATAAATACCAGAAGTAAATAAAATATGACAACGAAGCGTTTGTACACATAAATTACTTTACATTACCAAAGCTTATAAGACTGTGAGGTATTTGATCATGTATTCGTTTGATTATCGGTATATGGAAGCGGAACTTTTCTTGAAGTTATATTAGAGGTTCCCTGTAATTTTCTGTATTATACTTCTATTACATGACATATTGACTTCTGTACTATTTGGCGTTGCAGTACATATACTACAGTACCATTTCGTATTAGTATGATCATTATCTAATAATTATATAAATAGTTACGGAACATCTTCATACTATCTATTTATCTAACAAGCTGAAATTAAGCCTTCAGATCCATCGTTTTAAACCAATAATTATAGGTTATTTGTTACGCGGCGAAACAAGAAAACATTGGTTCATAGAAAAGTGTATCTTGAACCGGATTTTATGACTCTATTCCCGGGACTAATGATGATTTTAATTTAAAACACGTAGAAACTAATCATGTAATTATAATTCTAATGAGAGTATGTAATCTAGAGTACAACCTTCGTGTGGTATCACAACATAGTGCTCGCCTGATGAACTTCGTCACCACAGGACGGATACTACACGTGCTTTGACGAAGTGTTTATTAATGATATAATTACTAGAACATCTTACTCGTACATTGAACCTGGAAGCATGACAGATGAAAGTGAACTTGATGTGTTCCTGGGATGTTAAGATGTTACGCAAGTCACCTTGTTATATTTACCTTTGCATATTAACATTGAGAACATCTCGCGTCCCAATGGCCGTGTGTCAGTTTGCGTGTACTTGGAAGCAACCACTGAGTGTTCCTTTGATGTTATAATGTTACACAAGTCACCTTGTTATATTTACCTTTGTATATAAACATTTACATTTGTAGAGAACCTCCGGCCCCGATGGTCGTTTGTTAGGACGAATGATATTGGAAACAAGAGCTGTCTGTTTCTTGAAACAAATGAGAGATAATGTTTTATGAATGAACATATGAAACTAATGTATGATTGAGTGTATGGATCAATCGCTTCTCGCGAATCTGTTGTAGTCTGATCCATCTGTTCCAATGTTCTCGAAATAAGTCATTTGAAGGAAAAAAACCTTATTCACGCACCGAATATGTTAGAAGTAGGTATTTTGCAGAAATCTACGATATAAAATCTCCCCACGGATGATCACGAGTTAACAATATTATTTGATATGTACCGTGTATGATTAGAAAACTATACACACATTTGTTGTCCAACTTTAGGTCATCTTGTTTATTTTTCTATTTATGGATTTAATTCATGTATTGAAAATAAACATCCAGCATACATTTTGGACTGGATACTTTCATCAAACAAGGTTGTTTGTTTTCATGTTGTCATGAATAAACTGCAGTACCCAGGATATGCAAACATCAGGTATATATATATATATATATATATACATTTTTGTAATTACAGCAAATGTAGTAGGTTTGATAAAAACGGCGGAACTGCTTAATTCATGAGCTAAATATTGTTGTAGATTAATGTTACAGAAATCCCAACATAGTCATATAACTAATATAGAATGTGATTGTCTGGTCTTGCTGTAATTACAGTACAGACATTTTAACGAGGTTTTCTATATTATATAGTACACATAATCTATATACAGGCACATTTATTTAAACTAAAACAATCGTATCTATTCACAGACATCCGAACGAGTATGAATGAAACATGCCTTACTCTTCACATTGTGCACGATGTATGTTGTAAAGAGAGAAATGTCGGAGAGATTGACATGCGTTTCTCACGCCGCCTGTCTGACTGAAGTACAACTCGTCCTTTGAGTGTTGCTTTTAAAGAGTTTTTGACGCAGGCTCATTCATATACGAGTAAACCCTTCTTTATGTTTGCTTCCGTTCTGTTACTCTCTTATTACCATCGATCAGCCGATAATTACATACATTCGCTACAATTGTGTAATGTAAACTCAATGTGCTTGTGGCTGGCGGTACTCCCGGGACTAATGATGATTTTAATTTAAAACACGTAACAACTAAACATGTAATTATGAATCTAATGATGGTATGTAATCAAGAGTACAAGCTTCGTGTGGTATCACAACATAGTGATCGCCTGATGAAGTTCGTCACCACAGGACGGATACTACACGTGCTTTGACGAAGTGTTTATAAATGATATAATTACTAGAACATCTTACTCGTACATTGAACCTGGAAACATGACAGATGGAAGTGAACTTGATGTGTTCCTGGGATGTTAAGATGTTACGCAAGTCACCTTGTTATATTTACCTCTATATATTAACATTGAGAACACCTCCCGTCCCGATTGCCGTGTGTCAGTTTGCGTGTACTTGGAAACAACCACCGACTGTTTCCGAGATGTCATAATGTGTTCCTGGAACGGTATGATGTTCCACAAGTCATCCTGTTATATTTACCTTTGTATATTAACACCGAGAACACCTCCAGTGTCGATTCCTTATTCACGTACCGAATATGTTAGTAGATATTTTGCAGGCATTTACGAAATATAAACTTCCCACGGATGATCACGAGTTAACTAAGTGGTTAATGCGCTTGCCGTCTAATCTGGCGACTCGGGTAAAATATATATACAGATATGCCTGCCATATTTTAGCAGAGAGCTGACTGGCAAATAAAGGCTATGCTCGGCGTATATCGGCGTATACTAGTAGTTGATATCTGCTACAGTGCATGATACACACTATACGCACATTTCTTGTCCAACTTTATGTCATCTAGTTTTTGTTTCATTTCATGGATTTAATTCATGTATTGAAAATTAACATCCTCAATACATTTTGGACTGGATACTTTTATCCAACACGGTTGTTTGTTTTCATGTTGCCATACATGAACTGCAGTTTTCAGGACATGCAAACATCAAGCATGTATATATTTACAGCAAATGAAGTAGGTTTGATACAAACGGCGGGAGTTCGTAATTCATCAGCTAAATATGTTCGTAGATTTATGTTGCAGAAGTTCAATCGTAGTCATCAGAAACATAAAACTTATATAAATGTGATTGTCTGGTCTGGTTGTAATTACAATGCAGACATTGTGACGATGTCTCCTATGTCATATAACACACATCATCTATATACAGGCACATTCATTTAAACTAGTTTTATTCACACACATCCGCCGAACGAGTATGAATGAAACATGCTTTACTTTTCACATTGTGTACGATGTATGTTGCAGAGAAAGGAACGTCGGAGACATTGATATGCATTTCACTCGCCATCTATCTGCCTGAAGTACACACTCTTCCTATGTCTCGTACGCTGTGTGTGTTGCTTCTAAAGAGTTTTTTGACGCAGGGTCATTCATTTACGAGTAAATGCTTCTTTATGCATACTTCCGCCCTGTTAATCTTTTATAACCATCACATTCACTACAATTGCGTAATGAAAACTCTATGTGCGTGTGGCAGGTAGTAGAACCATACGATTGCAGTGCCTTTTCTGTTACCAGCGATCAGCCGATACTTTCGTACATTGAATGCGATTGTGTAATGAAAATACAAACCCTGCTTGTGTCAGGCGGTAGAACCATCACGATTGCAGTGCCTTTTTCTGAACGCAAACATCACCTGAGTAATGAAAATACAAACTGTGTGTGCTCGTGACAGGCGGTAGTTGAGTACTGGGCCGTTTTCTATATGAGCTCTGCTGTGCGATTTCCAACCTGATGTCAACATTTCACATTTTCACATTTGGGAAGGATTGCGTAGAATAATGTTTAATGGGTTACTGATTCCAAAACATCATGCTTAGCTTTTATATTTTGTAAGGTTTTTACCCCAGAATAATAGACTTTCACATACATGTAAGGACCTAGATTTTTAATATGCTACAAAACATACATAATGTGACATCATCAAAAATAATTATTTTTTCTCACAAAGATATGTGCTCTAGACTAAATGGGTTTCCCAAAAGACAATATTTTATCAAGCGGTTGGGAATTGCACAGCAGAGCTCATATATAAAACTTCAAACAATGAAACCTGCTCCATGATGACATGTCTTCAACAATAAATTAACATTAAACATCGCTGTTTAACATCCAAATATGGATTATTGCTTTACTTAATACATGTAGAATAGTTCAATACTACAGCAACGAATAAACTGCGAACGTTGTATTGCTAGAAAATTATATGGTATACGCTATCTCATTTAGACGGATATCGTGTATTGCATCGATCATACATGTATTGCAGGTTCATTGAACGTAGAAAATGGCAAGTAAATTACCGCTTGTAAGCATCTCGTATACTATTCAGCATTATTTAAGAGCTAAATTGCAATAATTAAGTAATAAACTTTGTTTTCGTCTCGATGCAAGGAGACAATACGCATCACCCAAAATACAGTTTAACATTAGCAATACCAGTGAAGTTAAATACATACTTATACATATTTCATTTTTTGTATTTTCCTCTGCGAAACCGTCGTAAATTAAATAAGCTAAAATACGGAATGATTGTCTTGAATTTGACAGTACAAGCGGAGTATAAGCGGAGTGGACTGTATTTTTACTTCAATTTCAAATATGCCTTACCTCGAAAAATGCATGTTGTATGGCCATTAATAAACATAATTTTATTGTTTATAAATGTTTACAACTAAAACGACGCTGACCTTAGTTCTTTGTACAGAATTGTGTAAATGATTGTAATTTGTCTTGGATTCTGCTTCGTTTACCCTTGGCTCCGAGCATTTAGCTACATGTACTCAGCTATAATTATTATTATTGTTTACATTGAGACTATCCAGGCTTTAGTGACGCGACATTTATAAAAAGGCAATATTATAGAATGAAAACAATTGGTAACACTTTAACCGAGTATCTTGCGTTGATGATTAAATTGTATACCAGTATATGTTAAGGTCGCAAATTTCCGACTGACAATAAAACTACAAGGTGCGCTTCTGAATATATGTTGCTTATTTCGATGAATGACGAAGAATGCGGAGGGTTGGCGAGGAATGCGGAGGGTTGATTTGGAATGGCGAGAAATGCCGAGGGTTGACGATGAATGCCGAGGGTTGGCGAAGAATGTCGAACTATTTCCAGAAATATCGATGAAATGGTGTTGTAAATTATCCTGATATCAAAAACAAATATTTGACCAACCACTAACTACATGGGAGGTGATTTAACATCAACTTTGTTGTACTGTATCAAACAACCACACTGGTGTTTTATTTATACTAAGTACTTCTCATAGAAGCTTATAGAAGCTTTCAAACTGTTTTCAAACTGAGACAATTAGCCCGGAGTAAACGATTTGTGTTTCAAGTTACAGAGTACCATTTTGTGCAATTTACAAGACTATTTGTTTTCCTATGTTAATTGTGGGTCTAGCTGTGATAGCTGTGATTGTTTTGGTAAGCAAAGATATTGGACAATAAAACCACTTTGTTGATACGATACAATTTTAGTCAATGACCCCTATTACACAGTATGTCTGTTATTATCACATTTGTTATTGAATTGTCGGAAGTCCAATCTTGTGTGACCTAATTTCTCTGAACTTTGTCTGGTTTCGAGTTTCCGACTGCTTTTGTAAAAGGTAAGTAATACAAGACATTCGCAATATATAATAATTGTTGAAGGTCGTAATATAAGTGTTGTTATTGTAATATCTAATCAACACCTGTATATATATAACATTTATGTAAGATTATATTGTAACACTTCTTCAATATATATTTTACGGGTGTTTTCATACCATAAATCACTTATATAGTGGTCATTATTGTCGAGTAACACTCTACCATTTAACAAGAATGCCTAGGAGGAATCGTACACCTGATACCAACAACTTTTTATACGATTTATTTTGATTTTGAAATGTGATACGTATTGTCGATTCAATAAGTAATACTTAGGAGGGAGCTATCCCATTCGAAAGAAAAGCGGTGCATACCGTTAACTCTGGTATACCCATTTAAATCTTTATACAGATAGTTTACCTGCCGGACGATAGTTCTCGATTGACTTTGAAAGTACTGTAATTATGTATAAATTATACCGATTTATTTTCGATTGGTTGTTAGGCAATGTCTTACAACTACATTCAAACATTACATTCCTGATGGTTTTATCCTCATAGAGGTATAAGGGAGGGCCTAGGTTTCACCAGCTTAAGGGGCTGCATCCAGGATCTACTCATCATTGGTTGCCTTAACGGAGCTGAAAAAATATTAAGAGGGATCTGAGCAGCGATGTGGTAGTAGCCTGGTTGGTTTGAATGTATTTCTGCAAAAACAGAACGTACTAATTCACTGGGAAGAAAAGACAAGAATAGAAAAGCATATTATACATCGAAATTGTTACTTTCAGACAGATGGTACTAACATACATGTACTTTAATTACAGTTCAAAATCAAATACAAATACGTTTGACATGTAAGTATACAGAAACAAAAAATACTATTATCCACGAGTATAGATTTACAACAATCTTCGAGGCGTGACTAGTAAACACTTAGTATTCTATCTCTATAGAGGTCACGCCTCCACGATTGTTGTACATCTATATATCAATAACAATATAATAACACTTAGTAAACAAACCACACAAACATAATGGTGAGCGAATATGGCTCCGTACTGATCAATGTTTTACTTTTCGACGTACATTTCTAATATCCAAAACATTGTGTTGCGTTTTTGTAGAGTTCAGACAAAAACTGTCGAGAATTGCAAGTTGGAGGAAATCGATAGTACGGGTAACATTGGTAAAAATCATTTATTTACTACTCATATGATTCTTTCAAAATTTAATCTGACGCTTATTGACTGAACTTGTCAGCCATCACGTAAACAACGTTATCTAAAATTAAACACTGTGCTAGAAATTACGTGAAATGTGTTTCAGAAATAAATACTTCTGCAGAACTTGTGAATGTGAAATGTTTTTGTTATCTTGAATTACATTGTACTTAGCAACTCCGCTGCATGGCAATGGCATATTGTGTGTTTGACGATATAGCAAACCTCTTCTTATCGAAAATACAAATTACATGTTGATATGCATACATATTCGAACGATAACAGAAAATGTCTATTCTACTAGTATTTTTAAACGATAACGAAAAAAACAAAAAACAAACAGGACGTGTCCCCTGAACTGGACGCTGGCGATACAGGGTAGTTTGCATACAATTTTTGAATTATGGAAAATACCACTACAACTAACCCGACTTGGTTATGTGAGAAATATTTGTAAAATTCAATGTAAACAAACCCATTTATGCTTTCATAATAAAAACATCAAGTTTCCGATAGACCGGACTTAGATAAGCTATCCAATAAAGGTATTGGCTTGGTCCAATAACGGGTCAATGCTTTCAAAGAAAATGGCGATTTTACTGATATGCCATCAATAATATGTCCAATATTATGACCACACCGGGAAACATTTACTACAAAACCTTTCAACTTCATATTAAACAATTGTTAAATACCAGACGATTGTTCTGACAAGTCCAGAGATATAGGCGTGATTCTACCAGCTCCTGGTTGGGGCGGTTTTATGACGATATAAACATATTTAACCATGAGAAAACAATCTCGAAAAATCTAGTTATTTGCAGGTGTTTTGATCCAATAGTGAGGTTGAAAACATTCAAAGGATATAATGTTCAAGATACAATATCTCACAAATTACCTGCCTGTTACAGAGTTCTTGCCACAGACCGTCACATATTATCTGTCCTTCAAAGGGTCACAGACAGTCTCAGATCACTTTTCTTCAAACATGGGGTCCTTGGTCGCCTGTCATACAACTCCCGATAGGATCGATGAATCGTTCATTGCTACTGGATGTGTCAACATACAGATATACTCATAACATAAGGGTCTCACAACCCGGGAAGTGTCTAACAGCCCATTAAACAAACTTGAGCAATACATGAATCTTGCGGTCATGTGAATGTCAAGGAATAAATGCTCACATTATCAGTGGTTATCAAAAGAAGCATTTAATAATAATGTAAACGTACTAGACAGTCTATAAGTAACATTTGATTGACAAAGTCTAACCTTTACATCATATGTTTAGCTACGATCAATAATAATTATGCATTTCGTATTTAACAACAATGACAAAATACCAACTCTTTACGCAGACGCAATCCAGTGAACAGTTGTAGTAACTAATGTTTTCATAATGTTCCTATTTGCGATGAATAATATAAACAAACAAGATAATAACATCTCGGACACATAAAACACTCGTATATAAACGCACATATTTTAACTAGTCGGTGTGAGGAATATTGCGCGTTATTTGAATGCCACCAGCAGTAATATGATTGCATAGCCTTCGGTATTTTTATGTAAAAGTAAAGTAAAAATGACTCGAAGGCATTACAAAATCGTATCAAAACTACAAAAAAAAAATATAATAGAAGAACTGCAACTATACTACGGATTAATGACATGGTTCAATTTATTATCTACCAAAATAATCCACGGCGAACATTATAAGATATACGAACAATTACTCACTTCACATATGCTATTCACACCTAGTGGTGTATTAGACCTTGATGCGCCGCCTCCATTGCTTCCTGGTGTTTTTGTAACAGCTGTTGCCAAACAAGTTATGCTAGTTCTGTTCTGTTATTCGTTTTCAGATTGTTTATTGTATAATAACTTAGATACACATCTTTATTTGCTAAAATATGAACTGTTAAATTACATACAGGTAGTACTAAAATACTCCAATTACAGTTCGACATGATTGTAATATGACGCAAAATTATATAGATAATTATAATTTGAAGTAGCCAAAACATTACGTCAAAACGTCCAGTTGTTAAACATAGGGCTGGAAATAGCATTTTACATTTAACGAACGGATGACCAATAACCCTTTGGAGTAAAAACACGCCAACAAAGTTTTAAACATCAGCTTTGATATTGACAGCAAGTGACAAAATATTAAACAAAGGGTTGTTTAAGGACTTCTTGGTGGCCGTTGAATGAAAATATGCGTAACTATGGAACAGAACTTTGATAAAGCTTTCCAATGAAAACGAGTGGTGCACTCCGTTCTGCACAATCCTTGAGATGCAAAGCCAATGAAAACAGGGTTAAAATGGTTGTTTACTAACTTTGAGATAGACAACCGATTATAACACGTTTCAACCGGGTTTTCACTAACGCTGAGCAAGGCAAAGGATGAGTACAGGTTTTTGAAACAGTTGATTAACATCTTTGAGATAGCCACACAACTGAGTCATGATGTACAAGGGATGTACCAAAAGTGAATTTGTCCTACTCAGTGATGTTGATGCTAAATTGAGAAATCGAATGTTACGACTATTTCACAAATAAGAATAAGAGAGTTTTTGTTAATATTTCGCAGTTATCACGTCCCATTGACACAAAAGCTAAGTGAGACCAATAAGGTGGTTATTGGTACGTCGAACAATAAGACAAATCAATCTGATTAATTCTGTCATTTACGGAACGACCTCGGTTATTAACGGAACTCATCAATCACTAACTGAACAACCTTGGGCATTGACGGAATATCCTCCGAGTCGGTCATTCACGGAATATCCTCGGTCATTTACGGAACTCCCTCTGTCACCAAATACCAAGGCGCCTAGCAACTTGACATAGCAATACCCCGAAAGAACAATTCCATGCAATCTGAATTTCCTAACATTTCTTTGATTTTGAAGTCCGTCTTTTGTTAGCATAATTAATTTGTTTCCAGTCACGTTATATGAAGCAGTATGTTTTGTTCTTGTTCTAGTGGGCGTCAAGGTCTCTGCCAGTATGTATTGTTATCTCTGTAAGACGACCGACAGCGTACATCATGCGTTAATGCATGAATGAAGGTGACTTAAATCGTTAACGTACTTGTGTTTTGGAGACTGAGAATTATTGTGAGACAAATCCAATTACAACGACAAGACATTAAATATTTTGTTATGTTATCTGTCACTTACATTATTGACACACGACGCGTTGTGAAGTTTAAAAAAAAAATCTTTTTACTCATATTTGTCATTTTCTGAAACACAATTACTGCCATTGTGACGTGGGAATAAGATTCTTTACCGAGGAACAAACTTTCAAATGCCAATAACTGGGAATCCATGTACGAAATCAGTAGCAGCACAGATGAAGTGAATTTAGCATTCTCTTAACAATAACTCTCGTAATGGAAGTACGAGCACTTTATATATACACATCACGCACTTCGAAAACTTGAGTTTAAATCAATTCAGATAAATGAAAAGCCCCTCGAAACATCACTCTCGTTCTCCTGCAATATTGACAATATGTATTTATACAGTTAAACCTCAATTTTAATGCGACAACATTGACCAATTGAAAGACAAGAATGATCACAAATAACACACCACTTCTAATGTTTGAACCTTTTAAAAGAGACGTCCAGTAAACATTTAAAGCTAGTTTCCACCGTGACACCATCTGTAATGATACACCATTTTGCATATAACTTCAACATTTTGCTATTCGCAATTTTGGTCGCTATACAGACAGGTTTGAATAAAAAAATACACGACATTCAATACCCACGCGAATTGATGATTTAACACAGAGTGTCTGCGAGATAATTATTCTGACCATAAATGCGTCAAACATAATTTGGGGAGGATGATGTGGTTGCAGGAAAATAATAGGATGTCGTCTAGGTGCTTCATGTAGGATGTATATCGAACATCCATCTATAATAAAGAGGTAGATCATGGCAACCATAAGCACAGAAACCATTACTTGCTTAAATTGATGGCGACAATTTCAACTGCCGGTTTGCGAGTACAAGTCGCAGGGTTTCAAGATTGTATACTTCAAATAAATGAATACTTTTGTAAAGCGGCGACGATGGCAAATATAGATCATACATGGCTAACCGCAAAATAACATCTCCGTATTTGGATGATATGACTATGCAACAGATACTGATGACAAACTACAATTTACAAATTTATTTTAGTAGATCTGCAAACGTTACACTGTTCAGTATTCCAACCATTTCTATGTTTCTCCTTTACGGTTTTCAAACCTTCTATTGGAATATGTGTTTTTTGTTCGTCTGGTGAACTGTATGCGGTGGCATTGTCTTGTCAATGTAGCATTTTTATAACCATTGAAATGACGCCAGTTGTCAATCAAATACACTTTAAATTACTTGGTCCAATGGAGTAGCTGTAAAACATCTTTTATCTGTTTATATTGGTTCCAAGCCTATCCGTTAGTGACACTAACTCGATACTGACCTAAATGGTAACCGATATTAATCTAAAATTATTTTACCAGAAATACAATGTAACAAAATAAACATTACACATCTGACTGAACCCCATACAGACGACATTTAATATGGTGCATGAAAAGAAAGCTAAATCAGCATTAGCTATAAATATACCATTCACGTACATTCAAAATTCATGTCATAACACAACCTTTACAAACTGTTGTTACTGCTGGGTATAAACATGTTTTTCAAACACAAACATATTATATTCACAATAGATGAATGCGACCGCTGAAATGCAAGATGAACATGGAAATTTCCTAGCATGAGAGTAATACAGTATTTCCGAACAATTCCTGAAACGAGGTGGATACAAAGACGTGCCACTCACATTTCATACTTTATATACGCAAACCGCCTCGATCTTGGTAGAATTAACAAGTATGTTCATGTCTCTATTGTATTGCACGGGAATAGTCAAAATGTTATTCAAATAAGCCATTATTTCGTATGATTTAAATACTTGTGTAGTAGAATTTGTTGTCGCAAAATTAGTGAAGTCAAATTATTCAAGTGATGGATTTCTAAGATTGAGACTGCATTGATTTGTGTAGTTATAATGAATGAAGGTTTGATATACATCCGGTATGAAGCACCTAGACGACAGATCATTATTCTCCTACAACCAAATTATCACCTCCAAATCATGTATGACCAATTGGTCGTCAGTATATGCTGCAGCCAGACAATATTCATTAATTCAGCAATTTCCATGAGTATTTATTGTCGTATAATTTTTTATCCAGTCTAACCAGTCTGTATTGACCACTATTGCAAATTAGGAAAATTTGGTTGTTATAAACAAATTGGTATGTCATCGCAAATGGTGTCGGGAAATAGAAGTAGCTTTACGTGATTGATATTTCAATTGACAGGTTAAAATAATAAGTTTTATGGCATTTGTGCTCAGATTAGGAGTTCTGTCTTCCAAGTCAGTAGACATTACGCCAGAGCAGAGATCGATCTTCCTGGTTTTTTGTCGAAGGCTGCTTGGCGAATATTTTCAAGTTAACCCATTGGACCATGTTATTATAATTTACCGTTATAATTGATTTAAAAGTTATTGATTGACTACTGGCGTAAAATCAAGGTTTACCTGTATATATACATACAAGTACTGTCAATATTTCAGAAAATCATTGTTGTGTTTGGAGGGATTTGTATTTATCTCAATTGATTTCATCTCCCGTCCGTACTTCCTTAACGAAAATGTTAAATATCTGGTATTATTGTTACATTGACTTCATATTGACATATACAGTTTTCGTGCATGAAGTCCCTTTGATTCGTATGACATTTGCAAGTTTGTTGCGGAGCAAAACAATATTGTTCCCACTTCACAGTGGTAGTTAATTATTCTTTTCAAAAATGAGTTGAAAGTTAACGTTTGTAGAACCTCATAATTAGAGGATCTTACATATGTGTCTTTTCATATTGAATTGATCAAACGAGCTGGATAAAAGTGATAAAACACGAGGCTGTGTATCTTATGACTTTTATCCAACGAGTTTAATAAATTCAATATGGAAAGACACGAATATAAGATTATGTTTATCACATAAACAAAATATTTACTGTAAATGCGCTTAAAGTAGACAGGCTTCCCCTTTAGAAGATAATAAAATCAGTGAGAAATGCGGTTAAAATGAATGAGCAAATAAACATAGTGCAGCGCTGTAGTACAATTACCGTTAAAGTGTTGCAAATTATTGAATCGTAATCACGTCACGGACAACAACAAAACAGGCTGGTACATACATGTAAAAGGTACTTGGAAACACTTTCTTTTCCCAAAGTTGTTAAAATATTAATTTGTTTTAGTGCTACTAACAGAATACGAATTGAATAGAAACGTTAGTAAATCCAGAGTTCATGTGGTTGTTCTTGCGGGGTATTGCAATGTCAAGTTGGTAGGCGCCTTTATACTTAGTGGCTGCCCCTATTACGGTCGACATGGGTTAGGGTTAGGAAAACACAACCGATATGTTCTGTAAATGGTCAGGGAGTTCCGTTAATTCCGTGAATGACCAAGGTAGTTCAGTTAATGTTCGAGGGTTTAATTTGATTGAGTTATCTTATTGCTCGACGTAACAATAACCTTCTTATTGAACTCACTTAGCTTTTGTGTCAATGGAACCTGATATCTGCGAGATATTAACAAAACACTCTTATTCTTATTTGTGAAAAATGTCGTAACATTCGATTTCTCAGTTTAGCATCAATAACATTGTGGCGCTTTCGCTTCGCTTTGGACAGATGACAAAGCGTATATAATTTGCTCTTGGCAAATCATATGAATAACAACAACAAAACCCTCAAATCCGCGTACAGAGTATTGTCAGTTCATAGAATATAAATATGTATGAGAATTGTATACAGTACAGATCCTTGTACGATTATTTGACAGCATCAAAGAAAACTGAATCGTTTAAGCGAATTCAGACAAATATCAAAGTGCTCTTGCATGTCATAGACCGACATTTAGCCTGAGGTCAGTGCGAAGACAAACACTATATTGACAGTGGATATCGTTTGTTTCATATGTATATATCATATCTGATTTATTGTACAATGGAGTTTTTGGTAACCTAGTTAATCGTTCCTTCGTAAATACATACTCTGAATGAGTTACGATTATTGTGAACACTTGAATTCTTTAACAAAAGAAATTCTTACAACTTGTAGCTATCTTTTTATCAATATTGGAGGTTTGCGAATATTTGTTACGCGAAACTATAAATTATATTATATATTTTGTAATAATAGAAATATTCAAATGGCATTCACTTAGTTTCATCGAATAGCAATTTCTTCGTCTGAGTACAGGACAAACTGACCTTTGGTACATCATTTGTACATCGGCTCAGTTGTATTGTAGCACAAAGTTGTTTATCAACTCTTTCAAAACCTGTCCCCATCACCAGCCTATCTCAAAGTTAGTGTAAAACTATTTCTGAACCGTGTTTTGATTGGCTTCACATCTAAACATTTTGCACAACGGTTTGTATAACTTTGTTCTCATTGGCTGACTACATCAAAGTTATTTTTCGTTTGTAAAGCATGATTTCATTGGCCGGTCACAAAGAAGTCCTAAAACCAACCGTTTGTATAATACGTTGTCACAGGCTAAAAATCTCAAAGCTGTTGTTCAGCACTATAAAGCGGTTAAGTGTTTTCATTGGCATTTCCTCTAAAAATACAAGTGGTCATCCGTTTGTAAAATATAAAATGTTATAACCAGCTCTTTTATTTAACAACCGTTAGTAAAATGTGTTGTATTTGCTACGTCAATTCCGTTAACCTTGTGTCACATTAACGTTATGTTGAACTGTTATTGAAATAGCTTAGTATTATGTACATGTACTTTAATAATTCATCGTTAAGCAAATAAAGATATGTATGTAAGTTTTACACAAAAACAACATGGAAAGGAACAACCGAACAGGTAGAAAAATAACTTGGATGGAACAGTCTGACAAGAGCTGGTGAAAAAGTTAGGAAGCAATGAAGGCGGCGCATCAAGGTCTCATACACCAATGGGTTTTAATAGCATATCCAGTGTGAGGTAATTAATCGGATATTATAAAATTAAATAGTTTGTCAATGGATTATTTTTGTTGATAGTTACTTGAACACCGGAGGGTAGTGTCGATTCTCTTATTATATATTTCGTACTGTCCTTTTTTACTTTACTATACTGTTGCATAAAGATATACGAAAATTTCCCTGCATGGTGGCATTCAAATAACATGCAATACGAGGGTCATTCAATAAATTCGTGGACTGGACTCGTCATTTTAATACACATTGACATAGATAATAACTAATTATATCCCACTAAACTATAGCCTTTCGGACACAAGTGCAGAAAATATTGCACGAATCAACGCATTTTTAAGGAAAATATGGATAAAACAAAACTATCACCTTACCGCAACCACCACACAACGCAAATATTCTGACGTCAGCGACGTTATTGACGTTTTGCTATTTTTCCAATGGTAAACCCGAAATTGAATTATGTCTATAATATGGAACTGAACACCAATATGTAAGTTGCATATTATTAAATAGATCTACTACAACAGTTTATGTATTCAAAGTTAAGTATTAAGCTGGACTAAATGGTTGTGTGCTAAATTTAAATGCTTCGATAATTTTGACTGGCGTTTCCTCGAACGCCCCTACGTTTGCCAATTTCGTTCGATCCCTCTATCATTTTTAATACCATGCTGCTCTTCAGAAATGTGATTTTGTCACTAAAACACAGTGACTAAGAATACTGCATGTTCTCCGTTTGCTCTCATTAACAGTTTACGTGTGTTTGTTGTGTATTTCCAAGACAAGTGCACAATTCAATAGTTTCGTGAATTTTCTTGCATACATTCATCGGTATTTTGACGTAAATGAAAACGTGACAGGCATAGATAAAATACTTCTCAATCCAAAACCCAAACGTCTAAACAACTTAATAATTTCACCAAATATCATGATTATATGTTGCAATAATCTAGCAAACATATGGGAATGTAAATTAATTAATTCAGAATTTATAACTAGTTGAACTAGTGAAAAATGTACGTTACGTCGGTCGGGGGTGGTAGCGCGTTACTATGGTAATACAACGGCTGCTGACATAATACTGTGTTGCATAATTAAAGATAAATTTGTATCTACGGTAGGTAACAGATAAATGTTTATAATGATATAAGAAATTATCATTTAAACACAAATATAATAAAATGAGAACGATTGTCTACGAATATATTGAATGACCCTCGTATACCTGTCTCACAAAGACAGTTAAAATATGTGGGTTTATATACATATGTTTTGTATGTACAATATGCTATTATCTTGTTGTTAATATTATTCATCGCAAATATATATGAATATAATTATGAATACATTACTAAAACTGTTCTATGGATTGCGTCTGTGTATAGACTGGGTATTTGTCATTGATGTTAAATACTTCGTGATGTATATGTTAGACTTTGGTCAATCAAATGTAACTCTTAGACTGCTTTGTATGTTTACATAATTATTACATTTTCCCTTTGAAACATCAATATTTTGATCATTTATTCCTTGATATTTACATCACCGCAATATTCACGTATAGACTCAATATGTTGTCCAGCCAAATTTGACATTTCATTTACTAGCAAACAGAATAATGATACTACAGTTTATTATCTCTGTTTATGTTTGTTTCCGGGACTGTTAGACACTTCAGGGGCTATGAGATGTTTATGTAAAAAGTTTGTGAGTTGACACATCCAGTAGCAACGGACGGTTGAATGACGAATGACCCTATTATATATGTTGGAAAACAAGTAATCGGGACGGTTTGTGACCGTGTGACGGTCATCTACTTTTTGACGGTATGTGACCCTATGACGGACAGCTAAATGTGACAGTCTGTGGAAAGAACCCTGTGACAGGCAGGTACTTTGTGAAGCTTGGCTTCAATCTTTGATCCTTGGAATGTTTTCAACATCATTATTGGATCAAAACACCAGCAAATAACAAGATTTGCTGAGATTGTTTTTCTCACGGTTAAATATGTTTATATCGTCATAAAACCTCCCACTACCAGGTGCTGTTAGAATCACGCCTCTATATCTACTGGACTTGTCGGAACGATTGTCTGATATTTAACAAATGTTTATCGTGAAGTTGAAAGTTTTGCAGTATACGTCGGTGAATCAAAAAGTTCGTAGAAAAATATCATAACTCACAAACCACAGCTTCAAATGGTTTCAAATTTTAATATTACGTGATCAAAAGTATAACAAATCAATTTGTAAAATTTCATTGAATTATTCAAAACTGCATGATTTTTACATTGAAACGCACACATGCTGTGACAGCATACCGGAGCACGTCAGCGTAATTTGTTGAACGACGTCAAACTTACGCCACGTTTGCCAATACTTACGTTAACGTTTTTACTCATTTTCGCTTCTCGAGTGACTAATATGTAGGTATTTTTGGATAACCATCGTGATAATAGTTTCTGCATGTTCAATTGTTTGTTTAATATCGTCTGCGCTGTTCAATAAGATTAATCTAAGTGTTTTGCTATATCCGCTATTATATATCGCTGGTCCTCATCGACGACGTTGCAAACCAAAGTCACCAATATCGGGTGTATTGTCTTGGTTGTCAAAATCCGTAGGACTACACGAAATCACTAATTTCACTTAAACATCGATGTCTATTTATGTCAGAATATATACCTGCACATTTCAAACCATGTATTGTTTCTGATGCCGCACGTATATTCCAGTTTCACGCAGATTTTGATAGCAGTCCGTGGTTTGGTAAATTCCCGTAGACCCGTTTTACGCGGGTATTTCTATATAGTGCGATTATGTAAATGTGGATTTAAGCATTATTTATCGGAGATGACGTCTGAAATTTTAACCAACTTTATAAATGACATCATGCAACCTGACGTATCATTTTGACGGCTTTTGGAGGTCCTACAGATGAGATATATTTAGAAAATTTAATAAAATGTGTTTCAAATTATCCGTGTGCTCCGGTATACGTAATCGCCCTTATTTAAGACATAAATATTTTTAAAACGGTTATCATCAGGTCGCTACAAATTTGTGTATGTAAAGAAAATACCAATGTATTCATTCAGCATAAATATGACGACAATAACTTTGAAAATAAAAAAGTTATTGCAAAATTCTACGAACTTTTTGATTCACCCACGTATGTTTCTATGGTCATAATATTTGCCATATTATTGATGGCTTATCAGTATACTCGCTTTTTTAAACCAAATTACACATTTGGCCAGTACCTCAATTGAGTAGCTTATCTAAGTCCGGCCTACCGCAAACTGAATATTGTGATTATAAAAACATTAATTGTTTCGTAAACAATAATAAACTTTTTCACCTAACCAGAAAGTTGCGTTATTGTTGTAGTAATCTATATTAGTTATAATATTTGATATACTTGTAATACAAAAGTTGTACGAATACTATCCTGTATCTTCAGCGTCCTGTGCAGGATTTTGATTTTGATTATCGATTAAAATTACTTGTAGAATTGTAATTTTCCACTCCCATTCGAATATATTGTAAGTTTATATTTTTAAGGTTGATAAAAGAACATTTGATATATCGTCAAACATGCAGCATTCCATTGCTATACAGCACAGTTCAAAGGATAATGTTATTAAGAAAACAACATTATATAACGTCCATATATTCTACAGAAATGGTTTTTGTTTGTCAAGAAATTGACTTTGTATCGAGATTTCTAGCACGGCACGAACGATGCAGTTTTTAATTCTAGATAGCGCTGTTAGTTTGATGGCTGACAACTTCTGTAATTATAAAACGAAATTAAAATTGCCAAGTCATGATATATGTCGGCATGTCTCGGCTTAAAGTTCATTAAATAGGCGTCAGATTAAATTTTGAAATAATAAATGAGTAGTATGTAACCAGAATTACCCGTACTATCGCTTTCTTGCAACTTGCAATTATTGTGAGTTTTTGTCTGAGCTCTAAAGAAACACAACATCATGTTTCGGCTATTTGAAATTATATTAATTTACTTTAAAAGCAAAACATTGATCTATACGTAGCCATATTCGTGTATGGTTAGTTTTTTAAGTCCTGCTTACTGAAATTGCTATACTCGTGTGTATAATAGTAATTACTGGTTCTGTATAATTACATGCCAAACGTATTTTTCATTTTGAGCAGTAATTAAGGTATGTTAGTACACTCGGTCTTAAATAAACTATTTCCCTGTATACAAACTGTAGAAGAATTTACATCTACGGTCGGTTTTTGCAGAAAAACAAAACAAAACAACGAGACTTAAACAGCACATAGGGGACCTCGCGAGACATAACTATACACAGCTACTCCGTTCCTTCAGCTCCGTTAAAGCAATCATTAATGAGCAGATCCATGTATGCAGCCTCTTAAGTCGGCGAAACCTCGACCTTCCATTATACCCTTGTGACGATGAAAACCATCGAGAATGAAATGTCGAGATGAATGTACAAGAACACGCCTCACGAACGATATAAAACAATTCGGGATAAACTATAGGTATTTGTGTAGCACATGTTGTTTTCAAAATCAAAATAAATCTATGTTGCCAGGTGGATGGCTCCGTAGGTATTCTAGCTAACTTGTAGAGTTTTAATCGACATCAATTACCACAATAAAGACGAGTAATGATATGTTAACATCGTTGTATCCAAGAAGTATAATAATGTAATTACATGAAAACATAAATGAGATATTAATACAATATTAGTGTTGATTTGGTATGACAATAACACCACGTATAGTACTTTCAACTAAAACCATATAGAACGTATTTTGTAGCGTACATTTTAACCTACGTTCCGACTGCTTGGTACCAGACAGTTGAGAGAAATGAGGTCACACACGCATGGAATTCCGACAGTTCAGGAACAATTTTAATAACTAGGGACATACTGTGTAATAGAGGTCATTGACTAGAATTGTGTTGTTTACACAAAGTGGTTTTGTAATATTTTTGCTTGCTAAAACAATCGTAGCTAGACACACCATTAAGTTAGGAAAACAAATAGTCTTGTAAAATTGCAATAAAATGGTACTTTGTAACTTGAAATACAAAACGTTTACTCAAGAATATTTTTCTCTGTTGGAAAACATTTTGAAAGCTTCTATGAGAAGTAATTATTATAAGTGAAACCACCAGTGATGTTGTTTTGATGCATTACAACAAAGTAGATGTTATATCGCCTCACATGTAGTTAGTGGTTGGTCAAATATTTGTTTTCGATTGCAGGATATTTTACAACACCACTTCATCGACATACCTGGAAATTCCTTACCATTCCTAGCCAACCCTTGGCATTCCTATCCAACCCTCGGTATTCCTCGTCATTTTATTGTAATTCCTAGCCAACCCTCCGCATGCCTTGCCAACCCTCGGCATTCCTCGTCTTTCCTCGCCAACCCTCGTCACCCCTCGGCATTCCTCGCTAATTCTCTCCAACCTCGCCATTCTATTGCCATTCCTCACCAATTTTCGACATTCCTCGTCATTCTAGACAAAGACTAATTGAAGTTGAAGTAAAGATACATTATACTCTGCTTGTGCAGTCCAATACAAAACAATTATTACCTTAGCCGGTTTTGGGTTTTTTGTAAGCATAAAAACATGCATGTTCCGGAAATATTGGCCATAATTGTGTATGAGACATACACTGCTGTGTGTACAAGCCATCCAAAAGTTCTGACTGTTTTATAAGTGCTTTCATTTTTGAAGCAGGATTTGGTAAATAGTTTGAAATATACTTAGCAACTTTTCTAAGTCCTCACTTATATTTTCGTAGATATTTTCGTCAATCAAGTTTATATATCCATGCAATTTGGCTATATTACGCGTCAATGATCAGTTTGCAAAATTGTATAACAAATTTTTGACTTTGATATGCATTTATAAAATAAAAACAATTTTAACATATCAAAAAGGGAGGTAAAAGTCACAAATACATATTTTGATATATTTAATGATCACTGTGCAATCTGATTTTTCTACTTGTGGTCATTGACACGAGTCTTAAGCATTGCTGAATGTAACCACTCAGTGATTTTAACGTGTGAACGCTATTTATAGACACGTCTCCGAATAGCGCGATTTTACGTCATAACGTCACTGCAATACAAAACTCTCTCACAACCACCATTATAAATCTGGCAAACAATAAGTTAATCTTTCATTATTTACTCATGAACAAGTTTACGTTAAAAATCAATCAACCAGTGATGTTTTAAGTACTTTTTCTAGCGAGTCTGCAGAAAATAACACTATGCATCGTACAGACGTCACTTGACGTCTCTGTTATGACATCAGTTGACTCATAACTGACATCATGATTGATTTTCGAATGTTTTTCAAAAGTGATGACCCTTTGGACATACGTTGGAAGTGTTTGGAACAAATTACATGCATGTGTAACTGCTTGGATGCAGAAAAACAAAAAAACGCATGTGCATCTCGGATCGAACAAACCATGTGACATATGACCAGTTTCTGACAAGGATTATTTGGACTGTTATGTATAAAATTCACATGAGAAATCCTGGCACTTTACTATTTATAACAAAAGAGTAACTTATCATTGAAAATGAGGACTTAGAAAAGTTGTTAAGTATATTACTTTATGTCAGGTCTGATTGTGTGTTGCTTCAAGTGACCGGTTAAGTTGTCGGTGTATGTCGATCAGGAGGATGTTAAGTGCCAATGAAATATGTTTAAGTACGTATCCAACATCCCTTGTCTTGGTAATGTAAAACAATATGTTTGATAAGTACACTGTGATGCTAACTGTCTTTTTTGCATCGAGACGAATATGAATTTGATGACTTAATTATGGTAATTTAGTTATCAAATGTCATTGAAAAGTATACGAGTACGTTACATATTGTATTTTACTTACAATTCCACAAGTTTAATGAACCTTAAAGTTAATAACCACTGGGCCAAAAACTTAGGATCTATTTGAAATGGGTGTATGTCTTGACAAATCAACATTAGAATCATGGAAATGGGTTTTAATGCCTTGTATGCATGAGTTCGATGTAGTGAAATTGTTCTACTCAGAAATATTTGGTATTATGGCGTGAATATGAAAGTGAAAGAACGGGTTTGGGCTAGCCCAATTTGGGTAAATCAAGACGTGTGAGACAATCTGTTCACCAAGTTTGACGAACCCTTTTTGTCTTATATGACACATGATTCTGCTACTTTTTTTCATTTTCTTGTTGAATTTTTTGTCTATTGTTTAACAGATTTTGAGAAAAATTGAGCATTTTCAGTAAGTAAATTCCAGTGTCGGAATACTCTTTATTTAATTCAAAATTACATATTTGTAACATATCCGATACATATATCCACGAGAATCGAGAACCCCTAAATAAACAAATTTACAATGCTTTTCTGCGTTTTGGATGAAAATAAGTAGCATATCGTAGTCTTCTTTCAAAAATTGATGCAGGTAATACTCAAGCATGCATTAGTTTTATGTTCATTTATAAAACATGATCTCTATTTGTTTCCCGGGAGCACTCAGTGGATGTTTCCAAGTACACGCAAACTGACACACGACCGTCGGAACCAGAGGCGTTCTCAGTGTTAATATACAAAGGTAAATAAAACAAGGTGACTTGTGTATCAACATAACATCCCGGGATCATATCAAGTTTCACTTTCATCTCTCATGGTTACAGGTTCAATGTACGAGTAAGATGTTCTAATAATTATAACATTAATAAACACTTCGTCAAATCACGTGTAATATCCGTCCTGTAGTGACGAGGTTCATCAGGCGAGCACTGTGTTGTGATACCACACGAAGCTTGTACTCTAGATTACATACCCTTATTAGATTTATTATTACTTGATTAGATTCTACGTGTAAAAAATTAATATCATCATTAGTCCCGTGAAGAGAGTCATAAAATCTGGTTCAAGATACACTTTTCTTTGAACCATGTTTTCTTGTTTCGCCGCGTAACAAACAAACTTATTATTCAGTTAAAATGATGAATCTGAAGGCTTAATTTCAGATGGTTATAATAAAAAGATATTATGAAGATGTTCCGTAACTATTTATATACCTGTTAGATTGTACTATATGCACTGTAACGTTTAACAAGCACAAACGTCTATATGTCATGCAATAGAACTATTATACTGACATGATCAATGTATGCTCACAGTTTTACACAACGTCTGAAATAACTTCCAGGCAAGTTACTCGTTTATAAACCCAACCTTATACTCAATCATATAGTCAATAGGTATTATAGGCTTTGATAATATACAGTTGTAAATATCCGCATGGTTCCTTACATTTATCGTGTACATGTTGTTATCTGTATGTTAATACGGGTATACGTTATAATTATGCAATAATTCTAAAATGGCCTTCTGTTAGCACGTTTTCGGAATTCCGATAATCAAACTGATGTGCCCTGTAAAACTCTTAAAGCATGCGAATTCTAATAAACTTTGCATTTTGGGAATCGAGCTAAAATTTGCTTTCCTTGATTTAATATTACATTGAAGATTGCATTCTTGAAAAGAGCGAAACTGCTTACAAAATGTTATGCGTTGACATGAATGGTTATCTAGGGATACATACGTGTGTACATGAGTGTGTATCAGGTGATGATTAATGATGTTTCGACTATGCGTTATTTACGGCGATACTTACACTCAATAATTGTCAGTAATATATGCACTGTATTCGTAAATGAGCTGTTAGGTTAATGAACCCGTTCTAATCATATGAGCCAGATTCTAGTATCGTCATAGTAGACTATAGTTTATATTAGAATTGATGATATGATGATTTAATTTGAATTCTGGAAACGCACATAACACTTCTAGAATGTATCCTCTTCATACAATACATACAACAATGTAGGAACAAAGTACTTTGAAAACAATCTCAGTATGTCTGGTGTGGGATTCTATATAAAAGAACTACATGTACTAGTAATTTGTATTTCACCATTTCGCATTGTTTATTTGTATTCCGTCGATATTTCAGTCATCCATCATTGGTGTATAACTATGCATGTTTTTAATAGTAGAACGAGGTGTGCGTGTATCAGTGCCTATTACTAGTATTTGTAGGCCGTTGCCTTTGTATACAAATTCTTGTATGTATGGGTATAAGCCCAGACGTCCTAAAATGTTCGTGGTGGATTCAAGTCTTTGTGAAACAGAATGAGATCTGTTTTGGCATTTTCGGGCTCTCACAATATGAAAATTGAAAAGTTAACAAATTACATGTAATTTACAACTTTCGTTTCAGTAGAGCTTATAAATCAGTTCCATGTAAGACGACAACCTCCTGCCAATGATAGTCAAATGAAACGCATGGATTTTCGAAATTTAGCAATATGATAGATGATATTGCAATATTTGCAAAACTTATAATTAGTGTGTCCATTTAACGTAAATTGACAAAACTAAGTTTTAGTAGTAGCTGTTAAAAAAGTATAGCCACTGTGTTGTTTTCGTTGAAATCTCTCTCACCCATACAACACTAATGTACCTTTAGGGTGCATAATTTGACTACGTGTAAGTGCTCAATTAGTATCTTGTTGAAAAATGTTTGAACATTTGTGTTAAAGCAATTTGGGCAACATGCTGTTAGCGCTCAACTGCATGAAATGTATTGTTACAAATCAGTGTTGGGTGGTAAATACCAGGAAATACCATCCTGTCCAATACTCCCAAAGTGTCCAATACCGGGAAATACTGGGAAATACTGGTCAATTGAATGGTCAATGGTCAATTGAATGGTCAATTGGGGAATTTTTGTGTACTGGTTTATTTAAATGCTTATTGAGCATTTGAACTCTCAGGTTTTCACTTGTTGTTCTTTATTCAGTTCTATAATATTCCATAGATCCTCAATTTATTTGAGAGTATGATCTACACGTGGTCAAATGAACTGGTCAATTCATTTTCAAAGTGGTCGATTGGATTCGTCGATTCAATTTCAATGTGAAAAAAAGAAATCTAAAACACAATAATTCTTTAATAATTTAGTTTCGATTTAAACATATAGATCAAATACACTTGTTACAAGCCCAATTAAAATATTTAATAATAATTAATTTCAATTTAAAATGAAAGTTATAATGCTTTACTAGAAAGTGCATGAGAGACTTTTATAAATAATTAATATTGATACTCATTTAGACTTGTATAAATAATTAAATTGGCTTAAACTAAAGCATATTGTTAGATCAGGTCAACTATGTGTGAAACTGACAACTAACAGATTATGCAATATTATGTCATATTCTTGCAGTTAACAAAAGATTAATCTGGGGAAGTGTTTTTAGACAACTGGACATAACCCTAGTACCCTACTATACAAAATAAATATGTTCTATGGACAATTTTCTACACAAAGTGCATGAGTTTCAAGCTTCCCATTGAAGGGAACTTGTATGAAAAAAAAAAGAATTTAAAACAAATAATAACAGAAAATAGAAGTGATAAGTTGATAACCTTTATACTAGGTTTATACAAATGTATGTACATAGTGTGTTATATGGAAGCAGAATTTCAGATGACTAATTCAATCGACCACTTGTATTGTCCAATTGACCAGTATTTCCCAGTATTTCCCGGTATTTCCAAGTATTTCCCGGTATTTCCCGCCGTCCTGTCCGTTACTCAATCGACCGTCCGTTATGCCAACACTGTTACAAATGGATCGGAAAGTAGGATCTGTCATAATCCGAGATCTTAGACTTTATTTCATTTAAGTATATATTAAGAAACGCATAAAAATGTTAAGTAAGTATGAAACAGTTACATGCGTACATGAGAAACATCCATCTATTATACGAGGTCTCGTATTTTATTACTACAATGTACAGGTGTGCTTGAAATAATTCTATGACACAAATCAGGCAATGGAACGTAGATGTTTGTATGCCTAGACCTTGCAATATAATTATTCTGCAGATCACAAATGTTTGTTATATTTCCACCCACCCCCTCTATGAGAGTCACCTACCGAAAAGGTCGTGACCTCATTGGAATGTTTAAATAATCCCATAAATCCATCTACCTGTTTTTTTGCAAAGCAATAGAGGTATTATAACTATTCATAATAACTATAAAGCCTGTTTCGACCAAGATTTATAAATTCATGATGAGAAAACAAGCCGGGATTCGCCCTGTCGACTTGAGTGATTAAACTCTCGACCCTTTGATTATAGTCCGTCGTGACAGGTTTATACCAGTTTGAACTGATGTTGAAAGCAGTAGCATAATAAAACGATAACTTGATGAAATATTACAATGTCTGTACATTAAATTGTTTACCATAAAAACAGACATTATCTAGCGCGTCATTAAATTTCTACTTAGCATCGAGTATGAAGGTATTAACAATACTGTTACAATGAAAGTAGAGTGACCGAGTTTTATTTAGAGTTCTGGGTAATTCGTTGGTAGCTAAATTACAAATTATTTTTTGATGGTCAGCCGAGAAAAATAGTTAAATACATATTGGTACAACTACTTAATGTACATTAGAAAGACTATGTCGGCTTTACCTGCTTATATGTTAACAGCGCAAATATGTTGCCTTCGAAAGCTATTTTATTTGACCAGTCGTGGTGCCACCAACAATTGTCATTGTTAAACATTCTGAGTGTCTAATTGAATTACAATTTTACCAAACGTTAATTAACCTTAAGCGATTTTGGAATAACCTGAAACGCGAAATATATGATATAAAACAACATGTCTTCTTCGACACAGCTCGTAATTTAGTTATTACAATGTATGGAGAATATATTACTCTTTTATAAATCACTATTGGCGTTTTCTAAATGATGTAATGTAATGTAATGATCCAAATAATAATGGTCTTTGTGTGACAGCAAAGTGTCTTGCAACCATATGCACTTGGTTTCCACGCGCTGTGAATAAATTATTTACCCATGTTAATGCTCTTATTTCCAAAACTGGGGCAATTGTAATAATTACGGACTTACTGTGTAATAGAAATCATTGACTAGAATTGTATTGTATTAACAAAATGGTTTTATTTCCCTATATATCTGCTTGCCAAAACAATCACAGCTAGACACACAATTAACATAGGAAAACAAATAAACTTGTAAATTTGCAATAAAATGGTACTTTGTAACTGGAAACACAAATCGTTTACTCAGGAATAATTTTCTCAGTGGGAAAACAGTTCAGAGGCTTCTATGAAAAGTAATTATTTTAAATAAAACCACCAGTGTTGTTGTTTGATACAGTACAACAAAGTAGATGTTTAACCTCCCATGCAGTAACTGCTTGGTCAAATTTTTGTGTTTGATATCAGGATAATTTACAACATTCATCTTCGTTCTGTACCACCCATTACCACATTTCGTCATTCCAGAGTGTTGGGATTGTATTCTTTTCTATTGGCAAATATGATAAACAATATATGGTAAACAATATATACATGTATGTATAAGATCATACAATTATATCGTTGGTTTAGAATGAGAAGGTCGTAAGCACAAACTCAGCTATGTAAGAAAACAATAAAAAAACTACGCGAAATTTACTATTTACTTATGGTAAAACGGACTGTTTCCACTTCAGTTTGTTCAACATGATAAGTTCAGTCTTCCATGAAAATAGGCTCACAAGAAGCGCATTGTGATGCTGATTTTAGAAATGTATCATACTTATTAGGTCGTAGGTAGTATTTACAACCTTCTCATTCTGAGCCAGTGATATATAGATGATATTATCAACTGACCATACTCTAGATGGGGCATACATTTGTTTGTTATCTAATGAATGCAAACAGTTGTGATAAAATAGATAGTTAATTTACCGAACGAGTGAATGTCTGATACATTCCATTGGTAGCTAAATTGTTCTGACTACCATCATCTATTCCTTCGACCTGGTTACTATAAAAACTGTTTCATCGTCTACTTCTTATTTCTAATGAGCCATGAAACGCAAGTTCAAACAACCATTTTAGTACGAGTATTGGGAAATAAGCTGAGCGCCCAACATTGCTTGAATACATTTGAATATGTTAACATGTTTTTTTTTTTAAATTTGCCTGCACCCATTCACCATATATCCAATTGCTTATATTCATTTCATTTACTAAACTACCATCGAATGTTGAATTTCACATGCACACAGATCGATATTGTACCGTCATGCCTCGGTGCGCATTATTTCAAAGACAAATCAACTTTCGATTGATTTAAGACATTTTAAAAATACAATGTGATTTAACAGAATGGTGCAAGAAATATTCTAAGTCTTTAGTCGGTGTAGTTAGACGATTGGTTAAGTTTATGACATTATTTGAAGAAAAATAGAGGGACTGTACCGTCTATCTATAGGTTCGCCAAATTCTTAGACAGAAAGATGTGCAGTTATTATAATTATTACATTTCGTAATCTTGTTACCCTTTGATTTTTGATATCTTTAAATTATACAGTCTAGACACAACATTATTTACAGTTATCTGTCAAATATTAAATTGAATTCCATAAACATTCAAACCTATTTTTGACTACGAGGTGCTAAGTATAACCAGTGTTCTCTAGTAGTTATCGTTTTATTTCACTTCCCAGACAGCAATAATCAGATATGGATCAAATTCTATAATTCGTAGGTATGGGGTTCCCAAAATAAACATTGTTTTTAAAGTATAATTTTATGCAGTTCGTAAATTATTAAACAATTACTTTGAAAAAAGCGCCGGGGTGTCACTTCTATTTCGTCATGGTAAATGTATTCAGGGATGTTTTTCCTCAGGCTTAGATGATGTATTGGATAATTTTGTTTGCAAATTGTTTCAGAAAAATTCGTTATAATTGAATGAAAATTTCACAGACATGCCCCCTGTGTCATTGTACGAATAGCCAAAAGGTAACACAGACACCTGGCACATATTGTTGTTATTACACTACAGAGAAATTATTAATTTTAGTAGGGCAATATCTCTAGCTTATTGATTTCGTAAGTGTTTGTTTTTGCACCTGCGTTACTATTGAATATTATACTCTAATCAGATTATATTCAAAATGTAAATTCACAAATGTCTCATGAATAATTCTTCGGTATTTATGCGCAAGACAATTAATCCTGAAGCTGATGTGCCGCCAGCATACTGTCCTACCTTTTTTGTCAAACGATTGGTTCCTCTTTTGTTATCAAAAGCGCATACCTCTACTTTTGTGGCTCCATTGGTAACCCGATTGTCGCGTTTGGTCATCGTTGTATCGGGTAACGATGACCCACTCAGCAAATAGCTAAATGTTCTACCAGAATTTCGCAATATCTGGCAATCTAACAATGAAACGTTTGAAAAAGGATTCTAAGATATTTTAATCATTAAGTACACAAGACCGATACAAATCACATAATCTCCAAAATATGCAACAAACAGTTATTACTTGACCGAAATTGATGGACTTCGATTAAGTGGCCCTCGTATATGATTTGTTTTAAATTATTGTATTGAAACATGCAACTTTCAATTGAGGATGTCTTTATTGTTTGATATGCTAAACCTGACGGAGTTTAAGCACGTTGCATGACGCAATCACATTCTTGACCTAATGTAACATATGCTTACACCGCTGACCTTTGTGTCCACGTTTTTGAAATTCACTTACAATAAATGTACTTACGAATAGAAGTTTTTCCGATGTTCTCGTGTTTAAGTCAACATCCTATATATCTAATTAACCTTGTATCGAATACCCTGATATGAATGGCCAGCTTCTTGTTCACAAAGACATCATTCAGAGATTAACCTTATTGCGAAGTTCTGGCGCTGAAAGTCCAAAATTGCAGGATGCCCGATTTTACAAAGCAATTATAGAATAGCCATCTTACAAACATTCGTCACTGTCGTTTCTCTGGAGGTTTAACGTTTCGATAAACTAATTTAAATTCCTCGTACATACACACGCATTTAAATTTCATTGCTTTGAAATTAAGCTTTAACATAATATCTACTTGTCACATTTGAAACTGATGTAATTTGAATTGCAGTAATCACATTGACGCCAAACTATGATTTATATTGACATACAAGAGAATAAAAGATATGGAAAGAATATTGCAATTTGAAATACAGACACTTTTATGCGATTTATTATTATTTATTGTGCAATTAAAATTTTTATTGTGATAAGAATATAATTTCATTTTGTATCCATTATACATTGACATATATTTTGAGATTGATTGAAGCAGTGACACGTTGGGCATGTCCCCTCATATGTGAGTTGCAAACCTCAATGAATGTTAACTCCATCTTTGAAACATATCATGATAATGCATTGTTACATTGTAAGTCATTGCAAAAATGTTTTGATAGGTATAATTAAAATGGCACATACACCAAGTGTATATAAATACACCAACACAGTACATAGCGATACGTGCAAATAATGCATGTAAAATTTTTCTAGCTTGACAAATGACAATATAGAACTGTTATATTACGCTCATGACTTATTATGTTCAAAAATCATACAATTTGTAAGTATTAAAGTTTTTATGTCTGGTATAGATGTGTTGTTATGCACAGTACATGCTTGCCGATCGGTCGGTCGACATGCCATGCCTAATGGTTTTCTAACAATAACTACAGTACTGGTGGACCTAGGATTCTACAATTTTTAGTGGATATTATTCATCTTGTACAGACGGTCGGACTCAATTTCAAGGTCAATTGGATCAAAAGTCAAAATCGTCGTGACCTTTGAATACACTACAAACTCTGGTCAACAACTGAACAAATAAAGATTCCTAGATGGTGAAACATTACAAGAAGTTGCTGATCATCAGCTGTAGACTCCTACACATTTTGAGGTCAATAGGTAATAGGTCAAGGATTTGTAACCTTATTTACACTAGACTATTTACTGACATGAGACGTGCATGTTTCACAAAACTCTCTTGTATTTTTTGTTATCGAAATTCTCCCGGTTTTGTGTTTTCTTGGTTTGGGTTACATATAGCGATGGACAACGTGTAGGTAACATTTTGACACTTCGTGCGAAAAACATTTGTTTTGCACATACATTTTTCATAATTTTACAATTCACGGTTCACTGCTTACAGCGGACAAAGTTCAATTAAGGAATTATTGGATATTGCTTCTACACTACTCGCATGAAGGCATGCAAAATATGATCATGATGTCATGTATAAGAAGAAATATATACGCAATACAAGTTGGTGTTATTATAACATTTGACAAGTGCATTATTCTTAACTCATTGGATCTTGTCTGGCGACACTAGTAAAGTTCAAATTACTAAATTGTCTTTGATTTCAAACCTTTCAATTACATATTAACGGATTTGAAAAGAATTCCGGTCAATCCATTTCAAGACATGGATTAAAAAGTTTGGAATTTGCGTGACGTCTCTTTAACTGCCGCAAAAATGACCGAATCGTTTTGTGCACTTTAAAAGGTATTATTATTATCAATTATTTGTAAAACTTATTACTCAAATTGTAAGACAAACGACGAACTTTGGCTATAACGCCAGTAGATTTGTAGTAGAAATTACTCAAATTAAGAACATACTATTCAGGCAAAATGACATTATAATAGTCCATTGAACATACTCATTATTGTGCTGAAATATACCCTGTAAAATGCGATTAGATGTCTCGACGGTGAAAATAACATTCCACGCAAAATATGCAATTTTGTAGTTTCAGTACGTAAACGACATGATAGCTAAGGCTCGTCAACCTAAATATTGTTCCGAGTTATGGTCACCAAACCTTAGCAAAATAAAAATATACTTTTACCTCGAACGGGTAATGTAAAATAGTTTATGCAAAGACTTATAACAAAATAATCACGCCTAAGACGACTTGCAAACATTACGTTGCCAAACATTCTAATAGCCAGTCTGCTTTTGCATGTTTGCAGTATTGGCAAGTAACGTTTAATTTCATTCGACGATGCGAACAGAAAATCCCGTATCGACATACAGACAATGCTCTACAATATTGTAGCTTTCGTAAGGATGACTTACCATCACATATTTTAAAAACACACAATAAAAGAAATGATGAAATTGGACAGGGGATACAGAACTCAACTTCACCAGCCAAGCACATACAACGGTAACATCACAACACAAGTACACACAGCTATGCCCACACACCACCAATGTCTAAGTTATGTATGTTACAGAATATTCGTGTACCAGTCAATGTGGAAGTCAAACTCTGAGAACAAAACAATAGTAAATGCGTGTCTATAAGAATCAGAAAAGATACATACAGCCTCAAAAGGTTGGACAACAAAGTAACAGACACATGACAACTTAAATAATTCCTGAATCATAATTAAGCTTTAATTATGGCGATAGGTTTCTCTAGTATCATTTTTACGATATATACCATCTATGAAGACGTTTTTAGAGTGATTAATATAAATTGTAAACTCTGCTTATTCATTTTCATTTCCCACATATCCGCAACAATACACAGATGTAATACCATTCAAACATGGCAGTTAAACATCTCAAGGGTTAATGAAATGTTATCTGGAATTGATGTATTGTTATAAAAGTATTCAAACCTTGTCCATAAACATTATCTTTCCTCATTATACGCGCCCTGCTTTTAGAGACATTTTAATCAAAGTGCCCTGTGTGTGATTATCTTTTTGGAAAATTAATTCTATGTCGACTTCGTTCATTCATCATCGACTGGAAGAAATGGGATTTATAGGTTATAATACATGTACAAAAGATCTTTTATGTGAATTACTTTCTTTGTCCCACATAATATTCAGGCAAACTTGGCATCGAAAAAAGGAGCTCTCTGTCGTACGACGTCACATTTGATTGAATTATATGTAGCGAGGTAATAACCGAAATGGGGCAATGTCAGACATCAATATGCTGACCTTATCATTAGATACACACATACGTGTACATTTATCACAACAAGTCTTTGGACGTAGTAAGTGAGCTTCAGGAATTACTGGTCTTCAGAATACCACCAGACGTTATATTAGAGTCGAGGAATACGTCAAACATTCACACGGATGATCAATCGTCTACAATTAATCTTGTTGGGTAATATCTGAAGAAATGCAATAATATGTTCGGATATACGCATCTGTTATTCTGCAGAAATTTATATCTACTGGGAGAACTATTTCTCCAGTGTGTTCACGTATGAAATACAAAACAATTCAAAGCTTGCACTGCATTATGTGTAGTAGGGTTCTCTCAATACTTTATAGTAGATCGATCCTATTCAGTAAGTTATCCTTTATACATTGTAATGCCAATCTCCACGCACTGGCTTTAATGTCCGTACGCTGCATAAATGAAGCTTAATATTTGATATACAATACTAACAGCAGTTTATGATTTGTAATGCACATAGAACATAAATACTTCCGGAATTTGGACGTACGTGATGTGTTTGGATTAATCACACCGTATCCATAATATGGTAGACGAGCAAACAAAAGTTAACCATTTACATCTACCCCTTCACATTGTCTTTTCTCTGATTTTGTATATTTGTTTCTTTCATTCAAGAAGAAAATATTTACAGAGTGCCATTTCACATCTGACCTGTTGGGTTACAGAACTATGAATGTATGGGTTTTAGTTAAATAATTCATTTTCTTGCACCCAATCTTATCCATTTACTTATGGTACTTATGATACTTTTGACAACGCTGCAAGTGGTTCAAAAATAAATATAATTATCAAAGATATCAACAAAACGACTGATCACCCCGCATAACCATTACTCTTCAGCTGAAAACCAAAACAACCCTACACTCAACCGCTTTAAAAACGCACCACTATTGAAAATAATCAAATTTTGTCAAAATACATTTTTTGCTAAAATAGATAGTTTTCAGGGTTTGTACAGTTCATAAGCTTGACCTAATTAAAGAAAACTTTTTTTTTTCATTCGGAATACCGCGCCGAAGGAACTTTTTTGATTTTGCATTATTTGCGCGTGCAGATCGATCGCGTCGACCTGTGTGATCAATAATAAATTTAAACGGTACACTGTTGGTTTACACATTGAAAAAACAACATAAACAATTTTTGCTAATGATATTTTTATTCTGCGAATACCTCACATATTTATTCTCGATGATTGTGCCTTCGCTTCCAACTGACAAATGCCTCGGTGCCTTAGCAAGGCGGGTCAGCTGCCACCATACAATGATTGTGGGCTTTGGACATTGGTTTCTAGAGAATGACACAGTCAAACACCGACCAGGATGAAACCAGCTATAGGTATTGAGCCCCAGCTAGGACGAAATATGACACAGGCTGTGTCACTGTAATTGGTTCCGCATGGCTGCACACAGTGTCAAAAGAATGCTGAGTGTCAATCAACAAGCCAAAAGTACATTATTGCATTTTCATAATTATTTCTTTCATAATTGTCAATGAAAAGGAAAATCATTTTAGTACATTTTTTAATGAGTTTTCTACCGTTTAGAGCCTAAAGTCCCAACTTTTTGTCTTCAAGCTTTTTCATAGTGTTGATTTCAGGTGCTATAGAAGCACCACGGAATATATCCTGATAGTCTGATGCTCATAACCAAGACTTCAAGTTTAAATAAGGCTTGAATCCATCTTAGGTTCGCATAATGCGCATATCTTAACCGCACTCGGCCGTATGGTATTAGCCAGACAGCCATAGCCACATAACATTTATTTTTTCAAGTTAAGCTTTGCTTGAATGGTGGGAAACATCACGTCGAACATAATTCTATCCTATTACGTAATTAATGTTATGCTTTCGGAGGAGATACCACATGCATGCATCAATGTAGCGGGCTCTAATACTTGCTTTTGAAATTGTGACTTTCACTTTCATGGGTCTCAGTGTTATCTATATCATAATTCATTTCAAACTCGTAATAATGGCATGAAAATCACACACCTCGTTGAATATAGACTGAATATTATTCATTCGAAAATAAATAACTATAAATTGACGTTTTCATCACTGAAACCGATATTTCATATGTGGTGCGTTTTTAAAGCGGTTGAGTGTATTTGCCCTCGTATGTGTTCATTGTGAACTATAGGCCTCATAAAGGCCATCATTGGAAGTTCTACATATGGATTGCATATGTTCGAAAGTGATAACAACGATACATCGGTCAAGCGCAAGTGTAATAATTTAACTTATTTAACTGCTTTCCATGATGATCACATGCATGCATGAACCTAACCTATCCATTGAATAAACGACTATGTCGTTACGTGTGTATGATATACACATTTGTAGTCATTTATGTCACTCAGAGATACCATTTACTTGCTATCTTATTGCAACCTACATTGTCAGAACAGAGCAGTTATGTTATTCTGCTCTAATGATTAAGAAAAGATGATGTGTTGAATTTCATGTATTTTATATTAAATCAAGAAAAACTAAAAGTATCTCGCGAGTACACATACATGCAGTTTGAGTCTTGTTTAAGAGAACCCAGCAATATTCACATGTTTTTACTGACCCGCATACGGCTTTAATGCTGGTTTTACCCTACGCTACATGTACTTTCGCTGTGGTAAATATGCCAAACTATGAAAATATTCATAATAAACAGTTTCGCTACTTCTTTTACATGTATACACTGCATTTAATCTTAATAAATGAAAATGATTCTAGTTCCATTTTGTCAAGAAATGTCACCATTTCCAGTCAAACAGACTTTTTCGAAAGGACTATTTGAGTAACCGATTTTGGGTTGCGTATGCATTTACACAAATGTGGTGGGGTTTTACCTATATCAATGGGTGTGTTCGAAACGTCGGTTCTTTCTGTTTCGTCTGTTCCGGAACAGGGAACATATGTACGAACAAACAGTGTTATGGATATGTTCTATCTGTTCACAATGAACCGGTTGTGCAGGAAGAACAGTCCACTGCTCCAATTTGTTCGTTAATGGTTTGGAGTGGAAATTTGGAACACTGTTCAGAACAAATTCATTTTGTTCGTAAGTAGTTGGAACCGAAACAGCAAGAACACTGTTCCGAGTGTTTCAGAACAGACGCCACGAACACACCCAATTATTTACTAACGTTGTTCCAAGATTGCATGTTAACGATTGTGGATTTTAATATGGTTTATATATTGTGCATTCGGTTTTGTTCGTGTTAGTTTTTTTTGTGTAGTTCCGTTCGAATGTACGTGGGGATTGCAGCCAATCCTAAAAAAAGTACTATATTGCCCCCCCCCCCAATCATGTATTGAGGAGTATTGTCCTGAATACGGAAGATATTAATTTCGTTGCATTTCCTAAAATAAAGCAAATCATGCCGTCCTTTCAATTAGCTGCTTTCTCGTTTTTTCTCTCCCCACTGTCGGTTCTTATTGAATTGTCTCTACTTCATTGTTAAAATACAATAGGAGCATATGCTATCATGCAATAAAATTAATGGAACCGGATTTTAATACATTTTAACAATTGTTGGAACCGTTTTAATTTGAGTGTTTTTTTTTTATTTATCTTTGAATGTTCTGAATCAGAATGTAGTCTTGTTGATTTATTTGATAGAAGGTATCGATCTTAACCAAAGAAGAGGGACTAAATGCTACACATTTGACTACACGTAAATATGTACTAGTATTCCAGCTTGTCTTTCTATGTACTGTAATTTGTTCTGCTTTCTATTTGTTTCATAGAGGATTAGTGCTGCTAGATAGAGGTACTGGCACCCGAGAAAATCAGGTCATGTGAGGATTTTTGGCACGACACTTAATGATCTTTCAAGCGCTGTTTGGAGGATTTTTCTAAATATAATGACCAAAAATTACCATATAAGCGAATAGTCGTGGTACTGCACTGCCGTTGCCCAAAATGTATTGACCATATTCGTCTGTTGTTTAGGTCAGTATCGAGTTATTGTCACATATGGATAGGCATGGAAACCCACGTAAACATATAGAAGATTTTGGCGAAGTTTTGACAGCTAATCCATTGGACCATGTGATTTAAGGGGTATTTATTGACAACTGGTGTCATTTCAAATGTCACTTAAGTAATAAAGAGCATTACTTACACAAGGCGGCTCGACAACCGTAAGGGGAAAGCAGGAATGGAATACGTAACATACGTTTGCAGATACAGTAAAATATAATTTAATGCAGTAAACATAGTTGGATGCAATGACCACTGTATCCTACAAAAATGCGTATACATGTAGAAAGAACAACCACATGAAATGAATGCGTGGAATGAATGGACGGAGAAACCGAGGAGGAAGTTGTTCATTCTACAACAACTAGGAAAAGTAAACTAACGTACACATAATGAATAATATAATAGACAATATTGGCCCACGTTTGAAACTAAAATAGACGTCATTCAATAGTAACATGGAGCTACAGAATTGAAAAAAATCTTAACTGATATTTTCTGTCAAAATGGTAGCTATTAGGCAGGCGTATTTAACAATTAGAGTTTTCTGGCTGAGAACGAAAATCCTATTTTCGTATTGCGTTTTAATCTCGGACAAAACTTCATAAACATTTACGTCAGGGAATGACATCTTTTGAAAGATAAATGCTAAAAATAAAATTGTGTTAAGATTGTTTTGCACAGAGTAACATTGTGATTACAAAATGTAGTACTGCTTCAGACCAACAAAAAGAAACTGTTGTTGTAAATTGCAGTCATAATTATCTGTTGCATATAGTCATATAAATCGAATACGAAGATGTTATTTAACGTTTAAGAAATGTATCGCCTATATCGACGCATTGAAAAGGTATTCCTTTATTGGAAGTATACAATCTTGAAAACCTAGCGATTCCAAAAAAGTTATAAGTTGATAAGATTGTTGAATTTGTCAACATATAATTGAAGATACATGTATAAGTAATGATATATATCTGTGCTTGTGGTTGCATTGACCTACGTTTTCATTATAGATTGTACACCCTACATAAATAACCTCAAATCATGTTGGACGAACTGATGATCAGTATATGTTGCAGACACTCTGTGTTAAGTCACCAATTTTCGTCGGTAATGAATGTCGTGTTTCGAACCAGTCTGTAGCGACCATCATTGCGAATAGCAAAATGTTGATGCTATAGGCAAACTTGTTATGCCATAACATTTGGTGTCATGATGGAAAATACATTTGGCGTTAAATATGTACTGGACGTCTCTTTTAAAAGGTAGATAATATGAGTTGGGTGATATCTGTTCTCAGTTGTCCCTGTCAATTTGTCAATGCTGTCGTATTAAAATTGAGGTTTAACTGTATAAATAGATATTGTCAATATTACAGAAAAACGAGTGTGGTGTATCTATGGGTTTATCTTAATATATATTATCTTCCAGTTTCAATTGGCGTGAGGTGTATATACAAATCGTACTTACTTCTATTACGAGGATGTTAAATAACTGCATTGATAAGAGAATGCTAAATTCACTTAGTATTTACATCTACAATGTTACAGCATGAATTCCCATTGTTTTGAGCATTTGAGTTTTTGTTCCTGGGCAAAGAAACTTGCACCCACTTCACAATCGCAGTAATTATGTTTCAGAAAATGACATGTTTCTTTAAATTAGTGTAGAAAACATTTTAGAACTTCACAACGCGATTTGTGACAGTAATGTAGGTGGCAGATTTATTAACAAAGTATTTAATGCTTTGACGTAATAATTTGATTATGGCTCTCAATAATTCCCAGTCTCCGAAACTCCGAATACGTTAACGATTTAAGTCACCTTCATTTATGCATTTCCAGATATTCAATGTAAGCTTTAAGTCGTCTTACAGAGAAAACAATACATACATTGTATGAAGGCCGAGTCCTTGACACCCACCACAAAAACAACATAACATGTTGCTTCATATAACGTAATTGGAAACGCTTGTTTTTTTTCTAAAATGGTTAATCTATCAAATTTTAATAATGGAAACAAAAAAGCGGATGTAAAGAACGTAAGAGAATCCATATTGCATGCTGTCATTCTTGTAGGGTCTTGCAATTTCAGGTTGTTAGGCGATTTGATATTTAGAGGATGCTCAGTGAAAGGCGGTGTGGGTTAGGGTTAGTCAACAACCGAGGTGGTCCGTAAATCGCCAGGGTTATTCAGTAATTGATCAAATACACTCAACCGCTGTAAAAACGCACCACATATGAAATATCGGTTTCAGTGATAAAAAAGTCAATTGATAGTTATTTATTTTCGAATGAATAATATTTAGTCTATATTCAACGAGGTGTGTGATTTTCATGCCACATGTACAAATTTGAAATGAATTATGATATAGATAACACAGAGACCCATGAAAGTGAAAGCCACAATTTCAAAAGCAAGTATAAGAGCCCGCTACATTGATGCATGCATGTGGTATCTCCTCCGAAAGCATAACATTATTTACGTAAAAGGATAGAATTATGTTTGACGTGATGTTTCCCACCATTCAAGCAAAGCTTAACTTGAATTATAAATGTTTTGTGGCTATGGCTGTCTGGCTAATACCATACGGCCGAGTGCGGTTAAGATATGCGCATTATGCGAACCTAAGATGGATTCAAGCCTTATTTAAACTTTAAGTCTTGGTTATGAGCATCAGACTATCAGGATATATTCCGTGGTGCTTCTATAGCACATGAAATCAACTCTATGAAAAAGCTTGAAGACAAAAAGTTGGGACTTAAGGCTCTAAACGGTAGAAAACTCATTAAAAAATGTACTAAAATAATTTTCCTTTTTGACAATTTTGAAAGAAATAATTATGAAAATGCAATAATGTACTTTTGGCGTGTTGATTGACACTCAGCATTCTTTTGACACTGTGTGCAGCCATGCGGAATCAATAACAGTGACACAGCCTGTGTCATATTAAGTCCTAGCTTGGGCTCAATATCTATAGCTGGTTTCATCCTGGTCGGTCTTTGACTGTGTCATTCACTAGAAATCAATGTCCAAAGCCCACAATCATTGTATGATGGCAGCTGACCCGCCTTGCTAAGGCACTGAGGCATTTGTCAGTTGGAAGCGAAGGCACAATCATCGAGAACAAATATTTGAGATATTCGCAGCATAAAAATATCATTAGCAAAAAGTTTGTAGCAAAAATGTTGTTTTTTCAATGTGTAAACCAACAGTGTACAGTTTAAATTTATTATTGATCACACAGGTCGACGCGATCGATCTGCACGCGCAAAACATGCAAAATCAAAAAAGTTCCTTTGGCGGGGTATTCCGAATGAAAAAAAATGTTTTCTTTAATTAGGCCAAGCTTATGAACTGTACAAACCCTGAAAACTATCGATTTTAGCAAAAAATGTATTTTGACTAAATTTGATTTTTTCCATAGTGGTGCGTTTTTAAAGCGGTTGAGTGTAGTTCCATAAATAACCGAGGTAGTTCCGTGAACGTCAAATTGAATTTGATTGAGTTGTCTACTTGCTCGACGTATCAATAACCTTCTTATAAAGGTCGCTTGGCTTTTGTCTCAATGGAACCTGAATCTGCGATGTTTTAATAAAACCACTCGTATTCTTATGTCTGAAACATTCGATTTCTCAATTAAGCATTACATGTAATAATTTTTATGGCGCTCCCTCTTCGATATGAACATATGACTTTCAACAGCCAATATATATTGACCTTGACAAAATGTCCAAATAAAGACAACAAAAACGTCAAGTCCACACTGGTGTACATAGAATATAAATATGTATGAGAATTGTTAAGAGTACATATTTTTTGACAGAAACCAAAGAAAACAGAAACGGCTAAGCGAAGACAGACAAATAACAAATTATCAAAGTGATATTGCATGTCATAGATCGTCATTCAGCCTGATGTCAGTGCGAATATATACACTGTATTGACAGTTGTTATCGTTTGCTTTATATGCATATATCGGATGTACGGTAAACGTAAGTTTATAATTATATACGAGAGGTTTATGGGTCCATGTTGCTCTTATCTAGTTGCTAATATTTTTCATCCCAAACTGGAATATAATCATTGGCACATCACTAAAAATGTTCCATAAATTGCACCTATGGTTGGAATGAGTATGTTATCATTGTTATTAAATACAAAATGTATATATAGTTCGATTTCGAGCATTGAGCCGTGACTGCACTTTTAAAGTTTAATCAATTCGCCGATAAAGCTTGTTACGGCATTGACTAACTGTGTTAAATTGCCAATTGATAAATTACTCATATTAGTAAGTATCATATCATTAAACCATGACTATTGAAATCAATAAATCACGGGTTACCCGCCCAAATAGAATCGTCTTTAGAAAAGGTCATGGCTCAGGGTTCAAAATTGAACTATAGTAGATCGTAGCTAAGGCCATACCAAATCATTTCGTCATTTAGCGTCCGAGGACGGATAGGTTTGAGCATCTTGGAAAAGATTAAGTAGATAGATAGGTTCGGCCTTTACGTCCTACTGCGTAATGTATAGGTTAGACTTTGGTCAATCAAATGTAACTTATAGACTGTTTTGTATGTTAACATAATTATTACATAATTTGCCTTTGATATTAATGAAGCAATCACCCATACTTTTGAGCATTTATTCCTTGACATTCACATAACCGCAAGATTCACGTATAGACTCAATATGTTTGTCCAGACATATTTGACATTTGAATTTACAAGTATACAGAATACTGACGGTTCGTTAAGCTTATTTTTGTGTATCCGTGTTTAAGTTTGTTTCCAGTACTGTTAGACACTATTGGGGCTGTAGAAACTTATGTTAAGAGTCTGTCTGTGTGTTGACACACACACACATCGGGAGCTCTATGACAAGTAACTTATTCACAATGGGCAAGGACCCTATGTTGGAAGACAGATAATCTGAGACTGTCTGTGACCCTGTGACAAGTAGCTAATATGTGACGGTCTGTGGCAAGAACTCTGTGACAAGCAGGTAATTTGAGAGATATTGTAACTTCAATCTTATAGCCTTGTGATGTTTTCATCTTCATTATTGGATCACAGCACCAGCAAATAACAAGATTTCCTGAGATTGTTTTTCTCACGGTTGAGTATGTTTATATCGTCATAAAACCTCCCACAACCAGGTGCTGTTAGAATCACGCCCACATCTTTACTGGACTTGTCGGAACGATTGTCTGATATTTAACAAATGTTTATTACGAAGTTGAAAGTTTTTGTAGTAAATGTTTCTATGGTCATAATATTTGACATATTATGTATCAGTATACTGTATAGCGGGTATATTTCACGGTGTCCAATTTTCGCGTTAATTGGATCCTTTTGAATTCACGGTGTCTTGAATTCGCGCTAACGGCCTTGACCGCGAAATTAAAACCTTGTTGGTAAACATGGAAGGGGTGGTAAACGTTAGAGTACGAGTATAATAGTCACTACTGATCTCGGGGTTGTGGGTTCGAATCCCGGGCTGGCCATCTAAAATTACTGACAGTATCTTGGGTGAGACTTTAAACCGAGGTCCCATGTATGGGTGCTATAAATATGGCATGCAAAAAGAACCAGGGATGCTTCTGGAATAAGGGTATCTTCTGTATAATGCACTATCCCCCCAATATTAAAAGTCTTCTGGAGGCCTCACCCATAAGGATTATCCGGTGGTGAGGATAAAGAAACACAATAAACCAAACATACTGATAATTAACTGCTAACATAAGAAAAATATGTAGATCTATTTACAAACAAATCATTATTTCGGCAAACATTTACACGTTCCGCAAACAAAACTGTTATTGAAATTGAACAAGTGTGATGAAACGACATACAATTCAAACCTTTAAACGATATTGATATGCATGCATAGAGATTTAAACATGTTCTTTACAAATATCCAATTTCTAACCATACTTTATACATGTCGTAGTTTATTTATTATTACTGTAATTTACAGAAGCGACACAATGTGTCGTTTTACAAGTACGTCTTGCAAAGTAATGTTGGATTATTTCTTAAAGTTCCTTGATGCATTGTCTCCCTTTGTAAAAGTTGTATATTTTTGGTGATTATTTCGCGGGGTTTAGATTTCGCGCATTCGTTGTTGACCGCAAATATAGCGAAAATTAACCCCCTGCGAAATATACCCGCTATACAGTAATCGCTATGTTTCTAAACCATTGACCCATTCTTAAACTAAGCCAGAACCTCAAATGAGTAGCTTATCTAAGTCCGGAAACGGAATGTTTCGATTATAAAACATTAGTGTCTTTGTTAACATTGCATATTAAACTGCCTTACCTAATTATTCAGTTGCGTTATGTGCTGTGGTATTTTATATACTAATAATACAAAAGTTTGATTGTATTTTTGGTTATCGGTTTAAATTACTTGTATTATAGTGTTCCCAGAAATTATTGAGAATTTTTAAGGTGTTTCCAAAACGGTGTAGGTATTTCTTTTGAAAAAAACAAAACAAATGTCCATTAGTGTAAGTTAGGTATGCAAGACCATTGTATGAATTGCCAATGAATTTAGTTCAGAGAATGCAATGGTAGTCACGGCAACAGGAATTTTAAGCCAGAAATCGTAACAACATAGAAAATGTAAAATCGCCTCGCATGTAGTTAGTGGTTGGTCAAATATTTGTTTTCGATGTCAGGATTTTTATAACACCACTTCATCGACATTCCTGGAAATTCCTTACCTTTCTAGACAACCCTTGACACTCCTATCCAACCCTCGGTATTCCTCGTCATTTTATTGCAATTCTTAGCCTACCCTCGGCATTCCTTGCCAACCCTCTGTATTCCTCGTCATTCCTCGCCAACGTCATTCCTCATCATCCCTCCGCATTCCACGCTAACGCTCTACAACCTCGCCATTTTATTGTCACTCCTCACCAACTTTTCGACATTCCTCGTCATTCTATTATCATTCGTCGCAACCCATCGACTTCAGTCGTGAACCCTCGTCATTCCTCGTATTTCCTCTGTCTTATTAGAGCTTTCATTTCTGAAGCAGGATTTGGTAAATGGTTTGAAATATTACTTTGTGTCAGGTCTGATTGTGTGTTGCTCCGAGAGACTGGTTAAGTTGGCGGTGTGTGTCGGTCAGGCGAATTTTGCAAGAAACCGTGACGTGCCAATGAAATATACGTCTCCAACATCCCTTGTCTTGGTAATGTAAAACAATATGTTTGATAAGTACACTGTGATGCTTACTGTCTGTTTGCATCGAGGCGAATATAATTTGGATGACTTAATTTTTGTAATTTAGTTGTCAAATTTCATTGAAAAGTATACGAGTATGTTACATATTGTAATTTATTTATCATTCCACAAGTTCAATGTATCTACTGGTTAATAACCACTAAATACGCGGACCAAAATCAGATACACTCAAATAGTCCGGTAAAAACTTTGGATCGACTGGAAATGGGTGTATGTCTTGACTAATATGCATCAGAATCATGGAATTAGGTTTAAATGTTGTGTATGCATGTATTTGATCTAGTACAATTATTTTATTCAGTATTTGGCATTCTGGCATGAATATGAAAGTGAAAATAGGGTTAGGGCTAACGGACTTTAGGTCAATCCGTACGGGTGTGAAAATATGTTCACCGCGTTTGACGAACCAACGCTTTCTTATATGATACATGACCCCCTACTTTTTTATTTTCTTGAAGCTTAATGCTATTTCTATTGATTAATAGATTTTGAGAGGACCCATGCACAAAAAGTTGACATTTTAGTTGGCTGACATTGCTCCCTTTACATTGAGTTTAACAACAATTCTATTTGGTGGTTTTTGACATGAATATACGCACGTGTAATTTTGGCAGGTACAAAATTTGCGGATGCAGCATTGCTCTTAACACTATATTTTCGGAATTGACCACTGTAACAAGATAATCAATGATCAATATTTGGATGTACAAAGTTATATCAAATATAAAGCAGTACTTAATTATAATACATTGTGTTTTATCTAAGAAAATAAGAGAGTAGCCACGCACTTACACTCTGGCATTATATGTTGAATACGCACATGTTGAATCAAGGAGCATTTTAAATAAATCCTGTGTCGGAACACTCTTTATTTGTATTCAAAATTATTTATATTTGCAACATATCCGGTACATCCATGTTTATCCACGAAAATCGATAACCCCTTGATAAACGAATTCAAAGTGCTTTCTGCGCTCTGCGTTCTTTCAAATAAGAAACGACAGATCCCGGTACTATTCAAGCTCCGTTTGCTTCCCGGGAACACCTAGAGGTTGTTTCCAAGTACACACAAACTGACACACGGTCATCAGGACCGGATGTTTTCTCTGTATTAATATACAAAGGTTAGTATAACAAGGTGACTTGTGTAACATTATAACATACCAGGAACACATCAAGTTTCACTTTCATCTCTCAAGTTTCCAGGTTCATTGTACGAGTAAGATGTTTTAGTAATTATAACATTAATAAATACTTCGTCAAAACACGTGTATTATCCGACCTGTGGTGACGAGGTTCATCAGGCAAGCACTATGTTGTGATACCACACGTAGCTTGTATTCTAGATTACAAACCTTCATTAGATTCATAATTAACATCATCATTAGTCCCGTGAAGAGAGTCATAAAATCTGGTTTTAACCTACATTCCGACTGCATGGTACCAGGGAGTTCAGAGAAATGAGGTCACATAAGACTGGAATTCCGACAATTCAAGAACAATTGTAATAATTACGGATATACTGTGTAATAGAGATCATTGACTAGAATTGTATTGTATTAACAAAGTGGTTTTATTTCCCTATATATTTGCTTGCCAAAAACAATCACAGCTAGACACACAATTAACATAGGAAAACAAATAAACTTGTAAATTTGCAATAAAATGGTACTTTGTAACTGGAAACACAAATCGTTTACTCGGGAATAATTTTCTCAGTGGGGAAATAGTTCGGAGGCTTCTATGAGAAGTAATTATTATAAATAAAACCAGCAGTATTGTTGTTTGATACAGTACAACAAAATAGATGTTAAATCACCTCCCATGTAGTTACTGTTTGGTCAAATGTTTGTTTTCGATGTTAGGATAATTTACAACACAACTTCATCGACATTCCTGGAAATACCTCGACATTCCTAGCCAATCCTCGATATTCCTAGCCAACCATCGGCATTCCTAGTCATTCTTCGCCAACGCTCGGCATTCCTCGTCATTCCTCGCAAACGCGCGGCATTCCTCGCAATTTAAAACCAACCCCCGACCTCCCTCTGCATACATCGCCATTCCTCGCTATTTCTAGCTAACCCTCGACCTCCCTCTGCATACCTCGCCATTCATCGCTATTCCTAGCTAACCCTCGACCTCCCTCAGCATATCTCGCCATTACTCGCCAAACCACAGCGTTCTTTGTCATTCTACACCACCCATTACCACCTTTCGTGATTCCTCGTCAATATTCGACATCAATGGTGTATTGAGAAAATTAAAAAAGTGTTGGGATTTTATTCATTCTTATCTATTTGCAAAATCGTTAATATAATGTATAAATGTATGTTTAAGATTATAAAATTACAATGCACCTCACTATATCGATGATTTAGAATGAGAAGGTCGTAAGCAGAATTTGTTGTTACTAGAAATAAATATGCGAAATTTACCCTGACACAATGTTTTAACTTCAGTTTGGTCAACATGGCAAGTTTAGGATTCCTTGAAAATAGGCCCTTTAGAAGAAATGCTGATTTTAGAAATGTATCAGTCTTATTAGGCCCTAGGTAGTACTAAAGACATTCTCATTCTATGCCAGCAATATGTAGATGATATTATCAACTTACCATACTACAGATGGGACATACATTTGTTTGGCGTCTAATGAATGCAAACAGTTGTAATGAAATAGATAGTTAATTTACCGAACGCATGAATGTCTGATACAATCCATTGGTAGCTAAATTGTTCTGACTACCATCATCTATTCCTCTGATCTGGTTACAATAATAACTGTTTCAACGTATATTTCTTATTTTCAAATGAGCCTTGAAAAACAAGTTCCATCAACCATTTTAATACGAGTATTGGGAAATAAGCTGAGCGCCCAACATTGCTTGAATACATTTGAATATGTTAACATGTTTTTTTTTTAAATTGGCCTGCACCCATTCACCATATGTCTTATTGCTTATATTCATTTCATTAACAAAACTACCATCAAATGTTCAATTTCACATACAAACAGATCGATATTGTACCGCCATGCCTCGGTGCTCATTATTTCAAAGACAAATCAACTTTCGATTGATTTTAGACATTTTTAAAAATACAATGTGATTTAACAGAATGGTGCAAGAAATATTCTAAGTCTTTAGTCGGTGTAGTTAGACGATTGGTTAAGTTTATGACATTATTTGAAGAAAAATAGAGGGACTGCACCGTCTATCTATAGGTACGCCAAATTCTTAGACAGATAGATGTGCAGTTATTATAATAATTACATTTCGTAATCTTGTTACCCTTTGATTTTTGATATCTTTAAAATGATACAGTCTAGACACAACATTATTTACAGTTATCTGTCAAATATTAAATTGAATTCCGTAAACATTCAAACCTATTTTTGACTACGAGGTGCTAAGTATAACCAGTGTTCTCTAGTAGTTATCGATTTATTTCACTTCCCAGACAGCTATAATCAGGTATGGATCAAATTCTATAATTCTTAGGTATGGGGTTCCCAAAATAAACATTGTTTTCAAAGTATAATTTTATGCAGTTCGTAAATTATTAAACAAATACTTTGAAAAAAGCGCCGGGGTGTCACTTCTATTTCGTCATAGTAAATGTATTCAGGGATGTTTTTCCTAAGGCTTAGATTATGTATTGGATGATTTTGTTTGTAAATTGTTTCAGGAAAATTCGTTATAATTGAATAAAAATTTCACAGACATGCCCCCTGTGTCATTGTACGAAAAGCCAAAAGGTAACACAGACACCTGGCACATATTGTTGTTATTACACTACAGAGAAATTATTAATTTTAGTAGGGCAATATCTCTAGCTTATTGATTTCGTAAGTGTTTGTTTTTGCACCTGCGTTACTATTGAATATTATACTCTAATCAGATTATATTCAAAATGTAAATTCACAAATGTCTCATGAATAATTCTTTGGTATTTATGCGCAAGACAATTTATCCTGAAGCTGATGTGCCGCCAGCATACTGTCCTACCTTTTTTGTCAAACGATTGGTTCCTCTTTTGTTATCAAAAGCGCATACCTCTACTTTGGTGGCTCCATTGGTAACCCGATTGTCGCGTTTGGTCATCGTTGTATCGGGTAACGATGACCCACTCAGCAAATAGCTAAATGTTCTACTAGAATTTCGCAATGTCTGGCAATCTAACTATGAAACGTTTGAAAAAGGATACTACAATATTTTAATCATTAAGAACACAAGAGCGATACAAATCACAGAATATCCAAAATATGCAACAAACAGTTATTACTTGACCGAAATTGATGGACTTCTATCAAGTGGCCCTCGTATATGAGTTGTTTAAAACAATTGTATTGAAACATGTAACTTTCAATTGAGGATGTCTTTATTGTTCGATCTGCTGAACCTGAAGGAGTTTAGCATGTTGAATGACGCACTCACGCACTTGTCCTAATGTAGCATGTGCTTAAATTGCTGACGTTTGTGTCCATGTTTTAGAAATCCATTTACAATAAATGTACTTACGAATAGAAATATTTCCGATGTTCTCGTGTTTAAGTCAACAGCCTATAGATCTTATTAACCTTGTATCGAAAACCGTGATATAAATGGCTGGTTTTAGTCAGACATTAACCTTATTGCGAAGTTCTGGCGCTAGAGGTCCAAAATTGCAGGATGTCCGATTTTACAAAGCAATTATAGAATAGTCATATTGCAAACATTCGGCAGTGCCGTTTCTCTAGAGGTTCAACGTTTCGATAAACTAATTCAAATTCCTCGTACATTCACACGCATTAAAATGTCATTGCTTCGAAATAACACTTCAACTAATATCTACTTATCACATTTGAAACAGATGTAATTTGAATTACAACAATCACATTGACGGCAAACTATGATTTATATTGACATACAAGAGAATAAAAGATGTTGAAAGACTATTGCAATTTCAGACACAGACATTCTTATGCGATTTATCATTATTTTATTGTGCAATTTAAATTACATTGTGATAAGAATATAATTACATTTTGTATCCAATATAGATTGACGCTTACATGTTGACATAGATAGACGCGAGTTGCATACCTCAATGAATTTTAACTTTATCTTTTAAACATATCTTGCTGATGCATTGTTAAGTAAGTTGTTGCAATTATGTTTTGATAGATATAATTGAATACATATTATTTCTCTGGCGACACTAGTCAAGTTCAAATCACTAAACTTCTAAATTACATGTTGATGAATTTAAAAACAAATCGGTCAATCTATTTCAAGACATGGATTTAAAAGTTTGGAATTTGCATGACGTCACTTTAACTGCTGCAAAATGACTAAATCGTTTTGTACAGTTTAAAATGTATTATTATTATTAATTATTGGTAAAACGTATTACTCACAGTGTAAGCTAAACAACCAACTTTGGCTACAATGCCAATAGATTGGTAGTAGGAATTACTCAAATTAAGAACATACGATTCACCCATTACGACATTATAACAATATAAGTGAAAATTCAAAAGATTTGCTCGTGTTGATCAAACTGTCGCGAATTTTCAGTCACACCGCCTGATGGAGAATCAGTTTTTCTCCCTTATTGCTACACGTACAGATAAGGTAAATGCACGTAAATGTTTGGAAATAGTGCACTGCACAAACCCATTAGTTTAATGAAATATACCCTGTAGAATGCAATTCGATGTCTCGACGGTGAAAATAACATTCCACTCAAATTACGGCATTTTGTAGATTTTGTCGACTGCAAATGGCATGATAGCTAAGGCTTTTTAACTTAAATATTGTTCCGAGTTATTGTCACCAAAATTAGCAAAATAAAGCTATATATTTTCCTCGAAAGAGTAATATAAAATAGTTCATGCAAAATCTAATAACAAAATAATCACGCCTAAGACGACTTGTATGCATTACGTTGCCAAACATTATAATGGCCAGTCTGCTTTTTAACGCATGTTTGCAGTTTTGGCGACACTAATCACTAAATTGTTTTTTATTTCAAATCTCTCTATTCCATGTTGATGAATTTAAAAAGAAATCGGTCAATCTATTTCAAGACATCGATTAAAAAGTATGGAAATAGTGTGAGGTCACTGTGACTGCTGCAAATATGCTTTTGCATGTTTGCAGTTTTGGCTGATAAAGTTTCATTTCATTCGACGATACGAACAGAGATTCCCGTATCGACATACAAAACAATGCTCTACAATATTGCATGTCTATAAGAATCAGAAAAGATACATACAGCCTCAAAAGGTTGGACAACAAAGTAACAGAAACAGGACAACTTAAATAATTCCTGAATCCAAATTTAGCTTTAATTAGGTTTCTCTAGTATCATTTTTACGATATATATCATCTATGAAGACGTTTTTAGACTGATTAATATAAATTGTAAAATCTGCTTATTCATATTCATTTCCCACATATCCGCAACAATACTAAAATGTAATACCATTTAGTTATGGCAGTTAAACATCTCAAGGGTTAATGAAATGTTATCTGGAATTGATGTATTGTTATAAAATTATTCAAAACTTGTCCATAAACATTATCTTTCCTTATTATACGCGCCCTGCTTTTAGAGACATTTTAATCAAGGTGCCCTGTGTGTGATTATCTTTTCGGAAAATAATTCTATGTTCATTCATCATCGAAGCAATGGGATTTATAGGTTATAATACATGTACAAAAGATCCTTTATGTGAATTGCTTTCTTTGTCCCACATAATATTCAGCCAAACTTGGCATCGGTAAAAAGGAGCTCTCTGTCGTACGGCGTCACATTTTATTGAATTATATGTAGCGAGGTAATAACTGAAATGGGGCAATGTCAGACATCAATGTCACGACCTTAACATTAGATACACACGTACGTGTACATTTATTACAACAAGTATTTGGACGTAGTAAGTAAGCTTCAGAAATTACTGGTCTTTAGAATACCACCAGACGGTCTATTAGAGTCGAAGAATACGTCAAACATTCACAGGGATGATGAATCGTCTGCAATTAAGCTTGTTGGATAATATCTGAAGAAATACAATAATATGTTCGAATATACGCATCTGTTATTCTGCAGAAATTGACATCTACTGGGAGAACAATTTCTCCAGTGTGTTCACTTATGGAATACAAAACAATTGAAAGCTTGCACTGCACTATGTGTGGTTGGGTTCTCTCAATACTTTCTAGTAGATTAATCCTATTCAGTAAGTTATCATTTATAGGGGATTTAAATAGCCCCGCGGAGCGGGGCTATTGAAAATACCCAGACCGTTAACAGGCGAACGTGCGTATCTTCCTTGAGTTTCTGCCGGTACTAATGCTTTCAAAAAAAGTTATTTCCGGTCAAAAATTTCAGGCAGTTTTCCGAGGTGAATGGTCATAGGAATATAAAAAAAATAGTAAGCTGTAAACGGTTGAGCCTATCGTTCTCTTTCGATTAATTATCATTTTAAAAAAAATGTGTAATAAATAAAACAAACTATTTTTAAAAAACAAAGGGAAATAAGAAGTACTCAAAAAACACGGCCCGAAGAGCGTCGTGTTTTAAACACATCGACAACCAAGGGAAGTCATTCTAGTGTATTTAATTTTGCGCGCAATTTCAGCATTTTCGTTCGTCTGAGAGCAGCATTGGTCAAGTAAGTTTGTTTATTGCTACGGATCAGATAATTAATCATTATGCCTGTACGTTCAATTCAATATTTACCCGAATTAATGTTGGTAATGATGTATTCCATATCGTTGACGTACCGGGTGATGGAAATTGTTTTTTTCATTGCTTGAGTTATTTGTTGTCCGGTGATTTTAACGAGACCATGAGACGCTCATTTACCGAAGGTTTATTTGTGGTCAAATTTATGACAACTGGGATACTTGGAGAGAAAAGATTGCAATACACCATGGTCAAAACATGTCTTGCGTCTGGTATCAGGATGGAATGGTTCTAGGTAACTGGTGGGTCACTGCATGCGAAATAGAGGCTGCGTCGGAACTGTTAGATTGTAAAATAAATATTTGGTTACGAGGAAGAAGGGATCACATATGTACGTTTACATTGACCACTTATCTTCCAGCATCTAATCCTGACCCTCAAACTAGTATTGATAATCTTTTGAACAACCACCACTTTCAAGCTTTGAAGAAAAAGACTGGTGATGATGCGCAAAATCCTCACAATTCACAAACTTTAAATTCTAAGTCTACTGGCAACGAAGAAAGCCAAAGTTCACACGCAGCCTCTGGTTCAAGTTCACCCGCGGCTACCGGTTCTAGACTTGATGACCACACATATTCATGTTCATTTTCTTTTTCTGATCATATATATCAAATCAAAATGAAGGTCCAGCTTCCTCAAACAAAACAAATTGTTCTAAAAAGAGAAAATTAATGAGTATTGCTCTGCTTTGGACAGTGAAACATCAAACAAACAAAATCACCCGGTAATTCAGGACAAACAAATTGATATCTGTAGAAAATTAGGTCTCTGGTTCCATGTCGATACTCCAGAAAATGAAACTCGGTATCAAAGAACGAATCGGAGAAACAAAATTAACAGCTGCATTAAAAGGACAGAAAAGAAATTAGGTGTCCAGTCTGATAATATTCCTGATGCACCCCCACTGACCGAAAATCAACAATTTAACAAAGCCATGGACTGTATAAGAGCCTTTGAACTGGAACAAATGTCCTATGATTTCAACACATGCTCCATATGTAATGAAACTAGATTAAATTTTCCACTCAACAAAAATTCTGCATGCAAACGATGTGCAAGAGACAAATCTGTTTTAAAATGTTTTCCGCGCAGAATAATGTGGATCCAGGTTTAATGCCTGAAGAATTAAAAGGCCTCTCCGTTGTTGAGCAACAATTGATATGCAGGATTTCACCGTGCATGAATATTCATATGCTGAAACATGGTGGAATACATGTAGCATCAGGTGGTCGCTGTGCATGATTGTTTATATTTTCTACTTCAAATTTTGTTCATGCTGTCATCACAAATGATAATAATATCTTACAGTGTCAATACTAAGTACACTCTGCCAAATTAACAATTAATGTCAGAGCTCCAGCTAGGATTGAAGAAGGGCAGGGTGCTGGGCCAAAAAAGGGCACTAGCATGTCGCACAGCGACTAGTGGGGGAGGTTGCGGGAGGGGGTGGCCCCCTCCCGCCAGGGGGGTTTGGGTGACCTCCCCCTAGAAAATTTTGGATTTGTAGACCTTCAAGATTGCTTCTCCTGTGTTTTTCTTCCTAAATAAATGTAAATTTTGTGTGACTGATTATGATGGTTTTTATATTTAGTTATAATTTATTTGAGCAAGTTTTCCATTAGAATGCTTAATTTTTTACTACCTATCTATCTATAGCTAAGCCTTGATGAAAACCAGCCCAGATCAACAGCTTTTCTGTTTGGTGCCTTTCTGTTTATACGCTCACTGCTATATTTGTTGAAATTGTAGATCATTAAGATGGCTCCTCTTGTTTTCTTACTAAATTTGGTGTAGTTGTAAGACAATATGTGTAGCAAATTTCATTTAAATCTCCCCCCCCCAATTATTTTGAGGGGCAAAACAGAACAAATAAATCTATACAGTGAGTGTGTGTTTATTAATTTATATTGATGGGTCAATTAACATTTAACAAGTTCAAAGGTGGCATTTTAGTACATTATCTGAGTATGTACTTGAAGACTGACCTTGCTGACCTGTGTTAACCTTTTAAATATCAGTTACAAAAGCTATAAAATGCTGGCATTTACTCTAGGGAGTCATCAATCACAGAAATCTTCTCTCTTATAAATGTGAGGTATTTCTTTTGAAATTTAGGGGTTGTGTTGCATAACCTTCAAGGCTATGGTCAGACTTCTCCTACACATTTCTTAGATTTTGTGAATGATTCTGAAGTGTGAATTTTTTGTTGAATAAAGCTTTTCAATTAATTGTCCGGCCCCCCCAATTCTTTTCTTTTTTTCGTTTTCATGCCATCTTGGACCACTCAAGCACACATGTGCGAGTCCTGTCATCAGTAATTGACGTTGCAAACAAATAGGTATCAAAAGTTTAAACATAATTGACTTTTAATTATTAAAGATCTTAAGCAACGGAGGCTGTTTCGTATTGTTGCAAACGTTTAACAGAGTGTTTCTCACGCTTGTAAAAATTACACGCAACACCGTTCACAAATTGACAATCAAGAAAAACAAAAGTTCGTCTGCTAATTATGTCTCCCGCTGAGTAGGTATACGATATGACATGTATCCATAGGTGTGAATGGGGCAATAAACTGGTCTATAATCCAGGGCAATCAATGGATCTGTTTATTGATGGGTATCAGTGACATAATTAAGTTCGGAAGAGGGGTTCTTATAGAGGCTAATTACGCGAGACGGTAAGTTACGAGAGAACACTTATATCAGGATGTAAAAGGGCAGGGCGGTCAAAAGGGCAACAGGGTGGATATATTTTAGGAACGGGCGATGCGCCCTGCTATTAAATCCTAGCTGGAGCTCTGAATGTCATTGTCATATAATTGGTAGCTAGTTGTCAGCAATATGTAACACTCGTAAGGGATTTATTTGACAAAAACATAGCCTGGTGACATTGCAACACGTATTGTTCATCCAAATGGTCAAATGTATGACGACTGGTTCACCACCAGGCAGTCTGGGTTCAAGTCCCAGTTTGGATTATATAGTTGTTGTGTTGCCTAGCTAAAACTTAGTATAAAAAATATGTTTGATATCATATTTTAAAAGGGAAAAGAGGGAGAGGGCTTAACTAGTTGCTGATAATTAGCGCCATATATTAACATCTAAATTCAGCTTATAATTATTTAGTGTATACCTACAAACATACCCAATCAGAATTCAGATATTCAATATTTATTAAATCCCCATTTAGGCGGTGCCTTAGTTCATATTACATTGTAATGCCAATCTCCACGCACTAGTTTTAATGTAGTGTCCGGACGCTGCATAAATAAAGCTTAATATTTGTTATACAACAGTTTATGATTGGTAATGCACCTAGAACATAAATACTACCGAAATTTGGACGTACGTAATGTATTTTTATCAATCACACCACAACCACAATATGATAGACGAGCAAACATAAGCTAACTATTTACATCTGACCCTTCATATTGTCTTATATCTGATTTTATATATTTGTTTCTTTCATTCAAGAAGAAGATATTTACAGAGTGCCATTTTACATCTGACCTGCTGGGTTACAGAATTATGATTGTATGGTTTTTAGTTAATAAGTCACCCAATCTTATCTTATCCATTTACTTATGGTACTTATGATACTTTTGACAACGCTGCAAAAATAAATATAATGATCAAAGATATCAACAAAACGACTGATCATCCCGCATAACCATTACTCTTCAGCTGGAAACCAAAACAACCATAGTTGCTCTCGTATGTGTTCATTGTGAACTACAGGCACCACAAAGGCCATCATTGGAAGTTCTACATATGGATAGCATATGTTCGAAAGTGATAACAACGGTACATCGGTCCAGCGCAAGTGTAATAATTTAACTTATGTAACTGCTTTCCATGATGATCACATGCATGCATGAACCTAACCTATCCAAGGAATAAACCACTCAATAAGTGTGTATTATATACACATTTGTAGTCATTTAGGTCACTTAGAGATTGAATGATATGTTATTGCAACCTACATTGTCAGAACAGAGCAGTTATGTTATTCTGCTCTTCTGATTAAGTAAAGATGATGTGTTGAATTTCATGTATTTTTTATCATAAGTATTAAATCAAGAAGAAAAACTAAAAGTATCACGCGAGTACACATACATGTTTAGGCTTGTTCATTGTTTAAGAGAGCCCATGTACTGAGAGCATAACTGTTTTTAAGTTGCCGATGTATTGGCATGTTTCGACGTCATTACAGTTAAAATATAGAAACACTACATGCATGTACAGCAGTTATTACTTCCATGACTTCAAAATTTGACTCTACTCCAAGATTTAAAAAGTTCAACCAGCAACACCAAGCAATATTCACATATTTTTACTGACCCGCTTACGGTTTTAATGTTGGTTTTACCCTACGCTACATGTACTTTCGCTGTGGTAAATATGCCAAACTCTCAAAGTATTCAAAATAAAACAGTTTCGCTACTTCTTCTACATGTAAACACTGCATTTAATCTCAATAAATGAAACTGAGTTCCATTTTGTCAAGGAATGTCACCATTTCCAGTCAAACAAAATTTTTCGAAAGGACTTTTTGAGTATTCGATTTTGGGTCGCGAATGCATTTAGTGGGATTTTATCTTTATCAATGTATGTGTTCGAAACGTCGGTTCTTTCTGTTACGACTATTCCGGAACAGTGTAATGGATATGTTCTATCTGTTCCCAATAAGCAGGTGGTGCAGGCAGAACAGTCCACTTTTCCAATTTGTTCGTTAATGGTTTGGAGTGGAACATTTGGAACGCTGTTCAGAACAGTTTTATTTTGTTCGTAAGTAGTTGGAACAGGAACAGCAGGAACACTGTTCCGAGTGTACCAGAACAGACGCCACGAACACACCCAATTATTACCTAAAGTTGTTCCAAGATTGAATGTTAACAATTGAGGATTTTCATATTGTTTATATCTTGTGCATTAGGTTTTGTTCGTGTTAGTTTTTTGTGTAGTTCCGTCTGAATGTACATGGGGATTGCATCCAATCCTCACAATAAGTACTTTATTGCCCCCCCCATCATGTATGAAGGAGTACTGTCCTGAATACGGAAGATATTAATTTCGTTGCATTTCCTAAAATAAAGCAAATCATGCCGTCCATTCAATTACTAGTAGCTACTTTCTCGTTTTTCTCTCCCCAATTTCGGTTCTTATTGAGTTGTTTCTACTTTATTGTTAAAATATAATAGGAGCAGATGCTATCATGCACTACAATTAATGGAGCCGGATTTTAAAGCATTTTAACAATTGTTGGAACCGTTTGAATTTGAGTGTTTCTAGATTTATCTTTGAATTTTCTGAATGAGAATGTAGTCTTGGTGACTAATTTGATAGAAGATATCGATCTGAACCAAAGAAGAGGGACTAAATGCTACACATTTGACTACACGTAAATATGTACTAGTATTCCAGCTTGTCTTTCTATGTACTGTAATTTGTTCTTCTGACTATTTGTTTCATAGAGGATATGTGCTGCTAGATAGAAGTACTGGCACCCGAGAAAATCGGGACTTGTGAGGCTTTTTTGCACGACACTTAACGATCTTTCAAAAGCACTGTTCAGAGTTTTTAGTAAATATAATGACCGCAAATTACCATATAAGCGAATAGTCGTGGTACTGCACTGCCGTTGCCGAAAATTTATTGACCATATTCGTCTATCGTTAAGGTCAGTATCGAGTTATTGTCACATACGGATAGGCTTTGAAACCCACGTAAACATAGAAGATGTTTGGCGAATGTTTGACAGGTAATCCATTGGCACATGTGATTTAAGGGTATTTATTGACAACTGGTGTCATTTCAATTGTCACTAAAGGAATAAAAAGCATACCTTACACAAGGCGGCTCGACAACCGTAAGGGGAAAACAGGAATGGAATACATAACATACGTTTGCAGATATAGTAAACTATAATTAATGCAGTAAACATAGTTGGATGCAATGACCACAGTATCGTACAACATTGCGTATACATGTAGAAAGAACAGCCACATGAAATGAATGCGTGGAGTGAATGGACTCAGAAACCGATTCAATTGTAACATGTAGCTACAGAATTGAAAAAATCTTAACTGACATTTTCTGTCAAAAATGGTAGCTATTAGGCAGGCATATTTAACAATTACGTGCAATAAGAGTTTTCTGGCTGAGAACGAAAATCCTATTTTCGTATTGCGTTTTAATCTCAGATAAAACTTCATAATCATTTGCGCCAGAGATTGACATCTTTTGAAAGATAAATGCTAAAAATAGAATTTTTGTTAAGATTGTTTTGCACAGAGTAACATTGCGATTACAAAATGTAGTACTGCTTCAGACCAACAAAAAGAAAGTGTTGTTGTAAATTGCAGTCATCATTATCTGTTGCATATGGTAACATAAATCGAATACGGAGATGTTATTTTTACGTTTTAGAAATGTATCGCTTATATTCGCCATCCTCGCAGTATTGGAAAGGTCTTCATTTATTTTCAGTATATAATCTTAAAAACACAGCGATTCCAAGAAAGAAATAATCTGCTATGATGTATATCGTATACCGGTAGTTGAATTTGTCGCAACATATAATTAAAGTCAATTTAAGCAAGTAATGATATACTTCTGTGCTTGTGGTCGCATTGACATTTGTCTTCATTATAGATGAACGTTTGATATACATCCTACAAGAATAACTTAGACGAAATCCTATTATTCTCTTACAACCAGATTATCACCTCCAAATCATGTTTGACGAGTTTTTGTTCCTGAGCAAAGATTCGTGCTCCCACTTCCCAATGGCAGTAATTGTGTTTCAGAGAATGACACGTTTGTTTAAATACTAATAAAAAGTAAGCGGTTTTAGAACTTCACAACGCATCTTGTGTCAATAATATACATGTAGATGGCAGATTACATAACAAAATATTAAATGTCTTGTCGTTATAATTGGATTTTGTCTCAACAATAATTCCCATTCTCCGAAACTCCGAATACGTTAACGATTTAGGTCACCTTCATTTATGCATTTCCACATATTCAATTTAAGCTTTAAGTCGTCTTACAGAGAAAACAATACATACATTGTATGAAGGCCGAGTCCTTGACACCCATCACAACAACAACATAACATGTTGCTTCATATAACGTAATTGGAAACGCTTGTTTTTTCTAAATTGGTTAATCTATCAAATTTTAATAATGGAAACAAAAAGCGGATGTAAAGAACCTAAGGGAATCCATATTGCATGCTATTATTCTTGCAGGGTCTTGCAATTTCAGGTGATTTGATATTTAGAGATTGCTCAGTGAAAGGCGGGTGTGGGTTAGGGTTAGGAAACAACCGAGGTGGTCCGTTAATCGCCAGGATTATTCAGTTATTGATCAAAGAGTTCCATAAATAACCGAGGTAGTTCCGTGAATGACAAATTTAATTTGATTGAGTTGTGAACTTGCTCGACGTATCAATAACCTTCTTATAAAGGTCGCTTGGCTTTTGTCTCAATGGAACCTGAATCTGCGATGTATTAATAAAACCACTCGTATTCTTATGTCTGAAACATTCGATTTCTCGATTAAGCATTACATGTAATATCTTTAATGTCGCTCCCTCTTCGATATGAACATATGACTTTCAACAGCCAATATATTGACCTTGACAAAATGTCCAAATAAAGACAACAAACACGTCAAGTCCACACTGGTGTACATTAATATAGCGTATTGTAAGTTCATAGAATATAAATATGTATGAGAATTATAAAGAGTACTTATGTTTTGACAGAAATCAAAGAAAACAGAAACGGCTAAGCGAAGACAGACAAATAACAAATTATCAAAGTGATTTTGCATGTCATAAATCGTCATTTAGCCTGATGCCAGTGCGAATATATACACTGTATTGATAGTTGGTATCGTTTGCTTTATATGCATATATCGGATGAACGGTAAAATGGAGCTATTGGTGACCATGTGATTCATTGTTAACAATTATATTTAACTACGTAAGTTCATAATTATATACGAGTGGTTTATGGGTCCATGTTGCTCTTATCTAAGTGCTAATATTTTTCGTCCTAAACTGGAATATAATCATTGGCACATCATTAAAAATGTTCCATGAATTGCACCTGTGGTTAGAATGAGTATGACGTCATTGTTATTATTATTATATATAGTAGATCGTAGCTAAGGCCATACCAAATCATTTCCTCATTTAGCGTCCGAGGACGGATAGGTTTGAGCATCTTGGAAAAGATTTAGTAGATAGATAGGTTTTCGAACTTGGTACGGCCTTTACGTCTTACTGCGTAATGTATAGGTTAGACTTTGGTCAATCAAATGTAACTTATAGACTGTTTTGTATGTCAACATAATTATTACATAATTACCTTTGATATTAATGAAGCAATCACCCATACTTTGAGCATTTATTCCTTGACATTCACATAACCGCAAGATTCACGACGTATAGACTCAATATGTTTGTCCAGAAATATTTGACATTTAATTTACAAGTATACATAATACTGATGATTCGTTAAGCTTATTTTTGTGTTTCCGTGTTTAAGTTTGTTTCCAGTGCTGTTAGACACTTTAGGGCTGTAGACATTTATGTTAAGAGTGCGTCTGTGTGTTGACACACCCATCGGGAGCTCTGTAACAAATAACTTATCCGCAATGGCCATGGACCCTATGTTGGAAGACAAGTAATCTGAGACGGTCTGTTACCATGTGACGGGCAGATAATATGTGACAAGAACTCTGTGACAAGCAGGTAATGAGTGAGATATTGTAGCTTCAATCTTATATCCTTGGGATGTTTCCATCTTCATTATTGGATCAAAACACCAGCAAATAACAAGATTTCCTGAGATTGTTTTTCTCACGGCTAAATATGTTTATATCGTCATAAAACCTCCCACTACCAGGTGCTGTTAGAATCACGCCTATATCTCTACTGGACTTGTCGGAAAGATTGTCTGATATTTAACAAATGTTTGTTTAGAAGTTGAAACGTTTTGTAGTAAATGTTTCTATGGTCATAATATACGACATATCGTGTATGGCTTATCAGTATAATCGCTTTTTTAAACCATTGACCCATTCTTTAACTAAGCCAGTTGAGTAGCTTATCTAAGCCCGGTCTACCGCAAACTGAATATTGTGATTATAGAAAACATTAATGGTTTCTTTAACATTAAATAATAAACCTTTTCACCTAACCATTAATTTGCGTTATTTCTTGTGGTATATTATATAGTATTTTATATACTTGTAATAATAAAAGTTGTATGTTAACTATCCTGTATCGCCAGCGTCCAAACGTGTTTTTTTTCATTCTGAGCTGTGATTAAAGTATGTTTGTACGCTCGGTCTTAAATACACTATTTCCCTGTATACACACTGTTGTGTTTGATTTCCGTCTACGGTCGGTTTTTGCAGAAATACAAAACAAACAACGATGCTGAAACAACACGGAGCAACAAGGATACTTCCACACGGAGGTGACCTCGCAATACATCACTATACACAGCTACTAAATTCCTTCAGAAGATTTCTTAAGCTCCGTTAAAGCAATCATTAATGAGCAGATCCATGTATGCAGCCCCTTAAACCGGTGCAACATAGACCTTCCATTATACCCTTGTGAGAATGAAAACCACCTTGAATGAAATGTCGAGATGAAGGTGTAAGAACATGCCTTACAAACAATATAAAATAGATCGGGACAAACTAAAGGTAATTTTGAAGCTCGTGTTGTTTTCAAAATCAAAATAAATCGTATGAAAAAATCTCTGTTGCCAGGTGGGTGGCTCCGTAGGTGTTCTAGCTAACTTGTAGAGTTTTAATCGACATTAATTACCACAATAAAGACGAGTTATGGTATGTAAACATCGCTACATCCAGGAATATAATATAATTACATGTATGTATTAATGTGATATTATTACATTTTAGTGTTGATTGGAAATAAAATAACTTGCGGTTCTTTCAACTATAATCATATAGAACGTATTTTGTAACGTACCTTTTAACCTACGTTCCGACTGCTTAGTCAAAGTTCAGAGAAATGAGATCACACTATACTGGAATTCCGACAATTCAAGAACAATTGTAATAATTAGCGACATACTGTGTAATAGAGGTCATTGACTTGAATTGTGTTGTATAAACAAAGTGATATTAGTGTATACTGTATAAGCTTGCCAAAACAATCGCAGCTAGACACACAATTAACAAAAAAATAGTCTTGTAAATTTATAAAACTGTACTTTGTAACTTGGAAAACAATGCTTTTACTCGAGATTATTTTTCTCGGTTGGAAAACAGTTTGAAAGCTTCTAGGAGAAGTAATTAGTATCAGTAAAACCACCAGTGTTGTTGTCTTGATACATTACAACAAAGTAGATGCTATATCTCTTCCCATGCAGTTAGTGGTTGAATTAATTTTTGTTTTTGATGTCCGGACAATTTACACTACCACTTCATCGACATTCCTGGAAAATCCTTGTCATGCCTCGCAAAACCTCGACATTCCTCGCCAACCCCTGTCATTCCTCGCCAACCCTCGACATTAGTCGCCCTCCCTCGACATTCCTCGCCAACCCTCGACATTTGTCGCCCTCCCTTGACATTCCTCACCAACCCTTGTCATTCCTAGCCCACCCTCGACATTAGTCGCCCTCCCTCGACATTCCTCGCCAACCCTCGACATTAGTCGCCCTCCCTCGACATTCCTCGCCAATCCTTGTCATTTGTCGCCCTCCCTCGACATTCCTCGCCAACCCTCGACATTAGTCGCCCTCCCTTGACATTCCTCACCAACCCTTGTCATTCCTAGCCCACCCTCGACATTAGTCGCCCTCCCTCGACATTCCTCGCCAACCCTCGACATTAGTCGCCCTCCCTCGACATTCCTCGCCAATCCTTGTCATTTGTCGCCCTCCCTTGACATTCCTCGCCAACCCTCGACATTCCTAGCCAACCCTCGACATTTGTCGCCCTCCCTTGACATTCCTCACCAACCCTCGACATTAGTCGCCCTCCCTCGACATTCCTCGCCAATCCTTGTCATTTGTCGCCCTCCCTTGACATTCCTCGCCAACCCTTGACATTCCTAGCCAACCCTCGACATTTGTCGCCCTCCCTTGACATTCCTCACCAACCCTTGTCATTCCTAGCCCACCCTCGACATTAGTCGCCCTCCCTCGACATTCCTCGCCAACCCTCGACATTAGTCGCCCTCCCTCGACATTCCTCGCCAACCCTCGACATTAGTCGCCCTCCCTCGACATTCCTCGCCAATCCTTGTCATTTGTCGCCCTCCCTTGACATTCCTCACCAACCCTTGTCATTCCTAGCCCACCACCCTCGGAATTCTTCGCCAACCCTCGACATTTCTCATCCTCCCTCAACATTCCTCGCCAACCCTTGCAATTTTTCGCCCAACATCGACATATATCACCCCCTCGACATTTGCTATGTCATTCCTTGCCAGAACTCGATCTCCTTCGGCATTCTTCGCATACACTCGAGCTTCCTCGGCTTTGCTCGCATACGTTCGACCTCCATCTGCATTGCTCACCAACGTTCGACCTTCCTTGCCATACGTAATGCGAATTTCTCGACACCCCTAGTGCAGTGTGCAAATTAATGAGTACTAAATACAAAGCAGATAATCAGATTCTCGTCTTGTAGTTTAATTGCCAATCGAAATGTTTCAACCTTAGCATATACTTGTATTTATTATAATCATCAATGCAATTTACCCTGTTAATGTGCTACCAATTTATATCTTTTTAAATTATTGACTTCTATAAATGTCGCGACACAAAAACCTTTTAAGTCTGATGAGAACAATAGGCGAAAGGAAATTACTCAGAGTTAAAGGTAGAAATCTACTAGTATGTAATGCAGAATACAAGACTATTTTTATTCGCGTGTACAATTCTGTGAAATGTATTACGGACAATATTGTATTATACAGTTTTAAATATGTTAAATTGGTTATTAACGGAATGTTATTGACCATTACAATTGTATGACTGTTAATGCAAGGCATATTTAAAGGGTTAGTAGTAATACAGTACCCTCGGCTGATAATGTAAAATCCAACACAAATATTTTAGCGGATTTAATTTACGATATTTGTTATAAGCATTGTATTATTATTTATTGAAAATGATGTTTCGGAGTCGTATATATAATTTACAAGATTGCCGAGGAAATAAAGAATCTGAAAGTAAAATAGTTTCAGCATTGTTACATATCTCGTCAGTTTAATGTCATAACTGTCTCCTTGCTCCGAGACGGAAACATGTTTGGTGACTTAATTATGGTAATGTAACTGCCAACATGTCTCTGAATAGTATACGTGAATCTTTTTTTTTTTTGAGTTTTGGAAAATTTATTAGGATAGCACATAAAATATATTACATACAAGCTCTTTGGCTTTTTCAATGACTACCTTAACAATATTTAATTGAACTACAATGAAATAGTTGTAATATACAAGTTGCTGAAAAGAAAATACAGTATATGAAAAGAGACATTTGATTAAAACATAAACGTGTTCAAAACAGTACATGTAGTTGTTTCACATATCATAAGTTACATGGTTAAATATTACTGAATGTGTTGAGCCCATCACATCATTGAGTTAGTCTAGTTAAAGCGAAAGCGAAAGTAGACTAGAATAACTCGATGTGCAGTTGTAAATCAGAAGAAAATGGTCAAATATTAACGCTTAAGGATAAGCATTTTAACAATTGATCTATGAAGAGGTGAAGGGGAAGTGTTTTTGTGTTAGTGTTTATATTAATGATAGGTGTTTATTGAACAGTGTTATAAAGTAATCTTCGACGTTTCGTTGTTTTAGAAATGCAGCGAAAGTGTTGTATTCGCTTGTGAAGATATAGTACAGATTGTTTGTGTTTTTCCAATTTTCACTTAGGAAATACGCTTTGCTGATACAGAAAGCTATTAGCGAGAGTATTTGATTGATATAAAAATATTTAGCGTTACATATTTTGTATCCAATTACAATGTTTTTAAGGGTTCGCAAGTTTGTGTTTACACCGCAGATATTAAATATTCTTTGAATCTCAGTCCATAATTTGTTAGTTTGTGGACATTCAATAAAAAGGTGGCTGTATGTTTCGGTAATGTTACATACGTGACAATTTTTTGTTTCGGATAATTTCCATCTGTATCTTAATTCATTAGTAGTCAATATATTTTGGAGGATTCTATACTTGCATTGTTTTACTCTATTATCTGGGATGGCGTGTATAAAGCCATATACTGTGGACCAGTCAATATGTATATCTAGTTCTGATTGCCAGTGGTTATGCATATATGGTTTTGTAAACTTGGTAGAAACGAGGTATCTATATATGTTGTTGCTTTTAATGTTTTCAAGTTTTAAATTATTTATTTTTATTTCAAGTGATGTATTAACTAAGGTTTGTCTTGAATCTGTGGATTTTAGGCATTGTTTCCATCCTTTCGGAATGGATTGTAGAAGTTTGCTATATTCGGATATCCAGTTTCGTTTGTTTATAAGTTTGTCTCGAATATGATGTGAGCAAAGTAGTCCATCTGCGTCGACTAAATCATTGATAAAGAGTATGTTAGAGTCTATCCAGTTTGTAAATACAAGACTTTTACCATTATATTGTATGTTTTTATTTCCCCATATTATTTCCTTGCGTATTTCTCGGAAATGTGTGACTTTTTGACTATGTCTATTATTTAGATGTAACCATACATTTACAATGTCTTCATAAAATGTAGGTAGCTTTAGGTCTAGAAGTTTTTTGTTGTCACAATTCATGTGGAACAAAAGAAAATTTGCGCCATATGGTTTAAAATAAACTTTTGGTATTAATTTCCACTTTGCGGTGTTGCTATTATCACACATAGCTTGTATCCATTTTATTTTTAATGATTTTATATATGACTTGATGTCTATCATTTCTAACCCACCAAGTCTTTTTTCGCCAATGATCGTTGTTCGTTTAATTTTGTCTCTTTTGCCATTCCAAAGAAAATTGTAAAACAAAGTTTCTATTTGTTTGATGACATTGTCTGGAGTAACTAATGAATGGAAAAGATAAGTGAACTTCGGTAGCAGGAGTGATTTTAAAACTTGTATTTTGCCAAAGTAGGTTAGTTTTCGTTTGTTCCAATTTAGTATTGATGTTTTGCATGACTCTATTTTTTCATTCCAGTTCAATTTGTTACATGCTGTTTGGTCCGTTCCAAAGTAGACGCCTAGTGCTTTTATAGGCTTGTTTTGCCATTGTATCCCACCAGGGGAACGATTGCAATTTTTTAGAGAGCCTATCCAGACACCTATTGTTTTTGTCTTATTCAGTTGTAGACCTGATAGCTTGCCAAAGTTGTCAATAATAGTTAGAGAATGTTTAACTTCTTGTTCGGATTTAACGAATAAAGTCGTGTCGTCTGCTAACTGAGATATTTTTATATTATCTATTTCATTTAGTTGTATACCTTTAATATTTTGTGAGTTTCTTACATTGATAGACAGTAATTCTACAACAATAATGAAAATTAATGCTGAAATAGGACACCCTTGTCTTATTCCGCGTTGTGGATTAAAGGATTGCGATCTCCAACCATTATTTAGTATACATGTTTTTATATTTGAGTACATTGTTTTAATCCATTTTATAAACGAGTCTTTAAAGCCGAAATGTTTCAAGGCACTAAACATGAAGTTCCATTCAACGGTGTCAAATGCTTTCCTAAAATCTAAAAAGAGGATAGCGCCTTCGATTTGTGATTTTTCTGAATACTCGATAACATCTTGAATTTGTCTAATGTTATTTCCAATGAATCTAGTTTTGATATAGCCTTGTTGGTCAGTGTTAATTATTTTATGTATTACTTTTTGTATTCTGGTTGCTAGAACCTTTGCAACAATTTTGTAATCGTTATTTAATAGGGTTATTGGTCTCCAGTTTTCTAAGCTATGTGGGTCTCCTTTTTTATATGAAAGAGATAACACACCTAATTTTTGAGATGCGGATAATTCATTTTTCATGTATCCTTCATTAAGAGAGTTTGTTACTAGTTTTCCGATCTTATTCCAGAAATGCCTATAGAATTCGCAGGTAAGTCCATCTAGACCCGGGCTTTTATTATTATGCATATTGTTTACTGCATGTTCGCATTCGTTTAAGCTAAGAAGACCTTCGCAGAGATTCGCTACATTATCATTAAGTATATATTCTGGTTTTGTCGTGATGAGATAATCATCGATAACTTCTTGACATTTATTATTTGAGGAATAAAGGGTTTTGTAAAATTTGACCTCTTCTTGTAGTATTGTTTTAGTGTCTGTTATAATACGATCGTTTACTTTTAGTGTATGGAGTGTTTTCCTTGATTGTCTTGACCTTTCAAGATTCAAAAAATATTTTGTATTTTTTTCTGAGTAGTTAAGTTGAAATATTTTAGATCTTATCTGTGCGCCTTTTGCTTTATCATCGTAGTATGTTTGTAACTCTAATTCGATTTTTCTTATATTTTCTTTTATGATGTTAGTATTTGGATCTTGTTCGTATAGATCTGAGAGGTTTTTTTCAAGATTTATAATTCTGTCGTTCTTGTTTTTCGATTTCCTTTTTGCATAGTCTTTGGTTTTGTTTTGGATGTCAATCTTACAGAGTTCCCACACAGTTTGTTGTGATTCTTGTTCAATGTGTTTGGTGTAGTTATCTATGACTTTTGTAATATATTCAGTGTATTCATTGTCTTCTAAGAAACTGTTATTAAATTTCCAGTATCCTTGACCACGTTTCGATTGGGGAGTTAGTTTCAATGATATTGCTTGGTGATCTGTGAATGTTATAGAAGCAGGTCTTATATCTGAACTAAGTACAGTTGGGGTTAAGTTTTCGTCTGTTAACCATAGATCGATCCTGCTTTTTTCGTAACCGTTTGTTCTTCTCCAAGTATACTGCTGTTTATGTTTATTTAAAACCCGCCATATGTCGCTTAGTTTGAGAGTATTTATAAGATTAGTTAGTGTTTTACATGGTTTCGATTGTATTGTTTTAGATATCCTATCTTCACTGGTGAGTGTTTCGTTGAAATCACCTCCAATGATGATGAAACCTTGACCATGGTCATTTATTAATTGGTGTACATTCTCAAAGAACTTATTTCTGTTATTGTTGTTGTTATATGCATATATATTGATTAAAGTGTATATGTTGTCTTCAATTGAGATATTCATAAATACGTATCTTCCATTTATACATGATTTAGATTCAATTAGATCGTAATTTAATTTTTTGTTAATAAGAATAGAGCATCCAGCACTTGACGAGGTACCGTAGGCATTAAATGAATCCCATTCATTAAATTCAACGTTAAAGTTATTTGTTATTTCTGCAGTGAAGTGTGTTTCTTGCATAAATAGTATGTCTACTTTCTGTTGATTCATGTATTCTTTTAGTCTATTTCGTTTGTTTATGTTTCTTAATCCTTGGGTGTTAAGCGATAAGAAATGTATTTTAGATGACGTCATGTTAATTGTATATCATAATTATTTAAATCTTGATATGGAGATAGAAAGACAAAGCAATGTGGAAAGACACATTGGGATAATGACACAAAACCTAGCCATGTGTAAAAAATGGAATAAATGCAGAAATGCGAACAGACAATATGAGATTATAGTATATAACATACAATAAGATGATATGAAAGACATACATAGGAGATGATATGATATGAAAGACATTGAAAAAAACGATATTCAATAAAACATGTATGGGGTGGACAGAGTATGCGGAATCGTCATGCTATGGAAACATAGCATGACGACTACACATACTGTGCAACGGGTATGCATATCACATTCAAACTTTTTTAAAGACAGTATAAGTATAGAATAATAGTAACCATTAGTATGGTATCTACTGTGCGTCAATACAATGAGTAATGATCGCGAAAACAAGTTATAGTTGTATACAAATATATTTAGGTTTAATAGTATTGAATAATTATATCTAGATTCACTATAATAACGATTGTTTGAATATATGGAACATAGAATAATTGCTAAATATTTAAGAAGTCGTTACTTCTGTGTAAGTGTATATGTGGCATCTTCAATATGCCTATATGTTCTACAAAGTATATTGCTATCAAAATAGCTAATATATTTTCAAAACGTTTGTATAAATCACAAATTCTATAATCAAAGTCCGTTTTGCAGTTCATGGTTTTCATGTAAAGGTAAGTGTTATAATGAATCATGGAATTATGTATTCACGTTATAGTTCTTAGCCTTCTTGTCCGACCGTTGTGTTCGACTATGCAGCTCGTCCACTGGTGTTGGCGGCGATCTAACAGGAGCTACGGATTGTCTACCTTTGTTCGGTGTGTATTGTCCACGGTTATTGTCAATGAAACGAATTATCGACTGTTGTACACGGTCCGTGGTCCTCGTGGAACTAACTGACCTACTCCTATGTGTATGTCTTGGCGATGTATTAACCTGGGGCGGATCCGATGGTTTACCTTTGGTATCACCTCCTGTGGGTATAGTGGATATAGCATTTTCATCTTGATTATCATCTCCAGTGTACCTCTGATATGCATCATTGGAAGGATTACTTTCACAATCCGACTGTTTATGTCCACTTAACTTGCAATAGTTACATACCCAGTCGTTGGGGCACTGATTATATTTGTGTCCGTCTTCGAGACACTTCGTGCACCGCACCTGTTTCTCGGGTTTTGTGTTTTGACTAAACTGGCCAAAGCTCATGTTATACGGTAGAGGCTCTTTTAGGGAGGAAGATTTGACGATAACAATTCTATCCCCAGTAGCACAATTTGTCAATTTACCATTGATCCTGAGCTTTTCTCTCATGTTGGAAATAACATCTAGTCCACGTAATGTTAGAGTTCGTACAATGCATCCATCATCAACAGATAGGGGAATATTTTTTATACATATTCGTGTTGTAACTTCACTGTCTAGACGATCAGGATTGGTGTTAAGAACTGGGACTACAAGTCCCCTTAATGGTATCCCCTCAGTCAACAAGATAACTTTATCAGTCAAATTGTCCAAGTAAATACGCCACATTGTCCGAACTCTCTGTAGTCTCGTTATGTGTGACAATTCAATATGGGTTCCTATAGCTTTATAGAGCTCGGTGTGAGTTAACCACTCCGATCTCTCGGGTCTCCTACCTCGGAAAAGTTCACTCTCCTTCAGAAAAACTAGCGGCGGTCCGCCATCTTGTTGGCTATCCGATATATCCGAAGTATGTACACTTTGCGGAATATCCATTTTCCGCGTTAAAAGACTTCCAAAGTGTTCCTTAAATATATTATTCAACACAGTTTCTATATTGATATGTTTAAACAGCTTAGTCCATTGAAAAGCAAAGCATTATTGCTTCTTATATTTGTTTTCTGTAACTAGTGTAGATGACACAACCTTGGTAGATGTCGCTTACACCAAAAGTATACGTGAATCTTATACAAGTTGTTAACTTGTCATTCCAATCGTTCATTGAACCTGCACACAAGTAATGCAACCCACTTATTCTGCCAAAACGAAATAACATATACCGGGTTATTGTCAAGCTATACAATTATCGCGGTTAAATTGTTGCTTACAAGCCTTTCATTTTTGTCTAATTTACCATTCATTCAAGTCGAGCAATAATTTATATTTGGATGTGAGACAGTGAATTAAAAGACTAATTTATTGTGGAAGACTTGTGACAGGCCCAATAAAGATTGACACAAAAATCATGATGGTACTACCGCCTGCCGCGAGAACATATAGTTTGTATCTTCATTACTCAGTTGTAGTAAATGTACGAACTTGTTTGATGGTGGTAATAAGACTGTTGCATTACGGAACGTGCATACATTGAGTATTAAGAACCATTTTATGAATAATCCTGTGTCAAACACTGATTGAAAAGAAACGTCATAGCGTACGCGACTTAGGAAGATGTACGCACGTATTTCAGTTAGATTGGCGGCGTGATAAATAAATGTCTTTCTTTACAATATGCATCATATTGTAGAAATTATACATACAGGGTGTTTCATACTATCTGTACATGAAAAGTAAGTCTTGTGCCATAGCTCCACGCACGGATGTATGAGAATAAATAGGATTGTTTTAGATTAAATGAATGTGGCTGTATATAGATAATGTGTGTTATAAAATATTGACGTCGTCATAATGTCTGTACTATAATTACAACCAGACCAGACAATCACATTCTACATTAGTGTAATGACTATAATGGTATTTCTGCCATATAAATCTACAACCATATTTAGGCGAGGAATTACTTACGCTCGTCATTTAAATGTATCAAACCTACTAAATATGCTGCCTAAGCATGCACTGTTGCAGATATCAAATAATAATATGAACTAAGGCACCGCCTAAATGAGGGATTAAATATATATTGGATATCTGCTAGTACATATCGGACAAAGTGAAAAGTATATAATATTTCGGCGAGCGCTGGTTGCTAGCAAACTGTTACGTAGCGCTGAAAAGTGCTGCTAAAGCGCCCTGTTTCATACGAAAGCACTTACTATATAAGCTTGGTCTTGTCATTTTCAATTTTGGCATGGGTAATATATGTTCCTATAGTTATTTACAGTAATTTTAACTTATTATGATAAAATATTGGACATGACTATCTGTGGTTTATGTTTGAAATAAGTGTAGGCATCCCTAACCTGGAGTTTTACCTGTATTATACTGATTTGTTATACATTGCAACGTAACATCATGAGTCTATTTGGCGTACTTTTGGTATGACGTCATTTCCTGTTATTTGTGACGTCATGACGTCACTTTCTGTATTGGCGCCGTGTATCCAGTACAGTAGCGCATTTCTTACTTCCCTTTGTTTTTTATAATAGTTTGTTTTATTTATTGAATATTTTTAGAGATGGTTATAATTCGAAAGCAAATGATAGGGGGCAACCGTTTACAGATTACTATTTTTTATTTTCCAAGGAACATTCACCTCGGAAAACTGCCTGAAATTTTTGACCGGAAATAACTTTTTCTGAAAGCATTAGTACCTGCAGAGACTCGACGAAGATACGCACGTGGACATTATTGGTATGGGTATTTACAAAGTTCAAGTAGCATTGTGACGTTTTCGACGAAACAGACCTCTTGCACCCATGCAACAAACATGTATATTTAGAATGCATATTGTAACTACTTGTATGAGCTCAATTACTGAATTGTTGAAAGATGTTTGAATAGTTGTGGTATTGTACATGTCATTAGCGCTCAACTGTATGAACATTAATGTAACAAATAGATCGGAAAATGGGATCTGTCAAAATTCGAGACTGTAGAATTCAGTTAATTTTAGTATCCATTAAGAAATTCACAAATATTTAGTAAGTAGTAAACAAGTACATGTGTACATGATAAATATCCATCTATTATACGGGGTTTTACGTACTTTCATAACAACGTATTATTTAAAATATTTCTAAGATACAAACCAGGCAATGGAACGTTGGTATTTGTTTGCGTAGATCTTGCACGTTAATTATCCTACTGACCACAAATGTTTGTTATATTTCCACCCACCCCTCTATGAGAGTCCATTACAGAAAAGGTCGTGACCTCATTGGAATGTTTAAATAATCCAATAAATCCATCTACCTGTCTTTTGCAAAGCAATAGAGGTATAATAACTATTCATAATTACTATTAAGCCTGTTTTGACCAAGATTTATAAATTCATGATGAGAAAACAAGCCGGGATTCCCCCTGTCGACTGGAGTGATTAAACTCTCGACCCTTTGATTATAGTCCGTCATGACAGGTTTATACCATTTTGAACTGATGTTGAAAGAAGCAACATCATAAAACGATAACTTGATAAAATATTACAATGTCTGAACATCAAATTGTTTACCATAAAAACAGACAATATCGAGCGCGTCATTAAATTTCTACTTAGCATCGAGTATCAAGGTATAAACAATTTTGTTAGCATGAAAGTAGAATGACCGAGTTTTATTCCGAGTCCTGGGTAATTCGTTGGTAGCTAAATTACACATTATTTCTGATGGTCAGCCGAGAAAATAATTAAATACATATTGGAACAACTGCTTAATGGACATTAGAAAGACTATGTCGGCTTTACCTGCTTACATAATAACAGCGCAAACGTATTGCCTTCGAAAGCTATTCTATTTGACCAGTCGTGGTGCCACCATCAATCGTCATTGTTAAACATTCTGATTGTCTGATTGAATTATAATTTTACCAAACGTTTATTAACCTTAAGCGATTTCGGAATAACGCGAAACGCGAAATATATAATATAAAGCAACACGTCGTCTTCGACACAGCTCGTAATTTAGTTATTACGATGTATGGAAAATATATTACTCTTTTATCAATCACTATCGTCGTTTTCTAAATGATGTAATGTAATGCTCCAAATAATAATGTGTGAATAACATACAAATATATGATGATAAATATGTTTTGGGCGATGAGTTATTTCATTACTAAAGGATTGCAATGTTCCAAGCAAATGATATCATAGCAGACGAGAAACTAGTTCTAGTATCTAAAGCGACAAACAGTGTAAGTTCGCTGGTCTTTGTGTGACAGCAAAGTGTCTTGCATCCATATGCACTTGGTTTCCACACGCTGTGAATAAATTATTTACCCATGCTAATGCTATTCTTTCCAAAACGCGTTGCTTGGATATTGCTTGGAAATTGCTTGGATATTGCGATACCTTCACTTGTATAACATTAAACTATTATCATATAGCGAATGCAGTTATAACGTACCATTTACCCAAGCAGTTACAAACTCAGAACCAGACAAAGGTCATGAAAATGAGGTCACCAAAGGCAGGAATTCCGACAATTCAAGAACAATTATGAAAATAAAGGACATACTGTGTAATAGAGATCTTTGACTAGAATTGTATTGTATCAACAAAGTGGTTTTATTTTCCTACATATCTGCTTGCCAAAACAATCACAGCTAGACACACAATTAACATAGGAAAACAAATAAACTTGTAAATTTGCAATAAAATGGTACTTTGTAACTGGAAACACAAATCGTTTACTTTGGAATAATTTTCTTAGTTGGAAAACAGTTTGGAGGCTTCTATTGGAAGTAATTATTATAAATAAAACCACCAGGTTTGTTGTTTGATACAGTACAACGAAGATGTTAAATCACCTCCCATATAGTTACTACTTGGTCAAATATTTGTTTTTGGTGTCAGGATAATTTACAACACCATTTCATTGCCATTCCTGGAAATAGTTCGACATTCATCGCCAACCCTCGGCATTCCTAGTCATTCCTCAAAGCCCTCGGCATTCCTCGTCATTCCTCGCCAACGATCGGTATTCCTCGTCATTCCTAGCCAACGATCGGTATTCCTCGTCATTTCACGCCAACCCTCGGCATTCCTCGTCATTCTTCACCAACCCTCGGTAGTCCTCGTCATTCCTCGCCAAACCTCAACCTCCCTCGGAATACATGGACCTTCCTTGCCAAACCTCGACATTCCTCGCCAACCCTAGACTTCCATCGGCAATCCTCGCCATTCCTAGCTAACACTCGACCTCCCTTGGAATACATTGCCCTCCTCGCCAAACCTCGGCATGCTTCGTCGTTCTACACCATTCATAACCACTTTTTGTTATTACTCGTCAATATTCTACATCCCTGGTGCATTGTGAAAATTAAAGAGTGTTGGGAACTTATGTATTCTTTTCTTTTTGGCAAAATTGTTCAAAACAATATATGCATGTACATTTAAGATCATACAATTACTACGCACTTCACTGTACATGTATCACTAGTTTAGAATGAAAAGGTCGTAAGTACAAAATTTTTGAGAAAACAATAAAGAACTGTCCGAAATTTACTTACGTATGGTAAAACAGACTGTTTCATCTTCAGATTGGTCAACATGACAAGTTCAGTCTTCCATGAAAATAGGCTTAGAAGAAGCGTCTTACGATGCTGATTTTAGAAATGTATCAGTCTTATTAGGTCGTAGGCAGTACTTACGACCTTCTCATTCTAAGCTAGCGATACATAGATGATATTATCAACTGACCATACTTCAGATGGGACATATATTTGTTAGTTATCTAATGAATACAAACAGTTGTAATTAAACAGATAGTTAATTTACCGAACGAGTGAATGTCTGATACATTCCATTGGTAGCTAAATTGTTCTGACTACCATCATCTATTCCTCTGACCTGATTACTATAAAAACTGTTTCAACGTCTTTTCCTTATTTTCAAATGAGCCGTGAAAAACAAGTTCCGACAACCATTTTAATACGAGTATTGGGAAATAAGCTGAATGCCCAACATTGCTTGAATACATTTGAATATGTTAACATGTATTTTTTTAAATTTGCCAGCACCCATTCACCATATCGATGGCTTATAATAAAAAGATCGTAAGTGCCACTTACGATCTTTTAAGATTCATACATATTTAGAATAAGCAACACAATGCGCTTCTTATGAGTCCATTTTCATAAAAATCTGAACTTGTCATGTTGACCAAAATGAAGTTGTAAAAGTTTGTTTTACCATAAGTACATTGTAAAGAGTAAATGTACGACAGTTTTTCCGTGTTTTCTCAAAATATCGATTTGGTAGTTACGACCTTCTTGTTCTAAGGCATAGATATTTCCAATTGCTTATATTCATTTCCTTTACTAAACTACCATCAAATGTTCAATTTCACATGCACACAAATCGATATTGTACCGTCATGCCTCGGTGCTCATTATTTCAAAGACAAATCAACTTACGATTGATTTAAGACATTTTAAAAATACAATGTGATTTTATAGAATGGTGCAAGAAATATTCTTAGTTTTTAGTCGGTGTAGTTAGACGATTGGTTAGGTTTACGACATTATTTGAAGAAAAATAGAGGGACTGCACCGTCTATCTATAGGTACGCCAAATTCTTAGACAGATAGATGTGCAGTTATTATAATTATTACATTTCGTAATCTTGTTACACTTTGATTTTTGACATCTTTAAAATGATACAGTCTATACACAACATTATTTACAGTTATCTGTCAAATATTAAATTGAATTCCGTAAACATTCAAACCTATTTTTGACTACGAGGTGCTATGTATTACCAGTGTTGTCTAGTAATTATCGTTTTATTTCACTTCCCAGACAGCAATAATCAGATATGGATCAAATTCTATAATTCTTTGGTATGGGGTTCCCAAAATAAACATTGTTTTCAAAGTATAATGTTTATGCAATTTGTAAATTATTAAACAATTACATTGAAAAAAGCGGAGTGTCACTTCAATGACGTCATAGTACATAAATTCCGGGATGTTTTTCCTAAGGCTTATATGATGTATTGGATGAATATAACTGCAGATTGTTTCAGGAAAATGTCTCATTGTACGAATAGCCAAACGGTAACAAAGACACCTGGCACAAAATGTTGTCTACAGAGCAATTATTAACTTTAGTAGGGCAAATATCTCTAGCTTATTGACTTCGTAAGTGTTTGTTTCGTAGCACATACGTTACTATTGAATATTAGACTCTAATCTGATTATTTTGAAATGTAAATTCACAAATGTCTCACTATGAATAATTATTCGATGTTTATGCGGTAGACAATTTATCATGAAGCTCATGCACCGTCATCATACTGTCCTACCTTTTCGTAATTTTTGGGTCAAGCGATTGTTTCCTCTTTTGTCATCAAAAGCGCATATCTATACTCTGGTGGCCCTAATGGTAACCCGATTGTCGCGTTTGGTCATCGTTGTATCGGGTAACGATGAACCAAACAGCGAATAGCTAAATATTATACTAGAATTTCGCAATGTCAGGCAATCTAACAATGAAACGTTTGAAAAAGGATACTTCAATATTTTAATCATTAAGAACACCAGAGCGATACAAATCACAGAATATCCAAAATATGCAACAAACAGTTATTACTTGACCGAAATTGATGGACTTCTATCAAGTGGCCCTCGTATATGAGTTGTTTAAAACAATTGTATTGAAACATGTAACTTTCAATTGAGGATGTCTTTATTGTTCGATCTGCTGAACCTGACGGAGTTTAGCATGTTGAATGACGCACTCACGCACTTGTCCTAATGTAGCATGTGCTTAAATTGCTGACGTTTGTGTCCATGTTTTCGAAATCCACTTACAATATATGTACTTACGAATAGAAATATTTCCGATGTCCTCGTGTTTAAGTTTTGTCAACATTCTATAGATCTAATTTACCTTGTATCGAAAACCGTGATATTAATGGCTGGTTTTAGTCAGACATTAACCTTATTGCGAAGTTCTGGCGCTAGAGGTCCAAAATTGCAGGATGCCCGATTTTACAAAGCAATTATAGAATAGTCATATTGCAAACATTCGGCAGTGCCGTTTCTCTAGAGGTTCAACGTTTCGATAAACTAATTCAAATTCCTCGTACATTCGCACGCATTAAAATGTCATTGCTTCGAAATAACACTTCAACTAATATCTACTTATCACATTTGAAACAGATGTAATTTGAATTACAACAATCACATAGACGGCAAACTATGATTTATATTGACAAACAATGGAATAAAAGATGATGAATGACTATTACAATTTCAGACACAGACATTCTTATGCGATTTATCATTATTTTATTGTGCAATTTAAATTACATTGTGATAAGAATATTATTACATTTTGTATCCAATATAGATTGACGCTTACATGTTGACATAGATAGACGCAGACACACGTTGGGTTTGCCCCCTCATCTGCGAGTTGCATACCTCAATGAATTTTAACTCTATCTTTTAAACATATCTTGCTGATGCATTGTTAAGTAAGTTGTTGCAATTATGTTTTGATAGATATAATTGAATACATATTATTTCTCTGGCGACACTAGTCAAGTTCAAATCACTAAACTTCTAAATTACATGTTGATGAATTTAAAAACAAATCGGTCAATCTATTTCAAGACATGGATTTAAAAGTTTGGACAGTTTAAAATGTATTATTATTATTACTTATTGGTAAAACGTATTACTCACAGTGTAAGCTAAACAACCAACTTTGGCTACAATGCCAATATATTGGTAGTAGGAATTAATCAAATTAAGAACATACGATTCACCCATAACGACATTATAACAATATAAGTGAAAATTCAAAAGATTTGCTCGTGTTGATCAAACTGTCGCGAATTTTCAGTCACACCGCCTGATGGAGAATCAGTTTTTCTCCGTTATTGCTACACGTACAGATAAGATAAATGCACGTAAATGTTTGGAAATAGTGCACTGCACAAACCCATTAGTTTAATGAAATATACCCTGTAGAATGCAATTCGATGTCTCGACGGTGAAAATAACATTCCACTCAAATTACGGCATTTTGTAGATTTTGTCGTACGCAAATGGCATGATAGCTAAGGCGTTTCAACTTAGATATTGTTCCGAGTTATTGTCACCAAAATTAGCAAAATAAAGCTATATATTTTCCTCGAAAAAGTAATATAAAATAGTTCATGCAAAATCTAATAACAAAATAATCACGCCTAAGACGACTTGTATGCATTACGTTGCCAAACATTATAATGGCCAGTCTGCTTTTTAACGCATGTTTGCAGTTTTGGCGACACTAATCACTAAATTGTTTTTGATTTCAAATCTCTCTATTCCATGTTGATGAATTTAAAAAGAAATCGGTCAATCTATTTCAAGACATCGATTAAAAAGTATGGAAATAGTGTGAGGTCACTGTGACTGCTGCAAATATGCTTTTGCATGTTTGCAGTTTTGGCTGATAAAGTTTCATTTCATTCGACGATACGAACAGAGATTCCCGTATCGACATACAAAACAATGCTCTACAATATTGCAGCTTTCATACGGATGACTTACCATCACATATTTAAAAAACAGACATTAAAGAAATGATAATTTGGACAGGGGGTGCAAAACTTAACTTAACCAGCCCAGCACAGACAACAGTAACATCACACAACTACACACAGATATGGCCACACACCACCCAAATGAATTATCAAAAGCCCAAGTCTAAGTTATGTATGTAACATAATATTCTTGTACCATTGAATGTGGAAGTCAAACTGAACGCACCAAATTTCCTGAGAACAAAACAATAGTAAATGCGTGTCTATAAGAATCAGTAAAGATACATACAGCCTCAAAAGGTTGGACAAGAAAGTAACAGAAACAGGACAACTTAAATAATTCCTGATTCCGAATTTAGCTTTAATTAGGTTTCTCTAGTATCATTTTTACGATATATATCATCTATGAAGACGTTTTTAGACTGATAAATATAAATTGTAAAATCTGCTTATTCATATTCATTTCCCACATATCCGCAACAATACTAAAATGTAATACCATTCAATCATGGCAGTTAAACATCTCAAGGGTTAATGAAATGTTATCTGGAATTGATGTATTGTTATAAAAGTATTCAAAACTTGTCCATAAACATTATCTTTCCTTATTATACGCGCCCTGCTTTTAGAGACATTTTAATCAAGGTGCCCTGTGTGTGATTATCTTTTTGGAAAATTAATTCTATGTTCATTCATCATCGAAGCAATGGGATTTATAGGTTATAATACATGTACAAAATATCCTTTATGTGAATTGCTTTCTTTGTCCCACATAATATTCAGGCAAACTTGGCATCGGAAAAAAGGAGCTCTCTGTCGTACGACGTCACATTTTATTGAATTATATGTAGCGAGGTAATAACCCAAATGGGGCAATGTCAGACATCAATATGCTGACCTTATCATTAGATACACATATACGTGTACATTTATCACAACAAGTATTTGGACGTAGTAAGTGAGCTTCAGGAATTACTGGTCTTCAGAATACCACCAGACGGTCTATTAGAGTCGAGGAATACGTCAAACATTCACAGGGATGGTGAATCGTCTGCAATTAATCGTGTTGGGTAATATCTGAAGAAATACAATAATATGTTCGGATATACGCATCTGTTATTTTACAGAAATTTATATCTACTGGGAGAACTATTTCTCCAGTGTGTTCACTTATGGAATACAAAACAATTCAAAGCTTGCACCGCACTATGTGTGGTAAGGTTTTCTCAATACTTTATAGTAGATTGATCCTATTCAGTTAGTTATCCTTACACATTGTAATGACAATCTACACACACGCGCATTAATGTAGTATCCGGACGCTGAATAAATAAAGCTTAATATTTGATGTGCAATACGTACAGCAGTTTATGATTTGTAATGCACCTAGAACATAAATATTTCCGGAATTTGGACGTACGTAATGTATTTTTATCAATCACACCGTAACCGTAATATGATAGACGAGCAAACATAAGCTAACCATTTACATCTGCCCCCTCACATAGTCTTATCTCTGGTTTTGTATGTTTGTTTCTTTGATTCACTAAAGTGTACCATTTCACATCTGTTTGGTTTAATATACATCACAAAGACAAACCACTGTTTATTTTTTTAATTTTAATAATACGAAAATTAAAAAAAAAATCATGAAAATCTTTTCAATTTTCTGCAAACACGTCCTCTCCTGAGAGTGTACAAGATGAGAACGATTCTAATGACGTCATACTAGCTGAATGACGTCATTTATATTAAGACTGTAGTTAAGACGGCTTGTGTCTACTAACCTGTTGGGTTTCAGAATGATGAGTTTATGTTTTTTGTTAAACAATTCCATTTTCTTACACCTTATCTTACCCTATCCATTTACTTATGGTACTTTTGTTGACAGCCATCACGAAATCATTTATGTAGCTAAAATTGCATATCATTTACAGTGTTCCTTAAAGATTTAAGGAATCAATTGACTCCTTTATTTATTGTAGTGCGTAGTTTTATTTTGTCGTTCAGTTTTGGTTGGATATTGTGTCGTATGCTATTTTTGTTTTGTGTCGCTCGTGATCGACTGCGTTTGTTGAATGTTTACTTCCCTGTAACATTCTTTATTATCTTTTCATATCACATAGATGGATCAAATGAGCTTATCAATGTTATATTTGTTTAGAAACGAACATTAACATAAAGAATAATGTGATAATAATCAAATACAGGACAGTTACAGCTCAAGCAAACATTACCAGTACCAATAATTGATATCCTACGTTTATGTGTCTGGCTCTCCCTGTCTGAAAATGGACATAACTTTTGTCTTTTGTTTGATTTCAGTGTACATTTAAACCATCATTATATGTCTTATGGACCAGTTTATCTCTTACTTGTGTTCGATGTTCAAAGTAGCGTTAATTCAGAGTCAAATATGTGGAGATGAACGCCCTGTCTAAACAATCACTTCAAACCTTTCAAGTAAGTAAAATATTACTACTGTTTATTTATCCATCTATCCCCCACTGTGTTTGGACATATTTCTGTTGTACGTCGTATGTCTCTATTATATTCGCATTATGTGTCTAACACACCAGGTCCGGTATTTATCAAATACCTTAAGTGAAAACCTAAAAATTTCTTAAAATCTAATTAATTTTCCTTAAGTATATCAGGTAAAAAGGAAAACTCATATTAACGCTTATAAACATTGTTAACATGCATTATGTAAAGAGCTACAGTAATCATGGGCTATTGTTCGTTTCTTGTAAAATATGGGCAGCTCAATATTTTAATATTTAAGTTTTCAATTAAGATGTTTTATAAATACCGGCCCTGTTTATCTCTCATCTCTCAAATGTTTCATTTAGCAATTCTCTAATTGTACCGATAATCTAGAGGAGCTGGTGTTTAATTTGTTTGTTATGAGAATTCAACCTTATCAAGCAATAAGATACCCTTTGACAACACTGCAAGTATCTATAATACAATTATTACATGATGTCGACAAAAATACTGATTCCTCTAATATTATTGTAGTGTACATAGATTTTTCCGCATAACCATTACTCTTTAGTTGACTACAAAAATATATCATATTTGCCCCTCTGTGTTCATTGTCAAAAAATGTATCGGTGGAAAATCCACGTACGGATAACATATGATCAAACGTGAAATGAACGAAAGAACTGACAAAAACAAGCGTAATGTTTTAACATAAAATTCATTATTGGATAGCTCAAGACAGTACACATGAATAAGTTTATGGTTAACTTCATTAACTGTGCACCTCACCATCTGTAGATACTATTATCAACTGACCATATCAGATGGGAAATAACTTTGTAAGGCGTCTAATGAATACAAACAGTAGCAATAGAACAGACATATAATTTACCGGATGAGTGAATGTCTGAAACATTCCATAGATAACTACGTTTCCTTGGTTACCAGCATTTCTCCGTCTGACCTGGTTCTAGTAATAACTGTTTCAACTTCTACTTTGTATCCTCCTAGTGAGCTGTGAAACACACATTTCAGCTTGAAACGGTTATATATGGTCTAGTTGGTATGTTTTCTTTATTTTATTGAACTTATTAATCCGTGTAAAGTACAACATGTACATCAATATGATCATATCGACGATGGAAATATTAGGCAGTTGCAAGAGAACTTGGAAATCCATATAAAACACATTCACATTGTGATGCACTATAAAGAACTATTTTAGGGACTATATTCGGAGTTAAAAGAAATTCGTAGTAATTGATGACACCTTCATTTGTACTCATATATGTTCCTTTGGTAAAATACTATTCAACTATTTAATAACAAAATATAGCTTAATACCAATGTAAGATAGAAACATTGGCAAATAATCACGAAACAGTACATACGTCCATTTGTATACTATTTTATATTTAATGCTTTCAATGCAAAAAGACGTTTTTGAAAATTACAAATTGACATTTAGAATTGACTGACGCACCAATTACATCACAACTGAAGGTTGTGTTGTATACATCGTCACTATCCCATATTAGAAAGTTCTCTACCCGTCAATACTTACTTTGTCGTCTTTCTCTTAGACAGTTGTGCAATAGCTAGACTTATATGTCGTAATCTGGTTAGACGTTGATGTTTAATATCTTTAAAATTACATTGTCTAGTCTTCACATTATTTACGGTTATCTATCAAATGTTACAGTACATTCCGTAAATATGCAAACTTAGTTATTTGACTACGCGATGCAATGTCACCTTCTAAAGTTACAATCACTGTTTCACGTCAACTTACAGACAAAATTCACAAGATAAAGAACTATTTCTTTGGTATAATGTTCCTAAAATTATATCCTGGAGTCATTGTTTTTAAAGTAAAAATGTTTGGAATAGATGGATAATTATCTAAATATTACACTGAACGTGTGTCTCCATGAGTAATTTTTTGCACGATTTGGTTGTTATCTTGGTTTAATTATGCAAACAATTAAGCTCACGGGAATTTGGTATACATTCACATGTAATAAATTCCACAGACATGTCCCTTGTCTCATTCTACGTACATATACAGCCTAAAGATACCACGACACCTGTCGCATATGTTTAATATCACACTACAAATAGATGATTGACTGCGATCGGGCATAGCTTTAGGTAAATCCGTTTTCAGCTGCTTCTTCATTGCACCTTATGTTAGAGGTAAGTCTGTAATCTGATTAGACATGCATGTGACATTCAAATGAACAAATGTCACATAAATTATTCAAACGTTATGCCTGAGACCATGTATTCTAATCCTATTTGGTATTATTTATATTTTTACAACAAAGTAAAGTGTATCATAATTATGTTATGACTGAAGAAGTATGCAAGAAAAACTGTTATTTCGTTGTTTGTATGTATGACAGAACAGTTGATTCCTCGGTACAACGTAGTACACCTGCGAGGTTTGATTAAAGGTCAAACACACCAAGAAACACTGAAAAAATTGTTATTGGACAAGTCTATCTTAGTGGATATTGTCATCAAGGACATAACTTCGAATTCATAAATCATCTAATTAAGTGTCTGAGTGCAATGTAACACACTGTAACAACAGAACTCTACATTTACGTTAATTTTTGTGTCTGAGCCAGTCGTTGTAACATGAAGCCGGTCATTTATATAATGGGATTTGATAAAACTCATTTAGATATATAGGATGTCGACAAACCACCGGAACAGAAGCAATATCTTAATGCGCAACTTTGTTAATGATAAGTAGATTGAGAAAATACAATGGTCAGTAAAACATACATCACTAGGTAAAAAGTAAGTGTGTCATGCAACGTGGTGCAACTTATAAGGTTGGATTAATTGAAATCAGACGTGATACAACGATTCTTAATGTATTTTGTTAAATGCATTTAATTAAAGGATATGGCTACTTAACATTATTATTTGATTACTCTGGATACTGCTGCAGAGATGAGGGTATATTTAACCATGTAGGTCTTATGTAGTCATATAACATGACTTGGATAACAGGTATTATTTCAAACTGTGAATTATGTATAAACGTACTGATTTTTATAAATTGTGTAAAATGTACCTTGACAGGAGAGGGCTAATATAGGCTAAGCTTGTTGCCAAATCCTATTTCTTTGGAAATAAAATAAATATTAAAAAAAACACCAACAAAAACCTGTGAATTAAGAAGCAAAGGTGATAACTGCCACATTGTCTTTTGCGACTTGCAGTGTTTCTGAACCGGTTTATTTCTGACAGCAGGCGAGTATAGTGTTTTATCGGGTACGTTTTGTAATAATGGTAATCTATTACAGGTGTTTTTTTAATTATTTAACATTCATTTTACTTTTATTATGTATAGCCTCCATACATTCCACGGTACTGTGCCGAAACAACGAGAGTGGACACACTATACATATCGCTGGCTTAGAATTAGAAGGTCGTAAGTGACACTTTTCATAAAAATCTGAACTTGTCATGTTGACCAAAATGAAGCTGTAAAAGTTTGTTTTCCCATAGGTAAAGAATAAATTACAGACAGTTTTCTCTTGTTTTCTTAATATATCGATTTGGTAGTTACGACCTTCTTGTTCTAAGCCATCGATATATCTCTTTATGACGTCATTTTGTACTGTCATAATGTTTAATAGTACTTTCGTAATTATATATCCGTTCAGTATGATTTTTACAAGATATGAGTCATAAAAGGTGCTTTGAGACGCTAGCGTTATTAATATAACAACATACTTTATAGTCAAATATATCGATATACAAATGTACTGTATATATAGATACATATTGTTAGAGAATGATACATCAAAGCAAATTGTATTCAACAAAAATAAGTCAGACTGATTCAAACCATTATCAAGTCGGGTCGAATAATTACTATATTGTTCTCAACTGAACCTTCCATTCTTTGAACAATACTATGATACACACAAAGCTTCATATACCACAAAACATGCCATCAAAACCTTTATATATGTAACTGTTACAGTACATCATTACAATACAATTGTTTCTATAATCCTCTGAATAATATGACATCATTCCAGTGACGTACCGAATTTTTAAAAAAAGTTTTATGTAAATTATTAAACATCTATTTCACGAAAACATTACTTTGTCAAATATTTCGCACAATTTTTTTTAATTTGGTTATCTAATACAAAAGCATTGTAGCAATAGTTCGATATCCGGTAAATATTTGTATATAATGTGTAGGGTTAAGATGAATGTAACTGGAGCCTGAGACACTGTATCTTGTTGTCAAATAAATAAAATGTAGGTTTGAATGTTTACGGAATGTACTGCTATATCCGACAGATAACCGTGAATGATGGCGTGGCCAAACAATGTTGTTAAAAACATATTAACAATGAATGTGTAACTTGATTACCACATGCAATTCGAACTATTGCACATCCATCTGTCTAAGAGTAAGATCATGCAAATATTGGCGTATGTAGACTCTCCCTTTACGAGCGGTTGAACTTTTATACAAACTTTCAATTGTGATATTTTGCGTGTTAAATATGTCTATGTCTAAATTTTGAATTGTCATTGTGTCGATAGACTTGAAGCTTACATTAAATGAACAAAACCTAATTGTTAGAAATACAAGCGACTACAACGGCTTAAATCTAAGAGACTGAATCAAGTCTCACCAACAGCGAGAATGTGTGATGGTAACTATACAGGAACAGCGTTTGATTTATGACTACACTCATTTGCAAAATATGCATATGTAATACGTTGATACAATAAGAAGTTCAATGACATATTGTCGAGATGTCAGTCAATTATTGCGGTTAAAATGCACTGTAGATTGAACGGGCGCGTGTCTAAACATACCAATTAACTCGGTACTTTATTCATGTCGTTATTCAATTCTAGAATAATATATTACCAATAGAAAATAATTAGATGGCATCAGTTACTAAGAACCGCTAAAATACTATAAACAGGTTACTGACCCTAAAGTAGTTATTTTATAATGATATACTGTAGCTCAATCGGAATGTTTTTGGTATTGATTCCATTTACTGCCATTGAGTTTACTTGTAACTTCTGCAATAGCGGGAAGAGGGTGGGTAGACATTGCACAATACTTTGAAAGACCGTTTTAAGCGCTCGAACGTTCAACAAACAGTCCACTTGCACCTTCCAATTTACGTTAAGGTACAAATGCTCATCATACGCATCCGGGACATATGGATAATAAGGTATTTACATTCACCTCTGGTATAGCAGATACAAAACTTCGTAGTTTTGGTGTTTGTAATTGGTCAATAAATTCCGACGAAAATCGTATAAAAATACCAAGGTTAGGAATGCTTCAGTACATAGTAACCATACTCAAAATCTCATTAGGAGTTTTATGAACTTGTCTTATAATAAATTAATTATTCTGTTGTGAAGTCAAGGCTTAATTTATAGTCGGTGTCATATAATATATTTTGGCTGATACACACAATGTGTAATAAGTATATTATATACCATGAGTGTTTATTATTCGACCTTCAGCGTTTGGAAAGTACCATATCCCCGAAGTTGTGTTACTTACGGGATAAGAAACGTTCTGTTTTCGTGTCTTAACCAAAAGCCAATCAAAAACACGTTCAAATGTTCTAAACACAGATATGATCATGTCTTAACATTGCTAGACGCTAGACTATATCGGATTCTCTAATTTACCTCCGACATTTGCGCAATGTTGTTAACAAGTATGAAAGTATGAAATAAAACACTACGATTAAACCATGTACATATAAAAGCACATTGAAGCTGAAAAAGTTGGAAAGCAAGATGTACATGTACATGTAACTTTTGAAAAAGGTAGGAAATGGCAGAACCTGCAAGCATTTTTCTAGTTTAGATACCGTTTATAAATTAACATATTATCTAGTTACATAACGTGTTAACACCATGAATAAATAACGCGATAATCAAGATAATAAATCTGGTGGCAGAAATATGCCACAACACGTTTCATATAATATTTCTTTTTACAATGTGTTCAAATTAGTGTATACACGAAGCAGTTAGCTGTAACAGGGCATTAGAATTTCATTGAAATAAAAAACCACACTAACTTAAAATGTAAAGCAACTAAATGATGGAAGTTGTGTTTCATGTCTCAGTTGGAGAACATGAAGACGAAAACAGTGAAATGGGAATATAAAGAACCTGGTCAAAGGGAAACTTTTGGTAGACCGGGAAACATAGATATCTATGAAATGTTTCAGACGTTCACTCATCCGGTAGATTAGATGTCTGTTCTATTGCTATTGTTGGTATTCATTAGACGCCAAACAGTTACCCTTAATTATATTATATAAATAACCAACCTGTATAATGCATGTATTACTTGTGACACCAAGAGGCATCTTATTGTTAGGTAAGGACATACAATCAAAATAAACGAAGCGTTTATCTGCATATATATCCAAAATAACTGTGAATTAACGCTATTTTGAACACATTTAGATATTACGACACACAATGAGGGTTTAAATGAAGACATGCACCAGGCAACAAACTATATATGATTATGTCTTTTTACAGTCGCGGATAGACAGACACAAAACATTATTTTGTTTACTGTCTTTGCTTGAAGTGATAGAATAGTAGTGGTTAATGGTTGCTTTCGTATGCTTGCTTGTCTGACAACCTAACTGATCCTTACATGATTGTTATTACTTTCTAGTATAAGTCAATGTGTTTCCTAAGCGGAACACACTTGATGCATTTATTTCAAAGCTGTTCATGCCTACCACATCATTGTCCAATATTCACCGAGCTTACTGTAAGAAACATCAGACATGAAAACATATTTTTGAGAATATATAACCATTTAGTGCATGCTTAACGATGGTGTACGGCGAAATAACGGTGAATTATTCTCAGGTTATTACACTGTCGATAATTTCACTGTCAATAATTTCACTCAAACGAACTACCTTCATTAGCAAATTTCCGCGCTGTCAAAAATAAAATACTTAAACTTTTTTACTTGCTCTCTATTAACATATTTAAAAAATAACATAATGCTGCATGTACATAAAAATCATACAAGTAGACGAAATTAATGCTTTTCCAGAAGAACTATTTGATGGCAACTCGCCCCGTGCATGGCGCGAAAAAGAGGTCACGCAAAACATTTAATGCATCTATTGGAGTATTTCAATTAAATTGGGACATACAATCAATCATTTGAGGCATGTAATAAATAGAATATTAGTAGTTTACGGTGTATGATTGGTTTTGTATTTCATCTCGTAAGTAGCTGACTTATAATGTCACCCTTGGCTACACCACTCGTGAAAATATTACTTCAGCTGCTCACTCAGTGTAATACCAACTGATCATACACCGTAAAATACAAATATCCTCTATGAGCTCTTAACTAATAAACACATAACACGAACATAATAGCTTTGAAATTAGGACAACATGATTTAAGTATCTGACACAACATACAGTGTGCAACTTACTGAATTAGATGTTCGAGCTCGGCAACACCAGCGTTCTACTTCTGATTGTATTCGCTATTCACACGTCTCCCATTTTAAATTTAAGATGGTCAACGATTTTGACATCTCATTACAAGGTTTGAATACCATCTGGCACGATTTAAATACTTTCGCAAGTCAAAAATCCCAGTGATAAAGCAAAGAAAGACCTAAGGCAATTGGGCAGGGAAAGTAGCACTAGCACTGGCTAGCACATCACAAAACATGAAATGCATCACATTACACAAATACAAACCGCAATGCCTCTAGACACGCAACCGAACGAGAAAATGAAATGCCCAGGTCACAGCTGCCAAACGCTGTATGACCTTAGGTTTCATGTGTGAAACGACTAAAGTCATGTCCTAAAATTTGTATTCAGGATTGGCACAGTGACTACAGCACGTAATAACAAAGCGACAGAATAAGAATGGTACACTGTAACAGTTTGTCTCTTGCTTGATATTTCTATATTCTGAAATCCTTGTCAAAATTACGTTTATGGTAACAAAAAGGCTTTGCTATGAAACAGATATTTTTTTTAAAATTTAAAAAATATGAATAGTATGGTTCAGCGTATGTGTTGAGCTTTACATTGGAAACGGAAGAATGTATCAAAAAAACTGCTTAGGTAGTACATTGTATTAATCTTTCCGCATTAGTCATCGTATCATTGTACTGAATAGAATCATTCCACTAGGCATCATCTCACATAGTGCAGTGTAAGCTATCAATGGCTTTGTATTCCATAAATGAACACACTGGAGAAATAAATAGTTCTCCCAGTAGATATCATTTTCTGCAGAAAAACAGATGCGTATATCCGAACATATTATTGTATTTCTTCAGATATTACCCAACAAGATTAATTGCAGACGATTCATCATCATTCCTGTGAATGTTTGACGTATTCGTCGACTCTAATATAACGTCTGAAGGTATTCTGAAGACCAGTAATTCCTGAAGCTCAGTTAATACGTCCAAAAACTTGTTGTGATAAATGTACACGTATGTTTGTATCTAATGATATGGTCAGCATATTGATGTCTGACATTGCCCCATTTGAGTTACTACCTCGCTACATATAATTCAGTAAAATGTGACGTCGTATGACAGAGAGCTCCTTTTTCCGATGTCAAGTTTGGCTGAATATTATGTGGGACAAAGAAAGCAATTCACATAACAGATCTTTTGTACATGTATTATAACCTATAAATTACATTGCTTCCAGCAGATGATGAATGAACGAAGTCGACATATAATTAATTTTCCAAAAAGATAATCAGACAGGGTACTTTGATTAAAATGTCTCTAAAAGCAGGGCGCGTATAATGAGGAAAGATAATGTTTATGGACAAGGATTGAATAATTTTATAACAATACATCAATTCCAGATAACATTTCATTAATCCTTGAGATGTTTAACTGCCATGATTGAATGGTATTACATTTGTGTATTGTTGCGGATATGTGGGAAATGAATATGAATAAGCAGATTGTACAATTTATATTAATCCCTCTAAAAACGTCTCCATAGATGGTATATATCGTAAAAATGATACTAGAGAAAGCTATCGCCATAATTAAGGCTAAATTTGGATTCAGGAATTATTTTAGTTGTCCTGTTTCTGTTACCTTGTTGTCCAACCTTTTCAGGTTTTATGTATCTTTTCTGGTTCTTAGAGACACTCAATTGCTATTGTTTTCTTCTCAGGGATTTTGGCGCGTTCAGTTTGACTTCCACATTCATTGGTACAAGAATACTTTGTAACATAGAGAACTTAGACTTGGGCTTTTGATAATTCATTTGAGTGGTGTGTGGGCATATCTGTGTGTAGTTGTGTTGTGATGTTACTGTTTACTGTGCTCGGCTGGTTGAGTTGAAGTCTGCATCCCCTGCCCAATTTCACCATTTCTTTTATGGGGTGTTTTAAAAAATTTGATGGTTTGCGACCCATATGAAAGCTGCAATGTTGTAGAACATTCGTTGAATCTCGATACGGGAATCTCTGGCCATTTGAATGTTTGGCTACGTAATGCATACACGTCGTCTTAGGCGTGATTTTTTTGTTATTAGACTTTACATGAACTAATCAATTTAACATTAACCATTCCAGGATAAGGTTTTTTTTGCTAATCTTGGTGACAATAACTCGGAACAATATTTAAGTTCACGTGCCTAAGCTATCATGCCATTTGCGTACGACAAAAACTACAAAATCGCATATTTTGCGTGGAATGTTATTGTCACCGTCCAAACATGGAATCGCATTTTACATGGTATATTTCAGCAAAATCACGAGTATGTTCAGTGGACTGTACCCGTGTGTCTGTACCTAATTGCTTAAAGCGCGTGAATAAATAAATGCAGAGACAATGAATGATGAAAATTTAATTTGGTGATTACGTTAAGACGTTGATATAGATCATTGCCGTATATTTCAGACAAAACAACAGCAAAACATGTACTACTTGTTAAAACAGGGAAGCACACCGATGAACCTATCCTGTTTCACTCTATAATGCTATCATAATAATAATAATACTAATAATAATAATAATAATAGTTAATTGAATTGTGTGTAGTTTCACCTACACGTATATTTCACGAGTAACGTCACGTCATTTCTCCTCAATTAATATAATTACGTATTGAAATATTTCCTCTGCTCTCTCGTTCAAGTTCTGTTAAAATCCTATAGGTCTAATTAAGCGTTAAACTTACCGCCTTCTTATCACAAAGACTGGCTCAGAGAAAAATTAACGTCATTGTAGAGTTCAGGTGTTACATTACACCAAAAAAACCTAATTAGATCATTTATTAAGTTAATGGCCTTGCTGATGTCAATGTCTACTGATTGACCCAGTTAGATGGACTTGTTCAATATCAATAGTGTCTGTGTTTCTTTGTGTATTTGACATTTATTCAAACCTTGCAACCAAACACTGAATACACCTACGTACAACATAGTGTGCTTTGTAATTATAATGTTTTTAATGTCATACATACTCCTTTAGTCTTAACATAATTTTATTTTGCTGCAAAAATATATCAATTCAAAATGGGTTCAGAATAACTGGTGTACGGTATAAAGTTCTAAGTATTTATAAGAAATTTGTAGATTAAAATGTCAAATTCTTGCATAATCGGATTAGAGACTGGAATTCAAATAAAAGGCGCAACGAAACAGACAGTTGAGACCGCAATTACCTAAAGCCATGCCCGATCGAAGTCAATTATTTATTTGTAGTGTGATATTAAAAATATGCGACAGGTGTCATAGTATCTTTTGCCTACACGTAGAATGTGACGTCTCTGTGAAATTTAATACAACAATACCAAATTCCCCTGAACTAATCTAGTTGTATAAGTAAACCAATATATCATCTAAGCCGTGAAAAAATACTCCTGGATAGTAATAATTATGATGTCATTGCAGTGACATTCCGACACTTTCAGTTAGATATTTAGATAATTATCCATCCATTCGAAACATTTTTATTTCAAAACAATGACCCCAGGATATAATTTTAGGAACATTATACTAAAGAAATAGTTCTGTATCTTGTGAATTCTGTCTGTTATGTGACGTGAAACGGTGATTGTTAAATTAGAAGGAGACATTGCATCGCGTAGTCAAATAACTAGGTTTGCATATGTACGGAATTTGCGGTGATATGTGTTAGATAACCGTAAACAATGTGATTACTACATAATTTTAAAGATATCAAACATCAAATCCTAACGAGATTACGACATATAATTCAAGCTACTGGACATCTATTTGTCTTATAGTAAGACGACATAGGTAAATATTGACGTGTAGAGATCTTTCTAAAATGGGGGAGTGACGATGAATACAACAAACCCTTCAGTCCTGTGGTAATTTGTGTGTCTTTTTGTATTTATTGCCTTCAAGATTTTGTATTGACGAAAGTTTAGAGGAACATACGTATACCAAGATTCAGAGTACAGGAGTAAGCTTGTACAACTCAAAATATACTGAGCAAAACAGCTAACCGAACACTTTTTAAATTTGAATATTTCAGTATCCTGTAAGTGTACTAACCTAAAATTTTGCGTATTTATTTTTCTATTGATTGTGCGCCTAATGCATTTTACCCTATGAAATACATACCAAAATCACTCATCCATGACGAAAAAGCTTCAAATTACATTTTTAAACGTTGTGATCGATTTCTCCCAAGTTGCCCGAGTTTCGTGTGCATTTTGTATAACATGGGTATTGGTTAGTCGGAAAAACAAAATATTTTGTCAAAAACATGGCGGAATCGTCTAAGGTAGGCCGAGGAAGAGCGGCAAAAACGCTCCCTGGAGGGTATCAATCAGACAGATCAGTTTTACACAGATTTAAATTATCACAAACATATGTTTCTTTTATTTCACGTGTGTGTACATACCAATGTACATAAAAAGACCCAAAACAGTACATTGGGAATCACAGGAGCAAAGATAAATAGTCAATTCAAGTGAGACAACTCTTGCATAATGTTACTTCTTTTTAAGTTCATTCACAACGTTTTCCAATAAAATTGTATTGTCATGCATTAGTGAAACACATTGACTTTATAAATTTGTACATATCAGTCCTTATGGGAGTTTTACATGTGTTTGAAAAAACGTGTTTTCACTCCATTCAGTAGAAAAGACACTTTTGAAGTGCGTTCATCAGGTGTTCGACAAATTGTTAATGCAGCTATATGCCCGCTTTGGTAATAAAGTTTGTTTTAAGTGTATATTCTGATAACGGAAACCAAAATAAATGTTAAAATACTGAGAATAAAACCAAAATTAAATCATTAATGACCCTCATTTAGCCAAACAAAAGATATTCGACCAAATTACCTCCCCTTAACCATTGAAGATTAAAATCATAATTTTGAAAAATTTAAAAATACATGTTTTTGTGATTAAATCGCATTCTAAAGAGTTTGATTATTTGTTTTATTGATTTGACGATTAGTCTTTAATGTGTATGGAATAAATCTAAAACCTTATATTATTTAGCGCTTAATCATGATTTTTAAGTGTATATGTCTAGTTCTGTTATTTCATGGTTCCATGAACTTTCGTTTCGCATTTTTGAAAATTAAACTACTTAAATCGCACCTCAAGATCGTAAATAACAAGTACACAAAATTTCGTGCAAAAATATTAATAAATAAAAAAGTTATACGGTACAAACCGCTGCAAATTTATAAAATATGTTAATTGTACATTAATTTTGTGAATTTCATCTTCATGGGTGATGTCATTAAATGCAAATTTTGACGATGATGCAAGTTAAATATATTGACGAAATTTTTCCACCAGCCTTCGCATGTATGGATTATACTTCAGTCCAGGTTTCAGAGAATTCCTATTGATAGTTCTATAAATATTCATAAAAAACGTAAGCGTTCGGTTAGCTGTTTTGCTTAGTATATAATCGATACCTACAGGAACTGCACAGTACTATAATCAAAATATGTGTTTCCAAAATTAAGGTATTGTACATTCATTCAAAATATAAAGTATAGTATACAAATGAAAGCATGTACTATATCGTGATTATTTTGCAATGCATTCATCTTAAATTGGTGGAATGCTCTATAATGTTATCCAATTTTGGAATAATGTATTACCAAAGGAACATATATTATGAGTACAAATGCAGGTGTCATCAATTACTACGAATTCCTTTATAACTCTGAACATAGTCCATAAAAGAGTTATTTATATTGCATCTCAATATGTGTTTATATAGATTCCCGAGTTATCTTGCATCTGTAAAATATTTCCATCGTCGATATGATCATGTTGGTGTCCGTGTTGTACTATGCTGTAACACGGAATAATAAGTTCAATGAAATAACGAAAACACACCAACTTGACCATGTTTGAGGATTTTAGAGCTGGATATTGTGTTTCACGGTTCTCTGGAAGGATACAAAGTAGAAGTTGAAACAGTTATTACTAGACCCAGGTCAGAGGGAGAAATGCTGGTAGCCACGGAAACGTAGATAGTTATGGAATGTTTCAGACGTTCACTCATCTGGTAAATAAGATGTATGTTCTATTGCTAATGTTTGTATTCATTTAACGCCAAACAATATTTATATTTCCCATCTGATGTATGGTCAGTTGATAATAACATCTACCATCCTCGAAAAACTCAGCGGTGTCTCCTGTCCTGAACTTACTACATCAACGATATAGCCAGTACAGGAGCGAAATGTCGCCTAGAGATTCGAGGATGTTGTTGTTGTATTAAGCATGCCAACAGCTGAATGTTAAATTCAACTATCACGCTAGTGTCAGGCGTTTTACCGGTTTGTCTCCGATTATATGCTAACTGCTATTTCAATGACCTTTATGATGACCTTTTATACAATAAACACAGACGTGCAAATATGGTAAATATTTGGTTGTCAACTGAACAGTAATGGCTATACGGTGTTATGGAGGAACCACACAATAATATGAGCATATCAGTATTTTTATGACATCATGCGATATTTGCATTGAACTACTTGCAGTGAAGTCTAAAGAAATATTAGATCTATTGTTTGTTAAGGGTGAATTACCAAAACAATCTAGTTAGTTATCTTACAGTCATACGAACTCCGAATTAACGATACACTTAGATGCTAAAGGAAACAAATGATAGATAAACTAGTATGTGAGACAAATAATGAGAGTATAAATGTAAGCATAATACGCAGAACAAACTATACGTATACCTAAAAACAGTGAGACATAGACGGATAGATACGCCTTATTTTTATTGTTTTGTTTACTCGGTAGACTTGAAGTGATGGTTTGGCAAGAAACACACAAAGACTGGGTGTTTATCTACACATTAAACTCTGTATAAACGCTTCTTGGAACACATCTACAAGGAAACAAATGAGAGACAAATTGGTAAGTGAGACCTATAATGAGGGTTTAAATGTACACATTAAGCATCGATATATTATGTCCATTTCCAGACATGAAGAGAGGCAGACACATAAACTTAGGATATTATTTATTGATACATGTACTTACATTATATGTGACTTTATGTTTACTTGTGTTCATATATTTAATTGGTACATTATTATTATGACATTTTTCTTTTAATAATATTATGCTCTGGAATATGTTAAGATTCTATGTTACGGCCAAACATCCTGGCAAGTGTTAATTGGCCATGATTCGCTAAATCACATATCTACAAAATATAAAAACAGAACAACTATTATTCTTGCTTTATACTCAGCAATACAATACAGAATGTTGGTTGTTCCTCTCGCATCCTAGTATTCTTTTCATTTTATTTACTAAAAAGTTTCAAATGATATTTATGCATATTTGTGGAGACTTAATTGCAATCAGTGAAAAGTCGGATTGACATAATAATGGCTGTATTGTGTTGTCTAACATCTATTGCAAGCAAATGTTTTCAGTGAAAAGTCGGATTGACATAATAATGGCTGTTTTGTGTTGTCTAACATCTATTGCAAGCAAATGTTTTCAGTGAATATTAGCTTTGAATGTTGTGTCATAGTATTGAATAGGATCAACCAAATAGAAAGGTATTAAGAGAATGTCTTTTTTACTGATTCTAGTTGATACATGGCTGACTAAAGTCGAATTCATTTCCACAAACACACACACACATGCGACAATTTGATTAAAATGTCTTTTCCATAACAATACATCAATGGAGGGACATAGTATATAAATGAGTTATATACTGCATTAAGCTAACCAATAATGCAGGTAAGTTTTAACAATTATAACGCTTGTGCTAGACATTTCTTTCGTTTTTGCACTTTCGAACATATCCTATCCGCAACTTTGGATTTTCCAATGATCCTTTATCATGCGAACAAAGATCTGTAAATATGGTAAACGTGTGTTGTCACATGAAAAGTAATGGCCATGCGGTATTACCAAAATAATATGAGCAATCAGTGTCTTTAGTTACATCATGTAATATTTGTATCATAAATACTTGCAGTTTTGTCAAAAGCAATATTATTGTTTGTAAAGGGCTTATTCTCAAAACAATCAAGTTAGTAATCTTCACAACCATACGAACTCCAAATTAACGATACACTTAGATGCTAAATGGAACAAATGATATATAAACTGATCTGTTAGACATATATTGGGGTACAACTGTAGACACATGACGCAAAACAAACTATAAGTATATCCAAACACAGCAGGGAATAGACGGATAAATAAACATTGTTTTTATTTAGTTTATTCAATATGCTTGAAGTGATTGCTTGGCAAGGAACAAATAAAGCTATTGTGTTTATCTAGACACATGTGCCTCTGAATTATGCTACTTTGATCACATCTATATGGAAACAAATGAGAAATATATGTTAGTTGGTCTGTGAGATCTATAATGAGGGTTTAAGTGTACACAGAAAGCATACAATAGAAATAAGTATGTCCATTTCCATACTGGGAGAGACAGACACATACACATAGGAAATCATTTATTAATAGTTACATTCTATGTTAACTTGAGCTTATATATTTAATTGGTATATGATTACTACAACATTATTCTTTTAGCTCTAGCACGTTCTCGAATAGGTTAAGATTCAATGATATGGTCAAACATTTCGACCGTGATTTGGTTAATAACAACCATATCTACAAACAACAAAAACGGAACAACTATTTCTCCTGCTTTATACTAAGCAATGCGATACAGAAAGGTGATTGTTCCTTTCACACCCCAGTGACCTTTACACTTTATTTCCCTTAAAGTTTCAAGTACTATATTTATACCTATTTGTGCAGACTTAATTGAAATATATGAAAAGTCGGATGGTCGGAGAGCTGATTTCTTTCTGATACGTCTATGTCAGTCAACATTGGTTAGTGAGTGAATGCTAGCTTTGAATCTTGTATCATAGTATTGAATTCTCTCAATCCACTAGAAAAGTATTGAGAGAATCCTTGCACACAGTGTGTAGTACAAGCTGACAATTGTTTTGTATTCTGCAAGTGTACAACATGTACACACTGAAGATATAAATAGTTATCCTAGAAGATATCACTTTCTGCAGAATAACTGCCTAGCGTATACCAAACATATTATTGTATTACATCAGAAATTAACCAACAAGATTCATATCAGACCATTCATCATCACTGTGAATGTTTGACGTATTCCTTGACTCTAATAGAAAGTCTGGTAGTGTTCTGTAAACCAATGATAAATAATTCTTACAGCTCAGTTACTGTGTACAAATATTGTTTGTGATCATGCATATATCTTACAGGGTATGAAACTGCTAAACTGAAGTAACAGTAATTGTTTGCAATCTTAAGGTAGCATATAAAAACCAGCATTTGCATGAATTTGGTGATATATTTTCAAACATTGTCGGATGCAACTGCTCAGGTGATTTTTTATCTTAGCTTTTACGAATTACATAACAATGGTAAATGTGTACCCTATAGATTAGTTATGTGCGGCTTTGTTAGACAAACGGCTCCTGTATTCAGATGTCAGTTAAATCCATCATGTTAAATGTCTATGGTACATTTAATATAACCTTAAAACTAACTGATTCCAGTTGACACGTGGCTGGATAAAGTCGACAAAGCATTCACTTCCTCAAACACACACATGAGACCATTTGGTTAAAGTAGGGCGCGTATAATGAGGAAAGATAATGTTTATGGACAAGTTTTAAATAATTCCATAACAATACTTCAACTCCAGATACTATTTCATTAATTCTTGAGATGGTTAACTGCCATGATTGAATGGTATTACATTTTTTATATTGTAACGAATACGTGGGAAATGGATATGCATAGGCAGATTCTACAACTTATATTAATCACTGTTGAAACATCTTCATTGAAAGTATCCATCGCAACAATGGCTCGCGAGAAATTGGTCTCAATTATGAATGCTGAAATACGTTTCTTTGGTTATTGAAGACGTCCTGTTTCTGTGACCTAGTTTTCACATTCTTGTATGTGTGGCTTTTAGTATGTTTGCTGATATTAACAGGACCATGCTTTCTTTTGGTATTCCTTTTGTCTGGATTAATGACCAAGCTACAAATATTGATGAGCATACTAGTGTATGTCGATAAGGACACATATTTATAAATGCATCAACGAATAACAGCAGACATCATCAGCCAACTGCGAAACTTGCTTAAAAATGCAGACTGGTCATTTGATAATTTGGCAATATTCAGCGAAACTTTCGTCTGAGATATGATTGTGTTTCATTGGACTGGCACTTTGTATAGAGCATCATCTTTTATAAAATATTGGTACATGTTGTATATCTTTAGGATTTTGATTTTGAAGATTATTACTAGAAACAATAATTGAAGTGGTATGTCATATATCGTATTTACGATGGTACATGTTATTTGTTTATGCCCAAAATAATAATGAATCGGTAAATAATTACTTAGCAGCAGAATCAATAAAACCGAACTAATAGGCTTTGATTAACAGAGCACAAAGATAAGAAAACACGTGATAAGTTAAAGGGCAACTACGAGCATACATCAGACGAAATGAAACGAAAGAGCTACATAAATATGGCAGTCAGCCGCCTTAGTCAGTTAAACTTAAACTACACATCATGTGTACTGGTTGAATATTCCAGGAAATTGACCAGCTACATACTGTACGCAACATACGCAACTTACACTCAGATATGTCAATTTATAAGCGCCAATATACATTGGATACAAAAATTGAATTACAAAAAAACTTTATTAAAACTTCACATAAAACATTAATGTTTCCAATTGCAATAAGCTTGTAGCCTTTTTTGTTTCATTGTATGTCAATATTCATTGTATGTCAATATAAATCACAATTTGGCGTCACTGTAAGTGTTGTTATTCAATTTGCACTCGTTTCAATGGCGACGAGTAGATATTCTGTACCGAATGCAATTTCAAAAAAAATGAAATTTCCCAATGTTTCCAACATATCTGATCGTATCGATTGAAAACTATTAGTCCAGTCATTTTAACTTTTAACCTTAAACTAATTGCAAAACAAACAGTTTTGTGTTTATATGGTGCGTAAAGTTATCCTTAGCAATGTACAAAATGTCCTAATTGAATATTTGTGGGACTTTTTGAGATATTTAAAAATATATTCAATTGTCACATGTTTTCGCGATATTTGTCGCTTTTGATGTAAATAAATCTTGACTTGTACCAGTAACTTATTTTTACATCGTGCTTAGAGGTCGCAATTTTGGTCTGATTTTTATGAAACTTGGCAGCAATGATCATCGTAAGCTAATCTAAGTAAAATAATTTTTTTAGTTAACCGGAGCCAAAATCTAGGTCACTAGGTCAAAACATAGAAAAAACAAGATATAGTCACCAGGGGTCGCAATTTCAACCTTACATTTGTGAAGTTTAGTCACAATGATCACCTTACAAAAATCAAGGTCATGTATGAAATTGGATTAACCTGAGTTAAAAACTAGGTCACTAGGCCAAATTATAGAACAAATCTTTAGAATGCACCCTTTTTACCTTATCTTTATGAAACTATGTCACATGGATCATGAAGACAAAACGTAGGTCAAATTCAATATTTACTTATCATGAGTTAAAACTAGGTCACTAGGTCAAATAATAGAAAAACCTTCATGCGCCAAAAAGTCGCATCAATTATTTTAACCTATTGACCTAATTTTGACCCAAATAACTCAATAACATACTTGTCTAAGATGTTTTGATATGAGCATCGTGACCAAGTTGCATAAATATTAGACCAAAATTGTGAATTTTGTACCTACACAACGTTTACCTTTGATTTTAACTAGCGACCTACTTTTTGACCCCAGATGACCCAATTTATAACTTTGACCTATATTTTGTTGATATTATTATTGTGACCAAGTTTCATAAATATGAGGTCAACAGTATGACCTCTAGCGACTACACAAGGTTTTGCAACAATTTGGCCTAGTGACCTAGTTGTTTATCCCTCATCATCCATTTTTTACCTTGGCCTAAATTTTGTTCAGATGATCACTCTGACAAAGTTTCATACTCATAGAGTCAAAATTGTGAATACAAATGCAATTGTGGACGAACAGACAAAGAGAACAATCACTATTTCTCCAGAATCCATAGATTCGTGTACATTTTGTATATTGTCTGTTTTGTATACTGTTCAAACACAAATATCCCTTTTCCATAAGACACACATGTATACAACACATGATATGTGTAAATTGTAAACAAATTGAATTAATATTAAAGAAATGAATAAATCTTTCGTTTCCCCTTCCAAGTGCTATTTTGAGTCATTTTGTCGACATTTGAATGGGTAGTATACCAACACGTAGACTGGCATATATATGAAAAGTAAATTGTCTGATGATAAAATCAATATTTGTATTCGATAGAAGAAGGTTGTATCTTTCAGAAATATAAGCTTTAAGGTGCAATTAGTAAATATTTAACGACTTACACGGGAATTATTAGAACTTAAAATTCACCATGTAGTATGAAATAAGGAAAATGCTGAAATTGCTACCAAAAGTGACCTTTAACATGTCGATTTTTTTGTATTTTCCCCACTGAACTCGCATATTTGAAGTTTTGTCTGTAGTCGATAATAGTCTGTAGATAATGAAAATGCAAAGAAACTCTGTTTTGCAATTTGTTTGAGGTTGACCATATTTTTTAGCTTCAATGACTGGACTATATGGCTGTACATGCACATCCGCATAACCAAATCAGGAGTCACCCTATGGAATATATTACCATACATTGTGGTTTGGTTCCTTACAACATGAGAAAATTAGCTGGTTTGAACACAAATGTCGAAAGTGACGAAATTCGTGCATGCGTTACCGTTGGAGATGCATGTTATTGGACTGTATTGTAAGTGGTCTTTCCCCGTAATATGTGAGCACTACTCTTATTTAGTGTCAGAATTATGGCGCTTGCATACCTTCTTCCAAAAGAAAAGAAATTGTATTACGTAATGTTTATAACTTTAGGCAAGTGATTGAAATATAATATGAAAATATCGTTTTCTTTCTCGTTAATTACACGTTACAGCTAAATTGCCTTAAGAAAATAAAACATACGACCTTGTTTAATTTTGTACACTTTGTTAACTATTGAATGTTTTGTCTAGATACGAGTGTTGTGTTCTATCATGGCGTGCGACGGATATAGCATATTGATAGTTTCTGAACAGGGACTGAAAATTGATTCTGTCAATAAAACACCTATAGCAATTTACTATCCTTAGATATTTTAATTGTACGGCTAATAAATTATAACATTTTCAGAGCTTGTGGTTGATGGAAAGACGTATGCATTGATATTTGTTTCCCGTTTTTACATATGTACAGGGTGTCCAAAAAGAAAGTATACAGTGTCGGGATATTTTTATCAACTCTTAATGTTCTGCTTTCGCAAAGGAATTTTGCACATGGTTAGAAAAAAGATGTAAGTTTTTTCTGGTACCAGTTTGAAAATTGTAACTCGAATAATTTTTAAAAAATGTCAATTTCCAAAAAATATCTTATTTTGACCGTGACGTCATTTTGACGTAATTTACGACGTTTTCACAATTTCTGTCCGTCGCACGTTTCCCGGTTTGTACCCATTCTTTAAAAGTGTTGGTTACATTTACTCCGACTTCTACAAACTGGTCTCTTAAATTTCATTTTGATGTTGATCAGAAGAAAACTTGTGTATATTCGCATTTGGTTGTACATAAGCGATCTCGGATAGCCCAAAAGAAAAAATCCACATGAATTAAGTCCCGGGCTGTGGACGGGTCATTCCACTATGCAGTGGAATTTGCTAGAAATTATTTTGACACCGAATGTTTCTTGTAATTCACCCAACACCGTGCATTGCCATGTGTGACTCTGGTTCCACTTGCATGACATATACAACATTCAAAACAAAAGATTCACTGCGGAGTTCCGAAATAACTTACTTAACAAAGGCAAGTAACACAATGGATTTACTTCTTTCTATTTTGTTGTCAAAATCACAAGTGAATAGCCTATTAAAAGCCAACAAACATGCCCATGCTCGTGAGACACATCATTTATACAATATCAGTTTAGACATTTGTGAAATACAATGCAAATTTTCCTAGAATGCTTGCGAGACTGGAAACACCAGAAATACAGAAATTGTGAAGACGTCGTAAATAACGTCAAAATGACGACACAGACAGAATACGGTTACTTTAGAAAATTTACATTTAAAAAAAAAATCCAAGTTACAAGTTTTAAACTGATGCCAGATAAAAATTTCATGTTTTGACTAACCATGAGCTGAATTTCTTTGCGATAGCAAAACGTTAAGATTGTATTAAAATACACTGAAACTGTATACTTTCTTTTTGGACACCCTGTACCTAAGTATAAGCGTACTTTTAGTGATAGTAGGTAGCTTAAATAGTGTTGTTTGGGCAAAAATGGGCGCAACATTAATTTCATACGATAACCAATTACAGTACGGCTCGCGAATAAGTTCCGTGTAAAATTATTTTCGTTCGATCGTTAAACGAGAATGCGTAACCGTTAAAACGTTAAGCGTTTGCTACAACTGCGCATGCGCATCGTGTATAATCGTGTTAAACCGTGTACCGATTCATCCGTCTGCGCATGCGTACCGTGAAACGAGAGTTTGAAATTCTAAACGTGAACTTAGTGCGCATGCGCAGCGTGTATAGCCGTGTACTGATTTTGCGTCTGCGCATGCGTACCGTGAAACGAGAATTTGAAATTTTAAACGTGAAAATGGCAATTTATAATATAAAACGAGTAAACATACAGTAACGGACTTTACAAAGAGTAAATAGTCCAGTAGGGCGTACACTAAAATATAATAATTTTATTTATTGATATCACCAAACTTTATATATATTATAAGTATACTCCGTATAAGCGAACCAAGATAGATCTTATCCGTATGTTTAATTTCATACTAACATTAGTTTCTATCATGGATAGTCTATACTATATAGATCTACAATGAATTCAAATTGATCTAAAAGCTAGATCTATTCACTCATACATAAACACGAAAATAAAGGCTTATAAACGAAAAATCCCGCCTATACAGACGAATTAACGGATATGCACGGAAATTATCGGTAATAAACGAAAAATAACGGTTCTAAACGATAAAAAACGGTCTACACGAAAAAAAACGGTTCTGCACGAAAAATCACGGTTCTACACGGTTTCTCGAATACACGTTCCTGAGTAACGAAAATGCGCCGATTTGATTGGTCAATCGCTTTGACGTTTATCGGTTCCTGATTAACGTTTTAACGGGCGTTATGCGTTAATCGTTAGTGGTTTTTCTCGAATACATGGAACTTATTCGCGAGCCGTACTGTACCTATGGGTTGGTTTTCTACAGTAATTTATACAACAGCGGCCAATGGATCCAATCATGTTCCTGCAATTTTTTGTCTACTAGTATTCCTACGTTTTCCCGCTAGGTCTATGTCCTCGATGATCTGTAACGTGATAGCTTGAAAGTTTCAAATATGACATAAATATTACAGAATGATAATAATATCCGTTTACATGGGTTTACAATACTGTTTATTAATATTGATACTATTAAATAAAGAACAGTATGTGACATTAAATCAATGTTAACAATGAACAATATATAATCCAGAACTATCACGTAATAAAAGAATCATATGCTGTTCCGATACAGCCGCTATGGAGAAATATCTGCATGGGGTACGATCTAATGTATATATAAATGTAATGGCCATATACAAGCTACAATACTGATGAACATACGAGTGTATGTCGATATGGACGCATATTTATAAATGCATCAACGTATAACAGTATACTTCATCAGCCAAATGTGAAAATGGCTTTAAAAATGCAGTCTGGTTATTAGATAATTTGACCATGTGTTGTGATTCTTTCGTCTAAGATATGATTATGTTTTTATTGCTAGTAAAACTAGTAAACATTAACAAAATTTCCTTAACCTCTCTATACTGAAGCATGTCAATTTATAACCGCCAAGATACATTGGATAGGAAATAATAACATTCGTTTCTTATGAAAATATTTGAATCACAAAATAATAACAGTTATTGTTATACAATGTACATCGCATAAAAGACATGTGTTTCAAATTTCCATATTCTTGTAACATCTTTTGTTCATTGTATGTCAATATAAGATCGATAGACTTGACCATATTAGTCAGTTCAAGTGTATGGCTTTAAATAAACACCCACATAACCAAATGTTGTGTTTGTCCACGGTTCATGTGCGATCTTGAGCCAGAAACATGTGGAATGTTGGTACCAAATATGTTTTATATTTACGCAAGTTTTGCAGGGTTAAGTGTCTCATCAGGATTGCCCTCTAAGAACAAAAAAACTGTTTGTTCCCTTTCTTTCCTTAGTAAAATAGCTGTTTGGAATCCATTTTCGAAATTCGCACAAGCCTTAAGAGATGTATGCGATAGGTCTGGCATGTACATGTTCTCTTCTCTGTGAGCAATACTCAAAGTATTGGTGCATGCATATCTCCATCTTAAAGACGAAATTTAATGACGTAAATGTTTATGATATCAGGTATGTGATTAGAATACAATATGAAAATATCATTTTCTTTCTCATTGAGAAATTCTAATTACACGTTACTGCTTTATTGCCTCAAGAAAATAAAACATCAGCCTTGTTTAATTTTGTACACTCTGTTAGCTATTGAAGGTATTGCCTAGGTACGAGTGCTGTTTTCTATCGGACGGACATAGCATAATCATTTCTAAACTGCGGCTGAAAATTGGTTATGTCTATAAAATACCTTTTACCATTTACTATCCATATATATTTTTCATGTTACGTCTAATAACTTATAACATTTTTAGAGTGAAGGGATGATCGAAAGAAGTATTTCTATTTGCCTGTGTAATTCAGTATAAGCGTACTTGTAATGATAGTAAATATTAAATATTTTTGTTTGCGCAAAAATGGTAACAACATTAATTTCATTTGGTTACTTCGTCAATGAGCGATATGTGATGTTTAACGATTATAAATTAGACAACAGTGGTCTATGAATTCAACCAGTTTTCCTGCAATTTATTATCTATTATTATTCTTATGTATTCCCGATAGTGCTATGTTTGCCTATTCAGTTCTTCAACCCTCCTATTGTAACGTATTATTTTATGTCCCCTGTAAGCTGTATGTGTTACTTTAGTATTGTCAATGTGACATTTTCAATAATGACCTTATCATTCGAGTATAATAATCATATCCGTTTACATGGGTTTACAAGACTATTCATACATATATACATGTGACAGTTAATCGATGTTATCAATTTTCATTGAAATATTTATTCAGAAATACCACGTCACAAAAGAATAATATGCTCGTTTTATACAGCTGCTAAAGAGCACGATCAGGATGGGGAACGATCTTAAGTATAATATGGCGTGTCTACTTGCCATTGCATTTAGCCTTGAAAGTCGGTTGTACTGATAGAGTGTAAACAATGTAAAGAAATGTTACCAACAAACACAAATACATTGTTTATCCTATTCACAGCAATTGGAAGCGCATTGCAGGATCACGATGTTCCCTTATAATTAAAGTGCAGTCATTGACTCAGTGTGTCTGTCGTGCCCAAGAACATTATCAGGTGACAGTACCCCCTCGCTCTCGCTCTATCGATGACATTTGAATATTTGACTCTTATAATTTACACTCCATCATAGAGATATTCGAATGGAGCAGCTATTGTAATGTAGCACATGCTACATTGCATTGTGTTTGTACAAATATTAAAGTATGAAACTTCCTAGCATACGGAACAATATCGAACTATCAAACAGTTCCTGACACTTTGTGAATATAGAAACGTGCCAATCAAAAGTCGTTGTTAAAAACGATATCCATCCCGATCCTGATAGAAATAACAAACATATCTCGGTTCCTTTTGTGATTCAGTGGGAACATTCAAAATGTTTTTGAACTCTTTTTCTGTTGTTACGATTCTGCAAACATTCTATCACCTCGAGTAAGAAAACATGTACGTTCAGCAGTGCATCGATCATGAACTGTTACATTCAACTTGCAACGTGCCTGAACATTTAGTTTTTGAAATCCTTCCTGTTGATTCATTTTCGGCGCTGAATTGCCTAGAAAGGATGTCTGTGATTACGTATTATTAGCTATTACTTGTGTGTCTGGCTAGCGTAGTTAGAAAGGGTTATGATGTGTACTGTCAAAGCAAAGAGGACAGTGTCGGTCGACCCTTTTGTTATCGTCGGCCTCACGGGAAAACATCATAAATGCCAAATACAACATTTCAGGAAAAGCAAAACACTAATGCCTTATATGCAAAAATTATTTTGAAAATGCATATTTTTTCTACAAGAAAAAAACGTAACTACATTTAACACTTATTGGTGTTAAGAAGCCATTTAACGCAGCGTTCTGTAATTAATTTCAATTAAAACTGTAATTCAAACATCACAAACCACGAAAGATGATACATATTCATTTTATTTTCTCAGAAATTGCAAAAATAATTCAAAATAAGTCCAAATAATTGCTTTGAAATGCATTTTCTTTATCAAAGTTGTCATAAACTATATTGTTGATTCAGTAACATGGTTTCCGGGACAGAATATACTGGTTTGTCTGGTCATTTATCTAGCACGTTACAGTTTTGTTAGAAACAACAGTATTTTTGTGCAGTTCTGTCTTTTTCCCGGTGGATTTTTTTCACCAAAAATAAATATTAAATGATGCTAAGACGTTTGTCGCATGACCGAAACTCCTACTTCCAAATGACTTACAGAAAGACAAAAGACGCGGGAAGGTTTGACATGTGGATTGCGAGAACATTTTTGTTTTGGAAAATGTAGTAACGTCGTTTGCCTGTGAGGCCGACGTCTTGTTGGATCGGATGCCTAATATTGCAGGTAACGGAAAATAAGCATACCTTATAAAATGAAGACCAATATTACCTGATAACATGACAGGAAGGCAGCGCATAACAAAAAATAACCTCAAAGAATCGTGTTCAATTATGATCCGTTTTTTTATATTCGACAAATGTGTTACATGTCATGCGTTGACCATCAAAAATCTGGAAATATTTTAGACCTACTTTATCAACACAGAATAGGTTGTCAATTGTCAGTTAGCCAAATAACAAGTAAAAACTGGTCCACGACAAATAGGGTAGTAACCTAACCACCAAACATATACTTGACGTTTAAGCCATATCAACCAGGCATTCACAGATAGCAATATTCATCTCTCCCCGAATTACGAAAGTGCTAGTTGTATTGACTACTGCAACATAATAATTGAAGTAATTTGATACATGTGACGGATTTCTCCGCTTGTGGTTGTATTTGTTTGTTAAGTTGTAATGAATGACCGTTTGGAGTATATCCTGTATGTAGCATCCAGATGACAGATTATTATTCTCCCACAACCATAGTATCAACCCCCCACTAATCATGTTTGACAAACTGGCTATCAGTACATGTTGCAGAAACACTTCGGTAAATAATCAATTTCGTAGGTATTAAATGTCGTGTAAATCTGTATACTGTCATCATTGCGATTAGCAAAATGCCGTTGTTATGTGTTTTGTGCAATTGTTGCACTTCGTGTTTTGTTTCAGTGCTGCTTTTCCTGTCCAATTTGTTCTTTTTTCATTGCTTGTTTATAGGATATACACTAGTATACCAAAATTAATTTAACAATTGATAATTTTATTTTACTTTAAGGTTAAAATAAATATACGTTTTGTGCAATGTGTGTCTTTATTGAGTGTTGGTCCATTTGTCGTCGTCTTTTGGCATTGGTTCGTATGTTCGTCTCCAATTGAGGTTTAACATTATAACATCATTTTGTAAGTATCTAAAACGACTAGTGTTGAGATAACGTCGGGTATCTCAATTGATTTCCTCAAATTGTCAATGTGCATGAGACTCATCTATAAATCGTCCGTACTTCCATCTCGATGGCTTAGAATGAAAAGGTCGTAAGTGCCGCATACGGTCGTAAGTGCAATCTGCAACCTTATCAGACTACTTAAGGCATAATTGACACCAACATCATAAGGCGTTTCTTATGAGCCTATTTCTGTGCAAATGGGAACTTGTCATGTTGACCAAACTGAAGTTGAAACAGCTTGTTTTGCAAAAGGGTGAAGAGTGATTGTCGTCAGTTGTCCATATTTTCTCGAAATATTGATTTTGTACTTACGACCTTCTCTTTCTAAGCCAGCGAATTGTTGACCAGAAAATGTCAATTTTCTTCAAATAAGGGTAAAGCGTCCAACACTTGGTAATGTTTAACACAAGGCACCGTGTGTCAATAATATACGTGACAGACATTATAACGGAATAATTAAAACATTGTAGTTATAATTAAATTTTATCTCAAAATAATTTAGTCACTGAAAATCCATTACGTGAACGATTTAACTCACCTTCAACTTAACAATTATGCATATTGATTAGATGTACACTACCAGAGATATTTCAGAGGAAATCAATCAAGATGAAGGCCGCATCCTTGACACTCACCAAAACGCCTCACAAAATATGTTTCTTCATAAAACAGAATGGTTTTACTTACTTGGCTGAAATGGGCCTTCGTCAAGATATGAGTAAATCGGACAAAGATGGCAGCACACAACAACTAAACCACCCGAGCACAGAACGCGTTAACTACAATGTACATAGCATAACACAATCAACGGAGCAATGCCCATACATACCCTAACGAAAAGCTCAAGTCCTAGCTGAGACAGAACTTTCAATACTTTAAGTAGTGTTAATTGCGTGCGCACTTTGATGTTTTATCTGCAATATATGTAGCAATTTAATTAACATTTGTTTGAGGATCACATTGCTTTTTATTCGAATTTCAGAATTTGAACAGTTTTAGAAGACTAATTGATAAAGAGAAAAATGTATTTCCTGAATAATAAAAGCCTATTGCCGAGAACCCCCAACTTCTTTTAAAATTAAGATTAAAAAAGTTCCAATTATGGCCATAACAATATTACCTCGGGAACAATGGTTTGGGATCAAACTTTTGGATTCTAGTAACACGTCTTAATATTTTCCATCATGTGAAGTGTTTATTGTAACCAGTAAATGGAACATTGTGGCTCGTAGTCAAATAAATATGTATAAATATACAGGATGTATTGTGATATTTGACACATAATCCTGAATAACGATGTGCCTAGAACTATGTAATTTTAAATATATTAAACATCCAAATCTTTCCAGATTACATCATGTTACTCGAACTACTGCACATATATCGGTCTCACAGTTTACGTAAATAACAATAGTCTGTGTTATGTCACCTCTAATGGAATGGTGGTGTGTTATATAGGACAGAACCATACATTGTCATGTATTTGGTGTTTAGACTTTGCCTGTTCCATAGAACTATATTCTACACATCCAATTATTCTTATAATCTACGATGGATATTGATGAAGCTTTGAAACAACCGTGTACACTCATTTTGCTGCTGGAGGTTGTCCTTCGTGGCTCACAAGGCAAATAAGAAGTAGACGTTTAAACCAGGTCATAGGAAGGAATGTTGGTAACCAGGGTAACGTAAATATCTATGGAATGTTACAGACATACATTCATCCGGTAAATTAGATGTATGTTCTATTGCTACTGTTTGTATTCAGTAGACGCCAAACACATTTACTTCCCATCCGGTTTATGGTCAGTTGATAAAAGCATCTAAAGATGTTGTGCTGCATGATAACTTGCTGTATTATCAAGTGTGCTTTAAGAAAAAAAGTTACAATGGTACGTTTGTGCGTGGCACTATTTCATATTTGTCAACATCGGCCCTGTGCTACAAATGTTCAATTTATGCGAAGGTAGATGTATTTAAATTATCATTTGGATGTATTCGTTTTACAATGAACACAAAATGGCACACATGGTCAAACAAGATTTTCAAAACCAGAAGCAGTAAATTCTCTTCGTTCATTTGACTTTGATCATTTGATTGCAAAATAGTAAGTACGTCTTACGCAGACTAAGTGCGATACATCGTTAAGTCGGCGTTATAAGAACATGGTCAATACAAGGACTTCAACATTATCACGTCTACATTACGATTTCTAAATGACATATTCTACATAACCTATTCTATATCACGTTCTTTACATTTCATCAGTTGACTTGTCAATACAAGAACTCATACTAATGCGTCTCACACACATTTTAAATAAGACAAGATGATAATAAACAGAAACGACAAAGCACAACATACACACATTAAAACTATTATATGAATATCACTAGACTAAATATACTACTACATTTTGTAAGGGCAGTCGCTAAGAGAATTATCAAAATAGTAAGTACGTCTTACGCGGACTAAGTATGATACATCGTTAAGTCGGCGTTATGATAACATGGTCAATACAATGCTCCAACATTATCACGTCTACATTACGATTTCTAAATGACTTATTCTACAAAAGCTATTCTACATCAGGTTTTTTACATTGCATCAGTTGACTTGTCAATACAAGAGCTCATACTAATGCATCTCACACATTTGGATCTTTTTTAAATTAGACAAGGTGATAATAAACAGAAACGACAAAGCACAACATACACATAAAAACTATAACAGATATCACTAGACTAAATAAACTTTTACATTTGGTAAGGGCAGTCGCTGAGAGAACTGTCAAAGTCGATCATGAACGAAATACGCAACCTATTTTCGATAGCGTTTCTTTAACAGAAACACGTACTGCACGCATTAACCACGTCTGCAAAAACGTAATACATGGTGTTTGTGTCATAGAGTACTTAGATGGGGCAATATAAACGATTGGTGACCTAATTTGAGGAAGTAATGATAGTTCATTATTGGAAGAAAGTAAATTCCAGGAAATGCTGTACTTTCTATCAAGGATGCCGACCAACTGTGTTCAAAGTAGTTGCCTTCTACCATGTAATAATGTAATTGTATCACAGTTGGACACTAAATAGTACTAGTTTTCATGATCGAACTTCCGGATACAAATGTGGAACCGGAAGTTATTCCTGAAAGTATGTATCAATACGCAATTGGTTCGTAAGGGTATGCAAGTAGTGTTGACTTGTTATAAAATTATTAATGACCGTCACAAAAATGTTTGGTGACCATCATCATGGCAACGAACTGCACTCTTTATATCATAACGAAGGGATATTCCGATATTCTGTTTTTCCTCTACTAAAGTAAGAGGGCCATAATCATTGCAGTTAAAGTTTGAACAATTTTCCATTCTATTAAATGGCATCCGAAGTCTTATCTTTAACTTCGATCCATAATTCAATATCCATGTATCTATGCAGTCTATATGACTTGAATAGCCGTGTACACGAAAATGTGAAACTTCATTTGTACTATGGTGCGCTATTGTACATTTCTGTTTTGCATTGACGCATTATGTACGAAAACCTATATTCATATTATTTACTGACACACTGGAACAAATAAAACAACAACAAAATAATCTACAGAAAACCAACAGTGTGCAACATTTCATTTATGTAGGCGTTTTAATGTGTTCTGCAGCTGCATGCGTCACTATCACCTTATTATTAACAGTAGGCGTATAATTAAGATATGACATTGTACCTTAAGGAGCAGTATGACATTAATTTTACGACCCGTATACAGCTCTTTGCTGTATTACTTTACGCATTGGACAAACACAAAACATCAAAGTCAAACAATGGCGTTTACATCACATTTTCTATTCCCAAATGATTATGGTGAGGATTGTTTCTCACAATGTACACAATGATCTTACTTACCATTTTATAATATGCTGTTTTATGCAATGAAAGTACGAAAAAACAAATAAATATTCACACGACTGAATTAAATGTATAAAGTTTATCCCTGTCGTTTTAAATTAATAATTAAACAAGCGGAATCAACGAATGCTTAAATAACTAACCAACAAAATTTGCATATCGAATTCCGACGCAATCTTTATTTCTCTGCATTATTGTGATACGTAACACACTTGTTTCTGACAAATCATTCAGCCCATCTTTGTGTGTGCAATGGTTAAATCATACAGACTTTAACATATATATAATTATACATTAGTTACGGGTCAGTTGATGTTTTTCTTTCCAGACATTTGTTAATGTGAACGAGTAAAAACGTATCGAGAATGTGATGAAATGATTCATAATAGTGTTGCTTTTGTTGACGCCTGAGTTAGTTCGTATGAACCGGAACTAACGTAGTAACAAATCAGTGATTGACAAGCCATGAACTCGCAGAGATGCGCATGCTTTTGCAGGTCTCAGACCCATTACATCCTTCGATATTATTTATAGTGGTGTGCTGGCATTTTACATTTACTAGTGAACTGCTTAATATACAATTCATATCTTATCTGCGAGTACAACAATGGTTGGGTGTATTCTACATAACGTATCATAATTACATAATTGCTATTCATTAGTTTATATACGCCAGTTACGAACATTGCAAGAAAATAGTAATAGGACATGTTTTTTTTAAATTAGGACGACAAAGGATCATGATATTTTCATTTTCAGAATAATTCGAATAGGATTTTTCAGTGAGTGTTTTGCATGTTGGACCTAATATGTGAAAAGTGATATAACTTTTGACTTTCAAAGCAAGGCATGGCTTGTGTTCATTTATTCAGTAGTTCAAGCTGTACACGAATCTGTTAATACTGAACAGTGTTGGAACAGAAATATAAGCTTTTGATAATAAATATGCACAAACTATTATAGAGAAACCTTCATGCCATTTTGTCTAGATATAAATGTATTGGCATAAATATAAGCACAACTCCCTTTGCAGACCATTTGAAATACGAGTTGAATTGTAATTGTGGTCAAGGGGCTAAACTGTCAACATAATGATGACCATATAGTCGCCTTGACCAAATATGACCTAGATCTGCAGACATGAATATATTAGATTATATTGTCAATCTCAATGTCTTGTCACGCTCGTGTCAATGATCTGGTGTGCTCTGTTGGGTCATGGCACAATCATTGATAAGACGTACATGTATCAAGGTCACAACATGCGGACAGTGCCCTCATACGAGTAGTGCACACATATTGTTGTCTGAGATATGGGATAATTATTCATCAAAAGTCTGCTGACTTTGTTATATTAAAAATGCAACATATCTCTGCACAATACATTTCTGTCTTAGTATTTCGACAAAATCAAAAAGAAACAACAAACACGAATATTAGTGGTATTCCACTTATATTTGAACAGAAAATGTCTGAATGATTACATGATCATGATTACTATAATGCGCCCAGGTTAACAAGAAATTCGAGAAAGTTTGGCCAAATGTGCTAACAAATTTCTTGTTTTAAACAAACCATGTTAGTATAATGCGTATGTATGAGACTAACATCTCAAGAATGTCATAGTTTCAGGTAACACATCTATTGGTTACCCAATTTTGCCAAACAAATGTCATGGTGACTCCATAGATAACCAATAATGTGACGTTATAACAGGGTGGCGCCTTGTAACAAATGTCATTCTGAAAGTACAAGTAAAAACATTAATTCTCAGACATTATTTTGTTTGTCTTCCCATACGTACCTGAAGGAAATATCACCCCGCAAAACATATATCAGGTAGAGTAAAGGCCAAAAACAATGTAAACGAGGAGTAGGATAAATTTCGCTCTAAATAATTACTGTTTTATTAAGCCTTATATAAATAATAAATACAGCAAAAGGGCTAGAGGTAAAAAGGTAATGATCAATCAGACAGGAAAATTGGTGTTCAGCAGCATCATTGGAGTACGCACAATGAATCAGAACATGGACAGTGTGAGGAGCCGGACGATATTCAAAATCACGACTACATGTGTGGTATAACCACGTGATCATGTATGGACAGAATCATAACTGCACAGTGACGTCAATTTCTGTCTGATTCCTTATACAGAGTGAATGACATGACACGATACATTTATATAATGTAATTTGCTTGAGGTTAATTAGATTTATAGGACGTATTCTGTGTTTGACTGTAATGTTTAATTAAAGGTCAACACACCAAGAAACACAGAAACAATTAATTCAGAACAGGTTTTATCTCGTGACTTAGTGGGTCAATCGTTAGAAATTATCATCACCAATGACAGGACATAAACTAAATCAGTGATATATAATTAGACATATGGGTAGCATCTGAATATTAAAATGGTCTGAACCAGTTTTTGTGACAAGTGGCTGGATACATTTATTATTGGGAAATCACAAATAACGATTACATAGTTACAAAAGACGTGCTAATTTTAGAAAATATCACTGAACATAAACGTCACAACAAAACACATTACACATGTTCCTGTGTAATCGGAATATCACTAGACGCATACCAAACTACCATACATCGTAAGGGCAGGCACTAGGAGAGCCACCAAACTTCAACCTACAGCGAAACACGTAACCCAATCTAGATATAGTTTCTGTAACAGTAATATAGCATCAAAAGCATACGTCTGACAAAACAACAATCAATAAGAGACGTAGAGTACTAAGTGACAGTCATTATAATACTTTGTGACCTAATTTGATGAAGTAATCATAGTTCATTATTGGAAAGTAGTTTCAATGAAGAAATGTACTCTACGAGTGGCATTCAAAAAATACGTAGACAAATCAATTTGCTAGCTTATTTTTTCAGATAAATCAATAATTATTTATTATGTTGCTGTATCCCCTTCATTCGCCAAAATCCAAAAGTTTCATAGAAATCAGACCGACGGTTAAGTGAGGATCATGTTTTATCCATTGCACATATAGTGACCACGGGGCAAGTCCAGACGTCGTTGTTGACGTCATATGTTTCTGGTAACCTCACAACATCTTCTAAATTCTCACAATAATACTTATTGTACAACTCCAACCATTCTGTATAATGACCAATTTACAATGGCGGATTAAGCATACAAAAAAAAAACAAATAGCGTTCATTATTTCATTTGTTGTTTCGAGTTTTACACTCACGTACCCATATCGCGCCAATATCAAAGTCTTGACGTCAAGAAAAGCAAAATATGGACTCCATGGGACATGTGTAAGCTGATTAAATATAGAAATATATACAACACCGGCACTGTATGTTTAACATGATGTTCCGGTACTTCCTCTAGGTGAAATCTCCTATTTTCGGCCACGATTCAAGTTAGTGTGTGTGTTTAAAAACTGTTTATACCAAGTGCAACACATAATTGCAGGAAAACGCATTCCCCCGTGGTTTAACGCAACATCACGGTTTCTTTCCGCTTTTAAGATTGACTTTGTATGATAACCAATATCTCTGTATCCCTGTTAATTATGACAGCATAATTTGAAACACAGAACTATATAGTCTCAAACGATACACACACCAATTCTATAAAGGTTTCGCAACCGTTAAAAATAATGACAGGGTGAAGAAATCATCACCAATTTTCTACGGGATAAATCGATTGGTTGCCCTGTGTGTTCAATTTTGCGTTGCTATAACTACCATATTTTCGAACATAACATATATTTTTCATGATAAATATACGCACTGAATTCATAACCGGTAGAGCCTCATTTCTACCAATTTTGATGAAATTCGGATGATAGATAGTAAAACAAACGATGTTGTCTACGTATTTTTTGAATGGCCCTCGTATATTACCACAATCGTTGGTAATCGGCGTCTACCATACTATAATTAGATCACAGTTGAACAATAATCAAACCGAACCATCAATGATCAAATTTCCGGTAACAAGAAGTGTAACCGGAAGTCACCTGGTGTATCTGTTTCTGAAAGTATGTCAGAACGTACTTTAATACATTTGTATATCATAATTTCTTTTGGGAACACTTAAAGTTTTCTTGTTATTGAATCATTGACAATCGTCACGCAATTTTGGTTGAACCAAAGGTGCACATGTGATTACAAAAAAGGTAAAATGTCCTCAACCAAGTCAAAGGACCATACTTATTGCAGTTGATTTTTTATAAAACGTCCTAAAGAAAGTCCAAAACTTCATTCAGTAAATTTCAGTTATATAAAATTTGTAGATCATATTAAAAAATTTTGTACTTCAAGGTTTCAACTTTAACATACACTTGTCTCCTAGATGACTTTTCGATTTAAGGTACAATTTATTAGAACTTCTCAGAAAAATATACATAATTTAATGAAATAACATGTTTTAGGGTGAGAAGGTAGTTTTATCATACAAACCATTTAAAACATTTGGACATTAGTTACGTCTAAGTGGATGTTTTTTCGTTACTGGTGTCTGCTAATGAGAAAGATTAACAGCATAACGAGAAGGGTGGTGACATTGTTGTTTTTGTTGAAGCATGGCGGAGTTAGTTCGAATGATCCGTAACTACAGACTTAGTGACAAAGCACTGTTAGACAAGCTCCAAGAGACTCACTGAGACCAGCATGTTTTCGCATATTTCAGACCCATTCTAAGATGCTATAATGCTATTTGCTGGTGATTTTCGTGTGTTGTTGAATTTTCGCATTAATACGCATTTTCGTACGGTGAGTTTTGCACTAACAGAATTGGTATGGTGCATCAGTGGCATCTTAATGATAGGAGTTTCCACCTTTCTGGTGAAGAATGTAAAAAACTTGAAATTATCTGATGACGTCTTTTTTAACCATGCGCCATACATTTGTCCCTTAGGAAATACACATAAATATGTTAATGTCAGAGACCGCAATATGGCAGTGGTATTCGTCTAAGGATTGACGAAGTGTAACAAGATCGCGGTTTTGAATATGAATGTGCCCTTGTGGGAAGATATAAATACAGTGAAGACAAAACGATCCTATAACCTTATTTATTATTTACAGTGTAGCAGCATTATACTGGACTAATAATTGTTTGACGTGCTTTCGAAAATGTATCATAGGATAGTTTAATAATTATTGGACAGTACGCATAAGAAACAAAAGAGCTTGCAATAATGAACAGCCACAAAAACACAATACCCTGACAATCGTTTAATGTCCATACGGTGACTGTTTGTACATATTCGGTTACTGTGCTGCCTAATTATCGTTGTTCTGTTATGTATCGTTTGGTAAACCAGTCCTGCCATCTGAAAACATGTGGAGCAAACGTGTCTATATAAACAAGGTCACGAAAACAGTTCCCATGGTGAGGCACCAGAAACGGACTTTTATTTTACTACTAGATGATCATAGTGACTAGCTAGTAATTTGTGTATATTTTGCTGAACAGTGAATGCTAATTTAAAGTCATGATATGTTATTAACGAACAATTTCGTACCTGCTTGACTTTGGAATATGCAATGTATGTCTTAGTTAAGAAAAAAAGTCTAGTTGAGTGTACTCTACATAATATGCCATAACGACATGGTTGCAATTCATAAGTTACATATACGTCAGCTTAGAACATTACATGGTGTCTTTTAAAAAGAGCGTCATGGGGTTGGTATCTTTTTTACTATCCCGGTAGAGTTAATTAGAATTAGTCTATTTTGCTGCCACGGTATACTGATTGTTCTCGCTTAATTGGCGCTGCTGACGTTTCATCTATTACAGATTTGGAAACACCTTAGTGACTTGTTTACTGACTGGTGATTACAAACAATAGGTGAATGCTTCATACGTTTTTTTTATTTTTTTTATTTTTTGGACATTGAACCGAGTTTAAACAGATAGTTGAGCCATATGCTATGAACTAATATATATATGAGCAGTTCTCAAGGAAAACCGGCCTAATGACATTGTATTATTATTATGGAATTGATAAGATTTAAAATAATGTCTAAAATGAGAAAAAAGTGTGTCCTTTGATTTTATATATACAGGGTGTCTCAAAATACATGTCCGCTTTTTGAGGACGTATCATTCCGTAATGTATAGCTTTACATATAGATTTATATGTAAGATCATAGGGCATTCAAATCAATGTAGAAATTACGAAATATTTATCCAAAATAATGCATACGAAACCTGTAGAATGCATTTTGAGTAGCTAACCCAAATTCGGTAGAAACCTGTGTTTGACACCGTTTGACGATTTTAATGACGTTCACATAACTTTGAGTCGGATGTGAAGTTTCCATTTTCTCAACAAATTGATATTTTGAGTTTCGATGTAAGTATTTATCTTGAACTGTATAATCAAACGTTCAAATGGTATAAGAAGAAATAATTATTTAGGATGTTTTGGTTACTTTTTCTTAATTCAATAAATCTAGCATGACCAAATTCATCCTCCTACCAAGTCAGTTTTAGGTGATTGGTTCTTCATTACTAGTACTATTTTATACTTTCAAGTTACATTATATGACTATGTTTTGACTGTTGGAGAAAATCAAGAAATACCGCTATACATTCAACCCAGTATGTTCATTCGAGGCGTTTGGTGCATCTTGAATATGATATGCCTGGAAATGTGTGAATATCAATTTTGATTCCTAATTGTTTTTAAAATGTGTTCCTCCCTTAAATACGGCCGATTTTCTGATTTCATTTTCTAGTGACCCCCGATCAGTTTCTCAGACTGTGTGTGCATAGTAGAGTACGATTGACTATTACTATGCCCACATTTTACAAATGTATATAAATTTTACCCATGCTACCGTACAAACTATGCCATTTGCCCCTTCGGACATTTTAGAACGTCCGTTGCTAATGACGTTAGTATAACGTGTATAACAACATCAAATGTTCGAGTATTGACACATGATATAATTCACCACACAATTTTTAAATTTAGCTTTCAGATGAGACTATGATTGTCAATTTACTAACTCATTTGGCAAAGTTATGATCCTTCAACAAGCGGACATGTATTTTGAGACACCCTGTATAAGTAATTGTATAGTTTAGTACTATCTATTAGCTGCAAGTTTTCTTTAAATTGTGTTAAAACATTGATGTCGTTGCTATGGTGATCGGTGTCTAAAAAGTACACAAATCGAGAAAAACAAGGGTTAAGTGGCTAAAAACATTTGCTTTTTTTCACTACAAGCTAATACAATCAAATTTGATACGTTTTATTGATATAAAAATATGATTAAAAAATATGCCACAATTTTAAAAGTTTACGGCAATAATTTATCCGATACTGGATTTGTAAAAGGCCAGTTAACGTTTCATCGAAACGTAGAGAATGACGTTCGCGACGTTTACTCATAAAGTAGCCGATAGTGGTTGGTTTAAAAAGTATTTAACTTTGTAATTGTGTGGAACAATTTGTTGAAGATTCTTCTCTTTCTAACCATATATTATCAACATTTTCACAATTTTGTCACTAAGCCCGGTTTTTCTGGAGAACGGCTCATATATAGAATGATAACTAGATATACTGGAAAAAATTAAGCATTTCCCTCTTCATAGACCGTCTGTATTTCACAAAGGTCAATGTTCTGTATCAAGGAATATATGGATATAAAGTCGCCTTGACCAATCTGCATCAATAATTAGACCAAGTCAATTAATCCAAATAACATTCAGCACGAGTTCATTATATTCTTACATACCGCCCACTCTTAATTCTAGTAATATCCGATTGCAGACATGGATATAATAGATTATATTGTCAATCTCACGTTCATGTCACGCTTGTGTCAGTGTTCTGTCAAATCAATTACCGGTATAGAACGAACTGCGACCGCAATAAAAGAACACTAGCCTTATGGTGCACTAATACCGATTTATGCGATAAGTGAAAGTTTCACATAAAAATGCTGACTTAGCTACATTCCAAGTTATCAACAAAACAAATTTGTTGTTTGCAATTTTGAAAAGATCCATTAAAAGAAACAACAAATACGAATATAAATACGAGTTGGGTACATATTGCTATAGATTTGGTAATATTTGTTCAGCAAATTCGCAATTACAATTGATAGACATGTTGTTTCAGGCTTTTGTCTCGTAAATGTCAATGTTCTTCATAGTTTTATTATATTTTGTGTTTGATGACTTCTACCGGCATTTCTAATTTGACTACCATTTTCTCTTACATGTACCAATTTATTGACGAAATCGTGGACCATTTACGACTGAAGAATTACATGAGTATGATTATGTTTTTAAATGTTCTGACCCATAACATGGTTCGAAGATACGTAGGACATACAATGTGTAATATGTTCAGTTGACAGAGATGATTATTGGCACATATGAAAACTGCATACAAAGTATCCATGTATCACAACAACTACGCTGGTGACTCCAATGACGTCGCGAAATAACAGGGTGTAGACACAAACCAACTTGTAAACTTGACACAGAAAGGTCAAATTACAATTGCAAGACACTGTTTTGTCTTCCCACACATAGCTGAAGGGAATACCACCTCGCAAAAACATTGTTGGAGTTTTCAGGTAGGTCAAAGGCCAACACGTCACAATCGAAGAGGTATGATGATTGCCTGTCTGAATAATTACTGTTGTATTTAGTCTTAAACAACTTCCAATGACAGCAAACAGGCAACCTTACTGTAAGGTAATAATAAATAGAAACAAGACTGCGTTCAATAAACGCTTATGCCCCCTGTGGGAGCCATTTAATAAGTCTAAGTCCAAAATTAGGTGAAGGTCAAAATGGAGCCAGGTGTGGACAGTGGTCATATACAACATCCATGCAAGTTTGAAAGCTTTTTAGCAAGCCAAATTAATGCAAGAGGAAACGGTCAATTTTTCATAAAAATGAACCAGATAGCACCAGAAGCAGCGAAATGCAAAACAATGAAGCACACAATAAACAATATGATGAGGGATATACTATGTTTACGAGTACATTGAAGAAGCTAGTCTGTAGGGCCCTTAACTTGATTTGGACATTTTATATCGCGCACTAAAATTGAACGCTACATCCAAACTTAAAGAACGGGGCAGTGTAAAACCTTACAACAAGAGGTAACATGTCATACATGGACATACATTTTAAGGTAGAAATACGGGATTATGTAAGAAATTCGGTCGATGATGGAAGGACCCGCACAGGTTGAGTGGAAGCTTAACCTCACACAATATAATGCAATTACTAAAGATACTTTCCAGATCCAAGCTGCTTTAATCACAGTATTTGAAGGCAGTTATGTACGAGTATAATTGTAAATTATTTAATATTTTGCACTAGTCAGCACAATAAATTTTCAACTTCCAATTTGATTGGAATTAACAACTTGTTGAATTAATGAACACACTACATTGGGTCAGTGTGGGGTAGTAACGCGAGACTGTGATAATGCAATGGCTGATGCCATGCTACGTGTTTGCATTATTAAAGATTATTTTGTATTGAAAGTATATACAAATGTATAAGTTAATGTCTATAATGCAATACCAAATTACCAATTACCATTACTCAAATATAATAAAATGAGAACAATTGTCTTCGAATACATTGTATAACGCTCGTATTTGTTGCAATTCCGTCTATACGTAAGGTTTAAGTGCACTATTAGTTTATACTGATTTAGTTTTGGTCGAAGATTGTTTACACGTACCAATCATTCCCGAACCAAGCCTTAGTCTCAAGGGGTATGATGGAAAAAATCCTATTTCAAAAATGCCGAATATCAAGCAAAGGCATTCATGATATCATTTTTATCTAGTAGTTAGCCCATGGCTACATGTGAGTACAGAAACACAGCCTGCACTCTTAGCGGACGTTCTACGCTAGACTCTTAGGTGTAATATGAACCAACCAATATCTCTTAAACCTTTTAAACGATGTTTCAAGACGGACTTTTGGTTTTAGATTTCTTAAAATATTCCATTAAGTTTGACCCAGACTAGCAATTACCATAAACAAGACATTCGCTTCACGTAATAGAATATAAAAGAATTTTATTAACGAGCAATCGTGGCAAAGACAATGACAATGAAGTGTGTATCAGACAATTAAATTATCGTAATTCACTTCAAGCCTAAGATACGTCGTAGGTCGAAAAAAGCTCTTATAATACTAGTAAATCTCTAGTCCGGAAAATACAAACGTTCTCTCTAACACCTTTAGACTGCTCTCTCCACTCTGTTGCTGGGAGTTCTGTAAAATCCAATATTCGCCCCTCAAAATAACTGTGATTCTTGTAGAGAACTGACGCGTACATTAAGCACATATACAAAGATATCATTTTGGCTAATTATAGATGTTAGGTGAGTTTGTACGATTTTTTTCAAATATTTTTGTTCTCTATATCATATGTCCTCTAATGTTCCTGTTAGACATTGCATCGTATGTCCGAATAGTCATTATACGTTCGTTTCGTATTTTACAATTTAATGTGTTATTTAAAGCTTGATGCTCAAATTCTGCTGAATGCAGATGTGCAAATACGTGCACAACAGTGTTGAATATGATCGTGTATAAGATGATATCTACCAATTGTCAATTTGAGGCAATTATCTATATAGTGTTGTACTGTAAATGGAAAGATATAATTGACTGAGACAATGTATTAGGTGTAATTTATTAAATAAATAGTTACATAACATTATAAAGATCTTGTACAATTCATTTTGATCTGGTAGTAATAAAACTATTTCAGTTTTTGGAAAAAGTGCAATGTCATTTTTTGTTTTCGTTTGATATAATTGTATGGTACCATGTCCAGTATTTTGTTATTTTATCTTCGGGAAGTATTATTTTCTGCATATTCTATACATATATAGTGCCCACCTAAACTAAGTATACAGATGTTACAATATAACACTATAACAACGATATCTTTGAAGACAGGGCCTGCATTTATAAAGCATCTTAGGTGAAAACTTAGAATTTTCTTAAAATCTCAATTGTATTCTTAAGTGAATAAGCTATACAGAAAAAACTAATATTAACATTTACTTACATCGTTTAGTAGCATTATGTAAAGAGCTACAATAATCATACAGAAAACATGTGCTATTTTTCTTTTCTTTTGAAATATGAGCAGCTCGATCTTTTAACTAAAAATATTTAAGTTTTCACTTAAGATGCTTTATAATTACCGGCCCAGGAATATAATGTTTGATCAAGTGTAAAGACAATACATTGATTGCTACCCTAGATGTAAAATATTAAGTTTTTTTGCTTGTCTTGAAAAGCAACTTAATTGGTCATAAAAAGGTGGAAACGCATTCCCGTTAACCACATGGTTATTTGAATTCAGAACATTTTCATTTTAATTGTTATCCTTATTTACTTGTGTAGTAACTAGATCTATACTATCATTACACCCGTGTCGGAAAAAAGTTAACGTTCGATAATGGCACGCTTAATGAAATTTAAGAACTAATTTAATAATAATGTACACAAATTGATTGACAACTCGTGATAGATCCTCTATATATAGTCACGAATCGGTTAAATATTAATAAGTATTGTTGTATATTTTTTAAAAACGGCTTAATTTTCATTGAGGTTGGCACAATAGGGCCTCCCTAGATAATATCATTAGTTGATCAATCAATATGCACACAAAAAACCAATAGGTACATGTTCATATTATTTTATATCATGTGAATACGAGAGGTGTTCAACTTATTTATGAACAGAAAATGAACGTCGATATTTTGTTACTCTAACAATGAAATTGAATAAAAACTTTTATATTGTGTAAAGTAGTGTATCAAGAAGTATATATAATAATTGTAAATTGCCAATACGTTACGGTTAAATCATAATCAGCATTAGGGTAGAGAGTGTTGTTATTTGCGTTTTGAAGGTCCAAAACTCGTAATAATTACATAATTTACATTTTCCTTCTTTAATCGTTGTGTTAGTACCAACCAGATAGAAAATTATATTGTAAAAGCATAAGAACACTTCGACATCCACTGTTTGGTTATAATATATATCAAAGTTATATTCTTAAGATTTTTTTTGGCGTTTTATATGGTGACTTGAAGCTAAATCTAGATGAAACTGACTATGTTCTTGGAACAGTCACTAGGAACGATTGGTAACACTTTTTTGTTGAAAACCTGATTTAAAACGGTTTGTACATAGACCACAGCCTTCAATTTCGTCAATTTGATATTGATTTTGATGTGCGTATTTCCATAATAACAAACCCAATGCCTTTCCATGAAAACGGCTGCGAACACACAAAGCTGGACAAGCATGAACTTCTCCCTATCCTTGTGGACTTTTCTAAAGTAGAATACCATAATCTATCATAACATTCTTTAAGATTCAGCATTCCTTCGCCATAATGAAACAATTTTTCCAGATAATGTTTTTTATTTCGCATTTCTAGATTCCAAGACTTTTGGCTGCGAGGCATGTTTTTCTTGATTTTCAGCGTAGGAACTTCGCATTTTCCAAGAACTATGCATTCAACTGTTTCGAAATAATGTCACTGTTTCTATGGACACTCCCATCTGTGGTACTTTTCCACGTTTTGCTAATGGATTCATCATAGATATCAGAAAACCAATTTAACTTTATAGTTAAGGTTTTGGCAATGTTGGGCAATTTTCAATTTTTGGTGCCATTTCACAATTACTGGAAATAGAACTTTAATAACACTTCTTACGACAAATATTACGGGTGTTCTCATTAAAAATGAAAAATAAAAAAATATTAACACATTCTTGATGCTTATAAAAGGGCCATTTTGCCTTAAAAACAAGAAAAACAACATCATCTACTAAATTGTTGTTTTAAGCTTTAACCAAATGAAATATACAATGTATGATGATCATATGTTCAGCTTAAACATTTTCTCGCATGGTTTAAAAAAGATATTTCAATTGTTTTTATTCAATATTGCACAATCGGTGTTCATGTTTCGTTCATAAATAAGTTGAACACCTCTCGTAGTAGGTGTATAGCGTCTACATTAAAAAATATGCGCACTTAATTAACACGTTTGACCAACGTAACCATAAACTGTTCAGTTGGGGCGAAATCATGACAGTTAGACAGTTTGATTTTACGCCTAATAAAATGCTATTTTTGTTTTCTAATAGTGTGAAACACAAAACGGTGTTCCTACATTAGTTGTCCAATAGGTACTCATTATTCTTAAAAGTAAATACGAATCTATAATCGAGTCCATTATGACTTCATTGAGATATAAATTTCCTATTATTGGTCTACAATTAGATGTAAAAGTCGAAGAAAGCTTTAACAGTAATATCATAATTACACGCAATATAATTATAAACTTTAAATAGCTTCTTCGGTAACTGAACTTGAATGTAGGACAATCAACTTCGTATTAACGCTTAAGGAAATCTATTTCAAGCAACAAATTATAAGCGCTTTTTATGAAACAAATTTGGTTATGAATCAACTTTCAATAACATTTTATCTCTGTCAAACATAATGGGTATGACAAGATGGCCATTTTTGTCTAATATGTTTACATTCCGGTCAATTAAATATAAACAGAGCGTTGTTATGAACGCCATTGAGGTTATTAATGGGACTGTGTTCTAGGAGACTTCTTATTGAATGACAGTCGGGAAAACAACCCAAACAACACTTGGTTATTACGGACATATAATAAATTAACCTCGGTGAAAACGTGCTGACGTTGCTTGGTAAATTAGGACAGATAATAACGGGACAAAGGGAAACAACCCAGATGCAAAGTTACGCACACAAACAATTGTATATTCGGAAGCAAAAGACTGGCTTATATACTATTCACGGATACATGTATATATTTGACCTATACATGTAGTGTTGTTTGTATATTATTCAGAAATAACAGTATATTTAAGACATAAACTACGACAAGCCGTAGTCAATAGGCTAATATACAATGGTATGGGGCTGTTACGCGGAGGAATTAACCTCGGATACCGCAGAGCGACACACTATGTCATACTAGACGATATACTACCGCTTTTGGATAGTTTGCTTTTCGATTCTAATATGATTTATGAATGTCAAATTAATATATAAAAGGACATTGTTTCTTTTTGGGAGTATGTTGTTAAAAGCGGACATGTATGGCGTTATAAAAACGACGTCACGTTACGTCCATGGCATATTGGCTGATATACAATGGTATACAATGGTATGATTTGTTCTTTGTCTATATAGGCAAAATATCCGGTCATGATATAATTGTATTTTAGTTTGTTTATCACATTTCAAAACGCGACGTCAGGGATGATTAATTTATCAAAAGATATCTTGAAAAGGATGAAAATAAAAATTTATATCACCATAATAAATTATTCTGTGACTATGATTTGGTTTGCAACTATACATGCACTTACAATAACATCATCAGAGTGGTATAAAGGCAAGCCTAATATACTTGACGCTTTTCAACATTGGAACTTAATCATATCATCCAAAATATAATGTCAAAGTCAGACTAACAGTTCTGTGGGGTGAGAAATATCTGCGGCGTTCGAGTAGGAATAATACGAAATAATCATATATTTTACTTGAAATACTAGTTCGGCGTTATTTTCCGATGTTAACATTTTTTAATGGCTGGTTTAGCGCATGTTAAATTTCATTACAAAGTTTCCCAAATGGTGTGCATATTCGATTAAATATGGTTCCATATTTATAGCTTCTTAAATATAAAACGACGTCAGCACGTTTTTACTTAACATGTTGGAAATATTATATGAAATGGAAGAATCTGAAGGCATCGGAAACACCTCCGCGTGTTGATTCACACTGTAAGAACCAATTAGAAAATGATCAGAAATGTAAAACTTGTCTCTAACGTCTGCGTTGTTAGTCTGTTAAATCAATGTTAAATGGCTTTAATACGAACATTAGTTTCCTCTTAGAATTTCCAGGTTAATTAATAATATGTTTCAATGCGCACGAAACCGTCATCTTACTTATTACATTTGTGTGCATAAATGGGAGAATGTCACGCAGATATAAAACATAAACGTTAAAGTATATTTTCAGAAATGAGAAATAAGTCCGTTAAGCCGAGAGCACATTAAAATTACCCTCCAATAATTGAGTTGCAGTAATAAAATATAATTAAAAGTCATATTCAATGGCATTCCATAAAATACATAAACGCTTCCTCTTATGAATATTCGTTTTAAATGACTCTGGTCTTGTCAATATTCTTTGCCCCCAGCAGAGTCTCCAAGTATGTATTCTTTCGTATTAAAACGTCGCTAATGATTGATAACACTCAATGAAGATATTCATATTGATAGATTGGGCATCAAGTGATAACATGTGTTAATAGTGGATCATTGATTGTTTTCTATGAACGTCTTGTTATTGACAATGAGCTTATAGTCAGTAAATCACTCATGACAGTCTTCCGTATATTACATGCTAAGTCCTAACACATTAAGAGGTGAGGAGAAAATGCAAATTGTGGAACATAGATGTGTGCAGATAAGCACAAATCAGTTGAATCAAGTTGTTACAACGTGGAACTATAACGTGTGCATATTCTTGAACAAATCAGACCGACAAGGCGGCATCCATCAGAAACAGTAGGGTTATAAAAGGAACGAAACGAATAAAGTACGATAACAAAAGTAATTATTTAATTATTTCACAACTTGAACACCATGCAGTTTTTCCAAAACAATCATTATTAAGTACAGGTTATTAACATTTTACTTTTCGTGATTATTTGAGTGTCTGGAAATTTCCATTCTGCTTACGGTGCGTGTAATGTGACACATATTTAGAGACGTTTAATCTGCAATCACTCCAGACTTTGAAATGTTGTTAAATTCTACTTAAGTCATAGACTCGCTTATACAATACGTCAAATGTTCCCAGTGGCAACCATACAATCGCCACCACAATATTGTTATTAGAATAGAGGTTGGTGTTTTATGATTTGTTCATGTCTGCAATTTGAACATCAAACGTATCCTGGGATTTAATCATTTCACAAAGGTATAAACGTATCCCGTTTTATTTCGAAACAGAATAATGCTAATAAACAATATCGGCTTATGATTTGTTTCTTCTCGGTTTAATCGATCAAAGATTGTAGAGTGTTCAAAATATGTTCTTGCAAAACACACGTACTGCATTTGCTTACCGCCAAAACCTCTGAATTAACCGATGCAATGTACACACATTTTAGAAAGAAAATAATATGACACAGTGCCCTAGTTTTTATCCAAGAACTCATTTAATAACAATTCATACCGACTTGTGATAGACCAGCTATGTATAGTTTAGAGTCTGTTAAATATTCATTTTAATTAATATTATTCATTTGTAAAAAGGTGCCACACCATTTGCTTCACCAAAAGTAAAGCATTAAAGTATTTGGAACAATTTAAAATCTCATATCACACATTACAAAAGTAACTATTAACTGTTCTGTTTTCTAGTACTAGAACATGCCCAATGTGCAGAAGGTTGTAGAATTTAGAGTTATTCTTGTTTTCTCGGATTCTTTGGAGTTCCCACTATACATCTATACATCATAACAATAGTTGTAAGATAGCTACATATTATACCGTGCGCACAGTAGATGTATAGTGTCTGTACACGGACATTTATTTGGCCGATATGCAAACACTCCTTTTGGATTCAACAATTCAATAAACATAATGTGTATAGACACGATGCCAAGTATGGTGTTAGTCGCATCGCTAATGTGGTAAAAGGTAGTGAGCATACCGATGTGTTATATATACCATTATATTGTGAAGTTTTCCAAAAGGTTAATAAAATAAGGACTTACACAACTGGTGTTACTATTTTGTTCGAAGCACAGATAAATATTTCGTGGTTTAAGGTTAAGTTATGGTGTTCATTAATATTTAGACCTAAATTATGTTTTGAAAATTAAGCACGCAATTCAAAAGCGCATTTTATCTCCATTGAGTGCAATAATCAGTTTCAAAAGAATAGCTTTAATGTTCATGCAATTTTTTTCAGTTACAAATGGTGATACTTTCACCATCCATGGGACAAATATAATACAATTTGATCAATCTAATAACGAGCAGTCTCGAATATGTGTTAAGAGGCGCAAGATTCGAAGCAGTGTTATAAAGAAACTGGCAAGTTAATTATTTAATCGTTTTATTACTCCAAGATTATCTCCCTTTGACCATAAAAATATACCATGGCTATAATTGACCATGTTGTTTTATTTCAGTGGTTGTGCGCGAAATAGTGTATATGCCCCTTAAAAGTACATGTACTTCACATGGCCCTTCTGCAACAACGGAACAGCATCCCTCTAGCATTTAATGAACGTTTCATAAGATTAATACGTCGTAGATGCACACGATGGATCGCTCCTGACGGTTGTTTTAAAAGATTAAAAATTGAGACTTTCTGTTTTATACTGACCCAAAAACAACTGGTAAAAAACTATGTTGCTAAACTAATTTATCTGATTCGAAATGATGTTTATGTGCCACTTGCATATATCTATTCTATGACAAAATTTTGCGATGCTCAAATACTTATCAAATGTGTTATGCTGTACTATGTAAGTGTTGCGTTTTCATTGTCGCTCAGTGTACATAGACCCAGGAACTAGATATATATAGATGATCTTACATGAGTGACATTGCGAGGCTCAGCGATATACTAACACGACAATTAATGTATGCTTATTTCATATGTTGTCATGAATCAAATCGATCTATATACAGTATGTGGTTTCCTAAGTACCTTGTTATTCTTATTATACGAGAGGTGATCAATATATTCGAGGACTTTCCTTCTCAATTTTGAAATGTACTTCACATGGCCCTTCTTGAGAAACGACACGCTATGAAAATTAACTCGAAACTTGCAAATTCCTTGCGATTCCTCCAAAATGTGCGCCCAAAATTAGCCATTTTCATATAATCGCGTTGTTTATGTGATTGTAGGGTCTCTGCCAAACGGTTGAGTCGATAAAATAAGGATCAACAGTAAAATTACACCGCATTAGGGACACTTTCCGTTAAATTATGCGAAATAAGACGCACAGATCTCAAACAAATGTAATTGGCAAAACAAGGACTAGTATAGGCTACAACACATAAAATCGTTGACTCTAAATCAAAAGGGTTATTTCGATATTGCGTCCTAAACCTGATAGGTACTGTTTCAGTCTTGATTGAAATGATCTAATTTTGTAAAGCCAACCACCCTTTTCCGAGTTTTGTTTCCAATAACGCAACGATAGTCTTTTAATTCCACCTCACATTCCAGAATCGGCTTTTAACTACTTATTTCAGTAGTAAAAGACAACCAGTCTCATACATGGAACCGGGTTTCAGTCCAGAAAGGAGTTATGTGCTGCTCCGACGGTGACGCTTGGAATGACATCGCGTGATGTCCAACATCACGGGCCCATTTTATGAATCAAATAATTTTATTAGTGCATTCGGTCGGTCACATCTTACTCCCAATGATGTTAAATGGCTTTGAGCCTTGCTGCAAATATGAAATTGTTAGATGAAAAGTCCTCGAATATATTGATCACCCCTCGTAAATCTTCCATTTCTCCACGAGATAGTATCATGCTGGTTATTACATTCATATGGCTATATGAGACACTTTGATGGATTTATTATTTGGTATAAAATGTAGTAGACAAACATTATCGCTTGATATTTTCTCGATTGGATTTCCGTGGATAGGGTTTGCTAACACTCGATACATGAATAACAGGGTGTAACCTATGTATTGTTTGCGTGCCTTCTGATGAGAATATGTCGGTGTGTAACTCATATAATTATTTACACTGTTACCAATGTCTTTCAGAAAATATATCGTAGTTATAGTGACATACTTCAGCAAAACAAATTTAACAACTGATAAAGTACATAGACACAGGAACTAGATCTATATAGAGGATCTTACATGATTGAGAGAATTTTCATATTAAATTTATAAAACGAGTTGGATAAAAGTGCAAAATACGAGGCTTAGCGAGTTTAATAAATTTAATATGGAAAGACACGAATGTAAGATTATTTTTATTAAATAAACAATTAAGCCATTTAAATAAAAGAAAAACCCGCTTCCCCTTAAGAGAGAATAAGATTGAGGTTAGTAATGCGGTCAACAATGAATGAGCATCTGAACATAGTGCAACACAGTGTCTGTATTTCAATTACAGTTAATTCAGTGTTGAAAAGGCGGGGAAAATTGAATGGTAAAATGTAATCAGGTCATGGATTTTTTTATTCTTTGTAGGCCCCATCCAGTCTCGAAATATTATGTTTGGTAAGGGGAACAAACTCGTACTTTAAATGTGCAATAATAATGCCACGTTCATGACGATTTATCATTGCAAACATGTTTGTCTGTCTCTATACACCAATTTAACATAAATAAAATCACAATCATCTATCATTAAATTTTCATTTGTATTATATTACATTCAATTGCATCATTTATAAAATATAGCTTACAATCACGCATAGTGTGCTGTTCAACCATGTGCTTATAATAATCACAATGCGTTCGGGATATTGATTTGTTGTTTATTAAATCGCATTATGTGGCAATTGAATATTTAATGTAATATATTGACGCCTACATACTGTAACCATGAGAAATGCGTTCCATAACAATGTGTACACGCATATGTTGATAATTCACAATGTCGTGTCGTGTAATTATATGTAGAAACAACATTGCACTATATTGTTTTATGGGTTAAGTTGAAACTGCCATTATTATGAACTTTAGCATTCATATATTTCAAAGGGTAGTTATAAAAATGTAATTCTTTGAAATGTCTCAAATACAAATTATCAAGCAAGCCTTTTTTACGTGACGTGTTTAAGAAGTGAAGATTCTTTTTGTCACAAAGCAACGTCAGAAATAACGACCATAAACAGACAGCACCACGCATTTGTTTACACAGTCGATTAGTCCTCACATAGAAGAAGTGGTATGTATGTGAGAACTTCATTTCTGCAACATTTCACTGCGTCCACGGTGTTGTTTTTTGTAGTACTCTTCTATACCCTGGTGGGGATGGGTAACATCAGGCATGAGTGATTGGTATAAGTTGGAAAAACTTAATATTAAAATTTACAGTAATTAAACTGGTATTAACTATTTTACACAACAAAAGTAAATACGAATCTAAAAATCGAATCCATGATGACGTCACGGCTGTCTATAATTTCTATAAATATATATACAAACTATAACACCAATCTACTATATAAATTATAATAGCTTCTGCGGTAACTGAATTGTAATGTGGGGACAATCACCTTCATATTTAGGCGTGAGGAAAACTAATTCGAGCAACAATAATTATTAAAGTTTTTTTTGAAAATATGCAATCATATCATTTCATTTCTCTCAAACATAAATAGTGTGACAGGATGGCAGATTTTGTCTAATAGTTGCATTTTCTGGTCAATTTAATATAATCAGAGTGTTATAATGAACGTCATTGATGTTATTAATGAGTGATATGTTCCATGAAATTTTACATTGAATGAGGGTCTGAGTACTAGAATAGATATAATCTATTACTTCAAGTACTCTCTAAATAAAATGTACACAGTCGAAATTGCCTATATAATTGATAATGCATGTAACTGGGTGATGGAAAACAACCAAAATGTCAGAATCAGTTAAGTCAGAATCTTTATCATGGGCACTATCAAAAAACGGAGCATAATATGTGGAAAATGATATACGCATATTAATGGTATTTGGATTTTGAAACAACGCGAATCTTACAATGTAAATACATTGTACAGAGTTATTAACACAAACTTGGTTAATAACTATTGAATGTTATTAAAAGGTGCAACATATCTACGGCGTTCTAACAGGAATAATACGATATATATACTAGTAAATTTCAACTTGTAATAATAGTTGGGCATTTTAATTACGTTCGGATGTGAACATTTTTAAATAGCTGGTTTGGCAAATTTCAAATTTCATTACAAAGTTTCCCAAAATTTTGTGCATATTTGATCAAATATGGTTCCATACTTATTGCTTCTTAAATATAAAACGGCATCAGCACGTCTTTACTTAACATATTGTAAATATTATATGAATTGGAAGAAACTAAAGGCATGGGAAACACCTCCGCGTGTTGAATCACACTGTAAGAACCAATTATAAAATTATCAGAAATGTAAAAAAAATTCTAACGTCTGCATTGTCTTTTAAATCAATGTTTAATGGCTTTAATACGAACATTAGTTTCCTCTTAGAATTTCCAGGTTAATTAATAATATGTTTCAATGCACACGAAACCGTCATCTTACTTACTACATTTGTGTGCATAAATGGGGAATGTCACGCAGATATAAAACATTAACGAATGAAGTATATTTTCAGAAATGAGAAATAAGTCCGTTAAGCCGAGAGCACATTAAAATTACCCTCCAATAATTGAGTTGCAATAATAAAATATAATTTAAAGTCATATTCAATGGCATACCATAAAATACATAGACGCTTCCTTTAATGAATATTCGTTTTCAATGACTCTGAGCTTGTCAATAGTCTTTGCCCCAAGCAGAGTCTCCAAGAATGTAATCTTACGTATAATAACGTCGCTAATGATTCATTACACTCAATGAAGACATTCATATTGATAGATGGGGCGTCAAGTGATATCATGTGTTAATAGTGGATCATTGATTGTTTTCTATGAACGTCTTTTTATTGACAATGAGCTTACGAGTATAGACAGTAAATCACTCGTGACAGTCTTCCTTATATAACGTGCTAAGACCTAACACAATGTGAGGAGAAAATGCGGACCTTGGAACATAGATGTGTGAAGATAAGCACAAATCAGTGAAAGTTGTAACAAAATGGAACTATAACGTGCATAAATTCTTGAACAAATCAGACCTACAAGGTGGGATCCATCAGAAACAGTAGGGTTATAATAGGAACGAAACGATAGCAAAAGTAATTATTTCACAATTTGAACACCATGCAGTTTTCCCTTAAACAATCATTATGTAATTTCCAATCTGCTCATGGTGCGTGTAATGTGACACTTATTTAGAGACATTTAATCTGCAATCACTCCAGACTTTGAAATGTTGTTACTACTTAAGTCATAGACTCGCTAACACAATACGTCAAATGTTCCCCCATGGCAACCATAATGTCGCCATCACAACCTCGTTATTAGAATAGAGGTTGGTGTTTTATGATTTGTTCATGTCTGCAATTTGAACATCAAACGTATCGTGGGCTTTAATCATTTCACAAAGGTATTAACGTATTCCGTTTTATTACGAAACAAAATAATGCTTATATGCAATATCGGCTCATGATTTGTTTCCTCTCGATTTAATCGATTAAAGGCGATTGTGGAATGTTCAAAATTTCTTGCGAAACACACAAACTGCTTTTGCTTTCAGCCCAAACCCAAACCGATAGATGTACACGCATTTTAGAAAGAAGAAAATATGACACAGTGCTCAAGTTTTTATCCAATAACTCATTTAATTACTATTTATACCGACTTGTGATAGACCACCTATATATAGTTAAGAGTCTGTTAAATATTCATTTTAATTAATATTATATATTTGTTAATAGGTGCCACACCATTTATTCGTAAAATAAATCTTTCATTTCTCCACGAGTATCATGCTAGTTATTACATTCATAAGGCTATATGAGACACTTTGATGACTTTATTATTTGGTATAAAATGTAGTAGACAAACATTATTTCTAGATATTTTCTGTAAAGACTTTCCGTGAATAGGGTTTGCTAACACTCGATACATGAATAACGGGGTGTAACCTATATATTGTTTGCGTGCCTTCTGATGAGAATATGTCGGTGTAGATCATATAATTATTTACACTGTTACAAACTTCTTCCAGAAAACATATCGTAGTCATAGTGACCTACTTCAAAAAAACAAATTAAACAACTGATAAAGTACATAGACACAGGAACTAGATCTATATAGAGGATCTTACATGATTGAGTGAATTTTCGTATTGAATTTATTAAACGAGTTCGATAAAAGTGCGAAAAACAAGGGTCAGCGAGTTTAATAATTTCAATATGAAAAGAAAAGAATGTAAGATTTTTTTATCACATCTACAAAATATGCCATTTAAATTAAAAAAAAACCCAATAAAAATAGTTTCCTCTTAAGAGAGAATAAGATTGAGGTGAGTAATAAGGTCAACAATAAATGAGCATCTAAACAAAGTGCAACACAGTGTCTGTATTTCAATTACTTTTAATTCAGTGTTGAAAACGAAGACAAGCCGAGACGGGGAAAATTGAATTGTTCTCAGGTCACGGACTTTTTTATTCCATGTATTTTTGCCCCATCCAGTCTCGAAATATTATGTTTGGTAAGGGGAACAAACTCGTACTTCTAAATGTGCAATAATAATGCCACGTTCATGATGATTTATCATTGCAAACATTATGGTCTGTCTCTATACACCAATTTAACATAAATAAAATCACAATCATCTATCATTAAATTTTCATTTGTATTATATTACATTCAATTCCATCATTTATAAAATATAGCTCACAATCACGCAAAGTGTGCTGTTCAATCATGTGCTTTTAATAATCACAACGCGTTCGGGATATTGATTTGTTGTTTATTAAATCGCATTATGTGGCAATTGAATATGTAATGTTATAGATTGACGCCTACATACCGTAACCATTAGAAATGCGTCCCATAACAATGTGCACACGCATATGTTGATAGGCGTGTAGTTATATGTAGAAACAACATTGCGCTATGTTTTATGGGCTTAGTTGAGTTGCTACAATGCAGATGATTTGTTTAGACAAGTGCGAATATTTTGATCTTTAGCATTCATATATTTCAAAGTGAAGTTATGAAAACGTAATTCTTTGAAATGTCTAAAATACAAATTATCTTGCAAGCCTTATCGTGACGTGCTTAAGAAGTGATGATTCTTTTTGTCGCAAAGCAACGTCAAAATAACGACCATAACCAGACAGCGCAACGCATTTGTTTACACAGTCGATTAGTTCTAACATAGAAGAAGTGGTATGCATGTGATAACTTCATTTCTGCAACATATTCCTGTGTCCACGGTGTAAGTTTTTATAGTACTCTTCCATGCCCTGGTGGCGATGGGGAACATCAGGCATGATGTGTCATGAGTGATTGGTATAAATGGAAAACTTTATATCACAATTGACCGTAATTAAACTTGTATTAACTATTTTACACAACGAAAGTAAATACGAACCTGTAATCGAGTCCATTTATGAAGTCATTGAGTTCTATATGTTCTATAAAAAATATCTATAATTGGATGTCAATGTCGGGCAAAACCATTCCACCGATGCCACAATATAAATAATACGTCAAATAGCTTCTGCGGTAACTGAACTTTAATGTGGGGACAATCACCTTCATACTTAAGAGTAAGGAAATCTAATATGGGCAACAATAATAATGAAAGTTTTTATGAAACATATTTAGTTGTTACAATCACATCATTTATCTCTGTCAAACATAAATTGTATGACCGGATGGCACATTTTGTCTAACAGTTTTATTTTCTGGTCAATTTAATATAATCAGAGTGTCATAATGAACGACATTGATGTTATTTTTTATGCGTTCTAGGAAATTTTATATTGAATGTGAGGATCTGAATACTGGTAAATTTGTTATCTATTACGGACAGATAGCAATTAACTTCAAGTTTTCTCTAAATAAAATGTACACTGCCAAAATTGCCAATAATAGTTGATAATAACTGGGTATAGGAAAATACCCAAAAGGTCAGAATCAGACAGTGAGGATCTATATCATGGACACTTTCAAAAACTGTGTCTAATGTGTGGACATTATATACGTCCATTAACGGTATTTGGTTTTTCAAACAACGTGAATCCAACGATGTAAAAACATTGACTCAAACATTGTTAATAATTATTGAATATGATCAAAAGGGCGGCAACTCAAATTTCCATACGATGCGAATTGCAGCATTACATGAGTTTAAAATATTATAACCAGGGTGGTAACAGCAATTCTGATATAAGAACTTTTCGGCATCTTAATCTTAATTATATTATCCTCAACGATTCATATAATGACGACAGTCAGACTTATGGTTCTATAAAATGCAAAATATCTTCAGCGTTCGAAAAGGAATAATACGAAGAAATAATATATTTGAACTTATAATAACAGTTAAGCATTTTAATTATGTTCGAAAGTGAACATGTTTGAATAGCTGGTTTAGCAAAATCCCCTTAATGGTGTGCATATTTGATCAAATATGGTTCTAAATATATTGTTTCTTAAATATAAAACGACTTCCACACGTTTTAACTTAACATGTTGGGAATATTATATGGAATGGAAGAAACTTAAGGCATTGGAAACACTTTCGCGAGTTGAAATACCCTGTAAGAACCAATTATAAAATGATCAGAAATGTAAAAACCTGTCTCTAACATCTGTGTTGTCTGTTAATCAATGTTTAATTGAGTTAATAAGGACATAAGTTTCCTCTTAGAATTTCCAGGTTAGTTAATAATATGTGTCAATGGGCACAAAATCTAACTATATGTAATTACATTGGTGTGCATAATAAGGGAACATCACGAATATATAAAACATTAACGTTAAAGTATATTTTTTGGAAATGAAAAATGTGCCCGTTTAGCCGAGAGCACATTAAAAATTACCCCCAATAATTGAGTCGAAATAATAAATTATTATTGTAAGTCATATTCAATGGCATACCATAAATTGCATAGACACTTCCTCTAATAAATAAACGTTTTTAATGACACTGGTCTTGCGAATAGTATTTGCCCACAACAGAGTCTCCAAGTATGTACGAGGTCTGTTCGATATGTATTGTCTTTGCACGTAAGTCTCGAGTGTGTTCCGACCCAACTGTTTACGGTTTACAAAAATCGATATAATTATTCATTAACTTTACATTGGTACCCATTTCATACATGTTGTAGTCTTTTATCGCAGTTTAAGAGGAAGTTAAAATATGCTACTCGTAGACACTAGGAATAATTATGGCCGACAAAACGTGATTAAAGAAAGCCTAAAAATGAGCCTATCAAAAGCGTCGCTATGTATAAAATAGTGCATAAATTTTAAAAACGAAATTGTCAGTACGTAAAAAGATGGTTCATTCACATATAGAACTGTTTGTAAATAGAAAATAACTTTGGTTGAGGATAGGAACAGCCTTGAAAATGACCAGAATTCTGGTCAAAAGGTGAATGTAGCAATGCAGATTATTTCATGTATTTGTATTTGTGTGCCTTTTTCATTACCATTAGAGGACCGGCAATAAAGTTCTGAGTGCCTAAGGGTAGACGGATGAATAAAATGTACTACCTAGACAAAGTTTTGAAAAAAATACAAGTTACTTTTCTAAAATATGCGAAACGAGTAGTTCACTCATCACGAATCTGCTTAAAAAACACGCTTGTTTGCCACGGTGAGGGTAAGATAACTGACTTTTTGAAGACAGGGGGTGTGGTAATGTCACAAAATCCTCTTAAATATCCAGAGTTGGCACATTTGTACCTTTTCCATTTCATAAAAATTAGATTTATGTTTGCAGGGCGACATTATGCTACTGAAAAAATTGATGGTTCAACCTTTTCCTAGTGCCCTATGACTATACCCCAAAACACGGTTTTAATGTATTTTACATGTGGGTCAAATGGTGAAAATTTGTATATAATCTCAGGAAGAGTTGTTTAAAGGAATGTAATAATAAAATTTCAGATATCGGGTATAGTTTGTTTTTCCAAGCCAAAGTGACAAAACATATCGACCAACCCTCGTACTCTTACATATAATAACGGCGCTAATGATTGATTACACTCAATGAAGAAATTCATATTGATAGATGGAGCGTCAAGTGATATCAGTTGTTAATAGAAGATCACTGGCTGTTTTCATTGTCATCTTAGAACGTCTTGTTATTGGCAATGGGTTTATAGGCATAAAATCACTCATGACAGTCTTCCCTATATTACGTGCTAAGTTCTAACACAATGTGAGGAGAAAATGCAAAATCTTGGAACAAAGATGTGTGAAGATAAGCACAAATCAGTGAAAGTTGAAACAACATGGACCTATAACGTGTGTATTTTCCTGAACAAATCAGACCGACAAGGCGGTTTCCATCAGAAACAGTAGGTTTATAAAAGGAACGAAACGAATAAAGTACGATAACAAAAGTAAATATATCACAATTTGAACACCATGCAGTTTTCCCTTAAACAAGCATTATGTAGTACAGTTTAGTAACGTTTCCCTTTTCTTGATTATTTGATTGTCTGGAAATTTCCAATCTGCTCATGATGCATGTAATGTGACACATATTTAGAGACATTTAATCTGCAAGCGCTCCAGTGTTTGAAATTTTGTTAAATTCTACTTAAGTAATAGACTCGCTAATACAATACGTCAAATGTTCCCCAGTGGCAACCATACAATCTCCATCACAATCGTTATTAGAATAGAGGTTGGTGTTTTATGATTTGTTCATGTCTGCAATTTAAACATCAAACGTATCCTGGGCTTTAATCATTTCACAAAGGTATTAACGTGTTCCGTTTTATTTCGAAACAGAATAATGCTTATATACAATATCGGCTCATGATTTGTTCCTTCTCGGTTTAATCGACTAAATGCGATTGTAGAATGTTCAAATTATATTCTTGCAAATTTCACAGACTGCATTTGCTTACAGCTCAAATCACTGAAATTGACAATTTACCGATGCAGTGTACACGCATTTCAGAAAGAAAAATATATGACAAAGTGCCCAAGTTTTTATCCAAGAACTCATGTAATAACAATTTAAGCCGGTTTGTGATAGACCAGCTATGTTTAGTATAGAGTCTGTTAACTATTATTTGTGCTACACAATTTCCCTCACCAAAAGTAGAGCATTAAAGTATTTGGAACAATTTAAAATCTCACATCACTCATTAAAAAAGTAACTATTAACTGGTCAGTTTTCTAGTACTAGACCATGTCCAAGGTGCAGAATGTTGTAGAATTTAGAGTTAGTCTTGTTTTCTCGGATTCTTTTGAGTTCACACAATACATCTATATATCATAACACTAGTTGTAAGATAGCTACATATTATACCGTGCGCACAGTAGATGTATAGTGTCTGTACACGGCCAGTTATTTGGCTGATATGCAAACCATCCTTTTGGATTTAACAATTCAATAAACCAATGTGTATAGACACGATGCCAAGTATGGTGTTAGTCGCATCGCTAATGTGGTAAAAGGTAGTGAACATACCGATGCATTATATATACCATTATATTGTGAAGTTTTCCAAAAGGTTAATAAAATAAGGACTTATACAATAGGTATAATATTTCGTTGTTTAAGGCGGAATGGTACAATCTGCATAACATTAGTCGTTAAGGACTGTAATGAGCGTTGTAAATATATCATGCAGTATTGATGCAATAGTCCTAAAGCATTCTTATCCCCAGACCAATAACTATGCGCAGAAGTTTGCGCAACGACGCAATCTATTGATAAGACGGATATACATGTCCAGCTACAAATTACACCAACAAGACAACTAATGTATGTTTATTATATATGTTGGCATGAATAAGATCGATCTATAAACAGTTTGTGGTTTCCTTAGTACCTTGTTATTCTTAAAATAAATATTTCATATCCCCACGAGCATCATGCTAGTTATTACATTCATACGGCTATATGAGACACTTTGATGACTTTATTATTTGGTATAAAATGTAGTAGACAAACATTATTTCTAGATATTTTCTATATAGACTTTCCGTGGATAGGGTTTGCTAACACTCTACACATGAATAACGGGGTGTAACCTATGTATTGTGTGCGTGCCTTCTGATGAGAATATGTCGGTGTAGCTCATATAATTATTTACACTGTTACAAACTTCTTTCAGAAAACATATCGTAGTTATAGTGACCTACTTCAGCGAAACATATTTAACATCTCATAAAGTACTTGTACACGGGAACTAGATCGATATAGAGGATCTTACATGAGTGACTTTTCATATTGTATTTATTAAACGAGTTAAAAGTGAAAAATACGAGGCTCAGCGAGTTTAATCATTTTAATATGGAAATACACGAATGTAAGATTCTTTTTATTAAATAAAAAAATATGCAATTTAAATAAAATAAAAACTATAAAATAATAGACCCGCTTCCCCTTAAGAGAGAATAAGATTGAGATTAGTAATGCGGTCAACCATGAATGAGCATATAAACATAGTGCAACACAGTGTCTGTCTTTCAATTACATTAAATTCAGTGTTGAAAACGAAGACAAGTGAGGCGGTAAAAATTGAATGGTAATTAGGTCACGGACTTTTTTTATTCTATGTAGGCCCCATCCACTCTCGAAAAATTATGTTTGGTAAGGGGAACAAACTCGTACTTCTAAATGTGCAATAATAATGCCACGTTCATGACGATTTATCATTGCCTACATTTTGGTCTGTCTCTATACACCAATTTAACATAAATAAAATCACAATCATCTATCATTAAATTTTCAATTGTATTATACAGTGAAGTTCCGCTAATAAGACCAGTCAAAAAGTTGGTCTTAATAGTGAATCGGTCTTGTTAGCGAACCTTTTTTGTTCTAAATTTAATACTTTGGGACCTTAAACTGGCCAAAATCTGCATGATTTCAAAATAATCAAAGTGGTCTTATTAGCGGAACTTTTCTGTTTTACATTCAATTGCATTATTTATAAAATATAGCTCACAATCACGCATAGTGTGCTGTTCAATCATGTGCTTTTAATAATCACAATGCGTTCGGGATATTTATTTGTTGTTTATTAAATCGCATTATGTGGCAATTGAATATTTAATGTAATAGATTGACGCCTACATACTGTAACCATGAGAAATGCGTTCCATAACAATGTATACAGGCAAATGTTGATAATTCACAAGGTCATGACGTGTAATTATTTTTAGAAAACATTGCGGTATGTTTTATGGGCTAAGTTGAGTTGCTAGGAAGCAGATGATTTGTTTAGACAAGTGCGAATATTATGATCTTTAGCATTCATACATTTCAAAGTGTAGTTATGAAAACGTAATTCTTCGAAATGTCTAAAATACAAATTATTAAGCAAGCCTTTTCGTGACGTGTTTAAGAAGCAAAGCAACGTCAGAAATAACGACGATAACCAGACAGCGCCACGCATGTATTTACACATTCGATTAGTCCTCACATAGAAGAAGTGGTATGTATGTAATAACTTCATTTCTGCAACATATTACTGCGTCCTCGGAGTTAGTTTTTATAGTGCCCTCCCATACCCTGGTGGCGAAAGGTAACACCAGTCATGATGTGTCATGAGTGATTGGTACAAATGGAAAACTTTATATCACAATTGACCGTAATTTAACTTGTATTAACTATTTAACACAACGAAAGTAAATACGAATCTGTAATCGAGTCCATTATGATGTCATTGAGTTCTATATTTTCTATAAAACTATCTATAATTGGATGTCAAAGTCGAGGAAAACCATAACACCGATGCCACAATATAAATAATACGTCCAATAGCTTCTGTGGTAACTAAACTTTAATGTGAGGACAATCACCTTCACATTTAAGCGTAAGGAAATCTAATACAGGCAACAATAATTATGAAAGTTTTTATGAAACATATTAAGTTGTTGCAATCACATCATGTATCTCTGTCAAACATAAATCGTATGACAGGATCGCACATTTTGTCTAACAGTTTTATTTTCTGGTCAATTAAATATAATAAGAGTGTTATAATGAACGACATTGATGTTATTATGTGTTCTAGGAAATTTTATGTTGAATGTGAGGATCTGAATACTGGCAAATATGTTATCTATTACGGACAGATAGCACTTAACTTCAAGTTTTCTCTAAATAAAATGCACAATACCGAAATTGCCAAAAATAGTTGATAATAACTGGGTATAGGAAAATAACCAAAATGTCAGAATCAGACTTAGTGAAGATCTATATCATGGGAACTTTTAAAAACTGTGTCTAATGTTTGGACATGATATACGTACATTAACGGTATTTGGTTTTTCAAACAACGTGAATCTAACGATGTAAATACATTAACTCAAACATGGTTAATAATTATTTTAATATTATTAAAAGGGCGGAAACTCAAATTTCTATACGATTGGAATTGCAGCATTACATGAGTTAAAAATATTATCACCAGGGTGGTAACATCAATTCTGATATAAGAACTTTTCGGCATCTATATCTTAATTTTATTATCATCAACGATTCATATAATGACGACAGTCAGACTAATGGTTCTATGCAATGCAAAATATCAACGGCGTTCGAAAAAAAATAATACGAAGTAATAATATATTTGAACATGTAAGAACAGTTTATGCATTTTTATCAGGTTCGGATGTCAATATTTTTAAATAACTGGTTTAGCGCACTTTACAATCCTTTACGAAATATCCTAAATGATGTGCATATATTAACAAATATGGTTCCATTTCTATTGTTTCTTAAATGCAAAATGACTGCAACACGTTCTTACTTAAAATGTTGGGAATATTATACGAAATGGAAGGAGCTAAAGGCACTGGAAACACATTCGCGTGTTGAATTACACTGTAAGAACCAATTATAAAATGATAAGAAATGTAAAACGTGTCTGTAACATCTGTGTTGTCTGTTCAATAAATGTTTAATGGCTTTAATACGAACAAAAGTTCCTCTTACAATTTCCAGGTTAGTTAATAATAAGTTTCAATGCGCACGAAACCGTCATCTTACTGATTACATTGGTTTGCATAATTGGGAAATGTCACGCAGATATTAAACATTAACGTATTAAGTATATTTTCAGAAATGAGAAATGAGTCCGTTCCGCCGAGAGTACATTGAAATTACCCTCCGATAATTGCAATAATAAAGTATTATTAAAATTCATATTCAATGGCAAACCATGAAGTACATCAACACTTCCTCTAAGGAACATTCGTGTTCAATGACTCTGGTCTTGTCAATAGTATTCGCCCCCAGCAGAGTATCCAAGTATGTACTCTTTCGTATAATAACGTCACTAATGATTGATTACACTCAATGAAGACATTTATATTGATAGATGGAGCGTCAAGTGATATCATGTGTTAATAGTAGATCACTAGATGTTTTCTATGTCATCTTAGAACGTCTTGTTATTGACAATGAACTTATCGACTAATAAGCACTCAGTGAGGTCCTCCGTATATTACGCGCTAAGTTCAAACACAATGTATGGACAAAATGTGGACCTTGGAACATAGATGTATGAAGATAAGTACGAATCAGTGTAACAGCGTAGAACGTTAAGTTAACGTGTTTATATTCTTGAACAATACAGACAAAAAGGCAGTATTAGTCAGAAACAACTGGGTAATAATACCCTTCGTATATTACGCGCTAAGTTCTAGCACAATGCGTGGAGAAAATGCTGACCTTGGAACATAGAAATGTGAATATATGCACGAATAGATGAGAGTTGTAACGACCTTGAACTTAAAATACGTGTGTAAATACTGGAACGGGTATGCATTATCCCCCAGATATAGCAGTGTACAACAGGAATAATGTACGATAACGCAATATTATCACCAAACGGTATTTAAAAAAATGTCCATGTTATTTGAATACTGAGTACTTCCCTGTTCATACCGATGCACTATCTGTAAAAATTGAGACATGTACCTCAAGAAAAACGGAACATGTAGTTGATGCCGGGTGAAATTCCTAAAATGAACAGAAGCAAGAATACGGCGTTATCACTTAATAATATTTGAAGTAGCTCATTTTTGACACAACATCATTTTTCATTTTCACACTTGTTCACAATTTGTGCACGTAACATGCAGTATAATGTTCACGATTCAATAAAGTTTGACTTGAAATCTGATGTGAATAATTACCCTTAGGGCGTGGCTTGTATTCAGCACTTTTGTTCCCAAGCATTTTGGCTTAAATAATTAGAATTTCCACATCCATTTCCATATCCATACTTTACCCTTTTAAACTCAATCAGGCAATTACGCATAACTTAAGCGTGACATGACGATTTCGGATTCACCTCTATTGACCGTCAGTTTACATGCGTAACGAAACAAGTTGCATAAAGCAGCAACGTATTATTTGGGATGACTGAGTTACTTAAACTGTTTTTGTTCCAAACAGTGAAAGTAACTTTTGATCATTAGAAGTTATTAGAAATATAACTAGCATTTTTCCTATTATTGTTCATCACCCATTTGCATGCATCTCATGTCACGAAAAACGCGTAAGTATGATAGATACATTTTTTGTGTCTTAATAGATCCATGATTTGAACCATTAACCGATTAAGTCGTCATACTTGCGTGACAGCTTTCCCTTAAACAGTAATCATGTAGTACTGTTTAATAACGTTTCACTTTTCGTGATTATTTTATTGTCTGGAATGTTCCAATCTACCGGCAGGAGCGTTTAATGTGACACATATTTAGAGACATTTATTCTGCACTCTCTCCAGATTTTGAAATGTTGTTAAATTCTACTTAAGTCATAGACTGGCAAATACAATACGTCAAATGTTCCCCAGTGGCAATCATACGGTCGGCATCACAATCTCGTTATTATAATAGAGCTTGGTGTTTTATAATTAGTTCATGTCTGCAGTTTGAACATCAAACGTATCCTGGGCCTGGATGATTTTACAAATATATTAACATATTCCGTGTTATTAGAAGCCAACAGAAAAATGGTAATACACAATATCAGCGCATTTCGTCGCGGTTTGAATCGATTAAATGGCGACTATGTTCAAAGTATGTTTTGCGTAAATGAGACTGCCTTTGTTAATGTTAAAACGTGCAAAATGCTTACATATGAAACCACTGAAATTCTAAAATGACCGCCGCAGTATACACACAGTTCAGAAAAAAAGTGAACAAAATTAATAGTGCACAAGTTTTTATTGAAGTTTATTATAGTAAACATTATAACACTCGCTATAGGAACGCTTTATAAGACACCCAAGAACTCATTAATAATATTGTATACCAATTTGTGATAGACCCTCTATATATAGTCGTGATTCTATTCAATATAAATAATTATGGATCTATATTTGTAAAACGGTTTCAATTCTTTTAAGTTAGCATACTATGGTGTCCCTACAACTGAACATACTATCATTTAGTGCGTACACTATATACAAATGTATATGTATGTAATGTCTATACACGGACAGTTATTTGGGCGATATTCAAATAATCCTTTTGGATTCAACAATTCAATGAACATAGTGTGTATAGATACAATGCCAAAGATGTAACAGTTACTATTGCTTTACGCCGACTATGGTGTTTGTCGTGTTGTTAATGCGTTTTACGTAGTGAGCATCTTAATGCATTATAGATACCATTAGGTTGTTCAGTTTTACAAGATGTCATTAAGAATAAGGACCTTTACAATTGGTGTAACTATTTTATTTTAAGCACAGACAAATGGTTCGTTGTGTAAGGTAGAATGCATCAACAATGTACATAATATTAATTGTTAATAGCTGAAATGAAAGTTGCGAATACAGCATGCAGTTTGGACGCAACAGTCCTAAAGCATTCCCATTCCCAGATCAAGAACTACCCACAGAAGTTTGTGCAAAGACTCAATCTATTGAAAAGACGGATATAAACACTTTCAGCTACAAATAACACTAACAAAGCACTAAATATAGCTTATTATATATATTATCATGAATCAAATCGAGATATGCAGCTTCATTGATACCTTGTTATTATCCACGAGAGAGGACATGCTATTTATAACATTCATACGGCTATATGAGACACTTTGATGGATTTATTATTTGGTATAATAACTCGCCGAAACATTATTACTAGATATTTTACTAGACTTTTCTCTGATATGGTTTGCTAACACTTCATGTACCAATTACGGGGTGTAACAAATGCATTGTTACCGTGCCAGCTGAAGAGAATATAACGTCGTAGTATAAGGGCATACTTCTGGGAAAAATGTATAGTAGTTATAGTGATTCCGCTAAACCAATTTTAACAACTGATAAAGAACATGAACATATAAAACAAATACGTATATTGAGGACATAACCTTAAACACTTCATTCAAAAATAAGCACCGGACTATATTAATCGATTGTTGATACTCTGATAGACTGTCTTTTAATCTGAAAACGATGCGATTTGATAGATCGGTATACTTTGTCAAAACAAACCAGGTTTGCCTGCTAGACTGTCGTATGTCCTTCTTTGGCAACCCTGGAAAATTTAACGCATTGAGTGTGCATTATGCGTAAGTAGACGTAAGATTTTATATTACGAATGATCTCCATTATATATAAGTACATTTTATTTATTGGATTGTCTCCCCTTTATACTAAATACATATTTGAATATAATAGTTACATTACATGTAATATATACCTTCATTTACGAATTGAACCATTGTGCCGTGTATTTGTGGTGCGTGTTGGGTGTTTTCTGAGCTCGGATGTTATTTTGCGACCTACCTTTCCTATAGGACTTCCCCATATCATTTTTCCATGGATTTTTAAGAATGTTAGAATGGTTTTGTTTTGACTTGCAGATAGACGTTCAATAATAATGCAAAATTGATGTCGACTTATAACTATAACCATGTTGTCCGTCTCTATACACCAATATAACGTTAATACAATCGCAATCATCTATTATTAAAGTTTCATTTGTATTCTTTTACATCCAATTGCATCATTTATAAAATATAGCTCCCAATCACGCATAGTGTGCTGTTCAATCATGTGCTTTTAATAATCACAATGCGTTCGGGATATTGATTTGTTGTTTATTAAATCGCATTATGTGGCAATTGAATATCTAATGTAATAGATTGACCCCTACATATTGTAACCACGAGAAATGCATTCCATAACAATGTGCACACGCATATGTTGATACTTCACAATGTCGTGTCTTAAAATTATATGTAGAAACAACATTGCCATATGTTTTATGGGCTTAGTTGAGTTGCTACAAAGCAGATGATTTGTTTAGACAAGTGCGAATATTATGATCTTTAGCATTCATATATTTCAAAGTGTAGTTATGAAAACGTAATTCTTTGAAATGTCTAAAATACAAATTATCAAGCAAGCCTTTTCTTGACGTGCTTAAGAAGTGATGATTCTTTTTGTCGCAAAGCAACGTCAAAATAACGACCATAACCAGACAGCGCGACGCATTTGTTTACACATTCGATTTCTAGTAGTCCTCACATAAAAGATAGTGGTGTGTATGTGATAACTTCATTTCTGCAACATATTCCTGCGTCCTCGGTGTTAGTTTTTGTAGCACCTTCCCATACCCTGGTGACGATGGGTAACATCAGGCATGAGGTGTCATGAGTGATTGGTATAAAATGGAAAAAAAACTTTGAATCACGATTGACCATAATTATTGATATCGAAACTGAAAGACAATTTCTGATACTTACATATGCATACATAGTGCAATGTCTGAATATTTACTCTAACCTGATATAGTCATCATTCTGCTGATATGATTAACATATCTTGATCTCATCATGACCAGATAATCACTGTACATATATATGCATTCTATTCATGTTTTACACTTACCAGTATTGTAATTATTTATTGATTGCTTGATTGTTTTCTAGAAATTGTATATATATGTATTCAATATCCTCATATATAGAGGGAATTAAAGTGTTGAAGTTGAAGTTGACTTCATTGAGATCTATAATTTCTATATAACTATCTATAATTGGATGTCAAATTTGAGCTATAACCATAACACCAACACCACAACATAAATAATGCGTATAATTGCTTCTGCGGTAACTGAACTTTAATGTGGGGACAATCACCTTTATATTTAAGCGTAAGGAAATCTAATATGGGCAGCAATGATTGTGAAAGTTTTTATGAAACATATTAAGTTGTTACAATCACATCATTCATCTCTGTCAAACATAAATCGTATGACAAGATGGCACATTTTGTCTAACAGTTTTATTTTCTGGTCAATTAAATATAATCAGAGTGTTATAATGAACGACATTGATGTTATTAATGTGTTCTAGGAAATTTTATACTGAATGTGAGGATCTGAATACTGGCAAATATGTTATCTGTTACGGACAGATAGCACTTAACTTCAAGTTTTCTCTAAATAAAATGCACAATACCGAAATTGCCAAAAATAGTTAATAATAACTTGGTATAGGAAAATAACCAAAATTTCAAAATAAGACTTAGTGAGGATCTATATCAAAGGCACTTTTAAAAACTGTGTCTAATGTTTGGACATGATATACGTACATTAACGGTATTTGGTTTTTCAAACAACGTGAATCTAACGATGTAAATACATTAACTCAAACATGGTTAATAATTATTTTAATATTATTAAAAGGGCGGAAACTCAAATTTCTATACGATTGGAATTGCAGCATTACATGAGTTAAAATATTACCAGGGTGGTAACAGCAATTCTGATATAAGAATGTTTTCAAAATCCATAGCTTAATTATTAAATCATCAACGATTCATATAATGACGACAGTCAGACTAATGGTTCTATTAAATGCAAAATATATACGGCGTTCGAAAAGAAATAATACGAAGTAATACTATATTTGAACCTGTAATAATAGTTAGGCCTTCTAATTGTGTTCGGACATAAACATTTTTTAATAGCTGGTTTAGCATACTTTACTTTCTCTTTACAATTTCTCCTTAATGATGAGCATATTTGATCAAATATGGTTCTAAATAGATTATGTCTTAAATGCAAAATGTCTTCCACACGTTTTTACTTAACATATAGGGGAATAGTACGGAAGCCCTGGAGGGACATTTATAATTTAACAATTATTAAACAATTATTACCTATTACTTGCCGCTTATTACCTATTACTTATAACCTATTATTTATAAGTTATTGACACGCGCCATATTTTGCGGCAAACAGGCACGATGAGCCAAAAAGGTCATTGAAGACGGACATGAGTTACAGAAGGTATTATATTCTGGTTATTTGTATCTATTTTATATATATTAAATCATACTATTGTTGTAAGTAATCGATATAGAATCGAATTTATAAATTCTGGCTCGAAATTGGGGAGAAAAGGGTGTCCGTTGGCATGCTCCACTGGATTTGTTTTTACTTGTACGACATCGTTGGTGCGTTTTGCAACTATTTTGTACCACCGTTAACACTGCATTGCCATTTATAGCTTTATGCAATGCACCCAATGCAGTGCATGAGGTCCAAGGCATGCTCTATTTTAGAACGTCATGGGTGCGTTCTGGAGCACTCTCAGACTATGCAGGATGCAATAGTTAATTAGCAAATGTGTCTTCTAAACACACGTGCTATTGGTCTGTAAAATGTATGGGCCTAGATATAGGTTTCTAAACCTGGTTTGCACAACCGAGATAGTCCTTATCAAGCTTCAGGCCAAAGAACAATGTGTTAATATTTGGCAGGGTTTATCAGTTTAGTTTTGCTTCATTTTTTGTGTATATTAACTCGGTCAGATGTTGCATCTCAACTAGTAAAACCTTCAAACCATGACTGTTAATGTGAATAATTTGGCAGTGCATGAGGGAGAAAGGGGTCTGGTGCTGGGACTTCCCAGGAAAGATAGTTAGGGAATCTGCACATCTGACTTAAGTGACATAGCATTTGAAATTGCCATTTAAACCAATCAACCACAAAAAGTCAGTTTTAAGTTATAAATTTTAAATAATAAGTTTTAAGTAATACATTTTAAATTATAAGTTTTAAGTAATGACTTTTAAATAATAAGTTTTAAGTCATAATTTTTAAATATTAGATAAATAATAATAACAAATAAGTATGTAGTCTTATATATTTTTAATAAATGATTCTGGGTTTTTTCAGAGCGCTGGTTCATATGAAAGACGTGGTCTTGGATGGAGAGGAAATCAGAATACAAGGTGCAAAGACGCTAGCGGCCTTTCAGGAGAAGTATTGAGGAATGGAGGAGGAAAAATAATGAAAATTGTTTTGAATGAACGTATTGTAGAAGGACAAACATTATACTTTAAGGAGGTTATTTAGAGTATTGACCATATGACTTGTGTTAACGACATATTGCGTTAAAGTGTTTATGTGTCCCAGTATGGTATTTTTGTTTTAAAAATTAAATAAAATAGTTAACAGTCTATTGCTTTATTGTATTTTGTCTCGAAGATACATCAGTATGACATGTCAAAATTCTTCAAGTGGCTGTCTCACATTTGACCCTAATGGAGTGACAGAGGAATGCCTGACTCACCTGTCACCAGGTTATAAGGAGTTTAAGTGTTCGTGTTGCCAAGGATATTCTCCTACATAGCTCAAGGTTTTTATATAACATACAGAATACGGCGTTATCACTTAATAATATTTGAAGTAGCTCATTCTTGACACAACATCATTTTTCATTTTCACACTTGTTCACAATTTGTGCACGTAACATGCAGTATAATGTTCACGATTCAATAAAGTTTGACTTGAAATCTGATGTGAATAATTACCCTTAGGGCGTGGCTTGTATTCAGCACTTTTGTTCCCAAGCATTTTGGCTTAAATAATTAGAATTTCCACATCCATTTCCATATCCATACTTTACCCTTTTAAACTCAATCAGGCAATTACGCATAACTTAAGCGTGACATGACGATTTCGGATTCACCTCTATTGACCGTCAGTTTACATGCGTAACGAAACAAGTTGCATAAAGCAGCAACGTATTATTTGGGATGACTGAGTTACTTAAACTGTTTTTGTTCCAAACAGTGAAAGTAACTTTTGATCATTAGAAGTTATTAGAAATATAACTAGCATTTTTCCTATTATTGTTCATCACCCATTTGCATGCATCTCATGTCACGAAAAACGCGTAAGTATGATAGATACATTTTTTGTGTCTTAATAGATCCGTGATTTGAACCATTAACCGATTAAGTCGTCATACTTGCGTGACAGCTTTCCCTTAAACAGTAATCATGTAGTACTGTTTAATAACGTTTCACTTTTCGTGATTATTTTATTGTCTGGAATGTTCCAATCTACCGGCAGGAGCGTTTAATGTGACACATATTTAGAGACATTTATTCTGCACTCTCTCCAGATTTTGAAATGTTGTTAAATTCTACTTAAGTCATAGACTGGCAAATACAATACGTCAAATGTTCCCCAGTGGCAATCATACGGTCGGCATCACAATCTCGTTATTATAATAGAGCTTGGTGTTTTATAATTAGTTCATGTCTGCAGTTTGAACATCAAACGTATCCTGGGCCTGGATGATTTTACAAATATATTAACATATTCCGTGTTATTAGAAGCCAACAGAAAAATGGTAATACACAATATCAGCGCATTTCGTCGCGGTTTGAATCGATTAAATGGCGACTATGTTCAAAGTATGTTTTGCGTAAATGAGACTGCCTTTGTTAATGTTAAAACGTGCAAAATGCTTACATATGAAACCACTGAAATTCTAAAATGACCGCCGCAGTATACACACAGTTCAGAAAAAAAGTGAACAAAATTAATAGTGCACAAGTTTTTATTGAAGTTTATTATAGTAAACATTATAACACTCGCTATAGGAACGCTTTATAAGACACCCAAGAACTCATTAATAATATTGTATACCAATTTGTGATAGACCCTCTATATATAGTCGTGATTCTATTAAATATAAATAATTATGGATCTATATTTGTAAAACGGTTTCAATTCTTTTAAGTTAGCATACTATGGTGTCCCTACAACTGAACATACTATCATTTAGTGCGTACACTATATACAAATGTATATGTATGTAATGTCTATACACGGACAGTTATTTGGGCGATATTCAAATAATCCTTTTGGATTCAACAATTCAATGAACATAGTGTGTATAGATACAATGCCAAAGATGTAACAGTTACTATTGCTTTACGCCGACTATGGTGTTTGTCGTGTTGTTAATGCGTTTTACGTAGTGAGCATCTTAATGCATTATAGATACCATTAGGTTGTTCAGTTTTACAAGATGTCATTAAGAATAAGGACCTTTACAATTGGTGTAACTATTTTATTTTAAGCACAGACAAATGGTTCGTTGTGTAAGGTAGAATGCATCAACAATGTACATAATATTAATTGTTAATAGCTGAAATGAAAGTTGCGAATACAGCATGCAGTTTGGACGCAACAGTCCTAAAGCATTCCCATTCCCAGATCAAGAACTACCCACAGAAGTTTGTGCAAAGACTCAATCTATTGAAAAGACGGATATAAACACTTTCAGCTACAAATAACACTAACAAAGCACTAAATATAGCTTATTATATATATTATCATGAATCAAATCGAGATATGCAGCTTCATTGATACCTTGTTATTATCCACGAGAGAGGACATGCTATTTATAACATTCATACGGCTATATGAGACACTTTGATGGATTTATTATTTGGTATAATAACTCGCCGAAACATTATTACTAGATATTTTACTAGACTTTTCTCTGATATGGTTTGCTAACACTTCATGTACCAATTACGGGGTGTAACAAATGCATTGTTACCGTGCCAGCTGAAGAGAATATAACGTCGTAGTATAAGGGCATACTTCTGGGAAAAATGTATAGTAGTTATAGTGATTCCGCTAAACCAATTTTAACAACTGATAAAGAACATGAACATATAAAACAAATACGTATATTGAGGACATAACCTTAAACACTTCATTCAAAAATAAGCACCGGACTATATTAATCGATTGTTGATACTCTGATAGACTGTCTTTTAATCTGAAAACGATGCGATTTGATAGATCGGTATACTTTGTCAAAACAAACCAGGTTTGCCTGCTAGACTGTCGTATGTCCTTCTTTGGCAACCCTGGAAAATTTAACGCATTGAGTGTGCATTATGCGTAAGTAGACGTAAGATTTTATATTACGAATGATCTCCATTATATATAAGTACATTTTATTTATTGGATTGTCTCCCCTTTATACTAAATACATATTTGAATATAATAGTTACATTACATGTAATATATACCTTCATTTACGAATTGAACCATTGTGCCGTGTATTTGTGGTGCGTTTTGGGTGTTTTCTGAGCTCGGATATTAAGTTGCGACCTACCTTTCCTATAGGACTTCCCCATGTCATTCTATGGATTTTTAAAAATGTTAGAATGGTTTGGTTTTGACTTGCAGATAGACGTTCAATAATAATGCAAAAATGATGTCGATTTATAACTATAACCCTGTTGTCCGTCTCTATACTCCAATATAACGTTAATACAATCGCAATCATCTATTATTAAAGTTTCATTTGTATTATATTACATTCAATTGCATCATTTATAAAATATAGCTCCCAATCACGCAAAGTGTGCTGTTCAATCATGTGCTTTTAATAATCACAATGCGTTTGGGATATTGATTTGTTGTTTATTAAATCGCATTATGTGGCAATTGAATATTTAATGTAATATATTGACGCCTACATGCTGTAACCATGAGAAATGCGTTCCATAACAATGTGTACACGCATATGTTGATAATTCACAATGTCGTGTCGTGTAATTATATGTAGAAACAACATTGCGCTATGTTTTATGGGCTAAGTTGAGTTGCTACAAAGCAGATGATTTGTTTAGACAGTGCGAATATTACGATCTTTAGCATTCATATATTTCAAAGTGTAGTTACAAAAACGTAATTCTTTGACATGTCTAAAATACAAATTATCAATCAAGCCTTTTCGTGACGTGTTTAAGAATTGAAGATTATTTTTTCAAAAAGCAACGTCAGAAGTAACGACCATAACTAGACAGCGCGACGCATTTGTTTACACATTCGATTACTAGTAGTCCTCACATAACAGATAGTGGTATGTATGTGATAACTTCATTTCTGCGACATATTCCTGCGTCCTTGGTGTTAGTTTTTGTAGCACCTTCCCATACCCTTGTGGCGATGGGTAACATCAGGCATGAGGTGTCATGAGTGATTGGTATAAAATGGAAAACAAACTTTAAATCTCGATTGAACATAATTTAACTTATGTTAACTATTTTACACAACGAAAGTAAATACGAATCTGTAATCGAGTCCATTATGACTTCATTGAGATCTATAATTTCTATATAACTATCTATAATTGGATGTCAAATTCGAGCTATAACCATAATACCAACACCACAACATAAATCATACGTATAATTGCTTCTGCGGTAACTGAACTTTAATGTGGGGACATTCACCATTATATTTAAGCGTTAGGAAATCTAATATGGGCAACAATGATTATGAAAGTTTTTATAAAACATATTTAGTTGTTACAATCACATAATTCATCTCTGTCAAACATAAATCGTATGACAAGATGGCACATTCTGTCTAACAGTTTTATTTTTTGGTTAATTAATCTTAATCTTAATTATTTTATCCTCAACGATTCATATAATGACGACAGTCAGACTAATGGTTCTATGAAATGCAAAATATATACGGCGTTCGAAAAGGAATAATACGAAGTAATACTATATTTGAACCTGTAATAATATACTAAACGGATTTAAAAACGCGACACTGGGGTATGTTGTATTATAGCAGACGGTTCAAGTTAATGCCTACATTTGAATAATGCAAGTTAAGGGTCAATTTATTGTCGTCATTTAAGTACATAAATATTAAAAATCAGATGAGTATTAATAAATGTATTGTATAATCATAAGCCGATTTAGAAAACGAAAGTCGCTTTCTGACCATTTGGCAATAGGTATAGCGCCGATCGATGTATTCACATTGAAGATCCATGGTTAAATATAGTTCCATGTTTTTGTAGCGGTTATTATGTCAGTATGAAACATCTAAAACCTATGAGGCCGAATGCATTTATAGGACTATCTGAATCGACGAATTCGGCTACGTCATCTTAACACAGTACAAAGACCTCCAAGTTGCACTACAGACAGAATGGTGACGGATTCCTCCGGCATTTATTCGAACATTGTGCAGGTCTATGAGACAGCGATGTGTTGCTGTTAGGAACGCTGGTGGAGGACACTGCCTATTTTAACACTATGATAAACTGTATTAAATAATCATCATGTTGTGACATGTTAGTGTTACACATGTTTTAATCAGTGATCATTTCAGTGAAATCAAATGTATTCATTTTTATGGAATAAAATCAATGAAATCACACCATGTGTGCTAAAGCATCCTTAATAACCAATTGCAACATAAGTTCATTTCTATTTCTTGGAACATGGTTTGCTTCCTGCTACGATAAAGACACATTTTAAATAATTGGATATAATTATATCACTTATTCCGTTGAATTTAGAATGTTTGTATAAAGTTTAGACTGTCCTTATTAGCCTAAACATTCGACTTTGTTATTCAGCAGTGCACTCACTACGCCGATAAAGATGTAACATTCGTTTTCTGGACTTATGTCTTATTCATGCTATAATTTATTTAATACCTGTTGGATTTTAATACATTTTGTATCAACATGACGACATTAAATCTACCTGTACGGAAATACCAAGATATTTGATATAGTAACTCACTTTCCTAAAATATATTAACATACCCAAGTGTCGCGTTTTTAAATCCGTTAACCATAGTTAGGCATTCTAATTGTGTTCGGATGTGAACATTTTTAGATAGCTGGTTTAGCATACTTAACTTTCTCTTAACAATTTTTCCTTAATGGTGTGCGTATTTGATCAAATATGGTTCTAAATATATTGTGTCTTAAAAACAAAATGACTTCCACACGTTTTAACTTAACATATAGGGGAATAGTATATAAAAATGGAAGAAACTTATCGCATTGGAAACATCTTCGCATGTTCATTTACACATTACGAAATAAAGTTGATTAGAAATGTAAAATTCGTCTCTAATGGACTATAAGTTCTGTCTTGTCTTGGAATCAATATTTTATTACCTTATTTCTGACATTAGTTTACTCTTCGAATTTCCTGGTTAGTTTACATTGCGTTTCAAAGAGTATGAAACCATCGTCTTACTAATTACATTTGAGTGCACAAATGGAAGAAGTAATCATAAAGGTTATAGTGTATTTTCAGAAATGAGAAACGATTCGTTAAGCCGCGAGAATGTTACAATTAATCACCAAATAATTGATTTGTAATTATTGCATAATGATTAAAACTCGTATGCAATGCAAACACTTCATGATCAGATGGTAATGTATGGTGTAAAGTACAGAAACACTTCCTCTGACGAATATAAGTATTCTTTGACACTAGTCTTATCGAACGTTTTAATCCCCAGCAGAGTCTCAAAACATAAAACTTTCATATAATAACGTCGCTAATTACAATCAATGAAGACAAGCATGAAGCGTCAAGTGATATCATTTGTTAATAGACAATCACTGGATGTTTCCAATGTTATCTTAGAACGTCTTGTTATTGACAATGAGCTTATAGACAGTAAATCACTGATGGTCGAGTAAATGCGGACCTTGGAACATAGCAGTGTGACGATAATGACGAATCAGCGAGAATTGTAACAAGATGGAACTTTAACTTGTGTAAATACTTGAACAAAGACCGGAAAGGCAGCATCCATCAAAAACAGCTGGGTTATAAAGAAACGAAATGAATGAAGTACGATAACATATGAATTATTACACATTTTGAACACCATGCATTTATTATGAATCCTTGTCCATGTATTTTCAATACTTTGTGCTGCATTTCCTGTTCTTATCGTTAGTATTTGGTGTATTTTTAAAGATTAGATGTGCGATAGATGCATTATAAGCCTTTTGAATAAATTGAGACAGGTCCCTTTAGACAAACAGAAAATGTTGTTCGAGCCGAGAGCACATTATTGAAATGTCTGGTAGGAAACATACGGTGTTAGCTTGAGTACTAGTATTCACTTATTTGGGGTAGCTCATTTTAAAGCGAACAGTATTTTAGTGTCCCAAAGTCTGAAATTTGACGTGAATAATTACCTTAGGTAATTTCTTTTATTCATCACTTTTTATCCCGAGCACTTTAACCGAGTTAGTCGTGAATTTGCAGGACATTATGTAGTAGAATTTCACAACGTTTTACTTTCCTTGATTATGTGATTGTCTGGAAAGTTGCAATCTCCCGTCGGGAGCGTTTAATGTGACACATATTTAGAGGCATTTAATCTGCAATCATTCCAGACTTTAAAATGTGGTTAAATTCTACTTAAGTCATAGACTCGCTACATTGTAACACAATACGTCAAATATACCCTACCAGTGGCAACCATACTGTCGCCATCAAAATTTCGTTAATAGAACAAAGTTTGTGTTTAGTTCATGTATGCAGTTTGAACATAAAAAATTTCGTATCCTGGGCTTGAACATTTTTTTTTAAAACTAGTTAACGTATTCCGTGTTATTTAGAGCCGACATGATACTGGTAATTTAAAACAGCAACGCAAGATTTGTTTTGTCGAGGTTTAAATTGATTAAAAGGCGACTGTTAAATTTCCAAATATGTTTCAATATTTCAAAACAAGCACTGTTATTATGCATATACTTGTTAAAATGCCAGGTTTTATGGTGTCATTGATCAATGTATGTGTACAACTAACTTGATAACACTCAATTATTCAATTATTACTTGGTTATAACACTTGGATATTCAAATACAGATTATTTTGTGTATTACATGTATGTGGTATTCAGATCGTTTAATTCATTACTGTTCTTTTACTATGATACCTGACACACTATGGATGTGTGTATGTATTTACGTTCGTGTTTCTCCTAAAAATACAAACCAACCATAATTATTACTTTCCCATGAATATTTAGGTACTGTAAAATAATTTAACTTCGATGGAACAAATTTCGTGTTTTTTTTAAAAAAAAGATAGATATGACCTTAATTTGTGCATGTTTCATTCAATTTCAGGTTATGAATACAAGGGTCAAAAGTATTGTTCGATAGTATTGGATTTCATGGTTGAAGGTGAACAACGAAATCCACGAAACTTAATCCCCCACGAAACTTAATGATTTTACAGTATTACTGTAATTGTTTCTTCTAAAGGAGATATTTATGTATTACCAGGGCTTTTCCAGATAACGAATGTGTCCATTAAGCACTTGCAAAACATGTCGGGGATTATTCATCTTAAGAAACTTATCGCTTTTAAGGAAATGTATTATAAAACAAAAGCGCATGCTAAGGATAGAGTATCTTACAATGTGGCAAGCGTGATTTATGAATCTATCTTTTATTGTTTTAAATTGAGATGCAATTAATGTTTGTTTCAATGAAAGTTCCAATCATACATTCATGGAAATAACGAATACAGTGCCATTAATTTTGTTGTGAAAAGTAGTTATTCGTAAACTTATTTTTTAAATTCGTAAATAGTGACTCTCTATCAATCAGACAAAATGAGGAAGAACCAGCCGATATGGAGATTAGAACATAATATTTTGCGACAATTAGGAGCTGATTCACAAATCGCCTAAAATTAATGTCGCTTTCTAAACCCATATGTTCTTTTGGGGGTTATTGTGCATTATAGGTAGATCAACCAGTCAGATTAGAAGAACAAACGAGTCGAATGTCTCCGGTAGGAAGTCTGTATATAAGCTTATGATGCATCGCTTGATTTACGAGATCCATTCCAAAGAGTATACAGTATTACATACATTCTAAATTCCATAATTATGTAAATGCTTAAGTTCATTTGTTAGCCACGATGTATGTTTTCTAGTATTCATAGAGAATAACAAATCGAATGTAAATCACTCAGTATTAGAGAAAGATATGTTAAGAGTACACTTTAAATATCAAGGAATACAAAAATGTATATCACAACGTAGTCTGTCTCGTCCTGCCTCTAGTGTTTTGGGGCTTGTAGTTTGATGGGGTTTTCTGATTTAATTCTCAAAAGAGACAAAACCTAATTAAAACTTATTTTCAGAAATGAAATGAGTGACGGTCTAGTCGATAACGGCCGTAAGGAATATTTACTAGTGTCTGGGGTAAACATAATGATGATATTACATACCAGTTACATAGGTTATAGTGTTCTTAGGCTGTTAGGTATTATATAAATAAGGCGTATTTTATAGACTGTTCATATTCGTATGTGGCAAAATTTGGCAAACTTTTGTGATTGCTAATCACCAAATAGAGTAAACAGAGGTGTCACAAAAAGCATAAAGGGACATAGAAACGTACATCTTCAATCATATATTTCCCAATTCGGGAAGAGCAACCATTAAAAATAATTAATAATTAACGGTTTTATACCACTCGCCTTAATTGTCAAATTGCCAAAGTGGCACATGAAATCATGAACATATTGCTCTATCATTTGTTGTTCATTTCTATGTTTGTCCCAGTGACTTGTACTTTTAATGAGTTATGAGTATATTATTATGGTCTATTATTTCTGTTGACCCGCACTGACGACCTCTTTGGTGGATTTGTAAAACGTTTCGTCGTTTTACGATTTACTAGCATTTACAATTACTGAAATAAATGTTGGAGAATACTTTGGGATTACCTTGAAATGTCGTATACGTTATATGTGTATCGTTGTTTGTTTATGATGACCACACTCTTTGGGGACCTTCACTATTTTCAACTATTGGGATGTCATGGGGGCAGTAATACTTTTTGTACGCTCGTATGTCCGTTGCATCTGATTCAAACAATTCATACACATTATGTGAAGTTCTACTTAATCCATAAACTTGTTAATACCAACTATTTAACCTTCGCAAGACACTTTTTTGTTATTCGAACAGATTGTGGTGTTTTCAATGGTTTGTTCATGTCAGCAGTTTGAAACATGGAGATGATGTTAATCACGTACGATTTATCACATTAGCATATTTCGTTTTATTTTGTGCATACAAAGATCACAGGAAGCATCAGTTCTTACTTTTCTTTCTTTGTGATTGTAATCGATTACAAGTTGGGCAGAACACAAATTCTGAATATTCAAAATATGTTTATGCAGAACAAAAAAACAAGATCTGATATGTTTGCATGTTGCATGTGATTAACTTAACTGCTTAACTGTTGCAAAGCGAAACCCATATATTCGATATAAAATATTTATGAAATTATCAATGAATCGACTAACTTAACTTTCCGTATTTGACTAAATTGATATTAAATGGAACTCCAATTTTGAAGATTTCTTTATCATGTGTTTTATATTATGTATAATATTTGTAATATCGCTCAAACATGTTGATAATTTATGGAGTTTGCAAAGAATTTCGAAAGTGTATCAATGAAGACCATTGCTCAATTCTACCTAAATGTTGTGTGTATAAGCATTTCGGACACTTTCCCACTCTTAACGTTGTACTCAGTAGGTTCAAACTCATGTGCCAACATTTACATATGTAACTAAGGTTGTTCCTCAGTTAGTCGCCGTTTTGGCATGGGTTTGTGTGTTGGTTCGCCGTGCTGTGGGGCCTTTGGGTGCTTGGTCGAGTGTTGACTTCGTTTCATTCGGCCTTGCCCACTATTATATAATTTCCTTGTGAATGTGGGTAATCCTGCATTTTATCGGCGGGGACTTGGATCTTTGGTTGTTTCTTTGGCTTATGTGTGGGCATTGCTCATTGTAGTTGCTAGAAATTTGTAATATTATTTCCCATCCCGCTCCTACCTTGCCCACATTTTAACTATGTCAAGTCCTACTTTGCCCATATTTTAACTAGGTCAAGTCGTAGTTGTGCCGCTTTAGGTTGAATAACGTTAGGTCACTGTCCTTAGTATTTTAACCTAGGTCACGCCCCGAGGTTGTTGTGCCTTATTCGGTCGCCGTTTTGGCATGGGTTTCTGTGGGCACTGCTCAGTGTAGTTGTGTCGTTCTGATTTCTGTGCTCGGCTGGTTTGATTGAGTGCTACCTTCCCTGTCGGATTTTCTCATACATTTTTGTCATTAGTTATTCACCTACAAATGTCCCTTTGGCTTAGTTTAATACCCATTATTGGTCGTTCTGTCACGTACTTAATGGTCTGGACATCTGTAATATTATGTTCAGATTGGGTGAAGTCGAACAGTTAAATAGATAATGTCTAAGTTTGTGTGGGTACAGTAGTTAAAAAACACATCGTTTCAAGTTAAATCTGTAATTAGAATATTCGATACAAGTCACAGCGCAATTTTTTGATGACAAAGCTGCCTACTTTCTAGATTACATGTAAGGCTAAGTGAACACATGAGGATACCGCAGCAGTTGTGTTGCATTTGTTCAATGTCTATGTCTAACAACGCGGCAGATCTTTTGAAAGAGCATCACATCGAACAGTGTACAATTGTGTATGTTTGTATGAATTTAGAAAGTGATAATACATGTAGCGGACCAATACATATGTTTATGCAACAAATTAAACGCAATATCTTAAACAGAATGTAAGCATTATACTCATTGAATGTGGTTGGCAATCCAATATTCGTCCTTAACGAAGAGTTGTCTTTTCTTGTCGGTAATTGTCTGTGGTAGTGGTTCCACATATGGACTTTCAACTTTTAACAGCTAAAAGCGTGTCAGTGGTTAATTACATTGTTTCGTTTATTTGTATAGATGGTATAGCTTGGCCAATTTGACACGAGTCTGACCTATTGATAAGCATAATTTAACTGTCGATACATATATATTGTCTACGTTTACATCACCGATTGTATGTTTTCATAATCAGGGAGTATCACGAAGAGGCTCGAGATGTAATACAAACACAAACCTGAAATACCGATATTACACGATTTGCTTGGCTTGCAGAAATTGATATATTCAAAGCAAGAACCTTGTTATAGATTATTCCATAAATGTTAGGCTCAGGTCAAAATAGCCAAGCTATATGTGGGTGTTATAATTGTGGTACGTGATGTTGATTTTTTGTGCTCGACCTTTTATGTGAAGTGTTATCTCATCTTTTTATACATAAACGCATTCTACACATACTATAACCCTTTTAAAAACGTTATGTATGTTTTATGATGCATTACCCTAACAAAAACATAATTACCTAGTTAAAATGTAAGTGATTGAATGAATCATTTAAAACAATAGTCACGTAAGTTCCATATTTTCTCTTCCATCAATGTTTGGTGTTTCCGTGATTGGTTCAACCAAAAGTGGCATGCATTTTGAACTGGTTTCGGGGTATTCTAAATGATATATGTTTCCATTAAGTAAGGACAAATATTTTAAAGACTATATTAAAGGCAACTAGATATGTAAATATAGTTATATCGTGAATGTATGCTATTTACCGCTGTTGGTTACATGTTTCGCATTGGCATTTATTCTTGACCGAGCAATGAGTGCAACAGGTCACTTAGAAACGGAGTAAATAATGATTAAAATACAGTATGCTGACATTTAAAAGAAGGCACATTTTTATAGATGTCTAGGTGATCGTCTTCAAACGAATCAGACCCATGGCACTGACGTTCCATACGGTTTTTGTGTACTCGACATTGTCACATATGTTGCATTTATAATATCATATTAAGTAAACGTTTCATTACAAATTGAATGGAAAACGTTTGTTGAGTATGAATTGTCTGCCGATGGTATCATCATCCCTTGTTCTAGTCTTGTCGCTTGGTTCTTGCCCCGCGTAGTTTGACTGACTGAGGCGGCAAACGCGTGGGGTGGGATTTCGGGTTTGTGTAATTTGTATACCAGTGCTCTTCAAGTTGTACTCTGGTATTTGTGTCGTGGTGTTTCTGATTTCTGTGCTCGGCTGGTTGGGTTGAGTGCTGCCTTCCATGTCGGATTTTCTCATACCTTTTTGATCATGTATACACTATGTACAAAGTTATTTATTTATATATGATTTAATGCTTTAACAACATGTGTTTTTTCATATTCTGATCATCTCATTAAGTTATATGTGATACTGTTTGTATTTATTATTAATATGTTTGTATATTATCATGTAATTAATGTATATATGTTCTTTATGTAGACCATATTGAAAATTGGTATATTACCAAATATGTTATCTACTATAAATAAAGTCGTTACTTACTTACTTACTTACTAACTTACAATACTCATGAGCACAATCACACGGTGGCTTAATTAGTTAGAAGCGCTTTAAAAACATAGTATGCATTGAGGATTCCTAATTGCTCCACCAATATGACATTAACATGCAATGGTTTACGTTATGCAAGCTATAATAAGGACATCAAATGTTCATACTCGAAATATACATTTAGGATGCGTAGGTTTATGCTTTAATTTACCGAATTAGTGGGAAAAGATCAGAACGAACCTAACATTTCATAACAAAAAAGATATTCAACTCTGCCTCAACTTGAAAATAAACCAATACCAAATTATTATCCTCTGTAGTGTATTATAAATACATTGATTTTCGGAAATGTATTCACAATATAGTTGATGAATTATCTTATTTGTCCTTGATCTTTATTCATAATAACAAACATTCTTTTCCCTTCCAAAACGATAGTATGTTTTTGCACTATTCATATTTATAAGTTATTGCCATCAATTTCCCTAGCCTGAGTCGATCATGAGGAAAACAAAGCCTCTTATCTGTTATCTTTAATTGCACTACATTCCCTGCATTTTTATAGCCCCTGAAGTGACCAATGGTCTCGTAAAAATCTTATCTGAGATCTCAACCCAACAGTTATGTATGTAAATGCCAAATCACCGGGATACTCTCTTATACTCGTAGGCTAATAGACACATTGGTGTTTCTTTATTTGTCATAAAGACGCATACTCGTACGTATTTGATATCAAGACATAAAATATTAACATTAATATTGACACTTTATTCTATCAGATGAATAATACTGGCTTTTAAAATGTTGCTCAACAATGTAAAAAACAGTTGTCTGAAGCATTGTCTTCCATCATCTTTTCGTGTTTTTGTGAAACATCATTATGGACCATTTATGGACTAAAGCAAACGTGTAGTAGTGCATGACAAAGAGCAATTTTATCAAAATCATTTCGCTTGAGAACATTTAATATCTTATTTACATGTTACAGATAATACGGCAAAGAAATATTACGCATTGTTTATGAAAGAAAATAAGAAGAATATGTTGCACACATAAATAATGAGTATCAGCATTAATCAATGGAAGCTTACTTTTGTTGGACATCTATTAGTACTGTCCAATGAAATGGCAGTTTTCAAGAAGGTGTGTCAGTATTAACCAATGAGAGATTTCTATTATATGACACCCGGTAACAATTCGATGAAATTGGGCAAAAGATAATAATTATATCATGATCGCCGTCAAGAGTATCCCAGACATGTGATTTTGCTATTTCTTGACAATGGTAACTGTGAACTGTATACTTTTATAAAACGGTGAAATCAACATTTGACAGTGTGTCTAATTGAACGGATATATTCAAATGCATATTACATGTATCTGAATGATAATGTCATTGTCACTATAATATACTATAACATGTTATTTCATGACGCAATACTGCCTTTTGGGACGTGTATGGTAAAATAATCACAGGTGCAAACGCTCATTCTAACTAATGTAATAGCGTTAATTAACTGCGTGTTGCACAGTTTAGTTTCACGACCCGTTGTTAAAGAACCAGCTAATTCTGCTATAACTATTTATACTTCCGTACTATTCAAGTATCGATCTTAATCTTATCAAAGATGCAATTACTGTTTGATGTTGCAGCGGGTCTCTGCCTCAAATGTCAATACCGCGCATTGTTAGCTTGCGTGGTGTGAAGCAGTTTGATTTATTAATAAAGTCAGTTTTAATTAAATATGGTAGGAGTGGCAAAGATTATCTTATTTAATTGACAATGCAAAGTGTTAACATAGTATCACATAATTAGCATTGCTTTGTGTAAATTAAAGAGATAAAGCTCTCCAGCCTTCCGTGTTATTCTATTTCGGTTTAGTTCAGCATTTAACTTATTGAATAAACCTATATCGCATTGTAGCGACAATTGCACGAGACAAATTGACATGAATTTCACTTATGGCATTCGTATCTATGCATGACTACTTCATATTCTAATATGACCGATGAATTTGCCTATATACACAAATATCAAGAATAGCGTTGTATAACGGTTGCTATGTCGAAGAACGTGACGTCGCATTGTTTTATGACGTCATACTGGTAAAGTTTACATAAACAACAGGCGCTCGCAAAGTAACACTGGCTTAATAATGAATGATAACATTATACATAGTGCTGATGCAGTGTTTCGATTGCGAGACTTCTTTTTTATGTTGTTCATGCATTGTTGAGAGTTGCATTTCTCTGTCTAATTTGTGGTTATCTTTGTTGTTTTGAATTAAAGGACATCAATTAATGTTCACCACCTGTGTCGTTGTAAGTGCATCAACATAAAACGAAAAGAAGGTTACGTAAATGTGGTTCTCTATATCAATATCTATTTCTTACAACACCTGAGACATAACACTGATTAAGTTTGAATGAAAAGATACTTTTACATTCTTCAATCTGTCTTAAGCAAGGTCATATGTCACTTTTTTAAATGTTTGCTAAAGCACAATTATACAATAATGTCCAAGGCTGTGGATGAAACATACTCATATGATATGTTCAGATCTAAAACTTCAGCAGTTATTTACAAATTGGTGTAGCGATTCACTCTTTACTGTTCTTGATTATCTCTCAAAAGGTAGTCTCTCTCTTATAATGACACCCTGCATTACCAAATCCTTCTTATACGCATCAATTTTAATGTAACGCGCATATAAAAAAATGAATATGACATAGAAATATGTCTGAATGTCACCCTGGTGTATATAAATACATTTAAGTTAGTAATGTTGAATAGTGTCGTTCTCGTTACTCATTACGAGTTGTGTAACCTGCTACGATTTATTTACGTGCACTAAGATAACGGTAGCTCAACAAATGAACATTTCTTAAAATGAAAAATTATAAATTTCCTTTTTGTTATTTCTTCGAGCTCACATTTGTATTTTATCATAAATCTCCTTTTAAAATTTCGAACAGTGTTTGTGACGTTCTGTGAAGAAGGCTTTACCCCTCGGACATGTTGCCATTTGTGTAATTGGATGCAACAAGACGAATTCTATGTAAGGCGTTAAATTGCTGTCGACGGTAATCAGTAAATTGTCAGACAAAACTATGATCCCTTTAGGGTTATTTCCTGGCTTTTAACAATTTTAATCTTTGTTTGATGATGTTGCGCTTTATTTTAAGACAACGTCAACACGTTTTTTTAAATCTCTTTTTAAAGCAATTGGTCGGCTACGGCATCCAATGATTCTAAATTGAATAGTAGGGACTTTTATTTAGCAACGCACGAATACGTCTGCTATTTATCATCAGTAAATATATAATGCTGTCCACGTCGATTGAATTTATATAGGGTTATCAAATACACAGTATAATATTCCCGTTTCCACGCGTCTAAGAGAAATACAGTGGCATAAACGCGTGGATATTGTCATTTAGGTTCGTGAATAGTCTGATATTCACTGCTCTCGTTTGTATACACAATTATTCTTTCAATCGTTTAGCAGACCAGATTGGCTGATTTCCAATGAATACATTTGTTTGTTCGGTTGAATAACCATTACACATAATTAACTTATAAAGAGTACTAAAGTTCAGTACTTTTATGGTAAATTTACACATTATGTTAATCAAATGTTTTAAAAGCACTTTCACTGAATGTTGTTTCCTCCGTCCAATTTGTTATTACAAGTTTCCTATCATATACTCTATTGAAGGATCCGTATCCTAATTTGGCATGAATAAAATGTTTGGTTAAATATTTGGTTAACACATTGTTAGAAATAATTTTTTGCAAGAGCTTACGCGAGTTGAACTAGTTTCTTTAAACGTTTCTTTATCTGTTAACATATTGTCTTTCAGGCGAAGTTATTCCTATAGTCACATGTGGTTTGTTTTTAATCCAGGGATTTGTTGTATAGGGAAAGCGGTTGTAAAGTATCGTTATGTATTCGCCTGTTCAGTTTTAGTACAATATCTTTATAATAAGGATTTTATCAAACTACTATGTTTCATTCACATCATGCTACTATTTTGTTACTTTTATTGTGTCCGTGTAATTGTAGTTTGTAATTTGCTCCATTGTTGAAGCTGTTAACTGCCTTTCATGTCAGATATTTTGTTTTGTTTAAAGGTAATTATGTCTGTACTCTCGTAAGTCAGTTCTACATGTTTGCATATGATTCAATCAATTTATAAACATGTTTAAAGTTCCATGTAATTTATTAACTAACTAATATTAACTATTCCTAACAGCATACAAAGATCACAAGAAGTATCAGTTCTTACTTTCTTTCTTTGTGACTGTAATCGATTGCAAGATGTGCAGAATCACAATTCTGAATATTCAAAGTATGATTTTGCAGAACAAAATCTAAATATGTTTGAGCAGAACAAAAAAAACAAGCTATTGTATATTTCGACTTTACATGTGCTTTAACTTTTACAAAGCGAAACAAATATATAATGACTAATTATAAAAATGTTTAAATAATTGTTGATGAACGGCAATTTAGTATTAATTTCTGTACATGAATGTTTCTCATGAATTTTAATGTTGGTTTGACTACAATTAGGCTAACACAATGCCGTTGAGTTTGGTGCTAAAATTATAGCATCATCATCTGTCCGAGCCAGTGTCGTTGACCCTTGACCTGTTGTCATGTGGTACTGCATAAACACGACCCTTCTGCTTGATATGATGCAACAGTCTTGTTATGATAGAGACATGCCAAGGTTATCAGACAGAGTGTAATTGTAGTGATAAACCGGCTTCTAGTCGTTTCTATTCACGATTATGTTCCCTTTTATCCATTAAGCGCACATTGCTGACTAATTTGACTAACTAATTTTGTATTTCGTATCACTTTCGTATTCCTAAGTTTGCGCGCTAGAATAGACGGTTTACCGTTTGTGATAGTGTGATCATTCAAGCATGACGGAAGCCGACAGAAATAGGCCAAACATGAACACTAAGGGAACACCAATAGCCAGAGTTAGTATAAAGTTATTCGAAGTTAACAATTGAAAATAAAAATATTTTTTGATACATGTGCATAACATTTGTCGCTCAGTATATATAATTTAAGATATTGTTCAATTATATAAATATACATTTTGCAAAGAACTCCGAAAGTGTACTCAGTAGGTTCGAAACTCATGTGACAACATTTATAACTTCGAACTAAGGCTTGTCACCAGTAATTCGCCGACGGATTTCCCTGGGGCTTAGTTTAATTCCATCATTGGTCGTTCTGTCACGAAATTCCCGATCTGTTTAGATTCTGTGAAGTCGAACGTTGAACTAGATAAAGCCGTTTTTAAATCGTGTTTGAAAACTTAAGAAACACAGCATTGAAAGTTGAAATATTTTGTTAGAATATTTAAAACAAGTCTAACGAAGTTGCAAATGTTTAGCGAGGACGCCAATATATCAACGAAACAAGTATACTATATTCGAAATATAACTGTTTATGTTTGTATGATTTTTGTTGAGGTAAAACATGTAGCGGACCAATACAACAATGCTATCACTTATTTTCGACTTTTGACAGCTGAAATTGTGTCAGTGGTTAATTTCAATTTCTCGTTTAGTTGTGTACATGAAGTTGGTATGTGGGTGTATAAATGTACAACGTGATGTTTGATGTCTTCTGTGCTTGAACTTTTAAGTGGAGTGCTGTCTGCATCATCTGTTTTATCTAATTTGTTTATACATAAATGTACCCTACACGTACTGTACATGAACGTGATGTATACGGTTGTTCCACGTGTACTTACAAACACATCATTGTCTAGTTAAAATGTAAGTGATTGAATGAATCATTTAAAACAACACTCCCGTAAGTTCCATATTTTCTCTTCCATCAATGTTTGGTGTTTCCGTGATTGGTTCAACCCAAAGTGTCATGCATTTATAAATGGTTACGGGGTCTTCCAAATGATATATGTTTCCATTAAGTAAGGCAAAAGACCTTTAAAGTTACATTTAAAGACACTATTAAAATGCAACGACATTTGTAGAGATAGTTACATGGTGATCGTCTGCTATTAAGTACTGTTTGTTACATGTTTCACAACGGCATTTCTTCCTACATATTCCAAATTAAGCTATGAAGTGCAGCATGTCACACGCAATAGGAGTAAATGATAATTATTATACAGTACGCTTACGATTAAAAAACGGCACACTTTCAGAGATGTCGATGTGATACCCTTTTAAACGAACCAGACACACGACACATACGATCTTTATGTGCTCGACATGATACACTTGTTTTAAAACAAGTAGCCTGTCACAAATGTTGCATGTAGAAAATGATCATGACGTCGCGTCACAAGTTGGAGCTAGTTTGAGTAACGTCAAAACGATAAATATGGTTGGCGTTAATTTAACGTATAACTGTCATTAAAATTAAATCACGTGCGGACAATAACATCAAGGTTAGCACGCTATTTGTGTTCTAATGTGCATTGGGACACACCCCATTAATGGCAGAAATTAACTATGGCAAAATCAATGACAACTTACAATAATGAACCGATAATTTAGCGGTTCATTACAAGGATAACCACAATGTATTTGTTGGTGTGCTGTATTTTGCATACATGTATGCATTCGAGTAACGACTGAGGAAAAATTAAATCATTCTTAAATCAAAAACATGCTAGAATATATTTAACAAAAGTAAACGAGTAATATATTACTATGTAAGCAGATGCATATATGTGACGTGGACTGCAGAAATCAGGCCAGATGCGGTAACGTCTATTTTTAGAAAAATGACGTCAAAAACTTGCGCTGTTTTTTCGCGGATTTTCTAATTTATCAACTTATATTTTCAAGTGTAATTGTATAAAAAAAGGTTCTGCTTAAGAAAATAAACAATTAAGAAATATTTGCAACAATTCACAACTACTTCACGAAAATTTTAGTGTAGTCTAGTTATTCCCCTTTTACTGTGTAAAGGTAAAGGTCACGAAACAAAAATGGCTGAATGTTGAATGTTTATGTTGAGTGCAGTTTGTAAGGTTTTAATGATGAGAAATGACGCTGATGTTGGTTTGACCTGGGTGTTATCGAATTATAAAGCTTTTATTTGAAGGTAAGCATAGCTTTTATTGTCTGCCATTGCTTAATTGTTGTGAATTATAGGTTTAATTGCGTTGATAACATTTACTTTGAAAGCGAAAGTTCACTTAAAAATGCCACAAAACAGTTTATTTTTATGTGAATGAGTCTATTGTTTACTCGCTTCTTCATAGCATAGTGTAAATTTTATGTATGTAGATAATGAGTTAACATGAGGATTGTTCATGACTGATTTTATGGATGTATTCATGTTATTTTTAGACATTTAATTCCCCACCCACCTTGCTTTGTACACACCAAGTCAAATGACTGTCATTTGTCTTCATTTTTCAAAGTCTTTGAATGCATAGATCCAACTTACATGCTGAAATTCAGTAATGTTTATAGATCTACACTACTGTTTACTAAGGAAATATGTCTGGTTTAGGGCTCAAACCCATGACTGTCTGAACTGGTAAATTTATTTGACACTTAAGCTAGGCTTCCATCCCTCCAAAAATGTAAGCGACTCAAATTAACTATTATTCATGTGCATACGGTTCATCCGGGCTCAACCGCACAGCCTAATAACTGCACATCTCTACAACAATGTAACAATTTGGTATATACAATGTACACATACATCTAGTAGCTGTTCTATTTATAACTACAATGTAGTAGGCATACTGAGTACTGGGAAATCCTTGATGCATCTAACACTAACAGTAAGATATGCCTGTTTTGTGGTTGGTATTTATAGTTTGACTTCATGTTATAAAATGCAAATTATACTTAGTTACAGTATATTCTATATGAATAATGATCTTTATGAAATTATTTTCTCATTTTCAGGATGTTCCATAATTGATCTTGAACAACATGTGTGGACAAACCATGATCATGTCAGCTATGTGGAGTTTACTGTGGGGAGGCTGGGTTTGGACAGACACCTCTATCTCAGGTATACAACTGATCCAATTATTAAACTTCCATTTGTAAATCCTTCATTTCACTAATTCCACTAATTATCTGTAGTGGTTACTGGATCAAGGATTTTAATACCAGTTGTTATATTGTAGACCTAACTGCTGATCATGAAGTGGTTGATCCACAGAACTATTTCAACATAGTATATCATAATTATGACAGAAATAGTGAACATATCAGTAATAAGTTTCAAATGTCATTTCCTTTTTTAAATAGAATATAGGCTACTATAAAACATATATCTTCTTTAATTCATCTACAAAAAAATGCTTGCATGACTATTTGAGCTGTGTCCATTAATTCTAATATAGAAGGCTGATGCTGCATAAATATATTAATTGGTTTAGTTATCAGTTCTTCCAATAGTATTGGCCTAAATTTGATTGCAATATGCCCAATATTTTAGTTGCTTTCATTGTATCAAGACTATTAATTAATGGATATGATACCCAGCATAAAATGTGTACCAGTAATTTGCACATTTATGCTTAATATTAGGACTTTAAATAAAAAAAATCTTATTTCTTTTCAGAAATGTTGATACAGAGACCATATGGCAAAGATTGAAGATTAGATACATCTAAGATGATTATAATAACACAATTAGTCAGTTGTGGAAGTCAACAAGTCATGACTGAAAGTTAATTCTACCTGACTTGTCATTGCTGATGAAAATCATGTACATTTTTGTACATAACTAACATTTAAAGAACTGTAATTGTTAAAGAAAGTACATATATTTTAACAATATAACTTATCTTCTAAAAGTTTAATTATAATTATACATGTATGATGTATTCTGTCAAGTGAAGCATGTTCCAGTTATGAGTTCAGATTTGTAAATCATGTATATGATGCAATAGCCTTGCATTGGTCTTATCTTATTAATTTATGCAAATGTTGATGTTATTTCATGTATTGTCTATTGATCATATGAATTAAGGCATTTTCTATTTGGTTTTGCTGCTACTTCTGGTTTAAAATGAATTGTTTATCAAGCCTTGTATTATTCTGATGTGACTGAACTGTAGTTCAGTTCCTTTACAATAGTATGTCATTGAAATGGGATAAGAAAACAATTGAGAGAGCATTTCAGTACAAAACCCCACATGAAACGGTCTGTTATATTTTTGCGGTTGCTATGCAAAATGTTCTATTCCACCAGTTGCCAAGGACATTTTCATGATTGGAAATGCATGATCATTTTATACAGTATTGTTATGATAAGATGATGTATAGTTCAGCTGAAATATAACTTGTATATAGTGTATACCATGTTTGCATGTTATTCTCTAAACATGTCTAAATAGAAGGTAATTGGTGATCCAGCTTTCTGTGAAAATGCATAAATAGCTTCATAATTAAACATGTAAATCTATAATTCAAATGCAAACTTGTATTATGCTCTAAAAAGTATAAACCTTAATATTGTTCTAGCTTGACCTAAGCATTTTTTTTAACTTAATACCTGTAGATTCAATGTAATTTGATTCTTTTGGTCAAAATTTAAATTTCTATCTGTTGCTAGGCAACCAAAATGTCATTATTTACAAGCAGGTGTTAAATATTCTAACTTGTTGTTAAAATAATAAAAAAATAAAAGAATAACATGTCTTGTGTATTTATTGCTGTACTAAAGATACACTGTTTTAATGTCTTCTTATTGTATTGGCATTTAACAGTTATAGTTGTGCACTAAGGCAGTGTTACTTAGTAACAGCATTTTATTTCATTTTAATGTAAATCTTCAAGATGACAATGTGAGCTTATCAGAATTATCACATTGTATAATTTACTACAAAGAAATGAGTTTATTTGATATGAAAAACTAATTCAGAGCCACATGTATAGTTATTGAAGTTCTGTTGCCATGGTAACTATTATAATGTGCAAAATATTGCCATAGTAACCACGTTTTAGAAAGAATAATGTTGTTCAAGCAATATATGAACTAGATGGTGTTGCAAGGCATAAAATTAACAAAGAAAAAACAGAAGATCTTGGATTTTCCTTTTGACGGATTTATAGGTTTTTTACAGCCATTCCACCTTTTTATTGTCCTTTTCGGCATCAAGTGCATGTGTAGAAAATGCTATAAAACCAAAAATAATCACCGGAATCATCTGAAATTTTCAGAATTTATTCTTCAAAGGCTGTTCTTCAAGATTATGAAGACAACTCAAAATGTGAAATTTTAGCATCTGGCCTGATTTCTGCAGTCCTTGACACATATAACTTCGTTTAAAACTCAAATTATTTCTAACCTATCTCTCTATATATACAATGTCATGTACATTTTGTATATATCCAGTAAACTGTATGGTTGTAAATAAAATGTTTCCTATAAAACCCTTCGTTCCGCATATTAATCAGAAGGAGGATGTTTTAGAAAAGGGTTACGCATATACATAATCAATGCAAACAGATGTTGTTCTTGTAGAAATACACGAAACGTTTTAAGTAGATATCAACGTCAGCGTCGCCTAAAACGTGCCGTGGGACATTTCTGTGGACATGGATTATTACGCACCATTTTATAATGCTTTGAGTAATTAACACCATGATACATGTATAGATTCAGAAGAAAAACAATATTTTTTTTCTTCAGTCGTTTGCTTGCAATACACAAAGCATAAAACATAAAAAAGAAACGAAAATCACAGTTTACAAAATGAACGTATTTTTTTCGCAAGTGGGACATTTCTGTGGACATAGAAAAACAAGGAAAAAACATTGTTTATGTCATTTTATCACTTTAGTTTTCACAACTTTTAATCTAGGAAAAAACAATATTTGTGTATTCAAATATTTAATACGTGCGTTGAAAAAGATAGGTATAAATCATATTTTAAATTCTTACTCGTAGCCTAAACGCTACTTTTTTCGGAATCTCTACATCATTATTTTTCTTCAAACCATTATTATTTTTCAACTTCCGGTTCCGTTAAGCAAATCTACGGAAATTATATCAGAGCTACATGGTTTCAACTCTTGTCATGCAAAATTTTAACGTCTTTTGGTGTGAAAGTATTGGTGAGAATTAGGTTTTAATGCAACTGCTCGACAAAAAGTGTTACATCTCTACAACGTGTATTTTGTAGTTTTTTAGTCTTTCAAACAAACTGACGTCTATCTTATTTATCATTTTTAAAGGAAAAATAAACATTTGTCTAAAACATTTGTTGCTCTTTAAAATGATGTATAACATTATATAGTTACGCGACGGGTGAACAACAGAATCACTTTACAACAAATAACAACGCCACAAAAGTAAAATAGCTCCAACTTGTGACGCGACGTCGATATAAAGTAAATGTCAAAAAGGAATTGTCTGCTTAGTCATCATTACTGCACAATCACGGTGGTTTAATTAGAATTAATTAATTACAATCGTTTTATAACTATTTTATTATTTGAACTTATTTACGTGATGCAAGTTATAATACTGAAATCAAATATGTCAATATACCTTTAAGATATGTTGGTTTATGATTAAATTGGAATTAGTGATCAGAGGATTAGGGAATATATTAGAAACGAACCTAAATGTTAAGTACAAGCAAGCTATTAAACGGGTTCCTCAACTTTACAATAAACCAATACTCAATTCTCATTCTCTGTAGTGTGTGATAAATATATTGATTTGGGAAATATATTCATAATAAACGTGATTAATATTCCTAGTTGACCTTGCTCTTTATACATTATGCCCAGCAGTTTGACCTTGCAAGATAGATAAATATTTTATTTGCGATAAGCTTATTAGAAATTGCCATCAATTTCTCCAGTCTGTGTCGGTCATGAGTAAAACAAAGCCTCTTAACTATTTTCATAAATTGCTCTACAATATCAGACTTTTATTGGCTCTGAAGTGAACAATGGTCTCGTATAAGTCTCATCTAAGATATAAACCCAACATTTATGTACGTATGTCAAAACACGATTTATTGTTTGTTATAGGTGTTTACAATTAAGATGACCGATTAAATATGTATTAATTCAAATTAGTTCAAAATATAGTTTCTGCATGCTTCGATTCAATGGAAAAAGCATGAATTGATTGAGTGTTGGTAAATAACAGAAATTTAAGAACAAGTAGAATATACCTTTAATTATGGTAATAATACACCCAACACAATTTATCACGTAACCGACCAAACAAGTTAAAGACATTCACGCTTGATTCCACTTTTATTTAGTTGTGAACTTTATTTCGATCGATTACTGATGCATCGGGCAAGTAATACATTAGGCTCTCCGTAATATGATCTTGTTCTAATGTATTGTAAACTTTCTTAGTTTTTGCGTCGACAAAAGCTTGCTACTGACCAATTCATTACAATTACCATCGATGCAAGGCAGTCTAGACTAATAGTTTTAATTTCTAGACTCATTCATTTGATTAAATCACAGTCTTCCAGACGACACGACGTACACTGCTTATGCCACTGATATTTATCGATATAGGTGTCCAAGACAAATTTATTCACTTACTATAATGTTTATTATGAGACAGATAGATCATTTGGATTGAAAATATTTTGTGGTATCTGTTTATTTATGTTGTGCCATTTCTAAATGGCGAAGTTTAATAGATGTTTACAGTATAAAATCAAAGGACTGGAGTTTTTTTCTCATTTTAGAAATTTTCCTTAATCTTATTGCATAATTATGATACAGTTTTATTTAACCCGGTTTTCCTGGAGAACAGCTTATATATATTCTGAATGTAGATATATTTCAAAGCTATGCTTGAGAACATCGTTGAAGTTGTAGGCTACTACTTATAAAACAAATAACTGGCATGGACATATGTTACCCAATAGACCTATAACATTATGGCAGTGCACATAGAATAACCAATATATTACAAAGGTTGTGTTTATGTTTATGACTGCGAACTGCAATGATTCAAACCTAAGCAGATATAACATTTACTGTAAACCGCACGATCTAAAATGTCATTCAATAAATTATTTTTTGTACGTGGTGTATTATTGCACAGCCAACGTATGGCCATCTAATGTCATACAGAATGCATACACAAGGTTCGTAATTGCAGTATACATATGTAAACTGTTTACTATTACATTCTTACTGTTTACACAAATATTGTTAAAAGCTGGTATTTTCCATATTTTGGTTTTTAATGTGACCGCCAAAAAAAAGTATTCAATTATGACCCGGCTTTAAGTTTTGTACATGTATATGACTACATTAAAGTCCCAATAAGGTTTAAAATGGTAGTATTTTCTATCTACAAAGAATATTGAAATATTGAGATATTAAATTATACTAAAAACGGTGCAGAAGGGACCCATATCTGACCTCAGGTCGCTGTTCCTTCTTTGAGAAATAATCAACTAAAAACGCTATTTAGTATTTTGTCCTCCGTACAAAATGCTCAATAGTGTTTACGTTTAAATTTTTCGAACGATTCCGAAGATTTTGTCAATGATCGGAAGTCAACGTACAAAACCCGGTACACCGGTATCTGCCGGTACCCTGTTGTAGGCCTATATTGTATTGTGTATTGCGTATGGTATTGTAGTCTAATCATGACTGACACCTAATTGAATGGCTAGGTATAATCCAATTAAAGGATTAGTGTAGAAGTGTGAATGAATATATATCACTTAATATAATCATGGAATTATATAGACAAGCACATAAACTCCATGATATATAACATATCGAATGAAAAAAAAGTATCTACAAAATCATATTTTGAGAAAATAAGAAAATCTGTCTGACAAATTACTCTTTACTTATGGTTGACAAGCTTTCGTGAAAATAGGCTCATAAGAAGCGCCTTGTGATATAGATTTCAAATATGGCACTTACGACCTTCTCATTTTAGGCCAGCGATATAAAATTATAAGGACAAACAAAAACATCTAGTTTTTATATTTTATAACAGACTATGTTGTATCAGACAATAAACAAAATGTAGCAAGCTACAATTAAATACATATGCATAGGAAAATTTGAGGGCATGTGTATATAACATATATTTTAATTTTCCATTCATATGATCATGTTTGTGCGTTTTATATTAATATTAAAAGAAAAGGCCACCTCTTTGATCTTCATAATGATTGACACGTTTTTATGAAAATAAAATAACTCACAACATTCGTGTATATTGAACATGCAGATTTATTTACTTAGCAGTAAAAAATAATTATTTTATTGTAGATTTTTACTGTACATGAAACTATAAATCTAATAAGTATCGGAGAAATTAATACATCTGCACACAGCCATTCGCACTATCTATATTGCATACGCATAGTTAATCCTCCGCCTCTGGCGTGTTTCAATTATACGACATGATTTATGTCAATATACAAGGCAATATACAAGGCAATATACAACGTGATTAGGTGTCAATACCGGGCTACTATATACGATACCGGAAGGTACTGGTAGATACCGGGTTATAGTTTACGCCCTACGTTATCAATAGTTGTGCTATCTATCCATTGGTTATCTGAAACTGGCGAAATATTCTCGGTAGTCTCCGGAAAGTGACGGAGATGCTGTTAAACGCCGTATTTGTAAACAAACCGGGCTCGTTATGCCAATCTTCAAGGGAAAATTAGTTCACATATAAGACAGTAAGGGCGCGTTTTAATAGCTTGATGTGTTAATTATTTATCAGTCTTCAAATCAGTAACAAAGATTTGTTTCTCTATCTTTAGAAAATATGTTGTTCCGGAACCTTATTGTGGCTTTAATGCAATAGTCAAAACTCGATGGAGCGTTGCAATATATGTTTGAGTGCGCTTCCCCTTTAACAACCGGTTACTTGACAGTACCGTAATCGCTTGAGTTTATCTACGTAGTCGTATGATTTGCTAATGATGATGTAATCATCACGATATATTTTATATATTCATTGCTCCTTGACTCATTTTGGTTGCTAGATTTACGTGTTTTGAAAATAACATGTAATGCCATGACGCCTCCAATGCCCTTTTGGATAATGAACGAAAAAATAGGCACATATGCAAAAGTTTATTCTTAGTAATGCAATTGCGTCAATAACCTTCGTGTTGCACAATTTGTTTTAATGGCCTGCTGTTAAAGAAGCATCATATTCCGCTATAACATTTTAATACTTCCGTACTATTAAAGTATCGTTATTTTTATAGCAAAGATGCAATAGCTGTGTGTTGTAACTGCGGGTCTCTTCCTCAAATGTCAATACTGCGAAATAGCCTGCTCTCATGCAATGTAATACTGGTTTAACAATAAATAATGACTTTGTATATAGTGCTTACGTTGTCTTTAGCTTTCGAGAGGTTTTTTTTGTGTTGCACTTCTGTTTGTGTTCGATTTATGATCATCGTTTTTGTTATTCTTTTGAACTGCATCAATTAATGTTCACCACTGACGTCTTAGTATGTAGGAAGAGGCATAAATGCGTGCATATTAGCATTTAGGTTGTGTATTAGTCTAATGCTTGCTTCTCTCGTTTGTAAACATGATTATTCTTTCAATCGACTAGCAGACATAATTTGACAAAACACAATGAATGTATACGTTAAGAAATTGATTCCAAATCACTTTCATTTAACGTGATTTCCTCCGTCCGATTGCTCATTAATAATATTTTTACTATATTACTCGGCGGAAGGATCCGTGTACTTAATTGGTCCGAAAAAAACACGATTTGGTTATGACCATGGTTTAAGGTGATGGCTGTCTTCCCTGTCCTATATCCTCAGATCTGTTTGTTAATACGCATCTGAAACAACTCCGTTCTTAATCACTATTCAATATTCAGTTGATATAGTTTGGCAACCACTACCAAGACTATATAAATGAAAACGAAGACAACTTATTTTGTGAATGATGTCATGTATAATAACTAATTGTGTAATTTGTATTCTTTTATGATCGTTGTCAATGTCCTCTTGTCCATTTGTGCATAGTACTAATGCCAAAAGTGGTATTATAATAGTTTTTTTAGTTCTCGACATCAGAAGTCATGTTCCGGTTATATATCAGCTAGATTGCGGATTATACAAAATCAATTTGCACCAGCGTATATCGGTCTATATCGTGTTGCATTAGTTTCAACGCGATATTCTCATCTGTCCCTGACCTGAGAAGATACGAACAAACGCATACTCAGATGAGAGTCGGCACTTGGGAGCATGCGAGTGTCCCATATATTATCTGTGAGACAGCAAAATATTAAACCGTTGCACGATCACGTATAGTTAGGCTGCATACAAAAGTAAACACACACTTAATAGTGTGCACAAAATATGATCATATAAGGGTTTCTGTCTTTCGAATGTTTTGTAAGTAAGTTGATGGTAGTCGGTTGAAAGGAGCAATAGACCGTGTGTCTTTAATCTGGCACTGATTAAGATACATATAATTTGAAATCAATTCAGACTTAAAATCGTTGTTAAATTCTTCAAAATAAATGCAAACACAATACGTCGACAGTTCCTCGGTGGCAACGAAGCTGTCTTCTTTGTTATATTGGTAGCAATGGAAATTAGTTAATTTGATTGTTTTCCATGTCAGCAGTATGAACATCGTGAAGATTCTGATTTTGTTCATTGTATCAAATTGTCATATTACGTTTTATTGTGAGCTACTATAACATGCCAGACAATGTCAGCTCTTGCTTCTAGTTAGTGCGATTGTAATATATTATTTGAAGAATCAGCCACATAATTCAAAACTCAAACAATGTATGTTTCTTTCATAATTCTAACATCTCAAGATATCATTAAAACCATTGTTATGATATCATCATACTAATTGCGAAAATCAAGGACGACGTCCTACATGACCTGTTACATATAGTAATAGGTTTTAACTTTTAAGATAACATGTAAGTATGTATTCCTTCCAATTAGAAAAAGCGAGTTATATTCATATTTCAATTCGATGGAACAAACCCATAAAGTATGTTTTGAATGAGCGTTAATAAATGAAATTTAAGAACAAGTTGAATAAAAATATTTAATAAATATAGTAATAGACCAAACACAATTTATTACATAACCGACTTGAATATGTTTAGGACATTCACACTTGATTCATAATATCATCTTGTTCTAATGCATTGCATACTTTATTAGTTTTCTTTTCGACAAAAGCTTGCCAATGACCAATACATCACCATTATCATCGATGGAAGGCAGTCTCGACTAATAGTTTTACACGTTAGACTCATTCATTTGGCCAAATCACTGTCTTCCAGACTGCTTATACAGATTTTAGAGATATGCTATCCCAAACTAATGTTTTCACTTACCGAAAAAGTGAAGTTAAATGTTTATATACATGTATATGGCTTTCTTGAACACATTATAATTATCATGAATATAAATCTATTTCGTAGCTAGGCTTGATAACATTGTGACGAGGTAGGCTAATACATCAATTATAAAACAAATAACTGTCATAGACATTTGCTTCCCAAAAGACTTTATATAATTAATGTAGTATTTATACGGAGAATATCCAATATATTACCCGGAGTGTGCTTATGTTTAGGACAGCAAAAAACCATGAATCAAAGATACGCAGATGGTACCTTTACAGTAAAATTCATAATCTAAACTGTCATTCAATACCGTTATGTAATGTGCATAATGTACTATATTCCAGACAATGTATGATCCTCGTAGTTTGACAATGTTAGTTGGATTGCGACATTCCCTAAACTTCCGGGTAACTGATATTGCGTCTAATTGAACGGATGTATTCAAATACATAGTATCTAAATGATAATGTCATTGCCACGATTATAGTTCCTTGACCCATTATAGTTTGTTACATCGTTATGTCATGACGCAATACTGCCTTTTGGGGTGTGAAATGTGAAATAAACACATGTGCAAACGCTCATACTTACAAACGTAATTGCGTCAACAACCTTCGTTTTGCACAGTTTCGTTTCATGACATGTTGTTAAAGTAGCAGCTATTTCCGTAACAAAGTTTAATACCTCCGTACTATTTAAGTATCGATATTTATTCTATCAAAGATGCAATAGCTGCGTGTTGTAGCAGCGAGTCTCTGTCTCAAATGTCAATACCGCGCATTGTTATCTTGTATGATGTGAAGCAGTTTGCCTTGTTGATAAGGTCAGTTTTAATTAAATATGGTACTAGTGGAACGGATTATTTTATAATTGCCAAGGCGCATCTATAGGCAATACCAAATCGCTTTAATGTTTATCATCAGGTCTACCTTTCTGATACCTAGCGATCTGTTCACAAAAATAAACAAAACGCATCACCTCACCTGGATCAGTATAGCTGCACTTAAATCCCCGAGTGGCGATGCTTGCCCAAAAGGGTGTTTAGACATGGGAAATTCAGTAAATACATTCTAAGTATCAATAAGATTGGTGTTAGTTTGAAATTTCAAAAGAAACACAACTTTACCCGAGCAAAATATACCTCTAGTGCATGAATATCTGGAAATATTTTATTTCGAAAATTTACTTCAAAACCAAGGAGCACGACGACGCTAAACATAAAAACCAAATGGTATGGCCTTAACATGGCATCACATAGTGAGCATTGCAGCACTTACCTGCTGTCAATTAAAACGATAAAGCTGATCAACCTTCCGCTCTATTCAGCTGTTTGGTTCTGCATTTTACTTCTTCGATTTACTGATATCACAATGCAGAGACAATTTTCTGAGATAAATAGACGTGCATTTCAGTACTTGCTTTCGTAAACAGGCATGTCTTTTTTATACATCACCGACAAATTTGCATATAAACACAAAGAGCAAGAAAAGCTGTATAACGGTTGCAATGCCGATGGAAATTATGTCGCGTAGTTTTATGACGACATACAAGTAAACAAGTGCACGTAAACAATATGCGCTCGCAAAGTAACACTGGCTTAATAATAAATAATCAAATAAAGTATGTATAGTGCTGACAATGTGTTTTGCTAGCGCGATTTCTTTTTAATGTTGTCCATGCACTTAGTCTGTCTCTGTTGAGAGTTGCATTTCTCTGTCAGATTTGTGGTCACATTTGTTGAGGTTTAATTGAAGTATATCAACTAATGTTCACCACCTGGTCTTTGTAAGTGCACCAACATAAAACGTAATGAAGGTCGTTTAAATGTGGTTCTCTATATCAATATATATTTCTAACAACACCTGATACATAACAATGATTAATTCTGACTAAAAATATGCATTCCTCAATCTATATGAAGCAAGGCCATATGTCACTATCTTTTATATTTGCTAAAGCAGAATTGTACAACGAAAGTTCAAGGCAATTGTCTGTGAATTCAACATACGTGTTCTCATATGGCAAGTTCAAATTAAAATTTACACCGTTATATATAATATAATATTGATGCAATTGGCAATAACATAAAATTCACTCTTTTCTGTTGTGGGTGCTCTCTTCAAAAGTTGTCCCTTTCTACGCTCGTTTATTTAATAGTTACACTAATATAAACAAAACATGACATTGGAATGTCTAGATGTCACTCTTGAGTATATGACTTCATTAGAAATACATCACAGTTTTGTTCTCGTCACCCTAACGAGTTGTGTTACCATTAATTTATGTGCACTTATTTAAACGTTCTCAACTGAAATAAGTTTAGCACCAATTTTGTTATTTCCCCGAGCTCACATTTGTATTTTATCATTGATCTCCAGTTTTGTACAGTGTTTGTGACGTTCTGAGATAAAGGCTTTGCACCTCCGACTGCTTCGCATTTTATGTGTGGCGTCATATCGCTGTCGACGATAATCGGTAAAAAATCAGACATAGCTATGATCCCTTAAGGGTAATTTCCTGGCTTCTAACAATTTTAATCCTTGTTTAATGATGTTGCGCTTCATTTTATGACAAAATCAACACGTTGTTAAATATTCTTGTTAAATCGATTGATCGGCTACGACCTCGAACGATTCTAAACAATAAAGTAGGGACAGTTGTTAAGCAACGCACGAATATGTCTGCTATTTATTATCAGTAAATATATACTGTTGCCCGCATGAATTGCATTTATATAGGGTTATCAAATTAACAGTACAATGTTTCCATTTCTCGCGTCTAAGAGAAATTCAGTGACATAAACGCGTGGAAATTAGCATTAAGGTTATGCATTAGTATGACGCACGTTGCTCTTTTTTAGCAGACACGGTTTGTCGAACGATGAATACATATTATGTCAATAAAATTATTCAAAAGCACTTTCACTAAATATTGTTTCCTCCATCTAATTTGTAATTGCCAATATATTTTCATACAATACTAGTAAACTTAGGAAGGATCCATGTCCTTCTTGGTCCAACATATAACCCGATTTGGTAATTGTAGTTGTGTACACCTTATTTATATGACCTAATCATGGTTAAAGTTGATTGCTGTTTTCCCTGTCCAATGTCCTCGTATCCTTTTGGTAACGCTCGCCTGAAACAATTCCTATCTTAATTAATATGCATTATTAAGTTGATGAATTTTGACAATCACCAACAACACGGTGTAAAAGAAACGAAGGCAAATTACATCGTGAATAATATGCCATTCATAATGACTTCTTGTGTAATTTATAATATGTAAAATATCCTCTTGTCAATTTACGCATAGTTCTAATGCCAAACCTAAGTGATATAGTTTGTTTTATTTCATGACATCAAAAGTTTTGTTCCGGTTATACAGGGTGATCATTAATATATGGTAACATAAATAACTTTAATAACTTTGTCAGTTTTTAAGATAATAGTTGTTGTTATATGCCATAATTTAACATATGCATGTAAGTTTTTTTCAGGACATAAATCATTTTCAAATGTTACATATTATTTACTCAGCAGCTGTTTGAAGCATTTTCCTTAATTCTGAAAAAGGGCCAAAATCGGCAGCAAATGACGTCCTAAATTACCAATTAATTCCTTGCATTTTACCCACTGATGCTTCCAATTTGACATTGTATTGTAGTTTTCAAATCAATTAAATATACTGGTTTTGTATTATGCAATCCTTCCCTCAGCCATTCCCATGATCAGAAAGTCAAGAGGGTTAAGTCCGGTGAGTGTAGGAGTACAATGTCCTGGAAGCACTGAACATGTACGAAATCATTAATGACGTTTTGACATTATATTCTCATAGCATGTATTTATAATCGATATCTTAAAAAAAACTTGGAACCATTAGCTTTGATACAAGGATCAAACCACTATTTTATCATTAAATCTGACATAGTTATTAACGTTATTTATGTCACCATATATTAATGATCACCCTGTATATCGGCTAAAATGTGGATCATACAACACCGATTATGACGAGTATGTCCGTCTATATCGTGTAGCACATGTTACCACGCTAGATTCTCATCAGTCTCCAACCTAAACAAAGGGTAGTACCCAGAGAAGACATGAACAAGCGTATACTCAGATGAGTACTTGCACTTTAGACACGCGAGTGCCACATCTACTACTATGACTGTAAAATTATTTAACCAAGTACTCGATCAAGTTTTACGTCTGTATTTCGTGTCAAAATATTTTAAACTGTTAATACCATTCTACAAGAACATCTCATTGACGTTGAAAGCTTTGTCATCTCCGTTATTATTAGAAATAATCCTTTGCAAAATATCACTTGAGTTTTCACCTGTTTAATCTCTCGAAAGTTATCTTCTTTTTGGATCGTTACTTTCGGTTTAAGTATTAGATTATCTCTAACCAAGTTCACAAATAAGCACAATTACACAAACTATTTACGATGAGCTCATTAATCAACGATTTGACACTTATATATAGTATGTATCTGTTTTGTGATTGCAGGGTCTTTGTCTATATAGTATGTTTCCCACATTATTACTAAATTAAAATGTCATTCACCATAAGATACAATAAGAACCATATTTGTACAGCAACTCATTTCACAAGGCCGATGTCCTAGGAGTGTTTACAATTAAGATGACGGATTGGAGTCTGCAACTGATACAATAATTAAAAGCGAACGCCTTGGTTAATTTTCTGATGGGAATATTGAATGCATTTTGTTTAATTTCTAATCTAAGAATGAGTTGAGTTTAGTTAATCAACAAGTTTCATTAATTCAATAATAGACCTTCACATTTAACTTTAAGTTTGTTTGTTCATGCAATTGTATAATATTTGTTTAGGTCGATTCGGACAAATTATACATTATAGACACACTGTAGTATGATCTTCTTGTTTTAATGTTTTACATAGATGTATTAGTTTTCTCGTCTGCAGATTTCTACATAGCTTTGACATTTACATTGTTCTCCATCACATATAAGCAGTCTAGACTAATAGTCTTTAATTGAAGACTCATTCAATCTACTAAATCCCTGCCTCATACTGGACTTACACTGATGCCACAGCTCATGTTTCAAAATGTAGGTTAATCGTAAGTAATCAATATATACTTGGAGTTTTACAGTCACAACCGAACAAACGACATGATAATACAGACATAAGGGCTCTGCAAAAAAACGGAAAAACGTCAAAGAACATAATTATAAATGATTATGACTAGAAAAAACTAGATCATACACATAATGAAAAACATTATACGTAAATAACGTTTTCTACCTTTCAATATAAGTTACTAAAATAGGAATGTTGTTCAATCTGATTTAAACTTTTCCTTTTGAGAATCTCCAGTTTTTTTGTTTCTCTTGAATGCTGTCGTCCCAGACCGAATTTTTAACATGGCTCTTAACCTTATCAGAATCCTGTCGTATCAACAATGAAGCAAACATTAGCAGATATAACATTTACTGTAAACCTCAAGATATAAACTGTCACTCAATAACACTATATAATGTACGTAATATACCATTGGCTAGACAATTTATCGCCCTTTAATGTCATACAAGACATAGCTACAATGACAGTAATTAACGATTTAGTAAATATATAAATTATTACACTTGTATTCTGTAGTTCTAAAGCCAATGATGACCGAACGCAGTGTTTTGACTACATACTCGTACTGTGTTTACCATTAGATCAGCGCCTATATTTATCTTAGTACGATCCTGACTGTGGATGGCAGGGCGATGCTGCTGTAGCAGTGTCTTTAGATCGTTTGTTCACTACAGCATTTAACTTTATATTCGGATATTTTAAACGTTTAATTCATTCTTTAAATACGTGTACGTTTGTGACGTTCTTCGTATGTGTGAACTAACCTTTTAGATATATCAACATCGTTGATATCGTTCTAATAAACGGATAGATTCTTACGTATTGTCATGATGTTTTGTTTCGATCCATTAAAAAGTTCTCAACTCTTAATATTTCGTTACGTCGTTTGTAGTGTCAAAACGCAGTAATGGCTTTTGAGAAAATGGGCACATGTGCATGGGTTGATTTAAACTAATGTAAATAACCTGATAGTGTGCAGTTTATATCTCAATCTTCAATTTTATGACTTGATACATTGCATATTTTCTCTACAATTGTAATACATCTCTATTATTGCAGCATTGTTATTCATTATATCAAAGTTGCATGAACTACACACAGTCCCAGTGCCAATACCTTACGTTGTTATATTGTATGATGTAAAACTTTTGCCTTGTTAATAAAGTCAGTTTTAATCAAATAATTGTCCATGCACGCTGTTAATTTAGCATCACATAATGAGCATTGCAGCTGTTCACAGACGTCATTTCAAAAGAGGGGCGGTTTATTACACAGTTTTTCAAGTTATCCTGTTTTAGTTTCTGCAATATTCATGGAATATCAATTTGGATGTTAGAATGTTCTACGGCATAAACGCAAGTTTATGATTTGAATTGTTTGGCTTGCAATAGGTGTACCGATTAGAACTACGATAATGTATGTACAATAATAATAATAATAATAATAATAACGACTTTATTTTAAGAGGCAACACAGTTGGGCAAGCCCAGTCTTCCCTGTGAGCCTCTATGGCAAAACATATTTACAAAGATAGTATGACATATAAGTAATAAACAGTCTGAAGTATAACAACACAATATAAAAATATCATAGGTGGATTTTTCAACATGTCGCAAAGTATTTTGCTGCAAAGTATTTTGCCATTGAATACTATTTGGATGGATGAGATGAAGAGGTATAATAGGAGTTCAACAAACAACAGTATATTCTCTCCTAGCGATTACAACTGAACCATTTATTTCAGGCACAATACATGTAATGCTGTTATGTTTACTTATGGTCTAAAAGGTGACATGCGACAAGTCAGAAATGTACACCTGCGTTTAACTTGAGTATGTCCTATTGAATTAGTTTTTTGTCAGCAATAACGGAAGAAACATAATAGTTAAAACATATAAGTTGTTCCAATCTGTCTGCAGCCCTGTCACTTTTAGAAATTTTTGCTAAACTATTTACCAATTATACAGCTCGAAGGTATCAAATTCTGCTGGGGAATGCAAAACCCATGAACCATACCTGACATTTTAGGGTCATTATAACCCTTGTGATACTGTTCATTATTTGTGGCATTTTGTAAAGAAGATTTTTAGCGTTCGACTTGTTCCGAACTGAGTTAACAAATTCCACATGAAGCGAAAAATCGTTGTCGACAATAATTCGGTTTAATATCAGACATAAAAATGGTCCCATAAGGGCTATTTCCTTGCTTCTAACGATTGTTACCTTTGTTTAATGACGTTGTGATTTATTTTATGAGCACACCAACACATTTTTGAACCTTGTTTAAAAACGTGTTGTCGACAGAAGCCTGGAACGATTTATGAATGAACTAACAGTGGTGTTTAGCTCAGCAACACACGAATATATCTCATATGTCCAAATAAACTTATATTCGTTACAGTCATTCATAATAACCTCTTGTCAACTTATTTATATCCTGTCAATTTACTCCTCATTGTTTATATCAAACCACCGACAATCAAGAGGTTTTGTTCCGTCCAAATGGTAATCATACACTATCAGTTCATGTGATATGCGTGAGCCCGTTTGTATCATATTGCATTATTTACAATTCTAGATTCCAATCATTATTCGACCGGAACAAATACTCATGACAAGATATAAATTGGAACATACGTATACTCGGACACTCGAGTATTTCAAACACTGCCAATGTGACGGTCAAATGATCTTACCAGTTACGAGATCAGGGTTGTCGTCAGTATTTCATCTTGGAAAAGGCTACTTTCCATTGAAAAGAGGTTACAGGTACAGGGGCTTGGACCGTTTTTATTTAAACGCTTCCAATTCTGGCAGCACGTTGTTATTGTTATTTTGTTAAAACATTTTTTCAAGTGAAGTTATTTCACTAGCCGCATGTCGTTTGTTCTTAATCTAGAAATATGCAGCATTGGGAGATCACAGATGTCAATTATCATATAACAAGCAGTTCAATGACATTTAGCAAAGTAAAATCGAACATCGAAAATTGATGGAATTTAGTGGAGCATTTCCCCGAAACTGATATTTATTTGAATTGAACTTCGTATTTTCAAAAACGAACCGGTACAAATAATGTAAAGTATCTCACTTTAGATTTAATTCGATCCAACAATCGTCTTTGTTACGTCATAAATAATAATGCAATCCAGGAAAATATCGATATGTCGATTTAAAAAAACTGGATTCTTGCTATGTTTCCATGGAATTATTATAATGAACTGATTGCAAATTCCTAATTACTAAAACATGTAAATTTGAATCAGCGAGGTTAGCACAATTCTTGATGCTAGTTTATTTTTTACTCAAAATGAGATGAAATCAATATTGTTGATCAGAATAATCGTCAACACCAAATTTTAATGTAATGTAATTGCCTGCTCTGGTGTAAAATTTAACACTAGCTAAATATTGATGTGAACAACACAATATGTTACGTATACACATTATGTTGTTCGTGTTTTTTCTCTGGAGTAATTCGACTTCTAAATTCCATATTTTAATGGAACATCTTAATATTGATTTCAGTTTAAAACGATCAATTTTATAAACTAATTAAGGTAAAAGATATCGGCATTTGAACCAAATAAGGCGTGTACATTTGCTTAAAAATGGAACTTCTACTGGACTTTTAAATCATACTGATTATATGATGGATGAACTCTAAAACTTATCGAGGGCCATGTGATTTTGGTTTGTATCAATGCAGATTTTAAAAACGTTATATGTTCAGAATTCCAAGATTATATCTTCTACATGACTGGTTGAATTGGATTTGTTTTAATAACATTTAATACAATCTCTTAAAAATAATGTGAATATCTCGATAATAAGAATAAACTAGTTACAGATAAGTGTTTGACGTTTTGGGAGTGTTTTGTTTGTAAGTTGAACGTCGATTGTTTAGTTTTGTCACGGAACAATCCGATAAATAAGTTAAGTACCTCTGGCATGGTAATGTCAGATACGTGTATTGTATCTGAATGAAAGGAAATGGGAGAAAACTATACATACCATAGAAGTAAAAATTGTTTGCTATTGTAGGAATCGAAGAATATATTCTGAACAATAGCGTACAGTCATTTATCTTGATATCATTGTTTTATAGATACCTGAACGACATCAATGTTTTCTATTCCTTTCATGTTCGTGTTTTTTTTGTGTTTGGTTTTGTATCTTTCAAACAGTATGTCAGTTCGTTACTTCTATTTCTCACTATAACGGCTTTACACTGCTCATAAATGAAAAGCACGGACTTGCGTTCTTTATATAAGTACACAGTAAGTCGTTGTGCGTTTTTGTCTTAGCTTATGAAGCATAAGCATTAAATACCAGCTGAACTTGTCAAATTAAGTACAGTGGTTTAAAATCCTAAACAGCAAAGTTTAATGTACACATTAATGGTTCTCACGACGTACACATTATGCTATAAATGGACAGCAATTTCAATACTACACCTGAGAAGAACATCATTGGCGTATATATCCATTTATAATAAATGCCTAGCAAATAAAGACATGAATATATAGCTGAATTAAAATGAGAAGATCGTAAGCACAACATTAAGATTTTAAGAAAACAAGAACACCCTTTCTGTTATTTACTCTTTACTTATGGGGAAAACAAGCTTTTACAACTCTATTTTGGTCAACATAACAAGTTCCGATTTTCATGAAAATAGGCTCATAAGAAGCACCTCATGAGGCTGATTTCAAATGTGTATCAGTCTTACAAGTATAAGATCGTACGTAGGGGTTAAAGTGTATAGAGCTATATTCTAACAGTCATTCAATGTCAAAATAATTACTTGCATCGTTTTTAGTATGATACTAGACTACCTAAATTGAAAATTAAAACTTTGGATGGGTTCCGTGTACTTTAATTCAATCGTCAAAAATAGATGATTTTTATAGTTTCATAGGGCGTTCTAGAACACTTTCGTATGAAAATGGAAAGTTTCGCATGTCAAATAAATAACAGAAAGAAATTCTGTTAAAACTGAAGCGAAAAATGGTCTAATGGATATTAAAGCATAATGTTTTTCAGTTTTTGAAACTTTACAAAAAAAATCTTCTGATATAGCTCTATACACTTTAAAACCTTCTCATTCTAAGTCAGCGATATGTTACCTAATATACCTATAGCATTATTTACTGCATATACAATTTACAGAGCCTATTCAATATATTTCCCCAGTTGTTTATGTGTATGACTGCCATGAATCATCCCGAATCAGATATAACATTTACTGCCAACCTCAAAATCTTAACTGGCATTCAAAAACATTATGTAATGTACTTAATGTACCATTGTCAAGACAGTTTATGGCACTCTAATGTCATACGATATATATATACAGTGTCAGTAAATGTCTCAATGTTATAGATATTCTGCATTGTTACTGTTTGTTATACTGTAGTTATAAAACAAATGGTGGCTGGAACCGGTTCTTTTTCTACATATTGTGTTTTATCGTAAGACCACTGCCTATATTTATACTGACTGTGGGTGGCTAGGCGATGCCACCGTTACTGTGTGTCTTCGGATTGTCTGTGCACAGTACACACTATTTAATATGTTATTTGGGTATGTTAAAATGTTAATTAATTCCTTCAATACTCGTGTGTGATTTTCTTTGTGAGAACCGACCCATTAAATACATCAACATCGTTTGTATCGTTTAAGGGATTGGTTAGATCCTTATGTCATGTTAAGATGTTTTGTTTTCTGATCGACAAGGTCATTACCGCGATCATCCAAAGTTTATTGACTATTTATATTTTGTGATGTCGTTTGAAAATCACGTGTAGTGTCATGACGCAGTAATGCCTTTTGACAAAATGGTCACATGTGCATGCGTTGACTTGTACTGATGTAAATAACCTCGTATTGTGCAGTTTATATCTCAATCTTTAATTTTATGACCTGTCGTGTTGTGCATTTCATCTGCACCTTTCCTACTTCCATACTTTTTCAGCATGCTTGTTATTTATTCTGTAAAAGCTCAAATAACTGCACACTGTACAAGAGGGTATCGGTCACAAATGTCAATACTGTGCATTGTTATCTTGTGTGATGTGAAACAGTTTTCCATGTTAATAAAGTCAGTTTTAATAAAATACGGTCGCAGTGGAAATGAACATTTTATATTTGTCACTGCGTGCCGTTAATATAGCATCACATAATGAGCATTGCAGCTGTTGTCTGACGTCATGTAAAAAGACACGCGGTTTATGACACAATTCAGCTTTCGTATTCTGCTGTTTCAGTTTCGGCTGTATGCATGTAATATCAAGTTGGATGTTCTTTAAAACGTTCTACGACATACATCCAATTTTTTTTATTTGAATTGTTTAGTTTGTAAGAGGTGTACCAATTATAAGAGTATTTACTGATCTACAACCACGATAATGTATGTACACCTGCGTTTAACTTGAGCAAGGCCACTAAAATACGTATTTTTTGTAAGAACACCTGAAACATAATATATAAATCATATAAATTATTTCGATCTGTCTGAAGCAAGGACACGTGTCAATTTTAGAAATGTTTGCTAACGTTTGAAAAATTATATAGCAAGTGCTCCACGGTATATGCCAATATATGACATTTCAGTTTATCTAAAAACCTCCTTTTTATCCCTATTATTGCTTGTGACATCTTGTATCGAAGGCTTTGAGCGTCCGACCTTGTTCCCAATTGTCTGATTTAACAAATTCCATTTTAGGTGTTAACAATTCGGTTAGATATCAGACATAAAAAAGAAAGATCCCTTAAGTTGAATGTTCGTTAAAATGTTCTACGACATACATCTAAGTTTATGATTTGAATTGTTTGGCTTGCAATATGTGTACCAATTAGAAAAATTATCGAATAATCTACAACTACGATAATGTTTGTGAAATGTACAGTTCCTGCGTTTAACCTAAGCATGGTCACTTAATTTTGTGTTGTTTTTTTCTTTAACAACACACGAAACCTAATAAAACATACCAATTATTCAAATCTTTCTGAAGCAAGGACACATGTTACTTTTAGAATGTTGTGCTAAACTATATTATACAGCGAGATTTAGTGCTCTAAGGTATATGCTGTGGAATTCAAAACTTATCACCAACATCTGACATTTTGGTTTATCTAGAAACCTCCATTTTGATCCTTAACGTTGCTTGTGACATTTTGTGTAGAAGGCTTTGAGCGTTCGACTTGTTCCCAACTGAGTTAACAAATTCCACGTGAAGCGACAAATCGTTGTCGACAATAATTCGGTTAAACATCAGACATAAAAATGGTCCCTTAAGGGTAATTTCCATGCTTCTAACGATTGTAATCTTTGTTTAATGACGTTGTGCTTTATTTTATGAGCACACCAACAGTTTTTTAACCTTGATTTCAAAACGGTTTGTCGGCAGCAGCCTAAAACGATTTGCGTATCAAATAAAAGTGGTGTTTATTTAAGCAACGCACGAATATGTCTGCTCTTTATTGTCCAGGGTATATTAATGTCTACATGGATTGTATTTAAATAGGATTATTAACAGTGTATTGTTCCAGTATATCACGTCGAAGAGAAATACGAGGGATGATCAATATATTCGAGGACTTTTCATCTAGCAATTTCAATTTGGCAGCAAGGCTTAAAACCAATTAACATAATTCCAAGTAAGAAATCGTCGACCGAGCGCACTAATAAAATTGTTTTATTCCAAGATAGAATTTCAAAACAACAACTGACAGCAGTAATAACAATTTAATTTTATAATTATCTTTATATACAAAATGACTAGCGAATATTGTTTCTAATACATGTAATAAATATAGGCTTGCCTTATTGCGATTATGAATTAAATTAAAGTGGCAAAGAATGGCCATGTTGACTTGTACTCTAACAGGTAACACTGTTAGAGGTGAAAACGCCTTACGCAAGGTAGCAACCGAGGGCATATAAGATTTATTATCAAACTTTAACATTAATTTCCTGTAACAAGAAACCGAGTACACTCCGATTACACATAGAAACCGAGTACGCTCCAGGTACTCATAAAAAATACCGAGTACACTCCGAGTACCCATAAAAGAGACCGAGTACGCTACAGGTACTCATAAAATACCGAGTACACTCCGAGTACCCATAAAAGAGACCGAGTACGCTACAGGTACTCATAAAAATACCGAGTACACTCCGAGTACCCATAAAAAAGACCGAGTACGCTACAGGTACTCATAAAATACCGAGTACACTCCGAGTACCCATAAAAGAGACCGAGTACGCTACAGGTACTCATAAAATACCGAGTACACTCCGAGTACCCATAAAATACCGGGACGTACGCTCCAGGTACCCCGTGATAAAACCAGGTACGCTCCAGGCACCATATAAAGAACCATGTCTACAGTAAGTATGTATTTTAACCAAATGTGACTTATCTAAACAGATGAGACCTTTTAAGAGATGCCATTTTTCTAGTTGAGTCAACGCTCGGACAAGTCTTAAACGCTCATAAAAAACTACAGTCAAGTGACTGAATTTTGTAACCACAGGAACCTCAGTCTCGACTGGTAACAGCTGTCGAAACCGAGAGAAAACCCATGGAAATGCAAAATATATGTTTTGTATTGATTCATTTTTAATAAAAATAATAGATATGCCCTCGGTTGCATCCCCACTACAGAATTTTACGCCAACATGACAATGTATGTAATAAATGATAAAATATCTACTATAATTAGATAAATGCATGAGTAAGGCAAGTGCTATATCTAGATATGGTTATTAATTGTTTATTGGCTATTAAATCACCGTTAAGACACAGTTCTGGTCACTGGTAGAACGACTACTATCACGTCCTTTGCTACAAATGTACTTTCTGGACTTCACATTATAGGCTTCATGTCTTTTCCTTTTCAGCATCTAATATATACACATTCACGACACTAAGAACATCATATTAAACACTAATATTATCATAATTAACACTGATACCATGGTAATCACAACACAAAAACACATTATCAGCATTATTCCCGTACGTAAGAATCACCTTGCACACGAAGAGTTCCTATACGTGAATTCCATGAAGACTGGATGCTATCTGATGCCGGATCTGTCCTCGTAGTTACCATATTGAACCATCTTGTGTCGTATATTGTGTAGTTTACTTCCAGTACAACCTCAACGTGACCATGTGTCTGTTCTGACCAACATACGTATGCCAATGTTACTGACTCTCTCAATATCAAACTGAAATAACAACAAACGGATCGGCAGAAAAATGACTCATACAGCATAATAATAGTAACTGCTATTTGCCATTAAACATAGTTAGACTATTAACATTGATAATTAATAATAATGACTGATATTGCCTGAAGGGTGCGGTAGGGTGGGTTTAAAGTTCGTCGTTTGCTGCCGAACAAGCAAGTGAGCCGACGTGGCAATCATGTGAGTTCACGCTCAGTGAATATCGTATTCTCGCGAGAATTACCATGGAAACGATAGCGTCGCCGGGTAGCGATAAACGCACCATGTGTATATAATACCCGGAGATCCCGTGAAATTCCGCCGTAATAAATTAGATTAATGCATAGGTGAATTAATCTTTATTATTCCAAGATTGAATTTCAAAACAACAACTGACAGCAGTAATAACAATTTAATTTTATAATTATCTTTATATACAAAATGACTAGCGAATATTGTTTCTAATACATGTAATATATATAGGCTTGCCTTATTGCGATTATGAATTAAATTAAAGTGGCGAAGAATGGCCATGTTGACTTGTACTCTAACAGGTAACACTGTTAGAGGTGAAAACGCCTTACGCAAGGTAGCAACCGAGGGCATATAAGATTTATTATCAAACTTTAACATTAATTTACTGTAACAAGAAACCGAGTACACTCCGATTACACATAGAAACCGAGTACGCTCCAGGTACTCATAAAAAATACCGAGTACACTCCGAGTACCCATAAAAGAGACCGAGTACGCTACAGGTACTCATAAAATACCGAGTACACTCCGAGTACCCATAAAAGAGACCGAGTACGCTACAGGTACTCATAAAAATACCGAGTACACTCCGAGTACCCATAAAAAAGACCGAGTACGCTACAGGTACTCATAAAATACCGAGTACACTCCGAGTACCCATAAAAGAGACCGAGTACGCTACAGGTACTCATAAAATACCGAGTACACTCCGAGTACCCATAAAATACCGGGACGTACGCTCCAGGTACCCCGTGATAAAACCAGGTACGCTCCAGGCACCATATAAAGAACCATGTCTACAGTAAGTATGTATTTTAACCAAATGTGACTTATCTAAACAGATGAGACCTTTTAAGAGATGCCATTTTTCTAGTTGAGTCAACGCTCGGACAAGTCTTAAACGCTCATAAAAAACTACAGTCAAGTGACTGAATTTTGTAACCACAGGAACCTCAGTCTCGACTGGTAACAGCTGTCGAAACCGAGAGAAAACCCATGGAAATGCAAAATATATGTTTTGTATTGATTCATTTTTAATAAAAATAATAGATATGCCCTCGGTTGCATCCCCACTACAGAATTTTACGCCACAAAATGAAAAATATAATTAAGCTTCGATATCCCTATTTCTTATTTATCTATTTTTCATTTCCCCAAAATTCTTATAATATATAACTTAAAATGCCTTCGCGAATGGCGTCATTATAGAATTCCAAACCAACGTCGGACAAGTGTAACCGTCATCGCGGAAGAAACCGAGTGTAAGAACGTCGATGTCGACCGTAATATGCCCGTTGGATTGTTTTCGGCCCATCTGGTTCACCCGTTTACGCTTTTTCTCTATGGCTTTCAAACTACAGGCGTGTTCTCCCCAAGTAACTCTGGGGAGAATGTCAACCCATATTATTTTTACTTCTGGAAATGCTTGATGAACATAAGTAACAGCCTCTATTATTATCTTTAAAATACATTTTAAGGAATGTTTTGTAAGATCATTGCCACCTAGATGGAACAATATAACTTTAGGACAACTCCTAAACAGGACGGGAATTTGCAAGGTGCTAATTAAATCGTCCAAACTCATACCCCGCTTACACCACCAAGCCATGGTAAGGTTGTCCGGCAACTTCAAATTCGGCATTCCTCTTTCGGCGGCTCGCACCCCAGCCCAATATGGAATTGAATCCCCGATAAACCATACGTCTGTAAAGACATTATTAAAGCCTGTCAGTTACGATAGTCCTATCACCATAGCGACACTATTGCTATACCGTGCATGATAATTGTATATATATAATACCATGAATATAATCACCCGCTAGACAAACCTGGCCTAAAGTACGGTTAAACCCGTATGTATGTGTTATAGGCGGGGGAGTGCCACCTTCCCAGTTTCATAATGGCTGACTCCGACAGTCCCATTAAAGCTAATTGCGTAGCCCTGCCTATGCGAAAACTATGGGTTTTAACATTTGCGTGGTTATACTGAGAACGGTCAATACATTTTTTTTAGCACTGCTGCAAATTGATATCTGGTGGCTACTGCCCCGTTACTATGAATGAACAGCGGACCGGTTTGACTCGATTTATAAAAAAAAATATTTCTGTAACGAATGAACAGGACATATGCTTCCATCCCGCTCACACGGTAACTTTAAAATCACCGGATTACCACGTTGATTTGTTTTAAACTTCTCATGGAAATCAAAACATGTTTGTTTGGTATATCAAGAGTTACGTCTCTTGATTGTAACATGTTAACTTGACCCTTGGTAGAGACTAATTCTCCTACGCGAAATAGGCCAAAATATGCCAGGCAAAACATAGCCTTAAATAACTGATATTCGTAAGCATCATGACAGATCGTGGGTAGAAGCTTACATATTTCCTTTAACATATCCATAGTGATCGGGGCTCTCGTATCGAATGTGCGGCGTGATCTATGACAACCCGTCATGGTATTTAATATATGGACTACTGCCTGATTAACGCAGTAGAAACGAATTTTCTTGTTACGTAGCTCATTACCCCAAATAAAAATTGCCGCGACAATAGGAAACAGTTCCAGCACTGTAATGTCTTTGGTAAAGCCATTTTCATGCCACACGTCCGGCCATTTCGCGTTACACCAATGCCCCTTAAACCAAATACCAAACCCTATAGCACCCGCGCTATCTGTATTTAATTGCTCGTCATCATTAGACACCCAAAAAACGGTCGTGAAAGACTGAGACACCATTATGTCCACTGAAAAAACGCATCCACATTTTGAGATCAGATTTCATTTCCTTATTAACACGCACGTAATGATACATATGCTTTACGCCGCATGTGGCATTTATAAGGCGCCTACAAAATGACCTACCTATAGGAATTGCCCGACAACAGAAGTTCAAAGACCCTATAAGTGACTGTATGACCCTCAAACAAACCTTCTTTTGCGACAGAACGAACTCGATTTTTTGAACGACTTCCGTTATTTTATCGAGAGGTATCCGAACCTCCATTTTTATTGAATCTAGCTCTAAACCTAAGAAAATAATAATTTGAGTCGGGCCTGCTGTTTTCTCGTCCGCTAGCGGAACGCCCAAGTTGTCCATAATTGATTTGAATAACACCATCAACTCTTTACAAGACTTGTACGTTTTTTCGCCCCCTAAGAAATCGTCTAGATAATGTATTAGGTGGCCCGATTTCATTTTGGTTTTAACGCAAAACTCAAGGAAGGTTGAAAAATTTTCAAATAAACTCGGGGAAATACTACAGCCGAATGGAAGAGCCTTATCGAAGAAAATTTTATCCTCCACCATAAATCCCAATAGTTCGAAATCCTGTGGGTTAATTGGTAGCAAACGGAATGCATTTTTTATATCCGATTTAAACAAGTAACAATTTTTTCCCAGTTCCTGAATGATATGAATTGCTTGGTCGAATTCTGTGTATTTAACCGAACATAATTTCGGGTCAATGAAATCGTTGATCGATGACCCCTCTGGGTAAGAAAGATGATGTATCAGCCTAAACTCCCCGGGTGTTTTCTTTGGTACCACGCCGATCGGAGATATTTGAATGTTTTTCATCGGACTAACGGTAAACGGGCCAGCCGCACGACCGGCATCGATTTATTTTTGTACTTTTTGTAGGACAATCTCGGGGAATTGTCTAGCCGACACCAAATTCTTTGAAAAGCGTGTCCCACGTGGACCAGTATAATTTAAACGAAAGCCGTGTGTAAAACCTCCTAATAGTATTAGTGCATCACGGGATTTGTAATCAGACAACCAGTGGTTTAAAGATTGGATATTAATAGGTGAAGGAGCTGATTTCGTCGGATTATTCATAAGCGACGGTATGTTATTATTTACTATATGAACCGCGTTGACCACGGGACTGGTTATATCCCCGCCCTCTGTATGGGCGGCGGCCTCGAAAGGGATTTCCAGTAAAACCTTGTTGGGTATTATGACCCGCATTATATGTTTGCGATTGACCGTAAGTACCCTGTTGGTACCCGAAACGTGACGGACCTGACTGAGTACCTGTGTGACAGTTCATTATGTTATGCGCGCCGCCACAATTAATACATGCGTGGTTATATTTACAACTCGGCCAGCTACATGAGCCTTTATTAAAAGCTACACATATGTTCTGCGATTGACCTTGCTTCCGCGACTCGACCCCAAATTGTTTATACCTATATGTATCTTGCATTGAAGGCAAACACCTAGACCACAAGCCTTGATTAATCACCGACCACGACGACGGTGTGGTGGCCTGACGAAGGCGAAACTGCTGGTCGTATATTTTCCAAAATTGTCCCCCCTGGCGGGACGCACATTCTCGTATAACATAAAAATAGTGCAACATTTCATGTATCTTTGAGGGGTGTGTCGACAAATAGATAGACATATAGACAATAAACGCGTCTGTCCAGCGTTCAATAGTTCCGATATCATCTTTACATACCGTGGGCCGGACGGCAATCGTACCGTCGGTATTTAATTTGAGCGTACTACCGGAATATAGCTCGGCCAGTTCCACCGCACCCTTTATGAGCAAAGAAAGATTGACGTACTCGCCTTTACAGATTTTTTGTTTTAGAGTAGGCGGTACATGTAACGTAATATCGTCTTGGGCGACATGTGTCAGCTCGTGACCTTCAAAAAGCATGTTTTCAACATTTTGTGTTTCATTAAACGTGAACATATTAGCACTGGGTTGCATTACAGGCGGCAAACATGTACCGTTATCTGGCAACGCCCCTATATCTAAATTATTCTAGAGGCAGGGTCTGAGCATTACCGGCGTTAGACAAAATACGGGTCTCCACGGGACTAGTATTAGTGATGCTACTGTTCAAACTAGCATTAACCTGGTCTTGTTCCGCATGAACCTGAGCCTCACAAATAATTTCATTAAAATCTATAACGTTATGATTTATACCTCTCGCTGGCTCCGTCCCGTCATCCAACGCCGGTCTAGCTCGCTTAGCACTGGCCCTAGTCCTCGGCCCCGTTGCTTCTGCACCGCGCCTTCTCTTTGCACCTTGTCCTCGACCCGGCATCATAAAGTATTGCTAGATAGCCAAAGTTTTAATTAATTTTCTTTAAAGTTCGTCGTTTGCTGCCGAACAAGCAAGTGAGCCGACGTGGCAATCATGTGAGTTCACGCTCAGTGAATATCGTATTCTCGCGAGAATTACCATGGAAACGATAGCGTCGCCGGGTAGCGATAAACGCACCATGTGTATATAATACCCGAAGATCCCGTGAAATTCCGCCGTAATAAATTAGATTAATGCATAGGTGAATTAATCTTTATTATTCATACAAGGGGTGCGTGACGTTGGACGTCATATCAGGCCCCATGTATGAGATGTTTTTTTTCAACTTTGGCTACTAGTCCGGCAGAACTTGCAAGGGACCGTGCAATGTCTTCTATACAAAATGTTTTTGCATTTTCTTGTTCTTTGGACCAAACCATAACAGAATCCGAGTGATGCCACCTTGTCATCCTTGAGCAATTCTCTGAATGAGGCCCCAAAGGGGGTATATGAATTTTCATGAATTAATCAGTTGGAATATATTGTTATTTTATCAAATGTACAAAAGAACCCACTTAATGTTGTTTATAGTATGCCAAATAATGTGTTTATTCAATTTATAAATATTTGCAATAGTGATTTGTGAAATTGAGGCCCCATTCGTGGTTTACACCTAAAACGAGGCCCATTTTTAGACAAACAAATGGTTAAAATAGTAAATGATGCATGTTAAAGAGTTGTTTCATTATATCTATTATTAGACTTATATTCAGTGATATAATATTGGTAAGAATAAACATAGCTAAATATTAAATTAATTTACTCGAGGCCCTGTCGCAATTTAGCAAATGTGGCCCATGGGGGTATGGAAGGTTTATATTTACCAATATAGTTAGCTTAAACACATCAAATGTAACGCAAAATACCTGAAATGTAGTTCATGTTGTGTTAAATATTGAGTTGCAAAATACTCTATATGATTTTATAGTTTGCTGGATAATGTGTTCAATTTATAAACATTTGTAATAATTATATGAGCAAATGAGGCCCACTCGTGGTTTACACCTAAAACGAGACCTGTTATTTGCAAAACGAATGAGTTAAATTAGTAAAAGATGCATACTCACACATTTTTATATTTGAATATATTTTATATTGAATTAAGTGGCATTGACTAGTGCAAACATGCATCAACAATTCATAATTGAATTGAGGCCCTGCTAGGGGTAGTTTTAAATGTCAGAACTTTATGAAATTGGTCCAAACTGCTCAAGTTATTTCATTAAACCTTACGGAATGCAACTTTAACCATAACTATTATTGTTAGAAAAGTGTTATTCAAATAGTCATGCACTACATTTCGAAAAAGACAAATGAGAAATTGAGGATGTGCGTCTGTGTTAAACAATGAAAAAAGAGAAAATATTACATAGACCATGTCTAATTCAACATTTTATTATATGAAATACGAGACTTAATAATAATAAAATTTTAGTAAACTATCTATATTCACATAAACAACTACATTTTAGATTGGCAATGAAATAATGAATTGAGGCCCGTAATATGTCGTTAAACTGTTATATTTTTCAATTACAAATTAAGATGTTATACCTTGATATTACCACTTAGAACAAGGCACTATTAGATACTCGTAATGCACAACCTATCAATATATTTAAGAGGGTTTCCGAGCGGGGAATGATGCAGAATGATCCTGCGTCCCAGGAAATAGACTTCAGTCTGATTTTCGATATGAACCACTAACGATGACCGACATGCACCCGGACCAGTTGATGAAACGAGTATCTCCCATGTAAGGATTCAGACCAAATGTTTGGCTTTATGGTGTGGAATTAGACCTCCAAGAAAAGAAAAACAACACAATGTATAATACCCCTTGCTCTTGGTCACATTATTGAAAGATGCACCAGCATCAGTGACTCTATGCCGCACCCGGTAGTATCCTTATAACAATAAAGCACAGTCGTTCTGTACACAAGAGTACTCATCGCTATCAAAACAGACATTTCAAACCGACATCCCAATGAAGTATTCGCCGATATCAAGTTTAGCCATTTCAACTCAATATGAATTGTAATATAGTCAAGCTCTATTGGTTACATCAAAGGACCTTGCAATTATATAATTAAGTATATAGATAATTTTGCCCACAATCACACAGAAGTAATATTATACTCAACATTGCAACGTGTTTGCCAAAACGAAAGTAAACAAGAACTATTCTTACATAAATATTTTTCTATTCCAACATGACAACTAAATTCCATGGCCTAGACAGTTACTGGGTTGACAGTAATACATAATACAGCCTTGTCTCATTCGATCCATGCGTATTATGATCACTTTACTAGTAACCAAACAGATCTACACCATCCCCATATGATACTCACCACCACATAGTATTGCAATTCTTGAATACCCAAAGGGCATGCAATTGCAAAACTTTACGTTGTGGTGAACAGTTCATGGAGGTGTTGTATACTCAATAATGCCAGGAATACAATACCCTGGTTCTCACTGGTGACCAGTTCTTTAAAGGGTTGTATTTCGTGGATAAATTGTAAGTTATAAGTTTATGACATGGAATGGGTGGTGGTAGAGTGTGCCTAATAGAACCTGGAACGGCAGTACACATAGTTGGGAGTTACCGTGTGAGGTCTTTACTAGATTCATTTGGGGCTGCTTGTATGCCATCTGGATTGGCATTGCGTGAATTGATGATGCACAGTTTGATTGTTCTACCGGGTAAGTGTTTATGACCTCCTTATAGGGCTCTGAGAGGCTGTGAGAAACTCAAAGCGATCGGAATCACATTAGGCAGTGGCCATTAATACATGTAGAGCCAGTGATGATTTGTTTGGTAGGGGTTAAATCCCGCAAGGTGACACAAATGTCTGTAGTCAGTGATTATATGAATACCACTTTCTGAATGAAAAGGCCGTATAATTATGGTGTTGATAGAAATACTGATAAGAAGATAAAAACCACTGGCATTGAGGTTAGAGTAATATTGGTGAAGCGGTTCATACGGAATGATGCTTCCTATGCTCCTATGCAGTAAGCTTACATGTACACATGTCTGAATTAATTATTTCTTATCAAACAATAAGTTATTTAATCTCATTGCTAATATGCATACAAAACGCTTTTAGTAATAGTATATACAGAAATTGTGTCCAACATTTCATATATAATACTAGTACAATTGCTTGTTAATTGGTCAAATATTACCAGAACTCAGTACAACTTATTCGTCATTTTTTCTGTGCAACGTCCAACAAGCAATTTGTAATTGTTCTTTTATGCATATTGTATTCTGCTGTTTCAATTGAGGATTGCCTTCTCTGTCTGATTTACGCAACAATTTGATCGACCACTACGTATGTACTAATCACTAGCAGAGATCCGTGTCCCCGTTTTTCTATTTCCAAATACTAGTATGGTGTTATATCTTATCTTACATTGTTTATACGTTATTCACAATTGAATTTACACTTACAAAGGCCTCAAATTTATGAAATACCATATTTATCAGTGTAATGGAGGTTATTAATACTAATCGGCGGCACTGAATTCATTTGAATAGTATGTCATACTAATCACTAGCAGAGATCCATGTCCCCGTTTTTCTATTTCCAAATACTAGTATGGTGTTATATCTTATCTTACATTGTTTATAGTAACTTTATACGTTATTCACAATTAAATTTACACTTACAAAGGCCTCAAATTTATGAAATACCATATTTATCAGTGTAATGGAGGTTATTAATACTAATCGGCGGCACTGAATTCATTTGAATAGTATGTCATACGTGAGTAATGAAATAATCGCCACGTTCCTAGGACATCCTTTATTTATGTTTTTCACACTAGCAGGGCCTCATTTCCTCAATTTATTACTAGTATTTCAAAATTAAATATATGTACATTACATTCACACTTTCATAACTACAAGCCATCTCATATACTTAAGTCGTTCATGACAATTTTATTTTTAAACGATAATATATCTTTTCAAAATTTCCTTTACCCTATTAGGGCCTTAATGTCATTAACTAAAGCATTACACCAGCTAATCAAAGCTGTTGTCCATTTGTATTTATCTATGTTTTTTTAAATTTTGTGTTATTCTCAAATGAAATATTAATATTATGTGTTTAACACGAATACATATACTTCTCCGATTAATATTCTGTGTAGGCCTATTGGCGGGACACATATTATGTGTCGACCACAAGCGGGGCCTCAATTCAACAATTTACTATGGTTAAGGTAAATATTATGCAATGTAATACTTAACACAACATGAACTACATGTCAGGTGTTTTGCATTACATTTGATTGAGAATAATTAATCATAATGTGATTAAGCTGATTATTGCGATAAAAACCTAATGTACATGCTTGTATTCATATACGGCATTTGGGGGCCTCACTTGCCAAATAATGACAGGGCATCAAGTAAATTTGTTTAATGTTTTGCTATGTTTGTACTTACCATTGTCACTGCATTCAATTCGAATAATAGATAATTTTATAATGTTTAACATCCACCATTTACTAATGGGATGACTTTGTTTGTCTAATAAGAGCCTTGTGTTAGGGTGTAAACCACGAGTGGGGCCTCATTTTCATAAATTAATATTACAAATGTTTATAAATTGAATTAACACATTATTTGGCATACTATAAACAGGATTAAGTTGATTCTTCTGTTCATTTGATAAAATAACAATGTATTTATACTCATTAATTCGTGAAAATTCATATACCCCCTTTGGGGCCTCATTCTGAGAATTGCTCAATGATGACAAGGTGGCATCACTCGGATTCTTGTATGGTATGGTCCAGATAACAAGAAAATGCAAAAACATTTTGTATAGAAGACATTGCACGGTTACCCCAAAATATGCTAATTATCTGCCGGACTATACAATGTGACGTCATGTTTACATGGATAACGTAACGTGCGTCCTTTCAGCGGTTACGATTACGATTATGAGATTGCGGACCGGGCCGATAGGCGATAATCAATCATGTGATGATCATAATCAGCCTGAAATAGGCTCATTTTGTTACGATAAATAGTAGCAAGTGTATTAACTAATTTTAGTTACAACGACTATGTTAATATATTTCCATCTTTCTCGTGTTATATTGCAAATGCATGTAGATAATTACGTTTTGACCAAGTCATGTATTTCTTTGATGATAGTTTACTAATAAACATTATGGTAGGTTATGGTCCCTTTGTGTTGTTACGAGATTTTCACAAGGCAGGATTTGAAGATGCTATACTTGAAATAATTATACAGGCGTATAATTGGTCTACCAGTACTTATGTGCGATGATATGTTCTTTTATATACATGTACCAGTAAATCTAATGAAAAAACTGAGTTTCGGTCATTTGTTTTTTTCGTCTGTCTGTTTGATTTGCTTTTCTTTGCGTTTTTGCTGAATGTTGTTTCCCTTTTGGTTTTATCTTTTCAAATTCAGAGCGGAAAGATCTGTGTCCTATTTTTGTCAGAACAAAACACGAATCTGTCAATGACAAGTAGCCTTTTACTCGTTATATTTATCATATAGTCACGATTTGGTAACATAATACTGATACAATTCCGTTCTTAACCAATATACAATAAAATCTGATGTATCTTGACAGCCACTTACTTAACCAATGAAAATGATAATGAAGACGAAACGATATGAGGAAATAACAAGCGGATGTTATAAATAAATAAATATTTTTTTAATGATTTGGCATGTATAAGAACCTCTTGTGTGATCATTTATACCGTACATATTATGGTCGATGAGACCTTCCTCCCCGTTTCTTATTTCAAGGCAAATATTTTGGTTCATGAATTCTGAGGTTCTGTTCCTGTATTATGCTGCCAAAATGGTTATCATACAATTTGTTATTGTAACGTATGTGAGTCCTTCCAAAACGTAATATATTAGTAAGCATCCTAAGTTGTAATCGTTCTTCGACCGGAACAAATGCTAATGATAACAGTAGAGATGAACATGCGTATACCCGGATAACTACCTATATTGTTGAGTACTCGTCTAAATCATATCATCATTTACGAGAGCAGGTACATGTATGTCGTCTGCATTTCATGTCAGAACATGTTAAGTTGTAGAATATATTAAGCATAGTACCTTGCTTGTTCACGGTGGGGAATCACGTGGTTTCGATGGTAGGAGCCACCACAAAAATGGCGGCCAAATAGCATCGACTTAACCCATATTTTGAGGTAAATATATAACATCGAGACTCGTTTATTTATGGACACCCCGGCCAGCACGCAATGGCTTCTCCACTGAATCTTTTGGTACCCTACTTTCCACGATTTGTCCCGTAGTTTCCTCAAACACTTCGATATTGTTCCGTAAATAACAAAACAGTAGCGGGGTAGACCTCACGATAATGACGATTTTGACCATATTATAACCATAATTTTTATTATCTCCTTCATATCATACGTATTTCATGCGATTACAAAGTGCTAACATTTCGCCAACATTTTCCAACAAAATTACAACCAGAATGTCATATATTTTGGTTTTCTGAAAAATAAAACAGTCAATTTGCATGAAAGATAGGATCCACGCTAAGGGTAGGACGCACGATTGAACCTGGGCAGTGCACATTCACCAGTGCGGTCGGAAGTTTTCTACGGTTCTATTGATCAAAATATGCGGAACGGGCACATAGTGTTCATTTATACAGGAAGCTATATAAGTATCAGTATATCAGTATATACGGTCCATGTACAAGTGCATGTATGTAATTAGTATGCTTCCTGGCATAATTATTTTGTTTATAATTGAATTTTATAAGCTCACACAACACAGTTGTAGGATGTATACTGTCTGCCCATCAGTCAGTCTGTTCGAAAGACGACCTCTAGTGAACAAAACTCGACCTATAGTAACTGTTGTTGCTGGAGTTTCCTAAAACTTTCTCTTATGAACAACCTTGACATTTAGAAATAAGTGATGGATTGATTTTGCAAATACAAATGTAATGTGGTCCTTTGTCGACGGGGTATGTTAGTCTGACAGCTATTTTTTAAACAAATAATGTTGATGCATAAACAATACACGTAATTCGTGTATGTGTGTCGATCAATGTGTTGCAGAAATATGCTTCTAATGATAGTTCTGTTTGGTGTTAATAAGCCCGTGTGAAATAGCTTGACTCTCCAGTTAATTGTATATGAATCGGTTATATTTTAACACATATTCTATGTAATAGGTCATCACGTTGATATTTATTTTTCTTACACTTCTTTCAGAGCAATGTGTTGAAAAAGTCTCACCTTAGCTCAATGTCTCACAAAGTTTCAGAAACAGCAATATTTTAATTTACTACCTAATAAGACCATGAAAATTGACAGGTTATAGAGCTCCCTAAATGGCATAGAATCAGCATCCATATTTGATATATTTTCACTTTCATCCTTAGAATAATCATCTCCGCAAGTTGCCAATTTAGTAGTTTGTGTGGTGAACAAAATACCCCGTTGTTTACAATCTGAAATCGACGGTTCGTTCCGAGGACAGTTCGTAATTTCCATTATAAATCGAGGACACATATATTGATGACCAATTTATGCGAGTATATACGTGTAACTAGAAGTTAAATACCGTTATCCTCCGGTACCGATAATCGCCGGTATCCTATTGCACTATATTGTATGTGGTAATCTAGTATACTATTTCACGGGTGAATTTAAGGCTAAGTTGTTTCCATTAAGTTATAATATATGTACAGTATGAATATATTGAGACAGAATTGAAGTGTAGATGTAATAATGTTTTAGACCTGCCGTCCACTTAGACCCCGATGCTATGCGGAAGGGATGCCGATTACAGACTGCTCGTTTCGGAAAACATTCGGGTCATTTATTAATAAAATGGGTGGAGCTTTGTCATCGTGGTTGTTCGGCAAGTATTTTCGGATCGGTATACAAATTGTATTGTTGTGGTATATACGCAGAATGCATGACATAGCCTATCCGAAATAGCCGAATGGTAGATCCGATCGTCCGGAAAGCCGGGTTGCAGTTAGACCTGCCGTCCACTAGACCCCGATGCTACGCGGAAGGGATGCCGGTTACAATGTGCTCGTTTCGGAACCCTTCGGGATCATGTATCAATAACAATATGCGGAGCCGTGTCATCGTGCTGTTCGGGAAGTACGATATTCGCAGTTCGGGTTAAGAATGGTTGCTGTATACATGTACACGCAGTATAAATGCCGAAGCCTATCCAAAGTAGCCGAACGTATCGCGACTAAATGCCGTCAGTTCAGGAGTTAGTCCCGAATGTTTTCCTGACCGCGTGATATGCGGAAGGGTTTACGAATCGATGCCGATAGGTTGCCGAAAGATTGTCTAGCTGGACCTAGAGGCAAACTGACGGCATCGCTTCAGCTGTCATTCGGGATATACAACTGGGATAATGTCGCGTAAATTTACGCTTATATATCTACCTTACTTAAAGTAAGTTTTACTTTAGATAAACCACAATCACTCGGGCGTAAATATACTTTTAACATTGGAGTAATTCAGGTTATAGGGGTGTATTTACCCATAAAACATACATTTAGAAATGGTTTTATCATGTAGTGCGCATAGCGCAGTTGGCTAAGCTACAATGAAGACGAGTTCTTCAGAACTGAATGAATGGGTTCGATTCCAATTCTGGTATTTTGAACTTACACTGGAAATAAAAAAAAATAGTCGGTTGAAAGCGATAACTACTGTACCACTGCACCACACAGTCAAGTTCATAACATGATCGGCATAGTTTCCGTGTGTAAATCTCATCACTTCGCCGTTTTCGGGAAGCGTTCGGCATCGATTCGACTTTCCATCTAGAACCATTCGGGATGGCTAATGAATACGAAACCTCACAGAAGGCGTCCCGAAGATGCGGAGTGAATGCCGATGGTTTACTGAAACTCTCCCGAAGCACTTCGATGCAAGACCTTCGGCGGTGATTTTTAAAAAAAAATTAAAACGAAGATTTTCGGTCCCGAAGGGTACCAGAGGCGTTGCGGAATTATACGGAAGGATTCCATAACATCGCGATGACATGCCGAACCATCTCAATCGGGTGAATTTCTGCTTCGAGAACCATTCGGGGTCCTAGAGAACGTCAGGTCTTATAAATATATAAATATTTTATCTATATTTTATTTCTGCCAATATTGTTTAAAAACTGTCGCAAAGAGGCGTTGGCTTTAACAGATGTTAAATTGTGTCGCCCTTTGTAACTATTCATGAGTTCTAATTGGTTGAAAAGTAACAGACTCTTTAAATCCGGGATTCCGAGTGGTAAAAGTTGCTAAAAGAGAAAAGACTGAATTCAAGGCGTCAGTTATAGCAAACTACATCGCACAGCTAGCAGCAGCTTTCCACAACATTCCACCATTAAAGAATTATAACTTTTCATATTCCTACTTTTATCCGTCCAGCGGCAATGCAAATACTATTTGGTTAAAATAATGGTACCATAAATATATAATATAATATTTCAATTATAATAAGATATTTCCAAATATCTCACAGCGAATATTGATACACCTCAAACGATAAATTACGACTGGACTAGCTATTAAATTTCACATATATGAATGTTCATGCTTTTTGTCTAGTCCGCATCGTTATGAAATTCTTCGTGTAATACCTAATTAGATATATTAATTATAATCTGACATGTTTGTAGATGAATAAGTACATATCGAGTAGGCCGTCATGTCATTATGAGTCCGTTCCGCATATTCCGATCGATAGAACCGTAGAAAACTACCGGCCGCAATGATGGACGCGCTCTGCTCATGTTCAATCGTGTGTCCTACCCATAGCGTGGATCCTCTCTTTCATGCAAATTGATTGTTAATTTTTTAGTAAACCAAAATTCATGATATTCTGGTGGTAATTGTTTTAGAAAACGTTGGCGAAATGTTCGCACGTTAGAATCGCTTGAAATACGGATGATATAAAGGAGATTTGGTCATAATATGGTCAAAATCGTCATTATCGTGAGGTCTACCCCGCTACTGTTTTGTTATTTACGGAACAATATCGAAGTGTTTGAGGAAACTACGAGATCAATCGTGGGAAGTAGGGTACCAAAAGATTCAGTGGAGAAACCATTGCGTGCTGGCCGGGGTGTCCATAAATAAACGAGTCTCGATGTTATATATTTACCTCAAAATATGGGTTAAGTCGACGCTATTTGGCCGCCATTTTTGTGGTGGCTCCTACCATCGAAACCACGTGATTCCCCACCGTGTTGTTTAGATGTTAAAAAAGATATGAGAAAATAGGAATGTCAAGGGCAACGCTTAATTAACCAACCGTGTTCAGAGGTAAATCGTTTTCATGTCTTGTTTTGTTGAAAATAATTCATTGCAAGAGGTTATTTTGACTTGGAACGTTTTTATTTAAACGCTTCACATTCCAACGGAAGGTTACAGTTGTTGTTTTGTTGAACTATTTCTTCAGGGGTAGTTATTTCCCTTGACGCCTGTCTTTTGTTCTTAATCCAGAACTCTGCTGCGTTTGGGGATCACAGACGTCAATTATCATCTAACAAGCAGTTCAATGACATATAACAAAGTAAAATCGAATATCGAAAATTGTAGGAATTTAGTGGAGGATTTCCCTAAAACAGCAATTTCTTTTTATATTTTATTTCAAGTTCACATTTTCAAATACGAGCTTGTTCAACTAATTATCTTAAATTAGTGTTATTTTGGTGCCGAAAATCGTCTTTATTACCTCATCAACAATAATTGAAATCCAGGAAAATATTGGCTCCTCGTTTTGAAATGAAACAAAGGGTTTTTGGTATGTTTCCATGAAATTATTATAAGGAGCTGATTTAAAATTGCTAAATACTTAAATGGTAATTTGAATCAGCGAGGCTAGCATAATCAAAGACCTAAATTACATATAATTTAGGTCTTTGGCATAATCAATGATTCCAGTTTTCACTTTGTGCAAAATGAAATCAAAAGTGTTGATAACAATAAACAGAAGCATTAAATTTGCTTAAAAAGTCAGTTTTCCCCTGGACTCTTATTATAACTAATACTGGTTCTTGGATGAATTTACGATAAATATCAACAAGAGGCATGTTTCCAGCTTTTGATACAATGTTGTGTACATCTTTGGTTAGCGTATATGCTGTTTTTACAAACGTGACATGTTCAATATATCACCATTATGGACTACACATGACTGTATAAAATGCAACTGTTTTAGTACATTTAATATAATTTCTTAAGAACAAGGTAAATGTATCTCAAAATAAATTATAGAAATATAATAGTGCTTGGCATTTATAGAGTGGTATGTAGACTATGTACGTATGTAAGATGAATGTTGATTATTTAGTTTTGTCACGAAACAACCCGATATATATGTTTAGTACCTCTGGCATGCTTATGTCGGATACGTGTAGTGTATCTAAATAAAAACAAATGTTACAAAACTATTTATAAATAACATGGAACTAAAGGATTGTAAGAATCAAAGAATATCTTCTGAACATTAGCATCCAGTTATTTATCTTGATAGCATTGTTTGATAGGTACCTCAATGACATTCCTGTTTTGTTTTCCATTTGTGTTCTTGTTTGTTTTGTGTTTGTTCGGTGTGTTATAATTTGTTATCCTTCAAACAATATATTGTTAGTTCTAAACTTCTATGTCGCAATATAACGGCTTTACACCGCTCATAACGGATAATCACGTACATACGTCATATTGCTCTCGATCTTTATGTAAGGACAAAGTAAGCCGTCGGTTGTTTTTGTATTTATTTCGGAAACATTAGCATTTTAAAATACCAGCTGATCTTGACAAATTACGCAAACAGGTTTATTTATGTTTAATTCTAAAACAATACGGTTGTACAGCGACAGATGCTTTTCATATTCACGTACACGTACGAGCAGGTGTGTCATTTACTTGCTACCTGTAAGAATATGATCAACTAGTAACAATGTATTTATTATTAGGGCCCTGCAAATTTTTTACAAGTGCCCTATAGTAATCACCCTGTCCGTCTGTCTGTCTGTCTGTCCGTCTGTCTGTCTGTCTGTCCGTACTCACCCACTTGTAGTTGTGAGGTGTGGAACAATAGGCTATATTTAGATTCTATTCATTCCGTTGCTTACGGGGTGCAAAATGTTGCTTATGGGGTTTTACAAACAAAAGGATGAACAAAAGAAAACCCCACAATGTCAAGTCAGTGAGAACGTCCGTCCGTCTGTCCGTCCGTCTGTCCGTCCACATTTTTCATGTTTTTTCTTAATAACTTGCAAACCGTTATAGGTATCAACTTCAAACTTTAAACATAAGGTCACAGCAACAATACATTAATGTATGCCAAGTTATGTTACTCCAGCTACAATATTGTAAGAATTATGGCCCTTTGTAAAATTACAATTTTCCTCATTTTTCATCTTTTTTTCTACATTACTTCAAAACCGTTACAGATATTCAAATGAAACTTGCTATACATATTGACAGTGACAATACGCACATGTGTAGCGAAGGGCAACAACTCTAGCTTTAATAAATTTTGGCTTGTGCCCCTTTTTCGACTTCAAAACTTTAACATTGGCCATAGTTAAAAATGTTTTTTCTTAATAACTTGCAAACCGTTAAAGGTATCGACTTCAAACTTTAAACATAAGGTCACAGCAACAATACACTATTGTATGCCAAGTTATGTTACTCCAGCTACAATATTGTAAGAATTATGGCCCTTTGTAAAATTACAATTTTCCTCATTTTTCATCTTTTTTTCTACATTACTTCAAAACCGTTACAGATATTCCAATGAAACTTGCTATACATATTGACAGTGACAATACGCACATGTGTAGCAAAGGGCAACAACTCTAGCTTTAATAAATTTTGGCTTGTGCCCCTTTTTCGGCTTCAAAACTTTAACATTGGCCAGAGTTAAAAATGTTTTTTCTTAATAACTTGCAAACCGTTAAAGGTATCGACTTCAAACTTTAAACAGAAGGTCACAGCAACAATACACTATTGTGTGCCAAGTAATGTTACTCCAGCTACAATATTGTAAGAATTATGGCCCTTTGTAAAATTACAATTTTCCTCATTTTTCATCTTTTTTTCTACATTACTTCAAAACCGTTACAGATATTTAAATAAAACTTGCTATACATATTGACAGTGACAATACGCACATGTGTAGCAAAGGGCAACAACTCTAGCTTTAATAAATTTTGGCTTGTGCCCCTTTTTCGGCTTCAAAACTTTAACATTGGCCAGAGTTAAAAATGTTTTTTTCCTAATAACTTGCAAACCGTTAAAGGTATCGACTTCAAACTTTAAACAGAAGAATACAGCAACAATACACTATTGTGTGCCAAGTTATGTTACTTCAGCTACAATATTGTAAGAATTATGGCCCTTTGTAAAATTACAATTTCACTCATTTTTCATCTTTTTTTTCTACATTACTTCAAAACCGTTTCTGAAACGCTCTTCTGTGTTTCCCACCTTACTAGAGATGAACTGGTTAGCAACCCAGAGGTAGTCTCGCGTGTATCGGTGCTATACACCAGGCACGTTAAAGAACCAAGGTGTCTCTTCGGAAAGAGCTAGGGCATCGCGCCCGGATACCTTGTATCACACCACTGTCTCTTTCACCTGCTGTCTCTTCAGCAAAAACACAGGACCCCATTGGAAATAAGTGCTTGCACTTTCATGGGCTATCCTTGACCGAAAGGTTTAAAAAAAAAGAATTAGACAATATACATTACTGGTGTCGAAATATAATAGCTGGTGAATTTTGGGTAACTAGACCGCAAGCTAAACACAACGATGTTATGCCAACCTTGTGCTTACGCCTGAAAGATGAGGTATACTCACTGAGTATTTCCATTTATCAGTATGGCACTTGATACCCTCGTCTATTTATTCCGATGCTTTGAATTGACAAGTTGACAACTCATTAAGACTTTACACTGGCATTTGTGAGGTTTTATTTCGATGATAGTTATTGTATTGGCAAATAACGCGTGTTAACACGACAGCATCGGTAGTAAATGTCGGAAACAAAGATGCATACGTATGTTTTTAACAAAAATAAAACAAAATCGGTAAAATAGCTTAAATTTCTACATGATTAAGACACTAAAACTGCTTTCAATGACTTCAGACTCATGATATTCAACATGTCGTTCGCTTGGAATGAGAAGGGCGTAACTACAAAATCAATAGTTTAAGAAAACAGTCTGACAATCACTCTTTTTTAAACAAGCTTTTTAAACTTCAGTTTGGTCAAATGACATTTAAGAATTTTCATGAAACTTGGCACATAGCAACCGCCTTATGATGTAGGTTTAAAAATGCATTGGTCTTATAAGGTCGTAAGTAGTAAACTTTACATACCATTGAAGTAAAAATTGTTTGAATATTATAGGAATCGAAGAATATGTTCTGAACAATAGCGTACAGTTATTTATCTTGATATCATTGTTTTATAGATACCTGAATAGCAATTCTATTTTATGATCCAGTCGTGTTCTTTTTGAATGGCTGTTGACAACGAATCGGTAAAATATCGGACACAAAAATATTCCTAAAAGGGGTAATTTCCTTGCTTCTAACGATTGTAATCTTTGTTTAATGACGGTGTGTCGTATTTTATGAGAACATCAACAAGTTGTTTTTAAACCTTGTTTTAAAACGATTAGTCGGCAGCACCCTGGAACGAATTGTGAATTAAATAAAATTGCGTTTATTTAAGCAACGCACGAATATGTCTGCTCTTTATTGTCCATGGTATATAAGGGTGTCTACATGGATTGTATTTAAATAGGATTATTAAATTAACAGTATGGTGTTTCAGTATTAGAGAAATGCATACAGGTATAATGTTTGGATACTAGCATTCTGATGGTGCACAAGTCTAAATCTCGTTGCACTCGTGTACGATATACAGTACTTTGGCATACTTTGATGTGGTCATATTTTCGTCACTTTCACTCAAAACGTAGTGGTTTTGTTTTGGTATGATTAAATGTCGACACTTGGCATAGGTGGCGACGATTTAAAGAATTTTGTAATCATATAGAGACAAATTACTTCATGCTCATAACATAACTTACACTTCTTGATGACTATAAACCAGCTTTACAAAGCGCTTATCATCGGCAAAATACAATGACATTAATTTCAAAAATTGATTGTTTGAAATAAAGGTTCAGTTTGTAAATCTATTTAAATAACCATCATGTAAGACAGTTTAATTACGGTAACAGTTTGATCCGTTTTATTAATTAATCTAAACACTAACATTTATCCCTAATTGTACACACTAGATATAAACAGCCAAAATTTATATAACTTGGCCAATTTGACCTGAGCCTGACCTTTATGCAAGAATATATTACAAGGTTCTTGCTTTGAATATATCAATTTCCGCAACCAAATCGTGCGATATCGGTATTTCAATTTGTGTTTGTATACATCTCAAGTGTCTTCGTGATACTCACCGATTATGAAAACATACAATTGGTGTTTTATCGTATGTAATATATCGACTGTTAAATTATGCTAATCAAAAGGTCATGAGGCTCGTGTCAATGTGGCCAAGCTATACACCCCAGACTCAATCAACGATAACTCTAACGCATTTTTCTGCAATGTCAATATAAACAGATATCACTGACCATTACATCGATTTAGGGAGAGCAGAAGTTTTTTTCCCTGCTCACTTTTATTCATCAAGTAAATTAAAATTACGGTACACCTTGAAAAGATAATCCCTTTTCCAATAGCATTATGTTGTTATACCTTATTTACCTGCTTACTTTAGGTGGCACAGGTCCCAATACCGCGTTAGAGTTATACAAATCGATCAACACATGCTAGTTTAAGTAGAGGTTTATGGATGTAAATATCCACCTGTAAGACGATGGGACGGACGATCACATAATTCGCCTGTTATATTTTGGACAGTTATATGTTCGCCACTTGGACAGCGTGGTGAATGAGGCCAAAATTAAACCATGTCCAAAATATCCCAAAGTAAAGTACACAATGCTATGTCATATATAAATGTAATGTATCACGATATACTTGTTAAATAGCATATGCATACTAAGAAAGTAAAATTAATTATTTATTATTTATTTGCAGTATTCATGTTATATTGCAAATGCTTGTAGATAATTAGGTTTTGACCATCTCATGTATTTCTTTGATGATAGTTTACTAATAAACATTAAGGTAGGTTATGGTCCCTTTGTGTTGTTACGAGATTTTCACAAGGCAGGATTTGAAGATGCTATACTTAATATATGCAGGCGTATTATTAGTATTCCAGTTCATACGTCCGATAATATGTTCTTTTATATACCAGTAAATCTAATGGTAAAACTGAGTTCTAGCCATTTGGGTTTTTTTTCGTTTGTCTGATTGATTTGTGATTATTTGCGTTATATGGTTTTCGCTGATTGTTGGTTGCCTATCCCTTTTAGTTTGATCTTTTTCATATTCAGTGCGGAAAGATCTGTGTCCTATTTTTGTCAGAATAAAACACGAATCTGTCAATGTAGGGTTAACGCATGCTTTTTTGTGCTATTACATCTGCAGAGTCCCGAGGGACGGTTGGTGCCCAAGCCCGTCAGGGCGAGGGCACCAACACTCCCGAGGGACTCTGCAGATGTAATAGCACAAAAAAGCATGCGTAAACGCTATTATAGCATAAAAACAACACTTTATTAGTATGTTTTTCAAAATTATGACATTTTGGCGGGACATTTTGGGCGACCTCGGGAAAACAAACGCGACGTCGCTTAGCAAACGTTACGTCACATACAAGTTTTTGTTATGAGCGTCAACTTCCGGTATCGGCAAATACCAAGAAAACAGTGGCATTGGGGGTTTGTATACGTTTATTATTTTACTATTATAGCACATCGATTAGTAGTTACAATTAGAATGTAAATTACAGTTCATATAAAACTGTAAATCATTTATTTTCGTCGGCTGGGTCCTAAAATGAGCATACTTAAAACTGAACACCAACAGCGCGTGCGCGCGAGAATCTTTACAATAACGTACCTTTTTGCCCCGTTTAAGTATGAGCAAAATCACCGTTTTAATGCTATAATGACAAGTGGCCTTGTACTCTTTATATGTATTACATAGTCACGATTTGGTAACATGTTCCTGATTCAATTCCGTTCTTAACCAATATCCAATAATAATCTGAGGTATCTTTACAACCACTACTAAGCCAATGAAAATGATAATGAATGCAGGTTTATTGATTTTAATGGGTAAAAGTGCTATATTTGCTATGTGATGCAGAATAACTACTTGTGCAATTAAGTTATATTCTATTATCGTCGATGTGTACTCCATCCTGTCCATTTACTCCTCATTTCTTATTTTATATGTCAAGGCAAATCTGTTGGTTTATGACTTCTGATGTTCTGTTCGACCGGAACATATACTAATGGCAATAGTAGAGATGAACATGCGTATATCCGGATACATGTAACTACCTACATTGTTGAGTACTCGGATAAATGATCTTATCAGTTACAGATCAAGTACGTATATCGTCGGGATTTCATGTCAGAAAATGTTAAGTTGAAGATTATATCATTCAAAATACATTGATTGTCTACATGTTTAAAAATATATGAGAAAATAAGTATGGCAAGGGCAGCGCTCAATTAACCAGCCGAGTACAGAAGTACATGTACATCTTTTTCATGTCCTGTTTTGGTGGAAAGTATTCATTGCAAGTGGTTATTTTGGCTTAAAAAGTTTTTATTTAAAAGCTTCATATTCCGACAGCACGTTGGTGTTGTTATTTTGTTAAACTCTTTTTTCAGGTGTAGTTATTTCCCTAGTCGTGTGTCGTTTGTTCGTAATCTAGAACTCAGCAGCATTGGGAGATCACAGATGTCAATTATCTTCTTACACGCAGTTTAATGACATGTAACAAAGTAAAATCGAATATCGAACATTGGAGAAATATAAGCGGAGGTTTTCCAAGAAACAGCAAATTATTTCAATGTTTTATGTTCACATTTTCAAATACATTGTACAACTGATTATCTTGATTTAGTGTTATTTTGGTCCCAAAAATCGTCTTTACAGTATTACCTCATCAACAATAATTGTAATCCGGAAAATATCGGCTCCACGTTTTGAAATGAAACAAAGGTTTTTTGGTATGTTTCCGTGAAATTATATATTATAATGAGCTAATTTAAAATTGCTAAATACTTAAAAAATGGTAATTTGAATCAGCGAGGTTAACATAATCAATGATTCAGTTTTAACTTTGTGCAAAATGAGATCAATAGTGTTGATTACAATAAACAAAAGCATTACATTTGGTTAAAAAGTAAGTTTTTCGGGTGGACTCTTTTTATAACTAATACTGATTCTAGAATAAATTAACGATAAATATCAACAAGATACATGTTTCCAGCTTTTGATACAATGTTGTGAACGTCTTTGGTTTGCGTATATGCTGTTTTTACAAACGAGACATGTTCAATATATCACCATTATGGACTCCACATGACTGTAAAAAATGCAATTATTTTTAGTACATTTAATATAATTTCTTAAGAACAAGGTAAATGTATCTCGATATAAGTTATAGAAATATAATAGTGCTTGGCATTTATAGAGTGGTATGAACGTATGTAAGCTGAACGTTAATTATTTAGTTTTGTCACGAAACAACCCGATATATATGTTATGTACCTTTGGCATGCTAATATCAGATACGTGTAGTGTATCTAAATTAAAACAAATGTGACAAAACTATTTATGAATAACATAGAACTAAAGGATTGTAAGAATCAAAGAATATCTTCTGAACATTAGCACCCAGTTATTTATCTTGTTTGATATGTACCTGAATGGCATTCCTGTTTTGTTTTCCATTCGTGTTCTTGTTTGTTTTGTGTTTTTCGTTGTGTTATAATTTGTTATCCTTCAAACAATATATTGTTAGTTCTAAACTTCTATGTCGCAATACAACGGCTTTACACCGCTCATAAAGGATAATCACGTATATGCGTCATACTGCTCTCGATTTTTATGTAAGGACAAAGTAAGCCGTCGGTTGTTTTTGTATTTATTTCAGAAACATTAGCATTTTAAAATACCAGCGGATCTTGACAAATTACGTAAACAGGTTTATGTTTGTTTAATTGTAAAACAATACGGTTGTAATGCAACAGATGCTTTCCATATTCACGTACACGTACGAGCAGGTGTGTCATTTACTTGCTGCCTGTAAGAATATGATCAACTAGTAACAATGTATTTATTATTGTTTTTAAAAACAACTGTTAGGTTTTGAGAATATAATTGGTCACGTTATATGTATGATGCAGGTTGCGTACTGTTTACTTCTCCTGAATTGTTTGTACACCACATTAAAACTTCAGCAAGCTCACGTTATAACATTGTCATTGAAAACTTTGTAGACATTTATTGCTAAATAAGTTCGCAAAGCCATTTTTGTACCCAACGATGTGCGAGTATCGAAGACTTTCATCATTACTTTAGGGGTGCGTGCGACAACCCATCCGCCCATTTGTGATAATATGCCTAGTAAAACAAGTATAAAACCTTCAGACGCAGTGGCTTACATCATGTTATATTACTTTACTATGTCGTAAATATTTCCATAGCATCTTGACCTGATTCCATTGTCACATTGACGACTTCTTTTAGCATTGATTATATGTTCGGTCAATGTCCTTATAAATAGTTCCATCTTTCATATCAGTTACATGTACATGTCACAACGGAAACTGCTTTAATTATAATACAACCTTCTTTAATTGAAACTAGGGACATTCGTTGCTTTTATGTTCAATTTGTACACATATATTCGCTAATTGGAATATCGGTGCACCTGTCTAGTCACTTGATCACATTGTGTATCACCAGTGCATCAAACAATAACATGTATCAGTCTGCTCTAGGCTGGTTTGATGGAAACATGGCATATTCATCTTTAACGGAATGTTAGCAGTTATAGCCAATATTTTTTTTACATTTGCAGATGACTTTCGTAATAGTTATACTTTGCATGTATTCAATTTACAATATGTAACCTAGCGGGACCAATGCATGACTTCGTCGTAACTCGAATAACTACATTAATTGAAACACACCAACATTAATCACGTCAGCATCACAATAATGTACGCGTTGTGAATTTTATGTAGCAATGTCTGTTTCGCAGTAACTAGGCAACTTGAAGGTCAACCTTTCTAAAACATTGGTTCGTGACATCAATGTTGATATAGAATTGATACATATTTTCCGGAAGATCTTTGTTCAATTATTTGTGGCATACTGTTGTCGTTTACAACTGAACGATGTTTTAATACTGCCGTCCTTTAATTGATAAGATTATTCATAAATACTCGGCAATGAAAATATCACACTGTTCAGGCGGCACTAATTGAAATTATCTTTTCCCCAGTTATATTTCCAGCTTGCAAAGCGATGCCAATCACCTGATCAAATATTCACATTACATGCAATGAATGATACCGCTATAATGTCCGAATATAAATATTGATAAATATTACTTTTTGTGACATCTAGGTGCTAATAAGCCACCATCATGTCATTCAAAATCAGATGACAAAGAAACAGAATGCAATCAGGCAGACAAATTAACACATTTGTAAGATCAGCGAAGTTATATTTTGAACGGGAATATTATTTTGTTATACTGTTGCTTTCAATCGACTGAACCTGTCGGTCAATAATCTCTGAATTTGGGTGATGAGAACGTTGGTTGATGCGTCAAATCCGGTGCTATGCCTTTTCGTCGCGTTTATGTCGTTATACGGTCCATACTAAGTCGGCTGAATTCACATTTAAAAAATTAAAGAAGATGTGACAATACACAGCTTATAAAGACAGCAAACATACAAAACTATAAACATTGCATGTATATAGCGACACTTACCGTAGGAAATTGTAGTGAATCTATCTTTGTTTGTACATTCTGCTTTGTGGAACCGCTTATACTGCATTAGTCCAGTCATTTTAACTTTTAACCTCAAACTAATTGCAAAACAGACAGTTTTGTGTTTATATGGTACGTAAAGCTATCCTTAGCAATGTACAAAATGTCCTAATTGAATATTCGTGGGACTTTTTGAGATATTCACAAATATATTGAATTGTCACATGTTTTCGCGATATTTGTCAATTTTGATGTAAATTAATCTTGACTTGTATCAGTAACTTATTTTACATCCTGCTTAGAGGTCGTAATTTTGATCTGATTTTTATGAAACTTGGCAGCAATGATCATCGGAAGGTAATCTAGGTCAAATAAAGTTTTGAGGTAACCGGAGCAAAAATCTAGGTCACTAGGTCAAAACATAGAAAAAACAAGATAAAGTCACCAGGGGTAGCAATTTCGACGTTACACTTGTGAAATTTAGACGCAATAATCATCTTACACAAATCAAGGTTATGTGTGAAATTGGATTAACCTGCGTTAAAATCTAGGTCACTAGGCCAAGTAATATAACATATCTTTAGAAGGCGACCTTTTTACCTAATCTTTAAGAAACCATGTCACATTGATCATAAAGACAAAATGTAGGTCAAATTCAATATTTACTTATCATGAGTTAAAACTAGGTCACTAGGTCAAATAACAGACAAACCTTCTTGAGCCAAAAGTCGCATCGATTATTTTAACCTATTGACCTTATTTTGACCCAAATTACTCAATAACGCACTTGTCTTAGATGTTTCGAGATGAGCATTGTGACCAAGTTGCATAGATATTTGACCAAAATTGTAACTTTTGTAGCTACACAACGTTTTCCTTTGATTTGAACTAGCGATCTACTTTTTGACCCCGAATGACCAAATTTATTACTTTGACCTAGATTTTGTTGACCAAGTTTCATAAATATTAGGTCAACATTATGACCTCTAGCGACTACCCAAGGTTTTGCTACAATTTGACCTAGTGACCTAGTTTTTTACCCTTGATCATCCATTTCCTACCTTGGCCTTAATTTTGTTCAGATGATCACTCTGACCAAGTTTCATAATCATAAAGTCAAAATTGTGGATACAAATGCAATTGCGGACAAACAGACAAACTGAACAATAACTATTTCTCCCGAATCGATAGATTCATGTATATTATCATTATTGTATACTGTCCAAACGCAAATATCCTTTTTCCATTAGACACACATGTATATGTAATAGATACAGTACTAGTTTTCGTTCAAAAGTGTCTTCTTACAAGCGTTATTGTACAGTTTCGGAAGGACAAACGACATAATTGTCCGAGGCGAAGCCGAGGATAATTTGTTGTTCGTCCTTCCGAAACTGTACAATAACACTTGTAAGAAGACACTTTTGAGCGATAACAAGTTCTGTATCTGACTTTTACTCCGACAAAAAGCAAAATGATCTCCAGAGAGACATTGGTTATCCAAAATTCCCTTGCACAATCCATGAACAGAGCATCGTTCCCAGCATAGAAAATATAGTTCTAATGTAAAAATATGCTTGGCCTATAATGTACCAAAGGGATTAAGTTAACTGTCCAAAAATGTCCATTCATAGGTTTAATTAGCTTGTGACTAAAATTCACAAGTGTCAATGTGTTTATACACCTTATAAGTGCTTATAATACACTTGCATCTAGTTTTCTTCATTCATTGATAAAGGACTTAGTGCACAAAGGTAGAAATTTATGCATCTTATTTTCACAATTGTCATATTTCTTTATAGAATATTTGTATTGTTTTATTTCTAATACACATAACAAGGTTATATTCATACTACCCACGTTGACGCTCACAGTCGTATTAATATATAGAATAAAGTTCACCTGATAGATAATTATGGTAACTATTTGTATTCTGTATATATTCAGGTTTCTTGTACATGTAATTAATTGCACAATGAATTTTACAGCTAAATCTTTAATTCGCTTAAATTGTTACAAATACTTTAAGAAATACTGTAAAAGCACTGCTTTTCTTGGGAATAATTGGAAAATAAATTTTGCTTGGTATGAATATTCTGTAAATTTGCTTCAATTGCTATAATTAATTTCTACTTTTCGTGGTCATTACAAGAATATAAATTTTGCTCCCCTATTTTGCGGTTTACAAAACAATAAGCAATTTCTCTAAAATTTGTTCTGGCCTAAATTAATCAAGAATATTGGAATTCGTGATTAATTATCTACGCTATTGATTCGAGTAAAATGCCACAAATTAGTTTATTTTACAGTAGTACAGGCTAATATTGCACTATCATTAGGTGGATTTACAATTTTCTAGCTTCATGTTTTTGACGAGTAAAAATAATTTAATTTCAATGTGACAAATTTTGTGGATATGGTGAAAAAGACCATTTCGTGGAAATTTCAACGTAATTTAAAGGATTTTCATGATTGAAATCATCCACAAAATTCACGAAATTTAATCCCCCTCGAATATTATTGATTTTACAGTATGTCATTTATTTAACTGTTCATGTAGTTATAAGCAGATTTGTCATGATTGACCAATTATTTTCTGAGTAAATGTTTTGTACAAACAACTTTCTTACAACTTAAAAAGTGTACACTTACGAAAATAATGTACACTTTATGAATAGAGTCACAGGGCGTGTCGGAGTATAAGTGTAAATTTTAAACAAATTGGATTAATAGTAAAGAAATGAATGAAACTTTTGTTTCCCCTCCAAGTGCTATTTTGAGTCATTTTGTCGACATTTGAATGGGTAGTATACCAACACTTAGACTGGCATATATATGAAAAGTGAATTATCTGATGATGAAATCATTTTTTGTATTCGATAGAAGAAGGTTGTATCTTTCAGAAAATATAAGCTTTAATGTGCAATTAGTAAATATTTAACGACTTACTGGGGAATTATTAGAACTTAAATTCCCCTTGTAGTACGAAATAAGAAAAATGCTGAAATTGCTACCAAAAGTGACCTCAAACATGTCGATTTTTTTATTTTCCCCACTGAACTCGCATATTTGACGTTTTGTCTGTAGTTGATAATAGTCTGTAGATGATGAAAATGCAAAGAAACTCAGTTTTGCAATTTGTTTGAGGGTTGATCATATTTTTTAGCTTCAATGACTGGACTAATTGTGTATCCTATTTACTGTTTTGTCAATTAGTATATAAATAACACATAGCTTTGAGGGTGACAGTGAAAATGTCAGCCTGAGGAAAGTACTGTTACCCAAGGGCGAAGCCCGCGGGTAACATTACTTTCCTCAGGCTGACATTTTGACTGCCACCCTCAAAGCTATGTGTTATTTATTTTATTACACCGAACTTTTTTCGTCAACTCCAATCTACCCAAAGGAAAATATGTAGCGAAAAGTATTTAGTGTTTCTAAGATACCGTAGATACACCTTATTATTGGAATACTTTTCGACACCCAATACTAGACTGGGTATAGAGAACTCGAACTAAAACCATGGTTATGCGGATGGAATACGTCGCCATGTTTGTTTTTGCATTTATAAATATACCACGTGACATGAAAAGTACTGTCAAAAAAGTACTATCACCCCGGTGACAGTAAAAAATGTTCAATCACGTGGTGTATTGATCCGCTTGATCGTAACAGTAAGAATACTACCTGTTTGTCTATGGGAAATTAACATTACGAAAAAAGTGAGGGGTAATAATACGGAATATGTTTTCACATTCGTACATGTATGAGTCTTTCAAAAAAGGATGTCATGCCATTACAGTATCGAAAATCAATCAGATAAACATGTACTAGTAGCGATTATAAGATTTTAAAAAAGCTTGTTGATTTGAACAAACAAGTCAGTTATCAATGGCGAAGAGTCAAACTTGCGCAGTGAGGTGCGCATAAAATAGTTCAGAACATATTTTAATTCCTATATACTACCATTTTAGGTCATTCAAGTCGAACCAAAATGTCAAGATTATCGACAGGACTATCCAAAGCCGTCACGACCATCTTACGGCGTGTTTTTCTGTCATATAACAAACAAACTGTTTGTCAATACAAAATGTACATTACTTTACTGGTCGATTTGTTCTCATTCTTGTGAATGTTGTACGTTGAAACCACGTTACGATAAATGAGGTATGTAGTTTCCTAAATGTGAAATATTTCTCCAATGTTCAATAAGTTTTATTCAAACATGATCTGTGTTGGTGATATCTAAGGAACAGTTTCAATAGATAAAATTAAGCCTGTTCCGAATACCTTTAAACTTGGTGAGGTATAATAGACGCCGACTGCGTTTTTAGTTATTCAAAACATTTCTGATTATTTTTGTCAATACGTTTGTAGTCGGCAATTTAGTATCTATGTATTCAAACATGAAAAGTAAGTGTTATCGTAGATTCTACAATAGAAACACAAATAGTTTTATAAATATTGAGAACAACAGATAAAGATATGCTGCAATAACAAAATGAATTTAATCAAACGTAGGCCAACGGGAGTGGTAACTATAATAGAAATTTATTAAACAAATGTTGATAATAACTCTCTAAAACTGACATTCCTTTTCCGAAAGCTCGTAAAAAGTGTCTGCAGTTAAAATCTGTTTTCGGACATGTGGACGCTCAACCGAATTTGCATTAACCCTACCCCCAAACATTATAGAATGTTAACATGGCGCCCCTGGCAGCTACAACAGAGAACACTTGACTTTATCTCTATCTGTGAGAAGTGAAGAAATATGTGTAACACTTGTGCATACATTTAAGCCAACGCTGCCATCGTTTTGAAACGAATTACCATGTGCCAGTTGACAAATTCTATAGAACACGAAACATCTAACTGTCGGTAAAACATTCTGACAAACCAACGTCGACTTTAAAAAACATGAATGTTGCCAATTAACTGTTATTTACTCTATTCAAGACAGCCGCCTGACACGTACCATCGTATTTTCTATCACATTTTTCCTCGATCACTGGTGTCACATTGATCGACTTGAGAGTAGATGTGATGTTAATTAAACTACACTCAATCACGTTAATTGACCAGCAGTTTTCTCTGTGAAATGAACTAATTATCCAGCGATAGCAACTCTGCTGTAAAGTACTATTTGGTTCTTACGGAAGTTCAAGCGGGTAGACATCAATGCAATTAATCTTGGGTCGGAATAATATTGAAACATGTAATTATGTAACTTATTCCATGTGTCAGATTCTCGCTCAATCTAACCAAAATACTTTATATACTTAGCAACTTTTCTAAGTCCACACTTATATTAATGAAGATAATTTTGTCAAACTCGCTTGTAGTCAAATGAAATTTGGAGATAACTTGCGTGTGTCATAGGTTTATAGAATTGAACAACAAAAAGTCGAGTTTGATTAAAATGTATGGCATGAACACGCATATAACATAAGAACAAAAGAAAGTAAAATTCGCAAATAGAGATTTTGATATGTTGGATGACCACCATGTAGTCGGACGTTTCTATAGACAGTCAAGGACGCAAGTTGCAAGCATTGCTGAACGAAAAGACTCATTGAACTTTACCGTCTGAACTCAAAGTTGGCATTCGTATTCGACGTAGAGCGATTTAACGTCATAACGTAACAATGACGTAACAATTAATAATAAACGCTCTCGTAATCAGCATTATAGGACAAGCAAACGATACGTTTACCTTGAATTAAACACCCATAGATATTTACACGTTGAAAATCAATCAGGCGTGGATGCTAAGATATTTTTTCTTGATTGTCGCCATAAAATGTTACGTACTGACGTCACTTAATGTTTTCTGACATCATTTGACGCATAACTCTGATAACTAAATCAATTTAAAATTGTTTTTCATACACGATGAGTCATTTGACATATAGTGATGGTATTTGAAACACACTCCAGGGATATATAAACGCGTGGCGTCAAAAAAGCATGATCTGTACGTCAATCTCGTGACGAACAATCCACGTAACTTACGACCAATTCGTTACGTGTATTATCATGAATTTGTTGTACAAACTTCACATAAGAAATTTTGCCACTTCGCTGTATTTAATAAGAAAGTTATGGATAAATGACAATGAGGACTTAGAAAAGCTGTTAAGTATAGATTAATGTACTCGGGTGATGGGGATAATACTATTTGCTAATCTAAATTATATTGCCTCCGTTGACTGAACATATCTATTCGATTGGGCAACGAGACAATAGCAGGTAATTGTTGGGTTACTGAATCTTGGCCGCAAGATGGACACCATGGTATCATTGCCAACCTGGAAGTTTACATATACTAGTACTCACTTGATACTGCCAAACATCAAAACGGTACTTGATATACATGTCTATTTATTTGCTTTGTGCTAGTTAAATGCTTTGAATTGATACTCTGACAACTCGTAAAGACTTTACAATCTTCTTTATGCGGTTTTATTTCGATTGTAATTATTGTATTGGCAAATGATGAATATTATAACGACATTATCGAAATATCAAATACATATCAATCTAATGGCCATCAGCCTATGTCACCATCGTTTCATGATTGTCACCGTTTAAATGAACACTGTCTAAGTGTTCATAACATTTGGTTTTACTGTCTGAATTAGTGTTTCGATCCGTTCTCCATACACACCGCTTTGATATCTTAGAGACACCAGATTCTACATATGTAGACATCAGTGATACTGATTATAGACCATAACGATGACACTTCTGAACGATATTCTAAAACAATGTATACTCCATATAGATTATCAAATGACGACCAGACAATTTGGTTGACATTTATCATATCAACCGTCGTAGTGTCGGGTACTGATCCTCCTATGAGGAGTACTCAATCTATGTTCACGAAATATAATGGAACACTGAACCAGTGAGCTCAATACGTAATTATGTCAATCACTGTGGACTTAATGTCTTATATAATAGTACAATGTAACACCATGATGTCGGAATTGTCCGACATTGTGTAAGCAGTATAGCACAGATTAACGGCACATTTGTTGGAATAGTGGTTTTGTTATCATACTTAGAAACGTGATGTTATCAATCGACCATGCTTTTGAGCCTTGTCTAATTAATGCAGCAAAGTTGATGAATCCTTAAAGGATATGTATATAAATGTGGAAGTACCAGTTGTAAACGTTTGGCATTATGAGTTTCAGAGTAGACAATGTTTGCTTCATAAGTTCTCCAAGCACTTCTTGTACTCAGCGCATCACGTGTATCGAATACTTATTTATATATTTCAAGGCGTTTACGATAACAATCCCCAACTATGTCAAGTAAAACGGAAATAAAACCTTCAGATAGCAATGTATTACTTGGCCTTTGTGTATACTAAATACTTCATAGACATATTGACCTGATTCAATTTATACTTGGAGACGACTTATAATAGCGGTTTTATTATTTGTGTTCCTTAATAAAGATTGTCTTCGAACTAAATTATTTTCTGCTCTTTTGTCTTCATCTGAAATAATTACAATATAAAAATAGACATCAAAAACAGCGTATTAATTGATAGCAAGTTATGTTTATCAATATTTAGCCATACTTAAAAAATGAAGGATCGAGATATAATAGTCACAGACTTTATATTTAAACTATCAGCAAACACTTGTAAGCATCAACAGCGTTTGATGTTTGGTGCTATCAAACTCATTGTGTAAAATATACGGTAATTGTCATATTGATGCCCCTGTGTATTTACTCGAACGTAAGTTAGCATAATTAAAGTAGGTAAGACAGTCTGCTATACAGTGAATTAATGGGACCATTGTTTGGTGTCGGGTAAAGTCATCTTTAACGGACAGTATGCAGTAATAGTTGGTTCACTTTCCTTAAACGTTTACTTTGGTGCAGACGAACATGCAGTTTGTAAGCTAGCGGTGCCAATGCATCAAGTCGTCGATACTCGTATTAAAAAGTAATCGAAAATGACAATAAAACCCATTTAGCAGAAACAGAATTTACGCTTTTTAATGAATTCTGGATACATGTAGCAATGTTTGGTTTGCGACCTTTCAGATACATTTGTTCTGCGTATGTTTGGCAGTATATAATTTGCACATATTTTCCAGAGTATCGATGATCAATTATTTGTGTCAAACTCTAGTATTGGACAATTTCTTGATGTTTTCATCATTCCGTCCGTTAATTGATTAAATTATCCATTTATATATCACACTATTGATGCAGAACTAATAAAGTTTATATATTATCGTCGCCTCCACTGAAGTGGAGGCTACTACTGTAATGCTTTTTTCTTTTTTGCGTTGGAGCTTCTTTTTCTGTTCAGTTAAAAGCCGTTCATACGGTTATAGTTATATGTTTAGCTCACTAAACGGTGGCAATTACCTGATAGAAACGTCATGTCACAATAATTGGATAATACCACTATCAGTTCTAATATATAGAAATATGTATAAATGTAACAGACGTAATATTTTTTAATGATTGGTACCACGTATCTACAGACCATTTCATTTAACAAATGTTTCATGTTACTTAATAAGGCATTTAGCTGCTAGTACGGCAACATGCATGTAAATTTTAAATGATGTTTATATGAAACAACATGCAATCATGCAATATCGAATTTAAAATATTAATCGATCACTTGAGATCATCATTTTGGCATATATGTATGGTACTTCAAGTTATTCAGGTGTGTGAAAGCTGGGATCCGGGTATTGCAATTTAAATTCGGTTATGTGTTGGCTTTGTGTTCTGTGTTATAGATAGACACACTTTTATGCAATGAAACATTGTCTGCTATTAAATTTCGAGATTTGAATAAATGGTGCGTTTTCAAAGTCCGTAAGTGTATTTATAGTACTTCAAGTTGTTCGGTTATGTGACCGCTGGGATTCGGGTATCGCATTTTAGGTTCGGTTATGTGTTGGCATTGTGTCATGCATTTGAGTTATGTGATGTTTTCTCTGTTTGGCTGGTTAGGTTCAGTGCAGTCTTCTATGTCCGATTTCCCCATATATCTTTTAAACAATATTGTCTTATGTTTGAAAAATAATGTTATAAAACGCTCAAACATTAACGAAAATGTTTTCGACATAATATATATTACCATCACTAAAACTGGAATATTGCAATAAAAATATGGTGAAATATTCTAGTGTAGACAGCAAGATTCTTACCATTCTAAAAATAGTATCTATTATCGGAAACGAATATGACAAGGAGGGTCTTCAGAATGGAACGCACTCAACCACTACCACTCGCAACTAAATTCAAGATGAACACATTTGTCTTTAAAGCTCTATAATTTGATGCTAAAAAATGTCTCCATTATATTGTTCATTTACACTTCTTAGCTAACTCAACACTTGCCAATGTCGACATTGCTACTGCTTTCATCTATAGACTTAGATTTGACTTATTAATAAATGAATTTACTCATTCGCGATCAGCTAAAATGTCGAATGCTTGTTCTTGTTCAAATGACACAAGAATACGACATTGATATATCGCCAGCAAAAAGTTGTATCAATTAAAGAAAAATGAATCTAATTTAATTAAACAGATTTCCGGATACTTTAGAATCAGCAATTAAAATATTAGACCATCTCGTCACGTGACTGTTTTGCTGTCATATTACAAACTGTTTGTTAATACAAAGTGTATCGTAGAGAGCCCTAAAATCGCCTCTGACCTTCGAATCGACCGCCATTTTGTTTTGGCTCTAGTCTCGTGAGATTTGGACGATGCGCGCGCATATCTTGAGAAAATGTATACAAAATAGTATTTTTTTAGCGGGAATATTTTTTTCTGAAAATACGAGGTCATAACATGTAATTTTCGATTACTTTCACAAAAAATCATAAAACTATACCATTTTCACTATTCCCAAAAAGTCGTGTAGTTGAAATACCCCAGTAAACGCTATGTGCAACGTAATCGAATATTTTTTCACACGTCTGCATTGTTTACAGTTTCATGAATGAAAGTCACGTGGTCGGATAAATTATTTTTAAGGTCAAACCAAAAATATCTTCGGTCAAAGTTGCTTCCGACCTTACGGTCAGAATAGCAAAAAAAATATCGAATTCTGTATTTCTGTAGACCATACATCGGCAGATCACACATCACTATCGGCGATTATCTTAAAATTCATTAAGTGATCCACGCCCGTAATGGCGATGTAAAAAAAGTTCGTTTATAATGCAGCCAAAGTCTATTTATTACCCATTAGAGACTGGCGTGTGGCACGACCAATCAGAATTAATACACGACGAGTAAATATCACTTAACAGTGACAAATATGCTGTTTTTGCACTAGATTTATTTCTTAATTTGATTTAACAATGCTCAGGCTTAATTTCATAATTGGGACGTTTAGCTAAAGTGAATAGTTTTGGCCCAATTGATCGCGCGCGCCATGTGACGTATTTAGGTCACGGTCAAAATGGCCGACTTTTATTTACTATGACGTTTGCTTTATTCAATTCTTGGAGTATTTTATCATTTTATTGGTGTACATTTGAGTAAGATAAATTGAAGGAATTATATTACCAAGTAAGTGACCTTATTTAATATAAACATGAAGTTTGCCATTGTTTATTGCGTGTTTAACGCTTAAGTAGGCGAATTATGGTAACTCGAGGATACATTACTTTACTGATCGATTTATTCTCAGTCTCTGGAATGCTATGTACATTGTACTTTGCCAAATGCAAAACAAATCTCCAATGTTCATTAAGTTATATTCAAAACATGATCTGTGTCGGTGATAGAAGGAACAGTTTCAATAGATAAAATTAAAGCTACTCTGAATATCTTTAAACTCGAGGCAATATACAATACGTCGATTGCCATTTTTATTCATTCAAAACATCTCTGCATAACACACAATCTTACATGTATAGGCAATAGTGTTATAGTTGATAAGTTTGCATTTTAACGTATTGAACAACACGAAACAATTGAATATTGTTAAGTCATTGACATTTTAATCTTTCTTTACAAAATCGATCTGTCTGTAAGCCATTCTTACAAATCAACATCGACTTTGAAACCATTATTGTTGCCAATAAAGTGTTATTGTCCCAGACTGTTTGCCAATCCCTTATATGGACGTATCGATAATTCTATTCTGGACAACCTTCTGACACGTAGCATGATTGGACTGTATTTGATCTACAAAGCGCTAGCAACACGACTGTAAAATATCATTTGATTTTTATGGAAGTTGAAGCGGATGGACATCAATGTAAATAATCTTGAGTCGGAATAATATCAAAACATGTAATTACCAACTTATACAAAGCTTTAGATTCTCACTTAACCTGGCCAGAGTATATATATTGTGATTAACACACACAAGTGTTGTGAGCCTTTTACAGATATCCATATTTTTCTAGTCTAAATTATATTTCTTTATGTGACTCAACTCATCCATTCGATTAGGAAGTATGCTGTGGATGACAAAAATACAATAGCTGGCAATTGTTAGGTCACTGAATATAGACTGCAAGCTAAACACCATGGTATTTTTCACAATGTTGTGTTCACGCACGAAAGTTGATATACGTATACTTACCGGGTGTTGCCAATCACCAACATAGAACTTGATACACTTGGCCATTTAATTCAATGCTTTGAATTGACAGGTTGACATCTCATTAAGACTTTACATTCACATAGATGAGGTTTTATTTCGATTGTAGTTACTGGATTGGCACACAACGACTGTTATTACGACAACAACGAATGTACAGAACGGATACCAAGATACATACAAACCAAGATAAAAACAACTCGGTAAGGAAGCTTAGATTTCTATAACACCACATTTGAAACTTAGTTCAAGGTCAATGTCGAAATCGAAATAGTGCCGATTAGGACACATTCACGACCCATTAGTTTAAAAAGTGACTTTCTGTGCTCGGCTGTTTCAGTTGAGTGCTGCCTTCTACTTCCGATAGTTCGTTATCTATCTGTTAGTATGTGATGGCTTGTACAGTTGTCTTCAGTTTAACCATTTACAGCTATGTGTAGATGCCCAGAGATCTTCTTTAAACTTATCCTAAAGTTGAATTAAAACGCTAGTTTCATAACTCGCCCCTAATGTAAACCAACCCATAAGGTACGTCCAATTTCGTATGTAGCAGCATCCGTATTCGCTTATTGGGCAACTATTGTCCAGTCACAATATCCCCTGATTTTTCGTTCAATGCATTCGCAAATGACAATTGGTGCTTGTTTACAAGTATTAACTTATTGTGCGGTTTGTCTTGGTGTTTTAAATTAGGTCACGTTGTGGTTATGCCTCATTTGGTCGCCGTTTTGACATGTGTTTGTGAAACGTGGTCGTCCTGCAGCGGGGCCTTTGGAAACTTTGTCGGGTCTTGGATGCGTTGCATTCGGTCTCATGGAATCATCGCTATTTTATAATTTCTATGTAAAATTTGGTCATTGTTTCTTTGACTTATACGTTTGCATTGCTAAGTGCAGTTGTGTTGCGGTGTTACTGATTTATACGCTCGGCTGGTTAGGCTGAGTGCTGCCTACCCTGTCCGATTTCCTCATACCATTTTTGATGACCAACATTCTCCCGCACATGATCGCATGTAATTATTTCCAATATTTCACACACAACAGTATACGTGTATATAATTACTACTGCTATTGTTTTCTTAATTAGAGCTATACATTGCTAACATATCTAACCATAATGTTATACATTCAATCAGAATACTATTTATTTACAAGTTAATTCACGAGTAGACATACATGTATATCGTATCTAGAATATGATATCTCAAGTAAAGAATGAATGACATAATGTACGAGAGGTGCCCAACTTATATTTGAACAGTATTGAACATGACATATTTTCATGGAAATATGGTATAAATCAAATATTTCTTTTGTACTTTGTAAACATATGTGTTAGGTAACGTTTACACTAACTGGTTGGTTTGTTTGATAAATAGAATGAACCAAAAACAACACTTTTGTAGAGGTAATGTTGTTTTGCGTTTTGAAGGTCAGCCACTGCCATAAAAGCCCTTAAAAGTTGTTGGTTGGGCATGGATATTCCATTTTTGTGAAGAAAATATGCAATTTTTGTCACAGGAAGGATGTTTTGCGCTTTGTTGTTCTTTTTTACGAAATTACGCAAAATATTAAAAACTGACAAAAAGTGATGATACCTACCAAAATCTTAAACTTTGGTTATTTGATAAGTAAGGCATATTCAAAAACCAAAATAGTGACTTCAGCGACGTTAGGAGTACCCATTGGAACTTTCGATTTATTCATTTAGAGAGTTATACATGCAGGACTCGGGATAAATCGGTGTTTACATGCTCAATACCACAAAAACAACATAAGGGAGACAAATGTCTTTAACGCTGTGTATGCTTCAACGGAACCGTAAATGCCACAACTTTGTCACCTCTGCAAAGGCAATGCTTTATCATTGAGAAATATACCGTAAACGGACAGCCTACTATATGATAAATGTTGAAAAGGCTACCCATAAGTTGACATGTGTTAAGCTTTACATGTTTCCGAACGTTTGCATAACGTATGCTGTTGTTTGTTATACTGGCTTAATGGAACACATATGTTTTACTAAAAAGTCAAAGGTGAATGCACATTGCTGTGTACATTGGGTTCCAAACCATATTTGGTTATAATGTTTACAAAACAACTTTCCTGGAGACCATATAGGGAGCATGGTGTTTTGTCAACACGGAGCTTCAACTCCCTCCACAAAAAACAGCATTCTGTACCTTAATAACACACATTTGAAGTATATTACGCAATATTAATAAAGGCCAAAAACTAATGAACATATACCCACAAACCCTTTAGTCTATGGAATATTGCTGTGTTTATTACAGGCGGGAAATGCAAACAGCATCGATCGGATTATTCGGTCTTCAAAAAGCCAAACACCATACCCCCTACAAAATTGTAGATTTGAGTGCAAACTAAGAAATAAAGTAATAATCAATAGTTGTATGTGTTTCATAACACGTTATTTTGCACGATGATATAGAAATATTTTGATTATATATATTAACATCAAACTATTTGATATACAATACTGTTCAAATATAAGTGGGGCACCTCTCGTAAAATTGTAACTGAAACTTACGAATGTAGTTATATAGGATATTTATAGTTCTTTTCTGTGGGTTGGCAAATTGCAAATTACACAGGAACAAAAACAAACCAATAAGCACACGTTTATCCACGTGAGTGCAAAGACACAAACAAACAAACATACCAACACAAATTTTCTGCACTTAACTAGTATGCTATGTTGTTTTTATATTTTGTAAGACAACAAAGGACAAAGAAAACAATTAGTATAATTATAGAGAATATAAAGTTGAGCATATTTGGACCCACCAGTTATAAAAGTGTCAGAACATAGTAAACATTGTTTGCTCCATAAGTTCTCCAAACCCTTTTTGTACCGAACGCTGTGCGTGTATCGAAGAATTACATCAATTCTTCAGGATGTTTACGATACTAGTCCTAACAGTACTAGTACGTCCAGTAAAACAGATATAAAACCTTCAGACGTAAAGGATAACAATGTGCTACATGGCTGTATTGATAATGAGTGTTTTAAGTTCACATTGAACAGATTCAATTTGTACAATGTACTTTGAAGACGACTGATAAAGTTATAATACCATTTTTATAGTTTGTGTTCCTACAAAAAGATTGTCTTTTAATGAAGTAATTATACCATGCGCTGTTCTTTACTATTCTTCTGAAATAATTGTAATTTCAAAATAGACATCACACGAAACACAGCGTATTAATTAAACAAACACTATATATTTAGCAATATTTAGTTATACATATGAAAATGAATATTGGAAATAAAATAGTCACTGACATTATAGTTAAACTATAAGCAAGCATTGGTGGGTAATATAACTTATTAACATTTGAGGTCGGGTGCTTTATACTCATTTCGTACAAATATACGCTAATTGTCATTTTCATGCACCTTTGTATCCACTTAACGTAAGCTAGCATTGATAGATTACGGAAGACAGTCTGCTACAGAGTGGGTTCATGTGAACATGTCATGGGAAGATTTAAAGGTGTTTGGTATATTCATCTTTAACGGAATCTAAGCAGTTTTAGTTGGTTCACTTGTAGATAGATACTTTCTTTTATACATTTACTTTAGTGTACAAAATAAAACAAATTGTAAGCGTCAATGTATGACGTCGTCAAAACTCGTGTAAGAAAAGTAATTGAAAAAAAGGACAATAAAATCCATTTAGAAAAACAGAATGTACGCTTTTGTATATACTGAATAGCAATGTTTGCTTTGCGACCTTTCAAAAAGTTTTGATCAGGGTATGAATGAAAGTATATAATTGACATATTTCCAGAGTATCTTTGATCAATTATTTGTGGCAATCTCTTTCCTTGGTCAATTGCACGATGTTCTCATAAATAAGGTCAATAATTGATTATTCATATGGATTCCGAAATGAAAATATCTCACTTTTGATGCTGCACTAATTAAATTAATCTCGCTTATAGATATTTTTCAGCTTGCCAAATTATGACAATTAACTGATTTTATCTTCACATTACAGTAATCGAATGATAGCATTTTCTGTATAGAAGTATAGAAGCAGAATTGATATATCTATGACGTAATGTTTTCTAATATCAGCAAGCAAAGCTCTATAATTAGATATACATGCACCGTTTTACTTTATGTGATAGTAAAGAGCTAATGAGACAAATATTCAAAATGATCATTGACAAAAAACACAGATTAGTTACACAAATTAACAAATAACTGCAATCTGCAATACAAATTTAAACATGGGTCATTAAATTGTTTTGCATATGTGTTTGTTAGTTTATGAGACAGTCGGTCAATGAATTCAGAATTCAATTGATGACACGGTTGATTCTTTGAATTTAATTATTGCAGCGTCAATAGTGTGATATTTTCATTTCCGAATCTATTTAATAAATCGCAATTATATATTTGTTCAATGTATCTAGAAGAATGTGTGGCAAGTATTTGTATAATTACTTCGCCCGTGTCATATCACTTAACTTCACAAAATGAATTGATAAATTTCATCGACAAGTAATTAACAAAGCAACAAAAAAGTTAACCATGTTTTAAAGCTGACAGTATGTTTAGACGCCAAGTAAAACACACCAATTGATGAAATGAAAATTTATTTATGGTCCTTTCATTTCGATTATTTAAGCTCCGGAATACATTTATTTGGTATTGATACTAAAAGCTCAGACAGAGGTCTTCCTGTTGTTGTTTGGTCTTCGAACGACAATATCTCTGATAGAGAACACATAATTGCTTGATTTATTTTATAGCGAGTCAAATAAATGAAGAAATCAAACGGCCTCTTATTGAACACTTTACGTGTTCGTTCATAAATCGTTGATTGGTGTCAAAAGCCATCCCGAATAGTATATCTGTTTCTGTGTAGTTTAACCATTCAACTCATCGTGCATCCGTCGTGCAGAACAATATGTCACAAACAAGTCCAAAGTCGTAATTTTGAATAATATATATTATATTTGTGCTTAGACGAATCATATATGACATGAAGCAAATATTGCTAATACATTGACATTTTCAAACCTTGAGTACAACATCGAACTGTCTGTAAACCATTCTGAAAATTCAACGTTGACTTTGAAAACACTATTGTTGCCAATAAATTGTTGTTTTTCCAGACTGTTTGCCGATCCCTAATTTGAACGTATCAAAATTCTATTCCGAAAAGCCGTCGGACACGTCGCAAGATTGGATCGAATTTTTTCTAGCACATCTTTCCTCAATCATTTGTGTCACATTGATCGACTTGAGAGTAGATGTGATGTTAATTAAACAACACTCAATCACGTTAATTGACCAGCAGTTTTCTCAGTGAAATGAACTCATTACACAGCGATTGCAACTCTGCTGTAAAATATCATTTGATTCTTACGGAAGTTGACGCGGATGGACATCAATGCAATTAATCGTAGGTCGGAATAATATCGAAACATGTAATAACCAACTTATGACTAGCTTCAGATTATATAAAAACCATACATTGTGGGATTAATATATTCGAGGGTTGTGGACATGTACGGAGTTCTTTCTGATGCTAATCTACATCCTATTTCTTCCTTTGACTGAACACATCAATTCGATTAGGCAACACGTTGTGGGTAGCAAATACACAATATCGGTTAATTGTTGTGTCACTGAATATAGACCGCAAGTTAAACACCATGGTATTATCGCCAACCTTGTGATTTCCCCTGTAAATGACATATACTGGCTGTGTATTGCCAATCACCAATGTGGAACTTGATACATTTGTCTGTTTATTCGAATGCATTGAATTGACAGGTTGACCACTCGTTAAGACATTTCATTCCCATTTGCCCATTTGCGACGTTTTATTTCCGTCGTAGTTAATTTATTGGCAAGTAACAAGTAAACAAGTGTTAACGAAAGTAAACATCTGAAACTAAGATACAAAACAAGATAAACGAATCTGTAAGGAAGCTTAGACTTCTACTACCACCACATATCAACGATGTTCAAGGTCAATATCGCAGTGATGTTGACATGGAAACAGTGTTCAAATACTCAATAATGCTTCATCCAATACATTCATTTGTGTATATTATAAACACACTACATTATAAACTCACTAACTTTGTATGTTCGAATTCAAGCACACCATTGCGCATACATAAAAAAATCATTTTTAATCCGTTTGTTCAGTTAAATTGAAGTGTTCCAGATAGACATTAGTTCTAACCACTTTATCTTTGACATACCACATTGTTATCTTATAAACATCGGTCAATATTGCAACATATACATTGATATCGATTTACTAGTGGCATATGGTCTCTACAAGGTCGATTGTAATTGTTTCATCAAATGCAAAACAGTAAATATATACGTAGCTAGGTCGTTGACCCTGCCTTTCTATCAGTTAAAAAACGACGAGTGAAGTAAATGAATAACATTCTGATACAAATGAGATTTTTTAAGATTTGAAAAAGATATCGATTATGTTATTGTTTATTTAATTGGACATAAAAGATTTATGACTATCTAGTTAACAATGTAGTGTTAGTTTTATAATGGATTCAATTTGTCACATATCATTCTGAATCTAGAATTTGTACATACATAACGTGATACTAATGGTGTTTCTATAAGCAGGATTACGGCGACAAAACAGTAATTTGGCATTTAGTGTACACTCTTTGAGATTAAATATCAAAACACTACGTTAATTATGGAGTGCTCAACATTCAAGTAAACGTTTTTTAAGTTGATGTACAAGAACTTATATAATAAATATAATCTGATATCACAAAAACATCATAATTGTTTTAATACGATACAGTAACTGTAACATGATACATAGAATAGTAATATGCTGAATTTCAGATTTTCTTGGATATCGGAGGTCATTGACCAATCTTACTTACAGACAAAGATTAGATAACAACTATATACGTGTGTACGACGGACTCATTCGATCGCAAACCAATAAATACATTTCTTTTAGTATCGGTTGTATATTTGTCTTGCATAAAATATGTTTAGTACAAAAGATTATTTGTTTCCAAACGTACATTTGTAAACTGAACAGAGCTATTCAACGGTGTTGATTGTTAATTCTTTGTTCTTATAACCTTCAAATGATATTGGCATACAATACGTTTACAAATGTAAAAGATCGGATTCTTTTTTTGTGTGTACATGTACGAATAAATATAATAAACCCACATCATTTCTTGATTGTCCCTCATGGACTATATTTCTACAACAATTACTGCTCTGTACACGTGCACTGTGAATTGACACATGCAAGTAATATTGTAACACAACAAACACCAATCTTCATTTTATTTGAAGTCAAAGCGCAACAAACTTGCTGGGAACTTTTATTATTTTGCCAGACATTTTCCGGGCATGTCTTTTCAACACTTCGTGCGTATATCATCTAAACATGTGCCTTTAATGACGTCCATGAATTATTTTTTTCATTAAGCAAGTAATGTTGTAGAAATTGAAAATAGAAACATTTTATACCCAGGCAACAATTGTGTAAGGTGCTATTAGATTATGTTATTATCATGATTGCGTCCTTGGGTCGCATTTCATGATGTACGCTTTTATTGAGATTGAAACAGACGGGTCGATGCGAAAATGCAACAGAGTCGACTGACAAATTGAAATTACAGTGCATTTGTAGTTGTCGTCAGCTGAAATCACATGCATATATTGAGCGAGCTTTTAGTCTAGTGTATCAGTAGGTCGACATTCAGCACATTTGCGTTGTAGATTATCAGTATGTCACCTGAAAAGTTTTGTACGATTAACGAACTAGACGTGTTATGGTCGTCCTTGTTACTTGTGTCTGTCAGGGAAACCATGCGTAGAGATATTGTCATTTTCAGCGAAAGAGCAAATTTGTTTAAGTTGTACTTTTTTTAAGGAAAAACCGGTTAAGTCAGTTCCCGATGGTATGTGACTGGGTACGGTTGCTAAATCCCATTACAGCCTTAATATAAGAATGAAATAGCATAGTGCATTTACGGTTCAATGACGATAGCACCACTGGCCGTACATTGACCCGTAGAATGTCATTTAACGTATCACTGTAATTCAGAATGTGTCATATCAATAACTTAGACGGGCTATTCTAGCGAAGATTAGAGCATAAGAATGAAGCGGGGTCATGTTTCGAGTTATCAAGGACTTATTAAGTATATCCGCTATCATTTCTTTGTATCACACCCTGAGATTATGGCGGACAGTAAGTGGTATATATCAATTGATGGCATGACAGGATATCAAGCAGTTTGTATAAGATCTGATTTACAACACCATATAAACACATAGTGTTTGATATATCGTGTTGATCGCACTAACAATGTCATAGAGAGTTCAATAAAGTGTCGGTTTTCACGCTGTATGGTGCATAACGGCCAATCATTGGAACCATTATGATCAGAAATACATTTAGCGGCTCTAGCCCTTCTCAATACTGTTGTTGGTTTAACGAGAGAGAAACGATACTCGCAACTTACTGTATGTCGGACGTTTTGCAATACGTATTCTCCCGTTTATTGTCTACAAGGCTATATCAATGTCTGTCTAAAAATAAGGATACAAGTCACCCGTAGTTTGGCGATATCGGGGTATACACAATGTCTGGGCTCCTTGCAGAGATATTATTACGAGTATAAATGTACATGTTAAAAGATGCTGAAATTACTCCAGATGTGCGTCAGGTCACCTCTTCGAATAGACATACGTGCGCCAGTTACTGATCTAGCGGAGAGTGATTGCACATGTGATTTATGCATTAACCAGATAACATTCAGATTTCACATTTGTAAAGCAACGTGGGGAAAATATGGTTATTGTTGTAGCACTTTGGTCTTATTTCGCCTTATTTTGGAACAGGTATATTGGTGATAATAAGATTGCAGAAGATTGTCCAAGTGAATTCACACTTTGACGTGAAATGCTTTATAAGGTAACATTATATAATTTAGAAACCATTACATGATAGCTTTCAAAACATCTAACTTATGGTGGTTCCGTTGGCTGTTTTTTAAATTAAAGTCTCGAGATTCATTTTGTTTGTGCTGTCGGTGATAATCCTAGACGAGCACATATTTAAAACCTCAAAGCTAAATCATGTTGTTTCCCCGGGTAAATACATGACAATTTAAGAACTTAGTAATTGTGGAAATGTGATTTTGTCTGTAACCACCCTTTACTATCAGTCTACTGCTTCGTTCTTTATGTATGGCGTTTTTATTTTGGTCATGACTTTATGTATTCGGTGTAACCTTTGTCCGGAGTAAAGGATAAAAAATATTGTCCACTGACACCCACGTCGTTATGATGTAAACACTTTAGTTCAATAGTTGTGTTGGTTGTGACCAATGCATGCGAGAATGACACGCTCCGATATTGCCCTCGTCATTGTGTCGTTGGCTGTTTCTATTGATGAGAAAACGTAGCTGTTCTGAAGTGCTTTTATTTTCGACAACATCGTTTTACAGACTCCCTAAGGATGTAAGGGAATGTATACATACTTAACAGCTTTTCTAAGTCCACACTTAGATTTTTTAAGATAACTTTGTCAAACGTGTATGTAGTCCAATGAAATGTGGCTATAACTTTCTTGTGATATAGGTTTACAGAATTGTAAATAAAAAAGGCGATTTTATTTTAAATTTATTGAGTTGACACACGCATAACATACAAATGTAAGACGGCATGAAAGTAAAAATCGCAAATACCTATTTTGTTATCTTGAATGACCACGTTATAGTCTTATGTTTCTATTGACAGTCAAATACGCGAGTTGAAAGCATTGCTGAATGAAACGACTCATTGAATTTGACCGTCTAAACTCAAAGTTGCCATTTGTCTTTGGCGTAGATCGAATTTACATCATGACGTCACAATAAATACTAAATTTTCTTGCAATCAGTATAACACAAGAAGCAAACTGTACATTGACCTTGAATTAAACACTCAAATAGACACGTATACGTTGAAAATATATCAGTCGTAGATGTTAAGGTAATAAGTCATGATTGGCGATACTAAATTATACTCTGTATCGTACTGACGTCACTTCATATTTTTCTGACATCATTCGACGCATACCTGTGATATCTAAATTATTTTTATAAACAGTTTTTCATACGTGGTGAGCCATGGGCCACACAATGAAGACATTTGAAACCCACTCAAGGTATATGTGAACATGTGGCGTCAAAAAAACTCAAAACGCACGTAAATCTTGTGACGAACGGACAACGTGACATACGACCAGTTCGATACGCGAATTAGAATGACTCCGTTATAGAAAATTCACGCGAGAAATGTTGTCACATTGTTTATAATAAAACAGTTATGGATACATGAAAATGAGGACTTAGAAAAGTTGTTAGGTATATTATTTATAAATATGGTTTAGAATTAAATATATATTTGCCGCATGTTCTTTTACATTCGTTGATAGGGTGCTAATCTGTCGGTGGAGTTTGAGTGCCACAATTTGGTGGATTCGTTTTCTCATGCTATTAGTGTCGACTGTGTCTTCAACGTTTAGAGAGGTGTTATGTGATAGAGGCGACTATAGAGGGTACTTCAATGGGATCAAGTCTATGTAATATGTATATTCCGCTGTATGTAGTACTTGTATTGGACTGACAATTGTTGGGGGTGGGGGAAACAACAGACGAAAGGAAAAACACAGAGTCTCCGGTTCAACGTCGTTCACAAAAATTAACGAGCCAATCCTAATAATGCCTGTCAAGAACGAAACATATAAGCTACAATGCTGGTAAATGTAACATTAGCGGTGATGTCACGTGTAAAACTCCAAGATATACATATACTTCCCGGTATGTTTGCCAATAATGAGCACGTCTGTTTATAAACCAGGAAGGAAAGCAGCACATTCAATGTTGTAGCACCAATACTATGGTCACGTGTTATTAATTCTTACCGAACCGGTAAATTGATCACCATCCACAACAGCGCAGACTAGCTTTATAATATGTCATCTTGTTTCGAGGATTTATTTTCCTGAAAATGTGTGTAAAGTTGTTGATTCCGTTGAACAGTCTCTCGTGAGCCTCGTTATTTTATACTCTACCACCACGTGAAAATATATGATAAAACAAAATCAGCATTTATTAGGAAAACGTGCCGGAAATATATCCATGAAGGTGGTTGCATCAGTTCTGGGTTTGTTTTGGATACGTCTGTTTAAACAGACATCCTTGTAATAATAGTTGGTAACTTGCTTCAAATTTGCGTTTCAAAGTAACCATCGTAGTGTGATAGCGTAGTAACACATCATCTTACCAGTACCACCATATACATCATGTGAATAAAATGTCAATAAGGGAAAAAGGCTCAACCTAGTCAGCCGAGCACAGAAATCAGAAACACTACGACACAACTCCCCTGAGCAATGCCCACACAAACGCATCCCAGGTAAGTGCCCCTAGTTAATGCATGTTTACAAAATCGAACTGTCTATAAGCCTATTTGACAAATCAATGGTGACTTTATAAACATAAATGTAGCTAATAAATTGTTATTTTCTAAGACTGTTTGCCGATCCCTAATATAAACGTATCAAAAATTCTATTCCAGGCAGCCGTCTGTCACGTAGCAAGATTGAATCGTATGTTTTCTATCACATCTTTCCTCGATCACTTTTGTCATATTGATCGACTTGAAAGTAGATGTGATGTTAATTAAACAACATTCAATCGGGTTAATTGACCAACAGTTTTCTCAGTGAAATGAAATAATTATCCAGCGCTAGTAACTTTGCTGTAACATATCATTTGTTTCTTACGGAAGTGTAAGCGGATGGACACCAATGTAATTAATCTCGGGTCGGAATAATATCGAAATGTGTAATTACCAACTCATTCCAGGATACAGATTATATAGCCAAAGTACATTTTTGTACTATACTTAAGTGTTGTGAACTTTTTACGGTGATCTATCCAATTCTAATTTAAATTATAGTTCTTTCTTTGACTGAACACATCTATTCGATTAAGCAATACATGACGAATGACAAAAAAACAATAGCTTGCGATTGTTGGGTTACTGAATATAGACCGCAAACTGAACACAATGGTATTATTGCCAACCTTGAGTTTACGCCTGGAAATTTAATATACTGGCTGGGTTTTGCCAATCGCCAACGCGGAACTTGATATACTTGTCTATTCATTCGAATGCTTTGAATTGACAGGTTGACAAGTAGTTAAGACTTTTCATTATCATTTGCGGTCACTTATTTCTGTCGTAGTAAATTTATTTGCAAATAACGCGTGTTATTGCATAATCAACGAATATAACCATCCAGCACAAAGATACATAAAAAGATGAAATCAAATCGGTAAAGAAGCTTAGAGTTGTACAAGCACCACATATCAACATTGTTCAAGGTCAATTTCGCAGTGATGTTGACATGAAAACAATGTCCGAATACCGAATAACGCTTAATTCAATATATTAATTTGTAAGTGTTATAATCGCACTACATTCAATACTCACTAACTTTGAAAGTTTGAATTCAAGCATGGCATTACGCAGACACGATAATCACTTTAAATTCGTATGTTCAGGTTAATTTAAGTGTTCTAGACCGACATTAGTTCTAACCACTTTATCTTTGACATACCACATTGTTATCTATGATACATCTGACAATATTACAAGCATGCATTGACATCGGTTCATTTATTAAAGACCATTACGGTCACATTGCTAGCAGGTAAGCCGACATACCATCTCAGATAAAAAAATCTGTCAGGAATTACACCTTCGACATCCCACTCTGATGACATCAGAGATAACTTTCAATCGTAAGTTCTTACTTTGTCGGATCGGATGACTATTATAATTGCGTTTTATTACCAACTTCACCTACTAATGTAGCGAAAAGGCATATGGTCTGTAATTGTTCCAACAAAGGCAAAACAGTAAATTAATACGTAGTTCATTGACCCTGCCATTTCTTTCAATTTAAAACGACAATTGAAGTGTATGAATAAGGTAAACGAGATTTTCAATATTTGAAGAAGATATATAATATGTTGTTGTTGATTTAATTGGACTTACAGATTTATGAATGCCTTTTTAAAAATGTATCAATATACTAATAGGGGCTATTGAAAATACCCAGACCGGTAACAAGCGAACGTATATATCTTCGTTGAGTCTCTGCAGGTACTAATGCTTTCAAAAAGAGTTATTTCCGGTCAAAATTTCAGGCAGTTTTCCGAGGTGAATAGTCCTTGGAATAAAAAAAATAGTAAGCTGTAAACGGTTGAGCCTATCGTTCTCTTTCGATTAAATATCCTTTTTTAAAATTGTGTAATAAATAAAAAAAAACTTTTTTTAAAAAAACAAACAAAGGGAACTAAGAAATACGCTCTACTCCGATTTACGTGTCACTAGCCAATTGATTGCAAGCGTTTGCGAGATTTCCATGCGCACATTGCACATGGAAGATGTTTTAAGAATCATCAAAAATAAAGGTGAAATGTTCATTTAAATAGCCGGTTTATCATGACAGTACTCGATCTCCGATGAAATTGGTCTTTAATAGACATTTTACGTAGTTTTACAATGCTATCAACACTCAGATCATACCAGATGCTTGAACGTAAGTAGGCTTCAATTCGTTCCATGTCAACAATGCAAATCAATAATTCCATGACTCAATGTAAAGCTTGTCAAAGCAATGTTTATGAGATTATTTTGTTACTGTCAGTGTGTATAAGACTTATGAACCAGTTAGTTTCATTCACAGCACCCAAGCCCCGAGGGAAGGGCGCTCCGGGATTTTTAGTTGTCAAAATCAACAACCCTTCTACGGCCTGTGGGGGAAGCTGATGGTAAAATCTCCCGCATTTCCCCGACATCTACCAGTAAATATTGTCTCTAGGCTATTGGTTTTCGCAGAAAAAATCCTAAATTTCCCCTGCCTTGCGAGGGGAGCTGGATGGTCAAAACATGGCCGTCTCTCTGGCTATCCGCCATGGATCCTTGTGGTTGGGGGGACTGTGGATGCAACTGACTGGTGCATTAATTATTTGTGGTGGACAAACTTGTGTACTAGGAGGGTCAATACGTTGTTATGTAATATCTTCGATTTTCCAAGGACAAGGACGAAAGACAAACATGGGAGGCTGTAAATTATCTATATTCAGAATATAAATAAACCATCTTATAGTACAAGGTACGTCTTTTATTGAATTGGAATCAAATAATGACAATTTGATTGATTGACATGTGTGCTGTATAAAGATTACAATTCACAATGATTGCATGCATATATTATCTCCCTTGGATAATACATAGCAACTGGGGCCCGTGTCTATATCTACAAAAATAGCCTAGCAGTTTATCTAATATCTATTAAATACCCATATAGGCAATGCCTTAGTTCATATTATGTATATTATGGTTTCAATTTGAGTGTCACATATCATTCTGACTCTAGATTATATAAAGATACATAACGTGGTAGATGTTTCTATCAGCAAAATTACGACGATAATGCAGTAATTTGGCATTTAATGTACATGTACACTCATTGAGATATTATATCACAACACGAAGTTCATTATGTAGTGTTCAACACTCAAGTAAATAGTTTTTTTAATTGATGTACAAGAACCTAATATTAAAATAGAATTTGATATCACAAAATAAAACAACTGCATAATGCGATACCGTAACATGATATAAAGAATAGTAATATTATACTGAGTTTTAGATTTTCTTGGATATTGGAGATCATTGACCAATCCCACTCACAGACAAACACTAAATAACTTCTATGCATGTACGAGGGACTCAGTCGATCGCAATCCAACAAATACCTTTCTTTTAATATCGGTTGTATATTGGTCTTGTATAAAATATACTTCGTACGAAAGATTATTTGTCTCAAACTTACAATTTATACTGGCCGGAGCTATTCATTTTATGTACAAACGGTGTTTTTAGTTAATGTTTTGTTCTTATTACCTTAAACTAATATTGACATACAACATAAAATACACGTAATATTATCAAAGAACTGCATTTTTCGTGTATGTACATGTACGAGTAAGTATAATAAACTCACAAAGTTTCTTGATTGTCTCTCGTCGACTATATTTCTACAACAGTTACTGCTCCGTACACATGTACTGTGAATTGTCGCATGCATGTAATATTGTAACAAAAACTAATTTTCAAATTACTTCAAGTCAAAGCGCAACAAATGAAAAAGACTTGTTGAGAACTTATTATTTTGCCAGACATTTTCCGGGCATGTTTTGCCTGCACTACGTGTGTATATTATTTCAGCATGTGCCTAGGATGACGCCCATGAAGCAGTTTTTCATTAAGCAAGTAATGTTGTAGAAAATGAAAAAAGAAACATTTTACATCCAGGCAACAATTGTGTAAGGTGCAATTAGATTATGTTATTATCGTGATTGCGTCTTTGGGTCGCGTTTTATGATGTACGCTTTTATTGAGATTGAAACAGACGGGCGATGCTCAAAGGCAACAGCGTCTTCGGCCGATTAAAATTGCAGTGTAGTGTAATTGCAGACAGCCGAATGAAATCGCATACCTTTATTGCTGGAGGTTTTATTCTAGTGTAGATGTAGAACGACGTTCAGCACAGTCATCTGAGTGGTTTACGCGTGGATATATTGCAATTTTCTGTGGAGAGCAAGTTTGTTAAAGTTGTTAATTTATTCCAGTAAATCCGGTTGAATCAGCTTCCGACGGTACGTGACTGTACGGTTGTCAAAACCAATAAAAGCCTTAATGAAAGAATGAAATAGCTGAGTGCATGTACGGTTCAGTGAAGATATTGACCAGTATGACTGACCCTACATTGACCCGTAGAATGTCATTTTACATAGCATTGTAATTCAGTACGTGTCATATCAATAACTTAGACGGGTTTTTGTAGCAACGATCAAGAATAAGAAAGGAGCGGGGTCATGTTTTCTTGTAAACACGTACTAATAAAGTATATACCTAATCATTTCTTGTATCACACCCTGAGATTAGGGCGGACAGTAAGTGGTATATATGTATTGATAGCATGACAGGAAATTGAGCAATTTGTATAAGATCTGATTTACAACACCGTATAAACACATAGTGTTTGATACATCGTGTTGATCGCACTAACAATGCCATAGAGGGTTCAATAAAGTGTCAGTTTTTCTAACTGTTTTGTATATAACGGCCAATCAGTGAAACCATTATAATCAGAAATCCATTCTAGCCTCTCCTGATACCGTATTTGGTTTAACAAATGAACAAGGATACTGATATCTGACTGTACGACGAATATTTACAGGACGTGTTCTATAGTTTAGCGTTTTACAAATCTATATGACCTGAACACTTGAGATGTCCGGGTGGATATGATGGCAATAACGCCGACTGTGTGTCGGGACACTTCGAAAATACAAAGGTGCGCCAGTTAGTAATCGGGCGGATATTGGATGCATTTGTGGCATATGCACGTTGACCAAATAAAATGCAGATTAAACTATTCGGTTGCAATCCTTTTTTAAGAAATATGGTTACTGTTGTAGCACTTTGGACTTATTTCACTTCATATTAGATCTAAATAGTATAATATTGATGATAATAATATTGAAGAAGACTTTCAAAGAAAATCCACCTTATGATGGACTAGCTATATAAGGCAACATTACATAATTTACAAACGATTACATCCCAGCTGTCAAAAATCCAACTTATGGTGGTTCCACGTGTGCTTATTTAAAATTACAGCCTCAAAATTCATTTCGTTTGTCCTGTCGGCGAAAATCTTCGTTATTACTAACATGGAATAAAACCTTAAAGCTAAATCCTTTGTTCTCCCCGGTAACTAAATGACAAAAATAGAACTAAGTAATTGTGGAAATGTGATTTTGCCTGTAACCACCATTTACTATCAGTCTACTGTTTAGTTCTTTATCATATTATGTAAGGAGTTTTATTTTGGTCATGATGATATATATTCGGGGTTATCCTCTGTCACCTTTATTCATGTTAAAAACCGTCCATCCAGGTAAAATACCGGACTAAATAATTAAAATAACGTTCCTTGGCACCTAAGCGTAAATGATGAAAACGCGTTTGTATTCTATTCGACAGAATAATGACTGATGACTAGAAACAAGTCGCATTGTTTCTATGAGTTATGAGAATATAAGAATATGTGGATGCGACAAATCTACTTCAATAGTTGGTTGTGGTCCATGGGTAGAACGACGCGTGATGTTGTTTGTTGCCGAACAAAAATGTGTGTAGTTTGTAATTCTTCCTCAAAGGAAAATCGTTAAACTATTGATGAAGAGACATGGATGTGGTCATATAAAGTATTTGTGGAGATGTGTTGATATGTAGAAACGGGCATGCTATTCCAAGTGTTTAAAATTCCAATAACGGCTTTCGCATGTCCTGGTATATCCGTTGATAGAGCATTTATCTATTGCCTGGGTTCGAGTCTGGGAATGGGCTGCTTAATGGGTGTTCTGTACAAATAGCAGTAAATGTTGTTAGTGAAAGCTATGCAATACTTCCGGGTAATCAATTCTGATTAAAATCTTTGCGAGTTCTTGAAGTCGCCGTAAGTAGCCTTGACCTTGTCATTGTTCGGATGTAATAGCATAGGAAGACAAAAACACACAGGTTCCACGTCGTTTACAACCATTTAACGAGTCAATGCAAATAATGCCTGTTAAGAACGAAACATATTAGCCACAATGCTAGTTAATGCAACATTAGCCGTCATGCGACGTGTAGAACTCCACGTTAAACATACACTTCCTGGTATGTTTGCCAATAATGGCACGTCTGTTTCTAAACCAGGCAGGAAAACAGCACATTCCATCTTGGAGCATCCCGTTCTAACATCAATAATGTGGACACGTGTTATTAATTCTTACCGAACCGGTAAATTGGTCATTAAGGGGTTAAACCATCCACAACAGCACAGCCTAGCTTTATAATATATCATGTTGTTGAATATGTTTATTATCCTGAAAATGGATTTAAAGCTGTTTATTTTGTTGAACAGTCGCTCTTGGGCCTCGGGGTATTTGTTTTATGCTGTACCACGTAGACTCGGTGAAAATGTATATTATGAAAACAAAACAAAATAAGCATTTATAAGGCAAACGTGCATTAAATATTTCCTTGAAGATTTTTGCATCGGTTCTGTTATTCTTTGAATACGGCTGTTTAAACACAAATGCTTGTAATAGTAATTGGTACCTTGCTTCATATTTGCGTTTCTAAGTAGCCATCGTAGTGTGATAAAGTAGTAACACATCATCTTACCAGTACAACCATATACATCATGTGAAGAAAATGTCAATTAAGAAAAAGCAGTCGCGACAACCCACTACTAATACTATTCGTCGTCACAAAGTGTTTTCAATTAGTCGATTGGTCATTCTGCCATCACCGTTAACGTAAATCCACAATCTATTACTGTGATTAGGGGTTCAACTACGTATAACCCCCTGCAATGTTTACATGTTACATTGTTGTACATACAGCAGTATGTAAGAAAGAATAGGATTGTACAGTTATGAAAATGTCATTTTCGTCGACTAGTAAAATGGATGGAATTACAGAAAACGTATCGCTTGAAATGTGTGAATATTCATGCGCGTTAAATGAGTTGTCGGTCAGCATCGTTCCGGGATATTACTAACTGCAGCCAATAAAACCAGATTGTAAATGACATATTGGCTAGCATGTCTCGCCCTCACTCAATTTTTATAACAGCTGGCAAATGATCTTCCAATGATATCTGGACTATTGACACGACAAGACAACTTGCTGTTTAAAACACCATGCCTGTATAATAAAACCGTATTGAAGTTAGATTATCACACCTGTATTGTATGAATAGTACATTTTTATGATATGAACTTTCCTCAATGCCAGTACGTTTGTAGTTGATAATATTGCATTTGAATTCAAACTTCAATATAATGTTTTTTTTATCAAATTATCGAACATTTAAACACAAAAAGTTTTTAAAACATTCAGAACAAATGAAAATTCTAAAATAAGAAGACAGGAATGCTTACTATAATAAAATATAATTAAACAAATAATTCCTTTCAATAACTATATCACATCCCTTCTTTCAAATCTGGTACAAAATTAAGTGCCCCTAGTTAATGCATGTTAACAACATCTGTAAGCCATTGTGATCAATAAATGTTGACTTTAAAAACATAAATGTAGCTAATAAACTGTTATTTACCAAGACTGTTTGCCGATTCCTAATTTGAACGGATCAAAAATCTACTATGAACCACCGTCTGACACGTCGCGAGACTGGATCGTATTTTCTCTATCACATCTTTCTTCGATCACTTGTGTCACATTGGTTGATTTGAGAGTAGATGTGATGTTAATTAAACAACACTCTATCACGTTAATTGACAACAGTTTTTCTCAGTGAAATGAACTCATTACTCAGCGCTAGCAACTCTGCTATGTAATATCATTGATTCATACGGAAGTGGAAGCAGATGGACATCAATGTAATTAATCTCGGGCCAAAATAATATTGAAACGTTAATTATCAACTTATTCCAAGTTACAGATTATTTAAGTACATTTTTGTGATTACTACATTTACGTGATTTGAAATTTTCACAGAGATCTATATTTTTCTAATCTAAATTATAGTTCTTCCTTTGACTAAACACATGAATTCGGTTAGACAATATATTGCGAATGGCAAAAAAAACAGTGGGTAATTTGCTGGGTTACTGAAAAAAGGCCACAATTAAGCTAAACATATTGGTATCATTGCCAACCTTGTGCTTACGCCTGAAAGATAACATACACACACTGGGTATTGCCAATCACTAACGCGGAACTTGATATACTTCTCTATTTATTTGAATGCTTTGAATTGACAGGTTGACAACTCGTTAAGCCTTTGCATTACCATTTGCTAGCTCTGATGTCGATTGTAGTTATATATTGGCAGATACCGAGTGTCATTACGGCGGCAACGAATGTAAAGATGTGAAACAAAGATACCTAGCTGGATAAAATCAGACAGAAAGGATGCTTAGATTTCTAATAGCACCATTTTTTTATTTAGTTCTATTTCATTGTCGCAATGGTATTGACATGAAAACAGTGTCCGAATACACAATAACGCCAAAGCATCGTTCAAGGAACTTAATCCGGTGTACGTGTCGTTCGGTATTCAGATGTTGATGAATACATATTTGTTTTGAATTCACTACATTTGTAAGTTAGATTTCTAACACACCATTACTCTGACATGAATATCAGTTTCAATTCGTATGTACAGCTCCATTTATGTGTAACAGAGAAAAACGTCGAACCATTTTATCTGTGACCCAAGCTATTGCTATCTTTGAGACACCGGGCAATATTACAATACATAGATTGATATCTATATACTTATTAAAGACCTTCAGTGTCATATTACTAGATGATTAGCCGACCAACAATCTCAGGGAATCCCCATGTCAGGAGTTGAAACTTCGACCTCTCACTCTTATGACAGAGTTAACTTTCTATCGTAAATTCTTACATCGCAGAATGGCTATAATAATTGCGTTGTCTTACTAACTTCACCTACTTGTACAATGTAGTGGCATATGGTCTCTGCAAGGTCGATTGTAATTGTTTCAACAAATGCAAAACAGTAAATGTATACGATGGTCGTTGACCCTGCCTTTCTATCAATTAAAAAACCCACAAGTGGAGTGCATGAATAACATATTGTTACAAACGAGATTTTTTAAGACTTGAAGAACACATCGACTATGTTTTTGTTTATTTAATTGGACATAAAAGATTTATGACTATCTAGTTAACAATGTAGAAATATTTTTATAATGGTTTCAATTTGAGTGTCACATATCATTCGGAAACTAGAATCTTTATATACATACATAATGTAATGGGTGTTTCTATAAGTAGAATTACGACGACAATGCAGAAATTTGGCATTTAGTGTACACTCTTTGAGATTAAATATCAAAACACGACGTTCATTATGGCGTGCTCAACGTTCAAGTCAACGTTCTTTTTTATATTGATAAACAACAATCTAATATAAAAAATAGAATTTGATATCACAAAAACATAATTATTGTTCTATGCGATACTGTAACATGAAACATTGGATAGTAATATGCTGAGTTTCAGATTTTCTTGGATATCGGAGGTCATTGACCAATTTCAGTCACAGACAAACTAGATAACTACTATACATGTACGACGGACTCATTCGATCGCAAACTTACAAATACCCTTTTTTAAAAATTGGTTATATATTTGTCTTGCATTAAATGTACTTCGTACAAAATTTTATTTTGTTTCGAAAGGTACATTTGTATACTGACCAGAGCTATTCATTTGAAGTACAAACAGTATGTGCTGTTAATGTTTAGTTCGTGTTACCTTCAACTAATATTGGCATACAATGTGTAATACGTATACAACGTACAACTATAAAATAGCGGCATTCTTTTGTGTTTACATGTACGAGTAAATATAATAAACTGACTTAGTTTCTTGATTGTCTCTCATGGACTTCTACATCTACAACAGTTACTGCTCCGTACACATGCACTGTGAATTTGGCATGCATGTAATATTGTAACAAATACCAATTTTCAAATTACTTGAAGTCAAAGCGCAACAAATGTAATCAAAGGACATTATTTTGCCAGACATTTTACGAGCATGCTTTCCCTGCATTTCATAAGTATATTATCTAAACATGTGCCTTTGATGACGTCCAAGAAGTAGTTTTTCATTAAGAAACTAATGTTGTAGAAAATGAAAATAGAAACATTTTATATCCAGGCAACAATTGTGTAAGGTGCAATTAGATTATGTTATCATCGTGATTGCGTCCTTGGGTTGTGTTTAATGATGTACGCTTTTATTGAGATTGAAACAGACGGGTCTATGCTAAAAGGCAAAAGCGTGGACAGACCAATTGAAATTTCTGTGACGTTTGTAGTTGTAGACATTCGATTGAAAGCATACACCTTAACTCAATAAGGTTTTATTCTAGTGTATTGCAGTTCAGCACAGTAACGTTGTAAATATTGAGTGCCAGCATGTTATTGGTGTGTGTTTGGTACGATGTGCTATGCCCATCCTTGTCACTGGTGTATGTCAGGGAACCCATGCGAGGAGACGTTGTCATTTTCTGCGGAAGAGCCAGATTGTTTAAGTTATAAACTAATTCCAGGAAATCCGGTTAAGTCCGTTTCTGACGGTATGTGTCTGTATACGGTTGTCACTACCCATTTCAACCTTTATGTAAGAATGGATAAGCTGAATGCGTTAACGGTTCAATGACAACATTGACTAGCACCACTAACCGTACATTGACCCGTATAACGTCTTTCAACATATCACTGTAATTCAATACGTGTCATATCTATAACTTATACGGGATATTTTAGCGTAGATCAAAGAATAAGAAAGAAGCGGGTCATGGTTTCTAGTAAACAAGTACTAAATAAAGTATATATGCTATCATTTCTTGTAGCACACCCTGAGATTAGGGCGGACAGTAAGTGGTATATATGTATTGATGGCATGACAGGAAATTAAGCAGTTTGTATAAGATCTGATTTACAGCACCGTATAAACACATAGTGTTTGATACATCGTGTTGATCGCACTAACAATGTCATAGAGAGTTCAATAAATTGTCAGTTTTTCAGGCTGTATTGTATACAACGGCCAATCAGTGAAACCATTATGATCCGAAATCCATTCTAACCTTTCCTAACACTGTATGTGGCTTAACAAGAGAGCGACGATACTCACACCTAACTGTATGTCGAACGTTTACAAGACGTGTTCAATAGTTTATAGATTTACAAGTGTATATTATCTGTACCCGATGGCTAAGCACCGTACAGACGCCGACCAGTAGATCGAGTACCAAAACCCATGTAAAGCATAATGCTAGCTGTGTGTCGGGACACTTCGAAAATACAAAGGTGCGCCAGTTAGTGATCGGTTGGATAACTGGAAATTGGTTGCATTTGTGGCATATATGCATTGTCAAAATAACGTGCATATTTAACTAATAGGGTAATAATAATGTTGAAGAAGACTTTCAAAGAAAATTCACCTGATGATGGGACTAGCTATATAAGGCAACATTACATAATTTACAACCATTACATCCCAGCATTTAAACATCCAACTTATGGTGGTTCCATGGGTGCTTATTTAAAATTACAGCCTCAAAATTCATTTCGTTTGTCCTGTCGGCGATAATCTTCGTAATTACTAACACGAAATAAAACCTTAAAGCTAAATCCTTCGTTCTCCCCGGTAACTAAATGTCATAAATAGAACTAAGTAATTGTGAAAATGTGATTTTGTCTGTAACCACCAATTACTATGAGTCTACTGTTTCGTTCTTTATGTGAGGTGTTTTATTTAGGTCATGATGATATATATTCGGGGTTACCTCTGTCACATTTAGTCATGTTACATGTAAAAACCGTCCATCCAGGTAAAATACCGGAATAAAGTAGCGTTCTTTGGCACCAAAATGTGAATGATGTAAACGCGTTTATATTTAATTCGACAAAATAATGACTGATGACTGGAGTATATGAATGCGACACATCTACTTCAATAGTTGGTTGTGGTCCATGGGTAGAACAACGCGCTCATTACCCATGATGTTGTTTGTTGCTCCTATTGGCGAGAAAACCAAGCTTTTCAAAAATGTTTGTGATTTGTAATTCTTACTTATAGAAAATCGTTAAACAATTGATGAAGAGACATGGATGCGGTGATATAAAGTATTTGTGGAGATGTGTTGATATATAGAAACGGGCATGCAAGAGTTTAAAATTTCAATAATAGCTTCCGCATTGTTGAAAGAGCATTTATCTATTGTCGGGGTTCGAGGCTGGGAATGGACTGCTTAATGGGTGTTCTGTAGAATTAGCAGTAAATGTTGTTAGTGATACTTCCATGTAATCAATTATGATGCAAATCTTAGCGAGTTGTAGAAGTCGTGTGAGTAGACTTGACCTTGAAATTGTTCGGATGTAATAACAAAGGAAGGCAAAAACACACAGGTTCCACGTCGTTTACAACCACTTAACGGGTCAATGCAAATAATGTTTGTCAAGAACGAAACATATAAGCCACAATACTAGTTAATGCAACATTAGCCATCATGCGATGTGTAGAACTCCACGTTAAACATAAACTTCTTTGTGTGTTTGCCAATAATGGCACGTCTGTTTCTAAACCAGGAAGGAAAACAGCACATTCCATCTTTGAGCATCCCATTCTAACACCAACGCTGTGGACACGTGTTATTAATTCTTACCGAACCGGTAAATTGGCCATTAAGGGGTTAAACCATCCACAACAACACAGACTAGCTTTATAATATATAATCTTGTTTCATGGGTTTATTTTCCTGAAAATGTATTCGAAGTAGTTTATTCGGTCGAACAGTCGCTCTTGACCCTCGGGGTACAGTATTTGTTTTATGCTGCACCGCGTTGACTCGGTGAAAATATATATTATGAAAACAAAAACAAAATAAGCATTTATAAGGAAACGTGCATTAAATATGTTCTTGAAGATTTTTGCATCGGTTTTGTTTTTCTTTTGATACGGCTTTTTTAACACACATGCTTGTAATAATAATTGGTAACTTGCTTCATATTTGCGTTTCAAAGTTACCATCATAATGTGATAAAGTAGTGACACATCATCTTACCAGTATCAACATATACATCATGTGCATAAAATGTCAATTAAGGAAAAGGCAGTCGCAACACATCATTACTAATAATGTCCGTCATCACAAAGTGCTTTTAATTAGTCAATTGGTCAATCTGACATCATCGTTAACCTAAAACTGTCGTTAGGGGTTCAACTACGTTTTACCCCCTGCAATGTTTACATGTTACGTTGTTGTACATACAGTAGCCTGTAAGAAAAAGAATAGGATTGTACAGTTATGTAAATGTCATTGTCGTCGACTAGTTAATTGAAATTACAGAAAACGTTTCACTTGAAATGTGTGAATATTCATGCGCGTTAAATGAGTTGTCAGAGCATCGTTCCTGGTTATTGCTAACTGCAGCCAATAAAACCAGATTGTAAATGACATATTGGCTATCATGTCTCGCCCTCACTCAATTATTATAACAGCTGGCAAATGATCTTCCAATGATATACAGACTATTGACACGACGAGGCACCTAGCTGTTTTAATCTCAATGCCTGTGTTATAAGACTGTATTGAAGTTAGAGTATCACCCCTGTGTTGTACGAAGAGTGCATTTTCATGATATAAACTAAGTGGGAGGACATTTGACAATTAGAGAAAGACGAGGGACACACAGGGGCAAAGAAACCCACAAACGCACTATAACATGATTCTAAGTACATGTGCTATTTTAGAAGGTATAATACCCGCCATAGCCATAACTTTCTGATTTCTGTGCTCGGGTAGTTAGGTTGAGTGCTACATTCCCTGTCAGATTTACTTAGTCCTTTTTCAGTGTGGTATTGATGCAAAGTCGACCACTATGGTACAAAGAATGAGCATGGCAATAAACGAGTGAAGTGTGCATTGAGACACGTACACCTGAGCATTGAAGCAGTTAAATTCACTTGTAGCACCCATCCTGAGAATGTTAACTTATTGGATTCACATTATTGTCAATTAATTACCAATAAATCGACCATACCGTTCATACAAATGTTAATTGCATGTTTGTAATCCCGACACACTGTTTCCCTGTTCCGTTAGAGGCTGGTGCTACGATAAAGCTGAATAAAAACATAACACTGGGACAGAACACATGATGCACGACGCCAGTATCCGTTCCGTCAATATAGTTTTTGTTAAAAAGACTAGAAGCGATTTAGGTAAATACATGCAAAAACAGTTTAATATATTAATTTTAGATTCAATTACATAAATGTCTAGTTTCTGCATGTGTATGCATTTTCAGTTTTAATGAGTGACCCTCCATTTGACCTCCTTAAGATTCGATCTCATTGATGTCAGTATTCACTAATTGCATGCCATTATTGACTGAAAAATTCGTCGAACTACGTCAATGACATTACAAAAATTTAGCAGGTGAAGCCCATAGCTACACGTAAGTTGTGTAGAAAAGTTATGAAGCACCTTGTTTGCAGGCCATCGAAATGAGTATAGCTTCACAATCCATTCTGCTACAAATAATCTTGTATGTAACAAGAAATGATGTCAGCCGTGTGTGTGCCAATGCAGCCATGGTGACGATTACGGTCAATGGCATGTTTCGACCAAATGTTTTCTTGGACTTAGTTTTATATTATCTTATCTATAATATAATGCAATCCATTAACCAATTTGCAACAATGTTGGCAACGTAATAAAGATTTCAGAGCATTTGTCCGCTAACTTTCGGGACACCTAAACACTTAAAGCATTACGGTCGCCAACATCTTGCTAAATGGATTGTGTCTTGGAACAAGCTTCTTGAACAATCGCTTAAAGTGTCTCAGACTTTGATTTGTTGCTTAGTTTTTACGTGATAAAACACTAAATGGACAAATTTACACCCAATTACTTAATACATTTGCCAAACCTCTTCGTATTACTCGTATGAATGGACACAATCAATAAAATATCAATTGATCTTTTTCGCTAGAAAACCATCCATTATGATGTTTTTGGATTAAGATCAAAATCCCGTCTATTGCTAGAATTCGCCTGGTGTTATATGTCCGTTAGAGGTATCGAGTTCAAATCATATTGCGGCATACCTAGTCGTTACAAATGGTACCGGTATCGTACATACAAATACATGTCATTTGTATAGCCAAAAATTATGAAATCATATTCTATTGCGCTCACAATTATTAATTATACATTCACTTAAAACATTCAATTTAAAACCTGGATTCTAGAAACTAGATTTAGTCATATGATAAAGAGAACACTCATTGCCGATGAAACTGCCTATACAAATAAGTTTTCAAATATGCTCTGAACCTGGTTTCACTTTTGATGTCTTTGAGATAGTTTGGTAGATCGTTCCACCATTTGGGAACAGTGACGGCCATAGATCTGTCCGCTAATTTTGTTCGCCGTCTAGGAATGTGAAAGTGAGTGTCATTTTGTGATCGTAGTCTGTACCCTTGCCGAATAGGATCAAACATTGTCTTTAGATACGATGGAGCTGTACCCATAATGACACGGAATAAGATTAACAGAACTTTGAACATTACCCTAGCCTTAACTGGAAGCCAGTGTAATTCTGTCAGTTGATCTGCACTGGATTTGTCATAAGAAACATTCATGACAACTCTTGCGGCATGATTTTGGACTCGCTGAAATATTTTCATCTGATAGGCTGGAATTTCAGTGAATAAGGCATTGCAGAAGTCAAAATAGGAATGAACCAGTCCATGCACTAATGTTTCAGTAGACTTTTGTGTGAGATGTTTACGTATAGCTTGAAGATTCCGTAGCTGCACATGAGCTATCTGACATTTTTTCTGAATGCGGCAGTCAAAGTTAAGTGTATTGGACATGACTACACCAAGATTTCGAACCTGATTCACACATTTTAAATCACATCCACCAGTATTATATCAATGAGGCAGCTGTTAAGTTGTTGAATAACAATTGTCTCTTCCTGAGAATTTCCTGATTGTAATTTAAAAGCAATCTTATGGTCATCTGCGTAATCATAGAGATCGGCTGGATACTTCTGGACAAGCCGAATGAGAGCCGTTATATAGAGAGTAAATATCGCTGGCCCAGTACAAGGACCCTGTGGAACACCAAACCTCAATGGTTCAGTCTCCGATGCTGACTGTTCGACTAAGACTTTCATTGTTCTGTTTGTGAGATAGGATTCAATCCATTCTAGGGGAGTATTATGAATACCAAATTCGTCTTGTAGGATTTTAATCAATATTGGGATATCAATGGTATCGAACGCTGCACTTAAGTCGATCATGACTACGATCCTAATCTGGTTTTTATCTACGGTTTCCAAAAGATCATTATACATTTTGACCATAGCTGTTTCCACCCCATAGTATTTTCTATATGCACTTTTGTAAACTGGAAGGAGATTGTTATCCTCAATATGCTTGGTGATTTGGTTTAATGCAGCTTTTTCAAGAATCTTGGAGAGAAATGTTAAATTTGACACCGGACGATAGTTTTTCAGTTCAAGCGGCTGCCCTTTCTTTTTTAACAAGGGTTTAATCACAGCACTGCTTAAACTCGGCGTCGGTAGGTCCATTTACTGATGGTTCGTCTGACTTAGTTACATCCATAATATACTGTTGATCAATGGGACTTAAAACGATAATTATATGAAAATCTTTGTTGCTAGAAAACTTCTGTAATAGATACAGTACTCGTTTTCGTTCAGTACTGTATATCTAGTCCTCCTGTCTATGTCTGTACATGTATATTTTTGACAGCGCGTATGAATACACAAATATAGTGATTAGACGCCTCATTTGCATAGTTATTACATTTTTGAGCAGTGTAATATCGTTTTTATTAAATGAGCTTTTTTAAACTCCCACACCTTGGTTTATGTGATAAAGTTCCTTTCCGATACACTTGTATTACGCTTATGTTAAGGTGGTTCGTTTCAATGTGCACGTATTATCCAATTTGCCTAATTTAAAAATCGGTCGCCAACATACGTGAATGATCTCCCTTGATTAAGTGATTGTTAAAAGACCGATTCCATCATTGATTTCTCTTACAAATAAGACACATAATTTACTGTATATGAAGACAGTTTTATGGGGTGTTTTTTAAACTTTTTATTAAACGTTTAAATATAAAACAATAGTTATGTATCTATGTTATTACTAAGTATTACGAGTATTGTTCTGTTTACGTTCTTGAACTTTGCATGTGTTTTTGGATGCTAACACTGTTTCTTAACATTGTTTAAATTATATAAAATTTACCTTAAAGTTTCCAGTTTTCCTTGCCTGTATTAATAGCTGTACTATTTTAAACCCTTCCGCCAGGATCGACGGAATTCTATACATGAGGAGGAAGATCCACATCAATGTCTTTGAAACACTTGTATTGTATACTTTATATACATGTATTGTGTACAGTTATAAACAATGTACATGTATATTGTTTACAAATTCATATTGTACTATATACATGTATTGTATGATTATATACACAACGATCTACACTGCGGCACGTGCGGTCTTGTGGCTCTGTGTGGTTTTGTGGTTGACGTGCTGTATACCACATTTGTTTATGAGGATGTTTACGTAAATATATTGCCATTCATGATTACCGTCTGGTCGCCGTGTTTTTCTTATGTAATTTCCTGTTCTGTTTCAATATTAATATACAATATATCACTTTTAATACCGGTACACTGGATATTTTATGGATTCAATGAAAACTAATTTTGATATTAGTTGCCACATGATTTACGAATCTTAAAAAAGGAGCTTGCGGCTGCAAATAAACATTTAAAAGACTTCATGTCTGTATACCTGAAATGAAAGGAATAGATTTAAGATAACTCGATCAACTTTAAAGTTTAATACCGATCCTAACTAAAGATTTTAGTTTACATGAAACATGGTATAAGAGTATAATGCACAAGTCAGTTGCATCCACGGCCCCCACCCAAGGAATGGGCCGGGATTTTGACCTGCGGGGGACAGCTGATGGTAAAATATCCGGTATTTCCCCGGCCCCATACCCCGTGGTATACAGGAAAATTTCGGCTACGCACGAAACAAATCTTAACAGTTCCCCGGCCCTGTGGGGGAAGCAGGAATGTAGAAACACCGCCGTCTCCCTGACTATTCCCCGTGGAAAGTTTTGTTTTGTCAAACTCAGCTTTTGAACAAGTCAAATAACTAAAGTCATACTTTCTACAACTTGAACATGTTCACACAATACACAGGCGAAAATGAAACATTAATAACGCGCCAGTTGTGTTTGCGAAAAATACGTTTAGGTGAAGTCACATTTGTTATTATAATTATAAATGAGTCTTTGACACTGTCCTGAAACTTGATCTACCACCTGCTAGATTGGAAAATCAAATTTATTTAATGTGTGACTTTGACTGTTTAATTGGTGTTATTGACTTGTCTACAAAGCCAAAGGGTACTGGCGGGAGACATCAAGTTTCTAAACCAAATGTTAATTACATTATTGACCTTAAACCCAAGTACACATTACATAGAAATAATAAACATCCTATGGCATCGTATGTACTATACTTATTATTTCAAATTTATCCATACTGCCCATTTACCCATTAGCACGATAACATGATAACATCTAACGCGAATCTTGTATCAAATGAACATTAAGTATATTAGTATAAACATTAAAGCTACAAAATGTAATATGATTCAGGTTACTTAAATTGTCGCTAAACCATTCCGGTAATTCATAAAGAGTAAGTTATAACTTTTTCTGGTATGTGTGCACTAGAAACTCCATTAGGATACGAAAAAGTGTGTGAAACAAAACAACACCCACCGCACCGTATTTAACAGTCTAGTCGAGGATAAATGCACTATTGCACACACGGAAGGGTATTGTAAATGGTCGGATGAGATAAACAATTGAAGGTCTGACTCTCTGTAGAATGGTTGTGTGATATAAGTATTTAGCTTTGTCCAAAGAGGGAGTTTACCACATGTTACACTGTAATAACAAATCAACGCGTTTAATGAATATAGTTCGCTTCAATCTATATTGCATGTTGTCGTTTCTATTGGAGCATTTTTCGGCGAGTAAATTATTTTACGCTTGACCATGCCAGACAATCCCTTTAAGAAGTGAATATTTCACGCATAATAGTGCGTAAAATGATATTTTATCTATAAATTGGCGCGATTTCCGCGACTTCGTAGTGTTTGATCGACGCAATTCATATTAAATTACCTGATTTAGGTTTGCAGGATTACGAGAAGCTGTCAGAAATATCTTTTGGGGTAATATCAATTTTTGGGCAGACGAAAAAACGCACTTAAATGAGGTAGATAATCATGGAAAAGCGTCTTTAGTAAAGTATCAATAAAACCTAGGCGTTTTTATCCAAATTATGCATCGGTTTTCAGCTTCGATGAAAAAGCTTTTCAACGCGTAATCAGCGCATAAATATAAAAGATACCCTCAATGCAAACCCAGTTTTTCTGTGTCACATTTAGACTGTAACCATCGACCTAACCATGCGTTTATTCTTCTATTTCAGAGTGAATCTTGGGGTTGTGTTGCTGGAGGTATGTCGTGGAAAACATTGGCAACGACCGACTAGTGTGAACGATATTATTAAAACGAAATACCAAAGTATTTTAACAATATATTAATGAATAATTTATAAGTGGACTGAACAAAGGAAAGAGAATTGTAAAAGGTACAACAAAGTTTCAATGATAAGTGACATATACTGATAATTGCAAATCGAAAAGCGTTTGAAATCTCGAACGACCATTTTTTGGTATGATACACTGAAGATTTATTTGAAACTGAATGTGTTGAAAACGTGATTTATCACCCACAACTCAATCAGATTAAACACTCGATGGATTTAACAAAACCAATCCTGAATAATGAGTTACAAAGACGTCGAATGAACTAACTTATATTTCTATAAAAGACTTGACGCGATTGTATTGTCATTAATCAGAATGTGCCATTACAAGTTGGCATATGTCTGCCTGATCCACATGGCGTGATGTTTGTGATTGTTGCGATGTTTATGTGATATGGTATTGGAAACATTTCGTGATTGTTGCGTTTGACCTTTTAGAACCACATAGGACGAACTGCCTTTTGTCACGGATTCAAAAAGTGTTGACCTAGTATGTTACACAATTGGATCAAACAGCTTTCTCATTTCAAGGATTGGCGTGATGGATAGCTTAGTTGATGTATGAAACACCATATGAATTCTATGGCAATATTTTATATATCACGAAATATCACGAGGACATATCATGCTTAATTTATGAGCTCAGTGATCTATAAAGCTTGGAATATTTTCTGTGACAATAGAATATGTTTTATTATCGCTATAAAATGAAATATTGAAAAACAAACATTTGAGACCTTAACAATGGGCAATTTATTATTTTTTTCCAATGAACTAGTCTGACTTTAAGTATATATATTATAGATGAATATATTTATTTACCATCGCATGACTGTTAAACTGCTGTGTGCATAGAAATACTGGATTACGGATGAAGTTAGGTTATTGTGACCATAGTTACGTCAATAGATAACCACTGAATACCCATGGGTGAACAAATAGGGAAAACAACAGAAAAACGTCACCGTAACAGGACTAAGCAGGACTTAATAAGTGAAAAATAGAACAGAAAATTAACCGGACAAAGCCCTAGTGACATTGCAGAATAGGAAATATAAATCTACCATCGCTATTCGATATAAAACATCCCATTTAAGTGGCTAGAAGGATTCTCCACTCAATTAAGTAGCTTATCGCATTAAATGGAGCGTTTTCTTCCTATGAATACAAATGGAGCAATTCCAGGAGAGACTGGTGGTAAAGGTTGAATGATATAGTTATACGTTATTTTATCAACATGATTGTGCTGCTAACCACGTGGTCTGTGTAACAATTTGTCTCATTGTGCGTGTCGGAGACAGTCGGAAATAAAAACAGGAATGCTGATTATTGTGGGTGTGTACACAGCTTGGAAATTAAGAAGCGTTTGATGACGGGGAAGAAAAAGATAACACGCGTCTGGACATTAATAATAATCATTGAAAAACAGGTTATGCACCTGAATATTATATGTGTATAAATGTTCCAAGGAAAATGATTATAACATGATGAGAGTTATATAGTAAATTATTTACATGAAAACTGAAACGGACTTAATTTACGCGCTGAATATTTAATTGCGGACTTGAACAAAATTCAAAAGGATGTGATTGGATTATTGCGTCGAAAATTGGAATACAAAGAAAAATAAATATACAGTTTTGTTACCATAAATATTTTACCGGATTTATAAATTATTTCTGATAAAAACATTAACGTAGGTAATGTGTTTTACGCATAGTTGCGAAAATAATTTGATTGTTTAAATAGAACCTAGCGTGTTGATATCATCAAATCCAAATACGAATCATCAATATCGATATTTAAACGTCTGACTGTATGTCCTCGATAAATTTGTATGAAGTTTTACTCTCTGAACAGAATATCTGATGTTGTTAGTAATATGATAGAATATTGTTCATATGACCGCTAGATCATACGGAGAGACGCCTCGGAATGACTGAAATTAACTTTTATAACTATCGACGGGATTTTTACGATATTTTATGGAACAATTAAAACTGGTATCTTATCTAGGATAATTTCACTTTACAACATAATTGTGCAAGGCAGAAGACTGCAATAAAATTGTGGAATATAAATTGATTAAGGCGCCAATCAGTGACTTACGCCAGCGGTAATTAGTACTTATTACAGGAATAACTCCGGATAAGGCTTAGAGGTCAACTTTTGGACGTGAATATTAATTTCGATGTTATAGTTACCAGTTCTGTCTATATTCTCGGACAAGGTAATTAAGAAGTGGTCGACCCAAAGCCGCCCACTCGGAATAATCAAAGTGTTCGGACGCCGCTCGTGAAGCAGAGAGTGGATGTAATGTAAGAGAATTATTTGTTATCATTTTATCTACGCTGGAGTGTTGTGTGTTTGTTTGAAACATCAACAGACGTCGAAACATTAGGCTGGAATAGCTCATGGATTTAATCGTGTGTATAATTGGTTTTCGCTTTGGATTATTATTAACTGGAAGTATCGATAAATGAATTTTTGATGAATATCAGAGATGTTCAAAAGGGATGTAAGAACATTAGCTGGAGGGTGTCGCGCAGTTCGGTAATTTTTATAAATCTGATAAATTGTTGATATTTAACTTATTTATATTTGCATTAAATACTGATTTACAACCAGTTATCTCTGTGATTTAAGTGTGGATTGTGATCATGTTGTAACTATTTCAATAGAAGGATAAGTGCTCATCTTAGGCAATATAAATTAAGAAATGATGAGTTTGATTTGCGAGATACCCCGACAGCTAAGGTGATACTAGTAAAAAAGTGATGTTGTTGCTGTTGTTTATAGCGTAACTCAGAAACATTGGGTGTATAACCGTGGTTAGAATTGAATGCAATGTATAAGTGATATCACAGTTCGGTGGAAATATAAGTATTCGACATGGCTACGAATTCAGAGTGTTTGAATACAACAACGGGTGATCCGGGTTACCCCGCTACGGAAACTGTCGTGAAAATTGTGGCGCTAGGCATGATAGAGTTGGCGGTTTTACTGGGCAACAGTCTTGTTGTAGCTGCTGTAATTACTACAAGAAAACTACGAACTGTGACCAACATATTCATAGTGTCATTAGCGTGTGCAGACCTCTTGCTTGGATTCGCGGTACTACCGTTCTCTATATCTATTGAAGTTGTTGATAACTGGTTGTGGGGAGATGTTTGGTGTAGTATATGGCTAGCTATAGATGTTTGGTTATGTACAGCTTCAATTCTAAGTTTGTGTGCTATAAGTTTCGATAGGTACATAGCTGTTACTCATCCGATTCGTTATCCAAGTATTATGTCGCCATATCGAGGCAGAATTCTTGTGTCTTTTGTGTGGATTTTAGCTTTTGTCATATGCCTTCCACCGCTGCTCGGATGGAATGACGGTGACGACAACGATATGTCAGCTCAGACAGTCGCAGACGCATTTTCATTATCCAATCGCTCAAACAGTAATCCAGCTAAGCTTATGGAGAATCCGGACGTTACCGGAAAGGATTTTATTCTTAATCTGACTGCTGGCATCTATTATTATGATGATATTCTCTCCAACTTTACTTCATTTATAAACCAGTCAGGTGATTGCGTAGCCGACACACTAACCTGTGAATTAACGCCGACCAAAGGATACAGGATTTACGCGGCAATGGGCTCATTTTTTCTGCCAATGTTTGTGATGGCGTTCTTTTATTTCCGGATATACCTCACAGCTATACGCACCGCGGCTTCCTTGAGGAAAGGTATATTAACAACACGAACAAGTAATGAATCCAATAACAGTAATGGACATAATGATGATGACCTACATCTACGGGTACATCGTGGTGGTGGCTCGGCTATATCACGTCACGCGAACACTAGTAACGGTGAATGGTGTGGCGGTCAACTAACACCACCAGTTATTAGTGACGGTCAGAAATCACCGCGATTGTGTAAAAGCAATGATAATATCAACAGTCGTGCTCAGTTAATTATATCAGATGATGTCAAACTTAAGGTCACTGACGACAATAATGTCAAATGGCCGCATAAACTTCTTCAGCCGTTAAGAATTCAGTTTGGATTAAAGAAAGACAAATTGTACAGAAAATCGAAAAGTGGAGAAATACCGGAAATGGAAATGTTGAATTTAGGTGATAAAAACGGTAATTCGGCCAAGCACAACTCACTGAGTATTAGATGTGATAGTCCAGACGTGTCTCCCGGTCACATCATGAAAAGATCACCAAGAAAATTCAGACTTTTGATAAAAGAAGGAAAGGCCGTGTCACTCAAGGGACATGCAAGGAAATTTAAAAGAGAAACGAAAGCGGCTAAAACATTGGCGATTATTGTTGGAGCTTTCATATTATGTTGGTGTCCATTTTTCACAATTTATCTTTTAGGTGCTTTTTGTCAAGACTGTGTTAGTGACTTAGTGTTTGCTATTTTCTTTTGGTTAGGTTATTGTAATTCCGCCTTAAACCCTTGTATATACGCCATGTTTGCGAGGGATTTCAGATTTGCCTTTAAAAGACTTTTATCCTGCAGACGCCGGAAGGGTTTCACACAAGCTGCGCGCGCAGATTATGTTACAGGTGCGCGCAGTAGACTTACACCGCCGGTGCATGATAATGATAGTAATTCGGAATATTGACAAATAACACATATTGTTTGCATAAATTGCTCTAATGTTATAAATAAAAATATCAAAGTAATTATTGGTGATAAGATTGTCATTTTGATGTTATAATTATCCATAAATACAATGAATTTGATATTACACGAATCTGTAAAGCTTAGCTAATTTGACACGAGCCTGACCTTTTGATAAGAATAATTAAACAGTCGATATATTACCTACGTCACAACACCGAATGTATGTTTTCATAATCGGGGAGTATCACAAAGACGTTCTAGCTGTAATTGAAACAAAGATTTGAAATACCGATCTCGCATGATTTGCTTGCGGAAATTGATATATTCAAAACAAAAACCTTGTAATATAGTCTTGCATAAAGGTCAGGCTAAGGTCAAAATAGCCAAGCTATACATCTGATTATGTTTATATTGATATAGACTGAGGTTTTGCATTGAACCGTAATATAATACACTTAGCCGCACTTCTTTCACTACCTTTGATATATTGCAGTTTTCTTTAAAACTCCTCTTTGAATTGTAAAACATTGGCAAACTGAAACAGCAAAATTTGGCACGTATAGTTCTGGCTACTTTTCGTATCAATTTGGCTTTCTTAATTTTCAATATTATCAGATAGAGAGGTATAATTACAAGTGATAACTACATTTAATTTTTATTCAATGCAAAACTAATAGGAAACCTCGATATACCATACAAAGATATCAAATGACGACCAACAGAGTTAAACAGGAATGTGTTTATAGCGCAAATATTTATTAGAGAAACGGGAATATGAGTTTTTTGCAAACTTGGTTTATAAATGGTAATAAAACTGTGGGATCATATCTAGCACACTGCATTTATGTTTCGTTCCAATATTGCTGGGGATAATGGTTGATGCAGGATCTTAGTAACACAGAATCCCTGGTTCATATGACGCTATGAAAAAGACCATTTGCCAGTTCCTGTGGGTCATACACATTCGTAATTCTCAAAATGCTTTTACTGATGGTAGAAAATTTGGAAATTGTGGCCAAAAACAAAATCGGAATAGTTTTAGAGAAGGAATTGATTGAAAGTCAAAAATATTCAGGAAATAAATAAGGCCATAATTATACAAATCCGTTTTTAACTTTTTATGTTATCGTGTGTCTAGGTTTTGAAGTCAATTTTCAAGAGAGAAAAAAACATTTTAAAGACAATGTATTTTCTCGATTTTCATGCTCTAGGGGAATTGTTGCGTTCCATTGGAATTTTCAAACAGATGCCAAAAACAGTATTTCTAAGAATGTATTTACTGACTTGTTTCATGCACAAAACACACTCAAAAAATGAACTTGTCAACATTTGTGGGCGGATGTTGTCACTCAGATGTGTTAATGCGACTATAAGGATCCAACATCGATCAACGATTGGTTGCTTTGGAAAATGCTTTATTTATTTTTGAATGGGTAGATAGCTTTCAGAAATCTTGAACTGACTCTTAACCTAAATAATGTTGGAATTATCTGACTACCCCATGAGTTGCAAAATTTATGAAAAATACATTGTACACAGGTTCCTGATTCTGACATTCGATGCAAATATTGTATAATGATGCGGGACAGTCAATACAACGCACTATCCAAGGCATGCAGCATACGTACATGAATTATACAGTTCGCTGGCTTAGAATAAAAAGGTCGTGCTACTTACGACCTTATAAGACTGATACATATTTAAAACCAGCTCCACGGGGCGCTTGTTATTAGCCTATTTTTATAAAAATCGGAAAAGTCATGTTGACCAAACTGCAATTGAAACAATTTTTTTTACCAAAAGTAAAGAGTGATTGTCAGACAGTTTTTAGCTCACCTGACCACTATGTGGTCATAGTGAGGTTTTGTCATACCGAGATGTCCGTCGTCCGTCGTGCGTCGTCCGTCGTGCGTCCGTCAACAATTTCTTCAAACGACTTCACCTCCTAAACCGCTTGGCAAAATTTGATAAAACTTTACAGGAATGTTCCTTAGGTGGACCTCTACCATAGTTGTTAAAACATTTCCGGTCCGTCGCATAACTAGGTCACACGGGCAAAAAAAAGATTTTCAAAACGGAAACTTCAAAAATCTTCTTTTCTAAAACCGTAAGGCCCAGAGATTTCATATTTGGTATGTAGCATCACCTTGAGGTCCTCTACAAAGATTGTTCAAATTATGTCCCTGGGGTCAAAATTAGCCCCACCCCGGGGGCCCTTAGTGTACATAGAGTTATATAGGGTAAACCTTAAAAAGTCTTCTTCTCCGAAACGGATTGACACAGGGCTTTCATATTTGGTATGTAGAATCAACTAGAGGTCCTCTACAAAGATTTTAAAATTATTCCCCTCGGGTCAAAATTGGCCCCGCCCTGGGGTCACCATTTTACATAGACTTATATAGGGAAAACATATAAAAAATCTTCTTGTCTAAAACTACAATGCCCACCTAGAGCTTTGATATTTCGTAAGTAGCATCATCTAGTGGTCCCCTACCAAGATTGTTCAAATTATATCCCTGGGGTCAAAATTGGCCCCTCCCCGGGTGTCACCAGTTTTACATTGACTTATATAGTGAAATCATATAAAAGTCTTCTTGTCAAAAACTACATTGCCTAGAGCTTTGATATTTGGTGTGTCGCATCATCTGGTGGTCCCCTACCAAGATTATTCAAATTATGCCCCTGGGGTCCAAATTGGCCCGCCCCGGGCTCATGGTTTTACATAGACTCATATAGGGAAAACATATAAAATTCTTCTTATTTAAAACTACATTGCATAGAGCTTTGATACTTGGTATGTAGCAACATTTATTGGTCCTCTACCAAGATTTTCAAATTATGCCCCTGGGGTCAAAATTGGCCCCACCTGGGGTCAAAATTGGCCCCAGCCGGGGTCACCGTTTTACACCGTTCTAGAAAATCTGTACACAGCATGACGACAATAACTTATCAATAAAATTCGTAAGTGGTGTTCTAAAAGTAAAAACACGCCTATTGCACAAATGTAGTGATAAACCACATTTAACTGAGATTCGTTTTACTTGAACTCCCAAAGTCTCAGGGAATCACTTTCATGTGGTCTGGTAATATCTATCATCCCACTTTGTTCTTGTTTTGATTGAGTATGTCGAACTGCTGGTGCATCAGGTCGAATGTTGTCATTTTTCCTTTTCATCTGACGTTTTACGTTTTATTTATGCTATTTTGACTTATGTTATGCTGTTAATGTTTTCTGTACACGACTGGTTAAGTTGAGCACTGCCTTCCTTCCTTGTCCGATTTCCTCATATTTCTTTGTCTTATGCAGAGTGCTTTTTCCCCTCTCCTGTTTCGTTTAATAGTTCAGCTCTTTTACAAAAACATAAATGCATGTCAAATACAAAGTATGCTCTCCACCGTAGTCTCACTGCACTTTTACATTTTAATTCCTATTAATGCAGATTGCTTGTTTTTGTGTACCAGTGGGATAATGGATTTGAAGTCGGAAGCTGGAAAATATAAAATATTGTTTTCATGTTTGTTTTATCAAATAAATTTCGGAATTTTCAAGATAATTTTCTCGACTGGTGTAAAGTTTGTGTTTTATATTGAATTCAGTAATCATTTCATGGAAGCAGAATATTTGATGAATAAAACAAAGCATGTTAGACAGTTAAAGATAACAATATGTTGAATGAAGTAAAAACACTGTTGAATGTGAACTGGGAGAGTTTCACAGAATGTGCTGCTTTAATAATGTTCAATTGTATGGTTTAAGTAAATTTAGCATTGGTTATATACGAGGGTCATTCAATATATTCGTAGACAATCGTTCTCATCTTATTTCATTCATGTATAAATAATATTTCCTTACATCATTATAAACATGTGTCGATTACCTACAGTTTGTACAAATTTATCTGTGATTATGCAACATGGTGGCAAGCCATGAGCCGTTGTATTACCATAGTAACGCGCTACCTCCCCCCGACCGACGTAACGTACCCTGTTCACTGGTTCAATTAGTTAAAAATTCCGAATTAATTAATTTACATTTCCATATGTTTGCCAGATTATTGCTCGATATTATCATAAGTTATTTGGACGTTTGAGTTTAAATGGAGAAGTAATTTATCTATGTCTGTCACGTTTTCATTTACGATTAGTGCCGATGAATTTACGCCAGGCATTCAGTGTCCTTGTGTTTTAGTGGAAAAATCAAATTTCTGAAAAACAGCATGGTATTAAAATGATACAGGGATTGTCGTATTGTCATTATTACGTTACTCGTCATCTTTTTCTCCAGTCAGTGTATGTGCGTTATTATGGTCTTATTTTATACATTTTCATTTTGTTTCCTCAAGCGTCCGACTGTGGAACAACCGTGGACACGAGTGCACACCAAAGTAGACACCAAAGATGCCCTGGAGGATGCGCTTGCCAAGAGCACACTAAAGACACCGAGTTTAGTGTTTTAGCTTGTATAAATATTATACTTTCGCAGTATTGTACCTCGTAAAAACTTGTATTTAACAAAGTAGGATTTGGTACTTAATTGGAGGAAGTAGAGACTTCAGAACTTGCAGAAAATGCATTCATCAATTTATGTAAATCTGCTATCCTCTAGCTGACACGTTTCTATGAATATTGTATACTTTGATTTATAGTTTATGCATTTTTGATATACTACACAAATCCGTTCTCTATACATAAACCACCGTGGCTGTAGATCACATTACGCCATGTTGTCTACTGGTACTAAATCCACCAATTTATTTAGGTTACTCCTCCATTCAGTTCGTATCAATATATCACTGGCTAAGAATGAGAAAGTCTTATACGACCTTATAAGACTAATGCATATTTGAAATCCACATCATAAGGCGCTTCTTATTAGCCTATTTTCATGAAATCGGAACTTGTCATGTTGACCAAACTGAAGTTGAAAAAGCTTGTTTTACCATAAGTAAAGAGTGATTGTCAGACAGTTTTTCTTGTTTTCTCAAAATATTGATTTTGTAGTAACGACCCTCTCATTCTTAGCCAGCGATATCATCTGATTCACATGCCGTTCTGTTATTAAAAAGGCCGCTACGTGTACACCATGCATCGTTACACCACTAAATCTCAAAGAGTATGCATTCCAATATCATCCGGGGAGAGAACTCGTACAAACATAGTATCGTTTTCAAACACAGTTATTTCCCTTTCATACTAACAGCAACATCACCATCAACAGCGTGAACAGATTGACCTTTCAAAGTAAAGAAAATCACGAAGTCACCATAATTACTAACGAGTACAACTATAGCATGCCCACACAATAAGGTGGTCAAAGTCGGTCGTTTAATAATGAGCGTTATTCTATTTGCATAGGCTTTTTGGGCTGCATCGTTTATTTGAAGCACATAACAATATGAATGGAACTAGTTTGCGCGGAGACATGATCAATATGGAATGATTTACCAAACGAGGGTTTCGTTTATAAACTTAAGTGTGAATTATAATTGAGTTGACCATGACTACAGGTATATAACAAATGTAGATGCTTACTAACATGGTAAAACTAGTCTACATTGTTTGTCCTGGACAGAAATATCATTGTCATTATAAAAAACGTCATTCTAAATATCAAAGTCGAAGTTTTAGATCAGGTACAGTTTTGCAGTTTTATATTTTATTTCAGATATAAAGACAATATGCCTATGGATCATATTTGCAGTAATTACAACATGATAAATATAGATACATAATAAATATAAATACACATACACAAACGTTACAAGTATAGATCTTTCAAAGATAATCGAGAATAGTTTATAAACATTAGTTGTCCGGCAGGTAAACTGTATTGATTTAGCTTTAAATGGGTAAACCTGCAGTGCGTTCATTAACGAAAACGCTCGCCAACGTTCGCGAACAATACGTGAGTTCGCGTTAATGAACGATAAGTTCGCCACGAATATGTTAGCCAATCGCGAACGACCTTTACACATAGCTCGCCAAGCGTTGCCAAGCGAACAAAGATGGCGGATAGATAAATATTTGATTTAATTTATTATAATCTAAGCGATTTAAACATTAATTGTAGATTGTATGTGTTTTGAATTTGTGATACAGTGTGGATACCAAAGCTGAATAAATAGAACAGGAAAGAAGTATTACTGAGTTCCTAATTTTCAATCTACGGCTGCATTAGACCATTAAATCGTCTATCTCCGCTATCTTGAAATTGTTTGCGGCGAACGATTATAATCGTTCAATAAGTAGTTCGCGTGACGAACTAATTCTCGCGGCGGATGTTTTCGTTAATGAACGTAAGGCAGGGTTAACGGTAAACCCTGCTATTCTATCGAATGAGACAGTTCCCTCATTTTTTGGTATCGACTGTAGTACATGAAGAAGACATAGGCGAAATCATTAAGCAGGGGATTCAAGATGAGCAGCGCGTGGTGAGTGTAGATTATGTCTTCATTGCCTCCCTTATATCACTATGTGAATAATAGTACCACCGACTGTGGAGAAGTGCATAAAAGAGAAAGTTATTTAATTCAACACTGTGTCAATCAGATTTACCTTCAGGACAAAGCCACAACACAGACTAGCCTCATCATGTCAATACGTATATATTAAGAGTATGTGAATAATCATCGTCCACGCAATTACATGTATAATGTGCACCTTGAACGAACCTTTCGGTTGGCAAATCATTTCCGTTTGAACATTTCTCGTATGCTGTTCAAATATATACATGTACAATTACAGTTGTATTTTTAAGCACCTAACAATATATAATTTTAACCCAATATAACGAACATAATAATAGATCCGTGATTGTTTGTTTGTGATCCATTCAAACAGTCGTGGTTACCAAACTGGCTTGGCTAATGACTACCGACTTCGAGAGAACGTTCAGCCGAGTGACACAAGAAATATTTTACATTATCTTTATACAGTTTATATCTGGTGGTGAGTAGCAGGAATTATAGTCTCTGTATGTGAAATTCAAGTTTGTTAAAATCGGTTCCTTTCATATGACTGCTCTATATTGTTACTGAGCAGTCAATAATGCACTGGGACCATCTGACCAGATGTCTATATTCATGGGATGGTGGCCGCTGAGACCAGGCCCCAATCTCCAGAAGCATCTCAAGCAGAAATCTCATTTTGCCCAAATCTGAGCCTGGATTTCTAATAAATCTGAAGTCAGAACTCGCCAAAAATTACTGGATTTTACAAAGAAAAGCATTTACAGTTTTTGATGACAATTTTCGAGTCCACCCTCCCTTGGAACCTATCCGTATGATTCGCGGCAATTTGAGATGAGATTTATCTCAGAATTGAGATGTTTCGGGAGATCGGGGCCAGGACATTCCATATATCACTCATGATATGGTCCCTAACATGTTGGAGGACAGGACTAATATAATACTCATCTTTGCTAATCAAATAACCATGGTTACAATAACACCGGTCGCATCGAGTGACATCCATGCTTTCCCTCCAACTTATACAACCAATACTGTATAATACTGTGGTCCGCAATTACTACAGCATATAGAACATGTTTGACAGTCAACATGAAATAAAGCTGCTCACCCAATATTGTAGTCATTAAGACCGTATGTTGGTAAAATATTGTAACATTAATATAGAGCTGTTTTCTGTCTCTGTTGGTGTTGTCAGGGTGATCTGACTTTTATAGTGAACAAGATTATAAACAACAATAAATGTCCCGTACTTGCTTCAATACGTTCTGGTAAACAGTACACATGTATCTGGCGCACTTTATCAGCTAATGTGGACAACGTATTTATTTATATGTATATCAATGGTCAAGGTCAAGCCATATGAAAACAAGTAAAACACAACCGTAAGTATCTTCCTTTTTACCGATTGACAAGAGAGAGAGATATGTTCGACGCTCAAGCCAGGAATAAGCTCTACCGTTGCAACTTAATTTGTTTCTGCAGAATGCAACATTTTTTCCCGAAGTGGGGTCAACTGTTCGACATAGCCAAAACGGCACGTGGTAATCCCGATTTCGTAGATTGGGTATTATTTGTTTAGAATTTGACTTTTCGAATTGCTTCGATTGTTGAATTATTTTGTACTCACCTCTCTACCATTGGTTCAAGATTCTCATTGCCAGACAATACATTCGCTGTAGCTCAAGAGGGTCTAGATAATATACCTGATAGATAAGAACTTTATCTCGGACTTCTCCTTGTATATATAGGGGAGAATGAGAAGGTCGTTAGTAGGTCGTTAGTAAGTACATCTTATAAGACTGATACATATTTAAAAAGTAACATCACGATACGCTTAGTATAAGCCTTTTTTCAGAAAAATCGAAACTTGTCATGTTGACCAAACTGAAGTTCAAACATCCTGTTTTACCATAAGTAAAGAGTGATTGTCAGACATTTTTGTGTGTTTTCTAAAAATACGGATTTTATAGACCTTCTCATTCTAAGCCAGCGTATTGGTTGGACTGTATGATAGTTCTCACTTACAGCAATACATGAATGTTTATATGCCAGTTCAACATGCTGACCCCAATGGTGCATGACAGTGAAATATATGCTGACCGACACCTGTATTAAATTATAAACGAATGTGTGGCTGTGAGCATCGCTGACAATGCCAAGCGATGCATTCCATGTGTTCTAGTATAGAGTGTAGAAGGGCATGTTGGAGCATAGTGTATGTACATCGACCAACAGACATATCCCCTATGTTTGGTCAACAGACAAATACACTGTTGGAGTATAAAGTGTTAAAGGACATACTGTATGTATGTTCATCGACCAACTTATTAGATATGTTCCATATGTTTGGGCATTTGTCGAACGTTAATCCATAGTGTCAGACCAAACAATGGTCATAAAAAATATCAAATCGGACAGGGAAGGTAGCACTCAACAGAAATAGCGGAGCGCGATAGGCACAAAGAGGAAAATCTACACGAGTTTTCGTATTAATTCAACACAATATGGGATTAGCATATTGCAAAATGATTCTTAAAGATTATGTCCAACCCATTACCATTGTAATCATAACATAACATAACATAACATAACAAACAACTAATTGTGGAACACATTAACACGCATCATTTCAGAACAATCACAGGCAGTGCCCAATCGTCTGATTGATTAAGTGACCATACCAAAACACCAACTGAAAAACATTGACCATCATCCTTCTGGAATTACTGAGGGACATTTTGATCGCCACCTCCCCATCTCTTTTAAAGGTATCTAAGTACTAAATTTCAAAACACATAATCTATGCGATTTCCTCTGATTTCCGTGTTTCGTAGTAAATATGTTCAGTATACTGTACGTTGTGACAGGTGTATGCTAGATACAATATATACGTACATGCATTACATTTGATTAACGTAGCTTGTAGCTTGAGTATATTTGCAACATTAACAATCCTAGATAATCGTTCAGCTGTTTCCGTGTTCTGAGGATTTAAACAATTTGCATGGTACGTTGTTTTCTTTTACAGTTGCCGATATTGTTCCTTGTACTGGAACCACTGCATGCATAATCTGTCCGCAATTCTTCATAACGTAGATATATTTACTTTATTCATTAGCTCAGTCATACGTTTGTTCCACATGTGATACTTATAAATAATTGTAAAAAAGGACACTACTAATTTCAAAGCAGATGCACAAACATTGAAAATAATAAAATATTAGGTATACAATTTTGATTACCTTTATCAACCAATTACACGGCCTGAATATTCTTTTTTTGAAGTAGAGTTTCTTCACCAAGATATAAATTAAATATAAAGCCACTCTACATGTGACGGTAGACCGTGCCTTCTCCTAATGTCCATGTAAGTAAGCGGCGCTTGATTCTAAAGGTGCGACAAGACAAGACACTTTGTTGTATAAGTCTTATATTTACATTGCACAAAATGCACATTATGCGTTACTTACAGTAAATCACTTCTTCCGCATAGTGTCTTAGTTATGCAACTACATGAACTTTTGCATGCGTTTTGTGGGAAATGGCGTGTACTTCGTTAGTCGTGGTTTACTGTGTAGTTAGGCATTATGTCATCTTGTGAAATACACATCCTAGATGTCACTTCGTTCCTGTAGGTTAAACATTTTGAAGAAAGTCGGGTCACAAACTCTCAGTGCATAAACGAGTCCACTTCAGGTTATCGCAATAAGACATACACACTGAAATCTATATACTCACAATATGCCATACATTTTTAATCGCATATAAGTCATACAAGGTGAATAGTATATTAAAATAGTATCCAAATTAGTCATACATTGTTGTGTTTAAACGCCCCGAAACTATTATCCTAATCTCGAACTTGCATGACCCCCTTTGTGCACGGTAGACTATTTTGCTATTTGGAAAGGCGTCGAAATCAAGATAAAGTTTAACTTGATGTGAGCGTAGAATTGGATCGAGAAAGTTGCTTAAACGGGCATTCCCTATTCCTAGCATAATTATTATTACTACCGATCGCATTTAATGACATAAATGAACATAAAACACTAAATCGTTTTAACATGTAAGAAGAATATGTGCCGAAAATGTCTCCATAATAAACAGAATATATATTTCATTTTTTTAAATAATAAATCGCATCCAGCCTTTTATTCGACTACAACTCACGGAAACCACGAACTGTGCGATTACAATCCGAAACGGGCATTGTTCAACGAAACGAACGGAACATAGAGGACAAAATAGGATATCGTTGATTTCTTTTGCTAAAATGTAAACACGCATACAATCTCAACGAAATAAACATAATGTTTTATTTTGTTCTTGATCAACTCGAATATCATCTAATGAATAGATCTACACCAAAATAATTATTTCAAAACGTGTATTTGTCTTTTCCATTTTAGTCACTGTCGTCCGATTCGTAGAAAAATTGGCTTTTCTTGTTTTAATCAGACAGTACTAAAGGCTAAGCGTTTGGCGACTCAAACCACTCGATATTGAAATATATTTTTATTTTATTTTTTTTGAAAACTGTTTTTTTTTTGGAATTTTTGGGTGAAGCATTGTGTTTTTGTAGCATTCGTAATTCTGATTAATGTCTAGTATATTTTAAATCAATTAGAACGGTCGATATTATAGAGTAAGCATCTTTAAAAACGTCCACTGGTCATTTGGCTTTCCAAGGATACCAGCCTACGAGTACCATTGTGAAGGTTCGCCGGAGCCGGAAGTTAAGTGAATATATGTATTTGAACTGTTATTTATGGACAATACGTTTAAGACTATTTTGCTTTTTGTCATGCCCCTTGAACATTGACAATAAAAACAAGTAATGACGTAAACATTGCATAGTGAATAATCTGCAACATTGTTTATACACTGTATTAATAAACTGGCCAAATATTCGTCTAATACAACTTTGTTGGATGTGCTACAGGTATGTCGGACAAAATATACTTGTATCTTACATGTATATGTGATAGAAACTATATGTCGATTGAATGACAAGATTTATATCAACTATCTGACAGTTGTGATATATTAAGTGTTACATGTGTAGTTATATGTTCACGTCGTGCTTAATTACAATTATTATGCCACGCGTTTTCAATCAAATCATAGATTTATTATGCGTATCTATTCGTTTACTACAGTCTGAATAGACGAGTATTATGTATTTAATTACTTTAATTAATAAACCATGTAACAATACGGCGATTATTCAGACTGTCTAGTTTCATGTGATATTACAAATGGCATAACGACATTTAGGTATTCGAATAACGTAATTAATTAGTTTAACATAATTACCATATGTGATGTCGTTTGCTTTTGAAATTGCAACCTGAATGCAATTAGTGATACGAATATTTATTAACAGTGTAACTACAATGACTAGACCTCGGTTGATTCCTGGATAATCATGATACAAGATTCTACTTATACTATGTACTAGAATTTTGCTTTCGTATGGCAAACCAATTTACACTCTTTTTACATATGTTATTTCATTGAACACATATCGTCATTGATTAGTCTACAGTCAAAATTAAATACTCTTTGGAGTGCAATCACCTAATATTCAGGGATAAAAGTGCAGTTTTGACAAAATAAGATTAGAATAGAATAGATAACATAAAAGGTACGTTACGGTACCTTATTAAGGGTGTTAAGGATGCCACCTATCAAAATCACACAGACGATTCAACAAAAGCGCAGAGAAATTACAGATACGTAAATACTAAAAGATCCTTTTTATGTGAAAATCGGGCAGGGAATGCAGTACTTAACTTACCCAGCTGAGCACAGAAAACATGAAATATTGAATAACGCAAATACGCGGCACCATGCCCACACATAACCGATCGAGAAAATGAAATGCCCTTGTCGCAGCTGCCAAAAGGTGAGTGTGACCACAGGTCCGTGAAAAGTGTCCTAGGGCATCCTTATGTAAATAATATTAACCTTCTGTTATATTATGTATATAAGGATGCCCTAGGACACTTTTCACGGACTTGTGAGTGTGACTATTAATATACACTCTCGAAATATAGTCCGATATTAAGGCAGATCCATATAAAGCAAAATTGCAGTGTCCAAACTATAATATACTAGTACTTAAATAGTCATACATAATATGACTCATGAGTGAAAGCCAAGACTGACCGACTAACCTACCGTAGATAATAAAGCGATGCGTAAGAAGAAACAGTCGTGGTCATTTGGCGACTGAGGCTTTTCCACCGCAAATATGCATCGCAAGCGTTCGCAAATATACTTACAAGGTGTAGGACGAGTCAAATATAAAACATTCACTGTAGATGTTAGCTTCTCAATAAACGCTCTACCGATACAACTAATACATATGTAATATAATAAGTTGTTCTAATTGTTCAGTAGCGAAATGTTATTTTTCATTTTTACAATTTCCTAGCAACCTCGAGGTTAGGATTTGACTTCTTAATTCTTTCTTCTAGCAATATTTTGCAAACAGTGTATATTACCAGCAAGTACAAACTTGAACAAATTAAGCACGTATAAGCACGTATGTTGAGCAATAATATCTGAATCTATAAAAACACCTAACTTACCTGTGTATCGAGATTGTTCCAATAATCTAATGCTGCACCGCCTTCTACCACGATCATTTTAATGAATTGGTTTGATCATCATCCTGATTGAATTCATCATCATCATAATTATTGATCTGATCGTCCTATTCAATAGGAGAGGCCTCCAAGAGAAAGGGGGGAACCAACCAACAGAACAGATGGCCGGACGTGCTGTTAGAACTTTTACAATTTAAGTTATTGAAATTTAAAGTGTATATAGCTATATCTAACGGTCATTGAATGTCAAAATAATTACTTGCAACGTTTTCAGTATCATACTAAACTATCTTAATTGCAAATTAAAACTTTGGATGGGTTCCGTGTACTTTGATTCTATTGTCGAAAAAATAGACAACTCTTATAATTTTAACCGTCGATTTAGGGTGTTCTAGAACACTTACGTATGAAGACGGACAATTCGCATGTCCAATAAATCACAGAGAGAGTTTCTGTTAAAGCTGAAGCGAAAATGCTAAATGGAAATGAAAGCATAAAATTATTGTTTTTAAGTTTTGTTTAAATTAGTTTTAACAAATATCGTCAGATATAGCTTTATGCACTTCAAACTTTTATAACATGTTTCAAAAATAATTATCGGCAATGTGTCTTGTTAAGATAATTAGAGCTTACGTATTAAAGCTACTAAACTCCATTTCGATTATAAACATGTTGTGTAGGAATACATGAAGTTTTCTTACATTTTACATTACGATCAAAGGCGCTATTGATGTCCGATAATAAGGTAACGACTGTTCTTGGTTCTTGGTACACTACTACGCTGTAACAATGTTAAGTTATATATTTTACTCCGTTAGTCACACAATATATTTTAGGGGTTTTAAGGGTAATAAACCGACGCTATGCGATTGAATTTGTTTTTAATGAATAAGTCCAGATTCGTATATAAATGTATTAGTTCGGTATCAAGCCAAACTACGATGCTATTTTAAGAGCGCTCTTTGATAAACGTTGCAATTTACCAACTGGAGTTGAGTCCATTTAGCATTAGTGGCTATAATTCGTGAATATATTAGTGTATGTACGAACTTGATGTCCTGTGTGGTTTTTTTTAAATTATTCATAATTAATCCATGTTACTTTATTAGTCATATTTACGTCCACTTGGTTATTATCGTGGGCTTTATGTTGTGTGACCTTAACCCATTTTGTGTCATGTTTTGTCCAAAGTAAGTCAATGAACTGAACACTACGATATGATTTATACTATTTCGATCTTCGATGTAATTATAGAATCCTATAAAATGACTCAATAATGAGTAGCTAGCTGACCTACTTACCCAATTCAAACATGATGTGTAAGCAAGAATCGTGGTCTTCACAGGAAAAAGCTTTCTTAATCATCACAAGGCAACTTTGCACCGCAAAATAAAAATAAAAAAAGTACTAAAAGTTTTCTGCAAACTTATGTCATGCGTGTAAATGTAATCTATTAAATGATTCACAAACACAACAGTGCATGATTTATTTCCATCATAAATGCAACGTATGCTTTAGCCCTTTAAGCTGGAAATAAACAAGTGAGCTTCAAGCTTGTAATCGCAGTTCAGTATTCCACACATTTCAATGCACTTTTATACAGTTACTCATTTTTAGGCTGGCGATTTGCGCCAGACTATTACAATCCTAAAAAGTGAAATCCACTAAGATGAATTTACTCCCGAAACTGACAACACAGAATCTATACACTTGATGCAAATAGTTCCTCCTCGTTAATCAGTTTTGCAAGATAAGAACATTCAACTTTCCTTGTTTCATTTATTCTGTTCGATTGTAATATAGTTTCTTCTTGTAATGGAAGGAAATTGTATGAAATTAAAAGAATAGGTGCTTAAATGCGTTGATAATTATTACTACGCGTTACCAGAGATCTTATATAAACCAGATCCTGGCGTTACGAAACGCAGTATAGAGCGCGCATCAATGATTTTATAGTGTTAAATTATTTAGGTCAATATACTCCAACGAGATCGTGGTCGAGTGGTTCAGCAACTCGCTTAGTAATTTTCTGATGCTAATGTCCAGCGTTCGAATCACGGCGGCTCCCATTTTTTTATATTTTTTATTTTTTTATATTTTTTGTTAAGTCCAGCACTTACCTCTCTTTCGACTTAGAAAACCACTTGATGTTATATCACTTGAAAAGCTATTGTTCCTTAGCAGTTCGCCAGCCTGTCAGTACTTTCAGTACTTTGATTTATATTATTGACATGATTCATGCATTTTTTGTAAGCTTCGTATTGTTTTGTTATGTATACTCATGGATATAATGCTTAATGAAAATGCAATTGCAAATAAAATAAATCGGCTATGAGTGATTGTGTAGGCACGAACTGACTGTTCTTTTTGCGTTTATATAATTAATATAACGCCATATTTCCAATGGTGACTAATTCTTTTCTTGAGCTTTGTTAGTCATACTGCCATTAGCTTATCCATCTACGTGGTGTTTTTATTTCGCGAATGTGGAACGTTGTTAGGGCGATGATTTTCTTAGATTGAAAAAAAAATAGGAAATATGATACTCAACTCAAGTTTATTGTAATACATGTACAAGGCCAACGGTCCAAATCACACACACACATTCTACACGACCGAAAAAGGGCTGAATGCAGTAGGAGTATAGTACTACGAGTATGCACGCCTGTGGGACGTAGAACACAAACATCTTCATTACTATTTTCGTCTCCCAGACATTCTTTATTTTATCACCGGCCAAAGAAATTATATCACACAAAGTTCTGACATCCCCAAATTTTCGCCAATTCACTATATCGCTGACTAAGAAGGAGTAGGTCGTTTTAAATACTACTTACGGCTTTCCACCCTCGTACATATTTGAAATAGGTATCATAAGACGCTTCTAATGAGCCCATTGTCATGAATATCAGATTAACTTAATTGTCCTGTTGACCAAACTGAAGTTGAAAAGGCTTATTTCTTTCATAAGTAAAGAGTAATGTTCTGACAGTTTCTTCTTGGTTTCTCAAAACATTGATTTTGTACTTACAACCTTCTCATTTTAAGCCGGCGATATGTTTACGTGCAGTCCTCGCAAAAGTTCTTTATCGGAACCTCCTTAGTATGAGGACAACGTTACACCTCGAAGCGTATTTCTTTGGTTGATTTACATTTTGCATCAATATTGGGCGTCATGTGGTTTCTTGTCGAAATCGTCCAACGAATCAACGAAAAGTACCCCCTTACCAATATGGATGGTGTTACGGTAGTTGTACGTGAAATGGGTGCCCGGGCAGCCGTGCAAGTGGGTCTCCTTCAGTTTACGGGCAGTGAATAATTCGTACTAATCGAGTAATTAACAATGACGATAAACAATCGTCTATAAAACAATAAGGATAATTATAACCACATAAAATTAGACAGAATATTCGTCAAATGATAGTAAATCGACACGTCATACAATTAACACCTGTGATGTTATGAGGTAAATCATAGAAAGGTCCGGTCAACTCACTGACCGTTAAACCGTTTACGTACAAAACCTGCGTCAACTACAACGCATATAAGTAATGTAATTAATTCATACACTGACTTATAAGTAAAAAAACGCTTGTACCAAGTTGTTTGTGACTGCTACCTGTATAAATACTTTACCACGAACGCGTTCTTGTTAAACACAATAACTATCATAGTGAGAAACGTCTTATACATTAAGTGAAACAAAGTTCATTATATATAAACCGTGACATACATAATCCATTCGACGAAATAATATTATAACATAATAATTTTATGTTGTTTGTTTTACAAAAAAATAGAAATACCTTTCAAATAAAGATATTGTCAACGTTTCTAAAACAGGCTTTGCTTGACAATAGGATTATTATTATTAATAAGTGCATTTTTATCTGAATCACATATTGGTTTGAAAAACGAAGGATTAACTTACCAATCTAGGGAACTATAACGTGAGTATGTAAACGTGTTTATAATAATAATATTAGAGTGTACATTCTAATATGATAGTCTTTACCTATATGTGGTGTTCAGGAAGATACGTGAATGTATAGGAGGTCTTCTTCTTTTTTCTTTTACATTGTTAAATTCCTCATACGTTTTAAGTCAAATGTAACCGGGACCAGGTCTGTACAAATGATTTAATTTGACACTGACGATATCATGCATATTTCTGCAACCTCATTGCATGTGACATTCACTCGATTCAATGTTAAAATCCTATGGTTGGACAGCTGGCACCTACAATAAATGACTTGAGTTCGAATTCATTCGACAATTCACCGAACTGACGACAATGCTACTGGTCGGCGATCAGTTCCCGATGGCTACCAGTATCCGACATTTGATATTTTTTCGTATTTAGCGTAGCTCTAAAATTAAGATATTTGGTATAATTAAAGAACTTGACCAAAGCAACATTTGTGTATCAGAAAATTTACAATTCACGGAAATAAAATGAAAATATCAAGGAAATACAAGCAATGAAATGATAGTCGTCACCTCTTTCCCTTGGGGGATCATCTGTTTACGAAAAATGTGCATGTGCGATGAAACAAACGAGTTCATCTATAAATAGCCACGGGTTTGCCAGAGTCTTTGGCAAAGCAAGGTTTAGCTCAACACCAGGTATGAGTAGTATCGGCGATCCATACAAAACTCGATGTTAGATAAATATTAACAAAAACGTCATCATTGACGTCATTATGTATGACGTCAGCGATTTTTACTAATTGGAAAAAGCACTGGCCATTAGGCCACAATTCCATTACCGGTGTGTAAACAAACAAAGAGAGACGACTCTAAAAAGCTATGTTCAGTCAACGGGAGATAATTTCCTTTTAATTGAGAGGGTCAAAACGGGGAAAATGGGAAATTAAACCTAATTAAATGTGAAATGTCGGATACTGATACTCTACATCTAATTTACGGCCTGAAATAGTGACCCCTTCTTCGCCCCGAATTCTACGCACTGTATGACGTCACAAATGTCAAATTGCGATTATAATATCGGTCTTGAGCTCAGGATTACAAAAATGTAAGTTATTTTGTTTTAACCCGTTTAGTTTTCGAGACAATGCCGAAAAACATGCAAAAAATGTCGGAAACTGGTCGCCGACCAGTAAACGTGTTGCATTTTCTCAACAACGTCATTCGACATTCTCATTGCGATTTTATTTCCAAAATCGATAGGTCTTCATATATAGATAAGCCTGAAAAAAATGATATGACGTGCAAATTATATATGTCAAATCTGTAATCAACCTGTTTTAACAGATATAGCTTGACCAGATGTAATTGACACTCATCAAAGTCCGTTTAGCTCGTCCGACGATGCTTGCTTGTATTCGATTAGTATGTTGATTTACTATATACCGTTATCTCCGGACTTTTATGAATTATGCAAGGAGTCTCATTTTTATGGCTATAAGAACAGCCATTATCGTACGTATCATTATTGGCAATATAGAAGATGAACATTTCTAGAAAATGACTTCTTTAAATGTGAATATATTGAAAATAAAACAGCAAACACGGATTGAACTAAATACCGTTAATTTAATTATGCACATCGTTTCACCTACATTTTGTATACGGTTTCATCAGGTGGTAGCAATAAACAGTTTGACTTTTAAAGAGGCGTTCTCTATAACTTTGATCGTTTAATCGATTCAGGAAGATTATACATAAAATGAGAATCATTTTTGCTTAAACTCTTCAATTCTTTGACTAAAGCTCCCACCCAGAAAAAATGAAAATATATTTCCATAACCAGCCAAAATAGTCACAAGTTGTTTCCCTTTGACCACACAATAATAAATCGGAAGCGATCAATTATTATTGGTGATTTGACCATATTTTTGACATTATATAGACATATTTGCGCACACTTTCTTCTAACAAATTATGACAACTGATAGTGCTTTGTACAGTAAGCTCATTAAATGTGATAGTAGAGAAAAAATATTCCAGTTATTGGGAATGTCTCTTTAATGTGGTAATATTGTAAACAACTGAACAACATGTTTACCTTGATTGATTAGTTTCTTACAATATTTGTATGTAAACATCTTCAATTCAACTATTGTTCTCTCTCGTTTGTTGCTTTTATTGACTTTGTGGTTTACCTAGTTTAGCGTGTTTATTTGCTACAACTCAGTCAACGTAACATATCTTGACAGCAAGTGTTAATATTTATTATACCTACCATACATAATATAATTATGAACAATGTAACATTATAAAGCAATCCATTGTTGTGTTTCTCAAAGCAACTGAGATACTTATGCGCACTCAGCCGCAAGAATGATTTTATTGTGCCAATAGAAACATTAAAGCTAATTTACTTTGTTAAGTATTCGAAGATGAATTACATTTAAGCATGAGGCGCAAATTTGCTGATACCTCATGAAATATGAATATATTCACTAAGTATCTATGTGTCACCTTTAGTTTATTGTTCCTAATTAAACTGTGTGTTGTACATGGTCGCATTTTATGAAATCTTTGAAAAAGTAACCACATTCATTACACGTGTACGCAACTAACCATTACTGCAACGTGTAAACGATTATATTACCCAATAGAAATTTACATAATCATAATACGCATGGGTAAAGGGTCGAGCCACAAGTTCCAAACACTTAGTTACGTTACCCTAGTACTGCATAGCTCAATGTCGCGAGTATGAATACTGTTTACCAACAGTATTCTTATCACAGTTGCATTTCTCGTGATTTTATCAGTTTCAAATGCATTGTGTTCACTACCACCCACTCGTGTTGGTAATCACTCAATTTATTATTTTTGATAAGGTACCGTGCAGAGCCCGGTTAAAATTTGTCAAAGAATAACACTTACTGAATTGCTTTCCGATTTCATCTTACAACTATCATGACTAATTTATAAATATGTACGGTTATGCTCGGATTACGGAACCCACATGCTCCATTGCACCAAAAAGTAAATCGGTACCTGTGAGGACAGTGTCTATTATTGGGCGCCGCAGAGCGATATTGGCTGACAGACCCACATGAGAGAAATAGTCTCCCCAGAAAGACACGAACGTAGGTCTCCATAGGTAGCCCACTGACAAGGGGAAGTTAAAATGTCAAAGGATGCTTTAGCGGCTAAACAGCTGAAAAGTGGCCTAGAATATCGGTAACCTTTAAAAATAAATCACTTTAAATCAGTTGTATTTATTGTTCTTTTTTCAGCGCATGCGTATACCTTATATAACCGGAAACAGAAGTGATTTTACAATGAGGCTGACAGATATTCTAGTATTATGTGTGACGTTGTGTTTTTTTGAACACGTGTCCGCTGATCATCCAAAAGAAAAACTTGCCAAACAACCCAAAGGATCTCAAGGTATAAATTCTAGTGTTTGACAACATTTTAGCGATATCTGTTTTTTATATTTATTTTGCCAGTTGCCAGTGGTAACGTCTATTGTTTCTATCTCAAATGAGTATGACATAAGGCATAGCGATAGATTAAGAAATCTCAACCAAATTCAGCACTTGAACACATTCCATACTGCAGGTTACATGCATTTATCGGACTGCCTGCCAGTCAAATATCTGCGTCCGAACAATAGAACAATTGTGATGTCCGATTTCAGGATTGCTTAGTAGTATAGTACAGTTACACCTCTTGATAATAACAGGGACATTTAAAAGATATCAAGTAGTATGTCATTTATTGTGTCATGTTCAAGGAAATATCCATATTTGGGCATGTTGATGGAACGTTCAATATCTAATGTGTGGTTGTGTATGCGATTCCGCCGCTTCTGTTTGGCTACTGGTTGTCTCCGCGTACACAATATTTTGTAATTACTTGCAACAACTGTTCAGATATATATCGATGGCTTAGAATGAGAAGGTCGTTACTACTACTTTCGACCTTATAGTTTAATCATATTTTATTGCATGATTTTTTACAATAATTACAAGGGTTTGCATATATATACAATTAATTACAAGAAATAGAATCATATCATAAATGTAAACCATAGAAACTTTAGCAATTTTATATAACATACAGTTTTCTCTTGTTTTCACAATATATCGATTTGGTAGTTACGACCTTCTTATTCTAAGTCAGCGATATATCTATTACATATCAATTCAGGTTAGTAAAAAACCCATTTAGGAATACATCACTATGTACATTCGTGTGATATTTCTATTACAGTTGGCTGCACAAAGTTTGTATTTGAAGGCAAAGGAGATTTTCGTCTACAAAAGCAGATATATCAAGCACAGAATCCTAATCATTATATTGAATCATTGACAATGTTGAAGAGAACATCATTCTATCGATGTGAACCAGTGAATGTCAAATACGGTACGTACATGGCACATAGTGTGTTCCTACTTTGATATTCGAACCTATACTATACAGCGGCGTCATCGACTAGGCAGAGTCTGAAACCGTGTCCTATTATACCCTGCCAAACAGTGTATTGTCATCGACAGTCTAATTAAAATAGAACTAGACTTTAGAAATTGAAAATATTTACACATCGCGGGATGCAATATTGAAAATAACTTGAACGCTGGCCCCGATCTCCGGAAGCTACTCCTGATCAAGATCTCATCTTAAATATTGGCACATGTCTTTACGTTTTTTAAAAGCAATGCATGACTGGAAATTGTCATCACTTTGCAGATATTACATTCTTAGTTTATTGCAGCATCGTTTCAAAAGCTTGCTCTGTTGTATAATAATTCTGACTCGGATTTTAGCAAAATCTCAATTTGTATTAATATTTCTACTTTAAATGCTTCGGGAGATCGAAGTCTGGTTATAAAGACACTCTCATTGTCGGTAGTGTATTTCACTATCAGTTTAACTGTATTAAAGAATACTTAGATAAAAAAAATGACACAGTCGGTATATCATCCTCTGACCCTTGTCACAGATAAGAGTGGCTTTGTTAAACTTGTTTTCACACCATTAGATTACAAAAAGAAATGAGTTTTTATATTATTTACGACTGTCTGAACGAAAATCCAGGCGAGCATTTTATAACATATTTTGATAATTGTTCCGAAGATCTATGTAATAACAAAATTAATATACATAAAACAAGTTAGCCACCTCGGATGATATTACTTTCATCGAGTGATAACCCTTGTCGTCACCTGTGCTGTCGTATGATAAAATGTATGTAAAGTATCCGAGCAAACGACAAGTCTAGGATAAACACAGGGCATGAGGTGTTAAATATACTTTATTTGACTGAATAAGATAAATCCCACATCTTAGCAGATAAATAAAAATATTAATTTCACCATTGAGTCAAGTCACGAATTGTTATACCCTTTGCCAAGTTTTATGCATTGTTATTGACATAGCTTGGCCACAAAGAAACCTGAATATATATGAGCCGTTCTCCAGGAAACCGTGCTTATTGACATTATACTAGTTAACTAGTAACACTATTTAGAAAAAGGTCTAAAATGAGAAAAAAGTCATGTCCACCAATTCATTCAGTAGTTTGATAATATAGTTACAATTTTTAAGATTTAGAATTTTTCATAAATTATGACAAAATAACTTCCTTCGTTGCTATGGAGACCAAGTTTCAAAACTACCTGTATTGAGAAAAATAAGGGGTTAGTGGTTAAAATTAGCAGCTACTTTTCTCTATTAGCAAATACTCAAAATTTCGTCATGCTTAAGTAAAATGAGAATATTATCTTTAAAATGTGCCAAAATTTAGACAAGCTTACGCCTATAATTGATTAAATACTGGATTATGAAATGATTGTTAACGTTACGTCAAATAACGTTCGAATGGCGTTTAAAAATGGCGTCACTCAAAAACTTGTCACGAGTTGTTTGTATTAAAAGTCTATAATTTGGTAATGTACGTAATAATGCGTTCAAATTTTCAGAAACTGTTCATGAATGGTCTTTCCTACGATAAATCATCATGATTTTCGCATTTTTGTCAATAAGCCCGGTTTTCCTGTAGAACGGCTCATATTCAAACATAACACATGTGTTTGTCGTCGCCATACCAAAAGCAATGTGCCATTTGTTTAGATCTAACCAATGTTAGCTACTATGATCATACTATTCAATTATGACACGTGTCCCATATATCACCTTTTTTCTACCCGATTATACATGAAGCATAACGTAAAAATATGAACATCGCGTTTGTCCATGTGAATGAACTATTTTACACACCCCCTGTCGGAAAAAAGAAACATGGGGTACGAACACAGAATGAGTATGTTCTGAATTGTGCATCAACACTTGCTTAGCGCCTGACATTGAAACCATGAATCTGTCAAATTAGTTGCTCATATATAACTGTCTAAACAAAGTAAATTAATGATGATTATAAAGTTGTTAAACAAATTTCGGTACGTCACCTTGTTGACTCTTTTGAAAACTACAGTATTCATAAAGTTGTTTATAAGACTGCCTTATTTGGTCGCCGTTTTGGCATGGGTTTCTGTGGGCATTGCTCAGGGTAGTTGTGTCGTGGTGTTTTTTTTATTTCTGTGCTCGGCTGGTGGGGTTGAGTGCTACCTTCCCTGTCGGATTTTCTCGTACCTTTTTCGCAGAAACAATCCTAATAAATGTGATAACTATGAAGGCTCTGATACTATTATTGTATTGCAGGTATCTCAGAAGATGGCCATTCCTGGTGGGTGGATCGAGGATGTGAAGCTATATTTGAAGTGGTTGAATGTCCAAACAATGGTCAAGTACCGCCACCAGGTAATATATATTTAATTATTTATATAATAGTTGGTTTTCTGGATTTAACAATAACCTGACCTGTTTGAAATTTGTTTTACAAACTAAGCAAACTACTTACCCTATGACAATGCACATACCTACCATTTAAACAATAGTGCTAACTGTTTACGATGCTGTCGTGGTTTGGAAAATACTACCAAATACTCATCATCATCCGACACTAATATGCTCCCGAATTTGTAACTATTTATAGTAACATAATTATATTAATTTAAACAACGTCTTATCCAAATACCAGGCATAATCCGAGATCAATATGCTACCGAATATGTTACTGTAATTATATTCATTTAACTACGTTTTATACAAAAATCCGATAGATCCGTGAAGTTGGCAGCGGGTTACAAGTCCGTAGTTCGATATTCAATTTCTAACTGATAGCCAATACCGAACTAGCACAAAGTTCGTTATTCGACACCCATTGGCCAATACCGAACTGGTGTCCAATCTGCTGCCAGCACCAAGTTCGATATTCAACCCCAAAAAAGGCGAATACCGAACTGGGGTCGAATCTGCTGCCAGCACCAAGATCGATATTCAACCCAAAAAAAGGCGAATACCGAACTGGGGTCGAATCTGCTGCCAGCACCAAGTTCGATATTCAACCCGAAAAAAAACCGAATACCGAACTGGGGTCGAATCTGCTGCCAGCACCAAGTTCGATATTCAAACCAAAAAAAAGGCGAATACCGAACTAGGGTCGAATCTGCTGCCAGCACCAAGTTCGATATTCAACCCAAAAAAAAGGCGAATCCCGAACTGGGGTCGAATCTGCTGCCAGCACCAAGTTCGATATTTAACCCCAAAAAAGGCGAATACCGAACTGGGATCGAATCTGCTGCCAGCACCAAGTTCGTTATTCAACCCCAAAAAAAGGCGAATACCGAACTGGGGTCGAATCTTCTGCCAGCAGCGGGTTCGATATTCAACCCAAAAAGAAGGCGAATACCGAACTGGGGTCGAATCTGCTGCCAGCACCAAGTTCGATATTCAACCAAAAAAAGGCGAATACCGAGCTGGGGTCGAATCTGCTGTCAGCACCAAGTTAGATAGTCAACCCCAAAAAAGGCGAATACCAAACTGGGGTCGAATCTGCTGCCAGCACCAAGTTCGATATTCAACCCCAAAAAAAGGCGAATACTGAACTGGGGTCGAATCTGCTGCCAGCACCAAGTTCGTTATTCAACCCCAAAAAAAATGCGAACACCGAACTGGGGTCGAATCTTCTGCCAGCACCAAGTTCGATATTCAACCCAAAAAGAAGGCGAATACCGAACTGTGGTCGAATCTGCTGCCAGCACCAAGTTCGATATTCAACCAAAAAAAGGCGAATACCGAGCTGGGGTCGAACCTGCTGTCAGCACCAAGTTCGATATTCAACCCAAAAAAAAGGCGAATACCGAACTGGGGTCGAATCTGCTGCCAGCACCAAGTTCGTTATTCAACCCCAAAAAAAGGCGAACACCGAACTGGGGTCGAATCTTCTGCCAGCAGCGGGTTCGATATTCAACCCAAAAAGAAGGCGAATACCGAACTGGGGTCGAATCTGCTGCCAGCACCAAGTTCGATATTCAACCCCAAAAAAAGGCGAATACCGAGCTGGGGTCGAATCTGCTGTCAGCACCAAGTTCGATATTCAACCCAAAAAAGGCGAATACCGAACTGGGGTCGAATCTGCTGCCAGCACCAAATTCGATATTCAACCCGAAAAGAAGGCGAATATCGAACTGGGGTCGAATCTGCTGCCAGCACCAAGTTCGATATTCAATCCCAAAAAAGGCGAATACCGAACTGGGGTCGAATCTTCTGCCAGCACCAAGTTCGATATTCAACCCCCAAAAAGGCGAATACCGAACTGGTGTCGAATCTGCTGCCAGCACCAAGTTCGATATTCAACCCAAACAAAAGGCGAATACCGAACTGGGGTCGAACCCACTGCTGGTAGCAGATTCGAACCCAGTTCGGTATTCGTCATATTATCGAGTTGAATATGGAACCCGCTGCTGGCAGAAGATTCGAACCCAGTTCGGTATTCGCCTTCTTTTCGAGTTGAATATCGAACCCGCTGCTGGCAGCAGATTCGAACCCAGTTCGGTATTCGTCATATTATCGAGTTGAATATGGAACCCGCTGCTGGCAGAAGATTCGACCCCAGTTCGGTATTCGCCTTTTTTGGGTTGAATATCGAACTTGGTGCTGACAGAAGATTCGACCCCAGCTCGGTATTCGCCTTTTTGGGTTGAATATCGAACTTGGTGCTGGCAGCAGATTCGACCCCAGTTCGGTATTCGCCTTCTTTTTGGGTTGAATATCGAACTTGCTGCTTGCAGAAGATTCGACCCCAGTTCGGTGTTCGCCCTTTTGGGGGGTTGAATAACGAACTTGGTGCTGGCAGCAAATTCGACCTTAGCTCGGTATTCGCCTTTTTTGGGGTTAAATATCGAACTTGGTGCTGGCAGCAGATTCGACCCCAGTTCGGTATTCGCCTTTTTTGGGGGTTGAATATCGAACTTGGTGCTGGCAGCAGATTCGACCCCAGTTCGGTATTCGCCTTTTTATTGGGTTAAATATCGAACTTGGTGCTGGCAGCAGATTCGACCCCAGTTCGGTATTCGCCTTCTTTTTGGGTTGAATATCGAACCCGCTGCTGGCAGAAGAATAGACCCCAGTTCGGTATTCGCCTTTTTTTGGTTGAATATTGAACTTGGTGCTGGCAGCAGATTCGACCCCAGTTCGGTATTCGCCTTTTTGGGGGTTGAATATCGAACTTGGTTCTGGCAGCAGATTCGACCCCAGTTCGGTATTCGCCTTCTTTTTGGGTTGAATATCGAACCCGCTGCTGGCAGAAGATTCGACCCCAGTTCGGTATTCGCCTTTTTTGGTTGAATATTGAACTTGGTGCTGGCAGCAGATTCGACCCCAGTTCGGTATTCGGCTTTTTGGGGTTGAATATCGAACTTGGTGCTGGCAGCAGATTCGACCCCAGTTCGGTATTCGCCTTTTTGGGGGTTGAATATCGAACTTGGTGCTGGCAGCAGATTCGACCCCAGTTCGGTATTCGCCTTTTTGGGGGTTGAATATCGAACTTGGTGCTGGCAGCAGATTCGACCCCAGTTCGGTATTCGCCCTTTTTTCGGGTTGAATATCGCACTTCGTGCTGGCAGCAGATTCGACCCCAGTTCGGTATTCGCCTTTTTTGTTTGTTTGAATATCGAACTTGGTGCTGGCAGCAGATTCGACCTCAGTTTGGTATTCGCCTTTTTTTTGGTTGAATATCGAACTTGGTGCTGGCAGCAGATTCGACCTCAGTTCGGTATTCGTCTTTTTTTTGGTTGAATATCGAACTTGGTGCTGGCAGCAGATTCGACCCCAGTTCGGTATTCGGCTTTTTTTTTTGGTTGAATATCGAACTTGGTGCTGGCAGCAGATTCGACCCCAGTTCGGTATTCGGCTTTTTTTGGGTTGAATATCGAACTTGGTGCTGGCAGCAGATTCGACCCCAGTTCGGTATTCGGCTTTTTTTGGGTTGAATATCGAACTTGGTGCTGGCAGCAGATTCGGCCCCAGTTCGGTATTCGGCTTTTTTTGGGGTTGAATATCGAACTTGGTGCTGGCAGCAGATTCGATCCCAGTTCGGTATTCGGCTTTTTTTGGGTTGAATATCGAACTTGGTGCTGGCAGCAGATTCGACCGCAGTTCGGTATTCGCCTTTTGTTTGGGTTGAATATCGAATTTGGTGCTGGCAGCAAATTGGACACCAGTTCGGTATTGGCCAAAGGGTGTCGAATAACGCACTTTGTGCTAGTTCGGTATTGGCTATCAGTTAGAAATTGAATATCGAACTACGAACTTGTAACCCGCTGCCAACTTCACGGAGCTAAATCCGATATCATTCGAAATGAGCTTGCTACCGAATTTGTTACTATTTATAGTTACGTATGTTATTTCAACAAAACTTCTTTCCCAATATCAGAATATCTTTCGAAACCAATAAGAGTTCCTGTCATCTGTACTATACGGTATACGTGTAAAAGACTAATTATGGTATGTAACTGCATATTTAGATAACTTGAACGTAGTATTAGTTGTCCGTTCTGTCAGTCGTCAGTTGATGCATTGTTTTGCATTGTTGGCAAAATCACAATAACCGTCTTGCTCTAAGTCATTTTTCTAATGTTGACACTCTGATTAAAACACTGTTCGTCACGAAACCACGGTGTATGAAATGCACTTTGCTTTATTTCATTTTGTTTCACTTTGAAATTTTACATATGTTCATATAGCTTAGATATAGAACCAATGTTGTTTTTTTACTCTTTAGAATAATTGATGATATTAAACTTCATACCTAACGTGGGTGAACCTACATTGCTTTCACTCGCAAGGTGACGACGCGGTATTTTGCAATTGCTGTAACTTAGTCAAACTTGCGAACGTTAGTAGCATTTTACACATTGCTTATACTTTTCTAAATTAATGCAATGTGTTACTGCAAAATAAATAATGATATAATTTCGTCTTTTTATTTGAAAATAATACATAACGTGGTTTAGACGAATATTATTGTACTTTAAAATTGAAGTCTCCAACGTGTGCCGCCAATTTTATATATAATAAGTTGCGTGAAGTTGGCACAACATACGACATTGAACATTGAACATTCAATTTTCGAATGCATTTATGGGGAATACCATCGCGACATTGAACATTGAACATTCGATTTTTGAACCCATTTATGGGAAATACCATCGCGACATTGAACATTCGATTTTTGAACCCATTTATGGGAAAACCCATCGCGACATTGAACATTGAACATTCGATTTTTGAACCCATTTATGGGGAATACCATCGCGACATTGAACATTGAACATTCGCTTTTTCAACCCATTTATGGGAGATACCATCGCGACATTGAACATTGAACATTCGATTTTTGAACCCATTTATGGGAAATACCATCGCGACATTGAACATTCGATTTTTGAACCCATTTATGGGAAATACCATCGCGACATTGAACATTCGATTTTTGAACCCATTTATGGGAAAACCCATCGCGACATTGAACATTGAACATTCGATTTTTGAACCCATTTATGGGGAATACCATCGCGACATTGAACATTGAACATTCGCTTTTTCAACCCATTTATGGGAGATACCATCGCGACATTGAACATTGAACATTCGATTTTTGAACCCATTTATGGGAAATACCATCGCGACATTGAACATTGAACATTCGATTTTTGAACCCATTTATAAAGAATACCATCGCGACATTGAACAATGATCATTCGATTTTTGAACCCATTTATGGGAAATACCATCGCGACATTGAACATTGAACATTCGATTTTTGAACCCATTTATGGGAAATACCATCGCGACATTGAACATTGAACATTCGATTTTTGAACCCATTTATGGGGAATACCATCGCGACATTGAACATTGAACATTCGATTTTTGAACCCATTTATGGGAAATACCATCGCGACATTGAACATTGAACATTCGATTTTTGAACCCATTTATGGGAAATACCATCGCGACATTGAACATTGAACATTCGATTTTTGAACCCATTTATGAAGAATACCATCGCGACATTGAACATTGAACATTCGATTTTTGAACCCATTTATGGGAAATACCATCGCGACATTGAACATTGAACATTCGATTTTTGAACCCATTTATGGGAAATACCATCGCGACATTGAACATTGAACATTCGATTTTTGAACCCATTTATAAAGAATACCATCGCGATATTGAACATTGAACATTCGATTTTTGAACCCATTTATGAAGAATACCATCGCGACATTGAACATTGAACATTCGATTTTTGAACCCATTTATGGGAAATACCATCGCGACATTGAACATTGAACATTCGATTTTTGAACCCATTTATAAAGAATACCATCGCGACATTGAACATTGAACATTCGATTTTTGAACCCATTTATGGGAAATACCATCGCAACATTGAACATTGAACATTCGATTTTTGAACCCATTTATGAAGAATACCAACGCGACATTGAACATTCGAATTTTGAACCCATTTATGGGAAATACCATCGCGACATTGAAAATTGAACATTCGATTTTTGAACCCGTTTATGGGAGATACCATCGCGACATTGAACATTGAACATTCGATTTTTGAACCCATTTATGGGAAATACCATCGCGACATTGAACATTGAACATTCGATTTTTGAACCCATTTATGAAGAATACCATCGCGACATTGAACATTGAACATTCGATTTTTGAACCCATTTATGGGAAATACCATCGCGACATTGAAAATTGAACATTCGATTTTTGAACCCATTTATGGGAAATACCATCGCGACATTGAACATTCGATTTTTGAACCCATTTATGTAAAATACCATCGCGACATTGAACATTGAACATTCGATTTTTGAACCCATTTATGAAGAATACCATCGCGACATTGAACATTGAACATTCGATTTTTGAACCCATTTATGGGAAAAACCATCGCGACATTGAACATTGAACATTCGATTTTTGAACCCATTTATGGGAAATACCATCGCGACATTGAACATTGAACATTCGATTTTTGAACCCATTTATAAAGAATACCATCGCGACATTGAACATTGAACATTCGATTTTTGAACCCATTTATGGGAAATACCATCGCGACAGTGAACATTGAACATTCGATTTTTGAACCCATTTATGAAGAATACCATCGCGACATTGAACATTGAACATTCGATTTTTGAACCCATTTATGGGGAATACCATCGCGACATTGAACATTGAACATTCGATTTTTGAACCCATTTATCGGGAATACCATCGCGACATTGAACATTCGATGTTTGAGCCCATTTATGGGAAATACCATCGCAACATTGAACATTGAACATTCGATTTTTGAACCCATTTATGAAGAATACCATCGCGACATTGAACATTGAACATTCGATTTTTGAACCCATTTATGGGAAATACCATCGCGACATTGAACATTGAATATTCGATTTTTGAACCCAATTATGGGAAATACCATCGCGACATTGAACATTGAACATTCGAATGTTGAACCCATTTACGAGAAATACCATCGCGACATTGAACATTGAACATTCGATTTTTGAACCCATTGATGCGGAATACCATCGCGACATTGAACATTGAACATTCGATTTTTGAATCTATTTATGAGGAATACCGAACTGAGTTTGAATCTTCTGCCAGCAACAGGTTCGACATTCAACTTGAAAAGAAGGCGAGTACTGAACTGGGTTCGAATCTTCTGCCTGCAACGGGTTCGATATTCAACTTGAAAATATGACGAATATCGAACTACGGTCGAATCTTCTGCCAGCAGCAGGTTCCTTATTCAACTGGATAATATAACCAATACCGAACTGGGTCCGACACACAAACATCTCATTAAAGTGGTTTTTCACGAGTATTTATCTTTCTGTGCTAATTTACGCTTTATATTGCGTGTAAATTAAATTGCACGCACATAATATCTAATGGTTTTTCACCGGTATGCCTTCTTTTGCCATGTAACTTCACGTTTGGTTGTTAAAACCGACCCATTAACATCACATTAAATTGGATTTTCACGAGAATATATCTTTTTATGCTAATTTACTCTATATTATGTTTTCGAATTAAATTTCACAAACATGATATCTAATGGTTTTTCACTGGTATGCCTTCTAGTGCCATGTAAAGAAATGTTTGGTTGTGAAAACCGACCGACAAACATCACATTAAACTGGTTTTTCACGTGTATATATCTTTCTGAGTGAATTTATACTATATTAAGCTTGTTAATTAAATTTCAGGCTCATGATATCTAGTGGGTTTTCACCGGTGTGCCTTCTTGTTTTGACTCACAAACATCACATTAAACTGGTTTTTCACGAGTATATATCTTTCTGTGCTAATTTACACTATATTATGTTTGTAAATTAAATTCATGATACCTAGTGATTTTTCAACGGTATGCCTTCTTCTGCCATGTAAATACAATTTTGGTTGTGATCACCGACCCATTAACATCACATTAAATTGGTTATTCACGAGTATATATATCTTTCTGTGTTAATTAACTCTATACATGTATTATGTTTTCGAATTAAATTTCATGACCATGATATCTAATGGTTTTTCACCGGTATGCCTTCTAGTGCCATGTAAATATATGTTTGGTTGTGAAAATCGACCCACAAACATCATCTAAAACTGGTTTTTCACGAGTATATATCTTCCTGTGCTAATTTACACTATATTATGCTTGTGAATTAAATTTCACGAACATGATATCTAATGGTTTTTCACCGGTATTATTCTCGTGCCATGTAAATTCATGTTTGGTTGTTAAAAATAACCCACAAACATCACATTAAACTGGGTTTTTTTACGAGTATATTATCTTTCTGTGATAATTTAAACTATATTATTTCTATTAATTAAATTTCACGAACATGATATCTAATGGGTTTTCACCGGTATGCCTTCTTTTGCCGTTTAAATTCATATTTGGTTGTGAAAAAAGACCCACAAACATCACATTAAACTGGTTTTTCATGAATATATATCTTTAAGTGCTAATTTACACTATATTATGCTTGTGAATTAAATATCGAACCCACTGCTGACAGAAGATTCGAACCCAGTTCGGTATTGGACTTCTTGTTAAGTTAAATATCAAACCCGTTCCTGGCAGAAGATTCGACCCTAGTTTGGTATTCCTCATATTTTCCAGTTGAATATCGAACCCGCTTGTGGCAGCCGATTCGAACCAAGTTCGGTATTCGTTATATTATCGAGTTGAATATCGAACCCGCTGCTGGTAGTAGATTCGAACCCAGTTCGGTATTCGCCTTCTTTTCGAGTTGAATATCGAACCCGCTTGTGGCAGCAGATTCGAACCAAGTTCGGTATTCGTCATATTATTGAGTTGAATATCGAACCCGCTGCTGGCAGAATATTCCAACCCAGTTGGGTATTCGCCTTCTTTTCGGGCTGAATATCGAACTCGCTGCTGGCAGAAGATTCGATCCTCGTTCGGTATTCGCAATATTATCAAGTTGAATATCGAACCCACTGCTGGTAGCAGATTCGAACCCAGTTCGGTATTCGTCATATTATCGAGTTGAATATGGAACCCGCTGCTGGCAGAAGATTCGAACCCAGTTCGGTATTCGCCTTCTTTTCGAGTTGAATATCGAACCCGCTGCTGGCAGCAGATTCGAACCCAGTTCGGTATTCGTCATATTATCGAGTTGAATATGGAACCCGCTGCTGGCAGAAGATTCGAACCCAGTTCGGTATTCGCCTTCTTTTCGGGTTGAATATCGAACCCGCTACTGACAGAAGATTTGAACCCCGTTCGGTATTCGCCTTCTTTTCCAGTTGAATATCGAACCTGCTGCTGGTAGAAGATTCGACCCCAGTTTGGTATTCGCCTTCTTTTCGGGTTGAATATCAAACCCGCTGCTGGCAGAAAATTCGAACCCAGTTCGATATACTACCTCTTTTAAAGTTGAATAAAAAACTTGGTGCTAGCAGCAGATTGGACACCAGTTCGATATTGGCCAAAGGTTGGCGAATAACGAACTTTGTGCTAGTTCGGTATTGGCTATCAGTTAGAAATTGAATATTGAATTTCTAGCTTGTAACCCGCCGCTTAACTTCACGGAGCTCCGATAAAGCCGCCTGCAAAGCTCGGTCGTTAGATGCGCTGTGGAATTTTGTTCAAAGGCAAGCTAGTCGGTTGGTAGTTTGGTGTAAAATGAACAAGCACGAGAAGAGCTTTCCAACGCACCCAAACTTGTTAGGATCAGAGCTCCTGAGAAAAGGTTTTCCCCGGGATGAAATTTTGGAGGGCTTGGTAGAAGGAAAATCCCACCGATAAAGCAGCCTTCAAAGCTTTGTCGTAAGGCGCGCTGCGGCACTTTTTCAATGGCAAGCAAGCCAGTTGAGTTTAGTGTTAAATGAACGAGTATGGAAAGAGATTTTCGACGCACACAAACTTGTTAGGATCGGATCTCATGTGAAGAAGTTTTCCCCGGGGTGAAATTTCAAGGGCTTGGTAGAAGGGAAATCCCGCCATTTAAGCCGCCCACAGAAAATCGGCCGTTTCAAACTCCACTCATCATCTTTATAACTTTAAAATTTCGTTTTTATACATTAGAATTAAAGATTTTATAGGTATTTTACGACTGAGAATCCGTACTCCATCGAGTACGAGCTCAGGAAGGTTTATGATAACGGTTGTAGTACGGTACTCCATGGAGTATGAGTTGGCACTTGGAGTACGGAGTTGGAGTAGGAGATTGAGAAATGTTTATAATCATCAGGCCTGGTCCCATGACTCCTACCTGATTTGTGGCCTTCGGGAGCATTTTATGGTTATTTTAAGTGCTCATTCGCCTAGTCAAAATACTCAATAAGTTCATTGCTATTTCTGGTGGAATCCTTTACAAGATCTGTATTTACAGTTTATAAGTATACGTTTTTGAAGACATACTGTCAGCTAGTTAACCCATATTATACGATAGAACAAGGATACGTATGTACATATTTTATTTTCAAGACAGAATTATATCAGTCTAGTATTTAGAAACGTTGTTTTTATCGCCAAAGTCATCACATTCTTCCTTTTTTGGGCCATGTGAAGCAGTGTAACGGCCGCCAGTGCTTACGTTGGCGTCATCACAAGTAACCACAAGCGTGACATGAATATTTGGCAATAATGAACAATCTTGGCTCGTCGTAAGAAGGATCGTTCGCAAACGTTGATTACGGTGAGATATGGATATAACTTCATTCTCTGCAGGCTAGCAAAACGAGTAAACATCATATCTATGTTCGGTTATTTTCTTTCTTTTTATTCAGGAACGAATTAAAGTGTGCCTTTTCAATTACTGTTTTATTTTCTATTCTTTTTTTAAATCTCAGCCAACTAGGGGGACGGGCCCCCGTGACCAGTGCCTAGATCCGTACCTGGATGAATAGGTTGGTCGAACGCAGATCTATAGAACGCATCGAAATGCTACACACGTTTTGTCACGCGTGTAGTTGCACGTGCGTTGGGTTGTGACTGCCGCTAATATTTCCAAACAAAGAATTGAGATTCCCACAGTTACCGTAATTTAGTAATTTGATTAAATAGAGGACTGTATTAATTTATCTTTAGTTTTTAGTGCCGTTCTCAAGGCATTTTCGCGAAATTGTAGAATTGGTAATCTCGTTATGGATTGGGTTTTACAATAATCATGGGTACTCTATAGCATGGGGAATATAGTTAGAATACGTGTAATAATTGAAACTTTGCAATATACGTAATCGGATATAAACGAATACATTTTCTAGGATCGATTCAGCATACACATCAATGTGATAGCTATCACACAATATTGAAAACAAACTTTTGTCCGGATTTAGAGTTACAACAAGCCTCAAAACTATGCGAAAGAGATGTTGTTGAGTTTACTATTTCACTGATTCTACAGTGAAATTTAAATTGGCAACTAGCTGCCAGTTGCCAGATTCCAATTCGATGCTATAGTGAAATTTAAATTGGTAGCAGACTGACAGTTGCCAGTTGCCAATTCTATTCTATCGAGAAATTTGAATTGGCAGATGGCTGCCAGTTGCCAGTTGCCAATTCGATTCGACAGGGAAATTCGAATTGGCAGCTAGCTGACACTTGCCAGTTGCCAATCCAATTTTGCAGTAAAATAAGATTTTATTCACCATTAATGGATTCGAACATTGAATGTTCAATGTTCAATGTTCAATGTCGCAATGGTATTTCCCATAAATGGGTTCAAAAATCGAATGTTCAATGTTCAATGTCGCGATGGTATTCTTCCTAAATGGTTTCAAAAATCGAATGTTCAATGTCGCGATGGTATTTCCCATAAATGCGTTCAAAAATCGAATGTTCAATGTTCAATGTCGCGATGGTATTCCCCATAAATGGGTTCAAAAATCGAATGTTCAATGTTCAATGTCGCGATGGTATTTCCCATAAATTGGTTCAAAAATCGAATGTTCAATGTTCAATGTCGCGATGGTATTCCCCATAAATGGGTTCAAAAATCGAATGTTCAATGTTCAATGTCGCGATGGTATTCCCCATAAATGGGTTCAAAAATCGAATGTTCAATGTTCAATGTCGCGATGGTATTCGCCATAAATGGGTTCAAAAAACGAATGTTCAATGTTCAATGTCGCGATGGTATTTCCCATAAATTGGTTCAAAAATCGAATGTTCAATGTTCAATGTCGCGATGGTATTCTTCATAAATGGGTTCAAAAATCGAATGTTCAATGTTCATTGTCGCGATGATATTTCCCATAAATGGGTTCAAAAATTGAATGTTCAATGTTCAATGTCGCGATGGTTTTCTTCATAAATGGGTTCAAAAATCGAATGTTCAATGTTCATTGTCGCGATGATATTTCCCATAAATGGGTTCAAAAATTGAATGTTCAATGTTCAATGTCGCGATGGTTTTCTTCATAAATGGGTTCAAAAATCGAATGTTCAATGTTCAATGTCGCGATGGTATTCCCCATAAATGGGTTCAAAAATCGAATGTTCAATGTCGCGATGGTATTCTTCATAAATGGGTTCAAAAATCGAATGTTCAATGTCGCGATGGTATATCCCATAAATGGGTTCAAAAATCGAATGTTCAATGTTCAATGTCGCGATGGTATTCCCCATAAATGGGTTCAAAAATTGAATGATCAATGTTGCGATGGTATTCCCAATAAATGGGTTCAATAGTCGAATGTTCAATGTTCAATGTCGCGATGGTATTCCCCATAAATGGGTTCAAAAATTGAATGTTCAATGTCGCGATGGTATTCCCCATAAATGGGTTCAAAAATCGAATGTTCAATGTCGCGATGGTATTCCCCATAAATGGGTTCAAAAATCGAATGTTCGATGTTCAATGTCGCGATGGTATTTCCCATAAATGGGTTCAAAAATCCAATGTACAATGTCGCAATGGTATTTCCCATAAATGGGTTCAAAAATCGAATGTTCAATGTTCAATGACGCGATGGTATTTCCCATAAATGGGTTCAAAAATCGAATGTTCAATGTTCAATGTCGCGATGGTATTCTTCATAAATGGGTTCAAAAATCGAATGTTCAATGTTCAATGTCGCGATGGTATTTCCCATAAATGGTTTCAAAAATCGAATGTTCAATGTCGCGATGGTATTTCCCATAAATGGGTTCAAAAATCGAATGTTCAATGTTCAATGTCGCGATGGTATTCTTCATAAATGGGTTCAAAAATCGAATGTTCAATGTTCAATGTCGCGATGGTATTTCCCATAAATGGGTTCAAAAATCGAATGTTCAATGTCGCGACGGTATTCTTCACAAATGGGTTCAAAAATCGAATGTTCAATGTCGCGATGGTATTTCCCATAAATGGGTTCAAAAATCGAATGTTCAATGTTCAATGTCGCGATGGTATTTCCCATAAATGGGTTCAAAAATCGAATGTTCAATGTCGCGATGGTATTCTTCATAAATGGGTTCAAAAATCGAATGTTCAATGTTCAATGTCGCGATGGTATTCCCCATAAATGGGTTCAAAAATCGAATGTTCAATGTCGCGATGGTATTCCCCATCAATGGGTTCAAAAATTGAATGTTCAATGTTCAATGTCGCGATGGTATTCCCCATAAATGCGTTCAAAAATCGAATGTTCAATGTTCAATGTCGCGATCGTATTCCCCGTAATTGGGTTCAAAAATCAAATGTTTAATGTTCAATGTCGCGATGGTATTCCCCGTAAATGGGTTCAAAAATCGAATGTTCAATGTCGCGATGGTATTCTTCATAAATGGGTTCAAAAATCGAATGTTCAATGTTCAATGTTGCGATGGTATTTCCCATAAATGGGTTCAAAAATCGAATGTTCAATGTCGCGATGGTATATCCCATAAATGGGTTCAAAAATCGAATGTTCAATGTTCAATGTCGCGATGGTATTCGCCATAAATGGGTTCAAAAAACGAATGTTCAATGTCGCGATGGTATGTCCCATAAATGGGTTCAAAAATTGAATGTTCAATGTTCAATGTCGCGATGGTATTCTTCATAAATGGGTTCAAAAATCGAATGTTCAATGTTCATTGTCGCGATGACATTTCCCATAAATGGGTTCAAAAATCGAATGATCAATGTTCAATGTCGCGATGGTTTTTTTCATAAATGGGTTCAAAAATCGAATGTTCAATGTTCAATGTCGCGATGGTATTCCCCATAAATGGGTTCAAAAATCGAATGTTCAATGTCGCGATGGTATTCTTCATAAATGGGTTCAAAAATCGAATGTTCAATGTCGCGATGGTATTCCCCATAAATGGGTTCAAAAATCGAATGTTCAATGTTCAATGTCGCGATGGTATTCCCCATAAATGGGTTCAAAAATCGAATGTTAAATGTTGCGATGGTATCCCCAATAAATGGGTTCAATAGTCGAATGTTCAATGTTCAATGTCGCGATGGTATTCCCCATAAATGGGTTCAAAAATCGAATGTGCAATGTTCAATGTCGCGATGGTATTCCCCATAAATGGGTTCAAAGATCGAATGTTCAATGTTCAATGTCGCGATGGTATATCCCGTAAATGGGTTCAAAAATCGAATGTTCAATTTTCAATGTCGCGATGGTATTCCCCGTAAATGGGTTCAAAAATCGAATGTTCAATGTTCAATGTCGCGATGGTATTCTCCATAAATGGGTTCAAAAATCGAATGTTCAATGTTCAATGTCGCGATGGTATTCGCCATAAATGGGTTCAAAAAACGAATGTTCAATGTTCAATGTCGCGATGGTATTTCCCATAAATTGGTTCAAAAATCGAATGTTCAATGTTCAATGTCGCGATGGATTTCTTCATAAATGGGTTCAAAAATCGAATGTTCAATGTTCATTGTCGCGATGATATTTCCCATAAATGGGTTCAAAAATCGAATGTTCAATGTCGCGATGGTATTCTTCATAAATGGGTTCAAAAATCGAATGTTCAATGTCGCGATGGTATTCGCCATAAATGGGTTCAAAAATCGAATGTTCAATGTTCAATGTCGCGATGGTATTCCCCATAAATGGGTTCAAAAATTGAATGTTCAATGTTGCGATGGTATTCCCATGAATGGGTTCAATAGTCGAATGTTCAATGTTCAATGTCGCGATGGTTATCCCCATAAATGGGTTCAAAAATTGAATGTTCAATGTTCAATGTCGCGATGGTATTCCCCATAAATGGGTTCAAAGATCGAATGTTCAATGTTCAATGTCGCGATGGTATTCCCCGTAAATGGGTTCAAAAATCAAACGTTCAATGTTCAATGTCGCGATGGTATTCCCCGCAAATGGGTTCAAAAATCGAATGTCCAATGTTCAATGTCGCGATGGTATTCCCCATAAATGGGTTCAAAAATCGAATGTTTAATGTCGCGGTGATATTCCCCATAAATGGGTTCAAAAATCGAATGTTCAATGTTCAATGTCGCGATGGTATTCCCCATAAATGGGTTCAAAAATCGAATGTTCAATGTTCAATGTCGCGATGGTATTTCCCATAAATGGGTTCAAAAATCGAATGTTCAATGTTCAATGTCGCGATGGTATTCCCCATAAATGGGTTCAAAAATCGAATGTTCAATGTTCAATGTCGCGATGGTATTCCCCATAAATGGGTTCAAAAATTGAATGTTCAATGTTCAATGTCGCGATGGTATTCCCCATAAATGGGTTCAAAAATCGAATGTTCAATGTCGCGATGGTATTCCCCGTAATTGGGTTCAAAAATCGAATGTTCAATGTTCAATGTCGCGATGGTATTCCCCGTAAATGGGTTCAAAAATCGAATGTTCAATGTTCAATGTCGCGATGGTATTTCCCATAAATGGGTTCAAAAATCGAATGTTCAATGTTCAATGTCGCGATGGTATTTCCCATAAATGGGTTCAAAAATCGAATGTTCAATGTTCAATGTCGCGATGGTTTTCTTCATAAATGGGTTCAAAAATCGAATGTTCAATGTTCAATGTCGTATGTTGTGCCAACTTCACGCAACTTATATAATATGGCTTTTGTTTTGTTGCGTCATTCTTCATCGTGAACATGTGTCCAAATTATCGACGTGCCATGAGCTTCTTCAATAGCTGACACGACTTAATTAATTCATCAGGAGATCAAATGTAATACCGCTAAGGCTTCGCGCAAGTATTTTATCGCAGTCACATTGCAATTTTGAAATCATGTTTAATACATAATTGTGAAATACTTGAATTATGAGTAGTATTGCATTATATGAATGTTATCTTTGACCGACATTTAATTGTCTATTTCGCTAGATAATAAGTACGTCAAACAATAACATGTCAATTCTGATTGTACAGATATTAACATTCTTCCCATCACATATTTCTATTGTGATTCTAATTTTTTTTCAAATTTAAAAAAATGCTTTGAATAAAAGGTATTCTATTTGAGGCAAATATACATAATTGTTCGCTCTACTTTTTTATTGTTTGTTATTTTACGATGTATTTACTTATAAAACTAACAACAGTTACTTATTAATTGCTTGTTTATCTATTAACATTAATTACGTGGTTAATTACGCTATTTGACACCAATCTATCATTGTGAATATTGTAAAGTTCGATGCTTCCGTACGAAACGGTATCAGAGCGAATCGTCAATTCGATGAAGTTGTTTCGTACTAAATATTATTTGTACTTACCTTTATATCATTCATGTTTCAGACACATGGAAGAAGATGTACGAAGAGTTACGTCAACGATTGAAGCAAGGGACTTCCAATGTCGACTTGGCAAAGTTTAACATAAACAGTGTGTTCAACAGATTTGAAAATCCTAAACCAATGGTGCGCAGCAGGAACTGAAACTACTGAACAAAAAGTGTTATTTATTCAAATGATAGACGGTTCACATTTTACCGACGTTATTTCCAGCTTTATATAGCTGCTTATTGTATTGTATATAATTATGTTTTACTAAAATATTATTATAAGAACTGCTGATGACTGCATAGTTTAGTCAATATAAGTCTACGTGTCGGCTCATTCATCCATACCATGCTATTTTCGGAAATGCTAAATGTTCAAGGCTATTAATATACATGTCAGTATGACAAACAGATGCAGACATAGGATGGTGACATCTCATTTATAACACTGGTGAATATATTTGCAACAGTTGTGAATTGCATGGTATTGTGGTTTGTTTCCTGTTAATGTGGACACTAGTAACCATAAGTTACAGATACCATGCCAAAAGAGGTTAGGACCAGGAAAATAGTTATCAATATTCCATGGTCATTCGATAACTAAACCTAACCTATGCTCATCAAATATCGATCGATAATGTTTCGTCTATTTAAATAAAATTTATTCAAATTCATATTTAAGGACAAATCGCTGGCTTAGAATGAGAATGCCGTAAGTACAAAATCGATATTTTGAGAAAACAAGAAAAAAAGTGCTAAAACTAATCATTATTTATGGTAAAACAAGCTGTTTTTACTTCAGTTTGATCAACACGACATTTTGCATGAAAATAGGGTCATAAGAAGCGCACAGTGGTGCTGATTTTAAATATGTATCAGTTTTATTAGGTCGTACAGCTGTTAGTAGTAGGTACGACCTTCTCATTCTAAGCCAGCGAAATTATGTGACATGTGTAAGCAACTACAAGATGGCAGGAAGCCAGGTTGCAGACGGTGCACTTCTTCTCCAGTAAAATATTTATTTATGTTTTCATGTTATGATTAAACGATGAAATAAACTTTTATGACAGATAGATGTTTGTATTTTATGCTTGTCGGTTTTATAATCATGACAGAACATGACGCATGTAAATATATTATGTGTTTTATCATAATTAAGTAAAGGATGTAGATCTACGGTAATCTCCCTGTGAGTTCATGCATCTTGGTAGTATGTATATTTAAAGTTTGAATATACAGTGCCCACCAAAAATAAGTATACAGGGGCTTCCCCCCCCCCATTTTCTTTACTGCATAGCACTATTTGCAGAACCGAGAAACAACAATGTTTTTGAAGACCAATCATATTGTTTGTTTATTTTAAAAGTGTAAAGACAATTCATTGATTGCTACCCTAAATGTAAAATACTGAGTTTCTTTGCATGTCTGGAAAGGCATTTTGGTCATAAAAGACGGAAATTAAGCCCCTTTGACCCCATGGTTTTGTTTGATTCGGAACATCTTTATCGTTATTTCTATTACATTCTCGACTCGTTTTGTAACAGTAGTTTCAACAATTACTGTAATTGTGACCGTCTGATAAACAGATTTTGAATAATTTAACCAATTATAATTCTGAATCTGTCAAAAAGTGTAACTTAATGGTGGGCACTGTATACTAGTTTTTTTTTCGTGATGCAATTTGTCGAGCTGTTGGTCAAGCATTTTGATTGGAAAGGGATATGCAATATCTTATAATAACTACTATTCGCCATGCAACCATATATCTATACTAGTTGCTGCGTCTAACGATGGCCTTACCAAACAACACGCTGATGTAAACATATGTTATGCATCAGTATGAAACTATAACAATTAATACAATATAAGAGCGTACATCGTGATACATACACTATACATGTATCAGGGCATATTGCTATAATAGAACATATCAGAGCATATTGTGATACATACAGTAGCATGAGATGGTCGTAACTACTACTCGCACCTTGTAAGACTGATACATATTTGAAATCTGCATCATCAGGCGCTTCTTATGAGCGAACCTATTTCATAAAAACCGGAACTTGTCATGTTGACCAAAATCAAGTTGTAAAAGCTTGTTTTTCCATAAGAAAAATGTAAATTGATTTTCTTATCTTTCTTGTTTTCTCAAATATTGATTTTATACTTACGACCGTCTCATTCTTAGTCAGCAAAATATGCATAAAAATATTATATACAAGCATTTAAACAATATAATACATGTACTACGGGTAGTTTAGCCAATCTTCGGACAAGACCTTCACCTGAGATACCATTTTACTAAATTTGATATGAATAGCAATACTCGTGTGTATGTGATATCAACTGTCGACCTGTGATGAAAATGATAACGCTAAATTATCTCAGCAATTATGATGATAGGACACTGATATAAACTGATAATTAGATTTTAACATATAACTCCTTATGTTCATTAGTTTTCAATTAATTTACCCATTGTATAGATTTATGTAATATAAATGTATACATGTGCATATGGATATTTTAAGAATATGATTAAGCAATGCATATGATAATATAGATGTGTTTTATTGTAATATAATGACTGGGGTATATGTACCCTACATGGTGGAAAGGTAGTAATTCATTAATATATAAGGTAATTAATCAAATCAAGAACAGTTACAAACTTGTGGGTCTAACTTCACTAAAAGTTAATTTTGAGGTGTTTTCGTTTACATTTTTGTTTTGGGACTTTTTATACAAACTGCGTTATGAGTTTTGAATCTACAATAGCACCACCAACGACGCCGTCGGCGAGTAGTGATGATTTTGACTTGGTACGGTTAGTGTGGATTATACCGACAGTGATTGGAGTTATTGCTATACTGATTGGTCTAGCTTTAGTACTGTTTCTATGTGTGCATAGGACAGAGGTATATTGTGTACGTAAATGTCATGGTGTATGTTCATGTTGCTGCCGTGACGAGGAGAAGAATGATGACGAATATATTCATTTGAACCGAGCGTATGGTGTTTACAACGACAGTTATAGAATCAACGGTAAGGAAGCACATTAAATAATTTAGACCCTTTTCGCTAAATATTACCAGTAACTCGGATTTTGATGATACATGTATTTTGCATACATATAATATCAACTGATGGTTTTCTGATTTTGGTGGTTTTGTGGAGAAATGTATGATGTTTAGTGAAAAGGATCTAAACCACCTTAAATTGTATAGAATCACAGGAATTCTATTTTCTATCTAAGGATGTTGGCCACGTAAATAAAACCATAAGGTGCATATGACATGATAGTATTTCTAACTTCGAAATCGGGGCCTCTTATCGTCATTGATATATCATCCGTAATATGCAAGCACTGGTTACACACTTATAAGTAAAAACATCAAATATTTACATTTTATCAAAATTTATGAAAGTTCCATGAAATTCCACGAACAATATTGTCGTCTTCAATGACATTGTGGTTTACGTTATGTGATGTTTTTTCGTCTTTGATAACATTGTGGTTAACGTTATGTGATGTTTTGTCGTCTTTGATAACATTGTGGTTAAAGTTATGTAATGTTTTTCGTCTTTGATAACATTGTGGCTTACGTTATGTGATGTTTTTTCGTCTTCAATGACATTGCGGTTTACGTTATTTGATGTTTTTTCGTCTTCAATGACATTGCGGTTTACGTTATGTGATGTTTTTTCGTCTTCAATGACATTGCGGTTTACGTTATGTGATGTTTTGTCGTCTTCAATGACATTGTGGTTTCGTTATGTGATGTTTTGTCGTCTTCAATGACATTGTGGTTTCGTTATGTGATGTTTTGTCGTCTTCAATGACATTGTGGTTTCGTTATGTGATGTTTTGTCGTCTTCAATGACATTGTGGTTTCGTTATGTGATGTTTTGTCGTCTTCAATGACATTGCGGTTTACGTTATGTGATGTTTTGTCGTCTTCAATGACATTGTGGTTTCGTTATGTGATGTTTTGTCGTCTTCAATGACATTGTGGTTTCGTTATGTGATGTTTACTTTATGTGATGTTATGTCGTCGACATTGACATTGTGGTTTACGTTATGTAATGTTTTATCGTCTTCAATGGCATTGTTGTTTGCGTAAGTGTTGTTTTTGTGTTCAGCTGGTTGATTGCTGCCTTCCATGGCCGATATCTTATATCTTGTTTTTACTTCCCTTGGTACTTAATATATACACTGAAGCGGAAAAGGCATGTGTGCAGGCTGATATCCCAACTTTTCAAACGTCTAAACAGCCAACTACCAGCGAGTAAAATAACGTTTCTTTTGTTTCAGGTGACTGATACTCCAATCTTTATGAAAGTAACAACAAAACTACCATCGATCAACCATGTAAGAATGGCAGAATAGAAAAGGAGATAACAATACTCGTGAGATGTAACCAGACATTGGGCATCTTACAATTCAAATCTTGTTATAGCGTGTTTCATTATGTTTGAACAATGAAGTAATTTACTACATAGACACACACTAACTAAATAGAACTATAATAACCTGGAGGTGCCTAGCATCTGCGATTCATTCTCCCGGCTGTATAATTTATTATTAGTATTATATTCATTTTTATTTTGTGATATTTGTTCAACTGCGTAGCTAATTGCCATTATGTGATAATGTTTTAAATTAATGGACAGTATTGGTAATCTAAATGGCACATATAGTGGACCAGGATAATGTGGTGATAATCGCGATCCTATTTTCATGATAATGGAAACGTGTCATGTTGACCAAACTGAAGTTGGAAAAGATTGTTTTACCATAAGTAAAGAGTGGTTGTAAGACAGCTTTTCTTGTTTTGTCAAAATATTGATTTTTGAGTTACAAGCAAGCGTAATATTGACCCGCTTGGTCTACTTTTGCAAAATCGGTTAGTACTTAATTAACACATATGGTCAATGCTATATTCTAAAATAACACTGATAAATCTTACACGATAGATTTGTCCACCTATGTCACTTATACCAACTTTTCCCTCTCTTCGTGTTATCCTGGGCGCACTATACCATTGCAACAAATGAAATAAGTTTAAACCAATTTACGAAGGGATAGTGTTTTTGTCAATATGTTTACATATGTATTACATACATGTTTCTTTATTATTGTTCTTGGTGTATAAATGACCGATTTACCTTCTGTACGAAGAATCTTCCGTGTAGTTTAAGCAATTACGTAATCGTTTTTCCCCACGAGTTTATTTCACATTGACAGGACGTACATGATATGCCGTCGTTTATGCGCCTAGAGCCAATGTAACGAAAAACATGATGAATTAAATCATTTCCATACAATATCTAGAAAGTGTCTTACTGGTGTAGCCAATTAAATTGCGATTCATTGGTAATTTATCAGGATTGAAATGACGTAATCATGTTGAACTGCATTAACACTTAATATATGACATGAGTGTTATCTCTTATAGAAAGTACTTAACAAGTAGAGTAGATTAAGACCATGCGATCCTTTTAACGAACTTAGTAAGTTCAATGTGGAAAGTCATGTAGATAATATTCTCTTTATCAAATGGTAACATTTGATAGCCTGGTGACAGCATATCATTCCTCGTGCAGATGTAGCCTGGTAACAACATAACAATAACGACAAAAACACACAGGAATAGGAAAAAGTAACTTTATTAACAAAAGCAAACACTCTACAGCTAATATTCAGAAGTTACAAAATACATTGGAAATTAAGCTTTGAAAATAGGTACATTTATTCATACATGTTATACTAGTATACAATTGATAGGATAGTCACTTAGATAATGTTGATTTATACAATTGAAATACAGGCCCGGTGATTATAAACATTTCTCATTCTAATACTCAAACTCCATATACTCCTTGCTCAAACTTGAAAAACAGATTTTTTAAGAATTTTGCAACAAAATCAACACCAACTTGTAGCAAATGATCTAATTAAGAAAATGAACCCCCATTTCATATGTTTCCATTCAGTAATAAAGAAGTTACAGCCGTCATTGTAACTAAGAAATACTCCAACTGGAGTGTGGAGTATGAGTTGGAGCATGGAGTATGTTCTCCAATGTTTATAATCACCGGGCCAGATTCAGTATTACCTCGCTTAATCCGTCTTCCACTGATATCACTCTCTTTAAGCACGTTATCAATGTTCCAATAACAAGAACCTCTTATGTTGGACTCAGGAACAAAATTATGTTTTTAGAGATACAAATGTACTCCATATATCGAATTGAAGGCTATATCGCTGGCTTAGAATGAGAAGGTCGTAATACTGTCTTACAATCACTCTTTTCAACTTCAGTTTGGTCAACATGACAGGTTCCGATTTTCATGAAAATAAGCTCATAAGAAGCGCCTTATGACACAGATTTCAAATATGCATTAGTCTTATAATGTCGTAAGTGGCGCTAAGGACCTTCTCGCGTTCTCATTATGTACTTCAGAACCTCCGTACGTTAGCAATCTTACTGTAACTAGCATAATTATCGCTCCTTGACATGTTAAGGTAGAACATTAGGCATTATCCCTTACAATGCTATAACGTTAAGAAATGGAAACACCGGTTCCATTTTTATTTCGTCGTTGGGTATGAAGTGACCGCTGAGCCTTGGTCCTCGCTTTATCTAGGCTGGCTTTATCTATGCTGGACGGATTAACACTAGCGATCTGCACAATTAAGCTTTATGGTACCAATAATACCATTGCATCTGACTTTGTATTATGAATGTGTTGTAAAGATGTCAAAATGCATGACCACAATGTAGGCAATTGCTCATGGTGCCAATAACTTTTAACTGACGACTGTGACAAGTAAAGTAGCTCATATGTCCGTTTTCATATCTGTATCACCCATGATTACATGCATCACATATCTAGAAATATCTCCTTTTCATGTATAAAACACTCGAGATATAGTTTATTTGCGGTGGAACAAATCATATCAAGTGTAAATATCTTAAAATCAAAACATCAGACCTAGCTTAATAATATATCAACAACTATAAATAGTTATGCCAAAAGCAGTTCTATCAAAAGAACTTTGTGTTGTAATTAAATCTATTCTACATAAACAGTGTAAAACAAAAACATGTAATTCAATATATGACAAAAATAATAAAACTAATATATTATCACAGTTTATATGAAAATAAATAAATAAACTCCATAAACACAAATATAAGTTCCAGTATCAGACTGTATCAGAAAGCCATGTCAGGAGTGTGTCTAATGCATGCCAAGTCCTATGAATATTTAGCTTTTGTTACGCTCAACTCCACTTGTTTAAACCAGTTTAAACTTGCTTTACTGAGTACAGTATTTAAAATTAACAGCGCAACATTTAAACCATGTGTCCGTTGCCTAAGCAAAAGGCTACGTAGCGTTTTCCATGGGAGGTAACCAATGTCTTCTATTTTTAATTGAACGGGTGGTACCTGAATGAAGGCGCTCGGTTGTGCTTTGGTTTGGCAAAGGACATTATCTTTACATCATCAGGAATTATTCCTCTGCTTACTTTACAACTAAATATTCCTACAGCCAATATGAAAAGAATTTGATCAGATTAAATATTGAAATTTGAGCACAGAATAGAGTTGAGCATGACGAAAGTTGTTTTTATCACGAGGCGGTGGTGATGCATTCAGGGTTCTGATAACTGTATGGTGGACATTAGGCGGTATTACCGTTTCTAAGCGGTTGGAAATGTTTGTTACCGACTTCTTTGTCTTCGTTAAGATCAGAAACACTATTCTTTGGATTACGTTTCCTGAAAAACGTACATTATATTTATCAATTTATATATTAAGGTATGGGACTCCTCATAACGACAAATATCCCTATAAAAAGGATTGTTCGAAAATGCATTTTTATGAGGAGTAACATTATATGTATTGCTCAAGGACTGTGAAGTGCGGACCCAACCTGGGTCGAACTTGCATGGAACGAGGAACAACAGAACACAAGGTGTTGAATTGAATATGGGCAACGTTATATGTATACGTTGATTAAAACATTGGGGTTCTATGAGTTTATTTTTTGCAAACGGCACTTGAAGCGACACAATGTAATATGCTTGGACGTCGTTTTATGTCATTTATAAATGGGGTAGGGTTAGTATATGTATTCAAATTGCATAGAATTACGCTGTACTATATATATATTTTAACAGATGGTGACCTACTCACCTCGGATACACATTGCCAGCCCAAGTATATGCAAATACCTAAATTACATTTTAGGTCGGTATATGCAACATTGCTTATTGTATGTGCAATCTATATACATGTACGTATCCAAAAAAATCGTGTATTTCACATAACCTTATATTGTCTTTAATTACGATTGCACTGCATATTAATATTGTTTTATAAATTATACTTAGCGAACGTATACTTACCACTTGAATTTATACAATAATCCCAGCACAGCTGCAAGGATCGCCAGGAAAGCTCCAGCAGAGGCCCCTGCAATGACTCCTACATTTGTTGTGCTAGGGTTGCCTGGAAAATAAAGCAGTAATATTGTAAAAACATTGTATAAAACCTCCAATTTATCCAGAGTTTATTATATGTAATCATATGCTCTTTCAATATACAAGCCAAATATCACGTATCGTAATACTAAAAATTCTAATAACGAAAAATGATATTCAACAATGTATTGAAGGAGTATGTGTTAGTTTGATTAAAGTTAAAGAGAAAAGAAGACAATACAAACATATACACTTAAACGAGTTAAATAAAATGATAAAATGAGAGGCTCAGCCCATTATAAACAAGTACAATTGACAAATAGCTGGCTTAGAATGAGAAGGTTGTTAGTACAATATAATACTTACGACCTTTTAAGATTGATACATATTTAAATTCAGCATCATAATGCGCTTCTTATAAGCATGTTTCCATGAAAATCGGAACATATCATATTGACCAAACGCAAGTTCAAACAGTAAGTTTTCCCATACCATAAGTAAAGAGAAATGTTCGGACAGCTTTTCCTTCTTTTCTAAAAAATAACGATTTTGTACTAACGCCCTTCTCATCCTAAGCCATCGAAATAACCACTGATCAACTCCGCAATAAAGTTTCTAGTACCAATGAAATGCCTCTTTTAATTCAATGCAATTTTTTTTCACGACAACAACGCAATGCATGTGATAAAAGAGCATTCGATTATAAAGTTGGTAAATATTTCAAATGATAATCCGTCTTTACCTGTACTAGGCTGTACGCATGCGTACGATCCTTGTCTGTTCTGACATGTTAGTGCAGTACCATTACACGGATTGCTGTCACATTCATTGACGTCATCATTGCAGTCATCACCTTGCCAACCACGTGTACAGTTACAACTGTAGGAACCAATCGTATTGGAGCATGTATCTACATGTACACACTTCTGTATGTAGCACTCGTCGATGTCATCAGTACAGTTAACGCCCTCCCAACCATCGGTGCATTTACAATAGTAGTCATGGTCTATCATTGAACAGTTGGCCGAGTTATCACATGGCTTATCATACAGACATATATCCCTGTCCTCACAAACTTCCCCAGCCCATCCGGTTGGGCACGTGCATTTAAAAGATCCTGGTGTATTTTCACATGTGCCTGAATGTGCACAAGGTGATGATACACACTCGTCAATTTCTGAACAAGTCTGGCCCAGCCAACCAGTCGTACACTGACAAGTGAAAGTTCCGACACTGTTATTACATTTGCCATTGTGCTCACATGGCAAGGCCAAACATTCGTTGACATCATTTTCACAGTTCATACCTGTCCAGCCATCCAAACAACCGCAAAAATATGATCCTATTGTATTGATACAAGTACCTGAATTTCTACATGGATTGCGGGTTTCACACTCATTTCTGTCTTCAGAACATACTTTTCCGTCTTTCCCGCCCCACCCACTGTTGCACATACAGCGATGATCACCATTATGTAGAACACGGCAGTTAGCATTAACACCGCAATCAGAACTGAAAATAAGTCAAAACACAATAAAATATATTTCTATTGCTAACATTCTGTCTCGTTCATCATTTTTAAAATCATTATATTATTATAACTCTTTTTTCTTAACCTAAAATAAAGGGAAAGTACATCCCCCCTTCGACGTTCCATACTACTCGTACAAACCCCAGTTTGACAAAAATATAAACTCTACCATATAAACAGTAAAGGATAACCAGACATCTGCAATCAATATATCGACGGAAGCAAACACAGGCAAATGTTGTTCATACTTACTCCTGATAGCACTCGGCATCACACCAATCCCCCGCCCAACCTGGCATACAGTCGCGAGATTCAGTTATGTTATCTTCACAATGCTCTGTCCCATTCCAACCATCAAGACATTCACACCTGAAAATCAGTTTATACAGTTACATAATATACAATCATGTATTGTACATGTATGTAACTGTTACTACCGGTATGCGATTTTTAATTTGCTGGAATGCTGTTATGTTACAATATTGTCCTCATAGGTCTACGTCCTTCAGGATTTTGCATTTGTTTGAACCAGACTAAAACTAAACATACATGCATATTGCCACATTTGCTATTAAAACATGTCATCTTCGCCTAATGCTATATTACGTACCCCCGATGGCAAATCGTTAGAAAATGTGCAAAGTCACCTTTCCCGATGCCTCTAGAAGCTTATTTAATTTAATCGGGAGTACATCGCCGAGACAAAAATATCCAGTGGAGAATGAACAATCAATTGTGAAGGTAAGCGTGAAGCAGCCTAACAGTAATCTCATAATTGTCTAAATGAGCAATTTTGGAGACACCTTCCTTTTGAGATAATTATAAGATTGTAAGTTCATGATGCGTTACCAACATGTAGATAACCCTAATATACATACACCCAAACAATAATTGTATTTTGAAAATTAATAAAACAGATAAAACAAAAAGTTCTTACCACCAGCTACCGATAGTGTTATGACAGACTCCACGATGGTAACAGGGATTGCCTTGGTCACATTCATCCCTGTCCTCATCACAAGTATCACCCTGATAACACAAACAAAAATACATGTCAATGTACATACGTAATTATTACGTATGCAGTATACAAGGCTATGTGAAAATATGATTGTAAGTAGTAAGTAAATTATAACAATAGCTCAACAGCACAACAAAAATATAATTATAACTTATTCAAACTCTATCATCTGCAAAGAATATACGTGTAAATGTACACCGGACGAGGAAGACAGCACCAACACGACAGAAACAGCACAGTACGGAAGCTACGAAAAACTAACAAAATCGAATTACTAGAACGACATCACATCACAAGTGCAACATTCAAAGATCCATTGAACAGAAACAGACGTTACATGTGTACATTAGGGCGTGTATTCAGTAAGAATCGTTCGGTGACATTAGCAACACTTTCATCTGGCAACACCTATATCAGAGCTAATAAAGAAAACTAGCTACGTGATCAAATGAAATGCCATCAATATGCACACAATCGAGGTAATAAAAAACATTGTCATATTTACAGCAAGTGTCAATACTCGTTCACTGGGCACATGTCTCGGTGAAATACAACAACTACTTGGATGTTGTACCAAAATGAATAAAATTATTTAGGACCCTTATTGGGACTTGAACAGATCAGACTAAGATCTCAATTAATAAGTCCCCGAACGTGTTTAATTGTTTGGGTCAATAAAAGTTTTACTGATAATGATTTGACTAGTTAAGTCTGTCTTTTCTGAATGGGATTAGTTCTAATAATGTCAGTATTCAAAGCAATACGATGTCACAACTGGAGGGAATAATATAAGTACCCATCAAATATTTGTAATAAATAGAACAATATAGAACCAAGGTATTCGTGAGTGTTTTTGGCAGACGCAAATCAACGCATTCAATCATCTAAGTTTATTTGGATTTGAAGTATGAACTTTCAACAGAATTGAAACACTTGTGCTACTAAGAATAGCGCAATGACTTAACCTAGTTATGTACGCTCTCGATGAGACTTAGATCTTTACAAATAAAGGCAAATATAAACAAGTGGGTAAATAGAAAAAATCCCTTTTGTAGATGTGTTCAAATAGCCATATGCACGTTTGAAAGTTTGAAGATATACAACACGAAACAGTAGGAGTATGACAATTTAGTACAGCTTAACGTTGCTATCGCTGATGACAAACACAAATAAACATGACTTTATTGGCAATTCGGTTCATTAAAATTACCACTCAAGCTTTGCCCCCCCCCCTCTAAATTAATATTAGGTGACCTTTTATAACAAACTCTCCGATGAGAAGAGGTATGCATATTATTAAATAAAATTGACGTTAGGTACAAGTATGAGTTTTTACTTTAAATCATAGTAACAAATCGGACACGGAAGGGAGCATTCAATGATAAACAGCAAATCATGAAAGATACGCAATAACAGTTTACTAATTGTTAGGATTTCGTGAAAGTGGTCACAGTCTTGCAACTATTTTATGTTTAACTTTAAGTTAGCAAATGGCATTGTAGACAATGCATGTCAATCAGTTATATATGTAGTTTATTTACCCAAATAGCTGTTATACGGAAATGAACACATACGAATGTGTCCTGGTCTCATGTACGGGGGCATGCACTTTAGTATAATATAATGAAGGCCATGCCGTTTAAAATACGGGTCCCAAGTTCACAAGGGTTTAGTTTTCAGGGTCAGGATCAAGGTCAAATATATATATATACGAAGGGTGATCAATATATCATAGTTTGCATTATATATCGAATGACCCTCGTACACTACTGGTTGATACTCACAAATACTATTTGTCTGATGCATAGTTGGAAACATTGCTAAACACGAAAACACTAACTTACCTTAAATCCAGAATGGCACCGACAAGTGTACGGTACTGTATTATTATTACACTGGGAATTATGTGAGCATGTCAGGTTACCACACACAGTGGACGATTCTGCGGCTTCAACCGTTGAAATAGACAGTGATACCTAAAATAATGTAAAACATTAGTAATCGCTGATATGTCAAGAAATATACTCTGTTGAATTATAGCACCATGAGTTATTAACATTAAACATAGAACTTCATGCGAATGTTGGTTAGAACATTCTAATATGAAATGGACGGTTATGAGTTCGATTCGAGAACGCAATTTGCAGTACCCAATAAGAATAAGTATACACTTTTAAGCCGAAATTATCTTTACAATTTGCACTTACGGTACCAATAAATGTATTGTATTTAGTCTATTTACACCTCATGAACAAAGATGTTTCCATTGTCTGAAAATATGTTGTTACTCCGCTGGTATGAAAGCGGTGTTTCTTACAGAGGAATAAATGGTGGAAATATTTGTATATACGTATATGATGGTGGGTACTGTATTAGTGTCATTGCCATTGTGATGCAGTTTAGATAACCCATTTAGTTAGACCACGAAGTCCAGAACTAATCGGGCCAGTCACGGGAATGGTGTTATTGTGTAGTCTACGAGTACATATGACTACAATAGTGTCGGTTAAGCCCTGATCACAACCCGATGTGCGTACTTTATCATTTTGCTTACAGCGTACGATACACGGGTGATTGCCGCGTAGGTCTACAACACACACGTGTATAACGTCTAACTACGGCATCCGCTTTAAACTATACAATTACAGCAAAGGAATAAAAATGATAATATTTGAAAGTATAATCGACCTTTAGACGAGCACATAGATTGAGTCTACGTTTTGCAATTGTGATATGTACCAAATTAATGTTGACGTTTTACGAAATCCAAGATCAAGATTTAAAACTTTAGATTTCTATTTCGATATTGAAGCTTGCTAATGATCGTTCATGGAGTCGTTTAACTATCTATGTTTGTTTTGTACAAGTGTGTATATCCCCTTTTTATCAAATAGAAAACAAAGTGTACACTATCATTACACTTCAAAGATAAACCAGTTGTATTGACTGTGGACAACGAAATCAAACGAGATGAAAAGAGCGGCCAAGTACCGCGGTTTAATTACAAGTGACTCGTCTGACTTTACCCGTAAATAAAACTTACATACGAAATACGTCTTAGTTTTTTGATCATACAAAATACTTCTTTCATGAAATCTCAACTTGCTCTCACAGAACCTTCTTACATACAGAACACCCGAATTAATTCATAAAAAACAATATATTGTATCCAAATAAAGCAGGATCTTGAAGTTATTTCCAATAATGCAAAAAGAAAGGTGGCACACATTGACAATGCAGCTGATGAGTTACATCATCATATCATTGTTTCAAAAGAACAGAATGTTTGCATATATGACCATGTGTTGTACTTATTTCATTCACATGATTCCTAATTCCTAACATAGTAATAATACTGTAATAATGGTTTGCAGCTGATCATTAAGGAGAGGAATAAAGTTTGTCAGAAAATATCATTTCGTCTAACTCATAAGTCTAGCTTTTTGTACCCATTTCCTACAATGGACAGTGCATTACGTGCAGTACAAAATATTCATTCTTGAGGGTTTTATAAACAAGTGCATTCCGTAGACGGGAGGCAAAGACAACACAGACAATATTACATTTACACTTCCTACACTTGACATTATGATCATACATTTTAATCAGTACTTGACGGTAATTTAACTTAATGTACCCGAGTGTTTCCCTGATACAAGTACATTGATGTGATAGCAGTTACATTCAAAACCTCAGAATAATCTCACTTTGAAAAAAAACACTCGTCATGAAATTGCATTTGTATGTTTTGTTCGTTTTTTCAGTGTGGATTTCGTCTTCTGCTGTATATGTTGCACCGGCGTCTGTTGAGTGTTGCATTCCATGTCTAACTTGTTATGTTCTCTTAACAAGTTATATAATCACCGCTAATACTTTGTTTGTTTCAATTCGATTTGGAGGATTACTTTATCGTCCATTACTGTCAATCCGACAACTAAATGCATTATAAAAGTTCATAAACATGTCATAGTGTATGTATCAAGCTATTGCAAACACGAAAGTGTTTAAGCAATTAATTCATGTTACAGTACTTGTTATATCTATTAAATAGGGGTTCATTACTTCAAAGAGATGGTTTAAGAGAAGTGTGTTGCTGTTTGAATTAATCGAATTGTTGCCAAGTTTTGAGAGTTCGATGCATTGCGCAATAACAAACATATTAATGAAATCTTGCATATCCGTCCATTCATTTTATACTATACAGTTTGCATTAAAATAAGCGGTACATTTTCGAATGGTGACATAAGCTTAGATTCCACATAGCATTTTTACCTCTGCGATGTACTCCCGATTTAAATCAATTAGCGTAGGGAGGCATCGGGAAAAGGGATATTTCACATTTTTTCTAATGACCTTCATGAACCTTCCCCAAGACCATGAGGACTTTTTCTCTAATGCCTTCCGATCGCCCATTTATTTAATCGGGAGTACATCGCAAAGCAAAAATGCTCAGTGGGACAAGGGCAATACCGAAATTTGTTACATTAAATTATACCATTCTACCATATTTTGACATCAATTATTACGTACTCGTACGTACTTTTGGACACGCAGATGCAACAAACGTAGTAGTACTTTACTTGTAACTTTCGCTGCCTTCTTGCTACAAATTCATCTCAGCACGTGTAAGACGAGTGCCTACTATTGCCATTTTACAAAATAAAAACAACGTACGTGAGAAAAACATGTCAGTACGGTATCTGTACGATAATACGACAATCGCATAGAGTTAGAACCATGTAAGCAAGTTGTAAGCTTTAACAACCCAATTAACGTGAATGAAACGCACGATGCACACATATACTCACGACCAGACACAACCGTGCGAATAGACCTTGTCACAAACCGGTGTGCATGTTTTAGCACGAACGTTTTGAGAGGCTTCGGTCGTTGCGTTTTATTCGAAACCGTTGAAAGGAGTGACTTACTTGCCATGCGCGCAACGTACGATGCACACAGTCACTCACGCACAGGGTAAACCGCACGTGTGATGCGAGTCGACGTACTTACTCCGTACTTCCTTTCCATGTGTTCGAGAAAACAATACGCAGTGGCTGTAGCCAATCCAAAAACGTAGTACTACGTGCTAGAAACACGCACGTCTGGTTGTGACCGGGCCTAATGGCGTGCGTTGGAATACTCTCTGCGTACTCTTCCTTTTTAAAATAAAAACATAGCGGCCGTCACCTCAAACAACAACGCACGTGATTAAAGTTGTGACAATGCCATTAGTTATATACAGCCATTAAGGTTACGGCGCAACTTCTACAAAACCATTATGTTTCCTTGCTTTTCGACGATTTCATTGAATGTTATGACTTTATGATCAACTTCCACTAAAATTGATACCAAAGAAAACAGTAAAACAGCTTTTATGTTCTCGACGTTAAACGCCTCATAGACTGGATTAATGAATGGGTACGACGTTGCGTACGGTGTTGGCGTACATCGGGATTTTACAACATTTTCATACCTTATGGAAACTAACTTGCTAACTTAAGGACATTACTACCCTTTGAGTTGAGCGGAAGGTTAAACATCGCAGTCCCCTATTAGACGTATCTCAACATCTAACTACCATAAACAAAACGTATGCAAAAGCTCAACATGTCGTAAAATCGAGATAATTCTGATATTTAATACTAATTTCATTAATGATAAAAAATACTGATGAAGGCTTACGAATTATGTATTCCAAATGATTTTAAACACCAACTCTCACGAGATGGTTACAACGTTTGCAAAACGCTATAACTTGAACTATTCACTCGACCATATCAAAACTAGTCAATATTTTAAAACCGCATCCTAAACTTTTTTGAAGAAGGTTCTTTGGTATTTATTTTTTAACAAAAATGCAGAAGAAACAATCCTTAAACTATTAACATATTCGAATATAAACATTTATTTAACACGTATTGTCGCAAAAACTACTGACAGCCGATGCAAAACGTTGATTCGTTTTGTAACCTCCACTGATTTTAGCATTTCTGAAATGATTTTATTAAGTTTAATTCAAAAAATAATTGCCGAGCAATTGTAATGAAATTTGCTATGAAACTTGTATCATTGTTACTGTACTTGCTGCATATACGCAAATAGTATGTTGTTCAACGATTTTGCACGTAAAACAAATTTTCAAATAAATATTTTAAAACATTATTAACCTACAAAGTATATAAAATGAAATTACTTTTCCATATTTGTGGTAGTCGGAACTATATACTAGAATTCATTTATATGTATGTATTATTACTAACTGAAAATAACTTATCTATGCATAATTTTAATACATATCACCATTAACTGTTGTAATGTATGTAAAATTGAACTGTATATACATATAGAATGACAGGCATGTATGCCTTTTTCTTGAATAAACTATACTATAATAAACTTTACTGTTTGATTCCTTACATGCTTAAGTCCATGTATGCGAAATGTTATGCTTTTTAACCAAAACCTTTTCGATAATATTTTTTTCCATTTTTAGGGATGGCCTCATGAATGTAAGAATATCCTAAAAACTAGCCGAGCAAAAACTGTTTTTCTAAAAGATTGGCATTAATCTGATCTTCATTAAAATAACATGTTTTATATACCTTGTACAGAAAAATCCAAAAGGTATAGCAATGTCCTTAAGCGGTATTTCGGCATATAATGTAAAAACAATCAATGGGAGGTATCTTAAACATGTTCTTTCTTATTTGCTTCATTATATGTTACGATTACATTATGTATTCTCGTCGTCACATTTTTGTTTACATATTGCATATTGTCTTGTGTACTAATCCAAACATTTTAACTAGTTCAGAATATATAAGGACTTGTGTGCACTGGGATGCCCTCGACTCAGGCACACCCACTGTTGAGGACAATGAACGAAAATCGCACAACTAAATACATAATTTCATCGTTTGAATCTTTCAACGGTAATTTTGCAAAATATAAACGGATGCATAATCATCTAATAAAAAAAGCATTACCATTTTTCATCTCCCGAATTACCTAGAGATTTGCGATAAAATCATCTAGTCTCCAAGGTTGGTTTATTCATTGTTTGGAATAATATCACGCTGTTTGGTATCTTTATGACACGTATATATAATAGAATTAGAAACAAAGACGTGGAATGTAATAACACGTTCGCGAGTATACCTCCACACAATCAACAAAACAAAACATCTTAAGCTCATGAAATATAGTCGTTCATTGAATTGACAGCAAAACTTCGTATAATATATTATTTAAAAAGAAGTTATTCAAACAATGCAATTAAATAGACTAAGTTCACTTCCGTATTTTAAGAAATGCCGTATTTCGTCACGTTTTTTCACGAAATAATGAAACACAAAAAGGTATGTCGATGTAAGTCAAACATTGATGAAACAGTTATCTTAATTACGAATATAGTATCCGATGTTATCATACATTATTATGTTGGTTGCAGTACATTTTTGCATGTTGCTCGCGTTGTCGGAATGATTAAATTGTTTCGGGCACATTAGAAGCGAAATATTAGGCACGCCCGTCATTATTTACGTTTTGTATTCAAACAACTACATGTTATATGTCTCCCTCAACGGGGCCATATCAATGGCTTAGAATTAGAAGGTCGTAACTACCAAATCGATATTTTCAGAAAACACGAAAAAACTGTCTGACATTTACTCTTTACTTATGGTAAAACAAACTTTTACAACTATATTTTGGTCAATATGACAAGTTCAGATTTTTATAAAAATGGGCTCATAAGAAGCGCCTTGTGATGCTTATTCTAAATATATATGAAACTTTAAAGGTCGTAAGTGGCACTTACGACCTTCTAATTCTAAGCCATCGATATGATGACAGTTCCAAGTAATTGCTTGTAAGTCCGGTACCTGGATAATGTGACTGTGCGATGCGGTGATCAATCGGACTTAAAACAATAATATCTAATCAAACACACAAAAATACAGATGAATAAAATGTACATATAAGCATACACACGCGTACATTTTTGGTAAACTGAAATAAATAGTTCAAAATTCAACCGCATTCACAAAATGAATGGCACAAAAGAAAAATACATTTTCAAAACGGCACGAATCTTTTTAGACTATTTTGTCTTAATAATATTAAACACTAATTACGCTTCCAGACATACGACATGTATATCACTTAATTTATTCAAAGGTTATTTTTAATTTTATATATATTTATTGTTTAGATATGCATCTTATGTAGCTTTTAAATGCGATAATCAACACTTAATAACAACACTAAATACTAAAACGTTACTATGATATAATACGTATTCATATAAAAGTAACGGCGACTATTATGTTATAAATTATGGATTATTATAAGCATTAAAACAATATAACAATGTTCATATTGCCATCTTTAATGCTTTAAAAGCCATTTTTCTCTGCTATATACTAAGACATTGATAAATTGATAATTATAATTATGCATTTGTAGATTAATAATTTAGTTACCTGTAGCGCAACTGCACAAGATAGAAGTATCATTATTGTCGTATCCATGATTAATTAGGTAAAGTAACTCGTTAGTAGATTTGTATCCGACCACATTCAATCATCAACTATCATTATTCTTTCTTCTTTCAGCGCGTCTACTTCAAATGCCGAACCAAAGAATGGAAGTCAGATTACAAACGACTGATAGTAAACGTCTCTTCCCCCCGACTCCTCATACATACAACTATTGCATACAGCAGGGGGCTATAAATTAAGTATCTAAGTCATTCAGGTGTGTTTGCGTACATCTGTTTAAATTAAATGTCCCCTTAAAAGGTTGGCGATGCTTATATGACAGATCCTGATAAGACCCGACTTTCTTATCGGCGATATTAACACGCACGGACAATAACTAGTTGACACATAACAGAACAGAACAGGGCCTGGATGTGATTTATGAAACTTGACAATAACCTATCTTCGATTTGTTTGAAACTACTAGTTCACAGAGGCTTTGCAAATTTGTATAGGTAGTTAAATATAGCTAACACCTTCTGGTTTGTTACTAAATCTTGTTCACAATGATGGAAATCAGGTTGTTATGGAATGCCTAGAGTAGAAAATGCGTATATTTAAAATGTACTCGATGGTAGTAAAAGTTATTAATGACAAAAGGATTTATAATTTATAACCTGTGTGACATGTTCCTTACCGAGTAATCTTTGTTTGAAGCGATCACTAAAATAGTCGTAGTCACGAGAGATCGAAGAGTAGGAAAACGGAAGACCAATTATTTTAAAGGCGAACATAGCCTTTAATTGCTAGTCAGCTTTTCTGAAATATGGCAGACATATGAGTACCTCCTCCATGATTTGAAACAGGGTCACGGATAAGGCGGCGAGTGTGCTTACAACTGAGGTCATACCAAATCGTTTCTTCGTTTAGCGTCCGAGGACGGATAGGTTTGACATCTTGGGAAAAAATTGTAACATTTTATATCTTCAAGATCCATTGATATATTTCTTTCATACTTATCATACTTATTCACCATCATGTCCCCAACACCTACATAGCAGTAGGTTTGACACAAACAAGTATAAAATATTTCAGTAAGTTATTATAAATGACAATTCTTGAAAGCTATATTTATTAGCCGTAGGCCTACATGTGTAACGATGAGGATAGAAGTCATCATGGTCATTATGACTTTTTTCCAGTGTTTTGTTTTTTGGTCTCAGGATAGCTGGATAGGTTTTCAAACTTAAGGCGGACGCTAAACGAAGTAACGATTGGGTATGGCCTGATTTACGGAAGCACTATTGGACGAATGTTTGCTGATGAGTTGATAACGTTAACATTACGGAAACGCTGGTCTTAACTTAAAGACGTAGTATTTTGGTCAAAGTTCACAAAACATGTTTTCATTGTCTCAATAGAATGTAAAACATTATGTGAGTGGTCAATTACTCATAAAACACGCAGTTTCATTGGTCGATTATATAAACTCTGTTTACCACATTATTGTGACAGACGGAAGCATATTAAATTCTACTTATTATAGAAGATCTAATCGAGCATGTATTGTGTCAACAAAGGGAGGTAATAAATAATTCGATAATTGCACACATTGAAACGGTTAAGACGGTTTTTAGAGTGGAATACGATCGGGAAGTTCCGGTCTGTATCAGAATTGAGTGCCACATTATTGAGAAGTTAGAATATAATTGAAAGATAAAAGCATACTGTGAAGCACTATGAACACAATAAAGAATTACACCCTTGAAATCGTGCAATTACGCAGATTTGATATCAACTGGTATGCGCACGAAGTGTTTATATTGGAAGTGATACAGGCTAATTAATATATGTAAGGCAAAATAACGTCGGCATTAAACATGACGTATATTTCACTGAACATGTATATTACGATGGTTGTCCCAGTAAATCATGTAGGCCTACTTAGCTCATTGCACAAAAAGTATTCAAAATATTCACTTCAAATTTTCACCGGTGGTGGTATCTTTTAAGTCCATGAAAATGTACCAAGAAATAAAACTTACATCATTTGGTATGCCATGTTTTCTACTAGTTATTTTGTTTTTCCGACTAATCCATCCATATTCTTCAAAATGCTTGCACAATATGCGAGCAAATCTCTAGCCACCTATCAGCACGCGGGAAAATGCGGTTTAAAGCTATTCCACTATGGACGAGTGATTTTTAAAGTATTTTCACGGAAAAAGCTGAATTCTGTAGATGATATATATCGAAGTGAGCATACAAAATGTCAAGTTTATAAGTTGACAGATTACAGAAGTATTCAAGTTTAAAAAGTGTTGCGTTTTCATTGCCGCTCAGTGTATATCGTTGAAAACGAAAAAAAAAGAAAAACAGTTTTTCAAAAAAAAGTTTGTTTTCGTATCGTTTTTTTTTCGTTTTCAACGATACAATTTCCTGTGATATCATGTTGAACCAATGACAGTGCAATCCGAGCTAAATCTAAGAATGCGGAAGTCCGCTTCAAATTTAGAATAGGAAATTAATAACAAACGGTAGTTGAGCATTCCGTGCTATTCAATACAAGTATACGTATAAGTTACTTAAAATGTAGACGATGCAAGTTCATGCAACCAGTATATCGCTGGCTTAGAATAAGGAGGTCGTAACTACTTCTTACTACCTTATATGTCTGATAAATATTTGAATTCTGCACCATAAGGCGCTTCTTATGAGTCCAATTTCATGAAAATCGGAACTTGTCATGTTGACCAAAATGAATTTGTAAAAGCTTGTTTTCCCATAAGTAAAGACTAAAGAACAAAATATTTTTCTTGTTTTCTAAAAATATATATTTTGTACTTACGACCTTCTTATTCTAAGTCAGCGAATCGAGCTTGCTCGAGAACTGTGTACCGGAAATTCCATTTGGAGTCAGGCCGGTATTACACTGCACTATATAGTTATACAAAATAATAGAACAGCATTGTGTCCATGTCGACTTACATGCATCTAGAAATAAACTAGGTCACGTCGTAGCTGTGCCTCTTTTGGTCGCATTAACGTTCATAGTGTTTTAAACTAGGTCACGATTATGCCTCATATGGTTGGTGTTTTGACATATGTTTGTAAAACTGGGTCGTCCTGCAGCGAGGCATTTGGGAATTTGGTCGGGTCTTGGCTACATTTCATTCGGTCTCATATAATCACCACTATTCTATAATTTCGTTGTAAAATTGGGTCATTCTGCATTTTTTGGCGGGGAATTGGACTTTTAATGTTTCTTTGGATTATGTGTGGTCATTGCTCAGTGTAGTTGCGTGGTGGTGTTTCTGATTTCTCTGCTCGGCTGGTCAAGTTGAATGCTGCCTTCCCCGTCCAATTTCCTCATATCTTTTTACCAATATAAGTGAGAATATCAGAACGTAAAATCATTTCGATAACGAACTAGTGTGAATATGAAAACTATTATTTGTTTCCGGAATAATATCTACATAACCATTACAATTATCAGATCTAACACAAACAAGGAGAGTTCTATGCCCTTTGACAATCTGCGTTGTATTGACCGGGCAATAGCATGACCAGATTAAAGATTCTCTAAATACTTAGATTGGGTATACCAGTAGTATGAAAATAAAACATGGTTTTCGGTCCACGTGGTCTATATGCTTTATTCGTTAATAATGTACCTGTGTTTTATCGTTATATACTATACTGATATTTATTATCTCATATCTCGGCCAGAATGTTTGGTTATGTCTAAAATGTCTTTCCGATGTTTCCCACCCAACTATAAAATCAGATACAGCGGTTGGGAACACATATACTATGTCTCTTTGTCTGTGCTATACACCTTGCATATTAAGAACCTGCAGTGAGACGATTCGTGAAGAGATATAATATCCCAGCAAGATTCTTTGTAGCGCGTCACTGTAATTATTGCACCTTCTGCATAAAAAGACCCACTTGGTAATTGCATTTCGATGGCTTAGAACTAGAAAGTCGTAACTACCTCGTACGACCTTATAAGTCTCATGCATATTTGAAATCTGCTTCACAAGGCGCTCCTTATGAGCATATTTGCATGAAAATCTGAAATTGTCATGTTGACCAAAATTAAGTTTTAAAAACGTGTTTTCCCATAGGTAAAGAGTAAATTACAGACAGTTTTTTCTTGTTTTCTCAATATATCGATTTGGTAGTTACGACCTTCTTGTTCTAAGCCAGCGATTTATTGTAGTAATATTCCAGTTATCCATGTTGACTTCGAAGTTTTGTCAGACTAAATACCAGTACTATACTATATCCAAGATGCAACGGGACATTATTCTTTTCATACAATGGTGTAAGTAGGTACACGAGTTATCGGCTATACTTCACAATATGTGTCAGTGTAGAATTGAGAACCATATTTTGTGTCCGGAAGCAAATGATGTTGTGTTGATCTACGGACGGTCTAAAAACGATCGACAACTCAAGTTTAAAATTAAAACATATGCCTCTAAATTGTGTCCCGTTGCTGGTTTCATGATAAATAGAAAGTCGGGTCTCTGTCCGGCTCGAACAATGTTATCAGGTTTGGCGATATCGCCCGGGCAGGCTCGGTAAACCTCGGTAATCGATATCACCTCGCCTGATAACATTGTTCTCTTCGGACAGGGGCCCGAGTTTCTCTATATAGCTGGCTCAGATTGAGAAGGTCGTAAGTACAAAATCATATTTTGAAAAAAACAAGAAAAAAACTGTCGGAAATGTACTCATTACTTATGGAAAAACTAGCATTTACAACATCATTTTAAAAAAGGTCATCATGTCAAGTTTTGATTTTCATGCAAATGGGCTCATAAGAAGCGCGTTTATGCCAATTCCAAATATGTACCAGTCTTATAAGGTCATAAGTAGTATTTACGACCTTCGCATTCTAAGCCAGCGATATATATACACAATTAGTGTATTTATTTAGTACAGATATTATATATGTATTATACAGATATTGTACAGGGCATTTTTAAGTGCCAGGAAAAGTTAAAGATAAGATCATTTTTGACGTTTGCTTAAACTAAATGATATTTAGCAGAGAGGCGAAGACACATATTCACCATATAATCACAGATTTTCTTACGATTTCTTACTTTCATAACAAGGTCACTAGGTAAATGAATGCTAACTTGAAGTAGCTGTGTGTCACGTGTTCGTGATCTGGACGTTATGGAGTTCGATGACTTTGTGTCGTTTGTTGACTAGGTCAAGTCGCAGTAACGCCTCATTTGGTCGCTTGGGATCACCGTTTGCCATATATTTGTGAATGTCGGGTCGTAACTGCGTTTCTTTCGGTCACTTAGGAAGGATTTTGTTGTTATTTTCTTGTGAAACTAGGTCATCCTGCCCTTTTACAACGGGGACTTGGGCTCTTTAAAACATACTTCGTTGGGTTATGTGTGGGCATTGCTCCGTGTAGTTGTGTTGTAACTGTTGTGTTGTTACTGTTCTCTGTGATCCGCTGGTTAAGTAGAGTGCTGCCTTCCCTGTTCGATTTCCTAATTTCTTTTTTTGCATTTAACCATGTTATATTTATTCGATGGCAGTGTATAGATAATATGATATACGAGTATGTGCAAAAACATCCACCAGTTACCTTAAATAACAAAATTATGTTGAAACAAACGAGGGTATTGATCATTCTATTGCTCGAAAAAGATTTTTGCGTATGGCAATTGTGTTCGATTACTTCCCGTTCGACACTGACCCCATCAGCAAACTGGTGGTGTAGGAAAAAAAAGTACCAATCCATTGAGTTTGTACATATGTCTATATTTTATAAACTTGATATTACATAATAGTACACTATAATGTATTCTGTACGGGTATATAAGGCTTGTATCATATTTGGTAAATAAAAAATACAAATATGCCATGTTTATCATTTTTACTCGAATAAAGCAAACTAAGACTAAAACGCATCGCCCAGTCTATGTGGTCATTCTTTAATTATGTATATGATAAATATATATACATTGAAGCATATTCGATGTTTCTGTGTGTTTAGACTCTTCTTTTCCTGACTCCGCTTCCGTCTGTATGACTAGTCTCTATTTCTGGGGTTCCTTTTCCTGAAATGTGCAAACATAGAAAGAATAGATAATGTATATCAAATCTATTGAGTTAAAGTTTATTGTAATAAAATCTATTATGCATTAATGTAAAATTATGGGAATTATGAAAAATAAATGCATGTATCTTTACTTTTAAGAAAATTTAGAAATTATATCTGATTGGTTAGACCTTATCCCTAGCACATTATATATTTACCATTTATATTTATACATCAAGGTTAGCAATGTTACTGCAATGATCAATAGGAGTGCACCAGCTGAGGCCCCGGTAATGAGTTCCATGTTCTCTGCAAAGACGTTACCTTGAACAAACGAGAAACGAAATAACGACAAATACACATACTCCTGTTGAAACATTTGAATTGCAACATTTGAAGCTTCTATTAAACCTCTACTTTGGTGTTACTACAACAAAGTGCTCCAAAATGACATATACACATATATATATATATTACAGCTTGCATTTATTGAAAACACAACAAGGTGTTAGTAACAATGCAATTGACGTGCAATTCATACCAAATAAGATTATATGAACGACAGAAGCGGCTTACCTTCACTCGCGTTTGGTCTTTGTACGCATGCATATGAACCTTGTGTATTATGACATGTCTGTTTGTTATTACACGGGTTGGAGTCACATTCATTAACATCATTATTGCAGGCATCACCTTGCCAACCACATGTACAGTTACAACTGTAGGAACCAATCGTATTGGAGCATGTATCTACATGTACACACTTCTGTATGGCGCACTCGTCGATGTCGTCAGTACAGTTAACACCCTGCCAACCATCGGTACAATGACATTTAAATGAACCTGGTGTATTTTCACATGTGCCAGAATGCATGCACGTCGATGGTGCGCATTCGTCGATGTCGTTTGAACAGGTTAGGCCCATCCATCTAGGTCCACACCGACAGGTAAATGCGACATCGGTACTGGTACAGTGTCCCTCGTTCTGGCAGGGTTGGAATATGCAATTATTTACTTCCGTGTCACAGTTGGTACCAGTCCATCCATGCACGCAAGCGCATGAATACGACCCAGCTGTATTTATACAGGAGCCTGAGTGTTTACATGGATTGCTTGTGCACTCATTCGGACCTTCAGTGCATGTTATCCCTCTCCATCCATAGTTACATATACATCGATGGTGACCATGACGTAACTGTATGCATGTACCATGACTTCCGCAATCAGACCTGGAAAAATATATATACACTCAGCACGTGTCATTATTAACATGTATGTTGGTCATTTGAACAAATCAGTTTCCATGCAATATACCTACTCCGGATCTCCACTAGTCTGTAGGAACAAATAGATTTTTACCATTATAATCCCTGGGGTTACTTGAATATTCATATCTTCACAAAAGCGTTTGTGTCACTTGTATTTGTATATGAATACAAAACCAGTCTTACTAGATGTGTTTGTACATACATGTAACTGGAAAATCCTTCTTGCACAAAGGTGTGGATTTCAACTATTCACAACTGTATAACCTGAGCCATTGTGAGTAAACAGCATTTTATTTAATGACTGCGAACATAAATGTAATGGAGAGCATAAACAAATCATGTCTACTACCTCCTGTTGTGAAAATCAACGACATTGCACTTTGAAAAAAAATACTTACTCATTATAGCAGTTGCTCTGGCACCATCCACCAATCCAACCAGGCATACACTCTCGAACTTCAGTAATGTTTTCGTCACAGTGTTCTGTCCCATTCCAACCATCAAGACATTCACACCTGCATAACAAGTGATGGTCTATTGGCATCATGCTAACATGTTTAATGAATACAATGTCTGCATTTATGGTTATAATACTAAAATCACAGAATGCTTATATTGATTTTCCAACAACTCGAAAGTTAAAGCATGATATACGTGTGTAATGTACTTCCATTTGGTCATATATCAGTGTTACATAAACGGTATGGAACACACATGTTCTTTTTAGAGACAAATCCAAATCGGTTGTTTTGTAAAATCATAACAATTTTGAGAAAGTGACGATATTTCCTGATGCTCTTCTGGTCTTATCGATTACAATAACTATCGTAAGGGTACTTCTACACCCGTGTTATAATATTATTTGATCGAGAAAGAAAAGGAACAATGATTAAACATTAAAAGTACTTACCACCAGCTACCTATGGTGTTATGACAGATACCACGATTAAAGCATGGATTGCCTTGTGTACATTCATCCCTGTCCTTGCCACAAGTCTCACCCTGATAGCATGAACATAAACGTACTTGTATATTCATAGCCATATTGGTCATAACGTACGTTATATCGGTTTTTGTTTTCTCATAGTATGGTTTAAGACAAAAAAACATAAAAGAGGTAAATAATTCACAAGAATAAGTGTTTACTGATCCCCTTGTATTGTCGATTCAAAGATGTCTGTCAAAACCCGCCATAATGTTCCCTTTCTGAATAGCTAATTGCAGCAAGCATAACCACTACGCTATAGGACCATTAGCTTTTTAATCAGTTAAGTTTATTATTGATGGTAGAAGTTAATCCTGACACACCTTTAATAATCGACCGGGGTGAATGTTTGTTTACGCGGTTGTGACAGAGATCTTTGAATCAACTATACGTTACGTTTTTTATGTATTGTTTTCATGAAAAAGCTGAAACATAAATAATATGAACTAAGGCACCGCCTAAACGGGGATTAAATAGATGTTGGGTAATTGCTAAGCTATATTTCAGATATATGGTATAGAATTTTTTTAGGTAAAATACTTAAATAATGTTTCACAAGTTATATTTATACCAGTGTGCTTATTTATGGGATATACAGGCATCTATACCAAATTTAGTAAATATTTAACAATTTTATTTGATTTTTGCCATACGCTAAAATGTGACGCAGTCCCTTTAAGACTGCATTCGCAGTATATTCATTTCATATTTGATACATGTTAACCGCATACATGTTACACATTTGTCAGAGAGAATATTTTCTGTAAGGGTACCCAGACTTTTCAATTAGCCTTCCAATGAATTGAACAATTTCAGTTTCTGTCCTGGGTACGTTTTTTCCTGGGTACATTATCGCATGTATTTTTTTCAGGTTTTCCAACGAAAAATCCTGCTTTATAAGATTGGGACAATTGGTCCCGGACTAGATGACGGGCAGCGATGTCAAACAATTTTTAACTAGGGGTTTCCGGTCAATAACTTGAAGTTTGGATAGGCTGATCTTAATGATACTTTGTATATAGCAAGCTTGCATGGATACCTAGCTTGGGATTGTATTTGGGGTCATGGTCACATTTACTAAAAATACATAAAAAAGGTTTCCGGTCAATAAGTTCAGTTTGCATTGGGCATTTTTCATGAAATGCTATGTTTTGTGCTGGCATATTCATGCTTTCTACACTTATTAACCAGGCTTCAGAATCATTCGTTATTATATTTAGGTATAGCCACAAATGTGTGGGCAGGCAGCGTAAGCAATTAATTCTGTGCTCAACTCCTATGTTTCTCAAGAATTTTCAACCATCATTAGGCGGACACCCGTACAGAAAGACTGGTTTTGCGACAATGCGGTGTCTTGTGTAAGACATATTTTGATTGGTCGACTCGATAATAAATGCTTAGGCCAATCGCAAAGCTGAAACATTTTTCTAACTTGGTGTTTTTGTACTCTTTTTCTGAAGTCTCGATGATTTCGCGAGGGAAAAGGGGAAACTTTGTGCATTAAAACGATTGAATTATTGGTAAATGACAACCGGAAAACAAAGTCTTACACTGAGATCATGATAAAAGGACTTGGAAACAAGGAAAACCTTTTAATGTGTAAACGCCGCCTTAAAAGGGAATAACTGCATTTGTTGATTTAGCAGAAAAAAGTCCATCTGACAGTCAGACCGACTTTTTTTAGTCTGCCAGATCGTCAGTCCCACAGGTTATCAGCGATTATCGGGAAGTCGGGTAGCCAAAAAAAAAGGGACCCCGGTCCGGAAGACCTATACTTGAACTTGACCTAGATTATAATGAAATAATTTATTCTGTAGAAATTTCATCAAGAAAAGACCAACATTTTTATCTCTATTGTCTACCGTGACAAGAAATTTCTAGGACTTGACCGAGTGACACATTTTTTGACCCCGGATGTCACAATATTGAACTTGATTTTTACAAGAATATCCTTCTGATTAAAGGCTTTGGAATATAAGGCCAAATTTGTGACCTAGTGACCACATAAGGCATTTGACCTACTGACCCAAGCGAATAGAGTTAAATTATTTTACTTTAGCTAAGTTTAGGCTTTGCGGCTGCAGAGATGCATGTGAAATTTTTGTTTGACCCTGACCGCAGATATGTACGATTTTAGGCTAACATTGCGTGAGATGCACAGTAGTCACGCTATCGAGCGCTATGCTTAGAAACAGCTTCTTAAAATAAGCGCTACTGTATATCGGAAAAAGTGAAAAATATATTATTATTTCGGCATGCGCTTGTGGCTAGCTGACTGTTACGAGTACATAGCGCTGAAAAGGGCAACCAAATCACCCCGTTTCTAACGAAATCACTTGGTAGCGCTTGCCTAGCAGTACAATGTAACTATCTTTTTGTACACAACACATTCAAAATGAAACTGTCATAATTTGATTCAAAATGAGTAAAATCAATGGCATATACCTTTATTGTACTTTGTAGGCCTAACTGTATTCTTGAGAGCAGTTTCAATTAGTCCAGGGGAAATTTCTAAACCTACTGTAACCATATTTCGTCCAGTCCATAGTATCGGATCAGCTTCAAGCCTTGGAAAATTGAAGATATAGCAAAAGCGACACCGTATGACGTTAATTGGGGGCCTAGTCAATCATACAAGACCACAACAAACATCACACAATTGTGCTCCGCAGATTCATACTCCCACGAACCGAACTCCAGCTACCGATGGTGATCAATCCGGTATCAATTAATCCATTGAAATAGATATGCGATAGTTATTTGTTTTGGATAATTAATGTCTGATGTAGGCTTAAGTAAATTTATCGAAGATATTACATAAGCGACAACGTATGGACCCTGCTAGTACACAAGTTTGTCCACCACAAATAATTAATGCACCAGTCAGTTGCATCCACAGTTCCTCCCGACCACAGGGATCCATGGCAGATAGGCCATGTTTTTACCATCCAGCTACCCCCAAGGCAGGGGAAGTTTAGGATTTTTTCTGCGAATACCAATAGCCTAGAGACAATATTTACCGGTAGATGTCAGGGGAAATGCGGGAGATTTTACCATCAGCTTCCCCTGTAGGCCGTAGAAGGCTGAAGGGCTGTTGATTTTGACAACTCAAAATCCCGGAGCGCCCCTTCACCCGGGGCTGGGGTGCTGTGGATGAAACTAACTGGTACATAAGTATTATACACACTGACAGTAACAAAATAATCTCATAAACATTGCTTTGACAAGCTATACATTGAGACATAGAATTGTTGATTTGCATTGTTGACATGGAACGAATTGTAGCCTACTTACGTTCAAGCATCTGGTATGATCTGAGTGTTGATATCATTGTAAAACTACGTAAAAATGTCTATTAAAGACCAATTTCCTCGGAGATCGAGTACTGTCATGATAAATCGGCTATTTAAATGAAAATTTCACCTTTATTTTTTGACGATTCTAAAACATCTTCCGTGTGCAATGGGCGCATGAAAATCTCGCAAACGATTTGGCTAGTGACACGTAAAGCGGAGTATCTACAGTACTGTACAGTAGCGTATTTCTTACTTCCCTTTGTTTTTTTAAAAATATTTTTTTTTATTTATTACACATTTTTTAAAAATTATATTTAATCGAAAGAGAACGATAGGCTCAACCGTTTACAGCTTACTATTTTTTTTATAATCCAAGGACTATTCACCTCGGAAAACTGCCTGAAATTTTTGACCGGAAATAACTTTTTTTGAAAGCATTAGTACCGGCAGAAACTCAAAGAAGATATGCATGTTCGCCTGTTAACGGTCTGGGTATTTTCAATAGCCCCGCTGCGCGGGGCTATTTAAATCCCCTATTATACAGAACAATAGATGGCTTAGTAGTGCCTTTGAGTGATAATCGCCCCGGTAGGTCTATGATAATTGCCCTCGGGCTAAATAAATAAGAAAAGTCTATCAACAGGGAACAGTTCGTACTAAATACGATTTTATTCCAAGCTGTGCACGAGGCCAACGTGCAAAAAAGCATTTTCGCACCAATCGTTACGCATGGATGATTTTGTACATGAATACGCCATTTCTTTCCGGAAATCGATAAAGTAGTGCGTGGAATGAACAAATAACACAGCCTAAGATTTATTGATAATATATATCAGACGATATAATATTTTTTAGGGTGGCCAATTAGAACTTCGTTTATGTGTATATATTGCCAAAACGTTACGGTTAAATCATAATCAGCATTAGGAAGAGGGTGTTGATTTTTGCGTTTTGAAGGTCCAAAACTCGAAATATTTATGTTTACATTTTCCTTCTTTATCGATGTCTTAGTATCAACCAGATAATAAATGTTATTGTTAAAGTATGAGATGACTTCGACACATACGCTGTTTTGGTTATGATATATAGAGAATAATAGGTTAGTGCCGTGGATGAGTAAGTTTATCTGGCAAGGCGGAGGAATTTATCGGGTGAGCCGTAGGCGAACCCGATAATTTCCGCAGCCGAGCCGGATAAACTTTTACTCACTCTAAGGCACTAACCTATTATTCTATTTATCCGGTCACTACATATGCTTTTAAAAGGGAATAAAAGTCTGGACTATGTATTTGCCTTTTCATTATTTGTGCGTAACGTCACGTTCGTTCACTGACGTCGCGACAAAACAACAACGTCGGACATCTTGATAACGTCATTTATCCAGTCACTTCCGGCCAAATCAGCCCGATAACAGGGTGCCGGATAACATTTTAAATAAACCGTCCAGTGGTCATGTGACTTGCAATAAACCGTCACCTCATCACGTGATCTGACGGACTTCTTCTTAAAGCGGGGTCGCCGGCTGAAACTCTGTATCCGAGGATGAGGTTTTCCTATTTAAAATGAGCTTGGGTCGATCAATAATTGTTCTACGACTTACCTGCGTGTAAACTTTCACTCACTCCACGGCACTAACCTATTATTCTATTTATCCGGTCACTAAATCTGCTTTAAAAAGGGAATAAAAGTCGGACTATTTATTTGCCTTTTCATTATTTGTGCGTAACGTCACGTTCGTTCAACGACGTCACGACAAAACAACAACGTCGAACATCTTGATAACGTCATGTACACGCAGGTAAGTCGTAGAACAATTATTGATCGACCCAAGCTCATTTAAAATTGGAAAACCTCATCCACGGGTACAGAGTTTCAGCCGGCGACTCCGCTTTATAAGAAGTCCGTCAGATCACGTGATGAGGTGACGGTTTATTGCAAGTCACATGACCACTTGACGGTTTATTGAAAATGATAAACGGCACCCTGTTATTGGGCCGATTTTGCCGGAAGTGACTGGATAAATATATATATAAGCTTTATTCTTAAGTTTTTTTTATTCTGCATTGTATCTGGTGACTTCAAGCTGAATCTGGATGCAACACTATGTTCTTGGAACAGTGACTAGGAACGATACGTAATACGTATTCGTTAAAAACCTGATATGAAATGGTTTGTACATATACCACAGCCTTCAATTTCGTCAATTTGATATTGATTTTGACGTGCGTATTTCCATAATAACAAACACAATGCCTTTCTATGAAAACGTCTGCGAACATACAACGCTGGACAAACACCAACTTCTCCCTATCCTTGTGACCTTTTCTAAAAAGAGCATACCCTAATATATCATAACATTCTCTACGATACTGTATTGTTTCGTCATGGTGAAACCTTTTTTTAAAAATAATGTTGTTTATATCGAATATCTAGACTCCAAGACTTTTGGCAGCGATACACTTTTTTCTTGATTTTCAGCACATGACCTTCGCATTTTCCCGGAACTATGCATTCAACTTTTTCAAAATAATTTCACTGATAGTTTCTATGAATACTCCCATCAGTGGTTCAATTCCGCGTTTTGCTGATAGATCATCATAGACATCATGCAACCAATTTAGTGTAGGTTTTGGCAATATTGCGCAATTTTCATTTTAGTGCCATTTTACCATTACTGAAAACAAAAGTCTTATAACCATTCTTACGACAAATATTACTAATTTTCTCGTTAGAAATGCAAAATAATAATTTAACAACATTTTCAGGATGCTTACAAAAGGGTCATTTTGCCTAAAAACAGAAAAAACAACATCATCTATAGTGCGTTAGCGACTAAGCTGGACCCCCATAAACATCAAATATCTTTAAAAGTAATTATGCAATTTTATTGAAATTTAGCATAGTTCACTAAATTACCTTTACCAACTCTGTGTTTAAATTGCAGATTTTTTTACTGTCTAATTAATGTTTTCCCCGTTGGGTCTAGTGTATTAGTTTTGGTATTTTTATCAACAAATAGCCAGGGAGTAAAATAAGCTATTACGATCAGCTAGTTGGAATACTGCTATTGTATTGTGTAACAACTATAACGGGATTATTGTATAACTTTGACCTAAATTAGTCTGGTCATCAATGTGTATATAGTTGAGGCCCATCTTCTGATTGTAATGATCATTTGTACAAACATAACATACAATGTTTTTCTTGCAAATATTTGTACAATTTACTCCAGTTATACAGGCTAAGATAAACATTCATGTATTGGCCTCATTATATATTTTCAACAGTCACTGGTGTGTGACTTAATGTACAGTTATACTGGACCAAATTGTTGATCTTTGCTGTTCCGGTCACTTCTGTCACCCATACGTATTTACCCTGTTTTAGACTTAAAATTTTGCATTAGGCGTCTATGCAAAGTACACTTTTCTGTGGACTAAAAATTCTGTTTTATTTTATGAGAGTTGGTAAGGGTGTTTTACGAAGACATACCCATTTTTGTTCTAATCGGCATTGTACTTTTTAAGATATTTAAGGTTTATGGGGGTCCAGCTTAGTCGCTAACGCACTATACTAAAGTGTCGTTTTTAGCTTTTATCAATTGAAATATACAATATCTAATGATCATATGTTGAACATTTTCTCACGTGGTTTAAAAAAGATATTTCAATTCTTTTTTCTTCAATATTTCAAAATCAGCGTTCATGTTTTGTTCATAAATAAGTTGAACACCTCTCGTACATTGATACCGTACACAAGTAGAAAAGTACGTGCTTGTGGAAATACGTGGGGGAATAACTAACATGAATATGGTTATGTATACATGTATAACTATTTATACCTGAAAATATTTTTAATTTAACTCAAATATACATACAATGAATCCAGCAACACATTGGCAATGGTAAGTCCCTGAATATTGTTTGCACCTGCCATTGTAGCATGTCATATTTCCACAAACTGTAGGATGTACCATAAGTGTTGGTGTTGCTTTTGACAGAAGTATCTAAAACATTCAAAACAAAAATAATCTTAGTAATTTGAATTTTGTAACCAGTAGAATACGAGTAGGTATTACAAGGACTAAGAGAAATAACTAGTGCACTTATCTAATGTTCGTACGCCTTCTCAAAATACAATTGCACTATTTCAATTCATAAGCATTTTCATAAGTATTTTACGACGTACATTGTGCAGACAATATATTTTAATTGAACAAAACTATTTAATGATCCGATACATTATGATAATTATAATGAATGTATATATATATGTATAAGAATAATGACATAATCTACCTTTAATGTAGCTACGTATAATAAGACAATGACGATTCTTGTATCCATAATGAAATATCTTAACAGTTTCTGTGTAGATGCTGAATTATGTAGCGTCGTTTCAGAGCAGTGACACCTCCTTATATGAAGTTATTACATAACACAGGCGGTCATAAATTAAGTGTGCAAGTCAATTACACGTGCTTCCTCACACCTGAGTAAATAGATGAGGTGGTGGATTCTTTCCAAGATAGAAACTCAAAGTCAAACAAAATACTTGCGTTGATGGAGTTGATAAACTAATACGGACAATTGACCATAACCATAATTAAAAGTGAAATATTTAACAAACGTGTAGTTGACAGAATAGTTTGGTAGTTAAATGTCCGTGTTATACTGATAATTATAAATTCATAACAACCGATAACCACGCAATACGTATTATTTGAGTTCCCCTACTTCCCTTTTGAAGCTGACGCAAATAACTGAATTGCTGGTACTAGGAAATAAGAAGAAAAACAATTATTTTACAAATTGGTGTATGACGCATGGCTCCGACATAGTATAATGTAAATATTGCTGAATGTAGTTGATTTAGATGATACCAAGACAAGTAACACACCGTACAACCCGCTAAGTAGATGGCAGGTTGGTTGTGTAAGGCAGTTTTGTGTTAGACGTTAGTATTCGAAAATCGGAACTGCCAGCTTCTTTAGCATTTTTTGGACACCTCGTTGAATTTAAAACTTTGTGTCTTCACAGAAAATGTACATTTCACGAAACTGAAACGACAGATCTATTGAGGAAGGATTGAAGTTATTATCCGATGATTTCGAATTGTTCTAAACCACGAATTAAATCGAGTATTCAACGTCAAAGGCGATAATTTAAATTTTTTGCAAACACCGCGAACATAAAATCTGTTTTCTCGAGTTATATGGCATTTCTTGGAACAGAAGTTGTATGTACTAATTGTTTTCTCATCGCTTAAACGACACATGTAAGTGATCACTCCAAAAGGCAACGAAAAACACACAAACTATAACAAAGTCGTACCCTGGTTGAAAAACACAAAACTCGCTTCGAACTGCCTTACACAACCAACCTGCCATCTACTTAGCGGGTTGTACGGTGTGAGTAACTTTACACAATTTAACTAAATTATTTATTAAGTATAAATGATCTTTTCAGCAGTCCTATCTTGAACAAAATAATGCATGTAATAGCATAATTAGTTTATTCCTGTGCTGTGAATGGACATGCAAAAGTAGCCGTTAAATTATGAATGTCTTTGTATATGGGTGTAGAAAAAACATTTCACTAGACAGAAATCTTCAAAACCAAATACGCTACAATGTTTATCTAAGTCTACATGTTTGTTCTCTTCACAGTTTAACATATAAATCAGGATTCATTTAATACATCTATGCATAATCTGCAAGTCTGCGAAGCTGGATACGTCTACTTCTAACATTTCTTCCGTATTTAAGATCAGTTACCCTATTGTTTGAGTTCCGTTTCCTGAAATATTCAAACATATTTAATATTATGTCAACTATTTTATATCCATTGAGTTTTGACATGTACGGAAAACCAATGTAAAATGTTAAGTTACTTTTAAGAAAGTGTAGCAATTAAAACTGATAGGCCCTAGCATCCTCTCAGTGCGCAGTTTTGTATATTGTTAAATCAGGACATAGTACATGTAATGCATGGTAGAAAATAGTAAAAGACTTGAACATTTGTTCAATCAACGGTGTGTTGGTATGGCGTAAGACAAGCAGATTGCAGTACTAAGTACTGAGACATCGCTATGAATAAAGTTCCTGTAGATTCGATACTTACCATTTATATTTATACAGCAAGATTAGCACTGTAACTACAATGATCAAAAGTAGAGCACCAGCTGAGGCTCCGGTAATGATTTCCATGTTCTCCGTGAAGAAGTTACCTTGAAAATACGAAAAACCAAACAACGACAATACACATACACTTGTAAGAGTTGGAACAGTTTCAATTAAACCTATACTTCAGTGTTTCTAAAACAAAATGCTCCAAAATGACATAAATACACGTATTAAAGTTTGCACTTTTTGGAAGCACAACAATGTGTTAGTAACAATGCAATTAGCGTACAATTCATACCACATTAGATTATATGAATCTGATATGTCAAGGTTTTAACCTAGATGAAAACGTGTACAAAAACATTCAATTTAACTATCGTCGTGTTTGAGTGACATCAGTGACTTACCTTCACTCACGTTTGGTCTTTGTACACATGCGTATGAACCTTGTGTATTCTGACATGTATGTGTACTATTACACGGGTTCGCGTCACATTCATTGACGTCATGATTGCAGTCATCACCTTGCCGACCACGTGTACAGTTACGTCTTTGTACGCATGCGTATGAACCTACTGTATTATTGCATGTATATGTATCGATGCAGGGGTTAGAGTCACATTCATTGACGTCATCATTACAGTCGTCACCTTGCCAACCACGTGTGCAGTTATGTATTTGTGTGCATGTATATGAACCTATTGTATTAATACATGTGTGTGAACCGATGCACGGGTTGCTGTCACATTCATTGACGTCATCATTGCAGTCGTCACTTTGCCAACCACGTGTACAGTTACGTATTTGTGTGCATGTATATGAACCTACTGTATTATTGCATGTGTGTGTACCAATGCAAAGACTTGAATGACATTCATTGACGTCATCATTGCAGTCATCACCTTGCCAACCACGTGTACAGTTACAACTGTAGGAACCAATCGTATTGGAGCATGTATCTACATGTACACACTTCTGTATGGCACACTCGTCGATGTCGTCAGTACAGTTAACGCCCTGCCAACCATCAGTGCAATGACATTTAAATGAGCCGGGTATATTTTCACAAGTGCCTGAATGTGTGCATGGTGATGATTCGCATTCGTCGATGTCGTTTGAACAAGTAAGACCCATCCATCCAGGTGCACACCGACAGGTAAATGCCACATCGGTACTAGTACAGTGTCCCTCGTTCTGGCATGGTTGGAATATGCAATTATTTACTTCCGTGTCACAGTTGGTACCAGTCCACCCAGGCACGCATGCGCAGAAATACGACCCAGCTGTATTTATACAGGAGCCTGCTTGTTTACATGGATTGCTTGTGCACTCATCCGGGCCTTCAGTGCACGCTATCCCACTCCACCCAGAGTTACATATACAACGATGGTGACCATGACGTAACTGCATGCATGCACCATGACTTCCGCAATCAGAACTGAAGATATATCAAAAGCAATATACAGTTGTACTTAAATATACATTCCATTTTGGTGGTCAGCAGGAATCTATTTTGCCGCATTTTCTGTTACATTTGATTCATTTTATTATCTTCTGTCCCATATTTATAACCACTAGTATTAATGCATTCCTTGTTTATGCATCTAATTCCCTTTTAAATCACAATTAAATGCATCTTGTAACATTTGTGTGCTCTATCACTCCTATTTTGGATGTAACTAGCTTGGTCAGTGAACATTCATGAAGAACAAGCTGACACGTTATCTCTAAAGTGTAAGCAACTAATTGTGGGCGTACACCGGACGTCGTATGACAGACGATGGACATTGGTCGATCGATCCTTAAAGTTCTCCATGAGCTAAACAATAGATTGTTTCGGTTGAGGCACGTTGTTTTCATTATTGTCAGTACATCAGACCAATATATCTACTAAGTTAAGTAAATGAATGTTTGTCATTGGAACAAGTCAGTTTCCGGCAGTACATAACAGTGTCAGTATAACCGTTTACAGGTGAGGCACCTAACCATTATCAATAGTTATAATTAATATAACCTCTTGTTGAACAATTGTAACATATGATATATGTAGTATCAACACTTACTCATTATAGCAGTTGCTCTGGCACCATTCACCAATCCAACCCGGCATACAGTCCCCAACTTCTGTTATGTTTCTTTCACAGTGTTCAGTTCCATCCCAACCATCTAGACATTCACACCTGTAGTTCAATAACATGTTTTTATATCGATTGTGTAACATGATTGCACTCTATCTAATTTAAAGGCTGCACTTTAATCTTTAAGTTATGATACTGTTATACTTGATAAAAAATACAGTCAAGAAATGTCGTTCAAACAAGAAAATGTTTAGAAAATTAACAATTACTATTGTACAAATGTTTTCCTTAGGGTATACAAGACAATATCATACAAAAATTATTGAAATTTAACGTAAAATTAATTTATGACCCGGTGGGTCAAAACAGATTTTATCGTTTTGCAACTATGTTCAACAGGAATAGAACTGGTATACAAAATTATTTTATGTAGTTATAACTGGAAGAGTTATGTGTTGTCTGACGCGGGAGTAGACTTGCATTCTATTGTTATGTCACCAGCGTTGCGGTCTGTCGTTTTAACGTGATGTCAGCTTGGAGGTCGGTCGTTACTTGGAAAGTTTCAGAAATGTGAAACCCTGAATTATTGCCGATTGCCATGAATAAGAAATGCTGAAAAGGGAGCATAAATAAAGTTCTTACCACCAGCTACCGATAGTGTTATGACAGACTCCACGATGGAAACATGGGTCGTCTTGTTTGCATTCATCAATATCTTCATCACAAGCCATACCCTGATAATAGGAAAAAAAGTATATTTTCGTACGTAAGATAGCACTATTGATGATCATTTAAACGACAGGATTTTGATATTATCCTGGTCGAGCAGGTTAAATTGTTCCGTGTCATAAGCTAGTCATGACCTTCAGAATTGTAGGTGCTGACAGTACCGGAGTGAAATGATTAATTAAATAAAACATGTAAACTATGTAAATACATTTCTGTATGCCATATGTATTCCATGCATATCTTTGAAAAGGTGCAATGTAAAAGGAATTGAATGTTACACAACAATAAGTGTAGTGATAGTGAGGGAAATAAAACTACTTAACCCACCTTCGAAACCACAAAAATAGCATGGATTAAATTGATCAATAAGTAATATTTGTTTAAAGAGATTAATGGTAGTTCGTTGTGCAAAATTTACTAGGAAAACAGTGTTGACCGCTCATTATGTGTACGTGGTGTACATTCAAATGGCATTTACCTTGAATCCTTCTACACACCCACATCGCTGCATGCCCGACTCGGTTATACATCTAAAATTGTCTGGACACGTCCAAGAACCACAAACCGTAGATGCGGTCACAGTATCAATCAACAGAGATATCTGAAGAATATAAAGTGATTTATCAATAAACACATTGACACTTGGTGAAGTATTTAATTCAATTTGTATGAGTAGTATATTCGCAGCATTACATACTTTGGTGATTCAGAACAGATTTCACAAAACTTGAACAAAAAGTCTATGATGAATAAAGTGATCTATTAATCAACATTATGACACTTAGTGAAGTATTTAATTAATTCAACGAGAGTAACATATCCGTAGCATTACATACATTAGGGATTCAGAAAAGAGTCAAAAGAAACTTTACCAAAATGTCTAAGATGAATAAGTGTCATAGTTAAATGTCCAAAAACAGATACTATCTTAGTTGGACAGTTTAACACAACGACTGAAGACTGAGATTTACATACAAGAACTGTGTTGAAGTTCCACATTCGACACGACATTGGAATTTTAAGTGCCACGCCTTGGGAAAAAGGCAATGACTTTATAAAATTGGAAGCAACTATGAATATATGTGATGATAACTATAAACTCATTCATCGGTAAATAAATATCATTGTATATTAAACAAATAAAAAAACGTAATTCGAAATGAACTTAATAATTTGAAGGATAAGTCATGCTGGTATAAAACAATATTTACCTCTGTTGCTGCTAAATACGAAAATATGATCACACGTCTTATATCCATAACTTCTTTAATGTATAGATAATAAGTTTTTTAATACGTGTTTAATACGTTTTTATTAATATTTTAGTAACATTGTTGCAATGCCGACGCTAGGTATGAACACATGGTAATTGGTAACAATGACCTGTACGACAATCCTTATATAAAGTTATGGGACAATACTTCAAATAAACATGTAAGGCGTTTGCACGAGTTGATGGCCATAAGATTAATACGATATATTGGTTGAAGCATCGCGGGATGGAATCCGTAAGTAAACATAGTTAGACACGTGCGTTAATTCTGTGGATAAAACAATACGGAAAATCTGTAAAATTAAAACCAGAAAATTCTTTACCACCGTTCGGTTGACTGAATGATTTGTAATATAGATGTCCACACAAAAACGGTCGTGCGAAATGTTAGTAAAATGTTCTTATAATTAAATATGTTAATGTCGGGATCGTTAGACTATTGATTAGAAACCCAATGGGAATTATAACCCGGAACTTCCGTCTGCAATCTTGCCTGATGCCCAAACTATTAAGGTGTTTGTTTTGTTTAAAAAAATTGAAGAAGCAGTCGTGTTATATCACCTATCAATTGTAAAAAATATACGGTGCAACATCTTTAGAACGACCTTCGCTCGTACAAATTTACTACTCAACAGTAGCTTAAGTGCTGAAATCTCTCAATCGTAATATGTACATTATTGGACCAGTAGTCTAAAAAGACTAGGAGGATATATCACGAGTTTTCAATTAACATAACCTAACATTTTAAACGAGTTTTGGAAATTCCATGAAAGAATTTGATATAAGTTACAATAATTGGCAACGAATAATACACTTTTATATCATACAACACGAAAAACTGCACCGTTCTTTTTTTATAAAAAGATCGATTCATAAAAAGAAAAAAGAACGTCATTCACGATATAATATGACGCTATTTAGAAAGTGACGTCATATGAACGATGTACTACACTTGTGTAATATACGTACTCGTTATGATAATCGAAATACAATTCTACGCAACACGAAACAATAATAACACATTATCACAATTAGGTTGTGTTTATAGTTTACAGTTAGGGCTAAAGGTTAACGTTTGAAAAAGACATTTAAGCTGTTTCTTCGTTATTATGAGACTAGGTGTCTTCATTGCTGACTTCTGTCCCGTCTTTAAGATCAGTCACTCTATTTCTAGTGTGATGTTTCCTGAAACATGTGAATGTATACATCATTTACAGTATGTCAAGTTAATATGTAAATATAAACATAAATAAATTGTTTGTAATCCCAAGAAAACAAATACAGGCGAATGTAATTATTATTTATGTTATGTTTTGAGTTACGTTTATATAACATGAGTAATGCTATGTAAGGCATATGTCGTTCTAACAAAACTATTACCCGGATGTGCTACAACTAGCTGTGGATTATACCACCGTGTGACACAAGCAATGTGAATTGAGTCAGAATTACCAAATACTTTATGTACATTTGTCTTTAAATTATCCAATGTTGAAATCAAAGGAACACCTGTGTTTGAAATGGTATGGTCGCTCGTTATACATGTACTAAGCTATATTGTGATTTCAGTACAACAAATTACGGATTGGATGCTTGCCTCAGAAGAGAATATACGAATATACGGTATTTAATAATTAACGTTTTCAAAAGTGTGCCAACATTCAAAGATTCAATAATTACCATTTATATCTAAGCAAGATCAGCAGTACAATAAGGATAAACAGAATGACCGCAGTCGAGGTCCCGGCAATTATTTCCACTTCCGTCTGGCTGGAGTTACCTTGAATATAAATAAACGTCAATGCCAAACTATACTGGGTAATAATAAAGTGTACACAGAAGGCAGCACTTAGAAACAACGAAGCAAAAACATACAGAAACGAACACGCTCGTTAAAAAAACTTGTCTTATTTCGAGCATTGATTAATGTTTCAAACTAGAACAAAAACATTTCAATGTTGGACTAAAAGACTAACTGCACTACATGGTAAGATCACCACAAAAGTAAAAATACAATAGACCAAATGCTTATCGTCCAAATCTATACAATCGACATAAAAATACATTATATGCTTATTTCAGCTAAAAAGAACAGAAACTTTAAAACTTGCATAAAGCTATACTGGACTTACTCGCTAGAGGGATATGTGTGCATGTGTAAGAGCCTTGTGTATTGTGACATGTGTGTGTACCATTACACGGTTTGCTGTCACATTCATTGACGTCATCATTGCAGTCATCACCTTGCCAACCACGTGTACAGTTACAACTGTAGGAACCAATCGTATTGGAGCAGTTGTCTACATGTACACACTTCTGTATGTAGCACTCGTCGATGTCATCAGTACAATTAATACCCTGCCAACCATCGGTGCAATCACAATGGTAGGCGTGGTTAATCATGGAACAGGTGGCCGAGTTATCACATGGCCTATCATACAGACAAATATCCCTGTTCTCACAAATTTGTCCAACCCATCCCGTCGGACAAGTGCATTTATAAGAAACAGGTGCATTTTCGCATGTACCTGAATGTGTACATGGGGACCATGCACACTCGTCAAATTCTGAACAAGTTTGGCCAAGCCATCCGGTTGCACACCGACAAGTGAAAGACCCGGCGTTATTGGTACAATTCCCATTGTTCTCACAAGGCTGTGAAGCACATTCGTTTATATCTGCGTCACAGTATGTTCCAGTCCAGCCCTCCACACATGCGCAAAAATACGATCCAGGGGTGTTGATACATGATCCTGAACGTCTACATGGATTGTGGCTTTCACACTCATTTCTGTCTTCAGAACACGTGCGTCGGTCTTTCCCGCCCCACCCACGGTTGCACATACAGCGATGACCACCATTATGTAGCACATGGCAGTAAGCATTAATACCGCAATCAGAACTGTAAGTATACATACATGTAGTTTAAATATGTGAATGACTTAACATTCATATCAATTCACTATAATTATTAATAATTGTTGAACACGAATCTTTTTAAAGTTGATTGCATTAATTATTTGCTTTCATCGATTTACGTTAATTGTATATACTACGCTTGGACACTTGCTATTAACTATTATATTGCAAGTATGTATATATGTCCAAATACATTCACAATCGGTACTTACTCTTCATAGCACTCAGCGTCACACCAATCACCGACCCAACCAGGCATACAGTCGCGAGATTCTGTTATGTTTGCTTCACAATGTTCTGTACCATTCCAACCATCAAGACATTCACACCTCAAATTTGAAATTAAGAATACATTTTATATAACATACAAATCAAATCCCACTATGATCATGTTAGTTACACATTTATAAATACAATATTATGGTTAGCTCGAATCGGAAATACAGTATAATTTAATTTGTTTTCAAAACGTCGCTGATTTGCGGTTGCTCGGATACTCGCCCCATAGCCAGTGTGTATGTCGATATATCCAAGAATGATTACACTGATTGTCAATGTAAGAACGGCCACCTTTCAGTGTACTGTCACTACATTGATTCCAGTGATGTATAAAGCTCCATTATTCCGTGAGTAAGAAACTACTTGTACATTTGTATTACTTTAGACGGACGCATATAGCCATGCAACTGTTGAATACTACACTTAGCAGTGAGTGTACCGAACATAGCGTTTTTCCATAAACAACTGAAACATGTATATATGTATCTATCCAGTAAAATGTGAAACGTAAATGATATATCAATTCAACTGTACATGCAAAACAAACACAAAGACATTCTTACCACCAGCTACCTATAGTGTTATGACAGACTCCACGATGGTAACACGGATTGCCGTCTGTACATTCATCCCTGTCTTCATCACACGTCTCGCCCTGGTTACAGGAGAAAATAGACATACAACATGTACGTATATGATATAAATATTCGAAACAATAATTCTTCAATAATGAAAGTGAGTATATTATATTACCTTTTATCACATTAACACCGTGATATTCCATGTGATAACAAATCGAATAACATTGTTATACAACACATTTGCATTTGAATTATACGCACAATTCACTGATTTAGTAATTGACTATATTCTTAATAAATTCAAAATAATCAGTTTGAAAATTGTCAATTGTTGTAATTTGAATACACGTTAATTGTTTGCAGCCTTTAAAGCGTCGTTATAGTGTCTATGTACAGAAAGCAATTTGGTACTACTTTTTAAGTGATTTCAAACGCTCGAAGGTGGTTATTCTTCGGTGCATAGTTTAGCCGAATTCCGTATCGAGTCTCTTAACATATTAAAAATTATATTTCTAATGTGATAAAAAGAATATATCGTTCGTTTTCTTTTGAGATCAACATTTCTCAAATTCGTCACGAACAAGAAAGTCTGAGTCTCGCTTGATAACAGGTTTTTTTCTAGACTTATTTAAGAAATGTTGATATGAAAAGAAAACTCGTGGTAGATCCTATATTTCTATAGAATACATGGTTCCATTTTGGAAAACATGCGACTGCATATTGAACAAAATAAGGGTTATGAAGACTTGAAGTCAAAATCGGACAATGACTGTATAAATACTAAAGTCTTATTGTAAATATTAACCTTACAAACTGATTCGATAGAAATGTATTCGATACCGAAAATGCAACAATTTTGATATGAAAAATACAATATTTAGCAGTAACTCACAAACTTCCGAGCATCCTTAATTAAAGTATCGACTTGGAAGTTGGAAGTTTACGATACTATAATAGAGGATAATGAGCACAGTAAGACAGAACGATACAATTTCAAAACAAATGTGTTTCTTCCTTTATTAGAGCATTCCATGATACGGACAACGGAAACGTCAATCATGCTTAGATTAGTATTTAAGGGAACACTAAACCTCGCATTTATCCCACAGACAGTCGTAAAAAACATGCCAGGGAAATATATTAAAGTTTCCTACCATGTAACCCCCCCATAATCACAAGCTCACATTCACAGCTTATAAAAGAACATAAAACACGAGGGAAATACAAACCGAACCCAAACAGTATTACAGAAGGTTCCCATTAATGTAGTAATTAGAGGTCAGAACAAGATGAGTGTAATACATTAAAGGGCAAAACAAGGTAATGTAAATTGTGTAATCTACCAGAATCAACAAGTGTCATCCGTAAAAGGCTTTTGCATGTAAATAGTTACATATAAACATCGCTGGCTTAGAATGAGAAGGTCGTAAGTACTATGTATGGCATTATAAGACTGATACATATTTAAATCAGCATCATAAGGCGCTTCTTATGAGACTATTTTCATGATTCTATTGTTTTACCATAATTAAAGAGTAATATTCAAACAGTGTTTTCTTCTTTCTCAAAATAGCCATTCTGTACTTACGACCGTCTCATCCTAAGCTAGCGATATGTTGTCCGATCATTGCAACCTTACCTTGAATCCAGCATGGCACTCACAAGTGTAAGGTTTTGTCTCATTTCTACACTTGGAATTAGGCGGACAAGTCAGGTTACCACATGTAGTAAATAAATACGTAGGTCCAGTCATCGCAAAAGACAGTGATACCTAGATGATATAATTGCATAAAAGCCAAACTTATTATGTGAGTATATTTTATAAAATAGATTTAAGCATTACGTATAGTAAAAACAAACTTTTATTTAATTACTAATTAATGTCAAAGGGTAATACATACGCATGTCAGAACTTATAAGAAAACACTTGACATACAGTAAACCACATATTTAACAATGCATTTGTAATACAAAAATGTTTCTTTCAAATAAAACTAAATAAATGTCCATAGAGGTACGGGTGAATGATTTACCTGTAGTAACACTGTACAAGACATGAGTATAATGATCACTGTCTCCATTATTATAGGCAGATACTCTGGTGTGTATAAAATTTTGTTCAATTGTCAACTACAACTATTCTTTCAGAGTGTTTTATTCAAATACCAAACCAACGAATGGATACAATGTAGCAACTATCAATACGCATGGTGTTTTATTTCCTCATGCTGACGCACATTTTTCTTACATATATATATTACACGGGGACACTTTGTTACCATCCTCATTCCGTTTCATATTGCTCAACCTTAGTATTCAGTCACAATAGCTCTCTTAAAAATATTCCAAATGTCTGACCGTAACTCCCCGTTAAAAATGTTAGGACACATATGTGACGATTGATAGTTTATCAAAAGTTCTTCATAATTATGTTCCTTGTCCTAGTCATGAGCTGCGTGTAATCTTGGTTAGAGTATATATCACTGGCTTAGAATTAGAAGGTCGTAACTACTACTTACGACATTATAAGAATAATGTATATATTTGAAATATACATCATAAGGGGCTTCTTATGAGTCTATTTTCATGAAAATCGGAAATTGTCATAATGACCAAACTGAAGTTGAAACAGCTTTTTTTACCATAAGTAAAGAGTAAATTTCAGACAGTTTTTGTTTCTTTTCTCAAAATATTGAATTTGTAGTTACGATCTTCTAATTCTAAGCCAGCGATATGTCCATGTGAATTCATTCAGCATAGTTCATCACAATATTATCACTGTGATATTTCAGTACATAAAATAGGTATTCATTTAATCGCAAGAAGGATATTTGGGCATTTTCTTTCAATTGGCTAATATAGCTATAGACACCACTTTATTTTGACATATTCCCATGCAAATCAATATAATATTAAGCTTTGTGTTCAATATCTACAGACCAAAGCGCCGGTAGCAAAAGCTTTTAGACGAGCCTAAGCTTCGGTAAGTTTGGGTTTTTTAAAATGTATTTTTGCCACCGTGGGGCGTGTGGCAACAAGAAATACTTATAAATATTGCATTACGGCTGTACGCTAGTAAAGAAAGTGTGAGTTATTGTAGTACATATATTAATTGTGCAAAATATCAAGCAATTAAATATTCAAGCCATTGAATAGAAACAAATTTCAATCCAGAACATTATCTTGATATAATAAAACAGTTTTGTTTTGTTTTATCAGTGTATAAACAATTAAAAACGAAGTTTCCATTCTTTGAGTGTTGTTCAATAATCACACACTGAACATGATGCTCTAATTTCATTATGATGGTTTGACCTAATAATAATAAATAGCTGGCTTAGAAAACATTTCATTCGCATTCCAAGCCAGCGATTTATTATTATTTAAGATATTTTAAGAAAACAAGACAAAACTGTTTTTGAAAATTGCTCTTTACATATTAAGGTAAAACATGATGTCTAAACGTCAGTTTGGTCAACATGACAAGTTCTCATGAGAAGCACGTAGTATTGCTGATTTTAAATATGTATTGTCTTATAAGGTGGTAAGTACGTCCATCTCATTCTAAGCCAGCGAAATATCCGTTGATTAAACCACGTTGTTAATAATGACGGTTTGTATTCATACTAAGTTAAACTCATGTCTCGTAAAAAGATTTGAGGAAATCGGACATGCAAGGCAGTACTCAACTGAACAGCCGAGAAAAGAAAAACAGTAACAACACAACACAATACAAGTACGTGGAGCAATGGCCCGTCGCAAAATGCCGGATGACCCAATTTTACAAAGACATTACAAAAATGGTGATGCCAAGTGACCGAATGGAACGCAGCTACGATCCTAACAAGTTCCCCAAGTTCCCCAAGTTCCCCAAGTTCCCGCTGCAAAATTACCTATTTTCACAAATCTATGCCAAAACAATATCACAATGCGACCAAAAGAAGCATAACTGCCATTTGGCCTAATCAACAAACACCATGCACAGTGAACATATTTCGGGGCATTGTCCATATATATGTATGCATGGTCTGCAGAATAAAGAAGTTGATAAAACATACTGTTCATACACAAAATGTTATGTTTTAACAACTGAATGACCTAAATAATCGAGTTATACATTATCACAGTCAGAAATTTTACAAGTACATATATAATTTGTGAAAACAATTTTAAGCATTGTCGCCGTTTAAGGTAGACTATGCGTGTGTGTTGCCAACTGCTGTTTCGTCTTTAAAATCACCAACACTACTTCTGCAATTCTGTTTCCTGAAATAAGCAAACTGGCGTATATAATATATATTATGTGAACGTATTCGCCGTAACATCACTAAAGTAAAGTTATGCTTTAACTTCAGATCCGTAGAACATTTACAGGAGTAGTAGTTTGATTGAAGTATTTGCTTCGGTAAATAATTTCGGACATCAATCGAAACGTGAAGCTCAATTAGTAGACATTTGATTAATGAACATTTTCATCATACTTACAAGTAACAATTATTGTAAATGACATTAGTTATCTAATGGTTCCATTTCTATTGTAATATGCAAGTGTGATGCAGGAATTAGAGAACAATATTTAATTATTTTTTTAAATAAGTCTATGTATACCTCTATGAATGTTAAGGAGATACTAAATATGCATGTAAGTATTTACCATTTATATTTATACAATACTGCCAGCACAGCTGTTAGGACCGCCAGCGTGACACCCACCGAGACCCCGACTATCATTCCAATGTTCTCTGTGGTGGTGGTACCTTAAATATAAATAAAGGAAAATAGATGTACATAACTGGGATTATTGTCAGCTTTGATACAAGTGTGAGTATTTAACTAAAGAAACAAATTCATCATCGGGCTAAATGGCCAATGGTTTTACTCCGTAAGATCAACGGGGACAAAATACAATCCAGATATAATGAGTATCGTTAAATCAATTATAAAAATACAGATTATTTTATGTTAACATTTCGCATTAATTAACACTTAAGTTAAAATGAACAGTGAAAGCAGTAAGTATATATATCCTATATAAGTCCAACTGAGCATTGCCTCGTTGGTGCACTCCCGATCTAGGGGAAGCTGGGGAAGTCACGTTTTCCTAAAATATTGCGTACGTCGATAGTATTTGAGTAAATGCGTTTTACAAAGATATTTTAGTTCACTTTCTGCCGTACGTTTTGGCTTATTTCTACGCCAAAGCTGGGCAACCCTAAATGGCAAATATGAACTTTTTAACACGCTCTGTTGATTTTTGATCGTCGCATGTTATTTTAGACCGTCATTTGTTGTTTTAGACCGTTACTTGTTGTTTTAGACTGTGATTAATTATCACATCTTAACAACCTTTTTTGTATATTTATTCATTCTGGTCCCCGTCATATTGGTTATATTGTGTCATGAGTTACGTTCAATCTTCAATATTTTTGCGTAAATGCATGCGAGTACTTGCGATCGTTTAGTAAAACACACTTACGAATTTGCGTTAGGTAGATATCTGTGCGTAAACTTACGCGACATTTACGCTCTGTTAGTAAAACAGTGCCCTGAAGCTCAATTATTTCCATCGGGAGTACACTACCGAGGCAAACAATGCTCATTATCCAAACTTACCTGCTTGATGTATGTTAGTACATGTGTACGATCCTTGTGTATTCTGACATATATGTGTATCATTACACGGGCTAGAATCACATTCGTTGACGTCATCATTGCAGTCATCACCTTGCCAACCACGTGTACAGTTACAACTGTATGATCCAATCGTGTTGGAGCATGTATCTGCATGAATACATCTCTTTACGGCGCATTCGTCAATGTCATCGGTACAGTTAACACCCTGCCAACCATCGGAGCATTCACAATGGTAGGCGTGGTTTATCATGGAACAGGTGCCCGAGTTATCACATGGTCTATCATACAGACAAATATCCCTGTTCTCACAAATTTGTCCAGCCCATCCCGTCGGACAAGTGCATTTAAAAGTACCTGGTATATTTTCACATTTGCCTGAATTTGCGCATGGTGATGATGCGCACTCATCAGTTTCTGTACAAGACTGACCAAGCCAACCGGTTGCACACTGACAAGTGAAATAGCCAGCATTGTTACTACAATTACCATTGTGCTTACATGGCAAGGCCAAACATTCGTTTACATCATTTTCACAGTTCGTACCTGTCCAGCCATCCAAACAACCGCAAAAATACGATCCTATTGTATTGATACAAGAACCTGAATTTCTACATGGATTGCGGGTTTCACACTCATTTCTGTCTTCAGAACACGTTTTCCTATCTTTCCCGCCCCACCCACTGTTGCACATACAGCGATGATCACCATTATGTAGCTGATGGCAGACAGCATTAAACCCGCAATCAGAACTGAAAGTAGACATACATGTAGTTTAAATGTGTGGATGAGTTAACATTCGAACAGTTTATTAAGCGGGGTACACCGGATCACACACCGTTTTAGACTTTAACAGTAAAAAGATCTATGTGTTTATTTTTGGCATGGGTATTTCTGACAGACCAGAATACTGCAGTTCACTGGATTGTAGAGCAAGAACAGATTTACCTTTTTCCCAATTGCCAATTCAAATTGACTTGCTCAGCAGACGAGAAAAAAACAATGATTATTTCACAAGTGTCCAAGAGCGTGTTGTTTTTATCCACAAATAATCCGAAATAGACCAAAGTGTTCCGTAACTGTCCAATGGAATAACGTCACTGTAGAACTATTTACTTTACAGTAACAGACAAATTTGTTTTACATAGAGGCAGAAGGATTTTACTTTCTAAGAAAAGATATTTCTTAAAAACAAGTATTGTTGAAGGTCGATACGAAATTAAGCTCTTAGTCATCCGATACTACATAAATCAAAATCTTTCTATAGCCACTATACTCCATAATATCTACGTAAAATAACGTTTGAAGTATTTATAATTGACAAACTCACACGAAACGCAGACGTTTTAGTTGACGAAGACATTTAAGTATAAAATTAATTATCTTGTCATTTAGAGATTAAAACGCGGCGAATATTGTGCGAAGTGTATCAAATAATGTGGCCATAATCGGGTTCCCTGGTGTAATCCGTACTCTTTTGTACTCAATATTAGCTGTGCTATAATTAGAACATGGACTACGTTCACTGCCGCCATTGCGTAATAAATAGTTAGACTGATTCATGATCGTTAAAAATCTTCCTGAGACTTCTTGTACGAACGCCCGTCTAGGCATTAGCCCATCATAATCACCGAAGCGTGGCTACGTGCCCATCCATAGATAAAGGAAAATACAGAGACCAAGAGATAGCGCCCTGGTATATACAATGAATTTTACGCTTTCCTCTTTTCCACTTTATAATCTAACTGCATTTCACATACATCGGGTGGACATGACCGTTAAGATACATTACATTTGTTGTTTATACTTACTCTTCGTAGCACTCAGCATCACACCAATTCCCTGTCCATCCCGGCATACATTTCCTCCCTTCAGTTATGTTATCTTCACAATGCTCTGTCCCATTCCAACCATCAAGACATTCACACCTCAAAGTTTGAAATTACATAATTTATGCAGTTTACATTTACATCAGCAGTCGGCTATCTAAAACATGTTGCAATAAATATTATTATACATGTAATTACTATGTTGGGTCTAATAGAATATGAGACATTATTAAAATATCCTTCATAAATTATATATTCCGTAGGGAAAAAATATACAAATGGAATGCTTGGATACAGTGGTATGTATCTCCGCAGGTGAAGAACATGCGGTGCTTGTGGAAGTTGTTGATAATTAATTCACAAGTAGTTGATTCCAGGCAAACGGACTATAGTGTATGATAATTGACATTACTCCAGAGCAGAAATCGCTCCACCTGAGTGTTTGTCGAAGGCTGCTTGGCAAAGGTTTCCAAGTTAATCCATTGAACTATGTGAATTTGATTTAAAGGGTAAAGATTGACAAATGGCGTAATGACAATTGTTATTAACCAGGCTATAACGCGATCTGGTAGCTAGCCAACAAAGTGTGTATACCAAACGTGTAGGTTGTCTTGGAAGATCTAATACTAAGTATTAGTATAGCCATTAATATTTTAGAAAAGGTCACAAGGATATGGAGAAGTTGGTGTTTGTCCAGCTTTGGGTGTTCACGGCCGTTTTCATGGAAATACATCGTGTTTGTTATTATGAAAATACGCACGTCAAATCAATATCAAATTGACGAAATTGAAAGCTGTGATATATGGACAAACCGTTTAAAATCAGGTTCTCAACAAATTAGTGTTACGTATGGTTCCTATTGACTGTTCCAAGAAGAAAGTGTTTCATCTACATTCAACTTCAAGTCACCAGATACAACGCCAAATAAAAAAAAACTTAAGAGTAAAATATTGATATGTATTATAACTAAACAGAGGATGTCGAAGACTTCTCATGCTTTAAAAGAATTTACTATCTGGTTGGTACTACAACATCGATTAAAGAAGGAAAATGTAAACATAAATTATCTCGAGTTTTGGACCTTCAAAACGCAAATGACAACAACCTCTTTTCCAAGACTGATTATGATTTAACCGTAACGTATTGGCAATTTACACTATTATGTATACTTCTTGATACACTAATTTACACAGTCTAAAAGTTTTTATTCAATTTCATTGTTAGAGTAACAAAATATCGATGTTCATTTTCTGTTCATTATTAAGTTGAACACCTCTGGTAGATTGTGGCTAGATCTTATATCAGTGTAAAGTACTGGAATTCTGATGTAAATGAGATTGGTGTCAATTAAACTTTGCTTCATAAAGAAAATGATAAAAAAAGTTCTTACCACCAGCTACCGATAGTGTTATGACAGACTCCTCGATGGTAACACGGGTTGCCTAGGTCACATTCATCCCTGTCTTCTTCACAAGTCTCACCCTGGTTACAGGAGAAAATATACGTTATTGGTTAAGAATCTTAACATTTATTGTCATGTACGTAGGGCGTTTCAAAAGTTCCAGGAAAAGTGCTCTTTAATAATTATATTTTGGCCAAATTGCTTCAAACTTTGCATTTAGATAGAACAATTCATACTACATAGTGCACAATTAATCGAACACATGAGGGTGTGGCATACAAAGTGGCACGGCTGCCATAGTAACGTCATATCTAGACGCAACGTTATATCTAGACGTACCTTACTAACATGTTCTAGCTAAATCTCACTCAGTCGGTCAAATGTCACACAAAATTCACCGATTACAAAAACAACAATGCTTTATATTCTGAAAAAGTGCCTCGTTTCAAGGTACGCTGCTCTTCGGTGCCATTTTGTATGACACACCCTAAAGCGTTTAGTTCACAGTACAGCATGTATAATGAATTTAGATGCAAATTTTAAAGTAATTTGAACAGACGATAAACATTAAAGAGCACTTTTCCTGGAACTTGTGAAACGCCCCTCGTATATATAGTTAGTCGTCCAGCACATATCGCCAATCTAAAATCTTACATTAGTGCTCATAACAGACGAGTTTTATCAAACGAGTGGACAACACAATATGGCATGAGGCTTTGCCGAGTGTCACATTGTTTTTGTCGACGAGTTTAATAAAACTCGTATGTAATCAGAACGAATGTACGATTTTATTTATCACATAACCTTAGAGAACGCTCATTAACGTTCAAAACGCTGATGTACACTATGCTGCACATAGGTTGCATTCAAAAGTTAGCGCTACAATGCGCGCTGATTTCTGGTTTCGTAGTCTTGTCAACCCGACGCATGTAGATCCTGTCTTACACGTCGGTTTCGCGATTGTTGCCTCACTTTATCACTTTTGTATATTTTACTACTACTAAGATATTTTGCGGGTTTAGAAGACACGGTGGGTGCAGTTTTCGGTTTTAACGGGCCTAATTGCCTGCAGCGTTGGCAATGGAGGCCAAATAACAGTCTTTTGCAGTGATATTCAACCAACTCAATTTTCTCCAGCACTGGCTTGCTTATTATTTGGTTTTGTATGGTACAGTCTATGATGATACCTACTTTCTGTTCTGAAGATGTAGAATCACAGTAATCAGGTTTCAGCTCTGCTATTTAAATGATAACATCTTCGAGGATTGGGACACCCACAGCAGCCAGCATCTCACAGTCGAGCAACATATGTACCATAGTCTCTGGGGCATCTCCACATAGCTTGAAGATTTCGTCTTCTGTATACATCTGTGTAGAAACGGGAATCAGTATGACGAATGTAAGTCCCTGACTTGAACTCTATCTTTAGTGTCTGCCGTTTCGCATCTTGTGAGGACCAGCATTGATTTTGTAGTAGTGGATGGGCTTCACGGCACTGAAGTTCAAGTAGTTTAAAGATTTTAGACACTTGCCTTCATTTCATAGTTTCTTATACCAGAATGAATCAATCACTTGATTCACTTTGATTTTCCAGAGTTGATTTTCAAATCTACTTTCCAGCAAATCTTCAGGTTCACCAAGTGACCAGACAATGCGACGGACCATCTGTTGCTTTTTACTGATTTGATAGCTAATTGTCTAACTGCGAGACGCCGCTCAACGGATTTTTCAGCTTGTAGACATATATTATTCATAAAATAACAGCATTCGTATGAATTTGGGCTTCAATCAGGAGTATTCCACTGAGTAGTTAAATAGCTTTCTGTATGTTGGCATTCACGTTCGCAGATACAATGCTGCTTACTGTTTCTGTTCTTTTGCGGCATAAAAGAGTACTTGTTGTGGAGTTTGTAATTTCATTGTCATATATTTCAAAATGTTCAGTTGATCTAAAGTATCTACCATTTTGGATTACTTTAAGAGCTTCTTTTTTTTCGGTTGTAGGATGTTCGTCTCACAGTTAGTAAAATCCTCAGCCATGCTAATGAGGGAGGATGTTTCGGGTGTTTTCAGGGAGTTTAGAGTGACTTCATCTGCAACATTCAAGCACTTGCGTTACAGCGGATGTCGCATATCGCACAACCTTTCCCGAAGATCTCCAAACTTTCTAGGGGTGGGTTAACATACTGTTTTGTAGAGTGAGTTCTGTGTTCAGTATACCTCCTTTACGGACTCCCTACTGAATTTCAAATGCACCAGAACGTTGATTGTCCCATTTCACCACATTTTTGCATAAGAATGTATGATGTTAATGAGGGTCCAGGTTTTGTCATCAATCCCGCAATGATACAATCTGCGGAGAAGGTCTTGGTGACCAACGACGTCTAATTCAGCCTTGGTATCTAGAAAAATTAATTCTATGGGTTCGCCTATATCATTATAACAACGCGATATCTTCTCCACAATGAGGGTAGCGTGCAATGGAAATGTATTTGCTGTGAATCCTCTCCGGTATTACGCTCTGGTGTCCTTCTGTTTTATCTGAAATCCTCATTTTCAGCACAGTTTCCAGGAGTTTTCCAAATACCGGGAGCACAGTTATACCGCGAACATTCACAACCTCATTATGCGATCCCTCGTTCTTGAAGACCGGTGTTAGAATCCCTAGCGTGACCTAGTGACGACGTTTGTATTATACTGACGTCACGGGTCGATTCAAGGCACGATTCAACGATTCGGTCCAACCAACCACCGTGAAGCTAATTAAAATATTTATATAACGGACTGGGCTGCATTACGATATTTCCGGCACGGCTTCATTGCACTCCCACACCACATGTTACGTGATAAATATATATATGGCCGAGTATCGTTTTGTAATTATATGAATAACACATACTTTTAGGGGTGACATAAAAATGACAGTCTCGGTAAAGTACTGTTATCCAAGGACGAAAATATTTTTACTATAGTATGAGTTATTTATTTTATTAAATCTACCCAGAACTTTTTTCGTCGAAAATATTTTGTTGTTGGTGACAGACAACATATTATGGGCTTCCTGTTGCGAGCTCTGTTTCGACTAGATATTATTTACTTTTTGTATATATTTTCATAAGTATGAACCAATATATATACGTATGTAGCAAATACATCATATATTTCTTGATTCGAACCTGCAACATATATTTTACTAGTTCGGCCTTTAACCAGTTGAGCTAACCACACATTTAAATTCAAGTTCAATTAGTATTATATGCACTATATACATTTACACTATGGTACAGATTTTTTTCTTAATTTGATTTACTTTTTTGCACGTAACGTTATCAGTGGTGCTTTAATGAAATCTGTTTGATTGAAAAGGTATATATTATTACTGCCTGATAAAACTGCTACATATATATAATTATAATAATATTATTTCATGCTTACCGGTGGTTTACGGCGGAATAACGGTGGATTATTCCCCGATAATTTCCCTGTTAATAATTTCACAGTTCATAATTTCACGGCAAACGGACTAGTTTTTAAAAATCAAATTTCCTCGGACGCAATTGAAGCCGTTGCAGAACTATTTGATTGCAACTCGACGCGTGGCGGGAAAACGACGTCACGCAAAACATTTCAGGTATATAGTGGAGTATAAATGGAATATTAGTATTTTACCGTGTATGATCGTTTTCCCGCCACGCGTCGAGTTGCAATCAAATAGTTCTGCAACGGCTTCAATTGCACCCGTTTGTTTTACATTTATGTAGGCCTATATATAATGTTGGGTTATTTGTTAAAGATTAAGAGAGCAAGTGAAAGTGCTCATTATTTTATTTTTGACGGCGAGGAAATTTGATTTTTAAAAACTAGTCCGTTTGCCGTGAAATTATGAACTGTGAAATTATTAACAGGGAAATTATCGGGGAATAATCCACCGTTATTCCGCCGTAAACCACCGGTAAGCATGAAATATTATATCAGCTGCTCACTCGGTGAATTATCAGCCGATCATACACGGTAAAATACAAATATCCTCTATATGATAATAACAAACTAGTTTTAATAAATTAGAGTACCTTTTCGATATCGGTACTGTATCTGGTTTAGTTCGACCAAGTCTAGCGAGCACAAACTTACCGTAAATCCAGCATGACACTGACAAGTGTAAGGTTCTGTCTCACTTCTACACTTAGCCTCGTGCCAGCATGTCAGGTTTCCACATACGATTGACGATCCGGTCGTTCCAAACGTTGCCATGGACAGAGAGATCTAGACAATATAAAGGCGGATTACTTGTTGCATTACAACGATTGTAAGTACAAATGATAGAAAAGTAACTTTAGACAAAACACGTTAATATTTAAGGAATCTGTAAATTATTCTATGAGAATTCCGTATTTTACTCAAATGTGTGGGTGTTACTAGGGGTAGTCGTCGTTTCTGGGTGGCTTCTTAGTGTCTGAGCATGTATGTAACATAATCCATATTAAAATATCACAGTTAATTAAGCATGATTTAGCTTTGCTAAACTTGAATTATGTCTTTATACAAAAATGTATATAATCTAAATAATATATCGCTGGCCTAGAATGAGAAGGTCAACTAGTACTGACAAAATCACTATTTTGAGAAAACAAGCTATAACTGTCTGAAAATTGCTCTTTACATATTGTATGGAAAAACAAGTTTGTTTTCAACTTATGTTGGTCAACATGACAACAAAGTTCCGATTTTCATGACAATAGGCTCACAAGAAACGCCTTATAATGCAGATTTCAAATATGTATCAGTCTTATAAGGTCGTAAGTAGTAATAACGATCTTCTCATTCTAAGCCAGCGATATATTGTCAGCATTTGTGAATAGTTTAGTGTCACTGATTATATTATTCCTTTATACAAACATATTATTAAAAGCGGTGTAGAATACCTGTAGTGCAATTGTCCAAAATAAAATCAAAATAATTAAGCTCGCTGCCATGATTGATTGAATAGGCAGTATAACTTATTGAATAGACTATACGTGTATCCAACCACACTCAGTCATCAACTATCACTATTCTTTCATCGTATTTTAATCAAATGCCGAACCACAAAAGGGATACGAGCCAGAAGAATGCTCAGGTGTTTTAGCTCAATACCCCCCCCCCCCCACAAACACACTCCGACCCTTCTCACATGTATTTATTTATTTTGCAAATACCACAGTAGGTAATAGGTTGTCACCCCTTTTAGTTTTTCATCCTGGGTTTCAAAACACTATCATTCAGATGTAGAGTAGTAACTTACCACATTTGACCTTCTGTAAACTGTTCCCAAGGTTCGCACTACTTCCTCCTTCAAACCCACGATATGACAAAAATGTGCTGATTAATAGATTATCAAGGGCCATCATTTACTTCTTAAACCAGCATGGAGTTGAGAGTTGCCAAAGCATGTCTTTCCAAGTCGACTCATTTACAATACTTCAGAAACATACAGTACTTCAGCAAGATATTAATCAATGTGATTTTGCATTGAATTAAAATATTAAGATGATTAACTGATAGACACAAGACACCCACGAGGGCCTACATCGCTCTACGTGTTTTATTGAAATCCTCATTGGCGACGTGGATTTAAAATTAAATTCATCCAGTGGAATTTCCCGATGTACTCGCAATGTCAACAAAATAATGCTTCCGCGAAGCTTCCCCTAGACCAGAAGACCATATTCCCATATCTTACTCGAATCCGGAGCACATCGCCGAAGCAAAAAAAAACTCAGTGGGAACTAGACTAAACCACTTATGTAACACTTTTAACATTTGCAGTCTCAGGTAATTATATGTGCATGCCATGAAGTAGTTCTTATTTTATTTCAACGGAGTACAGAAGCTCAGATTGGGCTTACATCGAGATATTTGGCATTTTTTGTTTAATTATGCAATACAAATACTGCCTGATAACTCACTCGAGATGGGATACAGGGATGAGCTGTGATCTGTCAACCCAAGTGGAGGCAGTCCCAGAACGCTATAAACCGGCTCCTGGTGGAGGTGAGTGATGGAAAATTAATTACCAGTTGCACAGTCACACGCATCTAATAGCTAATAGTGCTTCATGTTTGGGTGAGCTAAAATGTGGCATAAACTATGCTTATCCTAGCATTATTTATTCAGTCGGTCATTAAGCCACATGCAATGTTCTAGTGACCTGGTCTAATTTTATATTAATAGAATAAAGATCACCGTTTGCAAAAACATCATAAATATTTCAATACTTTTTCACTTACCATGCCTCGAAGATTGTCAGATGATCTTAAGGTACTTGGCTACGTTCGTCTGCAAAATTGTCACGTCGCCCGATTTTCATGAAAATTGGTGTGTAATAAGATTGGCCATTCTAGATTTTAAAAATGTATTACTTTTGCACACTTTCACTGACGTCGTCATTGTAACGTCTTTCGTTCGCAGCACGTGTAATTACGTGCGAGACGTGAAAAAAGACGTATAATTGTGTCAAAAATTCAGATTAATTATTTATTATTTTATTTGTCATGTTGATCCTTTACAGCATGGAGTGGAGAATACGACGTTGCCAAGTATATTTTGACACGCATCTAATAGCTAATAGTGCTTCATGCTTGGGTGAGCTAAAATATGGCATAAACTATGCTTATCCTAGCATTATTTATTCAGTCGGTTATTAAGCCACATGCAATGTTCTAGTAACCTGGTCTAATTTTATATTAATAGAATAAAGATCACCGTTTGCAAAAACATCATAAATATTTCAACACTTTTCCACTTACCATGCCTCGAAGATTGTCAGATGATCTTAATTACAAAATGCTTACAAAGTGTTACCAATTTCTCCTAGTAAAACATGTACGCCCGCATGGTAGCCCAATAGTAAAAATATAAGAGGTCTTGGTGACCTTGACCTCAAAATAAGCAGGGGTCAACTACTGATATTGACTAACACCCCTGTTATGTTTGAAGAGCGTTGACTAAACCGTTCTTACGTAAATATAATTGATAAGAAACTATTTGGTATTTAACGTCACTGCAACATAGCTAATTCTTTGACCTTAGATAGAAGATCTTGTGCTCAGCCGTTCTTGTTTGGAAATTATTAGTCTATATTTGATAATTATGTTATTATCCTTGGCATTTGACCTCGTTGAGCAAGCCGTTCTTTAACGGAAACCAATTGGTCCATATACTCATATTAAAGGATGAGGATCCTAGGGTTAACCTCCGTGTAGATTGAGGATCCTAGGGTTAACCTCCGTGTAGATTGAGGATCCTAGGGTTAACCTCCGTGTAGATTGAGGATCATAGGGTTAACCTCCGGGTAGATTGAGGATCCTAGGGTAAACCTCCATGTAGATTAAGGATCCTAGGGTAAACCTCCATGTAGATTGAGGATCCTAGGGTTAACCTCCATGTAGATTGGGGATCCTAGGGTTAACCTCCATGTAGATTGAGGATCCTAGGGTAAACCTCCGTGTAGATTGAGTATCATAGGGTTAACCTCCGTGTATATTGAGGATCCTAGGGTTAACCTCCGGGTAGATTGAGGATCCTAGGGTTAACCTCCGGGTAGATTGAGGATCCTAGGGTTAACCTCCGTGTAGATTGAGGATCCTAGGGTAAACCTCCGTGTAGATTGAGTATCATAGGGTTAACCTCTGTGTAGATTGAGGATCCTAGGGTTAACCTCCGTGTAGATTGAGGATCCTAGGGTTAACCTCCGTGTAGATTGAGGATCCTAGGGTTATCCTCCGTGTAGATTGAGGATCCTAGGGTTAAGCGTTCTACAACTGACATCGTTTGATATATTGATCTACCAACTGTCAGGAGCAAAGCAATACAAGACCTTTCATCAAGGATGGGGGTGTAAACATATTAAATTTTGCATTATCGGTCCTTCATATTTGTGAATTGTGTATATTCAGATTTGTATATTTACAGGGATTCCGATCTTTGTACACCGAAAGCAAAAGTTCAATCAGAGGTGAACTGTTACATTTTTTCCCAATAAATCACGGGCTGGTATTCTTAAGCATCTTAGTAGAAAAATACATGTATTTTTACTTCAATAATCAGATGTCTTTGGCATGTATGTCTCACAATAACTGTTCTTGGTGCCAGATTGTGTACACTCTCAGCATAATGCTTGGACGTCATCAAATATTAAGATGCTTTGTAAATACTTGTAAGTTAAAAGTCTCCACATAATTTAGAATCTTATACTATCGATTGAGTATAGAAATAAAATAAGATGCCTATGGATGTAGGCCTATGCTAAGTAAGTAAGTAAGTAAGTAACGACTTTATTTATAGTAGATAACATATTTGGTAATATACCAATTTTCAATATGGTCTACAAACATTGGGACGTTTATGGTATTTAATTCACATCTGGTAAAGCTACATGATGTACAAAATATCAACCAAACTTAAGATTTATCATTTATTTTTCACAGAGTTTATGTATAAGATAACAGATCGATCAAAACAAAACACAGTATGCATAATACAAACATATACATATTTATCACAACAACACATACACAACTTTTTACAATAAGTGAATATTTTGATTACGAAAACATCACACAAATACTTCGAAAATATCCTCAAGTACCCTTATTTAAGTATAAATGTATTTACTCGAGAACAGTTATGACCCTGTCACACGGATGTATGACCCTGTCACACTAATGTCAGATACAGAGTGATTGTACAGTATGCATCATTTATCCTTCAAGTATACCTGTAAGTATTTCTCATTTTTCTCATTTTTTCCCAAGTTATACATACATCTATCATACAAATCATGTTGCTAAGCAACATATTAAAATAATTCATCTACACATAATATGATTACAAAAAGTTTCATTGACAACCAATGAAAGACATAAATATTTGACAGTCTGACCAGGATGTATGCCATATGATAAGTTCATTACAGGCTTCCCAGTCTGTGAGTGAAAAATGAAAACTCATTTTCTGGTCAATTCCTAATTAAAACATTACTGCACAAAATTACTATTAATAACAATAACAGCCTTATTTATTGTGGGTGGCATACTTGGTTCAACACAATTTTTCAATAAGGTCTACAAAACTTGCATGTACATGAAGATATTTAGATAACAAGAGGGCCCATAGGGACCCTAGATCACTCACCTGTTGAACATTGATCTTGATATCAGTAAGACATACATTCTGACCAAAATTTAATGATATTTCCTGAAAATAGGATCAAAACTGTGACCTTAGGAGTGAAAACAATATTTTTCTTTTGACCTACTGACCTAGTTTTTGACCCCAGATGACCCAGTTATGAACTTGGTCTAGATTGCATAGAGAAAAACATGCTTCATGAAGATTGGATCAAAAATTTCCCTCTAGAGTGCACGCAAACAACTTGTCGACAGACGGACAGAAGGACGGACAGAGAGTGATCACCTTGTCACTTGAGCTAAAAAGAACACAAAATAGTGTTTGACAAGAATTAAAACCACAATGAACTTAAGTGCTTTAACAAACAGTGAGAACACAGTTTCACCTTCAAACTAAAACAAGAGATTTTCGCAAAACATATATGCCCCGGTAGCATAGAAGTCAGAATTGGTAAAGCTCAAAGTGACCTTGACCTATGACCTACTGTCCTCAAAATCAATAGAGGTCATTTACAACAGACGACTGTTGCTGATCAACATCCAAGAAGTTTGAAGATCCAGGGGCAAAGCGTTTTTGAGTTATTGAACAGAAATTAAATGGTCTACCAATCAAAACACAGATCTCAACCGACCGACATCTGCAAAGCAATTTACCCCCTTATCCAAGATGTGGGCATAATAAATAAATAAAATGTATACAAAAATGTTAGTACAAGTATCCCAATTTGAACAAATTATGTCGTTCAAAATAACAATTATTGTTCATCATCACAGAATAACATGTAGTTCATGTTCACTTTGGCAGCCTCCTCAATTCATGAGCAAACCATGTAGCTAAACTGAGTAGTGCTACAGAGCCGGACTGATGTGTCGCTGCAAGGTGGGTAGGTACATGCCAGAGCAGGGTTAGTACACCCAGCGTACCCTGCAAATATAAAACATTCAAATACAACATGTTTATATCACATAGTGGCGAACTGATGTGTTGCAGCAAGTTAGTACACCCAGCGTACCCTGCAAATATAATTACAATCAAATACAAGTAACATCACCATACTATTACATGGAAATCAGTTTAAAAATCAGTTACCTCCAAAAATTATTGTATAGAAATATTTAGCATGGTATTACTTAGTTTTAACTCTTTAAAAATGCTGAGCACAGCCTTTGGTTGCCTAGGTTTGCCTCCACCTAGATTTGAACCAGTGGCCAGATTTGATGACAAGCACACTAACCACTTAGCTCTGAAGTCAGATAATGATAAAAGCATTTGCACCTTTTTTAATCAATTAACTTGTCGGCAATATATTTAAACAATTAATTAAGGTCAGTAAAATATTCAGTTAATATGTAGTCACCGAGGTAACAAAAGCTCAACAAAAAAGAAAGAAGAAAATTGTGGAATATTTAATGAAAGTAAAAGCTTTGGATATTGAAAGTTTGTTGTAACCAAAGTAACAAAAGATCAATAAATTGTTTTGGGTATACCTGTGCAAAAGCCATTGCCAGTAAACAGTTGACAGCAAGCCTTGCTCGTGGTGGAAGCGGATATTTTCTACACATAAACCAGAACCCACTGATGAGGACAATTGTGCTTTCAGCCTACAAGTTGATAAAAATATAATATCAGCAATACATAGAAAAAGTATCCAACAGTTCAATTTTTGGGATTAATCAATCATTGCAAACACCAAGCATGCATGTTTTATAACAAAATATAAAGTAAATTAAATCGGTCTTGACAAAAAAGGTTCTTTTCACAAAGAGGCATACATCTGGAAACAGTATTCAACCTAACAATTGTTATATAATGCACACCTGGATTGGTACCCAAGTACTTATGCTAAATTTTATTGAAATCTGACTAATGGTTAAAGTCACATTAAGCCATATAACTTGGAAACATCTCTGCAGAATGATGCAGTTTTGAGCACTTTAGTTTATTCCCAAATGTGGAAAACACCATAAGATTGAAGAAAATGTAATAAAACAACCAGACGGTTTGTTGACAATTTGTAAACAATTAATGCATGAGTCTTAGAGAAGCAACTCTTTCAAGATTAGTATTTTGTTCACCAAACATTTTACTTATACGATATTTGGCCTAATTTTTTGACATATAAAGTTACAAATCTATTCTTGAGTATTGGTCATTTGTTAAAAACAGCCTAATGGGTCCATAATTCAGTGTATTTAATGTATGAGAAGAAAATATTTATGGGAGCAATAATGTGGCTTTAAGGAGAACAAGGACAGACTAACTTTGTAAAATTCATCCAAATCAACATCCGGAACCATGCCTCTCAAATAGAATACTAGCAGGCAACATAATACTTTACAGCATCTTCAGAGAAACAATATACCAGTAGTAACTATACAACTAACATTCTGTAGTGCAACAACCTCTTTGGCATTTCATTTTGTCTTTGTTAAAATACACCCAGGGGATTAACCCATTCATAAACTCTCCATTATTTTTCAGGAATGGAGAGTTGTCTTAACAATAACTCTCCATTATTTCGTATAAACATTACATTAAATGTGTATACGAAATAATGGAGATTTATTGTTAAGAAAACCCTCTATGCCTGAAAAACATAACACACATATCGATTGCTTAGAATTAGAAGGTCGTAACTACCAAATCGATATTTTGAGAAAACACGGAAAAACTGTCTGACATTTAATCTTTACTTATGGTAAAACAAACTTTTACAACTTCATTTTGGTCAACATGACAAGTTCAGATTTTTATGAAAATGGGCTCATATAAAAAGCGCCTTGTGATGCTTATTCTAAATATGTATGAATCTTAAAAGGTCGTAAGTTGCACTTACGACCTTTTAATTCTAAGCCATCGATATGTAGAGTTAACAAAAAATGGAGAGTTGTTTTTATTAAATGTGTTAACAGGCAATGGAGAATTATTGTAAATAATGTATAATTATACACCAGTGACTTGCATTCATTGCTCGCCATCTCAAATAGATGGGTCGGAAAATTTACTTTTGGGTTTTCAAAACACCCGCCCTTCCACGGCCCATGCGGGGGGATATCTTACGATTAAACATTGTCCCAAAGGTATTGGTTCGGTGAAAAAATCCCAACATTTTCCCGGCAGTGCGGGGGAAGCTGGAGGGTAAAACACCGCAGCCACACCCGGGGGTTGGGGCCGTGGATGCAACTGACTGGTGCATTACAAAATGTATGTGTTCACAAAAAGGGCAATACAATTTGCAGGAAAAGCGGCACTCAACTCAAAGAGCCGAACACAGAAAAAAGAAAAATTAAGACAGATAAAGATACACAAACCACAACGAAACTAGAAAATGAAATCAACCAGCTGTTACTAAATAGCTTTTAACATTGATATAATTTCGGCTATTAAGGTGGTACGCGCGTAAGAAATAAAGAAATCAAGATTATGCTAATGTGATATGATATTAAATACCGTTAATTTGCAATTGCACTTTCGCGTGATCATGACCATTCAATAAGTTCCAATTACAGTTTTTATATATTCACAAGGGCCAACATTATCACTAAATCATGATGCCCGTCTTTAGCATGATACTGAAAATGAAATAATCGACCTTGGCCTACATTAAAATGTCCATAAACATTGCAACTTAGGTTTTGAGATGATCAGATGAAAATTGTTTGAATATAATAGTACGTACAAATCTAATTTCTAATTGTTTTTTGTCATACAAGGCTCATAATCCAGAAATACTTGTGCCGATTGGACTCCTAAATTTGAATTAAAGAACAGGCAAAGTGTGTATACATTTCCCAAGTTCCCAATTTACGAGGGCTGTTTTCAGCTGTTCAGCCGCTAAATCACTCTATGACATTAACTTCCCCTGATCATTGGGCTACCTAATGAAACATTCGAGTCTCACGGTGAGACTTTCTCTCTTTTGTGGGCATGGCAGCCAACATCAAACTGCGGCGCCTAGGAATAGACACTGCCCTCACAAGTATATATACCAATTTTTTAGTACATTAATTAATACTTTCATTAAAATGACTGTGCAAATACAGAGCTAGGTTTAAGAACAACATGTTCAAAAATTTGTAGTTATGTTCATCAAGTTTCATATCAATTATAAATATCCATGTATAGTTTATGCACGGAAATATATCCCCTTACTGAAACAAAGTATTCATAATGTCCACCTTGTTATAACATAAAGTGACACTGGGTAAATGACCACTGCTTGATCGTGTAACACATTACTCACAACATATGTTTGCATGGACTACACATTATTATTAAAGTAATGGAGAGTTATTGTATTACTTCACTGGTTTCATGAAAAAAGCATGATCTTCTTGCTCGGTCATGTTCATATTTTTAATCTTCATTTATAAGAGGTACATCAGGGGAGACTTTTTTTGGGAAAATGCATTTTCTTTCAATTTTGACATTTACAGCATCTTTCAGAAAATCAAATTTACATTTGGCAGTATTGGTGTATTTTAAGTCAGAGAAAATCCGCGTATCTGTCCATTCCTGAGAAATAATGAATACTCGGCCCCTTTGGGGCCTCGTCTCCATTATTTCTCAGGAATGGACAGTTACTTGGACTTTCTCCTTAACGTAAGGTATGGGCTTAGTGTGTTAGGGCATAGCGCCACGTAATTGTTTTAACTATGATTTCTGTACTCGACTGATTAAGTTACATTCTCCTTTTTTTATCAGATTTTCTCAAATATTTGAGGACCTTACCAAGTATCTGTGATTAAACTGTACAGTGGTAGCATTCTCAAACATGTTTTTCCATTTAGGTGATATTGCCCATAGATCATCGGGTATCCATCTGTCGGCCATCTTGGGCCATGTGTTATATGTAAGTCCTGCATCCAAACCAGCAACAAACGCTCCTGTAAACCAGACACATGTGAGCAAATTTATTAATATAAAATCGTTTACTTTCGATGGGACGAAATTTCGTGGTTTTAGTAAAAAAAGACCATTTCGATGGGACGTAAATTCATGGATTTTGCATTTCAGGGTCAAATCATTGTTACATAGGATTTGATTTTGAGATTGAAAATTAATGTTTTTTCAGTTATGAACATGATCACCTGTCTAGATGAATCATAAAATATCAAGTTAAACCAAGAATATTAGCTGATATACTTATATACGCCAAAAAAAACCCAGCTAATTAGTCATTATGTTTAAGGTCATTATGACATTGAACTTTGATTCAACCTTTGACGCAACAATCACAAATAAACAAACTATTAGGCTATCAACCTATCAAAAATAAGTTTAATGATCCTAGACCAATCTGATCTTTCACAATCAAAATTTAGTAACACTATAAAATATTGTTAAGTCTCCCTGGTCAATAGAATATTTCAATCATGTTGAAACAACCTAGTTACATTACCCTGGCATCAAGCCAAACAACAACCATGGCCATTTTAAATAAAATGTGTATGTCTTGCATACAGGTCTACCAAGTACTCCTATTCAAGTGGAGTTACTCCTCTTTTTGTTGTTGATAAATTTCTGGTTTTCATGTTCACTTCCTTGCACTAAAGTACATTTGGTTCATTTTAAGATCTTCTGTCCCAGGGGTGTTGAAATCTTCAAATTTTTCATTTGCCCATGGGCAAATTAGACTGAAAATTCCACTTGCCCTAAGACTTGATTTACTTGCCCATGAGAACACAAAAAGCTACAAAATTTCAGTTTCAACAATTCATTTTGTCAATCTTGAGAGTAGCCTTTGATACTAAATCATTTTCAGTCAGAATTTAGGGATTTTCTTATGTTTTTAGATGAAATAGAACACTAAATATCATTTTCTCATTTAATTTTACACTTGCCCATGGGCAAGCTGGAAGCAAAAATCCACTTGCCCGCAGCTCAAAAAGCCAAAGTCGGACACTGGAATTCCACACCCCTTTGTCTCATATTTATAAAGGCTGTACTGGAGCAATGATCGCTGGTAGCCTCTATACAATTGAGGCGGATACTTAAAACTAGGACAAATAAGCTCTAAAACCACAGGTTATACATACCAGACAAAGCTGTAACAAATACAATAGCCATCAGGCCATGTGACAAGCCTCGAAGTCGTGCTAATTCTTTAAACTCGGGAATCTAAAATATAAAACAAACATGAGTAACTTCAATGTTTCCTACATGGTCTAAGATCATGTGATTAGTAAACAAACTAATTATGTTTCTTAAGTGCTGTTTCCAAGGTACAAATAGCTAAATAATTTGTATTTCAGTATTTTACATTGTGTAGTACAGTAAAGACCAAAGGGAGTCTGGTCTTCCTACACCACACAACTGTCCATTCTTAGTCAAAGGCCATTGGTTAATCTTGTTGGGAAATGAACTTACATGGCAAACAAACAAATAACAATCTTAAAGGTCACAAACCACCAAATAGAGTTGTTCTTTAACTCAATGTAAAGTGACCTAGGTCAGCCAAAAAAAAAGTCAACTTTTTGTCCATGGGGCCCTCTCAAAATCTTTTAATCAATAGAACTAGCATCCAGCTTGAAGAAAATGAAACAAAAGCAGGGGGTCATGTATTATATAAGAAAAATTTGGTTCGTCAAACGCGGTGAACAGATTTTCTCACATGTACGGATTTACTCACTGTCTGTTAGCCCCAACCCTACTTTCACTTTCATATTTAAGCCAGAATACAAAATATTTCTGAATAAAACCATTTCACTAAATCACATACATGCATACAAAGCATTTAACACCAATTTCATGATTCTGATGCTGATTTGTCAAGACATTCCCCCATTTCCAGTCACTTTAAAGTTTTTTAACGGACTATTTGACTGTATCTGAATTCGGTCCGCGCAGGCATTTAGTGGTTATTACCTAAACCTGAATGGGCTGCCTAAAAGAGTCTGTTATAATTTATTTGTGAGTCTTTACTGTAGATATTTAATAATAAGTCTTCAATTATATGGAGTTGGTATATAAGTTTTGTTCAGTGAATACTATAACATGTTTCCTTGGCAACTAATCAACTATACTTAGGCTAGATGATACAAAGTGTTATACTGATAAATCATTTTCATGGGGGATTACATTTCGTTGATTTAGGGGTAAAAAAAAAAATTTAACCCCATCGAAATTAAATAGTTTACAGTATTACCTTTACTGGTGTGAGTACATGAGATAAACCATTCCATAGAAACAATGCATAAAGCAGAAGTGCTGAACCTAAATGTGAGGCCAGTCGATACTGACTCACTCGTGGAATGTCCATAGATTCAGGTTGGTCTTTTAAACCACTCTTCACCATATACCATCCTAGAAAACCCTGAAACAGTGAACAGAAATGTGTGATTCAACTTAATTATTTAAGCCACCCTTCACCAAAAAAACCCCTAGTATAAGTAGTACAGTATGTTCATCAATTATCTTTGATAACGTCAGAACAATTTGTTACCCTGACGAAGACTACCGGTAATAAAAGACAAATTGCAGACAATTTTCATTGAGTTTATCTTGTTTTTCATAATTATACTATCATTTATCTGAAAGTACTTAAAAATTCAAATCCAACAATAACATGAGAACAGGAAAGTTATGGAGACAATGTGTGTACATGGCATCAAAGTTACTACAAAACTACTGCACATTGAGTCAAAAATATTATGTAATTTCCACCACCAACCTGAAATCCTATCAGGGCAGCAAACAGAGCCACTCTTGGTTTCATTCCTTTACTTAGCCAACCTTTACCCCAGAAAACAACCGCTGGTATTGCAAATACTAAACCAACACCACGTCCCCACATCCGATGACCCCATTCCATGTAATATATAAATTTAAAATCTGTCAAAGTCATTTCTTTCTCTTTGGCAACACTGAAAGTAAAACATTTCAAACCATTTTCACATTAGTTAATTAATAATGGATTTACATTATAAAAAGAGGGCCCAAAGGTCACTCACCTGGTTCACATTGGTCTAGGTATCAATACAACTTACATTCTGACAGCGACCTCTGGAGTGTACACAAGGTTTTTCTAAGATCTGACCTAGTGACCTAGTTTTTGACCCAACAAGACCAAGTTTCGAACTTGGCCTATATTTCCATGGAGAACAACATTCTGACGAAGTTTCATGAAGATTGGATAAAAACTGTGACCACTGGAGTGAACGTAAGGTTTTTCTAAAATTTGACTTGGTGACCTTGTTTTTGAACCCACATGAACCAGTTCCGAACTTGGCCTATATTTTATGCAGATCAACATTCTGACCAAGTTCCATAAATATTGGATTCAAAAGATGACCTCTAGAGTGTACACAAGGTTTTCCTAAAATTTGCCTAGTGACCTAGTTTTTTACCAAAAATGACCCAGTTTCGAACTTGGCCTATATTTCATGCAGAACAACATACTGCCCAAGTTTCATGAATATTGGATCAAATTGGCAACATCTAGAGAGAACACAAGGTTTTTTCTAAGAATTGACCTTGTGACCTAGTTTTTGACCCCACATGACCCAGTTTCAAAATTTGCATCGATTTGATGGAGAACTACATCCTGGATAAGTTTCATGAATATTGGATCAAAACGGTGACACCTAGAGTGAACACAAGGTTTTTCTAAGATTTGATCTAGAGACCTAGTTTTAGACCCCACATGACCTAGTTCCAAATTTGATTTTGGCCTAGATTTCATAGAGAACAACATTCTGACAAAGTTTCATGAAAATTGGACCAAAACTGCTGCCTCTAGAGTGAACACAAGCAAATTGTTGACGGATGACAGACAGACGACGGACGACAGCAATCGAGTGATAACAAAAGCTCACCTTGTCACTATGTAACTGTAAACAAATGAGCTAAAAAGCCTAACAAAACTTACTTTTGGAGTGGATTGTTTTAAAATTACCATATTCTGATAGTTATTCTCCCCGTGGGGTGTTTGTCATAGAAAAACACCTCCAAATATATGTAAAAGACAGTTATGATTAATGGCACTGCAATCTTGTGAGATCTTATCACCTTGTAGTTTCAAATTATTATCTCCAATACTGTATGAGTTATGGTCCAGACAAGAACTAAGTATGAAAAATCAAAAAGGGGTATAACTCCAAAAATGGCAACATAGTTATGGTTATTGTGCAATGCACTTCTTCTCAACGAGATCTATTCACCAAATTGATATCTCAAGCTTCAACCACAAAATCAGATCCTATTAAACACAAAGTTTTACAGCTCCGTGAAGTTGGCAGCGGGTTACAAGTTCGTAGTTCGATATTCAATTTCTAACTGATAGCCAATACCGAACTAGCACAACGTTCGTTATTCGACACCCTTTGGCCAATATCGAACTGGTGTCCAATCTTCTGCCAGCACCAAGTTCGATATTCAACCCAAAAAAAGGCGAATACCGAAGTGGGGTCGAATCTGCTGCCAGCACCAAGTTCGATATTCAACCCCAAAAAAAGGCGAATACCGAACTGGGGTCGAATCTGCTGCCAGCACCAAGTTCGATATTCAACACGAAAAAAGGGCGAATACCGAACTGGGGTCGAATCTGCTGCCAGCACCAAGTTCGATATTCAACCCGAAAAAGGGCGAATACCAAACTGGGGTCGAATCTGCTGCCAGCACCAAGTTCGATATTCAACCCGAAAAAAGGGCAAATACCGAACTGGGGTCGAATCTGCTGCCAGCACAAAGTTCGATATTCAACACGAAAAAAGGGCGAATACCGAACTGGGGTCGAATCTGCTGCCAGCACCAAGTTCGATATTCAACACGAAAAAAGGGCGAATACCGAACTGGGGTCGAATCTGCTGCCAGCACCAAGTTCGATATTCAACACGAAAAAAAGGCGAATACCGAACTGGGGTCGAATCTGCTGCCAGCACCAAGTTCGATATTCAACCCCAAAAAAAGGCGAATACCGAACTGGGGTCGAATCTGCTGCCAGCACCAAGTTCGATATTCAACACGAAAAAAGGGCGAATACCGAACTGGGGTCGAATCTGCTGCCAGCACCAAGTTCGATATTCAACCCGAAAAAAGGGCGAATACCAAACTGGGGTCAAATCTGCTGCCAGCACCAAGTTCGATATTCAACCCGAAAAAAGGGCGAATACCGAACTGGGGTCGAATCTGCTGCCAGCACAAAGTTCGATATTCAACACGAAAAAAGGGCAAATACCGAACTGGGGTCGAATCTGCTGCCAGCACAAAGTTCGATATTCAACACGAAAAAAGGGCGAATACCGAACTGGGGTCGAATCTGCTGCCAGCACCAAGTTCGATATTCAACCCGAAAAAAGGGCGAATACCGAACTGGGGTCGAATCTGCTGCCAGCACCAAGTTCGATATTCAACCCGAAAAAAGGGCGAATACCGAACTGGGGTCGAATCTGCTGCCAGCACCAAGTTCGATATTCAACCCAAAAAAAGGCGAATACCGAACTGGGGTCGAATCTGCTGCCAGCACCAAGTTCAATATTCAACCCGAAAAAAGCGCGAATACCGAACTGGGGTCGAATCTGCTGCCAGCACCAAGTTCGATATTCAACCCCAAAAAAAGGCGAATACCGAACTGGGGTCGAATCTGCTGCCAGCACCAAGTTCAATATTCAACCCGAAAAAAGCGCGAATACCGAACTGGGGTCGAATCTGCTGCCAGCACCAAGTTCGATATTCAACCCGAAAAAAGGGCGAATACCGAACTGGGGTCGAATCTGCTGCCAGCATCAAGTTCGATATTCAACCCGAAAAAGGGCGAATAGCGAACTGGTGTCGAATCTGCTGCCAGCACCAAGTTCGATATTCAACCCCCAAAAAGGCGAATACCGAACTGGGGTCGAATCTGCTGCCAGCATCAAGTTCGATATTCAACCCGAAAAAAGGGCGAATACCGAACTGGGGTCGAATCTGCTGCCAGCACCAAGTTCGATATTCAACCCGAAACAAACGCAAATACCGAACTGGGGTCGAATCTGCTGCCAGCACCAAGTTCGATATTCAACCCAAAAAAACGGCGAATACCGAACTGGGGTCGAATCTGCTGCCAGCATCAAGTTCGATATTCAACCCGAAAAAAGGGCGAATACCGAACTGTGGTCGAATCTGCTGCCAGCACCAAGTTCGATATTCAACCCGAAACAAACGCAAATACCGAACTGGGGTCGAATCTGCTGCCAGCACCAAGTTCGATATTCAACCCAAAAAAACGGCGAATACCGAACTGGGGTCGAATCTGCTGCCAGCACCAAGTTCGATATTCAACCCCAAAAAAAGGCGAATACCCAACTGGGGTTGAATCTGCTGCCAGCACCAAGTTCGATATTCAACCCGAAAAAAGGGCGAATACCGAACTGGGGTCGAATCTGCTGCCAGCACCAAGTTCGATATTCAACCCGAAAAAGGGCGAATAGCGAACTGGGGTCGAATCTGCTGCCAGCACCAAGTTCGATATTCAACCCCCCAAAAAGGCGAATACCGAACTGGGGTCGAATCTGCTGCCAGCATCAAGTCCGATATTCAACCCGAAAAAGGGCGAATACCGAACTGGGGTCGAATCTGCTGCCAGCACCAAGTTCGATATTCAACCCGAAACAAACGCGAATACCGAACTGGGGTCGAATCTGCTGCCAGCACCAAGTTCGATATTCAACCCGAAAAAAGGGCGAATACCGAACTGGGGTCCAATCTGCTGCCAGCATCAAGTTCGATATTCAACCCGAAAAAGGGCGAATAGCGAACTGGTGTCGAATCTGCTGCCAGCACCAAGTTCGATATTCAACCCCCCAAAAAGGCGAATACCGAACTGGGGTCGAATCTGCTGCCAGCATCAAGTTCGATATTCAACCCGAAAAAAGGGCGAATACCGAACTGGGGTCGAATCTGCTGCCAGCACCAAGTTCGATATTCAACCCGAAACAAACGCAAATACCGAACTGGGGTCGAATCTGCTGCCAGCACCAAGTTCGATATTCAACCCAAAAAAACGGCGAATACCGAACTGGGGTCGAATCTGCTGCCAGCATCAAGTTCGATATTCAACCCGAAAAAAGGGCGAATACCGAACTGGGGTCGAATCTGCTGCCAGCACCAAGTTCGATATTCAACCCGAAACAAACGCAAATACCGAACTGGGGTCGAATCTGCTGCCAGCACCAAGTTCGATAATACCCAAAAAAACGGCGAATACCGAACTGGGGTCGAATCTGCTGCCAGCACCAAGTTCGATATTCAACCCCAAAAAAAGGCGAATACCGAACTGGGGTTGAATCTGCTGCCAGCACCAAGTTCAATATTCAACCCGAAAAAAGCGCGAATACCGAACTGGGGTCGAATCTGCTGCCAGCACCAAGTTCGATATTCAACCCGAAAAAAGGGCGAATACCGAACTGGGTCGAATCTGCTGCCAGCACCAAGTTCGATATTCAACCCGAAAAAGGGCGAATAGCGAACTGGGGTCGAATCTGCTGCCAGCACCAAGTTCGATATTCAACCCCCCAAAAAGGCGAATACCGAACTGGGGTCGAATCTGCTGCCAGCATCAAGTCCGATATTCAACCCGAAAAAAGGGCGAATACCGAACTGGGGTCGAATCTGCTGCCAGCACCAAGTTCGATATTCAACCCAAAAAAAGGCGAATACCGAACTGGGGTCGAATCTGCTGCCAGCACCAAGTTCAATATTCAAACCCGGGTTGAATATTGAACTTGGTGCTATCAGCAGATTCGACCCCAGTTCGGTAATTGCCTTTTTTTTGGGTTGTATATCGAACTTCGTGCTGGCAGGAGATTCGACCCCAGTTCGGTATTCGCCTTTTTTTGGGTTGAATATCGAACTTGGTGCTGGCAGCAAATTCGACCCCAGTTCGGTATTCGCCCTTTTGTGGTGTTGAATATCGAACTTGGTGCTGGCAGCAGATTCGACCCCAGTTCGGTATTCGCCCTTTTTTGGGGGTTGAATATCGAACTTGGTGCTGGAAGCAGATTCGACCCCAGTTCGGTATTCGCCTTTTTTTGGGTCGAATATTGAACTTGGTGCTGGCAGCAGATTCGACCCCAGTTCGGTATTCGCCCTTTTTTGGGTTGAATATCGAACTTGGTCCTGGCAGCAGATTCGACCCCTGCAGTTCCGTATTCGCCTTTTTTTTGGGTTGAATATCGAACTTGGTGCTGGCAGCAGATTCGACCCAAGTTCGGTATTCGCCTTTTTTTGGGTTGAATATCGAACTTGTTGCTGGCAGCAGATTCGACCCCAGTTCGGTATTCGCCTTTTTTGGGGGTTGAATATTGAACTTGGTGCTGGCAGCAGATTCGACCCCAGTTCGGCATTCGCCTTTTTTTGGGGTTGAATATCGAACTTGGTGCTGGCAGCAGATTCGACCCCTGTTCGGTATTCGCCCTTTTTTGGGGTTGAATATTGAACTTGGTGCTGGAAGCTGATTCGACCCCAGTTCGGTATTCGCCTTTTTTTGGATTGTATATCGAACTTGGTGCTGGCAGGAGATTCGACCCAGTTCGGTATTCGCCTTTTTTTGGGTTGAATATCGAACTTGGTGCTGGCAGCAGATTCGACCCCAGTTCGGTATTCGCCCTTTTTTGGTGTTGAATATCGAACTTGGTGCTGGCAGCAGATTCGACCCCAGTTCGGTATTCGCCTTTTTTGGGGGTTGAATATCGAACTTGGTGCTGGAAGCAGATTCGACCCCAGTTCGGTATTCGCCTTTTTTGGGTCGAATATTGAACTTGTTGCTGGCAGCAGATTCGACCCCAGTTCGGTATTCGCCCTTTTTTGGGTTGAATATCGAATTTGGTCCTGGCAGCAGATTCGACCCCTGCAGTTCGGTATTCGCCTTTTTTGGGGTTGAATATCGAACTTGGTGCTGGCAGCAGATTCGACCCCAGTTCGGTATTTACGCTTTTTTGGGGTTGAATATCGAACTTGGTGCTGGCAGCAGATTCGACCCCAGTTCGGTATTCGCCTTTTTTTTGGGGTTGAATATTGAACTTGGTGCTGGCAGCAGTTTCGACCCGAGTTCGGTATTCGCCTTTTTTGGGGTTGAATATCGAACCTGGTGCTGGCTGCAGATTCGACCCCAGTTCGGTATTCGCCCTTTTTTGGTGTTGAATATCGAACTTGGTGCTGGCAGCAGATTCGACCCCAGTTCGGTATTTGCCCTTTTTTGGGGTTAAATATTGAACTTGGTGCTGGCAGCAGATTCGACCCCAGTTCGGTAATTGCCTTTTTTGGGGTTGTATATCGAACTTGGTGCTGGCAGGAGATTCGACCCCAGTTCGGTATTCGCCTTTTTTTGGGTTGAATATCGAACTTGGTGCTGGCAGCAAATTCGACCCCAGTTCGGTATTCGCCCTTTTTTGGTGTTTAATATCGAACTTGGTGCTGGCAGCAGATTCGACCCCAGTTCGGTATTCGCCTTTTTTGGGGGTTGAATATCGAACTTGGTGCTGGCAGCAGATTCGACCCCAGCTCGGTATTCGCCTTTTTTTGGGTTGAATATCGAACTTGGTGCTGGCAGCAGATTCGACCCCAGTTCGGTATTTGCCGTTTTTTGGGATTGAATATCGAACTACGTGCTGGCAGCAGATTCGACCCCAGTTCCGTATTCGCCTTTTTTTGGGTTGAATATCGAACTTGGTGCTGGCAGCAGATTCGACCCCAGTTCGGTATTCGCCCTTTTTTTGGGTTGAATATCGAACTTGGTGCTGGCAGCAGATTCGACCCCAGTTCGGTATTCCCTTATTTTGGGTTGAATATCGAACTTGGTGCTGGCAGCAGATTCGACCCCAGTTCGGTATTCGCCTTTTTTTGGGTTCAATATCGAACTTGGTGCCGGCAGCAGATTCGACCCCAGTTCGGTATTCGCCTTTTTTTGGTTGAATATTGAACTTGATGCTGGCAGCAGATTCGACCCCAGTTCGGTATTCGCCTTTTTTTGGGTCGAATATTGAACTTGGTGCTGGCAGCAGATTCGACCCCGGTACGGTATTTGCCCTTTTTTGGGGTTGAATATCGAACTTGGTGCTGGCTGCAGATTCGACCCCAGTTCGGTATTTGCCCTTTTTTGGGGTTGAATATCGAACTTGGTGCTGGCAGCAGATTCGACCCCAGTTCGGTATTCGCCTTTTTTGGGGTTGAATATCGAACTTGGTGCTGGCAGCAGATTCGACCCCAGTTCGGTATTCGCCTTTTTTGGGGTTGAATATCGAACTTGGTGCTGGAAGCAGATTCGACCGCAGTTCGGTATTCGCCTTTTTGGGGTTGAATATCGAACTTGGTGCTGTCAGCAGATTCGACCCCAGTTCGGTATTCGCCCTTTTTTGGGGTTGAATATCGAACTTGTTGCTGGCAGCAGATTCGACCCCAGTTCGGTATTCGCCTTTTTTGGGTTGAATATTGAACTTGGCGCTGGCAGCAGATTCGACCCAGTTCGGTATTCGCCTTTTTTTGGGTTGAATATCGAACTTGTTGCTGGCAGCAGATTCGACCCCAGTTCGGTATTCGCCTTTTTTTTGGGGTTGAATATTGAACTTGGTGCTGGCAGCAGATTCGACCCCAGTTCGGCATTCGCCTTTTTTTATGGGTTGAATATCGAACTTGGTGCTGGCAGCAGATTCGACCCCTGTTCGGTATTCGCCCTTTTTTGGGGTTGAATATTGAACTTGGTGCTGGAAGCAGATTCGACCCCAGTTCGGTATTCGCCTTTTTTTGGTTGAATATTGAACTTGATGCTGGCAGCAGATTCGACCCCAGTTCGGTATTCGCCTTTTTTTGGTTGAATATTGAACTTGATGCTGGCAGCAGATTCGACCCCAGTTCGGTATTCGCCTTTTTTTGGGTCGAATATTGAACTTGGTGCTGGCAGCAGATTCGACCCCGGTACGGTATTTCCCCTTTTTGGGGTTGAATATCGAACTTGGTGCTGGCAGCAGATTCGACCCCAGTTCGGTATTCGCCTTTTTTGGGGTTGAATATCGAACTTGGTGCTGGCAGCAGATTCGACCCCAGTTCGGTATTCGCCTTTTTTGGGGTTGAATATCGAACTTGGTGCTGGAAGCAGATTCGACCCCAGTTCGGTATTCGCCTTTTTGGGGTTGAATATCGAACTTGGTGCTGTCAGCAGATTCGACCCCAGTTCGGTATTCGCCCTTTTTTGGGGTTGAATATCGAACTTGTTGCTGGCAGCAGATTCGACCCCAGTTCGGTATTCGCCTTTTTTTGGGTTGAATATTGAACTTGGCGCTGGCAGCAGATTCGACCCCAGTTCGGTATTCGCCTTTTTTTGGGTTGAATATCGAACTTGGTGCTGGCAGCAGATTCGACCCCAGTTCGGTATTTGCCCTTTTTTGGGGTTGAATATCGAACTTGGTGCTGGCAGCAGATTCGACCCCAGTTCGGTATTCGCCTTTTTGGGGTTGAATATCGAACTTGGTGCTGTCAGCTGATTCGACCCCAGTTCGGTATTCGCCCTTTTTTGGGGTTGAATATCGAACTTGTTGCTGGCAGCAGATTCGACCCCAGTTCGGTATTCGCCTTTTTTTGGGTTGAATATTGAACTTGGCGCTGGCAGCAGATTCGACCCCAGTTCGGTATTCGCCTTTTTTTGGGTTGAATATCGAACCTGGTGCTGGCAGCAGATTCGACCCCAGTTCGGTATTTGCCCTTTTTTGGGGTTGAATATCGAACTTGGTGCTGGCAGCAGATTCGACCCCAGTTCGGTATTCGCCTTTTTTGGGTTGAATATTGAACTTGGTGCTGGCAGCAGATTTGACCCCAGTTCGGTATTCGCCTTTTTTTGGTCGAATATCGAACTTGGTGCTGGCAGCAGATTGGACACCAGTTCGGTATTGGCCAAAGGGTGTCGAATAACGAACTTTGTGCTAGTTCGGTATTGGCTATCAGTTAGAATTTGAATATCGAACTACGAACTTGTAACCCGGTGCCAACTTCACGGAGCTAAGTTTTACCCTTGTTTTTATTACCTGAAATGCAGAATCCACGATTTAAGGTGCCATCGAAAATGGTCATTTTTACCAAAACCACCAAATTTTGCCCTATCGAAATTAAATGATTTTACAGTATACCGGTACTCACTATTTATATTCTGGGTATTCTTTGTATCGTTCAAACTCAGCGATCCATTCTTCCTGCGACCCCGGCGGTTTCATATCCTTCAATAACTTCCAATCAACCATCGATAATCCGGACTCGGTTAATCTATAAACAATTTTTAATATTTGATGGCTTAGAATGAGAAGGTCGTAACTACAAAATCGATATATTGAAAAAACAAGAGAAAACTGTCGGTAATTTACTCTTTACCTACGGTTTTTAAAACTCCATTTTGGTCAATATGACAATTTCCGATTTTCATGAAAATAAGCTCATAAGAAGCGCCTTGTAAGTCTTATAAGGTTATAAGAAGTAGTTACGACCTTCTCATTCTAAGCCAGCGATAACTTTTTTTTTCCAAAGAAATAGGCTTTGGCAACAGGCTTAGCCTATATTAGTCTTCTCCTTACAAGGCACATATTGTGCAATTTATTAAGTAACAATCAATTAGTAAAATATGATACAACGAATAAGGTTAAAACACTCTGACATACATAAGCTATTAACAATTTATTGGTCAGTTGTGAAGAACAGTCTCATGGATTCCAAAATTCCTCGTTTTTATTGGATGATTGGAAAAAAGTTTTGGAAGCAATAATGTGAATTTAATGTGTTCAACCATGTAAACTAATGTTCATCACTTAATATAACCTTCCAATAATGAGAATGGAGGGGAGACAATTCAATTACAGAAAAAGACAAAACAAGTTAGACATCATATCAAGGGAGAGAATTGTGTGAGATATTCACCTTGTGATGCCACCAAGTATGACCGCACCTACACACATACCAGCACAAGTCAGCAGCCACCCACCAACTATTTTCTGTGCCCTCAGTGGAATTTCCGCAGTTTTTGAAGCTACAGTTGTTGTAGATTGTCGAACAAAGTGTGACACTAATCCAGGAAACAGTTTCTAAACATAATACAGAGGACATGAGTATCAAAACATGAGAATAAATTTTCATTGAGAAAAAGATTAAACAATTTAAATATTCAATCAAAAATTCTTTATATCATGAAAAACTCTAACTTGATCAGTGATTTCCCATTAGATTAGAAGTCACCAATAGTTATAATATCTCAACATGATCAAAATAACTGAAATTGCCTGTAATATCATCCATTAAAATAAAAGTGATCTTTTGTTTTCTTTAAATGTTAAGTATGGCCACAAAAAAGCGTTTAAATAGCCATGTTAATGTATGAAGTACCTTACCTTGTGCTTGGTGATATGATGTCTGGCTGCATTCATCTGACAGAAACTAGCCCGACCAGCAGTAAATATCTTTTGAAACCGTTGGCAACATGGTTGTGGCTGTGGAAGGAAAACATAAATAAAAGGTAATTAGTTTATCTAAGGGTGGCATGATGGTCAATGGTTTACCCACTTGACTATGGATCAAGAGGTCAAAAGTTCTGAATGCATGATCCCATTTGTACAACTGGGTCATCACCCTAAAGCCTACAACTTTTGTACCATTGTGCTATTACCCTCATACCATCATGCTATCACCTTCAAACCATTGTGTTATCACCCTCATATACCACTGTGTTATCACCCTTGGACCATTGTGTTATTACCCTCATATAACACTGTGTTATCACAGAGCTACAGATAACGTGCGTATTCGCGTATATTACAAACTAAAATTAGCCAATTACGCATGTTTGTCAGATTCAAAGAGTACCAAATACGCATCAAATTTTATATTTACGAATCCCTTGATGAAATCAGGCGTGACTGCGTTTTTATATCGCTTAACTTGTTTCTTTTCTCTTGTCAATTTTTAGAAATCTATTTTTAGAAATGAAAGTAGAATCTACTGGCTCCTGTCTCCTTGCAGTAGTTTAAGCATTAAAATCGAAACCATGCTATATCATATGATGTTATGATCTTTATGATTCAAGAGCTTGGTTTTTCAAAATGTATTGCAATGAAAGCGTTTTTGGGTCGCACTAAAACAAAATGTCACAATCAAAGCTGTCTACTTTTTGGTTTAAACCGACTCCCCTGGAAATACCACTCTTGATGCCTTGCTAAAAGGACCCAGTCTTCAAGTGTTCTCATCTTACTGGTGTGAGAGGTGTGCCAAGCAATGGTTGACCAAATCTAGAAGGAAACGTCGCCTGATGGCAGAGTACAAGCCAAAGAATAAGAAACAAAACACAAACCTAAAATGTGTTGAACTGAACAGAATTAAAGATAGCAAAACTGTTTTGCATGTATATATGTTATATGTTAACATTTCTAAATAAAAAGACTGCTAAGTCTCATTTTATTTTGGTTGTTACCCATCAATCAAAATTTTCATGAGTTATTACTCCTCATGCCAAAATAATTATCTGGAGCTCTGTATCATCCTTGATCCATTGCGTTATTATCCTTATATACCACGGTGTAATCACCTTCACACCATCGTGTTATCACCTTTACATAATTGTGTTATCACCCTCACACCACCGCGTTATTACCCTCACACCATCGTGTTATCACCTTCATACCATTGTGTTATCACCCTCATACCACCAAGCAATCGCCTTTTGCCTTTTCTTCATCCTGGTGGCATCATTTGGCAATCGATTTACACAAAGACCTAAATTACATAATTTGTAATTTAGGTCTTTGATTTACAAAAAAAATACAATTTAATTATTGGCATGCATCAAAATGTCATGCGATCACATAGAGCTGCATCAAATACGATAACATTACAAAGTATATCAAGTTAAAAAGTAATATCCAAGCAACTTTATGATTAGTGCTAATGATAGACCCTGCGATTGCTTCACGGTATGCTACACTATGTTTCACAAACTTGGGTGCTAAATAGTGGCTCTTAGATGTGCATAGCTTTTTGCGACACGATTCTTTGTCGCTGTTTGGTGACCGATTTAGAGCATTTAAATTCAATATACAGTTAAAGCACACCACACATGCCTTCATAAATACCTTTCCTATCGTTCAATACCAATATTTGCAAGAACACTAACCTCACTGATGCACAAATTAATCCAGTTTCACTTCCACTGCCAAATTACTGAAATTTCCAGAATGTTGACAAACAACAATATGGCGAATTTTTATTAGACGAAAAAAGTGGCTAAAACCCGGTATCCGGAACATAAAATCCGGAACGATTATCAAGAACGACTACTCTGTACAGATTAATTATTTCGTCTAAGACACGTGCGTCTACATTAGATAACCAAAATGGAGTCAACTGAAATTGATTCACGGCGGCTGTCAGAAAAACGTTTTATCTAATATTGGTTGTGTTAAGGTATATTTAATGATGTTTTTGTATTTTATGAATGAAATAAGCGTTACTATGACCATGTTAGTTGTTAAATACAGAATAGGTGGTTTAGTTTGCAAATTACACTTTGCTATGGAGAGCTATTAATAGAGCTATAAAACTCAGTATAGGAGCATATTCATACCGCGAGTATCTGAGTTTTACTAGTAGAACTACTTTATGATATGCATTACTGTTTATTATGATTTTGTTTCGTAACAATTTATGTTTCCATGTTTTTACATAATCATCGCGAAAACATATTACATTTCACTAATTAAGGAATTTATTTACCTTCAATGCTTGTTTAAACATTGTCCCACTGACAAAATGTAGTTTTGAACACGCTGCAAACATTCTATTTCATGAAAGGTGAACAAATACGAAAAATAACGCAACCTTTGAAAGTCACGTTCGAAGGATTTGTTGTCTTTCCGAGTGTTCTCCCCTGAATGTATACACAAAAAGGGAGAGAACCTCAACAGAAATAAATAAAAATAAAAAAAATGATGGAAGTTTGTGTAGATTCGGTGATTTCGGCTGTAAATGCCGAAAAAGGAGGTTCGTTATGGTGTATTTTAAGTAAAAATATTATACTTGCTGTTGTTTTCGAGCTGTCATTCGCTAATTATCCATCTAGGGAATTTATAATTGGACAACTGAACGAATTTCGGATATATATATAAATTCGGACATGTCTGTTAAATTGCATTTATCAAGGGTGCATTCGAAACGTCAGTTCTCTCTGTTCCGGAACAGATGGAACAGAGAACAGTCTTACGAACAGCCCGGAACAGTGTTCCGGACATGTACTATCTGTTCCCAAATAAAAGGTGGTGCAGGCAGAACAGGTCACGTGATTTCAACGAAAACGAGACAACCGGAAACTTCACGAAATGTGTTATTCAGATCACCTTGGCAATAGTATGTTAACGGAGAAAAACGGAAATCACCGAACTTTTATGTTTGGAAATTTTCTTGTGTCATATTTCTTCAACAAATATAACGGCTGCAACTGACAATATCGTCAACCTTAAAAGTTTTATTTTCTACATTTATTTATTTATTTTATTGTTACTTCCTGTTCTGTCCCTGTTCCATTTTGTTCGTAAGGTACTTGGAGTGGAACATTCGGAACACTGTTCAGAACAGTTTTATTTTGTTCGTAAGATGCTGGAACAGGAACAGAAGGAACACTGTTCCAAGTGTTCCAGAACAAACGCTACGAATGCACCCCAAGATTATACAGAGTCGGTCTATTTACCACAGAACACCACGGAACACCACAGAATACCACATAACACCACAGAATACCACAGAACTCATTAAAAATAGCAGAAAATGAATAAATAACGCATTTAAATTAATTAATACCTTAATAACGAACATAAACGAACTTTAAAAAGTATTTTTAACGGACATTATTGCCGTTAAAATATGAATTCTGATCAAGGGAAGCAACTCGTATTTACCACAGAACAAATCGAGACTGGTCGGATTTACCACAGAACACTTATATATCACTGTTATAGTATAGATAAATACATTAAATGGTATATATGCACGTAATTAGTTGTATTGATTAAATAAATGAATTATGCTTATTGATAATTAGTGTTTTTATACTTATAAGTGTTTTTTGTTAAAGTCAAGGGAAGCAACTCAGAATTACCACAGAACAATTCTAGACTGATCGGATTTACACCCGAACAGATCGAGACTGGTCGGATTTACCACAGAACACATCTATATCACTGTAATATTAAAGATAAATGCATTAAATGGTATATATACACGTAATTAGTTGTATTGATTAAATAAATGAATTATGCTTACTGATAATTAGTGTTTTTATACTTATACGTGTTTTTTTTTGTTAAAGTCAATGGAAGCAACTCAGAATTACCACAGAACAATTCTAGACTGTTCGGATTTACCACAGAACAAATCGAGACTAGTCGGATTTACCACAGAACACTTATATATCGCTGTAATATTAAAGATAAATGCATTAAATGGTATATATACACGTAATTAGTTGTATTGATTAAATAAATGAATTATATATAATGATAATTAGTGTTTTTATACATACAATTATTGTTGTTGAAGTCAAGGGAAGCAACTCGTAATTACCACAGAACACTTCTAGACTGATCGGATTTACCACAGAACACTTTGAGACTGGTCGGATTTACCACAGAACACTTTGAGACTGGTCGGATTTACCACAGAACACTTATATATTACTGTAATATTATAGATAAATGCATTAAATTATGTATATAAAGGTTGTTACTTGTATAAGATAAATTAATTAATTATATATAGTGGCAATAATGGTTGATATATTGTTTTTGTTGAAATCAAGGGACGCAACTCTGAATTACCACAGAACACTTCGAGACTGGTTGGATTTACCACAGAACACCTCGAGACTGGTCGGATTTACCACAGAACACTTATATATCGCAAAATTAGAAATCGTAAGAATACACACAAAAATACAAAAAAAAAATCCTGTAAACGATACGTAAAATTATGAGAGTGATCTGTTATGGCTGTATCTTTGTTTTAGAATACCATCTGTTTGAGCTTCAGTTAGTTTTTGCTAAATTTTAACTCCCCACTTGACTTAAAAGATAATAGATCAATATCAGAGATACAACTACATACGGGCCATACCACATGGAGGAACTCTCTTCATGGCCCACGTATGATGTAGCATCAAAGTGTGAATAAAATGTTGAACAATCGCCTATCATATAAAGTTTCTTATCATCAATACAAATCAAGTACAATACAGTTTTAAGGTTACTGCTCAGTTATATAATTATTTTTTACTATTTTTAGGTATGTTTTCATCAACCTAGGTGGAAATGACATAGACACTAGATGCCATCCAATTGAAACATCATCAATGTGGTTGAAAAAATTAAAAAAGCATGTTCACCAGTGATTGTAGGTTCACATGATATGTAATTGATACTATGTGTGATGCAAACGTATGTTAAGTCTGAAATAAAATAATATTACTTAAACCCAGTTTTGTTATAGTATAATACGTAATTAAGTGTGTGTTTATTAAATAACAAAATTGAAACCGGGTTCTATGTCAACTCAATAATTAAATATGCACACATTTAATTATACAGACTACGACCACACAAGCAATGGTCTTGATTGGATTAGGACACATTTAAACCCTTTTGACACCTTTTAATAAGTCCACGTGTCAACCGTTCATGTATTCTGAATTATGTAATACTATACAGACGTGTCATCACATACACCACCTGTGTTTGGGTTTTGGTGTCATTATACAGCTTTTTACTTACCTAAACCAAGTATCTAAAATTATTAAGCTATGGACTTGGTAGATAGCTTTCATTTATTGTTGTAAAATAGATATTTTTATTGGTTTATGATGCTGGTCTCTTATAAATTCTAGTCAGAATGACCACATATTTTAGTTGTTTTATATGATGTTGTTTGCATAATTGTAAATGTGGATGATACAAAAATAAACAATTTATATACAATATTACATGTTCTATTTCAATAAATTTAAACCTGGATAACGGCTCATATATGTATAATATTACACGTGCTCAGACAATTGTAGTGACACAAAGAATATGCGTATAGTAGAACATTATAAGTCGGTAATTGGCCACAAACAATTCACGCTTAATTATCGCCTTAATCTTCAAATTATCGGGTTCAAACAAGACTGCCGTCAAATCATTGTATTAATTTGTTTTGGTTTTATTTCATAATAATGTCGTCGTGAATAACTAATCAACAGCAATTTTTAATTATACTTTCTGTATTAATTATTTATGATTAAAGCTCGATTTATTTAGTGCCGACTAATTGATAGAGTCAACCGATTCCTCAGGTACAACAACGCACGTCATATGCAAGGAATAATCATACTTTTTTATTCCATATAGTTCAAATAAAACCAAACAGAACAAGATATACATAATAAATAAAAGATAAAAAAGAATCATGTATTATCATATTCCTATCAGATATCATTGACTTAAAAGTGTTCTGTAAATCTGTTCTGTGGTAATTCCGAGATGCTTCCCTTGATATTCAATATCATGTATTTAAGTATTTAGGAATACATAAAAAACGCTAAAATAGTTAAATTAATAACAGATAAAGACATATATTTATTTATGACATTTTTGTGTTTTAATTATATTCTGTGGCAAATCCATTCTGTCTGAAGTGTTCTGTCTGTGGTAATTCCGAGTTGCTTCCCTGGACTTATCTGCCATCAAATTGTTCCTGAAATTAAGAATAAAACATCATGATCAAATTTAATTATAAATACACTAGAAAACATACATTAAATGTAAAGAATACATACTCGTATAAAAATGATAAGATGCATTAAATTTCATATATAATCGATAATTGTTCTGTGGTAATTCAGAGTTGCTTGATATTCAATATTATGTATGTAAGTATATATAAACATTATATTCGATACATATATGTCTTTAATCTATTAAATACAGTTAACAAGTTAATTAATTATCATGAAATATATTTATTTATGAAAATTCATTGATTTTGAATTGTTCTGTGGTAAATCTATAGAATGTAGAATTGTTCTGTGGTAATTACGAGTTGCTTCCCTTGATCAGAATTCATAATTTAAAGTCAATAATGTCCCTTAAAACACTAATTATCCATAAGCATAATTCATTTATTTTATCAATACAACTAGTAACTTGTATATAAACCATTTAATGCATTTATCTATACTATTACAGTGATATATAAGTGTTCTGTGGTAAATCCGACCAGTCTCGATTTGTTCTGTGGTAAATCCGATCAGTCTAGAATTGTTCTGTGGTAAATACGAGTTGCTTCCCTTGACTTCAACAACAATAATTGTAAGCATAAAAACACTTATTATCATTATATATAATTCATTTATTTAATTAATACAACTAATAACGTGTATATAAACCATTTATCTATACTATTACAGTGATATATAACTGTTCTGTGGTAAATCCGACGAGTCTCGATTTGTTCTGTGGTAAATCCGACCAGTCTCGATTTGTTCTGTGGTAAATACGAGTTGCTTCCCTTGATCAGAAATCATGATTTAGCGGCTATAATGTCTGTTAAAAATACTTGTTAAGGTTTGTTTATGTTCGTTATTAAGGTATTAATTAATTTAAATGCGTTATTTATTCATTTTCTGCTATTTTCAATGAGTTCTGTGGTATTCTGTGGTGTTATGTGGTATTCTGTGGTGTTCTGTGGTGTTCTGTGGTAAATAGACCGACCGGATTATACATGTATGATATTATTGTAGCCATTGACATGGTAATCATTCATGCAATCGCAAATATTTATATGTAGCCGGATGTATAGGATCTAATAATATAACTTATATTATTTATGTGTGTATGGAGCGGCTATAGCCGTATGTGGGGCAGACTGCTAGGAGATTTTTTTAATTTCTGACTTTTATCTCGTCATGGGACGATAGTCCCTAAGTCGAGATCGTTTGACTATCTCATTCGGTAAAGCAATCACCCTGTGAGGGAAGGGTCCAGGGTTCAAAGCACCAGTCTGGTAAGGTTGCTCATTCTTCTTCCCCTGTTACATTTTATGTCCAAAACAAATAACCCACCTTACACCTCATCGCATCCCACAGAGGTCTCGGTACTCCTTGAATTTGAGGATTAATTCTTTGAAGGTGAAGAATAGAAAAGAATAATTCTATTTTCAAGGGTCATACAAAACATGACCTGTATAATCACTGCATAAAACAGTAACAATTTATAGAAAAGTGTATGTATATCTAGCCGGGTGTATAGGATTTGATAAATAATAGGGGAGAAACTTGTGTAAGCAGTCTGCTAGCTCAGTCGGTAGAGAATTCGCCCTGTAAATGATTTATGGTCCCGGGTTTGAGCCCCAGTCTGGTTGCACATTTTTTCTTCCGTTGTTACATATAAATGAACTTAATTTATTAACTGTTTATCATTTAATTAATTCTTCTTATTTAACATTTTTTCAGGAGCTGTCCGTGTTGAGTTATGTGCAAACCTAATGGAAGGCGGAACTACTCCAAGTATAGGTAGGCCTACCTACTGTAAAATAATTTAATCTCAATGGGACCAAATTTGTGATTTTCATTTGGAGCAAAAGACCATTTTGTGGGGACATAATTTCAAGGATTTCTTTCCCACTAAGTCATATACTATAGAAATTATTAATATTCATTGGGATTTAATTTTGTGGTTGAGATCATCCACATAACAAAATTCCCTTTGAATATTCATGATTTTACAGTATTAGATAGTTTTTGTTTGTTGAATTGAAGTGTTAGTGTGATAATAATTTTATATCATCTCATCATTTAAATAGTTCCTGGGTTATTTTACCCATTAACCTAAGGCAGCAATACCAGTATTATGTATTCAGTCTGCAGGTGTCTGGTAAATGTAATTGAGCCGTTCCCCAGGAAAACCAGGCTTATTGACAAAATTACGAAAATCATGATAATAAATCGTTAAAAAGACCAGATTCTTATGAATACTTTCTGAAAATTTGAACAAATTATTTCTTGAATTAACGAAGTTATGGACTTTTGAAACTAACCACTCCCGCCAAATTTTTGAGTGACGTCACGAACGTCATTCGAGCGTTATTTGACATAGCGTTAACCATAATTTCATAAACACAGTATTTGATGAATTATTGATGTAAACTTTTCCAATTTCCAAGGAAAAGTAGCTGCTATTTTTAACCACTTACCCCTTGTTTTCCCCAAATCCGGTAGTTTTCGAAAATTGGTCACCCTAGCAACGATGGAAGTCATTTCATCATAATTTACAAGAAAATTTAAATCTTTAAGATAGTACTATATTATCCAACTATACTTACGATTACTCGGTGAACATGACTTTTTTCTCATTTTAGACCTATTCTAACCTTTATTACATAATTACTATTGTTATGTCAATAAGCCCGGTTTTCCTGGAGAACGGCTCAATTATTTGTTCGGAGAAAGTAATTTGTGCAGAAAATGGACCTGTATTATCAATACGTATAGAGTTTAAAGGACAACTGCTCACTGTTGGTGATACAGGCAAGTAGCCTGAAATCCCATTTCCACAGACTTTGATCGACTGTGTGTAATATGTTTTTTAGTTTTCGTTTATTTTTCAGGTATGGTTAAAATGATCAAGAAGACTGTGGGTATCCCAGTGTTTGTGATGATACGTCCACGCGGTGGAGATTTCCTATACACAGTAGAAGAGTTAGCTGTGATGTGTGAAGATATCCGAGGACTGAAAAATGCTAGGGCTGATGGATTTGTCTTCGGTGTACTTAATCAGTTGGTAAACTTATAGAAATATGTCAGGGTTTCAGTTCAGATACTGAATCTGAAGGGTCATTATTATTATGATTTTATGCTGAATTTACCTTCCATTACTGTAAATTCATTTAATTTCGATAGCATGTATAAAGCTTCCGGTTTCAGGTAAAATATACAAGGGTCAAATTTAATGTGGTTGAGGTGAACCACAAACTCCACAAAATTTAATCCCCCACGAAAATTAATGATTTTACAGTATTAGGAGAGGTATTCAGAAACATTTCATGTTTTAGAAGCTGTTCTAACATGAGGAAAGAAAACTTTTGTCAGAATCCTGTCAGAGGGTCATTCTATGGCATTTAGACATTTCATTATATATAGGACTGGTATAAAAAAACAACATTGTTATTACTCTGACTGAAGACGTTAGTTGTAATACAATTGAAAAACAATATGTGTTATTGTAGAATTTACTACATTTATAATATAAAGGGACATTTAATTTAAAGGGAACCCTTCTTGTTTTTCACCATTGTTGCTCTTGGTGTAATAATTATCAGCAAATACAATTTAAACCTTAACTGTTCTCAGTGACCAACAAATAGTTGCTGGAAATGAATCAGATTTAAGAGACATCTGTAGAACAATAAGTGTCTGATTCTTTTTATTTCTTTTTTCTCAAATGGATAATCATCACGAGACAAACTGACTTACTTACTTAAGTTTTTTTGACGTCATACTGCTGTTTTGATCTTACAGGAGTTATTCTCATCTTTCTTTATAGGGTTAGGTATTAAACTTTACTATGTATACATTGCTGGCTTATAATGAGAAGGTCGTAACTACTACTTACGTCCTTATTAGACTGACACATATTGACAATCAGCATTACAATATGTTTCTGATGAGACCATTTTCATGAAAATCAGATCTTGTCATCTTGACCAAACTGAAGTTGGAACAGCTTGTTTAACCAAAGTCCAAAGGTAAAGAGCAATTTGCGGACCCTTTTTTCTTGTTTTCTCAACGATTTTGTAGTTACGACCTTCTCATTCTAAGCCACCAACATTTGTGGTGTTATTATGACTTGATGTAGTATTTTACAGTTTAATAGCAGCCTATGCTTGTTTTATTACCTTGCAGAGATGGAACCGTGAACAGGGATTCTTGTAAAACATTGATTGGTAAACAATATATTATCTCTAGATATTTTCCATGATAAGGATTAAAACTCTTTTTTTCCCAATATTCAGTCCTACCCAAAGAATTGGTAGCAATTCTTCTTATGTTATGGCTTTTGAAAAAACTCCATAGTCTATTTGTTAATAGACATGGCTGGAAGAGAGATAAACAGTCACCTACTATATTTTTGGTGTAATTAACAATCTAGTGTTCTCATGATTATTCAGTATTACTGTAAAATCATAAATTTTCGTGGGGATTGAATTTCGTGGATTTCCTGGTTCACCTCAGCCACGAAATTTAATCCCATCAAACAATAATTTTGACCCTTGTATTTATTACCTGAAATGCAAATCCACTGATTAACGTCCCATCGAAATCGTCTTTTGTACCAAAACCACAAAATTTTGTCCCATCGAAATTAAATGATTTTACAGTATTTAGCAGTTTACATAATTATATTCACATAGTTTCTTATGAAGTATAATTTTGCAGAAAATAATGTCATGGAAATGAATCATAATGTCATAACAAGTTATGTTGTCATTGACAAGCTATATTAGTATAAGCTGTACGGAAATATGAAGATTTATTTAGAGTGTGACAGTCCTGTAGATTAGACCAATAGGTCAAAATATTGAGAAATAAGAGGGATTTTGCTACGAAAAGTATTGTGATCCCCTTTTAGGGATAAATTATTGCTAGATAAAAAATTGTACTCCATTATTTTTGAATTGACAATGAGTCTGTTTAAAATTGATTTATATGGAAAATCTATAGAATCCTAATACTTTGTTCTTGTATGCACATTGGTATTGACCAGTAGATGATCAATATAGATGTTTGAGAGGTCAAATGTCCAGTTTACATTAAGTGACTAATAATAAAGTATTTGGCTGCCATTTGTGGGACATTACATAAAATGTTCACCAAGCATCTCTCCTTTTTCAGACCTTGCCAAACCTTTGCCATGCACATTCCACAGAGGTGAGTTATTTGTTTTAATAATCATGTGATATAAACTGTCAAATCACAAAATTTTGTGGTTCTGTTGAAAAAGACCATTAACTGGTAACATAATTTCAAGGACATCGTATCCACTAAATTCAGATACTATAGAAATTATCATTATTCGTCGGGATTAAATTTCGTGGTTGAGATCATCCACGAAATTAAATTGTTTGAACCTAACACCAGTGCATCACCATTAGTATGCTGTAAAACATCTGTTCTCATGCATGACACCATGGACGTTTATCTAATTCCATGTTGACACACACAATAGATATAACTTTCATTTTGAAAATTTCAATTATCTAATGATTAAAATAACTAAAAGGAAAACAGAAATTCTGAAGTTATGTTTTTTCACCTGTTGTAAAGCACCATTAGGATGGATGATGTACATAGTTGTTTTCTAATTCCAGTGCCTGAACAAATCCTGAATTATTTGATGTACACGTAATGTTCACTTCATCAATAAAGAAATTAAATACATATAAATGTACACTTGTTTTTCGCTGCATTGATCAAATATGTCTACTTAATTTACAGCAATTGACATGACAAGTGATATAATTGAAGCATTGGAGACAGTTATCTCCCTCGGATTTAGTCGAGTACTGACAAGTGGCGGAGACTCTTCAGCTTTAGAGGGTCTTCCAATTATCACAAACATGATTCAAACAGTAAGTCTCACACTTTTAAACGACATCTCCTCTCAAACCATTTGGCCAATATTGATGAAATTTTGCCAGGATGTACATGGCATTGGGGGATTTAGTAATTGCTCAAATTATGGCCCTTGGTTCAAAATTGACCCCGTCTTGGGGGTCACCGTTTTACATAGACTTATACAGGGAAAACATACATGTATATAAATCTTCTTATCTTCTCGATATTTAGTATGTAGTATCATTTAATGGTTTTCTACCAAGATTGTTCAAATTGTGCCCCTGGGGTGTAAATTGTGCAGGGCTTCATTTATAATCAGGTGAGCGATATAGGGCCCTCATGGCCCTCTTGTTTTCATTCCCTATACTTATTTAATCATTTTATCTCAACAAATGCTTTAAGAAATATTCTTAGCTTAATAAAAATACTTTACAGACAATAAAGTGATGCATGTATCATCAGCTGTGTTGCCTCTTTATATAAAGTTGTTGTTATGATCATTATTTAATTATTATAGCTAATTGTTTTTGTAATTTTAGGCTGGTGACAGAATTTGTGTGATGCCAGGTATGTTCATATAGCAGATGTTGTTTACTGTAAAATCATTATTATTTATGTAAACATTGTGACATACATGCCAAGTTTTGCAGATCGCTTTGCTTGAGATCGGTGTTTGAAATGCAGGGGCTTTCATTAAAATGCAGGAGTTTTTCTTGGCTTAAACTCAAATAAATGAAGGTTTATGCAGTTTTTACTAATCAAGCTTATTAGGCAGTACCATGCTAGCCCCATGAAGCAATTCAAAATGCTATTCGTCATCATTTTCAGAGTATAAACACAAAAATAAGGTTCCAGTATTCCAAGAAATGCATGAGATTTAATCAATTTGTCTCAGATCATCCAGGAGACTGACACATGATGAAGGATTAATCAAAAGTAACAAAACTAAAAATAAGTTTCGAATTATAGACCTTTATTTCCAACTATATACAATGCAATTCACGATACAATTTTTTTTTTTTTATATAAATGGATAAGAATGTTTGACACTTGGTATAATTTAATTCTTCTCGGTTGTTGAAGTGTAGGCTTTGTTTGAAATGAAGATTAGGGAATGACTATGTATCATGTTTTTTCTTGCAGGTGGTGGAATAACAGACAGAAATTTACAAAGAATTCTGAAAACTTCCGGTGCTTCTGAATTCCATGCATCTGCAAGATCTAGTCAACAATCCAAAATGACGTTTCAGAAAAGTGGAGTCCCTATGGGAACCGCATTATCCCCGCCAGAGTTTAGTTCTAAAATATGTGATCAGACAAAAGTGAAGCATTTTATAAATCTCGCATCTGACATAAGCTAAATTTGACCATTATCTTGACCATAATTAATCTCTTGATGGATTATAATTGACCAGGCATCTGCACCTGGTTCTAGGTAGATTAACATTATGTAACGTTTGTAACCTTTTGATAATTTTACAAAATATTATTCTACCTTCAGCAGGGCTGGAGTGTAGATATTGCTCCACCCATTTATTTCTGGGAGTTGGTTGTCGGAGATTATCAAGTGTATTCATTGGATTATAAGAAATGTGTGTCCTAATTTACCAAACCACACAATCATAAAATCTGTAACATTAGTTATTTGAGTTCTTAACTAATTGACAACAGGTTTTTTACTAAGGACTGGTTAGTGGTCTGTTGGTAACGATTTGAATGCTTTGAAAACCTTTGATTGGAATTGATTAACTTTTGTTTGCAATTTTTCTGCTGAAGCTTGATGGGCATATGAGAGTGTCTTCACCTGGATTTGATCTTGGTTGTCCGATTAGGCAACAAGTACCAGTGATCTACGTAGTACATATATATATACCTTGTCATTGAATGTTATTAATAAATTATTGGTTGTAATAACTGTGTATCTATGTTGTTTGTCAAGACCATACTTGAAGTTGTCTTTACAGGTTTGGTAGTCTATGTTGAAGTGTGATTTGGGAGTTAACTGGTTCTCTTCAAAAACCTTGATGATAATTCAAGATGTGGTCTCCCTTTTATAACTTTCCTCCCTTTGTTTATAATCCCAAGCCAAGAGGTGCATAGGATACTGTAAAATCATTAATTTTCGTGGTGGATTAAATTTCGTGAATTTCGTGGTTCACCTCAGCTACGAACTTTTATCCCAACGAACATAAATTTGACCCTTGTTTTATTACCTGAAATGCAAAATCCATGAATTCATGTCCAGACGAAATTGTTAAAACCACGAAATTTCGCCAACAAAATTAAATGATTTTACAGTATAGTAATAGCCAGCGTCTGTCCGTCCGGCCTATATATTTGTCTAGAGCAGAAACTTGATATATGCAGATATCAACTATTAGCAGTACAACAAAAAAACATGAATTTATATGATCCAGTTTTGAAATTATCTCCCTTTATATTATTCTAAAATTTATTTTTGGCCGAGAGCATTATCTTGAAAACTACATATAATTTGTGATATTGATTTGAAAGTTGATATTTTGATAGATGTCAACTAGGAGAAGTACAGCCCCCCCCCCCCCAATGTGTGCGTTTATTTTGTCTCCAAGTGTATTTAAGAAATTTACTTTCAACTTGATGAAAGAATTGATGGCAACTATGAGAAGTGCAGTTATTATGAACCGTAACTATGTTGTCGCTTTCTGAACTTATCTCCCTTTATTGAATAATTCAAGTATTTTGTCCAGAGCATAACTCGTTATAACTTAAGTGCTTAAACATTGACTTAAAACTTATTATGGGAATATGTGACAACTAGGAAAAGCACAGTGACCAAGAACTCTACATAACACAGTTTGAAAATTATCTCCCTTGATTTTAATTTATGTTTGTCCAGCCAGGTTATTATTGGCCAATAAACCAGGGATAAAACCGCAGTGTTTATACAAGTATGGGCCCATACGACTAGCCATTCCCACAACACTGTATTTAGGCATTTTGAAAACGTTGTCATACGACTAGCGAATATGGGTAGGGTTGACTTGTCATACGGGCATAACTCATAGACACTGCCTATTCAAACCAACCCATGACCACAAACTATGACTGTCTTAGATGAAACACGCATGGGAATATACATGCGTGACGCATGCAAAAGAAGAATATTGATAAGAATGTACAGGGTGATTCATAATATCTGTTACACTGTATCTAGGAAAGTGCAAATGTGAGTTAACAAAACGCAAAGACCTAAAATACAGCACAGTACTTGAGGTATTTGAAACATGCAATATATCTGTGCTTTGGGTTTATAATCCACAAAGGGAGATCACTGAGCTTAGGATTGATCGAATCCGTCAAAGAACGGAATTACTGGATTTTATCCACAACTGTCAGAAAGAGGAACCACGTGAAAATTCATTGTGTTGTGAAATAATTGAAAATTACACTACGACAGGTAAGATGCCAGGTATTTGTGGTTTAAATTATTTGTCCATTTTGTTATTTCATAATTTGAATCTATAATATTATGATTTGGATCCGTTTTGATTGCAAAATCGGGGGTGTTTTTATTCTGCCAAAGCGTACCATGACTAAAACGTAACCAACTTGTCAAAGATAAGTTCTGGATACCATAACTAAATGATCTTTTATTGACTGACATCGATTTTCATCACTGAAATGGAATAATCATCGTCAAAGAACATTGGACTAGTCAAAAATTGACGATTGTAGACTCACTAGTGAAGTTGTTAACAGGTTAAAGAATTTTGTGCTTTTAAAATTTTAAGGTTACTGTCTTGACTCTTCCTACTTAAGGGTCAGGCAAAAATAGTATCTAATTATTTTTCAGACACAAAAATTGCACTGAAAGCCATGTTATAGTTTTGTGATTAAATCATCTTCAAAATGTGTTTTTATCATCGAAATGGAGTTTAGTCCTTTCAAGGGGCTGGGGTGCATATAGTCCAAGCTTCTTAGATGATGATTATTCCATTTCAGTTATTCCAAGATCGACGTCAGTCAATAAAAGATCATTTAGTTATGGTACCCAGAACTAGGGTGCATAAAATACTATATATCCGGCACGGCTTTCTGGCACTCCCACATCGTAAGTTATGTAATACGGATAATAGCTTCGTATACATTTCATACTGGTCAAGTGTAGTCAAACAATCTTGACCTAGTGTCTACTCATCACTTAGGTCTCTGTGGAAGAAAACCACCGGAGACAGAAATCGTGTTTAGGTCAAGTGTGACTGCGTCGATGTACGATGTAGAAATAGCATAGACGTGCTTGCTGTACGTCTCGATCTGGCTATTCCCACCTAGTAATGCAGCAGTCAATGTTTCGCCCACAGCTTACTCTCTAAATCCCCGGGGTCGGAATATGTAATTATTCGGGATTATGGAACCGGACCAAAGTCTTTACCCGGAATCGATAAGGTTGTCAAATTTCCATCTGTTGGAAAGACTTAAAGAGACGTCTGTATAATTCTCCTTGTATCCCCGACGACCCACCCCTGCCATTTTTTATTCGGGCAACTAGATTTTGTCAAATTGCCCAAACCATTTCTAAATCCTAATTTTGCAGACTGATATTGACCTTGATTTATGCATATATATTGTATTTCAGCTTGAAGAGGAATGAACTGGAAGGAAATATTTGTGAAAGGTTTAAGATCTGCTTGTCCGTACTTGAAAAGTAACTCAATTTGTAAAGAAAATACAATTTTTTTTCAGGTATGATTGTGATAATTAATATTAATGTTCTAATTATTCATAGTATTTTAAGTCCCAATTTAAATGCTTTTCACAATTCAGGATAACCCCAAAACAAACCTTAAAAAAATACATGTTTTAATCAGTAAAATTCACACAATCTGAATTGGCCTGTATATTTGCAGTCTGCAAAATAAGCGCTTGTCCGGTTGTATGGGACAAGTAATTGTTGTATAGGAGCTTGTATTATAATTTATAGGGCAATAACAAAAATAACCATTGCAGTAATTATGATATTCATGTATAGAGTACTTTAAGGGAACTGTTAAATTGTATCGATTTGGGCATTTCAGTTACTAAGTTTCATAATATTAATTCACAGACTGTCACTGCATTTGTATTTTGCTAACACTTATGTTGCTATACAGGATAAAAGTTTCATTACAACAGCACTGTTAACTTTTAACCTAGCCAAATGCTATGGTTGCATATTATATGTCATTATACTAAATTAAGTTACTGATTAATTACAGAATTTACACGAAAGAGCTGTTAAGAAATATTTGTGCCCATTTATGATGTTGGAATACATAATTATATATATTTTTGGGCATTGTTATATCGAGTCCTGACTTGTTGATGTTATTGTCCAAAGCAGGAACAGCCTAATTCCTACTTTGAATATTACTAAGTGAGTGAAAAAATTTCATTACAAGGTTCATTTTTCATTACTATGTTCTGCATTTATTGTTCTGTATGACTCTTATTAATTTAATAACATCTGCCCTATCTCTGTTTCAGAATTTAAAGACAATGGGGCCAACAAAAAAGAAGACCCAATTAATGCCTGAAGAATCCGAAATTATCATAGACATTGATCGCAAAGGAGCTTGTACATTTAAGATTATTTCAAAAGTTGAATCAATATCAGAGAAAAACACAAATATACCCAAAACGGATAGTGCAACAAAAGAAGTACCGGTATTGAGCATTTTAAGCAATGGTTTAAATGAACATGCTAGCAAATTTGATGAAAATTGTAAGACATCAGGTCGTAAACATAAAAAATCTTCATTAATTAACACACTTGCTATGACTATACAAAGTCAGAATAGATGTGTCCACACCAGAAAGCATTGTGATAAATACCCACCAACATCACGTTTTGTGGCTCTTGATTGTGAGTTTGTAGGAGTCGGGAATGATATAAGTGCTCTAGGTGAGTTTAGATATTCAATCATTTGATTTATAAATGACATGTGTGCCATTGCATGATGCAATCTGAGACTTACAGCTGGTAGGGATTTGTCGGAATGCAAGTATCAACAATACATACAGAATATCACTGCTGTGTGTTGGTCACTTGGACTGTAATACCTAGAGTCTCGAGATGCTTGACATGTAATGCAGTATCTCGCGATACCCTAGGTGGAGCAAGATGCAGAATACTAGTAACACAAGCTATGAGAGGAAATACGGCCCAATAGATCAATACGAAAGTTTAGTTAAATATCCTTTTATGCTGGACATTGGTGTACAGAAAAAAGTGAGAAAAAAAACCCCACTAAAGTCTTAAACTACTAGGAAAATGTGTCAAATGTGTATTTTGAGATATTTCCTGCATGCTATATTGCAAGGTCCATTACAAGGTCAATGTTTACATCATCATGACATTATTGAATAATTTCAGCACACATAACACACAGTACTTGGTGCATGATACAGATTCAGAAAACCTAACATGTTGCATTTTACCGAAAATGTAATAGTTGGCACTGTTTTCCACAGTATGATTTAGGTCTGTATTGGTGACTTTGCATTGAAAGGTTTTTATAAAAAATGTATAATCAATTTATGATTTTTTATCACATATTATAGGTCGATGCAGCATCGTGGATTATGAGGGTAAAGTTATCTGTGATATTTATGCTAAACCATTGGAGAAGATTACGACATATCGTACCCGGTGGAGTGGAATAACAAAGCAACATATGGCGAAAGCTATACCTCTAGAGAGTGCATTGTCACAGATATCAGATATTATAAAGGTTTGAAGCTTCTTTTTCACATATGCTATTCCAGTTTGATTCCCGGTCCGATCTCCTGAAACATCTCAGTTTTAACTAAATCACATATCAAAGTCAAGTAATATCATTTTCTTTGTAAATAATTTTCAATGTATCAGTATGAATTTCTGAGTTTATTTTCTGTAAAATTTCTAGATCTTAAACTTCACACTTATCTAAAATTCAGATTATGATTTGAGCAAGATCTCAATTTGAGTTGATACTTCTACTCGAGATGCTTTGCAAAAGGTCAATGATACCCTTCCATGAAATTTGACAAAATGTTGACTTTCCTCCACATTTGGAGAAGATTCTGGTTCCTTGTAGAAGCCGAAGGTAAATTTAGTACTGGTTTATAACCTACATTCCAGAAAAAATGATGGATTAAATTCTTGTTTAGCCTTGAAGAAAACAGCCCAAGTATGGTGTATTTACCCACAACATCTTATGAAATATTAAAATTCCTCTTGTATTGGTTTTCAGGACAAAATCGTTGTTGGTCATGCTTTGCGTAATGATTTCCTTGTGTTAGGGTTTAGTCATCCCCCAGAGTTGATACGAGATACGGGAACGTGTCCTCCGCTCGCTAGATTGATGAGGCAAGCAGGAAGTGGAGTATCGAAACAAATGTCACTGAAAAAAGTGGCTTGGACTTTATTAGGTTAGAACGTTAATTTTTCTCTCTCAGATTTCATATAGTGTTGAACACTGTTCCCTCCCGTAACGCCACCTCTCTGAAGGTCTCCCTTTACTCCCTCCTTTTAACGACTTTCAAAATTCCACAAAGACTCTCTCTCTACAACAAAAAATTTTTCCGTCTCTGAAGAATGGCACTCAAGAGAGGGACAACTGTAACAACATTGGATGTAACAGTATCTGTGTGGTTAGCACTCTCCACTACCAATCCAGAGCTCCCTGGTTTGAATCTCGGCAGGGGCACTGAAAATTTCAGAAATATTTGTCAGTTGAGTTTAGATACGGAATTGTAGACCTTCAACATTGTGAAGACATATTAATTTTGCTGTCTTGTCTTATTATTATGATAGTTTCTATTCATACACAAGTCTTCTTTTCACATCTAGTTGGTAGATGCTAAGAGCTGAGCATGTGACTTGCCTCTTCTGTGAATGCTCAGGGTTTGCTTATATGGTTGGGCTGGTTATTTTTACCTTGATTTAAAATTAATCAGCTGTGGGTCCACATGTTGAATCATTTTCAGTTACTTGCAGACAACCAACCTACTAAAATTTGTTGGTATTTAATTAAAGGAAAAATTTAAGGAAAACAAGTGGGTGTTATACCCTCTACGCAATGGAAGTAGACAGATTCATTTGAACGCAACTCCTCATACAGTTTTGCAGGATTTTCACATAATATATTATGAACAATCTTAATATCTAGAGTTGCATGAAGGGAAGACTTAGTCCTCAGATTATTTTTGCCAGAACTATGACCCTTTGCCAGCAGGGAGTATATTAGTCTGCCAAAATGCAACAGTTCTAGATCAACAAATTGTTTCTTTCATAATTTAATTGAAAAAAATTACCATTTAAAGATCAATAAATGTTGAAATCTCACTTTTGTTCCTTATGCATATAACAGATATTTTCCCTTATGTTTTTCAGGTCGAAAGATACAGGTTGGCTGCCACTGTTCTGTGATTGATGCTCAAACATGTATGGAATTATATAGACTTGTACGTGACGAATGGGAGGAGAGGATTATTGAACAACGTGATAACGGTGGTGGTGCAGGGGGTAATGATGGCAGTGATAACAGTACTGATATAAAACCTAATGTCGACCAACCAACCGAGGGAAATGTTGATGACCGTGTAGAAGAGGGTTCTAGTAGTGTTGATAAATTGAATGTCTGTCGTGCTAGTCATGATGATTTAACAAATGATGTAACAAAGAATGATGGTTTAGAAAGAAATCATCTGAAAATGAGCGTCAGACAGAAACGTAAAATAAGCAACAGTGAGACATTGTCAAATGAAGCCAACAGTGGATTAAGTGAGGTACTCAAGATGAAATGTTTGACTGATAGTAACTGTACCATGTCTCATAGTTCTGATTCGGGTCTCAGTTCAGACTGCAGTGATTCTATTCATGGAGAAAGTTCTGCTGGTTCAACAAGTTCTGTCTTGAATAATGTGTTTTCACAAAACCACCAAACTTGTGACACTAGTGCTGTTGCTGTATCAACAAACTCAGGTCCTCAGTTAAAGAAACACAAATCTGGGGGCGTGAGAAAATCTAAATTAGCTGCAGAGTATACCAAAAATGTGAAACATTTATTTCATGATTTATTTTGGGAAGATTTAGATAACCTTTTTCAAGATGCAAATTGTGACATGAATTAAAACAATCCTACTGTATCAGAGGTTAAGTAAGTGATATCAAAATAATGGTGAATTTCCTCCATCATGAACTTTGGCTTGCAAAGAATGTACTAAAAATTGAAAAATCACAAAAAATGCTAATTCTTCTGCGTGTCAAATGTCGGAAAATCAAAGAATCCGAAGAATATCCTTTTCTGTGTTGGAGATTTTAAACATTTCAAGTACCAATTATTTTTACAGGGTCATTGAGTCATTCCTCATTTATAGAAAGTGGTAATAATTGAATCACGAACTTAAGTTGTAGAAAGAGGTCATCCATGAAATCCACGAAATTAAAGATCAATCACACTCATTTCCTCAGTTGCTATGATACAATAGTTTCAGATAGTCAAATAAAAATTCATTGTGTCGCTAACCAAGAATTTCCCATTACCTAATTATATTATAATTTAAAAAAAAATTATTGTTTATTTGGTTTGGGTGATATTTGACTAAGTTCAATTCCAGAATAAACAGGAAATCGGGCTTTGCTGCGCTAGAAAGAATTAAAGTTGTTGATTAGAAATTTGAGATGTCATTTGAAATTTCATCAAATGAATTTGAACATTAGAACATTGATAGAGACGGAAGTGTGTGCTAATGGCATCAGAAACTGACTTAAGAATTAAGCAATAACCTGTATGCCTCTGACTGTAAGTTACAGTCTTTAGGTTAATAAAACATTATGTTTGTAACATAGGTTTGGTATGGATATGTGCGGTAACAACATTCAAAACAGACATGTTTATACATCTTATTTTCAGGATTAGCACTACTTGAGCAGGAGAACCCTTGAATTATATGGCTTTTAAATAATGATTGTTTAAAAAACGAACCTGTCATGTATTGTTGATGTATTGTTACTTCCTTATGATTGAAATCATTATTTATGAAGTTTGAAAAGATGAATTACATTATACAATTTTCATAAGCAAAGACGTCCAGTTGTTGGAGTGTTGGACTACTCGGTCATAAGTAGTAATTGTTAAATAAATATTTTTTATATACAGGAGTTGCTATTGTTTTAAACACCCACCAGGGGCATGTTATGGGACCACTTGCACTAGGCATTGTTGATGATAAAAAGTTTTTAAAAAAAGTTACTAATTTTCTAGGGCGCTCAAGCGCCCTTTGACATTTCAACTACCTACACTCGTGTCTCCCTGGGGAGACTATTTATCTCCTCTGGTATGGCAGCCAACATCGATCTGTGGAGCCCAGGAATAGACACTGCCCTCACTGGTACCATTTTACACCATGGTGGAGTAGAGCTTTGGGTCTTGCTCAGAGAAATAAACCAGTGGTCCAGAGGAGGATCAAACCTGGGACCTCTCGATCCCGAAGCGCGCGCCCTACCTCTAGGTCACCGCTCCCCACACTGAACTTAAATTGTGCTACTGTCTTCAATGGAAATGGAATATACATGTATCCCTTGTGCATCTACAGGCTTAAAATGGGATTAATCCAATATCAGTGGAGTTATTGCCCTTGACATTTTTAAATTGCATGTTTGTTATATGAATGCAATTCAAGTTCATATATATATTGACTTTATTGACGTTCAAATTTTTCATTGAATCAACAAGTTTTATGAGTTTTTAAAGAACTGATTCACACACATGTGCATACATATACAGTACTGTAAAAGCATTAATTTTTGTAGGGGATTAAATTTCAAGGTTCACATTTGACCTCGAAATTCAATCCTATCGAACAATATTTTTACCTGAAATGCAAAATCCAAAAATTCACATCCCATAGAAATGGTCTTTTACCCAAACTACGAAATTTTGTTCCATTGAAATTAAATGATTTTACAGTATTCACCGTTGTTAATAAATGTCTGCTTGCGGAATTTGAAGAGTATCTGCATTGAAGTTTCAGTCAAACTGGGACAGACACAACCAGATTTCTTGAAATCATATTCCAGCCAGTACTAACCTTATTCAGTAACGTTGTAAGTCTAAAACTCAACATTTATAGTCACTGCCATTTCTTTGCAATTAGATTTAAACATGTGAAATTATGTCTGATTAGTTGTTGTTACCCACTGAACATGTATACCCATTTATATCAAAATTGGTACATTATTACAAATTGAGTGCATATAGAAGATTTGGCAATTGAAAGTCTGAGTTTTAGACTTACAACGTTGGTGAATAAGGCCCCTGCTCTTAAACAAGCACCTGCCTATGTCCAGGCATGTAGAGAACATACTGTGTAGTCTTAGAAGAATATTACCTGCACAATCTTGTATTTAATCCACCACAAAGTGATTGAGCTTCTGCTTGGAATGTATGTCTACGACATCGAACAGGACTTTCCGAAATGCAATCGAGGAAGAAGGAGGTGATGCAACTGTTATTATAAACCCCAACTACATTTAGTTCACCCAAAGTGTCCTGATCTATACTATGTCCATCTACATGCATCAGGGAGGATCTATATGGGACAATTATACAAGGTCTATACATCTTGAGGTCCTGAATTTCTGATGAGATGAACTGGTTATAGCTGATGTCCACCATGTATTTAATATATAATAGGGCAGCGAGGGCATCTGGACAGATTCATTAAAAAATTTTGTATCACAAAACATCCATCCTATCAGGATATGTTGAGGTTGGTAAACTGAAAGTGTACTATGTAAGTGTATGTGAATAAATATGTTTGTGTTCTAGTATGTCTTATCAAGAAACGTGTTGTTTCTAAATGAAACAGACGTGTGTCCAATGAAAATAAAATAAATGTAAACTCGTACAAAACACAACATTTCTCAGCCCTATGTATATGATGTTCAATCAGTCATGTGAATTTGTCTACATTGATAGTTTCTCAATCCCTCCGATCATTTTGCATCCTCTTGACCTATTGAGGGCACTGACATTTTTTGAAGAATTTTAAAACAAATGTTTCAATACTAAATCTTTTTATTCTTAATAAAAATCTGTTGTTTCAGTATATTGTATCAGATTAATCATTAGGTATAAAATTTATGTCCAACCTGGTCAATTATTTATTTAAGGGAAGTAACTGCTGGAACGATTGGAAGGGCCGCATTTTACAGCCTCTTATCCGCAGTATATCGAAAATGGCCGATGCTACGCAGACCGACCAAAATATGGGTAAAACTCGTTGATTTATGCATTGTTTACGTACTAATACACTGTTCCTTTCATTTAAACCATTATTCTTAAGATGTACATCGGTTTTTAATACCCAGGTTGCATGACTGCGTCTCAAATAGACAAAGTAACTTTCTAATTGTACAAAATTCGGATAGGCTAAATTTCGTCTATGACAGCTGTCAAAATTGATAATTCTTAAGAATTATTAATTATGACTGTGTGCCCGTCCCTTTCAAATTTTTTTTATTTGTTCTGCGTAATTTGATTGATGCAATGATTGTGATTATAATTAGATGTCTGAATTTTTAAAACTTGTCAAGTTGAAGTTATATATATACTTGATTCTCATCGATTCGATCCTTCTCATCGACTCGAGCCCAAATTGTTTTGGTCAAATATGCACACATGCGGAGATGGATCTTATCCAAAACATGTTAAAATCTGCTGGAAGGCTTATTTCTGTCAAAACAGCAAAACACATGTGAATGAAAACAACTTGTAATCGTTCTGTGATCCCTAATAGCAACCAACTATGAATATCCATTTTGGTAAGCACCAATGCCTAAGCTTTTTACCATGGGGTTCGGTTATTGACGATTTATTTGTCAACAAGCTCGTTCACATTGATTAAAGTCGGTGAATATTATCTAAGATAATTTAACTTTATTTCACAACTGTGTTTTGTGAAGAGTTTTCAGTCTTTGGGTTAAATAGAGGCTGACCAATTAGAGGGCTCGAGTCGACGAGAAAGTTTCAGAATGACTTAGGTTCTTGACTGGTACTTGCTTTATGGCAAATATTTTACAACAAAAACTTTTTAAATGTAAAACTATTTTGATTTCATAAAGTTAGGTAATTTCTCTGTAAGTAAAAATAAAATTGGTTAAAGAATAGAATGTAGGAAGTGTACGTGTAAGGCTTTTAGCCCTAAGGGGCTCGACTCCACGAGAAAGCAGTATAGAAGATGAATTGAGAGTAAGAAAAGTCAAATTATCTCAGGCACAAATTTACTGGCCGACTGAGCTGCCATCTGGATACTTCAGATCCAAACTTCCTGTCTTTGAAAAGGAAGTGGCTAGTGGCCTCTGATTCTAAAGATATGGCTCTGACGTTATGGTGACATGGTGTATTAATGGTAGACGAGGGGCTGTCTGTTAGGAAATTTTTTTTATAATCAGAATATTGCACATTGGGTCTTGATGAAAGTGAGCTACTCACACAGTCTAGATTGTTTGACTAGGTATAATGGTATATCCAATCCAGTGACACAATTCAAATCAAATGCCAGAAGTATAAAACTACGAAACTAAACATGAAAAGTAGCATAAAAAGGAGTAGAAGGGGTGTATAAGGGTGGCCTTAAGAAGGGGAAGTAATTTGACTGGTTAAGGTAACGGCTAAGTGCTGTACTGTACAGTACTGTTCCGTGGGGGGCGTTTATACGAGGTCTGACTGTGTATGGAATTATTTTTTCATAAAATGCATCGCCCCTGGGGGCGATAATACAAGGTAATGCGGTATGTTTTTCATTGATTTTATTTCTGCCCTTGTCAGACACACCACCCAATTATATTCGTTAATGAATGCTGGGAGAATTACGTAGATAGTCACATAGATGTAAATAACTGTATCTTCCACTGAAACTTTTTGATTTTATCACTTGTGTCAAAGTGGTGGCACTTGACCCTATGCTCTAAGGTATTGTGAGATGTAACTTTCTAAATAACAGTTTATCCAAATTTCTTTTAGATGAAAATGAGAGACGAAAGCGTCACGGAATGTTGAAGATGTATTATGGTTTGGATGAAGATAAAGCCGGAGGTGGATCACTGGATCCGTGTGATATAGATGGTGCACATTTTAAACCTGACATGTACCTGGGTAAACTCATACAGGAAAAATCACTGACAGAACTGATGGACAAGGAGTCTGAAATGCTGCGTCAGATTAGATCCCTGGATAGTGATATGCAGACTTTGGTGTATGAGAATTACAATAAATTCATCAGTGCTACAGATACTATTAGAAAGGTAAGATTGAACATTTGTTTTTTTGGCCAAAATAGATTATTTCATTGATAGCCTGAAAATTAATCTATACCGTGGTGTCTTTTATGGTATAGCCAAAATTAGTTACAAATTGTTTCCAATGTGGTACACAAGAATTGATGGATCACAATGTTCAGACTCAACATGAAGACTGGTCATTACCAGTATTACTAGATTTATAAACTTCATGGAATGCAAATTGATTTTGGGGCCACAAGTTTCAGACTGTAATGAAACGGGCACATGTGTCAATAGTAAGTAAGTAAGTAAGTAACGTCTTTATTTAACGAGGCTGACACATTCAGTTTCCGGATCTTCCATGTAGGCGGCCTCAACAATTGCGAATAACATAAGAATATATGTCAATGACTCATTTAGACATTTCTTGATATTTATTATCAGATTTAGAGCCTTCAGAATTGATGGTAAGTTGTAACCTGCAGATGATCTCCTCCTATCCTTTTCGTCCCCTGTGGAACATAAGGCCGTAGATGATATACACAGGGCTCACACTGTCGGTCGACATTTTCGCCATTTACCGGTAGTTTTATCAAGCTGGCGATTATTATTTCATAATGTCGATAAAAAATGTCGACCAGGTAATAATCCATCAGCAATTTCTAAAATAAATCTGTATAACTTCGTATTTTATCTTCCAACAACCTGACAAGTCTCATAAATTCTTGTGTTCACACTTCAACTTGGACCCATATAATCTCATTGTTAATTACCTTTACTTTGGTTTATTGACATATTGAAACACTAAATTAATATCATTTGTTACAGTAAATTAGTAATAAAAGCAATGCAGCTTCTTTATGTATCAATATTTTGCTGTTACAAAGGTATTAAAATCTTTAGAAAGTTATCAATCAACAAGAAATGACAATTTGATTCAAAATTGATTAGGGGCATGCCTGCAGACCATTCTTGATTTTTAGCTGCCCAGAACTAACTTGCAACATTTCTATAAACCATGAGAGTATACCTCTAGACCACCTGAATAAAGGTACAAGGTACCTATTTGTATCAAGACAATACCCATTTCATATGTATTTTTTTATCAACAAATGATGATCAATTTTAAGTTATCTGGTCTTTGACCTGCAACCAGAGTGTGTCTTAATTGTGTATGCAGGGGGCATGTCCCTGACCCCCTCCCCCTGGATAAAATGCCAAAATTGACCCTAAACTAAAAGTCTATGTTTGCCCTACCATGCATTAATAAGCTCGCATCAATTTTGGCTGTTATTTTGTTGAGTAAATAAAAGTGGCTATTAATTTAAAATGGCCAGTGTGAGCCCTGTATACATCAATTGAAATATTGACTTCAAACATAGACTACTTTTTGGCTCCATCACTTTTATGCCAAGCATAGGCTTAACTTAGCAGTCAGCTTTCTGCTGAAACATGACAGTCATTATATGTCGCATATGTGAAGGGTTACCCGCAAGACTGTAGTACCTACATAAAAATGATTAAAGAAGGACTTACTACAGCCTTGCAGGCAACCCTCGATTGGTGCCCTCACCTGTTTTTGAACCTGGGTCGTAAGATAAGATGTCAAGTTTTACTTGTATTTGAATTCAGATGAAGAATGATTTCCGTAAGATGGAGGATGAGATGGACCACCTAGCAACCAATATGTCTCGTATTACTGTATTCAGTGGTAATATATCACATACATTACAAGATAGACGACAGAATATCACTAAACTAGCCGGTGTACATTCCCTTCTTAAAAAGGTGAGTGGTTTAGACCTACCTGCCAAGTACTCCTATTAAAGTGGAGTAACTCCTATTAAATTTGTGTTGTTAATTTCCAAGTTCACCCCAACTTTGAAGAAAGTTACATTTAATTCATTTTATGATATTCTGTCCAATATTAAAATTATTTATAACCATTAGAATTAATAGTTTCCTTGTTTATGCATCTAAATCTATTCTCTATTTTTAATCACCTTATCACTCTTTTTTGGACTTGGCAGGTCATAGTTTATATGTTTCTCTTTCAGTTACAATTCCTATTTGAGTTACCAGCCAGATTAAAGAAATGTATAGAAATGAAGGCATATAGTCAAGCTGTAAGGTAAGTAGTCATCTCATGATTTTGATGACATCTTAAGGTCAGAATTAGCTGTCAGGATATACAGGGGGGTTTTAAAATATATGTTACAGTTTCATGGAGTAATAAATTTTTTAATAAACACACTATCTGTATGTAAAAACCGAAACAACATCTTAAGGTACTGTAGCTATCAAAATTAGGTGTCAGTATACACACTGGGTACTCCGTCTATTTTTAGAACTGGAAAACCTGTTACTTGGGACGGGTGATTATCAGGTAAATAGTGATTTTCTATCTACTTACTTGTGATCCATAAACCTCAACTAGCGCAGCCTATGCCTTTAGTGTTGCCACGTTCAGGTTGTCATCAATTTCTTTGTTAAGATTCCCGGATTAAATAAAATAGCCGTAACAAAATTTAAATTTTCAAATAAAAAAATGGTACCGGCTATTTTGTTTAATTTGAGAATCGTTTCAAAGAAAATGATGACAACCTGTACGTAGCAAATCTTAAGGCATACAGTGCGCTATTTGAAGTCTATTGGCCATAAGTTGTTAGATAGAATATCAGATATTTACATCGTCCAAAGCCGAAAGTCACCCGTCCCAAGTAACGTTTTTTCCAGTTCTAAAAATAGAGGGTGTACCCAGTGATACACATTGTATGTACCGTGAATGTAAAAGTCTTATTAAAAAAACCACAAGTTTGCTGGTTTGGTAAGGTACAACCCTATCAGTTATTTCCAAAGTTGACTGTTGTTGTTTGCCATTGATTGAGACAGACATAAGTTCAGCTTGATATGGGGATTTGGTTCTGTGGTCTAATTCATACTATAAAGAAATCAGCATTTAGGTATTCATTCAGATTCCTTTCATCACTCAAAATAAAATTTATCTTATCACAAATGTCTTTTTCTCTTCAAAGATTGTATTGTAATGCATTCATCATTGTGGTATTAATCAATAATGTATCTTTGTATTGTAGGTATTACACCAAAGCTCAGATAGTTTTACATCAATACCAACATATGCCCAGTTTCCAGGGTATTAACTCTGACTGCAGTAAAATTATCCTGGACCTAACACACCATCTGAAACAACAGTTTAGGGATAAGGAGGTTGGTACTACTATAATGTATACACTATTCCATGAAATTTACTAAGGGTGTAACGATATACTGTTGGACTGTTTATCGAAATAGTTTGGCCACGGTTTGGTTCACGGTACGATGCATAGACCGCTTCGGTACGGAAAGGAATGGAGTTTATCCATTCTTCTGTTAAAATGAAGAAAAAATATGCATCATTCGCTTGACATTACTAATCAATTAAACAAACGGACGTCAATATTTTTTTAGATTTAATTACCAGTGAGACATCTCAGAAGCAATATTGTGTTTTTTATCAACGAGCGTGGAAAGTGACAGTAACCGCCATATTGGTAATGCAGAATGGCTAAAGCCCATTCGGGACCGTACCATACGAATCCGGACCGAAAATACATTCAAAATTGAAATAAATACAGACAAAAATCGTAAAATTAATTGACAGCTGGAAATGGAAATGTTCATTATGTTTGAAAAAGAACTTTAAAGAAACAATAATAAATTAATCAGTGAAACTAAAGGTGACAGTTGTGGGCTATAATGGGGATCTTCTAAACTTCATAAGACCCTTACATTCAGTATAAAGGGACATATGACTTTGCAGTTTTGGGGAATTATTTTTTTAAGTGAAATTCATTTGTTGGTAAAAGTAATTGCTTTTAATAGGTAATTTTTGTAAGAGAAGAGGTCTTATAAAATGTCTGCTTGTTTATATAAGGAAAAAAGCCTTTATGGGTGTAATATTAAAAGCTTCAACAGTGAACATACTCATTATACAGTCTTAATGAAAAACTATAATGTGTATCGTGATACATATCGTATCATAAGGTCTGTATCGTGATACGTATCGTATCTTGAGGTGAGCGTATCGTTACACCCCTAAAATTTACAAACAATATTTTATTCACAAAGACCCTTTAATACGGTCGGACCATTAACCTAAGTGCCTCAGTGCTAGATAACCTATGGGTAGAACGTCCACTTAGAGTGCATATCTTTTCCAGTTTGATCTGTGAACATGTCTTACAAAATACAAAATGAAATCAGTACCAATATCGGTAATTCACTTGCTATATGCTCAACATAAAGACGAAAAGTGGCTTATCTCCCTTATCCTTGTGAGGATGGGTGCAAGAGTGATTAATTTACAGGGTATGAATTCTAATACACTGCTTTTCGATTCTTTTAGAGAATTGTTCTGTTTTAATATGAATTTGATGGACTGGAAACAGATTTAGTGGATAGACAAAACTCTGATCAGTAATATATCTGGATTAGTACCAGATTTAACGCCTTGGTCCCACTGACCATTTTTTACCTCGGCAATGTAAATGTGTGATTTAATAAATGAACTTCGGAAGGTATTGGGAAAAGGGTCATCAATGTCTAGGGGAAGCCTCCTGGAAATCATTTAAAAATTTGGGAAATTTGTGATTTCTCTCGAGATTCGTAAATTTCCATTGAGTACCAAAAAAAGGCTCAGTGTGACAAAGGCATCAGTTGTAGAACTTGTTTCACAATTCTCCTGAGTGAATAAGTATAAACTAACCTGAATAGCCAATTCCATAAATCTGTTATCTCATGTATATTATTTAAAGTATTACCTGTAATCTTTCACAGTCGACACCTAAACAATTAGCAGAATGTGTGGATCTCCTACTACAGTTAAATGAACCAGCAGAACAGTTGTGTGAGGAATTCCTGGAACAGTATGTATACAATGAGCATTTATTAAAAATTAGTTTGAATAATGCAATTTTAAAATGTCTGCTGCTTGTTTGTTGAAAAAAGCAAATTTGAAAACATCTCATTATTTTCATGAATTCATAATGATGTTGTCTTTTCACCCAAACTTTTAAGAGACAAGCTTTTCATCTTGCCTGCTTCACAATGATATTTTACCCTTGACATTGAGTTGAATTAGTTCACTTAATACTGCCCATATGAAATGGTATCAGATATTCAAGAAGGGGTAATTCTTTAAAAAAAATGTTTCTGAACACTTGTAGCACATTAATGTTTGTTCATGCAATTGTACAAAAGTTCTGTACATGTTAGGTATTTATAATTTGTTATATATTTCTAGTGCCCGACACAAACTGGATTCTGACTTGGCTGATTTACAACATCAGATAGATCTATTGAAGATGGATAGTAGCAACAAGACGTCAGACACGTCGGCACAGTCATATCTTGATACACCTATGGTATGTATACCAGTAGTCATCTCACCCTTATGTGTTAGTGTCAGTTTGCCTGTGCTGGAAAATAACTTCTGTTGATGTGCATTCACCCTAAAAGGGACCTAAGGCAGAGCCCTCATTTCACCAGTTTTGAGGTCATACTTTGGCCCCATTCCTCTTTCAAATAAATATCCATTTTCCCCTTTCCGGGTTATTTTTTATGCCCCCGTATCGATAGATCGGGAGGCATATAGTAATGCACCTGTCCGTCCGTCCGTCCGTCCTTCCGTCCGTTCGTCCGTCCGCCCTGGTTAACCCAAATTGACCGTTTCGTCTAGCATTAATATGGCTTGCTACAAAGTTTTCAAACTTGCATGGATGTTGTATATGATCACTCTCCACGCGCCTGTATCACCTGACTCCATTTTGACCTTCACCTTGACCTAATTTTGGACTTAGACTTATTGAAAGGCCAAATTCTTGGTTAACCCAAATTGACCGTTTCTTCTAGCATTAACATGGCTTGCTACAAAGCTTTCATACTTGCATGGATGTTGTATATGACCACTCTCCACACACCTGTATCACCTGACTCCATTTTGACCTTCACCTTGACCTAATTTTGGACTTAGACTTATCCCCCTTTAGTATTTTCACAATAAAATTTTGTCTGCAGCGTATCTTCAAAACTATTTAACATATTGACTTGAAATTTGAAATATAAATAAATGGCAACTTGGAGAAGTGCATTGACAAAGAACCATAACTCTGTCTGTCTTAAATTTTGAATTATCTCCCCTTTAGTGTTTTTATATTCAACCAAATTGACCGTTTCTTCTAGCATTAACATGGCTTGCTACAAAGCTTTCATACTTGCATGGATGTTGTATATGACCACTCTCCACACACCTGTATCACCTGACTCCATTTTGACCTTCACCTTGACCTAATTTTGGACTTAGACTTATCCCCCTTTAGTATTTTCACAAAAATTTTGTCTGCAGCGTATCTTCAAAACTATTTAACATATTGACTTGAAATTTGAAATATAAATAAATGGCAACTTGGAGAAGTGCATCGACAAAGAACCATAACTCTGTCTGTCTTAAATTTTGAATTATCTCCCCTTTAGTGTTTTTATATTCAAATTTTGCTCTGAGTATATCTTCAAAACTATTTAACATATTGACTTGAAACTTGGAATATAAATAGATGGTAACTTGGAGAAGTGCATTGACCAAGCAATATAACTCTGTCTGTCTTAAACTTTTAATTATCTCCCCTTGAGTATTTTCAGAATAAAATTTTGACCGGAGTGTATCTTCAAAATTGTTTAAGATATTACCTTAAAACTTGATATATAAATAGATGGTAGCTTGTAGCAGTGCATGGACCAAGAACCATAACTCTGTCTGCCTTACATTTTGAATTATCTCCCCTTCAGTATTTTCATGATAATTGTTTGTCCGGAGCGTATCTTCAAAAGTATTTAAAATATTGACTTCAAACTTGGTATATGAATAGGTGGCAACTTGGAGAAGTGCAGTGACAAAGAACCATAACACTATATCACCAGATCACACATGAAGTCAATCAAGGCACTGCTTTCAAATGTGGCATATTCGTTTACCATCATAAGTCCCTTATAGTTCAAAGCCATGTAACACTATCAAACATTTTAACTGAATAATGGCCCCTGATTGATTTAGCTTTTTATGGACATGGCTTCCACGGGGGCATAAGCGTTTATTGAACGCAGTCTTGTTTTTTTTTAAAGTTCCCTTTAGTGTAGTAAGGGCCCTTTAAGGTACTAAGGTCTTTCACAAATTCATGATTCAGCCAATGAGAGACCAGCATTTAACTGAAATTAGATACTTCTATCCTGGAATAAAGTTCTGTTTATAATTGAGTTAACATGGAACAATCATATAGAGTTAATTTGAACAGATTGACAATTAAAAAGGTAGATTTTAACTAATTGACAGTTAAAAGTGTCATGGTATTGTAAATGATTGGACTAAAATTTCACGTAATTGTTGTAGGATGTACTGGAATTTGTTGATTGTGGATGTAATAGTTTCCTTAGCAACATGTGTCTGGTGATTGCATCATATAATGACATGTTCCTAAACCGACATCAAGGAAGGTAAGTTAGCAACATGTGTCTGGTGATTGCATCATGTAATGACATGTTCCTCAACCGACATCAAGGCAGGTAAGTTAGCATCATGTGTCTGGTGATTGCATCATATAATGACATGTTCCTCAACCGACATCAAGGCAGGTAAGTTAGCATCATGTGTCTGGTGATTGCATCATATAATGACATGTTCCTCAACCGACATCAAGGCAGGTAAGTTAGCATCATGTGTCTGGTGATAGCATCATTGAATGACATGTTGTTTCTCAACCGACATCAAGGCAGGTAAGTTAGCAACATGTGTCTGGTGATAGCATCATTGAATGACATGTTTCTCAACCGACATCAAGGCAGGTAAGTTAGCAACATGTGTCTGGTGATAGCATCATTGAATGACATGTTTCTCAACCGACATCAAGGAAGGTAAGTTAGCATCATGTGTCTGGTGATTGCATCATATAATGACATGTTCCTCAACCGACATCAAGGCAGGTTAGTTAGCATCATGTGTCTGGTGATAGCATCATATAATGACATGTTTCTCAACCGACATCAAGGCAGGTAAGTTAGCAACATGTGTCTGGTGATTGCATCATATAATGACATGTTCCTCAACCGACATCAAGGCAGGTAAGTTAGCAACATGTGTCTGGTGATTGCATCATATAATGACATGTTCCTCAACCGACATCAAGGCAGGTAAGTTAGCAACATGTGTCTGGTGATAGCATCATTGAATGACATGTTTCTCAACCGACATCAAGGCAGGTAAGTTAGCAACATGTGTCTGGTGATTGCATCATATAATGACATGTTTCTCAACCGACATCAAGGCAGGTAAGTTAGCAACATGTGTCTGGTGATTGCATCATATAATGACATGTTCCTCAACCGACATCAAGGAAGATAAGTTAGCAACATGTGTCTGGTGATTGCATCATATAATGACATGTTTCTCAACCGACATCAAGGAAGGTAAGTTAGCAACATGTGTCTGGTGATTGCATCATATAATGACATGTTTCTCAACCGACATCAAGGAAGGTAAGTTAGCAACATGTGTCTGGTGATTGCATCATATAATGACATGTTTCTCAACCGACATCAAGGAAGGTAAGTTAGCAACATGTGTCTGGTGATTGCATCATATAATGACATGTTTCTCAACCGACATCTAGGCAGGTAAGTTAGCAACATGTGTCTGGTGATTGCATCATATAATGACATGTTCCTCAACCGACATCAAGGAAGGTAAGTTAGCAACATGTGTCTGGTGATTGCATCATATAATGACATGTTTCTCAACCGACATCAAGGCAGGTAAGTGAGCAACATGTGTCTGGTGATTGCATCATATAATGACATTTTCCTCAACCGACATCAAGGCAGGTAAGTTGTAAGCTCTTAAATGAGTCAGTAAGTGAAAGTTTCCAGAACAATAACCCGATCTCCTGAAACATCTCAATTTTGAGATAAATCTCAACTCAAATATTGCCATGTGTTGTATGAATAATTTCCAAGGGAGGATGTACTCAAAAGTTTTCATCAAAAACAGCGAAGTTCAATGCTATTCTTTGTTTATTCCAGTAATGTTTAGTGAGTTCTAACTTCAGATTTATAAGAAATTCAGACACTGATTTGGACAAAATCTCAATTTGAGACGAGATTTATTGCTTGAGGTGCTTCAAGACATCGGGGCCTAATACGCTGATTAGTAATGAAGATGATGTGTCTGATATGCCAAGGGGGCTGTCGGTCGTAGTATAATAGGGTTGACGTTTTTATCAATAGTTGCAGTGTATACTAAATATGTGTAGACTTTCAAAAACTTCTGGATTTTACAAAAAACAAATTCCATACAATGTATCTGTAAAATCTTATATTTCTTATATTCATCCTTTGTTTTCATGCCATTTTGTTACTATATTGTATATTTCTTGTTATTTTCATGCCAAGTTAGTCAATGTAATCTTATTTCACTGTGCATGTATGTATGTATATTACAGTGAAGAGGTGGATTCTATTGCTGTTAAGAAGTTGGTTATATTTGTTAACACACTGATGGAATTATACTTTAATGCTGTACAAGAGAGAGTCCATCTGGAGGTCAGTAACAAGGACAGGTATATCAATGTGTCCTAGCAAGTCCTCTGAGACAATTTTTTTTTTTGTCTATATAAATAAGGTACAAATATTTGAAGCAAAATAGGCAACTTCTTTATAAATATCTTACTGTGTTAAGGCTGATATTCAACTGATGTTGCTCCAAAAACTGGTGCTTTTAACATTTAATTGGTGATTATTTGTTAATCTGAAATGAGAATGATAGTCTAAGCCCTGCAAAGAAAGGGAAATGTAGATTAGTATGAGTAGTTTTTTGGTGTCTTAAGAGGATTAGGTTATTTTAAAGCCTTTTATTTTAAGAATGTTTGCTCATTCTAAGTTAGTTCATTCACTTTTCCAAAATCTATCTTTGTTAACATTGATCTGGTACAGCACTGTGATGTTGTTGTATTACAGAAAGAGACGGGTGATAACACCATACTTGTACGAGCACTCGACAGATTTCATAGACGTTTACAGGCCATGAACAAGCTTCTTCCAGATACTGACTTCTCTAGGTAATGTTATGCCCATACCTTCCAAGTACTCCTATTAAAGTGGAGTTACTCCTATTTTTGTTGTCAAATTCTGGTTTTCCAAGTTCACCTAACTTTGAAAAGAGGTACATTTGATGATCTTCTGTCCCATATTTATAACCACTAGAATCAATACATTCCTTTTTTTTGCTAAACTGTAATAAAATATTTGATCTTCGTATCTATAACTATTGATATCACCCAGAAGCCATGTGAAAAAATAACAAAATTCTGAAAATGTCTTCGATCAATTAATGTCAATTTTGTATTTGTATGATAATTATGTTACATTAAAACATGGATAACAATAAATTTTGAGAACGATAATTAAATGAGTAAGTGGTAAGGTTGCAACGTTATACCGTATCATATCGTATCGTGATATGTAGCCCACGATACAATACGTATCGTGACATAAAGCAGATCACGATACGATTTGTACCTAAAGTGATATCAGAATATTATTGTAAATGTCTGACAATTATAATAAAAATTAAAACACTAATGCAAAATATTGTTCATTGTTGTTGAATAAGCTCAGTGTACAATTTCTTCGAGTTGAATTAAAATGATCAAGTAAAATAGTTCATATTAATAAGTAAAATGTCAACTATATTCCGAAAAGTATCAATACTTAATAGGAGAAATAAGGTATGTCTGTATCGCGATATGTATCGTATCGTCACCCTTATATCGCGATACGTATCGTATCGTTAAGTGACCGTATCGTTACACCCCTAGTAAGTGGAACCACACAATTAAATATGGATGTGTTTATCATTTTACAATAAATTGTATCAGAAAATGCAAAATCGTAGGTCTGCAGTAAAACTACGTTATGACGAACATCGATATCACGAGCACCAGGTCCGTCTCGAGCAAGTTTTAAGATAGAATCCTCTTGTATTATCAATAACTGCTCTTTGGTTATTTCGAGCACTTTGTTTATCTTGAGCATTTCACCTGTCCTGATTACTCCTCGAGATAACGAAGTTTTACTGTATTTTAGGACAAGTTGTTAGATGTTTTTATCATGCATTTGGCTGATGTTTAATTTCATGGAGTAGTGTACACTAGTAAATTGGTCTGGTTCAATAATGACTCATTTGTCACAAATGTAGTAAAGTTTGTACAATGCTTTTACAGGGCAGGTACTAATATTGTATCAAAAGCTGCACAAGACAGAGTCTCTCACTATCTGGATTCATTAAAACAACACTTTACAGGTAAGTTAATACTAGATAATAGACAGGGTTTCGAAAGGCAAGTGTAATGTGTCTAAAGGTATGAGGAAATCGGACAGGGAAGGCAGCACTTAACTTAACCAGCCTAGCACAGAAATCAGCAACACCACAACACAACTACACTGAGCAATGCCCACACATAAGCCACACAATAAAATGATTAAAAGTCCAAATCCCTGCCGCAAAAATGCTGGATGACCAAATTTGACAAAGAAATTACAAGTAGCGGTGATCCCAAGAGACTGAATGGAACACAGCTGTCTTACTTTGAGAAGTTTGTCACCCATGTGTGTATAGTTTCTTCTAGTAATTGAAAAAGGGCATACAAAATGATTTTGATATTATATGAAAAAGCATTTTGGACTGTAAAGCAGTTAGCACTTAAAATAATTATGTTGTTTATAGTGTGCCCAGGATAGCGTGAAAAGCGGGAAAATTTGTAATATCCATATAGGTAGTTTAACCAAGTGTGCACGATTAAACTGTGTTATTTTAGTATAGAAATGACCATATGTGTTTACTTAAGAAACTAATATTTCAACAGTAATTCCGGTCAATGTTTGTAAATATCACATTATATCACATGACTTTCCTTGTATCCAGGTTAGTATAGCCAGTATGTATAAAGTTATACGTACCGCGTGTAGTATAAACTATTGAGTTTTTCCAATAAATCAATGCGTATTTTGCATTTTTAGTGTCATATGATATAAAGAATCTATCACTTGTGTCAATTGATATATTGATATAATACTCGTTCAGGAAATATTATTAAGCTTGCCAGAGGCTCGCTTAATAAGATTTCCCAAACTCGTTTTATATAAATTTATATCAATTGACAACTCATGATTGTACCTCTATATCCTGGGTGCACTATAGTCTTGTAGATCGTATATTTGTTATTTCTTATTACAGATTGTTTGACTGATATACGACAGAATCTAGCGAGTCCACGTCTTACTAACAAACAGGAACAAGGTGCAAACCTGACAGAATTACTGGGTAACATACAAGTTACCACACTGGACCAAGTCAAATCTGTACTCACAAACTTACAGGTAGAATAGCTTGAAATTACATCAATTTACATGTTACTTAAAGGGGCATGCCCAGGAATTGCTGTGGTTGTTTTTTGTACACCAAAATTGCGTTTGTCACTTGTAAAACCAATTATTACCAAAAAGTCAAAGAAGAATGTGTGTTCAAAAAGGACCCTATAATGTGCGCGTTGGTATTTGTATGTTGGTTCGAATAAAAGGCTGTCAGCCTTTTATTGACGACTATGATATTTCCGATACGTCTTAGAGTTTAACTAAGCATGTGCGCTGCCTTTCAAGTGAACATAACATGAGCAATACTTACCTTAGGCATTAAAATGATATTTTATAATTTGATTGCTATTCGAGACGCTCCAGTTTCAGGGCATGCCCCTTTAAGATAACTTGTAAGTCTAAATTAAGTCCATTGTCTTCAACTTTGATTAGTCATTAAATCAATCTACTGTAAAATCATTAATTTTCGTGGGGAATTAAATTTCGTGGGTTTCATGGTTCACATTCAACCACAAAATCAAATCCCATCAAATAATTATTTTGTCCCTTGTATTTATTACCTGAAATGTAGAATTAACCAATTAACGTCACATCAAAGTGGTCTTTTTTACCAAAACCACAAATTTTTGTGCCATCGAAATTAAATGATTTTACAGTATATTGATTTTGAAAACAAACGATCACTGAAATTTATGTTTGCCTAGCGTTGAGAACCTTTTCATGTAATAGGCAACATTAGATCAATTCATTAATTTCCTTGACTTTCTTTCAATTCTGTCCCCTAATGTTTATGCCATCTGGGCTACGATGGATTCTCAAACATACAGAGATGGAATAAAAAGCAGAAAACAGTGAACATGGATTTAATTTGAAGTGGTAATACTTTGGATTTTGCAGTATGATGGACTTTTAATCTTTTTTATGGCTTATGTGTGGGCATTGCTGAGTGTAGTTTTGCTGTGATGTTACTGATTTCTATGCTTGGCTGGATAAGTGTTGCCTACCCTGTCAGATTTCCTCATACCTATTTTGCTCACCTGTACATTTCTGTTTTCAGGTGTTCACAGCATCAGACATTACGTTTGCCATGAAACCATATTTCCGTGGACCATTCTGTACTCAAGGTGTACGTGAAGGACTTGTTGTTGCTTATATTGAACTGATTACAAACATGTGTCAAGAATTCTGTGAAGGGACAAGTACAGCCCCACCTGCGTTATTACTAATACTGTCAAGGTTGTGCTCGGATTATGAAAGTTCTACAATTTCCTACCTGGTATGTTAAAGCTGTTAATATATTTGTCACCTATTCTGCTATTTGTGTCTGTTGACCTATTTCTTCAGGGGTCTCAATAGATGATATCTGGAACTTTGGGCAAGGTGGTTTTCCCTTAATTTACATGTAGGTACAAATAAATTTGGCCTAGTTAGACTGTTGTTGTATTCATATGCAAACACAACTGAAACCAGCATCTCTTGTCCAGATATGAATAATCAGGTGACACAGGGATTATAACGGTAAGAATCTGTTTGTACCTACAAATTAATAGAGATCTGGAGCAAGTATAGTCTATTTTCCTGATTTATCCAAAATTCTCTAATTATCATTCTGAAAGAGCAAAGACTAAAAGGAAAGTTATTTAATTAAAATATCTAAAAAATAGGAAAGCTGTGGTAGATTTAAACAACTCTGAAGAATTTCCTTTAATAAAACTGAGTCAAATATGGAAATAATGTCATTGAAGCCCTGGCCGTTGTCAAACATGCTCAACCGCGTACAATTTTCCAGATTTTTAGTTTGGCCCTGTTAACTTACATGTATCTTACCAACTGTAGTAGAATCACGATCGATAAATGATGAAATAAAGATGTCTTTTTCATGTCATATAGTATTTTATTACATGTGGGATAGAAAATTCAAATATTTGGAAATTGGTTTAATATAATTGAATCCCAAATTGAAATGAAATTTGTAATTGATCAAAGTAAAGTAGTTTTTATAAAAAAAAAAATGGAGAAATAAAAGGACTTCATTTCTTATATTTCAGCCAGTTTCACTACACAAAAGGATCCCGATAAAAATAAATTAATGGATAAAAGTAAATTAATCTCTTAACTCATGGCCATTATGGTATTCAATTTAACCATCATAGATCTGTTATTTCAGATAACGCTTACAGAGGAACAGTTTGATATGGATCCACGACTTGATGTCACCTCTGTATCACAACTATGTACAAACATTAAACAGACGGCTCAGAATCTACTTAGTCATTATGTGAAAGTTCAAGGTCTTGCTATATCTCAAGTATGTTGTCTATAATTATTCTACCTACTTACCTTCATACCTGCCAAGTAACCCTATTAAAGTGGAGTAACTCCTATTTTCATTGATAAATTTCTGGTTTCCAAGTTGGCATATAGGGCAAGAACTAGAGGCAATCTTCTCTGATTTGTGCTGTTTTTCTCAATCCTCCAAAGGTTGATTCAATTTTGTTCATTTCAGTTTCCACAGTACTTCTCAAGGTGGTTTGTGGACGTCCTCTTTTCCTTCAGCGGTCTATTGGATAACAAGCGTGTTATGTTGTCCCTGGCTGGTATTCACAAAGCATTTTAAGTGAAAACTTAAATATTTTGACTTAAGTTAAAATATTTAGGTGCTCATATTTACCAATAAATGAAGAATATCCCATGTTTTCTATTTGATTACTGTGGCATTTTGCATAATGCCTCAAAACGATGTAAACAATTGGTATTCTTGATTATCCTGTTTAGCTGAAACACTTAAGGAAATTTTGAGACTTTGAGAAAATTCTATGTTTTTCCTTACGATGCTTTGTGAATACCCCCCCCCCCCCCCCCTGAGGCTTGCGAAGAACATGTCAGATCATGAAGAACATGTCAGATCATGCGTTAGCGTTATATCCTGACTACTATTAGTCAAAATTGAATTTATGTATCTATGGCCAGTTAATAATTACAAGACTTAGTACCAAAAAGACAAAAGATGAGTATAGAATAGTTTATAAATACAAGTACATCCTCACATGTGATTGAATCATTTAAAATAAAAACATAAGAATTAGGCCTTCTTTCTGCCTTATTTGTGAAAATTTATATTACACCCATAGACCAACATTACTGTCAGACCCTTAAAAGTACTGGCCTCTTTAGCGAGTTGGGTCTTAATGAGAGTGAAACTTTAAATAATTATTATTTTAAAGGTGATGTTTGACTGTTAAGTGATATAACATAACATAATATAAGTTTATTCGGCATAATACATAAAATATACATAGTATTTACATAGCCAGAACAATACAATAATAGCAATAATGAGAAGAAATGCAATTTACAAAGTTTTTAAAGTTTAAAGTTTCAAAAACATGATTGAATAAACGATTTACAAAGTGTATGTGTATTGGAAGAATAATCACAATTAAGTTCTATTTAAAGTTGCATAGTAAATGTATTTAGCAATTTGTAAAATGGTACCAGTTTAGGTTGTGGACATGAGACATGTGAATTTTTGTTTGGTAGGCCAGCTTGAACAATATGTTTATATATATTCCAGATGCTGAGGAAGAGCGTGGAAACTAGAGATTGGTTGAATACAATAGAACCACGTAATGTACGTGCCGTAATGAAGAGAGTGGTAGAGGACATCACCACTATAGATTCACAGGTAGTCTAATCTATCAATAGTTTATCCTAGTACTGTAAAATCATTTAATTTCAATGGGACAAAATTTCTTGGTTTTGGTGAAAATGACCATTTCAAGGATAACTTATCCACTAAGTCCACTAACCTCCCTCACTCGTCGCTATGCGACTTGCTAGTGCCCTTTTCAGGCCCAGCACCCTGCCCTTCTTCAATCCTAGCTGGAGCTCTGATATACTACATAAATAATTTATATTTGTTAAAAAAAAGTTAAGTTACCAATTTTCTAGGGCTCTTTTCAGCTGTTAGGCCACTCAAGCACCCTTTGATATTTTCATGGGGATTTAATTTCATTGTTGAGATCACCCACAAAATCCACAAAATTAAATCCCCCTGCAAATATTAATGATTTTAGTGTAAGTTGTATTGGTTTGATGCTGCATGTCTGCCTGGATAGATATTGCAATATGTGTTTCTGCACTTCCCTTAACCTTAGGTTGTATGCTGTAAACCAAGAAATTATTTTGTGTGATTTAATTTCACAGATTTAGCAAGTTAAAGGAATTTTCGAAATTAAGTAGCAGAAAGTGTTCAAAACATTATTATGGACATTATGGGAGACTTAAAAACGCAAACATAAATTTTGTGGTCTCAAATATGCTGACAATTGGCAAAACCTAAAAGCTACCATTTGGTAAATTAAATTAGGTTACAATAATCAATTTGACTTCTCATGACTTCTAGTTGTGATTAGTGCAAGTACATTTTGGTTTAATTTTTTGGCAGAGTTATGGCCCTTTGTGTGAGACAAATGATTTCTTTTCAAAAACCCTTCTAGTTATAAGAAGGTATAATAGGTATAATTATTATATTAATGTAGTGTTATTTGTAGGAATACATTTATGATAGGGAAAATGTAGGGAATTTTGTAAATTCATAGAATTTGACAGTATTTTCATTATTCTTATTTTAAACACTAATTCAGTTTGTACAAGAAGCAGTCATAAACAGCCAGACAGCCATATCTCCCGCCAAAGAGATGATAATCAATGAACGGCCATAACTTGGACAAAAATAATCGAATTTCAAGATCCTGACAAATTGAGTGACAGTATGGGCTGTAGGTCCTCATAGTTGTTATTATGTGAAAGTTTTGTCAAGATCCCTTAACAAATGTTAGAGGAGTTGCACATAGAAGCTCGGAATGACCGACTGTTTGACTTTGCCTCAGTTGGGGAAAAAAATGCATATTTAACATGTGATAATTATATGTTATCAGGTTGGACAGCTATATGAGGAAGGTATGAAAAAAGAACGAAGCAGTGATTCCAGTCGTAGAGCTCATAGTTATAGTTACGCTTCACAACAACGTCGTGGTCAGTGGAATTTTACTCCAAGGTATTTATAAACATTCTACGATACGAGGGGCATTTCAAAAGTTCCAGGAAAAGTGCTCTATACTGTTTATCCTATGTTCAAATTACTTTGAACTTTGCATTTAAATAGATCAATTCATGATACATACTGTACCATGAATCTAACGCATGACCGTGTGTCGTGCACAATGGCATTGCTGCCATAGTAACCTAAGTAATGGGTTTGAAGTAATTTGAACATACGATAAACATTATAGAAACTTTTCCTGGAACTTTTGGAATGCCCCTCGTAATTGAAATTTATTAACCTGTTACGCCTCACAGCAACGTCGTGGTCAGTGAAATTTTACACCAAGGTATTTATAAACATTGTACAATTATTGAAATATATTAACCTCTTGAACTTTATGAAAATTAATAAAATAAACAATTTTAATAGTCATGATTGTAAATTTGGAGATTTAAAAAAAATTGAAACACGTTCATATGTTACACATTTCTGTCATTAATTTGTTGATTGATTTTGTTTTGGGTGACAATATAATCCCCTTCAAAAAAAACTAAGAATTTTACATTGTTATATCATGTCTTTAACGCAAATGTGTATTTCATGTCCATAGGGTTATAACAACATTGGCTTCAGGATTACAATTTTGCTGTTGATCTGCTATAAATTGTCCTACAAAACAAATGTAATTAAAAGCACTTCTACAGAAAGTATTTATATGTACATGTTTTAGTAGAAAAGAAGAAAACTATGTTGTGAAAAAGTTCATGTTTATTCCTTCAAAACCTGTCAGGGAACATGATACAAATACAGGTACAGTCAAGTAAGGATAAAAATACAGTGACGCAGTGGAACAATCCACTAGTTAGGTGTGAAAACAAGTATAAAAGCATATACTAACAGTTCAATACCAAACTAAAGTCTACCTGTTTAAGCAATGGCTTTAATCTTTTGAGTAAATATTAACGATGACGTCACTGTCAGATTACCCTAGCTGGACTATATAGGAAGCCATGGATGACTTTTGTATTACTGTAAAATCATTAATTTTCATGGGGGATAAAATTTCGTGTTTCACCTTCAACCATGACCCGTGTATTTGAAATGCAAAATCCACAAATTTACATCACATCGAAATGGTCATTTTTACAAAAACCATGAAATTTCCTCCCATCAAAATTAAATGACTACCTTTTTGCTGATTATACCAATAAAACTGTTATCATCTTTCTTTTCAGCATTGACAACAGTTTAATGAGTAATATACAGAAGTTGTTCTCTGAGAAGATTGAGATATTTAGTGCTGTAGAATTCTCAAAGGTTTCAGTCCTGACTGGTATCATCAAAATAAGTCTCAAGGTTTGTATGACTGTATAATCAACTTATCTGTGAAAGACTGTTACGTTACCCCAGAAAAAGGAAAACTGGAATTATGCTATCCATTCTGCTGGAGATGGAGTATTATTACTCGATCTATAATAACCCAGAAAAAGGAAAACCGGAATTTCGCTATCGATTCTGCTGGAGATGGAGTATTATAACTCTATCCTATATTGCAGGAGATGGAGTATTAATATTCTATCTATGTTACCCCAGAAAAAGGACAACTGGAATTTCCTTCTTTATTTTGGAATTGCTTTGTAATAAAAATAATAATAGTCATCATAATAATAAAAATAATTATAATAATAATACAGATTTTGGTTTAAAGGGACTAAACTCCATTTCGATGAATAAAACATGTTTTGTATATATTTAAATCACAAGAGTATGTTTTACGAAAACATAAAGTATTCTTACAACTTTCATTACTATTAAAGGCGCTATTGATGAAAACTTACGAACATGGTTTACTGTCCTGTTTACCGTTTGTTACGGCTTTTCTCGGTTTTATACACGACTATGCTTTGACAACGTTAAATTATATATTTTACTGTGTTAGTCTTGCAGTAGATTTTAAGTGCTTCAAAGGTAATAAACTGGCATTATGCGAATATTTTTCCTCCAGATGAACAAGTCCAGATTTGTATATAAATGTATTAGGTCGGTCAAGCCATAAAAATGTGATTTTAAGAGAGGGTTTTGAAAAAAATGCAATTTACCAACTGGAGTTGAGTCCCTTTAAACAGTTTTTATTCAGCAAATATTTTACATGTGATAAATTACAAGTGATAGAGGATTGGGAAACACGTTATGATTTTACAGTATAACATAAAATTTTATATAATATTTCAGACTTTTATGGAATGTGTTCGGTTGAGAATATTTGGTCGCTATGGGTTACAGCAGATACAAGTTGATACATACTACCTACAGTTATACCTATGGAGATTTGTCTCCGACGAAAAGTAAGTCGTTTTAAAATTGTTTTAAAATTTACTTTGGGGGGCAAACTGTATATGAGTAGCTTCCACAGAAAGCCAGTCAGTTGCAGACCCTCCCATATTTAATTTGGCATATAAATTGCATTTTGTTTGAATATTTTATGCTATGACCAATTTTTATGACCCTACAATCTTTAATGTAGGGGTATAATGCTTTCCACATGCCATTTGGTTGGTCTGTGGTTCTGTCAGTCAGTTGGTAGAACAAATCATATGGTTACCTTTCAACAACTCAAATACACTTGACCCTTGTATTGTACTTTTATATTACCAAGGATACGATTCAGAAAGAGCTAGGGCAGCATGCCTAGGTTCAGAAAGAGCTAGGGCAGCATGCCTAGGTTCAGAAAGAGCTAGGGCAGCATGCCTTGGTCCTGAAAGAGCTAGGACAGCATGCATTGGTCCTGAAAGAGCTAGGGAAGCATGCCTAGGTTCAGAAAGAGCTAGGGCAGCATGCCTAGGTTCAAAAAGAGCTAGGGCAGCATGCCTAGGTTCAGAAAGAGCTAGGGCAGCATGCCTAGGTTCAGAAAGAGCTAGGGAAGCATGCCTAGGTTCAGAAAGAGCTAGGGCAGCACGCCTTGGTTCAGAAAGAGCTAGGGCAGCATGCCTAGGTTCAGAAAGAGCTAGGGAAGCATGCCTAGGTTCAGAAAGAGCTAGGGCAGCATACCTAGGTTCAGAAAGAGCTAGGGCAGCATGCCTAGGTTCAGAAAGAGCTAGGGAAGCATGCCTAGGTTCAGAAAGAGCTAGGGCAGCATACCTAGGTTCAGAAAGAGCTAGGGCAGCATGTCTAGGTTCAGAAAGAGCTAGGGCAGCATGCCTAGGTTCAGAAAGAGCTAGGGCAGCATGCCTAGGTTCAGAAAGAGCTAGGGAAGCATGTCTGGGTTCAGAAAGAGCTAGGGCAGCATGCCTAGGTTCAGAAAGAGCTAGGGAAGCATGTCTGGGTTCCTTTCATCACTCAAACTTTCTCTTCCCTTCAAGTCAGAAGTCAACAAGGTAGGGATGTATTCCATTTGTCACCCACTGTCAAACACAAAAACAAAGTTTGTTGGTGGTCATTGGCCAGTTCATTCTCGTTCAACCTGCATATTTTTCATGTGAAATAGGGACTTGACTAACCATTGATTAGTGAGAATGTGGCCAGTGAGGTAGGGATTAAAAACAGAATGACCACTCATTACAACTATCTCAGTCCAATGCAAGAAAGAGTAACTTGTGTATATGATCCTGTATATATATAAATGTTGTGACTTTCTATTTCAGTCTGGTACAAGTATTGTTAGATGAGATAGTATGTAGTACAGTACATCGATGTCTCGATCCTGGTATGATGGAACCAAGTGTAATAGAACTCATCTGTGAACGAGGTTGAACCAAGTGTAATAGACCTCATCTGTGAATGAGGTTGAACCGAGTGAATTAGAACTCATCTGTGAACGAGGTTTAACCAAGTGTGATAGAACTCATCTGTGAACGAGGTTGAACCAAGTGTAATAGACCTCATGTGTGAACGAGGTTGAACATAGTGTCAGTAATAGAACTCATCTGTGAACGAGGTTGAACCGAGTGTAATAGACCTCATCTGTGAACGAGGTTGAACCAAGTGTAATAGACCTCATCTGTGAACGAGGTTGAACATAGTGTCAGTAGTAGAACTCATTTGTGAACGAGGTTGAACCGAGTGTAATAGACCTCATCTGTGAACGAGGTTGAACCAAGTGTAATAGAACTCATCTGTGAACGAGGTTGAACCTAGTGTATATATATAATAGAACTCATCTGTGAATGAGGCTGAACCTAGTGTAATAGAACTCATCTGTGAACGAGGTTGAACCAAGTGTGATAGAACTCATCTGTGAACGAGGTTGAACCTAGTTTAATAGAACTCATCTGTGAACGAGGTTGAACCAAGTGTAATAGAACTCATCTGTGAACGAGGTTGAACCTAGTGTATATATATAATAGAACTCATCTGTGAATGAGGTTGAACCTAGTGTAATAGGACTCATCTGAGAACGAGGTTGAACCTAGTGTAATAGAACTCATCTGAGAACGAGGTTGAACCTAGTGTAATAGAACTCATCTGTGAACGAATTTGAACTATAGCACATATTCGTAACCTTTTCTCTATACAGACATGTGATACACTATTCCATCTAAATGCCTAAACATGTGTCCTAACACCATCTATGAGGGAGGATGAAGATTGTCATACATTCCTCGACTCCATCCAGACATATTTGGATGGACTACCTTCTCTGTTGACACCACACATGTTTTAAAACATTTCTCTAATTGTTACAGCTGAAGTCCTGACTGCAGGGGTCTCATTTAAGGGTCAGAATTCAAGTCTCAGAATTAATGCTATAGACCTTCTGTATGGTGTACTTGAATAAAAGAACAGTAACTGTTACTGTACTCTTCATTAGAGGGGTTTGGAGGGTATGGATTCTATGTCTATTATGAGGCTCTATCAAAGTGTTTTGAAAGCCATGTGATTGCTTGGTCACAGTTCAGAATGTATGGAAATGAGAGGCTATTTCTTGATAATTTCTTATTATGTCCCCATCTTTGATGAGGAGTTATACTGCTTTGCACAAGTCTGTTGGCCGATCTGTCTGTCAGTCAGTAGACCAAAATGGTTTCTGTTCAATTACTCTCAAGAATGCTGTGGTTGGCCAGCGACAGTAGATGGCCCCCATTGAGGTTAGTAGGTCAAAGGTCACTTTGACCTTTACCATTTTCAACAACAATGCTGGGATGGGGGCATACATGTTCTACAAACCTTTCTTGTTATGTTCTATAAGTGCTGACTGTTTTTCATGTGGTTGATAAGGGAAGTAATCAACATTGAAACTATGGGACCACACTTGATGTTTATAGTTTAGCAATATTGAACTGACATACACTTATTAGTCTGTGGACAGAGAAATTTCCTGCTTCGTTTTTGAATTGTAGAAGGATAAGGTGGTGATCTCACTGAAATAATAAACAGGACAGTATGACAGGCCTTGAACTCCCCAAACATCTCAATTTTGAGATAAATCTCATCTCAAATATTGCCATGTGTTCTTTGGATAATTTCTAAGGGAGTGTGGACTTCAAATTAGAATCTAAAACAGCAAATGCTAATCTTAGTTTATTCAGTAATTTTTATGAGTTCTAACTTCAGATTTATTAGAAATTCTGACTCTGATTTTGGCACAATCTCAATTTGAGATGAGATTTCTACTTGAGTTGCTTTAAGAGATAGGGCCCAGGTCTTGGTAGATATACTTTTTATGTAAAAATTGTATCAATTTGAACAATTGTGATAATAATTATATTTATATATTATGCTGATGATTATTGATTGCTTTCAACACACTTTTCACATAAAATTATCTGCAATATATACACCTCCCTAGATTTGAATTCGTGGCCATTTGTGACACAGGTAACTGTATCGTTGAAAACGGAAACAAACAAAACATTTATTTTTTTAATTTATAATTTTCTTTCAAGGTCCATTAAATTTTGTACAGAAATTTGAAAGAAAAATATATATTTTTTTTTTTGCATTTTCAATGATACAGATACCTGTGATTTGTGAAGGCATATGTCTAATAGGTTGAATAGTAAAAATAGAAAAAAGAAAATCTACAAAACTCTATGTATGAAATATAGCTTACTCATGAAGTTGTTTTGACCATAAGCATGTTTTTTAAGAACATTTTTTGTCAAATATATTATGAATATCCTTAAAATTATTTTAATACATGTACTAGTATGTTTTATCAATTCTGTCAAATTTGCCTTTGAAGATGGCTACAAAATCTAAAAAGGTAGTTAATTAATAACAAATTTAGTAAAAATGAATATTTTGAAGAACACTTTAATTTTACTGTAGTTAGATCTAAAAGCTTTCAGAAGTGGTAGGATTTTATTTTCGGTCATTTGCTGTGCAATATTATAATGTTAATAAATATATCTTTAAAATGATACTTTGTTGTTTTATTGTCATGCATAATCATCATTGAAAACGAGCCTGTCCAACAAATGTGATGGATAGAGAACTCACTTGTCATGTGATAAATGCACTATTTACCGTAGTAAACAGACTTATAGAAACATCAAACAATCAATTACATCATCTCGTATTTCCGCGGTACCCCTAATTCCGCAGTATTAGATATAAACAGTTGTGTGTGTCAAACATACGAAATATACCTGTAAATAAATGCACTATCACTTATTTCTAACAATTTAAACAAAAAGTAGCCAAAAAAGTTAATAAACAAACATTTTGGTCTAAATAAACTTTGCCTCATAGTAAAGATTAAATTTTCATGTGTGGTTTTAGAGTAGATAACTTGCTAAACCTCTAGCTACTGAAGTATACATAACAGCTTATGTTATCTTGTCTGCTACAGTTTGCAACATATGTCTGAACATTTTTACTGGGTTTCAGACCGATGCATGTCTTGTAGGCAACACAAAGAACTGTTTTCATTGGATACCTTGGCAATAGGGGTATCCACTCTACAAGTGTAAAAAAGAGTAGGTTATGGAAAAACTTAATTTTGTTTATATTTTGCCCGATAATCACATTTAATTAGAATATATCATAAACCAAAGGTACATTTTATTATTCAGTGGCAGGCTGTTACTAGTATTGCCGTTTTAAACATTTTGTTTAAGTTTATAGTAAAGTGCCTTGGAAATACGAGGCACCAGTATACATTCCAATAATGAAATAAACAAAATAATGAGTAGTCAACTTTTAAATCGCATTCTTAAAAGTAAATTTGCTGACTGGTCAATTCAAGGATCCTTTATAGAAGTTTCACGTCTGTACGTTATTAAATTCATTATTAAGATATTTCACACTATTCCACTCATTGTGAAGTTGTTCCACATCCAAATATTTGTTTAACATCTTCACGAAATCTGGATCCACTTAGAATATAGACGAAAAAGTTCAAAGCTGCATTAAGATCTACCAACAGCCAGATGATATTCCAAGCAACGTAATTCTCAACATCAAAGTCATTTAGGTAAGCGTTGATTGTAAAAGGTGCTGTGGTTAGTATGAACAACAGGTTGGCAGCCAGGAGGTTCATAGTAACTGACACCATCACCTTGTGCTGGTCCGAGTATATCGCCATCTTTCTCGTTCTCAGTTTAACTAATATACCAACTGATCCGACAAGGATTATAACGTAAGGGATACTAAATCCTAGAAATAAATCAGTGAAACTGAACATTTTTATTCCGTCTTTTACCTTATTGCTGGTTATAGGGAAGTTGCTTGAATCCGCTGTCACGTCAACCAACAGTAGCGCCCCAACCAGATCTATAGTCAGCAACACTACTACCAAACTGAGCACAACTAGTTTCATTCTTCCTAGTGTACATATTGACTTCACACGTAGTGGCACGAATATACTCAGAAACCTCTCAATCGTTATAACGACCAGAAGCCAACTTGATACATGTCCATTTGATAGAACTAGTCCGTTTTTGATGACTCCAACAACAGGGAATTGATAAAGCCCGACGTGAAACATGTATATAACCCATCTTTCTATGGTGGTCAGTGACGTCACAAGCATGTCTGACACTGCTAGAGAAAGGAATAAAAAGCCAGTAACAGTTCCTCTATTCCGGGGAAGCCGCATGACAAGAATTGTTAGTGTATTTCCAAATAAGGATAACACAATTGGTATGAGTATAAGCCATTTAAAAACATCGTTTACGTCATTAAATAATTCCCAGGTGTCTTGATAGCCAGTTGTTGTATTCTCCATGACGAAGGTGAAGCAAGTTCAAGCACTTAAACACAAGGTGCAGACCTGGTTTTTTAGGCCTGTACCGGATTTTAGGTTTTTGAATCCTGAAATTCCCTTCTTTTGTGTAATATTGAAAATTTGAATTTCCGGCTTGAGAATGAGTGTTAATAATTATCACCAGGCCTAGTTTGAGGCCTGCATAACCCGAAACAGACTGTTGCGTACGTCCCCACACCCCAGCCTCACATTCATTGCCAAACTAGATCTAACATGCACCTTAAACATGGATGTGTTAATCATAATATGTAAATGGAACCTTAACGAATCTGTATAATATACAATTAGTTTTAAGTGTTCCTATCGGCGTTACAGGTATTCTCTTGGTTATTTTAAAAGTTCTATATCGGTTTGAGTTCGCGCAATGCACATTCCGCGATCTCGATGTTTTAATTTTTTCACTTAGTTGCTAAATGCCAGTAATTTCTTATGAAACGTTATGGTTATGATGTATCATTTTGATGAGGTGCACCAATGCCGGATTGACATTTCGTTGGTTTAAATTTGAAGGCGAAAATTATACACACGTGTTATATTAGCGATATACGGTACAGTGTTCCCCCAATCCGCTGGTATAATTTATTAAGTATATTGGTTATTTACTGCCATTATTGTCCTATGGGACTCCATAATGTTTAACATTAATTTACGTGGTCAGTTGGTCCATTAATAATTGCTTAAAGCGCACAAGCTACTTATACATTAATTTAAGGTTGATTGTGAAAAAAATGCCGACTCATATTAGTTATTCTCGACACCTCATTCATAATGTTTTCCGTCGTCTCGAGTGTATGAGAGAAGAGAAGCCAGTTTCCGTTTTATGCAAAGGAATTACGGTAACCATTTTTATTTCGTCTTTGGTATGACGCGACCAGTGATCTAACTCGGGATCTCCCGCACTCGAAGCGGACGCTCTAACATCAGGTTGGTTCATTGTTAATGTGTTAATTGTGTGAGTTACACGTTTTGATAAAATAAAAGTATGCAATGTATTACAAATTTATGCGTTCGTTTGTATATTATGAATAGATGGTATTTCAACGTCAAAAGGCCTTTACATTGTTCGTATGTTGAAATGCGTGAATAATTGACTACAATTGTAACCATAATTCAACTTTAAAGATTCGAAAACCTTAGTGCTTTTGTCGACATATCGCTAGTTCGTTTTTAATCTTGTTTCAACAGCGCCATATTGAAACTATTCAAGCGTAATTTTGTGGTTTGGCGACCCGAGGAACAAGACCAATATATACATGAATGTGCAAATCAGATCAAGCTATAGTTAGCACCACAACCCAGCCTTTATGAGATGCTTATTGATTATACAGTGTATATGCGTGCATGACTGGGTTATGTCGCTCTCTTTAGTCTTGTTTATTTCTCCAGTTCCTCCTGAGAACACATTCCGTCGTTTCATTATCATGAAAATGGTGCAAATAATAAGACAATAGTTCAACCATTGACGGTTTTCGCGGTCTCCGGTTGAACTACATGTACATATGTGGTAACCATAGTTATAGCATCAAAACCCAACCAGATTTACAATGTAAGGGATAAAACTATTAAACATGAGGTGGTGAGGAGCAATATGCTATTGATTACTTTCCCTTATAAATTGTAAAAAATAATCAAAAGTAACAAATTACCCACTTGGTTCCGAAACTAGTAGAACACATGAGCTTATAAACGTCTGTACAAAATTCTATTATGACATATATATTGAAACGTTGATTATTACATTTGCATACTCCACTTCAAACAAGATGTGGTATATTAGTTTACACATTTAATATTTGTGACGTCCCTGTTTGGTAGTTCTTCCTCTACCTTCCATAATTGGAATATAAAAAAATTCTAATCTGTTCTTGAAATCCACATTTTTGGTTATTTGATTTGTCCTAAATAGCACACAACCATTGAATGGGTACGAATATAAAACAAAACATGACTTTTTGGCATTTTTGAATATTTTATAAGAGCAACAAAATAAAAAGCATTTCCGCCTTCTAGTGACTAAAACTACTGAAATCTTATCTTCACAAAAATGGTACTTCATGCTTCTTCAACTTCTTCTTTGTGTTTCGTTCACACTACGGTATAACGTACACCGGATATTGCTAGCAAGATGAGTAATATTATCAATTTTCGCGACATTCTAGTGTTGACAAAGGTAAGTTCAGAGATGATTGTTAGTTTTTCTGAGTGTTTTAATGTACATTTTATACAAATCTATCTTCTCCATAAATTTTCCTAGCCTGTGCAACCGGTAAATTGCCAGGAATTTCTTTAAAGGTTGATTAAAAGACCAAACTTGTATCGTTACTCACGCAGAAAGTAAGCTCGATCTGTCGAAACAAGATGTTTTTGTTTATATTTTTTGTTAAAATACTCAACTTGAATCGAGCGAATTGTCATTTTTGTTACAAAGATTATATTGCAAATGTAGTACTAGTATCCGAAACTAAACGAAAATGACGGTGCATTGCGAGAATAAATGCAGGTGTTAGTGTACAGAGTATTGCTATATAGTTGCTCTCTGGTGTACGGATTATTGCTGTTTGGTGTACAGAGTATTGCTTTTACTTGCAATGACTATTTGTCACTCAAATCGAATAAATACAAGGTATAAGCAGCGTTATTTTATAAAAAAATAACTTATATTATATATATATGTACCTATTAGATTGGATTGTATGGACTGCATGAAGCAATTAATGTAACAAGCTAATCCTAGCTCCAAGTCCTTCCTGAATTGTAACGGAAACTTCTATTAGTAACCGTGTATTTCACATACAGTAAAGAGCCATAGCTGAGCAATTGCATTTGACAAACACAAAACTACTACAATGTCCAATACTTTGAATTAGCAACGTTGAACGTAAATCATAGCAAAGGAACCTCATTACAGTATCTGAAATAGTAGAGAGACTATAAAATAAACCTTGGTGTGTACATTTTGTATATATGGATATGAATGCCCTTATTTGCCATTTGACCATAAGTATGATTCTCAAAGAATTGCATATATCCAAGCTAAATATCACATTTGTACTACTCACAAGAACACTTTATGCATAAAATTCAGCATTCTATATTGTTAATCGCATTCATCTGCCTGACGGTTGAAATATTTTAACATAATCATTTAAGAATATTCTTATTGTATCGTATAACCCATAAAACATGACCATATTTGTGAGCAGACGTAATAATACGATAAAACTGTCCATTTACATACTTTATTTACTCATTTTATTATGCCATACTCTCCGTATACTAACGTTGAGCTTATGTGCAATACTCCGTACACTAAACAGCAATACTCCGTACACGCACACGTATCTGTTTTGTGGTGTATCTTAGTTGTTTTTTGAACAATATTTATGAAATTTGGTCACAACATTTTGGAGTTCAATATAAACAAAATGGCCAGTTCAAAAAATCTACAATTTGGTATTACAGCCGTTCCAGAAGCTTGTAAAGTCCTGCTGTCAATATTTGCGAGTGAGTAACGGCATAATGCTGGTTCATTTTAACCTTTCTGTGAATATCTGATATACGGTAGTGTTCTATAAAGTTACCAAAATGCCCGAAGAAGTTAAACCTCAATTGGGACATGCATAAGAAGTCAGTAATTGGGAAAAAATCGTCTCTAAACTCACCCTGGTCTCCATTTCATGTCCTTAAAATTGATAATATTACTCACTTTACGAGCAATATCCGGTGTACGTTATACCGCAGTGATAATAATCAAGAAAAAACTCACCGTTAGCAGACGAAATCGCAAAAGTTTTGAGTGTAACACGGTATTCATTTGATCACGTGATTCTACACACTGAATACTGTTCAAATATAACTGGTGCACATCTCATAGTACGTGTTATTGTGCCTTTAGAGTTTTAACATATTTTTTGGGGGTAGTATGGTTCCATGTGATGTAATCGCGAACCTGACTACTTTTTGAGGATGTGCTTAACAACATGACCTTGTGCATGTGTAATTGCTTCTGTTGGAGATTTTAAATGTTTTCAACTGTGCTTATTATCTAGTTATTAGTTAAGGTATCTTCACAAAGACAAACGAATCGTTCTAAGTTGGTCACACATAGTGCGATTCTGTCCTCATGTGAACTTTGAGTTGACGAAGTTTCAGAGTTCATTAAGAGAAATACAAACCCTTTGTTTGGATTTGGACAATGTTGTATATGAATCAAAGCATAACAGGCTTTGATCACGGAGTAACCATTTTAACGGGGGTGGGGGTGTACGCCAAGGGAGACATATTCGATGAAATGCCTCCATTGAGCTTTTTCGAAACTTTAATATATGTACGTAGTAATCACATAATTTCATGGAGACTGGTTTAAATATGAATATATAATCCCATTAAATATTCACACAGTACGAACAATGGTAGCATTGGTCTCCAATGGCGTTTAATAATCACATCCAATTGTTCAATGATGATGCGGAAACAGTACAGTGCCACACAAATTCAAATTATTAAAATTTACAAACGCACTTATTAAACGTGGGATGTAATAGATTCATACACAAAGTACTAAAATACTAAAGTACCGAATTCTTTGGGGAGTCGGGATTCAGCAAAAGCCAAAGCGTTAATAGTTTTATTGCATAATATTATCGTGCCCTTTGGTTCTCGTTTATATAATAACGATACTTAAATTTAAGCGGTGCAACTAGAGCTTTGTGTTGTTTTTATTCCAGAATGTAAATATGGTATTAAATTCCATTGTTAGCCCACTGCATTGCTACTTTAATACAATATTATAGTACAATGATACTTAAATGTATGCGGTGCAACTAGAGCATTTTTTCAGAATGTGAATAAAGTATAATAATTACATAGTTAATCCACTGCATTGCTACCTTAAAATGTTATAGTACACTTATACGTAAAAGTACATTGATGTACAACAGAAAGTAGACAGTTATAGTTTCAACTCCTCAAATAAGGTGGTATTTCCATACTGGAGCCACGTGGTATTACCCTGGCGTCACGTGGTATTACCCAGCGGATGAGGACGTTGATGACCTTATGTGTAGTCCGCTTGTGGTTTAATAAACCTCCACGCTGAATACGAATTGCTTCAGAAAGGGTTTCCCACTGACAGTAGTGTTTTCCTTGACTTCATATATATAAACACAGCTTCTAGCAGACTTCACAACATTTTCTAAGCGTAACATAAGCAGAAGAAAACAAATTGTAAAATAAAATTCAGAATTGCATTTGATTATGGCGAAATTACAAGAACTATGTAAGTACTATATGTATTGAAAATTTAAAAGAAATTGGAAGTCTTAGTTTGTGTGAAGGTTCGAGTACTACTGTTAACCAGGATTTCGTAAGTGACACACGTACATAGTGATTTGTATTGCGTATCACATAGCACTGGCTTAAAATGGTGCATATGTAGAATTAGCATCATAAGGCGCTTCTTATGAGCCTATTTTTTTTATAAAGATCAGAAATTGAAAGAGCTTGTTTTACCAGAAGTTAAGAGTAACGTTCTGACAGTTTATTCTTGTTTGCTCAAAATATCAATTTTTTAACGACCTTCACATTATAAGCAAGCGATATGAGCCGTTCTCCAAAACATAAACGGGCTTAGTGACATATTGCATTATTTATGTAATAAAGTTTTCCATTGAAAACGAAGTAAACTTCTTTTATTGAGTATACTTCGTGCTCAAGAGTCATTCTATATGTACATTTTACAATTCTATTTTGTGTACCCTTCCTGCTCGGCTGTTGCTGTGGAGTATTGCCTCACCTGTGCGATTAGATATAATATTTCTGCTGTTAAACAATATAAACATAATGATTTCTCAATTTTGTATATGATTATCAACGAACTGTTTGTGTTTAGTTATATGGATGCTGATCTTTCTGGCGAGTGTTTGTTTCGATAACGTGAACGGTCGTCCAAAACGTTCAGCGTCTCCTTCGCCCGTGGGCCCCTATTGTACAGAAGCCGAGGCAAGCAGCTCACCGAATATATCCTACAGAGATGCCATCACTAATCTTGTTACTACAGCAAACGGTCTATCAAATGACGCACAAGCTACAAAGACCTATGTAAGTATAGATCTTAAACATTTTTCTGTCGTAATATTATTTTGTCAATTTTACAATTCTAAATTTAATTGTGCTGTATGCATACATCTTCACAGTATTAATACTGACTTTACGAATAGAAAATATCTAATTTATCAGTCCTGAAATGATACGTAGTTCGTAATATGTATATATCATAGATGATGCAAATCATTCTTTGCGTATAAAATCATTTCAAACAAGAAACTGTTGGTCTCTGGCTGAGAGGGAAGGCGTTACTATAAATTTACGAAGGATAATTTGTCCATTAAGTGAACGTTTACCGATCGATTGTTCCGGGTTTTAAGTAACTGTTTGAAGCTAAGACAAGTTTAACTCTCGATGAAATAAATATATACTGTAGATCGATATATTGATAATAAACCAATCGATGATTGGATGGAGGCATTAATTACGTACATCATTAAACGAAAGAGGATATTGGATGATATTCACAAAGTATCGTAGTGGACAACTTCAAATTTCATAACGTAATTAAAATTTCGTGAATGACTTACGCAGGAAATCAAGATTATCAAAACTTTAAATAGTTTTAATGCATTGGGTAAAGAGAAAACACGGGCTGCACAATTACATAACAATATTAAAGTTTTCAACTAAAACGATTTGGGAATATCGGCATTGTTTAAAACTTAGGTCAAAATATTTAAAAGTTTTTATCAAAGGTGTTTTATGAATACCGCTATGTGATATATAACGTTGCAGAGTTGTGTTATTATTTCAGATGTTGGAGAATTTCGGAGCCTTATACATAGTGTTCATCCAGAATAGAGAACATCATTTCACGACTATGAGTGATATCAGCTCGACAGTTCAGCAAAAGGTACAGAATGCTTTATTGGTTTTTTTTCAACATTTACAGTCCTTTCATAGCCAAATGAGATCTGTTGTAAATATACTATCGTCCGACAGGTAATCTACGATTATCTTGGTGAAGCTTGGTATACATGTGTTAACGGTAATACCCCCACTACTCTTTCGAATGGGATAGTTCCCTCATTAGGGTTACATATTGAATCGACTATATTTCTATAGTGCGCCCAGGATAATGTGATATTTATCATTATATATTTAACATTGACCTGATTTGCCTAATGTTGCAAACTTGGTTTCTTAAGTAAACACATACAGTCAATTCTATGCTAAAACAATACTAGTAAATCGTGCGCATTTGGTTAAACCACATATGTGTGCTATACCAAGATTTCCCGCCTTTCACGTTATCCTGGGTGCACTATATCAATGCATGGTGGGTTTTTGTCCATGTCCCGTTCTCATTGCGAATCTGCGAATCCCTTCCAAGCGCGATTATGTTTTTCAGTAGTTGTACGTTACTAGTTTCCATTTCGTTCCTGCTACTATCTATACGGGTGTGTGTCAGTAACGGTGTATTGGATAGTGTTTTTGGGCCATTTATATGAAAATATCAGGTTCCTGTGGTCTCGATCTGCATTGGAGTCTTGTGTGCCAAGGAGCAGTCAACCATGTTCATATCCGGTCAAAATTGTTATTATACAGATGTTGAAACATCTGATGAAGTGATCAAGTTTTAACAGGGACACGAACTTTATCTAGTAACGCTTTTGTGAGCTCGTAGTCCATTTCAGTTAAATGGCACTTTAATATCGACTTGGAGACATAATAACTGATTTTGGTACGCATGTGAACTTGTTAATCCCATGTTTTCCTATACAGTCTGTTCAAAGTTAAATGAGGACGGTTATAAACATAAGCTTTTTCGTCTGGTAAACTATGTTTATCTAGGTTTAACAGGATGTACTGAGTTAACTGTAGAACGTCCTATTCCTTTGAATGCGATCATTAGTAGTTCCCTCACTAAATGTACTTATTGAATCGACAGTATAGCTTGGCCACATTGACACGAGCCTGACCTTTTGATTAGCATAATTTAACAGTCGATATATTGTCTACGTTTACAACACCGAGTGTATGTTTTCATAATCGGGGAGTTTCACGAAGACGCGCGAGATGTAATACAAACACAAATTTGAAATACCGATATTGCACCATTTGCTTGCGGAAATTGATATATTCAAAGCAAGAACCTCGTAATATATTCTTGCGTAAAGGTCAGGCTCAGGTCAAAATAGCCAAGCTATACACTAGTATATAATCTACAATATGACACAATATCATTTCAGATTGAAACCCTTAAGCAGCACTATGCCTTCTTGTACGATCATATGGCTTACGTCACTGCTGCCATACACGGAACACAGATTTCATCTGACAGTTCAGTAGAGAACTTAAAAACAGAACTCCAAAGGTACAAGCAGTCAATAAACCGTTGTCTGTGTTGTATACGAGTGGCACTGATAGCCTCGGGATTTACGGACCAAGTGCCTACAAACCAAACAGAGACCAGCGAACTGTTTAATGACTGGGGTTTTACCTTAGCCACAGAAATCTGGAGAGCTTATTACGTAATAGGCGACGGTTTGATTCTGGCATCTCAGCTTAAAGAAGCATATGAAGATTTTTGAATGAACCCGTGGGCTAAAAAAAGTATATAAATTCTTTGGGTGTCTCACATTTTAATATTTAGACCAAAGACCTTCTTCAGAACCGAAGAATTGATATATCTTTTCCCAATGGAGAAATCGTGAAGTTATAAAAAATTATTTTACATAAACAAATTAGCATAATTATATTTTTATTGTCTTTATCTTCATATATATTTATTTATGAAAAGACAAGATCCTTGTGTTTGTATTTATTTTTCACGATTATCATTTGTTTTTATTTTTACATAAAGATGTGATGAAATATATGTTTTGTTTTTTCATGAATAATGATGTGTTTATGAAACTATACAAAAATATGCCGATTGTGTTCTATTTATTTATCTTTTAGGAAAACCAATCACATGTATACGTACTTATGTTTAAGATTTTTTTAATGTGAATGATATTATCAAATATGACTATATATTTTAATTGGTGAAATATATAACTGTGATTATATGTGCAATTTATGAAAGAAATATGCTCAAATGACATTTTACATGACTACCAACTTACACTAAATTGTATGTGCAATTATCAATGACGTCATTTTGTTTCTTGCGAATGTATTGCAAATTATCATATCGAGTTCTTTAACGAGTTAAACTGATATTGATGTATTCTTCAAATAATTCAAAATTGGTCTAGCTAGCCTTAGAGTCGTGATATATTTTTTTAGATTTATTAGGATGCATACATCTTTATTTTGAACCAGAAAAGTTAAACACATCGTATTATAACCATCAAAGTTCGTTCAACTTGGGTAAACCAAGTATGAAGTATCACATTTCGCTGGCTTAGAATGAGAAGGTCGTAAGTGTCACCTACGACCTTATAATACTAATGCATATTTGAAATCTGCATCATAAGCCACTTCGTATGAGCCTATTTTCATGAAAATCTGAACTTGTAATGTTGACCAAATTGAAGTTGAAAAATCTTGTTTAATCATAAGTAAAGAGTGGTTGTCAGGCATTTTTTTCTTGTTTTCTCAAAATATCGATTTTGTAGTTACGACCTTCTTATTCTAAGCCAGCTAGTTGTGTCCTCAAATGAAACCGAATTTGTTAATATTTATAGATATGATAGTTTCCTTTGTTTTAAATGATGGACGTGCTTGCGGAAATTAAATTTTAGTCAGTAACTATCTGATGTGGGTCAGGTTGAATTACATCCGGACTTATATACGTTGTATTGGCTCAATGTTTCAATTATGGTGATATACACTGTTGGTTGTGTCTATACATTTTTATGTATGTTTAGTAACCATAGTGTATTAAAAGGTGTTTGTTTATTATAGTGTCACCCCTATTGAAAGGGCCAGCCAATTTGACTTATGAGACAGTCACCTATTTTTCTTGCGCACAGAACCTCCCAAATCGCTCCCACTGAAAGTTCGACATACCATTGTGTAACCAAAGTAACGTTTTAATTGAATCAAACCCAAATGTCCAACCCAGCCTAGCCAATGCCAATTCAGGCAAATACTATTATCGTCGTTGAGCAATTATCACAATGAAATAATTCATTAACTTTCATGGGAATTTAATTTCATTGATTTCGTGGGTGACTTCAACCACGAAATTAAATCCCACACGCATATTTTAAAATGATTCTATAGTATCCCAAGAAATGGTCTTTTTCACACAAAAAAACACACGAAATTTTGTCTCATTGAAATTAAATGAATACATAAATATTCATTAATATATATTGGTTAAGATGGCACCCGCATTTTGTGTTGAATGTGCAATAGTTTTGTAATGAATGAGCTTATGGGCAAATAAAAGAAATAGGACATGTGACAACAATGTTGCTACTAAAAGTGGTTGTAGGTTATGTACAATTTTGTATCACATACATCATGTAAGGTTTCCAGTTATTGTGAATTTTATCTACAGTAGTTTTATTTTTACAAGAAATATATTGAAATAAAAATATACAACATATGTGTAGTAATTATGTCGTTTTCTTCGTTATGTACATTGGATATTATAATTATTGAACAAAGTATATTGCTGAACACAAGTGGCATGTTCAAATGGAATTCCCAGGGTAGCGTCTGACGTCATAGATTCTAAAAAAATATGGATGAACATGTGCAGAAAAGTCCTCCATCTGAGAATGTAAAAAAACGCTCATGTAAAAATCTACAGCAAGTTAAAACTTAACAAGAACGCCGCATACGCGACGAAGACCAGGTTTTCCAAGGTTAGGTGAATGTGCAGAAGTTTGAAATGATGCTGTTAGATAGATAGTAGGGTATCTAGTTCCAAAAAAGCGCCAAAAGTATTCCAACTAAATAGTAGATATTTGGTAAAAAATAGGCGGTATAAAAAAGAACAGAGGTGACATTGTTTTATATCAGCACAGGTCAACAGACAAAGGCGAATCACTGAAGTTCATCTCGAGTACTGTCAGCTCAAATGGGGTAAAACTTAAATTGCACATAAATGGCTGTAATGGATTTTTCTATTTATTAACAATGACCTTGATCCCACTGACTGGCCCCACCTTTCAATCCCAAGTTGCATCTTCACAAAAGCTACATATACAGCAAGTTTCATTAAGATATGTCATTCCTAACCTAAGTTATTGAGCAGAAAATAACTGTAGTAATGGCGACCTTGACCCCATCGGCCACACATTCAATCCCAAGCGGGGGACTTCACACAAGCTACGTACACAGCAAGTTTCATCATGATATCTCATTCCTAACTTAAGTTATTGAGCGGAAACGTTTTTCTATTTTTAGTAAGGGTGACCTTGACCCCATCGGCCACACTTTCAATCCCAAGCGGGGGACTTCACACAAGCTACGTACACAGTACGTTTCATCATGATATCTCATTCAAAACTGAAGTTATCCAACGGAAACCAATTGATGACGCCCGCCCGTCCGCCCATCCGCCCGTTCGCCCACCCGTCCGCCCGACCACCCGACGAAATCGCCAATCTGAGAACCAGGTTTTTTTTTTAAAAAACCTGATTTAAAAAACAACAACAGACTAGTATACAGATAAAACAATGTAAATGAATTCCAAAATCTTAATCTTAATATTACTTCAATACACGATCAAAAGAAAGTAATATAAATGACCGAAACATATCTTCAATTCTTTGTTTACAAACACCCAACTAGAGATGAACTGGTTGGCAACCCAGAGGTAGTCTCGTGCGTATGGGTGCTTTATGTACACCGGGCACGTTAAAGAACTAAAGAATCTATTCGAAACGAGCTAGGGTATCGCACCCGGATTCCTTGTATCTCATCTCTGTCTCTAAGATTTGCGATAATGCACCAGAGTGGGTCTTGCTTTGGACCTGCAATTTATATGGAAGGAAGAACAGAGAAGTCAATCGGAACTTGGTCTTGGTATTTTTAAAACGCCATCTTGGTACGCGTGGTACCGGCCTTAGGGTTTCAATTGACTGGTACATTATGTATCAGAAATGATATTCAGTTGAACTGACAAAAAGCCTAGTAGCTGTCTACTCTACTAGATGGATATTATATTTTTTCCGAAATGTGTGCTACAGGCCACTTCAATTTGGTAGATTGTGGTTTCAAATATATTTGAAACATCCAACATCGTCTATATAGAGAAGTTTGTAACCAGTTTTCTAATCAGTATTCTATCTAGCATTTACTTAGAATTCCACAAGGAACCAACAACTTCTCAACATGTGGAGTAAAACCAGCATTGGCAAATTGTAGCAACTGGGAATCAAACCTAGATTGCTTGTTACAAATACTGCGTGTTTACCACTGCAGCAGGTTATAAGTGGCAGAATATACTTTTCATAGTTGTTTAATGTTTATATATTAATACAATTTTATCATACATGAAACTGTAATATTATAAAGTGTGTTATCAAGAGTACAACCTTTAAACATGATAATTGACTTGGAACTGGAGGTTTCAACTTTGAGGTGGCTTTAAGTGAAGTTTTACTTTTTATTATATTCATAACAGTAGACTTCAATATCCGCTCTCTTCTCTATAATGCATTCATCTGTAGAGAAAACAGTGTGGTGTTAGAATGTATCTGGGCGCACTAACCATAAAAACCTAGGTTCTTTAACGTGCCCGATGTACAGCACCGATACACGTGAGACTACCTCTGGGTTACCTACAAGTTCGATCATCTCTATAGTTGGTGGGAAACACTGAAAAGCGTTACAGAAATAATCAAGTACACCGACCGAGGTTCGAACTACGTACCTCTCGATCAGCAGTCAAGCGGGCTATCCGATCGACCACATTGCCACCCTAGTAAATACTTTGTATTCTATTTATAAAGGGATCATTGTCATCGTTGACCGATAGTCACCTTTTGTGCAATCAATATCCATTCGTTTACAAATTGTAGTTTTAAAGGTTCATATAAGCGCAGATGATCAATGTTATAACGGCAGCGATCTAATGCTTTCGACGGTGAACCAAAATGTTTCAGGCAGTATCTTAACATATTAAGCAACAATTGTTGAACAATATCATCAAATTTTAAAGTAAACACAAGTAAAGAATATAACTAAATTTGTGCTGTTGCACCTTTACAATACATCAAACTAGAGGCATTATTTCATTTTCTGTTATTATTTCATAGTAACATAACATTGAACATGTATTAACATACATATACATGTGAATAAAACGTTGAGACTTTATAATTATTTTCTTTCATTTTCTGGCTTTTGACTGGTGTTCTTCGGGCCGAAACAAATGGCAAGGTGATGCTTGAATTAATTGTTTTCTTTTTGATGACGAATATCTAAATGGCAATGGCTTATTTCGTGTTTGATTTGCGACACAAAGCGTCGTAGTTACAATTCTATGGCCTCCAAAGTGGCGATATTATCTATTAAATATAGACTATAATTTCAAATAACATTTGTACTATCGTCAAATATCAGTAACATTACATGCATGTTTATATCGAAATGGAATAAACATGATTAATTAAGGAACTATATTCATTAAATAAAAGTCAAAACAATATGTGTAATTTACGTGATAATATGTGAGCAAAATAATAAAATACAACAACACTCAGTAGTAATGACTGTTTTATGTCATATCAAACATGGTCTTTACAATGAAGGAACGGTTCGGTCATGTTTTGTCGCTGAATTTAGCACGGTATTTGGGGTTATCCGGACCTATAACTTGTTCAAGCAACCGGGCTATACAACTGTTTTATGTCATATCAAACATGGTCTTTACAATGAAGGAACGGTTCGGTCATGTTTTGTCGCTGAATTTAGCACGGTATTTGGGGTTATCCGGACCTATAACTTGTTCAAGCAACCGGGCTATACAAATACAAATACGTGGCATTTGTATAGCGCATAAATTATAAAAATAATAATTATTCTATTGCGCTTCACAATTGTATACATTCCCTTAAAAACATTCAATTTAAAACCTGGATTCTAGAAACTAGCTTTAGTCATATGATAAAGGGCACATTCATTGCCGATGAAACTGCCTATACAAATCAGTTTTCAAATATGCTCTGAACCTGGTTTCACTTTTGATGTCTTTGAGATAGTTTGGTAGGTCGTTCCACCATTTGGGACCAGTGACGGCCATAGATCTGTCTGCTAATTTCGTTCGCCGTCTAGGAATGTGAAAGTTAGTGTCATTTTGTGATCGTAGTCTGTACCCTTGCCGAATAGGATCAAACTTTGTCTTTAGATACGATGGAGCTGTACCCATGATGACTAGTAGTTTCATACGTCTAACGGTATTCATTGGTTCATAAGTGTGTTACCATCTTTTCAAGTGCTTCGGTCATTAGATCGTTTAATGAATAAGACCAATCGTCCATCGGAATCGTCAAAATACACAACACTAGTTCAATAATAAAGCTTCCTGTAATCGATATGCAATCAATACCAAATGGCAATTCAGCAATAGTCACTTCCGAGTGCAGAATCCGGCCATAAGCAATTATATTTAAGTATTGTTCTGTTATCAAACGATGACATCTTTAATGATAAATTGTTTAGATATCACTAAGTAAATTTATTTGCTTTTACAACCGAAACTTTCATACTGCTGTCCTAGAGTAAACCAATAGGATGTCAGCTTTAATTGCTAATTTCTGAAGTCAATGATGATTCGAAGTTAATACCATCAACTTGAAAACGTAAGGCATGGGTTTATCAAACTATTCTGAAAATTTGCGACGATGAAAATGCACCAGCAAAAAACCTTTGCTATGCAGAAGCAGGCAAGTATAGAGGTGGCAACCAGTAGCAGAAGAACCAATGGCTTAGACCGTTCTAAAATTGGAGCGATAAACTTCTAACAGAAAAACACAACTTAAAGAGCAGGAAAAGCATGCAATTGTACTTTGATATACTAGTAATTATCACAGTCATTCAGATGAACGATTCCCTTTCCATTTATGACATCACCGTGAAACAGGAGAATGGTTCAAAATTGAAAACAACAACATGGCTGAGTGACTACTAGATATGGTATCTTGTTTCCAAACATTACCAGAACGTTATGGCGTGACGCGCCGCTCACATGTGTGACGCGCCGTTCACATGATATAAGCTGACCAGATTAGTTTAAATAAGACTCATTGTATAATTTGTTCATTAATGATGAGTATCGGTTTAAATCTGGTCAGCCAAACAATCCATGAAAGGTTTAAAACCACAGGCCTGCTGGAGTTATTCCTCTTATTTGAGTAAAGTATTCGATGAGCACACAAGATACACACCACTTTATTTGTTGAATCATTTGTTAATGGGAACTAAATACGTTTATCAGTCCAGCAAACAGATCTTTCTTTATTACTTCCCCTGTATGAAAGTTTAATCATCATGTTGCCGGTCTCAGTTTTCAACAAAATCCCAGTTGTGAAGCTGACCACAATTCTTCCAACTTCCACAAATTGGCTTTAAAAATCAACCTAAATAGAAAACATTTGATGGTTGCATAGATATCAAGACTAGATTACAATATGCAACATCATTTCATATACCGCTTGCTATAATTCACTCTTTTTTGTTCACACCTTAAAGCCAAACCATCAATTTTATTGACCGGCCGAGCCCAATCATGCCATGTTCGACCCACATTTATGCACTAATGGTCAATGATGAAAGTCTAACAGCTGCTGATTTGTACAGATCAAGACTAGAAATCTTCACAAATGAAATAAAAAAACACTAATGCTACCGTTTCCCCAACAAGATATCTTTAAAATGTACCATCTCATTTCACACAAAAACCAGTTCTGTCAATCAATGAAGTGAGAATAAAACTTCTTAATATTTTGATTGATATAAAATATAAATAGAACAAGTATTATGAATTACAAGCAATACAGAAGTCCTGAATCGGGTTTTAGCAATGTTCCTTAATATCCAGTAATGCTCAATGTTTTTGTTGTGATCGCAGCTGCAATAATAGTCAAACACAAACTGATTTAGATGTGCATAATTATCTTCTAATTGGCACCAACTTTCATACTCAGTTGAACATAAACCTAGTTCGGAAACCGAAGGAGGTCCAGAAGTTTCGTATCCATAGCAACAACAGTGTTTTCTTTCGAATCAAACCGTATGTAGACGGGCATACTCTCTTTATTAGTCCTCATCCACATTGTCATACCAAGTTTCATATAAAACTAGCTAGCTTGGAAACTGTTTGAGTTATGGCAAGCTCCAGAGTGATAAATTGGCCCACCAGTATATCGTTTTCCAAAAGAAAAATTAAAAAAATCTTATTTTATAAACGTGGGGACAGTGTCCTAGATGTAAGGCGCGAGCCTTAGGATCGAGAGGTCCCGAGTTAAACCTTCGCCTGGACCACTGGTTAATTTCTCTGAACAAGACTAACCCACATGCTCCACTCCACTCCACCAATGTGTAAATTGGTACCTGTGAGGCCACTGTCTATTCCTGGGCGCCGCAGATCGATGATAGCTGCCATACAGACATGAGCAAAATCAGTCTCTACAGGGAGACTCGGATGCAGGTTTGATTAGGTAGCCCAATGACCAGGGGGGTTAAAGTACCAAGGGCGATTGAGCGGCTTTACAGCTGAAAACAGCCCTCCAAAAATTTGTAACTTAAATTACTCTTAGTATATCATCATGAATACTAACGAAATAGTATCACAAGCTATAACATGGACAATATGATAAGATACTTTTACAAGCAAACACCCTGTCTTGGCTATACTCATATGATGTACTAAGTATTTGTGACATTGGTAATAGATCACATGTGAACTTCGAGTAAGAAAATAGTTTTAGCCCATATAAATCTGAATCCTATGTAAAACGTTACATAAACTCTAGGCTTCACAATCATGTCAGCGATAGAGGTATGTGTGTAGGTGGCAAGGGTATGCACTCATTACAAGAACACGCGCCCATTGTCAACAGGCTTATGTTTTTAAGATTTGCGCTGGGTGTGAACACAGTCCCAATCACTAATGACCTAATATTAGACCTCTATTTAATGTACGTACACGTATATTAGAGTGGCAATACCACATTACTTTGACATAACTAAAAAAATTCAACATCGAAAAGAAATTGAAAAATAGCCTTTAGAATCTTTTTTCTATACTTATTTCTAGGAAATATACGCATCGCTTAGGTTAAATGTGTGAATTTTCAACTAAAAGAATCCCTACCAGCGGCTGGACCGTTTTGTCTAGCAGTCTATTAGGCTTGAAACTGTATAGGTGTTTGTTTAAAAAAAGTAAGTTTCCAATTTTCTAGTGCTCTTTTCAGCTGTTAGGCCGCTCAAGCACCCTTTGACATTCTAACTTCCCCTGGTCATTGGGCTACTTATGAAAACATACGCTCATGTCTCCCTGTGGTGACTATTTCTCTCCTGTGTGTGTGGCAGCGAACATCGATTTGCGGCGCCACCATCACAGCTGCCATTTTACACCATGGTGGCGTGGAACATGTGGGTCATGCTCAGAGAAAATGACCAGTGGTCCAGACGGGGGTTAAACCCGGGACCTCTCGATCTCGAAGCGCGCGTCCTACCTCTAGGCCATCACTCCCCACTAAAACGGACTACTGACAGATAAGCTGTTTTTGCGGAGAACATACATTATTTCCCATATACAGGTATGTCTGTTTTCGAAGTGAAACTAATTTCGTCTTTGGTCTGAAGTGAAAAGTCACATGATATAGCTACACGAGCTCTTGCGTAGGTAGCTTATCCTTCGTGTAGCCTCGTACATTGTGCAATTTCTACATCGATTTTGCTTTTTGCACACGGCACGACCAAACAACTCAAGAGTAATATTATATAAATAGTGTTAGACCTTGACAACATTTCACTTTGTGATATTTGATGAACGTAACCGTCTTTATAAACCGGAGTTAAACCGCCAACCTTGTTATATCATCATGCCGAAGTGTCCAACCTGCACCAAGGAAGTGTACTTCGGTACGTAAAACGTTATTATGCACTTTCATTAGAGAGAAAAGTATGTGCTTGGTGAGTTTTTCGTCCGTTTTCATTTCAGGATGATAGGCGTGGTGTCGTATTTTATTTAAACGCACATATGAACCATTGAGAAGATACGGGTCACTACAATTCATGTAAAATTATGTGGTTGAATATTGCATTCGCATAATTTATCGACTTGTTACTGTTCATTGTTTGTGTAATGTTCTTCTTAAAACAGGAACCCAATCCACTAGTGCTAATGATAGACCCTGCGATTGCTTCACGGTATGCTACACTATGTTTCACAATCTAGGTGCTAAAAAGACGCTCTTAGATGTGCTTAGCTTTTTGCGACACGATTCTTTGTCGCTGTTTGGTGACCGATTTAGAGCATTTAAATTCAATATACAGTTAAAGCACACCACACATGCCTTTATAAATACCTTTCCTATCGTTCAATACCAATATTTGCAAGAACACTAACCTCACTGATGCACAAATTAATCCAGTTTCACTTCCACTGCCAAATTACTGAAATTTCCAGAATGTTGACAAACAACAATATGGCGAATTTTTATTAGACGAAAAAAGTGGCTAAAACCCGGTATCCGGAACATAAAATCCGGAACAATAATCAAGAACGACTACTCTGTACAGGTTAATTATTTCGTCTAAGACACGTGCGTCTACAGTAGATAACCAAAATGGGGTCAACTGAAATTGATTCACGGCGGCTGTCAGAAAAACGTTTTATCTAATATTGGTTGTGTAAAGGTATATTTAATGATGTTTTTGTAGTTTATGAATGAAATAAGCGTTACTATGACCATGTTAGCTGTTAAATACAGAATAGGTGGTTTAGTTTGCAAATTACACTTTGCTATGGAGAGCTATTAATAGAGCTATAAAACTCAGTATAGGAGCATATTCATACCGCGAGTATCTGAGTTTTACTAGTAGAACTACCAATCCACGAACCATTCAGAAGCTAGATAAATCAACGTGTAGTGCTTATTGTCAGGAGAAGCACATGAAACCGTCCGATCACTGTATGATTTATTGTAAGACTATACCATTCAATATGTACAATTTCTTGCGATACCCGGAAGCTGACTGTTCTAAAGCTTGATGCAGACGATGCGTTTTACATGTAGTTACAAACGTTAAATTCATTGAATAGTTAAACACAAATATACTGAAGTAGTGAACGTTAGTTATAAGTACCGACCTAAATACAACTATATTTTTACAACAGGAAATATGATTTGAATGGTGACCGACATTCCTTACGTCCTAATCTCAATGTGTTTACCCACGTGATTATAAGAGTGGGTGGGGTTGGTAGATACTCTATAAATATCTTGATAAATAACATACACCACGTACATAATAAAGTGAAACGAATCATTGTTGTACAATGAATAAAGTGGATCCGATAAAATTAGAGATTATAAAGGTTTGACACAAATATGTCGGACATTGGCAATGGGATAACAAAACCCTACACCAGTCTCATGAGCGGATCCAGCATTTTATTAAAGGGGTGGTGGGCTGCTTTTTTCTGGACAGAATTTATTCTCGCTGTATAATCTCTTTAAACTTTCAGTCCTAAAACACCTTGCACATACAGTCCAGTTAGGATAAAAATACAGTGAGACAGGGGAACAATCCACTAGTATGGTGTAAAAAGAAGTATAAAGGCTAATATATAAATAAATGCTAACAGTTCAATACCAAGCTAAACTCTACTTATTTTAATAAATGGTTTTAATCTTTTGGGTACACATAAATGATGACGTCACTGTCAATATATCCTAACTGGGCTATATATATATAACCACTGTGTTGAAGCGACTGACAACTTACTCCACATGTGGATCAGATGACAGTAACCAATGTCATGGAAAGCAATAACACATCTTGCTTGGTTATTGAACCCTGAACTCTCCACATTGGTTTTCATGTGCTCTACGTGGTATTCTAACCTAGGCTTGATAATGATCTACAATATACAGTTTTATGTACAATGCTTTGTAATTGGTAATTTAGTATATATATCCATGTCGATCTAAATGCTTTCATTGGTGTGCCAACACATATCCTATTACAACATAACAGCAGCCGGTATTCTATTTCACACGCGATTTATGACTCATTTTAACGTGTGCAAATATCACTAATTTTCCCACTTCAATTAATGTTGTGTGTGTTCAAGCTACGAATGTTTTCGCATCGCTGCATTCAATACACACATAATTACATACGAGGGTTGTACCAGAATTACGTAGACTTTTGTCATACGTTCCATACCATTCATCATAGAAACAAATAATTTTGTGTGGGGTGCAAATACTGTTTACTGTGTAAGTATGTGAGATTTCAAAGCCGTATCTTATTTGGATCAAATTCTGCAGCTTCCGGGGATATATAGGGGTACGGTATGCGGGGCACGTCAACGGAACGTCACGACGTCGGCGGAACTTCAAGGATAAGTGAAGTTCCTAACTGTGTACATTATAGCTATAAATATGGGCGCAACCGTAACAAAACTTACACATGTTTATTTAATACCTTAAATGTGATGAAAGTTCTAATATATTACCAGTTATGTCGCATATAACCCTTATAATAGAGCGTCGATCCAGGTCTATGTGATCATAGAAAATGCTTGGTGACGCCGCATTCGCCGTTGGTTTTTGCCGTCGGTCCTTGTCGTTTTATTCGATTTCAACCACGATTGATGCGCTAGTGTCGTTTAAAAATCAGGTAACTCGATACAACATGTTTATAGTTAGCAGGTGCCAACATTTAAAGCGTTTGTTCTGGCGTCTTCCCGAGGTTCACACAAAACTCCATGTTAATGCGATTTCCAGCGTATTACGCTAACGTCATATTTTCACTGGTGACGCGAGGCAGCTGTTGCTGGTTTTGTACCATATATCAACAACGGTTACCTTTATAAAGTCGAAATTTACGGCATACGTTCCAATGGTATTGTGCTTGTATGTCACGAAGTCGCGTTAAAATTAGACTTGATATCAGCGAGGTGTAAGCAGTTAAATAATGCCAAAAATGTTTTTAAAATTCGCTGCCCCGCCTATCCAACTGTTGGTTACTATGGCGACAGATTAAATGGCTTTCTAACATTCTGTTAGAAAATATTTTTACCAATACTCTTGAAAAGGGTTTGCAGTTTTTCTACGGCAAATTTGGTGATAATACATGCCTAAATAAAAAAGTTATGACAAAAGTCTATGTAATTCTGGTACACCCCTCGTACGTTAATTGTTTATGTATTAATTGAAACTAAACGTATAGCATGGTGGTTGACAACTGTCGATTCAGTAAGTAATACCAATGAGGGAACTATCCCATTCGAAAGAATAGCGTGGACTACGATTGACTCAGATACTCTTGTATAAACCTAGATAAAACAGTTTTCCTGACGGACGAGTTTATGTTTATAATCGTTTGTATTTAACTTTGAATGGACTGGAAATCCGTCCGCTAGCATATGTTTACAAACAATAGCACCGCCGACGAGTGCTGGACGCTCGACTTTCTCTGTTTTTATAATTTCCAGGGCAGACAACTCTTCCTTTTCAATATAATCCTCTAGTGATGTTGAATAACTATATGCTATTAAAGTAAGTTGATAGTCTTTGAGAAAATGACTAATGTTATTACAATAAACCTTACGAACAAATACGCACACACAACCTCATGACAATAGCTCATCTTTCGCAAAATGGAGCTAATAAAAATGGAAATAAAATTTCGGAAGCCCATTTTTGTTCAATCTTGTGCGTATAATATTTGAATCTTATATCATGGCTATGTGATGTTAACTGAATGGGTGTCGCTAAATCTTATGATTATCGATGGGGTGTGTCTTCATTTTCAAAGGAATGAGCGCAATGACTACAGTGCAGGATAATATTAATTCAGTTAACATCACGTATAGCTTGGCCACATTGATACGAGCCTGACCGATTGAATATCATAATTTAACAGTCGATATATTGTCTACGTTTACAAGACCGATTGTATGTTTGCATAATCGGGGAGTATCATGATGACGCTCGAGATGTAATACAAACACAACTCTTAAATGCCGATATTGCAACGATTTTCTTGCGGAAATTGATATATTCAAAGCAAGAACCTTGTAATATATTCTTGCATAAAGGTCAGGCTCAAGTCAAAATAGCCAAGCTATAGCCATGATACATATTTTTGTAATTATATAAATTTCCTTAAGCTTCTGGGTCTCAGTTGACTTAATACGGTATAATGTTCATTGGATCTTTGACTTCAAGGAAAATAATCAACCGCACTTTTAACAAAAGTTGTTTTTAATGGTTTCTTTTTTACATTTTGTTAACAGTAATTGCTTTTGGGTATGAAATAAATGGTTAATTATTTTCCTTAATGGGCGTTAGTGTGGTATTCACTGTGTATAAACGAGTCTCGAAATCCAGTTAATGCAATAAGATATACACTTTGAATTCTATATTGTTCCAATAAGTCATACATTGGTAGGAAGTTATATGACTGTACTTTCTATAGCAATAAGTGATACAAGTGGAATTTTATAGTACTACAATAAGTCATACAGGGATTTGGTTTATACGATGTGGTATTGATGAAGATATGTTTATAATACGTACATCATGGTACATGTAAATATCGATTTCGAGAAAAATACCCCCAATAATGACATTTACAATTCAAAACTCGACCAAATGTACATTTATATATTTCATAATATAAGTATTTGAGTTTGTTCCAATATATTGTTGGCTATATATATATGTTCCCGACGACAAAAACTTTGACACTTAATGACATGTTGACTTCGTCTGTGGTGAAAGAGCAAGATTTGCAATAATATCGCTGTCATGCTTCAATAAATTCGATTTTTGTATATTTATTTTTGTCTTATCCTTAGAGAAAGTAGTTCGCCATAATACAATGCAATGCTTATTTTATCCGACCACTTAAATTTGAAGACACAAAATGATTTTGAGAACATTGACCTTTCTCACATAAGATAACGCTCTACCACCTTAAATACAATTTTTCAACTTCATACATTTTTGCCTTATACATACTAAAAAATAACCGTTTTAATATATTTAATCTGCGTATTTCTAGCCAACACCTATGTTATTCATCCACCTAAATCGTACTTTACGGCTGAGTTATTGCATATTTAACATTCTTTCATAATAACAACATCCTATCATTCTTCAAGTTCAAGCACTGTGACTAAACAAATGTAGTATCAAAAATAGCTCATACTGTATATAACTATATACAATACAATAAAAGAACTATATACCACAAACGGGTTATTCGGGAGTCTGTGCTTGGGTTAAAGACGTACGACCTTTTATGTTCATCAAAACACATCTTAAAAAAAATTAACATAACTTTAGCTGAATTTCGATTATAATGATTCTAGTTACTGAAGTTTTAACGCACAAGTTGTACTTGTTGATCCACCCACTCGTATATGCACGAACGTGCACACACAAATAGGTAATTACATATTCTATATTGTGTTGACCATTTATCATAAAGATCATACCATGTTCGCAATTTTGTTTTGTGGTACAATATTTCATTCATCATATACAGTGGCTTGTTTCCACAGTTTATGAACGTGTCATCTTCTGGTTATCGCAATAAGTCATACACGTATACTGGTATAGTCCCCCAGTAAGTCATAGAGTTATTATTGCTCTTCGGCAGGCAAAACATTTCCATTCATATGTAGTGAATAGAATTGTACTATAGGCATGTTTCGTTTCATTAATCACCCAAAGTTGTTATTGTATGGAGAATTGACGTTTATTTCTTGCATAAATTATACTTACCATGCATACGTGATGATTGTACACCTGTTATGCTAAACTCCAGAGTCTAGAATTTTTAAATCATACATTTCTTTATTCACGTACATATTATATGTATGTATTAAGAACATTAAGTTATGCTTTGGTCCAACTAAGATTGTTTTGCCTCGGCAATGTACTCCCGATTTAATAAATGGGCATCGGAAAGCATCGGGGAAAGGGTCCTCGTATTGTGAAAAAAGGAAAACAAAAAAATACGGACAAAATGTTAAAGAATATTTATGAAGATTTTCATTAAATTCAGTGAAAAATCGATATTTGGTCGATGACGTCGCGCAATGGTAGTCACATCCTTAAATCGGCAATATATTCCCGAGGAACATTATGCTTGAAGTGGGGCCTACGCATTACATTCAGTAAATCATACGCTTGACAGGGTACATACATAAGTCATCAACCTCTATAAAAGTATGCATAATTAATGCAAAATATATAATCCTGAATAGATTAAGTTATAAATTGGATTTTACGACCAAATAAGCCATGGAATCAAAGAAATGTGTGTACATTTGGTAGTCGATTCTTTAAAACGATTTTATTCAGCTCATTTTCTGTTCGATTTTAATGACGAATCACACTCGATCGAAGCCTAACCTGAGATATTTTACACATGTGGCGGGGAAATTAGGGAAATTTTAAACGTGTTACCGCGTAATCTGAGCAAACCCGAACACTAAAATGCCTTATATGTTTGGTTTTCTCAAAAAGTTCGGTTTTTCCAAACTTCTCTTATTTAAGTTAATTTTTTTTATCTAAATGTGTCGTGGTTGATTTGGCGTCATACATAGGTTTTTGTTCAATAGAGGTATAACTCATACGCGGTATTGGGACCAGTACCACCTAAAGTAGACAGGCAAATCAGGTATAACAACATAATGATATTGGAAAAGGGATGATCTTTTCAATGTGTGCCGTAATTTTAATTTACTTGGAGAATAGAAGTGAGCAGGTAAAATAAACTTCTGCTCTCCCTAAATCGATGTAATGGTCAGTGACTACTTTTTATATTGACATTGCAGAATATCGCGTTAGAGTTATAGTTTGTTAATATATACCTGTTACTGCAGTGACACAAATATTGTAATAACGGGTACTATTTAGAATGTTTTCTGTTCAAAGGAAGGGACAGTTTTAGGAGGTTTTACTGTAATTGGTACACTCTCCTGTATATTACATTGTTTGAAGATCCTAGGTCAATAAAGTATCAGGTTTATTTCAAGTTATTTATTCAGTTTGAGTTGCCCCGTCGTGGTAATACCTGAGTGTAACGCACTGTCCTCGACCTTTTATTGCCCCTCATGCATAGTAAAATAGTGAATAATATAAATATTAAAATAGTTTTTACCATTTTCTTCATATTGGCTGTGACAAAAATGTTAAAATGTCAAAGGGTGGTTGAGCTGTTGAAAATTTGAAAACTACCCTCGAATATAGGTAACTTAACTTCTTTATTTCATCTACATCACCAATATGTTTTTAACAGGCGACGTGTTTATATCAAGTCATCGACCTACATGCCTATATTTGTTGTTTTTGATATCGTTTTTTTTTCTTCAAAACTGATGTAGCGTATTTACATTGAGTACAGTTCTGTTGATGTGGGCGTTTGCTTACCTGTCGCTAACTGATAACACTACTTGATTCAATGTATATTTGGATTATAAGGCGCGGTATCTTATAGGATCAAATTGAGGTAGTTATTTATGGTACGGGTTATTTGGCGACCGGATACGATGTATCCATATAATATAAATGCATTAATTTATTATTGAGTCATTCTTGTATACGAATACATTTAGTTGCGTCCTTTTCGACGACAGCGATGTCATGCATGTGAAATTGTAGCCTTCCTAGCCCAGTTTAGTGAGTCCTGGGCCCAGGGTTAAAACCAATATTCACACTCAGCACTCAAATATTGAAAATGTTATACAATGAGCTATTAGCTGTTCTAGATTGCAAATCTAAATGAGGAAATTAACTGTGAATAACTATTATTTGAATGAGGAAACTAGCACTTGATAATATATTTTCTTTGCCATTGTGTATTTGTATGAGCTAAAATATAATTGTGGAACCTGAGTACAACACTCAGCACTCAGGCTGATAAATTACATCTATAGCTTACAAAATTTACACTAAATTACACTTTGAAGTTAGAAAAAAATAATATTTAGCATCTATTCAACATAACTACAACTTCAATTTCTCAAAACAGGTCGCTTTGGATTTCAAAAGAAGGAATGTCAATATTTGAGTGCAGAATGTAAGTATTGGTTATACTTATGTGCCTTTGTCGATTAGGATTCGAATATCGAGTTGGAATTGGTGGGTTTGATAACTGGACTACGTAATACATCCTCTAGTTATGTTGGCGTCGACCTTGAGCTATGTTTGCCACATATAGGGTGTACAGTTTCTAACACTTGGTGTTTTGTTCACCTTGGCACCTATGACCAGAGGAAAATATTGCAAAGTCATCGTAAACTATTAAACATGTATAATTATGCAATATCAATTTACGTTAACATTCCCATGGCGACGTTCACACAGTATAGACTGATTTTATTATTGACAAACTGTATTCATGTGCCGACATTGATTGTTTCAGAATCCAATTAGACCAACATAAAATAATATTATAGCTCCGAAGTACTCAATACTGATCTTATTTAATTTGAGAATGAGGAAAGCCAAATCATATCGCCTATTGCGCACCACTCGTTTAATATGGTTTGATCTGATTGGTTGTTCTTATGATTTCGTCAAGTAAGATCAATATTGAATACCCTCCCTGGAATGGTATTTATAAAGCATCTTTATTGAAAACCTAGAATTTTCTTAAAATCTCAAATTTTCCTTAAGTGTATCAGCTAAACAGGAAAACTAATATTAACAATTCTTTAGATTGTTTAGAAGTAGCATGTAAAGAGCTACAATAATCATACAGAAAATGTGGGCTATTTTTCATTTCTTGTGGAATACAGGCAGTGTAGCAACGTTAAATGTCGCATCGACGCTAAATGTCGCACTTGACGTTAAATGTCGCAAGGCTGACGCTAAATGTCGCAACCGACGCTAAATGTCGCAATTCCCCCTGACGCTAAATGTCGCATCTGTGACGTTAAATGTCGCAACAAACTGGCCTGACGTTAAATGTCGCAAAACTAACGCTAAATGTCGCAATCCTTTATATACACTATTTTGTAGTATTACTGTTCTAGTTTTGGTTCAGACGTATCCACAGTTATTAGGGGTTTACTCAAAGGGGTTCGACACTTAAGCCTGCAGTGATTAAAAACTTTAAAAAAAATTATTTTTTTTAATTCTACTGTGTATATTGTATGAAATATAGACATTAGAAAAAAAAAAATGAAAACAGTTTTTAATTACTGCAGGTTTATGTGTCGAACCCCTTTAGGTTTACCGGATGAACCATATTTTACTCGTTATACCCGGTTCAGTGAACTCTCGTACAACCGTAACAACACTGGATCGGCAAGACGAACCGTGGTGAACCGTGATACTGTAATTAAACTGGCAAAAGAGGCCTGTTTTTAGCCTTGTGGAGTCATCAGGAGATACCGGGAGGAATGGTCAATATTTCAACAGTATCGAAATATGGAGTCAAAACTGGGTTACAACCGGGGTTACACCTTAGCTGTACCGCGATGTTGCATTCCGGTACATGTATCAGTACGGATTATCTCGGTGTATCCCGGTTCTGAGCTGACAGCAGAGACCTATTATCACTGTGCCGGTTTGGCATTCCCGGTTTGTCCCGTTGTATGAACCTTTGAGACATCGTGAACTTCTTAGTCGTTTTAGGCTAACCTTGACGAACTGTGTTGATCCGACCGTATGACAGCGTACAGTATGGGTTCGATATCCACTTCAGGTGCAAACCAAGTCTGGTATTTTTTATTTTATGTATTTATTACCTGCGAGCCTTGAGCGAGCAGGTATATTGGATTGCCTTAAGTAAAAAGGCAGGGAAGAACCTAGTATATACCCGAATTATGGTTATATACGGTAATGCTCGGTAGAACCCCGTTTCGTTACGGATGATACATAATTATACTCGTTTCATCACGACCAAGGTGTGTGAAGTTGCAGTTACCGAGTATTTGTCGAACAATGCCAAATACAGTAGCTATATACTTACACTTAAAAATTTGTCTCGTAAGCAAAGTAAGTTATGCTCTTGATACTGGCTGCAACATAGTTGCGTTCTTGTTGGTGATTCTCGTGCAAAGCTTTGTCATAGAAACCATGTAATGCGGAGGCGGGTTACACAGTTATTTTACATTACTATCCTTATTAAAAATGTGAATACATGTATCAGAGTAACCACTAGATATATCATAGCGCCTAATTGTACGGCATTATGTGGATGTCAATGAAATGTGCATGCAAACTTATAAAGCAATCGAACATAGGTTACGATCATAATCGATAATACAAGTGTAGGCTGCTAGGCTGCTAGGCTGCTAGGCTGCCAACTTTACGCACATGTGTATGTATCCAAGAGTGTCATGGAAGAAACGACTTCAGCGCCAATACACTAGAAAATGCGCGATTATAAAATAATGGTATAAATTGGAAAAACAACAATACGACCCATTAGAATAATTACATGAGCAGAATGTAGTGATTACAGATATTAGGCAGCCATTTGTGTTTGTTACCAAAACGTTGTTGTGTCAGAATACCACTTTTCATTATGTTGTTCTTTTTATAGATAAATGAGATCTTAGTACTTCAAAAACATATCATGGTAAATAAGTTGGCAAAATTAATATTCATTCTTCTAAAACAAGAAGGTACTTGTAAATACAGCAACTTTTATTTTCCGTTCTATGAAACCGAGAGAGGAAAGACTGTCAATAATCGCTGCTTCGTAAGATTCACACGTTTGATTTTGTTTTATATGTACGAAACTTTGATGTAACTTTGTATGCATCTATGTTAACCCAGGCCATATATTTTCTGATTTATGTATGTAAATGACTAAAGGTTATTTATATGCCGCTTTGCTTTAAATGGTATGTGTTCTGTTGGTTCAAATTTTTCACAGATCGCGGAGATATGAGCTAATAAGTGAATACATGTCAGGTCACAGAAAAGTAGTTTGACGTTGATAGACACCGTTCGTACACTGATAGACGCTTCAAGGTGAGAGCAATTACTAACATCACTGTAACACATTTTTGTAACAGTGGTAGATCTACACAGACTCAATGAATGGGGAGAGTAACAACATATTTATCTGTTTTGAAAATCAGGGTGACTGAAGCCCTCGATGTGATTATTCATTTTCCAGGCGGATTATCGCCTCCCTGCACGGCATTGTCGTGTATTAACCTTAAATACACGGTGTAGAGGGCGGGGTCCTGACAATCGGGCCTCGGTTCGCATAATCACTCAATCGGGACACCTCGGACAATCTTATGAATCATCCCGTAAAAACGCCGTACGGACTGCTCCGACTGATAATCATCCTCGGACTAAAGCCACTCGGGCCATTATACTTCCTGCGGGCCGATTAAGTAGACCCCGCCCTAATCAGCCGTGCATTATCCTCTAAGTAACTCATCGTGTGGGGTTGAATACAACTTTTCGTAAATACAAATACTAGTAAACTGATTTGAACAGAATTTCAACTACGATTTACATAATCATTTACTGTATTTGGCATTGTTCGACAAATACTCGGTAACTGCAACTTCACACACCTTGGTCGTGATGAAACGAGTATATTTATGTATCATCCGTAACGAAACGGGGTTCTGCCGAGCGTTACCGTATATAACCATAATTCGGGTATATACTAGGTTCTTCCCTGCCTTTTTACTTAAGGCAATCCAATATACCTGCTCGCTCAAGGCTCGCAGGTAATAAATACATAAAATAAAAAATACCAGACTTGGTTTGCACCTGAAGTGGATATCGAACCCATACTGTACGCTGTCATACGGTCGGATCAACACAGTTCGTCAAGGTTAGCCTAAAACGACTAAGAAGTTCACGATGTCTCAAAGGTTCATGCAACGGGACAAACCGGGAATGTCAAACCGGCACAGTGATAATAGGTCTCTGCTGTCAGCTCAGAACCGGGATACACCGAGATAATCCGTACTGATACATGTACCGGAATGCAACATCGCGGTACAGCTAAGGTGTAACCCCGGTTGTAATCCAGTTTTGACTCCATATTTCGATTCAGTATCACGGTTCACCACGGTTCGTCTTGCCGATCCAGTGTTGTTACGGTTGTACGAGAGTTCACTGAACCGGGTATAACGAGTAAAATATGGTTCATCCGGTAAACCTAAAGGGGTTCGACACATAAACCTGCAGTAATTAAAAACTGTTTTCAATTTTTTTTTATTAATTTCTAATGTCTATATTTCATACAATATACACAGTAGAATTAAAAAAAAATATTTTTTTTAAGTTTTTAATCACTGCAGGCTTAAGTGTCGAACCCCTTTGAGTAAACCCCTAATAACTGTGGATACGTCTGAACCAAAACTAGAACAGTAATACTACAAAATAGTGTATATAAAGGATTGCGACATTTAGCGTTAGTGTTGCGACATTTAACGTCAGGCCAGTTTGTTGCGACATTTAACGTCACAGATGCGACATTTAGCGTCAGGGGGAATTGCGACATTTAGCGTCGGTTGCGACATTTAGCGTCAGCCTTGCGACATTTAACGTCAAGTGCGACATTTAGCGTCGATGCGACATTTAACGTTGCTACAGGCAGCTCAATATTTTAATTTAAAGTCAAAATATTTAGTTTTCACTTGCTTTATAAATACCTCCCCAGACATCATGCAGAAAAATAAGGGTGGGTAGGAAACATTTTATATATAGAATCTAGTGCTCTCATTAGTTTTACTTACTTTATCGACTATATAATGTGTTTTTGGATGACTCATGTTGCGCATCGATTGTGTTCGCATCATTAATCTCGTAACTTACTTCAATACATTGCTTGTAGTCCAGTCATTGAAGCTAAAAAATATGGTCAACCTCAAACAAATTGCAAAACAGAGTTTCTTTGCATTTTCATCATCTACAGACTATTATCAACTACAGACAAAACGTCAAATATGCGGGTTCAGTGGGGAAAATACAAAAAAATCGACATGTTTAAGGTCACTTTTGGTAGCATTTTCAGCATTTTCCTTATTTCATACTATATGGGGAATTTAAAGTTCTAATAATTCCCGTGTAAGTCGTAAAATATTTACTAATTGCACCTTAAAGCTTATATTTTCTGAAAGATACATCCTTCTTCTATCGAATACAAATATTGATTTTATCGTCAGACAATTAACTTTTCATTTATATGCCCGTCTAGGTGTTGGTATACTACTCATTCAAATGTCGACAAAATGACTCAAAATAGCACTTGCAAGGGGAAACAAAAGTTTTATTCATTTCTTTAATATTATTCCAATTTGTTTAAAATTTACACATATCATGTGTTGTATACATGTGTGTTTAATGGAAAAAGGATATTTGTATTTGGACAGTATACAATAATGACAATATACAAAATGTACACGAATTTATCGATTCGGGAGAAATAGTGATTGTTCTCTTTGTCTGTTCGTCCACAATTGCATTTGTATTCACAATTTTGACTTTATGATTATGAAACTTGGTCAGAGTGATCATCTGAACAAAATTTAGGTCAAGGTAGAAAATGGATGATCAAGGGTAAAAACTAGGTCACTAGGTCAAATTGTAGCAAACCCTTGTGTAGTCGCTAGAGGTCATAATGTTGACCTTATATTAATGAAACTTGGTCACAATAATAATATCAACAAAATCTAGGTCAAAGTTATAAATTGGGTCATCCGGGGTCAAAAAGTAGGTCGCTAGTCAAAATCAAAGGAAAACGTTGTGTAGGTACACAATTCACAATTTTGGTCTAATATTTATGCAACTTGGTCACAATGCTCATCTCAAAACATCTAAGACAAGTACGTTATTGAATAATTTGGGTCAAAATTAGGTCAATAGGTGAAAATAATTGATGCGACTTTTTGACGCATGAAGGTTTGTCTATTATTTGACCTAGTGACATAGTTTTAACTCATGATAAGTAAATATTGAATTTGACCTACATTTTGTCTTCATGATCCATGTGACATGGTTTCATAAAGATTAGATAAAAAGGGCACTTTCTAAAGATTTGTTCTATAATTTGGCCTAGTGACCTAGTTTTTAACTCTGGTTAATCCAATTTCATACATGACCTTGATTTTTGTAAGGTGGTAATTGTGACTAAACTTCATAAGTGTAAAGTCGAAATTGCGACCCCTGGTGACTTTATCTTGTTATTTCTATGTTTTGACCTAGTGACCTAGATTTTGGCTCCGGTTAACTCAATATTTTATTTCACCTATATTAGCTTCCGAAGATCATTGCTGCCAAGTTTCATAAAAATCAGACTAAAATTTCTACCTCTAAGCACAATGTAAAAATAAGTTACTGGTACAAGTCAAGATTTATTTACATCAAAAGTGACAAATATCGCGAAAACATGTGACAATTCAATTTATTTGTAAATATCTCAATAAGTCCCACGAATATTCAATTAAGACATTTTGTACATTGCTAAGGATAGCTTTACGCACCATATAAACACAAAACTGTTTGTTTTGCAATTAGTTTGAGGTTAAAAGTTAAAATGACTGGACTATTGCTATTTCATAGCACTATGAGTGGCACAAACGACGTATAAAATAGCGTGAAGTCATTTTGTACGCCGGGTCGGAGCAAGTGACTAGTTAAAACATCTGTAACTATTGAACCGCGTATTTATTTACCTTCATAATTGTACTGTTTGTAGAAAAAGGATTGACATTTTAGATGATTTGAAATTTGATTTTTTGTGTTAAACCAGGTTGGTTTTATGGCAATAATCCTAGTAATTTTTGAACGTCCCGCGTATGTATACATGTAGTGTTGTCAGACTCTGACACGTCACACCACAACTTGGTCTATACCTGAGACCACGCTCTATCAGTTCGAGTTCACTTCTTTTAAATGACCATTATATATCGGCATACTTAATTAACGGTTGCAGATAGCACACGTATAATTTCTTGTTGAATAAATACAGGAACTCGTGTCAAATACAATATTAGTGTTCATCAATTCATACTGAACCGACTGCTTCCCAACATGTTGAAAATTGATGGTCGGGACGTCATGCATCCTAGAGGTGGGCGGGGTGTAACATATGACATGACGGATGCCTGTGGGTCGGATGAGTAGTGTGCGAGTCTCATTCAATGGTAATTTTTTCTATGGTAATGTTTTAAAAGGGATATACAAATGTATGTATTTTTATTGTAGCTGAAAAGGTGACGTCACTTGGAAAAGACTGGCACAGAGGATGTCTCAGATGTGAAAAATGCAAGAAAACATTGGCAGCTGGATCACATGCGGAGGTATGTTTTCTGTGAAACAAAACTTTATTAGATATCAGATATTGCAAGAAAGATCCAGAGTTTCGAACAAATGAACACACTTGCCAATCCTATATTATAACGCTAAGAACATCATATTCCCACAGTCTCGTTAAACTCGGATCCTTACATTTGCTCCAGTTCTTTGCGCTGTTATGAATCGGACGAAATTCCGTAAGAGGTCACGTTCACATGACCTCTAGTGCATGTTGCATTATCGCTATTTACCTGTATGTGTACAGTGAAGTCAGTCTAGCTTAGATCTCAATGTAAATAAATAGAGCTTTAAAAATATCTGTCACTATTCGGCAGAAATTCTCAGCACTTTAGGATTTGTGAAAGCAGCGATTTGATTAGATGACGTAAAGTTCACATCGACATGATCACATACGAGCGTAGTCAGATCCTATATCAGGGTAAATTAGTGGCAGGGTATTATGGGTCTGATTTAAATGAGATTGATAATTCCATAAATATGAGGTGACAAGTCAATGTGTTGCTGATGCAACCAGAAATAGTATAGATCTAAAATACCAGGAACTCATCTTTTGTGAGGTATGAATTTATAGGTTTTGTTCCGTGTATATCTTTTATAATGGGGATATACTTCTTTGCACAAGTCAGTCTATCTGGTGATCGGAAGGTTAGTCGGTAGACCGAATGGTTTGTGTTCAATATATTAACACCGCTGTGTCCTAGGCTCTAAACTTTCCATGGAGGCTGGCCAGCAACAGTAGATGACCCTTTTTTGACATTGAGGTCGGTGTGTCAAAGGCCAGGATCACTGTGCCTTTTGTCATTTTCGATGAGCTGCCATGAGGGCATACACATTTTACACACACCTCTTTCATGCTCTTATCATGTTATTGTTTGTAATAGCCTGTACATGTTTTTATACAAAAAAACATTTTCTGTTTCAGCACGATAACAAACCATATTGTAATAAGCCCTGCTATTCAGCGTTATTCGGACCAAAAGGTTAGTTTATGTCAATTTATCATATGAATCAAAGGGGGTGGGAGTTACCCTACTTATCTGGACGTTTGAGTTTTTGAACAGGGTGCGTTAGCACGGGACCTTGGTGCTAAAATAGATAAAAGTGGTCATTCACTGGGATGACTTCGCGCTTTATCGCCTTGCAGTGCTTGTTACAAGTATACTGTAGGCGTCTGAAAGTACATTGCTAAGAGATAATTTTGAAACGTTCTAAAGCGTATACATACAAGTACAAGTATGGGCGGGGTGACAATTTAAAGTGTATAATGCTATATTCTAACTGTCATTTAATGTCAAAATGAATACTTGCATCGTTTTAGTATGATATAAGACAACCTTAATTGCAAATTAAAACTTTGCATGGGTTCCGTGTTCTTTGTAAAGGGAAACCCTAAACTTTGGAAAAAAAAACACTGTGTGTATGTATAATTTGAAATATTTATAATGGTTAATATACTTATATGTTTTTGACCACTCTGATGATATTGACTATGTAAAATTGTTCTATACTCATATATCTATTGTATTTGAAAATAAACTTAAAAACTATATGTATTTCTTACATTTCAGGATTTGGCCATGGTGGCAGCGAAAGTCACAAATATTGAGCTGCAATTCATAATATTTACATAAACGCTTATACATAACCATAGTAAACAACTATCAACTCTCATGTACTTGATCATTATACCCCACCCCCATCTTTGATGAGGGGGTATAATAATTATATTGCTTTGAACATATCAGTCGGTCTATCTGTCGGTAGACCATATGGTTTCCATTCGATAAATCAAGAACGTTGTGCCCTAGGATTTTCGAACTTTACATGGAGGTTGGTCAGCAATGAACCCTATAGATTTTGAGTTCAGTAGGTCAAAGATCACTGCGACTTTTAAATTTTCTGACTATTGGGCTGCCAAAGGGGCGTACCTGTTTTACAAACCTCTCTTGTTTTGATATGTAATTCAATTCCGTATATTTTTGATATTATACTAATCCATAGAAATACGGTTTGGTGCATTGTGTATGTGTCTCGGTAATTAGCAATTAACGAATGTGACACAATCTTTATTTTACTATTGTGATATTGCAATAAATGATAACAACAGTATAGACTAATATTGTATTTTGGGAAAGGGGCAATCTCATTCAAATCATACCCATATTACACTCCACTGCTTTACGCTTGTATACATTTATGTAACTAAGGGAATGTGAGCAAGACTAAAGTGTATAAGCAAAGCTAAGTGTAAGGGCATGGAGCAAAATGTTAGAATCTGATTTTAATGGTTTTGGGAAAGGGGTTCTTTCAGTTCTTTTACTTCCATACTCACTATCCACCCGGTCTGTCTGAATGGTTTCAATCGACAAGAGAGTATAGCAAGGATAACAAGCTCCCCAACCTTCTGTCAGCTATATTCAAAAGTTGGTTTGTTTTTAGCTCACCTGAGCACAGAGCTATTGTGATCGCCCAATGTCCGTCGTCCGTCGTCCGTCGTACGTCGTACGTCGTACGTCGTCAACATTTTGACTTGTAAGCACTGTAGAGGTCACAGTTTTCATTAAATCTTATTGAAACTTGATCACAGTGTTTGTCTCTATAAAATCTAGGTCAAGTTCGCAACTGGGTCATGTGGGGTCAAAAACTAGGTCACTAGGTCAAATCTTAGGAAAACCTTGTGTACACTCTAGATGACACCAGTTTGTTCCAATCTTCATGAAACTTGGTCAGAATGTTTTTCTCCATAAAATCTAGGGCAAGTTCAAAACTGGGTCATGCAGGGTCAAAAACTAGGTTACTAGGTCAAATCTTATTAAAACCTTGTGTACACCCTAAAGGTCACCAATTTGATCCAATCTTCATGAAACTTGGTCAGAATGTTGTTCTCCATGAAATCTAGGCCAAGTTCAAAACTGGGTCATGCAGGGTCAAAAACTAGGTCACTAGGTCAAATCTTATTAAAACCTTGTGTACACCCTAGAGGTCACCAATTTGATCCAATCTTCATGAAACTTGGTCAGAATGTTGTTCTCTATGAATCTAGGCCAAGTTTAAAGCTGGGTCATGCCGGGTCAAAAACTAGGTCACTAGGTCAAATCTTAGAAAAACCTTGTGTACACTCTAGAGGTCACCGTTTTGGTCTAATCTTCATAAAACTTGGTCAGAATGTTGTTCTCCATGAAGTCTAGACCAAGTTCGAAACTGGGTCATGTGGGGTCAAAAACTAGGTCACATGGTCAAATCTAAGAAAAACCTAATGTTCACACCAGAGGTCGCAATTTTGATTGTACTTTCATGGAACTTGGTCAGAATGTTGTTCTCTATGGAATCTAGGCCAAGTTCAAAACTGGGTCACGTGGGGTCAAAAACTAGGTCACTAGGTCAAATCTTATTAAAACCTTGTGTACACCCTAGAGGTCACCAATTTGATCCAATCTTCATGAAACTTGGTCAGAATGTTGTTCTCTATGAAATCTAGGCCAAGTTTTAAACTGGGTCATGTGGGGTGAAAAACTAGGTCACTAGGTCAAATCTTAGAAAAACTTAGTGTACACACCAGAGGTCATAATTTTGATCCAATCTTCATGAAACTTGGTCAGAATGTTGTTCTCTATGAAATCTAGGCCAAGTGCAAAACTGGGTCATGTTGGGTCAAAAACTAGGTTACTAGGTTAAATGCTTAGAAATTCATTGTGTTCACTCCAGGGGTCACTATTTTGATCCAATCTTCATGAAATATGGTCAGAATGTAGGTTGTACTGATACCTAGACCATTGTGCAACAGGTGAGCGACCTAGGGCCTTTCAGGCCCTCTTGTTTATAATTCTCGCCACTTATTCCATAACGATCAAACTTGAATTTTTTATATTAATTTTACAAATTCCAAGTATGGTAAATTGAGCTGCAATACTAATAAAGATTTAGATAATGTACCTACACACTATCCATCCCCAAGTTTTCTGCAGTTGCCAATGAACAATGAATGATAAGGAATTTGAACGTAAGTTTACGATTTCCGTTAGTTCTTTGATAAAACAGTGCCCTGGTACTATTCTATTACGCCATTGGTATTACAATAACCATGGCGACAATACCAGACCTATCGTTCTCATCACACGGATAATGGATCGAGACCCATTGCGTCTATGAAATTTCAAAAGTGTTTGGTGTCTTCGCAAAGGAAAGCTACGGAGTGGATATATACTTCAATTAAATGCATTTTATGATTTTTTAAACAAATCTGCTCGGCTGGTTAAGTTAAGTGCTGCCTCCCTTGTCCGATTTGCTGATATATTTTTGAAGCATTGAAGTGATCAGTTGCTCAAGGGTGAGCATGTCAAGTGCATTGTATTGTGTGCCTACTAGACAATAAAATATCACAACATTGCTTCCACATATGATAGAAGAAGATCACGTAAAACTATGACAAGGGAGGTAATACAAACACGGATATACATAAATAATAACTGGGTTACTTCCCTTTGAAATGTCGGAAGTAACAGTTTTCTGGATGAAGCTGCAACACGCCAAATAAACTTCCGAAAAAATTCACCACGACATGAATCACATTTTAAAACAACACAATTGTTGATCTAGATCTAGATCTGTATATATACATTATTTTAAAAAATCAAAACACAAAAATATATACAACAAAAAAATCGATAGTACGTTGATCACAAAACAAACCATCGCCGTTTTCTAAACCAATACCGATTTACGACCCCTTGAAATTACTTTTAACGGAGTCAATTATATGATCAAGAAATAACTGAATATACGGTCTTTTTATACAGGACAAGCATCTAGCTGATATGTCCATCATGTTTGTAATAGGCCTACTAGCATACAAGTTTCAGCTTGTCATTGTTTTACAAGAATATCATGTACAACATTTCATTTCCCTCCTTGTTTCGTACACAGTGGTAGGGCATGTGCAATTTTGTCAGGTATCCACATATTGTCGGGATCAGGTTTGCTAAATTCTGACACCTTTCTCTTCAACTGTTCATAAAAGACGAACATTAATATATTCCACGAACCGAAACGTATAAACGATGGCACGAATCTGAAAAAAGACCAAAAGATAAGATCACCGTCTATTTTTAGAACTCGAAAATCCGTTACATGGGACGGCTGTAAATATCTGATTTTCTATCTGCCACACTGTGATGCATAAAAGTCCTATAACGCTGACTACGCATTAAGGGTTGCCACGTTCAGGGGGTCATTATTTTTTCTATTTGCTCGGGGGAAATTAGTATACTCAACAACAATAAACTAGGTATAAATCCGTGTATAAATGTAAGGATCATGTTAATATATCCATACAACAGTACCACATACATAGAGTGCCCCTCTGTAGAGCATAAACATCTCTATAACTACACCTTAAACTGTCCATAAGCTGACATGTACTACACAATTAACCTCTCGAGAGCAGCCAACTACAATGAATGTACGCGGGTCAATTTTTTCAGCTCTCAAAGAGTGTTGCTCTACACAGGTTGTACTGCATATTCATACTTGCAATTTAAAATCCGATGATCGACTTACCCTTTGTATAAACCCCTCAGTCCATTTTCTGACACTATTTTTCTAGCACAATCTAAAACACCTTGATACTGTCCGGGTGAGGCACTCATGTAGCGGGTTTTAATCACATCCACAGGAGATGCTATCACCGTAGCAACGAAACCAGCACTAAATCCACATACCACGTGACATGGAAAGTTGTCGGTCATGTAGTTATGGTGAATGACGTATTCCTTTATGACGTCATAACTGACGATCTCGGAGACGTTTGTAACACTGTTACGTGTAACATTCGGGAAATAGCCTGAAACATAATATAATCTTTATAATGCATGTATATTATCACATGACTTTCTTTGTATCCAGGTGAGTACAGCGAGTACGCATAATATTCTCTTATACTATACGTGTGACGTATAAAGTTATAATGCATGTGTGTGTTTTTTTCCAAAACAGCGTTGTGTTTTTGCGTGATATGTGTCATATGATATAAAGAATCCACCACTCGTTGTCAATTGATATATTTGTATTTATCTCGTTGATGAAATATTATTAAGCTCGTCAAAGGCTCGCTTAAAACAATTTCAAGAACTCGTTAAATATAAATTAAGCAGATGAATATCATAGGCTCCCAAGTGATTTAAAGTCACGAAACAATGTTTTTCTACATGTGTGATAACAAATGCGTGATGCCTGACCTCGTGATTATATAACATTTCCCATGCTCAACTCAAGTTAGTACTGAAATTGCAAAAAACCTCAAACAGCTTAAAACTGTATGGCGCTTTAGTGAAACATTTAAATTAGATGGATAATCTACGTAGCATTATGCAAATTACTCTTTACTTATGAAAAAAATACGGTTTCTCAACTTCAGTTTGGTCAAAAGACGATTTTCCTGATATTAAGCTCATACGAAGCCCCTCGTGATGCCAATTTTGAATATTATGTGTCAGTGTCATAAGGACTACTTACGACCTTCTAATTCTAGGTCAGCGATATATTGGTTTGCTTAAAGTACCACTACCTAGGGATACAGATGCATCTTGTCTTGGTGGATAGGCGATATATCGCCGATCATGCAAGACAATAAAAGGCGCATCTTACTAACCTATTTCATGCTGAACAGGAAAAGAAGAACATGTTTTTTTTATCAAAGAATGCCTAGTGCTGTCTTGTCTTTTTGCACTTAGAACATTATTCTACTAAGAGCAATGTACTATCCAGTATAATATGAGTAACTAGTACTAATGGAAATATATTCACAAGCCATATAAAAGCCAGTACATTGTTCAAAATAAGTTACAATCAGGGTAAAGTACGTATATTGCCTTAATATAGTGTCTGTCAACCATTTTAAAGTCCTATTATACTTTAGCGACGTTCTAGCTATACAATGACACACGACCATTCGGATCTCCTCGGGCAATGAATAAAATACAATATGATTCCAGAGAGAATTGTACGAGGTTCTCAGAAAGTTGCACGACCTGCCTTGTATGTTTATCGGGTAAACTTGAACTGGTCACACAGCCTCATTTTTGGTTTAAGATCTGCAATTACAATTAATCTTTTGGAGTAGGGCAAGTGGTACCTGTCTAGGTAAACTGAACCTAGACTAAACATGACCTTCACCTGCTACTGGCGAAACTTCAGGTTGCCAGTAAGTTCAACTCAGTTGGATGGTATCTTGGGAAACACTAAAAACGGGTTCCCTGACAGTCTGTAGTTAATACAAGAGAAAACTGTCTGTAATTTACTCTTTACCTCTGGGAAAACACGTTTTTAAAACTTCATTTTGGTCAACATGACAATTTCAGATTTTCATGAAAGTAGGCTCATAAGAATCGCCTTGTGAAGCAGATTTCAAATATGTATGAGTCTTATAAGGTCGTAAGTAGTAGTTACGACCTTCTAGTTCTAAGCCATCGATTTGCATGGTCTAGGTTTGTAGACGCTTATTTGAGCGAAGAACAGACAAGGAGTTTTGGAAGAGGCTAACGTGGTTTTCTGTATTCTCTGGGAGAATTTTCTTTCATTTTATTAGCCCTTGATTGGGTAGTATATTGGACAATATTATATTGTTTTGAGGAACGACATGAGACATACTTAGTTCTTTGAATATTAAATACATCTCCGAGCCAGAGATATATGTTTTACCGGTAATTCAATCTCATCCTTTGAATAGGGACACGCTTGCTGACAAAAAACGCTCTCAGTATTTCGTTGACAAAACGAATTAGTCTCAAGGATGACCCGAAAATACAATTAAGGATGACCGACTTCGAACCGTAATTTAGAAATGTCATTAACGACATTTCCGCCTCGATTGGAGAAGACAGAACATAAACGTATTTAATTAATGAAAGAGTACTAGTCACGATATGTAAGTACGTACGATTAAGCCCATACACATAAGTTGCCATTTCGTCAATAATCTTGATAATAATAATACAAACATAGATTGGGGTGTGGGGGGGGGGGGGCAAAGAAAAAACTTTAAAATCACAACTGAACGCGAATATGAACATAACTTTGAAAGCCAATGTTCCAGGTGTCAAAACGTCGAAAGTCCAAGTTCAGTTATAACTTACGTGTTGCATTCAGTTAGAAAAAAGCGGAAAAAACGGGTTAACACAATGGTCTAGTCTCTGCTGTAGAAACGGCTTCAATATCTTAGACTAGTTTAGCAGGTAGTCGAGATATACTAGTACTTAATGTATAAAATGACTTTACCTTTCCACAATCCCCGGAACCCTTCCTTTCTATATATACTTCCGTATGCCTTAAATACACCAGTGTATGGTTTGGGTCCGGGCAGGGCACCAGCGGCTTGCATTCTTATCTTTACAACGTCCGTCGGCTGGGCAACACTTACACACATGGCACCTGTGGTCAAGCCCGACAGTATCCGAATGAAGAAATGTGGAGACGAATTTCTATCTGTAACATTCATGCATAATTTAAGTGAGGTTTGGTAGATCTATTTTCATATGATATTCGTACAAAACGTTGAGTTTTTAATTTGTGTTATAATCTCCATATGAAGAGAGCGGAAATTTTGACGAGGGCCTCGATCGTCTATTGGCATAATTAAACAGCTGATAGCATGTAAATATGAATAACCCTGGTTGATCTCGAGGTGTACTACAAACACAAACCTTAAAGTGTATAGAGCTCTATTCTAACAGTCATTTAATGTCAAAATATTTACTTGCATTGTTTTAAGTATGATACTAGACTACCTTAATTCCAAATTAAAACTTTGAATGAGTTTTGTGTACTTTGATACAATCGTCGAAAAGTAGACGATTTAAATTATTTCATAGGGTGTTCTAGAACACTTTTATATGAAAATGGACAGTTCGCATGTCGAATAAATCACAGAGAAAGTTTCTGTTAAAACTGAAGCGGAAAATGATCTAATGGATATGAAAGCATAATTGTTTTTCAGTTTTTGATTTTTTTAAAAAATATTGTCCGATATAGCTCTAAACTACACTTTAATCTACACTTTAAACACCGATATTGTTAGAATAACTCGCGACAATTTATGTATTTTACTAAAAAACAAACTTGTAATATATTCCTACATAGAAGTCACTGCAGAAACAGGCATCGAAAAAGCATTACCGACTAAATGAAAAAGAAGCCATAACTACATGTACTCCATTGCCGACTTCAAACCAATCCAATTAATCATTTCCTAACATAAAATGACAGTAGTGCAGATGTCAGCGTTGAGAATACATAACATCACATGAATTTCCTTGTAATCGGGTTAGTATAGCCAGTACATATAATCTTATACGTAACATGTGTGGTATAAGGTAAACTACATAAGCTTGTTTTTTTCCTATAATTTGATGCGTATTTTGCGCTTTTAGTCTCATGTGATATATATCACTCGTAAGCAATTGATACATTTATTTTAAACTTATATCCATTGACAACTCGTGATAGACCCTCTATATATTTTCAAAAGACAAAAACTAGTGTTATACACTCATAAACGAATCAAGTTCCCCTTCATATTTCAGTTAATGGCCTACTTCACCTTGGACCATTTGTTGTTCATCCTTACAAAACTGTACTATAACCCTTGTAAGAAGACTATTTTAATAAAAAAATAGGACTGTATCTATTACAAAAAGAAAGAAAACAACAACAGTGCAATACATTTATGAACAAACCAAGTTCCCCTTCATATGCCCGATAATGGCTTACATGACTCATATCATAATTGACCTATATATTTCAATTAGGTAGTATTTTGGAATTATAAAGGTCAAGGACAGGACACCACCTTATTACTTGCCGAGTTTCGTAAATTCTCAACAGTCATCATGATCTAGGAGGCACGAGCTTATCACTAACAGTCATTTTAAAGTCAAATGAGAACGGTTTGTCAACATTAGCTCGTCCGTCAGGTAAAGTATGTATATCTAGGTGTAACTGGATATACCCGAGTTAACGGTAAGCCCCGCTGTTCATTCGAATGGGATAGTTCCCTCATTAGTATTACTTATTGAATCGACTATACGTTGTTTATGAACCAAAGCAAGTATAATCATTCAATGCGAAAAGTTACGACAGAATGTCCCAAGAGATCAGCGGCCGACTACCAGTATCAGTATTTACACAAGAAATATTCTTATTTTTTCCCCTTGAGACCAGCGTCCGTATCGTTAGACACACTAACTATACATAACCCTATCTTGTCCCCTTGAGACCAGCGTCCGTATCGTTAGACATACTAACAAGACATATCCCTATCTTTTCCCATTGAGACCAGCGTCCGTATCGTTAGACACACTAAATAGACATAACCCTGGGTTAAGTAGAGACCCGTCTACTGGGTTAAGTAGAGCCCCGTCTACTGGGTTAAGTAGAGCCCCGCCTACTGGGTTTAGTAGGTCCTACTTGTATGTTTTATGTACATTATATACTGTTTTAACCATGTATTAGTCCTGATTGTACAGCACTTTTGAACGTGTGTATACATGAAAAAAGGGCTATATAAATATGGTATAATAATAAAAAATAATAATAACCCTATATTTTCCATTGAGACCCGCGTCAGTATCGTTAGACACACTAACTAAACATACTCCTATCTTTTCCCCTTGCGACCAGAGTCCGTATCGTTACACTCACAAAAAACTAACGTTAGAAATAACCATAATCTTCCACTTGAGACCAGAGTCCGTATCGTTAGACAAACTAACTAGACATAATCCTATATTTTCCCCTTGATACCAGAGTCCGTGTCGTTAGACAAACTAACAAGAAATACGGTCTCCCATAATGCTTGTATCACATGCAACATAATGCCACTCCGACATTCAATATACGGGTCCATGACAGCTATCTCGTGCTAAGGTGGCACATAATGTGTGTTGCTTGTTTTTGAACAATAACAATCTAAACTATGACGTCAGTAAAATGACACATATGACGTCGCGTCACAAGTTGGAGCTAGTTTGCGTAACGTCAAACGCCGTTATTTTAGCTAAATATGATCGGCGTTAATTTACCGTATTATTGTCATTATAATTAAATCCCGGACGCACAATTACACCAAGGTTAGCACACTATTTGAGTTCTAATGTGTATTGGGGGCACATCCCAAGAACGGCAGAAATTAACTATGGAAAAATAAATGACAATTTACAACAATGAAGCGATAATTTAGCGACAAAAATGGTTGATTGTAAATAACCACATGTACAACGCCTTTGTTGTTGTGCTATACTTTGCACACATGCATGTGTTACGAGTTACGACTGAGGAAAACAATTATATCATTCATAAATTAAAAACATACTAAAATGCATTTAACAAAAGTATACTAATAATATATGTACAAGTACAGTAGATCCACATATAACTTATTTCAAATAATTTCTAACCTATCTCTATATTTACATGTACATATCCAGTAAAAAGTATGGTTGTAAATATAATATTTTCCATTTAAAACTCTCCTTTCAGCGTATTCATCAAATGAATGATGTTTTATAAAAGGGTTACGCATATAACTAATCAATGACATGCAAAAAGAAGTTGTACTTGTAGAATAAACGAAGCGTTTTAAGCAGACATTAACGTCAGCGTCGCCTAAAACGTGCCGTTGGACATTTCTGTGGACATGGATTATTACGTACCATTTTATAATCCTTAGAGTAATTAACATCATATTACGTGTATAGATTCAGAAGAAAAACAATATTTTATTTTTTCAGTCGTTTCCTTGCAATTCACAAAGCATAAAACATAAAGAAGAAACGAAAATTACGGTTAACATAACGAACGTATTTTTGACGCAAATGGGACATTTCTGTGGACATAGAAATACAAGGAAAAATCATTGTTTATGTCATTTTATCACTTGCGTTTTCACACATTTTTTTCTAGGAAAAAACAATACTTGAGTATTTTAATATTTAAAACGTGCGTTGAAAATGATAGGCGTAATTCACATTTTAAATTCTTACTTTTAGTCGAAACGCTATTTTTTTTCGAAATCTCTACATCAATTTTTTTTTCAAACCATGTTTATTTTTCAACTTCCGGTTCCGTAAAGTGAATCTACGGAACTTATATGTGAAGCACATGGTTTAAATTCTTGTCACGCAAAATTTTAACGTTTTTTGGCGTAAAAGTATTGACGAAAATTAGGTTTTAAGGTAACTGCTCGACAAAATATGTTACATCTCTACAACGTGTTTTTTGTTGCTTTTTAGTATTTCAAACAAACTGACGTCTTAATCATTTATGATTTTTAAAGGAAAACTAAACATTTGTGTAAAACATTTGTTTCTCTTTAAAATGGTGTATAACAGTATATAGTTACGCGACGGGTGAACAACAGAATCACTTAAAAAGAAATAAAATCGCCACAAAAGTAAAATAGCTCCAACTTGTGACGCGACGTCCATGGCAATTACGGACGTTATCCGCTAAACTGAAAGTGGGGTTAGGGAATAGCCTAGTGATTTTGTACAAGGTCTGCACGCATTGCAACAACACGATCTTATTCTGCTCACAAACTGTGTCCTTCCTTTGATTTCATGTGTTCTTATATGTTTTCCTTAGAAAACTTATTAATCCATTTTGAGGCGCAACTTTCTTAAGTGTAACGTTAGTCATACATAACATGCGGAATATGAGCATTATTTACACATTACTTCTCATCAAATACTGTCTTTCCAAGTCAATAGAATTATGTTAATACTGAAATCATCTTAATGTAATCGAAAAACCAAATGCGGCAATTCATATCTAAGCAACTATATTTCTTATACTATAAATAACGCCTTTTCGTACTCAAATGTATCCGACCCATGTTTTTGTCCCAAGTAAAACACCGATGAAATTGGGAATATTTCATTAACATTAATGTCAATAAATAAAAATCAACCCACCAGCACCAAATAATTTCTGATAATGTGCTTTAACGTCGTCATAGAAACCAAGTCGTATTGAAGAGAAGCACATTTGTCGCTGTAGACCCGCCCCTAATCCAGAATATACAGCACGTGGTCCCTCGTTTCGGCAGATAGATTGTAGGGTACCCAGCATACCCGGAGATTTGGTTGGTAATGTGGAGTGTCTTATATAATCACCATTGATTAAAAGCCGCATAGTTTCAGTTATACTCGGGTTACTGGAGTTTCTTATCTGAAAGATAAATAATTGCTATATACATTTTGTTTTTTAAGTTTTGAACGTGTTGCCAAGGGTTTCTGCATCCGCCTTTAGAGCAGGAGATCAAAGGTTAGAAATCATGTAGGTATTTTATCATCGTTCGTTGCGGGTGGAGTATACACATGTAGACTCTTGTTTGGAAAACTACTTGCGAACAAAGGCCACAAACACCTGTCAGTATAGAACACCAATTGACATTACTCCAGAGCAGAGATCGCTCCGCCTGATTGTTTGTCGAACGTTGCGTGGCGAAGGTTTTGAAGTTTTATTCATTGGACCATATGGCACGGTACTAATTTACCATTAAAATGTTTTAAAGGGAATACATATAATGGCAACTGGTGTAATGTCATTTGTATCTGCAATAAGTATACGATTCCAGTAATGAGAGTGAGCAGAGAAACTTCATATTACCAAGCCGACAGGTTTATACTATAGTATCTCCAATAAAAAATGCCTTTGCACATTTTCAGGAAATTATTTATTCTATTTCGCTATTATGGCCAACAAGTGCATTAAAAAACTTATTCCAGACAAATTTTCTTTCAGTGTACCAGGAAGACTATTGACAACAAAGTTGTTATATTGTGCCTCAGTGCACCTACCCTAAAACATAAAAAGACGGACTTCCGTGTGCGACGTCTATATGATGTAAATGTAATTATTGTTATGACGTACCTGTAGTCGGACCTTGGCTGTATCTAGAGGAAATGTGATCAGATCTGCCATGCACGCGGCTACTCCTGCACTGAGTAGCTTGTTACATAACGAGTAGTCCTCGGGTCCAGGACGGTGACGGTACGGCTGTGAGCTACTCGACGTCATGGCTTAAATAAACACCCTCTCATCTGAGTCCTACAAGTTAATAAGTAAATACAAATACATGTCGTTTGTATAGCGCAAAAATTATGAAATCATATTCTATTGCGCTTCACAATTATATACATTCACCTAAAAACATTCAATTTAAAACCTGGATTCTAGAAACTAGATTTAGTCATATGATAAAGAGCACCCTCATTGCCGATGAAACTACCTGTACAAATAAGTTTTCAAATATGCTCTAAACCTGGTTTCACTTTTGATGTCTTTGAGATAGTTTGGTAGATCGTTCCACATAAACATGAAAGATCTGAATATACATTACTTAATGTAACTCTATTGAACAACACTATCTGTGTGTTGTAAATGTTGGCCACTGTACAGAGGCTGTTGTTCTTCAGAGGTTAATATAGCAACATAGGGTAATATTGCATGGTATAGAGAGGTTGATGCTCTACAGAGAGCCGCGCAACAGAGGCTGTAGTTGAGGTACAATAAATAAATAATATATTGTGAGCTAGTCGACGTATACAGTATGGATCTAACGACTATAACAACGAATAATTTTGTCTATTTATTGTAACCAACGTTTCGGCTTTACAGTTAAGTCAGGGTTTAAAACATGAAAAATGAAAAGGAGTACGTATACAGAATGCTTCCCTAAGTACTAAATAGTGGATCCTTATGTCATCCTGGGGCCTTATTCAACAACGTGGTAAGTCTAAAACTCAGACTTAGACTTAACATTGTCATTATTCATAATTACTGCCATTTCTTTGAAATTAGATTTAACCTTATGAAATTTTATCTGACTAGTTGATGTTACCCAATAAACATGTATACTAATTTGTAGAAAAAACGGTACATTTATAACAACAAAAGATCGAATAGAACATTTGACAATGTTTGAGACTTACAACGTTGGTGAATAAGGCCCAAAGAGTACTATTGAAGTAAACACTCAACAATAAGACCACGTTTGAGGCCCTTATAACTGATCTCATTATTAAATGCACTGGATATCAAAAGAACACAATTTTAATAAACAACAGTGTTTTTACTTTTTTCTTAAATTAGGGAGTTTTTTTTATACAGTATGTGTTTTACGTGAGCTTGTAAAGAATATCATTAAACATATAACATCAATTATGCAATTAAACATTTAACATCAATTAAGTTCTAGTAATTAAACCAGGCAATGTTTCTGTTCAGTTTTTACTCTTAGCAGATGGAGGTAATGTTTAATTAATACTATAAGGAAGAGAAACAAAAATTTAGAAATTCTTCAAATATTTTTTTTTTTGGTAATTGAACATGATCGGCAGTGAATAAATGCATAAAAGACTGCACATAATACCCGCATACATTCTGTGCTTCATTTTTTACGTCATATAGCCAATTATGGTAAAACAACTAGAATTATAAATTAATGCGATAAATCTAGATCGAGAGAATACATTATTAGAAACCAACTTTCCACGATGAAAAATTGTAACTTGCGCTGTGCAAAACATTCGCTTTCATTTGCATAGATCTGTTCTGATCTAAACTTGAATCTTGCACAATATGAATACATAATAATGACGATTCAACTATCGATCTAACAATTCTTTGAAGATAATGGATCCTTGGAGTTTTGTGAAAATGTGCATAGTTTGTAAATACCAGGATATTGGCGATGAATGCCATTATGCAGATGCATGAGTAGTATTTGACAAGATTACATCTTCACTATGGTTACATATTTCTTCTTGTCACAACACATGTGGTACTCCGATATTGGACTACGTACACGACACAAAATGATGCCATCAAATGCACTCCGTGAATTGTGATTGGGCGCATTATGACTTACAGCTAAACTAGGATTACAATTCTACTCTTCCACAACACAGATGGGCTGAAAGACACTACCCCGGACAATAGTACGGAACAAGACACGAAGACAGTTTGAAACTTCCACGAAGTCTAGATAACCACCACTGTTACCATGGCATTTCACCAACTGTATCTGAACGAGCCCACTAATTCGTGAGAAGTGCTTATTACATAAGTCATTATAGTATAATAATAATAAAGTTCATGTATTTTGAAACGGAAACTTGGCGTTGAATTATAAATTATGTGACGTATTGATCACTGGCACCCGAACACCAAACTGTGATTCAAATTATATGTCAACATAAGTTTTAAGCCAATAAAATCCAATATGTGTAATATATATATACAAATGAACGGGGCCTTGTCAATAAATTTGCGTTTTGAGTTTGTGTTTTGATTTTGTTGGCTTAAAACGTATTTTGACATATAATTTAAACCAGAGTTTGGTGTTCTGGTGCCAGTCGTATTGATCTGCTTCGGGGCGATGTAGGACAAAGGCTGACGTATGTGGTTTTATGCTACCACCAACAAGCTCATTCATACACACATAACCACTATCAATGTATATTAAAATGTAACATCCTAGAGCATGCTTTTTGATTTATGTTACTGCAAAAATGGTGTTCTACCTTAGACCGTTCGAATCTACACGTATAGTGCTAAATGCTAACCAATCCAAATAGGACTAAATATGATTAACTAGTACAGAGAAACATAAAGTCATCAATCTTAATTAGTAAAAATGTATTTGCATACAAGTATTTGAAGTAATTCCTATAGTCCAAACTGTAGCAATATTTATGGTTGATTCAAAGATCTCTGTCACAACCGCGTAAACAAACATTCAACATGGTTGATTATTACAGGTATGTCAGGAATAAATTCTACAATCACTAATACACCTTAATGATTAAAAATCTAATGGTCCTTCATCGTAGTGGTTATACTCATTGCAATAAGCTATTCAGAAATGGAGCATTCTGGCAGTTTTGACAGACATCTTTGAATCGAATTTAATAGAATATTCTGTTTAATGATAACAAAAATGAAAATTTGTTACTTTTATTCCTACGAAAGAAGTTATCCCTGAATACATTCACTGTCTGAAGTGAATACACTGTTTATGTGTACTCCTATGATACTAAAAGTAAATACAATGATGTATATATTCTACTGCAATATGCAATAAGACACAATAACAACTAGCGTACGATTATATATTGGGTGACAAATCAACAATGTTATTGACCGATGACAATTCCGCAAGAGTTCTCGTTATGTATTGTACATTCCTTTATGTTTGCGGTAAAACAATTTGATAATAAAAAATGACATTTTACGTGCATTGATGTACTAATAATGCATTTTGCATTACGCTGTTGAGCGTGGAGCGGTGATTAAAATGATTCTGATATTCCATTCATTTTCGTTGTCGATTCAGATTTTGTTTATTATAGCATTAAATTTATTTCAAAAACTGCTCACGAAAAAACCCGTTGGTTCTTCATTTTGACTTTGTCACCGACAGACGACATAATGACTTGAAGAAATAAATCAATTCAAATGGCATTCCAATATACATTGTACTTTGCATTTTGGCATTGTTATGTGTAACCTTTAAGTATGGTCCAATGACCTTTGGTATTCTACATTAACTACCGAGCTTTATCTAATTGAAATTATATAGACCACAAAAACGACTGTGTTTATAGTATGAAATATGTTTTTCGTTTGCTAAAGGTTAGTATGTATAACGTTCCTTTTGACAAAAATCGGACTTTATACCGAACCGACATAAATTCATATAATAAACTAGTAATTTATGTCTTTCCCGAAGTTCAACGATGTAACGATTACGTAGAGCTCCTCAGGAAAAGTACAGAACACTTTGACAGAGTATAATAATAAGTACACACGATAAAGGTACAGTCTTCTTTAAAGTTTCTGTTGATATACTAGTAATAAATATAATAATTAAAGTTGTATTTGCAATAGGTCAATTTCCTTAATGTGTATAGAGCTTTATCTAACGGTCATTTAATGTCAAAACAATTACTTGCATAATTTTTAGTATGATACTATCTTAATTGCAAATTAAAACTTTGGATGGGTTCCGTGTACTTTGATTCGATCGTCAAAAAATAGACGATTCTTATAATTTCAACCGTCGATTTAGGCTGTTCTAGAACACTTTACGGTATAAAAACGGACTATTCACATGTCCAATAAATAACAGAGAGAGAGATTCTGTCAAAGCTGAAGCGAAAAATGATCAAATGGGTATGAAAGCATAATAGTTATTTTTTTCAGTTTTTGAATTTATCTTCTTTTTTTTTAAATTATCTTCAAATATAGCTCTATACACTTGAACATTCGACGTTAACGTTAACATAATGTAAAACGTTTTTAAAAATGAAATTGAAGATGAAACAGCTAGTATTTTTGTTATAAAATTCGTTATTGATATAATGTTCTGTGATTTAATATTATATTCACAACACAACTTTCAAAACAAAATTACAAACGATCTAATTATATACCATGCAATGCAGCATTTTTATACATGTACCACATGCAATATTTTGTGAACAATTATAGAAGGATGGCATCCCTTTTGCCAGGCGTCTTCTTAACAATTTCTCCTCTTCTACCTACTATATCGCTGGCTTAGAACAAGATGGTCGTAACTACCGAATCGATATATTGAGAAAACAAGAGAAAACTGTCTGTAATTTACTCTTTACCTATGGGAAAACACGTTTTTAAAACTTCATTTTGGTCAACATGACAATTTCAGATTTTCATGGAAATATTATCATAAGAATTGCCTTACAAGTGAAGCAGATTTCAAATATATATGAGTTTTATAAGGTAGTTACGACCTTCTGTTTCTAGGCCATCGATACAGTATATTGCCTAACATCTCTTACTAGAGTGTTTCGGACATATCATGCGCTTTCTAGACTCCTTGATTGCTTAACGAATCCATTATACCGCGCCAATACATCCTCTTGGTTTCTAACCCGTTCAATTCTAATTGAGTGGGACGCACTTTATTTAAAAAGTTAGAAATGATCAAGCGTTCCGGTCGTGTGTCAAACTAGGGATACCAGATTCCTAGTTTCGCAGTCAAGAGCATTAGGCAGTCTACCACCGCGTCACTTTATGTTCTCAGTAAAGACCATGTCACACAGTGGCGAGTTCGGGCTTCGAGTTCTGTACGAGTTGTGGCGATTTATAACTCGCCTAAATGTGCCCGAGTTGGTCCAGGACGGTTTTCAAGGCGACATGTGTTCGAGTTCTCTTCGACATTTACACGACATGAGTACGATAATAACACGAGTTTAACCGAGATATATACGACATCTGTTCGACAATCGGAGACATGTTCTCGAGATTTGTACGAGTATAGACGAGTATGTACGAGTCTGCATGTGTTGTGTCGGGGTGATGACGTAGGGTGTCGTATGATCTCGCCGAATGTCGAGCAGATGTCGTTGACAAGTCTCCCCAACTCGCCGCAAACTCGTGTTATGTCGCGGAACGACTTTATTTCGGCGACATGCTACGACAAGGGGCGACATGTCAACGAGATGTGTGCGACAGTGCGCGAGATTGTTAAGGCAGTTCCTCGACATGTGTACGAGAAGTAAACTTCGGCGAGAAGCGGCGAGAATTTTAAACCGTTTAAAATTCTCGCCGCACACTGGCGAGTACTGGCGACATGGGGAGAAATCTCTGCGACAAAGAACGACATGCGTACGATATTTACGCGACACTGGGCGAGTTGTTGCGAGTTGTAACTCGTGACAACTCTTGGCACCAACTCGCCACTGTGTGACAGGGTCTTTAAATACATACACAAAACATAATATATTACGCATTTAGTACGGCACATTTTTACAACAAAACGTATTTCGAGATTGTTGCATTTTCTGTTATTTATAACATGTGATGATTTATTGCTACTTCCATTGAAATAGAGCATCAGTATATCAGTTAGTGTCGATTACAATATCGTTTGATGTTCATAAGAATGTAAACTGAATATAAATACACAAGCAGCAATTTATGCAATCAAATCTTAAACTACCGATAACGATGTAACACATTTCGCAAATGTCTTATACATAGCCGAACCGGAAACGATATGGCGACAACGGTAAATTTTCACTGATATTTATTTGACGGGGTTTGATTTCGCGGTTTAAAAGTTATCTTTGAATGTCTCGAAATTACGTCTTCTCATATTTTACGGAGTACAGCAATTACGTAACTCGCAACATAAATCAATTCAGAAGTACATACATATATCATTCTATTACCTACGGATCATTTGGATCTTCTTGTTTTGATAAGACTCATTTCAGAAATCTTAGATGGGATACGTTACTTAAAATGATATAAATAATTTGACGGTTCAGGTATGAAAATAAACGAGAACATCCTACTTTTTGCTTTCTTGGATAATTATATTAATTGCTGTTCTAATATAAAGAGATGAAGTGAAAAAACTTGGGACTCAGAGATTGATTTGATTGACTTACATCTTGTCAAATCAATGTTCTTGCTAAAGAGGTAGTAGATATAGACTATGTGCAGAAGTAAATATATTTATCAAATGATTGATTTCCTTGCTAGTGTTAAGAACTCCAAGCCGTTGTATCCAGGCGATATAGATAGAATTTAGATAAATTCTTTATTATATACTACGGGTTTTCATAGTTCATTTCTTAAATATACCTACCATATACTATTTGAGTATCTAGGTCCCAGTCTGTAGAGCATCTCTATAAAAGCTCCCGTCGAGTGGAACCACCGTCTTCTGAATGCTGGAAATATATGCTTAAAAAATACCAACATTAGACTATTATAAATATCCCAAGGTACGTTTTATTTGAAAATTATTCTTCAGAGTGATTTAAACACATCCGTGTCTCAGAATAAACAATAATTTTTCATTTTGTGTTTCGAGTTCTAACTTTTTCTGATAGAAAAGAGTTCGACACAGCGAAAACGAAACTTTTTTCTCCATGTAATTTGCAGGATCCTGCATTCTGGGGGACATTATCGTAAAGTTTTGAGACAGAGGTGAGATACACTAGGTGCGATTCCCTAGATCGATTCGAATAAATTCCTTGGTTCGTTAACGTACCCGGTGTAAAGCACTGATACACGCGAGACTACCTCTGGGTTTCCTACCAGTTTATCTCTAATGGGATGGGAAACACTAAATAGCGTTTTTTCAATAACAAAGTGCCCCGGCCGAGGATCGAACCAGGGACCTCTCGATCAAGAGTCAATAATTTTATCCACTGGACCACCGTGCTACAACTCATTGACAAAAACAATGGCGTTCGTCATTATAACAATGTACACAAAATGATAAAATAATACATGCATGCATATGAATTATCTCTTTATGACATTTACAGGATCCAATCGGTCAATAAAATAATGTTAGTTCAGCATAATCACAATCATAAAACCCTAACGCAAACAAGTTACTAAATAACGACCTTCATGTTCACATGCAATATTCGAACAATTTGAAGATAAAAAGGAAGATAATTGATAACAAATATATGACAGATATAAATTCATAATTATGTGACGAGTTTCTTCCTCCAAGTAAGTTGAAAACACGCCACTAAACTGTTCTCCGGTGAAAGTGATCTTTATCGTAAATAAAACACACACAAAACTAAAATAATTTATTTGAATACTTACATTTTGTACAGGGACGGCAACTAAATAAAAATAAATCTACGTTTCACATGTTTAATTTGTCAACACGAGCGACTATGCACGTAGCGCCGATGAAACGCGTTGTTAAGGCGTACAATGACGTCGTCAGAGTTTAGATGACGTAATATGAAACGTCGTGTTTATGACGTCACTACGTAACGTATTTTAACGTCATAATAATATTATGCTACTTCACATTCTAGCAAAATTGAGAATCAGACAGGCCACAACTAACACAATTAATAAAACATGACTTTGATGTCTATGTTAGAAAATCGCATTAAATGTCAAATTTAATTATCCACTTTAAGAAAACAAGTTGTATTTTGTTGTTATATAGAAAGACTGTTCGTAGTCGTTATGTGTGTATCGATGTAGTATGTTGACAGTTTCTGTAACAAGGTTGGGAGCGGTGGCCTAGAGGTCGGGGCGCTTCGGGATTGAGAGGTCCCGACTGCAACCCCCGTCTGGACCACTGGTTAATTTTTCTGAGCAAGAATTACTTGCATATTCCATTCCATCAAGGTGCACATTGGTACATGCAAGGGCAGTGATTATTCCCGGGCGCCGCAGATCGATGTTGGCTGCTACACCCAAGGTTGTATATTTTAATAGGTAGTACAATGATCAGGGGAAGTTAAAGAGTCAAAGGGTGGTTGAGCGACTAGAAAGCTGAAAACAGCCCTCGATAATTGGTAGCTTAACGTAACTTGTAATATAAGAATGAAATAAGGAAATGAAGATAGGATACCTAGTACATAACATAGCATTTCCCTGACATATGCGTCGGCGTGGGTGTACATGTCCATGAAAATGGCAAACTACGTCATAGAGAACACACTATATGAATAATGAAATTCGATTATGCAACACATATCTACTACAACTGTACAAATATTGTTTATGATCAACAAATCAGAAATCATATCACACGAGGCTTGCTCAAGTGTTTATTGTCTGATATAGTCAAGGGAAGGACATCACGTGATCTGACCAATTTGTACACTCATTGAGAGAGTTTCCTATTCCCTGGCACGCATACACTATACATGCACTTATACGGATTTATTCAGCTTGTCGACATTCTTTTGTGCTACTTTGTTTTATCGACAAAGTGACATCAGACTTCACTCAGCGGAAATACTAGTAAGCCTTTTCCAAGAATTTCAGTCGTAGCATTATTATAATAGCTCCAACTTCCAGAACATTTAAAGTGACGATGTATGCCAACATAATATCGTTTTATAAGAAAATAGCGACTTAGCAACTTTTGGGTGTTCAAAAGGGAAATCGAAAACAGTCATTCAAGGTATTGATATCTACGAAACCGTAAGTCTGCACCACGACCGTGTTGGTTATAGTTATTGTATTTTCTGTGACTCAGTCATAAATATTATAAAGATAAAACCCCTAGATCTTCTATATACATAAAGTTAGTCACTATGTTACCATGGTAGCCGCATGTTAACAAATACCAAATACAATTTAGCTGATGCGATGACGTCATTAATAACTAAAAGCTTTTAAGAAGATAAGCTAAAATATAGATGTACATTAACACAAACTACATTTTGTAATTTGATCTTGTTTCCAAACCAGAACTATAATAGTCATATGGTAGTCATTAACTCAATGGTCGTTATGTCCCGATGGACCGTTTACATTCGCACTTACGATTTAAAGGGACCAGAGGTAATAAATAATATAGGAAAATGGAGATTTGGCCAGAGTAGGATTCTTTCTAGATATGAATTATCTGAACATTCTCTTGGAATAAAAAAGTTGAATTATGTACATTTTGTATAGTACATGTACTCATTTTCGACTCGAAGTCGGTGATGTGTCGTTAAAATCGACCAGAGATTATGAGCTATCTTTTTACTACAGTTATAATTTTTACTTCCATTTATATGTTCTTGCGTCCTTAACTAGAAATTACTTCACATACACACGGTTTGTCAAAAACAATATCCGAGTTTAGAAATATAAGCACAGTTACTATCAAAAGTTGTGTGACATCAGTGAGTTGGATACAATGGGGAGAGGTGGCCTAGAGGTAGTGCGCGCGCTTCGGGATCGAGAGGTTCCGGGTTCGACCCCCCTCTGGACCAGTGGTTAATTTCTATGAGAAAGACCAACAGCTCCACTCCACCATGGTGTAAAATGGTACCTCTGAGGGCAGTGTCTATTCCTGGGCGCCACAGATCGATGTTGGCTGCCACACCACAGGAGAGAAATAGTCTCCACAGAGAGACACGAGTGTAGGTTTACATATGTAGCCCAATGACCAGGGGAAGTTGAAATGTCAAAGGGTGCTTGAGCGGCCTAACAGCTGAAAAGAGCTCTAGAAATTTGGTAACTTAACTTTTTTTCTTATCGAATTGAGACAGACGGTGAACACCAAACAACATCGTCTCTGAATAACACGAACATAACAGAAGTTTATTTTTGATTTGTGCGTACAGCATCTCATCGCAATACAAGCAATAGTAATTTTATATGTGCACGATGACACACTCGTATATCAGAAATATGTAGATGGATATGTAACGATATGTATTATAAATATTTGCTTGTACAGGTTTTGGAGAATGGACATGAACAGAATATTACAGCAGTACAGTGAATTGACAATACTATTATATGTCTTACTGAATTCATATCTGTATTCAAATGAAGCGGTTGTTTGTATGATACTCTGCTATTTGATACATGTGTTTGATACATTTTAACAATATCGATGGCTTAGAATTAGAAGGTCGTAAGTGCCACTGATGATGATTCGTACATATTTAGAATAACCATCACAAGGCGCTTCTTATGAGCCCATTTTCATAAAAATCTGAATTTGTCATGTTGAACAAAATAAAGTTGTAAAAGTTTGTTTTACCATAAGTAAAGACTTAAATATCGATTTGGTAGTTACGACCTTCTAATACTAAGCCATCGATATATACAAACCGAAAAAGCTTTCGTGCTGCAGACCAAATAGGTCATCCGGAGACAATAACGGTGTCAACCCGCACTGTAACGCATCGTTCAGTCACTTGAGGTCACCCTTTTGGCATGTCTTTTTGAAACTAGGTAATCCAGCTTTGTTACAGCTGAAACTTGGAAATTGCATTTTCTCGTTAGGTTATGTTTGGGTATTGCTCCGTGTATTTGTGTTATGTAATGTTGTTTTTGTTGTCTGTGTTCGATGGGTAAGTAGGGTGCTGCCTTCTCTGTCCGAGTTCCTCATATCTTTTTTAATTGACGTAGACTCTGTGCTTGCCTACCAGTAGGTAGAATCCCTGTCCCGCTCCCTCACCTGGGGATGGCGCCGTGGTTGGAATCGACTGGTACATTGCAGGAAAGTTCAGTTTTATTATTCAATTTAAAGCAAATGTTTGGAAGAAATACATAGCGAAATACGCAATATAATTTGCCCAGATATTTATATGGTGGATCTGATTACAGAGTTGTTTGACGGAAATGATTATTAAATGCGTTTCAAATCAGGAAATGTGACTGGATATGTTTTAAAGTGAAATCAAACTACACTTTTGAGATTACTATCTACCCACATTTCTGTGTTACACGCAACCGATCTACCGATAACGCGCAAATGTTCCTGAAAAATAATTATAACTGGTCGTACAGATGATATAAACAAATCAAAACAGAAAATTGTGGATCTCATTAAAATTGATACATGATTTCCAATGATAATCTGACGTCTGAATGCAGTCGTTTAATGGCAGTCCGGAAAACCTGGGCTGGACGCATGGACTGGACTCGTGGATTGGAAACGTGGACTGGACTCATGGACCCAAATACCTGACCTTAGACATTGCCCTAACAGCACTTTAAGGTTATGTCCTTCTGGAATATTATTTTAAAGGTATGGTCACTTATGGCGGTTTATCTGTCAGCAGAAAATCCCGAGGAGGATATTAACATTAATTCAGACATGAGATTTATTCCTAGACGAACTCCTATAGAAAGTTCAGCTGAACAATTTACAGGTCAGCAAATAAAACCAGGGACATGTATGTCTATGAGCCAGTGATTACAAATCCCAAAGAGATTTAAGTCAATGGTTCACTGCTGCTTGAATTTAATTTTGCTGTTTATATACAGTATGTCGTGCTATGCTTATTTAATATTTATTTTTAAGGTTGGAAACCCTACCGGAAGTGCATAGGATCAAACATTTGAAAAATACAAATAAAGGGTCAGTCATTAGTCGTTTTTTGAAATCAACATTTCTGACACGAGTCTAGAAAACAAAGATTATTTAGCGAGCCTAAGGCGAGCTAATAATTTATTTACATGGCAAGTTTAAGAAATGTTAATCTCAAAGACAATGAATGACGGATTCGTTTTATTACATAAACATAGTTACCGAGTAAAACCAATGTCAAAAATAATGAATTTAAACCGACGCGTAAAGCTTTCGTGCCGAAAAGCTGCTGACATCACACATTCGTTATCAAACATGTTGCAGAACATTTTCCCGTCATTTGTTCTCACATGGAATATCACGTTATTTATGTGATAAATAATAGTCACCCATGTAGGATACACCCTCTTTGTCATTTATATTTACTCATAATTGGTTTCAATGAGATCAGTGGGGTACACGTGGTAATCTGTCATCATCATCAGCCATGTCTTGTTCAAGGGTGTCACAGTGTATTAGGAGTAATGTCAATAAATTACCTTACAAGACACGATGCCTATTTAAACGTCAGTTGTGATTCTGTCAGACTGATCAAGTTTGTAGGTTTTCTTGACATTTCTGTATTTTATGTCTCAAATACTGTAATATATACAAAATTCTAACTAGCTAGTCACGATATTATGGACGAAACCAAATGTCACTTGAACGTGTTGGTAATCAAAGTCGATAAAATGGCTATTATTCTATCTTGTTGGAAGCTCAGCATTGTTAGTTCGCCCAGTGCATTGGATAGGCTCAATATGACCGCAATACTAATGACCAGCGGGACTCAAAACTACAAAGTAATTCCATATACACTGTACAGTGAGACTAGTTATTGGATGATATCAAATGTCATTTTGTATGTTTTTGTAATCAATCTCTTTTAAATGGCATGGATATTGTTCAGCCTTGTTTGACACTTAGTCACATTTGTTAGCTTGCCCAGTGTAAGGATGGTATGACTGGATATTCTCCATATGACTGAACTACTGCTTTCAAATTTCACCATTGCGCACTAGTTGCTTTGTTAAGTACAAATGCATTATTATCCGGTACATCCTCTCTTCAACAATATTTCTAGTATCCTCAATAGATACGTCACTATGTCAACAACCTGATACCAAAATCTAAACCCGACATTCTTCACCGTGTATTACATTACAGACACATGATTAAGAAGCAACAAAAACAATAACATGTGTTGTTTGTTTTCGTGCTGAAATAGCCAAAAAATAAATTGAATTTAAAGAGGATTGGTGAAATAACATTCTTATTCTTCCATTGCTAACTGAAAAATACTTCACTTTTATTGTAACAATCTAAATTATGAAAAATAAATCTTATTGTTTTCGCTATTCATACATTAAGAAAATTCCATTATAGACAAAAGTCAGTATTTTCATTAGACAATTATTCTACATTCTTTGTTTTTCTTAGGCAAAAATACCCTTGAAGTTGTAAAGATACGGGCGCATGTGTCGTTAGGGTTTCTGATGAACATTTCACTCCTACGAGATAAATCTACAGAAACATAAAACTATAGAGTAAAGGAACGGCACTTCGGTTTGTAATTACATGTACTAAATACGTCATATCGTGCCATATTTCCCCTGTTAAAGAACAACACAATTCTCCATGGTCTGACAGGAGCGTGCTCAACTGTCAATCTTTCGACACATTAATTAACATATTATTTACACCAGACACCCTGTTCACCTGCTATGATGATCATCATAATGATTTGTAAAACGTTGAAACATGTACTTTGATAGTTATTGTATAATTTGTAGCACCCACCTGTAGTATTGTTTTTACAGAACTTGCTTTTGTCATCATTCAGTTTTTTGGTAACATGTACAATGCTGATATCACGTTAATGATAAAGACAAAGGATTTGAGTCAATCTACTCGAGAAGCTTACACACAGACCAACATCATTTTTATCTATAACCAGACCATTTAAAAGCACATTTAATTTTCGAAGAGACTATAGTCTGATGCTCAATAGTTTCTTTGTAATAGTAGTCACGAGACAAAACGACTTAACCATAGTCTTTGTGACGTCATACAGATAGTTTGAAGTCACTTGACTCGTTCTCATTACTTGTAAACTCTCGGGAGAGGACGGGTGTTCAAAAAATGGAAAAAAAATCAGGATTTTGTTGTTGAAGTTCGTGAAATTTGAATTTTGTAGTCATAGAAACACTGATCGTATTCGTTATGTGTGTATCGATGTAGTATGTTGACAGTTCCTGTAACAATGTTGGGAGCGGTGGCCTAGATGTCGGGGCGCTTCGGGATTGAGAGGTCCCGGCTTCAACACCTGTCTGGACCACTGGTTAATTTATCTGTGTAAGAATAACTCGCATGTTCCACTCCACCAAGGTGCACATTGGTACATGCAAGGGCAGTGATTATTCCCGGGCGCCGCAGATCGATGTTGGATGCCACATCCACAGGAGGGAAACAGTCTCCCCAAGGGTGTAGATTTTAATAGGTAGCACAATGACCAGGGGAAGTTAAAGTGTCAAAGGGTGGTTGAGCGACTAGAAAGCTGAAAACAGCCCTCGATAATTGGTAGCTTAACGTTACTTGTTATATAAGAATGAAATAAGGAAATAAAGATAGGATACCTAGAACATAACATAGCATTTCCCTGACATATGCGTCGGCGTGTGTGTACATGTCTATGGAAATAGCAAACTACGTCATAGAGAACACACTATATGAAAAATGAAATTCGATTATGTAACACATATATCTACTACATTGTACAAATATTGTTTATGATTAACAAATCAGAAATCATATCACACGAGGCTTGTCCAAGTGTTTATTGTCTGATACAGTCTAGGGAAGGACATCACGTGATCTGACCAATTTGTACACTCGTTGAGAGAGTTTCCTTTTCCCTGGCACGCACTCACTATACATGCACTTATACGGATTTATTCAGCTTGCCGACATTATTTTGTGCTACTTTATTTTATCGACAAAGTGACATCAGACTTCACTCAGCGGAAATACTAGTAAGCCTTTTCCAAGAATTTCAGTCGTAGCATTATTATAATAGCCCCAACTTCCAGAACATTGAAAGTGACGATGTATGCTAACATACTATCGTTTTATAAGAAAATAGCGACTTAGCAACTTTTGGGCGTTCAAAAGGGAAATCGAAATGTGAAAATTATACTCACTTAGGGGTGATAACAGGCAACCAACTATCTACCAAAGGTGCGATGCGTGACGCGTGCAACAAACTGAGAGGCACTTGTCTAAACGTTTTGAATTCAGGAATACACCCGAGCAAATTACACCCACTGACACTAAGAACAATCTACATATCAGCCATATTACCGAAAGCGCTATACGGTTGTGAAACTTGGAACTCATATTCAACAAAGGACATGCTTGTGATTGAACGCGCTCATAGATTTTGCTTGAAACATATCCAACAAATACCTTCGTATATGCATGTAAATTACTCTCTCCTGTGTCTAGACGTGTTACCAATTGAAAACTACATTGATTATAGAAAACTTCTCTTATTTGGACAACTATGTCGTTTACCAGAGAAATACCTAGCGAAAATTATATTCACACATCGACTCGTCCGCTTTATAAACGGTCAGCAACAACATCGAGGTTTTATACAAGACATTAATAGAATTTTAAACAAGTATAACCTTCAAGATGTACTCGGCACATACCTTGAACACGGTGCGTTTCCGCCGAAATCTTCTTGGAAAAATACTTTAAATGAAACGATATTTGTGCAAGTTAAAACAACAATGATGAATAATTTAATGCTACAACATGAATGGCTATATCCTAGCATCTTAACACCGGGAAAGTGGTCAACCCTCTGGACCGTTTCAAGGAATAACAGATATATGAAAATTGTCTGCAATACTCTATTAGTAACAGCGGGTCGCCTTATCACCACACAGTTTGTTCAGCGCTGTAAATTCTGTGATTATTTAGTGAAAAACATAACGGAACATATAGTATGTTATTGCTCCTCTAAAGAGCCAGAGAGACTGACAGTATGGAAAGCCTTATTAAATATACAACTAAATGTGTATCTTAGAGTCATGAACTCTAACAGCATTGATCAATGTAGGCTCATATTGAGCATTTCTACTCAAAACAATGGTAGGAGTCTCAAGCATGTGAACCTTGCTTAATCAGTGTGCACGCTTTTATATTAAGGGTGTGTCTGTAATCTGGGCGTCTGTAGCTTATACTTAACAGTCTTATTTTTCGACTTTCGTTTAAGGCAACTTAGTATTAAGCTTTTAAGAATGACACATCGAAAGAAATATATGTTATACCACTAACTGTATAAACATCGTTAATGTCCAGGTCATTGAATATTGTAATGTTATATATAATTCTTTATTTCTTTGCTATATATGTAACTGTATTGTTATGACAATTATTCGTATCAATTGTATATACATGTAAAACATTTACTGTTGTAATGTCATTGCCTGTAAATATGTTATGATCTGTACAAATGTTCTGCTCTCCTTATTGGAGGAATAAAATATATCTATCTATCTATCATTCAAGGTATTGAAATCGACGAAGCCGTAAGTTTGCACCACGACCGTATTGGTTATAGTTATTGTATTTTCTGTGACTTAGTCATAAATATTATAAATTATAAAGATAAACCCCCTAGATATTATATATATATACATAAAGTTAGTCACTATGTTACCATGGTAGCCGAATGTTAACAAATACCAAATACAATTTAGCTGATGCGATGACGTCATTAATAACTAAAAGCTTTTAAGAAGATAAGCTAAAATATAGATGTACCTTAACACAAACTACATTTAGTAATATGATCTTGTTTTCAAACGAGTACTATAATAGTCATATGGTAGTCATTAACTTAATGGTCGTTATGTCCCGATGGACCGTTTACATTCGCACTTACGATTCGTAAAAAGGGTCAGAGGTAATAAATAATATAGGAAAATGGAGATTGGGCCAGAGTAGGATTCTTTCTAGATATGAATTATCTGAACATTCTCTTGGAATAAAAATGTTGAATTATGTACATTTTGTATAGTACATGTACTCATTTTCGACTCGAAGTCGGTGATGTGTCGTTAAAATCGACCAGAGATTATGAGCTATCTTTTTACTACAGTTATAATTTTATTTCCATTTATATGTTCTTGCGTCCTTAGCTAGAAATTACTTCACATACACACGGTGTGTCCAAACAATATCCGAGTTTAGAAATATAACCACAGTTACTATCAAAAGTTGTGTAACATCAGTGAGTTGGATACAATGGGGAGAGGTGGCCTAGAGGTAATGCGCGCGCTTCGGGATCGAGAGGTTCCGGGTTCGACCCCCCCCCCCCCCTCTGGACCAGTGGTTAATTTCTATGAGAAAGACCCACAGCTCCACTCCACCATGGTGTAAAATGGTACCTGTGAGGGCAGTGTCTATTCCTGGGCGCCACAGATCGATGTTGGCTGCCACACCACAGGAGAGAAATAGTCTCCACAGAGAGACACGAGTGTAGGTTTACATATGTAGCCCAATGACCAGGGGAAGTTGAAATGTCAAAGGGTGCTTGAGCGGCCTAACAGCTGAAAAGAGCCCTAGAAATATGGTAACTTAACTTTTTTTTCTTATCGAATTGAGACAGACGGCGAACACCAAACAACATCGTCTCTGAATAACATGAACATAACAGAAGTTTATTTTTGATTTGTGCGTACAACATCTCATCGCAATACGAGCAATAGTATTTTTATATGTGCACGATGACACACTCGTATATCAGAATTATGTAGATGGATATGTAACGATATGTATTATAAATATTTGTTTGTACAGGTTTTGGAGAATGGACATGAACGGAATATTACAGCAGTACAATGTATTGACAATACTATTATAATTATGTCTTACTGAGTTCATATCTGTATTCAAATGAAGCGGTTATTGTTATGGTACTCTGCTATATATGGTTAACGGATTTAAAAACGCGACACTTGGGTATGTTGATATAGTTTAGGTAAGCGAGTTCCTATATCAAATATCTTGGTATTTCCGTAAAGGTAAATTCAATGTCGTCATTTTGATACCAAATGTATTAAAATCCAACAGGTATTAAATAAATTATAGCGTGAATAAGACATTGGTCCAGAAAACGAAAGTAACATCTTTATCGGCGTATCGAGTGCACTGATGAATAACAAAGTCGAATGTTTAGGCTACGTAAGGACAGTCTTAACTTTATACACACATTCTTAATTAAATCGAATAAATGACATATAGCCAATTATTTAAAATGTGTCTTAATCGTAGCCGGAAGCAAACCATGTTCCCAGAAATAGAAATCACCTAATGTTGCAATTGGTTATTAAGGATGCTTTAACACATGGCGTGATTTCATTTATTTTATTCCTTAAAAATGAATACATTTGATTTCACTGAAATGATCACTAATTAACACATGTGTAACACTAACATGTCACAACATGATGAGTATTTAATACAGTTCATCATAGTGTTAAAATCGGCAGTGTCCTCCACCAGCGTTCCTAACAGCAACACATCGCTGTCTCATAGAACTGCACAATGTTCGAATAAATGCCTAAGGAATATGTCGCCATTCTGTCTGTACATGTAGCGCAATTTGGAGGTTCTGTACTGTATTAAAATGACATAGCCGAATTCGTGGCTTCAGATAGTCCCATAAATGGACCCATTCGGCCTTGGAGGTTTTAGACGGGTCTTACTGACATAATAACCGCAACAAAAACATCGAATTAAATTTAACCATGATGCTTCCGTCAAACATAAGCCCGTGCAATTTGAATACATCGATAGGCGGAATACCTATTGCCAAATGGTCAGAATGCGACTTTCGTTTTCTGGATCGACTTATTGATTGTACAATATATTTATTAATACTCATCTGATTTTCATTATTTTGGTACCAAAATGACGGCAATAAATTGAACCTTTACATGCATTATTCAAATATAGGCATTAACTTGAACCGTCTGCTATAATACAACATACCCCAGTGTCGCGTTTTTAAATCCGTTTAGTATAAGATACATTTTAGCAAGATATTATGCAAACCGAAAAATCTTTCGTGCAGACTAAATAGGTCATCCGGGGAAAATAACGGTGTCAACCCACACCATCGTTAGGTCACTTGAGGTCACCCTTTTGGCATGTCTTGTTGCAACTAGGTAATCCAGCTTTGTTATAGCTGAAACTTGGAAATTGCATTTTCTCGTTAGGTTATGTTTGGGTATTGCTCCGTGTATTTGTGTTATGTAATGTTGTTTTTGTTGTCTGTGTTCGATGGGTAAGTAGGGTGCTGCCTTCTCTGTCCGAGTTCCTCATATCTTTTTTAATTGACGTAGACTCTGTGCTTGCCTACCAGTAGGTAGAATCCCTGTCCCGCTCCCTCACCCGCCCTTCCCCGGGGATGGCGCCGTGGTTTGAATCGGCTGGTACATTGCAGGAAAATTCTGTTTTATTATTCAATTTAAAGCAAATGTTTGGAAGAAACACATAGCGAAATACGCAATATAATTTGCCCAGATATTTATATGGTGGATCTGATTACAGAGTTGTTTGACGGAAATGATTATTAAATGCGTTTTAAATCAGGAAATGTGACTGGATATGTTTTAAAGTGAAATCAAACTACACTTTTGAGATTACTATCTACCCACATTTCTGTGTTACACGCAACCGATCTACCGATAACGCGCAAATGTTCCTGAAAAATAATTATAACTGGTCGTACAGATGATATAAACAAATCAAAACAGAAAATTGTGGATCTCATTAAAATTGATACATGATTTCCAATGATAATCTGACGTCTGAATGGAGTCGTTTAATGGCAGACCGGAAAACCTGGGCTGGACTCATGGACTGGACTCGTGGATTGGACACGTGGACTGGACTCATGGACCCAAATACCTGACCTGAGACATTGCCCTCACAACACTTTAAGGTTATGTCCTTCTGGAATATTATTTTAAAGGTATGGTCACTTATGGCGGTTTATCTGTCAGCAGAAAATCCCGAGGAGGATATTAACATTAATTCAGACGTTAGATTTATCCCTAGACGAACTCCTATAGAAAGTTCAGCTGAACAATTTACAGGTCAGCAAATAAAACCAGGGACATGTATGTCTATGAGCCAGTGATTACAAATCCCAGAGAGATTTAAGTCAATGGTTCACTGGCAGGGATTAAATATGCATCTGCTGCTTGAATTTAATTTTGCTGTTTATATACAGTATGTCGTGCTATGCTTATTAGTCGTTTTTTTAAATCAACCTTTCTGACACGAGTCTAGAAAACAAAGATTATTTAGCGAGCGTAAGTCGAGCTAATAATCACATGGCAAGTTTAAGAAATGTTAATCTCAAAGACAATGAATGACGGATTCATTTTATTACACAAACATAGTTACCGAGTAAAACCAATGTCAAAAATAATGAATTTAAACCGACGTGTAAAGCTTTCGTGCCGAAAAGCTGCTGACATCACACATTCGTTATCACACATGTTGCAGAACATTTTCCCGTCATTTGTTCTCACATGGAATATCACGTTATTTATGTGATAAATAATAGTCACCCATGTAGGACACACCCTCTTTGTCATTTATATTTACTCATAATTGGTTTCAATGAGATCAGTGGGGTACACGTGGTAATCTGTCATCATCATCAGCCATGTCTTGTTCAAGGGTGTCACAGTGTATTAGGAGTAATGTCAACAAATTACCTTACAAGACACGATGCCTATTTAAACGTCAGTTGTGATTCTGTCAGACTGATCAAGTTTGTAGGTTTTCTTGACATGTCTGTATTTTATGTCTCAAATACTGTAATATATACAAAGTTCTAACTAGCTAGTCACGATATTATGGACGAAACCAAATGTCACTTGTACGTGTTGGTAATCAAAGTCGATAAAATGGCTATTATTCTATCTTGTTGGAAGCTCAGCATTGTTAGTTCGCCCAGTGCATTGGATAGGCTCAATATGACCGCAATAATAATGACCAGCGGGACTCAAAACTACAAAGTAATTCCATATACACTGTATAGTGAGACTAGTTATTGGATGATATCAAATGTCATTTTGTATGTTTTTGTAATCAATCTCTTTTAAATGGCATGGATATTGTTCAGCCTTGTTTGACACTTAGTCACATTTGTTAGCTTGCCCAGTGTAAGGATGGTATGACTGGATATTCTCCATATGACTGAACTACTGCTTTCCAATTTCACCATTGCGCACTAGTTGCTTTGTTAAGTACAAATGCATTATTATCCGGTACATCCTCTCTTCAACAATATTTCTAGTACCCTCAATAGATACGTCACTATGTCAACAACCTGATACCAACATCTAAACCCGACATCCTTCACTGTGTATTACATTACAGACACATGATTAAGAAACAACAAAAACAATAACATGTGTTGTTTGTTTTCGTGCTGAAATAGCCAAAAATTAAATTGAATTTAAAGAGGATTGGTGAAATAACATTCTTATTCTTCCATTGCTAACTGAAAAATACTTCACTTTCATTGTAACAATATAAATTATTAAGAATAACTCTTATTGTTTTCACTATTCATACAATGCGAAAATTCCATTATAGACAAAAGTTAGTATTTTTTTAAGACAATTATTCTACATTCTTTGTTTGTCTTAGGCAAAAACACCCTGGCAGTTGTGTAGATACGGGCGCATGTGTCACTGGGGTTTCTGATGAACATTTCACTCCTACGAGATAAATCTACAAAAACATTAAATATAGTGTAAAGGAGTGGCACTTCAGATTCTAATTACATGTACCTAAACGTAATACCGTGCCATAATTCTCCTGTAAAAGAACAACACAATTCAACATGTTCTGACAGCAGTGTGCTCATTTGTCAATCTTTGAAAACTTCAATTTACGTTTAATGATCACACAAACACCCTGTTCACCTGATACAATAATCACAATAATGATTTATAAAACGTTGAAACATGTGCTTTGATGTTTATTGTATAATTGGTAGCTCCGGCATCTAGTATTTTTTTACAGAAGTTGCTTTTGTCATCATTCAATTCTTTGTAACATGAACACTGCTGACATCACGTCAATGATAAAGTCCATCTACTCTGTAAGCTTCCACAAATACCAACATCAGTTTTAACTGTAATCAGACCATTTCAAAGAGCATTTAACTTTCAGAGAGACGCCCGCTTGATGTTCAATAATGACAAAGTTGCATCATTCAGTTTCTTTGTATAAAAATGTCGAATGACCATTTATGCAACCAAAGTTTGTGCTTACTATGTTTTGGGGTTATTTGACTGGCATACCAACATTATAACAACTAAGACAACGGATGAACCAGTTATGATTATTTGGTTGCACACTGGCAATGCTAATTGAATGTATTTAATTCAAGTGCTTATTAACGCAAACATGACAATAATAATGACATACAATAATGACTGTAATACCAAGGCCAAGTTTTGAAATTATTTTTAATTCATTTAGAAAACAAATCTACAAATAATTACTTTCGTCAGCTTTTCATTACTGTGCTAAATCTACTGAATCATTGTAAATAAAACATTGTCATACAAACATCAGAAACACAAGCAATGTGTTAACTTGTAGTAAAACACTTTGAATTTCAGAATTTCGATTATTTGTTTCTTAAACAAAAATTATATTGTCTTCTCAGACGAATTTGTGAATACGGGCCGTAGGAAGTTAAATTAATAATTCATTTCTTGGTTTAAACGATTTCACAGCAATGTGAACATTATTTCATTCAATATTCTAGTATTACAACAGTGATGTTAAAATATGAAACCGCACTGACAAAAGATGATGAAGATCGGATTAGGAAAAGAAGTAAACTAATCTGAAACAGTCGAAGACAGAAACCAGAAATAGAACATGCCACAATATGAAGAAAATAAATTTCCTCGCTTCGCTCGCAATATAACTTCTTTAGGTAAAATTATGTCAACGCCCATTGTTTGCAAAAAATACATGCTTGACATACGTTGTACTCTAAACATCCCCAAAACTCATCTATGATTTTGAGATGTTGTCGAGTATATATACAGCCTTTCAAATAAACGTTTTCACATTAAGCTACAATCTACAAATCGAGCAATTTACATTTTGTGCAAGCACTTAATTGGGTTAAATTTAAGAACTTAAATTCTCGGTATTTCAGTCCTTTTTTAATTCCAAATGAGGTATCTCAGAACGCCTAGAATGCACCAGGTTGATCCATTGTTATCTGTATATGCAAAGAGTGTGTGTTGACATATGTTGACATAATGAAGTTACTTTGCAAAAAAATATACCCCCGTTGCCAAATGTTTGCGTCCCCCCCCTAATGTTGAAAACGCTCCCACGCCCAAGATAACTGAAACGAGGAGTCTACCCCGTCGTGTATCATTTAATTAAAACAAGACAACGTCGACATAAAGATTGTTCCTCTGCTGGAAGTTACACTTAAATGTTGACCAATGCTTCCAACAAGTGAAGATGAAGAACAACTTAATATGGCATACAGGCGACATTTCTGCAGTTCCCAAACTGGATGTCCTTGAATAACACCAACCAGTCGAGTAACGGCACGTTGTGTACGTATGTAAATAATGCATTGATGCGATGGTCATGGTAAATATATAATTCAATCCCGAGAACAGAATCAACATAGAGGTGGTATGTGGTACGATTTGGCCATGGTCGGTCGGTATGTAAAGATATATTTTGCTTGGAGTCGGGTTTTAGCTTTTAAAAATGTGTACTAACTGTTAACGGATCGGACCGCACTATGACGTGCTTCAAGTCTGCAATTCGTCTTAATTATATTGTTCCTATGTACTGATACGCAGTTATCTGATTCCATTGCACAAACTGTGAAACCCATGACTAGATAGTACACGTGCTGTATTAACTGCGTGTTCACAAACATCAAATATCAACCTATCTTAATTGCTTTTACGATGTTTGATTTTATCAATTCTTTGTCAATCCTTCATTCGTTATTTTTCCTGATGTTGAAATGTTGTACGTTTCTTTACGACAGAGGAGGAAATGCTTACTTTAAATAAAGACATAAAATGAGTTATATATTTTTATTACAAAGACATTGCATTTTGAGTTAAGGATAACACAAGCTACACTAAGAAATTAAATACTAAAACTCAAGAGAACCGATAAACTTGTATTGAATAGAGAGACAATATATTCATATGTAGAAATGTTCATGAAAATGGTAACCCCCCAAGTGACGGAATAAACGCAGTTAGTTCCTCAAATATCTGTTTTAAAAGAACAGTATGGCATAGTTTTTCAAATATATGCACAAACGGTGACAACACATACAGTCGTTCAGATACGAACATTAAAGCTATATACTCACTATTTCTTCCACATAATAATTATAGCATAAGTAATGATGTATGATTAGTTAGACTTAAATGTGTAGTATGCAAACACAACGTATATTGAACTCCCCTCAAACACATATTTACAACAAAGCAATAAGCAAAGTTTGGTAATACAATGAAAAATGTAACTACCACCATAACAACGGTGTCATCCCACTGACAACAATAAGTTCTGTCAACTCCAGTTAAAAACATATTTAGTATTCGTGTGTAAGTAGAATGAACTTAATGAGAGGACGCGAAGATCTACTTATTTGTTTCAGTCAAATCAGTGGGAAATTCCCTGCGGAATTTGATTAGAATTGAAACTTCGATCAAGGTCATACTTTATCACAAATTCGTAAATCAATATGGAAGAGATTATCCAATATTGAGGTTGAGAAATTCAAGGGTTTTCTTTTCAGAACTTAAGTCAAATAGAATGCCTGTAAATATTTTGTTTTTTTGTTTAGTGATAGACAAAGAGGGTTAACAATGGAGCAGTGAATACAGCAAACAATGTTTTAGCAAAACGTTATTATCAAGCAGCCTGCAAAATTTTCCTTTTTTATAATTCTGTGTGTGAATTCAGGTATGAGAATGATATGATCTTCCAAGGTTATATCGTGACTTTAGCTTTAGTCTTATCAAGCAGTCATTCTTAAAAATCGGTATGTTAGTGACAGGTATGGGACTTTGTTGTACATGGCTTATATTCCCTCGAAGATTATTTCCAAGGTTATATAGCATGACTTCACTTCTAGACTTCCTTCATTCTTGAAGATTCAACGATCTTAAGACGCGTATATTATTGGCGGCCACTGTGACTGGAATGTGATGTGAAACCGGTGTTTTAGCGAACACATTGGATAGAAAATTGGCACAAAAAGTGAGTATGAGAATCAATTGTCTATAATTTGTGTCCAATTACCAATGCACATGGTCCATAGTTTTGCGTACAATTACCAATTTATCCAATTTGCAGAACTACATTTATTTTTACCCGAAGCAACCTCTCAAGAAGATAATGACTAAACAAAGTGGATTGTTTGATAGAGGTTTTGTAGCTCATTTATTGTGGGATCATTTTTATATTTATTGTAATCCCGACAGAACGTGTCATGCACCCGTAAAATATCCTGTACAATATCCAATTAGCTCTGCGACTTAGAACGATCAGTACCGTGAACAGAACATTGATTTCCAAACAAAGTCGCATCATTTTTTTAAGGAAACAAGCTGATTAATAATCATGCATTACAGTTTGTGTACTTCTGCTCAATGAAAGAGGCTTGGATTACAAACATCAATGACAGCGTGAGAGAGAAATTACTGAATGCTGACTTTTTCCTAATGCGTGTGTTACAACAGTTTTACCCAGGAATAAAACTCCTTATAATGTTCTGGCACAAATTTGGAATATTCAAGCATTTTAGAAGAGCTAATGTGGTGGTTACATTTTATATATAAAAAGCCGCCGCTCATAAATTAAATAAACATTAAATGTTCAAGTCACCAGGACTTTAAAAAATCCAACAATCGCATACATGGTTTCTATCTCACTGAACTGAAAACAGACGCATATTACTGACGATGTTGATGCTGAATGTGCAAATCTAATCATCAACTGTTAGCTAGAGCATGACCTGCGTCAACAAATAACCAATTCAAAGACAGGCATCCTAAACACATACATGTATCAGACAAAGTGGCACGAGGTGCTTTTAGAACTTATACACCGAAATAAATCAACATAAACGTTATGATATTTCACAAGAGTATGTACCGTATGCCCCACACATACGAGAAATGTGGACAGTCTAATGTTGAAGGACAGACTTTCGCAATGTGCGATATCACATAGCAATAGACTGTCACAATCGCATTTAGCAAAACATTATTTTTGACTACCGGTATGTTGACTATAAGTGCATATTTTCTAAACAAACGCTCTTTCCTTGAAGTAGAATTACATTATTGCTACTATGAAGCTGGCTCGTGTTTCATTGCAGTTCTGCTATTTTGAAATATTATTGGTAATGATGTAACACAATGCCATTTAAAGGTGTTATAATTCTAATATAAGCCTCTAGGCATGAACATGGAAACATGATTTTTGTAATAAATCAAATGTAATAGAAATATTATATTAATAAAGCTACGGGTTATAATGTAAAATTGTAATAAATTCCAAAGTGAAATTGAATTATTGTTTGATAGCCTTCATAAAATACATTTTAACGTGTTAAAAATAGCGCACACGGATATTTGTAGGTATCTGTAATAAAATCATCCCCATCTGGAGAAACGAAATATTACTAAACTCATAGAATTTTATTACATACAAAGTTCATTGTATGATATGTGTATGACTTTGAAAAGTTCATAATAGCTTACAAGGTAAATTTATGTTTATTACATTTAGAGAAAAAAACGTGTAAAAGAGATACATGTGGTAATTAATTAAACTGAAAATATATAACATAATTTAATAATCACTATCTGATTCGAGACATTTTCTGCAGAAGACCTGCTCCAGCTGTATCGCGTGACCAATTACTTCCTTTTTCTGAGGGAATCGGTTTCTGTACAGGATACAAAACATTACGTTTGAATATATGCATATTCTGACTTGATGCGTCTGTGAACAAGGCTGTTTATCTTATCAGAAAGGCAAATTTAACTTTGTGAATGAAATATGTTCACGTCTCATGTCTATACTCTGAGACCAATCCCATGTGTTAACACTATTTGTATAATAATTTGAATAAAGCGTGACATATTAGTTCTTTTCTAGGAAATTATTGTTGATTTCTAGTAGATATCAGGGATTTATTGCTTGAATATCTGCCACTATGGTTCAATCACATTGCGTGTGAGCGTGTAAAAGCTACATTACATCCATACCTGTCAATACTATTTATATAGAATTATGTAAGTAAACGTACCAGTTCATGGTCGCCTGAGAAATGAACTATATTGCAATGCAGTCTCCAGTGAAATATTTACAATTAAGTATGACTGTGACGACCAATACTAATCGGTTCAAATATATTACCAACGACAACAGGGCTACAGTAGGTATTTCACGTAAGGTATAACTATTGTAAACACGACTCATTTGTCTTGTCTCTTTTTGTCATTTGAAATATTAGGTTGTTATAACATAGAAGTCTGGAGTGTGGAATTGAAAATATAATTCCTATGAAAAAATCGCTATACCAGACACAACATAAAAGGCCCACTCGATATAAGAATAGTTTTATAGCTAGTTTGCGATAGAAAAAAATCGTGTTTTTCAATACTTCACTGTAATTATTACACCTACAAGTATGAAATTTTGCACGCATAAATGAAATATATCTACCTCATACACCCTGAAATTTCAGCAACATTAGAAATGAGTTAAAAAAGTTTTGTTGATAAGTTTTATGTAACATATTTGTAGTTTTGTACGAAATATCAAGTTAGAAGACTTGATACTTGCAACAGCAAATTGCACGGTCACGTGATAAACATAACGGTATATTTGTGTATTTGCAACCTACTTGATTTAACACATGCGAGGCCCGTCTGTGAATATGACGAAGTACATGTTGTTTGTTACATTGTTTATAGGCGACACACCTAAATAACTCGAATCACAAGGGCCTCCTAAGTCTTGTCTTTATAACAGCAATCTTTATCTCGCCGATCACGGATTGTAACGGTTAAATAATTGCTAGTAAATCATTAATGGAATACCAGATTACCTCCCTGCGTTAAACTGTAAATACGCATGTAATTTCTATATGTAATAAAGAATAAATGTATTTTAATTGGTGACTAAAAATTATGAAATTCAAAATGGGAGTAGGTAGGAAGTTATTGTAGTAATGTAAAATTTTTACCAAAATCTGATGACTACATTTTCTGAAATCTTTAAAAAACACGATTTTTTTCTATCGCAAACTAGCTATACGCTTTCAAGGGGCATAACCTAAAGCATGGAGATTGGTGGTTTAAGTAAGACTTTCCATGGAGATTGGTGCCAATGGCCGATATTTTGATGTTTTTTTGTCACTTGACGGACACATTTCCACCAAAGTAAGTTCATTGTCTTGCTTTATATGCGGCGTGTATGCGATAACCACCTAGCCATAAGTTTAAGCCACCTATCGGCGGTCTGTTTTAGTCCGTCAGTGCAGCGATAAAAGCCTGAAAGAAGGGATGGTGACATGGGGTATCCGTAGTCCGCATCTATTTTTATTAATGCTGAGGTATCCGGGGCATTCTGGCGGGTTTTATTGTGTTTGCTAGGTACTTCATGCATGTTTTATGGTTAAATACTGTTTCTGCTTATTTAGGAGGCTCCATGTGTATATGTTTAACGTTAAGACAATTTCATGGAGATTCGTCAACTTTAAGACCCTCTCCATGGAGACTTGTTAATACTTTGTAGACAATATGTGATGGTATTATAATCATGGAAGTAATCTCTATTTTGTACCAATTTCAGGGCTACTGTCTTACAGAGGGTCTTGACTTGGCGAGTAACATATTATTGGAACCAAATAGTATACAGTGACAACACCACCTGGTTGCAATAATTGTTGTGATTTTCTTATTTGTACTTCAAAGTTATGCATATAATAATAAAGGATGATTTTTTTTATAATTGTGTGCTCTGTTTTTTATGCACCAGTCAAATCAAACCCTGACTCCCCAACCCCGGGTTATAGACACGAGTTTTTAACTTTTGGTGTCCCCTCACTGATGAATGAGAGCAGGACTTTTGCTCCGCACCTAAATACGTAGACCGGGAATATGTTTCACTGATAAGGGCGGTATTTTTACCTTTTTTAAGGTTCTCGGGCAGGGATTTTACCATAGTTTAAAAAGTCAACCCCTCCTTTCCCCATGCTAAGGGTTTCAATGGACTGGTGCATTGTGTATCTGTAATGATATTCAGTTGAACTGACAAAAGGCCTAGTAGTAGCCGTCTTCTCTACTAGATGGATATTATCTTTTTCGGAAATGTGTGCTACAGGCAACATCAATTTGGTAGATTGTGGTTTCAAATATACATGTATTTGAAACACCCACCGTTTTTTGCATCGCATTTACGATATAGAGGATTTGGAATCAGTTTTCGGATCAGTATTCTTTCAAGCACTTACGTACAATCCACAAGGAACCAACAACTTCTCAAAATGTGGAGTAAAACCAGCATTGACAAATTGAAGCAACTAGGAATCAAACCAATATTGGTGGCTACAAACACTGCGCGTTAACCACTGTTTTGTGAAACGTCTGAGGAGAAAAGAAGTCAACTAATCATTGAACATTCCAAAGTAATAGGGATACATAACTACTCTCAGTTCATACATCTACCCACATTTGAAATGAGTAGGCGACTGGTCTATCGTGCTTTGCACATTGCAGAAAACAAATATTTCTGCCATTTCAACCTGCTTAAGTTGGTCTGTGATATGTTGTAATTGATGCTGTTTATATGTAATACCTGATATATTTATTTATTTATCATCATAACTACCATTTATTCGTCCTTGTGTTTCGTTTTCGGACAAGGCTGGATATTCAGTGGTACAATAAGTTCGTATGTTTTTGTCATTTTTTTATATGTGATGTTTGCCTTACCTGCCAGGTGCCTAAAGTATATTTGATATGGTCGTTATGATAAGGTGACATCTCTGCATAACTACAGATAGCGAACAGTAATCTTCGTAGTGGATTATATAAACATCATGGTTGATCATCCATATTTTTCATACATACTTGTATATACCCATATTTGTCATACATACTTGTATATATCTCAATCATAATTATGCTGTTTTGTAAGTTATATTGTATTGTTGTACACAAATGTATATACTTATGTAAATTTATGCTCTTCAGAATTGGAGGAATAAAAGTTATATACTTATCCGACCACCCTTAATTATTTAAAACATACTTATCATCGCTGTTTATATATTAATAAAGGCTTATCATACTTGAAACTGTCATATTTTAGAGTTGGTTGTATTATAAATCAAGAGTACAAAATGTAATCATTGGAACTGACTTCGAACTGGAGGTTTTAATTTTAAGGTGGTCTTTAAGTGAAGTTTTATTGTTTGCTACATTCATAAGAGTGAAATTCAATATTCGCTCTCATCTCTATAATGCATTCATCTTATTAAATGCATTGTACCTTTGACACTTATTTCAAATAGGTCACTTGTTTTTGCTTAAGAAGCAGCAAGTAGAGAACACAGTATGGTGTTACCATGTATATGGTCGCACTGCCCTACAGACGGTGGTTCTTTAACGTACTAGGGCCCGAAATTACAACCAATACTTACACTCTGCACTCAGCACTCAAATATTGAAATTCCTTCTTTTGAGGTTCAAACCGACATTTTTTGAGAACGACAAGTTGAATATTATCATTTGCTTATTTCCAATTGAAATTTAGTGTATTTGTAAGCTATATGTGTAATTTATCAGCCTGAGTGCAGAGTGTGGTACCTAGATTCAACTATTACATTTTTATCTCATAAATAGTATGTAATTGCATAGATAGTGTATCAAATGCTATTTTCTACATTCAAAAAATAATTCTATACATTTTCCTTATTCTTATTTGCAATCTAGAACAAATAATAGCTATTTATATAACATTTTCAATATTTGAGTGCTGAGTGCAGAGTGTAAGTATTGGTTGTAATTTCGGACCCTGGTGTACAGCACTGATAAATGCGAGACTACCTCTGGGTTACCTACCAAATAGATCATCTCTAGTTGGGTGGGAAACACGGAAAAGCGTTCCAGGAATAACAAGTGCACCGGCGGAGGTTCGAACCAGGGACCTATTGAGCAGCAGTCAAGCGGGCTATCCGCTCGACCACAGTGTCACCCTAGTTAATACTTTGTATACTACATTTGTATTTATAAAGGGGTCATTGCCGAGAGGTCATAGTAGACCGATGGTCACTTTTTGTGCAACCAATATAGTAATAATAACGTAAATTTGTTTGATATTTTTATTTACAAATTGTAGTTTTAAAGGCTCATTAGCGCAGATGATAAATGTTATAAAGTCAGTTTGATCTGATGCTTTGTGAACCAAAATGTTCCAGGCAGTATCTTAACATATTCAGCAAGCATTGTTGAACAATAACATTAATTTTAAAGTAAACAAAAACAAAGAATACAACCAAAATCTGTGCTATTGGATCTTTCCAACAAAACAAAATAGACATATTATTTCATGTTCTTTTATAATTTTATAGAATCATAACCTTGAACATGTATTAAATTACGTGAATAAAGTGTTTGCAGTAGTCTTTACTCTATATTTATTTTCTGGCTTTTCACTGGGGTTCTTCGTGCCGATACAAATGACAAGGTGATGCTGAAGTTAATCGTTTTCTTTTTGATGACGAATATCTAAATGGTGACGGCGTATTTAATTTGCGTCACAAAGCTTTGTAGTTACACTTTCATTGGGCAAAGATATTTCATTAAAATTTATCTTTCGTTTTCTTTTCTGCCACTAATTAACTCCTTGAATGTAGTAACGTCTTTTTGGTACGCATTCTTCAAACCAGGAGTCTGAAGAATAAATAGAAACTATATTTTTAATCAATAAAGATAGCACACTATGGTACAAAACATTTTAGAACAGAATACTTACATTGATTTAATTCTCCACAAGTTGACGAATCTCCATGAAATCGTCTTAAACGTTAAAAATATGCACATGGAGCCTCCTAAATAAGCAGAAACAGTATTTTAACCATAAAACATGCATCAAGTACATAGCAAACACAATAAAACCAGCCAGAATGCCCCGGATACCTCAGAATTAATAAAAATAGATGCGGACTACGGACACCCGATGTCACCATCCCTTCTTTCAGGCTTTTATCGCTGTACTGACGGACTAAAACAGACCGCCGATAGGTGGCTTAAACTTATGGCTAGGTGGCTATCGCATACACGCCGCATATAAAACAAGACAATGAACTTACTTTGGTGGAAATGTGTCCGTCAAGTGACAAAAAACATCAAAATATCGGCCATTGACACCAATCTCCATGGAAAGTCTTACTTAAACCACCAATCTCCATGCTTTAGGTTATACCCCTTGGCTTTGTTATTTTGTTTATACTATTTTACAACAGAAGGATTACATAAGGCACAACCAATAAGGAAGAAAGGAAAAACAATCATGTTTGCAAAATCCAGATGATCTAACAACATTTCGTCTTCATAAGAAGAAAAAGAGGAAACCAACGCACCAGGCTGTATCGTTTTGAAGACTTACTTTCGTCAGCTTTTCATTACAGTGCTAAAACTGCTGAATCATTTTAAATAAAACATTGCCATACATACACCAGAAACACAAGCTATGTGTTAACTTGAAGTAAAACACTTTGATTTTCAGAATTTCGATTATTTTTTTCTTAAACAAAAATAACATTGTCTTCTCAGTCGAATTTGTGAATACGGGCCGAAGGAAATTAAATTAATCATTCATGATTTGGTTTAAACGATTTCACAGCAATTGTGAACATATTTCATTCAATATTCTAGTATTGCAACAGTGATGTTAAAATATGAAACCACACTGACAAAAAGATAATGAAGATCGGATTAGGAAAAGAAACAAACTAATCTGAAACAGTCGGATACAGAAACCAGAAATAGAACATACTGTAAAATCATTAATTTTCGTGGGGGATTAAATTTCGTGGATTTCGTGGTTCACCTCAACCACGAAATTTAATCCCCCACGAACATTAATTTTGACCCTTGTTTATTACCTGAAATGCCAAATCCACGAATTCAAGTCCCAACGAAATTGTCGTTTTTACCAAAACCACGAAATTTCATCCCAACGAAATTAAATGATTTTACAGTACCACAATATGACTGCATTATGGGCAACACATAACTTAACGAGGAGTCTACGACGTCGTGTATCATTTAATTAAAACAAGACAACATCGACATAAAGACTATTCCCCTGCTGAAAGTTACACTTAAATGTTGACCAATGCTTCCAACAAGTGGAGATGAAGAACAACTTAATATGGCATACAGGCGACATTTCTGCAGTTCCCGAAATGGATGTCCTTGTGTAACACCAACCTGTCGAGTACGACCACGTCATTTCTATGCAAGAAGTGTGTACGTATTTAAATAATGCATTGATTCGATGGTCATGGTACATATATAACTCAATCCCGAGCACAGAATCACCACTGAGGTGGTCTGTGAAACGATTTGGCCATGGGCAGTTGATGTGTAAAGATATACGTATTTGGATGGGAGTCGAGTTTTAGGAAGAAAAATGTCCATGGATCGGACGACACTATGACGTGCTTTAAGTCTGGAAGTCGTTGAATAAGTTTATATAAAAAACGGCGGTGAAATGTTATATGTCGGCGTGACTTAATTATATTGTTCCTATGTACTTATACGCAATTATCTGGTCCATTGCATGTGCTGTGACATCCATGACAAGATTTCGCACGTGTTGTATAAGCTGCGTGTTTACAAACATCAAATATCAACCAGTCTTAATTGCTTTTAGGATGTTTGATTTTATCAATTCATTGTCAATCCTATGCATTCATTATTTTTCCTGATTTTGATATTATGTACGTGACTTTACGACCGAAGAGAAAAGGCTTACTGAAAGTAAAGACAGAAAAGGACAAAGAAGTTATATTTCATTTATAACAAAGACATTGCATGTTGAGCAAGTTAAATAGATCAAGAGAACTGATCCATGGATTTATTCCATTTTTTGCTGGTGTAACGAAGTTGTAGTTGTGGGTAGAAGCAACGAGAACAGTCAGTAATTGCTTCCAAAGTTTATTTCAACATATAACTCTAACATAATCTATTTACAAGCATACAACAAGTTATGACCGCTAGCTTCGGGTCCCAAACCGTTCTGAAATCTGTTCATATCGGTCCAGTTTATATAGCCTCCTAATTGACCCTCGTCATTGCTAATAAGCATATGCATTAATGAGCATACATACCACATGTCAGTATTCTGTCAACCTGTTACTATATTTAACAACATGATCACATTTCGTGACATTAAAAACTTCCAAGCAAGGTAGTTTGTGTATTAAACACGCGACCTCATCATTTCTGTCGACAATTTTATTGTCATGGACATCACGTATCTGTCAACAATTGTTTCGTAAAGTGGTTGTTTATTAATAAACAAATTAATCAACATGACAGGCGACAACTTAGGTGTTGTGAAATGATCGCAAGGTATTTCATCAATCAACCAGAAAAGAAACAAAATTATAAGATTATAATTATAATTTTGTTACACTGGCTTATATAAGGAAAATAAAAGCTTCAACAAGAAAATAAATATTCTACTAAAGAGAATGGAAAAGAATGTATTAAATGGAGAGACAATATATTCATATGTAGGATTGTTTCATGAAAATGGTGACCCCAAGTAACGGAATGAAACGAAGTTAATACCCGACCTATTTCCCAAAGTCCCCGCTGTTTAAGAGCAGGACCGCCTAGGTTTCACAAATATAATATTATGTCGAAACGGTGACAACACAGACACTCGTTCAGATGCTAACATTAAAGCTATACTCAGTTTACTCATAATTTATTAAACATAATAATTATAATTTAATTAATGTTGCATGATTAGTTATTCTTAAATGAGTGGTATGCAAACACAACGTACATTGAACTCCCCTCAAACACATATTTACAAAAAAGTAATAAGTAACGTCAAGATATATGCTTGGTTAAATAATGAAAATTGTAACTACCGCCATATCAACGGCGTCACGAAACTAAAACAATTAGTTCTGTCAATTCCAGTTTAAAACATATTTAGTATTAGTAAGTAAGTAGTATAAGCTTAATGTCAGAGTGCGAAGATCGCCTTATTTGTTTCAGTCAAATCAGTGGGAAATTCCCTGCGGAATTTTGATTTGAATTGAAATTTTTTCACCAAGTTCAAACTAGTCACATGTAGAATGGGTAATCGATTACTTTGTTGAACTATTTTTTTCGAGTAGCAAAATCAAACTGTTTTGCAAATCTGTTATATAACATCATTCTGAAATTCGCTGCGGATATTTTATAAGAAATGAAAACTGAAAAAGTTCACACTTTCCTCACAAATTCGTAAATCAAAATAGTAGAGATTATTCAATATTTAGTTTGAGTAATTCCAGGGATTTCTTTTCAGAACTTAAGTCGAATAGAATGCCTGTAAATATTTTGTTTTTGGCCTTGGGCGAAGCCCCAAGCCCATAGTTATGATACCAATTTCTCAGCCTACTAGAATTGACCTTCCAAAATCCCAAAACTCGCAATTACCACTTTCATGCGCAATATAAAAGTATTGCTTCGCGGATCTCACTAACCCGCCTTTAAAAATGCAGAACATCACTATTTAACATTACAGTTTCATAAAAAAAGTGTAAAAGAAATATTATTGAAGCAAAAAATGCTAAGCATTGACTAGGACATTGTTTGTATTGTTTACATATTCATGCGAGAATAAGTTCCTCACTTGACGGTCTTATGCCAAAAAGCTACGAGTGTTTACTGAGACAGTAAGTAGAAAAAAATTTCTGAGACATTTTTTGAAGACATTATATTTTGTATTTATATAAACATATTTTAGATATTGTTATTTCATTTTGCGTTAACAAGACATTCCAGAAAAAATAAAATGATTTTTTTTTGGATACCGTAATGCCCCATACATAAGTCGCACTTCTTGAAACAAATTAGCTAAATACCGCGATTGCCCATACATGAGTCGATACTCTGTATATGTCGCACACATCAAATTTTTTTTCAATCTCTTTAATTTAACATACTTCTGTATTAGAAAGTCGACTTCAACCATAAGTTTCAAAATCTTTAAGAAATTGTATGCCGAAACATTAGCAAGGTAATACTACATGTTGTTCAATTGTCACAGTCTATGTGACTGTGCATGTATGTGGGTAAGTTAAGCATGACCAACAGATTAAACCTTTAACTTTGTACGGTTAACATAACTGTACACTGCAGCTGACAGTTAGAGAGCGTGGATCCGTTTACATATACTTCAGTTTAGTCACTAAACTTCTTCCCAAGCATACAAAGTTTAGCCCCAGGCCTTCAGCGCTTACAGCGCTTATAGCGCTTTGATTTTATTTAGTGACAGACAAAGATGATGAACAATGGAGAAATGAATACAGCAAACAATTTTTGAGCAAAACGTTATTATCAAGCAGCCCGCGAAAATTTCTTTAATAAATTCTGTGTGTGAATTCAGGCATGAGAATCAGTAGTACATGCCTAATACACCAATCCAAGGTTATAGCATGACTTTACCTTTAGTCTTATCAAGCAGTCATATTCTTAAAATTATGTATATGAATGACATGTATGGGTCTCAGTAGCACATGCCTATTATTCCCTCGTAGAATATTTCCAAGGTTATAAAGCATGACTTCACCTCTAGACTTCCTTCATTCCTGAAGATTTAACGACCTTCAGACGCGGCTATAATTGGCGGCCACTGTGACTAGAATGTGATGTGAAACCGGTGTTTTAGCGAACACATTGGTTAGAAAAGTGGCACAAAAAGTGTGTATGAGAATCAATTGTCTATAATTTGTGTCCAATTATCAATGCACATGGTCCATAAAATTACAAATTTGTCCAACTTGCAGAACTTTATTTTTTACCACAAACAACCTCTCAAGTAGAAAATAAAGACAAGGACTAAATATAGTGGATTGTTTCATAGAGGTTTTGAAGCTCATTTATTGTGGGATCATTTTTATATTTATAGTAATCCCGACAGAACGTGTCTTGCACCCGTAAAATACCCAGTGTAATACCCAATTAGCTCTGTGACTTAAAGCGATCAGTACCGTGAACAGAACATTGATTTCCAAACTAAGCCACAGAATCTTTTAAGGAATAAAATCTGATTTATAATCATGCATTACAGTTTTTGTACTTCTTTTTAAATGAACAAGTGTTGGGTGAGAAACACCAAGACAATATTTTATGAATGGATACTACCAAAGGCGACGATTAATTAACGACTGTATGAGAGAAATCGCTGAATGCTGATGTAGTTTTTCCGAATGCGTACGTTACAACAGTTTTACCAGGAATTAAACTCGCATTTGATTTATTAATGTTCAGGCACACATTTGGAATTTTTAAGTATTTTAGCTGATGTACTGTGTTGGTTATATTATTATATATAAAAAGCCGCCGCTCACAAATGAAATACACATTATATGTTCAAGTCCCAAGAACAAAATCTAACAATCGCTTGCATGGTTTCTATCTCACTGAACTGAACACAGATGCATATTACTGACGATGTTGATGTTGAATGTGTACATCTAATCACCAACTGTTAGCTAGAGCAGGCCTCGTTCTAAATAAAGTTTCAATATCGGTTTCATTACGGAAATTCTTATATGTTTACAAACAAATTATGGCTTGAAGTAAATACAACATCTTGGAACGGGATTTGATACGCTTTATAAAATCTCTCTCGAAGTATCCGTCTTATTAATGGTGATAAGGTATCCACAAAAACATCAAATTAGGTTTAGAAGCCATTTACATAATGGCATTAACAATGCTTGAAAGCCGATTGGAAAGCTACGTATGTAGTCACGTACAAAGTGAAGATATGCTGATCTTGTTTAAGTGATATCGTCTATCCCATTTATGACCACGGCGTCTTATATATGCATTAGAATACGACAGCGAGAGCAGACACATTGTCGTTAACGATCGTTACTTCACCCTGTCTGAGAACTTGAGGTCTAACTGCTGATGTATGTAGATTAATTGGGCTGACCATTTTGAGACAAATCAATGTGTTGCGGCAATTGTATAGTAAGACTACTAAAGACAGTGCTTGCGCATAAAACTTTGGGGTCATGTTTGGGGAGTATCCATCGAGTACCCAGTCCTATTGTCGTGACACCTGACCTTATGTAAGCGCTGATAGCCAATCCACGGGTGGAAGGGTATATCAAATAGAAGGTTAAATAACTGCTAACCTAATACATGCATGTTATACCGTGGTTTGTGACAGGCATCCTAGACATTTTACCAACGGGTCCGATTAAAAAATAGCATTTGTTGCTGAAAAATGGGAATAATGAAGGGTATCAAAATACTACTTCTGTTGAGGGGAAGATTCTTTCTGTTACAATGTAATTTTGTGACAGAAGTCTCAGGCTAATAAATTCTCCAAGGAGAGCTTTGTGGCTGTTGTTGTTGTTGTTGTTGCAGTTGTCGCTGTAATTGTTGTTGTTGCTGCTGTTGCTGTTGTTGTTTTTGTTGATTTTGAAAGTCTATATTTAAGTACTTAAATAAAAGGAATGTATGCCTGAACATAGAGTTATCGTTAATTTCATTTTGGAATATTTAGTGAAATACTTAGTATACGTCTGCATTATCTTATAAATGATTCAAATCGCCAACTCAAGACAGTCCTGAATGTAATTCTTTTCTAACAAATATATAAACTCTCCGACAATGTAATGTTGGCCTACGATAGTTACAATGCTTTAATCAATAATAACAATAATAACATAAGTTTATTGATTTAAGGCCTCCGGCCCATAACAATTAACAGTTACAATACATTATAATACAATGATGTCAGCACATGTGTGACACATAAGTCATGTTATTTAACAATTATTTCATGAATAAGAACAGTCTGTACACTACTTATTTGCATCCAGTTACAGTATAATATATGATATGTAAACAAAAGTTTTCTTATCTTAGAATATGAGTATACATATATACATATCCTTAAGCCTATATCAACCACGAAACATACACAATTAATATACAAATGTATTACATATATATAATTAATCATTATCATTTATCAATACTTGTTTTCTTAATTCAAATGCGTAATATAAGTATGAAGCAGTTTGTTGAATAACTTAATTATTAGTAGATGCCATTAATATTATAAATTTATTGAGAGTAGCAGGTGTATAAAACTTTGTATGGATATATTGTTTTCTTAAATCTATATAGCGTGAGCATTTCAGCATAAAATGGTATTCGTCCTCTATTTCATTTTCGTTACAAAGTTTGCAAAGTCTACGGTCCCTTTCAATATTATTATGTCTGCCTTGTTCAATTTCTAGACAATGAGCACTGCTTCTAAAATTCGCCAAAGTATGCCTAAATTTTCTTATATTTAAAAAATCAAGATATGTTGCATAGTCATACGATTCCTTATAGAGTTTGTAGTATATAAACTTATTGCTACTATTAATAGTTTCATGCCAGTTTTGTAAATATTGATCCAGCAGACGTCTAACAAATGTTTTTAAAAATATGTTGATATCAATAATGTTTTGCGACTGCCACACATACCCAAACCCATTGATTTGAAGGCAAGTTTTCAATGCTGTTACCCAGTTTTTATGCCCAATATTATCTTCATAGACTAGCATTTTATAGCACATCTTTGGGTATCGGCTGTCTGGCATTCGCAATAGTTTATACCAATATTTGACACCACGTTTCATTGTCTCTATATACAATGGGTAGCGTTTACAGTCCCCTAGAACTACAGCATTGCAACTTTTCTTACTAGCACACATGAACCGTTTACATGCATAGTTCTGAATTCTTTCGAGGCACTCATGCCGTTCCATACCCCAAATCTCACACCCGTAAAGCAATTGTGCACATATTTTTGTATCAACAATTTTAAAATACGCGTGGTATGGGATTTGTCCACATGAATATAATCTGGATAATAGTGAAATTAGAACGCGTTTACCTTTACATGCCAAGTCATTCACCATTGTATTTAGAGACAACTGTTGTGTAAATTTTAGACCAACATAGTGATAAGAATTTGTAACTTCTAAGTTACCTCCCTTATAAGTCCATTTTTCACATCTCGACAGTTTACCACCGTTCTTGAAAACAATAACTTTTGTTTTATTTTCATTGACATATAGTTTGTTTTCATCACAAAACTTTTCAAGGATATTGATTTGTCTTTGTAAACCACCCACAGTGTCCGACGTGAGCGCAATGTCATCTGCGAACATTAGCAGAAATAGTTCAATGTCATTTGGTAGTATTTGGATCCCATGGAATCCACTATTTTGTAGTATATCATATAATTCATCAATGAAAAAAGTAAACAGAATAGGGCTTGCTAAACAACCTTGTTTAAGCCCAATAGTACAATCAATGTATCGTGTTTTATCCCCTTTACATAATATACATGATTTTACAGAGCTATACATACTCCTTAGTGCAGCAATCAACTTTCCATTTACGCCTTTTGCGCGTATCTTTTGCCATAGAATTTGTCTGTCAACTGTATCAAATGCTTTGCGGAAATCTACAAAACATACGTACAGTTTTCCGCCTTTTCGGGACAAGTATTTGTCAATTAGAGATTTCAATACAAATGCATTATCTACAGTAGAGTATCCAGCTCTAAATCCACTTTGCGCTTCCGAAATTCTCGAATACATTTGTGAATAGAAGTTTAACCTATTCACTAATACAGATGTATATATTTTGGTAAGCACATTTTGTAAAGGTGGTACTTTTTCGTAATGGTTTACAAATTTATGTAAATACATTTAGCGATAGATTCGGATAGTACGTCAAACGAACTTATGTCATAGTCGCATTTTACTTAACTGCTATCACAAAACTAATTTGAAAGTGAAATTCAAAAGTGTTTACGGAACTCATTTCTGAAAGCAACCGTAATATTCACGAATTTTGTCGGATTGTCAGTCATGACATTTTAATACGAAACTTATTTGTATAAAAAAAAAGTTAAGTTACCAATTTTCTAGGGCTCTTTTCAGCTGTTAGGCCGCTCAAGTGCCCTTTGACATTTTAACTTCCCTGGTCATTGGGCTACATATGGAAACCTACACTCGTGTCTCCCTGGAGAGACTATTTCTCTCCTGTGGTGTGGCAGCCAACATCGATCTGTGGCGCCCAGGAATAGACACTGCCCTCACAGGTACCATTTTACACCATGGTGGAGTCGAGCTACGGGTCTTGCTCGGAGATTTTAACCAGTGGTCCAGAGGGGGATCAAACCCGGGACCTCTCGATCCCGAAGCGCTCGCCCTACCTCTAGGCCACCGCTCCTGTATGTCAGACAAAGTGGCACGAGATGCTTTTAGAACTTAGACACCGAAATAAATCTACATAAATGTTATCAGATTTTACAAGAGTATGTACCGTATGCTCCCAAAATATGAGAAATGTGGCCAGTCCAAAATGATACTTTTGAAGGACAGATTATAGTTATCTCTGATTTCGCAATGTGATATATCATATAGCAGTTGAATGTCTTTAAAAGGTCTTATAATTCTTATATAAGCGTCTAGATACATTGAAACATGTATTTTGTAATAAATCAAATGTAATAGAAATATTATATTAATAAAGCTACGGGTTTTAATGTGCAATTGTAATACATTCCAAAGTGGAATGAATAACTGTTTGATATCCTTCATAAATCTTACAATTTAACGTGTTAAAATAGCGCACACGGATATTTGTAGGTATCTGTAATAAAATCGTCTCATGTGGAGAAACGAAATATTACTAGTTGGTGATAATTTATTCCAGGGAAGACTGATTTTATCGACACATTTAAACTGACTCAAACTTGTTTACAATACGGCGAAAATCTACGAAAGAAACACCATTAAAACTACAACGATCATCCGTCGCGCATATTTGATATACAAGGATATTAAATTTAAATCTATCAACATAAACAGAAAAAGGTTTAACTTGGTTTCGCTGTACAAAATGTTTAATTCATTATACCAGACATAAATTAACTTATTTTATCGCTTAATCGTTTAAGCTATATAGTTCATGCGTACTTTGTTTCAAAAATAAGTCAAATAAAACTTATCGATTCTGAGCAATGTTACAGTTCCTCGTTAAGAAATGTAGACAATTTGACAGTTTGTTGGATGTTTCCATAACCGTCTAGTGAATCAGAACTAATGGCTCCCGGTATTATATTGGCGAGTAAATCGTAAACACGTCATATGCTGAATGATGTGATCATTCCCAATTTTTGTACAATCATCTACAATTCTGCAACAAATTATATCAGTGTTTAACCGGTCATTTAAAACAACTTGACCGCTCTGATACACGTTGCAAAGTTTAAATGTCATGTCTACACCTCTCCTAATAACGAGAACGAACTTAATTTGTAAATTTTATGTAAGCTAACCACGTTGAATTATTTCATTATGTTTGCTGACTCAACCTTTTTTACAGGAACTACATGTGTATTTTATTTTATTTCGGATACATTTGTCCATACGTACACAGTTTACAATAACATACATTCGTAGAGAAAGTTTACTTTCAAAGTTCATTGCATGGTATGTGTATGACTTTGAAAAGTTCATGATAGCATACAAAGTAAATTTATGTTTATAACATTCAGAAAAAACACGTGTAAAAGAGCAAAGAGATACATGTGATAATTTATAAAACTGAAAATAAATAACGTAACTTAAAAATCACTATCTGATTCGAGCAATATTCTACAGAAGACATGCTCCAGCTGTATCGCGTGACCAATTACTTCCTTTTCCTGATGGGGATCGGTTTCTGTACAGGATACAAAACATTACGTTTTAAATATATGCATATTCTGGGTTAATGCGTCTGTAAGCAATGCTGTTTATCTTACAAGAGAGGAATTCACAACCTAGTGAATGAGAAATGTTTACGTCTCATGTCCATACTGCTTATTCGGAGACCAATCCCATGTGTTAACACTATTTGTATCATAATTTGAATAAAGCGTGACATATTATTTCTTTTCTAGGAAGTTATTGTTGATTTCTAGAACAAATATCAGGGATTTATTGCTTGAATATCTGCAACTATGATTCAATCACATCGCGTGTGAGCGTGTAAAAGCTACATTACTTCCATGCCTGTACAATACCATTTATATATAATCATGTAAGTAAACGTACCAGTTCATGTTCGCCTGGGAAAGGAACTATACTGCAATGCTGTCTCAAGTGAAATATTTACAATTTAGTATGACTGTGACGACCGATGCTAATCGGTTCAGATATATTACCAACGCAACAGGGCTACAGTAGGTATTTCACGTAACGTATAACTATTGTAAACAAGACTCGTTTGTCTTGTCTCTTTTTGTCATTTTTAATTTCAGATCGAAATAACCTAGAGGTCTGGAGTGTGGCATTGTAAATATTATTCCTTTGTTAAACTCGCTATTCCAGACATAACATAACACGTTCCGTCGATGTAAGAATTTGTTTACGCTTTGTCATATTGTTTATTCTATTTCACAACAGGAACATTTCATAAGGCACAACCAATAAGGAAGAAAGAAAACCAATCATGATTGCAAATTCCAGATGATCTAACACCATTTCGCCTTCCTTAGAAAAAAAAGAATAAATATCCATTTATTTGTCGAATAGTGCACATTTCTGTGGACGCCACAGGAAACCAACACATTAGTGATGTAACGTATTTAAAACTTTGTAGTTTGGTCTTATGATAGTCTGTTCATTTTCCACCCTACCTTCCTCTTTCCATCGTATGAACGATCGCTTCTGATCGTGATGATACTGATACGTATGTACGTATAAATTGGATGTTCAATATACATTGTATTACGATTCGAATGTTTATTACATCTGCGTTACGATGCCCAAAATGTTGTATACATTACGCACATTACGTACATTCCCACACATTTTGACGGGGTGTCACCTTTCGAGGTCCGCACACATGAGATACAACAGTAAACGTTGTTCGTTTTAGTAAACATTAAAATTACATTTCACTACTCCAGATGCAGGACAAGTCGGAGTGATGAATGAATTTGCATTTTGTCACATATTCATGAAGACAAATCGAACCGGCATTAATCTTACTATTTCCGTTCGAATACGACAAGTAAGTTTGTGAATTTATAGATAGTAAACAATCTGCATAAATAGAAATACCTGGAGAAACATTATTTAACCAACATACATGACTGTTCATGTGATAATACAGGCGATTATTAATATCGAGGACATTATGACGTAATATGTCATAATAGAGATGTACACACCAACACACGGTATAACCGGATGCGTGGTCGGCCGAGTGATGCGTTACGGTGGAGGTAAATACTGATGAAGGGTAAGTAGTGGGGTTATATTTCTTACCAGAAATTTCTTTTGTATCTAGTGATTTGTGAATTACCACGAAGGTTTAATTGTACTATTTACACAGCACCGCATGCTATCTTTGCAGAATAAATCAGATAGAGCCTGTTTATACACGACACGCAGAAAATAATGCTTAATTCTCACATACATTGTCCGAAATCAAACAGTTTGCGCTAGTATTGAACTATTTAACCTTACAGATCTAACGAAAATTCATCTATGAACAATTATGTAAAGTTACAACTCTGTCCGTGCCCTGAAACCACCGATTGACCCTTTCAAAGAGACCCTAGTATGCGGTAAAGTATGGAATGCTCGCCAGTGTACATTCCAATGATCATTTTTCTTTGCCAGAAAATGTTGGATAGGATTATCTATATCTAGCTAGGCACGACATTGTGGACGGTACCAAATGTCACCACTTAAACGTGTTGGTAGTCAATTTTTCACCTTGTTTGATAATTAGCATCCATAGTTCGCCATGTGTTTACAAGAGTGCCTTGAATACCAGCAATACAGAGTAGTGATAGATTTTTTTCTATTACACCATCAAACCATTTTTACACCATCAAACCATTTCTCCACTTTACACTAGTTCCTTTGCTAAGTACAAATACACTATTTCCCGGTACATCCTCTCTTCAACAATATTTCTAGTACCCTCAATAGATACGCCTCTTTGTCAACAACCTAATATCAACATCTTAACCCGATACTCTTCACCGTTTATAGAATAACAGAAGCTTGATTAAGAAACAACAAAAACAATACAATGTGTTGTACGTTTTGGTGCTGAAATAGCCGACAAACAAATTGAATTGGAAGGGGATTGGTGAAATAACCTTTTTATTCTTAAAATAGATTGCTAACTTAATTGTCTGAAAAAATAATTCACTTGCATTGATAACATCTTTTTAGAATAACTCTTGTTGCTGTCATATTTCATGAATTGAGAAAATTACATTATAGACTAAATTCAGTATTTTCATTAGACAATTATTCAACTAACACACTTTGTTTTTCTTAGGCAAAGTCTAACAAATACGTTACTCATATACATGTAGAAGGGGTAATTGATTACTTTTTGTTTGTTGAAGTAGTTTTTGTTCAGCAATAAAGTAAAACAATGTCTGAAAATGTTATATTATATCACTCTGTAATTCGCTACGGTTATTTGATAAGAAGTGTAAACCGAACAAGTTCTAACTTTTGAGACAAACACTAGTTCGTAAATTAATATTTAAGAGTTTAGCCAATATTTAGTTTGAGGAATTCTAGGGTTTTCCTTTCTGCACTTAAGTCAAATATGCCGGTAAATATTTTGTTTTTTATTTAGTGATAGACAAAGAGTATGAACAATGTAGAAGCGAATACAGCAAACAATTTTTGAGCAAAACGTTATTATAAAGCAGTCCGCGAAATTTTCTTATTTACACTTCTGTGTGTGAATTCAAGTATGAGAATCAGTAGTACATGCCTAATATGCCCTTCCAAGGTTACAGCATGACTTTCAAGCAGTCATTCTTAAAATTATGTATGTAAATGACATGTATGGGACTCAGTAGTACATGCGTATTATTTCCTCGTAGATTATTTCCAAGGTTATATAGCATCACTTCGCCTCCAAACTCCAAAGTTATGACGATTTAACGACACAAAGTCGCGACTATTATTGGTGGCCATTGTGAATAGTATGTGATGTGAAACCGGTACTTTAGCCGACAAATTTGTTAGAAAATTGGCACACGAATCGAGTATGAGCATGAATTAGCTATTATTTGTGTCCAATTACCAATGCACATGGTCCATAGTTTTTTGTGTGCAATTACCATGGGTTCCAATTTATCCAACTTGGAGAACTACATTTTTGCCACAATCAACCACACAAGAAAGAAAATAAAGACAATAACTAAACATAGTGTATTGTTTCATAGAGATTTTGTAGCTCATTTACTGTGGGATCATTTTTATATTTATTGTAATCCTGATAGAACGTGTCTTGCACCCGTAAAATGTCCAATGTAATACCCAATTAGCTCTGAGACTTAAAACGATCAGTACCGTGGACAGAACATTGATTTCACAACAAAGCCACAGAATCTTATAAGGAACAAAAGCTGATTAATAATCATGCATTACAGTTTGTGTACTTCTGCTCAATGAAAGATGCTTGGATTACAAACATCAAGACACTATTTTATCAATGGATACTACCAGAGGTGACACTTTATCAATGACAGCGTGAGAGAGAAATTACTGAATGCTGACTTTTTTCTAATGCGTGTGTTACAACAGTTTTACCCGGGAATAAAACTGCTTAAAATGTTCTCTGGTACAAATTTGGAATATTCAAGCATTTTAGAAGATCTAATGTGGTGGTTACATTTTAATATATGAAAAGCCGCCGCTTCTCACTGAACTAAAAACAGACGCACATTTCTGACGACGTTGATGCTGAATGTGGAAATCTAATCATCAACTGCTAGCTAGAGTAGGACCTGTTCTTGGCTTGTGACTGCCTCAGCAAATTACCAATTCAAAGACAGGCATCCTAATCATCTATCAGACAAAGTGGCACGAGATGCTTTTAGAACTTATACACCGAAATAAATCAACATAAACGTTATGATATTTCACAAGAGTGTGTACCGTATGCCCCAATAATACGAGAAATATGGACAGTCTTATGTCGAAGGGCAGACTTTCGCAATATGCGATATCACATAGCAATAGACTGTCACAATCGCATTTAGCAAAACATTATTTTTGACTACCGGTATGTTGACTATAAGTGCATATTTTCTAAACAAACGCTCTTTCCTTGAAATAGAATTACATTTATAATTATCGCTACTATAAAGCTGGCTTGTGTTTCATTGCAGTTCTGCTATTTTGAAATTTATTGGTAATGATGATACACAATGCCATTTAAAGGTTTTATAATTCTAATATAAGCCTCTAGGCATGAACATAGAAACATGATTTTTGTAATAAATCAAATGTAATAGAGATATTATATTAATAAAGCTACGGGTGTTAATGTAAAATTGTAATAAATTCCAAAGTGAAATTGAATTATTGTTTGATAGCCTTCATAAAATACATTTCAACGTGTTAAAAATAGCGCACACGGATATTTGTAGGTATCTGTAATAAAATCATCCCCATCTGGAGAAACGAAATAGTACTACTTGGTGATAATTTATTCCAGGGAAGACTGATTTTATCGACACATTTAAACTGACTCAAACTTGTTTACAATACGGCGCTAATCTACAAAAGAAACACCTTTAAAACTACAACGATCACCCGTCGCGCATATTTGATATACAAGGTTATTAAATTTAAATATATCAACCTAAATAGAAATAGATTTAACTTGGTTTCGTAGTACAAAATTTATGCCATATCAATATGCCAAACTTATTTTATTGCTTCATGCGTACTTTGTTTCTGTAATATGCCAAAAAGAACTACTCGATTTTGAGCAATGTAACATTTCCAAGTTAAAAAATGTAGACAATTTGACAGTTTGATGTATGTTTTCATAACCGTCTAGTGAATCAGAACTAATGGCTCCCGATATTATAATGGCAAGTAAATCGTAAACACGTCATATGCTGAATGATGTGATCAATCCCAATTTTTGTACACTCAAATACAATTCTGCAACAAATTATATCAGTGTTTAACCGGTCATTTAAAACACCTTGACCGCTTTGATACTCGTTGCAAAGTTTAAATGTCACGTCTACACCTCTTCTAATAACGAGAACGAACTTAACGAATTTGTGAATTTTATTAAAGCTAACCACGTTATATTATTTCATGATGTTTGCTGAAGAAAGATTCAACCTGTTTTACAGGAACTATATCTTATTCTATTTCATATACATCAGTCCATGTGTACACAGTTTTAAAATTGCATACATTCATAGAGATATTGTACTTACAAAGTTCATTGCATGATATGTGTCTGACTTAGAACAATTATATTAGCTTACATTCAGATAGAAACACGTGTAAAAGCGCAAAGATAAAAACGAGATAAATGTGATACTTAATTCAACTGAAAATATTTTAGACGATAACTTAAAAAGCACTATCAGAGTCGAGACATTTTCTGCAGAAGACCTGCTCCATCTGTATCGCGTGACCAATTACTTCCTTTTTTTGAGGGAATCGGTTTCTGTACAGGATACAAAACATTACGTTTTGAATATATGCATATTCTGGGTTAATGCGTCCGTGAGCAAGGCTGTTTATCTTATCAGAATGGCAATTTTTACCTTGTGAATGAGATATGTGTACGTCTCATGTCTATACTCCTTATTCTGAGACCAATCCAATGTGTTAACACTATTTTAATCATAATTTGAATAAAACGTGACATATTAGTTCTTTTCTAGAAAAGTATTGTTGATTTCTAGAACAAATATCAGGGATTTATTGCTTGAATATCTGCCACTTTGGTTCAATCACATTGCGTGTGAGCGTGTAAAAGCTACATTACATCCATACCTGTACAATACCATTTATATAGAATAATGAAAGTAAACGTACCAGTTCATGTTCGCTTTGGAAATGAAAAATATATTTTAATGCTGTCTCAAGTAAAATATTTACACTTTAGTATGACTATGACGACCGATGCTAATCGGTTCAGATATATTACCAACAACAACAGGGCTACAGTAGGTATTTCACGTAACGTATAACTATAGTAAACAAGACTCGGTTGTCTTGTCTCTTTTTGTCATTTTTAGTTTCAGGTCGTAATAAACTAGAAGTCGGGAGTGTTGCAATGTAAATATTATTCCTATGTTAAACTCGCTACTCCAGACACAACATAACACGCTCCGTCGATGTAAGAATTTGTTTACGCTTTGTTATATTGTTTATTCTATTTCACAACAGGAGAATTTCATAAGGCACAACCAATAAGGAAGAAAGAAAACCAATCATGTTTGCAAATTCCAGATGATCTAACACCATTTCGCCTTCCTTAGAAGAAAAAGAATAAATATCCATTTATTTGTCGAATGGTAGATACATTTGTATGGATGTCAACAGGAAACCAACACATTAGGACTGTAAAGTTTTAAGGATTATGTTTTTTGATCTTATGATAATCTGTTCATTTTGACACCGTATCTTCCTCTTTTCATCGTATGAACTATCGCTACTGATCGTGATGATACTGATACGTATAAATTGGATGTTCAATATACATTGTATTACGGTTCAAATGTTTATTGCATCTACTGTACCAATACCAACATATGGCATACATTACGTACATTACGAACATTGCGCACATTCACACACATTTTGACGGGGTGGCACCTTACGAGGTCGGCACACATGAGAGACAACAGAAAACGTTGTTCGTTTCAGTAAACATTAAACTCATATTCCACTCCTCTAGATGCAGGACAAGTCGGAATGAAAAATAAATTTTAAATTTTGTCACCTATTCTGGAAGACAAATAGAATCGATATTAATCTTACTATTTCCGTTCGAATACTGCAAGTGAATCCGTGAATTCACAATTAGTAAACAATCTGCATAAAGAAATCCCTGGAGAAAAATTATTTAACCAACATCTATATCAGTTCATGAGATTAAACAGGCGATTATAAATATCGAGGACATTATGACGTAATATGTCATAATAGAGATGTGCACACCAAGACCTATACGGATATCTGTAAATTTTAAGCGTTAAAAATCCAGGGGTTGTCTCAAATTAATTCAGATATGATATAAAGCAGACGAATTTGATCGTGTGTATTGATGGTAAATCAATCATTGTACGTCATGAATATCTTTGAGAAAACCCCTAGTACATTTAACGTTAAAAGATTTAGAATCTCACACCTGTCTAGGTATGTACATCTCTATTAAGGCATATACTTTCATCTCGGACCGTCTAAACTACGTTCCCAACAATATTTTGTAAGCGTGTTGTTGTTTATGTTATCATTGTCGGTTCACACATCAATTGAATGTCACGTTAGCTCACAAGGATCGTGTAGAACAGACCAGTGCTTGTAAACCAGAAGGTAAGAAAAGCAATGTCTTGATTAACAGATCTGTCTACCGCAGGCAACTGGCAACTAGGAAGAATATAACCGCTGTCGAAGTTGTAACCACTGTTTGTAACCATGACGTGTGGAGCTAAGAAGTCTCTAGCTTAGAATCAGAAGGTTGAGAGTACTACTTACGACCTTATAAGACTGACATATTTCAAAGAATCATCAGTTTATCAGCTGGATTTACCCTAAGTAAGGAGTAATGTTTCTAGGTTTTTTCTAGATTTTTATCAAAAATTCGATTTCGTTCGATTTGCGACTTTCTCATTCTAAGCCAGCGACTTATTTGGTTAATGTTTCAAACGTTTTTGTTTCAATGATTATTAAAGTTTCATAGAATATAATTCATTAGTGACCTTTAATAGCGATACCCCAGTATCGTCATCAGTACAGTTGTACATGATTTTCAGGTCCATTTTATCACTTTAATTCTACTCAGTGCAGTGCAAGACCAACTCGTCATGGAGATCAGTGTATATTCAGGTTATATAGATTCCTGTTTTCGTAAGATTATGAGTGAGCATTTTTCCGTGTAATTTTGTTATATTGTGTAGTAGCTGTTTTTTGTGTTTTGCTGGTTAAGTGGAGTGCTGCCTTCCCTATCTGATTTCCTCATATCTTTTATTCACCCCTGAATATTAACATGGTGAATATCACAATAACACGAACATAACAATATGCTTGTCTTCGTCTGCCATACGTTTTGTGAATGTATTCATAGGCCCTATCCCTCATTTGTGATAACGTTTTATGTTGGGATTATCTAAGTAATGAGCGTGTTTGTATCTAGTTCTTTCTCCGTTTTATTTACATAATTGTACTACTCACATGTTACACGAGTCAAGAAATCAATATTCATGTTTTATAACCGTTTTACGACATTAAACCACTGTGTATAAACGAGTCGATTTCCGGCAATTTCATTACAACACGGACTACACGTTGAATTATATAGCACCGCAATAAGGAGTGCAGCGATCAGATTTTACATGTGCATTTAATAGATGAATTTTATAGTAATCAGATATAAGTCATACACTGATTTGGTTTATAAGCTGTGTTAATAATGAATATGTAGCTTAGCTTTTTTGCGTAATAAAATATAGACACGAGTTTGGATGCGAAAACAGAATACACAGTCATGTATATCGTCAAAGGTGACGTCAGCAATCAGCTGTGTTTTATTGCGTAATAAATAGCGAACAATGCTAATTGTACGTGCTTTGTTAGAATAAACGATATAACCTAACTTCTATTTCTATCCACAAAAACTGTACTTCTTATGTATGTAATTTTTTAAAAATATAAGTTGCGAAACGCCTTAGTTATGTGGGGTTCTTTCCTCTCATCGACCTATCTGTCGTCAATACTTTTAGATGTAGAACAAATAACAAGACACTGAAGTAAACACTTAATTGATACTGGATTTAGTAATGATTCGTGGAAAGAGATAATTCTCTAGAGACAGTAAGAACTATCTAGCCAATCCTTGGAATAAATCGTCAAATTTTGTACAACTTATGACATCAATTATCATCTCTCAAGTAGTTTCCTTCAACATCTCGTCATATCAATTAGTTTAGAAAGGCTTCATGATTATAGTAAGGAAGTAGAATGGAAACGTATTTTTGGAGGCCATGTTCACAATAACAGTAACACATAAATCTGTGGATGTCACAATCGAGTTTTATTTACATATAGTCATATCGATGGCTTAGAATTAGAAGGTCGTAACTTCCAAATCGATATTTTGAGAAAACACGGAAAAACTGTCTGACATTTACTCTGTACTTTTGGTGAAACAAACTTTTACAACTTCATTTTGGTCAACATGACAAGTTCAAATTTTTATGATAATGGGCTCATAAGAAGCGCCTTGTGATGCTTATTCTAAATATGTATGAATCTTAAAAGGTCGTAAGTGGCACTTACGACCTTCTAATTCTAAGCCATCGATATACCTGCAATTTTTGTTTTGCATATACTCACATATCTGCAATTAACAAAAAACATTGTATGCGTGCAAACGTTTTGTAGATTTTCAGAACTTAATAATCATAACAATTACTGTGAAGTGACCTTAAAAACATAGTGCAGTCACTCATAATAAATTGTGATATTTGTTTTTAGTTGTTCGGCTATGTCACAGAGTAACCTATTCCCTCTGTCATAATTGGAGATGCTTGGGGAACCGTTCATTGTTTCAACTTGCATTTATGCTAAACATAATACATATCGCTGGTTTAGAATGAGGAGGTCGTAACTACTCCATACGACCTAATAAGACTCGTACATATTTCAAATCTGCATTTTAAAGCGCTTCTTATGAGCATATTGTTATGAAAATCATAACTTGTCATGTTGACCAAAATGAAGTTGTTAAAGCTTGTTTTACCATAAGTAAAGAGTTAATTTCAGACAGTTTTTTTCTTGTTTTCTCAAAATATCGATTTTGTAGCTACGACCTTCTCATTCTAAGCCATCGATATACATTGTAGAAACACATTGTAATGACTCAATGCTGTATTGCCTAAGAACCTGACTTTTGTCTGGTTTGCATGAAAACACATTATACAATGAAAAGCGATGGAATCGATGAAACTGGCAGTGATAAAGTACTTACCATGGTAGCCGAAAATGTCGATGACAGTCAAAAGGACTTACTACTACGCTAACCATGTGGTCTCTTCGACAGAGATTTAAGGTAGTTACCAAACTAATAATATAAGGGGGGCATATTTTGACATTGATTAAACATTTATTGTTTTCGAATTGTAACCAGCGTAAGTTTTAACCAACTAGTGTGTCGAAAATTGAATCCCGGTAAAGTAATAATAGTAATAAATACTTTATTTTACAAGTAAACTTATTTGATAATACTAAATAATTTAGCTTCCTTAAGATCCTCAATAATGAACTAGAAAAAATACTGGGCAAAGTAAAGAATGATATATATTTATTATTTTGGCTCCAATGATGGGTCACAATAGGATTTGAAAATATTCGTAAAATGAGTCAGTGAAATGATTTAAAAGAATGTGGTATATGAATATACATACTTTATAGAGACAATATCTATCTATCTAAAACCTTATTTAATCTAAAATGCAGATTCAATGACATCCTTTGTCTTGAGGAACGTATACACGTCATGTTCAATATTGGAATGGTTTCCCTCTATTCTCAATTCAAATGATTGAGAAGTTATGAAAACCCGTAAACAATGTTTCATAGCATACCCGTATTTCCGTACTTGTTTTTTTTTGTCTTTAACGTTTTTATTTCCATAAGACATATACATAGTAATACATATATACATACAGTATTACATTCACATACAACTATATAGATTGGTTACGTAGTATAACGTAATATTCTGTGTATGTCGTTATGATTTTTTGAGAATTTATAGTGTATAAAGAGTAAGAGAGAGAGCAGGATAGTGATGAAGAGAGAAGGAAAGAAATTATAGGTGGGGTAATACCAACATATTTGAAATATATAATTAAGTTATCTTTTGCCATTTTCTATGATAGACTTCTACTTTATTTTTGAAGATAGCTATAGTGTGTTCAAGCTTCTTCCTATAGTTAATATATTCTTTAAATTGCCGGATTAGCGGAACACTTTTACTGCATTTGTTTTTAAATATAAAATATTTGGGAAGTAGAACAATGTAGTTAGCAATAGGTCCATCTTCATCTTTAATGTTGATAATATTGCAAAATGAGATATTTTGAAATGTAAGATTTATAATTTTTGAAAAAATTGTCTTCTAAAAATAACTTTACTTCCAACGAAAAACCTTGTACAATATGACATTCCCAGAACATATGATATATTGAATCTGGATGCATGGTGCAAAAATCACAAAGACTTGACTGGACAAGATGACATTTATGTAGGAATGAGTTGTCTGGTATTATGTTCATGAGATATTTGTACTGGAATTCTCTTAGTTTCGTGTCTATTGTAATGTTATAGGATTGTGTGAGAATTATTTCCCATTCTATATCTTCAATTGGGTGATTAGTACTCCATTTTATTTTGTATTTTGGTTTAGTTGGTATTTTTTGTTTGATTAATGTTTTATATGATAATCTATTCATTTTTGTTTTCCCATTTACTTTATCAATCAAGTAGTTAGGTGCATCGTATGACATATTACAATTATCCAATTGTGTTTTCCATTCCTTTGGTACATTTTTAATGAGAGTGTAGTATTTCAAGTAATCGCCATTTGGAATCTCATATAAAAATTTCATTTGCTCGAAGCTATAGAATGTTTTATGTCTGAAGTCAAAAATGTGTTCAAGAAAGAGAATGCCTTTTCTGAACCAATGTTTGTAATAGAATAACTTGTTATTACTTTTTTTTATATTCGAATTGTTCCAAATGATTTGTTTTGATATTTGGATTTCCGTGTTTAATGTATTAACCTTAGACCATGAGAAAATTTAGATTTTATATCAAGACATTTGCAGTCTTGTTCTGTTATATTACATTTAAATAATAATAGTCCTCCATATTTTTCTAGTTCATTCTTATACTGAGAACTCCAATTAGCATTGGAATCAATTATTCTTTTTATCCAACTTATCTTTAGTGAGTCTAAAAAGCATTCAATGTCAATCATTTTTAGACCACCGTCTTTGTATTCTTGAATTATTAATTTACGTGCTATTTTGTCAGGTTTGGAATTCCATAAAAAAATCAAAGAATATATCTTTAATTGATTTTACAAAATCTGGCGGTGGATTTGGAAGAACAGTTAAAGGATAAATTAATTTTGGAAGGACAAACGTTTTTAGAACCGTTATTTTTCCTATAAGTGTTAAGTTCCATTTTTTCCATTGTTTCAAAACGTGTTTGCATTCTGTTATCTTGTTTGCTAAATTTGAGTCAAACATTGTATTTAATTGGTTGCTAAAAATAATTCCTAAAGTTGTGGTATCTGATGAAGTCCATTTGAATTCGTTATCATAGGATGTGTCTGTGTTTTTCATGTTTCCGATGCGCATTACTGAACATTTGTTTCTGTTAAGTTTAAGTCCCGAAGTATTCCCAAAATCATCACGGGTTGTTATTAGAGTTTCAAATGATTTTTGAGTTCCATTTAGTAGAAAGCTAGCATCATCAGCGAATAAGGTTTGTTTGGTACAGTTGTTGTTTAAAGAAATACATTGGATATCTTCGTTCTTTTCTATCGATGTGGACAGAAATTCAATACATAGTATAAATAGGTAAGATGATAAAGGACAACCTTGTCGTACTCCATTCTTAATATCAAAGAAATCAGAAAAATGACCATTATTAGTTATACATCCTTTTGCATTTTCTAAAAGACCTTAACCCATTGCATAAGTGAGTCGCTAAAATTTAATTCTTTTAGACATTTGAACATAAATGTATGATCTAAACTATCAAATGCTTTCTGGAAATCCGTACTTGTTCTTCCACGAACTAATTTAATTCACTTTGCAGAGCATTGACCAGCGCATTCGTCAATGTAGCACGTACTCCGTCATTTGTCCTGCCTGATCATAGATTATGAAATAGTTTGTCCGCAACCAGTGAACGCATATGATATCTGCAGCTAATCATTTAAGATGCCATTGTTGCATTAATAGACCTACTCCGGATCTCCACTAATCTGTAGGTACAAATAAACTTTTACCGTTATAATCCGTGTGATACATGAATATTCATATATGGACAATAGAGTTGAGGTCAGTTATGTTTGCATATGAATACAAAACCAGTCTAACTAGGCCAGATTTGTTTGTACCTAACTGTAAATTAACGGAAAAAACCACCTTGCACAGAGTTCCGGATATCAACTATTGGTCCTGTATGGAACTTTATGCACAGTACGCAATCTGTCAGATTTGATATCTTAGCAGAAAATTTGGCATTTTAGTATTCCATGATATCGACGGCGGTGATGTTGAAGACATGTTGATAGGTGCTTCTGTTTCTACATCTAGCATATAAGTAAGTTAGTACTGACTATCTTATTCTGGAAACTGGATTTGATCAACCAACGGTATCACTATCAACATTATTTGAACGACAAACTTCGCACACCGAAACCTAAAAGTCCCGGTTTCTCCACCGTGTAGTTGTGTTGTGTTTTTACTGTTTTCTGTGCTCGGCTGGTTAACTTAAGTGCTTACTTTCCTTTCCGATTCCCTCATACCGTTTGTGCATAAAATGAATGGATAAAATTGGATAGTTATTCTCCCTCGTGATTCAAGATTAGTTCTGGTGAAGCAAACGAGATCATTCCATATAATGAACATAAGACAATGGTTTACCTTTCACTGTTTAAAACATGTCCAAATGACTATGCATTCACGTAGCTGCATTCCAGAATATTTGCCATAACCAATGTCCCGTGTTATCCTTTAAGATGAGCTTCACGCAAGACTTTTGTAAAATTACATGAAGTGCAACCAACTTTGTACCGTTATTCAAATGTGTTGTTTGTAACTCGGCGTACGATCAGCCATTTAGTGATTAGACTTAAACACATTAACATACCGACCAAATGTTCTATAAAGGTCTCTCATGATGGTCATGATTACCATAACAATCACAAACCGAAATATATCTTAGAAATCAAGAAATATGCATATCTAAGAGTGAAGCAATCCCATTTTAACAACAGTACAGTATATATTTGTCATGTCATAGGCCTTTTGATGTCATCTTGTGGACTGTGGAGATTCGCTGCTGTCGCTTCTGTATGACTTTCCATTGTCTGTCCACTACTTTTTGAGATTTAACTGTATTGCAAACGCACCAACAGAACTTTTTTTGTGCTTACTCCAGACAATAACATTTAATAGCACAGACAGTTACAGAGATAATTCGTCTAATTACAGTCGTTAGATTAATTGAGCATGTAATTATAGCTACATGATCATGGCAAATGTTGCTGATTTTGTCGATGCTATAATCTGTGATGTAATGATACTTCACAATTGATTTGGATGATGAGAATCAATTGTTAAGTAAATTAAATCAACAATTCAATCAATTCAAATGTGTTAGAAAATCGGCACTACAAATAAACAAACAGCATTATTGTTTATAGAACATGTTGTTGTCGTTATCATTGATACAGATACCTGTGAATGTACTCATTATGTCAATCAATACCTCCTGACTTGCCCTGTCAACCCACAACCATATTTGACAGGTGAAAATAGACGAAAAGGTCGACCGCACAAAGCCACTGTAAATTTAGTTGAAAAAATAAATATATGTTGGTTTTAAAGCTGGAGAAACTGTAATATCACCACCAATGATATGCCCATATATCACTAGCAAGGATTTACTTCAGGCAATGATTTTTAAAATGTTGCTAACAATGAGAACATTTTTTCTATTAAAGAGATTAGTCGCCATTGGCAAGGACGAACTATGATTAAATTGAACATGCAAACACGACCATCCTTCCGGCTATATATCTAACATGTACGGTATCGTGTCTTGATGATTCATTTCCATTTGTTGATAGGAATTAAATTCCCATGAGGCTGTAAAAAATGTCTCTTCAATCATTTTAATATTTTGTCGAATTTCATACAACTTATATCATCAATTATAGTATAGTCTTAATATAAATTTCCTACAAAATCACTTCACATCGTTTTCGGAACGTTAAATAGTCATTTATTGTTTACTAGAACACAATTCGCTGGCTTACATTGAGAATGTCGTAATAGAGTACAAAATTGATATTTGGAAAAAAAGACAAAACTGTCCGAAAATTACTAATTTCGTACTCTTTACCTATGGTATGTAGCAACCAGTTTTTGAAATGATTCTTATAATTCTTGTTTTTATTACACAAGTGGTTGCTATAATGATAAAGCAAGCTGTTTCAACTCAAGTTTTGTCAACAAGACATGTTCCGATTTTCATGAAAATATGCTCCTAAGAAGTGCCTTGTGAAGCTGAGTTTAAATATATAGGCGTCTTATAAAGTCGAAAGTAGACCTTCTCATTCTAAGCCAGCGATCGATATAAACAATCCTTACAAGCATGTATGACGTTCCTATTATTAGTTAACACGTTGTAAAGGCCTGCCATTTTTTAACGTTTTTTTTCATGCACTTACCTAGTAACCGTCTTCTCTTGAGTTTAAGTAGTTTGAGTATTCATAGGCATTATGCAGCTTACAAAACTTGACATTTAATAAAATCTCCCAAGTTTTTCATTAACCTTGATTCTTCAATTTTAATACGTAGTATACGATACAAATTTCACCAGAACATGTTAATGTAGGTATCATTTACTGACAACACGTGTAACAGGCAACCAGTATGCTTGAATGTTTTTATTTATCCATCAAATAGTTGTAAAATATGATATAATAAAACGGTTTCATGGAGTTGCCGGGTTCTGTTTGCCAATTTGTTAAACGAAGTGCGAATAGAAACTCGTAAAATTGACTCAATATTCATCAACATACATCCTTATTATGCATACCTGTTAACTGACCTTAACGTTCAATCAGTTTACAACGACCCGTCTGGAGATATGAGCAGTCTCCTTAAAGTACGCATGTGCTGTTCAACATGTGGCAAGATGTTTATACATTGTACGTATATATGGAATATCAGCATATGGTTGATAGTGAATATATCTCTGGCTTCGAACAGGTAGGGCGTAAATACAACTTATATTTTGAGACAACCGAAACTTACTCTTTACTTTAGATGGTAAAACAAGATGTTGCAACCACATGAAACGGTATCAATGATAAAGGTAATAAAAACTTTAAAGGTCCATTTATACAGACAATGACAAGCCGATCACTGTAGTGTAATTTGTTTTACTTAATGTTACGCGATGAATGTAATTATACAGTCTATAGCTTTAATCTTTTGTTTTGATGATGTAAAACGCTGTGAGTACGGCCATTTTGGTTTATGTTGATTGCACCACAATGATCGAAACAGTATCTACATTTAATGGAATAACCTTTTTAACTATATGATCAATTTTGATAGCATTTGGTATGCGAGTACAACTAAATGATTAGATTATAAAGATATCGATATTCAATTCTTGCTTTTGATACCTGGAAAGTATGGCTATTTAAGAAAAAATGTATCTTTTTAGTAAAATATTGATTTTACCAAAAACATTTTTTTCGTTTTAGTCTTCATCAATGATACAGTTAACTGCGGTTGCAATTTCAGTTTGGTTAACGTGACAATTACCGATTGTCATAAAAATATGCTCGTAAGAAGTGCCTTGTGATGCTGATCCTAGGTATGTACCAGCCATATACTTACAGCCGTCTCATTCTAAGTCAGCGATATATGTTGCAAGAGCTGCACCCACTCCTATGTTTGCCTGGATGAGTATTCACAAATCATCTTAAGGGAGCCTTGAATGCAACATTTTACTTAAGTAACAAAATTGGGATACGCATTTTACTACTTTCCAATGAATGAATAAAACCCTCTTTTCCTTATGTATCTCTTTACAAACTGTGTACAAAATTTATACTCTTGATGTTCATGTCTAACTGGTAAATCTAAATTTCTTTAAATATTTTAGATTAAGATGCTGTAAGAATACCAAACTTCGTGTAAATTACATGTTGTCTGTTTTGTTCTGGTCTTTTATATGGTGTTATACTTATTATTCTCGTCAATAGGTGTGCCTTAGTCGAGGGTATCCCACTACACACTTTACAAGTTCGAGGTAAGTAAAATTGGTAATCAGTAATTAAGGCATTACAAAATATATGAAACAGGTATACGCCATTTCTTGGTTCCGTTGTTTTCTACGGAACAGCGTCAAATGTTTAATGATAACATCATGACGTTATAGTAACTTCATGGTTACACATGGTGACATAAGACGCGAGGTTTTGATTGAATAAAGTTTACTTGATACCAGATTTGTATCTATGGATCGAGACATTTTCTATACACGTGGTTCAACAAGCTAACCAACAACTATATATGCCATGGAATTTCACGCTTTCGTGACTGATTGCCTATTCCTGGAATAATCTAGTACTTGGTAATACTTTTTACCTGTGAAGTTCCTTGAACTGCTGCTCATTAATATGACTTGTAGTATTTTAAATACCAAATACATTAATCGAATGCCATTGACACTGCCATCTTTTTAACACTAGGGAATACACCGAATACGAATAGACTAAAACACATTACTATTCTCACAAACATGTTCTCTTTTGTTTCAAAGCGTAGTCTGCAAATACACGTATCGCTAAGGATACAGTCATATCAACTTGCCAGAACAACACAATTGTACATGTTTAGTTATAAGCCTGTCTCACAAAACGCCGTCCTCACTGATTACCCCCACGTATATATTGTATTATTGTTCTAACTTATCAGGCTTGCCCACTGATATATTTAAGGAGACCCGAGAGAGCACTTGTATTAAGTCTGTTCATTATGGCACATAATCAAAGTGTTAGACATTCGTACGACTCGCGTACAATATACTACATATATGGACAACCTAATGAAATCTGAATAATGCTCTTAGGATGAAATGTTTTAGTGAAAAGTAGTTGAAAACGAGACTGTGTTGAGTCTTCATAACACTTTTGTCCCGATGATAGCCCTGTCTAAAAGAACTTGCTCAGCCAATCTGGGGCTGCATGACAATGGTAATGTTACATGCTTATGGTAAACATGTATGTCATGTTTTAAAGCAACGCATTGATGCATTCTAAAAATGGAGCTTCTAAAACTTCAAAGTGTTGGTCAATAGTGTCTAAAGGATGGGCGAATGGGCGAACGACCGATCTGACAGGACATTCCCTGTATCAGTAGATGCGATGGCACAACACAATATATAAGTTGTCTTGATAACAATGCGTTGTTTTTATCTTCATTATTCACAGGTGTTATCAAGAGCTGCATGACTTTTTCTCCAAATTATAACATGCAAATATATAAACGAATTAGCCATGATATTAAAAGTGTTGCCTATGAACTTAAAATATCCTCGGTTGAAATAAGTTGCACCAGTTTACTCATCTTAAGTACTTCCAAAAATATTAATATATACATTTTAAATGTATATATATATTATTCTTTTTTTCAGATATATACTTGCACTTCAAAAATAAAAACCAGTGCAGTACATACAGAAACAACAGCAATACATATTAACACAATATAATATAAACTTTAAATTGTATGCTTGTGGTTATTAGCGTGTGTAACGTTACTGACTTGCTTTAAGAGAAGTGAAGAGAACAAAGGCGAAGAGTGGCGAGAAGGAAAGACGGTTTAAGAGGGGTGTGAGCCTTTCAGTCAATATATTTTTTCGATAGTGCTGTGCTAGTGATATGGTATCTATATATTATTAAATCCATTCCATCTTGTTTCAAACAATTCTAGTTTGTCTTTTCTCGTTGCAATGATTATTTCGATGTATGGGCGTCGTGTAAGATAATGTTTGAAATATTCTATTGAAATACTACTTAAATCTTCAAATGTCAGTTTTCGCGATTTAGTCCTTAAACGATATTGATTGTAATTCAGGTAGCTTTGTTGCCAAGTAAGATCAAACAACCAACGGTACATAGTGGCCATTCTGTGATGCAAACCGCTGGTGGATATACTACACGAAAAGGTTATTGTTTTATATTTTATGTTTCTATTATATCCAGGAGATCGTAGTATTTCAGAATTATTGATGGAAGATAAGATAGTATAGTCATAAACATTCCTCAATTTTTTTCTAATCGAACGACTTATCTGTTTTAACATTGTACAGTTCTATGATCACATGTAATATCGATGCACTGTACATCCTAAAAAACAAACCATTTATATCCTATTCAAACACTGAACATAGCTTCGATTTTAAATGTATTTACCAAAACTTTTACTTATCAGTTTATTTTACAGCAGTAAGGACATTTTATATGCATATTTACAGAAGGTCGTAAGAACAAAATCGATCTTTTGAGAAAAAAAGAACAAACTGTCTAAAAATGCTCTTTACGTATGGAAGGGTGATTATATCAGAAAAATAAGTTGGGGTATGAATTTTCTGTGAACAAATCATGTTATATACCAACATGTATGTGAAAACATGCTTTTTTAACTTAAGTATGGTCAACATGACAAGTTTCGATTTTCACGGCAATAGGCAAGAAGCGGTATATGATGCTAATTTTAAATATGTATCTGTTTTATCAGCCTTCTCATTTTAAGCCAGCGAAATGCCTTTCTGTGTTCATTATTGGGCGTTCACATAACCATACAATCTCTACGTTAATGTCAATCGATGGACAACTCAATTTTTATTTTGGCGCCGTTCAAAAACAAACCTATTGGATTTGCCGATATTCTTATAAATTTAGATATTTTTGGAACAAACAATAGGCAATGCATTGAACCGTATCCTATTTTTCTGGCAATGATTAACTTCGGTTATTTACTTTATCTTTATAACTGGCACGAAAATGTCTGAATACTTTAAAATCATAAATATTTGCGGAGGATTGCATTTCGTGGATGAAATGAATTTTGAAGATGACGTGAAGGGCGAAATTAAATACCACAAGAAAAAAATGATATCATAGTTTCATAGTTTCTGACTTAGACGATAATGTTTCCTTGAAATAATGTCAGTTTACAGTTTTATTGGTATAATCGGCATAAATAATGTCAACACGATATGGTGTTTTTCACAAAAAATAAACACGAAATTTTGTCCCATTTAAATTAAATGATTTTACAGTATAATTAAGCGTCTACTACTATGCGTTTTCTAACAGGTACTGTACAGGGTGGACATACCACGTGGTGTGTGACGTAAATTTTTGCTAAGACGACAAGAAGAAAACTGTCAACAAAACGAGAAAAACAGCCGTAAGTATTTTATTCGTTGATCAATTTTCACGGGACAAGCCCCACGCTCAAGCCCAGAAAAAATAATATGCATGTCACTGAATGATTTGGCGCAAAAACCAACAGTTTTTTCCCGAAAGTGGCTCAACGGTTAGAAATGGACAAAATCTGAAAAGCAAAGACGACAAGAAAATATTTATTTTATCATTCATAGCTCTTTTGAGCATAATAATGCAAAATGCGTACTGCCGACATGTATAACAATGTATAAGAAACAACATGTTAACATAATTAAGCATTATAAGGTCAATTGCATTCAATAGTTTGTGAAATAAATAATTCGTCTTAAAATGCTAAGACGACAAGAATGGAAAGACGACAAGAAGATTTAAAACTCAACATTTAAAACTGGTATAAACTCCTTAATTCATTGTCTGCTTAGTAGAGTAAGTGAAGTGATTCCCGTTCATGGTCATTTAGGTCTAGAAGAATTCATCACGTGTTACATAACCTGCTTAATTTCTGCTTTTATTACGATACCGCAATATCGCTGGCTTAGAATGAGAAGGTCGTAAGTGACCTTATAAGACTAATGCATAGTTCAAATCTACATTATGAGGCGCTTCTTATGAGCCTTTTGCCATGGAAATTGGAACTTGTCATCTTGACCAAACTAACAATTACCTATTGGCAAAAAAGTATGAATTTCATTTTCTCGAGCGAGGTCTTTATTATGCATTATTATATTCAATATTTTTATAATCTTGGTACCAAAATGTCGACATTAAGTTCACATTTACGATGTTTCATGATACTATACTAATAAGAAATAATTTAGTGTTCGATAAAAAAATCCACATTACCCTCCCCCCACTGTCGCGTTTTTAAATCCGTCAAGTATACTTTATCGCAACATTTGTATAATAATACACTTAAATATTTAAAAATTGAGATCAAAAACAATTTTAACATCAAAATAAGTCTTGTATGATATAGACATAAAGTTTTACATACCAGTTCGTGATGACGAGCTGACAATTCTAAAAGGATGATTAGAAATCAGCTGTTGTCTAATGCAGCAGTGGTTTATCGATACACTGCACGACTATTAGGTCGCGGGACTAGCACTGGGCTTATCTCAAAATTCTCTATTGCACGTGGAGCTCGTGTATAAGTAATTGGATGTGACGAAGCTAGATGAAATGTCATTCAGTACCTAAATAACGAATTGCGCAATTCGAAAGTTACATTTTACGGTTTTACAATACTTGCATTTAAAGCGACAGAAAGAAACCAAGAAATGGACAGTACTTTCAAAGATAAACGAGAAGCGTTGTAAATATACTATCGTCCAGGAGATATACTTCGTTTATCTAGGTTTGACCACAGGTGGCTGTATCAGTGTTTGGAAAAAAATCCGTCACTGAGCTAGGATACTATCAAGGTATAAAGCGTACTTTGTGTATATGTCCAAAGATTGTGGAACATCGCATCTAAAAATAGACTTGGTTCCTAACAATAATTACGTTACTGTGAGTGGAGCCGGTATCCAGGGCGTAAATAAAATGGCCTAGAGCGAAGTTAAATAACGAAACGATTACTGTTTTGCCGTTTCGCAGTTATAAGATACAATTGAACGAGATTTTCGGTAAGAATGAATATCTTATAGTTTATTTGAATGACTTGTGATTTTCCTTCTGCGCCCGTAGTTTATGCTGAAACAACAAAATGCGATGTTCAACAATCTTTGGCATATAGACATATAGTACACTTCATACCTTGATAGTATATTAGGTCAGTGACAGGTGTTTTTATATTTTTTTTATTTTAATTTTTAATCGTTTGAGGACCAAACACTGATACTGCCACCTGTGGGTTTGACTGGATATACCCGAGTAAATGGTATTCACCGCTTTTCTTTCGAATGGGATAGTTACCTCATTAGTATCACTTATTGAATCGACTATTGTATATTTTGTATGCAAATACTTGATCCTTTACGTCAGTGGATTGTTTAACTGCAGCAGAACATTTAATGAACTTTATACAGTGGTTGCGATTTTAGACTGAGTACATGCTATAACAAATAGCAAAATCACGCGGGCATTTCAATGTTTCATATGTAAAGATTAAGATATAGATTGAGCAAAAGCAAAATTAGTTAAGAATCAAAATGTTCAGGTAGGCATGATTTAACTTCAGTGCGTGTTGTTATTATTTCAAAACATGCATTGACAGTACTGTTAATTGAAGTAAGCCATCCACACTATAGATTTAGGGGTTAATATCAGTTTTAAATTTTGAGTTTTAAATCTTCTTGTTGTCTTTCCATTCTTGTCGTCTTAGCATTTTCAGACGAATTATGTATTTCACAAAATATTTAATGGAATGGACCATATGGTGCTTAATTATGTTAACAGGTTGTTTCTAATACATTGTTATACATGTCGGCAGTACGCATTTTGCATTAGTATGCTCAAAAGAGCTATGAATGATAAAATGAATATTTTCTTGTCGTCTTTGCTTTTCAGATTTTGTCCATTTCTAACCGTTGAGCCACTTTCGGGAAAAAACTGTTGTTTTTTGTGCCAAATCATTCAGTGACATGCATATTATTTTTTCTGGGCTTGAGCGTGGGGCTTGTCTCGTGAAAATTGATCAACGAATATAATACTTACGGTTGTTTTTCTCGTTTTGTTGACAGTTTTCTTCTTGTCGTCTTAGCAAAAATTACGTCACACACCACGTGGTATGTCCACCCTGTGTAGCAATCGAGTGTTGTATCCGACGTTGCCAGCCAATGTTGGATATTAGTAGATAAGGATTAGATAAATATACGAGAAACTTAATGAAAATGGTAGACACTTTTCCTGCGAAGATATACTCGTATATATAAACACAGTCACCACATTTATTTTAATCGAGAAAATTAATGTAAATGGGTTTCTCTTTCAATAACACGTGTATCGTGGTATTAGTCTTAGATGTGTTTCGTTCAGTCACTTGGAATTACCGTGGTTTGGTATTTCTTAGTGAAACAATGTCACTCTGTTCTTTTTCAGTGGGGCCTTTGGCTTTTAATGTGTATGTTGGGTTATGTATGGTCATTGCTCCGTGTAAGTGTGTTATGCAAAGTTGTAAATGTTTTCTGGGATCGGCTGGTTGGGCGGAGTGCTGCCTTTCATGTCTGATTCCTCTTATCGTTTTATGCAGGAGTAGGCAGTGTCACATCTTTGGACTGTATACCCCCTGTCACAGATCTCGAACTTGTTTGAAACGAGGAACAACAGAACAAAACAAATTTTGCAGAATGAATTGAAATAAAGTGTAATGAGACCAACAAGATGCAATATCTTTAATAAATAAAATGGTACACATATACTTGTATGCATTGATATACATGTACATTGTATATGTGAACATTTAATATTCATAATCTGTTTGATTTATATCTAATTTGACTTTGCTTTAGTTTTTGTTGCATTCGTGAATGTCCATAGACATTTTGTTTGTCGATTATGCCAAACAATTTGATTTGATTGCTTGAGATAAATGTTCATATTTTTACTGTCACCCTCAAAGCTACGTGTTATTTTTTTTATTACCCCGACCTGTTTTCGTCCACAATCTATTTTTGGTAGATATATTTAGGTACGAATAAAGTTACTTCGAATTTCAAGGTGTAAACTCTACATGAGTCGATTTCATGGTATGATGCATTTAACGGATTCAGCTCCCAACATCTTGGTCCGCCGACTGGAAAATAAACAAGTCCAATCTATCCAAAAGAAAATTTGTATCAAAAAGTATTAAATGTGTTAGATATACCTCACTCTTGGAATATTTTTCGGCACCAGATACTTGACTGGATTTAGAGAAATCGAAATAAAAACCTGGACATGCAGATGAATACGCCGTCATGTTGATTTTTGCGTACCACGTGACATGAAAGTACTGACAAAACGTTCTAGCATCCTGCTTACAGTAAAAATGTTCAATCACGAGGTGTATTGATCCGCTTGATCGTAATAGTAAAAATACTTCCAGATTGTCTACGGGAAATTGACATTGCGAAAAACAGTGAGGGGAAATAATACTGACTATCGTATTCTGGAAACCGGATTAGGTCAACTACCGGTATCACTATCAACTTCATTTGAACGACAAACTGTACTCATCGAAATCTAAAAGTTCTGGTTACTCCGCCGTGTACTAGTAGTTGTGTTGTTACTGTTCCCTGTGCCTGGTTAATTAAAGTGAGTGCTGTCTTTCCTGTCTAATTTACGTATACCTTTCTGCATAAAATGAGTGTATAATTGGATATTTATTCTTTCTCATCATGCAAGATTGGTTCTGGTGAGGAAAACAAGAGCAATCCACCCAATGTACATAAGACAATGCTTAACCGTTCACTGTTCAAAATGTCCAAATGACTGTGCATTTTTGTAGCTACATTCAAATATTCTATACAGGTCTCCCAGGATGGTCATGATTACAACAACAATCACGAACATATGTCGGTATCAATATACCGATTCCTGTCTTAGAAAGCAAGAAATATGCATATCTATGAGTGCAACAATCCCATTGTTCGTAACAACAATACACTATTTATTTGTCATATCATAAGCCCTTATGTTGTCATCTTGTGGACTGTGGAGATTCGTTGCTGTCGCTTCAGTACGACTTTCAATTGGCTGTCCACTACTTAAGATTTAACTGTATTGCAAACTCACCAACAGAATTGTTTTGCTTACTCCAGACAATGACATTAATAGCACAGACAGTTACAGAGATAATTCGTCTAATTACAGCCGTTAGATTAATTGAGCATGTAATTACAGCTACACGATCATGGCAAATGTTGCTGATTTTGTCGATGCTGTATTCTGTGATGTAATGATACTTCACAATTGATTTGGATGATGAGAAATAATTGTTAAGTAAATTCATTCAATATTCAATTCAAATGTTTTAGCAAATCGGCACTATCGCCCCTTTGGCAAAATAAATACTAATAATCAAATAATATACTGTATAGTGGAGCAATATTATTGTGTATACACATATAGGGCATACGCGATATATAAGGTCAAGCATATGCACCACTGAATTCCTCAACGGCGACTAGAAGTCCAACTAGGTTCTCTCGACGGCTCCAGATCTTCTCCCGAAGCTCCTAATTGTTATCGGGAACTCATCGGGGGAATAACATCCCGTGAGTTCGAATATGTCACCGTAATCTCGCCGAATATTCAACAAGCATTTAAATATCTCCTTAAGTCCCTGTCACTTTAGCGAAACATCGCCGATGTGTCGAGAAAGCATCTGTAATGCCTTACGATGTCAATAAATGTCTCCTGACTTGCACTGTCAATTCACCACAATTGGAGAGGACCAAATAGAAGAAAATGTCCACCGCACAAAGCCACTGTCCATTTAGTTGAAAAACAAATATATGTTGGTTTGGAAGCTGGAGATACTGTAATATCACCACCAATGATAGGCCCATATATCACTAGTAAGGATTTACTTCAGGCGATTATATGTTGCTTACAGTGAGAACATTTTACTATTAGAGAGATAAGTCGCCATTGGCAAGGACGAACTATGATTAAATTGAACATGCCAACACGACCATCTTTCCGGCTATATATATAACATGTACGGTATCGTGTCTTGATGATTAATTTCCATTTGTTGATAGGAAGTAATTCTCCTGAGGCAGCGATAATTGTCTCGTCAATCCTTTTAACATTTGGACAAATCTCAAACAGCTTATGTCATCAATTATAGCATAGACGTCGCGTCACAAGTTGGAGCTATTTTGCGTAACGTCAAAAACGCCGTTATTTTAGCTAAATATGACGGATATAAGGCGTGCAATTGACAGAATAACTAAATCATGGGCGTACAATAACTATAAACACATAAATTGTGTAACTATGTGTAAAGGGGGTATATTCAGCAACCTTAGGAACTACAGAACTTAGATTTAGGCAAAATAACTTGTAATTAACCATATTGCTGTAATGTGTACATTTATCCATTTGCTCTTTCTACAGTTTAGACCTGCTTGGTGGAACCCCAATGAACACAAAATGCTAAATAAAAATCCCTTTATGAATAAAGTACTGTATACATTTCCTAGTATATAAAAAAACAATTTCAAACAAATCTATAAAATTTCAATTTCAATTTCAATTTTGCTTTGAATTATCGAAGCTACAACATAAACACTAATATATTTTGACGTTACTTAGTACGTAATTTTGCCGATGGGACATTTTGTGGCGACATTGAAAAATACTAATAACTTCACCGTATATTGAACGATTTTGATAAACAATATACTATTCAACAGCGTGGGAAAAACGTATTTTATCATTGCAGTGACGAATAATTTTTTACAGAAATTTTCACGTTCGATCAAATCGAATTTCAAGTTCAATTAAGTTTTTAGTTTTAAGCACCGGGTGGGACATTTTAGGTAGACAAAGAAAATTTGAAATTATTTTTGATCTCTTGAATCAAAATCTAAAATGAATACCGTATTTAATAATATATGAAAAACGTATTTTTTATAGGAAATTTCAAAGAGAAATTATTAAAAATAAATATTGCAGAACAATTTTATCAGTGTAATAACAACTTATTTTCCCGTAATTTTGAAATCTCTACACAACTGTTCCCTCAACACAGAATAAAAATATTTGACTTTATGATGATGTCACTTTCTTTTACGTAAATGGCATCAACTTTTTACGTTTAAGAATCATTTTTGCGAAAAAAATATAGAAATTTTGCGTATGGTTTTTGCTCTCCACACATTTTTCTCAAGCCCCACGAGATTGGATGTTACATCTCTACAGTGATATTTCACCGTATTCTGGTTATTTCGAACCCTGAAAATGTGGGATTTTGTAATAAAACTCCAAACATATACATTCAGGTCGATTGTGCTGATTTTCTTCGTTCGATTGATATATAACATATGATATTTATTGAAACGAACATAATTACATTTGCACCATTTGGCAAATAAATTACGCGAAATTGAAAATAGCTCCAACTTGTGACGCGACGTCATAGTATTAATATAACTTTTCTCCAAAATCACTTCACATCGTTTTCGATACGATAAATAGTGAGTTTAGTAGAATGAATTCGCTGGCTTACATTGGGAAAGTCGTGATAAAGTACAAAATCGATATTTTGAAAACAAAACAAACAAGACAAAACTGTCCGAAAATTACTCTTTACACCTATAGCATGTAGCAGCCAGTTTTTGTACTGGTTATTATTTTATTACACGAGTGGTTGCTACAATGGTAAGACAAGCTGTTTCAACTTCAGTTTGGTCAACAAGACAAGTTCTGATGTTCATGAAAATATGCTCATAAGAAGTGCCTTGTGATGCGGATTTTAAATATATATGAGTCTTATAAAGTTGAAAGAAGACCCTCTCATTCTATGCCAGCGATCGATATGAACAAAAGAGGTATGAGAAAATCCGACAGGGAAGGCAGCACTCAACCCAACCAGCCGAGCACAGAAATCAGAAACACCACTACACAACTACCCTGAGCAGTACCCACAGATACCCATGCCAAAACGGCGACCAAATGAGCCACAACAATCCCGGGGCGTGACCTAGGTTAAACACTAAAGACAGTAACCTAATGTTATGCAACCTAAAGCGGCACAACTACGACTTGACCTAGTTAAAACATGGGCAAGGTAGGAACGGGGCGGGAAATAATAATACATATTCCTAGCAACTACAGTGAGCAATGCCCACATAAGCCGAAGAAAACAACCAAAGATCTAAGTCCCCGCCGATAAAATGAAGGATGACCCACATTCACAAGGAAATTATATAATAGCGGTCGATTGAAACGAAGCGAACACTCGACCAAGTTCCCAAAGGCCCCCACAGCACGGCGAACCAACCACACAAATCCACGCCAAAACAGCGACTAAATGAAGCAGAATGCTTACATGCATGTATTACGTTCCTATTATTAGTTAACACGTTGTAAACGCCAGTCATTTTTTCAACGTTTTTTCATGCAATTACCTAACCGTCTTCTCTTGAGTTTGAGTGTTCATAGGCATTTTTCCACTTACAAAATTTGACATTTAATAAAATCTCCAGGTATTTCATTAACCTTGATACTTCAATTTTATTACGTAATATACGATACAAATTTCACCAGAACATGTTGTTGAAGGTATCGTTCACTGACAGCACGTTGTACAGGCAATCAGTATGCTTGAATGTTTTTATGTAACTATCAAATAGTTGTAAAATATGATATAATAAAACGGTTTCATGGAGTTACCGGGTTCTGTTTGCCAATTTGTTAAACGAAGTGCGAATAGAAACTCGTAAAATTGACTCAATATTCATAAACATACATCCTTATTATTCATACCTGTTAACTGACCTTAACGTACAATCAGTTTACAACGACCCGTCTGGAGATACGAGCAGTCTCCTTAAAGTATGCATGTGCTGTTCAACATGTGGCAAGATGTTTATACAGTGTACATATCTGCATACGGTTGATAGTGAACATATCGCTGGCTTAGAACAAGAAGGTCGTAAGTGCAACCAATATTTTGAGAAAACCGAAACTTACTCTTTACTTATGGTAAAACGAGCTGATGAAACCACAACAAACGGTATCAATGATATCAATAAAAGAACTTTTTATAAAATTTATTGAAAAGGTCCATGTGTACAGATATTGACGAGCTGATCATTATGGTGCACAGTACAGTGATAGCAACTTGCGAGAACAACAAAATGGAACAAGTTTAGTTATAAGCCTGTCAAACAAAACGTTGCCCTCACTGATTACCCTCACGTATATATTGCATTATTGATCTAACTTACTAGTATCAGGTTTGCCCACTGATATATTTTAGAAGACCCGGGAGAGCACTTGTATTAAGTCTGTTCATTATATGACACGTAATCAAAGTCTTAGACATTAGTACGACTCACGTACAATATACTACACATATGGACAACCTAATGAAATCTGAATAATGCTCTTAGGACGAAATGTTTTAGTGAAAAGTAGTTGAAAACGAGACTGCGTTGAGTGTTCATAACACTTTTGTCCCGAAGATAGCCCTGTCTTGATAACAATGCGTTGTTTTTATCTTCATTAACAAGAGCTGCGTGACCTTTTCTCTAAATTAGTACCAGAAAATATACTCAGCTTAAGTACTTTCAGATATATTACTTACATCTCCAAATGTCAGTTTTTGCGATTTAGTCCTTAAACGATATTGTTTGTAATTCAGTTAGCTTTGTTGCCAAGCAAGATCAAACAACCAACGGTACATAGTGGCCATTCTGTGATGCAAACCGCTGGTGGATATACTACACGAAAAGGTTATTGTTTTATATTTTATGTTTCTATTATATCCAGGAGATCGTAGTATTTCAGAATTATTGATGGAAGATAAGATAGTATAGTCATAAACATTCCTCAATTTTTTCTAATCGATCGACTTATCTGTTTTAACATTGTACAGTTATATGATCACATGTAATAACAATGTACTGTATATCCTAAAAACTGAATACAACAGCCATATTGGACGCAATCTTGGACTCTGAAGCGTTGTTAAAGCAGACTTTGGTAAGAAATGGATTTTCTTAAAGTTCGGGCATATAAATAATTTTGGTAAAAGTTTCAGATTTAGACATAACATTTGAATAAATCGCCCTCAGCTCTTATGCTATTTATATCAAATTCAAACACTGAACATAGCTCCGATTTTAAATGTATTTACAAAAACCTTTTACTTGTCAGTTTATTTTACAACAGTAATGACATTTTATATGCATTTATATTACAGACGGTCGTAAGTACAAAAATCGATATTTTGAGAAAACAAGAACAAACTTTATGAAAAATGCTCTGTACGTATGGTAGGGTGTCAATATCAGGAACATAAGCTTGGGGTATGAACTCTCTTTTAACTAGACATGTCATATACCAAAATGTATAGGAAAACAAGCTTTTATAACTTTTGGTCAATATGACAAGCATAAATGTTCACAACAATAAGCAAGATGCGGTCTGTGATGCTAACTTTAAATATGTATTAGTTTTATAATGCTTCTCATTTTAAGCCAACGAAATGCCTTTCCTTGTTCATTATTGGGCGTTCACATAAACAGACTATCTACGTTAATGCCAATTGATAGACACCTTAATTTTTATTTTGGCGCCGTTCAAAAAACAAATCCTATTGGATTTGCCGATATTCTTATAAATTTAGATATTTTTTAAACAAACAATAGGCAATGCATTGAACTGTATCCTAACTTTCTGGCTAACTTCGGTAATTATATTTATCTTTATAAACTGGAACGACAATGTCTTAATACTGCAAAATTTAAAATATTCGCGGAGGATTTTATTCCTTGGATGGATTGAATTTCGATGATGACTTCAATGACGAAATTAAATACGACAAAAAAAAATGCTTTCATAGATTCTGACTTAGACGATGATGTCTCCTTGAAAAAATGTCCATACGATATCATGGTCTTTTTCACAAAAAACACGAAATTATGTTCCATTTGAATTAAATAATTTACAGTATAATTAAGTGTCTACTAGTATGCGTTTTCTAACAGCTACTGTAGCAATCGAGTGTTGTATCCGACGTTGCCAGCCAATGTTGGATATTAGTAGATAAGGATTAGATAAACTTCGTTTGATAAGTCTAAATATACGAGAAACGTAATGAAAATGGTAGACACTTTTACTGCCAAGGTAAAGTCGTATATATAAACATTCATCACATTCATTTTAATCGTGAAATAATGATGGGTTTCTCTTTCAGTAACACATGTATCGTGGTAATACTCTTAAGTGTGTTTCGTTCAGTCACTTGGAATCACCGTGGTTTGGTATTTCTTTGTTAAACAATGTCACTCTGTTCTTTTCCAGTGGAACCTTTGGCTTTAAATGTGTATGTTGGGTCATGTTTGGGCATTGCTTCGTGTTATTGTGTTATGTTGTTACTGTTTTCTTTGATCGTCTGGTTGAGTGTAGTTCTGCCTCCCCTGTCTGATTCCTCATATATTTTTGTACAAGAGTAGGGCTTGTCACATATTTGGACTGTATACTCCTGTCCCTGATCTCGAACTTGTTGGAAACGAGGACCAATACAATAAAACAAAACAAAAGTTTCAGAATGATTTGAAATAAATTGTAATGAAACCAGCAAGTCTACCAGCCAACGTTGTGCAAATATACTCGTATGCATTCATTTACATGTAAATTGTATATGTGAAAAATTGATATTTATAATCATTTTGACTTAATATCTATTTTGACTCTGCTAAAGTTCTGTTGCATTCGTGAATGGCCAAAGACCGATTATGCCAAACAATTTGATTTGATAGCATTAGATAAATGTGTTTGTTTTGAAATGTCGTAATAGACCGGTCACCGTAGAACATATACGTGCCTATAATATCCATCATTAAACATAGAACACACCAACTATACTGTATCGTTCAGATACCGTAAATAAAATAATGGTAATTGTTCTGATAGCAGCGGCTCTCGTTATCTGACAAATTCTGCCTAACACGCAAAATCGCTAGCGCCAGATGTAGTCAATATAACTTTGACAACGTTTGGCGTAACTGATGCGCTCTTGGTTAATAACCAGCCATGCGTTTGGATCGTTTTATTACAGGTTTCTTTTTAATCTTATCAGATGGTATAGATACCAAGCTCGCGTGTGCGCGTGTTTTACTTGGGAATCATTTCTCGTAAAGAGTGTGTATTTTATTTTTCTCATCAAAATATTTTGGCTATTATTAACCAATCATTGCTTGAAAGAACTTCTGCTTACATTTTATGACGAAACTAGGAACATCTGAAATCCTTTGATAGTACCGATGCCAATATTTAAATCACTAAATTGATTTACAGAAAACGTATACAGAGACGAAAGCTCGCAGCGTATGGGGAAAAGAACGAGCGGTAGGACGCTAAAGAAATAAGATGAGATACTTGTTAACCAGTGTCCTTAGACTTGTTTTATTCTTCAGTAATAGAAATATCTTGGACATATGTGTTGTGGATATCTTATTGAGTGACAAGTTAAGAGGGATTAAACCTATCTATATTGATGGAAACGGTCGTTATGTCTACGATGAAAATAATAATATGATTTTGTAATTGAAATTCAGACATTGGATATTTAGTGATACAATATACTATACATCATTAGTGATCGCCAACAGACTGAACAATATCAACTGTAAGCAACAAGTCGGCATGGATGTTAAAACAATCTAGATGAAAAAGGTAATAAAATTGTCGAAAATTTAGATTTTTCTAACGAAATAAAACAATTGCTTAATTTTCCTTATTGATCAGAATTGTTCTAAATCTTGAACGAAAACCATAACTTCTTGAATTTATTTGTCAACGAGTTGCGCTTTTTTTGACAAATTAATTTAAGGTAGGTTGAACGTTTTTTCTTAACGTTATATTAAGTAGATGAATAATTAAGTTTAGAATGTTGTACTAATGTAGATCTATAGGTACATGTATACTATTTAGGTGATAAGGTTGACTAATGTTTTACATGCACTGCGTTCAAGATATACGAACAATCCGTCACGTGGTTATAAATTGAACGCAGGACTGAATGATTGGGTCCATGTAACTATGCCTAATTAGGACAGCCGGACAGCCCCTAAACTCTCATCATGCAGATCTGCGTTCGACTACTCGGTAGTGTTGAGGATAGTTGTTGTTCTGAGCAAGTATCAAGTGCCCGTATTCATAAAGCTTCGAAGGGGAAAACCTAAGGTTTTATAGGAATTCCCTTAAATTTATATGATTTCACCTTAGGTATCTGAAACATCATTAAGAAGGTTTCAGATATCGAAGGTGAAATCAAATAAAACTAAGTGAATTCCTATAAAACCTTAGGTAAATATATCTACCTAAGGAATATTTTCCCCGTAGGAGCTTTATGAATACGGTCCCTGGACTAAATAGCTAATCCTATGACTATAGATCTTGAGTAAGAAACTTGATAAGCGCCTATAAAGTTCAAAATCTTTATAAAAATGAATTACAAACCAGAAAATAGTTGTTACAGTATTACTATCATTTCTTAAAGGAGATCTACGTAATATATGCATAAATGTGGAACATAGATTGCTGACTGTGGGTTAAGCAGTTCCCAGTAGCTCCTTCCACATTGCAATACAACTCTTATAGACAGCGAATCAATGCGCCGTCAAAACACACTAGTATGTTGCATTTTATAAGAACATAATGACTGGCTCAGGTCGGCCTAAGCATTGGTAAAAGCTTAATCAAAATTCGATTTACATATACTTCAATTTCAATTTGTGGCTAATTGCAAAACCTCTTGTCGATTTCATGCCATAACGGATATTTTAGAAGTAAAGCCTCAACTATGATTAGTTGTTGATAACTTACCAAGTGGTGTACATAATTTATATATAATTATTTTGTTAGTACTCATCCCTTGCAATAAAGTAAGTATTGTACTCCAAATTTAACAAATGAGCATGAAAGACTGTGGTCTACTAGGGGAATCTTCAGGCTCATAAGAAATTTTGTGAAATATCTGTTCCCCATGCCTCCCGAAACTCATTCATTCAAATCAGGAGTACATCGCCGGTGCAAAAACAATGTTCAGTGGGACCTATATCTTAGACACACGGCCACCATGGCTGATACTTAGTCCATGCACCAAACTCTTTACTTTTATTGAATTTCGATGTCTTGACACAATGTATCAGGCGGTTAAATTTCAAATTGACAGATTTTATTAGATATGTAGTTATTATTATGCAAACGTCGTAATACTATAAAGGCTGTTTTCCACGAAATAATGAGATAAATTCAAACGAAGTTTTAATGGCGCAGTTCATCCGTTATTGATTATACAGCGTAGTTAAATGTTGTATATTGTTTCTGGCGTCTTATGTTAGTTTCTCACGTGATGTTTAAAGTTCAGACATTAAAGTTTGAATAAAATATACTTTAAATAGCAACATAATAAATAACATATGGATTTAGAAATTGCAAATGATCAGCTAAATTATTCGTGGCGTCGAAAACGCTTTGATAAATAAAGATACCACCATCTTAAATCACTCACTTGAACAAATTAATTGGATCGGTTTGCATAGCAACGATAAGGTCCAACATGTTTCTTTCAGTTTTCATTAGTAGAAAAGATTTTTATTCAACAAAATATACCAATCATCCAAAAGTCATGTTTAACTATCATTACATGAAATGATCTAAAGTGGCGCAAAATTACATCGAAAACAAGACTTGTGGTCAATGTTTTTGTTTTTCTTTTCGAATCTAGGTCATCTGCTGTTTTACAGCGGGGACTTTGGGCGTTTGTTTTCGTAAGGTAAGGTTATGTATGCCCGGTGCTCCATGTTACAAGTGTTTTATGTTATGTTACGTGCTCGGCTGGTTAAGTGCTGCCTTCCAGTCCGATTTCCTCATATTTGCCTATGACGCGTTTGGAACGGAAAACAAATTATAGATTGGGATAGACCTCTCTGTAAAAACATAAATTTACATAACGAAATTACTGCTGGCATTAATGATAAAGAACATTTGAAAGAAGTGGGAAATAACGAGAAACAAGCAATACATATAGTGTTTTTACATTAACTTGAATCGGACAGACCTAGGTTAGCCCACTGGCATTTGAGGAATTTTTATCTAATGAAGAATGATCAGCAATCGTTCACCAAACGTCCAGTTATGTTATTGCGTTATCATTATAATGGGCATTAATACAAATATCAAATTCATGATAAACATTATATCAAACTTAGCACAGACAGGGTTCTCCCCAGGATTTCAGGAATGTTAGTAGGTCTGAAATTGTTGCTGACACGGCATTTCGTGCGCACGTGTCCGCGTGTATTTTATTAATGTTATGAATCAAATCTCACGCTGCATATTATTATAGGTGAGAAGAAACAATGTCGGTCGCACATTGATAATATGATGCTTTATAGGACAATAAATGGTGTGCGATAAATAGGACTTATTAAGGCCCGTATAGGAATGTCAGAATTGCATATTTTTCCTCTGTCTGAATTATGTCTACGTACATCTTTTAACTTTTTTTATTTTTTGCCCCGTGAATTTTAAAAATGATATGTGTTAAAACACGTCACTTCTGGTGCCACTCGATGAAGTATCCCACAAAATTCATGACATTTTGAATAAAAAAGCTAATATTTTATGCCGACGACCAATATTTTGTGTTACAAATTGCACACGCACTTTTGTATATCTTTCGTGCATAATTGTCTCCAATTCTACGGCTACATACTATTCTGCATGAAGTCAAATTTGAATGACATTATAGACAATTTTATAACGAATATTTTGGTATATGATATGTACTGCATCGAGTGAAATAGAAAATAGTATCAACTACAGTTTCACTGCGAGTGTACGAAATTACGAACATACTCAGTTGCGTGCGTTACGTATATCCGAGAGAGTACAATGTGCATTTAAGTTGACAATGTGTATCTAATGTTCTTACTATATCGCTGGGAACAAAGAAATACAAGTTTTCAAGTTTTGTACTATAGTGTGATATAGATGAATGTTTTATCTTTCAAAACAAATGATACAACTCGGACAGGGAACTTGACAGCACTCTAAACTGAAACAGCAGAGCACTAAAGACGAAGGGTAACAATGTTAACAAATGTTAAATCTGCGTGAAAGACTTAGTGGCGCACGTCAAAATAACGAACAATATTAACAATATTTGAAGAATTCATGTTGATTCTTAAAGCCACTAAACTCCATTTCGATGATTAGAATACATTTTGTAGACGTTTTAGTCACAAAACTTTGTTTTACGAATACATAAAGTAGTTTATCAACTTACATTACGATTTAAATGCGCTATTGACGAAAACTCCCAAACATGTTTACCGTCCGTTAATTATGTCACGGCTTTTCTCGGTATTTATACACTAAATATACGCTGTAATAACGGTAAATATATAAGTCACACAATAGATTTAAGGTTTTTAAAAGGTAGTAAACCGATGTTATGGAATTATTGTTCTTCTAGATGAATAAGTCCAGATTCGTATATTAATGAATCAGGTCTGTCAAGCCAAATAAATGCGATTTTAAGAGAGCTTTTTGATACATTTTGCAATTTAACAACTGAAGTGATACGTAGTCCCTTTAAGTTTGAAAATCAATAATGTTGACGAATTTTGTGCTTATGATAAACATGTGTAGCATCGTTTTCTGATTATTTATGATGACATGCGATACTAGGTGATGAGAACAGTTAATAGATATTCATAGAATTATTTTCCATGTTTCAAGTGAAAAGTCACAAAAATGGCGACATGTAAAAATACTGCATTACGGAGCTTTGTCTCCCATAGTACGTAAAACACAATACACAAACAATATTGCAAAATAACAACATACAATAGATGCCACTATTATCAAAGTCTTCGGATTTCAATATTATTCAGGATCAGTTGAAACAAGCTGTGAATGCGGCCAATGAGACGACAACCAGACCTTCAAAACCTGCAAAGCAGGCCCAAATTTAGGGATTTTTTAGCGCTTTCCATATATTGATCACGAAATATGAGTTATCGATGTTTATGTCATAAACACCACGGATAGGCATTCGAGATATAATGAAACATTATTTGGAATCTTATTATTCGATAATTTACTGTGATGAACCTTTTAGCAAATATTTCACCCCGTTTTTTAAACATTTTTATGACGTAATTTTGTGACTTTTCAATTTACAGTGGTGTTCATTGTTGGACATACTTGTTATCTTCCCATGATTTGATTTTTAAAAAAAAGCACAATAACATTGATAACATATGTATGTATACAAATGCTAAAGTTGAACCAACGCCCTCCATAAACAACCGAGTAGTCCTGAAAAAGAAGTGTTGCGTTATGAGTGTGCTTTATTGTAAATAGAACAAAATGTTAGAATTCCAAAGACAAAGTACAAGTATATATACAGTATCCACAAAAAATGTGTATACATAGGTAATTTCCTCATTTACCCATCTGAAATAACACTATTTGCAGAACTGTGAAGCAGCAATATTTTTAAGGCAAAGACCATACACTGATTGGTACCCTAGATGTCATCAAAGACGGAAAATTAAGCCCCTTTGGTCCCTTGGTTTTATATCAGAACATTTCTGCTCTATTTCTATCACATTTTAACTCGTTTAGTAACTGTAGTTTCAGAAATTACTATTATTGTGACTGCCTGACAAACAAATATGGAATATTTCAACCAAGTTTTAAAACTCCACCTGTATATTTATTTTGACGGGTACTGTGAATTACATTTTTTTATCTTCGAAGCTGTTTTTATAAAAAAATTCCCCTTTACCAATAAATTACCATACAATTGTGTGCTATGTTAATTAATTTATATATAATAATTAAATAACAGTGTTAAAACATAACTTCTTGTATATTGGGATATTTGTTCCTACTCATCTGATTTGTATATTTGTAATAAATACATGTACACTAAAACTATTCTACCAAGGTCAAATTTAAGAATAGAAAACATATATACCAAAAAGGCACTTTTCCATCTACTTCAAAATATTTGGTTATTTCCGTTATCATGCAATGCCTGGACCGGTATTTATAAAGCATCTTCATTAAAAACTTAAATATTTTGACTTAAGTTAAAATATTGAGCTGCCCATATTCCACAAGAAACGAATAACAGCACATGTTTTCTATATGATTTCGTACTGTAGCTCTTTACACAATGCTTCCTAATAATGTAAATAATAATTGTTGATATTAATTTTCCTGTTTAGCTGATACACTTAAGGAAAATTTGAGATTTTAAGTTAATTCTAAGTTTTCACTTAAGATGCTTTATAAATACCGGCCCAGTTTGCATAATTTTGAATATAGGCTAACATCAATCTGAAACGGGAAATAACTTCCAGCCAAGCTTGGTGAATTATTACAGATGTGGAATCTTGAAATGCTGAAAAATTGCATTTAGGCTTGATCTTTTCAATTTTGGGGTTTACGGACAAATTTTGGCGAAGAATTGCATTAAGACTTGATATTTCTAATTTTGTCGTTTACGGGCAAATTTTTTTAAGGGAATAGAAATTTTTTAGAGGACAATTTGGACCATAGAGCGCGGACACAATAACACGTGTGTTAATTAGAGGAAGGATTAAAATTAACAGGATTGTGTAAGAAGATGAGCTGTTGTCTTTTTCCCAATTAAAATGCTTTTTAGGATTTCATGATTTTCAAGATTTCTACTCGTGTTACAGATCATTCGGCCCTCTAACTATATCAATATTCCTATCTTCTGACGAGAAAGTCTGGAAAATGTCCGAACCATGAAATAAACAAGACTGCGTTTAGTAAAGGAATAATATGCCCCGCTGGAAGCCTTGTCCATAACAAATGGCTACCTCATTCAGGGGCCATAATTGGAATGTTGAACTTTTTGAAAGTGCTACAAAGCTTTGATTATGTCATGTCAAGTAACCAACATACAAACACAATCTCGGATGAGCTTTATTCCCCCAACTAACGTAATGCGTTTATGATTGTTAACATGTATGCCACATTTGAAAGTAATGCATTTATAGACTTCAAAAATGTTTGAGTTTCAGCATTTCGTAACGGACGGTCGGACGAACGGACGGACTTTACAATCATTTTATGCCTCCTGCGTTTGTAGATGCCTGAGCATAAACACCTGTGAACTTAGGTAATTCCAATATGCATATAAGTTTACCATCCTCTCATCTTCAATTAGATACACAGATGGCAGTCGGTCGATAGATAACTCCCTGATAATGATCTTATACATAACATTGGCCCAATTAGCGGATAACAAGGTACTAGCTACAAATGTATTCTATTTTGGTGTTCAAAGGTTAAGCTTTCTCATTAAACATCGCTATGTATTTGTGATTCTTTGTGTTTGTTTCATTTTACTTGTAATTTACGTTTGAAGAAATAGGATTTCACTGCAGACAACAAACTTCAAGTCTGTATCCGTTCTCTCCTATGTTATTTAGCAGATATATTTTACAGTTACTGGATCAGTATTGCAATGCGTGTACATGAAACACAATTTCAAAGATTTGAACTATTAATAAATATATTTCCTTATAACTTATTGAAGCTTTATTTCAGAACTAAATTGAAATGATCATATAAATTGATATACATAGATAACTATAAACAGCTAGGGAAACCGAAACCACTGACCACCAAAGGGCAGTTAGCTACCCCAGCCAGTCAAATGTCAACAGCGTTTGCTTCCTAAGTTCCCAAAGTCGGTGAAAATATTCACGGAGCTTGATCCCTAAGTTCCTCAGTCAGTCAAAACATTCCTTGAGCTTACTTACTAAGTAGCAATCAGTCCAAATATTCCGGAGCTTTGAAAAGAAGCCCAAGACTGCATTCAGTAAACGCTTATGCCCAGATGACAGCATTGTCAATAAACAACAACAGGAACTTGACTTGGATATGGTTTCAATACTGTCCTTGGTTGTACTTGGGACCATGGGTGTCATATCTGCACGCCAAGTACCTGTGATTAAAAAGCTAAGTCAATCGGAGGTCATAACTTTGTAGAAATGTTGGATAGTATTACTGAGCGTTGACATGGTATGCTATTAATGATAGTTAACAAGTATGCCAGATTTGAAAGCTTTGTCTTGGTTCTTTCATGCAATATACGAGTCCCTACAACTTGAGCGGTTAACATTTCATAAAAAGAACTAGCTAGGTCAATCAGGGGCCATAATTCTATTGAAATGTTGGATTATGTTACCTGGCTTTGACGATTTAATTTGTTTATGATGATTAACAAGTATACCAGGTTGGAAAGCTATGCCTTGCTGCACTTTGGAAATACTCGTATTACAGCTTTAATGAACTTGTAAACGGACGGACGAACCAACAGACAGACAGGACACTCACTATAATTTGCTCCCGCATCAGTTAATGCTGGTGCATAAAAAGAACGAATCACACCAATTACAACCAACAAAGCAACGCACAACAGAATCAACCTTTTGAAATACTGTAACACGTTTAAATTCGATGGTTTTGGTAAAACAGACTATTTCGACGGGACGTTTATTCGTGGATTGTGCATGTTAAATGATTAATACAAGGATCAAAATTATCGTTCTTAGGAATTTGCTTATGTGGTTGAACGTGAACCACGATATCCACGAAATTTAATCCCCGGCGTAAATTAATCATTTTACATTAAATGTAGCAGCTGATAATGAACTGCACAATTGATGAAGGGCACATACGAATATGGACACACAAACATTGATGATCAAGATACTTAAGATAAACTATGGCTCTGTCCTGTGAATGGTGTAAGGTTCGGTAAACTATACTCATATAATTATGCCTTTTTCAAAATGCTTAATAAAGACTTTCCTCTACATGTTCTACATGTCAGCCATTTTGAAATTAATGGCAAAATAATCATCAATTTCAAAATAATGCTGACAAGAATGCCTAGAAAATGAAGAGAAAAATCTGTGTAAATTATTTAGAAAAAGACTTAATAAATTAATATGACGAAACGTCAATCAAAAAGAAAGCACTATTCCCTTTTCTACACATTTGTATAATCACAGTTATACACACTATATGCATATTACATTACTTTTTGTATATATGCATTCTCTGTACATTTTCATGTATATTTTTTGTATTTATTGTATGAGCTCTCCAACTCTGGAGGTAATAAAAATAATAGTATTATTTTACTATCGTCTCGCATATCGGTAAATGCGAGCTAATAAATGTTTTTAAAAAGCTCATTAAAATGAGTTATAGCCGCTGTCATTGTTTTAACACGTTCAATAGCCACATGTCTGAGAATTCATTTAGAAATTTAGAGATTTATCGATATGGAAAATGGTGTAATTATTCATCTATATGAACTGTCATGTATATACTGGGGAAGTAATTCAATTTTCGAGGATACGTAGATCTATGTATTTAATTTTAGTAATATGTCTATGCCAAAGGGTTGTTAAACGAAATGCAATTTGCTGATGCAGGATTTCTGAAAACAAAATATAAATGATTCTATATATAAAAGGAACTATACGCGTAATCTTCCCAAATGTTCCCCAAGTATATATTCAGTACTACTCAAAACTAAGAGAGTTGTAGCACAAAACAAAACTATTGAAGAACATAATCATAGAGCTATATAACATTTTTCAGTTCAAATGTTTCATTCGTGTAATAATTGTTTTATGGTACATATTGGTTCAGTTAGACTTCATATGTAAAATGTGATCACAAATGCTAGAATAATTATACTACTCTTGTTATTTAAACATCAAGACTGGTATTTTATTTACAAAGCTTCTTAGTCGAAAACTTACTTATTTTGACTTGATTAATCGAAACACATTTTTTCTTATTTTTAATTTCTTAAAGGGGTAAAAGAAATAATTATGGTTATTAACGTACATTACTTAATTTTAAAATATACAAAGAGAAATAAATAGAAAAAATAATGGTGTTAGTCTGGTTCACGACATTCTTAAAAAATGTTGTTGTTTTTTTTGAAATGGTAAACCATCCAAAACAGGTCACGTGCCCCTCCTTAGTCTGGTTCACGACATTCTTAAAAAATGCTTATTTTTTTGGATTTTTTTTTGAAATGGTAAACCATCCAGAACAGGTCACGTGCCTCTCCATGGATTTTTTCTTGCTGTTTACAAATATAACATGCGGCTCAAGGCCGCAGGTTAATAATTCAGTCTAAAACATGTGTTCGACTTTTTCTGTTTGAACCTTTCCGGTCATTATCATATTAAATATGCGTTTTCCCGTGTTAAAATAAATACAAGTGTCAAACACTGTATTCAATTGCATGTTATTAAAATTCCTCATTCATACACCCCTTCGTATATAGTTCTACGAAAACAAGTATAAAAAAGTATCTTATTATTCTAATTATAATATTTAAATACACTACGTAGAATATTCCAAATAATTGGTTTCTCATTTCAACGATACAATGATGCATTTTGATGTTCTCCTAAAGTATATTGAGTAGCTTCCATTCCCTCTTGCAATAAACCAAAGCACGCATAATAGAAGGGAATGAGTCTAGCTTAATTTTCACACTATAAAGTCCAGATGCTAGACTTATACGACAACGGATTTTACTTATTACCCTATAACATTATGTCATTTACATTTTGGACACTATATTGTAGTTGTTGAAAGTTATAAATCTATACAGGTATAATAGATCTAACCTTAGCCTATATCTAACACATAGAATTTGTAAATTATTGTTTAAATAATTATGTGTGATAGGTCATGAAGGTTCGTTCCTGGTCGAAATGCATAAACATAAAGAAAGGGTGTATGGTTGTAAAAGGCATGATTATTTTTCAATCTCAAGTGATAATAAATTCAAAATTTTCATTACATATATAGCTGAACATCTTATCCTTGTCGAATAAGGTTTCAACTCTTTTCACATGATTCAATAAGCTTTACAATCAGGAATTTCTTATTGTATGTCCAAATGTGGGGTCATATCGAGAAATATGCCATACTAGCGCAAAATTATGAAGTTCCTTATTATTGTTGTTTTATTTCTTTATTTTGAAAAAAAACTCCAAAACAGTGCCCACCAATGTTTTGGTAACTTGCCTTAGTGCTTTTTCAGATGCAACACCTACGTAAATTTGGTGACAGTAATTATTTGCACCCTATGTACAATATGCAGCTCCAGTTAGTTTAGCTTCGATCTTGGCCATCCCCACTTTTCAAATATTGGTAAATATTGTTTAGAACATATGCATTCTCGTTGGATTTGTATTTTTTACAGTAAGTTGGTTTCAGTGTAAATCATGTACGATCCATAAGTAGTTTTAACTTAAATAAAGGGTCTAAATTAAGCTTTGTATGCAAAGTTGCATAATTTAAGGTAAGACTAGTGTAGTAAATCTCCCGTTGTCATGACAAGCATTGCATTATTTGAACTAAAAATATTGGCAATTCATATAATGAACATTGCAGATCTAACTGAATTAATATGCAATTGAACAGTTGTTTAACTTTCAAATAAAACAGTTATAACATTTTGGATACACGTTAGAAATTCTTAATGATAACTGGGAACACTATACTATTGGGACGTCATAATGTATATTGTTCATTGTTAACACCATTGCTTTTTAATTCATTTCCCAGGCGAATATAAACTGGTACATTTACCTACATAATTATTTATAAATGGTATGGTTCAATATGGAGGTCCTGTTCACACACTCACACACTAGCACGATCACACGCTCACACGCTCACTCGATCGCACGATCGCACTCAATGAGACTGATTAGTGAACCATAGTGGCAGAGATTTAAGCCATAAATACAAGATATTTGTCTTAGGTAATGACAATAATTTCACACATGTATTGAGCTTAGCTTATACATCACGCTTATATTCACATTATTATACAACTAATAGTGTTAAGTCACGAGATTGTTCTGAGAATATTGAGCATAGAGATGAGACGTAAACATATCTCATTCGCATGGTTATGGATGCCTTTCTGAAAAAAGCAAAGTGCCTTTCAAAATCAATAATGGGAAGGGAAGGCTGCACTCACCTTAACCAGCCGAACGCAAAAAAGCAGTAGCAACAAAACATACAAAACCATACAAACCTAACAAAAACAACAAAAGCCCAAGTCCTGGTAGCAAAAGAGCAGAATGGCATCGTTTCATAAAGAACTACAAAAAAACAATGACCTTTAAAGTCTAACATACTAATGCCATTATCAGTTTTTTATTAAATGCATGATCCTTGATGGTTTATTTGTCCTTAAACTGTCACATATCGTCATTACCAAATATCAGTAGTTTGTGCCTAGGAATCACACCAGTACAGAATGGTGATATCGCTAGAAGTATGGAGTATTGGCGCATTAGACCACTCGGCTATTGCAGCGGCACCTTACAACGCATCAGTCTCCCTGTTTCCACTGCCTGTAATCTGTGAATGTCATCTATAGACACAGATTACAGCTAGATACTTGCATAAACACTCAATGTACCACTATCAGTTCCAAGACTGTACACTTGGACAAACATAATTACATTTATGTCCGGAGATTTGAATCATTATTAGGTAGAGAAGACGTATATTTCACAAATAGTTCCAAATTTAAATTAACAATTCATCTGCTGGATAATCTCCGAACAGTATGTTGACAAGTGTAAAAGACATACTAGTATAAAGTAATTTCTTCAAGAATGATAAATCCCAAGTACTTATAGTTTCTAATTATAATACCACGAAATAACGAGTACATGTATCACACTTATAGAAATACCACAAAAAGGTATAAGGGAATCGGACTTGGCAGCTCTGGTTGTCAGTTCTGGTGGTCAGTTTTGGTTGGCAGGTCTGTTTTCCAGGTCTGGTTGTCAGCTCTGATTGTCAGCTCTGATCGTCAGGTCTGGTTGTCAGCTATAGTTGTCATTTCTGGTTGTCAACTCTGGTTGTCAGTTATGGTGGTCAGTTCTGGTTGTCGGCTCTAGTTGTCAGTTCTGGTGGTCAGTTCTGGTTGTCAGATCTGGTTGTCAGTTCTGGTGGTCAGTTCTGGTTGTCAGGTGTGGTTGTCAGTTCTGGTTGTCAGTTCTGGTTGTCCTACTCCATTACATTGTGTATGTATCAGACGCTTTGGTCATAAATGGTACAGACTATATCACATTAAAGCAGATAAGCATATTAGCCATCTCTCACCATGACTACAGACAGTGCATTCCTATCTCCTTTCAAGCATTGTTAATGGCATTATGTAAATGACCTCCACACCTAATTTGATGTTAATGTGGATATCCTATCACAAGTATTAATGCGGACGATTTGCCGAGATTTTATTGAGCCTAAATTCTGTATTATTACCAGCTTCAAATTGTGAAGAGCACACTAGTCGTATTTATACATATTTGAATTATGTAGGCTGTTGAGAACAAACTAGTAATAACTTCCAAAGTTGGTGTTGAAAGCGCAGACCAAATGTTGGCTTCACTACTGAATAAACTATTTACCTGATTTTTGGTAGCGTAAAGACAAATAGTTTGTATGTTTGTCTTCGTAATTGGTACATTTAGGTTGCTGGCATCATTTAATTGTTAAGCTCTTTTGTGTTACCTTTTTATTTTAAAGGCCAACATGCTGTGCCTACCATTTGCAACTAATTTAATAGCCTATATGCGACTTAATGTAGTTGCACAGCGTATAAACCAAATCACTGTTTGACATCGGATTACTATAAAATTCAACTTGTATCATTTTTGCTATTGAAAGCTCATGTTAAATCTGATCATTGTACTCATTGTTGCCGTACTAAATAATTCAACGTGTACTCCTTATTGCAATTACCGGATATCGACTCGTTAACGCGCAGTTAATTGATTGATACTGAAGCAAATATAAAAATCTCTAGAAAAAACAGAGAACGAGACAGATGACGTCTCAAAATTATATCGTGACGTCATCATATTGCCATTGATCATTTGACTGCTATTCAATTGGGTCTTTTTGTGTATTTTCAGAGGACAAGGAACATGATGGCATATATTGATCGACTAGAGGAGATTTTGTTGGGAAAGTCCAATTCCACGGATCAGCCGGATTTTATAGATATAATGAAGTTTCCCAATGAATCGAGTAATCTATCAATTAATCCGCTCCTGGTGGGCGAAGAACAGACGTTACTATGGGGACAAATATTACTACTCTTTGCTTACGGTCTACTCATTTCAATATCTGTATTTGGTAATACTCTAGTGTGTCACGTAATATTTAAAACTCCACGAATGCAGACTGTGACTAATTTTTTCATCGCAAATTTAGCAGTGTCTGACCTTATATTGACCTGTATCAACGTACCTTTCAACATTGCCAGGAATTTACTCGATGAGTGGCCATTTGGTAGCGTAATGTGTCATCTGTTAAACTTATCTCTCATGGTATCGGTGTACGTATCGACATTCACGCTTCTTGGTATAGCGTTGGATAGGCAGCAGGTTTTATTGTATCCACTAAGCCCTCGTATGAGCCGCCCGGTTGGTATATTAGTGCTGTGCTCCATATGGCTCATTGCCATCGGGTTATCATTACCATATGGATTATATAACAAGGTACAGACCACGGACTTCTATTTTAAGAAGGTTAAGCGATGTAGTTCAGCTTTTCCGCAACCAAGTGAGCAGTGGGAAAAGTACCTTACAGTAGTGACCTTGACATTACAATATGTTCTTCCGTTGTTAATCATTGGTATTACATATGGTCGCATTGTCCGAAAGTTGTGGATCCGAACACATGTTGGAGCAGTGACTGAAAATCAACAGGCGTCACAGCAAAGGACTAAACGTAAAAGCATTAAAATGTTAATTGTTGTAGTTATAGTTTTTGCATTGTGTTGGATGCCATTAAATCTATATCAAGTTTTAACCGACTTTCACCCGAATGTAGAAGTGTTTCATTACAATAGCACTACATTCTTTATCTGTCATTGGATCGCCATCAGTTCAACGTGCTACAATCCATTTGTGTACTGTTGGCTTAATGAATCTTTTCGGGCGGAAGTGAAATCGCGTTTTAAATGTTGTTTGCCGAGACCTAAACGTGTGCATCCAGGAGTTGACATTAACGGTATACTGATGCGATCAGATCGTGCATATCGACGGCGGCAATCTTCAAAGAGTACAACCAGCATTAATCGAACATCCATATCAGCAAAGGCTTGTGATAAATATAGAGTAGAGATAGACACTTTAACCAGAGAACAGGCCGAACTAATGGCGGAAATTGCCGAAAGTACTAACGGAGATTTATCGTCAAACGGTGCCGTACACGGAAATGGTACAAGTAGTGTGCTTGAAACCGTATCAGAATTACCGGAACTGACATTTGCGGAAAATAGCGAAGTAATGGAGCAGGCTTTATCAGAAGCATGTAATTACAATGTACAGTTATGATGTAAAATTTATAACGTTCACTTTTTGAATAAATGATTTTTGTTGATGAGAGTATTCCACCTCATTCCCCCACTTTGTACTATACATGTGTTTGTTAAAACTTTAGGGCTGAACGCCCACTAAGTGTCGTTTAGTCACATTGCTGGCTTAGAACGAGAAGGTCGTAACTACCAAATGGATATATTGAGAAAACAGGAGAAAACTGTCTGTAATTTACTCTTTACCTATGGGAAAACACGTTTTTAAACACGTTCATTTTGGTCAACATGACAATTTCAGATTTTTATGAAAATAGGCTCATAGGAAACGCCTTGTGAAGCAGATTTCAAATATGTATGAGTCTTATAAGGTTGTAAGTAGGAGTTACGACCTTCTGGTTCTAAGCCATCGACATGGAGACTTCTCTGTAGCGCCAATCTGGTTGAGAAAACGTGTGCTGGGGCTAATATACATATACGCTGATCTCCAAAGAGTTGAAATAACACAGAAGGGTTTTAATGGTCTTATAACTCGTATTAAAGGAAAATTCTTGGTAAGTGCTCTTTAGTCGAAATTTTCTATTCATGGGCTGAGATACGACTTTAAATGATGGATGATACGTACATGTATCAATAGTTATCAAATCTGAAAGAAGGACAAACAAGAATGAGCCTGATTTTCTACTAAAATAATTTGTCATTAAGGTTTGGGAAACTTCGAAAATTGTGGCTGTTGATAATGGTCTAGACTATAAATAGCAGTGTCGGCGGTTTTGTTCGATGATTTGTAAAGTGTTGCCAAGCTTTCAGCGTATTGCTCAATCAGACGGCCACACGTATTGCTCATATATCATTAATTTCATTGAAGACTATACTGAACCTTGAATAGAAGTGACGACATTTTAGAACTGTATCCGACATATATCGCTGGCTTAGAGTGATAATGTCGTAAGTACATGTACTAATTACGACCATATAAGACTTATATACATATTTCAAATCTACATCATCATAAGACGCTTATGTGGCTATTTTTATAAATATCGGAGCTTGCCGTGTTGACCAAACTGAAATCAGAAATGTTGTGTTTTTCCCACAAGTAAAACTAGTTTACAGATAGTTTGTTCTTGTTTTCTTAAAATATCGATATTGTACTTACGGCCTTCTCATTTCAAGCCAGTCATATGAGAAGAGTGTGAATACACTTATAATTTACAGACAAACCCAGAAATAAGCATACAGATTAACCAGAGTGTAATGTAGACTTACCATCATTTTCAGCTGCACCAAAGTTTGAAGAGCCACTTGAGTATTTGATTTTGATCCACGTTGGTATATTGTGGTTAGTTAACTAAAGAGAAAATGAACATGACCTGGTATTTATTGCAAATAGAACTGGGGCGTATGATACTGAATGTTACGGTGTCTGATTGTCATTGTCATGGTTATTTACCATTTCAACTTTGAACAGGATAACAAGGGTTTGAAAATGATAAACTCACCAGTAACGAACCGGTAACGATTTATTATTGAAAACAATAGGCCTACACTAGAAGGAAAAATGAAATAGAGTATGCCTTGAATATTTTAGTTTTGCGTAAAATTGTTAGTTTGTATTGTTCGAAATAATTTTTGGTAACAAATCAAACGAACGCCGGATGGGGTTCGTTCAACGGTCTTGGTAGCGCTACCGAGATGGACAACGGTATGGTTTTGAAACTAGGAACATGTGGCATTTAAGTCAGTTGTAAATTATTCATAACCTTACCGGTATATTCATCAGATGATCAGCAAATTTTGCATCGAAATTACACTAATTGAATGCATGGTAAATTCACCATGAATTTGTATTAAAAGATAATTGTATTTTGATAACATTATTTGGTACAGATATACACATGGACTGTACACAGTGTTTAAGACGCATTAGAGCAAGAATATGCCATTAATAATGTAAATCATCAATTGCAGAGCAACAAAGGTCCGTATATAAGTATCTACATATTGTCCTCATGCACAAATGCATTAATACGGTATAGACCCAGAATGCAAGATATGTACGTATGTATACTATTTATTTTATAAAATCTTATTCCAAACGTTTCACATTTTGGACAAACCAAGATGTTTGATACAACTTTATACTTTTATAATGACAATGAAGTTCCGCTAATGAGACCAGTCAAAAAGGTGGTATTAATAGCGAATCGGTCTCATTAGCGGACCTTTTTTCTCCTAAATTCAATACTTTGGGACCTTAAACTGGCAAAACTCTGCATGATTTAAAATAATCAAAGCGGTCTTATTAGCGGAACTTTACTGTATTATATGTTTACAATATCATCAATATGTAACAATTGTTAATAATTGGTGTAACCCAAATGGGTCCTCAAACATGAAAATAGATATGTATGGGAAGTTGAACTTATTAACGCCGCGCTGGAAATTGAGGAAAGAGATTGTAACAAATCGACGGCTTGGAACCAGAAGGTCGTAACTCCTACTTACGACCTTATAAGACTCATACATATTTGAAATCCGCTTCACACGGCGCTTCTCATGAGCCTATTTTCATGAAAATCTGAAATTGTCATGTTGACCAAAATGAAGTTTTAAAAACGTGTTTTCCCATAGGTAAAGAGTTACCTAATAATTAAAATAATTACTCGCATCGTTTTTAGTATGATACCTTAATTGCAAATTAAAACTTTGGATGGGTGCAATGTACTTTTATTGAATAGTCGAAAAAATAGACGATTGTTATAGTTTCTAAGGGTGTTCTAGAACACTTTCGTATAAAAATGGGCAGTTCGCATGTCAAATAAATCACAGAGAGAGTTTCTGTTAAAACTGAAGCGAATAATGATCAAATAGATATGAAAGCATAATTGATTTTCAGTTTTTGAAACTTTTAAAATCTATTTTTATTCTATTTTTACACTTTAATAGAATATCGACGGTGCCGAACCAAAACCCCGTAACTCAATTTTGGCGCGAAAACTTTTTTGCAGCATCCGCATCTGCTGGACGTCCCGCGCATTTCTGTCTTGTCGCCATTTAAATAGCAAATCGCGTAACTTAGATGGCGACAAGACAGAAATGCGCGGGACGTCTAGCAGATGCGAATGCTGCAAAAACAGTTTTCGCGCCAAAATTGAGTTACGGAGTTTTGGTTCGGCACCGTCGATATAGCAACGAAAAGGCACAAAGGAGGCAAAACATACTGAAAACATACATTCAAAATCACTGAACACGTACAAAAGATACAATGATAAAATTACATACATGAATGACAAGAAAGTATTAAACTCAACATATCGCTGGCTTAGAATGAAAAGATCGTATGTACTAAATAGATATTTTGTGAAAACAAGAAAAAACTGTTGGAAAATTATTCTTGACTTATGGTAAAACAAGCTGTTTCAACTTCAATTTGACCTCCAAACGACAAATTCCGATTTTCATAAAAAAATATGTTAATAAGAAGTGTCTCGTCATGCAGATTTTGAATATAAATTGTTTATTTCTGTCTCATCCACATTTACAATCATGCAAACAACATCATATAAAACAACTAAAATATGTGGTCATTCTGACTAGAATTATAAGAGACCAGTAAATATTTTACAACAATAAATGAAAGCTATCTAACAAGTCCATAGCTTAATATTTTTAGATACTTCGTTTAGGTAAGTAAAAAGCTGTATATTGAAACCAAAACCCAAACACAGGTGGTGGTACTTGTAATGTACATTAACCAGAAAAAAGTTAGAAGAAAAAGAATTTAATTGGTAATTATTTAATTTTGCTTTCAATACTATGGACTTATTAGATGGATTGCAGATTTTGAATGTGTATCGGGACCTTCTCATTCTACTAAGCCAGCGATATATTTAGAAGGGAACAACAACTTACACCAACAGCTTGTCAACTCATTCAGTCAAACCTGTCGGTACAAGAGCCAGCAGACATTGATGAACCACAAGGTCGACTACACAAACAATAAAAGTACTGAAGTACTGACAGGCTGGCGAACTGCAAAGGTACAATAGCTTTTCAAGTAATATAGCATCAAGTGGTTTTCTAAGTCGAAAGAGAGGTAAGTGCTAGACGAAAAATAAAATTTTAAAAAATATTTAAAAAATTAAAAAATATAAAAACTTTGGAGACGCCGAAGTTCGATCGCTGGACCTTAGCCTCAGAAAATTACTAAGCGAGTTGCTAAACCACTCGGCCACGATCTCGTTAGAGAATATTGAACTAAGTAGTTTAACATTCTAAAATCATTGATGCACGCTCTATATCGCGTTCGTAACGCGTAGTAATAATTATCAACTTCTTTAAACACCTTTTCTTTTAATTTCATACAATTTCCTTCCATTATAAGAAGAAACTAATATATTACAATCGAACAGATTAAATGAAACAACGAAAGTTTAATCTTCTAATCTTCCATAACTGATTAATGAGCAGGAACTATTTTCATTCAGTGTTTATTCTGTGTTGTCACTTTTGGGAGTAAATGCATCTTAGTGGATTTCATTTTTTGGCATTGTAATAGGTCTGGCGACATCTCCAGCCTAATAAAACAACACTTTCTTCACAGAGGGAGCAGCTCAACTATCATGTGGAACGAATCCCATAAATTGGCACCTCGACACAAAGTGCAAATGCAATTTAGGTGCTGCGTTCATGTACACAAGTATTAGTATACTAACCTTTAATTTAGCCAATACCAACTTCATCAACACCGTTGATTTATTCGATGGAATATTAGACGTGTCACAGAAATATACCGACTATAAATCCAAACTTCACAACGTGACTTGTTGATGTCCAAATGACATTCACAGAGATGGGCAATATTAGACAAATTTCAAATGACAATATTTTGTCTTTACTACAGAAGTAGAGAAAATGTTGTTACATCATCTGGTATTTGTTATTTTATCATTGGATGTGCCTTCTGAGAGTTTCGTTTTGTGAAATAGCAAAACATTAATGAAACAAAACGACGTCAAAATTATTCTTGTTTCGAAGGGAGCGATAAATTGTTGTGTTATATGTGTCTGGCTCAGTGATTATGACAGAGGATAATGTTGATAGTTGTATTGCCTTGTCTCATAGGTGGATATATCATGATAATAAATAACAAGAGACGTGACAAGTGAATAGTAGGGCACAAACCAAAGCCACACAGCAACGGCGGCAGCGCCTAGCCACACACGCATTAGTCAGACATAGTACAAGCCATCCACATCCCCAAAAATGGGTGTTTCAAGCGAGCCCTATATGCTCACTCCGCAATGAATGACACACTGCGGACTTTTAATGTTGTGCATAATTAGCCATAAAGGGAGGTCATTATAAGTGATAACTACACTGAAGTGAAGTACGGGGCGACTTTGTACGGCCGCCACACATCACTTAACACCTGCTGTAGTCATAAGTAAGTAGTAGGGCACAAACCAAAGTCACACAGCTACGGCGGCAGCGATTAGCCACACACGCAAGAGTCAGACATAGTACAAGCCATCCACATCATCAAAAATGGATGCTTCAAGCGAGCCTTATATGCTCACTCCGCAATGACACGCTGCGGAATTTTGAGCATAATTAGCCTTGTAAACATACTCTGAGTTACTTTTCTAATTGCTCACCTTTCAGACCACAAATACTTTAACTGGGGTAATATATTTGATATAGCTTGACCAGATTTTGTAGGCACTCATTAAACTTTGGAAGCGTGTATCATTTTCCGTAAGCGTAGTCGGTACTTATCGGAAATATTTGTTTATTTTTGCACCGACTTTGTCCGAAATATGCACGGAATATGTCCGGAGTGCCTACTAAATCTGGTCAAGTTATAACATTTTGTACACAGAGACGTTCTATGTATTCGACTTACTAACCAAATTATCAACAAAACAACATCACGTACCGAAGTATGCATGGCCAGTCATGCACTTAATTTTGCATATTCGCCACGTGTGGCGTCAAGAATGCATTTGGTTCACTAACATCTATCAGAAAGTGTACTGCGTATATGTGTACATATTAAAAACACAAAACTTGGCGACTTTTACCATCGAATAATGTGCACGCGCATTTATAATGTATCATTAATGCCTGTTTTTGAAACACATTTGGACTTAATTGTTTAAAATGTTATTTTTAAGTAAAATCAAAAAGAAAATTAACCAGGACGTACATTTTTATTTTAGATTTCATATGGCATTGGGTTTAAAATGTTATATAATGCACGTTGATTTTGGCATTATTTCAGTTCGGGTTTAATTAGTATTGCCATTATGACAAAAATAATTCACAAGTGTCTCAAAAATGGGCTTACTTATTACATTACAATCGCTTGTGCTGATTCTTTGGTAGTCAATATTGCCATGTCTCGTATGATTCAATATAAACAGTCAACGCAGTACACTTTCTGATATATTTTGGTGAAAAAAAAAACATTTTTGGCGCAGCACGTGGAGAAAATGCAAAATTAGTCGCATGAGTGATAATGTATACTTTGGTATGAGATTTCGACCTTTTAATGATTTGGTTTGTTAGCTATACATTCATAAATGCGCTTATACAAAATATCATAAAAAATATGGTAACAGTTAAATGTCTTTGGGGTTTGAAAAGTGACCAATTAGAAAAGTTGCTCAGTGTACCTATATTAAATCTCATATAATATGTACGTATATAGCTCTGTTTAGTGTAGTGAAACAAATTGTGTTGTTGTTAGTACTAAATAAAAGTGGACAGATTACCATTGAACGTCATATTCATGTCACACTGTAAATATTCCAACAGTGGCAGCATTATCATCTTACTATTTTTACCAGGCGAGTATTAACCAGAATGTTTACCTACATAATTATAATATATTTATTTATCACATGACTTTCCTTGCATCCAGGTTAGTATAGCCAGTACGTATAAAGTTATACGTACCACGCGTAGTATAAGGTATTGAGTTTTTCCAATAAATCAAAGCGTATTTTGCGTTTTTAGTGTCATATGATAAAAAGAATCTATCACTCGTTGTCAATTGATATATTTATATTAAACTCGTTCAGTAAATATTATTAAGCTCGCCAAAGGCCCGCTTAATAAAATTTCAAAAACTCGTTTAATATAAATTTATATCAATTGACAACTCGTGATAGATCCTCTATATATAATTTGGTTCAAGAATGGACATGATGTAGCTTTCTCACACGTAATTTGACCAAACCGTATTGGCAGATATTCAAGCAATACATCCATGATATACATTTGTATATCCGAGAAATTAACAATGTTTTATACAAAGAATTTATGTGTCACGCTTTAGTTCAATTATGATATAAATAGTGTTAAGACAATAGATTGGTCTCAGAATAAGTAGCATAGACATGCAACGTAACATATTCTTATTCACAAGGTTATAAATGCCGTTCTGATAATATGCAGATCCTTACCACAGACACTATAACCCAGAGAGTGCACATATTAAAAAAGAGATATCCCTTGGAGACCGTGTCCTGGGCGTAATTGGTCACGCATGATAGAGTCATCGACAGACTACAACTAGTTTCAGGTTCGACCTAACAGAGCTCTCTACCAATATAAGAAAGAAACTATCAAGTGAATTTTGAACATACACTGAGCGGCAATGAAAACGCAACACTTTTAAAACTTGAATATTTCCGTAATGCGTTAACTAATAAACTTGAAATTTTGTCTGCTCACTTCGATATAGATTATCTACAGAATTCAGCTTTTTCCGTGAAAATACTTTAAGAATCACTCGTCCATAGCGGAATAGCCTTAAACTGCATTTTCCCGGGTGCTGATGGGTGGCTAGAGATTTGCTCGCATATTGTGCAAGCATTTGAAGAATATAGATGGATTAGTCGGAAAAAAATAACTAGTAGAAAACATGGTGTATATGTCAAAGGAAGACTCCGAAAGATCGGTCGTTATGCTCAAGTGTGGGGTATCTGCACTAAAAATCAAAGTTTCGTTGATTTAAATTACCGAAGTTATTATTATATTCATTTAACACAAGTTTGATTACATATACACCTGTTAAGAAAGATAAAAGTGCATAAGAAATCATAGGATGTAAGAAAAATGTTTAAGTCAAGTGCGATAACTCTTGGATAATTATCCTCACTTTTTAAGATTAATCACCAAACTTTTACACTAAATTGAATTACTGGATATTACTGAACTAGTCTACATGCTCAAGTTATAATGTCAATTAATATTTAGACGTAAATTGTGTTTTGAAAATTAAGAACGCAATTCAAAAGCGTATTTTTTCTCCGTGGAGTGCAATACTCATTCTTAAAAGCATGCCTAAAGCGTTCATGCAATTTATTTCAAGTAACAAAGGGTGATACTTTCACTATCCTTGGGACTAATACAATATAATTATATTAATCCCAAAACGAGCAGTTTCGGATATGCGTTTAGGACCACTAAATTTGAAGCAGTGTTATAAAGAAACTGACAGGTTAATAATTTACTCAATGATTTACTCAACGATTATCTCCCTTTGACCATAGAAAATACACCATGGTTATAAAAGAGCATGCGTTTTCATTTTAGTGGTTGTGCGCGAAATAGTGTACCGGTCCCTTAAAAGTACCTGAACTTCAGATAGCCCTTCTGCAACAATGGAACAGCATCCCACTATCATTCCATTAACGTTTCGTACGATTAATACGTCGTAAATGCACACGATGCATCGTACCAGACGGTGGTTTCAAACGATTAAAAATGCGACTTTCTGTTTTATACTGACCCCAAAATAACTGGTACAAAACTATGTTGCTTAACCACTTTTTCTGATTCAAAGTGATATTCAAGTTTCACATGCATATATCTTTTTCTTTGATAGAAATTCGCGATGCTTACACACTTATTAAATGTGTTATGCTATACAATGTAAGTGTTGCGTTTTCATTGCCGCTCAGTGTGATACAAATGTGTCGCTGGCTTAGAATGAGAAGGTCCTAACTACAAAATCAATATTTTGAGAAAACAAGAAAAACTGTCTGGCAATCACTCTTTATTTTGGTAAAACAAGCGTTTTCATCTTCAGTTTGGTCAACATGACAAGTTCTGATTTTCATCAAAATATGCTCATTAGAAGCGCCTCATGATGTAGTCTTCATATATGCAGTAGTCTTATAAGGTCGTAAGTCACTTACCACCTTCTCATTCTAAGCCAGTCGTTTGATACTGTGATATTATAAGCTCGAAGTCCCGCAATATTTAGCATGTAACATGGTATTTTTAAGGAAAGAGAACATATGATTGAATTAAAACACATCATACAATGTGTGACGTATTTCAGATTTACTCGCCAATATTTTACCGGGAGCCATTAGTTCTGATTCACTAGACGGTTATGAAAACATCCAACAAACTGTCAAATTATCTACATTTCTTAACGAGGAACTGTTACATTGCTCAGAATCGATTAGTTCTCTTTGGCATATTACTGAAACAAAGTACGCATGAACTATATAGCTTAAACGTTGAAGCGATAAAATAAGTTAATTTATGTCTGGTATGTTGAATTATACTCCGAAACGCTCACTGACTCCTAATTATGACGTGTTTACGATTTACTCGCCAATATGATACCGGGAGCCATTAGTTCTGATTCACTAGACGGTTATGAAAACATCCAACAAACTGTCAAATTGTCTACATTTCATAACGAGGAACTGTTACATTGCTCAGAATTTTGCATAAGTTTTCTTTGAAACATTGCAGAAACAAAGTATACATGAACTAAATAATATAGTCGTTGAAGTATTCAAATATGTAACTTTATGTCTTCGATTTCTACTTATATATTAAGGAATATAAGTTAACTGTCATTCAAGCTAGGTTAATAGCTTAAAGTTTGAACTTCTAGAATTCATCTGAGCACCTGATATCACTTTGTATCATATAGGTTTAACCCCAACTACCACTAAAGGATTCTTCCAAACACAAGATTTATTTTTTTAAATATGTAAATGTTTATTATTTTTAATTAGCGATTTGGTATTATAGGATTATAGTTCTCTTGATGTTTTATGTATGTGTACTTTTTAGATATTCATATTCTTATTGTCTCTCATAACTCAAATTGGGTGGTTTTGTGCATGTTTATACATTTTATAATTTTATAAGTATATTTGTTACAAACATGTACATGAGTGAGACGTTAATAAACTTATCTTATCTTATACATATATACTGAGTTCCAAAAGTTCCGCATCTTACATTTTGAGTGTCTTTTTTAATAGAATTTCCCACTTATTTATGATGATTCAAATGCGCATGCGTAGATCGATGTGTACTTGATATAAATCCATGACGTTTATCGATTTAAAGATATGTATTGATCCATAATAAAACCACATGTGACACCATCCAACGATTCCAAAGTACACACAACGATGACCTACTATTTTGTAGTGTAAGGGAGGTAATTTAAGTACATAAATACCACAAATTATCTATCTTTGATCACAGACAAGTGTTGATGTTGTAATAGAGTCTGTACAACAGGTCAGATTTTAAGAAACAGCCACCTTGTCATAAAAAATGCCAAATGATAGAAAGTTTCCCATGATTTGAATGTTGGGTGGACTACAATTAAGCTACAACAATGCAATTGTACTTGGTGCAAAAAATATTGCAGCATTCCATGTCTTTGTCAGCGGCATTGACCCTTGACCTGTTGTCACGTGGTACGTCATATACAGGTTTTTCGGATGGAGATGATACAACAGTCTTATTATGATAGAGGCATGCCAATTTTATCCGACACAAAGTAGTTTTAGTGAAACACTAGCCTCTAGTGTCTCATATGCACGATTACGTTCACCATATCCATTTTTGCAATCCAAGTATGCGTACATTTCTAACTTATTTGACTAACTTATTGTGTTTTTTCGTTTCACAGACACATTGCAAGTTAATTGGAAGTGACAATTAAGTCGAAAATGAAAACCCCAAATTATGCTTGCATGAATAGACGTTTTACGCTTTGTAATATTTTGATCATTCAAGCGTGACTAACACAACGGAATTAGGTATCAACATAAAGACTAAGGGTACGCAAATGAACAGTGTTCGTAAAACGTTATTTCTAAAAAAATGAATTTTTAATTAAGATGCAGAACTTTTGGAACTCAGTATATTTACAAATAACACCATACATCATTTCAAACACGTATAAATGTGAATTTTATGAAGGCTATCAAATAATAATTCAATTTAACTTTGGTATTTATTACAACTTTACATTAGCACCCGTAGCTAAACCTCTCAGATATAATTTATTATTGAAATCCGTGTAACCATCTGCCAGACGCTACATGATCGCGAAATTTTGTAAAAATGATGGTATGGTTTCGTGGTGTCGAATCAATATATTGGCAGAGAAATACAAGAAATTGTGAGACTTACATTGTCGCAGTGATAAAACTTAACCAATGTGTGGTATGCCAAAAAACCCTATACTACCAAGTAACACAAGCCTGATTTAAATCCTTAGAATAATTATTCTATTCTAAGAAAAAATGTTTTCTATAGATATTTGTTTTTGTAGTTTAAAAGATAATATTCTGTTAAGAGCCATAAGTCTTCTCCTCAAAACTATCGTTTTACACTGATCTAATTTCGCTTATTGTGGAGCATGTGGTACCTTGCACTTAAATTGTTATATATAAAAAAAAGTTACCAATTTTCTAGGGCTCTTTTCAGCTGTTAGACCGCTCAAGCACCCTGGTCATTGGGCTACATATCGAAACCTACACTCGTGTCTCCCTGGGGAGACTTTTTCTCTCCTGTGGTGTGGCAGCCAACATCGATCTGCGGCGCCCAGGAATAGACACTGCCCTCACAGGTACCATTTTACACCATGGTTGCTCAGAGATTTTGACCAGTGGTCCAGCGGGGGATCGAACCCGGGACCTCTCGATCCCGAAGCGCGCACCCTACCTCTAGGCCACCGCTTCCCATATATATATTGAATAAATAAAAGCCTTGACCATCCCCTTCTCGAACTCAGAAGTTTTAAAGTTGTCTCCCCTTATGCCTGTACATAACTAGTAACTACTTTCAACTGTATACTGGAGGAAAAACTTTGGACCAATAGTGGTATTCGAACCGCGTACTACACTATGCCAAACCCTACCACAAAGACCAAAATTGCAATTCAGGCCTTTGTCTAGCATTTCAAGTACGAACACAAACTATTTGGCTATTATAGCAATCCCTAAAAAGTTGTCGGTGAATCGCTTTCACCAGCCGGGAATCTGCTACAGTTAGATAGCTGAATGAACTGACGCACGAAGTATCATTATCAGAACCCAGACTGTACACTTCGACAAACATAATTACATTCCTGTCTGGATTTGGCCATTTGAATCATGTATTAGGCAATGTAGACGTATATTTCACCAAGAAATCTTTATATAAATTAACAATTCGCTGGCTTAGAAAGAGAAGGTTCTATGTACTATTTATGAGCGGCCAGGGATAATATAAAACAAATGCAATATATGTTGTAACGTGGTCACCCATGTTGAGTGACTCAACATGAATGACCGGTTTAATATGTACAGTTAACATAACAACAAAAATACCAATAAAAGACAAAATGCATAATAAACAAATTAATAAAATCTTATATACCACAGTGTATGAGTCAACACACTGTGATAAGCCTTTATGCTTGTTTTTGGAAGGCGATTCATTGAAAAGAAAAAACACACTGGTGTGCGCGATGTTGAAAGTGGTTAAAACAGACTATTTGCAATAAATATTTCATAAAGCAACAGTCAACAATGTTCCATTATATAAATACTTGATTTGGCAAGATAATTATACCTTTTTTTAAAAATCGCTCCATCTGTGACGCAGGCCCTTTATTCTCAAAGATGGTCCTGTACCCGTATAACTTGGCTATATTGACCTGAACCTGACCTTTATGCAAGAATATATTAAAAGCTTCTTGCTTTGAATATATCAATTTCCGCAAGCAAATCGTGAGATATCGGTATTGCGTGTTTGTATTACATCTCGAGTGTCTTCGTGATACTCCCCGATTATGAAATCATACAATCGGTGTTATAAACCTAGGCAATATATCAACTGTTAAATTATGCTAATCAAAAGGTCAGGCTCGTGTCAATTTGGCCAAGCTATACATAATATGAATTCAATATTGGTCACTCAGCTTTTGGCAAATACTTATATCAGATAAATAACATGTACAGTTTACGGTTTATTTTGAAATACATTAGGCATTATGCCCATGAGTACACAAATATAAATACATATAATGGGTACTTGGAAAACATTTTTCAATTCAATTCAATTCTTTAAATATATTGTTTATATAAAAAAAAAACAGTAGAAACCCTTAATATATCAGAATATCACACGAGTTTACACAGTGTATTCAAGGTATATCTACAAACATTAATATAGTCAGTGGTAAAAAAATCAACAATGAATACTCTTTCATAACTTATAAACGATACCAGTCAATATTTCACAAACAGAGGGAGAGGCACCAACAAAATACTTTATCCATAGTACATAATTTTATAATACTGATTTCTTATTTTAAAAGCTTTAAAAACTTACAAAGCTAATCGTCTATTAATAACGTTATTAACATTTTGATAGATTCTAGATTTTATAGATTTTACCCTATTTGGCCGCAAGCAAAAATATTTATTAACATATAACTTTCTGACATCACCATAGAGACTACATTCCAGAACAAAATGATACTCATCTTCAAGAGTTTTACACAAATGACACGTTCTGGTATTAAAAGTAGGTAGCTGTTGAATATCATATATCTACAAATATAGTGTTACTGGTATTAATCCAAGTATGTTTCCCATAATGCATGATCCGTGGCTAGCAAAACAACAGTATACTAGTACATGAATAATAAGTATACATTGGATACATTTGTTTGTTCAATACACGTATTGGTATTTTATGACCAACATGTGTGTGCAGTTTTTCATCAATAATGTGTTGGACGTGTCGGCATATCGTAGACTGCAGAGTTTGGTGTATTAGTTGGCGCAGATGCTGGACGTTCTTCGTTACGTTGACAATACAGATACAAGCTTAATGCTAGGCCTACAAGCACGTTGAACCCGGCACCGATACCTGAAGAGAAAAACAACCGTGAGTACACACTGACTTTTACGATGATACCAAATCAAAAGCTGGGCACGGAAGGGTAAAAAACAACAGAGCTTTTTTATATTAATATTTTATCTAGATTCATATAGTTAAAATACCAATGTTCGTTCAATGTATTTTATGTTAACATATAAAAATCTTCATATATCGTCTATTGCTTAATAATACGTATATAAATTTCACTTATTCAATAAATAAAATTTTCCAAGTCGTGTAGAGAAAGAGGGGGCGTGGTCCAGTACATTACAGGAGCTCAATCACTATTGTAAGAATAAATATAAAATGTGACTTGGAGATGTGAGTAAAACATGTAAGGCCCATGACAACCTAACTTCATTGACCTTTTCCTACTAACGAAGGGGTCGTCTACTGTTTATGGCAAATCTGTATGAAAAGTTTGAAGATCCTAGGACAAAGCGCCCATGGGTTGATGACTGGATATAATTTGCCCTATCAATAGACCGGCCGATATGTGCAAAGCAATAAACATACAAAGATCGGGGTATACAAATATGTATCTACCTGACATTATAAGTGCCCAAGGAGCGAAAACTTCAATCTGTATCACATCACTAAATTCTGGGATACTCATAGCTTGATCAATGTCGTGTCGAAATTTGTTGTCCCGATCAGCTTGAGCACCAACTGCTGATAACACTAACGCACTTGTATGGAGAAAGAGAAATGATTTCAACAGTGTACACTGAACAAAATATATTCTGTCAATAGTAAATGTTATAGAAATGTGTAAACAACATAAACATGAAAATTTGATGTAGATTCTGCTATTATCACGCCAATTATTTGAGATACTAAACAACAACCCTCAGAACCAGATATCACATAATATATGAATAAATGCATTGATAATTAACCCTATTTTTAAACATAATACATAATAAACCATCACCTCATATAAACGAGTAGGTAGTTATTAACTTATATGACAAAGTTATAATCCAATAGGTTGTATGTTTGAGGCGGTGGAATAAAATGAAAAACATCGACATTTAAAATTTATCTGGATTTCTGACAGTTAGAACGTAATTTTCCATAGGAAATCAATGTCGCACGCACTGATAACTTGCCATAATTGAAGTACGAAGAAGATAACTAATGAAAGAAAGACTGTACAAAAATTGACTTATCTATCACTCGTGGGTATCATTATTTTGAGGATTTAATGTTGTTCTATTTTCAATTTAAAAGGAGGTAATTTCAGAATTTCCAACTTCCATGTTGTACATCTTTTTAACGCCCAATATTAAGCAATATTGGTTGTTTTTCTGTTTTGGCGATCATAAATTGGTTTGTATTTTACAGTTTATCACAATTCCTCTGACAGGTTTTGCATTAAATTTAAAAAACTGTATCGTACACAATGGGCTATAGCTCGGAACAGATAACGAGGCTATGTGAAACACGAACTGAATTTGATTGAGTACATCTAGAAACGCAACACTGGGGTTACTGTCAACACTTTTTCAAGCTTTTGTGATTGACAACCAGACTGTATTTACTTGAAAATATTCTATTCCATGAACAATGCAACTGTAACATTATTTTCATAACGTGCTATCGATGTGAATGAACAGTGCTTTGTATGTATAGTGCGGCTCAAAAGTAACTTAACACAAATTGGTAAAATCCTATTTTTTCGAATCGTTGTTCTAAGAGAAAAGTTAAACTCTAAATCGTTTGAATTTATAGACGTCGCTTCACACAAGTTGGAGCTCTTTTCATGTTTGTGTTATTTATGTGCCAAATGGTACAACTGTAATTGCACGTTTTCAATGAAAATACGAAGAAAATCAGCAAAACCGACCTGAATGTATATTTTATAGTAAATATAGACATGAAAGAAGTTTTGAATGTGCTGTTTGAGGTTCAAGCTCTACAAAGGCCGCTTTGGAAATGTTACATTGTAGCTCTATTGTAAAAGTTAAATGTTTCACTATAATTGAATTCAGCGAGGTACAATCAAAACTAATATTTCAAACTTACCTGACAATAAATTCATGACTACTGCTGCGATAGCCGATTTTTTGTTATAGACTCCAACACGAATTTGTTTGAAATATGAAATCGCAAGACTGACACCGACAATAGCTGCGAGACCTCCTATTACACACTGGCCTTGCATTGGTACAAAACTTTTCAACATTTCCTGGCTTGCATCTGAAACAAAACATTCCATATAAGCATACAATGTATATCTCTTCAAGATACAAGGTCCCTTATCACTAACATTGTAAGACTAAACTTAGACTTAGACTAAGACTTGAAATTGACAACATTTATAATCACTGCAATTTCTTTGCAATGAGATTTATCAACGTGAATTTGTATCTGATGGTTTGTTGTTATCCACTTAATATGTATACACATTTGTATTTAACTCAATACAGATATAACAACATGAGAGCGAATAGAGCATTTGACAATTTAAAGTCCTAGTCTGAGTTCTAGACGTACAACGTTCGAGAATGAGGCCCCTGGGTACTGTTTTATCAACGTATACGGGAATCTAAAGCTTACGATCAAATTTAAATTCTTTATACTACAAGGGTCAGTCAAGAAAAACTGAGAGTTGGTGAATAATGATCAGGAGAATAAGTGTTTTTGAATTGTCTATACAGTATCGTGAAATATAGTATCTCATTGATGTTATGGCGAATACCAATTTTGGGTATGAACATTTTATTCTTGTTGCCAGGCAACTGAAGAATACAACTCGAAGGCATGCGTTCGCGCTGTCTTTAGAACACACTTGTGCGTTGCTATTGAAACATAAAGTTATATCGAACATTTTTAAACTTATTTTTTATTGTGTTATACATTAATCTATCAGATATACTTATTTATGGATGATTTGTTCCTCCAATATAGAAAATATACGTCATGGAACTGTTAATTTTCACTTTATTTGTTGGTATTGAGACCACAATTTAACCCGACCCAAAAGAACGCATGATGTTTTTCAAAAGCAAAGTTATATTTTCTTATTTCTATTATGATCACTGGACTCCATTAGATACATTCATAATCCTTCTGAGCAGGACTTGTGAATTCAGTGATCAGTTTTAGGCTACCATGGCGACGCAAAAAACACATGCCGAGAAAATCGATAAAATACGGGTAAAATGGTTGCTAGGCAACTAAACAAAACAACATTAGTGACCATTCTGAAACAAATGCCCATCATTATTTGATATATAGATACACATGTTAGTTGTACTACATTACGCTATATATAGCTGAAAGAAACGTTCGAATTGACAACAAAATCAGTCTCCTAGTCGCTGGCGCGAACGCATACCCTTTAGTGATGTTCTTTGGTTGCTTGGCAACTTTATTTATAAGCCTATATCCGACCACAGAATTCATCAGAATATCCGCAATGGATAAAAGTTGACGATAAATGCTAGAAAATAAAATTGTAAATACATTTTAAAGGTTTAATTAAACAACTCTCAGTTTTTCTTGACTGACCCTCGTACTTTTACAACTATACCATGTGGTAAATGGAGTTGTAATACTAATTAAGATTCAGTTATTAAACGCCTGCAAACGATATCTGTCCCCAATTTACAGGCGTTATAGAATAATACATTATTTAAATTTGAACGTAAATTTACGATTTCCGTAAGAACGTTGATAAAACAGTGCCCTGGTATCTGTCTAATGGTTATAATTTTCTTCTTGGTGGCTTGATTTCGCTGATGACCTTTGCCTAAGCAAAGTGCTGCCGAGCACTTCATTCGGGTAAAAATGTACCCAAGATCATTTAAATATAGAAGACATGGATTGCCTCCTATGAAAAAAGCTACGTAGCAGACACCAGGGAAAGAACTTACCACCAATACTTAGACTCTGCACTCAGCACTCAAAAATGGAAAATTTTATACAATGAGCTAATATTTGTGCTAGATTGCAAAATGTCTAGAATTATTATCTGAATGTTGAAAATAGCATTCGATAAATTATAGTATAGTTTATTCAAGAAAAAGGCATACATGCCTGTCATTCTACATATATATACATTACAATTTTACATAAATTACAATGGTTAATGGTGATATGTATTAAAATTATGCATAGATAAGTACCACAAATGTGGAAAAGTAATTGCATGTTAAATATTTTAAAAATAACTCTATCAATTATCACATTATTAGAGTCTACTGGACATTATATGTTCAATCACATACTATTACTGAGATAAAAATGTAATTGTTGAATCTGAGGTCCACACTATGCTCTCAGGCTGATAAATTACACTTATAGCTTACAAATACACTAACTTTCTATTGGAAACAATGATAATATTTAGCGCTTATTAAACATAACCTCAACCTGTCTCGTTCTCAGACAAAAATGTCACTTTGAACCTCAAAAGAAGGAACCAATTTCAGTAATTTAAAGGACCGATATTGCATGATTTGCTTGTGGCAATGTCGATGGCTTAGAACCAGAAGGTCGTAACTACCTCTTACGACGTTATAAGACTCATACATATTTGAAATCTGCTTCACAAGGCGCTTCTTATGGGCATATTTTCTTGAAAATCTGAAATTGTCATGATGACCAAAATGAAGTTTTAAAAACGTGTTTTCCCATAGGTAAAGAGTAAATTACAGACAGTTTTCTCTTGTTTTCTCAATATATCGGTAGTTACGACCTTCTTGTTCTAAGCCAGCGACGTATACATGTATGTATTCAATGTTGACCAAAATGAAGTTTTAAAAACGTGTTTTCCCATAGGTAAAGAGTAAATTACAGACAGTTTTCTATTGTTTTCTCAATATATCGGTAGTTACGACCTTCTTGTTTTAAGCCAGCGATGTATACATGTATGTATTCAATGAACCCTGTAATATACATGCATGAAGGTCGGGGTCAGTTCACATTATCCTTGTTACAAAAATGTCAAGTTATGCATCAGTGAAAATTGAACCCAGCCCCGTGATCATTTGCTTTTTAAAACACTGGTTAAAGTCCTGTCCTCCGGTCATGCAGAAGGTAAAAATCCCCGCCCATCGCCCCGCCCTAAATCTATAAAATACAGTCGCATATTCGCCAGCAGTGCGAGGACATCGGAAAGGTAAACACCCGGGACTATTCCTCCGGTATCCTCCGACCTTCCCCGGGTTGGGGCCCGGGGTTATTTTAATAGACTGATTTATTATCTTAATGTACATGTGCGTAACCTCATACCCTTTAAAGCTCTCGACTGACTTGAATCCTCAATCGCATGAGACAGTTTACTCACACTAACTGATTCACAGGTTTTGCTGCCCACATAAAATGCGCCGCTTTTCATAACACAAGCAGACACTCTCCATAAACCTATGCCGATAGTTTGTGTTGTATGAGTGGTATACCAGTTCTGTGTATCTGTAATAGTCGTCTCGTACCTCAGCCAGGCAGGAGCGTAGATACCTACTGCTTGAAACACAATGGCCACCATGGCTCCAACAACCAGCAACACGATGCTCACTACTTGCATTTTAAAAAAATACGTTTTACCAGTCCGAATAAAAATACTACATGCGACGAATGGTCGCAATAGTTGGGCTATATTATTAAACAAGCCTCACGGTGAATGTTCTAACGCGATTTATCAAACACGGTTGTTGAAATAGAGATAACCCAGGTAAGGCAAGACCTTTTATATTGAATGTTTCCTTATCAGTGCTTGCGAAATGTCAGTTTCATGTATTTGGTGTTGGGAAATAGTAATTTACAAAATATCCCAGTGTGTTTGTCGTTTTATGTTTTAGACCATGGCGATTTATTATCTACAATATCATTATTGTTTACAAAATAAGATTTCCAATGATTGCTCATAATTCCTGGACCAGTTTAATTGATTCAATCGCACAAGTATTGCCCATAAAATAGGTTCGGTTAAACAGGGAAGGGCGGTTTAAACTAAGGTTGTCAACTTGTGTCTCGTCCTAGCTAATGGTCTTATTTATCCTCGCTACCGGATAATCCATATGGGCGAGGCCCCAAGAAGAGGTTAAGTATTTTTAGTATTTGGGGGATAGTGCATGATACAAAAGATACCCCCATTCTTGAAGCATCTCTGGTTCTTTTACGTGTCAGGTGTATAGCACCCATATGTGGGACATCGGTAAAGTCTCACCCGAAAAACTATAAGTAACTTTAGATGGCCAGCCCGGGATTCGAACCCACCACCCCGATATAGGTAGTGACTACTAGTATCGCGTTCTACCGACTGACCTAGCTAAGCGGGCTGACTTTGTGTCTCGAATCAGAAGAATTTCAATATGTCATTGCATGAATTTCGAAATCTTACTTTTAAACTTCCTCAGTGATGTTTATATGCAAGCTATTTATCACTCAATCCTTGGTGGTAAGGCCATACCAAATCGTTTCTTAGTTTAGCCGATTAGCGTCCGAAGACGGATGAATTTGGGCATCTTGGGAAATAAAGACAATACGTTTATCATCTCTTGTATCTTCACAATCCATTGAGAAATGACTTTCACACATTTCATACTTGTTTACTATCATGCCCATATATAGCAGGAACCTTTCTCACACACATATCGATGGCTTAGAAGGAGAAGGTCGTAACTAAGAAATCAATAATTTATGAAAACAATAAGAACTGTCTGACAATTACACTTTACTTATGGTAAAACAAGCTTTTTCAACTTCAGTTTGGTCAACATTACAAGTTCCGATTTTCATGAATATAGGCTCATAAGAAGCGCATTATGATAAAGATTTAAAATATGCATTCGCTCTATAAGTTCGTAAATGGCACTTACGACCTTCTCATTCTAATCCAGCGAAATGTTTGCGTTCTTTTAGTAAGTTATCATGATTGGCATTATAATGATGATGATTAAAGTAGTAATTACTTGTTGTTCTTCGATGGCTACATTTTTTTTTCAGGTAAGCTAGATAGGTTTTCGAACTAAGGGTGGACGCTAAACGAAAACACGAGTTAACCAGTAACACCACAACACACAGCTTAACTGAGCAATGCCCACACATAAGCCAAAGAAATTATTAAAAGTTCAAGTCCCCGCCGCAAAAAAAAAGCAGAATGACCCAATTTTACGACGAACTTTCAAACAAGAGGGCCATAATGGCCCTATATCGCTCACCTGATTATAAATGAAGCCCAGCACAGTGGGAATAATTTGAACAATCTTGGTAGGGGACTACTAGATGATGCTAGGCATTGTAGTTTTACAATACTTTTTTTGTATGTTTTCCCTTATATAATATAAGTTTATGTAAAATTGTTGACCCCGGGGCAGGGCCAATTCTGACCCCAGGGGCATAATTTGAACAATCTTGGTAGGGGACAACTAGATGATGCTACATACTAATTATCAAAGCTCTAGGCAAGAGCCGACCAAGTTACCGCTGCAGACCGACCTAGTTTCACAAATGTATGCAACAACTGTGACCCAAGCGACAAAATGAGGAATACACATCAGAAATATACTGCCCAAAAAATTGCATTAATAAATGTCGTCTGGGAGCTGCTGGTGTTATTCGCTCTAGTTTGGAAATTTAAGCCTAGCTTCATTACATAGAACTACACAAAAGTGAACTGCCAGATTGTATCTTTTTTTCCGAAAATAATCTTTTGCTTTGTCTGAAAATCAATTTTCTGCTCACAAGCATGATACAGATCGATATCAGTCGCAGTGCTAATTGGGTATTATACTAGGTATTGTACGGGTGCAAGACACGTTCTGTCGGGATTAAAATTAAAAAAAATAATAAATACAAAAAATGATCCCACAATAAATGAGCTACAAAACCTCTATGAAATAATCCACGATGATTTAGTCATTGTCCTTATTTTCTTCTTGTTTTGTTGCTTGTGGTAAAAATGTAGTTCTGAAAGTTTGACAAATTGGAGCACATGGACTTGTGCCGCGGAAACTAAGGAACATGTGCATTGGTAATTTGACACAAATTATAGACAATTGATGCTCATTCTCTCTATAATAGAATCGTGCATTTGTTGCAACAGATTCGTCAGACAAAACACTAGTTTTGCATTAAACACCAGTCCAAGTGTTCGCCAAGTGTAACCGCCGTGTCTTATAAGGCTCGTTAAATTTCAAGTCTGACGAAAGCTTGGACTGGAAGACACACCATACCATTGTGAAAACAAAATGATATATTACTTAACTATGGAATCCGCTTCTGTACCTTCTGACGAAGTTTTGGAACGAAAATTACGGGGGGGGTGCTTATTACGATACATTCTATTCAATGTTTATATCACTTAAAAATTAAAACATATAATTTGCAGACGAGTTAGATATTACCTCTGGAAAAAACGAATTCAACAAACAAAAGTAACGGATGAACCCTTCTACATTGATTAATGCTTTTATGAGAAAAGTTTTAACCTGTTCAAATTTCAATTCTCATCAAATTCAGTCACGAATTTTCCACTGATTGGACTGAAACAAATAAGTAGGAGTAGTCAGGTGCGCTCGTATTGGTACAAAGGTATTAACTATACGAGCGCACCTGACTACTAGTAGGTCATCGCGTTCCCCCTCATTTAGTTATTACTCCTTCCTCACAAATTCGTTTCATTCCAGCTATTTCCACATGTACAGTAATCCATTGAAAGACTACGTTGTTATATTCAGAAAGGTGATGTTTGGTTTGACTACAAATATCTCGCTATTATGGAATACAACTTCAGGTTGACGTTCTGCTGCAATATGACATGCATATTTATGTTTGCCTCCACCCCGATTTGAACCGGGTCGCCAGTTTAGATGACAAGCGTACTAACCCATGAGCTACGTTGTCACTCTAACAGCTCCTTTGATTGTAGATTAAATCTGTCGTTAGAATGGAATTTGTAGAAACATGTATCAATTTGATGAGATTTACCATCCTATTTCTCTTTACAATTATACACATCCTTCATGTGAGCAGTTAGAATAATGGTTGGTTGGTATCTTAGACGATCTCAATTATAGTTTTCCAAGACAGGAACTGTTGCGCGTTATCAATAAATGGGTTTTGTGCAACATATAATATCGTTCAGATAATAATCTCATATATTGTAGTTTTATTCCACTTTCAAACATTTCCATGCGCATTTCTTGATTACAAACACGTTTCTGCCAAACAACCTCGGAATCCGATCCTATCCTGCATAGAAGTAACGTACATTCCGATCGCAATTTTTCAAAGCGCGATATTTCGAAGTTTACGATTTTTCAAAGTTTTCTTGTCGGTCCCGGTAAAATTCCGTTTTTATTCCATTGAAAAAGGACGCGTGTCCTTCTTTCAAATCAAATTTTAAGACACGTTCAGATTTCCTGGAGAAGAAAATGACGTTATTACACTTGAAAATACACAAAATATATTTTTAAATTTTGTATCGGTTTGTTGGTTGTTTAGCTATAAGAGATGGGCTACATAGTTATTAAAACTAAAAATAAAGTTTAAGAACTACATTGTGAATCGCAAAAACTTGAAAATGATGTTCAGCGTGTTACAAGTGGTGGTTTTATTCTACCGTACACAGTATAAGTTAGAAAGAAAGTAAGTATGTATATTGTTTATTAAAGTGACATGTGTAAATATGTACAACAAACGTATAAAACATATAATGGATACACCCAGCCCAAAGGACCTATAAGTCACTATCAAACTAAACTTTTAACATGCTATCGCATGAACAAAACATCTGGGCAATTAAATATAACTGCATAATAATAAATAAAGAAAATAAATACTTATATGTAGGTAGAGTTTCTTCTCTGTATGTAGACACTAACCAAATATTTGACAACCTTTCTAGGATAATGATGAAGCAAGTGTCTTAATGTGTTTGCATCAATCATATTGTAATAAGCGCCGCGACCCTGACCGAGTGGTAAGGGAATCAGCGGGAGGTCGAAGATTCGAACCTCGGCGGAAGCAGGGTTGGAACTGATGAGACCGGTTGGTCATCCGCCAGTTTGTTAAATTAATGTTTACCGACGGCCTATCTCTGTCAGGCGCCCGGCATTACGCGAAGGGATTCGGGAAGGTACTGTAAGCATAAAATATACGTAGGTGTCTCGTAAGTCAGAACTGACTGGCCATTTCAATAGGGGTGACACTACAGTATAATGAACAACTTTACCATTACTGTAAGTTCATTATATACCACGTATATAAGCAGCGTACATGTATTTATAAAATTCTCAGTTTAAAGAATGATGCGCTCTTTTCAAATCGCATTTAATTTACTTTCGCAACAGACATTATTGTATTTGATATTTTTGCAATATTTTCCAGGTTAGTTGATTGTTTAGCAATAATACCCAGGATACTGAGGACACTCTACGCATCACTGAGAATGCGTAGACTGAGAATAGGTAACGTGTTGCTTGATTTTACCAAGAGTACAAACTGACGAGAAAACATGGTTACTCAAACTTGATATATAGTTTTAGAACTACATTGTGGATCGAGAAAACTTGCAATTGACATTCGGCCTGTTACAAGTAGTATATCTGAAATTACTTCAGTTTTTTTTCAATAATTGACATTCTTAGTTCAAAGAAAATTATTTTCTTATTTATTAATATACTTTTATATCATAAAAACACACGTGTACGCATTTAATGATTTCGTGATAAAACAATTTACAGGTTTTCCCAGAAATGAATAAGAACAAAACTTCGCCGTACTATAATTTTACGTCTTGTGTATCAAAACTCCTGTTTCCATGACAACCATTGCATTATTTGAATTGAAATTCATATAATGAACAGTATATCAGAATTATACAAATGAACAGTTATCTGTCTTTCAAATAATTATACTAGTTACACTATCTTGAAAACACTTTAGAATTCTAAATCCTTTCTGGGAACACTTAAATGTAGATCGTGTGTTTACTTGTCTTGAAACATCTTTTAAAATGTAGAAGTACAGGGTGATCATTAATATATGGTAACATAAAAAACTGCAATAACTTTGTCAGTTTTTAAGATAATATTTCTTGCTATACGTCATTGATTGACATATACGTGTAAGTTTTATTCTGGACCTAAATCATTTTCAAATGTTACTTTTTTTTCTCAGCAGATTTTGAAGCGTTTTCCTTAATTTTGAAAAACTGCCCAAATCAGCTGCAAATGACGTCGTAAATTACCAATTTTTCCTTGCATTTTGCACATTTGTGCTTACGATTTCGCACAGTATTGTAGGTTTCAGATCAAATAAATATACCAGTTTTGTATTTAACACTTCTTTAAGAGAAATCCGAAAGCTTTTACTCCGGTGAGTGTATGGGTTTTCTTTGAATGCGGTATTCAGCGAAATGATTCTATCGCAAAATTTCCCGGAAATACGGATAATGGACTATTTCATTGATGACAATATTGACATCCAGTTCATTCAGCATGCATTTAGTATCCACATTTAATGAACACTTGGGCTCATTAGCTTTGAAATAAGGGTCCAGTCACTTCTCTATGATTAAATCTGACAATGTTATTAAAGTTATTTATGTTACCATATATTAATGATCACCCTGTATACAGTAAAAATACGGCTGATTTTTTATCATGACAATTAATTCTTGCCTTTTGTATATTTCGTTCCACAGACAATTTCGTTCCATTAACATGATTTTGATTTCGGTTAGTTGTCTGCATATGCAATGCCTTCATTGTATGTATAGCTTGGCTCTTTTAACCTGAGCCTGACCTTTATGCAATAATATATTACAAGTTTCTTGATTGAATATATCAATTTCCGCAAGCAAATCGTGCGATATAGGTATTTCAAATTTGTGTTTGTATTACTCCTCGAGCGTCTTCATGATACTCCCCGATTATGAAAACATATCGGTGTTATAAACGTAGGCAATATATCGACTGTTAAATTATACTAATCAGAAGGTCAGACTCGTGTCAAATTGGCCATGCTGTAAATTGTATTGTATGTGAGTCGTACAAATATATGTGCCATAATGAACAGACTTAATACAAGTGCTCTCCCGGGTCTCCTGAAATATATAAGTGGTCAAACAGTGGAACAAACTTTATTCCATTCTATTCTGTATCCTCTATATGAGTAAGTCATTAGGAAGCCGCGATAAGCGGTTTCCTTCTTGGAATGCAATGCGAAATTCTCACATGTAGATGTTGCTCAATTTGGGGAGAAATAATTTTGAAGAAAATATGAAGAAAATTTCACTAAAATGCACAAAAATGATACAAAAACATGTAATCAACAGTTAAAAAATATTACTAATATTATTTTTTGCACGAATCCATTTTTTATATAAATATTCACTAAAATAAGTTTATAATAGCAACTCGCCAAAGTTTCTAAATCACTTCTCCCAATTTGAAGGGGTATAGCCAAATACCGAACTGCTGAACATAAATCAATTACCGAACATAAGCAATAATACTTATTTTAAACACAGATAGTCAGTAAAAGTAATGTAAACTACAATTATGTAAAAAATGATATACAGAATATACGGATTTTGCCTTAATTAATTATGTTTTCACTATTACCGACGTACAAACAGAATCTCTGTTCGGTAATTGGTTTCTGTTTACCTGTTCGGTATTTAGCTATACCGCATGAATCGGGTATCATGAGACTGGTACCACGTGTCTCATTTTCTGTCTACGTCAAAACTATTTTGATACGTGGTACCAGTCTAGGCGGCGGCACGAAACACCCAAATATACCCAAAACTTACCCAAATATTAACTTTTTTTACCCACATACTTGTATTTAACTAACAATATGGGGTTGATAAAATATATTACGCATTATAATGACCAGTGATGGCTAAATAAACGTAAACTAGCAAGTTTTTTCGGCAAGACTCGGCCCAGTACCCTTTCGAACCGGCGTGTCCATAATATTTTTTGCACGTCGTGAGAATCGCTGTTCGCTAGGCGGTATTACTGAACAACCGAAAATAAATCAGAATTGCCGAAAACAAATGGTATTTTCTTTTATGTTGCGTTTTTTGTTCTTATTTTGAACTTTATTAGATAAAGTATTATAAATATAAGACCTGTGTGCAAAATCTTGGTATTCGTTCGATTAATAATCGTTTAATTTGAGTTTTTCTAAAATACCGCCACGATCAACATTAGAGTTACTCCCCTTTTCCCGAAGTCGTCTTCGTTAAAAATGTTACCGTTCATGCTTTCATAGAATTTTTATTTGATTATTTTATTTTTAACGTTTGGTTCAGAGTTTGCTATTTTAAGGTCGTAGTTAAAGGATAGTAAAGCAATACTCTTGGTTTAAAAGTATATGGGCTCATATATGCACAAAGTGCCAAAGTTCCAATAAAGCGTTAATGTCAGTTTGTCTTTTCTTGTTAAACCTAGGTGTATGCTAAAATACGACTGTCGTATGTGAACTTTTGAATGTCAGACTTCACAAGTCTAATAATTAATTTTTAATTCATTTTTGTTACACGTGCATAAATTAATTACATTATAATAATAAATTAGCCCTATTGTCTCGGATTTCGAATGAAAGGGCTTGTGTCACAAAGTCGAAAACAACTTAAAACTAAAGGATGCCGAAAACAAACGATAACTCGCATCAAACTGTGTTTTCAATCAATTTTTAATATTGAAACATAAATCACTTTTCAAATTTCAAATGACCATATACGAAATTGATACTTCACTGAAATAAAGTTATAGAATTTCTATTCAAGTATTTTGTTACACAGCTGATTCTAAATTGTATTTAATGCCGAAACCAAACAAGACGTTCTATGATTGTTTGTCGAAAAGTCTCTTGTTGTTGTAGTCAAATAGCAACCTATAGAATGCCGAAAACAAACGGGAATTAAAAATTAAATATGTGTATTTTGCTTTCGTTTGTCTAATTAATGTTACATAATACACGTAATCTTGAATTGAATAATTAATAACGTTAAGTTAGGTGAGGGGTCGTCTTCATATTTAGTGAATTAAGTAACATATAGATCGTACTAGATTTACTATATCTCGAGCATATTGCATTTTCGGATTATATATCGCCTTTCTTTATTGCCTTACTGCGGTGAACCAGCATGATATCAGCAAGAGGCCACTAAGACATCAGCAGGAGATCACTATCAGTGTGTATTTATAGAGTCATAAAACACCCTACCAGTTGACTGTTATATAACGAGAGATTGGAATCAAATATACATGTACAATGTCGAAAACAAACGATTTCTCGTATTGTATTGTAAGCTCAGTTCATTTTAATATTTGACCGTATGACAATGACTTTCTTCAGTGACAAAACAAAAGCAGGGCTATCCGTGTTGTTCAGACACATTTACAGTTTTGGTTTGGAACACCACTCCTTGAGTTTCTTCCTGTCAGATTGTACACCAAAACATTACGGCTTCCGTTTGATGCCTTGCATTAAACATTTTTCTTGTTATTTATATACACGTGTATTCCAGATATTTATACTAACGACGGTATTGGTTTCTAACTTCACAACATACCGTTTCGTCGTCTCATCCCAATTTTCCGTTTGGCATTAGTTTGTGTTTTTCATTCATCGCATACACACCGACTCACCGGCATGATAACCAATGTCAAATGCAAATTACGTACCAGATTTTATTCCGTTGTTCTGACAAAACTTAGTTGCAATGTGCAATGACTGTATTCCTTGAAATACGTATAATTTAAAACTTTCATCCCAGGTATAGACATCTATCAACAATGTTGATCAGCTCGTATCTCCAGACGGGTCGTTGTAAACTGATTGAACGTTAAGGTCAGTTAACAGGTATGCATAATAAGGATGTATGTTTATGAATATTGAGTCAATTTTACGATTTTCTATTCGCACTTCGTTTAACAAATTGGCAAACAGAACCCGGTAACTCAATGAAACCGCTTCATTATATCATATTTTACAACTATTTGATAGATAAATAAAAAACCTTCAAGCATACTGTTTGCCTGGTGAAATTTGTATCGTATATTACGTAATAAAATTGAAGAATCAAGGTTAATGCAATACTTGGAGATTTTATTAAATGTCAGTTTTTATAAGTGGCCAAATGCCTCTGAAGTCGAACACTTTAAAGAGTGATAAAAGTCTCACACAGATGGGTATTAAATTCAACAGATAACTACGGTTGCCCACTTCAATTAGTAACGTTAGGAGTTCAACACACAATAGTTGCGTTACGGGTAAATATTAAAAATAAGGGCCATATAATTCTGGTTAAAATTTATACAGCAAACCTTCATTCCTTATCGTTCACCTACACATTGGGGTTGATCATCTGTAAAAGTTTGAAGAAATTCCCTCCAACGGTTTTTCAGGCGTTCAACACACAATACTTTTCATTACGGAGTACATATAGTAAAAGTAACAAAGGGTCATAACTCTGGTAAAAACGGACGCAGTCAAAATACCTTCCTTTACGGTCATCTACAGGTTAGGTTTCATCATCGGTGAAAGTTTGAGGAAATAATTCCATCCAATAGTTTATGAGGAGTTCAACACCATCTCAGCCAATTACGAACGAGATAAGCACTTATAACGTGTTACTTAACAATAGGTACGCTTTAATTAAGGATTGTTCATACAGACAAAGTTTATTACATAATGTTCTACTTGACAGATAACTCACAACTTCTAAGGAAATACCATAAGTGATGAGAAGTGATTGGAGAGAAAACTAGTGTTGAGACTATGTTTGATCACATAATTTGTTACATTCACGCGGGTGTTGCTGACCTAGCTTAGTACGAAGGACGCAAACGGAAATTGCCGAACCAGCTCGCTTAGCTCAGTCGGTAGAGCACGAGACAAGTAATCACAACTGATCTCGGGGTGGAGAGTTCGAATTTCGGGCTGGCCAACTAAAATTACTAATAGTATTTCGGATGATACTTTAAACCGAGGTCCCATATCGAGGGGTGCCCGCAAGACCGTCACCTTAAAACTAAAAGTACTAAACCTCATCTGTGTACCTCGCCCATTAGGATTACCCGGTGTCAAGGATAAAGAAAAGCAATACCTTAATCTAGATTGGAGTAGTGATGTATTGAGACTATAATTGATGACATAAGCTGAGATTTGACCAAATGTTCAAAGGATTGACGAGACAATTATCGCTGCCTCTGGAGAATTATTTCCTGTCAGCAAATTTTAATGAATCATCAAGACATGAGACCTACAGCCGGAAGGACTGACGCAATTTCCGCCAAATGACTTTGAAATGACAGACACAATAATACTTGTATCGATTTTGAAACACTAGATGGGGCGATCGTGTTCATATCTTTGACTTAATTTAATGATAACTATACTTGTCAACAACGCTTATCTATTTTAAGCCTAGGTCCCACTGACCATTTTTGCCTCGACGATGTACTACCAATTTAAATTAACAAATTCTGGGATACATCGGGAACAGAGATTTCACAGATGTTCTTATGCCTTTCAACAAAGCTTCCCCTAGACCACGACGTTCCTTTTCACGATGCCTTCCGATGCCGATTTATTAAACAGACGAGTAAATCGCCGAGGCAAAAGTGTTCAGTGGGCCCAATGCATTTAAGTGAACAACTCTCTCAATAACATCACATTTTCGCCTTATGTAAAATCCCAAATCCTTACTCGTGATCTAAGGGTATACAATGTATCATTGGTTTTATGTACAAGTATACAAATTTTTACACGCGTAATTTGATCTCATTATAGTCCGCACGTAACCGATTTCGCTAGTACCAAGTCCTATAACAAATAACCGCTCATTGTAAGCACAAACATGTATCCTAATTTGGATACCTTGATACGTTGAAACGTTTCAACGGCTATAACATTTAGTGTGTGTGTCGGTGTGGATAATGCTTTTCTACATAAATCAACCTAATTATGCCACAGTAGAAAACTCCAGTCGGTTCATAGTGTGATCACAAAATTAATGTTGCTCCAGAAATCTGCGTTTTGTTTCGCGAAATGCAATTGTGGGGGTATAAATGTTCAACTAATTCATATCATCCAAATCAATATTGAAGTATTATAACATCACAGATTATAGCAACGACAAAATCAGCAAAATTTGCCATGATCGTGTAGCTGTAATTACTAGTACATGCTCAATTAATATAACAACGATAATTAGACATAATTATGTCTGTAACAGTCTGTGCTATTAAATATTATTTTCTGGAGTAAGAAAATAAATCTCAAGTTAGTGAGTGTGTAATACATTTTTTTGTTAAATATAAATAACAAACGAGTTAAATTTCCAATTTTCGCGGGCTGTTCAGCGGTTCAACCGACCTTTGGCATTTTGATTTCCCCTAGTCATTGGGCTACCTAATGAAACCTACATTTGAGTCTTCCTGTGGATACTAAGTCTTGTTCTCCTGTTGGTGTGGCAGCTAACATGGATCTGCGGCGTCCAGGAATATACACAGGTATCAATTCATACATTGGTGGGCTTTTCTTGCTCAAAGAAATTAACCGGTGATCCAGTCGAGGGTTAAAACCGGGACCTCTCGATCCCGAAGTGAGCGCCCTACCTCTAGGCCATCAACTCCCCAGATTTACATATCGATGGCTTAGAATTAGAAAGTCGTAAGTGCCACTTACGGCCTTTTAAGATTCTTCATATTTAGAATAAGCATCACAAGGCGCTTCTTATTAGCCCATTTTCATAAAAATCTGAACTTGTCATGTTGACCAAAATGAAGTTGTAAAAGTTTGTTTTACCATAAGTAATCAAAGTACTGAAAGTACTGACAGGCTGGCGAACAATAAGGAACAATAGCTTTTCAAGTAATATAACATCAAGTGGTTTTCTAAGTCGAAAGAGAGGTAAGTGCTGGACTTAACAAAAAATAAAAAATAAAAAATTTAAAAATATAAAAAATTTGAAGCCGCCGTGATTCGATCGCTGGACTTTAGCATCAGAAAATTACTAAGCGAGTTGCTCAACCACTCGACCACGATCTCGTTGGAGAATGTATACGTAAATAATTTAACATAATAAAATCATTGATGCGCCGCGCTATATCGCGTTCGTAACGCGTAGTAATAATTATCAACGCCTTTAAACACCTTTTCTTTTCATTGCATACAATTTCCTTCCATTTCAAGAAGAAACTAATATATTACAATCGAACAGAATAAATGTTTTATGAAAGAAAATCAGACAATTTTCATTCCCAAATGCTTATCAGTAAATAATTGTATTTCTTAACGTTCATGCTACCTTTTCAGACACATTTAAGTTATTATTTGTTATAATTGTATATCTGTTTAATCTTACTCAATATGTCACATGCCATATCTTATCCAACCATACAGGAAATTGTTTTAGGTACTTATCATAATTCTGCTCTTGGCAATTAGCACCTATATCTGACATTTTGTCAAAGTCATTGTTATAAGTTGTTATCAAAGGAAGTGTAATCAAATATCAATCTCAGTCTTTTGTTGTCAAAGGAAGTGAGTTCGCGCCTGACAACAAAGACTAAGTGTATATAAACTACTTCAGAGAATGGTCAGTAGTTAACTTTAAGAACTAGTATAATAAGGATTACCATTATTATCTTACTGTGGATTTCCATAGTTTAATTTACTTGTGTTACGAGTGACTTATAATATTTTGTGTTACGAAATATTGCTTCATTATTGGAGTGCCAATATTGTAATTTTAAGGTGGAGAATAAAACTTTGTTAAATCGTTCATTGTGTTGTTATCCGCACATTTACAACATAATAAATGAAAAAAGGAAAGTTGAATGTCCTTATCGTGCAAAACTGATTAATGAGGAGGAACTATTTGCATTGAGTGTATAAATTCTGTGTTGTCAGTTTCGGGAGTAAATTCATCCTATTAGTGGATTTCATTTTTTTAGGATTGTAATTAGTCTGGCGCGAAATCGTCAGCCTAAAAACTAAATGTCAGACAGTTTTTCCGTATTTTCTCAAAATACCGATTTGGTAGTTACGACCTTCTTGTTCTAAGCCATCGATATGAACACCCCCTGATATTATACGAATTCAACCTGAAGACATCGTCAACAATAATATCACTTCAATGGTAAGACAAACTCATTAATATGACGAAAGTTTCCATATTCTCTTGAGGTAACAATTCACAATTAAAAAACAATATTTACTAGACTTACAATATCAACTTTCGAGGATTGAAATTTCTAGTATAAAAGTCGCAACCCGGTCACATTTCTCTGTCATAATATATGTCATCTATACCGCGTGTACTGACCAAGAGCCTGTTGCATAAGCAAAGTGCTATCGAGCGCTCGGAAGCACTACGCTAAGAAACGGCTTACTTCAAAAGAGCGCTATACGTAGCGGACGATGCAAAAAATATATGCTACCGGCGAGCGGCTAGCAGACCGTTTTGTAGCAAAGCGCTACCGAGCATAAATCACTAGATAGCGCTGGTCTACCAAAGTGCTGAGAAACAAGCTATCAGCGAACACTGCTCGCTGGTAGCACGTCGTTGCATAGACTTAGTTAAGCGCTACCAAAAAGCGCTCGATGAGGCCTTTACTATGCAACGGGTTCCTACTGTTTCTACGCAACCAATTGCGTGTTTCACGAGTATGTAGAGGTTGTTGAGTCACGGCTTCATGTGATAACAAGTGATTTAATAGTAAAAAAATATATAGCGGCTCTTTCAAAAAAATATCACAACAGCCGCGGACGGTCTCAAAAATTAATAATACAGTCACATGCCACATGAAAGTTGACAAAGTGCAAAAACATTACTAAATAACAGAAAGAACATTACGAAGGTTAATTAACCCCCATCAGACTATATTGCCAATCGTTAAATGATAAGCTAAAACACAAAATCGTAAAAAATGTGCGAGTGTCCGTCATCTCATGACGGCGCCCATTTAATATTTTTTAATAGCATAACCAATTGCCGATAAAAACGTAACGCACTTTACTCTTTTACGCTGCACATTCCATGTTGCTAAGCACTTATTTATTATTCTAGAATACCACTAAAATTGATGGTTGATCCATTGAACAATGTTGCCATGGTATAACAACCGATGGCTAGTGTTTGTGTTAGTTTTCAGACATTATTTCCAGTCATTTCCTGACGATAATTACCAAAAGTATCGCATGCCACAAACCACAGATACAGCTCAATGCAACACCTAATGTATAGTAACATTACATCAATAAATTCAGACAATAGGACTGATCTGTTCTATTGTTTCTTTCACGGCACCAATACAACAAATGCGTTACACATTAGTTCGTTCTAATAATAGATAGTAGGTTCAAAAGAAGACGCAATTTTATTTCAAATATACCTTCTACCGTATCGTGCAATCATGTTTGTGTCATCGCCTTTGAATGTGACATATATTTAGATCCGTGAAGTTGGCAGCGGGTTACAAGTTCGTAGTTCGATATTCAATTTCTAACTGATAGCCAATACCGAACTAGCACAAAGTTCGTTATTTGACACCTTTTGGCCAATACCGAACTGGTGTCGAATCTGCTGCCAGCACCAAGTTCGATATTCAACCCAAACAAAAGCCGAATACCGAACTGGGGTCGAATCTGCTGCCAGCACCAAGTTCGATATTCAACCAAAAAAAAGCCGAATACCGAACTGGGGTCGAATCTGCTGCCAGCACTAAGTTCGATATTCAACCAAAAAAAAGGCGAATACTGAACTGGGGTCGAATCTGCTGCCAGCACCAAGTTCGATATTCAACCCAAACAAAAGCCGAATACCGAACTGGGGTCGAATCTGTTGCCAGCACGAAGTTCGATATTCAACCCAAACAAAAGCCGAATACCGAACTGGGGTCGAATCTGCTGCCAGCACCAAGTTCGATATTCAACCCAAAAAAAGGCGAATACTGAACTTGGGTCGTATCTGCTGCCAGCACCAAGTTCGATATTCAACCCAAACAAAAGCCGAATACCGAACTGGTGTCCAATCTGCTGCCAGCACCAAGTTCGATATTCAACCCAAACAAAAGCCGAATACCGAACTGGGGTCGAATCTGCTGCCAGCACCAAGTTCGATATTCAACCCAAAAAAGGCGAATACCGAACAGGGGTCGAATCTGCTGCAAGCACCAAGTTCGATATTCAACCAAAAAAAAGCCGAATACCGAACTGGGGTCGAATCTGCTGCCAGCACCAAGTTCGATATTCAACCAAAAAAAAGGCGAATACTGAACTGGGGTCGAATCTGCTGCCAGCACCAAGTTCGATATTCAACCCAAACAAAAGCCGAATACCAAATTGGGGTCGAATCTGTTGCCAGCACGAAGTTCGAAATTCAACCCGAAAAAAGGGCGAATACCGAACTGGGGTCGAATCTGCTGCCAGCACCAAGTTCGATATAACCCAAAAAAAGGCGAATACCGAACTGGGGTCGAATCTGCTGCCGGCACCAAGTTCGATATTCAACCCAAAAAAAGGGCGAATACCGAACTGGGGTCGAATCTGCTCCCAGCACCAAGTTCGATATTCAACCCCAAAAAAGGGCGAATACCGAACTGGGGTCGAATCTGCTGCCAGCACGAAGTTCGATATTCAACCCCCAAAAAGGCGAATACAGAACTGGGGTCGAATCTGCTGCCAGCACCAAGTTCGATATTCAACCCAAAACAAAGGCGAATACCGAACTGGGGTCGAATCTGCTGCCAGCACCAAGATCGATATTCAACCCCCAAAAAAGGCGAATACCGAACTGGGGTCGAATCTGCTGCCAGCACCAAGTTCGATATTCAACCCCAAAAAAGGCAAATACCGAACTGGGGTCGAATCTGCTGCCAGCACCAAGTTCGATATTCAACCCCAAAAAAGGCAAATACCAAACTGGGGTCGAATCTGCTGCCAGCACCAAGTTCGATATTCAACCGGAAAAGGGGCGAATACCGAACTGGGGTCGAATCTGCTGAAAGCACCAAGTTCGATATTCAACCCAAACAAAAGCCGAATACCGAACTGGGGTCGAATCTGCTGCCAGCACCAAGTTCGATATTCAACCCCCCAAAAAGGCGAATACCGAACTCGGGTCGAATCTGCTGCCAGCACCAAGTTCGATATTCAACCCAAACAAAAGCCGAATACCAAATTGGGGTCGAATCTGTTGCCAGCACGAAGTTCGATATTCAACCCGAAAAAAGGGCGAATACCGAACTGGGGTCGAATCTGCTGCCAGCACCAAGTTCGATATAACCCAAAAAAAGGCGAATACCGAACTTGGGTCGAATCTGCTGCCGGCACCAAGTTCGATATTCAACCCAAAAAAAAGGCGAATACCGAACTGGGGTCGAATCTGCTCCCAGCACCAAGTTCGATATTCAACCCCAAAAAAGGGCGAATACCGAACTGGGGTCGAATCTGCTGCCAGCACGAAGTTCGATATTCAACCCAAACAAAAGCCGAATACCGAACTGAGGTCAAATTTGCTGCCAGCACCAAGTTCGATATTCAACCCAAAAAAGGCGAATACCGAACTGGGGTCGAATCTGCTGCCAGCACCAAGTTCGATATTCAACCAAAAAAAAGCCGAATACCGAACTGGGGTCGAATCTGCTGCCAGCACCAAGTTCGATATTCAACCAAAAAAAAGGCGAATACTGAACTGGGGTCGAATCTGCTGCCAGCACCAAGTTCGATATTCAACCCAAACAAAAGCCGAATACCGAACTGGGGTCGAATCTGTTGCCAGCACGAAGTTCGATATTCAACCCAAACAAAAGCCGAATACCGAACTGGGGTCGAATCTGCTGCCAGCACCAAGTTCGATATTCAACCCAAAAAAAGGCGAATACTGAACTTGGGTCGAATCTGCTGCCAGCACTAAGTTCGATATTCAACCCAAACAAAAGCTGAATACCGAACTGGTGTCCAATCTGCTGCCAGCACCAAGTTCGATATTCAACCCAAACAAAAGCCGAATACCGAACTGGGGTCGAATCTGCTGCCAACACCAAGTTCGATATTCAACCCAAAACAAAGGCGAATACCGAACTGGGGTCGAATCTGCTGCCAGCACCAAGATCGATTTTCAACCCCCAAAAAAGGCGAATACCGAACTGGGGTCGAATCTGCTGCCAGCACCAAGTTCGATATAACCCAAAAAAAGGCGAATACCGAACTGGGGTCGAATCTGCTGCCGGCACCAAGTTCGATATTCAACCCAAAAAAAAGGCTAATACCGAACTGGGGTCGAATCTGCTGCCAGCACGAAGTTCGATATTCAACCCAAACAAAAGCCGAATACCGAACTGAGGTCAAATTTGCTGCCAGCACCAAGTTCGATATTCAACCCAGAAAAGGCGAATACCGAACTGGGGTCGAATCTGCTGCCAGCACCAAGTTCGATATTCAACCAAAAAAAAGCCGAATACCGAACTGGGGTCGAATCTGCTGCCGGCACCAAGTTCGATATTCAACCCAAAAAAAAGGCGAATACCGAACTGGGGTCGAATCTGCTCCCAGCACCAAGTTCGATATTCAACCCCAAACAAGGGCGAATACCGAACTGGGGTCGAATCTGCTGCCAGCACGAAGTTCGATATTCAACCCAAACAAAAGCCGAATACCGAACTGAGGTCGAATCTGCTGCCAGCACCAAGTTCGATATTTAACCAAAAAAAAGGCGAATACCGAACTGGGGTCGAATCTGCTGCCAGCACCAAGTTCGATATTCAACCCAAAAAAGGCAAATACCGAACTGGGGTCGAATCTTCTGCCAGCAGCGGGTTCGATATTCAACCCGAAAAGAAGGCGAATACCGAACTGGGGTCGAATCTGCTGCCAGCACCAAGTTCGATATTCAACCAAAAAAAAAGGCGAAAACCGAACTGGGGTCGAATCTGCTGCCAGCACCAAGTTCGATATTCAACCCGAAAAAAGGGCGAATACCGAACTGGGGTCGAATCTGCTGCCAGCACGAAGTTCGATATTCAACCCCCCAAAAAGGCGAATACCGAACTGGGGTCGAATCTGTTGCCAGCACGAAGTTCGATATTCAACCCAAACAAAAGCCGAATACCGAACTGGGGTCGAATCTGCTGCCAGCACCAAGTTCGATATTCAACCCAAAACAAAGGCGAATACTGAACTGGGTCGAATCTGCTGCCAGCACCAAGTTCGATATTCAACCCAAACAAAAGCCGAATACCGAACTGGTGTCCAATCTGCTGCCAGCACCAAGTTCGATATTCAACCCAAACAAAAGCCGAATACCGAACTGGGGTCGAATCTGCTGCCAGCACCAAGTTCGATATTCAACCCAAAAAAAGGCGAATACCGAATTGGGGTCGAATCTGCTGCCAGCACCAAGTTCGATATTCAACAAAAAAAAGCCGAATACCGAACTGGGGTCGAATCTGCTGCCAGCACCAAGTTCGATATTCAACCAAAAAAAAGGCGAAAACCGAACTGGGGTCGAATCTGCTGCCAGCACCAAGTTCGATATTCAACCCAAACAAAAGCCGAATACCGAACTGGAGTCGAATCTGCTGCCAGCACCAAGTTCGATATTCAACCAAAAAAAAGGCGAATACCGAACAGGGGTCGAATCTGCTGCCAGCACCAAGTTCGATATTCAACCCCCCAAAAAGGCGAATACCGAACTCGGGTCGAATCTGCTTCCAGCACCAAGTTCGATATTCAACCCAAAAAAAGGATGTATAATAAGGCCGCAAGTATGTTAAAGTTAGTTTCCAGTGACTTTTATTTTCATGTTATTATCGAACCAGATGATAGAAGCAGATTCGAACCCAGTACGGTATTCGCAATCTTTTCGGGTTGAATATCGAACCCGCTGCTGGCAGGAGATTCGAACCCAGATCGGTGTTCGCAATATTATCAAGTTGAATATCGAACCCGCTGCTGGCAGAAGATTCGACCCCAGTTCGGTATTCGCCTTTTTTGGGGTTGAATATCGAACTTGGTGCTGGCAGCAGATTCGACCCCAGTTCGGTATTCGCCTTTTTTTAGTTGAATATCGAACTTGGTGCTGGCAGCAGATTCGACCCCAGTTCGGTATTCGCCTTTTTTTTGGTTGAATATCGAACTTGGTGCTGGCAGCAGATTCGACCCCAGTTCGGTATTCGCCTTTTTTTTTGGTTGAATATCGAACTTGGTGCTGGCAGCAGATTCGACCCCAGTTCGGTATTCGGCTTTTTTTGGGTTGAATATCGAACTTGGTGCTGGCAGCAGATTCGATCCAAGTTCGGTATTCGGCTTTTGTTTGGGTTGAATATCGAACTTGGTGCTGGCTTTTGTTTGGGTTGAATATCGAACTTGGTGCTGGCAGCAGATTCGACCCCAGTTCGGTATTCGCCTTTTTTTTGGTTGAATATCGAACTTGGTGCTGGCAGCAGATTCGACCCCAGTTCGGTATTCGGCTTTTGTTTGGGTTGAATATCGAACTTGGTGCTGGCAGCAGATTCGACCCCAGTTCGGTTTTCGCCTTTTTTTTTGGTTGAATATCGAACTTGGTGCTGGCAGCAGATTCGACCCCAGTTCGGTATTCGCCTTCTTTTCGGGTTGAATATCGAACCCGCTGCTGGCAGAAGATTCGACCCCAGTTCGGTATTTGCCTTTTTTGGGGTGAATATCGAACTTGGTGCTGGCAGCAGATTCGACCCCAGTTCGGTATTCGCCTTTTTTTGGGTTGAATATCGAACTTGGTGCTGGCAGCAGATTCGACCCCAGTTCGGTTTTCGCCTTTTTTTTTGGTTGAATATCGAACTTGGTGCTGGCAGCAGATTCGACCCCAGTTCGGTATTCGCCTTCTTTTCGGGTTGAATATCGAACCCGCTGCTGGCAGAAGATTCGACCCCAGTTCGGTATTTGCCTTTTTTGGGTTGAATATCGAACTTGGTGCTGGCAGCAGATTCGACCCCAGTTCGGTATTCGCCTTTTTTTTGGTTGAATATCGAACTTGGTGCTGGCAGCAGATTCGACCCCAGTTCGGTATTCGCCTTCTTTTCGGGTTGAATATCGAACTTGGTGCTGGCAGAAGATTCGACCCCAGTTCGGTATTCGCCTTTTTTTTGGTTGAATATCGAACTTGGTGCTGGCAGCAGATTCGACCCCAGTTCGGTATTCGCCTTTTTTTGGGTTGAATATCGAACTTGGTGCTGGCAGCGAATTCGACCCCAGTTCGGTATTCGCCTTTTTTTGGGCTGAATATCGAACTTGGTGCTGGCAGCGAATTCGACCCGAGTATGGTATTCGCCTTTTGTTTGGGTTGAATATCGAACTTGGTGCTGGCAGCAGATTCGACCCCATTTCGGTATTCGCCTTTTTTGGTTGAATATCGAACTTGGTGCTGGCAGCAGATTCGACCCCATCTCGGTATTCGGCGTTTTTTTGGGTTGAATATCGAACTTGGTGCTGGCAGCAGATTCGACCCCAGTTTGGTATTCGCCTTTTTTTGGGTTGAATATCGAACTTGGTGCTGGCAGCAGATTCGATCCCAGTTCGGTATTCGGCTTTTTTTGGGTTGAATATCGAACTTGGTGCTGGCAGCAGATTCGACCCCAGTTCGGTATTCGCCTTTTTTTTTGGTTGAATATCGAACTTGGTGCTGGCAGCAGATTCGACCCCAGTTCGGTATTCGGCTTTTGTTGGGTTGAATATCGAACTTGGTGCTGGCAGCAGATTCGACCCCAATTCGGTATTCGCCTTTTTTTGGTTGAATATCGAACTTGGTGCTGGCAGCAGATTCGATCCCAGTTCGGTATTCGCCTTTTTTTTTGGGTTGAATATCGAACTTAGTGCTGGCAGCAGATTCGACCCCAGTTCGGTATTCGGCTTTTGTTTGGGTTGAATATCGAACTTGGTGCTGGCAGCAGATTGGACACCTGTTCGGTATTGGCCAAAGGGTGTCGAATAACGAACTTTGTGCAAGTTCGGTATTGGCTATCAGTTAGAAATTGAATATTGAACTACGAACTTGTAACCCGCTGCCAACTTCACGGAGCTCATATATTTGCAATGCAAAACGCGTTTATTGATATATCACATGAACACCCTTGTATCAGGGTTAGTATAGTGAGTACGTATAGTCTTATACTACACATGTGATGTATAAAGTTATACTACATGGGTGTGTTTCTAATAGAACGTTGTGTATTTTGCGTTATAAATGCCATATGATATAAAGAATAATTATCTTTATATCCTCTATGACTTAGTGCCTGCCAATCACTGTCGTATCGTCGCTTGTAGGTCGTATGCATGAAAGCAGCAAATAAGACAAAAAAGTATTTATGTCTCAATCTGCGGGCCTAGGCAACATCAATAAAAAATAACATCAAATTGCAAGTCTAAACCATAGGGTTGTAGAGTTATGGCCCTTTGTTTTCCCCCCTACCCCTCCAAATGTTAGTAAAAAAATACAAAAGTGACTAATTTCACCGCATACACAGTATTTTTAAAGCTAATGCAATCCTATTTTTGGACCCATTTTACGTACAAAGTATGTCTATGGTTATTTCAGCAAGAAAAGTGTCTCCCATACCTGCCGAGTTTTTGCTATTTGCTGTCAAAGGTTTTCGCGGTTTCTAACGACGCTAAATTTGAACTTCCGCCAGTGGTGGTAATCTCCATTTGAAGAGCTACAAATCCTTCAGAGCTAACTGATATTTAGTTTCTATGATTTTTCAAAATATTAAACCCCTTCTTTGTACAAAATAAATATAGAATTGGGTCTTTAAAATACCAATTTAATTGTTGATGCCTATAAATAAGCTCTACACTAAAGATGGACTCCCCATCACCCCAATATATCGCCTGTCACCTTAAGACCGTGTGTGCTCACACGGTCTCATAATACAGTTGTTGTTGTTGTTGTTGTTGTTGTTGTTGCTGCTGCTGCTGCTGCTGCTGCTGCTGCTGCTGCTGCTGCTGCTTTTGTTGTTGTTGTTGTTGGTGGTGGTGGTGGTGGTGTTGTTAACAGTTTGCTTGCCGCACTCATAGATATGCATATTGCTTGATTTCTAAGACAAGTATCGGGATATTGATACCGACATTATGTTCGTGATTTTTGTGGTAATCATGACCATCCTGGAAGACACAGATTATGTGGTCGGTATGTTAATGTATTGTAGTCTAACACATAATGGCTGTTCGGTCGCTGTGTTACAAATAGACATAATACGTATAATAGATTTGAATATACATAACATTACAAAGTTGGCTGCATGACGGAGATAATAAATGGTCCACTTGACCAAGCAGATCAAATGCTAGTATAATATCACTCCACATTTTTTTAAGTTACCTACACAGAATTATTAATGTTATTCGGTTCAGAAAATCGACTAAAAGCACACGTGTACACACGTATGTGTTCAGTTATTGTTTTGATTAGAGCATCAAGTGTATGCAACAAAGCTCGACAGTGGCATCCACTTTCCATGTGTCACTGTTATAAGAAGTGCGAAGTGTACACCACATGACGACAAAAAGGACATTTCCATTCCTCTTCCTTATTATCACGAAGCCTGCCTAAACTTAATGATATGACGAGATGTTGAAGGAACCTACTTGAGAGATGATAATTGATGTCATACGTTCTACAAAATTTGACGATTTATTATAGTGCGTTAGCGACTAAGCTGGACCCCCATAAACCTTAAATATCTTAAAAAGTTATTATGCAATTTTATTGAAATTTGGCAGAGTTAACTTGATTACCTTAACCAACTCTGTGTTTAGATTTCAGATTTTTTTACTGTCTAACTATTGTTTTTCCCATTGGGTCTAATGTATTATTTTTGGTATTTTAATAAAAAAATAGACAGGGAGTAAAATAAGCTATTACGATCTGCTAGTTAAGATTATGCAATATTGTATTATGTAACAACTATAACGGTATAATTTTATAACTTTGACTTACATTTGTCCGATCATCAATGTTTATATAGTTGAGGCCCATCTTCTGATTGGAAGGATCATTTGTACAAACAAGAAATACATTGTTTTTCTTGCAAATATTGCTACGAAGTTGCTTCAGTTATACAAACTAAGATAAACGTTCGTGTATGGGCCTCATTATATATTTTCAACAGTCACTGGTGAGTGACTAAATGTAAATTTATACTGGACCAAATTGTTGATCTTTGCTGTTCCGGTCATTTCCAATATCCATACGTATTTACCCTGTTTTAGACTAAAAAATTTGCATAAGGCGTCTATACAAAGTACACTTTTCTATGGACCGAAAATTCCGTTTTATTTTATGAGAGTTGGTAAGGGTGTTTTACGAAGACATACACAATTTTGCTCTAATCGGCATTGTACTTTTTAAGATATTTAAGGTTTATGGGTGTCCAGCCTAGTGGCTAACGCACTATAAAAGGATTGGCAAGGTATTTCTTACTGTCTCTAGAGAATTATCTATTTCCATGAAATTTGAATGAGTCATTACTAACCTCAAGATCTAGACACTATTGGGTTTTCCATTCGAGTTTTGGTTAGATGGTTAGATTTACAACTGCCTTACGTTCATTAACGCAAACGTCCGCCGCGAAAATTAGTTCGTCACGCGAACTACTTATTGAACGATTATAATCGTTCGCCGCAAACTATTTCAAGATGACGGAGATAGACGATTTAATGGCTTTACTTGTTCTATTAGATTTTCAGCCGTAGATTGAAAATTAGGAACTCAGTAATACTTCTTTCGTGTTCTTTTTATTCAGCTTTGGTATCCACACTGTATCACAAATGCAAAACACATATAAAATCTACAATTAGGGTTTAAATCGCTAAGAATATAATAAATTAAATCAAATATTTATCTATCCGCCATCTTTGTTCGCTTGGCGAGCTATGTGTAAAGGTCGTTCGCGATTGGCTAACATGTTCGTGGCGAACTAATTGTTCATTAACGCGAACTCATGTATTGTTCGCGAACGTTGGCGAGCGTTTTCGTTAATGAACGCAATGCTGATATACGACTGATAGGTGTCGACGATAGGGGCAATCACGAACTAGGACATTTCCGCAACATGTGATAATAAAAGATAATACGAAACGCGATGGTCGTGTTTACTAGACACGAAGTAATGTACTTAATGTTGAGTTGGGCCTGATTAGGGCTGCCCTCACCAGGTTTGGGCTGAAGTTAGGGCTACCCTAACTAATTGTACGCCATTAAACTTGTTGTTGTTTACGTTATCGACTCAACGTAACACTGCTACTGTATCAATGTTTCTTACCAGTCGTGCTCGTCTGTCTAGTACCTAGGTGGCAGTATCAGTGTTTGGGAAAAAAATGAAAAAAATCCGTCACTGAGCTAATACACTACATGGACCGTATATATATAGATTGTCTATCTAACTCCATGTACACTATCAAGGTATAAAGCGTAGTATATGTGATTTGTTTTTGTTTTTTTGTTGGTTTTTTTTAATCGTTTGTGGACCAAACACTGATACTGCCACCTGTGGTCTAGTAGTGTCTACCCCTAGTCAGATTCCCGTCATAATGCGCGTCTCTACATTAACAGTGATGACTTAAGCATCAAAGGCATGGTACTCCAGGCTATGCCTACCCCAATCACTATAACAAATACAGTACCGCGGGTCATGGCCAATGTGCTATAATCCTCTAACGACCACGAAAACGTATTTAATTCTAACCGAATACTGAGCATGTTCTCTGTCAAAAATTGTCCAATCTTCTATGACTGCGGTTATGTCCTTCGTAGTTACCAGTCACTTGCGGTACAAATATTTGGTCATCAGGGTTTCCATCTCTCACCTAATGTGTACCAGTATTGACCTATTTTACAGGATCCTGGTGAGCTAACGTGACGGGCAACTTCTTACAAACAAGTTTACAAAATGTTGTTGGGAACGTAGTTAGATGATCCAAGGTAAGAAATATGACATTACCTTATCGACGGTGCCAAATAAAAAACCCGATACTCAATTTTGGCGCGAAAACTTTTTTGCAGCATCCGCATCTACTAGACGTCCCGCATGGCATAGTGTGCTGATTATGTGATGTTATGGTATAAGCTGGAACTCTACAATCTAAACATTTTGTATTTGGTTTCATTGAGTACCATTACTGGCCCAATGGTGTTTCCTGGTAACCACTTTAACCGGCCACAGTGACCATCTTAATGAGGCAGTTTTCTACATGCCGTAAGCGTAAGAGTTAATGAATCTCAGGGATACGTTTGGTATGGGAATGACACTAGTCTTGTTCGAAATCTAGGGGAGGTAATCAAAGCGTATAGAAACGTAGAGATCTAGGGGAGGTAATCTTAGACTTATTAAATAACCTCTAGTGCCACAGTAAGAACTTACATATAGTTATAAAATCCCAACATCGGTTACGCTCTTACAACCCTTGATTTGGGTTATGAAACTATGAGTTCAGGAATTTATATTGAGCTGCCCATATTTCACAAGAAACGAAAATAGCCAATGCTTTCTATAATATATGATTACTCTTTACATAATGCTTCCAAACAATGTAAATAATGGTTAATATCAATTTTGCTTTTTAGCGGATACTCTTAAGAAATTTTGAGATTTTAAGAAAATTCTCTATGTCTTCACTTAAGATAGTTTATAAATTACAATATACTGTTTTTGACAAAAGGGCTAATTTGGATGTACCTGGTTTATGACAAAATGATTGTTACGTTTCTATAGCTATGATGTTATGAACCGATGATACCCGTTTAATAGAATGGGTTATCACTATTAGCGACCCGTTATAAACTGAATAGAAGTTATGTAGCTGATATTTGCATGTGTGTTAATATGTTTAAGGCTGGCTCTTGAACTCACTACCTCATTATATTTTGGAATGAAAGTTTACGCGTGCATGATTTATTATATGCTCGTATGTTTTATGTTCAAATTTCATTCTAGATAAAACTCTGAATAAAAGAGCATATATGCCTTTTTCGGTGCCTCACATCTTCGGGTATCTTATTAACAGAGTTATCGAATATGGTAGCTATCCCATGAGCTGGTAGTCGAAAACCCAGGGTGTTTAATTTCAAACATCAAACTAGTTGCAAAAAATTTGTGATATTCATGACAACGTAAGTTGCATTTTAAATGTGCCAGACATCCTGTTTTGTTTCATCTCTGCATTTGTAAATGAAGTGTAGAGGGAAATAGCCGACGAATTTACTTTCTTATCATCAACAAAGTAACTGGAGAAGCATTCTATTTTATTTTATATGCAAAAGTTCTAAAAATCAAACGGTATGTTGCATATAATTTAACGATATTTACAAAGTTACAATGTCAAATGGTGGTTGAGTGGCTGAACAGATGAAAACAGTCCTCGACAATTAGTATCGTTATTAACAAAGTATTTATGTTAACTTGATTTTTATTGTCGAATTTTCTGCTTACTGTAGTCGTTAAACAAGAAAGACTCGGTTACATGGTAACAAGAGATATTTGTCCTAAAAATGAAAGTTAACATACTTAATAGATGCATTTTTCTCTTATTTTCTCACATTTTTTGGAAGTTGTCGTACCTAGTTTCCAACTAAACCCCTGTCGTTAAACTTATAATATGACGCTAAGGAAGAATCGGTAAAAATGTCTGAATATAAACCAATTTAGTATCATTGTAAAATTGAAGTTATTTCCAATTCTAAAATGAGCGTTAAACTTCCGTGTTTTTATTATTAGTCCATGTCCCAGCTCTTGAAAATTGAAGATCCATTACCAAAGAGGTGAACAGATCCAACAATGATTTTCGGTTAGCTTGATATCTAAGCTGTCCGAAATCAGTTGATGGACTTGCGGGACATTTTGCCAAATTGCCATTTGGTGGCCATCTTTAAAGATGGCCGCCGTTATTTTAAGCAAGCAGAGGGTTTAGGAAAACTTCGATTATTCCTCACTCACATGGGCTATCGGCTTGTAATATGTCTTAAACTGTTTGCAATTGAACCCCGCATGTGATAATATATAATTATAAATATTATAATATGATTATTAATTAATAATTATTGATTTTTTAAGGAAATTATGATATTTTTCGATTTTTGTCGCTAATTTTTCTCTGTCAAATCGAATCTGAGTGTGTATTTGACCATTTGTTGATTGTTATATGCAGAGGTTGGTTCTAGGTGTCCATAATAAACATTACATTGACAAATTTTTATTTGAAAATACTTCATTAGCCAGGAATATTGGATAACTGAAAGTTGATTAATTGTCAAGTCTATAAATGGGATATTTCGGTTATACCCGGCATTTGATTGTATAGTAAATATTTTTTGGTTTTTTGTTAGGGGATTTGTTGTAATTGAAGAATATTAATAATGCCCAGCTGGCATTATTGAGCATTTTGTGATAATCAAGATGGCGTCCAAGATGGCCGCCAAAATTCAGAAAAACAATCAGAGATGCCAGAAATTAGGATCAAATCGTTTTTTTGCAGATTGGTTGTAGTTTAAATGTTTAAAACGTAATTATTTATTTATATTCAATATTATTGATTCAGTTAGTAAATGTAAAAAGGCATCCGTGATGGCTGGATTCAATATGGTGGCTAAAAAATGATAAGCTGTTAGGAAAATAATTTGTTTTTATCACAATTTAAGTTGAAGTGGTGTAAAATAAACTGTTGAACTGTAATATGTAATAATGCTCCAAGAAATCTTTGAGTTTAAACCATTGAACCATTAGCTGATTCAAAATGGCGGACAAAATGGCTTCCAAAATCAATCAAATATTGAGTTAGCGGTCCAAGGAAGTTACAAATTGATACTTTTGTGATCGATAGCAGTGTAAGTTTTGCAAATATAGTTACATCTATTTGGTGATCGACTTATCCCGTTTAAAATGGTATCAATGTAGGCTGAAATCATAATTGTGACAAAATGGCCGCCGCATACAGGTATGTCAAACCGAAAAATTGCATTGAAACATTATGTGCAGTATATTTGATGTGACTTTTAAGGTGGTTGCCAACCATGTATGTTCAAATGGGAGTGGTATTCAATACTAATCTTATCTAATTGGAGAATAAGGATAGCCACATAGTCACGTCGCCTGTAACTGACCAAGTGTTTACTATGGTGTTATCTGGTTGGCTGGCATTATCCTTAAGTCAAGTACGATCAATATTGTGTACCACCGATACTGTATGTTGGGTTGGTAACGTACTACGGTATATGTATAAGATATTCTTCATACATAGTTATACGTGTTTTATTTACACATTGCCGTCAAAGAATAGTAGTAGCTAATCTGCACATACAACAAACTCGACGCACACACCGAATTCACAGCAGCACAATCAATATGCCACGGAAGCGATCCGCTCACCATTACACTAATCTATCGATCACCCAGCAATGACCCACCACAATCAGCAACCCAGCTTTTATGGAGTCAACCACATCCGCCCTGCCTACCCAACATAGACAAAATGGCTAACAGGCGACATCAATTTACCAGATATCGACTTGGAAACTGGCATGATTACTGACAACACCAAACATTGCCATACTTGCCCAATGTTTATAGACACGGTCACAGAAACAAGCTCAGAACAATTTGTCAACTTCACGATAGGGGTAAACAACAAACGTATCCTCTTTATAACCAGTACAGCACTATCTTGTGTTAGCGACCGTAGCGCTGTATTCATTGTGGCGAGGACCACAGCGGCAAGATGGAATACCCCGGCAAGAACGACACTTTGTGGAAGTAGGCTGATATTACCATCACAAGCATGGTCCAGGACGTCAGCATTGAACTTGCCTAGCACTTTTCTCATACCACTGATATTGACACATTATGAATGTTATTTCAGAGACAACGCCAACGTACCATATAAAATTATAAACCCATATACCATCCCAGGTATTTCCGACCATTGTTAGTAGTTATAAGAAAAGTCAAACGTCTATGATGAAAACTGGATACAAACAGCCAAGCTCTCGACAATGTCCAGAACTAAGCGTTGCGCATAATGTCTGGTGCTTCGAAGTCTACACCGATTGAATTCATGAAAAAGTTCACTGGTATCCAGCCATTATGCAAACGAAGGGAAGCCAAAGTCATGCTTCAAGCCAGGCAAGCAAGAAGATGAATATGTTCGAAGGAGCCTGACACTAGCCATGATAAGCCTCCTGAGATATGGACCCATGTATATACTGATGGCTCAGCCTCCAAAGCTATCAAAGATGGAGGTGCTGGAATCTTCATCCAATATACACCAGGCAAGAAAGAGAGTGATCGCAGAGCCACAGGGAAGCATTGCAGTAACTACAGAGCGTAGACCGAAGCTCACAACAAAACACCAGAACTAGCCAAAATACTACATAACCTTAGTACTCACTGCAAACTAGCCCTACAGTGGATTCCTGTCCTCTTAAGAATGCCTGGAATGAAACAGCAGATGCATTGGCAAAACTGGGAGCACAGTCAGCACAACCACCAGTACATGTGAGATATAAAGAGAAAGTTACCATTATCAAGAACTTCACAAGACCATGACAAGATGCGGATCCCTACCATCGCCTTAACAGGTCAGAACAAGGGATTATGGTTTGACGACTACGTTCAAGGCTAAACCATCACACGTACCGGAAATACAAATTGGTGCCGTCTCCGATCTGTCCATGCGGGGAAGAAGAACAAACTGTCGAGCATGTCCTCCAAAGATGCAGAAGACACAACCAGGATCGAACTGCAACGTGGCCCACATACACAACTCTTCAAGAGAAGCTCTATGGAGACGCTGGAAAGTTCATCGCAAACACTGGGATGATAGTGTAGGACGAACGACTGAGGTGAGGTAAGGACAAACTGGATGTGAGAACGAATATAACTGGTCACGGTCCGTATGAAGCAACGATTCCAAACAACATCCACACAAGTTTTTGGACTACTATACTCCCATCAGACTAGAGCGTCACACCCATCATCAAAACGGGAGACCAATTTATAGCGATCTAGCAAATACTGGTCCATCTCAATCACGTCTGCGTGAAGTGAACTGGTCGAGCACAAACCGTTACTTCAAAGCCAGATCATGGCCCTTCTTGACACTTGTAGATACTAGCTGACTTACAACATGGTTCAGAAAGATATTCACTGAGAGCCAGCTGCACTCCATAACCAACTACAACTGTTACCTAGATGGTGGAGATCAGATTGGCCCGTCATTCGGGACTTCAACAAGGCCTTCGGTCTAAGGAAAGGCAAGCCAGCAAACTGAATTATTACAATATCAGTGTAACCTGCTGGGCAGGAATAGTACTAGCATAATTCTTGCAATCAGAACCCAACATGTACTGGTCGGAGAACAGTCCACCAACACAGCACCAGCCACACCAGGCGTACCTCAGGGATCAGCCATAGGACCACTTTTTCTGTTGTAAATCTGCTACCTCCTAATTCATGCAACATCTACTCACCATATGCTTGCTGACAACAACCTCTTCAGTCTTGAACAGGGTAATTATTAAAGAAAATGCTTAAGCCTAACAAGATGACATCGACAGATTGCAGCAATGAATGGGAGGGTCCATTTAATCCTTACAAGTATATGGTCACCCGCATCACTAGGAAGAGAACTCGTGTCAAGACTCCGTTTTTCATCAACAACAGCATGTCACGTTAAAAGTTGTGGCAGATATAAGTACATCGGGGTATACATAGATGAGGTATCCATGGGTACCAATGTTGCTACCATTGTGATGAAAGCCTACAACAGCATCGCCTTCTTCTGGACAAACTTAACAAACTATCGAAACAGATTAGGGTACGATGTTACCAGACACATGTCAAATCAATCCTTGAATACGCAAATTCGGCAAAGGATAAACCAGGGCAAATATTTGTCACCTGGAGGCAGTTCAGCATATTGGACGCAATTCGTCAAACGGAACTTTAGCACAACAAGCAACATCAGGCGGATCATTGGTGACTTTGGTTGGAAACTCTAGAACCAGATCCATGAGCATTGTCGACAGCGATTATGCCTTCTCGAGGGGGAACGATAATGCCCAAGAGGACGACCATATATACTATACAGAACGAATAATATTCTACAATTTATTCCCCACTTATGTAATGTTAAGTGGCCATCTTTGCTGCCATTTTGAAGTTAAACCATTATGCATGTCTGATAAATATAATGTTCAATACAGGTAAAAACTATTTGAACACACTATACGATTTTAATAAAATATGCTTATTTAGCAATAATGATGACCATTACAGCCAGTAGTTGATTTCTTAGAATTTGCAAACAATTAATAATGCTATGATTGAATAGATCATCTACACAACTGCCAATTAGCAACAATAGTAATTTATGTAACTAATCTCTTGCACCACCGACATATTTCCTGATTTTGGCGGCCATCTTGGACGCCATTTTGAATAAGGCAAAGGGTCAATTGCGTCGAATCGAACTTTTATTTGAATGTTAGTTAACTATTTTAAGTCCGATATCAACAAAAATCATTTAAATAAATGTTTTAATAGAATATATCAATATGTCAATTATTGCGGCGGTTGTAACCGCCATTTTGATTTCAGCCGACATGGATGCCATCCCACAATATTTTAATCGACGAATAACGATAAATAAAATATAAATGCATGTGTTAAAAACAGTTTAACTACAACCAATTGGCAAAAAAGAAATTTGTAACTAATTTCTGGCATCTCTGATTGTTTCTCTGAATTTTGGCGGCCATCTTGGACGCCATCTTGATTATCACAAAATGCTCAATGATGCCAGCCGGGCATTATTCATATTCTTCAATTACAACAAATTCCCTAACAGAAAACCAAAAAATATTTACTGTACAATCGAATGCCGGGTATAACCGAAATATCCCATTTATAGACTTGACAATTAATCAACTTTCAGTTATCCAATATTCCTGGTTAATGAAGGATTTTCAAATAAAAATTTGTCAATGTAATGTTTATTATGGACACCTAAAACCAACCTCTGCATATAACAATCAACAAATGGTCAATAACACACTCAAATTCGATTTGACAGAGAAAAATTAGCGACAAAAATCGAAAAATATCATAATTTCCTTAAAAAATCAATAATTATTAATTAATAATCATATTATCATATTTATATTTATATATTTCCACATGCGGGGTTCAATTGCAAACAGTTTAAGACATATTACAAGCCGATAGCCCATGTGAGTGAGGAATAATCGAAGTTTTTCTAAACCCTCTGCTTGCTTAAAATAACGGCGGCCATCTTTAAAGATGGCCACCAAAAGGTAATTTGGCAAAATGTCCCGCAAGTCCATCAACTGATTTCGGACAGCTTAGATATCAAGCTAACCGAAAATCATTGTTGGATCTGTTCACCAATTTGGTAATGGATTTCGGTCTGTCACATGGACTATATGACGTTCCTATGACGCCGAGAAGTTGCTATGTAACGCGCGTTTTTTACGTTACGACGGGACAAACCTTTTACGCAGTAATTTTACAGCGGAAATCATGATTATAAAACCAGAAATGTCAAACTTACGGCATTCGACTCTTGTGATGAATGCGCATCCGTACATAATTATTAGTAAAATGTATACCACCTTTATTAGACCTCTTTTAGAATATTCTGAGGTTGTCTGTGACAACTGTTCCATTAAACAGCAAAACGAAGTTGAGGCTGTACAGCTAGAAGCAGCCAGAATTGTATCCGGAGCAACAAAATTATGCAATATTCAAACTTTTCTCTAAGAACTCGATTGGGAATCTCTAGCAGACCGCAGGAAAAAACACAGACTGAATCTACTTTATAAAATGAAAAACGGACTCCCGTATCTCAGCAATCTAATTCCATTACAGCCTTAAAATCGTAATGCCCTTAGAAATTCAGAAAATATTCCATGCATCTTGACAAAAACGCAACTGTATAATAATTCCTAAATGTCCCCGCAACAATTCGAGACTGGAACACGTTACCGGTAAAAACCCGCAATTTGAGCTCAGTTACAACGTTTAAAAACAATCTAACAACGCAAAAATGAAAGTCACAAATCTTATATAACGTCGGAGTCCGAAAAGGCCAAATTTTACACACCCGTCATCGATTAGGTTGTAGCTCACTTAATTATGATCTAAGCAGAAAAAAAACCATTTTGGAATCGCCCCTTTGCATGTGTGACTCTGTCGAAAATGCCTCACATTATCTACTTCATTATCCTATTTTTAATCACCAAAGACAAGAGCTCCTGCAAAATCTCCCTTGTGCACCTACCGCTAATAATCTTATGTTTGGTGATGAAAATGCAAGTTTGAAAATAGCTGGTAAGTCACTTCCTGTGAAAATAGCTGGTCTGTCACTTCCTGTGAAAAAAGCTGGTCTGTCACTTCCTGTGAAAATAGCTGGTCTGTCACTTCCTATGAAAATAGCTGGTCTGTCACTTCCTATGAAAATAGCTGGTCTGTCACTTCCTATGAAAATAGCTGGTAAGTCACTTCCTGTGAAAATAGCTGGTCTGGAGCTTCCTATGAAAATAGCTGGTCTGTCACTTCCTGTGAAAATAGCTGGTCTGTCACTTCCTGTGAAAATAGCTGGTCTGTCACTTCCTATGAAAATAGCTGGTCTGGAGCTTCCTATGAAAATAGCTGGTCTGGAGCTTCCTATGAAAATAGCTGGTCTGGAGCTTCCTATGAAAATAGCTGGTCTGTCACTTCCTGTGAAAATAGCTGGTCTGGAGCTTCCTATGAAAATAGCTGGTCTGGAGCTTCCTATGAAAATAGCTGGTCTGTCACTTCCTGTGAAAATAGCTGGTCTGGAGCTTCCTATGAAAATAGCTGGTCTGGAGCTTCCTATGAAAATAGCTGGTCTGTCACTTCCTGTGAAAATAGCTGGTCTGGAGCTTCCTATGAAAATAGCTGGTCTGGAGCTTCCTATGAAAATAGCTGGTCTGTCACTTCCTATGAAAATAGCTGGTCTGTCACTTCCTATGAAAATAGCTGGTCTGGAGCTTCCTATGAAAATAGCTGGTCTGTCACTTCCTATGAAAATAGCTGGTCTGTCACTTCCTATGAAAATAGCTGGTCTGTCACTTCCTGTGAAAATAGCTGGTCTGTCACTTCCTATGAAAATAGCTGGTCTGGAGCTTACTATGAAAATAGCTGGTCTGTCACTTCCTATGAAAATAGCTGGTCTGTCACTTCCTGTGAAAATAGCTGGTCTGTCACTTCCTGTGAAAATAGCTGGTCTGTCACTTCGTATGAAAATAGCTGGTCTGGAGCTTCCTATGAAAATAGCTGGTCTGTCACTTCCTATGAAAATAGCTGGTCTGGAGCTTCCTATGAAAATAGCTGGTCTGTCACTTCCTATGAAAATAGCTGGTCTGGAGCTTCCTATGAAAATAGCTGGTCTGTCACTTCCTGTGAAAATAGCTGGTCTGTCACTTCCTGTGAAAATAGCTGGTCTGTCACTTCCTATGAAAATAGCTGGTCTGGAGCTTCCTATGAAAATAGCTGGTCTGTCACTTCCTATGAAAATAGCTGGTCTGGAGCTTCCTATGAAAATAGCTGGTCTGTCAGTTCCTATGAAAATAGCTGGTCTGGAGCTTCCTATGAAAATAGCTGGTCTGTCACTTCCTGTGAAAATAGCTGGTCTGTCACTTCCTGTGAAAATAGCTGGTCTGGAGCTTCCTATGAAAATAGCTGGTCTGGAGCTTCCTGTGAAAAAAGCTGGTCTGGAGCTTCCTATGAAAATAGCTGGTCTGTCGCTTCCTATGAAAATAGCTGGTCTGGAGCTTCCTATGAAAATAGCTGGTCTGTCACTTCCTGTGAAAATAGCTGGTCTGGAGCTTCCTATGAAAATAGCTGGTCTGTCACTTCCTGTGAAAATAGCTGGTCTGTCACTTCCTGTGAAAATAGCTGGTCTGTCACTTCCTATGAAAATAGCTGGTCTGTCACTTCCTATGAAAATAGCTGGTCTGTCACTTCCTGTGAAAATAGCTGGTCTGTCACTTCCTGTGAAAATAGCTGGTCTGTCACTTTCTATGAAAATAGCTGGTCTGGAGCTTCCTATGAAAATAGCTGGTCTGTCACTTCCTGTGAAAATAGCTGGTCTGGAGCTTCCTATGAAAATAGCTGGTCTGGAGCTTCCTATGAAAATAGCTGGTCTGTCACTTCCTATGAAAATAGCTGGTCTGTCACTTCCTATGAAAATAGCTGGTCTGGAGCTTCCTATGAAAATAGCTGGTCTGTCACTTCCTATGAAAATAGCTGGTCTGGAGCTTCCTATGAAAATAGCTGGTCTGTCACTTCCTGTGAAAATAGCTGGTCTGTCACTTCCTGTGGAAATAGCTGGTCTGTCACTTCCTATGAAAATAGCTGGTCTGGAGCTTCCTATGAAAATAGCTGGTCTGTCACTTCCTATGAAAATAGCTGGTCTGGAGCTTCCTATGAAAATAGCTGGTCTGTCACTTCCTATGAAAATAGCTGGTCTGGAGCTTCCTATGAAAATAGCTGGTCTGTCACTTCCTGTGAAAATAGCTGGTCTGTCACTTCCTATGAAAATAGCTGGTCTGGAGCTTCCTATGAAAATAGCTGGTCTGTCACTTCCTGTGAAAATAGCTGGTCTGTCACTTCCTATGAAAATAGCTGGTCTGTCACTTCCTATGAAAATAGCTGGTCTGGAGCTTCCTATGAAAATAGCTGGTCCGGAGCTTCCTATGAAAATAGCTGGTCTGTCACTTCCTGTGAAAATAGCTGGTCTGTCACTTCCTGTGAAAATAGCTGGTCTGTCACTTCCTGTGAAAATAGCTGGTCTGTCACTTCCTATGAAAATAGCTGGTCTGGAGCTTCCTATGAAAATAGCTGGTCTGTCACTTCCTATGAAAATAGCTGGTCTGGAGCTTCCTATGAAAATAGCTGGTCTGGAGCTTCCTATGAAAATAGCTGGTCTGTCACTTCCTATGAAAATAGCTGGTCTGTCACTTCCTGTGAAAATAGCTGGTCTGGAGCTTCCTATGAAAATAGCTGGTCTGGAGCTTCCTATGAAAATAGCTGGTCTGGAGCTTCCTATGAAAAAAGCTGGTCTGTCACTTCCTGTGAAAATAGCTGGTCTGTCACTTCCTATGAAAATAGCTGGTCTGTCACTTCCTATGAAAATAGCTGGTCTGGAGCTTCCTATGAAAATAGCTGGTCTGTCACTTCCTGTGAAAATAGCTGGTCTGGAGCTTCCTATGAAAATAGCTGGTCTGGAGCTTCCTATGAAAATAGCTGGTCTGTCACTTCCTGTGAAAATAGCTGGTCTGTCACTTCCTATGAAAATAGCTGGTCTGTCACTTCCTGTGAAAATAGCTGGTCTGGAGCTTCCTATGAAAATAGCTGGTCTGTCACTTCCTATGAAAATAGCTGGTCTGTCACTTCCTGTGAAAATAGCTGGTCTGTCACTTCCTATGAAAATAGCTGGTCTGTCACTTCCTGTGAAAATAGCTGGTCTGGAGCTTCCTATGAAAATAGCTGGTCTGTCACTTCCTATGAAAATAGCTGGTCTGGAGCTTCCTGTGAAAATAGCTGGTCCGGAGCTTCCTGTGAAAATAGCTGGTCCGGAGCTTCCTGTGAAAATAGCTGGTCCGGAGCTTCCTGTGAAAATAGCTGGTCGGTAGGGCTGTAACGGTATACCACGGTATACGAAATACCACAGACTTCAGTCCTACACGGTTCACGATAAAGACTTCTAAATTTCGGTACGGTTCGGTATATGCTTTTTTATGAACAAAATAATATCCAGACAACGAAAACACCTGACAGCCTACTGATTATATATAATTACTATGTATCACTCGTTTTAATTGTATTGAGATATGCTTCATATTGTCTTAATTCACTTAAAATAGTTGGTAGGCGCATAATACTTGCTGTTATAGAAGCAACGAAATCATTATTACTTAAAAATTAAAGTATTTAAGCATTTGTTAGAGAATATTGTATCATACCGAAATATACCGAACCGTTAGAAAAATTGATGGTACGTATCATATCGTGAGGTGAGCGTACCGTTACACCCCTACTGGTCGGGAGTTTACTTGAAAGACAGTCGTGCTATGTTAATGCGTATATAGATTATTCGGGTAATTATCATTTAATGTAATCACTGAATAGAACGTCAGATCATTTTTAATGCAGGGGAAAGCATTCTGTTGGAACTGTGGAAAAATACAATTGGTCATATTCAAATAGTCTCCCTTTAGCTCATAGCTGGCTAGAAATTCGTCCTTCGTTTCTTCGAAAATGTATTTATATAAATGTAAAACACAAACAAAATGTATTCATAAAAAGCTAAGTTTATTATCAAGATCAGGTAAGAAACAAATAAAATGAAATATAAACTTGTATGTGTACATAGTGAGTACATAAAAATATATATTTAATCGAAATCGATACATCCTTAATCCAGAGATATATTAATTGCAGCACAACCTCTCTAGAGCGACTCTCTGTGTAGCAGCAACCTCTCTATAACACTTCCTTCAAACTGTCCCTAAGCTGATATTTACTCTAATTTTAATCGCAGGTAACTATATCGTTGAAAACAGAAAAAAAAGACTTTTTTCGTTTTCAACGATGCAGTGATACTTGTGATTTTTATCTCTATACGAGAGCCAATATTTAGCGCTCGGTTTCAGTGTTGAGTGCAATCGGAACGGTCCGTACGGCATTTATCTTTATCATTCGATCTGGTGTCACACCGGTGAATTTTCTGCCATTGAAATTAATGCATTTTCTGTGGCCGTTTCCATAAAAAGCAATCCCTGTTATCCAAAATAAGCTGGAGAAAATGGCATGTCGATAGTTTCGTTTTTGAGCTACTGCAGGGATTCTGGAAGGACAACGCTATTTAGCATGCCTCAAAAGCTGACTTGACCGAAGCACACATACATTGTCAGTCTTCAGCCAGGGAAAGATAATTCAGAAAAATATCAATTAAACACTCTTAAAAGTTAGCATGCAGGTCATAATTGATCTACATTCATGTAATTTGGTCATCAATCAGCATTTTCCACATTAAAACAGTGCTTTCACAGACATATATCAAATTTCTGAAAGGGACTATTTTAGCATACTACGACCCGGAAGTACTTTCCACCGGTGTGACACCATCTGAGAATTGTACGAGGTGTTCCGATTGTGTTGAGTGTTGTATTAGTCTGGTTCCCGTCATAATGTGCGTCTCAACATTAACCACAGTGATGACGTAGGAATCAAGGACAGGGAACTCCAGGCTTAGTGTTGTATTTGCCTATTTGGGCATTGATCTGTGTAGTTACGTTGTGATGTTACTGTTTTCTGTGTTCGGCTGTTTAGTTGAGTGCTGCCTTCCCTGTCCGATTTTTTCATTTCTGCTTTTGCTCTACAGAAGTTGCACTGTAATGCCCTATCAACAATTTTATTTTTCGATTGCATGCATGGTGATGTTGTGCATAGTCCAACAAAGTCTCGTGTCAGTATAATGTTGGGTTGAATGGAGTCAAGGGCTAGGAGTTAGGGGATAGGAGTCAAGGGCTAGGAGTAAGGTGATAGGAGTCAAGGGCCAGGAGTTAGGGGATAGGAGCACTTGACGTCAGTGGTGTTTTTAACTACATGTCTATAGCATACCTATGCTCATTCCCTTGTTTTAAGTAAATCTGAACTCAATTTGGAATGATGAGTAGCAGCAGGGAGGTATAAAATATATGTAATTCCTTGGTAGCAGAATCTATTTTTTGTGCTTCAGAAATCGTTAGGGTTGGCCTGAATCTGATACACATGTAGTGCTTGTCTTGGCATCGTTACAATAAACTTGAAGTTGATTAGAATATAAAGAACCCCTTGATAGGTAGTCAAATACGACTTTTGATTATTTTCAAATACTAGTATGACGTATTTGGTTAGTTGATATGGATATAACCTAACAATTAACTTGGGTGCATTAACATTTTTTCATATAATTATTGTGTTTTATATGTACATCGTATGTAAATGTATGTTAGCACAATACATCAATTTCTACATGCCAGATCAATTTAATTAAAATAAAAAGTTTATAACAAAATTCTTACTTTTCCCTTATTTCTTAACAATACATGTAGTTTCCACGGGTAACTGTATCGTTGAAAACGAAAAAAAAAGAAAAAAAATGTTTTCGTTTTCAACGATACTGTTACCCGTGGTAGTTTCCTAATACTCCGAAAATGTAATATCAAAATACATATTTAAAAGTTTGACAAACCAACAATAATCATGTAATAAAATATATAACACGTAGGAAACAAGAAATAAAATATGGATTACATAAAATTGTGTCAAAAGGTCAAAACATGGGTATACGGTTATTTTCAGTGTTATAAAAATCATTTGAAACATAATATTATTTGAAAAAAGAGCATATCAAAACGGTGAACACTTATATGTATATCTATGTCTGTTTATGTCACTAGATCGCAAGCAGTGAAGTAAAACATAAATATACATTTTATACAGAGTCATCACCATAATACACAAAACTTGTAGTTTTATTTTGAAAAGGTAGAGTAGAATATAAACTCCATAGACTATGTAGCCAGAGAAATGTTTATTTAATTTTCCCTTTATGGTTTAAAATAGATGACAATAATGCTCAGGCAGTGTCCTTTCTGCGTAGCATAATAATCATATGATTTATTTAAAATATTATATAATTTAATATTCAAATACTTTGAGAGATAGTATGTGCCGCATGGAGTTAACATTACTAAATATATCAATTATAATATAACTTTGTGTCTAATAAGAAAATTAGCAACAATAACACATACAAAAATAAAAGCAAACACAAAATGTGGTTAAATGTAAATGTACGTGTGTTGATTGATATGGCATAGCGAAAATATGAAAGACAGTAAGAGCATGTGTTAGATTGCATGATAAAAGCAAAACAATAGTAAAATGAGAGGCATGATAATAGCAAAACAACAGTAAAATGAGAGGCATGATAAAAGCAAAACAACAGTAAAATGAGAGACAACATAATCTTGTTCCCCTGCCACGAAGCATGTCAGTGCAATATGTATATTGACAAAAACAACACTATCTCAACAATAAGGGGCATACGGACACATACTTACACACGGACATACGGACACACGGATACATACTCCTTAAAGCCAATGTCCGACATGCATGTAGTCCTCGTAGAAATTATATGAGGGAATCGGTCAGTGAAGGCAGCACTCAACCGAACCACACGGAGCAACACCCACACTCAACCTAACGAAACAACGAAAACCCCAAGCTCCCGCTGCAAAAGAGCAGGACAACCGTGTTTCACCGTGATCCCAAGTGACCAAATGAAATGTAGCCAAGACCCGATCCAGCTCCCCAAGCCCCATCCGCAAAAGAGCAGGATAACACAGCATCACAAGCATATGCCAAAACGATGGCCCAAGGCAACCAAGCAAAACGTCACTGCGACCTGACCTACGTAACAAATACCATACCCAAAATCGAGAAATCCAGGAATTGAAAGCAAATGTAACCGGATTATATCTGTTATGGTAACGAAACGACGCGAATGATGAATAATTTTAATATGCACATACAAAATTCCTTTTGTACAAACATCCTGAAATGAATATTACTTCTTCAATTGAAAGCAAACGAACTATCATAAATTGATATCAGACTCTAATTATACAACATATTCCAAGTTAACAGTACGACTATGCATGTATTATTCTCAGCCAGTGAAATGTACATAAGTTATTGTCGGAGTGACATTGGGGAATTTATTATTATTATTACTATTGACTGTTAACGAATTCTGCGTAATTCACAAGTAGGCCTTTAATTAATATTTCTTAATATTGGAAGCATTAACCAAAAGAAAGAAGTGATTTCTTATTAAAACTATCTCAGTTCAATTATCTTAGTTCGTTTAACCTATTGCAAAAAAAAACAAAAAAAAACATCATATTGACTTACACTATGCCGATCAATAACAAAATATTAATTAAGGCCAAAACAAATCTATAGTGTGGTTCTCATCTGGGACCTTATTCGCCAACATTGTAATACTGAAACTCATACTTAGGCTTAAAATTGGCAACATTTATAGTCACTACCATTTCTTTGGAATTAGATTTAACCATGTGAAATTTTATCTGATAATTTGTTGTAACCGACTGAACACGTTTGCCAATTTATATCAAAATCGGTACATTGATAACAACATAAGAACGAATAGAACATTTGACAATGAAAAGTCATCCTCATACATCAGTGGTTAGTTAAGTCCCCAGACTATGTTAGGACGAAACTATACGCTGGTTGAAGGAGAAGATGTTAAGTCTAAGTCTGAGTTTACGACTTACAGTTTTGATGAATAAGACCCTAGTAACATGTTAAGGAAAAAGGGTATGTAGAAAGCTAAATCATTGGTATTGTATTTATTTCATGCAATGTAAAATCGATGTACAGTCCAGTTTCGGGTAAAAATACAGTGATGCAGTTGAACAAATCCATTATTACGGTGTAAAAACAAGTATAAATTCTTATACCAACAGTTCAATACCAAACTAAACTCTACCTGTTAAAGCAATGGTTTTAATCTTTTGGGTACACATACATAATGACATCACCGTCACCATATCCTAACTGGACTATACCTGTTTAAGCAATGGTTTTAATCTTTTGTGTACGCATAAACCATCACGTCACTGTCATAATATCCTAACTGGACTATACCATCACATCCCTCACATGTAAATACAATGTATATGATACAGTACAAGTTCTCCAGAGTTCCCTTCTGTACAGTAACAACCTCTCTATACCAACACATTCAAAATTTCCCTAAGCTCATATTTACTATAAATTTTACCTCTATAGAGCAACAACCTCTGTATAAGGGCCATAGTGTTTGCAGCTCCCAAAGGGTGTTGCTCTACAGAGGTTTTATGGTAGTTGCAATAATATGGTAAGTAAGGTTACCAGAACCATAATATATTTTATTTGGCCTTAGTGTAACAATCAGGCGTGATATTCACCAAGAATCTTAGGGGAAAACTTAGAATTTTATCAAAATCTTGTAAATTCCTTAAGTGTTGCAGTTAAACAGAAAAATTATCAAGGTGTTGCTTTGTTTTGAAGCTTTATGTAAAGCATCACAATAATCACCAAGAAAATATGATTTATTGGCATATTTTCTTGCAAAATATGGGCAGTTCAATTTTTAACTAGGGACAAAATATTTAATTTTTCCCTTAAGATGCTTTGTGAATACCGACCCGCAAACTTAAGCACAATTTCATACACACCATATATCACAGACTTAACTTCACATCCTGGTGGAGTATATATAAAGATAATATATAGTATATTTACAATACAAAAAAAAACCAAATAGTGATGCATCAATTCAATCTATGTGATTTTTTACATAAGAAAACGTAATTTAATTTTTAAAAAGGTTCAGTGAATATTTGAATAGTTGAAACTGTTCATTCATTCTGATCACCTCGGGTTTTTTGCATTACCGGAGACAAACGGAAATGGTCGAGTTTTCACGATTGACTGTTCATAGTGTACATGGTACAAACGAGTAAAACCAAATAACCATGTTTTCTCTAACAGTTGTTACTTATTAGTTCCATGTATGCCTTGTAACATTTTTGATGTTTAATTGTATTTGCACATAATGATATGTTTCTATGTGTTAATAAAAGACCAAGTAGTACACACAGGTAACTGTATAATTGAAAAGACTAACAATAATTTTAAAAAGGTAAGGTAACATAAATTTCGAGAAAAACATAAATTTTCAATTTTTTAACTCTTTCAATGATATAGTTTCCTCTGCAAGTAAACTGTTAAAGTCTAAATATTAAAACTATGAAAACATGGGATATCCTTCAACTCGTAGAAAACATGAGCAGGCCTGGTTTTTATAAAACATCTTAAGTGAAAACTTTAATAATTTGACTTAAATTGAAATATTGAGCTGCTCATATTTCAAAAGAAACGAAAAATAGCCCATGTTTTCTATATGATTACTGTAGCTCTTTACATACTGCTTCTGAACAATGTAAAGAATTGTTAACATTAGTTTTCCTGTTTAACTGATACACTTAAGGAAAATTTGTTTTCACTTAAGATGCTTTATAAATACCGACCCAGCACAATTATTAACGTATCTGCTCTATTCTGTTATCTTAAAATATGATGATAAAATTATGTTGGTAAACAGGTCATATGATTCACTAAATTAAGTGTTTTAACACCAAATGTATTTTTGTTTGTTAGGTTAATGATGGATAAAGATTCTATTCTCTCACTGTACCATTCTGGCCACCTCGGTCTTTACCGGAGACAAACGGAAATGGCCGAGTTTTCACGATCGTCACCTCACACCATTCTACTGTAGATCGTGGATTTGGACACATCGCCGGTCATGTGTGACTCCGATCCGGTTTTAGTGGTGGTTGTATGAGGCTGTTGGTTTCGTCTTTTCCTCCTGCACATGAACACCGTGATAGCGATCAGCACCACTACTGCGGCCAACACAGCCACTGCAATGGTAATGAATGTTGTTTTGGCGATATGAACCACTGGACCACGTGGTCCAAAACAAATAGCAATCTCAGGTGTACAGTATGTTGAAAGATCCAGCCCTTTAAACGGTTTACCAATCAAGGATTCGTTCTTGCTGGTGACACACGTCATTTGATCGGTGTCCAACGGCAGGTCAGTTGTATTAACCCATTCAATCAAGTCACCCAGGTGACAGTCACAGTCATACGGGTTCTTACCCAAACGTACTGTCTCTAAATTCACCAGTCTATCAATAACGGCCGTATCAACATGGGATATGTACGTGATGTGATTGTTAGATATATCCATGGTTTTCAAATTTGTCATGCACATAGGGACAGGAAACCACTGAAATAGGTTGTTAGACATGTTTAGTGACGTAATCGTATACGTGTTGCATAGAAACGCCTTCATGTCGTCATCGATGACGTTAAATTCATTTGAGCTGAGGTCAAGAGTTGTCAAGCGGCTCATGTTCACTGACGAAAATATAAACCCAGGACCACACTCGCCTGATAGTTCCTTATTGACGAAATTTCCTAATAGGAGCTTCTCTATCTTCATTAATGAGTCCAGACTGTTCGCCAGGTCGCTGTAGGAATCGCAGGAATCGATGAAGACGTCATTATTGGAGAGGTCAAGTATTTCCAGATTCGGTAATTGTTTGAAAGCAGCGTTGTAGATAGTGACGATGCCGTTTCCAGACAGGTTCAAATATTTCAATTCATTAAGAGGTCCGGGCAGCATGTTGCTAGTGAACGCGTTATCAGGAATCGATCGGAAGTTTCCATTTGTCATATGAATACGGTGTGTTATGTTAGTGATGTACGGGTAGATCTCACTTAAATCCGCGATATCGGCCCCATTACAGTCAATATATGTACCCGTACAGTAACATCCAGATATTTTGTCACCACATTTGTCCGACAAATCCAATCCTAAACTTCCAGTTAACAGAACACACACGATCAAATACACACTACTCATTCCGTTTGTTATTCTGTACGCCGCCATTTTGAATATATCTATGAAACGTAAACAAGCAGTATTGCCAATTTGGCCTTCGTATTATCGACTTTTAACACCGAAGGAGTGTATGTATGTAAACGATAAAAGCTAAGGTAAGCCGTGGTATATTATAAATAGAACATGACGAGTAGTATAAATTTATAGTTCAATCGCCCGTAGCAATAGGTAAAATTGCGGGCTTTTTGAAAACGTATATGAAAACGTATATAAGAATGCATCATAATTGCATATGATTTTATAATAATTAGAAGAGACGAAACTAGATCTATATGAAAAAGAACACCACATGACAACAAATGCATGTACTAATAACAGGTTATACGTCTTTAAGCCTGAAGTACTAGTATAATGCACCAGTCCAACTCGATGGGCACGGATTTTCACTTTTTGGTTGTCGAACCCCCCCCCCTTCCACGGCCATACGGTGGACATCTGATGGTAAAATCTCGGGTATTTCGCACAGAAAGGAACAGACTTCTTCTGTACTCATTTACCTGAAACCAGTTCAGAATAGCGGCATGCCTGAACAAAGGTGCAAATCTTGGAGCATGCTCAAGTCGGTAATAAATTTCTGAAATATCAAAAATCGCTTGTGTTCGTTAAGTACCAAAACATTTATATGTTTTGTTGCGGTTCCTTGACTGTACATAGATTTACATGGCAAATGAATATAACTGGAGGAATTTTGATATAGAAGTTTTATATATTTTACGCAAAAATGGCAAAGTTACAGAATTTAACAAAATAAGTTACAATTACCAACGGCCATACTTGACGTCGCACGTTCAAATGTGATATGAAATCTTGTTTGTTATTTATTTACGAACATACATGGTATCTTCCCGTAAAAATTGACATTAAATGGACTTATGTAAGGTGAAATATCGCACACTGCATCAAGACAAATGTGGCGCAGTTACAAGACGTTTTTCAGCGAAATCTCAAGAAAATGCCTATTTTAAATTTTAAAGAAAGTAGTCAATCTATTTCGCAACTATGGCCAAAAAGTACATTTAAAAAGCAACTCCCTGAAAAATTTGGAAGAGATTCGACATAAATTAAGCTCTTTACCAATTTTCTTCCACTGCACATACCCTATTTATAAACGAAATAGACGGAACACCGTGCGCGACGTCATGATACACTACGATATGGATCCCATGAACCTCGAGCATGTACAGTCGACGCTCACAAGTTCCAATCCAAACATTAGTCGAGTGATTTATTGTGGACTGATCGTGCTCAGTAAAACCATTGGCACAGAAGGTATTGGAACCCGAGACCTCTCGATCCCAAAGTGGGCACTCTATTCACCAGTCAGTCGCATTCACGGCAACGCCCCCGGGGATCCTGGGGATAGCCGTGGAAACGGACGTTTTTTACCTTCCAACCTCCCCTGCACTGCCGAGGAAATGTTGGACACTTCCTCTCCGAACCAATACCCCGGGGACAATATTTAATTGACGGGGGGGGGGGGAATAATACCGGAGATTTTACCATCAGCTGTCCCCGCATGCCTTGGAAGGGCGGGGTTTTGACAACCCAACTGACTGGTACATAACCTTAAGGTATTCAAATGCGTTCTCAGGTGATTGTTGCCGGTCATATATACGAAAATTAGTTGACTCAACTAGTTTATCAACCAGATCCGTCATGTGGCCTAGTGGGGTAACATGACGGATGCCTGTGGTTCTTACTCAAGCAGTTTTGTGGAGGCCAGGCTGGTACTGTTATATCAACGCACTTACGGAAATCGTAAACATACGGACAAAGTTTAAATTATACATATACCTTTTTAACAACTACAAATTGGGTACACATATTGTTTGTAAAAGTCCATTAATTGAATCTTACTTTGTACTAAAGCTCCATTCACCATATATTATAGTTGTTAAAATATTAAAAAGAATTTAAACTTGATGCACAGTACAAAATAACACGTCGAGAGCAAAGGTAACTGTATCATTGAAAATGAAGATAAATATGGATACAAACATATAATTACCATATATACGTATATTATAAATTCATACACTATTTTATTCTTTTTCAATGATACTCTTAACTGTGGTCGAGATCGGAACAGCTAGTGTTCAAACTCGCTCCAGTGATATGCTGTGTGTAGTATCCACTGCACTAACCAAGCACATGTTCGTGAATCCAAAACGTCTGGATATCAGAACTTTTTTTATTTAATAAACACACATACATGCACTATAAAATTGTTTTCATTCTGTTTGGGGAACTTTTATTGAATAAATGCTCTTTGGGTTATGTGTTGTGAAATTCGTAGCGTATCTAAAGTGATACTTTTAGTGTTCAAAAAAAAGCTTTTGGAGTAACGTATCCTAAGTAAAGGAAAGGTAAACAACTACTCGTCCTTTGGAAGTACATCGGGTATATCTGCCCTTTCTGTTTCTTTCTTGCATTTTATTTGCAGAGCTCACTGTGGTTCATTATCGCAAATTTTTAGAGACAGGGGTGAGATACAAGGAATCCGGCTGCGATACCCTAGCTCGTTTCGAATAGATTCCTTGGTTCTTTAACGAGACTATCCTTGGTTTCCTACCAGAAATGACCAAGTGTTCCGACCGAGAATCGAACCCGGGAGCTCTCGATCAGGAGTCAAGCATCTTACCACTCGACCACAGTGCCATCTTTATGTAGGCTGCATAGGAGTAAGACGATTTCGTATACATCAGAGCAGTATCTATGTATACCATAATGTAATTAAGGTTTAATCATATATCAAAAATGGACAGACAGATACGCCCTGATCAATAGAAATATATAGGGAAAATACTGCCGGTCCAACTAGGCAATGTGATAAGTTTCGTTCAAAACGAAGAAGTCAGAAATGTATATTGATACGTTAGCTACAAAGTCTTAGAGTATAGTTCCAAAAGAATTCCTCTTAAATGAGAAATAAAACATTTTTCATGTAAATCAAACCGGAAGTCAATGAAAATTGTAAATATCACAACCCTGGTGGACAGAAATCTAGCTGTTTTGTCCGTTGCATTCAATGTTGCTTCAAAATACTCTAAGACTTTGTAGATTAGTGCTTAAATAAACGAAGCATAGCACAATTATCTAGCATTATATCCCTAGTTTTGTGAATAGAACGGACCCACGTAAGATTATTCTCAATATTATGCCTATTTTCTTTATCAGCTTTTATTAGGAGTTAATTCCCCCAAATGGCTCATTAGCTCAGTCGGCTAAGCGGCATAGATGTTCGTCAGTTAGTTGAACTAATGGTTGGGGTTCAAATCTTGTGTAAGCGTTAGGCATTCAAGTTTATTTTTCCCTTGAATAACAATTCAGTTATTTTAATTATTAAATGCTATTTAAAACAAAATTGATGTAAAATCGATGTAAAATCAGATATTATATAACATAATTAAATTGCTCGATTGTTCATGTACACTGCTAATCTCGATTTTGTGTTGCAACTCTTTGAAACGATAAATATCAAACTTTTACTCATAGGTAACTGTTTGGTTCATTGATAAGGGGTAAAAACTAATATTTTAACAATAAAATCGCTGAATAAATGTTTCTATACTTCTTTATCCATGGTAGAGTTTTCTGTGAGTTTAATCATCATAACATGCAATTTAGTGCAATTCATAAATGTTCTGGTTTAAAAAGTTCTTTTCCTAAGAGTAGACGTCTCCTGTAAATTAAGGGAAGTAACCATGACAAGTTAATGTTATGTTAACAAAATATTACTTCCCTTCCATCTACCTCTCAACAGTTGTGACCTACACTTTTATGAAACAATTCTTCTGTCGCACTTATTAACCGTGGTGAATAAAAGACACCGAAAAAACTTATTTCATAACAGTTTATTAAATCGATAAAACCGTGTGCCGCCACCAGGGGCCTTATTCACCAGCGTTGTAAGTTCAAACTTTAGACTGTTCTATTCACTGTCATGTTGTTATAAATGCAGCAAGTTTGATATATATGGGTATAAATGTTCAGTGGGTAACAACAAATAAGCAGATAAAATTTCACAAGGTTAAATCTAATTACAAATAAATGGAAGTGAATAATAATTTAAAATTAAGTTTCAGTCCCTCCTCTCCCTAGACACCTCAATCTGAGCTAAATCTCATCTCTTGTATTTTAATCTCAAATGTTGACAGGTGTCATTTAGATACATTCCTTGACAGACTGAACTCAAAATGTGCAATATAAAACGGAAACCACTATACTTAATTTATATGAAACTATGCAGTCAATATAAAGCATATTTGTACCTAACTACGGGCAGTCAATATAAAGCTTATTTGTACCTCACTACGGGCAGTCAATATGAAGCATATTTGTACCTCACCACGGGCAGTCAATATGAAGCATATTTGTACCTCACCACGGGTAGTCAATATAAAGCTTATATGTACCTCACTACGGGCAGTCAATATGAAGCATATTTGTACCTCACCACGGGCAGTCAATATGAAGCATATTTGTACCTCACCTCGGGCAGTCAATATGAAGCATATTTGTACCTCACCACGGGCAGTCAAAATGAAGATTATTTGTACCTCACCTCGGGCAGTCAATATGAAGCATATTTGTACCTCACCACGGGCAGTCAAAATGAAGATTATTTGTACCTCACTATGGGCAGTCAATATGAAGCGTATTTGTACCCCACTATGGGCAGTCAATATAAAGCATATTTGTACCTCACCACAGGCAGTCAATATAAAGCATATTTGTACCTCACTACAGGTAGTCAATATAAAGCATATTTGTACCTCACTATGGGCAGTCAATATGAAGCATATTTGTACCTCACTATGGGCAGTAAATATGAAGCATATTTGTACCTCACTATGGGCAGTCAATATAAAGCATATTTGTACCTCACTATGGGCAGTCAATATGAAGCATATTTGTACCTCACTATGGGCAGTCAATATGAAGCATATTTGTACCTCACTATGGGCAGTCAATATGAAGCATATTTGTACCTCACTATGGGCAGTCAATATGAAGCATATTTGTACCTCACTACGGGCAGTCAATATAAAGCGTATTTGTACCTCACTATGGGCAGTCAATATGAAGCATATTTGTACCTCACTACGGGCAGTCAATATGAAGCATATTTGTACCTCACCATATAGGCCGTCGATATAAAGCATATTTGTACCTCACCACGGGCAGTCAATATGAAGCATATTTATACCTCACCATATAGGCCGTCGATATAAAGCATATTTGTACCTCACCACGGGCAGTCAATATGAAGCATATTTATACCTCACCATATAGGCCGTCGATGTAAAGCATATTTGTACCTCACCACGGGCAGTCAATATGAAGCATATTTATACCTCACCATATAGGCCGTCGATGTAAAGCATATTTGTACCTCACCACGGGCAGCCAATATGAAGCATATTTATACCTCACCATATAGGCCGTCGATATAAAGCATATTTGTACCTCACCACAGGCAGCCAATATGAAGCATATTTATACCTCACCACAGGCAGTCAATATGAAGCATATTTATACCTCACCTCGGGCAGTCAATATAAAGCATATTTGTACCTCACCACAGGCAGTCAATATGAAGCATATTTGGACTAGTATGTGTTTATGCATAAAACGACATTTAACATCAGTTAGTATGGCATGAGATACATAATCAGGTAAGTAATAGGTACTAGTTATTGGCATTAATCAATTTGATACTTGGCAATTGGGAAAATCTTGACTTAATTTTATGGGGGGAGGGGGGTGGGGGAGTCTGTCGGAGTCTTGGAGAGTTATTTTTTAATGGAATCAATGGGCTTGTCAGAGTATGAATATTCCCATTTGAAACAAGTAATGAGGAATTGTAAGCAATTCAGAAGACCCCACCTGGTTTTCAGGTTGTCAATGTTTCTGTTGCCATGGTAATTTTTGTCCGAATAAAAAAATATATAGATGTGCATAATCTCCTTATTGGTTCCTATCTACATACCAAGTTTCATAAACCGAGCTTGAAATCTCTTAATGAGTTATGGCAGGATCCAGTTTTCTTGACAGGCAGACTGCTTGCTGACTGACTGACTGACTGACTGACTGACTGACTGACTGACTGACTGACTGACTGACTGACTGACTGACTGACTGACGGACAGAGGGCCAACATATAGTCCCCAACGGCTGAAAACCCTTTAAATAAGGGGCAACAGCAACAAGACGGTTTAACATGAAGACAAATACTGCTAGTACAATATAAATAATTTATTCATTTTCATATATTACAAATTTGATACCTATTGTAAGAGAGAATGAAAAGCAATGAATACAGGGTGTTAAAAAAGTTTGTTTTCAATGTTCAAATTTAAATCGTTTATTTTTCTGACCTCATAGGACAGTAAAGTTTTTTGTGTTAAAATTCAGCATTAAATGAAGTTATTAGAGAAAGAAACTGAACTTGTCTAGTGCGTTCATACATTGTAGCTTAAACTAAACTTGGCATGAATATAAATTTTGAGAGCAAACTTTTTTACCACCCTGTACATACATGTAGACATTTACAGAGGATTAGAGAGAGTATAGGACCAAACATAATCAATGTGAAACAATACAGTTGTATTTATAAAATACTTAAACAACATTTCATCCAAAAAACAAGATTAGTTAAGTTTTGTTTAGTGTTATTTTCATGACACATTGACATATCGTGGTCAAGAAGCGCACATTTAAATACATGTACAAAAGAAAACGGAAAGTGTAAATGGTGTTAAAACAAGACTGCGCTCAGTAAACGCTTACACCCCGGTGGAAACCTTGTCCATAACAAATAGCTAAGTCATTCAAGGGCCATAATTCTGTTGAAATGTTTGATAGTGTCACATGGCTTTGATAATGTATTTTGTTTATGATGATAAACAAGTATGCCAAGTTTGAAAGCAATGCCTTGATGGACTTAAAAAATTATTTAGAGTTTACCATTTTGTAACGTGCGGACGGACGAACGAACGGACAGGACAATCACTATATGCCTCCCGCACCAGTAGATCCCGGGACATAAAAAGATAATAATATGGTTTTTAACAAAGAAAGAGAATAATGTTTGAAAATATATGGATTATAGACCAACAGCTAGTTTAGTACCAGAACAAATTTTTAATGTAAATGCACCCACATACAACATATCACTGGCTTAGAATGAGAAGGTTGTAAGTACAAAAATGCTATTTTCAGAGTACAAGAAAAAATGGCGGGAAATTACTCTTTACCTATGTTAAAACAAGCTGCTTGACTTCAGTTTGGTCAACATGACGAGTTACGATTTTTCGAGAAAATAGTCTCGAAGGAAGCGCCTTATGATGCTGATTTTAAATACGTTCTGACAGTCTTCTCATTCTTAGCTAGCGATATGTAGTATATATCACTGACATAAATCTACCGTAAGTTTAAAACAACAAACAAGAATGAACAGTTGATAACTGGAACTAAGGGAGAAACATAAGCAAGGCCCTGGAACATGACTTGTACCCTACAAAGATTCATCAAAACCTAGCATCAATCCAAAACTCTTAGTCATACGTTTAAAAGTTATAGTCATATAAATTTAATCAACATGTATATGGCCAACATCAGTGATATATATAAAACGCTTGATGAAAATCTAGAAAACAAAAACACTGAAAAGTCCTATTATGACTATAGACATAAAACAATAAGTCTTTTAGATAACTATCTTTATGTATACCATTCAGTATTAACTTAAATAAATGTAGTCGTTTTTGCATTGAGTGCTGTTCTATAAAAACTGTTTTTGAAAAAAATAAAAATGAACACCAGACATTTTATGTGGAGGCAAGGAAAAACCAGCATCAATTCCTGAACTTTCCTGTAATAACCAGGGCCGGTATTTATAAAGCATCTTAAGTGAAAACTTAGAAATTTCTTAAGATCTCAAATTTTCCTTACCTGTATCAGTTAAACAGGAAAACTAATATTAACAATTATTTACACTGTTTAGAAGCATTATGTAAAGAGCTACAGTAACCAAACAGAAAATATGGGCTATTTTTTTCGTTTCTTGTGAAATGGGCAGCTCAATATTTTAACTTAAGTCAAAATATTTAAGTTTTCACTTAAGATGCTTTATAAATACCGGCCCTGCTCCCATCTCTGTCACACTAAAATTGGATGCCTGATAACATGCAGGGGGGTCAACAGGCCAAATTTAAAATCAGGAAAATGGTATGTTATCAAACATTTTTAGCAAACAACAAACCATCAATGCCACCATTTCCATATTTAACTCAAGTAAGTACAGAAGAAAATCCTTCAGAACAGATTAAATTGACCATAACTATGGTATTTCTTATAATACTTTCATCAAATAGATTGGTGAGAAGCCATTGCTCTTTCAGTAATGATAAATCCGAAATACCGAATAAATCAAGAAATTTGACACCGCTGAACATTGTGCCCATGGGAGTCACACATAAAAAGGATTATTTCGCTGGCTTAGAACCAGAAGGTCGTAACTACCGAATTGATATATTGAGAAAACAAGAGAAAACTTCTGTAATTTACTTTTTACCTATGGGAAAACACGTTTTTAAAACTTCATTTTGGTCAAAATGACAATTTCAGATTTTCAAGAAAATAGGCTCATAAGAAGCGCCTTGTGAAGCAGATTTCAAATATGTATGAGTCTTATAAGGTCGTAAGTAGGAGTTACGACCTTCTGGTTCTAAGCCATTGATTTGTTAAACGATCAGATCCTTTGTTCGACTCACATAGATACACAACAACCATTGAATCATTTATGAATACCATAGGCACTGTACAGACATCCAATTCTCATACACGAGAGACAGTGGTAACAACATTGGTGTGATACTGTCTTAGCTACTTTCAGAATGATAGGCAGCAACTATCAGGGGCCTATATATTCACCAACATTGTAAGACTAAAATTCAGACTTAGACTTAATTGACAACATTTTAATAACTGCCATATGTTTGCAATTATATTTAACCATGTGAAATTTTGTCTGATTATTTGTTGTCACCCGATAGATATGTATACCCATTTATATCAAAATCGGTACATTAATAACAACATGAAAGCAAATAGAACATTTGGCAATATAAAGTCTTAATCTGAGTTTTAGACTTATATCGTTGGTGAATAAGGCTACACGTATACACCATGCCAATTTGTATTACTTGTCGAGTATAAAGGGAAGAGATTCAGCACATAGATACAGTCACAGACATATGTTTGATTTTAAATGGGACTTGTCCTCATCATTATGATACGATAATTGCACTCACTTGGAATAAGATTCTATCTGAACACTCTTAGAGCTTTGAAACAAAGCAAAACTACTTGACAATGAACTGAAGAAATAAATATACCCTTTAAGAAGGGTTCAGGATCTTCTTCCAGGTACATACCAAAACAACATTGGACTAGCAACCCTTTAAATAAATCAGAAGACAATTATTGAAAAATAAAATATATAAACCAGATTACACTGGTACTCAACCTTGATAATCAATCGGCCAACAAATTCACTTCTACAATTGACTAACATAAATAAACACAAAGTCACGAGTCTAAGTTTCACTGGTTGCTAAGGACACAGTATTCAGATCCACTGGTTGCTAAGGACACGACATTCAGATCCACTGGTTGCTAAAGATACAACATTCAGATACTCTGGTTGCTATTGATACAGCATTCAGATCCACTGGTGGCTAAGGACACAGTATTCAGATCCACTGGTTGCAAAGGGCAAAACATTCAGATCCACTTGTGACTATTGAATCAGCATTCAGATCCATTGGTTGCCATGGAAACAGTTCAGAAAACAACATCATCTTACAAATACGGAAACAAGTTCAATTCAAAAATATTTTTATAACTTACAGAAAATACAACAGAATTTGAGATTTCAAGAAGTGAATAATAATGCTTACATTAATGAAACTATACACAATGAAGTTGGTGTTTGTATTTACAGGTGTGTACATAGTCAGGGTTATGTGGATGATTGACAGATACACAACTACCGTACACATTTGTTACATTAATTACGGTAAATCTCGTTCGAAGCCATGAGTAATGTGAATTGTTTTATACATTTACATGAGGTTATGATGAAAATAATGAAGACTAGCCCATGAAGTATGTATGTACTATATACAGTATGCATCAGGTTGCTAAAGATTGGCAAAGTTTTAATTACAAGTCTGTTCACTATAAACAACCTCATCAAATATAAACTTTCATTTTCATAAAATTTTAGATAAAAAAATCCTATATTTCATTTAACTAAAAACTGCTACAAAGTTTTGAAAAGAAAATTGAAATAACTCAAATTTTCATGAAAAAAATATGAGAAAAGTCATACCCCTTCCATGAATTTTAACATTTTAATTACGGCTGTTATACGCCAGTACGTCACACAAAAACCCAATCTTTGATAACGAGTGATACAATACATACAAAATCTTGAAAAAAGTACTGTAACAATTAAATACATACATCCAAAACTACAAATTACAACTGAATCTATTGAATAATGTGTATTAAGGCCACCCATATACATTATGGTTTTGATCAAGTTTTGAAATCATGTGTGCCTTGCTCCATTTAACCCTTTAATCTGGCCACATTTAATTCAAGTGCCCGGCCCATTAAACCCATTAAAAACAACTGTTATATCAGTTAAAAAGTCACATGAAACAATCAACTATAATACCGTCAATTAATAATCAATTATTTCATAATTAGTAAACACTAATTAGTAAAGATTTCATTACCTCAAGATATGAGCACATAGTTATAACACAGAAAGTCTGTGAATAAATGCATACATCTAATATGAACTTAATTCCACAAGTACTGTAAAATCATTTAATTTCAATGGGACAAAATTTCGTGGTTTTGGGTGAAAAAGACCATTTAATGGAGACTAATTTCAAGGATTTCAGATTTCATGAAAAATTCAAGATCAAAATTCCCAAATTAATGAATATTATCAGAAAACGTTCAGAACTCAAACAGACTATTATAAATGTTTAATTATATGTTGCTTTATGCAAGCTAACTTCTCAAAAATCTTACCTTATACCTGACTAAACTGAAAAGCAAAATGGCAGCCTGTGTACACTTCACTCATTATTTGGTATATTTATTCAATGGTGATTTAGTTTTGTAAATTATGTTAATGATTTTACAGTATATTTTTTATTCAGCACAGACGTCTTACAATTGTGTATCCATTCAACAAGAGTTATGTGAAGTCTAGCATGCAGGAATGTTTTAAATGCAACATTTAAAGTTCATACTTTTAAATAATTAATTATAAATTACAAAAAGTTCTCCAAAAATGCAGTAAATTAAAATAGTGAAACTAGAATAACAACAATACAAATTGTGATCAAAAAAAAAAAATATGCCAAAAAAGATGCATTTCCATACTTATCTTACGAATTCTAAAGCATTTACGACACTTTTTATTAAGCCAGTTTAACTTTGTATATTATCCTACAAATAAAGATAAGATATTTCATTCTGCGAAATAACCGGACTTGTCTGAGACAAGTAATTGTCGATTCGGGCAAATAACTTTTGTAGTCAGGCAAGTAACTTTTGCAGTAAATTTAACTATTTGGGCAAGCAGTTCCTAATTCTAAATTCATTTCTGAATTTTTGAAAAGTGCACTTAAAGTAGAGTTAGTTGGTCGATCCTGGCAACTATTGTAAGCTAAAAATTATAATGAAACTTAAAGAGGCGTTCCCTATAACTTTTATCATTTAAATCGATTCAGGAATATTATACATTCAATGAGAATCAGTATTGCTTAAACTTTGACCACATAATAATCAATCGCTGGAAGCAATAAATTATTATTGGGGATTTAAATATATTTTTGACATTATAGAGACATATTTAGGCACACTTAAAATTTCTTCTGACAAATTATGATAATTCATTAATTGATAGTGAATTGTACATTTTGCTAATTAAATGTGATAGTAGAGAATAATATGCAAGTTATAGGAAATGACTCTTTGAATGGGTTTCAGAATAACAATGCAGACTAGCTGTTCCATGATAAGGCCAAACAAATTAATTTTGGTGCTCTGGCAACTATCTGAGAAAATATAGGCTAGGTAGGTAGGTACGAAAACTTTTTTTTTTAGAAATTTATTTTATTGATTTTATGTATAGACACAGTAAAAGTCTATGTTGACTCCGAGTAGCACGGAATAATAATTTAGGATAGGTACATCAGGAGGGTATGTACGATTACCAGAACCACAAGATTATTTTGTTTCGGCCTAAATGTATTGCAGTGTGTCATACTTATATATATAGCTGTATATCTACATTCATGATTCAATGTGACCTTGTGAATGAAAACAATACAGAAAATGTCGGAACTAGAAATAGTCGAAACTAGATATAGTGGAAACTAGAAATAGTTTAAACTAGTAAATGTCGAAACTAGATATAGTGGAAACTAAAAATAGTTTAAACTAGAAATAGTCAAAACTAGAAATAGCTGAAACTACAATACTAACAAAACATATAATAGTATGTGGAAATATAGCGTTTAGACGTTACGCAACAAATAAGAATGAGATATTTGCAATAAATATAAAACATTTTGTACATGACAAAGTATATTCTCTTATATTTTTTAAGCAAAACAAAAACTCTACTCCGGCAACAAATGTCAAAAACAATAAATCTGTTCCATGTTTTAAAAGCGTATAAATCATCAGAGTCCTGAGACAGTCTGCATGTCCACCTAGCCTTATTGTACATCGACGTACATTTGCCTGCCATTTCTTTACATGCCTACGTACAAAATATACATGCTTGGTAGACCATATATTAATAACAATAAAACTATGTCCATCCAAATCCATACAATATAACCACAATTTACAGATTCAAAACAGCACAATCTCGTCCAGAATAAAATTCAGTACATTTCACTCCCAGATTTTCTTTGAACACAATGTTCCAACGTGCGTCTGCTATTCAATGTGCATCACCAGTAAGCCACAATGCGCAAGTTATTGATGTCCCCTTTGATGTCCCCTCTCAATGCGTGGTTTATCTGCCATGTCAAGTTTCGCACATTTTGTAGTAACTAGATGAAATATCCAAAAGACACAGCACAGATAATTTATTCACACATATCATTGAGTCATTGTTCAGTCTTAGTGTCCACTTCGGACACCTGTTGAGGCCCCGATGGTGGTAAAGGAGGCTTTTTATCGCCACCCCATGGGCTGTTATGCTGCTGTAGAGCGGGTGAATTTGCTGTAAACTTTTCCTCCTCCGTCGAGTTTGGCTCGAACTGTTGGTTCTCAAGTCTCGTTATTAAGCGCTCGTCTTCGTCACCAAATTCTCCGCCCATCAACGTCGGTTCTCCTACCACCATTACATCCTGTAAGGTAAAGGTAAAGGTAAAGTGTTTGTTTATTATAGTGTCACCCCTATTGAAAGGGCCAGCCAATTTGACTTATGAGACACCTATTTTTCGTGCGCACAGAACCTCTTGAATCCCTTCTCATATTGCCGGGCGCCTGGCAGAGATGGGCCTACGGTAACCATTCTTTAACTAGCTGGCGGCTCACCAACCGGTCGCATCAGTTCTAATCCAGCTTCCACCAGGATTCGAACCTTCGACCTTCCGCTCCGAAGGCGGACGCCCTATATCCTGTATGTACATAACAACATCTTAGTTAGTTTAGTTTATGAATACTACTTCATTCAAGGTGACCTCCCCTTGATGTATTGAAACACATGCCTGATGCAGTTGCCTCTCCTGCATTATACTGTTGATGCCGAGTTTGCATTCATATGATAAATGGTTCAACTTGATGAGGATTCACTAGCATTATAAAACTGAATCTTAACTTTCAATTTTTATCCTAAATAAACTTTAAGCTCTGAAGTTGTCTTTATGAAAGGTGAAGGTTTTTGTTTAATATAGTATCATTCCTATTGACAGAAAAAGAAATACTAGCAGTTTATTTTTGTTAATGTTTTAGTCTCAATTTCCATTCTTAAAATGTTAGTGAATAAAGTGACTGGATGTTAATTCCAATATGAGGCTGAGCTCAAAACTTAAAATATTGAACAGGAATGATATTCTGAGTTTATAAGAGTAAAATTTCATAAGCTAGAACTTCAGATTAACTCTAATTCTGACTCTTGATTTTTTTGTAAAATCTCAATTTGAGTTGAGATTTCAGTTAGAGGTGCTTGTTAAATAAGCATCAGAATAAGGTGCTTGTTAAGTGTCAATGGCAGTCAAAAGAATATTTGGATACCTGTTTGATCGACTGTTAGACACTACAGGCATCTGATTCTTTGTTCTACTCCTGTAGAAGTGAATAAAATTTCAGGGGGTCCTACAGAGGCATAATGCCCAATTCTGATTCAAACATTGTTTTATTGTTGAGATACAGATTATAAACTTCTGATGACCATAACTTTGTCACTAAATAATGTTTATTGCATACAGAAAAGATAATACTTTCTAATGCAGCCAAATCTGGAAATCCAGATTATTCCGGAATAATAAAACCCATGAGTGATTGGATAGTGTGTTATATATGACTCCCATAGTCACTCATCTGGCATCTAATACTGGGGGGGGGGCTTAGTTTTATTAGAAATCTTAAGGAAGAAACTTACCCCTGGAACTGAGGTATTGATTCCTTGTGGACCAGGTGATCTATTCTTCTTGCCAGTAGGCGGTACATTATTGTTCACATTGGCTGCACTACCAGACGATGATTTCCTCTTTCTTCGTTTCCCTGGTTGCCGTGTAGTATCTGAAGAGAGTAACAACAATTATAATTACCATGGATATATCTCTTGAACAGAGGAAGTACAAACAATGGATAGACCTACTATGTCAGTATATATGACTGACTAAATAGAAACTATTATTAGCATTGCATGAGCTTCTGCTTAGCCAACTATAGAACATTTTGTCAGTGTCGAGCCAAGCGGGAGGGCTAGTGCTTAGATTCCACAACAATGGTGTCAGAAGAGGGATAGTTTAAAATTTGGTAGGAAACAATGTTCAATTATCTTTTGTATTTTAAGCTCAGGGAGATGTCTATCAACGTCTACACCTCCTTGGTCTCTCAGAATTAACAGTTTCAATGCACAGCTACATAAACTGTATCACTCAAACCAAATTGAAATAAAGCTATATTTGTAAAACCTGTATGCCCCAATGGCAGTCTAATTGTTGAAATTAGTATAGGTCACAGTGACCTTGACCTTTGACCTACTGACCTCAAAATATATAGTGGTCATCTACTGTTGATTGCCAACATCCATGGAAAGTTTGAAGACCCTAGGGCCAAGCGTTCATGAGTTATTGAACAGAAACCACAATAGTCTACCGACAAACAAACCAACCAACCAACATGTGCAAAGCCACATACTAACTCATCAAAGATGGGGGACATAACAAGGAGCTTTTGGTCAACTTTATGTATTGCATAACTCCAACAAGAGCACTGCCTGAGAGTGCTGGGCTTTCAACTTTCTCAATCTTGATAGTACCCTTACTCATCGGTGAGTGAAAGTTATAAGAGTAACAATGGGCAAATATATTAACAAAATGCATGAGATATAATCGAAAGTGGAAAATTAACAAAATGCATGCAAAATATGAAGCACAACGTAACTACAGCTGTCCCTAAAAATACCAGCACCAATAGCTTAAGGGTGAAATAAATGTGTATAAAAACATCAATTTGAAATGGTGTGTGATGCATGATAAACAAAGTGCAATGTTGACTATACAGGCAAATATTGTGTATTATAATTATAACGAGAGCATTGCCTACAAGTGTTGGGCACTTAACTTTCTCTCTTTTGATAGTAACAGTTGAGGGCAGTTAACTCAATAAATATGAGTCACAGGGTTATCAGCCTTGTCAGTATGGACTCCTCTTGTGATTGTGAATAACTATGCCAAGTTTCAAGTTAATACCTCTAATGGTTTTCCAGAAATTTACCTTAACAATAAACTTAACCAACGCGTATGCTAACGACACGGCTATGACAATAGCTCTCGTCTTCATCGAAAATTCAAGGCGAAAATCTCAAGATATCCGACCAAAAGAAATCTTGTGAGCGGTCAGACTTGACAAAAGTAGGTTATCCACAAGAAGGTTGTTACTTTAAGGTGGTATTTAAAGGGAGACTCTACTGCAGATGGGATGTAAATTTGTAATTAAATCTAGTTAAAGAACAAGACTGCACTCAATAAACGTTCATGCCCCGGTGGAAGCCTTGCCCATAACAAATAGCTAAGTCATTCAGGGGCCATAATTCTGTTTCAATGTTTGATAGTGTTACATGGCTTTGACAATGTAACATGTTCATGATGGTTAACAAGTGTGCCAAGTTTGAAAGCAATGCATAGATGGACTTAAAAATTTCAACATTTTGTGACGGACAAACTAACTGATGAACGGACAGGATAATCATTATAATTATGCCTCCAGTATCAGTAGTAGATGGCGGGGCACATAAACACAACTAGAAATGTGAAATATTAGTGAATGATCAACATTAACAATACAGCTAGTACCAGACTGGGGAGACACATTCCATTTTCCTGAAACGTAATATACAAAATAAACAAACAGCTAAACATTCAAGGGGTAATATTCTAAGAGTATTACGAAAATTAGAAACAATATAAACAGAAAAAAATTTATAAGACTAAATTGACACTGTTGTATTCTTTGAGTCAAATATCAACACGTTTACCAAGTCAATCAACATGTATTTTTTTAATATTATGAACAAGTAATTGTTAAAAGATTTAATCGCAATTTTAGTATTTCTAAAAGTATGACAACATTCATTTCAACAATCCTAGAACCAATGTAAGACATTTACCTAGGAGTCCATGTTTGACTCCTATTTGAGCAAATCAAGCATGTACGGTATCCATTAGGATGGTTAATTACAACTCTGACTGAATCAAAGTTTGGACAAACAAAAAATTTAAGGGTGTTTGACACAAAAACACTTGACTCCCACAAAAAGGCCCCAACTCTGGCCAAAATAATCAGACCTTAAATTTATGACAATAGAGTTATACACAACACAATAAGGCTTGTTACCAAGACTTTTAGTTTTCATATGAAGTTTCATTGAGTATGACCAATGGTCAAGGAGAACAAGTACAGACTAACTTTAAATTTGATTAATATGTCACCCCACTATAATATGATATGGGAGATAAAAATACTATAGCAGGTTAAAACTGTAAACCAAAATATTATTTTGCACGATTTAATTTTGCAAAATTCTTGAGTGGCAGAAATTTGCGTAATTAAGTAGCTGAATAAGTGTTCAAAACTTAAGTACGGACATTGCAGGAGATTTAAAAACGCAAAGTTTGTACTCATGAATATTTCAAGGCCAACCGATGATAGGCAAAACGCGAAATTTATTATTCACGAAAGTAAATTGGTTTACAGTAGACCACTATGATATTAGTATATTTGTTAATACACATACAGATACATGTCTACAATGATACAGAGACCTAGGTGTGAGTTAATACAACAATGATATGGATTCATTTGTCTACAGATATACATTAAAGCTACCCACATATCACATTGATGGTCATGTGACATGCCATGTGACAAATGTCGTTGATGGTCATGTGACAAATGCTGTTGATGGTCTTGTGACTAAAAGTCATTGAACCATTTGTCGCTGATGGTCATGTGACAAATTTTGTTGATGGTCATGTGACGAGTCATGTGACAAATGTCGTTGATGGTCATGTGACAAATGTTGTTAATGGTCATGTGAGAAATGGCATTGATGATCATGTGACAAATGTCGTTGATGGTCATGTGACAAGTCATGTGACAAATGTTGTTGATGGTCATGTGACAAATGCCGTTGATGGTCATGTGACAAGTCATGTGACACATGGCGTTGATGGTCATGTGACAAATGTCGTTGATGGTCATGTGACAAATGCTGTTGATGGTCTTGTGACTAAAAGTCGTTGAACCATTTGTCGCTGATGGTCATGTGACAAATTTTGTTGATGGTCATGTGACAAATGTTGTTGATAATCATGTGAAAGTCATGTGACAAATGTCGTTGATGGTCATGTGACGAGTCATGTGCCAAATGTCGTGGATGGTCATGTCGGAAATGCCGTTGATGGTCATGTGACAAGTCATGTGACACATGGCGTTGATGATCATGTGACAAATGTCGTTGATGGTCTTGTGACAAATGTTGTTGATGGTCATGTGACGAGTCATGTGACAAATGTTGTTGATGGTCTTGTGACAAATGTTGTTGATGGTCATGTGACGAGTCATGTGACAAATGTTGTTGATGGTCATGTGACAAATGCCGTTGATGGTCATGTGACAAGTCATGTGACACATGGCGTTGATGGTCATGTCACAAATGTTGTTGATGGTCATGTGACAAATGCTGTTGATGGTCATGTGACACATGTCATTGATTATGAGGAGGTCAAAATTTGTGAATATTTGCCACCAAATTGCAGAAATAACAAGAAAGGCAAGAAAAGTCAACAAAATATTGATTCAATAAACGCTCAATATGCCCCAGTGGTAGCCTTGTCCGTAAGTCAATTAACATGAAAGTTTTATAAAGAAGAATCACAGGCAAATGAAAACGGACAAACAAATCAATGAACAGGACCATCTCTGTATGCCTCTGATCAGAGGATACCAGGGCTGAATTCAATGTTTCCTGAAGCTTGTGAAAGTAATACATTATAGGGGTACAAGTTAGAAAATCTGAAAAAAAACTGAAATTCTGAAAAATTGTCAATTTATAGAGCGAAAAATGAAGAAAAACTAACTTTTGGTACATTAAAAACATGAAATCTGTCTTAACTAATCCCTGAATACTTGCACCAGAACTAGAATTAAGATTAACAAAAGATAAGATAATTGAGACTCAGTATCGCCATTCAGTTTTATCATTTTCAATAAATGCATTTTTGAATTTATATTATTTGGGCTAAAATGGAGCTTTAAAATGATATTGAAAGAAAGAAAGATTTTAACTGTAGTGTTTTCTTTTAACATAGATGACTAACATCCCTTCTCATTTGTTTAGGACGGCTTATTAAGCGCAATAGACCACAATATAGAACAGTAAGTGAAAAAGAGTTAAATGCAAAACTCAAGAAAGCAAGAGGTTACTTACAGGACCTTAAACATGGTCACAAGATAGGAAGACTAGTCAATGTGTATTTTTTTAAAATAACAAAATATTTTGATAAAGGACACAAACTCCACTTGATAACCCTTGACCAACAAAAATACAATAAACAATAATGCAAATATGAAATGATTTCTCCTCTATTTAGGAAGGATTATATGGCTCAATTAAAGTGTTGCCATACAATTGAAAATCCCTTTCTAAGCTGTAAAAAGGTGACAATGAAAAAAGCATTTTGGTGGCAATTTTTGAAAACTTGACAAGTTAAGAAAGCGTGTTAGTGAAGGCACTACTTATCACATGTTTGTTAATTGTGTATGAATACACGAGAGAGACCTACTTTTTGTCTTTTGTCCAGGCATATCTGGGTGCGGCATATTTGCCATGTCGCCAGAACCATCTATTGAACAAAACAAAGAAACGAAATCATGCACAGGGATAGGGAATAAATACCATGCAAGTTTTAAGCAGCCAATGCATACATGTTGCTATAAATAGATCATATAACACCATAAATAGATCTTGCAATGCTTTAAACATATCTTGCAATGCTATAAATAGATCTTGCAATGAATGCTATAAATAGGTCTTGCAATGCTATAAATAGATCTTGCAAAGACTGCTATAAATATGTCTTGCAATGCTATAAATAGATCTTGCAATGAATGCTATAAACAGATCTTGCAATGCTATAAATAGATCTTGCAATGAATGCTATAAACAGATCTTGCAATGTTATAAATAGATCTTGCAATGAATGCTATAAATAGATATTACAATGCTATAAATAGATCACATAATGCTATAATTAGATTTTAAATAGAATTCAGTCATAAACTCAACATTGCAATCTTTGGAAATTGTGCAAAACAAATAACATTCAATGTATAATTATAATAAACATTGCAACAAAATAATATACAGTTACACGGGAAAAGGACAGACAGGACAATTAAAACAGACATTTGCAAATATCAAAATATATCTGAAGTTGGGAAATATATCACGCACATTACATTACATACATAAGGGAACGTGTATGTCAGTCTGAATCATAAGGGCTTTTGGACTGGTTTTTTTTTTTTGTCAAACAGATGAAGGTCTGGTTCCCGTCCTAAGTTTCAAGTACAGTACAACCTCTCCAGTGCGACCATCTGAAGAGCAAGTTGAGCAACAACCTCTCGACAACAACACCTTCAGAATTTCCCTTAGCTCATATATAATATAAAGTTAACCTTTGTAGAGCCACCAACCTCTAAACAATGGCCAATATTTGCAGCTCCCTTAGGGTGTTGCTCAACAGAGGTTGTACTGTACCTTTATATTAATGGAAACAGGGAACTAGATTGTGTTTGGAGGGCTCAGTGCAAAACTATGGTAACTTCCTCAATTCATACAGGCACATACCATAGTTTCGCACTCAACCCTCGATTTGCTCTACAAAAACCTGCCAGTCGAACAGCCCCATTTTCATCAATTCATTTCAATACATGAAATTACGATTATCAACATAAAATGCAAGAATTGCTATTCACTGACTTACTAATATTTTATCATATTCTATGAAACAGAAGTATGTTAAGCATTTCTACAAGCATTCTACTCATGTGTGTAACTTGTGCGGCGCAATCATTCACAAGCATATACAAGTACTTCATGCTTAGACTAGAAACCAACCAACAGTTTACTCAAAATATAACATAACTGTGTTCAGATTAATTATTTACATGATTTGCTCCAACAACCTTTATAGTTGTTGTTTTCTTCAACTATTGTAATTGTTGCTGATGGCTATGTAATGTTCTAGATGTCAATGTTATAAAGCCTACTAAACAGACTAAATTGACTATAACTTTGCCATTTCTCAAGATATTTTCTTCAAATAACTTTTAGTTTGGTAAGGAATCATGGCTCTGTCTATATGTGTTCAATGTTATAAAGCCCTCAGGGGTGTCAACAGCACCAAATTTAAAATCAGGAAAATTGCATGCAACCAAACATATTTGTCAAACAAGAGGCCTTCAATGACATTATTTCCATATCTAAATCAGTAGTTATTAAAGAAATCCTCCATAGAAGATTAAATTTATCATAACTTTGCCATTTCTTGAAATATTTTCATCAAATAACATTTATTTAGGTCAGAAGTCATTGCTCTTTCAAGAACAATAAATCCGGAATTCCTGATAAATCAGGTAAATTGACACCCCAGAAAGACTTCAAAGTATGGACAATGGTGGCTCAATAGTGAACCTTAGAATCTTTCAGGAAGCAATATACATGGGATTAAGCAAGCAACTGTATGCAACAGTAATGATTTCCTAGCTTTCCTAGCTTTGTGGTAAGCGTGCTTGCTGCCTAATCTTGTGACCAGGTTCAAATCTGGATGGAGGCACTCATATGTCTGCCATATTTCAGCAGAAAGCTGAATGGCAAATAAAGGCAATGCTCGACTCGAATCAAAATGCCTAAACTTTCATGATATAATTAAAAGCAGGGATTTTGAACACATGATGATTTTATGGTTCATAAGCACATCCATGCTTTGGTTATGTTTAAATGTACTCGGTGTTTTCCATTTTTTATTGTAGCATCAACACACTGGATGTGAAAGGTAACGACTGAGTGAGCAAGTTTCAAACCGGTCAGTCCTAGTTAGGAAAGTGACTGAATCTACCTTTTTGTTTAATAGAAATAACCTGATTTCCTGCAAGTCCAGAAAAATATCAATTTTATCAGTCAGGACTGGCAGACTGATTCATATATTTATCAGTCAGGACAGACAGGTGTTCACAGAGTCTGTGTCGTAACTATGAAAACACCAATGACAGAAACAATCACATTTGGACAATACAGGAAGGGGAGAGGAAGGGACGGCTGGAGTTGTCTATCGTAATAAATTACCTTTTCCTGGTGGTGAAACCATTCGCTGCCATTTCTGGAACAGTGTTGTTTTGAGACAATCACGCGGGTTCAACCCGTAGGCTTTGTGACGAGACATTAATTCCTGCATCGGTTCCAATATAACACACAACTGAAACATAACAAATATGATCATATTTTTAATATTTTGAGTTCAACTGAGACTGTGGTACCCGTGGTCCGGCCTACAGACCGGAAGGACCGAACTTTAGCCCGACTGGTCCAAGAGATTGTGAATTGTCCCATATTCTGGCACTCTCTGTGTTCTGCCTGTTGACAAGCGAGAGACAGCATGGTTGACGAGATGTGCATACATTTCAATGGTCTCCTCGTCCCAGAGTGAGCTTATAGAGTTATTAGGTGAGCCATTAGTCAAATAACGCCTCATTCTATTATGCATTAACATTTGCAAGTGCCCAACAGTGTATTGTGTTCAGCGGCATTTGTTTCAATATTACACACAACTGCAAAATAAAGAATAATAGTGACCTTGACCTTTGACCTCAAAATTAATAATGGAAAGACTGACAGACATGGGCAAAGCAATTTTCACCCTCATCAATGATGGGGGGGACGTGGGGGATGTGGGGGGGGCATAATAAATCACCATAACATAGTCACTGTTCAACATGATGATGGGGAGGGGGTGGAATGAAAAGTTAGTTGAATGTACGCACATGTCTGCATATACACTACAACTTGGTATTGTACTTAATATAGATAAAGAAAAGTTATTCTTACCCGTAAAAAGTTGAGCGTATAATTTGTGAGACCTTGTCTTGTGATGTTTTTCGACAACTGTTCAACCATGGCAGGCTCCTGGGGAAGAATTCACATTTCAAATTATACATACAAGCAAAATAAGCAAACAGTATTATACAGTAGTACTTCTATGCCTCAAACGGTACTTGCCTCGATCACCCCAGATGCCTCAAACACGTTTTCAGGTCCTGGCAAATTGTCTTCTTTATTCTTATTGAAAAATCCATACATAATAATACTTACATGGGGGTCAAACACTCGAACTGATTCGCTGGTCCCTTGCTATGATTTACCAGTAGATGAGTCGAACATTGTATTTTGTAGCACCTTTCATTTATGGTTGAAATCCATTGTTCGTTAGCGGGTGGTCCATATATGGTGTTGTTAACACCTTGTGACAATAACTATACCTAATTTAATGTTTATGACTGGATTTTATTATTTGTTTGTAAAATAAATAAAACTTATAGGTCCGATAATTAGTTAATGAAGGAAATTATAACCTGAATTAATTTTTGTGAAGAAATTTAAGAAACTACAAACTTTACCTAAATTTAAATGTTTGTTTTATCATTTTATTTATTGATTGACAAACTTGCCATGTGAATCGCTACTTTATAATTAAACTGGCTACAGAGGGATAAAGAGAACAAGAAATCTTGTTTAGAAATGTGAAAACTTGAAGAGCTAGCTGTATGACAATTTCAGGTTAATTTTCAATAGGGGTGACACTATAATAAACAAACTTTGTTACATAGTTTACCTCATTTGCTCCCATCTGTACAGCTATAACACTACGTGGTATTAATTCTCTATGTTGTCGTACAGCAAAATGCCATGATCGTATTCTCATTAGATCATCAAATGTAAACTCTAGCACTAGTCTGCCTTCAGTAACAACCTGCAAATTTATATCAAGACATTATTATACCACATGACTTTCCTTGTATCCGGGTTAGTATAGCAAGCATGTATAATCTTATATCACACATGTTTAGTATAAAGTTATACTACATGGGTTTGTTTTTCAAATAAAACAAAGCATATTTTGCGTTTTTAGTGTCTTGTGATATAAAGAATCTATCACTCATCAATTGATATATTTACATAAACTTGTTCAGAGGCTCGCTTAATAAAATTTCCAAAACTTGCTTAATACAAATTTATATCAATTGACAACGAGAGATATATCCACTATTTAACAAAGGTTTTTTTAACAGTTTTTTCCAAACTAGAATAAAAGGTCCACAGCTTATTTCGAAGATTGCGGAAAACAGGGGTTCTACTGAGGCACAATGTACTCAGAATAAGATGCATGTCTGTAAAGAGTGCCACACGCTCACACCCCTACACCAAAACTCAACCTCAAACATCATGCTTTTGTTAACATTCAGCTTATGCACTTAGTCAATTTAAACCTTGACCCCCAACCCTGTGTCATTACCTTTCCAATCATGTGGCGACAGCACATTGGCATCCACATTGACCTCACACTGGGCAAACCATTAGTTTCCAGGAACTAACTGTGCACAGTGTCAAGCAATGGGGGATACAGTAGTACCCATATCACTTTAAAACAACATTGGTTTTCTGCAGGTGGAATCCAATCTACCACTAAAGTCTTACTCTTGAAACACACGATTAACTGGTATGCTATCAAGGCGGACATATCGATGGCTTAGAATGAGAAGGTCGTAACTACTACTTAAAACCTTATAAGACTCATACATTTTTAAAATCTCCAGTATCAGGCGCTTCTAATGAGCCTATTTTAATGAAAATCGGAACTTGTCATGTTGACCAAAATGAAGCTATAAAAGCTTGTTTTACAATAAGTAAAGAGTAAATTGCAGACAGTTTTCTTATTTTCTCAAAATATTGATTTTGTACTTACGACCCTTTCATTCTAAGCCAGCGATATGTAATTTAAAAGTTTCTTTTATTGGGTCAGTAAGACAGCTGAACTTGAAATAGGCAAAATATTGACAGAAAGGAGTAACAAGCCTATCCTCTGGAATCGAGTCAATCGACCACAAAAGAAGTATAGTTTCAGAGTATTTAAATTCCAATGCATTATTTAGCAACCATGGGTCTGTTGCCTAAGCAAAGCGCTATGTAGCGCTTTCCACAGAAGGTAACCCATGACATCTTTATTTAATTGCACATGAGGTAACTGAATGAAGGTGCTCGATAGCACTTTGCTTTGGACAAGGACACCAGTGATCCACATTGTGCTAATTTATCATGTGGTCAGACAATGAGCTGTTATCACACTGACGTACATACAGGTGCTAAACTGATATTTCACATGTTCACACTTTTTCTGTATACAGTACAACATATTGAAAACAGAACCAAATATGTCATCTGTAGCTCAGTGGCTACTGCATTTGTTGCCTAATCTGGCGACCCGGGTGGAGGCACTCATATGCCTGCCATATTTCAGCAGAAAGCTGAGGGGCAAATAAAGGCTAGGCTCTGCATTTTTTACAGTAGATTAAGTCATTATTTTAATAAAACTCTCCAGAGGAACCCTATCTAGAGCAACAACCTCTCTAGAACAACACCTTAAAAATTTCCCAACGAATAAAATTACTATTGCAACTCTAAACAATGACCAATATCTGCAGCTCTCATATTGCTCTTAAGAGGTTGTACTGCATAAGTATAAGTTTTCAACAAAGAGGATGGAGTCGTTTCTTGATTTAGAATTGTTTCTGAATTCATTAGTTAGCACATTGTGTGAATTTTACAGGTTTACCAAGATGACTAAGTCTTGTGAATTTTATTTAGGAATGAAAGATTTTGAAACTGTTACCTTGGTGAACATTGGTTTTCCATGATGCGTAACCATGGTAGCAACATCACAATCCAATGTTATAGATGTTGTATGGAATGATTCTTTCGCATGTTTTAAAATATAGTAGAGATCGGTCACACCACCTTCAAATATACTTCTAAAGTACCGAGGGATTAACGTTCTACCAATTGCTGTAAAAATACAAAACATGTAATATATATCAAATATACTTCTAAAGTACCGAGGGATAAGCGTTCTACCAATTGCTGTAAAAATACAAAACATGTAATATATATCAAATATACTTCTAAAGTACCGAGGGATAAGCGTTCTACCAATTGCTGTAAAAATACAAAACATGTAATATATATCAAATATACTTCTAAAGTACCGAGGGATTAGCGTTCTACCAATTGCTGTAAAAATACAAAACATTTAATATATATCAAATATATTTCTAAAGTACCAAGGGATTAACGTTCTACCAATTGCTGTAAAAATACAAAACATGTAATATATAAACAACATACAAGTTGTAAGCAGGAAGAAAGAATCAGCACCAACTGCTGAGGTGGACTTTGCTCAGCACCAACTGTCGAGGTGGACTTTGCTCAGCACTAACTGTCGAGGTGGACTTTGCTCAGTACCAACTGTCAAGGTGGACTTTGCTCAGCACCAACTGTCGAGGTGGACTTTGCTCAGCACTAACTGTCGAGGTGGACTTTGCTCAGCACCAACTGTCGAGGTGGACTTTGCTCAGCACCAACTGTCGAGGTGGACTTTGCTCAGCACCAACTGTCGAGGTGGACTTTGCTCAGCACCAACTGTAGAGGTGGACTTTGCTCAGCACTAACTGTCGAGGTGGACTTTGCTCAGCACCAACTGTAGAGGTGGACTTTGCTCAGCACCAACTGCCTAGGTGGACTTTGCTCAGCACTAACTGTCGAGGTGGACTTTGCTCAGCACCAACTGTAGAGGTGGACTTTGCTCAGCACCAACTGTAGAGGTGGACTTTGCTCAGCACCAACTGTCGAGGTGGACTTTGCTCAGCACTAACTGTCGAGGTGGACTTTGCTCAGCACTAACTGTCGAGGTGGACTTTGCTCAGCACCAACTGTCGAGGTGGACTTTGCTCAGCACCAACTGCTGAGGTGGACTTTGCTCAGCACTAACTGTCGAGGTGGACTTTGCTCAGCACCAACTGCTAAGGTGGACTTTGCTCAGCACCAACTGCTGAGGTGGACTTTGCTCAGCACTAACTGTCGAGGTGGACTTTGCTCAGCACCAACTGCTGAGGTGGACTTTGCTCAGCACTAACTGTCGAGGTGGACTTTGCTCAGCACTAACTGTCGAGGTGGACTTTGCTCAGCTCCAACTGCTGAGGTGGATTTTGCTCAGCACTAACTGTCGAGGTGGACTTTGCTCAGCACCAACTGTCGAGGTGGACTTTACTCAGCACCAACTGTCGAGGTGGACTTTGCTCAGCACCAACCTTCGAGGTGGACTTTGCTCAGCATCAACTGTCGAGGTGGACTTTGCTCAGCACCAACTGTCAAGGTGGACTTTACTCAGCACTAACTGTCGAGGTGGACTTTGCTCAGCACCAACCTTCGAGGTGGACTTTGCTCAGCATCAACTGTCGAGGTGGACTTTGCTTAGCACCAACTGTCGAGGTGGACTTTGCTCAGCATCAACTGTCGAGGTGGACTTTGCAAACAATTCAAGGGGAGGTATGACAGCAACCAGACATTTAGGACAAAGATTTCTACATTTAGTACAATTTTAGCATTTCAGCAATGGATGGGACGAAAATTTTAGTGGTTTTGGTATAAAGGACCACTTTGATGGAATGTTTATTCATGGATTTTGCATTTCAGGTTATAAATACAAGTTAGTCCCAAAATTATTGTTTGATGGAATTTGAATTTGTGGTAAATGGAGAACCACATAATTTAATCATACAAGAAAATAAATGATGATATATTAAGTCAAATAATCTCCAGAATGTGAGAGACCTTTAGCTTATGCATTGTCAAGTATCAACTGAACAGTATACATGACTAATGTCAACATTCTTGTAGATAACTTAGTTATGGTCATGTCAAAAACCTAAATGACAAAAATATAAACTAACAAAAAGGTCACTGAACTATGTTACTGTACAACAATAAAAAAAATCACAGTTTTTGTTCCTTAGATCTAAATTAACCAAGAAACATGAATAAGGTCATAATATTTCTGTACTCACCAGCTGAGGATGTATATCTTATTTGTACTTTGCCGATGAGGTCTCGTAAGAAGCAATATTTATAATTTTCCATTTATTAGAAATACTTTTCAATATGGCAACAAGTTTGATATACGAGAAAATACTCTTCTTCTACATATGTGGTATTTAATTAACAATACTATTTTCCTATTTAATTCCAGTGAATTCTTAAAGCTGTGTTAATCAGGGGGGGGGGGGTACCCTATTATAATATTTCTATCATAATTCCATCAATGTTAAGTTAACAAAGTTACCTATTTTCGAGGGCTTTTTTCAGCTGTTAGGCTGCTCAAAAACCCTTCGACATTCTAACTTCCCCTGGTCATTGGGCTACCTATGGAAACCTCCCTGGGGAGACAATTTCTCTCCTGCGGGTGTGGCAGTCAACATTGATCTGCATCGCCCAGGAATAGACACTGCCCTCACAGGTACCATTTTACACCATATTTGGAGTACTGGAGCATGTGGGTCTTGCTCAGAGAAATTAAATAGTGGTCCAGAGGGGGGTTGAACCCGAAGCATGCATCCTACCTCTCGGCCACCGCTCCCTAATGTAAGCCAGGAACCAGAAAAGTTAACATTACTATCATCAAGTACTTACTGTATCGCTTGGGTCCATCTTCTAAACAGAAAGATAATGTAAGGGTGGCTTCATCCTCGAAGAATTCCGTGGCAAAAGCATCCCACCATAGATTGTCACTGTCCTGTAAATAGAAGAACGCAAACAATTAAAATAAACTCAAGACAATTCACATGCTAACACTATCAAACATAAACATAATCCCTAACAGATCTGCATAAGTTTGACTGTTTTCCATAATTTCCACTTAAACCTGAAAAAAATGAACAATCAAATTGACATCATGCTAAAGAAGTAGTTTCAATTGGTAAACGAAAATGGAGAAAAATATTGGATGTTACTAACTTGCTTATATCAATCAAAACATCTTTTTAAATCTACAGGGGTTCTACTGAGGCATAATGCCCAATCCTGGAAACAAGACGCAAGTTTATAACGGTTGCCAGCCAAGCATGTACATACCCTGCAACAAAACCCTGTCTAAAACCTTTCCCCTGTGAAAAAAAATTCATGAGTTCATGAACACTTCATGAACTTCATGAAGTGTTCATGAACAGACAAATAATGTTCATGAACTTTCATGTTCATGAACTCCATGTTCATGAAGTCTCTGTCAGGTTCATGAACAAGATTTCATGAACTTCAAAGTTCATGAATTATTTATGTAACTTTCATGAACTTCAAAGTTCATGAATTATTCATGAACTTTGAAGTTCATGAACTATTCACAAGATTTGACCTATTGACCTAGTTTTTGACCCCAAATGACCCAGTTTTGAACTTTGCCTCTGTGACTTTGACCCAAAGGAATATTACTGAGAAATTATTTTAAAATCAGGTAACAAATAAGAGGCTTTGTCAATGGGGCTAAAATTTGGGCCTACTTTTATAGGCCCTCATATTTCCTGAACGTGTCTCACAGTAAACAACCACTGATGGCAGCACATGGTTTATCTTCTGTTAGAAAAAATTTGTTTTTGTTTTTCCTGTTTTTATGATGGTGAAATAAATGAACAAAACACCCAAAAGGTAAAATTTATTTGTGGTCAACTTTAATACTTGTTGTTTTAAATTTATGATGCATTAAATCAACAGCAATGCATGTTCCATTTTGTACTTGAAACTTTCAATATTTCGGACAATTTTTTCGGATAATGTACTTTGTTTGTACCGAATGATACTTTGATTGTACTTTAAATTTACTTCTGTTTTACTGTTTAATAATGTATTGATATTTTAACTATTATCAAAATGCACAGCATGGCTTTATATACATTTGAGTTTGGGCAGATTATCAAAGGGATGTTAAAGCTACTTGAATTATTAAAATTGAACAATGTGTAGGAAAAAAAGGAAAAGAAATAAAAAAAGATTTGTGTCATTGCCCCTGCGAAAGTTTCAAGAGCAGTTCAAGAAAAGTTCTTGCACTGTCCAAGAACAGTGTTCATGAATTGTACATGAACTGCTCTTAAAGAGTTCAAGAACTGTTCAAGTGCATTTTAAGAAAAAATGGCCGCTTCAGGAATCTTCAGTTCATGAACTTATTCATGATGAATAAGTTCATGAACTTATTCATGAATAAGTTCATGAAAGAGAGATTGGGGTTTCATGAACTGGAGATTCATGAAGCGGCCATTTGTCCTTCATGAACAGTTCATGAATTTGTTCATGAACAAGATCATGAATATTTCATGAACAGTTCTTGATTTTTTCACAGGGGTTGTTCTCTCACGCTAATATTCAGCAAAAGAAATTTAAATGACCATAATCCATTACTGTAACAATACTAGGGGAGCGGTGGCCTAGAGGTAGTGCGTGCGCTTTGGGTTCGATCCCCCTCTGGACCACTGGTCAATTTCTTTGAGCAAAACCCACATGCTGCACTGTGGTGTAAAATGGTATCTGCGACCGCAGTGTCTATTCCTGGGCGCCGCAGATCGATGTTGGCTGCCACACCCACAGGAGAGAAATAGTCTCCCCAGGGAGACACGAGTGTAGGTAGCCCAATGACCAGGGGAGTTTAACTGTCAAAGGGTGCTTAAGCGGCCTAACAGCTGAAAAGAGCCCTAGAAAATTGGTAAATTAACTTATTTTTTCTTACATTTTCTTCAAATCACTTTTAGTTTCTGCAGAAATGTTCATTCTTTCCAGTGCAGCAAATTCAGTAATTGTAGAATCCCTATTTTATCAACATCTCCCCATAATCAGAAAATATCGAAATAACAAAAGTCCTAAAATATTTGGATCATCCCTGACTTAATATACTAAAGCCAAATGAAGATGAAAATAGACAAAATATTTTTCTGAACAGTCCTTTTACAAACTACAAAAGCTACGAGGAAGCATCGTAAAAGCCGTGTTACTGTGTTAGCGCTTCTATCCAATGAATGCCATAAGTCTCCCTATAATTTGATCAAACTACAACTAGAGAACATGTTCAACCAATTTAACAAAAATTGCAGCAAAATTTTACACGGGAATTAGAGAGACAGTGGAAAGATTTCAATGTCGCACAGCGTAAAACAAGTAACAACCATACAACTCTGCATTTTTCTACATGTACATTGATTTTATCGAAACACGAAACACCCAACTATTGGTAACGGTAGTTATATACATGACGTTTCAGACTTTGATTTTCCACTTCCCCTTTCCGTGTTATCATAATGAAAATTGGTTTACCAATTATGTTATCCACTGAAAATAAAGATTTTTTTTTTTTTTTCATTATAATAATTATTATTAATTTTTATTTCTATTATTATCATTATTATTATTATTATTATTATTATTATCTTCAAATGTTGGCATGGCTGAGTATCATGAAACAAGATTATATCAAAATTTGACTTTGATAAAAAAATTAACCTTCTAACTGAGTCTGACTCTCAAACTGAATTCAGGGATGTCATTGCAATTGATGGAGCCATTAATATAAAATCTGGAAAATCATATGCGGTCAACCATTTTTGACAAACAAAATGCCTTAATTCAACCACAGTGTTTTTTATATTTAATTCAGTTTTTGTTAAGAAATTCCATCAAAGCAAAACATATTAAATTGACCATTACTTTGCCATTTCTCAAGATATTTTCATCAAATCACTTTTATTTTGGTCAGAAATCATGGCTCTTTCAGGATATGTAAATCCAGAAAATAACATCCCTGGCCTGTTTGAGGCATCGTCACATTGAGGTCATTGGACTGTCACAGGCCATATGACTGCAACGTTCGGACACATTGTAAGCATCTAATGATTTTTGAATTACACAATTTTTTTTCAGAACTTTTTTATACATGAACTCTTAATACAGCCTATGACCTAGTATAGGGAGCTCATCATAAACGTTATCAGTATAAAACATAAATAATTGATTTACATAATTAATTAACTTTCATTTACTTAATAAGATAACGAATATCTGTGATGTGGGAAAACTCAGGTTGAAATAAACTGTAAATTCATAACTTTTCGTGAGGATTTAATTTTCGATTTATAAGAGAAAATGTTTACCCCACTCGCGAACTGGGTGGCAATATTTAACTGCAAGATTCATAAAAGTTCCTTTTGGTTTGAAAATCATAAATATCTAACAATGCAAACTACACGTCAGAATACACAGTACTGTAAAATCGTTATTTTTCGTTGTAGATTAAATTTTGTCGTCCATCTGAATCAACCGAAAAATTAAATCCCAAACAAACAATAATTTTGAATGTTGTATCTTTTACCAAAATTCAAAATCCACGAATTAACGACCCATCGAAATGGTCTTTTTTACAAAAAAAAACATGTTTTTTCGTCCCATCGAAATTTAATGATTTTACAGAAATAAATAGGCCAAATTTGAACCTCGCAAAACATTCTGATTTTAAAGTCCCTGAACTTGCGTTATAAATAATTGGTGACCAAGCTAGTAATTATAAAAGATCAATTAATTATCAAACATATACATCTAGTTGGGATGGAAGGTAGCTCAAATTAACCATTTCATCAAGAAAATACATGTCTATACTTTCGTTTAAAAATATGACAGGATGGCATCGAAACAATTATTTAATCATGATTTGTACAATAAATGCAGATTATTGCAAATGCAAAACAATTTTTTCATGGTGGACTTTAATATGAGTCCTGGCTCCGAGGACCCCAACACATTAATTATATCAATTTAAAACAATTATACCTCAATTAAGTTTATGAATACTTAAACGTAATGAGATCAAGAACTCCCTTTTTCATGCATCAAATAAAAATAGATTAAATGCATGTTTAAATCAATTAATACAGGGGTAGGGTAGGCTACAAGTTAGAAATTCTTAAAAACCTGAAATCCTGAAAATAGCACCAAACTACAGATAAATTGGTGGGGAACCTAAGGGTAGTTACGCGTAAGTGCGTGTATTTGAGTGCTACACTTTAGGCATGTAAGAGAACCAAGGAGTCTAATACAGATTCCCAGTATGATACCCTGACTAGAAAGAGCTACTAGGCTTTCACACACAGATTCCCAGTATGATACCCTGACTAGAAAAAGCTACTAGGGTATCACACACAGATTCCCTGCATGATACCCTGACTAGAAAGAGCTACTAGGGTATCACACACAGATTCCCAGTATGATACCCTACCTGTATCCCTAGAATACTGAATATTTTTAGTTAAAATTTATGGTCACAGCAACAAATTGTTTTAAGGTGATATATATTTGCTATTTAACATTAGTGACTGAGTTAACAAGTCTAAGTCAATTTTTTTCTCCAGTTACTAGTATCTCGCAACAAGTTGTACACATAGATTTGTATAGTCGACCGAGAATTCATACAGTGACCTAAAGTTAAAGTTGCCTTTGCACACAATAAACCAGCCACCATTTTCCTTCTGTCAGGATGCTCTGTCCCATAGGTCAGGACAAATGTATTTCATAGTATTGTTTATTATTGATTCAGTATGTTTAATGTTGGTTGCCATTACATAATAAGGGTAACCCCTTAGCATTCAAGGAAAAATAATGTGACTGAATTGTCGAATTTTGTATAGTCTTAGTTAAGTTTTCGTACCAGTTAGTCAAAGCATTACGCATCACATTATTCTACCTTGAACACGGGACAGCTTTCCTCGACTGTATTCCAACCTACCCTTCCACAAGAAACCAGTACCTTCTCCACATGTGGAGGAAAATCAACAAAATGTCAAATTTTCACAGAAGGGTCACTATGACCTGCGGTGACCTAGGCCATGACTGAGTTTCGTTTTATAATTTATTTATACTTTTTAATATGTCATTCTACATACAGGTTGTACTATAATGCCATAATAGCTTCAGAAAACTGGTGTTATTATAACTAGGTTCCATTCAGACTCAAGCAGGTTGGAATTTATTACTAAATTCGCCAGAGAAACTTACAGAAGCCCTTTAAACTATGGGCTGAATAAAGACAACGTACCTTACCGGCTCCCATATAGGCCGATTAAGGACAAACTATTAAAGACAGGCTCTTCACTCTTCGTAAAATCATACAGACTCACAGTGACTAAAAGCATCTATACACGGATGTCCTAAATTACTGGATCGTGTATTTATTTATGCTTTATATTACAGAACACCAAGCTGAAACAAAGCACTTAGCATAACAAAGAATGAAAGATTTCCTTCAGCTAAATACTAACAAGTTATGTGGTGAAAACACAGGGAGAGGAGAAAACATAGACTGGGTCTATACACTAGACAAGAACTAAACCTCTGCAGCAAGGCTGTATCTCACAATATAATGTATAGAAACATACAACCTTGTTGCGCCAAATGGACAGTGTGTATAAATACTAGTATAGATACACCAGTATACCTCCGTTTCCCCTTACCCTACAATTTACATAGGCCATGATGTCAAGTTATTTAGACCATAGTTTGTATGCAGGTAAATAATATACCTGTATGGGGAAGTCAAGTGTACAGTTCAATACTGGATACAATGTACAGTAAGCATAGTAAAGGCCGGTTTTTAACCCTCTGGCACAGGACATGAAAATAAAATTACATGTAACTGACCCAAATAATGTATCAGAATGGCTGTATATAATATAAATACCATAAAATTGTAAGAAATTGAGTGTAGAGAAGGAAGTTTTGTATAAAACTTCAGCAGAATATTCTAATCCAGCCATGTTGAGAGAACATAACACAGCAAATTATTGATATATACACTAAAGCAGTACACATCAAAATCAGGAGGGTCGTTAACACAGTAAAAGGATTTCCAATTCCTAACAAACAAAATTTTCAACTATCAAAATCATGAGTATCTATTAACAAGAGGGCCATGATGGCCCTATATCGCTCACCTGATTATAAATGAAGCCCTGCACAATTTACACTAACAAAGGTAGAGCGTAAATATAGAAACTGGTGACCCCCGAGGCAGGGTCAATTTTGACCTCAGGGGCATAATTTGAACAATCTTGGTAGGGGACCACTAGATGATGCTACATACCATATATCAAAGCTCTAGGCATTGTAGTTATAGAGAAGAAGATTTTTATATGTTTTCCCTATATAAGTCTATGTAAAACGGTGACCCCCGGGGCGGGGCCAATTTTGACCTCAGGGGCATAATATGAACAATCTTTGTAGGGGACCACTAGATGATGCTACATACTAAATATCAAAGCTCTAGGCATTGTAGTTTTAGAGAAGAAGATTTTTATATGTTTTCCCTATATAAGTCTATGTAAAACGGTAACCCCCGGGGCGGGGCCAATTTTGACCTCAGGGGCATAATATGAACAATCTTGGTAGGGGACCACTAGATGATGCTACATACCAAATATCAAAGCTCTAGGCATTGTAGTTTTAGAGTAGAAGATTTTTATATGTTTTCCCTATATAAGTCTATGTAAAACGGTGACCCCCGGGGCGGGGCCAATTGTGACCCCAGGGGCATAATTTGAACAATCTTGGTAGGGGACCACTAGATGATGCTACATACCAAATATCAAAGCTGTAGGCATTGTAGTTTTAGAGAAGAAGATTTTTATATGTTTTCCCTATATAAGTCTATGTAAAACGGTGACCCCCGGGCCGGGGCCAATTTTGACCCCAGGGCCATAATTTGAGCAATCTTGGTAGGGGATCACTAGATGATGCTACATACCAAATATCAAAGCTGTAGGCATTGTAGTTTTAAAGGAGAAGATTTTTATATGTTTTCCCTATATAAGTCTATGTAAAACGGTGACCCCCGGGGCGGGGCCAATTTTGACCCCAGAGCCATAATTTGAACAATCTTGGTAGGGGACCACTAGATGATGCTACATACCAAATATCAAAGCTCTAGGCATTGTAGTTTTAGAGAAGAAGATTTTTATATGTTTTCCCTATATAAGTCTATGTAAAACGATTAGTAAGGTTGCATAAGACTATAATTACAGCTTAATAATTGTTTAATAGTTTGTAAACATACAATCACTGTAAACGATGATAACCCTAATATCCACATTCTGCATTTAATTTAAATTAAAGCCTCAAAGCTGCTAACAAGTACACATTTCGTAGTTCTACAACTAAAATATAGTAAGAGAGACAACTCTTACATGATCACAACCAGTATAATTACAGAGTACACTCCCTTTGATTAAATGAAAAACAAGGTTTTTCTATTACTTGACCTAGTAGCCTAATTTTTGACCTCAGATGACCCAATATCGAACTTGACCTAGATTTTGTTAAGATGATCATTGTGACCAAGTTTCATAAAGATTAGGCCAAAATTGTGACCGCTAGAAAGGACACAACCCAATTGTTGACGGACGGACGGACGGACGACGGACGAAGAGTGATCACAAAAGCTCACTCTGTCACTTTGTGACAGGTGAGCTAAAAAGTAAAGGGATTTCCAATTCCTAACAAGAGATTTTTTCAACTATCAAAATCATGAGGATCGTATACACAGTAAAGGGATTCCAATTCCTAACAAGAAATTTCTTATACACAGTAAAGGGATTCCAATTCCTAACAAGAAATTTCTTTCAACAATCAAAATCATGAGGGTCATTTACACAGTAAAAAGAATTCCAATTCCTGAACTATTAAAATAACAACAGCTAGGGCCATCTATTAATTAAATAAGTACTGGCCTGACAAATTGGCTCACCTGGGTAATCAGAGTTTGCTGCCATTCTCAGTGGCCCAACTCAATGCCAAACTAGCAAAATTTTTATCGCTGCACATAGACAACCATTTGAGTGAATAATGCTGCATGAACGACTCTCAAGACCAAATTTTCAGTTAATGCATACAGTTTAAAGCACTGTTACTGCATGGACAACCTTATTTACATGCACAATTAATGAATGTATAATATCGAACATGCCACCCTCGATACCAAATTCAGATGGTTACAATAAATAAAGCTTTATGAACAACCCTTAATACCAAATTCAGATGGTTACAATAAATAAAGCTTTATGAACAACCCTTAATACCAAATTCAGATGGTTACAATAAAAAATACTTCAGGAACACCCCTCAATACCAAATTCAGATGGTTACAGTAAATAATGCGTCATGAACAACCCTCAATACTAAATTCAGATGGTTACAATAAATAATGCTTCATGAACGACCCTCAATACCAAATTCAGATGGTCACAATAAATAATGCTTCATGAACAACCCTCAATATCAAATTCAGATGGTCACAATAAATAATGCTTCATACACAACCCTCAATACCAAATTCAGATGGTCACAATAAATAATACTTCATGAACAACCCTCAATACCAAACTTAGATGGTTACAATAAATAATGCATCAAGAACAACCCTCAATACCAAATTCAGATGGTTACAATGAATAATGTGTAGTTGTGTTGTGATGTTTCTGTTTTCTGTGCTCAGCTGGTTTAAGTTTAGTGCTGCCTTCCCTGTCCGATTTCTTCATTCCCTTTTTCTTGAACAACCCTCAATCTTAAACTTTCGTTCAAATAAACATTTACAGTTTAGTTACTACACATGAATGAATAGTTAGTGACCAACCCCTCTAGGCATAAGACAATAAACAAGTTTGTCCCAAGGTTGAAACATCCTGCAGGAATGCTAGCCTACTTTATTGATTTACTTGACTATGGTGTTCAAATGTAACAGTCAGTATCAGTCTTGAGTTCAACATTATGAAGCTACGACTGACACATTGATAATCAATTGTCATCAAGCTTAATACATGCAGAATACATTGACAACTTTCGCTCAGGCTCTACAGCTCTACACACGTTGAATCGGTCATTCTCACCCAGAGAGAGCTCAGATAGACTCGGCCACTTCTGTAGAAGACTTCTAAGTGATATTCTGTGCAATATGTATTTAACTAAAACACACATATAATGTATAATGTACCAGAGCATGCAGTGAAAACCGGAATCATGGAAAAGACGAAGAGTTTTTGCCGCGATTTTACGCTTTAATCAATATCAAACAGCATGTTAAATTCTATGCAAGAGTCATGCAGATAAACATGTACTCAGTGGAGTTCCAATATATTCAAGCAAATATACTCAAGTTTCAATATGAATATCCAAGTTGACCATCAACTTCAAATATAGGTATAAGGTACCTTCAATCAAATTTTCATATAAACCAGTCAATGTCAGCCAAAAAAATCAAAGTCATAGTTAATGCGTTACTGCCTGCTGTTATGATGTTCAGCTTAGTTAAAATGCCTAGTGTCCGTTTCCTTAAAGAAGCAAAGTCCTACCAAGAGCGCCTTCAATTAGTTACCACCTGTTCAACAAAAATATAGAAGGCATGAATTGCCTCCCATTGAAAGTGCTATATAGCACTTTGCTTAGGCAAGTGACAAGCAAACGAATAAGATTGTGTCAAATATTGTTCTATTGTTAAATCCAGGATATCAAATTTCAAATGACCATAACTCAGTCAAAACCTAGTACTTTTTCATCAAATAACTCACAAACTATGGCACATTGAACCTCAAGCTGACTGGCCCAACAAATTTCAGAGTTCAAACTAGTTCCAGTAACTCATTGCACAAACTATGGCACATTGGACCTCAAGCTGACTGGCCCAACACATTTCGGAGTTCAAACTTCTGCCAGTAACCCATGGCACAAATTATAGCACATTGAACCTGCTGGCTTACTAACCCAACACATTTCAGAGTTCAGACTGCTGCCAGTAACTCATGGCACAAACTATGGCACATTGGACCTCAAGCTGACTGGCCCAACACATTTCAGAGTTCAAACTACTTCCAGTAACCCATGGCACAAATTATAGCACATTGAACCTGCTGGCTTACTAACCCAACACATTTCAGAGTTCAGACTGCTGCCAGTAACTCATGGCACAAACTATGGCACATTGAACCTGCTGGCTTACTAGCCCAACACATTTGGGAGTTCAAACTATTGCCAGTAACCCATGGCACAAACTATGGCACATTGAACCTGCTGGCTTACTAGCCCAACACATTTGGGAGTTCAAACTATTGCCAGTAACTCATGGCATAAACTATGGCACATTGAACCTGCTGGCTTACTAACCCAACACATTTCGGAGTTCAAACTATTGCCAGTAACCCATGGCACAAACTATGGCACATTGAACCTGCTGGCTTACTAACCCAACAGATTTCGGAGTTCAAACTTCTGCCAGTAACTCATGGCACAAACTATGGCACAGTGAGCCTCAAGCTGGCTTACTAACCCAACACATTTCGGAGTTCAAACTTCTGCCAGTAAACCATGGCAAAAACTATGGCACAGTGAGCCTCAAGCTGACTGTTATGTTGGCCCATAGTTTCTTCCAGAGCCTCAAGCAATAACAAGTTTATAAAGAGTAAACATCATATTGAGATAGGGCAGTTTTACACAGACCCAATATTTCAAACCATCGATAGGACAGTTTTACACAGACACAATATTTCAAACCATCGAAAGGACAGTTTTACACAAACACCCAATATTTCAAACCACTGATAGGACAGTTTTACACAGACCCGATATTTCAAACCATTGATAGTGCAGTTTTACACAGACCCAATATTTCAAACCATTGATTACTGATGATAGTAGAGTAGAGTAAACACTACCAGGGAAAGTGGATCAACCAACTTGTGTTCAAATTGAACATTATCTATATATGCAGTCTTTCACAGATAATATCAGTGTAAACAAAGGGCATTATGTGACTTAATGGTTCACGTCCCTACTTGTTACAATACCAGCTGGCCCAGCCATATTTAACCTAAGGTATTGAACCATTTTAACTTATATAAGGTGCTCAGTTTAAGCCCTCTTCATGTTTCTGAAGATTGTCCCTGCCACTGTGGTTAGTTAAACTGTTCCATCCCTTCATTCAACACTCTGCTATTGCTTCATAATGCTCTGGTCCAAAAGGTTCCAGTTGTTGCAACAAAAACTAACTCAACTACTTTTCAGGCATTTGAGTCGATTTCCACCTATTAAACATCGACCTTCTAGAAAAATATTGCATACGGTACATAGACCAGTCATACTTGATTTGGGCATCAAATAAGTCTCGTTAAAATCAGTCAAGCATTTGATATGTATGGCTGCTTTTTTACTTTGAGTTGATAGATTTTTTTACTCCAGTTCTTAGTAAAAAAGATATTTTACTCCAGTTCTTAGTAAAAAAGATTTTTTACTCCAGTTCTTAGTAAAAAAGATTTTTTACTCCTCCAGTTCTTAGTAAAAAAGATTTTTTACTCCAGTTCTTAGGCCACAACAAATTGATCATGCGTTCGTCGGGAGCGCCCGCTCCTGATTTTTCCAAAATGAAAAATAAATATTAAAATTTAAATTATTACGCCCGCACCTGAGAAAACCACGCGCATGTGATTATTTTCCTACATTTTTGTATTATTTTGCCGCTAGCATCAATATTTACAAATTACGAAAAATAAAGCCAACTTGTTTATGATTTTTCACTGTTACTACAGAATATGTTCTGGGAAAGCGCGCTCTGCTGAGGATGTTAGTTACTCGATTAATTTTAGCAGTTAATTGTTGCACACAAAAATCGTGTAACTTTTTACGATGCGAGCGTCTGGTGAAATGATTCCTGATTCTGCCCTTTACAAAAAACACGCATAAGTGTATACACGTAGTAAAATGGGAAGAATTGCGATTGCGGAATGAACCAACGAGCATATCTAGATATGTTTGTATTCATTATTATTACTAGTATTCCGTACTACCGACGAAATCATGAATTGTCACCCATTTTCGCGACAATGACGTCTCGTTCGTACATGGTCCGTGTATGTGGTATTTACAGTTTTATGCGTCCCGGACACGCAACGCACCTGTTAATAAGTTTCTATACTGTATCCTACATAATTTCATCAGGGATTTTAAATACTGGACATAGAAAAAACTTCAGAAGGTCCTACTTTCATCAAAGAGTTCAAAATATTTGATAAAACATAGTTTGCTCTAATTATTGCACCAAATGCTGTACTTTTCAGTCACTTGCTAAAACTCCAGCTAGATCTATTACAACTGGATAAATCACAGCTTATGTAAGATTACATGCTGCAATTCTCAACAACCGTAATAACATTTTACCAAGGTGGTCGAGTGGTATTTAAAGATGCTTAACTCCTGATCGAGAGGTCGCGGGTTAGATTCCCGGCCGTGACACTTGGTCATTTTTAGAAACGCTTTTTAGTGTTTCCCAACCAGCTAGAGATGATCCTGGTTGGAAAATCAGAGGTAGTCTTGTCTGTATCGGTGCTTTACACCGGGCACATTAAAGAACCAAGGAATTTATTCGAAACGAGCTATTATAATTTGCGATAATGCCCCAGAGTGGGCCCTGCAAATTACATGGAAGAAAGAAAGGACCTTGTATATCCCTAAGGGAAGTGTCCTTAATGTGGGGCTAGATCCTATGACGGTAACCTTGCATAGCATTATGCATCAGTGCGCTACTAACAGTGCTAAATAAACAGCCGCCTGAGCATGATGTATCACTACAAGAACAAAACTGTACATGGTGATCATTGACTAGCTTGATGCTTAGTTGATTTGAATCTTTAACCACTAGTCACTCAGTGCATTTGTGTTCATTATAATTTATATGTATGTGACAATGTCTGCTCACAATTACCTTGAATACATGTATTCTGGTAAAATAATTTGATAAATCCTACACAACATAACAAGAAATGTATAGCAATCATTTATTTGGCCTCATTTCTTTTTAAAGCTATTGTAATAGACACTATTTCCTAACAAGAGGGTCCAAAGGGCCCTGGGTCGCTCACCTGTTTGGCCTAGTGACCTAGATTTAGGCCCAAATGACACAGTATCTAACTTGACCTAGATTTTATAGAGATAAACATTGTGACCAAGTTTCATAAAGATAGAGTCAAAATTGTGACCTCTAGTGTGTTCACAAGATTTTTCAATGATTTGGCCTCATGACCTAGTTTTTGACCCCATATGATCCAATATCGAACTTGACCTAAATTTTATAATGATGATCATTGTGATCAAGTTTCATAAAGATAAGGTCAAAATTGTGACCTCTAGTGTGTTCACAAGCTTTTTCAATGATTTGGCCTTCAAAGGCTTGTGACCTAGTTTTTGACCCCGGATGACCCAATATCGAACTTGACGTAGATTTTATAGAGATGATCATTGTGATCAATTTTCATAAAGATTAGTCTCAAATTGTGACCTCTAGTGTGTTCACAAGCTTTTTCAATGATTTGGCCTTGTGACCTAGTTTTTGACCCCAGATGACCCAATATCGAACTTGACCTAGATTTTATAGAGATGATCATTGTGATCAATTTTCATAAAGATTAGTCACAAATTGTGACCTCTAATGTGTTCACAAGGTTTTTCAATGATTTGGCCTCGTGACCTAGTTTTTGACCCCAGATGACCCAATATCGAACTTGACCTAGATTTTACAGAGATCATCATTGTGATCAAGTTTCATAAAGATTAGGCTCAAATTGTGACCTCTAATGTGTTCACAAGGTTTTCCTTTGATTTGACCTAGTGACCTAGTTTTTGACCCCAGATGACCCAATATCGAACTTGACCTAGATTTTACGGAGATGATCATTGTGATAAAGTTTCATAATGATCAGGCTAAATTTGTGACCTCTAGTGAGTTCACAAGGTTTTCCTTTGATTTGGCCTAGTGACCTAGTTTTTGACCCCGGATGACCCAATATCGAACTTGACCTAGATTTTATAGAGATAATCATTGTGATCAAGTTTCATAAAGATAAGGCTCAAATTGTGACCTCTAATGTGTTCACAAGGTTTTCCTTTGATTTGACCTATTGACCTAGTTTTTGACCCCAGATGACCCAATATCGAACTTGACCTAGATTTTATAGAGATGATCATTGTGATCAATTTTCATAAAGATTAGGCTCAAATTGTGACCTCTAATGTGTTCACAAGGTTTTCCTTTGATTTGACCTAGTGACCTAGTTTTTGACCCCAGATGACCCAATATCGAACTTGACCTAGATTTTACAGAGATGATCATTGTGATCAATTTTCATAAAGATTAGGCTCAAATTGTGACCTCTAATGTGTTCACAAGGTTTTCCTTTGATTTGACCTAGTGACCTAGTTTTTGACCCCAGATGACCCAATATCGAACTTGGCCTAGATTGTACAGAGATGATCATTGTGATCAAGTTTCATAAAGATTAGGCTCAAATTGTGACCTCTAATGTGTTCACAAGGTTTTCCTTTGATTTGACCTAGTGACCTAGTTTTTGACCCCAGATGACCCAATATCGAACTTGACCTAGATTTTATGGAGATGATCATTGTGATCAAGTTTCATAATGATCAGGCTAAATTTGTGACCTCTAGTGTGTTCACAAGCAATTGTGAACGGACGACGGACGACGGACGACGGACGGACGGACGACGGACGACGGACGAAGAGCGATCACAAAAGCTCACCTTGTCACTTTGTGACAGGTGAGCTAAAAATGGGTGCATCAGAAATGAATAGGGCACTTTTGCTCCTTCACGCGCTTTCAAAAATGGCATTTTCAAAAATAAATTTATAAAATTTTATTTCGCTCCTTCGCTCGCTCTCAATTACGGGCCTTTCAAAAATAAATATTTAAATTTATATTTCGCTCGCTCGCCCCTAAGTTTTCCCAAAAAAATCCGTAGAACCAAAAATTAATTTGGTGTGGCCTAAGTAAAAAAGATTTTTTACTCCAGTTCTTAGTAAAAAAGATTTTTTACTCCAGTTCTTAGTAAAAAAGATTTTTTTACTCCAGTTCTTATTAAAAGAGATTTTTTTACTCCAGTTCTTAGTAAAAAAGATTTTTTACTCCACTTCTTAGTAAAAAAGATTTTTTACTCCACTTCTTAGTAAAAAAGATTTTTTTACTCCAGTTCTTAGTAAAAAAGATTTTTTACTCCAGTTCTTAGTAAAAAAGATTTTTTACTTCAGTTCTTAGTAAAAAAGTATGTGACATACCAAACAGTATTTCCACACTATATAACAAAACTAACAAATTTCACCAACATTTTCACAACCAAACAAGACATACACCAACATTTTCACAACCAAACAAGACATACACCAACATTTTCACAACCAAACAAGACATACACCAACATTTTCACAACCAAACAAGACATACACCAACATTTTCACAACCAAACAAGACATACACCAACATTTTCACAACCAAACAAGACATACACCAACATTTTCACAACCAGAGGAGACATACACCTATTTGGTATAAATAAAGTCAAACAGAAAATTTCCCATCTTCAAAGGTCATAAAACATTTTTTGTAATAAATCAATTATTTAATTAAGCCCTAACAAAAGTAACACAACTACTTTACATAGTACACCAAAATGTGGTAATTATTACCAATTAAGCCAGGGAAACCTTTGCTACTCTCAAAATAGGCTTTGTCTTTGTCTGCATCTAGAGCCACAGGTTATTGTATCATTGAAAACGAAAAAAAAAAAAATTTATAGAAAAAGATAGATTTTCAAAAAAAGTTTTCCTTTTTTTTCGTTTTCAACGATACAGTTACCTGTGTCTAGAACAAGACATTCACATCAAAGATGACTATTACCACACAACGTCAACACAAAGCATCAGCTAGTTATTTCTGTAATCACTAAAGTATCAACAGGACAAAATTCAAAATCGGGAAAATCGTAATCAAAATCGGGAAAATTGAAATCAAAATCAGGAAAATCGTAATCAAAATCGGGAAAATCGTAAGCGGCTAAACATATTTGTTTTCAAACAAGAGACCTTGAATGACATTATTTCCATAGTAAACTCAGTTTTTATAAAAGAAAATCTTTCGGACAAGATTAAACTACCATCACTAGGCCATTAATTTCTAGAGATATTTCCACTTAATAACTTTTATTTTTGGACAGAATTCATTGCTCTCTCAGGAATGATAAATCATAAATTCCAGATAAATCAGGAAAACTGACACCCCTGCAGAACTCTTGGACTCAATCTTACACAATATGACAAGGTTGGAGAAGCTCGGTGTTGTTGTTTGAAATCAATAACAAATTCTAAACACAACAGAAATCTGAAACAATTGAAACAAAGTTTTATAAATGTGACAACATTCGACTGAAACTCATGAAAACTTTGATTCTCCAAAGTCCTATCAGGTTTGTTATTTTGAAATTCAATGCATTATTATGGTATAGCTTGGAAAATTTGACCTGATCCTTGCCTTTATGCATGAATATATTACAAGTTTCATGCTTTGAATATATCAATTTCCGCCAGCAAATCGTGCATTATATCGGTATTTCAGATTTGTGTTTGCATTACACCTTGAGCGTCTTCATGATAGTCCCCCGATTATGAAAACATACAACTGGCTTATAAATATACCTGAGTAGACAAGATATCGACTGTTAAATTATGCAAACTTAAACGACAAGATTACGTTGAATTCTCCAAGCTATACAATAATGAAATGTATGTAGAATAATAAGCTGCCGTACAATTCCTCGACGTTACAATTCCTCGACGTTACGTGATACTCAATAGATCTAAATATTTTTTTATATAGCTGTGACTGCACCTTTAATTAAAGAATGTAATTACTGTAAACCAATAAATTATTTTGCGAAGTTTAGTAGCCACGATAAGTGATAAAAACATTAATGTGGACATTGCGAAGACTTGAAAACGCTAAAACTTGTAGTCACAAATATGCCGAAGATTGGCAAAACGCGAAATTTGTATTTGCGAAAGAAAATTGGTTTACAGTATACTATCAGTATATACCCAAATGTTACGGCTCAGCAATCCCAATCTACTTTTTGAAACTAAGTGAGGCATTCATCAGTACAGTCTGTTCCAAGTTAATTGATAACGGTTATAAACATAACCTCGTCCGTCAGGTAAACAATGCTTTTCTGGGTTTAACCGGGCGATACTGAATATAAATCTGGCAATTCTTTCAAATGGGATTGTTCCCTAATTAGTATTGTACTTATTGACCAATGACTGTACATTGACATAAAACCTTATGAACATTCCTTGTTTTGTCAACACTATACCATCCTTGCTAAATGTACATACTATAGGGAAAATAAACAAGGTCAAGATGTGAATGCGATATCTACAACTAGAATTACGTCTGCAGAAAATACGTAGAGTTTGACAATTTCTCCAACGATTCCTCTCCCACATGGCGCCATTTTCCCCATACATTAACACTATACGCATTGCTAAATGGAACAAGATTCTGCATCAACTGTAATGCTCTTAAGTTGACGCTTTCAGCTATAACATATCCTAAATCTTAAGAGGAGAATTCACAGAGCCGAAGAAAAATTTCAAAATTTGAACAAGAAGACAAATTATTCTGTGGAACTACTCAAACCTGAAAAACATGTTTTTTTAACTACCGTAAAATCATTGAATTTCAATAGGACAAAATTTCATGTTTTTTTCGTGAAATAGACAATTTTGCGGGGATGTAATTTCAAGGATACATCATTCACTATGTAAGTCATATATAGCTTGGCCAATTTGACATGAGCCTGACCTATTGATTAGCATAATTTAACGGTTGATATATTATCTACGTTTACAACACCGATTGTATGTTTTCATAATCGGGGCGTATCAGGAAGACATTCAAGATGTAATACAAACACAAATCTGAAATACCGAAATTGCACGATTTGCTTGCAGAAATTGATATATTCAAAGCAAGAACCTTGAAATATATTCTTGCATAAAGGTCATGCTCAGGTCAAAATAGCCAAGCTATACTATAAAATCATTTATATTTGTGGTGGATTTATTTTCCTGGTTGATGTCATCTAATCATTCACCAAATCAACGAAATTATATCCCTCATGAATATTAATGATTTTACAGTATTTGAAAAAACAACCAGCTGAAATCTGCTATCACACAAAACTTACATCATTATTTTAGTTTAATAGTGTCATTTCTGAACTTTCAAAAGTGAGTCTAAGAGTTTTAGACATTATTATACTATATATCCATGGCTGAATCAAGTCAACTGGGAAATTTACACTTGAGTCGCACACATTTGCCAATCACCATTCAAAACATTGAAAGCATTCAACTTACATATTAATATTATGTCGTAAATTTAATTAGAAATTATACTTAAGTTTTCCATTAAGGGTTCATCATTTATTGAAAATGGACAAACAGCTACGCCCCAGATCAATAGAAATATATAGGGAAAATAACTCACGAAGAAGTCGGAAATGTATATTGATACCTTAGCTACAAAGTTCCAAAAGAATTCCTCTAAAATGAGAAAAAAAACATTTTTCATGTAAATCAAACCGGAAGTGCATGAAATTTGTAAATATCGCATACCTGGTGGACATAAATCTTGCTGTTTTGACCGTTGCACTCAAATTTGCTTCAAAATACTGTAAGACTTTGTAGATTAGTGCTTAAATAAACGAAGCACAGTACAATTATCTAGTATATTATCCCCAGTTTTGTGAACGGACCCACGTAAGATTATTCTCAATATTTTACCATTTTCTTTATCAGTTTTTATAAGGAGTTAATTAATCCACCAAATAGCTCATTAGCTCAGTCGGCTAAGTCACATACATGTTCATCAGTTAGTTGAACCAATGGTTGGTGGTTCAAATCTTGTGTAAGCGTTAGGCAATTTTATTTTTTCCTTGAATTATAATTTAGTTATTTTAATTATTAAATGCTATTTAGACAAAACTAATGTAAAATCAGATATCATATAGCATAATTGAATGGCTTGATTAGTCATGTACACTGCTTATCTCGATTTTGTGTTGCAAATCTTTGAAACGATAAACCCTTAAGTTAAACAATTCATGGAATATGCGTTTTACACAGATGGTGTTATAAATCAGGGATTCCATTTGGCCCTTGAGTAGAGGTTTTGACCCTTGAAAGAGACGGACGGACAGCACCATTGCTATACCCCCCTTATAAATAATTGGGTGGGGGGGGGTAGCACAAAAATGTGACTTCTCGAGTGCTAACAAGGTTTTTCTGTGATATCACCTAGTGACCTAGTTTTTGACCCCAGATGACCCAGTTGTGAACTTGGCCTTGATTGTATAGCGACAAACATAGTACAGACCAAGTTTCTAAAGGATCAAGTGAAAATTGAAAGTGACAAACAGTCCGATTGTTGACGACGCACAACGCATGAGGCACATATCACAGACAAAAGGGCGATCTTAATTGCTCATGTTAAAGATTGTTGAAATCTACCTGCACAGAGAAAGAATTGATACATGTGTTATTATAACTGTTTCTATGGAGTAAACAGTTCAAATCAACCTATGAAACTATCAAGACAAGCTTAATAATACATGAACAAATTACATTTGTCACTATTAAAATGTGTAATACTGTAACAGGAACATTCAAGGCAATCAAAAGGCAACAGTAACTAAGAGTCTTGCCATGGGTTCTAAAGAACTCACCTGAGAACATGTTATTGTTGCGGAATGAGTAAATAAATTTTATGCTTTTGACCTAGTTTCCTAGTGGCACCACTGCACCAAGTTGCAAACTTAACCGTTGAACTTGATGTTGGTGGCCTATGGAAACAGTTAAATGAAACCCCTGTCCTTCCCCAAACTCGGGGAAAGACAGAGGTAGCAGGGAATAGTCTTTAGAAAGTTTTTACCTTTCCAATGTTGTACCAAGGCACTGCCCGGCGAGTGCAGGGATTTTGTTCCTCACCAAAATAAGCGTAAGAAGAGGGCCCTAGGTCGCTCACCTGTTTCTGACATTGGTCTAGATATCAGTAAGACTTACATTTCATGAAATTACATTCTGACCATGAAGATTGAAACAAAACAGTGACTTCTGGAGCGAACACTATGTTTTTCTGTGATTTTACCTAGATACCCAGTTTTATACTTCACATGATTTAGTTTTAAACTTGGCCAAGATTTCATTGAGAACAACATTCTGACCAAGTTTCATGTAGATTGGATCAAACAGTGACATCTGGAGTAAACACAAGGTTTTTCTATGATTTGATCTAGTGACCTACTTTTTGACTCCACATAATCAAGTTGTGAACTTGTCTTAGATTTCATTTCTTACTAAGTTTCATGAAAATTAGATCTAAATGGTGACCTCTGGAGTGAACAAAAGGTTTTTCTAAAATTTGACATTGTGACCTAGGTTTTTACCTCACATAGCCCTATTTTGAACTTGGCCTAGATTTTAGTTGTAACAATATTCTGACCAGGTTTCATGAAGATTTGATAAAATCGTTGACATCTGGAGCGAATAGAAGGTTTTGAAATAGTGATCTATTTTTTTTACCTCACATGACCTAGTTTAGAACTTGGCCTAGATTTCATGGAGAACAACATTCTGACCACGTTTCAGGAAGATTTGATCATAAGTGTGACCTTTCTAGTGAACACAAGGTTTTTCTATGATTTGACCTAATGACCTAGTTTTTCACCTAACATGACCTAGTTTTGAACTAGGCCTAGATTTCATAGAGAACAACATTCTGGCAAAGTGTCATGACTATTGAAACAAAAGGGTGACATCAGGAGTAAACACAAGGTTTTTCTCAGATTTGACCCAGTTACCTAGTTTTTTACCTCACATGACCTAGTTTTGAACAAGGCCTCGATTGCATAGAGAACAACATTCTGGCAAAGTGTCATGACTATTGGAACAAAAGGGTGACATCTGGAGTAAACACAAGGTTTTTCTAAGATTTGACCCAGTTACCTAGTTTTATACCTCACATGACCTAGTTTTGAACAAGGCCTAGATTGCATAGAGAACAACATTCTGGCAAAGTGTCATGACTATTGGAACAAAAGGGTGACATCTGGAGTAAACACAAGGTTTTTCTAACATTTGACCCAGTTACCTAGTTTTTGACCTCACATGACCTAGTTTTGAACAAGGCCTAGATTTCATAGAGAACAACATTCTGGCAAAGTGTCATGACTATTGGAACAAAAGGGTGACATCTGGAGTAAACACAAGGTTTTTCTAAGATTTGACCCAGTTACCTAGTTTTTGACCTCACATGACCTAGTTTTTAACTTTGCCTAGATTTCATAGAGAACAACATTCAAGTTTCATGAAGATTGGATCTAAAGTGCACACAATCAAATGTTTGACAGACGATGGACGGACGAAGAGTGATCACAAAAGTGATCAAAAATTACAGCCATGACTATATATTTTCCTGTTTTAGGGCAGATATAAGAAATAATGGTCAATGCATGACAAAATTTATAATCTGGACAAGCTTCAATTAGAACTTTGTCCATCAATTGTGACCTTGACCTTAGAGATAGCAACCTGCAGTCCTGCATAGCACTTGGCCTCATGGAGTTGAACATTTATGCCAAATAAAAGAAAGATAGTAAGTCAATGAATGACAAAGTTATGGTCCGGAGAAGCTTCAATTTGATCTTTGACCTCCAGTTGTGACCTTGACCTTTGAGATAGAACCCTGGTGGTAGGAAATGGCATGCCTCCTCATGGAAGTGAACATGCATGCCAAATATGAGGACTCTATGTCTAGTACGGGTAGTGTGTCAGTAGACAGTGGACCTTACCAGGGACTCTAGGTCCAGGGTTGACTGGCACTATGGGTAGTGTGTCAGTAGACAGTGGACCTTACCAGGGACTCTAGGTCCAGGTTGGACTGACACTATGGGTAGTGCGTCAATAGACAGTGGACCTTACCAGGGACTCTATGTCCAGGTTGGACTGACAGTATGGGTAGTGCGTCAGTAGACAGTGGACCTTACCAGGGACTCTAGGTTTGACTGACAGTATGGGTAGTGTGTCAGTAGACAGTGGACCTTACCAGGGACTCTAGGTTTGACTGACAGTATGGGTAGTGTGTCAGTAGACAGTGGACCTAACCAGGGACTCTAGGTTTGACTGACAGTATGGGTAGTGTGTCAGTAGACAGTGGACCTTACCAGGGACTCTAGGTCCAGGGTTGACTGACAGTATGGGTAGTGTGTCAGTAGACAGTGGACCTTACCAGGGACTCTAGGTCCAGGTTTGACTGACAGTATGGGTAGTGTGTCAGTAGACAGTGGACCTTACCAGGGACTCTAGGTCCAGGTTTGACTGACAGTATGGGTAGTGTGTCAGTAGACAGTGGACCTTACCAGGGACTCTAGAGTTGACTGACAGTATGGGTAGTGTGTCAGTAGACAGTGGACCTTACCAGGGACTCTAGGTCCAGGTTTGACTTACAGTATGGGTAGTGTGTCAGTAGACAGTGGACCTTACCAGGGACTCTAGGTCTAGGGTTGGACTGACACTATGGGTAGTGTGTCAGTAGACAGTGGACCTTACCAGGGACTCATGGTCCAGGGTTGACAGACAGTATGGGTAGTGCGTCAATAGACAGTGGACCTTACCAGGGACTCTAGGTCCAGGTTTGACTGACACTATGGGTAGTGCGTCAATAGACAGTGGACCTTACCAGGGACTCTAGGTCCAGGTTTGACTGACAGTATGGGTAGTGTGTCAGTAGACAGTGGACCTTACCAGGGACTCTAGGTCCAGGGTTGACTGGCACTATGGGTAGTGTGTCAGTAGACAGTGGACCTTACCAGGGACTCTAGGTCCAGGTTGGACTGACACTATGGGTAGTGCGTCAATAGACAGTGGACCTTACCAGGGACTCTAGGTCCAGGTTGGACTGACACTATGGGTAGTGTGTCAGTAGACAGTGGACCTTACCAGGGACTCTAGGTCCAGGGTAGACAGACAGTATGGGTAGTGTGTCAGTTGACAGTGGACCTTACCAGGGACTCTAGGTTTGACTGACAGTATGGGTAGTGTGTCAGTAGACAGTGGACCTTACCAGGGACTCTAGGTCCAGGTTTGACTGACAGTATGGGTAGTGTATCAGTAGACAGTGGACCTTACCAGGGACTCTAGGTTTGACTGACAGTATGGGTAGTGTGTCAGTAGACAGTGGACCTTACCAGGGACTCAAGGTTTGACTGACAGTATGGGTAGTGTGTCAGTAGACAGTGGACCTTACCAGGGACGCTAGGTTTGACTGACAGAATGGGTAGTGTATCAGTAGACAGTGGACCTTACCAGGGACTCTAGGTCCAGGTTTGACTGACAGTATGGGTAGTGTGTTAGTAGACAGTGGACCTTACCAGGGACTCTAGGTCCAGGTTTGACTGACAGTATGGGTAGTGTGTCAGTAGACAGTGGACCTTACCAGGGACTCAAGGTTTGACTGACAGTATGGGTAGTGTGTTAGTAGACAGTGGACCTTACCAGGGACTCTAGGTTTGACTGACAGAATGGGTAGTGTGTCAGTAGACGGTGGACCTTACCAGGGACTCTAGGTTTGACTGACAGAATGGGTAGTGTGTCAGTAGACAGTGGACCTTACCAGGGACTCTAGGTTTGACTGACAGAATGGGTAGTGTGTCAGTAGACGGTGGACCTTACCAGGGACTCTAGGTCCAGGTTTGACTGACAGTATGGGTAGTGTGTCAGTAGACAGTGGACCTTACCAGGGACTCTAGGTTTGACTGACAGTATGGGTAGTGTGTCAGTAGACAGTGGACCTTACCAGGGACTCTAGGTTTGACTGACAGTATGGGTAGTGTGTCAGTAGACAGTGGACCTTACCAGGGACTCTAGGTCTAGGGTTGACTGACAATATGGGTAGTGTGTCAGTAGACAGTGGACCTTACCAGGGACTCTAGGTCTAGGGTTGACTGACAATATGGGTAGTGTGTCAGTAGACAGTGGACCTTACCAGGGACTCTAGGTCTAGGGTTGACTGACAGTATGGGTAGTCAGGGCCTTTTTTCCTTCTAAAATAGAGGCCGATCTTCGGTGACTTCCCAATCGAAAAAAGCTTCTTTTTTTCCCAATTTCGTAAAAGAATTTCCCAAAAAACCAATGCTAAATTCCCATTGTATTGAATTTTCGTACGGAACGGTTCGTACGGAACGATATGGCGTTTATCCATTGTTCAGTTAAACTGAAGAAAAATATGTATCATTCGATTGGCATTACTAATCAATTAAATCAACGGCCGTCAATTTATTTTTTTAATTAATTACGAGTGCAACATCGCGGAAGCAATATTGCATTTGTTATCTACGAGTGTGGAAAGCGACTCGAAGACACGGCCGCCATATTGTTATAAATGCAGAATGGCTAAAGTCCGATACGGGACCGTACCGTTCGTATCCGGGCCGAAAATACAAAAATCGTAAAATTAATTGACAGATCATAGCCCTATACAATGGAAATGTATATTATGTTTGAAAAAGAACTTTAAAGAAACAATGATAAATAATAGAAACTAAAGGTGACAGATGTGGGCTATAATGGGGCTTTTGTTGTTCATGAAAAGTTAGGACTTCTTAACTTTATAATAAAACATGAAAGCCCTGGATGATTTAACATGTATGTGGACTGCAGTTTCTTTTTTGATGTATCTTGAGTTAGACTTCCTTTTCCCAATTTGGCCGAAAATGGCGCTTGAATTTCCCAAACTGACAGGCTAAGGCCTCTTCCCAATTTTTGGAAAAAAGGCCCTGGTAGTGTGTCAGTAGACAGTGGACCTTACCAGGGACTCTAGGTCCAGGGTTGACTAACAGTATGGGTAGTGTGTCAGTAGACAGTGGACCTTACCAGGGACTCATGGTCCAGGGTTGACAGACAGTATGGGTAGTGTGTCAGTAGACAGTGGACCTTACCAGGGACTCTAGGTCCAGGGTTGGACTGACACTATGGGTAGTGCGTCAGTAGACAGTGTACCTTACCAGGGACTCTAGGTCCAGGGTTGACTGACAGTATGGGTAGTGTGTCAGTAGACAGTGGACCTTACCAGGGACTCTAGGTCCAGGTTTGACTGACAGTATGGGTAGTGTGTTAGTAGACAGTGGACCTTACCAGGGACTCTAGGGTTGACTGACAGTATGGGTAGTGTGTCAGTTGACAGTGGACCTTACCAGGGACTCTAGGTCCAGGTTTGACTGACAGTATGGGTAGTGCGTCAATAGACAGTGGACCTTACCATTTTTAATTGGTCAGACCCAGTATCGACATTCAAGGAGTGGAGCAAGTCAATGATCAGGTATATGTCAACCTTACCAGGTAGTGTCATTACAGGTAGGGTGTCACTGTGCGTCAAGTCATCCACTAACTGTCAGAGAATGCCGATCGAGGCTTTAACTCCTTACCTTGAAACAAACATTCGGCTAACTGAGGTTACTGGCAAGGCTACAAAATAAACTTTGTACATGGTCAGGTTTAAGAACAATGGTGGTTATTAAGTGCAGAAATAATCTAGATCTTATATCATGTCCAGCCAACCCTAGACTTGCAGCCCCTGATGTCAGAGGCCAATATTAATAACATACCTCAGCATCAACCGATTAGGTGAACCATTATGTCAACATTTATAAACATCAGCCTTACCAACTAAAACTCTGTATTTTAACAATTAAAAACTTATTAGTGTGTGCAGTATTGCAATAATTTGTTACTGCAGTGGTCGAGACTGCATGTTCTATACTATACTGACTGCATCTTACCTGTCATGCTGTCTCTACCACAGCTCTGTAGTAGGATGTATACAAACCATCAACAAATAGGACAATACTGTAAACTCATTTAATTTCGATGGGACAAAATTTCGTGTTTTGTTAAAAATTACAATTTCGATGGGACGTTAATTCGTAGCTTTGCATTTCAGGTAAATAATACCAGGGTCAAAATTATTGTACGAAATCCATAAAATTTAATCCCCCACGAAAATCAATGATTTTACAGTACTCATACAATGTAATTTTACTATACATGCTTAAAAATGTAAACTGAATTAAAGGTATAGTTACCTCAGTGCGTTGCTGGAGTCTCTTGTTGAGCTCGTACATTCTGTAATCTGGTTGACCCATGTATGGTGCGTGGCGCCTGTTTGAATACATAGAAAACGGTGATGAGTAAAAAGGGTCAGAGTTCATCATAGGCCCCATGCCATGTGACATAGGAGGGCCTTGGTTCCCCATACCCTGTTGGGGTGGCATACCAGGTGAAGGTCCCTGCATTCCTGGCGAGGGTCCCTGCATACCCGGGGACATGCCCGGCGATACACCAGACATACTTGGGCTCATACGAGGGTGCATCGGCCCCTGTTGTCCCATGGCTGACATCGGATTCTGAGGTGGAATGTTGCCTTGCATATGAGGCATACTACACGGTGGCATGCCAGGTGACATATTACATGGTATACCTTGTGGTACATTGTTCGGTAAACATGGTGACATACTGTTGGGCATTCCAGGCTGGGCCATAGAGCCCGGACCCTGATGCATGCTGCCGGGCATACCATGTGACATACTCTGCAGCACGGAATTCATCATGTTATGTCAGGCGTCTGATATAAGTTACATGTAATATTAAGTCAACTTATCACACATTATGTCACAATAGGTCCGCACTAGTCTGCACAAACTGCACAAATGGAATGATCTGTGAACACAGTTTATATGAATGAAAGTGAAAACACACACTGTAGTAGATCTACTAGGTTCTACAAGCTACTCAATAAGCACTGTTCAATAGAAGCTACATCATTTCTATAACATCACAAACTGGCCCCTAAAATATCCCTTTTCTCCTGTCACAGTTAAACTATCACACATTTATCACATATTAGTAAGTACAAATCACTGTCCTGTCCATTTGTCCATGCATGTTTACTATCTTCCTATCATTTGATACACTCTTTCAATCCGCAAAATAATAAATAAACAGCTCGAAATAAAATTATGTGCAATCACACTTTTTGCTCATAAATATGTCTCCATTGAATGTTAAACAGTGATTTTGACAAATTTTGAAAATATGAAGTGAAATGAAACAGTAATCCATTCACATGTTACATATCCCTCTCGCTGACATATATACATGTACAGTTTACAGCAAAACATGTGTACATAGTTCATGTATACAGATTGTTTCATTTGCATTGTGGGAACACACAGGGGCCTTATGTGGGGGAAACGAAAAATTATCATTTTGCATATTTGCAAAATTCACAATAAAATCTGGGTAATAATACATATAAAATATTAATCGTTGTTTATTTTATAAGAAATATTCTATTAAGATCACCCTACAAGATGCAACAGGAAGATAACTTTACATAATTATTTCACTGGTTTATAAATCCCCCGTGGGGTACCCCAATACAAACTGTACAAACCTGGATTCAGAAATAGAACAGACCAATAGTTTTAGCCTATAGTCTGTTTCACTAACCAATACACATCAATATCATAGCATAAGGCATATTGGATTTGTTTCTGACTGCTAGATCTTATTGATTCAAGTCAGCCAATAGCTCAATATATTCTCTCCCATACCTTAATGTCTCCGTTACTGTTTGATTTTATACTATGCTCTCTTCTACACAAAGGAAAAATAACATTGTCATATATGTAACAGTCTAGTATACTTAATCGCAGAAAATTAGGTTAAATGTATATGCTACAATATAGAGGTGTTTATTTATTTATTATTCAGTATATATAATATTATAAAGTATGATTTAATGTTTTCGGTGCATATCAATAAATATTGCCCATTAAAACAAAATTTTACACTAAATATCTCCGGTTGGTTATTTAATTTATAAAGATTTATTTCAAGACAATACAGCCTTTTAGGGGTCTAGAGTTTAAAATTAGGTTACTGGGTTAACTGTAATATTAAGCAAGTAGAGCAAAACACTATATTTATAATATAATTCATAATATAATCTAAAAAGTCAAATTTTAATTCATGATTAAATAGTGTCCTTTGCAGCATTTATCTTTTAAAATTAATATAATTTAAAGATTTATTTTAAGATAATACAGCCTTAAGGGTTAGGGGTTGATTAGAAAGTGTCACTTTGATCATTTTATACTGTACTTTAAATAATTATACTAGAAAAACTTATTTGTAACTAATATTTAAAAGACCAAATGCCCTTCAGTCAGAATTCTAGTTCAAAATATTACTTCTTTAATGTTCAGGGGTCATTTCAGAATTTACAGGGGTAATTTAAAGGTCACAAAATATCTGCAATATAACTGAAATCCTGAATAAGGAATCTAATTATAGAGCCATTCAAGTTTCCAAGGTGATATTAGACCATCATGTGTAAATGTGATAAACAATAACCTGTTATTCTTAGCTACAAATGTTGTCCCATTTTATCAGTATACCTATTCTGTTCTGTTCTGTTCGGGTCACACAACAAAGTAGGACAAGGTATGATGGTAAGAAGAGAATAGTGTGTGCTGTCATAGTCCCGGACAGGTGTTGTTTTATATGGGTGACTTGTACATTATAGTCCCGGGACAGGTGATTGTTTTATATGGGTGACTAAAATGTACATAGTCCCGGGACAGGTGTTTGTTTTATATGGGTGACTTGTACATTATAGTCCCGGGGCAGGTGTTTGTTTTATATGGGTGACTTGTACATTATAGTCCTGGGACAGGTGTTTGTTTTATATGGGTTACTTGTACATTATAGTCCCGGGTCAGGTGTTTGTTTTATATGGGTGACTTGTACATTATAGTCCTGGGACAGGTGTTTGTTTTATATGGGTGACTTGTACATTATAGTCGCGGGACAGGTGTTTGTTTATTATGGGTGACTTGTACATTATAGTCCTGGGACAGGTGTTTGTTTTATATGGGTTACTGGTACATTATAGTCCCGGGACAGGAGTTTGTTTTATATGGGTGACTTGTACATTATAGTCGCGGGACAGGAGTTTGTTTTATAGGGGTGACTTGTACATTATAGTCGCGGGACAGGTTTTTGTTTTATATGGGTGACTTGTACATTATAGTCCCTGGGCAGGTGTTTGTTTTATATGGGTGACTTGTACATTATAGTCCCGGGACAGGTGTTTGTTTTATATGGGTGACTTGTACATTATAGTCCCGAGGCAGGTTTTGTTTTATATGTGGGTGACTTGTACATTATAGTCCCGGGACAGGTGTTTGTTTTATTTGGGTGACTTGTACAATGTGTAGAGACAAGTCTTATTATTCATGCTGGCTACATTTTTACACACATAATAAATTGCTGGTTTAGAATGAGTACTGATCAATATTTTGAGAAAACTAGAAAATTGTCAAGTGTGCACAGGTTCAATTCTTGAACAGACTGCAGAGTTGCTGCAGTGAGTACAGTGTTTCCACACTGGGCCATAAAGGTATGAGTCACCTCTGGTGTCCAGTACATATGTGTCTGTACAATTCGATCACTAATTGATAACATGCAAGACTATATATATTCAGCTAGCCTACAGGCCATACAGTACATATACTGTAAAATCATTTATTTTCATGGCAGATTAAATTTCATGAATATCAAGTTCACCTTAAACCACAAAATCAAATCCAAGCAACTTTAATTTTGACCCTTGTATTTATTTATAGCATGAGATACAAAATCCATTAATTTAAGTCTCGTCGAAATGGTATTTTTACCAAAACCATGAAATTTTGTTCCATCGAAATTAAATGATTTTACAGTAATATGACCCAGCCATCATGAGCATGTATGCCAATATTTTCACTAGCTTTCTTGGAAATCTACCAACTTATAAATTCATTAGTAAATCTGTGGTCTGATCAAGAAAATCTTGTGTTGTCATGAGAAACTGGGATATTTATGTAAGATTCAATTTTCTAGTTAAAACCTGAGAAATCTCGAATCCATAATGAACTAACATTTATACATCTTTACCTGAAGGTTGCCAAGCAACAGAAGTTAATATATTTAACTAATTTGGTCACAAAAGATTGAATAACAATAATATAAAACAATGAGCATGCAGTATTTTTATGCAGATTTTTTTCCAACCATTTTAATACCATGGCAGAGTCACCTGACCTGATCATGCATCTTTTCTATTGGAGCTATCTTTATCAAAGCACTGGTAGCAATACAAGAATGACCTTAACACAGTGAGAGAAATCCCTTCATCAAAACTTGCAGATGAACGTATTAAATAATTTCATGGAATCAAGTGTGGACAAGTCTCAAAGGCTTATCCCCCTGGGTTGGTATTTATAAAGCATCTGAGTGGAATACATAAATATTAACGGTCTGTTCAAAGTTAAATGAGATTGGTTATAAACATAAGCTCGTCCATTAGGAAAACTATGTTTATCTAGGTTTAACTGGGGGCAACAGCGTTAACTCACAGTAATCTTCGCTATTTTTTCGAATTGGATTATGAGTTCCCTCATTTATAATATGTGCCTCCGTAGCTCAGTGGTTAGTGCGCTTGCCGTCTAATCTGGCGACCCGGGCTCAAATCCGGGTTGAGGTACATATATATGCCTGCCATGTTTCAGTAGAGATAAAGCAAATAAAGGCTATGCTCGGCATAATTTTTTTTTTTAAAAGTATTACTTATTGAATCGACTATACTTTAGTACTTGCATGTATTCTTTAAATAACTGAATAAAAACTTGGCTCATTTTTTACCCATAAAGTCATGAACATGTTCTTTACACCATTTATAATGGAGTAGACATATTGTTCTAGAATGTGTAGCTTACACTGTTAGATACAAACACTTAAAGCCGGCTAACTATTGTACAATTTGCATACTTGAAGATATTCCATAACAGGCAATAATCTTGGATTATTTCAAACTTGAGATAACGTTTCAGATATTAAACCTTGATGTACATGATATGTACTGTAGGCACACTTCCTCCTCTAATCTGTAAGTACTTACAACAAGAACAAGCGCTAAAGTCCAAAGAATTTGGCGTAACTCGAAACTCGATAGTTTTGATTCGAAACTGGAAATTGTTAATTCAAAACTCGAATTTCTTGACTCAAAACTCGAGATTCTTGACTCAAAATTCTAATTTCTTGACTTGAAACTCGAATTTCTTGACTCGAATTTCTTGACTCGAAACTCGAGATTCTTGACTCGAAACTCAAATCCTTGACGCTTGAATTTGTCGAAACTCAAACTTCTAGACTCAAAACTCAAACTTCTAGACTCGAAACTCAAACTTCTAGACTCGAAACTCAAACTTCATGACTCGAAACTCAAACTTTTTGACTCAAATTTCTTGACTCAAATTTCTTGACTCGAAACTAGAACATCTTGACTCGAAACTTGAACTTCTTGACTCAAAACTTGAACTTCTTGACTCAAAACTCAAGATTTTCGACTCGAAAACTGGAAATTCACAACTCGAAACTCAATGAAAGGTAAATCCCCAAAGAATTTGGTTGGACATTACCACATACTCAGTTAACCATGATTCCCATATATGTGTGGAGGCATCCTGTGTATGGTTTCCTTACCTTCAAAAGGTGGATAAGTTGGTAGAGCCCAATAAATACTATAAGTATACAGCAGAACCCTAAATTAAGCACCCTTAATACCAGTAGGCAGTTGATAGGACAGCTATAACCCCCCCATCAGATAAATGGAAAGTGTACAGTGACCTTGACAATATGTCAGTGACCTTGACCCTATGTCAGCCAGTTTGGTTCGAACTTGGTTCTGCACCTGATTCATCATTTGTCAAACCAAATATTTTTGTTTGGCCCAGGCATTAAAACATTCAACAATTTGATCTTTAACTGTGAACCTTCAACTGGAAAGGTCGGACCCTGAAATGTGAGATTGAGAAGGCATGGTAAGAACACAGGGGTTCTGCACGGCGTCTATATTAGTAACACACTTGCTGCTAGTTTTGTAGCAAGTGGCTCAGGCGATGAATAGAAACGTAAAATTCAAATGTTTAACCTTGAACTGTGACCTTGCCCTGTAACTGACATGGATGGAACTATGGTTCTATATGTCATTGTACTAATTACACATTTGCTTTAATTTTTTCATGGAATTTGGCCCAGGCGTTAACAGTTATGGAGCAGACACGATTTGTTACGAAGGACATGCGGATTGATGCACAGAAGAACAAATGCACTGACAATAATCATGAGTGCAGTAGAGCCCTAAAGTACAGATCCCTTCATATTTTAGATCTAATTAAGTACAGTAGATCCCTAATATCATTAAAACGTTTGCCGACATCAAAAGGCAAATATCAAAAATTGTGTATGAAAAATTTGAACCTTGTGTAGCTTGGCCAATTTGACATGAGCCTGACCTTTCGATTAGCATAATTTAACTGTTGATATATTGTCTACGTTTACAACACCGAGTGTATGTTTTCATAATCGGGGAGTATCACGAAGACACTCAAGATGTAATATAAACACAAATATGAAATACCGATATTGCACGATTTGATTGCGCAAATTGATATATTCAAAGCAAGAACCTTGTAATATATTCCTGCATAAAGGTCAGGCTCAGGTCAAAATAGGCAAGCTATAACAGTAAATGTCACTTATATTCACACTTGATTTAATATATCAGCTACATGTATTGATTTGCTCATCATGGACGACCCTTGGTAAAATCAATATGAAAACTCTGCACAAACAAAACTGTGGAGTCAAAAAATCTTCTGGAAAGTATGTCATAATTTCAAAATTAAACAAGCATTGTCGATTCAATATTAAAGTAATATTAATGATGGAACTATTCCATTTGAAAGAATAGCTGGGAATACCGTTACTTACTCAGGTATACCCAGTTAAACCTGAATAAGCATAGTTTACCTAATGGACAAGCTAATGTTTACAACCGTTATCAATAACTTCGAACGGACTGAAGAGGGTCACATATTGATATACGAGGGTTGCACCAGAATTACGTAGACTTTTGTCATACGTTCCATACCATTCATCATAGAAACAAATAATTTTGTGTGGGTTGCAAATAATGTTTTCTGCGTAAGTATGTGAAATTTCAAAGCCGTATCTTATTTGGATCAAATTCTGCAGCTTCCGGGGATATATAGAGATACGGTATGCGGGGCACATCAACGGAACGTCACGACGTCGGCGAAACTTCAAGGATAAGTGAAGCTCCTAACTGTGTACATTATAGCTATAAATATGGGCACAACCGTACACAAAACTTACCAATGTTTATTTACTACCTTAATTGTGATGAAAGTTCCAATATATTACCAGTAATGTCGCATATAACCCTTATAATAGAGCGTCGATCCATGTCTACGTGGTCATAGAAAATGCATGGTGACGCCGCATTCGCCGTTGGTTTTTGCCGTCGGTCCTTGTCATTTTATTCGATTTCAACCACGATTGATGCGCTAGTGTCGTTTGAAAATCAGGTAACTCAATACAACATGTTTATAGTTAGCAGGTTCCAACACTTAAAGCGTTTGTTCTGGCGTCTTCCCGAGGTTCACACAAAACTCCATGTTAATGCGATTTCCAATGTATTTCGCTAACGTCATATTTTCACTGGTGACGCGAGGCAGCTGTTGCTTGTTTTGTACCATATATCAACAAACGTTACCTTTATAAAGTCGAAATTTACGGCATACGTTCCAATGATAGTGTGCTTGTATGTCACGAAGTCGCGTTAAAATAAGACTTGATATCAGCGAGGTATAAGCAGTTGAATAATGCCAAAAATGTTTTTAAAATTCGCTGCCCCGCCTACCCAACTATTGGTTTCTATGGCGACAGACTAAATGGCTTTCTAACATTCTGTTAGAAAATATTTTTACTGATACTCTTGAAAAGGGTTTGCAGTTTTTCTACGGCAAATTTGGTGATAATACATGCCTAAATAAAAAAGTTACGACAAAAGTCTACGTAATTCTGGTACACCCCTCGTATGTGTATCAATGGTTTCAAATGACAGGGAATAACAAACCTAGGGTTATAATTATATGTAATTTCATTTAAAAAGCAAGAACAATCATGAATATTTCCACATTGTCGGAGAAAATGAAACTTCTGTCAAGAAAATAAATGCAAGTTTTACAGTTTTCTCGATCTGCGGCCGGGTGTGCACTCTCAGGCTCTGTCCATTTAGGAGATGGGCATTTAAAACGTTTTGACTGATAATAACCTAATTTGCATCCCTGAGACCTACATAAGCAGCAACTGGAATGGTTGATAATTTGATTTTAACAGACATGCATGACAAGCAGACTAACTGAACCCCACATAATGTAGGATGTTCATGTATTAAAACAATACATAGATAAACACAACATCTGTTGCCTGTTCCAGATGGCAGAATACTTAAACATGCTCCTCAAAAATGAACAAATCAATAGCATTATTTTTTACTTACAAAATTGTAACTGAATTCAACAAATCAAATATTGTATTAATATTAAATTTTGTGATAATGTAGCAAAATATCAGTAAAATCTGAATAAGATTGTGGTAGGTCCCAGTAACACAATCCTTAGCAAACTGATAAAAATCAAAGGGCAAAAATTCCACATGAACAAAGGATCAAAGAGCAATATCTCCACATGTGAAAAGGATTCAAAGAGCAATAACTACACATGAACAAAGGATCAAAGAGCAATAACTCCACATGTGAAAAGGATTCAAAGAGCAAAAACTCCACATGTGAAAAGGATTCAAAGAGCAATAACTACACATGAACAAAGGATCAAAGAGCAATAACTCCACATGTGAAAAGGATTCAAAGAGCAATAACTACACATGAATAAAGGATCAAAGAGCAATAACAACACATGAATAAAGGATCAAAGAGCAATAACTCCACATGAATTAAGGATCAAAGAGCAATAACACCACACGAACAAAGGATCAAAGAGCAATAACTCCACATGAAAAAAGGATCAAAGAGCAATAACAACACATGAATAAAGGACCAAAGAGTAAAAACACCACATAAATAAAGGATCAAAGAGTAATATTGCCACATGAATAAAGGATCAAAGAGTAATAACACCACATGAACAAAGGATCAAAGAGCAATAACACCACATGAAAAAAGGATCAAAGAGCAATAACTCCACATGAATAAAGGATCAAAGAGCAATAACAACACATGAAAAAAGGATCAAAGAGCAATAACTCCACATGAATAAAGGATCAAAGAGCAATAACAACACATGAATAAAGGACCAAAGAGTAAAAACACCACATGAACAAAGGATCAAAGAGTAATATTGCCACATGAATAAAGGATCAAAGAGTAATAACACCACATGAATAAAGGATCAAAGAGTAAAAACACCACATAAATAAAGGATCAAAGAGCAATAACAACACATGAAAAAAGGATCAAAGAGCAATAACTCCACATGAATAAAGGATCAAAGAGCAATAACAACACATGAATAAAGGACCAAAGAGTAAAAACACCACATAAATAAAGGATCAAAGAGTAATATTGCCACATGAATAAAGGATCAAAGAGTAATAACAACACATGAATAAAGGACCAAAGAGTAAAAACACCACATAAATAAAGGATCAAAGAGCAATAACAACACATGAATAAAGGATCAAAGAGTAATATTGCCACATGAACAAAGGATCAAAGAGCAATAACACCACATGAAAAAAGGATCAAAGAGCAATAACTCCACATGAATAAAGGATCAAAGAGCAATAACAACACATGAATAAAGGACCAAAGAGTAAAAACACCACATAAATAAAGGATCAAAGAGTAATATTGCCACATGAATAAAGGATCAAAGAGTAAAAACACCACATAAATAAAGGATCAAAGAGTAATAACACCACATGAATAAAGGATCAAAGAGTAATATTGCCACATGAATAAAGGATCAAAGAGCAATAACACCACATGAATAAAGGATCAAAGAGTAATATTGCCACATGAATAAAGGATCAAAGAGCAATAACACCACATGAATAAAGGATCAAAGAGTAATAACACCACATAAATAAAGGATCAAAGAGTAATATTGCCACATGAATAAAGGATCAAAGAGCAATAACACCACATGAATAAAGGATCAAAGAGTAATAACACCACATGAACAAAGGATCAAAGAGCAATAACTCCACATGAATAAAGGATCAAAGAGCAATAACAACACATGAATAAAGGATCAAAGAGTAATAACACCACATGAACAAAGGATCAAAGAGCAATAGCTCCACATGAATAAAGGATCAAAGAGCAATAACAACACATGAATAAAGGATCAAAGAGCAATAACACCACATGAATAAAGGATCAAAGAGTAATATTGCCACATGAATAAAGGATCAAAGAGTAATAACACCACATGAATAAAGGATCAAAGAGCAATAACAACACATGAATAAAGGATCAAAGAGCAATATCGCCACATGAACAAAGGATCAAAGAGCAATATTGCCACATGAACAAAGGATCAAAGAGCAATAACTCCACACGTGAAAAGGACTGAAAGAGCAATAACACCAAATGTGAAAAAGATCAAAGAGCAATAATTCCACATGAACAAAGGAGACAGGATAATAGTTTCTTGTGACAGGACAAACAGTTTCTTGTGACAGGACAAGCTGTTTCTTGTGACAGGACAAACTGTTTCTTGTGACAGGACAAACTGTTTCTTGTGACAGGACAAACAGTTTCTTGAGATAGGACAAACAGTTTCTTGAGACAGGACAAACACTTTCTTGTGACAGGACATGGCAATCACTTTCTTGTGACAGGACAAACAGTTTCTTGAGATAGGACAAACAGTTTCTTGAGATAGGGCAAACTGGTTCTTGAGACAGGACCCATTGGTTCTTGTGACAAAGAGGACAAACAGTTTCTTGTGACAGGACATCACTTTCTTGAGACAGGACATCACTTTCTTGAGACAGGACAAACAGCTTCATGTGACAGGACAAATTGTTTCAAGCTACAGGACAAACAGCTTCTTGCGACAATATCAATTGTTTCAAGTGACAGGACAAACAGCTTCATGTGACAGAACAAAAAGTTTATTGTGACAGGACAATAAGTTTATTGTGACAGGACATCAGTTTATTGTGACAGGACATCATTTATTGTGACAGGACATCAGTTTATTGTTACAGGACAAACACTTTCTTGAGACAGGACAAACACTTCCTTGTTACAATACCTTGTGTCTTAAATTGACAAGCATATAGTATAACTTAATGCTGAGTGTAGCCATTATTTGCCAGTCAGCTATCTGCTGAATATGGCAGACATATGTGTGCCTCCACCCGGTTTTGAGCCTGGGTGGCCTGTTTAGCAGCAAGCAGGCTAACACTTGAGCTATGGAATAAGCCCTCTCAAGTGAGGAGAGTACCATTCCCCTAACCGGCTACTGTTCTGGTGATAGTGTCAGAATGTTGTTGTATAACCAGGATAGAGACAATATTCCGGTGGTAGGTAAACACTTGGCTTATCTTTCTGTCAAGAGGTGACTGGTATGTATCAAGCCACACTGAGAACTGATTAATCCTAACATCCTGTAAACTACATACAATCTAGGTCACATGGATGATTCATGGCATCAAGCTTATTATACTGTAAAATCATTCATTTTCGTGGGGGATTAAATTTCATGGATTTCGTGGCTGATCTCAACCCGAAATTAAACACTCATGAGTATCAATAATTTCTATAATACAGTGAGTGAGAGACTTCAAAAACGCCACATTTATTAAATTATTGAAAAAAATATTTTTATTTGAGCACATGCATAAGTGTGTGAATCACGTGCAAAACAAAAAGGACCAAAATAGCTCTTGAATGCGTAGCCAGCTGTTTGCTTAGTATAATTTTGTCAATTTTTTGTAGCAAACATGATAGCCTTGAATGTTTAAAACATATTAATCAAGAACAAAATGGTTAAATCAGTTTGGTTTTAGAAAAAATAAATTTGATGAAGTGTAGTGTTTTTAAAGTCCCTCAGTGTATGTGACTTGGTGGATAAGGTATCCTTGAAATTATGGCCTCACAAAATAGTCTTTTCACCAAACCAAGAAATTTTGCTCCATCGAAATTAAATGATTTTTTGTAGTCTATGTATGATGCACACCAGGTATAAACTTTAAGGTATACTTAAAGGTTAAGTCTTGCATCCAAGTATGATACATGATACAATGTCTATTTTCATCCAATTTTACACAAAGTTTTGGGACAATGTTTTTCAGTCAATATACACCAGTCCTGCAGTATTTGATGTTATGGCGCAAGGCAGAGAATTAAACAATTGGAAATTATTTGCAGGTTCGAGGTTTCGACACTCAGAATGACAAATATATGAATATGATAAGAATATTTCATGCATTTTTAGTAAACTAAACCAACTAATCAGTACATTTATCATTAAAGCTATAAGTTGTATGCCATGGGTTTTATAAGTTGCTTGAGTTGAATAATGTTGACTCAGTCACATATTTTTAAATACAAAAATGAACATGTATTTTTTTGCAATATGAGAATGTTGGGATGTCAATGTGAACAAGGCCACAGTGTATAAACCAGTCGACTTTCGGTTTATCACAATAAGGCATACATGCTGAAATGCATAAAATCCCAATAAGTATGATACAGTGATAGAAAATCATGTGTTTTTAATCCCAATTAGTCATATACCAGTAAGTGGAATTTCATAGTGGTCCAATAAGTCATACAGTGATCAAAAATTACATGTGATTTTAATCACAATAAGTCATACAAGTTGAATTTCATAGTATCATACAGTGGTTTGGTTTATACACTGTGATGTTGTGATGTCCCAATCATAAAATGATGTGTACTAGGTAGACTTACTCTTATTTTGGAGAGAATAACATTTGTACAAAACTTGGCCTAGTTACCCTGAGAGAAATGATCAGAAGTACCAACCAATAGAGAGGAGACTAGTACAACAAACATTCAGTTACTCTGTCAGGTATAAATATTGATTAGTAAACAAAAACGACAAAATTTATATGAGCTAGTTTATTCAAGCATTTCACAAGACCTGGAGCTTCTTTTGCCTCTCACTCTAACCAAACAGAGGGCAAACAATAGACAGATTGAATGTTTAGATAACCTGTGTACTCCACCATTATGAAGTAGTACCGTAGTTATAACAAAATTTGCCCTTAAACCGAAAACCATATAAATAATATTATACAAAGGTGTACATTTACAGTGCTTTCAAAGTCAAATGAGAACGGTTGTAAATAAACAATTGACCGGCAGGTAATCTATGTTTAACTGGGTAAACCTGAGTTAACGTTATTCATCGCAATTATTTCGAATGGGATAGTTCCCTCATTGGTATTACTTATTGAATCGACTATAACAGTATATAAACATTTGCATTTTTCTATCGTTCATACTTCAGTGACAAAGCCATTAACACTTCATTTCATATTCAACGTATGAAATCATTTTTTTTTAAAAGTAGGATGCCAATATCTCAATCATTCAATAACATGCAGTTAATGATCTCACAAAGGTTACCATACTTAATACACGAGTGCAGGACAAAATCCCGCGTGGACAGAATACCGACCCCTCATTTTTGACAGCGTGGACATAATCCTGTCCATGTTTTTTACAGGGTGGACAAAATCCCCACCCTATAAATTTCAGGGTGGACATAATACCCATCATGGCTATATATATAGTTGATAGTATGCATGCTAAATAAAAAATTAACCTTTATTGAAACATAATCATAGAGAAGTTCCTTAAAAAATCACACAATCACACAATAATCGTTAACAATGCAGCAATAACCCTCTACATAAGTCAAAGTCATGATGGGTATTCTGTCCACCATGGATTTTATCCGGATTCCTTCAGGGGCTGCATCTGACGTCGGAGTACTTAGGGTTATAACCCTCGAAATTTCCAAAATACCGGTAGTCACATTTCGATCCTAAAGATCTGGGTATGTTGGGTCATTTTCTCCTAAAAGTATGGGTATTTTTACAATATAATTATAGTAAATTTTAGTCAGAAATATCAAAATGAGCAGCTAGTAGAATCCCTGAAACTTAACTAATTAAGTCACTGTTTTTTTATTTTAAGAAATTCTTCTAATTATATTTTAAAGTTGTGCAGCAGTTATTGAATGATCACTGGGCTATCAGGCTGGGTAACAAACAAGTAACCACAAACTTGTGACCGAGTCTCAGTCAACTACATTGTAACAAACAATCACCAGGCTTTTTATTTTTCAACAATTTACATTTATATTCAGGGCCTGACTACACTTGTAACTAATTCTCCTGGACAGCATTCTGACACCAGTATTTTATGATAAAGTATGACCTGCCTTGACCAGCTTGCCAGCTTGCAACTACCCCCCTGAACCAGCCACAGCTGTTGCATACAGGGATATGCAATTCCATAATAAGTAGATGCCTTGGCATACAAATTATATAAAAAACTCCGGCAAAAGAAGGGATTTTACATATTGTTTATCTTCAATTTCAAATAAAATGAAGAGCATTGGACTAGCAATTGATAAAAACATCGCTATAATTAAATGAACATAATGATAGACATAAAGCCTTGACCTAGAAATTGATCATTTAATCTTACCCCTAATTAAGTGTGGTCAGTTAAAGGGAAATGAATTTAATTACCATCAACTGTCAAATTGATACAGTACAACCTCGTATCAACAGAGCAATGCTCTTTGTATAGCTTGGCTATTTTGACCTGAGCCTGACCTTTATGCAAGAATATATTACAAGGTTCCTGCTTTGAATATATCAATTTCCGCAAGCAAATCGTGCAATATCTGTATTTCACATTTGTGATTGTATTACATCTCGAGCGTCTTCGTGATACTCCCCAATTATAAAAACATAGACTCGGTGTAGCTAGTATACATAAACAATATATCGATTGTTAAATTATGCTAATCAATAGGTCAGGATCGTGTCAAATTAGCCAAGCTATACTGTAGCAAGCATTGGAAATTATCTTGTTACAGTACCTAGATACCGTGGAACCTCACATACATTCACATTGAGTCTTCAATCCAACCAGATTCATCACAAACAAGGAACTTGTCAGACTAATGCTACACTCAAGTATGGTGCTTTTTCAAACACTACAGTGCCTACCAAAAATAAGTATATTTGTTTCACTTGAAAGGTAACTTAAAATCTTTAATTTTGGTCCAACATCTTCACTTTCTATTATAGCTAGTTTGCGATAGAAAAAAATCGTGTTTTTTAAATATTTCTCTGTAATTACTACGCCTACAAGTATGAAATTTGGTACGAATAAACAAAATATATCTACCTAACACACACTGAAATTTCAGCAAGATCAGAAATGAGTTAAAAAAGTTTTGTTCATAAGTTCTATGTAACATTTTTGTAGTTTTGTTTGAAAAATCAAGTTAGAAGACTTGATACTTGAAACAGCCAATTTACGGTCATGTGATACGCATAACGGTATATTTACGTATTTGCAACCTACTTAATTTAACACATGCGAGGACCGTCTGTAAATATGTGACGATCGAAGTACATGTTATTGCTGTACATTGTTTACAAGCGACACACCTAAATAAACCGAATTACAGGAGCCTCCTAAGTCGTGTATTTATAACAGCAATTTCAATCCCGTCGATCATGGATTGTAACGGTTAAATAATTGATAGTAAATCATCAATGGAATACTTGATTACCTCCCTGCGTTAAACTGTAAATACGCATGTAATTTCAATATGTAATAAAGAATAAATATCTTTTAATTGGAGACTAAAAATTATGAAATTCAAAATGAGACTAGGTAGGAAGTTATTGTAGTTCTGTGTAATTTTTTACCAAAATCTGATGAATAGATTTTCAGAAATCTTTAAAAAACACGATTTTTTCTATCGCAAACTAGCTATACATTATCTATTTTTTTACCCGTTCTCAAATTTTCTTTAAGTGTATCAGCTAAAGAGGAAAACTAATATTAACAATTATTTACATATTTTCGTTTCTTGTGAAATATAGGCAGCTCAATATTTTAACTTAAGCCAAAATATTTACTGGTAAGTTTTCACTTAAGATGCTTTATAAATAGCGGCTCAGGTCAAATGTTACGAGGGTTAAGCCTTAAATATTCATGAGTTGCGGCCATACAGGTAAACAATTTCACCCACAAAACCATACTAAAGTTGCGTACACACAATCTAAACAAACAGGCTCACTGATTAGAAAGCATATGGTAAACACACAACACACACTGAGGAAAATCGTAATCAATGAAACAGACTATAGAATATCCATCCCACATAGAGAGAACATTGATTTTTTCAGGATCCCTCTCTCTCACTCTATCCTCTGCTCATTCCTTTGCTAACTCAATTTTTAATCTGGACAGAAAATATGTAATACTTGGGGAAAACAAAGGAGAAAATCTGCATATAGGTTTTAGCTGTTGTGGTAAAAGGTGTTTAAATCACCGGTCATCATTTAAGCAGTATTATACTAAATAAATTTGCGCTATATTTTTGAAATGATACTTAACTAGTTTAAATAATTTGATGATTAATGTAACATAGAACTATTTCATTCTGGTTCAGAAACAATGTACAGCAAGTCAATACAGGCAAGAATTACACACTGAAAATGAGAGCAATTTAAGGGACTGGTTTTGACAGGTTCAGACTAGATTTAGGTGATAACATATAGAGCTATATTGTATAGATATAGGTAAACCTTAGATTGGGTACATTTTGTAGAGGTGCAAAAAAACAGCATGTTTGTATGAAGTTGACCATAATGTTTCTTGTTAAATAATTCAGAAAACAGGAGGTACATTGAATAAATATTTGAAGAAATTCTGATACACCACATCCAACAGGTTTCGAAAATTGATTGAACTCATAACTGACTAAGGGATACAACTGTGATATTTCTTATAAAATTCTATGCAACAATTACCTCCCTTTGAAGAGTATGTGAAACGCAGTGGACAAAATTATTTTCAGAAAAGCAGGCATTTCATTGACCATTGCAAGGGCCTTCAATTGGACCACAGGTTAATTTGTCTTTGGTGAAGATTTTTAACAGAAAATGAACAATTGTAGTCGGTTTAAGTTATCAGATAAGATTTGTTTTTCTTTTTTATTTATTATTTCACAACGATACAAGTTACCCGTGTTTTTTGTAACAACTTGTTTTGTAATAAAGTCACAAATTGTAATACATTTTCTAAAGCACTTCAAAGTGTGATAATTATTACAAAAAGTATTTGGGAAGTGTTACAACAATTTGAAAAGTGCTTTGGACCCATGAATTTTCAAAAAGCCCCATTTCCATCCTGAGTAGATTAATTGTTTTACCTTTGAATTGTGCATAGCTGAAAATTAGGCACACCATTTCCCAATGACTGAACAATCCTCGGTTGTTGGCTAATGAGGAAGGGGAAAAAGATGGTAAAGCACTGAAAACTGTCTCAGTCATACTACAGGTACGCAAACAAAAGGGTCATTGGTCCTTAATTGTGCAACCGAAGACATGCAGTTTTTGCAGTTTTTGCAGTTTTTGCAGTTTTTGCAGAATTATTATTTTTGATTTGATATGATCAAAATATTTGAACCTATACGGTATAATATATAGGGGTTTCTGGATATAGCCTGAAGTGGTGACTAGTTTTTTGACCCCAGATGTTACAGAGACACACATTGTGACCAAGTTTCAACACATTCATGTTACTAGTTCAAGTTTTTTAGCAAGTTTATTAGCAAATCTGCATTTACTAATGTGACCTCTAAGAGTGTTAACATTGGTTTTTCAGTGATTTGACCTAGTGACCTAGCTTTTGACCCCAGATTACCAAGCAGGGCTTAACACTAATTATTTTTGGTCACTGGTTCCCCAGCAAAAAAACTTAAAATTTGTAAATAAAACAGTTACTTGTCCTTCAATATTTTCACTGGTCCTTCTTGATTTTCACTGGCCTCAGACCAGGGGACCCTGGTTAGTGTCGAGCCCTGCCCAGTGACAAACTTGGCCCAGATCTCATAGAGGCAAACATGGTGACCAAGTTTCAAAAGGATTAAGTGAAAATTGTGACTTCTAGAGTGTTATAGAGTGGCGAATTTGACTTGAACCTGATCTTTATATGTGAATATATAACAAGATTCTTATATATTTATTTCTGAAAGAAAATCGTACAAAGTCAGTATTTCAAATTTGTGTTTGTATTACATCTTGAGCGTCTTCGTGATACTCCCCATATATAAAAACATTCAACCGAGGTTATAGATATAGACAATATATTGACTGTTAAATTATGCTAATCAAAAGGTCAGGTACGTGTCAAATTCACCAAGCTATAAATGTCCAATTATTGACGTCACACAACAACGGACAAATGGGTGATCACAATAGCTCACCTTGAGCATGTCTTGTTCAGGTGAGCTAAAAATACATATTTTGCTAGATTTTTTCTATAAAAATTCTATAGAAGCGAAATGCACTGGGCTGTTTGAAAACATAAGCATTGCATTGAATAAGTATTAAAGAAATTACAAAATTGCAGACCTTTCATTGACAAAAGTTAATCGCCCTATTACACATCAGTGCTTTGATTAAATTACATATATCTTTGGTAGAGTTGAAACCTGTCATTTTTGCTACATTACAAACTGTATAATCATTTAATTTCAACAGGACAAAATTTTATGGTTTTGATAAAAAAACTTTTCGATGGACCTTTAATTCATGGTTTTTGCATTTCAGGTAATAAATACAAGGGCCAAAACTAGTGTTCCATGGGAATGATTTTGTGGTAGGAGGTGAAGCACTAAATCCACAAAATTTTATCCCCTACTAAAATTAAGTATTTAACAGTTCCGCATCAGCAAAGAGGCATCACACATCTTTTACAGTATACAAATAGCATTATCAAACTTGTCAACACCATCTCATGAAACTTCATCACCTTATAAATGTGCTAACCAAATATCCAATGATGGATAATGTCTTACATTTGAGTCACATCTAATATGATGATACTATGGTAACCATTATAGTAACAACAGAACGGGCGCCATTTTCATTAAAGCCTCATTAACGGGATACGCTCCTATGAAAATTTGACTAATTTTGAATCAACACCTGCCTACATACATAGCGCTTATACTGGGATGCATTGCTTATGAAGGACATGACATAAGACAAGTGCACTTACCATGGCACATAATGTGAAGCTTATAATTGCCCAAGTTCATGACTTTGTACCAACTGACGTCATTCTTGGTAAGGCCTTATATTTTAACAAGAGATGGCAACGAGTACTAAAATTGGCAATCAAGTACTCAGTCATTCTTCGCATCGAGTATGCATAAATGATATATGCTATTCAGGAAATACGATTGTTGTACTGTATTATAAACTTGTGTTCAAATACAAGTTTTGCTGGTGCGTTGTATGTGTGAGCAGTATTCTTGTTTTTAAACCAAATACATAATCTTTGCACAAAACAAACTGTATCAGATTTATATAATAATAGTTTTGCACACTAATCATAGGGTACAAAGTATAACTGTTACCCGTTCTGCTAAAGTTTAAACAATAAATATTCATACACAGACAATTAAAAGATGTTTATCAAATCACAATACTATTAGCAGCAGTTTACAGCAAACATTATTTGTTACTAAAGTAAATCCGAAAAGGAACCCAAAACTTGCAAATTCTTGATCACATCTATTGTAGATTATAACACAACTGAAAAAGGGCAGTTACAAAGATGTTTTCTATGATTGTAAAGATTTAACATGCATGCATCAAATTCTTCAGGAATAGGAGCTAAAATTGAGTAGGAATATCCGCACACAAAACAAGAGCACCCGCCTACGAGTGCTGGGAGCAAGACTTTCTTGTTCTTGATTGAGAATGAAAACTCAAAAGTAGCAAGGGCATATAACTCAATAAATATAGGCCACAGGGTTATCAGCCTTGTCAATATGTGATTTTGAATAACTATTTTCAGTTTGAGAAAATGACTCTGACGATAAACTTAACCAACACACATGCAGATGAACACGCAGAGGCACATGATCCTGTCACGACAATAGCTCGAAATTTTCTTCAGAAAGTCTCACTAAAAAGCTACACATGACTAGAAGATATATAATTTAAATACCTTACATATGATAAAACTGTTAACAAAAGATTTCATCAAACAACAATGATTACTATCAAAGCGCCGATGGCACTGGAAGAACAGGGATTGTTCCTGTCGTCAGAAAAATATTTTTCCAGTCACAAAGCATATGAGGGCATATATGCCACCCCAACGCCACATGTATGTTCCAGCATCTAGTTAAAACATTATTACCTCTACTACCTATACTACTTGCAGTATTTAAACGTTGAGCGTTTATCACTGACCGGATGGTAACCTAGCTTACGTAACATAATACAGTCGCTGTCTCGATATATTTACCAAGCTTCCAGCAATAAAGTGCTAAGTTATCATGCAACATTATAAACACTGTCTCGGCTAAAGATTAGGCGATAAAGTCCGAAGTCATCCTGCGGAATGCGCAATTGGACCTATTTTTAGCTCGCAATCATATCCAGTATATTTTTAACACTTACACTGACCAGGAAGCAAAGCTCCCTGTTCAAAAACTGTAGCCATTCAACAGACTAATATACCCACTGCCAGCAAAGGGCCATAATTCTTGCAAAAATCATTGCAGCACCAATTCTTGGAGGAATTGCACCCATAAGAATTGCTCTACAGACAAACAGACAGACAGACAGACAGACGGACGGACGGACGGAGGGACGGACGGACGGACGGACAGACAGACAAGCTGAAAACAATATACCCCCTTACAACATATGTTGTGCGGGGGTATAAAACCAACACCCAATAATTACCTAGTGAGCATTTAATCAAAAATCACATTGCTATTTAAAATCCCTCAACATGCTTTGAAAATGAACACTGAGTGTAAAACATGTTTGTTGCAGAATCATTACAGTAATTCCTATCTGTGATCACCGTATTTGTAATCTGTAACAGCACTTGTCAGTCAATCACCGAGTCAATGAAATACCACAATAGTCTGAGATTGCTACCTGACACACGAAATCTCATCCAACATTATCATAAAACAAACACACTTATAAACCAGCAATCAGAAGCAATCAGAGTCATTCATAATAAACGCTTCCACACCAGTAACAGTGCAGCAAAGTTGAACCGATTATGAGGTCCAATACAGTGCTTAGTACAGAATTCCTATGACAGGCAATACAAAACATTCTTACGACAGACATAACAAAACATTCTTACCACAGACATTACAAGACATTTTTATGACAGACATTACAAAACATTCTTATGACAGACATTACAAGACATTTTTATGACAGACATTATAAAACATTCTTACCACAGGCATTATAAAACATTCTTACCCAGGGTTTCCTCTGGGTAATTTTTAGCTTGGGCCAACAAATTCGCCAATCAGAAAAAGTTGGAGCCAGTGGCTCCAAATTTGGAGCCAGTTATCTGTTTGATGAGACACACCTTTCCGGTATGCATACTGAGCACTGGTTAGTTTCCAGGCAGACATAATAGAGGATGGTTAGTTATAAGCATGTTGTGACCTTGCTCTCTAATTTATTTCAAAGTAATAAGGAAAAAAATAGTGTCGAATGACGAGTTGGAAAAATGCCTGGAGGAGAAGAATAGTTTGTCCAAATGTAAACACCCACTATTTTTAAGGTTTCTCACTTACATAAACAATGTTTAATATTAGATGCTTCAATAATTTACTGGAAAAAAAAGAATGGTTGAAAGAGCAAAAAAATCGTATCCGAATTTTATGCTATCCGGATACTAGTCAAACAATCTCGACTTAGAGTTGCCACATCTAAGTCAAGACCCATTATGCGCTTAACTGATCAGTTTTTGAGTTTCATAAATTTTGCTGTTTACGCCAAATTTGGGCAGTTTTCGGCTATTAACATGTAAAATGTAATAAAACTAGACGAATGACACAGAATACCTGGTAAAATTGGTCGTTATTATCGTTTAATCAATAATTAAATCAGCACGTGTAATTTCCGAAAATCCAAATGTAAACATAACTGTGAGTATCCGGTACGCGTATACCGCCCGTACAGCCCGTACAGATGAGCGCAACACGTGTGTGATTCATATGCTAACGTTGTGCGAATCGCTAAGCGAGCAGTAAAATTCATTTAACTTATCGTATTCTGTTCATAAGTCATTAACTATCAGTTTACAAGAAAAATCAGCTCGATTTGTCAACAATTCTTCGTTAATTTTTCGTTTTTAGTTTCACCCGAGCGAGCTCAGTGTAATTGGTTTCACGCGTACCAGTGTACATCACTGTGAAAACCAAATAGTGCCGAAGATCTCCCAGCATCCTCCATTGTTCTAGAAACTCATTCCATCGAGTATTCTGATTGGTCGATAGGGGAATGCGATCTGCATATCAACAACAAATAGCTGTGTAGTGGAATTTAAAAGTGCGACCTCGTCGTGTTAAAATTGTCGGACAAACGAACCGCTGAGTGTTTTACGGATGTTTTTGGTGCAGATAATGAGAAAAAGGGTTGATCTTCGTGGACAAGCTATATATTTCATGGTATTTACAACTTTTCATTCACCTTTTCAAGTTGCGCCAAAAATTTGATCGCAAAGCCCCCCATAAATATGACACTTTCATCCACATCTGCGATGGAGATAAAGGTCAGAAATTAAAAAATCTCCTAGCAGATTGCCCCACATCTATCCGGATACCACTCAAGTTACAAAGAAAATAAATTTGTTACGGACCACAAATGTTCTTTTAGCCATGAAATTACTTCTACTGAGTTTTAACATCAATTACCAAATAAATGAAGTCAATTATAGTTTATCTTCTTCCGTAGAAATATGAATCCACAAATTCGAATCCACAGACTATTACCAAATCTCGTCTGCTAATTTGTTTACTAAAACTACGACAATCAAGATGTTTTTCACACATGTTTCATAATTAGCTTGGATTTAATTGGTTTAATGGATTACCAACTGTGTTTGAAGCTTGGAGCAATTATTGATTTTATCACCGCTGCCGATGGTCACGTGGTGTGTAAGCGTTACACAGTCAGACTGACAGTTAATTGAAATTTATGACACCTTGATTATGCATAATTGAATTAATAAGTATGGGCAGTATGCCAATTATCTTATCAATTGGCCCGGGGAAATGACACCAGTTAGACCTACTCAACATTGTCAATCCCAAAGTGTAAAATTATACGCCCGTGAGAAAAAATACGAAATTGACGATTTTTGTAAAGTTTTTTTATTGGCGCCAGTAAAAATCGCCAACTGATTATTTTTAGAGCCAAATTTTATTTTCTTGCGCAATTGGCGCCATTGGCGACCGACAGCGGGAACCCTGTTACCATAGACATTATAAAACATTCTTACCACAGGCATTATAAAACATTCTTACCACAGACATTACAAAACATTTTTACCACAGACATTATAAAACAGTCTTACCACAGACATTATAAAACATTCTTACCACAGACATTACAAAACATTCTTACCACAGACATTATAAAACATTCTTACCACAGACATTATAAAACATTCTTACCACAGGCATTATAAAACATTCTTATGACAGACCGTATAAAACATTCTTACCACAGACATTACAAAACATTCTTACCACAGACATTACAAAACATTCTTACCACAGACATTATAAAACATTCTTACCACAGACATTATAAAACATTCTTACCACAGACCGTATAAAACATTCTTACCACAGACCGTTTAAAACATTCATACCACAGACATTATAAAACATTCTTTAATGACAGACATTATAAAACAGTCTTACCACAGACATTACAAAACATTCTTACCACAGACCGTTTAAAACATTCATACCACAGACATTATAAAACATTCTTTAATGACAGACATTATAAAACAGTCTCACCACAGACATTACAAAACATTCTTACCACAGACATTATAAAACATTCTTACCACAGACATTATAAAACATTCTTACCACAGACATTACAAAACATTCTTACCACAGACCGTATAAAACATTCTTACCACTGACATTATAAAACATTCTTACCACAGACATTACAAAACATTCTTACCACAGACATTACAAAACATTCTTACCACAGACCGTATAAAACATTCTTACCACTGACATTATAAAACATTCTTACCACAGACATTACAAAACATTCTTACCACAGACCGTATAAAACATTCTTACCACTGACATTATAAAACATTCTTACCACTGACATTATAAAACATTCTTACCACAGACATTATAAAACATTCTTACCACAGACATTAAAAACATTCTTACCACAGACATTACAAAACATTCTTACCACAGACCGTATAAAACACTCTTACCACAGACATTAAAAAACATTCTTACCACAGACCGTATAAAACATTCTTACCACAGACCGTTTAAAACATTCATACCACAGACATTATAAAACATTCTTATGACAGACCGTATAAAACATTCTTACCACAGACATTACAAAACATTCTTACCACAGACCGTATAAAACATTCTTACCACAGACATTACAAAACATTCATACCACAGGCATTATAAAACATTATTTCATGCTTACCGGTGGTTTACGGCGGAATAACGGTGGATTATTCCCCGATAATTTCACTGTTCATAATTTCACGGCAAACAGACTTTTTTTAAAATCAAATTTCCTTGCCGTCAAAAATAAAATAATAAGCATTTTCACTTGCTCTCTTAATCTTTAACAAATAACACAACATTATATATACATAAATGTAAAACAAATGGACGAAAATGAAGCCATTGCAGAAGAACTATTTGATTGCAACTCGACGCGTGCATGGGCGGGAAAACCACGTCACGCAAAACATTTGAGGTATATAGTGGCGTATTTCCATCATTTAAGCTATTTGAAGCATGAAATAAATAGAATATCTATTTTACCGTGTATGATCATTTGATAATTCACCTCGTGAGCAGCTGACTTATATTTTCACTCGTGGCTACGCCACTCGTGAAAATATTACATCAGCTGCTCACTCGGTGAATTATCAGCCGATCATACACGGAAAAATACAAATATCCTCTACTTCTTACCACAGACATTACAAAACATCTTATGACAGACATTACAAGACATTCTTACGACAGACATTACAAAACATCTTATGACAGACATTACAAGACATTCTTACGACAGACATTACAAAACATTCTTATGACAGACATTACAAAACATTCTTACCACGTACAGACATTATAAAAACATTCTTATGACAGACATAACAAAACATTCTTACCACAGACATTACAAAACATCTTATGACAGACATTACAAAACATTCTTACCACAGACATTACAAGACATTCTTACCACAGACATTACAAAACATTCTTATGACAGACATTAGAAAACATTCTTACCAAAGACATTACAAAACATCTTATGACAGACATTACAAGACATTCTTATGACAGACATTACAAGACATTTTTACGACAGACATTACAAAACATCTTACGACAGACATTACAAGACATTTTTATGACAGACATTACAAAACATTTTTATGACAGACATTACAAAACCTCTTACGACAGACATTACAAGACATTTTTACGACAGACATTACAAAACATTCTTATGACAGACATTACAAAACATTCTTATGAGAAAGCATTCCTACAGCATAAGGTAAAAGCATTTTACACGAGAAAAAATTTTTTATAAATATTATTTGAACACTTGTTCAAAAAACTTCAGTTATGGAGAGGTTACTCTATGGAGACATAAAGCTGACAGTAGGTGAATGAGCAAGTTCACTATAACTAAAACTACACTGAGCAAGGGAGAAATATCGTTTTCATCAAATCTGGAATGTTGCAACGCAAGAACAAAATGCAAGACCTCTCACGCTTGAAGCAGAGACTCTACCACTAGAAACTTAATCTAAGCTAATAAGATTCCAAAGCAGAACATCACAATATGAACACTTCAAACCATAGATGATTTGTTAAAAAAACAAACAATTTTCTATAAAAAAAATGCTAAAAAAAACGTAAACTAAAAATAAATTAACCCATGTATTTATCACTTGAAATGCATAATCCACAAATTAAGGTCCCACTGAAATGGTCATTTTTATTATTATTATTTATTATTATGTAGTGTAGTGACACTGTTAAATGAATATTTTATAAGTTTGTACATTGCAGATATTGATTGACTATTTCATTATTTTACTTGTTAAACCAACTTTTATCGCTAGTAACAGTCTTATAGATGGCACTGATTGTACATTGGCTGTCTGGCTTGCTGGTATACCCTCACTAAACAATAATATCATCCAATGGGTGGGGGTGTGGATGCAACTGACTGATGCATAACTGCCAACTAACAATTGATAGGATGGTCTCCCTATGAAAAATACACCGAGAACATACGCTGTGAACATCTTAAGTAACTTAACATGTGACTAACACAATGCCTGCAGTCACTCACAACCCAGTATAGCCGTGATTCAAAAAGAATCTGTCTGTCTAAAAATTTCGTTGTGACCAGACCTCAAAATACAAAAAGACCTGATATCTATTGAGAAAGATAATTGTGAAAAAATATCCACCCTTTATACTACTATAACTACCCGGTAGAGTAACAATACTACAGTTAGCATGCCATTATAGGATCTATTCCAGCAGATATGGACATATGGCATAGATAGTAACCATAGCAACCAAGTCATTTCATGGCACCAATCAACAGCCTTTAATAGCAGTCTAGCTCTTCACAAGTTATTGAAAATCAAACACGTAACAAAAGTCAGCGAATCCAGCACCTGATTTTAGTCTACAGTACAGTACAGTGCCGGGTACCTAAGAGACGGTAATCATGGTATTGATGAATTCCAAGTGATATGGATTTAATGACACTACTTTGAGCTGATCGATTCTATCAGACAAATCGCTAGCTTAGAATGAGAAGGTCGTAACTACTACTTATGACCTTATAAGACTCATACATATTTGAAATCTGCTTCACAAGGCGCTTCTTATGAGCCTATTTTAATGAAAATTTGAAATTGTCATGTTGACCAAAATGAAGTTTTAAAAACTTGTTTTCCCTATAGGTAACAAGTAAATTACAGACAGTTTTCTCTTGTTTTCTCAATATATAATATTGATTTTGTAGTTATGACCTTCTCATTCTAAGCCAGCAAAATCTATTATGGATTCACATTTTGAAATACCAATACGGTACATATCAGGGATTCTACTGAGACATAATGCCGAATAATGAAAATGAGTTGAAAGTTTGTCATGATCAATCATTCCTCTGGCCATGCCCTTCAAAATGATATGCAACATCATATGGTTAGTAAAAGTTTAAAAAATTAAGAAACAATCCAATATAGGGCCCTGGATGACCCCATTTGGTCAAAAGTACAAGTCGGGAGGGGAAGGTGTATTACATTGGACCAATTTATCTGAAATTTAGTACACAGGTGATGATGATGCATTATTTGAAGAGTGTCACACTTCAGCAAAAAAAAATTTGATCCAAAAAAAAAATTGAAACGCCCTACATAACCTGCAGTCTTGGGGTGCCGTAAAGCTGTGCCAATAAAATGGTTCTGCACTCCCAGACTGCACTCCAAGACTGTGCAATTAACATTCAAATTAGCTGGATGATGATGACGTTAGGCAACCAAGCCCAAAAATCTGTCCATGACGTCAGACTACCAACAACTTTGTCAAGACATCGCGCTCAATGTGGCGTTTATTTACCGTCTTCATTGTCAAATATGTGAACAGCACCTTTCCCTCTTTCTCACTATGTCTTAAACAGCACCTTTCCCTCTTTCTCACTATGTCTTAAACAGCACCTTTCCCTCTTTCTCACTATGTCTTAAACAGCACCTTTCCCTCTTTCTCACTATGTCTTAAACAGCACCTTTCCCTCTTTCTCACTATGTCTTAAACAGCACCTTTCCCTCTTTCTCATTATGTCTTAAACAGCACCTTTCCCTCTTTCTCACTATGTCTTAGTGAGTCACATGGAATATGAAGATACCTACCAAGTACTCCTATTAAAGTGGATTTAGTAACTTACTCCTATTTTCGTTGTTAATTTCTGGTTTTCCAAGTTCACCTAACTTTGAACAAAGGTACATTTGATTAATTTTATGATCTTCTGTCCCTAAAATTATTACATTCCTTGTTTATGCAACTAAATCCCTTTTAAATCACATTTAAGTGAATGTTTTGCTTGATCACTCCTATTTTACTTAGTATAAAAGTGGAGTAACAACTATTTTCGTTGTTAATTTCTGGTTTTCCAAGTTCACCTAACTTTGAACAAAGGTACATTTGATTAATTTTATGATCTTCTGTCCCTAGAATTAATACATTCCTTGTTTATGCAACTAAATCCCTTTTAAATCACATTTCAGTGAATGTTTTGCTTGATCACTCCTATTTTACTTAGTATAAAAGTGGAGTAACTCCTATTTTCGTTGTTAATTTCTGGTTTTCCAAGTTCACCTAACTTTGACCTAAGGTACATTTGATTTATTTTATGATCTTCTGTCCCTTGAATTAATACATTCCTTGTTTATGCAACTAAATCCCTTTTAAATCGCATTTAAGTGCATCTTGTGACATGTTTTGCTTTATCACTCCTATTTTAGATTTAATTAACATGGCACTAATGAACATGAGTTTCACTACGGTAGACTCAAATTACATTCAAACAACCTTTGTTGTGACTTTAGTGACAATATTTGAACTGTAAGACCTTCGACTAACCTGGTGTCTGTTGCCTAAACAAAGCGCCACAAAGCACTTTCAACGTGAGGTAAACCATGCCTTCTTTACTTAATTGAACGGGAGGTAACTGAATGAAGGTGCTAGGTAGCACTTTGCATGGGTAACAAACACCTGGTAATGCTGGGGTTGCTTCGGTTCCAAGATGGTGTAATTCTTAAATTGACCAGAAATTCTAATAATAAGCAAAAACTGAAATAAACTTTTAATACTTTCATGTGACTTTCTTTTGATTTTCTTGTGTATTATGAAACTTTTGCAACACTTTTTTTTTGCTTTATCCATTGATTAGCACATTTTTATTATTTGTCAGTTTAAAATTTTCTTTACACCTTAGCTTGGTACTTCACATGAAGAAGTGTCTTTAGTCTATGCTTGCTTGCTTTTGGATAGCATTTTTAGAAATAACATGTATAGCAACACTCTTGATTGAATCTCAAAACTCGCTACTTAGGTAAACCGTAGCATTCCCTTTTTATCACTTTCCCAATGTGCTAACAAACATCTTACAATCAGCCATCCATGTGGCACAACATCACATTTTAATATTACAATAATTATCATGACAACTAGGTGTTAATAAAATGTGTGAAATTTAACTAACACTCAACAAGTTACAAGTAAACAGTAGTTTTTGGCCAATTACTTTATACCAACACTGGCTTAGAAAGTACTTACAAAAACAACTTCAGTACTCATCATTATATAACAATAACATTGTTAGCCAAATAATGATGAGTACTGAAGTTGTTTTTGTTTTTTATAGTGCTTCACTTAACGTTCTGATACTCTCACAACCGTTCTGACACACAAAAATATCCTTTTGTCTCCGTCGTTGTCTCAGTCGAAGGAAATACAATCTCCTTTTATTAGTAATAAATATCTACATTCTACAATGATAACACCATACCAACTAGCTATAAGGCTCAGGGTTTTCACTAGGATTTCATGAGGGCAGACAATTTGGCCTCCTGCTGCCTCCTGATGACAACCCTGAAGGCTATGTCCAAGAATGGATTAAACCTTATTGTAATATCCTCAATGCATAATGTCTGTTGAAGCTACTTGGCTGATACATTATTAACTTGTCCTGACTCCCGGACAACTGGGCATTGAAGTGCTAATTTCCTAGATGCAGCATGCTTAATGTAAATATCTGCCAGTGTCTTAAACCGAGTGCTGTGCCCACCAAAAATAAGTATACACGTTTTTACAGACACAGAATTAAAATTGGTTAAGTTTTTTCAATATCTGTTTATCAAATAGTCATAATTATACCATGGTTTCTGAAACTACAACTACTAATGAGTAAAAAAAGAAATAGAAGGAAAGATGAAAATGTTTTAAAAGGTTTTAGACAATTCAATATGTTGTGTTAAGCGCGCAATCACCCATCGTGATCAAATTAATAGACAGAATATTTCCTTCATTTTATACAAAGTCAACGGTACTTTTAAAGCAGGTCAAAGAATTTTTATAGCTTGCATACGTGTAGATCTACTCTAGGGTACCAAATTATTTAACCAATCAATGTATGATCTTTACACTTAACAAAAAAAGCAGTTTTCTCAAAAATATTGTCGCTTCACTCACTGTTCTGGAAATAGTGTAATAACAGACAAGGTTAATGGAGAAATAATCACTGTATACTTATTTATGGTGGGAAGTGTATATCTACTTACGGTCACCCGTTTTACCGGAATCCACGTAAATTACCGGAATAGACCGGAATCCAGATAAATTACCGGAATAGGCCTATAATTCGTTAATAAACAGTAGTTTTGCATAGTTTTTGGTTTAAATCAATCTTATTTAACATAAGCAACGTATATGCAAAAATAAAATATGTTATGAAAAAAAAGTTATTGAAATTTTAAAATTGGCCGGCGTCCATTCGTCATTACGCTATCTATGCAGAATTTACTTGACCGAAATAGACATGTATCTCGTTAATAAAACATAATTTTGTTAAGTTTCTGGTATAATTCAATCATGGATACGAAAAATAAGTCGTTTCTTAAAAAGAAATTAAAATATTTCAATGAAAACTGATTTTACATGAGTTTTAAAAACGGGCATTTCTCGCTCTAACCGCGCGTATTGACAGACAATTAACGTAACCGGAATCCACTTACTATAACCGGAATAGGCCTATATTTCGTTAATAAACAGTAGAATTGTATTATTTTTGGTTTCAATCAATCATATATGCCATAAGTAAATCATATTCAAAAGGAAAATTTAATATGTTGTGTAAAAGTGATATAATACGAGTTTTAAAATCGGTCGTTTTCTGCTTTCAACGCGCGATTTGAATGAGAATTAACATAACCGGAATCCACTTTCTATAACCGGAATAGACATATATTTCGTTTATAAACAGCAGAAATGTATTGTTTTTGATCTAAATCAATCATATATACCATAAGTAATTCATATTCAAAAGGAAAATTTAATATGTTGCGTAAAAGTGATATAATACGAGTTTTAAAATCGTTCGTTTTCTGCTTTGAACGGGTGATTTGAATGAGACTTAACATAACCGGAATCCACTTACTATAACCATATGTATTGTAGGTAAACTATTTCCTAAAGGAAATATAAATATGTTGTGAAAAAAAAGGATTTTATATGCAAAAAATTGCCATTTCGGGTAGCGCATTACATTTTGATCCAACCGGGATAGGATCGTATTTGTTTTAAAGTCAACATTTGTATCTTATACATTATTATTGAATTACACGTATCAAAGGCAAGTAATTTCCGAAAGGAAACAGTAATATCTTGAGAGAAAAAGAGTTTATATGCGATTGAAAAAATGGCAATTTCGGGTAGTGCATTACAATTTGATCAAACGTGCGGACATAGGCTCGTATTTTCAAATTTTGTTGTTAAATAAATCTTTTGTATGTTAATAATTTATAAGCATTCAATCAAATGTATCATAGATAAGCTATTTCTAAACGGAAACTAAAATAATTTAGAAGCGAATGAAAATATGCCTCCGGTGGATCAAAAAAGTATTGCACCCCGCGATTTCAATAACCTTGAAATACGAACATCATACGGCATTTAAATCCAACATTGAATAGGTCACTAATATTTCAACACTGATATCGTAACACTGGACAAACTTCAACAGTACGCACGTGCCACAGCAGTCCTTGTTACTAAATGTTTCACGGCGGTTCCAAAATTTTCTCGGGTGTCACAATGAAGGTGTGGTCGACGTTGGGAGAATATCTTGCAGTATAGGAACAACTATTAGGCCATGTTTATTTCATTTCTTGGTGATCAAAATTTCTTTGAGAGAAAAATGTCTACTTGTCGCCCGAAAACTTTTTTATGCAACAATAACCAACCTCGATCTTTATTTGTATACATCTACGGAATGTACGAGCGAAATGGTGAACTATTTATATTGTTAAAATGCGTGATCGTGTTGAAGATATGCAGTTGTAGAAATAACCAATCTATTTAACACCTTGTCCTTACTGTGTTTTCCGATCTAAGAGACCCGCGGCATCACTTTGTAACTTTAGATGTCGCTGATGCTGGGTACATCACAGAATGTTGTCGGCTAAATATCAGACGTTGCCGACTTACGTCGGTGGATTAAAGGAAACTGTGTGAGAAAACCACAGGTAACTGTATCATTGCCATTTGATATTGAGTAAAATTAAAAAAAATAACTTCCTAAATTTTATATTTTCTACATGACTCCGTAGCTCAGTGGTTATTGCGAGACACTCGTATGTATAAAATTTAATGTTTTTTAAACCACAGCATTACATTCTAGATGATTAATAAGTATACTGTATTGTATTACTGTATTGTACATTAGGGAAAATAAAATGCACACTAGTGACCGGTTCGTCGATTCCCCTGCATATAGACCTTGTACAAAAAAATAATGTTTCCAAAAAAAGTAAGTATTTTTATCAGTGAAACAGTTACCTGTGTGAAAAATATACATCAAAGGTAACGCAGCCGAACTTTGACACATGAAAATAGAAACATATTGCGACATCGCTCATTTTATAGACCTCGTGATGCTTAAGACGTATATTTAATCTTTGTTAGTGGAATAACTCATGGCAGTTCATTAACAGATTATAAATCATATTGTATCATAATGGATTACTAATACTATTTGAAGGTAATTGGTATGTGTCTTCGCAATACATATTAATTACGTCTATATCATTTGTGTCATTTGTGATTAACATAAGGACTCCCTGATAAAGGATTCAGCGACAGGGTCTGTGAATGCATTGACAAAGTGATAGAAAATACTTACGTAGGTAACAGTGGCCTGTTCTATGATAATATTCAGAATCCTTGATATATGTCAGTAATTTTATTCATTAATTGATTTTTGCTGTTCAAAAACGATCATTAGGTTTAATTTTATCCAACTGTTGCACAATGATTAGTCAAGCCTGGGGCTACAAGTATACAATCGACACACAAGATGTCATACAGAATATCCAATAAACAGGTCACTTATCAGTATGCTAGATGTCAAGAAATCTAGTTATAGCCCCAACTCTTCATTCTCATGAATCAGTGTATAGTCAAGTCTCTGTATTACGGATGAAAAACACGCTGGTCGAACGAGAATGAAACTCTTTACACAAAATCTGTGTTTTAAGAAATATTTTAAATTTCCATTTGGAAATAAGTTATTTATCGCTTATATGATCAATTAATAGCAGAAACTAAACAAAATTACCGTAAAAAACGAGATTCGGGTCTATTCCGGTTACGTTAATTCTCATTCAGTACGCGCGTTTAAAGCGAGAAATGGACGATTTTAAAAATTGCACAAAATCTTGTTTTACTAAAATATCATGATTTCCTTTTGGAAATAACTTATTAATAGTATATATGAACGAATTATTGCAGAAACTAAGCAAAACTACCATTTTATAGCGAGATACGAGCCTATTTCGGTTACGTCAATGCGGGAAAATTAGCGATTTTAAAACTTGTATAAAATCATTAATCACCAAAATATTTTAATTTCCTTTTGGAAACAATATAATAATAGTATATATTATTGAATTATATCAGAAATTAAACACAATTACCAATAAATAACGTGATACAAGCCTATTCCGGTTATTTTAATTCTCATTCAATACGCGCGGTCAATGCGGGGAAATGATCGATTTTAAAACTTGTATAAAATCATTATTCACCACAATATTTTAATTTCCTTTTGGAAACAATATAATAATAGTATATATTATTGAATTATATCAGAAATTAAACACAATTACCAATAAAAAACTTGATACAAACCTATTCCGGTTATTTTAATTCTCATTCAATATGCGCGGTCAATGCGGGAAATGAGCGATTTTAAAACTTGTATAAAATCATTATTCAACACAATATTTTGGAAACAATATTATAATAGTATATATTAATGAATTATAGAAAAAATTAAACACAATTACCATTAAATAACGAGAAACGAGTCTATTCCGGACACGCTAATTCTGATCCAATATGGTAATGACATCGTAAAATGAACAAATTTTTAATCTCGAATAAAAAAAATTTTTCGTGAACATATTTTATTTTAGTTTTGCATATATGTTGCTTATGTTAAATAAGATTGATTTTAACCAAAAACTATGTAAAACTACTGTTTATTAACAAAATATAGGCCTATTCCGGTAATTTATCTGGATTCCGGTCTATTCCGGTAATTTACGTGGATTCCGGTAAAACGGGTGACCCTCTACTTATAGCCAAAGACAAAATCTTTATCAAAAAGAGACCTACCCTTGCATCCCAGGATCCCTCTCCATGTGATTGGGGAGGGGCTGGGAGGGCATTCTGGGATTCGGTAGGCGTATCCTGTCCAGTATGGTGCACACAATAGAAGAAAATGCTCTTTCTCTTTAAACTGCTACTACGTCACTATTCACGACTCTCACATCTAAAATAAAATCATCAATAATTATTGTTTATCATAGTACCAATTATTATATGTTTTGCCTAAAGACTACATTAGCATTTTTTATGACACAGTTTTATGACATAGGGGTTGAAAACTTTGGAAATTAAAATTTTACATTTCAATTGATTTTTGGAAAAGCCGCTTAACTAATTGCTAGAAGACATTATATTTTAGTTAAAAACATTCATGACAGACGAGTTAAACCCAGGGTACCATACTGACCTACCACAAATTTGTACACATATCGCTGACTAAGAATGAGAAGGTCTTAACTACTTACAACCTTTGAAGATTAATACATATTTGACATCTACACCATAAGGCGCTTCTTATGAGTCTATTTTCATGAAAATCGGAAGTTGTCATGTTGACCAAACTGATGTTTTAAAAGCTTGTTATACCATTCATTATAAGTAAAGAGCGATTGTCAAGACTGTTTTCCTTGTTTTCTGAAAATATTGATTTTGTAGTTACGACCTTCTCATTCTAAGCCAGTGATATGTATGTCGGATTGAAATCCAGCAAAATATTGATTATTCCCGATAGAATGGAAGCCCCGATAGAGTGGGAATCCACTTTATATGATTTTTATGAACCTACAATACAAGCTAGTTTATTCCAAAAAGACTCATTGCAGAGCTGCCATAATAAAATAATGCAAAAGCTTCTGGCCAAACCAAAATTAAAGTGAGGTTTTAGAAAATTCATTATTTGGTGTTAAGCGCGCGAACTGCATTAATCAAGTCTCTTAAAATGCGAGCCGCTATTAATTCAAGCATGCAAACCACAATATCACTTCATTTATTTTTATGAAGTCATGAAATTGTTTTGTGATACTGTATAGCGGGTATATTTCATGGTGTCCAATTTTCGCGTTAATTGGATCCTTTTGAATTCACGGTGTCTTGATTTCGCGCTAACGGCCTTGACCGCGAAATTAAAACCTAGTTGGTACACATGGAAGGGTTGGTAAACGTTCAAGTACGAGTATAATAGTCACTACCGATCAACTAAAATTACTGATGGTCTTTCGGATGAAACTTTAAACCGAGATTCCCATGTATTGGTGCTATACATATATATGGCATGCAAAAAGAACCAGGGATGCTTCTGCAATTATGGCATCTTCTGTATCATGCACTATCCCCCAAAAACTAAAAGTCTTCTTGAGGCTCGCTCATAAGGATTATCCGGTGGTGAAGATTATTATAAAGAAACGAAAAAAATCCAAACATACTGATCATTAACTGCAAACATAAGAAAAATATGCAGATCTATTTACAAACAAATAATTATTTCGGCACACATTTACACGTTCCGCAAACAAAACTGTTATTAAAATTGAACAAGTGTGATGAAACGGCTTACAATTAAAACCTTCAAACGATATAGATATGCATGCATAGAGATTAAACACGTTCTTTACAAATATCAAATTTCTAATCATATTTTATACATGTCGGAGTCTATTTATTATTTACGTATTTTACTGAAGCGACACCAGAGCTCCAGATAAGGTGCGTGAAAGCGTGATTACGCATTAAAATTAACGAATAACGCATTAAAAATTATTTCTGTGCGTCGTAAAACGCATTGAAAAAGACGATCACGCATTTCTGCTCGATTCCGATGCGTCGAAGGGAAGTAACTCTTCCGTAATCCAGTCAGTTGTCTTGGTTTTAGACACTACCAATCCGGTGTACAGGTAGAAAAATCCACTGACAAATGTCACTCCGTTAACAAGTTTTTATCAGTAAATATGCAGGAATAAAACTCTCATATGCGTGTATTTTAAACCAGATGTGGTAACACATGAGAGAATGTACGACTTTGCATATAATTTATCATGGAAGATGCTTTGATAAAAGCTTGAATTGAAACTTTCCAACACAAAATAGTTGAAAAAAATAAATGCATGACAGAAGCAATTGACAACACACGAAAAATGTGAGTTTCACGGTTAGTTAAAGTCGATGTTACGGATAGATTTATTGTACCATGTAATTCAATTCACAAAAGAAACTTTAAAAAATGAATGCAGATCATTCAATATAAATGCTTCACAGTTCATTTAAACTTCATGGCATGGGAAAAAATAGATGCATTTTACTTCCACTTTGTCAATATATTGATAAGTGTTTAGCTAGGCCCTACTGGACATATTTCAATGAGACAGCACAGGCATTTGGAAAAAGGAACTTTTTATTGCTTACTTAGTGAATGTGACTATCACTCTATGTGTTTAAAGCCAAAGTCATTGATATTTTGTGTCCGGAGTGTTTCACTCATTAGTTTTGAAAACAGGGAGTGAACAACTCATTGCACCTAAAATTTATCTGGAGCACTGCGACACAATGTGTCGTTTTGTACATCTTGCAAAGTAATGTTGGATTATTTTTTAAAGCTCATTGATGCATTGTCTCCCTTTGTAAAATAATGTATATTTTTGGTGATTGTTTCACAGGGTTTAGATTTCGCGCATTCGATGTTGACCGCGAATATAGGTCAGGACCTTTTTTATATCTAGGGTCCCTGAACAGGACCAACTTTAAATTAATCTGTGTCCAAAAAGACGCTTTAAACACTTAAATAAATGGTAGATAAAATTTTTAAATCCTCCAAGTGATCCAGATCAGGTGCATTGAATCAGAATCAACTGAGTGAACAGCTGGAGGTGATAACATTTTATGACATCTTCTTCTTTATTAACAATCGATACAAAATAATTGGCCATGGTAACATTAATTTGGGAGTACCTATTGTGTGTACATGTATTTTATATATTTCTTTGTGAAATTGCCGGTAAATTGAACTGAATTGCCGGTAATTGAAAGAATTGCCGGTAATTACCGGCGCAATGCCTGAGAAATGGCAGGCCTGTCCTTGGTTCGTTAACATGCCAAGTGCACTTCAAGTGCCCCCCTTCCAAAGTAAAGCGCTTTCCAAGGGAGGTAATCCTGTCCTTCTATATATAATTGAATGGGTGTTAAATGCATGAAGGCGCTTGGTAGCACTTTACTTATGCACCAGTCAGTTGCAACCACAACTCCACCCACGGGGATGGGCAGTGGATAGCCAGAGAAACGGCTGTGTTTTTACTTTCCAGATCAGTTGCAGATTGCCCAGCACGGTTAACAGACATTACTCCTCCTGGACTCAACTCCTCCTGGACTTTACTCCCCCTAGACTTAACACCTCCCAAGGTCCCAGGAGGGAAAGTATAAAACATGGCGCCCCTCTAGATTTTAGTACAAAAAGAAGGGAAAACATGGCCCCCCCTATTAACATTTTATTTCTGGTTGGATATTTTATTTATTTATATCATATTAAAGCTAACGCTATGTAGTTTTAGAATATGATATTAATTATTAAAATCCGTTTTGTTTTGATGCACTTATTACTGGTTAAAAATGGGTCAAAAATGAAAAAAAATATCATAGAATTTTGTGTTCGGAAAACATGGCGCCCCCTCTTAACTTTTTTATTTCAAAATATATTTTTTATAAATTTACACTGTTGAAAAGCTATAGCTCTCTAGTTTTTAAAACTGTAACTATAACTGAAATTGAATTAGTAAAACGTTTTTTATAGCATGTTAAATTCGACTCATGTTTTTATTTTTTTACCGTGCGTAAAATTTGGTTCGGAAAACATGGCCCCCCTATTTATATTTTTTATTAGTCAACATATAATTTTCATGAATACATGGCTGAAAATATTACGTTCTCTAGTTTTTATAAATGTAAAGATATTTAAAATTGATGCAGAAAAACAGGATTTATGACGAGTTAAAGTAGACGCATTTTTTCTTTTTTTTTCACGCGCCCGATAATCGGCTTTTGTGATATCGCATAAACAGTACAGTAACGTTACATAGAAAATAAGTTATCATGTTGGATTGTTCATTTGATATAAACTTTAACTATCAAGAAAGCATTATGTGTTGTTAATGTATCAAATTGCAATATTGATATAAAAAACGGCTATTGGTTTTTATGCGTGAGTAGTTGAATATAATCGAATTAAGATGATATATAATGTGTTTATTACAAAGGAAAGTATCACAACCACATAGATCTATGTTAATTAAAATAAATATGCTTGTCAGAACATAAATTCGCAGGTTATTTAGCATAGGCAATATATTTCATGATTGTCGAGCTAAAATATCGTCGATATTGTTAATCGAAAATGACAATTAGTGAAATGTAATTTCTTGGAATTCAATAATTACCATATTATATTACCCAATGATGTATATCAAAATCTAAATTTACGTCCATGTATTACCTTAATTATGTCCGAGTATTATATAAAGTATTGCTAGTCACAACTTATAGGTGATATATACAAAGGTAAAACTAAAAGATTGTCGTTAATACGTTGTAAAATACGTTATTAAAGTAATGCTAAATCATTTGTTATTAAGAAACTCGAAATTTGTAAATAGGCACTAATGCGCTGATTAAAAAACAATGTTAATAACTCGTTTATCACCCCGGTCAGGTCGTAGATGAACTGATTAACAACAGTCTCTTGGATGTCAGTAAAGTTATGAATATCATTGTATTGTATACAACAGTTATTATAGTTTAGAAAACGGAATGCCTTTAGTCTTGATAATGAATAACAAGTTTAATGAGCACGTCCATGTCTAATTACACTTAATTCATCCCATTACCGTTTAATTGCCCGAACAATGTTGGTAAAAAATTTGTGAACAGCAATGCATTATTGAATTAAGCCTAATACCGACACTTTATTTCTAAATGTGATTTGTGACACAATAATGTTCACAAACTTCAGTTCATAAAAATCATTTTTAAAGGGAGGTTAATTGAAAGAATTTGTTTTCGTTGTCACATAATTGTATGATTAAAAAACTACTAAGTGCTACTTTACCAGTACATGGACCGTATATATTGAATCGTTATATAGCTTCCTGACCAGTCCGATTAAATTTTTTTTTTTTTTTTTCATATATATTATATATAGCTGTCACCATCATTTTGTTCTTCACGTGCTTCTAGATTTAATTTGAAAATCAAAAAGTCCTTGTCTTGACGTTAATACACAAAAATTAACGTTTAATGACATGTAAGGATATGCTCAAGTACCCGATAGATAATCCTATCAACGTTGGTGATTGGTTGTGAATGCATGCCATTAATTGTTAAACCAATTATACAATCATCGGATAATCCTGTTACCGGCAGCTGATTGTTTGTTTATTGCATAAGTGTGACACTTGATAACATAGCGATTTAATGAATTTATTATACAATAGTGTCCTATAATTATTTAATTTAAGAATAGCGTTATACTGTGATGTATAGGATTTGTAAATTATATACTTTATTTGCGATATACAAAGTTGAAAGATGAGACTGAAATAAAGAAATAACTAATATGACCAAAATCCTATGTTCTGTTCCTATAATAAAAAATTAGCTGACATGTTTTTGTTGATTTTCTTCAATGGCAGATAACTGATTATCACATTTTTAAAACTGTTAGCAATAAATAATGAAATACCGATTATAATTGACAGCTGCATATTGTTTTACCATATTGCTTCAAACCGAAGACCTTAATTACAATAATTTTATTGAGGTCTTTATTCAAACGTGTTTGTTGATAGAGAGAACGGCGATTGAAATTTTGTGTACTTATTAAAAATAATATTTTAAACTATATTAAATTATATTGCCAATTGAAGCAGATTATCCGAAATAATTAAAAGCATGATTCAGTGTCATAACAAATATCACAAAATCAAGCGGTTCCATAAAATATTGTGAACTTCAGTAGCAAGCATTTTGTATACTTTTGGTTCATAATAAATATATTAATATTGGGATGGTTGTTAGACAATGAGCTGTAACATAATTTAGACGAATTTCCAAGTACTACCTTAACGTGACTGAATAAATATCTCTAAACTATATTCATGATGTCAAACACGGGTTGCATTAATACCCTCTCTTCATATGCATATATTTTCAATGTTTTATACTTGTGCGTTTTTGTAAAGTTTAATATTTTGTGTACCAATTATACTTTTATATAGACGTGCAATGGGCACGAGAAAATAATGAAGTGTTAATGTACTCTATCACGTGAAACAGACGTAGACCCTACGTATACAGTCACAGTATCTATCTATACATGCGTGATTAAATGTTTGAATTGTGAGTCTCATTTTTATTGTAACCTCATGCTATTTTTTCTATGATAGAAGAAACCGACATGAGACATTAGTTGTAGTTCTTGGCTAGTTTTAGAGTCTTAATTTAAAGGCACTTTCCCTTGCAAAATAACCTCCATTTTTCCAAAAGTCATAGTGTTTCCTTCCATTATGAAACCAATTCATTGGTATGGCTGCTTTTAAGTCAAAACAGTAGATTTTTAGACCGACAAAGGTCTTTGCTACTTCAGTGGGGTATAATCAGTAGAAAAGCCAAATATGAACAACTTAATACAGAGATTCAATAATAATTCCCAATTTGTCGGGCTTTTTTTTCAAATTTAAAGGCACAGGTAGTTTTTTTCTCATAAAACATAATTCTTAATTCAATCAAATTTCGCTAATAAGACATATTAATTATTATAAGATTTGATATACATTGGTATTAAGAAGCAGTTTCTACTCAACTGGTCTCATTAGCGGGACTTCACTTAATTGCTTTTTTTAATCATTTAATAATTATAATAAGTAAGTAAGTAATTTTATAAGAAGCATCTATATTGTATTTTACATAAATATCACACATATGCTTTCTTAGTCTAATACTAACAACTTATATCAAATGAACAGTCCAACACACACATTATAACTAATTTTCAATGTACTGTACTGTTTATGCGATATCACAAAAGCCGATTATCGGGCGCGTGAAAAAAAAAGAAAAAATGCGTCTACTTTAACTCATCATAAATCCTGTTTTTCTGCATCAATTTTAAATATCTTTACATTTATAAAAACTAGAGAACGTAATCTTTTCAACCATGTATTCATAAAAATTATATGTTGACTAATAAAAAATATAAATAGGGGGGCCATGTTTTCCGAACCAAATTTTACGCACGGTAAAAAAATAAAAACATGAGTCGAATTTAACATGCTATAAAAAAACGTTTTACTAATTCAATTTCAGTTATAGTTACAGTTTTAAAAACTAGAGAGCTATAGCTTTTCAACAGTGTAAATTTATAAAAAATATATTTTGAAATAAAAAAGTTAAGAGGGGGCGCCATGTTTTCCGAACACAAAATTCTATGATATTTTTTTTCATTTTTGACCCATTTTTAACCAGTAATAAGTGCATCAAAACAAAACGGATTTTAATAATTAATATCATATTCTAAAACTACATAGCGTTAGCTTTAATATGATATAAATAAATAAAATATCCAACCAGAAATAAAAAAGTTAATAGGGGGCGCCATGTTTTCCCTTCTTTTTGTACTAAAATCTAGAGGGGCGCCATGTTTTATACCTGCCCGTCCCAGGACATTACTCCTCCTTGATTAATGATAATTGGATTAGGGTTGGTAAAGGTGTCAGACACTGTGCTGTGATAGTGTTTTGATGTCCGATTGAAATTATATTTATTACAAAATAAAAGGAAGTTTTTCAAAATAGTTATAGATCTACATAATCCAAAAAAAACAATCATATTAAAAATAATATTGCTAATATGGATGTATTTCAATTATTATGTGTGGTATCAATGCAATTTGAAGTTTCAAACTATACCTTTTGATGTTCAAACATATTTTCAAACAATATTCTTTGATGTTGAAACTTAGTGTAGGGTGATATTATTGTACCTTTTTTAATTGATTTGTTCATTAAAACTTGAATAATTCTTTGAAGTATAACTAACATACATACAAGCTTGTTAAAAGTATACTCATCCAAGAAAAAGTATTATACAATAATTGTAATACTAAATAAAGTAAAGTATAATCAATCATAATATATATCAATGAATATTAATAACTTTTATTAATCAATGATATAAAAATATACCCTAGACATTGCTCCTCCCAATAGGAGGAGTAATGTCTAGGGTTTTGGGAGGAGTAATGTCCATGGCCAAAGTGTCCAGGAGGAGTAATGTCCTGAAATCCCCAGCACTGCTTGTGAAATGTGGGGGATTTTTTTCGAACCAATACCCCGGGGACAATATTTAGTTTTCAGGAGCTGGGGAAGTACGGGAAATTTTACAGTCAGCTGACCACCGGGGGGGGAATCCCAGCCTATCACCGGTGCCAGGGATGTAACTGAAAGATGCATTAGGAAACACCGATGACTGTGACGGATGAAATCTTAAAATAGTGTAAAGGTTCTGGAAAAGCCTAAAAGATTTGAAAAATAGCATATTCGACACCCATATCAGGGATATAAACACCGGTTGAAATTAGTGCCAGTACCCCACCCAGTTATTTTCCATTGTCTCGCTACGGAAAAATCGGTGTATGAGGCAAAAAATAGAGAAACGCCTATTTGCATTCGAGTATGTAGATCGTTTAGATTAACATGTTAACGATCAATAAGACTGTCAATGCTAAACATGCATGCTTTCCTGTGAAGTGATGATTTATGAATTTATTTCCTACTCACCAAAAAGTAAATAAATTCTAGTGCATTGTGGGATTAAACTTTAGTCGGGACCTCAGTTGATTGTTTAGAATTGGAATCACCAGACCGTGACAATGTAAACCAGTCTGATTTGGATGTGTATAAAAACACGGATTACGTTAAGTCAATAAATCAAAGCACTGAATGTGTTGGTGTTGGTGTTGTGATTAGCAAAAAGGGCATGAATACTTTAGTCCCATTAAAGGCCTGGTCCCATGACATTACGTAACACATATGGATTATGGGGAAATGTAACGGCTCATATATAGATCTACCTCTGGTCTGGATTTAACAAGTGCATTTTCAAACGCTAACATTATCACAGATACATATCTGTGACATTATCTTGAAAATAATGCTTATAAATGAAATTTATATTGTATTACCACAGATATATATTATTAATGTCTATGGTATTACAAAGACCTAAATTACCTGTATTTTGTATGTTTGTATTTAATGTTAATTCGTTGTCTTGTTAAGTGAAGATATTGTAAATATGTTATACTCTCCAAATATGGAGGGCAATAGATATTATAGTACGGTTGGTGAATTTGTAATTGTGAACGATGTCTATTGCATGGTGCACCACCGTGATAACTCATATACCATGTCTTGAAGATATAGAGGATATTTGTATTTTTCCGTGTATGATCAGCTGCTCACGAGGTGAATTATCAAACGATCATACACCATATCCAACTATTTGTCCCATTTGTATTCGCACATGTGACAATTTTTTTACCATTGGAAGGCATGGGGACTCCACGTAAAATTGTCCATATGATAAAAACTATTTGAGAGATTTCTTATGTGCAAACATATTTTGTAGTTTGATATGTCTACAAAATAATGCACTAAATTTCATAATTGTATCTTTATGGGATCAACCCCCTTTTTAAAGGTTTTTAACATGACTATCACTCACATTGAACAAAGAAGGAAATGGACGGATTTGATATCAAACTTGTTTACTTTCTTGTCCGTAGTTCTTTTGTTTCTCGGGGAATATATTTTGTGCAAACTTGATTAATAGTTTAATTTCTTCCCGTCAGATTGGTGTTTTGATATAAGAAATGCGATAATTAGATCTGCCCCCTTTTTACGGTTTTTTAAAACAGGTATCATTTTTTTGTTAAGTAAAAATGTGATACACATATTTAATTTGCACATTGTTAATTGTTTTATGACGCGCCCCGCTGCGATTGTCACAGCATGTGGGGTAATAAAAGTGGTACATTCGCTTGAAGGGTTATAACCGTTATATTTGTATAACCGCTATATTTCCTGTATACATACTTTATTATGATTTTAGAGATTTGAAACTTTGACTTTATTGCCGATTTGGAAAGTAATACATGCATTAAAATAATTAAAAGTGAAATGTCATCACGCATAATTTAAAATTATAATAATCGAACAGGTGAGACTTTATTATGATTTTAGAGATTTGAAACTTTGACTTTATTGCCGATTTGGAAAGTAATACATGCATTAAAATAATTAAAAGTGAAATGTCATAAGCTCACGCTAGTTTAAAATTATAATAATCGAACAGGTGAGACATAAGAATGAAAAATCATATCATTCCTATGACACTTGTTAAATAAACTGGTTAGTTGACACGTTGTACCACCTAATTGAATACATACGAATTGTAAATTGAAAATTAAATGTAAAAAAAGGTGAGGAAAAATCCGTCTAGACAATGTGATACTGTACACCTTTCCTTAAATCATGTTCTTATAAAATGTTTCACATGTAGTTCTCATCCAGTACAGGAAAGAGCTATTTACTGAATAATAAGAAAAACAAGAAGACATCTGATGTTGTAAGTATATTCTCCTATTTAATTCAAGAAAAAACCGCTTTAATTCACGAACTTAAAATTGTCATAACTTTTTTATTTTTCAAGATATTAAAAAACCAATTCCATAATTGTATGGTCTATGGCTCGAAGATGCAACTGAACAATCAATCGTACAACATACTTGAAAAAATCAGCAGTGGTTTCTAAATTTCATTTAAACTGTACTTTGTGATATTGCACACGTACTCAAGCATTGTACAGTTACTAGTAACCGGTTTTTTCATCCATCGAATATGCATGATAATAAGTATACATATTGTGACATGTATTGCGGTTACTAGTATAACAAATGCATAATTTTTAGATTCCTCACACAAGATCAACGAATTCTGAATGATACCATGGAAGTATTTAAATGTTCCTGATGATACCTACCTCATGAACAAAATTTCATAATGACAGAGCTATGCCCATAAAAAGATCCTGGTATGCATCATATACAAAATGTCAAAAATACCAAAGTGCAACTGAACGCACAAAACCCCTCCAGCAAATGATATACATTAATTTATACACTCCGACAACCCGCTGGGTTAGCATAGCGCGATTACGCAATTGAGATAAGATCGATCAGATTAAAACCGGTATAACACCAGTCAAGGGAAGGTAACTGTGGTCGACTTGAAAACACATTCAATACAAATGGGACAAATAGTTGGATATGGATAAAATACTACATGGGCGTAGGAGCAGGGGGGGGGCCAGGGGAGGCCAGGCCCCCCCCCCAATGTCTGGACCGGGGGGCCAACTTATCTTTCCCCCCCCCCAATTATTCAGACGAAAAATTATAATTTACGACCTAATATATCTCGTTATAGGCAATTTGCCTTCAGTTCTTGGTAAAACGTATCAAAAATTTTTTTGCTCGCTTCGCTCGCAAAATAACTTCCTTATATTCAAATACCTAATCACCCATTGTTTGCAAAAAAACACTTGTGCCAGAAAAAGTACTCTTAATGTCCCCCAACCCTCCTATATGACTTTGGGACGTTGTCAATTATACATAAAGCCTTTGAACACAAAAGTTTTCACCTTTTAAATTTAAATTTTATGCAAACACTTAATCTGTATTTTGTAAGAACTTAAATTCTGTGCATTAAGGTCCTGTTTGAATGCCAAATAAGGTATATCAGAACGCCTAGAATGCACTAGGTTTATCCATAGTTTAGAAAATTTTCCAAAAGGACCCGTGTATACTTGAACGGATTAACTTCCAGTTAAGACGTAATTACTTAACCAAATGACCACAGAACCATAAACTCACAGTTAGTATATAGATATAGGAGTGTTTTGGCCGTTTAAGAGTACAGTTTGTGTCTAGAATAGTTGTGTGCAAATATTGCGTGTTGACTAATTGACATGTGGTAGTTACTTTGCAAGCGTAGCGAGCAAAAACAATTTTTTACCCCAAGTTGCCAAATGTTTGCCCCCCCCCCCCCCCAATGTTGAAGACGCTCCTACGCCCATGTACTAATATTCTATTTACTTCATGCTTCAAATAGCTTAAATGATGGAAACACTCCACTACATACCTCAAATGTTTTGTGGGACGCCATGCACGCGTCGAGTTGCAATCAAATATATCTTCGGCAATGGCTTCAATTTCGTCCATTTGTTTTACATTTATGTACATATAATGCTCTGTTATTTGTTAAAGATTAAGAGCGCAAGTGAAAATGCTTATTATTTTATTTTTGGCGGCGGGGAAATTTGTTTTTAAAAAATAGTCCGTTTGCGTGAAATTATGAACTGTGAAATTATCGGGGAATAATCCACCGTTATTTCGCCGTAAACCACCGATAAGCATGAAATAAACAATAGTACATTACAGATACGCGTACGTAATTTTAATTACAATATAACACTTTAATAAATGTTCACATTCTGCTTCGGACCCTTTAAAAGTAGTACACAGTTAAATACAAGCAATACTTTAATACTTCCGCGAGTATTATGTACACTGACAGCGGTATTCGTGGTACCATGATTTGGTACCTCGGTCTCATTCTGACGATATTGGAACAGGTACCACGCATAAACAAAAACATAACAATGATCGTCTTGGACTTCTTTAACAGCAAATGTGGAGGAGATACGTGTTAATGTTTTTCAAATTTGGTATATTTTCAATTCCATACATTCTTTAGCATCCGTTGGTATATTAGGGTGACACAGTGTTGCTTCATCGAGGGCTTCATCACCACCTTTGGGGTATTATAAAGATATAATTGAGAGTGAAGGGTGGGCCACAGTGGATCATATCCACATACCACGCACCTGTGGTCATAACAAATTGCAAAACAACTGCATGGTCAAACTCTTTTCTCAGTTAAGAAAGCTTTAAAAAGTTTAAATGCTAAAAGGGTTGTCAAGACCCTGAACTTCCACGGCCCTGGTGGACAGATGAAGGAAAAATCTCCGGTATTTCCCAGGGCACTGTTTTATCAAAATACTTACGACTATTTTAAACTTACGCCCAAATTTAAATTTCTTTATAATACTTTTGCATCTACAAATGGAGGAAAGGTCATGTTTGAAATCATTAACTGAATTAATTAATTGTTGATATTAAATATCGCTTTACCAAAATGTGTAGTAGTTAAGGAATTAAAAAAAACATTCAAATTTGACCGTAAGTTTACCGTAAATGCTTTGATAAAACAGTATCATGACAACTAAATATTGTCCTCGGGGTACTGGTTCAGAGAAAAAATTCCCAACATTTCCCCGTCAATGCTGGGGAAGCTTGGAGGTAAACCAAGACCGTTTCCCCGGCTGTCCACCGCACACCCCCGGGGTTGGGCGCCGTGGATACAACTGGCTCAGAAAGAGAAGGTCGTATTTGGGTCCTTATAAGACTGATACATATCTAAAATCAATATCACAGGGCGCTTCTTATGAGCATAATCTCATGAAAATCGGAACTTGTTGTGTTGACAAAACTGAAGTTAAAAATGCTTATTTTACCATTAGTAAAAACTGAGTAATTTTCCAACAGTGTTTTTCTTGTTTTCTCAAAATATATATTTTGTTCTTACGACCTTCTCATCCTAAGTCAGCGAAAAACTATCGAATAAAATATTCTCTTGACATCGTTCGATCGTCTGAAGGCATTCATGTGTGCCTTTTTAACGAACCGCTTTGCTACGAATACACGTGTGCTTCAGCGGTGTAATGATATAAGAACTGCGGCCCTGCATCGATATTGGAAGAGGAAATGTGTTTATTAAATTAACACAAAGCAATTTCATATTCACACCGTATGAGGTATAGCTAGGTGTTTTTCATACATTTTAATAAGACTGAGCAACGTACAAACGTATCTAAACGTTTAGCTCCATCTGTGTGGTAGCACCTTTCAGGAGCGTGTCGTACGCGTATCATTATCGATACGTTATTTACATGTAATTGCACTGTCGCTACGGAAATAGTTTGTGTACACTTTAATTTTTCATTTAGTAATTTATTTTGCATTGATAAAATATAACTGTAGTCTGTTTTCCATTTTTGTTTAATTTAAGAAGTATAGACTTTGGTAGACTATCAAAGTCTATAATAGTGTGGGTGTTTTTGTATGCAATTTATTGCCTACTTGCTACTTCAAATTTACCCCCCAAAACAACTCTAGAATTGCGTTTGTGAGACTGTTGCTGTTACATGAAACTACAGCATGACAATACGGCCTGATTATCTCAATCAAGTTTCTGATGGTCTTATGTAGGATATTTCGCTGGGTTAGAATGAGAAGGTCGTACCTTACAAGACATATTAAAATAATTTCAAATCAGCATGCGTCACTAAACGCTTCTTATGAACCTATTTTCATGAAAATCGGAACTTGTCATGCTGACCAAACTGAAGTTGAAACAGCTTGTTTTACCATGAGAAAAGAGTAATTGTCAGACAGTTTTTAGCGTTTTCTCAACATATTGATCTTGTAGTTACTACCTTTTCATTCTAAGCCATCGAATTACACAGGTGCTACTATTTGTGCATGACAAAGTTCTAAACTGGATCATGGTATATATACAGCGTCTGAAGAACAAAAAGTCACGTGAATAACTTTCATCAAACGTTTATTAATAAAAAATTATAGTAACAGAGTGAACATATTACATGGTAGATGACGTAACGTTTGGCTGTCGTTGCAAAAGAATAGAACATTTAAAAACAAGAGTAAAGTAAATAAGTATGTTATTCTCTGGCCAACACTTAACGTAAAAAACTTTACGTGCAAAATGTCGATTTTTGTCAGGAACCGAATCGGCTACTTATGGGGGTGTTCGTAGCGTCTGTTCTGGAACACTCGGAACTGTGTTCCATTTCCATCTACTTATGTACAAAATAAAACTGTTTTGAAAATGTTCAGAATGTTTCACGAACAAAATGAAACCGGAATAGAACAGGAAGTAACAAAAATATATGAAAAATAAAAACTTTAAGGTGGGTGATATTGTTAGTTGCAGCCGTTATATTGGTGGAAGAAATATTTCCCATTGTAAAAGTGCAGACATTTATCTCCGTTGACATACTATTGCCAAGGTGATCAGAATAACACGTTTTCGGCTGTCTTGTTGTTGTTGTAATCACGTGACTGTTCTGACTGTCCCACCTGTCCCTTGGGAACAGATAGAACATGTTCCAAACACTGTTCCGGTTTGTTCGTAAGTGTGTTCCCTATTCCGGAACAGAAATAACAGAAACAACAGGCGTTTCGTACACACCCATGGATCAGGCAAACATGACGTCACAAACCACGTGGTATGTATACACTGAGTAATACATAGCACATGCACCAGACAACACACATAATATAAATGCAATAATTATAGTATACGTCGTAGGGAGTATCCGCTAAGGAAACACTCCCCTCTTGAATGTAATATTATATCATCGTTGCATGCTAATAATAAGTCATGGTCATGGTAGCGTAGCTGCCGCTAGGCCATTAGGCCCGGGCCTACACATCATTTCGAGAAAAAAAACTTATATAGATATTTTTTAAGTTTAACTTGAAATTTGATCTCCTAAATATACGTCAAAACGCACCAATAGCTTTTAAGGAATAAAAAAAATCCGGGGGAGCATGCACCTGGACCCCCCACTTCTTTCATCTTTACCTACGGGCCTACACATTGCTAAGGTCCTAGCTACGCCCCTGAATTGGTGACAAAGTGGGCGAGTGTGAAACACTTGACTATGTGCTTGGACTGGACGGTTTCTGGATCAAATCTTGACCTGGGCACGTGGTAATGCTTATGCCCAATGGAAGCTTTGTCCATAAAACTAGCTAAGTCAATTAGGGGCTATAATTCTCTCACAATGTTAGACAGTATACATGGCATTTAGAATGTGAGGTGTTTATGATGGTAAACAAGTATGTAAAGTTTGAAAGCAATGTCTTGATAAACTTATATTTGAGATCTATATACAAAATGTAGTTGAAAATATTTGAGTTTAACAACCTAAAAAATTTGGGTCGAACGGACGCACTGAACAAACACTATTTTGTATGCCTCGTGTGTTAGCATGACTGGTGTCGGACCATAAACATATAGTTGTTTAACAATGATTATATCTGCGTCAAGGATAATGCGATATTTACAAACATTGACCGGATTTGTCCACTGTTGAAAAATTTGTTTCTAAAGAAAACACATGTGGTCAATTCTACCACCTATTTAGGTTATACCAAATGTTCCCGCCTTTCACGATACCATGTGCGCACTTCAGTTACATCAATAAAATTGATGCACATTTGTATTGATAATACATGATAGCAGCATATTTTATTTTCTCTTTCGTTTATTCAATTTTATAACCCTAAACATATAAAACAGAATTTTTTGTTATGTTAATTGCTTGTTCCAGCATATTTTAAAATAACTTGTAAGTTACACAATGTGCTTTCTTACAAACTACATTTAAAACCATTTACTTATTTAGTTTCAATAGAAGAGAAAGAGAAGAGAGATAGACCAAGCATGACATGGAGAAGAACCGTTATCAGATACATGATGTCGTGGAGAGAGGCCAAACAGACTGCAAAAGTCTTGTCCAATGGCGAGCTGTGGTGACGTCCCTATGTCCAAGCCGGGACGAAGAGGACTAAGTCAAGTAAATCAAGCAGTTAGTTTCAATCCAATATCTCATCTATATTTTTCAATTAGATACTTCAGTGTCATGAACCACATCAGCCCATTTTCCAGCTCAAGCGATGACTTCTCAATAGTAACATATGTGCCAAAAGCCTTTGCTGTACCTCGGAATGTATACCAAAAGTTGCAAATGTGCCAAAAGCCATTGCTGTACCTCGAAAGATATACCAAACGTTGCATGTATGCCAAATGCCATTGCTGTACCTCGGAAGATATACCAAAAGTTGCATGTGTGCCAAAAGCCTTTGCTGTACCTCGAAATGTATACCAAAAGTTGCATGTATGTCAAAAGCCATTGCTGTACCTCGAAAGATATACCAAACGTTGCATGTGTGCCAAAATACTTTGCTGTACCTCGAAATATATTCCAAAAGTTGCATGTGTGTCAAAAGCCATTGCTGTACCTCGAAAGATATACCAAACGTTGCATGTGTGCCAAAAGACTTTGCTGTACCTCGAAATGTATACCAAAAGTTGCATGTATGTCAAAAGCCATTGCTGTACCTCGAAAGATATACCAAACGTTGCATGTGTGCCAAAGTACTTTGCTGTACCTCGAAATATATACCAAAAGTTGCATGTGTGTCAAAAGCCATTGCTGTACCTCGAAAGATATACCAAACGTTGCATGTGTGCCAAAAGACTTTGCTGTACCTCGAAATGTAATCCAAAAGTTGCATGTGTGTCGAAAGCCATTGCTGTACCTCGAAAGATATACCAAAAGTTGCATGTGTGTCAAAAGCCATTGTTGTACCTCGAAAGATATACCAAAGTTGCATGTGTGTCAAATGCCATTGCTGTACCTCGAAATGTATTCCAAAGGTTGTATGTGTGCCAAAAGTCATTGCTGTACCTCGAAATGTATACTAGTATTATAACTATTCTGAAATAGAAACTTTCCGAAAAACCTTAACGTGAGAAGAATGAGCCCTTGTCTGGGAAAAGTGGGTTCAGTAACAATATTATGGCATTTCATGAGAAAAACTAAATCTGAGAGATAATTTAAAATGAAATCAAAGAACGTGACTTTATCATTTCTGAGCCTTTAAAAACATAATTAAGTAATAACTATGATAATGACACTAAACCTAGTTTACCGGGAGAACGGTCCATATAAAATTATATTGTTTAACAATGTCTTCGACACAAAAACCTTCCATCCATTGTTATTTTCAAGTCATCCAATTGAAATCACACCGACGTCGCAAATCTAACATGTTATTACTAACTTGGAATTGCAAGCAATACAGAAGTTCCCTACCTGGTGCCAATGTTTCAGTTACCATGACAACCACAATTTGTGTCCGAATCAGTTAACAAAAATGTGCATAATTTTCTTTATGTCCCTATCCACATACCAAATCTTGAGCTATGGCAGGATCCAGCTTTTATTGACGGACGGCAAACATTATAGTCCCACCCGGATGAAAACCGGTAGGGGACTTATAACTAGTTTTTTGGCCTGTGGAAAAATTCTGGTCAAATATTTTGTCCGTATGTTGAACGAGCATATAAATCCTTCTTCATCATCAGGTGGTATATTACGTTCCTGCTTTGATTAAACTGTTGCTTTGTTCTGAAAAAAGTATCTCACAGAACCGAGCAGTACTAAATCACAGACACTCGGTTTCGTCGATTTTAACATCTTGTATGAAGTGAGTACCTTTTTAAACACCCAAAGGTGACAGGGGATATATTGGGTTGATGGGGGTCCCTAACCCTTACCCTATATCAAATAATTGATACAGGGCTTATTTATGGCCACCAAGAAAATGGTATTTTGCAGACCCGATTCTGTCTAATTATATTTTGTAAAAAGGTGTTCAATATTTTTAAAAAATCATAGAAACTAAATATCAGCTTGCTCTGCAAGATTTGTAGCTCTTCAAAATGAAGGTTAGCACCACTGGCAGAGTGCAAATTCAGCGTTGTTAAAAACCGCGCAAAAGTTTGACAGCAAATAGCAAAAAAAGAACACTGGTATGGGAAACATATTATTTGCTGATAAAATCTAGCTCAGTTATACTATTGTTGGGGTACTGGTAAAAATGGATACCACGGTGTTTAAAAAGTTTGCACTTCCGTTGTTTGAGAAAATGGCGACTGAGCGACCTTTTGGTGTTTAAGAAGGTACTCGAAAGAAATTCCTACAAGTCGTTAAAAGTTGACTTAAAACAGACGAAACACGTGTGTCTATGACAGTAATCAATAACTTACTTTCCAGTTAGAATAATGATAGAATGGTGCAGTAGTTAATGTAACATTTACTATGTTAAACCAATAATAAAGGCTAATCATAACATCCATAACTCCAATGCTAATGTTAAATGCTATAAAATACTTTTTCACACCTTAGTTATAGTTTAATAGTTGGTCTACTAAATTAAAACGCCATTCACATTATTCTAGCCCTGGTCAGTGCGTGCATGGTGTAAGAGGGTGTGTGATATATATTTAAAATAAGTAAAATAAAGCAATAAGAGCATGTTCGTATTAACGTTTTAACATGGCACAAACATATGTGTAATTAACACACAAACACAATTTTAACGTGATTCACTTACTAGTACAATGTACACTGAATAACGAGAAAATGCGAGCTTCATGTCACATCTGGGGTAAAAAAGCACATAGACGTACGTAATTTGCAGTAGGTAAACAAATAACACGAGACAATATTTAATTGTTATATATCAATATGCATGCACTGGTGGATAGCTCCTTCCATAAATAATGTGAACTAAGGTGCTGCCATTTTGCGAAATCTGTCTTGAAAGTTTAAGAACTGCGAACAAAAATATTACAATAACTGCCAAAATACTAACATATAACCGTTTAACTCTTGGCTGCAAGTACCGCGGTCACTCTATGTTGTGGCCACAGACTTGCCCGGACTTGTCCACGTTCAAACATGTCCGGACGACAACGATACCCATTGTAGTGGTAAATACTTGAACTCTGTAACGCCATTTTGTTTTAATTTGATAGCTCTAAGTCATTTACATTAACTCAGGCATGATAACTTCACGAGATTTTTTCTCATATCCTCGGATCAAGCTCTAAATTCGCAAATAGGTACTGAATTCATTACACTGCAATGCTTATACCAATCTCATTTAAATCAGATCCTAACATTTGGTCCATTCCTTTACACTGTTATAAATCTGACTATATTCCGTAAGAAGTCATGTTCAAATGACCTCTTCAGTGCATGTTATATTATAGCTATTCACCTATATGTAATAGATACAGTACTAGTTTTTGATCAAAAGTGTCCTCTTACAACCGTTATGGGATAGTTTTGTAAGGACTAACAAGAAATTGTCCGAGGCGAAGGCGAGGATAATTTGTTGTTCGTCCTAAAAAAACTATCCTATAACGGTTGTAAGAGGACACTTTTGATTAAAAAATTGTACTTTATCTTACTTATACTTCGGCATTTTGAATTTTAGAAAATATGAGTCTATGTAACATAATAACATTGGCCTAACACATCTGAGGGATTAACTGTCATATAGATTGAGTAAAAATCAAGAAACTATTAATACAACATATAAAAGGTAAGATTACACAAGCAATTATTTTCCACATTCATGGATTAAGGCTGGATGCACAAAGGTATATAGCATATTATTTGTCTTCATTTTTCAAAAAAAAAATAGATGATTGTCATGGAATTATTTATAAAATTAATGTTTATTTTCAAACAGGATCATGTTAGCCGATTCTTATATATATCTAAAACTGCTCATTTGATGTTAAGACAGTGTGTTTTATTTTATAGATATCAAAAAAAATGTTTGTATTATAAAAGCGCCGTAATGAATTGACACATGTTCTAATTTAAACATTCATTTTCATAGGGCTACATAATTTGATGATTACTAACTACAATTTAATGTTGTATTCGAGTGATTCTAAGTGGCATCACATGTGTTCATGAAGACAAGTAGAAAGTTATAACTGCTTTCGATCATTGTATAATAATAATTCAGGATTCTTCTCAGTTGCACAATGTATATTAATTTTTTATACATTGTTTATAGGTTTGCTGTATTCCTCCTGATAACCAATAACGTAAAATCATTCAATTTTGATGGAATTTCCTCTCAACTTTGTGGACAGCAATATTAAAGGATTAGCCATTGCCCTATAATTGTTGGGGGTGTAGATAAATTGTGATTATTTTGTTTTAGTATTTAGTTCAACCAAGACTAAAATATATAATATAAAAAAATTAACGCTACATTTCTTTGTTTTATTATTAAGTTTCACAAAAGACATTAAAATGTGATGCTGCAAATTTGATTAGTTTACAGTAGCACAGTCATGTTAATCCCTCGTTGTGTGTTCTTACAATTTTTAGTCCCCAGGCAATCAGTAGTGACATTTATTTAACTGTGTATGTGGTTATGCAAATCTGAAATAGTTTGAAGCTTAAATTGACCAATCATTTTCTGCGAAAATGTCTCACAAAAGTGTACATTTACAGAAATAATGTACACTTTATGAATAGAGTCAGTCAGCATGACGGAGTATAAATATAATGAATGTACTAAAGTCAGTCTCAGTCTACGCTAAGCTGTCTATGTTTAAACATCTCTCTCACTGTAAACTAGGTAGTTCAGCAGAGATGTTCAGCACTTTCAAAGTTGTGAAAGAAGCGATTTGATGGGATAATGTAAAGTTCACATCGACACGACCCTCATACTGAAATTCGTCAGATCCTATCTCAGTATAAAATAGTGGTAGTAATATGGGTCTGATTCAAATGAGGTTGTGCTAATACATGTACATGAATACGACATGCAACATGCAACACTATGATCAACCGTGCATAAAATATACTGTCAATATAAGTTATGATACATTGTTTACGTTGTTATAGTAGATAGACATACTTAACAACAATCACAGGGTACCATCTCTGCCATGTTACACGAGTATCTCTCGGAACCATGCGATGGATGCCTTATGAGAGTATCTCTCGGAACCATGACATGGATGACTGTTGACTCACATGCCTCCATTCTTGCATGGCAGAGATGGCATCACGTGACAAAATACATTTGTAGTCATCGTCAACAACGATAAAGTGTGTGTTATGTACATAGTGCATCCACGTCACAATACACGTCACAATACACGTCACAAATTGTGTGAACTACACGTCACTCAGAGATATCTAGCACGAGACAATCACAAGACTATGATCTCAATAATAAGCACTGAACATGTACACGTGTACACTCACATTGCGCAATCATACACTGTGCGAATTACATTCACGTACAATACAAGCAATATGTTTGTCGGCGCCATTTTGACGATTGCTGTGATACAGTTTTAAAACTTCACTTGACTGACTGCGATTTTTGTTCATCCATTATCGGTGTTTTGCTGTCGCTACATGTAGCCTCGTGTTGGAGAGCTGTTGACTGGGATTGGAAATATGTTGGCGGCTGACCAATTTCAACCGGAAGTCGTCGAGCGTTGTTATCGAGAGACAAAAATTGCGGAGTGCAATTTGAATCTTTGCTCCAATATTGATAAGGAAATGTAGACCCCATTGCATACCACGGAAAGTCTGAAAGAAAAAAATAATTCAAAATGACCAAACGTTACTTAGGCATATGGTTTCAGTATTTATCGATACTAATATAAACAGGCAATTATTATAAAGATGCGTTTTTCTTTAAAATGTATGCATATCGTCAATACCACCTTAGGCACAGACTACATTTATAAACATGCTAATTTTTTAAAATAAACTTATCAGTTGTCTAGATAATCTAATGTGAGTAACATTTTTTGTGTTTTCAACACGTCCATGGGATCTTTAAATAGTTCAAGATATGTTATACTTTTTTCATAATGTGTCTATAAGTGATCGTAAAAAAATAAGCATTTTATTGACTGACATATAATGTGTTCCTCTTACGCGAACCGCAACGCACAGATTGTTAACGTTTGATTGGTGTATTCTATAACTCTACTGGGGGTACAGTGGTCTCAGAAATTATTGAAAATGTTTAAGGTTTTTTTTAAACTATTGTAACTATTTTATTGGAAAACCAAATAACTGTCTATTTGTTAAGTATAGACATGCAATGTTCATGGTATGAAAAACCAATGGTTTTAGTTCAAACACTGCAAAGGCTGTCATGGCTACAGGAGTTTTGACCCATAAGTCTTAAAGTTTGCAAGTTTTTGCAGTAAACAATGACTAATTTAGAACCTATATTTAGCGATAGTTCCTAATTAACACTTGAACCAATTTATTGACAAAAATAGATGAATTACGTTCATAACTAATTGGAGCTTCAAATTGTACCTGGGGTACAACAAATAACTGGGTTTGCGTTTGAAAATTCAATAAGTAAATTTATGAAAAGCCTTGTCAGGCACTGTTGTGTAGTTCTTTTTCTTCACCATTTGTTAATTCAAAATAAACAAATGATTAAAGGGTAAGGAACTTCATAAGTTGGCCCTACTGTGGCAATAGTTTCGATATGACCCCAAAATAGGAATACCTATATTTCTGGTATTTTTTACTCGTAAAATTTTATATAGAAGAAGCCATTTATATCCCCAAAAAATGGGTGCCTCAAGCAAGCCTGTATACTCACTTCCCAATGAATGTCAAACTGCGGACTTTGAATTTTGAACATAATCAGCGGCTAGGCAATAAAATAAAGCGAGGTAATTATAAGTGACGTGAAACTTACATGAGGGTGGATGTAAGGATCTCTGTAAAGCTGCCTTGTAGATCTGATCCAGGGCCATTTGTTGGAGACCTCCAAACATGGCATGTGGAAAATCCATGGATGGCTGCGATTTGTCAACGCCTTCAGTTACATATGAACATGGCTCGGTAGACTTCATATGTTTCAATTTGACATCTTCAAACACATCTGTAAATAGAAAAATACTAAGAATACAATACAATCTTTATTTTAAGTCGGAATACATTTACGACAAAATAACATTAGTTATGCATAGCTATTGTCCGAGGCAATTCAATAATTATATTGTATATATTTTCTAATGAAGTTAAACTCTTTAAAATGATCAAGCTAATTCAGATATTTTAGTTAAAAACAACTTTATAATAAGACATGTCCCAATTTTGTGGTTACAATAAGAATTTTTATTGGCATGTGATTCCAAATGGAACGGATTATTGTTTAATGCATAAAATCACAGATATATATTTATATATAAAATATATATCTGTGATAAAAATGGCTAGAAAGTCGGTTGAAAAATCGTGGTTGTTGGTGCTTGAAACTAACATATCTTTAAACATAAAAATAGACGTGAGTATTTTATTTCTTAATCAACTTTTATAAAAACATACGCCAGTCTAAGATCGGGGAAAGTGATTGCTTTTCGCGAAATATAGGATCTCTTTTATGTCAGCCATTTTTCAGACACCCTTGGAGTGATTTGTATACGTCTTTTCCAAGGTTTCACGGGGACTGTCAACTAAAAGTGTTAAATGTACTTTCAAGCCGCTTTCTTCTTACCTTTGGCGCAGCGACCTTTTGTCAGATGTTTGCTCGAACCAATAGAACTGAAAAGGTTAAGTGTTGTCAATTAACGACAATGTGATATTGACGATTCTAGCATTTCTGGTAATTCTAGGAAATGTTAAAGTTCAATAAATGCCGCTCAAAAGGGCACAGTTTTTAACACTTGGAAGACAAAGTTGATGTGCAAGTGACATCATAGGTCGTTGGTACAATATATAGTACAGAACAGTTAAACTTTTAGATCGTGTGTCATATCAATGGCTATTACACATCATTATGTACATGTATCTGTTAGTATGTCTTACACGTATTTAAACGAAATTGGATTTTTGCATTTTGCATACGTTCAATGGTCCATATCGGCGTCAGTGTACACGAAAGTTGATTAAAATTGTGTTTTTCATGTATGATGATATACTGTCGTGAGATATACAGTACTCATTGAATGCGGCTGGTTTACAATATTAGACATAATATTGAGTTGGGATTGTCAGTACCGGCAAGTCAGTACAAGCCCGGCCTATACTTAGTGAATAGAGAAGGGTTTTTTTAGTCGTGCCGATCTAATGCATGATCTAATCTGGTATCTTCATATTCCTATTGAAAGTCATCATTTCAAAGTTTTATTCACTACATGACATGTCGATGTTACTATCAAAGCAACGCAGAAATTAAGATTCCTGAAAGTCATTTTTTTCGATAAATGTCAAAATGACATCCATATTGAATTTGCTTCCTAAGTTGAATTACATAGCTTGTAAAGTATTGCATGATATAACAAGTTTTAAAGTTTTTAAACACAAAAATATTATATCGATATGAACGTTTCATCCATTCGTGATCATCTAAAAACTTATGAGTGATACAGTTGTTATGGTTACCAATTGCTGGGCGACAACAGAATCTAACACAAAAATATTACTCCCTCGCTTTTATACTTAGTAAACAAGGGACTGGTCTTTGGTTGTTTTCTTTCTAAATTATTCTTAAAGTACTTACGACGGACTCGGTGCCTCTCGGAAAGCCTTTGCAAACGGATTGTTCTGTATCTTTAGCTGAGTAATCTTGTTATTCTGATAAGCTGTCACCGCAAAGAAGACTGACTCTTGAAACACGAACTTCATGACGGCGTCCGTGATGTCGTTCTTTATCTTAATGACCACCATATACTTATGCATCGACAATAACAATATCTGTAAATATATAACCAGTTTAACAGTTTGCAAAAGTTGTGACATAGAAATGCCAGGGAAGAAACATTTACGTACATTTTTATTAAGGTGGGGAAGTACTTAATAGTATTTGCGCACAACTAACGTCAAGTGTCTTACATCAATTGTAAGTTATATAAGACGCAGACTTCAAATATGTATTAGTCTTTAAAGTCGTAAGTTATAGTTATGACCTTTTCATTCTAAGCGAGCGAATGTCATGCAACCTGTAATTGATAACTAGGTTATTTTAATAATTCAATACAAATGTACATGTTTTTTCTTATATTATTAACGTGTTTGTATTTGTCCCCTTGATAAGATTTCATTAACTAAGCAGAATGTTTAACATAAAATATGCATAAAATTTATGCATATCATACACGTGTGTTTTTAATTGTGATGTGTATAAAATTATGTATATTTGTGTCAGAACATGCGGACGTCAATTATGCCCGACGTCATGTTTAGAGCGTAAATATATAAAAGTTTACAAGCTATGATGTCGATGTAAAATATCGTATAATTGTATCACTTATGTTGGGAAATTTATGAAATTTTACATGATAAATCTGTCATGAAAACAGAATATGAATATCATATTTTTGTTTCAGTATTAGTTAAAATATATTAACATCGTAGTTGAAAAAATAATGAATAGTTCTAGCCCTGATTCGAATTTCAACATTTTAGAAAAAGTTTACAAAACGCCTTACGTCCGTATATAACCTTCCAAGGACAACATTAATGACCCTAGCTATTTGAAATTGTTACAATTTGATGAAGGTGTAACAATGACTGAAACAGTACCTTTCATTTTTATGAAATTGAGTTTCAACATTCAATATTAATGAAATAAGATAAACCACTTGGACGCTAACTACGAAAATTACGTAATTTTCAATTTTGTGACACACCGGGTTGCAAACGAAGAATGCTTTTAAAATTATGAAACATATAGTTAAGTTATTTCTTAATTATTGTATACATTGCATGATGATCATAATTATAACATATGGATACGGAAAAAAGAAAAGTGACGATAATAAAAAAGACATTTGTGTATGAAACCTTTTTGCGGATTTTACTGTCGCGTCAAAAGAATTTGTGACACTTTTTCGTATTTTTATGAAATTATCGTATTTTCTAAAATTGCGTTTTGTCAAACATTTTTATACCACTAGTTCGATGTCATATTATTTCTCTTAAAGTGTACAACATATCAATGTTTTGCAAGAAATATGAAAATAACTGGAGGAATTTGGATATAGAAGTTTTATATATTTTACGCAAAAAATGGCAAAGTTACAGAATTTAACAAACTATTTAACAATTACCAACCGCCATGTTTGACGTCTCACGTTCAAATGTAATATCACATCTTGTTTGTTATTCATTTGCGAACACACATGGTATCTTCCCGTAAAATTTGACCTTCGATTGACTTCTTTAAGGTGAAATATCGCACACTGCGCCAAGACAAATGTGACGCAGTTACACGACGTTTTTCAACAAAAATCTCAAGAAAAATGCCTATTATAAATTTTCAGGAAGGTGTTCATCTATTTTGAAATTATGACCGAAAAGTACATTTTTTAAGCAAATCCTAGTTAAATTTTGAAAGAAATCCGATAAAAATTAAGCTCTTTACCAATTATCTTCCAGTGCGCATACCCTAAAAACGTAAAAAGACGGAACATCGTGCGCGACGTCACTGTTTTCAACTAGGTCTATTTTTTCTTGGGGTAATTCAGGGATGGGCTTCTTTGTGTGTTTTTGCTGAATTTTGTATAGTTATATAAATGTTAATTCGTTGTCTTGGTATGTGAAGTTATTGTAAATATGGTATACTCTCCAAATATGGAGGACAATAAAATATGACAAAATCTGAATAAAGACAATTTCTTATCTTCTCTATTGTTTCTAGACTAGTTGACGTTTACATAATTTTAAACTCACAAGCAAATGATCACAACTTGCAGTAGAAGAGGATTCGACAGCGTATAAAGTATTTAACCAAATCACTGTATGACTTATTGAGACGCATCAAAATTCAACTTGTATCACTTATTGCTATTTTACTAAAACAAAGCACATGTAACTTCCGATTAATGTACGATTTGTTCGAATACTATACAAAGTGTATGCCTTATTGCAATAACCGGATTTCAACTCGTATTTACCTAGTGAAATTGCATTGGCTTAAATAAACGGATGTCATCTAACATTTTTCATTCATAGTAATGTCGGCCATATTGGATACGATACTATTTTTTGTAACTCATTTTTATATTAAATAAGCAATTAATTCTTCTTCTTCTTCCATGTAATTTGCAGGGCCCACTCTGGCATTATCGCAAATGTTAGAGACAGAGGTGAGATACAAGGAATCCGGGTGAGATACCCTAGCTCGTTTCGAATAGATTCCTTGGTTCTTTAACGTACGTGCCCGGTGTAAAGCACCGATACACGCGAGACTACCCCTGGGTTACCAACCAGGATCATCTCTAGTTGGGTGGGAAACACTAAAAAGCGTTTCTGAAATGACCAAGTGTCCCGGTCGAGAATCGAACCCGGGACAGGAGTCAAGCGTCTTACCACTCGACCACCGTGCCACCCTTACTGCTTATGCTTTAACAAAACTAACGTTATTTGGTAATAAACATTACTGGTTGTCAAACTATGACCGTGATAAACTATTATGCCTTGTACTTACATTGCCGTCTGTGTTTTCTTTAGCACTCGATTCCTTGCTGTTTGTAAGTCGTACTTTGGAGAATGAGATTTTATTTCTCATCCAATGGTCACCCAAGCTAGATGATTCGGGATGTGTGACAGCTTGTACGTCACGACCTGGATCTTCAGTACCTATGGACACCCACTGATTGTGGACATACTTATATCGTCCATGATCTGCTGGTACAATCTCCATAATGACCGAATAATAGGCTTCCGTATCCAGCCCTTGTACACTCAACACCACATGGGGAAACATACGTCTGTTGATAAAACAATTATACAATCTGTAGAAAATGAAGCGCGACCACATGTTCCTATTATTGACAAAACAAATATCCAAAACAAAACTAAATCCCCCAAAGCTGAAACGAATCATACTCGTTCAACCAGCATAGTTCCATTTGTTTATCTGGAGACTTGACTACCGGTAACCACTGATTTATGAGGAAGAAACATAAAAAGAAGACGGCTAATCAGACGGGGCAGGCAACATTTAACTGAAAAAGCCGAACGCGAAAAAACACCAAAAAGGAACACACACACAAAAAGAAGACTGTCATTGACCACGGAGCTCATAACATAACTGAGTAAGAAAAATGAAACCAAAAGAAAATCAGGCACAAACAAGACTGCGTCCGGTAAACGTTTATGACCCGGTGTAAGCCTTGCCCTTAAGAACAAACCAAGTCTACCATGGACTATACTTATGATGATATATTGGAGTGTGATACACATCATCGCGGTTTTTATGTTCTGTTATGTGTTCAAATGCGGAATATTGGCTGTGTTAGAATCGCAATAATAATTGTGTACCAGCGTTTTATCCATGCTATAACACAGGTTGGCCTACAGTCCAGTTGGGATATTTTGAGAGTGACGTAGCCGTTTATGTGTACACAAAAGGTTACACCCATTGTCTGAACAGGTGGGTTTGAGTTTAGCATTAAACGCATATTGCACATGATTGTATGAGCCTTTGTTATTGGTTTTACACCATACTAGTTAGTGGATTCTACCTCTACGTCACTCTATTTGTATCCGAACTGGACAGTACATTATACATTATTTCTTAATTAAAGAGACGTTCCCTATAGCATTGATCGTTTAAGTAGATTCAGGAATATTATACATTAAATGAGAATAATTATTGCTTAAACTGCTCAAATCTTAGACAAAAAGCTCCCACCAATTACCGAGAAAAAAATGAAAATATATTTCCGTAATGTGCCAAAATAGTCACGAGTTGTTTCCCTTTGACCATTTAATAATAGATCGCTGGAAGCGATAAATTAGTATTGGTGATTTGAATACATTTTTGACATTATAGAGACATATTTGCGCACACTTTCTTCTGACAATTTATGATAATTAATAGTGTTTTGTACATTCAGCTCATTTAATGTGATAGTGGAGAAAAATATGCTAGTTATAGGGAATGCATCTTTAATGCATTTGGCACTCACCTCCCGCTTCGATTTATAATCATCTCCGTTTCAAGCGTCATGAATTCCCGCCATAATTTCTCATCATGTAAACTAACAGATACGTTTCCGCAAGATCGTTTCATGCTGCCGTGTGACGTCATATTCCCGTCTGGAAAAGCGAACATCTCGTCTGCAAAGTGATCAGTCGAGCTTTCTGTTTCACTACATGATGGGTCGGTCGTTTCGTCAGGTGATGAATTTTGAGAGACGGTGTGTTTTTGTCTCTTTGCAATGGAAGGAAAGGCGTCATCCTGTCATGACACAAAGACAATCATTAGCTAAACAAGACGTTAGAAACTAGACCCACAGATTTAAAAAAAAGCATGTTATCCCTGCTCGTAGACGGATTTCAATCCAAACAAACAAATATACAGTATCTAATGTAAGTAAGCAAACTATAGTTTAAAACACTGAATGTGTCGCGAGGCGTTCCATGCATTCTACATTGAATGGAACAGGAGGTAACTGAATGAAGGCGTTTGGAAGCGCTCTGCTTAGTCAAAGGGCAGCTGGTACACAACAAACTGGTCGACTTTAAACAGTTTTTACAGTTTATTTCAATATTTAGGACATATTTATACATACCTTCAAGTTGAGTTCAACCTGTAGAGGGCGAGCGGGAGGGGGAGAAGGGGAGGGACTAGTTGATGGTCGCTTTCTTGGTAGTGATAGATCCAGTACCTCGGTCTGAAATATATACAACACGTACATGTTATATGGCACTATATTGACGGTCTAAAACTCTAAATATATACCGAGTAAATCAACTTTCGTGAAGATTGGTATTTTGTACATAGATACGAAAACATTGCGGAAACTATACACGCTACTAAGTACTCAGGACTTTCACTTGGGTGGTGAGCGGTGGCCAATCGTAAGAGCGCGCGCTTCCAGATCGAGAGGTCCCCAGCTCAACCCTCGTATGGTTATTTGTTAAGAGCAAAAATGACACGTTCCACACAGCGAGGTGTAAGGGCAGTTTAACATGATCGATATCGCAAAAGATTTTGGCTGCCACACTCCCAGGAAAGAAATAGTCTCCTCGGGGAGACTGGATCGCGTGTTCCAAAGGTAGCGCAATGATAAGGGAACGTAAAATATCACAACGTGGCCGTGTGATAAGAGCGCCCACATTGGAAGCAGGAGTTCGAAGCTAGATTTTAATCTCGACGAAAGCCTGGTTGGAACTGATAAGACCGGTCGGTAAGCCGCCAGCTAGTTAAATAATGGTTACTGTAGGCTCATCTCTGCTAGGCGATTCGGAAGGTACTGTACGCATGAAAGACCAATAAGTTAATGTCCCATTAGTCCAAATTGGCTGGCCCGTTCAAGAGGGGTGACACTATATATAATTAAACACTTTACCATTTTACCAACAAAAACAACACTACTATTGCCGTCACCACAAATACCAATGTTACTTCCATGACATTTAACTAATGTACAGGAATAGTACCACCAGTATAATCTGGTGTGGTCAACACGATTATTTTCTCATAGTATTTCACAAGTTATCAAAATAATGACACACCAATCAAGTGTAGTCTTGAGCGCAGTTTATTAACGTAATACCAGAATTGTGTACAATGTGGTTTTTGTCTCCGGTACAACGGAAACAATGTAAAACTGTAAATGTGTATTTCATAGTTTACTAGTATCCTAGTAGTTTATTTTTGTCTAGACTCATCAATACAAATTCATGTCATTCGCGTCGTTGTGGTAGACTTTCAATCATATTGTAGTCCAAGCTCTTTGACGAGTCTCATCCCATCAACAGATTGACGTCAGCATAGATAAAAGAAAATTTAGTTATGGTATCCAGAACTAGTTATTTTGGTGCTTTGAGGTAAGTCAAATATGCTTAAATAATATATACATTTATTCTTACGCACCATAGACGGAGTATGCGTAATTTCTTGGTTCTTAAAAGTTCAAACATTTCTATAGTTGGTTTAATCACTGAAAAGTGTAGCTAAATTAAAAAGTAAATTTTTAAAACCCCGGTCGAGATTCGAATCAGGAACCTCGGGAATGGTAGTCGAGATCATTTAATCTACATTTGACACACATACTTTTTATGATAATATCTTAGATGGTGCTCCACACGGCTGAAGTTGCGTGTACATTATTATTGTAATACACGTATGTATATCAATGACTTGCCTTTGACACTTTCACAATTGTTCTGTATTCTGATCACCTCGGTCTTCTTGCAAGACAAACGGCAATGACTTATTTTATCAACTCACAGCAAAGTCTTCAGATTATTTGAGGCATCTGAGAGATTTATAGTACTCGCAGTTTCGGGAGGGGCGTATTTAAACTTATATTTGCGATTAATTAATCAAGGCGTGCTATTCTTCTGCCTATCAATTATCACCGTGAGTGTCCGGCACGTAGCCTAAACACGCGATCCATGGAGTTATGACGTCATTTTTATTCGAAAATTAATATTGATTTTCATTTGACGGAGTTAAAAACTTTAAAACCTTAATTTCACCCCTTTGTACGTCACGTCGCGTTGCCAGGAAACGAAGAGATATTTTGCAAAAATAAAAACAAAAAAGTACGAGCGGCAAAAAAAGAGCATTTAAAGCATAATTCTAGAGAGTTTTATCGACATCGGTGAGCAATCCATTTTTTTGTGGATGACGTCAGAGAAAAGTCCTCCACAACCTTAATTAATTATTATGGGAATTCCCAAATCGTGTCTGGCTACATAGTCGTATAGTTGACGTTTCTGACGCCAATGATTGTACTTAAGTCTTTTGGCTCACGTTCAAGCGTTATATTGCTGTCTGTATTTGTAAAAAACAGACCTTTTGGTCAAAGATGACTAATAAAGGTACAAGCACTTATTTCCAATGCTGTCTTGTGTTTGCTGAAAGGACATCAAGCAGAAGAGGAATGAGTCCGGACAGGGCTACCCTAGCTGTTTCCGAACAAACCCATATGCTCTTTAATGTGTCCAGCGTACAGTACCGAAACAGGCGAGACTACCTCTGGGTTACCAACCCGTTCATATCTAGAGTGGGTGGCTAAGTGCAAGCAACAGCATCTGTGATTTCCGGTCACTGTACGATTTATTGGGAGATTATATAATTTAAAATGTATGACTAATGCGATCAGCGGAATGTCAAAGTAGCCTAGATATCTTGTTTATAATATCTAGGCTTCTTTGGCATTGGCACCGGTCATGTCTTCGCTACATTCTCTGCTTTATTAGAAAGTAATAAGAACGTCTTTATCCGGGTTGTTGCTGCCTAATTGGTCTACGATATCCGGGGCTTTCCCTGGCTCATTGTCCGAATGTTTCCCTGGATAGTTGGTAAATGATATCCGGGGTTATTTACATTTTTATAAATATATAATTGAGCCGTTCTCCGGGAAAACCGGGCTTAATGACAAAATTATGAAACGGTTGATAATGTAATTTTGTATAGTTAGAAAGAGGACACTCTTGTGAACAGTTTCTGAAAATTGGAACAAATTATTTCATACACGTACCAAGTTATAGACTTTTTAAACCAACTACTACCGCCTACTTTTTGAGTAACTCGTCTCTACGTTTTTGACGTAACGTTAACTGACATTTCAAAAATCCAGTATCTGATAATGTTTTGATGTTAACTTTTAAAATTGTGGCACATTTTTAGAAATATATTCTTATTTTAATAAAACGTATCCAATATGTGAGTGTTTGCATGCTTACAGGGAAAAAAGCAAGTGTTTTAACCACTTAACCATTGTTTTCCTTGATATGAGTACTATTAAAAAATCACCATAGAAACAGCAGACGTTATTTTAACTCAATTTTAAAGAAAATTTGATGCCAATGGATAGTACTATACTATCCAATTACTTAAATATGAAATCAAACGACACAAGTTTTTCTCATTTTAGACATTTTTCTAAATCCTTATTGCATAATTACAATGTCATTAAGCCCGGTTTTCAAATTCAAACTGTGTTATGCATCCGTTTTACTGGTATCAAGGTCTTTAATTAATGCGACATTTAATGGAATTTCATAATTTAATACTGCGACACTTAACAATTTAAAGATTAGTTTCTCAAATTTAAAAAAAAATATAAATAGAATGCCCACAAACGTACACACGGTTATGTACAGTTCGTCGGTGTTTTTTATATGTTAGTTATTCAGTTTGAACTTTATGTATGTGCACAAATGAAACAAAATAAGTAACCTCTTCAAATAGTTTGTTGTTTCAAATATTGGCTCTTAACGCCCGCGCGGTTGAACATGTACCTTGACACATTATATACTGATAGAAAAAATATGCAATTTTATACTGATAGAAAAATATGCAATTTTATACGAAAGGAAAAAAATATGCAATTTTATACTGATAGAAAAATATGCAATTTTATACGAAAGGAAAAAAATATGCAATTTTATACTGATAGAAAAATATGCAATTTTATACGAAAGGAAAAAAATATGCAATTTTATACTGATAGAAAAATATGCAATTTTATACGAAAGGAAAAAAATATGCAATTTTATACTGATAGAAAAATATGCAATTTTATACGAAAGGAAAAAAATATGCAATTTTATACTGATAGAAAAATATGCAATTTTATAATGATAGAAAAATATGCAATTCTATAATGATAGAAAAAATATGCAATTTTGTACTGAAACTGCAGAGCGCGGAAGTCGTAAAAAGTCAAAATAAGACTGAAAGAACACAAAAACATGGGCAACATAATTATGAAGAAATGTTTAGTTTCTTTTTATGGAATATATTCAAATTTGGTAGTGTTCGAAAGTCGCAAAAGCATTGGTAGAACAAACAAAAACACGTGAAACATAATTATGAAGAAAAGTTTAGTTCCTTTAAATGGAACTCTGTTAAATAAGTAAAATCGACTATTTATTAAAAGAGTAAAATAAATAATGAATTCTTACCTCGTTGAAGAACATATTTTCTTATATTACTATGCAAGTAGCACTAGTTTTGCACTTGTAGTCAATGGAAACGTCGTTAAAATGTGCGTAAACCTGTCGGTATGGTTTTGTTCACTAATTGCAGTTTCTAACAGCTCGCTATAGGGGCCAGAAATGTCATAAGGTGATATGTTGTTGTCAATCTCACCTTTTTGATAGCGCTTTCGTGACAATACAATTTTCAATGAATTACTAAAACATTTTGTCATATAGTTCGCAAGTTTTGCTGGTTCTGCTGTCAATCGCGCTTGTAAACTGTCAGATAATAATGACTGTATGAACAAGTGTGATGGTCTCTTTTGTATGCCCGGTAACACTTTTAACAACCTCGCTCGCAAGGTGTGAATAACGAACTTCGTATGAGGGGTGATTCGTTCAGCATAATAATAAGGATGATAATGTGTGCGCGAAAATAACATAATCACCTAGAGGTATAAGTACTAATGAATGTTCCCTGGCAATTAATACATTCGTACCACCACCATCCTAGTCAGTTATCGCCTCACTCAAAAATAAACTGAAACTCCATTCGAGAGAGTTTTCTGCCAGTCACATCATGGATAAATCAGGAACGTTTCTATTTTATATACACGTACACTTAGTCTACAATAAAGATACACTATGAGAATCAACATTACAAGTCTAGGAACAACACTCGACCTGGGTTAACCCAGACTCGAAGCTTGACTAAGGTATTTATTTCCACTGAAGGTACGTATCCCTCATTATATTTGTATGACGTGAGTACAAATAGCACCAGCACAGAACATGACTTTATTTGCTCTCGTTGCTATAGCAACACAAGAAAATTCAAACAAACCCATCACTGTAGAGACATCAGTAACTCGTGCGCACATTTCAAGCGTCGCATGGGTCTTTGTATTTATCCTTGGTTGTAGGCCTGCAAAGGCACGATATATAGTTGATTCAAAGATCTCTGTCACAACCGCGTAAACAAACATTCAACCCGGTCGATTATTACAGGTTCCTCTGGATTAAATTATACCATCATTATATTACACTTATATGATTTAAACTCTAATGGTCCTAAAGTGATAATACTTACTGCATTTAGAAATGGAACATTCTGCCGGTTTTGACAGACATCTTTGTATTTTTTAATACGTTTGTCAGTTTTGACAGCACTTGGCGAAAATAGACACTCGTCAGTTTAGTGAGAATGGAAAGGAACAATACATTGCAATTAATAAACCTGAAATCACTCAAAGAGCCATGAATATGGCATCGAATAAAAGGAGTGTATGTATATGAAGTAGGCCCTATGGTGTGAAAGGAGTAACGAATAGATTATGGAACAAAATTGTACGCAAAGTTGTTATAAACGATATAACTGCACTTTTAAAATATCTCTGAACTCATCATTACTATATACAATAAGTTTGTACATGTACTAATTGATTCAAGGTCGATTGTGAAACATGTTTTTCCCCATTTTATTATAATCATTCTCATCGCATCTTATTTCTGGTTTTATCCAAGGCCATAAGAGAAAATAAGCTAGTTCCCTTTAATGCTGAGCGTCTAGCAAAGGCATTTCTGGTACCATTTTTATTTCGTCTTTGGTATGACGCGCCATGGGGTCGAATTCGGGACCCCCCCCCCCCCGCTATGGAAACGAACGCTCAGCCACAACGCTATCGAGGAGGCGGTTACTATAAATTATACATCTGAAGAGTAATAACCGCTAAGCAAAGTTCAATATTTGTGACTGACATAGGACGTTGCTCTGCAGAAGTTATTAATATAGTAACGCACTGACAGATTAAATGTAGTCAGCCCTCTTAGCCCAGTCGGTAGAGCACGGTAAAGTACGAACCTTCTGATATCGGGGTTGTGTCTTTGAGTCCCAGGGGCCTTCTATTCACGAACGTTGTAAGTCTAAAACATAGACTTAGACTTTACATCTTCAAATGGTCTATTTGCTCTCATTTTGTTATAAATATACTGATTTAATATAAATTGATATACATATTCGGTGGGTAACAACCAATAGTCCGATTAAATTTCACATGGTTAAATCTAATTTGAAAGAAATACCAGCTATTATGAATAATGACAATTTTAAGTCTAAGTCTGAGTTTTAGAATTACAACCTTGGTGAATAAGGCCCCAGAACTGATCAACTAAATTTACTAATAATCTTTCGGATGGGACTTTAAACATATATCACATGTATGTGATACACCTGTCATGTAAAAGAACCAGTGGTGTCTCTGAAGCGAGTACACTTCCTGCAATATTTCCCGAAACCTAAATTGACTAAACTCTTCTGCAGGCCACGCCCATATGGATTATCCGGTGTTGAGGATAAATAAAATCACACAAACAAGGTTAAATGTTAAATCACCAGCTGAGCACCGGAGGAAACACTTTGCATGATATTGTAACTGTAGTTTTTTCCCGCATTTTTAAATAAAAACGTTTATTATTGTTTACAGGTAAAAATGGAGATAAAATGCATTTTCGATGTATTATAGTACGGCAATAATGAGTACAGTGATCAGATTTTACATGTGCTTTCAGTCGCAATTCACGTTACGAGTTGAATTTTATAGTAACCTGATAAGTCATTAAGTGATTTGGTTTATACGATCTGACCCCACACAAAATCACCGGACTAAATCGCATAACCGTATTATAAGGGGCAGGTAATCCGGACAATGAGTTAGACTAACTTGTTACAGCGCTGTTCTCCCTTTCCAATACTACCCTTGGTCAGTCTAGTTGGTAACTTCTTCAGGATTGGCCACACACTTAATTACTGCCCCCAGTCTCAGTTGCCGAACGGAAACAAAGAAATAACACACCTTATATATTGTTGTATTATTTGCAAGTGATAATTTGTTACCTTGCGCTTTTATTTTAGTATACGAAAATAGCATTAACACTTTACTCGCGTCTGCCCTCTAGACGTTAGCAGAAAACCATCTTCCCTAGTCCAGAATTTACATAATTATATTCTGTCAATATGCATTGTATCGTTCTCATAGGCTTTCAGCAAAATGGAATTGAAATCAAATCTATATATCTATATACGTGGGATGATCAAAAAGTAATGAGACAAATGCTCTCATTTTTTAAGTTTACGTATCTGAGCCATGAAAGTAGCATATTAATTTTGCTGTATTTAATGCCGATGTTTACGTATAAAATACAATGTTCTACAACAAGTAGTTCTTTATAAATGTAACTTCAAAGATAACGTGTCGCGCTATGTCGCCGCACATCAAAACGTCGCCCTTTTTCGCCATATGGTATGGAAAAGCATTTGACTTATATTTTATTAAACATTACTCGAATATATATCAAAATAACTGGACATGACGATAAAACATTGAAGAACTGTGGAATTAAACGTTTTTGATGTAGGCTTGTTCGTTTTTAATATATGACGTGAAAACTACCAGTAGCGACTTGAAAACTACGCAATATTTAGGCAAAAAACCATACATCGAAAATATGCAGTTCTTCCACAAACTTATAGGATTAAGGTTTAAACAAACAATTAAAATGATGAAACTAGCATCGGAAAAGTCGTCTGCAAGACGTATACTTATGTACCGTTAGTGGGAAAGGGTTTGTTACGTGAACGAATGTCGATATCAGAAAAGCATTAGATGAGCTGTCAATTTTTATTGTCACTCGTTTGACGGACGTCCTATACGAGAGCCGTCTTTAGAATGAAAATTATCGAATAATTATTCAACATTTCCTTGATATTTTATAACAACTGAATTGCTTTTAGTCAAAAGAACGATTGTTCTATATAAATGCTGAATTATAAGTAAATCTATCCAATAGTTTGAGAGACAGAAACGTTTTTTCGGAGTAATAAGACGTTCGAATAGTTAACAGTGTACGTAGGTGACGTCATTGACGTCGTTAATGTGCGGCGAGTCGCTGTACTCAAGGTTGAAAAATAATTGATATCTCTGCCAGCAATGGATGCAAATTTATGAAACTATGCAGACGGATAGAGGATACATTTTTTATTTAAAATAAGAACTTATTTTGTTGATATCATTAAGCATTATCATTTAAGAGCATTTGTCTCATTACTTTTTGATCACCCCACGTACTATGACGTGAACTAAGTGTAGTATGGTAGACGAAGCGCTAAAACAATATGCTAACAATTATAATATTAAATTAACACTTCTTACAAAATATTACACGCGTTTATTTTATAATGCGAATATAGCACCTATATTGTCATTTTATCTCTGGCAGGGGCAAGTTATCGTCTTTCCTAACCATGCTTGATAACTGGCGATGACGTACTTGTATGTAAGTTATATGTTCATGACCTAGAGGTAGGGTGCCAGTTTCGTGATCGAGAGGTCCCCGGTTCAGCCCTCGTCTGTACCGCTGATTTATTTTTCTACAAACAAGACTAACACATACTAGTATGCCTCACTCGACAAAGGTGTGCACTGGTATCTGTTCTTTGGTACCGCAGATCGAGGTTGGCTGCCACACCAACAGGGGAGAAATAGTCTCTACAGGGAGACTCGAATGTAGGTTTCAATAACGTTCGTCAGATAGTCCAATGATCAGGGGAAGTTAAAATGTCAAAGGGTAGTTAAGCGGATGAACACTTGAAAACAGCCCTCGAAGATTAGTATTTTAAACAAAATATATCTTACAAAACACTGGCAAAATAGGAAAACATGTATGAAGCAACATTATAGTATGTTTATCAAGGTATGTATCCTGGTACCAGTCACATTGATCTATTGATTATTGGTGTAAGCATGATCACAGACAATCTTCCCGCTACAACCTCAATCTATTAACAATTAATTAGATGAAATATAAAATACAAACATTAACTAACACAACATGAACGTGCTATCAAACTTCGTGTATTTCTGTTTCCAGTACTAGGATATATCATGAATATTAAACTGTGTACATACAGGATTTATTCTCAACTTTGAACCATTCTCATTCAACCAGCATATTTTTCATCTTGACTGACCACTGACCACTGACTTCACTTATGAGGATGTTTTGAGCAGGTATGTTCTTATCGGGTACTCGTACCTATTTTAAATGCTTTTTATGCCAACCATCTACTGATGCAGAGGCATATATAGCGATGCACAAGACCGTTCGTCTGTTCATTCGTCCGTACGTCCGTTCGTCCAAATGTTGAAACTCATAATATTATATTTTCTAAGGCCATCAATGCATTGCATTCAAACTTGGCATTCTTGTTTACCATCATAAACATAATACAATATCAAAGCCATGTAACACTATCAAACATTTCAACATGATTATGGCCATTGTTTGACTCAGCTATTTGTTATAGACGAGGCTTCCAACGGGACATAAGCGTTTAGTGAACACAGTCTTGTTTCCGAATCTGACGACCTCGATTACAGGATATGTATTACATCGTGTGCAAAGTAAGACTATGTGCAAATTGTTATCAACATTGAATATGTTGAATTGGATGTTACATATTCCGCAAATAATATTGAAAACACATGTGTGCTCTTCGGTGACACGGCAGTCGAATTTTCGAGGCATTTGAACTTTTCTGAAACTATTTTCAGTGGTTCCTACCCAACTAGAGCTGTCCAGGTTGGTAGCCTATTGGACGTCTCATGTGTATTGAGGCTGATCTTGCGTCTCTATATGCTCTACAAAATTGTCAACCAGCACATAGAGAATATATCGAATAGCCTACCCTACTAGTATTTGCCACGAATCAAAATTAAGTCAGGTTCCTGTCTTATGCCCTGGTCACACTGAGCATTATTGGCCTCGGCAATGAACTCCCGATTCATTACATAACATCCACGGGCGTCTATTTCATTTTATCGCTCTATTCCAAACTACTGTCGATTCGATTAGTAGTATTAATGACAGAACTATCCCATTCGAAAGAATAGCGGGTACTACCGTAAACTCAGTACACCAAGTTAAAAATAGAAATTACAGATTGAAACGAAGTTTTTAAAAAGTTCCAAAATAAGACAAAAATACACACCAATTGATTCTACTCTAAGTACTTTTCCCAATGTAGTAATATATTTGAGCTTTGAAATTCCCAATAGTTATATCGTAATCACATATTTCGTTGCTATGGTGATCAATTTTTGACAAATATTCCTATTAAAAACGAGGAGTAAGTTGTTTAAAACATTTATAGCTCATTTAGCTCACCTTATGATTAGCATATTGACAGTCGATAAATCGATGGCTTAGAATTAGAAGGTCGTAACTACCAAATCGATATTTTGAGAAAACACGGAAAAACTGTCTGACATTTAGTCTTTACTTATGGTAAAACAAACTTTTACAACTTCATTTTGGTCAACATGACAAGCTCAGATTTTTATGAAAATGGGCTCATAAGAAGCGCCTTGTGATGCTTATTCTAAATATGTGTGAATCTTAAAAGGTCGTAAGTGGCACTTACGACCTTCTTATTCTAAGCCATCGATATTGCCTACGTTTACAACACCGATTGTATGTTTTCATAATCGGGGAGTATCACGAAGACGCTCGAGATGTAATACAAACACAAATTTGAAATACCGATAGCGCACGATTTGCTTTCGGACATTGATATATTCAAAGCAAGAACCTTGTAATATATTCTTGCACAAAGGTCAGGCTCAGGTCAAAATAGCCAAGCTATACCTAAATGCAAACGTTCCGATTTTGATACATATTTTGAAAATGAAAACATCATGCTATAACTCTAACGCGGTATTGGGACCTGTGCCACTTAAAGTAAACAGGCAGATCAGGTACTACAACATATAAGGATATTGGAAAAGGGATTATCTTTTTCAATGTGTATAGCTTGGCTATTGTGACCTGAGCTTGACCTTTATGCAAGAATATATTACAAGATGTTTGCTTCGATTATATCAATTTCCGCCGACAAATCGTGCAATATCGGTATTTCAGATTTGTGTTTGTATTACATCTTGAGCGTCTTCGTGATATTCCCCGATTATGAAAACATACACTCGGTGTTGTTAACGTAGACAATATATCGACTGTTAAATTATGCTAATCAATAGGTCAGGCCCATCTCAATGTGGCCAAGCTTTACCGTTATTTTAATTTACTTGGTGAATAGAAGTGAGCAGGTAAAATACACTTCCGCTCTCCCTAAATCGATGTAATGGTCAGTGATTTCTGTTTATATTGACATTGCAGAATATCGCGTTAGACTTATAGTTGGACAATCTATGATAATATTTGATCAAATGGTGCTATGACGTCTATTCTATCATGAGCGATTTTGCCTATATAGAGACAGAGAATCGGTCGATACACCATGGAAGTTACGTCACGTCGGTTTTTATGACATCATGCAGGAAAACGAGTAACGATAACAAAATACTCTCAAAAATAAACACAGTCGTTGGCGACGTCTGACAAAACACCCTCTGAATATGAATTCTACAAAAAGCATTATAACTTCCTCAAATCTATTATGTACTAGATCTAGTATTCTTGTCAAAATATTTTTTCTGGAGTCTGGTTCATCCAGATAACCGTACATGCAGCTGAGATAAAGTTACACTGATAACTCTACGAGGTCACTGTTTTGTTGTAATTTCTTGCCTTGCTGATATTGGTGATCACAAATCATGGAATGAACCATCAAAACAGTTACTTGTCGTTAGTGAACATTGTCAGTCTAAAAGACAAGGATATCGTGAATATAAGTAATTCATTATTTCCATACATGTTATGATGCTTTTTCACTGTCATCTAGTTGTGATAGTACTGAAACTGGCACTGTATGTTCATGTAAAGAAAATATATTTATCAAAATACAGTGCGCTAATCAAGGGAAAACGTTAAGTTTTGAGCTCGACTATTCGAAGAATAAGAAGAGCTAATGTACCCCGGCGACTGCGTCGACCCAGCTGTTATGTCTTCTTAACGTTAAAGTTGCTTGACAAGGTCCTACGTCAGAGTATATCTGACATTCTATTGGATGACCATCAATGTAACTTGGTATACGATGGGGGTATCGAAAAGTTCGTGAACTGCTCCGTTCATTTAATATGTCTCATGCGATTGAATTATTTGATTTTTATCCGAAAATTCATTCATTTCTGTACTGAGAAACACATAACATAACAGTAACATAACAGTTGATTTATGAAAAATATCCATAAAGTATGTTAACGATTTAAAAGTTGACAGATAGCCACCCGGCTGTACAAGGTCTTTTTTAGGAGTCATTGGTCAGTGACTAGTTTGTATTGTTTATTCAGCCAATGAATTTCTGGTAGAACATTGGTGGCGATTAATATATGAATAGTTTCGTCATACTAAATTGTGTCTATAGTATTATTTTACAGTGCGTACACTTCCGTAGAAGTTTATTTGTAGATGTGATGGTTGGTTGCACCACGAACATATATTGGTGATAATTGTTTAGGAGAAATACATTAACTTCCCTTATTGTGCACGTCACGTGTGTACTTGAATGAACAGAGTGTTTGTTGTAGGAGATGAAATCAGTTGGGCTAATCAGCATGTGAATATCTCTGTACGCATTCATGTGATAAATGCTGCGTAAAGTCCTTTCAAAATCAAACGAGAACGGTTGTGAATTTCTTCTCGTAACGGCATACTTTTCGATCAATCGTGAAAACTCGGCTATTTCCGCTTGTCCCCGGTAAATATACTAATCCATTGCATTGCATGAAGTCCGATGTGGTCAGAATGATAGTTCAATATGCTAAATAGATCGTAAGCGGATCAGGATATACAGTTGGACTATATTACCTAACACTGCACAAAATAACATTGGGGGTAAATCTGTCCTTTCATGGATGGTTTAAACTTATGTTTGGACTTATCCAGATTAGAGGAATGCAGCGATCCATAAACATTATTGTAGATATGCAATAAAAAATGTTTTACGACGACGACGACGACGAAGAAGATTATGACGACGACGACGATGACGACGATGACGACGATGACGACGATGATGCTCATGATGCTAATGATGATAAAAGATATAAAAAACAGCAAATTTTACTTTAATCAATCAAGAATAGTAATGATTTATAATGCATATTTTGAGTTCAGACTCCCAAGGCAATTATTTAAATGACCCATGGTAATCCTTCGGATGAGATTAAGCTCAGATTAAGATGCATAGGGAGATCATGGCCCTTACTGGCAAAACAAAAATGACGATGGCCAGTAAAGTCAATCAGCGTGTTTTACATTTTCCATTCCCTCGACCGTTTCTGTTCAAGCATCATTCTCGACCAAATGATACTAGCGAACACCCAATATATACAATCCTGTTTAATACATTTAGTTTTTGTATACTTTAGAAAAGTTGTCAATTATAATTATACTCATAGCTGGATGGCATTCTGATCAACTCGGCCTTTATGCATTGTAATATAATTATTTGCTGGAGACAAACGGAAAGACCGAGCTTTAACTATTTGAGTGGACGGGTGATAAATCTCGGGTGCAAATCCAAGTAGTCTCCCTTTGTACTAGCACATAATGACCATGTTAATAGCGTAACATATACGCGAACAAAATGTTAGTTTATTCATAATAATTTTGTTTTATTTGTGGTTTAAAACCCAGGACAGATGCATCGTCCAACGACCTCATTATTTTAAGGCATACGATACAACATACTAAATACTGCTCGTTGATATATGATGCAGAAAATGAATATAAAATTATTTTAAGAAGCTTGCCAATGTGTCACCGTTAAGCACATTGCAGCCCTACATACTAATAGACACACTCGTAATTGTATTGACGTTCACAAGCTTAAACGGATCAAATGATTTTAAGCTTTTCTTTTTTGAAATACCTAAATGTAATCCGTATAAACAAAGTTGTCCACTTTCTAGTTCAGTTAAGATATATATACCCGGCGACATATAGATACAAGCTATACGGGTTCGGATCAACCATCCGATTAGCGTAGTTATGTTCTTGCATGACACTGGCTTGGGTGAGTAACTTCCTGTTCCGAAACTTCGATCGTATCTTCTTGGCCGAGGATAATTAGTGAAAACCGTATCTTTGGTGTCATTCTAGAACCTACATCCGGCCTAGTCTCAGCATGTAACGCATATTAACTTGCCTAACTTTGACTTAGTCCTCTTCATGCCGGCTTGGACAAAGGGCCGTCACCAGAACAGAACAGAACAGAACAGATAGTTTATTAAGACTTGTACATTGTACATCGTCTTTGAACACATTAATTATATACAACATCAAAGGTATGGCATATATACATAGTAAACAATATAGCAACTACAGTATATCATATAGGAAAAACAATACAAAGAAAAAAACAACAACGGAGAATGCAAAAAAAAAACAATACAAAGAAAAAAAAAACAACAACGGAGAATGAACATGTATTTTTAGCGTTCTACTGTTATAAGTGCATTTCTGATACCAAGGGCTTCTTTTACAAATTTAGATAGTTTAATAAGTTCTACTTTATCACTTGAAGTTAAAAGCTGTATAAATTTGTGCATTGATGGATGTCTGTAGTAATAGACTTTGATATATTTTTTTCTAATATCGGAATAGCAGTTGCAAATACAAATAAAATGAAACTCATCTTCAATGTCTAAAGTGTTACAACATAAACAGTATCTTTCTTCACGAACAATGTGATTTCTGTTGTAACGACCAGTTTGAATTCGAAGCGGAAGACTACTCAGCCTAAGGCCACAAAAATAAAATCTAAAACACCTAGGTAATATATTCAAATAGCTTTCATATTCGTGATAACATTTAACATTTTTATACATACTTAATACAGAGCTGTTTTGCAAACTAGCATACCATTCTTGCTTAACAGAATCAATAATACGACATTTAAATTCGCTCAAGAACAAATTCTTGTGTATACCACTATAATTGTCAAAAACATGTGAAAACCCATAATCGTTTAAAAGTTTTCTAACATTTGTAACCCAGTTTTTACAACCATTGATACTATCTTTTAAAGCATGATTATACACAGTTTTTAATATTATATTGTCAGTATCAGTTATTTTCAACCAGTACTTAATTATTTTAACAAATCTGTTAACATATAGTGGGTATCTTCCCAGTTCACCATAAACACTAGCATTACATGTATTTGGTCTAACTTTCAACAATTTTTTGCAAAACTTTAAATGAATTCTTTCGATTTCTTTAGATTTAGAATAGCCCCAAATTTCGCTTGAATAATTCAGAGTAGATGAAACAAACGCATCAAACAACTGTAATAATGTTTTAGGATTTAAATCGAATTCTTTACATTTATGTAACAGTATATTCATTGATTTCAGTGCTTTACCAACTAAATGTTCTTGGTTTAGTGCAAAATTCCCAGTATAGTTAAAAACAGTACCAAGATAATTAAAATCATTAACTACGTCTATGGGTTGGCCATTATATGTCCAATGTTCATTGGCTAATAGTCCACCCCTTTTACGAAATACCATGATTTTAGTTTTTGAAGTATTTACTTTAAGTCCCCATGTATTACAGTAAGTATATAAAAGGTCTAAATGTTTCTGGATCTCTTCCGGCGTTTTACCCATAATGGCCATATCATCTGCAAAAAGTAAAAGTATTAAAACAATATCATCAAATAGAAGGCCAGAATTAGAATCATTCTGCAGATATAATTCAAGATCTTCTACAAAGAGTGAAAATAATAAGGGAGACATTACCTCCCCCTGGCGTAAACCAACAGCGTATTGAAAGTAATCCGAATAATCAGAACATGATTTAACACAAGATTTAACTTTTTGGTACATATCTCTTACAATTCTTAACAATTTACCTTGGATTCCGCAATTATACAATTTCAACCATAAACCGTTTCTATAAATGGAATCAAAACATTTCATCAAATCAACAAATACAATATATAATCTTTTATTTTCATTAACGAATTTTTGAACTAGTGACATTAGAATAAAAATGGCGTCAACAGTAGACTTCCCTTTACGAAATCCGAATTGAGCATCCGAAATAGTGTTATGTTCGTTACAAAATTGCTCAATCCGTTTATTGATAATAGTGGTAAACAATTTTGACAAGCAACTAACAAGTGTGATACCTCTGTAGTTATTGACATCACCAACATTACCTTTCTTATGCAGAGGGATTATAATACCTTCTGTCCATGTATCCGGAAAGTAACCTGAGTTCAATATACAATTAAATAGATCACATAAATGAGAGGATAAAACATCGATACATTCAATGAGATATTCATTCAAAAGATAATCACTACCACAGGCTTTGTTACGCTTCAACGATTTGACAGCACTCAATATTTCTGTGATTGTAATTGGTGTATCCAATTCGGGAAAACAGTCTCCCGGTTTATCAAAATCATTATTCTCACAGAAAAATTCAGCATTATCGTTATGACAGTCAAATATATCATTACTCAGATTACAAAAATATTCCCTAAATTCCTCTAATGGAATATTATTTCCACTTTTACCCGATTTCTTTTTAAAATATCGCCAAAAATCTCTGGGTTTACTTTTCTTTAAATTTTCTATTTCTAGCATTTTCATTCTATAATGGATATTTTTCTTTTTACGTATAATATTTTTATAGTATGACTTATGTTCACATAATTGTATTCTATTAAAATCAGTTTTGTCACAATTAAACAATCGTAAAGAGTCTAAATAAACCTTACGTGCATTATCACAATCCTTATCGAACCAATCAGCGTGCTTCATGAATGACTCATCTTCAAAACAATGAACATTCTTAAATTTACATTTCTTCGAAAATAACGGGTCAGCCACATTACGCAATGTCTCCGTAAAAGTATTTAGTGCATTATTAACAGACTGTCTACTATTACAATCTAAGGTATTAACAATGTTATTAAATAAAGGTAGGCTAGCTCACCACAACTCGCCATTGGACACGATAGTGTGCAATCTGCTTGGCCTCTCTCCCCTCGACATCCAGTCTCTAAATGTAGTTCATCCGATTCCACGTTTGGTCATAGGACAACGTAAAATGCATACAATGTATATTAAATACACAAATATAAAAGTAGGTTTAATCAAACCCCTTTGGGTTTAACCACAGTAATTCAAAATGGTATATCCATAAATGGATCTAGATGTTGAATGGATATGATATTTTATGGATATAATTAAAATTATTGTGGTTTAAAGTGTATAGAGATATATCGGAAGATAGTTTCAAAAACTGAAAAACAATTATAATTTCATATCCATTAGATCATTGTTCGCTTCAGTTTTAACAGAATTTCTTTCTGTGATTTATTGCACATGCAAACTGTCCATTTGCATACGAAAGTGAAACTACATGTATATGAATCGTCTATTTTTCGGCGATTGGATCAAAGAACACGGAACCCATCCAAAGTTTTAATTTGCAATTAAGGTAGTCTAGTATCATACTAAAAACGATGCAAGTAATTATTTTGACATTGAATGACTGATAGAATATAGCTCTATACACTTTAAAATTCCATACATAGGGTGGGAAATGTTCATCAGTGGAAACATTGTTTAGAAACGACGCCTCAGTAATCCCGAATAAACAAACAAATGAATACTATCCTGTGGCGAGGTGAGTCTTTCTTCTTCAGGGGAAGTTGATTACAAACGGGAGAAAGAAATAACTTAAGTTCACCGTAAACAACAAGTGACCGGTTGATAATACCCCCAATCAAACGAAGAACGAATGGACATTTGCGTAGAAAAACAAGAAATCGACTTAAATTTATACAATTTCACGAATGAGAACCTAGCATTATGGGGCGTGGCATTCCTTTCCGGGCGGCCAGGTATTTATTAGAACGTGTTGACTGATCCATGAATTGGTCAGCCACGATCAAAGTGGGTATTTATACACTTGTCGTGACTAACTTTACACCGTATTATGTTCCTGTGTCGGGTATAATTACACTCTGAAGAGAATCGGGTACCGCACGAACGGGTATAGGCTATATAGAGTATAGGATTATATAGACTATGCTACATGTACAGTACACGTTAGCATTGATCGACGGGTAGTTAGTTATACATAACATACCCAGCGTCTGTATACACTTCCATGTTCGGACAGTGTAGTTGACAGCTTGTATTTTCGGAAATGATTTAAATAGTTTTCGGATATAACTTACCGGAATATATAAATAGTATATAGAAGTGTTCTTTTCGTACTAGGATTTACTAAAAGAAGTGTCCTAATATGGACAGGTCCAGGAGAAGGGTAAGTGTTACATGTATTTTATACATTTATTGGTCCGTACCGTTCTGAGTTGGGTTTTATACCAAACTATCGTCTGCTTATAAGGTGAACATGTATATTTGTACATGTATTAAACTATTGATGAACGGCATTGATGCGAGGAACGATTCAACTAAGCCGTTATATAAATGTAATACAAAATATAACTATAGATCTACATTCCTTCTGTTTATAACTATGGTTTGACGAAACAAAAGCAATTTTCACAGAGCTATTACCTTTTGGCCCGATCTGGCTTCTATACCCCCGACCTAGCTAATTGTACTTTGTCTTTGAAAATTAATGACGGAATAACATTCAAATTGTGGCATACGTAAATTACGTGCGGTCGATTAATAGATCGAAATACCAAAATACGCACTGTACTAACTAAAGGCCTACTTTGCATTTCTATGTTTCAAGTACCATATTCTAGGCTACCAACGACCGGACCTTATGGGGTTACATATGCCATTATCTAAAAACGGCCCATGGAAATAAATAATTTTTATGTTTTCATAATCATAACCAGGTTTCGATTCGCAGGAATTTGATGACTTCTAAAAAAGTAAAATGGGAGTCATCTCATTATGCAACTAGTTTATGTAATTTAGTTGGTTTTGTATTCAGAACAATGCCTGGTGTGTTTAATTTTCGTTTTACGCAAACTTTATATATCTAGTTCTTGGAGAATAAAACAATGATGGGATAGAAAAAGTCTCATAAAAGTATTGCGCAATACGGTTCATAGGGAAAATAATTTTTTAATGACATGTTTGTTATACAATGAAACGGGTTTACATGTAAAAATATATAAAAACTCAGTACGCTCGTCCGCTCATTTTTCAATTTCATGCTTACCTATTTTGTGTCATAAAACGATGTCAAATAAAAATCATACATCAGTTCTCATGTTACATACATGTCGTAATTGTGGGATAAAAGTATCAAACCTACTTCAATGAGTTACGAGCGTTTATCAACATCGACGAATCAATGATATTGAAACGTTTTTAAAATTTATTTAACATATTAAACGACAGTATTAAAGTTTGTATCAATAATGAAAATACATAAAATCATTGACTTTGCATAGGTATGTGAAAAAAATCCTCGTAAAGTCGTAAGTGGTCTGTCAATTCATGCACGGGTATAGGGTATACATGTATACATGCATAATTAACCGTCTCATTACTGTGTCATCATTTATACAATAGGGGAAATCAATGTTTAATGTACTAGACACTGTTATATGAATATAATATTGTATTTTCATTGTTCAGGCCATAATCTTGAAAACATACACAAGAGTGTTATAGTTATACATTTGTATTAAATTAAAATACCATAATTATGTACGTGGGTTATCACAGAATACCGTATAATCCTAGTATAAGCTGTTCTGGGACAACCCTCGTATATTGTATTGATATGCATGTATAGCTAGTTTGCGATAGAAAAAAATCGTGTTTTTTTAATATTTCTCTGTAATTACTACACCTACAAGTATGAAATTTTGCACGAATAAATGAAATATATCTACCTAATACAAACTGAAATTTCAGCAACATCAGAAATGAGTTAAAAAAGTTTTGTTCATAAGTTCTATGTAACATTTTTGTAGTTTTGTATGAAAAATCAAGTTAGAAGACTTGATACTTGCAACAGCCAATTTACGGTCATATGATACGCATAACGGTATATTTACGTATTCGCAACCTACTTAATTTAACACATGCGAGGCCCGTCTGTGAATATGACGAAGTACATTTAATTGCTGTACATTGTTTACAAACGACACACCTAAATAAACCGAACAACAAGGGCCTCCCAAGTCTTGTCTTTATAACAGCAACCTCAATGCAGTTCACTAAATTATCATTTGTATCTCTGTAATATTTCCCAGTCAGCACTCTGCGCATGTGGCCAAATTGAATCTAATTATCATTTCTTCTTCGAATGTCGATTTCAACAAGAACCTCGTGACACTCTCTTAAACCGATTAGAAAATTACAGAATCAGTCTTGATCTTCTTCTTTTTGGTGATACAACCCTCTCCGATCAGGATAATACATTCATATTTAATCAGGTTCATGCCTATATACGTGATAGCAATAGATTCACATGATTCATTTAATAATTGAGAAGCCCCCTTTCTTCTTCACTTCTACCTATACAGTAATCCTTTCTTCGAATGTAATACTGTGTAAGGCTTTCTTTAGCTTCTAATTGTTCTGTACGTTTTTGATCTTGTTTACCTTTTTCATCTCTTTATTTACACCCAAATTAATGCAACGTGTACTCATAGCCCAATCGTTGATATTTTTGTTTTTTATTAAACTGGAAGTCAATCCAGGGAGAAGAATTCAATAAGACTAAGGGCCATATTCACATCCTCTACTCGACCGTCCCTCCACTCTCACTCACTAAGATAATCCGATTTTAATGATCGTTTCGTCCGTGCGCTTGAGTGGGCATTCGACCTAACTAGAAATTGGTATTCACAACGGTTAGTGTCGCTGGAGTGCACTCGACTGAGTGGGGAATTCTCGAGTGGCCGAAACGGTCACTTGACAGTGACTCCAGCTACACTCAAGTAGGGTTATGTGAATACCGATTTAGCACACGAATGTTTGACTCATAAAGTTATTGTTTTTTCAAGATAAATAAACCAACGAACCTTAAATACATATTTTGTAATATAAATTTTGTAATATTTTGTGATCCTTAAGTATACTTTTGAACCATATAAAGTTCAGTTGCAGTACATGTCTGAAATATGTGGAATTTAAATTTAGTACTTTTAGTGCGATGTTAATAAATAACATGGTGTATTGTACTCATGTGTATAATATAAGGAACGTGAGTACAAAAATGCATACATGTACATGTTTATATGGATTGATATATTTAATCATTGCCTTTGATTGATTTTAATCCCGTGAAGATAACTAAAATATTTTCATTAAAATAAAAACGTGGTCACTTGTAACACAAGTAGGTGGTTTCCGTTGCAATCACTAAAACATACATATTGCCGGACAGAACATCTCTTTTAGTCTTTCTTAATGCTCACAAACATGCCAATATGAGAAATATGCCCTCACAAGACGTTCAGTACAATAGGCAAAAACTTGGAGCTCTTCTGTTTTTGTTCATTGATACAATTTAGACGATGAATATAATTAAAACTTGTGTGTCGAGAATGATCGAAATGAATTGTAAAAAATGTTTCGCATTCAACTTTAAGTTAATTAGTACATGCATAATCTAGATGTACACTTGATATGTATTTAATTATTTATATACATCATTTTCGCTCTTACAAATGACATTCTATGAAGTATTGGCGTTCAAGTGACCTGGCTTTCCTGCGTTGTATCTGTAGTAAGTTGCCCAACAAATGACATAGGAGAGTAAGCTATTGATAAAAAGAGTAACCGATTCTATGTCATATGATTTCTAAATTGTTAATCTGAAATTTCCTGCCCAACGGTTTGAGGAATTCATATTGATAAGATATTATTGGGCCTGCTTCCACAACAATGCTGGATTATGGCACGATATCATTTAAAACATATATTTTGATGTTTATTATTATTATTGGCAACATTTTAGTAGGTATGCGTTTAATTAACGCTATATGTAATAACATCTAAGTTTTATGTAAATGGGTCCAACTTTTTTTATAATCTTATTATCATTATTATTATTGTGTATTCAAACTAAGGTCTTATTTTTGTGATTTCAAATAAGTATTCATCTCATATAACATAAACGTCATCAACATTAGAATTCGGCTTTGTTTATATCAGGAAAATGCACCGGAATTAAAAAAAAACTATTCAATAATTTATCATGGATTGTTTACACAGTTTACTATCATATCATGTATAATAACGGTCACCCACTCGAGAAAGTGGAGGTCGATAAATGTATGTGAATACCAAATCTCCACTCGAGCTTCACTAACTCGACCGTCACTCCAGCTACACTTGAGGCTCCCTTAGGTTAGGGTGAGTCGAGTTGGAGTGGAGGAACGACATGTGAATACGGGCCAAAGTGTCTTTCATTCTAATCCCTTTTTCCTTATGTTTCTGTTATTTTATACTGTAAATTGAATGCATATTGTTATATATTTGGGAAAAATAAATATGTTTAAACTAGCAACCTCAATCCCGCTGATCACGGATTGTAACGGTTAAATGATTGATAGTAAATCATCAATGGAATACCAGATTACCTCCCTGCGTTAAACTGTAAATACGCATGTAATTTCAATACGTAATAAAGAATAAATATCTTTTAATTGGTGACTAAAAATTATGAAATTCAAAATGAGACTAGGTAGGAAGTTATTGTAGTTCTGTGTAATTTTTTACCAAAATCTGATAAATAGATTTTTAGAAACCTTTAAAAAACACGTTTTTTTTCTATCGCAAACTAGCTATACAATGTACTAGATTTGGACAAAGACGCCATACTTGCTTGTGCGAGGAATTATCGTTAAATTGGTATTTAATTATTGACGAGTGCTTGACTTTACCCGAGTTCGATATTCGGCCGGATTGGTAACTGCATCCCGCACCAGGCTGTGCCAATCATGTTTTTATAATCTTTTGTTTCCTGTTAAGTACGTATAAAGTGCATATATCTGGCTTAGAATGAGAAGGTCGTAACTACAAAATCAATTGTTTGAGAAAACAAGAAAAACTGTCTGACAATCACTCTTTACTTATGGTAAAACAAACTCTCTCAGCATCAGTTTTGTCAACATGACACGTTCCGATTTTCATAAAAATAGACCCATAAGAAGCGTCTTATGATGTAAATTTCAAATACTAGTATGCATTAGTCTTATAGGGTCGTAAGTGGCACTTACGACCTTCTTATTCTAAGCCAGCGATATGTCAAGATGGTTATAAAGTACTAGATTGTCAGCATGCTGTAAAGGGTGAAATACATAGGCTGTCCGAAACACACCCACTCAGTTTCTAATGATCACTATACCGCACTATGTACGTAGATAATCCTTACTATGTTCCATAACGCTGTGGCAAGATGGCTGACACACATATGAAATGACTGTGCATCGTCTATAGTACGTTTAAAAAGATCGCGTTTGTTTCATTACTTTTTATTCACCCCACGTATGTGTGCTGTTTGCCACGTTGATGTTGAAGTCACGGTTTTACTATTGTCTCGAAATTTCTTTTGTACTACACCCGTTCTGAACGCTTTGGGACAGTGTAGTTATCGCCACATCATTACTAGTATAGACGTCTGTATCTATTGCATCCTTTATTTGTAGGTGTTCAACATTGTAATTAAAGTGTCCGTCTAGGGTAATTAACCCTGTGGTGTAGATGGCGTATAATTCCTATCGCCATCGGCCACCATGAATGCACAAATGGTCAGTTAGTGTACTTATCGTAGTTCGTACCTTTAAATTACAACGGTCTCCTCGGACGCTGTTATATCACCCTTTCCCAAATGGCCCTCGTTTTTACGCTGGGTTTGACACTGTTTTATTTCGGCCATACTGACATCATGAAATGATATTATGAAATCCACAGACTCTCTTCTTTCAGAATAATTAAATACGTCTTGAGTATGAAAAAAATATATGATAAAATGTTAAACCATCTGAATCCTATTTTATGACAATCTTTGAAATCTGAAGCTGAAACCAAGGTGTAGGATACGCCATATTAACAGTGTACGAATTAATATGTTAACTATGTGCAGGAAACGGGTAATGAAGTCTTAAGAAACTTGTGAAACCCCTCATTTATTTCAGTTGGGTGACCATCGCCGAGGCTAAAAGATGGTTTGTTTTGTAGATGTACGTATATGCATGCAGGTGCAGTTCTTGAGGAGAGACAGAATTCTACAATATGATTGTTTTGTTATTATTAAAAATGACTGATTATTCTTTGAAATTTTGTTGTTTACAGAAGTGGTAAGGTGCTTGGGTTGACACTGCGGTGCATTGTGCACATAGGCCTGCGTGTTCTGTAATCATTGTAATATGCATAGTCGTACAGGCGCGGTTCTTACGGATTTTGTAGAACTTTTGCTATAGAATACATTGTATAATATTTGTATTACAGGTGCGTTTTGTGAGGGCATACGACATTATGGATTGTTTAGTTTATTATAAAAGTATTAGATCTACATGACTTTTGTGAAGTTCGTGGGGAGATTCGAAATTCCATATTTCATAAAGAATAGTTGTACAGGTGCTGTTCATGAAGGGATATTACATTACTGATTTTGTGGAACTATAGTATTACAGGTGCGGTTACAGAGGGTATACGCCATTCCTGATTTGGTTGAACTATAGCATTACAGGTGCGGATAGAGAGGGTATACGCAATTCCAGATTTGGTTGAACTATAATATTACAGGTGCAGTTAGAGAGGGGATATGCAATTCCAGATTTGGTTGAATTATAGTATTACAGGTGCGGTTACAGAGGGGATAGGCAATTCCTGATTTGGTTGAATTATAGCATTACAGGTGCAGTTAGAGGGGAATCGAAATTCCAGATTTGGTTGAATTATAGTATTTCAGGTGCAGTTGCACAGGGGAATCGAAATTCCAGATTTGGTTGAATTATAGTATTTCAGGTGCGGTTACAGAGGGGATACGAAATTCCAGATTTGATGGAGCTTTAGTTTTACAGGTGCGGTTTGAGAGGGGATGCAAAATACAAGATTTTGTTGAACGATAGTAATAGTATTACAGGTGCGGCTCGATGGGGCATAGGAAATTTCAGATTTGGTTGAATTATAGTATTACAGATGCGGTTCGAGAGGGGTGATGAAATTCCAGATTTGGTTGACCTAGAGTATTATTAGTTCGGTTCGAGAGGGGATACGAAATTTCAGACTTTCTCGAACTACTATAGTATTACAGGTGCGGTTCGAGAGGGGATGCGAAATTTCAGATTTTGTCAAACGATAGAATTAATAATTACAGGTGCGTGTCTAGAGGATATTCAACATATTTAGTATCGTAGGTGCAGATCTTTTAGAGGATATGGTGGTTGCGTTTGTGATATATAGGTGCGGCTAGAGAGGCGATACGAGATTTTTTTTTTAGAATTTGTAGAAATGCAGTATAAGATGTGTTGTAGTGCCATGTCGTTCATGACGTGATACCATATTCCAGATTTGTAAATCTAAAATATTAATAAGTTTGCTTAGTAATCAGGTGCGTTACATAATGTTACCAAGAATCTTAGATATTCCTGAGATTAAAAATCTATAATATAAATATGCACAGTAGTGATGCACTGCAGATGCTGTTCAAAAGGTGCCATATATGCAATATAGTATATCGTAATTTATGACATGCAGAGTATTACTACAGGTGCGGATCATGAAATAAAATGGTGGGAGTTTGCTTTTGTTAAATTCAGTATGCATACAGTTGTGGTTTGTGAGGGGACACTTTGTTCAATAATTTGTAATATACAGTAATTTGGAGTGTTCACGGTGCTTGTATCTACATGTCAATTGACGATGTGTGTCCATGTTTTTTCAAATTAGCATAAACAACTTGCAACGTGTCGACATTTATTTTCAGTGCAGGTGCGGTTTCCAAGGAGATACTGGATTTAGGATTATTGTTCACTTAGTTGTTTGTTTAATTCACGATGTAATTCACGATGGTTGTTTAATTTTATGATGAAGTTTACATATCAGCATTTGCCAATGTTGGATTGAACGAACTTGAGCACCGTGTTTTAGAATTGTTAATGTTGTTAATTCATGGTTTGTTCAGCGTTGTGATTATCGGTTGATACGTGTGCAGTAAATGGGAAATGAGGAAGAGTGTGTAAATTCAAATTAATAATGGACAATAAATGTTTAAAAGGAGATTCAGTATCATTTTGGTAAACGTAAAGCGAAGTTAATTAGCTAAACGATAAATAAAGTCCGCATATGTCTGTGAAAATTTCAATTCTAAAATACAAAACCCGTAATGGTAATATGAATGCTACCAGTACATGTAGTTTAGCAATGCAGTGTAGTGTGCTTCATAGTTCATACAGCGATCGGTTGCTAATTGCATGATCTTTTATATAATAGATGCAATTTTTTTTTTTTTTTTTTTTGTGGGGACTTCATTTTTAGAAAACTTTGTAGCTTTATACTTTCCGAATTTTACATGTCGTGCTAAGCTCGGTGCTCGGATAATTCGGGATTTAGAAATATTATGTTAATATTAATTGCTTTGCATTCTGTGTTGGAGCAAAGACGCGATATTTTAAACGAGAAATTTTCATTAACATAGTTTCAGTCACTGGTTGTCAATCTGGCGAATATTACTTGGACTATCAGACATGAGACATGTATACTTTTGTGCGGCTACTTTTGTTTGGTTCATTTCACGTGTTTTTGTACAAACCTGCCGATGCTTGGTTGGCAATTATAGCTACGTGTATTTATTCGGTCATGAGGTGGTATATTTTACATGGCCTTAGTGTTGAAGGGTCAATTAAGTAACAACGCACATAGAGTGATTTAGAGATGGTTCCAGTTGTTATAAATGTTACATAAAGGTCGTGTTGCATATTGATAGTACGATACTTGTTAGGCGATCGGCGAACCCAAAGTCATGCAGCCTGTTCGACAGTTGTCCTATGAATATTTCCCATTAATCACAAACATTGGAACCGTTTCCGGAATTTCGCACCAAAAGCACTGTTGGGTCCTCAGTAGATTCCAAATTTTCCGATTCAGTCAGTCCATGATTTACGATATAAGAGTAATAAGAGTACTTTGGTGTTAAACACACTCTTTTCTGAAGCTAAGTAATTGCATATTCTAACGGAGTCTTTAAACAAGTTAGCGCAGGTGATGGAGCTGCATGTCGTTATACGGATTAAGAGTTTGTTAAGGGAATCCAATCAATTATCCAATTATGAGTGACTTACATGCTATCAGCAGCAATTAAATTGCTTTCGCCGCATTTAACTTGATGGCGAGTTGGGGTCGAGGGCGAAATAATGTTCTTAATGATATTATTCTAAATGCGGATAGTACAATTTTCATAAGGAACTATAGCTGATCACTTTAACAAAATACTTACTACGATAAATCGGACTAGTAGTGCAATGTATAATTGATAACTGTTAAATTTTCAGACAGTGGGAGACGTTTCCTTAGCTATTTCATTTTCATGTTTCGTGCATACATGTAGTATTTGCTATTATCTATTACTGTTATCTTGTGTAGTATTAATCAAGGGCTGATATATTGTTTAGTCTTTTGGGACTTATATTGTTTAGCCTTATCGGGCTTATACAGTGATATCCTTTTGGAGCTTATTTATATTGCTTGGCCTTGTCTTTTGGGGCTCATGTATTGTGGTTACACTGATAGTCTTGTGGTGCTTATTTAAATTATATTGCTTAGCCTTGCATTTTGGGGTCCATGTATTGTGGTTACACCGATGGACTGTGGTGCTTATTTAAATTATATATTGCTTAGCCTTGCATTTTGGGGTCCATGTATTGTGGTTACACTGATAGCCTTGTGGTGCTTATTTAAATTATAAATTGCTTAGCCTTGCCTTTTGGGGCAAATGTATTGTGGTTGCACTGATAGCCTTGTGGTGCTCATTTAAATTATAAATTGCTTAGCCTTGCCTTTTGGGGCCAATGTATTGTGGTTGCACTGATAGTCCTGTGGTGCTTATTTAAATTATAAATTGCTTAGCCTTGCCTTTTGGGGCCAATGTATTGTGGTTGCACTGATAGCCTGATGGTGTTTATTTAAATTGTTTAGCCTTGACCTTTGAGGCCAATGTATTGTGGTTGCATTGACAGCCTATTGGGACGTATTTATATTGCTTAGCCTTGCCCTTTGGGCCCATGTATTGTGGCTACACTGGTAGCCTTGTGGTGATTATTATAATTATATTGCTTGGCCTTGCCAGTTGGGGCCCGTGTATTGTGGGTTTTAACAAAAAACTAACGTTATAAATATAATATAGTGTTCATATTTTCAAGGAAACTATTGTGTCAGTGTCTTCTAACAGTAACTGTTGCTTAGAATGAATGTGGTCAAATGTGTGGTACTGTAGCAGTCTGCGAATTTAGAACTTGTCCGAATAATTTGCCCGGCGGCTAAGGTTGCTTGTCCGAATACATGTGCATGACACATGTATGCTAACTTCGCCGCCTGCTACAGAACGTGGTTCCCGTGCTCATCCAGCAATCTGTCTCTGGATATTTCGCTGTGCCAAAACTTAATTTTGGCGACTTAATTTTGGCGTTGACGAAATCTTGATCGAGAATCTGCGATGTCGTCATTTGGCCGACAGCGATATCCAAACTCAAATATTGTTTTTCAAAAGTTCAGTAATATAGCGATTCAAATCTCGTTATTTAGAAAATAATTATATAAATTATATTATTGGTACCGTAGCTTCTGAGGTTGGTGTTTCGTCATGGGCCTTGTGTTTGGTGTCTGATTCCCAGGGCCATTCGCAATTCAGTGTGTGGCGAGATATGGGCTTCAGTAGTTCAGGTATTTAGACATTTTGGACACACTTTAAATTAAGCCCTTTGGGCCACAGTTCAAATTTTGCCTTAATTTAGGGCTTATATATTTTGGTAGTCTGTTGGGGCTTATTTATTGTTAAGCCTATTTTGGCAGCCCAGTGGGGCTTATTTATTGTTAAGCCTATTTGGCAGCCCAGTGGGGCTTATTTATTGTTAAGCCTATTTTGGCAGCCCAGTGGGGCTTATTTATTGTTAAGCCTATTTTGGCAGCCCAGTGGGGCTTATTTATTGTTAAGCCTATTTTGGCAGCCCAGTTGGGCTTATATATTGTTTAGCCTATTTTGGCAGCCTATTGTGGCTTAACGGATTGCTGTCAAAGGTCGCCCTTAACGACGATTTGTCCGGTGTCCTGTTAACCTATTTGGTTAGCAAGATGAATGCGGGAACCACGCCCATTATTCCAAACTACAAACATTCGACCAACCGATTTGCTCTATCATGATTTGAAATGTTATTGTAACTAATTTATTTGTCTAACTTATATGAGTGGAAATTGACTTCGTATTAATTGTTTATTGGTTCAATTGGATGCGGGGCAGCTGAGTTCATGGATGATAGCTAAACTTTCTTAAGATCGTTATATAAGTAGTATTTACATGTTTACTTCAATTACAAAATAGTTTTCATCCATGTGCTTGTTGTTAGGCATCCTGTTGTCCTCTGATCTCCCAATAATTAGGGTTATCTACTAATGGATAACCCATGTTATTGGAGGCATGAGGGCTTTTCGTTACTTGTAGGTTCTTTGCGCTATTTGAAAATGATGACGTAGGAGCACGTATGACGATACTTCCTTTTCCGGTTGATTTCTACACCAAGGATGGGTGATCAGTAAATCGTATCACATTTTGTCAAAAATATTCTTTCAACCCACCCACCCACTCCAATAAAAACATTTTTTGTATTTGTGTTAATTTGCATAACACTTTATAGTTTTGTTTCAGAAGGCAAATGTTGTGTAGGTCAAGTATTTCTTAAAAAGTAAACAATCTTCTTTTCATTGTTTTCCTGCTTTTGTTTGTTTGTCTTTTGCAGATTATTGGTGAACTCGTGTATGTGAGCTTGTGTGTACAGTATTAACAAGAACAGTAGAACATCAACAACGGCGTGGTTACCTGGATTTGTGTTTATTGTTACAAAAGTGCGACCGGCGACAGCGATATCCAAACTCAAATATTGTTTTTCAAAAGTTCAGTAATATAGCGATTCAAATCTCGTTATTTAGAAAATAATTATATAAATTATATTATTGGTACCGTAGCTTCTGAGGTTGGTGTTTCGTCATGGGCCTTGTGTTTGGTGTCTGATTCCCAGGGCCATTCGCAATTCAGTGTGTGGCGAGATATGGGCTTCAGTAGTTCAGGTATTTAGACATTTTGGACACACTTTAAATTAAGCCCTTTGGGCCACAGTTCAAATTTTGCCTTAATTTAGGGCTTATATATTTTGGTAGTCTGTTGGGGCTTATTTATTGTTAAGCCTATTTTGGCAGCCCAGTGGGGCTTATTTATTGTTAAGCCTATTTGGCAGCCCAGTGGGGCTTATTTATTGTTAAGCCTATTTTGGCAGCCCAGTGGGGCTTATTTATTGTTAAGCCTATTTTGGCAGCCCAGTGGGGCTTATTTATTGTTAAGCCTATTTTGGCAGCCCAGTTGGGCTTATATATTGTTTAGCCTATTTTGGCAGCCTATTGTGGCTTAACGGATTGCTGTCAAAGGTCGCCCTTAACGACGATTTGTCCGGTGTCCTGTTAACCTATTTGGTTAGCAAGATGAATGCGGGAACCACGCCCATTATTCCAAACTACAAACATTCGACCAACCGATTTGCTCTATCATGATTTGAAATGTTATTGTAACTAATTTATTTGTCTAACTTATATGAGTGGAAATTGACTTCGTATTAATTGTTTATTGGTTCAATTGGATGCGGGGCAGCTGAGTTCATGGATGATAGCTAAACTTTCTTAAGATCGTTATATAAGTAGTATTTACATGTTTACTTCAATTACAAAATAGTTTTCATCCATGTGCTTGTTGTTAGGCATCCTGTTGTCCTCTGATCTCCCAATAATAACAGTGTACGAATTAATATGTTAACTATGTGCAGGAAACGGGTAATGAAGTCTTAAGAAACTTGTGAAACCCCTCATTTATTTCAGTTGGGTGACCATCGCCGAGGCTAAAAGATGGTGGGACCTCGACTAAAGTATTTATTGGAGGGGGGGGGGTAAGTGTTGCGAATACGGAGAAGAGATGTATTGAATATAGCCGCTATATTCTGTCTACACATTTAAACATTGCCCCAATCTTGTATAGCCTATAGAAATTAGATTTAGAAAGGGTTTTCTGTTCATAATAAGAAAGCATTTTAATCCATTTCGCGCCTTTCAGTATTCGATCAGATCTCATGCTTAGATGAATCGTGTTTAGCTCCCACGTATTTTGCGAAACATTTTAATCAATAAGATATAGGATATAGCCATCGAAAAACGTATATATACATGTATATACAATTATGATGTGTGAGAGTTTTTTAAAAAATCACTTTATAATTATTCTACTTTTGTATATAATTTAAGATTTAAGTTTCTTTTTAAAAACATTAGATTTTCTACTTCGGGCTGTTCATGGTTTATATGTTTTATAGGAAACCACCAAATAGATTTGCTCTATAGCTCAATATAAATTGCCCATAGTAGGCCCCAATTTTCAACTTTTTTTAGTCTATGGCCACCTGGACCACATATATCATTGTAAAGAGGGGCATTTAAGCTTCAAAATAATGCAATAAAAAAGGGGGGTCATGTATCTTCTAAGAAAGTTTTTGTCCTTCAAACACGGTCTATCCGTTTTTACACATGTCCGGATTTATAAGTTCCGGGTTTTACCCTAGTCTACTTTCACTTTGTTATCAAGAACAAAATAGTGGAATAATACAAATATTACAGTTTTACTACACCACATGCATATTTACCAACCATTTAAACTCGATTTCATCATTCAACTCCGCATGTGTCAAGAAATATCTCCATTTACAGGCAAACCGAAGTTTTTTTAAGGACTACTTGAGGCATTTAGTGGTTCTTTACCTATATAAACGTTTCAATAACACTTACATGAGTGTACTTTTATATACGAAATACATTTATATTGTATAAACAAAATTTGTTTAAAATGCATCATCATGGAACGTATAAAATATAAGTCCAGTCTTTGCATTTGTAATTATAGTTATGAGACTTGAATACACATGCTATGGACGTCGCACACGGTGTTGCATCGTGAAAGCGTCACACGGAGAGCGTAAAAAGAACGTCAAAATATTCGAACAGTGATTTTCATCGCCCTTTCTTGAAAACACTAGGAAGTGATGTGTTTTAAATTCTATACATTGTTCCACTATATATCAATAATATTTTTTTATAAAGAACGTTGGGAAATTCTTGTTATTATTAATCACCGTCAGGCTACGTTAATACGTTTCAATTTAAAATAATATTTTTTTATGTACACTGTATAAATTTTAATAAATTCAATAACAACATCATTTTTTGAACTTATCGAAAATGGCATTTTTCAATAATCTTGATTGCTGTGTTGCATTGATAGCTTCATATGGTAATGTTGTATACCGAATAAAACTTTGAAATGTCAGCTTTCCTTTGGTACATGGCAATGCAATATGCGATCGAGCATTTCCTCGTGGTTGTAATGGTAATATCATGTATTATGGAACACCCTGTACGTTCTCGTATTTTCGTGGATTCCTTCATGAACGTTCTTTGACATAGCGTTTCTGCGATTAGTAGTACTGTCGACTCAATAAATGATATTAATGGACACTATCCCATTCGAAAGAAAAGCGGGGACTACATTTTACTCATGTATACCCAGTTAAATCTAGATAAACATAATTTACCTGACCGACGAGCCAATGTTTATGACCGTAATCATTTAACTTTGAACGGACTGTACATAGTAGGCACATTATGAATGTCATAGTTTGTTAAAGCTGTTATTCTATAATGGCAATTCACAATCTGTAGTATACATGCAGTAGTAGGCTATATTTTAGTTTTAAGAGATTTTCGCTGGATTACATACATGCAATTAGGTTGTCCAAACCATAGACAACAGATATAGGTCATATTGTTAAATTCTTAAGAAATCTCCACGGACTATAATTAACATTATGGTCCATTGTATACTAAATTTGTATATATGCCACTATTTCTATAACTTAAGTACTTTTACATTGTCTATATCATTTTAAAATAGCGATAGTATAACTGGAATATAACACACACTCCCATGCTTGACTGTTGGGGGGTAGGGGGGGGGGGTAGGCCAATATACAATTTATGATCCGAAATAACAACTCTCCAATCATGTGCCAGATGCCCTACTCTATGGACTCCACGGCCAATGTTGCATTTAAAAAAAAAATGACAAATTCGGACAGTGCTCAACTTAACCAGCCGAGCACAGAAACGCTAAACAAAAATCACGCAAAACAAATAAACGACACGATACCTACATAACATATAACCACCAAACGAGAAAATTAATTGTCCAAGCCCAGCCGTCAAAAACCGATCAGACCAACGTTTCATAAAGATAAGCCCAACTGGAGCTAACAAGGTCTCTGTGATTTGACTTGGTGACCCTGTTTATGATCCCGGATGACCAGCGACAGAACAGGTCCTCTCTATGACCCGATGCTTGTGTATATAACTGATAAAATATCGGGATATTGTTCGTACATGTATATTGGTGTTACATTGTCTATTAAATACACCACATGAAACATACACTGTTCATAATAATGGTTTGCATATTGTTGTGTTTGTATATAATATAAGAACACGTGTGTATAGCTGAACTACTATTTAATAACTGATTTACTACAGAGTGTGGCAGATAGAGATAAGGCTAGTAGGCGGGGCTTATAAGTATTACAAGCTGACCAATGTATACAGTAACATACACAACAGTTCTCCCTTCTTAAATTTGAAGTTGGCTGATCTGAAAATAGCACCTGTAAAATAATCATCTTATAATGATAGCATCTATGTATCCAAAGTAAAAGCATTATCATAAATATAACTGTTAGAAACATCATGAGTGTTTATACTTGTTCCAATTAGTAAACTTGTTTGAATTAGTTATGATTGTTTATGAAAGGTCATTTCATCATTTCGCAATCTCCACTGAACTAATGTTTATTACCATAGTTAATGGTTTGCTAATATTCACACACTCAAATGTTTATACAGTTCTCAGTATGTGAGCCGGTCAGGTGGTTTATGCTCCCTCATAGGATATCTGCGTTCCTTGGTTATGTCACCTGAGCTTAATCTACTCTCACTACTTATGATATTATCTTGAGTAGGCACTTTCTCTTGATTACCAATTTCTACCAAAGGAGTATTTCCCATATGTTTATCTGGGATAGTAGATAAAGTCGGAGTAACCGGGTTAAGTGGTAAACTTTCACTTTCGCGGTTTAGTGATTGATTAGTAATTTCCGTTTTGCGTAACTGATCAACATGCCTTCTCCAGACTTGATTATTTCCTAAGTCAATTTTATACATGAGAGGTCCCTCACGGGATAAAATTGTACCTGGTAACCACTTTTCGGTTGCCGTAGGCCTATAGTCTCGCGCTATAACCTTGTCACCGATTTCTAATTCTCTAAATTTCCGAGATTCGGACGTAGCTAGTTTCATTCTTTGCTTTTCAACATAGCCGTCTGTATCTGGTTTTAATAAATCTAACCTACTTCGCAAATTTCTCCCAAAAAACATCATCGCAGGACTTTCCTGTGTGCTTTGGTGAATAGAATTTCGATAGGTTAATAAGAAACTTGACAATTTTAAGTTGAGATCACCCTTGTCAAACTTCATCGCGCGGATACTCGACTTGAACGTTCCGTTTAGTCGTTCTACCAATCCGTTCGTGGATGGTTTAGCTACCGCGGTTCTTATATGAAAAATGCCATTATTCTTCATAAATTGTGAAAATGAATCTGAAGTAAATTGAACTCCATTGTCGCTAACTAACTGTTTTGGTAATCCGTATCGACTGAAAACAGTTCTTAAAACTTGAATTGTTTTGTCAGCGGTCGTGCAATTACCCATGTCTTCAATTTCCGCCCATTTGCTTCTAGCACAGATAATGACTAAAAACATGCGACCTTGAAATGGACCTACAAAATCCACATGTACTCTTTCAAAATTAGTACGTGCATTTTCCCAAGGGTGTAACTGTACTTTAGCTGGGGATTTTTGTTGCATCTGGCAACCTTGGCATTGTTTAACCATTTGTTCAATGTCTGAATCAATTCCAGGCCACCATACATAACTTCGCGCTAAGTTTTTCATTTTAACAATCCCACCATGACTACTATGTAACAGTTCTAAAACTCTCCCCCTTAGCTTAGATGGAATAATAACCCTGATTCCCCACATCAAACAACCTCTCTGAATAGTCAATTCGTTCCGGCGTATGTGGTAACCTTTCAAACTTGGGTCATTTACATTATCGTTCCAACCCTTGTTTACATTATCGTAAACTCGCGATAAGATCGGTTCATGTTGCGTTTCTCGCTTGATTTGCGCGCTAGTAACAGGAAGCTTATCAAACTGTTCATTGAAGAACACTTCCTCGAAGTTTTCATCATTATTCGAGAATGATGGTGCGGGTAAACGCGACATACCATCTACATTAGTATGCTTCGTAGTACTTTTGTACTGTATATCATAATCAAAACCTGATAAATATACCGCATACCTTTGTATTCTTGCAGCAGACGTAGCAGGAATACCTTTACTTGGAGAAAATATTGATAACAATGCCTGACAGTCTGTTATCAGTGTGAATTTTCTGCCATACAAATACGGGTAATATTTCCGCACTGCCCAATAAATTGCAGTTGCCTCCCTTTGTATTTGTGCATACATACGCTCTGACTTTGAAAGCGACCGACTCGCGTAAGCGATCGGCTTTTCACTGCCGTCGGGCATAACATGTGACATAATCGCGGAAACACCGAATGGAGAAGCGTCCGTTGCTAATCGTACGGGTAGTTCCGGATTATAGTGCGTAAGAACGGGTTCCGACGTGATCAAAACTTTTGATTTTGCGAACGCGTCTTGGCATTGTTTCGACCATACAAATTTTTGCCCCTTTTCAAGCAGTTGATTAAGTGGTTTAATTACGGTTGCTAAATTGTTCAAAAACCTGTGGTAGTAATTGAGCAATCCTAAGTAAGCACGTAAGGACGTCACATTTTGTGGAGGTGGTGTATTCAAAATAGAATCAACCTTGTCCTTGCACTTCCACAGACCATTTTCATCTATTTGATGACCACAGTAAGTTATCCGTTCCTAAAAAAACTGACACTTATCTTTGTTCACCTTTAATCCATATTGTGACAACCGTTGCACAACCTTTTCTAGATTTTCCAAGTGAGTTTGATCATTTGGACCAGTAATGACCATGTCATCGAGAATACATTGTACTCCTGGAAGTCCTTGTAGAATCTGTTCTATGGTTCTCTGCCATATTGCAGGTGCTGACGATATTCCATATGTTAGCCTATTGTACGAATACAATCCCTTGTGAGTGTTAATAGTTAACATCCGTTTCGTGCCGTCATCACACTCCAGTTGCAGATAGGCTTGACGTAAATCCAATTTAGAATATTTTTGTCCATTTGACAGGTTTGCAAATATGTCCTCTATTCTAGGTAGTGGGTATTTGTCCACATTAATCGCTTGGTTTACGGTCACTTTAAAATCGCCACAGATACGTACAGCTCCTGAAGGTTTAACTACTGGTACGATTGGTGTAGCCCAATCTGACGTATTTACCTTCGTTATAATTCCCTGGTCCTCTAATATGTCTAATTCCTTCTCAATTTTCGGCTTTAACGAGTAGGGTACTGGCCTAGCTTTCACGAATTTGGGCCTAGCATTTTCCTTCAATGACAGTGTAGCCTTGATGCCTTCCACTTTTCCTATGCCATCGGAAAATACAGTGTCATACCGTTTCATGATTTCCCCTAAACGTTTCTGCGTAGTTTGGTCATTTATGGAATTTACGTTTACAATCTTATTCCAATTGAGAGTAATCTTTTCCATCCACTCTCGTCCAAACAATGTTGGTCCGTTGCCCATTACAACGCATAGTTTCAGTAACTTCGACTGTCCATTGTACCTTACTTGTACCATTTTTGTCCCGGCCTGCTGTATTTCTTCACCAGAATACGTTTTCAATACGGACGTTGGCTTTTCCAATGTCACTTTCCCAAACAATTTCTGGAATACTTCTCTTGACATAAGAGAAACAGCTGATCCCGTGTCGACCTCCATTTCGACATGTACTCCATCCACTTCCGGTGTTACAGTAATTTTCTTACACTTACTGCGTTTCACAGAATTGATTATCATCACCGGATCATCGTCATTCAATGCATTTACATTGCCACGTGACTTCAAACATATCGCTTTAATATGTCCCTTTCCATTACAGGCATGACAAACAGCATCCTTAAAACGACACTTAAATGATGGATGGTTACTTTTACCACAGTGAATACATGGTTTCACTGCTGGGTTAGTGTTCCCAGATTTGCTCTTCATTTTACGTTTGAAGTTCTTTTCAACTTTGTTGACATTCGTCGTCAACGACTGAAGTTCTGCTGCGTCCTTTGATGCAGTCTCCATTGCAATAGCAATTTCTATGGCTTTATTCAGACTGAGGTCCTCCGTAGATAGTAATCTCCGTTGGATTTGTTCACTCCTCAGGCCACAAACTAAACGATCCCTTAATGTGTCATTTAAATTGTCTTTAAACTCACAATGCTCCGCTAGTTTCCTTATTGAAGCCACATATTCGGTAACACATTCACTAGCACCTTGGTTGCGCTTGTGAAACCGAAAACGTTCAGCAATCATCAATGGCTTTGGATTCAAATGTTTCTTTAACAGAGCACATAGTTCATCATACGTTTTAGCAGACGGTTTGTCGGGAGATGTTAAATTCCTGAGTAATCCGTACGTTTTCTCTCCTAGTAATGTTAATAAGGCAGGTACTCTTTTACCATCACCAATTTCATTCACTAGAAAGTACTGCTCTAAACGTTCTTCATAAGATGTCCATGTCTCAGAATTACAATCAAATCCAGACAGATTTCCAATTAATCCAGCCATATTGCACACTATCAATTAAATCCAGAATTTTACGCACATTAACAATAAGTCAATTTATTTAAATGGATAAAATTCCCGAAATTCAATGTCTAGAGTTTATCCTCGTCGCCAGATTGTTGTGTTTGTATATAATATAAGAACACGTGTGTATAGCTGAACTACTATTTAATAACTGATTTACTACAGAGTGTGGCAGATAGAGATAAGGCTAGTAGGCGGGGCTTATAAGTATTACAAGCTGACCAATGTATACAGTAACATACACAACACATATATAGTGGTATTCTAACTTATTCTGAACAGTGAATAGCGCTAACGTCTAGTACCGTTGGTAATGCGCATAAGACCACTTTGCTTTCGTGAAAAAAACAACACAAAAATGTTGCGCAAATAACCAATATCGATGGAATTGCAACACAGGGTTGAACACATCCACACATCCACACATCACACCAGTTATCAGTTGATAAATAATTAACTAAATATCGAGTAGAAAGGCAGTCACCGACTGAAAACAATCAATTATTGATTATTAATCATATTACATTTGTACGGATATATTGTTATATTGATAAACAGTAATATACGAGCATAATCATAGAGCTGTGTGATGCTATTGTGTTTCTTAAGGTACTTTTATAACTTCCGCAAATGTGTCTTTAAGTCAATAAAATAGAGAGCTACATTGTCATAAGATCTTGTAAAAGTCTTATGGACTATCCATAAAACCTTGCGTTTACTCCCCCGCCCCTTTGGCACAACAAGGTTGTATCTCACTACCTTAACCAGTTCTTCGTAATACTGATGCTCGTCATAGAGGTGTTACTCTGCATACGATACTGACGGAGTTTAAACTAGCTCGAAATATGCCGGGCCCTCGTAATATCGATGCTCGTCATATTACAGATTCAACCTTGGTGTGTCTATTAAAAGGATATCATATATACTTACCTGGTTATCAAATGATGGATATTTACATAATACTATTAACATGTATTTAGTTATTTACCATGAAAACTTAGATGTCGTGAGCGCTTTACTTATAATATATGCATTCTCCCAACTACGTTATAAGTGACTTTAAAGGGGTTTTCGGGCATTATGACGTAGTAAAGTTAGATGAACCAAAGCACTAAAATAACAAGGATAAATCGTGCGCACTTGGTGCACAACTACCTATATGGATTATTCCAAATTTTCCCGCTTTTCACGTTATTCTGGTCGCACTTATACGACAGATGACTTATTAAAATACTTGTATTAAAAACTTCAACCCTGACTTATTGTCATAAAAATACATTTATCTTCCGAGCACTGTATTTTGGGATAATGTACAGTTCAACTTGTATGCCTTATTGCGATAACCGGAAGTCGACTCGTAAATACACTATGCTAACAGGAAATATGCCTTATATGCCCTCTGTTATCACAGTAGAAACATGGTAGCTAAAGCACCATATTCCCCCCACCTATTAAAATCAAAGAGTTGAACTCACTGGGGACTTTAAGTGTTCATTCTTGGCTTGAGCGTCGAATATACCCCGTGAAAAACGGTCAAATAAACGGACATCACGCACATCTTTTTGACATTGATAAGTTTTACATTCAATTTGAAACCTGGTACAAATGTATGAGTTTAAAATTTCAGTATTTAAATTATGTAGACTTTAAAACACGTATAGCAAATGTTGGGGTATCTGTAGAAAGTGACCAGAATGACAAGCACACTTCGAATCTAGTAAAAGCTAGGAGACAGTACGCATGGTATACGTACCACGTAACTTTTCAGGTAAGTATTCAAGTAAAAATATGTAAACAAAATAATAAAAACAACCATATCTAGCTTAAACAAAACGTTTCCAAGCGCTTTCATTCAGTAAACTCCCGTTCAATTAAATATAGAAGACATGGATTTACTTCCATGGAAAGCGCTACATAGCGCTTTGCTTAGCCAATGGACACATTATCGTACCAATTGCCGTTCCAATCATTTCTATAAACAAATGAGAGGACATTGCACTAGTTTGAGCATGGTTGTGGAATCTAGAACTCCGTAAATTTACATACGCCCATGCCCAACATAATGACAGAGGCTAGATACAGGCTATGATCAAATCAACGCTAATCCAATGTTAACGCAAATATCAGAATATAAGGGGGTTTTGGCATTGGAAGAACCTGGACATGCGCAGATAATCAACTCAGATTACACTTAGCTTTAAATATTTGTTCAACATGATGACAGGAAGGGGTCACTTATATTGATGCTGATTCACACTTTGGTTTAATAGTCTGGATCAATAGTCACTTTTTCTTCACATGGTTGTTTATGGTCCTTTTTCTAAACATTGGCGCGAATAAAGGTTTAACATTTCTAATGAACAAAAATTAATCGGTTGGCCGCATGAACAGCAAATTATAGAAATTCAATTACGGCACATATAAAGGTGTTAAACTTTGATTCAGCCTCATTTACTAGTATTAGTTTCTGTTTTTATTTGGCACATATAAAATTATGTGACTTCTGACTGATCTTTCACTTTTCACTTGGGGAGCGGTGGTCTAGAGGTAGGGTGCGCGCTTCGTGATCGAGGGGTCCCGGGTTCAATCCCCGTCTGGACCCCTTGTCAATTTCTCTGAGCAAGGCCCATATGCTCCACTCCATCAAGGTGTTAATTGGTATCTGTGGGGACAGTGTCTATTGCTAGGCGCCACAGATCGTTGTTGGCTGCCAAACCCACAGGAGAGAAATAGTCTTCCCAGGGAGACATGGTCGTAGGTTTCAATGGTAGCCTAATGAACATGGTAAGTTAAAATGTCAAAGGGTGCTTGAGCGCTTTAACAGCTGAAAAGAGCCCTAGAAAATTGTTAACCTTTTTAACATTAGTAGGTATATGATTGATGTGTAATATTTTGAAATACAATTTAATGTTGCAAAATGGTGTAGATATGCTTAAAATAGAGCCATAATTTCACGTCGATGCTAATTTTTAACTAAATTCAATAAAAGAAGAAGAAGAAAGGTAATAAATTATAAAATTTAACTGTTATTGGATCAGAATTAATAAGAAAAAGTTATAGAATAATTCACACGGTACTTACATTTATGGTCAATCGACTGTAACATTTGTAAAAAGGCCAAAACGTGAACAATATCATAAAAAAACCTTCTTTTTTTAGCTCTTCTTTCTCATAATAGTCACGATTTTTCGTAAAATATTGCCATTAATTTGTTATACAATATGTGATTTAACGCAGTCTAGGCTTTAGCAATGTTAAAAAATGTTATGCCCGTACCAGTATTTGACCTAGAAATTACATAAGTATGAAACAAAATACTTCGGATCCAATATCGTATTTTACATAATATACACGTATGTACATGTATGTATTTTAAGAATGTAGTGAAATAACATTGTACGCATGTATTTTCGTATTACATTTTGTAATTAAATCTTGTCTTGGAAGGGTTAAATACACAGGTGACTGCTTCATTGATGAGGAGAAAAACGAAGAAATGGGTTATTTTGTAAAATTTATATTTTTTCCTTTTTTACCAATAATTATGACAGCTACCTGCAGTTAAAAATAGAAACAATCCCATTCGAATGATTGTGCAATACACCCAACATAATATTGGGGTAATATATTCAAGCTATTCAGTATTTCCAAATACCATGATGAAATAGAAGTATATTGAATATGTGTGTGAGTTATTCAATACATGAAGTTTTTGACACAATTTACGACATTTAAGGTGTGGATCAGTAGTCTAATGGTATAGCTTGAATTTAACCTGATCTTTACATTTATGCATTGATGTAATTATAACAATGTTCATGCTTTGTATCGTGTGATATCGATATTTTAAATTTGGGTTCATATCACATCTCGAGTGTTTACGTTATACTCGGAGATTTCAAGGTCTGGTTAACTTGCCACACTTGACCATATATACATAATACTTGCTACTTCACACATAGCATTTATTATCACCCAAAGGGATTCAACAACGTTCAATATGCCATGACATTGGCCATTGGATTTAGTCTAGTGATGAATGATTCAACCGTGTCCAACCCATATGTTGTCGTTCTCATTGACATCCTTGTGCTGGTCAATGGAAGGTCTATCATCTTCCTTCCAATTATGACCAAAGCCCACAATCAGTTGCCATTTCACCTTGTCCTTCGCTGCGAACTGCGAATATTGGCCGCCAATGGCCGGCCCTAGATGTAATTCATATGTATAATTCATACGGTATCAACTAACTGTGCTGTTACCGTTTCTCACCAGGTACTAAGTATTTTGAGGTCTTTATGGTTTCTTTCTCTTCCAAAGTAATTTGCTGTTTTCACAACACGTCGTTGTGACAATCTTAGGACATGCCTTAACCATCAACTATTAAATCGTCTTTGTTTGATTTCTGTTGTTAGATTTCTGTTGTTAGATTTCGGTTGTTTGATTTATGTTGTTTGATTTATGTTGTTTGATTTATGTTGTTTGATTTATATTGTTTGATTTTTTGAGTCGCCAACTTTCAGAATGTTGATAGTCTGATCGTATTGGTCCTAAATAATAAAAATAATTACATTTATGTGGAATATTTCTATTTTCAACAGATTAATGATAAATGAATAACACTCATCAATTATCGGCCAGAACACTTGGTCATTTCTGACACTGCAAAATTGTTTCCCACAAACCGGAGTAGAGATAGGCCGGTTGGCAACTCGGATTAGTTTCGCGTTTATTGCTGCTGTGCATCGGGCATGTTAATGCACCAAGGAGGTTGTCCAACGCTCAAGGATTCCTTGTGCATATATCACGTTCAGACTGTTTCTACCCTCAAAGTTAAAGGTCATTGACCAAATTTACAGAGGGAGGGGGGTAACGAATGTCCACGTATACTCGATTCATGATGAGTGTGCCGACCCACTAAAACATTTAATAAAACATTTATATCTTTCACAGATGTTTGGCTTATATTACACGTAGTATAAATTTGTTTATTTACCGACATGATTGTGTAAAATTTCCTTACAAGCACGTATGACATTTGTTAGCACATACTTAGTATAAATACCGGAACATATCGCTGGCTTAAGAATGAGAAGGTCATAACTACTACTTACAACCTTATAAGACTGATGCATATTTGAAATCTGCACCACAATGCGCTTCTTATGAGCCTATTTGCATGAAAATTGGAACTTGTCATGTTAACCAAAATGAAGTTGTCAAAGCTTGTTTTACTATACGTAAAGAGTAAATTTCAGACAGTTTTTTCTTGTTTTCTCAAAGTATTGAGTTTGTAGTTACGACCTTTTCATTCTATGCCAGCGATATATTGTTAGTATTTTTTTACATTACTCGTCAGTATTGAAGGTACAAACAATGCGAGATGAGGCTGTATGGGATTTGTAGAGCGAGGATACGAATGTAAGGTAACTTGAGACTTAACGACCCAGAGGAAACACTATGAATATCATATATCTGGATGACTATGTCATAAAGTTACGGTGTCCCACAAGGACCATACGAACCAGATGTATTTTATATTACTTGTACATGTATATAAAATACTCATATTAAGTTTTATGGCATGATATGTGTCAAAGTCATTTTAGCCATAAGATTTTCTCTGATATCGGTCGCGGTTTTGGTTGGTCCTCATAGTAGCCAGGCCACGGTTAGCGATCTGTAGACCAAGGCTTGATATTCTAGACATGCCATATCCAATCATTATACATGTACACGTTTGAGGTTGAATAATGTTCATTGGTACGCAACTTTTAGTGAAAAGCATTTAACCCAATGGTAATCGTTAATTGGCGTTCTTGGAAAACGAATTTTGAGGAACGGGCAGGAACAATTTTAGATTTGCTGACTTTAAAACGAGAATAGGCATTCTACTTGATCTATTAAAATAATGCGCGATCAAGCGAATGTTCCGCTGGGCATGACATTTATTTCGCCTTGATAGTCTAGCAGAAGCACCTCCGCTTTAAGTGCGAAAGGTCCCGGGTTCGATCCCAAATAGCGGCATGAAAATGGTTCTTGTACGTTATCATTGCAGGACGCTCAATTTTGTAAGATACAGGTTACTGTTGGGGCGCATGGTGTTAGGATATACCCCGATTAAGTGACTGGTAACTTTAGTCTACAAATAAGTTAACTGAAATGCTGTTGACCATTATGACTTTAATAAAGCAATATCTTTAAAATATTGACGTTTTAATAGCATGACCTTTATGATGCGCGTGTTATCATTATCTTTACATCAGGATATGGGGTGGCTAACGGCATTTTTCGGCAAATATAATCATAAAGGGACAATGTAAAGTTCTATGAAAACGTGTTATGATTATTACCATAAAATCACATTGACATTTCTTATCTATGCAAGTATAACAGGCGGTAACTGGTTTGCCCTACGGATACTTTCTCTGTATAGATGGCCACCTGTGGTATGTAAATATGGGTGACATCATTTAGCCGCAGTTTAAGCTACAATTACTTGCGCTGTCGTCGGTTGCTATACCAGTAGTCGTAGGAAAGAGAAACGCACATCGTCTGACTGTTCGAGGACAAAAATAAATAATTGGTTGATATACTGGCTGTGACACTACTGCTGTGCTAGACACGTGTAGCGTATTAACCAAATCACTGTATGGCTTATTGGTTTACTTTACAGGAAATTCAACGTGTTTCATGTTCTGCTATTGAAAGCGCGTAAAATCTGATCACTGTACTCATTATTGCCATACTATATAATTCAACGTGTATGCCTTAGTGCAATTGGTGGAAATCAACTCGTAAATACACAGTGTATTACGGTTATATGTTCGTCATGGATATTTGCTTCGACGCGGATCAAATACTTGTCAGGGTGTTTCGAAATGCTGTCGCAATCACCTTCAAAATATCAAAAGACAGATTTACGACCTCATGCATGGTCCAAACTATATGACGTTTGGGTTGAAAAAATGGCGCGTATTTTAATGAAAACCAAAACCTGATACGAGTAATCGCTTCAATTGCTGTGATGCTTATTCGAGTATGACAATCTCTCTATACATATCGCTGGCTGAGATTGAGAAGTTCGTAAGTACTACTTACGACCTTAAAGTACGTACGACCTTAAAAGGCCTTAAGGACGTTACATATTAGCCACGTACATGTATACACAATGTTTCGAAAAGTGATACTGTAAAATCATTTAATTTCGTTGAGACAAAATTTTGTGGTTTGGATAAAAAAGACAATTTCGTTGGCACTTGAATTCGTGGATTTTGCATTTCAGGGTCAAAATCAATGTTCGTTGGGAGTATGTGCGTGGTTGAAGTGAACCACGAAATTTAATCCCCCACTTCCATTCTTATACTGGTACAAAGTAACGAGATACCCTGTATCCATTACACATTGTAACGTGTTCATTCAGACCATGTGTATAATCATTATCGTGACCCCGTGGTAATGGGGTTTTAGGTATTGCTTGGCTATTTTGACCTGTACCTGACCTTTATGCAAAAATATATTACAAGGTTTTGCGTTGAATATATCAATTTCCGCAAGCAAATCGTGCAATATCGGTATTTCAGATTTGTGTTTGTATTACAAGTCGAGTGTCTTCGTGATACTCCCCGATTGTGAAAACATACAATCGGTGTTATAAACGTAGACAATGTATCGACTGTTAAATTATGCTAATCAATAGGTCAAGCTCATGTCAATGTGGGCAAGCTATCCGCGATATTTCACCATTATATAGTTAAAGACCTTTGCATCATGTTATAACATTATATAAGTCACCCAGTCTTCCAACCATGTAAATACGACATCATTAGTTCATCCATGAAAAACGTTATTTCCTCTGTGCCTTTATATTCTGAACTCTCAGAACCTCCAGCTTTATACCAGGTAGGTTGTATTGGTTCTTCTCAGACATAAAGTCAAATGACGTATTTCGCCTTTTCATATTTTCTAAAAAATTATTGTTGCAAAAGTTAGTATGAAAACTGTGATTACAAAATGCCACCACCAAGTCGCCCTAGAAAGCTAAGGCTGCCAAGCCAAAGAAGGCAAAAACACCAAAGAAGGCTGCAGCTGCAAAGAAATAAGCAATTCATCTTGTTTATTTTACCACAAAGGTCCTTTTCAGGACCATTCATGTGATGCAGAAGATCCGGATTGAAGGTTCAAGCACGAAATCTTATTCATAGAGAGTATCTCAAACAGTTGATTAAGAATGCGAACGTGCGTTAGGTTATTATTTACGTTGTTTATTTCCTTGTAACCACGTATTTGCATGATGGTTAATCTTTTCTTAGATCATCAAATTGGTTAAAGATTGATGACCCTACTTCCATTTTTGGAAAACATTACGCATTTCGTAACAAGTAGAAATGCACTCATCCCGTCCCATGTAGTAAGCTGTACCTTAACTTTATTGCTTGAGTAATGTGATATACTAGTACATTATGTCCGTTCATGGTATAAACAAATCAATAAAATAGAAAAGGTTGCGAAATAGAACATACTTTTATATAAAATAATATGAATAATATTATATAGATATATGCACGTATACAATGTTAGAACATACTACGTGATCCAGGGTGTTGTTGTTGTTTTCTGTAAGTGAAGAATGTGTGACGTCATACATGTTTTGTGTGATTGGAAAACAGCACTCGGTAGCACAGTGGTAGATCGTCAGCGAGTGCGGGAGGTCTTGGGTCGATTCCCAGGCTGTGTCATGCAAAACAAGAAATAGTATCAGAAGATAACACTCGGTATATAAAGGGGTAGGTGGCTTCGCTTTAGTCTGGTTCCATGCACAGGTGACAGTATCAGTGTTTGGAAAATAAAATATATAAAAAATAAAGAAATCCGTCACTGAGCTAATACACTATCAAGGTATAAAGCGTACTATATGTCTATGTCCAAAGATTGTGGAGCATTGCAACTAAAAATAGACTTGGTTCCTAACAATGGAGTGGAGCGGGTATCCAGTGCGTAAATAAAATGACCTCGAGCGAAGTTAAATAACGAAAGGAACACTGTTTTTGACGTTTCGCAGTTATAAGATACAATTGAACGAGATTTTCGCTAAGAATGAATATCTTATAGTTTATTTGAATGACTTGTATATACTGTATATAGTGATTTGTCTTCAGCGCCCGTATTTTATGCTGAAACAACGAAATGCGATGTTCCGCAATCTTTTGCATATAGACATATAGTACGCTATATACCTTGATAGTATATTAGCTCAGTGACGGATTTTTTTATATTTTTTAATTTTAATTTTTAATCGTTTGCGGACGATACTGCCACCTGCGGTTCCATGCCGTACTATAGTGTTTTAGCTACTGTGGCATAGTGATCTAGGGGAGGTAGTCCAGCCTGGTTTCGCTTCTCATTAACCCTCGTTGTGATGGACACCATCAGGATTGAGGTGTAGAAAGCTTTTAAAGTTTTAAAGATGTTGTTTCGCAATCGATCGAAGATTAGTTCAGTTTGTCCACGAGCTTATACTACATTAACATACATTCGTCGTTTGTCTGGCCACCTGGACACCTTTAGGCTAAATTGAAAATAAACAAGATATGTTGACATTTGTTGATATGTAATTAACACAGATAAAGTCATCAATGAGTGCATGCGATGCCATAAGTTCGGGTGCTAGTAAAAGTTATAGATCCCGCTTTCTTCTGATAAACAATAAGATGTCCAAATAAATAGAATGTGTCTACTGTTGTGCAGTGATAGACAGTTTTGGAGAGATCACTGCAGCCTCATGTCTCATCAGGGGGGGGGGGGGGGGTAATCGAATTAATCTGTGCAGTGATGTAGTCACTTTTGATGGCACTTTTGGCGTCTTTGTGATAGCCCATTGATCTAATGCGCTAGGCTGGTTCACGTTCGGACTATTAAAATTATCTGAGACGCTAGTTAATGAAGTGTACCACGGAACCCGTCTACTTATTGATGCACTCGTAGCCCACATTACATGAACTATCACACATACACGACACGAACAGTTACACATCAGTTGTCATACAATTAAGGGTGTGTTTATTAAATTGGGGGAAGTATTTTGAAACGTTCAAAATATAATAATATATAATGACATATGTGGAATGTTTGAAATTCTACCCGGATGGATATAAAAAGAATACCTGAGCCGTGACAGTGCAGTCCTCGTGACTCCGATTATAATACCAAAAAGTGACGCGTAAATTAACTACTCGTACACCTACATATTGAACCTTATGTCTACCTTTTAGCTCGACTATTCGTAGAATACTCGAGCTATTGTACACGCCCATGAGTCGGTGTCGGCGTCAGTGTCGGCGTCCCTGTGTTAAGATTTTGTATGTAAGCTGGTATATCTGAAACCACTGACGGGAACGGTTTGAAACTTCACACACTTGTTCACTGTGAAAATCTAAGCTCATATGGACAGTTCCCATAACTGTGATCTGTTTTGCAGAGTTATGCCCCTTTTTGATCTTAAAATATTAATGTTAAGTTTTCGCGTATAAGTTGCTATCTGTTATGAACCACTGAATGGATCGGTTTGAAACTTCACACTCTTGTTCACTGTGAATATCTTAGCTCATAGGGACATACATGATACGTTGATCTCGGAAGCTATTGCTGGTCAAAATACAAGGTAATAAGAATTTGACTATATTAATTAGAGGAGTCTGGGGCATACTCCCGGGAAATCTTTCAAAACAATGGATTAATCGAGTGCATTATGGGCTATCTGAGATACCTTATTCAATATTAAGCCGGCCATGATATATAACAAAACAAAGCAATTTAGTTATAAGCACACAATTGCTCGGTTTTGCGATTTAACCTGATTGGGAAGACCAACATAGGTCGAAAATTATAAATTGTTTCTGAATTATTGGGTGGAGGGCAAAAGATAAGTTCCCCCGGTCATGACTTTTTGGGACTGATCCCCCCCCCCCTGCTCATAAGCCGATGGCTATTCAATGCCCATAATTCTTGCATGGCAGAACTTTGGCCAAGTTTGTATGGCATTGCTATTGGTTTTGAACGCTTGTTTCGCTGTTATAAAACTCGTTAAGTAGAGCGTGGATGTCCTCAGACAGCTCTTGTTCATATAGTACTACCATGACACGATCTCTTTTATGTATCAGATATAAATAGAACACGTTTTATTCTCCGATCCGGAACGTAAACAGCACAGAAAATATTCTTATATGAAGGGAGGTAAATTCCGAACACATAATACATTTTACTTTCTGTCTGTATTTTGCCGACAAATTAGTTATTTTTGTCGGGTTTTCACCTTTGATCACTGATTGACTTGCCGTCATAATTCATACGACAGAAAGGTGTGGCTTATCCAGTTGGAATTAACAAATAATTCTAACGTTTTCTTCCATAATCACCTTGCTATTGCTCCACATGTGGAGTGATCGACTATACGCCTAGCTGTTTATTACGGAAAACATAACATGTACAACACATGTCGTCATAGGAACAGACTAGAATTCTTCTTACCGCAATTTTCAGGTAGGCTGTGGATATATAAAAAAATATAAGGGCTAAATAAGTCTATCATTGCAAAGTGCTTAACGCCGACAACAGCAATCTCCGGGGACCCAATATCCGTGTGATCACTGATAGCAACGTTATCGTTCTGACGTACGTAATCTTGGCATGTAGAAGGCACGAGCTTTGGTGTACCCTTAAACCGAAATCAAAACTTCTACAACACTACCCGTCGTGTCAGCGTGCTCCTATATTCGTACTCATGCGGTACTCACCACGTACTGATTTTCAAATTTACCCGCGTGTTTTGCAAGTAGACAGTGCGTACTAAAAGTACTCACAGTGGCTTGTTATCGCTTCTTTAAGAAAGATATCGCTGGCTTAGAACAAGAAGGTCGTAACTACCAAATCGATGTATTGAGAAAACAAGAGAAAACTGTCTGTAATTTAGTCTTTACCTATGGGAAAACACGTTTTTAAAACTTCATTCTGGTCAACATGATAATTTCAGAGTTTCATGAAAATATGCTCATAAGAAGCGCCTTGTGAAGCAGATTTCAAATATGTATGAGTCTTATAAGGTCGTAAGAGTGAGTTACGACCTTCTGCTTCTAAGCCATCGATATCTCCTTCAAAGTACAATAGACTTAAAATTAGATATACAGTACCGTTGTTGGTCCGGCCTCTGATTCAATATAACTAAAACGTACGTCGGCCGACCGTCGGACGTCAATCGAATTGGAGTTTTTACCCGGTGATTACATTTTGTATATAGAATCTATTATGATAATTCTCTTAGTTCTTTAAAGTTTTTCTCACATTGTCTTGTTGGGTTATTGTCAAGTTTACAAGGTTAATGTGTATACAATTTTTATTCTACTCGTGTACGCTACTTTATTGTAACACGAAACTAGGTTTTAAAACACCCATTTTAAGGCATCTCAACCGGTACATGAAATGAACCGTATCAGTTTGTGTTGGTAAATTCTACAACGGGTAGGATAGAATACACGGGTATTGTGAGGACGATTTTCGTAAAGTAAAATAAGATAAACATTCTAAAGGGATAAGTGTACTTCTATAGTGTAGGATATAATAATAGCTCAGTAAAACCAGGTAATTTCGTTCTTTTCTCTCTTTGCTCGGCCGTCTATGTGACACCAAGGTCTATATCATGATGACTAAGTGTCCCTACCGAGATTCGAACCACGAACCTCCCAATCAGCAGTGACGAACGTTAACAACACGACTTCTGTGCGATCACGGTATGATACACATGTATAATGTACCGGTAGAAAGTTGTCTTTGTTTTTGGTCACTGATCTCTTGAAAAGTCTCAATCTGAGTGAAATCGGAGCCTGGTAGTGTTGCGAAAAACAGATACTAGTTGTATTTCAGTTCATCTTCAGGATAAAGAGAAACTGGCTTTTCTTTTCTCATACCCTCGTGGTGACGGATAGCATCAGGAATGAGGTGTCGAGAGTGATTAAAATATAAGCTGGAAAAATTTGTTTTACAATCGTCTACACAATTAGTATAGACTATAATCCGTCTTCACTTTCAGCAGATATTTCTATTTGAGATGCTTGTGGTGATGCATATCGGACATCTATTATACCTGGATCACAAGTAGCATGGTTGCCGATGTATGTGCTATTACCCGTGTACACACCGGGATGAGACACTGGTTGATGAGTAGCACTCACTACTTCAAGTGAGACCTATAACTCTTCATTCCACCGGTGGACCCTACCGGAGTGAGTCGCTGGTCGATGAGTAGCACTCACTATTTCAAGTGAGACCTAAAACTGTTCATTCCACCGGTGGACCCTACCGGGGTGAAACACTGGTTGATGAGTAGCACTCACTACTTCAAGTGAGACCTAAAACCGTTCCTTACACCGGTGGACCCTACCGGAGTGAGACACTGGTCGATGAGTTGCACTCACTATTTCAAGTGAGACCTAAAACTGTTCCTTCCACCGGTGGACCCTACCGGAGTGAGACGCCGGTTGATGAGTTGCACTCACTATTTCAAGTGAGACCTAAAACTGTTCCGTACACCGGTGAACCCTGCCGGAGTGAGACACTGGTCGATGAGTTGCACTCACTATTTCAAGTGAGACCTAAAACTGTTCCTTCCACCGGTGGACCCTACCGGATTGAGACGCTGGTTGATGAGTTGCACTCACTATTTCAAGTGAGACCTAAAACCGTTCCGTACACCGGTGAACCCTACCGGAGTGAGACACTGGCCGATGAGTTGCACTCACTATTTCAAGTGAGACCTAAAACTGTTCCTTCCACCGGTGGACCCTACCGGAGTGAGACACTGGTCGATGAGTTGCACTCACTACTTCAAGTGAGACCTAAAACTTCTCCGTACACCGGTGACACTTGAACATTCTCCACAACTTCGATGTCATTCCATCCTCTCGTCAGATAAGCCAAAATTACTCAGCACTACTCATTCTGATCACCTCGGCCTTTATGCATTGCAATATTAACCGGAGAAAACCGGAAATAACCGAGCTTTCACGATTGTCACCTACCTTCATGGAAGGTGTTCTAATTGGTTTTGTTGGAATCAAGCAGAGACTTGAAATGGCCCTGCCCGGCCTTCTTTCCTTGTCATGGCCACCATTGTGTCCATTCCGTAAACTAAAACTCTAGGTTTTGCCATAATTGTGTCAACAAACACTAAATATCGACCAAATACGTGGTATAAAAAATAAGATTTTTTATGTAAATACCTAAAAAAAAAAATGACATAAATAATAGCAACGTTCACGGAATGAACATAATGGTGGCCATGATAGGGGAAGATGACCGGATAGTGTCCTTGAAATGAACACCAACATAACAAGTTTTAGCTATTCGAAGATCTTATATGACGACCTTGACCTTTAACCTATTAACCTCAAAATCACTTTAGTAACCTGTCGGTACGAAAGTGTATTATCATTCGACTTCCGGTTATCGCAATAAGACATTTACACGTTGAATTGTATAGTATCCCAATTAGTTATACAGTGATCAGGAGTTACATGTGTTTTTAATCGCAATAAGTCATACAAGTTGAATTTTATAGTGTCACAATAAGCCGTGCAGTGATTTGTTTTTTTACGTTGTGTACACACGTTTATTAACCTCAAAATCAATAGGGGTTGTCCATTATTGGTCATCAACCTCTATACATTGTAAAGTTTGAATGGGGCCAAAATATCAAATATCTTTCTTTACTTTGCATAGTTAATTTTTTTAGCTCACTGTTCATTGTTGAGGATCTTATGGAAGATTGATTTAGTACAGGGTCAAATAAGTTTCCTCGTTGAATCAAGTCTTTATTATTATATCGATGGCTTAAAATTAGAAGGTCGTAAGTGCCACTTACGACCTTTTAAGATTCATCCATATTTAGAAAAAGCACCACAAGGCGCTTCTTATGAGCCCATTTTCATAAAAATCTGAACTTGTCATGTTGACCAAAATGAAGTTGTAAAAGTTTTACAATAAGTAAAGAGTAAATGTCAGACAGTTTTTCCCCGTTTTCTCAAAATTTCGATTTGGTAGTTACGACCTTCTAATTCTAAGCCATCGATATTACATCATCATTTCTAGTTGTTTGATAGCTGAATGGGATTCATCGACATATCGACCGACCGTATGCATATAGCAATTATATAACATCACCAAAGATAGAGGCAAAATATCTAGGTAGCTCTATTCATGTAACATTTCCTATTAAAATCATGACATGCTGTTCATAAAAGGTGTAAGTAAATAGCTTGCGAACGTCTTCTTCATGCGTCACATTGCATGAATGATGTGCTTGTATGTTTTAATGATTTTGTAATATACTTGCATAAATTTTCAAACCATACCGTTCATTATCTATATCACATTCATTTCAAGCAATTACTGAATGAAAATGTGTCGTTGAAGGAAACCAATTCATTTCTTTTTTTTGAAATTCGTGAACATGGTAAAGTTATGAAACACATTTTTATATAATCACGTGAGACGATATCAGTTTATAAATAGCATGTCAATAGTTATTACAAATGCTCAAATAAGTGGGACATGTAAAATAGATTAAATGGGGGCATTTATCAACAAAATAATATTATACCGAATTATATATACTTAACTATGTATACATGTATGTTATATATTTTGTGCTAAATGTACCATAACTTGAAAATAAACGGAGTCACCCGAAAGGGGCCTCAAATGAAAAAAAAAAAACACTACTTATTCAACCTTTACAAAAGTGATTTAATTGTGTTGTGCATACGAAAGCACAGGTAGCTGTATCGTTGAAAACGAAAAAAAAACGAAAAAAAAAATTGGGAAAATTTATCTTTTTTTTATAGAAATTTTTTATAAATTTTCAATTTTTTTTTTTCCATTTTCGACGATACAGTTACCTGTGTACGAAAGGTGTTGTAAAATCAAAGTGCCTCCCATTAAAGCATACTAGTATTACATACATAGAACGGAACAGATACTTATTCATATGAATAGACTTTAATGTACAACACTTATCATCTACATCATACTATTTACAAAATACAATATTATAATAACCACAATAATAATGCACTCTACGAGAATGAAAAACACAATGAAATCGTGATAATTGTTTGCCACTTTCAATGCATACCTATCCTATGTATACTACGCACAATACTTATTCTGTTCCATAGTTGTTGTAATTATAGACTGGAATTTCCTGCAGTTATAAACCGATAGAGAACTGGAAGCAAAAATCTTAATGTAATAACCAATAGGTCAACATGTTACACCGGGTATGCTGACGACACTCAATGCTACCTAGTCATCAAGTCGAAAGACAGTTGGTCCAGTGTAGTACCTCAACTTGAAGCCTGTCTGTCAGACATTAGTTCATGGATGCATTTGAACATGCTAAAGATAAACCAGGATAAAACAGAACTCATCATCTTTGCACCGAAACATCATGTCAAGGATCTTTCTGAATGCAAACTAGTATTTGATGGAACAATTGGGCATGAATCAGCATTTGTGAAAAATTTGGGTGCCTTCTTTGATAAATCTCTAATCATGGACAAACAAGCTAATGCAATATCCAAATCTTGCTTTTTTCATCTGCGTAACATTGGACGGATTAGACCATTCTTCAATGTAAAACACTTGTAAACTCTCTTGTGACTTCTTGACTGGATTATGCAAATGTTTTGTTATCTGGTGCAAACATCAAAGTGATAAGTAAACTGCAGCGCATCCAGATTACTGCAGCTCGTTTGATCACACAAACCAAAAAGCGTAAACACATAACTCCAATACTCCATACACTACACTGGCTTCCTGTTCCATACAGAGTACAGTACAAGATCATTCTATACGCTTTTAAAATCAGATATGACCATACTCCTTTCTACATGAATGAGTTGACAATAGAATACCAGCCAACCAGGTCTTTAAGACCAGACACTGCTATGCCATTAAACATTCCTAAAGTAAGAACCAAGAATTACGGTGAAAGGTGGTTCGACAAATGTGCTGCCACCTTATGGAACGGTCTTCCTGTGGAAATCAGGCGCATTGGTTCTCTGACAGTCTTCAAAAAAACTTTAAAAAACATCTGTTTAAAAGTGCATATTAGTGAATCAAGTGAAATTGTTTTAGACTTTTAATGAACTGTCAACTAGCTGACTTTCGCGTGTTAAGCGCTTTAGAGACTTGATTTATAAAGCGCTATATAAATATGTTCAACTAAAAAAACGAATATGGAAGAAAGATAGCAGATTTTTTATGTTTGCCCTGAATGGATTGAATAGCCTTGGTACAATTAATTATTTTTTATCGTATAACCGGGAGGACATGCTGTATCTAGTCGGTTCAGGCAAAACGTGTGACATGTTTCACAAAACTATTAAGTAGCGTAGGTAGTGCCAATTCTCATCTTGGGCGTCGAACATATCTCTTGAAAATCGGTCAAAGAGTAAGATATCTACAGTTGTTTTTAAATTTTTATTGGCTTTTTTTTTTACTTGTCGACTTAGCCAAAACGTCACGTGGTATGTCCACCCTGTATAAAAAATAATGTTTTGTAAAGTATATGAATTACAATACGAACGTAACTTTGCGAGAGAATCTTCAAAATGTTGGTGTACAATGTACCCTATGATACATACACCAACCATGGTCAGTGTCGTATCCACAGACAACTGAATAACACTGAAACAAATCATGTCTATGGTCTAAAAACTCAGCTTTTTGGGATCTCTTTCCTTAAAAAGAGTTTGCTATATTTTTATAATTTTTCTCCAATGTTCACCGAGGCAAGTGTCCCGGGTGCCTCGGCGTGGCTACATGCCTGATGGTTCCATTTCTTATTATATAATTATTATTTATCTAACCTGCATTTCGAAGCAATTACATTTGTTACAACGTGTCCCCTTTGTGCTTCAAATACTATATAATTTTTATGATCTAGGATGGAGTTAATAATACTTCGATATTCTAGTAAGCTGGTTTCCAATTTGAGTTTCAAACTTAGTTCTGTATTTTGAACCACAACTTATTTTAGTATCTAGCATGTCGTTAAGCATATCAAATAAATTTTATCTATTCAGAATAAAAAAGTAGAAAGTTGCATAAGTTTACACAAATAGATAGAAAGGATTCCTATTTATAGATTGTATTTCAGTTTTGATAAAGATTTGGTACAGTACTTTATACATACCCCGACACGTTTGAACGAACCGCTTTTTTAGTACTTAGTTTTAATTTACATGTTATACAGTTCCCTTTTTAACTTTATAAATGGAATACGAACTGAGCCTATATATAGTCAGTTAATGTCATGTCATTTGTTTGGGAGGATGAATAAAGTTTGATAGTGCATGTCCGTTATACTCAATAACTTCTTTATCCAGAAAGGTGTATCAAATATAGGGTACAATCTCACTTAAGTAGAAAGTCGTCCTAAAAATAACATAAACGTACTTGTCACTGTAACCTCTACAGTGCAGTGCCCCGGAAAGCCGCACCCATGGTGGTATAGACGAGTGGTAGTGTGCTAGAAATGTAATCCGACGGTCCTAGTTCAATTCCTGATCGCGACAGGCCATAGCCATCCATAGAAATGTGACGAAACCAAATTTTCATAATTCGACGGTGCCGAACCAAAACCCTGTAACTCAATTTTGGCGCGAAAACTTTTTTTGCAGCATCCGTATCTGTTAGACGTCCCGCGCATTTCTGTCTTGTCGTCATCTAAGCAACGCGATTGGCTATTTAAGTGGCGACAAGACAGAAATGCGCGGGACGTCTAGCAGATGCGGATGCTGCAAAAAAAAGTTTTCGCGCCAAAATTTTGGTTCGGCACCGTCGAATTATAGAGTTTACTTGATGTTGTGGATGTTTTGCTTAAATTGTTTTAATGTCTTTTATTGTTTGGTTATTTTCAGGACCAGCGTGAATACGCCAATGATGTGAATGGAGACAGCTTGCCAGTAAACGACGGAAACGCGTATTATCCCCGATACTTTCCACAGTGGATTTGGGGATCTGACAAAATGTCGTATACCCCGACGGACGAGAATCAGTATTACACCGTTGCCGAAGACGGTGGTGGAAGTTCCCGACAGGATCTAGGCCATGGATACTATGCCGGCGGGAACGTTTATGATAACGTAGGTTACATGGGACATAAACAAACCAGAGGCTTCAGTTATAAACTTAAACAACGTAAGTATTATATTATTAGTATAGCTTGGCTATTTTGAACTGAGCCTGACCTTTATGCAAGAATATATCACACGATTCTTGCTTTGAATAAATCAATTTCCGCAAGCAAAGCGTGCGATATCGATATTTCAAATGTGTTTGTATTACACATCGAGCGTCTTCGTGATACTCCCCGATTATGAAAACATACACTCGGTGTTGTAAACGTAGGCAATATATGGACTGTTAAATTGTGCTAATCAAAATGTGAGGCTCGTGTCAAATTGGCCAAGCTATATTCCCTATTACAATCACTTTCACATACGACTTCAGTTAGATGCATGTAACTCGTAGGTTCACGTATCGTATATTAGTACATAATCCCGATACTCCGCATTCCAGTTTCTTCATTGCAATCTACACACGAGAAAGGACGTCCCTTCATAAGTGTTCGCACAAGTGTTTCCGAGTACAGTGACGTGTTAACTTGCCTGGTGCTGAGACCTTATTCGCCAACGTTATAAGTCTAAAACGTAAAAGTGACAACATTTATACTCGCTGCCATTTCTTTAAAATTATATTTAACCATGCGAAATTTTATTTGCTTATTTTTTTACCCACGGAATATGTATACCGATTAATATCAGAATCGGTACATTTATAACAACATGAAAGCGAATATCTAACATTTGGCCATATAAAGCCTTTCGAGTTTTAGACTTATAACGTTGGTGAATAAGGACCCTGGGTGTATCGTGCAATAAATGTAATGAACCATAGTTACGGAAATTAACCATGACATTGAAGGAAGAAATGGACCTTGGTTTGGCTGAATACAATGATAATTGATGGAGTGGGTCTTACTTGTAAATAGAAGGAGTGCAATAACTAATTATTGTGTCATGGAATAGTTACGACAATCAACAAAACAATAACAATGTCATTTTATATGACTATGGTTGGATGAATCACCTGCTCTTCCTATTATTATTATTACTATTCGTTATAGAAAGAGAACGCAAATGCCTTATTTTTGTCGAGGGTGTAATAATAATATAATCCTGCATTGTAGTTATTGCACTCATTCCTTTGAAAATTATGACATTCCCATCGATTATCATTGGATTTAGCGACACCCCATTCAATTAACGTCAATGGAAATTGCCATTAATTTATGTAATTATTATTGTTCTTCTTCGTATTTGAAATCATAATCATAAAGCGGATCTTATTGCATGAAAATCAGACGTCATGTTTGACGAAACTGTTCCAAGTTCTTTTTCACAAATTACGAGTAGCGATTATTTGTCAGACAATGTTTTCTTGGTATTATGGTGTTAAGGCCTAGGTCCCACTGAGTATGGTCGATTCGGCGATGTACTCCCGGTGAAAATAAATGAGCTTCCATGTCGCCGATGTTCCTCAGTGGGACGTAGGCTTTACCAATTCTATATTACTTTTACAGCCACGTCGGAGATATCAGGAGAATCTTTTCATCCCGACAATAGTCAAAGAGCAAGTGGCCGACGATGCTGTGTGGTGTTATCTATCGTCGGACTCGTATTTCTAGTTGCCGCCGGTATAGGAATCGGTATCTATTTCGGAGGTAGGTGTAAATTCCAATCATCTTCCTCGGAATTAAAAAAAATAGCCGGTACAAATTTGTAATTTTCAAATAAAAAATGGTACCAGCTATTTTGTTTAATTGGAGAATCGTTTCAAAGAAAATTATGGCAACCTGTACGTGGTAACCCTTAAGGCAAACGGTGCGCTTGTTGAGAATTATGGATAGTAAGTTGTTATATAGAAAATCAAAAATTTACCTCGTCCAAACCGAAAGTCACCCGTCCCAAGTAACGGTTTTTCCAGTTCTAAAAATAGAGGGTGTACCCAGTGGTTTCCGACGATGCATTGCTCACCGTTTACAAATAAATTACATAAGCGTTTTGTTTTGTGACGTCATTTTTTTGCAAAAAAAACATAAGAGAAAATATATCAACTTGAAGTTTTTAGTAGAATTTAGTTCGATAATAAATATGAGAATAAGTATCAAATCAAATATATGTGTTCCTCATATTTGCATGTTTTGTACGTGTATACTTCGTTGAGAAAGAATAAAAATTGTGTTAACACTGATGACGTCATTTCCATATTTTAGTTGTTGACAAACCCGAGTCGTCTGTGAGTCAACCAACGCAAGCCCCAGTCTCAGGTAAGTGCATGCATGGCAATGAACATTCAATACTTTCCCTCTTTCAAAATATAAAGTCATTTGGAATTTACATAGTCACATAAACAGAGGTAGAGTGTTATTAGTAAAGTTTCCTACCAAATCAGTCGTCTTAGACCATTCTGCTTAGCATTGACGCCACAGTTCACGACGGCCATCAAGCATAACAGGGCAATCCCAGAATTCCCCGGACTTCACAACGTGACTGGGGGCACTTGCTAACACCCGTATTTCCGGATATACTGTTCTGGTACTGCACTCCCAGTGGCCAACAGTAGATCTAGCTCAGTCAGGACCAGATTAAAATGCCACTCAATTGTCTATGTAATACCGGTAATAGCGACAACTTTGAGCATTTCCTTTCATTTGACAAAACATTGACAACAATGTGCATTTTCCTTAGCGTCTGGAGAAGTTGTTGGTAGAATCTACCTCGTGGAAGGGTAGGTTAGTAGCATATCGATTGAAAACTGGTTAGGTGAATCAGCAGACTGAAAAAATTGCTAAGAAACCGAGTTTATAACCCAACAATTCAAAGATCAAATAATGTATTTTTAGCTAGACTTTCAAAGAAAAATCGAGAAAATGTCACCAGAAAATCTGCTGAGTGAGCGTTAGCGTCTGCGCTATTAAGTTCGCTAATTGACGTCAACAAGTTCACTATATGACGCACTTGGTCTGAAATGATTAATGAAATTTTAGCAAAATTAACAGGTTTTAAAAACTTTAAATCATAGCAAAACCTTTCCCCTCGCCCACATGCAACTACTGGTCATTTAATACTTAGTATCAATGTGTCATGTACAAATAAGCTGCCATTGTTAAGATAGAAACACGTCTTTTTAAATTTATTTACAAAACATGCTATAATCCGAAATCTTTGGTTACTGTTTTATATTGTATTTTTTTCTCCAAACATCAGCGTTTTCCTTTTATACACTTATAAAACACAGTTACCAGAAAATTCGCCACACCCTATATTAACGACATAACCCAGCATTTGGAGTCTGCAGAAAAATACGTTTATCGTACTAATATGTTTTTGTTTATTTTCAGCGCTGTCCTTTGATGGACAATTAACAATGGATGATCGGGCGTACACATCCAATCTAGACGATCCGACCAGTGCCGAGTTTCAAGCCCTGAAACAACAAGCTGAAAACGAGGCATGTTGAACAATTATTGACCTTTAAAATGTGGTGCACATTATTAATGTTACAGTAAAACTTCGTTAAAAGGCAAATATCGCTATTAAGAGCACCTGGTCTATGCCGAGCAAATTTCAAAGTCCTGGTAAATTTACTCAATGTTGTAACGTGTTATATTAATTCACACGATTATGTCGCGCAGCGTTATTACAAGTACCCGTGTTTCTGAATTGTCTTTAAGTCACAGTTGAGGTTTTTAGTGACTGATTGTGTGTGATGAGAATGGACATTTTGAACGATGTGACCATAAAGGCACATGGATTGCTCAGTTGTCATTACTTTGTTCAATTGTGTGACAAGTCTAGTGTGCCTCCTTAAGACGCTTCATAATATTTTTCATTTACCGCCTGTACCTCCTGACAAAAGTTGTTGTCAAACATTGCCGAAAATTTAGAATAATAAAATATAAATGCATGTATTATAACTCCCGTCCATGTACAGCCTTGGTATAACATACATATATACAGACACGGTACGCCATGGGTACTGTAAGTGTCAAGCTACAAGGTCGAAAACTTTATTGCGACTTTACTCTTACATTAATTTTGCTGCCACTGGTCAATACAGTACTCGTACACAGTCGTTAATAAACCCCTACATAGTTACGTACATCTAAAGCAAGGTTGTAAATTGTTGCTCAAGAGGTACCAAAGAAATGTGTCTTCACATCTATGACATGTACTCGTTCCAATACCACTTTCAAAAGTATCAAGTTTATAAAGGCTAGTCCTTCGAAACCATTGACATCATTGGGGTCCTTGAAATGTATATGCTAATGAGTTGATACGTACATATCGTTACTTGATAAGTGGTTATATAACTGTTCCCACATATTCATTATGTAATACCTTGGTCGAGCCACTGAGTTGATTTGCCTCGGCTATATATTCCCGATTTAAATCAATTGACTTCGGGAGCCATCAGGAACAGGTTTTCACAAATTTTCTAATGACTTCTCCGAAGCTTCCCCTTGACAACTAGAATCCTTTTCGTGATGCCTTCCGATGTCCATTTATTGAATCGAAAGAAAATCGTCGAGGAAAAATGCTCAGTGTGACCAAATCATATTGTTTCAACATATTCATTTTGTTATACCAGCATTCATACCAGCATAGATTCATTAGACTAGTCTGGCTGATTGTTCTTCTGTTGCATTCACAATGCGCAAGTATTCTGTTAGTTAGAATGTCCGCATGTGAAAGTGGAGGTTATAAATTCAATCATTGACCACGACAACCCTAACTGGTATAGTTTCCCACGTTACTTAAACTACACAATACATCTAATTGATTCTAAATATGATTTATTGCGACTAAAATAAAGTTTTTGTTTTTTATATTTAACAGCTCGACAGTAACATGGCGAGAAGTTCTCTGGCTGGCAGTTATACGGGCTCCAATGTTTACGCATTCAGGTAACTGAAACACATGTATCTTCACAAAAACTATTTCTCTAAGCCATGTGTTACATAATAGTAGCGCAGTTTTCGTAGCGCAATTTAAAAGGCTTTCAAAGATACAACAATGACAAGACAAAATGGGACAGAGTGGGCGTACTGAAGGCTCTTACTCTTAAACATATAGCAAAAGAATGGCTAGATCAGCCTATGAGCACTGATAATTTGGTACGTGATGTTTGTTGCATTAATATTTAAGACAATTATGTTGTACAGGACGTTTTCATTAAATTAATATGGCTGTCGCACAAAGCGATTTCGCTTCAAAGAGACACAAACAGCTGTATAATAAGGCTGACATGACCATGCTGAAGTGAAGCGTTGCTTTGGTAAAAATAGCATCATTGACAATGCGTCCAAAATATAGACTCATAATATGCTACCAAACTATCGGCTGAAAGTCTTCTTGCATTTGTAGTTTGCATTCACCATGTGCCGCTAAGTACAAACGGTCTCCGGTTCGACTTTCAGTCGCCTACATCTGCATATCCACCATTGACTTGCGAAATGACAATGCGTTGGCATAATTATGTTATATTTGATTAATTATGTACCAGAAATATAATTTCTTCAGGAGTCATCCGGGTGCACACACATTTTCTGATATTGGAGTCGGTTGCTCTGTGACGTCAACTATCTTATTTTCTTCCACTGACTTGTTTATTGTAGGATAACTGTCTAGTAACGTCGCAATATACTGTCCTTTTGGTGTTAGGGATTAAATAAATTAAAATAATAAAAGTCTCGATGGTCGTACTATACCTGAGATAATATTTTGGTTTCGAATGCTGAGATGAATTCATACTGATAACCTCGGCATTTTTGTTCCCTTTGGTGTATTACTAACGTATACACGAGGTATATTTACCGGAAACAAACGGAAATGACCGAACTTCCACGATTGGAGGTGAATTGGTAAAACACGTCGGCGAACAAGGAAGGTCGGGTTCTGTATTCAGAATGTATACATGCTCCTAGGGATATTAACACCAGCGATCGGGTGTCAAACAAATATGTGTGAATGTACGTTCAGACTGACAATTAATTTCCCAAAAATACCCATACGTGAGTAAAAAAGACAATAACCGGAATTATTTTAACACAGTGTGACGGATTTTTTTCCCAGATAACAACGCATGCACTCCCATCAGGTCCCTATGATCAAAATATTTTGTTCATGTCCAACTCAACCACTCCTGGCTTAGAATGTAAAAGTAGACCTTAATATTGTAAGACTGATACATATTTAAAATCGGCACCATAAGGCACTTTTCATGGGTTTTATTTTCATGAAATGTTGACCAAACTGAAGTTGAAAAAAAAGTTCATACGTTAAGAGTGATTTTCAGACAGATTTTTTCTTGTTTTCTCAAAATATCGATTTCGTACTTACGACCTAAGTCTCATACTGGCTAAGCCAGCGATATGAGTAGTCTGATTTTGACCAGAAGACCAACATAGTTTCTAACAATAAGCTTCTTCACATTCACTGAACCAAAGTTTCAAAAGTCCGGATCAATGGGCAGATTTAAGCCGTGAAATATCTCAGACATTTCATAAGTCGATAGAAATGTTTGAACAACACGTGTTTCTTGATTTATACCAAAAATATTGATTATATAACGAAACATATTGATTTCGGTAAAAAAATGAATATTTTGCGAAAATGCACATTTTTCGTCATTTTCTTAAAAAGTGATGCCGCAAAAGGACCAATAGTCCTTTAAACAGCACCACAAAATACCATTTTTTTTATTTCAAATACTGATTTAGCATAATTATTATAACATAATTATGATACTTGTGCTAATTGTTGGTACAGTCATTGGAAAAACTTGCGATATGAAAAGTCCTTAATAAGTCCCGCAGATCTTCAGTGTTTCAATGATATGGAGGTCAACCAACCGTTTCTCTTTTTGTTCAGATTCATCATTTCAACGTTTTACCTACATTTGTTGTAAGTTCAGGTTTGCTGACTAATGACTATGAATGTCGATTTTCCCTTAATCGCAAATACATGACGACCGCGTCGTATCCCGTCTAACAAAAAGCACCGAGGCAATATAATTCTATTCTAGGGTATTTATAGGTATACTTATAATACTTCAATGTGCTACATGTATAACGAGTGCAGGACAGGTCTGTAGGCCTATAACATCGAGCCAGAGTTTAGTTCAGATCTTGTAGAGTTTCACCGTCGTATGGAGGCACTCCCGATCGGGCAAAATTGTACACCAATCTCTATATATACGATCAGAAAAAAAACAGGATGTTGACCGTTCGTGTTTTGTTTTTCATTTCAGTCCTGGAAGTACTGTCGTGTATTTTCGTTCAGAATTTAGAACGGACGATTTTGTCAACGCTAATAGCCAGGTTTGTGAATTCATTACATTTGTAAATTATACATTATATAAATTAGAATCTAGCTTATGCCTAGGTCCCACTGAACCATTCTGCCTCGGCAACGAGCTCCCAATATAATAAAATGGGCGTCGGAATGCATCGTGAAAAGGTCCTCGTAGTGGAGGGGAAGCTTCGATGGAAGTCATTTGTAAAACACTGTGAAATTCTGTTCCCAGTGGCCCCGAATCCAATTTATTTAAATTGGGAGTTCATCGCTAAGGACAAAAATGCTCAGTGGACCATAAGCTATATAACTACTTAAAGCCCCGTTTCCATGAAGACTACGCCTACTTGCTAGATACAAATAAATGTACAATTCTGCGCACCTATCGGGTATTGTTTTTCTACATTTGAGATTATTTTATTTTTAGAATAAATTATTGTGCTGTTTGGATAGAAACAACCTTCATTGACAAATGTAAACAATTCAAAGCATCATACCTTCGCTAAACTAGGTCAAATGTCGTCACAAAACAAGATGACTGCCGGTTTTCATGACGTAAATTTTTTCGGCTAATTCTGTGCAGGTGGAATTGTTTTTTGTATTGTCTGTTTCAAAAATTTGATTCACAAGAAATTTATCACAGTATTGAAAGAATAAGTCATTAAGACAATGTTGACAAAAAGGAAAAGTCATCATCCATTACAAAAGTGTTTTTATTCAATCTATGTGTCACGTGGTATGTCAAATTAACGAAAATCGCCGTTGACACTCATTTTGGTCAATTGAAAAAAACACTTGATGACCGAAGGAAAACGACCCCCCCCCCCCCCCCCCCCCCTATAAATCATAAAATAATAAATTAAACTTGTGATATATAGATCAGGTGCTGCAAATTTGTGTTTTTCTTTGGCTAGGTGGAGTTAATTACGGCTGCAACCTTCAAGCTAGCATTGAAAACAGAGCTGAACCGCTCAGGAACCAGTTCATTCAACACTAACTCTATAGTAGCCAGTATTGCATCAGGTAAATACATACTATACTCAATTACAGTAGCACTTGCTGTCAGATGAAGTGAAACGTTATAGTTTCGCCTCTACCGAAATTTAGGAGATACAAAGTTATTCCCCTTAGTTTGTGTAACGCCATTTGTACTGTAAACGGGCGAGTTCGACTTTGATAGGTTTGTAAACATTGACTTGTCGTATTTTAATAAATATATCCATTTAAGAGGTCAAATGTGTTTCATTTATGACTGTGGCTATAACAGTATATTTTATGCATGATAATTGTCACCCGCTGTTTTGGATAGAACGCCCCGAATTAACTACTGTTCCGGACATTTTTGGCGCATTTTTAACGATAATTCTGAAAATACGTAAATTTAGTTCTTGAAATTTCACTTGAGCAAAGATTGGTTCGTCCCTGAACTGAATAGCTAATTTGGTTACTTGAATAAACTGCAATAAAGAGTTTCTGAGGGTGTCTGCATTTGTAAGTCTGTCGGGATTCCAGGATCTATGCCAGTATGCCTTATTCCTGTATTATCGTGGTTCTTAATCAGCAAAACTGCGCATGCGCAATGTGCATACTGGCAAAGGAGTGATTACCGGACACAATTGGCCTAAAATACGTCGTATGAACTTAAAAATCGACTTTTCCTCAAAAAAATTTGTGTTGACACATACCTGTGTTCAAGGTCGTTTCTAAAAATAGATTACCCAAAAATATGACGTCTCGTGAACTACCAAATTCGGGGCCGAAACATGTGTACTTTTGCCGCCCTTTTCAACGATGTACAGAAGTAATGACCGGACAGTCTGATACGAATATTTCTCGATTAATATTTTGAAAAATATGGCCAGGAATGTTTAGAACAGTGTCCTTATTTCGCATGCATGCAAAAATATTCATGATTTACGATATAACAACACGTGACACACAATGTTTTCCTGATAGGGGGCGTTCTGAGACAGGCTAAAATCAATAATATACCGTACCGTGTTTATTGACCAAAAAATCGAGAAAAATATTTTCAAACGACTTGAAAGTCTTCAAAATGTATGGACATGATATTAAAATGTTTAATTTTCCGATATCCGAGAACATATTTTATTAATTGCGGTAAAATTAGTGTTGGATTGAAATTAAAAAAAAAATATAAAAAAATCAGCCGCCGAGGAGATTCGAACCCGTGCCTCCAAAGTGAAAATTTAGAAAATATTTCCTACGTCGTTAACCACTCGGCCACGGTCTCAACATGAAATGTTTAATTTAATAATTTGACTATAGAAAATTATTGGCGCACGCGCTCTTTCGCGCATGCGCACACACAAATTATTTTCCCCGGTGCTGCTAATGTCAACATCGCAGCGGCGGACGATATTTTTGATAAATAAGTAATGCTTTGTTGATTTTGATAAAAAAAATTCTACCAGAATCCTTTTAAACATGATTCTGAGTGTTATTATACAAAAATATACGATTTATTATACTAAACAAAGCGAGGAGACCGTTTGTCCGGTAATTGCTAGCGGCCGGTCATCACTCCTTTGCCTGAGTATATTCAAAAGAACTAAAAAATTTACCCAAACTCTTCCTATGGCTAATTCCCACACAGTCCAACTCCAAAATTAATAATAAACAAGTTTGTTTTCAAATTCACGCACGTTTTATCGTAGAGAGCCCTAATATCGCCTCTGACCTTCGATCGGCCGCCATTTTGTTTTGGCTCTAGTCTCGCGAGATTTGGACGATGCGCGCGCATATCTTGAGAAAATGTTTACAAAATAGTATTTTTTTAGCGGGAATATTTTTTTCTGAAAATACGAGGTCATAACATGTTATTTTCGATTACTTTCACAAAAAATCATAAAACTATACCATTTTCACTATTCCCAAAAAGCCGTGTAGTTGAAATACCCCAGTAAACGCTATGTGCAACGTAATCGAATATTTTTTCACACGTCTGCATTGTTTACAGTTTCATGAATGAAAGTCACGTGGTCGGATTAATTATTTTCAAGGTCAAACCAAAAATATCTTCGGTCAAAGTTGATTCCGACCTTACGGTCAGAATAGGAAAAAAATATTGAATTCTGTATTTCTGTAGACCATACATCGGCAGATCACACATCACTATCGGCGATTATTTTAAAATTCATTAAGTGATCCACGCCCGTAATGGCGATGTAAAAAAAGTTCGTTTATAATGCAGCCAAAGTCTATTTATTACCCATGCTATTAGAGAGGGGCGTGTGGCAAGACCAATCAGAATTAATACATGAAGAGTAAATATCACTTAACAGTGACAAATATGCTGTTTTTGCCCTAGATTTTCTCTTAATTCGATTTAACAATGCCCAGGCTTAATTTCATAATTGGGATGTTTAGCTTAAGTGAATAGTTTTGGCCCAATTGATCGCGCGCCATATGACGTAATTAAGTCACGGTCAAAATGGCCGACTTTTATTTACTATGACGTATGCTTTATTCAATTCTTGGATTATTTTATTGGTGTACATTTGAGTTAGATTAAATGGAAGGAATTATATTACAAGTAAGTGGCTTGATTTAATATAAACATGAAGTTTGCCATTGTTTTTTGCATGGTTAGCGCTTAAGTAGGCGAATTACGGTCACTCGAGGATACATAGTGACTTTCAGAATCAAAATATTTCAGAAAGTTCCTATTAAAAGCGTGGCTAAATTTAGCTGTTCTAAAAATAGCTCTTAGGCAATCAATTTTATAAACAGAATTAATGCATGATTTGTAAGCTGGTTCCCAGGTGAAGGTCAGATGATGAAACAAAAAATGGAAGCTGATTAAAATTCACCGAGAAATCGTCACTAAATGAAGCAATGTGAAAAAAAGTATTCTCGTGTTTGCAAAACTTCACTACTGGTATGCCTTATTCCTGTATTATTGTGGTTCTTAATCAGCAAAACTGCGCATGCGCATGCCAGTGTGCATATATTCAAAAGAACTAAAAAAATTACCAAAACTCTTCCTATGGCTAATTCCCACACAGTCCAACTCCAAAATTAATAGTAAACACGTTTGTTTACAAATCCACGCACGTTTTACATAGTGACTTTCAGAATCAAATTTTCCAGAAAGTTCCTATTGAAAGCGTGGCTAAATTTAGCTGTTCTAAAAATAGCTCTTAGGCAATCAATTTCATAAACAGAATGCATGATTTGGAAGCTGGTTCCCAGGTGAAGGTGAGATGATGCAACAAAAATGGAGGCTGATTAAAATTCATCGAGTAATCGTCACTAAATGAAGCAATGTGGAAAAAAGTATTCTCGTGTTTGCAAAACTTCACTACTATCAGAATATCGGTGAAATAATACCGTTTTAAGGCTCAAGTAAGGATTTTCAGCTGTTCTAGTTGCATTTTCTTGTACAAATCGGACCAATGTTTCCATCCATGAAAATTCGGACCCTCACTGTTTCGCGAAATTCATTATTTACATTGCCACGGAATCAATAGGTAGCCACGGTTTTATAGGAATGAGCCATACACTTTAATATGCTAAACAGATTTAAAAACGCGACACTCGGGTATGTTGTATTATTGCAGACGGTTCAAGTTAATGCCTATATTTGAATAATGCAAGTTAAGGGTCAATTTATTGCCGTCATTTTGGTACCAAAATAATAAAAATCAGATGAGTGTTAATAAATATATTGTACAATCAATAAGTCGATCCAGTAAACGAAAGTCGCATTCTGACCATTTGGCAATACGTATAGTGCCGATCGATGTATTCAAACTGCGCGGGCTTATGTTTGACGGAAGCACCATGGTTAAATTTAGTTCGATGTTTTTGTAGCGGTTATTATGTCAGTAGGACACATCTAAAACTTACGAGGCCGAATGGATCCAATTATGGGACTATCTGAAGCCACGAATTCGGCTACGTCATCTTAACACAGTACAGGACCTCCAAGTTGCACTACAGACAGCATGGCTACATATCCCTTAGGCATTTATTCGAACACTGTGCAGTTCTATGAGACAGCGATGTGTTGCTGTTGGGAACGCTGGTGGAGGACACTGCCTATTTTAACACTTAGATGAACTGTATTAAATACTCATCATATTGTGACATGTTAGTGTTAAACATGTGTTATTCAGTGATCATTTCAGTGAGATCAAATGTATTTATTTTTATAGAATAAAATCAATGAAATCACACCATGTGCTAAAGCATCTTTAATAACCAATTGCAACATAAGGTGATTTCTATTTCTGGGAACATGGTTTGCTTCCTGCTACGATATAGACACATTTTAAATAATTGGGTATATGTCATTTATTCCGTTTAATTTAGAATGTTTGTATAAAGTTAAGAATGTCCTTACGTACGTAGCCTAAACATTCGACTTTGTTATTCAGCACTGCACTCGATACGCTGATAAAGATGTTACTTTCGTTTTCTGGACCAATGTCTTATTCACGCTATCATTTATTTAATACCTGTTGGATTTTAATAAATTTGGTATCAAAATGACGACATTGAATTTACCTTTACGGAAATACCAAGATATTTGATATAGTAACTCATTTTTCTAAAATATATCAACATACCCAAATGTTACGTTTTTAAATCCGTTAACCATACTTTCACTTAAATATCCAAGCCAGACTGGTTTAACTGGATTTTTACAGGACTACTTGAGTGTACAGTACAGTCGTTTTGCCTAAATATTCTGACCAACTCAATTTGCAGATGTGTACAAACTCCATTGAGTCCTCCTCATTCTGTAGTCAATTGCTTTTGTACATGTTTGTTACATAATTATGAAAAATCTTACTTAGGTGTTAAATTTTTTATAAACTTGAAATTTTCATTAGATTGAGAGTAAGTCTGGCTCATCGTGATCTACTGTTTTATTCCCTGCTTTCAATAAATGATGTTTCATTGTAAAGCTGAATAATAAATCTATGGCATAGGCTTAGTTATATTTTTTTTCCAATGTATATTAGAACAAGAGATATATAAGGTATTAAAAACGAAAGAGATTTCACAAGATTTCAGAAGACCTGCCACAACATATCGTGAGATTTGGTACATGTTTCCAATCGTGTATTTTAGGTATATATCAAACATACCCTTGATGTCCAAGTATGTATCTCTCATCCATATACAGGCGGAATTTTGCCAGATGTCTGGATGCATGAATGTCACAAAGTTGTTAGTCTGTACTTTTACAAAAAAAAATTCTGCCCACAATCCGAAATTCCCCCATGCTGTGGGTGTTTAATTACATAGAAAGTTCCATTAATCAATTCCATGCAACCTTGATGCTTGACATTTTAAGGTTAGAAAAGTTGGCAAATTTAATTAGCAAAATTAGAAATATTGATAATTAAAATGTTGGGATTGATGGGTTGGATGGGTTGTCTCGAAGTATGAAGTAAACAGACCTATCCTTTGAGCATCAGACATAATTCTATGTTCAGAAATATATTAACATTGATCGACAAACTGTACATTCTTCTTATAGTAAACCTGACCCTTCCACGGGGATGGGGCACTACATCACTTTTAAATCAGCATTCCCAATGGTCTTAAATCCTAGTTACGTATTTATAATGGATATAAATCTATGAGTGTTTGTGTTTTGGGTTGTACTGTTTTATTTAAGAGGAAAGTCTAAATCAGTATTGAAGCCCTTAAACGTGTAAACTTCTTTTATTAAATCATTCATAAACCCCAGCATTGCCTCGACTCCTTAAACAATTCTGGGAATTTAAAGGGTCACTCTGGTACAGAAATGTTTCTTTATTGCAAGCAGCTGAAACTGAATGAATTAAAAACGAAAAAAAAATACTAAGTTAAAAATCTCTTAATAGACGTTGCCTGTTTAGTCAACTGTATTAAATGTTACTCCTTGGTTAATTAGCTGCAAGTCAGCTGTCACACTTGGCACCCCTGGAAGCTACAGCATATTAATTTTTGACCCTATCTGGCCCTGATCCCCTGAAACATCCCAGTTTGAGGTAGATCTTATCTCAAATATTGCCATGTGTCGTTTAGATAATTTCCATGGGAGAATGGATTCAAAACTAGCCCCGAAAAAAAAATCAACATTATTCTTTGTTTAATACAGATATTTTTAAACAGTTCAAACTTTTAAATTATTTTTCTCAAATTTAAACTCTGATTTGGGCAACATCTCAATCAATTTGAGATGAGATTTTACATAAAATTCTTTGGGAGATTGTAGCCTGGTACTCATTCTTACACTGAGTAAAGAGGGGCATGTGGCTTATTCTTCAATGTTCAGGAAAAATAAGAAGTGGCAAAGACATGGATTGAACCCAGGACCTCTTGAACCAAAAGCGCATGCCATACCTTCCTAGAACCACCACTTCTCAAATCAAAGTACATGACTGACATTACTTTTAGCACCTAATAGATCATACATCATTTGGACGTTCCTATGGTACGTCTTATGAAAGACTGTTGAATGCCAATATTTATTATTGCAAATGGAATTTATCAACTATTCATATATGTGTCGCCGGGGTTTGGACAGTGGCGCCGACTGTTGGGGTTTTGTGGGGAATACTCGCTTGCTGTATGTTCAGCCGAGCGCCCTGGCTTGTAGTCCCAAGCCCACGGGCAACAGTGTTCTCCGATACTAGACAAGTATTGTCCAGATTGTGTTATGTGTGTTGAAGTAATGTAAGATGTACATCAGTAATTGTTGGATGTACTATGTTCTTGTAGTTTCTCCAATGTGTAATATAAGCATCTCCAAGCTTTTGCAAAGTTCTCCACAGATATTTCTCAGTAATATAATATATATCTCCAAGGATCTTCCTTTTGTAAGTTAAAACACAATGTAATTATAAGATAGTCACTGTAACGTTTCTTTCATTTATTGCAGTTTATATGTATAATATTCAATTTATAACCAAATGTTTATTTCATAACCAGATTTACTTAATTTAACTAGTTGTAACCAATTTCACCAGATGACTTTTTAGGCTAACACCAAATATATTAAAACGATGTTTCTGGTTCAACTTCTAGTTTAAGACTGACAAAATATGGTAACAAATTGACATTCAACAAATTGGATTAACCATGGTTACAAATAATAAACAAATAATAATTGACCAATAGAAAACAGTATTATTAACATGCATATTCTTGCATGAGGCTAAAGTATAAGTTAAATCTTTCACTTACTAAGCTGAGTAGATATTCAATTGTGACAAACAATGTATTGAAAGTTGTAGTATTAATTCTACTAAGAATATCAAGGTATCTCAAATCTGATTGTTGTGAATAACAATATAAACAATTTCAGTGACATGTTTTGACTAAATTTAGAAACATGTATTTTCCAAAATGTACATGAAAATATTTAATTAGAAGTAATGGATTTAAGTTTTTCATATAATAGGCATACAGTTGATTAAACAATTAAGTGAGTTTTATACTCTGTTACATGTCACCCTTCCTTCTAAAAAGATTGTCCTCAATCTGATTGTAATAACAATTTATCAAAAATGAAATTAAATTTCTTTTATAATGTGAAGCACATCTTTTTGATTTTAAGTCTTAATTGCATACATGTGATTATAACAATAATAACAAAAAAAACCTGAAATAAAATACATTGATTAGACATGATTTAATGCAATATTTTAATGTAATTATTAAAATATTCTGTTTTTACAATAATGTTGACATCATAAATGCATATATATATTTTTTTAATTTTTTTTTTTTTTATATATGACCCATTTTGGTCAAAATTTACTAATTAAATATATATTTTCATTATCAAAGAACTGAGTAATTAACTCATAACCATTGGCTACTGGTCATAAGGCAATTAAACAATTCATTTGAAAGTTCAATTGAATCTGAATAGCCAACCCACAACTATTAGCCACTAGTTGTGCACCAACCAAACAAACCGCTTGAAATGGTATCAAAATAACTTCATATGAGAGTCATATGCATAAATGATAAGTCAACCAACATTGCAATAATATTAATATACAATTATCAATAAAAAAATCTGGATCCATTATTATTTAAAGCCTTATGTTTGAAGAATTTGCCTTTTATGTATATGGCTTAATGTGATAATAAAAATGTACTGTCTGACATTGAAATTCACCTGCAATAATTATACATTAGACAAATGTAAAAGCAGTAATAGATAATCAAACAATTATGACTTATGTTTAAAAACTGCATACTTTAATGAATGACTAAAATGTGAAAATCCAAAGTTCAGAATATGACTTTCTTAAATTTCACCTGTATTTAACACACATTAATAACAAATGTACATACAGTCATGCCTATATGCCTGGCATTAACAATCTATCTGATTGCATCTTCGATAAACAAAAAGGTAAAAAAACACACTCTTTGTGCAACCATTTTGACTGACTGACCAAGCTATTATTATGCAACATTTGGGGATCAGCAGTATCTTTATTTCTTCAATATACTCAATATTCCTATAATCTCTTGTAACCTTGTTGACAACTGACCAAGCTATTTTTATGCAACATTTGGGGATCAGCCGTATCTTTATTTCTACAATATACTCAATATTCCTATAATCTCTTGTAACCTTGTTGACAACTGACCAAGCTATTTTTATGCAACATTTGGCGATCAGCCGTATCTTTATTTCTACAATATACTCAATACTCTTATATTCTCTTGCAACCTTGCGGACAACTGACCAAGCTATTTTTATGCAACATTTGGGGATCAGCTCCGTAACATTATTTCTACACAAACACATGTTGTTTGTTTTTCATATACACACATTCCTTGTGCAACTTCCTAGACTGACTGACCAAGCTATTATTATGCAACATTGGGGGATCAGCAGTATATAAATTCTTTTCACAAATATTGGTAACAACATTAGTGCTATTACTTTTGCAACTTTATTATAATATAAATTCACTTTTCTACATTTCAACTTTTTATTATTCCTCATCATTTACTTCATTGTTCACAATAACATTTCAAAATGTTATTAAATAGAGGATATTTGTATTTTTCCGCCATAAACCACCGATAAGCATAAAATAAATAATAAAAATATCACTTCATGTCCATGGCACAACACATTTGTTTCTTCTTTGTAGCGTCTATAGAATCTGTTACTATATCGAAATACTTGCATTATACATATAAGTCACTTTTTTTTATAATACGATACAATCTTTAATTTGTCCTGTGAAAATCAAAATTCTATGTAACATCTTTACTTATGCAAAACCATAGTTGCTATCTTTTTAGTACTTCTAACTTATAAAAGTTGCTTTCACTAATTGTTAAAATAGGTAAATTAATTGTTTCCTCTGTTAACACAAGTTTCTTTCCAAAAATTAGTTTGTCTATTATTTTTACTTGAAATACGGCTACTTACAAAAATTTAGCATTATTATATCAACTGCATATAATAATTTAATTCTCACATTTTCGATTACTAACAAATATGGGACCACGCTGACATATCTTGGCAGCGATTCTAAACAAGAACTTCCTGAGACACTTTATAGGGGCTTGGGTCAGGGGTAGCCATTGGGCTACATTTGAATTTACAGGATACGCTCTAAAATAAGTTGTCTCCCAGGGATTGCTTTCATCATTGACGAAGACAGCATTGACCTTTTTGGCTTCGAAAACCTGTCCTGTGTCACTGATTCCAGTGGTACTACCCCAATCGCTATACTCAATATTCTGGAGCATATCAAACATTTTGTTGAGGAATGGTTGCAGGACTGCTTTCCTTTCTCTCATAAAATATGGGACAGCATTATTGAGGGTGCTTTTCTTTTTGGGATCATACAAAAGCAACCTTTGATTTTGCATGTTGTAAGTTTCTACGTAACCTATTATCCTTGTGTTCATGTTTGTTTCATCTAAGGAGTTCACATGTGGGTGTTTGTCAAAGAATTTGTGGTCTCTTAGTGCTCTTTGTCTAGATTTACCTGTCATTGTCTTGTTGATATGGAATTCTCTGATAAACACTTCTGGTATTGTTGTGGCATATTCCCATGTGCTTTGTTTGCTTGAATCTTTCCATTTGATGCGGTAGTAAAGTGTGTCCTTAGTGCGTTCTGCTGACATTATTTTATCTATGTCTTCAGTTCTGAATTTTACTTTGCTATCTGTTGTGTTCTGTGATTCTTGTGACTTCTCTGGTGCCGTTGTTGGCTGTGTCGGTACTTGTTGTTCATTGCTTGGTGTTTGTGATGGTTTTGCTTGTGCTTTATCTGTGATGCATTGTTGTTGTAGTTGTGGTTGTTGTAGTGGTGGCTGTAGTTGTTGTTCATTGTCTATGTTTTGTGACTGTGTCATCTGTGCTTTGTCTTTTTGTTGAATTTGTTCTTTCTGCTGTTTGTTGGACTTTGTTTTCTTTGAGCTGGATTTGACTTTTGCTTGAATGTTCTTATTGGCTGGTTGTTTACCTCTCTTTGATGACTTGTTTGGTTGTTCTGTATGCTGCGATGGTTGTTCTGTATGCTGTGATGGTTGTTCTGCTTCAACCGGTTGATCGATTTGTTGAGACTGTTGCTCTGGTATAGGTTCTGGAGTATGCTGTTGCTCTAACTCTTGATATTCAGCTGGTGGATTTGTAGGTCTGTCATTAGGGTCATGGAATCTCTTTAGGCGAGTGGCATTGATCATGGCTTTAATAGGTTTATTATCGCTGCATCGCCTAAGTTTATATGTATTGTGAGGACCATTCATGGCAATATAGTAGGGACCTATCCACTTTTTATGTAATTTAGGGGCCATACCAGGAGGTACTCTGGTGCAGTAGAGCCAAACTCTATCTCCAGGTCTGTAGTCTGGTTCTCGACTACGCTTGTCATACTGCTCTTTGTATTTCTCCTGTGCAAGCTCAATATTTCTGGCAGCAATTTGTCTAGTCATTTCAAGATTTTGTAAGACCTGCGACAAATGGACCCTGAAATCAGCAGATAGAGTGGTTTTGGGAGTGAGAGAGGTGTCTATTGGTAGACGCATCTCACGACCAACTAGAAGAAAGAAAGGTGAAAAACTAGTAGATTGGGTGGCAGGAGTCATGCGATATGCCATCATGATTGACGGCAGGAGCTCAGGCCAATCATCCTGCTTCCCTTTACAGTAGAGTCTAAGAGACTGAAGAATGACAGAATTCATACGCTCCACTGAGCCATTGAGAAGAGGTCGATAACTGCTAGTATAATAGCGAGTGATTTGAAAGAGTTCACAGAGAGCTTTAACCAGTTTAGAGAGAAACTGCTAAACTCTGTCGCCGGGGTTTGGACAGTGGCGCCGACTGTTGGGGTTTTGTGGGGAATACTCGCTTGCTGTATGTTCAGCCGAGCGCCCTGGCTTGTAGTCCCAAGCCCACGGGCAACAGTGTTCTCCCCAAAAGAACATACTTGTATTTATCTTTGGTTGTGGGAAGGCCTCCTAAGATGTCAATATGCCATCTTTCGAAGATATCAGCTACTGGCATTGGCTGTAAGGGAGGGGGTTTGCCATGAATGTCACGTTTCACACGTTGACAGGATTCACATGTTTGGATATATTTTCTACAGTCTTCAAACATAGTAGGCCAGTAATACTTTTGACGTAATGCTGCATAGGTTCTTTCAAAACCTTGATGCATTCCACCAGCTAAACTGTCATGAAAAGATTTCATAACTTCATCCCTGAGAACTGCAGGGATGCAAGTTTGCAAAATTAACTTTTGATCTTTGGGTACTCCTTTTGTTCTAGGGGAGTACAAGTGTACTAGGATACCTGATGGCAAAATTTCATATTGTTCAGACTGAGCCACTATTAATTTTGCCTTTCTATGCTCATCAGGTAGTTCATTGTTAACTTTGTAAGTGATGATGTTTTTGTAAAATTCACATGTTTGCTGTAGTGTTTGTAATTCTGTTAGGTCAAATGAGCGTGGCTGTTCATTTGATGTGTTGTTATTTGTACTGTTTCCACCTGATGTTGTGGGTGCTTGATTTGGTGTTGCCTCAGTGTGTATTGTGGCTGGAGCAACTGATGGCGGTAATGGGATTTGTCCATGACCATAGAAGAGTGTTACCGCTGAAAGCTCTTGCTTATCAGATTGGCTACACATGCCATCTAGGTCAACAGAATTTATTCCCATGTCATTACCGTTTTCAGGGTATGTACGCCGTGAAAGTCCATCAGCGTTTCCATTAGCAGATGAAGTTTTGTGAAGAATCTGGAAATTGTAGGCCTGCAGCTGCAGTGCCCATCTACCAAGACGTCCGTCACATTTTTTTATCTGCTTAAGCCACTTGACTGATATATTATCAGTAAACACTGTAAAGGGAGAGTTGGCCAGGTATGGTCGATACATATTCACTGCTTCGACCAGTGCCAACCCTTCCTTGTCTGTTATATGCCATCTGGTTTCATGGCCATGTAATGCTCTGCCTCCATATGCTATTGGGTGTTCCTTACCACTTTCATCGAGCTGCGACAGGACATAGCCTATAGAAAAGTCGGAACTGTCAGTTGCCAAGATGAAAGGTTGGTCAAATTTAGGGAACGATAGGATGGGGGCAGATGTAAGGGCCTTCTTTAGAGTCTTAAACGCTTCTTCACACTGCGGTGACCATATAAACTTAATATCTTTCTTCAAAAGGGCTGTAAGAGGAGATGCTATCTTAGCATATGATTCAATAAATTTCCTGTAATAGGATGCCATACCTAGGAAGGATTTAATCTGTTTAACATTCTTTGGGCATGGGTACTCATCAATGGCTTTGGTTTTCTCAGGATTAATTTTTATTCCATCCCTCGAAATAACATGCCCAAGGTATTCAACTTCCTTGGTAGCAAACTTACACTTGGAGGGTTGTAATGTAAGGTTAGCAGCTCTAATGTTGCTGAAAACCTGCTCTAAATGAGACAGATGCTGATTAAAATTCTGACTATAGACTAGGATATCATCAATGTAGACTAGTGCAATTTTCCAATTAAGATTTTTCAGAACCTTGGTCATTAAATTTTGAAATGTCAAAGGACTGTTCATTAAGCCAAAAGGTAAACGGTTCCATTGATACACACCTTGATGTGTAACAAAGGCAGACTTATGAGCAGTTTCTTTGTCTAAAGGTACCTGCCAGAATCCAGATTTTAGGTCGAGAACAGAGAATATCTCCGCTTTTGCATCTGCAATAGCATCAAAGACATCTGAAATATGAGGTATGGGAAATGACATTGGTTCGGTAATCTTGTTCAACTCACGGTAGTCGACTGCAAAGCGCCATTCTCCGGATTTTTTCCGAACGAGAACAATGGGACTATTCCATGGTGAATCAGATTCCTCTATAATGTCATCTCTTAACATACCCTCAACTTGTCTCTCTGTTTCCCTTCGCATCTCAGGACTTTGACGGTAGGGATATTTCTTTACAGGCTTATTATTACCAGTTTCAATTCTATGTGAGGTTAGATGTGTATGACCTAGTTCTGAAAAGTCTTTGGCAAATGCCTTTCTGTTTTTTCCAATAAAAATCAATAATTTAATTCTTTGATGATCAGACAGGTCAGAATCCTCAAGGGTGATACCTAACTCATGAGCCAAAGCAATGTATTCATCATCTGAAAGACATTGGTCCGTAGTTTCAGTATTCAAACAGTTAACAGATTCTGATGATGTATGGTCAGTTACTTGCTGAATAAATTTATCATTTACTTCAGTACATACAGACACACAAGCATTCTTATTCAAAAATACTGGAAGAGCTGTTGGATTCATTAATCTATATGAAACTGTTCCATTAGATACTGCTGATAAGCATTTACCACCCGCAATTTCATTATTGGACAAGTCATTAGGAGGCTCACAGAGGACAAGATCACCTTCTTGAAATTTATTCACTTTTAGTGACAAAGCATACTCTGAATGAGGAGGAATAACATGAGTTGTCATTGTCCTACCAAATGAAGTTTTACCTATTGTTTCAGATAGGGATGCAAGGACAACTGATTCTGACTGATCATTTAACATTTTGATGCAATTTTGGCTAAAGTCTAGACTTATACCTACTTTCTGCATGAAATCACGCCCAATAATAACAGGCTTATGTAATCTAGAGAAAACATGAAATGTATGCACAAAGGGATATCCATTAATTACAAAAGCTAGATCAATTGTACCTATAACAGGATGGATTTCTCCACAAACTCCAGTTACATTTGTAACTGAAGAACTAGCAATATCAGGATGAAAAATAACTTTATTAACAATGTGTTCACTAACACAAGAAATTGAAGCACCTGAATCAAATAGAGCACTAATTTGTTGTTTACCAATTTGGATGGGGGCTGAACCATGTTGGTCTAGGGGAGATTCTAGGGATACAGAGGGTCTATCACACTTAGAATGTGTGACAGTAGCACAAACCTGTTTCGAACACTGCCAAGTTGTCTCATTAGTTGGAGCCATTTTAAACTTCCTTAAGATTTTAGAGGCACTATCAAAATTAAACTTGCCAAAATAATATATTTGTATAATTAGCTTATAAATTACAATAGATGTAAAATCGGGCTAACAGACAATAACTAAGGAATAATTTACTGATTTTTTTTTTAGATTAAAACCTGAATCTATAAATTTATGATTTTTTTTAACAAAATTTATTCTTAATTTTAAAAATATGTTCTGATGATTCTCAAAAATATCTTATTTCTAAGTAAATTTATAAAGTTTTAAGTTAACTTTTTCAAAAATGTGTTAAATTCTTGGAGGAACAAAATTTTCAACCTAGACTATATGAAATTAGTGATAGCAATTTTGTTTCAATAATTATTTAAGAGAAAATAATTTTAATATTTTTTCAAATTAGCAACTGTTGAATTTTGCAACAATAGAGATATAGCACAAAATAATGATTTTCACTCACCAACTAACTTTAACTTCAAAGAACAGTTTATTCTATAGCACTTTTTGACAGGTCTTCGGTATCCTCTGTTCCATGGATTTTGGTTATTCTACAACATCTCGGATCTTCCTTCTTTGTTTCACACGACTGTCACCGTTTCCAAAGGTATCGAAATTTTAACATCTCCAGGTTTTGGACATCAGACATCCCATCCCGAATTGATTGGCTGGATCTATTACCGCGGTTCTCCACCATAAACTCTGTCGCCGGGGTTTGGACAGTGGCGCCGACTGTTGGGGTTTTGTGGGGAATACTCGCTTGCTGTATGTTCAGCCGAGCGCCCTGGCTTGTAGTCCCAAGCCCACGGGCAACAGTGTTCTCCGATACTAGACAAGTATTGTCCAGATTGTGTTATGTGTGTTGAAGTAATGTAAGATGTACATCAGTAATTGTTGGATGTACTATGTTCTTGTAGTTTCTCCAATGTGTAATATAAGCATCTCCAAGCTTTTGCAAAGTTCTCCACAGATATTTCTCAGTAATATAATATATATCTCCAAGGATCTTCCTTTTGTAAGTTAAAACACAATGTAATTATAAGATAGTCACTGTAACGTTTCTTTCATTTATTGCAGTTTATATGTATAATATTCAATTTATAACCAAATGTTTATTTCATAACCAGATTTACTTAATTTAACTAGTTGTAACCAATTTCACCAGATGACTTTTTAGGCTAACACCAAATATATTAAAACGATGTTTCTGGTTCAACTTCTAGTTTAAGACTGACAAAATATGGTAACAAATTGACATTCAACAAATTGGATTAACCATGGTTACAAATAATAAACAAATAATAATTGACCAATAGAAAACAGTATTATTAACATGCATATTCTTGCATGAGGCTAAAGTATAAGTTAAATCTTTCACTTACTAAGCTGAGTAGATATTCAATTGTGACAAACAATGTATTGAAAGTTGTAGTATTAATTCTACTAAGAATATCAAGGTATCTCAAATCTGATTGTTGTGAATAACAATATAAACAATTTCAGTGACATGTTTTGACTAAATTTAGAAACATGTATTTTCCAAAATGTACATGAAAATATTTAATTAGAAGTAATGGATTTAAGTTTTTCATATAATAGGCATACAGTTGATTAAACAATTAAGTGAGTTTTATACTCTGTTACATATGTACCGTATATAGATATTTCCTGATGAATTGATAATAGTAACTTTTGACCTTTGATGAACCAAGGCTATCTTAAGTACTTGACATAAATAAGTTTTAGCACCTAATGGAACAAAGTCTTTAAAAGAATGTATATAGAAATTGCATAGCCTGAGTATGGTGAAAAGTACAAAACCAGGGAAAGTTTTGGTGGGAGGATAGCACTGACCGTTGCATTGGAGTGGCTAGATGAGAAAATGGTCAATGACTTTACGGTGGCCACATCTTAGACATAGCTTCTTTCCAACAAACAAATTAAGCTTTACTTTGAGCATTGTAAAACATGAAGACAGGAGCTCTATTTTACCTTTAAGTCCATCTCTCAGTAATGTTAAAAAAAAATTATCATGTTTTATACTTGAAAGGTTCAATTTTTCATGCAATTACAATCAAGTATTTTGGCTTTAAAACTGTAAAATAATTCTGTAAACTTTATCAAAATGGCGTCCGTGTGAATGCCCTTGAGAGGCTCATCTAGATATATAAGCAAATAACATTGAGTTATATATATTCTGACACTTTGATGTTAAAACATACAAAATTATCAGAAATGTATGAAACATGAAAATTTACACTGAAGGTATAAATATACAAAAAGTATCACATTTCAGTGCCGTAACCAGACATCAATTTTAGCTGAGGCAGTCTAGGACATTGTCGTAATTAGAGTTTTTCAACAGGGGTTGCGAAATCGAGTCTTGACGATGTGATGGGGTGCTTAGAGTCCAAATTCACACACATTCGTTTTCACTTGATATTGTTAATGCTTAATTTTGCGAGCGAAGCGAGCCAGAAATATGCACCAATGCAGAAATATGCACCAATCTAGCTATTTATCCGAAATGCATAAACGAAATTAGGAAATCGGACTGGGTAGGCAGCCCTCAACGTAACTAGCCCAGCACAGAAAACAGTGCGGAACACAACAAAACCACACGAAGCAATAACCACACACAACCCTAAAGACACCATATACAATATTTCTCTACACGTTATTATAATTATATTATTAAAGTTATTTGACGAGCGCAGTGAGTTAGAAAGAAACGCACTATTTGTGCGAGCTGCATGCTTCTTCCTTTCGCGTTATTATTTACTATCAAAGTTATTTGCCCGAGCTTCCTGCTATATAAACTCTTTCCCTAATAATACATAATAGTTATTTGGCGAGCGAAGCGAGTCAGAAAAAAACCGCATTATTTGTTCGAACTGTTTGTCGTTCTCTACATGAACTTATGACGTATTCAATGTATAAAGCTTTAAGGGAAGCAAGCCAGAAAAAAAGTTGTTTTGCGATGTGCATCTCACAATTAGTTTACATACTATTATAAATGAGAAAAAAATATTTTTCTACTCAATTAATAAATTTCACTCTTTAAAAGACAATTTGTCGAAAGGGGGATGCGTTCGCAACCGACACATAGTTACGAGTAAATGAGATTAAATTTTCGGCGAGCGAAGCAAGTTAGAAAAACACATTATTTGTCCGATCTGCATGACACAAAAACTTGTTCTCTCAACGAAATTATAGAGTGAATATGATTGGCGAGCGAAGCGAGCTTGAATAAAAACGATGCTTTATCGGAGGTATATGCTACACAAACTGACTCTCTGCATGGCATTTTCGATAACCTCGCCTGGCCTCAGTGTAGTTACGGGCCTGCATTTAAACTGAACAAAATTATTTCCATAAAATGGTAATTAGACTTTAAAACATGCACAAATTGGAGGCCTACTCAAGAGAAATTGATAAAATTTCCTGGGAAATTTCCCCCAAGACTCCCCTCTATTGGAGAAAGGTCTCTTTAGCACATTGACTCTGGCATTTAACTTTGTGGCATTTGTCTTGTGTGATTCAGAGAAGTCAGGCACTGAATTTATCTAATAACTAGAACCTGAAAATAAAACAGGCACTTAATAATATAGTCATGTTCTTCAAAAGGGGCACATGGTCATATTTTGGTTCTGATTTTGTACGTGGGAAAAAAAGAAAAAATAAGAACCACAAAGTCTTAAAGTGTGCCCAGGATAATGATATGTTTACAAACATGAATCGGTTTGGTCAGTTTTGTATCAAACTACAGTGCATTAAAACGACTTGCTTAAAGATTGCGCTAGAACCGTATTTTTAGAACATTATTTTTTATTATTTCCCTTTGATTGATTTGTTTAGGGCATTTATTGTCCACAGCATAACTTTTCCATTTCAAGTTCAAATAACTTCAAATTTAGTATGCATAATTCTTTTAATGACTTGATGTGCTTGAGTGCGCTTGAACCATAATCTACTTTAAGCAATCAGCGACATACATTTATTATTTTTTGTTTATTAATAGATTAAATTCTGTTTTCTTACTTTCAGTACTAAGCCATGCTAGACTGGGTGAGGATTGTTTGAGTGGAAGTGATTGTTTCAATGCTGATGCTGTATGTCAAGGTGTACCTAGTAAATGTGTGTGTGACTCCGCCTTCTATGACAGTAATGGAGACTTTACGTCAGGTGCTTGTTTATCAAGTAAGTGACCATTTATAACCTTTGATCTTTTCATTTTCTGGCTATTTACCAAGTAAGATTTCTGAATTAAATCTTTGAACCTTTTTATTTTTTGGCTTCGAAGAAAAAAATAGGTGCCGTCTGTAGCTTAGTGGTTTGCCTGCTTGCCGTCTAATCTGGCAACCTGGATTCATATCCGGGTGGAAGCACTTATAAGCATGCCATAATATTACACCAGAAAATTTACTAGCACATAAAGGTTATGCTAGACTTTGAAAAAATGAAGCAAATAACATAATGTTATGGAAGCCCAGGTTTTCTGTAACTAAAAATAAAAAAAGAGTTTCTGCTCAATATGGTGAGTGTACATTGAGTGTAGATTGATCCGTCTGACATCATTTAACTTTGGGTTAGCAAGCTACCTAACACAGCAATTTTATTACCTCATTAGGTGGACACTGCACAGTAAACCTGGTTGTTAGGCAGTTGTGTATTGTTACTCAAATTGGAAGATCTTGTGATACAAGATTTTGACTGTTATTAGATCTGTGTATGATTACAACAGAGCTAGAGATAAGTTTTAGTCCATTGGGTATTTTACCCCCCCGTTTCAATTTTGATTGGGTTTTCACAAATTTTATTTGCCAATGGGTATTTAATCAAACTCATTGGGTAAATGCTCTTTTACGTACTGTTTTTCACTATTTCATCCATTTCTTTTTGGGTATTTCAGATTTTCATTGCTTTTTCTTACCCCCTCCTCTCAAAATCTATTGGGTTTTTAAGAAAATTAATTGGGTAATTACTCCTATACGCAGCTCTGTAGCTCTGTTACGATAATTATAAATTTATTTCTTTTTTCTCCAGAATTGGCATATGATCAAGCTGGGTGCCATAATGCAGATTTACAATGTATGGTATCTAATGCTGAATGTATCACTGGCAGATGTCTGTGTAATGCTAACACATTCCTCTATAACGGTGCTTGTGTACCACGTAAGTATTGTTGTTGTTGTTTTTGTGTTTTCATTCTTAAGTCATGGCCAGGGCCAGTATTTATATAGCATCTGAGTGGAACACTTAAATATTTTGATTTAAGTTCAAAATTTGTTAGGCACATAATTTTTACAAATGGAAAAAATGATCCATGTTTGTATAGTGATAATGGTATAGCTTGGCTTTTTTTACCTGAGCCTGACCTTTATGCAAGAATATATTACAAGGTTCTTGCTTTGAATATATCAAATTCCGCAAGCAAATCGTGCGCTATCGGTAATTCAAATTTGTGTTTGTATTACATCTCGAGCATCTTCGTGATACTCCCCGATTATGAAAACATACAATCGGTATTGTAAACATAGGCAATATATCGACTGTTAAATTATGCTAATCAAAAGGTCAGGCTCGTGTCAATGTGGCCAAGCTATAACTCTCTACACAATGCCTGAATATAGTATACATGATCAATAATATTGGTTGTCTTGTCTAACTGAGACACTTAAGTGAATTTCAATGTTTTAAGAAATTTTTAAGTTTTCAACAAAGATGCTTTGCAGGTACCGATCCTGTTATTGTTTCTATGTGAGATTGGACAATAACCTGCATTTTGAAGGAAAGAGACTGTTCTAAGAAACAAAAAATCATGGTTGCAATAACCATTCCAAATAGACGGCTGACTTATTAAAAATGCATGGTGTACAACACTGAGCCATGTGATGCTACATTGTCACAAATACTCTATACATAAGCAGGGTTTGACACTAACACTGCAGGTCCGCTGACCCGAAGCCTGTGAAAATATAGAAGGACCAGTGAATGTTTTAAAGGACCAGTAACTCTTTACTTAACAGACTTTACGCTTCCTTACTGTCCGACCAGTGACCAAAATAGTTAGTGTCTACCCCTGATACGGTTAACTTTGAGTAAGATTTGTGCTCCTGCCGGTTGTACATGTCTATAAATGACTCCTATTTTCAGTGATCGGGTTTGGACAAAGTGGATGTATCGAGCTATATGATAGCTGTAGTACAACAGATGCTGCCTGTGTATTTGGTGTTTGTGAATGTTCTACACTACAATACCACGATAGTGTCAATGATATCTGTAAATCAAGTAAGAATATTTCTCATTCAATTATCTATACCCAGTTTATAGAAAACTCTCAATATTAACCAAGATTTCTATTGCTTCCGGAGTTAAAGGGCCTTGGGCTGTTTTGAAGAAATATTTTGAAAATGCAGAGCATAGCCCTTTTTTGCCAGTCAGCTTTCTGCTGAATATGGCAGGCATATGTGTGTCTCGCCCCGGATATGAACACAATTAGGCGGCAAGCATGCCAACCACTGAGCTAAGGTTCAACCTTTTCATATGAATTATGTTATTTTAAGCAAATTACTGGTAAGTCAGTTAGACTAGGCAAGCTAAATATTTGTGTTTTCAGTCAATAAGTAAGTTAGTAAATCAGAATTATCATAAATCTGGTAATTTTACCTGTAAGAAAAGGTTTGTGTTTACTTAAAATCTACTGAAAAGTTCTTAGCTAAGATATGTCTATGAAACAGTCTCATGAACCTTGGTATGATGTTTGGTACTCCCACAAAATGTTGTTAATATATAAAAGGAGTTTGACTGTAGTTTTATATTCGAAATGTATGGTTGATATTATCATGAGATGAAACATATTTATTTCATTAAGGCCATACCAAATCGCTTCTATGTTAAGCGTCAGATCTGACCTTCTTAAACATAACTAAGAATTCAAAAAAACAAAACAAAGCCAATTTAAAAAAACTCTGTCTCACTTAAATCCGTAATGGTGCATTTACACACCCAATGTGACAATGCCTGTCCAAAGGGGTATTTTAGATATGGAACAAAGTCAGTAAATGCATTCTGAGTAACATAATTTTGGTGCCAGTTAAGAGTGTAAATGAAATACACTTTTACCAGAGCAAATAAAATGAAAATCAAGAAAAAATATTGGGGTTTTTTTTCTTCAAAAATTGACTTCAAAACCTAGGCGCACGATGACGCTTAACATAAAAAAGCAATTGGTATGGCCTATGTGATAGCATATATCCAATACCACTGAGGGACAATATTTCTTACTACAGGGGTATAATGTTTTTAAATGTATCTTGTGACACAGTGTATCAGTGACTTCTAGCACACCATTATGGCCATTCTACACGATACATCTTGGTGTATACACCTTAAGATGTTCATTATACACTTGGTACATCTTGCATAACTACACGGTAAGTCATGACCTATGAGATAAATACATTTTCCCTCCAAAAAATGTAAATAATGGTGACATTTGAAGACAATTTATTGATAGGGCTGTGTTAAATGATACTGTGTGTTGATTTTGAACAAAATAGAATAATTTGAAATACATGTAGTCACTAAAATTATATAACTTTGTCTAAATCTATTTTCAACAGCAGTGAATTGTTTCAATAACAATTCATGAAAAAATCATACTTTACAATATAGTTTACTGCAACAAATAATTCTATCAAATGCTCTGTATTATTATTATTCCAAGCCATTGTGTTTAAGACACAGGGGAAAATTAGTAAATATTGTGTGAACATCCACTAATTGGCTTGAATTTCATTCTAATCTGCTGTTATCAGGAAAATAAATTACTTCTTCACGGTCGGTCTGTTCCACAAGACTTACGAATATAGAACATGTTCTATCCTGTACATCTCCAAAAATTGTGTGGTAGGGATGTACTATTCACATCTACACGATACATTTTGACCCCATAAGTCGAAACTTATACACCAAGATGTATCGTGTAGAAAGGCCATTACATAGCATGTTTAAGTACAATACATCCCATATATATTTGATATCCGATAGTTTGTCATACATTTTCACTTGGGTGCAACAATGTCATATCTCACTGTATACTTCAATATATCCTTGTTGCACTATTTTAAAGGGGACATTTAGTCGTAATAACCTTCTACTCTAGGTGAGGTTTTTAGTATACATTTTAATGATTATACAAAGGGAAAATAAGATTTTTCTTACTTGTGTAAGATTTTTTTAACCATAGGGAATTTCTTGCACAAAAAATATCTAAAGTTAAATATTGAATAATAAAGATAACATATATTTCATCCTTACATGAGGAAAATTATGGAACATGATAGATATAAATTAAGATATATTTTGAGATGTATAATTGAATATGTCCCCATTCTTACACAGTGTCCTTCCAAAGGAGTATACTGATGGGTGATGACCACTTATTTTCCAAGTACCAGTGTCTGATCTACCAAACTCCTATAATATTGCACACAACTCCATAATTGTCCTATAAGTAGTATGGAGATAGAGTGGGCCATCCTAATGGTCAATTTACATGATACACTTGGCCATCCTAATGGTCAATTTACATGATACACTTGGCCATCCTAATGGTCAATTTATATGATACACTTGGCAATCCTAATGGTCAATTTACATGATACACTTGGCCATCCTAATGGTCAATTTACATGATACACTTGGCCATCCTAAAGGTCAATTTACATGATACACTTGGCCATCCTAATGGTCAATTTACATGATACACTTGGCCATCCTAATGGTCAATTTACATGATACACTTGGCCATCCTAATGGTCAATTTACATGATACACTTGGCCATCCTAATGGTCAATTTACATGATACACTTGGCCATCCTAATGGTCAATTTACATGATACACTTGGCCATCCTAATGGTCAATTTACATGATACACTTGGCCATCCTAATGGTCAATTTACATGATACACTTGGCCATCCTAATGGTCAATTTACATGATACACTTGGCCATCCTAATAGTCAATTTACATGATACAATTGGGGTTCTTCTAGCTTGAAGGCTCAAATTTTACCACTTTATTGACCAAATACCCAACAGTCTGAAAAATCACCTGAAAAAAACACTGACTTTTGTTTATACATGATCATTTCTACTACAGAGAAGACGAATGGAGAGAATTGTACAGCTAGTGGGGAATGTTTGTATGAAAATGCTGCTTGTCTGAATGATGAATGTACATGTAGAGACACACACTATGTCGACCATATTGATATCGCTTGTTATGGCAGTAAGTTATACACAAATTACACCATAATTGCACCTTCTGCCGTTTAACAATTTTCTTAAAGCATTTCGATGGCTTAGAATAGAAAGTCGTACGTGCCACTTACAACCTTTTAAGATTCATACATATTTAGAATAAGCATCACAAGGTGCTTCTTATAAGCCCATTTTCATAAAAATCTTAACTTGTCATGTTGACCAAAATGAAGTTGTAAAAGTATGTTTTACCATAAGTAAAGAGTAAATGTCAGACAGCTTTTCCGTGTTTTCTCAAAATATCGATTTGCTAGTTACGACCTTCTTGTTCTAAGCCATCGATTTATAGATTTAATTGGACAAGTTCATCTTATCCACAAATTGAAGTAATCTACCAATAATTTACTGGGTTAGCATGAGAAAGTCGTTACTATTACTACTACTTACAACCTTATATACAACTTACAACCTTATACTGAGACTCATACACATATCTGAAATCTGCATTTCAAGGTAGTTCTTATGAGCATATTTTCATGAAAATGGGAACTTGTCATGTTGACCAAATAGTAGTTCAAAAAGTTTTTTGTTTTTCCATAAATAAAGAGTAGTCTTCAGATAGTTTTCTCAAAATATTGATTTTGTACTTACATCCTTCTCGCTCTAAGCCGGCAGTCTTGTTAATAAAGTTTTGCTTAAAAATTGTTAAATCCATATGCGTTTTGATTTCTTCTCAAAATTGTGAAATCCATATATGCATTTTGATTTCTTCTCAAAATTGTAAAATCCATATGCATGTTGATTTCTTCTCAAAATTGTAAAATCCATATGCATTTGACTTTTTCTCAAAATTGTAAAATCCATATGCATTTGACTTTTTCTCAAAATTGTAAAATCCATATGCATTTTGATTTCTTCTCAAAATTGTAAAATCCATATGCATTTTGATTTCTTCTTAAAATTGTAAAATCCATATGCATTTTGATTTCTTCTTAAAATTGTAAAATCCATATGCATTTTGATTTCTTCTTAAAATTGTAAAATCCATATGCATTTTGATTTCTTCTTAAAATTGTAAAATCCATATGCATTTTGATTTCTTCTCTACATAAATGAATGATAAGGTACTGAGAAGAAGTAAATGTTGGACAGCATCCATCTAAATCTTAGTTGGAAGAGACATATAGTTTGGGTTGATAAAGTTGGGAGTTCTGTGATATTTCTGATTAAGTACATGAAACAAATGTCCTACTTACTAAATCAATTGAAAATCAATAATTGTAAATGACCCATCCGTTTAGAAACATAACTTATATGTAATTAGTAGAGACATCTGGTACATTATTTATTTATGCTATTTAATCAGGATCAAGCTTTATTTACTTTACATATATCTTGTTGTACAGTATTACTTTTATTTTAAGCATTAACTGTTTTACCTTGTGATTCATATGTCGTTCCTTATGACCCATGATTAGGAATAAAATATTAACTTACTTACTATAATTTGGGGTAATTTTCCAGGCTGTAATTATTTATAATACACACTAGGCTATCAGTGAGTTTCTAACCAGGTTATTTTTGTTTGGTGACTAAACTCTTCTGTAATTTTCACACCTCAAGTTTTATACTTTATAAGATAGAGTGGTAGTTTTCATTGTATCTAATATGTTCAACAGAGAAACCTAATGATGAATCGTGTGATGATTGGTTGGAATGTGCGTACAATAGTTCTGATTGTATTAACAATGTATGTGATTGTCCTACTGGCCTATACCTCGATGGAACTGCTTGCTTAACTCGTAAGTATAGTCATCATATTTATAAAGCCCTTTTATCATTATGCCCCCCATCTTTGATGAGGGGTATATTGCTTTGCTCATGTCTGTCGGTCTGTCTGTTGGTTGTGGTTGGTTGGTTGGTTGACAAATGGTTACGGTTCAATAACTCAAGAAGGCTTTGCTCTTGAATCACCAAACTTTACATTGAGGTTGGTCAGCAACAGAAGATGACCCTAATTGATTTTGAGGTCAAAGGTCAAGGTCACTGTGACCTAACCATTTTTGACTATTAGGTTGCCATGGCGGCATATGTGTTTTACAAACATCTCTTGTTTTCAAACATGCATACAAAGGCACTTTACAATCACAATTAAGGCATGGTTGAAACAATACAAGAAATCGGGAAACAAAGGCAGCGCACAACAGAAATTGCAGTCCACAAAAGGCTAACACAAACAGGATCTAGAATAGACCCCAAGTTTAAGATTGATTAAAACAATTTGAAATGGATACAATAATACATTGAACAAAAATTTTTAGAACATATTTTCAAAACTGTATATAAAGACACACAATAAACATATCATGCAATTCACATTTACAATTGATTCATGAAACAAAACAAAAATTACGAACATTAATGTCAATGACAATGCTTCACTTGTATTGCTATACTGGCCACTGTGAAGTTGTTCAATTATATAAGTATTTAGAATTAATGTATGTTAATATTTTTAGTATTAATTTTAGTATTTAGTATTAAACCTATGTAGGAGCATTGTCAATAATTAACTTGTTTTGCTACTTTGACTGCTGCAACCATTTAAAAATTAGTACTTAATATTGATATATTAGTATTTTAGTATTAGTATTGATATACAAAATGTACTCATCTTTTAGTATTAATTTTTTAGTATTAATACTAATCCCCTATATTTCAGCTGTGGAGTATGGTGAAGCGTGTGTATCTGGAACCCAATGTTCGACGTCTGGAAGCTCCTGTATACAAGATCTATGTTTATGTGAAGACACCCATTATTATGAAACGGTCAATGACATTTGTGAACCAAGTATGTTATTACATTCTACTTTTTTTGTTAAAATAATTAATGCTGAGCTTAGCCTTTATTTGCCAGTCAGTTTTCTGCTGAAATATGGCAGGCATATAATATATACTACAGCAATATTAACCTGTATGTTTGCAACAAAATACATTTGTATTTACAGCATTTGTTTGCAATAATGTCATAAAAGGCTGATAATGTTTTATAAATATTCTTTCAAACATTTCTTCGAAGTTATAACTGACATTGTCAAAAGTACACATGATAAGTTGACTGACTTGGCATGACATAATTATCAATACATATATGGTTGCTGTTAAATCATTTAATTGCAATGGGACCAAATTTTGTGGTTTTAGTAAAAAAGACCATTTCGATGGGAATTTAATTTGCGGATTTTGCATTTCTGGTAATAAATACAAGGGCCATAATTAGTATTTGGTTTCATGATTAAAGGTGAAACACAAAATCCACAAAATTTAGTCACTCATGAAAATTAATGGTTATAAAGTATATAATTTCTCGATGTTGATGTTATTTCAGAGGTTTCGATGGGTAGTGTATGTGATGATGCCATGCAATGTCTGACAGCTAACGGTTCTTGTCTGAATAACCAATGTGCGTGTGAAAGTACCTACTTCTATGTACCTGTCAATGATGAATGTGTCATGAGTGAGTATGATCTTGTAGTAATAAGCTTTTTGTTATTAGGGATTAAATAATCTTTGTCAAATTTTCCTGTCTAACACTAGTAAATTTAATGTTTTCAAGTCTGCGAAACTCATAGAGCCCTTTTCCTAACTAAGGCGCTTCTGAGGGCTTTTTGGTAACCCTTTGCTACATCTTTGTATCATCACTAGGACTGTCTGGTAGCATATAATTGTATGCTTTGACTACTATGTAATGCTTAGTAAATTCATGGTTTGAGATTTGTAAATTCATGGTTTTGGGTCTTGTAAATTCATGGTTTTGGGACTGGTAAATTCATGGTTTTGGGACTTGTAAATTCATGGTTTTGGGACTGGTAAATTCATGGTTTTGGGACTTGTAAATTCATGGTTTTGGGACTGGTGAATTCATGGTTTTGGGACTTGTAAATTCATGGTTTTGAGACTTGTAAATTCATGGTTTTGGACTTGAAAATTCATGGTTTGGGACTTGTAAATTCATGGTTTTGGGACTTGTAATTTCATGGTTTTGGGTCTTGTAATTTCAGGGTTTGGGATATGTAAATTCATGGTTTGGGACTTGTAAATTCATGGTTTTGGGACTTGTAAATTCATGGTTTTGAGACTTGTAAATTCATGGTTTTGAGACTTGTTAATTCATGATTTTCGGGTGTAATAAATAAGAAAAAACATGCTTACAGAACCTCCTTGTTATTATGACTGTGAATTGTAATATGTATGAATATGCAATGTATAACAGAATATCTGGATGGTGAGGTATGCGGTATTGCTGCTGAATGTCTGGCTACCGATGCTGAATGTGATATAACCTGTACCTGTCCATGGAATAAATACCTGAATGGAGACGGCACAGCCTGCTTAGACAGTTAGTTATTTAATTATAGGAAATATCATTGAGTTAAACAAATGTCGAAACTTCAATGCCACTTTTTCTGGAACTTAAAAAACGTCACTCGTATATTATTTATGATTTAAATATTAAATACTGAGGTCCTTCAAAAATTCAGACCTGCTAAACTGTAGGAAGAATAAAACTTTTCTGCTGAAAAAATGTAATTTGATAAAAAATAACCAAATATGGACAGAGTTATTAAAACTTGTTTTTAGGGCTGGGTATTATACTGACAAACAACTTGTTATTTCAGAGATAGATAATGGTATGGCATGTACACCATCCACTGAGTGTTTATATGGGGATGCTGAATGTAATGGTGTGTGTGAATGTCCAGATATAACTCATGCTGTATCTATCACAAAGACATGTACACCAAGTAAGCCAACACTTTTATCTTTGCACAACCTTTGTATTATTATCAGGGGTGTGGAAATCCCATAGGCACGTCGGACTGAAAAATCTACTTGCCCTAAGACTCAATCTACTTGCCCAAGAAATCTCAAATAGCGACAATGTCTCAGTTTCAATAATTTTCTTATCTTGATAAGCTTGAGAGTACTGTGTACATGATTATTAGACCATTTTCAGTCAGGATGAAGGGATTAGCTTTTGTGTTTAGGTAAAATAGGACACTTCATATTATTTTTCTGGTGATCATTTTGCACGTGCCTGTGGCAAGCTAGATGAAAAAATCTGCTTGCCTGCAGGCCAAAAAGCCCAATCCGAGCAAATCCGAGTAAATATTGATAAGTCAACGTTGTTTTTCTTATGTTTAACCTGAAAAGTGAACTATATATAAATCAATACTGAATGTATGGTTGATTTCTATGTGTTCCAGATAAAGCATTCGGAGCCAGTTGTTCTGGAGATGACGAGTGCCCCATTGATGCTGTATGTTCCAGTCAAAGATGTGCCTGTGCATCTGACAAATATGAAAATTCAACACGCTGTAGCGACAGTAAGTTCTGTTTGCAGTTATTGACCACACTAGTAACTATATCATTGATGAAAAAAATGTTGTTGTTTTTTAATTTTGTATTTTACAAAAAATGTTTTTGTTTTTTTCTTTATTAATGATACAGTAATGTGTGATTTACCATGGTCTGTATTCACAAAGGTTCTTAGTAAGAAACTAAAAACTCTCATGTTTACCAAACTTAAGTTAAAAAGCTTGTTTTTCATTATTAAAGAGTAATTTTCAAACAGTTTTTTTCTCGTTTTCTAAAAACAGCATTTTACACTTAGTAATACTACTGTCTCATTCTAAGCCAGGGATCTGTCTTATTTTAAATATGTTGTGTATTTCAGAAAAGGGTAACCTGGTAGCGTGTGATAGTGTTGCTGAATGTTTGTTTACCGATGCTGAATGTGACAATGTATGTAAATGTCCCTTGGAAACATACGAAAATGGAACCATCTGTACAGCAAGTAAGTAGTCTAAAATGCACTCTTAAGGAGAGGGCTTATACTTTTAAGACTATGCCTGTTTCCCAGGCTAGTTTCTATGGATGTAAAATAAATATTAAAATTAAAAAAATATAATGCACTTTTTAAGATATCAGAGGGTGTAGAAATGAGCCTGTTGGCAGATAAATCCACTTCCTATTAGAACATGCTTGCTAACTACTTTTTGTCATTTTCTTCTGTTTACTAAAAGTGAGATTTCAAACCAAACACCTTCTTTGGAATACGAACTGTCTCCATGAAAACATCTCTACACCCCTTGTGTACAATAGTAACAAATGTTCATGTGGGTCTGTAGACCATGTCTTTTCCATTTAAAAAAATCTTGAGAACGGTTGGCCCTAGAATCTTTTAACTTTATATGGAGGTTCGTCCACGTCAGTAGATGTTCCATATTGTTTTTAACGTCAACGGGGCTAAGGTGAAGACCACTGTGGCCTTTAACAAAAACACATTGATCAAATTGTTTCAAAATCTGTTAAAATGCCGAACTGCTTCTAATTCTTTCAGCACTAGAGTTTATTCTGAAATTGCTTTTGTTAACTTTATGTTATGTTTGATATTGCTTACAGCGGTTGAATATGGCGAGCCATGTACGGATGATATACAGTGTAGTACCCTGCACTCATTCTGTGCCAGTGATACACAGACTTGTTCCTGTCTAACAGATTCACAATTCTTCAGTAACAATCAATGCAAAGATAGTAAGTGTTACAATTTCTTGACTTCTACCCAGTTGCTTTTTAAAGTCACACATTTTTGACAGCGTCTAATTTGTACTACCATAATTATCAACTATGAGTTTAACTACACAATTGAAGCATTTAAAAAACAAATAAAAATGCATTAATTTGCATAAATTGTCTTAATTTGCATAAATTGTCTTAATTTGCATAAATTGTCTTAAATTTGCATAAATTTTCTTAAATTTGCATAAATTTACATAAATATTAAATTTAAAACTTGTATGTTATGATAATTTCAGAACTTGGAGATGGGGAGAACTGTACTTCAGACCATCAATGTAGCTACAACCAATCTATCTGTTTATCTAATGAATGTACATGTCCCGATGGTAGATTTGTCAACAATGCTGACCTGTCATGTGACATTCGTAAGTTACTCATTTATACTTCCTATGGAAATTTTCTGGATTTTAGACTATTTCCCCCTACACTTAGGCAAATTGATCTTTGCTGGTATGTTTGAAGTGATGATTTACACCAATTACATAGCTTTGGTAGGCAATTTTGATTCTTCAGTTAATTACAGGAATTTTCAATGCATTTTAATTCTACATTGTTAATGAGGATATCCTAAAACTGCATGTTGAAGTATCTTATCTGTCATGCTATCCCATTGGTTTGAAGTGTTGGAAATAATTCATGAATGGTAGAACTTTTTACTCAAAAAAAAAGAATTTCACTTTGCTGAGGTGATTCAATAAGTATAATTTTTTTTTTTTTTTTTTGCAGAGGTGATTAACGGTGAAGTGTGTGTAGATATATTAGCGTGCAAGTATGATCGGGCAGTATGTGATGGAACATGTGAATGTCCTGATTTGCTATATGAAGATGCCATTGCAGAGGCTTGCTTTGATAGTATGTTCATATTCATTATATATTCCTGTATGCCCACCATGTTAGGTCAGCCCAGGGATACAGACTAGCAGGGGCCCAGTAGCCCACAGCCCCTAGATTTTGGACTGGGCTCCTAGATTTTTCAACAAAATTCCCTATATACACTATACAATAATCAAAGAAAGTACTATGTTGGGCTACAAAGTTGAAAATGTCTGTCTTTATTCCTGTCAGCCTACACCAAAAGATCATTAACTTAGACCAGCCCTATGTAGCACTTTCAGACCCTATTATGGACGCAAAATATATGCTGATTGAACAAGAATGTGTTAGAATAAAATGGATTGATATAATATGAAATTAATCCTGATTATATCAATACTGTGCAAAGTATGACATTATGTAGTGTCTATTCACTCTCTTAAATTACACTGGTTGAAGGAAAATGTTTCACATGTAGAACAAAATAGTTATATTATTTTCCACATTACGAAGTAACATTTTCTAAAATCAGTCACATTTAGAACAACATTATTATATTATTTTCCACATTACGAAGTAACGTTTTGTAAAATCAGTCACATTTGAACAACATTATTGTATTATTTACCACATTACGAAGTAACGTTTTGTAAAATCAGACACATTTAGAACAACATTATTATATTAAATTCCACATTACGAAGTAACGTTTTGTAAAATCAGACACATTTAGAACAACATTATTATATTAAATTCCACATTACGAAGTAACGTTTTGTAAAATCAGTCACATTTAGAACAACATTATTATATTATTTACCACATTACGAAGTAACGTTTTCTAAAATCAGTCACATTTAGAACAACATTATTATATTATTTTCCACATTACGAAGTAACATTTTGTAAAATCAGTCACGTTTAGAACAACATTATTATATTATTTACCACATTACGAAGTAACGTTTTCTAAAATCAGTCACATTTATAATAAAATTGTTATATTATTTAACAGAGAAGGCTGTGGGTGGATCATGTAGTGCCGATGTCCAGTGTTTGATGCCGGATGATGTCGTATGTGCCAACAATCTGTGTACATGTAACAACGGTACATACTGGGATGGTAGTGTATGTCAACCTCGTAAGTAGATTGTTTTACTGTAAAATTATTTAATTTCAATGAGACAAAATTTCGTGGTTTTCGTGAAAAAAGACCATTTCGTGGGGACGTAATGTCAAGGATATCTTATCCACTAAGTCATATACTTTTATAGAAATTATTAATATTTGTTGGGATTTAATTTTGTGATTGTGATCATCCACTAAATCCATGAAGTTAAACCCTCTTGAATATCAATGATTTTACAGTAGTACATTTTGACACAGTAGTTAAGGTCAAAGTAATGGGTATTAGTCCATTCTTTCCTATGGAGCACCTTTTGTAGAATTTACTTGTTTTTTAGTCCCCTACCAATTTTGCAACAGTAGGCCCATCCGGTAAATGTTTGTAAATTTTTATGTATCCTGGGCGAACTATATTTTTTGAAATGAAGAAAGCCTTATTTTAATCTGTGATTATGAACAATATTTGTATTTTATTGCAGAGAAAGTTCTGGATGCAGACTGTGGTGCCGATATGGAATGTTTATATGATAATGCTGTATGTGACAGTGTATGTGCTTGTCTTGACACCATGTATGATAACGGTCTAGATTGTGTAGTCAGTAAGTATTTAATTTCATTTTGTCGTTCAGTTGTACATTATGGCATTGTGCTGTGTGATTTTGATTTGTTTATTTCTTTTGGGTTGGTGCTTAGCTGTTTCAGTAGAGTGCTGCCTTCTCTGACTTTCTACACAGTGTCTCATTTGCCATATTACACCAAAAATCAGTATGGTACTAGTAAGGATACAGTCTAGGAAAACTGGTCAGGTGAATCAGTCACTATTAGTACATATGAATATATGTCAGGAATATATTTATTGCATGTAGCTTCAATCGTAGAAAACTTTTCAAACACCCTGTGTAAAACTGGAAAATGTATGTTAAATTGGGATTTATTTGGATAAACAAAGCTGGTTTCAGTAAGTCGTGAATATCATTTAGTCCCTTGATAAATACCAAACCAAAAGTTTTCCATAGCTTCAAAATTTATTTCATATTTTTTTATCAATCTTCATGAAAGTTATTGAGAAATGGCGCTAAACCGGAAAATTATGTAATATCATCTATAAATCTTCCCGTAGAGATACCATACAACAGTCCATGTACGGATACAGCACATTGTGCATCTGATGGAAGTTCCTGTCAGAATGATAGATGTTTATGTGACGCCGATGATTACTATGACCAGACCACCAATGCCTGCTATGACAGTATGTGATTCCAAAATTATATCTGATTATTTCTTCAAATTCAGTTTTATCTGTTTACCATTTTCTTTGCTTTCACTTAGAGTGCTGGTTTTCACCAGCATGTTTCTCATACCTGCCAAGCTAGTTAAATCTAAAATAGGAGTGATAAAGCAAAGCATGTCACACAACGCGCTTAAATGTGATTTAAATCGATTTAGATGCGCAAACAAGGAAGGTATTAATTCTAGTGGTTATAAATGCTGGACAGAATATCATAAAATGAATCAAATGTATCTTTGTGCAAAGGTATGTGAACTTGGAGATTAGAAATTTATCAATGGAAATAGGAGTAACTCCACTTAATAGGAGTACTTGGCAGGTATGGTGTTGGTCAACATCTTATTATATCATACTATGCATGATATGCACTGCATGACTTAAGTTTATATGCTTTTAAGTGTTTTGATATTTTAATCAAATAAAGCCTTAAATCTCAAATTTGTTAACAGAATTAATAAGAAACTTTTCACCACTATTGCTTACTCAGGTTAATGACTTTTGTGATTTTGTTTTAGAACTCGTCAATGGTGAATCCTGTGTATCAGCGTCACATTGTCTTGTTGCCGATGCTGTGTGTGATTTTACATGTAAATGTTTGTCAACCAACTATGAAGATCAAAGTGTCCCGGGAGGCGCTTGTAGACCAAGTAAGAATAGTTCAGTCAAATATAAAACAGGCATACCCAGTACATGCTTTATATTTCTGATGGAGACCTGTTTTTCTCCCTTATTATGCAGGTCTGTCTGTCAGTAAATAGGCCAAATCGTTTTGTCTTTCTGATGGAGACCAGTCTTTCTTCCTTATTATGTCCTCCATCTTTGATGAGGGTTTTATAGATTTGCACATGCAGGTCTGTTTGTTGGTCAATAGGCCAAATTGTTAAATTCAATAACTCAAGATAAATGCTTGATCATCAAACTTTATGTGAAGGTTGTTCAACAACAGTAGATGACCCCTTCGGGATCTGATTTCCAGGTTAGTAGGACAAAGGTTAAAGTCACTGTGACCTTTGTCATAAATAAATAGACCGAGTGGTTTCTGTTAAAAAAACTCAAGAATGGTTTGGCCCAGAACTTATTAACTAATGTAAGTCTAAAATATATCAACCATACTGTTAACTTCTGTATATTAAATTACACAAAGCCACAGGTGCCAGACACAAAATCAAATTTGGCTATATAGGCCTATAAAGCCAAATTTGATTTTGTGTCTTGCACCTGTGCACAAAGCTTGTTACATTATGACTATTTTACTTTCTATGCCATTCAAACAACTTTTATCTACAAATTTAATGAAGCAATTTTATTGTTTGACACCCACTTTTATGAAGATTTTTTTATCAGAACTTGATTTCGATGAGGCATGTACAAGCACTGACCAATGTTCAACATCAAACAGTACATGTAGTAATAAATGTATGTGTGGTGAGGACTACTTCTACGAATCTACCAACAACGCTTGTACCTTGAGTAAGTACTGTAATAACATAAACTTTCATGAGGAATTAAATTCAGAGGTTGGGGTAGTCTGTGATACGGACATACGTACTTGCATAACATTATTTGCAAAAATACCAGTATAAATTATAATTTTGCCCAAAATGTCATTAAAGTGTATAGAGCTATATCGGAAGATATTTTATTTTTAAAGTTTCAAAAACTGAAAAACAATTATGCTTTCATACCCATTAGATCATTTTTTGCTTCAGCTTTAACAGAAACTCTCTGTGATTTATTGGACATGCAAACTGTCCATTTTCATACAAAAGTGTTCTAGAACACCCTATGAAACTATAAGAATGGTCTATTTTTCGATGATTGAATCAAAGCACACGGAACCCATCCAAAGTTTTAATTTGCAATTAAGGTAGTCTAGTATCATACTAAAAACGATGCAAGTAATTATTTTGACATTGAATGACTGTTAGAATATAGCTCTATACACTTTAAATTCAAAATGTCCACAATGATTAGGACTCTCAACTAGTACCACCAACTTCAAGACTGAGTAATATTAATTTCTTTCCTGGCTAGGAACCTGCTTCCTGCTGAACTATGACTGGCATATACTGTAAGATCATTTAATTTCGTTGGGTAGAAATATCGTGGTTTTAGTAAAAAAGACGATTTCGTTGTGACTTGCATTCGTGGATTTTGCTTTTCAGGTAATAAAACAGGGGTCAAAATTAATGTTTTTTGGGATTAAAATTCGTGGTTGAGGTGATCCACGAAATCAACAAAGTTTAATCCCCCACGAAAATTAATGATTTTACAGTAAGTGCCAGAAATAACAAGACAAAATAGTATAGCGTGTCGCTAGTTTGACAGCCAGTATTGTTTAGAAATAATGCATTAAATGATTGTTACAGAGTTAGATATGGATGCAGTATGTACAGCAGCGGGACAATGTCGGTATACTGATGCTCAATGTACAGCTGGTCTATGTAAATGTCAGCTTGCTACCTACGTGGATGATGTCACCGAAGCTTGCCTTCCAAGTAAGTCCTTAATTCAAACTTTAGAATTAGCAGTTTTTTTAATAATTTCTTTGCCTTACATTTATGCTCATAGTAACGTTGGCGTATTTTGTTCTTTTTATATTACAAAGTTACTTTGATATGAATTGTATGGAAGTTTGTAGAATGTCCTCCTCATAATATCATCATTCTCATTCAACCAGCGTATTATTTTTCAATTACATACTCTGGTATAATACTAACAAATCCCAGCGTGGTGAACGAAAATCTCCACCAATCAAATCCATTTCGTTCATTTCCTTACAAGGCAATTGATCAAATTCCGTCACAGGTGTTTTCCAAACATCCTTGTCATTCGTCCAATCAAAATCGACGTTACATGTAGAATATAAATCGACAGTGTTTGAATTTTATTTCCGACTATTAAATTGACGTATGAAAAAAGATATTGTGATATTTTTGCATCGATGATCAGAAGAAGATTTTTACTATCATTGCACAACATAACTGGTTATTTGTATTGAAACTAGCGGTGGTCGTCATGCAAAAACAGAACTTACCTTTGACGTTAGCACTCCATTCAACTCGCCGTTTTTTAAATTTTATTTCCAATAAATATTTTTCGAATCACCGGTAGATCTACATTTTCCATTTGATAACCAATATCAGGTTATTCTCTTATTCTTCATACTTTTTATACGCCGAATTTGATTCTATAGGTTTCAACAAACATCTCAGTATTTAATTTCATTCACCGTTCGCTAATCAAATAATCCTTGTTCACAATTGTGTTTGTTTATAAAAATATTCTCGCGGCTGTTGTAACACGATTTCTGATTGGACGATAGCGGAAATCACGCTAGTGAAGAAATACGAGCTATTTTTAGATTTTCGCACGATAAACCGCTTTGTGTATCAGAGTATAGTCGAGAGACTTGACTATAAACTGATTCATGAGAATGAATATCATGTGATTATTTATTGTTTGTGTTCCAGGATTGGCTTTTAGTGATGGGTGTACATTTGATGACCAGTGTCCATTTGATGGTTTGTGCTCTGCTGGTTTCTGTGCCTGTCCTGCTGACCGATGGGAAGATGATGCCCAATGTAGTCTATGTAAGATAATTTAAAATATATATATCACATGAATTTTCTTGTATCCGGGTTAGTATAACCAGTACGTATAACTTTATACGTAACGAGTGTAGTATAACTTTTAAATGACGTCATTTTATCTCCTAATTGATGTCATTTTGTGCTTAAAATGACGTTGAGTTTAGCGTCGTTTATGTTGCGGAGTCTTTTTTTTTCAGCTGAAAGGTGCGTTTTTTCTGTATTATTAGAGTCCTTTGTTATAAAGAATCTAATACTCGTTGATATAAACTTATATTAAACTCGTTAAGGAAACATTATTAAGCTCGCCAAAGGTTCGCTTAAAAGGTTCACTTAATAAAATTTCCCAAACTCGGTTAATAAAAGTCTATATTAATTTGTGATAGATCCTCTGTGTAATTCAAAAAAATATTGTTTGATTCCAATTCTGCGACACATTGTGCTATGTCATTTATTTAGGATTGGGTAGGCAGGTAGGTCATCTCTGTTTATTTTTTGAAATACTGTTCACTAGTCGGACCTATAAAACAGAAATAGAAAATGAAAGAAACTGACTTGACCTGGGGAGAATTAGAAAAGAAAGTAAAAGATAGAAAAGAGTGGAAAGCTCTAGTCCTTGTCGTATGTGCCTCCTGGTACACCAAGGACTAGGTAGGTAGATAGTTGGACTTACAGTGTAGTTATCACTTATAATTACCTCCCTTTATGGCTAATTATGCACAAAATTCTAACTCCACAGTGTGTCATTCATTACGGAGTGAGCATATAAAGCTCGCTTGAAGCATCCATTTTTGGGGATGTGGATGGCTTGTACTATGTTTGACTCTTGTGTGTGTGGCTAGGCGCTGCCGCTGTAGCTGTGTGGGTTTGGTTTGTGCCCTACTATTTATAACACATTTTAAACACAGAAATGTTTACATTTTTAGTGAAAGCTAACCAGGTAGCATGTGGATCAGCTGATGAGTGTTTGTTTAGTGGTGCTGAATGTGATACTGTATGCCAATGTTCTGTTGATGCGTACGAAGAAGACACGTCATGCATACCTTGTAAGTATACTAAACATATATTTTTATTGGGATTGACTTTATTGTGTTATTTAGCCACCCTTCCCCACCTACCCTGGGCATGTTCGAAGAAATTGGGTGTTGCTTTACATTAAATATAAGGCTTGACATTATCATGTTATTTAGGCCCCCTCCCTGGGGCATGTTCCAAGAAATTGGGGGTTACTTTACCTTAATTCCCTGTCAATGTATTGTTGATACATAAGAAGAAGATATGTCGTACATTCATGCATACTAATAGTATGTAGATAAACATATATGATTGACTTTCTGAGATTGATTTATAATGTCATTTAGACACACTCAGCTTTCAAGAAGGATTGAGAGTTGTTTTTCATTAATTCCCTGTGAGTAAATTGAACCTATTTGGTTCTGAGTTTGACTTGTCATGTTATTTAGTCCAACCCCTAGCTTTCCAGATATGGAGACAGTGTTCCTTTGCATTCATGTGGGTAAATTAAACCCATCTGTTTAATTTTGATATTTACCTTAAAGGGACTGAAATCCACTTTGATAATAAAAACACGATTTGTAGACATTTAAATACAAATTCATAAAAAATTTAACAACTTACATTAAGATCAACAGCGCTATTTATGAAAACTGTCGAACACTCCAACATTAAATTATATATCCTAAAGCATTAGTCACGCAATTGATTTTAGGGGTTGAAAAGGTAATAACTTGACATTATGCAATTATTTTTCTTCTAGATGAAGAAGTGCAGATTCTAATATGATTGTATGATAACTTTTTGATAATTTTTCAAAAATACAAACTGGAGTTGAGTCCCTTTAAAATGTTTTATGGTTTTTTTTGCACCCCACTTCAATAGAAATTCTTACCAAATACCTATTATAATGTTATAAGTTAATGATTTCATATTTTTTTACAGTGGTTGATTTTGGTGGAGGTTGTAGTGGCAGTTACCAGTGTTCCACGCTGCACTCTGAGTGTTTGAACCTGCAATGTGACTGTTCTAATACCACCTTCTATGATCTACAGCTCAACAAATGTAGTGATAGTATGTACTACACTCTTATATTGTTACACTGAAAAATATTAGAGGTTTTTGTGAGGGATTAATTTTCACAAAATCAAAGTATTCGTAAACTTATTATCTGAAAAAAATGCAAATTCTCGTGAGGGATTAATTTTTGCTATAATCGCAAAATCAAATAATTTGTTATATTTTATGTCAGTCATTAGAAAAATTAGAAGTTTTTGCTAGGGTTTCATTTTCGATATATTTATGAAATTGTATGCCTACAATCTTAAACAATGATACTAAAACACAGAAAATAGGACTATTTGAAAATTTAGAAAAGTTGCTAATATTCCACCATGTAATATGTTGAATTAAATGAGCTACCATTGAAATCGGTATTAGAGAAAAAAATTTAATCACACAGGTCCTGGTTTACGATACAGTTTATATCTTTATTAATGTATTAATTTATTAGAAATATCCCACTTATGAGTACCTGGAGTGGTCTTTCCTGCTGATGATACCACCCTGTTATTTAGACTACTTTTAGAAAAGAACCGGTGGTTGTCTTATTAGAGGGGTTCTACTGTATGTCTGTATGTAAGTTTCGTTGCATATTGTAAGAAAATATTTTGGTTTTTCTTTTAGAACTTGGAGACGGGGAAAATTGTACCTCTGATGCAGAATGTAGTTATAATCAATCTATCTGTTTATCGAATCAATGTACATGTCCTGATGGAACGTTTGTCAACAATGCTCAACTGTCATGTGATGAACGTAAGTGATTTTTGTGTGGAGAATTTGACCTGATCCAGACCTTAATGCGTAAATTGAATTGAATTTAAAAATGCCAATTTCCACAAGTAAATCGAACGCTATTGGTTATTTTAGATTTTTGTTTGGTAAACTTCTCCAGCCTCTTCATGATACTCCCCTCTTTTGAAAACATACAACTGGATTTATGAATATAGAAAATATATCAGCTGTCAAATTATGTTAATAAAAATGTCAGGATCGTGCCAAATTCTCTTGGCTGTATCTATATGAACATGTGAAATTGTTTTGATATATCAATCTGTCCTTGTTTACCTCAGAAGCTCCGTGGTTAGTATACACTTGCCATCTAGTCTGTCCTTGTTTACCTTTGAAGCTCCGTGGTTAGTATACACTTGCCAACTAGTCTGTTTACCTTTGAAGTTCCGTGGTTAGTATACACTTGCCATCTAATCGGTCCTTGTTTACCTATGAAGCTCCGTGGTTAGTATACACTTGCCTACTAATATGTCCTTGTTTACCTTTGAAGCTCCATGGTTAGTATACACTTGTCATCTAATCTGTCCTTGTTTACCTTTGAAGCTCCGTGGTTTGTATACACTTGTCATCTAATCTGTCCTTGTTTACCTTTGAAGATCCGTGGTTAGTACACTTGCCATCTAATCTGTCCTTGTTTACCTCGAAGATCTGTGGTTAGTATACACTTGTCATCTAATCTGTCCTTGTTTACCTTTGAAGCTCCGTGGTTAGTATACGCTTGTCATCTAATCTGTCCTTGTTTACCTTTGAAGCTCCGTGGTTAGTATACACTTGTCATCTAATCTGTCCTTGTTTACCTTTGAAGCTCCGTGGTTAGTATACGCTTGTCATCTAATCTGTCCTTGTTTACCTTTGAAGATCTGTGGTTAGTATACACTTGTCATCTAATCTGTCCTTGTTTACCTTTGAAGCTCCGTGGTTAGTATACGCTTGTCATCTAATCTGTCCTTGTTTACCTTTGAAGCTCCGTGGTAAGTATACACTTGCCATCTTATCTGTCCTTGTTTACCTTTGAAGCTCTGTGGTTAGTACACTTGTCATCTAATCTGTCCTTGTTTACCTTTGAAGCTCCGTGGTTAGTACACTTGTCATCTAATCTGTCCTTGTTTACCTTTGAAGCTCCGTGGTTAGTATACACTTGTCATCTAATCTGTCCTTGTTTACCTTTGAAGATCCTTGGTTAGTATACACTTGTGATCTAATCTGTCCTTGTTTACCTTTGAAGCTCCGTGGTTTGTATACACTTGCCATCTAAGCTGTCCTTGTTTACCTTTGAAGCTCCGTGGTTAGTATACACTTGCCATCTAATCTGTCATTGTTTACCTTTGAAGCTCCGTGGTTAGTATACACTTGCCATCTAATCTGTCCTTGTTTACCTTTGAAGCTCCGTGGTTTGTATACACTTGCCATCTTATCTGGCAAGCTGGATGGAGGCACTCATATGCCTGTCATATTTCAGCAGAAAGCTCAATGGCTGATAAAGGCTATACTTTGCATTTAGTAGCAACCTGTCCTTATATAGTTTCACAAATTAGTTTGTTTAAATTTTAAAACTTTCAAAGGGGTGCTTCATTAGCATTTTTACAATTACAAAAATAATCACTAATTGTATACTTAGGATTCTTGAATGAAACTTGAAAGAATTTTTAGCTAAGAAATCCAAGGTGTTTTTATAGAGGATTTCCCCTCTTTGTCTAAAAATAGATCTGATGAAAGACAAACTTGACATTTTCGCTCCTACACATGTATAATTCCCTTTGAACAATAAGGAGAGTGAACCATTCAGCCTGCAAAACAGTTCATATGAGGGTGTATAGTGCTTTGCACATGTTGGTCAATCTGTTTGTTGGTAGGACAGTCGGTAGAACAAATGGTTCAATAACTCAATAACACTTTGCCCTAAATTCTTTAATAAAACTTTACTTGGAGGTTGATACATAAGTACAAACAAGAAAGAAGAAGTGGCTGCGGGGTTGATGACTTTCACTCAGCCACTATGCTTCCGAATTTACTTGGAGGTTGGTCAGCAACATGATTTCTATTGATTTTGAGGACAATAGGTCAAAGGTCAAGGTCACTGTCACCATAACCATTTCTGACTGTTGAGCTGCTGTGAAGGCATACATACATTCTTGCTAATGAGCTGTTTTTAAAGGAAAATAATCGACATAATGTTGCATCAGCAATGAGATGTCTGGATTGATTAAGCTGTTGAAATTTTTTTAAATAAATTTAAATGAATATTCAATAAGTATAAAGTTTATGCTGTGTTTTATTTTGCAGAGGTGATTTATTTAGTTTATAATTTATTTTAGTATAAAATTTAAATTATGTTTTATTTTGCAGAGGTGATTAACGGTGAAGTGTGTGTAGATATATTAGCGTGCAAGTATGATCGGGCTGTTTGTGATGGAACATGTGAATGCCCAGAAATGCTGTATGAAGATGTCATTGCAGAGGCTTGCTTTGATAGTATGTTCATATTATTACCTCTTTTTTTACCTGTTTACCTGTTTTGATGTATATGTGACTTGTTTTGCAGACCATAAAAATTACCCCTAAAAAAATGAAGAAACAAATTTACCTGAAGAAGCCATCTAGGTGAAAAAAATGTTAAATAGGTTATAAATATGATTTGTGTTTTGTGGTTATATCATGAACATGGTTTGTAGAGAGGGAACTATAGAACACATACAAACTGTCAAAAGTAAATTAAAACCAACATGGTTGTTTGGCTACATTACTCAAGATAAACATTACTCATTGTTAATGCCACTTGTAGACGGTTTAAAACTCAACTCATGTTAAAAAATACAAAATTCTGTGTGTTTTTTCAAATTTGTATCTCAACATGCCTTCACAGTGAATATCTCCCAGATAGCTGGTTAGATGTTTCAATCCATTCATGGTTTTCATGATTATATAATACTGTAGAATCATTTAATTTCGATGGGACAAAATTTCGTTGTTTTGGTGGAAAAAAACCATTTCGATGGTATGTTAATTCATGAATTTTGCATTTATTCATAAATTTCAGGAAATAAATTCAAGGATCAAAATTATTGTTCGATGGGATTTGATTTTGTTGTTAAAGGTGAACCACAAAATCCACGAAATTTAATCCCCCATGAAAATTAATGATTTTACAGAGAAAGCCAATGGTGCATCATGTAATGTGGATGATGAGTGTGCTGTTTTAGATGCATATTGTGATACTGTATGTATGTGTAGTCCTACTGACTTCCTTGATGAAACAGATCTTGTTGTAGGACCACAGTGTATCCCCAGTATGTATAGTTTTATATCATTGCTCCTTCGTGCCTGAAAATATTATTGTCATCAATTGTACAAATTGTTTTAGTGTTTAAAAGAAAATGTGTAGATTATGTCTATTATATTGCAAATAGTAAGTTACTACAAAAACTTATGACTATAAATTTCACTAATAGACAAAGGGAAACAACTCATTCAACCTTGTTGACCAAAGCCTAATATATTGATTACTTTTTTGGCTTGTTACGGAAACTGTTTAGATAACTTTGCTGAAATTTCAACGGATTTTATAATCATAGTTTGTATTTAATGTTTGATATTTTTAAAATCATTTTATATAAAAAAATGCATGGAAAGCTACATAAGTAAAGTAGTTCTTTTTCATTAATCCTGACTTTAAGTTGGGGGGGGGGGGTCTATAGCATTTGTGCTGTTCGTTCCTTCATCTGTATGTAACACAAATCTTGTGTGTTAAACTCCTCACAAACCCATGAGTGGAATTTCTTTAATTAATCCTGTAGACTGTAAGACTGTATCTATAGTTAGGGGGGGGGGGGGGGGGGTATATAGCATTGGTACTAGCTGTCTGTTTGTTCGTCTGTACATAACACAAATCTTGTGTGTTTAACTCCTCACAAACCATTGGGTGGAATTTCTTCAAACTTTTACAGATTAACAACAACCTGAATGTGCAGTTTACTGTATAGGATGGGTCAATTTTTACCAATTTTTACTTTTCTATATACCGAATGGGGCACCCATAGCCATACATGCCGGATCTCCTGCATCATGTGTGAGTCTTCCACATATGCGACTTTACTCCTGCATGATCTAAGGCAAATTTATCAAATCTCGCACATTTCTTTGAAAACTGGAACCTAATAAAAAAAAAATAATTATGAAAATATTGACAAATATTAGTTTGAATTGCTTCATGGAGCTTGTATGGTATTGTCTTACAAGTTAAATTAGTGAAAAGTGCATACAAACTTAATTTATTGAAGTTTAAAGTTTGAGCATAGAAAATCTCCTGCATTTCCAACACTAATCTCACAAAGGGGTCAGCAAAACTTGGCATGTGTGCCCGTGTCCCATGGTCACATTTCTAGTTACATTATATGATATTGTTACAGAATTTGAGCAAGGTGAAAACTGTACAACATCAGAACAATGTAGACTGAATCATGCTATATGTAGTATGGAGGACCTCTGTGACTGTGATGACTCCATGTTTGAATTCCTGGATGCTTGTGTGGACAGTAAGTTATTATTTCTCTATCTCTGACATCTTATATCGAACCCAACCTCGGACATCACTCCATTACTTTTATCTCTGACATCTGATATCGAACCCAACCTCGGACATCACTCCATTACTTTTATCTCTGACATCTTATATCAAACCCAACCTCGGACATCACTCCATTACTTTTATCTCTGACATATGATATCGAACCTAACCTTGGACATCCCTCCATTACTTTTATCTCTGACATCTGATATTGAACCCAACCTCGGACATCACTCCATTACTTTTATCTCTGACATCTTATATCAAACCCAACCTCGGACATCCCTCTATTACTTTTATCTCTGACATATGATATCGAACCTAACCTTGGACATCCCTCCATTACTTTTGTCTCTGTCATCTGATATCGAACCCAACCTCGGACATCACCCATTCTTTGTCATCTGATATTGAACCTAACCTCGGACATCACCCATTCTCTGTCATCTGATATGGAACCCAACCTCGGACATCACCCATTCTCTGTCATCTGATATCGAACTCAACCTCGGACATCACCCATTCTCAGACATCTGATATCGAACCCAACCTCGGACATCACCCATTCTCAGACATCTGATATCCAACCCAACCTCGGACATCACTCCATTACTTTTATCTCTGACTCTGATATTGAACCCAACCTCGGACATTGCTCCTGCACTGTTTGACAGTGAAAGCAATGTAGGGATGTGTACTGATGGTTTCCAAAACAGACTAGCATCTTATTCATAGCATAGTTATTAAGTTATTTCAGTAACACAAGTTCTTGATCTATACATGTATATGGTCATGAAACATCAGAGGATTTATGTTCATAAGCATTTAATTAATTTCTGCAAATTAGTGAGGTTTTGTCTTTGTGTGAAACCATTTTCAGAAGAGTTAAGATATATGTTCGAAATTCTGGTTTGCTGTTCAAGTGATTCATCAGTTAGTAAAGTGGAAATATTGACAAAATTTGCAAATTAATACTTCCAGCTTATTTGTTTGAAATGAACTTTTGCTAACTTAATTTTCAATCCAATATAATACTATTAATTTATACAGTTACTGTACAAAATTCTTATAACTTTGTTATATGTTCATGCTTGAAGGTCTGGGTCAGATTATAATCATTGCACACATATTTATACTTCGATATGCCCACTAACTCCATTCAAAATGTGTACATTATTTTTGTAAGCAGACTTTATTGTGCGACATTTACTATAGTTTTGTAAGGACGAATAACAAATTATTGTCGCTTTCGCCTAAGACAATTTCTTGTTTGTCCTTACAAAACTATCCTATAACACTTGTAAGAGGACACTTTTGATAAAAAAATAGTACTGTATCTATTATATATTACAGAGAGTCTGAACGGTGAATCATGTAACAGTGCTGATGAATGTTTGGTATTGAACGCAACATGTTCAGCTAACATCTGTGGTTGCTCTGACGATGATTTCATTGAAGGAAATGAATGCAAAGCCAGTATGTATATTTATAAATAGTTGCCTTTATACTATGACGAATTGAACATTTTATGTTTTACTGCTATTTGTATACATGCCTTTGACTGAGACAGTCATAAGTTTTTGTTCATAGGGTTTTCCCTGCCACATTGACCAATGACCTGTAATTTGTGTCTGCCTTCAGCTGAGACAGTCTTAAGTTCATGGTCCTTTGGCTTTCCCTCTCCAATTGGCAAATGACCTCAGATTTCAAAGAGCAATAAGAAGATACCCTAGCCCTATCCAAATGTACTCATTGGTACTCAGTCTATAGCACAAGTTTGCCTAAGATATATAGTTACCTCGGGGTTTCCAAACAGTTCATCTCTAAGTTGGTTAAGAATCACTGAAAAGCATTTCAGATATGACCCAAGTGTCCAGGCCGAGATTCGAACCAGTGACCTTTCAACCTGTTGTTATGAGAATTATTAGTTTCTAGTTGACATTCAATTAAAATATCAAATAAATAACTTAAACATCAATATACATTACAACCTCTCCATAGTGGCCATCTGTCAAGCAACAACCTCTCTTTAACAAACCTTCAGAATTCCTTAAGCTGATATTTACTATGATTTAAACCTCTGTAGAGCAACAACCTCTATACCACGGCTAATATTTGCAGTTCCTGTAACTAAACATGTACTTGATTACAGAACTAGTGAACGGTGGAGCATGTTTGAGTGACAGTTATTGTTGGTACGAGAATGCAGCATGTATTGATGAAATATGTGATTGTCCGGACGGTCTACTGTTAGATGGTACAACATGTACTTCCAGTAAGTATATATATAGTACCTGTAACAGGGGGAGAATAATGTGCAGCCAGACCGGGACTAGAACACGGGACCCTTCGATCACAGGGCAATGTTTTACTGACTAAGCGTCCCTGCTGCCTGCCCTGCGTTCAAGGAGAAATAATGTGATGAAATTACCAGTTACAAAACATTAAGAAAACATTATGTAAAATCCATCATGTTATTTTACCTTGAACGCAGAGATATTTTTTCTTCTATTAGTAAACAGGTTCCAACTTTGGCTATACCCATCATATAATAACTAGCATTATATCATATTGTTTCTATGGTGATTGAATTTTATATGGTCTTACTTGAAATTGGTTTCATATGTTTGAGCACTTTGTTCAAATTGTTGCAACTTCCATTTGGGAAGAAGGTACTAGTCGATTAGTGAAATATTTTATTAAAAATTCATCAAAAATACACAAATAATGTTTTGATAATTGATCATTCTTTTCTGTGTATATGAATCACAATGTGTTTGAATTGTTTATTCCAACATCCAATCCCCCCCTAAAAAAGAGTTTTCCCAAACTTTGGGAAAAAAGCCTCACTTAAGTTAATGTTTTTTAGGCATGTACAATGTTTATCGTCTTGTTTGCATACAGTAACAATATGTACAATTTATCATGTAATATAGATATTTAAACAATGGTTATGAAATTGAAACAAATTGAACACATGTTTTACATACGTGGGCCCATCAATAATTTCGTGAACTAATTCCACAGTTTCATAACGCTTTGACATAGCTTATTGAAAGTTTGCATGGTCAAAGATAATTTATTCTCCAATTAATTCAGCATGACAAATGATTGCTGACGTCACGATTTTTGACGTCATAGCAACATTCGAACGTCATGTCATGGGCGTTCGTAATAAAAATGGCGTCGTCTAGTACGACCGAGTAACGTTCTGTGTCAATGATTTATACATTACTCAGGAAATATTTCTTCTACCCTCATGATAATTTGCATGCAGTTTATAGGGACTGTTGGCAATCGAATAGTGCATTTTCAATGTTGAAGAATTGCTTTAAAGGCAATAGAGGAGCATGAAAAGATGATAAGCATATTCGCCGGCAATTTTCCATTACAATTGGCGGTCGGTAAAGTGTATTGAACATAATATTTTGCGGCATACATGGAATAACTTGTAATTAATATGTTGCTTCGAAAGCCTACAGTTATTAGAAACTTTTGCAGCAATAATTAAATTTCAGTTGCTATCGGTTATGAAAAGAACGCACATACAACTTCAAATGTATCAGATTCTGTTATACCATGATAATTTGCCAACCCACAGCATCAGCGTTGTTTCAGACACAATCTAGGACCTGGATATATAACTGTTACCGCACCCATCATATAACCTAGCATAGGACATTAGCTACTTCTGGCCATTTTCAAAAACTCAAAACTTGGCAGCATGGTTAGAAATACAAGCATCAAGAGGAGTTGGGTGCGTCGTAAATAGAAATTTGCGGGAGATGTCACGTGACGGCATGTAGCACGTGACCCGGTTATGGGTCGAGCGATGGAATAGATGAAAACTGTGCACGGGGTGTTACTTTAAAAAGGACTAGAGTCTAATAGTGTGCTAGGCTATTTATATTCGCAACATAAAATTAGTTCACGAAATTATTGATGGGCCCTCGTATATTTCATTGATTGATATCGGAGGGACAATATAACTCACCACATGTTTATATAAATATCATATAATATGAATACTTTCTCGCCATTTATCACCATGCTATTTAATCAGTTGTATTATTGTTGTTTTGTAAAAAGTCCTTTTCAGGACTAAATATGCAAATAAAATCTATTCTATTCTATTATATAAACTTGTGTATTTTTAACGTATGTTTTACATATATTTCAGTGATTGATATTGGTGGACAATGTGTAGATGAAACATGGTGTTCTACGACCAATGCTCTATGTACCGGTACACCAACTACATGTAAATGTGACTTTGACCACTACCATGACTTGGATACAAATATATGTACAACCAGTAGGTGGATTTAGTTCATTATTCATGTAGATTACTGTTTGCCCAGATTTAGGGGTCCTACAGATCCAGAACCATCAGAAAATCCTGATTGCCAGAAAGAATTTTTTTTCTGCTGAAATTACCATGATGTGATAAAATTTTAAACATTTTGACTAAATAATGATCATTTTAAAAATCATTAAACATTTAAACACTGTTTGACAACAGAAATTTGGTAAAGGATCGAATGAGTGCTAATAGCTCCCAAAAATAGGCTTGTATCTTACTTTCAGCATTTGCCATTTTGTCTCTGCAGTACCTGAGGACAGGCGTGTTTGTGCTAGTTAGCTTCTAAAAATCATTTGTTTTGGTCTTGATGTTAGTAGAACAACCTGTATCTTCTTTGACAACCTGTATCTTCTTTGACAACCTGTATCTCCTTTGACAACCTGTATCTTCTTTGACAACCTGTATCTTCTTTGACAACCTGTATCTTCTTTGACAACCTGTAACTTCTTTGACAACCTGTATCTTCTTTGACAACCTGTATCTTCTTTGACAACCTGTATCTTCTTTGACAACCTGTATCTTCTTTGACAACCTGTATCTTCTTTGACAACCTGTATCTTCTTTGACAACCTGTAACTTCTTTGACAACCTGTATCTTCTTTGACAACCTGTATCTTCTTTGACAACCTGTATCTTCTTTGACAACCTGTATCTTCTTTGACAACCTGTAACTTCTTTGACAACCTGTAACTTCCTTGACAACATGTATCTTCTTTGACAACATGTAACTTCTTTGACTTTTGACATTTTCCCTGGCAACTGTGACCTTGAACTTAAATGATAATTTAATTATCTCCATGAGGGCATATATTGATGCTTTACCAACATATCTTGTCTATTCAATTACAGAGCTGGCGTATGGTGCATTGGGCTGTGTGAACAGTTCCATACAGTGTATGACAGGAGAGGCTGTATGTTCTGATTCCGGTACATGTACCTGTGGTGAAGACTTCTTCCTCAGCCATGCATCTTGTATGCACAGTAAGTAGATACAACTATTTACTCCTCAGCCATGTAGATATCGCTGGCTTAGAATGAGAAGGTCGTAACTACTACTTACAGCCTTATAAGACTCATACATATTTGGAATCTGCTTCACAAGGCGCTTCTGATCAGCTTATTTTCATGAAAATTGTTATGTTGACCCAAATGAAGCTTTAAAAACTTGTTTTTCCATAGGTGAAGAGTAAATTACAGACAGTTTTCTCTTGTTGTCTCAATATAACGATTTTGTAGTTACGACCTTTGTATTCTAAGCCAGCAATATGGTGAATTTTTGCTCTTAAAATTTAAGCTGAAGTGTCAAGTTTACTTTTGGATTACTTGTAGTACAAACCTTCTCAAATTATTTTGAGATTTAAGAGTCGGGAGTTATTTTGACCATTTGCTTTTAGAGGTTAGTTTAACTTTAAGCTCTTTTGTAATAAGCTGATTTTGAATTAAATTTAAATTGTAAGCTGCTATATTTTCTGTGAATAACATGATTGGCTTTTTCATTGTTCTGGTCCAGTTATGTTTACTTCAATTTTTTTTTGCCATTTTGGTGAAAAAAGGGATACATTTTGTAATTTTTCATTATTTCAGGAAAACCTATTGGACAATTATGCAGCGATGTATCAGAATGTATCACAGGTGGCGCTATGTGTAACGTATCGTGTAAATGTCCGACTGGAATGTATGACGCAGGAACTGATTGTGAAGCTCGTGAGTTCTCGTGCTTTGTTATATGGATTTTGCAGTATTTCAAAAAATTTCTTTATGTAGCCCTATTATTGAGATGGTTGAATAAATATGCATCAGTCAACATTATGCCCACCCGGGCAATTTTTTATGTTTAAATCCCCATTCTAGAGAAATGCTTACTGTCTAAATTCCCGGGAATGGGACACATAATCACGTTGCAATTTAATACCACCTATCTGGAAGATTGTTCTGTCTTATTCCCCTTGTATCCCCGCCGCTCCCCCGGGCAGGCATAATATTGACTGGTTCATTATCATACTGCAAGAACTTTTAATCATTTAGTACTAACATAATACCTAGACAGTTTACACTTGTATTATGTATTGAAATGTAGAATTGGATTTTATGAGATATTTTTAAGAAATGGACTAAAGGGTTTTCGACAGGAACTTAATGGAATAGGTCTACCTACACTTCAGACATGAATTTATGATTTCCTAGTTATAAATGTAATGTATGATTATATTTTGCAGAGGTTGATTTCGGAGCAACCTGTACTATGTAATGTATGATTATATTTTGCAGAGGTTGATTTCGGCGCAAACTGTACTATGTAATGTATGATTATATTTTGCAGAGGTTGATTTCGGATCTAGCTGTACTATGGACAAACAGTGTAGAACAACTAGTGCCCGATGTTCCACGACATGTGGATGTATGGACAACTATATACATAATACAAACTCTGATCAATGTGTCATCAGTAAGTATGGATCTATATATGAATCATATATATGTCAATTTGCCTTGATAGCTTAGTGGTAGAGTGTCCTCTTTGTGTGCAGCAGCATCATCATCATTTTTGTGCAATCACAGTCCAGGGCATACAGTTTGTGTGCAATCACAGTCCAGGGCATACAGTTTGTTTGTTTTTATAATGAAGTAATTTTAAAAAATGCCTTGGGACTTATTATCACGTTTATGAATAACATGATCTTTCATATGAGAACTAATGACGGAGCAATGTTCTTTAACATGTGTGATAACAAAGCTTGACGTAACCAGATTTTCTGCGCCAGATGCTCGCTAGATAACTTTGTTTTCTAAACTTGTTTAAGAAATGTTGATCTCCAAAGACAACGCATGACAGATCCTATATATCTCCATACTAAGTAATTTAATGGTATCAATGTAACCCTGGCCCAAAGTCTTTTAGGAGGTTTTGCTTGTGTTAACCATTTATTTCTATTTTTCTTGCAGAGAAGTCGTACAATGAGAGTTGTTCTAACATTGTGGATGAATGTATCACTGAGAATGCTGAATGTAATACTGTAACTAGTACATGTTTATGTCCCGACGGTACCATCCTAGCTGACACAATATGTAACCCATGTAAGTCTGTATTTCATTCTTGTTTAAACTTGGTAAACAATTGAATGTATTACTGTAACTAGTACATGTTTATGTCCCGACGGTACCATCCTAGCTGACACAATATGTAACCCATGTAAGTCTGTATTTCATTCTTGTTTAAACTTGGTAAACAATTGAATGTATTACTGTAACTAGTACATGTTTATGTCCCGACGGTACCATCCTAGCTGACACAATATGTAACCCATGTAAGTCTGTATTTCATTCTTGTTTAAACTTGGTAAACAATTGAATGTATTACTGTAACTAGTACATGTTTATGTCCCGACGGTACCATCCTAGCTGACACTATATGTAACCCATGTAAGTCTGTATTTCATTCTTGTTTAAACTTGGTAAACAATTGAATGTATTACTGTAACTAGTACATGTTTATGTCCCGACGGTACCATCCTAGCTGACACTATATGTAACCCATGTAAGTCTGTATTTCATTCTTGTTTAAACTTGGTAAACAATTGAATGTATTACTGTAACTAGTACATGTTTATGTCCCGACGGTACCATCCTAGCTGACACTATATGTAACCCATGTAAGTATTCATTTCATTCTTGTTTATACTTGGTAAACAATTAAACTTGATATAAATTGTCCTAGTGTAAAAACCCTAGTTCATTTTAAATAGAAAAGCCTCACCCTTGGGTACAGAGTTTCAACTGGCGATCCAACTTTGAGAAGTAGTCTGTCAGATCATGTGGTGTTTTGACTGATATAGCAAGTCACATGATCAGTTGACGTGATATCACAAAATTTATCAGGCACCATATAATTGGGCTGATTTTGCCAAAAGTGACTGGATAATATAAATTATCATACACTGTAGTTTATAAATTATCTTAGTAAATAAATTATTGTTTAACTTGTAGTGAAAGCAATCAATGAAAGTTGTACTGAGACTGAGGAGTGTGAGATAGAGGGTTCAACATGTGATGATGTCTGTACATGTCCTCCGGGAACATACTATAATATACTCTGTCTGCCACGTAAGTTGTACATGTCCCCCGGGAACATACTATAATATACTCTGTCTACCACGTAAGTTGCACATGTCCTCCGGGAACATACTATAATATACTCTGTCTACCACGTAAGTTGTACATGTCCCCGGGCTATAATATACTCTGTGTGCCACGTAAGTTGTACACGTCCTCCGGGAACATACTATAATATACTCTGTCTGCCACGTAAGTTGTACATGTCCCCCGGGAACATACTATAATATACTCTGTCTACCATGTAAGTTGTACATGTCCTCCGGGAACATACTATAATATACTCTGTCTACCACGTAAGTTGTACATGTCCTCCGGGAACATACTATAATATACTCTGTCTGCCACGTAAGTTGTACATGTCCCCCGGGAACATACTATAATATACTCTGTCTTCCACGTAAGTTGTACATGTCCCCCGGGAACATACTATAATATACTCTGTCTACCACGTAAGTTGTACATGTCCTCCGGGAACATACTATAATATACTCTGTCTACCACGTAAGTTGTACATGTCCCCGGGCTATAATATACTCTGTCTGCCACGTAAGTTGTACATGTCCTCCGGGAACATACTATAATATACTCTGTCTACCACGTAAGTTGTACATGTCCCCGGGCTATAATATACTCTGTCTGCCACGTAAGTTGTACATGTCCCCCGGGAACATGCTATAATATACTCTGTCTACCACGTAAGTTGTACATGTCCCCCGGGAACATACTATAATATACTCTGTCTACCACGTAAGTTGTACATGTCCCCCGGGAACATACTATAATATACTCTGTCTGCCACGTAAGTTGTACATGTCCCCCGGGAACATACTATAATATACTCTGTCTGCCACGTAAGTTGTACATGTCCCCAGGGAACATACTATAATATACTCTGTCTGCCACGTAAGTTGTACATGTCCCCCGGGAACATACTAAAATTTACTCTGTCTACCACGTAAGTTGTACATGTCCCCCGGGAACATACTATAATATACTCTGTCTACCACGTAAGTTGTACATGTCCCCCGGGAACATACTATAATATACTCTGTCTACCACGTAAGTTGCACATGTCCTCCGGGAACATACTATAATATACTCTGTCTACCACGTAAGTTGCACATGTCCCCCGGGACATACTATAATATACTCTGTCTACCACGTAAGTTGCACATGTCCCCCAGGAACATGCTATAATATACTCTGTCTACCACGTAAGTTGTACATGTCCCCCGGGAACATACTATAATATACTCTGTCTGCCACGTAAGTTGCACATGTCCCCCGGGAACATACTATAATATACTCTGTCTGCCACGTAAGTTGCACATGTCCCCCGGGAACATACTATAATATACTCTGTCTACCACATAAGTTGTACATGTCCCCCGGGAACATACTATAATATACTCTGTCTGCCACGTAAGTTGTACATGTCCTCCGGGAACATACTATAATATACTCTGTCTACCACGTAAGTTGTACATGTCCTCCGGGAACATACTATAATATACTCTGTCTGCCACATAAGTTGTACATGTCCCCCGGGAACATACTATAATACACTCTGTCTGCCACGTAAGTTGTACATGTCCCCCGGGAACATACTATAATACACTCTGTCTACCACGTAAGTTGTACATGTCCTCCGGGAACATACTATAATACACTCTGTCTACCACGTAAGTTGTACATGTCCCCCGGGAACATACTATAATATACTCTGTCTACCACGTAAGTTGTACATGTCCCCCGGGAACATACTATAATATACTCTGTCTACCTCATAAGTTGTACATGTCCTCCGGGAACATACTATAATATACTCTGTCTACCACGTAAGTTGTACATGTCCTCCGGGAACATACTATAAAATACTCTGTCGTCCACGTAAGTTGATTGCAGTCAGATTTTTTCGCTTATACATTCATTTATCAGATCTAACCGATTAGTTTGAATGATAACAGCTTTTGTAATAGAACTTTTATTACATGACTTTCCTTGTATCAGGTTAAGTATAACAATTTTAAAACAATGTATACTTTTATACTAAATGATGTCACTAAGCCTCCTAGTAAATGACTCCAATTTATCCCAAAATTGATGTTATTTTGCCATGGTTGATGTGACGCAGCAGCAGACCTTTCTCAGTAGTCAAAACTTGGCCTCAATTAACTAGATCAAACATGAAGAAAATATTAAAGATGAAAAAGGTCTTGCTAATGTCCTAAAACTACTTGAACACCCCTCATAGAATGGTTAAAACTAATCATGTGATTATGATTTTTTTACAGAAATCAACAATGGAGAATCTTGTGACGATCCTATGGAGTGTTTGTTTAATGGTGCTGGTTGCAATGACAACCTATGTGCATGTCCTGACAATACTCATGAATCAGGAACTTCCTGTCTCCCAGGTAATTTGTTTTTGTTGCTTAGCAACAGTTGCTGGCTATCAGACTGTTTGATTATTCCCTGTTCCTCAACAATTGTTCAGTTATTTTTCGTCAAGCTTAGTTTGAAGAACCAAGAATGCTGCTGGAACTAGCTTATATGCCATACTGATAACCAATACTGCCGTTCAACATACTTCCAAAGTATCTCGGTGTGGGATGTAGAATAAATGAAAGCATGCAATTTTATCATTTTTATACCCCAATATGGAGGTTAATTAAATATCAAATCAGCGGAAACTTTGATCTATATTTTGAGATGGTGTGACTATTGAAGTGGTTTATACATGATATTTGACTATAAAAACTTTGCTTGATTTATTTGTAGACATACTGTATGGTGGTATATGCATGAATGACTTGGAATGTGGAACTGATCATTGTATATCTAACCTCTGTGGATGTCCAGATACACACTATTACGATAATACCACTCAACTTTGCTTTACTTGTAAGTTGCTTATTGTTTATATGTTAACAAATGCACAAATCCCCTATTATTTCACTAAATGTTTTGAATTTACCCAAGTTACATTAATTATTGGTACATATCTGTCTCAGTCATGATATGAGCATTAAATTATTTGTGTATATTTGGGTCTGTGGCCTAAAATATCAATTAATACAATTGGAATTGGTTAATTTGGATGCCATGTTTGACTACAATCTCTGTTACTATTTATAGACCTATGCTACTATTTATAGACCAGTTACTACTTATAGACCTCTGTTACTATTTATAGACCTCTGTTACTATTTATAGACAAGGGTTATGGTGATGTTTGTGATACGAAGTCACAATGTGGAACACCACATGCAGAATGTTCCGGAACATGTATCTGTGCTGCTGATTGGTTCTTATCTAACGATGTTTGCATGGAGAGTAAGTATACACATAATTATACTTAAATGTAATTTAAAAGGGAGTTAGATGCATAAACAAGGAATTTATTAATTCTAGTAGTTATAAGTATGGGACATAAGATTACTGTAAACCTAGAAACTTTCGCGGCTACAAACTTTCGCATTTTGCCGATCGTCGGCATATTCACGGCTACAAACTTTCGCGTTTTTAAGTCTCCTGCGAACTCCGCGACAACTAAGTCGCACAGTGACAAAATTATTGATATTATAACCTGTCGCATATATTGCTCGTTTCGTGTATAATTGCTTCTTAATTATAGTTCTCACCTTTGTTAAACCCTCTCAAACTCTTCTTGATGCAGATAATTACCTATTGTATTGTTTACAAAAACATGCAAACTACGCTGGTCATGTTTTCACAGTTTTATACTATCAGTCCTTCAGTATTATGTCATAATACACAACGTTATTTATACACCATGTACCTAGTATATTGAGTTTATTATATGCTTTCAATGGATTATGGGGATTTTCAGTGAAAATAACAATGACTAACATTTTTGATAATTCACTGTTTTTGACAGAACTACTTTCTTCAATGAAAAAATAAATTACCTCCCTGTATTGTTTGTTTAGTTACATATTTTCCTCCTTGATTATGTTTGCTTCTTGACAGCTGTCAAAAATGGAGTATTTTGCTGAATATGATACCAATGGCTTTGAATTTGAAGCCTTTTTGGCATTTATTCGAGCCTCATTCACAGGTAACTGTATCATTGAAAACGAAAAAAAGACAAACAAAATTTATTTTTTTAATTAATATTTTTGTACTGTATACGTAAAGAAAAAGAAAAATATAAATTTTCAAAAAAAAAAATTCCCGAAAATTCGTTTTTTTTTTCGTTTTTACGAAACTATGGGCACTGCACCTGTGTGACTACATTTTTGTAAGGAATAAAATGAACCTAGATCTACTGCAAATCGAGAACCTCAACAAGTGACAGTCAGGTGAAAGAGCCACTATTTATGTAAGTGCTTTCCTAGAAGGGCCTTTAGAAAGAGGATAGATCCTTCTTATAAACTTCAATTTATTGGAGAGTTGGGAGGCTTATTCTGTTCTGACATGCCAAGGTCTCAGAATGAAATCTATTGTTCCGTATTTAAAAGGCGAATCTGAAAATCTGAACGAGCTTTGAGCAATTCAAATAAAAGCAATAAACACAAACCTACAATTTACCGAAGCATATAGAATCCACTGCCTGTAAATGATCATACTAAATGCATTTTGAGATTCAAAATCGCATCTCGTCAAAAAAATCAACATGTCGTCCTCGTTTTTCGATGTTGTGATGACATCAAAACACATGATAAAGTCACTCTGTACGCCGATTCCCGTTTTTAACTGTCAGTACGAGTATTTCCCCTTACTAATCAGACTGGCGACATAGAAAAAATAAGTCTATGACGTGATAATCATTAAAAATTCCCGGCATCATGACTTGAATTCACAATGGTGGATGACAAAACTGTTTGTTGACAATGAAATTACTCCGCGATCAAATTTAATAAATGCCTGTTATTTCGCTTTCAATAAAACATAAAAATAATTTTGTGTTCGTCAAATATTATATTTGTTTTATTTATAAACTTTACACGTATCTTGTTTTATGTTTTGCAGAAAAATACTACAGCAAATAGTTGCACTACTTTCAGTGGAACTTCTGTTAAAAAAAGTGAATAGGTTGAACTGAATTTGGGGCGACCCACGGGGTGAGGTTCGAAGAGGGAATTGTTAAATATCCCGGTGTCGGGATGATGCTGGTTTACCCGGTGTCGGGATAATGCTGGTTTACCCGGTGTCGGGATGATGCTGGTTTACCCGGTGTCGGGATGATGTATCTGGATAGTCTCTCAGTATCTACATGTATACCGGTAGTTAGTACCAGATAATGCTGGTTTACCCGGTGTCGGGATGATGCTGGTTTACCCGTTGTCGGGATGATGCTGGTTTACCTGGTGTCGGGATGATGCTGGTTTACCCGGTGTCGGGATGATGCTGGTTTACCCGGTGTCGGGATGATGCTGGTTTACCTGGTGTCAGGATGATGCTGGTTTACCCGGTGTCGGGATAATGCTGGTTTACCCGGTGTCGGGATGATGCTGGTTTACCCGGTGCCGGGATGATGTATCTGGATAGTCTCCAGTCCATATAACATATAATGCAAGTCACATGGTCAGGCAACCTGATAAAGCAACATTTATCAAGCACCCTATTGTCTGGTTGATTTTGTCAGGAAGTGACTGGATAAATAACATTTACTGTAATACTGTTGACAAAATTGGTTTCAAAATACAGTCCACTCTCGTTATCTCGACTTCTCTTGAGTCGATATTCTCGATGTGTCAATATCAAATGAAAGTCCCAACTTTTTTCCTTCATTATCTATATAAACTAGCTCCGTTTAACTCGATTTTCATTGAATCGATATTTTCGCTAAGTCGATATAAATCCAAAGTCCCGATATCGATTTTTAGTACAATAAGTCGATGTTTATCTCGATATGATATTTAACCAAAGTTTTTCACACCTTCGCTCGATACCGTTGATATAATTAGCATTGTATAATGGTCATGTAAAATGTTGTATAAACATGTCATAATTGTTTGTATCCGCTTTGGTGATCAATGACAGCGTGTGAAAACTTAACAACCTTTACTTTAAAACATCCAAGCTCGCATAGAATTATGGCTTTTCTTTGTCAAACATGTCAGAAATAAGTGAGCTATCGTGGGTTTAAATAACTTCGACTCTAAAGATCGACACTCAAATTGAGAAATATATACTGATAGATACATAGATCGAACAAAAACCAGAAAATACAACAAGTGAATGCACTCAAAAAGAACAAAATGGTGTAAAAGCAGGAGGGCTAATAATTATTTTAATAATAAACATAAAAAATAATGTTCATCTGTTCACTATCAATACAACCAAACACATCAAGTAACTATCACGATTTGTAGTTATCATGACACCGTCGTAGAAAACGAAAGTAAAACAGTTTTAATGTACTGGTAAATATGATCGATCTTTTGTCGATTTTTATCTCGATTTTTCGTTGTGTCGATATAATTTTCTCAGTCCGAAAAACATCGAGATAACGAGAGTGGACTGTATAAATATAATTTTTTTTTTCTTTTTTTTTTTTTTTTACTAAAAAATGGAACTTTTTTACTCATCTTGGCACATAAAAAAGAATAAAAAATTGTTTCACATGTTTCCAGTTATATGTAACTTTTCTATTTGATTACAGAAATAGGAGATGGCGAGTCTTGTTTCTCTGATGAGCAATGTAACTATACCAAAGCTATCTGCAGTGATGCCGGACAATGTACATGCCCTGATGATAGCTACGTCAACAATGTAGACAGAACATGTGACCTAAGTAAGTTCTTTATCTATAGTCCAGATAATGTTTTGGCTTCGCACGCTACATAGAGCTATTTTGAATCGTAGTGCTCGATAGCACCTTGCTAATGCAACGGCCTCCAGTTGCCTATCAATACACTTAAATTCAATTTAAATGGTAAATTAGAATCACATGGTCTAATGGATTAGCTTGAAAACCTTCAACAAGTATCTTTGTCAAACATCCGATCCGGTCAATGTTTGTAAGCATCACATTATCCTGGATGCACTGTATTTCTAATGGTGGTTTTGTTATAATATTATTTCAGAGAAAGACAATGATGAGTTTTGTGACAGTGAACAAGAATGTGCGGCGCTCGGAGCTGAGTGTGACTTTGTTTGTCAGTGTCCGGATACCACTTACGAGGATATCAATGGAACAGTTTGTTCACCGAGTGAGTATCATCCTACTACCTGACTAGTCCCACCCCCAACCCCCCCCAACCCCCTTAGCAAGTTCCAAATATACTCAAAATATATATTATCTTATTATAAGACCCAGGTATTTAAGCATTTATTTAACATCATTGGTGGTCTGATATTGTGTTTACTTCATGAGAAGAAAATTCGGGACCCAAGAAATCATCTGATTTTATGCAGATTCCGTTTTTTAGAAAGTCCCGTTTTACGCGGATTCTGATTTGCAGAGAGTTCTGTTTTGAGGGATTTTACTGGGAAGGACTCATGACCACTTTTCTTGTGTTTAGTAACATAATTGTTTGAACCAAATTCATCGTTTTTGTAGGAAAATTATAAAAATAAATTCTTTGACAATTTTATTACAGAGAAACTAAATAATGTGGCTTGTGAGACCGAAGACGAATGCCTTATACCTGGAGCTGAGTGTAATGTTGAATGTCTGTGTCCGACTACCATGTTCCTGTATGACAACGCTTGTATTGACCGTAAGTTTGTCTCTCTTATTTTTTCTTTCCTAATAATGTTGCTTTTTGCAATGACCCAAGTTCACCCACAGGGAACTGAATCATTGATAACAAAAAAGATAGAAAAATATAAATTTTACAATTTTTAAAAAAAAATTGTTTTAGTCTTTATCAATGATACAGTTACCTGTGAGTTTGCCAGTCATGATTCCAACCTTGCAACTCTCAATCTATGTCAGCTTTACCCACGTGACCACTGAGAATCCTATTCAGTTACTTTAAATCTTTAGAGAAGACTGTTCTTTGGTATGAGAAACACAATAGGCAATTTCGGAAATAGTCAAGGGAATTAGGCAATTTTTCAAAAGTCAGGGTATTCTTGATCATGAAAAAGAGGGGAAGCCACACTTTAGTCAGGAAAAATTCTGTGTCCAGGCTAATAGTGGGCACCCTGAAATGTACATTGTTGTTTGTTTTCTGTTGACTGATACAGTTGTGTGTAGTCAATTTTTTTTCCTGCCGGATCAGCCTCTAACTTTGAGGGATGAATTGTATATCATGCCAATACCAAGCAAAGCCTTTATTTGCCAGTCAGCTTTCTGCTGAAATATGACAGGTATATGAGTGCCTCTACACGGATTTGAACTGGGTCACCATATAAGGCAGCAAGCACGCTAACCATTTTGCTACATAGGCACACTCTGTATATATAGTGACAATTTATTGATGATAGTTTCAGGTCTAGGATTTGATGGGATGAATTGTATATGAGTATTTATGACAATTTATGACAATTTATGAAAATTTATGACAATTTATTGATGATTATTTCAGGTCTTGGATTTGAAGAAGACTGTATGGAGAACGGTGACTGTATGGATGAGTTTATATGTTTAAACACAACATGTAGCTGCCAACCAGATTATGAGTATAATGATATCAACTTTACTTGTATCTATGGTAAGTCCGTACCTTTCTACTTTATCTCTCTCACAGTCGTATGCCTGGTTGGTGAGTGTTCATATACCCATTTTTGTCGAGCCCCCTTGCAGTGAGCAAGACTTAGTCACTACTTTTGGTTATGTATGTGTATCTGTCCGTCTGTGCATTCATGAGTGCGTGTGTGCGTCTGATTTTGTTATTTTAGCTCCGCCCAATGTACCATTTAATATAATTTTCTGTTTTTAGCTCCGCCTACTTTACCATTTAATATCAATATCTGTTTAGTTCCGCCCCAAAGGCCATTAAATTTTATTTTCTGTTTTTTAGCTCTGCCCACTCTGTCATTAAATCTTATTTTCTGTTTTTTAGCTCCGTCCCAAATGTCATTAAATCTTATTGTCTGTTTTTTAGCTCCACCCACTTTGTCATTAAATCTTATTGTCTGTTTTTTAGCTGCGCCTACTTTGTCATTAAATCTTATTTTCTGTTTTTTAGCTGCGCCTACTTTGTCATTAAATCTTATTTTCTGTTTTTTAGCTGCGCCTACTTTGTCATTAAATCTTATTTTCTGTTTTTTAGCTCCGCCCACTATGTCATTAAATCTTATTTTCTGTTTTTTAGCTCCGCCCACTATGTCATTAAATCTTATTTTCTGTTTTTTAGCTCCGCCCACTCTGTTATTAAATCTTATTTTCTGTTTTTTAGCTCCGCCCACTCTGTTATTAAATCTTATTTTCTGTTTTTTAGCTCCACCCACTACTGCTCTACCAACCACTCCTGCTCCTGATGTTGATGTTGTTGTGGGTAAGTATTGTTTCCATTTTGAATTAAGGTCTGAGGGGCTGTCCCCTTCTGGATGGGAGGTGACCTGGTTTAAACCTTGCAACCAATGTGCATATGTTTGGTAGTTTTATAGTTTTAGTAGAGTAGTTTTTCAAACATATTCTTTTGACAGATAAGTTCAACTCTCCCCATGAAACTAGGTGGTTAATTTGGATATTTTTCTAAAAGCTAGAAAGATCACAGTGTATAATATTTATAAACAAGTATCTAGATTTATTGAATTCCATTGATAATGCTCAAGTTTGTTAGTTTTGTCAAACTTTTAACTTGGTGATCAGGTTCTGTATGATTAGATACACATTTGTAAGTGTAAGATGACAATTGTGTACGTACCAGGTGCGCATAGTAATTGAAAAGTCCTGGAATTTCTCACAGAAAAAAATCCTTGAAAAGTCCTGGAATTTTGAAAAAAAAATGTATGAATTCTTATAAATAGTCCTTGAACTTACGTTTTTTGAGTAAAAATTAGAAAAATATAAAGACACAATAAAATTATAAAAAAATCATTGCCTTAGCTTAATGACGAGTACAAGTGTCCCGAGATGCAGTACTAGGTTACCTCGCGGCGAAATAACCAGGTATGAAATGAACGGTATTTGTGATTAGTGACAAACTTACACACTGCAGTCAAGGTCATTTTTTCTGTTTTGCGGAAAATTGGCAAATTTTACGATGTTTCAGCGCTGTTTGACGTCATGAGTAGTAAAAATAAGTGCTTGAAAATGAGGGATAGTTCTTGAAAAGCACATGAATTTTGTTCTGAAAGATCTGTATGAGCGATGTAACATAATTTGAGATCTTCTATTGCAGATGTTGAAGGAGAGATTGTATTAGATACACCATATAATATCAACCTCACTGATCCCAACAGTGCTGAGTATCAAGCCATTGAAGCCGCAGCACTGGACTCGGTAAGTAGTTTGAAATATTCTTTTGGAAAATAATTCAGTTTTGCAAAATTAGCACTTGTCCTGTTGTCTGGGACAAATAGTTTATTCATTGAGACAAGTAACTGCTTCATTGATTAGACCATACCTGACAACTACCCCTTTTAAAGTGGAGTTACTCCTATTTTCATTGTTAATTTCTGGTTTTCCAAGTTCACCTAACCTAAATAAAGGTACTTTTGATTCATTTTATGATCTTCTGTCCCATATTTATAACCAGTAGAATTAATACATTTCTTGTTTATGCACTTAAATCCCTTTTAAATCACATTAAAGAGCATCTTGTGTCATGTTTTGCTATATCACTCCTATTTTAGGTTTAACTAGCTTGGCAGGTATGAATTAGGCCTACATGGAAGATTGAGAAACCAAATGTGTAGCCTACTAAAATAAAGTCTTTACTTACAGTATTTAGAGTATATTGTAAAACTTCTCAGTTTTGCTGATTCCAGGAAAATAGTCTAAATTCCTGAATTCACAGACTGTTTTTGCCTGACGCAGATATTCATCTGCATAGATTGAGTCTGTTTCAAAATAAAATATCATATAATAAAACAATACTCAACTGTGACATACTTTACTTTGAAAAAAAACTTACTTGAATTATTTTATATTTATTTTTCAGTTTGAGATTGGAGATAATTCTTCAGTAGATAGTGTTTCTATTACTGGAATGAGGTATGCTTATCTTTGCACATATCAAGTTTACACTAATTTATTTCATGCTTATCGGTGGTTTACTGCGAAATAACGATGGATTATTCCCCGATAATCACAGTTCATAATTTCACGGCAAACACATTTTTTTTAGCAGCTGACTTATATTTTCACTCGTGGCTACGCCACTCGTGAAAATATTACATCAGCTGCTCACTCGGTGAATTATCAGCCGATCATACACGGAAAAATACAAACATCCTCTATATATCTTACATCATAAATTTTACTGTATAAGTGCTCAAAGTAGTGACAAATTGTAAAATCAATTAATTTCGATGAGACAAATTTTTATGGTTTTGGTAAAAAATACCATTTCAACAGGACGTTAATTTGTGGATTTTGTAATTCAGACTATAATAAATACAATACAAGGGTCAAAATTGTTTGATGTGATTTGATTTTGTGGTTGACGGTGAACCATGAAATCCACAAAATTTAATCCCCCAGAATTTTATGTTTTACAGTACACTCTATACCTATTACTTTGACTGTTAGTTCATTAGGGCCCTGCAAAGTTTTTGCAAATGATCACATCAGAGGGGTAATAACTTGCTGATGAACAAATTCAAGTCCACCACGCTGATTTGCGTCGTCAATGACAGCGGATAAAAAACTTGTCAGCTTAGTTTGATTTGTTCAACGGCCATTACTCGGATAAGTCTGTAATGAATCGGAAATTTGCAGATTTGCATATGCGTGACGTCATTGAGCGCTATTTTTAGCTCTCGTAAATGTCCGGAAAACTTGCCGTGTTTCTTCGGTAATTCCGGCATATTTAAATTAATTTTTTGGGGACTTTCTATTGATTTTACAGTTTTATTTTGCATTATAAGTGATGCTTTAAATGTCTGAAATTAGTTTTTTGCCTAGTTTATGATGCTTTTGAACAGTAATATAACTTTAATCTCTTTCAGTCCTGGAAGTATAATAATGATTTTTGTAGTTAACATAAAAAAAGACCGTGTAGAGGTGGACGTAACCATACAGTCTACTGGAGATGTGGAAGATTTTGATATAGACTTTATGAATAGTGTAGCTACTATAGCTAATGGTCTGCTCAGTAATGCTGTGGGATTAATGAATGAAGCAGGCTTACTAGGCAGTGCCACAGCACTGCCAGAAGCTACTGAAGTAATAAAAGGTAGGACTTACTAAAAATTTATGAATTTTACCATTTTCTCTCAGTAATTGCCAGGGTACTGTTTGCATTCGAACATTTATTAAACGCTTAACCTTTAAAATGTCTCCATAGATTTTTTTTGAAATTGTTTATTGAACCAATGAAGGGTTACATCATTTTAAAGAAAATAATTTTTAACTTGAGTATTTTGCATTTAACATGGTATCTCTGTAACCACTGAGCCCACTGCTAAAGGCCCATAATTCTAGCATGGATTCTGACAGAACTATGTCCCAGTTTGTATGTCACTAAGATAGGTTTTGACTTCTTGTTTCACTATCAATAACTTGTGAGTTGAGTGTGCTGCTTTTCTGACAACTCTTGTTAAGGTTATATGATGAAATAGAATCTTACATACTCATTTATCGAATAATTTTCTTAAAAAATTATATGAAACTTGGCAAATCATCATGTCATGTTATTTGGCCACTCCTTCTGTACAAACTGTATGTAATCAGCACATGGTGTGTATAAACACATATTCACTGTTATGATTTCTTCGGACACTTAAAGTGTATATAAATAGCTATATTTTAACAGTCATTTAACTTCAAAATAATTACTTGCATCCTTTTTAGTATGATACTAGACTACCTTAATTGCAAATTAAAACTTTGGATGTGTTCCGTGTACTTTGATTCAATCGTCGAAACATAGACATTTGTTATAATTTCATAGGGTGTTCTAGAACACTTTCGGAGGAAAATGGACTGTTTGCATGTCGAATAAATCACACAGAGAGTTTCTGTGAAAACTGAAGCGAAAAACGATCTAATGGATATGAAAGCATAATTTGTTTTCAGTTTTTGAAACTTTTTTTACAAATATCGTCCGATATAGCTCTATACACTTTAATTATAAATCCACCTGATGTATGACTTATTGCAAGCTAAAAAACACCTGTAACTTCCAGTCACTGTATGAATTATTGGGAGTCTTTACAATTCAATATAATACTTTATGATTTCTTTGGATAAATCATACATGCCAAGTTAGATAAATCCGAAATAGGAGTGATAAAGTGAAACATGTCTGACTCACGAGTTGCACTAAATGTGTTTAAAACGGATTTAAATGCATAAACAAGGAATGTATTCATTCTAGTGGTTATAAATATGGGACAGAAGATCATAAAATAAATAAAATGTAACTTTTTCAAAGTTGGGTGAAGTTGGATAACCAGATATGAACAAGGAAAAGAGGAGTTAAACTCCACTTTAATAGAGTAGGCAGGTTTGACTTATGCCTAGTATAAACATCATTTATTACCAAATTATATCAGGGATTCCTGTCATATAAATGTACATATAATTCAGTACCATATCTTAATTTATTTTGTTTTCTTTTAGATGCTTGTGTGGATGATATTAAGTATATGAATATTGCTCTGAGTGGAATGTGCTCTGGTATAACTAATTATCTTGAAACCTCTTCTACAGTACAATGCAGGTAAGTTACACATCAGGGATGGTATTCACAAAGCATCTTAAGTGACAACTTGAAATTTCCTCAAAATCTTACAATTTCCTTAAGTGTATCAGTTAAATAAGAAAATCTAGATTAATAATTATTTACATTGTTTAGAAGCAGAATGTATAAAGCTACACTAATCACAGAGAAAACATAATGTTATTCTTTGTTTCTTGATAATTATGAGCAGCTTAATATTTTAACTTAAGTCAAATATTTAAGTTTTCACTTAAGATGCTTTGTGAATACCGGACCAGAGGTACAGGATTATATGAATTTATTACTCAAATTAGTGTTTCTATTGCACTATCATTTAATAATACTGATAATGAATTGATATAATACTGTAAAATCATTCAATTTCGGTAGGAAGAAATTTTGTGGTTTTGGTACAAAAGACCATTTCGATGGGACGTTAATTCGTTGATATTGCATTTAAGGTAATAAATACAAGGGCCAAAATCAGTGTTCAATGGGATTTGATTTCATGGTAGAAAGGTAACCACAAAATCCACGAAATTTAATCCCCCATGAAAATTAATGATTTTACAGTAATAAGATTAAAGACTTTATTTGTTTCCTTTCTATAGAGCTGGGTGGTATTCACAGAGAATCTTAAGTGAAAACTTAGAATTTTCTAAAAATCACAAATGTTCCTTACTTGTACCAGCTTAACAGGAAAATCAAGATTACTAATTGGTTACACTGTTTAGAAGCTTTATGTAAAGAGCCACATCAATCACAGAGAAACATGGGTACCATTTTGCTTCTTTTCTATGGATTTATGTGCAACTCAATATTTTAACTTAAATAAAAATGTTTAAGTTTTCACTTATAAGATGTTTTCTGAATACCACCCCTGTAGTACAGTGTTTAGTCATCTTGATGACTGTGTAAGTCTGTGATCAATCTTGATGTGTAAGTCTGTGATCCATCTTGGTGTGTAAGTCTGTGATCCATCTTGGTGTGCAAGTCTGTGATCCATCTTGGTGTGTAAGTCTGTGATCCATCTTGGTGTGCAAGTCTGTGATCCATCTTGATGTGTAAGTCTGTGATCCATCTTGGTGTGTAAGTCTGTGATCCATCTTGGTGTGTAAGTCTGTGATCCATCTTGGTGTGTAAGTCTGTGATCCATCTTGGTGTGCAAGTCTGTGATCCATCTTGGTGTGTAAGTCTGTGATCCATCTTGGTGTGTAAGTCTGTGATCCATCTTGGTGTGTAAGTCTGTGATCCATCTTGGTGTGTAAGTCTGTGATCCATCTTGGTGTGCAAGTCTGTGATCCATCTTGGTGTGCAAGTCTGTGATCCATCTTGGTGTGTAAGTCTGTGATCCATCTTGGTGTGTAAGTCTGTGATCCATCTTGGTGTGTAAGTCTGTAATCCATCTTGATGTGTAAGTCTGTGATCCATCTTGGTGTGTAAGTCTGTGATCCATCTTGGTGTGTAAGTCTGTGATCCATCTTGGTGTGTAAGTCTGTAATCCATCTTGGTGTGTAAGTCTGTGATCCATCTTGATATGTAAGTCTGTGATCCATCTTGGTGTGTAAGTCTGTGATCCATCTTGGTGTGTAAGTCTGTAATCCATCTTGGTGTGTAAGTCTGTGATCCATCTTGGTGTGTAAGTCTGTAATCCATCTTGGTGTGTAAGTCTGTGATCCATCTTGGTGTGTAAGTCTGTGATCCATCTTGGTGTGTAAGTCTGTGATCCATCTTGGTGTGTAAGTCTGTGATCCATCTTGATATGTAAGTCTGTGATCCATCTTGGTGTGTAAGTCTGTGATCCATCTTGGTGTGTAAGTCTGTGATCCATCTTGGTGTGTAAGTCTGTGATCCATCTTGATGTGTAAGTCTGTGATCCATCTTGGTGTGTAAGTCTGTGATCCGTCTTGATGTGTAAGTCTGTGATCCATCTTGATGTGTAAGTCTGTGATCAATCTTGATGTGTAAGTCTGTGATCCATCTTGGTGTGTAAGTCTGTGATCCATCTTGGTGTGCAAGTATGTGATCCATCTTGGTGTGCAAGTCTGTGATCCATCTTGGTGTGTAAGTCTGTGATCCATCTTGGTGTGTAAGTCTGTGATCCATCTTGGTGTGTAAGTCTGTGATCCATCTTGGTGTGTAAGTCTGTGATCCATCTTGATGTGTAAGTCTGTGGTCTATTCAAAGGATAAACGTTGTATTATCTTGTGTGTTGTTTTCAGTGCTCAGCGTGACTTGTTAGACTGTATAGTGATGTACATGCTCTACGACCCTGATACATCTAACTGTGATTGGAATCTCGTGCGCACAAACTTTGTCAAATATACTCTCAACGCTATAGTGGACAAGAAGAAGTGTAATTTAGAATTTCCAGGTATGTATGTATAATTTATATGGATATTTCAGCAAATATGTACCAGTTTAATCATGTATAATTTATATGGTTATTTCAGCAAATATGTAACAGTTTAATCATGTATAATTTATATGACTATTTCAGCAAATATGTACCAGTTTAATCATGTATAATTTATATGACTATTTCAGCAAATATGTACCAGTTTAATCATGTATAATTTATATGACTTTTTCAGCAAATATGTACCAGTTTAATCATGTATAATTTATATGACTATTTCAGCAAATATGTACCAGTTTATTCATGTATAATTTATATGACTTTTTCAGCAAATATGTACCAGTTTAATCATGTATAATTTATATGACTATTTCAGCAAATATGTACCAGTTTAATCATGTATAATTTATATGACCTTTTCAGCAAATATGTACCAGCTTAATCATGTATAATTTATATGGATATTTCAGCAAATATGTACCAGTTTATTCATGTATAATTTATATGACTTTTTCAGCAAATATGTACCAGTTTAATCATGTATAATTTATATGACTATTTCAGCAAATATGTACCAGTTTATTCATGTATAATTTATATGACTTTTTCAGCAAATATGTACCAGTTTAATCATGTATAATTTATATGACTATTTCAGCAAATATGTACCAGTTTAATCATGTATAATTTATATGACCTTTTCAGCAAATATGTACCAGTTTAATCATGTATAATTTATATGACCTTTTCAGCAAATATGTACCAGTTTATTCATGTATAATTTATATGGATATTTCAGCAAATATGTTCCAGTTTAATCATGTATAATTTATATGGCTATTTCAGCAAATATGTACCAGTTTAATCATGTATAATTTATATGACTATTTCATCAAATAATTTTTTTGTACCAGTTTTATCATGTATAATTTATATGACTATTTCATCAAATAATTTTTTTTACCAGTTTTATCATGTATAATTTATATGACTATTTCATCAAAGAATTTTTTGTACCAGTTTTATCATGTATAATTTATATGACTATTTCAGCAAATATGTACCAGTTTAATCATGTATAATTTATATGACTATTTCAGCAAATATGTACCAGTTTATTCATGTATAATTTATATGACTATTTCAGCAAATATGTACCAGTTTAATCCAGTTGGTGGAGAATTTAATGCAATGAATCAGTGTAATGATCTCTCTATGATGGCATTGGCTGCTCAATATTTCTGTTCAGGCTTGTATCGAGAGATTGCTGCAGGCAGGGAGAGATGCAGGTAAGCTATTAGCTAGTTTTTTTTTGTTTTTTTTTAAATACCGAATAGTTTTTATTTGCCAGTCAGCTTTCAGTGCCTCAATTCGGATTTGAATCCGTGTCACCAGATTATTGTTATCCTAGAAACTAGTGTTAATAAAATTATATGTATGTGAATAATATCAATAATTTTGTCATTATGCGACTTAGTTTTTGCAGAGTTCGCAGGAGACTTACAAACGCAAAAGTTTGTAGCCGCGAAAGTTTCTAGGTTTACAGTATCCGGCAAGCGCACTTACCACTGAGCTGCAAAGGCTTAGTAAAATGCCTAGTGTTTAGGAGTGTTCAGTCAGTCAGTTGGTCTATCTGTTGGGTGATCAGGTTGTTGGGTTAGTGTATGAGAAAAGGAAATAAAATGTTATATACAGTTCAACATCTTGAGATCAGGTCTCTGTACTACAGCAACAACCTCTCTAGAACAACAACTTCAAACTTTTCCTAAGCAGATATTTTTGCCATGAAATTAACCTCTGTTGTGCATTGACTTCTGTAGAATAGCTTATAGTTTGCTTGCTTAGAATGAGAAGGTTGTAAGTACATAATCAATGTTTTGAGAAAACAAGAAAAAACTGTCGGCAAATTACTGTTTACTTTTGCAAAAACAACCTTTTTGGACTTCCGTTTGGTCACTCAACATGAAAAGTTCCAATTTTCATGAAAATATGCCCATAAGAAGCATCTTGTAAATTAAATGCTGATTTCAAATATGTACTAATAATGTTATAAGTTCTCATTCTAAGCCAGCGATATATATTTTTTTATCACATGACTTTCCTTGTATCCAGGTTAGTATAGCCAGTACGTATAAAGTTATACGTACCACGTGTAGTATAAACTATTGAGTTTTTCCAATAAATCAATGCATATTTTGTGTTTTTAGTGTCATATTTATATGATAAAGAATCTATCACTCGTTGTCAAGTGATATATTTATATTAAACCCGTTCAGGAAATATTATTAAGCTCGCCAGAGGCTCGCTTAATAAAATTTCCAAAACTCGTTTGATATAAATTTATATCAATTGACAACTCGTGGTAGATCCTCTATATCTACACTGATAGTAGATGTGATATACATGGGCTTGATTTTATTTCCCATTTAACTTCCAGCAATGCAGTGGATCTTGTTGAATGTGCCGCAGAAGTGGTGGAGAATCAATTTGAGTGTACAGTGGATTTTGAGTTCCGTACACACACACTGTCTGCCTTGTTGGATTTCCAGGAAGATATAGTTGGCAAGAAAAATAAAAATAATGATTTGACAGCCTGTAAGTAATATTAAATATTTTAGGGTTTTTTTGGTGAATTTTCTTGATTTATTTGGGTACTCACAGGTAACTGCATCATTGATAATGAAAAAAAAATTATGTAGAAAAATATAATAAGGTGAGCTTTTGTGATCACTCTTCGTCCGTCGTCCGTCCGTCTTCGTCGTCGTCGTCCGTCAACAATTGGCTTGTGTACACTCTAGAGGCAACAGTTTTGATCCAATCTTAATGAAACTTGATCAGAATGTTGTTCTCTATGAAATATAGGCCAAGTTCGAAACTGGGTCATGTGGGGTCAAACACTAGGTCACTAGGTCAAATCTTTAAAAAATCTTGTGTACATTCCAGGTGTCAGCAATTTGTCCAATCTTCATGAAACTTAATCAGAATGTTGTTCTCTGTAAAATCTAGGCCAAGTTCGAAACTGGGTCATGTGGGATAAAAAACTAGGTCACTAGATTAAATCTTAGAAAAATCTTGTGTACACTCCAGATGTCACCAATTTGTTCCAATCTTCATGAAACTTGGTTAGAATGTTGTTCTCAATGAAATCTAGGCCAAGTTTGAAACTGGGCCATGTGGGGTCAAAAACTAGGTCACTAGGTCAAATCTTATAAAAACCTTGTGTACACCCTAGAGGTCACCGTTTTGATCCAATCTTCATGAAACTTGGTCAGAATGTTGTTCTTCATGAAATCTAGACCAAGTTTGAAACTGGGTCATGTGGGGTCAAAAACTATGTCACTAGGTCAAATCTTAGAAAAACCTTATGTACACTCTAGATGTCATCAATTTGATCCAATCTTCATGAAACTTGATCAGAATGTTGTTCTCCATGAAATCTAGGCAAAGTTTGAAACTGGGTCATGTGGGGTCAAAAACTAGGTCACTAGGTCAAATTTTAGATAAACCTTGTGTACACTCTATGTGTCATCAATTTGATCCAATCTTCATGAAACTTGGTCAGAATGTTGTTCATCATGAAATCTAGACCAAGTTCGAAACTGGGTCATGTGGGGTCAAAAACTAGGTCACTAGTTCAAATCTTAGAAAACCTTGTTTTCACACCAGCGGTCACAATTTTTATCCTATCTTCATGAAACTTGATCAGAATGTTGTTCTCTATGGACTCTATGCCAAGTTCAAAACTGGATTATGTGGGGTCAAAAACTAGATCACTAGGTCAAATCTTAGAAAAACCTTGTGTACACTCTAGATGTCACCAATTTGATCCAATCTTCATGAAACTTGGTCAGAATGTTGTTCTCTATGAAATCTAGGCCAAGTTTGAAACTTGGTTATGTGGGGTCAAAAATTAGGTAACTAGGTCAAATTTTAGAAAAACCTTGTGTTCACTCCAGAGGTCGTGGTTATGATCCAATCATCATGAAACTGGATCAGAATGTTGTTCTCTATGAAATCTAGGCCAAGTTTGAAACTGGGTCATGTGGGGTCAAAAACTAGGTCACTAGGTCAATTCTTAGAAAAATATTGTGTTCACTCCAGGGGTCACCGTTTTAATCCAATCTTAATGAAATTTGTATGGTCAGAATGTAGGTTGTACTGATACCTAGACCAATGTGCAACAGGTGAGCGCCCTAGGGCCTTTCAGGCCCTCTTGTTTTTTGTTTTAGTCTTTTTCAATGATACAGTTACCTGTGTATTTATCTTGTTTGCTCTCCTGTCACACAAATATTTGTTTTCTCTCTATAGTGACCTAGTAGCAATGGAGGCCATCAGGAATGTGGTGTCAACAGTGATTAATATAAGTTTTACATGCTCCATTCTTTTCAATTGACATAAAACATTATAGTAACCAGGGGCTTAACTAGTTTCCGAATTTCAAGTGCCATTTTGATATTTTCACTGAGTTTTACTATTACGGTAAAACTAAATACCCATGATTTAAAAAAATTGACTCTTCAACTTATATCCTGTAAAAATTTGGCTTTGTTTGGAAATTTCAGAAGGTCACATCCCCTACTCCCAGTTCTAATGGAGCCCCTAATTAACTGTTGTTAATATTTTGTATGATTTCAAAACCCCAACTTCCAGTTCAAAAGGAGCCCCTAATTAACTGCTGTTCATATATTGTATTATTTCAAAACCCCTACTCCCAGTTTAAATGGAGCCCCTAATTAACTGCTGTTAATATATTGTATGATTTCAAAACCCCATACTGCCAGTTTAAATGGAGCCCCTAATTAACTGCTGTTAATATATTGTATGATTTCAAAAACCCATACTGCCAGTTAAAATGGAGCCCCTAATTAAGTACTGTTAATATATGTATTATTTCAAAACCCCTACTCCCAGTTTAAATGGAGCCCCTAATTAACTGCTGATAACATATTGTATGATTTCAAATCCCTATTCCCAGTTCAAATGGAGCCCCTAATTAACTGCAGATAACATATTGTATGATTTCAAACCCCTATTCCCAGTTCAAATGGAGCCCCTAATTACTGCTGATAATATATTGTATGATTTCAAAACCCCTACTCCCAGGTCAAATGGAGCCCCTAATTACTGCTGTTAATATATCGTATGATTTCAGGTCCGTTTTGTTTGGCACCAGCTATTTTCAAAGTATGGACCAAGGATTGTAAGGCAACATTGGCAGTGATGGACAGTTCAATCTCGGAAGAGAAAGCTTGTTTGTAAGTGTATTGATTGTAACCTTTAAACACCTACACTGTATACTGTAAAATTATTAAAATTTATGTTTTTTTGCGAAAAATACCATTTCGTGGGAAAGTAATTTCAAGGATTTCAGGTTTCGGGAAAAATGACCAGGTCAAAAATTACACACATTTAATTTATCCGAAATCATTCAAACATGCAACATATTTTATGAATGGTTTACTAAATGTTTATATTTGCCAGTCAGCTTTCTACTGAAATATGTAGGACATATGGGTGCATGCCTTCACCTGGATTTGAACTTGGTTGCCAGCTTAATAGATGGCTAGCCGGCTAACAATTTATCCATGGAAGCACACTGACCTCAGTCTTGTTTGAACTTTAGGTATTTGCATGTTGGATTGCTATGCATTGAGCAATATACTGTGGAGTGGCAGTCCTGTGGAATGGCTGAATTGCATAACATCATGAAATCTGACAAGAGATTCCTCTACGAGGGACAGCGACGACTTCCATGGTTGACATCTGAGAAAATGAATATGTGCATAGGTAGGTAGCAATATAATAGTTGATCTTGGTGACAAATTTCCTTATTTATACAGAATTAATTTTGGATTGATGATTTTATCACTACTGAAAGAGCAATGGCTTCGCCCTTGGGTAACAGTACTTTCCTCAGGCTGACATTTTTACTGTCACCCTCAAAGCTATGTGTTATTTATATACTGACCAAAATAAAAGTTATTGGTGAAAATATCTTGAGAAATGGCAAAGTTAAGGTGAATTGAATCTGCTCATGAGGTTTTTTCTTTAATATAACCTGAGTACATTATGGAAACAATTTTGTTGTAGGCCTCTTGCTCAGTAAAAATTGACCGCTTATGATTTTCTTGATTTTAAATCTGGACATGCTGACACCAATTAAATGTAGTTATCATACTACAACATTGATTGCTTATCCTTAAGAAGATAATCATAAAATTATGCCACCGCTTATTCCTACATGATGACATTATGTCATCATTGTTGTTTATTGTTTATTTACCACCTGATGAAGCCATAGTGACGAAACGTTCCTGGAAATCAAATATACATTATTTAAGTTTACTCCATATTTGTTGGTTTGTTGTCATTATTCTTTTCAATGAATAAACATTTATGTGTACCTTTTGCTACTGTGAAATATGTAATACATCACAGTAGCCTGTTGTATCCTATTTCCGGGCATCTAAGGATAAAACTGATTTTAAAAATGGTTTAAAAAACTTTTTGAATAATTTAAATTGGAGAGTGGTATGACTTAACCATTTATGCAAAACATGCAATCAACGAAAACACAAAAATCAAACTTTCATTGTCTACTTTAAGCATCATAGCACCTGACCTCCATGATCTGAGTTCACCAGAACTTTCTCGTATTTCCAGTCTTTTTCATATTTTTCATTTACTGTTATTCTTACAAACTTCACATGGGGTTCAATTTGTAGTTTTATCCTTCTGTCACTTGTTGAGATCCTGATTAATAGTTGCAAACCAGTCTAAGTAAAATTTTGAGCAAGGAGAGGAGGAGTTGTTTCCCTTTTCTAAAAATACGATGATTTTTTTTGTTTTTTGTAATTTTTCGCTTTTTGCCCGAATCTGGTGCATTTTTTGGTGTAAATCAACTAATATCGGTTAAATCTATCAAATTACACCAAAACAATAATTCATTAATGCAGCTGTATGACTGTCGGAAATATGAGAAAGCCCAGAAATATGAGAATGCCCGGAAATATGAGAAAGCCCGGAAATATGAGAATGCCCGGAAATATGAGAATGCCCGGAAATATGAGAATGCCGGAAATATGAGAAACAAGGATACCAATATTTTATATTGAAAAAAAAAGTTTTTTACTTGTTTTGTCTGTTAAGACTTTGACACGAAAAGATTGGTGCTTGTATAATTAATGATGATACTGTCAAACTAAAGTGTTTCTATTTTGTCAACTGAACTAAAAATCTCAATTTTTATAGATGTTGGCCAGTTTAGCGAATGTGAGATGAGTTTCAATATGAAAGGAAGTGAGGTACTTCCCAGTGCCAGCCTCCCTGATGAGTTAACAACAAGAATTATTCTACAAGATGAAACTATGACTTGTGGGTAAGTATCATTTTGTGATTACAAGTTCTATAGATAATGAGACTGTCTTGCACTATCTAATTCTCTTATTTTGTCAAGGACTGAGCCCAAGACTATTTAAGATATCCAATTATGAGAGGCGTTTCAAAAGTTTCAGGAAAATTATGTATATAGTGCTCTATAATGTTTACCTTACCTTCAAATTACTTCAAACTTTGCATTTAAATAGACCAAATCATGATACATATTGTACCATGAATCGAACGCTTAAGGGTGTGTCGTAAGAAATGGCACTGCTGCCATAGTAACGTCAGTACTAATGGCTACCTTGGGCACTATTATCTGTGACCGCACGTTATTTACATGTTCTGAATATGTCTCACTCACCCAGTCAACTGGCACACAAAATTCACCTGCTACAATAATAACAAGGCTTTGTATTCTCTAAAAATGTCTCGCTTCAAGGTTTGCATGTCCATGGTCCCTTTGCAAAGCATTTGAAAGTGTCACAAAATCAAGCAGAAGCGTCAATGTTTCTTATGTCAACCATAATCAAAGTAGAATAAAGTTTATCTTATCCTATTTTAATTAAATTTAATACACCTGTTTCTATATATAGTAACATATTTGTGTTGACAAAATATGTATTATCGGTCCGTTGGGGATATTATCAACAAATGCCGAGGATATTATTGATCACTTGATTGATATCGCCTTGTGATCGAGCGCACGCGCGACGTGACGTTTTTTGCGCGGGTTTTACGTTATAAATACGTAGATGCCACAGCAAGCCCAGTTATAAATCTCTTAATAATGATATTGATAGAATGATGAACATGCTGTCTGAGCATGCCATGACGATGGTGGAACCATGTGAGAGACACGAGATACAATATCTGGTAGGAGAGAAACTAACAACCACACTTGGTGCCATGGGTGTCCCAGAGGTGGACTTCTCACATTGTCCTGGTATGTTATGTTATTACCAAGCCCCAAGTTCACAAAGGATCAACTGATCTGGATCAAATTTGATCCTGAAAATAATTTCCTATTATTTTTAAGTTTTTGTAACTTTTATATAATATTATGTGATTATATACACACATTTATAAACATGTCAAGCTTAACCTTGGCATAACAACTGAATTTTAAAAGATATATATTTGATCCTAATCCTGAAAACTAGTCCTTTGTGATCTAGGGACTAGAGGGTCTACAGTTCTGGAATAACCTGGGAATACATTTTAGCTGCATTAAAATGGTTTATCTTTTGTGCAGAAAATAAAAGTTGATGAAAGAACTCTAATGATGCCTGATAATTTGAATTTTAACAATAAAACAATGTTTGAAACCTATTTAAGGCTTATGTAGGTCTGCTTATGGCACCAAAAACAGATTTGTGACTTGTTTTCATGATTTGGGGGCATTATGTTTGATAGGACCCCTGTATTATATAGATGCTGATGCCTTTAACTGCTAACTTCTGTCAGTCCTTGATAGTCTAGTGGTTCATCATCTACTGTGAGTGCAAGAGGTCCCAGGTTTATTCCCGGGTCACGCATTTCTCAGTGTTCACCTTGATAAAGTTATAACAATTCATGGTGGGGGCGTTACTACAGTAAGCCAGTAATACGAACTTGCACACTTGTCTAACATTAGTTTGAAAAGTAAAAACATAGATATGGCCAAACTTGCATTAAAGTCCAAAATTCTACAATCAATAGGAACCCCAACCATAACTATTATAGCTTGGCTATTTTGAACTTAACCTGACCTTTATGCAAGAATATATGACAAGGTTCTTGCTTTGAATATATCAATTTCCACAAGCAAATCGTGCATAATCGGTACTTCAGATTTGTGTTTGTATTACATCTCGAGCGTCTTAGTGATACTCCCCGATTATGAAAACATACAATCGGTGTTATAAATGTACACAATAAATCGACTGTTAAATTATGCTAATCAATAGGTCAGGCTCATGTCAATGTGGCCAAGCTATACCTTCAAGGCTTAATGTTTTCATTACAATTATTCAAGCCTGTCTTTGTAATTCTTCTATGTGGTTCATAAAGATTGTAAAACATGTTTTATTTGTTTTCAATGGATTATGATGATGTTCAGTAAATATAACATTGACAAATATGACGTCATAATTTTTCAGTTGTTGAAGATGCCGGTGAAGGATGCACTGAGACCAGTGGAATGATGGAGGTGCTTAAATGTCTCGCCCAGGAGAAACCTTTCGGTGAGAATTTTGCTTATCTTTAAAGAGGCATTCCCTATAACTAGCACATTTTTCTACTATCACATTAAATGAGCTAAATATACAAAGCACTATTAATTATCATAAATTGTCAGAATAACGTGTGCGCAAATATGTCTCTATAATGTCAAAAATTTATTCAAATCACCAATAATAATTTATCACTTCCAGCAATTTATTATTATTATATGGTCAAAGGGAAACAACATGTGACTATTTTGGCTCATAACGGAAATATATTTTAATTTTTTCTCGGTAATTGGTGGGAGCTTTTTGTTGAAGATTTGAGGAGTTTAAGCAATAATGATTCTCATTTAATGTATAATATTCCTTTATCGATTTAAACGAAGTTATTGGAAACGTCTCTTTAAAGTTCTTGTTATAAAAATCTTTGTTTTCAATGTTTTGAGGTTAAACTTTTGCAAATTTGATTTTTTTTTCAGATAGCTTTTATGATAGTTGTTCATAATAAAATCTCTTCCTTTTATAAATTCAAACTTTTGTATAGATCAAAAAAAAGTATTGAGCTGTGATTACTCTTTTGTTATAGACTTTATATAGGTGCGCAGAATTACCCGATGCGCAGAATTATCCGAAACAACTGTACATAAAGGTTACGGCTCAGAAGTCTGTTTCTATCTATCCCTATATTATTTGAAAACAAAGTTTATATTGTAATTGTATACTGTTTCAGATGATCAGACCAATTGCAGGTAAGAACATTTTGATTTATGAATATTCACTTCCAGTATTCCCCACAAAATTGGTTGGTTATAACGCTTTGCACAGGTTGAAAGACCAAAATTGTTTTCCCATTAATTACTAAAGTTTGGTTTGGTTTGGTTTACCTACTCAGTACAAAAAGAGAGGACAACTTCAGCCCTTACCATTGTTTGAAATATTCACTGAATCTTGAAAAGAAATACATGTGGCCTAAATTGTCTGCAATCACAGACTGGACCAGCTGTTCAATATCATGTGTCCCCGGATAAGTCTTTGGTTGTGAAAGGTCTCAGGCTCAATTCCTGCCACATACTGAATTACCTTAGAATTATTACTGGTGTAACCCCCTTGCTTGACTCTCAGCACAGATAGCTCCAGGAACCAGCAGCTGTTTCACCCGGTGTCCAAATAATGTGACTGCTCGGTAAAAGATAAGTTTCCATAATATGACACTGAAATACCGTAATATTGAAAGTGCATTATCACTGTTTCACTATTTCATTACACCTTGCTATAATAGAGAACTACTTAATTATGAAATCTAGTTTTCAAGAGCCCTTATTGTGGTCTTTATATAAAGGTCTTTTTGGTCTTCAATTTTCTATGTTATTTATTACCTTAGATATTTCTTTTGAATTATTATGCCCATATGTTTCGTTTTCACAGAAAGTACAAGAAGTTCCGTAAATGTGTTTTGATAAATCGTGAAAAATCATGTGGACCTGTAGATGCCATTCACACACTGCGTCGTGCGGTAGCGGTTATTGCACCGTTTATATGCCAAACTTGCATAGGTAAGACCATACTTCAACAGATTAGAAAATTAATTTATAGAATATAATATGGTGCCCTAAGTTGTATCTTACTATATTGTGTATAGTGTGGCTCTGTAGCTTAGTGGTAAGTTTACTTGTCACCTTATCAGTCAACCCAGGTTCAAAACAGGGTGGAGGCACTCATATGCCTGCCATATTTCAGCATAATGCTGACTGGCAAATAAAGGCTTTGCTCCGCATTTTTTATAAAAAAATTTAAGACAGAACACAAGACACAGATAAGATATTAAAACGTGTAAATTTCCTTGAAAAGTTATTGACAGACTATTGAACATTCCGCCCATTTTGTCTGTCCAAGGTTTTTAGGTTGTGTGAATCTAGTATTTTGGTATATATCTGTGTGTATTCTGGTAGGTGCGTGTGTATTCTGGTATATGTGTGTGTATTTTGGTATATGTTTGTGTATTTTAGTATATGTGTGTATTCTGGTATTTGCGTGTGTATTCTGGTATATGCGTGTGTATTCTGGTATATGTGTGTGTATTCTGGTATATGTGTGTGTATTCTGGTATATGTGTGTATTCTGGTATATGTGTGTATTCTGGTATTTGCGTGTGTATTCTGGTATATGCGTGTGTATTCTGGTATATGTATGTATATTCTGGTATATGTGTGTGTATTCTGGTATATGTGTGTGTATTTTGGTATATGTGTGTGTATTCTGGTAAATGTATGTGTATTCTGGTATATGTGTGTGTATTCTGGTATATGTGTGTGTATTCTGGTATATGTGTGTGTATTTTGGTATATGTGTGTATTCTGGTATTTGCGTGTGTATTCTGGTATATGCGTGTGTATTCTGGTATATGTGTGTGTATTTTGGTATATGTGTGTGTATTCTGGTATATGCGTGTGTATTCTGGTATATGTGTGTGTATTCTGGTATATGTATGTGTATTCCAGTATATGTTTGTGTATTCTGGTATATGTTTGTGTATTCTGGTATGTGCGTGTGTATTCTGGTATGTGCGTGTGTATTCTGGTATGTGCGTGTGTATTCTGGTATATGTGTGTTTATTCTGGTATGTGCGTGTGTATTCTGGTATATGTGTATGTATTCTGGTATATGTGTGTGTATGCTGGTATATGCGTGTGTATTCTGGTATATGCGTGTGTATTCTGGTATATGTTTGTGTATGCTGGTATGTGTGTGTGTATTCTGGTATATGCGTGTGTATTCTGGTATATGTGTGTGTATTCTGGTATATGTGTGTGTATTCTGGTATATGCGTGTGTATTCTGGTATATGCGTGTGTATTCTGGTACAGTTTTGTGTATTCCAGTATATGTATGTGTATTCCAGTATATGTATGTGTATTCAAGTATATGTATGTGTATTCTGGTATATGTATGTGTATTCTGGTATATGTATGTGTATTCTGGTATATGTATGTGTATTCTGGTATATGTATGTGTATTCAAGTATATGTGTGTGTATTCTGGTATATGTTTGTGTATTCTGGTATATGCGTGTGTATTCTGGTATATGTATGTGTATTCTGGTATGTGTGAGTGTATTCTGGTATATGTGTGTGTATTCCAGTATATGTGTGTGTATTCTGGTATGTGCGTGTGTATTCTGGTATGTGTGAGTGTATTCTGGTATATGTGTGTATTCCAGTATATGCGTGTGTATTCTGGTATATGTGTGTGTATTCTGGTATGTGTGAGTGTATTCTGGTATATGTGTGTGTATTCCAGTATATATGTGTGTATTCCAGTATATGTGTGTGTATTCCAGTATATGTATGTGTATTCCAGTATATGTATGTGTATTCCGGTATATGTGTGTGTATTCGGGTATATGTGTGTGTATTCCAGTATATGTGTGTGTATTCTGGTATGTGCGTGTGTATTCCGGTATATGTGTGTGTATTCTGGTATATGTGTGTGTATTCTGGTATATGTATGTGTATTCTGGTATATGTTTGTGTATTCTGGTATATGTGTGTGTATTCTGGTATATGTGTGTGTATTCTGGTATATGTGTGTGTATTCTGGTATATGTGTGTGTATTCTGGTATATGTGTGTGTATTCTGGTATATGTGTGTGTATTCTGGTATATGTGTGTGTATTCTGGTAAATGTGTGTGTATTCTGGTATATGTATGTGTATTCTGGTATATGTTTGTGTATTCTGGTATATGTTTGTGTATTCTGGTATATATGTGTGTATTCTGGTATATGTGTGTGTATTCTGGTATATGTATGTGTATTCTGGTATATGTTTGTGTATTCTGGTATATGTTTGTGTATTCTGGTATATGTGTGTGTATTCTGGTATATGTTTGTGTATTCTGGTATATGTGTGTGTATTCTGGTATATGTATGTGTATTCTGGTATGTGTGAGTGTATTCTGGTATATGTGTGTGTATTCCAGTATATGTGTGTGTATTCCAGTATATGTGTGTGTATTCCAGTATATGTATGTGTATTCCAGTATATGTATGTGTATTCCGGTATATGTGTGTGTATTCGGGTATATGTGTGTGTATTCCAGTATATGTGTGTGTATTCTGGTATGTGCGTGTGTATTCTGGTATATGTGTGTCTATTCTGGTATATGTATGTGTATTCTGGTATATGTGTGTGTATTCTGGTATATGTGTGTGTATTCTGGTATATGTATGTGTATTTAAGTATATGTGTGTGTATTCTGGTATATGTTTGTGTATTCTGGTATATGCGTGTGTATTCTGGTATATGTATGTGTATTCTGGTATGTGTGAGTGTATTCTGGTATATGTGTGTGTATTCCAGTATATGTGTGTGTATACCAGTATATGTGTGTGTATTCCAGTATATGTATGTGTATTCCAGTATATGTATGTGTATTCCGGTATATGTGTGTGTATTCGGGTATATGTGTGTGTATTCCAGTATATGTGTGTGTATTCTGGTATGTGCGTGTGTATTCCGGTATATGTGTGTGTATTCTGGTATATGTATGTGTATTCTGGTATATGTTTGTGTATTCTGGTATATGTTTGTGTATTTTGGTATATGTGTGTGTATTCTGGTATATGTGTGTGTATTCTGGTATATGTGTGTGTATTTTGGTATATGTGTGTGTATTCTGGTATATGTGTGTGTATTCTGGTATATGTTTGTGTATTCTGGTATATGTATGTGTATTCTGGTATATCTGTGTGTATTCTGGTATATATGTGTGTATTCTGGTATATGTGTGTATTCTGGTATATGTATGTGTATTCTGGTATATGTGTGTGTATTCTGGTATATGTGTGTGTATTCTGGTATATGTATGTGTATTTAAGTATATGTGTGTGTATTCTGGTATATGTTTGTGTATTCTGGTATATGCGTGTGTATTCTGGTATATGTATGTGTATTCTGGTATGTGTGAGTGTATTCTGGTATATGTGTGTGTATTCCAGTATATGTGTGTGTATTTCAGTATATGTGTGTGTATTCCAGTATATGTATGTGTATTCCAGTATATGTATGTGTATTCCGGTATATGTGTGTGTATTCGGGTATATGTGTGTGTATTCCAGTATATGTGTGTGTATTCTGGTATGTGCGTGTGTATTCCGGTATATGTGTGTGTATTCTGGTATATGTATGTGTATTCTGGTATATGTTTGTGTATTCTGGTATATGTTTGTGTATTTTGGTATATGTGTGTGTATTCTGGTATATGTGTGTGTATTTTGGTATATGTGTGTGTATTTTGGTATATGTGTGTGTATTCTGGTATATGTATGTGTATTCTGGTATATGTTTGTGTATTCTGGTATATGTGTGTGTATTCTGGTATATGTTTGTGTATTCTGGTATATGTGTGTGTATTCTGGTATATGTGTGTGTATTCTGGTATATGTGTGTATTCTGGTATTTGCGTGTGTATTCTGGTATATGTGTGTGTATTCTGGTATATGTGTGTGTATTCTGGTATATGTGTGTGTATTCTGGTATATGTGTGTGTATTCTGGTATATGTGTGTGTATTCTGGTATATGTGTGTGTATTCTGGTATATGTATGTGTATTCTGGTATATGTTTGTGTATTCTGGTATATGTTTGTGTATTTTGGTATATGTTTGTGTATTCTGGTATATGTATGTGTATTCTGGTATATGTGTGTGTATTTTGGTATATGTGTGTGTATTCTGGTATATGTTTGTGTATTCCAGTATATGTGTGTGTATTTTGGTATATGTTTGTGTATTCTGGTATATATATGTGTATTCTGTTACATATTTATTACAGACACGTATGATGACCCTGTGGTCTGTCCAATGGTTGAGCCATCTATGGTCTGTAGTGAGGAGAAAGCTACTTGTACATCACATGGTTCCAAGGGATACTGTTGCTTTGATGGATGTTCATATGTCTACATGGATACTAGTAAGTGAAATATTATGTATATAACTAACTTAATTGTGAGTTGTTTTATGTTAACATTCTTAAGAATCTTACAAAAGAGTTTAAACAAAAATAGCCATATTAAGTATTTTATTTCTTCACAAATTGCTATGAAATATATGCCATGCTTATTGAAAAATATCAGCTTTTCGCAAAATATATCTGTTCTTGTAACTGGGCCAGTTTTGCAAACACCCTGTGAAATCTTCAGAATGTCAAAATACAATTTTAAGCTGTTTTCCCAAGGTTTCGCAGGGTGTTTGACAAAACAGCCCAACTGATAATATGGAGCCTGCATTTCATTGATAGCTTAGATGTTTTACTTTAATGTGGTGTATGATCATAGAAATCATTATAGAAATAAAATACCTACAGTTATATTTGTTGTTGAAGTGAAGCATATTTTGTCTTTGACCTGTAGTCCAAAGTCACAGTCATGTTATTGTGCAAAATATGAACCTATGATTGTTAGTGGCACAAGTGAGTGCTATGCTTAGGATGTAATTGCAGTTGTATGCCTGTATAATTTAATTGTATTTCATATGTTCTTTTTTAAGCTCCTAATGATGGTTTCTGCCCTCTTGACCATGACTGTGTTAATTCAATGTCGTGTACAGTGGACAAAGATTGTAATAGTGAACAAGAAAAATGCTGTGATAGTGAATGTGGAAAAATCTGTAAACAACCAGGAGGTAATTTATGATAGGTAGTATTTGATACAGATGCTGTAAACAACCAGGTAATTTATGATAGGTAGTATTTGTTACAGATGCTGTAAACAACCAGGTAATTTATGATAGGTAGTATTTGATACAGATGCTGTAAACAACCAGGTAATTTATGATAGGTAGTATTTGTTACAGATGCTGTAAACAACCAGGTAATTTATAATAGGTAGTCTTTGTTACAGATGCTGTAAACAACCAGGTAATTTATAATAGGTAGTCTTTGTTACAGACGCTGTAAACAACCAGGTAATTTATAATAGGTAGTCTTTGTTACAGACGCTGTAAACAACCAGGTAATTTATGATAGGTAGTATTTGTTACAGATGCTGTAAACAACCAGGTAATTTATGATAGGTAGTATTTGTTACAGATGCTGTAAACAACCAGGTAATTTATAATAGGTAGTCTTTGTTACAGACGCTGTAAACAACCAGGTAATTTATGATAGGTAGTATTTGTTACAGATGCTGTAAACAACCAGGTAATTTATGATAGGTAGTATTTGTTACAGATGCTGTAAACAACCAGGTAATTTATAATAGGTAGTCTTTGTTACAGATACGGTACAAAATCCAGGTAATTTATAATAGGTAGTCTTTGTTACAGATTCGGTACAAAATCCAGGTAATTTATAATAGGTAGTCTTTGTTACAGATGCTGTAAACAACCAGGTAATTTATAATAGGTAGTCTTTGTTACAGATGCTGTAAACAACCAGGTAATTTATAATAGGTAGTCTTTGTTACAGATGCTGTAAACAACTAGGTAATTTATAATAGGTAGTCTTTGTTACAGATGCTGTAAACAACCAGGTAATTTATGATAGGTAGTCTTTGTTACAGATGCTGTAAACAACCAGGTAATTTATAATAGGTAGTCTTTGTTACAGATGCTGTAAACAACCAGGTAATTTATAATAGGTAGTCTTTGTTACAGATGCTGTAAACAACCAGGTAATTTATGATAGGTAGTCTTTGTTACAGATGCTGTAAACAACCAGGTAATTTATAATAGGTAGTATTTGATACAGATGCGGTACAAAATCCAGGTAATTTATAATAGGTAGTCTTTGATACAGATGCCTTAAAAATCCAGTAATAATTTCGATACATTTTTGCTGCACCACAGAGAATGGCTTTTTCTTCACTCCAAGACTACCTCAGCTAGCTAATGGCCTTTTCTTCACTCCAAGACTACCTCAGCTAGCTTATGGCTTTTTCTTTACTCCAAGACTGCCTTAGCTAGCTAATGGCCTTTTCTTCACTCCAAGACTACCTCAGCTAGCTTATGGCTTTTTCTTTACTCCAAGACTGCCTTAGCTAGCTAATGGCTTTTTCTTCACTCCAAGACTACCATAGCTAGCTAATGGCATTTTCTTCACTCCAAGACTACCTCAGCTAGCTAATGGTTTTTGTTGCTAAACAAATTTATTCCTCAGTTAACCATCTGTTATCCTTCTTCTAAATTCCTCTCGGTTATAATTTGCGATTAGACAGGGTTTGTATTCATATGCAAACACAACTGACCCAAACTCTGTTGTCGAGATATGAATATTCAAGTGACACAAGGATTATAACGGTAAAACTCCATTTGTACCAATAGATTAGTGGAGATCCGGAGTAGGTCTATTCCTAATTCTATTTCCTAACAAACAACATTAAATATGAATATTTTTCAGCAATGTGTAATGCAGTTAATCCTGAGATGGTACAAACTTGTGTAATGAATATGGAGTGGAATATAGCACCCTGGCAAATTTGTCGGTATGTATATATACTTAAGAATACTGTAAAAGCATTTTATTTCAATGGGACCAAATTTCGTGGTCTGGGTGAAAAATACCATTTTGTGGGGATGTCATTTCAAGGATCTCAGATTTCATGGAAATGACATGACCATACCTCTCATAAATTATCAAAAATCATTCAAAAATCAAATAAATATATGCAATTAAAGTTCTCAAAAAAAAACAGTGATTAGACTTGAAAGCAAGTAATTGGCAACCATTGTAAACTTGATTTATTTATTGGTATAATTATTCATTTGGGATTTGGTTTTGTGGTTGAGGTCATCTACGAAGTCAATGGAATATTAATGATTTTACCGTTTGCACAACGGATACACCTCTTTGCTACCCTGAATGCTTTACATGTTCTCTGTACAAATGCGGAAACACATTTAATTGTAATTCTTGTAAATGAAAAATGCACTTTATAAAAAGTGAGATTGAGACCTTTGTGTATAAAAGAGACTTTATGAGCTGCAACTGTGAGACATTTGTCAATGAAAAATGCTTTTTGTTAAAACTAAAATTGAGACATAACTTTAGGAGTACATGACAGATATGGCTTAGAGTTGAAATGCACTTTTGCTAAACGATTCTATGTATAGCTTAATTTGAACATTGTATTTAGCGTTAATAGCTGAATTACAGAAAAAAAAATTAACTATTTTTTTCCTCGCAGATTTGCGGAAAAATTGATGAGTTGTATTGAAGAAACCGTGCGTTGGGGTATCAATGATGAATGTTCTACGACTGCTGTACTTTCAAAGCTGCTTGATCTGAAATACAGCCTAATCAATGGATATGATGGTGAATCCATCCCAGAAGACCGCCGTTTGATGATAGAAAGGATGTATTTATTGGGTCCAGAAGTTTGTGCACGTAAGTATCTAATGTCAGTTTGTGCACGTAAGTATCTAATGTCAGTTTGTGCACGTAAGTATCTAATGTCAGTTTGTGCACGTAAGTATCTAATGTCATTTTAAAGGTAATTTTTTATGTCTCTTTGATGAGGGGTATATTGCTTTGCACATGTCTGTCAGTCGGCCAGGAGACCAAATGGTTTCTGTTCAATAACTCATAAACTAGGACGTAGGTTTTTTATGCCCGACCCCTTTTGTCGGTTGGCCAGTTGACTAAATGGTTTTTGTTCAATATCTCTTGAATGCTTTGCCCCCCATCTTTGATGAGGGATTATAAGTAAACCAAATGATTTCCGTAAAATATTTCAAGAACACTTTGCCCTAAGATCTTCAGATTTTATATGAACGTTGGTCAGCAACAGTAGATGGCCCCTAATTATTTTGAAGTGAGTAGGTCAATGGTCAAGCACACTGTGACCCTTACCATTTCTGCTTATGGTGTAAGGTTTGTAACCACTTGAATTAATACATTCCTGGTTTATGCATCTAAGTCCCTTTGAAATTAGTCTTTTAAGTCTTTCTTGTAAGATGTTTCACTTGAACATGCCTATCTGGATTTAAATAGCTTGGCAGGTGTGATCAAACTATTTCCCCATTTAAAAGTTGCTTTATATTGCATTATACTGTATGACTGTATATAATATTTCACTGCCAGAAAATAACTATTTTCTAGAGGTTAATTTTACCAAACAATTACTACAGCGTTTATATTGTACCTTTCACTTATAGGAAATGACTATATTGACCAGAATCCATGTACAAGTCATGAAATTATAGATAGAGTTTGGAATGAAGCCTGTCACATGGCACCGATGTGGGATGACACGTGTAATCGAGGTAGTATCGTGTCAGAGATGATAGATACTGACACAATGTGCAGGTACAGTATTCTTATATATCACATAACTTTCATCGTATCCGGGTTAGTATAGCCAGTATGTATAAGCTTATACATACCACGTGTAGTATAAAAGGGTGTGTGTTTTTTTTCAAAAAAAAACGATGCATATATTTGCGTTTTTAGTGTTATATGATATAAAGAATCTATCATTCGTTGTCAATTGATACATTTATAGTAAACTAGTTTAGAAAACATTATTAAGCTCACCAGAGGCTTGCTTGATAAAATTTCAAAACTCGTTTAATATACATAAATATCAATTGACATTTCGTGATAGCTAGATCCTCTATCTCTATAACAATGCTCCGAAAGCTTATTTTCTCAAAATTTTCGGAATCATGGAAAAAAGTGAATTTCTAAAAGTGGAGCTAATGTTTTGATAGGATAGTGTGTCTGTGTGTGTCATTGGTTGAGACTTAAAACACAATATAGTTATCTACCATCGCAAGGGAAGTCCATACTGACAAGGCTGTTAATTATAGGACCTATATTAATGAGTTATCTGAATCTGCTCTTACATATGAGTAAGGGTACTATCAAGTTTGAGAAAATCATGTGTGCAGCACTCATGGTCGGTGCTAATGTTAATGAAAAAAGTCAAAACTCAGATTTAATTATTATCATGCCACAAATCTTTGATGAGGGGGTATATTGCTTTACTCATACATGACTTTCAGGAGATTGGTCCGTCATTCGGTAGACTAAATGGTTTCTATTCAATACCTCGAGAATGCCTTGCCCTTGGATCTTCAAACTTTACATGGAGGTTAGCCAGCAATGGTAGATGACCCCTATTGATTTTGAGGTCAGTAGGTCAAAGATCAAGGTCACTGTGACGTTCACCATTTTCGAGTATTGGACTGCGATAGGGGCATACGTGTTTTACAAACATCTCTTATTTTCTTATATTTCAGTCAATTATTTGACCGTACTGACTGCATTACTATGGAATTGAGGAAATATGGTGCCTGGTGTTCGATACATGAAGATATAATCATTTACGAAGTGTACAATCATATTCGTGCAATTGTCCCATCTCTGCCTAGAAATATGTATGAATCTGAATGTACATGTAAGTATTTTCATAAAAGCACTGGAAAAATTCTGCATTCACTTGGTGTAAGCTTACGTCTGGCGTACACAGGAAAAAATTCTGCATACTATGGATTGCGCTTTGATCAAATTATCACTATACATGCACAAACAATGCTCGCTTGAATTATAAACACCTTGGTTACACTAAAAAAAACTGAAATAAACAATACAAAAGACATTTCAACTTGTGAATACCCCTCGGTCATAAGATATCCTATGTTATATGTAAGACAAATAAGAATAGTCAAATATTGGTACAGAATTACCAAACAACCTGAATCTTTGATGTATAAATTAATGTATATGCAGGATAGAAATGGGAATTATATTAATACTTGGTCTAAAAACTTCATTAAATTATTATCAAACATGGGATTTGCATATGTTTGGACACAGAACGTGTATACCAACGATTCTACTATTGCTAGTATTTGTCAAAGAATAATTGACAATTTCTTGCAAAAATGGTTCAGTGATTTAGATAATTCATCTAGACTTGAAACTTATAGAACTTTTAAATTGAATTTTGAATGGGAAGCATACATTTCTATTGTTTCAAATGATAAATATAGAGAAGCGTTTAGTCGTTTTAGGTGTTCTGCACATAAACTGTCGATAGAAGAAGGACGACATAGAAACATTGAGAGAAATCTAAGGATATGCAAATTATGTAATATGAAAATGATAGAAAATGAATTCCATTTCCTACTTGTGTGTCCTCATTATCATAATCTGAGAACTAAATATATTAACCGATATTACAGTACCTGGCCAACAATGAATAAATTTTGCAGTATAATGAAAAACACTTCGAAAAAAAGTACAGTAAATCTGGCTGCATATTTGTATCACGCAAATAAATTGAGAACACAATCCATGTCTACATTGTAACATTTTATCTTTTAACATCATATTATATTACCATGCTACATTATTTTTCTGTAAATGTCTTTATATTTAGATACAAGGCTCTTTCTAATTACTTGTAAGTAATGAAACTATAACATATTGTAAAATTTACTAATGCAATTGTCATATTATATTGTAAAGAATTATGTATAGTATAATTCATGTGCATGTATGTGATTGAACATAACTATTTGTTTCCAATTAATATTATTCATACTTTTCTTTTCTTTTGTTCGTATAAATGTATTTCTCTGTAATTGTATATTTCAAACGCCAAATATTTGTGGCGACAAACATGTATATATGTTTATGCCAATAAAATTTCTTGAACTTGAACTTTGAACATTATTTATATATAGTGGACATAATGTTTTTCTTGAACATTTTCTACAGATGATTAAATTCTGTATAGATTTAGTTCTGCATATTGATCTTTGACTGCAGAATGGCAGACATTTCCACCACGCTGAAATATCAAGCTATCTATACTGTAGCTCATTACCGTACTAACAGGTTCAAAACCATGTCTGCAATACAAATATATACAAGCGATGTTACGTTTAAGTGCAGAAATGTTTACCATTGTTAAAAGTTTTGTTAGCAACTTTCTGAATTTGTTCTCACATTGAAGATAGCTGTATGAATATATGTAGGAAGTGGTGGCCTAGTTGTAGGGTGCACATTTCAGGATTGAGAGGTCTCTGCTCCAACCCCCATCTCAACCACTGCTTAATTTCTCTGAGCAAGAATAACCCACATGCTCCACTCTACCCAGGTGTAAGTTGATACCTGTGAGAGCAGTGTCTATTCCTGGGCGCCGCAGATCGATGTTGGCTGCCACACCGACAGGAGAGAAACAGTCTCCCCAGGGAGACACAAACATAGGTTTCCATAGGTAGCCCAATGACCAGGGGAAGTTAAAATGTCTAAAGGTGGTTGGGAGGCTGAACAGCTGAAAAGGGTCCTAGAAAATTGTTAAGTGAACGTTCTTGACTTTTTTATGTGTACCGATTTTGTTTTTCAGTTGAAGAGCATGAAGTTTGTACAGACAGTGAGTTACTGGCTGATTTGATTCTGTTTGCATGTCAGATAGGTTATTCCATCTATGAAAATGAGGCCGCTATGTGTTAGTAAGTATCTGGGACATTTATTAGTCGTCATATTGCAGCTTTTTATTTCCCGGTGTAACGGTCAGTTTTATACCCCGCCCAGTTTATCCCCCGGGGGATAAAACTGACTGGGGGAAGACGGAGCCTGTTACACCGGCATCTATTGTTGTGGAGGCATATAGCCAAGCACTGCTGTATGTTTGTTCGGCCGTTACTAAATTTAAAACTTAAAATATTTTTTAAATTCATCAAGCCAATAACACGTACCCCCCGAATAAATGCCTTTGGGGGCCTTACATTTTGCAAAGGGTGCTTTTATTTGGATGTCTCAATTCTCTCCAATACAAAATTCAACGAAAATGGTGAAAAATCATTATAATAACGTTTGAAACGATGCTGTATTTAACTTTGAGATGCTTTTTGGCATCCGGCTAACTAGACCCTTTGTTTTATCGATGTGCCTCCTTATTATTTACAAGTGGGGACATAATAATAGTATTGGTGCTGTCTGTCCGTCCATACGTAACACCAATCTTGTTTGTTGAACTCCTTATAAACAGTTTAAAAATGTTGGGCAGAATTTCTTCAAACTTACGCAGATTAATAAACTTTGTTTAGTTGACCATAGGAGGGAGTTTTTGCTGCAATTTCTACCAGAGATAATGGCCCTTTGTTAGTTTTTCTATATACCTGTATAGGAACTTAATGGGAACACCCTTGTTGATGGATTTATTTCTAGTTTATACTTAAGAAACTTATCATTTATTGTAGTGACTTTACAAGATTGGAGAAATGTGGTCAAGGTGTTGCTGAGGATATACCATTTAGTTGTACACAAGATCAGATTCGAAATGCTTTGATTGAACATGAGGAACAAGTTATGACTAACACGGGAATTTCTCTGTCATTCTGTACTGCAGGTTAGTCAATTAGTACAGAGAATTTGACCCGACCCTTGGAATTTTTGTTAGCGTAAAATCGTAACAGTTCAATTTTTAAGTCACCTACATAGCAGCTGAATAATTTATATCACATGACTTTCCTTGTATATGGGTTAGTATAGCGAGTATGAATATTCTTATACTACACATGTGTAGTATTATTTTCAATTGATGTCATCAATTTGGTCAGTGTTTTCAATAGAGTGCAGTGTATTTTGCATTATTAGTGTCTTATGATATAAAGAATCTATCACTTGTTGTCAATTGATATATTTATTTTAAACTTGTTCGTGAAGTATCATTAAGCTCAAAAGAGGCACGTTTAACAAAATTTCCCAAACAATTTAATTTGAATTTATATCAATTACCAATTTGTGGTAGATCCTCTATATCTTTTCAATCGATCATGACTGTGTTAAATAAATATATGTTTTATATGATACATGTCCTTTTAAATTTTACATATTGAAGGGTTTGTAACTAAGATATGTATTGTTCATTTATGTTTCTGAACATGTTACCGTCAGCAAATAAAGATTTTATTATCATCAAAACTATTATTATAATGATATTTCAGATGACACATGTTTCACACCAGAGTTGGAAGTTTTGGTAAATATATGTATACCAGAGAGTCTTGTATGGATACAGTACACTTTACCATATATATGCGGGTCAGTTATATTTCATAGTTTAATGGAAAATACTAGGGCTGTAACGGTACGCTCACCTCATGTGTGATACGTACCGTCATTTTTTCAACGGTTCGGTATATTTCTGTATGATACAATATTCTCTAACAGGAGCTTAAATACTACAAATTTTAAGTGAAAATGATTTTTTTTTATTCTATAGTAGCAATTATTATGTGGTTATCAACTATTTTACATGAGTTTTGACAATATGAGGCATATCTTAATACAATTAAAACGAGTGATGCATGATAATTATACATACATGTGATCAGAGGGCTTTCAGACATTTTCGTTCTCCGAATATTATTTTGCTCATAAAGAAGCTTATACTGAACCGTACAATTTGCAATTCTTGTACCCTGAACCTTGTGATACTGAAGCCTGCAGTCTTTTGTGTACCGCGGTATACTGTTACAGCCCTAGATAATACTGTAAGTTACAGTATGTTAAATCAATTTACTTTTGCGTGTACTAACTTTCGCCTTTGTGCGATGTTTGGCATGTTCGGTGACTACAAATTCAAGTTTTTTTTAAGTCTACTGCGATGTCCATATAAATGTTTTCAACACTTTCCATCTACTTAATTTCACATATTTCTACCACTCGAAAACTCTGAGAAATTAAAATTGCGTGAAATACTTTCTTGGTTTACAGTAGATCCTCAATGTAACCATGCTCTTACGTAGACTGTCTATAACATGTACATACTATTATGTGGTGAATTAATAGTGTGGATTCAATTCCGCAAATGTCAAGATGGCAAAAGCCTTGACAGCTCCAAGTATTGAGCCGTAAAATGGACGGAGACTCAGTTCAAGTATTGTGAGTTCATGATATAATATATCGATGGCTTAGAATTAGAAGGTCATAACTACTACTTACGACCTTATAAGACTCATACATATTTGAAATCTGCTTCACAAGGCGCTTCTTATAAGCCTATTTTCATGAAAATCTGAAATTGTCATGTTGACCAAAATGAAGTTTTAAAAACTTGTTTTCCCATAGGTAAAGAGTAAATTACAGACAGTTTTCTCTTCTTTTCTCAATGTATCGCTTTTGTAGTAACGACCTTCTCATTCTAAGCCAGCGATATATACTATTTCAGAGTAAATGTAATTAATTCGACAACAAACTGTTTGCTTTAAAATTTTATATTATTTTCTTTTTTTACTATTTCAGTGTATATAATTTTATGTGGAACTGTGTACATAAAGGCTTGATAGTGCAGGACATTTGTGAACCAGAATGGAAATCTGTTACATATATTGTTGATACAAGAATAAGGAATCTGCTAGAAGTAGCACATCAAGATAGAGGGAACAGTACTGTAGGATTCTACACACCATTCTTTGAATGTTCAGGTACATATAATCTATCCTCACAAAATTTGTGACTTAAAAATGTTTTGGTATTTTACTAAATTCGCTTATATTATGTCTAACAGCTCTGTGGTTAGTGTGCTTGTCATCAAATCGGGCGATCCGGGTTGAGAGACATATATGTATATGTATGTCACATGTCAGCAGAAAACTGACTAGCAAATGAAGGCTTAGATCGGCATTTTTAAAAAAAAAAGATATGGATTTTTTTTTAATTCCTTATTCAGTGCAATCTCTGCAGAGCAGCCCTCAATAGGGCAAAAACCTTTCTATAAATAACACCTTCATAATTTCCCTAATGTTGTTCCTCCCCTTGAATATACAGTAAAATCTCTTCATAGCAGTCCTCAATAGGACAATACCCTTTCTATAACAGCACCTTCAAAATTTCTCTAAGTCACTTTTTACTGACAATTTAACCCCTGTACGGTAACATCCTTTAAACAATGACCTATATTTGTAGCTTTTGAAGGATTTTGCTCTATAGAGGTTGAAAAAAAACAAAACCTCTTGTTATAAGTTTATGGGAGGCTTAAAAATAAGGCGGTTATAAAATTCTTGTCATATTTATCAACAATATTGACTTAATGCATCCCGAACAAGTATTAATGATTTTACACTGTCTCATAACAACATTCTATTTACTAATGAATTTCCGATCATCTAATTAATTTTATAATTATTATTTTGTGTTGTTTTTGTTTTAGTTTCAGAGCTGTTTGAATTATGTGACAATGTTGAAGTGTTTTCATATTATGTATCAATAAAATGTGAGATGGAAATACGCGAATTGGAGAAAGATGGTTGCGAGTAAGTTGAACTTTGTTTTACACGTGTAATCTGATCCGATCTTCCGAAACACAACAATTTGAGCTAAATCTCGCCTCAAGTATTGACATTTTTCCTTTAGTTTGTTTCCATGGGAGGCTGTATTCAACATTGGAAGCACAAATCAGAAAACGTTATTCTGAACTTATTACAGCAAGATATACAGAGTTTGAAGTTAATTTATAAGATTTATCTCAAATTCAGACTCTGATATTTGCAAAATTTCACTTTGAAATGAGATGTCTACTTGAGATGTTTCAGGAGATCAGGGACTGGCATGGTTGGGAAAATTCAGATAATTTTGAAATTTGTCTGGGAAATAAAAACTGGAGAAAAGGCAGGAAAAAGTAATGAAATTCTTCTTTATAGCTGTTGATAAATGTCATTTTCTGTAAAGAAAATACAAAATACTGAAAAAAATTCAGTATTATAAACTCTATATTTGACCTCTACAGGGCAGTCGAGGTGGCTATCCAATGTGCTGTTAGTGTGCTGATCAACTACCAATGTGAGGTGGGTGATGTAGAAATCATAGCACAGAAAGCTCTTGTAATGGTAGCTCGAAGAAACCACATGCTTATTGCTGCAAGTTGCTTTGGTATGTACTATAGTGCACCCAGGATAATGTGATATTTACAAACATTGAGCAGATTGGTATAGCTTGACCAGATTTAACTGACACTCACCAAAGTCCGTAAAGCACGTCCGGCCATGTTCGGTTGTATATGATTTGTATGTTTATCTACTATGTACCGTTATCTCCAGACTTTTACGAATTATGCAAGGAGTCTCAGTTTAATCTGGTAGGGCTATATACTGTTGCAAACTTAGTTACTTAAATAAACACATAATTACATTCACTTATATACTAAAATAACACTGATTTGTGCATGCTTGATTTTTCGACCTTAGTGGGTGAAGCCGTCTATATTCCTGACTTTTTTCAATATCCTGGGCTTACTATATATTTATATGTTCATTATATACTGATAAAATAAATTTGTTTATGCATGGGCTTAGGAGCATCTTCTACATTGATTGGGGGGGGGCAAACATTCAGGGGGGATATGTTGCACAACCCCATCCCCCTGTCTAGACATTGAGGGTAATATGTTGTAACATGACACAAATTTTGTGGATTTCGTGGTTCACCTTCAATTACAAAATCTAATCCCATCAAACAATAATTTTAATCCTAGGCTTGTAATTATAACATGAAATGCAAAATTCACGATTTAACGTCCCATCAAAATGGACTTTTTCACCAAAACCACAAAATTTCGTCCCACCAAAATTAAATGATTTTACAGTAATGTTGCTAATGACGATGGTTCGAAATTAAATGATTTTACAGTAATGTTGCTAATGACTATGGTTCGAAATTAAATGATTTTACAGTAATGTTGCTAATGACGATGGTTCAAAATTAAATGATTTTACAGCAATGTTGATAATGACGATGGTTCGTAACTTAATGATTTTACAGTAATGTTGCTAATGACTGTATTGTAGATGCACGACCTGATCTTGGGTACTGTCCTGTCTCAGAAGCATACTCGAATGGTTGCTACGGAGCGTTTGACCGCTGTACTCTAGGCACAGAATGTGAAGCAGGATTGAAGTGTTGTTTTGATGGCCAGGCTTCTCTTTGTACTAAACCAGTCATTGAGGAAGGTAGATATAGCTTAGTGTTTTTAGCTCACCTGTCACTTAGTGACAAGGTGAGCTTTTGTCATCACTCTTCGTCCGTCCCTCCGTCCGTTCGTCGTCATCCGTCATGTGGGGTCAAAATCTAGGTCACTAGGTCATTCATAGACAAATCCTGTGTACACTCTTGATGTCACCAATTTGTTCCAATCTTCATGAAACTTGGTCAGAATGTTGTTCTCCATGAAATCTAGGACAAGTTTGGAACTGGGTCATGAGGGGTCAAAAACTAGGTCACTAGGTCAAATCTTATAAAAACCTTGTGTACACTCTAGAGGTCACCAATTTGATCCAATCTTCATGAAACTTGGCCAGAATGTTGTTCTGCATGATATCTAGGCCAAGTTTGAAACTGGGTCATGCCGGGTCAAAAACTAGGTCACTAGACCAAATCTTAGAAAAACCTTGTGTTCACTCCAGTGGTCGTGGTTTTGATCCAATCATCATGAAACTTGACCAGAATGTTGTTCTCTATGAAATCTAGGCCAAGTTTGAAACTGGGTCATGTGGGGTCAAAAACTAGGTAACTAGGTCAAATCTTAGAAAAACCTAGTGTTCACACTAGAGATCACAATTTTGATCTGATATTCATGAAACTTGGTCAGATTGTTGTTCTCTATGGAATCTAGGCCAAGATCAAAACTGGGTCATGTGGTGTGAACACTAGGTCACTAGGTCAAATCTTAGAAAAACCTAGTGTTCACACCAGAGGTCACAATTTTGATCATATCTTTATGAAACTTGGTCAGAATGTTGTTCTCTATGTAATCTAGACCAAGTTTGAAACTGGGTCATGTGGGGTCAAAAAGTAGGTCACTAGACCAAATCTAAGAAAAACCTTGCGTTCACTCCAGAGGTCGTGGTTTTGATCCAATCATCATGAAACTTGGTCAGAATGCTGTTCTTTATGAAATCTAGGCAAAGTTTGAAACTGGGTCATGTGCGGTCAAACGTCAAATCTTAAAAAAAACATTGTGTTCACTCCAGGAGTCAATGTTTTTATTCAATCTTTATGAAATATGGTCAGAATGTAGGTTGTACTTATACCTAGACCAATGTGCAACAGGTGAGCGCCCTAGGGCCTTTCAGGCCCTCTTGTTTACTTTTTCTAGTCCAAAATTGCCCTTTGAATACAAGTAAAACAGTACAACCCCAATCTTCTTAGCAACCCTTTGTATAGCAACAACCTAAGCCACTATTTAATGTAAATTCCCTGAAGACCAATGTTACCACTCCTCCCTTAGTCACACTTGAATATAAATCTAAACTCGGAAGACCAACCACTCCTACAACACCTTTAAAATTTCCTTAAGCCTCTGTTGAATATAAATTTTAGTTATTTACCAATAACCTGAGAAGACCAGCCACTCTTCTATAACATAATGATTGTCACGGTGGATATGTTATTTACCGGTAACCTCAGAAGACCAGCCACTCTTCTATAACATAGTGATTGTCACGGTGGATATGTTATTTACCGGTAACCTCAGAAGAACAGCCACTCTTCTATAACATAATGATTGTCACGGTGGATAATCTGAGAGAAGTTGTGACAGATACGTTATGGTCGTTTACAAATAAAAAAGTCCTTATTTGGTGGTTTGTTTGTCATAATTTATGGTTTGCAAAATCTGATGCAAATTTTCATTTTATTTAGTTTTAGTAATTTTGAAAAAAAATTTTTTAGACCTAACATTCATATTTATATGTCATTGATAAGTATGTTGTGCCTTTCAGCTATGTATGAAGTAAAGATCTACTTTGGTGGTCAAAATGATGAGGCATATATAACAACAACTCGAGTTATAGTAAGTATGTTATATCTAACTTTGAAACAGATGTTTAGCTCGACTTTTCGAAGAAAAACTGTGGAGCTATTGTCATGACAGGTCGATCTTGTGGGTCTGTGTGTGTGTTGGTAAAGTTTATTGTCAAGAGTCATTTTCAAAGATTATCAAAGGTATCCACTTGAAACTTAGCATAGTTATTCATGACCACAAGAAGAGTCCATACTTACAAGGACTGATGACCCTGTGACCTATATTTTTTTAGTTATTTGCCCTTGTTAATATCAAAATCGAGGAGGTCGAGCATCATGTCTAGTGTATTTTTAACACTAACACAGAACAGGGTTAAGCACCCTGTTAAAAAAGTATCCCATGTCTTCGAGGGAGGAATTGTTTCAGTTTTCGTCTTCAAAGTTTAAAAGAAATAAAATATTATATTGTTTGTTTTTCACTGCATTGTAGAGATTTAATTATAATCATAAATCTTAATTTTTTTATTTTACAGATAGAACCAAAGCTTTTTGAAGACATGAACTTTGAATTTTCCAAAATCAGGTATGTTAAATCACTGTAACAGGGCTGTGGTTAGTTAGTTAGCACAGAAATCATTTATTTTACACCAAATTTTCTTTCAATATTGTGATTATCATGTTCTGTATAAATAATGTATTTTCCATACATTTTCAGTGATGGCCCATCATTAGTGTATGTCCTCAGGGCTTATTTTGACCCGGGCTTGCTGTTACAAAAACGATTAGACCTAATAACAGAAGAACAGTCCCTGGACCTTTACTTAAGTTACAACTTTATATCTCAAGCTGCAGGTAAGAGCAGGGGCCTAATTCACCAACATTGTAAGTCTAAAACTCAGACTTAAAATTGTCATTATTCATAATCACTGGCATTTCTTTGAAATTATGTTTAACCATGTGAAATTTTATTGGACTATTGGTTGTTACCCACTGAACATTTTAACCAATTTATATCAAAATCGGTACTTTTACAACAACATGAGAGCAAATAGAACATTTGTCGATGTAAAGTCTATGTTTTGGACTTACAACGTTGGTGAATAAGGCCCCAGTTGTTCTTTTAGTTCGTGATTTACATGATTTTGTTTGAAAAAAATAATAGAATTGTTAAATATTTTATAATGTTTACACTGCAGAGGTCACATTTTGGACTCAATAGTTAATACTTAAAAATCTATGTCACCCAGTCAATTCTTATTCAAATTCTAGAGGTCACATTTTGGAATCCATATTCAAGGTACTTGTCCAGAATGTTCGTCTCATGCAGTGATATCTAGGTTTCGTTCAAATATAGATAATGTGGGGTAAAAAACTAGGTCACCGACTCAAAATGAAGGAAATCCTTGTTTACACTCTTAATTATTAGAAGTTGTAATGAATTCTATTAGGTGCTTACTATGACCATACCTACCAAGCCAGTTAAATCCAAACTAGGAGTGATAAAGAAAAACATGTCATGTAAGATGCACTTAAATGTGATTTAAAAGAAATTTAGATACATAAACAAGGAATGTACTTATTCTAGTGGTTATGAATATGGAACAGATGATCATAAAATGAATCAAATGTACCATTGTGCAAAGTTAATTGAACTTGGAAATCCAGAAATTAACAATGAAAATAGGAGTAACTCCACTTTAATAGGAGTACTTGTCAGGTATGACTATGACAGGTGAGCAACCTGCTGTTCATATTTTACCTTTTCTAATGATTATACTCAACTTATAAGATGAAAAGACTTTTGCAAATTTAAAACTTAAAGAGAGCCATACCAATAAGTTAATTTATACCAGGGGGGACCAAATGGGAATGTTCAAAAGTCTTTTTTTTCAGGAAAAATATGGTGACTTTTTTAGAAAAATGGAGGTTATTTTGCTAGGTTAAAGTTCCTGTATTTGGCCCTAAACATTGTAAAATATTGTAAAATATACAACTGGATGTACTGATGTTCTATTTATAGATCTTGAGGGTCGATGTCCCGCTGATTTGATAATGGACCATATTGTTAAATGTGCAGAGGAGAAAGTTGACTATTATTATAGTGATTATCAAATATGCACGTAAGTAGAGTATCTTGTTGCCTGATCGTCAAATCTTTATAAATAGGCCTATGTTATGGAAAAAGATGTGTATTATAGTGTCTCCACTATTAAAAGGGCCAGTCAATTTTGACTTATGAGACACTTTTCTGTCATGTATACTGTACAACCCAAATCCCTTTTGTATCGCCGGACACCTGGCAGAAAAAGGCCTGCGATAATCATTACCTAGCTCAATGCTGCCCACCAACTGATCACAGCAGTTATAACTTCAGTTAAAATCTTCAACATTATGCTTTACTATTTGGCTACAATCCCTGTCATGTGTATAATAAGTGTATTTCTGATTTGTTTATATATTTACCTGACAATTTACCTGACATTATTTACCTGACATTATTTACCTGACATTATTTACCTGACATCGTGCTTGTTTTATAATGCAATATTGTAAGGTTAGAGGGTAATGATTCTCTGACCCTTGCATCAAATCAAATAGACATGCAGAATAAATATAATACCTTTCCCTGGACAGGACAAACATGGTATTTAATACAGAGACCCTAGACAACAGGGTAGGCTGCACTTTTTGTTAAATTTTTATTTTAAAAAAATGGATGAAAAAGTTCAAATTATTGACTAAATTTTTATGCCCTAGTATTGATAGATCTGGAGGCATATAGTGATTCACCTGCCCGTTCGTACGCCCGTTCTTCCTTCCAGCCTGGTTAGCCCAAATTGACTGTTTCTTCTAGCATTAATATGGCTTGCTACAAAGCTTTTAAACTTGCATGGATGTTGTATATGACCACTCTCCACACCCCTGTATCACCATTTTGACCTTCACCTTGACCTAATTTTGGACTTAGACTTATTGACATGGCTTCCACTGGGGCATAAGCGTTTATTGAATTCAGTCTTGTTGTTGTTTGAAATTTCATCAGATTCATTGATGTAACTATTGCAATAGAACAATCCCTGAATTGCGTTTTGTTGTACAGTACTAGAGAAAAAAAGACCACTATATAAATACAAAAAACATGACATTTATTCCCATCTTGAAATTTCGCACTTTGAATTTTACTTACATCTAGAACCAAATGAGCATTTTTTGGCCTCGAAAGATAAATTGCTTCGGGAGGCATCAGGAACAGGGATATGACAAATTTTCTAATGATTACTCCAAATCTTCCCCTATACCATGAGGACCTGTTTCCCGATGCAATCTTAAGCTCATTTATTAAATCGCAAGTACCTTTCCTAGGCAAAGAACTCGGAACCAAGGCATTATGTATGAGTTTCTCTTTTGTAGACCTGTTGGTGAGATTGCCGATTGTGTAAGTGGTCTGTGCTGGATGAATGAAGGGGCCAATGATGATAAGTGTGACCCCTTTCACATAAGGGACATCATTCAGGCAGAATCAGATGGTATAATGACGAAACTACAGGAACGCCCGAATCCTGAAAGGTTCATCACATTTATGGAAAAACTTCCACTATTTGATGCTACTTATTGCAAAGGTACAGTATACGTAGAAGGTCTTTAGGAACAACAAATCAATAGATTATAAGGATCCAACATGAGCTTCTATGTAGGATCCGAGGGGTCGGATTTTAACCAGGGAAGAGGCTTGCCCAGTTCCCTGGTTTAAATCTGACCCTGAGGGTGAGATTTCCTTATCCTACATAGACTGTGTCACGATGGATCATTTTTCTTCGATGTAATTTGAGAAAACTTGAGTTTTAACATTATTTAGCGTTCATGGCGTCAACATGACATCATCATAACGTGGCATTTGCCGTACGTTCACATTAAAAACTATTCGTGAATAACGGTGTAAAAAAAGCATACTTTGTTATGTTATGAAAAGACCTTTTAAATGTTATAGAGCATAATTTGGTCCGTCTTGTTAGCTAAAGACAACAAATTATACGTAAATCTCGAAAGTAAAATATGCTGCTCTATATCGCGTTTGTGCCCATGTGAGATAGATCTTTCTTCCATTAGCAACACGCCTCTCTTACATTAGCAACGTCGAAGAATAATCTGCGATTTTTTAAAGTCTCTTACACAGCAAACAGTAACTTCTCCAGACCGATTTTCAAAATTTTGATCCCCAAAAAAGCAGTTGTTACTATCCTTCCTTACCTAAGAGTAAAGCTTTTATGTTTCTACTAAAATGAATACTGTGACATTTTCCTTCTATAGTTTGTATTAATTTTTGCTGCTGCTTAATTTTGAGAATTTCTACCACTCACAAACTCCACACAATTACTGTAAAATATTTAATTTCTATGGTACTAAATTTAATTTTTGTGGTTTTGGTAAATATTACCTTTTAAATGGACGTTAATTTATTGATTTTGCATTGCAAGTAATAAATATGAGGGTCAAAATTAATGTTCCATGGGATTTTATTTAGTGGTAAAAGGTGAAGCTAGAAATCTACAAAATTTAACCCCCCTTCAAAATTAATGATTTTACACAATATGATTGGATCTTATTTCAGAAATTCCGTATGAGGAGGACCCATGTTGGAGTAAGAATATAACTGATCGTGAGTACAGTAAATGTGACGACGAGGTTCAACTAAAGGCAAGACTCTTAGCAGAACCATCACATCAGGAACTCTGCAGGTATACTGTCAAATCATTAAATTTCAACTGGATAATGTCACAAAATTTCGTGGTTTTTGTGAATACGACCATTTCAAGGGGTCGTAATTTCTAGGATACATTATCCACAAAGTTACATACTATAGAATCATTAAAATTTGTGGGGATTTAATTTCGTGGTTTTGTGAATAGGACCATTTCGTGGTGAGGTAATTTCACGGATACATTATCCACAAAGTTAGATTCTATAGAATGATTAATATCATTGGGGATTTAATTTTGTGGTTGAGGTCATCCATGAAACCCACAAAATTAATTCCCCCACAACTATGAATGTTTATACAGTATTCAATAAGCATTTGTATATTGCAGCTTATGGTACCATTAATAGATTATATTGTTGTGATTTGTATTGCTTATTAGGCTTATTATTGCTTTTCAACCATAGGGGACTATAGGTTTGCCCTCCATCGTTCCGTTTGTCTATAAGTCTGTCAGTCCTTCAAGAAATCTGCCATAACTTAAACACTTTTCAAGCTAGGTTATTTTATGAGTATGATGCAGATTGTCAAGACTTACCCCCATTTTCAGTCGGTGGTCTGACTATTTGAGTGTATCGGATTATGGTCTGCGTAGGCATTTAGTGGATATTAACCTGCAAAACTTTTACCTAGCGAAAATGATTTTACCTAATAAATATGTATGCATGCATCAGTGTGTGATCGTATTCTTGATTTTCAGACTGTTGAATGATTTTATGTCGTGTGCAGCGACGGCGCTGAGAAAGTTAGGCAGCCAACACTGTGATTTCTACTCTATAGGGTATGAAATGGATACATATCTGTATAAGATTACCAACGGAGAGCTAGGAACGCAATATCCAAATGGACAATCCATCTTTTTAGAGAGTTGCATGGGTAAGTATTTATTCCTATTTTTTTTTGTATTTGTGTTATTATTTTGAACCTTTCGGTCAAGGCTAACCCATAAAAGTACAAGCAGTTATTTCCAATGGAGTCCTGTGTTTAACTGAAGGGACAGCAAGTAAAAGAGGCAGTGGTTTGATATGAGGTTTCCAGACGCGCTGCACTAGTTCTTTGCGAATAAACACCTAAGTTCTTAAACCTGCCCGGTGTATAACTACCTCTGGCTTGCCAACCTAGCTGTTCATCTCTAGTTGGGTGTGAAACACTGAATTGGTTTCAGAAATGACCAAATGCTCCGGCCTAGGATCTAACCAGGAACCTCTCCATCAGTAGTCAGCTGGCTGTCCACTCAACCACTGTACCACTACAAAATAGGTATAGAAGATGGTCATATTAAAATGAAGGTTCATAAAGATGTGTCCATATCGGTGGCATTGTATACTGGGATTTTAAATGATAATTTATTGGCCATTTCAAATTTTGTGAGCGCATTACTGATTACTCTTAAACATCACATAACCTTAGAGAATGCTAATTATCATTAAAAATGATGACACACGCTGCATGAGCACAACGTTAAAATGACATTTGTATTTTTCGGTACGTTGTATTTGAATAATTGTGTTTCAGTTTAGGAGTGCCGAACGATATTTCCAGCACAGCTTTCCCGGTACTCCCAGACCTCATGTTATGTGATAAATCTTGATAATCCATTGAGAACAAACAATAAATTTAAAGTGTGTAATCTATATTTCAGAATATGTTCCTATGTGCAGTTTTGTAGGAATTCAGATGTTTTTCGACACAAGATACGAATTAAACTTCATTAGATATAGCGATGCACCTAATAAAAACTACTGCAGGTGATTATACCAATTACTACCTAAAATTGAACCCTGAGTTTGTTTGGCCAATAAGGCAGGGATAAACCTATGAATAATAAGTGTGACCCCTTTCACATAAGGGACATCATTCAGGCAGAATTAGATGGTATAATGACGAAACTGCAGGCACGCCCAAACCCTGAAAGGTTCATCACACTTATAGAAAAACTTTCACTATTTGATGCTACTTATTGCAAATTATTGCTCCCACAACTTCTTTTGGATCATCTGTTGCATACAATGAATTATGAAACCATTAAGCTGTTTCTTAACAAATGACGGATACTCAACGACAGAATATTAACTATATCTGTCAAAACAGTAGACCAAATATCATATTTAGCAAATTGTATTGTGAACAAAATACTCATTTTGCAAGAGTTGCTCCTCTTAGACTTTATATTATGCATTAATTGTTCACAAATTGTCATTTTGTCACAAACCATTTAGGTTTTTATTACATTTTCTTCCATCTTATGGTGTTTTCCACATTTGGGAAGCAATTTAAGTGCTCAAATTGCCTCATTCTGCCGAGAGGTTACCAAGTTATATTATTTTTACTATATACCTGAATGGGGGCATCTGTGTCCTATGGACACATTTTGCTGGCTTAGAATGAGGTTGTCATATGTGCTTCTTATGAGCCTATTTTCGGACAGCTTTTTCGTGTTTTCTCAAAATATCTATTTTTGTGCTTGCAACCTTCTCATTCTAAGCCACGATCTGTAGATTTCTTCTAATTACTGCTATGATTATATTTCTGTTGTTTATAATGTAGGAATGAGACGATAAGGTACACGTTTGTCAGCGTGTTAGAGATGATACGTATTGCTGTGTTGATACGTGGTGAAGACTGCTCCGTGGACAGTATACTAGAAATCATTAATTCAGATAGATATCATCTACGTCTAGTATCACAGTATGAAGATATATCAAACTGTGTCTCAGGTATGATATGGTTCATTCAATATTTGTCTTAATCAAATTAGAGTACTACCATACTTGCCAAGTACTCCTATTAAAGTGGAGTTACTCCTATTTTCGTTGATAAATTTCTGGTTTACAAGTTCACCTTATTGTAACCTTGCACGAAAGTACTTTTGGTTCATTTTGTGATCTTCTGTCCCATATTTATAACCCCTGGAGTGCATATTGTGACATGCTTCGCTTTATTACTCCGATTTTTTATTTAACTAACTTGGCAAGTATGGCACTACTATTATTATACCCCGTACATAACCTATGTTGTAAGGGGTATACCATTTTCAGCATGTCTGTCTGTCTGTCTGTCCATAGACGGTTTCTGGTGGACGCAACTCCTCCTACAGTTTTTGCAGGATTTCCTTCAAACTCTCACACATGAACAACCTCAACATGTAGATGCGTTTGAAGGAAAAAAATTGTGCTGCGATGAATTTTGCTGGAAGGGGGTATATAAGTCTGCTGAATGGCAACAGCTCTAGTTTGTTTGGTCGTAATTATAACAGAGCACTAGTTCTTTGACAAATTATATTGAAATACCATTAACTTGTCTGATTATCCACTGTTGTGGCAATAAGAGGAAACTTACTTGCAAAGACCATACTAGGGTAGATTTCAGGCCTTAATTAGAGATTAATAAACGACAAATTATTAGCCTGGCCGGAAGCCGATAATTAGCCCGGAAAATTAATAATCACCAAGAGATTGATTATTCATATTTGGCGGATTATCAACTTCAGGCCAGGCTCTGAAGTGTATCAAAGTATTTAATACAATTGCTCCATCTCCAACTGAATGTGAGATACAACAATCCATCATGCTTTAATTATATCCAAGAGTTAGAAGACATGTAAAGTATGCTGAAAATCTTTGAATTCATTTATTTAATAAAATTGTCTAAGAAATTTTACCTCTGTGTAACATAACGTCATCGTGGTGCCAATGTGACGTCACGTTTACGAGGATAATGTTATGTGCGTCTGTGTTCGTGTGTACGTCCGTATCCACTATCCAGACATTTGTATGGACTCTAATTTAAAACAATTTTCATTTCAAACAATTTTCATCGGATTGTCTTCAAACTTGTTGACAATATTAATGGACATATAGTGCACACACCAAGTCAAATTTCAGCCAAATTACCCTGGGCTTTAATGGATCATGGCCCTTGAACTAGGGTATAGTGTAACTGCTTGGCTCTCAGACTCTTTTTGGAATTTATCTGCACCTTTAATAATCATTTTTACAGAAATTTCTATGTTTGTTAATCTTATGCATGTGTAAAAATGTTAGACAATAGCTATACATAGTATATATATAATGTTAGATTGTTGTCAATGTAAATCCAACTTAAAATAAAGATTGTATTGTGCTGCCTTGCCAATTGCTATTATTACTTATTAAATAAAAAATTTAAATAAATATTGAATCATCTGCTCGATCAATGGATGCTGAAACAGGAAGCTAGTGGTCCCATTCGTACCCAAAATTATTCGTACTCAATGGTTACGTACCAAAACAATTTGGACCCAAATCCAGTAATCGTTGCTAAATGAATATATTTATTATTACCGTATGTTAAATACATAATTTGTATTATTATTTTTATTATTTTCATGTAGCGGAGGAAATCGCTGATATAATGACTGCTCTCCCGTCTAAGGAGGTTCTCTGTAGCAGCCCTAAAGCAGTGAACCACTACCGCACTCAATGTACAAATATGGATTGCCAAATAAAGCCATCTGCTCTGGTATGGAATACCCGTGGAAGTTGTGCGTAAGTATCTTACACCTCAGGTATTCTGTATCATTCATCAAGCCAAAAACGAAAAAAAAAATGTAAAAAATTGTAAAAAAAAATTTTTGATAAAAAAGAAAGAAAAGTATAGATTTAACAAAACTTTTTTCATGCTCAATGATACGATTACTTGTGGTCCTGTGTCCAACACATGTTTGTCCTGAATGAGGTTGATTTAATAATACAAGCCAGCTACAGTTCATTATGTAGACCTCTGCCCGCTATGTCATTGCATATTATAGTTTATAAAACATAATTATACTAGTTATAGTTAATATTACTAACATTTCACTTTAATTTGTATTTTACCTCCTTATTTTAAACTTCTTCATATAGAATTAACACATGGTGTTTTACACCTTGGTTGAATACTATCAACAATTTGGGTGTGTTCAACATAGTAATAAATGTACATTATAAAATAGTTACATACTTTTCTATTTTTTCTAGGCTATACTATCAACTACATTAGGATGTGTTCAACATAGTAATAAATGTACATTATAAAAAAATAACATACTTTTCAATTTTTTCTAGGCTATACTATCAACTATTAGGATGTGTTCAACATAGTAATAAAATTTAATGTACATTATAAAAAAGTTACATACTCTTCTATTTTTTCTAGGCTATATTATCAACAATTAGGATGCATTCAACGGGAGATGAAAAATGACTCCCTGATCTGTAGCTTGGAGGACTTGACCGCAGCCATGCAATCAGACATGGATTCAGTATTGTACCTTCCTGATGAACTAATGGCAGAATGTCAAGGTCAGTCTGAAAATATAGTCTGGAGTATAATCTTTATTTGCCAGTCAGCTTTTAACTGAAATATGACAGGTATATGATATGAGTACCTCCACTCTTATTTGACTGGGTCGCCAGGTTAGAAGTCAAGCACACTAACCATGGAGCTATGGAAGAACACATTGAGTCACAAAAATATATCACGTTCTGTTATCACACAGGCTTGAATTCTGTCACAAACATTTAGGGAGGCTGCACTTATAAGTACTTAAGTGTCAAATTTGGAAGTAATTATTATTTGTGTACACCGTTGCAGATGAAACATTATGTTCCTGAAATATCCATCACCGTTCATCTTATTAAAATAATTGGCAGAATATTAACATGGAAAATGTGTTGTTCTCTGGCTGATCAAATGTATTATATAATTATACTAGAATATTATTTCTATGTCATAGGATAAGTATTTGACTGATACAGTTTCTACACACTGTCATCAGCCGGGGTAGCTCAGTTGGCGTGTAGCACCTGACTTGCAAGTGGGAGGTCACCATATACCTGGGTATATAATATTTTATGAATTAATAATCCTAATAGAGCGATGTCTGGTATATAAGCTTCTAATTTGATACTCAATGGTTTAATTATAATTGTTCATTTGTTTGCAGACTACAAGGATAATATATTTGAAGGATGTGAAATTCATCTTTTGTCACAAATCAACGGAAGTATGAACTGTATTATGAATCTACTACATAGCAGCTCCCAACCTACATGCAGGTAAGTGAGCATTTCCAATTCAACCATTGATGATTGTTACGTAAATAGAGGATCTATCACGAGTTGTCAATTGATATAAATTTATATTAAACGAGTTTTGGAAATTTTATTAGACGAGCCTTAATCATTTTTCCTGAACGAGTTTACTATAAATACATTAAAAACTTTAAATTCATTGTAATAAGCTAGGTATAGTGTATGCTGTTTTTGATCCCAATTTTGAGTCCATCCTCTCATGGAAATTATCCAATTGACACATGGTAATATTTGAGATGAGATTTATCTCAGATTGAGATGTTATGGGATATTGGGGCCTGATTTCAATGATACTTGGTATCCATGATCAGTACCAAGGCTAGTTGTGCATATTGTCGTTGTCTGATGTCAGTTGGACAAATTTACCGGAGTTATGGCCCTTTGTTTTTGACACTTTGTCAAATGGTATCTGGGAGTATTCATCACATTCAGTGATATTTCTTGTTTTCAGCATGGTGTCCCTGGCAGCAACTTGTTTGAGTATCACTGCTGAGAAACTCAATATTCTATGTGATTCAGACCAAATAGCTGAATCTATACATGACATTATTGTCGGTGCTGGAACTGCCCTAGCTCAGATAGAATGTCGTTATGGTGAAATACCAGAAGTGATAATTGGGGAAGAATGTGACGGTAAGTTATTCTCAGTTTGGTTACACACTGTCATATCTAAATTTGTTATTGTTTTAATACTGTTTCGGTTACACACTGTCATATCTAAATATCTAATTTTGTTTGATACTTGGCTCACTAGAGTCAAACACCTGGAATACCTTTTACTATCTTTTTAAAATCATGTTTAAAATTTTTATCTCAGTACAATCTGCATGGATTGAAAATTTAAAAAAAGCTTTGTTGTAAAAATTGTACTTATTGTGCCAAAATTTGCCATGACTGTAATTTTGTTTGAACCATGTAATGGTTGACTCAGTTGTTTTGTAGTATTCATTGTACATGTTGATACACCTGAACAACATTTCTGAAAAAAAATTGTTTTCTTTTGGAAATTTCATCAAGCATTACTCTTTCTTTATTACTTGTAAAATACAAACTTTTTCTTAACTTTTTTTATTACTTGATGTTACAGCTATGGCATTCACATTCGACATCTGTGCTCCAGCAGATGTAACTGAGGTCAGGCCTGTGATGGAACTTATTGAAAAAGATTGTGGGCACATATTAAACAACATGACCGTACCATACATCATAGAATCTGACGTAGATGAAGTCATTTATCAGTGCAGGTACGTCATCTTGAAGTTTATTTTATTTGATAAGACTCCTGTACTTATACATAAATATATATTCAATGGCATTGTACAATATAAGGTAACAATTTAAAACAATTACATAAAATATGTATTAAAATAAATACTATTGACAATGATAAAATTAAAATAAAGCATTGTCATAAAATATAATACATTTGCCAGAACTAAATATAAATAATAACATCATGTAAAACTGAGGTAATTTAAAGAGCATCATATGACAGTTATAAAAGAGTTGCATGCATCAGTGTTTCATATTTATGTAATGCCTTAAACAATTAATCAAACTCTAAAAAGCTTGTTTTTAGCTTTTTCTTGAACATGGCAATGGGCTCAGATTTTCTGATTTCTACAGGTAAATTGTTCCACAATTTTGGACCAATTGTACCAAAGCTTCTATCATTAAAAGTCTTTATCCATTACTATTCCCCTCATGGTTGGTGAGAGGGTATATTAAGTGTAGATGACCCCTATTGATTTTGAGGTCAGTAGGTCAACGTCACCATGACCTTTACTATTTTCGACTATTGGGCTGCCATGAGGGTATACTTTTTTTACAATCATCTGTTGTTTTGGTTTGTTTTTGTTGTGGTGAAAAAAATATAAGTTATTGAAATCTTGACTTTGCAGACGACTTGAACATCTGGCTTGGTGTACGAAACATGCATTGGATAGAGTATCCCAATCTTGTACAATGCTAGACATCTATGACAACATCTTCTTGCCGTATTCTGATATTTTACCAACAAACTTACCGCCTCAAACCATACCAAAGTGTTATCGTAAGTATAAACATGTTATGATTATTTTACCAGTGGGATGGCAAAGCCCTGGCCTGAAATTCACAAAGCATCTTAACAGAAAAAATTTAATATTTTGACTTAAGTTAAAAAATTTAGCTGCATGTATATCCCAAGAAGAAAGAATAACCCATGGATGTATTTTGCAGTAGCGTAGCTGCCGCTAGGCCATTAGGCTTGGGCCTACACATCATTTCAAGAAAAAATAATATATTTTTTTATGTTTAACTTGTAATAAAATCAGGGGGAGCATGCCCCCGGACCCCACTCCAACTTCTTTCATCCGCTTTACCTACGGGCCTACACATAGCTAAGGTCCTAGCTTCGCCCCTGTTTTGTGATTATTGTTGGTCTTTACATAATGCTTTCATCCACAACAAGAACGGAGCATACACATTGCACAATGTTTCCATTTATATAAGTTATAAATGAATAAGTTATTTATACATTCTTTGTTTCGTTCCTAGAATATATAAGTACATGTTAAATATGTATTTGGTTTAAAAAAAGAATGCTGTGCCATGTGATCGTCATTTGCACAATACACTTGCAAAAACTTGTATTTAAACATATACTTTTGCAGTACAGTATTCATATTTCCCAAATAGCATGCATCATTTTTGGTTTTCCGAGTACCAAAGTACTTGATCAGAAAAATGACCGAGTACTGAGTGTAGTACTAGTTGCCATCTCTATTATCTATCAATTATCATTTATCAAAGGACATTTAAAATGTTGATTTATTCATGTTCTGTGATTTGCTCTCAAGTGTAAGATAACAGTATAATTTGTTTTCGTGACTAGTTAAAGAAATGTTGATATCAAAGACAACAAATGACAGGTTCTTTTAATCACGTTACGATAGTTACACAGTCAAAGCAACATCAGAAATAACAAATTTTAGCCGGCGACATTAGGTTTTCATGGTTATCACACATGTTGGAGAACAATGTTCCGTCATTTGTTCTAGTACGGAATATCACGTTATTTATGTGATAAAATAGTATATTTTGTATGATAATTATATTGAATGTTTATTGTCCTATATTTTATATGATAATTATATTGAATGTTTATTGTCCTATATTTTATATGATAATTATATTGAATGTTTATTGTCCTATATTTTATATGATAATTATATTGAATGTTTATTGTCCTATATTTTATATGATAATTATATTGAATGTTTATTGTCCTATATTTTATATGATAATTATATTGAATGTTTATTGTCCTATATTTTATATGATAATTATATTGAATGTTTATTGTCCTATATTTTATATGATAATTATATTGATTGTTTAGTGTCCTATATTTTATATGATAATTATATTGAATGTTTATTGTCCTATATTTTATATGATAATTCTATTGATTGTTTATTGTCCTATATTTTATATGATAATTCTATTGGTTGTTTATTGTCCTATATTTTCTGTAGATAAGTGTTACCTGGCTGTGGATGAAAGAGTAGACATATGTTTGGCTGAAGGTTTACAATACAATATGCATTACAATGGATTCTGCAAGTACGTATGCCAGGAGTTAACTATTTCTATCTAATGCTTTTATTTAACCTCACCACTGAACATTCCATATGGGTAAGGTACCCTGAAAAGTTAAGTCATTTAAGGTTTTGGGGGGAAGTGCCGATACAGGAGGTGTACTTGTTCCAGAGACACCACTGGTTCTTTTACATGCAAAGTGAATAGCACCCATACATGGGTCCAAGGTTTAAAGTCTCATCAGAGAGATTATTATTAAATTTTAGTAGGTCAGTCCTGGAATCCCATAAGATTGAGGTCAGAAGTCTCGTGCTCTACTGACTGAGTTTAGCAGGCTGACTGTCAGAGTTGTTTACTTTTTATTCCCTGCCAGAATTGGTCAATGACCTCAGATATGAAGGGAAGAAAGGGTTGTGTGGTTCATGGTGCGCACTACCCTAGATCTTTCTGAATATACTCCTTGGTTCTTTACTCACTGCCAGTGCAGTATGATAGTTATTGCACTCTTTGCCAGTGCAGTATGACAGTTATTGCACTCTTTGCCAGTGTAACATGACAAGTTATTTTATTCTTTGCCAGCACAGTATGACAGTTATTGCACTCTTTGCCAGAGCAGTATGGCAGTTATTGCACTCTTTGCCAGTGCAGTATGACAAGTTATTGCACTCTTTGCCAGTGCAGTATGACAGCTATTGCACTCTTTGCCAGTGCAGTATGACAGCTATTGCACTCTTTGCCAGTGCAGTATGACAGTTATTGCACTCTTTGCCAGTGCAGTATGACAAGTTATTGCACTCTTTGCCAGTGCAGTATGACAGCTATTGCACTCTTTGCCAGTGCAGTATGACAGCTATTGCACTCTTTGCCAGTGCAGTATGGCAGCTATTGCATTCTTTGCCAGTGCAATATGACAGCTATTGCACTCTTGTTTTGAATTACAGAACATATGATTTACTATGGAACTGTGTGAATACGACGGAGGTAGCTGCTAGTTGTAGAGACTATGAGACGGAAAGCAACGTGATCAGCTCTCACCTAGCAGTGGAGTTGTTCCACAGATTGGGTGATAATCCGCAAACAATTCATGAATTAAAAACTTGTACAGGTTTGTCCAATAAAATTATTCATTCAATTAATCAGGTATTAGGTTTCGCAGATTATGATAAATTGGTAATTTGGTGGTTTCTTAAATTTGTGAATTTAAAATACTGAATGAATATAAGGATCCACCATGATCTTCTATGTAGCATAATATATCTCACCCGAGGAGTCAGATTTTAACCAGGCACAGGGCTTGCTGTACAGGAGACTACAGAATTGACATTTTGAGAAAATAAGAAAAAATTGTCTGAAAGTTACTCTTTACTTATGGTAAAACAAACCGTTTGGTTAACATGACAAGTTCCTATGTTCATGAAATGGGCTCATAAGAAGGGTTTTATAATGCAGATTTCAAATATATAAAAGTCATATAAGGTTGTAAGTAGTAGTTACAACCTTCTCATTCTAAGCCAGCGACTTGTTGTTACCCACATGAGTATCATAATCAATACATTTATAATAACATTGGAGGGAATAGAACATTTGACAATGTTAAGTCTAAGTCTGAGTTTAAGACTTACAATGTTTGTGAATAAGGCCCCGGTGGAAATAGAATGAATAAACATAGTGTTTTGTCAGCTGTTCACAACTATAACCATTTATTGTTGAACATTTCCCTGTTTCAGTGATTCCATCACGAGAGAAGATCTGCAAGGATACTCATATGGCACGAGATGTTGTTCAAAATTGTAATTTATATCAAATGTCTTATGAGGGATGCAGGTATATACACTACTGTAAAATCATTATTTTCGTGGGGGATTAAATTTCGTGGATTTCGTGGTTCACCTCAACTACAAACTTTAATCCCAACGAACATTAATTTTGACCCTTGTTTTATTACCTGAAATGCAAAATCCACGAATTCAAGTCCCAACGAAATTGTCTTTTTCACCAAAACCACGAAATTTTGTCCCAACGAAATTAAATGATTTTACAGTTCACTATTTCAAATAACATCTGCCTTTGAGTTCATCACCGATTCCCAGTTAAGCGCATGTGCCACTGTGGTAATAATAATAACAATGAAGACCTTATTTATGGAGGCAACATAGTTATAGCGCACCCAGGATAATGTGATGCTTAAAAACATTGACCAGACTTAGATAAACACATATGGTCAATTATATACTAAAATAACACTGATAAATCCTGCAATCTTGATTTTTCTGGTAAAGTGGATTATTCTAAATTTTCCCGCCTTTCTTATTATCCTGGGCGCACTATAGGCGTTTGCCCAATCTTATTAGCAAACGGTTATCTAGCATAGTGCTATCAACACTTAACTCACACTACATACCCCTTCATCAAATAATTGTCTCTTTGAAATATACAGACCAAACTCTGATTCTAAATTGGCTGGGCGAATATAAATAGATAAGCATCGGAGAATTTCATGCGCGTTTCTGAACTTCAGGTTTTTATGAGTACCAAGAAGCCTGTTTTTTATTTCACCCTATATAAATTGTGGATTTGAGAATTTTAGGCTTTGTATGAATTTTAGAAATACCACCCATGGATAATGCCTTAGTCTTACTGAAACTTTTTGCGATATTCCTGTTCCTGATGACTCTCGAAGTAGACTAAAGCTTATGTATTTAAATCGGGAGTACATCAACGAGGCAAAAAATGCTCAGTTTGACCAAGGCATGAGGCAAATAAAATCTAAGATGATAATTTTTGTAATTTCAGTGCAAAGGATGAAGTTGTTGAGTGTTATCAACGCAATATTGGATTATTTGGTGACTGTAGTTACGGGTACGCTGTCGAAATATTAATCGGGCTAGCGAGAGAGGTTCAGTTACACCATATTGTCGAATGTTTTGGTATGGAGAATTTTTGTATTAATTTTACATTTTGAATTCCAACTTGATAATTTGCAATGTTAAATCAAGCACAACATTATAGATGGATGTGGAGAAAAGGGTTTGGTTTTTGCTTTGATCTAGCCCAATTATTAGTCTCAGTCATTGATGGGAGCGTGTCGGGTAAAAGACTATCTACCTTAAAAGAGAACAATTATACAATTACGAAGAATTAGTTTCTGCATTTTAAGGCCCTAGTATATTTGTTGCCCATGGAGTAAAGGGTTATTTGTTGCCCTTGGAGTAAAGGGTTAACCTAAAGACTATGTAATTTACAAGAGAACAATTAATACAAATACAAACAATTAACAAGTTTCTAAATTTCAAGGCCAGCCATAGTATATGTATTGCCCTTGGAGGAAAGGGTTAAAAGACTATGTACCTTACAGGAAAACGATTAATTCAAGTACAAATAATTTACCCATGTCTGAATTTCAAGCCCCTAGTATATTTGCTAAGAATAATAAATACAAATACAAACAATTCATCAGCTTCTGAATTTCGAGGCCCTATAGTACATGTATAATAGTTGTTACTTTCACATAAAGGTTTAAATTGATCTGAAAAGGTGAACAATTAATATGAATACAAGCAATTAACCAGTTTCTGAATTTCAAGGCGCTATAGTATATTTGTTGCCCTTTGAGTAAAGGGTTAAACTAACGACTATGTGTCTAATTAATACTAATAATTAACCAGTTTCTGAATTTAGAGACCCTAAGTATATTTGTTGCCCTTGGAGTAAAGGGTTAAATATGTCTTGTTTTTCTTAAATTGCATGAACGCTCAAATAAGGGGGACAAATCATATCCTTGTAAAATAGTTTAAATGATTCTCTTTTTAGCAAAAAATATTATATCGAAATAAGTATGTATACATGTATGTTATATATTTTGTGCTAAATGTGCCAAAACTGGAAAATAAACGGGGTCACCCGAAAGGGGCCTCAAATGAAATAGAATAATTATAAGGACATTGTACTATGTTACAGGTGAAACCCGAGAGGGATATTGTCCCCTACAACAGGCTCTGGCATCGTGCCGAAGGTGTGATAATAATGAGTATGGAATGGACTCCTGTGTCTTCGATACAAACTGTACAGAAGGATACAAATGTTGCCATGATGGATGTAAATTTACCTGTCTGTCATCAGATGAAGCCGTACCAGGTAAATAAATATATTCATAATTTATCAAAATCATGTCAAAATCAATATTTGGATGATAACTTAACAGAAACTGGGTTAAGTCATTCTCACTACTAAAATATTGTTCATTTCAGTAGTAAATTTATAAGAGATAATGAAATATTTCCTGCCTTATACCTCATGTACTGTGGCGACAACAATCGTATCAGCGTCATATGAGCAACTTTTTTTGGAGTTGTTGCGGTGGCACATTCGGTATGGTCACGATCATTTCAGTGCTAGATGCTGTTGCCATTGGGCTTGTGGGTTCGAACCCCAAACAACAGGGACTTCAGTACGGCCAAGAAATGTGTGAGATTGTTTTATTTAAATAATTGCCTCCAGAGTCCACACATGTGTGAGACAAATGCATGATGCAGGAGATCTGACATGTACACATTTTTCTTGGGCTTAAAAAAAAATAAAATAATATTGTTGTTTCCTGTGTTGCTACTTAATTACCTGCCTAATTTGTCCAATCCGGAAGTTTTATCGAGGACCCAGAACATAATTGTTCATGGTCAATATTAAAAATGTCAATTAATCTTACTTCTTTCAGTAAAATACCGGTATATGTACAAAAGATACCTACCCAACCTTTAATGACATAGGTTGCAGACAAAAAAAAGCAATATTCAATATTCTATTTCTTGTGTTTATTATTTTTCTTTTTATGTATTCAGTTCGACATACTTTGGAATTTTATATGTATGGTGAAGAATTAAACCATGACAATTATGAGACAGATTCTCAACGTATATGGCTTATTGCCGAGCCTAAAGTGAGTATTCATAACAATGGTACACAGTCAAATATTTTTCCCATGACTTTCTCCGTATGTGGGTTAGTATAACAAGTACCTTTATTCTTATTCCAGGGGTGGTATTCAATATTGAACTTATTTAATTGGAAAATAAGGAAAGCCAATCGTGGCCTGTTACTGATCAATGGTTTAATATGGTGTAATCTGGGGTGGTTTCAATATTGAACTTATTTATTTGGAGAATAAGGATAGCCAATCATATGGCCTGTTACTGACCAATATTTTAATATAGTGTGATCTGGATAATCAGAATTTGAGTTCAAATGATATCACGCTGACTATATTTTACAACCAAGTACAGTATATAGAGATTTATATCCACAATCTAATGGACATGTGCAACTTGTCTGTGAAGATTACTCCATTGATTGAACTAGAAATGATCATGTTTCCTCTTCCGTAAATAGGTCAGGAGTGGATTCTGACTGTAAAAGTTGACCTCAGAGAATAATTTATGTTAAATTAATATTTATCAACTTGTTATATTCCAGATTAGGGCCTTGATGGCAGTTTTTGCCCCTAACCAAGTAACGGATATCACATTGAATAATTTCTGGTAAGACATTGTGATTCTTTATAACTTTCTAAAGCATAGCTAGGTCCCACTGAGGAATTCCTCGTCAGCGATGTGGAAGTACAAGTTGTTTCTCATAATAGCTCCCTAAGCTCCCTAAATCAGTGGGATCAACATTATAACGTCGGGAACACATTGGGAGTTCTCCTGATGCCTGCTGTAATAGTGCGCCAAATTGTGAAAAGTGGGAAAATGTGGAATGAGCCACGAAGGTAGATTACTCAAGTGTGCACGATTTGTCAGTGTTATTTTACTACAGAATTTACCGAAATTACTATAGTAGGCTAGACTGTTCAATGTTTATAAACACCACATTATCCTAGACTCACTATACCGGTGACTATACCCAGATAGATATCGGCGAATATGATTAAATCCTGTGACTACAAATGTGTCACTGAAATTTAGCCGAATGTTGGCCAAACATTCAATATCCCTGAAGGTTTCTAGCAGTGTAACATCGCCGATGTGTCGGGGAATCCCGGAAGCATCCCCGATAATTCCCTGAGACTGTGGGATCTTCGAGGATGCAACCCAAGTATAATCCCGAACATCAGGGATGCCTGCCTGAGATATATCCAACATGAAATCGCATGTACATTGGGTAAAATTCAACATATAAATTAATAAAAATTTCTCGATGGGTTTGTGATGATACGTAATATTTCAAGTCTTCTGGAAGCTTCCTGATGCATATTGATATTGTTTATTAAATGTTTGACTTTTGAGTACTGTAAAATCATTAATTTTCATGGGGGATTAAATTTCGTGGTTTAATCCTTCAACCACGAAATCAGATCCCATCAAACTGTAATTTTGACCCTTGCATTTGTTAACCGAAATGAAAATCCATGAATTTAAACGTCCCATCAAAATTGTATTTTTTACCAAAACAACAAAATTTCATCCCATCAAAATTAACCGATTATACAGTATTTATTTAATGCACACATTCTAAGCAAATTTTTACAAGCACACACTTGTCGATGTGGAGGCTGTAGTATAACAAATACTCTGTTTAGGGTTAACATAAAAAGTTAGTTATCAATATATTTTTCGTATTTCAGGTCAATGGAGTCTGGCGATATATATGGTGATGTTTACATCTTTTCGTACATTGAATTGTCGAAGATTCCGGACTACTATCAGACATTTTCCGAGCTATCAGATGATACAATTCGATTTAATTATATACGATCTGACATACAAGGTAAAGTTTTCATGTTTAGCGTCAGGTCTGGCTTACTCAAACCTAGCTACCTATTTAAAAAAACAAAACAAAGCAGATTAAAAAAACACTTACTCACTTGGATCCTTACATTACCTTGCATTTACACACCCAAGTGGCAATACCTGCCCAAAGAGGTATTTTTTACTTGGAAAAAGTCAGTAAAAGCATCTTAGTGTTGGCATCAATTTGAAAATGCAATGGACAACACAACTTTGCCAGATCAAATTACCAGAGCATGAAAATTGAGATAATTTATTTGTTTTTCAAATGGTTTGTTTATCGAAAATCGACTTCAAAACCTAGGTATACGATGAGGCTAAACATAAAAACTCATTGATAGAGCCTTAGGCAGAGATATTGATTCGTGCCAGGAGACACCTGGGGCCTTATACACCAACGTTGTAAGTCTAAAATAGACTTAGACTTTACATCGTCAAATGTTCTATTCGCTCTCATGTTGTTATAAATGTACCGATTTTGATACAAATGGGTAAACATGTTAAGTGGGTAACATCTAATTGTCTGATAAAATTTCACATGGTTAAATCTAGTTTCAAAGAAATGCCAGTGGTTAGGCATTATGACAAATTTAAGTCTAAGTCTGAGTTTTAGACTTACAACTTTGGTGAATAAGGCCCCAGGTTAGATGAATGCCTGTCTGGATGGATTGGTGCATGTTACATAGACTTCCATAATTCTTCTCCTTCACCAAATGTCCGATTTCAATAAGCTTTCTTACGATAACTTTAAGTGCCGAGACTAGTTATGCATATTTTCAGAAATTGTGGGGTGTCTGCAAGACTGTAGTAAGTCCTTCTTTAATCATATGTAGTATAACAGTCTTGCGGGCACCCCTCGAAATGAAAGGTTGAATTATTTTTATGCTCTGGAATGTACTGATGGAGAGGCATGTAGTGATTGTCCTGTCTTACCCTTTGTTCGCTTGTCTGAGTGATAGTTAGTCTGTTCGTTTGTTTGTTCATTCATTACAAAACTTTCACTGATTGACTAATAACTAGTTATTATGGACAAGGCTTCTACCAGGGCATAAGCTGAACACAGTATTGCCACCCTTTACTTGAGAAATCCATTTATTAGTCAATAAGTGACACAAATAAATGAATTGATTGAATGTACTATAGGTAAATGAAATGCAATTCGGAATTATTAGAAAGAAAATTGGTTGAATAAATCCTTTAATGCTGCTAAATAATTATGCATGTACACCATGCATGAATGATAGTCGTCAAATATAAGTTCCTATTACTTATGTTGTACTTCACTATTTTTCACTAATGTTCAAGATAACATGGTGTTGTTTTGTTTTGTTTTTCTCTCTTTTAGTTATTTGTGTTTCCAATCATAAATCAAGCCTTTGCTATATTATGCCTTGTTTCATACACTTGTGTATTTTTATAATGTGAATGTGGCAAGATTTCAGATGGGGTAACCCGAAAGGGACCAAAAATGAAAAAAAAGTGATGCATTCAGACTGTGTGTAAAACATGAAGCATTTGAGTGTTTCATTCAATCGGTGAGCAGTTCATTTGGTCGGCACGTGTATGCCAGAAATGGCCCATAATTGGAAATAAAATATGTTTTATTCATCCTATTCTGTTCACCATAGTTTTACACTGAGCATGCGAAGTATTCTCCGTATGGCTGATTTATTGTTGACCTGCGGAACTTCAAATAATATTTTCATTTAAAAAACCCTCTGTGTTTGTTTTATAGACTTTCCTCCGAAGGTTGGTTCATGCCCATCATGGGGTGATTTCAACATGGACTACTGTTGCTCTGATAACGACTGCAGCGGAAGTTTGAAATGTTGTGATTTTGGAGGTCAGACAAAGTGTGTAGATCCATTACCCGAACTGTTAGAACTTGTGTTCCTGATCGCTGGTGAAGACAACCAGTATGCTATAGAATATAATGATACAGCAGATCCACTAACAATAAGCTTTGTGCAAAAGTTTGACATGTTTGTAAGTTATGCTATTTTCTCACCTAAATTATTTGACTAACTTTCAAAGCCCAGGTGTCCACTGTTTTTTATTTCTGTATGTGATTTGATAAATAAGGACTTACATATATACATGTACTAATATGTACAGATGTTTTGGATGTAATTTCTAATTGTAATGCACTAAGATAATTGATTAATTTAATTTATTTTTGCATCCTTTCATTGTATTGCCATCAAAGAAACTTTATTGAAACAAAGGAATCTGGTTGGAATTTTGCTGTGTACAGAATATATTTCACAAAAATTTGCATATCATAATTAGTTTATACTAATTTTTTTAAGGTCAATTGTGAAACAAATTTATCCAACTTATATCAGTCACTCTTGACACCTCATTCCTGATGGTATCCATCGCCATGAGGGTGTGAGAAAATAGAAGCCAGTTTCCCTTATTCCCTTATATGCTAAGCCTCTAGCAAGGAAATTTCTGGTGCCATTTGTATTTTGTCTTTGGGTTGACGCAGCCTGGGATCGAACCCCGAACCCAGGGACTTCCTTTACATGAAGCAAATGCTCAACCACTAGGCTATCAACGAGGCAGTTATCATATATGTGATAGAAATACATGTTTAGTATTATTCCTGTCTGTGCAATGTTTCAGTGATTTGTTTATTTCTTTTCTTTTAGTTCACACCCTTATTTAATCAACTGGACATTCAAGTTACACTGCTTGAACTACGAAAACATATCATGGATACATAGTAAGCATATTTTTGTGTAATTATTTCATTAATTCATGGAGGCGGTCCAGCTAGTGGGTGTACTGGTTTGGTAACTTAGAGATTCAATCTACTTGCCAACACTCCCATTTGAATCGGAATTCTCATGGTTTGAAAGCGTAATCCTGCTTATAAATGTTCAAATCGGGATATCAGACCTCCCAATTATCACAAGCAGGATTAGTTTTTTAAACCCTGAGAGTCCCTATTCAAACGGGTGTATTGGCAAGCATGAGATTGGGATGCCATTACTGGTTGTGATAGGTAATACCATCCATATACCGAGTGAGCAGCTGATGTAATATTTTCACGAGTGGCGTAACCACGAGTGAAAATATAAGTTAGATGCTCACGATTTATTAAATATTCTATTTATTTCATGCTTCAAATAGCTTAAATGATGGAAATACTTCACTATATACCTAAAATGTTTTGCGTGACGTCGTTTTCCCGCCATGCACGCGGCGAGTTGCAATCAAATAGTTCTTCTGCAATGGCTTCAATTTCGTCCATTTGTTTTACATTTATGTACATATAATGTTCTGTTATTTGTTAAAGATTAAGAGAACAAGTGAAAATGCTTACTATTTTATTTTTGGCGGCGGGAAAATTTGTTTAAAAAAAATAGTCTGTTTGCGTGAAATTATGAACTGAGAAATTATCGGGGAATAATCCACCGTTATTCCGCCGTAAACCACCGATAAGCATGAAATAAAATTCTATAAGTACTGGTTAGGATATGCTGTAAAATCATTTCTGAATCAATGGTACGAAATTTCTTTGTTTTGGTGATTAAGGCCTTGCTATAGAAGTTAATATTTGTAAGGGTTTTATTTCATCGTTGAGATCATCCACGAAATCGACGAAATTAAATCCCTCTTGAATATTAATGATTTTACAGTATGCCAGGAAAAGTGTAGGTGCATCCAAAAGCTATTTCTCAGTCACTATTTGTGGATAAGGTTGTTGTTTTTGTGGGGTTAAACCTATAATATTTGTGCGGTTAAACCTATAATATTTGTGCGGTTAAACCTATAATATTTGTGCGGTTAAACCTATAATATTTGCTAGTACTGAACTTGTGACTTCAAATTCCGCCTTAATTGCAATTGCTGCATTTTCGGAATAAGAAAATTAACCACCAAACACGTATAAATTAAGATGTATCGTTAATTTATTTACTTTACCATAAATACCTGCATTTTCAGGTAATTGTTAATTTGTACATTATGTTGAAATATTGTTTTGTCATTTGCTATGGCGGCACAAAACTTATCTTTTCACTTTGTTGTATTTGTGTTTACCTTGCAGCTTTGCTGTGGAAATTGTGTATACTGTGTTTGGTTCATTGAGCCTGGAAACAAGGATTAACCGACAGATGGAATACATGGACAATGAATACAATATTCAGCTACTTAATGTTAATCCATTGGGAAATGGTAAGTTCCAAGATCTCTTGGTTTATTATTATATAAATAATAGTTATAATTATTGACGTTACTTAAAGTCACATTATTGCTCCCAAAGCAGTCTTCACGAAAAACTTTTCAAAGTACTAGCCAGTCGGGCTACCAACAAGGCAGAACTTACTAGCCTGAGAATAGATTTACTAGTCCGAACATTAAATGATCAAAAGTGGATATTAATATCTGTAAACATTTAAATACTGTTTACTACAATGCAGAATTTTCATTGTCCCGACTCACAATCGTTTGGATGTTTTTAGTCTTTTGGCTTGTGTTTTCAGGATTTTTTTACTAGCCTTTGGGACTAGTCACCTAGAGACAATTACTAGCCCGACCCAGATTTTACTAGCCTTGGGCTTCGGGCTAGTGGCCAAATTCGAAGACTGCAAAGCTTTTCTTTGGCTGAAGCATTTATTGAAGTGATATGCATTGTTATAATTAAAATATTTTCTATTCTCGTTATTAGATTCCCTACCATCATGCAGTAGTATTGAAGATTTAAGTCCTATTGCTGTGGAGGCGTGTGGACTCCAGATGGCTGATATTGCTTCCATTCTATCCTATAACTGTTGGTAAGTACTTATCTATGAAATGATTTAATATCCACGGGACAAAAATTTGTGGTTTTGGTGAAAAAGACCATATCGTGGGGACGTAATTTTAAGGATGTCTTATCCGCAAAGTCATATACTGTAGAAATTATTAATATTCATGGGGATTTCATTTTATGGTTGAAATCATCCATGAAATCAATGAAATAAAATTCATCTTGAATGTTAACGACTTTACAGTAACTTAAAGCCCCATTATCTCTCACTAACCATTTTTCGACTATCAGAAACTACTAGGACTGGTAACACCGGAACTTAACATTCTTCTGACTATCAGTAAATACTAGGACTGGTAAACCCGGAACGATATCAAAATTCTGAAATCAGTTAATTGTTTTCATGAAAGCAAATTGAACCAGTTAGTCAGCCGTCATATTGGAACTGATGTGTCTTCTTTACAAACAAGTCTATCAAGGCACTTTTAGCTGTACTGTGGGTATCCAATGCTATCTTATATTAGATTTATGTACTCGTATGTGTGTGTATGGCAGAAAATTCATACAAAGTTTTGATATTTTTTCAGGGATTTATACTGGAATTTGGACTGTTTGAATAAAGCTGTCAATGCTAAAAGATTCCTGTTCAATGAATGCACCATAGGAGAACTGAAGCATACATGGTTTAATAGTGTCGCTGAAATGAACATGCCTAACTACAACAGTTTTGAAATGGTGTTTAATTATTGTGCAGGTAATTCGTCTATTTTTTATGCCCTTTGATTGGACCTAGTGGGGGCACTCTTATTATTATGATAGTCTAATGACAATCTGAATTTTATTTATTATGTTATTGTGGTATTTATACATGTCAGTTTAAGTAAGTCTCTGAGTAGCCTCACTCATTTTCTTGACCTTGAAAATAAATGTCTATTTCACCCCCGAAATGTGTTTATTTCAGTCCCAAAAGACTTGTTCTCCAATCCAATTCCTATCTAAAGTTACCATTAACTACCTGGTACACTAATGCTAGTATATGAACATCTTTTCTTCAAGAATATTGTCTATGTTACAAACAATAATGCATAACTATGGAAATATAAATATTGTCCAAACTAATGTCCATTTTGCTGCCATGTGGAGTTATACATGTTTTACTAACATCTGTTATTCTTTCTTGCTAATGATGGTTTAGTATTCATTGGGGTTTCATTCGAATAGGGAATTAATAGGGGCTTAGACCAAGTAACATTTTGACTTTCAAGATTTTAGTTTGAACAGTCATTTTACCTTAAAATCATTTTCCCTTAAAATCATTTTACCTATGAAATGGTGAAATTTTATTGAAAGCATCAAGATTATACCCTTCGTTTTCAGAAGCTAAAAGGACCCCTTTTTGACCTGAGATGGCAATAAAACAATAGTTAATATTAAAGGGGTAAAAGGGTGAGAATTCGAGAGTATTTACTTTGTTCCAGGGTGTGCATATGCCTTACAAAAGTCCTTGAATTTGGTTTCAACTTCGAAAAGTCCTTGAATTTGGTTTCAACTTTGAAAAGTACTTGAATTTGGTTTTAACCTTGAAAAGTACTTGAATTTGGTTTCAACCTTGAAAAATACTTTAAGTTGGTTTCAACGTTGAAATGCCCTTTAATTTGGCTTCAACCTTGAAAAGTCCTTGAATTTGTACTACCTTGAAAAATGCCAAATTGGTCCTTGAATTTAATTGAAAATCCTTGAATTTAGGTGTGAGAATTTTTTTTTGTTAGTGTATGAACCATATGTTCACATAATCATAATGTACTTGTAATATTACAGAGCATCAGCTTGTGTTGAGTGTAGAAGCTTATGATTGTAACATACATGACACTTTGATGGTGATTGAGAATGTTACTGCAATGACGGTAAGTTTGTGTTGTTTTATGCCCTGGAATCGATAGATCAGGTGGCATATATAGTGATTGACTTGTCCTTTGTTCGTACAAGGTAAACCCAAACTCACGGTTTCTTCTTACCGCTTCTTACTTTCTTCTTATGGCTTGCTACAAAGCTTTCATACTTGCATGGATGTTTACTGTATTCAACTTATTTTGATTGGGTTTTCACTTATGACTTGCCTACCTATTCTCTTTGATGAAATTTGGCCGGTTTTGTCTGTAACCTGAAAAGTAATTGTGACAGTCTAATATGAAGTTAAAAATTTCTTCCGTTTGAAGAATTAGAGCTACATTCTTCAATTTTCATTTTGGATGATGTGTCTATATGCTTAGATACTCCTCTAAGTATTTCAATTGGGACCTGATCAGTATTAGCAGAGTTGTTACCCTTGAAATGGTGAAATTTTGCTTTTGTTTCAGATAACTATTTGTGTTATAGTTGTCAACATTTGCGTTATGACCCTTGACTCGGTCAAATCGTAAGTAAAGGCATTTGTGTCCTATGGAGACATTTCTAGATTATGCATGTATATTATTGATATACAAATGTATTTTTCAGTTCAATCAAAGTGAGATTCTGCACCACCTTACAACTTGTCACTCGGATATCGCTCAGGTATATTACAGTGTCTTCACAACAGACAAGCCATACGATGTTGAACAAGCCATTGCCTTTACAATTGAAAACAAGTTCTGGGAGTATGTTAACATAATAGTTCCAAAGGTCTGGGCATGTAAGTATCATTTTTCGTCCAATTTGCTCAAATGCTTTTAATATGGTGTGATTTGATTGGTTGTCATCATCCATAACTCGAGTAAGATCCATATTGAATACCAACCCAGTCCAATCATTGGATATCATATGACCTAAATGTTAATTTATTTATTATAAAATGTCGAGCTTAGCCTTTATTTGCCAGTCAGCTTTCTGCTGAAATATGACAGGCATACATATGTGTGTCTCCACCGGGATTCGACAGCAAGCAAACTAACCACTGAGCTATGAAGCACAAGCCAGGGACTATATCATTTTTCATTTAATTAAGATCAGACCCTAGATTATTTAAGAACTAAACAACGAAATTCTGTAGTATATATCAGCTGATATACAATGGTTTGGAGTTCTTACGCATAGGAATTAACCAAGAAGGCTGTATTCCTTAGTGGTTAATAACGAGCGTCAGTACGACAAACCATTGTATATCAGTCGATGTAATACGGCTTATGAATATTCTATTTCCATTCTAACATTTTTTAAGTGCGCAATTACATATAAAGCCCCTGTTACTTTGCAGGCCTATGTTGTTTACCTGACTTGTTTACCTGCATGTTTGACTTCATAAAAAATTGACGTGACCGGTTATTTCCATCGTATAGTGGCCGATATATAATGTGTAAAAATCGCTGGTTATGTTAGAATATTCGCTAACTAAGTGAACCCAGCCATACTATATATCTTAATGTTAAGTAATTGATTACATTTAACCAGTGTTATATCACAGGTAAAAGTAATGTTGAAAACGAAAAAAAAAAATCGTAGAAAAATATAAATTTTCATTTTTTTTTAATTTTTTTTTTCGTTTTCAATTATGCAGTCACCTGTATGTTATATGTGTTGAGTATTTTATTGATTGTTCCCGTATTTCAGTAAATGATGATGGTTTCGACCGATGCAATGATGAGGGTACCTGGAAGTCATACACTGTGCAATGTATAAAACAAACAGCAACTTTCACATATCATCAACCCTGGGAGATTTGCGCGTATGTATCTTCTTTACATGTATACTACTCAACTTTAAGAAGGGACAAGAAAAAATAATTTTCATGTCCACTTTAGGTACCGTATAGCTCTGAATAAATGCCCCTGATGGCCATGCATTTTGGAAAAGGTGGCTTTTATTTGGGATCTCAATTTTCAAAAAAATATCTGTTTACAAAGAAAATGGTAAGAAAAATGTAATAAATGTCTATTTTATTGATGAAGCAATAGCAAAATATTGACAATCATCATACAAAATAGGATTTAAAAGGTGGCTAACACTATAACATGGAAGAAAACATAATAAAGCATCCAGTCTGTTTGTTGACAAAAAAAAAAATTGTGAATTATAAATGCATAATTAATAGTCTAAGGGAAGTAACTCTTGCAAAATGAGTATTTTGTCATCCATTACATTTTACTAAATATGATGTTTGGCATTAAATTTCGATAGATATACTTATTATAGTAAACAATTTTTGCCGTCTAGTATTGGACATATATGACAAACAGCATAATTGTTCAATAATTTATTGTATTCATAGGATGATCGGAAAATAGTTCTGGTAGTGATTGTGTGGCTTTAAATAGCATAGTTTTGTAACTACAGTAAATCTTTGTTATCACGAGGAGTAATCGGGACAGGTAAAATGCTCGAGATAAACAGGGTACTCAAAATAACGAAAGGCCATGCATGTATTGATAATACAAACTGATACTATTTTAAAACTTGTTCGAGATAGGCTGGGTTCTCGTGATATCGATGCTCATCATAACGAAACTTTACTGTAAATGCACTGGTGTTTTTTTGCAGACAAACACAAGAGGTGATTACCTGTGTGCTAGAAAAGATAGATCAGATTCCAAACAGACGAAGTGAATATTGTCCGTTCAATGTTTTATACGCCACTGATCTACACACGATTGTACTAGATCATGCAATCAACCTGTTAGGAGAGAATCAAACCTACAGTGACATCATCATGTCAATGATTGAATACAGTCCAGAGAAATGTGGTATGTACCTTTATACTAAGCATGGCTCAATAAATTAAAGAACTGTTTGATCTTAGAACATGTTGGTGGGAATTTTGTAGTATTTGTGTTAGTTTTCATAGTTCAAGGAATATTTCTTTGCAAAAGCATCAAATAAATGAGTGAACTTGACAGTTATTAACTCAAAAAAAAAATTGCACTTTGTTCCTCAAACTCGGTTACTTGATGTGCTAAACTTAGTCTTAAAATTAGCAAACACCAAAAATTGTCAGTTATTGGAAAACTTGGTATAGATAAACAAAAAGCTTTGAGGTGTGACTAGTAAGTAGACCTACTCTTTATTCTATCTCCAAAGGGGTCATCACATAGTAAGGTCATGATAAATTTATACCGTCATTTTTATCCCCCAAGGTTATTCCCCACCCAGTTTATTATTTTTAGGATAAGACCACAGGTAACTGTATCATTGAACCCCCCCCCCCTCAAAAATGGGAAAACATATAAAATTCATCCAATTTTTTTCTCATTTTTAACTCTATAAATGATAGAGTTAGTTGTGGATAAGACAGGCCTGCCTTTTTGATCAAGGTGACAAGTTAAATGTGATTGCTTTATAGATACATTTTTTCTGCCCACCATCTTTGATGAGGGGGAGGGTACATTGCTTCGCACAATGGATCTGATGGTTTGTGAAACTCCTTTGTTTTACAGTGCACGGTGACCAGGATCCATGTACAACAGACAGGGAGACGCTATACCTAGAGTGTGTGGATGGTACACCGTATGCAGATACTAGTTTGTATGATATCAAGAACAACAATGGATTCTGCGGGTAAATATAACATGTGACATTAGCAGCCCGTTGCATAGCCCAGGCACTATAAAGCGCTTCTTGGAAGCGCTTTACTATGTCTATGCAACGACATGCTACCTGCGAACGTGTTTGCCAAAAGCGTACCTTTGCTCAGCACTTTGCCAGCCATGTGCTACGAATCGCGATAGAATATAATTTTTTCACCATTTCTGAGCGTAGTTCTACTGAGTACTCAATAGCGCCTTGTTTATGCAATGGCCTCCTGGTGAATGCTTGAGTCATATCTCTCTTAATGTTGTGACCAAATATAAAGGTTGACCATGGACTCAGGGGAAATAGGGGAAATGCCAAAAACAAATATTCTGCAGGGAAGAATCAGAGAATGTCAAACTGAGGCCAAAAATCGTGGAATTATCCGGGAATTATACAAAAAGTGTGTGGCTGGTAACTTCTCTTCCTAACTTTATTAACAACATGCACTTAGTGTTATACATGCCATATTTTTCTGAAGCCTATGCTGGAGATTGGTGATGGAAATGCAGAAGATTTCAATGAAATGCAGGAGATTTTTCTTGCTAAAACAATGAAGTTAATATGCAGTTTTCACTTATTTTACTTGCAGGACATTACCATGCATGCTTCATAAAGCTACTTAAATTAATATTTGTTATATTTTCATCATGCAAACCAAAAATGTCAAGGTTCAAGTATTCCAAGAAATGCCGGAGATTTGAACAATTTGCCAAAAATCATGCAGGAGTAGTCTCAAATGCAGGAGACTCCTGCATGATACAAGAGATCTGGCATGTATTTTGTTGGATAGAGAAATGGGATAAAATTCAGGGGGGGGGGCATGCCACAGGCTTTGTGGCTGAAAATATAATTGTCTGACCACAGGAACAAACCCTGTTCTTTCAGCTCTGTCAGCGCTTTGATTGCATCATTTGTGTTGCTATGAAATGCAATTTTTCTGATTTCTTCAAACTTTGATTATTTTAGAGTGTTTAATGATCTGATAGAGTGTATTGGTAACAAACTACGAAGCAAAGGAAAAGATTGTGAATTTTATAATGCGGAACAGTATGTAATGAATAGAAACATGTTGGATTATCAAGATACACAGAAATGCAGCAATGATGGTATGTATATACATGTACTGTAAAATCAGATATATTTGTGTGAGATTTAATTTCATGATGATCTTAACCACAAAATTAAATCCCCAATGAATAGTTATAGCAATTAATATGTACAAGGTTCATACTTTGAATATATCTATTTCCGCAAGCAAATCGTGCGATATAGGTATTTCAGTTTTGTGTTTGTATTACATCTCAAGCGTCTTCATGATACTCCCAGATTATGAAAACAAGCATTCAGTGCACGTTATAAACTTAGGCAATATGTAGACTGTTAAATAATACTAATGTCAGGTCAGACTCGTGTCAACTTGGCCAAGCTATATAAGTGCTTAACATTCTGGAAACCATTTGGAATACTGGCTAACACAGAATGAATTAGAATTCATGTTGCTTAGTTACATAAATAGACCTACTTTGGATTTCCACTAATCTGTACTGGTAGGTACAAATAAATTTTTGCCATTATAATCCTTGTGCCACTTGAATATTCATACCTGGAAAAGAGTTGGGTCAGTTGTGTTTGCATATGAAAACAATTTAAGCCAACTAGGCCAGATTTGTTAAAACGTACATGTAAATTAAGGGAAAACCAGCTTGCATGAAGTTCCGGATATCATCTATTTCTCTCAGGTTTATTATTTGTGTTTTCATATTTATTTTGTAGAATTTCTCAAAGTATGTTCAGTAAGGTATATAAAACACCAGTATGGATGTTATTGGGAGGCAGACAAATTCAAGGAGAGCTTATTTGGAGCAGAGATATGCAGGTAATGGAAATTTCAATACACTAAAAACGTACTACAAACATACTTAAAAAGTACATATGATATTAATTAATATTACAGTATTGTATAATGGTGGCTGATAATCGCATGCTTGTTTTTGCTTTTTCGCCACAACAAAGCAAAAATACAACAAATTCAAGATTGTATGACTGACATTTATTATGCCAATTGATGGTATATATTAAGCATGGCTCATTTTTGTGCTGTATGCCTCTTGCCCTTCATATCTTATATTTTACTTTTAGCCCCTGTCAAGTCAAAATGCAAAAAGGAAAAAGTTGACTATGTCATAATTATACCCTCTGCATAACGGAAGTTGTAAGGGTGGTATACTGTTTTCAGCTTTATTAAAAGTGTCTTCTTACAAGGGTTATTGTACAGTTTTGTATGGACAAATAACATATTGTCTGAGACAAGTGTCCGCTTACAGAAATTTTGTACACTTTTTGAATGGAGTGAGTGGTTGTGCCGGAGTATAACTACTAATATTTGATACTTTCAGTACTGATGAGCAGAAGTCAGCATTTGGAGGATATTTATCATGTATGGGTATCCAGGCTTTGAGACGGAACGAAGCTGAATGTAAACCTTCCACTGTGCTAGAGCTTATAATGAACGATCCTTTTAGAGCCAACGTCTTTTCAACAAAGTTTGATATTTCATCTTGTATATCAGGTAAGTTCTGTTTTCAGAAAATTTATAACTTACACTCCTTGTTTATGCATTTAAATCTCTTTTAAATCACATTTAAGTGTATCTTGTGACATGTTTTGCTTTATCAATCCTATTTTGGATTTAATGAGCTTGGCAGGTATAAGCCATATCGGTTATAGTGTTGGACTTTATGCTCAACATCTGAACTGACCAAAGGATGGTTTGCTCAAAGTTTGTCCGTGCTTTAGTTCTCCTTAAACTTTTCTTGGATTTCAATTAAACTTCACCAAGTCTAGTAGTGGTACATTTTGTCAAGAAATTTAAACTTAGAAAGGATAATTTAAGCCTGATTGATCAGCCTTAGTGGGTGACATACATTTTTGTGTAAAAACCATCATGTTTAAATAGTTAAATCTAAATGAAAATATCGAAGGTGTATGAAATGAGTCCAGTTTGAAAAAATTTTATTATTATTTTTCCAGACATGGCTCTACAGGCATTAGATAGTGATCTGACCTATGGTGTAGGTTTGTGTACATCTCAACGTGTGATACAGTGGGCTAGCCACTCTACTCCATGTAGCTTAAAGAATGTTGCCAATGTGGACATCGCAGCTGCTTGCAGGTAAGAACATTTCTTACTGTATTCAGGATGATAATATAACGAGGCTTAATTGAAAATGATGTAGCAGTGTTTTTTACAAACTTAATTTTTTGTAAAACTTTGTATTGCTTGTGGATTTTTTAAAAAAATGTGATTTTCTTGTATAATTTTCATAAAGATGTGATTTTCTTGTATAATTTTCCTAAAATTGTGATTTGCTTGTATAATTTTACCAAAGATGTGAGATGCATGTAGAATTTTGTTAAAAAATTTGATTTAGTTCACTCACTTGTATTGTTAGCAAGACCTATTGAAGAAAAAATGTCTAGCTATTGTTTTGACGGGTTAAAATGTTTTCCACCCTTGGGTCATCAGTTTTACAAAGACTCTTAAGGGAACACATATATAAATGTTCTTGTCTAAAACTACACTGCGTAGAGCTTTGATATTTGGTATGAAGCATCATCTAGTAGTCCTCTACCAAGATTGCTCAAATTATACCCCTGGTTACAACTGAACGTGCGTGCAAGTATGTGGTGTCTGCATGCAAGTTTTATATGGTGTCTGCATGTAAATGCAGGTGACACATAGCAATACGTACATGGTCAGTACAGCTTTTGTACGTTTTTCGAAGCACACAGACACGACGCAGCACTTTTTGTGTATGCAGAACTTTCCCTTCGTTCTGTCTGTGTGATTGTCCCCGTACGGCAATCTCTTGTCAATGCAAAATTCTAAAATGAACTATTCTGCCTCATTACAGTTACCGGCGTATACAAATGGAAATGATCAAGGTAAAAATTGAATGGGCATTTACCATACCCTGTCAGATGTCTGATATGCTTGCAACAGAACTGTTACCGCATGCAGAGATAGCCCTCAATGAAGATCAACGCACTCAATGTACAGGTAAGCCGCTATAATATTTTTTGTGCCCCACACACACTTATTTAAGTGTGGAGCAAATAGCACCAACAGATAGCATTGGTGCTGTTTTTTGTACCATTGGTAATGCAAATCTTGTTTGTGGTAAACTTCTCATAAACGATGAGATGGATTTTTTGTGTCCACACTTACTTCTAGTTGGAGGCATAAAGCATTGGTGCTGTCCCCAATATGCATGTAACACAAATCTTATGTGTTGAACTCATCATAAACAGTTAAGTAGAAATAATAAAAGGAATATCACTGACCTCATGCTTGACCTAACAGTCTCGCATAATACGGCATTACACAAGCAACTCGAGGTAATTCGGCCTGACGTATCAACACACTGCAGTGGTAATCCGTGTGTACCATTATGTTCAAATGGTTATGATTCAATCATGTTGCACTAAAGGGCTGTATATTGCTGAGTATCTTGCATAATGTTTTACCCTCCAACAGTTTTGGAGGTGCTTATTAAGGCATTTTCTTAATTTTATCTTGCATAAAATTTGGGAAAATATCTCCATTTTCATTCAGTTATATTCTGAAACTGTGCATGCAGTTTTGGGGGGGGGGGAAAAGAATTAAAACACATTTTAATGTAAGTTTAAAAATTCCATAAGTGCTGAGTGGTGCCTTCCCTGTCCAATTTCCTCATTTCGTACTCGAGAATTCATTACCTTAATTTTACTAAAAAAAGAAAGTTTTATTCTGCAATTGTGCAAGGTTGTGTTATGTTAGACCTCCCGTCCACTAGGACCCCGAAGGGTTCCCGAAGCTGAAATTCACCTGATCTGGATGGTTTGGCATGTATTCGGGGTGTTCTGGAACCCTTCCGCATCATTCTGCAACGCTTCGGGAAGCCCTCGGAACCAAAAAATCTTCAACATCGAAATTTTAGGGTTTGAATCTGACATTTGCTTCATTTTCAGATATAATGGACACAGCTGATTGCTCTATGAATTATTTCTACAAGAATTACAATCAAACAATGGATTGTTTCACAGCACTATATAACCATTCTGCAGCTTCTGGAGATACTATTTGTGGGTATGTTGATCAAATACTGTAAAATCATTTAATTTCATGGGGACAAAATTTTGTGGTTTTGGTGAAAAAGAACATTTCGGTGGGACCTTAATTTGTTGATTTTGCATTTCTGGTGACCATAGTAAATACAAGGGTCAAAATACTTGTTCGATTGGGTTTGATTTTGTTGTTAAAGGTGAACCAAGGAAATGTTGACATTTACTTATAAAGTATTTCACTGTAAAATCATTTAAATTCGATTGGACGAAATTTTGTGGTGTAAGTAAAAAATACAATTTTTATGGGACGTTAATTGGTGGATTTTGCATTTCAAGTAAATTAATGTATGCAAGACTATAATATAGTCAAAACTATTATTCAATGGGAGTTGATTTTGTAGTTGAAGGTGATAATCCTTGAAATATAACCCCCATGAACATTAATGATTTTACAGTATAAAATTTAAGTGTACAATGGAAGGTCTTATTATTCCAGAAATACTTATTTAATGATGTTTAATAATCATGTGACTGTAAGACTTTTAAACTCATACGTTATAGACATGCCCCAAATCAATACTCAAGTGCCACGAATGGTATACAGATATGTAGAATTAACTGAAATGACTGTAAAAATATATTAGCATACATTTTATATTTGTCAGTATGTGTATCAGTTGGCATAAATTTTATTTTCATGACAGTGTTCGGCCGTTCATTCTGAAATGTCTGATGAGACTTGCTGATAACAGTTCATGTAGTACGACAAATGACGAGTCAATTAAAACGGTTTTCAAGAATTTCTTGAAAATACCCGAAGTACAGTCGTCTTTGTGGAGATGTAACAATTATAACTCTCAGATAGATAACCTACCATGCATAGGTAAGTCATGTTTATTTCTTATAATGCACCAGTCAGTTGCATCCATGCTCCCCCTACCCCTGGGGATGGGCTGGGATTTTTACTTTCAGGTTGTCCAAACCCCCGCCAATCCCCAGCCCTGGTATAATCTCTTGTATTTCCCCGGACAACAAAATATTGGCCACAGGTATTGGTTCGGAGAGAAAATCCCCAACATTTCCCCGGCATTGTAAGGGAAGCTAGAAGGTAAAAAGACGGCTGTTTTCCAGCTATCAACTGCCCATCCCCTAGATTCGGAGGCTGTGGATGCAACTAACTGATGCATAACTGATACGCTGTAACCGTCGCAATATTTGATGACCATATAATATTGTTGTTACTATAAGCCTTCCGTTGTCTGACAGTTATAAGACTAAATCTGAGTTACATACCATTTTAACTCTTACAATCTGTGTTGGAAACATCAAAAATATTTCAGAAATGTACCTTCATCCTGGGGGAAAAAAATTGGATAAAAAAATGAAATAAAAACAAAAATAAAAAAATTGGATAGACCTCCCTGAAAAGTTTGATCTGCTGATGCGGAGGAAATGTTCCATCAACATATTGCTTTCAAACTTGGCATACTTGTTTACCATCATAAACACAATACATTATCAAAACCATGTAACACTATCAAACATTTCAAAAGAACTAAGGCCCCTGTATAATAAAACTTTGCGGTTTCACAAAAACACGTTAATGGCGGCTTGTTTCAGAGAAAGAACTGGCAGAAACTGGTCAAAACCGATTCTGACCAGTTCAAGGGACTGATAAAGTCCCTAAGCCGTCCCCTTTTTCCGTAAATAGATAATAAAGGTAACTACAGTTGTCTCCCCTACCAGTCTTAAAGTGCGTTATGCCTTTGCATAACTTGTATTTACAGACAAGGCTTAAACCGGGTCATAAGGGTTTACTGAACACAGTCTCGTGTAACTTGCACTTTTTTGTGTGATATTTCAGATGGTGCTTTGCCGACGGATATCAACTCGTGCGACCAAGATGATTTTATCACCAATGTGACGCTACTCTCATGTATAGGACATGATTATTACTTTGGGATGTACAATTCATCAATTCCTATGTGCTTGTAAGTTAACTTAAAGTCTGCTCTTTTTATGCCCGGGAATCTACTAATGTGAAGGCATACGAGGGGCGTTTCAAAAGTTCCAGGAAAAGTGCTCTATAATGTTTATCGTATGTTCAAATTACTTCAAACTATGTATTTAAATAGAATAATTCATGATACATATTGTACCATAATTCAAACGCATGAGATTGTGTCGTACCAAATAGCACTGCTGCCATAGTAACGTCAGTAATGGCTACCCTGGGCAAATTTGACGTAACGTCGTAGAAATGGTCAAACTAACCAAGGCATTGCCCCCAACCAAACAGCTACCAATTAACTACGACCTAAAGTTACTGCATCTAACGTTTGCGAAGGACGGTATAACACCAGTTTGACCAATTTATGCTATAGTTTTAATATTCCCACTGTTGTGTTCAGGTTTATTTGTCGCCGTATTAGAATCACCCGTTAAATGTCAGTAAATCATTGGAATTTGACCAGTTTTTGTCTTTTGGCAGAAAAATTAAGACTTGAAACAGTACAATGTATAAGCACTGCCTGTTAAGAGGGCTGCATGTCACTGGGTAGGATGTATTAATAGTATGAACGCTTCCAAACTGTCAGTGGTACTGCTACAGATGATCACAGGAAGGCATGACCTTTGTGAATCAGACGCTAAACGTTGCTTTTGACGTTTCTGCTCGATTTTGTGATATTTTCGAATGCTTTGCAAACGGACCCTGGAAGTGCATACCTTGAAGCGAGGCATTTTATTAGAACATAAAGCATTCTTGTTATTGTAGCGGGTGTATTTTGTGTGTCCTTTGACTAACTGAGTGAGATTTAGTCAGAATATATTAATAACGCACGGTCAGCGAAAACGTTGCCCCGGGTAGCCATAACTGACGTTACTATGGCAGCCATGCAATTTTGTACGACACACCCTCACGTGTTAAATTCATAGTATACTATGTATCATGAATTGTTCTACTTAAATGCAAAGTTTGAAGTAATTTGACCATATGATAAATATTATAGAGCACTTTTCCTGGAACTTTTGAAACGCCCTACGTATATTGATGCATCTGTCCGTCTTTTGTTCATTTTTTCATCATTTTGTTACAAAACTTTCAAGTTGATTGAATTAGTTTCTAGTTATTCTGGACAGTGCTACCGGGGAATAAGTTTTTACTGAATGCAGTCTTGTTATTATACTTAAAGTCCCGCCCACATTAAAGTCCCGCCCACATTGTTTTGTTTTACTTGAATTTTTTTTGATATATTAGAGTGGGAAATGTTGACTATTTGTACAACAACTTTGTCACAGGAACCAATTTACACCTTGGTGGAGTGGAGCATCTTGGTTATTCTTGTTCATAGAAATTGACCAGTGGTCCAGACAGTGGTTTGAAACTCTCGATCCCGAAGTGTGTGCCCTACCTCTAGGCCACTGCTCAACATAAAAGTACAAAAAAGTAAGAAAGTGGAACACTGGGGCATAATGGGTTGCGTTTCAATGCTTTTAGAAATGAGCATTTATTTCTCTAGGGATTACTGGAAATTGGTAGAATGTGGAGCAAACACGACAAAGGTGATGAATATAGAACCATTCAATAACACAGACCCTAAGGAAGGCTGTCCTATTGGCAGAGTTAATGCTGCATTGTGGCCCAAGGTTGAATTGATTCAATCATACATCCCAGGCATGGAACCAGAACAATGTCAAGGTAAAACTTACTGATTATTTACATTGCTGAAAGCATGGTACCTTTTGCCTAAGCAAAGTGTTATGTAGCGCATTCCACAGGAGGTAGTCCATGCCTTCTGCTTTTAATTGAACTGGGATTTACTGAAAAAAAGCACTCAATAGAGCTTTGCTTAGGCATGGGACACAGGTACCCATATTGGACAATTTTGTCATCATATCGCTTGTGTAGAATGAGAGTCGGTAAAAGTACAAAATCAATATTTTAAGAAAACAAGAAAAAACAGTCTGAAATTTACTCTTTACTTATGGTAAAACAAGCTTTTACAACTTCATTTTACTCAATATGACAAGTTCAAATTTTTATGAAAGTAGAATCATAAGAAGTGTCTAAAGATGCAGATTTCAAATATGTATCAGTCTTATAAGGTCATTAGTAGTAGTTACAACCTTCGCATTCTAATTCAGCGATATATCAATTATTATTCTCATGTTAGTCAACTTAGAAGGGTAAGATAGAACTGCCGGTAAAACAATTAAATATTGTGTATCTATGGTAGATGGCTTGAGAACTGATATGTTTCTACGTTAATTGTCCATGAAAACTGGTTCAGTGAATAAACTGACATATTAAACTTGAAAAATTGTTAAGAAGTAGCATTTTAACATGATATCATTTTACGGTAACAGGTTTATTTTCAGCTGCATCTTGAAAATTATTAAAACCAATAAAAATCAGAATAATAATGAAATCTTTATTTTCTGAAGGAAATGTGTCTTTTTATACATAAAGGAACAATACATATCTTACTTACAACAAGGCCTGCTATGAATAAAAGAAGTGTTTGGTTAGGATAAACTTTAATTTACAAGACGATGTGATTTGTTTTTCAGACTCGTGTCTGAAGAACTTGCGTGCTGCTTTGACTGAATGTATCTCCATACCACGTAATTCCTGGTCTTATGTTTGGGCATACGGTTGCAGGTAAGTGCATATCATTAATCTTTCAGATATACTGGGGTGTCAATATTTCAGTTATACAGGGGTGTCTATATTTCAGTTATACAGGGGTGTCTATATTTCAGTTATACAGGGATGTCAGTATTTCAGTTATACAGGGGTGTCAATATTTCTGTTATACAGGGGTGTCTATATTTCAGTTATACACTGGTGTCAATATTTCAGTTATACAGGGGTGTCAGTATTTCAGTTATACAGGGGTGTCAATATTTAAGTTATACACTGGTGTCAATATTTCAGTTATACAGGGGTGTCAATATTTCTGTTATACAGGGGTGTCTATATTTCAGTTATACACTGGTGTCAATATTTCAGTTATACAGGGGAGTCAATATTTCAGTTATACAGGGGTGTCAATATCTCAGTTATACACTGGTGTCAATATTTCAGTTATACAGGGGAGTCTATATTTCAGTTATACAGGGATGTCTATATTTCAGTTATACAGGGGAGTCTATATTTCAGTTATACGGGGATGTCTATATTTCAGTTATACAGGGGTGTCTATATTTCAGTTATACAGGGGTGTCAATATTTCAGTTATACAGGGGTGTCAATATTTCTGTTATACAGGGGTGTCTATGTTTCAGTTATACACTGGTGTCAATATTTCAGTTATACAGGGGTGTCTATATTTCAGTTATACACTGGTTTTAATATTTCAGTTATACAGGGGAGTCTATATTTCAGTTATACAGGGATGTCTATATTTCAGTTATACAGGGGAGTCTATATTTCAGTTATACGGGGATGTCTATATTTCAGTTATACAGGGGTGTCTATATTTCAGTTATACAGGGGTGTCAATATTTCAGTTATACAGGGGTGTCAATATTCCAGTTATACAGGGGTGTCAATATTTCAGTTATACACTGGTGTCAATATTTCAGTTATACAGGGGTGTCTATATTTCAGTTATACACTGGTGTCAATATTTCAGTTATACACTGGTGTCAATATTTCAGTTATACAGGAGTGTCTATATTTCAGTTATACACTGGTGTCAATATTTCAGTTATACAGGGGTGTCTATATTTCAGTTATACAGGGGTGTCTATATTTCAGTTATACACTGGTTTTAATATTTCAGTTATACACTGGTGTCAATATTTCAGTTATACACTGGTGTCAATATTCCAGTTATACAGGGGTGTCAATATTTCAGTTATACACTGGTGTCAATATTTCAGTTATACAGGGGTGTCTATATTTCAGTTATACACTGGTGTCAATATTTCAGTTATACAGGAGTGTCTATATTTCAGTTATACGGGGATGTCTATATTTCAGTTATACAGGGGTGTCTATATTTCAGTTATACACTGGTGTCAATATTTCAGTTATACACTGGTGTCAATATTTCAGTTATACAGGGGTGTCTATATTTCAGTTATACAGGGGTGTCTATATTTCAGTTATACAGGGGTGTCTATATTTCAGTTATACAGGGGTGTCCATATTTCAGTTATACAGGGGTGTCAATGTTTCTGATTAATCTGGAATTCTGGATTATCATTCATTAAAGGGCTATAGCTGATTTATGACCAATTGATGAACATATCTTGAGAAATAGCAAAGTTGTGGTTATTTTATCTGCTCTGAAGGTCTCTTGTTTAGGCATATACAATTTCCTGATTTTGAATTTTGCCCTGTTGATACCCCTGGTTATAAGTAGTGCTCTTGTTTGTACATGTCAAGGTAAAGCAGGTGATACTTAATCCCTATTCACATGTATTTCCATCAGAGAATTGTACTGCTGTCATATGTCTCTGCCCGAACTGAAAACCAATGTATTGCTCTCATAGAAAACGAGACATTATTTCGTGTGACTTATTTTCAAGTAGAGTTCTCGAGTGGTAGAAATTTGCGTAGTGTTCAAATCATTAAGTTGGGCATTGTTGGAGACTTAATCACTTGATGCATACATTTGTTATTTGTGAATATGCCGCCGATCAGCAAAATGTCAAAAGTAAGCATTTGTGAAAGAAAATTTGTTAACAGTATGATACTGGGTTTTTCCTTATAAGTCAATTTGTGGCTTAATAGCTGAAATATTGAATGAATATTGTTGTTGTTGTTGTTCAGGATATAATGTTAGTTTAAACAATATTTTTTATGTGTTACATAGACAGATTTTTCAAGATAAGAGGTTCATATACAATAATTAGTAACAGGTAGTTTTATGGTACATTTGGGTAGGAATTGGATTTGTAAACAAGTCTTATTTATAATACTTGAAATATATTTGCATAAATGTTTTGTAGGGGATATTCATTCATGCATCAATGTATACAGAGAACAGTATTAAAGATGGATGGACAATGTTCAGATACGGCAATCCAGTCAGCAATAGAAGTGGAAGGATTTCATCCACCAGGATTTAATTGTGGTTAGAACAATACACTTTATGTTTATCTATTGTCATATCTATACCCCCTCCCACCGGGCATGAGATTGACGCAGGAGGCAATGGGGACTGTCTTGCTTATCTGTTTGTTTTTGGTTTTTGTTCGTTCATCTGTCCAAAAATGTTAACCAAAAGTTGACGAAACTCAACTAGTTTTTTAATCCATTGAGGCATTTCTGCCAAATTTTGACACCAATGAAAATTTTGTCGGCTGCTTCTTTTGGATACCGGAAATGGAAAGGCTGTAAGTCACGCGATGACTTTGGCCGATGATCGGAAAGCCTTTGTTATTTAAGCCATAATTAATTGTTTGTTTACTTCCGGTCCGAACGGTTTGGACTCGAGAAATATCGACCCGATAGATACCAAAATAAATTGGCTTATGTTAAGTACATAATCTTTATTATAGTAAAATGTGCTCCACATATAGATTCTTTTAATAATTACTTGTTAAAATTTTCATTAATTTGTTTATAAATTGACAAATTATATTAAGTTACCAGTTTTTTCTGTTGAAAAGTATTTGGAAAAATGATATTTACACATTTTGTTATCCATTCTGAGTGTTTGCATAAGGGTATATTAAACTAGTCATTTCTATGTTCATTTTGTATAGTAAAATTGCAATTCTAAGATATGAAAAGATGTAACAAGAACATTGCTTTAAGACGCCTTTGAACGTTAGAAAATCCCTTTAATATGATGTATATTTCATTTCAGATTTTGTCACACCAATCAGTGTGTGTGAGAATCTCACTGACTTTACAGCCATAACATCACATTGTGCCTGGTATATGTTCAATCATTTTGAACTTCAAGGTGAATCTCTGGGCGATCAGAAATGCAGGTACTTTACTTTCATATTCAGTGTTAAAGAAGTCCTTAAATTACTGAAAAAAAACACACTTTTGAAGCATCTTTTGATTTCTAAAATATATAATTAAAAAAACCACTTAAATAGGGGCAAATTCCAAAAAAAAGTTTTTTTTCTATTTATACCTTAGGTAACTTTCCTGTTGGATAATTGTTGCTTAATGATAGGCAAATTTTCAACAGAGAACACTAACAGACTTAAGCTTGTTGTTTATTACTTAAGACTAGACCTAAGTTTTTTCTGTGGAATCAGGGCCCGTTTGGATTTTTTGGCCACCAATTGTTTATTATTTGTGGGAACTGTACTAATCCCACCACCGTAATATATATTGAACCGTAAATTTCTCTGGGAAAAGTCTGTGATTTTTTTGGAAAAGTCTGATTTTTGGGAAAATCTGTACATTTTGGGAAAAGTCTGTTATTTGGGAAAATAAAATTTTGAGCTAGGTAGATATATGTGAGTACTGAACCATTTCTTATTTTTATTCCAGCAATATCACAAAGATGGAGGATTGTATGAATGAAGCAATATCAAGGTACACGCCTACACCATGTGATCTCCAATTAGTGGCGGAACTTATTCCCAAAGCACTTGCCAACGCATACATCACCAGGTTCCCCTATATACTCAATGGACTTCAGGCTATCAAAGAATGCTATGGTAAGGTCCTTGAGAATTTTTGAAGACAACAAACAAGTTGATTTATTACCTGAAATGCAAAATCCACGAATTAATGTCCAATAGAAATGATCTTTTTTATTAAATCACAAAATTGACTGCTATTGAAATTAAATGATTTTTACAGTAGTTTATTAGCCTTTGACAAACACAGTATTAAGTCCTCCAGTTTTGTCCCTGCCTAATTGGTCACTAATTGGCCACTGACCCCAGGCTTTGATGGAAGAGTAAAAGTTTGTATGATAAAAAGAATATTGGCGCACTAAAATTACACCCTAGACTCCTTGCCTGGTGTAAAGCATCCATATTTGTGGGACTACCTTTTGTTATGACCTCATTCTTCTCTAGTTGGGAGGAAAACACTGCACAGTGTTTTAGAAATGATCATGTACCCTGACAGAGATCAATACCTGTGCCCTCTGAATCCATAGTCAAGACCTTATTGTCTTGATCACTGGCTAATCACCACAGCTTTAGATGACTACTGGCCATGACATACAGTTCATATATTATACATTATTACATACAACAAAACCTCTGTACAACAACCAAAGTTTGTGTTTTTCCATCGTGTGTTGCTCTAGAAAAGTTACTTATGTACTTTTTATGCCCCAGCATCTACTGATGTGGAGGCATATTAAATATTATTATGCCGAGCATAGCCTTTATTTGCTTTATTTCTACTGAAACATGGCAGGCATATATATGTACCTCCACCCGGATTTGAAGCTACTGGGCACACATATACTGATGCGGAGGCATATACTGATGCACCTGTATGTTCATTTGTTCATCTGTTCGTCTTTTGCAAAATTTTGAAATTCAAATATTTTTTAATTCCATCAAGGCATTTCTTCCATCCTTGGCATACTTGTTTACCATCATAAAAAATGCATTATGAAAGCCATGTACTAACACTATTAACTATTTCAACAGAATTATGACCCTTGAATGACTTAGCTATTTGTTATGGGCACAGCTTCCACCAGGGCATAAGCGTTTACTGAATGAAGTCTTGTTATCATTTACTGTAAAATCACTAATTTTCGTGTGCTATTAAGTTTTGAGGATTTTGTGGTTCACCTTCCACCACAAAATCATATCCCAATGAACAATAATTTTTACCCTTGTATTTATTACCTAAAATGTGAAATCCACCAATTAATGTCCCATTGAAATGGTATGATTTACCAAAACCACAAAATTTTGTCCTATTGAAATGAAATAATTTAACAGTAACAACAATAAATTTTACTTTTTGTTTCCAGGTATCGATGAGAATCCAGGATATTGCCCGTATATTTCACCAACTGCATACGGCATGTTGAGACCCGGAGAATGTTCATTTGATTATGAATGTGAAGATGACAGTAGAAAATGTTGCCAACTTGGTGAAGCTTTTACATGTATATCTCCTGTCACAGAACTAGGTATAGTGCAATCTGACATCTTATCATTAGTACAGTAGTCAACTTGGTGTAATTAATCCCCTACCGGTGAAACCGGAGGGGACTTATGGTTTGCGCTCTGTCAGTCCCTCCGTCAGTCTGTCAGTCAGTCTGTCACAAAAGTTTGTCCGGAGCATAACTTCAAAACTAAGCAGTCTATGACTTTGTAATTTCACATGTGTATAGATATCAATTAGGAGAAGTGCAGTGCACAAGATCTATCCCTCTTTACATCAAAAACTCTACTTCTATTCAACATTTTAAAACTTTATATCTACGCTGGGTGAAGCCATCATACTTTGAAACATCCCATGCTATTGCTACAACCTAATGACTGGCTAGCAAACTTCATGCAAACATTACTATTGCAGGTATAATAATCTATATATCCGTCTGCATAATTATTCCTTTGTGTATTATGTTTTTAAAATGCCATTGCTTTAAGTATATTGATTATGTCGTTCACATGTATAATGATACGCTGGCTCCTATGGTGTGTCTATATCGGATTAAGCGTTTTTGTTTAATTACAGCTGTAGATATTGTCTTGATAATGTTTCTATAATTATGCATAGGTATACCTTCTTTTTTTCAAATCCTTTCACTGACACTCTTTTATGAATTTTTCAACTTATATTGTGAGACATCATAGGGGCCAAAATATCAAAATATCAAATATCATTGTTTTCTTGGCATAGTTATTTTTCTAGTTCATTGTTCATTGTTCATTGTTGAGGATCTTATGGAAGATTGATTGTTTCGTATATTGTCAAATAAGTTTCCTCGTAAAATAAAGTCTTTATTATTATTATTATTATTATTATTATGAACCATAACTCCGCCTTACTTAATTTTTGAGTTATTCCCCTTTGTTAATTTTCATACTTAAATTTTGTCCGGCGCATAACTCCATTACCAAAAAAAGATATGATTTTGAAACTTTACATGAGGATAGATATCAATGAGGAGAAGTGCAGTGCACAAGAACCAAAACTCTGCCTTACTTAATTTTTTAGTTACTCCCCTTTGTTAATTTTCATACTTAAATTTTGTCCGGAGCATAACTTCATTACCAAAAGAGATATGATTTTGAAATTTTACATAAGGATAGATATCAATGAGGAGAAGTACATTGCACCAGAACCATAACTCTCCCTGGCTTAATTTTTGGTTTATGTCCCTTTGTTAATTTTCATACTTAAATTTTGTCCGGAGCATAACTCCATTACCGGTATTTATATTTAAGTGCATTTTTAAGCTGGCTTGCCTACGAATGGAATAGGACTTATTTCAATATGTTTTTATGTATATTATATGACAAATTTAATTTAATGGACACATAAGCTATGATACATGTGTACATAATTCTATGTTGCAGCTACATTTAGTGTAACCATCATAACAGAAATGCCATGGATGCAGGATTATTGGGAACAGTTTGAGGATATCAAACTTAACATTACAGATTTGGTATGTTTGTCTTTCTTCATTTTTAGCTCACCTCTAACTTAGTGCTGCATGGTAAAGAACCTTGTACATGCAATATGCATTTTCTTAATTCTTAGAAGTTGTTTTAAAATAATTTCTTCTCTCACCATGGTGCCTATTACCACTGGTGAGCAACCCTAGGGCCTTGTGGTCCTATAACCACAGGTGAGCAACCCTAGGGCCTTGTGGTCCTATAACCACAGGTGAGCAACCCTAGGGCCTTGTTGTCCCTCTTGCTGTGTTTATGTAACTGCTGGATTGATCCCAATAACAAATAAAATATGTTTTTAAGAATTGAATATTGTGCTATATATAATAATAATAATAATATTGTCACTAATTTGTTAGGCCTAATTTTATTGGCTGACAGAATTGTATGTTCCGTGCATGCTTATTGGTCAATTGTTTTGTAAAACGTGTTTTCATTGGTTGAAATATTAAATTAAATATATTTTTGAATAACTTTTCAGCTATTTCCATCATTGGCTAACTTCGAGGATATGAGTTTTGAGATAGATTATGTGGACCCAAGGCAAGTTTACAATTATTATTCTTAGACCAATTGTTCTCTTTCATGGGTGTAATCACAGGTAACTGTGATGTTGAAACATTAAAAACAAAATTGAAAATTTATATTTTTCTTTATATATTCTTTACATATATTCTTTTTTTTCAACGATACAGTAACCTGTGGGTGTAATATAAGGTTAACTGATTTGACATTGAAAATATGTGTATTTGGAATATTTGGTTCAGAAATAAGAATATTATTTAAAGAGAAAAACAAATTAGCCAGGAATAACAGGACACACAGTGACATACAAAAAAACTCACTAACAGACCACAAGAAGTTTAAATTATTGAACCTAATTACTTATTTTGCTTATTTTGAAATGCTTTTTCTTTGATACTGGTAAACCTGTCCTTAATTATTACAGGAATTGTAATACAATTGTTGATTCAATAAGTAATACTTCTTAAGGACCTACCCCATTTGAAAGAATAGCAGAGTCTACTGTTTACTCAGTTTCACGCGGTTAAACCTAGATAAACATTGTTTACCTGACAGACAAACTTATGTTTATAACTGTTCTCATTTAACTTTAAACGGACTGTAATAAAGTTTGTATGTTGTTTTTTTATAGTCAATCCGATATTGGACCTCGGATGGTTATGGTTGGTTTGCTTGTCAAGTCATTTGTGAATCCTGAAGCAGCGATAGGTGACGCTATACACCTTCTCAACTGGAAGATTCTTTATACATCAGTCCAATTCGGTAAATTAATACAGGATATAATTATGTATTTTTAAGATTCAGGGGTGTCAATTTTCCTGATTAATCTGGAATTTCTGATTATTATTCTTTACAGATCAATAATTTCAGATCTGTATGAAAGTTATTTGATGAAAATATCCCAAAAAAATGGCTAAGTTATAGTAAAATAAATCTGCTCTGAATGATTTTCTTTGATACAACATGAGTTAAAATTTATGGAAATTATGTCATTGAAAGCCACTGGTTTGGCAAAAGATATTCTGCTGCATATCAGTTTCCTGATTTTTTAATTTAGCTTTGTTGACACCCCTGAAGATTGAATGTTATTTCAGTTAGTTAAAACTTTTTCATGAGTGGAATTGCCATAAAAATTTAAGTCATGCTTTTGATCTTACTCTGAAAAAAAAAACAATTATTTTATTTTCATTCATGAATGCTTTATTTTGATATTTATAAACCAACTAGCCACTAAATTTTAGTAACCCATCTAGTGGCTCATGATGTGATTGTTCAGGGCAACTTCTACACACCATGTAACCTCATTATTGAGGTCAAGGGCCTTTGTGGCAAAACTTTATCCGGGCATTCAATCGGGGCATTATGCTTCAAAATCACATTTTCTATTTTATTTTTACCCCCACCCCAGCCCCATCAAGTGTTGAGGGAATATTTTGCTTAGGTCTGTCATTAGACTGAATCGAGGGTTCAGTGCAAAACTATGGTACATACCTCTATAAATTGATGAAGTTATCATGGTTTTGCACTGAGCTCTCAAAATGGTTTTACCAGTCAATAAAACTTTGCCCTAGAATCTTCATACTTTACATAGAGGTTGGCCAGCCACAGTAGATCTTTTTGACTATGTTCTTTATTACCATTTCTGATTATTGAGCTGCAGAGGGGGCATACATGTTTTACAAACATCTCATGTTATTTTTTGATGGTGTATATCTGATTGGTTAATCTTGTTTCTTGTAGATGATAGCCCGGGTATCTGTCCAAACATCTATAATCCATACTGTGAGGAATATGCTACTTACTGTGGCAATGATTATGAGTGTCGAGCTTTATATCCCCATGGTAAATGCTGTTATGACTGCGGACATAGATGCATTGATTTAGGTATGATTATATTCAATCTTATTTGTATTTTGTGGCCTCCGTAGCTCAGTGGTCAGTGTGCTTGCTGCTTAATCCGACGGCCCCAGATCAAATCCAGCTGGAGGCAAACATATGCCTGTCATATTCATTAGAAAGCTGACTGGTAAATAAAGGCTACGCTTGGCATGCATAGTCCAGAGAATTTGAAATGATCCTAGAACTTCTATTAACATAATTTAACAGCTGATATATTGTTTTTATCACATGACTTTCCTTGTATCCAGGTTAGTATAGCCAGTACGTATAAAGTTATATGTACCACGTGTAGTATAAGGTATTAAGTTTTTCCAATAAATCAATGCATATTTTGCGTTTTTAGTGTCATATGATAAAAAGAATCTCTCACTCGTTGTCAATTGATATATTTATAATATGAACTAAGGCATCGCCTAAATCGGTATTTAATAAATATTAGATAACAACTAGGCTATATTTGAAGATATACACAGTTGCTATTATATATGCTTTATCCAAGGGAGATAACAAATGTATGCAATCATTGTACACAGTCTGGAGTTTCTTCCCTTACCACTACGTTTGTAATCAGCAAAACCAGACGATCATTGTACAAATCAATTCAATGCATTGCGAAATTGTCATAATTTGATTCAAAATCAATAAAATCAACGACATACCTATACTGTACTGTTATAGTGTAGGCCTACTGTATGAGGTTTTATTTTGTCCCGGAATATAGATAATTTCCAGCCTAAAGTAACCATGTTTGTCTTTCGTCCATACTGTATCCGCTTGGAAAATCGAAGATATTACAAAAGCGACACCGTACGATATTTGATGGGGCCCATGTATATATCACTAGATCTAGACCCACAACAAATATCACACAATTGTGCTTCGCAGCTTGCATACAGTGAGTGTGTAGACTCTCGGTTTATCAGCTCATCCGGAACATGATTTCGCGACTCTCTTTCCAATTTCGATCGAATCAAATTTACAACAACATTGAAGTGCTCAACCTGGTTGACGATTAATCCGGAATCAATCAATATAAATAAATATGATATATACTTCTTCGTTTTGGTTACTTAACGTCTAAAGTTGGCTGAAGTAAACTGCAGCACACGATGTTTTTGTTTTGTTTTGAAAAAGGGAACGGTCTAAAACTCGTCGCTCCGCTCCTCGGAGTGTTTACTTCCCTTTGTTGATTCAATAATTTTGTTTCATTTCATAGAATATTTTTTTAAAATTGAAGAATACAAAAGAAAACATTTGGGCTCAACCGTTTCGAGATTAAGAATTTTCTTATTTTCCAATATTATTCACCTCGGAAAACTGCCTGAAATTTTTTACCGGAAATAACTTTTTCTGAAAGCATTAGTACCGGCAGAGACTCGAGGAAGATAGGCACGTGGACCCGTTATTGGTGTGGCTATTTTCAATAGCCAGCTTCGCTGGCTATTAAATACCCTATTAAACTTGTTCAGGAAATATTATTAAGCTTGCCAAAGGCTCGCTTAATAAAATTTCCAAAACTCATTTAATACAAATTTATATCAATTGACAACTAGTGATAGATCCTCTATATATGTTTAACCATGGTTGTATGATTTGATGAAGATGCTTGGGATGGTAAAACAAACACAAATTTAAAAAAACAATATTGCACCTTTTTTTATTTAATGCAAGAACCTTGATATATATTCATGCAAAAAGGTCAGGATTAAGCTGAAATCACCATGCTATGATTAGATAGTAAGATAGTATTTGTGTTTCATACTAAAAAAAGATGTTGTTGTTGACTTCCCAATTATTATTATACTAAATCTGACAATGATTTTCTAATTACTGGCAAAGGAGTGATGACCGGACACAATTGGCATAAAATACGTCGTATGAACTTAAAAATCGGCTTTTCCTTACAAAATTGTGTGTTGACACATACCTGTGTTCAAGGTCGTTGCTAAAAATAGATCACCCAAAATATGACGTCACGTGAATTGCCAAATTCGGGGCCCAAACATGTGTACTTTTGGCGCCTTTTTCAACGATGTATAGAAGTAATGACCGGACAGTCTGTTACGAATATTCCTCGATTAATATTTTGAAAAATATGACCAGGAATGTTTAGAACAGTGTCCTTTCTTCGTATGCATGCAAAAATATTCATAATTTACGATATAACAACACGTGGCACACAATGTTTTCCTGATAGGGGGCGTTCTGAGACAGGCTAAAATCAATAAAATATCGTACCGTGTTTATTGACCAAAAAATCGAGAAAAATATTTTCAAACGACTTGAAAGTCTTCAAAATGTATGGACATGATATTAAAATGTTTAATTATCCGACATCCGAGAAAACACTTTATTAATTGCGGTAAAATAAATGTTGTATAGATTTTTAAAAAAATAAATAAAAATATAAAAAAATTTGGAAAATATATCCTGCGTCGTTAACCACTCGGCCACGGTCTCAACATGAAATATTCAATTTAATAATTTGAGCATAGAAAATTATTGGCGCACGCGCTCTTTCGCGCATGCGCACACACACAATTCTTTTCCCCGGCGCTGCTAATGTCAACATCGCAGCAGCGGACGATATTTTTGATAAATAAGTAATGCTTTGTTGATTTTGATAATTTTTTTCTGCCAGAATCCTTTTAAACATGATTCTGAGTGTTTTGATACAAAAATATACGATTTATTATACTAAACAAAGCGAGGAGACTGTTTGTCCGGTAATTACTAGCGGCCGGTCATCACTCCTTTGCCAGTAAACATGCTTTATGTTAACTTTGGATTGTGAACAGCAACTATTCATTGCACACATGCCCATACCTGCCAAGATAGTAAATAGGAGTAACTCTACTTTAATAGGAGTAACTCTACTTTAATAGGAGTACTTTGCAAGTTGGAGTTTTGAATAAATTGAGGGAAATTTTCCTCGCTCTGATGTTTGACCAAAATTAATGATAGTTTTATCATGCAGTTTTCACTTATTTTACTGAATTTTTTTTAAACTTGAATAAACAATCATAGGGGCCTTAATATAATGGGGCATGCATGTTGTGAACAAAAATATCATCATCATTAAATTTGATATGTTTATACACATGTTAATACTGTAAAATCATTTAATTTTGATAGGACGAAACAACTAGGCTTCAATAAGAAAGACCATTTCGATGGGATGTTATTTCATGGATTTTATATTTCAGATAATCGATTAAAGGTTCAAAACTATTGTTTGATGGGATTCAATTTTGAGGTTGAAGGTGTACCACAAAGATTAATCCCCTGCGCAAATGTATAATCATTTTACAGTAATTGAATTTCTTACTTGTATGTTTAGGTCATTGTATTGGAATAGCAGAGGATGCTTGGAATGAATGTTTCCCACAGTTTCAGCAGACTTTTGATACAGCATTCGTTAATCAGGACTCACTAGATGAAGAGTACTGCGGGTAGGTTTTCCATCTTTTAGATAAACTTTCCTTTAGATATCGATGGCTAAGAATTAGAAGGTCGTAACTACCAAATCGATATTTTGAGAAAACACGGAAAAACTGTCCGACATTTACTGTTTACTTATGGTAAAACAAACTTTTACAACTTCATTTTGGACAACATGACAAGTTCAGATTTTTATGAAAATGGGCTAATAAGAAGCGCCTTGTGATGCTTATTCAAAATATGTATGAATCTTAAAAGGTCGTAAGTGGCACTTACGACCTTCTAATTCTAAGCCATCGATATATGTGCTGTATGTACTAGGTATGCACATGCTTTAGTTTACCTACTGTACTTGTTTGGACAAAGATGTATTGATGTAAAAGGGTGGTTGAGCGGCTGAACAGCTCAAAGTAGCACTCGAAAATTGGTAACTTGATGAATTTGTGTTATGTGATTTTTTTAAATCTACTGTGCTTGGCTGATTAAGTGTAGGGCTGCCTTCCCTGTCCAGTTTTCTTATATTAATGAGAATGAAGCCACCTGAAACACATCCATTGGAAAGCATTAAGTGAGTATTTTAAATGTTAATGTAGCATTCCTTAGCAATGTGCTAAATGAGCATTCGGTTGCAAAGTGCTAAATGAGCATTTGTTAGCAAAGTTCTAATTGAGCATTCGTTAGAAAAGTTCTAATTGAGCATTTGGTTGAAAAGTGCTTTGTGAGTGTTAGGTTGCAAAGTGCTAAGTGAGTGTTTGGTTGCAAAGTGCTAAGTGAGCCGTTGGTTGCAAAATACTAAGTGAAATGTTGGTTGCAAAATACTAAGTGAGCCCTTGGTTTCAAAGTGCTAAGAAAACGTTTGGTTGCAAAGTACGAAGTGAGCCGATGGTTGCAAATTACTAAATGAACTGTTGGTTGCAAAGTGCTAAGAGAGCGTTTGGTTGCAAAGTGCTAAGAGAATGTTAGGAGATGGAATTAAATTGTAGGACTTGTGCAGCTTAACGAAGTAGAATGTCTTATAAGTTATCATAAACTTAACAAAAATTGGAAATAAAAACATTTAGAATTTCAACTTACATTGGATGCATTTACAGCATAGTGAAGTTATTATTCTAATTTCAGATCTATTAAGGAATTTGCATCATGTGTTCAGACCAACACTGCATATGATGAACTATGTAGTCATGATAACACGGAAAATGGAGTATACAACATGGTACTCAAACATTATAATCTACATGAAGATTATACCTGGCAATATGTGTTTGAAGACACATGCTATAGTAAGTACACATCTTTAAACACCTTAAACAGAGTTATGGTCCCTTGTTGAACTAGTTTTATAGACAATTCGATGTCCACCAAGGCATTACTGTTGGTTGAATGTAATCTTGTTTATGTATTTCCTGGGTGTTATAAAACTCTCTTGGCTTGGTAAGTTAGGAACCTAGTTATGGACCTACCTGCCATGTACTCCTATTAAAGTGGAGTTACTCCTATTTTTGTTGTTAATTTCTGGTTTTCCAAGTTCACCTAACTTTGAACAAAAGCTACAATTAGTACACTCCTTGTTTATGCATCTAAATCACTTCTGAATCACATTTAAGTGCATCTAGTGACACGTTTTGCTTTATCACTCCAATTTTGGATTTATATATAGCTAGCTTGGTAGGTATGATTGCGGATGTTGTCAGTAATTCAAGGTCATGTTGTCAGTAATCCAAGGTCATGTTCGGTGCAAATGTTGGTCAGTCTGTTGTTTGGTCGGTAGATATCGATGGCTTAGAATTAGAAGGTCGTAACTACCAAATCGATATTTTGAGAAAACACGGAAAAACTGTCTGACATTTACTCTTTACTTATGGTAAAACAAACTTTTACAACTTCGTTTTGGTCAACATGACAAGTTCAGATTTTTATGAAAATGGGCTCATAAGAAGCGCCTTGTGATGCTTATTCTAAATATGTATGAATCTTAAAAGGTTGTAAGTGCCACTTACGACCTTCTAATTCTAAGCCATCAATATGTTCATTGGTCAACATTGGTCAGATGTAGACCAAATGATGTCTGTTCAATAACGCAAAAACACTTTACAGTTCTTTTTTTTGTCATCCTTTACATGTAATGTTGATTGCCGTGACATTATTATTGCACATATATTGTTTGTTTATTGTTTTATTGTATGTTATGATATATTTTGTGATGTAAATTGTACATTGTAAGTAGAAATCAATCTATCTAGTATCTGAGCTGTGTTGGCTTCCTGAGGCCTTATTCACCAATGTTGTAAGTCTAAAACTCAGACTTAGATTTAACATTGTCCAACATTCTATTCGCTCTCATGTTTTGATATAAATGGGTATATAGTAGATTCAATAAGTAATACTAATGATAGACCTATCTCATTTGAAAGAATAGCAGGTTTTACCGTTAACTCAGGCATACATAGTTAAACCTAGATACACATAGTTTACCTGACAGACGACTTGATGTTGACAAACGATTCTCGATTAACTTTGAAAGTACTGTTCATGTTCCATGGGTAAAAACAACAAATAATCAGATAAAATTTTACATGATTAAATCTAATCGCAAAAAGCAAAAAATGGTATTGATTATAAATGTTGTCAATTTTTAAGTCTTAAGTCTGAGTTTCACACTGTTAGTGATTAATGCCCCTGGGGCCCTATTCACCAATGTTGTAAGTCTAAAACTCAGACTTAGGTTAAAAGTGTCATTTTTCATAATCACTGGCATTTCTTTGAAATTTAGTTTAACCATGTGAAATTTTTTCAGACTATTGGTTGTTACCCACTGAACATGTATACCGATTTATATCAATATCAGTAAATTTATAACAACATGAGAGTGAATAGAACATTTGACGATGTAAAGTCTAAGTCTATGTTTTTCTCTTACAACGTTGGTGAATAAGGCCCCTGGACATACACATGAATGCTTATCTATCTCTTACAGGCATCCCAACCTATGAATGTGATGACATACAATTTCTATATGACAACTCACACAACCAATGTGCACAATATGCTAAAGAGATATTCAATGAAGACCCCACATCGTATCATAAGTGCATGTAAGTTATCATTACATTTTTAGCTCATTTTAGCACAAAGTGACAAGGTAAGCTTTTGTGATCACTCTTTGTCCATGGCCTATCCGATCCAATATTTATGAAACTTGGTCAGAATGTTGCTCTCTATGAAATCTAGGCAAAGTTCATTACAGGCTATTTGAAGCAAAAATGTTGCGATATGTGCTATTGTTGTGACGAGATCCTGTACGTCTGTTTCTACATGTGTATGTGTGTGTGTGTGTGTGTGTGTGTGTGTGTGTGTGTGTGTGTGTGTGTGTGTGTGTGTGTGCGTGCGTGCGTGCGTGCGTGCGTGCGTGCGTGCGTGCGTGCGTGCGTGCGTGCGTGCGTGCGTGCGTGCGTGCGTGCGTGTGTGTGTGTGCATTGGTTAAGTTTATTGTCAGAGTCATTTTGTCAAAGATATCTAAGGTATCCACTTGAAACTTTGCATACTTATTCCACATCTTAAGAGGAGTCCAAACTAAAAAGGCTGATAACCCTGTGGCCTATATTTATTAAGTTATCTGCCCTTGTTACTATAAAAAAATCCAAGAAAGTCGAGCGTCCAGCACTCACAGTGCAGTGCTCTTGGTCTTCACAGCGTTCTTCTTTATAAAGTCTTGACCTAGTTTGCACCTAGGTCATTAGGGGTCAGTAACTAGGTCACTTGGTCAAATCACAGAAAAAATGTTAACACTTTAGAAGTGGAATTTTTTACTTAATCTTTTTGAAATTGGCTGACAATTTTCCTCTCTATAAAATCAAAGCCAAGTTCGCAACTGGGACTTTCTGGTTAAAGGACAAGGTCAATTGTACCAGGTAAAACCTTATTAACACTCTGGAGGTCACAATTTTATCTTATGTTGTTTTTTTGTAGGTCATTTGGTGAGCTGCTCAGTTGTGTAAAATACTCTCTACCAGGAAATGTGTATTGTGAAGACTGGCAAATAGATAATACCCTGCAGATGAACCTATATCGTTACCATGAGCTGTTTAGAGATAAGTATGGATGGGATGGGTGGTACAATTTTGATTCATATCAATGTCAGGGTACGTATAGACTTACATCACATGCTTTTGAATGTCAAAGGGTGCTTGAGCAGCTTAAAAGCTGAATTCTTATACTATATATGTGACTTATAAAGTTATACTACATGGATATTTTTTTACCAAGGTATGTATAAACTTATACCACATGCTTTTCCTTGTGTCCGGGCTAGTTAACGAGTATTTGTACATATTCTTATACTACACGTGTGACTTATAATGTTATACTACATCATGAGTGTGTTTTTCCGATAAAACAATGCATATTTTGGGTTTTTACTGTCATATGATATAAAGAATCTCTCACTCGTTGTGAATAGAGTCAGTTGATATATTGATATTAAACTTGTTCAGGAAATATTATTAAGCTCTCCAGAGGCTTGCTAAATAAAATTTTCAAAGCTTGTTTAATATAAATTTGTATCAATTGAACTTGTGATAGATCCTCTCTATATCTGTTTACAACTTCTACCTTAAAGATGTGAAACATATAAACTATAATTTGTATCAATGAAAATGTTTATAATTTATTTGTTAGAATTAAAAGAATAGACAACATAATATGAAGCCTCTTGCCATATGATCTAATGCTCAAGTATGTCATATCACTGAGCGATTAAGCACAAAGTAGTATACATTCAAATTACACTTAAGGTGCTAATGCTTAGGTCCTGAGTGGACTAGGTTACTTTGTTTTCTTTATGGTATTGGACTGTTGGTTGTCTGCTCCACTAGTGGAGAAGTTGCAAATGGCTTGTGGCAGTACAAGGAACTGGTTGATAACAAAGGTCTGTAATAGTATCAATCACCTCTGTATCCCAACATTGAGAATTGTATCTCAAACTTGAAGTATTACCTGAAGAGATCAAATATCAATGTTATTGTCTTGTATTTTCAGAAAATCGATGCATGAATGCGTCTGAAATCATCCATACCATGTATGACAATGACAACTGTAATTGGTATTTTAATGGATTATTAGCATCGCCGTCATGGTCACTGGACTTCTGTGGGTATGTTTTCCATTGATGTTTCATCATCAACTAATTTGTAATGTTGTTATATACATGTATTCCTGACATTTTATAGCACAAGTATGTTAAAACTGCTCGAAATGTAAATAAGGGCAGCCATCTTGGATATCTAAATTATTATTTCATATCTACTAACAACAGCTCCATGTTTTATAAGTGTATGATTTATAGATCAATCGGCACACCGAACAATTTTAACACGAATCATCTCTCGTACATAAATAGAATGTCGCCTTATTCAATCGGTTCTTAATGGTTTTTAGTGAAGTTACAACGGTTTTGTAAACAGGTTAAACATGGAAGTTGCAGCACTGATTAAACATCTTGGATATAAATATACTCTTAGCATGTTTTCTATTATTTATGTTCTTTAAAACATCATAGCCTTCGTATATGCGATGTGGATGATTTGGTCTTTTTTCTCGTAAATCGCATCACGCATGTGGTACCGCATGGTGTGTCTACCCTGATTTAAGGTCGCCAATTTATTTGTTTTCAGTAACTTTTCATCCCTAACTGGATGTGTGGTTGAAGTATTACAACACCAATATTATGAATGCAATACACAGCAAAAAGTGCCCCGTATGAAATTCATACGTTACACGTATGAATTTCATACGTGAGTTAACGTATGAAATTCATGAGATGAAGCCCCCGTATGAAAAACGTACGTTTGCTTTCATATGAAATTCATACGTGTAACGTACGTTTAACGTATGAAATGGCCCAACGTATGAAAAACGTACGTTTGCTTTCATATGAAATTCATACGTGTAACGTACGTTTAACGTATGAAATTGCCCACGTACGTGTAACGTATGAATGACTTTAATGCATTTACTACTGAAATTTTGCGGCTTAAACGTACGTTTTTCATACGTTTAGGTCCCAAACGTACGTTTTTCATACGTTAGGTCCTAAACGTAGAAAAATTCATACTTCATTCCTACATCCAGGTTCAATTATTTCCGTAAGATCATAGGACCATCTAACACATGATAAATGGAAAATACATGGGAATGCCACATAAACCAGATTTTATAGCAGTCAAGCTACCAACATAGCAGGATTCATCATGATATCTCAATGCAAAGCAGCACACTTGAGTGGAATTAGTTACTCTATTTCAAATAACAGTGACATTGACCTCACTGGCCCCGAGTTCAATACCAAGTGGCCCTTTTACAAGTTATCCAGTGTAAACGAAGAGTGGATGCCCCCAATCTGCCTTCTGAATCTGAAATCGCACTTCTTATAAACTTTTTTTCGTAAGAAAATCTGGTTAAAAAACATTCCAGTGATCAACATACACTTACTTTTGAATGGTCTTTTACTGATATACAATGCTTCTTAAGACACTGGCAGACAGTGATCTCAATACCTAGATTCTTATGATGCTGTATACCACAGTTGAATTTGAGACATACAATATATACAAACCAAGTATTTGTCTTAATTTTATTTTCAGTGTACAAGAAACTTCACATTAAAACACACTCCTTTTTCTCTTCGCCTCAGTCTCTGGACCAACCACAAACTGGAAATACACAAGAAATCAGCATATAGTTACTTAAAATCAACAACCTTTTGTTGCTTGATGAAATGACAGAAGAAATGCATTGATTTTGAATGCAAAATTGAACCATTTACTTCTTTTTAATGGTAGATCGAAATAAAAGCTCTGAGTCAGATATGTTGCCTGCCACGCAAAGTAGAATTACAGTTCTGAACTGAACTTCGAATCATTCCAAGAAATGTGCATACCAAATTTGAAGTAATTCATTTGAACTTAAAATGACAAAGTTATGCTGACCTGTGGACAGGGAAACCAAGCAAAGGGAAATAATTTTAAAAATCACACAACGAAGTTATGCTGTGAAGGAGAAGTGCTCTACCTTCTTTTTTAACTTAATAAGCCATAGAAGTTTAGGCCCTACTTTGAGCCTTCTTCGGCGTTACTTATAAGATATGATTTTATAAAAAGATAAACCAGGTGTTCTGTGCTGTCAGCTGTGACAGTGTCCACCTTATGAGAAAGTCAAATTTCAGTGTTTGGTATATCTCTGCCAAACCTTTTTTCTAATTGTATTAACGGTGACCTTGACCCACTAATTCCAAATATTATTCCAAGCTAGGTCTCCTGTAAGCTAGTAGCTATATATACTAATTGTCATGAAGATGGAATGATGCAAACTAAAGTTATGATAGGATTTTTTCTTTCTATTTTTAGTATCAGAGACCTTGACCCCAGTTACCCTAATTTAAATATGTCTCCTGTCAGTTTGCTAAAGAAAGTTTCATGAAGATTGTCGAAGCAAACTCAAGTTATTGACTGGAAAAGTTTTTCTATTTTTAGTAATGGTGACCTTGACCCCACTGACCCCCAAATACAGCACTAAGCTAGGTCTGATTGCATGCTTGCTATATTCAAAGTTTCATGAAGATATGTCAAATCGAGCTTTAAAAAATTATTGACCAGAAACCCACTGTTTGACATCACCAACTCTGCATTAGACACCACTGATGGGCAGAATTTTACTGCATCTTATAAAAACAAATTTTGTTGAATTAATTCTGATTTGTCATGTAAATTTCTAAAGATGAGCTTAAATCGATATACAGCTATTATACCTTATAAACAAAAGCACCGCCAACAGGTGCTGGACACTCAACTTTATTCCAATTTGATAGTAAATTTAAGAATTAAGAAATTATTTATCAACAGTTATATTAGTGTTATCTTCACTTAATGAAAACAAACAAATCTCAAGGTCTGTGGATGTTGTACATCTCATAGAGATGCATGTATATTTAAATTCACAATAATGCAGGCCAAAGTGTTTGCATTTTATGAGGAAAGTGAAGTTTCGGAAAACAAGTAATAAGGAATTGCAAGCAATGCAGAAGTCCCCTACCTGGTTTCCAGGTAGTAAATTTTCAGTTACCATGGTAACCACAAAAGTTGTCAGAATCAAAGAATAATTAGACATGCATAATCTCCTCATTGTTCCTAATCCACGTACTGTAAATCACTTTATATTCACGTGAGCTTTATTACGCGATTTTCAGTTTTGAACTTATTTCGCGAATTGATGAATTCGCGATCGAGGGTCCCATAATCTTAAATTCGCGAATGTATAAAAATCTTAAAAACCGTAAAACATGCCACAATTGTGCTTAATTCGACTTTTATACCGATAATTAACAAATATATCACACGTTTTACACAGTGATATCAGTGAAGTTTGATAAATGCATCACACCTTGTATCAGTTAATTGTTTTTTTACAGGTATGTGTGTTTGTCAATAGGGTGTATTGTTATATACTCCGTAAACAAGCTGTTTAACAATTTCAGGTTTGTTGGGAAGTATCCAACAATTAAAAACATAATTTTACAAACTACAACCACTGGACGAAATTGAATGTTGACATGAAATTGTAGAATCTAAAACCAATGCATGCAAAATGGCTATATAGTATACTATGCCAACACAATAGCTTCGTCCACATAATTAATTACATGCGATTAAATTAAACATTTGAAATTTCTTTCGGATACATCTTATGTCGTGAAATGTTATTTACGCGAAATGATGAATTCGCGATGGGGGCCAATCGCGAAAATTAGCAAAAATTAAACCACCGCGAATAATACAGGATTTACAGTACCAAGTTTCATAAACCTAGCTTGAAAACTGTTTGAGTTATGGCAGGAACAAGATTTTCTTGACAGACAGACTGACATACAGTCTGACACACTGAAGACAAACCCAATCCCCTCTAGCTGGAAACCAGTAGGGGACTTTAAAGGTCAATCTTGACTTTTGACCTAGTGACCTCAAATAAGGTGAATGGTGTAGATGGTATTGAGGTACATATACACTTGTGAAGTTTCAAGTTCATACCTCTTGTAGTTTTCAAGAAATTGACCTTGACAATAAACTTGACAATAAACTTAACCAACGCCAAAAACAAGGCAATGACAATAGATGAAGATTACTTTTTCTTCGTTAAGTTGAGCTAATGACAAAAAGCTTACCTTTTCAAACATTTTCCTTATTATTAACCAGAACACATTCAGATCATCGGCAGCCCTCCCCTTACTGTCTGTTCTGTAACAAATAATCCACAAATATATTACAAACATTATAACCAATCTAGGTCATTTAAGAATTATTATTAATTGTATTAAATATCATTGCCTTGAATCTTATGGATGTAAAAAATTCCTTTTTTATAAGTAGATTATAGTTCTGACTATCTTTTAAGACAAAATTTATTATAAATAATGAGCGGCTCCAAGGATAAAAGTTTATCAACTTTTAATATTGATCTGGAAGTTACCAAAAATAGTTTAATCACTACAAATGTTCTCAGCTTTGATCAAGGCTAAAAGCATAGTCTAATCCAGGGCTCGACCCTAACACTGGCTGCGTGTCCAACCAGTGAAAATCAAGAAGGACCAGTAGCTGTTTTCTTATCAAATTTTATTCTTATAATATATTTTGTCGGATCAATGCCCAATATAATTATTAGTGTCTATAAGGGCTGTAACGGTAGTCCGTGGTATACCAAATACCGCGGACTGCAGTCCAACACGGTTCATGATACAAGACTTCTAAATTTCGGTACGGTTCGGTATAAGCTTTTTTATGAGCAAAATAATATTTAGACAATGACAGCGCCTGACAGCCATCTGATTATGTATAATTACCATGTATCACTCATTTTAATTGTATTGAGATATGCTTCATATTGTCTAAATTCACTTAAAATTGTTGATAGGCACATGATAACTGCTGTTCTGGAGCATCAAATTCATTATCACTTAAAAATTGGAGTATTTAAGCTGCTGTTAGAGGATATTGTATCGAACCGAAAGATACCGAACCGCTAGAAAAATTGACGGTACGTATCATATCGTGAGGTGAGCGTACCGTTACACCCCTAGTGTCTATCCCTGTGATCAATATCTAAACTGTACACTAAACAAATTTGTATCTGTTTTGTAGCAAACAGTTTGGATCCTAATCAGACTGCTCTTTATATTGTAGACTGGTCTAAATTCAAACATATGGATTACTTGAACCTATTTTTTATTTGAGTGGCTTATGCCTATGCCTTCAAGCGAACAGGGGGCTGAAGGACAGCCTTATCTTATTCCCAATTAAAAAGGACCCCTTTTCCTTCAGAATGGCTTGAATATCTTGTCATCACAGACAATCTGGTTAAATATTCTTACCATGAGCAGACAGGCTCCTCTTTGGCAAGCGTAAGTTTTTCCGGATTTGTACAAATGTAGGTGTTGAACATCTCAGTGGGCACTAACAGTGGCAGAGCCATCAGGTTGGGTATCATCAGGGTCTGTAAATGTTTATAAAATTATGTAAATAAACTTTACTTTGAGTGCGTTCATATTAATGAATACATTATGAAGCTTAAGTATCACTTATTTCATTATTCATTGAGACATAATCACCAGTTATTCTATCGATGAGTCCCTTCAAGCAAACAGGGACTTAGTGATTGCAACAATAAACTTAACTAAAGGTCATGGTGACCTTGACTTTTGACCTGAAAGTAGGTGGACTTGAGGTTGCAGATAGCATTGAGCAGAGGTACATGTATGCACATGTGGAGTTTCAAGTTGATACCGTTACTAGTCCTCTAGTAGTTTCCAACACAGACACCGATGCTCACAACAAGGCAATGACAATAGCTCTTGTTTTTCTTTGAAAAGTCGAGCTTATAAATGCATTTGATTTTTATCACAGATTATCTCCAACAATTTCACTCTATTTCTTATTTTTATGTTCACACAAATTCAAGCAAGAAGTAATTTACCAGCATTTGAACCATTCATCATGTCCCTTGCCATCAAACATAGTCATTAATAGACATACATGTTGACCAATTATATATTTCTCTGACTATATATGATTCTGGTGTGTCCACCGTCTTTTCCACAAGATCCCTGCAAAGAAAGCAAATTATTTAAATTTTTCCAAGTAGCACCACCAATAAACTGATACATCATACATGCATACATGTACAGGTGTTTCGTGTAATTCTGCGCATCGGGTAATTCTGAGCACCATAATTTTCTAATTCATACACACTTTGCTCAGTTTGCTGGGTCAATTTCATTTGGCCTTCAAGTGTTTTTGTAGATGTTTGTTACTTATATATGTGAAGTTTTATAATCAAAATAAAATTGGAAAAGTATTTCTATAAAAAAATTTAACAAAATGAGTTTCAAAGGTGATTTTATTTTGACGTCAGAGCCGTTTCTTTCTGTATCTTCAGAATTGGAGGCTAAAGATACTGGCCCGTATAATGTACTATCACAACCTTTCCATTGTCCGCAAGCCTTTTAGTTCAGGCAACAGTAGAGTAGCAGGGAAATATAGCTATGATTTTAATTCTGTTCAATTGTTTGTTTTTTGGGGGGTTATCATTTGTATCAGTGTATAACCCGGGCGGTGGATAGCCAGGGAAATGACCGTGTTTTCACCTTCCGTCTCTGCACTGCCAGGGAAGTGTTGCCGTTGGATATTTTTTCTCTGAACCAATAACCCAGGGAAAATATTTAGTAGTCGGCGCTGGGGAAATACCGGATGCTATACCATCAGCAGCATTCAGCTGTCCCCTACAACCAAAACATGAAAAGTAAAAATCACCGCCTATCCCCGGGAGGCGGCCGTGGATTCAACTGACTGCATTACCTTGTGTGTGACTTTACAACTATAACAATTCAATGGTCGAATATAAAATAACATCAATTTATGAACGAAAAAGACGAAAATTCGTCAACATTCCGAAAAGTGAAATGAACGCCATAATGGCGAGTCGAAAGCAGGCGCTTTTTTAGGGCAAATTCTATTTTAACCTCGGAAATAGTTACCAGCTGGGATAACGGCTTCTTCAAAAGCATTGTCCATCATTTGCATTCGACGAAAACGTTGATATAATCGATAAAATCGCATTTTCATCAACTTCGTTCTAAACAGGAAGGAAACGCTAGTTTCGGAATACTTCCACGTGCGGTGTGGCAAAAAACCGTCCTTTCCGGACAATCGAAAGTTCGTCCCGCCCGTAAAATCGATGTAGATTTTTTTTCATGACAATTAATTTTTTTAAAGCCTTGGCGTTAACTAGATAAAATGAAATAAATTTCTCATTGAAGTAATTTAATTCTCCATTGGTTATATATAGATCTAGTGGACCTAGATTCTACGGATCTTAAAGTAAGAGTCATTTAATTAGTATGTAGGCTACATCTATATAGGCCCTATATACAGTGTAGGTATATGGGTCTAAATATTACTAATGGGATTTTTTCCATCTTTAATGCATTATGAGCAAAATTAAGAGAAAAAAAATATTGCATGAAAAAGAAATTTTTTAATTGATAATTTTTTCTCAAAATGAAAATCAAATGTTTTAACCGCAAAATTTTGATGTTTAACATATGAATTTCATGCGCTAAAATATATAACCTTGTTAAAAGTTGTTAATTGCCCTATTTTTCAATAAATAATTAAAAATATTTTTCACGTATGAATTTCATACGTTAAAGAATTTCATACTCAAAATTTTATGAAAATGAAAATCAAATGTTTTAACCGCAAGATATTTTGATGTTTAACATATAAATTTCATACGCTAAAATATATAACCTTGTTAAAAAGATGTAAATTGCCCTATTTTTCAATAAATAATTAAAAATATTTTTCACGTATGAATTTCATACGTTAAAGAATTTCATACGTGAAGATTCATATGAAATACGTATGAAAAGTTCACGTACATTAAACGTACGTTGACTCTCACGTATGAATTTCATACGTTTTACGTATGAAATTCTCATGAAAATCCAAACGTATGAATTTCATACGGGGCACTTTTTCCTGTGTACTACAGAAGTTTCTCGCCATCTTGCTGGCTCTCTCATTGAGGAGTATGGAATAGACCCATCACTGTTTTCTTACTGTGAAGGTAAGTATTAATGCTGTTACACATAATCTAACATTCATGATTTCTATTAAATATCTCACAGATCTAAAATAAAATTTTGCCCCCATTTATTTTCCCCATGTACTAGCTTCACAGTACTGCTTGTCTTTTATAAGCTTACTTGTCAAGTTGTTGAGTTTTTGTAATCCCTTTTCAACCATCTTATGTACTGAGGGCTTAGTGCAAAACTATGGTACATGCCTGTATAAATTGATGTAGTTGCCATAGTTTTGTACTGAGCCCTTGGTAAACTGTCCATTTAAAACTCTGTAAAAGTCTAATCAGATCAACAAAGGGGCCTGTGTGCAATTACAATGACAGGTGAGGGACCGAGCACCTTTTGGGCCCTCAGGATTGTATAGGTTCAGAAATAAAGTCAGTATGGTCACTTGAATCAAGGACAATTCTTTGTAGCTCATCCGATTTTTGAAAAAAAGATGAATTATTGTTTACACTTTACAGGCCACAATTTGAACTCTTGGTTTGACTTTTGTGTTCTACGTTTAAAAAACATTTGCACTGTCTCTGATGCTTTGCATTAAAATCAATCTCTCCTGCATTATGTTTGTCGTTTTCTAACTGAAGAATTGTTGTGTTTCAGGTTTAGTTTGTACAGCAGATAAGTTTGGAGAAATAGCACTGAATTGTACGGCATTCAATCTCTACGGACGGACACATAATTGTCAGTAAGTCATTGATTTTTAGAGTTTGGGCAAAATATCTGAATATCGTTACCTGAAACTAGAGATAGGACTGGATATATGAATATTCTAAAATCATTCAAATACTTCAAATGTTGTTATAGAATCATTTTTAAAGCTGTTTAAATCAAACCATTGCGTGAGACCAGTAATGAAAATAAAGGAGATTCTACTAAAATGTGGGAGATTTTTCTTGCTCAAACTTTGAACTTAAATTAATGAAGTTGATATGTAGTTTACGCTTAATTTACTTTATGAAGTATTTTAAACTAACATTTCTGATCATTTTCATCATGTAAGGAGCACATGTCTATTTCCAATTTATATAAGATAATTATGTACAAGATTTGATATATTTGCCCTAAGTCACACATGTTCTCTCAAATTTTGTGACTCAAGCATGATGCTGAAGATATGGCTTGTATGATAAAAATATAGATTCTTTTACATGAATCTTGGAACAACTTGAATCATAGTTGTAACAATGATATTATTAGTTAGCACGGTTGGTATGATCTTAAAAAAGGCATCTTAGAAGTCAAGGAAAAGATTTTGTCTTGAAAAGTCAGGGGAAATGGCTTTTGTCTCGAAAATGTTGCGGGAAATGTGTCCTGCACTTTCAGACAGTGCTCTTGTATGTTTTGAAAGTCTTAGAAAATGGGTTTCATCCAAAAGTCTTGAAAAACTACTTTAAAAAAAATTGCTTTAACTCTCAGAATTTCAATACTTTTCCGAAATTTTGTGTTGACTTTTTTGAAGTTGTCAAAAACATAGTAGCGAGCGTTAAAATGAACTATACTGTTTAATACTCAATATTGTGCTGACTTTTAATTATACTGAATTTCAGCTATCTTGAAGATTTCATGACTTACTGCGTGCAGCCACGTGCGGAGGCCAATGGAGAAGCATGTCCACTGGAGAAAATACACTTCGAGATGCAAAGATGGATTAAGGCTCCGGAATTTATGAATGAATGGTTCTACCATTTTGAGAGTTACCCTGACTTTGAACTATGTCCAGGTATTCTATATATTTTTCCGTTGGGATAGGGGGTAAATTTTCAGTGATTTTGTTGTACAATACACACAATTCTCAAAAACGGTGAAATTTGATGTTCCTTGACAAAAAGTGGTTTTTTTCATTCAGTATTGAGATACCGGTACTTTCAGGCTTCCATACCTGAATACTAAAAAGTCTCTCTATATAGTATACATGTTTACTGAGATACAACCTTAGTACCATAAAGGGACAACTGGGTTCGAAGCCAAGATGTGTATATTGTCTGAAGTTCTATAAGAAATATTAAGTCAGATGAATTTTAGATGAGTTTGAAACCAAGATGTGTATATTTTCTGAAGTGCTTTAAGATAGTTTTGGTTGGATGAATTTGAGATGAGTTATGGCCCTTTTTGGAGACATACACTTTTGTGTCAAAAAGCCTTTCTAGTTCTTATCCTTATTATCGTAGGGTATGTGCTGCGTGTTGGTTTATACATCACCTTGTTGGTGTCATTTCAGCTCAATATTCAGACGGTATTATGCTTGGTGATAGGAACCTGCATTGGACTGGTTTCACTGGTGAAATGGGAGATAGGGTTAAATATACACTCACTACAAGTAATATAACAGAAGGAACTGGAGTGTTTTTCGGATTTTCCGACACCCAATCACAAACAGAACTAGTAAGTATTCATCCTATGCACAACTACAGCAGAGATTCTCTGCACTTTCAGATTTGTGAAAGTAGTGATTTGATTGGTTGATATAAATTTCACATTGACATCACCCCATATGGAAGTGTCATCAGATGCTTTATAAAACAGTGCTAATATGGGTCTGATTTGAATGAGTTTGAATAACTGAGTTACAGTATCTAAGGACAAGAATGTTTTATGTTGGTCATAACATTCTCATAACATTCTCAACAAGTCATAAACTTTTCACTTCTGTAAACTTGTAACATGTTTCCAATTCTTGATCGTTGGCACCAAGTAGACATAAGTATGTTAGTTATAGAGTTTGTATGTATCTTGTTATTGTATATTTCAGCCTGCAATGGATGTTTTCCTTATATCAAATGTTACTGTATCTTTCAGCCTGCAATGGATGTTTTCCTTATATCAAATGTTACTGTATCTTTCAGCCTGCAATGGATGTTTTCCTTATATCAAATGTCGTTGTATCTTTCAGCATGCAATGGATGTTTTCCTTATATGAAATGTTACTGTATATTTCAGCCTGCAATGGATGTTTTCCTTATATCAAATGTCGCTGTATCTTTCAGCCTGCAATGGATGTTTTCCTTATATCAAATGTCGCTGTATCTTTCAGCCTGCAATGGATGTTTTCCTTATATGAAATGTTACTGTATATTTCAGCCTGCAATGGATGTTTTCCTTATATCAAATGTCACTGTATCTTTCAGCCTGCAATGGATGTTTTCCTTATATCAAATGTCACTGTATATTTCAGCCTGCAATGGATGTTTTCCTTATATCAAATGTCACTGTATCTTTCAGCCTGCAATGGATGTTTTCCTTATATCAAATGTCACTGTATATTTCAGCCTGCAATGGATGTTTTCCTTATATCAAATGTCACTGTATCTTTCAGCCTGCAATGGATGTATTCCTTATATCAAATGTCGCTGTATCTTTCAGCCTGCAATGGATGTTTTCCTTATATCAAATGTTACTGTATATTTCAGCCTGCAATGGATGTTTTCCTTATATCAAATGTGAATGGAGATTACAGTGTTTCATCCGGGTATGTACTTTAATCATTGTCTCAACTTGAAATTTTGTTTACTTGATTATTTTTTGTGTCTTTATGGAAATCAAGAATTTTTTTATAGGTTTCTTTTTAATAGTGACAATCTATCGCACTATGTAAGGTTAAGGTATATATGTGTGGATTCATAAAGGACAAAGGTTCAAATAGGAGATTGGATTTGAACAGAAATAATACCATGTGGATATTGACCTTTGATCTCAAACTGTGACCTTGACCTTTGAGGTCGGGACATATGTTAGTTTGTGAATGACACTCCCTCCCATTTAGTTTAACCTTTTTAAATGCTAAATCTAAGAAAGAATGGTTCAAGTTGGGCTTTGACCCCTGACCATGACCTTTGAGGTTGGGACATTGGGTTTGTGAATGACACCCCCTCGCATTGAGGTTAACCATGTGCAAAGTTTAAGTAAAATTGGTCAAATCATGTTTGACCCTTGATCTCCAACGGTGACCTTAACCTTTGTGGTAGGATCATGGGATTAGGATAAGGCCATGCCAAATCGCTTTTATGTTTAACGTCAGATCTTGCTTTCTAAAACCTAGCTACCTACTAAAAAAAGGTTAAAAAACACTGCCTCACTTGGAACTGTATAGTTGCATTAAAACATCCGAATTGTGATACTAATCTAAAAGGGTTTTTTAGACATGGAACAAGCCAGTTTTAGCATTTTAGTAACATTATTGTTAATGTTGGTTTGATAATTCAAATGGAACACAACTTTACCAAAGAAGAAAGCCTCTTTAAAAGCACAAACAATGAGACCATTTATTGTTTTTCAAATGTATTTTATTTAAAAAATTGACTTCAAAATCTAGGCACATGACAATGCTAAACATTAAAACCGTTTGGTCATATAATGGCCTTATTATCACACTCTTTCTCCTTATTAGAAGAAATTAATTTTATTGTGCTTTTACTCTTTAGCTTGATAAATGACCAACTTAACTTTGATGGAAATATGCCGGTACAAGATTGGTGGATGGAGTACATGGATGGAAGACAGCAATTCACATTTGAATATGTTCCATATGGACCGCCCATCTTAAATGCGTATCTTGGTATCGGAGATGTTGATACTGACGGTGCATTTAATCCGTCAGAATGGTTAACATCTACCAACCCTTTCAACTTCACTTTTGAAAGTATGTAGATATTTTTTCACTTTTAGTTCAGTTATTTTGGGCCATCTAGGGTTAAAATCTAAGCAGGGGCCTTATTCATCAACATGGTAAGATTGAAACTCAGACTTAGATTTAAAATTGACAACATTTATAATCACTGCCATTTCTTTGCAATTAGATTTAACCATGTGAAATTTTATCTGATTTTTTGTTGTTTCCCACCGAAAATATATATTTACCCATTTATATCAAAATGGGTACATTTATAACAACATGAGAGCGAATAGAACATTTGGGGATATTAGTTTGAGTTTAAGACTTAAAACATTGGTGAATAAGGTCCGTTCTACTTCCACTCTAAATTCAGTGTTAATCTTAGCTTTTGCAATTATACAATATCTATTTTGTATTGAAAGTTATTAGATCAGTCTGTGAGTTTACTTGTTTTTGTCCCTTTTGCCCCTTTCTTGCTTGGCATGCAGTGCTTCCATTGAGTGCTTTCCTAGCTGTCTTGATTTGTTTTGGTCATTTCATATATCTGTACTGTAAATAAAAGAGCAATGAGCTCAATAAGCTTCTGTACGCTCCTGATCAAATCTCATTCCTGCATTATATATGTATTGTATTGTTTTCATGAAATATGTTGTACATTTATGTGAAATAAAAATAGAGTACAACCTCTGTAGAGCAACACCCTTTTACAGCAGCAAATATTGACTTTTGTTTAGAGGTTGTTGCTCTACAGAGGTTCATTTCATAGCAAACTATGAGCTCCGGGGAATTTTGAAGGTGTTGAAATATAGAGGTTGTTGTTTTACAGAGGGCCACTCTGGAGAGGTTGTACTGTATGTTTAAAACTAAATTTGAGTATATTTATTTCTATGTATAGGTAACAGACTACACCAACTAGAATGGCAGTCTATGAAGCCTAAGTGTGAAAATGAGAGGTTTATGCGACAAACTTTAGAGTTTGAATGCTGGCAGGATATTAGCATATCGGGTCTTAATGCCACCGACAAATGTTTGTAAGTACCTCCAGTTAACCGTTTGAATGTTGCATGGGTATCAATATTCCTGATCAATTCAGAATTAAAGACTTATATATCCAGAAAAGCAGTGATTCATGACCTTTTAAAATAAAAGTTATTTGATGAAAACATCTTGAGAAATGGCCAATTTATGGTTAATTATGTGTGTTTTGAAGGAGCATCTTAATTTATAAAAACTGAGTTAAATAAGGCCTGGTTGAAGGCCTCTTTTTTTGCAAAAATGATAGACTGCATATGATTTTCCTGATTTTAAATTTTGCTCCCTTGACACCCCTGATGTAAGTTAGTCTTGTTGCGCAGACTGTGACCACAGTGTTTCAGTGTGGAGCCTGGCATGGCATGGTAAAGCGCACGCTTCGGGATCAAGAGGTCCTAGGTTCAACCCACTTTTGGACCACTGGTCAATTTCTCTTAGCAAGAAAAGCCCATATGCTCCAATCCATGAAGGTGTAAATCGGTACCTGTGATGAATTCATTTTGTCATCTGTTTCAAACATAATTTATACTTTTCAGGACTGAGTTGTATGTGACCGGATGTGTTTTTGGACACTTACAAAAAACAACACTGGGATGTACATTTGATCAAGTCAGTATAACCATACAGAAACCAGCAACTCGAAACATGGTTTTTGGACCTAGCAATCCTTTATGTGGTAAGTTGTCTTGAATAGTATTAACATGTATTATCAATGGCCTTATTGGCCAACATTGTAAGAAACTCTGTCTAAGACTTAAAATTGACAACATTTATAATCACTGCCATTTCTTAAACAATGTTGGTGAATAAGGCTCCAGTACTGTGATGTAAGTTGATGTATGCCAGGCAGAAAAGCTAAATGTATATAATTTTTTACAATATATCAAGGGCTCATTGCAAAACTACGGGACTTCCCTCTATAAAATGATGTCGCAGTTTACCATAGCCTCGCACCAAGCCCTCAATATGGCATTTTTTGCTGGAAAACAGAATCAACATTTGTAACTGATAACTTATCAGCATACCTGCCAAGTACTCCTATTAAAGTGGAGTTACTCCTATTTTCGTTGTTAAGGAGACCTTGCGCCTTTGATCTAACGATCAAATTTTCTCCGAAACCCCTTAAAATGACAGACAAATCATGTTTAAGAACATTAAAGTTTGTTTTTGGTCTACCAGGTTTTCATTTTCCCAGGTTGTGTCTGTCATAGAGCAACGTTTGGTTGTCAGGATTAGTCCATTCTGAATACATGATGAAGCCACCTTAGTCTTCTCTACTTTATTATGCCCCCCCCCCCCATCTTTGATGAGGTGGTATATTGCTGTACACATGTCTGTCGGTCAGTCTGTCTGTCAATTACAAAAGAACGCTTTGCCAAACTTTCCATGGAGGCTGGTTAGCAACAGTAGATGACCCCTATTGATTTTGAGGTCAGTAGGTCAAAGGTCACTGTAACCTTTACAATTTTCGACTATTTTGCTGAAATGGGGGCATATGTATTTTACAATCAATCTCTTATTTCATTATGTATGTACATGTATATATCCTAAATTACAGGGAGTCTTGAGCTTACAGAATGTGATCTACATGTATTATATGTAACGGCAGAAAACGCTCAAGATTGTTTTTCACTTATTGCCGGTTTGACATATTGGCAAGCTATGGACTCAAATTTTTCTCAAGTACCTAGTGTCAGTGGTGATGGCAAGAGTTTAACATGCAGGTATGGATAATCAGTTATAATTATATTCCATTTTCTTGCTTAGGTTGTAGTATAAAATAATCACATAAACACTTCAATTCTATTTTCTTGCCCAAGTTGTAATTAGACCCATCAATATTAAAATTCCAAATGTTTTCATACTCTGGCTATAATAAAAAAGTAGTCTGATTATTACTCAAATTCCATTGTTTGTTTATTGCAATGTTTTGTCATTGGCCTTTGTTTATTGCAATGTTTTGTCATTGGCCTTTGTTTATTGCAATGTTTTGTCATTGGCCTTTGTTTATTGCAATGTTTTGTCATTGGCCTTTAATTATTGCAATGTTTTGTCATTGGCCTTTGTTTATTGCAATGTTTTGTCATTGGCCTTTGTTTATTGCAATGTTTTGTCATTGGCCTTTGTTTATTGCAATGTTTTGTCATTGGCCTTTGTTTATTGCAATGTTTTGTCATTGGCCTTTAATTATTGCAATTTTTTGTCATTGGCCTTTGTTTATTGCAATGTTTTGTCTTTGGCCTTTAATTATTGCAATGTTTTGTCATTGGCCTTTGTTTATTGCAATGTTTTGTCATTGGCCTTTGTTTATTGCAATGTTTTGTCATTGGCCTTTGTTTATTGCAATGTTTTGTCATTGACTTTTAATTATTGCAATGTTTTGTCATTGGCCTTTGTTTATTGCAATGTTTTGTCATTGGCCTTTGTTTATTGCAATGTTTTGTCATTGGCCTTTAATTATTGAAATGTTTTGTCATTGGCCTTTAACTATTGCAATGTTTTGTCATTGGACTTTGTTTATTGCAATGTTTTGTCATTGGCCTTTAATCTATTGCCTGTTTTTCAGATTCAGACCACTTTCTCCCTTATTTCATTTTTGTCACAAACACCTTTTTCTGTTGCCAGATTTGGTAATAAAGATAAGATAAGGCAAATCAAGGGCTCAGTGCAAAACTATGATAACTACATCAATTTATATAGGCACATATTCCATAGTTTTGCACTGAGCCCTTAAAATGTTTCTATTACATGTATATTTGTTGCAGTGTACTGGAGAATACGATTGGATGTATACACTATTACACTCCGGTTACTGGGGAGGAAAGTTGGCCAGTGCCGACAACTGGATGTGATGCCAGCTCATACTGGTCTATAGGAAGGTCGATGATTGCTGCTTATGCCAAAGCTACTGTAATGAGTATTGATATGATGACTGCTGCTGGTATTGATACATCGGATGCAACTCCTATGGCTCCACTGAACTTCAATGACTGTTCACAACGTAAGATATCTTTCATTGCTTTGATAGATTGCTTCAGCTTTTGCGATTATTTGTTCGGACACTGTCACTTTATCGACAACAATTTTGAGCACAGTGTATATCATATAGATCATATACAGTAAAACTTTGTTATCTCGATGAGGGATCAGGACACGTAAACTGCTCGAGATACACAGGGTGCTCAAAAAACCAAATGACATGTATTGATGATGAAAACAAATTCTGGTTTAAAACTTGATTGACATAGACCGGGTGCTCGTGATATGGATGCTCGTCATAACAAAGTTTTACTGTATATGGAAGAAAAGAAGGTAGTTTATAAGCTATTGTAGTGACAGGATTGTGTGCGTGTGTATCTACATTTGTTAAGTTTATTGTTATAGTTATTTCCTCAAATACTAGGAAAGGTATTATCTTGCAAGTGAACATACAATTATATACAATCACAAGGAGAGTGTGACCTATATTTATTGAGGTATCTGCCCTTGTTACTCACAGGTGATTAAGGGTACTATCAACAACTAGACAGTTGAGTGTCCAGCATTCGTAAGTAGTGCTGTTGTTTAATTAACCTTAACTTGATTAAACTTGGAAACATTTAGCATCATTGGACAAATTCAAGGTTCACCTGAGGTCAAAAACTAGGTTACTAGGTTAGAAAATGGAACAACGGCATCTGAAATGTTACAAGCTTATTATTTTCAGGATTGTGGTTTATTTCTCAGTAGGATCGCTGTCTCAGGCAACATCTACGTTATTATGTATCCATGTTATTTCATTATGCCCAATTATCTGGTGGGTGGGAAGACCAAATGGTTTCTGTTCGAGAATGATTGACCATGAGGTCCTCAATCCTCAATCTTTACTCAGGAGTTGGTCTTCAACTGTAGATGAACCCTCTTTGTTTTTAGATCAGTAGGTCATAGGTCAAAGGTCAAGGTCGCTAATTTATATATTGAAATGATGAAGGCATGATATTTATACAATATTTCAATGCTTTGATACAGCTGAAGTACTGGTATATGATGATTGTCCATCAGAAGAGATTATAATCCAACAAGTAGTGACTACATGTGGCCCTGGTATCAAGATATACATGCAGAATTACAGCATGTCTCCCTGCAGGTAGGTGCCAAGTTTTATTCCTCCAGAAAAGGAGAGCTTATTACCATCAATATCATTTTTGCATACCTGCAAAGCTAGTTAAATCCAAAAAGGAGTGATAAAGCAAAACATGTTACAAGATGCACTTCAAAGGGATTTAGATGCATAAACAAGGAATGTATTTATTCTAGTGGTTATAAATATTGGACAGAAGATAATAAAATGAATCAAATTTACCTTTGTTCAAAGTTAGGGAACTTTAATATATAAAAAACCAGAAATTATCAACGAAAATAAAAGTAACTCCACTTTAATAGGAGTACTTAGCAGTTTTATTGTCCTTTTTCTTGTCCTTCACTTATTTATAAATGGGGAGTATATGGCACTGATGCAGAACGTCCGTTTGTATGTCCGTCTGTAAAGCTCATCTTGTGTGTTTAACTCTCATAAACCTTTCGGTGGAACTTTCACATATTATCAACCCAACAACCAAGGATGAAATTTTTGTTGCATCAAGTTTTACTAGACTTATGAATTATTGCCCTTTGTTATTGACACATTTCTAGTTTCAACAATAATAGACATGGCCTGACTGTGGCGACGGCATCGTTGAAGGTTACAATCAAAAGAAAGAGAAAAGCACAAAATAAAAATGGTGTACAAATTGCTTGGTTAGCTTGAATTTAGAATGGAAAATGAGGTTGAAGATGAAACATAATAATAAGATTACATTTAGTTAGATCAAAGTTTCAATGATATAGGCAGTTTTTGTGTACACACTTGTTATCTTTCTATAATAATTACAGTATTGGTATGTATGTTATGGGATGTGCCAACGAAACAGTCATCGGACAGAGAATGTCATCATGTGAAGACCCACATCAACGACTTGAAAACGCCTTGCGGACGTATGCAGATTATACTAAAGCACATCTAGGTGGCTATGATCATACTGCTTGTGCAGGTAAGACATATTGCTATTATGTTTTTATTACAGTACCTGTCCATGTACAGGCGGTGATCATTATTATTGTAATTTATTGGACGCAGGTAAAAAAAGTGAAAGAAGATTCAAAGAAAATTATTCAGATTTCTTTGTAACTACATCATTGTTCAATTGGTCCATTTTCTTAATTTTTTTTCTTTGAATCTTATTTCATTTTTTACCTCTGTCCAATACCCAATCACAATCTATACTCAAAGAGGTATGGTATCTAATTAAGTCAATATTTGGCCAGTTGCTAAGCAACATGCTTTTTATTAAAAAAAACTGAAGGTCAAGTTTAATATAAGGTTGTTTGGATGACATACCATAGAAATGCTGTGTGGTGATGTTATACTGGGGCTTTACTTTTCACTGGATCTTCCTGCAAGTTAAGTCAGAATACTCATTTAGATGTAATCAAAGTTGAGCTTTAGCATGAATCATCTTGGGTCAATAACTAGGTCACTAGATCAAATAATAGAAACCAAATTATTTATGCTTATGAGGCCTGGCCCGGTATCTTTCATTTGAATTTCATGAAAGCTGGTCAGAATATTTGCCTAGATGGAATCTACATCACAGTTCAGTATATATATATGGGTCACCTGGTGTAAATAGCAAGATTTGTGTTTACGATAAAATGATGGCCTTTTGCATGTTATAGAGACTGCATTTTCTTGATGTTTAGTTTACTACTAATGGTGAGTGACAAAGAGATCTCTTGTCCCTTTGTCTTTAAATACCATGAATAATTTCTCAGCTAAGGCTAAGCGACATGATTTAACTTTAACCCTTATTTTGTTTCTATGCACAATTTACAAATAAAAGTTATATCAGAAAAGTAAAGCATGCTTAGTACCTGTGATGTTTGCATGTGCTATAATTAAGAATGTGTCTTTATCAAATACTGTAAAATCATTTAATTTCAATGAGACGAAATTTTATTGTTTTGTTAAAAAAACATTCTGAAGGGACCTTAATTCATGGAAATTGCATTTTAGGTAATGAACATTAAGGTCAAAATTATTGTTTGATGGAATTTGATTTTGTGGTTGATGGATGAACCACCAACTCCACGTAATTTATCCCGAAGACAATTAATGATTTACAGTATTCTGTATTTATATTGACAGGTTATCAAGAATGTGTAAACTACTTAAACATGGCTTCATGGCATTGTTGGACACCTTATTGGATGATACAAAACGATCCAATGATGAATGATACAGTTAGCATCGCAGACAAATGCGCGTAAGTATTTCTTTGTTTTAGGGACCAGTTGTTAAATGTTATAATGTATTTATGTTAATGCCCGGCGTCTACTGATGCAGGAGCATATTTACGCCTGATTTAGACTACATATTAAAGTTAAAACATATTTTACTATTGTTCTATTTTTACTTTCCTACTGATTTTCGACAGGACGACACTATAGGTTTGCCCTCCGTCCGTCTGCCAGTAAAGGAATCTGGATCAAACAGTTTTCAATCTAGGTTTATGAAACTTGGTAACTATGTGGATAGGGAGATTATGCACAACTGATTTTTTTTTATTCAGACAAAAAATGTGCCTCCATGGCAACAGAAATATTATAAATTACAAATATAAGAGAAAACCTGATAGGGGAATTTTGTATCGCTCGCTAGTAATTTCTAATTACTTGTTTGTTTTTTTCAGAGTTCTAAATCATATTGAAGATAGCAATATTGTCGATGATTGCTTAAGCGAGGTGGCCCCTACTTGTGAGGCACATATCCCAGAACACCTAGGAAATATTCTAATATATTTGAATCTGACCCAACTATTTGACACCTGTACAAGTAAGTGTATTGATTAATCTTTGGGCTAAAACCAATAAATTCAAGCAACCCCAATCAAATATGTTAATACTGTACACTTGAAAAAAGCAAAGACGTTCATACACTGGATTTGAAAGTCATCGATTTTACCGAAAATCGTGGATGATCCACAATGCACTGCGCACGCTTCGGTAATTATCGACGGTTTCCGCTAAACATTGATTTTACCGCGTTCGGTTAACTCCGTTAATTTCCGCCGATATTGTTTACGAAAACGGCCATCTTTAATGGAGTGGACAGGTGGTTAAAATGTCTAATAATCGACTTTTATTGAGACAAATTGGCTATTTGGTAGAGTATTAACATGCTTATTGTCATTTGAAATGTTTTATACACTGAAACTTCGATTAAAATAGGAAATTATTATGTTTTTCACACATTGATCGCGAGCAGAAATACGAACGAAATTTGGATTTGGACGTTCGGGTAAGAATTCAATTTTACCCCCATCAAATAGAAAAACGAAGTTGTTTCATTACCACAAGTATTTTCAAGACAGTCCAAAGATTACAAAAATTAATATTCCATAAAAATAGCGAGTACGAATAGCTCTAAAAGAATAAAAAAAAAAACGCATAATTTGTTGCGGGCCGATTTGTCGGTTCGAAAACTCCATTTCGATAACTCGCACAAATCTGAGGTTTATTTTAATATAGTGGACGTATCATACAAAATATTGTAACTCAAACATAGAATACATATTTTAGAGTCAGGAAATGCCCACATTTGTTCAATTCGGCGGAGGATTAAACATTAAAACCTCTTATCTAAAACGAACAAAAGTCTTCTTTTATCCGAAAAATCCAAGATGGCGGATAGCATCTTCTTCAATCGTGTGACGTAGGTGGATCACGTGACTGATAATCTCGGGTCAGCTAATCAGAAATGCTCTTAGAAATACTCTACTTTCATATCCAGTGTATGAACGTCTTTGAAAAAAGGAAATAACCGAGTGAAGGTTTATTTTTTAACAGGCATCCATTCAATAGACTGTGCATTAAATAAAGTTACACTTTGAAACAAATCATTAAAACAGACTATACAAATCACAATTTCACCTAGGCAGATTTACAATTAGCTGAAAAAAGTATGTCATGAAAACTGGCAGCCATCTTGTTTTGTCATGATATTTGACTTAGTTCTAGTTCAGCGAATGCATGATGTTTTGAATTGATTACATTTTTCAATGAAGATTGTTTCTATTCAACAGCGCCATAATTTATTCTATAAATAAAATAATCTCCAATATGGAAGACAAATATCGGTTAGGTGCACATAATTACCAAACAGCACTGTATATAGTATGATCTCTTGAATCTTCCATAATATATTGTTTGATATTTTCAGCGATTTCCTGGGATATTTGTGATGCGTTACCAATGTTGGTTAAATCAATGTGCTCACAAGAAATGGCAACTTCTTCCTATGGTCCTGATATGTGCAAGTAAGTGGACAGTAAAATACAACATCATACTTGCCTAGCTAGTTAAACCTAAAATTGGAGTGATGAAGCAAAACATGTCACAAATTGTACTTAAATGTGATTTAAAAGGGATTTAGATGCATAAACAAGGAATGTATTAATTCTACTGGTTATAAATATGGGACAGAAGAACATAAAATGAATTCAATGTATCTTTGTTTAAAGTTAGGTGAACTTGGATAACCAGAAATGAACAAGGAAAATAGGAGTAACTCCACTTTAATAGGAGTACTTGGCATGTATGTACATCCTACTGTAAAATCATAATTATTTTTATGGTTCCTATCTTTGATAAAGGAGTAAATTGGTTTGCAAATGTGGGTTAGGCTGCTTGTCAGTAGGTCAGCTGGTCTGTTGACCATTACATATGTATGGTTTCCATTGTGTAACTCAAGAAGACTTTACCCTAGGATCATCAAACTTTGTACATATGGACATTAGCCAGTACCAGTAGAAAGGTCAAGTTATAGCTGTGACGTTAAACATTAATTATGCCCCCCCCCCCCCCCCCCCATCTTTAATGAAGGAGTATATTGCTTTGATCATGTCTGTCGGTCGGTATACCAAATTGTTTCCGTTCAATAAAGTTCAAACATGCAGGTTGGTCAGCAACAGTAGATGACCCATATTTATTTTTAGGTCAGTTACAGGTCAAAGTTCAAGGTCAATGTGACCTTTACTGTTTTCGACTATTTGGGCTGCCATGGGGTATACATGTTTTACTATTTGGCTGAAATTGGGCCATTTAAATTTCATGGGCTATCAATTTCGTTAGTAAATCACATTTTTGTGGGGTCAAAACTTGTGGATTACAAAACATGGTGACCTTCAACAAGTCAGAAAAATCTGACTGTATACCTTACAATAATGTTAAGAGAACGGTTATTCTGTTGGTGAATAAATGAACAAAATGTTATATTTTCAGGATTTTCGACTGTGTAGAAGAGAATGTACCCATCCAATGTGATGTCAATGCATATGACCTTACACTAGAAGCATTCTTCTATGGGTATGATCCAGGAAGTTGTGTACGGCCTATAGAACTTCCATTTGATGTAGATTTCCTACTGGTTGATAGATCATTTATTCCGGAATATAATATTTCTCAGTCTCCTGAAGCCATATCCTTGGTGGCTGAATATATGTCATTGGTAAGATTTGTTACAACTTTAATCTTATACTTATAGTATAGTTTATACTAAAATAATAATTGCACCTTATAATAAAAGAGTATAAACTGTACAAGTGTTAAAAAACTATTCCTTATGAAAACTTAACGTCATAATAAATGACGTCATTAATTATGACTTCATAACAATGTTAATTTGTACCCTGCGGAAGACTTGAAATATAGTCAGAACGTTGGAAACTACTGGAGTTTGATTTGTATTCTTATACACTATGAAATATATATTGTGTAACTTTCTTATAATATTTATTTCTCATTTGCTTTATTATATTTTACATCAAAATAACCATTACTTTGAACAACATCATGATCAGTTCATTGGTGGATACGTTGGTAGGTCCTCTAACTCGATGGTTTCCGATCTATAACAATATAACGAAAGAACTGTTTGACCAGCATTTTCAAACTTGGTATGTGAGTGCCTCCATTCATATCTAAAACCATGTCACCAGAATTCTGATTACTGTAAAATCATTAAATTTCGTTGGTACGAAATTTCATGGTTTTGGCCAATAAGACGATTTCGTTGGGACTTGAATTTGTGCATTTTGCCTTTCAGTAAATAAAACAAGGGTCAAAATTAATGTTTGTTGGGATTAAAGTTCGTGGTTGAGGTGAACCACGAAATCCACAAAATTTAATCCTTCAAAAAAATAAATGATTTTACAGTAAATGGTAAGCTCACTTCTTTTAACTTATGAGCTATGGAGGTATCTTTTTGTTAAAAACTGTACTGTTGAATAATTTCTTTGTCCCGTTTGTGTTTAAATATTGCTGTTTGACCTATTTCAGTTAACTGCTATATTTGACCCTCTCATGATGGACGTGGATTACAACATGGTAACATTACATCCAAGGCCGGATGTAACCACTGCCTCTACATCCAATGAGTCATGGTGATTATAAGTTTTATTACATATGTTTTATTTTATCGCATATATATTTATACCCCCACTACCATTGGTAGGGGGAGGCTATATAGGAGTTACTTAAAATTCAGGAAATTTATTAGTCGCAAAAGTGTTAAAACATTGATACTGAGATGGTGGGAGAGTAAAAAACGCAAACATTAAATTTTGTAGTCGTGATTATGCCACCGATCAGCAAAACGTGAAAGTTAGTAATTGTGAAAGTTAGTATTAGTGAAAGTTAGTATTAGTGAAAGTTAGTATTAGTGGAAGTAAATATTCATGAAAGTAACTCGATTTGGAGTTATCTACAATTTGTTCATGTATATGTTTTAGGGTACCTCCTGCAGATGGTACAATACTACGTGTACGGGTAAATGAGACGTATAACCCTGCTGAAAGAATCGCTGAGATGGTACAAGCCACATATACCGTACATAATGGCAGTATAGTATTCTATGCAATGAATCTGCCTGAAGAGGGTAAGTTTGATATATTTTAATTACTGTAAAATTATTAATCTTCATGGGAGATTGAATTTTGTGGATTTCCTGGCTCACCTTCAACCAAGAAATTAAATCCCATCAAATAATAATTTTGACCCTATACTTATTACCTGAAATGCCAACTCCACGACAAGGCTTCCACGGAGGCATAAGTGTTTACAAAATGCAGTCTTAATGTTTCCTTTATTTATCAATTGTGTTTGGTCTCATTACCTGTTATCAAACTTCAATGTTGCCTTTTAAAGCGACAACAATCTTACCCTAAAAGAATCTTCAAACTCCCTAGCTATAGCTGTAAGGCATACAGTGACCACTGGTCATCAAATGAACATTTATATACCTCAACATTGCTATTAAATCACTCGGTGATTTTGCCCCAAATGCCCTGATATTTATCTGCAGCCTTCAGCGCAAGTAGCCAAAAGCCATGCCAGCTTAGCTTTATATGGTGCTTTAAGTTGCCGTGTTGACCCAGGTATTGACTTTGTTTTGTGACTCCAGCATTAGCTTACATGCAGGAGGCAGAAGGCATTGTGTTACACAAGTCAGAGACCATATTCCTTTGTTGAACCTTTGTTGTGTATCGCAAACAATTTGAGCATATAAAACCTTGCTTTTTACGATCTCTGTTTGAAATATGTGCCAATGCACAGGTTTTACTATTTACACACCATTGTTTGTCTCTGTCCGCCACTTTGACATTGTGAAAAAGTGCCTTTAAAATAAGGAAAATAATGTTGTTTTCCCTTTTAAAAAACTTTAAACCAATTCCATGTAACTACTTATTTGCTATATGTGCGTCAAATAACTAGATGTTGTTGTTGTTTATTTCAGCCTATGGACCGTGCGTGGAGCAATTTGGTCACAATTCTGAATGTGAATCAGAATTAACAAGAATGTCATACTCATTGAATAATGCAGAAGCTTGTCTGTAAGTACTTAAATTGCATGCTTCCGTACTTCCATACATGTTCCTACTGTTTTTACTGCTTGGCTGCTTAATATAAGTTGAGTGCTGCCGTCCCTGCCGTTCCTGCATGATTTGCTTTTTTATTAGCTCACCTGTCACAAAGTGACAAGGTGAGCTTTTGTGATCGCTCTTCGTCCGTCGTCCGTCGTCCGTCCGTCCGTCCGTCGTCCGTCCGTCCGTCGTCCGTCCGTCCGTCGTCCGTCGTCCGTCGTCCGTTCACAATTGCTTGTGAACACACTAGAGGTCACAAATTTAGCCTGATCATTATGAAACTTGATCACAATGATCATCTCTATAAAATCTAGGTCAAGTTCGATATTGGGTCATCTGGGGTCAAAAACTAGGTCACTAGGTCAAATCAAAGGAAAACCTTGTGAACACATTAGAGGTCACAATTTGAGCCTGATCATTATGAAACTTGATCACAATGATCATCTCCATAAAATCTAGGTCAAGTTCGATATTGGGTCATCTGGGGTCAAAAACTAGGTCACTAGGTCAAATCAAAGGAAAACCTTGTGAACACATAAGAGGTCACAATTTGAGCCTGATCATTATGAAACTTGATCACAATGATCATCTCCATAAAATCTAGGTCAAGTTTGATATTGGGTCATCTGGGGTCAAAAACTAGGTCACTAGGTCAAATCAAAGGAAAACCTTGTGAACACATTAGAGGTCACAATTTGAGCCTGATCATTATGAAACTTGATCACAATGATCATCTCCATAAAATCTAGGTCAAGTTCGATATTGGGTCATCTGGGGTCAAAAACTAGGTCACTAGGTCGAATCAAAGGAAAACCTTGTGAACACATTAGAGGTCACAATTTGAGCCTAATCTTTATGAAACTTGATCACAATGATCATCTCTGTAAAATCTAGGTCAAGTTCGATATTGGGTCATCTGGGGTCAAAAACTAGGTCACTAGGCCAAATCATTGAAAAACCTTGTGAACACATTAGAGGTCACAATTTGAGCCTGATCATTATGAAACTTGATCACAATGATCATTTCCATAAAATCTAGGTCAAGTTCGATATTGGGTCATCTGGGGTCAAAAACAAGGTCACTAGGTCAAATCAAAGGAAAACCTTGTGAACACATTAGAGGTCACAATTTGAGCCTGATCATTATGAAACTTGATCACAATGATCATCTCCATAAAATCTAGGTCAAGTTCGATATTGGGTCATCTGGGGTCAAAAACTAGGTCACTAGGTCAAATCACAGGAAAACCTTGTGAACACATTAGAGGTCACAATTTGAGCCTAATCTTTATGAAACTTGATCACAATGATCATCTCTGTAAAATCTAGGTCAAGGTCGATATTGGGTCATCTGGGGTCAAAAACTAGGTCACTAGGCCAAATCATTGAAAAACCTTGTGAACACATTAGAGGTCACAATTTGTGACTAATCTTTATGAAAATTGATCACAATGATCATCTCTATGAAATCTAGGTCAAGTTCGATATTGGGTCATCTGGGGTCAAAAACTAGGTCACAAGGCCAAATCATTGAAAAAGCTTGTGAACACACTAGAGGTCACAATTTGAGACTAATCTTTATGAAAATTGATCACAACATCTCTTTAAAATCTACGTCAAGTTCGATATTGGGTCATCCGGGGTCAAAAACTAGGTCACAAGCCTTTGAAGGCCAAATCATTGTAAAAGCTTGTGAACACACTAGAGGTCACAATTTGTGACTAATCTTTATGAAAATTGATCACAATGATCATCTCTATAAAATCTAGGTCAAGTTCGATATTGGGTCATCTGGGGTCAAAAACTAGGTCACAAGGCCAAATCATTGAAAAAGCTTGTGAACACGCTAGAGGTCACAATTTGAGACTGATCTTTATGAAAATTGATCACAATGATCATCTCTATAAAATCTACGTCAAGTTTGATATTGGGTCATCCGGGGTCAAAAACTAGGTCACAAGCCTTTGAAGGCCAAATCATTGAAAAAGCTTGTGAACACACTAGAGGTCACAATTTGAGCCTAATCTTTATGAAACTTGATCACACTGATCATCACTATAAAATTTTGGTCAAGTTCGATATTGGGTCATCCGGAGTCAAAAACTAGGTCACGAGGCTAAATCATTGAAAAAGCTTGTGAACACACTAGAGGTCACAATTTTGACCTTATCTTTATGAAACTTGATCACAATGATCATCATTATAAAATTAAGGTCAAGTTTGATATTGGGTCATCTGGGGTCAAAAACTAGGTCACGAGGCCAAATCATTGAAAAATCTTGTGAACACACTAGAGGTCACAATTTTGACTCTATCTTTATGAAACTTGGTCACAATGTTTATCTCTATAAAATCTAGGTCAAGTTAGATACTGTGTCATTTGGGCCAAAATCTAGGTCACTAGGCCAAACAGGTGAGCGACCCAGGGCCCTTTGGACCCTCTTGTATCATATTTTATACCAGCAGTTTAATGTGAAACTTGGCACAGGTTTCTTCAAACAGCTACCATTTTACATGGACAAGTCAGGTTGATTCCTGTAGAGTAGGTCTTATTCACAAATATTGTAACTCTGACTTAGACTTTATATTGCCAAATGTTCTATTCCCTCTCATGTTGTTATAAATTTATTGATTTTGATATGAATGGGTATACAATGGTCTAAAAGTAATATCAGGTAATCAGATGAAATTGCACATACATTTAGTTAAATCTAATTGCAAAGAAATGGCAGTGGTTATGAATGTTTTCAATAGTAAGTCTGAGTTTGAGTTTTAGTCTTACAATGTTGGTGATTAAGGCCCCTCTCTTAATAGTTAAGTGGACTATATCAAGACTGTCCACATTGAGTATGAAAGTTGTAGGGTTCTAGCACAGGCCGTCACATACCAAGGTAATTAAAAATAGTACAGTAACTGTAATTTACTCTTAGCTCAGTATATATCTCATTTAAACATATGTCTGACTATTGGGCTGCCATGGGAGCATAAGTATTTTAAAATATCTCCTGTTAAATTTGTCTCGGTGATGAGTTTTTTTCATGATATGGTTTTACTTTATCTTACTGTATATAATAAAGGCCAGGTATTTTTTAGCCAGGCCCTGATCTCCCCAAGCATCTCAAGCAAAAATCTCATCTCAAATTGAGATTTTGACCAAATTAGAGTCTGGATTTCTAATAAATCTGAAGTCAGAACTCATTAAAAATGACTGGAATTTACAAATAATAACATTTGCTGTATTTATGCTAATTTTGAGTCCATCCTCACTTGGAAATTATCCAAACGACACATGGCAATATTTGAGATGAGATTTATCTCAAAATTGAGATGTTTCGGGAGATCGGGGCCTAGTATGTCTCCCACATATTAAAAGTTGGAAAAACTTTTCTTCTTTTGTGCTCGGAGGGTTTTCTATGTTTGTTTTCCTTAACAATTAGTATATTGCATTTAATTAAGCTTTACAAGGCACCAAAGCCAAGTCGTACATATTGTAGGGAAATTTAAGGTTGTATATTTTTGCCATAGTGATTGTACTTTGATACGGAAATCAAACTTGTGAGAGAGTACCAGTATGTCTTACTGTCCAAAACCCAGTGTTATAGTTTTCACAAAAAAAAAATTTTCTTAAAATTTTATCTGTAATTGTTGTTGTATTTTTTCAGCCTTATACCTATGTTAGAGGAGACTGTTGAACAATGTGCGTCACGCAAGTATCCAGTATGTCGACAATTTGCACGATCTTACGCCATGGATATGGTTAAAAATAATCTGCCTTATTTTGAAAATTGTTCAGGTAAGAGGAACACAACATTTTTATATACTGTAAAATCATTATTTTTTGTGGGGGATTAAATTTCATGGATCTCGTAGTTCACCTCAGCCACGAACTTTAATCCCAAAGAACATTAATTTTGACCCTTGTTTTATTACCTGAAATGCAAAATCCACGAATTCAAGTCCCAACGAAATTGTCTTTTTTACCAAATCCACGAAATTTCATCCCAACGAAATTAAATGATTTTACAGTATGGTGTCTCAAAATACATGTCTGCTTGTTGAAATGGTGTAACTGTGCTGAATTTGTTGTATATTGATAATCATAGTCTCATATAAAATCTAAATTTAAGAACTGTTTGATGAATATTATAATATTTTGAATGCACGAATAGTGGATGACATCATTTATGTTATTGTTGTTTATAAATTAAAGCCTGTAGCTTTAGTTGGAGGCCCTCATATATGCTTGTCATGTTTCAACTGTAAGCAAACTGGCAAATAAAGACTATATACATGTATGATTGGCATTTTTCGCTCATACACACCCAACCACTGTGGCTAGAAACTCACTATTGTTTAATGCCGAAATAAACTTTTGTATTGTATTGTATACTTTCCAAATGTGCAATAAATATTGCGTAATGTGTTATAATTGTGCGTTAATAGCCTGTCTATAGAATGTGCTCTGGAGAGGTTGTTCTGAATATGTTTTATGATTATTTGTAGAAGAAGACATGGATTGGTGTTTGGCATTGGAAGGACTTGGCTTTAATCATTGCTTCCCAAAACTGGACCAGGGTCATTGCGTGTAAGTAACTATCTACGTGCTTACAACATGTTTATATTCATTTAGATGTCTTCCATATATTTCTGGCTTAGAATGAGAACGTCGTAAGTACACAATTGATATTTTGAGAAAACACAAAATAACTGTCTGAAAAATACTCTTTTTAAACTAACTTATGGTAAAAGCAAGCTGTTTCAACTTCAGTTTGGTCATTGACAACATGACAAGTTCTGATTTTCATGAAAATACGTTGATAAGAAGCGCCTTGTGATGGTGATTTTAAATAGGTATCTGTCTTTTAAAGTTGTATTTACGACCTTCTCATTTTAAGCCAGCGATATAGTGAGTGAGATGTATTATTTTGTGCTGGATGCTTGTCTGTAACAAAGTTTGTCCATGCTTGTCTACCGTATTTCCTCGTATTAGCACCCCCCTGTAATTAATGCCGAGTAGTTATAAACGGTATGAACAGCATAGTCTACATGTTTATTAGCCATTTTTGCATACGATAGGCAAAAAAAACAAAGTCTGGTATTTTTAAGAAGGGGAAGTAATTCGTACTGGTTAAGGTAACGGCTATATGAGTGCCGTACTGTACGGTACCATTCCATGGGGGGGCGTTCATACGAGGTCTGACTGTGTATAGAATTATTTTTTCATAAAATGCATTGCCCCGGGGAGATTATACGAGGTTATACGGTATGTCTGATTACAATGAAACTTCACATGAATGGTTGGTACGAAGCCCTTTTTGTCAATATTGTCAAGAATTGTTGTGTCAAAGTTATCGCTCCACATAGAAAAGTTTTTCTTTTGTCAAAAACCTTATATACCTAGTAATTCTATTGTTTTAGTGGGGTATAACAAAGATAACTGTTAGTTTTATATACCTACTGGAAATTAGTGATCAATTTAGTAGGCCTCTTGACTATGGATCATGGACCCTGCTAACATATTTCCTTTAGTATAGTTTTTTTCCATTGATATATTCTCTTTTTTTGAAAATTTGCTTATGTTCCCATACCCTAGCGTGTAAAATTCACCATCTTTTTGACCCACGAAAATAACCACTATTGTACAGTAATCAATTTTAATAATGGCTATAAATGGAACATGTATTATTATAGAGATTATAGAGATACTCTGGACAGAATTCCAAAATCAGTAATCAAAATTCATATTCAAATATCTGTTTAAATTGATGACAGTGTATTCGTTTGCTTTCTCATATCCCTACTAAACTAAAGCTGCTCTTACGTGAAGTTATAATATCCATTAACGTGACATTGCTCTCTGAACAGTTGATAGAAAGCTGTTTTATGGATATTTCAATACTGAACTTAAATAAGAACATTGTTTAATTTCCAAATATTCGGTTCCATCTCTAAATTTTACTATTTTAGGATCCAAGCGTGTTTCTTAGAAGTTCTTGAGGAACACAGAGAGTGTGAGGCTGACCTATTTATGGTGGCGTCCAGTGCTGTGAGCAGATTTAACGCGATGGATATATACCCATGTGACTATCAGCCGTATGAAGTTTACTTCTTGATTCACAATGAAACCTTTGTTGATGAATTTTGGAATCTCGGAGATCCTCTCACTATAGACATTGTCAGCAGATATGACATGTTTGTAAGTATTTTTTGTCATTTTTATGCCCCGGCATCTACAGATGCAGAGGCAAATAGTGATGCACCTTCAGTTTGTCCGTCCGTGATAAAATGTTGACCCTCATATCTTTCCATCAAAGCATTGCCTTCAAACTTGGCATAATTGTTCACCATCATAAACACAAAATTGTCAAAGCCATGTAACATAATCCAACATTCCAACAAAATGGCCCCCTGATTGACTAAGCTAGTTTTTGTTTGTCCTTCCTTACAAGAATGTTGATCTGCAACAATCACACCTATTAGCTTTGATGTCGAAGGTCAAGGTCTTGTTATATTTAACTATACTGTGTTTTGTCTGCAATGGGGATCTACATGTTTGCAAAATTTCTGGTATATTTTTAGTTTCAATCGGTACTGGAAGGCTTTGAGATAGAGTTCCTCAAACTAGAACCAGTCTATATGACAAGCAATGATGCATTAGCTGGAAGAAGGAAAAGGTTTGAACTTCTTTTACTCACTTTCCACTTGTTACTCTCCACAACATACATGTTTTCTTGGAAATCGCAGAAAATTGGTATAGTGTAAGATCATTAATTTTCGTTGGGGAATACATTTTGTGCATTTCGTGCTTCACCTTCAACCACGAAATCAAATGCCATCGAACAATAATTTTGACCCACATATTTACTACCTGAAAAGCAAAATCCACGATTTAACATCCCATAAAAAATCAAAGGTCTTTTTAGCTCACCTGTCACAAAGTGACAAGGTGAGCTTTTGTGATCGCTCATCGTCCGTCGTCCGTTCGTCCGTCCGTCGTCCGTCTTCCGTCCGTTCACAATTGCTTGTGAACACACTAGAGGTCACAAATTTAGCCTGATCATTATGAAACTTGATCACAATGATCATCTCCATAAAATCTAGGTCAAGTTCGATATTGGGTCATCTGGGGTCAAAAACTAGGTCACTAGGTCAAATAAAAGGAAAACCTTGTGAACACATTAGAGGTCACAATTTGAGCCTAATCTTTATGAAACTTGATCACAATGATCATCTCCGTAAAATCTAGGTCAAGTTCAATATTGGGTCATCTGGGGTCAAAAACTAGGTCACTAGGCCAAATCATTGAAAAACCTTGTGAACACATTAGAGGTCACAATTTGTGACTAATCTTTATGAAAATTGATCACAATGATCATCTCTATAAAATCTAGGTCAAGTTCGATATTGGGTCATCTGGGGTAAAAAACTAGGTCACTAGGCCAAATCATTGAAAAACCTTGTGAACACATTAGAGGTCACAATTTGTGACTAATCTTTATGAAACTTGATCACAATGATCATCTCTGTAAAATCTAGGTCAAGTTCGATATTGGGTCATCTGGGGTCAAAAACTAGGTCACAAGGCCAAATCATTGAAAAACCTTGTGAACACATTAGAGGTCACAATTTGTGACTAATCTTTATGAAAATTGATCACAATGATCATCTCTATAAAATCTAGGTCAAGTTCGATATTGGGTCATCTGGGGTAAAAAACTAGGTCACAAGGCCAAATCATTGAAAAACCTTGTGAACACACTAGAGGTCACAATTTGAGACTAATCTTTATGAAAATTGATCACAATGATCATTTCTATAAAATCTACGTCATGTTCGATATTGGGTCATCCGGGGTCAAAAACTAGGTCACAAGCCTTTGAAGGCCAAATCATTGAAAAAGCTTGTGAAGACACTAGAGGTTACAATTTGAGCCTAATCTTTATGAAACTTGATCACACTGATCATCACTATAAAATTTTGGTCAAGTTCGATATTGGGTCATCCGGAGTCAAAAACTAGGTCACGAGGCCAAATCATTGAAACAGCTTGTGAACACACTAGAGGTCACAATTTTGACCTTATCTTTATAAAACTTGATCACAATGATCATCATTATAAAATTTAGGTCAAGTTTGATATTGGGTCATCTGGGGTCAAAAACTAGGTCACGAGGCCTAATCATTGAAAAATCTTGTGAACACACTAGAGGTCACCATTTTGACTCTATCTTTATGAAACTTGGTCACAATGTTTATCTCTATAAAATCTAGGTCAAGTTAGATACTGTGTCATTTGGGCCAAAATCTAGGTCACTAGGCCAAACAGGTGAGCGACCCAGGGCCCTTTGGACCCTCTTGTTTAGCTTTAAAATTTTAAATTAAATGATTTTACAGTAAAACAATATCAAATACAGTAACCTCTCTAGAGTATCACCCTGTTGGAGCTGCAAATATTGACTTCTGTTTCAAGAGGGCTGCTCTGGAGAAGTTGTTGCTTTTTAGAGGGCTGCTCTAGATGGTTTGTTGCTTTACAGAGGGCTGCTCTAGAGGGGTTGTTGCTTTTTAGTGGGCTGCTCTAGATGGTTTGTTGCTTTACAGAGGGCTGCTCTAGAGGGGTTGTTGCTCTACAGAGGGCTGCTCTAGAGGGGCTGTTGCTCTATAGAGGGCTGCTCTAGAGAGGTTGTTGCTCTAGAGAGGTTGTTGCTCTACAGAGGGCTGCTCTAGAGAGGTTGTTGCTCTACAGAGGGCTGCTCTAGAGGGGCTGTTGCTCTATAGAGGGCTGCTCTAGAGAGGTTGTTGCTTTATAGAGGGCTGCTCTAGAGAGGTTGTTGTTTTTTTTAGAGGGCTGCTCTAGAGAGGTTGTTGCTCTACAGAGGGCCGCTCTAGAGGGTTGTTGCTCTACAGAGGGCTGCTCTACAGAGGTTGTTGCTCTACAGAGGGCAGCTCTAGAGGGGTTGTTGTTCTACAGAGGGCTGCTCTAGAGAGGTTGTTGTTCTACAGAGGGCTGCTTTAGAGGGGTTGTTGCTTTATAGAGGGCTGCTCTAGAGAGGTTGTTTTTCTACAGAGGGCTGCTCTAGAGGGGTTGTTGCTCTACAGAGGGCTGCTCTAGAGGGGTTGTTGCTCTGCAGAGGGCTGCTCTAGAGAGGTTGTTGCTCTACAGAGGTTGTTGCTCTACAGAGGTTGTTGCTCTACAGAGGTTGTTGCTATACTGAGGGCTGCTTTAGAGGGGTTGTTGTTTTACAGAGGGCTGCTCTTGAGAGGTTGTTTCTCTACAGAGGGCTGCTCTAGAGAGGTTGTTGCTTTACACAGGGCTGCTCTAGAGAGGATGTTTCTCTACAGAGGGTTGCTCTAGAGAGGTTGTTGCTCTACAGAGGGCTGCTCTAGAGAGGTTGTTGCTCTACAGAGGGCTGCTCTAGAGAAGTTGTTGCTCTACAGAGGGCTGCTCTAGAGAGGTTGTTGCTCTACAGAGGGCTGCTCTAGAGAGGTTATTGCTCTACAGAGGGCTGCCAACTTCAAGAAAATACAAAAAACAGGTGTTCACTATCATATAAGAAACATTTTGTTCATCAAACGCGATGAATATATTTTCACAAATGGTTGGTCCTACAAAACCTGGGTTTTGCCCTACGTTCGCTTTGGTATTTTGACCAAAACCTCAAAATATGCAAGATAAAGTAGTTTCACTACATCACCTATATGTTTACAATACTTGTACTAGAGAGGTTGTTGCTCTACAGAGGGCTGCTCTAGAGAGGTTGTTGTTCTACAGAGGCTGCTTTAGAGGGGTTGTTGCTTTATAGAGGGCTGCTTTAGAGAGGTTGTTGTTCTACAGAGGGTTGCCCTAGAGGAGTTGTTGCTCTACAGAGGGCTGCTCTAGAGAGGTTGTTGCTTTACAGAGGGCTGCTCTAGAGAGGTTGTTGTTCTACAGAGGGCTGTTCTAGAGAGGTTGTTGTTCTAGAGAGGGTTGCCCTAGAGGGGTTGTTGCTCTACAGAGGGCTGCTCTAGAGAGGTTGTTGATCTACAGAGGTTGTTGCTCTACAGAGGGCTGCTCTAGAGGGGTTGTTGTTTTACAGAGGGCTGCTCTTGAGAGGTTGTTTCTCTACAGAGGGCTGCTCTAGAGAGGTTGTTGCTTTACAGAGGGCTGCTCTAGAGAGGGTGTTTCTCTACAGAGGGCTGCTCTAGAGAGGTTGTTGCTCTACAGAGGGCTGCTCTAGAGAGGTTATTGCTCTACAGAGGGCTGCTCTAGAGAGGTTGTTGCTCTACAGAGGGCTGCTCTAGAGAGGTTGTTGCTCTACAGAGGGCTGCTCTAGAGAGGTTGTTGGTCTACAGGAGGCTGCTCTAGAGAGGTTGTTGGTCTACAGGAGGCTGCTCTAGAGAGGTTGTTGCTCTACAGAGGGCTGCCAACTTCAAGAAAATACAAAAAACAGGTGTTCACTTTCATATAAGAAACATTTTGTTCATCAAACGCGATGAATATATTTTCACAAACGGTTGTTCCTACAAAACCATTTTGACCAAAACCTCAAAATATGCGAGATAAAGTAGTTTCACTACATCACCTACATGTGTACAATACTTGAAAACTCAATTTTATGATTCCAGTACCACCCAGCAAGGCATACCACCATTTCAACAATCATGAGTTTCTGTAGGGACTATTTGAGTGTATCCAATTTCGGTGTAGACATTTAGTGGTTTATTATGTGATCTCAGTCACAACCCTTGTGGTATTCTCTATACAAATGTTACTGTAGTCACATCTCAATATTCTATATCTATTGAGATCCTACTTATATATCATTGTTTATATTTCAGACAAGATGAGCCTCAGTACCAACCGAACGTATATGTTGTTTTTAGAGTATGGTATCTAATCAATCCAGAAGCTCGACTACGAGAGAGACTTGATGACATGGTTATCATGACTGGTTATGAAATCAGCTTCTCTCATATCATTGTTCCTCCTCCTGCAGGTAAACTCATTTATTATAATTATACCAATGTATGTATTGTCTCACACCACCTCCTGCAGGTAAACTGACCTATTATATACCAATGTATGTCTTGTCTTAAAAACAGTCACACAGTGAGATACAGCGCGACGGATCACATTTTCGGTATCATACATGTCTGGTTTTCCGAAACCCTATCATGCATGTCTGATGTGTAAGATTTTTCTATATGTTGAAAATATGCCAATGTCCATGAATTCATGATGTAAACATTTCACTTTTTATGAATTGGCGTTGCGTTATATGGTGAAAATATGCAGACAATTGTGACGTCAATGTTTATACAGTGAGCACATTTTCGTTTTAGAGGATATATTATCTTATTGCTTGCTTTATACCGTATCACGGCATTACACAAGCAACTCTAGGTAATACGGCCCGACATAACACTGAAGTGATGTTCCGTATGTATTGATTCTATCTCTACGAGTAAATTGTTTTTCTCTTATATCAAGTAAGGTTGATATTATCAATTCATTTAACGTCAGTTTTCTACCTTCATTGTCTGTCACATCATCCCGACTTTCTATTAATTGGTTATGCCATTTAAAACAATTGATTGCAATGCAGTAAAGTTCATACTTAATGTGCCAAGTATTCTTGTATGCGTTGGGGGTTCCCCTAGCTAATTGATGCGACTGTAAATGAAATCTTGTGAAGTCATTTTTTACGTGAAATTTTATACTACAATAATAACTCTTAAATTCATAAAATGATGAATATACCAGAAATAACATTGAAATTATACCCAAATATCGGTATGACATTTTTGATACGCATTATTGTGTTTTTAAATGACGAAATGCTGAAACAATTTACAATAACGTAACGAGTATTACTGTAAAATCTGCAGTGGGCGGCTAACATATTTGTGTGTTGCTATGTAACGTGTTACTCTCAATATAAGGGTATTTTATTAAACCATCTTGAGATAATTATGTTTAATATATTAATGTCTCTGTAAGTGTCATACTGTTCGGAGCAAAAGTCCACAAACATATGGATAACCCTGTATATCATTAGAAAGGCAAGACTCTTATAAGCAATTGCTGAAAATTTGAACAAATCATTGTATTCATTTATAAAGTTATAGACATTTTAAACAAACCACTCCCGTCTAATATGCTGAAAATTTGAACAACTCAGTGTATTCATTTATAAAGTTATAGACATTTTTAACTAACCACTCCCGTCTAATATGCTGAAAATTTGAACAAATCATTGTATTCATTTATAAAGTTATAGACAGTTTAAACAAACCACTCCAGTCTAATATTTGAGTGACCTCATTCAAATGTTTTAGACCCAACTTTCACTAGCAATTTTCACAAACCCAGGATCTGATAAATTATTGACGATTTTTTTTCAAAATTGTGTCATATTTTATAATCATATTCTTATCTTAATAAAACATGTCAAAATTGAGAGTGTTTTCTTGCAGAGGATAGAAGCTAAATGTTTTAACCACTATACCCCTTGTTTTTCTCAAACTATGCTTCCTATAGATATGTTTTAATGATTTCAGAATGTGACCCCTCATGTGAATGGCATCAAGATTGTATTCAGGGTTACTGTTCCTGTCCGGAAAGGTGTACTGAGGAATATACCCCAATATGTGCATACAACCAAATGACGGGAGAGTATGAAACACAATCCAATTATTGTTACTTCAGAATGTCATCTTGTGATAATAGTCAATTGGAATACAGTTATGATGGACCTTGTCAAGACAATAATGGTATTGAATTGTCTATTTCTATTATTTTACATAACAGTGAAAAATATATTTTTGAAAAATTGTGAAAAATGTATTTTACAAAATTGTGAAAAATGTATTTTTGAAAAATTGTGAAAAATATATTTTACAAAATTGTGAAATCTTCAAATTGTGAAAGAAAACCAGAAAAATGTCATAAGACAAGATAAGATCAACTTGATTTAACATAATAAACATAAGCTACAAGCTGGTATTTGACAACATGTGTATATTCATTTAGTATTAAGTGACAGACACTTTTAAATGACGAAATGCTGGAATAATTTACAATAAGGTAACAAGTATTACTGTAAAAATCTGCAGTGAGATGTTAACACATTTGTGTGTTGCTATGGTAACGTATTATTCTCAATACAAACAGCATTTTATTAAACCATCTTGAGATAATTATGTTTAATATATTAATGTCACTGTAAGTGTCATACTGATCGGACGCTTTTAAGAGCAAGAGTCCACAAACATATGTATAACCCCGTATATCATTAGAAAGGCAAAAGTCTTATGAGCAATTGCTGAAAATTTGAACAAATCTTTGTATTCATTCATAAAGTTATAGACGTTTTAAACAATCCAATCCCGCCTAATATTTGAGTGACGTCATTCAAATGTCATTGATATTACTTTCACTGGCAATTTTCACTAACCCAGTATCTGATAAATTATTGACGATTTTTTTTCAAAATTGTGCCACATTTTACAATCATATTCTTATCTTAATAAAACATGTCAAAATTGAGAGTGTTTCTTGCAGAGGATAGTAGCTAAATGTTTTAACCACTATACCCCTTGTTTTTCTCAAACTGTGCTTCCTATAGATATGTTTTAATGATTTCAGAATGTGACCCCTCATGTGACTGGCATCAAGATTGTATCCAGGGTTACTGTTCCTGTCCAGAAATGTGTACTGAGGAATATACCCCAATATGTGCATACAATCAAATGACGGGAGAGTATGAAACACAATCCAATTATTGTTACTTCAGAATGTCATCTTGTGATAATAGTCAATTGGAATACAGTTATGATGGACCTTGTCAAGACAATAATGGTATTGAATTGTCTATTTCTATTATTTTACATAACAGTGAAAAATATATTTTCAAAATTGTGAAAAATGTATTATACAAAATTGTGAAAAATGTATTATACAAAATTGTGAAAAATATATTTTTGAAAAATTGTGAAAAATATATTTTACAAAATTGTGAAATCTTCAAATTCTGAAAAAAAACCCAGAAAAATGTCATAAGACAAGATAAGATCAACTTGATTTAACATAATAAACATAAGCTACAAGTTGGTATTTGACAACATGTGTATATTCATTTATTATTAAGTGCCAGACACTTATAGAAAATACATGGATAAGTTATTTGGGATACAGGCAAAATGAATTTGTTTTGTTTTATAGTTACAAATGAGGTTTCTGAAAGGTTTAATGCTAAATACATTTATTTTATAGATAAAAAAGACTTTATTTATATATAATGCAATATTTATATATAATGCGGGTTAATTACGTGCTAAATTGTGAGTTATTATATGCTAAAATACACCACTATATCTCAAGTATACGGACTGACAAACTATACTAGGTTGATCAGATAAGGTACCTTCTGTAAAACCAATCTACATCAAGTAGAAATTCATGTACTGAGTTTCCTATGGACAGACAAACCATTTTGATTTCAACAGGTAACAATTAGAAATTCATGTTGAACTTCTGAGTTTCTTGGAGACCAACAAACCGTTTCACATTTCAACAGATTGCTGGTTAAAACTGGTTCTGGATATAGCAGGTTATACTGTAATATTTTATTATAAGCAAACACAATTACATACAGCATTATTCATTAATATTTTCAGAATGTAATCCCAAATGTAAGTGGACTCAAGATTGTTTTGAAGGGGATTGCTCATGTCCAGAAATGTGTACGCAGGAAGATATGCCAATATGTGGGTACAACTCCAGTTCAGGAGAATATGTCACATTCCTCAATTTCTGTAACCTCAGAATGAGATCATGTTTGGCTGATCATGAATGGGAATTCCGTTATAATGGATCTTGTGCAGAAAATAATGGTACTGAATTGTGTATACTGTAAAATCATTCATTTTCATGGGGGATTCAATTTTGTGGATTTTCGTGGTTCACCTTCAACCACAAAATCAAATCAAACGATAATTTTGACTCTTGTATTTATTACCTGCAATGCAAAATCCACAAACTATCCACTATCGAAATGGTCTTTGTCACAAAATTTTGGCCCATTGAAATTAAATGATTTTACAGTATCTATTTTGTTGTTAGGTTAACTTTTAAAAATCGCTTTACTGCAGCAACCCTTGAATGTATGTTGACTTTACATTAGCTTTCCTTGCAATGTTACCGTAGACTACTGAGCCTGGAGCTCAAGATATTGTATAATATACCTCAGTTTGTCACCCCCTGTCCATATTGTATAATATAACTCAATTTGTCACCCACTCTCTGTGTCCAAATGATTTGTGCCATTATGGGGGAGGGCAGCATCACCTTGACACAATTTTGGTTTATTATCTCAACAGAAGCATATCCTGTGCATATTTATCAATTAATGTTGAGCCAGCTTGCGAGGAGCAAGACGTAGTCCCCATTTTATGTGTATGTGCATTAGGGGTGTAACGGTACGCTCACCTCACGATATGATACGTACCGTCAATTTTTCTAACGGTTCGGTATATTTCGGTATGATACAATATTCTCTAACAGCTTCTTAAGGTAATTTAGACCCTTTTCGCTAAATATCGCCTGTAACTCGGATTTTGATGATATTTTGCATGAATATAGTATCAAGTATTGGCTTTCTGATTTTGATGGTTTTATGGAGAAATATCACGTGACGTACGATGAATAGCGCCACCTAGCGGGGGCGTAATTTCTGCGAGCTTTTTGACGTTTTTCACCATTTTTTCGAGTTAATACTTACGTCATTGAAAATCGAAAAATATAGTTTTGTAGGGAAATAAATGCTGCGTCATATGGTGCAAAATATAGAAAGAAATTTTAATTATTTTTAACGTAACGCTGAAATAACCGCGCTGCGCCCTCGATAATAACGGCGTTTTAATCGCGGCATTTCTTTTATTCACACGCATATAGCAAGAACACAGGGTGTTCAAATTTTATTTTATTTATTGCATTAGTTTATTTGAAGTGTCTTTTTTACTTTAGTGAAATAAAAAATGGGGTGTTCTCGGGGCCGTTTTCGCGCTATTTACAATCAAAAGTTTTTAGTCAGGGTATAATTACGCGACGTTGACGTTAGCTGGACGTGTGCTCAAGACAGGAACATCGGCTCTTTCTTTTCTTTTAATAACGCAATTAGCGACCGAAAAGACGATAAAAGTATTTTTGATAATTCTATGATTTGCTTGAAAGAATAGTTTTGATTTATATCAAATATAATTCGTTCGGTCCGTTTTTGCGAGTTTATTAATCTAAGGTCGGAATACAAGTTCTTTTAAATTTTGCCGTTAAACGTTAACTGGTGAGTTTTGGCGAACCATACCGTATCAAATATGAAAAATATTTCGTTTCTGAAGAAACATATGGACTTGCGCAGGTATAAATTCATTTTGGGTTGATTTGTATATTCTGGAGTGATGTTATTGTGATGTTTGACGCTGAACGTAAAAATACACTTAGTAAAAGGATATTTAATGAAATGCGTCTGTTCAGCAAACTGCACATTTCCCGCGAACCGGTTATAAAGCCACATGTGGACGGTTATATCGTATTGGTCTTTGGCCCTCCCAGGTACCTAATCATACATATTGATTATTCTTGCTTTTAGGAAATAAGCACTGGTACGTACGGAGACCGACCTGGTACTTCTCAATAAGTATGAGTATACATGTCCTTCATCTAGGTACGCCCATCGTACGATTCAACCCAGTTTACAAGAATGCAATTTCATTATTGATGTTTTGGAGTAGAGAAGAATGTATAAGTAAATCATGTATTCCGATTAAACTTTCGGGCAATATTCTTACTTTAAGTTGTTTCCTGTTTTAAAATATCCTGTTGTCTAGTTTATGCAGATATTTACCAATGCAATGGTCATTTGAATGAAATTCAATTACTCGTTTTCCATATTAATATGCTCAGTACATCTAGAAACGCAACGTTTTCATTCTTGATTTTTTCTTACTTTCATTGTTCATACATTTTTTAATTTTGTATATAATATTGTATAATCGCGTAGCCACTTGGCTATTGTCCAAATTTTATCGATCGGGTTACGTAACTCCCGTGCGTCAAATTAATCCAAAACACACGAATTCCATATGCACCAATGATAAAATTGTGTGTAAATTGCTTCGAATACTTTGCAAGGTTTGCCAATTGAAAGAAAAACACAAACGAAAATTTCTAGGCTTTTGAATAAAAATGCCAGGAAAGTCCGAAAAGGCGAAATCAGACTATTCGGATGGCTGTGACGGGACGTTAAATTGGAGGTTTCACTTCGGGTAAATTGTCATGAACCGACAATGTCTCATCTGGAGACACTGTACTAGCACTTTGGCACCATTTTCAACCACCCATGCACAGGTGATAAATGTAAGAAAAACTCCGTCAGGACCAGTAACTCGACATGTACCATTTCTAGGCAAAGTTCACAACTGGTTCATGCACTTCTAAACAACTTGTCGGACGTCATGAATATGTAACCAATCAATAAATAATCAATATTTTAACTTTTTACTTAGAAGAACGATTCTGAAAAAATAGGATTTTACAAATTTGTGTTTCGTTACTTTTTAGCCGCACTATACATGCAAGCACTGTTCATTCGCATCGATAGCAATTTATGAAAACCATGTTATAGTTGCATTGTTCATTGAATAAAATATCATCAAGTAAATACAGTCTGGTTGTCAATATTTGAAAGTTTGAAAAAGTGTTGACAGTAACCCCAGTGTTGCGTTTCTAGATGTACTCAGTATACATGTACATAATTAAAAAAACTATATAGAATAATTCTTATACAAACAACTACATGTATATCATATAAAATCTGCGCTTTCTCATGTGGATGTGACAGCCACCATCGACGAACTACCTCTCGTTCGCCGCTCTCAACTTAACTGCGAAGTTTGAAATATTATGACTGATTGAGATGTATAATTAGAAAAACATACATGTATATGAAATGAATGATAAAATCAATATTAAAAGTACTTCAATTCTCACTCCATTTTTCACAGATAATTAATAACGCAATATGTGAAATATGCACTATGATGTTCTAACCGCCTCGATGGCTTTGCGGTAGAACGTCCACTTCGAGTGATGGAGGTCGTAGATTCAAATCAGGCTGCATCAATTCCGAGACAAAAACTTTGTATTAGTGATGCCCTCGCTGAGTTTAAAAACTCGTTCTATCACACTCTCTCGAGTCGATATTGACATTCGGGATTAATGCTACGGGCACAATACTCGAACGATGTCCATTCGGATGGTCCAACTCGTACAAGTCGAACATATTTCAACGGTATGTTTAGATTCTTAGCTTCTGGTCACAGCTCGTACGGACCTCGTTCGAATAAAAGAGAATGTCTCTTACGAGGTCCGTACGGACATCATAATCTTCGCACGGAGATCGTACGGGACTCGTACGGTCTCCGTACGGGGCTCACAAGTAACTCGCACGCTGCCCGTAAGGTACTCGCACGGTGACCGTACAAGGTCCGCGTGACAAGAATAAAATTCTTCGGCACATTTCATAGCTAATTTGACTGAAGCCGAATGTTGTCAGGCTGCATTTCGGGGTTATTGTGTAGAATCGAGTGACGGTGGCCAGGGTAATTTAATTAAAGTATCTTTAAAAATATACATTGCTACTCATCGGCCGGTGTCTGTGCAATCATCAATTAACAACGGGTACATATCGGATACAAGGGCGGGTGGAAGTGACCGAATGTTAAACGGAATCCGGGAACCCTAGCATTTCCAAATACAATGTATACAATTTGGTAATTTAACGTTTTAGGTGTATACCACCTCTGGGTTTTCCAGCTACTCCATTTATTGTTAGGTGGAAACGGTTAAAAGGATTTTGGAATGACCATGTGTCCCGGTTGAGATTAAAACCTTGGATGGACCTGTCGATCCGTAGTCTAGAGCATTACCCACTCGACCACAGCCTGATTGTCACCCGAATGGTTGATTATACCACATGTTAAAAGACATGTTGATATACTTATATATTGGGTCTTCTTAAACTCATTCCAATACTTCTTTCAAAAGTAAGTAGCGCCATTATTACGATATAATAGTAATAACTTTATTTTAAGAGGCAACCCGGATGGACAAGCCCTGTCTGCTCTGTAGGCCTCTACTCTTATCTGATTCTTTTTAATAAACAACCATACAATCAATGACTCATAAAGTTTCTGTATGCCGAACATGCCATTTTGGGTGAAAAGACTTGTCCCATCACTTCAAGGATAAATCCGGCCACCTAGATTCCTAGACCTACATGCAATAGTAATAGGTCGGTACCCTATGTTTCATTCTGGCTAACACATCGTTCATTCCCCCAACTTCTTAATCAGAATGCCGACCCGATTGCATCGTCAGCGTTATAATAATGAAAAGTGACACTCATGTCAGTATTTGAAAGTCTGATACCTTTGATGCATATCATAATGTCGAACTTTTCACAAAATTAATACAGTGCATTTTATTGTCATGTTTTAAGCATGCATATCAAGCATATATTATTATTAACTTTTGGGGCTATTCATTTTGTTAATAATTATGTCACGGCAGATATAATAAATACGTTCAAAATAACGACATTAATTGTTTTTGAACGCTTACGGCATCACCAAAGAACATCACATTGTTTCACTAACATAAAGCAATATATTTCACCGCAAATCAAAAGAAACATAAAACAAGTTTTCTTTCGCTAATGGCGTCGAAAAGAAAGAACATGGATGATTTGAACGACGTCCGCACTAGTAACGTCGCTAGTAACAGTAACGTCGCGTAATTTTACCCTGACTAAAAAACTTTTGATTGTAAATAGCGCGAAAACGGCCCCGAGAGCACCCCATTTTTTATTTTACTAAAATAAAAAAGACACTTTAAATAAACTAATGCAATAAATAAAATAAAATTTGAACACCCTGTGTTCTTGCTATATGCGTGTGAATAAAAGAAATGCCGCGATTAAAACGCCGTTATTATCGAGGCCGCAGCGCGGTTATTTCAGCGTTACGTTAAAAATAATTAAAATTTCTTTCTATATTTTGTACCATATGACGCAGCATTTATTTCCCTACAAAACTATATTTTTCGATTTTCAATGACATAAGTATTAACTCGGAAAAAATGGTGAAAACGACGAAAAGCACGCAAAAATTACGCCCCCGCTAGGTGGCGCTATTCATCGTACGTCACGTAATATTTCTCCATAAAACCATCAAAATCAGAAAGCCAATACTTGATTCTATATTTATCCAAAATATCATCAATATCCGAGTTACAGGCGATATTTAGCGAAAAGGGTCTAAATTACCTTAAATACTTCAATTTTTAAGTAATAATGAATTTGATGCTTCTATAACAGCAATTATTATGTGCCTGTCAAATATTTTAAGTGAATTTAGACAATATTAAGCCTGTCTCAATACAATTAAAATGAGTGATACATGGTAAATATACGTAATCAAAAGGCTGTCAGGCGTTGTCGTTGTTGAATATTATTATGCTCATAAAAAAGCTTATACCGAACCGTACCGAAATTTAGAATTCTTGTATCGTGGACCGTGTGGGACTGAAGTTCGCGGTATTTCGTATACCACGGTATACTGTTACAGCCCTAATGTGCATCAGGACCATGGAACAAAGGCAAAAATGTCAACCTTCATGATGTATAGTGTCATGTACTAATCCTAGGTTTCTTTACAGAATCGGACAGACATCAGTCAATTTAGTTACACCCAGTTAAACTTAGATAAACATAGTTTACCTGACGGATAAGCTTATATATTTAACCATTCTCATTTAACTAGTAAATGAATGATTAATCATTATATATAAATGTTTCAGAATGTGACCAATCTTGTGAGTGGAATGAGGATTGTATCCGTGCTGACTGTATGTGTCCAGAATTCTGTCCCCAGTATTATGAACCAATATGTGCACACAACACTGAGACGGGAGAATATGCAAGACTATCCAACTACTGTGAACTTAAAATGAAATCATGTTATAATAACAATGCATGGGAGTTCTATGATGGATTATGTGAGGATGACAATGGTACTGTGAATTATGTATATCTATTACTTTAAACCATGAACATATTCAGCCTATGAATTATGTATATCTATTACTTTAAACCATGAACATATTTAGCCTATGAATTATGTATATCTATTACTTTAAACCATGAACACATTTAGCCTATGAATTATGTATATCTATTACTTTAAACCATGAACATATTTAGCCTGATTCAAGGTCTTCTATCAGCGAATTTCAAAGTAAATAGTAATTTTCTCTAAGACTATCAAAGGTATCCACTTGTAACTTTATATATATATTTACCATCACAAGAGAAGTCCATACTAAGAATTCTGGTAACCGTGTGACATATATTTATTATGCCCTCCATCTTTGATAAGGTGTATATTGCTATGCACATGTAGATTGGTCTCTCTGTTGGTAGATCATATATTTTCTGTTCAATAACCCAAGATTGCATTGCCCTGGGATCTTTAAACTTGACATGAATGTTGGCCAGCTACAGTACATAGATGACCCCTCTTGATTTTTAAATCAGTAGGTCAAATGTCAAGGTCACTGTGACCTTTACTATTTTTGACAATAAGACTGCCATGGGGCCATACATGTTTTACAAACGTCTCTAGTTATTGTTTTATGATTATTTGTTACTTTTACTACTAGTGTGTTGGTTTTCAAGCTGGTCTCAGGAGTTCCATTTGTCGCAGAAGTAGGGTCAAGAGTAGGGTCTTGACCCTTAAAATTTCCGAATAATTTTGAATGACTCAATTTTAACTTGTATTATATATAGTCTCATCTCAGTAAGATGCTTAATTCATAGAACAATACATACATAATAATTTTTACTCATTATAAAGTTAAAAACGTGTATTGAATCATTTCAGAATGTGACCCCCAATGTGACTGGAATAAAGATTGTATCCAGGGTTACTGTTCCTGTCCAGAAATGTGTACTGCGGATTATGAGCCAGTATGTGCATACAACACCGAGACATGGGAATATGAAACACAATCCAACTATTGTTATCTCAAAATGAGATCATGTTATGAAAACAATGTATGGGAATACAGTTATGATGGACTGTGTCAGGACACCAACGGTACTGTGATTTATGTTACTGTATTCTGCCTGTCTTTATCCTCCCCACCAGATAATCCATATGGGCGAAATCCAAAAGACTATTAGTAATTTTAGTTGGCCAGCCCAGGTATCAAGTCGAAATTCATGTTGAACTTCTGAGTTTCTTGGGGACCAACAAACCGTTTCACATTTCAACAGATTGCGGGTTAAAGCTGGTTCTGGATATAGTAGGTTGTACTGTAATATTTTATTATAAGCATTCACAATTACATACATAATTATTCATTAATATTTTCAGAATGTAATCCCAAATGTAAATGGACTCAAGATTGTTTTGAAGGGGACTGCTCATGTCCAGAAATGTGTACGCAGGAAGATATGCCAATATGTGGGTACAACGCCAGTTCAGGAGAATATGTCACATTCCTCAATTTCTGTAACCTCAGAATGAGATCATGTTTGGCTGATCATGAATGGGAATTCCGTTATAATGGATCTTGTGCAGAAAATAATGGTACTGAATTGTGTATACTGTAAAATCATTCATTTTCATGGGGGATTCAATTTTTTTGGATTTTCGTGGTTCACCTTCAACCACAAAATCAAATCAAACGATGATTTTGACTCTTGTATTTATTACCTGCAATGCAAAATCCACAAACTATCCTATCGAAATGGTCTTTGTCACAAAATTTTGGCCCATTGAAATTAAATGATTTTACAGTATCTATTTTGTTGTTAGGTTAACTTTTAAAAATCGCTTTACTGCAGCAACCCTTGAATGTATGTTGACTTTACATTAGCTTTCCTTGCAATGTTACCGTAGTCTATTGAGCCTGGAGCTCAAGATATTGTATAATATACCTCAGTTTGTCACCCCCTGTCCATATTGTATAATATAACTCAATTTGTCACCCACTCTCCGTGTCCAAATGATTTGTGCCATTATGGGGGAGGGCAGCATCACCTTGACACAATTTTGGTTTATTATCTCAACAGAAGCATATCCTGTGCATATTTATCAATTAATGTTGAGCCAGCTTGCAAGGAGCAAGACGTAGTCCCCATTTTATGTGTATGTGCATTAGGGGTGTAACGGTACGCTCACCTCACGATATGATACGTACCGTCAATTTTTCTAACGGTTTGGTATATTTCAGTATGATACAATATTCTCTAACAGCTTCTTAAATACTTCAATTTTTAAGTAATAATGAATTTGATGCTTCTATAACAGCAATTATTATGTGCCTATCAAATATTTTAAGTGAATTTAGACAGTATTAAGCCTGTCTCAATGCAATTAAAATGAGTGATACATGGTAAATATACGTAATCAAAAGGCTGTCAGGCGTTGTCGTTGTTGAATATTATTATGCTCATAAAAAAGCTTATACCGAATCGTACCGAAATTTAGAATTCTTGTATCGTGGACCGTGTGGGACTGAAGTCCGCGGTATTTCGTATACCACGGTATACCGTTACAGCCCTAATGTGCATCAGGACCATGGAACAAAGGCAAAAATGTCAACCTTCATGATGTATAGTGTCATGTACTAATCCTAGGTTTCTTTACAGAATAGGACGGACAACAGTCAATTTAGTTACACCCAGTTCAACTTAGATAAACATAGTTTACCGGACGGATAAGCTTATGTATATAACCATTCTCATTTAACTTTGAGCGGACAGTATGTAAATGAATGAATAATCATTATATATAAATGTTTCAGAATGTGACCAATCTTGTGAGTGGAATGAGGATTGTACACGTGCTGACTGTATGTGTCCAGAATTCTGTCCCCAGTATTATGAACCAATATGTGCACACAACACTGAGACGGGAGAATATGCAAGACTATCCAACTACTGTGAACTTAAAATGAAATCATGTTATAATAACAATGCATGGGAGTTCTATGATGGATTATGTGAGGATGACAATGGTACTGTGAATTATGTATATCTATTACTTTAAACCATGAACATATTTAGCCTATGAATTATGTATATCTATTACTTTAAACCATGAACATATTTAGCCTATGAATTATGTATATCTATTACTTTAAACCGTGAACATATTTAGCCTATGAATTATGTATATTTATTACTTTAAACCGTGAACATATTTAGCCTATGAATTATGTATATCTATTACTTTAAACTGTGAACATATTTAGCCTATGAATTATGTATATCTATTACTTTAAACCATGAACATATTTAGCCTATGAATTATGTATATCTATTACTTTAAACCATGAACATATTCAGCCTATGAATTATGTATATCTATTACTTAAAACCATGAACATATTCAGCCTATGAATTATGTATATCTATTACTTTAAACCATGAACATATTCAGCCTATGAATTATGTATATCTATTACTTTAAAACATGAACATATTTAGCCTGATTCAAGGTCTTCTATCAGCGAATTTCAAAGTTAATAGTAATTTTATCTAAGACTATCAAAGGTATCCACTTGTAACTTAATATATATATTTACCATCACAAGAGAAGTCCATACTAAGAAGGATGGTAACCATGTGACATATATTTATTATGCCTTCCATCTTTGATAAGGTGTATATTGCTATGCACATGTGGATTGGTCCGTCTGTTGGTTGATCATATATTTTCTGTTCAATAACTCATGATTGCATTGCCCTGGGATCTTTAAACTTGACATGAATGTTGGCCAGCTGCAGTACATAGATGACCCCTCTTGATTTTTAAAACAGTAGGTCAAATGTCAAGGTCACTGTGACCTTTACTATTTTTGACAATAAGACTGCCATGGGGCCATACATGTTTTACAAACATCTCTAGTTATTGTTTTATGATTATTTGTTACTTTTACTACTAGTGTGTTGGTTTTCAAGCTGGTCTCAGGAGTTCCATTTGTCGCAGAAGTAGGGTCAAGAGTAGGGTCTTGACCCTTAAAATTTCCAAAAAATTTTGAATGACTCAAATTTGACTTGTATTATATTATAGTCTCATCTCAGTGAGATGCTTAATTCATAGAACAATACATACATAATACTTTTTACTCATTATAAAGTTAAAAACGTGTACTGAATTGTTTCAGTATGTGACCCCAAATGTGAATGGCATCAAGATTGTATCCAGGGTTACTGTTCCTGTCCAGAAACGTGTACTGCGGATTATGAGCCAGTATGTGCATACAACACCGAGACATGGGAATATGAAACACAATCCAACTATTGTTATCTCAAAATGAGATCATGTTATGAAAACAATGTATGGGAATACAGTTATGATGGACTGTGTCAGGACACCAACGGTACTGTGATTTATGTTACTGTATTCTGCCTGTCTTTATCCTCCCCACCAGATAATCAATATGGGCGAAATCCAAAAGACTATTAGTAATTTTAGTTGGCCAGCCCAGGTATCAAGTCGAAATTCATGTTGAACTTCTGAGTTTCTTGGGGACCAACAAACCGTTTCACATTTCAACAGATTGCGGGTTAAAGCTGGTTCTGGATATAGTAGGTTGTACTGTAATATTTTATTATAAGCATTCACAATTACATCATAATTATTCATTAATATTTTCAGAATGTAATCCCAAATGTAAATGGACTCAAGATTGTTTTGAAGGGGACTGCTCATGTCCAGAAATGTGTACGCAGGAAGATATGCCAATATGTGGGTACAACCCCAGTTCAGGAGAATATGTCACATTCCTCAATTTCTGTAACCTCAGAATGAGATCATGTTTGGCTGATCATGAATGGGAATTCCGTTATAATGGATCTTGTGCAGAAAATAATGGTACTGAATTGTGTATACTGTAAAATCATTCATTTTCATGGGGGATTCAATTTTTTTGGATTTTCGTGGTTCACCTTCAACCACAAAATCAAATCAAACAATGATTTTGACTCTTGTATTTATTACCTGCAATGCAAAATCCACAAACTATCCTATCGAAATGGTCTTTGTCACAAAATTTTGGCCCATTGAAATTAAATGATTTTACAGTATCTATTTTGTTGTTAGGTTAACTTTTAAAAATCGTTTTACTGCAGCAACCCTTGAATGTATGTTGACTTTACATTAGCTTTCCTTGCAATGTTACCGTAGTCTACTGAGCCTGGAGCTCAAGATATTGTATAATATACCTCAGTTTGTCACCCCCTGTCCATATTGTATAATATAACTCAATTTGTCACCCACTCTCCGTGTCCAAATGATTTGTGCCATTATGGGGGAGGGCAGCATCACCTTGACACAATTTTGGTTTATTATCTCAACAGAAGCATATCCTGTGCATATTTATCAATTAATGTTGAGCCAGCTTGCGAGGAGCAAGACGTAGTCCCCATTTTATGTGTATGTGCATTAGGGGTGTAACGGTACGCTCACCTCACGATATGATACGTACCGTCAATTTTTCTAACGGTTCGGTATATTTCGGTATGATACAATATTCTCTAACAGCTTCTTAAATACTTCAATTTTTAAGTAATAATGAATTTGATGCTTCTATAACAGCAATTATTATGTGCCTATCAAATATTTTAAGTGAATTTAGACAATATTAAGCCTGTCTCAATACAATTAAAATGAGTGATACATGGTAAATATACGTAATCAAAAGGCTGTCAGGCGTTGTCGTTGTTGAATATTATTATGCTCATAAAAAAGCTTATACCGAACCGTACCGAAATTTAGAATTCTTGTATCGTGGACCGTGTGGGACTGAAGTTCGCGGTATTTTGTATACCACGGTATACCATTACAGCCCTAATGTGCATCAGGACCATGGAACAAAGTCAAAAATATCAACCTTCATAATGTATAGTGTCATGTACTAATCCTAGGTTTCTTTACAGAATCGGACGGACATCAGTCAATTTAGTTACACCCAGTTAAACTTAGATAAACATAGTTTACCTGATGGACAAGCTTATATATTTAACCATTCTCATTTAACTTTGAGCGGACAGTATGTAAATGAATGAATAATCATTATATATAAATGTTTCAGAATGTGACCAACCTTGTGAGTGGAATGAGGATTGTATCCGTGCTGACTGTATGTGTCCAGAATTCTGTCCCCAGTATTATGAACCAATATGTGCACACAACACTGAGACGGGAGAATATGCAAGACTATCCAACTACTGTGAACTTAAAATGAAATCATGTTATAATAACAATGCATGGGAGTTCTATGATGGATTATGTGAGGATGACAATGGTACTGTGAATTATGTATATCTATTACTTTAAACCATGAACACATTTAGCCTATGAATTATGTATATCTATTACTTTAAACCATAAACACATTTAGCCTATGAATTATGTATATCTATTACTTTAAACCATGAACATATTTAGCCTATGAATTATGTATATCTATTACTTTAAACCATGAACATATTTAGCCTATGAATTATGTATATCTATTACTTTAAACCATGAACATATTTAGCCTATGAATTATGTATATCTATTACTTTAAACCATGAACATATTTAGCCTATGAATTATGTATATCTATTACTTTAAACCATGAACATATTTAGCCTATGAATTATGTATATCTATTACTTTAAACCATGAACATATTTAGTCTATGAATTATGTATATCTATTACTTTAAACCATGAACATATTTAGCCTATGAATTATGTATATCTATTACTTTAAACCATGAACATATTTAGCCTATGAATTATGTATATCTATTACTTTAAACCATGAACATATTCAGCCTATGAATTATGTATATCTATTACTTTAAACCATGAACATATTTAGCCTATGAATTATGTATATCTATTACTTTAAACCATGAACATATTTAGCCTTTGAATTATGTATATCTATTACTTTAAACCATGAACATATTTAGCCTATGAATTATGTATATCTATTACTTTAAACCATGAACATATTCAGCCTATGAATTATGTATATCTATTACTTTAAACCATGAGCATATTTAGCCTATGAATTATGTATATCTATTACTTTAAACCATGAACATATTTAGCCTGATTCAAGGTCTTCTATCGGCGAATTTCAAAATAAATAGTAATTTTCTCTAAGACTATCAAAGGTATCCACTTGTAACTTAATATATATATTTACCATCACAAGAGAAGTCCATACTAAGAATGCTGATAACCCTGTAACATATATTTATTATGCCCTCCATCTTTGATAAGGTGTATATTGCTATGCACATGTGGATTGGTCCGTCTGTTGGTTGATCATATATTTTCTGTTCAATAACTCAAGATTGCATTGCCCTGGGATCTTTAAACTTGACATGAATGTTGGCCAGCTACAGTACATAGATGACCCCTCTTGATTTTTAAATCGGTAGGTCAAGTGTCAAGGTCACTGTGACCTTTACTATTTTTGACAATAAGACTGCCATGGGGCCATACATGTTTTAAAAACGTCTCTAGTTATTGTTTTATGATTATTTGTTACTTTTACTACTAGTGTGTTGGTTTCAAGCTGGTCTCAGGAGTTCCATTTGTCGCAGAAGTAGGGTCAAGAGTAGGGTCTTGACCCTTAAAATTTCCAAAAAATTTTGAATGACTCAAATTTAACTTGTATTATATTATAGTCTCATCTCAGTGAGATGCTTAATTCATAGAACAATACATACATAATACTTTTTACTCATTATAAAGTTAAAAACGTGTACTGAATTGTTTCAGTATGTGACCCCAAATGTGACTGGAATAAAGATTGTATCCAGGGTTACTGTTCCTGTCCAGAAATGTGTACTGCGGATTATGAGCCAGTATGTGCATACAACACCGAGACATGGGAATATGAAACACAATCCAACTATTGTTATCTCAAAATGAGATCATGTCATGAAAACAATGTATGGCAATACGGTTATGATGGACTGTGTCAGGACACCAACGGTACTGTGATTTATGTTACTGTATTCTGCCTTTCTTTATCCTCCCCACCGGATAATCCATATGGGCGAAATTCGAAAAACTATTAATAATTTTAGTTGGCCAGCCCGGGATTCAAACCCACAACCCCAAGATCTGTAGTGACTACTAGTCTCATGTTCCAACGACTGAGCTAAGTGGGCTGGTTCATTGATTTATGTAGATCTATCTACTGTAAAATCATTAATTTTCGTGGGGGATTAAATTTCGTGGATTTCGTGGTTCACTTCAACCAGGAACTTTAATTCCAACAAACATTGATTTTGACCCTTGTTTGGTTACCTGAAATGCAAAATCCACGAATTCAAGTGCCAACGAAATTGTCTTTTTTTCCGAAACCACGAAATTTCGTCCTAACGAAATTAAATGATTTTACAGTATCTATTTATACTGTTGAACACCTCTTTTAGAGTATTATTGGCAGTGTCTGACATAAAATCAATGAAGAAACACAAGTGAGATACTAGGAATCTGGGTGCAATACCCTCAATCGTTTCTAGTAGATTCTATGGTTCTTTGCTAGACTTTGAGCTCCGATACACATGAGGCTACCTCTTGATTGCCAACCAGTTCATCTCCAGTTGGGTTGGAAACACTTAAATTATGAGCGTTTCTGAAATGACCAAGTGCCCCAATTGTGGATCAAACCAGGGATCTCTCGATCAGGTGTCAAATATGTTATCCACTCGACCACCGCGCCACCCTATCTATTATGTATATAGCTAGAATTTTCGAATTTTTTGCTGCTGCAACCATTGAATGTATTTAGGGCTTACATTAACTTTCCATAGCTTAGTTATAGGCTAACTAGTTGTTTAGATATTAAGTGTCGTTATGACTTTATTTACATGTATTTGACATATTATATTGACATGCATGAATGTTGTATTTGAATACTCTTCTAACACCTTTATCATATGACCTTCTTATAGACCTGATTTTGGACTAGTATTTTTATGGGCAAGGCTTCTATGGGGGCATAAGCCTTTATCGAGCACAATCTTGTTTGTGACCAAAACTGGTCTTTAGTAATTACATAATTAATAAAAAAAAATTTATAAATCTATTTAGAATGTGACCCTGAATGTCCATGGTACCAGTCCTGTAATGATGGGATGTGTTCGTGTTTAGAATATTGTACAGAGCAATATGAACCTATTTGTGCATTCAACTACTGGACGGATAAAAATGAAACTTATCCAAACTACTGTTACTTCGATAGAGAGTTTTGTTTGTCTGAGGGAAAAATTGAATATCAACATGATGGAGAATGTGAAAGTAAGTCTGATTTAGTAATTGCATACTTGCCAACACAGGTAACTGTATCGTTGAAAACGAAAACAAAAAATAAATATATATAATCTATCGAAAAATATAAATTTTCAAAATTTTAACACTCCTATCTTGGATTTAACTATCTGGGCAAGTATGGTATTTTGCTGAGCTTTCATTTGATAGAAATGATTCATTTGTTGAATTTTTTCGAATTTTAAATTTCTTTACATTATTAAATGATTGCAATCACCCAAATTTCTCTTTTTTCCTTTACTTAACTCTTGAAGGGATGTTTAACAATGTGTCTAAATGCTTGGTAAGAGGGTCAATCCAAATGCTGTTAAGATTAATTATAGGCCCAGTGGACCCATGCCTTCTTTGATTATGGTCCTCCAATTACCAAAATATGTGTGAAATTTGCCATGAAATTTTACATGTCTGTACTCTAATTCAAACAACTTTAATCTGAACATCTTCAAACTAATGACAATGTTTATGAACATATTGTCTAGTCCAAGTTAGATTATGTGTCTAAATTAACTGGATTATAACTCTTGAATTACCAAAAAAAGACATTTTGGCTCTTTTTCAATTATTTGCCTGCTTTAGTAATGTAATCAAGGAGATATAATAAAAACAACTGCAGGTCTAGTTTAAATATTTGTACAGGGGCCTTATTCACCAACGTTATAAGTCTAAAACTCAGACTTAGACTTTACATTGTCAAAATTAATGTTCTATTCGCTCTTATGTTGTTATAAATATATATATTTCTATAAAATGGGTATACATGTTCAGTAGGTAACAACAAATAATATGATTAAATTTCACATGGTTATATCTAATTTCAAAGAAATGGTTGTGATTATAAATGTTGTCAATTTTAAGTCTAAGTCTGAATTTCAGTCTTACAACATTGGTGAATAAGGCTCCTGTACTGTAGCACAACTTTACGGAAGTTTATACTAAACAAGTTCAGGAAATTTTATTAAGCGAGAATCTGGCAAGCTTAATAAATTTCCTGGACTTGTTTAATATTAATATATTAATTGACAAATTATGAGTGAGAGATTCTTTATATTATATTAGACTGAAAAACAAAATACACATCGTTCTATTGAAAAAAAATCATTCACCCATTTAAGAATGTTGTGAATACAACACATGAATAATATAGCTTGGATATTTTGACGTGAACCTGACCTTTATGCAAGGTTCTTGCTTTGAAAATATCAATTTCCGCAAGCAAATCGTGCACTATGGGTAGTATGGCAATATGTGTTTATATTACATCTTGGGTGTCTTCGTGATACTCCCCGATTATGAAAATTTACACTATACTATACTATGTTGTATATCGTAGGTAATATATCAACTATTATAAATTATGCTAATCAAAAGGTCAGGCTCGTGTCAAATAAGCCAAGCTATATCAGAATATAAATACTGGTAATACTGACCCGGGTACAAGGAAATTCATATGATACTTGTTCAGGAAATCTGATTAAGCTTGCCAAAGGTTTGCTTAATAAAATTTCCAGAACTCGTTTAATATAAGTTTATGTCACAATTGACAACAACTGTTTGATTCTCAATATCATACGACAATAATTACACAGAACACATTTTCTTGCTGAAACACGCTCCGTTATATAAACGACGCCAAATATTACATAATTTTCTGGATATAATGAAGTAATTTAAACGTTATACTACATGTATGAGGTATAAGAATATACATACTGTTATACTAACCGTATTTATCCCAATACGTATGTCTAGGTGGTCCATCTCCGTGTTCTGCTGACTACTTTGAGATAGCTACCACAGAAACATGTATACCTTCTTGGTACAACTTTACCCAGACACGGGAATGCAGGTAAGGAAATGTTCTATTCAACCGTAAGTCAATTATTGTTTGCCTCCCCTGAATTTCTTCATATGTTCTCTGATGAACAACCTCAGGTTATAGATGATTGAAATTAAGTTAATGATGGAATTTTCAATGTGTCTTTTTATGCCTCGTTATCTACTGATGCGAAGCATAGTTGTAGTGATTGTCCTGTCCGTCTGGTCAGTACAAAACTTTCAAGTTGATTGACTTAGTTTTTATGAACAAGGCTACTATCTGAATGTAAGCATTTTTATGCCCCTGTAATGATAGCTTTCATACTTGCATGGGTGTTGTATATGACCACTCTCAACACGCCTGTATCACCTGATTCCATTTTGACCTTCACCTTGACCTAATTTTGGACTTATTGAAAGGCCAAATTCTTATATTTCTCAAAAACCGCTGCTCAGATTTTTACCAAACTTCATGGATAGCTTCACTACCAAGCGGAGATGCGCATACAGTCGGCACGTTCCAGTTCGCTGATTATTCAAACAGTTATGCCCCTTGGAAGATTTGCACTATAACTATATACTACATTCTTGTCCAGGCTATTTCTCACGAACCACTGCTCAGATTTTAACAAAACTTCATGGATAGCTTCACTATCGAGTGTAGATGCACATATCGTAGGCACGCTCCAGTTCGCTGATTATTCCCACTTTGACATTCTCATGAGTATGCTCATACCTAAGGGGTGGGGAGAAAATACATGAAGTCCATCAAGTCATTGCTATATATATAGAATGTTGCTGAAAGCTTTACAAATACATTGAATGTTGTTGAAAGCTAAACAAATACATAGAATGTGGCTGAATGCTTGACAAATACATAAAATGTTGCTGAATGCTAAACAAATACATAGAATGTGGCTGAATGCTTGACAAATACATAGAATGTTGCTGAATGCTTGACAAATACATAGAATGTGGCTGAATGCTTGACAAATACATAGAATGTTGCTGAATGCTTAACAAATACATAGAATGTTGCTGAATGCTTGACAAATACAAAGAATGTTGCTGAATGCTTAACAGATACATAGAATGTTGCTGAATGCTTGACAAATACATAGAATGTTGCTGAATGCTTAACAAATACTAAGAATGTTGCTGAATGCTTAACAAATACATAGAATGTTGCTGAATGCTTAACAAATACATAGAATGTTGCTGAATGTTTAACAAATACATAGAATGTTGCTGAATGCTTAACAAATACATAAAATGTTGCTGAATGCTTGACAAATACATAGAATGTTGCTGAATGTTTAACAAATACATAGAATGTTGCTGAATGCTTGACAAATACATTGAATGTTGCTGAATGCTTGACAAATACATAGAATGTTGCTGAATGCTTAACAAATACATAGAATGTTGCTGAATGCTTGACAAATACATTGAATGTTGTTGAAAGCTAAACAAATACATAGAATGTAGCTGAATGCTTGACAAATACATTGAATGTTGTTGAAAGCTAAACAAATACATAGAATGTTGCTGAATGCTTGACAAATACATTGAATGTTGTTGAAAGCTAAACAAATACATAGAATGTGGCTGAATGCTTGACAAATACATAGAATGTTGTTGAAAGCTAAACAAATACATAGAATGTAGCTGAATGCTTAACAAATGCATAGAATGTTGTTGAAAGCTAAACAAATACATAGAATGTGGCTGAATGCTTAACAAATACTAAGAATGTTGCTGAATGCTAAACAAATACATAGAATGTGGCTGAATGCTTGACAAATACATAGAATGTTGCTGAATGCTTTACAAATGCATAGAATGTTGCTGAATGCTTTACAAATGCATAGAATGTTGCTGAATGCTTTACAAATACATAGAATGTGGCTGAATGCTAAACAAATACATAGAATGTTGCTGAATACTTAACAAATGCATAGAATGTTGCTGAATGCTTTACAAATACATAGAATGTGGCTGAATGCTAAACAAATACATAGAATGTTGCTGAATACTTAACAAATGCATAGAATGTGGCTGAATGCTTAACAAATACTAAGAATGTTGCTGAATGCTTAACAAATACTAAGAATGTTGCTGAATGCTTAACAAATACTAAGAATGTTGCTGAATGCTTAACAAATACTAAGAATGTTGCTGAATGCTTAACAAATACATAGAATGTGGCTGAATGCTAATCAAATGCATAGAATGTGGCTGAATGCTTTACAAATACTAAGAATGTTGCTGAATGCTTAACAAATACATAGAATGTTGCTGAATGCTTTACAAATACATAGAATGTGGCTGAATGCTTAACAAATGCATAGAATGAGGCTGAATGCTTGACAAATGCATAGAATGTGCCTGAATGCTAAACAAATGCTTCGAATGTTGCTGAATGCTTAACAATTACATAGAATTTGATGATCTTATGATCTTCCCTATCCCCATTCCAGGTAAATATATGATTATGGTTTATATTTTCATAGCCATTATGAGCAGTTCCTGCTATGTATTAGATATAATGCTGTTAAGAATGAAGAGCACTGCAGTGTTGAGGATATCCACTGGTATATCACAGATAAAGTGGAGAATGCTGGATACCCACCAGTTACATGTGGTAAGTGATGTGAAACATTAGTCAGTTATCTCCCTTTTACTTCTCTCTAAAACTATGTTAGTCCTATCATGCAGATTACTCTGACTTTGTCCCTGTTTTGATTGGAGTTATCTCCCCTTTACTACTCTCTAAACTCTATTCGTTCTTTTATTTGGATTACTCAGACTTTATCCCTGTTTTGTTCTGAGTTATCTCCCCTTTATAACTCTCTAAAATTCCATTAGGCATATCATGAGGATTATTCTGACTTTATCCCTGTTTTGTTTGGACTTACCTCCCCCTTACTACTCTATAAAACGCCATTGGTCATTTCAGGTCCAAACCACTAAAAAAATTTGTTCTTTAACCCAATGTAAAGTTACAATAGTCATTCCCAGGTTGAAACATGTTAAAGTCTATGGTCAGGTGACTAGACATATATCAATGGAAAGAAGGGCTACAGGCTTTAAGAAAATGAAAAAAAAACAGGGCGTCACATACATTTTGTATAAGAAAAATTTTGTTTGTCAAACGCGGTGAACATATTTTCACAGAACACCGATCCGACTCAATCTGGGTTTTACTCTACCATACTTTTGCTTTGGTAGTTTGGCCAAAGCCTCCAAATATTTAAGATAAACCTAGCTGTTTCGCTACATCACATACATGTGTTCAATACCTGTAAACTCAATTTGAGGAAATTTTAACTTGCTTATGGTTTCATGTAAATAACTTCCTCTTGGAATAAGAAGGCTTGGATTACTACACAGTCATACCTATTAAGTGAATAATGCATACTTTTCTTGTACCAGTATATATTATGTATATACTATATGAAATTTCAGATGTGTCTGGATGGTGGAATGTGGACGGTTATTTTGAAGCACACTACTGGTTGGACAACAATGCACTTCAATTAGATTTACATGTACCATTTGACTGGGATTTCTCGGAGAATGACATGATGATTGGAATTGCTGAGCCAGATTTACCAGTAAGTTTATTATACATAGTTACACAATCATGTGTGCCTTCATAGTGGTTAGCAAAGGTTACTGCATAATCCTGGTTGTAGCAGTCAATTTTTCCACCGTCTACTTTTTCCCCGGGGGAAAAAACTGACAAGTCAATTTTTCCGCCCTTAGTCAATTCCCCCTTGTGAAATTGTTGTGTCCCTAGTAAGAAAACACTGACAATTCAAAACTGATCACGCCAATTATTCCCCACTCAAAAGTCTTGGTCTATTTTTTTATATATTTTTTCCTCAACGACAAATGACTCGTCCATTAAAATTTTGTTCTCCGAAAGTTCAGTTTTCCCCTATGAACTTGTTGTTTCTCTTCATCAGGGAAATAAGTCTCTAGTCAGTATTTCTTCCCTACAATTAAATGTTTTACAATCCGGGGAAAAACTAACATGCCCTAGTCTTGGTCTATAAATTTCTTAAAGTATTTTTTCTCAGCAAGAAATGACTAGTCCATTTTTCCTTGCCAAGTTCATTTTTACCCTATGAAAACTGACTAGGGATTTTGACTAGTTAGTTTTTTCCCCATTACAAAGCTTTTAATTGTAGGGTGAAAAATGGACTGTGGGAAAAACTCGACTGTTACACCTAGGTTAAAAACTGCTTCAAGGCACTCATATGCCTGCTATACAAAGGCTTTGCTTGTAATTTTGAGTGAGCCTTTTTGAAGAATGAAATCGAATGGCAAGATTACAAATTCTGCACACTAACCACTGCAGACCTGGATAATGTCAATGTAGTAAATACAAAGGAGCTTGTATGTTTTGTTCTGTATAATTACACAGTCCAACGATGTAATGGCATAATTATTTAAAACAAAGTTTACATAATACTATAGTCCCAGAAAACGAGAACTCTGAAAATATTTGATGTCCAAACATGGTCAGGTTTTGAAGGTGTTTAATGTATTATGGGTGTGTCATTTGTTGTATATTTCTTATTGTTATAAATTTGACTATAAATTTGTATTTTTGTCCTACAGGATAATCAGGATATGATTAAGGTTGAACTGAACATACAAGGAGGCCAGTATACAGCTTCTTACGGGCAAGTCTCATTCACTTATTACTTTGTTTTAATTTTATATGACCATTTATTGAACAGGGATCCTACAATTCTGGAATGATCCAAATTTTCTGCATTATAAAAAGGATCTTTTTTATGAAAAATATTCCATTGATCTTGATCTTTCTGCTGTATAACGTTATCTATTTATGTCTTACCCTCTCCCATCTTTGTTGAGAAGGTTTATTGCTTTTCTCATCTGTCTGCAATAAACAGTATTTTCCCTTAGTTTTCATGCATAACAATAGTATTTTACCATTCAGATATTTTGCGACCTCTCATGATTTATTTTATTTCATTGCATTTCTTCCTCTTGATACTAGTTGAAATAATTTTGAAGTTTACTTTTAAAACAAGGTTCAGTACTTTGTAGAGAATGTTAAAATGTTTTTCCCCAAAAAATCTTGTAATAGTTCCAAGGGACACTTTAGACGAATGGGCACTTGTACACAGGAAAAACTTCCACGTATGAAAAACGTACGAAAAACGTACGTTTTCCATACGGTTGAAAACGTATGGTTATCCACAGAATAGTACGCCGTACGTTTTACGTACGGTTGAGAATATTAAAAAACGTACGTTTTACGTATGAAAAACATATGAAAAACGTACGGTTTTATAAACGTATGAAAAACAGAAAATAGTACACCGTACGTTTTACGTATGAAAAGTACACCGTATGATATACGTATGTTTATAATCTTTATTTAAAAGTACATTATACTTTTTTCTGTTATCCGCATGAAAGCCAACAAATAGGTCTTCAACCAGTATGTTTCTGTAGATAAGCTGCTCTACCCTGGTCAAACAGGTATATGTGATGTGCTTCTCAAGACTATAATTGAAATAAAAACAGACAATTTTAATTTAAATACAAACAGACGATTCATGTTAACTTTTCAATATCTTTATTATATATATATGATCAAATATTATTTCACGTGCAAACATACATAATCAGGCAACTTGGAATTGCAAGACTTAGTAATTCAGAAGTCGACACCTGTTTAAACTAATTTTCTATATTTCATAATCTCCTTTCGGCCACCTTCACATACAAAGTTTCATAAACCTACATACAAAACTCTTACAAGTTTGACTGGCTCTAGGTTTTAAAGTATTTTCACTAAACTATTCGAGTTATGGTCAAATACAGATTTCTTGACAATCTGAATGAGGGCAAACATATAGTCCCCTTCGGTTAAAAACTGGTAGGAAACTAATCACAGAATATGTTCATAGCAGTGGCCATGAGAAATTATAGCAACTAAAGACTAAATAAAAAGACACATGAGGTATATAGATGATCTATCACTAGTTGTCACTTGAAATAAATTTATATTAAACAAGTTTTGGAAATTTTATTAAGCCATTAATTGACCATGAGTGATAGATTCTTTCTATTATATATGACACTAAAAACGCATACTAATATGCAAAGTTTTATTGGAAAAATACACCTAGTAGTATAACTTTATACTACAAATGTTACATTTAAGATTATAACTTACTTACTATACTCATATACCTGTATACCACACGAATTTCCTTGTATCCAGGTTAGTATAACGAGTATGCATAACTTTATATGTAACAAGTGTAGTATAATTTTTAAATGACGTCACTTTATCTCCTAAATGACGTCATTGAATGCCGAAAATGATGTTATTTTGATATCTGTCACTCAAAAGGCACACAACCTTAGCATGAAGTAGGACAGAGTTATGTATCCTGCTTTACAGAGTAAGGTATTGATGGTGAATAAGTAATGAAGCAAGTTGACATAACAAGAGGGTCCAAAGGGCCCTGGGTCGCTCACCTGTTTGGCCTAGTGACCTAGATTTTGGCCCAAATGACACAGTATCTAACTTGACCTAGATTTTATAGAGATAAACATTGTGACCAAGTTTCATAAAGATAGAGTCAAAATTGTGACCTCTAGTGTGTTCACAAGATTTTTCAATGATTTGGCCTCGTGACCTAGTTTTTGACCCCAGATGACCCAATATCAAACTTGACCTAAATTTTATAATGATGATCATTGTGATCAAGTTTCATAAAGATAAGGTCAAAATTGTAACCTCTAGTGTGTTCACAAGCTTTTTCAATGATTTGGCCTCGTGACCTAGTTTTTGACTCCGGATGACCCAATATCGAACTTGACCAAAATTTTATAGTGATGATCAGTATGATCAAGTTTCATAAAGATTAGGCTCAAATTGTGACCTCTAGTGTGTTCACAAGCTTTTTCAATGATTTGGCCTTCAAAGGCTTGTGACCTAGTTTTTGACCCCGGATGACCCAATATCGAACTTGACGTAGATTTTATAGAGATGATCATTGTGATCAATTTTCATAAAGATTAGTCTCAAATTGTGACCTCTAGTGTGTTCACAAGCTTTTTCAATGATTTGGCCTTGTGACCTAGTTTTTGACCCCAGATGACCCAATATTGAACTTGACCTAGATTTTATAGAGATGATCATTGTGATCAATTTTCATAAAGATTAGTCACAAATTGTGACCTCTAATGTGTTCTCAAGGTTTTCCTTTGATTTGACCTAGTGACCTAGTTTTTGACCCCAGATGACCCAATATCGAACTTGACCTAGATTTTACAGAGATGATCATTGTGATCAAGTTTCATAAAGATTAGGCTCAAATTGTGACCTCTAATGTGTTCACAAGGTTTTCCTTTGATTTGACCTAGTGACCTAGTTTTTGACCCCAGATGACCCAATATCGAACTTGACCTAGATTTTATGGAGATGATCATTGTGATCAAGTTTCATAATGATCAGGCTAAATTTGTGACCTCTAGTGTGTTCACAAGCAATTGTGAACGGACGACGGACGGACGACGGACGGACGAAGAGCGATCACAAAAGCTCACCTTGTCACTTTGTGACAGGTGAGCTAAAAATGCCGAGCTTAGCCTTTATTTGCCGGTCAGATTTCTGTTGAACATGGCTGGCATATGTGTGCCTCCATCAAGATTTGAACCCAGGTCGCCGGATTAGGCGCAAGCGTACGAACCAATGAGCTACGGAGGCAAATAATAAAAATGCTAGCCTCGATTTGATAACAGCGGGAAAATTATACTGGTTCCACTTTATCTTTGGTACCCTGCTCCAATAGATAAAAATAGAATCGGCATACCCTTCCGGTTAAAACGAAAGTAGCCGACTTTACCTAAAATTAAAAAAAAATATTTTGGAAACAATATTTTCCTTAATTTAACGTTACAAATACATTTTTTACCCCAGATGACACAAAATCGAACTTGACCTAGATTTTGTTGACATGATCATAGTGACAAAGTTTCAAGAAAATTAAGTAGAAATCGTAACTACACAAGTTTGTTCTATAATTTGACCTATAATTTCAACTAAATATTTTTGGAAAAATATTTTCTTCATATAACTGTACAAATACATGCTATAAAAACTAAACAATACCTAAACACTTAAAAAAAATAAAAATAAAAAATAAAAATTTTGGTTCCAGTGGGGTTTGAACCCACGACCCTCAGGAAAATGTCAATTGACATTGTGAGTTTTAGAATTGACAGTGTCACCTTGTTTTTTTATCCTAGATGACCGAAAATCACACTATACATAGATTTTGTTGACATGATCATTGTGACCAAATTTCTTAAAGCTTAATGAAATATTATGACCTCCAGTGACTATACAAGGTTTTTCTATTACTTGACCTAGTAGCCTAGTTTTTTACCTCAGATGACCCAATATCGAACTTGACCTAGATTTTGTTAAGATGATCATTGTGACCAAGTTTCATAAAGATTAGGCCAAAATTGTGACCGCTAGAGAGGACACAACCCAATTGTTGACGGACAGACGGACGGACGGACGACGGAGGAAGAGTGATCACAAAAGCTCACTCTGTCACTTTGTGACAGGTGAGCTAAAAATTATGCTGCGATTGTATGGTGATTACATGTTATACACAATACTGCTGGGCAGGTAGATGCCAGGACTATATAGAAGTGTTCAATATTATACAATTATTAATTGTGACAACACATTGAGAGTATAACAACTAACAGTCTAACACTGCATTTAGATTTAAGAGCTAGAGGATATAGATTATAAATGTGGAAAATGTAATAAACATTTATAATGTGAAAATAAAGCAATTACCATACTTTTTATTACAGATATATATCATAAGAAACAACTGTAATGATTAACATTAAATTGTCTTATATAAAATTTGTGTACCATACTTAACTAAAATTCCAGTTGGCAAATTTTTAATCTAAATAGATTTATCAGACCATTAACATAGTTTAAAACCTTTATATTTAATAAGGTAATGATACAAATACACATCTACAGGTACTCTGTGTACAGCTGGTTTTCTTTTTTATAACCAGTACATGAAAGCAATAGCCCATATAGTGAATGAGAAAAGTGGACAAAACTTAACCATAGTAGACAAAACTTAACCAAGACATTTTCTAAGTACGAAAAGGGGCAAAATACAGATCAGGGTTATGGTTCTTGCTTGACATGGTCAGGTATTGGTGGTGAACAAATGTTGAAAGTTTCAAAGCAATAGCCAACATAGTGTATGAGAAAAGTGGACTTAAACACAAAACTTAACCAAGGAATTTTCAAAGTCCAATAAGGGGCAATAACTCATGCATAAATGCAGATCAGAGTTAGGAGTCTTGCTTGACATGGTCAGGTATTGATGGTGAACAAGTGTTGAAAGTTTCAAAGCAATGACTCTGATAGTTTAGGAGAAAAGTGGACCTAAACACACAACTTAACCAAGGTACTTTATTTTCTAAGTCCAAAAAGGGGCAATAATTCATACAAAATGCAGATCGGAGTTATGGGTCTTGCTTTACAGGCTTAGGTATTAAAGGTGAACGAGTGTTGCAAGTTTAAAAGCAATAGCTTTGATAGTTTATGAAAAAAGTTTACCTAAACACAAAACTTAACCATGCAACCCCGACGATGATCAAGTGATGACAATAAATCATCTATTTTTAAAAAATCAGATGAGCTAAAAATATAGTGCTCGTTGTCAATTTATATAAACTTATATTAAACTTATTAAGGAAACATTATTAAGCTCGTCAAAGGCTCGCTTTAATAAAATTTCCAAAACTCGTTTAAAGTGTTTAGAGCTATATCTATCGGTAGTTTTAATGCCAAAATAATTACTTGCATCGTTTTGAGTATGCTACTAGACTACCTTAATTGCAATTCATACTTTGGATGGGTTCCGTGTACTTTGATTCAATCGTGGAAAAAATAGACGATTCTTGTAATTTCATAGGGTGTTCTAGAACACTTTCGTATGAAAACGGACAATTCGCATGTGTAATAAATCACAGAAAGAGTTTCTGTTAAAACTGAAGCGAAAAATGATCTAATGGATATTAAAGCATTATTGTTTTTCAATTTTTTAAACTTTTTAAAAAAATATCGTCTGATATAGCTCTATACACTTTAATGTAAGTTTATATCAATTGACAACATGTGATAGATACTCTTTATACAATGAAAGTCATATGATAAATAAATGTACAAAACATTGACAGAAGTCCTGCGCAGAGAATAATAACAATAAAAAAAACATTCTGATTCTTGACAGATGAAAACAAGACTACGTTGAATAAACGCTTATGCCCCCGTGGCAGCCATTTCAGTAAGTCCAAGTCCAAAATTAGGTCAAGGTCAAAATGGAGTCAGGTGATACAGGCATGTGGAGAGTGGTCATATACAACATCCATGCAAGTATGAAAGCTTTGTAGCAAGCCATATTAATGCTAGAAAAAACGGTCAATTTGGGTTAACCAAGAATTGGCCTTTCAATAAGTCAAGTCCAAAATTAGGTCAAGGTCAAAATGGAGTCAGTTGATACAGGTGTGTGGAGAGTGGTCATATAGAACATCAATGCATGTATGAAAGCTTTGTATTTGAAACGGTCAATTTGGGTTAACCAGACCAGAAGGACGAACGGACGGACAAATCACTATATACCTCCAGATCTATCGATACGGGGGCATAAAAATACAAAGTGATTTCATTTATGAGAATATGTTGACGTCATGTGAACATTATATTAACCCAAAGCCAGATACAAACAAAGTCATGTGATATATAGAGGATCTATCAACAGTTATCAATTGATATAATTTATATTTAACAAGTTTTGGAAATTTTATTAAGCGAGCCGTTATCAAGCTTAATAACATTTCCTGAACAAGTTTAATATGTATTATTGGATCAGCCATGAGTTGTCTTTGGAAATCAACATTTCTTGAGCGAGTCTAGAAAACACAAGTTATTAAGCGAGCCTTTTGGTGAGTTTAATGTTTTGTTTTCCTGACAAGTTTAAGAAGTATTGATCTCCAATGACAACAAAAGAAGGATTCTTTTTATCGCATTACCCTATTACTGAGCAAGAATAAACAAATGTAAGCTGGTGACGTTGTTTTCGCGGATTTTGTTATCACACGCTTAGTAAAATTTCCAAAAGTGGTATAATATCAATTTTTATCAATTGACAACTCTCATAGGTCCTCTATTTTTAAAACTAAATTCATGGAAAAACTATCACAATGTATGTATGACAATCAGCACAGTACTACATGCAAAAACTTAACACTAATATTCTAATTCCAAAAGAGGCATAACTCTGCAAAAAAACAATTCACAGTTATGGGACCTGTCCCTATCATCTTAGATATTCACAGTCAACAAGTGCATAAAGTTTTAAACTATTCCCTTCAGTGGTTACTGAGATACCAGCTTAGATACAAAATCTTAACACAGGGATGCCGACACTGACGCTGCCGCTTGTGCGAGTACAATAGCTTGAGTATTCTTCGAATAGTCGACAGTTCTAGACCAAGTGTCAAGTTTCGCAATGTCTGCATCTGTGCATTTTTCTACATCCCATAATGCACACTACGCATTAAATATGCGAATTACATTATTTGACGTTCTTAGCATATTATGATGATGTCACATGGGAAGCCAAGTATGAATGTCTGACCTATCTTATAGTGTTGTTTTAAGATATCAGTGGCTGTACAAAATTAAATAAATCCTCGATAATGAGTCACAATGTAGATCTAGTCCAGGAGCCAGGTTTCAAAAAGGCCTTAAAATGAATTTTTATTTACCCCATCTGGAAGAAAAAGTCCATTGGTATTTTCGAATAAAAGATACATTGAGGCTTCAGAAAAAGGTGGATGCCAGATCTGAAAGTGGTGCAGATTTTTTTAACAGGGGCAACAACTCTTGCTTCCGAGCTAATTTACGAATACACATGGTATTTTTAATTCTGGTGTGAATTTTTTGTTTATGTATATATTCCCATATATGAGGGTGGATATTATTCAATTAATGTTATGCATTAAATGGACATGAATACCTGACCATTTTGAGGTCAAGGTCAAGTTCACTTCAAGGTCAAAGTGAGAAAAATAGCTAAAAATTGATATTTCACCTCAGTTCTTTTTTCGTATAGCATATGTTTGGAATCAAATTTCGTTATTTAAATAATAGCCGTGTTGGTAAGTGCATATTCTTTCATTATAAGCCATTTGTTTAATGATAATAGTCATTTCTTTGTCAAAATGGCCATTTAATACATATGCATCCTGGCCAAGAAGGCGATCTTTCGGCCACCCCTGGTATTCTATTTTCTAATATTTTAAAAGTGTTCATGTATATATTGTTACATATGTGCATGGATATTATTCATTTGATTATGGACATCAAAAGGACAAATATAATTGACCTTTCTTGGGTCAAGGTCAAGGTCAAGTCACGGTCAAATGGAGAAAAAAAGCCCAAAATGGACATTTCCATTCTGTTTTTCTTCGTATAGCATTTGATATGAATGTAAGTTGCTTATTAAAATGATAGCTGTGTTGGTTAGTTCATATTCGTTTATTATAAGCCATTTGTTCAATAAACAATTTCGTTTTTTGTGTGAAAATAGCTATTTTGCATATGAAAGCTTACGAAAACCTTGCACGACAACCACTGACATTCTATGATATAATGTGATGTATGTGCTTGTGTATGTAGTGAGACATACATGTATATTCAAGGATAATACCAGTATTCATTTGATTATGAACATCAAATGTACAAACATCTTAAATAAGTTTGTGGTCAAGGTCATTTCAAGGTCAAATTTAGAAGAATAGCGTCAAAAATGATATTTCGTCTCAGATCTGTAGTTCTTTTTCGCATGTATGTTTCAATAGTGTTATTGAATATATGTATGAACATTGTAATATCAATATCGTATTGAAAGCTGTTTAAAATACTGACTATTAAAAGGTCAGTATCAATATCCTTTCAAGGTAACACTGTGTTTTGTAATGATGCAGTAACAATTTATGTGCTTGCTCATTTGTTCTTTCTACAAGCAATACGGAACATTTTGTACCTATGTTTACTTGTAGACGTAATATTTTGGCTGGGTGTGTAATAATGTATTGAAATCCATTCTATTAGCTTCGAGTGTTATAAGTTAAGTTACCAATTTTCTAGGGCTCTTTTCAACTGTTAGGCCGCTCAAGCACCCTTTGACATTTCAACTTCCCCTGGTCATTGGGCTACCTATGGAAATCTACACTCATGTCTCCCTTGGGGAGACTATTTCTCTCCTGTCGTTTGGCAGCCAACATCGATCTGCGGCGCCCATGAATAGACATTGTCATCAAAGGTACCATTTTAAACCATGGTGGAGTGGAGAATGTGGGTCTTGCTCAGATAGATTAACCAGTGGTCCAGAGGGGGATCGAACTCGGGACCTCTCGATCCCGAATCGCACGCCCTACCTCTAGGCAACCGCTCACAACATTATGAAAATCTTTAATGAGGAATTATGCTTAAAGCACACGTTAATCAGTGTGTCGGCCTGTCGGTAGATGAAACGGTTTCCGAGAAAACGCCTTCCCGATAATTGATCCTACTATCCTTAGTCTTTTGTTAAGTTGGTTTGTATGAAGCAGCAGATAGCAATGATCCTAATATCAGCACTATTGTCTTGAAATGAATGAACACACCAAATGAATTCCGAACAATAAATCCAAAACGATTGGACTTTGGATATTAAGTAGAGTTTGGTCACCATCATTAGATGCCCCATTGATTACAAATTTCTTTGTACCAAGAATAAGGAATGTAATGGATGTACCAAATATGTTAGTCAACCTATATGAACTAGGATGGGTATACTACATGGTTGTGAGAACCCCTTGAAGTCGGATATGGATGGGGCGGTACTTGATTGTGGTGTATATTCGATGGAGCATTAGCTGACCGATCTGGCAGATGGCAATGCTTACCTCCTAGGATAAGGATAGCTGCACAAACTAGCGATTGGTAACTCGTTATGATCAAGTCCATAATGGCTTACTTGGTGGTGAGCTTTGAATAACTGTACAATACAGTAGTGATTACCAAATGTGGTATGAGGTAGCTGTACTCAGTGGTAGTGGGTACACTCAAAGGTCATACTAGTAGTGCCTGTATTTTGCAGTGAAGCATATCAGATAACGCAAGCTATGACTGTACTAGTTGAGTATCCATTTGGAATTCTATAAAATAGTTTGAAATCTAAAATGGCTAAACCAATGATAGATACTCGCATGTACCCCACTAAGTTAGGTTTGCTCTGTGAAAGGAGAACGAAGACATTTGGTAAATAGGCAAAGGAACTGTTAAAGTACTATTTGGACACCCTGAGTGTCCCAGGATGTTATGTGTGTTAAGTGTCATTCAGTATCAAATGATATCTGGCTCATGACCTGATGATGTGTGACATTGGATAGCTATACATGTACATGTACTTGGCAATGAGGAGTACCGCATATATTATAACCTGAAAATGGCAGTACACCGCGGAGTGGACCAACCCTTATGTCCTGGTATGGACATGCAATGCTGTGGTATCTATTCCCAAAGGTCGGGGGTATCTGTATCCTGTAGCCATGTCTATCTTTTAGGAATTGGAAGGGTTCTATTTTGTATGAATGGGTATCCTGTAGAACCAGGTATGGCTGAATTATGTGGTGGTGCGTACAGCGTATGATGCCGCAAGGCTTCTAAAATATTATGTCGTAGTGGATACATGTACGCTATTAGGCCTGAGATGGCTAAACACAGTGCTGGTACTACTTTGTCTGGGGTGCCTATATTCCGTTGTGTTAAAACACGTATCTGTGACATTATTTACTTATTGCATTGCTAAATCACTTGGTCATTTCAGTGGTGACTACACTATAGGAGTTATGTTTTCCATAGGACCAGGACTGTCTGCCCTTAATGGTTATGAGTAACACATAATAATTTAGTGTGGTTCAAAACACTGCCAGTTACAGCTTTCACAGGATCTATGAGATACACATTACTACTAAGTACGGGTATCAGATGTCTATGTTCGTACATATCACTGTAAGGAATATACATATCATAACCAATACCACAAATGAAATATCTCATCACAGACCGTAGTGATCCTCAATAGCACCTTAGATTATAGCTAGACTTTATGCGTTATACAATACACACCACAGAACTATACAAAGTTATGTGTTATGCACAAGTCAATATTTTGACTAGGAGTCGATGGTGTTGTCAAATTTCCACCGGGCAGGATGCGTCTGTCTAATCCCCATGTATCCCCCGGGCGGGCAAAACATTGACTGGTGCATTATTACGCGAAACAACTGCCATCCTAGGCTGATGCTGTGCTCATCACCATGTTATTCAGTCATTTCATGACTGATATTTAACTACCATTGCAGGCACGGATCCAGGCAGTGGGCACGAGGGCCCGTGCCCCCCAGTTGGCTGAGATTTTTTTTTTAAAACTTTGAGTTAATAGTAAAACAGGTATTAAACAGACATCTCTAAATAATATGGGTATTTTCTCATATGTTCTAGATGAAAAAGAATGTATAAGATGGGCATTTTTCGTGCTAGCTTCGCTCGCAGAATATTTCTAATATACATGTATATATTTATACGTCGCTGTTGCATCACAGAAATCAATTACAAGAGAATTTTTGCCCTAGCTCATTATATTACCTTTTGACTGTTAAATAATCATAACTAAACCATTAAGGTTAACTCTCAGAATAAAGAAAAAAAGGTATTTCAGGGCTCCCAGATAGGCTTAGAATGCACTAGATTCATCCATTGCTTTGAAAATTTTCCCGGGGGAGTATGCCACCGGACCCCCCTACTTATGTTATAATATATGCACGAACATACACAATATACATGTTCACGCTTATAACATAAAAAATACTATGGATTGGATACACCCGTCATATGCCGTACCTATTGCTGTATAATGTGTTGGGGGTACGTCATATTGTCCTTGTGAATGTGAACAACAGCTCATAATGCGTCTCCAAAGAGACTGAAAATCCTGATGGATTTAATGATATGCATTTACATGAGAACACTTCCAACCAGTGCCCCTGTGAAACAACGGCGTATATAAATAGTCCGAGACTGGCTTAAAAACATACAGGCATAGTGATTTTGCAAGCATTTTAAGTAGTCTTGCATACTTGCTTGAACTTAAACAAAATTAATGGTAGTTTAGGCAATGTTGTGTACAGTCCATTTAATAAAAAGTGAGACAAATCAAATTTGCCGTTTCCTAATAAAGTTGAATTCAAGCATTCGTGAGAATTACAAATACAGAGAGGACAAATCAATTTTAGCTATTTTCTCACTTTGATCCCGAAACGACTTTAACCCCAAAGCTATTTAGATGCTTGTTCATTTGATGTCCATGATATAATGAAAAGTATTCGTGAACATATGACTCACTTCATAAATAAACATATAAATCACATTAGATCATAGAATCACATGGGCTGTCGTAAAAGTTTTCGTAAACTGTCGCATGCACAAAATGGATATTTGAACAATGAAAATGAACATTTTCATGAAGCAAATGAGATATGATGAAGGTATATGAACCAACCAACACATCTATTATTTAAATAAGGAAATTAATTTCATATCATATGATATATGAAAGAAAAACAGAGTGGAAATGTCAATTTTTGCTATTTTTCTCGATTTGACCTTGAACTGACCTTGACCCCAGAAGGTCAATTATGTTTGTTCATTTGATGTCCATAATCAAATGAATAATATCCGTGCAAATGTGTAGTAATATATTCATGGACTTTTAATTATATTAGATCATAGAATACCAGGGGTTGTCGAAAGAATGCCTTCTCGACCTTCATGCATATGTATTAAATGGCTATTTTGACAAAGAAATGATTGTTTCATTAAACAAATATCTTATAATAAAAGAATATGAACTAATCAACACAGCTATCATTTTAATAAGCAACTTACATTCATACCAAAAGCTATACGAAGAAAAACAGAGTAGAAGTGTCCTTTTTTGCTTTTTTTTCGATTTGACCTTAAACTGACCTTGACCTTGACCCAACAAAGGTCAATCATGTTTGTCCATTTAATGTCCATAATCAAATGAATAATATTCATGCAAATATGTAGCAATATATACATGAACAATTTAATCATATTAGATAATAGAATACCAGGGGTGGTCGAAAGAATGCCTTCTCGGCCAGCATGCATATGTATGAAATGGCTATTTTGACAAAGGAATGACTATTTTCCTTAAACAAATGGCTTATAATGAAAGAATATGTACTTACCAACACAGATATTGTTAAAATAACGAAATTTGGTTCCAAACATATGCTATACGAAGAAAGAACTGAGGCGAAATATCAATTTTTAGCTATTTTTCTTACTTTGACCTTGAAATGACCTTGACCTTGACCTCAAACTGGTCAGTTTTGTATGTCCATTTGATGCATAACATCAATTGAATAATATCCACCCTCATATATGGCAATATATACATAAACAAAAAATTCACACCAGAATTAAGAAGGTCATGTGTATTGGTAAATTAGCTCGGAAGCAAGAGTTGTTGCCCCTGTTAAAAAAATCTGCACCACTTTCATATCTGGCATCCACCTTTTTCTGAAGCCTGAATGTATCTATTATTCGAAAATACTAATGGACTTTTTCTACCAGATGGGGTAAATAGATTTTGAATTTCTTGCACCAGCTCCTAGACTAATCATTTTAACAAGTAAGTTAAACAAAAAATGTAGAAGCTCACTGCGCAACATTGCAGTCAATCAGCACGTCTGAAACTCTTAATTTTGTTGGAAAGCAAATTAGATCCTGCTCTGGAAGTCATCTCAGTCTCTTAAATGTATGTAGTTTCATGAAAACAGTTAAAGCGGTTCTCTCCCAAAATCAAGTCCAATATATTTGTCAATCAGCCATCTTCGAGAATACTGTTACATTTCATTGCATAATAAATGGGTCTGAAATAAACGACAAGAAAAACATTATTATACGGTAACTGAAATGTGTGTTTTGTTTATAAATGCTCATCTCAGTTTAATGTAAGCAAAAGCTCCTATTCTAATTACATCTGAATGTTGCATTTATGATTTATACAAACATTTTCATTATTATTTATTTCATACCTTATCAAATTGACCAGTTTAAAATTTCTGGTACTAGTCTATGACTAGGCATTAAAGATTTCCTTCTGTCAGATCATCAACTTGATAGTCTCCATTTAATAGAAATCAATTCAGATTAATCTACTTACTCAGTGATCCAGTGGTTATTAATAACTAAATATCATAAGCAATGCCTAAAAGTTTAACAAACATGCCTTTAGACATGTGTTCTAGCAAGCTGAATGACCATTAAGTAATTTCTATAGTACCTTTGTTATCTGACGTTCAGTTGATCTGAAACACTCAGTATTAACTTCCAATTATTTGGACAACGATCACAGAAATAGTTACTTCTCCAAACTGCCAAGTATGAGCACTTGTTTTCACAGAAAAGATGTATCTGAAATGTTAAAATATAATATGGTTAGGCCAAAACAAATTATGTTGCGTTTCAGGTTACAGGCCAAAAAATTAAGGGTAGGTAGGTAGGTACTTTTAGGAGAAACATTTTATTTTCAAATACCATTTTAGTTTGTTAACACAAACTGTTTTCAATAAATACATAGGATTTTTATTGTTTTTAAGTTGTGACTTTCAATTTTGATTTAAATGTTTTAGGCTTGCAGCAAAATTATAGTGTAGGTAGGGAAACAGTAACCACAGCATCATCTTGGCCTTGTGAAGCTAACAATTTGTTTTTGTGACCACTGTAACTTATTAAAAGAGACATTGATCTAAAAGACAACAGGTGTTACTGTAACATTACCTTTGTTATTGTATACAAGTCAAAACAATTTCAGAAATAACATAGTTTTAAAAGCAGATGATGTTAACATCACACATTTGCTATAATGCACCTATATGGTTACTTAAAAAATATTTTTCTGTGATTTCCATTTACATGAAAGATCACAGCAGTCTTCATGAAAAACTTTTCGAAGTACTAGCCAGTCGGGCTACCAACATGGTAGAACTTACTAGCCCGAGGAGATATTTACTAGTCAGACCATTAAATTATTAAAATTATTTTAAATTTTCACTTGACTTTCGGACTAGTCACCTAGAGACAATTACTAGCCCGACCCAGTTTTTACTGCCTCGGGCTTCGGGCTAGTGGCCACATTAAAAGACTGTCACAGTATTTAAGTGATAAATGCAAATGAAGATGTCACTCCAAAAAGTACTCTTTTACAAACTCTTTTCCCGAAAAATCAACATAAGTCAGATGAGTCGCCTGACTCAGGTACTTCGCAAGTCATTGCAATAAACACACATACAAAGTTTGAACTCATTTGAACTTTGTACAACAAAGATATGATGTGGACAAGAAATGCTATAATAAAATCAATCACAGGGAAATGATCAAAAAATTCTGCAAGGTAGAGTCATTGTTCTAGAACACTTGAAAACTACAAGTAACAAAGTACCTATCACAAGCTCAGCAGTGATTCATTTTGGAGCTAGTCCCGAGTCCCTGACTCACAAAATCTGCTAGGGACTCATTGAATTTTGAAAATACTTTATTTTTACGTAGTGGGACTTGTTGCTTTTCTGAGGTCATTGGAAAAGGAGTCATAGTTTTCTTAACCAAAATGAAACACTGCCAGGCTGCAAGCTATTTTTATTAAATACAATTGTTAACGGTGTTTCCAAAAAAAACATGCTTCGCTGTTATGATTTGTAAGGTTTTACCCCAAAATGATACACAGCGTCACTTTCATTTCCTAGATTTTAAGTATGTTACAAAGCACCCATAGTGTGACATCATGAAACATAAATGTTTCTGCACTTTTTAAAAAAAAGAATCTGCTCTGGACTAAATATAATTTTCCCCAAAAAGAGGTTGGAAATCGCACAGAAGAGTTCATATAGAGTTTAGTTTTAGCAAGGAAAATCTCCTGCAGTTTAGTGAAATCTTCTGCATTTTAAGGAAATCTCCTGCATTTCCAATACCAATCTCACGCAAAGCAGCATCCTGCAAACAAAAGTAACACATATATGTCATAATAAATGTCACCTGTTCAGGCGACACAAAAACTTAAAAGCAATTTACCTGCATTTAAACAGTTTCATGTCCATTGCCATCCACACTTCTCAGTATGGTAGACATACAGTTTGATGAATCAGTTCTATGACATTATGTACCGGTAGTGTCAACACATTGATTCTGGAGTAAGCCAACTAACAATAGGGATTATATCTGTGAAGAAAAAAAATTAAATTAACAAAAGTAGCATCCCGGATATACAGGTATTGGCTTATAAATCAGCAAATGCCTACATCACTAGACATCAAAGCAGTATATTGTCTCTTTTAACTTCATTCAATATCTATAAAAATCAAAACTAACTAGAGCTATCACAGAAGTGATGAATCATACCCCCGCAGCACCGCCTTGACACAGGAATATTATTTAAAATTAAAGTCTAAACAACACATTTGATGGAAATCTGCTGCTATACAGATTGAAAAACACCATGATTGAAATTTCATGACTTTGTACTAAGCAATTTTAAAATCCAGTAAGAAATGACAAAGTCACAGAGCGGACACAATTTGCATGACTATATAACCTTTGACCTATAAGTGTGACCTTGACCTTTGAGATAGGGACCTGAGTCTTGCGCATGACACACCGTCTTGATGTGGTGAACATTTGTACCAAACAACTTTAAAATCCAGTTAGAAATGACAAAATAACAGAGCGGACATGATTTGCATGACTATATAACCTTTGACCTGTAAGTGTGACCTTGACCTTTGAGGTAGGGACCTGGGTCTTGCGCGTGACACACCGTCTTGACGTGGTGAACATTTGTACCAAGCAATTTTAAAATCCAGTAAGAAATGACAAAGTTACAGAGCGGACACGATTTGCATGACTATATAACCTTTGACCTCTAAGTGTGACCTTGACCTTTGAGATAGGGACCTTGGTCTTGCGCATGACACACCGTCTTGATGTGGTGAACATTTGTACCAACAAATTTTAAAATCCAGTAAGAAATGACAAAGTTACAGAGCGGACACGATTTGCATGACTATATAACCTTTGACCTCTAAGTGTGACCTTGACCTTTGAGATAGGGACCTGGGTCTTGCGCATGACACACCGTCTTGATGTGGTGAACATTTGTACCAAGCAATTTTAAAATTCAGTAAGAAATGACAAAGTTACAGAGCGGACCCGATGCTAACGTAACGACAGACCAACAGACCAACGTGGTGACTCCAGTATACCCCCTTCAAACTTTGTTTGCAGGGGTATAATAAAGACAGGTAATTTTTAATGAAGTAAAGAGTATATTGATCACCTATTTATACCATTTAATACCAGTATCTAATATTTCTGAATTCATTCTAAAATCTAAGTAAACTTAAAGTATCAGGAAGTCTGCATGTATTGTACCGTATATTATTAAAAGTGTAAAAAAATAACCACTAACTTTTTATTATTCAAACTTCTTATTTAACTAATTGGCAGGTATCTGACATTAGGGCAGTTTTAAAATCAATGAAAATAAAGGTGACTGTGAGTTACAAGGAATGAAGGTGCGCTACATATATCCAGCACTGACTGACCCTGGCAGTGCAGGGACAAATGAAATGTAAAAACCAGGCACCAGTCTCCGGCTATCCCCGCCTTATCTTGGTGGCTTGTGTTTCAATTGACTGGTGCAGCAGCATTAACTGCAATCATATCAGCAGCATTTGTTAGCCTGATCGACAAACAGTATGATACTCGGGTACCAGATTATGGGTCAGGGTTCGATACATCAGACTCAGTTTTATTAAGATATCTACAATCATGGCTGCAATGCTTGGCAATGGTGAACTCCCAGACTGGCCGTGTTCAGGTGTGGGGATGAGTCAGCTAGTCATTTTGCAACCATTAATTAATCTCTCCTGATCATAATTAAGCTTCACATGTATATAATAGCAATTTTCAAAATGTTTATTGGTTATTGAAAGTTAGAGACCTGCTCTACTTTTGATCATTTAATGCAACACAGACATTCGGGAAAGTGCTGAACCATTTTTTACAGTCCTGACCACCAAAATTTGAACTTTATTGGACAATATTTATATTTGCCGATCAACCCAAAAGTTTACCTCACGAACAGTTCAACTTATAACATTTATCGCAATAATCTATGGAGCCTGTAGTCGCTATGGTTTCTGTTACCTATTTTGACTTGAGATATGTCTTAATGATTAATATTTTTTTAGCGTTTTCAATGTAAATGCTTCTTCCCGTTAAAGTACAGGGCCCACTCTGGTAGTCTGGAGTGTCAACATACTTGTTGATATACATGTACAAGGTGAGCGTGAGGCAGGTAAACAAAGGTAATTGAAGGATAAAAACAGATAAAATTGTGACTGAGGTATGTCTAGTGGAGAGTGGCCACTCCAGCCTTGAAGCTGTTTAAGGTCAGGGACATGACAATGGCTTTCGATGACTGGATATATTAGGCAGGAAGAAGTCAGTGTCTGTCCTGCAATATAGCAAAAAGTGGAGGGCTGCTGAATGTAGGGGTGCTAACAGGGCAAAATTCAAAATTAGGAACATTATAAGTGGCCGAACATCTTTGCTAAATAAGGGGCCTTCTATGACATTATTTCCACATTTAACTCTGTTTTTATTAAAGGAAGCCCTTCTGAGCAGATTGAATTTATCATATCTTTGCTACTCCTTGAGATAGTTTCATCAAATAACTTTTATTTCGGTCAGGCGGCATTGCCTTTTCATAAATGATAAATCGGGATTAATCAGGAAAATTGACACACTGTGGATGGAAAAAGTTCAAGGATTTCAACAAAGTTGTGTGTAAATCTGTACATGAGTAGCAGTTCGACTTCATCTCTCATTCTCTTCTCTGTCATCTGGGTGGTGCTATTTGTTCGCCTTTAGTCCCCAGTGACATAGCCATGATAGGGGGCTGCTCGTCTGTCAGAACCACTTCCAACACTGTGATGTTGCTGGTGGTATGTGGATCCCTAGCCGGAGATGCATAATCAATAGCTGGCCTCACCAGCATCTTGAAGCAATGCACCTTTGTACTTGTAGGACAGCTGGTGATGTTTCTCCTGAGCAATGAGAGTTTGAGCGTACAGTATGAGGTAGTTGCAGTGGTTGGTAAAAGGTATGTGGGAGGGACATCAACAAAGTTGTATATAACCGGATACATATCATAGTAACCCATGCTTGAGCTCAGCGCTCCAGGCTGTAGTGGGGGCCATTAATTTAATTGCAGTTGGTCGAGCATGGAAGTGATGCTTCTGAAGTCTAAGAAGCCATGTGCTCAAAGACTCAAGCCTCCTGACATTTTGTCAGAGGTTGAACTGAATAGATCTACCGATTGTATGTAAAAAGACATGCACCGATAGAAAGGGGAGTAACTCTTGACCTGTCAACTTGACCATGCGTGATTTTGTAAATATCAACTTTTTTATCGTGTATTTTGAGCTTATTTTTCACTGAGATAATAATTTTAAAGCCAGCCAGTGGCAAACGTTCTATTCAGTTGCTTAATAACACATAGAAAACATTAAGTGCCCCGATAGAGCGAGAATCTACGCAACTTTGTGGTCGCGAAATTTATCGTAAAAATAACGGTGCGATTAAACGACTTTATAGATGCTAATTATCTTATACCTTCGGAATTGAATCTTCACAAGACTTCTGTCACATTTGCAGTCGACAAAGTCGTTCATTTAATCGGTTTCATTCCAAATTCAAGACCTGCAGCAGACGCACAATGAAAACAGACGCTGCGCGAGACTGAAGTACGGTGTCGTTGTTTGATTCTCCCATGCAGAAAGATCCGGTGTATCTACTAAACGCCGGTATCTGCCGTACCTGTTTTCAGAAACAAAAAAGTCCTGCCTGTGGTAAATTAACTGTCACCAACATAAAAAACTTTGTATGGGTATTTTATACCACTTCTGTTCTCCAGGTGGAGAATCTATTGTTCTTTAGATTCTTTAGGCATACTGTTACTACAGCATGTGTATACATACTGTATATATCATGGATCTAACTCAAATTTCCACATGAATTCCAAATGTATTTTTAACACTTAGATCTAGATCTACTTACATGTAGATCCATTTTATACACTCTATATTTTAGGTGGACTGTGAAACTAATACTTTAAATAAATTATAAACACCTCATATCTGATGGTATATACATTAATTGACACAAGATATAAGAGACACACGCTTATAGGGTATCGCAGATACAGAATCCCTCCATCTTTAGGTTTTATGCCAGGCATAGTAATTAACAAGGGAACAATACGAAGCTTGACCAGGTCTACAACTTCGACACTTCCCTTTACATGGTCAGTTCTCAACCATTGAGGTAAACAAGCGCCTACACAAAACTTGCCGCTACATGTTATTAGATATTTTACATCCTTTTGTTTGTTTATTCAGGTTTTTCATAATTATAAGACGGTTTATTCATTTAACCAGTTTTCATAGACTTTTACATAACCAGTACAGTCAGTACTAACTTACCCTTCCATATATGGGAACCATCATCTACTCCTCTATCAGCAACTTCTCCACATGTGGAGGAAAATTTACTTTTACAAAAAGGAATCGAATCCAGATTACCGGGTTTCAAAATTCAGCACATTGAGCATGACTCCAGCTTAAAACACAGGAGGACAACATTACTGGTACCATTCCTAGTATGATGCAGCCTCAGATGGAACCTGTGAGCTGCTATACTTAGGCACACACTCTTCTACTAAGATATTAAAACAGTTGATTTTTACCAGTTTTACTAAAATCATATTTTTTTATACTTTGCGAATAACCAAATTTCCTATGAAAAACATACGTTTTTTTCATCATGTAAAACGCATGAAAAATTATACATATGTTTTTCATATGAAAAACATGCGTAAACCATGCGTTTGACTAAACGTATGTTTTTCATACGTTACATGGTTTTCATACGTCAGTAAACGTATGAAAAACATACGGTTTTTGACGTATGTTTTTCATGCGTTGTGAAAAACGCATGAAAAACATGCGTTTCTCATATGAAAAACATATGGTGTAAGAAACGTATGGTAAACATGCGTGGAAGTTTTTCCTGTGTACAGTACAATAGTATATTTTTTGTTTTGTTTGTTTTTCAGGTTCAAGGCCGGAGCGGATCTGAACTTTGCGGACACCCTCCAAGATGTCACTGTTGTCACGGATGATTCACAATTGGTTCTGTCTATACAACGAGATATCGAGCCAACGCTAGGCATCGATACATACCACAGGTTCACTATGAGTGGACATAAACAAGTCGTAGCTTATAAAGTACCAAGTAATTTTGAAGACAAGTATATAGCTCTCTACGAAATTGCACGTGATGATGTTATCTTTGGTGAGGCTTTAAACAGTTTTTGGTCCTTATTTTATGGAATAATTGGGAATTCAGGCCCTGATCTCCCAAAACGTCTCAATCTCAGCAAGTTCTCATCTCAAATAATTCCATGACATTGTGTCTTTGTGTTAATTTCCATGGAAGGCTGGATTCAAAATTAGAAACAATGATAAAGAAATGTTATTCTGAGTTTATTGCAGTAAAATTTTAATAACTGACACTTCAGATTAATCTCTTATTCTGACTCTGACTTTTGCAAATCTCAATTTGAGTTGAGTTGAGATTTTTTAGCTCACCTGTGAGCTTCTGATATAACTCTACCTTCATTGTGTGTCTGTCAACAATTTGATTGTGTTGATACTAGAGGTCACAATTTTTGCCTTATATTTATGAAACTTTGTTACAATCATCTCAATAAAATCTAGGTCAAGTTTGTTAGCGGTTCATTTAAGGTAATAAACTAGGTCACTTGGTCAAATCATAGAAAAAACCTTGTGTAGTCACAAGCTGTCACATTTTTTGCCTAATCATAATGAAAATTGGTCTAAATTAATGATCTTTTCAATGTTCAATATTGCGTCATCTAGTTTAAAAAATCGGTCACTAGGTCAAATAATAGAAAAATTATTTGCAGGTTACACAAGAGCTCACAAATATGACCTAAGCTGAAATTATTGGTTATCAGACTCATTTTCAGGATTTGACTTATACATCAGTAGGACAGTTGTCCTGAACAATGTCATTGTTATTATGTGTTATAAATCAAACAATAACATATAGGCCAAATGTGTTGAATATTAGGACTCTTGCGGAATAAAAAATCTAACATAGTTGATGGGGAATCAGTTTTCTGATAAATAACAGTTAAATAAATTTAGGATTGGCAAAATGCGGAAATTAGTTTTCTTGAAAGTAAATAGGTTTACAATAGCAATCACATAAATAACTTGATATTCCGTAAGAAAACAAATAATGGAACACTGTTCTCCCCAACACGTGTGATAACAAATCTAAATCTGCGAAAACGGAACGTCGCCAGCTTAAATTTGTTATTTCTGACTCGGTACTATGGTGACGTGATAAAAAGAATCAGTCATGAGTTGTCTTCAAGATCAATGTTTCTTAAACACGACACAAAAACATAAGGCTAGCAAAATAACGATGTCTCTACTTGTTTCAGAAATGTTGATCTGCAAAGACAACTCATGACAGATTCTATAATGCCTGTTGCTGTCTTACCTTCCTATGTTATTTTGTAGATCGGCGGACGGAACTAGAATCATCGATGCCGTCTTCAATGTATGAGTCTTGTAATAGTGTGACTGTTGTTCGCCACATTCTACAATATTACTGTTACAATTGGAATTATCCGGAGTTGGTCAATGCCAATGACAAATGCATGTAAGTACGGTACAGTCGATCCATTTCAAATTGATATTGTGTATCTGTTTAGATCATGTAAGTACGGTACAGTCGATCCATTTCAAATTGATATTGTGTATCTGTTTAGATCATGTAAGTACGGTACAGTCGATCCATTTCAAATTGATATCGTGTATCTGTTTAGATCATGTAAGTACGGTACAGTTGATCCATTTCAAATTGATATCGTGTATCTGTTTAGATCATGTAAGTACGGTACAGTTGATCCATTTCAAATTGATATCGTGTATCTGTTTAGATCATGTAAGTACGGTACAGTTGATCCATTTCAAATTGATATCGTGTATCTGTTTAGATCATGTAAGTACGGTACAGTTGATCCATTTCAAATTGATATTGTGTATCTGTTTACATTGATGTAAGTACGGTACAGTTGGTCCATTTCAAATTGATATTGTATATCTGTTTACATTGATGTAAGTACGGTACAGTTGGTCCATTTCAAATTGATATTGTGTATCTGTTTACATTGAGGTTTGTCTGCCCTTAGTATCCTTCACAATTAGTTGATGCTTGTCTGCCCTTAGTATCCTTCACAATTAGTTGTTTGTCTGCCCTTAGTATCCTTCACAATTAGTTGCATGTTTGTCTGCTTTTAGTATCCTTCACAATTAGTTGTTTGTCTGCCCTTAGTATCCTTCACAATTAGTTGTTTGTCTGCCCTTAGTATCCTTCACAATTAGTTGCATGTTTGTCTGCCCTTAGTATCCTTCACAATTAGTTGTTTGTCTGCCCTTAGTATCCTTCACAATTAGTTGTTTATCTGCCCTTAGTATCCTTCACAATTAGTTGTTTGTCTGCCCTTAGTATCCTTCACAATTAGTTGCATGTTTGTCTGCCCTTAGTATCCTTCACAATTAGTTGCATTTCAATGAGATTTCTTATGAACATGTGATATCATGCTTTGGTACATATTGTCAATATAAATGCAGTCAATTCAACAGCAACACATTTTTTAATTGTATTACCAGCAACGTTTCGGAATTTTCCTTCTTCAGAGTTATAAATATTTTTAAACATATTGTCGAGAATTTTATGGTCGAATAATTTCTGTTCTTGAACTGAAGGCCAATGTAATGCTCTTAGGAAACTCATACAACACAACATCTGAGGTCTGTGAAAGCGTAACATCATTCTGTGTCTAGAGTGTCGTCTGAGCCATAAGGAAATAGTACAATTTTCTGAGGGAACTAAGATGTTCTGTATTGAGAGTTGGACTGTATAATCGTCACTATGAGATTGTTCTAGTAAAAGCAATTTAGAGACATACTCACTTGTGTAAAATCTTCTTAAAGGGCAATTCAAGTAAATATACAAATATTGGCAAGCTATGATGTAATAGTTCAATCAAATTATGTATACTGTAAAATCATTTAAATTTAATGGAATAAAATTTGGTGGTTTGGGTAAAACAGATAGTTTCAATGGTATGTTAATTTGTGGAATTAAGATTTCAGGTAAATACAAGTAGTGAAAATAAACCACCAATCACAGTTTAAACTAAAATACTGTTCAGATAATAAATACAAGTGTCAAAAGTATTGCTTGATGGGATTTGATTTCATCATTGAAGGTCAACCACAAAATCAACAAAATTTACGCCCCCCCCCCCCCCACCATAATAATGATTTTACAGTATCAAATATTATTTAAAAAATTATTTCAGAGCGCGGATAGGAAAGAGATTTTGCGTTTATTTTAAACTAATGGATATTGGATGAACTACAGAGCAACAATGATTTTACAGTATCAAATATTATTAAAAAATTATTTCAGGGCGGAGATAGGAAAGAGATTTTGCGTTTATTTTAAACTAATGGATATTGGATGAACTACAGAGCAACAATGATTTTACAGTATCAAATATTATTAAAAAATTATTTCAGGGCGGAGATAGGAATGAGATTTTGTGTTTTTTTTAAACTAATGGATATTGGATGCACTACGGAGCAAACATTTGACGTCTTTACCAACCCAGAGCTTAGACATGAACTGCTTTCACCAGAACCTTACTGTGGTATGTCTAACATTTGTTTTAATGTAAAATCACTCATTTTGTCAGCAGAAATTTTTGTGGATTTCTATAAAAAAATGTAATTTTCATGTCCCAACATCTGCCTGATGCAGAACAATGATAAAGTGATTTTCTTTTTCGTCTGTTCGGCTGCCTGTTCTATCCAAAAATGTTGACCAAAAACTTTCAAGTTGTTCAGTTTTTGAGACTCAAATGTATTTGAATTCAATATATTTAAGTTCATCAAGGCATATTGCTATCATACTTGACATACTATTATAAACATCTTACATTGTCTAAGCACTATCCATTTTATTACCATAACATTTCAACAGACAAATGGCCCCTGATGGACATAGCTAGACTTTTTGATGGACAAGGCCTCCATCAGGCCAAAAAAGTTTAATATTGAACTTAGCAATGGAACAATATTACATGGGTAAATGTTTGGAAAAGTGCCTTGAAAGTACATATCACTTGCTTAGAATGAGAAGGTTGTAAGTACAAAATCAATATTTTGATAAAACAAGAAAAAACTGTCTGAAATCTTTCCTTTTTACTTCAGGAAAAAAAAGCATTTACAAGTTCATTTTGGTCAACATGACAAGTTCCGATTTTCATTGAAATAGGCTCAAAACAGGATCATTATGATGCAGATTTTAAATATTTATCAGTCTTATAAGATTGTAAGTAGTATAGATGTACAACAATCGTCGAGGCTTGACCTGTATAGAGATAGAATACTAAGTCTTTACTAGTTACACCTTGAAAATTTTTGTAGATCTATTGTAATGATCTTCTCATTCTATGCCAGCGATATAATACCTTGAAAAGTCCTTGAATTTTGGTGTGAGAGTTTTGTATGATGGATGAGTTACTTACTTCATGTCCAGAGTTTTAGCGAGGTATATGATTTATATTATTAGAACTTGAGCTACCAGCGTGTTTTATAGTGGTATATGATTTATATTATTAGAACTTGAGCTACCAGTGTGTGTGCAGGATCTGATGATAAATCGTGTGATGGAGATATATGAAGCTTGTTTGAACGGAGCTGAGGAGATGTTATGGTTTGAAAACCTGAATAATATGCTAGCTCTTGATGGCTCTCCCTTAAAGTGCAAGTAAGTCAACACTCTAGTTAATCTTATTTAAAATAACCAGGAGGCCTATCCTGAATGTCTCTTCCACTGTGGTCCAACATATCTCCACACAGACCACCTCCTGGCAAGCTATCCTGAATGTCTCTTCCACTGTGGTCCAACATATCTCCACACAGACCACCTCCTGGCAAGCTATCCTGAATGTCTCTTCCACTGTGGTCCAACATATCTCCACACAGACCATCTCCTGGCAAGCTATCCTGAATGTCTCTTCCACTGTGGTCCAACATATCTCCACACAGACCACCTCCTGGCAAGCTATCCTGAATGTCTCTTCCACTGTGGTCCAACATATCTCCACACAGACCACCTCCTGGCAGACAAAACCTTCTTTATAACTACACCTTCAAAAATCAATATTCACCACACTAGCATATTTAACCTCTGCAGAGCAACAACCTCTAAACAATGGCCAATATATGTAGGTCCTAATGGATGTTACCCTTCATAGGTTGTGCTGAATGTTCAGTGTTTCTTTGCCTTTTTGAGTTGATTTAATTTGTATTTTATGTTCTCCCCTCCCCCAATCTTTGATTGAAGGGATATATTGCTTTGCTCATATCGGTCTATCGGTAGACCAAAATGATTTCCATTCAATATACCAAAATGGTTTCCAGTCAATAATTGAAGAATGCTTTGCTTTAGGACCTTCAAACTTTATATGGTGGTTGGAAAACAACAGTAGAGGACACCTGATTGATTATTATGTCAGTAGGTCAAGGTCACAGCAACCTTTACCTTTTTCCCCAACTTATTATAAGGCTACCATATGGAGGCATACAAACACCTCTCATATATTTCAGGATATATGAGTTAGCTGTACAGTGCTCCCTGAATATATTATCCCCAATGACGACAGAATGTGACGTAGTCGATCATTTCCATCCCGCCCTGATCAATGTCATGATGGTCCCATATGAATCTGGTGAAGACTCTATTCCACCCAACTCTCCGACGATCTACGAATCATGCTCAGGTTAGTATATATGTATGATCTAGAATGACTTCACGCCTTGCTAAACTAAAGTGCTATTGAGTGTTTTTATTCAGTTACCTCCTGTTCAATTAAATATAGTGAGTATGGATTACCTCCCATGAAAAAGCATAGCATCACAAACGAGCAATTACCTTGTAAACTTAGCAAACAGACTGTTACCACGGAAACCTAACAAATGCACTGTTACATTGGATACCTAACAAATGATTGGTTACCTTGGAATATCTAAAAAATGATCCGTTACCTTTAAAACATCACAAATGAGCTGTGACCATGGAAACCTAACAAATGCACAGTTACCTTGGAAATGTAACACATGTCACCTTATTTTTGCAGCTAACTTACAGATGTTAGATGAACAATCAGTTTGTCCCAATGAACTACTCTACGATGTGATGTTTTCCTGTGGTAAAGATGCCATGCAATCGGCGGAGGCATTCATCTACGATTGTCAGTAAGTGGTTTTATATCAATATGCTTTCATATTTTTCCTAATCAAGGAATATGCATGCATTTGAATAATGTTCAATCTAGGATCTTGCATGCTTTCAAATTTGGTCTAGTTTCATCCATGCTTTCATATTGTGTATATAATCAAGAATCAGACGAGTTCTCTTATTTTGTTCAATCAAAAATCAGACGAGTTCTCTTATTTTGCCCAATCAAGGATCAGGTGAGTTCTTATATTTTGCCCAATCAAGGATCAGCCGGGTTCCCTTAGTTTGCCCAATGAAGAATAAGGCGAGTTCTCTTATTTTGCCCAATCAAGAATCAGGCATGCTCTCTTATTTTGCCCTATCAAGAATCAGGCATGCTCTCTTATTTTGTACAATCAAGAATCAGGCATGCTCTCTTATTTTGCCAATCAAGAATCAGGCATGCTCTCTTATTTTGTACAATCAAGAATCAGGCATGCTCTCTTATTTTGCCAATCAAGAATCAGGCATGTTCTCTTATTTTGCCCTATCAAGAATCAGGCATGCTCTCTTATTTTGCCCTATCAAGAATCAGGCATGCTCTCTTATTTTGTACAATCAAGAATCAGGCATGCTCTCTTATTTTGCCAATCAAGAATCAGGCATGCTCTCTTATTTTGCCCTATCAAGAATCAGGCATGCTCTCTTATTTTGCCCAATCAAGAATCAGGCATGCTCTCTTATTTTGTCCAATCAAGAATCAGGCATGCTCTCTTATTTTGTCCAATAAAGAATCAGACAGGCTTTCTTATTTTGTCCAATTTAGAATCAGACATGCTCTCTTATTTTGCCCTATCAAGAATCCAGCATGCTATCTTATTTTGTCCAATCAAGAATCAGGCATGCTCTCATATTTTGTCCAATAAAGAATCAGACAGGCTTTCTTATTTTGTCCAATCAAGGATTATGCAAAAAAAAATTTCATATTTTGTATAACCCACGTCTAATCGTGGATTATGCATACTTCGATATTGTATCGGCTCGTTGGACATGCTTGCTGGGGTATTATGATCTGTTCACTTAAAACTGGTTTTGATATTTCAGACTGATAGAGACCTGCGCTTATAAAATAATTGAAAAGTATCCTGACTGTACGAATATAGAGACTTTAGCTTTCGGAGCACTATTGAACACAACAATAGTGGAAGCATTTGAAGGATACACAGGATTTAACAATGTGGCTGGTTGTGTTGGTGAGTTGTAACAAAGATACTTTGCAATTATTTTAATTAGATGGGAATAAAGTTCTTGGTTTTGGTAAAAAAGACCATTTCGATGGGACGTTAATTCATGGATTTTGCATTTCAAGTATAGGCTAAATACAAGGGTAAGAATTACTGTTTGACGGGCTTTGATTTCATGGTGGAAGGTGAATCACGAAATCCACAATATTAAATCCCCCACAAAAATTATGGATTTTACAGTGATTAGTTAACTTTTAGTGTGATAAAAGATTTGTTTGTTTAGTACGCTAGCTTGATCAAATATAAAAATACTATTTAGTATTGCTAAGTATGCCCAATTAATGATTATTCTCTTCATTCTTTTCAGGTGAACTATTATAGTGCGTTCAAAGAAAACACCATGTGTTAGAAGAAAATGTTTAAAACATCACTCCTAGGACACTTCCATATGATACTGCTGAAGCAAGAAATTTTTGTTGACATTTATGTATAATATTGTAAATATCTTATGTTTCATGCAATGCTAAAATGCATTGAAGGACAGAAACATTTTAACAAATCAAGTGTCAGCGAGTGGTTTGTTATTATTATACAATGTTGTTACTATGGGAACAAAGAGACTAAAAGTGCCTTCTTACACGGAGGTTGTGAAGAGTTAGTTACTATGTTAGTTATATATATATATATATATTCAACGGTTTTTTTTATGTTGTACATACATATTTACAAAAGTTATGCTGTGCATAACACAGGATTATGATGAATTTGTAAAGAATAAAACTATTATTCCCAATGACATATTATGAATTAGATATTTTATTTTGTTTTGATACTACAAAATTTAAAAGCAAAAACTTATTTTTCTAATTTTGTTCTGTCAAGCTAAAAAATCTTTTAATCTCATGTAGAAAGATGTTTATAAAAATTTGAAAAATATTTTGTATTTATCTTTATTTAACACCATTTTCATCAAAATATTAAATACCGTGTTTCCTCGTATTAGCGCTCCCCCTCTAATTAACGCCCCCCCCCCCGGCGATTTTTGAAAAAAAAATCTCACCTTCAATAATTGGTCCTACAGTATATATATATATATATATATATACGGTAATCCATTAAAGTTATAATCGACACAAATCCAAAATAACAAGCCAGTCATAATATGGTAGTCCATTCAAACAAACAATTAACTACCACCAAGTAATTATTTACCGGTATTTACAGCGTAGTCTACATGTTTATTAGCCATTTTTGCATACTATAGGCAAAAAAAACAAAGTAATTTTAAGAAGGGGAAGTTATTCGTACTGGTTAAGGTAATGGCTAAGTGCTGTTCTATACGGAACCATTCCGTGGGGGGGGCATTTATATGAGGTTCGACTGTGTATGGAATTATTTGTTCATAAGATGCATCGCCCCCATGAGTAATACGAGGTAATACGGTATATGTTTACATTTTTGTTTAGAAGTTTGTTACTTTATATTAACTATTTGACAAATATACATTCCATCTTTGTTATCTTAGATATAAAATGTTCTGTTCTGTTCTGTTCTGTTTACACAGCTTTGACTGATCGACTGATCGTATTTATAGTACATTTAACCTCTCAAAAGCAACAACCTTTCATAAAACACAAAATTTGGTTGTTATATAGAGGTTGTTTCTCTGGAGAGATAAACTTGTCTGTAAGACCGCGATCATGAATCAATGTTATAAAAAGTCTAGAACCATCCATTGGTTAGACCCTTCACTTACTAAGGAGTTAATACTGTGGTAGAATAGCTTTTATTGTTGCATATATGTAATTATTTATCAAGATATTTTTGCACTTGGCATTGGAATACTCATACTCACTACAATGTCTGTTTTACTGCTTAACATGATACTCAAAGTTTATATACTCAAGATTTTTATGTGTCTATTGTTGTTCCTTGGTGTTTATTTTTGTTTTCTATTCCTTAGTTTTATTATGATATGATTGTATAGTCCCAACCAATTAACCTGGCCCAAATCTCCCAAAACAACTAAACTAGAAATCTTGCTCAAATGGTAGAAATCTCAGCTCAATTTGTAGAAATCTCAGCTCAATTTGTAGAAATCTCGGCTCAAATTGAGATTTTGCTAAAATCGGAGTGTGAATTTTATATAAAGCTGAAGTTTTAAACTAATTAGTACTTACTACAATAAGATCAGAACAAGATTTTCTGTTTTGTAACGCCAGTTGCCAGTCCGGCCTCTCATGGTATTTACCTCAAAGACATGCAACACAAATTGAGTTGAGTTATAGCTCAAACTGAGATGCCTCAGGAGATCAGGGCCAGGTCCTCCTACCCTCGTTTTCCATAATTGGACTCACAAGTATTTCCTGATCTTGACCAATGAAATAGCATAATACTATGTTTGTATTTACAACAAGACTGTTACAATTACTGTTGATATTTTTGATACTATGCACGTTTTTGTATTATAATTTGGACCATCAGTATATTACTTATTACTGATTTTTTATACATTTACCGTACAGAAATCCTTTTTTGTTATAAACATGTTTGGTGAATTTGGCAGGCTTATCATAGGCAATTCAACATAACATTATTATTTTATTTACAATTCAGCTAGTATTGTGATACCTCTCATCACTCAGAATATTGTAAGAACCTTGACCTAGAGTGTTGATAAGCTCGTCTTTTGATGGGACCACATTTCTACAGAGTTATGGCCCCTTGTTTGAAAACCTGGATTTTATGCATCTTGTTTTTCGTACCTAGATCCATTATACACTATTAAAATATATCCTTTATAATATTCATGAGTTGTTTTATGTCTAGTATAGCTTGGTGAATTTAACATGAACCTGACCTTTTGATTAGCATAATTTAACCGTCAATATATTATCTGTATTCGTAACCTTGGTTATATGTTTTCATTGTCAGGGAGTATCACGAAGACGCTCGAGATGTAATACAAACACAAATTTGAAATACCGATGTTGCACAATTTGCTTGCAGTGATTGATATATTCAAAGCAAGAACCTTGTGATTATATATGATTTATGCATAAAGACCAGGTTCATCTCAAATTTGCCAAGCAATACATCGAACCCCACACAGAATTGTAATGAGGGGCTTATGGATTCAACTTGTTTGATAGTCAGCAGTCCTTCCTTTCAATCTTTTATAAATGAACAACATCCATATGCAAATGTGCATGATGGAAGGAATTTGCTGAGCGATGATTTTAGCGAGAGTCAAGACCCTATTTTGTTCACTACACAATATGTAGGTAAATATTCTCATGGAAGCAACTCATACCATTTTCAAGTTGGTAGAATTTCGTTCCAACTCGTACAGATGAACAACCAACTCGTAGTTAAGTTGTCCATGAAAGGAAGATCCTATGCTTGAGTGACTTTTGCCAGAGTTATGGCCCTTTGTTCTTCAGTTAAGTTCATAGTATATATTACGTTAGAATGAGAAGGTCATAAGTACAAAATCAATCTTTTGAGAAAAAAAAACAAAACTGTCTGACATTTACTCTTTACTTATGGAAAAACAAGTATAAGATGGTACCGGTAAGTAGTGGTTACGAGCTTCTCGTTCTAAGACAGCAATACTATTAAATCATTTAATTTCCTGGTTTTGGTAAAAACGACAATTTCGTTGAGACTTGAACTCGTGGATTTTGCATTTCAGATAATAAACAAGGATAAAAATTAATGTTCCTTGGGATAAAAGTTTGTGGTCGAGGTAAACCACGAAATTTAATCCCCCACGAAAATTAATGATTTTACAGTATATTGAAATAAACTCTCACCATTCCGCAACATTTCCTTCAAACATTTACTGATGAACAACATTGATACCCAAGTGTGCATGATTTTCACCAAAACCAGCCAGCATCATGTTGAGGTTGTAATGGACCATGTTGACCTAACTAGTCCAGCATTCTTGAATCTATTGACTGTTTGGTCAAGTTTGATGCCATTTCTCAAAAGTTTCTTCATTAAATATGATGATTGTTTCATATAACCAGTTTTCCTGGACTCCACTTGCCCTATCACCAGGAACCAGCAACCTGGGATCTTACCTAAATCACTGGGTTACAAATCAGCACACTACGCTACCCACACGTCCATGGTCACAGCACACTACCAACACGACCAATATGGCAATATAAGGGATCGGAGATCCTTAATTAATATTCTCAAATCAAATAAGATCAATATATAATACCACTTGTTCCGTACTATACCATAAGCCTTGTTGAAATGTATAGTGTGCTCAGGATAACATGATGTTTACATGCAAACATTGACCGGATAGGTCTACCATTGCAAATTAGTTGTTTAAATAAACACATACAATCAATTGTATAGTAGAATAACACTGATAAATCGAGCACGCTTGATTTTTCCACCTATATGGATTATTCTAATTTTTCCCACATCTTTTGTTATCCTGGGTGCTCTATACATACCAGCATTATGGACCTCTGTTTGTGTTATACCATACAGATTCATGAATTTGGATATCAAAACAACACAACTAATTCATCAGTTTTTTTGTTTACTTGCATCTTTTCAAGCTCTGCTGTTTTTTTCATATTATAAAAATATAAATAACAAACATTAAGGTTGGGTCGTTATCTAATACATAAAAGCATACTATAGCTTTAAACATGACACTAAACAGTACACACTCAACTATATGTCAAAAATTCAAATCCTATTTTTTCTCTCTTTTTTTTGTGTGCATGTCATAACTTTTCATATAAAAGAAAAGTCATATATTCCTTTATTATAAAAGGAATCGAAATGGGTTATTTTTCTAACTAATTTGACCTCTGACCTAAAATGTCAATGACCTTGATATAAAAATGAATGAGACTAAAAATGAGAATACGGTAAATGCAAGACAGGTAAAAAATTGCACAATACATTGTTGTAGTTGAATAGATAAATGATAACATATACTAAAGTCACTAAAGATTAATTGTTTAACAAAGTTAAAACACAATCCTATCTTGTTAAAAAAAAATAACTACGAATTTTAAAATGAAATTTTATATAAACGAAATGTTGCAGGGGTAGAATTTGTAATACAATAAATATCACTGGCAGTTAACATAAAACCTTCACAACAATAATACAGAACAATTAATGGATTTCTATGAATTTATGTGAATAAAATTGAAATAAAATTATAAATTCTATTAATAGCACATTGTGAATAAAAACATCAAGATCAATCAACAAAAATGCCCAAAACATAAAAATTTCCTAAATTTCTTCGTCAATGACAATGAGATATCGAGCGACATCTAGACTAGACACGATTGATATATTATTTCACAGAATACATGAGATTAATACAATTACATAGATACCATAATTTACAACATTTTCTGTCACAAAGTTATACGGAGGGGGAACAGTAAATAGAGGAATATTTCTACACGGAATGATAATGATGTGATGATAAATGTCTTGTTTCCAAGGTAACAATTAGGTCAAGGTCAACTTGTACGATGATCTGTCTTTTTGGCTGTCTTCTCTCGCACAGTTTGTTTCGTTTTGGCCATCTGAAAAAAATTGAAGAATATTCTGTTTTTATAAATTGTGCTCATTATACTAGCGTGGTGTATATTATAACATGCCAATTTTGAAGTACCCTTTGCCCGGGATTGACGATGGAAATGCAGGAAGCATTAATATTCAATAACATGTAGACGAATTTGCTAAATGCTCTAATAGTATAAGGTTTGATTAAAATAAATGAAGTTTATATAATTATTGCAGTGTTCCATTCTTTTACATATTTATCTTGGACATGCTGGAACATGATCATTTGGGTTGACATTATGAAAATGATCACACATAGTTGTTTAAATTTAATTGACTACTATTTGATTAAACACAAAAGATATGAGGAAATCGAACAAGGAAGGCAGCACTCAACTTAACCAGCTCAGAGAACAGAAAACAGTAACAACACAATACAAATACAGGGAGCAATGCCCACACATTACCCAACAACATTATTTAAAGCCCAAGTCCCCATGGTAAAAATGCAGGATGACCTAGTAACCTACTTTTTTAGTTCTTGGTGGTGGTTGTGGCATTTCCTCAATGAAAAACGTTGGCACCAATCCTCTAACACCATTAATCTGAAACATGAAACACACACATTTTATGTTTGTTCTTCCAACAAGTAATTCACAAAACAAACGAGTCTATAAACTCGTAGCATTCATATTTATTTGTTTTACAAATCAGTCCCTATAATATTTATATTGCATTATTTTTCTTTGACCTGACATATAAAGCAGTAATTTTCTTGTGAAAGTCTTTATTTTACTGCACTACATAAGGCGTTGATAAAAGACCATATATAAAACAGACCAAAAAGGTGAATTTGCCACAACCACTTAGTAACAGTGGTACAATACTATGTCAGTCACACAAATTTAATGTAGCTTAACTACAATGAATCAAGATAACGTCCAAACAAGAAGCAAAATGCATACATATTTTCTACCAAGGGCAATCAAACTCGACAATAGTCATCCATTCCAACATTCCTAACAGTATGCACAAACAGGCTTAGTAGGAATATATTCATGTTTTGAAGTTTCATTACAATTAGGCTTAGTCCAATGGTTAAAAAATCAAGTGCCATCATCCAGAGAGACGTTCAATGACATTCAGACGTCTTGCACAAAATCAATGTCTCCACTACTACCGGTAATATGTGGGAGGTATTATTTTAAAATTGCACACATGTAAAGCAACTTACCTCGCCGTAATAGAATCCGTCTCCTCGTTGTCTACCATATACTGTGATGATATCTCCAGCATTAAATGCTAACTCACAACTTGGATGATCATACGGTGAATTCTTGGTAGGATCATAATCATAAACTCCCATAAACTGAAATAGAAAATATATATAAGTAGACAGAAGATTTAACATGTCAAGTATAACCATTATTTGCCTGTCAGCTCTTTGCTGAATATGGCAGGCATGTATGCCTCCACCCGGATTTGAACCCAAGTAGCTGGTTCTGGCAGCAAACACACTAACCACTGAGCTAAGGAGGCCAACAGAAAAGCCTGACCAGAGCAGCCCCCTGTAAAGTGCAACAATCTCACTATTACAAAACAACTTTCCAAAGCTGATATTTATTCTTTAACCTCTAAATTAAATGGCTAATATCAATATAGTTGTTTATAAAGTGTGCTATGATTGGCTAACCCCTCAATGTTGTTTATAAAGTGTGCTGTGATTGGCTAACCCCTCAATGTTGTTTATAAAGTGTGCTGTGATTGGCTAACCCCTCAATGTTGTTTATAAAGTGTGCTGTGATTGGCTAACCCCTCAATGGTGTTTATAAAGTGTGCTGCGATTGGCTAACCCCTCCATGGTGTTTATAAAGTATGCTGTGATTGGCTAACCCCTCAATGTTGTTTATAAAGTGTGCTGTGATTGGCTAACCCCTCAATGGTGTTTATAAAGTATGCTGTGATTGGCTAACCCCTCAATGTTGTTTATAAAGTGTGCTGTGATTGGCTAACCCCTCCATGGTGTTTATAAAGTGTGCTGTGATTGGCTAACCCCTCCATGGTGTTTATAAAGTATGCTGTGATTGGCTAACCCCTCAATGTTGTTTATAAAGTGTGCTGTGATTGGCTAACCCCTCAATGGTGTTTATAAAGTATGCTGTGATTGGCTAACCCCTCAATGTTGTTTATAAAGTGTGCTGTGATTGGCTAACCCCTCAATGTTGTTTATAAAGTGTGCTGTGATTGGCTAACGCTTGTATTCTCTTACCGTTCTCTTTGATCCAGATTTATATTCATCCACATTAAGCACAGTTGCCATATCCATCTCTGACTCTGTGTCACTATTCTCATCACTGGTTACCTCTTCTACACCCTCGTACATGATCTCTGATAGTTCCGATGCTTGACCTTCTGCTCCAACAGTTTGTATACCAAATCTATGAGCCGTCTGTATGTTCACATTTTCTATGATTGCTTTAGAGGCCAGACGTCCACGTGGCTGCACAATTAATTTGTTGTTCTTATAAATCTGAAAATATTGGTACATTTACAATAAAATTATACCAACACACATAGTAAACAACACATTTGGCTACACTACTGGTATACTATTATATAACAAGAGGGCCATGATGGCTCTATATCGCTCACCTGATTATAAATGAAACCCTTCACAATTTTCAACCAGGCTAATAATTTGAACAATCTTGGTAGAAAACCACTAGATGATGCTACATACCAATTATCAAAGCTCTAGGCAATATAAGTTTTAGACAATGATATTTTATGTTTTTCCTGTATAAGTCTATGTAAAATGGTGACCCCCCAGGGTGGGACCAATTTTGATTTCCCTATATAACTCTATGTAAAACGGGCGGGCCAATTTTGACCCCAGGGACATAATTTGAACAATCTTTGTAGAGGACCTCTAGCTGATTATACATACCAAACATGAAAGCCCTGGACCAAGCGGCTTCGGAAGAGAAGTTTTTTAAGGTTTTCTCTATATATCTCTATATAAAAGGATTTTCAAGGCATTTTTCTGCAACGGTTACCAAAGTGAACAATTTTGCCAGACAGCACTAATTCCAGTGCTTTTCTAGGTTGAAAGTAGGTAAGTAAAGACTTTATTTAATGAGGCTACACATTTGGTTTTCGCAATCTTCCATGTGAGCCTCAACAAGCAAATTCAAGGACTGTTCAAGGCCCGTGCGAACCTAGATACACACTAGAGAAAGTGATGGACACCTACCCTGTAACCAGTGACTTTGACATCCTTGTTATAACCATTGTTATCTTGATGGACTGGTTGCCATGCCAACATCAGACTGTTGTTACCGATGATTTTCTCCACATGGAACTGATCGGGTGTATCAGGTGGTCCTATCCCTATAGAAACCTGTACTGTTCTATGTGAGGCTGGTATCCGATGCGCAGACCCGTTCAACAAACCTGAATAACATAAATACACAAGTCAATCATAAAATAACCAGACTAAAGTTCCTTTCCAGGAAAAGTTGGCAAAAGATAGAGGCAGTGGAGGTCCTTTGTTGCTGCCCTACATGCCAGAGTGCATAACCGACATTAAACAGTTACTGTTCCTTTCTATATTTTAAAACTACAAACAGCATCTATATGCTCCCCTGAAAATTTCAGTGAGTAAAATATCAAAAGCTTGATACAAAATATGATTGATACATACATGAATTTGTTTAGAAATGTCAATAGCAAAAGTTGTTTCTACCACTTATCTAACATCAATATAAACCTTTGAAAAGAATGCAATTTAACAATGTTAAATATGCAACCAAACAAAAATTGAACACTGATATTGACTGATATGAACCAGAAACTTACTCTTAAGTAAAATGAATGAATATAAGTGTAAGAAGGGCCCATTTGTTTTTTCAGGTTTATTCGCTGTGCTGTTTCACAAATTAAATCATTTCTATACTGTGGTAGATTCACCTAATTAATAGTTATAAAATTTTACAAGACTTAGTGCTTCTTTATTCAAACATGCATCTCAAAACATACAACACAACATAAAGTCAAGTAATATGTGATCGAAAATAAAATGTGATAGGAACAATGTGCAGAAATAAACCAGGTGAAGACATCATGGGGTCCATATATCTCCAGTCACATTAGAGTTGGATGTCTAATGATTGACCATTGGAGCCGAAACAAAATAATTTGTCAATATGATGCCTGTTAAACCGAAGTGTTGACTCAACATCCAATTCTAATGTGTCAAAGACTGGATATGGAATGGTGAACATGAACTGAACAGAATTTTATGATACAAATAAGTGCACAATTTGGGATCCTGTGAACATGAACTTAACAGAATCCTGAGACATATTTAAGTGCATAATTTGGGATCTTGAATAAAACCATAGAAAAACAAATATGAATTTGTGAAATGTGAATATACAATTATTGTTTGCTTACAACATTGATTTTTGCTTTATATAATACCTGACTTAGATTTTTCTTTTTTATCATCACTTTTAATTATGGTAGCCTTGGATTTTTTAGCATCAATTTTATCCAGCTTGGTAGAAGTTTGAGTTTCTGATTGGGTCGTTTTCACATTGTCAATATTTGAAATCTCTAGTAATAATTTATCCGATTCCGTGTCACCGTAAACACAGAATGGTACTGTATGAAGAGAAATGAAATATACAATAGATAGTTTCATCGAAAGTGATCTTACTAGAAATGTGTCCATGGGTACACCCATTGGGTACAAAGTAAAAGCAACAAAGGGACATAACTCAAGTAAAAATTGACGAAGCAAAAATTCAATCCTTTACAGTCACCCATTTATTAAGATTGTTAATCTGTGTAAGTTTGAAGAAATTCAACTCTACTGTTTGGGAGGAGTTCAACACACAAGATTTGCATTACATATTTCTCGTTTGGTATCAACATATGGACGGACGGACCAACGCTAAATGCCCTACACTTATAAATAAAAGGGGAGCGGCACAAAAAGTGAGCAGAACACATAAGACATGAGGTAAGCTCATCAAACATTACAAGCCTGTTCTTCCACAAACAATTGTGTCATACAAAGTTAATGTAACTTTCCCGAACATTAATCAGACATTAAGGGCAACAGTACATATGATTATGTAGTTGAAGATGAAAACTTTAATGAATGACTTACCATGTGTGTTAGGTTGATGGACACCATGCAAGCTGGTATATAACTGTGCAATCCTCTCAGGGCTAGCATTCAGGTGGTCTGGTACCCGGCGATGATGACCTCCAGCACTCCTGTGAGGTGACGATGCTTGTAAATAACTGAGGGGAACCAATCCAACTTGACCTCTAACCTCGCCTTCAACATATCCATTATCATGCATAGGTCCTGTCACTAGCACTATATCACCCTCCGTTAGGGAGAGTTCTAAACGGGGGTGACCACTCTGTGAGAATGTAACTGGGTCGTAGTCAGCAATGGCTACATATTGTGTAGTTCTGTAAGCAGTATCACCACTTAGGTCACCGTGTCGATGGCTTGGTGGGTGGGGCAAGTGTGGTGAATGCATACCAATGTTTCTTCCGTTATTCAATGCTGAAGCACGATGAGCGGGTGAAGAACTCGGGTGTTTACGATGATGACGAGGTACGTTCGTACTTCCATGGTACGAGTGTCGATGACTCGCGTTCCTTTGATGAATATCTGCCGATCTAGGTCTAGGTACACGTTGCTGACGGTGGTCATCTCGGAGTAGTTCAGTATCACTGACCACAGACATTCGGTCCATACTATCAATGGAAGACTGGGACGATGTTCGATGTAATAGATTATGATTGTGGTCAGACTTAGAGTCAAGACGACATAACTCATCCACCAGGGGGGATGACCTTGCACCAGATTTCAACCTCTTCAATTCCTGAACCAGTTTCTTGATTAATACATCCTGTAATGAAACAAACACAAAACTCTAAACATGTTCAAAGATATGTATACACAATGTAATATAAGACCCACATAGTACAGCTTAGAATCTTTTTAATGTTGTTTAAAATTCCAATGGTGAATTGCATATTCATTGTATATAAACATACTGAAAACTAGAACTGCCACAGAGTGACTGAGAATACCCCCACATACCGCTTTGTCACAGACTTAGGGCAAACCATGTCTATATGAAATTAATGTCACACGGTGGGCAACAATTTTACACAGACTCAAATTTCAAAAAATGATAATCAAATTTATTTGTATATATAAGCCCATTGTGTGTGTGTGGGGGGGGAGGGGGCTCAAGATAATTGTAATTGTCTGTCTATGATAATATCAAGGTAATACTATTCTGGTGTGATAATACATGTATACAGGAATACAAAGTTTTCCAATCTTAAATTTTCTCAATTATCAATTTAATTTAACTTTTTTCTGTATGTTAAAGGACCAAACCATTAAAGTTAACAAAGTTCCTTCATCATATGAACGTGATGTTTCAATCTTGAGTGTAACTTTATTACCGGTAAAAATCCAGTATGGTACAGAATTAAACACCCTGTTAACGAACGAGTATTTCAAATGTACCGAAAACAACATGGGCGCCGCAACTGCGCGATACAGGGTAAATTTCGATCGTCAGCGCCTCAACAACTGTCGGATATTGGTCAGAGAGAAACGATTGCAACCATCAGACCATTGTCTAAATGTCCAAAAGGACCGTTTGGTCCGACGATGATTCGCGATGTCTGTCAAGTTACATCAAATCCCATCATGCATAAAGAAGAATGATCCATACAAACTTCAATGTGACTTTTGATCTTCAACTGTGAACTTGACCTTTGAGAAAGGAAACTGGGGTTGCTTATGAAGTACTGAGCATTTGTGCCTAATTTTTTTCAAATCCCACAATAAATGACATAGTTGCACTCCAGGCTAGCTAAACAAGCTAAATTATGGCCATTTCTGACCTTACAACTCCAAGTGTGACCTTGACCTTTGACATATTGATGTGATTTATGCGCATGACACACCGCCTCGTGATGGTAAACAATTGTGCCAAGTTATATTTAAATCCCACAATAGATGACAAAGTTATTGTCCGGACAAGCTAAATTATGGCCATTTTTGACCTTTCAACTCCAAGTGTGACCTTGACCTTTGAAATATTGATGTGATTGTTGCGCATGACACACCGCCTCATGAAGGTGAACAATTGTGGCAAGTTATTTTAAAATCCTTCAATGTATGGGTAAGTTACAGCCTGGACAAACTTTTAAGACAGAACGACCGACCGACTGACCGACCGACAGACCGACGGACAAAGTGACTCCTATATAGCCCCCTCTACCTTTGGTAGTGGGGGTATAAAAACTGTGAAAGCTTTCCATTCTATGAATATATCACACAAGATCATGAATTTACTCAAGGCATTAGTTTGTAATGGGGATAGATATTATGAAACACCCTGTACATACAAGGCTAATACAACAATTACTACCATATAGCGCTTAGACAATCAAAGGTCCCAACAGAAATGGCGGCAAGGCTTAGCCACACCGTAAGGTCAAACATAGAACAAAACAATACATACCCAATCTTAGAGATTGCAAGTTATTTGAATAGTCTGAATGAAAATATATTTAAACATTTAAAAGCAAATGTTCAATAGAAACGTTTTACCTTTTCATTACACAGACTGGTTAGTTGAACAATTCTGGCCCTTAATGGGGCTGTGGTAACCGACTGTGCCTTCTTACTATCATCCGTCTGCAAGTAATATAAGGGAGTTCATAAAATATGTGGAATGAAGCAAATGATGGAATATTCTACCAATTCCATGTGGTTACTATGTAACAAAATCATACCACAGGTAACAGTGTATCATTGATAATGAAAAAAAAATATTTTGTAAAAAAAATTATTTCAAAAATTTTCTTTTTCTTCGTTGTAGTCTCTATCAATGATACAGTTGCCTGTGAGTGATACTTGCATGAAGTTGCATCAGTATAATAGTCTGGTTCTCTTACCTTCAAGCATAATTTCGCTGGCCTAGAATGAGAAGGTTGTAAGAAAGCAGTCAATATTTTGAGAAAACAAAAACTGTCTGAAATTTACTCTACTAACAGTAAAACAAGCTCGGTTTTAACATGACAGGTTCTGATATTCATGAAAATAAACTAGTAAGAAATGCCTTGTGATGCTGATTTTTAATAGGTTGAGTCTTATTCTAAGCCAGTGAATTATATCAGCTGGGGGTGATTTCAAAAATTTCAAACAATGTGAACACATTACAATATTTGATCATCTAAAACTAAACATAATGCTCTAATTGTAAAAGTATAAGCAATATATTTAAACTACGACACAAGCAAGATATGACACTGCTAAGCATAATGTTATTTTAAGCAAATATTTAAGAACACTAAAATGAGAAAGATATAATAATTATGTATGAAAGAGTCAAATGTGATTAAAGTATGATATTAGATTTCAAATTATTGCAATGATTAGAACGACAGCGATGGCACAATCCTTCATGATAACAATTTCTGTGGTCACACAATTTGAGTGATATTAAGACTACCCTGCTGATACTATGGAAGAGAACCATGATGAATAGCAAAGAGAGAATGAGATATGCACTCTTGATTTAATTACTACGCTACCAAACTTGTGCCTATACTTTATTTCGCAATACAGCACAGCTACAAATTCATTATTTCTTAAACAAAGAGATGAGAGGGGAGATAAATCATGATGGAGGTCAGGACACAATAAGGATGATAATGGTTAAAAGAACACAATGCTTGACACCACAGGTAACTGTATCATTGAAAACGGAAAAAAAAAGTTAATTTTTCTTTATAAATTTTCAAAAAAAATTTCAACAATACAGTTACCTGCGCTTGACACGGTTAAAAACAACAATTACATGATTGTGAAAGAAATAAATGATGACATGTAAGAAATATAGCAGTGATGAACAATATCAATAAATGATGCAAACCATTTATATATACATGTATGTTCAGTGAATTATGATAAACTGACAATAAACCTTTATAAAGAACTGAAATAAAAATATATGTAAGGTTAGCAAAACACTCCAAACAGGGAAATGTTGGCAGTGACATGAGTAGGAAAAAATTAAGTAACTGTTCAAAGTAGTATACTGTAAAATCATTTATTAATTATTTCAATGGGACAAAATTTCGTGATTTTGGTTAAAAAACCATTTCAATGGGACATTAATTTGTGGATTTTGCATTTCAGGTGATAAACCCAAGGTTTAAAATTAGTGATTAATGGGATTTTTATTTTTTGTTAAAAGGTGAACCACGAAATCCATGAAATTTAATCCCCCACAAAAATTAATTATTTTACAGTATCCATGACCATGTGGTGTTGATCTGGATCAATCGTCAGGATTTTCATATAGCCTCAGTCTGTAGATGGCATGTAGTTATATCACAACTTTCGAATAATCTAACACAAATAATTACAGAGAATCTAGCAATGGATTATTAAATGGAATTCTAGAATGACCAACTTTGTCCCTGTTTTGGAGTGAATAAAAATCTTACAATATCTATGTTAGTATATATAATACAAAATAAATGTACATCAAAAACCAAAGTTTACATCAACAAGAAATAGATAAATACGGTGCTTCACTACCACCATTTTGAGAAAAATATTTGACAACACGTAAAAAAAACATTTAAGGTCTAGAAAATACTGCTAAAAAAGAATAAGGATATTTAAATTAGGTGTATATTATGAGAAAATGAAATTATTATATTATAAAAATTATAATAAGATTCGATATCAATAAATTTGAATAATTATATTATTACATAATGTTAGTTTGCCTTGCGTATTCTAAAGCATAGCTAGGTACTATTGTGTTAACAAAAATTAATAATGACTGAATGTAATAAAAAATATGCCAATTTATTTTAAAATAAAATATGAATCAAATACCAGAAGCAATAAAATCTTTCATGAAATCCCGTAAAAATGCAATCAAAAACAAAAAGATCACCAGAGCTGATAACCGTGAGTGAAACATTTCATAAATGGTGAAAAAACAAAAACCGAAAAAAAAAAAAATGCTGCAAAAAACCATAATGGTGCACGAACCACAACATAGAGAGTGCCTGCAATGTCTATAAATAGACTTGCCCGTTTTTGTGTGTCAATGTTTGACGATGATGGTGCACTATGTGGCGACAGAGATTGTTGACGAAGTTTGTAGTTGTCCCGATCTTTATTTGACATCATCTTTCGTACTTCAAAAAGTTCCTCGGTCAGAGATTCCACTTTTTTCATCTATATAATATCATTTACTCACAATTAAATAAAATGGTATGTTTGAAATAAATAATTTGCGTGATAGTATTACTAATATATTGGACTATTTTCTCGATGCATCAGTCGCATATAAATTATACATTAAAAATTGTGATGATTTTTTATATTTTGAAAAATATTTGACCTTCAATGTTTGTAAGATCTTATTAACAATTTTAGTACCTATAAAATGTAATGGTATAACAAAAACAGCAAAGCATGAATCATGATAATCAAATAGTGACCTGATGTGGTGACTTAACATGCTTCGGCAAACTTGATATAAGGCTAACTTAACTATTTGATACATGAATGTCTGCTGTGATTTTGCCACTTATGAAATGATTAATGAAATTTACTGTTCCTATTTGAACTACAGGTATTACGGACACCAGTTTCAGACGGTTGTATATAATGTCACAGACCTGGCTCATTTGTGTAAAACTCATTTAGTACAAAAATATACATTTTAAAATTCCATTAACAACATAGAAATCAATCTACCCTTTCATTTAATAATTCAGTAATGACTTCAACATTCTTCTCCAAAGATGACTTTTCTATTTCCACTTTCTCGTGGTCATTGATCTGGTTCCGTAAATCAATCAGCTGCTCCTCTAGGGCCTTCTTCTCCTTACTGACCCCTTCCATGACCTCTAATTGACCTTCAAGTAGTTTGACCTTGGACTTCAATCCAGTGACCTCAATGTCAAGGTCATCCCTTTCCTTAGCAACCACCTCATGATCTTGACGAACACGTTCCAGTTTGGCGTAGGCTTCCACTAGTTTTATGAACTTTTATCATGGAAAAAGTTTTAGAAAGCTACAGAAAATGTCTGTATAACCTCAACATGGTACACAACAAATGTGAAATGATGGGACATACAATATAAAATGTTGCTAAAATACATCAAACATTATGACTGTAACAGTTGTGCTGTAGATAAATAAACATACAAGTCACATTACAAATCAGACAATGTGAGACGGTTTGAACATTTTGTAAAAAGTGGAGAAAAAAATGATTTATTTAGCTGATTATGTCTGAATGACAAAAATGTAATAAATGACAGTCCATGCACGGATCAAGCACTAGCCAGTTTGTTCTCAGGAAGGAAAGAAAACAACTATCTCTCAGGGTGGTCCAACCAGCTAGTGTTCTTAGAGGGGTGTCCTGATCAGATGGAACCCAGTCAAACTAGTATAAAGATACCTAGTAAGATGACCACATTTTTGTCCAAATTTGGGGTGATCTAAACCTCTGGATCCATGCATGGTGCCAACAATGTTGAAACAAATGCCAAGATAATAAAATATCCAAATATGGCATACCTGGAAAATATGCTGAGACAATAAAATATCCAAATATGGTGTACCTGGAAAATATGCTGAGACAATAAAATATCCAAATAAGGCGAACCTGGAAAATATGCCTAGACAATAAAATGTTATAATATCCCGTACCTGTCCTTTCAATGTATTATAGTCATCTTTAAGATCCTTGAGATGTTTATCAGCAAGTTGTAGTTCATTAACTTCTACTTCCAGACCACGTAGTGAATCTAGAGCGTTAGATCTCATTGCTTCTATAGATCTACATTCCTCCTGCCATTGTCGTAGTTCACGCATTAAACTATCTACCTCATTTCTCTGTAATACAAGCGTTTTTATATAAGTTGGACATGTTACCATGGTAACAAGAAGCAGTCATAGACAGTCAAATCCTCCATGGAAGAGAAGATAATCAACAAAGGTCCATTACTCACACAAAATTGTGGAATCACAAAATTCTGACAATATATGCTGTAGCTCCACATAGTAGTTATTCCAATTTCTGTGAAAGTTTCATCAAAATCCCTAAAGAAATGCAGAAGTTGCACACAGAGACTCTGACAGACAGAATGATGTCTACCATTACCATATCCCCTTCTACTTCGGCAGGGGATGGTAACTACTATAAAATGTACACACTTCACTAAAATACTTTTTATTAAAGCATAGTATACAGCAACTCCAGCATTTCAGCACATTAATCTTATTTATAATACAGAAACTATAAGTAGGCCTACCATATAGACTAAGTAAAGATTAGAACTTATGTTCAAACAACCTTTATTTCAGTTAATTGTGATTCAATTTAGGCATTTATTTTAAAACTTTCAGGATAAAAATGAAGCAATTTCAGTATTAAGATGTATCATAAATAACCATTTTTTATATTAAAACATCTATGTGTGATTTAGTAATACTAAATGTATTTGTAAAGTCTTGTTTGTAAAACAGTCTAAATGACACGAACAACGTGCTTTAAAATAGTTACCTTAGCATTAAGTTCCCTGTCTTTCTTAGCGAGTTCTGTGTTGAGAGCTGCTGGGTCTAGAGTATGATCATCTGGACGGAGACCACCGGACTCTAGACTGGTTGTCACTCTCTCTACCTCTGTCTCTAACTTAGCGATCAGTTCTTTCTCTGGTGTAGTATCCTGTCAAATATGTGCAAGTTATTTTGTATATTGATATTTTGTAGAAGACCGATGTATATTTAAAATCAGCATCACAAGGCACTTTTTATGAGCCTTATGTAATTTTCATGAAAATCAGTCAATATGTTGGCCAAACTGAAGTTTTACCATACATAAAAATTAATTTTCGAACTTTTTTCTTGTTTTTTCAAAATATCATAATCAATTTTGTTCTTACAGCGTTCTCATTCTATGCCAACAATATAAACCCTACTTCATGGAGTCTATATTATAGTATATATATGTATATATGTTTACTCTCTCTAGCTCTGTCAAGTTTTTAAACCTGTCAGTCTTTAATATAATTGGTAAAATGAGTAAATATTCCATTTCATCAACAGTGTGGTGAAAATTATCAATGAAAATAGGAGTAACTCCACTTTAAAAGGAGTACTTGGCAAGTATGGATAAGTTATTGTAAGTTGTACCTTCTGATGTAGTAAGGATTGTGTAAATTTGAGGAATGCCTCCAACATGGCATATAATCTTGTCTTTTCTTCTAATTCTTTCTCTAGCTTGTTAATCTAAAAACAATCAAATCCATATTTGAAATCTAGCTTCATAATACAAATTTCTTGTAAATAAAGTATAAAGTACAAAAATAAAGTATAAAGTACAATTGAAAACATTCAATTTTATTTATTTATTTAATTAATACAAGGGTAAAAATTATTAGTTGATGGGATTTGATTTCGTGGTTAAATGTGAAACAAGAAATCCACAAAATTTAATCCTCCATGCAAAAGTAATGATTTTACAGTAAATTGAAGTTGTACACAAAATAAAATGTAAAAGAGGTATGATATACGTATAACCAGTTTACACAGCAATGGTATACTTCCTTACCCCCATTACGACCTCTGAATAGAATGTCTGTACCGAGCAATATATCATCCAAACTGATTCAGATTCGTTGCAACAATAATTATTGGTTTCATGATCAATGTATAAAATAGATTAAGTTTAATCTTAGAGTGAGTAATTCTCAATAAAATAAATCTTATTTGAGTTGAGCAAAAAATGATGCAAAATGACATTGAGATGTGTGAAAAATGAAATGATCATGTGACTAACAAACAAACAAATCAACAACTCAACCTAACAATAAACCAACAAAGAACAGACTCAGATATGTTGAACATTTTAACATTGCTGTAAATGAACATATATAAACAATACAATACCAACAAACTGTGAAATGTACATGACACTATGTGAATGATAATTATTTAAGAATGTGAATGATAATCAAATGTGAATGACAATATGGATTGAATGTGAGTTATATATACAACATGAATGCAACTCATTCTGATCACCTCGGTTTTTATCCAATGGAAAATACCTCTGACATAACAAGGCGACATTTTGAACTACTTTCAGTCACATGATTCGAAAATTGCAGCTCCCCCAGTTACATTTATACAACATGTACATGTACATACGGCAACAAATATGTTAAAGTTCAAACTTGAGAAAGAGAACGACAGCTGCTAAATACTAGAATTGAATACAATTATAATTGTATAAACTAGGAAAGAACGCTACGAAATAAAAGTTCGCAAAACGTCACGTTTACATTGACGCCAAATAAACTGCTTATATTAAGTATCCTGTAGTCTTGGATAAAATCAGAGACCACTTTCTCATATGAAGCAGATCGAGAGCTTAGCATACAACTATGGTATGTGCATCTATAAATTGATGTAGTTACCATGGTTTTGCACCTAGTCCTTGAGATGCTCTATATAGAAATAGAGTTAAAATGCGGACATTGAATACATTCCAAGTCTGAGTGAATTACAACAACAACAACAATATGAGATAACAAGTGAACATGAACGTATAATACCTCACCTTCATTTTACGTCTATATGCTGGACGTGTTCTTAATTGATGCTAATTGATTGGTGACAAAATGATAATTTAATACATATAAACATGAATGAGCATGAAGAATGGACCATGAAACAGATGAAAGTATGTCAAATGAACAGATTTCAAAACTTGTATACAGCTAAAATGCACTTCAAATAACAATGTCAAACCAATACGTTTTAAACTCTTTCAGTAATCCACAAGAAACCAGCAGCTTCTTCACATGTCAAGGAAAATTTGACATTGTTGACAGTTTCATTAAATGATAAGACCTGCTACAATCTGGGATCAGGCAACAAATCAATCCAGCACACTAACCACTGGACCCTTGCCACAGCTAACACCGTATTCATGAATTAAATTCAAAAATGATTGTTGATCACACCAGTACAATGATAGGACATGAAAGGAGGAACTTAGAAATCTTGGGTTTAAATCAAATATTGTATGCAGAACTATCACTTACCTCGTCTTTAATATGTTTGTTATCTTTCTCTGCTAGTTCCAGTTTTCTGTTACTTTCATGAACTCTTGCTTTCCATGATGTTAAATCGAGTTCACTGTTGAATTCACGTGCTGAGTCTGATTCACGTGCCTGCGAACAAATTAACATGAAATCAGCTATGAATGACAAATATTTCAACACAACATATTTTTAAGGAAACCTTCTCTGCAGTGAATTTCAAATATTGAAGTTGTGACATCATGGACAATGATGAGTACTGCCTGATACAGTAATCTAACCTACACAGTCTTGTGAAGTTTCGTTGACAATAGAGAAATACTGAAGATAGACTTAGTTAATGAATAGACCAACTGATGAACAGACAAAAGCAATAACTGACTGATGGTCAGACAAAAGCAATAACTAACTGATGGTCAGACAACAGCAATAACTGACTGATGGTCAGACAAAAGCAATAACTAACTGATGGTCAGACAAAAGCAATAACTAACTGATGGTCAGACAAAAGCATGACTCATACATAGCCCCTATGTCCATGATTAGAAACTTTATATTTGGGGGTATTATAAACGTGCTAAATATATCATACATGAAGGTACACTATCTTACCGAAAGTTGTTTTTCTATGTGAGCTATTCTCTCTCTAAGGGTCAGAGCACTGGTTGCTAGGGATACGGACGCCGTACCCCTCCCACTATCAGCCATACTCTCAGTAATACTAGGGGCTGACATATGGGTCATCAGAGAGGCTTGACCCGATCTACGTAATAATACCTGAAATAGTAAGGTCACTAGAGAATAAATTCAAGTTCACACTGATTAGCAGCCAACATTAGCAGCTCCAAAAGGGTGTTGATCTTCAGAGGTTCGTCACTGTATTGTATTTTATAAACAGCAAAATCAGTATGTGACAGCCAATTTACATGTTCAACACCATATCTTGATGTTTGCTGCAAACCCACCAGGAGCAAGGAGACTAAAACAAAGGTTTCCTAAGTTAAGGTAGCCCAATGATCCTGGGAAGTCAAAATGCTGAAAGCGGCCTTCGAAAATTGGTAGCTTAATTCAACTAATATGGAAGGTGAGAACTATTACCTCTTTATTTTGGTCGGATATTTCATCCAGGCTGTCCTGAGCTGAACTCTGTAAATACAGAGAGTCGCCGAAACCATCCATACCCTTCATCTGTCCCAGTCTAGGTGGTCCAGACTGGGGCAATGATGGTACCTGGGAATTTGGTAATCTTTGCTGTTGAATATTCGGAGATATTCTGTTACCATAGCGACCTGAATCCGTGTCATTCTGATAATTTTGTACACTTTCACTTTCTGATTGTAGAGCTAATCCAAGCTCTAACACTTCGTTTTTACCATGGGACCGTTGTTTTGTGTAATTATCGGATTTGTCGTTAGCGTACATACTCGTCGCTTTACCGACACTTATCCACTGTTCGTCTCCTCTGCCTGCCGCAGCAGCTTCCATACGTGTTTCTATCTCCTTCCAGTGATCATCTTCCATCTCGGAAGGTCTGGGACTGGGGCCCTCTAAACTCCTCATTAAGTCTTGGATCATGTGATCACGAGACATACCTTGTCCTTGAGGACGAGATAAATGAGTGTTGGCTGTGGTAGCCTGAAATCATACAACAGGTATGTGAACAGTCATTTAGAATAACTTTCCCTGAGGAACAAAAGATTAATGTGATAGTTGTTCTACAAAAGCTTAAAGGGCATGGTCGAAGAGCTGCACCTTTGGTCAAGTGCCCAGCTGTTAGAATTTGATGCCCGGTAGTAATCCTTCCATGAAAATTGAAATTCTGTTTTTCCTCCAAATGTAAAAAAAATCTGCTGTTTCCTTGTTGAGGACATGTATGTTAGTATGGGTAAGGATACAGTCCAAGAGCCTGTTGCATAACCAAGGCACTATTGAGCGCTTTTTTGGTAGCGCTTAATTACATCTATACAAGGACATGCTACCAGGGACCAGTGTTTGCTGATAGCATGCAGTTTCTCAGCACTTGGCTAGGTGAGGGCTTCTGAGCGTTTTCTCATTCAACAGATTGCTTTGGTAGCGGTTTTTCTGGGCAACAGTCTGCAAGCCTCGAGCCCTTGCGATAGCATAATTTTTTTTCACTTTGTCAGCTACACAGTGCTGTTTTGAAGCAAGCTGTTAATTAGCATAGTGCTAATGAGTGCTCAACGATTAACAGGCTCCAGGAAAACTGGTAAGGTAAATCAGCGGATATATATATAACAGAAAAAATTATAAGTTATAAGTTCATAAATTGGGCAATACAGAGTATTCACTGAGTGGTGATATTCTTGTAATGTTGTATAATGTATATTATTGTTTACCTTTGACATTGTTTCCTGGACTAGTTCACCTTCAAGGTGACCCACAAGGTCATTGATCAATGTTTCTCTTCTAGGTGATGGACTACTACCTTGTTGTGTCACTGAAATTATATACAATACATCATTACTTTAGTACAAAACTTTGAGAGCACTTTCCCACTTTCTATCACTTTCAATAAATTGACTGGACATTCTATTGTAGAGAACAATCCACCCAATTATTAAGAGTCTAACGTTTTGTTGAAACTTTGACCTATTGACCTCAAAATCAATAGGGGTCATCAACTATTGCAGAGCAACTTCAATGTGAAGTTTGAGATCCTACTGTCGAGAGTGATCTTAAGACATTGAGCTGAATCTGTTTGTACACATATTATTCTAACTAGCAGTCATAAAGTCCAACTGATGTGATTCGGCAATAAATTCACTAATCAAAGATGCAACATAAAAATGGAAAGTGAATTTTCATCTGGTGAAATATATGGTACAGTTCAACCTCTCAAGAGCAGTCCTCTGTAGAGCAACAACCTCTCTACAACAACTCCATCATCATTTCTCTATGCTAATAGTTACCATAAATTTAACCTCTGTTGAGAAACAACCTCTACAAGACAGCCAATGTTACCAGTTCCCAACAGGTGTTGCTCTACAGAGGTTTTATTATATTTACAAACAAACCTGGATGACAGGTTTATTGATCTAAATATTTGAAAACTGTATCATAATTTATCCAACTTCGACTCCAACATACAATATCTTTATTGATTATTGATACATACAAATCAAATAAGGCCATGGTATTTTGTAGTGTGCTGTATATCTAAAGGTGAGATATTCTGTCCATCAATTATTCATGTACTTGATTCATTATCCAACAACATGATACTTGTTTGGACCATATGTCACAATAATGATCAGTAAGAACATGTTCTCGTAGAATAGCACCGAGTCAGATTTGAATTTTAAAGGTTAAATTTTGGCGGCATTCAGAACAAATATTTATTAAGAATTTAACAATGTGAACGCAGGACTTTAACCGATGGGAATTTGACACGCTGAAGGACTCAGTGTCCCTATTTCATATCCCTGTGTTGGGGAATTTGATTGCAGCAAATAACAGACATTTCTTTAAGGATGTGCCATTTCAAACGCCTCTCCCACTGTAGGAAATTAAGACAACATGTTTGGCTCTATAGAGTCCAAAAAGAACAATACTGCATTCAGTAAATGCTTATGCTCTGGTGGTAGCCTTGTCTGTAATAACTAGGTAAGTCAATCAACTTGAAAATTTATAATAAATTGCCTAAGGAACGGACAGGTGAACCACTTTATGCCTCCTAAATAGAAAGTCTAATTCGCCTTGGTTCCCCTGGAGGGAAAGTATTAATCAGTGCATAAACATCACAATATCATGAGTGCTTTATTACTGAAGATAATTCAGACAAAGGTAAGAGAAATGTACTCACAATGAGGCCCCTGTGTATTCCACTGCCCAGCACTGGGGTTCTGTAACAACTGTGGAGAATATAACACATTTAATACACACTTTATATCATTACATAACTATATATGGATCATACACCCAACAGCAGCTGCCACCATTAGACAAATGTTACCAGATGACAATTAAATATTTCATTAATATAACATACACACCTTTAATATAACAATTGCATTTAAATGGTACCAATTCAGAAATAGAATCACATATACTTAATGGTACCGCAGTTAAACAGTGACACTTGCTCACTGTCGGACAAACAACAAAATATTTCATAAATAAAACCCACACTCCTTAAATTTTACACAGCAATAATTAAACTATTTCATTTAAATGTCCAATAATACCAAACAAGTAAAACAGTAGTCACACCTATATGTTCATGTAATAGTCAAATAACTTGTAAGCTTATGTTATAATCCTTACATCCAATTATACTATAATTTAATCTGGTTTGGAGAGTTGTGTATACTAATCTACCATACTCTGGAGAACAACCTTGTCTGTCTCGTCTTATAAAGCTTACATAACTTCCGCAGATCTTGCCTTCTGCAGACATTGCCTTCAGCAGACCTTGCCTCCTGCAGACATTGCCTTCAGCAGACCTTGCCTTCTGCAGACATTGCCTCCTGCAGACTTTGCATAAGTACACTTGCCTAACTACATAGTTAATCTAGAATTTTAAGTACATTTGCACCAGTCACTTTGCACCAAGAATAACATGCAATAATTGTTGGTACATGCAACTGTGCATCAAAAGCAGGATAATTATTGTATGTCTCAATGCTGCACTCGTACATGGATCTAGTTGTCCCCTATAAAATATGGTTGTCTTATAATTAAATAAACTTTAGTTTTACAGAGCCAAAATTCTGATCAGGACAACACTCTTAGAACAAGAGATCCCCAGCAGATCGCTCACCGAAAACCATTGACATTTATAAAAAACCTAGGTCTTGAACCCGTGATCTATACATACAGCCGACCAGAATTGTTGAACAAGACCATCTAAGGATCAATTGGGCAACATTTGGCCAAAATCCATTCAAAAGTCAAGAAGGAGAAAGCATTTAATGAAATTGTTAGCAGAAGCCTGAAATGCTTATCTTGAGAATTTTGTGCTTGTGCGAGCTAAACATAGCTGGTTGGAACCCCTCCAAGGAAAATACCAGATTGGACGCCCCTCAGAAAATGTCTGGAGTCACACAATCATGTTACATTTATAAGTACATTTTGTAATTGTTGGTCCATGGAAATGTATGAGACTTCATCAAAGACATTTCTTGTTATGGTATGTTCCTGCATAGGAAATGTCCATAATGTAAACATTATAACGACACAGTCTGCAGATCAGAAACAATAACTGTGACTGCAGCACTGACTGCTCCAGACACTATCATGTGAATTCATTTGCAATAAAATGCAGCCCCATTTTACCAATGTCAACTACCTACAAGTGAAATGTTGATGCTGGGCATCAAAGATGCCGCTAGTTCTTTTTAAGTAAATCTTTTTATTTAGTATAAGGTAATGGTAGAAACTTGTAAACAAACTAAAATTCCGGCGTGATGTGTGATGCACAAGGGAAGTTATTCTCATGTGTTGAGTGTACGCTGCAAAAACTTAAGATTGCTGAAAATGGGTATTTTTCACTAATTCAAGGGCAATAAATTGAAAGGGGAGTGAAACCCCAGGTGCACTAGAGTACATGCTGTCAAACATTTCTATAAAGGTTTCATGATCCTAGGTCAAATACTTTTTGAGTAGCATGTGAAACAAGTCAAAAATGGCTATTTTACACCATTTCAATGGCTAATAACTCTGGATGTACTAAACTGAAAGGGGAGTGAAACCCCAGGTGTAGAGAAAACATCCTGACCATTTCTGTGAAGGTTTCATGACTCTATGTCGTGTACTTTGAGTACCGTGCGACATAAGAAAAGCGGCCATTTTTTTCTGTTTCAAGGGCCATAAATCCGTCAAAATTGGTTGAATCATAAAACCCTGATAATATGCACCAGGTCACATGATGACAATCATTCTCTGAAAGTTTGGTTGAAATCTATGAAGAAATGTAGGAGGAGTTGTACACAGAAGAAATTGTTAAGGCCCGCCGACATTCAGCAATCTAATAACCAGAGTTTTCCTTTGGAAAACCTGGTTAAAAACTTGAAGGCAGTGAAACACCAGGAAAGAATAGAAAACATGAAAACATTCTATTTTCTATTGAAATATTTATTCAAATGAACATAACATGTTTTAGAAATATGAGCACCATTATAATATTGATTAATGCTTCACAGATGGCATTTAGCATGTTTCATAAAATAACAAAGTGTATTCCAATAACGTGGTATAGCCTGACAACGTGAAACTGACACTAAAGGACATTGTTATTTCGTGGTGTGTGAGCTTGATAAGTAAATTTATTGCGAATTAATACGTTCAACATAGTTTAAAATATGCATAGAACTAGTTCCATTTGGCAGGAGTATAGGAGCGCATATGAATATTTTGTAAATAAGAAGTGTCAGTTCAATGTTGGCAAGCTATATTTACCCGTTTAAATTTTGGCAAAACAAACTATTCTGACATACATAAATAAAGAAACATAGAGATTAAAAAAACACTTGCATTTATCAAATTTAGATTAAGACAAAACCTAAGAACTGGAAAAAATCGAAAATCATAACTAAAAAATATCTGACAGACATGAAAGTATTTAACATGTTCCATAAAAGTTCGAAAGGAAAATCGCCGCTCCGCGCAAATAGTTTTTTTTTACTTTTTAATAGCCCCTGCTAAGACCCGCAAATTGCAACATATGTAGCCGTTATATAAACACCCGTTCCGAACTGATTTGGACTTTAGTACCTACCGAACATTTATCATCCTATTTTACCCCTGACGGGCGAGTCCAACAGTGTTATAACCAATCAAATCTTGTATCCTCCTGGGACTTGGACTTTAGTACCTACCGAACATTTATCATCCTATTTTACCCCTGACGGGCGAGTCCAACAGCGTTATAACCAATCAAATCTTGTATCCTCCTGGGACATCTGCTTGCACCCTTTCATACTCGATGCCGCCTCCTGGCGGCATCGAACAAGGAGAAGGCGTAATCAAAGACCTACCGGTAAGAGTACTTAATACATATTGATTGCTATAAATTGTGTAATATGTACCTTGTCAGGAGAGGGCTAATATAGGCTATGCCTGTTGCCAAATCCTATTTCTTTGGAAATAAAATAAATATTAAATTAACAAAAAATCATAGAGCTGAGAGTACTTACCTTTACAGATGTGTTTGCTTGATTGAGACGTTCCCTTAGAACCTCAATCTCTACCTCATGACCACAGACATCCTGTCAAATATAAATCTTCGTGTCAGTCATATTATATAGGTAAAATCTTCGTGTCAGTCATATTATATAGGTAAAATCTTCGTGTCAGTCATATTATATAGATTTCATTTTAATGATGAACAGCAATACATTTTTCATCTACAATAGCTTTTCAAAATTTGTTGAAGCTTTTTTTCTACGGAGCTTTTTTGAGAAGTCCTTGTTTAGTACTAAAGGTTGTTTAAAAGATTATTTTCAATGAGAATATCCTTAAAGGCATACAGTTTTCCTAAAACTATGAAAGTTAGGCGTCCATTTAAAATAAGTTCTCTAAGTTACCAAAATACTAATATTTCCCCCACATTAAAAGGCAAGGACATCATTCCTTATTTTATGGTGAAAATTATTAAGTGTTGTTTTTATTTTATTAAAATAAACTGCAAGTTTACCTTTCCCTCCCGAAGTTGAGCGACAGTTTCTTGCAGATGTGAGTTCAGTCTGTCCGACTGCTCTAGCTGATTTTCTGTCTGCTCCAAAACTTGGGATTTCCTCTGCAATGTCTGGTACTCAGTCTGTGGTACTGGAACCGTCCCTCTGGTACCTGGACCAACTTCCTGTGGACTGGTTCCCGAAAACTCCATAGATGCCTGCTGCAGACGTGACTGCAGCTCAGCATTATTTGTTTGAAGAACAATAATACGACGCTGACAATCTTCCAGTGTTCGTGGCAACTTCATGTTGCTCGTCTGACTAGAAGTTAGATCTGATGGGGCCTAGAAAATGCAGGGAAAGTAAATCATACAGAAACTGTCAAGTTACTGACTATGGAATAGGCGAAAGATGTACAGAACAACAAAATGAGTTCAAGCATTGAAAGTCATAGCATTGGACCTGACAAAAACAATTAGGCAAAGAATAAAATAACTTCAAAGAATCAAAAGACCACATAATCACAATCTAATATTAAAGCTAACATAATTGCACAAATGATAATTTCTATTGCTGGATGTAAGTAAGCTCATGCAGAAAATGGAAACTGCACTTACAGCAGTCAGATGGTGCATATTTAATGAGACTTTATGCAAGAAACACTTCTGCAAACCTTATCCAATTTGTCAATTATGTATACATATTAGTGCAGGCGTTCTTAGTAACTGCCTTTTCATAAAAAATAAGGCACAAATAAGAGTAGCAGTGGGTCTGGTAGTCAGCAATTGCCCACTCCAGTGAATTAGATCCTTGACTGGTATTTCATCTGCATTACTAACGTTTGCTTTTTTGAAGTCAAATTTCTACTTGCTCTTCATTTCTTCAGTAAAATTTCTACCCACCCTTCATTTTTTATTCAAATTTCTATTCACCCTTCAATTTTTTTCGGTCAAATTTTTGCTTGCTTATTCAAATTCAAATGTTAAATAGAGTGTAGGTAACAGACTACTTTAAATAAAGGCTAGGTCTTTGTTGCCATACATGGTTTACAATATTATGTAAAATCTGTAAGGTAAATATTTGTATATATGTAAATGAACTTGTTTTGAAGAGTCAAGATCTAAACAAATACAATAAATACTTTTATAGATATGAACCAATTGCTATAAATTTGACATCTACATTGTATATTTAATACACAAATAAGTCATAAAGATTTGTTTTGCAAACCAGGGATGAGTTTACAGAGCTCCTAGAAATTTGCGGTTAAATGTTAAACAAAATGAAATCTTCTAGAAAGCTGGGTGAATCCTCTAGAAACAGGCTTTAAATCAGACTTCTAGAAACTGGCAGTTGAATGCTCTACAAGAATGCAGGCTCTGATACATAATTTGACCAACGCTTCAAACAAACTCTTCTTTTATGAAGTCAAATTTCTACTTGCTTTGCTCATCATTTTTGAAGTCACAAATTTCTCCAGATATATTCAGATTTTATAATTCAATAACCTCATAGTGTAAGGTCACATTGCATTTAATTTGTTGACAGATTTCATTTATACATATTTTAAGTTGTAAAGCTTATAGTAAAGTGTAATGAAAGACGGCTATTACATTCTATAAATATTACTTTTCAATGGATGTGTTAAATTGTCCAAATTTTTTTTTCAATCATTCATAAAATTTCTTCTTTGGTTTTCTACTTTAAATATTGTGACGAAGCCAAATTGGTACAGTTTATACAACAAGAGGTAATTTAATACCCAGCAATCTCTACCATATAAATACCCTATGTTAACCACTCACTTACAAGTTCATTTAGCATACATTAGAACCTGATTCATAATCTTACACTTGCTATAAATCTTGTTACCAAATTTTACAATTACATTTTATTGTTAAACAGCAAGCAGACTTTTTTGCATTTAACTGGCACAACCTTAAGAGCCTGCTCATCCGTTTTTGTCCCTTCCTAATTTGCCAATGATCTCTGGCTATAAGGGAAGAGAGGCAAGCTAAAAGTGTGTGCAAATACAAGGGCTGTCCTAGCTCATTCCAAATAGACAACAGGCCTCCATTCTTTAACATGCCCAGTGTATTATCACAAAGTATAGCGCTGATACACAAGAGCCTCGTATCAGCAAGAGCCTCCTAACTTCTGGGTTTCTGATCAGTTTATCTCTACTTGGTTGGAAAACACAGAAAGCATTTCAGAAATGACTTGTGCCTGTCTGCTGCCTAGCATTAATGGATGAGTGATCTATTCCTAAGGTGCAAACCCTTGACTTAGGTATAAGAACAATGAATTGTACAGGTGTCTTTTACCTAAGCCAAGCGCTACCAAGCACCTTCATTCAGTAACTTTCCATTCAATTAAATACGGAAGACACGGATAACTTCCTGTGGAAAGCACTATGTAGCAACGAATTGTTAGAATAGAACTCGCACAGTCTCTGCAACCTGTCAGATTATGATACACCATCAAACTTGTACCTGGCTAAAAATTTGAACTAAAAATCTGAAAAAAACTATTACCTGAATTCCGGAACTTTCTAATTCCTGGACTCGGTATCTGAGTGTGTTCTCATTACGTTGTAATTTACTCAGTCGATCCTTCATAACTGAGTCAGATTCCATCAAATCACGAACTTTTCCATCCAATTCTATCTCCTTGATTCGAAGAGTCTTCACTTCATGTTGCAAACTGTTCTCACTCTTCAATAAGCTTTCATTCTCCTGCCGAAGTCGAATATCTGCATCTCGTAGAGACGTAAGCTCTATCTCCATTTCATCACATTTCCGCTGAGTTGAGACTGATTGTTTTGATAAAGGTGAATTTTCTGTCATTGAATGATGTAACCTTTGCTGAAGGTCAAAGTTTATATGTTCAAGTTCAACGACTCTAGTATGAGCATTAGCACCGAAAGTTTCTAATTCTATCACAGTATTTTGTAATGTCTGCATTATATTCTCTTGATTTTGAGCTCTTTGCGCTAGATCAGTCTCCGCGCTCTCTAATTCCTTCAGTCTTAGCTGCAGATATTCCGATCTTTCCGAGAATGCACATTTTTCCGTTTCCAAATTTTGCACTTTTTGTTTTAGTGTCTCTTCCTTGGCACTCATCTCATGTACTGAAGACTCTAAACTCTGTGACTTTGTCTGTAATATTTTCTCGTCCAGTTTGTACTGCTTCACTAAATCCTTCAACCGTTGTTCCAAAATTTCCAAATCTCTAACTCGATCGTCCTTATTATCAATTTCTGCTTCAAGTTCATCTAGACGACCATATAAGGAAGTCTCACTTGTTTCAAAGTTGTTAATCTGTTCCTGAAGATTTCTGTGAGAAAGTTGGAATTCTCTGATTCTGACATTCTGTTCATGTATGATGGTTTTATCTTTTCTAGCAATCTCGTGGAGCTCTTCCCTGTCTGACTCAAGATCTGTCACCTGGTACAGAAATAGATAAAGCTTAAAAAAGAAGAGATGTTTGAAAAACATATATGCCCCATGCCTGCCTAATTGTTCAAAAACAGTGACCTTGACCTTTAACCTACTGACCTCAAAACTAATATGAATCATCTACTGTAGCTGACCAAACTCCAGGTAAAGTTTGATGAACCTATGGCAAAGCATTTCTCAAGTTATTGAATGGTCTACTGACTGATAGACATGAACAAAGCAATATACCCTCTCATCACTCTCATCAAAGATGGGGGCATAATTAGAAATGACATTGTGCCTTTTGTGCTTGACTGTGTCTGTTGAGTGCTGTCTTCTGTGTCAGATTTTTCATTATCTTTTTTCAGACACAGAAAAAAAACATGAAGTACTAAAAGTGGAGTAAATCTGTGTGATCAAGATGCTACAATAGAATGAAGTGGAATATCTGAAATGATCGTGAGGGGTTTGGCAACATCGTTTTTCTGCAAGCATTTTGTGCTTGTTTGTTAGTTTGCATTCAAATGAGATGGTCACAAGTGTGTATTAATCAATGTGTGCCCTTTTAATTCCCTACTAGCTAGCTAGGTAAATCATTGAAGACTGAACAGGAGCACCATTTATTTGTACTAAGTTTCTTTCACAATCAAAGAGGAGACAGCTAGATTTAAATAATGTGGTCAGAGAGGCATCACTCTTACATGCATAAAATTTGAATTAAACTTGAATGAGGTAAAATGGTATTCTCTAAATAAGTGGAGGTATTGTTACTATAAATAAATGAAGATTTAGCCTACCTGTTGTCTAAGGTGTTTCTCCAGTTTTTCCAGCTCTCTGATTCGCTGACGTAAAACGTCTTCTGCTTTGTCCATCATGATTGGTGAATTATCGTAACCGTGGTAACCGTCGGCTGCTACAGAATGGACTGGTGTCGATGGCGGAACATTAACATTGACCGTCTCAGAATAATCGAGGCATGATAATGATTGAACACGTTGAGTAGGTGGTACATCAATGTTGATTGTTTTCGATGTTTCGAGATGGAACTCTTTAATAGAGGAGGTGCATATAACACCGCTCTCTGTCTCCTCCCATACAGGGTTCTCCTCTCTAGACTGTGCACCTGTATCGACACTTGTCTCCGATGTAGACTGGTACCTGAATATACACAAACAATATGACACATGAAACCAACAATAGACCTAAGTCCGGATCTCCACTAATATGTAGGTACAAATAGATTTTTACTGTTATAATCCTTGTGTCACTTGAATATTAATATCTGGACAACAGAGTTTGGGTCAGTTGTGTTTGCAAATGAATATTAAAGCAGTCTAACAAGGTCAGATTTGTTAGTACCTATATGTAAAATAAGGTGAAAACCAACTATTCTCATCATGCTAGCCTGCCTACTGATAAGTACAGCATGGTAGAATTGATCTAGAACTTATCAATACCTTGATCTTACCAAAAACCTAAATTACACAGATTGGAAACATGTACCAAATCTCACGCTATCTCATGGTAGGTCTTCTGAAACCTCGCGAAATCTTGTCCGTTTTCAACACTTTATATCTCCTGTTCTAATATACTTACAAAAAAACTAATAAGTCTATAGTTCCAAATATTCTTACAATAATGTTATACCTTAATAGCATTACATATCAAAGAAAATAAGAATAGTGAGCATGTCTTTATCAAAGATAAACCCAAATGTTCAACCGGTTCAGTGGACATCACAGAACATTAGGGCTGAATGGGTCAAGCCCCCCGGGTACTACTTCACCGTACCCGGGGTGTATGGTGAAGTATACTTCAAAGTACCCAGGGTATGGTGAAGTAGTACCCGGGGAGACCTTAACCCATTCAGCAACATTAGGCCAACAACCAACCTAAAAGCATCCGAAATCTCAAGATAAGCAATAGGTTGCTTAAAGTTATTGGGGCAACACTACCAACAAATCAGACAACAATGTAACATTTACTCTATATTTCTTTATACTGCATCACCCCTTTGCAGGTATTATATACTGGTTCTCAGTTCATAAAAGTCCTTAAATATCTTAAGACCATAATAATGCTTTCAAACCTAGGTAAAATATATCTAAAATACATTCAATATTAAACTTAACTTGAATATTCTCCACAGCTACCATTAAAGTCATTATATAGATTTAAAATCCCCACCGAATATATAGTATCGATTTTTAAACCTATGCTTACATATAATGCACTAAATAAAGTACCGTAGTATTTAATTAATTATAATGAAAAATGAGACGTTAAAACCTTTCCTAATACAGATCCTTGAAGAAATAATCCAAGCTATATTATATTGTAGCCGAATTAAGTAAATAAGATTCTACCACAATAGAGATCTATCCAGGTCACATGATTCATCTTAATATAATCTGACAGATATATTTATATATCATAGTAAAGACAAGGTCAATATTGACCATAATTGGTATCTGATATTCTGATATATAAATAACCCGACCATCTGACCTTCTTCCATTTCCCCAAGGGAAAACCTTAACCTATGCATGAGTTGATCAATGTGATAAAGAAAATAGGCTTTAATTATTCAAAAGGTATTCTGACTATTTCTGACTTTATAGCAACCCAGAGCATACCTATCACGAAACACCTGCATACCAAAACATCAAGGAATTTACCATTTCTGATACCATTAAGACTCATGTATTGGTCTAAAACTCATGTATCGGTGGCTGAATTATGTATGTATTGCATGCAGGTAAATAACCATAGGAGGCTCAGAGAAAAGATGTTTGAGGCAAAAATAGAGAAAATTTGATGAAAATTGAAAGAAAAAGCCTTTACTCCTAATTAGACTTGGAAAATGACGGTAGTGGAGGAAAGCATAATTTGTTTTATTTCCAATGCTGGGTTAATAAATGTGTGGGCTATAAATGAGAGTTTACGGTACATAATAATTTGACAATATATTGTAAAATCATTAATTTTATGACGGATTCAATTTCGTGGATGATCTAAACCACAAAATTAATTTCCTTTGAATATGAATAATTTATAATATTTATAGTAAATGGCTTAGTGGACAAATTGTCCTAGAAATTATGTCCCCATGAAATGTTCATTTTCACTTTTTCAACAAAAAAACCACACGAAAATTTGTTCCATTGAAATGAAATGCTTTTACAGTAGCACAGAACTTCATGAAATGATAGAGTGACAAGATATGTATTGATCTGTTGATTGCTGTGTATCATGACCTGATATATAGAATTGATCTAACCATCGATCTAACAATTACACCTGTATAAAGGTGCAACATTATACCACAACAATGACCTAATTATGCTTGTTTATCTAGTATTAATTTGATTATCAATTGATTTTCTGTTTGTATAGAATTTCTGACAGGGCATTTGTTTGAGAATGACCTGAAAATATGTTACATAGAGGTATGGATAATAGATATTGACCATGGCATGATGACCTCACAATGCCATCAAACCAGAATTTCCTGACACAGTGCAGCAATATACCACATTTTCAAGGTGAAGCAAATTTAGTCTTGGCACTGTAGCCAAAACTCACTTGGCATTGCTACACAGTTGAAGTGATATTTAATTATGTAATCAGACATTTTTTGGTTTAATGATGTCACTCTCAAATTTCTTGCTATTCAGACAAGCTCTATAGCAACATGGTTGACTGTCTATTTATCATGCATTTTGGTTCCAGGTTCAATTCCCCTTACAACAATGCCCCCCCCCCCCCCCCCCGCCAAAATTTTATATTCATCCCAATATGTTTACCTGCAGACCTGCTACATGCCAATGTAAACTGACAAATATATAACATAGTCAGGACAGACTAACAATGTATAGAAAATTCACAGAAAAGATAAAATTTATCTTAAATTCACCATAATCATGAAAACTCCTCTCTTTAACACATAACGATTTACAAACCTTAAATCACTACATTAGTAACAGGGGTAGATCTATAAAGGATACATAGAAGGTAATTATAAATAATAGTATGAAAAATATACAATGTCATGTACCTTCAATAAAATCACATAAATCCAAATGAAAAATCCTTTTTAGGGCAAGGTATAAAGTATGCACTGTCTGTCTTTTACTTTTACATCCACCCTATCAATAAATCCTTGATTTTACTATCTGACTATTCCGAACTGAATCTAAGTCAAAACACCCTATAAACGGTGGTAAACCCAACACTAACTGTCAATTTAATCCCTGGATAAATATAAGCACACAACAGCACAATGTTAAACTGTCATTAAATACTAGCAAGATCCAGCTTGCTCCATATAAGTTTCACTTACATCCAATTTATAGTCTAGCCCCATGGTATATAATTTATAGTTTAATGTAGTATATAATATTGAAGGAAAAAGGTAAACAAACTGTCCCAACATAAACTATTTTATTACTGAAGCAAATTCTCCCACTCCAAATATAGTTCAATACGACTTATGTACACTGACATGAAAAAGTTAGGGATCACCAACACACCTACATAATTATAGTAAAGTTACCAGGGCTTGTATTCCATATTGATCTTACTTGACTTAAGGATACAGACAACCAATCAGATCACACCATACTAAACTCTTGGTCAGTATAGTCGATTCAATAAGTTATTCTAGTGAGCGACCTATCTCATTCGAAAGAATAGCTGGTTTTACCATTAACTCAGTATAAATAGTTAAACCTAGATACACATAGTTTACCTGACAGACTACTTGATGTTTACTATCTGTTCTTGGTTTAATTTAGAAACTACTGTTACAGGTGATATGATTTATCAATATTGAAAACTACCCCAGATAATAGACAATGCAATATAGTAAAGGATAAAGGAGTTTCGTTGAGAAGTATAGTAGAATGGGTCATCAACATTTTATTGATTTCAGGTGAACAAGGGGATAACAATATCAGATAACACTACAAGACATCCTGCATACATTCAGCCAATTACATTTTGTAATACAATACAACAACACGGCACACTTTTTGCCTTAACCCCTGATATGGATAGACTAAGGTTAATTGGATATAATATAAACACAGGTAACTGTATCAATGATAACGAAAAAAAAAAGTACGATTTATGTTTTCTTTCTTTTTCCGTTTTTAATTGTCTTTATCAATGATACAGTTACCTGTGGATATAGAGACAACTATAACAAAATTGAATGAATATTTGACAATTTTATTTCACTTTTGCAATATGTGTAAATGTGTAAAGTCCCTTTAATCCTTTGCATGGAGAGTCTAAGCATGTAAAATATTATTATGCTTTATCTTTATCAAAGAATAGGATACACCTTGAGGTATTTAAATCCATGTAACTTTAGTATGGAGATCTTAACCAGACCGACAACCTTAGTTCTAGAAGCAGATTTTAACAGCCAAAATATTGTTTATATATAATATAATATATGTTTTCATAAGCAGGGAGTATCATGTAAGGTTTTAAAACAAACTCAAATCTAAAGGACCGATATTGCGCGATTTTCTTGATGGATATTGCTCTATTCAACAAAAGAACCTTAAAAATATAATTGAGCATGAAAGTTAGGACCAGGGGTGGTATTCAATATTGATCTTACTTGACTTAAGGATAAGGACAACCAATCAGATCACACCACATTAAACGTTTGGTCAGTAACAGGCGATATGATTGACTACTGTTGATTCAATAAGTAATACTAATGAGGGAACTATCCCATTCGAAAGAAAAGCTGGGATTATAGTTAACTCAGTTACACCAAGTTAAACCTAGATAAACATAGCTTACCTAACTGACAAGCTTATGTATTTAACTGTTCTCATTTAACTTTGAATGGACCATATTTTTATTCTCAAATTAAGTGAAATCAATAGTGCATACCACCCAGGTCACCAGGGCCTTTTTTCCAAAAATTGGGAAGAGGCCTTAGCCTGTCAGTTTGGGAAATTCAAGCGCGATTTTCGGCCAAATTGGGAAAAAGGCAAATTAACTTAAGATACATCAAAAAGGAAACTACAGTCCACATACATGTTAAATCATCCAGGGCTTTCATGTTTTATTATAAAGTTAAGAAGTCTTAACTTTTCATGAACAACAAAAGCCCCATTTTAATATAGACCACAACTGTCACCTTTGGTTTCTCTTATTCATCATTATTTCTTTAAAGTTCTTTTTCAAACATAATATACCTTTCCATTGTATGAGGCAATGAGCTGTCAATTAATATTTTGATTTTTGTCCTTGATATTTCAATTCCGAACATATTTTCGGCCCGGATACAAACGGTACGGTCTCGTATCGGACTTTAGCCATTCTGCATAACAAAATGGCGGCTGTGTTGTCGAGTCGCTTTCCACGCTCGTAGATAACAAATGCAATATTGCTTCTGCGATGTCGCACTCGTAATTAATTTAAAAAATAAATTGACGGCCGTTCGTTTAATTGATTAGTAATGCCAATCGAATGATATGTACTTTTTCTTCATTTTAACTGAACAATGGATAAACGCCATTCTGTTCCGTATGAAATTTCAATACATTGGGAATTTAGTATTGTTTTTTTTTTAAATTCCTTACGAAATTGGGAAATAAAGAAGCTTTTTGCGATTGGGAAGTCACGAAGATCGGCCTCTATTTTAGAAGGAAAAAAGGCACTGCCTGAGGTGTATCTGTGCTATATTTAGTGTGTAGAACCACGTGATTAAATGAATGCGGTTTTACGCTCAAAACTATTGCGATTTCATCTGCTTACGGTGAATTTTTGTTTGATTATAACGATAATGCATTTAATATGGTTATATTATATAGCCTAAAGCACATTCCGTATATGTAAGAATACCTGACAAGTACCGAGTTCGCGCTATCTTTAGCTGTTTTTAATTGATGCTTGACCAAATTATTACATTCGGTTGGAAACTGAATTTGGTCGAGCATCAATTAAATAGTTTTTAGCATAAAACCGACTTCATTTGATCACGTGATTTAGGGATACAAAATGTAATGATATAACTATTTTGATAGATTGTAGTAGACTAAAATTTAGAAATTGAGTGTACTTACTTATGTGTGAGTTTAGCCATGGCATGTATCTGTGCTTCAAGCTGCTCTATTCTTCCCTTAGATTCTTCTCTGATCTTCTCAGCTATCACTTCCTTCTCAGCCAATGACACCCTGTGTGAAAAGTAGTTTCAATTAAAAGGGAGGTAAATGCATTATTTATTCAAAAAGATTGAAAAGAGTTGCTTCCCTGGATATGTAACAAGTTTTTTTATTCCTTACAAAATATTAAACTTCTCAGCAGGCAAAGAGACCTAAGTGAAAATTTAGAGGTTTAAGACTCCTTTCTCAGCCAATCACACCCTGTATCGAAAGCCTAACAAGCATCTTTTGCCTTGGCGATGTACTCCAGATTTAAATACATTAGCTTCAGAAGGCATTGGGAACAGGGATTCCACAAATTTTCTAATGACTTCCCCGAAGTTTCCCCTAGACCACAAGGACCCTTTTCCAGATGCCTTCTGATGCTCATTTATTAAATTGGGAGTAAATCCTTAATGCAATGATGCTCAGTGGGACCTAGGTATAAGCTGTTATTTATTCTAAATTTAAAACCTGTAGAGAAAAAGCCTCTATTCTATATAACAGTCAACATTTGCAGCTTACAAAGGGTGTCGGTATACAGAGGTTGTACTGTTAATGTATAATACTAACCTTAATTGTTCCTCACTGTTCTGTATAGCTTCGAGTCTTTGACGTAGACTGGTCACAATCTCCAACATACCAAGTACAGATTGTTTGATACCTTCAGACTGGTTCTAGAAAATACACAAATAAGTCAATTACAGACTAGTTCTAAAACTATAGAAAGGATTTTTTACACAACACATAGGTCTTCCACAAAAGGACCACAATATCAGCAAAAATATCACACCAATGCCTGACCACATTACCAGGTTTGATACCAAGAATTCATGTGATGTATAATTGAAATCCAACCAATCGTTACTGAGAACAGGATAAACTTTGTTATCTAGACAGATATCAAACACAAAGTCAATATCTCTCCCCATTATCTGTATTAGGGGCCCACTGCCTTAAGGAGATTTTACAGAAGTCTTTAATATTATTAGTGTCCAAGTTGTACTAAAAACTAATTAAGAAGTATGATATTCAGTCTGTTGTTATGAATAATAATAATCATCAAGAAATGCAAAATTACCTGATTTTTCAGAGTGATGGTCAAAGCTTCCGCATTCTTGATGAACACATCAAATGATTCTGATGAAAGAAGACCTCCAAACTGTTCAATCATGTCCTTCAACCACTCTTCAAAGTCGGCCATCTTTTTGGTGTCCTGATTATGTCGTTCATCTTGCAGCTTCAGGGTCAGTAACAATTCTTCCTGTGTCATGTCCTCGTACTGTGAGTCTAACTTATCTTCACTGTCGAACACATCTTTATTATCGATACCATTATCACTATCCAGGCCATCATCTGACCCAGATCTGTCAAAATCTAGACTAGAAGTTGAAGCTCTTAAACTAGAGTCTGTGCCTTTCAATTTTAACAGTTCCAGTTGCAGTTCTTTAATCTCATGTTTTAAATCCTTTTCTTTGCCTTGCATAACTTTTATCTTTTTAGCTAATTTGATATTCTTTGCTTCTATTTCATTTACTTTAGACTGATAGTTTTGTTCCCTTTGATCAAAATCATGCATTTTTCTAAGCATGTCAAGGGGTACTGCTCCCAATAATTCAGCATCAGGGGTCTTATTTCTCAACAAGTCAAGTTCTGATTGGGTGAAGATACTAGCAGTCAGTGGATTCTCAGATATAACTTCCGGATTTTCAGCCATCAACGTTGAATTGTCTGATTTGTTTTTGGAAGAATCAATCACCTTTTCTGCTAGTGAATTAGGAATAAGTCTCACAAGTTTTGAGAGTTTCAATTCTAACTCTTCATTTTGGGTTATTAATTGCTGATGTCTATGAAACATTCGTGATTCAGATATCTTGCAAGCTTCAATTTCATCTTCGAGTTCAGAATTAGATTTTTCATATTCTTGTAGCTTTTTCTTCCATACTTCCTTTTCCCTATTTATTTTATTGATCTCGTCCTTCAGCACCTTTTCACCATCATCTTTAGCTGACAACTTATGTTCATATTCTGTTTGTAATTCTTCAAGCTTCTCTTGAGTGCTTGCTAATTCATCCTCCATTTCTTTAACAGCTTTCTTTTCCGAAGATACACTTTTCATCCACCTTTCCTCACCTTGTAGTAGAGATTCCACTTTTTTCTTTTCATCTTCATACAGTTTCTGAAACTTAGCAAGGCGAATAGCAATATCCCCCTTTTCACTTGTTGAACTGTCCATTGTTTTCTTTAATGTTTCATTTTCAAGTTTCAATGTATCAATGGTGCTGTTCATTTCTTCTTCATTCTCTTGTAAAACTGTTAGTTCATCTTCGAGTTCAGTAAGAGAAGAAGCTCTTTGTTTTAGTTTGCTCAATTCTCTTTTCAAACGATCTTCTTCATCTTCTAATTCCATCACTCTTTCCATCAACGAATCCTCGTTTTCCTCTAAAGACTTCACCTTCTCAGACAGTTGTCTAACCTGAGCATCAGTAGCAGTCAGAACACTAAGTTTTGTAGAAAGATCCTGGTTTTCATTTTCCAGAATCTGTATTCTTTCAAACATACTAGATACAGGTTTCCCTTGATCTTGGCTACCCATTACACCTTCCATAAAATCATCAGTACCAATGTTCTTATCAGCAGTTTCTTTTACTTCAGAAGTTACATCACTTATGGATGCATCAACATTACTTTGATTTTCTGCAACAATTTCTTCTTCAACAATCTCAGGTTCATTAGATTCACTCTTTTCATCAGTTGGAAGTTTAGCTTTTAATTCTTCCTCTTTTAATTCTAGGCTTTCTATCTGTTTTTGTAGAGTACTGACTTCATTTTGCCGACTAAGCTCCATATCTTCAATCATTTGCTTAAGCTCACGAACTTCAGAAGGGTCTTGTTCACATTCATTTGATTTTCTCAATTCTTCAATATCCCTAACAAGTTGTTCATTTTGTTCTTGTAAATTTTTCTCAGATTCATCTAACTCCATTATACGCTCATGCAAGTCATTGTTCTCTGTTCTTAATTGATCAACTTCAAGTTTATATGTCACAACCTCTCTTGCAATAGTATCATAGTCATCAACATTATCAGCACGTTCAGATCTCTTCCGTTTCTTCTCTTGTCGTTTAAACTTGTCCTCCAATGCTTTGTGTTCTTTCTCAGCTTCCTGAATTGTAGATTTTAACTTCATATTTTCTTCTTGTAATAACTCATTTTCAGCTCGTATATCTGTGAACTTTGAACCATTTATAACACTAACTTCACTTTCCAGTTTAGTATCACTCTTATATTTGTCCTGAATAACAACAGAAGCACCTGCTGTTTCTGATTCATATTTAACTAATTCAACATTTTCTTGCTCAGGTATTCTAATTTCATCTTTTTCAGGTATTTCTTTCTCATGCTTTTCAAGTGAGTTAACTTTTTGAAGCAGACCAGTTTTTTCACATGCTAATTGTTCTACACACTCAGCTAATTCCTTCTTTTTATTTTCTAGTTCTTTTTCACGATTTTCAAGAGTGTAAACTTTGTCTGAAAGTTCTGTATTTTCAGACTCGAGGGTTTTAACTTGATTTTCCAACTCTTCAATTTTCAAATAAAATCTCTCAGAAATTTCTTTTTCATTCTTTTCAAGTTCTTCCATTCGTTTTGAAAACTGAATTGTCAAACTAGTTTCTCTATTTTCTAGTTCTTCAATTTTATTCTTGAAATTCATTTCAGATTCTTTGAACTTCGCGATTTTATCATTCATTTTCACTTTATTTTCTTCAAGTTCTTCGATTCTTACACATAAATCATCTTCATGTTGTTGGTACTCAGATATTTCATTTTGCAATGAAGCTAATTTTTTCTCAGTGTCCTTTTCAATGTCACTAATGTTTGCTTTTAATTTATCTTCAATTTTTAGCATTGCGTCAATTTTCTCAATCAATTCAGCTTTCACAAGATTAAGTTCATCTTCAACTTGCTGCATTGATTCAATTTTTTCACTTAATTCAGCCTTAGCAAGTTGAAGTTCATCTTCGACTTTTTCCATTGATTCTATTTTCTTGGTCAATTCACTTTTCTCTGATTTAAGTTCATCTTCCTCATTCTGCATTAAATCAATTTTGCCAACTAAGTCCATTTTCACAACTCGAAGTTCATTGATTTCATCTTGATATTGTTTAATCTCTGAGGTAGATATGTGTACACAATCAGAATCTTCTGATTTCTTTTCATTTATTTGATCACGTAACTCTGTTTCTGTTTTCTCTAGCTTAGCAACAGTTCCCTTCAATTCTAGCTCAGCTTCCTCTTTGTTTTTCAATAAATTTCCAAGACTTGCAATCTTTTCATCTTTTTCAAGTTGTGTACTATCAAGATCAGCTTCTAATTCCTTAATCCTTTCATTTAATTGTTCAATAGCATCTTCGTTAATTTCTGAAGCAATAGATGGTCCCGAACTCAAATCAAGATCTGTTTCATGATCCGTAATCTTTGACTTCAAGTCTTTATTCGCAGACTCTAGAACTCTTATTTTCTCTTCCAGGCATTCCCTTCTATTAGCTTCTTCATCAGCGACTTTCCTCCAGTTTTCTCTCAAGAATTCATTATTTTCTTCAAGATCGATCATTTTTGATTCCAGGTTATTATTTTCAGCTTGAAGTGTTTTGACTTGTTGTGTGAGGGTTTCTACAAGTTGGACATCAGCGAGGAGCTCGTCCTTCACGTCAAGCCTTTGTTTCAGCATATGATTGCTACTTTCTAAGTCTGTCACCTTTTGCGAAAGTTGTGCCTCGGCATCTTCCAGGAATTTTACCTGAAATATTGGAAAAGCAAATAATAGTTAAAGTTCAACATTACAATCATTATAAAAGTAAGCAAAACTTGACCTACAAATTTGTAAATTCCAAATTACTGGTACAGTAAAATTTAGATGCCTTAAACTATCTTCAAAACAGGCCCCGATCTCCCTAAATATCTCATATCAAATTTTGGAATATGTCTTAATTAAGACAGCACTATTCTTTAAGTTTATTACAGTAAAATTTAGAGAGCTCAAACTTTAGATTAAGCTCCAATTCAGACTCTGATATGAGCAAATCTCAATTGAGATGACATTTCAACTTGAGATGCATCAGGAGATCGGGCGAGGATATTTCCAAATGCAGGTTTATGAGATTATGGATTTTTTGTAGAATTGCAATACATGTAAGTGATGAAATTATTAAACTAAATCAGCATCAAGTTATATACTTTATACTAATACTAATTATTAAAAGAATGTACAAAGAACATTTCATTTTAGTCTATGACATAATTTTATTATGATTGTACATTTTAGAGTCACTGTGTGAAGGTATAAATTTTATTACATCATAATACAATTATAAATCAATTATAAATCAATCAAAATAATCATCAACATGCACAACAAGCATAACAAGCATAACAAGCATCAATACAAATAATATTATAAATGCTGGGATGTTTTAAAACATTCATTTACCACCTCTCTAGTATAAAATCTTCATCTAATTATGTTATTTATAACTGACCAATTTACTCATGAAGTGGTACATGCCATGCTGTATATTAAATTACAGTAAAACTTCCCGTACTTAATTATTGTCAACAACAAGATTTTCTCAAACTTTAGAACAGAATTTTCTGGATAAGTTTTACTGATAAGTTATTACTTTACTATGTATTCAAACTCAACATTCAGACCTCATGCATGGGTTCAAACAATGGTCTTATTCTTGATTTGTTTCTGCAGTTACAATATCAAAACCTCTTTCAAGTGTAAAATCAAAACACTCACAATGACTAAATCATGTCTGTCTAATATTTTGTTTCATGCATTCTGATTAACAAATTGAAAAATAATCAAAAACAAGCATGGATATTGGTACAATAATCCTGCAACTATTTTTTAAAAATGTTTTATAAGATAAACACAACACTATACATTAGCAAAGCAGAGACATTGATAAAATAAAACATTATAAAGTTAGTGTACAACAGATTTTCAAATAATGAGTTTGAAGATTTAAACATTCAAAATGTCATCAGGCCTTTAATTCACTGGTACAGTAAAATCATCAATATTTCTGGGAGATTTAATGTTGTGGATTTCTCGGATGACCTCAACCACAAATGTTAATAATTCTACAGTGAACCTGATGCTTGAGCTGACATTTTGAGTCAATATTGGCACTCATTTATCAAATTAAATGTAAGAATGTGGTTTCAAGAGTCAAATAAAAGCCCTCATAACATATTAAAACAACACTTGCATTAGAACAAGCTTCAGAACTGTTAAAACAAAAGCAAGCATATAAACAAGCAAACATAAAAATGTTCACACACCTATCCATACAGTATCATATGGTAATTCACATTAAGCATACAGTCATATTGCTTGCTTATGATAAGAAGGCCGTAAGTATAAAATTGATATTGTGAGAAAACAAGAAAAAACTGCCTGAAAATTACTCTTTACTTACATAAATGGTAAAAGAAGCTGCTTCAATTTCAGTTTGGTCAACATGACAAATTCCGATTTTAATGAAATATGATAATGAAAAGTGCCTTGCGAAACTTATTTTAAATATGTATCAGTCTTATAAGGTTGTAAATAGTACTTACGACCTTCTCATTCTAAGCCAGTGATATATAAATATTAATACAACCAATCTAAAGCTACAAAATCAGTTAAAGTCAATCTACAATTTTATATCATATATAGCTTCGCTAATTTGACATGAGCCTGACCTTTTGATTAGCATAATTTAACAGTTGGTATATTTTTCCGACAATACAACACCGATTGCATGTTTTCATAATCCGGGAGTTTCACAAAGACGCTCGAGATGTAATACAAACACAAACTTGAAATACCGATATTGCACGATTTGCCTGCGGAAATTGATATATTCAAAGCAAGAACCTTTTAATATAGTCTTGCATAAAGGTCAGGTTCATGTCAAAATAGCCAAGCTATACAATACCATAATCATTACACAAACAACAAACATTTAATGCATTATGAAGAAAACTTGAGATCATCTTCCAATTATTAAACATTTTGTGAAAGTAGATCATAGTTGAATGGTCTTAATTTGTCTTACAAGGTCGGCTGAAAGATTTTAGTTATATTTTTAACAAAGAATAAAACAAACACTAGTATAATTATATCCCTAACAGGGGATCACAATATAGTTTGTAGTCTAGAGTGGTTTTGCTACAAACGATAAAACAAACATTTTATAGTTATCTTCCATATATTTTCAAGCAATTTTAAAGAATGCTATTCCAATACAAACAAATACAATTCAAATCAACAACAAAAATGAAATATTTAAGTATTAATTCAAGCAATTGCTAAAAGTTAACACATTTGCAAAAACTGAAATATTTTCTCGAAATTGGGGCCATTTCCCAACAGATGCCAAATCATACTTTGTGTAAAAATATTTTCATGCATCATGCTGTTTTACAAAACCAAGCATGCCATAACATAATATATTCTAAAACTTGAACAACGAAAGAATTTTTTTTTTTCAAGCCTAGCATAAAATTCATGCTTCTGTTTTTTACAGAACATTTTTGCTGTTTTCTGACAGTGTATTAACTACAATTAATTACAATCAAACTTCTTGTTTCATTGAAAGAAAAACTGGTTAATAGTGTATACTCTGAAATCAATTGGACACTTTTAACCTACATACTAAATTCCTAAGTTAGACCATAAGATCATGCTTGACTTACAAACAAATCAGAAAACAATTATAGTGTTAATACAGGCATGACAGACTGCATGCTAGAGTTCATTGCACACGCAAGCATCGAGAATTGCACACAAAGCCTTGAGTATTGTACATGATGCATCAAGTAGTGTACCTTATCTAGCAGAGTGAGTTCTTGTGTTTCTTTCTCCGTGTTCATATCCTTCAGTTCCCTGATCTTACGTTGCAGACGGACAATCTGTTTACGAAGTTTGTCACAGTCTATGTTGCCTTCTTCTACACGGTCTCTCAGCACTGTCTCTGCCTGTTCTAGTTCTGTGATGTGCTTCTCTGCAAGTTTGAGTCGATCCTTACACTGGCGTTCCATGCTTTCGGCACTTTGGAGACGTTCTCTCAGATTTTCACATGTTTCACGAAGTTCGGCAACTCTTGAATCTTCGGAGTCAGACCCCGACCCGTCGGAATCTCTGTGACCTTTTGTTGTAAGTTCAAACTTTAGAACGTCGTTTTCTTCCTGTAGATCTTGAATCTGTCTCTGAAGTTTGTCGACTTCGCTGAACATGTCCGAATGATCTGCGCCAATAGACGGCATGCTGCGTAATCTAGGTCGCATGCTTCCAAGGTTATCGTAGTTGACAGGTTCAATGTATTCCATATTGGCCTCCAAACTCTCGAAATGTTCGTCTGCCTCTTTCCCAATTTCTGGATCCATTTTCCCCGATGATTGGTTTCCATTTTTATTTGAGCCAGAAAGAGGCAGTCTTATGTCCGACACAGATCTAGGTGACATTAAGGGGCTGCAAATTCGCTCCTGAGACCCCTCACGTTCTAGGGACCTCTCGCGAACTGAGTCTTGTCCCATTTCAGCCAGTCTTAGTCGATTATTCAATACACTAACCTGTGGCTTTGGCTAAATAGTAAATTAATTATAAAATAATCATCATCATCATCAAGAATTGCTCAAACAAATTAACCTGAACCATGCAACCTTTCTTAGCATAAAATTAGCATAAATTAGCATAAAAGCTTAATAAGCTTCTTGATTTTAGTATTTTTTACTTTCAATTTATAAATGCTGAAAGTATTAGGAGGGTGCATTCAATTTGGTGTACTTTAAATGCGTTAATACAAGATCTGCATGCTGATTTAGAACCTAATATTATGCATGGATAAAGGTTGAGGATTACGTTAATATGCTTGAGCAATATAACAACTATAAATACATGTAACGCTATTTCATAAAATAAGTCAGCCTAAAATAAAGGGACAATTACTCAGTTTTGTATTTTCTTAACATTACACAAAACTACAGTATAGATGACATAAGAAAACTAGTAATAATCGTATAAATCGAAATACAAATGTGTACAAAAACAAAATTATGGCTGAAAAAATACAACAAAATTTGTGGACTACAGGTAAAACAAATAATATTTTAATAGATATATTCTTTATATATTTCATCATATTTATTGCAAAATCTGAACTTTATTTTACATTCTTATGTATTATTTGAAATATTTATAACAATTACATACTTATGTGTTTTAGACCGCTCTGATGATATTGATAATATGAATTTTTCTATACTCATGGATTGTATATATCTATTGTATTTGAAAATAAACTAGAAAACTCATATAGACAAATTCTTATATTTCTTTACATTGTTTGCATTTTCTGAAATTCATATTATAGTTACCACATTTCATGAAAACAAAATCACCAATTATTTAACTCACAAAAATGTAGATAGTTTATTAAGGATGAGAAAAGATTTAGTTACCTTGACTTGAAGGAGCTCTTCTCGCTCGTCTCGTGTTAATGCTAACGATTGTTCCTGTGAATCAAGCTTTCCCTTATATCTAGCAAGCTTCTCCGTTAACCCAGAGTTTTCCTGTTCACATTGTGCAAGCTTCTCGGTCAAGCCGAACACGTCCTGCTGACATTTCTCTAGTTGTTCTGAGAGGTTTGTTTTCTCCTGTTGAAGGCAAGTTATATTACACTGTAGAATATCTACATTCTTTTCTACTTCTCTAACATCTAATACATGCTGTAAATGTATAAAAATTTATCCACTTGACAATTAAAGTCTAGGTCCCACAGAGCATTTTTACCTCACTGATGTACTTCCGATTTAATAAATGAGCATCAGAATGCATCGGGAAAAGGGTCCTCGTGATCAACTAGGGGAAGCTATGGGGTCATCAGAAAATTTGTGAAGTCCTTGTTCCCGATGCCTCCTAAAGCTCATTTATTCAAATGGCCAGTACATCACCTGGCAAAAATTAACCAGTAGGACTTATGACTTTAGTTAAAACATATTTATTTTCTCAAACACAGAAATGTATACATACAATTTTCAACAATATTTTACGGAATCGGATTAGAATGGAAAACACAAAATCTCGGCCTAGATTTTGATGGGATGATCATATTGACCAAGTTTCATAAAGATTAGGCTAAAATTCTGACCTCAAATGACTACACAAGGTGTTTATGATTTGACCTAGAGACCTAGTTTTTTTACCTTGGATGACCCTATAACAAACTTGATCTAGATTGTGTTGAGATAAATATAGTGACCAAGTTGCATAAATAGGCCTAAATTGTAACCTCTAGTGACAACACGAGATCTTTTATGATTTGACCTAAAGACCTAGTTATTGACACCTTAGACTCAGGTTAATATATTGTTGAAAATTAAAAAAAAAAAATTTAAAAAAAAAATCAAAAATTTTTTTCAACATTTTTTTTCTTTTTTGTTGTTTTCAATGATACAGTTACCTGTGCTTAGACCTTTGTGACAATAAATTGATAGTTACCTGTTCAGCGTGTTGGAGTTGTTGCATGACTGCATTAACGTCTTCATCTTGACCATTGAGGAGTTTTCTCAGTTTCTCCTCCAGACCCTTGATGGTACTCTTATATTCTAACTGAATTCCTTCAGACATTTCCAGATCTACCCGTAGCTGGGCCTCGCTGCATTGAAGTGCTAATATTTCATTGGCTTGGATATCGTCCTGTGAAATTTGTGCCTGAAAAAATGACACACAATATCTATAACAATATTGGAAAAATTTTTTTTATCAATTTTCATGCATGAACAAGACAACAAATATGACAATATGTTTAAATGTTTTCCATTAAGTAAATAAATACAACTTGCATGTACATTGTGAATAGGGCCTTCTAAATTTCCACTAGCACAGTACACTTCCATTTAAACCATAGGACATTTTTATAACCATTTACACAATTAACACAACATGGAAAGGGAAGTAATAAGATTGAACAAGTTTTCATAATACATTTTGATTACCTCCCTTATTATCATTTTCCCAAAATTGAAACAAATATTGCAGATGGACAAAATCATGGAAGATATATAGGAAAGACAAACTTTACATAACATTTCTAATAGATTAATCAGTGTGATTGAAAGTTATGAAGGAGAGATAAGCTTCACAATGGGTTTGAACATGATGCCTTTTAAGGTGGTTGGATTTTTAATTTGGTGTCATTAAGTCAGGTGCTACTATAGCTGTTGTTCAAGCTACAATGATGTAATATGGAAAGCAAAAATACTTGATAACACATGAACATTTAAATAAACCTGTCTTAATGGTCACCTCAAGGGGCTTGATAAATGTGCTTCAAATTTCGAGGTGGTCTGTTTTATAAGGTAGTGTGGTGTGTGACTGTACCTGTTTTTCCAGCTGTTGTTTACGGATCAATGATGTAACATCTTCATCTGTTGATGTACTAGCATCTTCTGTACATACTGTATCATTCTGAAAATATACAACAACAAACATGAATACATAACACAAGGTGTCTGTTGCAATCTGACTAAAGTATTCGATCTTTCTTACTGCAAGATCTGATGACGACCTATACAAGTTTATATTTTGAGAAGTCGGATTTCCACTATACTATTTATATCTATTCATAATTCAGCCAGTCATATAACTCGTTACAGTGGTACTTCGGTCATAGTCGAAATATGATTCCAATATTAATAAACGGTAAATTACAAATATAACTTTTGTCTGCAACTTTAGTCTGCTTTTTCGGAGCAATCCTGATTAATTCGACCGATTGTATGTTTTCATAATCGAGGAGTATATCACGAAGACGCTGGAGATGTAATACAAACACAAATCTGCAATACCAATATTGCACGATTTGCCTGCGGAAATTGATGTAATCTAAGCAAGAACCTTGTAATATCGGATACTCATGCATAAAGGTCAAATTCAGGTTAAACCTCTCTAAAGAGAAACAAAAGTTTGATTGTTGTATAGAGACTGTTGCTTTGGAGAGGTCGATTAGAAATAAAAGGGTAACTTCTGAAATAAAATGAGAATGTTTCAACATTGTTATTAAAAAGAGGTTGTTGCTTAAAGCAGGACCACTGTGGAGTGAGTATTGTGTGGTCAAAACCCACAGGTAACTGTATCATTGATAAATACTAAAACGAAAAAAAAAAAAATTGTAAAATTTCTATTTTTCTATACTTTTGTTATCACTGATACAGTTACCTGTGTTAAAACCTGCATTATAGATCTACAACGACCTTCGAAATATGACCCCTGGACGAGTCCATATGCCAAGGTTGAAACGATATTTACCGTTATTTTATGAAAAAATTTGGATACGGTTGAAAAAAACTCACTTTACTTCTAGTTGGCAACGTGGCTTAGTGGATAAACTGTTCTCTTGTCAGAAACATACTTTTTATATGGGCTGTGGGTTCGAGTCCGCTGCTATACTCTTTTTCAATAATTAAATTTCTATAGTGTATATTTTCATTCTTAATTTTTGATAAATTCAAGTTTTATAACTAATAAAAAATGATTTGTTTCCTTTACATTGATTTAGTCTGGATATTGTATTTATTGCTCATTTTCATCTTCATGCTCTGGTGATATATAATTGGATTCAATTACAAATAACTCGAGTCATTGACTTCGCTGCAATCAACATTTTAAGAATGTTCTGTAGAAACGTCAGAATGAGCTAATGATTTATCTTGTCAGTGGTTTGTGTAGTGTACATCGCTCTCACTTGCTTATTATTTTCTTTCTAGTGTGAGTTCGGACAAACTAACGAACAGTTTTTTTATATTTAATAAATTTATGCTTAAATGTAATGCTATATGAATTCATATCAATTATACAATGTGTCAAAACCAGTGTGAGTATCAATTGAGTTACAAGTTACGACGCTGAGACAACCTTGTGTGCTTATATGCTAGCTCTTGTCAGTCGGGCAACCCTCCCACACACTGACAAGCGAAAACAGTCATATTTCCATCTCCTCCATACAAAACCTATGTACTTTGAACTTTCTCGATGAGATTTTTCGCATGGACGCTAAATCTGTGTACCAACTATGACATATATCTTATGTGCTTTTTACCCACTGAAACTTTTATAATTATGCATCTTAGTATAATAAGACAAGCACGAAACATATTTGCTGAGCAAAATTAATAAAAAAAATATATTGAGCAGAATGCGATTCGAACTCATTCGTTCAGTTCAAAAGTACATGTACTCGTATTCATAGTAGCTTAGCCGACTGCGCTATGCGCACTACTTGATAAGACCATTCTTAATGCATGCTTTATAGGTAAATACACCCCTATAAACTGGTTAACTCCAATGTTAAAAGTACAGTTACGCCTGAGTGCTTGTTGTAGATCTATAGTGGTCTCCTCGATTGAAACTTATTTACAAGGTTTAATAACGTACACCAGCATTAAAGTTTGCACAATCCCCTGACTAGCTCACAGTTGAAGACAAGACAGACTATACATGAAAGTCATATTTAACAGTAATAAAGAGATGGGCCAATATTTAGAGTGTTCCTTATCTCACTTCAGCACCATCCAGAATGAAATTTAAATTTTGTGGTCCAAAATAAATTGAGTGACAGTAAACAAACACTCAACCATGTTGCCTGACATGTCAATATTTGTATAATCAGTTTACAATTCTCTTTAAATATGAACAATAGATGTACATGTGGTTTTTAAATGGCCCAGATAAGAAATACATCAGAATTTCAATTTAATAACAAACAATAACAATTTAAACATCCCCTTCAATTGAAAAAGAATATTTGCTCATTGCAAAACTATAGTATGTGCCTCTATAATTGATGTAGTTACCATAGTTAGGCACTGAGCCCTTGATATATTCTTCCTGTATGGCAAAATATAGCAGCAACAAAATAACTACTCGACAACAAAATAACTGCTCAGCAACAAAATAAGTAATCGTAGACATAATTATCAGCTTCAGAAAAGTTTGGTATTATGCCAATAGTGTACACTTTTTGTAGTGACATCCGGATTCACAACAGTTTACTGTTACTCTCAACATCACAGAACTGAATGGATCTGAACAAAGCAACATTATTGGTACACTTGTTTATTCACCATGGCTTCATACTGTAAAATTATTAATTTTCGAGGGGTATTAAATTTCTTGGATTACATGGTTCATCTTCTACCACAAAATTTAATCCCATCAAACAACAATTTTGACCCTTGTATTTATTACATGAAATGCACAATCCACGAATTAATGTCCCATCAAAATGGTATTTTTTACCCAAACCACGAAATTTTATCCAATCCAAATTAAATGATTTTACAGTATATGATTCCGCACTCCAGATATGAATGTTCATTGAATAAACTACCAGCTTGCCATATGCACTAACCATAATCATCCTTACAAACATTATATGATTCATAACCAATTTGCCACAAGCATATTATACTGGAGTATATTTGCAGGATTTGTTTGGTAAATCAAAGCACCAGAGATTAACTACAGAACAAACATAAAACACCAGTATACATATATGTTCAACCTCTCTCAATTGTCTAGTTAATTGCTTAGAGCAACAAATTGCCTGCTTAATAGTTTGGAACAGCATAGAAGTATTTTTGATAATATGCAGTCCCACCAAATGAAACAACATTGCCTAGGCAACAAACAAATCAAATCACGATTAGACTACATCATACTTTCAGACATTCTTAAAAGATACAAGCATAAATCATGTGGAACAAATGATGGCCTGCAAGCTATAGGACTGTCGATTCAATAAGTAATACTAATGAAGGAACTATCCCATTCAAAAGAATAGTGGTGAATACCGATAACTCAGTTACAACCAGCTAAACCTAGATAAACATATATAGTTTACCTGACGGACGAGCTTATGTTTATAACTGTTATCATTTGGCTTTGAACATACTGTATATGTTTTACATGAATACTAACAACAATGTGAGAAGACAAATATTTAAAACGTCAATCCAATTGATTGGGTGTTATTGTTGAATTAACCGATCAAATATGTAATAATATTGTCATAGATTATATTATATATATTAAATAAGCCACATTTTGCCTGTATAAAAATGTTAAGTTGCTTTCCAAATACTATATAATCTTTTATGATTAATTCATTTTTCTGTCTGACCGATACACACATTTGCTGACTAACGGAACTAACAATTATGTAGATCAAGAACATGCCGAGCATAGTCTTTATTTGCCAATAAGCTTTATGCTAAAACATGGCAGGGCCTATGAGTGCCTCCTACAGGATTTGGACCTGGGTCACCAGATTAGGCGGAAAGCGCGATTAACACTAAGCTACGGAGGCACAAGCATACATAATGCTTTATCAAAAAGCTAGCCACTATAGCAATATTCCCATCAAAATGCTGGCAGTAAGGGCATGAAAACTGTTGAAAATTGATACAAAACTTGCACTTATAATGTACATTAATTATCTACAGAACCAAAGACCTTCCCAATATAGAATTTGCATATACCATGATTGTACAATCCACATATATATCATGTGTAACATATACACAAAGACAAAATTACCTAGAACATATAATTGAACGATGATTGCCGACAAATTACCCTCATTCATTTATAATCTGAGTCGGAGTTTGAGTAGCATTATGTGTACAGAAAGTAAATGAAGGGGGAAATATTTGAGTTGACATTTTCACTACTTCCCTGCCATCAATCTAAGTACCCAACATCTATATACATTATAGACCAGTAGATATGTAGGTTTTTATAATGATGGAAGAATTTTGTGATCCGAGGTCATTGTCTGATCAGGCAGGGAAATTAAGGGCAAAATGACCATGTACTATTTCTGTTGATTGCAAAAAATCTTTGATTCTGAAGCAATGTGAAAGAGAACATTGGTAAGAAATGGTTTGTGTTAATGTTTGGTCATGTGACTAACTTTGGTGTGGACAAAACAATGAATCGATCACACTCATGCTTACCATGATAATGATGAAGAAACACATTAGATTTCAGACCTATGGACCTTATTGGGCATGCCGAGCATAGTTTTTATTTGCTTTATTTTTACTGAAATATGCCAGGCATATATGAGCCTTCACCTGGATTTGAACCTGGGTGACTAACACACTAACCACTAAGCTACGGGTGGAGGCAGATCGGTTTAAAGCATTATATTGTCTGTATATTTACCATTAATCAAACAAAATAAAGCATGTATCACAGAAAACACTCATAATTTATTCATTTTAAGTCAATAACCAATGATTACATTATTACAGATATAACAGTGTACACTATTTTATGCAATTACATGATTATAGAGGTAATAGTGTACACTATTACTAGACAGTGCAACACCTTTGGCATCAATGTTAAATAATGTCACATCACTGGTATATTTCCAGACAGGCATCAATATTAATTATGTGACAATAATAATGGACACCAGAAATGCAGTTAGCTTCCATTTTTGGTTGGTATTTGTATAATGAAAATATATTATATATTATACTTAATTTCTATATTGCTTGACTCAGGGCATGAACCTTGGAATTATAGACCTGTGAACACCACAATGATGCTTGGAATTATAGACCTGTGAACACCACAATGATGCTTGGAATTATAGACCTGTGAACACCACAGTCATGTACCAGCCATGAACCTTGGAATTATAGACAATCATCACAATGAAGTCCCAGCGTGAAAAAATAGGGCATGAACCATGGAATAATTGACACAATCATGTATAACAAGTTCTTACATCGGTCTATTAGTTTTTATGTTGCCACTATACATACAGGTAATATTTCTATAAAGGTAAAATGTTGTTCAACCTTCAGAAAACAGAAACAGCTAAAACAGTAATGATACAGTATATAATTAGTCTCCGCTGATGCAACTGATTATCAGAAGCAATCCTGAAATAAGGGGAACCCGGTTTTATAGGTATATCTGCTATGAGTAATACACTATGTAGTACTTTAAGAAGGTAGCAAAACATCAAAGGGCGCCTATCACAACAGATGGTGTATATTAATAAACAACTAAGTGAGTAGAGTAATTCACAGTGTATCTGGGCTTTTCATTCATTCATTAGTCTATGGAACAGACAATTGTAGTAACATAAGCTCCTCTAAACTATGATACTTTAAAAAAAATATTTTTCTTTTTTTCAAATCTCACTGGTTAACAGTATTTTAAGTATTTCTGTGAAATGGAGACTTATGCCTAGTCACATTACCCTGACACAAACCAGTATTTATCTGGAACTTATGATGCCGAGCATCAATCAAGGGAGATTTACTATTACTATTCTTAATGACTTAAGTATTGCTGCATTGGTATCATCAAACCCACTACGGACACTACCTCGGACACTTAGCAACCTGTGACTAGGACACTTAGCAACCTGTGACTAGGCTATCAAGGCTTCTTGCTACTCCACTGATAGATGTGTATAAAGTTGTATGAAGCTCACTCTTGCCTAGATATAAGATTTTTGTTTGATTTGAAATATCAGCCTACTTTCTATTGGGACAGCACATTAATAAAAGTCATGTAATACATTGTATGAGCATGTGTTAAACTGTACATAATTTATGATTCTGTCACGTATAATAATTGCAAACACATATCTTCTAGAAATCATTGCAATATATAGCTTGTAGATATTGACCTGATCTTGACCTTTATGCATGAATATATAACAAGGTTCTTCTTTGAATATATCAAATCGGGCAATATCGGTCTTTCAAATTTATGTTAAATGTTTTACATCTCGAGTAACATCGTGATATCCCCCCCCAGGACCAGGTCAAAATCTCCAACCTATACACTGTGGTGCAATAATTACAAACATTGTATAGCTTGGCTATTTTTACTTGAGTCTGACATTTATGCAAGAATATATTACAAGCTTATGGCTTTGAATATATCAATTTCCGCAAGCAAATCGTGCAATATCGGTATTTCAGATTTGTGTTTGTATTACAAGTCGAGCGTCTTCGTGATACTCCCCGATTATGAAAACATACAATCGGTGTTGTAAACGTAGGTAATATATCGACTGTTAAATTATGCTAATCAAAAGGTCAGGCTCGTGTCAATGTGGGCAAGCTATACTGATCCAATCATGATATTTTCATGGCAATAATTATCATAATATAAACTGGTGTGTTTTAATGTTTATATTTTCTTCATGAATTATGTGGCTATAACACATGCAATACAATTACTGGTTAGTCCTCTAGGGTCAAACATGTGGCCTTTTAAAACTTCAGGGGCTAGAATTTTTTTTCAGGGGTCGTAGAGTTAAACACTTAACGAAAATCGCAGAACTCGAATTGAACAATTCTCATTACTTTAAAACAATTACCTTGGTAGCTCACCAAATACTATTCCAAAAATAAATCCAATGATTATTAAACATTCATCCGCTATAAAATTGAAACATTAACACACATTTATCCATCGTATTCACAATAATCACTACACAATTTACACACTTCCGAGAATATTTGTATGTTTCCACACAGAAATTATCACAAATCTTGACATGATTCTGTCTACATGGTGAGATATTCACGTTTTAATGTTCTGACATAAACTGGCATAACCCAAAAGTCAGTTAAGAATGTCTCGTATAGGTGAACTAAATCTCCAAGAATTTGCTATTTGAGAATTTTCTATTTTCCTCGTCTATTTACACTAAACATCTGTTGCAGTATGGATATACAACAAAGTCGCTTTACAATATAATACAAAGCAAATAAATCTATTATAATGAATTCAATTACCTTATTACAATTACAGATAAAATATCCAGATAAAATATCTGCTCCCACCAGTCCAGTATACAGCACTATAAATTTGTTAACAATATACAGAAACCAGATACAAAACAAGTTTGCAACAGTATCAGAAAAATCATATAGGGTTCTAAATTAAGCTTAAACTTTTATTATCTATTTGATAGCCACAAACTCCTAGAAATTTTACTGATAAAATAAAGGATTTCAAGTCAGAGAAAATGACATGTTTGTCATATAATTATAGGAGGAGTGTGATTCTGGCATAATTAAACATGACACATACATGCATGAATAATATATATACTATAGATCAGTTTACAAAATGTAAGTATCAGAAATACTCTTTCAAACAATTTGTCTCATCAACTGACTAATTGACCTATGAAAACCCTGAGAGGAAAACGTGTCCATTACTCGAAAGATTTAAACAATAAGTTGAACAAATAAACAGACTTAGACTCTTTTAATAGACCACGGAAGAGCCGAAAGTTGATAGAATGTGCACAATACTGCTTTTTGCTTTTATATAAACTTCTCAACTTGCTGACGCCAATATTTGTTTTATATTACCCGATTGTTAGGATCCGATTTGTTGCATTTGCTTAGAATTGTACAACACCACCCAAGTATTTTATATAAGATAAGCCCAAACGCTTATCAGCATTGCACACATTGCATCCCTGTCAACATTGCATCCCTGTCAACATTGCATCCCTGTCAACATTGCATCCCTGTCATTACAATATTATGGAACCACAGTAAACTGTGTATAAACGATTCTATTTCCAGCAATTGCAATAAGGCATACACATGGAATTATATATAAATTATAGCAATAAGTCATACAGTGATAACATTTAACATGTGTTTATAATAGCAATAAATGATACAAGTTGAATTTTATAGTAATCCGATAAGTCATACAGTGATTTGGTTTATATACGCTGTGACTACATTATAACCCCACTATACAAATACAGAAAATAAGTTTTCAAATTTTATCCTGCATTACAGAAACAATTAGCATAATCCAGAAATATCTGTCAAGCACTTAGCACTCAATTATCCAAGAATTTACTCCTGAATTATTAATGAATTTTATCACACTCCATAATCTAGTACTAAAAAATCCTTTGCACCTACATTTCCCAGACTTCACTGAGTGTCACGGTCCTCCGAGGAGTTGAAGGAGTACTGAGTTATAGACAGTGAGTAGAAGATAATTCACAGTGAGTGAATATCTTTTACAGAGAGTATCATATAGAAATAATTGCTCAGGTAAGCATGCTGAAACACTCACACTGCAGAAAACAATACCATCAAACTAAAGGTACCAGCAGGTGAGTACTCTAGTGAGTAGTAACAAGGCTACATCCACGATTTACCATCTAAATCATGACCAGATGCGATTATTAAAACATAGAACTTACACTGCAATAAAACTGCAGCATTGAACTCATAAAAAGTTGATCAAACCCGAACATTGTCAAAAATTAAGCTGTGAAATCCATAATATCTCCGACAGATTCTAGGGCTCACTCTGATAAAACTTTTGTGAATGATTGCAATAAGCTGCAATACTATCTTGCAGAAACCAGGAACATAGGTTACCAGATTCCACTCATCACCTGACGGCAGCATCAATTCTAACAATAGATTATTTTACTCAGTGTTCATGATAGGAGCCCGTGTAATGTGCTGTATGAAACAAGCCGGATGGCGGAACTTGTTGATGTCAAACTCAAGATATTCTGGATAATATCATGCACACATTAACAACAGTGCAACATAAAATTAGAGAGCAAAACTATATCAGCATAAGAGCCTATCAGTAATGAGTACATGGGATGGAGGCTGAGGGTTTCTAAATTTCAAGTTTCCAGTGAGGACTTTTGAGTTTCAAGTCAAGAAATTTGAGTTTCAAGTCAAGATTTTCGAGTTTCAAGAAGATATCTGCAGATGCTCTATGCTAAAAAAACCTGCAAAGCAACAAATTGAAGTAGAGTTTTTGTTGACAGATGGAATAATGCATAAATGAGCAGGTTAAAATGTATAGGTAATGTTCATCAGGTATAATCTAATCTAGCTATAGCTGCACTCAGTGTTATTCTGATATTTCAACTTGCAGTAATAATTTGTGCATGTGTGTTTTGTATGCTATTTACAGACAGTGCAACTGCTTAGAAGACAAGCATACAACTAGCATACAGCAAAACCTTTCAACAGTGGCCCTCTGTAGAGCAATAACTCTCTATATCAATACCTTCAAAATTTCCCTAACCCAATATCTACAATGAATCGTACCTCTGTGGAGCAACAACCTGCGAAACAATGGTCAATTAGGCAATATTTGGCCAAAATGGTGTAGCCCTTCAGAGGTTTATTGTATTGTCATAAGAGTTTAAAACTGCTGAAAATGGCAGTTAACCTAGATGAATCGAGTAAAACTGCTGAAACTGACAGTAAACCCAGATGAACAGAGTAAATCTGCTGAAAATGGCAGTTAACCTAGATGAATAGAGTAAAACGGCTGAAAATGGCAGTTAACCTAGATGAACAGAGTAAAACGGCTGAAAATGGCAGTAAACCTAGATGAACAGAGTAAAACTGCTGAAAATGGCAGTGAACCTAGATGAATAGAGTAAAACGGCTGAAAATGGCAGTAAACCTAGATGAACAGAGTAAAACTGCTGAAAATGGCAGTGAACCTAGATGAACAGAGTAAATCTGCTGAAAATGGCAGTAAACCTAGATGAACAAAGTAAAACTGTTGAAAATGGCAGTAAACCTAGATGAATCGAGTTAAACGGTTGAAAATGGCTGTTAACCTAGATGAATAGAGTAAATCTGCTGAAAATGGCAGTAAGCCTAAATGAATAGAGTAAAACGGCTGAAAGTGGCAGTAAACCTAGATGAATCGAGTAAAACTGATGAAAGTGGCAGTAAACCTAGATGAATAGAGTAAAACTGCTGAAAATGGCAGTAAACCTAGATGAGTCGAGTTAAACGGCTGAAAATGGCAGTAAACCTAGATGAATCGAGTAAAACTGCTGAAAATGGCGGTACAATGGGATGAATCTTCATGGAGAAACAATATGAGCTATCAATTCTCCGCTCACTCATCCCCCTGGAGAAGAACAGGTAATATATCATAAACAAGATCTGCTTTACTGACCTATAACCTGAAGAACAATGGCTTAATGAGAAAGTATAATGATAATATGCATGTAAATAAACATCTCTAAGACAAGAAAACATCCCAATGCAAGATATATAGTAGTTAGATTGCGGTGCTTGTACATTTTACCTAGAACATGAACTTTGTACTAGGAACATAGTTATTACCCATCACTGCTTTACATTACTACATGCCACAAGAAATATCCATAATGCAGCTCAACCAGATCTGATCCAACCAATCTTGGAAATAGATCTCAATTTCAACTTGGTGAGAAAAAATTAGCTGGTTAACACTTTACTACATAGAAATAACCAGACCTCGAGTTGACAGCCTGGGAACCTAGTTGAGAGTCTTAGGACCATGTTGGCAGCCTTGGAATCTAGTTGACAGTCTTGGGACCTTGTTGACAGTCTTAGGACTTTGGGACCTGGTTGACAGTCCTGGGACCTGTTTGACAGTACTGGGACCTCATTGACAGACCTGGGACCTGGTTGACAGTATTGAGACCTGGTTGACAGTTCTGGGACCTGGTTGACAGTCCTGGGTCCGGAGACCTTGTTAAAAAGATGTGATATATCGTCAACATTCAAAAATTTCAAATCTTTCATCAGAATGTCAGTGACCCGGGTATGACATAATCTAAAACAAATTCCCTGTAGTATCTACTCTACATAGAATGGTTGTGTATCAAAGATTACCAGCTAAATGTCCCTTTAATCACTATGTTAATATTTACCTAATATCACAGAACCATGTCAACTTGACCTGTACTTAAGCATCTGAAGTAGCAATGACCGTTATAGAATTATTATTTACATATTAGTCATTATATGGAGTCAATTTAACAATCCCACCTTGTGTGGTACTTTTGGGCCTTTATGGTCTGTGATTTTTCTTTTTCTTGTGTTCTTTTCATTATTTTTGATCAACCATTTAGTATTTCAAATCTCAAAGCAATATTTCTTTAATATAACACACATTCAAACACAGCAAATGTATACAACATTTTCAATAATAATAAATTGATATTAAAAAATAAATATTTTATAAAATTGCCATGTATTCATAACACAATAAATAATAAAAAATGCAATAAATTTATAACAATTTACCTTCTAGAAATTGAAACCACTGAACAAGATCATTTAAATTCCACTTGAATCAAAGTACATATACACAAATAATCCACCTTAGTTAAACACTAAATTAAAGACACTTGGTATAGAATTGTAACAAAATATTTTTAAATTAGAATCCAAATTTTTCATTAAATTTTTTAATCGAGATTTAATGATTTTCAAAATTCACAGAAATTTTAACCGGTAGGTCCATTACGTGGTCACATATTACACAAATGTCACAATGTGTCAAATGTCTATCTGTTCATACATCGTGGTATGTTCTACCAAACCCCTTCAGGTCACATACTGGTATAGGACAAGTCAACCAAACATAGACTTCATATTTAATTAATCACCATTGACCCGTTAGAGAAATTTTATTTATTTCATACGTGTTTCCTTGTACTGGTATGTCAATTAGTTATATATGGATCAAAATTGTCAAATCTTGATTTAATAAGTATAGGAGAAATTCACTTAAGAAATCAATTTTCTGCATCACCTCACATAAACTAAAATGTTATAAATTGTGAGAAAAAAAATAAAAAAAATTAATGAGATTAATTCGCTTAATATCATTGATATTTTGTTAACTAAACAAATTGTAAGAAATGCTGATGTTTGGTAATTAATAATAAGCTTGGCATGTAGAAGGTAACACATAAATATTTGTATTAATTCTATTGTTTAATTACAATTAATTATAGACATGAACATTTTAATTGTTACTTTTATACAGATCTAACTGTCATTCAAACTTAAATGAGAATGATTATAAACATTAGCTTGTCCATCAGGTAAACTATTTTCATCTAGGTTTAACTGGATGTAACTAAGGTAGTCTGTCCTAGTATTTCAGTTCCCTCATTAGTTTAACTTACTGAATCTACAGTGCCTTAAATAGACAGGCAATAATGTTCTGATAATTCTACGAATGTGTGTGCACAATTGCATTGGACTAGAGAACAGTGCAATATGGTCAACAAATTCAAGATACAACAAAAATTGTGACCATGAAACAACACACAAAACAACACACAAAACCATCAAGAAACAACAGAGAATCTAACCAACTTATTGTTCAATGAGTCAATTTAGAAATTATGATAAAGGGCAAGTAACTCTTATAACCAGGGACAATGAGTGCAATGTGACATTCCAGGGGAGTAGGGACACTGCCCTTTATAGTTAACAATAGACGTTCATGCAAAATTTCACTTTTTATAAAAATGCCTCAACCACTCAGGGTTGTATGTGAATGGTTGCTGTTCAGATTGCTGTTAATATTTGGTACAAATGGCAAATCATTGAAGTTCAGATAAAATCTCAAACATTTAACATTACAATCAAACCAGACTACAACAGTTGTACTTACATAATAACAGTTTACAATATATCGATAACAAATGGACATTATTAATTGCTACAATGGCCTATTTAATATTTGTTAAGTTTGCATGCAAAGAATCAATTAACAAACATGTTTACGACTTTTTACGACCAGTTGATTTCATCAATTATACAATCATTTCAACCTTATTGCCCTACAGCCAAATTGACATTTTATTGGGAAACAATATTCAAATGTTGAAATTAAATTGATCAATTAAGCTAAGTTAATTATAATTAACATGATGTCCTGAACATACATGTATATTACAATTAGATGAAACAGAATGTTGATACAATAAGTGAATTTTGTTTAATATAATGTCATCCCTATTGAATGGACCAGTCAATTTTGCTTTATGTGACACTTATCTTTCATGCATTCAGTTAACGCTTCATATCCTTTCTCGTAATGCTGGGCGTCTGGTAGAGGTGGGCCTACAGTTACCATTATTTACTAGCTGGTGGCTCACAAACAAATCACATCAGTTCTAAACCAGCTTGCACGGATGTTCAAACCTTTGACCTCCCTCTTCCAAGGCAGATGCCCTAACCACTTGGCCATGGTCACAGATAAATGTACAGCCTGCCTAATACTTCACATGGTCACAAATCCAATATGATTGTCCACCTTTTAGAGGGCCAGCATACTTTCTGGGTAATTTGGCCAAACAGGCATTGGTCAATCTTTAGGGTATTGTTGAACAAATTCATGATGTGGAGATACAGGGTGTTGACTGCATCCTTACTGGTTGTTTTATAGAGGTTAAGCAATGTATGTATACAAGAGTCTTATAATAAATTATAATTTGCAGGATTATCACCTAAGACATATCGATGGCTTAGAACAAGAAGGTCGTAACTACTACTTACGACCTTATAAGACTCATGCATATTTGAAATCTGCTTCACAAGGCGCTCTTATAAGCATATTTTAATGCAAATCTGAAATATCATGTTGACGAAAATGAAGTTTTAAAAAACTTGTTTTCCCATACGTAAAGATTAAATGACAGACAGTTTTCTCTTGTTTTCTCAATATATCGATTTTGTAGTTACGACCTTCTCATTCTAAGCCAGCAATATATTTATACACTGTACTGTGCAGACATACATAACTAATATTTGGTGTCACAATGTCCATTTAATCCAGGCGTAAAATATATCAAATCTACTGTTACAAATATGACCATTAGCCAAAAATCATAGAGATTCTCCAGCCCAGACTAAAAACAACAACAAAGATACAATAAACAACAACAAGACAGGATAATTACCACAAAGATAACAAAAGAACAAAAAGACAAGATAATCACCACAAAGATGGTCCAATAACATCAAAGGATTAATAATCATTCCAATTGTCATGAAATGAAAACAAATCAAAGCAAAATCACCATCATGTTTATATTTTACTGTTAGATATGACAACATAGACAAGATGTAAAGAAAACATAATTATGTCACTTAATTAAGCAAGAAAGTTAATAAAACAACAAATACAAGGTATTAACTAGCCCCGGGTGACAGACAATAATTTACCGTTACAAGTTATATGACCTTATATAGAGATGTAACAGATAAAACATACACCTGGTTGAACGCTTGACACTATGAGGGTACGAGGGTACAGTCATATAGGCGAAAAAAACGATAAAGATCTCCCATACATATGTGCATCAATATTTTCATCAAGGACAATTATCCATAAACAAACCACAATACAAAAATGACGGTCAAGTCACACGGTATGAATCGTGTTACACTACTTCTCAGTTCTGTCAGAGAATTGTTCTGTTTTCATATCATTGGTTCTGACAGAACTCAAAACTGCTGTAACGCACGGACAGACTCTTATGTCATGTATCCTGAGTTTCGTAAGAGTGTTACCTCAGTTTTCAGTGTCTTCAGAGCCATATGAAAACCGCACAATTCTCTGACGGAACTGAGAAGTAGTGTAACACGATTCATACCGTGAGTCAGATATAGACTTTTTTTTCAGTTCTAAATGTTAGCTTCCGCAATACTTATATTGTTACCAATAAAAAATGAATGATTGTGCTCCTTGACAAAAGTGGTGCAAACTTTCCCCAAAATGTACATTTCGCTTCCTCTGATGTTTTAATATATCGACGGTGCCGAACCAAAACCCCGTAACTCAATTTTGACACCATCTAAAGAGCCAATCGCGTTACTTAGATAGCGACAAGACAGAAATATACGGGATGTCTAGCAGATGCAGATGCTGGAAAAAAGTTTTCACGCCAAAATTGAGTTACAGGGTTTTGGTTCAGCACTGTCGATATTACTACAAATTTTTTTTACCCAGAATAAAGACTCCCTGTGGTCTCATCCAAAAGTTGGTAAAAAGCCTGTCATGTTTTCTATAATAACTTGTCCCAGACAACAGGACAAGTGCTAATTTGGCAGTCTGAAAAGGTATAAGCATGACATTTGGAATATCCGTTCTAAAAAAATCACGAAAGCATTGACTTACAAAATGCCTCAGACCAACAATTTTATATCCCCGCCCCAGCCTCACCAAAACCGTATGAAAGCACAGTATAAACAAGCAAGGTAGTATCAATCATTTGCCTATTTATCACAATCAGGGTCGACTATAAGGTTCTGGTTTGACATGTGAGCTTGATATGGAAACTATGAATAATGTCGTAGGTAAATATTACAGACAAGCAAAATCTAACATGTTATTTACTTAATCTGATTTCATGGCTTTTTCAGAGGTACTTCACAAAACAAACGTTTTTGTAACGAGTAACAATCTCGAAGGAGCCGTTTGTATACTTGTTTGTGTCCTTATAGTGTCCCCGTGTCAAGACTTTCAACCTTCGCAACCGAGAAATGCCAACATCTGTGAAGTCATGAAATGCTTCAGTCGCTCGACAATCGCTCATTTCATTTACATTCGAGACATAACAGTGACAAGTTCTTGGCCATTGTTTAATGTTACACCTTAATTTGTCTCGGGCATCTTCCAAACTTAGGGATTTAGAAAAATCTACTTCCCACAAAATCTCAATGTTAAATGTTTTCCAACAAGGTTGATCACGAATACAAGAAAGCGTTGTAAACAATGAACATCTCTTAAAGCACGGACAACCCTTCAGAGACAGGATGTAGTTTACGCAGGTGCATAAAGAAGGCAATCATAATAGCAACAGAAACATGCAACAATCATAAATATTTCCTCAATTCCTGAACTGCGCCATTTTGTTGAATCATAAGCTGCTGAGGATTAAATGCTATTTAAACGTTTAAATACATTTTTTGTTAAATATCGTCTGACCATGAGGCAGATAAAATCTTAAGTCTTAAGTACACGTATATTAAAATTTAACTATTAATGATCTTAAAGAGAGTCAAAATGGCCTTGAAGCTGTTAAGACTAGACCTTTGTAATTGGATTAAAGTATTTTGTTCTAATGTGAGCTAAAAGTTAAATCATTAAACTGCAAGTGATCTTAAGCTGCAGCATCTCTTGGCAGAGGACATCTTGTTATGGACTGGGGCACTGGTTTACCTTTTAGTTAATTTTTGTTTCATGCTAAGCTAGATCTGCTATAAAAGTTAAAAGCATAATTGCAGTTGACTTGTAATACTAAAACTGCTGCATTGAATTTAACTCTTAGATTGAAGATTTTTTCCTCCCTCCCCCCCCACCAAAAAAGAACCCGATGAAAATAGCGAATAGACTTTCAGCGGATTTTCTCAGTGAAACAGTGAACATGGATGTAAAAATACCCACAATCCCTCTGACTTTTCACACGTTCATGATTGATCACCATTGGTTACGATGACATGAAAATGTATAACATTCTACAACAGTAATGATCCCAAAGTTAATGCGTAATGATCATGCCTGTCAAGATCTAAGAACACCGACATAAATCAAACAGGTACAGTAATCATTACTTTTTATACGACCCCCATAACCCTCTAAATGTTGACAAATAAAAATCAGCATGCTTGTGCAATAAATGACAACATGTATGTAATACGATACTCGCTCAAACTTTATGCACGTCCAAACACATGATAAATGCAAGGTAGTAACGAAATTGACAATTACATAGCATTTTGTGGGTCATTGCAAGAAGTAATTGGAGTAGAAATAATCTATTTCTACATAAATATGTCAACACCTTGATCAGCAGGGCCAATAACTTTAACCCTCTACTCTGTATTGTTTATATTTATTAAGGTTTAATGCTCTTTATAAATCACTAATTTTTCAGCAATGTATGGTAGCCAATCATGAATGCACCTAACCAGTATTCTTGAGACTGTATAATCTTGCCATGGCCGTAGTAGCTGACTCTTCCACAAGAACCAAGCAATGAAAATTGGTTCACCAATTATGTTATCCACCAAAAATAAAGACGTTATTATTATTATTATAATGTGGACTATCGGCAGAATAGGGTGTCTATAGGGTAAAAGGGTTAAGATATATATATTTTCCCAAATTTGAGGTATGGCGATGGTATACAATGTATCAGTATACTTTGGGTTAACAGATTAGGTGGTATATGGACTAAAGGGTTAAGATAGATCAGTTCACAAAATCTTCGGATCAAAGGATAAGACCAACACAAAGCTAGCAGGTCCTCATCAGATTGATTTTACTGTCATTTCATACAAAGCCATGTATCAAGCCCGCCCTCATCTAGTTACATATGTATACCATCACTAACAATAAGATTGAGTGACCCCCTAAGTCATAGGGCACCTTATCAAAGTACATATCTTCACAGCAAAGCTATTTGTGTAACTTGGGAGGCAGAAATAAATAGGTTTGTACTATATGTTTGTAATTTATCTATGTAACATCGTAAACATACCAAAGTACAGTATATTGTAGTAATGATGATTTACAAACAGTAGGTAATGGAGCTGAATGTTTGCTCTCGTAGTCAAAGAGTCACCATGAATCGGCAGATTCATTATGCTGGCGCTGTTCCCGGAAGAGGGGTAGTTATTTTAACAATTATTTGAAGTACATATGTATAGTGACAGATGAAAGACCCGACATACCAATATCAATCAGATGAAACATACGACAAAGTTTTAAGCAACCTGATAAAGCTTTATATTTGCCAACTTTAATTCTACTTGTCACCTATTCATTTGTATCAAAAACAAGACTGCCTTCAGTAAAGGCTCATGTCCTAGTGGTGGCCTTATTCATAATAACAAGAAAAGTTTCGTAACGAACGGACGGACAGATTAACCAACAGACGTAAGAACAAACATACGAAAGGACAGGAGAATCACTATTTTCGCTGGGGCATAAAAATCAAAATGAAAATTAAGAGGGCCATTTTCAAACACTGAAAAACTGTATTTTGCTATTTGTTTCAAAATTGCTTCACAATCATAATAGTAATGAGATTCTCAAAAACAGTAAACAATACCAAATATTTATTATATGGTTAGTTTAAAGCCCCTCCACTTACAACCCTATCTAGTACTATAAATCTTCTATAATCACCATGGTAGGGGAGACCTTACTACAATGCCTACCAGGTAGATAGAAGATATTCACGGTAAGATGGTCGCACGATCTGTTCAATCAGTCTTGTCCTCAAATATCGGTTACCCGAACAATTATACCACCTCAGTGAATTGCTTCGACAATAAAACACCCTAATCACATTTTAAGAACCAAACAAGTTACCATGGAAATTCAATAGGTTATTATCACTATTTTCACAATTTTACCCAATTTTCAACAGCTTGGTGACAGTCAGCAAATTATTATGCAGTTAAGCATTGAATAGACCGGTATTTCACCTTCCACCTATATTGAACATGTTCGCAAACTTCAACAATGGCTGCTACAAATTGGAGTAACAATTTCATTTATAGAATCACTGAAAAGCCAGAATGTAAATTATAAATTCACTTATTTGATATGCTCAATTTCATAAAAGCCAAGATCCCAAATATTTGCATGAAATTGTAGGCCAACTTGATAGCTAATTTTATGGGGGGAAAAGTGAATTATAATAATGTAACATGAATATTTGTTCAAACTTTCAAGTGTTTCCAAACATTTTACCAGTAGTAATAACAGAGTTAAGTATTTTCCTGTTGTTTCATCAGCAACTTCACTCAATTTTCTTGGCAAACTGCAGCAAGACAGTGAGATATGGTTCACAATCATCTAGAAGTGCGGTGCTTGGAACAAGTATTTATGAAATCATATCTAGGTACAGATCTGTACCTGACGAGTGCATATTACCATACATATAGATACATTCCTCAGGTGCACACAGCTTCTGATCTATCAGCAATATGCAGAACTATCAGTCAGTTTCAGAACTATCATTAAGTTCTTATATTTTTTCAGCTTGTAACCTCATCATCGCAAGCAAGGTTGCTAATGTTTGCTCAGAAGAAATAAAGTCAAAGTCATAATGCAGATGTGAATGAACCATTATTAATGACAATCGTTGAATCAGGGACTAATGTGAGTTTTGTAGCACATGAAAATGCGTTATAAAAATCACTTACATTGTGATTGCTAAACAACTGAGCTTAGTAATGAGCTACTAGGCTACTTACGCAATTTCTTCCAATTATTTCAAATTATTTACGCAATTTCTTCAGACATTTAAAATTGATTACATGCTATCATCACACAATCAATAATTGAATCAAATTTTTTTTTCAATTATACATAAGAATATGAATTATTATTAATATGAAAGTTTGCAATTGATTTTACTTTGCAATATTTTGACGTTCTAAATGACATATCAATTATAGCAAAGATGATTAGAATACCTCTGGCACAGGTGCACGACATGAATCAACTGACAGGTAACAAATAAACCTGGGTTCTAAGACTCATATCATCTCCACAATAATACCTGAACATGGGTCTTTATGCCATTATAATAATTCCCTTTGTTATTCCACATGATTGGTCTGAATCATATTTCCCTCTTTGTTTACCGGTAGAAAATCAATACAGAGAACAAGTAGAATTTCATGACAGGAATGTCAGTGATTTGTCAGACAGAATTATCTCTTTAAATCTGCATTTCTGCTAAAAATTATCATCCGCCTGGTGCAACAAAGTTGTATCTCACTATACCGGGCCTACTTCATACTAAGATACAACCTTGTTGCACCAAATTGGGTCACGATCATCATCCAGCATATATTGCCAGTCAATGGCATTATAATCAGTGTAGTGATACTATGTGACTACTACTTCACGAAAGGCATCAAATCCAAGACAAAATTTGTCAACATAGGAAAAACGAAAATAGCCGTACATATTTAAAATTTTCATTTCTGTACAGATATACCAGGCCAAGAAGAGAAATAAAGGATGCCTATTAGCAGCTTGGCCATTTTTCCAAGCAGCAATGATGGCTTGGAACTGTAGTATAATCACACACAGCCACTCTAAAGGTTTCATTCACCAGTGTGTATAATCACATGATCAAATGAATGCCGTTTTACACTCAAAACTATTGCGGTTTCGTTTGCAAAGGGTGAGTTTTTTCTTGATTATAACGATCATGCATTTAATATGGTTATATTATATAGCCTAAAGCACATTCCGTATATGTAAGAATACCCGGCAAGTACCGAGTTCGCTCTATCTTTAGCTTTTTTTAATTGATGCTCGACCAAATTATTACACTCAGTTGGAAACTGCATTTGCAATAGTTTTGAGTGTTAAACGGCATTCATTTGATCACGTGATCCTACACACTGATTCACAGGGTGCTGGAAAAATTGCCAAGTTGCTGAGAGATATGACTGACTTATCAATTCAATGGTGATCAAATTTCAAATGTTTTAAATTTAAAAAACCATTATAACACATACATAAAAGCACAAAAGACAAAAAGCAAGTGTCTATATAATACAACAAAGCATTATGTTCAATAAATTCTCCCCCCTTTCACTAAATTATACCATGTGACAAAAACACCAAATGAGGCTAAGCTCGTTAACATTATAATATATAAACTCATAAATCAGGATGTTGGGTATCATATTAAATTACCTTTAATGTTCATTCAATTAAAATGTATAAGAATGGAATAAATTGATTACAAGTTAATAAAATCAATTTTAATGCTTATAAAAAAAACATTATGTTGGTATAGCATAACTGCTATAGTCATGAGTTTATAAATAAAATACTTTTTAAAAATTATATTGCTTTAAGTCTAGTTGGTCAACAGTATTTCAGTCATATAGATGCTACCTAGTCACATATTATCCTTACAAGGGCGAGCAAGCAGTGAACGTGTTTCCTGGAACTAACTGTGTTGAGTGTTTTAAAGAGTCAATTGCAAGGAAGATCTATCAGTACTATTGACTTTGGTATGGCCCTGCCTGGGATCAAACCCGAGACACCGCAACATTGAAGGAGAATGATGCTCTACCACTACGCTGGCAGACAAAGCATCTGAGTGACATAATATATTATATACCTGTGAGACTTTGCAGTCACCTACAGTACGAAACATCTATTTTCCTCATTGCAATATGCCAACTAAACTTCCTGGGTAATTAATTTCAATTTAATGGCATTTCCTTGATATCATAATTTCACATTAAATATAGATGCACGATTCAAAGCACTGACAACACCAAATAAGGTATTTCTACTGTTTAATACAGTAACAAGGAAATTATCATTTTTAATCTCCTAGGAAGCGTGTGGACAATCAAACAATTGCTGTATCTATTTATGATCATTTATAACGTCGTTAAAATTCAATTAAGGAAATAACCTGATAACAATGACCCCTTGTTCAATCTGACTCGCTTACAAATGCCACCTACAATTATAACCATCTTTGTCAGGCATTATATGTTCTATATCCTGAGCATGTCTATTTTGTCAATTTTATTGCATGATTTAGTAAATGTAACAATATTTCTGCATCTATTTATACAGTCATGATTAAAATATCCATAAACACTACAAATACACAAATCAATTCAATAAATGCAATATAACACTTTCCTTACCTTGAAAAGATATTGTATCCGATTCCAAAATATTTCAAAATCCACTTACAAAATACACATAAAACCGGTAAATATCTTCGAAATGAAATATTTGTCACTAAATCACTGTATTTTGCACGAAAGTAAAAAATATACACAATTAATATTCAATTAATTACTTAACAGCATAATTCAGTATTCATTGTATAATATTAAGTACATTTTGTAACAATTTATCCAGAATTATGTCAATTTTTGAATCAGCACAGAAGCATGTTACTAATGTTACTACAAGCTGATGTAGTGTAAGATGTATTACTACTTGGAGTGTCAAGTTTGTCAAGTTTTACATGTGTCTACATTTCTAACCTCCCCTAACCTGTCCAGTAGCCAACATCTAACACACCAATCTTAACATCTCATACATCACTCTCTATCTACCTGACTCATTCACTCCAAGCTGTCATACTGACCTAACCTACTATAAGCTACAGCCAAAATATATCAACTTATTACTAGTAAATCAGCTTAAAGCTCAACCTTTTTGACATTCTTCCAGATGTTTAAATCACTCAGAAAACTATCGGGGACCATCCGACAAAGTTGTAAATGACATAAAAAGTAACTAGCTTACAAAAATTATAAATGACATAAAAATTACCTATCAAACACGAATACCAAATAAGACTCCGATTCACTCAGATAACATTACCAGTCAATTGAACACTATTGGTTGATAAATTAAACCTCAAGAGTCACACCAAACCAAAACAAGAAAAAGCACCGATTGAACTTATTTTAAAATCATTGCTAAATATTTAGTCCATTAATCCATAATAATCCACAAAGTATTTACTGAAGTCTACTTATGCTGTTAGTCAAAGCTACTAACTTGTCTACAGCATGTCAACCGGTCACATTCAATCTTACTCACACCCCTAACCAAGTTATGTGAATAGTTGAAATAAAGCCTGAACCTACTATATGTACTGTAAAAGTTGAATGTTATCAAAGTTCCAATTATTATTATTTACAAGACCTTTAGTTATCAGTTCTATTGACATCTTCAAGTGCTTTTGTTGCACAAATGATTGTAGAATAATTCTATAACAAGAATAAAATACTGACAAAGTACGAGACAACAACACATTGTTCCCACCTAAATTATGAAAATTCGAGTATACTAGGACCAGGGTACTCACAGAAATCTTATACTTACAGTCTGTTCAAAGTTAATTGATAACGGTTATAAACATTAACTCATCCGTCAGGTAAACTATGATTGTCTAGGTTTCACTGGGTATAACCAAGTTAAGAGATAACGGTAGTCCCAGCTATTCTTTAGAATGGGATTATAAGGTCCCTCATCAGTATTACTTATTAAATCGACAGAAAATTCAATTTAAAATTGATGTTTTTTTATAGTTCATCAACGACTTAGTATTACAATTGTGAATAATTGCTTATTCATTATTTGAGCCTAGGGTGTAGATTTTAAAGAATAATTTCAAATTAAAATTTGAATGGACGATACCTATTAATGCTGTACTCAAGGTTACACTCAGCCACATTATCGTTATCCAACAGTAGATTTTTAAAATCAAATTTCAACCTCATTTAAGAGTTCTACTGTCCTCATTTGACTTAGGCGACTCAATGGAAAACATTACAAAAGATTGCAGCAACAAAAATGACAAAATTCATTTGAGAAGATGAGAAAATGGCGATAAAAACATAAAAGTGGCAATACTTTTTTGTCACCTTACACAAAGACTATTCAGATTTAATGAAGTTTTGAACCATATTATCCCATTGAAAACCTGACTGTAAATAGACCATCAACAACATGAAGTTGTTAGGTCATACAAAACTCTCACAAAACTCATTCAATGAGGCAATTCACAAAATTAGAAAAGAAACTGAATGACATGGTTTAAGTATTAGGACCTTTAATTCAAAACAACTCATATCTTTGTTTGATTTTAATTTATTTAAGGACACATTCTTTTAGAAGTTCAGGATGGTCTTATTAAAGGGTGGATTTAGCAGACAGGTTTTTAAATAGTTTTTTGTAGGTGGATTTTAACACAGGTTTAACCAAACAGTACAATGCTACAACCAGTTTCGTCTTGAACACACACGCAAGAAACCTTGAACATGTTCTTTGGTCTAAGTAAGATGATGAACTTAGCGTAAACTGTACAGTTAGATACCCTGATCACGTAGATGGCTCAAACCACTGTCCCCTGGTCCCAAGGCAGTTTGAGACATCAAAGGTCTACTGTATAATACTGTAAAAGTTTGTACTGAAAGTCTCTGTATCATTGATTTCAATAGGTGGGTCTTTAAAAAGAAACGCATGATGAATAAATAATGATGTACGACAGATGACAATCGACAGTCACACAAAGATTATTGCCAAATCAATACTGCTTACTCGGATTTCCACTAAGTATTATTTTTAATAATTGGTTTCGCATGAATAAACTTGCGAAACTTTTTTCACAAATATTATTTACAAATTTAAAGCATGCTTTTAACATATAAGGGAAGAATGCAACAAAGTAATATTAACGTGAAATCGGAACAATTTGAACACATTATTTAGAATTTGAATCTTTTGATGTTAATAATTTATTATTATGAAGTGTTTCAAACTTTCTCTATATTATATAATCATTGAATTTATGATCTTAAGTATCTAAACGACTACTGTAATATACATTAATAATAATAATTTAAGGTAACTTGTTATACATTTACAATACAACCTCTACAGAGTAACATTACCTTTGGGAAACAGAAAGTTTGGTCGTTATTCAGAGGTGTCTGCTATGGGGAGGTCACATCCTCAGAATACTGTTGAATAAAGGCTTATTTAAAACTAACGCTAATAAATTTAAAGCACAAGTATATGAAAAATATTTCATTTTGCAGTAAATTATCAATAATAAAATGACTACCTGTTGCCGTTACTACAATATATCCAGCAAAGAAATGAGATAATGCACCTTATCTCGACACGGACAGAAACATTTTGCACCTAAAAGCATGAAGACGCACTATTCTAATTTACAATGTCTTTAAATACTTTAAAATACAGACAGCCAGACACACACTTTTACTTAATGAAACACATTAAAATTTACAATGCTTTATTCTAAAACGCTATGTAGGCCCTTAGCTTAGATGAATAATAAATTTCATAAATTAAATATTTTATACTATTTACCTGCCGGACATGGTAGTTATAATACATCCATGACAAACTACTTTATTATGCATTTTGATATGAAAATGTCTCGAAACACTCATGAGAGCCCTATAATACACTGAACGTCATGATTTAAGTCCGTATTAAATTAAACAATGAAAATGTCCACTATCCTGACAGTTTAATGGTTTAAACTGTAAAATAATTCATACCTAACTCAATAAGCCGGAAATATAAACACTTAAAACTCAACACTTTCAACTCAAAATTAATCCCAAATTTCCGTTATACCTGTTAACATGTGAAATATTGATTTTCCTGTCGAAAACAAACTTTTTACAAAATATTGGATAAGGTATTTTTTTAGGTCAATGTACAGCACTGACAGCAAGTTTAACATGCCAAAACTTTGATGAATCAATGCTTAAAAACAATAAATGGAACCCATCCCTCATTATAGTAGGCCCTACAGGTGACACAAAAATGTTTGAATGCAAAAAATACAGCCTAACCATCATAATTTCTCATTGTAATCTTTATTTTTCATGGAATCATGATATTTATGAATATTTTGATAAACAATTATCAATCTCAGTAAAACATTGCTTCACCGAGTAGTTGAGAATTTTTTTTTTTTTCATCAAAATAACAAACTTGACTTAAAAGCTTACCCAGTAAGGTTGTTAATTAAAGAGTAATCCAATTTTTATTTACTACTTATTGTCTAGAAAATAATATAATATAAGTAGTTTGTTTAAGCCAGTAAGCCACAATGACAGGTCATATTTTGTTCATGACCAACAGTACTTTGGCATAATTCCATGTACTGTAAAATCATTAATTTTTTTGGGGTATTACACTTCCTGGATTTCGTGGTTCACCTTCAGCAACGAAATCAACTCCCATCAAACAATTATTTTGACCCATGTATTTATTACCTGAAATGCAAAATCCACTAATTAACGTCCCATCAAAATGGCCCTTTTAACCAAAACCACGAGATTTTGTCCCATTGAAATTTAATGATTTTACCATATAATTTTAAAGCTATCAATTTAATCATTGCTTTGTTATTAAGGACCAACTATGTTATAATATGATTTAAACAATGACAATAATACAATGCTATCTACTATGACTTTTTCACAGGACTCAGTCATCCAAAAACTATATAAGTCAATTCTGTAAACCATACCGTATACATACTACTATAGTTCTCAGGGCTTGAATTCAATATTGATCTTACTTAATTGAAGGATAAGGACAACCAATCAGATCAAAACATATTTAACTCTTAGTGGTCAGTATAGATCTACAACAAGCACTCGGGCGTAAATGTACTTTTAACTTTCGAGTAATCCAGGTTATAGGGGTGTATTTAGTAATAAACGGTACATTAAGAAGAGACACATCAAGTAGAGTGCATAGCGCAGTCGGCTAAGCTAATGTGAATACGTAAACTTCAAAACTGAACGAAAGAGTTCGAATCCCATTCCACTGTATTTTTTTTTAATTTTTGCTCGGAAAACATTTTTCGTGATTGTCTTTTTACAAAGAGATGTTTAATTATAAAACTTCCAGTACGTAAAAAGCACATAAGAAATATGTCATAGCTGGTATATAGATAAAGCGACGACGCGAAAGATCTCATCGAGAACGAACATAGGTTCTGTATGGATGAGAAGGAAATAGGACTGAAGTTTTCGCTTGTCAGTGTGTGAGAGGGGGTTTACAGACTGACAAGAGCTAACATATAGACTGCATATAAGCTTGTCTCAGCGTCGTAACTTGTAATTCAATTGATACTTACACTGATTCTGACACATTGTATAATTGATACAATGAATATTTGAAAAAAGAATAACGCAAACTATGAATAGAAAAATATATAATGATATGTGATCATAATCAGGTAATACAATGTATGCATATAGCATTAATGTAAGCATAAGTTTATTAAATAAAAACACGGTTTGTTAGTGGGTCTTAACTCACACAGGAAAGAACAAAATAGGCGATTGATAGCGATGTACTATGACCGCTGCATCACACAGACAACTGACAAAATACACCATAAGCTAATTCTGATGTTTCTACTGAAAATTCTTAAAATGGCGATTGCAGCGAAGCCAATGACGCAATAAATACAATATCCAGACTAAATTAATGTAAAGGAAACAAAGCGGGTTTTTTTAATTAGTTATAAAACGTAAAATTAATCAAATATTAAGAATTAAAATATTAACGTAAAACGATAAAAAAATTTTTTAGAAATTTAATTATTGAAAATGAGTATAGCAGAGGACTCGAACCAACAGTCTATATAAAAGTATGTTCCTGACGAGAGAACAGTTTATCCCCTAAGCCACGTTGCCATCTAGAAGTAAAGGGAGATTTTCTCAAATGTATCCGTATTTTTTCATAAAATAACGGTAAATATCGTTTCAACCATGGCATATCGACTCGTCCAGGGGTCATATTTCGAAGGTCGTTGTAGATCTATATATATAGCTTGACCAGATTTAACTGACACTCATCGAAGTCTGTAAAGCTTGTCCGGCCATGCTCGGTTGTATTCGATTTGTAAGTTATTTTACTATATACCGTTATCTCCGGACTTTTAAGAATTATGCAAGAAGTCTCAGTTTATTCTGGTAGGCTATAACCGAGGATAGAACTGGCTCTCATTATTTTCCAATTAAACAATATCAATATTGAATACCACCCCTGGCATATCTTTCTGTCTTTGCAATCAATTGAGACAGTCATATAAACCTCGACCGTGGCCGAGTGGTTAGGGCGTCTGCCTAGGAATCAAGAGGTCGAAGGTTCGAATCTTGGTGGAATCCGGGTTGGAACGGACGAGACCGGTTGGTCAGCCGTCAGTTAGTTAAATATTATTAGTTACCATAGGCCCATCTCTGCCAGGAGTCTGGCATTACGAGAAGGGATTCGGGAAGGAACTGTAAGCATGAAAGATAAGTGTCTCATAAGTCAGAGTTGACTGGCCCTTTCAACAGGGGTGACACTATAATAAACAAACTATACCTTTTTTATAAAAGTGCATGCCTTGTTTGGAGGTACTACGGTAAATCAAGATCTATAGTAAATCAATGAGTAAAAGATCATTTAAAGAACTACAATTAAACTTTAAAATTCAACAAACATTGTTTTTATTGTCATTTATTTTTATTACCTAGTGGTATTATTCACACCAAAGTGAAACAATATACGACAAGTATCGATATTTTAGAACTGCACAGAACAGAACGATATCAGGTTAAGTAAAAGCACCTGGGCCTACATTGGGTATTTATATCAGATTACAACAACTGCAGATATACCTGTAATACCAATCAATCTGGTATATTATCTATTTATTTATTAAAACTTTAGGTTATATTTATGAATATTAAATTCATGTACATGTATATATATTTCATGCCAAACATCTTACAATGATGATGAATTTGGTGATTCAGAAAAATATACTATTGTAACCCTGCAAAATATTGGCTGCAGATGATGTGCAGTGTTGTAGAATGTGTTGTTGTAGATGATGTTGTCATTGACATTACTCGATGCGGATGATGTTGTCATTGGCATTGTTTGATGCGGATGATGCTGTCATTGACATTGTTTGATGCGGATGATGATGTCATTGACATTGTTTGATGCGGATGATGCTGTCATTGACATTGTTTGATGCGGATGATGTTGTCATTGACATTGTTTGATGCAGTGACATTGTTTGATGCAGTGACATTGTTTGATGCAGATGATGGTGTAATTGACATTGTTTGATGCAGATGATGGTGTAATTGATATTGTAGGATGCAGATGATGGTGTAATTGATATTGTTGGATGCAGATGATGGTGTAATTGATATTGTTGGATGCAGTTGATGGTGTAATTGATATCGTTGGATGCAGTTGATGGTGTAATTGATATTGTTCGATGCAGTTGATGGTGTAATTGATATTGTTTGATGCAGATGATGGTGTAATTGATATTGTTTGATGCAGTTGATGGTGTAATTGATATTGTTTGATGCAGATGATGGTGTAATTGATATTGTTTGATGCAGATGATGGTGTAATTGATATTGTTTGATGCAAATGATGGTGTAATTGATATTGTTTGATGCAGATGATGGTGTAATTGATATTGTTTGATGCAAATGATGGTGTAATGTTGATTTCCATTAGCCATAGTATTGTGAAATGTGGATAAGAATACATCTATCTTGTAATGTACATAAATAAAACATACAAGCTGCCTTACTCCACCCAGTAACAGGGGGCTATATATGGGTAAATGTAACAAAAAAGACATCAAGACATTATACATGATGTGTACAAACAAGTTATTTTTTCTATGGAAAGGGTGCTTTTAACTTCGATAACCAGACAGGCAGAATGTGAGAAATACCACACTTGGACATCAAATTAGTATGCAACGGTGCATCAAAGGTTTGACCCAAGGTCAGGTTCTGTAACCCTAGGTCAGGTAGCTGTGACTGCTGCACTGTAGTGTATCACAACATACTCGGGTAACTTGCCAGACACATTAAGATAGCCATCAGCTTGTTATCACATTAGTCAATACTACAACACTATGTGACAGATGACTATCTGGTAGGGGGTACAGATTCTTATCCAAAAGTTCAAATAAATAAAAGGGACATAACTCAGGTACAATTCAACTGATTTGTTTGTTCCCCATCAAAGATAAATATCGATTTTCTTATTCAATGCAGCGTTTCTCAATAGCCAATTCCCCTTAAAGTTTCCAGTTTTTGTAGAATGTATCCTAACCTGTTCTAACTTACCCTTCCACCAGGAACCAGCACCTTCTCCACATGTGGAAGAAATTTAATGTTAAAGTGCCATAAAAGGATATATAACCTGCCACAAGAGGTAATCAAACCTGAAAGAACTTAAATACCCTAGTTAATGCAAAATGTACCGGAACACTTCACAAAGGTTAACTTAAAACTAAGATTCTCAAAGCCATAATGACCATACAACAAATGACCCACTCTTTTAGCCAAACTTTAATACCTGCAAACCTAATGACCTGCATTTTAGCCGAGCCTTAATACCCAGAGTATAGCTATATTCCATAGTCCCACAGAGAATATCATCTTGACAAATCAATTAACCAATTAAGCGTTTAATGAATCAATTAATAATTAGAAACATTTTAAACAAATCAATCTAGCGTGAAGTATTAGTTCACATATTTAATAAGCTGAATCTTGCTGATCCTGAGAGGAGATCAAGGTAAATACTTTAATAATTACTGTAAACCAATCTTCTATCGTGAATACAAACTTTTGAGTTGATCGATCGCCATCATGATATTGAATACAAACCATTGCACATTTCAGATTGTCGACATATCCCGACTACAAATTTTCACGGTTTTAAGTCTCCCGTGATGTCCAGATTAATATTTTGAACACTTTCAAGGATACTAAATTTCGCGAATTTCTACCACTCACAAACTCTGTTAAATAAATCACGAACTAATTTCTTTGTTTACAGTAACTCAAAAGTGTCAACTATGTGATCATGAATTATAAATGACTTTCTCTGTACTATACAATTATAATATATACATATACAGCTCAATTGATTTAAACAAATCAATCAAACAAATCAATCATTTTACATCAATCAAATAATAAGCTAAAACAGCATGAATGAATGTACTCTTCAGCCTATTGCCACCACTTTCATCTACCGAGAATGTAAGAAAAATAGAATGCACCCTTTCAACAGCTTGAGACATTCTCCAGTCTTTTAAAGGCAAATCAGGTCATTTTCACCATTGGAAATTTCAGCCAGAGAACAGAGTAGTATCCTCCATGCACTAAGTTTCATTATCAATGCAAAATTATATTATATAGTTCTGAAGGTGATGAAAGAAAGATTTTTTTAGCCTTTCAACTATTAAAGCTATAATACATGGCTATAATATACAACTTAAAAACTTCAATCGTACAATTTTCTTTAGTTATATTCAGGAAATTTAACCCTAACTAAATTTTTTACTAATAGAATATTAAAGACACTACAATTTATCTGAAATAAAAGTTTCATAACAAAAATGACTTACAAGAATTGATCACCATCAGTCACAGTATGCGATAACATCCAAATTAAACCACAGCATCCAATTAGATTCCAATCAAGTATAATTATTAAGCACTCAAAATAATTGCTAAAATGTTAACTCCTTAATATTTTAAATGACAAAGTTTAACTTAAGTACTTAAACTTGTATGTTTTTCTACCGGAACAATGGAATATAACACAGTTATATAGACGATCTTTCCAAATAGTTGTTCAACGCATAAATATTGACTCTAAAACTAATATGCTTTAATAATAGAATAGAATTTACAGTCGATAGTCCGATGAAACAGTTGAGGATTCTAAGTTCCTCTACGTTAACTTATTTTGATACACAAATATAAAATAGCCATAGGCCATAACATGTATGTAACGTGCAAAAATTGTTTTTCGGTATCATGTCCCCTAAAGGGGTTTGATTTAAATGTACAGGGTAGATAAACCATATGCTGGTGCACCTAGTTGAGGTTCTGTCGAGCGTCAACCCTATTTGACCACGTTAAAAACAACTTTGTATCCATGGACAATTTTCTAGTAAAATGCCTAAGAACTTGGTAAATATATTTATAAATTTATCATCAGTATCGCTTATTGTTATCAGTTTTAATCTTAAATCCATCTGCTGGAAATAATGGAACACCCTGAATTAAACATAATCTTCAATACAATATAAAACAATCCAGAGTCGACACAATTTAGACAATAGTACTCATATTATTATTAATATACACTCAGTCTCATATAGTTTGAAATATTTAGTAGTTTCGAGTAACTTAAAATTCAAATAGCCATACTTTAGTAAGATCACTATACATATACTGCTATGGAAACTTGTGAGTGTCGGCACACTTATAAATTCTTGTGTGTGGAGACTATAACATTGCAGAAAGACACCCATACTTAGTGCTAAGTAATTTTATTAGTTTCTATCAGGCCTAACATCGTTTTTCCATCACTCTTCAGTCGTATATAGTAACACATTGACATTAATATTGTTCCAGTAATTAATCATGACCAAGAACAAAATAACTTTCTCTTCCACCAATTAAGAGACAGACAACCCCCCTCATGTCACAGAAATGACTGTAGCCAATGAGAACAACTCCCCCTCATGTCACAGAAATGACTGTAGCCAATGAGAAGAACTCATCAATAACTGTGGCCAATGAGAACAACTCCTCAATAACTTTAGCCAATGTGAACAACTCCTCAATAACTGTGGCCAATGAGAACAACTCCTCCTCATGTGGCAGATATCACCATAACATGTGTGGGGTGCGGTGGCCTAGAGGTAGGTTGCAGGATTTGGGATCGCGATCAACCAGGCGATCTACTGACTACTAAAGTTTTACAAAAGGTGCTAAGTACCTATATACGTGGGTTTATCCAAAAGTTCGTGGACTTTTGCTTTTATTCAAAAACCCTTTAACTTAAGCTACGAATCTATGGTCCATGTAAAATTGATTCATATTGAACACGTATACCAAATATCATAGGGATATAATTAAAAATAACATAAATATAGCATTTGTAAGCATGCGTAGTAGGCATACCCGGCGCACGCTCAGAAATGTCGTACGACGTCGCCCTTTCGACTTAATCATGTTATGAAGCTCTTAGACGCTGTAAATAAGTTATTCTTTGTTTCTTGTACTCAGATGTTTACTTATAATATGCAAACACATTCGTTCTGTCGATGTGTACTGAATTGTGTCGTTTCTTTCTCTACAAGTGGATTTTTTTCTCTAATAGCTAGGATGGTCGATTCTAACCAACGTAACACTAATTCGTTGAACGTCAGTTTTGTACCTATTATCATGCATCGTCTGTCACACCACCCTGACTGTCTGTTAACTATTTATGCCTTTTAAAAACAATTGAATACAATGCAGAAGGGTTCATACTTAATTTGCCTAACAATTCTTGTCTTCCTTGCGGGTTCCCCTAGCTGTTTATATAATTGAATTATTTTGCGACTGTAAATGATATCTTGTGACGTCATATTTTACGTTGAATTTTATATGCCAACATTAACCCTCATGCTCATAAAATCACTAATATAAACGATACAACCTTTAAATTATACCAAAATATCGGTGTGACATTACTCAACGTGAGGAAGCATTTTTGTATTTTTAAATGAAGAAACACTGTAACAATCGACAATAACGTAACGCATTTTACTGGAAAAAATCAGCAGTGCGCCGCTAACGCATATTTGTGTTACTATGGCAACGTGTTACTCTTCATACAAATGGTACTTTATAAAAATGTTTTGAGGCAATTGTTTGTAATAGATTAATGTCACTGTATGGTAACTTTCATACTGATCTGACTTAAAATTAAAGTTTAAGAGCAAAAGTCCACTAACTTTTGGATAACCCCACATTTGTAGGCGCCTAACTCGTCCTATCCCATTGCTGGAATCAAACTTAGATTGTGTAGCACTCTATGATCTGTGCTAGCTGGGCAGTGTAAATAATGTTTCGTATAAGCTGCTATGTACTATCTTCATATACCAGGTGCATTTACATATATACCTCAGGTATAGGTAAAGAACCACTAAATGCGTCCGCGGACCAAGTGGTGATACACTCAAGTAGTCCTTAAAAAAACTTTGGTTTGCCTGTAAATGGAGATATTTCTTGACAAATGTGGAGTTGAACGATGAAATTGAGTTTAAACGGTTGGTAAATATGCATGTGTTGTAGTAAAACTGTAATATTTGTATTATTCCACTATTTTGTTCTTGATACCAAAGTGAAAGTAGACTAGGGTAAAACCCAGAACTCATAAATCCGGACATGCGTAAAAACGGATAGACCGTGTTTGAAGAACAAAAACTTTCTTAGAAGATACATGACCCCCCTTTTTTATTGCATTATTTTGAAGCTTAAATACCCCTCTTTACAATGATATATGTGGTCCAGGTGGCCATAGACTAAAAAAAGTTGAAAATTGGGGCCTACTATGGCCAGTTTACATTGAGCTATAGAGCAAATCTATTTGGTGGTTTCTAACCTAAAGTTCAGAACAGGACTCAAACAGTTTGTTTTCACTATTCACTAAATGCACGGTAAAACAAGATCTTGTCACAGGAAAATCACGACATTTCATCCCCCTTCATTAATTATGTCCCATCAATAAAACAAGGAACACAACTTGTGCATCATCAATACGGTCATCACCAGTTTTTTACATTACCACATTTCTCAAATACCAAATAATGCATTTTATACATTTACTTTTCACACATTACAAACAACCATCAAATCGTGGCCACAGACAGGGCCTCGAGCATACCTTGATCAGAGATTTAATGAACTCCAACACACTGATCAAATATTTGATAATGATTGGTCACTTAAAATCAGATGACAATATTTATGATGAATAATTTATACGTAAACCAGTGTTTATTGTAGCCGAATCAATAACATAAGGCCACCATAAGGAAAATACGAGTCATTAAAATAGCGTAAAAACTGGCAACAATGAAACCTTTGTGATAAGCTAAGTAAACTGAAACTTCAAAAAGAAACAATTTTTGTGGAACAAATTTTATGAGCATGTACAAATATATGCAACACTTGTATTGCAATTATTATATTCTCAACAAATTATAGTATATCATTATACATTTAAAGTATGGTATAAGATACATCATAACTATGAATTTATTTAATAAACTATCTATCTATCAAAAAAAAAAAATATTTATTTAAAGACTATATTTTCTAACTCACAGTCAGGTCCTTGTGACAAAAGTTGGAAAACTTTGTGATTCTTGGCTTAGATTAGTCTGTATATATAGACCCTATGTTTAAAGGAAAAAATTCATCAACTTTCTCCTTCTTTCGAAAATCATTTCCCTTTGTACCCTCAAACATAGATGATTATCAAGCCCAAAATGAAGTACAGCTAAAATTGAAAAAGTTATGATATTCTTTGATAAAATACATATAATCTAGTGAGGTAGCCAGATTTGGCTTTGGCTATCACATAATAAAAAAAAAACACTACCAGTACAAGTAGTAACAGAATCATTGTTTCTATAATCTCCCTTCTTACCTTACTCTCCTGTGTTTCCAAGACCAAGAACTCTAGATGTTCTGTTTGTTCTTTCAGATCATCAAAAGCTTGAGTTGTCTCCCTTAGTTCTCTCTTCAATTCTTGAATCTATTCAAAAGAAGTATGCATTCAGTCAACGATTATGCCCCAGTGGAAGTCTTGTCCATAAAAATAGCTAAGCCAATCAGGGGTCATAATTCTGTAGAAATGTTGGGTAGTGTTACAAGGCTTTGACAATGTAATATATTTTTGATGGTTAACCAGTATGACAAGTATGAAATCAATGCCTTGATGGACTTATTATTAAAAAATACTTTTTAAATTAGTTTCAACAACTTGAAACTCTTGGAGGCTTGGACAATCAGACTAAAGGACAGATAAACCTCCAGCGTAATTGTGTTACCTTGTATTAAAAATAAAGTCATGATTATTATTATTATTAATATCAGTTGCTATCAGGGCATAATAAAACTTGTTTCCCTTAGTTCTCTGTACAACTTGAATCAGTTGCAAAACATGTCAGAATAAAGTCTTTCCCCTTGAACATCGGCAGTCAAAATATTACCCAACTGTTACATTAAATCATTGTATGAGAGTATTCATCATATAATATCAAAGGTCAATGTCAAATATTCACTTAATTTGACATGATTTTTTACAGATAATGATCTTTCAAGATACATAGCAGCTGTCATGTAAAGATGTAAATATTTTATCTGACAGAAACAGAATCTGATTATAATATATACTGATCCAGAGATTTGCTTCAGATATAAGTTTCAAAGCTTAGACACATCAACAACCAGAGAATATCAGGGGCGTAGCTAGGACCTTAGCAATGTGTAGGCCCGTAGTTAAAGATGAAATAACTAGGGGGTCCAGGGGCATGCTCCCCTGAAAATTTTTTTTGCATAAAGGGTACTGGTGCGTTTCGACGTATATTTAGGAGTATTGAATGTCACACAATTGTTGAAATTTTACAAAATATTGCAACGACTAAACCAATGATTTAATGTATTGTGCCTACGCATCGTTGTTTTTAAACTGTAATATTTATAATTCAACTGTATGTAACCATATATTGATATCGAGTTAAACTTAAAAAAAAATTTTCTCGAAATGATGTGTAGGCCCGGGCCTAATGGCCTAGCGGCAGCTACGCTACTGAATATTTCATGCATTATGTTACATTGTTACATTAATTATTTATTGAATATAAAAGCCTGGTTATTTAAACAAAAATTAACAATGATTTTTAATATTTTAGTAACTGCACTTTTAATAATAAGGCACCTTAACAACAGGATTTAGCTGCAATGGGTTGATCATTTTACATTATACATTTCATTGTAAAAATCAAATCAGTTTATTTTAAATAAATGGAATAAGATTCATTTTTAACATGGCTTTAGAGCACATCAACAACAATTGTTAAGTCATGAATTCTTCTGACCAGGGGTCCCTTGCCTGAGCAAAGCGCTACCGAGCACCTTCATTCAGTTATCTCCCGCTCAATGAAATATAGTAGGCATGGATTACCTCTGGAGGAAAGTGCTGCATAACACTTTGCTTAGGCACAGGACACCAGTTTTTCTTCACTGTATCCTTACCAGTACTAACATACTGCCCCATAAGGAACCACAGCAACCTCTCCACATGAGAAGGAAAATAAGATATTGTAATTATCAAATTTTCTTTGAAGGGCAAGTATAACCCACAGCTTATAAACCAAACACTTTATGACTTATCAGATTACTACAATATTCAACTTGTATCATTTATTACTATTGAAAGCACATGTAAAATCTGATCATTGTATGACTTATTGCCATACTATATAATTCAATGAGTATGCCTTATTGCAATTCCCGGAAATCAACTCAACTAAACATACACTGTAACCTACAACAGGGAATCAAACCAAGATTGCCAAGTTACAAATCAACAACACTTACCACTGGACCAAGGCTGGGGATTCACGAACTAAAAGTGATAGGTTTGATCCTTGGTTGCCCCATACCAAAATTACTAAACTGGTACTGATATGTCGGGAGATTTGGCTGCTGGACAAGGTCAGAGCAGCCTGTTCGTGCCGGCCATCTGGCCGACTGTGTCAATATAGATCCCATGGTGGGCAAAGGCACTACAACTCAAAAGAGTCTTTGTAGAAACATTTGTGAAATGATCAAGGCTTGATAAACAATTCACCTGTTTTTTCTCTCATAAAATTAAGTACATTATTTAATAGACACCAGACCAAATTAAAACATTCTATCAAAGTTTAAACACCTTTTTATTTTGAGCCTCTTTTTCCATAACCAATTCTTCTTTCTCCATAACCCAGCTGTTATCATAATCCTGTAAGTATACAAAAAAACAAGCATTTAAAGACAAAGAACTAAGATTTATATGAAGATATCAAGTATGACTGTAGAACTGGTTGTATTCAAGATTATGTAATACAGTGAAGTTCCGCTAATAAGACCAGTCAAAAAGGTGGTCTTAATAGCGAATCGTTCTTATTAGCTGACCTTTTTTGCTCTAAATTTTATACTTTAGGACCTTAAACTAGCAAAAATCTGCATGATTTCAAATTAATCAAAGTGGTCTAATTAGCGAAACTTTAGTCTTGTTTATTCATTTACACGGTCATGAAGAAACAATCCTTCAGCCAATATCACACTATTCCATGCAAAACATGCGCCTTAGTTATAAATCCAAGTTTGTTTTTAATGCAACAAAATGTTTTCCAATTCCAGGATAGAACAACTATTCCCCATTGGGGTATATATAGAAAACTTACAAAGGGCAGTAACTCCTGTAAAAATCGAACCAGCTAAAATTCCATCCTTTACGGACAACTATAAGTTCGGGTTATTAATCTGAGAAAGAAATTCTGTCCAACGGTTTGTAAGTTCAACACATAAGATTTGTGTTATAAACAGACGTACGGACGGACGGACAGCACCAATGCTACAGGCCCCCACACTTAAGTAAATGAGGGGTCACAAAAATCTTCCTTTGGCGTAACAAGGTTGTATCTTACAATATACTATATAGAGAGATACAACCTAGTTGTGCCAAAGGAACAAACTATGTAACTTAATAATGCAGAAATAAAACACAGTAATAAACTGCTCCAAATGATCTATTTAAGGATGGTTAAAATGTAATGAAAATGAATGAGATGATCAATATGGCCAAATAATTAGCTAATGGAACATACAAGAAAACTGCAGATATCTGGAATATCGCACACAATCAATACATTCAGACATGTTTACTTCACAGTGTTTCAAGGATTGGTGGAAGTCAAACTGTTCTAACTTAAATCTTTTATATATACTGTAAAATCATTTTTTTTCAAGGGACTTGAATTTTTATAAGATTTTATCGTTGAACTCAACCATAAAATCACATACCCATTATAATTTATCAACCACTTAAATACAGATCATGAGTTTACCCTTCCGTGATAAATAAACAACAATAATACGGCCTGAAGAATAAACAAAATCAAAGGATATTTTGTGACCAAAAAATCTGTGATTTTACAGTACATATTTCCCTACAAAGTTAAGCTTACATCCTATGGTGTATTAATACCTCTGTACATGCTATCATTCTCATAGATACTGACAAACAGTTTAATTTCATTTCTGAAACACATTTCAGTGTTTCCCACCAAACTAGAGACAAACTGGTTAGCAACCCAGAGGTTACAGTCTCGCGTGCATCGGTGCTATACACTGGGCAATTGAAAGAACCAAGGGGTCTCTTCAGAACTAGGTAGGACAGCGCACCTGGATACCTTGTATCACACCAATGTCTCCTCTACATGCTGCCCCTTCAGTAAAACACTGGACTCCATTAGAAATAAGTGCTTGCACTTTCATGGGCTATCCTTGACCGTAAAGTTTAAATAATTATGCATACACATACACACGCAATGTTAGTGAAACAAAACCAAAAGGACACAACAAATAATCACTCATTAACCTATTCCCGCATAGTAACGCCTTTTTATGTCAGCAGCAGACGACATTTAAAAACATTGTGGCAGGAGCCATTTCTTTCTTTGCCACATTGTTTTCAAAGATTTCAAATATGAAGATTACATTTCTATTCGAGTATGGACATTTATCCAGATCTGTTTAACTGTCGTCTGCTGCAAAATGCTATATATGGTAATGGGTTAAACTGCCATCAATATATTACAACAGACAGTATATTACACAAAACAGAAATTCAAACAACATCATGAAACATGCACATCATAGAATTCAATGTTGCTTTCAAATGAAGTTTTAGTCGGTATGAATGACATCATTCTTTAAAGAGCTTGATTCATCGTAAGCTCATTTTGTTCTGATATGTACAAAACTCAGCCTGATTTTAAAGTCAAAAGTAGCTAACTTTATCAATACATGACAGATCGACTATTGAAATGGGCAAACATCATGATTTGAAATTACCGAATGCACGGGTATTATCTTCAAACGCAAAGCACCAAAATATGCATGCCCATCTGTTGCTTTCCTTCTAACCTTCTTACTCCCTCCACCTATTGAAGACAACGCCTTATTCAAAGCACCAAACACTGGTACCGCCTTCAATTTGTTGGTGGCGGAACCGACTTCCGGTATTCCTGACTGAGCACTGGATGAGAAATCTTCCGACGTTACATTGTCATCTACCGCTACTTCTGGTATAACTTCAAATTTTAATTCCGGACATTTAAATTCCGGACATGTTATGTCTTGGAGACTTTTATCAAGTTTGACCGGACTTTTTGGCGATTCCTCCTGCGTTCGACTTATTCGTCCTAGATTTCTGGAGAACATCTCCAGCATTTGATCCCGATTCATGAGAAAGGAACCTAAATCCTTCAAAGTTTTTGGCCCCTGACCAGAGGCGGAATTTTTCTTCGGATCCATTGAATTCAAGTTTATGTTGAAAATGTATTTATTTAAAAGATAAAGATATGCTACATAAGCTACTAATGCACTGCACAATATTAATACTACTTCTACTGACCATTCTAAGTCTAAGTCAGTCATTCAAATACATAACAGGTTTTGTATTGGCACAAATGTTAGTAACCAACATTTTGAACTTTGATTAAAATGTCCTATCAATCAACTAGTCTAAGTTCTGAAATATTTTCTTGAATATTTTCATGGTTAAAAATGATTTCAGTGATCTGTTTATCAAATAAAATCTTTCTTGAATCAAATGTCAGTATTTCTTATATTGGAAGCCTATAATATGCAACTTTTTCTTGAAACGAAAGTAAATCAAAAGTAAGTTTTTTTGTTATGCAAAACAAAAATAAGTTTTTCTTAATCGAAAGTGAAAAGAGTCAAACACTTATAAAACGTCTACAATTTCAAGCCAGAATATTTAATCCAAAGTCTTTATATCACAAATATCGAAACGAAACATTTTGTGATACAACAAGGCAGAATTTCCACTGTGTAATATTATATAAATTTTATAGAACTTTGAAATAAAGTTAATTTAAAAGTTCTATATTCCACAGGACTTGCAAACACAACTACAGCATTGGGCACTGAAATAGATCTACTGTGGCAGAAATGTTTGGCCAAAAAACAAAACCCAAGCAGACGTCATCAATCAGATGAAAACCATATGCCAGCTAACCAGTCACAGAGTCAGTGGCGGCCCCTTGAGACTGTGGTAATGACTTATATGATAAATATTATGTGCATCCCGTCATGCATTAAACCATTACAATACAATAATGCAATACAGTACAATAAAACTTGTATGCAACTGCAACTTTAATTACAATTTTGCAATTACTGTTATAAACAGAACCATTTAAGCTAATTATCAAAATGGCAATTTTCGAGGGGTATTCCTATTACCACAATGCAATGACCTTGCTCATTAGTGACTAATGCAAATTTCATTTCTATTTACCTGATGCAATGGTTTTTACCAATTTTACAAATTTGTCAAAAAAAATACCAAAAACAAGAGGTCCATGATGGCCCTATATTGCTCACCTGATTATGAATAAAGCCCTGCACAGATTTCACCCAAGGGAATAATTTGAACATTCTTGGTAGAAAACCACAAGATGATGCTACATACCAATTATCAAAGCTCTAGCTATTGTAGTTTCAGACAAGAAGATTTTTGTATGTTTTCCCTATACAACTCTATGTTAAATTGTTGACCCCAAAACAGGGCCAATTTTGACCCCAGGGGAATAATTTGAAAATCTTGGTAGAGGACCACTAGATGATGCTACATACCAAATATCACAGCTCTAGGCATTGCTGTTTTAGACAAGAAGATTTTTGTATGTTTTCCCTATATAAGTCTATTTCATAGAACTTTCCTCGGAATAAATTGGGCCTTATGGCCTACATCCTGGACAATTGATGGTATCATAACAATGACTCACCTTATATTTTGCTAAACATTCTTCAAGGTTTTCTATCTTGCATTGAGCGATATAAATGTCTGTTTCAAAATCTAGTTTAGTCTGAAAGATAAAGAAACATATATTGACAATACTCAGTATAATTATCCAACCTGTCAGTAATGACCACCTGCAATCTGATTAAAATCATATCCTTAAACCCGCTACGCTAGGATCTGACGACGACCAATAGAAGGTCATCTCAGGCGACCTTTCCCATTAGCCAATCGGCACCTTGCTTTCAGAATTCTGAAAGCGATTTAATTCTATTTTTATAACAGGGTAGTTATCACAAACACGTATATCTTACGCAGCGCCCATTTGAACTATAATCAACAGTGTGTTTAAGTCCAATTATCTGTACTACAAGTTCTACAATGGCCAAATTAATCAGGGTTACTCCAAAAAGCAGAGTAAAGTTGTGGACAAATGTTTTATTTGTAATTTACCTTTTGCGAATACAACCAAAGTACCAATGTAACAAGCTATATGATTGGTTGAATTATATAAATAGAAATAAATAGCGATAGTGGAATTTCAGACTTCTGAATATAGACACTCGTATAGGTCTTGCAGTAAGGAAGATCTAGTACTTTAGTCAGATTGTGACCACCTGTTATCCAGGGAATAGCTACTGTAAAATCATTTACATTCAATTGGACAAAAAGTTGTGGTTTTTGAGAAAAAGACCATTTCATGGGGATGTAATTTCTAGGATTTATAATACATTAAGTCAGATTCTATAGTATCATAAATATTTGTAGGGGATTTAATATCACCGTCGAGACCATCCACAAAATTAAATTATCACCCACAAATATTATTGATTTTACAGTATAGTTGGTCCTTGTTGGAAGGTGGTTAATTTTGATAGGTTATATATACAATTACAACAATCTGATGGGAGATCAAATTGGTGGTCACTGCAGACAGGGTTTGTCTTTAACAGGTAGTCAGTAACACAAGAATGTCATTGACAAGAGGTCTATAACACAAGAATTCTGTTGACAAATGGTCCATAACACATGAATGCTGTTGACAAGAGGTCCATAACACATGAATGCTGTTGACAAGAGGTCTATAACACAAGAATGTCGTTGACAAGAGGTCTACAACACAAGAATGTCGTTGACAAGAGGTTTATAACACAAGAAAGTTGTTGACAGGAAGTCTATAACACCAGAATGTCATTGACAAGAGGTCTATAACACAAGAATTCTGTTGACAAGAGGTCCATAACACATGAATGCTGTTGACAAGAGGTCTATAACACAAGAATGTCGTTGACAAGAGGTCTACAACACAAGAATGTCGTTGACAAGAGGTTTATAACACAAGAAAGTTGTTGACATGAGGTATATAACACCAGAATGTTGTTGACAAGAGGTCTATAATACAAGAATTCTGTTGACGAGAGGTCCATAACACAATAATTATGTTGACAAGAGGTCTTTAACACAAGAATTCTGTTGACAAGAGGTCAGTAACACAAGAATTCTGTTGACAGGAGGTCTATAACACAAGAATATTGTTGACAAGAGGTCTATAACACAATACATTGACAAGAGGTCTATAACACAAGAATGTCAGTGACATGAGGTCTATAACACAAGAATGTCATTGACAATGGGTCTATCACACAAGAATGCTGTTGACAAGAGGTCTATAACACAAGAATGCCATTGACAAGGGATCTGTAACACAAGAATGCTGTTGACAAGATGTCTATCACACAAGAATGCTGTTGACAAGATGTCTATCACACAAGAATGCTGTTGACAAGATGTCTATCACACAAGAATGCTGCTGACAAGATGTCTATCACACAAGAATGCTGTTGACAAGATGTCTATCACACAAGATTGCCATTGACAGGAGGTCTATAACACAAAAATGTTGTTGATAGGACGTCTATAACACAAGCATGTCTTTGACAGGAGGTCTATAACACAAGAGGTCTATAACACAAGAGGTCTATAACACAAGAATGCAAGTTCACTTAACTCTTTTTTACTTGGACATTCATGAAAATAGAATAGTCTATTGATGTCACAGATCTATAGGGGAACAACACTGCATGGTAGGTCAATAATGAATGAAAATATCTTTCCAGAAAATTAAAATTGTATTTCATCTTGACAAAGAATGAGAAATAATCTAGCAGTTGTTTATATCAATTTTATGACACATTGAATGCTTTCAGGATACTTGAACTGTAGAAATGCAACATATAATGCACCTGCTCATAATACCCACAAGGTACAGGATGAATAATAAATAAGACAAAATCCATTTCTGGAGAGGAGAATGGAAATGCCAGTTACATGTTGGCATAAAACGAAATAGGAATAAATGTGTCCATAGGACATAGGTGCCAGTCATTCTGCCCTTTGGCTAAAAAGAAAGACCATAACTCCACTAATACTAGTCAGAACTTGACTGATACTAGTCAGAAAAGTGCAGCTTTATAAAACCTCTACAAAGCGTTAATGAAAAGAACTGCACACTCACTAGAGCTTAATATAAGCTTAAGAAGCATTTGGGTATACAAATGTGTGTCTCTGACACCAGACAATAACTCAGGCAATACTCATCTGACCTAAATTTCCTGACAAAACAGCACATACTGACTTTGTGATATCAATCCAAACCTGCATCCAGCACAAAATCAATATGTCACATATATCTTGATGTAACGTTGTGGATCAGTTTTCAATCTATATGCTGGTGACATAACAATAATTACACATACCTTGATATAACGTTGTTGATCAGTTTTCCCACTATATGCTGGTGACATGACAATAATTACACATACCTTGATATAGCGTTGTGTATCAGTTTTCACACTATATGCTGGTGACATGACAATAATTACACATACCTTGATATAGCGTTGTGTATCAGTTTTCACACTATATGCTGGTGACATGACAATAATTACACATACCTTGATATCGCGTTGTGTATCAGTTTTCCCACTATATGCTGGTGACATGGCAATAATTACACATACCTTGATATAGCGTTGTGTATCAGTTTTCCCACTGTATGCTGGTGACATGGCAATAATTACACATACCTTGATATAGCGTTGTGTATCAGTTTTCCCACTGTATGCTGGTGACATGGCAATAATTACACATACCTTGATATAGCGTTGTGTATCAGTTTTCCCACTGTATGCTGGTGACATGACAATAATTACACATACCTTGATATAGCGTTGTGTATCAGTTTTCCCACTGTATGCTGGTGACATGGCAATAATTACACATACCTTGATATAGCGTTGTGTATCAGTTTTCACACTATATGCTGGTGACATGGCAATAATTACACATACCTTGATATAGCGTTGTGGATCAGTTTTCCCACTATATGCTGGTGACATGGCAATAATTACACATACCTTGATATAGCGTTGTGTATCAGTTTTCCCACTATATGCTGGTGACATGGCAATAATTACACATACCTTGATATAGCGTTGTGTATCAGTTTTCCCACTATATGCTGGTGACATGGCAATAATTACACATACCTTGATATAGCGTTGTGGATCAGTTTTCCCACTATATGCTGGTGACATGGCAATAATTACACATACCTTGATATAGCGTTGTGTATCAGTTTTCACACTATATGCTGGTGACATGGCAATAATTACACATACCTTGATATAGCGTTGTGGATCAGTTTTCCCACTATATGCTGGTGACATGGCAATAATTACACATACCTTGATATAGCGTTGTGTATCAGTTTTCACACTATATGCTGGTGACATGGCAATAATTACACATACCTTGATATAGCGTTGTGGATCAGTTTTCCCACTATATGCTGGTGACATGGCAATAATTACACATACCTTGATATAACGTTGTGGATCAGTTTTCCCACTATATGCTGGTGACATGGCAATAATTACACATACCTTGATATAGCGTTGTGTATCAGTTTTCCCACTGTATGCTGGTGACATGGCAATAATTACACATACCTTGATATAGCGTTGTGGATCAGTTTTCCCACTATATGCTGGTGACATGGCAATAATTACACATACCTTGATATAACGTTGTGGATCAGTTTTCCCACTGTATGCTGGTGACATGGCAATAATTACACATACCTTGATATAACGTTGTGGATCAGTTTAAACACAGTATGCTGGTGACATGACAATAATTACACATACCTTGATATAGCGTTGTGGATCAGTTTTCAATCTACATGCTGGTGACATGGCAATAATTACACATACCTTGATATAGCGTTGTGTATCAGTTTTCACACTATATGCTGGTGACATGACAATAATTACACATACCTTGATATAGCGTTGTGTATCAGTTTTCACACTATATGCTGGTGACATGACAATAATTACACATACCTTGATATAGCGTTGTGTATCAGTTTTCCCACTATATGCTGGTGACATGGCAATAATTACACATACCTTGATATAGCGTTGTGTATCAGTTTTCCCACTGTATGCTGGTGACATGGCAATAATTACACATACCTTGATATAGCGTTGTGTATCAGTTTTCACACTATATGCTGGTGACATGGCAATAATTACACATACCTTGATATAGCGTTGTGTATCAGTTTTCCCACTATATGCTGGTGACATGGCAATAATTACACATACCTTGATATAGCGTTGTGTATCAGTTTTCCCACTATATGCTGGTGACATGGCAATAATTACACATACCTTGATATAGCGTTGTGTATCAGTTTTTACACTATATGCTGGTGACATGGCAATAATTACACATACCTTGATATAGCGTTGTGGATCAGTTTTCCCACTATATGCTGGTGACATGGCAATAATTACACATACCTTGATATAGCGTTGTGTATCAGTTTTCACACTATATGCTGGTGACATGGCAATAATTACACATACCTTGATATAGCGTTGTGGATCAGTTTTCCCACTATATGCTGGTGACATGGCAATAATTACACATACCTTGATATAACGTTGTGGATCAGTTTTCCCACTATATGCTGGTGACATGGCAATAATTACACATACCTTGATATAGCGTTGTGTATCAGTTTTCCCACTGTATGCTGGTGACATGGCAATAATTACACATACCTTGATATAGCGTTGTGGATCAGTTTTCCCACTATATGCTGGTGACATGGCAATAATTACACATACCTTGATATAACGTTGTGCATCAGTTTTCCCACTGTATGCTGGTGACATGGCAATAATTACACATACCTTGATATAACGTTGTGGATCAGTTTTACCACTGTATGCTGGTGACATGACAATAATTACACATACCTTGATATAGCGTTGTGGATCAGTTTTCAATCTACATGCTGGTGACATGGCAATAATTACACATACCTTGATATGACTTTGTGTATCAGTTTCCCACTATATGCTGGTGACATGACAATAATTACACATACCTTGATATAGCGTTGTGTATCAGTTTTCCCACTATATGCTGGTGACATGGCAATAATTACACATACCTTGATATAGCGTTGTGTATCAGTTTTCCCACTATATGCTGGTGACATGGCAATAATTACACATACCTTGATATAGCGTTGTGGATCAGTTTTCCCACTATATGCTGGTGACATGGCAATAATTACACATACCTTGATATAGCGTTGTGGATCAGTTTTCCCACTATATGCCGGTGACATGGCAATAATTACACATACCTTGATATAGCGTTGTGTATCAGTTTCCCACTATATGCTGGTGACATGGCAATAATTACACATACCTTGATATAGCGTTGTGTATCAGTTTTCAATCTACATGCTGGTGACATGGCAATAATTACACATACCTTGATATGACTTTGTGTATCAGTTTCCCACTATATGCTGGTGACATGACAATAATTACACATACCTTGATATAGCGTTGTGTATCAGTTTTCCCACTATATGCTGGTGACATGGCAATAATTACACATACCTTGATATAGCGTTGTGTATCAGTTTTCCCACTGTATGCTGGTGACATGAAAATAATTACACATACCTTGATATAGCGTTGTGTATCAGTTTTCCCACTATATGCTGGTGACATGGCAATAATTACACATACCTTGATATAGCGTTGTGTATCAGTTTTCCCACTATATGCTGGTGACATGGCAATAATTACACATACCTTGATGTAGCGTTGTGTATCAGTTTTCACACTATATGCTGGTGACATGGCAATAATTACACAAACCTTGATATGACTTTGTGTATCAGTTTCCCACTATATGCTGGTGACATGGCAATAATTACACATACCTTGATATAGCGTTGTGTATCAGTTTCACACTGTATGCTGGTGACATGACAATAATTACACATACCTTGATATGACTTTGTGTATCAGTTTCCCACTATATGCTGGTGACATGGCAATAATTACACATACCTTGATATAGCGTTGTGTATCAGTTTCCCACTATATGCTGGTGACATGGCAATAATTACACATACCTTGATATAGCGTTGTGTATCAGTTTTCCCACTGTATGCTGGTGACATGGCAATAATTACACATACCTTGATATGACTTTGTGTATCAGTTTCCCACTATATGCTGGTGACATGGCAATAATTACACATACCTTGATATAGCGTTGTGTATCAGTTTTCACACTATATGCTGGTGACATGGCAATAATTACACATACCTTGATATAGCGTTGTGGATCAGTTTCACACTATATGCTGGTGACATGACAATAATTACACATACCTTGATATAACGTTGTGTATCAGTTTCCCACTATATGCTGGTGACATGGCAATAATTACACATACCTTGATATAGCGTTGTGTATCAGTTTTCCCACTATATGCTGGTGACATGGCAATAATTACACATACCTTGATATAGCGTTGTGTATCAGTTTTCACACTATATGCTGGTGACATGGCAATAATTACACATACCTTGATATAGCGTTGTGTATCAGTTTTCCCACTATATGCTGGTGACATGACAATAATTACACATACCTTGATATAGCGTTGTGTATCAGTTTCCCACTATATGCTGGTGACATGGCAATAATTACACATACCTTGATATAGCGTTGTGTATCAGTTTTCCCACTATATGCTGGTGACATGGCAATAATTACACATACCTTGATATGACTTTGTGTATCAGTTTCCCACTATATGCTGGTGACATGGCAATAATTACACATACCTTGATATGACTTTGTGTATCAGTTTTCAATCTACATGCTGGTGACATGGCAATAATTACACATACCTTGATATAGCGTTGTGTATCAGTTTTCAATCTACATGCTGGTGACATGGCAATAATTACACATACCTTGATATAGCGTTGTGTATCAGTTTCCCACTATATGCTGGTGACATGGCAATAATTACACATACCTTGATATGACTTTGTGTATCAGTTTTCAATCTACATGCTGGTGACATGGCAATAATTACACATACCTTGATATAGCGTTGTGTATCAGTTTTCAATCTACATGCTGGTGACATGGCAATAATTACACATACCTTGATATGACTTTGTGTATCAGTTTTAACACTATATGCTGGTGACATGACAATAATTACACATACCTTGATATGACTTTGTGTATCAGTTTTCCCACTATATGCTGGTGACATGACAATAATTACACATACCTTGATATAGCGTTGTGTATCAGTTTTCAATCTATATGCTGGTGACATGACAATAATTACACATACCTTGATATAGCGTTGTGGATCAGTTTTCAATCTACATGCTGGTGACATGGCAATAATTACACATACCTTGATATAGCGTTGTGGATCAGTTTGCCCACTATATGCTGGTGACATGGCAATAATTACACATACCTTGATATAGCGTTGTGGATCAGTTTTCCCACTGTATGCTGGTGACATGACAATAATTACACATTCCTTGATATAGCGTTGTGTATCAGTTTTCACACTATATGCTGGTGACATGACAATAATTACACATACCTTGATATAGCGTTGTGTATCAGTTTTCCCACTGTATGCTGGTGACATGACAATAATTACACATACCTTGATATAGCGTTGTGTATCAGTTTTCCCACTGTATGCTGGTGACATGGCAATAATTACACATACCTTGATATAGCGTTGTGTATCAGTTTTCCCACTGTATGCTGGTGACATAACAATAATTACACATACCTTGATATAGCGTTGTGTATCAGTTTTCCCACTGTATGCTGGTGACATGACAATAATTACACATACCTTGATATGACTTTGTGTATCAGTTTTCCCACTATATGCTGGTGACATGACAATAATTACACATACCTTGATATAGCGTTGTGTATCAGTTTTCACACTATATGCTGGTGACATGACAATAATTACACATACCTTGATATGACTTTGTGTATCAGTTTTCCCACTATATGCTGGTGACATGGCAATAATTACACATACCTTGATATAGCGTTGTGTATCAGTTTTCACACTATATGCTGGTGACATGACAATAATTACACATACCTTGATATAGCGTTGTGTATCAGTTTTTGGCCACTGTATGCTGGTGACATGACAATAATTACACATACCTTGATATAGCGTTGTGTATCAGTTTTCCCACTATATGCTGGTGACATGGCAATAATTACACATACTTTGATATAGCGTTGTGGATCAGTTTTTACACTACATGCTGGTGACATGGCAATAATTACACATACCTTGATATAGCGTTGTGGATCAGTTTTCCAGCCTAGATGGTTCTGTAGTTGTGATGTAGATTTCTCCAACAATAAATGTTCCTTCATTAACTTCTTATAATTCTTCTCCATCTTCTCACTTTCATCTTGTGGTAACTGCAAGTATTAACACAAACCATTGTTAGCAACGTTCGATCAGACAACTTTTTATTTCAGGTGGTTTTACCCAAACAAGAGCACCGCCTATGAGTGCTGGATGCTAGAGTTTCTCCTATTTGATAGTTACAAGGGCAGATAACTCAATAAAAATATGTCACAGGTTATCAGCCTTGTCAGTATGGACTCCTCCTGCCATGGTGAGTAACTATGCTAAGTTTCAAGAGGATATCTTTGAGAAAATAACTCTGACAATAAACTTAACCAACCCACAGACAGACACTGACTAAAATTGATGATCCCTTCACAACAATATCTCAACTTTTTTTCTTCAAAAAGTCAGCTTATAAAATTTGAGAAGTTGAACTTCTAATTTAAAGTTTGTTATTTGCGTACATCACAGACATGTCCGCTATGTTAGACAGAGAATGAACAGCCCTAGATAAGGAATTTGATCTGTTTCTCCTCTACTGTTGGATAGCAGATACAATAGATTCATATCTGATGTTTTTTATGTAATTTAGTGTTTGTGATGAATGATGATATAAAGAAGACACAAAGAGAAATAATAACTGCAACTGTTGCTTGGCAATGAATATTTTATGCTCGGATAAGCTGCTGCAATAAACTAGAGCTGTCTCCATTCAGCAGACTTATTAATATATCCCCGCCAGCAAAGGTCTATAAGGAAGGAATTTACGCCAAAATTATTAAATATGGCCCTTCATTTGTTATTCACTATGTAATATATAGCGAAAATTTGTTGAGGAGGCAACTCATCCTACAGTTTTTGCAGGAATTTCTTCAAACTTTTACATATGAACCACCTCAACATGTAGGAAAGAACAAAATTAGACTGCATTATTTTAGCCAGAATTATGGACCTTTGCCGGCTTGGGGATGTATTTGTCTGCAATGAAATATTAAAATATTTCCGAATAGTGTGGACTTGCTAAGTCATTATTGAATGAATCATTTGGTAGATACAGATCTGGAGAACATTTTATTGACAAGCACAAGTCAGTTGCCATGTATAAACACTGGCTATAAACAAGAGCCGTCAGTGCCGGGTGATGCTCCCCGTGGGATGTTTATCACAGAAAAAATACTCCAGAATATGCAAAAGAGAGTTATGGTTCTTAGCCATTGCACTTTCCCTCAATGAGATCTATTTATCTATGAAGTTTCAAATTGATATATCTAATACTGTTGAGTTATGGCATAGACAGGAACTAAGTATGAAAAATTACAAAGGGAAATAACTAAAAAAATATGTAATGAAGAGTCATGGTTCTTGTGCACTGCACTGCCATTCGATGGGATATATTCACCAATGAAGTTTCAAATTGATATCTCAAATACTGTTAGAGTTATGGCCCGGACAAGAATTAAGTATGAATAAAATATGAAAAAACAACAAAGGGCAATAACTCCAAAAACAGGTTATGTAGAGTTGTGGTTCTTGAGCACTGCACTTCTACTCATTGAGATCTATCCACCTATGAAGTTTCATGATGATACCTCACATACTTTTTGAGATATGCTCCGGACAAAAACTAAGTATGAAAAAAACAAAGGGCAAAAACTCCAAAATAGGTTATGTAGAGTTGCGGTTCTTGAGCACTGCACTTCTACTCATTGAGATCTATCCACCTATAAAGTTTCATGATGATACCTCACATACTTTTTGAGATAGGCTCCGGACAAAAACTAAGTATGAAAAAAAACAAAGGGCAATAACTCCAAAAATAGGTTATGTAGAGTTGCGGTTCTTGAGCACTGCACTTCTACTCATTGAGATCTATCCACCTATGAAGTTTCATGATGACAACTCACATACTTTTTGAGATATGCTCCGGACAAAAATATTTGGTCGGAACGACGGAACGACAGAACGACGGAAGGACGGACAAAGCAGCAACTATATGCCCCCCCGAATTTTCAGGGAGCATAAAAACTCCTATCCAAAAGGTGCCAATCATGTCTTAAGGGAGGTAATTTGATAATAAATATGCATACATCTGCATCATAGTTGCAGCAAATTTCTTTGCAGTGAATATCAATAAAATTGATTTTCTTTCAAATGTGCGTGAACAAAAATCAAGAATATTACATCTAGTAGTTTTTATCAAGTATTGTTTTAAGTCCCACTGATCAACAGTGATCAGTCACATGAAGACCACCCAGTCATTGGAGATATACCAGTGTCATTTTTAACAACTTGAGAAGGTTACAAACTGGGATGGAACCTGAGACCCCATTCACTATTGAAGTGGATGCTGTACACCACATTATGAGACAGATTTACCTCAAATACCAGAACTTTCTAGGAAAATAAATCACGGAGATACAGACTATGATTGTCTAACATGTTTACAGACATTCCAAACACTTTACAGTATATTATGATGAATATTATTCATATTCTAACATAAGATATAACTCATCTTTGAACAGAATATAAAATTAACACATTCTTTCACCAGCATATTTCACACCACATGAAACAATATAATTGATCATCAGTATGTTTGACAGTACTATGAAAAGACTTTAACGTAAATTTTAGTTAGCATGGCATTCTACAGAAGATACAATGGAACAAATAATGTGTTCTATCACCAATATACTAGACAATGCATTACTAGATCTTACCGGAATCTCTAGTTGTCTTACTGTAAAACCATTTGATTTTATTGGGACAAAATTGTGTGTGTTTTTTTGTGTGAAAAAGACGACCACTAGGCCATCAAGGCAGACGGTACCGACAACCGCTAGGCTATCAAGTTGAACTTCCGGGGTAAAACAATTTGATTTACCTCTTCAATATCATCATCAGACAAGTTTCCGGCCGACACTGATGATGTGGACAGATCTGAGTCCAGTGAACGTTCATCATCTATAATACTACATGGACTGCTTAATCTTGATAGCTGTAATATACATAAACAAGACAAGTTTGTAAAATAGGTATGCCATGCACATATGCCCCCATGGCAGCCAAATAGGTAGAATTGGTAAAGGTCACTGTGACCTTGACCTTTGACATACTGACCTCAAAATCTATAGGGGAAATCTACTGTTGCAGACCAACTTCTATGTAAAGTTTGATGATCCTAGGGCAAAGTGTCTTTGAGTTATTGAATGGAAACCGTTGGGTCTACCGACCGACAGACATAAGCAAAGCAATATACACCCTCATCAAAGATGGGTGGGGCGTAATAATAATAATGGTCTTAATACAACATATTTTGTCCCTTTGGTGCAACAAGGTTGTATCTACAATTGGACTATACTGGTAGATACATGATTGTCGTGTCAAAGAGATGATTTATAGACAGGGCAATCTTTTAAGAGCAGCCTGAATAGAGCAACAACCACTTTAAAGCAACAAATTTTCTAGTAAGAACCATTTCCTATAAATTTCCCTTTCCAAATCAACATCTATACATCTATACAACAACCAAACTAAGTGATTCCAAAATCTCCAAACTAAGTGATTCCAAAATCTCCAAACTAAGTGATTCCAAAATCTTACACAGCTATATACAACAACCAAACTAAGTGATTCCAAAATCTTACATTGCTAAACAGTCACAAACTAAGTGATTCCAAAATCTCACACAGCTAAATAGTCTAAGCTTGCACTTGCAACTGTGAACAGTTCTTGTTAAAGGTTGTTGCTCAATAGAGGTTGAATTTTAAGTAAATCTCAGCTTACAGAAATTTGAAAGTGTTGCTATTTAGAGGGCCGCTCTGGAGAGGTTGTACTGTATGAATCTGGGAATTTCATGCATGTTAACAATCTTAACATTTTATAGCTTCATAAATCAATGGTTATTTTTTTTATATCATTTATGTCTGCTGAAATAGCAGACACAATTTTGGTACAGACGGAATAGTAATACTCCAATGCATTCAGTGCCAAAACTTCTCTCCATGCACGGTATCAATCAAACAATGATTTTATTAATGAAATATAAGCAAGCTTTCTTACTGGAGTTACGTTGTTACTGTTTGTGTAGCTAATACTGTAAAATCATTAATTTTTGTGGTTGCCATGGTAACAATGCATAGAGCATGACCTTGAAGAATAGGGACGTAAATGCACATTGAAAGTCAGGCATTTCAAATATTGTAAAATCATTTCGATGGGGCAATATTTTATGGTTTTGTTAAAAAAAAACATTTCAATGGGACCTTAATTCGTGGATTTTGCATTTTAGGTGATATATATAAAATCTGAGAATCTATTTATGGTACTGTAAATGCTTGATTTGATTTTCATACACAGACAATATATATGGTAAAGGAGTTCTATTTACATGTTCCGCAGACATCCTCAATCTTCGTTTCTTTCTGTGTTGTAATACTTCCATACGTCGGTCTTTTTCCTGAAGTTACAAACAATATACCGTGACAGAGTGGTTAGGGTGTACGCCTTGGAAACAGGAGGTAGAAGGTTCGAAACTCTGAAACTCAACCGAAGCAGAGTTGGAATTACTGAGATCAGTATTGTTGGTAAGCCTCCAGCTAGTTAAATAATGGTTACCGTAGGCCTACATCTACCAGGTGCCCGGTAATTTGAAAAGGGTTTCGGGCGGTACTGTAAGCATGGAAGGCATGTGGCTCATATGTCAAAATTGACAGGCCCTTTAAATAGGGGTGACCCTATAATAAATAAACTTTATTTTTTACAACAAGGCAACATTATGTAAAGTTGGTTGTAAAGCATTTTTTCCAACTGTTTTAATCAATCTCAACACCTCATTCCTGATGTTAGAAAGAGAGAAAATAAGAAGTTTCCCTTTAATACTAAGAATCTAGCAAGGGACTTTCTGGTACCATTTTTATTTCATTTTTGGTATGACACGGCCAGGATCGAAACCTGTTTGTGCCTACACTCAAAGTGAATGTTCTACCACTAGACTATCTAGGAGGCAGTAGAGAGAACAAAATTTTATGAAAGTTAAGGCGCTGGCTTAGAATGAATGGGTCGTAAAAAAGTTGAAACCATAATAAGTTAAGAGTAATTTTCGGACAGTTTTTCTGGTTTTCTAAAAATATTGATTTTGTTCTTCTCATTCTAAGCCAGCGAATGTTTTGGTGTAAGACCATACCTGCCAAGCTAGTTAAATCTAAAATAGGAGTAGTGATAAAGCAAAACATGTCACAAGATGCGCTTAAATGTGATTTTAAAAGGATTTAGATACATGAACAAGGAATGTATTCATTCAAGTGGTTATAAATATGGGACAGAAGATCATAAAATGAATCAAATTCACCTCTGTTTAAAGTTAGGTGAACTCACTGGTACGGAGCGATGTCAAAGCGTAACGCAAGTCCAGACGACAGCCTGCTATAGACTCCACGCGAAAATACCATAGAAACTTTGCACATCGGGCAGCACGCTTTTGAGTGTGTCTACTTTACAACGATTTACCCCTCTAATAACGTTTTACTTGATGCGATCGTTCAACACATCGACATATAAGTATTTGTTCTAAATGATTACGCTAAAAAATATAATGAAATGCGTGTAGTAAGTTTATATTAATACCTGAAGTAGTCCTGTTTTGCGAAAAATTAAAGAAAAAACTAATTATGTTTAATATATCGCAATATAAACAGTACAAATGAGTTATTATGACCAGATAATGTTCTATAAGAACTATCTTTGCTATAATACGTGTATTGATACACGTGCATGTCTCACAGGCCGTAAAATGTGAAGCTGCTGATTGTTTGGGAATGTCTTGCACTCTAAACGACTTAAAATATTTTGTCATGGTCTCTAAACGAATGTGATATAGATAATAGACGACATTCCTTAAGATGGAAATCTCTTACGAATATGGAGATTCGGTTGATGTAAGTGGCATAAATGTCGGCTCATTTATGGATGCAACGACGACAGACATTTCTGAACCACAAATGTGCAGTACGCATGTAAAGAAAATTTTCCTGCAAGTATTTTCCTTATATGTCCCATCAACATTTGTTCTTTGGCATTAAGACTAACTATATATCATCCTGGCAACAGGCAAAATTTGCCTGGGATCAGACCCGTATATTACTGCTCAAGATGCGGATACTCCAACCATTCTGTCGTCGACTTTCAATAACAGGTGTTGTAGAACTACTTTTTACGTTCTATCTTAACACTGATAATGTGAATGATAACCAAAGGTTGGTATAGTCCATTCAAAAAGTAATACAAATGAGGGAACTATCCCGTTAACTGATGTATATAGCTTATACCCAGTCAAACCTATATAAACATCGCTTACCTGTTCGTTAGTTCAAAATGTTAAGGCGTCTATACAAAACTTGATGAATTATTGTGATATACATGTAGTCATCAAACTAAATCGGAATGATAGTCAACAAGAGCTGTTGTGCGCATATGTTTTTTCTGATTCGATAAGTACTAGGAGTACTATCCGAGTTAACCTTCACATGTAGACGAATTGTTGTCAATATCATTGAATACCTTGTTGTGAACTGGAACTGTTGTTTACTTTACACATCTTTTTTATTGGACTTGTGCCACATCGTTGTGTAGGAATGTTAAGTTTTCCTGTCTCCTGATTAATATACACTGATTTCGGATCACAGTTTAACTCACTTCCTTTAATTTTAAAACAACATATTTTGTATTTTAGTTTGTCCTCTGATTTGAAGAAATGAAGATAAGAAATCTTCTCATCGTCGTGTCTTCGCATGCAGTGCCTTATTGTTGAATTTCCACTCTCACTGCACACGTCACAAAAGTTGCATTTGAACTTGTGTTCCAAAAAAGTAAAATCATAAATAGTATTAGTGATAATAAGAGGTGATGATTTCACTACAATATTCCACTCGGCTGAACAAAACATGTGTAAGGTATATTTTGTAACATTCATATCGACAGAGATGAGTGGCCATTTCAAACGAGATAGCACATAACCAGTCAACGTATGAAGCAGGTGCAGCTAAATTGAGCAGGGATACATGCAATTATATTTTTTAAAAATGTGTTTAAAAAGATGCGTACGGCACATTCCATTGAACAGTTTATGTATTTCTATGTGTATTTCAAATGATCATTCAATTGAGAGCGCCAATCTCTATATTAAGGAAATTACAAATGCTAGGACCAGTGGCCGAAAAAACACAAAATACGTATATGACCCATTGGGTCTTATTAACTGGGGAGCGGTGGCTTAGAGTAGGGCGCGCGCTTCGGGATCGAGAGGTCCCGGGTTCGATCTCCCTCTGGACTACTGGTTAATTTCTCTGAGTAAGATTCACAGCTCCACTCCACCATGGTGTAAAAGGGTACCTGTGAGGGCAGTGTCTATTCCTGAGCGCCGCAGATCGATGTTGGCTGCCACACCACAGGAGAGAAATAGTCTCCCCAGGGAGACACGAGTGTAGGTTTCAATATGTAGCCCAATGACCAGGGGAAGTTGAAATGTCAAAGGGTACTTGAGCGGCCTAACAGCTGAAAAGAGCCGTAGAAAATTGGTAACTTAACTTAACTTTAACTAACAGAAGCCACATATGTGTATACAAGTGTGAATGTGATAAAGAGATGCATGTACTATTAATAATGTTTTAATAGTCAAATAACGCCAAGCCATTATTATTGTTGACAATATGTAGTAGTTGCAGATTGATATTTTTATTTGTGTGTGTATGTAACATGTCCGTTAGTACTTTAAGAAATAGTGCATTCATACTCAAGTTAAAATCACCCGATAACACATACAAGACTTCCTTACTATTTTCTGTTTCTCTCGATCTCTTCATAACAACTTGTATGCCAGAAATAATGCAAACTCTGTACTCCGAAAGAAATGTATTTTATAAAGGTTTCGTTTAGAGATCACGACACCGTACTTGGACTTCGTATGCAGACCATGACACCGTCTGATCGAAACTATGACATGTATGAATTTTATTTTTGGAAATAATTTGTTATAAGGTGATTATTTTGCATGGTATTACAAGCATGTCAGTTATAGGTATTGTATTGACTATTCAAATGGTATATTTCATATATCAAGATAACATATAAGCCTTTATTTAAACTTTAAAGATATTATATTTCCGCTTATTACACTATACTAATAACGAAACAAAATAAAAATGTTAAGCATTTAGAATGCTTAATGGGTACATTGATACATAGGATAATCATTCACTGTTGAAAATTATCTTTGTTTCCATAAAAACATAAGAAATAAGTGAAAATACCATTTAAACCTGTTGTACCCGCCCCAAGGTACTAAAAAGTATTGGCTATTGTCTGAAAGAGTCTATTACAGACTGTCGTCTGGACTTGCGTTACGCTTTGACATCGCTCCGTACCAGTGGAACTTGTAAAACAAGAAATTAATAACGAAAATAGGAGTAACTCCACTTTTATAGGAGTACTTGGCAGGTATGCTAGGACTTACTGCAGCAGCCTGTTTGAGATTTGTGATGATTGTCGTCTGCTCCTGAATCTCCTTCTTTAGTTTTGTCAGCTCTTGTAACTGACCCTCTAAATTTCCTTTCTCCACTTTTTCTTCAGTAAGTTGCTTGGACAGTACATTACACTTACGTCTGTTCAAATCAAGGTTGTCTTTCTGAAATAATAAACAAAACATTAAATTTAGTCTTGTAGTCTAGGTAGTACTCAGGGTTTACACTAGCCTCCAAAAATGAAGAGTCAAAATAAGTCCTGACTTTCAATTTTCCAGAGCAATCAAAATATTACAAGAAGATTTGTATTGTATTTCAAGCAACTTCGACTCTTCAGCTATTAATTCAAGAATCAAACTAAGTACTCCAAGTGCAGTTTCCAGAGTCAGATGAACTTAGCCCTGGCATCCACCAGTTGTATGACTTGTTCAAGTTTGATGACCTGAGTCAACATTAAATTAAGTCTTGTAGTCCAGGTAGTACTCGGGGTTTTCACTCCTAAAAGTTTTAAGTCAAAATAATTTCGGACTCTCAATTTTCTAGAATCATCAAAATATTAAAAGATTTGTTTTGTAGTTAAAGCATCTTCGACTCTTCAGCTTAGTAGTCATGAGACAAACACATTTAATTATTTTATAGTATTATCTGACTTTTGAGATGATTGGTTTGTTAGTTTGAATGTTGATAGAGACTATATGAGATATGAGGGGTCCATGAGTTTAACCTACCAGATTGGCAATGAACTCCAACTTGGAGGCAAGTGACAATTGTGTGATGCAAGGATTTTAAGACGCCCTAAACTCACTCTTTTCAAATAAGACTCCCAAAGTGCCTGGTGTGAAGCACCGACACACTAGACTACACACAGAGACTGTTCATAAAATGCAGGTCTTTGCATGAGTCCAAGTTGTTACTAAAATACCATTATTGTCGTTATTCATCAACATCCAACATACCCTAGTATGAATACAATACTTTTTTAGTAGAATGTTGGAAAATCAAGCCAAAGACATAACAAAGATTTTCGGCATAAAAAGATAATAAAAACTCCCAGGATGTCTTTAAATTAACAAATATACCACAGCAAAATAACACAAAATCCAAGTTAAAACAAAAACAGCTGAGTTTAATTACATGGAGTAATAACTTACTACTAACATATAATCACCAACATTGATGAGGTGTACAATATAATGAGCTGTATTCGGTGCAAACAAATGATTGTTTCATCAAAATAATGATATTGATATCAATGTTGATCAACAAAATATGAACCCTGTAAGCTGTTGGGTTATTACTGCCAAAAATTACGGTGCAATAAAAATTAAAAATAATACATAAACATATAATACTGATATTGTGCTCATTTAATATACTGTGATAACAGTATGTTGTTCATACTAAAATGCCATTATTTGAAAGTTGTTTGGTTTACTTCATTTTTTTAATGAATAATGTGTTAACTATTTATATCTTTATAAACCAGTAGGGCAATTTAACATTATTTTTGGTAAAGGGGCCATTTTACATCACTTCAGACAGGTCCTTATATCTTATTTTATGTCATCTTAAACTTTTCGGGAAGGGACTGTAAATTTTACATCATTTCAAGTAGGGGGCCATTGTTGTTAATATTTCTGATAGGAGCCAGGTACGAGTACATGTACTTCAAATAGGAGCCATTTCACATGATTTCAGGTAGGGTCAATATATTACCTAAACCAAACAATTTTTTTTTACATCATTAATAAGATGCATTCTTATTACAAAAGTGTCTGTCAGTACCCCAGCATGCTACAATCTAGCATTGTGTGGTGTGGCATCAGGGATGGTAGATCCTTGGATAATGGAACTGAGAAAATAAACTACTTCTGGTACAGGTGAAACTCTATTAACACTGATCTAGAACTTTTCAGGAAAAAAGACCCAGACAAGCTGTGGAAATAACATGATAACCAGATATTGTGACCTTGATCTCATCAGCACCACTTTCAATCTCAAACAAGGTTTCATTATAAGCTACATGCACAGCAATTGTCATCATAATATCTCAAACCAAACTCAAGTTATTAATCTGAAAACAAATTGTGTATCTGCTCCCGTTTTTTTTTACAGAAATAAAGGAATTGGAAACAAAATACTAGAGAGATAACTTGTGCAGATACAGAATTCCTTTTTTTCTCAATCTGTCACAGGTATTCTGACATTAAATATTTATTTGACGGTAAATTTTGTACGAGTCAATTACGGTTACAATTTTAAAAGGGTTTGTTATTGACACATATCGGTATGGGAAATAGGCTGGTCTCATGAAATAGGTTGTTCTAATACTAACGGTCAAACAGATGACCCATCACAGGTCTGCAAATTCTGACTATTTAATATAACCTCTCCAAGCAGCCCTCTGTAGAGCAACAATCTCTCTACAACACCTTTTAAATAACCCTAAGCCTATATTTAATAACAATAAATTTAACCTCTGCTGAGCAACCACCTCTAAACAATGACCAATGTATGTAACTCCCAAAATGTGTTGCTCTACAGAGGTTGTAGTCAGTATTTCCTACCAGTTTCTTATTTTCATCAGCGATATTTCGTATTTGTTCCTTCAAACTTCTGTTTTGTGTTGATAGTTCCATATTTTTCTCTAGAAATTTCTTGTTCTTCTCTTGTAAAGGTTTACACTTCTGTTCAAAGTCCTTTATCTTCTTCATCTAAAATAAATGAAGAAAATTAAACATATTTCATATTAGGTCAGTGTGACCTTGACCTTTAACCAGTGATCAGATCTTGATCTTTTGCTAATGGTCTTGACCTTTAGGGTATTGTTGCATATATGTGGTAAAGTGTTTAATAGCAGCGCTATAGTTACAATGCTAACACTTTGGCTAGGCAACGAGGCTCATGTTATGTTATTATGAAATAAACATATTTAAGTATACCAACCAGGCTCATAGTCACTCTGAGGCACACCAAGGCAAGCACCTTGACGAAAATTTGACAAATTTCTTAAATATGCAGGGTTTTTTTTAAAGAAAACTGTGCCTAAAATCATGTAAATAGACACCAGAAAGTGCTTTTTGGCTTCTGGATACGGCCTTGCCATCAGACAGGTAGACTAACTGACTGCCAAATCATGTGCAATGCAATATAGTCACACATAGCTAGCACTGGGTCAGCCTAATAATTACTATGTAGAACAAGAAGCTAACTATAAGAAACAACATTCACTTGGCGCTCTACATAAATAATCAAACAAATCCATCAATTAGTGTTGACAAATAACTAATTATCTTGTGTAACCACTAATTGTATGAAGGAGAGTTCAAGTTTGGCAACTTCTAGTTTAATAGTGTCCAATAATAACAAACATATCGCTGACTTAGAATGAGAAGGTTGTAATTAAGTACTACTTACAACCTTATAGGACTGGTACATATTTAAAATTAGCATCGCAAGGCGCTTCTTATCTATCTCATTAAAGTCAGATCCTTACATTTGGTCCATTCCTTTGCACTATCCTATTGATTAATGTAAAGAAGTAGAGATTATATATGGATCTGATTTAAATGAGAGTGGCTTTTTATGAGCCTATTCTCATGAAAATCAGAACTTTTTTAACCAAAACTGAAGTTCAAACAGGTCTTTTTACCATAAGCACAGAATAATTTTTCAGACATTTTTGCTTGTTTTCTCAAAATATCGAATTTGTACTTACAACCTTCTCAATCTAAGCCAGCGATATATTTCAATGACATTTCTGTGGTATTTATGTACATGTAGTGAGTCATGTGTGGTTTTGACAGTCAATAATATCAAATCAGATAATATTTAAATTTTGTTTCACAATAATAATGCAACATTTTGTATTAAAAGACCACCTGTAATTAGAAGTCACATTTGCCTTAGACAGGTTACTGTTTGAATGAGGTATTTCCCAAAATCACCTAACTCTTTTATCAAAGCAAATCGTGGTTCTCTAGTTTCCCTCAAATAATCTCGAATAGAGATTTCCAGTTGCACTCAACATATTTGAGCTAAGATTGAGCCCAGATTGATGTATTTCAAGGACATTTGGAAGTGGTTATACTTGAACAATCATGTTTTAAAGATGAATACTCCTATTTTACAAGCAGCCAGCATTCTCCATATAGTTTCGATCAATTATTATAACATTATGTTTATCAGCGAATTAAACACATCTGGTTGAAGATTTGACAGTAAACTGTACCATCCTCTTGCAATACTTGAGAATTTGGCAACCATCGATCTTGTGATAATGATTTTTTCAACATTTCTGTACAAAATCATGTTTTATTTCAGGTGAGATTGCAAATCACACAAGATTGATATGATGCAAAAAATACGAGCCAATTTCTACAGGGAAAATGATCAGGAATTAACATATCTTTCAATAACATTTTGCATCCCCACACCCTAGATAATGCGGACCTAATCTGTCTATACAGACCCTATGTGAACAGGGGACCACTAATCAGCCTGAATCTCCACATTTTCATGAATATATTTCCCTTTGTACCCTCAAACATAGGAGATAATCAAGCCCAAAAAGATGTACAGCTAAAATTGAAAAAACAGTTATGACAGCACAAAATTCGAAAATAGTAAAGGCCATGGTGACCTTGGCCCTTTAACCTACTGACCTCATAATAAATAGGGGTCAACTACTGTTGCTGACCAACCTCCATGTAAAGCTTGACAATTTAAGGGCAAAGTGTTCATGCGTTATTGAACAGAAACCATTTGGTGCATTGTCCGACAAACAGACAGAAAAACATGAGCAAAACAATATACCCCCTCAAAGATGGGGAGGGGCATAAATAATTATCAAATATTGTAGCTTGGCTAATTTGACACGAGCCTGACCTTTTGATTAGCAAAATTTAACAGTCAAGATATTACCTATGATACAACACCAGTTGTATGTTTTCATCAAATTGGGGGGTATCACGAAGACGCTCCAGATGTAATACAAACACAAATTTGAAATACCAATATTGCATGATTTGCTTGCGAAAACTGATATATTTAAAGTAAGAACCTTGTAACATATTCTTGCATAAAGGTCAGGTTCAGTTCAAAATAGCCAAGCTATATAACAAACATACACTTACCAAATATAAGCTATCCTGTTTGGATAGTGATAAGTTACGGCCATCAGCTGTGGCCCTATGTGCCCTCTCCCCACCCACGTGGCTGCGGCCTGGGATCTCTCTTGAGATCGCTTCCTGAAACATCAGTAGTTCAAACGTTAAACAAACGTTAAACAATTATATTTCAGCAGATAGCTCACTAGCAAATGAAGACTATGCTCAGCAAAACATGCATTTACAATAACTTTTGTTAAAGTATGGTAAATGTTTTCCGACAAATAGTTAACCAGTTTCACAAATTCCTTTTGTCCATCAAGTGCTGCTATTGACCCATTTAGTCCTTGTATATTAAATAAGTCATTAACACTTAAAAGTTTAAAAGCTTTTAGTAACTGTAACCTGTTTCTATAATGTTTGACAATCCTTTTAGTTCAACTATATCCAGCACTGTAGCTTAAGCGTGTCCAACATGCAATATACGGAGTAGTTTCATTCATATATCCTACAATTCTAGTGTAAAATTTCCAAACTTAATATCATTTCTAGCTTAATCCTGTACAAAAGACATCCACATAACAAAAACAATAATATAACTTGTCAAGTACATTTGTTAGACCACATGAGTGTTTTGGTACTAAATAATTAATACTTTTAATACAAACAGAATCAACTATTATGTAATTAATAACGAATAACCAATATTTGTGATGGACACTCTGTGTACAACTATATACATCAGCTTCCTACAGCTGAATTCTAAGCAACCACCTCCTACTGACTTATAAATCATAACTTAATACTTTAGCTTCTAAGCAACTTTTTACAGCCAACTTACAAATCATAACTTAATACTTTAGCTTCTAAGCAACTTTTTACAGCCAACTTAAAAATCATAACTTAATACTTTAGCTTCTAAGCAACTTTTTACAGCCATTTATTATAATACTTACAAATCATAACTTAATACTTTAGCTTCTAAGCAACTTTTTACAGCCAACTGGTAAATCATAACTTAATCCTATGGCTGACTTTTAAATCATAACTTAATCCTACAGCCGACTTATAAATCATGACTTAATCATACACCCAACTTATAAATCACAACTTAATACTTTAGCTTATAATCAACTTCCTACAGCCAACTTACAAATCATAACTTAATACTTTAGCTTATAATCAACTTCCTACAGCCAACTTACAAATCATAACTTAATACTTTAGCTTCTTAGCAACTTCTTACAGCCGACTTATAAATCATAACTTAATACTTTAGCTTCTTAGCCACTCCCTACAGCCAACTTATAAATCAATCTTCAAAATACGGATTGAGATAATTTCAGTGACTAGTGCAGTTGCCGCCTTATATGGCGATCCGGGTTCAAATCTGGGCAGAGGCACTCATGTGCCTGTCATATTTCAGAAAGCTGACTGGCAAATTAAGGCTATGCTAGGCATTTTTTTTAAGGTAATCAAAATAAGTGAAAATATTAATTCATGAAACAATTAAGGTATTATACATCTTGGCTTATCTTTCTGTAAAACACAATCCTCAAAACAGTCATAGCAAATGTCACCACTTGTAAACCTATAAACACATTCACACCTTAATTAAATACAGTCATGTAGGATTAGTTATTTCAATGTTAAAATTTCATTTGTACTTTTTCTTCATATAAATATGCAGAATACTTCCTGTTCTATCCCTTTATGAACCCGGTACATATATATTCCTGACAGGTTTAAGTAAATCCGGGGTATGCAAAACATATATTTAACAAGTTATAATTCCAAGGTAACAAAAACTATACCATTTAAGGCGAGACCGTTAAGCAAGTTGCCAACATAAGACACAGTCCATTTGACAAATACTCCATTGATAAACTTGACCCTAAATATATCACAAATCATTTCACATCACTACTATATGATCGATATAAAAATTCACGATATTCCCATGAAAGATTGCATGTGTGTTTCTTAACCTTTCGTTCAAATTTACGAATAAGTAATTAAAATTTCAATTAACGATTACTTGTTCATTTTAATGGTTAATTCTAAAATCAATCAGTAAATTGTTTAATTGCCATATAATTGTAATTGTATATAAATTACATAGTAAATCAATGTTATTTAACCAAGAGCAATTTCACCAGGTGTAGTATGTTAAACGTCTCTTGGTGTAAGTATTTGAATCATTGCCTACCACATGTGCATAGAGAAAACAATGCTGTTATCAAGGGGACCTGTCATGTTACAGACATAATTACTCTTTTTCATTATCAAGGGGAGGTAATCATTAAAGAAATAGGTACAAGTTATTTCTACAGTCCTTTCAAAGTCAAATGAGAACGGTCGTAAATATACTATCGTACGGCAGGTAAACTATGATTATCTAGGTTTAACTGGGTATACCCGAGTTAACGGTATTCACCGCTATTCTTTCGAATGGGACAGTTCCCTCATTAGAATTACTAATTGAATCGACTATATGATCAATTATTATTCGTCAAATAGCTAACAAAAAGATTACATTCATACATGCCATTTTGGAATGGTTTTTGACAGAAAAATTGTAAGTCGCCCAAAAAGGGGCAGTAACTCTGGCAATATTCATTTTACCTTAATTTTTCAACAATATACACAACTAAGCTCAGTACAAACTACATTGTATGCGTGCAAAAAAAGATAGAAGGAAATCTAACAGGGAAGGCTTCCAGCACTCAACAAGCCGATTACAGAAAACAGTAACAACACGAAACAACTACACAGAGCAATGCCCACACACAATCCCAAGACCCTGCCGCAAAACACAGGATGACCCAATTTCACAAAGAAATACCAAAAGAACAGTGATCCCAAGTGATCAAATGAAATACAGCCAAGACGCAACCTAGTTCCCCCAGTCCCTGCTGCAGGATGACCTAGTTTCACAAATATATGCCAAAACCGTGACCCAAGTGTTTCATTTACAACTTTGTGACATCCACGATAGATCTATCCATTGAAACATCCATCACACATCAATATATATCTCCCCCACTATGCGGAAGACATGATTAAAATGCCCTATTCACTAATATCAATTCCTTTCAAATTTCCTTACACAATCTTTGCTAAAATTTATAAATGATAAGGAAATGTACTTCAACATTAAGATTTGACATTACAGAACAATCATAGTACAAATCTTCCATTGTATAATCTACACCCCATTGATGAAATAGAACCATTTATTGTCCATGTAAATCTAAATATCAACACTTACTTATTAAGTTGGCAGGTAATTAACATATTTAATTACAAGGTCAAGGTATACTTTATGAGTGAAAAGGACAGAGAAATATGTGACATGACCTAATTCAGTCTTGTTTACGTCTGCAGTTGCCCAATAATTTTGGTTGTGATATTTTCAACTCCCCAAAAATTAAAATTAAATATTCAGTCATACCGCAAATACAACCATAGACATGAGAACAGATTGTAGATATGTAGCACAGGCAACACATCTTGCTACATCAGAATAGGATAAAAAATGTCAGAAAAACTTGACAAGTTGCATATATGGTTAGCACTTATCATCCGTTTAGCTGTATTTAAAATTAAAATGGGATTATTTTTAAACAGGGTTGCTAAGGACCACGGTAACAAGTTAGAGCAGACAGAAACTTTGAGTCTAGCAACTTGATTTTCAGCACACAACTTGTTGAAATAAGCTTACATACAAAGAAATTGTTCCATGATAGTGCTTCATTGCACAGTTCTCTGCAGAAGGGGACTCCAAATAATTATGATGTTGCATGATCAACCAGTAATAATTCCCTATGCTGAGAGTACCAAAACTTGTGCACGGCAGCCATACCAAGACCTGTGCACGGCAGCCATACCAAGACCTGTGCACGGCAGCCATACTAAGACCTGTGCACGGCAGCCATGCCAAGACCTGTGCACGGCAGCCATGCCAAGACCTGTGCACGGCAGCCATGCCAAGACCTGTGCACGGCAGCCATACCAAGACCTGTGCACCGCAGCCATACCAAGACCTGTGCACGGCAGCCATACCAAGACCTGTGCACGGCAGCCATACCAAGACCTGTGCACGGCAGCCATACCAAGACCTGTGCACGGCAGCCATACCAAGACTTGTGCACGGCAGCCGTAAAGATGAAAAAGCTTAAGAATGTAGGACTAGAATTCATGAAGTTCAGGGTTACAGTGCTACAGCTCCCCTTATTAAGCCACTGTGTCTCCCTTCCATTGCAGTATAAGTGTGATTTGATAGATTACTAGAAATAGCTCCATTTCATATTTATTTTATTTCTCACCATCATTGTATTATCAGAAAGAAATGCAGCTACCACTTTCATTATTAAATGAACTTCCAGCAAACGCCCTCGTGATAATGCAGGCAATGCAATAATATATTTATTATTTATTACATAACAGTTATATCCCAGATTTACACTAAATGCATGAACAGGCAGTTCGTTGAAAATACATATTGCCATGGCAACACAATAACAGGAAATAAAGCATGCATCCTTTCTGCATTATCAAACAAACGAATAACCACAATACAAAATATAGTCCACATATCTCAACTCATGACAATAGAACATTATTAAACCGAAACATGTAACAACATAGATGTTTCATTTTATACCAGAACACATAACAATACAGCCATATCATATACATAGCATGTAACAACATAGCTGTTTGATATACCATATCACATAACATAGCTGTTTGATATATACCAGAGCACATAACAACATAGCTTTTTGATATACCATATCACATAACATAGCTGTTTGATATATACCAGAGCACATAACAACATAGCTGTTTGATATACCAGAGCACATAACAACATAGCTGCTTGATATACCAGATCACATAACAACATAGCTGTTTGATATACCAGAGCACATAACAACATAGCTGTTTGATATACCAGAGCACATAACAACATATCTGTTTACAGTGCACATAACAACATAGCTGTTTCCAAGACCAGAGCACATAACAACATAGCTGTTTCAAATACCAAATCACAGAATGACATAGCTGTTTGATATACCAGAGCACATAACAACATAGCTGTTTAATATACCAGAGCACATAACAACATAGCTGTTTGATACACCAGAGCACATAACAACATAGCTGTTTGATAAACCAGAGCACATAACAACAAAGCTGTTTGATATACCAGAGCACATAACAACATAGCTGTTTCCAAGACCAGAGCACATAACAACATAGCTGTTTCAAATACCAAATCACATAACAACATAGCTGTTTGATATACCAGAGCACATAACAACATATCTGTTTGATATACCAGAGCACATAACAACATAGCTGTTTGATATACCAGAGCACATAACAACATATCTGTTTGATAAACCAGAGCACATAACAACATAGCTGTTTGATATACCAGAGCACATAACAACATAGCTGTTTGATAAACCAGAGCACATAACAACATAGCTGTTTGATATACCAGAGCACATAACAACATAGCTGTTTCCAAGACCAGAGCACATAACAACATAGCTGTTTCAAATACCAAATCACATAACAACATAGCTGTTTGATATACCAGAGCACATAACAACATATCTGTTTGATATACCAGAGCACATAACAACATAGCTGTTTGATATACCAGAGCACATAACAACATATCTGTTTGATAAACCAGAGCACATAACAACATAGCTGTTTGATATACCAGAGCACATAACAACATAGCTGTTTCCAAGACCAGAGCACATAACAACATAGCTGTTTCAAATACCAAATCACATAACAACATAGCTGTTTGATATACCAGAGCACATAACAACATATCTGTTTGATACACCAGAGCACATAACAACATAGCTGTTTGATATACCAGAGCACATAACAACATAGCTGCTTGATACACCCAGTCACATAACTACATATCTGTTTACAGAGCACATAACAACATAGCTGTTTGATATACCAGAGCACATAACAACATAGCTGTTTGATATACCAGATCACAGAACAACAAAACTGCTTACAGAGCACATAACAACATAGCTGTTTCAAATACCAGAGCACAGAACAACATAGCTGTTTGATATACCAGAGCACAGAACAACATAGCTGTTTGATATACCAGGGCACATAACAACATAGCTGTTTGATATACCAGAGCACATAACAACATAACTGTTTGATATACCAGAGCACAGAACAACATAGCTGTTTGATATACCAGGGCACATAACAACATAGCTGTTTGATATACCAGAGCACATAACAACATACCTGTTTGATATACCAGAGCACAGAACAACATAACTGTTTGATATACCAGGGCACATAACAACATAGCTGTTTCATATACCAGAGCACAGAACAACATAACTGTTTGATATACCAGAGCACAGAACAACATAGCTGTTTCATATACCAGGGCACATAACAACATAGCTGTTTGATATACCAGAGCACATAACAACATAACTGTTTGATATACCAGAGCACATAACAACATAGCTGTTTGATATACCAGGGCACATAACAACATAGCTGTTTGATATACCAGGGCACATAACGACATAGCTGTTTGATATACCAGAGCACATAACAACATAGCTGTTTCATATACCAGAGCACAGAACAACATAGCTGTGTGATATACCAGGGCCCATAACAACATAGCTGTTTCATATACCAGGGCACATAACAACATAGCTGTTTGATATACCAGGGCACATAACAACATAGCTGTTTGATATACCAGGGCACATAACAACATACCTGTTTGATATACCAGGGCACAGAACAACATAACTGTTTGATATACCAGGGCACATAACAACATAGCTGTTTCATATACCAGAGCACAGAACAACATAGCTGTTTGATATACCAGGGCACATAACAACATAGCTGTTTGATATACCAGGGCACATAACAACATAGCTGTTTGATATACCAGAGCACATAACAACATAGCTGTTTCATATACCAGGGCACATAACAACATAGCTGTTTGATATACCAGGGCACATAACAACATAGCTGTTTGATATACCAGAGCACAGAACAACATAGCTGCTTACAGAGCACATAACAACATACCTGTTTCATATACCAGGGCACATAACAACATAGCTGTTTGATATACCAGAGCACATAACAACATGACTGTTTGATATACCAGAGCACATAACAACATAGCTGTTTGATATACCAGGGCACATAACAACATAGCTGTTTCATATACCAGGGCACATAACAACATAGCTGTTTGATATACCAGAGCACATAACAACATAGCTGTTTCATATACCAGGGCACATAACAACATAGCTGTTTCATATACCAGGGCACATAACAACATGACTGTTTGATATACCAGAGCACATAACAACATAGCTGTTTGATATACCAGAGCACATAACAAAATAGCTGTTTGATATACCAGAGCACATAACAACATAGCTGTTTCATATACCAGGGCACATAACAACATAGCTGTTTCATATACCAGGGCACATAACAACATGACTGTTTGATATACCAGGGCACATAACAACATAGCTGTTTGATATACCAGAGCACATAACAACATGACTGTTTGATATACCAGAGCACATAACAACATAGCTGTTTGATATACCAGGGCACATAACAACATAGCTGTTTGATATACCAGAGCACATAACAACATAGCTGTTTCATATACCAGGGCACATAACAACATAGCTGTTTGATAAACCAGAGCACATAACAACATGACTGTTTGATATACCAGAGCACATAACAACATGACTGTTTGATATACCAGGGCACATAACAACATAGCTGTTTGATATACCAGAGCACAGAACAACATAGCTGCTTCAAATACCAGAGCACAGAACAACATAGCTGTTTGATATACCAGAGCACATAACAACATAGCTGTTTCCAAGACCAGAGCACATAACAACATAGCTGTTTCAAATACCAAATCACATAACAACATAGCTGTTTGATATACCAGAGCACATAACAACATATCTGTTTCAAATACCAAATCACATAACAACATAGCTGTTTGATATACCAGAGCACATAACAACATAGCTGTTTCATATACCAGGGCACATAACAACATAGCTGTTTCATATACCAGGGCACATAACAACATGACTGTTTGATATACCAGAGCACATAACAACATAGCTGTTTGATATACCAGAGCACATAACAAAATAGCTGTTTGATATACCAGAGCACATAACAACATAGCTGTTTCATATACCAGGGCACATAACAACATAGCTGTTTCATATACCAGGGCACATAACAACATGACTGTTTGATATACCAGGGCACATAACAACATAGCTGTTTGATATACCAGAGCACATAACAACATGACTGTTTGATATACCAGAGCACATAACAACATAGCTGTTTGATATACCAGGGCACATAACAACATAGCTGTTTGATATACCAGAGCACATAACAACATAGCTGTTTCATATACCAGGGCACATAACAACATAGCTGTTTGATATACCAGAGCACATAACAACATGACTGTTTGATATACCAGAGCACATAACAACATGACTGTTTGATATACCAGGGCACATAACAACATAGCTGTTTGATATACCAGAGCACAGAACAACATAGCTGCTTCAAATACCAGAGCACAGAACAACATAGCTGTTTGATATACCAGAGCACATAACAACATAGCTGTTTCCAAGACCAGAGCACATAACAACATAGCTGTTTCAAATACCAAATCACATAACAACATAGCTGTTTGATATACCAGAGCACATAACAACATATCTGTTTGATATACCAGAGCACATAACAACATAGCTGTTTGATATACCAGAGCACATAACAACATATCTGTTTGATACACCAGAGCACATAACAACATAGCTGTTTGATATACCAGAGCACATAACAACATAGCTGCTTGATACACCCAGTCACATAACTACATATCTGTTTACAGAGCACATAACAACATAGCTGTTTGATATACCAGAGCACATAACAACATAGCTGTTTGATATACCAGATCACAGAACAACAAAACTGCTTACAGAGCACATAACAACATAGCTGTTTCAAATACCAGAGCACATAACAACATAGCTGTTTGATATACCAGAGCACAGAACAACATAGCTGTTTGATATACCAGGGCACATAACAACATAGCTGTTTGATATACCAGAGCACATAACAACATAACTGTTTGATATACCAGAGCACAGAACAACATAGCTGTTTGATATACCAGGGCACATAACAACATAGCTGTTTGATATACCAGAGCACATAACAACATACCTGTTTGATATACCAGAGCACAGAACAACATAACTGTTTGATATACCAGGGCACATAACAACATAGCTGTTTCATATACCAGAGCACAGAACAACATAACTGTTTGATATACCAGAGCACAGAACAACATAGCTGTTTCATATACCAGGGCACATAACAACATAGCTGTTTGATATACCAGAGCACAGAACAACATAACTGTTTGATATACCAGAGCACATAACAACATAGCTGTTTGATATACCAGGGCACATAACAACATAGCTGTTTGATATACCAGGGCACATAATAACATAGCTGTTTGATATACCAGAGCACATAACAACATAGCTGTTTCATATACCAGAGCACAGAACAACATAGCTGTGTGATATACCAGGGCACATAACAACATAGCTGTTTCATATACCAGGGCACATAACAACATAGCTGTTTGATATACCAGGGCACATAACAACATAGCTGTTTGATATACCAGGGCACATAACAACATAGCTGTTTGATATACCAGAGCACAAAACAACATAGCTGTTTCATATACCAGGGCACATAACAACATAGCTGTTTGATATACCAGGGCACATAACAACATAGCTGTTTGATATACCAGAGCACAGAACAACATAGCTGCTTACAGAGCACATAACAACATACCTGTTTCATATACCAGGGCACATAACAACATAGCTGTTTGATATACCAGAGCACATAACAACATGACTGTTTGATATACCAGAGCACATAACAACATAGCTGTTTGATATACCAGGGCACATAACAACATAGCTGTTTCATATACCAGGGCACATAACAACATAGCTGTTTGATATACCAGAGCACATAACAACATAGCTGTTTCATATACCAGGGCACATAACAACATAGCTGTTTCATATACCAGGGCACATAACAACATGACTGTTTGATATACCAGAGCACATAACAACATAGCTGTTTGATATACCAGAGCACATAACAAAATAGCTGTTTGATATACCAGAGCACATAACAACATAGCTGTTTCATATACCAGGGCACATAACAACATAGCTGTTTCATATACCAGGGCACATAACAACATGACTGTTTGATATACCAGGGCACATAACAACATAGCTGTTTGATATACCAGAGCACATAACAACATGACTGTTTGATATACCAGAGCACATAACAACATAGCTGTTTGATATACCAGGGCACATAACAACATAGCTGTTTGATATACCAGAGCACATAACAACATAGCTGTTTCATATACCAGGGCACATAACAACATAGCTGTTTGATATACCAGAGCACATAACAACATGACTGTTTGATATACCAGAGCACATAACAACATGACTGTTTGATATACCAGGGCACATAACAACATAGCTGTTTGATATACCAGAGCACAGAACAACAAAGCTGCTTCAAATACCAGAGCACAGAACAACATAACTGTTTGATATACCAGGGCACATAACAACATAGCTGTTTGATATACCAGGGCACATAACAACATAGCTGTTTGATATACCAGAGCACAGAACAACATAGCTGTTTGATATACCAGAGCACATAATAACATAGCTGTTTACAGAGCACATAACAACATAGCTGTTTGATATACCAGGGCACATAACAACATAGCTGTTTGATATACCAGAGCACAGAACAACATAGCTGTTTGATACACCAGAGCACATAACAACATAGCTGCTTACAGAGCACATAACAACATATCTGTTTCCAATACCAGAGCACATAACAACATAGCTGTTTCAAATACCAAATCACAGAATAACATAGCTGTTTCATATACCAGAGAACCTAACAACATAGCTGTTTGATACACCAGAGCACATAACAACATAGCTGCTTACAGAGCACATAACAACATAGCCGTTTCAAATACCAGAGCACATAACAACATAGCTGTTTACAGAGCACATAACAACATAGCTGTTTCATACATCAGAGCACATAACAACCTAGCTGTTTCAAATACCAGAGCACATAACAACATAGCTGTTTGATATACCAGAGCACAGAACAACATAGCTGTTTGATATACCAGAGCACATAACAACATAGCTGTTTGATATACCAGAGCACAGAACAACATAACTGTTTGATATACCAGGGCACATAACAACATAGCTGTTTGATATACCAGAGCACAGAACAACATAGCTGTTTGATACACCAGAACACATAACAACATAGCTGTTTAAAATACCAGAGCACATAACATAGCTGCTTCAAATACCAGAGCACATAACAACATAGCTGTTTACAGAGCACATAACAACATAGCTGTTTGCAGAGCACATTACAACATAGTTGCTTACAGAGCACATAACAACATAGCTGTTTACAGAGCACATAACAACATAGTTGCTTACAGAGCACATAACAACATAGCTGTTTACAGAGCACATAACGACACGACATAGTTGCTTACAGAGTACATAACAACATAGCTGTTTCATATACCAGAGCACATAACATTATAACTGCTTACAGAGCACATAACAACATAGCCAGTTTCAGATAACGTTAAACAAACCAATTAATAAAGCACTAACATTTTTAGAATGCATCATAAACATATAACATTTCACAATCCTTGTACCACAATCCCTAGTCCATATTCTATGCCAACCACTCACTTTCTGTCATACATCCAAAATGCGGGTGACATACAACTTACTCACTACCATATTTTCGATTACAGAGCAAGATTAAATGGCAAACTAATCAAATTTTGATGAACCAGAAGGTGTGACTATGAATAATTGATAACAAAATGAAAGTTGATTAAGTGAAATTGTATGTAATTCTACTAATTCACTAAAGTGAAATGTTAACACGTATTTCATTGGACATGATGTTTGTATCGCTGTAGGGTGACCCTAACTGACATTGTGTGAGATGTTACATGACCATATTTGATCCCCAACCATATGATCAGATGAAAGGGGAACTAGTTTATCATGCTTATTTAATGTCATGTTGATTGCCAATTTCTGGCACACATCAACAATACGGAAGATCATATAAACATGGTTGTTTCCCCTTGTTTACTCTATGTGTAGTCAATATCAAGGCATAATGCTCAAACCCCAGTATGTTTGGATGACATTAGCACACAGCCCTACAGTTTAACCAGGCTTTAGCATCAATTTTTTGGCTTGACTATGTCTGACTCTTGCGTGAGTGGCTAGACGCTGCCGTCGTAGCTGTGTGGCTTTGGTTTGTGCGCTACTATTCAAACATTGTTTAATTGTTAACATTTAGACTATGGAACTTCAAATGACCATAACTTTGTCAATTCTTTGAATTTTTCATCAATACATTTTTATTTGTGGGAGGAGAAACATTTTCAGTTTAGGCCTAATATTGACTATATTAAAGAGTATAAAGAGAAAGCTTACCAGGCTAGCAGAGGAGACATTACCAGTCCCATGGGTTTCTGTCATCATAGTTGCGCAGTTTGCGTTCAACTTTCGTAGAATCTGGGCAATCTTTATGATTGTACCCGGATCAAGATCTACGTACGAGCTCAGGCTGTTTGCCGAGCTTTTATCATCCACTTCTGCCACCAGATTCTGCAGAACTAAACCCAAGTTCTCTCTTGAGTGTAGCTGCTCAATCTGCAATATAAAAGCATTCTACTTGTTAATTTGTTTTTAAAAAATGCCAAACATAGCCTTTATTTCCCAGTCAGCTTTCTGCAGAATATGGTAGGCATATGTTTGTCCCACCACTGAGCTATGTACATAGGCGCACATTATAGTCGATGCAATAAGTAATACTAATGAGGGACTATCCACATATGTCTACCATATTCATCAGAAGTATTACAGCTAACTCACTTACACCCAACTAAACCTTGATAAACATAGTTTAATTGACCGGTGAGCTTATGTTTTATAACCATTCTCATTTCACTGTGAACAGACCGTAACCTCAGTCATATTTATACATTCCTTACATCATTATAATTTTGCTATAGTGCAGATAATTTGACACGATCCTGACCTTTGATTAGCATAATTTAACAGTTGATATCTAGTCTATACCTATAGCAGGTTGTGTGTTTTCATAAGCGGGGAGTATATCACGAAGACGGGGAGTATATCACAAAGAGGGGGAGTATATCACGAAGACAGGGAGTATATCACGAAGACGGGGAGTATATCACGAAGAGGGGGAGTATATCACGAAGATGGGGAGTATATCACAAAGACGGGGAGTATATCACGAAGACGGGGAGTATATCATGAAGACTGGGAGTATATCACAAACACGGGGAGTATATCACAAAGATGGGGAGTATATATATCACGAAGACGGGGGTATATCACGAAGACGGGGAGTATATCACGAAGATGGGGAGTATATCACGAAGACGGGGAGTATATCACGAAGACGGGGAGTATATCACGAAGACGGGGAGTATATCACAAAGACGGGGAGTATATCACAAAGACGGGGAGTATATCACGAAGACGGGGGTATATCACGAAGACGGGGGTATATCACGGAGACGCTCACAGAGTAATACAAACACAAATCTAAAATACCAATATTTTACAATTCGCTAGCAGAAATTGATATATTGAAAGCAAGAACCATGTGATATATTTATACTAAAAGGTCAGGTCAAATTTTCCAAGCTATACTTCAACAAGAAAATGTAAAAGGAGGAGTTTATTTCCTTCAGGTGCAAATTTCTCAAACCACAACTGAGTGATTAAAGTCTAACCAGTGTGATTTGATCCAATATTTCTCTGATATTCCCATTCAGGTTCCTATGTCATGCCTGTCAGGAACAATTTTTAAAGAAAATGAAACAAAGGGAGACAATCCAATCACTGTCATAGACTAAACGAGACACATTATCAAATGAGATCATTCTTGATATTATGCAGGGGAGACAATCCAATCACGCAAATGGACTAAACGAGACACATAATCAAGGGAGATCATTCTTGATATTATGCAGGGGAGACAATTTAATTACAGAAATGGACTAAACGAGACACATTATCAAGGGAGGTCATTCTTGATATAATGCAGGGGAGACAATCCAATTACGGAAATGGACTAAACGAGACACATTATCAAGGGACATCATTCTTGATATTATGCAGGGGAGACAATCCAATTACAGAAATGGACTAAATGAGACACATTATCAAGGGAGGTCATTCTTGATATTTAAGTTCCAGAGATATGTAGGCCTACATATTCCATTGCATCTTTTAATGGAATGTAATGTATGGCTTAGCTGTGTTCAAAGTGTTGAAAACTTTAATATGGACATCACCAGTGACTTAAAAACGCGAACAATTTTCAAGTATATATGCTGAAGATCCACAATGCGAAAGTCAGTATTCGCGAAAGTTAACTGGTTTACAGTATTGCAAACAATATAATATTTTCACTATTGTAAAGCAAGGTATATGGTAAAATCATTATTTTTCATGGGGGATTGAATTTCGTGGAATTTGTGGTTCACCTTTAACCACGAAATCTCATCAGAGACAAATTTTGACAAATGTATTTATTGCCTGAAATACAAAATCCACAAATTAATGTCCCATCGAAATGGTATTTTTTACCAAAACCACGAAATTGTTTTGTCCCATCGTAATTAAATGATTTTACAGTATAGGAGTGCGCAAAGCAGCAAATCCATGACTCATTATATAACATGTAACATACATTGGCATCTATCACATATTCTCTGCTGCAGTATAAAGGTTAGTCGTTTATTACCACCAATACAAAACAACACACCCAGCATTTATATTCATACATTTACAATAAAATGTTAATGACTGTTATTACATAGAAGATCAAGCAGTAATAAAGCTTGGCTCATACATGTATGTATTAAACATGTAACACATGTATACAATATGAGCTGTTCTCCAGGAAAACCGGCTTAGTGACAAAATTACCAAAATCATGAAAATAAATTGCAGTAAAACTTTGTTAAGACGAGCATTTATATTATGAGCACCGGCTTATTTCGAGCAAATTTCAAATTCTTGACAAATTAGCTAAATATAAGTTGTATCCTTATATCACACCACTATATCGAGCTCCCGGTTTATTTCGATCATTTGGCTTGTCCCGATTGGTCCTCGAGATAAAAAGTTTTACAGTATGTCGTTAAAAAGACAAGACTCTTATGAACACTCGGTCTCTGATAATTTGATTGAACTGTGTCGGTTAATCAAATGTAAGGTTTGTTATCAGCATATTTAATATAATATAATACAAGAGGGCCATGATGGCCCAATATCGCTCACCTGATTATAAACCCTGCACAATTTTCACCCAAAGGAATAATTTGAACATCTTGGTAGAAAACCACAAGATGATGCTACATACCAATTATCAAAACTCTAGGCAGTCTAGTTTTAGGCAAGAAGATATTAATATGTTTTCCCTATATAAGTCTATGTAAAACGGTGACCCCCGAGTGGGGCCAATTTTGACCCCAGGGGCATAATTTGAAAAATCTTGGTAGAGGACCACTAGATGATGCTACATACCAAATATCAAAGCTCTATGCAGTGTAGTTTTAGACAAGAAGATTTTTATTTGTTTTCCCTATATAAGTCTATGTAAGACGGTGACCCCCGGGGCTAGGCCAATTTTGACCCCAGGGGCATAATTTGCACAATCTTGGTAGGGGACCACTAGATGATGCTACATACCAAATATCAAAGCTCTTAGACATTGTAGTTTAAGACAAGAAGAATTTTATATGTTTTCCCTATATAAGTCTAAGTAAAATGGTGACCCCAAGGGTGGGGCCAATTTTGACCCGAGGGGAATAATTTGAACAATCTTTGAAGACGACCTCTAGCTGAGTCTACATACCAAATATGAAAGCCCTGGGCCAAGCGGTTTCGGAGGAGAAGATTTTTTAAAGTTTTCTCTATATAACTCTATGTAAAACTAAGGGCCCCCGGGGTGGGGCATTTTTGACCCCAGGGGCATAATTTGAACAATCTTTGTAGAGGACCTCTAGCTGAGTCTACATACCAAATATGAAAGCCCTGGGCCAAGCGGTTTCGGAGAAGAAGATTTTTAAAGGTTTCCCCTATATAACTCTATGTAAAACTAAGGGCCCCCGGGGCGGGGCCAATTTTGACCCCAGGGACATAATTTGAACAATCTTTGTAGAGGACCTCTAGTTGAGTCTACATACCAAATATGAAAGCCCTGGGCCATGCAATTTCGGAGAAGAAGATTTTTTAAGGTTTTCTCTATATAACTCTATGTAAAACTAAGGGCCCCGGGGCGGGGCCAATTTTGACCCCAGGGACATAATTTGAACAATCTTTGTAGAGGACCTCTAGCTGAGTCTACATACCAAATATGAAAGCCCTGGGCCAAGCGGTTTCGGAGGAGAAGATTTTTAAAGGTTTCCCCTATATAACTCTATGTAAAACTAAGGGCCCCCGGGGCGGGGCCAATTTTGACCCCAGGGACATAATTTGAACAATCTTTGTAGAGGACCTCTAGCTAAGTCTACATACCAAATATGAAAGCCCTGGGCCAAGAAAATTCGGAGCAGAAGATTTTTTAAAGTTTTCTCTATATAACTCTATGTAAAACTAAGGGCCCCCGGGGCGGGGCCAATTTTGACCCCAGGGGTATAATTTGAACAATCTTTGTAGAGGACCTCTAGCTGAGTCTACATATTAAATATGAAAGCCCTGGGCCAAGCGGTTTCGGAGGAGAAGATTTTTAAAGGTTTCCCCTATATAACTCTATGTAAAACTAAGGGCCCCCGGGGCGGGGCCAATTTTGACCCCAGGGACATTATTTGAACAAATATATTTTCCCGCGTTTGAGCGAAACGAATTAGCGGGAAAATAATTTCCCCTGATTGGTCAAGACCGGATTGACCGGTCAGTTAGAGTAGGATATTGAGGTGTGGTCAGTTCAGCGGTGGGTAACACACAGTACGGTTCGATAAAATTTTAATTCTAAGATGGCTACTAGTGAACAGTCAGAAACAGTGCCAAAAGAGAACGATAATAGTGGAGCATTAACAGAGATATTAAATCAATTAAAAGCACAGAGGACGGAAATAAATTCACTAAGAGAGGACGTCAGAGGAAATAATTTGAACGTTGCAAAAGAAGTGAAAAAGTTGAAAGATAAAGACATTGTGTGGAAAAACAAAGGAAATAAAATTCAGTTTGAGTTTAACAATGAACTAGAAGACTTAGCGACACAAACGATATGGGCCATCAACCAAAAGAAAGGGGAGTATGCAATAGAATTGATTGAAGAAATGAGAGAAAAGGTCAAAAAACGAAATAAACTGATAAGAATAGCTGATACATCTGAGGGGGGATGGCAGACAGTAACACAATACGAGAGCAACCCCATTGCTTCAAATAGCGAAGACGAGAGCAAAATATCCAAAGCCGAGAACAAGGCTCTGAGAAAGAGGAAACGTTCGAATATTCGGTCAAGGAACGGGAACTATGTTCCTATCGCCAGTGGAAGTGGTCAATCAAGCGCGCCAAATTCCAAGGTCGGTGCGTTTCCTGCATGGGGAGGACCAGCATCTTACCAAGGAAAGAATACTTTTCGAGCCTCTACAGCCTTTCAGAAGCGAGGAACAGGAGCATGCTTTGGGTGCGGAGAATTTGGACACTGGAGGCGTGACTGTCCCCTTGGGAACACGACAACCGGAAGACAACACGAGGGTTATCAACCCAGTGGAAAATGAACCAGTCCTGTTGAAAGATGAGTATAATTTTAGTTTGTGTAAAACGTCTGTTGACACTGATTGTGTAAAGCACATTGATTTCGATATCACTGAAGGTTAACTGTTTACTAATGACTTTTATGAGTATGAACAAGGGCAAAAGCACATTTTGGTTAAAAATAGACTGAGAGAACATGTCGAATTCTGGAAAACCATAGGGGCCAGTGATTTTATTGTTGATACCATTGTAAACGGTTATAAGATACCATTTTTCTCAAAACCTGAAAATGTGGTTTTAAACAATAACAAATCAGCAAAGATAGAATCAGAATTTGTGTCACAGGCGATTCAAGATTTGTTATGTAGAGGTTTGATTGAAAATTGTCAAACACCACCAAAGGTTGTGAACCCTTTGTCGGTGTCAGTTCCAAATAAAGGAAAGATGAGACTTATTCTAGATTTAAGACATGTAAACAAACATTTGTGGAAACAATCTATCAAATATGATGATCTTAAAGTTGTTTTAGATTATTATGAGAAACAATGTTTTATGTTTAAATTTGACATACATTCAGCATATCATTTTGTAAACATATTTCCTCAGCATACAGACTTTCTAGGTTTTTCATGGTGTGAAGGTCAAGGTCAGAGAAAATACTACAAATTTCTTGTGTTACCATTTGGTTTGTCCACAGCACCATATATTTTTACAAAAATCACCCGGCCTTTGATAGCTAAATGGCGTGGAGAAGGGAAAAGGATTTTGATGTTTTTAGATGACGGGTTTGGGTGTGCAAATAGTTATGAAAATGCAGATGAAATGTCAGGGGAAGTAAAAATAGATTTACTTAACTCAGGTTTCATACCAAAAGTAGAAAAATCATGCTGGGAACCTGTTCAAAAATTGGAAATTTTGGGGGCAATTTTGGATTCAGATAAAAATTGTATTATCATACCTGAGAGAAGAGTTAATAGAACTTTGAATACTTTACATGAGATTATGAATGATTTAACATTGCACAGGAGGGTTCATGTGAAGAAAGTTGCTAGTTTAGTTGGACAAATAATTTCTATGACAGTTGTGATAGGAAATGTTGCACAAATTATGACAAGATACCTTAGTATGGATATAATAACAGCCAATTCATGGTCAGCATATATCAAACTGTCACTAGAGAGTAGAGAACAGTTACACTTTTGGAAAGATAACATCTGCTTTGTTAATCACAAAATTCTTAACAAATATACAAATTTTTCCAAGATTGTGTACAGTGATGCAAGCAGCACTGGATTCTCAGGTTATGAAATAAATACATTAAATGGAGTAGCACACAATATGTGGACTGAGTATGAGGCAGTTAAGTCATCTTGTTGGAGGGAATTGACAGCGGTACATAGAGTTTTGGTATCTTTGGTTAATACCTTGGAAAACACAAATATCAAATGGTTTTCAGATAGTCAAGCAGCTTGTTTGATTGTTGAAAAAGGGTCTATGAAACCAGAGTTGCAATATTTAGCCATTAGTATTTTTGAGTTCTGTTTGAAACATTCAATTAATTTAAAAATAGAATGGATTCCAAGAGGGTTAAATGAAAAGGCTGACTATTTATCTAAAATAGTTGATAGAGATGATTGGGGTATTTCTAATGTTATACTACAGATGGTTCTTAAAAGATGGGGCAGTTTAGAGATAGACTGGTTTGCATCCAGTTACAATGCTAAACTATCTGTGTTTTACTCAAGATTTTGGAATGAGTCATGTACAGGTGTGGACGCCTTTATAGAGAATTGGGGAAACAAAAATGGATTGTTTGTGCCACCCATATGTTTACTTTGTAAAGTATTGAGAAAAATGGAATTTGATAGGGCACAGGGAGTGCTTATTGTTCCTTTATGGAAATCAGCAAGCTTTTGGCCTATGTTATGGTCCAATGATAGATTTATTGGAAATGTTGTTGAATTCATGGATTTACCAACAGAAAAGCAATACTTTATCCCTTGTAGAAATGGGGCTGGTATATTTGGGAATGAGGACTTGAAGTTCAGAATGTTGGCATTGAGAATGAAATACTGATAAATGATAGATAAGACAGAGGAGTTCATGCCTGTTTTAAGATTTACTAGCACATGATTGTTAGAGTGTATATAAACGGATGAGATTATGCCCGTCAAGAGTAAGAATAATACATTTTGTTACTGTATGTTACTAATAGGTAATTTTTCTTGTACATGTATTTTTTCAGTTGTACAAAGATGAGATTGAAGAGTTGCCAACAGTTTTGGTTGATAAGGTGGATTTGATACCCGAGTATTTACAAGACGCTAGGGCGAAAACAACGTGTAAATCCTATTTCAATGGATTCAAACGATGGAGAAATTGGGCGTTGGCAAACAAATTGGGGGAAGAGGACATTCTACCAGCCAAACCTTTTGTGTTAGCATTATATTTGTGTTCATTAATTCAATCATCAAATTCTGCTAGTCCAGTGATAAATGCTTTTTATAGTGTAAAATTCATACATGACATTTATGGAAGGAGATCACCAACTGAGTCTACTTTAGTTGTTAATATCCTGCAAGCTGCAAAGAGGAAATTAGCTAAATCTGTTGTGAAGAAGGAGCCAATTAATATAGACATATTGAGCAAAATGTTTGAAGATAAATATAAAGAAGGTGATGTTAAGAGTCAGAGAATTATTTGTGCTTGTTTATTAGGTTATGCAGGTTTTATGAGAAGCAATGAACTACTTAATCTTAAAAGATCAGATATCATTTTTGATGACGGATTTTTGAGTATTTTTATAGAATCTAGTAAAACTGATCAATACAGAGATGGTGCATGGGTTATTATTGCAAATACAGGGACCAAGTTGTGTCCAGTAATAAACCTTAAAAGGTATTTTCAATGGGCAAATATTAAGGATGATTCAGATTCATACCTGTTTTGTAGGTTGTCTAAAGTAAGCAATGGTTATGTTCTAAGGAATTGTAATAATCATATTTCTTATACTACATTAAGAGAAATGTTTGTTGAAGCATTCCATAAGCATGTCAAAGATATTACTTCATATGGTTTACATTCACTTAGGTCTGGGGGAGCAACTTCAGCAGCAAATATGGGGGTAAGGGATAGGCTTTTTAAGAGGCATGGAAGATGGCGGAGTGATAGGGCCAAAGACGGCTATGTAAAAGATAGCTTAAAAAGTCTGATGGAAGTTTCTTTAAATTTAGGATTGTAAAAGGAAGGTAATTCAGTGTTACTGATTCATGCGGAGGAGTTATGCCTGTATTGAATTTTGTATAGTTGTGGATAAATGTGTAATGTTGTTTAACAGATGGAGGAGTATGCCTGTTTGATACCTTGAGATTAACTAATTGAGATGGATGAGTTTATGCCTATCTTAAAAAATATTATGATTCTAGTTGTAATTAAAGGTATTATGTTTAGCCAGTGTGAATTAGATTTTACAATTGCCCGTTCTTTTAAGTTCAGGTTACCCAAACGCTTTAACATATTAAACTGTTTAAAGTATATGGTTTCATGTTGTAGTTAAGAGAGTAGAATTGTGATCATTCATGTCCGGGAATGATAGGTTAGGGGAATCTTTGTAGAGGACCTCTAGCTGAGTCTACATACCAAATATGAAAGCCCTGGGCCAAGCAATTTCGGAGAAGAAGATTTTTTAAGGTTTCCCCTATATAACTCTTTGTAAAACTAAGGGCCCCCGGGGCGGGGCCAATTTTGACCCCAGGGACATAATTTTAACAATCTTTGTAGAAGACCCCAAGGTGATGCTACATACCAAATATGAAAGCTCTAGGCCTTACGGTTTCAGAGAAGAAGATTTTTAAAGTTTCCTTTTTGAAAATCTATTTTTAGCCTGTGTGACCTAGTTATGCGACGGACTGGAATTTTTTTAACAACTTTGGTAGAGGTCCACCCAAGAAACATTCCTGTTAAGTTTTATCAAATTTGGCCAAGCGGTTTAGGAGGAGAAGTCGTTTGAAGAAATTGTTGACGGACGCACGACGCACGCCGCACGACGCACGACGGACGACGGACATCTCGGTATGACAAAACCTCACCATGACCACATTGTGGTCAGGTGAGCTAATAATGCACATGAAGACATCCCTGTGTGGTAAGTTATGTCAAATACATGCACACACTGGTTGCAATGATCAAACAAAGATAACAGCTAGGATATGTCGATGGCTTAGAACAAGAAGGTCGTAACTCCCAACTCGATATTTTGAGAAAACACTGAAAAACTGTCTGACATTTACTCTTTACTTATGGTAAAACAAACTTTTACAACTTCAATTTGGTCAACATGACAAGTTCAGATTTTTATGAAAATGGGCTCATAAGAAGCGCCTTGTGATGCTTATTCTAAATATGTATGAATTTTAAAAGGTCATATGCGACACTTACGACCTTCTAATTGTAAGCCATCGATGTAGTGTATTACTATAATTATGGAGATAATAACTCGGGTCTTAAGTCACTATTATGTATATTGAGTTGTCGTTATTTGTATATGCTCTTCAATTAGAAGTTTATCAAGTAAATAAATTTGTAACAGGTTCAATGGTGTTTTATTTTATCGGTTTGTTTCCAATTGAAACTGGCTTAGAGCTGTGACAGATACTACAGGATACATAAGATATTCATATAATCTCACTTCAAATTATCACTAAAAGTATTTATATTATTAGTTAATTGGTGGTAATATCATTTTACAAGCAGTGAGACTTTAATAATTTGGTTGTAATATCATTTTACAAGCATGGCTGAGGTTGAGGCCAGCTTCCTATCTCATTCTGATGCTGTTCAAACTAACCAGCCAAGTCGATGTACCAAACATGGTGGTAGACTCATTGAACTCTACTGTCCATCACATAAGGCTGTTGGTTGCTCTACATGTATTATTATCGGACACAGGTATCTTGTTTATTTTGCTTTAAAATTATTACCTACAAAACAAACTTCGGTCTATTTTCAACAATTTCAACAATTTCAACAAAATAAACTTCAGGGCACTGTTTTATTAAAGCATTTACGCTCTATAGCGTAAACCTAAGATTTCCTAAAATATTGCGTACGTCGATAATATTTGCGTAAATGCGTTTTACAAAGATATCTTAGTTCACATTCTGTCGTAAGCTAAGGCTGGGCAACCCTAAATGGCAAATATGAATGTAAGTGAAAAGTTTTCAACACGCACTGATGATTTTTGACCGTCTCATGTTATTTTAGACCGTAGTTTGTTGTTTTAGACAGTCACTTATTGTTTTAGGTGTGATTAATCATCAAATCTTGACGCATATTTATTCCTTCTGGTACCCGTTGTATTTGATATATTGGTTATATTGTGTCCCGTGTTACGTACAATCTTCAATGTTTTTGCGTAAATGTATGCAAGTACTGGCGATCGTTTAGTAAAACACACTAACAAGTTTTCGTAAGGAAAATATCTATGCGTAAATTTACGCTACATTTACGCATTTATGATCACTGCCATTTCTTTGCAATGAGATTTAACAATGTGAAATTTTATCTGATTATATGTTGTTATCCACTGAACATGCATACCCATTCATATTAAAATTGATAAAGTTATAACAACATGAGAGCGAATAGAACATTTGACAATATATAGTTAACATGAGAGCGAATAGAACATTTGACAATATAAAGTCGAAGTCCATGTTCTAGTGCCATAAATTGAGCAATTACTAAATCCCATAATGCCACATACAATCTGGCAGACTTTCATCAAAATTGGCCAAATTATTTGAGAGGAGATGTCGTTTGAAAGTGTGGACGCACGACGGACAAACGAACTTTGTGCTCAGGTGAGCTAAAAATCAGACAGATGCAGGCATACCTGCCAAGTACTCCTATTAAAGTGGAGTTACTCCTACCTCTATTGTTAATTTATGGTTTGCAAGTATACTTCACTTTGAACAATGGTGAATTCGATTTTCTTCTGTCCCATATTTATAACCACTGTAATTAATACAATCCTTGTTTATGCATCTGAATCCCTTTTAAATCATATTTAAGTACATCATGTGACATGTTTTGCTTTATCACTCCTATTTTAGATTTAACTAGCTTGGCAGGTATGTTATATATGCAGGTACTAAACAACAGGCACAAAGGAATTAAATGTAATACCTTTCTGTTTCTTTATTGAAGGCATTTAACTCCCAGTTTAAAGTATTATAACACTACATGTGTCATGTTTCAGCTCATGCCAGCACAAGCAATACATTCAAGATATAGCTAAAGGTATCAAAGAAAGTCAAGAATATAAAAATCTACAAAAAGATATGAAAATGGTGAAATCTAGGTTTGATGCCTTGAAGAATCAACGAGAAGCTTATCAACAACATCTAGACCACAACAAACAAGCTATCCTGGAGCAAATAACAGACACCCGAAACACAATAAATGCTCTACTTGACAAAATGGAGAGAGAACTTCAAGAGGGAACTGAGCCAAGCTTCAAAGAAAAGACAGAAATCATCACAGCACGTATAACTGAACTTGAGATCTCTCTGGAAAAGATTAAACAAACTATGGACCGCATGAGCAGCGATTATACAGAGTCTGATATATTTGTCGCTTGCAAGATTGGACGACGACAATTTCAAGAGGAACTTTGTGACGAAATTGATGAACAAGAGAAAGTTCTACCTTTACGACAACTTGAAGTCCACTTAGACGAGCGTGTCAAACAGACAGTAGAACGGAGAAGAGAGCTTGCAGAGATTAAGGAAAACTACACTGTCCAGGGAATAGAATACAACGGGGAGGAAGATATTCACCAATCTGATGACAAGAATGTGTGTAGTATTCTATCTATGTGTGCTCTCCCTGATGGAAGTCTTGCTATGGCTGATTTCAACAACCAGAAAATAAAGAAATTTGATAAAGTTGCTAACAACCTTACTACATTGATTGGTCTGCCTGGCCATCCAGCTGGTATCTGCCTTGTTGACACTACTCACCTAGCTGTATCATTGATCTATCAGAAGAAGGTACAATTTGTATCCCTTTCTCCTCAAATTGCTTTAGCTCGTAGCTTCCGTGTGGACGGCCAATGTCGGGGTTTGTCATATTGTGACGGGTTGTTGTATGTTTGCTCTGGTGGATCACCCGTTCATAATGAAGAACGCGTACGTGGTCGTGTAGGCGTTTACAACCGTAAAGGACAATTATTGAGATGCTGGTATGAAAAGTTAGAATGTCCGGAATACATGTCTGTGATCAACAACGGTTTCGATACCCAAATCTATCTATCCGACTACCATCAAGGCCTGCAGTTGAGAACTCCAGAGGGCAACATTAAACATCAATTCCCAACCAACCTAGACACTTACACGCCGTTCTGTTTGATAGGCAATAATCAAATATGTGTTGGAGAAAATGCGACTGGAAACAATAATCAAATATGTGTTGGAGAAAATGCGACTGGAAACATGTATAATCTTACTTACAATGTTAGACAACAAGATCTTGCAAGGATACCTGAGAGACAACCACTTTCCATGCACTTTGATGACAAATCTTCACAACTGATAATTGCTTTCAAAAACTGGAACATTATCCGTGTGTATGACTTGAAAATCTAAGAACAGTTTACTATCAAATAAACAAGACTAAACCACTAGGTTTAAAGGGAATTCAATGTGTGAAAATAACAGTTAATGTAAGTGATACTTCCTGAATAATGTTTGTTTGAATCCTCCTGTATCATGCTTGGTTTGTGTCATTAACGTTAGGTCACTGTCCATATATAGTGTTTTAAAATAGGTCACATCGTAGTTAAGTCTCATTTGGCGCTTGGGTGAACGTTTTGGCATATATTTGTGAAACTAGGTGTTCCTGCAGTTGGGACTTGGGGAACTTGGGGAACTTGGTTGGGTCTTGGCTACGTTTCATTCAGTCTCTTGGGATCACCCTATTTTGTGATTTCTGTTTGTGAAATTGAGTCATTCTGCATTTTTGCGGGGGACTTGGACTTTTAATCATTTCTGTGGTTGATGTGTGGGCATTGCTCAGTGTAGTTGTGTTGTGGTGTTACTGTTTTCTGTGCTTTGAGTGCTGCCTTCTTCCCTGTCTGATTTCCGCATACCTTTTTTGGTACACATGTAAATCTGGAGGACAGATTTTTAAGTAACAATATTTTTTCAAAAGTCTTCTTCTAATTGTTTAAACTACTTTGTTTTTTTAAAATGTGATCATCATTCAGACAAATACTGTAAATCAAGAAAATCACAGTTGCTGCATAATTATATAGTCATAGAACAAACATAATATGATAATTTTAACACATTAATGATGCAGTTTGTGTCAGTTTAGAAAAAATGTCAAAGGGACAAAGGGAAAACTTTGATTAAGGGGCGAATATAAACGAACAAGCAATATTTGTGACTTGTTGTTATGAATTTGCCACCATGCAACTTAATTTTTGCCGAGTTCGCAGGGGACTTATTGTTACTTCTTCAAATCATATCCTGTCCCCAATGTTTACTCTTTAAAGAATAAGTAAGAATTTTTTAAAATACTAACGCTGAGGTTGCAGTACGTGCTATGATACAACAGTATCCTGGAAATCAATGCAGATAGATGGACTTGATGTTTTATGATGGGCTATCCATGAAAGTATACAGTGAATAAAATGCATATACTGTAAAATCATTTAATTTCGATGGGACAAAATTTTGTGGTTTTGGAAAAATAGACAATATGTAATAGATGCCAATGTATGTTATATGTTATATAATGAGTCATAGGCTTGCTGCTTTGTGCTCTCCTACACTGTAAAATCATTTAATTACAATGGGACAAAATTTTGTGATTTTCGTAAAAAGATATTAATTTGCGGAATTTGCATTTCAGGAAATAAATAAAAGGGTCAAAATTATTATTCAATGGGATTTGATTTCGTGGTTGAACCACAAAATCCGGTAAAATTAAATCCCCCAGGAAAATTAATGATTTTATAGTATAATGAGGATAGATAATCAAGATGGATGGACATGATGTTTTATGACATGGCTATCAATGAATACAGTGAATACTGGGATGAATATATCATTATGATGGATCGGTTCATTAGAGGTGACTTATCATCATATAGATGGCTTAGAACCAGAAGGTCGTAACTCATACTTACGACCTTATAAGACTTATACATATTTGAAATCTGCTTCACAAGGCGCTTCTTATGAGTCTATTTTTATGAAAATCTGAAATTGTCATGTTGACCAAAATGAAGTTTTAAAAACGTGTTTTCCCATAGGTAAAGACTAAATTACAGACAGTTTTCTCTTGTTTTGTCAATATATTGCTTTGGTAGTTACGACCATCTTGTTCTAAGCCATCGATATACAGTGCTCAATAATCCATGCAGGAACAAACTCTCTAAATTATCTCATAGTCTCATACAGCATTCACATTGTCAGTAGATGCATCCTAATCACATTATATTGATTTCATTGACAATATTAATCTTTGTTTTATGCCACATTCCTTGTTAAAAACATCAATCATACCTGATTTAGCTGGTTTTTTTGGGAGGGGGGTTGGGGTCCTTTTACATTGCAAATGTTTTATACTACTGTTCTTATTTAATGATGAAATCATAGTTCAAGGGTTTTTTTGTGTTAAATTTCTCATCGTTTAGCAAATTGATAATGCCCAAATTTGATGATTTTCTCCAGACCAAATAAAAGCTACATCTTGTTTGCTTGGGGGGGGGGGGGGGGTGTTGAAATCTTGGGTCCTTTTTTACCTGTCAGCTAGACCTATAGTCTTCTCACATCCTTTATGTTTTAGATGATATTAGAAGACAACTTTAACATCATTTTATCATGAAATTATCTCCCTTTAAACTAGAAAAATTGTCTCCCTTTAGACTAGAAATTATCTCCCTTTCATCTAGAAATTGTCTCCCATTAGACTAAAAATTGTCTCCCCTTAGATAAGAAATTGTCTGTCTTTAGACTAAAAATTGTCTCCCCTAAGACAAGAAATTGTCTGCCATTATCCCCCTTTAGATAAGACATTATCCCCCTTTGGACAAGGAAATATCTCCCTTTGGACAAGAAATTATCTTCCTTTAATCTATAAATTGTCTCCCTTTACACTAAAAATTTCCTCCCTTTAGACTAGAAATTGTCTCAGAAATTGGACTGGAATTAAGGTTTAACAGACTATATCATGCTTTATCATTTTCCAATCATGTTTGTTATTTTAGGAAGTCCTAACATTGTTTTGGCAAGGAAAAATACCTGAGAAGAATGCAAGTTCCACTGCATCGTGTTTATTTATTTGTATGATATAATCACTGTGTATAAATGAGTCAATTATCAGCAATTGCAATAAAGAATACACATTGATTTATTTAGTATGGCAATAAGTCATACAGTTACAGCAAACAAATACATAACATAAACACCACAGGGACTAGACATAACAAAGACACACAAAGTTACCAGGGTAACACATTGATCAGATTTTACATGTACCATGATTTGGTTAATACGCTGTGTCATGATCTCAATAATGAAAATCTAATATTTATTTGATCAATATTACTATTTTATTAAGTCAGTAGATAGACAAAGTGACCTTGAGTTAGAAAGGTCATAGAAAAAGTGACCTTGAGTTTGAAAGGTCAACAGGATTTTCTCATCTCATGTTTTAAAGTAATGATTTTCTGTGTACGTTTTGATATCTTGTAACGTGTGGACAATAAAACCATGTTAAAGAGATTTTGCCATTCCTATCTCATACATCCCTTACATCATATACAGCGAGAAAACATCATAGAGAATTATCAGGCCAGAAAAAACACACAAAATTTTCAGTCACATATGGTAGTCCAGAAATACCAGACATTTTCACAAAAAAATTCAGTCACATACGGTAGTCCAGAGATATCAGACATTTTCACAACAACTTTTTCAATCATTATAAGGTAGGCCAGAAACGCAAGACATTTTCACAACAATTTTTGCAGTCATATACGGCAGCCAAGAAACTTCAGTCATTTTCACAACAATTTTTGCAGTCTATATGGCAGCCCAGAAACACCAGTCATTTTCACAACAATTTTTGCAGTCTATACGGCAGCCCAGAAACACCAGTCATTTTCACAACAATTTTTGCATAGGAATTTAAATGAATGCATTGGCGAGAATCAAACCCTTAACTGCTTAATGTAAGCAACCTATCATAGACAATCGTTTCTCACCCAAAAACCTGCCAAGAGAAGGATTTTGCTGTTCCCCATTATGGCACTTACTAATATAACACAATTCTGAACGTACATGTATACAAAATCACACAAAGCATTATTTAAAACAAGAGGGCCATGATGGCCCTAAATCGCTCACCTGATTATAAACCCTGCACAATTTTCACCCAAAGGAATAATTTGAACATCTTGGTAGAAAACCACAAGATGATGCTACATACCAATAATCAAAATTCTAGGCAGAGTAGTTTTAGGCAAGAAGATATTAATATGTTTTCCCTATATATAAGTCTATGTAAAACGGTGACCCCCGAGTAGGGCCAATTTTGACCCAAGGGGCATAATTTGAAAAATCATGGTAGAGGACCACTAGATGATGCTACATACCAAATATCAAAGCTCTATGCAGTGTAGTTTTAGACAAGAAGATTTTTATATGTTTTCCCTATATAAGTCTATGTAAAACGGTGACCCCAGGGTGGGGCCAATTTTGACCCAAGGGGCATAATTTGCACAATCTTTGTAGAGGACCACTAGATCATGCTACATACCAAATATCAAAGCTCTTAGGCATTTTAGTCATAGACAAGAAGATTTTTATATGTTTTCCCTATATAAGTCTAGGTAAAATGGTGACCCCAGGGTGGGGCCAATTTTGACCCGAGGGGAATAATTTGAACAATCTTTGTAGAGGACCACTAGATGATGCTACATACCAAATATCAAAGCTCTATGCAGTGTAGTTTTAGACAAGAAGATTTTTATATGTTTTCCCTATATAAGTCTATGTAAAACGGTGACCCCCAGGGTTGGGCCAATTTTGACCCCAGGGGCATAATTTGCACAATCTTGGTAGGGGACCACTAGATCATGCTACATACCAAATATCAAAGCTCTTAGGCATTTTAGTCATAGACAAGAAGATTTTTATATGTTTTCCCTATATAAGTCTAGGTAAAATGGTGACCCCAGGGTGGGGCCAATTTTGACCTGAGGGGAATAATTTGAACAATCTTTGTAGAGGACCTCTAGCTGAGTCTATATACCAAATATGAAAGCCCTGGGCCAAGCAATTTCGGAGAAGAAGATTTTTTAAGGTTTTCTCTATATAACTCTATGTAAAACTAAGGGCCCCCGGGGCGGGGCCAATTTTGACCCTGGGGGCATAATTTGAACAATCTTTGTAGAGGACCTTTAGCTGAGTCTACGTACCAAATATGAAAGCCCTGGGCCAAGCGGTTTCGGAGAAGAAGATTTTTTAAGGTTTCCCCTATATAACTCTATGTAAAACTAAGGGCCCCCGTTGGGCGGGGCCAATTTTGACCCCAGGGGCATAATTTGAACAATCTTTGTAGAGGACCTCTAGCTGAGTCTACATACCAAACATGAAAGCCCTGGGCCAAGCGGTTTCGGAGAAGAAGATTTTTAAAGGTTTCCCCTATATAACTCCATTTAAAACTAAGGGCCCCCGGGACGGGGCCAATTTTGACCCCAGGGACATAATTTGAACAATCTTTGTAGAGGACCTCTAGCTGAGTCTACATACCAAATATGAAAGCCCTGGGCCAAGCGGTTTTGGAGAAGAAGATTTTTTAAGGTTTCCCCTATATAACTCTATGTAAAACTAAGGGCCCCTGGGGCCGGGCCAATTTTGACCCCAGGGACATAATTTGAACAATCTTTGCAGAGGACCCCAAGGTGGTGCTACATACCAAATATGAAAGCTCTAGGCCTTACGGTTTCAGAGAAGAAGATTTTTAAAGTTTCCTTTGTGAAAATCTATTTTTAGCCTGTGTGACCTAGTTATGCACAGACCGGAAATTTTTTAACAACTTTGAAAGAGGACCACCCAAGGATCATTCCTGTGAAATTTGGTTAAATTCCATCAATTGGTTTAGGAGAAGAAGTCATTTAAAGGAATTGTTGACGGACGACGGACAATGCCGGACGCCGGACAGCCACCTATCCTAAAAGCTCACCAGTGAGCACTTCGCGCTCAGGTGAGCTAAAAAACATTTACAACAATCATTCTGGAAAATCCCAACAGTTTTGCTCAGCTAGTTTTAAGTATTCTTGGATTTAGGGGACAACCCCTAAAAACTGAAAATTGTAATTTACCGAAAAAGTTTTGATTCAATCCTCATAAAATTTGGTATACATAAAATTTCATATATAACGGATTAAACAGTAAATTTTATGTTATACTGTGCAAGTTATATGATTTTTTAAATATTATTTTAAAATATGCTTCGCTTTCTCGGTGTTCACGTTTTCATGTGCGCGAGTTGTTCATATAAAGGAATACCTCATACTCAGTCAATAACCATTACTTACAACAACTCAATGACACCTCATTAAAAAGAGTTGCATTTTTGTACAGAATTTAAATCGAATAATTGGTAGTTTAAAGACAGAATTAAATTTTTGTGTTCAATGAAAAGAAAATTTACAGTCTCTGAGTACAGCATCAATTGAGTATCATTTATTTATAGGGGATTAAATAGCTAGCGAAGCTGGCTATTGTAAATACCCATACCAATAATGTCCACGTGCGTATTTTCGTCGAGTCTCCACAGGTACTAATGCTTTCAGAAAAAGTTATTTCCGGTCAAAAATTTCAGGCAGTTTTCCGAGGTGAATGGTTCTTTGAACATAAAAAAATAGAAATCTGTAAACGGTTGCCCCCTATCATTTTCTTTCGAATTATAACCATCTTTAAAAATATTCAATAAATAAAACAAACTATTTACAAAAAAAGGAAGTAAGAAATACGCTACTGTACTGGATACACGGCGCCAATACAAGACGTGATGTCATGACGTCACAAATAACAGGAAATGACGTCATTCCAAAAGTACGCCAAAAAGACTCATGATGTAACGTTGCAATGTATAACAAATCAGTATTATATAGGTAAAACTCCAGGTTAGAGATGCCTACACTTATTCAAAACATCAACCACAGATAGGCCTACATAGCCAATCTAAAGTTTTGGATAATTATTATTTCTGGTCTTAAATTTAAAGAGGAAAAGTGATCAGTTGCTGATCAATAACTATCTTTGTATATTTTATAACATCTAAATTCAACTCATATTTAGTCAGTTTCTATCTGAAACATAGCTTAGCAGATATCCAATGTGTATTTAATCCCTCATTTAGGCGGTGCCTTAGTTCATATTAGACACAAACTCTCACCGGCTACATTGATATTATACATAATAGAATATCATTAGCTTGTGAAACTTATACCACAGAGTTCTAAGCTATATGTTAATAGTACATAATGCCAGTAAGTATATATCAAAGAAGCAAGGGATAATACCATGCCAGCCTGGTAATCAAATTGTAAGAATATAACTCATTGAATCTCTCTATGATATTTAAAGTTCACTATCTGGGCATGATATTATTTCCAGGAAATTGATTGTCTACCTGTTTATATACCAGCACTGTACAATTTTATATTTACAAGCTATTATCAAAACAAGTATTTTGTTGTTCCACTTTAAACCCAACAGAAAAACTGAATTATGGTATTTAAACATTTATGGACCTATGGCAGTATTTACACGGTGGCCATACCAAGTGACCGAAAGCTATGTTAGAGGGACAATAATGGAACGTGTAACATCGTAGCTTAATCGTGTTCATGCAGTAAATAATTTACACAATTTTCACCAACTGTTAATATTTAAAACACAGTTAATGACCTGTTGAATGATATTTGTTTTTATTTTCAGTGACCATTCTTTCGATTCACAAGCCAGGACACGAGTGAAAGGCTGAAATCGCAAGGAAACTGTGTCAAAACATGCACCTTAATGCCGTACTCCGGGGCTCTTTGTGTGTTCGATTGGAACAAGCCCGTAGAAACGACAGCAAATTATTGCCAACTATGAGAATGGGATTTGACCAGCAACAGCGACACGTACAATGTAAATACTGTCAAAACTGATAAAAGTTTTAAGTCCAAAGATATATATATGTTTCAAATTATTGTTTCTTTTGTTTAACACTGCTAACTTGTTACCATGACGTAACGCACGGTATTGCGTACGTTTGTGTAACGTCATGTTACGTCAGCATAACTTACTCTGCGTAATACTTGTCTTATGATCTAAACATTACTGTTTAATTCTGCAACTGTTTACTATGTCGAAAACTACAATACATTTATCTGTCAATAACATCGTTTTTAATTAAAAATATTGGGTGTCTTTCAGTTGCAATTTCTCCCGCTTGTTCAATTTAACGCTTATTCACTTGTATCACTCGTATCTGACAAGTACCTTACTCACTCACGAATTCAACCCCTAATACACTTATCTATGTACTGTTTTATGAAAAACACCACACCACATTGTTCTAGAATATACGGGTACAAAATGCATTGCATGCCTATGCATAATATCGCTCAAAATAATTATTTTGGTCATGTAGTTCGTCCACTATAAAAACTCGCGTTGCATAAAACGTCCAAAACGTCGCAATGTTTACGCCGTAGGACAATCTTCCTCCACACATTGAATCAAGTGTGTCGGACTTATTTAAAGAGCAATCGTAAAGAATTTTTAAAAGTAAAAATTTCACTCTGATAATACTTCAAATTTTATTTTAATTGTACATTGTATGACTTATAATAAAATTATTAAGTTTCGAAAATGGTCTGTGCCAAAATGTATCGCTAAAACGAGCGAGTAGGACAATTTTCCTCCACATATTTCATTCTAATAATCTTGATAAGTATTGCCTAGAATGCATTGGGATTGTATTATAAATAATAAAACAAAAATAATATTTTAAAAACGAAATCATAATAATTTTATTTATAAAAATGAAAAAATAATTGCGAAGTAATCATGCGTCTTCGGAAATTTTTCAGCATTTTTTTGCAAATTTGCACTTTTTTCGTGTAACCAGTTTATTATTTAACTTTTTTATTTTTTGCACCCGTGATTTTTCACGATAGTATGTTAAAACACGTCACTTCTGGTGTCAATCAGTGAAGTATCCCACAAATTGAATGACATTTTGAATAAAACGGCTGTTATTTTATGCCGACGACCAATACTTTGTGTTACAAATTGCACATGGATTGTTTTACATCTGTCGGGTGTTGTCTCCAATTTTACGGCTACATACAATTCTACATGAACTCAAATTAAAATGACAATGTAGACAAATTTATAATGAATAGTTTGGTATATGATATGTAATGTATCGAGTGAAATAGAAAGAAGTATCAACTACTGTTTTACAGCGAGTGTACGAAATTACGAACGTACTCAGTTGCGTGCGTTACGTCAATACACATACTTGAGTTAAGACATTGGATTGACCAATAACACATGAACCGTTCTCCAGGAAAACCTGCTATTTGACATTATGTAAATACAGTATGAAACAAAACTAGAAAAAATGCTTATGCGATGTGTAACTCAATAAGGAGACGGCCCTCGTTTATGTTTTATGAAAATCCACCCGGTAATAAGAAAATAAACAGGAAAAATGTTACCTGAATCGAGCGATTTTCCTTCCATTATTGTCCCTCTAACATAGCATTTGGTCACGTGGTATGGCCACCTTGATTTAATGTCTTATATTTCAAGAGTGATGATTATCTAATAAAAAAGCTTTAAGTTAATTTCTGAACAAAAAAGGTTGATTTTTAATTAATTGCCTACTATTAGTAGAGGTTCTAATCTGATATTGCTTGTAGGTGAACAAACAGCTATTTACACCGAACTATAATAGCAGTCTAATGCCTGCCTTTCATAATTATAGTCACAAGTCATATATAATATAGCTGTCCATTTAAACATGGACAACACTGAAGGGAGCAATGGTGATGTATACACGTTGGGATAGAGGTCTTAAGTTTGATCCCTGCCTGTTCCACCATTCAATTTCTCCCAGAACCTGTTAAGAATGCTCCACTTAACCTAAGTGTACCAGAGAGGATCAGAACCCAATATACTGTGGTTGCTATCCGTGCAAAGTGCTATTGTGTACCGGAAACAGGATCAAAACCCGAAATACTGTGGTTGCCATCCGTACAAAGTGCTAAAGTGTACCGGATACAGGGTCAAAACCCGATATACTGTGGTTGCCATCCGTACAAAGTGCTATAGTGTACCGGATACAGGGTCAAAACCCGAAATACTGTGGTTGCCATCCGTACAAAGTGCTATAGTGTACCGGATACAGGGTCAAAACCCGATATACTGTGGTTGCCATCCGTACAAAGTGCTATAGTGTACCGGATACAGGGTCAAAACCCGATATACTGTGGTTGCGATCCGTGCAAAGTGCTGTAGTGTACCGGATACAGGATCAAAACCCGATATACTGTGGTTGCTATCCATGCAAAGTGCTGTAGTGTACCGGATACAGGATCAAAACCCAATATACTGTGGTTGCTATCCATGCAAAGTGCTATTGTGTACCGTGTACAGGATCAAAACCCGATATACTGTGGTTGCTATCCATGCAAAGTGCTATTGTGTACCGGATACAGGGTCAAAACCCAATATACTGTGGTTGCTATCCATGCAAAGTGCTGTAGTGTACCGGATACAGGATCAAAACCCGATATACTGTGGTTGCGATCCGTGCAAAGTGCTATTGTGTACCGGAAACAGGGTCAAAACCCAATATACTGTGGTTGCCATCCGTACAAAGTGCTATAGTGTACCGGATACAGGGTCAAAACCCGATATACTGTGGTTGCGATCCGTGCAAAGTGCTGTAGTGTACCGGATACAGGATCAAAACCCGATATACTGTGGTTGCTATCCATGCAAAGTGCTATAGCTGACTTGCAACTCAGTGATTGGGGGTAAATTATAAGTTTGAAATGTTCCCTAGCATGGTTCCTATCCAGAGATATTAGAAGCACACATACTCCAGACACACATATTATACATGCCTGTATAGCATCTGTGTTTTGTATACAAACTATCAATTCCTATAGGTGATGCCAACTTATATTCCAGACAAGACGGGGCACACATGCATCATATATAACATAGTTTACTACCAACAACAAAACATACATTGTTACATGGATGTTTCACAGTTTGGTACCATACCGGCCTCATGCATAATTGAATGCTACTTTTTATAACTGAATGCCATATTTCATAGTTGAATGCCACATTTCATGATTGAATGCAATGTTTCGTAATTGAATGCCACATTTAATAATTGAAGTCAAAATTTTGTAATTGAATACAACGTTTCATGATTGAATGCTACATTTCATGATTAATTGTCTCATATCTTGAATGAATGCAACATTTCATAAAGACTGTTGTTCGACTATAAAGTGACAAAAGTGAGCTCCCCTGAAAATCAAAGGGAGGGAACACTGTAGTAGTGCAAGAGTAGCCTCTCTTAGAACAGGGGATACAACTGCGGGTAAGACTATTTTCAGTCTGCGCGAGTGATCTCTCTTGGATCAGGGGAAGTAACTGCAGTTCAACTATATTTAGTTGGCGAGGGTGATCTCCCCTGAAAATCCAAGGGAGGGAATTCCATAGCAGTGCAAGAACTGCCTCCCTTGGTCTAGGGATAGTGACTTAACTGTTCCACTTTTTTAGCCAGAGAGAGCTACCTCCCCTGAAAATCCTATTGAGGCAACTCCACAATAGTGCAAAATCTTGAATGTCATTAAGTGACTTTTTAGAAATTTCAGGGGTCAAAACCCCTACTCCTGAGCCAAAGGGAACCCCTGCTTTTGTTTATAATACTTACATTAGTAATAATCATTTCATATGATTCAACTATTTGTCTATTGTAGCAGACTGATTATATGATTCATTTACATTGATAATTGAAACAAAACGGGGGTTTTCATGAATATATTAATATATTGGACGTAAGCCACATTGAGCAATTGTTTTTCAGGGCATTTAATTGCTATTGGATTGGTAATCAAATGATAACATGCATATGAATTTTGGTATCTGATGAACATTTTTGGCATGTAACTTAAAATTGGTCAAAGAATAATAGTTATGATTGTTTTTAATTTTTTAACATAATTTTACTTGCAGACTTAGCCAAAAAGTCACATGGTATGGCCACCATGAGTACAAAGAAAATTTAAAACTGAGTCATTATTTGGAAAGGCAATAATGATTTTGAAATTAAATGTCACAGACTGTGAAAATTACTCTCATTATTTACTAGGGGTGTAATGGTACGCTCACCTCACGATATGATACGTACCGTCAATTTTTCTAACGGTTCGTTATATTTCGGTATGATACAATATTCTCTAACAAATGCTTAAATACTTTAATTTTTAAGTAATAATGATTTTGTTGATACATAACAGCATTAGGCGCCTACCAACTATTTTAAGTGAATTAAGACAATATGAAGCATATCTCAATACAATAAAAAACGAGTGATACATGGTAATTATATATAATCAGTAGGCTGTCAGGTGTTTTCGTTGTCTGGATATTATTTTGTTCATAAAAAAGCATGAACCGAACCGTACTGAAATTTAGAAGTCTTGTATCGTGAACCGTGTGGGACTGAAGTCTGCGGTATTTTGTATACCGCGGTATACCGTTACAGCAGAGCTCCAGATAAGGTGCGTGAAATTAACGAATAACGCATTAAAAATTATTTCTGTGCGTCCTAAAACGCATTGAAAAAGACGATCACGCATTTCTGATCCATTCTGATGCGTCGAAGGGAAGTAACTCTTCCGTAATCCGGTCAGTTGTCTTGGTTTTAGACACTACCATTCCGGTGTACAGGTAGAAAAATCCACTGACAAATGTCACTTTGAAAACAAAAGTTTTTATCGGTTAACATGCAGGATTCTAGCTCTCATACGTGTGTATTTTAAACCAGATGTGGTAACACATGAGAGTATGTACGACCTTGCATATTATTTATCATGGGAGATGCTATAATAAAAGCTTGAATTGGAACCTTCCAACACAAAAATTGAAAATAGTTGAAAATACATGCAATACAGAAGCAATTGACAACACGCGAAAAATGCGAGTTTCACGGTTAGTTAAAGTCGATGTTACAGCTAGATCTATTAAACCATGTAATTCAATTCACAAAACAAACTTTAGGAATAATTTTGAATGCAGATCATTCAATATAAATGCTTCACGGTTCATTTTCACATCGTGTAATGAAAAAAAAAAGATGCATTTTATTTTCACTTTGTCAATATGAAGATAAGGGTTTATAGCAACTGAACATGATATGTCAATGGGACAGCACAGCATTTGGAAAAAGGGAATTGTCATTGCCAACTTATTGAATGTGACTATTACACGGTATGAATCCTGTTACATGACTTTTGAGTTCCGTCAGAGCCAATGAGAGCGTTACAAGGATTTTGAGTTCCGTCAGAGCAATTTTGGCATTTCGCGCGAGTTATAAATTCCGTGAATGAGAAAAGTACACACTTGACTCCATCATATCGTCGTCAAAACGTTCTGGAAGTAAGTATGATACTTATTTCTTCTGGTTTTGGTAGACATGATGTTTATAGACTATAATTACGGTACCAAAACCACAATCGCACTCAAAGATCACGAATGAAAAGCATTATATTACAGAATTTAGACAATTTGGAAGAATTGTTTATTTTTATTGTTATTATCTTTCAAAACAACATGAAATATTGAACACTTCATTCCACAACTGTGTTGCTTAGTATCGCACCAAGTTGGATGTATTCTAACGTGGAAAACATGTTTTAACCAAAATTTGATGTGTTGTTACAAATTCCGTTACATGAACATTTTGATTGATACAAATTCCGTTTGGACGTGATACAAATTCCGAACAATAGGCTTCTCTACGAATTGTTCTTTTGTGTGGTTAACTTGTGTCATTTTACAAAATAATAAGGAAAACTATTGTTTTGGTAAAAAGTTTGTCTTTCCTCGCATAATTTGAACTAAATATAGATATAAATACATTCGTTATATTTCTCTGTTCCCTTTTCTCACTGTAACTGCACTTAACAAATAAGCACTTCCAACATTGCTAGTTAGAATTTAAACTTCAGAAGGTAGGCCTAGATCTACATGTTTTCGTTTGTGTTTCCAACATTCTTCCATTGGTTTAAAACTATCGGTTGAAAACTTCGGTAAAGTCAAAACAAGGGCAATAACTAGTTTAACTGTATATTCCTCACCCTACGATTTACCAAAGTAAATCTACCCATCAGCCGGGAATTGATGTACAAGTCATTATTAGGCAGACCTCCTCCATATAGCAGACGATTGCTGAGAAAGACTTGTAAGGTAATATTGGCTGAGCCATACCGTCTTTGTTGCCCATAAGACTCACATTACTGTCTCTTGCTGATACCTCAAAGTACAGGAACGTATAGTCATTATAGCTGTATGCATGATTATGTTCCTACATGCAGTAAGAGGAGAGGAAGTACCGCACATATGGTTGGTAGCTATTCCATATAGTCGGGTATGCTTGTTCTTGTAGTAGTAAGTCCACCTAAGGGCATGTGTTGGCTATAGTTGGTGGTTGTTCGAGAACGAGAACCCCTTCTAACCAGGTATGTATGTAGTTTGTCGAATAAACACCACATTAACCCTGATATGATTGTACCCAGTGGTAATGACAACCCCTGACGGCCTGGTGTAGCTGTATTAGGAGTTGAGTAATATATAGTATTGTATGGCAGTATTTGGTGATTGTTAGGTCCCTTCGACTATGGTATGGTTGTAGATAATGTTTGCGAGTACCCAGCCTTAGAAGACTGTCCTATGGGGGTTGTAGTACCCCCGTTGGACCTAAAACGACAGTACTGGTCGGTGGTGAGTACTTTACTAGTAAATGGCATGGGATTGCGTATGTGGAAGTGGCAAGTACAAACAACTGAAAATAGGGACTTTAAAGACTGGTCTTTAGGGTGGCACCCATCGTCGGATACCCACGCAACAAAACTACATGTTAAGTATAGTATGTAGTCGTATAACGTAATGAATGGAGTGTGGGTTCCGACGATGGGTGGCACCCTATTGCATACGACATCGTTTGGCTGTACTCAGTAATGGCAAATATGTAGGGCCCAGTAAAACTGCATTTTGATTTGCTAAGCACTCAATAGGGTCTGACCAGTATCACTGTATTAAATTGTTGTGAGTAGCCATTTGAGTCAAATGTGACTGTAATAGGTTGCGGTGAGTACATAATGAGGCATGGTGGTGAGTATCCGATACATCAAGGATGGTTGTACTTTGTTTTGATGAGTACCTTATATGATAACTAATCGCTACTTGTCTAGTGGGAGTGGATACACGATAGGACACAGTATGAATAAAGTATCGTTCCTTCTTACCCATGATCGTGTTCCGATTTCCCCCCACCGTCGGGGTAAATCGGGACATTCTAGGTCGTCACTTTGGACCCTCTTATTTTGATGACCAATTGCTCAATATATGAAGAGAGTCGATATTCTGTGAGTAGATTCCATACTTGATAAAATATACGTAATTTATTTGTGCAACTGTATAATTTGTGTGAACCACTCGTTTAAAACTTTTTTTTGTTCCGACTTGTCCCGGTCACACCTACATTGAAAAGCTATTGGTTTTATGGTGTGGTGTTCACAAAGATTATCTAAAATTGCTTGTCTTTTTGTGCTGTGCACACATCTGTAGTTGTCGCAGATGTTTGTCTCCGAATCTGTAATACACTATAGGTCATGTAGGATGTTAGTTTATGAATGCAAAACCACAACACATTTGTCAGTATTCTTGCCTTTGTATGGGGGTAGGGTGGTAAGTATAATACCTTATATGTTCAAAACTTCTGGTATATCTGATTTTACCCCATGTATGTAATTGGTTTGGTGGTAGTTGGTATTATGGTTCAAGACCGTACGCGTAAATATCAAGTTATAATATGCTCAGAATTATTGTCAGAATATTGCACAGTATGACTCAATGTGTCAAGTACTTTAAGCGTATAGTTCAATGTTGTATATTACTTGTATATGGTTACACTCACTAAGAACAAAAATTGGGTTATAAAATTAGTGTTTTGTGTGAGAATGTCTCCTTTACAACTAAAATCATACATAAAAAGTAAGTGAATGTGTTCCTAGAATTTTATTCATATTCACGGAATTTGTATCATCCTTGTTTTGAAAACTTCGGAATTTGTAACAGTGGTGATCGGAATTTGTAACATCTATGTCAGATGATCGCGTTGGGATACAAAATATGGCATTCTACAACAGTTCTATGACTGTTTTCGTATTATATAACTAACTTAGATATCAATTAACATTGCCATTCAAAACTAAATGTTTGTTTTGAATATAAATCGTTGTTTATAACGATTAAAGTAATGTAAGTATATACGGCAAGAAAAATGCATAAAAAACCCATTAAATCTATAAAAAAGAGTATCTTTTCGAACAATTGTTTCGAGTAAACGTGCTGCATTTAATATAATATCTACCTTTATCTCTACGATCATGCCATACTCCGCAACGAGCCTTCTGGTACTAAAATAAGCAGATGTTTTTCCCTGACGGAATTTGTAACAGGTCTGAAACCTTGCGATTGCTCTGACGGAACTCAAAACACATGGAACGCTCTGACGGAACTCAAAAATCATGTAACAGGATTCATACCGTGTATTAATCTATGTGTTTAAATCCGAAGTCATTGATATTTTGTCTCCGGAGTGTTTCACTCATTAGTTTTGAAAACAGGGAGTGAACGACTCATTGCACCTAAAAATTATCTGGAGCACTGGTTACAGCCCTATTATTTACTAATACATTAATATTCCATCATTGCCTCCCAACATATATGACACATGAAACAACATACTTGTTCAGCAGAACAAAATATACAGACATCATTGTGTCCCTGAGGACATTGGGAACATAATTTAAGAAGGTTTGTAACCATAACAACAAATCAATAAACAACATAGTGTCTGGTTTGATCACAGTTCAGCTGGGCAGGGTTTCAAATATAAACCAACTGATTGAACACTGAAAATACCTTTTATAATTATGTTCAAATTGACTGTTTTTCTAACAAATAAGTCTGTGGAACTAGCTCTTATCAGTTATCAAGGACGAGTAATTGCTGATTCAGGGAAACAATCTGCCACCACCACCACCACTGCCGCCGCCACCAACAACATCATCTATGAAAACCCTCAATGCAGGGGCTTGCACCGAGGGCTTACAATAAGACTACAAATTCAACCTACTATTTTCATAATTGTCTCCCTTGCTTTACAGCCAATCAACATGGTAAACTGGACGATTAATACAAGAGGGCCCTAGGTCGCTCACCTGTTGAACATTGGTCTAGATATCAGTAAGACTTACATTCTAACCAAAGTTCATGAAGGTTGGATCAAAGTCTCTAGAGAGAGCACATATGTTTTCTAAGATTTGACATAGTGACCTAGTTCTTGATCTAACAAGACCCATTTACATACTTGGCCTGATTTTCATAACAAACAACATTCTGGCCAAGTTTCATGAAGATTAGATCAAAACTGTGATCTCAGGAATGAGCACAATGTTTTCTTAATATTTGACCTAGTGATCTAGTTTTTGACCACACATGACCCAGTTATAAATTTGGTCTAGATTTTATGTAGAATAACATTTTGAGCAAGTTTCATGAATATTGGATCAAAACTGTGACCTCTAGAATGAACACAAGGTTTTTCTTATATTTGACCTAGTGACCTAGTTTTTGACCCAACATGGCCCAATTATATTAACTTGGCCTAGATTTCATAGAGAACAACATTCTGACCAAGTTTCATGAAATTGGATCAAAACTGTAGCCTTTAGAGTAAGCACAAGCAAATTGTTGACAGACGGACAGACGACACAGACAAAGAGTGATCACAAAAGCTCACATTGTCACTATGCGGTTGTGGTCCAGACCTCAAGTGTCTAGTGTATAAATCCTGCTATCTTTATTGTCTAAGGATAGCAAAGACACAGTTTTTGTTCAGTAATGGTGAAACAAACAAAATTAACTCTGTATTCTATGCCTTAAACATCATATAAACATAACCAGCATACATGTCATCAGCATATCAAAGAAGAATGTTTCCTTGCTAAAACTGCACCTCAAATCTCACACAGTCTACTACAGTATGACTCAGCAGTTTATCATGTCATAGAATGCAAACTGTTGGCTATATTTATATCCTAGTCAATTCACACAATTTCATAAAAAATGTGACGGTGAGAATTTTTAAGTACTAAATCAATAAAAAATAGTGTTATTGAAACTTGTAGAAGTATTAAATTTAAAAAAAAAATCATTCTTTTCTTTATCAAAAAAAAATAATTCTTCTATGGTGAATTTTGTTTTCAATCAATTTCAATTTTCACTTCCTATGCACAATAAATAGAGGAATCCCCCTGGGATTTTAGTCTAGTGAATAAATGCAGATGGTGCATTATTGACGTACATGCCAAACAAAATACGGCAACCAGCCAGAATTATGACAATGTTACAGAACAAAGATGTATTACATTATGACACACAGATGCACCTTCAAATATTTCTCTAGTTTAGAGGATCTAGCACGAGTGTTCATTACATATGAGTTTTATTATACAAGTGGACATAAAATATGTTACAATCATGAATGCGCGCGAGGTCATGATGATGTTTGTATTATACTGACATCACAAGTAAATTGAAGGCACGGATTGGCTTACGTTACATCACCCTGAACCAACCATTGTCAAGCTTATTTAAAGATGCATTCCCTATAACTAGCATCTGTTTCTCTACTATCACATTAAATGAGCTAAATGTACCAAACATACTATCAATTATCATAATTTGTCAGAAGAAAGTGTGAAATATGTCTTTATAATGTCAAAAATATATTTAAATCACCAATATTTTAATAATTTATCAGTTCCAGCGATTTATTATTATGTGGTCAAAGGGAAACAACTCGTGACTATTTTGGCTCATTACTGAAATATGTTTTCATTTTTTTCTTGGTAATTAGTGGAAGCTTTTTGTTGAAAATTTGAGAAGTTTAAGCAATTATGATTCTCATTTAATGTATAATATTCCTGAATCGATTTAAACGATCAAATTTATAGGGAACACCTCTTTAAATATTCATGTAACAGGCTGAATGTGCATTATGATATTTCTGGCACAGCTGAAATGCACTCCCACACCGCAGGTTATGTGATAAACAGGGTTCTTTGTTGTAATACAGTAGTGGGAAGTAAAGCACAAATTCACCTTGCTGCAGCTTGTAACAACCAACATCTTAATTATTGTAAGAAACAGTGGAAAGCAGTAAGGTAAAAACAAGCATACTCTTGGTATGCCTAGAGAAATGAATCGAAACAGATATGTAGGCCTACATCTTCAACTATGATCACAGAGTTCAAAATTACTCCCTTTAGTAATAACCTATGAAGAGAGCATAGAAATAGACATGGTACTAGTCAAAGCTGCAATGTGTTTAGATCAATATATTTGTTCTTGGCAAGAATTCTGTTTTTTATGACTACTGGTTAATTTACTATAAAGTTCAGCTCATGGGTCGGTAGATAATATACACATATAATTCCCGACATTATTAAGGAATGTTTGTGAGTTAATTTTCAGTAATTACAGATTGAGTTCTACCATAATTGGCTTACTACAAACTGGTGTATATTTATATATAACCAACACATGAAGTAGGTAATTACTGACAACATCAGAATTTCTCATTCAACACATAATTATGTTCTATGTTCACAGAGATTGACTTCAGCTGTAGATAGAATGTTGTGTATTCTGATTTTGAGTACCGATTGTGAGTACTGATTTTGAGTACTGATTTTGAGTACTGATTTTGAGTACCGATTGTGAGTACTGATTTTTGGAAGGCGATTCATTGAATCGTCTTCTATAGTCAGCACCTCTCAGGAAGTGGTTTGGACCTAAACACACATATACACATCCTTACACCTATCGAAAATAGTTCGCCGATATTCCCGCAACTTGGAACATGAAATGTCCAAAATATTACATATTTCAGTGATTTAAATATTTGATAAACTACATAAGTATATTAACAAGCGTACTCTTCAAGAAAACAGCTTTAAAGCACTACGAGTCTGCGGTACAATTTGAGCAGTAACAATTCAGGACGAAGCGTATAAACCACAAGGGAAGTAACTCTGTTTTGTTTGAGAAGAGTTACTGAGTAAAATTCATTTTAGTATACGGCTTTTTAAAGGTAATTTTGATTGTACGAATCATTCCAACGGACTCGTTGTGCAACGCATTCGAGTAGCATAGTTTGTTTGTTTACGTTTTCAAGCATGCGCTAATTAACATTAGCACGGTGGGGGATCCAACATATCGATACCAAAATGGGTTACGCATAATTTCATATGTCGAACTTCCTGGTCTACAAATGTTGTACACATTTCGACGAAAAAAATGTAAGATTCTTATTTGTTATTGGTTTATGTTAAAATCAAATTGTTTTGCCCAAATATCTCAATGCAGTGCCACCCTTTATACATTTCCAAACATGTACGTGTATTTATCTTATCTGAACGTGTAGCAATAACAGAGAAAAACTGATTCTCCGTCAGGCGGTGTGGCTGAAAATTCGCCGCAGTTTGATCACCACGGGAAACTCTTGTGTATTTTCACCTCATTTGTTTGATTATTGTTACAGAAATGTAACATACCTTTCATTACACACATGTTTAAAATTTAACAGCGATTTGATGGCTAGAAAAATATTTATTGTAAAAAAACAGCATGCTCTACATATGTTGTACGTGTTTTCCATATGTTGGATTGAAAATGTTTAATTTGCCGATTTTATTTTGAGTTTAAATGGATTTCCTAGGAAAAAATCGAAACTGAAATATGTTTAAGTTATCATGCCACCTTCGATGAGTGGTGTATTGCTTTTCTGGTGACCGTCCGTTCGTCTGTCTGTCTGTCTGTCGTTAGACCACATGCTTTCCGTTCAATAACTCCAGAACACTTTGCCCTATGATCTATAAACTTTGCATGAAGGTTGATCGGAAACAGTCGATGACTCCTAGATATTTTGAGGTCAGCAGGTCAAAGGTCATGGTCACTGTGACCTTAACCATTTTTAGACCAAATGCTTCCGTTCAAAACCGAAGAACGCTTTGCCCTTGTATCGTCAAACTGTACGCGGAGGTTAGTCAGTAACAGTAAATGAGGTCAGGGTTTGCAGAAATCATTTTATTAATAGTACTTGTCTGTTTGAGCGTTGATGAATTCTTGTTGAAATTAGTCGAAGAATCAAGATTACATATAACTGTTGAGTTTTAAAAAAAAAAGATGAAGAACACTTTGTATCTACACATCCGTGTGGTGTTAATAAGGTCAAAATTTAAATCGCATACCTCGTTTTTATCACTGATTATCTCTTGTTAAAACTTCCTGACTGACGCTGTATCGACCAATGCCAGGTTATCTTACTCAGCGTCATGCATTATCAGATTGATATACAAAAACTTCAATTTCAATGCATTCCAGTAGATTCATACCAAATCGGACTATCACAATTACCTGTCTTTCTAAGAACTAATTTGTCATTTTTACTGCAAACACCTCCTGATATGTAGTGTTACCTTAATTGGCTCAAAGTTCAGAATAAAGTCATTCAAATGTATCAGTCAATGTATCGCACTAATGCATTGACCTTGAATTTGAGTTAAAACAATGAGTTACCTAACGGCAATCAACATTTTTATTCTTGGAAGAAACATGAAAAAAAATCAGAATTTTACATAGAAAATAACACCAATATGTAGCCGATTGTCTAATTAAGAAAATTAGTATCAACATGATATGCTTCAGTTTTATAATAAAGAAGTTACGTACAATTCAGCGATCAAACTGTCGTCAGTAGATCCATTTATAGTGTATAGAGCTATATCGGAAGATTTTTTTTTTTAAAGTTTCATAAACTGAAAAACAATTATGCTTTCATATCCATTAGATCATTTTTCGCTTCAGTTTTAACAGAATTTCTTTCTGTGATTTATTGGACATGCAAACTGTCCATTTTCATATGAAACTATAAGAAACTTATATTTTTCGACGATTGAATCAAAGTACACGGAACCCATCCAAAGTTTTAATTTGCAATTAAGGTAGTCTAGAATCATACTTAAAACGATGCAAGTAATTATTTGACATTGAATGACTGTTAGAATATAGCTCTATACACTTTAAGTTTGATGATAGGACTGCTCGAAATCTTCATTCCTATATTTCGGGCCACCGATTACTGAACATGTTTTGCCTAATTAGTGTATTCGTAAGTGTGTAGTTTTAACGAAAAAGGAACAGCATAAATATACATAACAGGTCTAGTCTGCAATTAGCAAACATTTTGATTAGTTAGATATACAGACATCTGCTGAAATGAAAATACATGTAAGTGCGTAAATAAGTTGGTGTAACGAATACGAAATGATATGAAGATAACTTAAACAGATTTGAGTTTGTGTTTTTCCAGGAAATATATTTAAACTCAATATAAAAGCGACAAATTAAACATTTTCAATCCAACATATGGAAAACACGTACAACATATGAAGAGCATGCTGTTTTTTTACAATAAATACTTTTCTAGCCAACAAATCGCCGTTAAATTTGAAACATGTGTGTAATGAAAGGTATGTTATATTTCTATAACAAAAATCAAACAACTGAAGTGAAAATATAAAAGATTTTCTCGTGTTGGTCAAACTGTCGCGAATTTTCAGTCACACCTCCTGACGGAGAATCAGTTTTTCTTAGTCATTGCTACACCTACAGATAAAATAACTACATGTACATGTTTGGAAATGTATAAAGGGTGGCACTGCATTGAGATATTTGGGCAAAACAATTTGATTGTAACATAAATCGATAACAAATAAGACTTTCGTATTTTTTTTGTCAAAATGTGTACAACATATGTACACCATGAAGTTCGACATATGAAATTATGCATAACCCATTTTGGTATCGATATGTTGGATCCCCCACCGTGATTAGAACCACTGAATCACAATGTTTGCAGTGTGTGTATTATCAATCCTGTTTATAAGCTCCGTCCCCAATACTATAGTTCAGTTCAGTTCAGGTAAATTCCGTCGCTACTTATCGGCGCACTTCTTTTGAAGGCGGAGTCTATTTTCGCTAGGACTATTTACCACGTATTGATTTTTTAACGACATTTAGTACCTGTACGAAGAAAAATAAATCAAATTAAACTGCGTTTAATGTTAGCTTGAGTCAATATGTTGAATCTGGTTTCATAAATCTAACTTAGTATTGAATATATGGATAATGTATTGATGGTTAATATGTAATGTTAATGAATTGACGTGTTTGTTATGATGATTAAAGGACGTTGTAACGAGTGTAAATGTTTAAATTATCAGCAGACTTTAAAAAGGGAAACAACTCTTTTGGCATGTACAGATAGTCTCCCTTTGTTTGATTCATGAAGCATTTTTTTTCTACTAAATAACATCTACGAGTATATACGATTTTCGGACTTCAAAAAAATAATTACATATTATAATTCATCATTATGCATAACACCTCCACACCTTAATGTTCCCATTTAAATGTTAGATTCATGAAACCAGATTAGATTCATGTTAGATTCATTTGTCATTTATGAACTAATCAAAGAAGTGAATACTGATTTTTGTGCCAAAACTTGATTATAAGGACAGATTTGGGGTGATATCCATGAACAAGAATGATTGGACTGGTTTCAAAAGTAATATGAAGGTGTTTGGTGACTATTATGCCAACTCGGCCAAAACTGACTCAAATCGCATCATGGAACAGCTAAAAGGCAGAAATAGACAGGCTGTCAGCCCTACACATCACCACCAGGTCATGCACTGGAGTATCGCCTTCCACCAGTACTTTCAGTACTTTGGTTAGTACTGATTTTGAGTACCGATGTTGAGTACTTGTTTTGAGTACCGATTCTTATTAAACACTCCTCTGAGTGAGAGTAAGACATGCTTATGTTCTGTTACCCTGACATTCAACAAACTTAAACATAAATTTAACTGTGTTATTGGTAGATGTTTATAAATAAAGTTATTTGGGAGAAAGATAGTTTTCTGGTATAAATTGGGAACTGATGAAGTAAAGGCAGTGAGAAAAAGCTGCTTCATATAGTCCATGATTGTATGAAATATTTTGAAGAATATTAATGTCTAGGCACTGGTAGGCGAGCATTGCAATTAAACCAATGTACCCCTTGGAAAAGTTGAACTTACTATTTTAGAACTGAATTTTATTGCAATACAATAATTTTACTTTACAATTGTGCAATTACTTCTTTATACATTTACTTTTTACTTGGGCTATTTGACCTTAAATTCCTATTTAATCTTTATTGGATGCTTAAACCCAACACTGCAGTATGCTTATAGAGATGCACACTACAATTAAACCTGAACACAACTCATGTGCTGCTTTTTGTGACAAAAATATCAGTAGTGATCTCCCTTGAAAAGATGTCATGTTAAGTCCATTTTCGCTAATTGAATTGTCTCCCTTCATAGTACACATAATTGGACAATAATTAGTTCTGGACCAGGGACAGAGGCATGATTTGATGTAGATATAGAGGATCTATCACAAGAGAATGTTTCCTGAACAAGTTTAATATAAATATATCAATTGACAACGAGTGATAGATTCTTTATATCATATGACACTAAAAACGCAAAATATGCATTGTTTTATTGTAAAAACACCCCGTGTAGTTTTAACTTTATACTACACGTGGTATGTATAAGATTATACTATTCGCTATACTAACCCAGACACAAGGAAAGTCATGTGATATCAGGGTGTACATTTAGGTAAGTACTAAACATACCAATATAGTGGAGCCTCTCTCAGACCCCATGTGTCCCTTACTAAGTACCATGGATTGGGTATGCAAATGCACAGGGCATATGGCTAGAACCCATCATCACACATTTATTCTGATTACTATACATGATAGATTCATACATTTAGTGCACATCTTGCATTGAATGATAGTAAATCCAAGTCAGGATTTTACTGAAGCTGTAAGAAAACACAGACACAGATCTAGAGGTGAGGACTTAAGGTCAGGTGCCCCCCCCCCCTTTTCCAGAAAAAAGAACTTCAGCCAATTTAAATGTGGTTTAGTATCTTTTAGCTTGTTTATCAGGGCTATAGTGTCTAACCAGGACCACTCCCTCAGAAGAATCATGGCACATACAGACCACATTTTTGACTCAATGAGCAATATGCCTGTGTGTGCCAGTCATCAAAACTCGTCGAGTATCACCAGCTTTACGCCAAATGCTTGCTTGTTTCTTTCTTTCTTCCATGTTCCAGATGATGATTAAAAAACAATAATATTAAACGTAGCACATTAGCTAACAAATGGATGAGCAATATTTAATGATTAATTCTAATAGCAACTCATCTTTGTTAGAACTGTAATTATAAAAGCCATACAGTACTTGTGTAACCATGGAAACTAAATTTGTGAACATTACGTAAATCATATCATTCAACATCAATTGCTCAGTTAATATATGTTCTCATTGATTCGTGGATTGATTTTATTTAAAAGAAAAGGAAATACAATTTTACTCACAATTTCGATTAGATGTCCAAGAGTAGAGTAAATCTTGGGTGGCAGGCGACGATATGTAGGTGGGTGGGGCACTTTCCTCGAGATGGGTGGTAATACAGAATGACACGATTCCATCGAGGATGCTAAAATTCCAAAAAGCCGTGTAGATGTTCACTACAGCATATTCACTACTCTACTGAAGCAGACGGCTGAAAATCACAGCATTATAAACGCTCTACACTTGGCACGTGCTGTAATAGACTAGCTCCATGATTTTCCCGCTTTTTGTGGTTTTGCTACACGAGCGTTTACTCAGCATCCGTAGACGCTGTGTTTGTTTCTTCGACAGAATCGTTTCATGCTGTAGTCTGCTATTTGTTGTATTGATTTTTTCCGAGGCGCATAAGAAAACTGCCATAATATTCTATGTTTGTTGCATTCATGTATTAACACCGCCAGCTCAGTGTCGTACTGAATGTTGCTTTTAGAATATATTACAATTTTTACAAAAAAATGAGTTTTGTGGAATCGAAACAGTTCCTGACAGAAGACGCGTGATTCGTGTCAAAATATGCAATGAAAATTGTTTTTTTTACTAGAAAGACAATAGTGACTAAGAACATGTCGCTTGAAGTCTTCTACATTGTGTATAGATCGAAGTTGAAAATCGATTCTATTTTTTAAAAAAAGACTGGTACGACGTTACTAACCATCATGTATATGTCTTCAATTCCCATTTTAGTGGGACACACCTTCAAAATGGGACACACCTTCTTTTTGTTGACAGAAGTTGTGTTAGTCTCGCTACCGGATAGCATTACTTTTTCAATCTTACCTATACTTGAGCGTACCAAGGGAAATAATTTCATGAAAAAAGAAGACTAAATGAGTTGTCTCCCATTAACAAATGATCTGTACTATATAGATGACCTAGTCCTAACACATCTGAGTAAAACATCTTCTGGCATTCAGCACGCAAGAATTCATAAAAAGTGATATTGGAGACTTGTTAACCCAATTATTAAACATTTTAAACTAAAAAAAAAACCGCCATGCAACACATTTAGTTAGTCGGGATTCATTGAATTCGTGGAAGGAAAACTGAAAAACTTTTCTGCAATTTATTGGTGTCTTGAACATAAACGTAGTCAAATAACAGCATGGTTCGAGATACTAGTATTAAGTTAGTGTTAACCGTGACTTTGTATCAGGGATTTCTTCTGAAAAGTGTGCTTGTGGAACAGACTGGTATAATAGTATTTCTATATTTTTTACATTTTTCACTCTTTTTTCCATCCTCTGAAGCCAGGAAAATTTGAAGCTATCCGAACTGTCGTTATGACCATTGACTAGTGCACTGCTCGGGGAAACTCTCTCTTCATAGTTGGTGACTATTCCGTCCGATACTCGTGTACATAGCTCGGTCAGTCAATGATCATTACCAAGTTGTGAATAGTCCACCAGTTCATTGAACTAAATCGATGGCTTAGAATTAGAAGGTCGTAACTACCAAATCGATATTTTGAGAAAACACGAAAAAACTGTCTGACATTTACTCTTTACTTATGGTTAAACAAACTTTTAAAACTTCATTTTGGTCAACATGACAAGTTCAGATTTTTATGCAAATGGGCTCATAAGAAGCGCCTTGTGATGCTTATTCTAAATATGTATGAATCTTAAAAGGTCGTAAGTGGCATTTACGACCTTCTAATTCTAAGCCATCGAAATACAGATACAGATGGTTCGATCGATGTGAAGTTCGAATCCAATACCCCTACGTATTGAGCTTACCCCGGCGCTAGCCTAGTATGCATTACCATTATATTACTACCCAGATCGAGTGTTTCTTGAAGAGTGTCATAGTAGTGTTAATCATGGAATTATATGTCTGGCCTATGTAAATATTTAAATTGGCGAGAATTGTGAAAAATGAGTTTATAGAACCATTTTCTAATGATGACAAGTCGCTGGCTTAGAATAAGAAGGTCGTAAGTACAAAATAGTTTTTTTTTAGAAAACAAGGAAAAACTGGCTGATATTAACTCACTACTGAAAGAACTTATGGAAAAACAAGCTTTTACAACTTTTTGGTCAACGTGACAAGTTCCGATTTTCATGAAAAAGCTCATTGAAGCTCACCTTGCGATGTCAATTAAATATGCAACCGTCTTACTCGCGACCTTCTCATCCTAAGCCAAATATAAGTTGTCTTGTCCATAATTATAACGTCCAGCTCAGCAAAAATGTGTTTTGGGGAAACAATAAACATTTACAATTCTCGAAACGATTTCACAGACAATGTTAGTTGTATGTCCTAGTTAATTTATTTTGTGTACTATATTTTTGTAATCATATCATACAAGTACATGTCGATGACTTAGAATTAGAAGGTCGTAAGTGCCACTTACGACCTTTTAAGATTCATACATATTTAGAATAAACATCATAAGGCGCTTCTTACGAGCCCATTTTCATAAAAATCTGAACTTGTCATGTTGACCAAAATGAAGTTGTAAAAGTTTTTTTTACCATAAGTAAAGAGTAAATGTCAGACAGTTTTTCCGTGTTTTCTCAAAATATCGATTTGGTAGTTACGACCTTCTTGTTCTAAGCCATCGGTGTATACAAACAAAAGACACACCTGATACAATCAGAAATAGAGTAAAAACACAAACAAAGATACATATATAATGCAAAGTGTATTAATTTTATTCATGGCAATCGTAACAATAATTTAGAGAGAGACAATATTCCTTCATCTTCTTACATCTGAAATAAATGAAACATTTATCGTTATTGTTCAGTTTATATCAATATAGTACATGTATATTTTTTCCAGGGTGAAACAAATACATACAATGGTACTCGACCAGAATAACATTTTATAAATCACCCTGGGCCGGTATTTATAAAGCATCTTAAGTAAAAACTTAAGAATGTTCTTAAAATCTCGAATTTTCCTTAAGTGTATCAGCATAACAGGAAAACAAATATTAACAATTATTTACATTGTTCGGAAGCAGTATATAAAGAGCTACAGTAATCATGTAGAAATCATTGGCTATTTTTTGTCTCTTGTGAAATATGGGCAGCACAATGTTTTAACTTAAGTCAAAATATTTAAGTTTTCACTTAAGTTGCTTTGTGAATACCACCCCTGGTCTATGATAAACATGTAGGCGACGGTTATTTATAAAATGTTTCTCTGGTCGAGTTCCATTGAACAAATCCTACTGCTGGTGTAGTTGAAAAAATACCAGTTTCCGAGGGCCGCTTTTAACAGCTCCTCCGCCTTTGATTTTTAGCTCATATTTTTGTTTCTATTTAACTAAGTATGTTTTATTAGTAAATGGCCAAAGAAAATATTGTCCTGATTGCCATCTGGGTACTAAAATAAAAATCGTTTGCCAATAAACTGTAAACTAAATGTATATTAATAACGCTCGACACCACATTTCCCATAAGAGTATGACGGAAGGCGTTTTTAAAGCTGAACATCAAACCGCGAACGCTGACCAGTATCATTTTGTTTGTCCTTGGCATGATACGGCCAATGAGCACATACTGGATCCCATCCATTAGAAGTTGGTGCCCTACCGATATAAAGGCTACGATGGCTACGGTAGTGATTTTTTCGTCGAATCGACTGTTTTCAGCCATTTGAACTACCCATGGACTAATAACCATCCCCTCTCGATAGGCTAACGTCCATCTTGTCTTTTTTTACTTAAGCCTGTTTATTCCGATGTCGAACATAGACTACCAACAATTGCAATGAACCATGGCAATATTGAGCAATAAATAATAAAGCCCATTCTGTCCACAACACGTAATTACAAAAGTTTAAATTGTCATTATGTGAGATAAAATACAAGAAATCGACAAAATAGATGACATAAAATTTTACTAAATTTATAACTCATATAAACATACCTTCTAATATTTGCCGTATTTTTTACCACCTCTGCGACCCCAGCCGCCAAGACCACCACCACTGATTCCTCCCCAACGTCCGCCATAAATTCCACCACCATAGCCCATACCGCCGTAACCCATACCGCCGTATCCCATTCCATAACCGCCGCCATAACCAAGACCGGAACCGTATCCCATTCCATAGCCACCACCATATCCTAGACCGCTACCGTATCCCATACCGCCGTAACCCATGCCGCCATAGCCCATTCCATAACCTCCACCATAGCCTCCATAACCTACTCCGCCACCATAACCGCCATAACCCATACCACCTCCCCAGCCACCGCTGTAGAAATGAGCTTGGGCTGAAACAAATAAGCCAGATATATAGACATAGTCGATGATGTGCTTTGGTGTTATTCATCATATAAAATGACTTTTCTCTGCCAAACCTGTATTGAATGCCTGTTGAATGTTTTTGTGTGTTAAGCGAAGAATAGGATGTATTTTGCGCGCCTTTTGATTCAAAAGAAGAATTGCAGGTCAATTCAATAAGGCATAACATTTTCGTGTAATAACGAAAAGGAACGAATAAAATTTTTTATAAATGTTATTCAATTCAACCTTGCCACAAAACGCCGGTTTTGTTGACCTTTCTATACAATTTTCACATTTAAATACAGTTTGTATATTACAAGTATTTAGTCAACTTGATCACGTTTTCGTATCTAACATGTCAAATCACAAGATCGACGGTTACTTACTGTGTTTCCAATATTAAGAGAACATAATCACAGCCGCTGTCACAGAAAAACGCAATTTAAAGACGCTAACTCGAGCTCGCTCGAGTCCCACGTCCTGGCCCGGTGATTATAAACATTGGAGTACGTACTCCATGCTCCAACTCATACTACGTACTCCATTTGGAGTATTTCTTATTAACAAAATCTGCTGTAATTTGTTTATTAGATTCTACTGAATGGAAACATATGAAATGGAGGTTCATTTTCTTAATTAGAGCATTTGCCACAAGTTGGTGTTGGTTTTGATGCAAAAGTCTAAAAAAAACTGTTTTTGAAGTTGGAGTATGGAGTCCGAGTATGAGAATGAGAAATGTTTATAATCACCGGGCCAGCTGACGGTCTAGATAGCGCTGACTCACAAACTGAAATGACTGGTTCGTTGCAAACATGAAACCGAGATACTAAACTGCACTTACCACAAGCCACAAGGAGTGCTAGAACAAGACAGACGATCTGCATTTTGTATTCTGAAAATAGAAAATACGAAATACAGTTTAACAATTTAAAGTTTATTTTCCGGAGTTTAGGCCATTCATTGGTCTATGAATCACATATACAATATACTTTGATTACAAACAGTTACAAACACGTTACAAGCATTATCAGAATATACTCGTATCTCCATAGTATACACATGAGAAATATTCAAAATAATAACGTAAAGTGTAGCCATTTTACATGTATTAACACATGACAACCCAATAAGAATTCGTATACAGTAGTGAGTTACTGGCAAAAGGTAACACACATTCTGAGTATGAATGGATATGGCAAACGGCTTTAACATGGCACAGATTGTTCGATTCGGAAATCTAATAATTCCAATGCCATATGCTATATTTTGTGTATATTCATTTTTTTTAATGCAGTCATTTCAAGAGTGCAAATGCGCATATTTTATCACTACATGTAATTAAATCTAGTTGTGATTCTTATTCATATCATTCCCGATGCACTTCATTGTCCACAAGGCAGAGTATAATGTATTGCACTCTTGGTCCATAAATACACACATTTATTTGGAAAATGGAAAAAATACTTTTTTGCAATGGGGCTACCAAACACACATTAAGCAAAACTGTTCATATACAAATGCACAGATGTAAATACATGAACTAGAATCCGTCGTCGACTTTGAGTCCCCATAATTTTATTGACTAATTTCTTCGTGTTCGACTGTTCGTATTTTACACAAAAACAACTTCCTAATCCATAATTATTGTCTCGTTAAATAGTATAGTTTTAAGTTACATGCATATTAATAGTATACTAGTAATTTAATTTTGGATTATTTTACATTTTTGACAAAGAAGAAATAATATTGACGCTTAAAACTGTCAAAGGGTGGTTGAGCGGCTGAACACGGCTGAAAACTGTCCTCGAAAATTGGTAGTTTTCAATACTGAATAAATACTTTTTTTAATAAATTACTAAAATACCTCAGTATTGGAATAGAATACTTGGAAGAAGCAAATTATTATGTAATTATGATAAAAATACAATTTAACCCCCAAAAATAATGTATGATTTTTATTGACATCTATTGAAACGAAATAGAGAAAACAAAATAAAATTCTTACCGTTGTTTTTGTTGGATAGAAGAGTTGCGAGGAGTTATGGACGTATCAGGTGTAGGCAGCAAGTTTATATAGCTACGTACAACTATATGACCAAATATGACTAAATGTTTACTAGCCGATCAATGGCTATCACTCATATAGTTGTCACTACAAATCACATTAAATATATTGATGCTATTATGGAGGACATATAATGTACGAATCGGGCATTGCACCATGTTTGTGTTCCGAAAACCTGACATTTATTTCCTTTGTGCGGTACTTTAATGGTGGGCATCGAACCTTTTTGTATGTGTGGTTAAAACAGACTTACTGTTATTCTAGGAACGTAATGCTGTCATCAATATTATGAGAGTGCTAGTCAGCAAAAATGTTCCTAAGTAGAGGCATATGAAATTGAAATTTTCATCCGCAAGCCCATCAGGATAGAAAAGACTTGACAACTACTTACCAACAATTTAAGGGTGAATGGTTCGAATAACTGATCATACAGTTTCAACCATTGTCAGTCGTGATATTTTTTTCACTACAAAAGCTGGTTCCATGATTCAAGACCTTCCCTGTCGGATTTTCTCATACCTTTTATGACAAACGTACATGTGCTTTCACGATTGGAGTTCGGAAAGGCCAGGAGTAAGTCACGTTGACCTTGATATTGTAGCATGATGCGGTTGCTAAATGGTGTATCGACAATGCCGGGGTGTGTGAGTTTGGTTGGTTGGCGTACTAAGAGGAAGATGCTCGAACCTATGACTTGCTGTTATCATTTTAGTCTACATGTACTCATGTTCTATATGTACAATGATCGATTGCTGCCTTCCCAGTTCAATTTTCCATTCATGTTTTACAACGCAAGCTTTCGTTCTGTCTTTGGTGGTCTATATTTTGTTTTTGGCTCTGTCTCATGGGTTCCAAAACAAACCCAAGACCAAGCCCCGTTTACAATCGTTACACGTGCAACAAATCGACTTTTTGGACAATTTGCAATGACATGTGCATTGTCTTCTATAAGCAGATGGGGTAAACAAGCTGCACGAACCGTCCTCATTTTGACAATATGCTGGAGAATGGTATAATCATCTCCAGTATTTATCGACATAGTGTCGTAGTTTTCATCAGGGTACTGAATGGATTTTAAAACACGAGGTCATAGTTTAATTTAAAAGCTAACAAGGATGTTGAAATATAGTTCACCCTTTTTCAAAATAGCATTGGTACAACGAGCTAGATCCCAAAATGTATTCCTATGTAAACCAAAGGGTTTCGACACGACTAATATCAACCTCCATTCATGTTGTACAGTGTGTAGTACCCATTGGGTGGTTTAAAATATTAGACGTAGTATTGAGTTGGAAAGTATTACCAAATGTAATTGTATGTACGCGCTGATAACTTTAGGTCTTATTCAAAAATAGTTCTTTTTAAAGTTGCAAATTAAGCATGGGCGCTGTAATATGATACTTTACTGCGTAGGGCCCTCAATGCCATTAGGGAATGTCAATAAACAACATAATATAATTATAGCATTCGTAAGAAGGTATGGTAACCAACAACGACGCATCTAAGTAGAAAATATCAAGCCTCATCGGTATTTTAACATGTCACAACAAAACTAGAACACGTTTGTGACATTAATGATTTAAAGTAATCAATAGGACAAATCGGTGAGTATATCGGACTAACGAGTAGTGACATTTATGTGTCATGTAGCATGCTTGTATATGTGCACCGAATATATTTTGTGAGTGTTTCATTTCAAATATTGCCCTTGATTATACCCCCTCGACGACCTAGTGGTAGAGTGTCGATCTCGGGTCAAGTCGCTCCAAACGGGACTGGTTATCTTCCCTCTTGATCCCCAGTTCTTAAAGTGTGAAAGCCGTGAATATCTGTGTTTGTGTATACATGAATTGTGTGCAAGTTTACACTCCTTAACCGTTGGTGGAAATTCAATGACATCTCACATGAAAAGTTGGTACATCACGCTGTACGTGGTCCACAAAGTAAGTGGCAGAACTACGTCGAAGACTTGTCCAAGAGTGCTAACCGTTATCGGAATTACGAAAATATCATATACAAAACTATAGATATATAGAATACCGCTGTGTCCAGCGACTCACAATTGAATTATGATAAGCTAGACTCCTACATTGAAATATTTTTTTTTTAAATCGTATTTGTTGACTAATCTTGATTATTATTGTTTTTCAGTCACCTCGTTCATAACTACTGCTCAAGTGAGTGACATATCGCTGGCTTAGAATGAGAAGGTCGTAAGAACAATAATCAATATTTTGAGAAAACAAGATAAAGCTGTCCGAAAATTACTCTTTACTAATTATGATAATGCAAAATGTACTAAACTATTGATGAAGAACTACGAATGATTTATTCCAAGTGTTTTTAAACACCAAATCTCACGAATTGGTTACAGCGTTTGTAAAATGTAGTAAAATACATGTTTCAGTTTTTAGGGGTGTCCCCTAAATCTAAGAATATCTTAAAAACTAGCCAAGCAAAACTGTTTGGGAATTTTCTGAATGATTGGCATTAATCTGGTCTTTATGAAAACAACAGGTTTTATTAACCTTCTACAGGGAATTCCAAAAGGTAGCAATAACCTCATGTATAATAGCATTGTCAATTTTACAATTATATAAGTCAATGAGTGTACATTCGCTCATACATAATTCTTGACTCATCGGTCGACATAGACCAAACAACTCCTTACTATGATTAATGTTCATATAAACATGATATATATCAATTATTTATACAAATAATTTGTCTCTAACTTACTGACTTTTATTCCTAATGATTGTCATACGGACAACATATACTTCGATGTCTTTATGACCAAAATGATCTAATGGCGACCTTTTATTGCATATACTCCGCGATCACTTGTTTTTTGTTAGAATACATAGTGTGAACAGCTGGGTGTTGTTGTAGAATAATAATAAATATCCTATCTATATAACATTATGATTTACGCAAAAAAATGTAAGACTTTATTGATACGGATAATGTATTAACGTGCTGCCATGACAGTATTTGGTAACAAAAATGTTATTATATACATAGTATGTAACTTTATATAACACGCGTTAAAGTATTCAATCACAACTAAAAGGATAATGTCCTAAGACAATCAGAATCAGTTTATAAGACGCTGTAAATTGCCAAAAAACATGATTTTTCTGATCAATATCTGGAACAAACTTGAAACACTCATGTATGTAGTGGAAACATACCATGAAAATAATACACAGCCGTTTCGGGTAATTTTGCGCACCTTAACTTTCTATTTCTTACAGACTTTGCTGGGTCGTTTTCCTTCGGTTCTTAATTATTTTTGTAGATGGGTGTTACTTATGTAACGTTTTATTTTCACATCAACGAAATCGGAAAAAATATTTCTACGAAAAAGTAGAAAAGTGTCAACGGCGATTTTCGTTAAATTGACACATAAATTGGATAAAAGCACTTTTGTAAGGGATGATGACTTTTCCTTTTTGTCAACATTTTTTAATGACTTATTCTTTCGATATTGTGATAAATGGGTTGTAAAACAAATCTTTGAAACAAACTATACAAAAAACAATTCCACCTGTGCAGAATTAGCCGAAAAAATTTACGTCATGAAAACCGGCAGTCATCTTGACCTAGATTAGCGAAGGTATGATATGTTTTTAATTGCTTACATTTGTCAATGACGGTTGTTTCTATCCGTGGAAATTAAGACGAAAATGAAAAGCCCTTACTTTGCGCGCTTGAATAGACGTTTTACCATTTGTGATGGTGTGATCATTCAAGCGTAACGGAGGCAAACGGAAATGGGTTCAACATGAACACTATGGGTACACAAATAGACAGTGTAAGTAAAAAGTTCTTTCGAGTTAATAATTTATAAAAAATGAATTTTTAATTCGTTTCCGAAACTTTTGACGCTTATATAATTCTCTAAATGAACGTATCGATACTTCCAATGGATACTCCTAACGCGCTGAAGTCACTATTTTGGTTTTTGGATTTGCCTTAGTTATCAAATAACCAAAGTTTACGATTTTTGTAAGTACATGTATCATCACTTTTTGTTAGTTTTTAATATTTTGCGTAATTCCGTTAAAAAGAACAACAGAGCGCAAAACATCCTTCCTGTGGCAAAAATGCACATTGTCTTTACAGAAATGGAATATCCATGCTCAACCAACACCTTTTAGGGGCTTTTATGGCAGCGGCTGATCTTCAAAAGTAAAACACCACAGTGACACCTTCTACAAAAGTGTTGTTTTTGGTTCATTCTATATTTCCAACAAACCAACCAGTTAGTGTAAATGTCACCTTACACATATGTTTACACATTACAAAAGAAACATTTGATTTATACCACATTTCCATAAACATATTTCATGTTTAACACTGTTCAAATATACCGTAAGTGGGGCACCTCTCGTATATATGTATGCAACTAGAGTGTGGTATATATCAGCATAAGATTGATTAAGCCTTGGAGATAAAAACTCGAGACACCTCATTCCTGACCTTATTTGTCGCCACGAGAGCATGGTCCCTTTTATTTTATACTATTAAAACGTCTTGCAAGACGATATATAGTACTTACCCTTTTTATTTCGCCTTTGGTATGACCCAGCACTGGTAGCGGACGCTCTACCACTAAGCTGTCGAGGAGACAGTTCTCACTAATTTCGACTGAGAGGGTTATTTCATTTTCAAAAACCAAGACTGTTCTTTTCAAAGGAAAACAACTACTCTAACACTTACACCCTGTAGTTACTTCCCTTTGAGTGTATGTGAATTGTGATCAAAACCACAGGTAACTGTATCGTTGAAAAGAAAACCGAAAACAATAATTATACTTTTCTTAAACTTTTGAGTTATGAATCGTCTTGTAGTCTTTCCATACTTGTAGTCTTAACATTTTCAGACGAATTATTTATTTCCGAAAATATTCCCTTAAATGGACCATAAAATCCTAAATTATGTTGACAGGTAGTTGCTAATGCATTGTTATACATGTCGGTAGCAAGCATTTTGCATTATTATGCTCAAAAGAGCTATGATTGATAAAAGAATGTTTTCCTGTCGTCTTTGTTTTTCCGATTTTGGCCATTTCTAACCATTGAGCCATTTTCGGGAAAAACTGTTGGTTTTTGTACAAAATCATTCCCACGTGGTATGTCCATTTTGTTGAACAATTAAAAATTTTGTGTAATTCCTCGCATCAAGGTACTTTCAGTGATGAAGATTAAATAAATAGAGAGGAAGAATTTAGTAAATACAAGTACATGTGGGGAGGTAGGCCTCCTATACAAGGATCCCTATCTATTGGCCATTTTCCTACGGAAACCCCACAATTTTGTTAGTATTGTACATAGTTTGTAAATTTTTGCTTCATACATGTCATTCTGCCATTTGCATGTTTTACATTTTATTCTTATCTTGGTTTTACATTAAATAGGTCATTCATGTTGGTAACACAACATGGATGACCACGTCAACTCATACAATGCATCTGTTTTGTTTTCTCCCCGGTCGGTCGATAATATAGATATGCTTGATTATTCATTCTCTGCTATAAAGGAAATAAGCAAACTAGTTCTATGTTGAACAAACATAAAAGCGCTGACATTACAAAAAATGTGGCGGATTTTTTCATAGAAAGCAAAGATTATCTTTTTATTACACATATTTGGTAAGAATATTTAATTACATTTAATAATATGAAAAAGGTGAATATCCTGAATCTTGGTCTAAAGGTATGATAGTCCCAATATACAAAAAAGGCGATCGAGCCCATCCAGCACATTATCGTGGAATAACTCTTGTTAACATAATGGCTAAAATAATCTCGCTTGCTTTCTGTATTAAACAGGATAAATACTTGGTGTGAAAATGAATTTTTTTAATGATACACAATTTGGTTTGATGAATAATCCCAGTACCACGGATTGTATTTTTATTTTTCAACCTATTATTCAAAACGTCCTTTATAACAAAGACCTAAATTTAGGTAGTTGTTTATAACAAAAAGGTATGAGGAAATCAGACAGGGAAGGTAGCACTTAACCAGCCGAGCACAGAAATCAGAAATACCACAACACAACTACCCACACATAAGCTAAAGAAACAATCAACATACCAGTTTACAGCTTTATTGGTATAATCGGCATTGTGAAATGCCTTTGACCATGTTCCAGTCGAAAAAATGCAGGATGACCCAATTTCACAAAGAAATGATGAAATAGCGGTTATTGTAGAAGACCGAATGAAACGCAGCCATAAACCCGACCAAGTTCCCCAATGACCCGCTGGACGGCGACACAACCACACAAACCCATGCCAAAATGAGTGGTCACAATATGTAGAACTAAATATGATTTTGTTGCAAACCCGTTCAGAAGAACAAAGTATTTCTTTTTTCAATAATGTATTAAATGAAATGCACACGTACCAATTTTAATGGTGAACAATCATGGTATAGTACAGACGTCCGTTGCCTTAGCAAAGTGATACGTAGCACTTTACACGGGTGGTAACCAATACCTTCTATTTTAAATGAACGAGAGGTAACTGAATGAAGACGCTCGGTAGCGCTTTACTTAGGCATCAGACACCAGACATCAGACATGTACAAAATTAGCTATACTAGTAATATAATAACACTTCACTTAAATATTCAATAAAAGTGATTATGCACAAGGCCAATCTCATTTGCACAAGGTTAACAAAATAACATTTATAGTTATCATCGACGGACAATAGTTTGAGGTCATACTAGATTACAGATTTTCCGATTTGTTTTCATACAATATGTATGTTACACTGATACTATCATTCTTTAATGAAATATATATTATAAGCAATTGTCTCTCAAAGATCTAGAGTTCCATAGTGCTTTGGAATTGGCCATAGTTTCTCACTTTTTACACACCGATTTGTAGCTGGGAAATAAAATCGTCAAATAAAACCATTAGCCATTGCTGATAGGTCAAAACATGTTGTAAATCATTAGTTTATTGACTTCAAACATGAAAGACATGTTTGAAGTCAACCTATCCATTGATACAAATTTTGTAACAAATATAACTATACCTGCCAAGTTAGTTAATAGATGAAGCAAAACATAACATAAACACAAGATGCATTTAAATGTGATTTAAAAAGATATTAGATGTATAAACAAGGAATGTATTAGTTCTAGTGGTTATAAATATGACACGGAATATCATTAAATTAACCAAATGTACTTATGTGCAAGGTGGGTGAACTTGGAAACCAGAAATTTATCAATGAAAAGAGGAGTTACTCCACATTAATAAGAGTACTTGGCAGGTATGAATATAACTAAGCAAATTATAAAGCTCTTATGAAGCCGAAAAATCCAAACATTCTATCTATCATATCAGAGGACAACATTAAAACCAAGTTCATCAGTAAGTCCAGAATACGGTCCTCTTTCGGTCCAGTCCATTGTTCAACCTCTTCATCTGTGGTCTGTACACGTTGTTGTTGATATCTTGTTGCAGTAAAGTAGCGCAGCTGCTTAGCTGAAAATGATATAACCGAACAATAAGAAAACGACGCCATTTATTAGAAAGATGGTAAAATTGTCATAAAAAACATTTGTTTCCATTACTAGTATTCAGGCCATCTTTTGAACCCTAGGATTGATCATTGTGTTAAAATCCTTCAAACACTTCTGCGCTGTATTTAATGCCTTAGCTTCAAACTAACTACGGCATTGAATGGTCAACAAGTCTTACTAGCCTGGATTACCTGTCCTTTACATCGTAGTGATAGAGCCAGGCACTAACGGCGCATGAATTCACCCATTGCGAAATAAACTTCACATACGTTGAGGGTAAAAAATGAGCATGGAATAACGTATTATTATATTAACGCAATACAAAACTATTTATAACGAGACTAGCTATTCTATGCCGAAAATAACAATTTCGTCTGAATTATTGGAGAGGGGAGATGGATATGTTGCTACCCCTGTACAGACCTTGTGGTGGTCTTTCAAAATTTGCATGACGAAAGTCGTCTATTGGTAGGAATGAAACTTGAACAAAGATTTCTCAATGTTAAGTTCAAAATATGTACTTGTACGCTAGCAAAAATGGTGAACCAAACTTTGTACATACAGCATTAATAATTGCTAATTTTATCGAGCGTAATTTTATCAAGCGTCGAGAAATTAAAAATGATCCAAAAATAGCATTTTCGCCCCAATAATTTGATTAAATACTTGTGGTCAATTCGATAAGGTCTTGTCAATATAGTCAAAATTAGGTAACTATATCACGTACAGGACTGATAGACACAGTGCAGTAAAAACCTAGACTCCGTACATTATTTTTTTAATGCTAGACTCCGTACACCATGCGATGATATTTTTTTTATCAACTACAGGGTTGTCAGTGCATGTTCATTGACAAGGTTTCAACAAAGGTAAAGAACATGTTGGGTAAAAGTTCAAATCATAACAGTGTTTATGCATACTTTAGCTGTAATATAAGGAAAATGTAAGCTTTTCTGCTAGAGCAAATGACCACATTGGACTAGGTCCACCAGAATGCTATAAAGCAGTATAATGTTGCCTCGACTGAAAAAGGCTCATTGTCCAACATTTTAACGTTCACGTACAAGTCTGTAAAGCGGAAACTTACTCGGACTATTGCTGCCTCCGCCCCAGTTACCAAATGAAGTAAAAACGAAGCCTAGTTGCAACAGCAACAACAACATCAGCACCAGTGACCATGACGTCGACATTAGCACCTGAAACCATAATACAGGTGAAGTTAGACATATTGTATGTAGTTTATATACTTACGAGAGGTGATCAATATATTCGAGGACTTTATATCTAGCAATTTCATATTGGCAGCAAGGCTAAAAGCCAATTAACGCCATTCGGGTAACGGATATCTCCGACCGAATGCACAAATAAAATTATATAATTCATACAAGGGGCACGAGATGTTGGACGTCTCGCAAAGTCATTCCAAGCGTCATCGTTAGAGCAGCACATGGCCACTGTCCGGACTGATATCCGGCCCAATGTTTTCCTTTTAATACTGACATAAATCATTAAAAGCCAACTCTGGAATGTGAGGTGAAATAAAAAGACCATCGATGCGTTACTGAAAAAAAATCGGAAAAGGGCGGTTGGCTTTACTAGATAGGATTATTTCAATGAAGAAAAAAGCACGATCTAGCAAGTTAAAGGTGTGAGAAACAGTGCATTTTAGGTGGTATTATTGCAGGTTTCCAATGTGCTCGTACACGAGTGAGATGTTGTTGGTGATATCATATCTCATAATATAGAACATAAAAATTCATTCAAATTCAAAGTATGTCATCGTGATTGTCTTGTGTGCCTGCAGTTTGATTGCAAGAATTGTATCCCTCTGTACATTGGCCCCGCGTGGTATATGTTTTGTTCGTTTGCAATAGGGGAGCACGTGACCACCTTTCGATATCTGATTGGCTAATTCCTAGACGGACTTTCGTACATGAAGTCTCGAGAAGCTTTTTGAACGAAATATCGTAACCCTTCATGTTTAGGATGTGTTCGTAAAAGTCTTACCCGACCAGTGATGGAAACATGTTCTATTTGTTAACACGAAGCAGATGATACCGTCCTAACATTCACGTGAATGAACAACAAAAAGACAATCGGAAACTTCACGAAATGTGTTACATTCTGATCACCTTGGCGAAAGTATATCAACAGAAAACAACTGAAATGACTTGAAATAAGTAACTTTTACGTTGGACACTTTAATGTGCCATATTTCCTCCTTCGTCATCCTTACCTCTTCTAGGCTTCATTAGTAATTTGATAAGAGTGTGTTTGTCTTGATAGCTCACATTGGTATTAAAACTTCTCTTCAGCTTAAGATACATGTACTAGTAGTCTCATGGATGAATAATTAAAAGCAGACACTGTTAAATCATTCAAAATGTTACAGAAGTCAGGCGCGTAGCTAGCCATCTTGGCATGTTGATTCAGGATTGGGCTAGGGGGTCGGGGGCATGCTCCCCCTGAAATTGTTTTACAATTTCAAAGGTGTAATCTGGTGCGTTTTAGGCATTCTCGTGGTGCTTTACTTAGTTGTCAAAATGTCAATTTTATTAAATAAAGCTTTACTGCTCGAGGGCCATTTTGATATTTTACATAATATTCAGATATGCTCAAAGACGTCTATTTTGCCGCCAATTTTAGGCCAGTGAGCTGCATGATTACATTGTAAACCAATGTCCATAAGTTTGTAGCTACTACTACATGTACTAGTATCCAAAATTGCCAGCCCAGACATGCATTCGGTTGTTATAGTAGATCGTATATAGAATTCCTTTGACCTTCTCATAGTACTAACACTCACAACAACATAGCGTTAGGAACAGTGTCCATTTCTAGTATTCCGCGATGGAGTCGGTGGGGAAAACGTCACAGTGTTGTTGGTGGTGAGCTTCTTTGGGCTCTGAATACTGCACTTTCTGCAATATAGTCATATAGTTGCAAACGTCATACAACTCTCCCCACACGGCTGCGACCCCAATACGTGGGGAACGATGCTTTGAGAATCTAGCAGCTTCAACTCGATTGTTTGCTTCTGTGAACGTTTATTCAGTGGTCTAGCATTCTGGAGCATGAATCCAACAGAAACCATGCAAATAGACAGTAAAGTCGAACTCTAGGACACTACAACCAATGGAATAGAATTCATGGGATATATGTTGGTGAATGACGCTTTTAAAGTGTAGAGTAAGTCTGCAAGACCAGCCCATTATCTGTATCACATACAATCTGCAGTCAGAATCAGAAATCAGTTCGTGGTTACTAATTGCATTATTACTTTTTGCAACAGCATTGTTTCGCATCTGTTCCCGAAATTCGTTTTGCACATTACCGAGTTTCTGTGGTACACATTGTGTTTGAATGTTAAGTTCTAACGAGTTCTAACAAATTATGGGCTTTGCTGTCAGAGAACATGGTTTGTGAAACTACATGTAGTTGCTAATCTGAGCTTATACATGGCACCTTGAATATTATTGGTTCCATTGTAACCCTGGTCATGGATTTAAGAAGTTTCTAGCTAAGCATAGTATTGCATTGAGCTTCATCAGTAGTTGACTCTACTTGGTAACAGCGAAGTTACGCGGCAATACTGTGACGAGTTTTTTAACATCAAAGAAAGTGCATGTAAGTGTCACCAGCACAGCTTATAATTATAAGGAACCCTAAAACTATCGGTAAATAACCTGTTCGATTTCTGAGGATATTACAATACGAATGCAATGGAAATTTAGAATACATGAACGAGTAATAAGTGACTAAAGTGAATTGTGTATGGACTTTGCCAGAAAAAGTTTTTTGTTAGAGTCATGTGTATAGGTAGCTACGCGCCTGGAAGTATGCTACTCTGCGATCATTTCGCAATTTTAACTCCATGGTCGATAATTTCAAAATTGAATTTTCGTCAATACAGTGTAACCTTCCAGAGCAGTCATTCATTGAGCAGCTCCCTCTCTAAAGCAACATAACCAGAGTGTTACAGACGTGGCCATTAACTATACACTTCACCCTCACAAAGCAACGCATCTGATAATACAACTTTGTGTTTCCCCAGTGAGATACTGTAGCATCTAATGTATGTTGATTGTTTATTTCGTAGTGATGCATATGTACACACATGAATGGCTAGAGATATTCGGAGCACAGGTCAGTCAATCCGACAGTATATGTGTGTTTGCTGTCAATTACAAATTAATTAACTACAATATGACAATAGCTTGGCTTGCATTAATTAAACTAAATCATGTCATTATCTGGACACTTCGACCATGATCATGTTATATAGGTCATAAACATTTGCAAAGTCATAATTAGGTTTGTCAAACATAGTGTTGTTGGTTAGTGGGGTGGTGGTAAGAAGAGCATGCTGACAAAGCAGAAATCAAAAGTCCACTAAACGGGATTTAAAAAAGCACTTAATACTGTAAGCGAGCACAAGTTGCAGAACATTAACGATCTGCATGATAATAAGTTTAATTACATATCGTTAAATATTGATGTCTAAAATGTGCTTCCATTGTATTATGCCTCACTCAGAGCATGTCGGTCGGTAGATATGTGTGTCCATCGGTAGAGCCATAAGGTTGAAATGAATCAACGGTGCTTGGTCTGACTTTTATTTTGTGGGAGCGAGTACCAAATTGCATTAAACATGTACAAATGCAAGTCGTTAACGCGATACTGTAATGTCTAATGTGTCAATTACTTGACTTTCCATAAAGTTTGAATTCAATTTCGTTTGCAAATGTAATGGTCATCAAAGAGACATGTGCCCATTCGGTAAATACTGTAGTGCACAGATAACCCACAGGCCTCACAAAAACCACCCACGCAAGAGTCAGACATTATAGAATGAACCATCCCCCCAAAGTGGATGCTTCAAGCTTGCTTATATATACACACGCCGCAATCAATGACACATTGCGGACCATAATAAAGTGAAGTAATTGTAACTACCATCAAGTGGCCCATGCGACAGAGCCATAACCAAATATGGACGAACAAAGGAAGGACAAAAAACGCCTGCTTATAACAAAACGCAACCCATGTACGCCCTATATTAAAAAAATGGAAATTTACAACGGGTACTAAGTAAGTGTCATGTTTCACAAAGGTAAGCACCTTCATTATTCATCTATTGGAGAAACACTTTGACAATCACAAACCTGCCACGTGTGTGGATGATAGCATGACGTTACAGAGCAATGTCCCATTAAACCCGACTTTCGGAAATTCAGAAAATGTTTTTTAACTTTCAGTTTCTTCATTTTTTTTGCCAGACATTATCCCAATCGTAACTAATCAAGTATATCTATAATGAACCTGTAAGCCACATATTTTACGCTTGTTAAGCTGCAGTCCCACTGAGCATTTTTGTCTCGGCGATGAACTTCCGTTTTAATAAATGAGCATCGGAAGGCAGTGGGAAAAGGGCAATCGTGGTCTATGGATAGTCTCGGGTAGTCATTCGAATATTTGTGAAATCCTAGTTCCCGATGCCTCCTGAAGCTCATTTATTATCATCGGGAGAACACACAGTTATATTTTTAAGGGTTTTGAATGTAAATACATCAACTCCCGACTGTGTCTGTATCTACAAAATTCCATTTGAAAGTGAATCTTAATTTAAAAGCAACAATTTGAATAAACAAAAGTCAGTACATCATACCCAATGGCGAATCCCACCAACATTGTGAGGTGAGGTTTCAAAATCGAATTTTATATCAAAACAATATGGATTCCTGTATCAAATGATTTATTTTTTAATGTTTCATTACAAAATGTTTTGGCGTGTGCCTAAGTAAAAAAAAAGAAGTCAAACCTGCGCTCGGATGTCGATCCGTCAAAATCCTATTTAACACTGATTTATTTCGTCTATACTGATTTTACTGGTAACTGATGTAACGCCACAACTAAATGTGCGATAGTTTACACGATATTAAAATTAATTATTGACCTTGGCTTCAAAACTTCGCCAACGGCGCGGAAGGACTAAGTCTATGTTATCCTACATAGGTATGCTAACGTACATGTTTATATTACAAATTTAGAAATGCTGAATATTAATGTGAGTGTAACCTCATCGAAATGTTCCTTTAAAATAGGCAAAATTTAGGTCAACATGTGTTATGCTACGGTCACAATGCTCGTACGATGTTCGTACGGATTTACCAACTCGTACCAACTCGTACCAACTCGTACGAGTCTGAAATATTTTAATCCTACCGGTATTTGTACGTTCTTAGCATCTGGTCACAGGTCGTACGGATCTCGTACGAGTTGTACAGAATGTATAGTTTTCACCAGATCACCGAGTCCTCTACGAGTTGTGAAAATCCGATGACCGTACGAGTCTCGATATCCGTACGGACTCCGTACGGACGTCGTGCGAGTTCAGGAAAAATCAACTCGTACGGAGCTCGTAGGGCAAATGTGACTAGGGTATTAAAGGTAATATGTTGCTTATATTAATAATACCTGGGCCACTAATGCAAACGCTATGGTATGTTCAGACTTAGATAAATCGATGGCTTAGAATTAGAAGGTCGTAAGGCGCTTCTTATGAGCCCATTTTCATAAAAATCTGAACTTGTTTTGTTGACCAAAATGAAGTTGTAAAAGTTTGTTTTACCATAAGTAAAGAGTAAATGTCCGACAGTTTTTCCGTGTTTTCTCAAAATATCTATTTGGTAGTTACGACCTTCTAATTCTAAGCCATCGAAATAAACTATTAGAACTTAACATTTAGGACGAACATTTTAACATCCTGTAAATTTTTGAGCATTTGCGTACTTGGATCTCTGTAGAGCAAGTTCAAACAATCCTTGGGGGTATAACAGTAGCGTCGTCGAGGCATGGTATGTAAATGTTTTGGCCATGTTTTTCTCTACACACCAGTTGAAGCCAAATCAGACCAAGTACATGCGTATGGTATTTGTACATGGACTATTATGGTCAAAGTCGCATTGTCGTATCGCTATTTGATATTACATTTCATGGTACAAGTCACTCAGAGAATGTAACAAAACAACGAAGAATCACATTGAAGAAAAACGAGAATAGATGTCACTATATGTATTGGCATCAAAAACTTTTGATGTATCAAACGTTTATTAATTAAGTGGTCATAAGTGTGATCACAGACCGGGCCGGCGATCTTAAATATATATAGTTTATACTTATATACCAAGAAGTACTAAAAGGGGAAAACAGCCTGATAAGAGGCTAACAAGTTCCCCAGAAGACAAAAGGTAGGTATATGTGTACAAATGTATACCTAGGTGATGCATGCTTCTGTACTTTAATCCATAGAGTTTGTATAGTAAATATCCCTGTTTAGCTCCCTGACATCAACATTCACTTACCATTATAGGCCTGTGTATTTATGCAGGTCATAGTTTGGAATTGCGCAAGTCTATTCTAATAAGGACTAGTAATGGTTTATGTGTTTTAATTAAAAAGTATAACAATATAATACATGACATGGTCTGGTGTTGAATATCGGTTTATGAGCTTGTCCGAATGTCGGTGAATGAGCTTGTCCGAATGTCGGTGTATGAGCTTGTCCGAATGTCGGTGTGTAAGCATAACATTCCCTCAGATTGCCTGGAGATGCTAGTTACCTGAAACGAACAAACAAATGTATCGGTTAATCTTTTTAGATGATGTAGTACATAACAAGTAACTGCGCCATTTTTGAACAGAGTTCTTAAACAATCCTGTTCTTGGTTAGTGTAATTCCAAAAGCAAACGGGATCTTGATGCTAAAAATAGATAAAAGTGGCCATTCAAGTGGATGACTTCGCGCTATATCGCCTTGCAGTACTAGTTTATCAATGGTACAATTACTTGTATGCCTGTACAGTTATGTTTATTTTATTTCAGTAAGTATATAGCAATGACGGATATTTTGAATGGAATATGTTCTTCTCATGAAAAAGGAGTGTATTACATGAACATAAAACTTGGTGACGATTGACTTCCCGAACAGTTTGCCTCAAAAATGATAGAATATTCTAAAAATCTCTAACATGTTGTTGGTCGTGTACATATAAGATCGAAACATCAGTGGTTAGTGCGCTGAATGTGTAACCCGGCTCGCGGCAGTTCATACCCTCTCACGAAAATTGAAAAAAAGATTCCTTGTATATGATTTACTCTTCAGTATTGGTGTAGGCTAAAGTTCAAGGTGAATCGGCCATCATGTACAAATGTATAAAAATAAATCGTTGAGAAACGGTGTTTAAATCCAAAAGGTCAAAAGGCACAGGTATCGTGATTACAACATACATGTACTGTCGTGTCAATTGGCTGTTTGGCTTTTAAGTTGCTTAAAGTTCATGGCCTGAACTCTAGTTATTACTTCTTTCAAATAGACGACTTCTCGCGACTATTAGGTCAAAACTGTTTTCAACAAAGTACATGTAGAAATTGTTGTTATAACTTCGAACGTTTGACCTATGGGAGGAACATGTGAATATATACATACATTGCAAGGTTATATAGCGTACACGGCTCATCAGTCATCCGGACATGACAGGTTGAATACCGTATTGACAGGTCGATAGGCAATAACTGGCTTTATTGAATGACGGTCAATGGGAGATACATGTTTAATTATGTGTCTTTTTTGTGTCTTTTTTTAGTTCCATCATCATTTTTGGTCAAACAATTCAATTAGTGACATCGTTAATTAATACACAGTAGGTACGTGTATTTTACTTTCCTGCAATACAACCATGAAGACTTAAAACTATAATTACAAAATAAATTATAGACTATTGCATATGCAAATGTATCTACCTGGAACAAACGGAAGTAGCCGGGCTTTTACGACTGCTATACCGTTTTGTACGTTTTACAGAACTGATATTGAGTTACTTCGATGACTTTTTAGAACATTTTTCGGATTTCTCATCAACTTAGTAGGGAGAGTCAATTTCGGTGTGAATGCAGCGGTATTTGAAACTTCTCGGCAATTTCAAGAAGAAAAGTTTACGATGCATTCCGAATGAGGTAGCAGGGTTGATTTTTTTTACTTTTGGTCTTGTGCGATGTACACTCACCTTAAAACTGCTTATCCTAGCAGAAGGCTAGCAAGTCCGAGACCACCAGCAGCACGACCAAATGGACTACCGGAACCTAAGAGTGCTGCTGAGCCCAGGAACGCGAGACCCCTTCCTTGGCCCCAACGTGGACCAAATCCACCACCTCCAAATCCACCACCTCCAAATCCTCGTCTAAATCCGCCATAAAATGGTCGATATCCACCATAGCGAACTGAAACATGAGATAAGTTAATTTTACCGGAGATGAACGGAGAGTTACGATATTAAACGTTGCGACATGATAAGATCGTCAATGATCGTCAACGATCGGTAAAGTTCGGATAAAAAAATTGCGGGAAGTTTGTCTTCATTAAGTAATAATTGTACTTTTAATTGTATACATTGGGTTTAATACTTTACCCCGTTCTTGGACTCGATTATTGAGTCTTTGTACGTGGTGGTGTATTAAACTTTTTTATGGTTTCAATGTCGTTTTAGATGATTTTCTGTCATTTTAAGATGCTTCGGAGAAAAGTCTACCGTTAGATACAGTCCCACGTACCACCTTAACCATATATCGAAAGTGTTAAGAACAAGAATCCGGAGATTTGTGAGTGATGCATGCTATAGATCGGACCATGAGAAAATCGGACCATGAGATAATCGGACCATGAGATAATCGGACCATGAGATAATTGGACCATGATGGGATCAGATAATGAGAGAATCGAACCACGAGAGAATCGGATTTACTTACAGTACTGAGCGTTCGTTGTTACAACCGACAGCAAGACTATAGCAAGTAGAAGTACGGCGCCCGATTTCATGGTGACAATTCTGAAAGAAGTAAAGCATGCTTATCATTTCCCATCTGTGACCATGAGATGCAACAGACACCGTGGAAGTCGTTGGTTTGTTCCTATCGTGTAAAATCGACTATTTCCGATAAAAATATAATATTCGATATCATAATAAATTTGTCAATGCATAAATGACTAATTTATCATAATACGAGGAAAATATCAATGGAGAAAACTTTCCGACCACCCCCACCCCGTCCTAAAGAATCCTTAGGCCTAACATTGAGTAAGGTAATAATAAAATTAAAATGTGCCCGTGTGGGTAAAATTTAGAAAACTTTTACCCCGTTAAAATGTTATTCATACTGCGTCACTATAAGCATGCTTTTATAAGCATTTATTGAAGTAACATGGATTTTGAGAAAGGTATGTATATTTTGGCGCCATAAAACAAATGTTCGAATTAAGTCGAATACAATTACGTTTGTTCTTGATTTTTGATAAATGGATAAAACAATTATCACGTAACAGTTATTACAAAGAAAGTACAAAGTAAATTCATTTTAAGTGGATTCGTTTGGTAGATCTACATATACAGGTCATACAAAGTTCTTTTTTATTCACGTATTCAGTATTGTTCGATTTTTTACTCACTTCTGATGCATCTTTTAGTATACCTCGAAATTGTTACAGAACGGGCACATTGAGTTCTTAATTTGCAATGACGTTCGATTTGACAGTTCATTTTTCAAATGTTTATTTCATAAAACAAACCACGAAGCCTGAATGGAAAATGGTTGTAGTTTTTCGCTATCATAGACATTGCACTGAAATGCGCATAGATAACGTTCTCATCAAATTTTGATAAGAGCATTTTTGCATTTCAGAACACTGTTTAAAATAAAATATTAGAAAATAGAAAAGGAATAAAAATCGAAATCCAATTTTATACAATGTAAGCCAATGATAAAATGTATAAGAAATAAAATCAATACCACATTTTAAATTATTCAAAACGTACATACCTTGGTTGAGAAGGAGTGCTAGTTCAGATGAAATGTTGTGTTTTGAATACGTTCTGATGAGTCGTCGGTTTTATAAGTAAGACCTTGTCATAATTATAATAATTAATGACTCAGGGTTTACAACATACAATGATTGTTTGACCAACATGTTTGTCCAACCATTGGTCAATATAATTGTCTTACATGGTTTGGACAATGGTTAGATATGTTGATTAGTCACCATAAAACATGTGCGGTAATTCGATTTCTACGTACGGGACGTATTTTTAATGTCGGGTCAAACCATATTGTTTATGTATCCATTTCACAGAAAAACACGACCCCGCACGGACGAACTCGCGTTTTAACACCTTTATGGACGTTTATTTCGTTCTATGAACTTTTGTCTGTACTAATTATTGTTAAATAACACAAAAATGTGAACCAAAGCTAATGTGTGGTCGACAATACAACATTAATGTTTCGTTGCACAAAAAGCAAAACGATCTCGTCGATTATTGCCTATTTAACTTTTTATGCGTCGAACTGTTAAGTCGACTTGATCGGTTTTACTGAATTAATAATAAATGTATCACTTAATTATACTCCGTCATGTCCACTGACTCTATTCATAAAGTGTACATTATTTCTGTAAATGTACACTTTTGTGAGACATTTTCTCAGAAAATGATTGGTCAATTTAAGCTTCAAACTATTTCAGATTTGCATAACCACATACACAGTTAAATAAATGTCACTGCTGATTGCCTGAAGACTAAAAATTGTAAAAACACCCAATGAGGGATTAACATGACTGTGCTACTGTAAACTAATCAAATTTGCAGCATTACATTTTAATTAGTGTCTCGTGTGAAACTTAATATAAAAACAAAGAAATGAAGCGTTAATTTTTTATATTATATTTTTTAGTCTTGGCTGAACTAAATACTAAAACAAAATAATCACAATTTATCTACACCCCAACAGTAATAGGGTAATGGCTAATCCTTTAATATTGCTGTCCACAAAGTTCAGAGCAAAATCCATCAAAATTGAATGATTTTACGTTATTGGTTATCAGGAGGAATACAGCAAACTATAAACAATGTATAAAAAAATAATATACATTGTGCAACCGACAAGAATCCCGAATTATTATTATACAATGATCGAAAGCAGTTATAACTTTCTACTTGTTTTCATGAGCACAAGTGATGCCACTTAGAGTCACTCGAATACAACATTATATTGTAGTTAGTAATCATCAAATTATGTAGCCTATGAAAATGAATGTTTCAATTAGAACATGTGTCAATTCATTACGGCGCTTTTATAATACAAACATTTTTTAACATCTATAAAATAAAACACACTGTCTTAACATCAACTGAGCAGTTTAAGATATATATAAGAATCGGCTAACATGATCCTGTTTGAAAATAAACATTAATTTTATAAATATTTCAATGACAATGACAGTCGTCTATTTTTTTAAAAAAAGAAGACAAATAATTTGCTATATATAGATCTACAACAAGCACTCGGGCGTAAATGTACTTTTAACTTTAGAGTAATCCAGGTTTTAGGGGTGTATTTACTAATAAATCATGCATTAAGAATTCACATATCAAGTAGAGCGCATAGCGCAGTCGGCTAAGCTATTGTGAATACGTGAACTTCCAAACTGAACGAATGAGTTCGAATCCCATTCCACTATGTATTTTTTACATTTTGCTCGGCAAACATTTTTCGTGCTTGTCTATTTACAAAGAGATGCATAATTATAAAAGTTTCAGTGCATAAAAGCACATAAAATATGTCATAGCTGGTACATATATATAGCGAAGACGCGAAAGATCTCATCGAGAACATACATAGGATTTGTATGGATGAGAAGAAAATAGGACTGACGTTTTCGCTTGTCAGTGTGTGAGAGGGGGGTGTCAGACTGACAAGAGCTAACATATAGACTGCATATAAGTGGTAACTTGTAATTCAATTGATACTTACACTGATTCTGACATATTGTATAATTGATATAATGAATATTTGAAAAAAAGAATAACGCAAACTATGAATAGAAAAATATAATGATATGTTATCATAATCAGGTAATACAATTGATGCATATAGCATTAATGTAAGCATAAGTTTATTTAATAAAAAAAAACTGTTCGTTAGTGGGTCTGAACTCACACTGGAAAGAACAAAATAGACGATTGGTAGCGATGTGCTATGACCGCTGCACCACACAGACAACTGACAACATACACCCTTAGCTGATTCTGACGTTTCTACAGAAAATTCTTAAAATGGTGATTGCAGCGAAGCCAATGACGCAATAAATACAATATCCAGACTAAATTAATGTAAAGGAAACAAAGCGTGTTTTATTAGTTATAAAATTAGTTGTAAAATTAATTAAATATTAAGAATTAAAATATAAACGTAAAACGATAAAAAAATATTGATATAGAAATTTAATTATTGTAAATGAGTATAGCAGAGGCCTCGAACCCACAGTCTATATAAAAGTATATTTCTGACAAGAGAACAGTTTATCCACTAAGCCACGTTGCCAAGTACAAGGAAAGTGAGATTTTCTCAAATCTATCCGTATTTTTTCATAAAATAACGGTAAATATCGTTTCAACCTTGGTATATGGACTGGTCCAGGGGTCATATTTCGAAGGTCGTTGTAGATCTACACTTAAACGAATTTCTAATTGGCCACCCTAAAAAATATTATATTATCTGATAAATTATATCAATAAATCTTAGGATGTATTATTTGTTTATTCCACGCACTTACTTATCTATTTCTGGAAAGAAATGGCGTATTCATATACAAAATCATCCATGCGTAACGGTTGGTGCGAAATTGCTTTTTTGCACGTTGGCCTCGTGCGCAGCTTGGAATAGTATCGTATTTGGTATGAATTTGTTCCCTGTAGATCGACTTTTCTTTAAACACTATAATTTGTGAAAATGAGCCATGTGGAACGCGCTCATGACGTCAGATGCATGCCTACATTGAACGAATTTCTGATTTGCCACGTGTTTTTTATAAATTAGTTTTAAAAAATGCTTTTAGAAATATATAAATAATCGAAACCCCGATACTGTCCAATTGTATTGATAGAAAATATGTTTCTTGCAGTAATTTGAGCTAAACCCCACGTTATTATAAATATCGCTTTTTACAAAAAGACGTTTTGACGTAGATGTCTGGATTTTGGTGCTGGTACTGGTCATTCTAACGGCCTCAGCGCGCCCCGTTTTACTTATTCTTGCCAGTGTTAACACCTTTCATTAAGTCAATCGACAGAGAATACATTTTGGCTGATTTTAAAAATCAAACATGTCGGGCACGTGAACCACGTGCACGTAAGCCATTTTGCACTAACTGTTCCGCATGGATGATTTCCTACATGCATGCGTAATTTATTTCTTGAAATCGATAGATAAGTGCATGGAATGAAAGTAACCACAATTTTAGAAATATTGACTGAATATATCGCATAATATAATGTTTCATTGAGTGGCCAATTAGAAATTCGTTTAAGTGTATACCTTTGTGCATCAAGCCTTAATCCATGAATGTGGAAAATAATTGCTTGTGTAATCTTAGCTTTTATATGTTGTATTAATAGTTTCTTGATTTTTACTCAATCTATATGACAGTTAATCCCTCAGATGTGTTAGGCCAAGGTTATTATGTTACATAGAGTTAATTTTCTAAAATTCAATATGTGTTCTGCTCATGCATTGATTGTGCTAATAATAGTCTCTCTGGAGATCATTTACTTTTTGCCGGAGTATAAGTAAGATAAAGTACAATTTTTTTATCAAAAGTGTCCTTTTACAACCGTTTTAGGATAGTTATGTAAGGACGAACAACAAATTATCCTCGGCTTCGCCTCGGACAATTTCTTGTTAGTCCTTACAAAACTATCCTATAACGGTTGTAAGAGGACACTTTTGATAAAAAACTAGTACTGTATCTGTTACGTAATTGCTTGTCCTTCCATAACAGTTGGTACTTGATAGTTACTCATCACGTGGAAATATTATCGTAACCAATCACACGTTGTAAGTCCCATCCCTGCTCTGTCACATGCAAATTGAATGCATTATGTCGAGTGTCCAAGTGTCCGTGGGAGTTTGCGCGAAAAAGCGGGGTCTTGTCGCAAATGGTCTAACCAGAATATTGTGTGACGGTCCTTGTATAAATTCATTGCAAAACATAACCTGTCCAACTTAATGAGCTTGACGAACTGCATTTCTCAATATCACATTTCACTGGCATACGCTGTGCAAATGCAGACAATATTGCACAATAGTCGTTATGTGCCACTTGCTTGAATAAGACTAATTTTATTAGAACATTCGGTCGAAGATATCATTGTACGAACGATGTTTATTTACTTTTAAGGCTTGCTGAAGAAACAAATGATCCAGATTGAAAGTTCTCGACATATGCACCACCCTCGTACACTGCATTTAACTAGTCATTAATTTCTGAATATGAGGTTGGTTTCTTTTGCCAAGTTGGTTTCTTAAATTTGCCAAGTTGAAGTCCAAAATTAAATAAGACCCGAAAGTTTGTTCTCGATCTCGTCTCATAGTTAAACTGGTGTTGTGTTTGGGTAAAATGGCAAATCCAGCGTTGAATTGCAGTCATTGCACTCTTTTCTGTGGTAACTTATAAACATATAATACTTATACTGGTGCTAAACGTAAGTTGTATTTCATACTGACAATGTGATAGCTGCATTGTCCAATACAAACATCGTAAAGCAGTAGCGTTGTACTCTAGTTCGCATTTGGCAAGAACACAATACATCCAGTCACATGTACTTACTGTTCAAACTGTTGTTGTTTATAGACGAGAAACGTCTGGGGGCACTTTGTGGTAGTAGTGTCTTGTACAATCGTTCCTTACAACTTGATATCCATTCCAGGTAACATATAATATTCCCAAAGTGTATGAGAGACAAAGCTTCCAGTCAACTCTACCTTTTATATGCCGAGCATTTAGCAATGGAGTTACTGGTGCTATTATGGAGGTCTGGGATGAAACCTGGGACATTACACACATTATGTTCATAGTTCAGAATGAGATGAACACAAGTAAGTGAAACACTATCTACAATCTGATCAAACGGACAAGAATTACAAACAAACAGACGAGCATGTCCCCCAAAGATGTAGAAGACACAACCAGGACTCCAGGAGCGATCTGCAACGTGGCCCACAGGCACAACTCTGTAAGAGAAGCTCTTTGGGGATGCTGGTGGTCTGAGGAAAACCACAAAGTTCATTGCAGACACTAGGGTAATAGTGTAGGTCGAACGACTGAGATGAGGCGAGAGAAAACACAACAAAGATCATACATGTTTCATTCTCTCTTCGTTTTATCTTCATATCTACATACAATGTACACATACAGAAATATTGAAATAAAATCTACAATACTATAATACAAGACAAATAAATTAACAATTAAATATCATCCTGATAAAATTTCAAGATAGTAAGAGTACACATGTGCTTCTAGAAACATACAATTAGTATTGAAAAGCATAAATCATATTTGAATAACCGGATTTTTTTTACTTGTTAATTGATATATAAACATGTATAGTTACATTCTGTGTACATAGTGGGAATGTTGTTATGTTATTGTGTTCACATTGTTAAGTGTAGTTTATACATGCTCTTCTTATGTTGATTTATCTGCCGCCTTAAACAATACGCGACATTCAAAATAATGTTATTCTGCTAATAAACTGAAACTGAATATTATAGGTGAGTATAAGGTGACAGTTGTTTTCTAACAGTGATGGGGCCTTAAACCATTCTAATTAAGGTGTTTTTGGTAATATGGGGACACTGATTTTAATGTAAATTTCATTTAAATAAAAAACTACATGATTATAAAAATTATTTTCCGGGAGAAACAGTCTTAACACCCTTACTATATAAGGAATCAGCCTCAAATAAAATCGAAATTGAGACAGGGGTGAGACAGGGGTGAGACAGGGGTGATGGTGTACATAAATTAGGCCGAGGATTACCTACAATCAACATACAGTTATACACACATCCTGCTGCATATGTATAGGTGTGATGAATGAATATACACACAAGTAAATAACAAACACACATGAAGCATTAATAACAGACAAAACACTTTTTTTGAAGTTTTTCAAATATACAGAAATATTCAAATATACAAAAAAAAATCAAATACGCAGAAATATTCAAATATACTGAAATATTCAAATATGCAGAAATATTCAAATCTGCAGACATATTCATTTACAATAAAGGGAGATAATTTCTACAAATATGTATGTAAATTGTTAGTTGTTTCTCGTACACACATACACAACAACAGAAATAATGACAACAACAACACTATGATGCAAATTACACTTATGTTTATGATTTATCACAGACTTCGCAAAACAACAACCATAACAGTCTCACAATAATGCCAAACATGAAATAATAAAATATAATGAATAGCATAAAACACATATGGCCCTTTATTAAATATGGAGTCAATTATCTTGGGAGAGCAATTTATTTATTTCATTTTTGTTGAAAAAAATGACGAGCATAAAAATTGTTTACTTTCTTATATGTAGATCTATAATACTTGGATACAATCAAGAATCTATACTTGTGTTGGTGAGAAGACATTAAAAATCATCTCGAGGGTTCTTATTTAAGTTTTTAAATCCCATGTAAGTTTTAAACGCCTAATAACTTCAGTAAATCAAGCCCAACCTCATCTTGAGGGTTCTCATTTGAGTACTCAAACCCTATGTCATCTCTCAGCTGTATTTGTGTAAATATTCAACTATTTTGAAATCAAAATGTCAAGCAAAAGTTTCAAAATCAAACTAAAACACACATGCTTATGGCTCAAGAAACAGGTCTTTTAACTAAAACGTTTTTAAAATAAAAGGATGAATAACATTATGATAAAGTAGATGAGTTGTCAAATGATTAAACGAAAGACATTAATATTTAATGAAAATATATTTACAAACCAAAAATGTAAATAAAATGTAAATACCACCTTCTATGACTAAAATACGATGAATTTACAATATGGATAAAAACACTGATAAAATTTTGAAATGTAAAATATTCTGCAATATATCATAGAGAAATGAAGATCCTTCTAATGTGTACGTAAAATCAAGTGCCCAGAAGTCTGCAGAACACGATTCTTCATAAAAATAGAGTAAAAGTTAGATAGCCCTACGATAATAGGCCATATGTTTTACAATCAAAAGTACCGGTACATATAAATTATATAAAAGATGAGTTTGCCAACGATTAAAGCTGGGATGTTGTGAGAAATTGTGACAATATTTTCAAAATGTCCACAACTATGATTCTGTCCTCATGCAGCTTTTATCAGACCTTGATTTCAGCTTCTGATACACAGTAACACTTATTCACACAAAAGTAATGAAAATGAAAATAGAAAGCGACAGAAATCCTGCTGACTAGTGTTATCTGCCGCATGGTATGATTTTACTAGCTGGGCTCCATGGAGGACGGAAATCTCCATCGCCGTGTTCTTCCTGCATCTTCCTCAATTTCTTCATATGTTCTTCCTTTTTCTCTTGCTGTTCCTGAAGTGTATACAAATATTTCTTTTAAACTGATACATTCATAGATATATAGGATCCGTCATACATTGTCTTTTGAGATCAAAATTCTTAAATGAGTCTAGAAAACACATAATATTTAGCGAGCCTTTTTGCGAGCGTAATCATTTAAGAAATGTTGATCCCAAAGACAACGAATGAATCAACCTTATAAGTCTGATACATATTGAAAATCAGCAGAATTTGCTCTTACAACCTTCTGATTCTTAGCCAGCAATTTGTTGATTTTTTTGTAAGATCAACTCTTATTTCACTGAGTAATCACAGAAATCAATAGTTTTATGAGTGGCGTGTGATTGTAAGTTGATACAGACATATTTAAAATAGTGACATTATTAACGATGAATAGTGCAGAAATATTAACCCGATCCTAACATTTATGCTATTAGCTCTTATATAAGCTCGAATATATTAACTGTACATGTTTAATTTCAGCAAGAAAATTGTACAAAGGGTCCATTGTGTGGTTCCATAGCTCAGTGAATGCATTTGGTGCCAAATCCGGCGACCTGGGTAAAAAACCAGACGGAGGCACTTATATGCCAGCCATATTCGAGCAGAATGCTGACTGTCAAATAAAGGCTAAGCTGCACATTTTTTTAGATTTGCGTTTGTACTGTACATCAAGTGTGTTAATTGCTAATTAAATATGTCATTACATGAAGTTTTAATCCATCCAAACATACACCAAGAGTCTAATACAGACAAGGAACCAGCTGTAAAATTATGCAGATAATAAAAGGTAAGAGAATCAGAGCTGGCATTTATAAAGCATCTTAAGTGAAAGCTTAGAATATTCTTAACAATTCACATTCTACTTAAGTTTATCAGCTAAACAGGACAACTAATATGAACAATTATTAACATTGTTTAGAAGCATTATGTAAAGAGCTACAGTAATCATATAGAAAACATGGGCTATTTTTCGTTTATTGTAAAATATGGGCAGCTCATTATTCTAACTTAAGTCAAATTTTTTAAGTTTTCACTTAAGATGCTTTATAAATAGGTTATTATATGTGCACAACAAAAACAAACAGAATATGGTATATTAATTACAGCGATTATACCAATCAACAGCTGAAAATAATATGATGAGTTATTGACTAATAAATTTGATTATATCACATAAAATAAGTAACCTTGGTTATTATGAAGGAGAAGCCATCAATAACCAGTCAGCATAAAACTGTCGATAATAATGCCCATATATAGACATATAAACCAGATTTATACATTAATAAACATAACTATTCAATATTTAGGCCATTGACATTGTGTTAGCATACACATTATGAAAGGCAAATATTGTTGCACTAGAAATTCAGTGCAATGGCCAACCATTTCTAAACAAAGGGACATACTGCTTGCCTTACTTAACAATCTAAGGCACACAATTTCATGTGATTTATAAGTAACAATGTGAAGTTTTTTATTTATTAAAGTTTACATTCTTTATCAAATATATGAGTGACACTGACTTCAGACAGACATACAGGTGAACAGACAAGGCTTAATTGAGTGAATTCATTAAGTCAAAGTTGTAATTTTTACACACTTATAGAAAGTAATAGGAAACACATTATGATAGAAATATTGGCCAATAAAGATGATAGATATAAGTTTATACTAATTTATTTTACATCTATTGTGAAACAAGTTTTCCAGCTTTAAATCACTGTCCACTCCTTATTTCTGATATTATTCATTGCCACAACGGTATGAGAGAACAGAAGCTAGTTTCCAATATGTTGAATGCCTGGCAAGGGAATTACTAATGTCAATTTTATTTTTCCAACCTACGACCTCCTCATTCAAAGAGGACACTCGTCCACTCGGCTATCGAGGATTCAGAAATGTGATTACTATCGAAAGAAGCAGTCTCTTTATGTTTGATACTAAGACAACAATCTACTTCTATGTTACAACAGATACCAATCACAAGACATAAAACTGCTAGAACAAACCATTTATATGTGAAAAACATAAATCAACAATAATAAACATACAAATGACTGTAAACAAATATGAAGAACATTAGTAAATAAGTAAAAGAGTTATACGCAGAAGGATGGCATTAATTCATTCCCTTTGTAAAGATATTTGTCATGAGTACTCTCCCTTTGTACAGATAAATTAAATTTGTCACACATTCTTTCCCTTTGTATAGACAAATCTGTAATAAGTTCTCTCCCTTTGTATGAATAAATCTGTTACAATTTCTCTCCCTTTGTCTAGATAAATCTATAACAGGTTCCCTCCCTTTATGAAAATTAATTTGTATTAAGTTCTCCCTGTTTGAACAGATCAGCAATGAGCTATTGTTGCAGAAGTTCAATGTTGAATGGTAATGTATTTCTTGTATTTCAGGAAGTTAGTCACAATATAAGTGCATATATATTATACAGGCAATCAAGCAAACTAGTCACAGTGTAGAAATGTGAAGAAAGTTCACAACAAATGTACATCTGAGAAGAAAAATTTGTGATATTATAATACGCAATGAAATATATATCAGACTAAAATAAAATATTAAGTACATATTAATATGTGCAAATTAGAAACAAGACTGCATTCAATTAATACTTATTGCCCCTTGCCCCGTGGAAGCCTTGTCCAAAATAAGTTTTATGAACATTATATGAAACAGTCTACCAACAAGGATTATCACAGAAATTGTAATTTTCTTACGTTTAATGAGGTCACATGATAAAGGTGTGTTGACAGTGATCTAATACAACAACCATCCAAGTATGAACACTTTGCAGAAAGCCATATGGATGTAATATAAGAAGAAACAGGGAGCTTGGGTTAACCAAGAATAAGACCGTTCAATAAGTCTAAGTCCAAAAGTGGGTCAAGGTGAAAATCAAAATGAGGACAGGTCATATGGATGTGTGGAGATTGTTCTAATACAACATCCCTGTAATTTGTAAACCAAGAATATGGCCCTTCTAAGTCCAAGTCCAAAAGTAGGTCAAGATGAAGGTCAAATAGAGGTCAGGTGATATAGGTGTGTGGAGATTGTTCAAATACAACATCCCTGCTTTGTAGCAAGCCAAATTGATGCTAGAAGAAACAGGTAGTTCAGATTAACCACGTACGGACGAGCGGACAGACAGGTGAATCACTATATGCCTCCCAATCTATCGATTCGGGGGCGTAAAAATCTGAAAATATCAGCTAGCACTACTTATATTTCCATTACAGAAGTACCCAGTATATTTATTATATTAATTATCGACCAGCGGGTATACTTAGAAGATAACTATTGCTACATCATCAAAACCTTAATTAGTCTAACAAGGTAGAATTAGTCATTCAATACACGTAATACAGTAGAATTTCGTGGACTCAAACATTTTACCTAAAACACCTAAGGTCCTCCAACAAAATGTACTGTAAACAAAGAGATTATTACGAGAGATTTAATCCGCAGTTTGCAAGTGAAAGATATTCATGAAATTTTGTAGCTGAAAGTGTTCAAAACATTAATATGGACGATTCAGGAGACTTAAAACACAAAAATTTGTGGTCACGAATATGCCTAAAGATCAGCAAAACGTTTGTGATAGTAAATTGGTTTACAGTACTATACTATAGTATACAGTAGATGCTTTGAGCAGGTCGACGACCCTTCTATTTTCCTGGTCCACAGACAGTTTAAGGCTTTAAAGTTTTACTGTATTTGATAAAATTGTGCTCAATAAATATATACACTATACACATAAAGAGGTAATGATACTCTATCTGCAAGAAATGTCCAACCCCTTGTTGGGAGGTAGACATGATTATGAAAGGTCTACTAGTATACAGAGACTAACTACATGTACATGTATGGTAATAAAGACAAACTAGAGTATAACTACATAAAAGTATAATAGTCAATTAGTCTACATAGTGTTACATAGAGGATCTTACATGAGTGACTTTTCATATTGAATTTATTAAACGAGTTGGATAAAGAGATAAAATACGAGGCTCTGCCGAGTATCTTATTACTTTTATCCAACGAGTTTAATAAATTTAATATGGAAAGACAAGAATGTAAGATTCTTTTTATCACATAAACAAAATAAGCTATTAAAATGTAGAAAACTAAAACCAGTAGACCCGCTTCCCCTATAGAAAGAATAAGATTGAGGTGAGTAATGCGGTTAAGAATAAATGAGCATCTAAACGTAGTGCAACACACTGACTGTATTTCAATTACATTTATTCATTGTTGAAAACGAAGATGAGCCGAGACAGGTATATTTGAACGGTAATTACGGCACGGACCTTTTTAGTAGGCACTATCTTGTCTTGAAATTGGTTTTGTAAGGGGAACATACTCGTACTATGAAACGGGAAACGTCACGTACATTGTGACGTCACGTTTAAGTTTTGACGTCATCACTACTTCGAATTTCCGGAAAGAGATTGATGAATTTTAAAGAGATGCGTTTTGAAACTCAAAATGCATTAAATTTTGCAGGAAGTGTAAGCCTATGCTATGTTCAATAGAATAATGTAGGTTTGTGTTTATTTATATATTTGAATTGAATTGCCTGTGTAAATTCTCGTTGATTTTCAGATTTGCCTTGTCTATCGATCTGACCTGTACCGCTGACGATAAAATAACGGTCGGCCATATTTGTTTATTTTTTTGACAGCGCGTATGAATACATAAAAATAGTTAATTATTCAGTAGTGTAATATCGTTTTTATGTAATAGGCTTTATTACACTCCCACACCGAGATTTATGTGATAATATGGTATAAGTAGTCAATCTATGAATTAATGTTAGTAACCCATAGGTAACTGTATCATCATAAAAACATGAAACATATTTTACAATTTTTTATATTCAATTTTTAAAAAAAATTAATGATACAGTTGCCTGTGATTACACATGACCCCACCCTCATAGAAATCTAATCTCGTTACAATCAGCATCTACTTATCATTTTAAATGGATAACTTTCTGAATGTAGCTGATGAATTTTGCTTTAATAACGAAATAACCTCAACACAATGTTTCCATGAAGTTATACCTCTTGTGTGGATATAAATGTGATATTTGATCCAAGATTAAAATAGCTCAGTGCTTGAGATATTTGCTATAATAAACTCAACACAGCTAGTGTTTCCACATAGTTATTCCACTCCTGTGGATATTAATGTCAACGATAGGGTATGCAACCATAGTATAGTCGAGATTTAACTAAGGTTGAGATTTTTCTAGGAGAGGGGCCAACATGCTAATAAAATTCTGAAAACAACAAGGACAAAATGTGCTAGACTACAAAGATACTAAATATATCAGTACAAAATAAGACAATGTTAATCATCAATACAGGCAGATCAGATATAAGTCTTGCATACAAAAATTGTCAATGTTTCGTATTGTCCATCTTAAAACTTCTTTCAAATGATACACTATTACCATACTTATTTGAATGAAACAAAAATGATTATTACAATAATCACAAAAAATGTAAGAAGATTCTTTGACTTTAATATCTTAAACAATATGATTCATTAAATTGAGAGTATTGCAAAAATATTAATATGATTCAATGATAGCAAATGAGTGAAGAGTTTTCGTCAAAAGAAAAATCAAGGTCATGGAAAGTGCATAAAATGAGTAGCCAAAGGAGTGTAGATCTGATGCATGGACCTGCTTTATCAATCTTTTATTTAAATTCTTGTTTACATTAAGATTAAGAAATGAAAAAAATACTGAAAATGTTAAAAAATCTTACAAAATGAGAGAAGTAAAAATGATGCACCAAAATTAGGCCCATGTATACCAGGTAGTCAACATAGTCCTGTGGGGTCCTTTATTCGCCAATTTTCCACAAAATCCCCACTCTAATCATGCTTGCTGTCGCAAAGGATGTGCCAAAAATTGAACAAAAAGCGTCAGGTCCAAGGCCTTACTTAAATTTTACCCCCAAAAAAACTTAACAACCTGCTAGAATTTCAAATGATGTGCCATAATAGATGTAAGAGAATAGTTGGTATAAAATACAAACATTGAATAGCATGAGAGTAGATCTTATCTGCCACACGGTATGAGTTTACTGGCAGGACTCCATGCTGGTTTGTACTCATCATAATAGTCATCATCATTAAGTTGTTGTTTTCTCAAAGTCTCGTATTCTTTCTGTTGTTCCTGAATATCATAGTTAGTGTACACAGCTTATGAATATCATGTTTAGTGTACACATGTTACAGGCTGATGATTAGACATAACATGAACCCTGTGCTCCTCAACAATCCACTTGGGCAACCTGAAGTACGCTACCTTAGGTGGTGTTTCCATCATTTAAAATGAAAGGAATGACCACTTTAAGGACAAAATAATTAAATGGTCACCTAATGAATCCTACATATTTCTAAAATTTTGTGCTGTACCTCCAACCTCCCAAGATACCTTTTAATTTTGTGTGCACCAGACCTGGACCAAATCTTAATCAGTACAATAGGAAAATTTAGATCAACTCTAACATGCAAGAACCCGTTAGATGTTCAATGTATGATAGGACGAAGTTAAATGCTTCTTATATGATCATATATACTACAATGAATTATTCAACAAACATAATTATATTTTTCATGAACAATAATATTAAAAGTATATAAAGGGGACGAAATATTATTTCAAATTCAAATCAACAAAATTAGGCATGCAAATTGAATCATCCTGAAAACAGTACATTGGAATATTGGGGGTTGTCGGCCCCTTATCTGCGCTTCCTGTAATTTGTAACAACAGGAGACCTTATACTGTATACATGCACTAGAAAAAAGAAACATTATTAGGGGTTCCAACCGATTCTGAATCTTTAGGGCCATTTTGATACTTTTGATTAAATTTTAAATATAATTACCACCTGGTTGACAGAATACCCATGATTTTAAGAGAAATAACCCTTCAAACACAAATCTTGAGGGTAACAAGGTGGCTTGTATGGAAAATTCAAGGGTTGACACCCCTACTACAGAGTCAAAAGGGAACACCTGGGGCCTTATTCACCAATGTTGTAAGTCTAAAAAACAGACTTACACTTAACATTGCCAAATGTTCTATTCGCTCTCATGTTGTTATAATATACCAATTTTTATATAAATCGGTATACATGTTCAGTGGGTAACAACAGATAGTCAGATAAAATTTCCCTTGGTTAAATTTAATATCAAATAAATGGCACTGATTATGAATAATGCCAATTTCAAGTCTAAGTCTGAGTTTTAGACTTACAACGTTGGTGGATAAGGCTCCAGGTCCTGGTCTTCTCATTCTCAAACATCTCAAATATTGCCATGTGTTTTCATGTGATTCTTCAAAGTGAATCTGCACTCAAAAACATTATTGACTTATTTGCAGTAAAATTTCATGAGCTTAAACAAGAGACTCATCCAAAATTTATGCTCTGATTTCAGCAAACTCTCTATGTGAGATGAGACTTCTACTTTAGATGCTTCGAGAGATCGGGACCTGATCAATACATTTTAAGATATGTAATGCATAAAGTATGGATACCTTCTTTCTTATCCATTCATTGTAATCTTTGATTGACTGTTGCTCCTTTTGTTTCTGTGTTTTTATCAACATTTTCTGTGTCTTCATTTTCTCTTCCTGTTGTTTGTGGTGATTCTCTTCTAATTTCTCCTCCTTTTTAGATTTCCTGAAGAGCAATCAACATCACATAATGTAAAAATCCAAAGGATTCCATACAAATAATAAATTTAACATCCTATTGGTTCTCTATGGATGTTTATAACATTTAGGAAAGACAAAGCAGATCTTAATATTTCTGAGGCCATTTAAAAAACTTGATGTCCACTTGTCATAGTGTAGTGGGGTCTTGTTTTAATTGAGTGAAGTAAGGCAATCAAGTCGAATTAAGTACACCAAATGGTTAACAAATAAACTGACTTATCTTGTTTAGAAATAAATGGAATATTGTATTTACCATCTCTTGAAAGCCGTCTCGTTATCTTTTTCCTTTTCTTTCTTCACTTGTCGTTCTTCTTGTTTCTTTCTGTGTTGTTGTTCGATCTTCTTCTTATGTTCTTCAATCAATTTCTCATCTTTTACTTCCTTCCATTTATTGAAATTCTGAAATGTATGGAAATTTAATATATCGATTTTCGGTGCTATCACTGTCCGATTCAATAACTTGTGTGACAAAGTTTTAGTATTTACGTCTAATGTCTAGTTAGGGTAAGACACAGAGGTAGAATACATTATTACAGCATAAAACCAATTATAAAGGCTTATACAAACATGCTTGTATTATTTCAAAACTAAACTAAACTCTACCTGTTCAGGCAATGATTATAATCTTTTGGGTACACATTAATCAGTTAGGTCACTGTCAAAATAGCCTAACTGGACTGTATAATTTCTCGAGATATTTTCATCAATTAACTTTTATTTTGGTCAAAATAATGGCTCTTTCAGAATAATTCAATATGTACATTGTAGAATTCCAGATTAATCTGGAAAATTGTCACTCTGAAATACACAACGTCTAACCTTGACAGCTTCTTTCTTTTGTTGAAGTTTTTCTCTCTCTTCCTCTTTCTTTTTCTTTTCTTCTTCATGTTTCTTGCCTTGTTTTTCCTTTACAAATGTTTGTTCTTTCTGCTTCATCCAGGCTTGATATGATGCCAACGATTCCAACTTCTTGTCTTTCTCTTCCTGTAAATATCAACAAAATGTATAGATTATAGTTTACATTGTTGACAGCTTTCGTTTCAAACTTTTTAACTAAATAAATGATTTACTAGAAGGATTTTTTACGCAAAAACGAATGTTTCCCACAAAGGTCTTTAACTCAGGTCAAATCAGAGCCTAAATTTTGAAAGCATCTTTAGTTCTAGTTCTTGAAATTTTACTATAAAAAGTTAGAATTATAATAATGTTTCTGTTTTGAGTCCAGATTCACAGTGAAGAATCACATGAATGCTCAAGGCAATACTTGAGATGAGATTAAACTCAGGTTGAGATGCTCCAGGAGATTGGGACCTGTTTTCCAGTATTTGGTGATATTTTACCTTCTGTTTCTTTTTCTTTTCTTCTTCTTCCTTCTTCTTCTGTTCTAAAGTTTTCTCTTTAATTTCTTTACTTTTAACTTTCCTCCATTCTTCAAATATTGTTTGTCTAATTGACATAGTGCTGTTAAACATATCCTCAGATCGTTCTGTGTTTGCTGAGCTGGGCCGGGATCCAGGTAGGCTGTGTCGGGGTTTAGGTTTCAGCACTTTGTCTGCGGTCCTGTAATACGGTACAATATGTAAACATACACTTACCATCAACAAAATCATCACAAATAGTCACAATCAATTTTATCAAATCTTAAAACAGGAGTACAACTGAGGCATAATTCAAATTGGTCAAATTGCCGTCAGCCCTACTATTACTATGCATCCCTATACCAAACTCTTTTTCAAAGATTTATCTATTTTTAAATTCAGTTATCGAATTTTCAAATGGTCATAATTAAATCAATTCACTGTTGTTGTTTTTGTTTTGTTTTAAAAAACATAAAGTAACGTTTATGTTCTGCAGAAATGTTTTTCCTTTAAGGGTAGAAAAAACAAATTGCACCACCCATGCAATTGATACATCAATTCCAAACATTCAAATGATATCATTAAACTGGCCATAAAATAAATTCTAAGAGACAGACTATGCTGAGTAGCTACTTTAGATTTTTTCTTGTAATTGTTGATGAGACAAAGAAGAAGGTTCATACTTAGCACTAGCAGGTCTCTCTCTGATTGGTTTAGGATCAGTCTGTGCATCTTCTACACGAGATATTATATTATCTGCTTCTTTACGATCACTTCTCTGATTCTTAGAACTATAAACAAGAAATACATCAATTCAATATACAGTTCAAACCTCAATTGAGCAGCCCTCTGAAGAGGAACAGTCTCTCTTTAACAACACAGTCATTCATAAATTCCCTAAACAGATATCTACTATAACTTTAACCTCTACGGTGCACAATTTTCAGCATTAGTTGAAATTATTTTAGTGTTATGAAACACAGAAGTGAAATTTAATTAAGGGCTAGAACATTATGAATACTGGTTAAGTACAAATCGAAATATTTATTATGCATGTCCACAAAAACACATGTTGATTAACATTCCAATGAAGTAAGATGACTGTAGTGCAATTACTTTTCAAGTTAGGGCCAATACAACATTTGGTGACGCTTCGGTAGACAGCAGAAATCTATATGTTCTGTCCTGCTAAAGCACAGAACTAACAGAAAGTTCGCACCAATATACAGTTACAGTTTATTTTCAAGATTTTAGTCCATTGGCCCATGAATAACACATAAATTAATAACAAACAATTACAAACAGTTACAAATAAAAGAGAATATATGCACATAGCACAAATAGTATTGTACTTACAGCACCCGGGCTTCCTTTTGTTTTTCTCTTTCAAACTTTTTATTCGGATCTTCATCAAGTTCAAAACACACAGAACTCTGATCTGATGGGATCTTCTTACTTGTGTCATCTCTACTGGAAGCTTCCAACATGCTTGGTTGATCTAAGACGATCAAAGACAGTTAATAAACATAAAATAGAAGGATTTAGACACGAAAACTGTAAGTCTCCCAAACAGGGAAATCATTCATGGCAATATACATCTAACCCACAATTCCTGAGTCCTGTTAATCAACACAAGATATATTTTACTTTTAACTGACCAATTTTATCTTTTATATTCCAAATGACAGCTGTCAATAGGCAACCAACACATTTAGAAACACAAAAATAAACTATTGAAATAAAACGATACCAATTTTTCCTATGTTCGTTTCGTAAAAAAATCTGAAAATTTTGTTTGTACAAATAATATGACAAGTGATATGAGAGTGACAATCATTCACAAACTTCACTCATTGAATAGAAAATGTCAAAGCAAAGACATGTAAATTGTTTATCACAGATTTGTCACATGATTCAATGGTCTATAACCCACTTATTCTGTTTCTACATGAAAAGAGATCTTCAAATTGTAGCATGTCAAAGCATAAAACATTATGACACTTATAAATAGCTTTATTCCTATGTTTTTGTGGTTATGAATCAGTACAGCTTGCCCACATTGACACAAGCCTAACCTATTGATTAGCATAATTTAACAGTCGATATATTGTCTACGTTTTCAACACCGAGTGTATGTTTTCATAATCGGGGAGTATCACGAAGACGCTCGAGATGTAATGCGAACACAAACTTGAAATACCGATATTGCACGATTTTGCTTGCGAAAATTGATAGAATAGAATAGAATAGAATAGATTTTATTTGCATATATAGTCCTGAAAAGGACTTTTTACAAAACAACATTATTACAACTGATTAAAAAGCATGGTGATTGAATGGCGAGAAAGTATTCAAAATACATGATATCAAACATAGAGAAATCGTTTATGTGTGTAACACGTCAGACAAATTTTGGCCCGGGTTCGGGAGAGACATCTTTATTATATAATATAACACAACATTATAACATAACATTTAGTTATGTCACTCAGTTATGTTATTATAACTTGACGGATGTGGTATATATGCTCTTCAATTCCACCCCCACGGCGATATACAATGTATATCACCATGGAAGTGGAATTGAAGAGCACACATACCATACATATACATTTATAACAAAATTAGTGCGAAAATTCAATGCAAGAAGAACAAACAAGTATACATGCATGAAAAAGACATACGTGCAAAGACAAGACATACATATATATATACAAATGTTCAACAGGGACTATGAAATTGGGGAGATCTACTGATATCATGATAGCTAGAATTATTTCTAACCCGCGTAAATCTTCTTGCCGAAAACGAAACACAAGAAGTTTACAAGGTATAACTAGTGAATGAGAAAAAAGATAACATTTAGTTATGTTATTTTAAAATATACGGGTGTGGTAGTTTTGTAATGGTACTATCATATGTTAGGTACTATCTCTCGTATTATTTGAGAGATAGTGCATCACTTATGATATGATTGCACAAAACTACTCTTTATTTAGAGGAATTACAAAATTGAAAAGTATACAAAATATATAATGTTTCCATTATTAAGCCTACCTTGTCGAAACGAAATACAAGGCAAGCTTAATGGCATGTTGTTAGATTCATAAATGATTTGAAAAGCAAATTAAGAAAAAGAAACAATTTCAATACTTGTACTGCTATGTATGACAAATGACAATAAGTGTACTACAATATACAAACATTTTTAAAGAGTTGGTTTAAATGTCTATCAAACATAGAAGGCAATTATAAAATACATTAATTTTACGATACCACATTATGTAGTTGTCTTCGTTCTATAAAAGCATGATGAATGAATGTGGCCAGATTTCTTATTTCAGATATATTTTCACTAGTAATTAACTGTACAAATTTGGACATATTGGGATTTCTCAAGTAATACGGTTTAATAAATTTTCTCCGGATTTCAGTATAAATTGGGCATTGAATGATAAAATGATATTCGTCCTCTAACAAGTTGCAAGCAATACATAATCTTTCATTAAAAGGTACCGGTTGAGGTTTTTTCCATCTTCCAGTTTCTACATATAGCCGATGAGAAGACATTCTTAATTGTGACATAGATATTCTATATTTTTTTATATTGATAACCTCGAGATATTTATTGTGAGTAAAGTTATAAAAAGTTTTAAAAAACAACGCCCTTGATGAGTTTTCTAATCTTGAATTAAAATCCTGAATCCAGGTATCACGGATCCTCTGTTTTACTAGTGCCAGAAAGTATGTGTCGTTAACTACACCTTGGTTTAACCAAGCATCGTGAAATCCCAGTTTAGCTAACAGAAGTTTAACACTCGAGACCCAGTTTACTGTGCGCGGATTTAATTCAATATCATGTTTAAGTAAATAATAGGCTTGTTTAATATATTTTCTGTCTTGTGCATAACAAATTTTTAGCCAATATTTAATTATGTGGTACATTCTCGAAGCTTCCATGTCGTACCGGCCTAGCTCGCCATATATAAAATCATTTTGAGTCGTTAGTTTAACACCAAGCAGACGTTTGCAGAAATGTAAGTGAATTTTTTCGACGTTGGTCGCTTTATAAAAACCCCATACTTCGGATGAGTAGTTTAGTATTGGGCTAATCAATTTATCAAAAAGTTCAAGTGTGTGTTTTGGGGATAAATCAGTAAATTTATACAGTCTTTTGTTCATTTCAAAAATTGCCTTAAGAGCTTGACCTGCTAACATTTTTTCATGACCCTTGAAAGAGCCACCCGGTGTGAACACAGCCCCCAGATATTTAAACGTACTAACAATCTCTAATTCAATAGTTTTGTAAGTAAATTTCATATTTGCTGGTAAGCGACCGCCCTTTCTAAAGACTACAATTTTTGTTTTACTAGTATTTACTTCGAGTTTCCATTTGTCACAGTATTCGGATAGAACATCTAAAGCATGTTGCAACCCATCACTAGTTTTAGAGAATATAATAATGTCGTCTGCGTATAACAAGAGACAAAGTTTTAGATTACCAAGATCTATTCCATGTACACCTTTTTCAACAAATTCTTGTTCGATGTCATTTAGAAACATGCTAAATAAAAATGGCGACAAGCTTTCGCCTTGTCTTACGCCAAGATTGCACGAAAACGCTTCGCTAACATCATTAAGAAGTTTAACTCTAGAGGATATACCGTTGTACATGGATTGTATGACATTTAAAATATTTCCTCTTACGCCATAATTTATTAACTTGTACCATAAGATATCTCGTACGATAAAATCAAAAGCTTTTTTGAAATCAACAAAAGCACAGAATAGTTTTTCGTTGTTATTCAGAGAGTGTGTGATAAGAGAGTTCAGTACAAAAATATTGTCAATGGTTCCCATTTTCTTTCTGAACCCTGCTTGCGCTTCAATATAAATTTGGTATGTTTCTGCCCATGCGTCAAGTCTTGTATTTAATACACGGGTGAATAACTTCCCTAAGGTACTCAAAAGGGTAATGCCGCGGTAATTAGATGGGTCATCTCTATCGCCGCTTTTGTGAATCGGTACGATGTAGCCTTCACTCCATGTTTGTGGAAAATACCCGATACGGAGGCATGCATTAAATAGCTTATCGAGATACGGTAAAATCTGGTCAATTCCGTGTTTGAAAAATTCGTTTAAAAATAAGTCTGGTCCAGCAGCACTATTTGTTTTTAACTGCTTAATTGCTTTAACGATTTCCGGTGAGCTTATTTCCACGTTTAGTTCATCAAACATAATTTGAGTTTCGTCGTTTAAGAAATTGTCATTGAATCGAAGTATATCATCATCAGCTTGGTAAAATCTATCTTCTGGGTTGTTTATTGCTTTAAAATACCGCGCAAAATTATCTATGTTTACATCAGTTGCATGACATTGACTAACCGAATTTTTTAACATCCGCCAATACATCTTTGCGTTTTTTAGCTTCGAATTAACGAGTTTAGCCGTTTCCGCCTTCCTAAATGCGTATTTTTTCTTTCTTATTTCGCTCTTATACTCAGATCTAGCCTTACAAAGGTTATGTCTATTTTCGTCAGAATCAACACGATTATATTTATTAAGATTACCGTAAAACCAGGCTTTCTTTTTTGAACACTCGTCATCGAACCAAGTATTTTTAGTTGCATGTTTATTTTGTGTATCTTTTGTAGACTTGTATTTTCCAAACAATGGTGAGCATATGTTATCTATAGTGTTCGAAAATTCTGTAAGGCAGGTATCCACGGTTTGGGACGAAGTACACGACTCTAGTTGAGTTAAAAGAGCATTAACGGAATGCGAGTATTCATCCGAATTTAATCCCTGAATGTACGCGTCTGTGCGTTTATTATCCCATTGGTAGGTACAATCGGCCATTTTCGAGGTTTTCTTATTTACAGGCACTGCTTTATTGGTTTTAAGTGTAGACTTTAATGAAAAATGTACGGTACAATGATCTGAAAGAATGTTTTGTTGCCCCACAAAGAATTTATTAAACCAGTTTAACATTGATGCACTAGCTATAACATAGTCAACTAAACTACTACCAGTTGGACCGTTAAACGTGCATGCACCTTTGTCATCACAAACTCTACCATTCATAATACGCAATCCACTTTCTTTACAAAAATCAATTAACAACCGACCATTGCTATTAACAATAGTATCCGACGTACATCTAGGTAATGGTGTATCAATGACGTAATCATCTGGTAAGTATAACGGTACATTTAAGTCTATATCATCGTTTTGTACAAAATCATTTAAGGAACCAGTTCTGCTGTTCAAATCGCCTAACAACAGGAATTTACATGTGTTATCATTATCATTCGATATTTGGATAATTTCAGATAATATTTGATCATATATAGAAGTATTGTTTAAATGTTCTCTAGTACTGCCCTGTGGAACAATATAACAAAGACATACATATACGTCACATTCACTGTCAAACAGATCACGTGAAAATTTCAACCACATGATATCATCATTATCGTGCAATATATTCAAAGCAAGAACCTTGTAATATATTCTTGCAAAAAGGTCAGGCTCAGGTCAATATAGCCAAGCTATAAATACAAGCATATGCAGTGTGTTACAATTCTTCATTTTTGAGTATTGTTTAATTGGTTGCAAGCACTTTTTCCACAGAATCAATAGACATTCACAGAATGGTTGAAATAAGCATAATAATATATTTGCACTAACATATTTTTAAGGCCAATTGTGAAACAAGTTTTTACAATCATCTTAGTACCAATCACAAAGGGTGCAGGAGGGCAAATTTATAAACTTGTGCACCACAATTAGTCACAAGACGTCTGACAATTGGTTGGATAATGAAATCTGTGTTAAAATGTATCTGCATGGAAATAAGAACAATACATCAGAATCTGTAGGTATGGAGAAAAGGTTTAAACATCACCAATTAAGTTACCTTGTAATTCTTGAGTAATAGAATCATGAGACGTAGATTTTCTAAGAGTAGATTTCTTCCTGTCGGTTCCTATACCATTCCTCCTTTCAGTATAATCATCATCGTCATCATCGTATTCATCTCTCATCACACGTCTTCTATCAGTTCTGTCCGCTGATTGACCCGCTCGTCGTGTAGCCTTTGGTTTATCGTCCACCATGAAGTCAAGTATTCCTCGCTCTTTAGGCTCCTCCTTCTTCCGTTTATCATCTAAACAAGCAGAAAGTCAGTTTATTATCTCCATATATGTTTAAACATGTTGATACTTTGAAACTATTTTTCAAAACAACTAAATAAATTATGACAAAACAAGACTGTGTCCAGGAAATGCTTATACCCTAGTGGAAGCCTTGTCCACAAAAATAGCTAGATCATTCATGGGCGATAATTCTTTTGAAATATTTGATAGTGTTAAATGACTTTAACAATGTAATGTGTTTATGATGGTAAACAAGTATGCTAAGTTTGAAAGCAATGCCTAGATGGACTTTAATAATATTTTAGTTGTGATATTTAGTGACAAACGAACAGACAAGCTAATGAACTCCCTATATGCCTCCGCATCAGTAGATGCTGGGGCATAACAACCAGTAATAATATCTTTTGTACGGCGCTACCATATACCTTTGTCATCCTTTCGAAACTGTCTTCCTGTTGGAGTTTGACGGCCAGTAGGGGTCTGACGGCCAGTAGGTGTGGTACGACCAGTAGGGGTGGTACGACCAGTAGGGGTCTCTCTTCCAGTCGGAGTTTTTCTACCAGTAGGTGTTTGTCTACCAGTAGAAGCTCGTTGTTTATCATCTCTCTGAAATCTACGACGTTCTCTACTCGGTGTTTTATCAACATCATCATCGTCCAAGTCAACCTGTTTCTCTTTTCTCCCAAACAAATCTACCTTTGGTTTAGGGCGCTCTGCTCTAGGTGATTCAAGAGATAGCTCCCTGTTCAAAGTAGATAACAAAGTTTATTTGGAAGGTTGAATTTTTGTTTATTTGGATGGTTGAATTTTTGTTTATTTTGTTCATTCCCGTGGTTGAATTTTTGTTTATTTTGTTTATTTGGAAGGTTGAATTTTTGTTTATTTTGTTTATTCGGGTTGTTGATTTCTTGTTTATTTTATTTATTCGGGTGGTTTAATTTTTGTTTAATTCTTTGATTTTGAGGTTAAAAATATTAATAATAATTAATCAACCAACGAAATACATAACAAAGTTTACCCCTCCACAAGACACAAATTATAAATCCCACAAAAATGGATTTTACAAAAGTTAATGAAATTTAGTTCCCTGAAAATAAGAGTTTTTTACTGATCACAATACAGAAGAATTGAAAAGTCTACTACCAACAAGTTAATAATATGAAGGGCTTAAGACAAAAACTCAAATTTTAAGTCAAATGTCACCCTATAACATACTGCAGGGGTGTCAACAGAGCCAAATTTAAATCAGGAAAATCATATGTGGTCAAACCTTTTTGCCAAATAAGAGGCCTATAATAACTTTGTTTCCACATTTAACTCAGTTTTTTATTACATATTCCTTCAAAACAGACTAAATTGACCATAACTTTGCCATCTCAAGATATTTTCTTCAAATAACTTTTATGTTGGTCAGTAATCATGGCTCTTTCTGGATGTGTGAATCCAGAACTCCGGATTAATCAGGAAGATTGACAACCCTATGAGTGATTATATACGGTAATATAAAATAGGGGGCCAACCTTGGAGATGAATCTCGACCTCTCAGTCTGGAATCTCTGCTAGGACTTGTTGTAGTTTTACCAAATCTAGATCTAGGCTGAGGTCGAGGACTTTCATCTATCGGCTGTAAACTCGAATCCACAGGAGTTTTCCTTCCTCCTCTTCCTGAAGAGTCAAAAATCATAAATGAATATAATATCACAGTCAATAAATAAGTCAATTTATCCCAAAAAGTTGTACACATTGAATTTAATTAATAGTCTTGCAATAAGTCATATACATTGAATTTTTATAGTCTTGCAATAAGTCACACACATTGAATTTAATGGCCGTGCAATAAGTCATACACATTGAATTTAATAGTCTTGCAATAAGTCACCTTAATTACTGTAAAATCATTTAATTTCGTTGGGACGAAATTTCGTGGTTTTGGTAAAAAAGACAATTTCGTTGGGATTTGAATTTGTGGATTTGCATTTCAGGTAATAAATCAAGGGTCAAAATCAATGTTCGTTGGGATGAAAGTTCGTGGTTGAGGTGAACCACGAAATCCACGAAATTAAATCCCCCACCAAAATTAATGATTTTACTGTATATTGTGATTGTGCCATCATATGATACTGTTGCATAGCAACATAATGCATACCTGCCAAGTTAGTTAAATCCAAAATAGGAGTCATAAAGCGAAACATGTCACAAAATACAATTTTAAATGGATTTAGATGCATAAACAAGGTAGGTAATAATCCTAGTGGTTATAAATATAGGACAGTCAGAAGATCATAAAATCAATCAAATGTATCTTTTGGGTGAACTTGGAAAACCAGAAACTAACAACTACAATAGGAGTAACTCCACTTTAATAGGAGTACTTGGCAAGTATGCTTAATACTTAATACACACTTTTGAACATGAAATTGACACTTACTTTCAAGTTCCGCACTAGGTGAAGTTCTTTCTTGATCTCCAAATGGTGGTTTCTTGAAGGACGGGGCTCTCCATTCTTTCTCCACAGGGCTGAAAGGACAAGAGATATTGATTAAACATTACTGTACTGCCCATTTCAATAGGGATGACAATATACTAAACAAACTTTACCTTAATATATTTACCTTACAATTCAATAAAAATTAGAACAATGTACAGAAAATGAAAGGATTCATCTTAAGAAGGCTACCGAGTATAATAATGCCAAGCATAGCCTTTATTTGCCAGTCAGCTTAGCTTTCTACTGAATATGGTAGGCATATGACTATTTGTGTGCCTCCACCCAGATTTGATCCTGGGTTGCCAGATAAGGCAGCAAGCGCACTAACCACTGAGCTAGGGAGACCACTATCATCCTATCAGTATTCCATGAACATTTGACAACAGCCAATGTACATTTTGCTCCATATGTGAAAAGTTAACAAAATAGGATACAGTCTGGGAAAACTGGTTAAGTGAAATGTTTGCCATAGTATAACTTAACAAATCTTGAGAAATGGTGTTAAATAGGACTGTAACGGTGCGCTAACCTCACGAAATGATATGTACCGTCAATTTTTCTAACGGTTCGGTATATTTCGGTATGATACAATATTCTCTAACAGCAGCTTAAATACTACAATTTTTAAGTGACAATGAATTTGTTGATTCTATAACAGCAATTATTATGTGGCCATCGACTATTTTAAATGATTTTCGACAATATTAGGCATTCTTAATACAATGAAAACGAATTATGCGTGGTAATTATACATAATCAGAGGGCTTTCGGACATTTTCGTTCCCTGAATATTATTTTGCTCATAAAAAAGCTTATACCGAACCTTACCGAAATTTGCAACTCTTGTACCGTGAACCGTGTGGGACTGAAGTCCGCGGTCTTTCGTGTACCGCGGTATACCGTTACAGCCCTAGTGTTAAACCCAATAAACATCATATGTGAGACCCTATCAGTTCAACATATCCAAACAGTTACTGTTTTTCCCTTTAAAAGTGGAAAGATTAATAATTGCATACTTGAACCCAAGAGAATAGGTTTTTATGATTTTATAATATAGCAAACGTGAACTGATTAATCCATACATAAACTATGTTAACAGAGTGTACGAGGGGTGATCAATATATTCGAGGACTTTCCTTCTCAATTTTGAAATATTGGAACTAGAGTAATGAAATTATACGCTGATGTAGATCAATCAATTATCTCGCGATTTGTCTAATTTTCTTTATGATAACGCCATTCATTACTTGATGACGTCACTTTTTGTAACCATGGTAAAGCAACTACCGTCGAGCATCTCGGGCGTATCGTTATTTCTGAGAAACCACATGCTATGAAAATTAACGCAAAACTTGTTAATTCCTCGCGATACCTCCAAAATGACTTGACTAAATTGTACATGGATTCTGTGCGCTCCCAATTAGTGATTTTCATATGATTCCGTTGTTTATGTGATTGTAGGGGCTCTGCCAAACGATTGAGTCAATAAAATAAGGATAAACAGCAAAAATAACATCGCGTTAGGGACACTTTCCGTTAAATTCTGTGAAATAAGACGCACAGATTTCAATCAAATGTAACTGGCAAAAACGAAGACTAGTATAGGCTACAACACATAAAAGCGTTGACTCCAAATCAAAAGGGTTATTTCGATATTGCTTCCTTAATCTGATAGGTCATGTTTCAGTCTCAATTGAAATAATCTAATTTTTTAAAGACAACCGCCCTTTTCCGAGTTTTGTTTCCAATAATGCATCGATACTCTTTTTATTCCACCTCACATTCAAGAATCGACTTTTAACTACTTATTCCAGTAGTAAAAGACAAACAGTCTCATACATGGAACCCGGTATTAGTCCAGTAAGGAGCTATGTGCTGCACCAACGGTGACGCTTGGAATGACGTCGCGTGAGGTCCAACGTCACGCGCCCCTTGTATGAATCAAATGATTTTATAAGTGCATTCGGTCGGAGACATCTTACTGCGAATGATGTTAAATGGCTTTGAGCCTTGCTGCCAATATGAACTTGCTAGATGAAAAGTCCTCGAATATATTGATCACCCCTCGTATGTACCTTTTACTACTATCATTTGTAGGAGTTTTCCTTCCAAATATTTTTTCCTCTGCAGTTAGTTCTCTGGTTGTATTAGGAGAAGCTTTTCCACTAGTTTTACCACCAAACAGTGATTTAGGTAGAGTAGATCCAGGCGATGCTCGACCTGGACTTTCAACAGGTGACTGACGTAACTTCTTATCTAAAGGTGACGTTTGCGATCTCGGTGTACCAAACATTTGATCAATTTCATTTCTTGATGGTTGCTGTTTTGAGAATCTTGGAGATTCTTTTAGAGGTTGAGTTTCACGTAAAGTACTGGATCTAGAATCTTTCTGATGTTTATTTGACTTGAGCCATTTATTGGCATCATCTGCTCGAAGAGTTTCTCCAAGGTCAGGATTCCCTCGTCTCTTTGCAGAAGTTGGTCTATCGGTCCTTTTGGGAGCCATGCGGTACTGCATAGTAAGACCTGAAATAAGCATATAGATGATGACAATTTGATTAGTGTTTTAAGCAGCAGAAACATTCAAACTATCATCATCCCACTATGTACTGAACACTGTGGTCTGAGAAAACATATATGATAAGTCAATACCATGTGAAGACAGAGGTAGGACAGAGGAACAGACAATTCAATATAAAATTATTGCAAATCAGCACCAATCTGAAAAAAGCACCAGGGCTCTAACACTAATCTGCTGGCAAAGGCCAGTGAAAATTAAGAAGGACCAGAAAAACTCTTGAAGGACCATTTACTGTAGCTGGTTTCTTTTCAAATTTTGGGCTTCTTTTCTGTAAGACCAGTGACAAAAATACAGGGTTCTCTGTAGGATTTTAAAGTTGGAGTCCCAGGACTCATTTTTGCAAAAAAATATTAATACATAGTGTATACACCCTGATAGGCACAATCTTGGCATAATGGATGGTTGATTGAGTAATGCCTGAGCAAGCCAGAAAGTTTGGCCTACTGACACATCCTTTGCAAGCTGTGGTGAGATAACTGTGCATTTCTTCACCACATCAAAACTAAAGAATGATGTAGATTAGATTGTGTTCTCAATTCACAATTTCAGATAGCAGGAACATACATATCATACATTTGTATATGGATGTGTATAACAAAATAGCAATACAATACTGACACAGCACAGGGCTTTAACCACATTGCTGTACCTACAAGAGCAAATTAAACAGTCATATCACTCAACTGCATTGACTGACAGTTAGTCCTATAAATAAGACTTACAGATGAAAGCAATGTTGGCATAACAGATGGTCGATTGAGTAAGGGACAGGTAGCCAGGGACAGGAAGCCAGGGACAGGTAGCCAGGGACAGGTAGCCAGGGACAGGTAGCCAGATATACTAAGAAATACTAGTCAATTGACAAGTGGTCAAACTTACTATTCTCTTCTTCGCTATCATGACCATCATCAAAACCCTCGGATTCCTCGCTTGTAACATCTGTAGTTAAACCAAGACTCTTCCTCTGTCGCATCTTCTGTCTTAGTTCACTTTGAAATGAATCGGCTGGTTTATGTTGCCGCTGCTTCATCGTCATGTAGGGTGCATCAACGTAATCCATCTGAATTATAGAGAATTCCATATTAAATATACTCACGCTATGAAGTAAAAATATTACTTTAAATTATGAATATGGTAATCTTTCACACATCACCTACCTTTTGATCAGGAGAGGTATTCATTATTTAAAAAAAATCAAATTACCAGGTATTTTCGCATCTGACATTTTCGTTGAATTTTCTCCCATTGAATATAATACTGTGTCCAATACCTAGGTATGTCAGAATGTGACACACATTGATGAGTATATCAAATACTATAGTCAGTACCAAGATGACATTAAACTGAGATGCATTTAGCTCTCAGTTGACTGTGTTGAGATATATCACATGAGTATTTGTTTAGGCATTAGCATTGCATCTATGAATTATTGTATTTAATTTTGTGGATTTCGATGATGACCTCGACCTAGAAATTAAATCTCCCACAGAAATTAATGATTCTATAGTAATTAGTATCTGACTGAGTAGATGACGTATCCTTGAAATTACGTCCCCACGAAATGAAATTTTCACAAAAAACATGAAATTGTGTCCCATTGAAATTAAATGATTTTACAGTACCTTAGTTAAATTGTCACACACAGGTTATGACTAACACCGAATTTATACTTTAATCTTATGTTGCTCATCCCACAGTAACACTAACAGAAGTTTTGATTGTAACGGTTTTATTTATTTATACAATCAGCATTTGAAATGCCTTTGATCTGATTGCTCATAATCAACAACAACTATTACATTATGGATTTACATGTGTATCCAACTGTGAACAATTTATCACACATTATCAAACAAGTATGAAATAAACTCAGTTTAGTCAGTAGTTGCATTTTAATCAAAACAGTTTGGATTGGACATTATAAAAGAGGATGAGTTCAACTTGAGAGTTGTAATCAAAACCTCAAAGTCACAATTGACTAAAACTGACTAAAGGAGGCTTAACAGGGCATAATTAAACGTCAGGAATATCATAAGTAGGAAAACATTTTTGCCAAACAAGAGGTTCAATGAAATTATTTCCATATTGAACTCAGTTTGTAATAAAGAAGTTCTTGGTATCTGATCAGCAGATTAAAATTTTTTTGGTCAGAAGTCATTGCACTTTCAGTTATAATAAACCCAGAATCCCAGGTAAATCTGGAGAAATGACACCCGGCCTTGAGTCTCAAATACAAGTTTGTATGACTCTCGCCAATCAATTACTCGATAGGAGGGACGCTGCTGATATTGTTTACAGCATGCAGCATATACAACAAATGTGTAATTCTAATTGGTTTAGGATTCCAATTGATCATGAATCCAGAAATAGCAGAATTTAGAAATGTAAGAAAATTAGATCTTTTAATAGCCTACTCACATTAATTCAGTACCAGTGCACAGCTTATACAAGCAACGCTAAACAAGGCTGTGTATAAAATATATTGTTGACAATGGAGAATGAGTCAAAACCTAGGGTCTTTCCCCAGGCATTGTTCCAAATATTTTACATCTATGACATTTGTGTCAAATTGTGAGCAAGTTCTGTCACGACACAAAATAAGAAAATGATAAATGGCCAAGTCTTACAGAATAAATGGAGGAATATATTATTGCCAAAGACTGAGATATTATTTAATGTATATACATACGTTTAAGATTAAGCAGGTATCCCGTATCCCGTGGAAAAAATAGGATTGTCCAAACCAAAACAAGTTTTCAATCACAGGACATCCGCCATATTGTTTACGTTACCACGAAGTAAAGTGTACAAACTATTTATAAACGAAAATGTATATTTTTTAATAAACTGATAAAGGTAATGTTCCTAGTTAATTATGGCCAATTATATATTCTTGGTATTATTTTTTATTTTCTTTAAGTTATTCATAATGGTAATGTCCAATAACTTGAATAAAATGCAAACTAAGTAGTCAAACATTTTTTCGTTTACAGTCGATTTTTGTTTTCAACTGGCCCAACAACCTGCCAAAAAATTTCCCTAAAGTATACGTAAAGTGGCGTAAAGAATAGTAGAGAGGCATGCCGTAGCGTAAGGTGGCGTAATGTACCAAAGTGTGGGAATTAAGGGGATTAAGGGGGTTAATGTTCTCAAATGAATATATTATATAAAAAGCAGTATTGATTTACAAGAATCTGGACTATTATTTACTCTTTTTTTTCATCAGATTATCTGGTGCCCCTATCTCGCCCCTCAAGTCCATTGCACCTAAATGTCCATGGGACGGTGGCGTGTATTCAACAGGCTAGTGCATGAGGTTTATAGTATAAAGGGGATGACATTACAGAAGACCTCTCCTGAAAAACGTACATCCGTGACGTCATCATCAAGCCGGTTACCCGGAACTTAGCGGCTTCCAACGCCGCAACCTCAGAGACTGCACCCAATTAAAGATAGTTATCTTGAACAGACACAATGGGTGATACCGTTTGACAAATCAGATCCTAACATTTGCTCCACTCCTATAAGCCCCAGCGGTGACTCCACTCCCGAAATCGCTACACCATGGATGTAGCGAGTGCAGGGGGGGCGGATGGTCGCCTATGTTTTCGATACTGTTTACGCTGTATTAGGCCTACGTATTGAAACACATCATGTTTGATATTCCACTAGTAAATACAACAAGTTCTACTTTCTATTTTCATGAAAGTTTGTTAAATCGATGACACTGGTGCCTATGGGATATTCATGGATGACACATACATCAATTTGATGACGCTAGTAAGCTATCAATAAATGAATGGACCATCATATACCAATAGAGCATGTAACAACTAATTCGAAAAAGGTTTGCAAAGACACGCACGAGCTGAAATCGAATCATAATGGGTATCACATGTGATGCTGGCATTTTCTTTGACTTTTGTTTTGCTACACAACGTCGTATGACGTTAAATAACAAGCAGTTGTTCAAAGCATGTGTTATATAAAATTAATTTTGGACTACATGTTTGTGATATTTCGTATTAAACGTAAAATGTGTCTCAAATAAAGAAAATGCACCTAGTGTTGCTAAACTTATTTTCACAGAGTATATATGGATGACGTTTTGTAAAGATGGTGTACCACTAGTATTATGCACAAATATTTAATGTTATATAAACTACGTTTCATGTTTTTATTGAGATCATTTCTCGGTAGAATGACTTGTTGACAAACAATTTGCAGTATTGACTATAATTTGTGACACCGAAATCTCGTCGAGGCTACTGCTTCCGTGTCCATTTGGTGTGACTGTCGGCGTTCGTCATTCAATTATATTATTTGTTACTTTTAATGTTGTTAATTGCGGCTATTTGTATAGGTTTATGATAATAATTGCCGTTTATTGCTTCTAATTCTGCGTACATCCCGTATAGTGGTATAATATGCAATTACAAAATGTATTTAAGTGTATAAATTATGTATGATAATTATGTTCTCATATTGTGTTGGTATGAAACTTGCTGGCACACGGTTGTTCAAGATAAATATCGAGAATGTACACGTGCAAACATGCAAATATCTTTGCCCGAGTTCATAATACATGGCCGTAACTAGGAATTTTCCAAATGGCGGTGTGCGAAATCAGGACTTGAAGATGGAACTGATGTTTCATGTACGCGTGTACAAACTTTCCCCATGCTACTTCAAACAAATACCTTGATTCTGCGATCTGAGATTCACTGATATGATTGTGCGAACGAAGCGAGCTAGAAAAATACACTATTTATATTATCCATTTAAACAAAGCAAAATACATAGATAAGGTAACCAAGTCCTGAAAACAGTTGTCCACAAAATGTGTATAAGCCTTCGTAAGAAATGTTGTCGACTCTTTTTCTTATGCCCCATCTTTGATGAGGGGGTATATTGCTTTGCACATGTCAGATCGACGAGTGGTCAATCGGCCGGTCTGTATGTCGGTAGACCAAACAACGGTTTCCGTTCGATGGCCCAACAAGAGAGCAAAATGCCCTGGTATCTTTAAACTGTATACTTGTAGATTGGCCAGCAACAGTAAATGACCCATATTGATTTTGATTTAAGTAGTTCAAAGGTCAAGATCACTGTGACCTTCACTATTATCATATTCATCATCATCATGCATCATGTTCTGTATTATCATACAGTACAACTTTCCAGAGCAACCCTCTGTAGAGCAACAACCTCTTTATAACAACACATTTAAAACTTAACTAAGCTGATGTTGACTATACTTTAACCTCTGCAGAGCAAGCAACTCTGTACACCGACCCTTATTTGCCGCTCCCAAAGTATGTTGCTATACAGAGGTTGTACCGTATATGTAAAGGCATGCGTATACAGGGGATTTAGATCGAGGGTTTGAATCCATGTACGGGACAACTGCTTTTCGGGTCACGTGGTACCGGGTATCAGGGATCCAATACCTCCTCACAGCGATTACGTCACGCTAAACCTAGTGTAGTGGTTTAAAGCAAAGAGGTCACGGCGACAGTGGTTGACCAGGCATTTGTGGATAGTATTTGGTCATAAAGTATACACCAGGCATTCCGTCACTGAAATTACTGACCTTTTAAATAATAGTGAAATTATAAATAAACAATTAACCTTCATCAAAATACAGTAAAGACGTATGTAGTTTCAAAACGACCTTACGCACAATAAATACAAATTATACCATTTAGGAGTTTTACGAAGTTTCACAAGAAATTGGTAATTGGAAGGTATTGTTATAATGAACGTAAACATGGCCATGAAAATTGCGATTCAATCACGAAAATGGTCAAGTACGCATACAAATATATTTCCTGTTGGTTATTAAAGATGTTATCAAAGTGCAAGTCAGGATTTGGCGAGGGTTACACCAACGTACGTGTTCAAGCCAGTTTGACGATCAACAAAACGACGTAAATAGCCGCAAGACTAACCTCGTATAAATGATAAACATTTGGGTATATATAACCCTTGTCTTTGTTCATTGAAATAAAACCGCACAAGAATTAGTTAAGTGAAAATCGGGACAGATTTAAATACATAATATTATATTTGAGATGGAACTATTACTAAAGATGTGTGTTGTATTGTCTATTGCATGTATTTGCTGTAACGAAGCCAGCGAATTTTCGGATACCAAGGGTATGTATTTTGAAATTCATTAGTTTTGTCGTAACTTTTAAAACAGCGTTCGGAATAATAACAAAATGTCACGAATAGTGACAAATTGATGAAACGGTTGAGACAATAGGTCTTTGACTGGCCTATTTTGTGAAAATGTTGTTTAACCCCTGAATAATATGTTCTAAATTCGCGTTCTTTTGATAATGTCAGTTAGTATCGTGATACAAAACTTTATTTCATGCTTATCGGTGGTTTACGGCGGAATAACGGTGGATTATTCCCCGATAATTCATAATATATAATAGTTCATAATTTCACAGTTCATAATTTCACGCAAACGGACTTTTTTTAAAAACAAATTTCCCCGCCGCCAAAAATAAAATAATAAGCATTTTCACCTGCTCTGTTAATCTTTAACACATAACAGAACATTATATGTACATAAATGTAAAACAAATGGACGAAATTTAAGCCATTGCAGAAGAACTATTTGATTGCAACTCGACGCGTGCATGGCGGGAAAACGACGTCACGCAAAACATTTCAGGTATATATGGACTATTTCCATCATTTAAGCTATTTGAAGCATGAAATAAATAGACTATTAGTATTTTTCCTTGTATGATCGTTTTTACAATTCACCTCGTGAGCAGCTGACTTATATTTTCACTCGTGACTACGCCACTCGTGAAAATATTACATCAGCTGCTCACTCGGTGAATTATCAGCCGATCATACACGGAAAAATACAAATATCCTCTATATAATTTCGCATTGTGGAGATCAATAGGAGTAAAGTATATGTGGACCGGTCTCCGATCAATAGGAGTAAAGTATATATGGACCGGTCTCCGGAAACACCCTGCTAGTTGACAAAAATAATACTTTTGAGATTCTTTCATAGTTTTAAAGAATAATTTAATGAAAGAAACTATGGATTTTTGTGGAAATTACAGCTATTATGGTTGAGTCAATATTCAGATATTATTATCTGACGTCGCAAACGTCATTCAAACGTTAATCGACGTTACTACGTAACTAGAATTTCAATGTTACATCATTTGGCCAAATTCTGAAATATACGGTTCAAAATAGCATAATATAATTGCATTGTAAAGTTAAAAGAAGCCGGTAAGAGGCAGGATTTGTCACTGATTTAAGATACACCTCCCTTAACATACGTGGTTTTGAACATTTTTTTAAATTAAAGAAGGAAAAACAAACACGTTGTCTAGTTGTTAGTTCCACATATTTATTTATTGACGTTGTTCAATTTTCTAAGTTTGTGTAAACCCACTGCCCCTTTTTAGATGATTGATTTACAAATGCACGTAAGGCCGTTTTCATGAAAAACAAAATGCAGCACAGTGTCCGGTTCGTCAATTTCTGTACACATGGACTTTTGGAGAAAATTGATAAAACTACTTGAATAACATAATATATCTAAATTAATCATATAGTTAAAAACTCATGCTATGAAATGTAGATACTGTTTCGAAATCAATCACTGTGGTCCATTCAACACAAACCAAAATACCCGTCCTTACTGCGTTTTTCATAATCGAAGTTAAAATAAAAGTTTAATCAATCAGTTTTATAATATGAAGTTATTTCTAGGCTTACATTCATCGCATAAAAATTTTTGTTGCCTTTTTAGATGATTTATATACTTTCTATGAAAAACGAAATGCACCACCGTCATTTTCTGTACAAATGGACCTTGAAAGAAAAATATATATTATTTTCAGACTTGTTGCATCGACTGCTAAGCGACATTGACCGAAGTGTAAGCGTACGACCCAAACTACACATATCCGCACAAAAGCGAAGTTTTAACGAACGACCAAAATTCTACCAATCCGTGCAGTATCAAAGCTTAATCGGACGACCGAAGCGAAGTTTGAACGAACGACCAAAGCGAAGTTTGAATGAACGACCAAAGCGGAGTTTGAACGAACCACCAAAGCAAAGTTTGAATGAACGACCAAAGCGAAGTTTGTACGAACGACCAAAGCGAAGTTTGAATGAACGACCAAAGCGAAGTTTGAACGAACCCCCAAAGCGAAGTTTGAATAATCGACCAAAGCGAAGTTTGAACGAACGACCAAAGCGAAGTTTGAATGAACGACCAAAGCGAAGTTTGAACGAACCCCCAAAGCGAAGTTTGAATAATCGACCAAAGCGAAGTTTGAACGAACCACCAAAGCGAAGTTTGAACGAACCACCAAAGCGAAGTTTGAATGAACGACCAAAGCGAAGTTTGAATGAACCACCAAAGCGAAGTTTGAATGAACGACCGAAGCGAAGTTTGAACGAACCACCAAAGCGAAGTTTAAACGAACCACCGAAACTACACCTATCTACACAGAAACGCAATGAGGACGGACCACCCGAACCAAAACCGGCCATAAGTATTTTGAGAAGATTGTTTTCTGAAAACAACAAGTATAATGACGACGATCTGGCACTATTGACACATCTACTGCTACAGTAAGTTATAAGTACCTCGTGCATTGCTACCCATCTTGTGCACGTTAGACTTTCAGTTGATCGAATATAGAACCCTCCCTTTGCTATCTTAGATTAATCACATATCACTGACTTTAAACCTTAGAATGAGAAGGTCGTAAGTGGCACTTCCCTTATAAGACTAATGCATATTTAAAATCATGAAACATCATAAGGCGCTTCTTATGAACCCTTTTTCATGAAAATCGGAACTTGTCATGCTGACCAAACTGAATTTGAAAAAGCTTATTTTGCAATATTAAAGTAAAAAGTGATTGTCAGACATTTTTCTTGTTTTCTCAAACTATAGATTTTGTAGTTACGACCGTCTCATTCTAAGCCAGCGACATGTCATATCAAGACAAGTAGATCAGTGTCACATGTACATGTAATAACTGATGATACGTAGATACATTATTAAATACCCAGATGTAACATGCTCATTCCTACCTACCTATGCTGCAGTCAGGTCTCTCCATTACTGCTTGTCTATCGCAATTCTCTATTTCTCCTAAAGATTTCCCACAAGCTTTATTCCGCTGATGATAATCTCCATGTTTCTTCTGGTTTTCTTCGGTGTATTTTCCCGTCTGATGGGGTCCACTTTAGAGAGGTCCTGGTCATGTTAATCGTGTCATTCCTTATTGCATGTTCATGCCATCGGAATCTTCGTCGTTTTAATTGTATTGCTGTGTTTGTTTTTCCAGTTCTTTTGCATAAAACATAATAATTTATTATAGGAAATTATTGTGGGTCAGTAGATTTTACTGAGGCATTTTGTGTGAAATCCAAATAGTTTTTGGTTGTCTTTTTGTGCTGAATGGCTCACAGTGGCCAACAGAGCATAAGCCGACATAAATTTTACAATGAATTTAACATATGTAGAGCATAACTATCTAAACAACGGCCAATAATTGCAGCTACCAAAGGGTACTGTTATACAAAGGTTGTATTCTTTATCACCATTGTCTCATAATATTGCTAAAGCTCGTCTTCCTAGATAAATGTTTTATTGCTAGTTAATTCTGTTTATACCACAGGTAACTGTATCATTGATAACAAAAAAATTCGAAAAACGATTTTTGTTTTAGTTTTGATCAAAAATACAGTTACATGTGGTTTATACCGATTGTATAGTAATTGTAATTTTATTAGCTCCAATTATCTCAATAAGCTTCTAAAAGATTTCTAGCAAAGCTCATTTCTGTATTATGGCGTGTGTGTATAATACCTGTATACAGGTACTGTAAATTTATGTGAAATAAAATATGTTTGAACTAATTATATAATTTTTCATTTACAATATCTTCAGGCCAGACTACATAGAGCGGAGGAATTGGTTTACTGAAGACGGTGGTGTCAGGGGAACGGATGTTCCAGATGTTGTCATAACAACAACAACACCACCACCTCAAACCCCGCCCCCAACATCAGAACCGACAACCGCAGCACCATCAACAAATACACAACTATCGCTGGCGGAATTATTGAGATTGTTAGCAAAACTGAAGTGGAGATGGGGTTAAACAGACATATTGGAATACATGTAGACATAGACTGTTCGTTGTTTGTATTATGCTTTGTAAAAACGATTTTGTTCTAGAGTCTCACCCGGATAAATGGCTTGTCGAACTGTGTCTCCAGTGGTTACTATTTTCATATGAGACGTAAATAAATAAACATAGAGTAGGACCAGTCTGATTGGTTAAATTAACAATCTGGATGAACGGCGAATAAGCTCGAGTATTCATGGCTATCTCGTCAAAGGTTTTTGTACAATACATTTATGAATATACATGCATTAACGAGTGATGTGATGTTAATTTCACGTTTCTTTGGGCAAATGTTCAAGGAAATAATCATTATTTTACTTACATTGTATGAATTCGTATGATTGGGCAATTCGTAATCGTGCTTGCTTGCTGAATTATACACATGTGTAGTTGCCTAATAAATTTGCTTTTATATATAATTGTTGTCTGGTATGCCTTAACTAACTAACAACTTTATCGTGCGTCAGACATACGCCATGTTTTATGCATAATTCTGGAATTGTTTCAAAGACTTTTGAACCTGAATCTGTTAGGCCGTATGATGTATTTGACGTAAAACAAACAATACCTTGTTCAATGGCATTTGTACAACAATTTCTACCAAATACGAAGTTCATTTTACCTATGTACACCTACAATTATTTTTTCAAGATATAAAAAGATGCAGTCATTTTGATCATCCTCATCCCCCCAGACTAGTTTCGGACAAAAAACGCGTTGGTTGAACGAGAAAGTTTTTGACTGACTAATTTTGTAATGTACAGTAACTGTTGTACACCAAATATTGAATCATTGAGATAAATAAGCTCGGTAACAACCTAACTCCTTTCTCATCACCTCCGACTTAATGCATTGTATGACACAAAGGCAAGTATAATTTCATTCATCGGTTACTTTCACGCGGATGTAACTGACCTTAGAACAAAGGACGCATCCCTTGGTTTATTCCTACACTTAAAAAATACCATTTTTCTGGGGCTCTTTTGAGCTGTAAGGTCTCAAGCACCCATTGACATTTAAACTTCCCCTGGTCATTGGGCTACAAATGGAAACCTACACTCGTGTCTCCCTGGGGAGACTATTTCTCTCCTGTGGGCGTGGCAGCCAACATCGATCTGCGGCGCCCAGGAATAGACGCTGCCCTCACAGGTACCATTTTACACCATGGTGGAGTGGAGGATGTGGGTCTTGCTCAGAGAAATTAACCAGTGGTCCAGAGGGGATCGAACCCAGGACCTCTCGATCCCGAAGCGCGCGTCCTACCTCTAGGCCACCGCTCCCCACACGAGGTATATATTTACCGGAAACAAACGGAAATGGCACGGCTGGGTCCTATGAAAAATTCAAATTACCGAAAGGTATGGGACGATTCGAGGATCGTATAAACTCATATCAAATAAAAATAAAATGGCACAGCTTTCACGATTGCCTAACTCATACGCAGTGAGCTCACTTGCCACTACAGTCGTTTAAGTTGTGAAAACTTTAGGCAATACCCGATGGAAGCAAACACACAAACAAGGCGGCGAGGATAGCATATTTGTTAAGCATATAATCATTCATAAAGCCTATATCACATCAGACGAACGATTTCCTAGTTACAAATTACAACAAATCGGGAAATCGGTTAGCGACGATGTGTGCACTTTGTGGAATCAGCACACACATGTACATGTATTTGATAGAGTCGCACAGACTCTAACCGTGTCATTGAGAAAGAGAAAAACGAAAAAGTTGTTTTTGTAAAATTGACACTTTTCTATTAGGTATAGATCTAAATGTGTTACATTTAAATTTGTTCTGTTTTAAGTGGCCAGAATTTCAAAAACAACTACATGTTGTACTGGCATTCGATATGTTCATAACCTAATTACATTCATACAAATCTTTGCTTAACCTACCAAATGTTATGATGATTAATATTCATAATACTCTAAATTATGAAAAACAAAATGCACCTCAGTGATAGGCTCGTCAATTTCTCTAGAGAAAAGAAAATTTTGTTTAACTTCCTTTATCAATGATACAGTTACAAAAAAAAATGTATATGTGCACTAAACATGAATAAACAAAACCCAGGTCAGTTAACAACAAATTGTATATTGTGTACCTGCACATCATATGCTGTCTGGTCAAGCAAGTCTTTGCTACCTTCGATGTCCGATAATCTTTTCTATTATCATGGTGTATGCCAAAGAAGCAATTGAATGCAAACAATAATTTCTGAACCATATTTTATTTATTACACTCAGTGTACCATTAGCGTCAATATCGAATGTGACTTCAATCTGAGGAACACCACGTGATGTTGGAGATATTCCTGTGAGTTCGAACCGTCCGAGTAAGTTAATGTCAGGAAGATGAAGTTTGTCATAGCACGTTCTCCTTCGAATATTTGAATACCAACTCCAGACTGGTGATCGGAGTAGGTGGTGAATGCATGTACATGAGAAGCTTTGGTTGGAATGTGCGTGTCCCGTTCGGTAATTTTGGCCATGACTCCACCAGAAGTTTCAATTCCAAGTGACAATGGCGCCACGTCGACAAGATGCACATCTTTAATGGCGTCAGATGTGTCTCTAGATAGAACGGAGGCCGGGACAGCAGCGTCGTATGCTACAGCTTCGTCGATTAATTAAATTATTATTATTTAAAAAGCTTATGGATTGAAGGATTCTGCGTTGATCCCACAACGAGGACGACTTCGTGAATTTTAGACTTATAATTTAGCATCTCTGCGAGCTTTTTCTATGGGTACCATTGTATCTCTGAATAGATCGGCGCACAGCTCTTCAAATCTTGCTCGTGTAAAAGTCAATGCATTAAATAATGAGTCAATTTCTAAACTGGCTTCAGTGCTGCTTGACAATGTTCTCTTTTTACATTGGCATGCTGTTCTGAGACGTCGTTAGCTACGAGCATTCTTAGTAATATATTTCAATGTTTTCTCTTTAACTCTTGTACAAAACGACTCACCATTTTGTTATCAAAATCTTCACCACCCAAGTTTGTATCTCCTGTTGTAAATGTCTTACATCGAATGTCGAATCTTCACCTACGGTAAGTATTGATACATCAAATGTACTACCTCCCAGAAAAATAATCAGTACATCTCACCATTCGGGGTTTTGTCAAATCCGTATGCAAGAGCTGTTAATTTAGACCAGCGTTAGCTCCGGCGTCTTTTGTAGTTAATCTTGAGCGTCATTAAATATGCGGGGACAGGTATACTACAGTATTTGTGATTTTCTGTCCGAGATATGCTTAAGCAGCCTCTTTCAAAGTTTCATTTTTGTCAGTACCATTCAATCGGCTTTTAGGCTAGTGGCCAAACTTCAAAAATAGACTTAGGAATAGGTGCAACCCCTCCCCATGGTGAACATTTCACAACCTGTTTTTAGGAGGGGGTGTCTTTGGCGTTGGAAAACGAAGTTTGTGAATCAGGGGCCAATGTTGGTCATTTTGAACATCGACATTTTATGTGTATTGTTTTGAGAAACAATTTTACGACATATTTTGTCCTTGTACAGAACAAGGCAGATACCATTTTACTCAGGAAAAGCAACAAACTGTAACAGGAGCCGTGCCAACCCAGGTTCTATCGTGGTTTTGGACCAGGTGTGTTCGTGTGATCATTCCAGTTGATTATTCTGCTGAACTATAGTCAGAGATAATGTGATTTGAGAACTCTTATAAAAGAGACTTTGTTGTTGCGTATCAGTATCAAGTGACTGTTTACTCTTATATTAGATCACCTCAATAATGATACCAACTCAATATAGAGACCTTACAATGTCAAGGTCTCAAGGGTGGGTCTATTAATGAGGCTATCTAAATCTAATTATTAAATATAAAACAGACAAAATGCTACACTTATTCAATTTAATTTACAGTATACTATATAATTATATATTGGTATAGTTTAATATCTAAATGATTTATAGTATAATAAAATGAGAAGTTGCAACTTATTGTACAGTTTAATTGACAAGACTTAGTTTGGAATAAAATGAATATGGTGCTCTACATGTAACCTATCAGAAAATATATTAAAGTAATTAAATGGGGATAAAATGACCAGTCAAATATAAACAGGTAAACGTTACCTCTAGCGTCTAAATTGAAAGGCAATGGTTTATAGACCCATTACGTCTTATATAGGGAAAGTTCCCGCCAAAACCCAATAATGCACCATGTATCATGGGGAACATCAAATTCACATGATAAACATGAAATATCTAAAAGTAAGGCATCGAACATGACCATGCTACATGATAACATAATGATTGTCTTACATAAAGATTAAAAGTGTACTGGAAGACTCAATGATCGACCAGTCTGTTTGTTTAACACATCACTATACTTCTGTATGTCATTATTGGTTAATCATAAAAGGTTACAGGTTTAACAATGTAGCAGACGAAAATAACCATTCCTGCTGCAAAACATACATCACTTTCAGGTAAATATTTGATTTTCTTTCTAGCAACGTGTGATCCATAATTTGCAACTAGTGCACCGTATGCCTTAAGGATTGCCACGTGCAGGTTGTCGTCAATTCCTTTGAAAAGATTCCCGGATTAAATAAAATAGCCGGTACAAATTTTTAATTTTCAAATAAAAAAATGGTACCGGCTATTTTGTTTTATTGGAGAATTGTTTCAAAGAAAATGGTGACAACATGTACGTGTCAACTCTTAAGGCTATCGGTGCGTTAGTTGCGGTTAATGGTTCATAAGTGGTTAGATAGAAATTCAAATATTTACCTCGTCCAAACCGAAAGTCACCCGTCCCAAGTAACTGTTTTTCCAGTTCTAAAAATAGAGGGGACATGTACCCGGTGTACATTATTATTGTTGATTTATATCAAATTATGGGTTCTTATAACATAATAAAATTCTAGGTCCATACTAGCTTGTGAAATCCTATTTTTGGATAAAAACATTCAAACATATAAACGAAAAGTGCGAATTTTAGGAATCGGTGCTCAACAATTTCATATATCAATATATTCGAAATAAAATCACTTGGGTTGGAAGGTAGTAATCTGTAGTTTAATATATCAAAAATATATTTACCAGCTACACAGATATATATTTAGATACATAAATACATATCTGTGCCAGCTATTACTCAAATTTTGATAAGTTGTGGTTAAATTTAAAAAAAAGCATAAATGAAAAGTGCGAATTTTAGGAATCGGTGCACCACCATTTCATTTATCTATATATTCGAAATTCAATCACTTACTATGGGGAGGTAGTAACCTGTAGCATTATATTGACCAATTATTACCCAAAATGGGTGAATTTTGGGAATCGGTCGACTACAATGTTATTTTTATTTTACTTCATAATTAATCACAGCAATACCTTCGTGATTTTACCTAAAAACCCCCTAAGTCTGTTCGTGTCGGTTCGTGTCTGTTATTAGGTCCGGTCGTGAAATTCGTACAGAGTTTAGCCATAACCGTAAACAAACATGGACGTCATCGTCGCAGCCTAGACAAGTTTATGAAGTTTTCTTTTGTTTTACTTGTTTGTCACTCATGCTCAGTCGTTACAGACCCACACGATGGATGTAACGTATGGACTTCTATCAAATTTAGTAAAAACACGCGCTATTCAGCGTGTTTTAGCGCCAATTGCGAGCCAGGTAAGCTGTCAGTACGAAATTACCTTCAGTTCGTACCTTGGTCGATTCGACCCAATTTGATAAATTCGTCAAACATGAAAAATAGCAAACACCTAAATTACACAGATTTGATACTCAATTGAAAATTGAGAGAAAATGAAAAATAGCATGTATCAGATTAATTTATTTTGCATAAAACCTTTTTTATTCATCCAATTTTAATCATTTAATTATTTATGGACAATTTATCAGCCTCACCATCAGGTACCAATTATCAACACTTTTGTACATTTTGCCTTCATATGTCGAAACTGAAAAATATTTTCTCGCAGATAAATGGACAATTGACAAGTTTGTCTGAAATACGTCAGTGACAAATATTGAGCCTCGTTTTCAAACTGAAAACAGCAGACGATCACTTTAAAATAATTCCACACATGGTCTACAGGCCTTAATATATTGAAAAATTCACTAAGAAATAAATGTTTTCACGGTATTTTTCATCATCTGAACCCTAAAAGTAACTCTCATGTATCTAAAACAGTTGCTGTTTTTATTTGCTAAAACGTGAATAAGTGCTGAAAATGTATACAACAATCGGCGATTATCGGGGGTCATACTCAACTGTTTTAAAACTAACCGAGTGAAATGTGCAATTGAAATTAGTTATACACGTTTCTAAAGCATATGCTCAATTGAGTGTGGTTATTTAGGTTATTAATCGATATAAAAAGGCAATACAGCGGTTAAGGATATATTTCCAGGAAATTCCAACATGAGTGTCATTTCACTTGGTGTGATGGGTACTCATGTTCATTTGCTTATTGTTAATCAAGTTTGCATTAAATGTTTAAAGTTTCTGTACTGGATGCCATTATTAAACAATACTCTTCAATTAAAAACAGAAAGTTTTAAAAAGAGTACTTTTTTCTAGAGTATCAATTTATACTATTGATATGTGTTGAGTAATAATTGTTTTTGAACATGATCTTGATTGCGCAACCAAGTTGACACCCAAAATCATGATGTCAGCTGTTTACATTATTGTACACATTGTAAATAAAAGATGAAAGGTTGGTCTGTTATCATCCAGGCATCAGTTTATCTCAAATAGTTTTTGAGAAAAACTATCTCTGTTTACGTCTAAAAAACTGTCGATAATTGGTTCTATGTCAGAGTCTATGGGGAAGAGCTGATTGTCTTCTACTGCATGAGGTCACCTGTTTTGCCTACCTTTTATTAAATACAGAAAAGTAGGATTGAATGAGGCCAATCAGGTAGTATTTTGATAAACTTGGAATTTTCATTAAAAAATTAAAATGAGAGAAGGTCTGGCTCTCCCGGTCTACTTTTTTATTCCTTGACCAATTTCAATATATGAGGTTTTATATTTAAAGCTGAATAACTAATCTTTTGCATACAATTATTAGTTTTTTCCTATGTATATCAAAACAGGATATATAAGGTATTAAAACGAACAAGATTTTGCGAGATTTCCAAAGACCTGCCGCACAATATCGTGAGATTTGGTACAGGTTTCCAATCTGTGTAATTTAGGTCTTTGAAAATAGGAACTAGAAAATAGTTTATAAGAAAATATTTTGTTTCAGATTTCCTTGCTGATCATATTGAATGAATCAGATCATGGGTCCCAAATGCAGCATGGAGAAATGGTGCCTTGTGCTAAGATGGTGATGCAAGCAGCTCATAAATTAGTTATGGTTGCCAAGCAACAGGCTCTCACTACTTCAGATGAGGTAAATCTTGGATATTATTTGATAAAAGTTTAAAATTGAACGCAAAAAAAACATTGAAATATACAAATAACATAGCTAAACTTTATGGTCACTACCAAGAATTGCTTATTTAGTTATTTTCAAAACTAAGTTAATGCAAATTTGTAGACTAGTATGTTGCCAAAAATAATTTAACAGGACTTTTTCCTGTTACTTTGAGTTTGTATTGACCACTGTATAACAATGTTATCTTTATGTCATCAATTTCAAGAATAGCTTTATTTTGCAAAGTTATAATTGAATTTATGGCCAAAGGTTACATGTCTGATAAATTAATGGAGTCTACCGTACACTTCAGGAATACTATAAAATCATAATTTTTTGTGGGGATTTAATTTCGTGGATTTCATGGTTCATCTTTCATGGACCATCTTCAACCACAACATCAAATCCCATTGAACAATAATTTTGACCCTTGTATTTATTACCTGAAATAATAATTTTATCCACAAATTAACATCCCATCCAAATTGTCTTTTTCACCAAAACCACGAAATTTTGTCCCATCAAAATTAAATGAATTAACTGTAATCTGGAACTCCGATTTGCTGCACTAAGAAGAATGAATGTTTCTGAAGAAAATAGAATTTATTTAATGAACATCATCGAATGGAAAAAAAAATCATTTGAAATTTCATTAGCTGTATTTCAACACTAAAGACTGTTTGAATACTGTTTTGGGGTTATGTGCTAATTGCACATGTCAAACAGACTTGCAACTTGTTTCCAGGATTGGACATCATGCCTCTGTAGAATCCTGGCATGGGTATCTTTACACAGACTTAATGAATTTGCAAGGCATTATGTATTCATTTTGATGTTGAAAACTATATGTCCTTTCACACTGAACTTAAAAAATCAAAGTAAAAATAATTTGTTCCGAAATTTAAAGAGTCCCAAGGCAATTTTTAAAATGAGTCAGGAATGCACATCAAAATGAATCCCAAATGATAGCAATTATAAATTAAATCATTGTGAATAATAGCCAACAAACAGTATTTTTATAACTTTTACATGTGACCGCAGATATATTTCTAGTAACTATGTGTATAATATGTGTTTTTCAGGAATTTAAGGTGCTAACTGTGAGTGCCTGTGAAGTTCTCGAACTTTCTAGTTCAAACTTATATATAGCATCTGAGAGACTTGAAGCTTCCAATTCTAGCAAGGAGGCAAGAACTAAGTTAGTACAGGCCAGTAAGGATGTCTTACAGGCAACTATGAAGGTTTGTTTTGTACACAGTAATATTACTTCATTTTGATGGCATTAAATTTTTTGTTGATTTTGATAATATACAGTTTTTAATTTATTGGGTTTGTAAATTTGTGAAATACAAAAATTAGAACAATTCTCAATAAAATAGTTAGGAATGCATAGAGTAAACATTTGATTGTAACTTAAACATGTAGCCTTTGTAGGAATACTTTCTACAGATAAAATAGGTCTACATGCTGCCTAAGCAAAGCACTACTGAGCACCTTCATTCAGTTACCTCCCATGCCTTCATTCAGTTACCTCCCATGCCTTCATTCAGTTACCTCACATGCCTTCATTCAGTTACCTCACATGCCTTCATTCAGTTACCTCCCATGGCTTCATTCAGTTACCTCCCATGCCTTCATTCAGTTACCTCCCATGCCTTCATTTAGTTACCTCACATGCCTTCATTCAGTTACCTCCCATGCCTTCATTCAGTTACCTCCCATGCCTTCATTCAGTTACCTCCCATGCCTTCATTCAGTTACCTCCCATGCCTTCATTCAGTTACCTCCATTCATTCAGTTACCTCCCATACCTTCATTCAGTTACCTCACATTCAATTAAAGATAGAAGGCATGGATTATCTCCCATGGAAAGTGCTACATAGCACTTTACTTAGGCAGCAGACACCAGGTTTTGTTATATTGATTATAGGTGTTGCTGGTAGCAGATGATGCTGAAATACGTCGGATGATTACAGCTACACATATTGTAACAGAAAAACTAGCAGCACTTGATACATGTTCAGATATGACTCAACTTGTTCATAGATTTAAGGTGAGACTTTATGTGACATATGACTCAAGTTGTTCATAGATTTAAGGTGAGACTTTATGTGACATATGACTCAAGTTGTTCATAGATTTAAGGTGAGACTTTATGTGATATATGACTCAAGTTGTTCATAGATTTAAGGTGAGACTTTATGTGATATATGACTCAAGTTGTTCATAGATTTAAGGTGAGACTTTATGTGACATATGACTCAAGTTGTTCATAGATTTAAGGTGAGATTTTATGTGACATATGACTCAACTTGTTCATAGATTTAAGGTGAGACTTTATGTGACATATGACTCAACTTGTTCATAGATTTATGATATGACTTTACAATCATGATGTGATGTTTGAAACTCATACCCTGACTTATTTTATTTACTTACTTACATTTTTAAAACACATATAGCTTTGTTTTCATGCAAAATAAATATACATTGACATCAGTAATTCCACCATACAAGTAAATACATGATACATTTTGTTTTTTACAAAATTAGAATAACAATCAGCTCACAGACTTAATTGCAGATTGCTCGCACGGCAGTCTCAAGCTTTATCTGATCATAGTGGAAATATTGCTGTATTGGTTATCATAAGCATACTGCATGAAAAAATGCCTACATGTTGAGAATCTGGTTTGCAACATTGTTAGGGGTGATAAATTTACAGCTCTCGTATGATGATCTTTTAAATGCTGCACAAAACCAGTTATTTCCCCCAAAATGTATGGCAAAAAGCGATCGTAGACAAGTGTACAGCTGCTAAAAAAAAGTTAAGTTACCAATTTTCTAGGGCTCTTTTCAGCTGTTAAGCCGCTCAAGCACCCTTTGACATTTCAACTTCCCCTGGTCATTGGACTACATATGGAAACCTACACTCGTGTCTCCCTGGGGAGACTATTTCTCTCCTGTGGTGTGGCAGCCAACATCGATCTGTGGCACCCAGGAATAGACACTTCCCTCACAGATACCATTTTACACCATGGTGGAGTGGAGCTGTGGGTCTTGCACAGAGAAATTAACCAGTGGTCCAGAGGGGGATCGAACCCGGGACCTCTCGATCCGGAAGCATGCGCCCTACCTCTAGGCCACCGCTCCCCACAAGGATAATGTGACCCTGACTTAAGTCTGTATGTATGTCAATCAAAAAAAAGTGTCTGTTTGTCTGGATCCTCGGTGTAGTTGTAACAAGCTGATTAAGACAACACGTATTTCTTCAGGAATTCACCGATGCCTTGGCTGTGATGACTAGTCTAGCTGATCGTAGACAAAGGGACTTAATCCATTCCAAGCAAAGGGAGAGAATTATTACATCTCTTAATATACTGAAGAAATGTATCTCGTCACTGAGTATTGCTATGCAGAATTCAGTCAAGTATGGTCATAACCCACAAGCACAGGTATGTTTTAATAGAAAATCTATTAAAAATTGACTACATCCAATAGTTGATACCCGGAACTCTGTGCAAGGTGGTTTTCCCCTTAATTTACATATAGGTACAAACAAATCTGGCCTAGTTAGACTGGTTTTGTATATATATATATGCAAACACAATCGACCCAAACTCTAGATATGAATATTAAAGTGTCACAAGGATTATAACGGTAAAAATCTGTATGTACCTAAAGATTAGCGGAGATCCGGAGTAGGTCTATTAATTGTATTGTGTCTGTTTAATCACTATTCAGTCTAAACAAATTTTCAGTTATTTGGGGACTGATTCAACCAACCAGTTTTCCTGGACTGTATCCTAACCAGTACTTACTATGCTTTCCGCCTCTCCACAAATGGAGGAAATTTGTCATTATTGTAAACTTTTTATGAAAGGTATAATATGCTGCAACCTGCGAATCCAAAAATGACTTTCAAGGATTTTCCATGTTTCTTGTATTGTAGATGGGAAAGTCGTATGTTGTGAATGAAGTACAAACAGCGTTAAGTAACATCATAGATGCTGTACAGAATCGTGATACAGACGAGGAAGATATTGATCTAATACAACCCGGAAAATTTGTCTCCTGTATTGATATGGTACTATGTATAAGTATTACTTATACCAAGTAAAAAAACTTATTTCACATTTTTAGCTCCACTTTTCGAAGAAGAAAATCTTTTTATTGTTGTAAGGAAACTGTGATGGATGTGTGTGCTGGTCAGGTTCATTTTCTCAATGACCATCAACAGTATCGACTTGGAGATCAGTATAGTTATTAATCATGGCAAGGGGAGTTCATCCTGACATTGCTCATATCCTTGTGACCTTTATTTATGGAGTTATCTGCTCTTGTTTTACTTAGAACTTTCTTTGAATATAAAGGATGAAATAAAGATATAGTTGTTACTGAAGCCTATAATTCCTACATAATACATACCAATTAATCTCTATTATATTGAAGGCTCTTGAAGCTCTGACAGATGAAGCTCGATGTGAGCTCAACATGGATATTGAGATGTGGACAGAAGAAGCAATACGACACAGTATGACAGTAGCACATCAATGTTATGATAGTCACCGTGATAGTATCATACATACATGTCAACAGGTAGGTTTGGCATAAAATATTCACCTAATAATTACATTGGTCTTTGTACAAGACGCAGGCAAAAATAAAAAATCAGAAAATTCAAAGAAAAGTCAGACGCAAAAAATCACGAAGATACAACAAAGAGTATGGCCATTCCTGATTTGCCCATTGTGATACTTTGAAAATGTCATATATAACAAGGTTTTGCTCTGAACACACCCAATTTCATGAAAGGTGTGTATTATTCGCCATAATTTTATGTTTGCATTAAACATAAAAAATCGGCAGTATACCAGTACTGTTTCAATTATTCTATTAAGAGTTTACAAAGGTCAGGTAAATATCTCTGCACAATACTTATTGATGCCATAATATTAGTGTAAAATTTACAAGGGTCAGGTTAATATCTCTGCACTACACTGATCAGAGTGTATAATATGATTACAGGTGATACAAGTCAAGGGTCGTGTAATACCTCTATACAAGATGATACTATCTGATTCTACTCTATCTGATGTGAGAGACGACTATAACGAGGCTTGTGAGAACTTGACCGATGAATTCTGTGAACTTGAGAAAATTGTCAACATATCGCTGTTACATTTTGTTGTTGAGTATTTCAAAGAAACCACGGAACCTTTAGAGAGGCTGGTGAAGAAAGCTGTTTACTCTGATACAGTGAGTTTATTAACTGATTAGTATGGTAGGATTTAGTCAGCAACATGTCATGGAACTTTTGCAATTATACTTAATTTGCTAATATCTTATCCAGCAAGATATTTGCCAACATAGAGCTCAACTAAATAATGAAAAGTCCATATTAATTTCTGCATACCAAATTTCTAAAATTCAGAATTCATTCAATTTTAGCTCGGCTATTAGAAGAATAAGTATCAGTTTTGGCAATATGCTTTTTCAGAGTATATCTGATATACTTTGGGATATAAATCAATGAAACTTGGTATCAGACAGACGTGGGTGTGTAGGAAGCTTATATCGAGATATAGCTTGGTGATGGATGTTATGTCTATATATGGTGTTGCCTCTATTACAGTGTAGATGTATGGATCGTGATGACTCAGCAGTTTTACAGTTTGAAGATCATGCAGAGAGGGTTTGTCAGATTGCTGGATTAGCTGCTGCTAGCTCAACTGATGCAAGACGTTAGTATAGATTTATTACAGGGTTCTACAATTCCATAATTATCCGGAAATCCAGATTTGCTGCATTAGAAAGAGTTATCTTTTCTGCACAAAATAAAAGTTATTTGATGCAGGCTTTTCTTTTAAAAAAAGAGTTTTAAAATCTGAGTTATATGATTTTCAGGATTTTTATTTGGCTGTATTGACACCTAAGTCAATACTCATCCCCTGACTCTTGGTTGTATTTAACAAGTTTTGGAAATTTGAGAGGCTCGTTTAATGATATTTCCGGAACAAGTTTAATATAAATGTATTGATTAACAATGAGTGATATTTTCTTTATATCATATGACATTAAACATGCAAAACATGCATCATTTCATTGGAAACACACACCCTTGTAGTATAATTTTATACTACACATGTGTGAGAGAAGATAATACTTGCTCACTATACTAACCCAGATACAAGGAAAGTCATGTGATATATTGGAAAGTCATGTGATATATTGGAAAGTCATGTGGTATATTGGAAAGTCATGTGATACATTGGAAAGTCATGTGATATATTGGAAAGCCATGTGATATATTGGAAAGTCATGTGATATATTGGAAAGTCATGTGATATATTGGAAAGCCATGTGATATATTGGAAAGTCATGTGATATATTGGAAAGTCATATGATGTATTGGAAAGTCATGTGATATATTGGAAAGTCATGTGATATATTGGAAAGTCATGTGATATATTGGATAGTCATGTGATATATTGGAAAGTCATGTGATACATTGGAAAGTCATGTGATGTATTGGAAAGTCATGTGATATATTGGAAAGTCTTGTGATATATTGGAAAGTCATGTGATATATTGGATAGTCATGTGATATATTGTTATACTCCAGGTGTACATGATATTCGACTTAGTGTTCTAAGTTTGGAGCGACTAGATCCAGAGATTATACCTGCTGTAATGTCTATCTCTAAAACACCACATGATAAGAGTGTGATGAGACATCTAAAACTGTTAATGAAGGAGTGGAGCTTTCAACTCAACAATGTCGTTCGTGTCCTAGATGAAATGACCGATCCTAAAATGTTCATGCTAGTCTCAGGTAATGACGTAACGCCTGGTATTTTTCCGGCTTGTCCCTGATTTCAGGTTTTTGAATCCTGAAATTTCCTTTTTTGTCAATATTGAAAAGTGGAATTTCAGGCTTTAAAACCAGGATTTTCAGGTTTGAGAATGATTTTTGTTATTACCAGATCTGTGATTTTTTTAATAGTTATGGGTTATATTTAAAAGATAATGCAGGCTTAGAAATGAAGATTAAAAGGTTTGCTACAATTTCTGAATAATTAGGAAATCCGGATATGCTCAAGTTGAAAATATGATTTTTTTCTGACAAAAGGGTTATTTGGTGTAGAAATTTGAAGTCTTGACCAAGTTAAAATTCTATATAAGCTGAATCTTAATACTGTAGCGACAGATCATAGTTTCCCTTCTATGAAAATTTGACGATATTCGTCAATCTTGAAAATATTGGAGAAACTGGAAGTCTTGACCTACACTCAACCGCTTTGAAAACGCACCACTATTGAAAATAATCAAATTTAGTCAAAATACATTTTTTGCTAAAATCGATAGTTTTCAGGGTTTGTTCAGTTCATAAGCTTGACCTAATGAAAGAAAACATTTTTTTTTTCATTCGGAATACCCCGCCCAAGGAACTTGTTTGATTTTGCATGTTTTGCGGGTGCAGATCGATCGCGTCGACCTGCGCAATCAATAATAAATTTAAACTGTACACTGTTGGTTTACACATTGAAAAAACAACATAAACAATTTTTGCTAATGATATTTTTATGCTGCGAATATCTCAAATATTTGTTCTTCGCTTCCAACTGAAAAATGCAAGGCGGGTCAGCTGCCACCATACAATGATTGTGGGCTTTGGACATTGATTTCTAGAGAATGACACAGTCAAAGACCGACCTGGATGAAACCAGCTAAAGGTATTGAGCCCGAGCTAGGACGAAATATGACACAGGCTGTGTCACTGTAATTGGTTCCGCATGGCTGCACACCGTGTCAAAAGAATGCTGAGCGTCAATCAGCAAGCCAAAAGTACATTATTGCATTTTCATAATTATTTCTTTCATAATTGTCAATAAAAAGGAAAATTAATTTAGTACATTTTTTAATTAGTTTTCTACCGTTTAGAGCCTAAAGTCCCAACTTTTTGTCTTCAAGCTCCTTCATAGTGTTGATTTCAGGTGCTATAAAAGCACCACGGGATATATCCTGACAGTCTGATGCTCATAACCAAGACTTCAAGTTTAAATAAGGCTTGAATCCATCTTAGGTTCGCATAATGCGCATATCTTAACCGTACTCGGCGTATTCTATTAGCCAGACAGCCATAGCCACAAAACATTTATAATTCAAGTTAAGCTTTGCTTGAATGGTGGGAAACATCACGTCGAACATAATTCTATCCTATTACGTAATTAATGTTATGCTTTAGAAGGAGATACCACGTGCATGCATCAATGTAGCGGGCTCTTATACTTGCTTTTGAAATTGTGACTTTCACGGGTCTCAGTGTTATCTATATCATAATTCATTTCAAACTCGTAATAATATCATGAAAATCACACACCTTGTTGAATATAGACTGAAGATTATTCATTCGAAAATTAATAACTATAAATTGACGTTTTCATCACTAAAACCGATATTTCATATGTGGTGCGTTTTTAAAGCGGTTGAGGGTATATATTAACACATCAGACATGCATGATATGGATTTGGTAAACCAGAAATGTGTGAATCTGTGATACGGAAATGTGATCTATTGCGCTGTATTCCACTGTGCCATTTGTTACTGTATAGCGGGTATATTTCGCGGGGGTTTAATTTTCGCTATATTCGCGGTCAACATCGAAAGCGCGAAATCTAAACCCCGCGAAATAATCACCAAAAATATACAAATTTTACAAAGGAAGACAATGCATCAAGGAACTTTAAGAAATAATCCAACATTATTTTGCAAGACTTACTATACGACACATTGTGTCGATTCTGTAAATTACGGTAATAATAAATAGACTACGAAATGTATAAAGTATGGTTTGAAATTGGATATTTGAAAAGAATGTGTTTAAATCTCTATGCATGCATATCAATATCGATTGAAGGTTTGAATTGTAAGCCGTTTCATCACACTTGTTCAATTTCAATAACAGTTCTGTTAGCGGAACGTGTAAATGTTTGCCGAAATCATGATTTGTTTGTAAATAGATCTACATATTGTTCCTATGTTAGTAGTCAATGATTAGTATGTTTGGTTTATTGCGTTTCTGTATCGTCACCACCAGATAATCCTTATGGACGAGGCCTCCCAAAGACTTTTAGTTTTGGGGGATAGTGCATTATACAGAAGATGCCCTAATTCCAGAAGCATTCCTGGTTTTTTTTGCATGCCATATTTATAGCACACATACATGTGACCTCGGTTTAAAGTCTCACCAAAAAGACTATCAGTAATTTTAGATGGCCAGCCCGGGATTCGAACCCACAACCCCGAGATCAGTAGTGACTATTATACTCGTACTCTAACGTTTACCGCCCCTTCCATGTTTACCAATAAGGTTTTAATTTCGCGGTCATGGCAGTTAGCGCAAAATCAAGACACCGTGAATTCAAAAGGATCCAATTAACGCGAAAATTGGACACCGTGAAATATACCCGCTATACAGTATGTATTTGAGACATATATTTGGTTTAGGTTACAAACCACTAAATAAATTTGCTCTTTAGCTCAATGTAAAGTGTCAATTGTCAGCCCCAGATTGCATCATGTTAAAAGTCACTGGCCAGTTGACACACATTGATCATTGAAAAGAAGAATTTTCAGGGGGTCATGTTTAATACAAGAAAGATTTTGTTTCATCAAAGGCGGTTCACATATTTTTATGGACATGCGTACGGGTTCAGTGTTGGTTTTACCCTACGCTACTTTCACTTTGGTAAATATGCCAAAATCTCAAAATATTCCATTTAAAACAGTTTCACTACTTCACCTACATGTATACACTGCATTTAATCTCAATAAGATGATTCTAGTTCTATTCTGTCAAGGAATATCACCATTTCCAGTCAAACAGAAGTTTTCAACAGGACTATTTAAGTGTATCCGATTTTGGGTCGCGTATGCATTTAGTGGTTTTTTACCTATATAATAAAACATGATATTGTTTATATTATAGAACGTAAGATAGAAGATGATATAAACACATGTAATGGTTGTATGTTGATACAAGACCAGGCAGGATTTACCGTCGTGTTACAATCAGTGTTAGGTAGATCACGTCGTGTTGTACAAGTTGCTGAGAGAATAGTCGATGCTCATGAAGACCCAATCTATAGGAACGGTCTGATGGTCTTCATTCAAAAACTGAAGAAAGGTAAGTAAATATTATATAAGTGGTTTAAATTAGCAAATTGGAAATAGTTCTAATTTCTCAAATGTACTGAATTAGTTGCACTTCTTCTTAATGTGTAAATGTTGGCCGTCAGACCAAGTACTCAACTGAGAAACATAAAAACTTTGATTGCTTTGATGTAAGTGCCCAGGGTACTGTTTTATTAACGAACATACGGAAATCGTAAACTTGCGTTCAAATTGAAATTCTGTATTATTCTTAAACAAATGCAAATTGCGGACTGATAATGTTTGTAGGAGTTCATTTACTGAATCTTTATTAGTATTTCAGCTCCATTTACCACATTTATAGTTGTAAAAATATCATAAAGAACTTAAATTTGATTGTAAGTTTAAGATTTCTGTAAATACTTTGATAAAACGGTGCCCAGTAACTGCTAATTTATTTGGTGTTATTACGATGTGACCGCGTAGTCTCCATATGACAGAAATATTGTAAACCACTGAGACGTATTATTAAGATATTCAAAGAAATACATATTGAAAAATCATTAGTTTTCATAGGGGATTAAATTTCATGGATGCCCCTTCAGCCAAGAAATCGAATCCTATCGAACAATAATTTTGACCATTGTAGTTATTACCTGAAATTCTAAATCCACAAATTAGCGTCTCATTGAAATGGCCTTTTTGCCCAAATCACAAAAATTTGTCCTATTGAAATTAAATGATTTTACAGTATTTGATATAATTTCAGCTATTATTGGTGTGCGGACATCAGGTGAGAGTGTGAAAGGTGACTTTAGTAACAAACATCATGAGGAGATGATACGTAAACGCTTCACACAACTACAGGATGCCTTGATCAAACTGAAGTCTGGTCTCAATGATACCAATCATCCACACATGCTGAGTCCTGTACGCCGCAATGTGAGAACAACATCAGCATATGATGACAGTAAGTGTCAGTATATTGTAAACCAATTTACTCTCGCAAATACCAACTGTCGTGTATTGCAGATCGTCTCCGTTTTACTGACAACTAATTTTCTTGTTTTTAAGTCTCCCATGATATCCATATTAATGCATTGAACAGTTCAACACTTTCGCGGCTACTTAATGTCACAAAATTCTACCAGTTGCGAAAAGTGGTACCTTGGTATGCATTAAATGGAGAACCTCTCATATTTATGGGTTACACTTACCATTGTAGCAGTTTGTTATACAGTACAATCTCTATAGAGCAACACCCTTTATGAGCTGCAAATATTGGACAGTGTGTTGAGGTTGTTGCTCTACAGAGATTAAAGTTAGAGTAAATATCACCTAAGAGAAATTTCGGTGTTGTTGTTGTAGAGAGGTTGTTGCTTTACAGAGGGCCACTCTGGAGAGGTTGTACTACAAATACCCTGAATTATAACCAAAATTTGCATGCATGCATGTTGTTATTTTAAAATCAATACCTGAAGAAGACATTGTATAAATAAAAAATAACTGTCAATGGAGTTTATTACTGATTAATTTATTATCATGCATGCTATCCAAAGGCATGCCAGTAAAGAAAATAGTAAATTTTAACTCTTTTTCAGAAAACTATTTTACGAAGAAGTCAGTGAATGTGACTAACATACCAAAGGTGTCACGACTTGCTCGGGCTAGTGGTGACCATATTATAGCTGCGACATCTGTACCCAAACTGAACCTTGACTCTATCACGAGGGACGATGCTGTCACACCACACTCTGCTACAAATCTACACACTGATATAATACGTAGTAAAAGTGCATCTCATATCACTTCAGGTATATACAATGTTTATGCTTAAAACAAAAAATGTAAGCCCCCTTTTGTATGGCCCTTTGCTTGTCTGGGTATTTTAGTCTGCCTGTAGCTCTAGTTGTCTTCAAACTATAGACTTACAGGGTGTCCCAAAAAAACGGGGACCTACCTTTAACCCTTATTACTCATTCATATATTGATGCATTAAGCTGAAATTTTGTGAAAGTGTATGTAAGGGATCCCCACTTCTGAAAAAGGTACTTGTTCCAATATGGTGCTTCAAAACAGGAAGTGACGTTATGATTTTCACAATGGCAACAATTCATGTTATTTTTGCTTAATCACCTGAAAAAGGGCATTATAAGAAAAGGGCAGTTGTTTCAGAGCATTTATTGTTAGAAAACAACATTTAAAGTTATGGGGTGATGATAATCATGTAAAAATAAAACACTTATGACAAGAAATAGCAAAATAAAGGAAAACGTGGCGAGTTTACTGACAAAAGAGGAAGTGGAAAACCTTTCAACATAGCATCAACAATCATTCAATGATTAAAAACATAAATATTGTCAAGAACTATTGCCAAAAAAGCTTAAGACTATAGAAAGGAGCAAAAATTATAGTTTTATCCAAACTAACAGTTCATATATATATTTTGGAGAAATTGTGTATGTCAGAAATCATAAAATAGACCCATATGCTAGAAGAAAACTCTTCTCTCAATAAATCAGCAGCAATACCAGACATGTTTGCGAAATAGTACTGACATCTTAACTCATATCACAGGCCTCATGACCTTAAATTACACCAAATTGTTTAAGTGATGTTGTTTGCTATACATAAAAAAACTAATGTATCACGGACCATAAACAATGATTTGGAGCACATGAGAAGACGTCTGAGGTCAGCATGGAAAAACATCTCATTGAATTCTGAAATGCCTGCTTCAGTTTATGGTATTTTACTGAAACTTGGATTGTAAACATGGGAGGTAACTCTGGGTATTGAACTGAATAATCATGACAGTGATGCTAGTATTTTGAACAGTGTTCTTCCCTTATTGTTTTGACATATTAATAGTGTGATATCTTTAATTGAGAAAAAAGTTACAAATGTTTATCCTAGGTCCCCGTTTTTATGGGACACCCTGTACATGTCAAATTAATCAAGATTGTCTCTGGAAACACTTTCAGGTTATTTACTTTCAAAGCATTGGCTATGGTTATACCCTTCACATTTAGTGGGGGAGACATTGCTTTTCTTCTACATGTTTGTCATGATGGATGTCACAAAGTTTGTCCGCAATGTGTCTCCTTAATCATAGGTCTGATTTCAATGAAACTTGGCATGGTTACTTTGTACTTAGTCTAGTTGTTCATATTGTCAGAAATTTTAGGTCAGTTGATTTTGCAAGAGTTATAGCCCCGTGCTGGAGACATAGGTTTTTGTATGAAAACCATTCTTGTTTATAGTTAATTCTAGGAAAACTGGGCGACATAACTGATGATAGACTGTTAAAAGACTTTGCAATATGCAATATATTAGTCTGTTCTCTGATTATAAATCAATGTGATTTTGAATTATGTTTTATATTTATTTTAAGTTATAGTAAGTTTGTATATGTACAGAGATAATGATAAATGTGTTGCAGTTTGTCCCCAAAGTTTTTCTTTGAAACTCTGGTCTGAAGTGTTGTCATGGGCAACTAAGGGTGATCGAGATAAGGTTAACCAGTTGTGTGGTGATCTACTGTGTTGGACCAATCACATTATGGATGTAACACAGACAGTGTTGGTGTATACTGAAGATCAGAAGAAAAAGAGGTAACATTATGTTCATGTTAATATTGATATATTTAATTAGTTGGGAGCCATGACCTTGACCAATAGATTAATGTGCTGGGTTTGTAACCGAGTGATCTGGGTTTGATCCTTGATCGTGGTAGATCATACCCTAAGACCTTTTATGAAAATTTCACAATGTTGATTTTCCTCTGCATGTTGAGAACTTGCTGTTTTCTTGTTAAGTACAGTGCTGTCGGGTTTTCTGCGCACCTTACGGGTATTGGCTTTCTACATTTGAGATTATTTTATTTTTAGAATAAATTATGGTGCTGTTTGGATAGAAACAACCTTCATTGACAAATGTAAACAATTCAAAACATCATACCTTCGCTAAACTAGGTCAAATTTCGTCACAAAACAAGATGGCTGCCAGTTTTATGACGTAATTTTTTTTGGCTAATTCTGCGCAGGTGTAGTTATTTTTTTGTATAGTCTGTTTCAAAGATTTGTTTCACAAGAAATTTATAACAGTATCGAAAGAATAAGTCATTACAACAGTGTTGACAAAAAGAAAAAAAATCCTCATCCATTACAAAAGTGCTTTTATTCAAAATATGTCACGTGGTATGTCAAATTAACGAAAATCGCTGTTGATACTCATTTTGGTCAAATTTTCGTAGAAATACTTCCGATTTTGTTGAAATGATTATAAAACTTTACATAAGTAACACACATCTACAAAAACACTGGAAGACCGAAGAAAAACGACCCAGCAAAGTCTGTAAGAAATAGAAAGCTAAGGTGCGCAGAATTACCTGATGCGCAGAATTACCCGAAACGACTGTACTGGTTAGAATATAATCGAGGAAAACTGAAAAGGTGAATCAGCCACCATATATAACAGAATTTTTTTGAGAAATTAAGTTTTACCCAAATATAGTTACACATATTATATGCTATGTATAGTTTACAGAGATTGACATAATTATAGGGGATTACTGTTATTACACACTGTAGTCTGTACCTTGTTATTGTGTCCCCTCATCAATATATAATATGTATCTATGTTCATATGAATCTGTTTGGTGATGAAGTTATGGATATAGGAGGAGGTTGAAAACCATATTTTCAGCTGTATCCAAGTTGCGAGCATAGCAAAAAATCATGCAAAGTCACCTTTCAATGAGTCTGGGGGAAATAAGGGAATTATCAGGGAATTCTATTCTTCATTTCGTGTGGTCACCCTGTAAAAACTGTCAAATGCAAAAAAGCATGTTATTCAAAAAAGATATGAGAAAATCAGACAGGAAAGGCAGCACTCAACCAAGCCGAAACAGCAACAACACAACCACACAGAGCAATGCACACACACTTGACATTCCAACAAAATAATTAAATCCCCAAGTTCCTATCAACATGACTCTACATGTATATTACAGTGACATCCAAGCACTTTGTTTTGAGGTCGATCAGATGACCTCTGAATTGTTAGAGAAAGCCAAAGTTGTGTTACATGGAGATTTTAGTGAGCTCAATACATTGAAGTCACATGGCAACCAGTGGGCATCTAAGGTATTCATATATTTTAGGTTTTGATTACAATTTTGCTAAGGCCCATTTTAAGTTGTATACATGCTGAATTTGTTACCCAGTTATCAATTGAATTCATGATAATTTGACCATATTGTTGTAAGGTACTGGGGTGTCAATTTCCTGATTTATCAAGAAAATTCCAAATTTATTATTCCTGAAAGAGCAATGACTTCTAACCAAACAGAAACTTGCCGGTATTGGATGAAAAGATCTTGAGAAATGACCAAGTTTTTGAAAATTTAACCTGCTCTGAAAGTAGTTTTTGTTTATTAGAACCTTGGTAAAATATGAAAATAGTGTCGTTGAAGGGCTCTTTTTTTGGCACAATTTTCCTGTTTTTTATTTGGCCCTGTTGACACCCCTGAATAATTTAGTTTAGATAAAATATCTGCTGTGTATATAGAGAATCTATCACAAGTTGTCAATTGATAAAGACTTATATTAAACGAGTTTGGGAAATTTTATAAAGCGAGCCTTTGGAGATAAAATGACGTCATTTAAACGTTATACTACACTCGTTATGTATAAAGTTATACGTAATGGTTATACTAACCCGGATACAAGGAAATCCATGTGATATAGCTAAATATTTGTTTAGAACTGGTGTTAACCAAATACCCCCACTCTACTCCCACCCTCCAAAAATCATAATTATAAAAAAGCATTTTGATCTGCAATATACAGGTTAATAAATATCACCTGTTATCAAAGGTTTCCATTGCTTGATGATCAGTATAGTTTGTTCCAGGTAACTACTGGTTTCCCATTGTCAGGACAGGGAAGCCTACATAGGACTGAAACACAGCTCACCCGTAGAACCTTAAACAATATTAACAGTAATTGTTTCTGTATCAATGGAGTAGTGCCATGTTTGGACTGTTTGGACTGGCCATACAGCTTACGAAACCAACTACACTTGAGCTATTTTAAATTGTGTTTTTTATTCCATTTACATAAATTAGTGATGAATGTGTTGATTTTTAAACGGTCCATTGTAACTTGGTTCTTTTTTACCCATATTATTTTTATCAGCATGTTTGTATCCATTGCATGTTGTTTTACTCATGTCTAAATTGTGATGATTGTACAGCACTTTTGAACATGTAATTTACATAAAAAAGTGCTATATAAATATGGTATAATAAATAATATCAAATGATGTAGGTTGAACAAGTTCGAGTGTATGTTGATATCACTGTGGATGAATGGAAGAAATTCTGTGATAAAACAGTAGATGCTGCTAAACTATGTAGAACCGGTGCTGTTCACGAACAGGTAAGTTATTTTAAAGGCCTCTCCAAACAAGTTAAGATATAAATCTTTGCACATGTGTGTCCATCTGTTTGTAGGTATACCAGCTATCAGGTATTTTGAGATTTAAAAAAATGCAACCTCCTCATGTTTGTATGAGAATTTTGATGCTCATCTAGCTACTTATTATATACCTGTCTTTAATGAGGGGGTATATTGCTTTTCCTATTCTGTGTGGGTGTCTGTCAATAGACAAAACGGTTTTCGTTCACTAACTCCAGAATGCTTAGCCATAGTATCCTCAAACTATATATGAACGTTGGCCAACATTAGTAGATGACACCTAGTGATTTTTTGGTCAGAAGGTTTCACCTGTTTATGATAGTTTTACTTATCTACCCTTATTAAAAAATATTCATGTATATTTATTGAAAAAAAGAGAACTGCAGTCATGTTTCATGTTGTTCTTCTTGTAGATAAAATTGATAGAAAGTCATCTAGAATGTATTGGTGAGATAGTGTCAGTGATGGAACGTTTACGATGGGAGAATCAGGTTAAAGGTCAGGACAAGATTGAAGCATTATGGGAAGACAAGAAGGAATTAGAGAATCTTACAGTTACATTTAAAACAACTGCTGAAATGGTCACAGAACATGGTGAGTTTCAGGAATCTGACAATTTGTATTAATCCGGAAATCCGGATTTGCTGCATTAGAAATAATTTCTTTTCTGCAAAAAAAAACTGCAAGTAATTTGTTAAAAAATCAAAGAATTGACAAACTTATGGTCATTTGAAGTTCCATATCAGAATGTTAACAATAAAATAATCTTTAAACCAAGTTAAGGTTAAGGGATGTGTACTGCCTTGCATTCAAGTTCGAACCATATAATGGAACTTTCATAACATTTTCTAAACCTTTTGGTTTTAATGTTTTGTAACTTGTATGACAACGTTACAAAAATTCCATCACATGGTTCAACCTTGAACGCATGGCTGATGTAACCCGAAACATATTTGCAGGAGTATGAGTAACCCATCCCTGCTGGTACTTATTGTTCAGGATTAGGTATTATGGCTTAGTAGGAGCCATGTAGATATTATTGTCCCATTTGTGATGTCATGTTGAATTTGTTATTTCTGCTCAGTCAATAAAATCTGGTTCTTAACATAGCTCAAACAGTGTTCAATTTTGGTTGCCATGGCAACAGAAACACTGAAAACCAGGTAGGGGACTTCTGTATTGCTTACAATTCCTAATTACTTGTTTTATTAGACAAAGAGGAACATTCACTGATTTTATCAATGCGGTTAGATATATTTTAAACCTTTTCACAGAGCCTGCTGAAATAACATAATGTAACTGGTAACTGCCTCCTCGATAGCCTAGTGGTAGAGCGTTTGCTTCAAGTGTGGGAGGTCCTGGGTTCAATCCTAGGCAGCATCATACCAAAGACGAAATTAAAATGGTACCAGAAATTCCCTTGCTGGACGCTCAGCATTCAAGAAAACCGGCTTCTCTTCTCTACCCTCATGGACATGGATAACATCAGGAATGAGGTGTCAACTGTCAATAGTGATTAATATAAGTTAGAAAACTTGTTTCACAATCAACCTAAAATAAACTAGTATAAACTGAGTGGTATTATCTTCAGGTATGAGAGAGGAATTGACACAACTAGACCAGTTAGGTAGAGAATGGAGTGTTAAGATGTACAGTATGACAAGTATGTTAGATAGTCTATGTCTAGAACTCTTAGATCTTGGTCTACAGAGACGACTATGGTCTCGTATCACTCACATAGATACACTTCATGAAACTCTTCAAAATGAAAACACAAAAATGAAAGATTTAATGAAGAGCTCTTGTTATGGGTGAGTAATAAATCTTACTTCTTTAGTATGTTCATCAGGCCCCTAACCATGTAGAGGCGCACAAAGAACTCTCCAAATATACCATTATACTTATAAAAGAAATTTACCTCTGGCTTTTCTGTCTTTGGATATGGCCCTGTTCTTTCGTGTAGTATTGCATTCTAGCTTTGTTTGCAAATGGACAACTACAAATAAGATAAGAGAATGTGTTATTTAGGGGTCTTACAATTCTGGAATAATCTGGATATGCTCCACTGAAAGGAAGGTCTTTTTCTGTAGAAAATGCAAATTATTTGGTGAAAATATTCAAATATTCGAAGAATTGACAAAGTTTTGGCCATTTGAAATTTCATCAGCTGAACTTGTGCAATAGAATGAGGTTTGAACTGATTTTGGTGTGGGGGTGTGTGCTAATGACTATTGAGCATAGAAATGACGCTCATTGCTCCATTTCTCCATTGTGTATGAATGGGTACCTGAGATGGTCAAAAGCTGTAGCTGTCATAGGCACAGAGTGTAACAGCAGACTTGCCACTCAATGATCAGGGGTTAAATGTACTGTCAGCTGAGTGGACGATTCTCTGGAATTGGACTTAAAAAAATGTTTGTTCATCACCTGAAGAAGCCATCTTAGTTAAACGTCGTGATAATATATTACAATAGATTTATTGATTTCGGCCACCGGCCCACAACAACATAATACTGATCAATAATTGCATGATATGATATGGCTAGTACATTATATCATCAACATCACACACATATATAAATGTGTAAAGTTTCATTCCTTGTTAGGAAGTTTTGTTTGAAAGTAGACTTAAAACTTGTACTTTTATCTTTTTTTATAGAGATGAGAGTAAGAAGGAAGAATATAGAAGTTACTATGGTGATATGTGTGATTGTGTAGAAGATATCAAAGCACTTACCTTCCGCAAGAATACCTTACTCAGTACAACATGTTACAGACAGACACATATTGGTCTGTACAGAGGTGTATGGATACTGAAGGTATATAAAGATTATACCCAGGGTTTCCTTTTGACCCGCAAGTAGGGGTTTTGAACCGCGAGTAGGGATTTTAACCCGCGAGTAGGGATTTTGACCCTTGAAATTTGGAAAAGCCACATTTTGACAATCAATATTTTGGTTTGAAGGGTAATTTGTGTTTTTTGCCTGTAAATTAGCAAAATGTAGTAAAAAGTAATGTTACTGCAAAGGGACTGTACAGTATGTGCTGCTTTTTATCCATGAAAAATTGTATATTTACCACCTCATGAAGCCATACTGGGGAAACATGGGAAATTAAATTAACATTATTTAAGTTAAATCTGTGTGTGGTGGTTTATTTGCATTATTTGTTCTTTATCAATGAAATAGCAACAACTCCTGTGCAACAAACAAATTTTTTCTATCACAAGGTAATGTTCTAGAGTGATTGTACTGTTTGTTCCATGAAATAATGTCTAAGATACATCCTGCTATATTGTAAAGAGGCTGTACTATATGTTCCGTGCTTCATCCATGAAATGATGTCTAAGATACATGCCGCTGTATTGTACATAGACTGTACTGTATGTTATGTGCTTCATCCATGAAATAATGTCTGTACAATGTGTAGATTTATCTCTATACTGTAGGCGATACAATGTGTAGATTTATCTTTATATTGTAGGCGATACAATGTGTAGATTTATCTCTATACTGTAGGCGATACAATGTGTAGATTTATCTCTATATTGTAGGCGATACTATGTGTAGATTTATCTCTATATTGTAGGCGATACAATGTGTAGATTTATCTAGACAACAAACATCTATCTACAGCGGTATCCTAGATGTCATCATAGAGAAAGCATTTGTTCTGAAATCTGATACAGGTAAGTTGTCTTGTTTCTTTTACTATAGCTTGGAGAATTTGACACGATCCTCACCTTTACGCATGCATAAATTACAAGGTTCTTGCATTGATTATATCAATGTCCACAAGCCAATCGTGCAATATCGGTATTTTTAGATTTGTGTTTGTATTACATCTCGAGAGTCTTTGTGATATACTCCCTGCTCATGAAAACATGCATCCGGTGTTAAAAATATACACAAGATATCTGTTGTTAAATTATGTTAATAAATTAAGCTAGTTTTGCTCCTTTGGAGAAAAAAACAAACTTGATACCACTATAACAAAAGCTGTCTACGAAGACCACTAATTTTATCTCCCATCTTTACCCAGTTCAGAGAGGCCATCTGTCAACAATGATGACTTTCTAGATTTCTTTCGGGTGGTCGTTATAGCTGAGCTCCTCCCATCCTGGAATAATCAGGAAATCCGGGCTGACTGCAGTAGAAGAATAATCATTTCTGCACAAAATACAAGTTATTTCTTGAAAAAAAGCAAAGAATTGACAAGGTTTTAGTCATTTGAACTACCATTGTCACCGTAGTCTCCATATGACAATATTAGATAAAAAAATGTCAATGAGTAAGACTTGTAATAATATAACACTATTTAGATTAAATGATATTTTCCCCTTTAGATATGGACAGGAATGATCATAGATTAGAATTTGATGAAATGTTGAAACAGTTTACAAACAATGTTGCGGTGATAAAGAAGAAAGTATTACAAGGTATACAACTCTCGACAGAGCTGGGTAAACGATCGGTTGTTAGACAATGCTTGGATACAGTGAATCAACTAGCACCGCAGGTTGTCAATGTGATCAAAGATTTGGCAGGTTTGTTGTTTTGTCTCATACAAATTTTTTTACTATATTAGTGTGCCTCCGTAGCTCAGTGGTTAGTGTACTAGCCTTCTAATCTGGCAACCCGGGTTCAAATCCGGTTGGAGGCACATATTTGCCTGCCATATTTCAACATAAAGCTGACTGGCAAATAAAGGCTAAGCTTGGCGTTTAATAAATTGTACCATATAAAGAGTCTGAGTGAAGAGAATAAAAGTTGTCAGCCCGCTTAGCTCAGTCTGTAGAGCACAAGACTTCAGATCTCGGGGTTTTGGTTTCAAGTTATATAGTTTAAGTTATATTTTGGACAGTTATATTTTCACTATTTGAGGAGGGTGGCGAAGTAGGCCAAAATTAAACCATGTCCAAAATATCCCAAAGTATGGTATTTACGACCTTATAAGACTGAAACATATTCAAATCTGCATCATAAGGTGCTTCATATGAGCCTATTTTCAAAAACATCGGAACTTTTCATGTTGACCAAACTGAAATTGAAAAAGCTTGTTTTTTCATAAGTAAAGAGTAATTTTCATACAGTATTTTCTTGTTTTTTTTCTCTCAAAATATCGAATTTGTACTTACAACCTTCTCATTCTAAGGCAATAAATTGGTTTTTTGTTGTTATATTCAATGTTCATTGGAGTTTTGTTTGAATGATTTAGAATCAAGTACCGGTAACCATGGCAACGTATTGTGGTACAGATTAATGTGGTGTGCTAAAGTTCATCATTTGATGACATGTCTCAGTCAGATGTCTGATGTCAAGGTCACTCTAATAGATGGTAAGTCAAGGTCATTTTAGTAGATGGTAAGTCAAGGACACTCTAGTAGATGGTAAGTCAAGGTCACTCTCGTAGATTGTAAGTCAAGGTCACCCTAATTGATGGTAAATCAAGGTCACTCTAATAGATGGTAAGTCAAGGTCACTCTTATAGATTGTAAATCAAGGTCATTTTAGTAGATGGTAAGTCAAGGTCACTCTAATACATGGTAAGTCAAGGTCACTCTAGTAGATGGTAAGTCAAGGTCACTCCAGTAGATGGTAAGTTTAGGTCTCTCTTATACATAGTAAGTCAATGTCACTGTAGGAGATTATAAGTCAAGGTCGCTCTAATAGATAGTAAATCAAGGTCACTCTAATAGATAGTAAGTCATGGTCACTCTAATAGATTGTAAGTTACTGCTCAATGATCAATACATGGTGCCCAATGTAGAAACCTACATTTTTATGTCAAAAACCTAACTAGTTCCATAAATTTATAAGTTTTTATGTCTCTTATCATATGTTACACTGTGCTATGTTGTGGTTAGTTTTGGGAATAAGTTGTTAGCATAACAGTTTCTGATGTTATTTTTACTGAAAGTTTCATGTTTGCTGAAATTGTAGAGTTTTACTGTTTCTTGTCAGATATGCGACATATACTGGTGTGTAGAGATGGATCTATGGAAGAGGAGGAGATATTAGATAAACTGACCAGTATAGATGATACTGATATATGTATATATGATATAACATCACCTGCTGACCACCGCACAGCACCAACTAGACAGGTAAGATTGTATTCTATCTGTTAGAAGACAACAACTCAAGTTTAAGAAAAATGTCACAATAATATTGATGGAAAAAGACAACTCGAAATTCTGATCATAAGAATATTGTAAAATTGTTAATTTGTATGGTTTAGTTCAACCATGAAATTTAATCCTCACGAAGGCAGAACAAGGGTTTCCCAAATCTATATTTTCTAATCCACCCATTTTAAACCACACGAAAATGGCATTTTACAAAATCCACAAAAATTTAAGGGGTCCACGAAAAAGTGATTTTACAGTGTACATGTGATATCAAAAATGTGTATAATTAATTATGTGCCTTTAATGCCATTAATTATAAGGGGCTGCTTGGGATAGTTGTTAATGCCTCCCAGAAAGTCCAAATTAATGTTTTAACACTTTCGCAGTTACTTTTAAATTTTTTTGAAGTTCTAACACTTGTGAACTCTGCAAAACTAAATCATGCAAAATAATTTATTGGTTTACAGTATTACAAACATTTCTTGTTTATTATTCTACAAGGTAATGTCTGAGAGCAGACGGACAGGAAGTATGACAAGATCACCACTTGCTATGAATGCCAATATAGACAACATACCAGTATCATCCCTGTATGATAAACCATCTCATCATAAACAACCACATGGTAAACAGACGGTATCCTCTGATGGACCACACATTGCACGTGGTAAACAGACGGTATCCTCCAGTGGACCACGTATTGGACACAAAACTGTCAACTTTGCTAAAGTTCCATCAGCTAGTGTTTGTGATGTGGAAAACTTTGATCCTGTGACTGTGGACCTACAGGCTATAGAGGAACAACTTATACACAATACAGCAAGGTCAGTATGTATTGTTGTCGTTCTTGTTAAATTTTTTATAAACTTTAAGTTAAAAGTACAATTTTCAGGTTTACTTCCAGACATTTGTCTGCTCTGCCGACTGTACATGTAACCCCTGATCATCAAGTGCAAGTTGTCTATTACACTCTGCACCAATGTTCCATAGTCTAATTAGGCTGACATTAATAAATTCTTGGTTTGACATTACACTACCTACTCATGAAAGTTCTAAGCAAAAAACTACATTTATGGGCCTTTGTGTAGATGTTTATTTTACACATTCGAAGTGCAAGTAAAAAAATGGTTGAAAAAGAATCTACCTACCTACCCACCCATAAGAATGTTTTAGGGAATCTGTCCTTTTTAGGGCATCTGTCCTTAGACTTTTTAAAAAAAAATGTAATTTAGCAAATCCTACCATAAACAATCCTTGATAATGCCACTCGTAACTTTAATACTTAAATAGCAAGGCTCGTCAATCTGAAATGGATTAAAAATGTGGGTGCAAAAATACAAATGGTTTAAAACAGAAAAAATAAACTCATAATAATGCAATCAATTCTGCACTTTGATTGATAATCACATTCGGTAAAAATGTGGTTTGTGTTCACATGTATTAAGTTATAACCTGTCTGAAGCTGTCAGTATTATTATGCCCACCCCCTCCCCCACCCCCGTCTTTGATGAGGGGGTATGTTGCTTTGCTGATGGTTGTTAGACCATCGCTAGACCAAATGGTTTCCGTTCAATAAGTCAAGAATGCTTTGCCCTAGGGTCTTCAAACTTTACATGGAGGTTATCCAGCAGCAGTAGATGACCCCTATTGATTTTGAGGTCATTTGGTCAAAGGTCTAGGTCACTGTAACATTTACCATTTCTGACAATATGGTAGTCATAAGCAATATAGATCCGTTCAGTCTGCACAGTTTTGGATCAACATGTTTATATTGCTCAGTCTAGTAGGAATGTGTGTTTCTGAATGATATGAAGGCATCTCCGCAGCCGCTGGGACTTATTTCTGACAATAAGGCTGCCACAAGGGCATACAGGTTTTACAAACATCTCTTAATAAATACTTGGTTTCTTGTGGAAGGGTAAGATAGTTCTGGTTCAATTACCATAGTTACTGATGCCAGCAAACTGGTGTGTAGAATCTGCCTCTGTATTTTACTGAAAGTTGAGAACAATAAATAAAGGAGTAAGTGGAACCACACGACTAAACAATGAAGGAGTTTATCATTTTATTATTACCTACGTTTCGGAGTAACATTTAAGCCTTCATCAGGGTTTATACATCTTTTACTGAGAGTTGTTGAGAGATGTTGTTAAAACCTCATACATGCCAAGTTTTGCAGACCCCTTTGTGTGAGATTATTGTTGGAAATGCAGGAGATTTCATTAAAATGCAGGAAATTGTCCTTGCTCAAACTTTAATGAATGAATGTTTTACACAGTTTTCACTAATTTAACTTGTAAGACAACACCAATGCAGCTCTATAAGCAATTCAACCCAATATTTGTCATCGTTATCGTGATTAAAAAAGATCTTAATGTAAACAAATAATGTCAGGTTCCATGTAGCAAGTACAAAACCTTTTTAGACTAAAAACTGAAGTACATGAACAATTGAGGTTAACATAATTTTCTAAAACCCTTTAGGTTATGTTGCTATTACTAGTTCACACACATGCACTAACACCACCAGATATTGCAACAATCTAGACCACTAACATATGGTGTTGTTTATGTATGCTAAACTACTACTCTAAAACTATACTTTTAAATATTTTGCAATCTGTTGATTTTAATCACAGTTAAACAAGTATTTTGTTATGTTTTTGTCTTTAGGCTCATTGTAATGGAGGGAGGGAGGTATTTAAACACATGTTTCAAAAATAACTGTTGTTTTGTAGTAATTCAATTTTGTAATAACTAGGCTAATTCAGTGAATAAAAAATATTGAATCTGTATTTTCGTTTGGTTTGTAGCTGAATAGCTAAAAGCATTTATTTGACTTAAATGCCAATAAATAGCATAGAATTGAATAAAAAAAATGTGGTGCATGTAAACTGTTGTACCCTAGACATTTCAGGAAATACCCATCTATAAAAAAATCTGAGAAACTAACTGGTCCCTCTACTGATAGTTCCAAAATTAGAAATTAAATATGGAAATCAGACAACAGAAATTCGTTCCTTCAATTGACCAGAACTGTTATTTCTGAAATTTTCTGATACAAATTGATTATGAATAAAAAATATTTTAACCTACCAATTTGAAACCAAATAGTTGGACATATCCCTGTGAAATAATAATAAAAATGTACATCTTTAAAGTTCTTTATGTTGTAATTGTATGAAGTTTATGCACACATGCACACACCAAATCACATTAATTAAATAATTTATCTGACAAAACAATGTATAATTTTAAATATATGGTGTCTTCAGTGCATATATTTAGTTACCTGACCAGGTAATGGAATTTACAAAGTAAATGGTTGAATTAATGGGGAAATATTTTTTTAAACATAAATAATAAATGCTCACAAAAAAGAATAAATATGATATTCAGATTTAAAATTTAGATAATTCTGAATATGTTGCACCTATAGTTTATTAACTGAGTTAATTTATTTACTTCTAAATTCCTCTAGCAAAATAAATTAAAAAAAGAATAGTTTTATAAATACATGTATACACAAAATATTTATATTTATAATCGAAATATTTGTAAAAAATATTTAGCCTACAGTTTATTATGTGAGTTATTTAATTTACTTCTCAATTTCTCAAATCCTGAAGTAAAGGCTTGAAATCAAAATAACGGTATTTAAAGGAACCATATTAAACATTTATTTGAAGAAATATAGAAAACTAATATTAAGATACTACAAATAAAATAAACTAAAAAAAAAAAGAATTCAGATTTAAAATCTAGTATTTTATGAGTATGATGTGTCTATAGTTTATTCACCTTACTTACTTCTCTAGTCACAATTTGAAGTATATTTAATTAATTAATAGGAAATATATTTAAAAATTAATTTAATTATCACATCTACTTCCTTATAAAGTAGTTGTCATGGTAAAGTGAAGGTATTTATCACCATTGTCACCTGGTCAATGTAATGTAATTATATTGTCCAATTGTCTAATTCTAGTAGTCTTTTTAAAGTGTTATAAATTATAGGTAACCATTACTACCAATTAATTACTTCACAGTCAACAATAGAATATGAAATTTCCATTGTTAAATATGTCTACCAAGATAATTATCTAAAAAATATAATTGATGGAAGTTGATGATTAAAAGTTTGAGATACTTTCAATTAAAGATAATCAACTACATATCATTTAGTAATTAAAGCATTGTATTTGAATTTGATCATCATTTAAGTGGTGAAATAATAAACTTACTAACTAGACTCATAATTAAACCAATTCTCAAATCGTTGGTGTGAATTTTTCATTGGCCTGTCATGACCAGTGAAGTGAAACAATTAGTGTGGTATATAATGAAATTGGCCAGTGGCAATATCAAACATTTGTTATGTGTGTAGATACTAGTAACTTGTGTTAAAGAATAGCCTTAAGTAACTCTTGGTACATTTCTGTTGCCTTAAGACTTTGTGAATTTTGATTGAGTTGTAACTTACTACAAATTTTGTGTATTTGATTCTAGTTTTGTTTTTGGACAGTGAACTTGTTAATTAATTGGATATACCTAGTACACGTGATATCAAAGTGCTGCAAGTGTTTAAGGAAATTATAATCTGTGAATCTAAAGCACTTTGAGCAAAATGGCAACCGAGTTGACGCCATTACCTAATAATAACAACATTGGATTACCTGGAGATATGAAGGGAAACGTACATTTCACGGACATCGGACGAGCATCACCATCTTACTACAAACAGGAGACTACACCGTCAGCCTTTGAACGAGTTGAGAATGGACTCATGAATGGAGAAGATAGAAGAGATATATTTGGAAACCATGCGGGATACATCCATGCACAGCCAACGCCTCACTTCACCTCGTTTCCACCACAGATCTCAGAGTATCAGACACCATACTTTCCTCCACCGTTCAACCCAATACCTCATCAACCAACACAGTACCAGTCTCATGCATTCAATGCTGATCCCTATGGTCATTTGTCTGCATATCAAAGTCAGCAACATTACCAACCTGTTACATCAGTACCTGAACGTAACTCACAACAACATCGTGAAGATCTACAGAATGCTCAAGGTGGACATATGGTACATAGTGATTATGGTATCGTATCGAAGCAAGAGTTCCAGATGATGCCTCCTGTGTCGTACGGGGACCATGAACATGAGATGATACACATGAATGGCGGCGACTACTTGGATGATGGTAGCGACAGTGAACACAGCGGTAGCAGCGAAGGAAACAAGACTTCAGTCATCAAGCGGGTCGTTCATCCGAAATCAGATTTTGCTAAACCAATTATGACCAATGGAATGGTTCAGAACTCTCAGATGGACGTATTTTGTGCTGTACCTGGACGATTGGCTTTACTTAGCTCAACTTCTAAGTATAAGGTAACCCTGGCTGAAGTTCAAAGAAGATTAAACCCACCAGAGTGTATTAATGCTTCCCTACTTGGAGGTATTCTTCGTCGTGCTAAAGCTAAAAATGGAGGACGTTGTCTTAGAGAGAAATTGGACAAACTCGGCATGACCTTACCATCAGGACGTAGGAAGGCTGCTAATGTTACATTATTTACCTCACTAGTTGAAGGAGAATCTATTAGATTGGCTAGAGACTATGGTTATCTTTGTGAAACAGAATTCCCATCAAAAGCTTGTGCTGAATATAACTCACGGAAATTCTCGGATCCAAACGATCAGATGACAAGAAAAAACATGATCCTCGCATCAAAGTAAGTACACTTTATTACATTGCTTCTTGTTCGTGAAGGGCAATTTGTGTAGGGCAATACTTAAGATTTGTATTTCTTGTTTGAATGGCTATAAAGATGGAACATAACTTTTGAAACTTATTCTTGTCTGGGCCTTCAATTTAAATGAGTACTATCAACTTCCAATTATGGTTAAAGACCAAATGTTATTCCTAGAATTCCTGCATACATGCCTACACTCCCTACTCCATTTAAATGGAACAAGGTTGATTAAATGACTGGTAACCTTGCTGCAAGGCGTATTTTGTGGTGAAGCTGTATATCATGTATATGTTATAGAGGACAAATTAATACATTTAACACATAAGTTTATATATTAGTTTATTGAACTTCATAGACATGTATGCTTGTTTGTGTCAAACTGTTTGTATCCAACCACTGTCTCTGCCCTGGATATCAGATATCATTTTGCCAATCTAGTAGGAAAATACTAGATGGCCAAGCACTTCCGCTGTCTCGTTGCAATACAAACATACATATATTTAAGGTGATTAAGTGTACTAATCAGGCAAATTAAGTGTATTAATCATGAAATACCTGATGTAATCTATTTGTCATTCATTGACCAATCCTAGCCCAATATGTGAACAGTTAGTAACATTCTGTGATATACATGTATAACACAGTCATCTGTGTAGCTAACATCAAAGTATATTTTTGTCAACAATTTATTTCATCTTTTGCTGTAGGGCTGTTGACTGCTGCCTTCCCTGTCTGACCTGATCTCCCGAAACATCTCAATCTGAAATATATCTCACTTCAAATATTGTTATGTGTATTGGAATACTCAGGTTAACTGATAAGCCTCCACTGCCTTTATCACTACAACCAATATAATGAAACAGAATAGTCCAAATGTGGGCATCCACTGATAGTATTGTTCATCAAACTGAAACACATGTTCCTGGTCATGTTTTCTAATTTGTATATTTTCTTACATTTTCAGGCAAATATTGAAGGAATTGATGGACTTATTGAATCAAGATAGATCACCACTGGGTAACACCCAACCACAGATGCTTCTAGACCCCAATATGCAGCATAACCTCTCACACTTTAGCCTGATCACACACGGCTTTGGTTCCCCGGCGGTCGTAGCTTCACTAACTGCTGTACAATCTTACCTCAACGAGATGCTGAAAATAATGGACCCAAGTATGAAAAAAATGGGAGAAAAGAACGGAAAATGAACTCAAAGTGGTTAAAGTAACGAAAAGATACATTCCAACTCTCAGGATGTTCTGTTAGGAACTTAGGTCCCCCAAACTACCTAGCACCAGTGTCTGCTTCGCGGTTCTTGTTGGTGTGCTAGTATATTGACATGATATGTGTCAGGAAACTTGTTACTATCAGAATGTGGTACTTCATGTTCTACTACCAGAGTGTCAACTTAGTCAGTATTTCATTAATTGCTCACTTTAATACGTTTTATATCTCCTCATTTGATGTGATACAAAAAATCAGAGCATTTTGGGTTTCCTTAATTTAATCATGCTTTCCTAGAATTAGAAAAAAAAATAAGTGATTTTCTAAAACATGTTAATTTTTTAGAATTTGAGTGAGTTTCTAGAATTTGTGTGATTTTCTAGAATATAATTTAAGATTAACAACACATATGATATATCTGATTCCTTACTATTAGTATTTTCAACTTGTAACATTAATGTTTCCATGGTTATGCAATTCAAAATTTCAGATTTTTTAAAAAACTTTTAAAATCTAGTTGTGAATGAGTAAAAACTATTTGTTATAGCCAATATGTTCAATCTAATGAATGCCCGATATTATTACACGTATGTGCAAGTATTAGGTTTTATTTAGATATTTAACTGACGTTTAGTTGTGATAGTACCGATAGTACATATACAGATTTATAACTTCTAGCTGGATCTCAGTATGTATCATGCCTCGACAACATGAGAACCTCGTCAACGTGAGGTTTACAAGGTATGTTAGGAACACCTTGGTTTTCTCTGCTGTCAAACTTACTGTGGCAAACTTTTTGCCTGTCATTCTAAATTTATCAAAACTTCATTTAATGATTTACATATGATAATATTCTGTTGCCTGGGGCGATTTTTCTGTTTTTATGGACCTTTGGTAAATGCTAAATTATTGACATTTTATCGATTTTATATTGGGAGATAGTGACTATCTTAGCAATCTGTTTTGAATAAATAGGAAGCCTTGATTATATGCTGACCCACATGTTATATTTGATGTTCAAAATATTACATAATATATTGAACTTTGATGGTCTGTTGTTTAGATGTTTTCATTGATAGTAGACACATGGTATGCAGTACTCTCTGACCAGTCACTTAATCATGAACTTATGGCATGTGGTCATTATTATAAGTTTGTTTGAAAATAAAAATGTTGACATTTTTGTATCAAAGTTGATATCCATCCATTAATATTCTTGTTACTATATATAGTAACAAAAATGAGTCTAATTCCAGGCTGACCATCATGTTAACAATCTTGATATCCACCCATTTGATATGTTTTATTCATGTATTTGTTTTATTCCGACTTTATGTGAAAGAGAAATCCTATTGTAAACATTCCATGTTCATAAAAATCCACTTTTCATATTCCTTTATATTATTTTATTTTGTTTCATATGACACAATATTTTATATACAACTATTGTAAAAATGGATTTTATTTAAAATAAATTTGTATATAATAATTATACATTATTCGTTTCAGATATTTATTTTTAAATGAAATTGTATATTTTAAACAAATAAAATTGATGAAATATTAACAAGACTAATGCTTATTTTGTTAAAAGATATCCATCTTATTTATTATAAGTTAAAAACCTTATTTTCCTGCATCATATTCTGAAATTCTGTACATATTTTGATTCAGTTTTTCTGCAACATTGACACATTTCCCAAGATTTATAGTGTTATTCTATATTATATGGAACCCCACAATTTACATAATGTAAATGAAAGCCAGTTAGATCTAAGATCTAACCATTTATTGTACAAAGTGATCAAAGATTTCCAATATTATTTGTTGTTTATGTTTGTCAGAGTATGCTTGAACACTTTACTAGATGGTCACTTCATCAATCATGGGTTACTATAACACCAGACATCCACTTGAAAGTATGAACTTTCCTGTTAAAACTAAACAAAATATTTTATTAAAATAACCAAATTATTGACTAAGTTACCGACAATTGAAATTTCACCCTAGATCTCAGTCTGTTCTCAAAGGAGCAAAATTTCATTTTCTATAATAATTTCACTGTATTCTTAATAGGAACCTTTTCTTCTTTCCATCTTAATGCCCAAAAGTCTGTATATTTTGTGTCTTTTAGTACATGAATTATTTTACGACTGTTAGGTGACCGGTTAGTATAGTGTTTTAGTTTGTTCTTATTTCAGTGCTGTTAATGTGCCTTATAACTATACATGGCACGTTAAAAACTATCAATTTCTTTAACTAGTCACTATCAGTATTTCTCATGAACAATTTGTAGTTTTGGATTTAAACATTGGTGTAGATACTGTATTACGACAAAGCAAGCAATCTTCTTGAAACTTTTTGGTTTAAAATATTTAACTTAAAATTTATTGAAATATTGTACTGTTGCATTTTACCTGATTTATCTGACAGTATGGTACGAGTTCAAAGATCTAAATTTGTCGGTAGTTTATGGCTTCAGGCAATTACTAACCAATTAAAAAGTTCATTACAATAAATGTAATATTTAACACTCTACAGTATAAGGTTGATAGTTTGACCGTATGATATTGAACATGTATTATGTAACAAATGATGAAGCTATGACCATGTGATTGTAGAATATTGCTTGTATATTGTAACTTTGTGATTTTGTTTTTATAATAAAACTGATACAAACTACTTAGTACTTCTTGTATTATATATTTCTTTGAATCCTGTAAACAATCGCTCTACAGTAAAACTTTAACATCATAAAACAAGAAACAATTGTCCGAAAATTACTCTTTATAACCGTTGGTAAAACAAGCTGTTTCAGCGTCAGTTTGGTCAATATGACAAGCTCCTATTTTTATGGAAATAGGCTCATAAAAAGTGCATTGTGATGCTGATTTGAAATAAGTATCAGTCTTATAAGGTCGTAAGTAGTACTTGCTACCACCTCATTCTCAGCCAGCGACATATTTCCGGTACCTGTAGATTACATGTAGATGGAAATATGAGAGACTAGGTCCTCATAGGAGGCAAATAAATTCAGATCTTGCCTACGGTATTCTGAGTATTCAATATTGATCTTACTTGACTTAAGAATAAGGACAACCAATCAGATCAAACTATATCAAACTCTTGGTCAGTAACAGACAATATGATTGGCTTTCCTTATTCTCCAATTGACATTACGCCAAAGTAGAGATCGTTCAACCTTATTGTTTGTCGAAGGTTGCTTGACAAAGGTTTTCAAGTTAATCCATTGGATCATGTGATTATAATTTACCATGTAAATTGATTTACTGGAAAATGATTAACAAATGACATAATTTTAATTAAATAAGATCAATATTGAATACCACCCCTGGATAAATCGCTGGCTTAGAATGAGAATTTTTTTTAGAAAACAAGGAAAAACAGTCTGAAAGTTACTCTTGACTTATAGTAAATCTAGATGTTCCAACCTCAGTCTGGGCAACATGACATGTTCGATTTTTATGCAAGAAGGCTAATAAGAAGCACCTTGAGATGCTGTATTGAAATATGTACATGTGTATCAGTGTTATAAGGTTGTAAGTAGTACGACCTTGTAATTCTAAGCCATCAAAATGTCTGTTACACCTATGCTGCAAGGTATGCATCCATATTCTGGTAACAATTCTGGGATGATAAACATGCAGGAATAACATTGGTTTTCATGGTAATCAGAGTTGGTTACAAGCAGAAATCATATTCTGAATTTCGAATGGGGGTTGTATTGTCAATATGATTGTCCATCAGGGCTCCTACGGTTCAGGAATAATCAGGAAATAAGGATTTGCTGTATTAGAAAGAACAAACACTTCAACAGGATATAAAAGTTATTTGGTGAAAAGTATCAAAGAATTGACAAAGTTTTGGTCTTTTAAAGTTTTAATAAAACAATGCTTGAACAAAGTTATGTTTTTGGTGTGTGTGTTAGAGACACTTAAAACAGACTTGTTTTCAAGATTGGGCATTATGCCTCTGTAGAACCCCGGTCCATATTGCAATACTGCCATTTAAAGACTAAATTTTATTGTGACACTTAATGTTGCAGTTCATATTGGAGTTGTATACCATCACAATAGCTTTAGAAGCAGGTATGGATCATATACCATAACCTGAGACTTTCGGAGTACAAATTTGTGCTTATGGCACCCAGAACAGATTTGTACGTGTTTGCAGGATTGAGTATCACTGGTATGTCTCAGTAGCACCACTGTTAACGTTGTAATAAACAATAACACTATGACAACGCTATTTCCAACAAGGTGGCAAACTATGAATGACAGATGTCTTTCTTTACAGTCTTCAAACATTACTAATACTGTAAGCCAATTTGCTTTTGGTAGTACTAACTTTCGCATGTTATCAATTGTCAGCATTTTCGCGTTTTCAAATTTTCGTGTTTTGAAGTGTTCCGAAATGTCCATATTAATGATTTGGGCAATTTTGCAGCTACTTTATTTCATGATTTTCTATCTCTTAGAACTTCACAAAATTGTATCACCGAAATAATATCTTGGTTTGCAGTGTATCTTTGTTCAGCTTCCCATGATACAGTGTTGTCACCACAGAGATTACTGAAACATTAATTCTTTGCACATCCAGAAATATTCTAAATCATGCATATTCTTCTCCACAAATCCATGCATCTATTACAACGTTGTTTTTGGGGTGTTTTCCCGTCTCGACCGGGTTGTGTGATGTAACCCGGGAGATTCAATGTTGATGTGATTACATTTATGTTGGTACCTAGTGAAACAGGGAACAAACTCCAATTTAAATTGTATAAAAGTATTGATTTATTTAACTATTTTGCCGATCTGCACGCACAGCTGGATGAACATAACTGAATTTCAGTGTTTTGTTTAATTTATTTCAGTATGAATGTAACAAGTGAGAAGACCGATGTTAATTGTGATAGAACGCGGTATGAACAAGGTGATTGGTCGACCAAACCAACATTATCACCTAAACCTGTTATACAACTGCTGGTATGTATGTTACATTAAGTCTAGGTCACATTAAGCATTGTTTACATTGGCAATGTATGTCCGATGGAAATAAATGAGCTTCAGGAGGCATCTTGACCTCGGGAACAGTGATGTTACAAATTGTTCTAATGACTTCGCTATAGCTTACCCTAGACCATGCTAACCCTTTTCCTGATGCCACTCCATGCTCATTTATTAAATCAGGAGCACAAAATGCTCAGTGGGACCTAGATATTTCAGCCTTGTGACAGATGGAACTTTTGCGTTTTTGAATCATGAAACTTGGTCTTAGACAGGTTAAGATAATTTTATGGTTTAGGCCATACCAATGGTTTTATATTTAGTGTCATCGTTTGCCTAGGTTTTGAAGTCAATTTCAGAAAAAAATCTCAATTGTATGCTCTAGATGTTATTTGCATTGATATATCTCTGTAATTCATTGAAAATCATAAATTAATTAATTTAACTGACTAAATTTGTACAAAATGTCATAAATTTCTATACTGTTTTGCTGTCGTTTGTTTGTACATCTGTGGACCGTTATGTTTTGTTATATGACTAGTCAGCACATTTTTGTGGTTTCAAGTTGCATTCAGTGCGAAAGCTGTCATACACGTTTCAACTAAATTGTGAAAATGACTAAGTCTGCAAACACTCCTCTCATGAGCAAGGGTCCTTTAATTCTAGAATAATCCGGAACTGATCAAGGGTCCTTTAATTCAGGAATAATCAGGAATGATCAAGGGTCCTTTAATCCGAAGTAATCCAGAACTGATCAAGGGTCCTTTAATTCTGGAATAATCCCGAATGTTCAAGGGTCCTTTAATTCTGGAATAATCCAGAATGATCAAGGGTCCTTTAATTCTGGAATTATCAAGGGTCATTTAATTCTGGAATAATCCAGAATGATCAAGGGTCCTTTTTATTCTGAAATAATCCAGAACTGATCAAGGGTCCTTTAATTCTGGAATTATCCGGAACTGATCAAGGGTCCTTTTATTCTGAAATCATACAGAACTGATCAAGGATCCTTTCATTCTGGAATCGTATGGAATGATCAAGGGTCCTTTAAATCTGGAATAATCTGGAATGATCAAGGGTCTTTTAATTCTGAAATTATCCGGAACTGATCGAGGGTCCTTAAATTCAGGAATAATCCGGAATGATCAAGGGTCCTTTAATTCTGAAATTATCCGTAACTGATCAAGAGTCCTTTTATTCTTGAATCATCCAGAACTGATCAAGGGTCCTTTAATTCTGGAATCATCCAGAACTGATCAAGAGTCCTTTTATTCTGGAATCATCCAGAACTGATCAAGGGTCCTTTTATTCTGGAATAATCGAAATGATCAAGGGTCCTTTAATTTTGGAATAATTCGGAATTATCAAGGGTCCTTTAATTCTGGAATAATCCGGAATGATCAAGGGTCCTTTAATCTGGAATAATCTCGAACAATCAAGGGTCCTATAATTCTGGAATCATATGAAACTGATGAAAGGTCCTTTAATTTTGGTAATGCCTAAGTTATTGTCATTTGAAATTTCAAAATCAAATTTAAGGAAAGAGCAGTGTTTGGAACATAGTTTTGGTGAAGAGGTCCGTGCCAATGGCAACTGGAACAGACTTGCATCTTATATTTAGGATTGTGCATCATGCTTTTGTAGAAACCCTGCATGGTGTATCCCATGCCTTTAATGCAGAACTAGTTCTTTAATTGAGGTTCAAAACAATTTGAATCATAAGCAGTTTAACATACAATTTGAATTCTAAGAAGTTTAAATATAACTAGACTTCTAAGTAGTTTAAATATAACTCAAATTCTAAGAAGTTTATCATGATTATAGTTATGTTTATGTTCACAGAAAGATGCCCAGTTCATCCAGAGACAGACAGAGAAATGGGAAGATGATTCTAATCCTATTGTTAAAGTTGCCAAAACAATGGCAAGCCAGGTAGAACAGATGATAGAGTATGTACAACAACATGGCCCTATACAGGTAATGAATAAGCTGCCAGCAGATCATCTAGGTCTGGTGTCTGTTGCCTAAGCAAAGCGCTGCTGTGCACCTTCATTCAGTTACCTCCTGTTCAATTAAATATAGAAGGCATGGACTACCTCCTGTGGAAAGCAATAAATATCACTTTGCTTAGGCAACGGACTCCTGGTATTTTTCAGGCCTGGTCCTTAATGTAGGTTTTTAAACGCATATTTTTCTTTCTTTGCTTATATTGAAACAAAAGTTTCAGGCTTTGAAACTGTAATTTAACATCTAAGATGAAAAAGTGCAAAACTGATTCTGTATGTTCAGTGATGGCTTGGTCCCACTGAGGGTGGGCGGGCATCCACAATTGGTTTCCAATTGATAATTTAGTTAGGACATGAAATATCATGATGAAACTTGCTGTGTAGGAAGTGAAAACCTTGTTTGGGTTTGAATGTGTGGCCGGTTGGGTCAAGGTCACTGCTACTAAAAATAGATTGTATTATGCTTGGCTGCCATGAAAATATGTTGGGTTTTTTTTGTGGAGTTTCCAATTATTTTTGTATTAACTTATTTCTGATAGTGCCAGTATAATGTATACATATATATTTCACAGAATCACCTAGCCCTCGTACAAACTGCTAAAGCTGTAGCAGAGAACAGTGACAAGGTGTTACACTTTGCTCAGAGTCTGGTGAAACATTGTCTCGATACAAGGTACGAACAACTTCTATTATATACAATCTCTTCAAAGTTAAATGAGAATGGTAATCAAGCATTAGCTTGTCTGTCAGGTAAACTATGTTTATCTAGGCTTAACTGGGTGTAACTATGTAACTAATCTTTCAAATAGGATATTTCCCTCATTAGTATTACTTATTGAATTGACAGTAATGCTAGTATTGCTAGTCCCCTACTGATGTTCACACTTCTTTAGGTAAGCTCTCTGTCTGCCTGCTGAAATCAGGGGTGTTTTCTATAAAAATCTTACTTGACTCACACCTTATCAAACTCTTGGTCAGTAACAGGCGATATAATTGGCTATCTTGATTGTCCATTTAAATGAGATCAATATTGAACACCACCTGAGATCCTACCATTACTCCAAACAGTGTACCAAGCTAGCTTTATAAACTTGAAATATGTAAAGAGCAGGAGATTATATAGAGGATATTTGTTGATTTTGGTGTAAGATCGAATTTTATTTCACCAAGTGATCACAGAAATCAGTATTTTCAAAAAGTGGCACTGAAAATAACATTTTCTGTGATCATGAGTGAAATCAAATAATGACATACAGTCCAGTTTGGGTAAAAATACAGTAATGCAGTCAAACAATCCACTAGTACGGTGTAAAAACAAGTAAAACTGCTTATACCAACAGTTCAATACCAAACTAAACTCTACCTGCTTAAGCAATTGTCTTAATCTTTTGGGTACACATAAAGGATGATGTCACCGTCAAAATATCCTAACTGAGCTATACATGTTTTACAAAGATCACATGTTTTGGTATAGTTTCAGCGAGGATTTACAGTCATACTGTTTACAAGTACCGCTTGTGAGACAACAGTTACTGATTCTTGCCAACGTACAACTAGGTACCGCACAATCTGATACTGTAAGTATATCATACCCTACTGTAAAATCATTCATTTTCATGGAGGATTAAATTTCTTGGATTATGTGGTTCGTCTTTAACTGTCAAACAATAATTTTGACCCCTGTATTTATTACCTGAAATGCAAAGTTAACATCTTAACGGGAACATGTGCATCTGCGTGTGCATTGGTTAAGTCTATTGTCAGAGTCAGTTTCTGAAACACCATAGAAAGGTATCCACATGAAACTCAACATAGTTATTTACAATCACTATAGTGGAGTCAATATTGACAAGACTGATAACCCTGTGACCTCTATTTATTGAGTAATCTGCCCTTGTTATTCTTAGAATTTTCACTCACAGATGAACAAGGGTACTATCAAAACCTAGAATGTCGAGCGTCCTGCTCTCGTAGGCGGTGCTCTTGTTATAGGATAAGTACCCAATTGTGAAGATTGTTGCGTATCGCATTATGTTTTCATACGAAAGTGCCAAACCTTAGTATATAGGCTGAACAAGCCATTGACCAGGATTAGACATTATGCCTCTGTAGTCTGTAAACATTTGGGCAAACAAATTCCACATTATTGATTGATGGTTAGATAGTGTCAACAAATTGCTTTCTTAAACTGTGTGTTTTCCAAATACACTGATTCTTGCAAATATACGCCTTAATTTTCTGCATCCTTGATAACTAAATAACCAACCTTTTCATAGCCTTGTAGTTTGCTCCTAGACCACTTCATACCGTAGACGAAATAAAAATGGTACCAATAATTCCCTTGCTATACGCTCAGCCTATTAAAGAAAACTGACTTCTCTTCTCTCATATCTTTGTTGCGAGTGATGATATCAGGAGTGGGGTGTCAAGAGTGATTAATATAAGTTGGAAAAAATTGTTTCACAACTGACCTAAAATAAACTGACAAGTTCAGGTATTATTAATGTAATTATCAAATGAAAATATGTATTGTAACAAGTGGATAATGTATACCGTAGATTATGAGGTTATATGAAAACTGTGAGGTGAGTACTTGTATCAATATCCAATACATTACCATATTAGTATAATAAATGCTGTGTAACAAATGACCAGTAAATGTTTAGTAAATGTTTCTGTGCTTCAAATTATAGCATCAGTAATGGATAATTTTCACCTGACCAGTTTCTGCCATTTAATCTTCACAAACTGTTCAATGAATTATGATATAATGAATAATATATTATAAAAATATTCTCAGTTTTAGCAAGAAACACAGATTATTGTACTATTCATTTCTGATTATAAATAATTATTTTTTAACACCGCTGATGAAATATTTTGCATGTTAATAAAGATTTTATGGCCCAGCATCAACTGATGTAGGAGGTATATAGTGATTGCCCTGTCAGTCTGTTTGTTGTCTCATTGACAAAATATGGTAAATGTTTATCAAAAACGTTCTACTTGTTGAAACTCAAGTATTTTCAAAGTCCCTCAAGGCATTGCTTTACGACTTTGCATAATTGTTAACCATCTTTTGCACAACGCATTGTTAAAGCCATGTACATAATCCAATATTTGGACTGAATTATTGCCCCTGATTGACTAAGCTGATGGGCAATGCTTCCACTGGGGTGTAAGCATTTATTGAATGCTGTCTTGTTTGTATTACTTTTGTTTCTTTTGCTGTATGAGTTTGTTTTCTTTGATGCCAATGTAACACTGCAAATTTTGAAATTGAATAATACAGTAGTGTCCTTGAAGTGACCTTTTAACATGATTATCATAATTGGATAAAATAAGTAAGAGCTCTTGACATTACTTTTAATTCAATAATTATGGCATTTTGCCACAAAATCTTATCAAACTTTTTTAAATATATTCAGACCTGTGTGTTTGACTCTCTGCAAACAAAAAGTTGAGCTATATTGTCATGACAGGATCATGTGTATTTGTGTGTGCTTTGGTTAATTTTATTATATTGTCAGAGTCATTTTCTCAAATACTATCAAAGGTATCCACTTGAAACTCAACAGGTATTCACAATCAAATGGGGAGTCCCATATTGACAAGGCTGATAACCCTGTGACCTATATTTATTGAGTTATCTGACCTTGTTACTCCTAGAATGTTCTCTCACAGATGAGTAAGGTTACTATAACTTACCCACATTGACATGAGCTTGACCTATTGATTACCATAATTTAACGGTCGATATATTGCAAACTTTTACAACACCGACTGTATGTTTTCATAATCTAGGAGTATCACGAAGATGCTCGAGATATAATACAAACACAAATCTTAATTGCCGATATTGCACGATTTGCTAGCGGAAATTGATATATTAAAAGCAAGAACCTTGTAATATATTCTTGCATAAAGGTCAGACTCAGGTCAAAATAGCCAAGCTATATCAAGATGAGAGAGTAGATTTTCCAGCATACTATAAGTTGAATATTCTTTGAAGCTCCAAAAACTTTCCTGAGAGTAAATAAAGCCTTGTATATTTGTAGATGCTCTAAAGTTTGCTGTGTAGAGTTTAAATATTTTGATACTATTATAATGCTTGTACTAAATATTTACCATAAAGTCTGTACTGGTTGAGCCATAAAGTCTGTACCGGTTGAGCATAAAGTCTGTACCGGTTGAGCATAAAGTCTGTACCGGTTGAGCCATAAAGTCTGTACTGGTTGAGCATAAAGTCTGTACCGGTTGAGCATAAAGTCTGTACCGGTTGAGCCATAAAGTCTGTACTGGTTGAGCATAAAGTCTGTACCGGTTGAGCCATAAAGTCTGTACTGGTTGAGCATAAAGTCTGTACCGGTTGAGCATAAAGTCTGTACCGGTTGAGCCATAAAGTCTGTACTGGTTGAGCATAAAGTCTGTACCGGTTGAGCATAAAGTCTGTACCGGTTGAGCCATAAAGTCTGTACTGGTTGAGCATAAAGTCTGTACCGGTTGAGCCATAAAGTCTGTACTGGTTGAGCATAAAGTCTGTACCGGTTGAGCCATAAAGTCTGTACTGGTTGAGCCATAAAGTCTGTACTGGTTGAGCATTAAGTCTGTACCGGTTGAGCTGCGGTTCATATTGACTGCTTACTTTAAGAGAAAGATTTGCCTAAATTGATTTTGTGCTGGATCTATGGATGGATGTTACAGTTTCCTGCTTTGTATTGTGTTGGATTTTAATGAAACTTCTAAGTTAATTGTTCATCGTGACTTGGCACTAAGTTTTGGTTGGGAGCAGTGACAAATCACGATGAACATTTGTAATGCATACCAATGGTTCGGGTTTTTATCATATTACTGTATGAATATATTCCTGTTATGTTGATACCATGTTTATATAACGGACACACACATTGTTCTAGCTGTATAGCTCACCTTTCAACATATATATCAAAGTATCTTTATTTTATCCGCAATGAATTGGTAACAGGAATTTCACTTTCATGTTAAGAAACATGGTAAATTGTTTATATATTATCTCATGTAAAAATTAAGTTATATGATGAAAATTTCTCAATAAATGGCAAAGTAATGGTGAATTTTATCCTCTCCAAAGCATTTTACTTCATTTAAACTGAGTTAATTATGTATTCAGAGTATGTCCATTTTAAAGCATTGCATACAATGTTGGTATTATCTGACCTCAAGACTGCAAGTCATTAAAATGAAACTCCAAGCCTCTGAGGTCTGATGAGACTTAGTTTAATGTGGTTTTCTAATAAATCATTGACCTAACAAACACCAAATACTTATTAAGACTCGCTGACTACTATTAGTAATGTTGTCATTCCTTTGATTTTGATAACTTGTCCAGCTTGGTTGTTGCGTAAACAGACTACTGCTGTACTGCTAATAATGTTCAGAAGAGCTAATGATACTGTATAGCTTGTTATGATATCTTAATTCATTCAAAATGTCAATTTTGTCATCTGAATAATTAAGGGCTTTCTTGTTTCTGAATTGTTACTCGTTACATGTTTTTGCCTTTCAGCATGTACCACAGTTAATGATTATAAATATACAGTTACATGAATTGTGTAATGGTCACTTGTTTCTTTTCTTTCTTAACTTTGTAACAAGCAAGCAATGGTTTTAAAGTAGACAAGAAATAGTATATCAGTATATTAACTTATATGATGGCGATGTAACACCGGGGATTCCATTGTGTGGTCCCTGCACATTTGAGAATCTTGTTGTAATATTGTCATGCTGTATGTTTGTAGGCTGACAGAATTCTGGTACAGAATGCACAGAACTTGATGAAGAAAATACTACAGATGATGACAGCTTGTGAAGCTGTTTGTGTGAAGGTAAGATAACTTATAATATAGTCCGTCCAGGATAATGTAATTTTTACAAACATTGACCAGATATACACTTGTTAAATGTTATAAGTACACCAACATGTAATCCGTATATCTTTTTTATTATACATGATATCATGTTCGTTTTGTGCATGCCTTCAAACAAGTAGTATAGCAGCAATATCCGATTATTCGATGATTGTAATTTGCCTGTTGCAAGCAGTGAACCGTGAATTTTTAAATTGTTCAAAACAATTGCTTTTCGCACAAAGTCTCGAAATGTTTCAAACACATTGTCCATCAATGCCCACATCAGGAAAACACAAAACTGGAAGAATTACAATAACAGACCATACAAGAGAGGTTTGTGAAACATACACGTCTCATGACAGTAAATAGCCTAGTGTGGCTAAGGTCACCACGACCTTGACCTTTGACCTTTCAAACTCAAAATTAGTAGGAGCCTACATCTGATGATCAGCAACCTCTCTGTAAAGTTTTACTATCTAAGATCCTATATTTCTTATGGTGTGGACCAGTGATTGTTGTGTGTTAATAGGTCATGGTGAGTTTGACCCTTGATCCAAATGACCTTGAAATTGAGTCGGGCCGTCTGTGGAGGATAATAATCTCCATTTTAAAATTTTAGAATCCTAGGTCCACCCGTTTTGGAGTTATTGTTGGAAAATCATTTGGCATGTCGACACTGTGTTGTGTGCTTATAACATTTAATGAGTGTATAGGTCTACCGTTATAATGTTTGTTACTTAAATAAACATGTACAATCAGTTATATACTAAAATAACACTGATAAATCGTGCACGCTTGATTTGCCACCTATGTGGATTATTCCAATTTTTCCCCTGTCACGTTATCCTGGGCACACTATAGCTAAAATAACACTATAGAATGTTTATGCTAACTAAATGATTTAATTCCACAAACTGGTGGCTAGGTTAACATGTATATGTTTTGTGGGTTAAGGCACAGGTGATTGCATGTTGTTTATGGCCTAGCATCTACTGATGCGGTGGCATATAGCGATGTACCTCGTCCTGTCTATTTGTCTACATGTCCATTCGTCCACACATCCATTCGTTTGCCACAAAATGTTGAAACTCCAATATTTTTAAAGTCCATCAATGCATTGCATTCTTGTTAACTGATTACATTACCAAAACCATGTAACACTACCCAACTAATCAAAAGAATTATAGCACCTGATTGACTAAGCCATTTTTATGGGCAAGGCTTCCACTGGGGCATAAGTGTTAACTGAACGCAGGTTTGTTAAAATATGATTAAAAATATACTCAAGTTGTTGAAAAAATACAGCTTGCTGCAGTCAGTCAGTGTGTCATTGCTTGTACTGTTATTACATGAGAAGTGCTAGATCTAGTATAATACTGTAGTAGTTTATGTGCAACAGGTGTTTGTTGTCACTAGGAGTGATATATATGAGTTGTGTTTAACAGTTTCCCCTATCAATATCAAATATATAACTTTAAACTTAAATGCCTTTGGCTGGCCACCACAAGCAGCTGTTGCTATAGATGGTCACACTAACCTCATATTGTGTGATGTATGGATGTTGAGCGTTGTCATGGTCTTCCTACTTTATGTGGATGTATCTTTACTCACAATCTTGTGGTGATCATAGTTTCAAACACATACACCTTGAGGCTTTCACTTCTTTGTTTATGTCTTCCACATTCTGAGTTCATTGTACACCAGTGGCCTTATTCACCAACATTGTAAAACCTAGGCTTAAAATTGACAACATTTATAAACACATAAACACTGCCATTTCTTTGAAATTAGATTTAATCATTTGAAATTTTGTCTGATTATTTTTTGTTACCCATGGAACAAGTATACCCATTTGTATCAAAATTGGTAAATTTATAATACCACGAGAGCGAATAGAACATTTAGCGATATAAAGTGTAAGTTTTAGACTTACAACGTTGGTGAATAAGGCCCCTGTTGTACAGATATTTATGTTTTTATCAGCCATATTTGCGAATGATTGAATTAATTCTAGGAAAAATCCTCTATTAATATCTATGATGAGATAGTAGTCTAGGGGACTGTACCTAAACAAAATGCTACCAAGCTAAATTAAATATAGAAAGTATGGATTGCTTCCCTTGGAAAGTGTGATTAAGTGCTCAGGGGTGCCACTTTGCCTGGTTTATCTGGAGTCAAAATAGCAAGGATTTCTGTCCAAAATAAAAATTATTTGATGAAAATAGCTCAAGAAATGGATAAGTTATGGTAAATTTAATCTGCTCTGAACGAGTTTCTTTGATTAAACTGAGTTCAATTTGGAAATAATGTCATTGAAGGCCTCTTGTTTGGCAAAAATGTTCGGCTGCACGCTATGTCCTGATTTTTTTATTTGACTCCTCATTGTATGTACTAGTGTATTATATGAATATTTATATTGTGTTATATTCTACAGGGATTATCAGAGACTCAGGATGGTGATAGTGAGTACAGTATATTGTTAGCTACACGATGGAGACAGAGATATATAGCACACAGACAACAAGGTGTGGCTAACCGGGACTGTGATGAGTTAGGTCTACGCATTGTGGAAGGAGATGATATACCTCCAACACTTACACAAATATTCCAGACTTCTAGTTGATTCCAGACTTCCACCAGATTCCAAACTTTTATTCCAGACTTCAGGTCATTCCTGCTGTCTGGATGATTTAAGACTGTCGCCATATTTCAAACTTCCAGCTGATTCTAGACTTCTGGTCGATTCCAAGCTTCCGTCTGATTCCAGATTTCTGGTCATTCCTGGCAGATTCCAGGTTACAAACCACTAAATAATTTTCTGTTTAGCTCAATGTAAAGTGAAAATTGCATCATGTTAAAGTCTATGGCCAGTTAACAAACATAGATCATTGAAGTATGTTGCAACTACAAAATAAGACAAAAAACAGGGGATCATGTTTAATGTAAGAACAATTTTGTTCGTCAAAGGCGGTTCACATATTTTTATGGACACGTGTACGGTTTCAATGTTGGTTTTACCCTACGCTATTTTCACTTTGGTAAATATGCCAAAATCTCAAAATATTCAAAATAAGACAGTTTCACTACTTCACCTACATGTATACACTGCATTTAATCTCAATAAGATGATTCTAGCTCCATTTTCTCAAGGAATGTCGCGTATGCATTTGGTGGTTTTTGACCTCCAGAATTTCACCAGATTCCAGATTCCTGCTGGATTTCATCTGGCTGATTCCAGACATATTTGATTAGTTTATAAATGGTCTGTTCATTCCAGACCGTATGATTTATACAAGTATTTCAGACTTTATATGTGTTAACTACTCAAATATGCACCATATACGAGGGTTGTCCCAGTAAATCGTGTACTTTGCTAATAATTTTCTTATTTGACGTCACATGATTATGATTTTTTGTCGTTACCTTTATGAATTCATTGTTGAACTAAAACAAGTGAAATAATTGAATGGATATGTGTATGGAGCATATTATCGGTGAATAACCGACCCCGTGTACGCAAATGCGGCGCAACCCATAAAACGCGCCGTGATTTATTAAATGTATGTTCAATAAAATTGTAATTCTCATATTTTCAATACGTTATTGCGCATAATTATCACGTCGGCATAAAGGAATGGCCTTTTAATGTCATCACAGTAAATTTCAAATTAATTGCATTATATGTGCGAGAAATACGCATGTTTGAATAGCAACACTAAAAATTAAAACGTGCGAAAAATGTGACGTCAGAAGAGGAAACACCAGTAGAATCACAGTACACTTAATATTTTTGGTTGGTATGCCGTCGAAAAATTGTTTATGACTCTAAACTATACTGGCAGATATGAAGTAATGTTTCTAGAACACCTATTCATGAATGACGACGAATATATAATGATGTTTGTGACATCATTGGGTTGTACACCCACGTTATATACTGTACCACGCACCATAGGGCTTTCACTTTTCTCTCAGTAGAAAGGATATGCCCGTGCTAGTTTTTATCCCACCATGAGGATTGGTTGTTTCGATCAGACAGCTTTTCTATGGTGCATTCGATTGCGATTGGTTCGCAAATGCGTATCAGAAAACACTTTGATGCCATCGTAAGCATATTGAATAAAAGGAACAATAACTTAAGATTCAGAGAAAAATGTTCCGCGGCATATCGTTCTTACTTTGACGTCACTGTGCGCCGCACTTGCATACCATGTGTATTAGTATTGTAAACTGACAAATTATTTCTTGATTTATTTTCATGAAATTTCATCTACCTTTTAAGAACATATTCATTAATCATCAGTGAAAATTTGAAACGGGTGTTTTGGCTAATTTTTGTGTAATGGGCAAGGTACACGATTTACTGGGACAACCCTCGTATACATGTCCCATTCTGCTAACAATAGTCGACATAGTGGATTTGTTTACCCTCGCCACTGGGAAATCACATATAGTCGCATATACATGTCGCTGTCTTAGAATGAGAAGGTCATAACTACTATTTACAACCTTATAAGAATGATGCATATTTGAAATAAGCTTTATAAGGCACGTCTTATAAGTCTATTTTCATTGTAAAAGTTTGTTTTTCCATCTTCCATAAAAAAATTCTTGTTTTCTCAAAATATTGATTTTGTACAAGCAACCTTCTCATTCTAAGCTAGCTATGTATAGTTCTGTCATAGTATCACGTTGATTTTTTTCAACTCACTTAAAATTTAATTAAAATTACTACGCACACAATATTTTTTCTTAAATTTTCAATGCTTGTGAACAAAACTGGAAAACTGCCCCTGAATCTATAGAATTTTAGGTTGCATGATTTTTTTTGCTAGCTTTATGTATATGGCCCTTTGTGGGGAGACCTAAATTATGTTTCTGAGCCAAAGACTGTTCTCGTTATTTTTGTAAGAACATCTGTCTCACACAATCACGTCCAAAATATTTGTTTTATTATTATTTTATTATTTATGATAATGTTTAAACCTTTATTTAGTTTAATCAGTAATTTTGTATATATTATATTTTTCGCACACTAAATCACAGAAGTAGAACAGATTAGTGTGGAAGGTTATGCGTTAGAGCTCCAAGGTGTCAACCGGACTCTGAATTAAACAACCGCTTGTCTTATACTTGGGGGTTTAAATCACACAGTCAACACTGGACGATGTGAGTGTATCAGATGTGTCCAGATGTCGGCTAATGAACAACAATGTATGTTTCACAATAGACATAAATAACTCTGGCTGTTTCTGTATAGCCTAATTAGACCTAAGTATGCCACCCGAATATCAGATTGCATTTGTGACCAAGTTTTAAGCAGTAAAATGTTCAGTTCCCAGTCCTACCTACTTCTGTGGTTACGTGATTAATGTGTTTATCCTATTGTGCAATAATATACTTCTGTATTGCACTGATATTCTGCAATGATTCTGTAGTTATACGCACAGGTAACTGTATTGTTGAAAATGAAAGAAAAACGATAACAATTTTTTTGAAAATTTATATTTTTCTTTCATAAAATGTTTACAATTTTTTTTTTCGTTTTCAACGATACAGTTACCTGTGGTTATATGTTGTTACATATTTTGTGTTATATATAAATGTCTCAGGAAGATAGTGATCTATGCAATGATTTATTGTCTACACATGTTTGATCTTGTCTCCTATACTCACTTCCGTCCATTTCCAAATGTATTCTTTATATTCTTTTTTTGCATTTTAGGCCACTGGCCCATGTATACAAACAATATGTCTCTTTGCTTCAACAAGGTCATAACTCAACATGTCATAGTGAGTTTTGACTTTTCTGCACTAAAGGGACGAATACACATATATTTATTATGAACTCACTGACAGGAAAGCTTAACAATGTCACACTCATTGATTAGATTTTATTTTCTTCATTTGTTTATTATTATAATCTCTGTATTCTATGTATATCTTTGAATATCATAGCAGTGTGGATAACTGGACATACCATGCCACATGTGACTTAATGTTTGGCTAACACTGTACGAAGTAATCAGTTAATTCAAAGTTAGAACAATGGAACATGTTTTATTCTTTGAATGATTTTAACAAAACACAAACCGAGAATGAATACAGTCCACACAATTTAATATTTAATAATTTTATCTATAAAAGGTCAGATTTTTCCCTTAAACAACTCAACTGCCTGAATAGTTATGTCCAATACCAAGTGTTATGTCCACACTGATATATTTTATGTACATTATATCGATTGCTTAGAACAAGAAGGTCGTAACTACCAAATCGATATACTGTAAAATCATTAATTTTCGTGGGGGATTAAATTTCGTGGATTTCGTGGTTCACTTCAACCACGAACTTTAATCCCAACGAACATTGATTTTGACCCATGTTTCGTTACCTGAAATTCAAAATCCACGAATTCAAGTGCCAACGAAAATGTCTTTTTTACCAAAACCACGAAATTTCGTCCCAACGAAATTAAATGATTTTACAGTATTGAGAAAACAAGAGAAAACTGTCTGTAATTTACTCTTTACCGATGGGAAAATACGTTTTTAAAACTTCATTTTGGTCAACATGACAATTTCAGATTTTCGTGAAAATAGGCTCAGAAGAAGCGCCTTGTAATGCTAATTCTAAATATGTATGAATCTTAAAAGGTCGTAAGTGGCACTTACAACCTTCTAATTCTAAGCCATCCATATGATAACTTATCTGTAAGAAAGTATTTTTCTCGAGATAAATGTTTGTTAGATTCACTGGATGGTTGGGTCAAACATCTAATATGTGGCACATACATCTTCACATGTATTATTGTAATCACCATGACGATGTGAAGCAATGTTTATATGAGCTGTATATCAGTACTTACTACAGGTGAACTGGTTAGAAACCCAGAGGTTATCTCAAGTCCATCAGGGCTGTACAACAGGTACAGTTGAAACACCCAGGGGATGATTTGAAAACAGCTAGGGCATTGTACCCTGATTCCTGCCTTCAAAGTCACAGGTCATTGCACAGTCTAGAAAACACGGAACCGAATGAACACAAACTTATGGCTGTTCTAGTAAAATGCAAACAAGCAAATGTAAACCGAAGGCTCAGTGAAAAACTATGATAACTACATCAATTTACAGAGGCATGCACCATAGTTTTGTACTGAGCCATCGAAATGTATCTTGTCACACTGTACTGTTTGATTTAGAATAGACCCTTGATGAATTACTGTGAGGTGAAAATCCCTGATTATCTACCAGTGCAATATATATTATCTGCATTTAATTACATATTTTAACTGATATAACTTTGCAATATGTTTGTTCCAATTGTGTTTAAATTCTAAATTTTGTTGACTACATAATTTACTGTCTCTATGGAGCGGCTCTCTGTAGAGCAACAACCTCTCTAAATCAATAAATTTGCATTTTTTACGAGTACTTTAAGAGGGAGATGGCTAAACTTTCAAAATTTAATTGATGGTTTGTTACTGCTTAAGGTTTCTCTAACTCATGACCAAAGAAAAAAATGAAGAAATTTATTTTGATTAGGAAAGGTTATATCACATTTAACATGTGTTACTAAATCTTACTTTGTTCCCAACCTGAAAATATATAATTTGTGTTGTTTTATTTTTGAATTACAAATGGTTGTCCCTATTTCCTGTGATAATTTTGTTGTATAGCTCGGAGAATTTGACACGATCCTGACCTGTATGCATGAAATATGGGTCCTTAAGAGTTGTGTTAGTATTACACATCAAGCGTGTTTATGACACTTCCTGCTTGTGAAAACATACAACAAATATAGACAATATATCGGCTGTAGAATTATGCTGATAGATTAGAAGGTTGAAAGTTAATTGTGTCAAATTCTCCAAGCTATATCTTGTAAACTAAGAATCTTGATGCGTCTTTAAAGAGGCATTCCCTATAACTAGCAAACTTTTTCTACTATCACATTAAATGAACTAAATGTACAAAGCATTGTCAATTATCAAAATTTGTCAGAAGAAAGTGTGCACAAATATGTCTATAATGTCAAAAATATATTTAAAATCACCAATAATAATTAATCGCTTCCAGCGATTTATTATTATAAGGTGGTCAAAGGGAAACAACTCATGACTATTTTGGCTCATTACAAAAATATGTTTTCATTTTTTTCTCGGTAATAAGTGGGAGCTTTTGTTGAAAATTTGAGGAGTTAAAGCAATAATGATTCTCATTTAATGTATAATATTCCTGAATCAATTTAAACGATCAAAGCTATAGGGAACGCCTCTTTAAGCAGACTTATTACTTATTACTTGACCAATATATTAGAACTGTACATTTGTATGTTTTTACTGCATGAGCACATAGCCTAACCAAACTGCTACCTAGAGCTTATGAGCACTATGCTAGATAACAGCTTGCTTCAAAAAAGGGCTACGTAGAGGATGAAGCGAAAATGTATATTCTACTGTCAAGTGCTTGCTGCTAGCAGACTGTTGAGCAGTGAAGTGGTCTGTTGCATGAGAAGGTGCATGGTACTAGTGCTCGCCTAGCAAAGTGCCCAGTATTGGTAGCACTGCTTGCTGATATCGTGTCATTGCATAGACATACTAAAACACTACCAAAAAGTGCTCAATAGTGCTTTGGTAAGGCAATGGGCTCAAGCTGTAGATGTATAATATCTAACTTGATCTGTGATGTAGAAGATACATGTGTAATAATACTTATACATATTTTGTCATATATGTGATACTCAGATTATACTCACTTCATGTCATTAAATAGTATATTATAATTTATTACACTTGACTTTTATTCATTTTTGTGCCCCACACTTATTTATAAGTTAATATTGAATACAGCAATGATGCTGTGTTATGCGATACTGTTACAGCCATGACCCTGGATTTGTATTACTAGTATGGTGATCTAGGTTTGTGGGTGAATATACCTGTGCAATGAAAATTTGAGATTTGTGTTGAATTAACTGTACTATGTTGAGAGGTTGCTGTTCCTATGAGGAAAGGTAAGTCAGGACAGGATAGGATACATACTGTATATATTGTATAAAGAGTTCAATCATGTCGCACCAAGGGGACATGTACATTTATTTTATCGTATACATGTACATGTATGTGGACAGTGACTTGGTTGTCTTCTGTTTGCTGCTCAATTACAACATAGATCTTACAAAATTTTAAAAGATAATAAACATTAGTCAGGGAAGGCAGCACTCAATTTAAACAGCTGAGTATAAGAATAGAAACAATGCAAACCAGAATCACTCAGCACAATGTCCAACTAAGAACCAAACACGAATAGGCGCACTTGGCATCTATTTTTGACGCAAAACTATATTTTCTGTATTCGCTGGCTTAGAATGAGTACGTTGTAACTACTACATGTACTTACAACCTTATAAGACTGATACATATTTGAAATCTATATCATAAGGCGCTTCTCATAAACCTATTTTCAAGAAAATCAGAACTTGTCGTATTGACTGATATGAAATTGTAAAAGCTCGTTTTTCTATAAGTTAAGAGTAAATTTCTGCAGTTTTTTAGCTCCCCTGTCACATAGTGACAAGGTGAGATTTTTGTGATTTTCGTGTACACTCTAGAGGCAACAGTGATCCAATCTTCATTAAACTTGGTCAGAATGTTGTACTCTATGAAATCTAGACCAAGTTCGAAACGAGGTCATGTGGGGTCAAAAACTAGGTCACTAGGTCAAATCTTAGAAAAACCTTGTGTACACATCAGAGAACACTGTTTTGATCTAATCTTCATGAAACTTGGTCAAAATGTTCTTTTCCATGAAATCTAGACCAAGTTCGAAACTGGGTTTTGTTGGATCAAAAACTAGGTCACTAGGTCAAATCTTAGAAAAACCTTGTGTACACTATAGATGTCACCAATTTGATCCAATCTTCATGAAACTTGGTCAAAATGTTACTTCCGTGAAATCTAGACCAAGTTCGAAACTGGGTCATGTGAATATAATACATCGGAACGGGTGAAACATCGGAACTGGGCAACTAACTACAATTCAAGTCACTTTAACTTCAATGTTATACTCTCCAACTCCACTAAGGCATTTACTGTAGAGGGTTTAAAACTATGCGCAGTGTAAGAGTGCGGAGCGCTTCATAAAAAGTATGTAGCGTTGGCCAAAAAGTTTAACATGTATTTACACTATACAACCGGCCTGTAGCACTAGGCGCGGAAGACTGGCAGTGTCCTAACAGCCGACTTGAAGGAGTCTAGACTCGGGGCTGTCACCACTGATGTAGGTAGAGAATTCCAGATTGTTATTGTCCGTGGGAAGAATGAATGTTGGTACGCATTACGCAGACACTGAGGTGGTATGAAGTTTTGCGAGTTATGTCCTCTGGTTGATTGGATTATGGAGTGGTCTGGTAGGTAGTAAGCTGGTACAGCGACAAGGCCATAAACAACCCTGTAGAGTAGGATTAAGTCAGATGATTGTCTACGCTTTTGTAAAGTCTGCGATTTAAGGTCATTGATGATTGTTGTTACGCTGTCTGGTTGGTATGGTTTATTAGCAACGAATCTTGCAGCATTGCGTTGGAGTTGTTCGAGTTGTTTTAATTCGGTAGTTTGTTTCTGAGTCGGGTTCCAAATGGGTGATGAATATTCCAATTTTGGTCTTACTAGCGTTTGGTATGCTCGTTGTTTAACTGATCAAGGACATTTATTGAGATTACGTTTTAGAAAACCAAAAGTTTGTGAAGGCTTTCCAGTAATATTGTCAATATGGGTACCGTATTTCAGATTGTCATTCAGTTCAACACCCAGGTAAGCATGATGATCTACGGTTTCAAAAGTTTCACCATTCATTTTGTAAATATAACGTTTCTTATTGGATGTGTCGGAGATGTTTATTATAGCACACTTTTTCACGTTGAATTCCTACAACTATTCGTTGTCAACTATAAGCCTTCACCAGGAACAGTTCTACACCAACATGTTACACAAACTCAGTCATATTTGACTGTTATGTGATGGGTGGTTACTGGTCAAAGAAGTGGATAAAATAAAACAGAAAGGTCGAAATAAAATAGTATAAATAGTTCAAAGGTACTGTAGAAGTTCTAAGTCATTTGGGCTCATGATAAATTGCCTTTTTTGCTCATTTAACTCAAATATTCTAAGAATATTCGTTTATTTATGTATTTATTTCACTTGACATGGATATTTTAATCAAATAGCGCACTTCATTAAAAATACTAAAAAGCTCTTGTGCGTGAAAATTTGAGAAACCTTTAATTGCGAAGACCGTACTAATTAGCGACGGATATTTGGGCTTTATACCCGTCAACAACCACAACAACAACAATTTCATTAAAATTCGTCTGAATTCGACGTTAATCGTAAAGGTAAGTTTATTTCGCTAATAAAACCGAGGTAGTGCTGCAGAAAACATTTTTTATGTTCACAGTATAAAATGTTCTCAATAGCGCTACGTCTTACTGGTCGGCGACCAGTTTCCGACATTTTTTGCATGTTTTTCGGCATTATCTCGAAAACTAAACGGGTTAAAACAAAATAACTTACATTTTTGTAATCCTGAGCTCAAAACCGATATTATAATCGTAATTTGACATTTGTGACGTCATACAGTGCGTAGAATTCGGGGCGAAGAAGGGGTCACTATTTCAGGCCGTTAATTAGATGTAGAGTATCAGTATCCGACATTTCACATTTAATTAGGTTTAATTTCCCCTTTTCCCCGTTTTGACCCTCTCAACTAAAAGGAAATCTCTCGTTGACTGAACATAGCTATTTAGAGTTGTCTCTCTTTGTTTGTTTACACACCGGTAATGGAATTGAGGCCTAATGGTCAGTGCTATTTCCAATTAGTAAAAATCGCTGACGTCATACATAATGACGTCAATAATGACGTTTTTGTCAATATTTATCTAACATCGAGTTTTGTATGGATCGCTGATACTACTCATACCAGTTGTTGAGCTAAACCTTGCTTTGTCAAAGACTCTGGCAAACCCGTGGCTATTTATAGATGAACTCGTTTGTTTCATCGCACTTGCACATTTTTCGTAAACAGATGATCCCCCAAGGGAAAGAGGTGACGACTATCATTTCATTGCATGTATTTCTTGATATTTTCATTTTATTTCCGTGAATTGTAAATCTTCTGACACACAACTGTTGCTTTGGTCAAGTTCTTTATTTATACCAAATATCTTAATTTTAGAGCTACGCTAAATACGATAAAATATCAAATGTCGGATACTGGTAGCCATCGGGAACTGATCGCCGACCAGTACACTCGAAGTGCAAGGCATTCGGATAGTCTGAAGTTGGGAAAAAATTTGACACCCATTTATTGCTTTGTTGATTTTGATTTAAGAAATAAAAAAACCTTCTATTTATCTGTGCATATATGTATCTATCTGTAACGTGTTGCCTGTTTAGCTAGCTATTGCGTAGTCAAACAATCTCGACTTAGTGACTACATCACTGGGGAGATAAAACTTAGTCCAAGCTTCTTAGACGATGATTTAATATTCAATTTCAGTGATTATTCCAATTCATAAAGATCGACGTCAGTAGCAATAAAAGATCATTTAGTTATGGTACCCAGAACTAGATAAAAGTCAGAAATTATAAAAAAATCTCCTAACAGACAGCCCTCGTCTAGCTATTGCGATGGTAGTCCAAGCTTCTTAGATGATGATTATTCCATTTCAGTGATTATTCCATTTCCAATTTTCATGAAACATGGTCAAAATTTTGTTCCCCATGAAATCCATGGCACTGGGTCAGGTGAGGTCAAAAACTAGGTCACTTGGTCAAATCTTTAAAAAATATTGTGCTCACTCCAGAGGTCTCTGTTTTGATCCAATCTTCACAAAACTTGGTCAGAATCTTGTTCTCCATGACATCTAGGCCAAGTTTGACACTGGGTCATGTGGGGTCAAAAACTAGGTCACTAGGTCGATTCTTAGGGAAAAAAACTTGTGCTCACTCTAGAGACCCCTGTTTTGGTCCAATCTTTATAAAATATGGTCAGAATGTAAGTTGAAATGATACATGATACAATGTGAGCGACCTAGGGCCCTTTGGGCCTTTTTCTATTTTTTTTTATTTAAGTTTACTTAAGTTAACTCTTGAAAAAATACAATTTAATTTCTTTTAAGTTTGAGCACTTTCAATTAATGCCATCCCCATTTTTTGTTGCACCTCCTGGTTTGGCTTTTGCAACTTGGTCAGACACAATGTCTTGGAAAAAATCCTTGTCAAGACTGTTTAGAGGTCATATTTTCAATTTCATTGTTATGAAACTTAAAATTTGGTCATAATGTTATTCTAGATATAAAATCTAGGTCAAGTTTGCAACTGGGTCATTTAAGGTCAAAACTGGGTCTCTATGTCACATCAAGAAATACTAGAGATCACATTTTTACTCAATCTTCTGTGTGTCTTGTCTCATAATTTCAAGTTCTTTGTCAAATGCATACTTATAACAAAAATAAATAATGAAATTTGGGCCATATACCACCAATAAACCATGAAAATTGGCAGAAATTGGACATATTAAAGACAAGTTGTCAAGGTGTTAGTAATATGCTACCGGCCAGCACTCACAGCTGGCGATCCGTTGCATAAGAAAGCGCTTGGTAGCGCTCGCCTAGCAAAGTGCTGGTAACATGTTGTTGCACAGACATAGTAAAGCCCTACCAAAAAGCGCTTGATAGTGCCTTGGCTAAGCAACGCGCTCCATATATACTTCATGAAGCAATTCAAATTAATATTTGTGATCATTTTCATAAAGTATACACAAAATGTCAGGTTTCAGTATGTCCAAGAAATATGTGTGATTTGATCAATGTGCCTCCAATGATGCAGGAGATATGGCACATGACACATACTTAAAAAAATCCTAGTCAATATTGTTTCGCATTCATAATAAAAAATAGTTTCTGGTGTACATCTTTAAAGCTGGCTGCAGTCTAGTGGCTCTTTGGCTATTTTATGTGTTGATTGTCAAAGAGTCAAATTAATAATACCCGCTTTACAGTATATTTTTATTCCCTTATTTCTCCAAGAACTTAACCTGTGTCATTTCATTGTATACATGACAAATAACTGACTCGTAAATCAAAATTTCGGGCCCATGCCCTTCATCAGGATATATTTCAATTTTCATATACTTAAGATACATAAGTTACATCCATTTTAAATTTTTCATAATGTTGTTATACAACGAACATTTCTTTCCTATGAGAGACAATTAATATAATAAATGTGTCATTTCAGTTTTAAGGGGAGACCGAATTATGTCAATATGGACTATAAAAGAGAAGCCTCCAGTACTGGACAAATTCTGTCATTTATCATTAGATGCTCAGAAAGTTATGGCTTCATTATACAGAGACTTTCATCAAAGAAAAGCTGAAATACTTTCAACTGGATCTAACCCTTCCACTGGTTATCAAGGTATGATTGTCATTCTGTGTATTATTTGAGGGTAAAAAATTACAAAAAATTAAGGATTTCATACATTTGTTTTTTTATTTCTAGGCCAATTTGAAGACATTGACATATTAGTAGTCTTGTAATTTTGGTAAATTTCACCATTGTTTCCATGTGCCTCCGTAGCTCAGTGGTTAGTGCTCTATGAGTCTAATCTGGCGACCTGGTTTCAAATCTGGGTGGAGGCACTCATATATATGCCTGTCATATTTCAGTAGAAATTAAGCAAATTAAGCCTATGCTTGGCATTTTTTAGATGTCTTATTTCCTTTTGATGTGTTAACTGTACATAGTTTCCTTGTTGTGTAGCTCCAATAATGAGCAAAATATCCGATACTGTCTTAACTGGAACTATTGTATATTACTTTGTTTCAGATTCAAGATACTGTAACAATTCTGTTAGTAAGAGAGTTGATTTTGGACAATATGTTGAAAGGGCCATTTATTCTGGTCATACAGACAGTGTAGCTGAAGACAAGAGTACTTACTCGGATTCCCCGCCAGTGGAAACACAAGATTTCCGTCTACTTTCTCAGTTCTGTAGAGAGGAGAACAGTCCACCATCATCACCTTGTATGTCTGTAAGTGAGGACAGAAAACAGAACTCTGCACAGGATGTGAGCAATACCCATGCATGTGTCAGCTCTAACTATACTGATCACACAGGAGATGGCCGAGCTAAAGGATTTCCCCTCGGATCTAGAGACCATCAATCCAGAAGTCTACATAATACCCATGGTTCTAAACAAACTGTCAGCTATACTGATCACACAGGAGATAGCCGAGCTAATAGCTTTCCCCACGGATCTAGAGACTGTCAATCCAGTAGTCTACATAATACCCATGGTTCTAAACAAACTGTCAGCTATACTGATCACACAGGAGATAGCCGAGCTAATACATCTACGCTTAGTTCTACACACACTGTCATCTCTAACTATTTGGACCACACGGGAGATGGACAAGCTAATAGATCCAACCTAGGACCTACAGAATGTCAACCTATATCTACCCTAGGTTCTAGACAAACTGTAAGCTCTAATTATACAGATGACACAGGAGATAGTCATCTAGCTAATAGACCCACCTTTGGTTCCTCAGACCGTCAAGCTAGTAGTCTACATAGATCTTCCCTTGGTCCTACTAACACTTCTTCTATTCTATCAGAATCTACTGGTGTTATCGATCCCAATGGTAAAGCTCCCTTGGTATATGAGGTTAGAAACTTTAATACAGATTCCAGTAGGACTATGAATGAAATGCATGTAGAAAATGTTAACTTTGAACTAGGTATCAGTGACCTTGATAGCGTAATACAAGGAATACACACTGACCATGATGAACCTGATGTTGGATACGATGCCTCACAAGCTTTGTTCTCACAGGACCATGATATTGTTGATACTTCTGGTGTAGTCAGATATAAGAAAGAGGCTTCAAGAAAACCAAACGTTACAGACAGTACTAGGGTACCAGTAAACTCTAGCTCCAATGATGACATTAAATTGCATTGTGAAGATCTAAATACATGTCTAAATGATCAGAACTTTATATTCAAACCAGTGATCATCCCATTTAATTCTGCATCGGAAAACTCAAGACATCTGTCTGAAAACATGCTACACGTGGCTGCAGACACTCATGACCTGTCAAAACACAAACTCCATCCATCAGAAAACGCACAAATGTTTAACGTTGGCAGGAACAATGACTTTGAGAGAACTCATAATGGTAAAAGAAGAAAAACTGAATCTAAATTCTGCACTAAGACAACTGGTGACATGTTGTGTAAGTCTAAGGTTAAGGAGAATGTTTCCAATCATAAAAAGGGAGATATTCGAGAGTTTATACAAGTGAGTTATCCGGATATATCATACAACAGAATAGATACCCACGGAGTTGATAAAGTTGATAAAAGGACTAAAAACAATGAACGTTCATTTGTTAGTGATGTGATATCTGTCGCTTCTCGTCATAATGCTGACCCTATCAACTGCTATGATGAAAGTCCTTATCCTTTACAAGATAAACACAGTAGCGCATGGAATATCAGGTAATTTCAACTTGTTTAATCTCTTTGCAATGAGGCTTGGTCAATATTTCCTAACATGTTCGGAGAACATCTAATCTAATCTACTCAAAAATGGGTATTGAGTACCATTCATTTGGAGGATAACAGTTATCATAGAAGGATGATTTTTTATGCCCCGGCATCTACTGATGCGGATGTACATTGTGATGCACCTGTCTGTTTGTTCGTCTGTCAGTCCATTTGTTCGTTACAAAATGTTGAAACTTGAATAGTTTTGAAGTCTATGAAGGCATTGCTTCCAAAGTTGGTATACTTGTTTACCATCATGAACACAATACACTGTCAAAGCCATGTAGCAGTATCAAACATTTCAATAGGATTATGGCTCCTGAATGACTTAGCTATTTGTTATGGACAAGGCCTCCACCAGGGCATAAGTGCTTACTGAATGCAGTCTTGTTTACCATTATTTTAACTTTTTTTTAAATTACCATTTTTATAAGCTTCATTTACAAGTAATGTACAGTGTTCATTCTAAGTATACATGTAAAGCTGACTACATAGCCCTAACATATTTGACTGATACATTTTGAGCAGTTGTTACAGCTTGGAGAATTTGAAACAAACCTGACCTTTTGATTAGCATTTATACTGTTATATATCCCTCATATTATTTTATTATTTATTTTTCAGGAAAGAGGATGGGAAATTTAAGACTGGTAACATATATGTTTTTTCATTCTACTCTTTTTAGACTTTATAAGGAAGGTTATCACTAATATCTTCATCTGTCACAAATATACAGGGTGTCTCAAAATACATGTCCTCTTGTTGAAGAGCCATAACTTTGTCAAATGAGTTAGTAAATGGATAATCATAGTCTCATATTCACGCTAAATTTAAAGATTGTGTGTTAAATTATATCGTGTGTCAAAACAAGAACAGTTGATGACGTCATATACGTTGTGCTAATGTCATTAGCAACGAACGTTCTAAAATGTCCAAAGAGGCAGAAAACACGGTTGTACGATAACATTGGTAAGTTTTATATCATATGTGGGCATAGTAACAATTAGTCTTTCTCTATTATACCCACACTGACTGTGAAAATGATCAGGGAAGACTAGAAAATGAAATTGGGCACATTTTAGGGAAGAAGCACATTTATTTCATGCTGATCGGTGGTTTACGGCGTAATAACAGTGGATTATTCCCCAATAATTTCACAGTAATCTTGATGTGGGATATTTGTGTTTATTGTCAAACTTTACCTGCTCATTTAATGCTCATACCTTCTCTCATTCAGGCAAAAAACAGGATACAAAAACTTCAAAGTTCAGAGTACCTGTAAAAAGTAACAAGTTGAATGAGGTAAGATCGCTTAGCTTACATATTTAGGGATGTAAATTTTCCCAATTTATCCAGATGTCTGGATTTATAATTTCTAAAAGAGCAATGATTTCTAACCAAAATAAAACTTATTTGATGAAAATATTTCAAGAAGTGGCAAAGTTAATGGTCAATTGTATTTGCTTTAAAGGTTTGAGAACATTGTTTCGTCATTTGTTCTCACAAACATTAGAGAACATTCTTCTTTCATTTGTTCTCACTTATGTTGGAGAACATTGTTCCGGAATTTGTTCTCACTTACGTTGGAGAACATTGTTCCATCATTTGTTCTCATGTTTAAGAATTTTGTTCGGTCATTTGTTCTTACAAACAGTAAAGAACATTGTTCCATCATTTGTTCTCACAAACATTGGAGAACATTGTTCCATCATTTGTTCTCACACAAGTTCGAGAACATTGTTCCATCATTTGTTCTCACACAAGTTCGAGAACATTGTTCCATCATTTGTTCTCACGAACATTGGAGAACATTGTTCCATCATTTGTTCTCACACAAGTTCGAGAACATTGTTCCATCATTTGTTCTCACACAAGTTCAAGAACATTGTCCCTTTATTTGTTCTCACACACATTAGAGAACATTGTTCCGTCATTTGTTCTCACACAAGTTCGAGAACATTGTCCCTTCATTTGTTCTCACACACAATAGAGAACATTGTTCCGTCATGTGTTCTCACATGGATAATCACAGTATTTATGTGATAAAAGTGTGAGCAATACTTGGAAGTACAGTTAGTACTGTAAAAACATTAATATTCAAGAGGGATTTAATTTCATGGATTTCGTGGATGATCTCAACCACAAAATTAAATCTCAACAAATATTATTAATGTATTAAGTATTTGACTTAGTGAATAAGATAATCTTGAATTTACATCCTCATGAAATTGTCGTTTAAACCAAAACCATGAATTTTTGTCCCATTGAAATTAAATGATTTTACAGTATTTGTTGATGATATTTTCAGTGTAGCAGTGTAGATGGGATAATAGACATCAGCAAACTGCCTATTGAAGTACTGAGAGAGATTCTAGCAACACTACTAGAAGCTAAGGAAGTTGTTATAACACTTGTCTACAGGAATGGTTCCACTCAGCTCAGAGATTGTTTGTTTGGTTCTGATAAGGTAGATAACTTGTTGAACATTATATAAGTTAACACCGAACATTACAGGAATACGAGTCAGTTATTTGTTATACAACGAACATTTCTTTCCTATGAGAGACAATTACTGTAAAATCATTAATTTTCGTGGGGGATTAAATTTCGTGGATTTCGTGGTTCACCTCAACCACGAACATTAATCCCAACGAACATCAATTTTGACACTTGTTTATTACCTGAAATGCTAAATCCACGAATTCAAGTCCCAACGAAATTGTCTTTTTTACCAAAACCACGAAATTTCGTCCCAACGAAATTAAATGATTTTACAGTAATATAATATATATTATCTTACAGGAATAGTCTGTGTATTTAAGATTCTAAACTACTTGCCAGAATGATTTAAGTCTCCAAACTACTTTCCTGAATAGTTTTCCCATAATTATACTCATGGCATATTTCCCAATTACTTGTCCTGATAATACCAGTGTACAACCTCAAGACATGACACAAAGTTAGTTTTCTTGGTATATTTGCTACATATAAAACTTGGTCATTGAACTAATTGCTGCTTATTATATGTGTCATATATTTTGTTTATACTGTAAAATCATTAATATTCAATGGGGGATTTAATTTCGTAGATTTCGAGGGTGATCTCAACCACGAAATAAAATCACTACGAATATTAATAGTTTCTAATGTATATGACTTAGTAGATAAGAAATCATTGAAATTATGTCCCCATGACATGGGTTTTTTTCATCAAAACCACGAAATTTGGTCCCATTGAAAATAAATTATTTGACAGTAATAAAATAATACATTTTAATTATTTTAATAATGTGTTCCAGAGAAAATGTTTGGGTAAGCTGAAGAAGCAGACAGATGTTGACAGTATTGCTCTACAGAACGGAGGACGTATTTACTTATTTCCTATGGCAATCACATGTCAAGCTGTTTGTGAAACATTGAGGTTTGTTTTATGTTGACTCTCTGACAGTCTTTAAAAAAACACTGAAAACATATCTGTTCAAAATTGAGCATATCAGTGAAAATCAAGTGAATTTTTTTGACTTTTACTGAACTTTTAATAAGCTGACTTTCGCGTGTTAAGTGCTTTAGAGACTTGTTATATAAAGCGCTATATAAATATTTTCAATCAACCAATAAAAAAACCAATGTTTTAAAAAATAATGTGATAAAAAACTGACATCTTTGTCTGACTTTTCATCCACCCTATTTGTGAAAGTGTATAAATTATTATGTCTGTGATAATTGAACTACCAAATAATTACATACTTAGTAAATAGATCTTAGTTTTGTTGTACAGGCCCATATATCATGGTATGGAGTACAAATATGTAGGAATTAATCACATAACGCTGTAGGTTGTATGTTTTGTAGTTTGATTTCGCTGTTTTGGGCATGGTGTTTGTTAACTAGGTCAAGTCTCAGTAACGCTCATTTGGTTGCTTGGGTCACCATTTTGGCATACTAATGTGAAACTAGGTCATCCCGCTCTTTTGCAGTGGGGACTTGGAGAGCAGCATCTGGTCTTAGCTGCGTTTCTATTCGTCACTTGGGATCGCTGTTTTTTTAGCTCACCTGGCACAGAGGGCCAAGGTGAGTTATAAGGATCAAGCATTGTCCGTTGTCCGTCTGTAGTCAACAATTTCTTAAAATTACTTCTCTCTTAAACTACTTTGCCAAATTGCTAAAACTTTGTAGGAATGTTCCTTGTGTGGACTTTTACCAAATTTGTCTGTTGATTGATTAGGTCTAAAAGGGTTTTTTTTTAATGCAAACTTCAAAAATTTTCTTGTCTCAAACCACAAGGCCCATGGCTTTTATATTTGGTATGTAGCATCAACTAGTGGTCCTCTACCAAGATTGTTCAAATTATGCCCCTGTGGTATCGTCAATTGCCTTATATACTGGAAACATAAGAAAATCTTCTTGTCTTTAACTACAATGCCTAGTTTGTATGAAGTGGTTTCCTACCAAGATTGTTCAAATTATGCCCCTCAAGTCATTGGCCAAGCTTGCAGGATTATGACTTTCCCTGTGGAACAAAATCAAACTTGTGTGATATAAATTGTGTGTGTATAATATTATGTATTTTGTAGGGATTTCTTGCATATGTATTATGTATTTTGTAGGGATTTCTTGCATATGTATTATGTATTTTGTAGGGATTTCTTGCATATGTATTATGTATTTTGTAGGGATTTCTTGCATATGTATTATGTATTTTGTAGGGATTTCTTGCATGTGTATTATGTATTTTGTAGGGATTTCTTGCATATGTATTATGTATTTTGTAGGGATTTCTTGCATGTGTATTATGTATTTTGTAGGGATTTCTTGCATATGTATTATGTATTTTGTAGGGATTTCTTGCATGTGTATTATGTATTTTGTAGGGATTTCTTGCATATGTATTATGTATTTTGTAGGGATTTCTTGCATGTGTATTATGTATTTTGTAGGGATTTCTTGCATGTGTATTATGTATTTTGTAGGGATTTCTTGCATGTGTATTATGTATTTTGTAGGGATTTCTTGCATGTGTATTATGTATATTGTAGGGATTTCTTGCATGTGTTGCTGGAGAAATGTGAGGTGAGAAAGGTCGGCTTCCAGGTCAAGGAGATACTCATTGCATTACACAAGTTTCTCGGAACAGAAAGGTCCAATGGTAACAAATATTGTTTTACAATTGTTTTAACATACCATTTATTTTATCAAATACTGCAATGACAAAAAATGACTAATGTTCATACAAGATTTCATTAACCAGATTTTTAAAGGACAAAAACTGGTTATTAGATTGGTGATTTGGCGGGATAACTTAAGTTAGGAATGAGACATCATGATGAAACTTGCAGTGGAGGTACCTTATATTCCAACCTTGCTTGTGATTGAAAGTGAGGCTGATGGGATAAAGGTCACCGTTTCTAAAAATAGAACAAAATATCTACCTTGCAAAATTCTGTTTGGCTGCTGAATATCGTGGTTTTCTGGTTTTCGTGGAATTCCCATGTCTTGTATCTATAATGGTGACCTAGAATATAAACACCTATCTGGCTGCTATGAGGGAGCATTTTATGTTTTTACAAAGATTTAAATTCTATCTATAGTTGGTCTGTCATGGACTATACTGGATGCTGGTATAGCTGCTTGGCTATTAGACCCTGATCATCCTGTCTCCAGTCTAGAACAACTTGTATCAGGACTAGGCTTACCTCAACAGGTAAGTTACCATGTGTAGTGATTTGTCATAATTGTACCCTAAAGCACTTTGATTTACCTTGTTAATGAGTCTTACTAATATATATGAGCCGCGATCTGAGAAAAGGGCCCTTAGTGAAAAATTTTCGATTTTCATTTTTTTGCATGTTCCGAAGAATCTATCTTTCCTGTGTACAAGGAAGAAAGATTTTTGTCAATTTTTCAAATATTTTACAATTTTATGACCTTTTAAAGGAACCAATGACATGGACATTTTTGGCAAATAACGTGTATCTCAACATGGACACATTTTGTTACTGTTTGGTGTTTATGTGGCATTTTCACACTGCTATTAATTTGCTCGGATTGAATTTATCATTTGAATGATGATATTTATTTGTGAGGAGTAACATTTGTGTGTGAAAATACGCCTTTTTCTTATTTTTGTTGCCATAGCAACCATTTTTTCAATTACTAAAATATGCAAAATTCTCTCGTTTACTACTAATGATCATAAAAATATTACAACTGCAATATATGGGCTTTGTATTAAATAAATGCTTTCTACGTTTATAGCAGAACGGTAATACTGAATACAGAAGTTACTTTATTTCAGGGTTTGTATGTAAAATAAATCCCCAACAGGTTTTCAAACGGGGCCTGTCGGTTTTCCTTCCGTCGGTCAGTCAGTTCGTTAGTAAGTTAGTTCGTCAAAAATCTGGATCCTGACATCACTAAAACATCTTTCAAGTTTTGTTTAGCAGATTTGATCTGTGGATAAGGGGCAATAAAGGGAATTATGCACATCTATTTTTTATTGTGTCTGAAATTGTGGTTGCTATGGAGACTGAAATGGTGAAAATATGTACAAAAAGACTAGATCCTAAAATTACTCATACAGTTTCCATGCTACTTTTATGAAGCCTGGTATGTAGGTAGGTGACAATAAGAAGAGTACGAATATACAAATACAATTTCATTTTAACAAAAAGTTGGGTTGCTATGGATACTAAAACAGTGAAAATATGTAAAAAGTTACTAGATCCTAAAATTACTCATACAGTTTCCATGCTAGGTTTATGAAACCTGGTATGTAGGTAGGTGACAATAAGAAGAGTATGAATATCCAAATACAATTTCATTTTAACAACAACTGTGGTTGCTATGGACACCACAATAGTGAAAATACTGGAAATCTGGAATCCTGTCATAACCCAAAGAATTTCCAATCTACGTGCATGGAATGTTGTATATGGAATTTGAAGGAAAATACATATAATGATAACATTTACGCTTGAATATTGTTTTATTCTGACAAAGTAAGTGGTTGTCATGGCAACATGAGATATAAAATATAATACATAGGGTCGTGGATTCAAACATGTAGGCCTCTAACTGTCTTGCTTGCAATATTAAGTGGCGTGTTTATGTTCAACTCCATGTTCTTCATTGTCTGGTTTTCCCAAATAGTTTTACTTATATAAACTAATTCCGGCATATGATGATACATTGAATCCGAAATTATTGATATTTATTTCATAACATCATTAATGGCAACGCAGTTCCAAAAATATATTATGTTAGGATTTACATCAAAATATTGACTTTCGAATACTACATTTCTACGAAATGAAGATAATTGATGTTTTTATATGTTATTCAAAAATGTACTATAAGAGACTGCTAACCCATTACATTGCTATTAATCACCCATAATAATTAATGGTTTTGTGGTCTGTCGATGCCAAAATTCCTCAATTTTTGTTTATATCTGACTTCGTGTAACACCCAAAGGTCTTATTGTCTTGATTGTCTGTCATTACAGTACGGATGCTGTAAATGCCAATCAACATGTACATATTACAGGCTTTATATCGAAATTAAATTATTAACACCCTTGTAGATAGCAGATTCCAATAAACAGGTTTTTCGTTTACTTTTTTGTATTTTATCCCAAAATATTGCATTTCACACAGTCACTTTACTCACTTTATACACAAATGTTTTGATTTATTAAGCAAATTGTTCTCACCAACCTTACACAGTAAGCTATTATTAAATGTCATGATTAATAATGATGTGTTCTTCTGATTCAAAGTTACTTTACTTATGTTTAGATTTTGCAATGTTTTACTCCAAAAATTTCACATAATGAACAACTTTTTAGAATAGATTATTAATACTTGTGTGGAATGACAACATGTGTCTATTTGTATTGTTTAATTTTCAAATAGCACAGTTTGTGGTGTTATGGTTTAACAGATTCCAGAAATCATCAATTAAGTTCATATTTTGTAACATTTTTATCCCAAAACATGGTATCTTTAACAAAAGCTTTATGTTATCAATTTCTTACTATATATTATACTACAAGTTATTACAAAATATAATTATTAATAAAATATGATTATGAACAACATTGTGATCAATTGATTTCACTTTTGTTAATATTTTGGACTGTTTTACCCCAAAAGTAGCTCAAGACGCGTATCACTTTGAAACTAGATTATAAATATCTTAAGCGGAAAGTCATCATGTGTATCTTAGTGGTTTATTACTAAATGATGTGATTAATGGCATTGTAGTAAACCGATTCCAAAAATCACCATTTTAGTTTATAATTAGTATGATTTTACCCCAAAATATCATATAGTGATCCAAATGGATAATATATTATTTGATATATTATACTTAAGCTTACTACAAACCAATTATAGTTGTTTTAGATATAATAAGATTATAAATGTCAATGTGGTCAAATGATTCCTAAAATCGTCACTTTTGCTTATATTTTGGACTGTTTTACCCCAAAAGTAGCTCAAGACTCGTATCACTTTGAAATTAGATTATAAATATCTTAAACGGAAAGTCATCATGTGCCTATCTTAGTGGTTTATTACTAAATGATGTGATTAATGGCATTGTAGTTAACCGATTCCAAAAATCACCATTTTAGTTTATAATTAGTATGATTTTACCCCAAAATATCATATAGTGATCCAAATGGATAATAAATTATTTAATATATTATACTTTAGCTTACTACAAACCAATTATAGTTGTTTTAGATATAATAAGATTATAAATGTCAATGTGGTCAATTGATTCCTAAAATCCTCACTTTTGTTAATATTTTGGACTGTTTTACCCCAAAAGTAGCTCAAGACGCGTATCACTTTGAAACTAGATTGTAAATATCTTAAGCCGAAAGTCATCATGTGCCTATCTTAGTGGTTATTACTAAATGGTGTGATTAATGGCATTGCAGTAAACCGATTCCAAAAATCACCATTTTAGTTTATAATTTGTATGATTTTACCTCGAAATATCATATAGTGATCCAAATGGATAATGTATTATTTGATATATTATACTTTAACTTACTACAAACCAATTGTAGTTGTTTTAGATATAATACTATTATAAATGTCAATGTGGTCAATCGATTCCAAAAATCCTCACTTTTGTTTAATTTTGCAATGTTTTTGCCCAAAAATATCTGAAAATTGATAACATTTAAGACATCAGATTAGCAATATCTTATGCAGGCAGACAACATGTGTCGAGCATACTGATTTATAATCATATAACATAATAAATGGCATTACAGTAAACCGCTTCCAAAAATCACCATTTGTGTTTATATTTTGAAGGATTTTACCCCAGAATATCGTATCTTGATCAATAACTGATAATTTCATATGCTAAATAACATTACAAGATACTACACTCATATTGCAATGGTCTTTAATAAAATACGACTATAAATGACCATCTGGTCTGCCAATTCCAATAATCCTCACTTTTGTTGTAATTTGTCATGTTTTAACCCAAAAAATATAGACTTCATGTGTTACTATAGAACTTCATATCAAGTATGTTACAAGGCAACAAGTATGTGGCAGGATAAAACATAAAACATTTTTGGTGCATTTTTTGCCTCGTTCTGAAATTCGCAGAAAATGATGTCATTACTTTAAACTCAATTTTCTCAATTTGATGCCAATGTCATTAAGGGCCCTTTTCTCAGATCGCGGCTCATATACGTGGGGTTATCCAAAAGTTTGTGGACTTTCGCTCTAATTCAAAAACCATTTAACTTAAAGCTACGAATCTATGGTCCCTATAAAATTGATTTATATTGAAGACGTATACCAACTATCATACGGATATAATTAAGAATAACATAAATATAGCATGTGTAAGCATGCGTGGTAGGCATACCCGGCGCACGCTCAGAAATGACGTACAACGTCGCCCTTTGACTTAATCATTTCATGAAGCTCTTAAACGCTGTAAATAAGTTGTTCTTTGTTTCCCGTAATCAGCTGTATACTTATAATATGCACCCACAATCGTTCTGTCGATGTGTACTGAATTGTGACGTTTCTATCTGTACAAGTGGACTTTTTTTCTCTAATACCTAGGATGGTCGATTCTAACCAACGTAACGCTCATTCGCTGAACGTCAGTTTTGTACCTATCAACATACATCGTCTGTCACACAACCCTGACTGTCTGTTAACTATTTATGCGATTTAAAAACAATTGAATACAATGCAGAAGAGTTCATACTTAATTTGCCAAACAATTCTTTTCTTCATTGCAGGTTCTCCTAGCTGTATATATAATTTAATTATTTTGCGCCTGTAAATAATATCTTGTGACGTCATATTTTACGTTGAATTTTATATGCCAACATTAACCCTCAAGCTCATAAAATGACGAACATATACGATACAACCTTTAAATTATATCAAAATATCGGTATGACATTCCTCAACATGAGGACGCATTTTTGTATTTTTAAATGAAGAAACACTGTAACAATCGACAATAACATAGCGCATTTTACCGCAACAAATCAGCAGTGCGCCGCTAACGCATATTTGTGTTACTATGGCAACGTGTTACTCTTTTGTGGCGAACCCAGACTCAGCGCCCAGGGTCCTTAGTTCGTTCGAGCCCGTTCTCTCGTCAGGATGACACCACTGGCTATCTAGGGTCAGCCAGAACCCAATAAGTACAAAACTATCAAAGAAGTACGACAAACGCCAAATTAACTGAACAGGTTTTAATTATATACAAGATCGAAATCGTACATTACCAAAGTAAAATGAAATAAAATGTACAAGTATATACATATGCCAAGTATTCAGAATACACCTATCGATCAGCCTAGTTCAACAGCTATATTCTGCATACACCTCCGCAGGAGTAAGTTTCTTGTGAAAAATATAAGTACAAGTATAGTCCAAAACTCAAAATAATCGTAAAAAATATAACCCAGTTAGTTACGAAGTTAAAAACAAGTGCAAAGAGAAATAAAAACCACATGGTTTATAAGTGATGAAACTATCATTAAATATTCATAATTGCACAAACAACGAAATCTACTAGTATTTATCAAAAGTGTTATCAAAGTGTACAATTGTTCTAAACTTCTAAGTATAAACCCAAATTATGACAAAATGCTTAAAGTCCAAAAATAATCTAAGTGTCTAAATATTTTCCTACTAAAATATCCTAAGTATAAATCTAATTTTACATCAAATTGTCAAAACTCCAGAAATTTCCTAAGTGTCTTAAAAATAATTAATTAAATAATTAATTACCAGTAGATAATCACAGATTTTAGTCTTTTTCCAGTTTCCTTGGCAGCAGAGAATGACTAAAAAACAGCTGCAAGCTTATTTATAGTGATCTTACATAACCTCTAATTGGTCAGTGGACAATGTTTAATAAAAGATTTTGATTGGCTGATAAGCCTCTGGTCAACTGGTCAGTCAGTGTATTCTGAAGATTGACAGTTCTGAGACACTGTTAAGCACCGCCTAATGTCTACCAGTGACTCATCACACTAAGCCAATTAAAACAACAACATTCAATACACTAATATTTTGTAGAGGCAATTACCATAAAACTAAACTTCCAATCAATAAACTAACAATGCCATCATATTCCTAACAAAATGCTGATTTAATAGACACCAAATATAACCACATTCTGATAAAAATAAAGATTTTGACCATTTAACACTTTTATGTAAAACATAGTGCACATGTACTGGAGTAAGCAAAACAAATAAAAGACAATTTCTATAAAACTAGACTTCAAATCTACATTTTAGCACTGCCATCTTATTACTTATGAAAAACTGAATAAATCAACACTAAACATGACAATATTCTGTTGATAATAAAGAAATTAACTATTTAAGCATTTATTAAACACAATACACAATATAATCTAATTAAAGCTTGACATATCTATCTACATTTGTATATGCATATCTGTATAAGAGTGTATTGGTATTTAAACTCCCTTAAACTTGATAATTATCTATGATGGCCAGTTAACACCTCCTGGGGTGCTAATTGATATGATCACCAACCTCTACAGAAGTACAGTAAAGGTATTTGTATAGACTGGCCACTGATTTATGCAGTGCAGAGAAAGGCCTGGGTACACTAAAATACCCAATATAAAATCTAATAATATAGTACTACTAATATAGTGCTATTAATATAGTGCTATTAATATATAGTGCTAATAATACATAGTGCTAGATCCCAGAAACTTCACACTGCCCCCTTTCTTGAAAAAGAATGCCACTTCACTAAGAGGCATTCAATTCCGACCCGGAATTTAAAAAACAAATACTTGTTCCAGTTTCAATGGGGTCTAGTCGCTCAAAAAAGTATCAGCTGATAAAACAGTTATGCACTAAAATACTAAAATGCATGACTGCGAAAATAAAACTTATTTACACAAATCAAAACAACAACATGAAACCAACACTGCAAATAGCAAAATGTTCAAAATAACAACTATATTCTCAAAAAAATAGCAACCTTTTCAAAATAACTTCATAATCAAAAATAGCAATTGTCTACTAAAAATAACAATTCTATGCCCAGAAATAGCAACTTTATGCTCAAAACTAGCAACCCTATGCTCAACTAGCAACTCTATGCTCAAAATAGCAGTCCCAATGGTACTCTCACAATAGCTTACAATATCAATACTTCTCAAAAACAATAATAATATGTACACTGAACTGGCTCACTAGCAAAACTTCCCACAGTAACAGTAAAGTCAGACATATTATACAGCCGTTTTTCCAACCAGTGTATTAAAATATGTGTGAGTACATTAAAATTTACAATGTGACAAGTTAAAAATGCAGTAGGAAGTGATATGGTTACCTGAGAGACGTTAAATGCATATGACAATATCTAATTAAATTTATACATCTTCAAATTTCTATATTTCCTACCCTCTTGTGTTTTACTACACTTCCCAAGTAATGTGCAATATATCAATCGTAACAGAGTATTACCAATCTATGTTCAAACCAGGGGGGTAAGTGTTCGACCCCCCTATGACCAGACACAAATTGAATGCTTAACTGTTGGAAACATTATACAAAAACCTCTCGTAATAACTCTATTAAACAACACTCAACCATGTCACTGGACAGGACATCAGCGTGTTACACAGTACATAACTGTTGGATGTGACTATGAATGTAGCCCGCTGTTGTCCATCCAGTGCAGAGACTAACCCAATCTCCCTATGAACTTATAAATGCACCCACATACTATCATGAATAAACGTTCTATTCATATATACTAACGATAGCAATACGTGTTCTAAACCCAGTCACACAGTCTGGAACTGTTCAAGTATCATCTATGGCAATTCTTTCTCAGTGTCTCTAGTACATAGCACATACCTAGGTAGTCTGTTAAAACCTAGGAAGCCAAGAGTGTCCTAAAATGTTCACTTCCTAGAACTATGATGTCACATAATAGTCTATAATACTTATAATAATAAATTGAAATGTCTGAAGTGCTTATAGCTTATCAAATGTCTGTGCTATACACTCTGAAGTAGTATATGATATATCCGCAAAAGTCAAATGTTATCAGAGCACACATATAATAAAGGTCTGAAATTGTTCATGGTAAAACGTCAGTATCTTCGCCCAAGGTTCACACGGATAGTGTGAACGAACTGGAATAGTTCATGGTTAAACGTCAGTATCTTCGCCCATGGTTCACACGGATAGTGTGAAAGAACTGGAATAGTTCATAATAAGCGTCTACACAATGGTAATCACCTGTCCACACAACAGAGGTGAAATTAAAGAAAAAGTCCACAATGAGGCAACCATATATGTTAACATGTCCACACGACAGAGGTAAAATTAGATGAATAGTCCACAATGAGGCAACGATATATGTTAACATGTCCACACGACAGAGGTAAAATTAAACGAATAGTCCACAATGAGGCAACAATATATGTTAACATGTCCATACGACAGAGGTAAAATTAAAGGAATAGTCCACACTATGGTTTGTTAGTAGTATCCCTTCCATGGAAACCCATTGCTATATTACATTGACATATGTTTTCCATGGTTGGAGTTGGATCTTTATCATGAGGTTTTCTCCTGTAGGCCTCTTTCGCCATTTAAGATGGGGCTGTAGCCCGGCCTTCTAGCACAGCCCCTGTTCGTTTTCCTTCGGTTTCTCTTCAGGCTTTCCCTTACTGGTAGTACTATTATTCCTGTTTGGACAGTTAGGAGCTATATGTCCGCGCTCATTGCATGCATAACAGAGAATGTCTCTTCGTGGGTATCTGTTTGGTTTCGTCTCAGTGCCTTCTCCACGATGCCCATTCTCGGAACTGATATCTTCAAGCTTCGCCAACTGCTGCGACATGTAGTTCTGCATTTCATGCCATAGTTGGCTTATTCTCTCCTCAGTGACTGCCTTACGTCCATGCACCCTACGCATTTCAGAGGTTGACTCTGCATCTGATTCTGCTCCAGACTCATGGTCAGTGTCATGGATATTCCTCACGCCTGAAGATTTGGAGGTATACTGTCGACATGCTTCGTGCCAGGTTATCATATCTACCGTCTCCGATAGGTCTCTAGGTTTCCTTGTAAGGACCTCATAGGCTAGTCGTTGGTCAGGTAGCCCCTTCAGCAGATGTTCAATTGCCAAATTGTTATAGATATCTGTACCCTCCATCCCTGGATATGCACGGGACATCAGTTGGCTAACTCGCGCGCTATATTGCTGAATCGTTTCTTTCGAGCTTTTACGAAGATTGTACAAGTTAGCACGATGCGTTTCAGCTAGGAGGCATTGACCGAATCGTTGTTCAAGAGCTTTCACTAGTCTGTAGGAGTCGTCGCGTACGGTTGTTTGAAGATTGGCTACAAACATCAGGGCTTCTCCACGTAATGAAAATAGTAACTGCTCCTGGAATTTTTCTTCTGACCACCTATATGCCTTGCTTATGAACTTTAACTGCATGAGGAATGGTTCCCAGGTGTCTGGCTTGCCTTCAAATGTCGGAGCTCTGGGTTTGAAGACATTGTTTTCATGGTGCCTACACCTGTCTTTACCATCTAGCGTAGTATACGCAACATATCTATTCCCACGCTGAATCGGTTGTTCTGTCCATGGTCTTCCCCTTTGAGGCTCGGAATGTGTGGGCCGCTCGGACAGCCATGGTGGTCTCTCGTCATACTCTTCCGATGAAGGTGTGCATACGGGTCGACGGTTGGTGTTGGCAAACTGAACCTGTCGGTCTGGAAACGTTGGGTCTGGTCGGCGTACGTGCGGGGTGTATGCATGATCAAACGAGCTCGCCTCTAACCTGTGGTCCCTATTCATTAACGGTGATTGGTCAACATACCGTTGCATACTCTCATCAAAATGCGAGGTTTCCATCCAGGGCGGTGGAGGGAAAGACAATTGCTGTGGTTCCCTTTCAGGCAAGTGCGTTCGATTACTCAAGATTGAATTTGGTGTACTATGGTTTGACCCACCGGCACCAACACCCTGGGTGTTCATCATATCCCCTGCTTCAGCCATATTTAATTCAGACAGGTCCCGTTCAAGAGGGTTTTGTAAAGTTCTAGACCTCAATTCCATTTACTATCGACCCTATTTATCTGAGTTTAAACTGAATGTTATGATGCACCCCAACGTTAACTGGTTTCAGCGCCCTTAATTGCCGAGCTTTCTGAAACCCACCTAATTTATTTAGAGGTAAAACAATAATTATGGCTTCCCCTATATGCAAACAATTGGGGATAACTAGTATAATACCCTAGGATTTACGTATGTTGTATGATATGCATCAGACAGAAGTTATAAAGGTGCCCAATATAATGCGAGGAGAGTTCCAATGCTCTTAATTGCCGAGCTTTCTGAAACAGCCTCAATTAACGTTAGGCCGTTCTTGGTTTTGTATAGACGCAGTATAGACAACTTATGTACTGATACGCCTCTACAATGCACAGAAATATTAATTATAACTTGGATATTAACGATATATTCTCAGTGCTCTTAATTGCCGAGCTTTCTGAAAACACTCTAGATGTAGCAAATTGACGTAATATTAGTATTTAAACAGTAAATGTTACGGTGATATAAATAGCATTACTTAGAAAAAGTTTTAAGATTGAAATGATTATTCAAAATTATAGTTTCAGTGCTCTTATTTGCCGAGCTTCTGAAGATGATATGAATATAGCAATCACAGTATCACACAATGCCGAGGAGGTGATCTATAATAATCTCATCTAGATGCAGAGCTATGACAAAATAGCAGTAATACAGTCTCAAAGATTGTTAAAATAACATAGACATAGATATCTCTGGAGTTCTGACACTATTATAACATGGATAATAACTTAATGCTCTTAATTACAGTGCAAGCTAAATTTCACAGCAATGTTCATGGAAATTAAAAGACACCAGAATCGAATCTCAACCTGTCAGATTGTCTAGCCAGATACTGATAATACACAAAAGCAATCCCTGATTCTCTATTAGTATAGACAATACTTAGCGCCCTTAATTGCCGGGCAGTCCAAAATTATTATCGATTCCCCCGAACTACTACCAAATGAGATACCTGGGGTAAGCCACCCCAGTTATACGGTTTTAGGGCCTGCTTTCCTATACCCGAACACTATAAACCTGATCCTTCCCAATCTGTCTTTTATTACCTCTACCGATAATAAGGTCGAACTGCTGAACAGCTAACTGCTAACTATTACTGCGGCTAACTTGTTACCAGATACTGCTATGACTACCTAGTTCAGCAATACTACGTATAGCTAACTGCTCTACTACACCTAGTTCAAATACGCAATGTACATCTAACTTATAATATATTATGACAAAACATATAGACACTATCAATACAGGTATCTTAAACACAATATATACACTACTTAGAAAAAGAATACCAAACACGAACACACACATCTATCATCCACTATGATGCATACATAAATTCTCACTATACAGACACAACCAAATGATAGGTTACAGTTCCGCATTCCTTAATTTAGTGCATGCAATATCTTATAACACTTAAACATGTAAAATGAACCAATCTCACAAAATTTCCTTAGACAGAAGAAAATAGAATTAGTACAGTGGGAGTTCGCAGAATGCAGTCTCAAACCACTTTGGTTAGTTAAATATAAAATCATGCACGGTACATTCAGGTACCGGTAGGATGCTGTGCATTCAGGCACTGATAAGAACACCATGCAAAATCTTAACCTAACATATAACAAAATTGCCTTAGATAGAAGAAAGAGAATTAGTACAGTGGGAGTTTGCAGAATGCACTCAAAACCACTTTGGTTAGTTAAAATATAAAATCTTAACACTAACATGTAACAAAATTGCCTTAGATAGAAGAAATAGAATTAGTACAGTGGGAATTGCAGAATGCACTCAAAACCACTTTGGTTAGTTAAATATAAAATCATGCACAGTACATACAGGTACCGGTAAGAACACCATGCAAAATCTTAACGCTAAAGTATAACAAAATTGCCTTAGATAGAAGAAAGAGAATTAGTACAGTGGGAATTGCAGAATGCACTCAAAACCACTGTGGTTAGTTAAATATAAAATCATGCACGGTACATTCAGGTACCGGTAAGAACACCATGCAAAATCTTAACACTAAAATATAACAAAATTGCCTTAGATAGAAGAAATAGAATTAGTACAGTGGGAGTTTGCAGAATGCACTCAAAACCACTTTGGTTAGTTAAAATATAAAATCTTTACACTAACATGTAAAATGAACAAATCATGCAAAATTGAATAAATCCGGCAAAATTGAACAGACAAAACTCACGCACAGAAATTATGCTCACACAACTCAAACTTGTATCTTTCTTCCGCTACCAACAGCTTTACAACATAAACTAATTAAACTACTACACTAACAAACTACTAACATATTAAAACTACTAACTACCAAATCTACATACCCTCTAACGTGAATTAAAGAATAATTTTCCCTGGAAATTTGAGTAAAATGTCAAGGAAAGCAGCCCCTAATCCTCAGATAGACACAGAAAATATATTAAACAGTATGAGTAATCCCAACAATCTGACAAAATATTGAGACCTGAATTATAATTGCTTAAAACCTACAAAATTCAAATATAGCTGTTAGAACTGGCCCTTAATTAAAAAATAATCTTATGACATTGACAATATTTTTAAAACATTAACAGTGCCTAAGATCCCACTTCTGACACCAATTTGTGGCGAACCCAGACTCAGCGCCCAGGGTCCTTAGTTCGTTCGAGCCCGTTCTCTCGTCAGGATGACACCACTGGCTATCTAGGGTCAGCCAGAACCCAATAAGTACAAAACTATCAAAGAAGTACGACAAACGCCAAATTAACTGAACAGGTTTTAATTATATACAAGATCGAAATCGTACATTACCAAAGTAAAATGAAATAAAATGTACAAGTATATACATATGCCAAGTATTCAGAATACACCTATCGATCAGCCTAGTTCAACAGCTATATTCTGCATACACCTCCGCAGGAGTAAGTTTCTTGTGAAAAATATAAGTACAAGTATAGTCCAAAACTCAAAATAATCGTAAAAAATATAACCCAGTTAGTTACGAAGTTAAAAACAAGTGCAAAGAGAAATAAAAACCACATGGTTTATAAGTGATGAAACTATCATTAAATATTCATAATTGCACAAACAACGAAATCTACTAGTATTTATCAAAAGTGTTATCAAAGTGTACAATTGTTCTAAACTTCTAAGTATAAACCCAAATTATGACAAAATGCTTAAAGTCCAAAAATAATCTAAGTGTCTAAATATTTTCCTACTAAAATATCCTAAGTATAAATCTAATTTTACATCAAATTGTCAAAACTCCAGAAATTTCCTAAGTGTCTTAAAAATAATTAATTAAATAATTAATTACCAGTAGATAATCACAGATTTTAGTCTTTTTCCAGTTTCCTTGGCAGCAGAGAATGACTAAAAAACAGCTGCAAGCTTATTTATAGTGATCTTACATAACCTCTAATTGGTCAGTGGACAATGTTTAATAAAAGATTTTGATTGGCTGATAAGCCTCTGGTCAACTGGTCAGTCAGTGTATTCTGAAGATTGACAGTTCTGAGACACTGTTAAGCACCGCCTAATGTCTACCAGTGACTCATCACACTAAGCCAATTAAAACAACAACATTCAATACACTAATATTTTGTAGAGGCAATTACCATAAAACTAAACTTCCAATCAATAAACTAACAATGCCATCATATTCCTAACAAAATGCTGATTTAATAGACACCAAATATAACCACATTCTGATAAAAATAAAGATTTTGACCATTTAACACTTTTATGTAAAACATAGTGCACATGTACTGGAGTAAGCAAAACAAATAAAAGACAATTTCTATAAAACTAGACTTCAAATCTACATTTTAGCACTGCCATCTTATTACTTATGAAAAACTGAATAAATCAACACTAAACATGACAATATTCTGTTGATAATAAAGAAATTAACTATTTAAGCATTTATTAAACACAATACACAATATAATCTAATTAAAGCTTGACATATCTATCTACATTTGTATATGCATATCTGTATAAGAGTGTATTGGTATTTAAACTCCCTTAAACTTGATAATTATCTATGATGGCCAGTTAACACCTCCTGGGGTGCTAATTGATATGATCACCAACCTCTACAGAAGTACAGTAAAGGTATTTGTATAGACTGGCCACTGATTTATGCAGTGCAGAGAAAGGCCTGGGTACACTAAAATACCCAATATAAAATCTAATAATATAGTACTACTAATATAGTGCTATTAATATAGTGCTATTAATATATAGTGCTAATAATACATAGTGCTAGATCCCAGAAACTTCACACTTTATACAAATGGTACTTTATAAAAATATTTTGAGGCATTTGTTTATAATAGATTAATGTCACTGTATGGTAATTTTCATACTGATATGACTTAAAATAATAGTTTTAGAGCAAAAGTCCACGAACTTTTGGATAACCCCACGTATATGCAGTTTCTGCATAGATTGGAGTAGATTAGAAGATTGATAGGGGTACACCAACCTTTAGGGACTTAGCTGATGTTTTAACACAAGAAATTATGCTTTAACCCTACATTTGTAAGTAATCCTGATGATATGAGAATGGGGTCTTTTGCTCCAGTCATAATCTACATTTACTAGAAAGGTTATATAAACACTATAAGGTACATTTTTTGTACTCTGTTTTGCATACGTTGATCAAAATCATTTGTGTATTGTCAACAATTGTTGCCAACCATGAGTGTAACACCCACAAACCAGTCGTAACTGTTGTAACTGCTTAATATTTTAAAGCAATTTCTGCAGCTTTGCAGGCAACCTTCAGTATGATGATTTATCCTTGTATAACTGAAGTTGTCTCTATTTGTTCTAGTCACCCAATGAATCGTGTATTGATGCCCTGTCAGAAGATATGGCCATATTGAGCACAGTGATGCAGCAACTGTTTCAGGTATTTTGTGATAAAATAATATTCTTTGACATTTCTGATTACAGTATAACCTAAGATGATAATAACTATAAATTTTACCTCTGTAAAGCAATAAAACATTACCCTTAGCTGCAAATATTGATTGTTCTTTAGGGGTGGTCACTCTACAGAGGTTAAATTTATTGCAAATATTATCTTGGGGAAATTTTGAAGGTGTTGTTACAGAGAAGTTGTTGTTCTCTACAGAGGGCCGCTCTGAAGAGGTTGTACTGTAGTTCTCACCAGATTGTTGACACTTTTTCAAGAAATGGAGTACATTGTATATATAACAAGTCATGTTATGTCATTATCTCTATTGATTATATACAAATGTATGTATTGTCCCAAATACTGACAAACTCCCACAGAGGAATACAGCATGACTGATCAAATTTTCCGGATCATACATGTCTGGTTTTCTGAATCGGTATCATGGACATCTGATGTATAAAGGTTATATACCTTCAATAAGGTCATGACGTAAATATTCACTTTTTTGTGAATGGACATTACGTTATATGCCTGGAAGCCCGAGCTATTTAAGTATTAAATTGTCTTCCTTTCATTTTGTTATCGCAAGGTTATGTTGAGTGTATGATTTCAGGAATTACAGAGGAAGGATTTGTGGACATTATATCTATGTCTAGAGACACCATTAGTTAATGTGATAACTTGTATGCAGTTGAGGTCTCTGACTGTCAGTACACATACACTACTTCAGTTCTCAACACTATTAAAGGTACACCTTCTCAATGGTTCTTAACTCCAAAGTTTGCTTAGTGTTTTTTCCAGAACCCTTTAGGGGCATGGCGTTTCTGAGAAAAGGGTACTTTTTTGCGCGCGACCTTATGAAAAAGGGCACTTCGTTGCACCCGGCCTTCTGAGTTAAGCAACCACCTAGTTCCAGGCAATTCAGCACCTGTGCATTTTGGGAAGTTGGGGAACCATACAATATTGAGTCCTGGATCTAAACCAGTACTTTAGTCTTTCATATAAGAGCAGTTAAAAACTGACAGACAGACAGACAGCATCAATGTTATATGCTTCCCACTAATAAGTGTGAGGCTACAACCATTAAAAGACACGAAGACTTACATATGGATTTTTTTTCAATTCTGGCAAATGATTGCCAAGTTAGCAACAAACACTTTGGATATGCCACATACAAAAATGTACATCTCCAGTGTGTGTTTATGAAGACTAAAATGAGCAAATCAATTGAGTTATTTCATTTTTATTATTTACAACCTTACACATAGATCTACAAGAGGATATCTATAACCTATAACAATAGGCCTACTTTGTTGGCATCAGTAGGCTTGATATATGGATTCTATATCAGGGTTCCTACAAATGTTCCAAGGTAAAATTCCCAGACTGTTCACTGACAACATAGCAGTTTTCCCTGACGTTTTGGAGTGATCAGACCTTTTTGTGAGAACAAAAAACCCTGACCTTGAAAAAATCCCTGACCGTGGGAACCCTGTATAATATTGCAATTGGTAGCTGACATATCAGAATAAACAATAAATGGCATGATTTAATCATATTGTGTAGTCTTATCTGCCAGAGTGTAGCCAATAATCAACGTAAACAAATTTATCCGAAAATACGTGAATATCCGAAACTGCGTCACTCACAGTATTACTGACTTGATAAATTCGACCATTTGTTTAAACCGTTATAGATTCGTTAAATGCCCTTGGAACGTCTTGAAAGTTTGTAGAATACAAGTGTTGTCATCGGCAGAATTGTTTAGATTCTCGACACGGCATATTTGCAGAACAGTACAACACGCGCGTCACGTGACCTGTATGTTGGCATATTTTCACAAATTCTCGCAAGATAAATGTGCAATGTGTTGAGGCTACTTTTAATTACTTTAAAGCGTCTACTATATGGATTTATGCGATTTAAAATAAAAATTCGTCCACTGGATTACTGTTTTAATAACCAATTTCACGGAGCGTACATTTGTGCATTTGTGACAGACTTTTAATTCTCGTCAGTCGGTAACATATCTTGGATATCAACAACGCACGTGAGCATATTAAATAGTTTATGATATTAAAATTTTGATTTGGCAATCATCGTCGGCAGTTTTATTTTTAATTGGAATAATCTTGCGAAAAACATTCATTTGTTAATTGCCGACGCTCGCCAAATGATTGAAAAAATTGCGACTGGTTCGTGTTTTATGCCCGTGAAAAGTCAATTGCCTACTGGTTTGTGCTTCTTTATGCAAAATCATGATGCAACCAGTCTACTGGAAATTTCTATCTCTGTAAAAAATATCGACTGGTTCACACGTTTTTTCAAGATAAAGAAGCAACCAGTCACGTGATTTTTTCACCCGACTACCGAGACCCCCGTCGTGTAATATACACGTTGACACATCGTATCCTAGGTGACAGTCATGATACGGCAGGATGAAGGACAGTCTACATCCGCTGTTCTGATGAAATTGAGAGGGCACAATAAACAATTAGCAGCTGACTAAAAGGCACTTGGTGCAAAAGGCCTTTGATAAGGGCAGCATGGCGCATTATTAGTTCGGGAGAAAAGGGCATGGTGCATGCGCCATGCTGAAAGGGCCTGGAAAAAACACTATTGCTTTTTTTCATATTTACTTTTTAAAATAGGTTTAGATATCAAATTTGTAATTTCCTAATTTTGGCAAAAATACTGTTAAAATTCCCAATCTCAGCACCATGAACTATTTTCCCAAATTCCGGAGAAAACCCTGTCTTTAAACTACAGTAAAACTTTGTTTGGACAGGCTATGTTATGGTGAGCATCCAACCTATGTGCAGCGAATTTTGATGTCCCAGCAAGTTTGCTCTATGTTGTGTATAGATTTAAACCTTTCTGACAAGCATCATTATTACAAGGACCCATTTTTTGTGGGGTACAGCTAGGTCATAGTCCCTTTCGATAATTTCAATAGATAATTACTTACTTTATCATGTGGTTCTAGTAATTATCCTAGTAACAAAATGTCAGAATTACAGTGCAGTGTTGTTTCATGTTTATCACACATTGTGACAGTAGCCTTAGTAATTAAAAAGTTGGCTCACAATATTGAAATGGTCAAAGATGAAGGGGATAATGTAACCATATCAAAGTACTTTCAACAGCGTTCAACTTTCTTATATGACTTATTATCCGATGTAAAAAGTATCAGTTTAAGATTATTATGTTTAATTCGACCACAACCAGATGTATGTATCATAGGTTATCCCTGCGCTCCCAGCCTTTCAACCTTTTTGTGTGTCGATAAACACATTCTAGTATGAAGTGTCAAAAATATAATTTAAACATGCAATAACATACATTTTATTAACATTCTAGGCATGTGCATTGTTTTAGAACGATTAGCGGTTTTGCAAAATTGAAACCGGTTACATCTTGTAATCGAATCATGTCTGACTATCCGAGTATTCGTCCCAGTCCTAATACTAATCCATACAAAGTCATGTGATATATAATTGTATTTTATTGCAGAGAAACCTGACTAGATTAGATCAGAGAGCACATAAAGCAGCTGGACACGCTTTTGTATTGAACAGCCATCATCAACTAAGACAGGTAATTCATACAGTTCTTATTGTTTCAATAAATGTAAGTAGGTAAAAGTTTTCAGCATGTTGATTGTCAAAAAACAGTCTGTTTTCTTTATTAGTCCCTTACCAGTTTTCAACCAGAGGGGACTATAGGTTTGCCCTCCGTCCGTCCATCAGTCAGTCCATCAAGAACTCTGGATCCTCGAACAGTGTTCAAGCTAGGTTTATGAAACTTGGTATGTGGAAAGGGACCAATAAGGAGATTTTATTGTTGTTGCCCTGGCAACTGAAACATTGAAAACCAGAAAATCGGGTAGGGGACTTCTGTATTGCTTGCAATTCCTAATTACTTGTAAAAAATGTTTTAATTTGATGAAGTACGGGATTCTAAGATTGGCAAATTTTTGAACTTTTACTTTTGTTACTAAAGCCTAGGTTACACAGATCAATTTTGCCTCGTCGATGTAATAATCAGCATCGAAAAGGTCTGCATGGTCTATATTTCCTGTGTCTACGTCTCAGCAAAATCTCTTAACTTCAGGTTGAAACAGACTTTAATTTTCAATTTATGTAAGTAAAGTACCAAGCACAGTTGTGCATTTTATCAGTACTTTGCGACCAGGTGATTTTGGGCAGAATTATGACCCTTGTGGGAGACATACGTTTTTGTGTCAAAACTCTTCTAGTTTGGGTACTCCCATGTGTTTGACCAGAAATAATCAACTTTGGTGCAGATGGCCTTAGGGGCAAACCAGCCCAAAGAGGATTAGGTAGGTAGGTTGTTAGTTAGGTAGGCAGGTACTCATATTCAATAATTTCAATTTTACAGGTGCTATTTGAGGAGCTGAGATTAGATACTAAGTTACCAGGTAAAACCAAGCTGGCAAAGACGAGTGTTACACGAGAAATGTCAACATCTGAAGCAGTCCTTACACAGTTATCTCCCTTCCATCCTTTACCTGAAATTGTACTGGAATATAGACATGTGAGACATTTCCCCTAGTCTACTGTTAAATCATTACTTTTCGTGGGGGATTAAATTTCGTAGATCTCGTGGTTAACATTCAACCATGAAATTAAATCCAATCTAACACTAATTTTGACCCTTGTATTTATTACCTGAAATACAATATCCTCAAATTAACATCCCATCGAAATGGTTGTTTTTACACAAAACCATGAAATTTAGTCCCATCGAAATTAAATGATTTTAGAGTATTCAAAGTCAAAGATTTATTTATTATCGGATATATGGAGAGTATTAGATCTATTACATCAGCCTTATTAAATGTTTAGTCACTTGTTAATGATACATTTACTGAGTGTAAACATTCAGTCCCGTTGCCAGGGCTGGGCATATTAATGTAATAGTTGTGAATATGCGCAAACATGCTGAATTAAATGGTTGTTGGCTAATCCAGATATGTACCATCTATCTTAGAGGTCTTGCCCACACTTCTTATCAGCTCAGCATTGTAATCAAAAAATTGGATTTGTCAGCTTTGGACATTCTCTGATGGTAAAAGCAAGAACCGCCAAAAATATTCATTGCAATCTCGTAACTTCTTCTTGAATCCTCTCCAAATTGTACCTGTGTCTAATACTCAGCTGTGTATACTTTAAACCAATGTACTTCCGCAAATACTAACTTTCATATTTTGCCGAAAGTTGGCATATTCATGACTACAAATTTTCACATTTTTAAGTCTCTCGTGATGTCAATTTTAGGTAATATTACACAAAATATTTTCTCAGTTTACAGTAAAACATACTCGAGCAAATATGGTACATGATTGCTGTAATAGATACAATCTGGAATGTACAATATTGCGGGTTTTCTGCAAATTTGCATGCCATACAAATAGCGTTGACCTTAATCCTTTGCTAATGCTATTGTGATTTAAATAAGCAATCCTTTCAATGGTTCATATATGAATGTTTCTTGAATGAAAACTTGGATAACTGTCAAAGTTCTTTGTATAGCTTGGCTAATTTGACATGAGCCCGACCTTTTGATTAGCATAATTTAACAGTCGATATATTGCCTACGTTTACAACAACGATTGTATGTTTTCATAATCAGAGAGTATCACAAGGATGCCCGAGATGTAATACAAACACAACTCTAAAATACAGATATCGCACGATTTGCTTGCAGAAATTGATATATTCAAAGTAAGCACCTTGTAATATAAATTCTTGCATAAAGGTCAGGTTCAGGTCAAAATAGCCAAGCTATACCGCAGGATTAGTGTTGGAAACCCAGATTGCACTGAATGTTGGAGCGTAATTGGTATTTCTTGTTAACACAGTTACAGAAGTTGAAGTCAGCATATGTTGATGGTATATTAAGCTGTGTTGTTGACGACCATCTAGTTACACATTGGGATCAAACATCAGCAGCTACTGGTCGTCTCACGTCGTACCAACCTAACATACAGGCTATACCTAAAGCTCCTATCACCATCAGTAACTGTCAGGAAAACTTCATCATTGGATCAGGTAGGATAAAAGCCCCTATGGACAAAAGCCCTTACGCTCATTTTTATACATGAGGACATAAGCCCCTACGCATTTTTTTACACTATGACATAAGCCCCTACATACTTTTTTACACTAGGACATAAGCCCCTACATACTTTTTTACACTAGGACATAAGCCCCTATGCATGTTTGTTTGCAACACGAACAACTCAGTCATGCACCAGTGTCTACAAGTTAAATTTTTATGTTGTAATTAAACATCAAATAAGACACAACATAATAATAAATAATTATTGTATTTATAACAACTTTCTATGAACAAATGAGTGTTTTTAGCCATTACCATATGTCAAGAAAACATAGAACCATACAAACAAAACATGCGTAGGGGCTTATGTCCTAGTGTAAAAATATGCGTAGGGGCTTATGTTCTAGTGTAAAAAAATGCGTAGGGGCTTATGTCCTCATGTATAAAAATGAGCATAGGGGCTTATGGTCGTAGGGGCTTATGTCCGTCCCCCGTTTATCTTAAGTTGTCTAGATAATATATTTATGAGTTTGTTCATACAGTGAAGTAACCAGTTTTTGTTATAATAAGGATATAACAGGCAGTAAATATCCAAATGCAAATCATTTTGGTCTTATAAAAATATCAAAAATGTAGAATTTTTTTTAAGAAAGCAGATAAATCAGTGTCAACAAAAATACTTCAACCATTTTAGCAAATGCAGCTCATACATTATCATTATGGACTATATTTTCAGATAGGCCTGGTGAAGAATCTATTGAGATATTTGCACGAGATGCATTTGTTGCTCGTAGTAACTACTCATTTCTAGCAGCAGGTAAGATTTCTTACACATTCAATTGCTGCACAAAACTGGCACCCATCTTCATACCTGCCAAGTACTCCTATTAAAGTGGAGATACTCCTATTTTCGTTGTTGATTTCTGGTGTTCCAAGTGCATCTACCTTTGAACAAAGGGGCAATATATACTCTGACATGCCCACTGATTCCATTCACAAAGTGTACATTATTTCTGTAAGTAGACACCTTTGTGAGACATTTACTCAGAAAATGATTGGTCAATTTAACATACACAGTTAAATAAACAGCACATCTGATTACCTGAAGACTTTAAAACTGTAAAAATACACAACAACAGATTAAGATGACAGCATTAAATTTTAACTTGAGTATTGGTAAAACTTAATAATTAAACAAAGAAATGCAGCATTAATTCTAATTAATGTATTGGTTCAACTAAATACTAAAACTAAATAATCACAATTTATCTACACCCAATCAATTATAGAGCAATCACTTATCCTTATTGCTCTCCACTAAGTTTGGAGCAAAATTCATCAAAATTGAATGATTTTACATTAATGGTTGTCAGTAGGAATACAGCAAAACTGTAAACAATGTATAAAAAGTTCTGTTCATGAATTTACTTGTATACAAACTGTAACACACAATTCAGTGACATTCCAGTATGTCTGTTGTTTTAGAACGATTAGCGGTTTTGCAAAATTGAAACTTGTTACACATTCTAATCAAATTGTATCGGATTAATCCAGTAATTGTCCCGGTCCTATCAAGGAGAAATGTATTATAAAGTACTTAAAATGTCAGGTATCCCGATACATCAAATGCTGGCTTGTAATACAGAGACAGCTTCCTCCACCTTAGCCCTCAGTGCCTCCATCGAGTCCAGCAGATGCAGTAATTCACCAGTGTCCATCTCTAGGAACATGCCGGTGATCTTAGCCGCAAGATTTGGGTACATACCCTCGATGATGGGATAGAAGCGTTCTCCAAACATCTGTTTCTGTTTGTCTGGTGAGACAGCAGCTAGCATGGAGGCAGTCAAAGGTTCCATCCATGATAAATCAGTAACCTGTACATGTGGTCTCTGTTCTGGGTCTTGTGACAATTTTCCTAGTGGGATTTCTGCTAAAACTAAACGTTTTATTTCATCAGAAATATAAAACTTGCATGGTTGATGTTGTGATTGTTTAATTTTATTCATCCCCGTTTCCATGGCAACAAGTCTCTGTTCAACTTCTTTTGTAGTTACAAACAATGAACTCATGTTAGTACAAGAGTCATGCAATGTTTTCAGCATGACTTCAATTTCAGCTTTCATTGTCTTAGTTTCTGTATGTAAAGTTTTCAGTTCTTTTTCATCTTGTTCCTGCATTCTAGCGACTTCGTCTCTTACTTTCTTCTCTGCACGATCCAGGTAGGAATTTATCTCCTTACGAACCGACACAATCTTCTGTAGAACGTTGTCATAATTTGTGTCCAAGTTTCTCAAATTGTTTTCCAGTTTATCGTCAATTTTCTCCAGTTCTTTGTGAAACAATTTGAGTTTCTGGTCAATATCTTTGACTTCTTGGGTATTTGCATCTGCCATGACTGCTTCAATGTGTTACAATGCTGGGTTCAGTTACCTGTAATACAAAATATAATTATAGGAACTTAAGGTGTGATGTGTGATGAATTTATTAGTTCCCTACCCATTTCAACCGGAGGTGACTACACTGGTCCATCTGTCCCTTTATTTCTGTTGGATAACTTTAGTTTGGAATGAGACACCATGATGAAATTTGTTGTGTATTTAGCTTATGTGAAAATGTCCCCTGGTGTTCAAAGTGGGGCCATTAGGATCAAGGTCACTGTCACTAAAAATAGAAACTTAAAAAATAAATTATGGACTTCCACGGGGGCATAAGCGTTTACTGAACGCAGTCTTGTTCACAAATTTAGTAACAAATAGTTGTGATTTATTGTTTACAACTAGGGATGGCAACGAGTACCTGAGTACTCGAGTACTCGTTCAAACGTCCGATTATCGAATTGTAAAATCAGTATTCGAGTACTCGAAAAAAAATGTTAATCCTGTTTAATAAGGGAGGTGTCCAAGTGTTATCTGGTCAACTAAAATTACAATTAACAACGTGTCATCAATCCTTAATCGCCCCCGCGAGGTCGCTTATTGCAAGCGTAATCAAAACACAGACCAAATCACCGTCTGTTAGTTAGTTTATGACACGTAGCTAGGGGTTTGTTCGTTGACACCAACCTGAGTAATTATCGTCAATTTTTAATTGGGAGTTATTGTTTATTGGGGGTGACAATTGCTAAAGAAATAAAAAAATATGACTTTAAATTTTAATCGTTCTCGGGCCTATTTGAACAACAACAACAAACGATAACTCTGTGAATTAGTCACGCTTTATAAATATTATGTCACCGGTTGATAAGAGTAGTTCGCCTTAGTTGTTTGTTTGTTTTATTTGATTTTTTCTAGCATTATTGATTAAAAGTTCTATTGATTTTACACTGTATTGGTTTTTTGTCATACGTTTTTATTATTGATACCGATCTAGATATCAACAACCAAACAGAACGGACAATTTGAAATTGAACATGCACGTTTGCAGTACAACATTTCTATTTCTCAAATATCATGTACATTTATTTTTTCCGAGTACTCGATCGGAAGAATGACTGAGTACTCGAGTACAGATTTTAGTACTCGTTGTCACCCCTACTAACAATGTAAATACGAGCCTATGCCGTAATTTATCAAGGTATTAAAGCATGTACTTTTAAAGAGCATACACTAATTTAAAAAAAGTCCAATCAAATCATAAACAATAAGATTGTGAAAAATACAGCGGGGTTACCCAAATTGGTCCTCAAATAGAAAAATACAGCTACATTATCTTTAATTTACACTTCCTAAGCATTAATTCAGACAATTTCAGTGCTTTCAGCGCTTTGATTAAATGTATAAAGAAAATAAATGTATGTTTCCGCCTAGATAAACAGTATCCTGGGGCATTGACATAAAGAGTTAATTTCACAAAACTGCTGTTTGTTCAATATGATTTAAGCTTTCACAAATTTAACTTTAATATATTGACTTATAAAAAGAGGTCAGTTGACATTGAATGATTTATACTTATATTATGAAGGTATTGGCATAATTACTGATTACTATATATAGCCACAAGTAATCCCAATAAACCAGCTATTTTTATACTTTACATTTTTCATTATTAAAAGATTTACATGAATTATTATATAAATGTAAGAAGCTAACCTTATACTAATATTTCCTTGATTATTCACCCAGGCAATGACTTGCAGATCATAAATATACTATCTTATTTATTTTATACAAAACTACAACTTTAGTTTCATTTGACGTATACCTTCTATTTATATTACTCTATATTAACACCGTTAGGGTTTTGGCTAAAACCAAACTTATTCTGTACACCGGTGATTTGTGAAGTACAATACGAAAACACGAATACGATCTATATTTTGAATGGAATTACATTTACCACAAATAAACATTAGCTAATTTATGATTACCGTACATGCAAATACAAGCTATTTATAGATAAACTAGCCAGTTTATTTACAGTAAATCCTCAGCTTAAATGCACCTCAATAGTAGACCACCTTAATATGAATACTGTGAGCCACTTCTCACTAGGTCTTTACAGTGTTAAACCAAATTACAAATTAAATAAACAACAGTTTTAAGGGGACATAAGTTTAATAGACGGGATCGGTCTTTATCCCGTATCTATAAGGCTTTACAAATATATATTGACACTAACAACAAGTCAGGAAAACAGTCAAAAAGACAATAACAACTAAAAGGTCGAGGGGTGGGGGAGGTGAGCCGCAGTAAGCACTGTCAGATATATACCTTATAAATAAAACGGGACCTTAAATAAATGCCGGTATAAATAATTGTTAATATATCTACTCTAGTATTTAAAGTAATAAGTTCGATATAAACAGTGACGAAAAAGGTCAAGTGCTCGATCTTGTGATCAATGCTGGGCTGACAATGCTGGCAGCGGACCTCCTTATATACCCTGCGTAATGCTGGCGCTGATGCTGGCATGCTGGCGACCAATCAGATCGCAGGACACAAAGTGCCAGCTAAGTATGGTGATAAGGCTAAGTGCAGCATTTGGTAGACTAGCACTTTATAACCGTACATTTACACAATATAAGTCATTTAATACAAAGATACTATAAAGACCGCTTCATACAACAAATAAGTAACAGCAATACAGACTGGATGCAATATAACAGCATTCAAATGCAAGCGCCAGCTTTGCCCAAGCATTACGCATTATGGGTAAACAAATAGTTTGTGCTGGCTCGACGAGCAGGACAAATATAATGCAAGATACAGAAGCAGCAACCTAATCATTGACAATAACACTGCTAAATATACATGCAAATATAAACTCGATATATGGATCTTTAACATTACAATAATAACTTCCATGTCAACAATATTACTGCGCCATGGTTACAGCAGGTTCTTAGCAGGTTCTTTCATGGGCAGACAACTCAATATCACTAAAACAGACGAAAAGCTTTGCCGAGCTCTATTAAAAGGTTAGATGAAGATTTATATTGAAATTTCATTAACTATGCACTCATAACCTATTCTTATACATGTAAAATGATAATAACGGCAATATAATCGCTAGTGATGCAAATCACGACTGACAGGTAAATCTGGCACGGTCCCGTGTAAATTTAGATTTCGGACGTTGCCTCAGGCTGTCACAATACCAACATTTTCAGGTCCATTTTCTTCAGTTTGCTCATGTTTAAAAATTTAAACCTCACTATTTAGACCAATTCGATATTGAGACCAGTTTTAAGTCCCACCTACTTTGTCCATCATCTTGAACCGTGTTCTTCATATATTGTGACTAGTGGCACAGATGGGGATCCAACCGGGTGGAAATCTGAATCCCGAAGTGTGAATCCTACCTCTAGGCTACCTCTCTTCACACGACTCATGTATAGGTGGTAAAGTTAGAATAAAGGAAATAATAGAGAATTTCTGTCTGCAAAGATACTGAGATGTATCAGTATTTCAATTATTTATGTCTGACATTCAAACTTCAAACCTTTGATCCAGGCAAATATCCAGGTAAAGAATCCTTAGCTGCCAGTTTATAATGAGGGCGTTCATCTCTAAACTTGTTTATGAATTAACTACTTTTAAATATATCACTGGCATAGAATGAGAAGGTCATAAGTACAAGATCGATATTTTGAGAAAACAAGATAAACTGTCAGAAAAATACTCTTTACTGTGGTAAAACAAGCTGTTTCAACATCAGTTTGGTCAACATGACAAGTTCCTATATTCATGAAAATAGACCTTGTGATATTGATTTTAAATATGTATCCATCTTAAAAGGTTGTAAGTAGTACATGTAGTTATGAGCTTCTCATTATAAGCCATCCATATATTGAGTGCTCGATGCAAAACCATGGTTACTGCATTATTATATAGGCAGCTGTCTCAGTTTTGTGCTGAGCCTAAAATGTAATTCATTGTTCTCTTTTATTGTAGATTTTCAGCAGATAGAATTACGTTTACTTGGTCATCTTGCGAATGATGCAGTCTTACTTGAGTTGTTTAATAATCCTCAGACTCCTGATATCTTCAACGCATTAACATCTCAGTGGTAGGTTGATGCACACGTATAAGGGCTGTTATATTTCATACAAGGGGGTAGGGAGGAATTAGACAGAAGAATCATCCTGACAGGCGAGAATTTGACAACCTTATCGACTCCAATTTGTGGGGATTAGACTTGGTCCTGTTCATAGACTTGGGAATTATTATGTGATTATGTGTCCCAACCATAGGGATTTAGACACTAAGCATTGTCTTCAGGGTGGGAATATAGACATCAAATGATTAAAAATGTCTAATTTCCCCTGGATTGACTCAATTGCATCAGCTTGCGCCAGTCCTGTATGGGATTTGAACCTATACCGAGTGGTGTTGTTGCCTTGCAATGCATGGTATGAATACATTAGATCACTCGACTATTACAGACCGAAACCCTAAATGAATTAGTTAGATATTATACAGTCATAAACTTTGAATGAACGGTTTATCAGTTAGTAGCGTGGTGCACACTGATTTACGTCAATGTTGGAGGCAGAGTAATTGCCCTTTGAAAACCTTGTTTGCTTGTAATTTCTGAAATTCTTGTGATTTAATTGTTCTCTAGAACTAGAGTATTGGTGTAGGGATGTTTGACGATGGCAGAAACAGGCTTCCTTAAGCTTCTTGTTATCAGGATTGGGCATTATGTCTCTGTAGAACGATTGGCGATTTTGGCAGGTTTGTCAAAATTTGGTTGCCCATGGATAGCTGATGTGTAGGTAGCTTATATGAAAACCTTGATTGGAATTGAAAGTGGGACTGATGGCGTCAAGTTCACTGTGACTAAAAATAGAAAAAAAACTCTGCCAAATTAAGCTTGGCTGCCACCAAAATCTGGTTTTCATGAAACGTTTATGTCTTGTCTATTTTTAAAATTTATGTGTTTTATGTGTTATACAAAGGTTAGGTAAATCTATCGATGGAATCAAAGACACAGAGAGAGAACAGACAAAGAGGGTTGTCTACTCTGTCATGTATGGTGTAGGTATGTTATGTTGTTATTGTAAAATCAAGTTTTGTGGGTGATTAAATTTCTTGAATTTCATGGTTCACCTTCAACCACGAAATCAAATCCTATGAACAATAATTTTGACCATCGTATTTATTACCTGAAATGCAAAATCCACAAATTAATGTCCCATCAAAATGGTATTTTTTACCAAAACCAGAAAGTTTTGTCCCATCGAAATTAAATTATTTTACAGTATTGTACAGTCAAACCTCTATTATTCGAAATTGACGGGACCGGAATTTTATTTCGGATAATCCAGGGCTTCGAATAATCCAAACTCAAAGAAGAATGTAGCCGTGTTTCTGTACATGTTTTGTTTTTAATATAAATAAAATAATAAAGAAGTAAAAAGTAATAAAAAAACTGAAAACCTGCGTTAATCTATTTATTTATTATTTAATATATACACATATAACACGAATCAACAACAAAATATAGTATGCAGCATAAAACATGTATGAAATTCTACAATATACAGACAAAAAATGCATTATTCGTCAACAAGGAAGTAGATAACATGGTATAGTTTAATAAACCTACAACTATATATTTCACATCGTTGTAGTTGTCATTGCGTTAAAGGTCATCACTGTTTAAAAAAAGAAGTAATTACAGGGGAAATAGCATTGTTATTTTAATGAAACATTTCAGAAACGAATGGACCCCATGGCGAAGCTGAGATATTCTAAGCAATCTGATATGAGCATTACTTTTTCCAATAGTTATTTTACCTTCGCCACAAGGTCAATTCTTTTCAAGTATAATTAACAAGATTAGAGAGGTTGCGAAAGCAACGTGTACGGGTACGTGTACGTGTAGATACCCGTACACGTACTCGTACACGTTGTAATTTAAATTTGCTTGCGAAAGATAACGTGTACGTATAAAATCGCGTGACAGTTATAGCACGATTTCCCCATGAATCGAAATGAGTGTTTGTATAGCTTGATTAGTCCATGTTTCTTTTGATACAACGATTTATCCGTGCCTACGCATACATGTGTGATGTGGTACACATACCTCTACAAGTCCCACTACACGGTTTTAACGTGTAAGCCCTACACATACCTGGATGACGATTTGCTCAAAAAGTAGTTCACTCGTACACGTACACGTTGACGTTCGATTTCGCAACCTCTCTATTAACTATTAAAATTCTATTTATTTTTACATCATACATAATAGCATACGATCAAGTAAGGGGAGCAAGTTAAGTGTTAGGGAATATTGGCCGTGACTAATTCAGACTTCCGGTATTTGAACCCCGGTAAGTCAGACAAGGGGACAGACATGCATGACAACTTAATTATAGGATATATTGGTCATTGAGAGGATTATGTAATGTATGTGGACAGCCATGTCTTAAATTTCTCGGTTGGCTCCCAGTAGATGCTGCGGGTAGCCATACCCGTAAGTGCTGCATGGGGAGCCAACCCAAAAATCTCTGGGTAGCCATACCCTTCCTCAACTCCCTGACCGAATTTAGCTTCACCCCGGGGCATGCCAAGCGTTTGCAAACGCTTATAACGGACAAAGCCCCGAGTTCCCTTCAAAACCGATACTAAGTGAAATGGAAGTTGGAGTCCATGCGCAGAGTATATTAGTTCCATCTTTCACAGGACCCCAAATTGGCCTAAATTAACTTCCTTTTGGAAGATTATATAATTACTACATGCATGTCTGTCCCCTGCCGGAATTTTTCCGCCACAAAAGTATGGCGTAGCAATACTTTCCCCAAAAATTCCTTTTATAACCTTAGCAGCCTTATAGCTGCCCTTATGTTTCTTATTTTAAGATAATCTGCCAAGTACCGTGAAGTAATACTGATTACTGATACTAAGATCCCTGCGCTGACTAAATTTGTAAATACTCAGCAAAATAATATGCTGTATCAAGGAAAAGGCTACATTTCCAATGTATATTGCGGCACTATAATGCCCGGCCTAATGCCGCAAAGCAGAGTCCAATGAATGAACTTAAAACGGATCCGAATGGGTAGAAGGTCCAAGCAAAATAGAGCCAGCCCGCATTAAGGGTGTTAAATAATGGTGTATGACAAAAGGAATACAAGCCAATATTTTCAGTCAACACTTTAAGTACCAATCCTTCTTTAGAGCTTAACTGCAAAAGAGCTCCTATTCAATCCAAAGGAGGATGGTGGAGCCATTCATGGTTCGTCTCGAGGATGAATTCATTACCTCGGTTTAATTTAATTATTTTTTATTTTTAGACTATCTGTATTGCAGATTATTTCATCTCTGGGTAGCCATACCCTTTAGCAATAATCTGGTTTATTTCATCTCTGGGTAGCTATACCCTTTAGCAATAATCTGGTGATTGATGCTCAATCCTTGAAATATTTCAATTACCCAAGCATGGGCGTCACCCAACAACTAAGCACAATGCTGAAGAACATAACTATAATCAATGTGTTCAAGGCTTGCTGCCCTCTCAATGTTAGACCTGGTATTTAGATGTGACAACTACTACACTGTAAATGCAATAAGGCATACAGATTGTATTGTACCCCAAAAAGTCATATAGCGATCAAAAGTTACAAGTGCTTTTAATAGCAATACATCATACACATTGATTTTATAGTACACAATAAGGTGAACAGTTGATTTAGTTTAATGCTGTGACAATTCGTAAGCATTCAAGCTGTCTTGTAAGACGATCCCATTAGCATTCCGAAAGGTCAATGTTATGCCTTGGGTTTAAGACTCATAACTGGTTATGGATAAGCTACATGCGATTCTGTGAACTTTTCAGGTCTCGTAACGGTTAGGATTCATAAGGAAGGTTCCAAAACCCAGTTAAACAGGTTGTTATCCGCTATCAGGTTGGATGTTGTATGGCACACCAGCATATGTTTAAAACGTATAGAGGTATTAGAACTTAAGTTTGACAGCCGTGGCGACAGTATATCATGGCACGGTCGACTAGTTGCATGTAAAGTGTAGGATGAAAGAGTAACTATTATATAGGCATTATAAGTAATTTCGCTTGAAATGATTTCATAGATGTTGAATTACATTTAATTTCCAAGTAAAACAAAGGCAAGCATATATCTATGAGGACCAAAGCATTACTTTGGTGTTTACTGTCAGATTTTTAACCGTTAAAAAATTTGTCATTCGTAAATGTGTTAAATGTGTTGCACATTTAAGTACAAATCTAGTGATCTGCTTTCTCTTTTTACTTTCAGCGGCCTTCTAATGTGGCCATGTGTTATGAGAGTGGCCTAAGTCGTATTTTCATACGGTCATTTAAGTTTAGGTGATATTTACAGTTGTAACTAAATGCTTTGTGACTTGATATTACTTATTGACTTCCTCAGCTATTAGCACTTCTCTCGAGCTACTGCATTCGAAACATACAAAATGTATAATGTGAGAAAATACATGAATAGACTTTGAACCCCATGGTCTACTTTCGTTTCGGGTTTTTTAATTGCTAGCGGTATAAATTAAAAACGCTGACAGGTTGAGTTGAACCTAAGAAACTGCATACAAAGTCTGGTTACAATTTAAAGTGCGCAAAATGACATGGTTGGATTAGTCGCCATTCCCACATGAAGCTTAAGTTTATGGCAGCCCTGATACCTATGTTATTTCATTGGCTGTTGCCCCTTTGACAGTATCAGTTAAATAATTGGCAAACTTAAAGTTGCAAATATTATATTGTATTTTGGCCAGGCCTTAAGCGCTTTTTAAGAATCATATTCAATGACTTTAGTGTCCAAGTAGTATGGTCATGTCTCCCGACTTTGTGCAACACCTTAGTCATTCAGATATAAATATTGACTGATTTCCTTAGAAACATCCAGATCAGTGTATTTGATAGGCTGCAGCGCAAGACTGGACATAGCGTCAGAGTTGCAAGAGAAATTTAACAATTCATGAGCTCTAGAAACAGTTCGTACTATTATAGTAATGCCATCTGAAAGTCCATAGTTAAATATAACAATATATGATCGATCGAAAATATATATATATATATATATAAATAAATAAATAAATGAAATGAAAATTCATTTCTATTATCATCTAAAAGTCCAAATATAGCTTGCCTATTCAGGCCATGTATACAAACGATACTGGTTCAAAATAGGTTGCTCTGAAGACTGGCCGCTTGTTTTAAGTATAGCTTGAGCTAGTATATGCATAAGATTGAACTTATAATTATGTAGACATAAGAAATGCAGTATTATTTCAATTTCTAACCGAAGGCTAGCATTATTGTCGGTAGGCTAACCTTGTGCTTGAATTTTTAAAGATAATCAATATGCAAAGAAAGCCCCAAAGAACAATTAACCACACTTATAATGTACAAGTACCAACAGAGCAATGACCTGGATTTTGTCGCTAAATGTCTCCACGGGGTACAGTGACCCTCATATACTGAGCCAAAGTTCTAACTAGACCCCATGAATATTATGATATATTTTTGTTGGTAATGGAAACATGCAAAAATAAATTACATGATGTGAAAAACAATTCATTTTCCCACAACAAGATTAATCATTCAATAACAGTAAATGTTGGCTCATCACAAAACACATTCTTTTACAACTTGACCCTCTAAGTAAAAAGTCACACTGTTCCAAAAGCGCGTATATCCGCCATTTCATCGAGTGATTTCTGAGCAACGTCTAAGCCTGGTTCGGATGTAAAATCGAATTTACAATTGTTAAATGACAGACCGTGCCCTAAAGATGAATTGCTGCAATTCATGAAGATTTTGAGGGGCGACCGGAAGTCGTCTGATACGTCAATCAAACTCTAGCCAGAAGTGGTTTATATGGGGATTTGTAACCCAACTAAACCTTTAACATGATTACGTGGTAGGGAATTCTTAATTGTGGCAGTTGTGTGACTAGTAGCCCCATCATGTACGAGGAATAAACAACCACACATCATCATTTTGGGAATTGACGTCTGAGATATTGCGTATATTCAGCCTCCCGACGTCAATGACGTTTTGGTTGAAAACGAATATGTAAGTGTCATTACACAAAACATCAACCCTCTATAAGCGTATTTACACGGGCCATGGTCATCGGGGCTCATCAACTTCACTTCCGGTTCGAACGTACCTGTTCAGAGGGTATGTTTTCATGACGTCAACACACTTAATGGGACCCGCATTAATGTTCAATACCAATAGGAATCATTTTTCCCGAGGTAAAGCTAATGTTTTAAACAATAATAACCAATCAAATCATAAAAATAAAGGAATTGACGCATTTTTCCTGACTCAATGATGTTCAGTTTCCAACATTCCTATAGCACGTGTTCTTTTATCGTTCTGCATTCGAGGAATGTTTAACTTGTTTTAATAAATTTATGTTTTTCAGTTCGGGATGTCTATAGGCTTTTGAAGCGATTGCAAAAAAATCAATTTCGGACTATGGCTGGTGTTCAGCACGTGGAAAACACGTTTTGCACGTGCTTCCTCGATTACGTAATTCTAGGACATTGACAAACATTTTTTTTCTTAAATGTGTACACTGTCAATACACACTAAAGTCTTAAAGATTCCAGAACAATACCTTTGAAAATGGAAGTCTTATTGAGGTTTATAAAACGTCTAGTTGGAACTTTTGCTCAGTGTAGTATAATAATTGATAAGGAGGCCTTGAGCAACGAAATCCAAAAGTTGAGACATCACTGAGTAATAGTTAACTGTAAAGGTTATATTAGTGTCCCGACTAACGTTCAATCTTCGTAAATGTATGCAAGTATTTGCGATCTTTTAGTAAAACTCACTAATGAATTTGCGTAAGGTAGATATCTATGCAATATTTACACATTGTTAGTAAAACAGTGCCCATGTGCATAGCAGCAATGTTTGTATTACAATTCAGCAATCCTTACTAAGTGTACTTGATGTTAGTCACAAGGCTGTCAAATGGTAAAAGACCAATAACAAATATGTGCATAATTTTCTCAAAACCCAACCGTTTAATAATATTAACTCATGCATATGTGGCATCTATTCAGATAACACAAATGTCCGAATTTATGTATCCAATTCATATAAACTATTATTGTCCTCCGCTTCTGGAGTATGAGAGCAATTATTCCAACCCTGACCTTGGCCTGACCTTGACTAGATTACAGAATATAAAATCCACCAATACCTTCATATAAATAAGGCGTACGATTTTTTTTGAAGTCCCTTAATTGCTTAGTTGGGAACATGTTAAAATATCCTAAATTTAAATGTCCGAATACCAGTCAACTGAGTCAATTAAACTTGTGAAACAACTAAGAATGAGCCTTGTTATCTTATTCCGAACTGGTATTTCATAAATATTATCTCGTAAAGGCCTATTAATTTACTAGCATCGAAACGCTGTTTAATGGGTCGTTCCCATGTTTGCTTAGCTTCCGACCAAAATGTCTCGTTTTAGACCTGTCCTCAAGACCGGATGTTGACAAATTGAAAGTGACAGAAGCTAAATTATCATGTTGCTTACAATATAACCCTGTATTTCACGCTTAACTGAAATAATATTGGTGCTGAACTGAATCCAGGTAGCCATACCTTATAACCAGCTTCATATACATGGACACGCCGAATTCAACACCGGACTTTTCTAGTGAAATGCCCGGATGTAAACTTTTCGCAGAGGTCAATTTAGTGCACACACTCATTGCAATGCATTGCAGGGTACTAGGAGCTGCGTTTCGTTAGAAACGTCGCTCTGTTCCTACGAAAGAAGTCAGAATAAGCTACTCGGTGATGACATGCCATTTGCATCACGTAAAATGTTTCAATACAGTACAGTAATTTTATTCTCACCATTTCCGGTGCAATGTCTCGGCTTGCTGTGCCTCCAAAAGCCTATTGACTAGGCTTATAGCCGTAAAATACGAGCTTCGTATTCTGTGTCCGTCCTTTCGCTGGTAACATAGTTGCATGGTATGTGTTTCAACTACAGCAATCTCATTTGAAAAGACTTTGGACCTCGTGCACAGGCCTTTTTATACCAGCTGAAGGCAACCGAATGAGGGGGGCGTGGCAAACGACAACCTCAAGCGGTGCGTACCTAAACAAACGATAAAGTGAAAGTAGAAACTACAAACATAAATATTCATAAAATAACAGCAATTATTTCTGAGATAAATAATTGGATTTATTGCAGTTTATTAAAGTTTGTCGAAAGTTTGTACACCAAAGTGATCACGTTTAACCTCTTTAACACATAATTAAAGCCAAACATGTAATCAAACAAAATGATATGTATTTTTCACGGAATAGCAAATATTACGTACAACCGCTTCGTATTTTTCACACCTTGAGAATGTCAACACTTTATCACATCAATTAAACTCCTTTTGAACAATAGGTGCGAAAACTATTTCAAACTACGTCGGTAGAAAAATATAATTATCATTGATTAATGCAAATTCGAATAATAGGGGTAAAATTCGTATGAAATATTATACTTGGGACTCCGAAATTGTTTCGAATAACACGGGCTTTTCGAAAAATAGATTTCGAATAACCCGATCGAATTTGTATAGGTTATATAAGAAGTAAAACGGGACTGCAATTCTATTTCGGATAATACCAGGTTTTCGAATAAAAGGTTGTCGAATAATCGGGGTACAACTGTATTATAATTCTTCCCCTTACCACTTTCACAAAATGTTTGAAAGGGATTAATTGGAATCAACTTGCTTAAATGTTCAATTTAGTCATGAAAATTCCATATTTGTCGTTTTGAAAGTGGTCACACAGCAGGGTTCAGAGCTAGCAATTTGTATACTGTCTTTCCTATTATTTTGTGTGCTACTGGTTATGTAGGTTGCTGCCTTCCCTTTTAGATTTGTTATTACCTTTTTACAGTGGTTGGATTGCTGGTCTTAGGTCAGTCTGTTTACTGATATAATGTGACTAATACCGGCACATGTACTACTTTCAACAGTTGACTATCCACGGCATACCAACAAAATCCCCACTGGACAAAATCCCCACTGCTCATTTTTGTCAAGGTGGATGAAATTCCCGCCATGGATTTTGCAAGGCTTGGGATTTTGTTCTACACTCTTTTTCAACTACATTTTACTGACAATTAATATAATCACCATATACTGACACAATTTAAAACAAAGGAAGCATCCAATTTTTTGTTTCGATTCCGAGGTGATTTGCAGTGAGAGCTATACTTGGGAGAATATTGTATATTGGTTGTTACTTTTGAAACATTTTAGTGTAGCGCAATAAAATAAGGACATAATGGATTTTTTGAAGGATTTTGTCTTTTTATGCACTGGCATCTACTGATGCAGGAGGCCTATAGTGATTGTCCTGTCTGTCTGTTCGTTCTTCCGTTCGTCTGTTATAAAATGTTGAAACTTGAATATTTTTAAAGTCTGTCAATGCATTGCTTTCTAAGTTGGCATACTTGTTAACCATCATAAACACACTACATTTTCAAAGCCATGTAATTCTATAATAAAATTCAACAGAATTATGGCCCCTAAATGACTTTAGCTATTTGTTATATACAAGGTTTCCACCAGGGCATAAGCGTTTACTGAATGCAGTCATGTTCAACTCTTTGTGGATAGGTCTAATTTTAAATTAGTAATTTTATGATGTGTTTCAGGAAAGGAGAAATTATCACAGTACTTGAAGTGTAAGCCAGAGGATGCAAAAGCTATCATGAACAGTTTCCTTTGTAAGTGGATGTAATGCTGACAAATTGTATCTTTGGTATCTAATTACCTGTATTTTTAATGCAGTGTCATTTAAAATATTGAAGTTAATGTTTATGGTTAACTTCTTGCTATTTAAAAAAAGTCAGTTGTCCATTGTCCAGGGCTATTTTCAGCTGTTCAGCCCTTCAACCACCCTTTGAAAATTTAACTTCCCCTTGTCATTGGGCTACCTAAGGAAACCTGTGCTCGAGTCTTCCTAGGCGTTTGAGTCTATCCTAGTGGGTGTGTAGAAATATCAATCTGTAGTGGCCAGGAATAGAGACTGCTGCCCTCACAGGTACCAATTTACACCTTGGTGGATTAGCGCATATGGGTTATTCTTGCTCAGAGAAATTAAGTGGTGCAGATGGGGATTGAACCGGGGACCTCTCAATCCCAAAGCATGCCTCCTTCCTCTAGGACAATGCTCCCAGATGTTTTCTAGTCTTCTATTCTGTCTGAACATTCATATTTGTAATTTTTATCTTTCAGTGAAATTTCCTGCTGTTAGCCAGTTTACAAAGTCTTGTGTTGAGTTTTGCCAACAGAAAGGTATTTGTACACCTTCAAAATTTCCTATATTTTCTATCAACTTTAACCTCTAAACAATGGTCAATATTTGCAGCTCCCAAAGGGTGTTGCTCTACAGTCTTTACTGTTTCTATGGAATGACATCCTACCAGCCAGCAGTTTTTCTCCAATAGCATACCCTTTCTCAATTTGTCTCAATGCGCTGCTCTACTGAGTGCTTTCTTATGCAATAGATCATTTCGGAAGAGCTTTCCTGCCCAACGGTCTGCTCGCCTCTATAACAACTTGCTTAGGCAACGGGCTACAGTATATCAAATCATTAGCACAGGTGATAGAGTTTATGATGTTTGCAGGGGTTCTAAAATTTTGGAATAACCCGGGATAATTTGGAAATCTGAAATAATCTGGAAGTCCGGATTGGCTCCGTTAGAAAGAATTATCTTTTCTGGACAAAATAAAAGTCATTTGATGAACAAATTCAAAGAATTGACAAAGTTATAGTTATTTAATGTTCCTTCATCAGAGTTTTAACAATACATTTGTATAACAATGTTTGAAACCTAGTTTGGTAATAGGACTGGGTGGTCATGGCACCTAACAAGCCGAATTGCAACTTGTTTTCAGGATTTTCAGGATTTCATTATGCCTCAGTAGAACCCTTGGTGTTTGACTATGTTATGCTCATTCCTATAGGTTACACACGCAGTATTTTCAAGAGGCGTAGATTGTTTCCACACATCAGGGACAGGAATCCAATGTTGAGAGCTCAAGCTGAGAGACAATGTGTCAACTTCTGTGTACAAGGTACTAGTATCATAGCCAGCAGTCATCTTTCCAGTTAGAACCAGACCCTGATCTACCTTAACATCTCAATATGAGCTAAATCTCATCTCAACTATTGCTATGTGCCATTTAAATAATTTCCATGGGAGGATGGACTCAAAAATTGTATCAAAAACAGCAACCATTAATTTTAGTTTATTACAGTAAACTTCAGATTTATTAAAAATTTAGACACTGATTTGGGCAAAATCACAATTTGAGATGAAATTTCTACTTGAGATGCTTCAGGAGACCTGCTATCTTTTGGGAGATTAAACTTCCTATAAGATATACCTACGTGCTTACCCAGAACCCACTATGAAACTACAGTATAACCTCTCGTATCATTCTGTCATGCCACAGTCTCTGCATACCAACAGATTCAAAATTTCCCTATTTACTAAAAAAGTAACCTCTGTAGAGCAACAACCTCTAAATAGCCAATATTTGCTGCTACCAAAGGTTGACTATACTGAGCTTATACTGGCTAGGTACTTCCCAAGGGCTCATAAAAACGTCTCGGTTTAAAAACAAATGTTTGGAGTGACAACAGGTTCCTTGAAACACTACCCTGCCATGGTGGCATCAAAGTTCCTTGGTGAGAATCAAACAAATGAGCTACCCTGCAGTTACTCAGACTTGTTTAACGAGGCCCACCCTATAAATTTGACTGTCCAAATTGATTTAAAACATATTAGACATTAATCAGAATGCTACAAAAACACTAACTATCACCCAAAATTTATAACAGTAATCAAAAAATTAATAAAAACATATTTCCATAATGAGTGGATTGAGTCGGCAAACGCCTAGACTTTAGTACTGTATGATTTAAACAAGAACAGCCATTTTTTACGAAAAGGACGACAGCGGCTAAAAAGGAAATAACAAATACATATTTTGAAATAACTATTTTTGTGTAGATCTATTTATTAGATGATATTCTAGTTGATTAAGAGCAAAATAGAACATTATATATTATTTTGTTGAGAGTATATTCGTGTAAAACGAGAGAACTCCATGATGTCATATTTTGTCATCTCCGTTCCGTCCTTTTCGTTGAACAGTGTACGTTTCGGATTTAACATTTTATTAATATTGTTCCGTGATTTCCATGAAGTTGTTGTTGTCAAATAAAAGGATGGAGGCGATTTATTATTTTTAAAATTTAAATACATACTTTGACCATTATTGAGATATTTTTCGGCACATTTTCTTCTTACATATTAAAACAATTTATGTTCATTTATGTCATGAAATGCGATAGGGAGTAATACTGTGCTGGAAATAGGGTATGCCCTTTTCAAAGGAATATGCTTCACAAACCATTGAATTTGTTAAGTAGGTGAATGGTATACCACAGTTTTCATATTTCAGTTGTTCAATTTTTATGCCCCCCCCCCATTGGTCTGTCTGTCGACCAAACAGTTTCCATTCAATAACTCATGAATGCTTTGCTGTAGGATCATCAAACTTTACATGTAGGTTTGCCAGCAACATCAGATGAGCCCTATGGTTTTTAAATCAGTAGGTCAATGGTCAAGGTCACTGTAACCTTTACTATTTCTGATACTTTGGTTGCCATGGGAGCATACATGTTTAACAACAATCTCTTGTCTTTATAGGTTCGGCCGCAGACATATGTAAGGCTGCAATGTTACAAGTTCAGAAAACTTTGGCTGAAAGCAAAGATCTTGATGCAAGGTAGTTTTAGGCTAGGTTGTACATTTAACATTGGATCTATGTATACATGCCTAGCTTCACGGAACCCTTTATTGAATGGAGAGACAGGAAATTCAATTAAATGCCAGAGATTTCCTTGCTTTTGGCTAAAATCATTAAATTTTATATTTTATATAGCTCTTTCTGAACAAATTCCTTGGTTCTTTTATGTGCCTGGTGAACGGCACCAACACATGTGAGACTACCTCTGGGTTGCCAACCAGTTCATCTCTAGTTGGGTGGGAAACACTAAAAAGTGTTTCAGAACTGAAGTGCCCCAGGTGAGGATCGAACCTGGAACCTCAGTAGGCATGCAGGTTATCAGCTCGACCACCATACAGGGTCCATACCACCCTAACGTGTGACTTGATTTAATCGGTACCTGTCCTAACATTAAACTGCTGTTTGTATCCGAAAGCAGAAACATAAAGGAAGTTTCATGGGAATATATTGGACTCTTTCATCTCATCGAGTACAACAGCTGAAATGTAACAATCATATTCCTAATTTGCATAATGAATTTGAAAGAATATATTCTTATTACTGTAAAATCATTAGAGTTCGATGGGACAAAATGTTGTGGTTTTGGTAAAAAAGAGCATTTCGTTGAGTTCTCATTTTAGGTAATAATTACAAGGGTCAAAACTCTTGTTTATTAAGATTTTATTTTGCAGTTGAAAGTGAACCACAAAATCCATGAAATTTAATTCCCCACGAAAAGATTATTATTTTACAGTAATCGTTGTTTTATCTTCAGTTTGATTGTACAGATTCATGATGAACTGCTGCTTGAAGTGGCTGATGCAGATTTAAATCAAGTGACAGGTATACATTTACATGCTAAACAGGAACTTTTTATTCTTCTATCCTTGCATTGAGAGGTAACCATTTGTCATGCTAAAAAAAAAGCCTTTGGTGAGAGGGAATATTACTATGCACATGTCCGTTGGTCCAAGTGTCTGTTGGTAGATCTAAAAGCTTTCTATTGATTACTCAACAACACTTGGCCTTGCCCCAATCTCCTGAAACATTGCAAGTAGAAATCTCAATTCAAATTGAGATTTGTTTAAAGTCACAAGTGTCAATTTGAGATTAATATGTAGTTCCAGCTCTAACTTTGAGTCCAGCCTTGCATGAAAATTAACATTGAGATGCTTGCCAATATTTGAGATGAGATGAGCTGCGTCAGGAGTTTGGGACAAGGATCTTCAAACTACAACTATTACAGGGGTGTCAATGGAGCCAAATTTAAAATCAGGAACATCATTTTGCATTCAAGCATTTTTGACGAAATAACTATCTGCTACGGTAGTGTCTTACATATTTTCAAACATCCCTTGTTCTTTTTGTAATAACAGGAGATGTTTGTTAAACATGTATGCCCCATAGCAGCCCAATAGTGGCCTTGACCTTTGACCAACTGACTTAAAAATCAATAGTGGTCATCTACTGTTTCTGACCAATTTCTATCTAAAGTTTGAAGATCTGGGCAAAGCATTCTTGAGTTATTGAACGCAAACCATCTGGCATACCGACTGACCTACTAACTGGTAGACATAAAGACAGACATGAGCAAAACAATATCATTAAAGATTGGGGACATAATTATGTTGTTCTAGACTGTTCTGGGGTACATGGCTTTGCACTTGTTGGTTAGTCGTTCAGCAGACCAAACCATGTCTGATAGATACCGTAAATACAGAATGCTGGAGCCTACAGTCCTCAAGCCTGGTTGGTACTTTGGTTATGAACTGCAAGTGTTAGTATTCAGGTGCCAATGTCATCCAGTTACAGTCCCAGTGACCTTGAACATATTTGCCGATAACATTGTAGTATCCATAATCTTAATTAGTGGAATCCCATATTTTAGTTATTAATAAACTGCCATGTTGGGATTGTTTCAGCTTTAGTGAAGAGTGTTATGGAAAATCGTGAGAAGTTGTGTGGTAGTGTTGTACAACTGAAAGTTCCAATCCCAGTATCCATCAGTGTGGGTAAGACGTGGGGACATATGGAAACATTGAATGGTATCCATCAGTGTGGGTAAGACATGGGGACATATGGAAACATGGAATGGTATCCATCAGTGTGGGTAAAACGTGGGGACATATGGAAACATGGAATGGTATCCATCAGTGTGGGTAAGACGTGGGGACATATGGAAACATGGAATGGTATCCATCAGTGTGGGTAAGACGTGGGGACATATGGAAACATGGAATGGTATCCATCAGTGTGGGTAAGACGTGGGGACATATGGAAACATGGAATGGTATCCATCAGTGTGGGTAAGACATGGGGACATATGGAAACATGGAATGGTATCCATCAGTGTGGGTAAGACATGGGGACATATGGAAACATGGAATGGTATCCATCAGTGTGGGTAAAACGTGGGGACATATGGAAACATGGAATGGTATCCATCAGTGTGGGTAAGACGTGGGGACATATGGAAACATGGAATGGTATCCATCAGTGTGGGTAAGACGTGGGGACATATGGAAACATGGAATGGTATCCATCAGTGTGGGTAAGACGTGGGGACATATGGAAACATGGAATGGTATCCATCAGTGTGGGTAAGACGTGGGGACATATGGAAACATGGAATGGTATCCATCAGTGTGGGTAAGACATGGGGACACATGGAAACATGGAATGGTATCCATCAGTGTGGGTAAGACGTGGGGACATATGGAATCATGGAACTGAGAGTAATGTATTTAGGACCATATGGAACCATGGTCTTGAGGTTGATTTGGATGTGGGTACATCATAATAAAACATGGAATTGAGATTGACATCACATGCTTAGTGATGGTGCTAATGGAACCATGGTCTCGAGAGTGACATAATTGGTGGGAGCATACAGCACATTGAATCCAGAGTGATGTTGGACGTAAGGACATATGGAACCATGGAAGTGAGAGTAATGTTCTTGGGTAAACATAATTGAATTATGGCTACCAAGGGGATGATGTAGGGAAAACATTGGGGGTTATTATTGTATCTTCAGAATGGTGTATTACTGCATAGATATATTGTTCTGCTATTGCAATAATCGGTGATAGACTTACTCCAAATTACTGTGATAGACATATTTTCATTACTTGTTTGTCATGTGAAGTTTATCTTTTACTGTGATATTTTTGCATTGTTCAATAGTTTTACAACAGTTCCTAATATGTTTGTGATCCTTCTTGTTGATTTCTACGAGTTGATTTTCTTCTTGGCAAAAAGTACCCATTATTTAGCTTATATTTTTATTATTGATGAAAGGTCTTGTGTATTTATGAAATGTTATACAGTTTGTAGCTATTGGCACAGGATTTTGCTATTATATAATTAAGTATGTAGATAAATTTGCCCACACTCGCAACTCTGTGACATCACGCAATGGAGGCAACGATTCAAGAAATTGCAAGTAAATTCGCTTTAAAAAAGGTATCAGACAATAATAATAGTCACTGATCGAATGAGACAAGGCTGTATAACATATTGTTATCAACCCATTAACTGTCCAGGCCATGGAGTTTAGTTGTAATGTTGGAATAGGGAGGATATTTATGCAAGAATATTTTGGATTTACTTTCATGTTGACAAATATGTTGCAATCGTTAGATATAATATTACTTCTGTGTGAGTGTGGGCAAATTTATCTACATACTTATTTATATAATTGCAATGTCCTGTGCTATTTATTGCATAAATGCTAGCAGTCAAAGGGAGGTAATTTGTAATGCAATCTGTCAAAGGGAGGTAATTTGCAATGCAAGCTGTCAAAGGGAGGTAATTTGCCATGCAAGCAGTCAAAGGGAGGTAATTTGTAATGCAAGCTGTCAAAGGGAGGTAATTTGCCATGCAAGCTGTCAAAGGGAGGTAATTTGCCATGCAAGCTGTCAAAGGGAGGTAATTTGCCATGCAAGCTGTCAAAGGGAGGTAATTTGCCATGCAAGCTGTCAAAGGGAGGTAATTTGCCATGCTAGCAGTCAAAGGGAGGTAATTTGCAATGCAAGCTGTCAAAGGGAGGTAATTTGCACTGCACACAGTCAAAGGGAGGTAATTTGCCATGCAAGCAGTCAAAGGGAGGTAATTTGTAATGCAGGTAGTCAAAATGAGGTAATTTGTGATGAGGCATTCAAAGGGAGGTAATTTGTAATGGGGCATTCAAAGGGAGGTAATTTGTAATGAGGCATTCAAAGGGAGGTAATTTGTAATGGGGCATTCAAAGGTATTTGAAAAGTATCAGTTTGAATTGCATTAAGAAATTGTTGCTTTTAGGATACTTTGGCGTTTGCATCCACTAATTTGTCTGTACTAATGAATACAGAAAATATATGATGCTATTTTGACATAAAGAAATTACTATATGAAGCAAGGTTCTGAAAAGGCTCTAAAATAAGAAAAAATACATATCATATCAATTGATTCTATTTTAAGCAATATTAAAGCTTCAAGAGTTCCAAAGAGTTATGTCGAAATCACATACTTTGTTGCTATGGTGACCAATTTTGGAAACTTACTCTTATTGACAAAAACAATGAGTAAGTTGTTTAAAATAGTAATTGTCCACATCTGAAAGCATATATTTTCTATTTTGATGCATATTTTGAAAACTAAAACTTAATTCTAAAATTTGATCAGTTAATGTGAAGAATTGACCAAATGATGTAATTATGAAATACTTGTTACACAGTCACGTCAAATAACATTTGAATGACGTTGGCATCTTTAGACGACAAAAAAACCTCTGAATATGGACTATACAAAAATACCGTAACTTCCTTTACCGTACCGTGACGTACGATATTAACACTACTTCTTTTTTTTCAATTTGCTTTGTTCGACACTGACATTTTTCTTGAAAACTCTCAAAATTATTATTCTTGTCAAAATAGCAGGTTTTCCTGGAGAACAGCTCATGTGTATGTGTCCAGTACGTAGTGTTATGAGTCATCTGAGGATGAAGTTGTTAACACATATTTTTGTGAATTATTGACCAATAAATGTCACATATACAAAGCGATGACAGTTTTAACTTATTTTAACCCATTACACAAGATTGAATATAATTAGTTTGTTTTGTAGCTTGTGCATTGTATTATTTCTATAGTGACAAATGAGTCAGTCTGTGATTCTTTTTCTCATCACATAATCCTAAAGTATGAAAATTATGGCATTCAACCAGGTAGCAGTGTGCCATATAAACTTTGCATTATTGTCAAATTATTTAATTTCTATGGGATAAATTTTGTGGTTTTGGTAAAAAAGAGACCACTTTGATGTGACATAATTTCGTTGATTTTGCATTTCAGATAATAGGGTCATATTTAATATAAGATAGGATTAAATTTCGTGGTTGAGATGAACCAGGAAATCCACAAAATTTAATCTCACATGAAAATGAATGATTTTGCAGTATTAGATCACCTGGTTATGAGACTTACCTGCCATTTGATGTGACAGACAACTTCTTATATTGGAGTGAAACTTATAGCAGAGGGACTTTGTTCTACACCTGGATGTTTATTATTGTCTACCGTATGTGCTTATATGTCTATCAAGATGTCAATCATATTGCTCCTTATAGGGGTTCTACTGACATAATGCCCAGTCCTGAAAACGAGTAGGAAGTCTGTTTCAATGGTCACTTCCATACCAAATCTAAGTCCAAGCATTGTTTTATTGCTAAAATTCAGCTGATGAAACTTCAAATGGCCATAACTTCTAATCAATTACATCAATTCTTTGAAAATATTCACCAAATTCATCCTTTCTAGTGCATCAAATCCAGATTATTCTGGAATAGTATAACCCCTGTTATTATGTCACTGACCTGATGCTTCACACTGGTTAAAGAGTAATAATAGATAGTTTAGTTTTAGCTGATTTATTTAAGGTCACTTGTGAAACAATTTTTTTCTAACTTATATTAATATCACTCTCAACACCTCATTCCTGATGTTATCCATAAAAGGTATGAGAGAAGAGAAGACAGTTTCCCTTATATGCTGAGTTTCTAGCAAGGAAATTTCTGGTACCAATGTAACCATTTTTAGGCTGGCGATTTCCTCATTAATCAGTTTTGCAAGATAAGAACATTCAACTTTCCTTGTTTCATTTATTCTGTTCGATTGTAATATATTAGTTTCTACTTGAAATGGAAGGAAATTGTATGAAATTAAAAGAAAAGGTGTTTAAAGGCGTTGATAATTATTACTACGCGTTACGAACGCGATATAGCGTGGCGCATCAATGATTTTATTATGATAAATTATTTAAGTCAACATTCTCCAAAGAGATCGTGGTCGAGTGGTTGAGCAACTCGCTTAGTAATTTACTGATGCTAAGGTCCAGCGATCGAATCACGGCGGCTCCAAATTTTTTATATTTTTAAATTTTTATTTTTTTATTTTTTGTTAAGTCCAGCACTTACCTCTCTTTAGACTTAGAAAACCACTTGATGTTATATTACTTGAAAAGCTATTGTTCCTAAGCAGTTTGCCAGCCTGTCAGTACTTTCAGTACTTTGATTAATTTCACTGATTCATTTGCTACTTATCAATTTTCTCCACACCTTGGATTGAGAATACACAAGAAGTATTGCACAACAATATGTAAAATCATATTTCAACTTTATACATAAGTAAAGTGTCACGCATATCGAAAGGGCCAGCCAATTTGACTTATGAGACACTTATCTTTCATGCGTACAGTACCTCCCGAATCCCTTCTCATATTGCTTGGTGCCTGGCAGAAATGGGCCTATGATAACCATTCTTAAACTACCTGGCAGCTCACCAACCGGACAAAACAGTTCTAACCTAGCTTTCACAGGGATTCCAACCTTCCGCCTCAAAGACAGACACCATAACCAATCGGCCACAGTCGCTGTGTACATTTCTGTGGCATACACCTATTTAGGAAGCGTAACCTGTCTCTGACACATCTAATTACAAGGTTACCATCAAGAGGATTGTGAATGTAAGTTACATTTGCTGTATGTGAATGACTTTTGAAATGAAAACTCTTCTTCTGTGTTAAAAATTGAAGACATTGAAAAGCATTAAATATACACTTTACGAGTACATATCATTACTGGTATATACTCGTATATACATTTGTTATTGAAAGTATTTTTAGTAATTGAAAGTATTTATATATTTCACCTTATAAAGCAAGAAAGTAAGCCTCTAAAGTGCTGTTAAAATTAATTCAGTGACAGTTTAGTCCGAGTCTAAAATATCAGTTATGCCGTTTTGAACAGGTGTGTTTGTAATGTTTTTTTAAGACTGGTAGAGTCTATGTGTCCTGTCTTCCACCAGGTGGTCGCAATTTGTCAAATCTGCTTTCCCTATAGTTCTTAGTTATCGTTTGTGGAATGTTTAATAACAAGAGATGTTTGTAAAACATGTATGCCCCCATGGCAGCCTACTTGTTGGAAAATGGTAATTACTGACCTCAAAATCAATAGCACCATCTTCTACTGCTGACCAACTCCATGTAAAGTTTGGTGATTCTGGAGCAATGTGTTCTTGAGTTATTGCATGGAAACCATTTTGGTCTGCAGACATGTGCAAAGCAATAAAACCCCTCATCAAAGATGGGGGCATAATAAACATAAGAATGTCAAATGACGTCATTTGCATATTTTTTGTACTCTTGGCATTACAACTGTGCATTCAAAGTGTATGTCACAATAGAATATACATGATTATGATAAATCAGTGCTAGCCTAGAAACAGCCTAGTTTGTTTGCTATCTTGTTGTAAGTAATTTTGTGTTATGTCAGCTGCAGACATGTGATATCTTGTGTAAGCATGAATGCGGGACTCAACATTTGATGTCGAAAACTTGAAAAAACTGTTTTGTTTTGAGTAACTCATCTTTTCTAGGAGTATCATAAAATCTTGTAGGGATAATTTCAATAATGTGGACAATCACCTAAAATGGTGGTGAGTTAGGCCCAAGTGTGGAGAAAAATGATAAAGTTGTATTTCATTGATATATATTTATTTATAGTATACTCTCAAATAACATTTTAGTTTATATACATATATACAAGACACCCAACTAGTTGTATGTATTTAAAATACAAGTATAGCACTATAAAAACAGACAAAACATAAAAAAACACTCGACTCGACACGCGAAAGCCTCAACACGACACGCGACAGCCGAGTGTGAACTATCTCACATCCAAAGTTGGTCACTGTTACATATAGAACATTTACAACAAACAATGTCACGTTAACATTACAATACGAACACAAGGGGCAGACGATGAAAGTACGAAAACAAACAAAAATAGAAGATAGCAAGTAGGAATGTAGTAGAGCAAAGATACACATATAGAAGGGGTGGTCAACAAGGCACTGACTAGCTGCGACATACAAGTATACATATAACAGTATCCCAAGTCTGAATGTGAGTTAGTTCAAAGTTTATAGGGTTTAACCCTCACATCCTCACACTCTTTCAGTAACAAAAATATCTTTTCAACATTTCAAACAAATATCGAATTTCCAACATTTCAAACAAATATTGAACTCTTTAACAAACACACAACTCAATAACAGCACAATTGTCTCTTTAACTAACACAATAAACACTATTAGTAGGGAAATGTTACACTTTGTGAAAATAGCACATTTCAAGTTGTTAGTATATTCTCGGCCGTAAACCATGCAGGAGTACTTTGAGAAGTTCCAATCATCGTACCATCGTACTTCATAGTTTGTACAATACTGGTATAAACACCCGCGTTATAAGTTAATACTACTTGTAAGTATTGCTTAATGTAATTTGAACACATCATTGTGGTCGTATAGAACCCTGTAAGTACCACGATTACACGTCGTATAGTCTATAAACACTTCACAGCACACTCTCAGTGTAGGATATATTCGGTGACTGAACAACCAACATCGGCATACGTGAACGAGGAGTCATGATAGCTTTCTTTGTAAGTTCTGGCATTTTCTTCACAGACTGTGTGATTGGGGATACCATGGCGACTGGACGCTGAGTGGACGGTGTGGCAGGGAATAATGTCTTCTTAGGGGTGGCAGGTCTATGGGTGAGGTTGGATATCTTAGCATTTTTCACTTGAGTGTCAATATTCTCATCACTAAGTCGTTTCCTGGGTCGTACGTTACATGGGGAGGTTCCTAGATCCACTACATGTACAACAGGGCTATGATGTCTCTGAAAGAACAAAAATAAAATCATGAATACTGGTGCATAAAAAATATTTATAAACAAGTAACATGTACAGCCATATATTTCACACGTTATCAGTTTATGCTCAGGACATGTTTCAGCAGAAAGCTGACTGGCAAATAAAAGCTATGCTCGGCAGCGAGGTTACAAAGGAAATTACCAGAAATGATGCTAAATGTGAAGATTTTTGTTACTAGTTGTTCATTTGAATCATATAAGAGGCTAAAATGAAGTTATTTAAGATGACAAGAATCAATTGGAACCTAAGGACAAAATGGGTCATATCAGTTATTTTATTTAATTGCCAATTACTGGCTTTTTACCAATTCAGGAAGGAAACGAATAAGCAAATGATGAAATATCGAAGAAATCAACTTACCAGGGTTGGTGTATATTTGTTGTCGGGTGTTTTCAGGTAGGTAATGTTAGCAACAGTATCGTCAATCATGATAGGTTTCGTAATACTCCATGTTACTCCATCACCATCTTTCTCACATACATCACGGGATTTACTCTTAGCAAGGATCGGGAAATGTTTCTGTAAAATGAAGATAAATATACATTAGATATTGATGGTACAAACATTGTATAATTTCCTGTTGTACTAGTGTTTTAGTAACATAGTTAGAGGTAATCCAGACTGGCACAAGCATTCAAATCGATCAATTATCAAAAATAATTTCCCAAAATCACAGCACCAATCACACTGTCGCAGTCAGAAGATAAGTTGTACATCGTGTATTCCAATGCAAGTTGAGATGTCGACTATTACAGTTTACTGGAGCATTAAATCTTTGAAACATCAAAGAAGCAGAGAATGTACACAATCTTTTTTTTAATCAAATCAGACCAATAATTGATTGCAAACATCATTTTATGCACATTTCTATACAGACTGAATGAATGAAATCAGTCACCCATGTTTTTCATATAAATACAGACACCGATTCATCAGAGCAGGTATCCTGATCTATATCCTAACTAGACTAGCTTGCTCTTCCACAAGGAACCAACAACCTCTCCACATGTGGAACAAAATTGTATAATTGTATAAATCAGAATACAAGACTTGAACGTACCTTCAAAGATTCACCGAACGTTCTGCTACGTGAGTGTTTTCCTTTCTTGGCACTGTTGGTTGTAGAACTAGGACCTTGGTTAAACTGTTTCAGAAGTTTCTTCTTTTTTGCTGATTCTGGCATAGCTTGGACGTGGGCGTAGAGTTGAGCAATAGCGACCTGGGTATGTTGAGCAGAATCAAACTCTTCTGTAGACTTCCTGTCAGTAAATGTGAGGACAGTGTTGACAGTACTAGAACTACCATACTGAAATAATAACAACATTACAATGATTATATTGTATAAAAATATTCTAATAAACTGAAAAAGTTGCATAATATGTAACTGAGGTATTGGCTTAATATTAAGAATTCTAGTAGAGTAATCAAATTAACATGCATGCAATGTCCAAGGTAGTTGCATGTTTCTAAGTAGTTGAGAGTTAAATCAGAATAAGATTAAAAATATTTAAGTAGAGTTTGAAAATGCTTACGAGAAGAAGCAAAAGACAATATCCAGTTCAGTACATCAGGAATACATGTTAAAGAATTGCTTTGATTCCATTTGTATGTGCTAAGCGTTTCATGATTTTTGTTCATACTGTATTAACATTGCTATTAACTTTGGGTTTGCCTAACTGTGTTGCCTCTTATTAAATAAAGTTGCTGTTATTATTTTTATACACACCTTAGCTTTCTGTATATTAGCACGATCTTCAGCCGTCTCTTTGTCCTTGGTGTAAGTGTCGACGTTGGGATGTTCCATCTCCCTCCAGAAGTTAGCCACATCATCACCGAGCTCACGAGGTACAGCAAACATTGTTGGAGCATTCTCAATCATAGCACTAATAGCTTTACTCAACACTGGTGACATAGACTGCATCTCTTCAGGAGAAAGCTGTAATATCAAATAAACAAAAATATGAATAAATAATTCTGTGTATGTTAAAATAATTATAGTAGTAAAATAAATTCAATTATATAGTTGGGGCACCAGCTTTTATTATGTGGAACAGTTTCAGTCTGTGTAGTTTGACTTAATAAGTCAAAAGTAGGTCTGCTTTAAATTGTGTTCTAGAAAAAACACCAAGCAATTAAAGACATCGAACAAGTCAATACAACACCAGGGTTTCATTTTAATGTAAAATATCAGATCATATTATCATAATTGTTTTGCAAAGTATATAAGTCCTCGAGATTGTAACATATAAACAATAATTTTAAAAGACATTTACCTTTCTAGGACATAAAAGACTAGGAGCAAACACAACACCGAGTGAACTGGCAGACATCTTGTTCTCAGCAACGTTGGCCACCTTGTGTAGTAAATCTAACAAACATTCTAGTAGGATAGCGTTCTCTCTAGGTAACAATAGGGTCAGTAACTGTAAGGCTTTCAGTTGTTTCTCACCGGCACGATTTCTCTCCTTGTCGGACAAACAGTTTCTTCCCATATCTGAAAGTGAAAGTAGCAAATGTAAAACATATGGCATGAAAACACAGTGACACAATGACAATGAACTCACTACAAAATTTAAAAATTTGTTCAATTTCCTAGCTCTTGTAATTCCCTGGTAATTAGCGATCATTCTCAAGCCTGAAAATCCTGGTTTCAAAGCATAGACTTTTAGAAACTGTTCCTGACAAGGTGCTTAGAAAATTTATCTCATGCCAGCAGGTTGTGTGTTCGATCAAAGACTGGGAGGTGGCTCAAAAGTACTTTGATATCATATAATGTATCATATAAGGACTGTTACAAATTTAGGTCGAATATCAGGATACTATTTGCAGGAGTTTTTTGCAATAGCTGAGTGGTCTAATGCTTCTGAACTTTGTATTTCTAGCTGTTGTACAGTACTGGTTTGTATTGCAATATACTTATTTGTAGAATAGAGAAGTTTGAAGTAGAATGTTCACTTACCAACTATCTGTAGATGAGCATCGTAATGTTTACGTGTAAGTAATGGTTCTGGTAAATCACTGATGAGCTGTTTGAGGACGGTAGCGATATCGTGAGGGGAGAAAGTAGAATCATTCAAGTTCAACTCAGAGCCCTGGTGTATCCATTCCTTCAACAAACGTTGACGTGTAACATTACCAGTCTTCCTGAACAAACCCTCCGTCTTCAAATCTGAGGAAGAAATAAGAGAAACATGAAACACAAGTTTTCAAGAAAAGAAAAGGTATGCTTATCTGGAGCTGTTGCTATTTCTGAGTGGTCTGAAGGTTTGAATCCTACTGTAGGTGCCAGCTATTTCATTCATAGATACTAGGTCCAAATACAAAATATACAGTTGCCATGAATCACACTATAATAATTCACATTAATTTATGACAAACCCAATCAAAATGAATTTAATCAAAATCAGAGTTTGGACTAAAAACAATTGTGAAATTTGGACCAAATATTTTGTGAAAACCAGTACAGTTATGCTGCACATTGTCAGAGCAAAAGTGAGTATTTTATTCCTATGTGAGCGGACTGACGGACAAGGTGAGGTGAGCAGAAAGATGGAAGGAATATGTTATTCAGATGTGCTGAGAGACTGGGATACTGAGACAGACAAGTTAATATACTTACTGTCAGGTTTCTGGAGAAAGTTGATCAATTTATACATAGCAGACACAACATCCTTAAACATGGGGGTCTGTGAACTAACATCACTAGAACGATCTGCAATAGAACAAATACAATCATGGTTACTCTATGGGGACACATCATAATGTAGTAATGGATAGATACTGAAATCTGGACCAAAACTAAACTACAATTTAAACTCAACTGTAAGGTCTGTTATCATCAAAAAGACACTAACATTGCTATTTTATGTCCCTTTTGTTTAGATTTAAGGGCCACCGAGACAACATCTGTGCTATTTTAAACTTCATTTTATTGATCTGTTCTGATAAATATTATTCAAGTGTTGAGGTCCCTTCAAAAGTAATTGCCCTGATTTTAGTACTCATAAAATCAATATGATAAGATTTCAAGATTCCGTCAGAGAACTCTTCACATTAGGGCAGAATTAGATTAACCTTGAGCTGATCATATTACCTATCCCAGGACAGTTTATCATCCTCCTAGAGTGAAGAGGCCCTAGACAATCAACTATTGCGCAACCCAATATATATTGTTATCAGTTTGATAATAGCAAGGTGCTAACAGCCCCTTTAACAATGACTCGATGTTACCCTCCTGGATTATATTGTCATACATAGAATCAATCGAAATACTGATCCCCGAGCCCATCACTATGATAAACTATGATTCCCGGTCCCCTAAACTAGGATAAACTCGATAAACTGGTCAGTTTCATTTCATTATATAACTTTCTCAACAAAAGACTGTTTAACAGGATTACTGCCTTATACAATAGTGGAGATAACATTATCATGTTATTATCCTGCTATCAACCAGATATATTGGCTTGACTATTGTTGAGTGCCAGTCTGAGTCAATTAATAAGATCCTTCAGTAAATACTGCAAGCTTTTATACAAACACACTTTTCCACTCTTTATACATAACACCTTGAAGCAATGTTAGCTGTGTGTAATACATCCCACCATACATTATTAGCAATGAACACATCATACTAACGTGATAATGAAAGGCGTTCAAACCAATTTGACGCAACTATATATTATATACATGGATGAAAGTTAAAAAATCAAAATACTGAAATTGAAGTTTTTCTTAAAATACTGAAATTAGTATTAATTGTGAAGACTTTCATCCATGTTTATTACATTTATAACATTTTTTGAAAAGTTGCTTATAAAGTTTCTTACCCTTTTTCTTAGCTGAGAATGGCGTAGATGAATTCTTCTTCTTATTAAGACAAGTGTCAGACTTTGGGGCGTCGACGAACAACTCTTCTAGCTTACTACCATCAAGTTCTAGGAGAAAGGACAAATGCATCTTGCAGAATGTGGTCAACTTCTCCGGCATACAGTTACGTAGACGGTTAATATTCTTCTCCGCTTCCGTCTGACTGCGACGAACATCTGGTCCAGACATGTCATTGGCTGAAATACATAAAACACAACACATAAATATAACATTCATATGAATATTAGTCATGAAAACCTTTCTTACTTTTTTTATAAAATTGAGCTCATACTTTTGTAGCAATGGATAAGGAATGAAGTGTTGTGAGTGAATAAGTTGTTCAAATGTTAAAAAAGGACCTAATATAAATGAGTATAACTTATTAAACTAAAAAATTTAATCACATATGACACACAATGATGTGTTCCTAAAAAAATTTTCAAATCAATTTTTTTGTTTTGATTATTATATCATCTTGTTTCATTTTTATAGAAAATGATTATATAAAACATGTAAAACTTTAAAATTATGTAACTATTCAACTATCTCACCGTTGCCATGAAATTTGAATCTATAGACTGATAGTATGGTTAATTCCATCATGATTCACAAACACCATATAACACAAATAAATTAAATGTACATTCAAGTAACTCCACAATAGAACACAAATAATTCAAAGTACAGACAAGTAACTCCTATACTAAAATGTTAATAAATGATATAAATTATAAATCTAGAGACAGACATGTGACTGCAAGTTTATCACAGTAAATAAATCGAATGAAGCATCAGGCAAAGTAAAAGCTGACCAAACTGAGAATACTATTGAACAGTGGTGATAGCACTAAGACCCCATCATAAGACCCCCTATCGGGCCAACATAGGTCATTAATTATATCCCTGCTTTGATGGTATTGTATAGTAATGATTAGACATGATGTGTTAGTCAGTAAGCACAGCAGGGTTTCTCAGTTAGATCAGACCATGAGACATGTCCAAACCCAATAAAGTACCAAGTTTGACAGGAAAATATATAAAGAAACAAACCCCATACTGTGATGTTAATGAACATATGTTTGTAACAAGAGTTTGATAACTAACTTGTGGATTAAATAAATGAAGTTCGCCCCTTTGTTAATCATTATATAATAAACATGAATAAACCATCACACACTTAATACATTAAGACCCATATGTGAACACATATTTTAAGCCATACTATTGTAATAAAGATAATCTCTCAAAGAAGCATGCAGAATCCTTCCAGTTCTCAATTCAAACAAAAATAATATATTTGCTATCTTTAGCCCATGCGTTTTTTTTTAGATCTTTGTTCCAAACCATATAATTTTGAAATAAAATAAATAACTTCAAAGAACCAAACAATACATAACTTGAATTTGAATTAATTAATAAAACTTACTTAATGACAACTTTTTCAAGTTATGACTCAACACACAATGTCTTCTATTTGAATATTTCTCCTTCATTTTGTCATAAGTATTAACTTCACTTGTATTAACTGATTTCCTTGGTGTACAAACCATTTTGATTTCTTTAACACAATATACAGTTTATATATATTTGTTACTAGAGATTTAAGCACAAGATGTCACAGTAATTACTCCTTTGTTTGTCACTAGCTGAGTTAACTAAAAACTTATGAAAAGTGTCAAAGTTTCTTAAGACAGTATTCAGCAAAGTTTTGAGTAAATGTAATTAAAAACTTGTAAAATTTAAGGCAATATATTAATAATTTACTAATATAATGATTTCACTGAGAATGTTTCTAGCTTCTTCAAACTGAAGTACTGACCAAAGTTAGATGAGCATTTTATATAGTATGTTGGAAGTGTGGACTGTATCCTGTGATTTGTTGCCAATTAAACATTTGACACACTTTTCTTAAGTGCCAATTACAAGAAAACAAAAGAAACATTTAAATTTTAAATTGGAAGACAATAGTGTCAATTAAGTTTTTAATGTTGAGAAATTTACACCCATTTATTCATTCTACAATATTCTTTAGACTGTCTGTCTGGAACAATTTGCAGACACAAGCCTGTCCCCTATCTGTCTAGGATCTAGGGGTCCCTAATAGCAATTAAGGAAAGGTGTAAAGTTGTAAGGATATTGGCTAGACTTAATTACCCTATCATTACATATGGTTTTATTGACTATATTAATTTATGATCACTTTATATTTATTTATTATTTTATAGACCAGATTATGGTGCTATAATTAATAGACTGATGATCTATTTAACTGAAATATTTTGCATCCTAGCCAACTTAATTCGAAATATTTTATAAATTATGAGTATTTTATATCATAGTTATGTTTAGTATATTATTCATTCCTGGGTATTTATTATTTCATGTATGTTACATTAATTTTAATTGACAATATCATTAATGTTCTATAACTTCAGTAGATTAGAATATTTATTTTGATTTATTAACTTAATTTAAAAACATAATTGACAAAATTTGAGTACCATTGATAAATAATTTACTGATATTTTATCTTAACTTCATATTAAATAAATAAATACAACATTATCATAAGTTACATTTTATTGCAAAAAATGGGAATCAGACTAAAACAGGAGGGGAGATAATGAAATGACTTGATTTATGTGAATTTATTTATATTTGATTTAGTATCATTTTTTTTTAGTTTTAAATGCTCAGATGGGACAGTACAAATATTGAACGCATATGACCTCAAATAAATTCTATGCACGGGTGAAGAAAATGCCTACCATAAATATAATTTTCAAATGAAGTTTAACATTAAAATTTTGATTATTTTTTATATTAGTGACCAGAGTAGTTAAGTGTGTGATAAATTGGTAAAAACTGGTGAAAAGTAACAAGCTGATCAATTAAACAATTGACAATGGATTGACTGTATTATTCTACAATTCAATAACTGACAGGAAAATCAAGGTGTGATCAATTATAATAGATACCTGTAGTACAATATTGCAATCACCCCCACCCCTTGTGGCGTGTGCATTAAATAGCCTAGGGGTAAATTTTCATATTTAATTATTTAACATAAATATCCATCCTGTCATTTTTAAATCAAAACTGAAAACATTACACAATTGTTCAGAATTCATCTTTGATTTTTTTTCTTTTTTTTTTGCAACATGAACCGATCGTCATGTAATTTTTAAATCATATCTCGGTACAATAGTCATCCTTCAATTTTGAGATGACTCTCAATTCAGCATAATAAACTCATTTTTAGAAGATTTTTTTCTTCAGAAAAGTTTAAAGTAGAAGGCTGACAATGAACTATTTAATGATATAACGAGGAACAGCTTGTAGGGATTTTCGGTAACATTTCAAGTTTTATTCTTCTTAATAAAATAAATTTCTAAAGATTAGCAAATAATTTAATTCCAACTTTGTCACGTTGGCAACAATTTGTAAAATTTCATCTGTTAATGATTAACATTTTTAGGACATAAAACAGGAAATGTAAACCCCCTGATTCAATGAAAATGCTACAATAAGGGTCCATATTTGCAAATCAGACCAAATCATCCCTTAAAGGGCCATGACATCCTCCGATTTGTTCATACACAGTAGCGAGAAAATTTATAAACCTTTCAAAGAAGTATTTAAATTCTCATGACAACTTTGAAAATAAAATGTTTGAATACAGCCATAAAGTGACCATTGGACAATTAAAGCTCACACCTGCTGGACACTGGCCTAATAGAGAGGGCTCTGAGAAAAAACCCTAAAAACATCAGCCCTTCAGCTGAGAGGGGCTGATATCATCTTTATGGTCAAGAAATTACCCTAAGTCACCATTCACAGACAAAACAATAGGGGACAGGAAGAAGGGGCTGTGAGGAAAAAGGGCCCATTATTTTACAGATTTGAATGCGTTTTTCATATCTTTTCAATCTTAACTGTCACAAAGATTGTGATAATTGTTAAACAACATCAAGATGATCAGTAGATGAGATTGACAAACTATCCCTTCAATTAATGACAAAAAGTTTCAATCTGTGTTAAAAGGGACTTGGTATTTATCTCCATGGTGGATCTAAATGGTTCGTCATGCCTGGCTTTTACAGTGGAAGTGATTTGACTTGACAGGTGACTTTGACCAATGAATCAGTAAATGTAAGAACTGCTGCAACATTGTTTGTTACAGTTAATGTCTCCAGGACAAATATAGATCATAAATCAGATATCATGTTGAAAATTATACAACATGAAACTATCATCTCATCCTGGGCACTAATTTAAAATTTACTAGTTTGCTAAATGTACATAACGAAAATGCTAAAAACTAAATATGAACAGAAAGACAGATTATGTTACAGCAACAGAATGCTCAAACAGGCCCAACATATAAAATCAAGCTTCTGACTGACCCTGATCAGATTCAAAATTAATGCCCCATCAAATACAACAACCATGATTCACAAATCAACCCCAAAGTATCTACAATTGAACCCCGATTCTCAAATCTACCAAAAAGTGTCTATAATTATACAACCATCTTTTTCAACATAAAAAACTGTTATTCACCACTTGACTTAGAATATTAAAACAAATAATTGACCAACAACACAAAAAACATACCTTTATAATACTAGAAATGTTTACATTCCAATAAAAACGTAATACTTAAAACACCTTGAAACAGTTGTAAGCACACACTTAAGGTGCCAGGAATTCCCTAAAGCCACAATAAAGGCTCAGTCACCTTTGGAGATAATACACTTACAGACAACAGTGCAAGGATGTAACCCAGGTACTATAAGCCAATGTCAAATCTATAATCTGTCAAAGCTATTGTTGTTACAATTGGAATCTATTACAACCCAGTTGGACAGCATGACACCAAGATCCCCTATTATCCCTTAATGCTGTTTCCATTTTCTGCTTACCTGTTAGGGGTCAGCAGGGATCTACACAGGGAATGATAATACCATAATAGACATTAGTGCCAAGAATTACACAGTTATCATTACAGAATTTAAATGCTCTTCATATACAATTGATTAGTCTGACAGTCATTCTTGGACCATCAGTGCCATGTACCTGAAACTAATACATTTAACTAAACTAATCAGGTAAGATATGACATCCTATTAGCTCAGGGTTATGAGAATTTTATCATCACAAGGGAAAGTTTTGAATATCAAATATAAAAAAAATCAATAAATCATAAAACATTGATAATTTAAAAAACCCATTAATTATTCTGAATTTGCCTTTAGCTAATACCCCGACCATCAAACACAAAAAGACTTCATTAACCAAAATCAGTCAATAAATACCCGCTAAACTTCCGCACATTTCATTAAATATTCATACAGAGATATCAATGAATGTGAGAAATCTGCCACATTCACAATGTTGCAGCTGCCTATAAAGCAAGTGCTCTAAAATTAACGAACAAGAGGAGGAAATACAGTGAGGAATGAAGACCAATTTAGTCACACAATGCTCGTCCACTTAACCCTCTCAGCATAGCCCAGAATCCATTACCATGATATAATTAAATCCTACGTTATGACAGGTCCGGTATCGATGGGTACCCATAGCCTCGACTGTGTTATTAGATTGAGTTAAATACGGTGACCCCTTCGAATAGTTTGTTTCAGGCAAATCGACTCTTGACCCGAGCACAAAGATTAAAACTTGAGTGGCTAACAGCTTAGGCTTGCTGAATCAGCTACTATATTTGGTATAATGCTGCTCTGATTTCATGTCGCTACATGGATGACTGGTCAAAGGATTATGCATGCAATTTTTAGCAGTTTTTAAACGAAAATATCAATCAAAAATAAACATCAAGGCTTCAAAATGTAGTTTTGTACAATCAAATTCAGTTTGCAGCAAAAGCCATATATTATAACGAACATTATGATCAAGCACCTATGAAAAGTTTTCAGCAGTTGCCACAACGACTGTTATGGAATGCAAAATAGGGGTCATTTTAGGGTTTAACCACCATCAAATTGGAATTCATCACGATCAAATCGCTCGACGAATTCCTATCGGTTCAGTATGTTTTATACGGTGACATATTTGGAGGTAATGATTAGTTCTTCACCTTTGTACATGACAGAAGGCAAGCTATAAATCGACACATAACCAACCGACCAACAAACAAAGTTAAATGATTCATTGATTCCGAAAATAATTCACCAAGTCGAACAACACGCTTGATCATTTGCATATTTACATTCGGTTGCAGTCAATTTGTGCAAAGCACAATATTATCATTTTTCAAGCTATCATTTGCTTGATAATACCTTGGTGGGCAAGCTAAAGATTTTTTAATAAGAAATTTTTACAGTGCCAGTAAAATGAATGCTTATGACAAAAATACAAATTTTATGTTCACACTACCAGCTGTTCACAATAAAAAACCCTTTCTTTGAGATGAAGCCATTACTAATGCTTTGCACCTTACAAGTCTAAAAAGAAGTTTCAATTAACCCCCATGATTAGACTGATTGTTTTCAATCAAATATTATAGCCGGTAAAATAACAAACTTGGAAAGACTCAGAGGAATTACCAATTACCGTAGGTTTCAATTAAACCAGGAAATAGCCATCTTCGAACATCAAACATATCATGTTGAGACCCACTTATAATGTTAATACAAGCTGTCCCAAGGGACAACCCAGAAAATGCAGGCCCACATACAGATCAAACAAACACCAATGTTTGTTTTCAATTTCCAGCAAAAAAATAATTTTAATTTAATAGTCACTCAAATTTTTCATGGTCACTCTTGACCCCTGACAAGTCGGACAAAAACAGTTCACTTTAGTAGTAACTCCCTCTCACATTCAGCCTGACATGGCCAGTATTTATACCCCATGAATCAATGATTCAAGCATCACAGGTAACCAGGATAGTGTGTCATGGTTTAGATACAGTCATTTAGGTAGCATCAGTTAAATCAGTTTTACAAAAGCCAAATGTCCAGACGTAAGGTAATACGATCTTATAAAACCTTCTATTAAGGGTCTAATCATCGGTTAAATCACAGTAAATTTTAATGTTTGTATAGACAAAACTACATTCCTCCAACATCTGAAACCCTTCATTACCTCCTATCTGATTACAGCAAGCTTCCAACCGACACAGATCACATTGAATGCTCAGGGTTAATATTTCTTTCTGATGAATAAAGTTTCAACGATTTCATGTTTTAATGTTTAACAGAGGAAAGGATGAACAAAAAAATATTGCCACAAAAAAAGTATTGTATCAATTTGTATGCAACCTAGCCAGCATACTTCCTTGCCAGCATAAGCCTTGCCTCAGTACAGCTGCCGCATCGTTCAAATATCAATGGCACCCACTTCTAAATAAACTAATATTTCCTTTTATACCCCTAATCTGAATTTGATTAAAACTTTTCAATACAAGTGAAAACATTCTGAATTTGTTTCTATGCAAAGCAATATAAGGGCAAATTGAACTAAATTATAGCCTGTACAGAAGTTATGTTACTAATGTATTTATTTAAACAGCTATACAAAAATGATGAATTTTCCTGTTTTGACATAATCAATGGAACTTAACAAAAAATAAAAATAAAGCGTTTTTTAACGTGAGAATGCTGTGTTTTGACATAATGCAAGTTTTGCAAATCATAAAAAAGTAAAAAAACCACAATTGATACTTTCAAATTGAATGTTAAATGTTTTGTAATATTTGCATCACAATGTCAGACAAATTGTTAACGTTACAAATATTATCGATTTCAGCCAAATGATCAGTTCCAAATTACTAGCAGACTTAGTAAGTTATATATGATATAGTATGTGATTACCACAAGTTGACTTCGCAATAAGGCATACACATTGAAATGTATAGTATCAAAATCAGTCATACAGTAATCAGAAGTTACATAATATGCTTTTATAATCGCAATAAGTTATACAAGTTAATTTTTTATAGTATCCCAATAAGTCATACAGTGATTTGATTTAAATGCTGTGATTACTAGTAGTACCAGTGGCAACTTGCTTCTGATTTTGCCAATTAACTAACAATTAATGCATGTCAACAAATTTGAATAATAAAATAATATAAAAATTATGATTAAAATACCGACCAGTAATCCAACTAACTGTGAGAGAATCGTCAGCACACCACACAACCATGTTTCCAAAGTTTTGTTTGATTGTCAAAAACTGGAAAAACTATCATCGCAAAATGTAAAGTCTTTTTTTAAATCTATGACAAATATTTTTTCCAATGTGTAATTAAAGTTCCAATGTCAAAGTGATAAGTTCTTGAAGTTTAAGTAATCACTTAGAAAGTTCAATAAATCACACTCTAAAGTCACTTTTATTCACACTTTTTGAACAATATTATTTCAAAGCAAATTGTCATTAAACTCCAAAATCTGTTCAATTGAACACCTGCTTTAATAATCACACAATAAACCACAAGTAATCACAGTGGAATAACTTCAAGTTTTTGATAATTTCAATTTTCTTAATCACTCTAGTTTACTGTGACTGTCTCCTTCAGATTTCAAATTCTAACTGAAGTGGAGTGTGTCAGTCCCCCTATATAAATAACATCGGTATAGCTAGGGGCTTCACGATTTTCCCAATATCACATTGTAAATAAAGCAGTGGATGGGAGAAGAGATAGTGGCCCCTAGGGGCTGTTTATACCTCAGGTAACAGTATATACTCCAGTCTCCATATAGAAGTTATCATAAGTTACCATCTAGTAAGTGTTTTATTGTAATCACTGATTGTTTTACTGACTAAATTGCCTCACTGAATTTATCTATAACTAGATAGCAGATTGTAGGGTTAAAAGTTCACAGGGTGAGGGGAGAGAGATCTTAAACTGGCCCCTTATCTGCTCCCTATCTGGGGAAGCCAATAGCTCAACACAATAGGCAATGATCAGGCTAAAGAATAAAACAAGCAGTGCATACAAAACAAATATGCCCAAGGTTTGTTGAATCTAATCTTATTTCTCAAGTGCACACAACAACAATGGGACAATTACACCAACATAAAACAGTCAAAGATTTTCAGTCACAGTTTTTTTACTGACTTTGTACGCATGAAATATCGTCTATGTAACTATGTTACCACATTAGAACCCATACTATTAAGTATAATGCCAAGGTTTGAAATGTTCAACAAAAAGGGATTAAATCACAATAGAAAGGGGTTACATAAAACAGAGAGCAAAAAGGGGTTAAATAAAACAGAGAGCAAAAAGGATCTATCTAAAAATACAGTACATTGAAATCTGTATGTATTTAAGAACATCCATAGACAGTCACAAAGTGGTCTTTATTGAGAGGCAGTTCCTCTTAACAAGTTATCATTGAAATGGCACTTTATAACTTAATGTATTGCTTCTTGGGCTTTTTTTAGGTAATGCTGGAATGAGTCTGTCTTTCCGAAGATTGGCCATACCATTTTTAAGGTATTAGTGTTTGTGAACTACAGCATGAGTTTTTTTAAAGTACAAGTGAAAATCATAAATAGGGGGTTCAAGCCTAGTGCTTGAAATTCCCTCTTGTCTTACAGAAACTTACATTTAGTTACAAATAATGCATACTACATTACATAATTATATATCACCTGGTCACAGTCATAGAAAATATGCAATTTTTATAATATCTATTCATTTAATTTTTACTTTTTTTCATCTATTGAAGGGGCACATTTTTTTTCTTAATGATAATAAATTGATGGAAAGATAGAGAACAAAAGATTTAAATGGCCAGTAACAATCAGGGGCCAAAGTGACCCATCAATATATAGAGATATTCCTTCATAGTAATAAAATCTACCCCCCAATGTACATAAAAATGTCACAATTTTCATATTTTATTATCTTTGCAGGGACCCATTAACTGCATGGGCAGTAATTAACCTGTCTTGACTTTGTATTTTATTGTTTTTCAAGAAAATGAACCAATTTAAAGGTAGTCTATTTTAGCAATAAATTGTAAAGTGATGTAACTTGCTGAAATTTCTTTACCATTTAGTTCAGTTTTGAGCTGACAGCAACTGAATGTAATATGACCATTATCTTCAATTTTTATTATATCACAACCATTTTTATTACATTGAATGCAGCAATTTTCTCCCCTCTTCCTGACCCTTTAGGGGCCAGTCTGCAATATCTTCAGCCACACTTTGCTACTAAAATAGCACTCAAGTTGGACCATCAAACTGATGAAAGTTAACATTTACTCTATAATGGATATGACTATTATGTGTGACTTGGACAATGTAAATTTGAGCACATTAAAATGGTATAACTCTTACCCGAACATGTTCTATCGGGAGTCTAAGTGTCCCTAATCATGCTACTTTACAGAAATATGAGACATAACCCCTGAGTAACAAAGGGCCATATAGCATGCTGTTGATGGTAGCTTGTCTGTCTTCTCTGATAGAAAATCAATGAAAATATTTTTAAAAAATCACCATTTATTTGATTTAGTTGACTTGGAAAATTTCATTATAACAATTATGATCAACTCCATAAAGGGTATAATTGGGCAATAAATTGTTAAATGATGTCATTCAACTGCTAATAAATCTACTCAGTCTTTGATACCCAGTTTCTGTAATGATAGTACAACTGACTCCTGAATATCACATAAAGTACCTGTAAGTTACTGGGTACTTTCACCATCACAAACAAACATCAATTTTCAAAATCAACTTAAAGATAACATAAGTTGGTTTTGAGCTTCACAATGTAAATGAGTTTTGAGTTTTGAGATCCTTTGTGATTCAACCAGACAGATGGAAGAGAAATCAAGTCTAATACTCCACTAAAATTCAATTCTTAATATTTTTATTTTGTCCAGTAGTTTTAATCAGTAAAGGTTCAAACCCCCCTGTAGAATTAAAATATTATCTTTTTCGATAATGTTTCATTATTGCAAATATGGGATTAGTTTCATTAAACTACTAATTACATTTGGCAATCTCAGAATTAAAACAGTAAGACACGTTTTTAGGATATATTAACCCAATATACTAGACCGAACCTTGGTTCACTAGCTGAGAGGTTTGATCTAGTTGGTTTGGGTACCAGGACCACTGTTTTGAATGGATGAATACTTTTATTAATACTAAGATGTTTGTGGATTATAGTCAATGATTTTAATCTGTATCAAAATATTAACATTTTCTGTACATGTATTATAAATTTATTAACATATGTCAAAATAGTATGTTTTGATTATTACCTAGTATTATTTATTTTACGAAATTGTTTGAATATTTCATTCCAAAGGAAAAGAAAACATTATTTATAAGCTAAATTTTTGGAATGATTTAAATAGCTTTAGGTGCAGCATTTCTAAGGACTATTATTGATGCATAAATAATGAAGTATGGGCTGATTTAGAAACTATTTAGGGTACAGCATCAGGTGTAGACAGGAGAAAATTGAGCTTGGACAGCTTGATAGATAGTGCACAACAATAATCAATTGTTTCCAGCCTGTCCAGGGGAAAATATTGTCCCTTCAACCTGAGGCTAAAACATGCTAGGTAAAACAATGGAGAATGATGGACAGGTTATGTAACAAGTCAGCCGAAAATAATGTGATAAATGTTAGAATTTACTATTCACTGTCAAGTTGAAGGGATCAGAACTAAGGGATCAGTAATGATAATAATAATGTCCCCATTGTATATCACAGAAATGTCAAAACAAATTTGGCATCAGACTTCTCCTCCCATCCAGTCAAAATCAAAGATGTTTGAAAAACTTTCGATCACAATGTCAAGGATTGTGAAGTTGGCAGCAGCTGGAGGCATTGAGGAATTCAACTCACAGCCAGGACCAAAACTCCATCTGAGCTAAATCTCATCTTAGATATTATCATATGTCTTGTTGTTCTGAATCTGAATTTATACGAGTAGGGGCTTTATGGCATATACACGTTGGGGGGGGGGGGGGGTTAATTTCAATGTAAGACTGAGCTAAAATTTGGCATCACAATACATCATTCTGGCTGTATTACAATATCACAGTAACATTTCAAGAACCCAAATTACAGTTATCTAATTCTTAATGAAGTTTTCTATTTGAGCAAAATCACAATAACCTATGGACAAAATACTCTTTGAAAGTCTTATAAATGAACTTTAAAACGAAAGGGAAATAATCTGTGTTCTTAACTTCTGCATAAACTGCCTGGTCATATTGTGAAACAAAGAGCAAAGAATTAAAAATTATATCAATTAATTGGAATTGGAATCCGAAAGATCACATATGAAGACAATCAAAATCACTTCCTTTAATTAATAATGGTCCTTTATTGATTATGGCCATAAGCATTTCATTATCAATGTGTATGAAGAACTATCCAAATAAAAAGCAATGGCGCATTGTTGTCCAATAATTACATACAGTTGCATGGGTTTTTATCATAAACTTACTAATAAGATCAGGGTACCCTTAAAGTCCTACATCAAACAGATTGGTGGGAGGGATAGCAATTATCATCATGATATAGATCCATTGTTCTAATTATAATGATCTATAGATGATTAACAAGTAGATGCTGATTGTGTGACTGATTACTATAACAATATTTATTTGTTTCCTCTGATACCAATCATTATTAAATATAAACAGGCAGATATTACTTTTTTAAATTCTATCAAAATCTTTTTTTTATGTGAAACAATAACAATGAATAAATAAAGAAAGAAAAATAACAATTGAGACATTGATTACTTTTTAAATTTTTTATAATTTTTTTATTGACAACTCTTTAATTTAAATGCATGCACATCATGACATAGCACAGAAGTATTACCAATGAGTAAATTAACTTCAGGAAAACCTTATTGTACTTAATTATAATATTACCAACCCAACAATGTTGATTTTATATTAATGAAATGAAATTCAAACATAATAATGCATTTTAAGCCTCAAGACAGCAGAGACACAGTTCCTGAGGTTTTATCTGACTTCCGTTGAATTTGTCTCAGACAAGAAAACACCAAAAAACTTTTTTTTGTTACAGCTGTAACAACAAAAAGCTGTACTTCAATTTTAAGATTCGCAAATTTTAAATATTTAAGTACACAAAAAACACACAATGGCGACATTGCATCAACACGAGCACACAACAGAAAGGGGCCAGGAAAATGAAGGAGTCAAATAATAACATTAGGGGTCACAAAAGAAAGTGAATAAACAGATTAGGAAGAAAATCTGGTTTATCAGAAAATCTACGATGTAATAGGGGTCTACAGATTAAAGAGACGTATCACGTTAAAAAGTAAATGACAAACCGGAAAAAAACATCGCAATTATCAGATCCAAAAATTAAAAGGGCTCTTACCAAAAAGGGGTCAATCTGAGAAAATAGATGGTTAACTTAAAAGTTAAAACACAATAAAAGACTTACATTTAATTAAGAAGTATTAAGAAAGTACATGGAGAGGCTAATAAAGAAGTTTTAACAAAAAAAGAAAAAGAAAAGACCCTATGGTGACTTAGGACTTTTTTGTATTAAATAATTATAATAGAGAAAGGATTGCAAATACTTCAATATTACCATCAGAGCATTTTGAATATTTGGGATATAAGTAAATCTAAATCCTTGATTGATTTTTGATTGAATCCTTAATTAGCAGATATTCTTTATTAATATGAATCAAGTGGCGGCCAGAGTTTGTGTTTGCTGGTTAATGTACTTGTACAAAGTACAGAGTTTGTAATCAGCAGCAGGTGAAATTAGCTAGATAAGGGGCTAGCTGGGATAAGGGGCTAGCTGGGAACCCTAGGAAGGGGCCAGTGTGATAAGAATCAGTCAGGACATTTGTAGCAGTTATATAAACATAGTCAGTGACATACAGCTGGGAAAGTTGGCACTTGTATGGAATGAATGTTGACAGGTTCTGTCATTCTACCCAGATAGTCTAGCATGATAACATAGTTCACTATCACACTCTAATGTGATACACAGGCTTGTACCGGCTAATCTAGATCATATTGTATAACATCATCCACACTAAGCACCCTCTCAATCATGTGTCCAGTGTTAACAAGCTTTTGACAATTCACATATCAGTTTGTCAGTCTCCCCGACCAGCCAGGCATCTTAAACATACTGAATACAATTTCACAAGTCAGCCATCATGTCTCTCTAGACCCCAGCATTCATGTAACATAACAGCTACAAGATCGTGAACGCCAAAACATTTCCGGTGCATTAAATACAAAGATGAAGATAAAGCAGTATAGCTTTCAGGGACCTCAATACTAAATAACTAATGCAAATAGTTTCCAATATTTGTGGCCCTTTTTGTCAACCCCTTTCTTTATACAGACAGCATCAAGTACCAAATGAGCTAATATTAACTTGCGATAATAGACTATCATTCTGACAAGTTTTACTTAATCAATGAACTCCACCACTTTCAACTACTAGATTGAATACTCATTCAGACAAATATCTAGCACTTCAATACATAGCTTTAGGCATCTACAAATACTTCAAGTTAATTGACTTGTGCCCCTTTGTACCATTTCTTTTTTGTTCGAGATATTCCCTTTTAACTGAACCATCATGCGCAATGTGAACGAAACGCTCTGTAATTTACATTCAAATTTAAAGCCTAGTAAAATTACAGAGACACCATGTTCAGAAGTGATTTAGTTAAGAATGAACAAGCCTTTCCAATGACTCCAAGCCAATATAGATTCTGACACTGAATAGTGTGAATAAAATACACTAACAGATAATACTATATCAGAAAGGAAAAGTAGAACTCGGCAGAAACAGCTAAGCATGATTTGTTTCTCAAATGAACATTAATTTAGACACAAATGGCAAAAGACAAATTGACTTGAGACACTTGATCTAGACTGTCAGGGATTGTAAGAAAACTTATGAATAAAACAACTTACTGAATATTCTGACGCAAATTTTAAATTCCATGAAAATTTAAATCCAGAAACGTCCTCATACGAATTAATATTATAGAACATATGAAAAGACAATTCTCAAAGCACAATATCAATACTTGTATCATGTAAATGTATCAATAAAACTCTCTGTATAAACATGTAAAAGTATCTGAAACGTAATTTAACATTAACTTTAGTTAATCCCTAAGTTTAGACAGAAACCAACAAACTGGACTCTGTATACATTACATATTACCATGGCAACTGATCTATCTTAATTTGTTAATCCCAAAATCAGGCGATAAAAGATGATAAATTTAAGAGGATTAACATCAAGATTAAGAAGATTATGAGACTGTTCCTAGTTTTTCACAAATTTAGATAAAGAGAAACACAACTCGAAACTCAACAGTTTCAAACTTAGTAAAGTGTTATTTCAAGTAATTATAATTTACAAGGTCAAATTTTAAGCAACTCTTTTCTCAACAAGGTATTATAACATATTACAGCCTATCAAGGAAAAAGTGTGAAAATAATATTATATCTTAATATACATTAGACAGGTTGTTACTAAATATGCAAAACCCTTACAATTTTGATTGGCAAACCCCTAATCCAATTTTATTACTCTCCAATGCTATTTTCACACCTGAGACATAGCGTTAGAATGTGATGCGCATGAGTTGCTAAAGAATCATTGAACCAGTGACTATACGAAACATCAGCTTTCCAAGCATATATTAAAATGACCTTGAAGCATCAATTAATGTAAAAATATCCATTATAGCGTACAATTAGTAGTTTTCAAGTTTAAATGTAACTATATGTAACACACTCAAAAAGGTTAGGGTTTCAAAATTGATTCATGATTTATATAAGTTTTATTATTGTTTTTCAGTATTTAATAAAATTAATATTATAAATTCACTTACGTCTTCGATTATACACAAAGATCCTCATGATTTGAGCACTAGGGTAACTTTGAACCATATTTTCCAGTTGTCGAAGATATATCCTTATAAATAGTTTCACAAGAATGCAGATATTCTATAATGGTATGTTCTTTCACGGTATGCACTATTTAAATAACACGTCCTTGTATTAGAGTATTAGGACACAATGTATAACAATAAAAAACAAATATTTATTTTCCTCTATTCTAACAATAGTTCACAGTATGCTTAATCAAATAAATAAACAAAACAAATAATATCCACAATATTTGGTCAGTCCAGAAAGGCACCCTACCAAGGTGTCCACACTTTGACCTGTGTTATTAATTAAAATAATCTGTTTCAGCTGCCAATGATTCAGAACGCCAGATCCCTAATTAATTCAATAAGTAAAAATATAGAGCCTTCTTGCTAATAAGTGTCAGATTTTGTTTTGAGAGATGAATGGAAAATTAGGGGTTTATATACAGAAAAACCTAAAGGTTGTTCTACCAACATATTTTAAGGGGATTATCAGGTTACTTTTAGCCCCTTTAATGACCCTTTGAAACAATACCAATCATTTGATGATTCAACTATCAAAGAGAATTTATGTTTTTAAAGGTATGTACCCCTGTCATAAAGGGTAAAACTAAGCTAGCCCTTTATGAGCCCTTTATCTGCTAAATACAGGAAGAGAGGTTCTAGTCAAAGAAAATACATGTTTAAAGGTATGTTGTACTATGTACCCCTGTCGTAAAGGGTATAGTACACTAAGCTAGTCTTTTATGAGCCCTTAACCTGCTAAGTACAGGAAAAGGGGTCCCTTCAATAGCTAAATAGGAATTTTTATGACATTGAACTGAGGTTGAGATGATCATTTTACGAGAGGGGATTAGGAGGGCTAGAACTAACACTAATGATAGGGGGTTACCAAGCATGCTTAGTTAGACATGCATAATACAATGTTCATTTTACATGGGTTCATTTTTGAACAAACTGAACATTATTTGATTATCTATTAAAGTATGAAGACTTTACAACCAGTTGTTACAAAGTGATAAAATCAGATAAAATGTAACAAGTGACCATGACTAATTAAAATATCACCCACGATTATAACCAGATAGATGATTAACTATTGAAATTTCCTCTATTATACAATTATACAGTGTAAAACCCTTTCTAGAGCCACCCTCTGTAGAGTAACAACCTCTCTATAACACAACCTTCAAATTTCCCTAAATTGTGATATTTACTCAGAATCCAGAGCTACAGATAAGCTGCGTATTGGGATAATTACCCAATTCATTTTCTTAAAAACCCAATAGATTTTGAGAGTAGAGAGTAAGAAAAAGCAATGACAATCTGAAATACCCAAAATAAAAGGATAATATAGTACTGAAAAACAGTACATAAAAGATCATTTACCCAATGAGTTTGATTAAATACCCAAATTAAATTTGTCAAAACCCAATCAAAATTGAAACTGCTTAAAATACCCAATTGACGAAAACTTTATCTGTAACTCTGCTCAGAAATTACTCTCTGTAGAACAACACTTTCTAAACAATGGCCCATATTTGCATCTCCCAAAGGATGTGGCTCTAAACGTAGCTTTCAATTTTATTCATATGATTTTTTTTCTAAGTATTTAGATAAAATATAGATTTTCTTAGTATCTATATAATTTTTAGTACATTTTACTAAATAATTTCCCATCTTAGTTTTTCTTTTTGATATTATTTTTATAAAGTTTATTCTATATCATTTTTAGTACATTTTACTAAATAATTTCCTATCTTACATTTTTTACCTACGAAAAAGTATTATAAGTTCAAACAAATTATAAGTTTTTTTCTTATTGATATAAACAGAAACAGGATTTAATACTTTAACGAAAGACGAAATGGGAATTTGATTTTTAGACCAAATGGGATTAGACGAAAATCGGAACTCTCTGTTCTACAGAGCTGGTTGTACTATACTCACTTGGATTGGAATTCATAACTTATGATTTATTCCTTTTAATTATCAATATTATTATAAATTAGGCAACTCATTTATGTGTATAATATTTATATTTATTAATTGACTATACAATATGGTCCGAGTTTGTCCTCTAAATGCAGGGCTAATATGAACGATCCCTCGACATTATTGAGACAAAATTCGGCCATTATGGACAAATCGCGGCCATTATGAAAAATCACGGCCATTATGAGATTTGAGCATTCTGATTGGCTGTCTAGCTTGGCCATTTTGAAACCCGAAGATCTCATGAGAAAAACAATTGCCGCCATCTTGAATTTCAGTAAATTTATTTTATAAACAGTTTTTGAAGTAAAGTGCCGATTTCGCGATTACTAGGCCCCTAGATATACAAAGGGAAGTAAACGAGAAATGTAAAACGGGTTTGACGGCATATATACAGTACAGTCATTTTGTGCCACCCGACAACAGGGACAAACAACCATCAACGGACGACACGTATCACAATAAAATAAACGAAGTGGAGCATTTTCCGACGGAGTTGGCGAACAATTGGTCACTATGTTGCATTGAGACAACATCACCATCAATCAATCTGATCTACTGAGTTTTAAATGTATTTTAATGATAAATAATTAAGTGACAAACAAAAACTGCTGAGAATTCGGATATGCAACATTTCCAACATCGTGAAGCTATAATAAAATCAAATGCTTGTGTTCGCAAGTTTTCTAAACCTTTGTTTTTATTCGTTATTTATTATCTTTTTAGCATGATATCACACGAAGTGTATAGTAAATTAATAAAATGGTCAATAATTAAGTGTTTTCATAATGGCCATGTTATTGGGCTTCAGACTCGGTCTTCGACCTCAGGCTAATATGAAAGTCTTCAGCCCAATAACAAGGCCAATATGGAAACACTTAATTATTAACATTATAATAACAATTACTTGATTACATTGATTTAAATTGATACCTTTGTTCTACTGTCCAGTATGTTTTCTTTCTAGTAGGATGAAGCACCTGTATTTTAATTGTGTTTATCAAAGGGCCCTTCAGTTGCAATAAGATATATTGATAATTGTTATAATTCTAGTATTTTAACTGCTTTAAATTTAAATCCACCACTTATACAATTTGTCACAAATGTCCAGCCATAGTGAGTATACACCTGTGTTTGTTACTGTAAAGTAATTAATTTTCGTTGGGGATAAAATTTGGTAGATTTCTTGGTTCACCTTTAACCACGAAATCAAATTCCATAGAAATCAAATTCCATAGAACACCGATTTTGGCCCTTGTACTTATTACCTGAAATGCAAAATCTACGCATATAGCTAGGTCTCGTCCAATTTGTCTTTTTTAACGAAACCATGAAATTTCATGCAATCGAAATTAAATGATTTTACAGTATTGAGTATCAATAACATGCTTATACACCTGTGTTTGTTATATCGACATTCAAATTAAAAAGTAAACAACCCGAATCTATAACTAATATTTAACATAGACCAGACACATGCTCTCCCAAGGGGAGGCTGAAACAGTTTCTATGGCCCCTAATAGATTTGTAACATCCCAATCAGAATAAACAGCCCCTAGAGTAAACCACACAAAACCCCCATAATTTATTATAAACAGCTGTCCCAAATACCCTTACAGCAAATTAGGAATATAAATAGCCTCAAATTAGGATGTTTGTTTTCCAACTCTGCATGCCAAAAATCAATGGAAATAGTTTGAAATACTTCTAATTTGTAAGGAAAACAAAGAAATAGATGACAATAAATATAGAAATGGGGTAGCTGGCGGACAGCTGCCTGTCTGTATGATATCATTACAATCATTGCATAACATACAATAATAATTACTGGATAATTATGCTAGCTTCAAAGTAGAGAAAATCAATGTTTTTATTTTGTGCTAATGTACAGGCCTAATGATCCAAATTAAATAACCTTATTATCATGTCAACAATGGCTTTTTAAAGTTTATAGGGACATGAACGATACCTGATATTACTGTGGCCACTTTTCAAAGACATATCTTAGCTAATATTTGACTTTTCCATCTTTTTTCCTGGCATTATTCCTAAATCTTTGGCAATTTTTGGTGCACAGATATTTCATTGAGGGACATCTCACACAAATCGGACATTACATAGATCATAGCTTGACATTTGGTTCACAACTTTACAAAGGCATCATGTAACGTCACATCCGTTCCCAGGATCCTCGACATTGCGATAAAGGGGCTGCAAACAATAATAGTGAAGTTTACATAGGAGTATTAAGGGTCAAGACATTGTTCACAAGTATGTTATTTCACAAGACACTACATTAAAATATTAAGGGGCTGGCCCATCCAATTTAAGGGATCCACCGGACATTCAATGTGACATGTGACCTATGCTTTAAGATTGAAAGATAGACAATAAATACTTTTATTTGACATGAACCAATATTTATGTTGTATTAGCATGGGACCAACCCGCACACAAGGCCTCTATAATCACTCGGACATCCTGACATATTTTAGGGGTCCCGTATTTTCCCAAGGAAAGAAAACATGCCAACCATGAAGCAAACAATCAAATAACTGTGCTTAAAGTCAACAGTATAGTAGTTTTTTGATGAAAGAGATAAAAATTCAATTTTCATTTTTATACCATCATCAAATTTCAATTTTACCACAGATGGTAAGATACAAGGAATGAACTTATCGACAAACAAAATCTTCAAATCCTCTGTTTAATGCATGATTGTACAAATTAATATTCCGTGGAACATTTTAATCTAAACAGAGATACCACAAATTTATGCTATTTTCAAACACCGAAAGAATAAACTTTGAAGAAACTGTGACATTGATGATTGGTGAATTTTTTTCGTTAAAATTGATTAAAAAAATTGATTGTAAATTAGATGTCTACTTGGAAAGACATATATAAGGACAAAATCCCGGGTGGACATAATACCTATCATGACTATATATATATGATATAGTTGATAGTATGCATAATATTTAAAAAATTAACCTTTATTGTAACATAATCACAGAGAAGTTCCTTACAAAATCACACAATCACACAATAATCGTTTACAATGCAGCAATAACCCTCTACATAAGTAAAAGTCATAATGGGTATTATGTCCATCCTGAAATTTATAGGGTGGGGTTTTTGTCCACCCTGTAAAAAACATGACCGGGATTATGTCCACCCTGTCAAAAATGAGGTGCCGGTATTCTGTCCACCCAGGATTTTGTCCGGATTCCATATATAAGTCACAGTCAGTAGTGAAAGCAATTCCAGACTTTACTTTATTTAAGGATTTAAAGCAATAACTAGTAAGTGGGACTGAACTGATTCTGTGGTATGAAATGTTACGATGCCATTAATAGTTAAAGGACCACAATTTAACTTTTGCTGGTAAATTTGGTGAGCAATTCAATGCTTGAACTAGTGAATACAACTATCATACTAATAAACTTAATAAAAAGATTAAATAGTCTTAAGTTAGTGTTACTGAACACAAACTTCTAATACATGAATATGTAGGGACAGAATACTTGGGCCCCGATTTCCAAAAAACATCTCAATTTGAACTAAATCTGGTCTCAATGAAGGATATGGACTCAAAATAAGCATAAAAACAGCCAACACTATTTTTTAATAGCTTATTACAGGCAATTTAAAAGTGTTCTAATTTCAGATTTGGGCAAAATCTCAATATGAGTCGAGATTTCTACTAGAGATGCTTCAGGACTTGGGGTTTGTAATGAGTTTGAGTGTGATGTTACTGTGTGATGTCATGGTGTGTTGTCACGCTGGCATTGATCGCTCTATCACATTCCTAAACATCAATCAACACATTACCATTCAACCAGAGTGTTCATAGTACTGTGTACCGGTTACCCCGATTCCCTGGTTACCTCAGTCAATCTACAGGCCATCCCTTTCCTTAATTAATAGTTGAACATATCCCTACCGGACAAGTTAATTCATTGTAGTATTTTTATATTGTTATACTAGTATTAACTATAATTAATTGCTTCTTTTTATAAACCAAGCATACATTTCTACCGGCAGGTCAGTGTAAAAGGCATCAAATTAAGCATTCGCCTGAAGGTCCTGGCAAGTATAATGTTTTGATGATTTTCTGACCAAATGGCAGGTGATAGTTAAAAGCAATTTTCCATGGCGGGTGTAACGCCAAACAAACAATTTCTTAACACATTTACAGTGGTCTAAACCTCCTTGCAACAAAACATGGCAAATAGATTTGTCTGAAATAAGTCCTTTAATGATTTGAAATGATTTCTTTAACAATCTTCAAAAACATGAAACCTGTTGAATATGATAAATAAGTGGAAGTCTAAAGTGCAAGTTGAAGTATAAGGAGGGCCGCGGAGAGGACTGGAGCGGGATTGTTAAATGGTTCAATTCTGTCAACTTCACCCTGCAGGAAGCCTACAATGTGCAACAAGACGACAAACACAGGACAATAGACAGAGAAAACACAAGGGAAACAAGAGGAAAAGAAGAGTCAACAAAGGAACCGGAATGAAAATTTGAGCCTTTGGTGCAACAAGGTTGTATCCCACTGTATACTATGTAGAGACATACTACCTTGTTGGGCCAAAGGGACAATAAACCAATTGAGAAACCCTCGAAACTATCTAAATGCTGACAGCAATTAAAACATGCATATCAAATAACAAACTGCATGAATTTATTGTTAAGATACCTGCAGCTGTATTCAAAACAACAAGTAGACGAACAATACGAAGGGCTGCAAAATTTGCAAAACTTCAATTTTCTGTATCTAAATCAAAACATGGGCTGTCACTCAAACCTGGCACAGGTTACACAGACATGCTAAACCTGGTTATTAAGGACACTCTGTAATGGTAGTATTTATGGTCACCTATAATTTAAACACAATCAAACTTATCTTGTAGATTTTTATATGTCTGCTTAGGTTTTTGACTTTTTGTCCGCTTTGGATAAAGCTGATACCAGTATAAGGGGAAAGATTAGGGGTTGAAATGAATTTCATGCTTCAAAGAAATAAGAAGTTAAAAGTATTTTTTGGTGATTAAAAAGATAAATTCATATAAATATTTTGAGAAGATTAAGGTTTTTATTAAGATAATGAAAGGAGAACACTGTGAATAGCTATGGTTGATGTGTTATGTATATAGCAGAGGAAATAAAACTTGTACACTTGGACACCGGACACTTCACTTGGGAGCAAACAGCTAGGTTGTAACTAGACCTGACTATATTTTGAGCATAGCCTTTTCATATAATTTGCCAGTCAGCTTTCTGCTGAAATACCACAGGCATATACAAGTGCCCCACCTGGATTTGAACCTGGGTCATGAGATTAGACAGCAAGCACATTAACTACTGAGCTACGGAGGCACGCATATACTGTACATGAATAATGAAAATACTAACCCAAAGGACAATGTGAAGAATGATTCTCAGTCACAGGCCAAACACACAGCCACTTAGTATGTTCCCATCCTGAAAGTATAATAATAAAAATACAATTTCATGCATGCATTTCTGCATAAATTATAATGATTATAATATCATAGATTAGACATTCCAGGAGGGTCAAGAAGGCCTCTCTGAAAAGCATACCAACCCAAACATGGTACATTTTAATTTCAAAAAAGTGTACTATGTAGCTTTTTATGGGTCTATTATTCAGCACTAAAAATTTAATATTATTCCTGTTGCCTAGAAACTTTCATTACTCAGTAGGAGAACATGATGACCGGACACAATATGTGTGACATCAACCTGGATTTATTCTCTCTAATAACCAAACATCAAGTGGACCGAAAAAAATGTTTAAAATTTGATAAAATTCACTATCCCTGTGGTATAATTATAATCACTCTTCCCATTTATTATCAGACACTACTTGAAGGTCAGTCTAGAAAAGGGGCAAATTTAGGGGCTGGTCAGTATGGGGTCAGGTTATCATGCATCGCTGACTGGTCACAAGTAATCAATCAAACGTCCCCACAGGAGATCTACTCTCCTTTAACATTAAATATCAATCAGAATGAATGTAAAGATTTTCCTCACATTTGGACGGTTACTAATCAAGCCTGTTAGAGTACCGACCCAATAATCTATAATTACAGTTGAGAAAAATCTCAATGAAATATGTTTTTATCAATGTTACATGTTAAGGCCAGAACAAATTAAATTCTAGATCCACACCCAGAGTGGTGAAACCCAATTTTCTGACTCAGCGCCATATAACCTTTATTTTATAACAAGTATTGAAAAATGAAAAACAAATCAAGGAAAGAAGTAAACAAATTGAAATTGAACATTTATCAGATTTAACATCTACAGAAGTATAAATGATAATGCCCAATCCTGAAAAGAAGTCTCAAGATTGTTTTGATTGCGATAACTACCGGTAGGTTTCAGAACATCGTTCATTGTTTATTTAAGATTACAGAAATTCAAATGACCATAACTGTCAGTTCTTTGATTTTTTTCGTCAAATAACTTGAGCAGAAAAGATAGTGTTTTCCAAACACGAAAGTTATCAGAAGCATTGAGATCTTTTCTAATCTGGTATTAGAACTCAATACTTCACTTGCAGGGATTTCCCTGACGCAGGTTTTCTGCATCCCTGATGCAACCTTGTGGCTCAGGACCCTCATTTCTGCATTGGTGTGCATCCTTGGGAAGCCCAATAGGATCCATCAAATGGACAATTTCGTCTCCGCTAAAACATTTTCTTTTTGCTATTTATTTCATTTGTGGTTCATTGAGCAATCTATATTGTCTACATGTTATAATTTTTATTTATTGTAAGTTTGATACTGTAACAATAAACTTGAAATGCCTACCCGTATATGATGGGACCCCCAAGATTTCTCAGGGACTCCCTAAATATAAAACTCAAGCGTCTTGGGACCCTCTCGTATGGAAACTCCAAGGGAAAACCCTGCATTTGTGACGCTTAAGACTCAGAGTAGGGCCAGCTAATTAATCAGAAGAAAAATAAATGTAGAGGTCGAAAAGTAAGAGTACCCTAGTAATGAACTATTTATACATACTAAGAAAACAACCCCCTGGCCCCTACTAAAATTTTTCTGAGAGGGTTTTACACCCTATTTAAATATACCCAGATGCAGGTCAAACTAACCATATACTTAAAGGACAACATATCCCTCCACATACTTTGATGGTAACCCAACCTTCAAGTCATAAGGGTCTTCCACTTTCATATCAATAATTTTAAAAATACCAAAGTATAGTATGTGTACCCAGATGTATATTCAAAAACAGCAGAATGATGTCAAACTCAATATACTGTAAGCCAATTTACTTTTGCGAAAACTTAACTTTTGTGTTTTGCCGATTGTCAGCATATTCACAACTACAAATTTTCACAGTTTTAAGTCTCCCACCATGTCCATTATAATGTTTTAAAAACTTGTGGCTTTAATTTCGAGAATTTCTACCACTCGTGTACAGTACTACTCATTTCTGCAAGATTTAATAGCGCGAAATAATTACTTTGTTTACAGTACATGAATGAGAACTTATTCCCTTCCTCTCATGTTCCAGACAGGACCACTAATGTTCACAAACATATGGATTTGTTTAGAAAAGTAGGGGTATTAAATTATTTCAGAACTGCAAGAGATAGGAAATATCAAGGCAATAAAAATATGAACAGATGAATTTGATGTCTGGTATCACATATAGGACATCTAAAGGGTGATCATTGCAGTTTTACTCATTTTATCCAGCAAAATATATATCCCTGGGAATACTCAACAAGGATTTCACATAAATTATAGCAGAAAAACCCATCTGACCTCTAGCTGAAGATGATTTTTATGAAGATAAATATCTTCTTGGAGTGAACAGAAGGTGGCATTAAATTAAAGGATCATTATCCATGAAATAGACCATTGTGAACTGCTAGCTTATCCAAACATTTCTCGAAACAACAAAAAATATTTAGGTACCAGTACTCATTTTCAGTAACTAGATATTTGATTTTGACCATACTTTTTTATGTAATTAGATATCTTGCATTTACTTATATCACTTGCATGGTAGGAAGATACTTCTGAATTTTGGCCTTTAGAAAGCTTCAAGCCCGATATCTATCTAACCAAAGAGTGTAGAACAAATCCACATTGGGCATAATCCCCACTGTTAATTTTTGTCAAGGCTTGGTTTGTTCAATCTATTATGGGGAAAAAAGCGCGATTAATTAATGATTCAGACAAGTAACTTTGGCAGGACATATGTATAATTAAGTGTACTATTGCAGATTTGGAAAATTTTAAAACTTAGTTTCAAATCCTAAATTCACAGACTGAATTACTGAATTGTAAAATACATGTAGTATTAATATACAGAAATCAAACTACATATAAAATTATCTATAATAGCATAACTAACATTTATAATACAAATCAAGATAAGGTCTGAAAATTGTGGACAAAGGGACATTTGAAAGATAACAATTAGATGGCGATGTAAAAATACATTACTTATTCTTTCAAGTCAAAGGAATTCCAAAGAGGGGTTAGATTCCTTCTGGAATGCTCATAAAAGCAATGTTTAAACGGGTCATTTTTCTGATTTGCTGAATAGGGATTCCAAGGGCTTTGAGTGATGGAAGATTTCATACACCATGAATATAATGGGCCTGGAAACAACATTGAATGCTATGCTTGGTTGATCTAATCCAACTGCCAGAAACATTGATCAAGCAAATGGAAATAACATAGCAACTATTTAACATAGCAACTATTTAACAGAGGTTTTATATAAGCCTTCGGACAGATGGCTAGGCCAGTAGAGACAGAAGTTTTACCCAAACTATCAAGATAAGAAGATTATTTATTTACAAAATAAATTGAATAATATTATATATGATCTAAAGAATCCGCATCTGGGATCAGTAGGTAATTTCTAGTTTTAAAATTATAGAACAGAAGTAGACAAAAGTCACTAAGACATCAACTTGCAAAGTTCATATATATTACTTATGAAATGATCAGAATATGAAAACACACATAGCTGTTGTTAAAGCATTCAATCATAAATAAATCAATACCATTGTACATAGTGTATACATGATCAATTTCAATTTTGAAGAGAGATGTTTTCAAATATATATATCATATACAAAAAGTATTAATATAGGTACCGGTATACACAAATCACATAAAAGCATTTTGTTTCCATCGTAAGAAGTAAGTATTACTTATACAAATGAAGAATGTCTTTTTTGTTGAGATGTGTTTTTGTTACAACTTGAAATGACTTAACAAAATTATGATTCTCAAAGATAAAATGTTTTGCTTTATTCAATATTGTAATAATTAAATGTAAATAAAATTTTACAAACATGATGTGTCATTCTAAAAATATCAATTAACCTTCTAAAGTTAACACTATTAATATGCCAGTTATGTTAAATCTAATCAAGTTAATTGAAACTGTAATGGCATTCATGTCAATCCAATGAGATAAGATACTGCAGTTATCTTATTGAAAGTTATTGAGTCTGAGAGAAAGAGAGATATGGGCAAGTATGGCTCTTCAAATGAAGACTTGTTAATTACAAAACTGTGTGTAGTGTGCATTATTAAACCAAGAAGCTTTCTGATAAACTATCACCCTCCTACATGAAAGTTTAGATAGTGACCACAGAAATTAATATAAACTAACTGGGCTGAATAAACTGGTTGATTGGTAAAAGATGGACCATAAAATGAAAGCCTTTAAGGCCAAAACAATAATGGTGTATTTCTATTTAAGTATTTTATTTGAAGATTTATAATAATGTATAGCTGGATTGAGTTAAACAAAATTTGACTGTTCTGTGTTGGACTGAGATGTAGCACTTCAGTTTTATCTGACATTAACCAATGACCTTCAGCTACAAAGGAAGAGACAGAAAGTTTGTGTGATTCAAGGAATCCAGACGCAAGCTCTTTCTGAATAGACTCCTTGGTTCTTTAATGTGCCTGGTGTATAGTAATAGTATTGATACATGGGAGACCAACTAGCTAGTTCATCTCTAGTTGGTAAGAAAACACGGAAAAGCGTTTCTGAAATTTCCAGTGCCCTGACAGAGCTTCTAACCATGGAGCTGCGGATTGGTATTCAAGAGCACTAACCATCCGGCCAACTTAAAAAAATGGCTGAATCATTGGCGAATGTGTATCAATCAAGTTTCAAGTGAATCTACCGAGCAATGTGTAGTCTTTTGTCCAATGCCTGCCAAGAATGGCTAGGGAAGTAAGGCAACTAGACATAGCCACCTTAAAAAATAAAGTCTGGTTTCACAGCCCGAGTAGGAACAGTTCAAAATTATTCAGTAATTATTAATATCAACAAATATAAATAGATAATTGAGGAACATCATCCAAGTATGTGTATGCCGATAGACGATAGCCTAGTGGAAAAGCGTCTGCTTCAATTTCCAACAGGTTTCTTCAACTGTATGGGGTAACATGTTTTTGTCTACCTATTGAGTACAGGGGTTATTATAGACAGACCGCCCTTCCCAACAGCCGGGAATTTGACAACCTTATTGACTCCGAGGAATAGACTTCTGTCCATTTCCGAAAATTACTACATGATTACATTGATTTAGACAAGCATTGTCAACAGGGTGGGGATTTAGACATAAAATTTTTTAAGTCTAATTCCGTCTGTGGTGCTCGCCTCCCTTCAGGCGGGCATAACTTTGACTGTTGCATGATGTAGTCCTATCTATCTTACATTACAATAGCTCTTGGCAACTGACGGTTTTTAGTGCAGGATAGTATGACTGGGATCAAAGACATAAAAATACAGATCTTTGTTGGGAAAATAGACTGACATCCTGTTAAGTTTACCAGTCAAGACTAAAAATGTATGACACACTACTGGTACTTGAATCACACAAAGTTTGATGAATAGATCAGTTAAAGTGTCAAGCCTGACCCAATCCAATAAACAGACGATGGGATCAGACAAAGGTTAATTGACTTATTGAGTCATATGAACAATATTTAAACAAAATCAAGAGGCGAATAAAGTTGAATCGATGCAGATCACAGGATCGACGACTATACATTAATTAATTAAATATGATAATGACCAGCAGTATTATTGGTGTACTGTATGAGCAACAATAGAGATTAAAGCAAGGAAGGGTGTCACGTCATCTAGAAAGGTGCTAGACGACTGTTAATTGCCCGAGGCTAGTGACACTTCATGTTGTGCCCGATAAGTTCTTACGTCATCAATGATCATCAAACGGTACCAGCGCAAACGGCTAAGTGCCGCAAAACCGTTCAATAACCCTGAAATATTTGGTTGGCTTTTATTTACCTTAAAGAATTATGCATTTCTGTCATTCATAAAATTATGTCTTTTCTAAATCGCCGCTTGTTCCCCTGTCAAAGTACGAATAATTATGATTGGCTAACGGTAAATGTATTACGTCGAACGATTGGATAATAAAAGCAAGCGCCTTTGCGACACAGATGCAAAATATCGTGAAACATTGTTTTTGTAAATTTTGACCAATATAATGATTATTGATTCATCTTGGTGAGTGGAATTTGTTTATAGTTGCCATAATTTCATTTGTCTTTCCAACTGATTAACTGACATAAACTTTTGTCCGTGAAAAACGCTCATTTTAATATTTTTCAAGTGCATGTATTCGGACAGAGGTTAATATTCGGATAGTAATGTGATTGGGTGCACTAGGCACTACTACTAGCGATTATCAAGCCCTGGGTTAAGCTTTGACAGTCACAATGTCCTGTTTATATTGAAGAAAGTCAATCGATTACAGAAACACAACATTGAATTGTCATCATTTTTTATATCTACAGTGCAAATAGGCCCTTGTACGCAGGTTGTTCATATGGCATGTGGGCATCCACTAGGCTGCTTTTAATTCACATTAACCTGCTATGTGTTATACTAATGCAGACGTAAATCTTTTAATATGACACCTTTTTCATCCACATTTAACTCAGGAATATTTGTTATTGTTGTTTAAAATGAATATACAGTACTTAGGAGGCAACGTTTTGACCATGAGATATGTTAATTGTTTCATGGCACAATTTTGAGTTCAGTATCTATTTGTCCGTGATATTGGTTTTGTAACTTGAAAAAGGACATTCAGGTGTGAGATGAAAATGTTCCACATGGTTTTTTTTGTCAAGCATAAATAATATATGCTTTAAACAAGATATTAATCAATATTGTTTCAGCTTGCTCTCAGTTTTCATCGTGGATTAATCATTAATGTATATTTTCAGCCATTAACCTGTAACAATGCCTGAGTGTAGCGCATTTAGACAAGTCGATGAGAAGCATGTGGCTGTCGAGGTTGAATTAATGGTGTGGTCACCTAAGTTTGATCTTGTAGCACTGTCCAATGTACAAGGGGAGGTAATTCTTACAAGATCATTTTATTACCCAAAAATAATTGAAGGAAATATGTGATTTTAGCTAATTTTTACTTAATTATGTGTATAAACTAGTATCAATGGTTTGAATAATATTTTTAAAAAATGCAATTTAAAAGTTTTAAGTTTGAATGTCAATCTATCAACAATCAGAAACAGAGTTAAACCTGCATATGTATAAACAAACATGGTGCTATTTCAGGTAGTTTTACACCGTTTATCATGGCAGAAAGTTTGGTCTCTTCCACCTCACAGTGAAGATGTCAAAGTTAAAGCAATGTCATGGAGATCCGACGGCAAAGGTACAGAACAGTTTCTCATTTTTCGTTTTGGGTACTGCAAAACACAGTGGGGACAATTATAATGCCCCTTCACCCAGAAATGTTTTTAAACTCCTAAATTTTCCCCAATAATAAAGTTTACCTGTACAAAAGCAGTAGACCTACTACAAAATACTATATTCATACAACTATTACCCCACCCCGATTAAAGGTCTCAGGCACAATCCTCAATGTTATAATAAAAGCTGACTATTGTTAAACAGAAATCATGGTACGTAGACTCATGATTTCTGCAAAAGTCTGCTTGCATGACAAAAAGCTCAAGTGATGAAATATCCTTTCCAGAACTGGCATACAAGTATCTTGCTCCAAGAAATTCAGATGGACAAGAATTGTTCACTTAACCTCTTGGCCACTGCTCTTATAATCACAAGAAAAAAAGTAGAGCTTGGAAATCTTTAAACTTTGTTGTTTAAACTAAATTAAAGCTATGTAGTATGTACTGTTGTGTTTCCAGTTTTAGCTGTGGGATACACATCCGGTCAAGTCAATCTCTGCTACATTGAAAATGCCGAGATTCTACACACGATACAAGTTGAGACGGAAGTGACGAGTCTGACCTGGATATGTCAGAATATACCTGGGGCTGGGGCTTGGTCATGTGATCCGTACTTGGAGGATAATACAGAGATGTATCTACCAAAACTTCAACCTCTCACTAAAAGCTATGGAAGTTTATCCAAAGGCAATCCAGAAGAAAATGTTGAAGATAAGAGGAAGCTTAAAGGACAGAAAGAGTATGAAATATTATATTGTTGTTCTGGTCTGCTGTGTTATAAGTCCCCTACTGGTTTTCAACTGGTATCAAGCCTTGTTATGCATATTCTTAGGAATTTTAGGTCAGAAGATTTTTGCCGAAGTTGTGGCCTGTTGTTGAGACATGGTACTAAGCCTAGTTGTGCTAGGAATTAATGTGATGCACTTTTTGCAAAAATAGGTTTACAAAATTATGGTGATTTGGAAAATTAAGCCTGAAATTACAATAATCATAGAACTGTTGAGAAATGTACGTAATAAGATGTTTTATCAAGGGAAAAAATTTGACATTTGTCTTTAAAGCTGCTGTTAAAACAAGAAGGTGTAACCAATTGTGTGATTATATTCTGTAAAAATTGTCATGTGTTTATATTGTAGATTGAATATTCTCATAATTGGAAGTAAATCAAATGAGTTACAGCTTTACATCTATGGTGTGTTTCCTGTAGCCAAAATCTCTGTTGGTGAAATTGTCACCTGTGAGGTATGTATAGCGCCACTTATCCAGTATCACCAGCAGTCATAAGTTCTTAAACATATAAGTATTATCAGAGACCTTACAAGTTAATAATATTAGATATCTAACCTAAATGCAATTCTTACTTAAATTTTAATCCTTTAATTGAAGTTCAATAGACTTGACATGGAAAACAACAATTGAAACTTGTGCCTAAAGTAACTGACCTACTGTCAAACCTTATGTCTATTATAAATAGTGATCACACAGTATATTACCATATTTCAATCCTTTCCAACAGTTTCTAGGCATCTGCTGAATCATTTCGTTTTAACTTATAACTTGTTAGATTAGATTTCACAGAATTTATTTGATCAGCTTTAATATTTATCATTCTTGTTTCATTGTTTGAAGATAAACAAGGCTCATACCTGCCAAGTACTCCTTTTAAAGTGGAGTTACTCCTATTTTCGTTGCATTCAGTAAATACTTATTCCCCAGTGGTAGCCTTGTTCATAATAACTAGCTAAGTCAATCATTTGAAAATTTGTAATAACAGAAGAAAGAACGGACGGACAGGTGAATCGCCTCCGCATCATTAGATGCCAGGGCATAATTATAAACTGATACATTTATTCTGCTAAGGGGAAGGTACTTGTACTGTTTTGTCTGTTCTGCCAACATTAGTTTATCTCTCCTTGGTTTATTTCCCAATCTCCGTAACACACATGTATAGGACTCACTTTCCGTCATATCCAAATCTTCATCATTCAGCTGCCCTAGGCTCGTTAAACTTTACATGGATGTTGATCAGCAACAAAAGATGGCCACTATAGATTTTGAGGTCAAAGGTCAAAGTCACTGTGACCTTCACCATTTTCGACTATTTGACTTCCATTGGCGATACATGTTTTACAAACATCTCTTGTTGTATTATAGGGACTAGAAGTGGTATCTGCTGTATTATCAGAGGATCTGAAGAGTCTAGCTGTTGTCATCAAACAAACACAAGATGATGAGGTGGAATACACTCTTCATACTGTAAGAATTACATAACACAATTTGTTACATTCATATTCAGGTTTTACAACGTTTCTCAACAATTTTCCAGTTGTTATAAACAACAGCTGGAGTCCATTGTCTCAACGAGCTATCGAGCGCTCAATAAGCAGTAAGCGGACAATGCAAACATATTTATATGCTATTGGCAAGCGCTTGCGGCTAGCAGAGCGTTGCTGAAGTGGTATATTGCATAAGAAAGGGCTTGGTAGTGCTCACCTACCAAAGTGCTGTGAACCTAACGCTATTGGCAAACACTGCTTGTTGGTAGCATGTCGTTGCATAGACATAGTAAGCGCTTCCAAAAAGTTGCACAATAGCGCCTTGGCTATGCAACGGCCCCTGATTTATCAAATCAGCTTTTCTAAGCAATACTAATTTATCTTTCAATTAGAAACCAGCAACTTCTCCGCATGTGGAGGAAAATTGACATTCATTTCCAATCTCATATAATGGGATGAAATGCCTCAACCTGGAATTGTACTAACATTGCTGGGTTATTCCACAACACCAACCTCTGGACCAAGGTGACTATATGTCAAACATGAAACATTCTACTCATTACATATTTCATTAGATAGTTCAGAAATGTAATAATTGATCAACATTTGTTTCAGAAAAGTGACAAGAAAGATATATTATGTATTATATTTCAGTTTGACACGAGTTTGTTAGCTTCTCACGACAAAGAGTTGCATCTACTGGCGCTGAAGTATGGTCAGATAGTCACGTTGTTACAGGTAAGATGATCCTTGTTGTGTAGTTTATGGAGATGTGATGGAGGCATCTTTTTGCCTCGTTGATGAACTCCTGACTTAAATAAATAAGCTTCTGTCAATGGGAAGAGGGATATCGCACATTTACTAATGACTTACCCAAGGCTTCCCCTAAACTTCAAGTACCCTTTTCCCAATGCCTTCCATTGCCCTTTTATTAAGTCGGGAGTACATTACGAATGCAAAATAGTCTCAGTGGGACCAAGGCATAAGCTTGTTGCTCTAAATGACATCTGTACTTAGCACTGTGTTGATATAACAGTACAATCTGTGTAGAGCAGCACCATTTGGGAGCTGCAAATATTGACTGTTGCTATCTATAGGTTCTTTCTTAACAGTGGTTAAATATAAAGCACAAACTGGCTAATAGGAACATTTTGATGGTGTTATTATAGAGGCGTTGTTGCTCTACAGAGGGTGGCTCTGGAGAGGTTGTTCTGTACATGAATAGGCTTGGACTGTGTTGTATGTATAGCGTTGTTAGTCCCCTATATGTTTGCAAACAGAGGGGACTTTAGTTTTGCCATCAGCCTGTATGTTAAGAAATCTAGATCTTGCCATAACTCAAACAGTTTTCAAGCTAGATTTATGAAACTTTGTATGTGGATAGGGACCAATAAGGAGATTATGCATGTCTAATTCTTTAACAAAAAAGTTCTGGTTGCATTGAAAACCTGAAAAACAGTAGGGGTTTTCTGTATTGCTTGCAATTTCTAATTACTTGTTTTATTTGTAGTACCTTGAAACAACAATACAACAGATGCAGGAAGCATGGGAAGATATTCTGTTAGAGATGGACTCAAAACTGTATAACTTTGCTGAACAAAAACTTGTAAGTGATATACTGTAAAATCATTTAATCTTGATCGGATATTTGGGTAGTTTTGGTAAAAAAGACCATTTCAATGTGTTTTTATCTACTGGTGATACAGCCCTCAAATTGTTTATTGATTCTTCTTCCTCACGCTGTTATCATAGCAAAACATACCGAACATGTATTGTAAAATCCTTTAATTTTTGCAGGATGAAATTTTGTGGTTTTGGTAAATAAGACCATTTCGATGGTACGTTAATTTGTGGATTTTGCATTTCATTTATTAAATACAAGGGTCAAAATTATTGTTTGATGGGATTTGATTTTGTAGTTGAAGGTGAACCATGACATCCAAAAAATCTAATCCCCCATGAAAATTAATAATTTTACAGTATGTACATTTTCGTCAACTCCTGATATTTTATGCATGCGGGTTTTCCTGCACTGTGAAGAAATCTGCTGGATTTACACATGCCAGAACATAAACTATATGGATCTTCCTCTCCATGTGTAGAAGTGGTATGTTCCCGGTAGAATACATCCATGTGTAGGTGTGGCCAGTTCCTTATACAATATACTGTATGTTGATTTTCCTCCCAATTATGAAAAAACTGGCGTAACCTTGTAAAGAATGTTCATCTTTGTCTTTTACAGGCGTCTGGAGCTGGTACAGTTAGCAATGACTTTCTGGAACTATTACTGTTTGGTACACCCAGGTAGTGTATTTCTGTAACATCTCTCCATTCATTATACTATTGACAGTTTGTATGATAAATCTGCCTCAACAGCCTAGTGGTTAAGCAACGACGGAGGGTATGAAAGGTCATGAGTGTGATCTCAAGCCATACCAAAGTCATTAAAATAGCACTTGGGCTGGTATTCATAAAGCATCTTAAGTGAAAACTTAAATATTTTGACTTAAGTTAAAAAATTGAACAGCCCATATTTTGCAAGAAACTAAAAATAATTCAATTTTGTTGGTGGTTATTATAGCGCTTAACATAATGCTTCAAAGAAATGTAGAAAGTAGATTATCTTGAGTTTCTTGTTTAGCTGATACACTTCAGGAATATGTACGATTTTGGGAAAATTCTAAGTTTTCACTTAAGTTTCTTTGTGAATAGCACCCCTGGTATATTTCCATTGCATTACCCTCAGCATTGTTAGTTGCAGATAGCTGCTGGTTAGATCAGTGTCAGGATCATGTGGCTTGGTTGTCTCCATACATACTTGTTAACCATCTTTGAATTTAACATCTAATAGTTTAATGCCATGTAAAACTATCTAAACTTGCATCTAATTGACTTATTATAGTTATCTGTTGTTTTCATGGACGAGGCTTTAACTGGGGGCTAAAATATGCGTTTGTACCCAGTCATGTTTTTGTTCTATAGACACACTACAGTTTCAGGCCTGCAACCACACTGAGGCACAAGCGCCTTGGTAAAAATTTGAGGAATTACCATAAATAAGCATGTTCTTTAGAAAAAAGATGCCTCAAAGACGTCAAAGAGTCCCTAGACTAGATTTGTCTTGTTGTTATTTTGTCTGTGGATAAGGCCCTGAGTTTATTACCCTTTCAGTGGTATCTATATTCATACAATGTTTTATTTGATGATGTCTGTATTTCAGCCCTGAGTTACATACATTTCTATCACATGAGCTTACAGACAAGGTATGCTGGATTCAACTTTGATTCTTACAGTTCTTCACTTTGTTTGCGCCAACACTGAAGATTTTATTACCAAAATAGAATGCATTATCCCTACAAGGTGGCTCACTGCCTCTATTATATTTAAGAAGTAAACTTTGAAACACCATAGTATATCAGCTGATTTTAAAATGGTTTGGAATTCTTTTGCATAGGAATTAACCACAAAGGCCATAGGCATGAGTGGTTACTAACAAGCTTCAGAATGACAAAAGACACAGCGTTTGAGTATTTTTTTTTTCTAACATGATTGAAGCGCCAATTTTATTATAATGCTACTGTTACTTTGCGTGCCTATGCTGTATGACGTCATAAATATGATGTGACTTCTTCGTATATTGGCCATTATACAACAGTATCATTCATTCTTTGTCTATATTGGAAAAATTGCTGGTGATGTTAGAATAAAAGTATAATATTTCACAAATGCATATACTGGTAGTCTCCCGTCGATAAACTCCAAATTGAAAATAAAACATGTGAATCATTCAAGAGTTGTCTTTCTTAATTTACAAAGGAAGTTGTTTACATTTGGTTTGATTTTCGCTTGAACCTAGTTACAAGCAGATTCATGGCTCTTTATTTGAAACCCCCATAATTTTTATGATATTTCAAAATCGATGAATGAGTCTGGTTGCTACAGTTTATTTCCTGTGTATTGAAAAAAGAGGTTTTTCGTGGGTTTCACCATTTCTTGTTTCTATTCTTTCCTGTATAACTACTGTATATGTACTACTACCTTACTGTTTTCCAGGTATGTTCATCATAACTAACAAACTGTGAACATTATACAGATTTAATTTGAATATCAATACCAACTTTTCTTACTTTTTGTCAAATTTTTCATAACATATGGTCCCTGATGAAGGCTTGGTGAAATCTGAAACGTCAGTCTTAATAAAATAATGATAACTAACCTTAACCTGTGTTGATTGTGTTGCTACATTTTCACATTGGTGTCTTTGTTAATTGGATATTAATTGTTAATTGATTTGTTTACTTATTCAGGGTCTGAAGAAATTAGGGCATTCCATTGAAACATCTTATTCCAACATACAGAAACTTGTTGTCAAACATTTACAGACGTAAGTATTCTTTCGATGGCTGTATAAAATTGTTATAGCTTTCATACAAAAAATTGTTGCTATGATAATGTATCAAAACCGGTTACTATGCATTGAATCGTATTACTATGTGACAAATTGTATTTCTTTGGATCAAAATGTGTTGTTGGAGGTCAAAATATCTTGCTATGCATCAAAATGTGATGATATGGATTGAAATACATAGCAATGGATCATTTTGCACGTAACATCTTGAGAAATATAGGAAATGCTTGGAGATTTGATAGGATTTGTGATACAAATATTGGATTACCTGCGTATTGAAGGGTTTGTTATGTTGCATTTACATCCAAATTTTAGTCCTTTAGAATAGAACATGTAATAAATACTGTCTGCCTGAATAAACTTGGTATTGTACTGTAAATACACTAAAACTTTATCCTACAGCATACCTCCCTTGAATAATGCGGCCTCTCTTTTGCATTATTCTTGAGTTGTTTCAGAAGGAAGCATTTATCCTTAAGCTTACCTCTCTATATCAACATTACAACCTATGTACTGTACATGCATCCGTAGCTCACTGGTAATCACGCTTGACATCTAACTCAGTGGACCTTGGTTCAAATCTGGGTGGAGGCACTCATATGCCTGTCATATTTCATTTCAGCAGCAGAAAGCTGACTGGCAACAATAAAGGCTCTGCTTGGCATCTTAATAAAAAAAACCACACCAAAAAACACATTCTTAACAAATGTTGTGCTTTCCAAAGGGTGTTGTTCTGAAGAGTTTGTGTATTGGCATGTTTTTGTTTGCCAGGGTGAGTCAAGCGATAGTTTATCATCTGAGTGAATTGAAAGGGATGTCTAAATGTTATGAGAAGTTTGGTGTACTGGGTATTGACGAGAAGACGATACATAAAGCTTTAATGACCGCTGGATCGTTTGTGCTGAAAACTAGCGAATTACAACAGTAAGTATTCGCTTTGATTGCCTTGTGAACATACCTGCCAAGTACTCCTATTAAAGAACATTTACTCCTTTTTTTGTGGCTACTTTCTAGCATTCCAAGTTCACCAAGGACAAAGGTACATTTGGTTCATTTTATGATCTTCTGTCCTATATGTATAACCACTAGAACTAATACATTTCTTGATCATGCATCTAAATCCCTTTTAAATCACATTTAAGTGCATCTTATTGTTTTGCTTTATCACTTTTATTTTGGATTTAACTAGCTTGGCAGGTATGGATGTAACCTAGGTTGCAACATACCAATAGTAAGTATCCTCTTCGATAACCTAGTGGTAGACTTCCACTTTGAGTGCAAAATTTACAAGTTACATGATATTGGTTTCTGTCCCATGCGTGCAGCTCAGCCTAGTTGTATTCAGGTACATCGGTGATTGATGAGGTTTGCCAGATGTCAGGATAATGAGAGTGGGTAGTGTCCATGTGATGAAAGTATTGTTGTTTAGTTGGAACAATATTCAAAAAAACAAATATGGATAGTTCTGGAAACAAGTTTGCCAGTGACAATAATGGTAGACTGCATAACTTTACACATGACTGCATGTAGCTATATTACTACAGGTTGTAATCATCATTGTAATGTCTCTATTATTTATCTAATGCACACATTGGGGTATTCTTATTATGCCATGCCTCCCCCCATCCCCATCTTCGATGAGGCCGTTTATTGCTTTGCTTATGTCTGTCAGTCTGTATGTCTGTCAGTAGATCGGTAGACCAAATGGTTTCCGTTCAATAACTCAAGAACATTTTGCCCTATGATCTTCAAACATTGCATTGAGGTTGGCCAGCAACAGTTGATGGTCCTGTTGATTTTAAGGTCAGTAGGTCAAAGGTCAAGGTCACTGTGACATTTACCATTTTGACTGTTGGGCTGCCTTAGGGGCATACATGTTTTGCAAACATCTCTTGTTTATTTCAGAGTTATAGATGGAAGTATAAAAAACTTTAAAGCATTTTTTCGATGGCTGTATGTTGGTAAGTATCCAATTATCTTTGCATATTCTTAAAATTTCTTAAGACCCAATACAATCTCATTATATTGATGTATTAAAATAGAAAATACAATACTTGTGGTTATTTTACAAGAACATGCTGTTGTGGGAGGTTGTTGTGTGAAAGAGGGCTGCATGTGAGCGATTCCTGCCCAAGAGAGATTAATTTGTTGGGAGCCGTGGCCTAGAGGTAGGGCGCACACTTCGGGATTGAGAGGTCTCGGGTTCAACCCTCGTTCTGGAACACTGGTTAATTCTCCAAGCAAGAATATCCCACATGCTCCACTCCACCAAGGTGTAAATTGGTACTTGTAAGGGCAGTGTGTATTCCTGGGCACCACAGATCGATGTTGACTGCCACAACCACAGGAGAGAAATAGTATCCCTAGGGAGACATGAACAAAGGTTTCCATAGGTAGCCCAATGGCCAGGGGAAGTTAAAATGTCAAAGGGTGCTTGAGAGGCTTAACAGATAAAAAGTGCCCTAAAAATTTAATATCTTTCTTTTTTCTTATGTAAATGTTGTTGTTTGAGAACCTGAGACTCCTTTGTCGGGAAGTGGTTGTTTATGAGATTATGATTATATTTCAGTTATATTAAGATTGTCCAACCAGAAGCCACCACCAGAACTAAGCAAGGTTTGTACTGTAAAATAATTAATTTAAGTGGGGGATTAAATTCCTTGGATTGCGTGGTTCACCTTAAACCATGAAATCAAATCTCACCAAACAACAACTTTGACTCTAATATTTATTACCTGAAATGCAAAATCAACGAAATGGTCTTTTTTACCAAAACCACGAAATTTCGTCCCATCGAAATTAAATGATTTTACAGTATTGCATAACATATCAGTAGTGTTCAGTTTAAATCTATATTGTATATCATCCTCATCATCATCCTCATCATCATCCATCATCATCATCCTTATCATCATCATCATCATCATCATCATCATCATCAGTGATTGCCTCATTATATTTGAGTACATTCACAATTGGCAAAAAACTTTGTACACATGCGCAGCCGACTTTTTCACCTTGGCTCAGAGTAAAAGTGTCTTTATACAATCATACTGCGACTGAATTATCTGTTGGAGTTTCTATCCTGTTTTATTTTACTCAAGAACTTGGTCGGCATCAGTAGATGACCCCTATTGATTTGAGGTCAAAGGTTAGGTCACCATGAAATTTATTGTGCCCCTCACTTATTTATTTATTGGGGCTGGAGGCATATAGCATAATGGTGCTGTCCCACCGTCTGTACATAACGCAAATCTTGTGTGTTGAAAGGAATTTCTTCAAACTTTCACAGATCAGCAACCTTGATGTGTAGTTGACTGTTAAGGAATTTTTGTCTGAGTTATGGCCCTTTGTTACTTTTACTATATACACCAATGTGGTAACCCTAGTTGATGGACACATTTCTAGTTGGTACTGTATTTGTTCTTGGCATCATGCATGTTTTACACATATCTTTTTGTTTTTCAGATGACACAGCATGATGTTAACTTTGTTGCAGACTTTCTCACAGATAATTTTGCTCAGTTTACACCTGTAAGTCCACATACATTATCCAACGTTAATACACTATTAGTCAGTATGCGGCTGATTATGGCCATCACATGATTAATTATTGCCTATCAGCCCGGTTCACAGTATCATAATCGACCCGTTGCACTGGTGCAAGTTACGTTATCCATGTTAACTTGGCATGAATTATCAGCTTTTGGTTATAGCCTTTGCAGTGTTTATTGCTTTTCCAGGCTGATTATCACCTTCCAGACCGGCTATGTCTTGTATTAATCCCTAAATATCACCTTAGTGGTCTTTCTTTAGGCATTGTGCCATGTATTTGTGTAATGTGATGTTGTTTGGCTGGTTAAGCTGAGTGCTGCCTTCCCTGTCAAATATCCTATCTTTTTGCATTGGCATGAAGTCAATGAAATATGCTAAACTGTGTCGGTCGCAATATTGTGGGAGTTATTGGTATGGCTCTAGGTGGTAGACGTACATATCAAGTCTTGCAAACCCCTTTCTGTGAGATTAGTATTGGAAGTGCGAGAGATTTCATTAAAATGCAGGAGATTTTTATTACTTAAATTTGAAACTTAAATAAATGAAGTTTATATATGTGGTTTTCACTAATTTAGCATGTAAGGCAATAGTATGCAAGCTCCATGAAGCAATTCAAACTAATATTTTTGAGTATTCCAAGAAATGTGTGAGATTTGATCAATATGTCTCAGATCATGCATGTGTAGAGTTGCAAATGCAGGAGACTCATGGATGATGCAGGAGATCTGGCATGTATGTGTAGACATACAGTGTTGTGTCAAAAACTCTTCAAGTTTAGTATATGACTGATATGTTTTGCTATGGTTACAGCGTGAGGAAGAAGAATCAATAGAAGATTTGAGGGCTGTATCACCAGTAGATAAAAAACCTGGATTTAAACTCGAAAAAGTAGGACAAGTAAGTGTATTCATGCATTCCAAATGCGTCTGTCAGTTGCATCCACAGATAGCTTTAGGGACAGCTGATGGTTAAATCTCTGGTATTTCTCCAGCCCCTGACAATTAAATGTTGTCACAGAGTATTTGTTCGGAGACAAAATTCCTGACATTTCCCCGGCAGTGTGAGAGAAGCTGTAAGGTAAATACAGGGCCATTTCCCCAGCTGACCACCACCTGTCCCCAGGGTTGGGGGCTGTGGTTGCAACTGACTGGTGAATAACCTTTTAGTCCATAGCTAAGTATTTTGAAGTATTTAGTTGTTTGACGTGCTGATTCATTTTACAGAGAATTATGGCCTCTGATTGACTTTGCTAGTTATTATTGACAAGGCTACCACCGGGGCATAAGCATTAAATGAACACAGTCTTGTTTTTGCCCTGGCATCTTGTGATGAGTGACGCATAATTATAGTGATTTTCCTTGTCACAGGTCCGCCAAAAGTGTCCTAGGGCATCCTTATATACATAATATAATATTATCATGTTATTATTTCAGTATTTCTTGTTATTATTTCAGTATTTCATGTTATTATTTCAGTATTTAAAGAAAGAGAATCTCAGTTACCCTGCGGATATATCAGGTAACCCATGGATACAGTTCTGTCGGGCTAGTTACAGTTTAAAAGGTAAGTGTTCTCTTGTAGTGGTGCTGACAATATACGCGCGTGACAGCTGTTTCATTATATCAAGGGGATTCAAATCACTTGACCTTTATCAGGGACTATTTTTGTTGTAAATTAACTTCTTTACCATTGCATATATCCTGGAAATTATCAAAGTAATTGAAATTGTCTTAATAGTGGAACTTTATGGAAATGAGATTTCTAATAGATTTGGTCATAATTATATTTGATGAATTTTTTTCCAGACAGTAAAGTACTATATCCGGTAGAAGGAAACAAGTCGTTATTACAGCTACAGGAATCTGTGGAGAACTCTATCAACAATTCTCTCAACAAACCTGCTGTAAGTTGACTCCTTAGATTGGTTGTCATGGTTACTGCAATTTTGCATACTGTAAAAGTGGATTTGTCTCTGTCAATGAATTTCAGACATTTTGCATTAAGTAATTGTAGTCGTTTTGAAAATGTCTTTGATTAGATCATCATCATTGTTGGCCAAAATTTTGCTTGATTGAATATCTGAATTAATGAAAATGGCTAACTAATAACCAATTATTCAGTATAATTCAATGTGCTGTTTTCAACTTGCTTACAAGTAAACTATATGAATGGCATAGATACATGAGGCTGGTTGTCTCAATGTGTTGGTACAGTTCAGGACTAATGACACAACAGATCTGAGTTAACACTTGTGATGCTGATTTCAAATATGTATCAGTCATATAAGGTTGTAAGTAGTACTTATGACCCTCTCATTCTAAGCCAGCGATATTGTGCGAAATATAAACAGGGGTTATTTGTTTGATTTCAGAGTATCGTGGGTAAATCCTTACATTGTGTGGCATCTTTATACCTCTTCTCAGCACATAATACGTAAGTTTACACACCATAAATTAACCTTCTACCAAGTTTTACATATTGTGGAGCGGAACATAGAATTACCCTTGTCTGTCTATCTATCTGATGACATTGATCAGCAATACTTAGATATTTTTATATAATTAATGATTTAAATTAATATTGGGTCATGAGTTTTAGCCACTTTCGAGGCAGTTTTTGTCCAGCCTGCTGGTGGAGAGCGAGACTTTATAGTTGGCACTTTTGGTTTATGTATGTGCGTCTGTCCGTCTGATTTTGTCCAGACCATAACTTTGTTTTGCTTCACCCAATCTTGCTTATATTTGGCATTAATGTTCACTTCATTGAGGCAGAGTGACATGCCCATCCCACAGGTTCATATTTCAAAGGTCAAGGTCACAGTTGATGATCAAAGGTAAAATTGAAGCTTGTCCGGACCATAACTTTGTCATGCATTGACCAATCTTTCTTATATTTGGCATTAATGTTAACCTCCTTGAGGCGGAGTGTCATGCCAATCCCACAGGTTCCTCTCTCAAAGGTCACAGTTGTAGGTCAAATGTCAAATCAAAGCTAGTCTAGTGAGTGAGTGAGTGAGTGAGTGAGTGAGTGAGTGAGGTTCTGGAACCTTGAACTGCTAATTCATCAATCCACAAAATAAGTCTCTTATAGAAATTTACGAAACTATTAAAAAATTAACGCTAATGCTCATGAAATGTAATTTATAATAGATAGACATATTTCCCATATCCAGACAAGGTGTAATTTACACATTTCTGGCGTAATTTATTAACAAATACATCATAAATTATATGGCAGGTATATTACATACACCATTACTATAATCAACCTATCAGAGTCGGACAATGTTCCAAGGTTGCTAGTTAGCAGTCAGTAATTAGAAGTAATATGTAGAGCATGGCATGATACCAGAACAGATGATTTATGAGACGGAATCAAGTTTCAAAGAATAAAATATCTTTGCATATTAAATTGAGTTACTAGTTTATAAGTAGTTGAGACATGTTTTGTCAGGTTTAAAGTGTAGAAGGCCAGACCAACCAAACTGAACAAGCAGATAGGCCACACTATATTCCTTTGGTGCAAAAAGATTCTATCTTACTATATGTTGTATAGTTAGATACAACCTTGTTGCACCAAAGGGCAGAAAATATAATTTTTTATTATAACTATACCCCCTGCACAACATAAGTTGAAATAATAATAACCAAAATAAAGTCTTTATTATCTGTGGATTACATAATTGGTAAACCAATTTTCATTATAGTCCTTTGACGGCCGGGGTATGTTAGTCTGCCGAACAATGACAGTACTTGTTTTGCATTGTTTCTGGCACATGTTCTTTCTGCACAGATCATTTACTCACTGTTTGAGAAATTCTGGTTCTTGTTTTAAACATATTTCAAACTGATTATTTTGCTTAACATTTTATGGTGACCGTGATGTGTTATGTTCTCTCTTGAAGTCGATATTTTATCCATTGCAGTGATGAACATGGAAAACCTTTTATTCAAAGAATAGCACAGTAAGTATATATGCACATAGTGTATGAAATGATGGATTAATTTTATTAAGTAAATTAATGAAACTTGATGTTTAAGTCCTTGTAATCATAATGATGGTCTTATTATAGAGGCCTTACAGTCTCAGGAATATGCTGTGCCACCTCTTCTTAGTGGCTCTACTAAGAGCAGCCACCTTTCCGAAGCAACATAATCAATTAGTTCCAGTATTAACCATTAAAAGTTTGTTGTATTTTATGCCTCTCTAGAACTACAACCTCTGTACAACAACCAAGCGTGTTGCTATGGAAAGGTTGTACCATACATTCTTTAGTTCTTTGATTTGTACAAAATGCTATGTATCAGACTGATGCCAAACAGGTAAATCTGTGGCATCTGTCTTTGTATGTTATTTGTGGTATATTATTGCTTGGAAACTTTGACATGATTATGACCTTTATGCATGGATATATTACAAGGTTCTTGCTTTGAATATATCAAATTTCGAAAGCAAATCTTTCAATATCAGTATTTTAGATTTGTGTTTGTATTACACAACGAGCCTCTTTGTGATACTCCCCGATTATGAAAAATACTGCCAGAGTTATTAATTAAGACAAGATATCAGCTGTTAAATCATGCTGATTGGTCAGGAACGTGTCAAATTCTCCAAGCTATACTATCAGTTTCAGTGTAATGACTATATTCTTTGTCTTGTATTGCTGTATAATTAATATATTACACACTTATTGCTTAGTAATTTGCCAATCATTACTGGTACTCATAATGTGTAATCAATTAGTAATCAATTAGTTCTTGTTCTTATTATCCGTTGCAGGTTCACAGCAGGACAACCCTCGTTACTGTACACAGCGTTCACTGCGGATACCTTACCGTGTGACAAACTATACATTCTCACGCAACCAACAAACAGTTACAGGTAGCTATACACTACTAAACCATAAATAACAAATTACTGTAAAATCATTTAATTTAGCTGGGATGAAATTTCGTGGTTTTGGTAAAATAAAATTCAATGGGACATTTCTTTGTGGATTTTCCATATCAGTTAATACATACAATGGTCAAAATTACTGTTGGATGGGATTTGATTTAGTTGTTGAAGGTGAACCACTAAATTTAACCCCCCCATGAAAATTAATGATTTTACAGTATATTTTCAATATTTTAGAAGAATTTAATTTTATAAGCGTTTTTTAAGAATTGAATTAATGTTTTTTGAAGAAATCAATAAAAAAGTTTTTTAAGAATTTCTAACTTCAAAAAAAATCTGGATAATGTTTTAAGAATCTCTTTACAAAATATTTCTATAAAAATGCAGTTTCCTTCAGCAATTTTACTCAGTCGAGTGGTGAATTTTGGGTCATTTTCTAATATAGCACTTCACGAAATAATATAATGGGCCATACATGTTTTACAAACATCCCTCCTTTTCATATTGTGTTCATGTGTCATTTTCTTCAAGTGTTGTCTGGAAATGAGTTCAAAATACCAAATTTTTTGCAAATAAATGGAATGTCACACAAATATCATTGGCAATGTTGCCAAATGCAACAAAGTTAGAAATGCATGCACAAATGGTGTATTTATTGCGTTACTATACTCATACATAGACACAGGAAGTTCTTGTATTTTCTTTGCCAATATTTGAATAATTGTTTAACAGTTATCTTGGCGTAACCTCTAATAGAAGCATTTTCATAGTTAGGGTGGTAAGGTATTTTTACCAAATTTTCCAGCTAATTACACATAGGAATTCTGCTCATAATTTTGTACTACTTTTCCATTTATGCTGATCATCAATATATTCTTGACTACATAATGCGCCGAGATTAATGTTTTGAACACTTTTGGGGCTACTTTATTTAACAAATTCTACCACTCATGAAAACTGCTCTACCAAAGACCTAAATTACACAGATTGGACACTCCACTGAAAATTCAGAGAAAATGCAAAATAACAGGCAGCAGATTCAGCTAGTGTTCATAAAACTTGTTTTAGTCATCCGATTTTAATTGACAATGTATCATGTTGAAGAGCTAAGTTTCTTCTACTACATGAAGTAACTCATTTTTGTCTACCTCTTATAAAATGCAGAAAATTAGGATTTGAGTGAGGCAAATCAGGTATTTTCTGATAAACTTTGAATTTACATTAATTTGATGAAAAATAGAGTAGGTCTGGCTCTTCAGGTCTACTGTTTTATTCCTTGACTGATTTCAAAAAATGAGGTATCATTTTAAAGCTGAATAATAAATATATTGCATAGTGTTATTATTTTTTCATTAGTATATTAGAACAGGAGTTATAAGGTATTAAAAACAGACGAGATTGCGCGAGATTTCAAAAGACCTGCCACAAGATATCGTGAGATTTGGAACATGTTTCCAATCTGTGTAATTTAGGTCTTTGGCTCTACTGACTGAGCTAAGCGGGCTGACTAGGATAATGTGATGTTAAGTCATGTCATCCCGTACTTCACTTTAGTGTAGTTATCATGTTATAATTACCTCCCTTTATGGCTAATTATGTACCGAATTTAAAGTCTGCTGTATGTCATTCATTGTTGAGTCATTATATAGGCTTGCTTGAAACATCCAATTTTTGGGGATGTGGAAGGATCGTTCTATGTCTGACTCCTGCCCGGTTAGCTAGGCGCTGCAGCCATAACTGTGGCTTGGGGTTGTCTGTGCATGACGTCATTTGTATATATTTTCAGTGTTCCAGACAGTACAATGATCACATCTATAAAGTTTTCCTGTCTAACACGACCAGATCCAAACACCAGTAATGCCAGTCTCGATTCGTATGTGTACTTTTCTTTCTTTACTCATCTTATATGCTGAAAATATGCTGGGCATATTTTGCTTTATTATACCCCTGCAAAACAAAGTTTGAAGGGGTTACCATGTTGATCTGTCGGTCTGTTGGTCTGTTAGCATCGTGTCCGCTCTGTAACTTTGTCATTTCTAACTGGATTTTAAAATTGCTTGGTACAAATGTACACCACATCAAGACCGTGTGTCATGCGCAAGACCCAGGTCCCTATCTCAAAGGTCAAGGTCACACTTAGAGGTCAAAGGTAATATAGTCATGCAAATCATGTCCGTTCTGTAACTTTGTCATTTCTTACTGGATTTTAAAATTGCTTGGTATAAATGTTCACCGCATCAAGACGGTGCGTCATGCACAAGACCCAGGTCCCTATCTCAAAGGTCAAGGTCACACTTAGAGGTCAAAGGTTATATAGTCATGCAAATCATGTCCGTTCTGTAACTTTGTCATTTCTTACTGGATTTTAAAATTACTTGGTATAAATGTTCACCACATCAAGACGGTGTGTCATGCACAAGACCCAGGTCCCTATCTCAAAGGTCAAGGTCACACTTACAGGTCAAAGGTTATATAGTCATGCAAATCGGGTCCGCTCTGTAACTTTGTCATTTCTTACTGGATTTTAAAATTGCGTGGTACAAATGTTCACCACATCAAGACGGTGTGTCATGCGCAAGACCCAGGTCCCTATCTCAAAGGTCAAGGTCACACTTAGAGGTCAAAGGTTATGTAGTCATGCAAATCGTGTCCGCTCTGTAACTTTGTCATTTCTTACTGGATTTTAAAATTGCTTGGTACAAAGTCAATAATAATTTTAAATAATATTCCTGTGTCAAGGCGGTGCTGCGGGGGTATGATTCATCACTCCTGTGATAGCTCTAGTTTCAAACTGAAATATGCCAGGCATACCGGGTACATATATGTGCCTACACGCGGATAACCTGGGTCGCCCGATTAGACGGCAAGTGCACTTACCACTGAGCTATGGAGACATTATGCAATCATAAGTATGAGGTGATCAAAAAGTAGTGAGAATAATTCTTTAATTACAAATACAATTCTTAAAGTGTGGGGTGATAAAAAAGCAATGAGACAAAGGCTATATTTATTAAAGATTACTAATTTTTTATAATGTATCTCGGCATCCATTGAATTTGTCTATAAGCGTTTTTATCAACCTATGTGTTTTAGATAATTGTGTAGTGATACACATTTAGCACCCACGTCTTTGATGATAATTTGAGTTTGATGTCCTGTCATCTTTATTAACTTTTCGTTGAGCTATTGTTGTGACGGGATCATGAGCGACTACATTAGTAAGGTTATTGTCAGAGTCATTTTCTTAGAGACTATCGAAGGTATACTTGAAACTTGGTATTGTTATACATCATCTCTACTGACAAGGCTGATAACCATGTGACCTATGTTTATTGAGTTATCTGCCCTTGTTACTATCTAAAACAAGAAAGTCGACCATACAGCAATTATAGAATGTGCTATTGTTTTGAAAGGCCTAAATTAAAATATTGTTTGTTTGACCTTTAACAAGCTCACCTGTCACATAGTGACAAGGTGAGCTTTTGTTATCACTCTTCGTTCGGTTGTTGTTCGTTGTCCATCGTCTGTTGTTTGTCAACAATTTGCTTGTGTACACTCTAGAGGCAACAGTTTTGCTCTAATCTTCATGAGACTTGGTCAGAATGTTGTTCTCCAAGTTCTTCAAGTTCGAGACTGGGTCATTTGGGGTAAAAAACTAGGTCACTAGGTTAAATCTTAGAAAAACCTTGTGTATACTCTAGTGGTCATCCTTTTCATCCAATTTTCATGAAACTTAGTCATAATGGGGTCAAAAACTAGGTCATAAGGTCAAATCTTAGAAAACCTTGTGTACATTCCAGAGGTTGCCGTTTTGATCCAATTTTAATGAAATATGGTCAGAATATTAGTTGTATTGATACCTAGACCAATGTGCAACAGATGAGTGACCTAGGGCCCTTGGGGCCCTCTTGTTACAGTGGATATGTCAACTGTAGGGGGCTATAGGTATGCCTTCCGTCAGTCGGTCAGTCGTTAGGATGATAAACAGTTTATTGTATGTTACAGGAGCGCTAGAAGTGACAGATTAAATGTGCTAGATGTTGCGTGCTATGATGATAAACAGTTATCTGTATTGCTGGTGGAGGACACAGAGGATCTAGCCCCGGTATTGTTACAGTTACCACTAGATACCATCAGCTCAGCTACATATATACATGTTTCTGGTAGTGCGAATGTCAATACAAGATCTGATATGTAAGTATCATGTTGTATCATAGCAGGGGTTCTACTAGCTTGGCTAATTTGACATGAGCCTGACCTATTGATTAGCATTATTTAACAGTCAAAATATTGCCTACGTTTACAACACCGATTGTATGTTTTCATAATCGGGTAGTATCACGAAGACGCTCAAGATGTAATGCAAACACAAATTTGAAATACCGATATTGCACGATTTGCTTGCGGAACTTGATATATTCAAAGCGCGAACCTTTTGATATATTCTTGCATAAAGGTCAGGTTCAGGTCAAAATAGCCAAGCTAAGAGTAATTTTCATACTTTTGACTAAATTTTACCATCTTTAGACAAAATAACCATTGTTAGTCCCGTACTGGTTTTCAACCGGAGGAGACTGTAGGTTTGCCTTTCATTAGTCCATCAGCCTGTCCATCTGCCAATATTTTTCATATGTTAGCAGCCAATGATTGTCACCGAACAAGCTGTTTAAATATTAGTAGACGTGCAAAAAAAACATGCAAGCTTACTTCGTAACTTGTAAATCCTGTAAATTGCTTATAAATCATCAATTTTGGATGGACTGTAACCGTGTACATGTGTACTGATGACAAGAATAAATAATTCTATTCTTCGACAGGGGGTTTGATAGTCATATAAACACGCCTCACTTCTTATTTACAACTAGATCAAATGGTCAAACCCAGACACAGAGCATGTACACACTGTGTTGAGAATATGATGTAGATCTACATTATAAAATGTTTCAGCATATTCGAATGTGCTCAAATGATCTACATTATAAAATGTTTCAGCATATTCGAATGTGCTCAAATGATCTACATTGTAAAATGTTTCAGCATATTCGAATGTGCTCAAATGATCTACATTGTAAAGTGTTTCAGGATATTCGGATGTGCTCAAATGATCTACATTGTAATATGTTTCGGCATATTCGGATGTGCTCAAATGATCTACATTGTAATATGTTTCGGCATATTCGGATGTGCTCAAATGATCTACATTGTAATATGTTTCGGCATATTCGGATGTGCTCAAATGATCTACATTGTAATATGTTTCGGCATATTCGGATGTGCTCAAATGATCTACATTGTAATATGTTTCGGCATATTCGGATGTGCTCAAATGATCTACATTGTAAAGTGTTTCAGCATATTCGGATGTGCTCAAATGATCTACATTGTAAAGTGTTTCAGCATATTCGAATGTGCTCAAATGATCTACATTGTAAAGTGTTTCAGCATATTCGAATGTGCTCAAATGATCTACATTGTAAAGTGTTTCAGCATATTCGGATGTGCTCAAATGATCTACATTGTAAAGTGTTTCAGCATATTCGGATGTGCTCAAATGATCTACATTGTAAAGTGTTTCAGCATATTCGGATGTGCTCAAATGATCTACATTGTAAAGTGTTTCAGCATATTCGGATGTGCTCAAATGATCTACATTGTAAAGTGTTTCAGCATATTCGGATGTGCTCAAATGATCTACATTGTAAAGTGTTTCAGAATATTTGGATGTGCTCAAATGATCTACTTTGTAAAATGTTTCAGCATATTTGGATGTGCTCAAATGATCTACATTGTAAAATGTTTCAGAATATTTGGATGTGCTCAAATGATCTACATTGTAAAATGTTTTTAGGCATATTCGGATGTGCTAAAATGATCTACATTGTAAAATGTTTCTGAATATTTGGATGCACTCAAATGATTTTGCGAAAATAATAACAGTGTGTTAAGTGAGTTCAAAATTGTTGGACTCATTTAATTATTTGTTATGGATAGCTTTATTGGATTTCTGAAAGTGTACGTATCTTTGAAATTTTTAAATCAAATCTAAATGAACTATAGGTCTTTGTAACGGCGAGTTTTCATGCTGTATTGCAATAACGGTTAGACTTAAGTTATTTTTATGCCCCCGTATCGATAGATCGGGAGGCATATAGTAATTCACCTGTCCGTCCGTCCGTCCGTCCTTCCGTCCGTCCATTCGTCCGTCCGGCCAGGTTAACCCAAATTGACCGTTTCTTCTAGCATTAAAATGGCTTGCTACAAAGTTTTCAAACTTGCATGGATGTTGTATATGACCACTCTCCACGCGCCTGTATCACCTGACTCCATTTTGACATTCACCTTGACCTAATTTTGGACTTAGACTTATCTCCACTTTAGTATTTTTACAATTAAATTTTGTCTGGAGCGTATCTTCAAAACTGTTTAACGTATGGACTTGAAACTTGAAATATAAATAGATGGCAACTTGGAGAAGTGCATTGACAAAGAACCATAACTCTGTCTGTCTTAAATTTTGAATTATCTCCCCTTTAGTGTTTTTTTATAGTCAAATTTTGCTCTGAGTATATCTTCAAAACTATTTAACATATTGACTTGAAACTTGGAATATAAATAGATGGCAACTTGGAGAAGTGCAATGACCAAGAACCATAACTCTGTCTGTCTTAAATTTTGAATTATCTCCCCTTTAGTATTTTCAGAATCAAATTTTGACAGGAGTGTATCTTCAAAAGTGTTTAAGATATTGACTTGAAACTTGGTATATGAATAGATGGCAACTTGGAGAAGTGTAGTGACAAAGAACCATAACATCTGTATCACCAGATCACACATGAAGTCGATCAAGGCACTGCTTTCAAATGTGGCATTACTCGTTTACCATCATAAGCCCCTTATAGTTCAAAGCCATGTAACAATTTCAAACATTTTAACTGAATAATGGCCCCTGATTGTCTTAGCTTTTTATGGACATGGCTTCCACGGGGGCATAAGCGTTTATTGAAGGCAGTCTTGTTTATGTACTTACACTCTGAAACTTACGAAATAGGGAGCTCCAGATTACATTTGTTCCAACAAGATTTTAGTTTCGCGGTCAATGTCGTTTGCGCGAAATCAAGACACTGTGAATTAAAAAGAATCCAATTAACGCGAAAATTGGACACTGTGAAATATATGCCCACTATACAGTATGACTTTCTCATCTTATATATTGTATTATGAGCTATTACAGGGAGGTATATAAATAAAGGGAGGTGAATGTTGATGAACTTCCCGATTATCCTCGCCCCAGGAGATCGAATCAGCGCCATTTTGTAATTTCGTAACGAAGCGGCCTGAAACATCGTTTTTACAAGTTAACACATATTTACTAATTATATTGTGTGTTTTATTTGTAACAGAACATATTTGAGTAATTATTAAGGTTAAACCCGCACGAATTAGTTAGAGGATAATGCACGACACAGCCGGGCAGGAAGGCGATAATCGGACCGGAAAATTAATAATCACCGCGAGGGCTTTAGCCCCAGGGTGATTATTCATGCCGGGCCGATTATCAACTTCCGGCCAGGCTCTGAATTGTATTAAAGTCTTTAATACAATTGTTCAATTCAAAACTCAATCGGAGTAACAACAACTCACGTTTAGTAAATTTCATGGAGACCTACAGTCATTTATGATGAAAATCTTGTACATTCATAAAATTGTCAAATCAATTTCAACGTAACGTCATTTTAGCTCCAACGTGACGTCATTATGACTCCAACATGACGTCACGTTAACCTGGATAATGTAACGTGCGTCCGTTCAACGGGCCGATTACGATTATGAGATTGCGGACCGGGCCGATAGGCGATAATCAATCACGTGATGGTCATAATCAGCCTGAAATTGGCTCATTTTTGTTACCATATTTGGTAACAAGTGTATTAATCATGGTTAACGCGTCAAAACCAAAATAAAGTGCATTTTAAATTTCTTGATAAATCGGCCCACCGCGAACAGAATTACTGTAAACCTAGAAATTATTTCGCGCGATTTAAGTTCGCGGTGTTCGCGGTTGGTAAAAATCCGCGAAAGTAAATAGCCGCGAACATGTCCAGGACAAGAAAAACGCGAAAGTTTCTCGTTTTTGAAGGAAATTCATCATTTTGGTACGACGTTTATAAGACCGTATTATAAGTGCTATATTGTCAAAATATGGAATGTTAAGTGTATGTACTTTTTCTGAATAAAGCCTTTTATAATCACGGTACAATAATGAAAACACTTTAAAAACATTCTTGAAAATGTGTTTAACAATACACTCAATATATGAACATGCGTGTAAATAGCGCTGTTTATTACCGGGTATGTCATAATACAAAATGACTGACAGTGCCAATAAAACTGTGAAAACATTACCAGCGTAGTTTTCAATTTGTGTAAACAAATACAATAGGTAACTATCTACATCAAAAAGAGTTTGAAAGGGTTTAACGAAGGTGAGAAGTATAATTAAGAAGCAATTATATACAAACTGAGCAATGTATGTGACAGGTTATGATATCAATAATTTTGTCACTATGCGACTTAGTGTTCGCAGAGTTCGCGGGAGACTAAAAAACGCGAAAGTTTGTAGCCGCGAATATGCCGACAATCGGCAAAACGCGAAAATTTGTAGCCGCGAAAGTTTCTAGGTTTACAGTAAATGGCGGCAATTCGAATTTGTCATAATGTTGCAGTGCAAACTGTGAAGTGCTGGGTGCAGTATTTAAATCAATTACCTGCTACATTTGTTCCTAATACATGTATCTTGGTCAGGGATGTGTTAATTTGTTTATTTTTGCTTGTTACTGGTCACAATTAATTGTAAAAAATAGAGTCGATGAAAATCGTTAATGGCGGCCGAGACCCTCAAAGTGAAGAGGTGATAAAATTTGAACGCATCTAGTGATGTTGAATGTGCATAATTTAGATTAATTACCCGCTGTGTGTGTACTTAATAGATATATATTTGCAATGGATATGTTTTCTGTTCATTTTCTCAAGGAATCGTTCATTTTTAAAGGTGAAATAAACAGTGTCCAAATTGACTCAAATAAGAGCATAATGGCACAAGGACAAATTGGTGTCAAATATCCCTTGATATAGAAATCTAGCTTTCTCTGGGATCAACCTCCATAGAGCAACAACCTGCTTCACGCAATATTATCTAGACGAGGGTGTACAAAAAACGAAAGTTTTCTCATGCAAAACAGGTATTGCTCTAGAAATGTTGCAATGTAACTTTACATATTGATGGTTTATAATCCAAAATGAATGAACCAGCACTTAATTTAGCAATAAAATGGTTTTTATTCATAAACTAGGCTTACACACACTATCACCATGAGAGAGAACTTCAGAGGATAGCAGTTTCATATACTTAAGTAGTCACGTGACCCCCTGGGTTTCAAATACAGATATTACACACCTTCCTATTTTCGATAATTATATTATTTCATAAATCCTGTATCTACATAATACACTTGCACGCAACCAGTTAGCTATGTAACATTATTGTGTTTGTATTTCACAATATTGCATCTTTTCATCTCATGTGCATTCACCATAGCAACCATAAATACATGATCTATATCTGATCTAATCAGTTTTCATAGTGTTTAATTGGCACAGCATGTGTTTATTAATCTATATCAAACAAATATTACAATAATCTACTGATCACAATCATAGCTACTGTATAAATGTGACAGATGGTGAGAGCATATACTGATTGGTTGTATATTGGTCCTTACTGGAACCCCACTGTGTAAACTGTTTGGGTTTAAACACCTATCAAATTCAATTTAAGTACAATGTCAAGAATTAAGTACATGTAAACTCTTAATTTTTATGAAAGACCTAATTTAGGTCTTTGTTTTTATGAAGTATTACCAAATGTGTCCCTGTGGGGAAAAGAATACATATTTAAAAAAAGTTTATGAATTTCTTCAAACTATTAAATTTCATTTAATCATAGGAACATTTTTTTCAGAAATAAGATGCAACTGTTATTCACATCGAAACAACGTCATACGATTAGGGGGACGTACATTACACATAAACTTTCTATCTCAATAATTTTCCAATAATTAGGAGTTAAGTCTAAATATGAACTTATATCATGATGTCACTATTATTAATACATTACATAGTGTGTTTTATGAGAACAGTTTTCTATAAACTCTTAAAAATCTGACAGTGGACGGACATTACACTTTTTGACACAATTTCACTTTTTTGTAAAATTACAAAAACGGTAATGATTAATGGAAATTCTGCTACATCATCATTGTGTTTATCTTATTACCTTTTGATAATGTACAATATATTGTTTTTCTAAAATGCTTTTGAAAAGAGAATAAGAATGCTACATATTTCAAGAATTGGGACCGTAACACAGGTAGTAATCTTTGTCAGACTATATATCAAAAGGTAAACAGTATCATATACATACAACTTACATACCTTTGACATTGAACACACCATGCTTTGTTCGAAGATGTCCCCGCAATCCCGAAATAGTTGAATAAGATTTATCACATTTATTATATTGGTAAATTTTTTATTTCACTTTTACATCTGATGGTTTACTGGTAATTTCGTAGTCGGAATCTATTTCACTGCACATGTACTCACCAAGGAGATCGTCCAAATTAAGGTCCTCAAAATCAACAAAATCACTTTTTCCGTAAGCCATAATTTATTATTTAGTGGATTTGAAATCTTAATACCTAACTGTATGACGGATACTTTGGAAAATGATATTAAATTCGTTCATATTGTTTTTTTTACTAATGTACCACGTGAATACTCGTGAAAAGATCGGCATTTTTTTAAAAGAACGTGTGGAGTTATTATCGCATAATTAAAAGTATGGATGATTAAATTGAAATTAAATTGTTAATTGCCTTAACAATTTGTAATGATCAATAGCTAATTATCATACAACACAGGGTTATCAATTAACGATTAACGTTACAGAGGTACCAAACACAAGACAGTACTTAACACCTGCCAAATACCCCGGCACCTATAGGCGGGCCTATTAATGAATTTATTAAGCGCGGATACAGCCCTGGTAGATAATTTAATTGCTTAGAAGTAAACAAAAAAATGAAACAACAGACAGAGGCTAGGCAGAATTAAACATTATTTTATAATTTATGATGAGCATATCATTGGCCCCACGGACAAACCACATAAATGCACAATCGCAACTTTTCAGGAGAGTCAAAAAACTAGATCTTTATTTATTTCGGCCAAAATTTCGGAAAGGTTTGATATTTTTTTGCGAGAAATTTTTTTTTTTTGAAAAAAAAAATGTAGTTACGTCGTTTGCCCGTGAAACTATTGACCGTATACATATACTTTGTCTATGTAACTCCATGGTGAGACCGACGATATACATAACGTTACATCAATATCTGCCGTTATATAAGCCTACAGGGTACTTCCTGTCATGGACACTTGATATACTTTTTAATATAACTTGAATAATTAAAAAATGACATAACAAAATTATCGGGGTTATGGTAATATATGAAAAAGAATCATTTCAATAATCTATTATTAATCACCGCGCAATAAATAAACGCACGTAATGAAACACGTAGATCTACACCGCATAAAAAGCTGTATAATGCCGTGAAAATCCTTTTCGCTCTTTTTATCTTTCCGCTTATTTGTGATTACGCTCATTAAATTCCTTGCGCCCCGTTGAGCAAATACTCTTAGCAGACGATATTTCGACGGCGAGGATAATCTAATCTCGTCAGTGTACTGTATAGGAAGTCACCAATCCTTATATATATGTAATTCCTTGGCTATTATAATAAAATTTCCTAAAGAAAAATGATGATATTAAATGATATGACGGATAAAAAAAGCAAAAAAAAGTCAACCTCTGCAGAATGACTTTTAGGGCCCCCTCCCAAATTGTGAGACTCCATGTCTCTCTCACTAGGTCATACTATATATTCAATGACAGAGAAGTATCTATCCATGCTTTTTCTCTGATTTTATAAATCTCGTTAATATGTCTATCCCAGATATTTCTATTATAATAAGTTTGATAATAGTTAAATAATGGTTCCCTGCAGTAATAGCATGGTGTGAAAGTGGTCTGCCTCTGTAACATGTCAGTAATTTCCTGGGAAAATCACTCCAGAAATATTTAAATCTGACATCCTGAACAGCTTAAAGTGACATACTGTAAAGTCATTTAATTTTGATGGATCGAAATTTCGTGGTTTTTGATAAAAAAGACTATTTCGATGGGACATAATTTGTGGATTTTACATTTCTGGTAATATATACAAGGGTCAAAATTATTGTTTGTTTGGATTTGATTTTTTGGTTGAAAGTGAACCACAGATGCACAAAATTTAATCTCCTTCGAAATTTAATGATTTTACAGTAACATTTTATTGCCATTTCTCAGGCTACTTTATAGGAGGTTTAACCACAAAACTGCCTTACTTTTAACAATAAAACTAGGGCTTAATATCTGATAAATGCTGGGTGATTGGAAGCAGAGACTTATGTTTCCAATATCTTTATAATGGTCACTAGATCTAGGTTGTGGAAATAGAATATGGAAAATACTGTATAGTCATTTAATTTCAATGGGACATAATTTTGTGGTTTTGGTGAAAATGACCCATTTTCATGGGATGTCAAGGATATCTTATCCACTTAGTTATATTTTATATAAATCATTAATATTTGTAGGGATTTAATTCCGTGGTTGATCATCCACAAAATTAAATTCCCACACATATTCATTAATTTACAGAAACTACAAATTAGACATTAAATGTTTATAGAGTCTCTCTTCTTTTTATACTGTAAACAATAAAGGATTATGTGGAACTTTATACTGGTAGACTGATGTTTGGTATTTGAAATTAATGGATGTAAGATTCTCATTGTGAAAATATGGGACTCGAATATGACACGGTGAAGTGATTGATATGTTGGCAGCCCACTATTGTACAATATGACATTTTGATCAATCTGACAGCTAGCATATAGTGGTATCTATATGATGTTTGTGTCTGCTGCTGCTGCTGGCTTACAAATCTAAGCATATCCAGGGGTCAGTGCAAAACTATGGTATATATAGAGGCATGTACAATAGTTTTGCGCTGAGCCCTCAATATACAATACAAGCTGAAAATTAATTAAATGCATGGAATTTATGGTCCTAATTCTCAAATTATCAATCTTGTACTTAGGACCTTCTCATTCTAAGCCAGCGATATACAATTGGTTACATTGGATTTTATTCACATACTGAATAATGTGCGTAAAGCTTGAAGCTGCCTACAACCTGTGGATTCCATGCGTTGTCAACAGTTTGACTATTTTTCACTTAATCTTCTTGAAACCACAGGTAACTGTATCGTTGAAAACAAAAAAGAACAAACATTTTTTTTTTTAATTTATATTTTTTTTTTCGTTTTCAACGGTACAGTTACCTGTGCTTGAAACATGATTGCAATGTTAGTCTTTGTTAAACATAGGCCAATCTAGATACTGTGTCAGTCAGAGCCAAAATACAAGAATCTTACTGATTTTGTCACAATTTCTATTATCTCCAGCGAGTGCTTTGGGACCATTAGCCATCTAATAGATGTTACTTTCCAGGTGTCAATATTGTAAGTTGATTACAAGTGTAGGTAAATATACTTCTGATTACAGACCTGTCCTTGAGATTACTGGAGCTACACAGAATCTACAATATAGATGGTTACAGAATATGAAAGCTCATTCATTTGCTGTCAGTGGAACCAGACATACAGCTACCGTAGTAAGTATATTGTATACCGTAGACACCCAAGTACTGTAAATCATTTATTTAAATTTCTCAAGGGATTAAATCTCATTGATTTTGTGGTTCACCTTTTGCCACGAAATCAAATCCCATCAAACAATTATTTTGAGCATTGTATTTATTTCCTGCAATGTAAAACCACAAATCAACGTCCCTTCGAAATAGGTATTTTTACCAAAACCACAAACTTTCGTCCCATCGAAATTGAAAGATTTTACCTACCATAAATACACAAGAATGACACATTGCTGTGTATTGGTCGCAGGCCAGATGAGACAATTTGTGGAAAAATATGACTGAACAAAATCAGGGTTCCTACTGTCGGGGAAAAGTCAGTCAGGGGAAAACATTACTTTTTCAAGGTCAGGGAAAAGCCAGGGAATTTTTAAATTAGTCAATGAAATCTAAAATTTTACCAAAAGTCAGGGAAATCTTCATTAAAGATGTTGATAAATGTAATTTCTTATGAAGAACATATCTAAGACAAAAAAATCCTGTCTTGCTATGCTCGCTCGGAATGATTCATTATTATAATTACTTAATGTCAACCAACAGCCGTAAAACTTCTTCCAGAAACTTTTTGGATTTATATTATGCAAATAAAACTCTTTTTTCTCTAATTGTATTGCGCTATTTTGCTCTAACAAAAAGCCTGATTGCTCTAAAAAGTCAGGGAAAACTGCTGCATGGTGGGGGAAAAATAAAGTCTGGGAATTTTGTCTTAGAGTATTTGTGGGAACCCTGACAATGGCCATATCCAGTTTGCCCATCAGTGACTTTGCCAATGTCTAAAGCTGTGTAATTGATGTATCCAAAGTTTGGTTGCATTTCCTGGGTTGATAAGATATTTGGATATTTTGGATAATAGTATCCTGCACAGGAATAGTCGGAAAGCTAGTCAGATAATTTCAGTTATTGATGACCTATCACGCAATATGCTCTTTTTGTATCATTAATTGTAAATACACTTGGTACCTATTGTTGATTATGCACTTTTATACCTAAACTCACTGCTGTAGTCAATGATCATAATAGCACTTTATACTGGCTCTGTAATTATGGTGCTTATAATGAATCAATTATAACATCTTTCATAAATAACCATGATTCTATATTTCCTACTAAACATCAGACTTTGAGATGAACATTGTTTTGTCTTTTTTGTGAGTCATCAGCAGTTATTACTTCAAATCCAAGTACAAAAAAAATCAAACTGACATCTTTTTCCATGATCTCCACAATTGCAAACATTGTCCCAGTTAATTTCAGAGGGGAATGTTTTGAAAATAATGAATTTTTGTTAATACATGAATATTGTTATTGCCAAATCAAAATCTGTCTCAACTTTTCAGGAGAAGCACTGAATTTTCTTTGGCAAAATCTTTTTACAGAATATAATTATATAGAGGATATTTGTATTTTTCCGTGTATGATCGGCTGATAATTCACCGAGTGAGCAGCTGATGTAATATTTTCACAAGTGGCGTAGCCACGAGTGAAAATATAAGTCAGCTGCTCACTCGGTGAATTATCAAACGATCATACACGGAAAATTACTAATATTCTATTTATTTCATGCTTCAAATAGCTTAAGGATATCCGGGTCTAATGAAGAATCTCCTTTTGAAGAGTTCTCATGTTTGGTAATTTTATGACAAATTGACTGATTTCCTATAGGTCGTGGGTTCAACCCCCACTAGAGCCAAAATATTTTTATTCTTTTTTTCTTTATTTTTTTAGTTACAAGACAATGTTTTGGCTTCGTGACATCAATTTAAAGAGTAATTTGGAGAAATTTTTTTTTTTCTTTTTTTTTCTTTAATTTTATAGGAATTTATATGTGGTAAATAGATAAAAAACGGGTTACTATGGATTTCTGAAATGCATATTTTCAAAACCGCTCGGTAAAACTTTTAAAAATTTTGTTAAAACATTACGCACACATTGAAGTTATTTTTGAAAAAAATTCAATGGTGCCAATTGTTTAGTTCATATTTTATTGCCATTTATCTATAGGGTACTTATCGACAATATGCCAAAAATGCCTTAATTTCAAGGAGGGTAGGGTTACATTTTTATTTTTATCTACTTTATAATTTGACCTAACATCATTTTTACACTTTTGATTGAAGAAATAATCATTATCATTAGATTTAAACACTATCCTGTATATATTGTGTCAGCTGTTGGGGACTTATTTTATTTATCATGCAGTTGATTCCATTTGTTTGTGCAGTACGTTCTTACGCTGGGTGTAGGGAAATAAAAATAGTAATTACTCTCTTACATGACAATAAAAGTGTTTTAAAATTCACATGCAGTTGTCTTAATGGGTATACCATAGAATAAAAAGGAATAAAATGCAGTCCTCAACATTTAAAAAAAAAGTTTTTCACCCGGACATCGTTAAATGATGAAAACAATCCACTATATGCCTGGAATGTTTTGCGTGACGTCGTTTTCCCGCCATACGCGCGTCGAGTTGCAATCAAATAGTTCTTCTGCAATGGCTTCATTTTCATCCATTTGTTTTACATTTATGTAAATATTTTGTTCTGTTATTTGTTAAAGATTAAGAGAGCTAGTGAAAATGCTTATTATTTTATTTTTGGCGTCAGGGGAAATTTGTTTTAAAAAAATAGTCCGTTTGCGTGAAATTATGAACTGTGAAATTATGAACAGTGAAATTATCGGGGAATAATCCGACGTTATTCCGCGGTAAACCACTGATAGGCATGAAATAAAATTATATTGATAAGAGTAAAGGGTTTAAATATTCCCACCGAAAAAAATTCGGCAGGGATATGGTAATAGTCTCCGTCCGTACATACGTACATCCCTCACTAATTTTGTCTGGAGCATATCTTGAAAACTATTCAACATATTGACTTGAAACTTGAAATATAAATAGTGAAGTGCAGTGACCAAGAACGATATCTTTGTCTATCTTACATTTTGAATTATCTCCCCTTTAGTATTTTCATAATAATTGTTTGTCCGGAGTATATCTTGCAAACTATTTAAGATACTAACTTCAAACTTAAAATATTTATAGATGGCAAGTGATTAAGAAACATAATTCTATATATGTTAGTGTTTTTATTATCTCCCTTTACATATTTTCATGATTGTTTTTTTATTGTCCCGAGCTTATCTCCAAACGATGCAAGGGATTTCCTTGAAACTTTAAATACAAATACATGGCATCTTGGAGAAGTGCAGTGACCAAGAACCATACTTATATCTATTATCTTCATTTTTGAATGATAGTACCTTCATATATTTTCACAATAATTTTGTTTGAAGATGACATTGAGAAGGCATAAGTTTGACAATAAGGAGAATTCATTTGTCAAAAACAGTAGTTTTGTCATGCTTTTAATTACCCCCCGCCTTCTTTCATTATTATGTATTTATTTTTATGCCCCCGTATCGATAGATCGGGAGGCATATAGTAATTCACCTGTCCGTCCGTCCGTCCGTTCGTCCGTCCGGCCAGGTTAACCCAAATTGACCGTTTCTTCTAGCATTAAAATGGCTTGCTACAAAGTTTTCAAACTTGCATGGATGTTGTATATGACCACTCTCCACACGCCTGTATCACCTGACTCCATTTTGACCTTCACCTTGACCTAATTTTGGACTTAGACTTATTGAAAGGTAAAATTCTTGGTTAACCCAAATTGACCGTTTCTTCTAGCATTAAAATGGCTTGCTACAAAGCTTTCATACTTGCATGGATGTTATATATGACCACTCTCCACACGCCTGTATCACCTAACTCCATTTTGACCTTCACCTTGACCTAATTTTGGACTTAAACTCATCTCCCCTTTAGTATTTTTACAATAAAATTTTGTCTAGAGCGTATCTTCAAAACTATTTAACGTATTGACTTGAAACTTGAAATATAAATAGATGGCAACTTGGAGAAGTGCATTGACAAAGAACCATAACTCTGTCTGTCTTAAATTTTGAATTATCTCACTTTAGTGTTTTTTTATAGTCAAATTTTGCTCTGAGTACATCTTCAAAACTATTTAACATATTGACTTGAAACTTGGAATATAAATAGATGGCAACTTGGAGAAGTGCAATGACCAAGAACTATAACTCTGTCTGTCTTAAATTTTGAATTATCTCCCCTTTAGTATTTTCAGAATAGAATTTTGACAGGAGTGTATCTTCAAAAGTGTTTAAGATATTGACTTGAAACTTGGTATATGAATAGATGGCAACTTGGAGAAGTGCAGTGACAAAGAACCATAACATCTGTATCACCAGATCACACATGAAGTCGATCAAGGCACTGCTTTCAAATGTGGCATTATTCGTTTACCATCATAAGCCACTTATAGTTCAAAGCCATGTAACACTATCAAACATTTTAACTGAATAATGGCCCCTGATTGACTTAGCTTTTTATGGACATGGCTTCCACGGGGGCATAAGCGTTTATTGAACGCAGTCTTGTTGTAACAATTTCTCTTTACTACACTAGAAATTGACTTTATGCAATTTAGTTCAGTTTTTATCATCTCTTTATCTCCTTCTTTACATTTTACAACATAGTTTATTTAGAGTAATGATTCTGCTCTCGAAAACAAATTATCCCATACACAAGCAAGTTCAATCCGCTCTTGTTTGTTAATGATTTCCTATAATTAAGCTGAGATATTGTTAAATTCTGATGAAAAAATCATTTTCGTAGATTATAGGTGATAGCGTTGACATTATCTTACTAGCTTTCAGGTGATCTATTTATCTTTCGTCAATGTCAAACCCCTAGCAGAGACTGAGACAAAGTGATTACTGTAAGATAATTTAATTTTGATTGGACAAAATTTTGTTGTATAAAGGTAAAAAAGACCATTTTGATGGGAAATTGAATCATGGATTTTTCATTCAGGTAATAATTTCCAGGGTTTTAATTATTGTTCGATGGGATTTAATTTCGTGCTTGAAGGTGAACTACGAAATCCACATAATCCCCCATGAAAATTAATGATTTAACAGTATGTAACTAGATGTCCAGTGATCTATTTATCTTTCTCGAATGTCGAACATCTCACTTAGAGATAGTGATGACCTGATACTACCTGTTATCTGTTAGATTTTATTTTTCTAATTACTGGTTAAATAATCTTTCAGTTATTTTCATCTCGACGACGGGTCCGTATTTTCCTGATGGATGCCGAAGAAGAAGAAGACGATGAAGATGAAGTTGATGGCGCAGATATGACATCACAGAGTGAAATCGACCAATCAGTGTCAGGCAATGCTGATATCAGCCAATCAGCATCAAGCTCACAAGATAATAGCCAATTAGGGACCAGTATGCAAGTAGAAGAGAGTGGCTATAGTATGGATGATGGACAGGAGGATAAAGAGAACAGTAGTAGTCTCGCAGATAGTGGCGAACATTCAGCATCACAGTAAAATGTATCTCGCAGATAGTGACGAACATTCAACGTCACAGTAAAACGTATCTCACCCACAGTGGCAAACATTCTGAGTTAAAGTGACAAGTAGATAGTGTTGAATATTCAACATCATAGTGAACAATTCTCAGAAGCTGCCTTAGGTGATTTTGCATTATGGCAAAAAATTGAACAGTAGCAAAACAGTAGCAATATGTCGTAGTGAAAAATTTCTGGTCTATAATGACAAAAAATTCAATCTCATAGTGAAAAATACACAGCAGTGGTCTCTTTTCTAGTTATGAACTCAGTGAACATAGCGGTGCCACTTACAGCTGCAAAAACATTAAACATGGTAGTGAAATATTCAATAGGAACGGATGTGCTGCCATACCGTATTTGCCAAAACATTGCATGCAGCTTGGTTGAGAAAAGTGGAGATAACAGTACATTATAATTCTAATGCTCTGTACTTACCAACATATTCTGGCTGGTCAGTTCATATATAAAATATAGGATTTGATCAATTCATTTTTAAAAAAAAAATCATCCTTGCAATTCTTTAGTTGATACATGTACTGTTAATTGATATGTTTTTAAAACAGTGCTCTGTTATGCTATACAAGTATGCATTTTTATTAATGATACTTGAATGTGTTCAATAAATGATTTTCTATGTGATGTTTGTATCTTGTCTTGTGTTAAGCTGAAATTATGAAGATTTGGTTCGAGTCCAGGCAGTGTCGTGTCCAGAGACAAAAAAGCAACGAAGCAAAACTTTTCTAGAAGACATTTTTGGCTGTTTGTCATCATCAACCCTGCTTATTTCAGAAATTTCTCAAAGTTTCACCAAGGCAATTGCCATAATGTTTTTAACTTTTTATGTCCTGTCATCTACTGATGCTGGATCTTATAGTGTTTGTCCTGTCTGTCCTTCATCCATCTATTCATTAGTCTGTTAAAACTAAAAATAGTTTTGACAACCATGAAGGCATTGCTTTCAAACTTGGCATACTTAGTTTAAACAATATTTATTTCCATAGTTATGCATTAATATGTGTTACATGAAAAAAGGTTCATAATCATACATTAGTAACAGGTTGTTTTACGGTAAATTTAGATAGGAATTGGGTTTGTAAACAAGTCTTTTGGGACTTATATCAATACATTTCCTGGGTGATGAAAATAATGGCTGGTTCGTACAGTTAACTTGGCATACTTTGTTAACCACCATAAACACATTACATTGTCAATGTCAGGAAACACTACCCAACATTTCAACAGAATTATGGCTCATTATTGACTCACTAGTCAAGCTGCTAGTTTTTATGGAAATGTTAACCAAAACTTGTTGGACCTGGAATATTTTCAAAGTGAAACAAGGCGTTGCTTTCAAACTTGACGTACTTGTTAAAGTGTAAAGAGCTATATCGGACGATATTTTTTAAAAACAAAAACTGAAAAACAATTATGCTTTCATATCCATTAGATCATTTTTCGCTTCAGTTTTAACAGAAACTCACTCTGTGATTTATTTGACATGCAACCTGTCTATTTTCATACAAAAGTGTCCCGTCTATTTTTCGACGATTGAATCATAATACACGGAACCCATCCAAAGTTTTAATTTGCAATTAAGGTAGTCTAGTATCATACTAAAAACGATGCAAGTACATTAAATGACTGTTAGAATAAAGCTCTATACACTTTAACCATTATAAATACCTTACGTTGGCAGTGCCAAGTATCACTATCCAACAATTCAACAGGCTTCCACCGGGGCATAAGCGTTTACTGAACTCAGTCATGTCCCTCATAAATCTAGGTCAAGTTCAAAATAAGTTCATTTGGGGGATCTCAGACTGGATTAGAACTTGGTCATTAGATCTAACCAAACACAGACCTAAATTATTGAACCAAACACTGATATCAGTGAAAACTCTCATATGCCTTATTTTTGCCCCAATCTTCATGAAACTTGATTAAAATGATGGTTTCTGTGAAATCTCAGACGATAAAGACACTGGGCCATGAGTGGATAAACTCCTGAAAAGAAAAGACAAACCTCTTCAACATCATGATGTCATTTTTTCTGCAAAATTCGTTAGCTATGGTTAGAACATTTGCCTCAGTAACACAGGGTCAAAAACTACACCAACACTAGATACAACATGATTATTCCTATCTTCATCAATCTGAATCAGATTGCTTGCCTCCATGGAATCTAGGACAAGTTCGAAATTTGGACAAAAACTTAGTCAATTCAAAGCATGTGATCCTCGTCACCGCACAAAGGGCAACTTCTTGATTGTTAGTATGTGAGCAATCTGTTTAGCTGTGTCTTCAGAAAAGAACGTAGAAAATCTCAAAAATAGTCCTGTATTATCAGAAAGAAACCCGGTTTGATCGATCACTATAGTTATGGTAATTATGAAAGATTATGTTGTCATACTCTACACTCGCCTTAGAATACGGATTCTAGCGGAAACATCGCTATAGGTTGCATGCACATAAAACGTGGTGGTAAACAAATCCTGTATGTGTTATGGGCGCCGTAGTATCATAAGGTAGATATTTTCACCGCACACTCACTATAAAGCAAACCCCTTCTAAGTGCTGCAAATGACTGTCGTTGTTTGGCTGATTTTGCTCTTCAGAGGTTAAATGTTTAGAATATCGACTTCTGGAAACTTTGAAGGTGAGGTTAAAGGGATGTTGTTTAACACAAGGTGACTCTGAAGAGCAAATTTAAGGAATCCAAACTACGACATGCATTTGCAGCCCTTAAGGCTTTGCTACTTTACAACCTCGGTAAAGCAAAACCTTAAGGGTTGCAAATGCCTGTCGTATTGCTAGTAGTACTGTATATCCACAATAAGCCATCAAAACGCGTTGGAAAATAATATAGATTGTCAAATTAGAATTCTAGCAGTATATGTCTCTATCGTACAATATGTATAGAAATATTCCACCATTAAGCCAGTATTACCAGGGATTTATGGCATGTCAAACATTGACCATCTGATATGTACAAACTTGACCTGTTTACATTTTTTACATTTTTCTGGCAGTCCGCAAGCCGATTGGTACTAATGTGTAACATCCTCTTGTACTACGTGTACTTGATAACATATCTAAACTGTCGCAGCCAACAACACAAATTGTTCATTTTTCTGTCTAGGTACAGGATTAATGGTATGAACTCACCGAGGGTTATCAAAGACAACTGATTTACTATTTTAACTTGTTGGTTGACATCAGGCTTTTCTTTTCAATTGTTCCATTTAGATAATGCATCGACATAATCTTCCTTGGCTGACATGGAAAACACAGACGACGTCTGCACGAATTTTCTATGCATATAAATCAAAACATTTGGGAAAAGGAAAGTGCATTTGTAATTGTAGATGTCTGGTCGACATGTGATATGACGCATACATAATTTTGATCTCTGCTTTCGTCTAAACCTGATTCAATGCATTTAAACCATGCCTAGAACTTAAGACACCCGATAAGAACGAGGGGCATTCTACGTTTTGATATAATGTATGTGTTATCAGTTTTAATTGTTAAATTCCCTGTGCTGTAATTTCGCAACAATATTTGACAAAATAGTGCCACCAAGTTTCGATATAGTCGTATCCGATCAATAATATATGGTAACATAAATAACTTTAATAATTTTTTCAGTTTTTAAGATAATATTTGTTGTTGTATGCCATTGTTTACCATATTTATGTAAAATTTGTTCAGAACATAACCATTTTCAAGTGTTACATATTATTTTCTCAGCATATGTTTGAAGCGTTTTCCTTAATTCTAAAAAACCCACCAAAATCAGCAGTAAATGACGTCATAAATTACCAACTAATTCCTTGCATTTTACCCGTTGATGCTTCCCATTTCACATCGTATTGTAGTTTTCAAATCAAGTAAATATACACTCCACCGCTTTAAAAACGCACCACTATTGAAAATAATCAAAATTTGTCAAAAATCATTTTTTGTTAAAATTAATAGTTTACAGGGTCTGTTTAGTTCATAAGCTTGACCTATTTAAAGAAAACGATTTTGTTTTCATTCGGAATACCTCGCTCAAAGAACTTTTTTTGATTTGCATGTTTTGCACGTGCAGCTCGATCGCGTCGACCTATGTGGTCAAAATTGCCTTTAAACTGTACGCTGTTGGTTTACACATTGAAAAAACAACAGAAACAGTATTTGCTCATGGTATTTTTATGCTGCGAATACCTCGAATATTTGTTCGGATGAGTGTGCCTTCGCTTCCAACTGAAAAGAGCATCGGTGCCTTAGCATGGCGGTTCAGCTACCTCCACACAACGATTGTGTGCTTAGAACATCCATTCATAGCGAATGACACAGTCAAATACCGACCTGAATGAAACAAGCTAAAGGTATTGAGCCCGAGCTATGAGGAAACATGGCACAGGTTGTGGCACTGTAATTGGTTCCACATGACTGCACACAGTGTCAAAAGAATGTCGGGTGTCAATAAACAAGCCAAAAGTACATTATTGCATTTTCATAACTATTATTCTCATAATTGTCAATAAAAAGGAAAATCATTTTAGTACACGTTTTAACGAGTTTTCTCCAGTTTAGAGCCGAATGTCCCAACTTTTTGTCATCAAGCTCCTTCATAGTGTTGATTTAATGTTCCATATAAGCACCACGGGAAATATTCTGACAGTCTGATGCTAATAACCAAGCTTTTAAGTTTAAATAAGGCTTGAATCCATCTTAGGTTCACATAATGCGCATATCTGGACCGCACTAGGTCGTATGGTATTAGCCAGACAACCAAAGCCACATAACATTTATAATTCAAGTTAAGCTTTGCTTGGATGGTTAGAAACATCACGTCAAACATAATTCTAGCCTATAACGTAATTCCTTTTATTCTATAGGACGAGAAACCACGTTCATGCATCAATGTAGCGGGCTCTTATAATTGCTTTTGAAATTGTGACTTTCACTTTCATGGGTCACTGTGTTATCTATATATATAACTTTTATTCCTCCAATTTCTGAAGAGTGACATACTAACAAACATGTAGATATGCATATAAGAAGAAACATGAAAACAACAAGAATCATGATATTATTCACAAAACATGTACTCTCACCCTACACACACACGCACGCACACACACACGCGCACACACACGCACGCACACACGCACAGTATAAATACAGATTTTCATGCAATTATACATATATATACAATTACAAAGTATGCACAAGAACAAACACACTACAAATTACATATACAATTGCACACATCAATTTCAAATAACACACATGAGAATTGTAAATTATGCCAAATTACACACACACATGTACAAATTACACGCACATACAAGGTAAACCGAATTACACATATAAATGCAAGTTACAAGATACATAAGTTCTGTTACAAGCGCTAAACAGTACCCCCTTAATGGTAGCATCGTTAAGGTAGAATACTATTATCGTCTTTCAGATGATATTAACTGAGCAATATGCCATTTACAATAGCTTCAAAAAGATTGCGAAAGAAGAACGAAATGGAAGCTGAAGTATAGGAATATTACTAGTACTTAATCATGATGCATTCAAAATGTAAATTCAAACTTTAGATTCATTTGATATAAAAGTCAATATTATGGATCGTTATTGTAAAGTTGCATGTACACTAAGTAACTGCCTCATATATGAGGCAACAAAGCAAATTATTTCAGCATATTTCTCTGGGGTAACTAGGTCAGACAGTCTTTGGTCAACAAAACCTAATAGATATTTTAATTGTAACGACATGGTTGTACATTCAGTTAGTGTATGATAGAAATCTGTAGATAAAACACACATTTTGCGTACAAAAGAGTCACGTAATACGTTCATATCATCGTTGTTGCATTGAAACACTACATGAATAAGGTAGTCACTATGTGTCATGTTACATACAGTGCATAAAGTTTCGGTATTTGTAACCGGAGTACAGCCAGTTTTCACCAGAAAAGTCATGAGTTCGATACTGTGTGGCTTCATTAGTGCCACTCGCCAAAGGTTCGAAGGTGTAATGTCAAAATGAATTTCACGGAATCTGCTGAATTCTGGACACATGTCCATGCGTTCTAGCCATTTATGTTGCTCATACGAGAATAACGCATGTTTATATGTCTTTTTCCATGACAACTTTGATGAAAATGTCATAGTTTTCTCAAACTCTAGAATATGGTGTTCTAGGTTGTACTTACTCAGTATACGAATAATATCAGGTATAAAGCCATAGTGCTTAGTAGAACTATTAAGCCTGAACTGAGATAGTCTATACAGGAACATTTGTAAGACAACATCTGTCGATTTCATTCTACAAATAGACCCTAAGAAGTTCAATTTCTGTTGATCGATGTACGCTTCGATAGATGTAAATCCAAGAAGTCCCTTCACCATGTCTGAACGAGTTCTAAATGGTAGTGATTGGATTCGTTTGAGACAGTAATGGTGAGTTGCCTCCAGGTGGCGCATGTCACTTCGGGATATATTGTTCCACAAGTCGCAGCCGAAAAATGCTCTTGGTAGGACAGTTGAATTGTATATTCGAGCAGACGATATCGGGTTTATACCGTAATCATGTATGCAATTGACACTAAACAGAGTTCCTCTGGCTACTTGGCGGACGTTGTCTATGCTGGCTGGAGTTTTACGTGATGTGCATTGTGTGATACCTAAATGCTTGTATTTCGTTAACACTTGTAATTTTGAGGTCCCGTACATAATGCTGGTATCTTGTGGTCGGGTACGCCGTTGCTGGTTATATACAAGTACGGCACATTTCGTTGGATTGTAAATATATCGCCACTTGCTTGCATAATTGTAACAGATGTTCAGAAGATCAGAGAGACCCCTTTTGCTTAGCGATATCAGGACAATGTCATCGGCCTGAGTTGGTGCACAGAATGGTATATTGTTTATTTTCAGACCGCCTTGCGATTCACTTAATTCATTTAGTAATCCATCTAAGAACATGGTGTATAAGAATGGGGCACATATGCTGCCTTGCCTCGTTCCTTGGAGGATGTTGAATGGCTCTGACAAGTGATGGAATGCCATAACACGGCTTGATGCTCCATTGAGTAGGGATTTAAATATTCTCAGGGCTTTCCCTTGAACACCGAAATGAAACAGTTTGTACAAAACACCATTAATCCAGGTCATATCAAACGCTTTCATTGCGTCCATGAAGCACGTGTATGTAAGGTCACCACGCTCCTGACAATAGTTGACTGCTTCCTGGTAGATCAGTGAAACCATTTTGCTAGATTTTCCCTTCTGAAATCCATACTGCATTGGGTTAAGTCTGGTATTAAATTCACACTGTTCAAATCGGTTGAGTAGCATTTTCTCAAATAACTTTGACACAACAGGCAATAAGGATATGGCTCTATAATTGTTCGGGTCTGTTGTTGATTTGCCACTTCCTTTGTGCAATGTAATTGTTAGACTTTGTTTGAATTGAGTAGGCACGTGTTCTTGACTTAGAATTGCATTGAATAATTTAACTAAGGATTTTATAACTCCTTCCCCACCGTTTTTGATATGTTCGTAGGTAACGTTGTCATACGATGGGCTTTTTCCATTCGGGGTACTTTTTATTATGTTATTAAGTTCCATGAATGTTATTTCCTTGGTGAGTGTTGTAGATAGAGGATTAGTCTGGTTTTCGTTGCAGTGTGATTTTACCTCATTATCAACGTGCTGGCGGAACTTATCATCGAAGTTTTCATGAAGTGAGAATGAGTATAAATCTGTGAAGTATTCTTGCCAGCCATGTAGAATTTTATCTGGTTCTGTCACAGTGATGCCATTAAAGGCAAGTTCAGTACCATTCTGGTTACGTTTTTTCCCTTTTTTTAAGTTAACTACCCTCCAGAATGATTTCTGGTCGATTTCAGCCAGTTTGTCAATTCGACTGTATTCACTTTTCTCGTATGTGTATGCCGCCTTTCTTAGTGAACGTCTAAACTGTCGTTTCTCAGCTTTATATATGTTGAATACATCGCCATTACGTGGTCGTCCGTGCGATAACCATTGCGCTCGCGCAGCTTTCATCTTCTGGTGAATTGCCTTCAACCCAGCAGTTGACCAAAATGGCTTAAGGTGTGGTTTAAAAGAACGTTTGGGTAGGTGTTTATCTGAAGCAGAGTTTATGCACGATATTATTGTACCATAACTTTCTTCAACATTTTCGAAGTTAAGTGGGGTGTTATCTAACGAATTCTCAACTTCATTGCGATATGCGTTTACTCGATTGTCTGAATTCCATTTGCATACAACTTTACAGAACATTTCTGTGGTAAATGTATAATTCATTGAAGAGCTCATTTTAATGTTCATAAATATCGGTAGATGGCGCGAGACGTTCAGTGGGGCATCGTCGTCGATGTGACAGTAGTCAATTTCGTGGTATAAGTTGTCAGATACAACATAGTGATCGATTAGACTCGGCGACATACTAGTTCCTGGTACAAATGAGAAGCAGCTTCCGGTACACAGACTACTTCCGGTGACTACTTTCAGATAGTTAGATGTTATGAGATTGGACATATATCTGTCCCGTTGACGGTCACTTTCGGTAAGTATTTTAGCGTTAAAGTCACCCATTATGACAATCCCGGCATCATTTTCAACTGCTGCGATTAAATCATTTAATTGATTAACTTCTTCTTTGAAATTATCCAAACTTTCACTGCTACATGGGAGGTAGACTTGAATAATGTACACAGTTTTTGTTGGAAAGCTAAGCTTTAACATAGCGATACGCTCACTGTTTGTTTCCACTAGTTTTATGTTTTGACTGAGCGATTTGTTCCAGATAAGTGCAACACCACCTTTGCCAAACTGTCGACCATTCAGCGTGTATGGATGTTTACAGCAGACGACATGTGAATCATAATTACGATGGATATTGTCTAGAACAGCAGAGTTACGTTCTAAAAGCCAATGTTCCGACAGGCCCAAAATTGAAATATGTTTGTTATCAAATTGTTCTAGGATGTATGGTATACCAGTGTATACCCCGGTAATGTTCCATGACATAAGATGAAGTTCCATGAGAGCACGTTTATTCACGTTCGTCGTATACGTAGTCATCATGTTCATTATCGAATCGCCGCCTATTGCGATGTTCACGATATTCTGTTCTGTTCAACCAAGGACGACAAATAATGCCTTCTGGCCACGTTGCGGGGTTCTCTACCAGGTCACTTTGGTCATGACTTACAACAATCTGTGCTGATTTGCAGTCCGTACGTCTTGTTACTAGGAATTTCGAAGATTTACTTGCTATACCCGTTTGTTCCAGGAATTCGTTAAGACCTTCTATATCACTGTCTAAGTCAATTCCCGTCAAAAGGTAGGATTTAGCTTTCTTCCTTACCACACCCCTAAAATTGTTATTTTGAGGTTTATTCAGAGTATTGATATTCAGTTCCCAGGAATCGTTTGTATTTACTACACGGGGAGCAGATGAGTTGTTTGTTATCAATATGGGGTTATGTTCAGAACCATTATTTCTAGAGCCTATAATTTGACTATAGCTATCACCGGTTTCTGGAAGATGGTGTTGGTGGACTGTAGCTTCCTGTTGTGTCACTTTAGAGAGATGATGATCTGTTTGCGCATGCGCAATGTTTTCAGCAGAGTAGAACATCGTGTGTTTATTTGAAGCACATTTCTCAAGAACGTTAAGCATGTTTTTATTCAAAGTGTCAAATTTACTTGAAAGTTCATTGGTGAACTGATTGAAGGATTCCTTTACTGTACTGCTTATACTGTTTGAGTTCGACTCCATGGCTTTGATTCTGGTGTCTACTGATTTTACAACTTGTACATCTTTGAGTTTTTGTTTTGTTTGTTCGTTGAACTCCTTTGATTGTTCGGCCATTTTTTCACTTATTTCCTGGATACATGTTTTCAATTTGTTTTTCCTTTGGACATCAGCATCTTGAATATTACTTATATTTATCGAATTGTCGCTTACGCTTTTGCGAATTTCAGACACTGACACAAATAGTTGGTTACGGCTGTTTTCAAGTTTGTTTAATTGAGCACAGATTGCCGATAAACATTCAGCTAATTTCAATTGGTCATCTGTTTTGTTCAAGTGTTGATTTAATGTTCTAGTACACGAGCATATGTCAGTTTGCATTGAGTCTATGCATAGCTTGGTATCAGATGTAAATCTTTCAACCTGGGTTTTTATTTCTCGTGATTCCAATTTCAACAAATTGATTTCCGACTGAACTGAAGCCACGGTGCTTTTGAGTAAATATAGTTCGTGGTTAACATTTGTTTCAACGGTTGTGTGCTCTTGTGTAGTTTGATCAAGACATGACTGGTTAAGGGTTATATTTGGTGCTTTAAACATGTTGCTAATATCATTTCGATTACCATTCAAAAATTGGTTCAAACTGAAGCAGTCGTGAGCATATTTCTCTGGGACACCCATTTTCGACGATTTTCGCCTGTCTTTGAGAGTGCCGTGTGGAGGATTGTCACTGGTGCGTGCTCGGGATGCAAGTTCCAGTCTATACTGAGACAGACGTTCCTCACTGGACTTGGTCATTTGTAGCAATCTGCTGATATAAAGATCCTTCGGCAATGTATTCAATTCGTCGAACGCATCTTGTTGAGTTGGTTCAGTTTGACCACATTGAATATTCCCGTCGCTGTCTAGCGGTGGTGAGGATGAGTAATTATGGTGCACTGGCGGAGTAACGTTATTATCCACAGGTGTTATATTACTTGGAGGTAGAAATACGGATTTGATATAAGTTTGTGAACTGTCATGGGCGTAGGAATCTAAATCCATCATTCTGTAATCCTCTGTATCGTCTGTTTGTGAGAAATCGAGATCGTCATTTTGACCCACCGATTCGTATCCCAGGTAATTATTATCCGTCATTGTTAACCGCTGATACCGTTAAATCCCCGCATTGGCGATCGTAACGGTAAAATCCTGTTATAGCCTGCGGCTATTCGCAAACCAATCCGACGTGACCCCTCTACTGAGCGATGCTTACGAACTTGGTTTATATTGTCAAATATTTACTTTTTGAAGACAAAGGACGATACGAAGTTGTTCATTTACTCACAAATTACTGTCTATAGTCCGCATTTATCACATTATATATATTCCAGTATCTATATCCTATATACACATAAGTTTATTTTCCTTTCCAACTCGGTTTAAATTACTTTAATTAACACATTTTCTCAGAGCTCGAAAAATGCCTCCATTACAAACCGGAAGCGGATATAATTTATTTTAAACTTGTAATAATGGCATGAAAATCACACAACTCGTTGTGTATAGACTGAAGATTATTAATCCGAAAATAAATAACCATAGATTGACGTTTTCATCACTAAAACCGATATTTCATATGTGGTGCGTTTTTAAAGCGGTTGAGTGTACTAGTTTTATATTATGCACACCTTTCTTCTGACATTCCCATGATCAGAAACTCAAAGGGTTTAAGTCTGGTACACGTGTGTATGGGGCAAATTTAAATTTTACGGTATTCAGCAAAATCATTCTGGATTGCAGAATTTCCTGGAATCACTGGAATCACTGAAAATGTACGACTTCATCGATGACGTTATTGGCATCAAGTTTGTGTAGCATGTATTTATTATCCACATATTATAAAAACTTGGGCTCGTTAGCTTTGAAATAAGGGTAAAACCACTTCTCTATCATTAAATCTGACAAAGTTATTAAAGTTATTAATGTTACCACATGTATGAATGATCACCCTGTACAACGATTGCAATACTGTGAATATAAGGTTCATTAATTTGCAATTTAATTAATTGGGTATGTGGGAAAGAGGTTTATACGAGCGATGTATCAGAATATTAAGGAAGTTTCTCGTAAAACCAGTTTCATCACAATCATTGACATTGTTTAATTTGTCTATTATCATGTAATGTAGTTTGATCAATAACTAATAAATGTCAGCTTATAAAGTCAATAGCGGTTTCGTCATTACAAATGCAATGTTCATCAAATCACAAATAAGACCGAATTAAGTTCTCGAAATCTTTATTAACTTTATAACCGATAGCATTGATTACACAGCGGTTATATAAGCTTCTTAGCGTACTATACAGGACGGCTATGATTTATACTTTACTGGTTTCCTAGTAGCATTGCCCTATTAGTCCAACTTGTTGTCCTTTGTAATTAATATATTAAGTAGGGATGGCAACGAGTACCCGAGTACTCGAGTACTCGTTCAAACGTCCGATTATCGAATAGTAAAATCAGTATTCGAGTACTCGAACAAATGCTGTGTAATACAGAAGGTTTCAAGTGTTATCTGGTTAACTAAAATTTCAATTGACAACGTGTCTTTTATTAAGGATAGCATTTTCTCTAAACATGTGAACAAAAACGACCAGCACCCAATTGTATAAACGTTGGATAAAGTTATCCAGTTTGGATAACTTATCCATGGATAACTTTATCCAACTTGGATAAGTTATCCAAGTTGGTTAAGTCAGTTGTATAAAACCATTTATCCACTTGGATAAGTTATCCAACTTGGTTAAAGTTATCCAAAAGTTATCCAATTCTGGATAAATAATAATTTAGTTGCATTTAACCTAACCATCCACAAAAACTGCATCATTCATACTTAAAGTAATTAAAATGTGTTCAGTATGTTTTGAGCCTGATTATGACGTCTTAGGAATATAGGCACATATAAAAATTGCTATTTTAATCAAATTTATCAAGAATTTGTAATGTTTTGGTCATTACAACTTCGAAATTTGGCAAAACTTACGTATAACCATGTACAATATTTAAGAAAAAGTATTCAAACATCATAGAGACATAACGCACTATGTGAAAATTAGTGTAATATTGTACTGATTCTAAAGTTTGGTGGCTGGGTGGAGCCTGGGGGTCGGCTTCTTGGGGTTGACGGTGTGTCTGTCTATTCTTTGCAGACTCGTCAGAGGAATAGATTTGCTCTGTCATGCAATTATAGTGATTGCGGAATGTGCATTGTATTGTTTGCACTACACTTATATACTCTTGGGGGCCGGTTTTGTGCCGGTGCCGGTTATCGTGCCGGCTAAAGTGCCGGTGATTGTGCCGGTGCCGGTAAAATTGCCGGTGTTCATGTGAATTTTTGTGCCGGTGCCGGTTTGTGCCAGTACAGGTTAGGTGCCGTTTTTTTGCCGTTTCCTCAAATACGCCGGTGCCAGTAATGTGCCGGTGTCGGTGTGCCGGTTATATGTGCCGGAATTTAACTGATTCTGGTCCGGTATAAGTATTTTTGCTTAAAACCGGGGAGTTTTGCCGGTTTTGGGCAGTTGAAGAGGTACATACCGGTTCTATTTTGACGGTGTCGGGGAATCAGCCGATGGGATGAACATGGACAGGATTTTGACCTTTGAGTATAAGCAATCAAACACATATTAATGTTTTAGCTATTTTTATTACGATTTCTTGAATTTTTGTTTTAACTTATATTTAGTTCGTATAGCATAGTACGGAGAGTATTACTGGATACATCAATTGCACACACTCCACCCAGTAGGGATCAATATCTTCGGGTAGGATGGAAACACCCCCGCAGCCACCCTTCTCTAATACTGTACTGAGGTCCGTGTATTTATCACCCGATTCCAGAAATGATGTAATTTAGCTTGATTGTCCCATAAGTTATAAAGTATTTCATTTGTTTATCAAACTTAACTAATTGTATTCTTCAAGATTTGAATAACGTAGGTTATTTATTTATGTTGGATGAACGTTTACCCTGTGCGGCCCTTGTTAAAAGTTAAGTTACCCATTTTGAGGGCTGTACTGTATGATCACTATACAGATTGTACTGTATGATCACTATACAGGTTGTACTGTATGATCACTATAGAGGTTATATTGTATGACCACAATAGAGGTTGTACTGTATGATCACTATACAGGTTGTACTGTATGACCACTATAGAGGTTATATTGTATGACCCCTACAGTAGTTGTACTGTATGACCACTATAGAGGTTGTACTGTATGACCACTATAGAGGTTGTACTGTATGACCACTATAGAGGTTGTACTGTATGACCACTATACAGGTTGTACTGTATGACCCCTACAGTAGTTGTACTGTATGACCACTATAGAGATTGTACTGTATGACCACTATAGAGGTTGTACTGTATGACCACTATAGAGGTTGGACTGTATGACCACTATAGAGGTTGTACTGTATGACCATTATACAGGTTGTACTGTATGACCACTATAGAGGTTGTACTGTATGACCACTATAGAGGTTATATTGTATGACCCCTACAGTAGTTGTACTGTATGATCACTATACAGGTTGTACTGTATGATCACTATACAGGTTGTACTGTATGACCACTATAGAGGTTATATTGTATGACCCCTACAGTAGTTGTACTGTATGACCACTATAGAGGTTGTACTGTATGACCACTATAGAGGTTGTACTGTATGACCACTATAGAGGTTGTACTGTATGACCACTATACAGGTTGTACTGTATGACCCCTACAGTAGTTGTACTGTATGACCACTATAGAGGTTGTACTGTATGACCACTATACAGGTTGTACTGTATGACCACTATAGAGGTTGTACTGTATGACCACTATAGAGGTTATATTGTATGACCCCTACAGTAGTTGTACTGTATGACCACTATAGAGATTGTACTGTATGACCACTATAGAGGTTGTACTGTATGACCACTACAGGTTGTACTGTATGACCACTATAGAGGTTGTACTGTATGACCACTATAGAGGTTGTACTGTATGATCACTATAGAGGTTGTACTGTATGACCACAATAGAGGTTGTACTATATGACCACTACAGTAGTTGTACTGTATGACCACTATACAGGTTGTACTGTATGACCACTATAGAGGTTATATTGTATGACCACTACAGTAGTTGTACTGTATGTACACAAAGAGGCTGTTTGCTATGACCACTATATGTGCTTAAAATTAGTGTATGCCCACTACAGAGGCTTTAGTGTATGCCCACTACAGAGGGTTTAGTTGTTAACCTCTATAGAGGTTCTATTTTAAGATAATTTACAACTAAGTGTTGTATGGTTTGGCCACTCATAATTCACCAGTCAATATTATGCCGGGGGAGGGGCGGCTGGGAAACAAGGGGAACTAGACAACCTTTACAACTCCCGGGTATTACACTTTGGTCAAGTTCCAAAACCTGGGAAGTACTACGTAACTACATGTACCGTCCATCCCTGGGAATATAGAATATAGTAAGCATTGTCTCCAGGGTGAGGATTTAGACATAAAAAATGTCTGATTCCCCTGGATTGTCTGCCGTCCCCAGGGCGGTCTTAATATTGACTGGTGCATTTTGCCTGGCAAGGGCGCTGTACAGTATAGTTTATAATCCCACTATAGTAAAATTAGTTACAAACTACTGTATTACTGTAAACCAGGAAACTTTCTTGTGCAATTTCATTTTGCAGAGTTCACAAGTGGTGCAATTTGTGTAATTCAAAACTTTAATTGATATGGAAACAGCCGCAAAATTAATGAAAAACTGTGAAAATAAGTATTCGCAAAAGCAAATTGGTTTAAGGTATATGGTCACTGTAAAAATACTAAAATTCCCATTAAATGGGTATGCAGCCACAAGAATATCAAGTGAGTTTAGTAATTATTTCAAAAGTAAATCTTAATCAAACTTTTTTGATATAAATGAATAAATGAAAATTCTGAAGTGATGTTATACAAGTGCTGTATTTGATTTGAAACAGAAACTCTGACATATTTTTGAAATTTTTAGAACTTAAAATCTTTAAACCTGCACTCCATGCTTTTGTGTACATGTTCAACAAGGTTCTTTTGCATGGGTGTAAAATATGCACTTAACTTGAACTATAATTTCCTTTTTTTTCATTATCATTTTCATATAAATTATAGCTTCAAACAAGCTTGTTTTCTAGTAATGAAATACCTGCATAACTTGTTTATAATCAAAAATAAGAAAATCATTTTAAGTCTTAAAATACACAAAGTGTAACAGATTATCATTACACACTGTATGATATCATAAATGTTGATAGGACAATAATACTCTGGATATAATTCAATTGATGACCATGAAAGCATATTTAGGTATAAATTTTGTCTTAATTTAATGCCTCAACTACACAGATAAAACACATGTGGGTTAACTGAAAAACATTTCACATTTTTAGATGTTTAAACACAGTTTATTTTTAAAAAAAAGAAAAGTTCAAGTACAACACAAACTTAAAAAAAAAACAGGAAATGTTGACAACACCTTAAATTGGTGTATTAACCCTTTACTCCATTGCACCATATTTCATATGATTTATAGCAACTGATCACCAATTATAAAATAACAGATATGGAGTTATAACTTTTCTCATGAATTATTTGGTTTAGTGGAATGCCAGTATGTAGTCATTGACAAATTGTTTATACGATATGTATGTTCAACTGTTGACTTTAACGCAAGTCTAATCCTTTAAACTAATGTTGTATGCACAATGCAGCTTCAATCAATGAATCTTTGATCCAAGTATTCTCTGATACAAACTAAATCAAACTTAGAGAGTTTGCATGTTCATTTGTTAACAATCAGCACCAACAGTTGAAAAGTATCCATGGATGATGTTGAACCATTTCGAGTTAAATCATGGACTCATGCGGTATATCCCATTTGAAGCCAACCAAAGTCTTTCAGCCACTTAGAAGTTCCTGTGCAGAGGTTACCAGTTTACTCATTGCAATATCAGTTTTTCTCAAAGAAATGATAGATCTAGTGCTTCAAGTAATATACTCATGTATTCATGAATTATCTCAGAAATGCTGACACGACTGTAATGAATTATGCACACACATCTTGCATCTTTGAATACTGAAATTATAAAAAAGGTGGAGTTAAGTGCAATTATATACCAAATTTAATCAAGAAACCATGGTATTTCATATATACATTATATAATGTTCAGTGCCTAAGACATTCACAATTTGTTTAACTGTTTAATATAACATAATCTGAGTCATACTATTGATCTCACATACAGTGAGAAACATGTGCCGTCTCACTGGTCATACTCTTCACAGGGACACCGACCAACTGGGTCATCCTGCCACTTACAACTTGTTCCACAAGTAGTTCAGACCTATCTAATTTGTAAACCACACATGAGAACTACTATTTACCACAGTATTGAGGGGATTGCTGATTTTTGCAGACAGATTTTGTTATACAGTAAACCAATGACAGCGGTCTTTACTTGCAGGTGGTCCTAATTAAGCACAGGGTTGACAGTAATCAACAGTAGGCCTACTGAGTACTTTGTTTCAAGCAAATCTATTCTAAGAAATTCGACGACAGGTACTGTATGTCAATGTCTACCAAAATGAAATCGAATCAACATGTCATGAAGTGAACTGAGTAATCAACACAATTTTTTAAGTATCTACAGTAAACCTTTGTCCGAAATTGTGACTAGTCGAAATATAGGACACTTTACAATATTTCAGATGCTGTTTTTGATCGCTAGATAAGAAAACTATTGGGAAATTTGATAGATATTGACTGAATGATATGATTTTAATACCATAAAGTCACACGGACTAACACTTGAGTGCACAATCGTTCATGACGTGGAGGAAAGAAAAAGACGTTGTTGACATTAAAATTACAGTCAAACGACGATGTTTTCGTAACCTTAGCGTCAATGAATTGAACCAGGGATGCAGCATTTCAATATTTAAAGATGTAAGCATACTTACACGACATCCTCCATTTGGTCTATAAGCGCATATGGTTAAGAACACGTCATTTAGTTGGACGTTAAATTTTGTTATTGTTTGCCATAGACGAAACTTGTGACGTTTGCAAAATAAAAATTAAAGGGAGACAAATCTTATAAAATACCAGGAATGAAATAAATCGTAAATCTGTACCGTCTACGAATGTTATTTTATGTATAATCGCCCAGTAAGATGTCAGAATCGTCAAAGTTCGGGGTTCAATCGAGACCCTGAGCGGCCATGTTGTTTTGGATAAGTTTTGGATAAATAGTTATCCAGACTCGAGGAGTCTGGTTAACTTTTCTGGATAACTTGAGGGTTAACTTTTGGATAGCTTTGTCCAAAACTTTTATACAAATGGTTTTGGACAAAGCTATCTAGATTTGGATAAAGTTGTCCAAAAGTCAGACTTATCCAATAGTTATCCACTGGATAACTTTATCCAACGTTTATACAATTGGGTGCAGAAGTCATTTAGCTCAAATACGAAGGTCATATCATAACATACTACTGTTTCTGCCTTAACTGCAAGTCATCATGTGCGCGCTAAAGAACCATGATCGGCCCTCTTGTTAATTATATATTAACATATGTTTAAGAGATAGCCTGCCGACAAAAAAAAACAACATAGCACTGTTCCCATTAGACATGGATGGTCTTTCAGACATAATAAGTTACTTACTACAGTCGTATACTAATTGGCAGCATTCGTACTAGCCAACCTTACTTTACAATGACGCGAACGGTCAAACAATTAACGTAAACACACACATCGCTGTCTGAGAATGTCCAATCTTAAGAAATGTTTGGCGTGAGTTCAGACAATAATGAATGTGTGTTTGAATTAAGAATCAGTTCCCGACGTCTATTGCTGATTTATTGTGCATTTCAGTATGTATCATTTAAAACATTTGCATTGACCGTTTTTTACAGTATTTGATATCATTTAAAACATTTGCATTGACTGCGCATAATATTACAATGTAATTAAAATCGCTTAAAACATTTGCATTGACTGTGTTTTACAGTATTTGATATCATTTAAAACATTTGCATTGACTGCGCATAATATTACAATGTAATTGAAATCACTTAAAACATTTGCATTGGCTTAGCTATTATTTAAAGCTCTTGTACTGACTTTGCATTTACAGTATTGGATATGATTTAAAAGCATGCACCATTTGCATCATCTTCAGTCTTTATTTAAAACAATATTTGATAGTACTCTTGCTGTTGTTATTATTGCCGCACACTGCCACATACACGTGCTTGGAGCATTTGTAATTACTACATTGTTGAGTTAATTATTACTATTGTTATAACCTTGGGCCATTGATTGGATATATAACATAATCTTCCTGATATAATGTACCAGACTAAATAATAGATACAGCAACATATAGCAGGAGGTCATACCAACTCTGGAAATAACAAACGTACCTGGATAATATACCGGTAAGTGCAGCTGTCATGTAGAACAGATTAGAAATCGGTATATTCTAAGCAACCTACTGTGTTTGTGCCTTTGTGATCATTTGAACTACTATCATCAACAATTGTACTTAAAACTCCAAATATATATTTCACCAGCATGTACTAGGAAATACTTGTTTACCTTGTCGACGAGACTCATGTCAATGCAGTACATTTGTAATTGGAGAAAACTCTCTAAAGTTCAATGCCTCGCCCACGACATGTTGTATAAGCTTTTTTTGTCTTACTGCTGTTTTTGCTTCCCAGCGTGTGATTGGGAAAGAAGGGTGCTTTCACTGCGTATGTATCTCATTAATACAGGGCTACCATTTGTCAATAGGCAGTGGATCGGTAAAGAGACGTATTTTAGAAGAAAACAAGACTGCGTTCAATAAACGCTTATGCCCCCGTGGAAGCCATGTCCATAAAAAGCTGTAAGTCAATCAGGGGCCATTATTCAGTTAAAATGTTTGATAGTGTTACATGGTTTTGAACTATAAGGGACTTATGATGGTAAACGAATATGCCACATTTGAAAGCAGTGCCTTGATTGACTTCATGTGTGATCTGGTGATACAGGTGTTATGGTTCTTTGTCACTGCACTTCTCCAAGTTGCCACCAATTCATATACCAAGTTTCAAGTCAATATTTTAAATACTTTTGAAGATACGCTCCAGACAAACAATTATCATGAAAATACTGAAGGGGAGATAATTCAAAATGTAAGACAGACAGAGTTATGGTTCTTGGTCCATGCACTTCTACAAGCTACCATCTATTTATATATCTTAAGTTTTAAGGCAATATCTTAAACAATTTTGAAGATACACTCCGGTCAAAATTTTATTCGGAAAATACTAAAGGGGAGATAATTAAAAGTTTAAGACAGACATAGTTATATTGCTTGGTCATTGCACTTCTCCAAGTTGCCATCTTTTTATTTTCCAAGTTTCAAGTCAATATGTTAAATAGTTTTGAAGATATACTCAGAGCAAAATTTGACTATAAAAACACGAAAGGTGAGATAATTCACAATTTAAGACAGACAGAGTTATGGTTCTTTGTCAATGCACTTCTCCAAGTTGCCATCTATTTATATATTATATTTCAAGTCAATATGTTAAATAGTTTTGAAGATACGCTCCAGACAAAATTTTATTGTGAAAATACTAAAGGGGAGATAAGTCTAAGTCCAAAATTAGGTCAAGGTGAAGGTCAAAATGGAGTCAGGTGATACAGGTGTGTGGAGAGGGGTCATATACAACATACATGCAAGTATGAAAGCTTTGTAGCAAGCAATATTAATGCTAGAAGAAACGGTCAATTTGGGTTAACCAAGAATTTGGCCTTTCAATAAGTCTAAGTCCAAAATTAGGTCAAGTTGAAGGTCAAAATGGAGTCAGGTGATACAGGCACGTGGAGAGTGTTCATATACAACATCCATGCAAGTTTGAAAGCTTTGTAGCAAGCCATATTAATGCTAGAAGAAACGGTCAATTTGGGTTAACCAGGGCGAACGGACGGACAGACGGACGGACGGACGGACAGGTGCATTACTATATGCCTCCCGATCTATCGATACGGGGGCATAATAAAATGTAATGTGATGATGTGCTTATAGCACAAATATAAAGAAATAAAATAATGTGTCTTTTCATCTACCATTTTGGTCCGGGATTAGGCATAATGGTCATTCAGCTCAATAGATCACAATTTACATGATGATGAAGCCTGTGTTTTTGTTGTCTTTCGACAATTGATCCTATAGAATTGGACATTTAATTGTAAATAAAAGTCTTCATTGACGTGAAATTATCAGCAAATTGAACTATGCCTGATCGCGGACAAACTGCCGGCTTTGGTCACCACAATAGGAAACGTCTCAGTACTGTTAGTGGTTTCGTGGCAAACATTATTCCGGACAGGACAAAGAATGATTATTCTGAGATTAGTTTTGATCCTCGTAGTAGACAAAAAGGGTATTGCGGTTATTCTGTTCAATTGTGTTCAATTATTTCTGTTTGATGTGGACTAAATTATGCGTCTAATTACTAGTATTAAGTCGTCATTATTGTCCTATTACAAGTACTTCCACCACGGGCACTTCTCATGGCAGCCGAACCTAAATACATACAAATAGTCCACTACAATATACATATATTAAATATGCTGAGGGGACCGGTTTATATTCTCCTAATAATAACATATGACAGATATAACCTATTTTTTCCGCTTGGTTTTTATTCAGCCATAAATGTCAATCACCAGTCTGCATGTACTGTAAAATTATTTAATTTCGTCGGGACGAAATTTCGTGGTTTTGGTATAAATGACAGTTTCGTTGGGACTTGAATTCGTGGAATTTACATTTCAGGTAATAAAACAAGGGTCAAAATTAATGTCCGTTGGGATTAAAGTTCGTGGTTGAGGTGAACCACGAAATCCACGAAATTCAATCCCCCACGAAAATTAATGATTTTACAGTATCTAATTATTGTCCTATTCTTATGTTTATTTGTTGTATATATACTTAATTGCGCTTCTAAATTAACGCAAACACATATATTGTTCATGACATCTCCATACATGGATATGGTTAAATAAATTTATAGATAAATTTGAAGTGTGAATACATAATACAATGTCACCTATTTTTTCAATTAAATCTTGATATTGTAAGATGAAAATAAAACAAAATAATGAATATCATACGACTGAACCTATGAAGCAGAATGCATGACAGAGCCCCGACTCACATAGCACATACTCAATCATGTACTGAAGCTTGCCCCGAGAACACATTCCGGAAACACTTGTTGAATAATGTATTAATATTTCAAAAACCACAAGTTAAAAATCGTCGCATAAACTATCAGAATGGTCCATTGTTGTGTCGTCATTTTTCGTTATTTTCCGTACGGAGCACGGACTTAAGAAAACTTTATGTGATTCAGAATGAGTTTGATCATGCTTCATACACAAACAAGTCAATGTTTTCCATATTTCCGACCTAAACGCTTCACTCATACAAGTATATATTAGAAATATAATCGGGTATGTTATATACTGTCCTAAAAGTCGAACCACGGACAAACAACCATAAATGTTTAATGGTAAGGGTATGTTTGAATGCGTGATAAGCACGTACATATTTATAGCTGATAGAGGGATTTCATGTAAAACAATCATACACGATAAAATCAGTATAATACAAGAAGTTCTTCTACTTTCTCTGTCTATTTTTTCAAACGCAGTATCCGTGCTAGCCGTATCGCACCTGCTTCTTCCATTTCGGTTAAACCGACAACATTTATACCAGCTTTTGATAGACGTGTTTGCAAAACAGTTCCCCGTTCTCGTCGCCGTGTTGTCCGACAGTTCCCCACGGTCACATGTGTCTTCATGGAACACATCGACATAGCTCGCGCATCCAGCTTCCGTTTCATGTTTATTATAAGATAACATAGGCCTGGTAAAATTGCATGTATTTCTTGAAATACACCGCTTTTCTTCGGTGCGTTGTTTGGGCTCTTGTTTTTGAGATTTGCGCTTTGAGGATCGTAGTGAGGATCGATAACGTTTTGCTTCCCGGAGCGCTAAATACATCATAATGTTATAATATACCAGAACAACACAGGGTACGATTGAATTGAGGACGCTTTCAATGAAAATGTGTAGTTTTCGCCCCGCGCACATGTCAAGGTCAAACGTCATATCCGCTTCCTTGATGGCACATACCACTTCCGTTTGATTATTCACTGGGTCAAACTCCAATACCGGAAAGAACCCGAAAATGAAAAACGAAGGAATGTGTATCACCAATGCCATTATAACAATACAGGAAACACAGATTGCAATTCGGCGACCGGAATGTATGCGTCTGGCATCAAATGGAGATTTTAAACACTTTGAGCGAATGTATGCTAACATCACAGTTAGCCATAATGAGATCATATTTAACATATCCACACACGTGTCTCCGAGAAAATAAGCAAGTTTACAGTACGGATATCTTATATAATCTGTGTACCTATTAAAGGCATAATGATAAACATAGGACACACTTGGACACATGATGTTTAACATGTCCACACATGCTATCAGTGACAATATAAACGTTGTATGTGATCGCATTCGAGGTTTGATAAACACAACTATAATCAAACAGTTAATTAACACCACAAAAACTGCCAAAGTCGGCACAATATATCCAAGACTCACTACTACTAAATCCATACATGTTGGGTTTAAATCCGTCAGACGTAAGGGAGTCAACGTTCCACAAGTATAATTCATTATTGCTTCCGAGTATGATGATAACAATTAAATGTTGATTTTTATTCACTCCTTTATTCACATCATTCATACCAGCTTATGATATATGCCCAGTGTTGCAGCGACAGTAAACTAGTCTGATATTGCCAACCTATCAGTACGACGTGTTCCTCCGCCTGTCTTACGCCAACTGTTTCTAAAGTTCTAAGTGTTGCGATTGTAATATTGGATCGATGATCTATTCTCTTCTAGGTAATATCTGCCTGGAAAACATGAACACTCCTCGGGTTATAATCGCTGACAATCTTCTATAATCACTACACTATTATACATCTGTAACTTGACAGTAAAATATTGGAAGCGCCATTCAAGTGCTAATTACATGTACTCAGAAATTGTCATTTTGTAACTGCGAGTTGCTTTTATTGTTCAAGTATTGGATACACCATTCTCCTTAATCTTCATAGTCCTGTTAATGATTCAGAATCCAATAAAGTTTCGTGAATTTCTGTTATTTTAAGAAGTTTAGAACCGCAAAATAATGTTAAGATGGCGTACTCATGATAACTTGTGTTTTATAAATCCATAAATAAAACAAATCATCAATGACAAATTCATTCAACACTTACGACACTCTCTAAAGCAATAAAATATACATCCTCCATGCAAGACATAGACGAGTATGTATATAACTGATATATCACCGTCCCCCAATCTATGCCAAGTCAATCATTGACCGGCGTGGATGTTTCAATTAATTACCAATACATTGTCGACACAGCTAATGTCCACCTGTAATGCCGCGTTACTCTAATTGTTCGTAACATGAATATTGCTACTTCATTATGTATACGATGTATAACTGTCCAATAAAACATACTTTGTTATGGCAGCTCGACCTTCTACATTCTTTACGATCATAGTCACACTGTAAACAATAACACCAACATCACACACGATACAAACATCAACTGTAATTGCTATAGCATCATCACGAATACAACCCAAAACATTACGCAACAGCATCAAACGAAAACAACAGCAGTAACAGCACCAAGACAGTTATTTCTGTTATCACCTCCGCAGCAATATTGTTATGTTGTTTTACCGCCACTTTTACAAGCCGTAAACTTAATAATTTCAACAAAGGTATGAGAAAATTAGACAGGGAAGGTAGTACTCAACCTAAACAGCCGAGCACAGGAATCAGAAATACCACAACACAACCACCCTGAGCAGTGCCCGCACACAAGCCAAAGAAACAATAAAAAATACAAGTCCCCGCTGAAAAATTGCAACCCACAGTTACTGAAGCATCGATAACAACATCCCATTGTTTTACGGTCAAAGGTAAATGTTCAAATGCATAGTTCAATGACGTGTTTTGTTATCGTGTTTTTACACTCATTGTCCTGGGTCGAAACCATAACCAAAGTAAGCACACATAATTTGTGACAATGTCGTCCTAAAGGAATTATACTGACACTGAAACTTTTCCCCAAAATAACCAAAGTACGAGTCTACATGAATGTTAGGTTTCTGCCAATGGCAGTTAAAACAAGTTCACTTAATTCATTGCTGTGACATTTGAACACTGCTATTGGCAGAATACATACGTTTCTGTCATGTAGTTTTGGTATCTATATTTGCTTGAAAGTCAGATCCAATAGAACGATTTGGTCTTACATTTCTCACATAACACTACACGTCATGTAAACTACCAGATTCACATTTCTCACATAACACTACACGTCATGTAAACTGCTAGATTCACATTTCTCACATAACACTACACGTCATGTAAACTGCTAGATTCACATTTCTCACATAACACTACACGTCATGTAAACTGCTAGATTCACATTTCTCACATAACACTACACGTCATGTAAACTGCTAGATTCACATTTCTCACATAACACTACACGTCATGTAAACTACCAGATTCACATTTCTCACATAACACTACACGTCATGTAAACTACCAGATTCACATTTCTCACATAACACTACACGTCATGTAAACTACCAGATTCACATTTCTCACATAACACTACACGTCATGTAAACTACCAGATTCACATTTCTCACATAACACTACACGTCATGTAAACTGCCAGATTCACATTTCTCACATAACACTACACGTCATGTAAACTACCAGATTCACATTTCTCACATAACACTACACGTCATGTAAACTACCAGATTCACATTTCTCACATAACACTACACGTCATGTAAACTACCAGATTCACATTTCTCACATAACACTACACGTCATGTAAACTACCAGATTAACATTTCTCACATAACACTACACGTCATGTAAACTACCAGATTAACATTTCTCACATAACACTACACGTCATGTAAACTACCAGATTAACATTTCTCACATAACACTACACGTCATGTAAACTACCAGATTAACATTTCTCACATAACACTACACGTCATGTAAACTACCAGATTAACATTTTGATGACACCTTGATGGCTTGTTTCTATACAGTTACAAGATTGTCTGTGGCAATACTTTTATTAGCACATAGATATCACCTGAGATTGATGAAAAAGGTTGTATACAGCCTGCAATATAAAACATGTACATTGTACATAAAACAATACTCAAACGCAATGTGTTTATTCGTTTTACGATGTCTGGGATATTTGAAGTTATGCTAGTACAAAACTGAATATGTAGGCTGTATATCGAGCCATAAACACGCACCGTATACCATCGGAACAGGCTAGGCTTGCTTGAAATAACATGTTTTGCGGATATGGATGGTTTGTTCAATGTCACACCCATACCAAGCCAGATGCTTACAAACGCAATTAATATTTTATTTTTAAGAGACATCCACGAACCAGAAAACACATCACAAATCATATTAAAATTATACATATCGCTGGCATAGAATGAAAAGGTAGTAACTATGATATCAATATTTTGAGAAATAAGAAAAACGGAGTGAACCTTTACTATATACTTGTGGTAAATCAAGCTTTTTCAACTTCAGTTTGGTCAACATGACAAGTTTTGATTTTCATGAAAATAGGCTCATGTTGTAGATTTCAAATATGTATTAGACTTTTAATGAGGCCGTTATGAACTTACAGCATTCTCTCTCTAAGCTAGCGATATATAGATTTTTTCCAAATACATTTAGGCGAGTAAACCCTCAAACACTTATGATAATACAGCATTATCAACAATGAGAATTATTACGTCAACTTCAAATCTCCCCAATTGGTTATACATTTTTGTACATACATTTACTCGACTTTCACATTACTTTTGATGCATTACGGAGAAATATTAGATAAACAACCGTGACAATTTCAATAGTACGATGACAATAATCTAAGCAAAACCATTACGAGAGAAACGACACAGAAAATATAATGAGAAAATATTACCCAATTACGAGATAAACAGTCTAAGCGGAAGTTTTCGCGTATTTAAACACCTCTACCTCGCTCATCGTTTAACTAAGACTCCATCGGGAATCTGTAATAATAACGACCAATTCAGTTAAACGTTCACAAAATACTTTGCCAAGAGGAAATGATAAATTATTTTGCATATTTACGCAAACACTATAATTTCTCATAAGTGGCCAGTCAATATCTACATGTACCATTGCCAATTGATTGTTTGAGATTAGAGATTCGTCCAGCAGTGGGGACTTGCGAAACTCGGTCGGGTCTTGGCTGCGTTCATTCGGTCTCTTGGGATCACCGCTATTTTGCAATTTATTTGTAAAATTGAGTCATCCTGTAATTTAGTGTAATATTTCACGGGTGAATTGAAGGGTAAGTTGTTTCCATAAGGTTGGAATATCTGTACAGTATGAACATATTGAGACAGAATTAAAGTGTATATGTAATATTTTTCCTTTCGGATCATTTATCAATTACATTGGCGGCGCTTTGTCATCGTGGTTGTTCGGGAAGTATTCGCGGATCGGTATACGAATTGTACTGTTGTGGTATACGCGCATTAGCATGCCGAAGCCTATCCGAAATAGCCAAATGTCTCGCGACTGAATGCCGAATGTTTCCCGATCGTGCGGAAAGCCGGGTTGCGGTTCGACATGCCGCCCACTAGACACCGATGCTATGCGGAAGGAATGCCGATTACAATATGCTCGTTGCGGGAACCATTCGGGATCCTTTATCAATAAAAATGGACGGAGTTTTGTCAACGTATTGTTGTACAGTTATAGACATACCAGATTAAACTGAGACCCCTTGCATAATTCGTAAAAGTCCGAAGATAACGGTATATAGTATATTAACATACACATCGAATACAACCGAGCATGGCCGGACGAGCTTTACGGACTTTGATGAGTTTCAGTTAAACCTGGTCAAGCTATAACACTACATCATTAATTCTCGACAAGTCATTCATTTATGTACAAATATGACTGATTTTGAGCGTTTATGGGACTTTAAAGTATGTGCCTCTGTAGCTCAGTGGGTAGCGCGTTTTCCACATAGTTATCGGGTATTCCTGGTTCAAATTCGGAATGAGACACTCATATGCCTTGCTAATAAAGTCTATGTTCGACGTTTTAAATTATTGTTTGGGAAAATGCTGTCAACACCATCAACATTTAAAATCGTCAATCAGGTGTTCCTTTGAGACAGGTACGTTCCTTAGAAGTTCTATAATGACTTTCGATAAATATTTTCTCAAAAATAACATCCTTCATTAATCAGTACAAACATTCAATAACATTTCAATATCATTTTAGGTTGTACGTCGCACGGAGAGACACCATAACAGAAGAAAGTTATGGCTTTTATTTTGAGGGGTGGCATGTTAGTTTTGTAATTAAATTTTGTTAGAATTTAATTAAATTACACATGCTGATTGTCTGAAGATTAAACTTAAAGGAAACTAAACGATTGCTTTATCTATATTCTTGGTAATGATAGTACTAGTATATCAATAGGCGGTTTATAACTTAGTTTGAGTGTATTTAGTAGATTATATTAATGCGACAACGTGATCAAGCGCACTACGAGGGGTGTTTCATAAATAATGCAATTATGGTCGTAACTTTTGCATGAGAGCTCATTATAACACGAGATTCATTAAACGAGTGGACAAAATAATATGCCATGTTATTTTTGAGTTTAAAAAAACTCGTAAAATGTATGTTATAAGCTCTATTTATCACACTACGTATGGGAACGTTAACTATCGTTAACGCTGATGTTGCACTTAAAATTTAGCGGTACAGCGAGGGTGACGTCATAACAATGTTTGTTTTATCCGGACGTCATGGATTAATCGATGTATGGATTGGCTGACTTCACATCAGACTAATTTGAATATTTATGTAATTGGCTGACGTCACATCAGGCTAATTTGAATATTTATGTAACGGTCTAGGAGTGCCGAAAGATATTACGACACGGGTTTGCGACATTGCTGGTCCGCAGGTTATGTGATTAAAGTTAATTGAGGTCTTCTTATAGTTTCGTACATCGATATGTGTTAAATACATTTTCCCGTGTTAGTTGGAAAACTTACAGACATTTTCATTGAATGTTTATGTAGTGATGACTTATTTTATGGAGCTTATAGTCCAGTCATTTTAACTTTTAACCTCAAACTCATTGCAAAACAAACAGATTTGTGTTTATATGGTGCGTAAAGCTATCCTTAGCAATGTACAAAATGTCCTAATTGAATATTCGTGGGACTTTTTGAGATATTTACGAATATATTGACTTGTCACATGTTTTCGCGATATTTGTCACTTTTGATGTCAATAAATCTCGACTTTTATCGGTAACTTATTTTTACATCGTGCTTAGAGGTCGCAATTTTGGTCTATTTTTTATGAAACTTAGCAGCAATGATCATCGGAAGCTAATCTAGGTCAAATAAAATTTTGAGTTAACCGGAGCCAAAATCTAGGTCACTAGGTCAAAATATAGAAAAAACAAGATATAGTCAGCAGGGGTCGCAATTTCGACCTTACACTTGTGAAATTTAGTCACAATGATCATCTTACAAAAATCAAGGTCATGTGTGAAATTGGATTAACCTGAGTTAAAAACTAGGTCACTAGGCCAAATAATAGAACAAATCTTTAGATGGCGCCCTTTTTACCTAATCTTTATGAAACCGTGTCACATGGAACATGAAGACAAAATGTAGGTCAAATTCAATATTTACTTATCATGAGTTAAAACTATGTCACTAGGTCAAATAATTGACAAACCTTCTTGCGCCAAAAAGTCGCATCAATTATTGTAACCTTTTGACCTAATTTTGACCCAAATAACTCAATAACGCACTTGTCTTAGATATTTTGAGATGAGCATTGTGACCAAGTTGCATTAATATTAGACCAAAATTGTGAATTGTGTACCTACACAACGTTTTCCTTAGATTTGAACTAGCGATCTACTTTTTGACCCCGGATGACCCAATTTATAACGTTGACCTAGATTTTGTTGATATTATTATTGTGACCAAGTTTCATAAAATTAAGGTCAACATTATAACCTCTAGCGACTTCACAAGGTTTTGCTACAATTTGACCTAGTGACCTAGTTTTTTACCCTTGATCATCCATTTCCTACCTTGGCCTTAAGTTTGTTTAGATGATCACTCTGACCAAGTTTCATAATCATAAAGTCAAAATTGTGAATACAAATGCAATTGTGGACGAACAAACAAAGAACAGACAAAGAGAACAATCACTTTTTCTGCCGAATCGATGGATTTGTGTACATTATCATTATTGTATACTGTCCAAACACAAATATTCCTTTTCCATTAGACACACATGTATACAACGCATGATATGTGTAAATTTTGAACAAATTGGATTAATATTAAAGAAATGAATACAACTTTTGTTTCCCCTTCCAAGTGCTTTTTTGAGTCATTTTGTCGACATTTGAATGGGTAGTATACAAACACGTAGACTGGCAAATATATGAAAAGTAAATTGTAGGATGATAAAATCAATATTTGTATTCGATAGAAGAAGGTTGTATCTTTCAGAAAATATAAGCTTTAAGGTGCAATTAGTAAATAATTAACGACTTACACGGGAATTATTAGAACTTAAAATTCCCCATGTAGTATGAAGTAAGGAAAATGCTGAAATTGCTACCAAAAAATGACCTTAAACATGTCGATTTTTGTATTTTCCCCACTGAACTCGCATATTTGACGTTTTGTCTGTAGTTGATAATAGCCTGTAGATGATGAAAATGCAAAGAAACTCTGTTTTGCAATTTGTTTGAGGTTGACCAGATTTTTTAGCTTCAATGACTGGACTATTACGAAATGCGACTAGTTTAGCCTAAATCGACATATCATTATTTGTAGACTTAAACTTCCATTTTCGGCTGTTTATGCAATGTATTTTATTTGAAATATCTAAAATACAAGTCTTGTCTGCAAGAATTTTTTAAAACTATTGCTGTACTCGGAAAAACGTATTTGCGTGATTAACCTTTGTATGGGCCAATAATGCACCATGATTAAGCATTGTGTTGAAAATCTGCTCAGCTTTCTAAGTATGTAGAAAAAGTTCTATTATTTGCAACTTATTCAGTCTTTATTTAATAAAAGTGATTGTTTGGTGTATATTTTAATCCAAGAAAATGCAGGTTATTCTGGAAATCTTTTTGCTTTTGCACGAAGAAATATTGCATAGAAAAAATAAGAGATTGTGACTATCTCTTCATTGCTGTAACTAATCCAGTCGGTTCGAGTGGACCCTGTACAGACTATACCTCTGGCTTCATACGCTGTCTAATTTTAATGACGTCAATTATGGATGGCCTTTCCGAACGCAATGCATACTTTTATCATATTCAGAACTCTGTTTGTACGCGCGGGGCTGTTACATTATTTATGAAACTTCCCTTTATTTACACCATTGGTTTTGATCAATTTTTTTTGTTCAACGTTGACTAATTCGAAATGCGCAATACGGTGTTGATGCACAAACCAACATGACGTTCATGTGCGAGGTGAGTTTATTCTATAACATTCTATAAATTCTATTGCTTATCAATGATATTATTTCATCGTTGCTGCTTTACCCATTTACGGTCAATACGACTTTTAATTATACATTTATTGGATACCTTATGTCGAAGACATAGAGAATCTATCACGAGATGTCACTTGATATAAGACCTGCCGTCCACTAGACCCCGATGCTATGCGGAAGCGATGCCGATTACAATCTGCTCAATTCGGGAACCCTTCGGGGTCATTTATTTATCAATAAAAATTGGCGGATCTTTGTCGTGGTGCCTGTTCGGATAGGTATACGAATGATTGCGGAATACACGCGGTATACATGCCGAAGGCCGAATGTATCCCGACTAAATGCCGACAGTCCAGAAGTTAGTCCCGAATGTTTCCCGGTCGTGCGGAAAGGACGCGGTAACGCTGCGGAGAATGCGGAAGGGTTTACGAATGTATGCCGATAGATTGCCGAAAGGTTACCGATGTATATATGCGATGCCGAACTACTATCTCAACTTGACGGCAAACTGACGGCATCGCTTCCGCTGTCATTCGGGATATACGGCGACGACTCGGCACCCCTTCGGACATCAACTGGTGCCTTCGGCAACTGTTCGGCATGTATTCTTAACATCATCGGCATAGCTTCCGTGTGTAGAACTCATCCCTTCGGCGTTATCGGGGAGCTTTCGGCATCGATTCGGCTTTCCTTCGGGAACCGTTCGGGATAGCTAAATGATTACGAAGCCTTGCAGAAGGCGTCCCGATGATGCGGAGTGGATGCCGATGGGTTCCCGAACACCCCGAACGGTTGCCGATGGTTTCCCGATTACACCGAAGCTCTCCCGAAGCACTTCCGAACAAGACATTCGGCGTCCAAATTTTAAAACTTTAAAAATATCGATGCCGAAGATTTTTTGGTCCCAAAGGCTTCCTTAAGCGTTGCGGAATGATGCAGAAGGGTTCCAGAACACCCCGAAGACATGCCGAACCATCCCGATCCTTCCTGATGAGGTGAATTTCAGCTTCGGGAACTCTTCGGGTCCTAGTGAACGACAGGTCTAAAGGAGCAGGGACGATAAGAGACGTTTATGGCCAAAATATTTTGGAAAAAATATAAGCTCTGCTATGAAAGTTTTCTTTATAAAAAAACGATAACCTAACATCTTAACTGTCTGTTTATCATGTTTACACAAAATTATATGAGCTAGATGACATCTTAAGGGGTCTCATTTGACCCCTAAAATTGCAATTTTTGTCAAAAATGGTCATTAAATGACAAATCGCAATACGAGCGCAGGCGTGTACCAAGTCCAAATTTTGTACAAATGTGGAAAATCATATTATTTATGAATACACAAAATATAAAGTTGGTACACGCCTGCGCTGATATCTAATTTTTGAACATTAGTAAAAATAAGAAAATAATAAACGAGAGTGTGAATTTTTGGAATCGGTATACTACAATGTCATTAGTTAAGTTATTTGAAAATAAATCACTATGGTAGATGCAAATAGACGTCTAGTTAAATATATTACAGTATTGAGGTTTTAGCAAAATAGTGCATTATTTTGGGATAAAAGTGACAAAATATGAAATAAAAGTGTGAATTTTTGGAATCGGTATAGCTTGGCTATTTGGACGTGAGCCTGACCTTTATGTAAGAATATATTATAAGGTTCTTGCTTTGAATATATCATTTTCCGCAAGCAAATATTGCGATATCGGTATTTCAAATTTGTGTTTGTATTACATCTCGAGCGTCTTCGTGATACCGCCCGATTATGAAAATATACAGTCGGTGTTATATCGTAGGTAATATATTGACTGTTAAATTATGCTAATCAAAAGGTCAGGCTCGTGTCAAATTGGCCAAGCTATACACTACAATGTCATAAATCACTATTTAAAAAAATTAACTGCTTTGATGGGTGCATAGTAACCCAAAGACTTGAGTTAAATATAAATATATCAATTAATAAAGAGTGATAGATCGTTATATGATATGACACTAAAAACGCAGAGGACGCATTGATTTATTGGGAAAATCACCCATGCATTAATATCTGTAATACCCGTGTTACGTATAAGATTAAACGTACTCGCTATACTAACCTGGATACAGGGATTGTCATGTGATATATGATGCATACCAAGGCATAGCTCTGTCATTATGATATTGAAGGGGTCAGTGCAAGAAGGACCTGACTCAACCTTTGGGCAAAATGGAGTTAGACCCTTTGTAACATAGGAAACAACATTTGCCAGCTGATTAATCCCCTTCGTTACATGTATTCTCCTGTTAAAGAGTAAAAAAATAGGCATAGAAAAATGAACAAAGGTCCGAACTTCACTTTGAAAAGATGCTGCGAAAAGGTCCTGTTTTTGTCCCAATTTGGCAAGTATTCTGCTACATAATGATGATGTTTTCGTTGTGTGTATCAGAGATATGAATATTGTGTACCCATGTCAAAACATTGTCCACCTATATTCACCAAGAATAATTGCATGAAATGACAAAATATGTGTTACTTTCTGCTGCTTGGATATAGGCCATTTGTTTCACAACAAATTTTGCCCTTATTAGAACATAGATATTTGTAAAACAAAACGTTTTTATGACTAAGTTGTAAGTAAAAGTGTAAGATACACGTTTTCCTGACAGCATGTTCATAATATTACCAGTCAGTATCGCCGGTAGTGAAAGTGGCAATGAAATATGGGGTTAGGTCCTTTGTCGCATGGACTGATTCTCATATGGAATAAGGCCCCTTTTTGCATCAACAAAAAGAAAAAAATCACCAATTCTCTCCATGAAATGCATACGAATGCTTTAAAATGTCCAATTCTTGCGTCTTAACTTTATTTGAATGGTATATGATTGTCAATGATTGCTGAACAGTATAATTTTGATAAATATAACAATAAACATTTTTTTTAAAAGGGAGTTAGGTCCTTCTTGCACTGACCCCTTCAAGTTTGTTTATAAGGTAGGTGTCATCAGGAACATGTATACTTCACCGGTATCACTGAGAAATCGTTCAGTTTGATCATGCGAAGGAAGTGTCTAGACAGTTCCTGTCATGCGTGAGAAATCTAACAATTATGCATTTGTTATTCACGTGATGATATGTATACATTTTGTACTTAATATTATCATGCATAGTTCATGGATGATAAACGGCTAATAGTAACTGTACAATGCGCGAGTATGTTTTGAATATCACGTAAAGGTATATAGTTTTTACATCACCATATTGTCACTCCTGTGCAGATACGAAAGAGGTCCAAAGACGGTCACAATGAACTGTTTGAATACCGGTTCTTATAAGAAAATCTGGGGAAAAATGTTTCATGCAAGTTTATTTAACCGATGCAACCGTGTGCCTGTGGGATTCATGTCCATATAGTATATTGGGAGGACTGGATAGTTATTCACAAATATATCCAGGGTAACCTATACATGTATTCGTCACAACAATGCCTGCTATTCACGAATTTCGTTGCATTATGACACACGAATTTCAAAATTAGATGCTGATTGAGTACTGTGTGTTTCAAAATAATTTTATGCTACAATTAGGTTACACTGCTTTGTGTTTTAACTTTTAACGTACATAATCTTATTTTTGAGCTCAAGCATGTTAATGACAGATACGTTACACAGTACAGTTACATTACGGCAAATTCGTATATCTACAGGGTTTTCGCGCCCAATTCCTTACCGAAATATTGACATAATATAATGGTTTATTCAGTTTCAAGTACATTAGGTCGTAAAAAGAAGGTTTTCCTGGAGAACGGATTATGTATATTGGGTGTGACTGAAACACACCTAACATACAGTAATGGCATCGATATTGATGGGTACAGGTGGTTTGGTTCTTAACCAGAACGCATTCACGTCCACCTAAGAACTGGTTCTGGAAGTGTTGGTTTCTAATCAAAAACACTATATGTGATTTGTTTGACGTTAGTATTTTAGATAATACTTCAGAAGGCATACTCTAGCTTAAATGTCTCATAAAACGGAACACTTAGTTCTATTCCCTTGCGTGTGAAGTTTGTCAAGTGAGTGAGGATAATAACAGCCTTTAGTTACTGAAGTTCGTCAAGGGAGTGAGGGTTAATAACCTACTTAAGTGTCATCCTAGAGGAAAATATACCTGAGCTCCTAAAGACTGAAATCGATCACAAAATCCCCAAAAAACATCAATTCATGTAATAACAGGTGAAGATGAAGCTTTCACTTTTAAGACTGACGTCTTTGTTGGGGGATATTGAACCAATGTAAATGTATTGTTTCTGCTTACCTTGGTTGAAAGTTTCTGCTTCTCCTTCATTTCTACTATTTCTATTATACCAGACTATGTTGCTGCTGAGACAGATCTACTATATAGGGACATAGTATGCACCTGTCACTTGCATCCACGCCCCCCACATCCCCGGGGAAAGCGGGGGAAAGCGGGGGAAAGCGGGGGAAAGCGGGGGAAAGCGGGAGATAGCCGCGGATACGGTCGTAATTTTACCCTTCATTTCCCCTACTGTTGAGATTTTCTTCCCCGAACCAATACCCCAGGAGACAATATTTAGTTATCAAGGACCGGGTAAATACCGGATATTTTACCATCAACAGTCCTCCGCATGGTCGTGGAAGGGCAGGGTTTTGAAAACACACAGGTAAAAATCCCGCCCATCCACTGGGGCGGGGGAGTGGATGTAACTGAGTGATGCATTAACAATTGCGAATTCCACATCTTCATCTCTTGAAAGTATATCTTGTTTGGAATATCTTGAGATTAGTACTATGTCTAATCGTAGTGCGAGCGTGGCGATCGTAATCTTTCGTGGACATTAGAGCGCAACATAGTAGAGCGCAACATAACTTGACTATCGTGAGAGACCCTAGTAAGACGCAATAGAACGTGGCATCATATCGTGGCTATCGTAAGAGAACGTACGAAAACACGGTGGAGTTTGTGGCACATATTGACAGAATCGTGATGATACAGTATCGTAAGGGAACATAACAAGTAGTAACAGAACGTGTGGAAGCGTAGAACAGCGTAGTAAGACGAAATGTCATACTATTAATCGTGGAGCTCCACGGTATTTTCCAATCGTGGGCATCATGGACATCTTGGCTGACTGTAAACGCAGCATATCACAGTATCACAATATGGTCAACCTCAAACAAATTGCAAAACAGAGTTTCTTTGCATCATCATCATCTACAGACTATGGCCAACAACAGACAAAACGTCAAATATGCAAGTTCAGCGGGGAAAATGCAAAAAAATCGGCATGTTTAAGGTCGCTTTTGGTAGCAATTTCTGCATTTTCCTTATTTCATACTACATGGGGAATTATAAGTTCTAATAATTCCTCTGTAAGTCGTTAAATATTCACTAATTATGCATAAAAGTTTATATTTTCTGAAAGATACAACCTTCCTCTATCGAATACAAAGAATGATATTATCATCAGACTTTTTTTTTCATATATATGCCATTCTACATGTAGGTATACTACCTATTAAATGTCGACAAAATGACTCAAAATAGCACTTGAAAGGGGAAACTTACGTTTTATCATTTTCTTTAATATTAAGCCTATTTGTTTCAAATTTACACATATTATGTGTTATATACATGTGTGTCTAATAGAAAAAGAATATTTGCGTTTGGACAGAATAAATTAATTATAATATACATGAATTTATTGATGCGGGGGAAACAGTGACTGTTCTCTCTAACTGTCCGTCCACAATTGCATCTGTATTCACAATTTTGACTTTACGGTTATGAAACTTGGTCACAGAAACCGTCTGAACAAAATATAGGCCAAAGCTGTAAATGGATGATCAAGGGTCAAAAACTAGGTCACTAGATCAAATTGTAGCAAAACCTTGTGTAGTCACTAGATGTTATACTGTTGACCTTATATTTATGAAAGTTGGTTACAATGATAATCTCTACAAAATCTAGGTCAAAGTTATGAATTGAGTCATCCGGGGTCAAAAAGTAGATCATTTGTTCAAAACAAAAGAAAACGTTGTGCAGGCCCAAAAGTCACAGTTTTGGTCTAATATTTATACTATTTGGTCGCAATGTTCATCTCAAAACACCGAAGACAAGTGCGTTTTTAAGTCATCTTGGTCAAATTAGGTCAATAGGTTAAAATCATTGAAAAAATCGTCGCGACTTTTTGGCTGAACTAGGTTTTTCTATTATTTGACCTAGTGGCCTAGTTTTGACCCACGATGAGTACATATTAAATTGGACCTATATTTTGTTTTCATTACCCTTGTCACGTGGTTTCATAAAGATTAGGCAAAAATAGCGCGCCTTCTTTTGACTTCCAAAGAGTGTTCTATTATTTGACCTAGTGATCTTGTTTTTGACCTAGGTTAACCCAATATCACACATGACCTAGATTGTGTTAAGATAATCATTGTGACTAAATTTCACAAGTGTAAGATCGAAATTGCGACCCCCTAGTGACTACATCTTGTTTTTCTATGAATTAACCTAGTGACCTAGATTATGGCGCCGGTTAACCTAAAATCCTACTTGACCTAGATTAGCTTGCAAATACCATTGCTACTAAGTTTCATAAAGATCAGGCTAAAATTGCGACATCTAAGCACGATTGAAATCAATTACTGAAACAAGTCAAGATTTATTTACATCATAAGTGATAAGTATCACGAAAACATGTGGCAATTCAATATATTTGTGAATATCTCAAAAAGTCCCAAGAATATTCACTTATGACATTTTTTACACATTTAACATTTGTTTGTTTTGCAATTAGTTTGAGGTTAAAAGTTAAATGACTGGACTATAGGGGTTTTGTACAGCTTTGGCGATATTGGTATGGATACACATTCCATTGATGTGTATATGATTTTTATAAAAAATCAATCAAGGAAAGATAACAAAATTTTGAAACAATGGACATCACTGAAAATTGAACAGTCACAAAAAATCGTCATGAAAAATAATTCAAAACATGGTGAAATTTTTACTAAAAGGTTCATCAAAGTAAAATTATGAAATAATAATACAAAAATGTAGTACAAATGTACATTTATCTTTTCTCAATATCTTGAATGTCTATCCACGCTGTTTATTATCTATTTAAACGCATGCGACATCGCGAACTCATATTTCCTAATGAATATTTTGGAAACGTTCCAAACTTCCTGAATGAGGGCCTGTTTTTGCAGGTTTAATAGGGTTGGTAGTCGTTCATTGGTCGAATACCAAGCTCATTTCATCCAATCCAAAATATTATTGAAACCCGTAAACGTTGATGATAAAGATAAAACATGTTTTTGAGCCGTGACGGATTATTAATTTTAAGTCATGGTTTGTGAATACACCTAGTTAAAATATGTTCAAAATACGCATATGAATAACTATTTGTTTCTCTTTAGCATAGCAGTCTCGCCGGCGCAGCTGGCTAAAGCATTCGGTCTGTGGATTGTGCGATGCGAGTTCGAATATCGGTATATGCCATATTTTTTAAACATTATTTTATTTTTCATTTTTATCAAACAATCATTGAATGCCATGCCATGCCATTACATTTTATTTATTTACTGCTATTATCATTTTAAAGTGCCTATTTCTGTATATTTGTTTTTATAAATGTAGTAATTTATTTATATAATAATTTCATATTACTTAGTACTTAAAGGACTAGCTTTAATTTTGGTCTTTCACATTCCTTATTAACTAATTTATTCAATGGAATGCACATATACAATGATCTCGTGACATGTGTATACAAACAAGCGATTAAAACAATATTAAAACAAAATGACAGACCGAAGTTTCGAACCTACACCTGCAAGTTTCTGGAGACAGCGCCTTATCCTTTGGGCCATGGATTTGTTCCTATCATTGGTCACATGTATCACTTAAGTCTTAATGCGTACCCCATACCTACCCTTTGAGAGCAAACCAACCTGTCTTCATAAATACGTCACGGCTTAAAACATGGTTTATCTATAGTGGCATACTTCATGCTGTTATTCTACAGCATTGCTTGTGTTGCACAAGCTATGTGAGCCAGAGTTCCGTCATATAGTATTTTACATGGCGTCATTTTTGTGACTTTTCATTTTACAATGGCGCTCAATATTTCGTTTTATTTAAATTACAATGAACACATCAACTCTAGGAGACATTCAATATGTATTAGTTTATTGACAGCCAAACATTTAACCATAGCCATTCAATAATATTCGAGGAACCATGAACATTGGGAGTGTGCGTAAGTGTTTGTCAAGGTCTATCGTGTTTCCGTGCACACATGACATGTTTTGATAACTTATAATTGATTACTAAGTAAACAAGTTTTTTTTTTGAAGTTTTCTAAGTATTGCATCAGTTTGGTGGTCTCGCCTTTAATTTCAAGCATACCCTCCTTTAAAGTAAGAAATTCAATTGGTTTTATAAATAACTTAATTTGTATTTAGTGTTGATTTTCTGGTGTGATTAGTTTTACGGCATTTTTGTCGCGCCTTATCGTGTAGATAATTTTATTCAAACCGACATACAAATACCACCGTGCGCGTTATAGGGCTATTTTTGAACGCACATTCTTCTATGACTTTTCGGTAATAATTGGTTTTACAAGTGACAAACGCATTTTTGGTGTACGAAAAAAAAGACACATCATTTCTTGGGCATACCCCTTTAAAAATACTATTTTTCAAGATTCATTGAAATCTATCTAAGAGAGACCTTGTTCAATAGTGTTTTAGATGCTATGCATGGCTGTATGTACATCAACATATTTATTCTCGAATAACTAATTAAAATACAATAACTACATGTAATATAAATTGCATAATAATAACAACAAAACACACACTCAAACAAACGTTTGCATCGTAGAAGTAAAAGACCCCGATAATTTAAACAGTACGATGATATTAATCGAATAATAATCATTACGAGAGAAACGACACAGAAAATATAATGAGAAAATATTGCACCATTACGAGATAAACAGTCTTAGCGGAAGTCTTTACTAACTTTACCGATGCTTTAAAAAACGTTTTCTCTCCGTTACTTACCCATTTATCAAGTGTATTTATTTTGTTTGTATTACAGAGATGAACTTGTTACTTGTCTTAATAAAATATCGGTTCTGTTCTGTTCTGGTAATAATTTACTGTTGCATACTAGTATTAATTTCGCTCCAGAACGATATGAAACTGAAAATACCTGTTAAACCTCTTCTTCCCTCCCCAAGGTAGGAAGAAACATTGTCATTCGTCAGTTCATAGCAATGTGTTGATATGACTAGTGTTACGCTTTGACATCGCTCCGTACCAGTGAGCAACATGGCTTTTCGCTTCGAGCCATATACCATTCTAGCTGCCCTGACTGCCCAGTCCGTAAACTTCCGTATTGACCTCAAAGCCATGTTTTATTTGTTAATGAAACAACATGAGGACAGTGGCAAATCATTGACTTTTTCAATGGACTATCCTTTTTTAATTACAAATGTTTATTTTTGGCAAAACAGTAATTTTCTTACCTCTCTTGTCCACTGACGTCCTGAAAAACCTTATTTTGTACAGTGAAAGTCTCGTGTCAGCACAGAGAGTACCAATACGGGTGTACACCGTGTACCATGATTAACAAGATTTTACCTCGAACACGCTCCACATAATGTTTATCGGTACATATGTACTTAACTTTACGTAACTGAAAATCAGTAATATTGGTGCAATCAAACGCGTAGGGAAGTTCGAAGTCATTACATAAATTAAATATATAATTGAACATATAATTGAGTGTTTGAGTTTGCTCCAGTAACTGGATAAAGATTTTGAGATTTCTTGGTATTGGTAAATACACTACCCAAAAGTGATAACCCACTAAAAAAATTATATTATGTAACGTGTTACTCTCTAAATGTTGCATCAGAATTCTAATAAAATATATAGTGAATTATTAATTTATTTTGAACGATAAAAGGTTATGATAGTCGTGTCAGTCGTGTTACAAACTGAAGTATATTTTACAAAATTACAAGAATATTCAAACTGTTTACGAACATGTACATGAAGCAAAGCATGGTAAGCACGTTTTTGTGAGTAATTTGGCATTTAGAATGGTAAGGTGATCGAGCGGATAGCTCCCATGACTGCTGATCGAGAGGCCACAGGTTCGACCCTCAGCCGAGACACTTAATCATTTCTGATAAACTGGTTGGCAACCCAGAGCCATTCTCGTGTGTATCGGTACTGTACACCGAGCACGTTAAAGAACCAAAGTGTCTTTTCGGAACGAGCTAGGGCAGCGCGCCCGGATACATTGTATCATCCACTCTCTCCACTACTCGCTGCCCTTCAGCAAAAACACAGGGCCCCATTGGAAATAAGTGCTTGCACTTTGATGGGTTATCCTTGACCGAAATAATGATTGACTAACTAACTGATCTCTGCCATACACGTTACCTGCCGCGATTGACACCAAAGTAAGAATCTTGAACAAAATTGCTAAATCCGTTAAAAATGTCATTAAAATACATTTATAAGGTGTCGGGCTGGGATAGCTGTTTGATAATCCGATTAACTAATTAAGATGATCGAAGTAAATGTCCTGCAAGTCTTCGGTCCGACCACAAACGGTTACGGCGCGATGTCATTGAATTCAATGTGATACTGCTACTAGATTTTCTGACATTGTGACTGTTCAAATCCAGTTTGAGGAACTCGGCATAATTCTGCCTTGTTGGACCAAAATATGGCTCGCGCGAATAAGAATCGCTAGTCTGTATTTTTAGATTAATTAAACGTATTTTAAGCAATATAAGGCGCAGTTTTTCTTCCTATGAATAAAACTCAGTTATTATGTTAGCCATATTCGATGCACCTTCATGTAAAGCTCATTTGTTATGTAAGTTAGAATGAACTGTATACGGCACAATAATTAAGGCGGTATCAAACAATTAGAACGCACAACTAGGGTGTTATGGGATCAAGACTACAATCATTTCACTGTGTCATTAATTATGTTAGTCATAATATTATTCGTAGCAAAATGCACCCATACTCCGGAAAATCGCAGTCGCAATTAAGATATTTATAGTTTTATGGCGTTGCTATACTTTTTGAAGATTTTTAACAAGGCAACGTGTTCAAGCGAAGCATGCTATTTGAATACGAGGGGTGTTTCATAAATTATGCAAGGTTTGTCGTAAATAATAGAGGATATTGTATGCGTGCTCATTATATACGAGTTTTATTAAACTAGTGGACAACATAATATGCAGTGCCATATTATTTTTGTCGACGAGTTTAGTAAAACTCGAACACTATTTATCGTATTTTTTTCTATTTTTTACATAACCTTAGAAAACCCTAACCATCGTTCCAAACGATTATGTCCACTACTTAGGGTGCAACAATCTTCCCACAGTAGCTAGCGGCCCATGTTTAAAGTTCAGGCTCTACATTCTGCTTTCAGGAGCTGGAAATAGCCGAATTTGGTTAATTTGGTTTAATTTACATTGCGCATTCTTTGGTGCTTATTTAATTATTCGCTATCGTTAAGAATATTGATATTAGAATAAATTATCCTTTACAGTAACTATAGTCGTATAAGATACGACGAAAACGTAAATGTATCAGCAATCTATCCCTTGTGTAGTTATTATATCGTTCTAAAACGTAAATCGCCTTTCAAAAATAGCGTTAACATTTAAATTGGGTACTAAGTATTTTCTCTATAACGCCATATTGTCACTGAAAGTGGTCACATCCGATTGCTACTGATTGATGTTTTATATTAGCAATCTTTATTTTGTCTTCTTTTGTTGATATAACGTGTTTTGCATCAGAGAAAAATGCGTATGTACTTCTTTTAACGGCTTGTTCTCCATTGTGATGCGTAAAGCCGCTCGTGGTAAGTCATGGGTGCAGTGATAAATGTACGGATGCAAATGTTTGCCGTGAGTTTGCAGCTGAAATTTAGCGGTGCAGCGGTATGATGTAGCGTCATAGCGACTTTAGTTCAATCCGGATGTTTTCGGCCTATCGATGCATGGATTGGCTAACGTCGCTTCAGGCTAATTTGAATATTTATGCTTCGGTCGGGCTGGGAGAGCAGAAAGATAGTTCCGGAACTGCTGGACCACCAGGTTATGTGATCAAATCTATTTTTATAGCTTCGTACATCGATATGAGTTAAATAAACTTTCCCGTGTTAGTTGGAAAACGTACAGCCATTTTCATCTAATTGTTAGGTAGTAATGGCATATTTTATGAAACTTACTAAATACGAGTAGACTAGCCTAAATTGACACGTCATTATTTGTAGCCTAAAACTTCCATTGTTAGCTTATGCGATTTGTTATATTTTTAACATTTAAACCATTGATGTACTCGAACACACGCATTTGCTACAATTAAAGATACTTGATGAGGAAAACAGTATAAAATTACCTTGTAGCCTTTCATCAAAACACTGTTCAAGACACATGCCCAGTTTCAATAAAATCATACAATGCAAACACCATTTAATGGTGAGTCAAACTTTTTGATTTGTCTATCTCTTCGTTGAGAAGCAAACTATGCAGGTTCGAGTGGACCTTGTACTGACTACTGGTGTAACTTTATTTCTACAACTTTATTTATTTTTAATTAATATCTTTTGAGAATTTTCTATTTTTATTTATTTTACAATACAAATGTCTTTCATATTTCATAGGTGCAATACTTTTCAATGCCTCTCTGTGTTAGTTCACCTTAAAAGGACCGCAGTGGAAATAAGAGGTCCCCTCTTTTTTGCGTTATCCTTAGTGTGGGTGTGTTTGACATGGCCTTTTTTAAATATATGAAAATTTCTAAAATTGATATTTTTTTGTAATTGTGTTTAAAGATTAATGTTTTATTTATATTCTGTGATATTTATGATATGCCATGATACATGCTTCTTATACCGAATAAATATTATTACCAGTATACCTCTGACTTTATACGCTGACTAATTGTGATGTTTTTTTAGAGAACGTCAATGAAGGATGACATGTTAGAATGCAATGGATAAGTTTATCAAATTCAGAACTCAATGTGTATGCCCAGAACTGTTGTATTATTTATGTAACACCCCTCGTATTCACACAAGTCACTCTGATCAAGTTGATAGTTTGTTTTGTTCAACGTTGACTAATTCGAAAAGCGCAATGCACATACGGTGTTGATGCACAAACCAACATGGCGTTCATGTGCGAGGTGAGTTTATTCTATAAAATTCTATAAATTAAATTTGCGTATCATTGATATTGTTTCATCGGTGCAGTCATGTGTTTGCCGTGTTACCCTATACGGTCAACACTACTTTTAATGATAAACTCTGTAAAATAAGTTTAGCAACACTGAGTATAATTTCTTAATTTGTCACTTTTTCTTAAAGAAGAAGAATAAGTTCTTCAATAAGTTCTTTTGATGTTTAATACAAAATGTTGCAAACATCTTTTCCAAGATCACGTGCTAACTGCTTGTAAATTAAAGATAGCAACACAAAAAGCACAGAAAATGCAATCATTACATGTGATACCAATCATGATTCGATGTCTGCCCAAACGCTTCGTTGGACACTTGGAATCAGTTGCGAACATGTTCTTGTGGTATGATTTTCCATTTATTTAGAAGTTGCGCACGGTGTTGCGTCGCGGAAGCGTCACACGGAAAGCGTAAAATTAACGTTAAAATATTCGAACAGTCATTTTCATCGCACAGGCTTAAAAAAACTTCTGAAGCGATGCATTTTAAATCCAATACATTTTTTTCAGGTACATATCAATGCTTGTCATACTGAAAATAATACGAATATTACTTGTAATTTTATTAAATAGCTTTTTTTATAAATAACTTAATAGGGATATTATTTTGCATTTAGTAAAAGAAGGAATTTAATGATGTTTACGATTCTTTCTTCAACTGTAAGATCTTTAATTGTGTGGTGATCTTCATCTTCAATTGATTACTTGTAAATATGCTCTATATTATGCTTTATTACTCAATATACTAGGAAACAATGCATTGGCTTAGAATTGGATAGTCGTAAGTACCAAATCGATATTTAGAGAAAATAAGAAAATACTACATTCGAAAACTAGTCTTCACTTACGGTAAATCAAGCTCTTTCAGCATTAGTTTGGTCAACATAATAATTTCCGATTTTCATGAAAATAGGCTCATAAGAAGGGCACTGTGAGATATAATTCAAGTATGTACCAGTCTTATAATATCGTAAGTAATAGTTGCGACCTTCTCATTCTAAGCGAGCGAATGTCATGAAAAATGTAACTGATAAATATTGTTTCATAATATACGAGTACATGTATTATTAACATGTTTGTTTTTGTTCCCTTGATAATATTTCAATCATAAAACTTAATGCTTAAAACTTAAAATATGCATAAAATATATGTTTATCATACACGTTTGTTTTCATTGTGATTTGAAATAAAATTATGTATCTTTGTGTCAGAACATGCCGACGCCATGTTTAGAGCGTAAATTTACAAAAGTTTACAAGCTATGATGTCAAAGAAATTATATCATTTTATCATTTATGTTTGGAAACTTATGATAGTTTACATTTTTTTAATCTGTCATGAAAACGGAATATCAATATTGCACTTTGTTTTAGTTTTCATTAAAATACACTGAGCGGCAATGAAAACGCAACACTTTTTAAACTTGAATATTTCTGTAATCTGTCAACTTATAAACTTTTGTATGCTCACTTCGATATATATCATCTACAGAATTCAGCTATTTCCGTGAAAATACTTTAAGAATCACTCGTCCATAGCGGAATAGCCTTAAACCCCATTTCCCCGCGTGCTGACAGATGGTTAGAGATTTGCTCGCATATTGTGCAAGCATTTTGAAGAATATGGATGGATAAGTCAGAAAAACAAAATAAGTAGTAGAAAACATGGTGCATATGTCAAAGGAAGACTCCGAAAGATCGGTCGTTATGCTCAATTGTGGGGTATCCGTACTCAAAGTCTCGTTGATTTAATTACCGAAGTCATTATTTTATTTATTTAACACAAGTTTGAATACATATACACCTGTTAAGAAAGCTAAAAATGCATTAGAAATCATAGGATGTAAGAAAAATGTTTAAGTCAAGTGCGATAACTCTTGGATAATTACATTCACTTTTTTAGATTAATCACCAAACTTTTACACTAAATTGTATTACTGGATATTACTGAAATAGTCTACTTGCTCAAGTTATGGTGTTCATTAATATTTAGACGTAAATTGAGTTTTGAAAATTAAGCACGCAATTCAAAAGCGCATTTTTGTCCATTGAGTGCAATAATCAGTCTTAAAATAATTTATTTCCAGTAACAAATGGTGATACTTTCACCATCCTTGGGACAAATATAATACAATTTATTAATCTCAAAACGAGCAGTTTCGAATGTGCGTTTAGAGGCGCAAGATTCGAAGCAGTGTTTTGTGGTTGTGCGCGAAATAGTGCATAGGCCCCTTAAAAGTAAATGAACTTCACATAGCCCTTCTGCCACAACGGAACAACATTCTACTAGCATTTAATGAACGTTTCGTACTATTAATACGTCGTAGATGCACATGATGTATCGCTCTTGGTTGTGGTTTTAAAATATTAAACATTGCGACTTTCAGTTTTAACGCAATACGCAATATTTCTTTCAACAATCTTTTCCTACAAGACCTTAATAACACATTTCTCTATCAATCCATAGTCCAAAGCAAGTTCTTTGAACTATATCATAGCATAAAAACGGTGGTTTTACTCATACTTAAACGGGGGAAAAAGGTACGTTATTGTAAAGATTCTTGCGCGAACGCGCTGTTGGTGTTCAGTTTTAAGTATGCTCATTTCAGGACCCAGCTGACGAAAATAAATTATTTACAGCGTTATATGAACTGTAATTCACATTCTAATTGTTCTAATTGTAACTTCTAATCAATTAACTATAATAGTAAAATAATAAACGTAAACAAACCCCCAATGTCACTGTTTTCTTGGTATTTGCTGATACCGGAAGTCGACGCTCATAAAAAACTTGTATGTGACATAACGTTTGCTAAGTGACGTCGCTTTTGTTTTACCGACGTCGCCCAAAATGTCATAATTTTGAAAAACATACCAATAAATTGTTGTTTTATGCTATAATAGCGTTTACGCATGCTTTTTCGTGCTATTACATCTGCAGAGTCCCTCGGGACTAACGGACTTGGGCACCAACCTTCTTTCGGGACTCTGCAGATGTAATAGTACGAAAAAGCATGCGTTAACCCTACACTTACACAACTATTGGAAAGACTAGTTAAGATTAGAAACAAATTAGAAATATGTTTACTAAATTCTCAACAAAGCGCCGATAGATAATAGAATAAAACAAAAAATGAATATAAATGGGCCGTTCACCAGGCAAACCTGCTATTTTGACATTATGTAATTACAATATAATATATAGAACAAGGTTTTAGAAAAGCTTAATCAAATGATTCTATTTTAAGTTATTTACCAATAATCCAATATAGTGCAATATCTTAGGTTTACAATTTCCCATGAATTATGCTGAAATCATGTGCTTGGTTGCTACGGTGACCAATTTTGAAAAAGTACACTGATTGAGAAAAACAAGGAGTAAGTTGTTTAAAACAGTAATGTAATGGTATGCCTCTGAATGCAAATCATTTCGATTATGATACATATTTTGAAAATTAAAACATAATTCTAACAGTTCATGTCAAGAAATGATCAAATTGTATAATTATGAAATACTTGATACAGTATACCGTTTGAATGACGTTCGTGAATATATACTTTACAAACATAGCCCATAGCCAACCTAGACTATGTTTGGTACCTACTAACTCCATGTATAGCCATCACAGACCCTGTTTGGTACCCACCAACATCATGTATAGCCATCCCAGGCCCTGTTTGGTACTCAATTACAATGTCAGTATTACTAGATCATGTTTAGTACCATTCATCAACAAGTACAGCCCTAACATGGCATGTTTTGAACACACAACCTTCTAGGTAGAGCCATCCTGGACCCGTTTTGGTGCCCACCATCTCTTTTTACAGCTATCCATGACCATATTTGGAACCCACCACTTCCATTTGCAGCCAAGTCAGACACTCTTGGTACTCACCACCTCTATAAACAGCCAGACCATCATACCATGTTTTGTATCCATCACCCCTATTTACAGTCATACTATACCATGTTAGGTAACCATCTTCTCTGAGTACAGCCATCCCGAACCCTAATGGTTACCCTACACCCTTCCCAGACTTGTCGTTAAAGACTACAACCCCAAAAGGCCATTCGTCCTATAACTTCTAATGAAATCATTTATTTTCTGAACCTAAGGTATCACATCTACATCAAAATACACAATACAATGAATTGCAAAATGATGGTTTGCGCCGAAAGTATCAAATATGTGGGTATGTTTTGTAGCTTGATCTTGACATTGAGTGGCCAATTTTTGTCTGTAAAATTACAATATAAAGTTGTTAATGTTTATACAAAGATTTATTTATTCAATTAGAACTAAAACTGTTAAACTTGAAAACTAAGAATTATAGATTATACAGACGAAATCGATCTTGATCAACATGCACATATCTGTCATTTGTTCCAAAGTTTTCGAATTAAAAACTCACCTAGTGGTATGAAAATATGTGTTTTTCCACAATTTAAACACTTTAAAACCCAATTTTGACATAAAATATGTTGAACCATGAAAAGAAGAGAGTAACATTTCAGTTATTTTTGCAATGTGACCTCGAAATAACCTTGACCTCAAAGTGGTCACTGGTGTATGCCCTTTTGATACACATCATCAAATGAATAATATTCAGGCAATTATGTGTCACTACATTTATATATAAAATAATCTAAATGTCACATTGGAACATAGAAATGCAGGTTTATTATTGATTCATAACAACATTTTTCCAAGTTCACACCATTCAAATGACCACGGATATGCATTTTTCTCGGGTAAAAATTGAGATAAAACATGTGTATCTCATTTTTTGGTAAATACCATGCAACTACATTCAAATTATTTTAGGAAAATCCCGTTTTAAGCATATTATTTTAGGTTTGACCTCTAAATGACATTGACCTCCACCATTTGACCTTGGTAAATGTTCATGTCGGAGGTCTATATACATGTATGTTTATTAATTACAATACATGTACATGTTTTATACAATGTGTATTGTCTATTTAAATTGGTTCATGTAACAATCATAAGATTTTGCTAAGTAATTAGCTTATAAAATGGCTATAACATAGGCCGCCATCTTGGTTTCCATGGTATCTAACCTTATTTCAGCAAGTTATAAACCTAAGACACCCCTGTACACGGATAAACAAGACATGTATAAAAGGAGGGTATGATACTCGCTGATGCAAAATGAACTATACTGAGCATAACAGCTAACCGAACGCTTTTTAAACTTGAATATTTCAGTATCCTGTAAGTGTACAAACCTAACATTATGCATAGTTATTTCAATATAGTTTGTGCACCTATTGCAGCTTACCACATAAAAATACATGCCAGAATCACTCATCCATGACGAAAAAGCTTCAGATCAAATTTTTTGCACGTTGTGATCGATTGCTCTCGAATTGCACGAATTTTGTGTGCATGTTATGTAGCATGGGTGTTTTTTAGTCGAAAAAAAAACATTTTTTTTATCAAAAACATGGGCATTTGTCAAAGGTAGGCCGCGAAAGAGCGGCCATTACGCTCCCTGGAGGTTATCAATCAGACAGATCAGTTTTACACAGACTTAAATTATCACAAACATTAGTTCCTGTGTGTGAATACCAATGCACATAAAAATACCTAAAACAGAATATTGGGAATCACAGGAGCCAAGAAAAATAGTAAATTCAAGTGGGATAACTCTTGCATAATTTTACTTCTTTTTAAGTTCATTCACTATATTTTCCCATACAATTGTATTGTCATGCATTGGAGAAACACGTTGACTTAATACATATTAGACCTGAGGACTAGTCTGCCAAATTACCTCGGTAAAAACCGTTGCTCATTCATAACATATGCTAATTGTACATTTTGTGAATTTCATCTTGATGGGTGATGTCATTAAATACATATTTTGACGATGATGCAAATTAAATATTTTGACGAAATTTTACCACCAGCCTTCTAATATTTGGATTATACTTCAGGTCAAGTTTCAGAAAATTCCTGTGGATAGTGCTATAAATATTCATAAAAAACATAAGCGTTCGGTTAGCTGTTTTGCTTAGTATAAAGATAGTTCTCTTTTTACAACGTAAAAACGTGACTTGAACCATTTTCTCGAATTTTCACCTTGACCTCTATGACCTCGGTAAACAGATCAATTTGAACGCTGGCCTAGACATCAGTGTGTAATAAGGTTGTTCATACTTGGGCCATCATGCGCTTTTTACACTGTCATATAAAATGTGATATCAAATGCAACGCATTCAGTTATGTCATGATAATCGCAGGATTATGGAAAGTTTCAATTGTGGTGGGGTTAGCGAATTCCTTCTAATTTTATTATTTTTCAGCTCATGACCATAAAATAAATTTTGTTATGCGACTTAGCGATGTCACATTGTGATGACGTACATCAAAAATGATTTTTGTTTTAAGTGTACCTATTACAGATAACTTTTTTGGGTAAACACACATTTTTACACATTTTTGTCATTCGTTGATTGAATAACAGTACCGTTGCGAGAGTAGGCGGTTCTAGTCTTCCATATTACGAAATAGCCAAATTGTCCTAATAAACAAATTTACTAAATAATTATTATGTCCATTGCACAAATAAATGAATAAGTGGTCCAAACAATTGAAAATCCATGGCTTTTGATTGACAAAGAATTCGGGTAAACTATAACTATTCTCACAGTCTGTTAAGAATACGTTAAGTGATGACAAATTAGAAGTCAATTTAAAGTTTTTCATTGCTTTATGATGGCACGATACTTTTGCTGAACATGAAAGAGATTTTTAGTTAGGATTGGTTACAGTGTTTTCTTACTGCACAATTCACGAATTAATTTAATTGACTTCAAAAGTAATGTAACAGCTACAACAGTATTTAAGTGTATAGAGCTATATTTTAACAGTCATTTAATGTCAAAATAATTACTTGCATCGTTTCAAGTATGAAACTAGACTACCTTAATTGCAAACTAAAACTTTGGTTGGGTTCCGTGTTATTTGATTCAATCGTCCAAAAAATAGACGTTTCTTATAATTTCATAGGGTGTTCTAGAACACTTTCGTATTGAAAAGGACAATTTGCATGTCCAATAAATCACACACACACACACACACACACAGAAAGTTTCTGTTTAGCCTGAAGTGCAAAATGATCTAATGGATATGAAAGCATAATTGTATTTCAGCTTTCGATTTTTGAAAAATAAATATGGTCAGATATAGCTCTATACACTTTAATGACCTCTTCAAAAATAACTGGACATACTGTTTATTTCATATATTGCTTCAGTCTAAATTCAACTTTGTTTGTGCAATTTTTTATGACATCATCGACACAATGTCATACAATATACCCACAGAAACGACATTTTTGTCAAAGTGTATCGACCAGTGTAGATTAAAGAAAACTCGAGTTGAAATTTACCCTTTGGAAACGTTAAATTATTGTCACTAATGACGCCATTAATTTAAAACTGACTTGACACTTCACGTGAACGTCAGTCATAAAACTGGTCGAATATTTTAAATAAACAACCTAAAATGAAACAAACTCATTTAAGCAATGTGTTCTCATATTTTCCCTGATACTAGTAACCTTTATGCGCCTTTCGGATAATGGTACTTGGAATGTGTGCTTAGTACTTATGAAACAACGATATAATTACTTCGCGGTACAATTACCCTTACTAAACGGTGTATTACTCAATCGAGCATTTTATAAAACGCCACATCTTCTTCTTAATTTAGTTAAATTACACCTATTTCAAGCGTGTGAACATTGTTCCGTAACATTGTTAAGTTAATGAAATTATACTAACAAAATTAGGCACTGGATCATGCGTAACTGTAAGTGACAAAAACGTATATGACTGTACCTCGTGCACTGCATCGAACTTTGAGCAATGTAGAAGGCACCCAAGACGCCGTAATGATTCGTGACGAAACAACTTCAGACATACATGGTATGCATCGTTCTAAAAGTTACAATTGATGTTTTCTTTTTTGGTTATTATGTATCACCCGTTGAATGAAACATATAAAGTGTATAATTTGTTTGTTTTGAGCCCTGACTTGATTATGCATCAATGTTTATACGAGGAGTGTTTCATAAATAATGCAATTTTGGTTGTAAAATTTAATTATGGTCTATTATTGTTGTTTCGTAAATTGATACGTGTTAAGCAAACTTCCTAGTGCTAGATGGCAAATGTTCGGACATTTCGATCAAATATTAAGGTAGTTATTGTGCATTGTGTAGAACCTAGTTATGGCCACTATGCATGCCTAAATTAACCTATCATTATTTGTAGCATAAAAATACAATTTCGGGCATTATGTGATATTTTAAATTTGAAATATCTAGTACAATATATGCTTTCTCGGCAAGAACAATTTTAAACTATTGATGTTATCGACAAAACACATATTTGCTTTATTAAAGATTCTCAACGGGGCAAATAATTGTTGAAATTAAGGTATGCAAATTACCGTGTAGCTTTTTAAAGTTAAAATACTTAAGAATGTTGTGAAAATTCTTTCAGCTTTCTAAATATGATATTATATTATTCAGTCTTTTTAAAACATACCACATATTAAATCAAAGCACTGAAAGTACTGATGTGTGGCGAACTGATGTCATTTTGACCATTCAAATAAAGACTGCACCAACATGCTGTGTCAGAGTTCTGATAAGCCCAGACTCACTCGAATGTTTGTGCTGCTCTCAAGACACCAAGCGTCAGTGTCAAGATGAGTGACTGGGTAGTCTCCATACAACTGATGAACTGGGAATTAAAACACAACAAACGAGATGCCCCCCCCCCCCCGCTATGGAAACAGGACTAGGTAGAAATATGTTTAAATTAAATAAAGGGAGGTAATTAATAAGATAGAACCAGATTTCAGTAGAAGGAAAATATAAGAAAAGGATATCAATGGTAATATCATGACTTTTTTTGGTTGAATGAAATAATTCAAGAACGGAACCAGATAGAATTATGGTTTCATGTCACATCACTTCTCTTAGATGCCATATATATATATATATATATATTTAAAGTCGATCAATTGAATTTAGGTGGACAAGTGGTCCAGTGGTAAGGGTTATTGACTACTGATATGATTATAATGAAGGTTGTCCGTACTCCCGCCGGATCAAGAGCAGAAATGTTTTTCGGAGTAACATAACTAAACTTACGAACAGACTTTCGGACCATACTCAGCGTAAATTCTATAGCATTCTGTCCGATATGTTAATAAAATCGTATTTAAAACAGGTCAATTATATATTTTGGAATATACTACAAGTTATTTTTTGAAAATCTGACGATTATTTATGTATTGGTTATTATTTAAATATTGCGTATTCTGTTCCGAAATATGAACTCGCGCTAATCAGCGGGTGATATTTATTATAGCTATTATGTTGTATTTAGCATATTTTTATGCACCAGTCAGTGTGCGACCATGGTCCCATCCCAGGTGATGGGCAGTGGATAGCTGATAGTTGTCAAATATAGTATTTTTTATTAAATCCATATCAAGAAGAATGTATTTAACTTCTAAATTCTGAGTATCAAAGTTGTAAACCCTTTTTTATACCAGTAAATTTTATGACCCTAAATTCCTAACTTCTGCAGACAGCTGCAGCAGCTGTCTCCAAATCAACTAACAAGAACCCGATATAAAACCCATTCAATTAAAAATAGTTTTAACGGTCTATTTCCTGTCTCATGGTGTGTTCAATCCCTTGTAAAAACATAGATCCCTGTGTTACATGACCCCCAACTGTCCCAAAACAAGTTACTAATGACCTACCAATATACAACCCCTTGAAGTTTACCAGATTGTATGATCAATTTTCTGCCTCATGCAGCTTCAATAATTGATTACAAATTTCTTGTCAAAATATAGATCTAGCTAGGATTATGTAATGTTACATAATAAGGAGGGGCTAATTAAAAAATGCATAGATAATATTGCACAACGTGGCTTGTGGGAGGAGCTAATTAGATATGCATTAATGGGCTTTATAACTGCTCATTAAGTGGGAGGAGCTTATTGATTATTTATGATTATTGAAGTATGTTTGCCCAAAGCTGTAATTTAGGTCTTTGGTTAAGAATTTGGTTTGCCCAACGTGTATATACTAATTAACGGCCTTTTAATCCAATTACCGTTAACTTTTCAATTCGAAACCTTGTGAAAATATATTACCGCTTTAAAAGGCATATTAGTTCGCATGTTGCGCGTTTAAACTCGCCGTAGAGTGTTTATTAAATGAGATCTATATGAAAGTCGCACATCTTAATGAAACTGAACGTATCGTCTTTAAAATAGCTTTTAGTTGTTAATGTTACTTGGAAAGTAAAAATATACTTGGTGAGTTACGACACCAGGTTGTTGCTAAAAATCGCGCAATTCATGAATAGAAAATGTAAGTGCTCGCTGTTTAACTCGTCAGCATTAGTTCATTTATTTTATAACCGCAAACTAAATTGGTATAAGTGATCTTTAATATGTCATAGTATTGACAATTTTTTTTAATCCGAAAATACTTTACTGAATTCTCGTTTATTGCTTAATTATTCTTTCTCAATTCAAATACTAAATAGCGTTACGTGTTGAAAATAGCCGCTATGAATAGCACAATTAGTTCGCACGATGCGCGTTTAACTCGCTGTCATGTGCTTATTAATTGAGACCGATATAAATGTTGCACATTTTCTTGAAGTTGAAAGTTTCCTCTTTTCAGTGAGGTATTATTTGTTTATGTAAATTAGAAAACAAAATTGTTACTGACGATTTAAAACCTCAGGTAGTTCCGAAAATTTGCGCAATTCGCGAATAGAAGATCTAGGGACTCGCTTTTTAACTCGCCAATGTGAATTCATATTATTTTATAATTTAAATTTAATTTGATATTAATAAATTGCAATATCTCATGGTATTGACAAAATTTATTTTGTCGAAATCCGATAGTAATTGACGGAACTGCAATTAATTGAATATTGCGTGACAGTACTGCTAAACCAGAGATCTATTAATATAGTAGATCCTGTCTAGCTAATCAAGTTAGTGTATCGATCGTCTGCTAGCGGTTAGATAGACTGTATATACTGTCCTTGAACTAATTACCAGTGAAAACATGTTGTTTCTATTTATAGCATCAATGTTTGTAAACAACATAATTAGGTCATCGTCTACAAATGTTCAGCGGCGGAGTGATTTTAATAGACACATTTCAGTTCACCCGTGTTCCACCAGAAATCTATTGGCTGAATAAACAATACAAACTAGTCACTGACCAATAGCTCGTTGTATATCAATTTGCAAATGAATGCCCCGATATGTAAACATGAAACCGTGGGATTACTTTCTCAACCTTCTTGACGGTCCATGGCGGTTCGCAGGCCTTTGATAGTAGGAATATAGTCCATGCGGAATGATTTGCTATAAAATTAAAATATCCTCAAAAAATAAAAGTCTGATGTAATTGTTGGTCTTAATATTAATAAATGTTGGTAATGTAAACAAATCGGGTTCAATGATACGTGTAACCTGTGTAGCATGCTTGTAATATTGTTCAAATCATAGACCTATTTATTGGTGTAGGCATAAAGGCGTTAACTTCATAGTATATATAAATAAAAAAAAAATGAAAGATAGTTATTACATTGTGTGGCTTATCGCCACACAAAAATTGGTTGTTTTTGGTGGAATTTCTTTTTTTAAGTAAGCAGTGCATAGTATGGATAAAAAGCTACTCAAGACACATGGCTAGTTTCATTAAATCGTACGATGCAAACATCATTTAAAGGTAATGCAAAACTGGACAATGACATGATTTGTCTATTTCTGCATTGCTTAATTTAACACAATGGATGCGAGTGGACCCTAAATAGAGTAATACCATGGCTTTATATACAGACATATTTTGATGATTTTTAAGATATTGTCAATGAGGGATGGCATTGAAAGATTATGTCTAATTCAGCATCAAGCGCGCGTACGCGGGGCAGTTGCATTATTTATGAAACACTCCTCGTATACCCTAAAAGGGGAGGTATACATATGCTATACTACTGTCTGATTAAAACACGACTTGCCATCTTTCTGCAAACAGGAAGAAGTTGACTAAAAAGTCAAACCTTTTGAAATAATTAGTTTGATATAAATCTATTTAATGTTTGTAGATAGTTTTTTAGTTGATGAAGAACAAAATAGAACATATTCATTCTACATGACTCAACAGTGTAATCTCCATCATGATTCAAACATCTTGGTCGACCTTTACAATGTATCTGTGTAAACATTATACGCCTTAATGTACTATTATTTATCCAAGAAATACTCTCAACATATGTTGAACAAAATTTATCTAAACTACTCCCAACAAATGATGATAAAATTATCGTATTGTGGAGTAGTTTGTGCTGGGCGTCTGTTTGTCCGGTAGTTCACGGTTTCACGGTTTCACGGTTGTTCTCCTTAAATATAATACATGTTCGATTTCAATTAAATTCACAATATTGTTTCCAAAACTTTTTTCCGATCATCCATTACGTGAATGAATTATGGAACAGTTAGGCTGTTTCGTGACAAATGACCACTACTCGACGATATATGTTAACTATATTTGTCGAAATAGTAGACCAAATATCGTATTTAGCTACTGCTATTGTGAACAAATACCCAGTTTGCTAGAGTTGCTCCCCTTAGACTTTGAAGAATGCATATTTTGTTTACAAATTTTCATTTTGTCAGCATACAACCTGGATGTTTTATTACATTTTCTTTCCATCTTATGATGTTTTTCAAATTTTTGAATCAAAGTGCTCAAAGTGCATCATTCTGCTGAGATGTTACCAAGTTATAGCTTATTAATATAATAGTTTAAGACTTAATGTGACTTTAAACTTTTCATGTAGAATTGATACCAAGCCTAGTAATATACTGCTCCTTTTTATTTCTAGCAAAACAGACTTGAACATGAATGATTGTCTATTACAGATGCGGTTTGTTCTTATAACGATGGTTTTCGTTGTTTTTATCAAAGGAGGCTTCTTCTTTGCTGATGCATGTAAGTATACGCATACTCGACGACAAAAAACATATGACACTTGGAAAGGCCTTCTGTCATACTATTTGTCCATTCGCTTAATAAATTTGGTATGTACATCGCAAGATCCTCTATTAAAGTACTACTGTAGTGTCATTGACAATAAGCACGGTTCACTCAATTTCATTTAACGAGTTAAGTGTTACTTACTTACTGATAACACTGTGTTTAATCACTGAATTGAATCGTTTAAATTCACTGGTACGGAGCGATGTCAAAGCGTAACGAGAGTCTTACAGACACTTTGTTATGGACTCTGTCCGACAAATGCCATATTTCTTCCTGGGGAGGGTAAGGTGTGTATTTTCACAGTATAATGCTTCAAATAAGGTGTTTCTTAACGTGATCATTCGACTATATATACTTCTGAGAATTTCATTCAGTTATCTCCGCCACACATTGATAGTATTCTTGTGAAGGACATTTCTACTGTAAATAGTTTCCTTTGATGTAAATCCAATCACCATTTGTTCTGTGACACTAAGAATATCTTAACGTATCATCCTTACAACATACCAACCTAGCATGTCTTTGAATGAAATCGAACTCCTATTCTACGACTCAAGAGCCACCCTATACCCATTCGACAACAGTTCAAAACCCGAAGATTTTACTAAAACTAGACAGACTTAGAGGAATTTAAGGCACTTTGATACTGCAAACTAAACCAATTGCGAAATTCAGAATTGTTTGTAATACAGATAATCTGAAAGGTGTACATTGGCTGTTCAGATTTAGTATAGAGAAGGGAAGTTCATGTAGTATTTTACTGATGCTAATTGCTATTTTTTATCATTGGGTCATTCAGTTTTTGTACCTTATGTTTCATGTACTTGATTGTCATATTGCATCATATTAAATTGTATTCTTTAATACTTAGAAATGTAGGATGAAAATACTACTTATTGCTTAAATTATAATTTAGATACAAACCATAAGATCACATTATTTTACAACAATATACCGCATTAATAGTTATATATACCAGAAATGATACATTGTATGAATGGTTATATTACAGCAATATATAGATGTTTTCGGTTTGATATCCTAAAACCAAACAAGGACTTCGTATATTGACCATAACATCCTCAGCACGAGACCATAACATGTCTGAATATTACTGTTTTGGAAGTAATGGACTATTATCTAATTATGTTGCGTGATATTACACGCATACCAGTTTAATGTATTTGCTTTGCTGTTCAAATGGTACATTTCATTTTAACTGTATCAACCTTCATTTAAAGAGATCATATACTGAGCGTCAAAAGTTTCGCAAACGAATTAAAAATTCAATTTTTGCCATCAAATGGAGCGTACATTGCAAACTATTTTGACTAACAATTCCTGTATTTCGTATCACAGACATGTATCAAGTAAATTGGAAGTGGAAATTTAGTCGAAAATGAAAAGCCCTTTCTTTGCGCGCTTGTGATGGTGTGATCATTCAAGCGTAACGGAGGCCAAATTGGTTCAACAGGAACACTGTGGGTACACAAATAGACAGTGTCAGTAAAAAGTTCTTTCCAGTTAACAATTTAAATTTCGTTAATTCGTTTGCAAAACTTTTGACGCTCAGAATATGTCCGCTTGATACATTATAATGATAAAGTACCAAATATCAAAATATAAAGTTCTTGAAAGCGTTAATAATACTTTACGGGTACATTGATACATTTGATATTCATTTTCTGTGACAAAAACATGAGCACTAAGTAAAACTACATGTTGAACACCAAGGTAGAAAGAAACCTTGTCATTTGTCGGACGGAATCCATAGCAATGTGCCGGCATTCCCGCTACCCTCAATCTGATTAAAAGCATATCCTCAAACCCGCTACGCTAATTAACAGTGAGTTTGTATCAAATTGTCTGTAGTACAAATTCTACAATTGCCGAATACATCAGGATTTCTCCAAAGAAGCAGACTAAAAATGTGAACAAATGTTTTATATGTAATTTACCGTTTATTCATATAGGCGCCATTTTGCGACTACCACCGAAATACACTGCACTAATGTAACGAGTAATATGATTGGCTGAATTATAAATAGAGATAAATACTTATTATATCATATCGACAGTGCCGAACCAAAACCCCGTGACTCAATTTTGGCGCGAAAACTTCTTTTGCAGCATCCGCATCTGCTAGACGTCCCGCGCATGTCTGTCTTGTCGCCATTTAAATATCCAATCGTGCTACTTAGATGGCGACAAGACAGAAATGCGCGGTACGTCGAGCAGATGTGGATGCTGCAAAAAAAGTTTTCGCGCCAAAATTGAGTTACGGGGTTTTGGTTCGGCACCGTCGATATATCACTATGTGGTAGGACTGTACTGCCGAAATGCATGGAGGATTCAAGATGGAGTACGTCAACGACAATAATTGAAACATGTATGCGGAATGTCCATATAAACAGATGTGGGTAATTATGTATGTGCTGATACTCTTTCTAGGCAAAATATCGCATATTTTCTTGTCGTCTCTCGCTTCACTTTTCAACTGTCACAAATCATCGTGTTCTGTTCAACTTTACAGAAAGATTTTGTTATTTGGTCTCAAACTGACAGCCCCAGCTAAATCGCCGATTTCAGCTGTTTCATTACATAGTTAATTTACATTACAGGACGCCGTATTGAAAAAGATCGGATCGAGAACAAAACATCCTTACTTTTATCGTCGTTGACGTACTCCATCTTGAATCCTCCGTGCATTTTGACAGTACAGTGCTACCACACAGTGTATTTGATCTAATCATGAAAGAACTATTATTCATTCATACTTTGAATCTTGAATGTAACACACTGTATGTGATCATATAATGAACCACTTGTACTAGTTATACCGATGTGTTAAATAATGATCTTAATATAGATAATTGACAGTGGCGATCTTAAGGAAGTGGTCATGTGTTTGTCTTTCAGAAACCACATGCATGTAGATTATTATAATTAACTAATAGAGAAATCAAAGAACATCAGACAACCTGCTAATGTGCTAAATATGGTAGCAGGTGATCTTAGGCATTTAATCAACACACCATTTCTGGCAGCTTTCATGTATGTCTATTTGCTAGTAGATCTAGGTTGATTTAATTGAAAATGTGCATACTATACCATGAACAAGCTATTTAAAATTATTATAATAATTTATGAATAAAAAGACTGCATCATGATATTGTGTAAATGTAGTATAAATGTAAACACACTTTCTACGAAATTTATACTACAAACAGGAGAAGTATGCATGTATGTGGGTGTCCATGGATTTTGCTTTGAATGAGCTGAGTCTTTATGAAGTCGGTTAAGGTTTTTAACCTCCTCAGTGGATATTTAGGAATTCTATTCCATGCTATTCCCTTTTTATGCCCCCGTATCGATAGATCGGGAGGCATATAGTAATTCACCTGTCCGTCCGTCCGTCCGTCCGTTCGTCCGTCCGGCCAGGTTAACCCAAATTGACCGTTTCTTCTAGCATTAAAATGGCTTGCTACAAAGTTTTCAAACTTGCATGGATGTTGTATATGACCACTCTCGACGCGCCTGTATCACCTGACTCCATTTTGACCTTCACCTTGACCTAATTTTGGACTTAGACTTATTGAAAGGTAAAATTCTTGGTTAACCCAAATTGACCGTTTCTTCTAGCATTAAAATGGCTTGTTACAGAGCTTTCATACTTGCATGGATGTTGTATATGACCACTCTCCACACGCCTGTATCACCCGACTCCATTTTGACCTTCACCTTGACCTAATTTTGGACTTAGACTTATCTCCCCTTTAGTATTTTTACAATAAAATTTTGTCTGGAGCGTATCTTCAAAACTATTTAACGTATTGACTTGAAACTTGAAATATAAATAGATGGCAACTTGGAGAAGTGCATTGACAAAGAACCATAACTCTGTCTGTCTTAAATTTTGAATTATCTCCCCTTTAGTGTTTTTTTATAGTCAAATTTTGCTCTGAGTATATCTTCAAAACTATTAAACATATTGACTTGAAACTTGGAATATAAATAGATGGCAACTTGGAGAAGTGCAATGACCAAGAACCATAACTCTGTCTGTCTTAAATTTTGAATTATCTCCCCTTAAGTATTTTCAGAATCAAATTTTGACAGGAGCGTATCTTCAAAACTATTCAACGTATTGACTTGAAACTTGAAATATAAATAGATGGCAACTTGGAGAAGTGAATTGACAAAGAACCATAACTCTGTCTGTCTTAAATTTTGAATTATCTCCCCTTTAGTGTTTTTTATAGTCAAATTTTGCTCTGAGTATATCTTCAAAACTATTAAACATATTGACTTGAAACTTGGAATATAAATAGATGGCAACTTGGAGAAGTGCAATGATCAAGAACCATAACTCTGTCTGTCTTAAATTTTGAATTATCTCCCCTTTAGTATTTTCAGAATCAAATTTTGACAGGAGTGTATCTTCAAAAGTGTTTTAGATATTGACTTGAAACTTGGTATATGAATAGATGGCAACTTGGAGAAGTGCAGTGACAAAGAACCATAACATCTGTATCACCAGATCACACATGAAGTCGATCAAGGCACTGCTTTCAAATGTGGCATTATTCGTTTACCATCATAAGCCCCTTATAGTTCAAAGCCATGTAACACTATCAAACATTTTAACTGAATAATGGCCCCTGATTGACTTAGCTTTTTATGGACATGGCTTCCACGGGGGCATAAGCGTTTATTGAACGCAGTCTTGTCTTTATTCTAGTGGTTCGCACAACCAACAGTCAGCAACTATGTACCATATTGTTACAAATACTGCCACATGTATACTGAATTTACTACTGGAGGCATATCACCAGCAGATGCTTTCTGCCTTCATTAAATAATTCATGAGCTTATCAGTCAGGTAGAGATTCGGTGAAAGGGGTCTATAGCACAGGTGGCAGTATCAGTGTTTTGTCCGCAAACGATTAAACTAATAATAATTTTTTTTTTTTAATTTTTTTTACTGAGCTAATATACTATCAAGGTATAAAGCGTACTATATGTCTATATGCCAAAGATTGTGGAACATTACATCTCGTTGTTTCAACATAAAATACGGGCGCTGAAGAAAAATCGCTATACAAGTCATTCAAATAAACTATAAGATATTCATTCTTACCGAAAATCTCGTTCAATTGTATCTTATAACTGCGAAACGGCAAAACAGTGTTACTTTCGTGATTTAACTTCGCGCAAGGTCATTTTATTTATGCACTGGTTACCAATGCGATGTTCCACAATCTTTGGACATAGACATATACTACGCTTTATACCTTGATTGTGTACATGGAGTTAGATAGACAATCGATATACTAGTACATGTATATACGGTCCATGTAGTGTATTAGCTCAGTGACGGATTTTTTCTTTTTCTTTTCCAAACACTGATACTGCCACCTATGGTCTATAGGTCGTCATCAGATCTTGTCGTGAGGAAGATCGAGTACTTTAGTCAGATTGGCTTAACCCTTTCACATCGTTCCGTACCAGTGGAATTTAGTATCATGATTTATTACATTTACCGCGAGGTAAAATAAAGATTAAATACCTGAATCAATGAAGCGAACTTATCGAAACATGACATCTCTTTAATTTTAAATCTTGCACGGTTAACAAACACACAAACTGACAAATAGTCCAGGATAAAATGAGTATTACAATATTACTCTAGGGAACAAACTCTTACTTGGTTTATACCAGAAACTTTAGAAGATAAAATATCTTTACCGTTTTCTACTTGCAGATGCAACGGTCATCAAAAAAGCTTGTGGACGAGAGTCTTAATTCTTTTTTTGTAAGATTCTGTTCCTCGTGCTATTGACTATGACCTCCACTGCTATTCTTTGATTTCTTTGTGCATTTTTTCGGCGGGTAGTTGGACTTTTAATTGTTTCCTTGGCTTATATGTGGTGTTACTGATTTCTGTTCTCGGCTGATTAGGTTGAGTTCTGCCTCCCTGTCCGATTTCCTCATACCTTTTGTAGGCTCGACATGTCAGATTTATTTTGTTTGTAAACGAGCAAGATCTGCAGTGAAAGTGATGTCATACTTCTATACATGTAGATTCTCTTGATCAATATTTATTTTTGATAAGCACTTAGGACAAATGCAGGGCAGTAGAATGGTGTGTTTAATGTATTCAACAATATCAAACTGAAATAAAACACTATACACTACCAACCAAATATTTCTATGCAGTTTATGTTAGTTAAAGATATGAAATAAGCATACATACGCTCGTACATGCTGGTGTGTTGGTTGTATTGATTTTTGCAATGGTCACTGATGTGTTACATCATGTGTAGTGATATAAGATTAATTTTGCGCATTTGTGTTGTCTTCACTTCAATCGTCCAGACACACGTTAAGATTTGAAATAATTTTATATTCTTAGTAAAGTTGTTCCTACCAGATATGCCACATTTGAGTCAGAATTCTATTTTTAGAGTTTTAAGATGTTTGGGGAGTCAACCTAATCGCACTAAACAATAATTCTCAATTCAAACTATCCATCCGAAATGTACTTTCTTTGTTCCGACAATTTTGCCAATTCTTGACTATTTGAGATTCTTGTAATTATTTATGGAAATATAATTTTTTTTTTTCAACAGCCGAACTACTGTCATCCAGTAAATCTGCGTCTCAGACGGATATAAAGCACAATGGTGATCCTAGTAGGGCTGTGGATGGCAACACAGATACAGACTGGAGTTCTGGTTCATGTACGCTCACGGACACGAAAAGTGGTTCATGGTGGGAGGTCGATTTGGGTCAAATATACACTATAGAGAACGTTACTATATATGGAAGGACAGACTGCTGTGGTACGTCTTCTTACTGTTTCTGTTGTCAAGTATCAATATGGTACGTGGGTATATCCAAAAGTAATGTCACTCCTCCCGTGGTTTATTTGTTTATAGGCCGATATGCATAAATATGATATCAAAATGTTCGACAATTTAATTCTGATTAATATATAACGTGCTGCATTATTCGATTTTCATAACTGGATTATATGAACATTTAAAAATATACCTATGACGTCATACCGCCGCACACGAAAATTACGATTGTTTTTCATAACAATTTTCTTGTATGCGTTTTTATCAAAAAATAATTCTCGAAAGCAGACAATATTTTCGTGAAGTGATGAAACAAATGTGTTGCGGCTGCTGCTAAAAAATCATTAAGGTCACTCTCCTTTAAAACTCGCATTATATTTTCAACGCATTGATTACTTAGCGAAAACACGGCAGATTTGTGACAAAAAGACGCTGCATATAGTAATGCACTTTTTCTTAAAAGTTATGAAAGTCACCTACTGAAACTTTAGTTACATAAGGCGGCAACATAGGCTCATGTGTATGTAGTATAAGCTTTTGAGGGGACATGCATCACCAAATCATTATCGATAGAGAGTTATATGAACGGTTTTTGGTAGATCCGAAAAGAACACCAATAGTATTTTTAACGCCGTCATTTCAATTCGACGTTCAAAACTGCAATCATTATGTGGTGAGTTTTGCTGTGGGACTATCTAGAGGACACTTGAGCATAATTTGATTTCGCAGAGAGTAAGTGTCGGGTGGGTTACACATTTTTAAAGGTCTTAGAAATGTCTGCATGGTTTATGAGACGTTAGAAATCACCAGGGATGAACTTCTGCTGGATGAGTAGGTGTCAGAAAGTAACGTCATTGTGACGTCGTTGACGTCGTACTTGCGGCGATGTTCGTAAGTATGTCTCATGAAAATGTTCATATCTCCAGAACTATTATGTTCATTGTTGTGAAATTTGGTCATCATATTCAAATTAGACTGAAGTAACGGCGTGAAAAGTTTCGTGGTTTTACTGACATTATACACGATTTTATAGCATCAGTGACATTACTTTTGGATATACCCTCGTATAAAGCATTATAAAACATACATACTGCACTGTACGGTGTTCGAATTGATAGGCCGCTTGACTGCCGATCGTGAGATCCCTCGTTCGAACTTCTGTATGTGCACTTTGTCATTTCTGAAACGCTTCCAGTGTTTCCTATTCAAAAAGAGATGGACTGGTTGACAATCCAGAGGTAGTCTCGCATGTGTTGATGCTGTACGATGCGAGAACGTTAAAAATCAAAGAATCGCTTCGGTACTAGGAAGGGTAGCGTGTCCGGATACCTTGTATCACCCCACTGTCTCTACTAGCATGGGGAATTTCCATTACACGTTTGAAAAACGTATACATATAATATGTACCGTGCTGTGTCCTACACACCACCAACATCGTCCGTTTAGTCGGTTACAGGGACAATGACATCTGTTACGATTTATAAAATATTCTGTTGCTGATTAGTCCAGCATGTTATGGAGACATAGATTGTTTATTTGACTGGCATGTTATGGAGACATAGATTGTTTATTTGACTGGCATGTTATGGAGACATAGATTGTTTATTTGACTGGCATGTTATTGAGACATAGATTGTTTATTTGACTGGCATGTTATGGAGACAAAGATTGTTTATTTGTCCAGCATGTTATGGAGACATAGATTGTTTATTTGACTGGCATGTTATGGAGACATAGATTGTTTATTTGACCGGCATGTTATGGAGACATAGATTGTTTATTTGACTGGCATGTTATGGAGAGATAGATTATTTATTTGACTGGCATGTTATGGAGACATAGATTGTTTATTTGACTGGCATGTTATGGAGACATAGATTGTTTATTTGACTGGCATGTTATGGAGACATAGATTATTTATTTGACTGGCATGTTATGGAGACATAGATTGTTTATTTGACTGGCATGTTATTGAGACATAGATTGTTTATTTGACTGGCATGTTATGGAGACATAGATTGTTTATTTGACTGACATGTTATTGAGACATAGATTGTTTATTTGACTGGCATGTTATGGAGACATAGATTGTTTATTTGACTGGCATGTTATTGAGACATAGATTGTTTATTTGACTGGCATGTTATGGAGACAAAGATTGTTAATTTGACTGGCATGTTATTGAGACATAGATTGTTTATTTGACTGGCATGTTATGGAGACAAAGATTGTTAATTTGACTGGCATGTTATTGAGACATAGATTGTTTATTTGTTTCGCATGTTATGGAGACTTACATTGCTTATTTGTCTAGCATGGAAGGGAGACATAGATTGTTTATGTGTCTAGCATGTTATGGAGACTTACATCGTTTATTTGTCTAGCATGTTAATGAGACATATATTGTTTATTTGACTAGCATGTTATTGAGACTTACATCGTTTATTTGTCTAGCATGTTATGGAGACATACATTGTTTATTAGTCCAGCATGTTATGGAGACATACATTGTTTATTTGTCTAGCATGTTATGGAGACATACATTGTTTATCAGTCCAGCATGTTATGAAGACATACCTTATTTATTTGTCTAGCATGTTATGAAGACATAAATTGTTTATTAGTTCACCAGTACGCTGTCGATACTTACTTACTTACTTAGTCCTCTTTGCTCATGTGTGGGCATAGTGCAGTCGTCTCTGTTTTGTGCTCGTCATTTTGCCTCGCCCCACTTGGTCGATACCGTAGATCCGTCCATTGTTCAGTAGTGTCGGTTTTTGTAGAAAGTACTTTTTACGGGGTATGTGAGCTAGCCAAACGCCCCACCCTCCTCCTTTCTGAACCCGTTCTTTGGACTATAACAGGAGTTCGCTGTCGAGACATAGAGTGTTTATTTGTCCAGCATTTTATAGCTAATCATGTATTGTCTCCTTCACATATTAATTGGTTTGCTTGTTTGTATCACAATTTCAGCGAACAGACTGAGGAATGTTAAGTTATTGGTCGGTAAAAGCAACGAAGACTACACACAGCAGGATTATTATGACGGGGCTCTTCCCACCCCAAGCTACACATTTGAAATGACTTCACTTGTTTACGGACGTTGGATAAGGATCACACGCTCAGCGGATGTTGACAAACCTCTTACCTTATGCGAAGTTCAAGTGTTTGGTTATCCGATAGGTATTAAACTGGATATAACATACAATTATGAATAAATTTACTTTTTATGTCCCCGTCAGAATTTGCGAGTATATACTCGTATAAACATGTATTTGGCCTTGTTCTTCCGCCATTCCATCCCAAAATATTGTGTCACTCGAGATAAATAGCATATAGTCACCAAACCTCATTGATGTATTGGTCAGCATATTCATGACCAATGCATTTGCAATAAGTTCTTCCATTCAAATTTGTTTGACACGACTGAAATTATATCACTTTACACTATATAGATATAAACGAAACAACTTGATGGCAAAAATACCCTACTCAATATTGTGTTCAATAATTTAAACAGGTCGAATGCAATCATTCAATTGGTACTACATACTTCAATACATGAAAACACAACTTTGATCAAATTCCGAGTGCACTGACGCCGAGCTGGAGCTTTTGAACGTTCGCAAATGCAAAGGTCCAGTCCATTTACATACGTTTGAGTTGACAGACTTTCCAAAACAGCCTCATACAAAGAGGATAAAGCATTATTCAGGCATTATCGTAGGAAATTAGTACGCCGATTTGATAGAGCTGCATATTTTTTGCACTATGCCAGCGCTTGTCTGTACATGTAATGCTTACAGTTAGTTACACTGAATAAATAAACAGATAAACTAAAACATTACTTTGGTTTTGAACAATTTGTTATATCAATGGCTATCTAGTAAACAGTGTTTTTATTGGTTCAGAAATGGGACAATGGCAACTGTTCAGCCAATTAATTTACTCGTATAAAAATCATGCAAGTTTTGCTACGAATAAATTGATTGGCTGAAAAGTTGTTGTTCTCTTACATCTGAACCAATCAGAAAACTCAGTGATATAACAGTCAGTCGACTCACACGTATGTTAACGAAATTAAATACAGGGTGATCATTGATATATGGTAACATAAATAACTTTAATAACTTTGTCAGTTTTTAAGATAATAGTTGTTGTTTTACTCCATTGATTAACACATACATGTAAGTTTTATTCAGGGTATATATCACTTTCAAATGTTGTATATTTTTTTTCTCCACAAATGTTAGAATCGTTTTCCTGATTTCTGCAAAACTACCAAAATCAGCATTAAATGACGTCGTAAATTACCAATAATTCCTTGCATTTTACACGTTGATGTTTCCAATTTCATATGGTTATTATAGCTTTCATATCAATTAAATATACGAGTTTTGTAGTATACACGCCTTCCTTCAGACATTCCCATGATCAACGGTGCAAAGGGCTTATGTCGGGTGCGTGTAGGGGGCAAATTTAAATGTGGTCTTCAGCGAAATAATTCTATTGCAAAATTTCCTTGAATCATGGAAAATGCACCGATTCATCTATGCCGTTATTGACATCAAATTCACTAAGAATGTATTTATTATCAACAACTTATAGAAACTTGGGCACATTAGCTTTGAAATAAGGGTCAAACCACTACTCTATCATAAGTTAAGTTACCAATTGTCTAGGGCTCTTTTCATCTCTTAGGCCGCTCAAGCTACCTTTGACATTTTAACTCCCCTGGTCATTGGGCTACATATGGAAACCTACACTCGTGTCTCCTTGGGGAGACTATTTCTCTCCTGTGGTGTGGCAGCCAACGTCGATCTGCGGCGCCCAGGAATAGACACTGCCCTCACAGGTACCATTTTACACCATGGTGGAGTGGAGCTGTGGGTCTTGCTCAGAGATTTAAACGAGTGGTCCAGAGGGGGATCGAAACCGGGACCTCTCGATCCCGAAGCGCGCGCCCTACCTCTAGGCCACCGCTCCCCGCTCATTAAATCTGACAAAGTTATTAGAACTATTTATGTTACCATATATTAATGATCACCCTGTATATGCATAAATAGAATGTTCAAGTATCCATGTCGGCGTCAGTTCACTCGGAATTTGATTTAAGTTGTATTTTCATGTATGGTAATATATTGTGGTGCAGTAGACATTGAATGATTGCATTCGACTTTATTGAACGCAATATTGAGTTGGATATTTCTGATTTTGCAATTTAATTGTTTCCCTTATATCTATATAGTGTAACGTGATATATTTTAAATCGTGTCGACCCCTTTACCTCCATTATGATCAGAAGTGTACAGAATTGCCCTTGGTATGATAACAGTTGTTGGTCGTGTTTCTATTAACTTAAAAAAAAACCTAATAATAGATTTGGAATATCTTTGTAAATCATAACTAACTCGTGAACGTCTGTGCCCATGCCCTGTGTGTAAATTTTGATCAATTTGCCCAACGCAATTTCGTGTCTTAATAGCTTCGAATTATGATTTAATGGGGGAATGGCAAAGTCAAAATTCGCATTTATAATCAGACATAATGCAATCATCAAACAATACTTGTTTATCAAATATTAATAATGACTGCAAGATAAATGTCCCATAACAAAGTATGTTAAAGTATGTTTAAGTTAAATTAATTATTTGCATATAGTAATGAAATGCATTACACTAATTAATATATTTCACAGACGATGAGGAATGCGATACGACAGACTTATGTAACCAAGGGTCATGCTCTAATACCGGAGATAGCTTTAGTTGTATTTGTCACAAAGGTTGGAAGGGCACGTGGTGTGACGGTATGTATCGTTAAACAATTAAATTGTTTTTTTTTTGTAAAATTGATTGTTACTGTTTAGTTTATCCGTACCTGGCTCCGAACTCCTCAAGTATCTCAATCTCAGCTTTATCGCACTTTAAATATTGACTGGCTTCTTTGTTTTTATTGCCATGTAAAGAAATGGACCCATCACAAAATACAAACAATAGACTGAATTAATTACAGTGTAACTTAGAGTTCAAACTTGAGATACATATTTAATTCATACTTTTAGCAAACTCTCACTAGAGAGTTCTAGTCGAGATGATTTAAACTTCATACACACATCATGTATGTAGATAGGTAGGAAATTACTCCATGTAAATATACTTTTATACATGACATGCTTTATTACACTTAGGGATAACATAAACGTGCAATTTATATATATGAGCCGTTCTCCAGGAAAACCGGGCTTATTGATATAACAATACATGTAGTAATTATGTAATAATGTTTAGAAATAAGTCTAAAATGAGAAAAAAGTCTTGTTCAATGATTTAATCGTAAGTAGTTGGATAACATAGTACTATCTTAAAGATTTAATTTTTCTGTTTAATTATGATAAAATTACTTCCATCGTTGCTCTGGTGACTTCCGAATTTCCGAAAACTACCCGAATGGAAAAAAAACAAGTGGTTAGTAGTTAAAATAGCAGCTACCTTTCCCTTTTAGAATACACTCACAATTTTGTCGTGTTTTATTAAAATCAGAATATTATTCTTAAATGTGAGAGACATTTGAAAAGTTTACGTCAATAATTCATCAAATACTGGGTTGATTGAATGATGGGTTACGTTACGTCAAATAACGCTTGAATGACGTTTGCGACGTCACTATAAAACTTGGCGGGAGTGGTTAGTTTAAAAAGTATATAACTTCGTTAATTTATGTTATAATTAGTTCAAATTTTCAGAAAGTTTTCGTAAGAGTTTCGTCTTTCTAACGATTTATTATCATGATTTTCGTAATTTTGTCAATAAGCCCGGTTTTCCTGGAGAACGGCTCATATATATCTTTAGCTATAAATAGAATTGTTTGTAAATAACACATTGTCGTTGTAAGATTATATATTTTGTATAGTCCACCGGTGATATTTTTAGCCTTTCTTTACAATAAAAAATGGAAATTAAAGTTCGGTTAATGAAAAAAATTTCGGTGCACATTTTTGTTCACTCTTGTGCTCAATCACTTTAAATACACATACTCTTTCAATTTACACTGAAAACAAGCGAGCGCATATTCGACCTTGAAATGTGTTTAAGACATTACTTGTTTATATACAAAGCTAGAGTTATCGCCGGTGATCTATATGTACATAGAAAACAATAAACGGCACTGTACGCCTCGTCTATGCTATGGTGTTTATAATGCGTTGTTGGGGGATAATATTCCATTCTGGAATGAAAGTCTCAAGTAGTTCATGAACGTTTTTCGACTGTAGAGTTCGCTCACGAATCCGACGTCCTTTCATCATCTTAGGTGTGGTTGATGTCAGACATAATCCGAAAAGTAGACAAACTAAAAAAGACGTTTATTTTGTCCCTGAGTGTACATATTGCCGAAGTCTCATTAACGCAGCCCGATTACATTATTTTAATGATGTCATTCGTATGTTCCAGAACCACCTTTCAGACTTTATTGCTTTAAAACCGATGAGTTTGGCCCTAGAGCTGTATTTCGATTCAGAGCTTATGATAATTCCATTAACGGTTTACAAGCGTACGATCCAACGATTGACCCTAGGATTGCAGCATCAGAAGGTAAGTAACAAACAGTACCTAATAGGTGTGGCGTTATAATTGTTATACATGTATTACGAGTCGCTGGACGAATACATTATTCCATAAATATTTTCAATTCACAATCAGCTATATTGGATAGGTTTGACTATTGACAGCATAGTTTTTATGTCGAGCTCGCTTAGGTTGAGCGATACTAAGTCTCTACGTTTTGGTGTTTGTGTGTGTGTGTCAAAGGACAAATTTAAATTAGTCTGGAACATATACCCTGTGCGCCCGTCTGTCCGAATTTTTCTGACCAATAACTTCTTCGTACATTGACCAATCTGTCTTATATTAGGTATGAATGTTAACCTTTATGAGATGGAGGTCACAGTTGGAGGTCAAATTGAAGTTTGTCCAAAACAATACCTTATCATGCAGTTAACACTATTGCTGCTTAAATTCCACATGGATGGTAACTTCCATGACACGAAGGGTTATGCGCTCTACCTAGGTTCCTATTATTATCTTTCTGTCATAATGCATGGTGGGATTAGACATTTGTCAAAATGCCCAGGCTCGATACAATCTACACAATGGTGTGGACTACTTGTTTGCATCAAATCACTCTGATATAACCACTGATTGATAAACTGTGAATGCATAGATTTAAATCTAGAGTCTAGATGGGCATATTTGTTTTATGTTTTCCAGGGTATGATGACCCTGAATGTATAACACAGACCCGAGAGAGCAGTGGTGTATACCAGCTATCAATTCTTACTAATCAATGTGGCTCTATGGTAAGTATCACCAATCGCTTACTTCACATATTAACTTTGAAAATACCGTAATGTTTAGTTTTAAAACTGTTAAAAGACTGAACGATTTGTAGATTATAACAAGAGCTAGTAATTAAATAATACCTGTTTTCCTATGATTTCATGGACATTGTTTGCTGTTTATACATCATGTAACCATGGTCTTCAAAAGTCAATTTGTCAAATTAATCTAGCATTTAGGAAGTAAGGGCAGAATATGTTTACGTTAGCACCGTATACAGTGGCTGTCCCTTCATACAGATATCCAACATCTGGGTCATGTTATCTAGTTTACAGTTTATTTTAAAACATGTTAAAGGCCACCGGCCCATACACAACATATATACAACATAATGTTTTATCATACAAATACAATATTTCCTAATTATACATAATACATTATACATGAAGACAAACAGTATTTTCAATTATAGCATGTTACTAGTATAATTATGATAAATCTATAATGATATTGTACAATTTTATCCAATTCCTTCAAGGAACGAACGTCTTAATTTAAAAGCATAATATATATATATATATATATATATATATATATATATATATATATATATATATATATATAAACATGGTTAAATTTCTAATAGTAGTTTTGTTTGTACATGACATTAGTAAAATGTAGTATTCGGATAATATTTAGATCGTAATCCGAGTATAGAGGGCACAATAAAAGGAAATGGAACTCATCTTCAACACTAATCTCACAGTCATGTAAACAATTCTATCTGTTGAATAAATTTTATCGACCGACTGTGATTATGATACTTTCTTATTACTTATATTTACTTTCAGTCTAAAAAACGCGTTCGTGTACTAGGCACCTATGATTACTTTGATCTTGATTGCACCAATGGTGGGACAACAATACCGAATGATATGTCTGACATGGTTGCTGTCACTGCGTAAGTTTAACATGTGCAAATACTACATGTAACATACTGGCATAACCATTGTGGTAATGACTTTATTTGTGGTCTTGTACTTGTGCAACAATGTCGACGCATTTCTATGTTTTCGATTGATTTAGACCTGCCAATAATTCTGGAACCGTCCGAATTATGTATGCAATTGCTATCAATATGATATGAAATAAAATATACGAAGAATGCGACTTGTGTAAAAGTAAAAATCTCATTTTACTAAACGTCGATGATTGAAATGAATAGGGATCGTCAATAATACGTTTTTTTTTATTTGTTTAGTGATCCTATAGTAGGACACCATCACGTTTATCCAAATCCTTTCGACATTAAATGTATGGTATTTGCGGCCTCGGGTTGGAACGCACCAGTATGGGAGGCAACTTATGGACAAGACTTAAAGCTCCGTTGTATTTACAATAAGGGGAAATTGGGAAGTGGTAAGTTTGAATCTGCATCACATCATCCTTAGGTTGATAGCTACGCTTCTTTCGGACACTTGGGGTCACCGTATTTTGGTAGTTTGTTGTGAAACTATGTTATCATCCTGCTATTTTACAGCTGGTACTTTGGGAACTAGGTCAAGTCGCAGGTACGCTTCACTCGGTCACTTGGCGCATGGTTGTTTGGAATATCTTTGTGAAGCTAGGTTATCCAGATCTTTGACAGCACAATGGACCCTTGATTTTTCATTTGTTCGTTTGGTTATTTATGGGCATTGTTCTGTGTAACTGTGCTATGTTATCTGTGTGTTAACAGCTTATGTCCTCGGCTGGTTAAGTTGAGTGCTACCTTCCGTGTCCGATTTCATCATACATGTTTGCGTTTTCCGTGCCTGGTGTCAACACTCAGCGATGGCAAACTTCAGTTTTGTGAATGGGACTTACTTTTATTTCTTTTATTCTACCTTGAAATTTCCTCATAAAATCTGACCAACATCATTAGAACCATGTTTAGTTTACACCTTCCTTAGTAATGAACATCGATGTATAAAGATAAATCTTTGTCAGGTCGTGACAACTGGGGAAAATCGTTCCACATCGCTTTCCCAACGCACGCAGCAGCTACCTATATAGGTTTTGAGATATATACGTCAGAGCTTGGAACACGAGTACAGATCGTTGGAGAACTTTCTGGATATGCAATAGATGAAAAGGTTTACGTGAAGCGGGATTCAGCGGTAAGTTTGTACGGGTTTTAAATACAGAGAAATTGTTCTAATCGATAAGGCCATGCATTCACAAAGCATCTTAGTTTAAACTTAAAACTTTCTTAAAAAAACATAAAATGACCTTACTAGAATGTGTGTTAGTTTAACAGGACAATCAAGAATATTGATTTTTGCATAAGTTAACAGTTTATGTAAAGAATGAACTACAATAATCACTAGCAACAATAATTGCAACACAAAGTTTTAACTTAAGTCAAAATATTTAAGTGTTCCACTTAGATGTTTTATGACTACCAGCCCAAATATACTTTCTATTTCTACTGTGTTTAGGCGACTGTATAGGATCTGCATCTTGATATGTTCAAACATGTATATAATTAAGCTGTACAAATGTTCGCCTTGAGCTACTTGATATCATAATTTACAGTATCGAAGCAACACTATTCCTTTACAATACGGTGAAACAAGTTCTGCAAAGAACTCATGGCTTATTGAAGAAAGAGGGATTAAGATCGTATCACTAGATGAACGTATAGGTGTACGAGTTATAAGCTATAGTGACACTAATCAACATGGTAGTTCCTATACGGCTCTTCCTGATGACGTACTAGGCAAGAAATACCTGACGGCTGACTTAGGTAAGTTATATACTACACGTAACAAATCTTACAAGTGAGCATATGGTGACACAGTAACATGTTAACAAAGATTATACGTACGTATTATATCACATCATATTGTCCGTTGAACACAATCATTTTATTATTTATTATATCACCTTTTACTATCCGTTGAACACAACAACTTTATTATTATTTATTACATCACAATTTACTGTCCGTTGAACACAACAACTTTATTATTATTTATTACATCACAATTTACTGTCCGTTGAACACAACAACTTTATTATTATTTATTACATCATACTATACTGTCCGTTGACATACTTCCTCGTTTGATACACTGTCTTACCATGTGCCCGATGTACTAGTCTGGTTACCCGACTAGATAATGTATTTTATCAATCAAATAGAATAACTGTTTTCAGTTTTAGCTATATTTCATTCTTGGCTTGATTTCCGAAGGAAAATAGTTTCATAAAACAAGAGAACGCTTAAGAGTTGTTTCCTATTAATATAGCATCTTTATAGACATACTACCGATCTACATACTATGATCTTCTATTTTAGAATCTCCCGCTGATGAAGATGTCGAAGTTGTGATTATTGCTATTGAAGACAACACAGATATAACAATTACGTACAATGGGTTTAATGTTGTGACTCTTATTACAGTAAGCTATATTTTGAGTTTATGTTTTTATTATATCATTTTTATTTGGCAAAAGAAAGTTCATGGATTGTACATGTACGTATTCCTTGCACTGTTCGTTGCTTACCCATGGTTTAACGGTACCTTTCCTGTCTGATGTTTTTGCAGTTAAATAACTAATAACATCAGTATTAATCTGCGCACTATCAAATTTTGTCAACTGCTTATTTACGAAACGTGTTACTAAATCATCGTGTGTGTTCACAAAGATGAATATATACAGAGTGCATAATGTAGAGCATTACGCCATGTCATTCTCAGCGCTCCTGTTTTAGCACCATCAAGAAAATATCTCGACTGATATCCGATCTCTGTGTCACCTGACGACTATTTTGAGTTTAAGAAAGAAATGAATACATCGTAAATAACCAACTGTGCAGTGACATGTGTCATGAAAAGTATCGATGCGTTATTTGGCACGAAGCATGAATCGTGTATTTTGAAATTTGGGATAACTCCGACAAACTTTGTGGTTATAGTGGAAACGTAAATACCCCAATGAAAATGAAGTGAATATACGTGCATATCTTTTTCAAAAGATTGACTTCAAACCCGAATCATTCAATTGTATGGTTGCGTATTTTATACACATACATGTACAATATTTGTTTAACACCAAACGACATCCTTGTACCACCTACCGATATACTTGCACAATAACAATGATATATTTTAGGTGGGTACAACATCAGTGAATACGGGATCAGATACTTCCACAACAGTCACAATAAATGAAGGGGAAACACTAAGTGTGATGTGCGACACTGATTGTTTTGAACTTGAAATAGAAGGCACCAAGGAAGTTGGTGCAGTGTTTGGATTGGACGATAAAGCACATGACGATGGTGGTAACAAGGGACATATAATGACACAGGTAAGGATTTATTATTTTAGTACGATTATTTACCGTACGTACAATGCTGTATAAGACATTTGACTGCTAGTATATACGTTTTTGAGCAACATTTATCGTTTGTAGGAAAGTTGGTCAGCATGTGCATTTAAGTTAAGATCCCTGACTTTGTCAAATTGTAAGTGGGGGCAACTGTATACTATAGCTCATCTCGTTACCCTTTTCGTGCGCCATGTCACTCTCACTAATTTACAATTACAATCATAAGTGCGACTGTAGGATTGTGATATTCATAATCATCAGTCCTTTGTTGGATGTGAATGAATGTTTGTTTTCTTATCATGACCAACACATACACTTACGGACTTTGAAAACCCTTCACTTATTCAAACCACGAAATTTACTAGCAAACATTGTTTAACTGCATTAAAATTTGGTCTATAGTTGCTCATTTTATGTTTAAAAATCAAGCAAAATATCAAAACGCCAGTTAATAGTGTTGCTAAATCACGTCGACAGCCACGTGCTTAAGTCTCAAAATCACAGTTAGAGAGAGTGCGAGTGAAGTTATGTTTTTGATGCGTTCACAATAACGGGTACTTATTACAATTGCAATCCGCTTATGAGAAATGTATCTCTATTCATCAACAAAGGTTAGAACAACCTTGTTGGCAGATCGGGTTATAAAACTCATCCGTGGACTCATGTTTCAAAGAACATGTCATATATATGTTTTCGGTGGGATCAGAATCTAGGACATTCCATCACGCAAGTATTGTTTTCTTCAAGAAAAGTGACTGCTTTCGTAATCTATGCGCATGGTTATATTCCTGCTGTCTAAGGTTAACAGCCATGTCATCAGGAAATAGTAATACAAGAGGGAAGTGACTGCATGTTGAAGCACGTGTTCAATGTTAGATGAAACGCAAATTGGCAGGGTACTAAATGAAAATGTTGTATTTCATAAATAAACGTGTTTGGTATTTTCATTTGATATATTAGCATATCTATCGACACCAAGCATTCTGTTGACAGGCACGGTTGCTGACTGGAAGCCGTTTCTTTTGCGGAGCATGCGCATTAGTTTATCCAAAATAGGTGTCTGTTTGGGCTTTTAATCCATATTTGGAGTTCAATGGTGATGTCAGTTGGCATAAAACGCTATTGAAGACGAATATTCATTGTATCAGGACAATATAATCGCGCAAAAACCGTGTGATGGCTACTTCCGGTATGTAACATGTCTTTACCTCCAGACACACCAGTTTCGGATTGACGTGAAATGTAAACTATTGTTTTTAGAAAACTGAAAATGTGTTTTTTTGGTATGCTAATGAATTGTTTACACATCGCCATTTACACAGTTCGGATATTTTCATTCGCATGGGAATCACGCGCGAAAAATGAGATTTGGCCACGTGGTCACTACTAGCAATTCGGTTGGTAAAAATGGATTAAAATATACTTAACTGACACCGTTCTAACCTAGGAACATTATTCCATTGGTAAAAAATATCCCTAAATAGTTCATACTAAATATACCGACCCCTGAAAAGTGGTGCGTTTTCAAAGTCCGTAAGTGTATTGAGCATATTGCTAGCGCTCACTGGAATCACATGTTCCATCAACAAACTATAATATTCACAAACAAAATCAATAAAACTAATAACACCCGCTAACGAAGCAATATACATGGAGACGACAAAATGGAAATAAAAAAAGCAGGATAGATTTTTGGCTAATTGACAAAAATGCTTGTCCAATGGTTTGTACTTGTGATATAAGAACTGCTCAAATAAATTATACTGATCACATGGCTGTATCATTAAAACTCAACTAAGAAAGGTCCAGGTTACTGGAAATAAAACAACTCACTTCTACTAAACCAACATTATATACAACACATTCTGTAAAATCATTTAATTTCGTTAGGACGAAATTTCGTGGTTTTGGTAAAAAAGACATTTTTTGGGGACTTAAATTCGTGGATTTTGCATTTCAGGTAATAAAACAAGGGTCAAAATTAATGTCGTTGGGATCAAAGTTCGTGGTTGAGATGAAACACGAAATCCATGAAATTTAATCCCCCACGAAAATCAATGATTTGACAGTTACACGCCATATAAAGGATGTTACAAAACTTTCAGTTGAACACAATTATAATCCACAAATAACATGGGAAATGGTAAAACATGAAATAAAACAAGAATCAATCAATTTCTCCATAAATGTATCGTAGACAAAATAAACAACAACTAAAGGACCTAGAGAACGAACTTGTTCGTCTAGAAAGCGACAGTTCTCAATCTGAAAACATGATAACAAGAATAAACGCAATCAAAACTGAAATACAAAATATCTACGACCAAAAGAGCGACTGGCGCAAAAATAAGAGCACGTATACAAACTTTTGAAAATAAACAAAATGGCAAATTCTTTTCAAACTTAGAAAACTCTATCCATCAACAAGCTGGGATATTCATCTCATTCTGTCACATGGTTTGTCCTTATTCCTACACAGCTCACACCAGTGGAAAATTATGGCGAAGAATTTGTTTTTTCAAGCACTATAGCTGGTAGCTCTACACCCAATTGGCGAGACGAAAGCTTAACTGTACCTTCAGGTGTCGGGGGTGTATCTATCGTATTTGCTAGTCCTATATCCATGTATTTACATACTTCTGGAGGTACGATTTTTCTTTTTCGGGAAATTCTGGTTGCATTTTGTTTAATATAAAATATGTACGAGGCATGTCCCAAAATACAGTTATGTGCACTTTGTGTGATAACTTTGTGCAAAAAGCATTGTTTTGCACGTACATGTTTTGGAATCTGAAATTCCATGGTCCACTGCTTACACCAAGCAAATTACAATTACCGAATTATCACGCAACAAATCACTGCTTTATCCATTATTTCGATTCTAACATCGCCAATTTATAGCTGAAAAGGATAGGTTGACGTTGAACTACATACATTCATTCCTAGGAACATAACGTTATTTGTCATATCATGACGTCATCAAGAAGCTGTATTTTAATGCGTTACACAGCAACAAGTTTATTATTCGCGAAGAAGGCTAATTGTACGTGCTATGTTAGAGTGCAAATAATGTTAATAAGATATTCCTAATAATGTTCATAATAGTTTCATTATTTGCATTTTGTAGGCACCGAGGACCCCGTACTATTGACAATTCCTGCACGATCACAATGGGGTATCAACTACTATTTCTATGCACGTTATGGAGCGACATATACAGTTGTGTTTAGTATGTTGAACTGAGTGTCTATAATTATATAATTTATAATGTTTATCGTATAAAGTTTTCAAGAACTAGATTTTTTTTATTAAACAACTATGAATTGTTAGCCCTATAACGCAGCATGGACCTAGTCTAATAAAACCGATGCTTCCACTATATCAGGGTTGAAGTATATAATTAGTTATCGGCCCCTGGCCGAAAAGTGTTATAAAATCTGATTGGCTTATAGACAGGGCAAAAAAGTGATAGATCTATATACATTTTAGTTGAAATTACGGAGAATCGGTTCTTATTCACTAAAATGTATATAACTTTTTATTACTGAACGGAAATACATGTTTTTGTATGTCATTTGCATATTCATTTTCTTAGTTAGATAATTTGCTATAATTTGGTCTATGTGTGGATGCATTAAACTGAAAACAACTGTTTGTTTTTTCACATTTTCTTCGCATTCTTTTATGTCGGTCAAGAGTACGATTGTAAATTGATTGGAAATGCGACTTGCTAATTGACATGGGAATGAATATATTTGAATATGCGGTGTCCAAGCAGTTAGGAGTGTATGTGCATAGTTGCCTAGCAACGGGAATATAAGGTATGTCGAAATGATAGAAATCGGTCATTGACCACATAGAAGATTCATTTTCATTATAATGCACATGCTTGAATGATTAATGGTACATTGTATATGTAAACTACCCATTTGTTAGGTTAGTTCCGATTATGTACTGAATGTCGCTCGTAGTATATGGTGAACATTAATATATGGTAACATAAATAACTTTAATCACTTTGTCAGTTTTTATGATAATATTTGTTGTTATATGCCATCGTTTAACATATACATGTACGTTTTATTCAGGACATAAATTATTTCCAAATGTTGCACATTTTTTACTCGGCAGATGTTTGAAGCGTTTGCCTTCTGAAAAACTGCCAAAATCAGCAGCAAATGACGTCTCTAAATTTTCGATTAATTCCTTGAATTTTACCCATTGATACTTCCAATTTCATATTGAATTGTAGTTTGCAAATCAAGTAAATATACTGGGTGTGTATTACACAATCCTTCCTTCAGGTATTCCAACGATCAAAAATCAATAGGGTTCAAGTCCGGTGAATATAGGGGGCAAAATAAACTGCGGTCTTCAGCGAAATGATTCCGGGTCGTAAGATTTCGTGAAATCACCGAAATGTATGGCATCACCGATGACGTAATTGACATCAAGTATACGTAGCATGCATTTATTATCCACATCTTACACAAACTTAGACTCATTAGCTTCGAAATAAGGGTCACACAACGTCTCTGCCATTAAATCTCACAAAGCTATTTATGTTACCATATATTAATGATCACTCTGTACTATTATTATTATTATTTGGGTTTTGCATCACAAGTTAATTCCTATTATTTTAGGAAGTTAGGAAATGTGCATATACATATTTTCTGTTTGCAGTTGGTAAACATCTGGATTCGATAGCGTTCACAACCGGAAGTGTCACGACAGACTTAGTTGGAACGTTACTCTCTGACCAGCCAGGCTACGTAGCAACGCCTGTAGTTTGTACGTATATTCTACATACATACATTTGTATAAGCAGAGTGGTTTCACTGTAGTCCATGTGTCGGCATCCATGCTAAACCTCAGCGATCCTGGACTATATTCTTTATTAGTCCAAGTATCCGCTGATTAGCGTTTTTATATTCCCGAATGGTCGTATTATGTTATGGTCTTCATGAAATACATTTGCACAAATGATTACCACGTGGAGACGATGTGTCAAGCACATGACCCAGGTCCCTTGGTAAAGGGTCAAGGTCACATGGGGACTTTGAAATTTTGCACTACTAGTATCATTCTCATGAATCAGTGTATAGTCAAATCTCTAGACTATGTAATTGAAAAAAACATACGCTGGTTGGGCGAGAATGTACTAGTATTTGTCCGGGTTGTATCTTCCTTACTTTCGATATGCCTTCAAAATTACTTGGAACAAATGATACACTCATGGTGACGACGTGCCATGCACATGATCCAAGTCCGTAGGCTAAACTTCAATGTCACAGTGGAATTTTGCACTGCTATTCTTTGTCCAGGTTGTATCTTCCTTACACGGTTTTCTTCGAAGTTGGTGCAGGTGTTATTTTCAGGTGAAACAATGCGTCATGATATTTACTGGAATAATATCTTACTGTCTGCTATTCTTTGTCCAGGGCGTAGGATTTTTAAATAAACTGGCACAAATAATTACCAGGTGTAGACGATGTGTCACACGCATGATTCAGGTTCCTATGTCAAAGGTCAAGGTCACAGGGACTTTGCAGTTTTCCACTGCTGTATTCCGTGTTCAGCTGTTGCGTCATTGTTTTGGCTTCGGGCATATAATGTACCGCCCAGTGGTGTTCTTGTTGTATCTGTTAGTTTATCGCAGTGTTTATCTTTATATAGTTTTGTGACTACACAACAAATAAATAAAGATAAAATCAGAGTTGCAATCCACGTGATATGACCAATGTAGTTTATAGAGTTTTAGGGGAGATAACTCTCTTAGTATAAGGCATATTATCAATAATGCCGTAGTCATTAATTACAGATACTTCTGTGCAACCAGAGTATAGCAGCTACGAACTTATAGTACAGATTACCGACAACGGATATGGCACAAATGCAGGACTGATAGAGTTTAAGGCAGAAGAGAAGTGGAAACCCTTTCTGCTATACATACTAGAATCACGCGATGGACATACGGAAGCATATCTGCCCATGGGCATACGATGGACCTTATCACCCGCTTACGTAAGTTAAGAGTTGAAGTACGGTTTTTATTACGTCTGTAGCCTGCTTTGTAATGATGGTAATGTTGGTATAAAGTTTTCGTAGGGTGTGCCCTATCCACCCCCATTTACGTCTTTTTATCTCGTTGTTGATAGGTTTTTCGATGGTGGTGTTCCAAAGATATTTATTGCAAACTTTGTCTGCAAATACAAGTAACAATTAAAATAACTGTTTAAGCATCAATGTGACTTTAAATCTTAAACTGCTATTTCAATAAGCTATGTCTTGGTAACCTCTCTATATAATGATGCAATTTGAGCACTTTAGTTGATACACCATTAGATGAAAGAACATGTTATACAACATCCAGGTATTGACAAATTGACAATTGGTAAACAATAAATGCATGATTTAAAGTCTAAGGGGAGCAACTCTTGCAAAATGAGTATTTTGTTCACCAAACAATTTGCTAGATGCGATATTTGGTCTACTCTTTCGACAGATATAGTTAACATTCTATCGTCGAGTATTGGCCATTTGTGAAGAAACAGCCTTATGGTTCCATAATGTATTGTATGTAATGGATGATCGGAGAAATGTTGTGAGGGCAATAATGTGGCTTTAAACATCAGTTGCATTCGCCTAAGGTGTTTATCATATTTTATTATTGAGTATATTATCACATTGGCCGGAAAATGCGGCCAACAATATGATCAGCAGATCACAAAAACACAAACATTGAAACGCACACAAAAAAGATAATAAAAAACAAGCTCACGTCACGTCTGGTCATCATAGAACTGAACAAGATGGACTAAAACATAACATGAACATAGTCATAGTTCCACGTGTCAATGTTGCCCAATTGTGTCAATTGTAGGTACCTCTAAATGGTATTCCCTGCAACTGCATTGATCTTTTTTAGACGATAAGCTGCATCATATGAATTTGCAATTCCTTGAATTGAATAACACAATTATCACAAACTCCCCCAAATGAACCTGTCTGGATATTGTTCACTTAACGCAAAAATTACCTCGACTGTTAGTGTTATAAGTTGTGCTGTCATATTAGAACAGTGACTGGTATGGTTAGAAAGTTTGAACCAGTCTGCCATCTTGGTATTCTCGTCATTTTGTTATTTTAAAGTTGATTGTTTTCAGTGTAAAACAACAGATTATGTTCGACCTGATGACGGCTTGGATAACGATTGTGATGGATATACTGATGAAGAAATACAGAATGGATTTAGTAATATTTTAGATATTTTTTTTTATATATGTGTAGCCTAAAATGTTTTCTATTCAGAATAGCGCGTAAAATCTATTTCTCTTTCAAGTCAAAATGTTCGTCCATTGATATGTCATGATTGCGATACATACACTAATGCAACGTGTGTGCGATAAATAATAACTGGGTTCCTGATTGTACAAATGAAAGGAACAATTCGTGTTCATGATAGGAACATCAAAATACGATATGTTGTTACGCATTTGTCCATTTTTAGTAAGATATGTTACTTCTGTGCTTTTCTAATGGATTATTTTAGTTGTTTCTTTATTAAACGGCATTTCCAATATTTGAAACATCATACTGAAGATCATGCTCAATATCATAAACACGGTGCACATTCATTCTGTCTAAAACGTCGAAAGTTTGTATCGAGTCTAGGAAAGTTTAAATAAACAAACTTTAAGAGTTTATATGTGAAATTAGTTTTGTATGTCCCTCCCCTTTTATGTAAAATCGTAGCCTCGACATTCCAGTATATGTCCGTAACTGATTTAGCTTGGCTTGCCTTCTTGACTAACTGACCAAAAATATCCAGATATTCACATAAAACAACCGTTGTCTTGGTGAAGTCTTCTGGTGGCCCTCATAAGTATGAACGTTTTGTCTCAGAACCGCCACTTATTGATTAGTGTATGCTTTTGTTCTATAAGCTGTATAATGGGAATAAAATGAATGCTACAGCGACAAGTTCTTAATGCTAAGGATACCATAACAAGCTGAAAAGTACGATATCACGACTTGTTGAGATGAATAATAATTGATAACTATGTTCTCTAGTCCCGATACCAATTTGGAACGACATAGGACACAAGATTGTAAACTGTGTAAACGTAAATTATACAGAAAACAATCGATGTACTTTTGCAAGTTCATTTGTATGCAAACACCATTTTTGCCCTTTGACATTTTAAGGTACACGCTTTGTTTCTCATATTTCCGGCACATATCAAAGCTTCATTAATGAGTTATTGTTTTGAAGTAAATTGATAGATTTAACCTATTTAGTTGATTTCTACCAAAAAAATGCATCAGATTTGGGCAAAAAACGAATATTTTCGAAAAACAAAAACAATCAGCGTATTTTTAGAAAAGGGAAACAACTCCTCCTCTCCTTGCTCAAACACTTACTTAGACTGGTTTGCAACCATTAATCAGGATTTCAACCAGTGACGGAAGGATAAAACTACAAATTGGGCCCCTGTGCAGTTTGTAAGAATACCAGTCAATGAAAAATACGAAAAAGACCGGAAATACGAGAAAGTGCTGGTAAATTCAGATCATGGAGGTCACGTGATATGATGCTAAAAACAGACCATGAAAGTTAGATTTTTGTGTTTTCGTTGATTGCATGTTTTGCATGAATGGTTAGGTATTTTCCTTCAATCTAACTTATTCAAAAACTTTAAAAACATTTTTAAAATCAGTTTTGTCCTTGGATGACCAGAAATAGGAGACAACATGCTATACGTTTTCTCAAAACAATAAACTGTTTGATTCGAGGTTTGTGGATTTCACCAACGATCGACTCTCCAATGAGAGGTCCTAGAAATACAAATTATGAGCCCGATATTTAGATTCCAAAACACCAATATAAGTTTAAGCTACATTTGTATAAGTTTAACGTGATCACGCGCAAAGTAGGTTAACAACAATAAACTATGGACCACGTCATATTGAACCAACTATAAGATACTCATCAAACCTTTTCTCTTCAGATGACGATAACGACAATTATGAAGACGAAGACGTAACAAGTCATAATGTACACGGTAATCTTTTACAAATCAACTACAAGTCACAATGTACATGGTAATCTTTTACAAATGAACTACCAGTCACAATGTACTCGGTAATCTTTTACAAATCAACTACAAGTCACAATGTACACGTTAATCTTTTACAAATCAACTACCAGTCACAATGTACACGGTAAACCTCTACAAATCAACTACAAGTCACAATATACACGGTTATCTTTTACAAATCAACTACAAGTCACAATGTACATGGTAATCTTTTACAAATGAACTACCAGTCACAATGTACTCGGTAATCTTTTACAAATCAACTACAAGTAACAATGTACACGGTAAGCCTTTACAAATCTACTACAAGTCATAATGTGCATGCACGGTAAACCTTTACAAATTAACTACAAGAAAGGTTTGAGAAAATCCGACAGGGAAGGTAGCACTCAACCCAACCAGCGGAGCACAGAAATCAGAAACACCACGACATAACTACCCTGAGCAGTCACACAATGTGCCCGGTAAACCTTTACTAATCAACAACAAGTCACAATGTGCACGGTAAACCTTTACTAATCAGCTACAAGTCACAATGTGCACGGTAAACCTTTACTAATCAACTACAAGTCATACTGGCACGGTAAGCTTTTACAAATTCAAATACGAATGTGCATCTGATCATTGTCTTTTTAAAACTGTATTTCATTATTTTGTGATTACCTTGTAAAATGTTCTCGTACTGGAAGAATTTGGAATTCGCAGAATTGTCGAGGTTCTCACTTATTTAATTACTTACTAGTATTCAGTGATGTACATGTACATGTTATTTCAGGAGCTACTGGTGTGTATGCACATCGTGTAAAAGTTTGTGATGGAGAAGATTCGGAGTGTTTGGTGATATATGATGGGTGGGTGCAGGTCCATTCTTCTTTTTATAGTCCCTTAAAACGTGCACAAGGTACTAAGTATGTAAACGACTACAGCGTTTTATTTGCCAGCAGATAGAAGTCATACATTGACCAGTGCATGTATGCTTGACTCATTGCAATTTTCTGAAAATTCTGTAAATGTACTGGCCTCAATCTCCAGAAACATCTCACGCGGAAATCTCATCTCAAATTGAGAGTTTGCCTTAATAAGAGTTTGCATTTCTAATAAATCTGAAGTCAGAACTCATTAAAAATTACTGGAATATACAAAGAATAGCATTTACAGTTTGTGATGATAATTTTGAGTCCATCCTTTTTTGGAAATTATCCAAACGACACATGACAATATTTGAGATGAGATTTATCTCAAAATTGAGATGTTTCGGGAGATCGGGGCCTGGTTTGATGGTGGTGAACCAATCAATCTCGTATGTACGTATGTATGTTTTCACAAAATGTGATATAGATCACTAAATGCAAGTTCAGAATAGAAACCACCCATTATTCGAACTTTGCAAATTTCCGCTTCCATGGCACATTCAATGTCCACAAATGATTCTAATACCTAGTTTACAATTGCAAACAATCTAGAACACGTTTATGATAACGATGGTGATATTTCAGTTGCTATAACGACTCCTATGACGACATACGAGGAAAGAATTCTTACTTGAAAATGGAACCTTTTGAGCACAATGTAAACTTGGCAGACGAGTTTGATCATCTATGGGTTATTGATACTCCGGCATTTTATGCGTGGAGACCTTTAACTCCTGCAAACGATGGTGCAATAACCATTACAGTGTTTTATGGCATGTGTTTTGGAGATCTTACATTGTGTGAGGATGTAAGTATATGAATGGAAAATTATGGGATCTAAAAGCGAGTACATTGTATGTTGTTGACTTTGTTTTTAATCAGATAATGTAACGTAACAACGTATTAATTCTCTATCAAATAACACATACGCATATAAATTAACTAGATCTATACATAAGTATTTCCACTTATAAATTGTTGTCTTATCGTTTATAATGTGTAAAACGTTAAACAACATCACCTAAACTTAAACTCAAATGCGTTTTATGAATTGGAATGTTGATGTTTTCTACTGAATGGAAGTCTCTTCCTTCATAATCAAAGTTTTATTACAATGGAAGAAGACACACGATATATGCTCAATTGCACATTTAAGGTAGAGTGTAAGGGACAGTGCGGATGTGTCGTATAAATTGGTCTTATTTTATTGTCTAATTTGTAAAGTAGTTGGTAAATTACTAAAAACGACGAAACTCTTAGTATAAGGCCATACCAAATCGTTTCTTCGTAAAGCGTCAACCCAAAGTTAAAAAACCTATCTAGCTATCATGAGACAAAAAACAAAACACTAAAAAAACAAGTCGTAGTAACTTCTTTCTTCAACATTATACATGTAGGCGTATGCCTAACAAATTTAGCTTTCAATCATTCTCTACATAGTAACTTACATAAACAACTTAAAACTTGTTTGTGTTAAACTTACCGATGTGTATGGGTTGGGGACATGGTGATAAATAAGTATGATAGGTATGGAAGCAAAAGCTCAATGAACTTTGAAGATATAAGAGGTTACAAATTTTGTTGTTTTTGCATTCCAAAGATGCCCAAATCTATCCGTCCTCGGACGCTAAACGAAGAAACGATTTGGTATGGCCTAATTGAGAAAGGAAAGGCGAGGTCCTTGAGTAGTGACGATAAATTTAATGGCCTGTCCGAGTGGTATCTCACACAATGATACAAGGGGTGTTCGAAAAGTTATGCAATATGCTCTCTAACGTTTTATTGACTGACCCGATGAAGTAGTAGTTACGACCTTCTCATTCTAAGCGAGCGATATACTTATAAAATGCGACAACATATCAACAATTGCTGTTCCTGAGAGCAAGAATACTCCGATATATACTGATAATTAGTCGTAGGATATTCATACCTGGCTGTCAATGTAAAACATCCCGGCTACAAGTAACCACATTTATTATTTTAGTCTTGTATTGAGAAAAGATCAACCGATGATGAGGGAGCATGGGCTGTCAGTACAAGAATACCGTTCCATTGGAATAATACACAGCACAGGGGAAACACTGACAAAGGTGGGTTTATACATGTGAAGGAACCATTTATACAACTTATAGTGTTCACCAGCAAAACCCCATCCCTGATGTTTACCACTACCATGATGGTATGAAAGATGTTTAAGCATACTGCAATGCCCTTTTACAACGTTATATTACTAGGTACGGTCAAAGAATGATCATCAGGGTTGGTTGCAAAACATTGATAGTTGTAATTAAATTCTTATACAGAGCGGACACTAACGTCGACCTAAGAAACGAATTGCTGCACATTAAGCTTAAAGTATAAATATTGTCTAGCAATGGTTTGAAGAGTTGCCAATCAAAATCTCCGATGGTTTCAAACCATGAATTACATAGCAACTATCTTAATATATCGGATATTTCAAGTGTATGGTTTCGTGGTATCTTAAAACGGTTATTTTAAAAAGAGATACAAACAAATTACATTAAAAACTATAGTCTTGACTTGTACTCGTCCAGAAAGGAGTGAACCAAATCTAACTAACGTGTTATGATGCAAATATTTACGTATTCTTTCTTCCAGAATCTGAAACCACTGATGACGTCACATCACACCCTTGCTCGGGCAACCCTGTGTTCTGGATTCCGGTATCCATGCTGCTGAGTATAGTGCTGATAGCGACACTGGCGACTGTGTTCTTCTTGTATAAGAGGTCACAATTTATAAGAAGGATCCAAAATGTAAAGAATTTCGAGTTCAACTATCAATCTAGAAAAAAAGATTAACATTCTGCCAATGAGATAGTTCAGTACAATATCCAGCATAATTCGGGATAACAATGAGATAGTTCAGTACATTATGCAACATAATTTGATACAACAATTAGATAGTTAAGTACAATATCTAACATATTTTGATACAACAATGAGATAGTTCAATACAATATCTAACATATTTTGACACAACAATGAGATAGTTCAATACAATATCTAACATATTTTGATACAACAATGAGGTAGTTCAGTACAATATCTTACACATTTTGATACAACAATGAGGTAGTTCAGTACCATATCTAACATATTTTGATACATTAATGAGATAGTTCAGTACAATATCTAACATATTTTGATACAACAATGAGATAGTTCAGTACAATATCCAGCATAATTCGGGATAACAATGAGATAGTTCAGTACAATATCTAACATATTTTGATACAACAATGAGATAGTTCAGTACAATATCTAACATATTTTGATACAACAATGAGATAGTTCAGTACAATATCTAACATATTTTGATACAACAATGAGATAGTTCAGTACAATAGCTAACATATTTTGATACAACAATGAGATAGTTCAATACACTATGCATTATTATTTGATACACCAATCAGGCTGCAACACACCATTTATTATATCCAAATACATTGAGGCAAACATTATGTTCACGCAATATTATTGAAAAGGATCCATGAAGCAACCATTATGTTCACGAACAATTATTGAAAAGGGTCCACGAATCAACCATTTTGTTCACGCACCATTATTGAAAAGGGTCCACGAACCAACCATTATGTTCACGCTCTATTATTGACAAGGGTCCATGAATCAACCATTTTGTTCACGCACTGATATTGAAAAGGATCCATGAAGCAACCATTATGTTCACGCACTATTATTGAAAAGAGTCCAAGAATCAACCATTATGTTCACGCACCATTATTGAAAAGGGTCCATGAATCAACCATTATGTCCACGCACCATTATTGAAAAGGGTCCATGAACTAACCATTATGTTCACGCTCTATTATTTAAAAGGGTCCATGAATCAACCATTATGTTCACGCACCATTATTTAAAAGGGTCCATGAATCAACCATTATGTTCACGCTCAATTATTGAAAAGGGTCCATGAACTAACCATTATGTTCACGCACCATTATTGAAAAGGGTCCACGAACCATCCATTATGTTCACGCTCAATTATTGAAAAGGGTCCATGAACTAACCATTATGTTCACGCTGTATTATTGAAAAGGGTCCACGAACCAACCATTATGTTCACGCACTATTCGCACTATTATTGAAAAGGGTCCACGAACCAACCATTATGTTCACGCACTATTATTGAAAAGGGTCCACGAACCAACCATTATGTTCACGCACTATTATTGAAAAGGGTCCACGAACCAACCATTATGTTCACGCACTATTATTGAAAAGGGTCCACGAACCAACCATTATGTTCACGCACTATTATTGAAAAGGGTCCACGAACCAACCATTATGTTCACGCTCAATTATTGAAAAGGGTCCACGAACCAACCATTATGTTCATGCTCTTTCATTGAAAAGGGTCCATGGAGCAACCATTATGTTCACGCACTATTATTGAAAAGGATCCACGAACCAACCATTATGTTCACGCACTATTATTGAAAAGGGTCCACGAACCAACCATTATGTTCACGCTCAATTATTGAAAAGGGTCCACGAACCAACCATTATGTTCACGCACTATTATTGAAAAGGGTCCACGAACCAACCATTATGTTCACGCTCAATTATTGAAAAGGGTCCACGAACCAACCATTATGTTCACGCACTATTATTGAAAAGGGTCCATGAAGCAACCATTATGTTTAAGCACTATTTTACAGTTTACCTTTCATATTGCATGCACCTACTTTTTCAACTTTTTACATTACGACTAAAGTTAACAAGCAGGGTATTCAGAATTAAACGGACTGTGTCGATTATGAAAATATTATTTTAAGCAAAGCATAAAACACTATATCAACATAATACCATGCATTCTTGATATTTCCAGACCATTTCAAGTAAGTAGAGGCATATGTAGGTCAAATTGTTTGTCCCTTAACTTCTTAAGGAACAACAACACAAACATTCAAATTTCTTATATTATATAATTTTAGCAAACTTCAAATGTTTAAAGAAACTACACAATTGTAATAAAAATGTATGATATTTTTTAGTAATGTTTTAATTCTATCCCATGTATTTCATGTAACGTCATATTTAACTCGATTCAATGACATTCGAGATTGGCGTTATATCGGATCCCTTGACCCGCCATGGTACAACGGTACCTGGCCCCGTGGTTATAAACATGTTTTCATACTCAAACTCCAAACTCCAAGCTCAAAATTGAAGGACAGGTTATTTCAGAATTCTGCACAATAACCAACACGAACGTGTTGCATAGGATGTAACTAAGAAGATGAACCCCTGTATAATATATTTTCATTCTGTAATAAAGAAGTTACAGTAGTTTTTGTAACTATGAACATGCTCCAATTTTAGTACGGAGTATGAGTTGGAGCATCGAGTGCATTCTCAAATGTTTAAAAATTATGGTACATTGAATGAGGTAGGGTCCATTTATGTTTCCATGACAACAGGAATCAAACCATCGTGAGCCATACTAAATGATGGCGCAATTTCCCAGGTAACACCGACAGCACGATCGTATGTACTAAATACAGACCCATTGTGGAAGTAGACATCAACCGAAAAATGTAAAACCAACCTTTATTCTTCTGATGCCATGTCTAACATGAACGCTTGCAAGTCGACGAGGATAGTTATAGTTAGAAATGTACAAAACACAAAAGGAAAACAAACGGCGCATACCACATGTAGAGGTCAAAGGTAAACTACAAAAATAATTAAGCCTTAATACATTTTGACACAGAACGCTATAAAACCGAGATACATGTGTCTTAATCCACCGGGTTAGTCAGTAAAACATATCCGAAACAAGAAACAAGGGACAAGAGCGCCCTCTTATTATAACTGCACATCTTTTACAGAGCAGCACGTATCATTATATTATATAACAACATTAACAGTATACGTAAAACATTATCAAACCAAATATGTACATTTGTCTGTGTTTTAGACTTACAACGTTGGTGAATAAGGCCCCTGCATCATTTGACATTTTGGCAGTGAACATTTAGTAATTATGTTTTGCGAAAAACGCTTGTTCTAATTTCCTAAATACTTATCGGATTAGCATTTAAAGAGACACTGGAGACCAAATTCATATAAGCGACCTGACAGGAACGTTGTACTCTGTCAATATCAGTGCCCATATGTCACAGCATTGAGTAAGACGACCACATGTATCTGTCATTGGCACAGATGTAACATTCAACATTTTTAACTGAGTAGGAAAGCTTGCCTGTTACAGAATACAGGGCGACATTTGCACATTAGGAGGTGTATCAAAAAGTTTGTGGACTGGGCCTTCCATTTGTTTAGGTTTTGACAGAATACAATCAAAATCACACATTCTTTAAAACAACGTATTTTGAATTTATTTGAAAATTTCCACCTACTAGAACCTTCTACAGAGCATTGTGGTGGTTACTATGGTAAATTTAGTAATATTCCGCAGCCTACTTTAAAAGATATCAGACGTTTTTAAAGTTGCAACTGCAACCAACACAATATTAGATAATGAAAATGACTAAGAGCACATGTAATTAGCGATATCAATATGTAACTATAAGGTTAAAGATGTAAAACTGTTGCGATTGGCAACATTTATAACCAGGGGGAGTGTTTATGTTTCCTCTTCAGAAATTACTTAGTAGAGAATAGAACATCGATCTTCAATACTTCAGATACAGTACTTCATTCCTTACAGTTTGCGTAAGACAGGCGGAGGAATACCACGTACCGAGAGTGCAATATAAGGTTTACATTATCGGACTAAATTTCTTACGCTGCGATATTGGATATATAATCAATTCAAAGAATTGAACTTAATTATTAATAAAAAATAAACGGCTTTTAAATGTTTTCTACATATACGGAAGAAATGATGAATTATACTTGTGGAACGTTGACTCCCTTACGTTTGACGGATTTTAATCCAACATGTATGGATTTTGTAGTAGTAAGTCTTGGATATATTGTTCCGACTTTGGCAGTTTTTGTGGTGATTGTGAATACTTTGATTATAGTTGTGTTTGTAAAACCTCGGATGCGATCACATACAACGTTTATATTGTCACTGATAGCATGTGTGGACATGTTAAACATCATGTGTCCAAGTGTGTCCTATGTTTATCATTATGCTTTTAATAGGTACACAGATTATATAAGATATCCGTACTGTAAACTTGCTTATTTTCTCGGAGACACGTGTGTGGATATGTTAAATATGATCTCATTATGGCTAACTGTGATGTTAGCATACATTCGCTCAAAGTGTTTAAAATCTCCATTTGATGCAAGACGTATACATTCCGGTCGAAGAATTGCAATCTGTGTTTCCTGTATTGTTATAATGGCATTGGTGATACACATTCCTTCGTTTTTCATTTTCGGGTTCTTTCCGGTATTAGAGTATGACCCAGTGAATAATCAAACGGAAGTGGTATGTGCCATCAAGGAAGCGGATATGACGTTTAACCTTGAAATGTGCGCGGGACGAAAACTACACATATTAATTGAAAGCGTCCTCAATTCAATCGTACCCTGTGCTTTTCTGGTATATTATAACATACTGATGTATTTAGCGCTCCGGGAGGCAAAACGTTGTCGATCCTCACTCCGTTCTTCAATCCGCAAATCTCATAAACCGGAGACCAGACATCACAGCACAGAACAGCGATGCATTTCAAGAACTACATGCAATCCTACCAGGCCTATGGTTATTTATAATAAACCGGAAACGGTAACTGGATGCGCTGACAACGACGATGCATTCTTTGATGATGCGGTCAATTTTCAGGAATTCCCGGAGAACAAGACGTCGAAAACGGATAACTGTTTTGCAAACACGTCTATCAAAAGCTGGTATAAATGGTGTCGGTTTAACCGGAATGGAAAACGTAGGTGCGATACGGCTAGTACGGATACTGCGTTTGAAAAACTGGACAGAGAAAGTAGAAGAACTTCTTGTATTATACTGATTTTATCGTGTATGATTGTTTTACATGAAATCCCTCTATCAGCTATAAATATGTACGTGCTTATCACGCATTCAAACATACCCTTACCATTAAACATTTACGGTTGTTTGTCCGTGGTACGACTTTTAGGACAGTATATAACATACCCGATCATATTTCTAATATATACTTGTATGAGTGAAGCGTTTAGGTCGGAAATATGGAAAACATTGACTTGTTTCTGTGTGAAACATGATCAAGCTCATTCTGAAACACATAAAGTATTCTTAAGTCCGTGTTCCGTACGGAAAATAACGAAAAATGACGACACGACATTAGAACATTCTGATGGTTCATGTGACGAAGTTTAACAGACGGCTTTTCATAAGTTTATATACATGTACTATTCAACAAATGTTTCCAATGTATTTGAAAATCTTTCTGTCATTGTGTGAAAAAGAAAATATGATGTGTTGGTTTCTGTATTTAACGAAGCATTAAAAGAAATTTTGATGATCACTTTACTGGCAGTTTGTTGATTTTAGTGTTATGAAAGAAGCATAGAAGTTGATAATAATATTTAACAATGTTCGTAAGTTCACTATACTCAAATATCAATCAGTATAGTGTAATAGATCTGACAACATTCTGTAAGAAGTCATGCTCAAATGACCTCTACAGTGCATGTTTACTGTGTATGTATAGGGAATGTACATTGAAGTCAATCTAGCTTGAATCTCTAAGTAAAACTGTACATCTTTCTCATTGTTCAGTATTTTCAAATTTGTGAAAGCTGCGATCAGATTGGATGATGTGAAGTTCACAATAACATGTCCCCAAACAGAGTGTGGTCAGATCATGTATCAATGTAAAGTAGTGGAAAAAGTAGTACTAAAGGTCGCATTTAAATGAGATTGTATATTCCACAAAAAAATTACAACTGCCTTGCTTACGGCCGGAAATCTTGTGCTCAATCCTGGAACTAGCATGTAAATGGTTTATTTACGAATATATCTCGGATCTATGAAAACTGTACGCAACATAAGCATTGCACAATAATTTGATGCAATGTTGGCAGATCATTGACATTTATAGGTGTATAATTTGGTAGTTTATGTCAGAAGTTATTTTCTTGGAAAACATAACCTGATCATGTCGACCTATTGTAGCATAATTGAATAATTACGTACGAATGATGGTTCATGGTTTATTGGGCTCAAGCACTGGCAACTGTCCGATTCTCCGCCCTCTATTTATTTTTGTCGTGTTATTAGAACAGTAAATAGTCAAATACTGCCAGGTCTGGTGAGTAGTCACATACTGCCAGTTCTGGTGAGTAGTCACATACTGCCAGGTCTGGTGAGTAGTCACATGCTGCCAGTTCTGGTGAGTAGTCGCTGCTGCCAGGTCTGGTGAGTAGTCACATGCTGCCAGTTCTGGTGAGTAGTCACATGCTGCCAGTTCTGGTGAGTAGTCACATACTGCCAGGTCTGGTGAGTAGTTACATGCCGCCAGTTCTGGTGAGTAGTCACATGCTGCCAGTTCTGGTGAATCGGGTAGATATTCCAGGAGTTTCATTACCAGTTATCGATTGATTAAAACGTTAAGGCCATACCAAATCGATTTCATGTTTAACATCAGATCTGGCTTTCTGAAGCCTAGCTAGCTTTTCAAAAAGCACACAAAAATTGCTTCACTTGGAATCGTATCGTGGCATAAAAACATATGAGTGGCATTCTAGACATGGAAGAAGTTAGTAAATGAGTTTTGTACCATTATTGATAGCGTCGGTTTGATAGTTAAACTGGAACACAACATAACTTGAGAAAAATGTCGAGAATCGAGAAAATTAATTGTTTTTCTCTTTTGTTTTCGAAAATCGACTTTAAAACCCAAGTGCACGACGACGCTAAACATACAACCATTTGGTATAGCCTTTTTGTAAACATTGGAATATAATATCCAATATTAGTAGTACCATGCTCTATTCTGCTTCTACGCCAACATATCTTTGCGTTGAATGAAATAAACATGCAACAGTGATTTCAAATACATTTCTGAAGATCACACTTAGTTAACCGAGCCAATTTTAGAACGTTTGTAAGTCATTAATGTGTTCAGTAGTACAGATTCAACTATTTGGAACAAAATTTGTTCGCAATTCGGTCCAAGTACCTGTACCACATTGCAGACTAGGTGAGATAAATAAATAATTACTAGTACTCTTGCTTGGAACACTTATTTTACTGGTTGTAATTATGCATGCAGTTAAAACAAAAACTATTTTGATGAGAGCGTAAGCCAAAATGTATCTCGTTTGGTACTCTACTACTCTACTACTAGTTTTCAATATTGCAATTAGATGTTGCGTGACGTTAGCCAATGCATACTGGATTAGTACAGATAATTTAAGAAATTGCAACAATTACAAACACACCTTGCATAAAACTAATTTACTTCAACGGAATAATGTGCAAACAAGTAAAAATACATACAGTCGAACTTCGATGCCTCGAACAGTACTTGCCTCGAACACCCCAGATGCCTCGAACTCGTTCTCCGGTCCCGTCAAAATCCCTTCTTTATTCATATAGAAAAACCATAGATGACTCGAACAGTACGAGGGTCGAACACTCGAACTGACTTGCTGGTCCCTTGCTATGATTTACCAGTAGATGACTCGAACAATGCAAATTTCGCACCTTTCATTGGTTGTGAAATCCATTGGAAAGTCGGTGAAGGTGACAATTATTGTTCTGTTTACGGTTGTATAGTAGTACATATTTGTGAAAAAACTTAACATGCAGCGATCGTTACTTTCTGAAAATGATACTTTCTTCAATGTGCTGTCGGGTAATTATGCGCTCTTAAAGGATATTTGTCTTCTTCTTTTACAAATACAAATAAATACAAATACATGTCATTTATATAGCGCAAACATTATGAAAGCATATTCTTTTGCGCTTTTAAGATCATTTAATTTGTAGGTTCGTAACATTAATCGACACGCAGAATACCCGCAACGACTAGCGAGCCATGTGACACCTATCACACCAGTACTCTATAAACTGACATTTATCGAATCATTTATGAATTGGAAGAGAAAAATTCACACAATACGACACATATCACATTTCAGTAAATAACTACACACATTTCGGACAGATAAACCTTTGACGTTGTCCATACGCAAACTGAAGCATGCACACTCGGATTAACGTCTTCATTTATTTCATCTTGCATTTCTGCGACGAGGACTTGGGTTTTTAACCATTTTTTGGGGGATGTGTTGTATTGTCACTACTCTGTTTTCCGTGCTCGAATGGTTAAGTTGAGTGCTTTCCTCATATTATTTTAAATAGAGACTGTCCCTGATTAGGTTCAAACTACTGTTAAAGTTCAAACCAATAGTTTCATATTTATCCTTTGATTTCCGTCGAATGCGAATACCTTCAAGCAATGTTTCTACCATATGGCTTATTCTACTAAATTAACTAACTATGTACCGAGGGGTGTCTGACTTCCTGTTACAGAAACAATACGCGTTGACATAAAATGTAATAGTCAGCATCTTGACCAATCATTTAAACTAACGCTCAATTATTGTCTAGAATATAGGATTGATCTAAGACTGTAAGAGATGTAATGGGAAAATGATGCTGCCACAATAATAAGACGTATAATTTAGTCGACATGGATGAAACATAATATGACGGAATTACCGCATCATCCCATATGTCTACTTGGTGAACACCAAACTAATCACAGTACACTAGTGATCATAACTTGTTCCTGTAAGGTTATGGTCGGAATAAAATAAAGCATTTATAGAGAGTAAACCATTGAGCATTCAACCGGTAACTGATTGGTTGCCCCAAGTTTAGGCATACCCAGTGTGTAAAATCACGTGATCAAATGAATGCAGTTTTACGCTCAAAACTATTGCGATTTCGTCCGCTAACGGTGAGTTTTTTCTTGATTATAACGATCGTGCATTCAATATGGTTATATTATATAGCCTAAAGTACATTCCGTATATGTTAGAATACCCGGCAAGTACCGAGTTCGCTCTATCTTTAGCTGTTTTTAATTGATGCTCGACCAAATTATTACACTCAGTTGGAAACTGCATTTGGTCGAGCATCAATTTGTCACGATGATGAACACGATTTTTATAACATAAATAATCAAAGTACTGAAAGTACTGACAGACTGGCGAACTGCAAAGGGGCAATAGCTTTTCAAGAAACAAAACATCACGTGGTTTTCTAAGTCTAAAGAGAGGTAAGCGCTGGACGAAAAATCTTTTTTTTAAATATAAAAGTTTTTGAGCCGCCGTGATTCGATCGCTGGATCTTAGCATCAGAAAATTACTAAGCGAGTTGCTTAACCACTCGGCCACGATCTCGTTAGAGACTAATGCACTAAATAATTTAACATAATATAATCATTGATGCACGCGCTATATCGCGTTCGTAACGCGTAGTAATAGCTATCAACGCCTTTAAACACCTTTTCTTTTAGTTTCATACAATTTCCTTCCATTACAAGAAGAAAATAATACAGTACAATCAAACAGATTAAATGAAACAAGGAAAGTGTAATGTTCTTGCAAAACTGATAAAGGAGGAGGAACTATTTTATTGAGTGTATAGATTCTGTGTTGTCAGTTCCGGGAGTAAATGCATCTTTGTGGAATTCAGTGTTTGGCATTTGCAATAGTCTGGTGACATCGCCAGCCTCAAAACCAAATTCAGTCAATTTTGCTAAAACTTAATTCATTGAGATAGATTGTTGGTAAAAAGGAAAACACAATTCGGTAATTTGGGCTGTGTCGTCGGTATGCTTATCCCGGCCACAAAATGCCAGTAAGTACATGTATACTGTCGTCTGGCGACAAATTGTAGTCCTGTTCGAATCAATTGAATACATGTACGTAAGTAAATATCCTACCACTGAGCTTCGGAGGCACAGCCGAGCGAATCATGAACATATTGAATTATTTTCCATAACTACACTGACATGTGCCTTCTCGATAGTGACAATTTATTTCCCGACAATATTCCATCCGATAGCAATCTAGTCTGGTAAGCCTACTTACTGGTGAAATAGACATCAGGGTAGTTTAAGAATGATATGTACTTGCTTACTTTAGATTTGATATCGGAAGCATAAACTATACAGATTTCTAGTCGTGTGTACATGTCTGCTGTACCGTAAGGTTTATTATGTCCAGTGTCTGTTTGATATTCTCATCTCTATAACTATAATATTATCTATTAATCAATCTGGTATATCATGTCGGTAATATTAAATCATATATATCCAATCAGGCCCCTGGGGTTACAATAATATAACTGACACACAGAACAATGCAGTAATTAAAATATTAAAGCACGTGTATATGTGGTACTGAGTGACATGTTCAAAACAAATGGTATCAGTATCTCCCAATAGGATTTCAAAATGTAGACCGGAGTTGACTAACATAGTTATCTATTTAATTGTATTAGATGCCGTAATGCACATTCAATAACTACATACACATGCAATCAGACAGAATGTTATGTACATTTTCTAAACGCAGACGGAAGCATATACACTCGGGTTAACTTTATCATTATTTTATTCCTTGACAATTTCATTAACTACATAGTACTGAATGGTTGTGCAGTATTTTCATTATTTCAAAACAGACCATGATCAGAAACAATGTATTAGTGTTCTTGAGCAGATAGGTTACGTAACATATTCGAAATATGCATCAGTCAGCAGTATTTAAACGTCCGTCTACTACCCATGTGACAGAAGGTGATCAAAAATGACATCTCCCAATATGGAAAAATAGTTCAAAAGCGAGCACAGCACACTGTTTGCATGTTCTGCGAACAACAAGAATCACATTTGTGCTGTATATTCGTCTGATGCCTTCTTGAATGTCTCTACTTTGCCTCTACAATTCAACACAATTAACAAACTGGGTACCGGATGAAACTGGCTTCCTGTTACTGAAAAATTACGCGTTGATATAATAGTAAGTCTCTTGACCAATCATTTAAAATAACGTTCAATCAATGTCTAGAACGTAACATTAAATCCAGCAGCGTTAGAGAAGTGATGGGAAAATGGTGATGCAGCAATAATTAGACGACATGGAACAGAAATAATTGAACTGAATTACCGCAGCATCCCATATGTCTACTTAGTGATCCAAACTAATCTCAGAATAAGCATAGTCTGTCCCTGTAAGGTTACGGTCGTAATAAAGTAAACCATTTATATAGTGTAAATCATTGAACCAGTAACTGGTTAGTGGCTTTGAATTTAGTCGCTGGTGTTCGAAATGGCGGAATATCGACAAGTTAAGATATTTTTATTTGTCCGGTAAGTAAATGTGTCCTTTTAAGAAATAATATGGTGGGTGGTTCCAGAAATACAAAATGATATTAATTATAATGACATATGCAGGTATGAATTCTAAGAAGACAGATAGAGGTATAAGACGGTAACTGAGAGAGGGCATTGGTGAGGGCATTATAGTAATACATAACCCATATCTTTGGTGTAATGTGTTAATCCACCAACCGTCTGTAGTTCAGTATGATTAGTTTGAAATAATATTTTGACTGCATTTCAAAGTTTGAAGTTCCTTTCGTCGAGTGTGTGTTTATTTACACCATGTAACGTAACGTACGTAAACTGACTCCACATTTCATGTTTATCCCCAATAGGTTTTATTTTTGTGGTCGAGGTATTTTGCGCTAAATTATGACAACGTGAATTTAAAAGGCTCCAGAAAACGGGAACATTGCGTCACGTGAAATATACTCGCTATACAATAACTGGAATGAAGGCGTATTACGGATCGTATGATATGTGGTTTAATTGATATATTATGTTGCACGCTGTCATACTAAAGAAACACAGCCAGTATTACATCATCGATAATGTGCAGGAAATATGATATATCTTCTAGGGATCCTCCTGATTTGGAAACCATTTTGTAATCAATTGCGCGATTTGTATAGTGTTGCCGTGGTGTGTGCCATTCTTTTTATACGATTAAATTACTGTCTTGTTTATGACGTTCATATATCAACAATATACTCCGGGGAACTTTGGAACAGATTCATAATTCAATCACATATTCATTATTGTCTGAACCCACGTCGAAATATTTCTAAGGATTGGGAATTCTCAGACTGAAATAAATACATATAGCATATACTTTACATACAGGGAACAAATTAGCTAACTAAAACCACTCATGATTCCGCAAAAATAAGTTTTAAGTCATGTTTTAGTTTTAAGTCATGTTTGAGTTATAAGTCATGTTTGAGTTATAAGTCATGTTTGGCTGTATAGAATGACAAGCAAGTGGCGCTTTAATTTACCCAGCTAATTATTCACATATGTCGGCTTTTTTTCTCCGCCACATTTGTGACGCTGTTCAAGTCAATTTGGTTAATATAATGCATACTAAGTCATGTACTGAGAATGGACCAAACAAGAATACTCTAAGATGGACACCATCAGGAAGAAGAAAACCTGGGCGACTGAAGACACCAAGATGGGTGGTATAATCAAGGTTTGACTGTATAGTTACGCCACGTTAATTTACAATATTCGATTACAAAAATATATGAGAAACTCGAACATGGAATGCAGCACTTAACTTAAACAACCGAGCACAGACAGCATACAAAACATCACACACCAAAACTTCATGGCATTTTATTGAATATTATTATGTAATGATGAACTTTGTGAATTGTAGCCTGTGTTTATAACAAATCGTACATCAAAGTTATCACATCGACTTAACGGTCATCATCAGCAGAGCTTCCTTTGGTGGAAAAAGGAGAACGATTTAGAAGAAATGTGAAATATGATCAAGGCAAGTTAAATAGCCACTTGTTGGTCACTCTATCAAAGCAATCAATATGTTTCTCTAAGACAGTAATTATTCTCATTTAGCAACGAGACATATTGACGTCTCCCAGATTCCTGAATTACGTACTGGTTAAAAAAAAATAATTTTATATTGACATTCTCTGTTTCTTAAGCTTTTGAGAAGGAGTGATGCCATTTTCAGTAGCATACTGTTTCATCTGCAGCAGTGTATATGAATAAAATTGCTCCAAAAAGTTGTATCTTATTTCGTATAATCCTATTCACCCTAAAATGTGATAATCGGATGTGATATAGTTTGGGCTTTATTGTTCTTACAATATAAGGAAAGAAAAAGGACACTAAAATATGTTATTCTTGCAACTTCGGTTTCTGCAAATAGGGCATTGCTCCGTGTGGTTGTGGTGTGTTTTGTTGTTGCTGCTGTCTGTGCTTGGCTGGTTAAGTTGTGTGCTGCCTTCCCTGTCCGATTTCCTCATATCTTTTTATGGCGGTCCAATGAAGTTTATGCCGATACATTATCAAACTACATCATTCGAAAGACAAGCCTATTAGATCCACAAGTCAAGTGTGAATCAGTCGTCTTTGGTAAATGTAAGTTACATACATGAAAATATTATCTCCTTTTTTGGAAAGATGGAATTAGTTACACTCACCATCGGCTAGCAAAATGTTTGCACCAAGATACATCATACTTTTTATATTGTCTGCTAAACATTGAATCTGGCATCATAAACGTGTAAATATTTTGAATTACATTAGTAGAAAGCTGTCATAAAATGTAAGTATATATAAGTACCATGTATGTTCCAAATCTGGTTGACATTGATCTACGTGTCAAACTATTTCACTACATCTTGTACGATTGAGACAAAATGTTAATTGTAAACATGTGTTCAGATAAGACTAATTGTAACTGTATCATGTTCTTATTGCTTTATTTAGGAGTTCTACGATAATAGTGCGCCCAGGATAAGCCAACCAAGGTGATATTTACTAACATTGACTGGATTGGTCTACTTTTGCAAACTTGGCCACGTGGATTGTTCCAAATTGTCCCGCCTTTCGTGATATCCTAGACGCACTATAGCTTAGAAACTTCTTTATCCGTCTACACTTAACCGCTTTAAAAACGCAATAGTGTTTTTTTTTATAAATATTTAAGTCAGTTAGGGCGCTTCAATTTTATTGAAATTTGGCAACATATGAATTCAATAAATAGAGTATCGTATGTGGAATTTTAATTGTAATCAAGGGTTGAGAAGTCACTAAACCGAACCTCGAAATGTAGTGACCGAAAAAGTAATAGTTACAAACTTGTTAATTTATTGGTAAGTTGCAATATACTGTACTAAACCTGCGCCTGTTGGATAGTATAGGACATTTGAATGTTATTATACACATTTACAAGGAAAATACGTAACTTCCTAAATGTTCTGAAGCTTCTGGTTGATGATGCCCTACTTGGCTGCTATCGGAGTTTGCCTTCAAATTAGCTTCATCAGTAAAATGTAGTGATTTTCACAGCCGTAACATGGGCTGTAAATAAGATTTTGTCTATCTAGCATATGCTGCATTGTGCCCGATGGTTACAATAAAACCTTTCCTATGTCTATGGCATCTTAAATCCATAACCGGAAGTCGATAATGAAATATGTCAGGGTACATAAGAAAACAAAAACAGTGAAGATATTTTCAAAATGGACCACAATAAACTTTAATTTAAATGCTACGAAACATATATTTTAGCAAAATTACTAAATTGTACGCTTTATTGACTTCAAGGCATAGGTGTAACAAATAAAATTGTTGACCGGAAGTGGTGTCTTCAGTAAACATGGGTATGGTGCCACCATGTTTACGTGCCTTTATCGTCAGTTTATCGTACACAGACAATCGTAGGTGTAAACCGCTTCTTGAAAACAGTGTGCAAGTCGTAATAACGTCAAAATCGTTACTTAAACTACTTTGCAACGAAAAGACGTCACATATCAGTTTTAAGTACGTCAATTGCACATCTATGTTCTGTATCCTATAAGAGTGGCAACGTACGCAACAAACTTAAAGCCTTATTTTGATTGCATTTCAGCCAGGGTATTGTTTGCCGTCAACTTGTCGGTCAAAGCGTCACACTCAGTGGATCCGTTCTGGTTTCACATGAACATCATAAAAAAGACGTCAATATGGAGTGATGGGTTATATTGAAATCTTTTTTTCGTGAAATAAGACTATCGTCCCATTTATTGATTTATCATCCAACAAAATGAAAATAATAATCTATACAAGAAACTACAACCCCCCAAAAACGTTGCGTTTCTAAAGCGGTTAAGTGTACATTGAAACTGTATACGACTGATACGTACACTACACAATAGTACATCTACTTTTAGTATAAATGTATTTGTATGCTGTAAGGTTTAGATGCTAAGCGCATCACCTCATGAAATATACATGCTTGTTCTCAAAAAGTATTCATTTGGCAAAACTTCTTTCCCAGCTGTCAAATGGTTCAGACTAAAATAAAGTTGAAAGCTTCGAAGCATTTAGGATATCACACTTCAGGGAAGTTTAAACTAATTAAACCACAACAAATGGATACTATGCAGATACTCCTAGTACGTATATTTGAAGTGACAGGTGGTGTTATATGAACTAAGGCGCTGTCGATTTTGCGATTTTTACCTTACTCATTTACGATACAAAACAAATTTATTGCATGAAAACATACATGTTTTATAGCAATTACAAAATGATATAAAAAAGACAAAAAGACACGGGTTAACTGAAGAGCATGTATACATGATGTTATATGTACACTTAATATGATATAACGGCACAATATGAAATAGTCGTAATAAAACTTTAAAATATAATTATTGAATGTTATTTAGGAACTACTCAGATAAGCAACAAATTGGCAAAATACTGATACAATATTGACGTATATATAGTGATATTCCATATGAAAAACGTAATAATGTATTATTCGGTGGCCTTATTTCCCACATGGGACGAAGATGATAGGTATGTATGTATTCAATTCAATATAACTACGTGATTTATAACACATAATGCATCAGCGTTATCCAATCGACTTTTGCATCATCGCCGACAGAGAAGTCCTTAAAGGATAGAAGGGCGAATTATGTGAGATGTGAAACAGGACCAAGGTCAGTTGAATAGCCACTGGTGTGTCACTATCGAACCAATCGATAGGTTTCTCTACGAAAGTAATTATTCTCATTTAGCAACGAGACATCTTGACTTCTAGTATTTTCTCCTATCATGCAATGGTTAATAACTAACCTGTCCTCCCTCGACAATCCCGCGTTTACGTATTCTGTTGCATTTGGTTTTGATTGGATGCAGTAGTTCTTCACATGGTACATATTTTTGTAACACTCTAGTAGAATTGTAGATGGTCCGATACATAGAGTACAACACAATAATGGCAATACCAGCGCATTTCGAAAATTTGGCAAACTAAACCATACCGACAAGATCCAACGTCGTTTATACAAAACCACTACATCATTTGATACCGCAAGGTGAGTCAATACTGCAAACAAGTACATGTTATCATTGAAAAAAAGTGTCAATATAGGAAACAATTAAAGGAAAACGTTATTAAGAGTATGAGTTCTCAAAATACTCCACGCCATGTCAGCTGTGTATACTTGTACACTTTTTGAACACATTTCACAAATTGAAATATAATATTAATATCGATCAGCGCATCGATTCTGATCCAGTCACTAGTATTAACAACAACAATGATGGTGTCGCCTATATTGAATCGACGAAAAGTTTATTTGATTAGTGGACAGGTATGTTGTTTTGAATGTGAGAGGCACTATTTCGTAGGTAAACACATGTATACACAAGCTTTTCTTACAATACAAATATATGTTAAAGCACGTCATATCTATGGCACTCTTATCTGTACAAAAAAGTATGAGAAAATCAGACAGGGAAGGTAGCATCCAACCTAACCAGCCGAACACAGAAATCAGAAACACCACAACACAACTACACAGAGCAATACCCACACATAAGCCAAAGAAACAATAAAAAATCCAAGTCCCGTCAAAAAAATGCAGGATGACCCAATTTCACAAAGAAATTACAGAATAGCTGTTTTTGCATGAGGCCGAATGAAACGCAGCCAAGACTCAACCAAATTCAACAAGGCCCCGCTGCACAACAGCACAAACCCATGCCAAAACGGCGACCAAATGAGGCAAAGCAACCCCGGGGCGTGACCTAGTTTAAACACTAAGGACATTGACCTAAGGCGATATTCTATGATACTAGTATTTAGAATGTCACAGATCGACACGACCTTCCTGAAGTTAGTCAGCTAGGACATTGCATGTATACATAACGGCATCGAGCTAACGAATTATTTTCGTTTTTGTTAACATGCTCAAAGAAAAGGCTATTGATATTGATATGTTACGAGGAAAACTATGATGAGCTAAGGCAAGTCTCTCATAATGATTGAAAACTTTAATACGCTAAGAAGCTTTAGTGCTCTATAATCGATATCGGTAAAAACGTTAATAAAGATTTGAACTCATTAATTTTGTCCTAGATCTACGTATGTCTGATTGTATGCGCAGCGATGATGAAAATATGAATATTAAGTTGAACTTTGTTACTTATTGATCATTGAGATCAAATTTATCTATTTAATACATGTATTACTGTTTCTCGCATGATAAAATGAGTAATAATTTTGATGATGAACATTGCAAAACTAGAATCAGAGAATAAAAAAATAAACTACGTCAATGTCAGAATGCAACAATTCTGATTTTACGACGTGAATTGTTATAATATGTACAACGCACAACCTCCTCACGCCCAAAAACACCTGCCAATGACCTCAAAGTATTGAAATCCATGTACGTGTACTAGTATATAAACCGGATACTAGACTAGGCTAGACTATTTTGGCAAATACGAATATATGGTCAAGAAATAACCTATTGATGGGTGGAAAGAATACGAGCGACACATAATTATATCAGGGTTGTCTCAGTAAATCGTGTACTTTCCTCATTGCACAAAAAGTATTCAATCGCGTCAAGTCACATATTTCAATGCACACAATTGAGAGAAACTGGGTTGGTGAATCGGCCACCACTGTAACGTTGTTGAGAAACATCTAAGAAACCGAACAAGCAAACACATTCACAACGAGTACATTAATGTTGTCTCAATTACCAGTGTGACTATTGCTATGCTTAGACGAAGACGTATGAGGAATCGGAATTAGGCGAGAATCGATAAGATCATGCACCAACCTTGTAGAAACAACATATTGGCAATTACTTAAAGATCCATACAAGTCGTGCAAACGTTATCGGGAGATGTTGGAGACCCTCACAAGTCAAGCAAACGTTATCGGGAGATGTTAAAGATCCTCATATGTCATGCAAACGTTATCGGGAGATGTTAAAGATCCTCATATGTCAAGCAAACGTTATCGGGAGATGTTAAAGATCCTCACAAGTCATGCAAACGTTATCGGGAGAGGTTGGAGATCATCACCTCACATGTCATGCAAACGTTATCTTGATATTTTGAAGGTATGTAGTTTGGTAGGTGATGTAATGTGAGAAATAAATTGAAATTAACGTGAAGATACAAGTTTGTTACGTTTGTTATGTTTACTAACCTCGATCAAGCATAGAAAGGTGAAATAAAACAATGAATACGAGAATATAAATCACCAATATGATACAGAAAGCAACACATAATGCCAAAACCATGAGGGCTAAACCTGATATCAGAATAGTCACATGCCTTAGAACAATAATATGGTATTTAAAACAGTTTGTGATCAACCTAAAGAAACACGCATTATCTTGTAATTATGCTCTAAAGAACATAAATTAAAGGTTGATTGATTAAACGTATAAAGTATTTTGAAGTCTTTATTTTGCTTGGTACGAATGTGCGTTTGAAGTTATTTACCTGATTGAATGCATTTTGGTTCATGTTTAATCGGTTGTCAAAGTCATACAAGTACTCAGCACATATGAACATTAAACAACTAAAATGGAAACCGTAACAATTGTAAGCTTTCATCTGTTGCTAGATTTCGCAGTTCTAGACATGGTGTTTGGAGTCATCCGGGGACGGTAACTGGGTCAAGTCGGTAAAGTTCTCACAAGTCGGATATGGGTATTAATTATTTTAAGATAAAGCTTAAGTCGGGTGGAACAGGGACCGGTGTTCGAGGTTGGAGGCATGTACGAGGATAATCAGGGTATATCCAAAAGTTATGTCACTTCTCCCGTGGTTTAATTGTTTATAGACCGATAAACATAAATATGATATCAAAATGTTCAGCAATTCAATTCTGATTAATATAAAACGAGCTGCATTATTCGATTTTTATAACTGGATTATATGAACATTTAAAATATACCCATGACGCCATATCTGCGCACACGAAAATTTCGATTGTTTTTCATTATCATAACAATTTTCTTTTATGAGTTTTTATAAAAGATCATGCTCGAAAGCAAACAAAACTTTCGTGACGTGATGAAACAAATATTTTGTGTCTGCTGCTAAAAATTCAAGAATGTCACTCAACTTTGAAACTCGTTATATATCTTCAATTCGCATTGATTACTTATAGAAAACACGGTATATTTGTGACAAAAAGACGCTGCGCGTAGTAATGCACTTTTCCTAAAAGTTATGAAAGTCACCTACTGAAACTTTAGTTACACAAGGCGGCAACATAGGCTCATGTGTATGTAGTATAATTTTTTAAGGGGGCATATATCACCAAATCATTATCGTCAATTCGATTCGTTCAAATCATTATGTCGTGAATTAAATATTTTGCTGTGGGAGAATCTAGAGGACAAATAAAAATAATTTGATTTCGCAGAGAGTAAGTGTCGGATGGGTTACACATTTTTAAAGGTCTTGGAAATGACTGTATGGCTTATGAGTAGTTAGAAATCACCAGGGATGAACTTCTGCTGGATGAGTAGGTGTCAGCAAGCAACGTCATGACGTCGTTGACGTCGGACTTGCGGCGATGTTCGTAAGTATGTCTCATTAAATTTTAAAAATCTCCAGAACAATTATGTGCGTTGTTGTGAAATTAGGTCATCATATTTAAATTAGACTGAAGTTACGGTGTGAAAAATTTCGTGGTTTTACTGACATTATATACGATTTTATAGCATCAGTGACATTACTTTTGGATATACCCACGTATATGTACCTAACAACGCCATGCGTTGCTTATCAGCAACTACAATATACTAGTATTTATAAATAGAAGCGTCGTGTATCGAGAGTTATGCTTTTTATAGGGCACAATCGCATCAAAGGTAGCTAAACGACGTGGATCGACAGCGAAACCCAACGGGAATGCGACGTCACTTTTCGGTGTCAGATCAAACAATTCCTAATCTGGCAAAGGTGGTACAGGAAGAGGTTACCAGTTACTGTCGAGAATAGTGCGGGTACATGTCCAAATATTGGGTACGTATATACAGGTACTAAACAGTTTTTAAGACAGTAATGGAGATTATATTGAACGCAGTTAAGTAAAAAAATTAGACTTTGTAGCGATTAACGTTTAGCCGACGTAGTAACGTCGCGTTGACGTGTCCCGCATACAATACCATTTGCTATCCCCAGAGCCTGTATAATTTGATCCAAATGAGATAGGGCGTAGGAATTTCATGAACATATGCAATAGATGTTGTTGTCACTCCACACAGAGTTATTTATCTGTATGATGAATGATATGAAAGTTATGACAAAAGTCTACGTAATTCTGGGACACCCCACGCAAATACAGACGTGCTGACTGTCTGAGCGGAACTGTCACGTATTTAGATACAGTGAACACACGTACATTGGTAAACAAACCATGTAAACACTCTACCGGGAAACGTTAGTACACACTCATTCAGTAAATCACACTATATCGGAATAACTTTGTCCAGAAAAAGAAACCAATCTGTTCAACATATTTATATTTTTTTCCATTTGTTTTGCACGTTTACGGATTGACACCAGCAAGTGATCGATCAAGGAATTTTAATCCATCGTTTGTAAGAAAAGCTAGACATAATAATTTTATCGGATTAGAATATCACGCCGATCTTTGAGACAAATCAAACTAAAACGACATGGCAGATACGTTGTACTCCGTCAATAACTCTATATAAGTGTCCAAATGTCGGAGAAACGAACGTGTGTTTCTGTCATTGATACAGAGGTTACATGCATGGTACTAGATGGGGAAATATTTCTGTGACAGTTTCACCTCTAATACCACATGGTGACACTTGGAAATATACGCCTACAATATAATTATTTCCTTTTGGTTAGAGTTTAAAACCAATATCCTTGACGTTGGTTCGTGGATATCACATACTTTTATAACGTATGAATTCACTTGCTGCCTAACTATAGGAGTATTATAAATACTAGATGTAAAAGCTGAGAGAATAAAAACCATGTCGATCGTCCCTGAACATTTTACATCAGAGAGCATGCAACTGTTATTGTTGAAAAGAACAACAGGACGCTGTTGCTACAGTAATGGTTGTTGTCGTTGTTGTTGTTGTTGTCGTCGTCGTTGTTGTTGTTATTGTCGTCGTCGTCGTCGTCGTCGTCGTTGATATAAAGAGTATACAGTTTGAAGCTTTTAAATATGATCGATTCTGCTGCTCTTGTTGGAATGGTAGAAAGTTAATGTAAGGAATGTAGTAGTCAAGAGACAAACCTATAGGACTATACACTTAAACGAATTTCTAATTGGCCACCCTAAAAAATATTATATCATCTGATAAATTATACCAATAAATCTTAGGCTGTGTTATTTGTTCATTCCACGCGCTTACTTATCCATTTCTGGAAAGAAATGGCGTATTCATATACAAAATCATCCATGCGTAACGGTTGCTGCGAAATTGCTTTTTTGCACGTTGGCCTCGTGCAAAGCACAGCTCATGACGTCAGATGCATGCATACATTGAACGAATTTCTGATTTTCCACGTGTTTTTATAAATTAGTTTAAAAAATGCTTTTAGAAGAATATAAATAATCAAAACCCCGATACTCACCAATTGTATTGATAGAAAAAAGGTTTCCCGCAGTAATTCGAGCTAAACCCCATGTTATTATAAATATCGCTTTTTACAAAAAGACGTTTTGACTGCATGCACTCGTCATTCTAACAGCCTCAGCGTGCCCCGTATTACTTATTCTCGTCAGAAGTAGTACCTTTCATCAAGTCAATCGACAGAGAATACATTTTGGCTGATTTCAAAAATCAAACATGTCTGGCACGTGAGCCACGTGTACGTAAGCCATTTTGCACTAACTGTTCCGCATGGATGATTTCATACATGCATGCCTAATTTATTTCTTTGGGTTTGAAACTTTGAGGTATATGCGATATCATGTCAAACTTCTACGTGTCTTTCCTTGCTTGTACGAGTTTGTTGCTTTAATGATATCGTAATATTCACTCGTATAGATTTTAAAAAGGTTATCTAGAAATAGTATGCAGACAAAATCACATTATTTTAGATTGAAAGAAAACAAGTCGATGATATCAGGAAGCTTTTCAGTATATACAGTCTATGATGATATGTATAACATTTAAATAATGTAAAATTGCGTCAGTTTCAATCTTACAATGTTTGTACATTATACCTCAGAGTGTGATTTACGTGCAAACAAAGTAATGAACTATCAACTAAGTAAATTAAAACACAAGTATATTGTGAAGAGTCTGACGAACTATCCAGTGAGGGGAATCACGTGACTAAAATGGTACTCAGCATTATGAAATAGATCGCGAAAATCTGGATATTTGGATAGTTTTTCGATTCTTGGTAAGTACTCCTTGATTATGTTTACTATAGTTATATAATGCAGGCTATGCGAAATTTAACGCGCTTTCTAATGGTACACGTGTCATTCCTGTACTCTCTCTGGTTTTTGAGATACCTTTGAGGTTTTAATGCGAACCAGTGGAATATTTTGTCAACAAGTCTACATTAATGTGTTTAAACTACACAAAAAATGTATTTAAAGGCAATTTATTATGCCACAGTCTGGTGCTATGTGCTTTATTGTATTCGGAAAAGGCTTCTCGTTGAAATATATTGACTGATAACGTCCTTTATTGGTGATTTTAAGGGATTTCTTGCAAAAATGGCAAATTATTGAAATGATACTCTCCACGGAATAACACATTTGTGATACAAATCACGGATCAGTTTTAAACCAGTCCTGTACATTCTAGAACAAATTTTTGTCCGCATTTTGGAACCTTGGTTTAGAATACTGTTTGAATATAATTGCTTTTAGTTGTTTAATTATGTTTCCTTTATTCTTATACATAAGTTACAGAAAGACGTTGTCGAGGAGCTAGGACCAGACGAATGAAGGGTAACACCACATCGCGGGCCAACTAAAATAAAAAGACAATTTAGACACACTATCACCAGAGCGAATTCGAATGCGGAATGAATCTTAAAACAGTGCAATGTACTTAATAACCAAACAGAGACATAGCTTTCATTCGTGTAGTTTGAATATTGTATAGTTGGACGGGAATGGAATCCAAATATTATGTTACATCAATCCATCCAGGACGGCAATTTACAGCTGATTTAGTGCTATTTCATTGCAATTGTGAATTTTAATTATTTTGTCCCACAGTCACTGTGCTGTTTTGTCTTTTTATGATTAAATGAACATCCATCTATAACAGTTTATATAACCATCGCTCTTCCTTTGTTAGATAGTTGATTTGATGCACATCTAATTCGAAATAAGAAAAAAATGGCGATGTAATGTATTTTTTTCTTTTCATTTGTGATTCGAAATACATTGATTACCGAATATAGACTATGACCGTACATAAAGGTATACAGTGCCCATCTGAAGAAGTATCAACGAACTAATAGTATATTGTATCTGCTGTGTAATCATATCAAAATTGCAGCTGAAAATATAATGCAATGTCGAAATACTCACAAAGATATCAACCAGAAAACAAACATTTATATTGACAAAATCATAATGGTTCTTTGATAGCATTTATTATAATAGTATACATGTAAAACAGTTAATAATGTAACATCACAAATAAATCTATTCGAAGACAAATTTAATACTGAAGTAGAACATTATGAACAGCTCTTCAATGTATGACAGAGCAAATGGTGTCAGAAGCAATGTACAAATCACGGGTCTTTGACCAAACGATTTAAAAAGTCGACAGTGGGAGTGGAGTTGATTTTTTAAAAGGAAGCCAAAATTAGTTTTTAAATTCATATGACACAGATAAACAAGAGGGTCCAAAGGGCCCTGGGTCGCTCACCTGTTTGGCCCAGTGACCTAGATTTTGGCCCAAATGACACAGTATCTAACTTGACCTAGATTTTATAGAGATAAACATTGTGACCAAGTTTCATAAAGATAGAGTCAAAATTGTGACCTCTAGTGTGTTCACAAGATTTTTCAATGATTTGGCCTCGTGACCTAGTTTTTGACCCCAGATGACCCAATATCGAACTTGACCTAAATTTTATAATGATGATCATTGTGATCAAGTTTCATAAAGATAAGGTCAAAATTGTGACCTCTAGTGTGTTCACAAGCTTTTTCAATGATTTGGCCTCGTGACCTAGTTTTTGACTCCGGATGACCCAATATCGAACTTGACCAAAATTTTATAGTGATGATTAGTGTGATCAAGTTTCATAAAGATTAGTCACAAATTGTGACCTCTAGTGAGTTCACAAGCTTTTTCAATGATTTGGCCTTCAAAGGCTTGTGACCTAGTTTGTGACCCCGGATGACCCAATATCGAACTTGACCTAGATTTTATAGAGATGATCATTGTGATCAATTTTCATAAAGATTAGTCACAAATTGTGACCTCTAATGTGTTCACAAGGTTTTTCAATGATTTGGCCTAGTGACCTAGTTTTTGACCCCAGATGACCCAATATCGAACTTGACCTAGATTTTACAGAGATGATCATTGTGATTAAGTTTCATAAAGATTAGGCTCAAATTGTGACCTCTAATGTGTTCACAAGGTTTTCCTTTGATTTGACCTAGTGACCTTGTTTTTGACCCCAGATGACCCAATATCGAACTTGACCTAAATTTTATAATGATGATCATTGTGATCAAGTTTCATAAAGATAAGGTCAAAATTGTGACCTCTAGTGTGTTCACAAGCTTTTTCAATGATTTGGCCTTGTGACCTAGTTTTTGACTCCGGATGACCCAATATCGAACTTGACCAAAATTTTATAGTGATGATCAGTGTGATCAAGTTTCATAAAGATTAGGATCAAATTGTGACCTCTAATGTGTTCATAAGGTTTTTCAATGATTTGGCCTAGTGACCTAGTTTTTGAACCCAGATGACCCAATATCGAACTTGACCTAGATTTTACAGAGATGATCATTGTGATTAAGTTTCATAAAGATTAGGCTCAAATTGTGACCTCTAATGTGTTCACAAGGTTTTCCTTTGATTTGACCTAGTGACCTAGTTTTTGACCCCAGATGACCCAATATCGAACTTGACCTAGATTTTATGGAGATGATCATTGTGATCAAGTTTCATAATGATCAGGCTCAAATTGTGACCTCTAATGTGTTCACAAGGTTTTCCTTTGATTTGACCTAGTGACCTAGTTTTTGACCCCAGATGACCCAATATCGAACTTGACCTAGATTTTATGGAGATGATCATTGTGATCAAGTTTCATAATGATCAGGCTCAAATTGTGACCTCTAATGTGTTAACAAGGTTTTCCTTTGATTTGACCTAGTGACCTAGTTTTTGACCCCAGATGACCCAATATCGAACTTGACCTAGATTTTATGGAGATGATCATTGTGATTAAGTTTCATAATGATCAGGCTAAATTTGTGACCTCTAGTGTGTTCACAAGCAATTGTGAACGGACGGCGGACGACGGACGGACGGACGGACGACGGACGACGGACGAAGAGCGATCACAAAAGCTCACCTTGTCACTTTGTGACAGGTGAGCTAAAAATGATCTTATTGTTTTGGTAGCAAAAATGCCGAGCATAGCCTTCATATGCCCGTCACCTTTCTGCTGAAATATGACAGACATGTGAGTGCCTCCACTCGGACTTGAGCCAGTGTCACCGGGCGACGCATCCACTGAGCTACTGGACAGGGAAAATTAATAAAAGTCGACAAGTACGTTTTAAAAAAAATTTGCACAACAAAGACATAACTCCAGAAAATGAAAGTCACAATTAATTAGCATGAAACAGCATAATGCGAAATTCGAAGAAGTCGCATTACCTTGTTTTGTTGCAGTGGTGTTGCAGACACTTGACATGCTACCTATTTTACATAATTTAGAATTGAAAGTCCATAATATGTTTTAATTTACCGTTAAACCCTGGGGCATTCATTTAAAGAATTAATGACTTAGTATCGAGATAAATTCATTAATACTTGCCCGATCTTAGATATTTTTACCAAAATGTCGACATTATGTTGCTATTCAAGACCATATACATTGTAAAAAAGATTAAAAAGCTCAAATTAGGTTTATCTTTTCTGATCGAAATGACAATGTTTAATTTTTTGGGAAAATCCTTTAATTTGATGTAATGGTTAATACAGAATACAGAATCGTAACATTGTTTATTTTTTGTACTATAACACGACTCATTCTAGTTCCATCAATTGATGCAGAGCAGTTTCGATTCCAGTTCTCTCGGCACCATGTTTCTTTGATCCTGCTATTTCTGTAAAAGAATAGATGAAAACTATTATTAGGCAACTTAAAGTAAGCATAATAAAAATATACAAAACAAAAAAAGTTACATGCTCTAATATACAAGTTTGAAATGATCCGTGGTTTGTATCACAACATTGTTGTTCCGTGGAATGTACCATTTCAATAAATTGTCATTTTTTGCAGAATAACGCATTTAAATACCAATTTAGTATGAAAGAGTAACTTGTTTTCAACAAAAACCCGTTTCCGAATACAATAAAGTACTGGCACCTGAACATGGTCGAATATATTCCCATTAAACACGGGTTTTGTGTCATTTATCTAGGAATATTGGCAAAATATGTCCCTGGTTCGCCTTAAAACCTCGAAGGTATCTCAAAAACCAAAGATTATATATAGTACAGGAATGATCCATGTACCATTAGAAAGAGCGTTAAATTTCGCATAGCATGCACTATATTACTAGTAAAAAAAACAAGGAGTACTTACCAAGAATCGGAAAACTATCCAAATATCTAGATTTTCACGGTCTATTTCTTAGTGCTGAGTACCATTTTAGTCACGTGATTCCCCACACTGCTATCGACAGATTTGAATAGAACTCTTTCAGAGATGAATGTATCCTGGCGTTCTGTGAAGTTATCGATTCACTCTATTACAATAACATCTTCTGTCCGATATGCCTCAACTCTTTTTTGTGTTACTGAGATAATTATTCTGAGGTTCAAAATGCTGTGTAACATCGATTGGAACTGTAAACACTACACTGTAATGTAGCTCTTGAAGATGGCCATAGACATAAGGCAATAGAGAACTCTGGAGTGGTACAGCCTAATGTGCCAGCCGGTACGAATATGATAGGTAGGTAATGTAGCTGTAGGGCACTTGGTAATTTCTAAAACAATTTTCATTGTTTCTTGAATCGAACTAGAAATGCACATGTTGAAAACCAGAGCTTTTCTCGTGTGTGTCATTTATTGGTAAACGTCATAAATGCAATGTGACAAGGGTATCGCACACATATCGATGGCTTAGAATTAGATGGTCGTAAGTGCCACTTACGAACTTTTAAGATTCATAGATATTTAGAATAAGCATTACAAGGCGCTTCTTATGAGCCTATTGTCATCAAAATCTGAAATTGTCATGTTGATCAAAATGAAGTTTTAAAAAGTTTTTTTCCCATAGGTAAAGAGTATATTACGGACAGTTTTCTTTTGTTTTCTCAAAATATCGATTTGGTAGTTACGACCTTCTTGTTCTAAGCCATCGATATCTACAGTGTTTTTCCTCAAAGTTAAGGTATATTACAATGCATTTGAAAACTATCCGTTTGGTGTGCCCAGGATAACGTGATGTTTATAAACAATATTTGTTTTTACATTGACCGAATTGGTCTACTGTTACAAAATTGGTTGCTTAAATAAACACGTCGATCGTATACTAAAATAACACTGATATCACTTTCTCGTTATCCTGGGCGCACTATACGTAACTGCTTCATTGATGAAGGAGTAAAACAGAATGCTATTTTTGTAAATTCATAGATCTACATTTTAAAAACAAGACAAACAGAATATTCAATTTGAAAAAAGTAAAGTGAGCTAGTTCTATGTAGTTAAACGTAAGACAACGCTAACAAATAAATTCCAAATTGTTAAACTTCATCCATCGTAAACTACCATCATAGTGTAAACCTTTACTTTACTACGGTATACATTTCGGTGTAAGCGCATGCGCTATGCCTACTTTCGGTTTTAAAATATGTGACGTGGATTATATGCAAAGGTGAAATAAAACACGTAAGAAATTTCAAACGTTTTTTGGTTTAGATTATGGTTGTTTTAAATTTCATTACTACAGCATTGATAAATTACTTCATTAATTCAAATCGTGTTCACAAACACGTTTTATTTGCTATTTAAACGTCTGCATTGTGCAGTTTGGGCGTATGTATTCAAGCTACTTTCGTTTTCGCTCCAATCTTATTCCTAATAAAGCGTTTTACTCCATTGACATATAACATGTTAAATTGCTGCAATCGAATCATAAGATGCTTCCTCTTAAAAAAGTTTCTCTTAAAAAGATACAATTTAACAAAGAATAGGAAGTTCTATATTTTGACCTGATTAATGTCTTACAGTAAAACACCTCCGCTTGTGTCCTATTTGGGTTTTGAATCTCTCATTGACAGAGCAAACTTTATCAGTTAATGTTGAATATAAAGATGAGTAAAAAGGAAACACTCAATGATAATGAACTGAAAAACAACTTTGGTATTTATTATTGACATGCCCCTATTTTAAAGGTACTTAAGTGATTTACTGAAAATACTGTTTTGTTCATGTGCGGAAAAGTAAACGGTATCGTTTGGTTCATCGGATGGTGTATTAATAACCTAATATGCACATAAGATATAACTTGATTGAACTGACTGTCAACTATATTACCATTATCATGTTGGGACATGTCAAACAATGTGGATAGGAGATAGCTTATCGTCATACATTCTACTCACATATGTACAATATTTAAATCATACATTAATTTACACAATTCTTATTATACACAACGTACGCAGTGTAACTATACATCTACTATAAGACATTTCAGTTTCGGGGTTTTGACAATTATTTTATTGAATATTTCTGATCTGTTATAAAATGTTGTGTACATGTATATTACTCGTTTCACATTTTCAGAAAATTACAATAACCTACATTATTTTTTTATGCTGTACTAAATATAGCAATCTTCGAAAATGGCTTTCAACAAAAGTTGATAGAGCGCATTAAATAATAAAGTGTGCTACTGACGTGTAGAATATGCATACAACTTCAATGCATTACTCATGTCGCACTCCTTCCTTTCCAGAAAATATAAACTATCTGTATTTTTAAACTATTTAACATTTTCAGAAAATTGAATTAACCTACACTCAGTACACTGATAAAGATACTGGTTATTACGTCCTTCGAAAATGACTAATAATAAATTAATAGAGCACTTAACTAACAGTGCTACTGTATAAACGAGCAGTATGCATACAAACTATTTATAATTCACCCCCAAATATGATTCATTGCCGCTCTTATTCGTTCTAATTAAGACCAAACCATTATTATTGTGATTTTAGAAACATGCCGAACATTAGGATATGTGTGTTGGATAAATATGTTATATTTTAGAATGATTCTATCTTGAAACACAAAATAATGCCAATAGTGAACATTGTAATGATGATACACCGTGTAGAGTGAACAGTGAACAACGTCTGGTCTGGAATGCGCGTGTGGACTGTCCATATAGCTTACCAAGCCAACCGGATTAGAAACATTGTGTATTTTGTGTGCATAAACTAGTGGAGGACCTTCGTACCAACCTATTATACACCAGAAATGTTAATGGCACGCTGAAAAGTCACAAGGTTTAGTTCTGCTTCCGGTCCTTGTTATAATTTATGGTGTAAGACAGTTTGTATGCTTCTATTTATCCTCGCCACCGGATATTTCATATGGGCGAGGCCCCCAGAAACGTTTTAAGTAAGTTAAGGTTTTGGGGAACAGTACAGATACAGGAGGTGTACTCATTCAAGATACACCACTGGTTCTTTTACATGCCAGGTATATACATGTAGCACCCCTGCATACAAAATAGATTTAAAATAGCATCCGAAAGACTACTAGTAAATTTAGTTGGTCAGCCCTGGGATCCGAACCCACTACTAAAATATTCGGAAATGTCACGAATAAGACTCGAACCCGTCCAGGCCAAACACCACCATCCATACCTTAATTTTTGAATCGCTTCCAGGGATGTCAACACGATAACTAGCTACTAACTAGTGTGAATTATTTAAACATAGACTTCCATAAAATATATCAAATGAATAACAGCCGCAGTCGAAGTCGATGACATGTGAGGGCTTTAACCATTTAATAAACCTTTTATAACTTTCAACGAATATTTAGATCTCTTATCGCACCATATGTAAGATTCAATTTGTTATAACCATTTCATATATCTTAGATAACATTAAATAACTGCGTTACATGTCCGACGCCAGAGCCCTTACTTTAATAAATTGAACCTCTCGGGATGTGCTATTCAATATTCAGTTCTATTATATTCTTAGATTAGAGACTTCGCCTATATTGTATCATGTTAACTGCTTCTTAAAACTGATTTCATTTATAACGCCGTAGATATTCTATTGTTACGTCTGCATTGTGTCTAATTACGAGTAGACGTTTTACCATTTGTGATGGTGTGATCATTCAAGCATAACGGAGGCCAACGGAAATGGGTTCAACATGAACATTATGGGTACACAAATAGACAGTGTATGCTCAGTAAAAAGTTCTTTTGAGTTAACAATTGAAAAATTTGAATATTTAATTCGTTTGCGAAACTTTTGACGCTCAGTATACTAGTAGTTCATTTTATGACAAGGTGGGTGGTTGACATGCACACAGCGTATTTTCTGTCTAATTATATAGATTTATATGTCTTTTCAAAAACAACTAAGCCCACCCAGCACTTGCATTCCAACAAGGACGGACACCCAATCCAGCACTGGAACCCCATTCAGCACTGGCAACACACCCAGCACAGGAACCCCATCAAGCACGGGCAACACACCCAACACGGGTACCCCATCCAGCACGGGCATCCCATCCAGCACGGGTATCCCATCTAGCACGGGCACCCCATCTAGCAAGGGCACCCCATTCAGCACTGGAACCCCATCAAGCACGGGCAACACACCCAGCAAGGGAACCCCATCAAGTACAGACATCCCATCCAGTGCTAGCACCCCACACAGTACGGGCACACAACCCTGCACTGATACCCCACCCAGTACGGACACCACACCTAGCACGGGCAATCATCTAGTACGGGCACACCATCCAGCACAGACACCCTACCAAGCACGGGCACCCCATCCAGTACGGACACCCGATCCAGTACAGGCACATCACCTAGCGTGGACACCTAACCCAGCACGGGCACCCTACCCAGCACAGGCACCCCACCCAGCACGGGCACCCCATCCAGCAAGGGAACCAAACCCAGTACGGGCACACCATCCAGCTTTGGCACCCCACCAAGCACAGGTATCCCACGCAGAACGGATACTCCATTCAGCTTGGGAACCCCATCAATCACAGATACCCCACCCAGTACGTACAGCCTAATACGGGTACCACACCCAACGCGGGCACCTAACCCAGTACGGGCACTTCATCAAGCACGGGTGCCCCAACAAACAAGGGCACCCACCCAGTACGAACACCACTCCTTGCACGGGCTCCCCATCCAGGTCGGGCACCACACCTAGCACGGGCACCCCACCAAGTATGGGCACCACACCTTGCACGAGTACACATCCAGTACAGGCATCACATCCAGTACGGGTACCACACCAAGCACGGGCACCTCATCCAGCATTGGCACCCCATCCAGTACGGGCACCACACCTAGCACGGCCAATCAATCCAGCATAGGCATCCCATCCAGCACTGGAACCAAACTCAGCACGGGCACCCCACCCAGTACGGATACCCCACCCTGCACTGGAACCCTATCCAGCACGGATACCCCATCTAGCAGTGGAACCTCACCCAGCACGGAAACTCCACCCAGCACTGAAACCCCACCCAGCACGGAACCCCACCCAGTACGGGCAACCCACCCAGCAGTGGAACTCCACCAAGCACGGGCACCCCATCCAGCACTGGAACCCCACCCAGTACGGGTACACCACCTAGCACGGATACCCCACCCAGCACGCATACCCCACCTAGCACGGATAGTTCACCTAGCACGAATACTCCACCTAGCACGGGTATCCCACCAGCATGGTAATATAGATGTGAAATGAAAGTACATGTTGATTTCGATCGAAAGAATGAAAGTTTGTGCTTAGTGGATGACTAAACCTATTCCATTCACATGCACACTGTGACAAACAACACCAACTGTTAAATCTAAATAAAACGTCTTTTTCATTTTCTATAAGTTACCTTGTACGTCAATTGAAAATGTAGAGTTTCAGTAAAGCTATAAGAACTTTCTACGTTTATTTCCCGTTGATTGATTACCTGATATATACTAGCTTCTAGAGTGAAAATGAGTTGGGTAATTTAACAGATTAAATCCAGACTTCGCTTCAAACGCATCTTTCAATATATCCAATATATACTGAGTTCCAAAAGTTATGCAAATATTTTTTACATAGTAATAGTCAAATAGTTAAAACGGGTATACCCTATTTTCACCATATTATTACTCCCTATCGCATTTAATGACAGATATGACCATAAAACAATAAATCGTTTTAACATGTGCCGAAAAATGTCTCCATAATTATCGAAATATATTATTTAAATTTTAAAAATTATAAATCGCTTCCAGCATTTTATTCGACAACAACAACTTCACGGAAACCACGGAACGGTACGATTAAAATCCGAAATGGACATTGCTCAACGCAACGAACGGAACGGAGATGACAAAATACGATTTCGTGGATTTCTTCTGTTTTACATGCATATAATCTCAACAAATAAAAATAATTTTCTATTTTGTTCTGGTCAACTCGAATATCATCTAATAAAGATAGATCTACACCAAAATAATTGTAAGCATACAGTACAAAAGTCGAAGCAATTGACGACTTATTCCACTCGTTGTGGAAATATACATATATTTTATGCTCCCCGTAGAAGGGAGAGCATATAGTAGCCGCTTTGTCCGTCCGTCACACTTTTGCCCGGGCAATAACTTGAACAGTATATGACATATCAATTTGAAACTTCATATGTGAATACATCTCATTAAGAGGAAGTGCAGTGTACAAGAACCATGACTCTTCATTGCATATTTTTGCAGTTATTCCCCTTTGCATTTTTTCATACTTAATTTTTGTCCGGGCCATAACTCATTCAGTATGACAGGTATCAATTTGAAACTTCATAGGTGACTAGATCTTATTGAGGGGAAGTGCATTGCAAAAGGGCCATAACTCTTCATTGCATATTTTGTGAGTTATTTTCCTTTGTATTTTTTTTCGGTGACTTTTAACACCCACTGGAAGCATCACCCGTTTGTGACGGCTCTTGTTAATATTGTATTGATAACTGTTGGGATTGTTTTGGCGAAAGATAATAAAGATCGATCTGGCGTGAGCATATAACACGTGGTTTATTGAATCACTTTTACATGATCATTCGCAGATTGCGAAGAGTTATGAAAAAGATGATACTAATGTTACAAACACACTACCACTCACTTCAGTTTTAGGGTAAACAAAGAAAAACAAAAGTAACAGTGTGACCTTCTCTAAAATGTTTTCCTGTGTAATGACATGTTTGAAACACATTCAGTTCGAAACCTTCAAGAAATATGAAATTTACACGTACAAAACCAGTTTAACCTGTTTTACTGTGTGTAATCAAACAGGCGTAACAATTGCTAATGTGGGCGTGTCAAAAGTAAGAATTACCATTGTTACGCAGTCGCATTATTTTAGAATCGTTCAATAAATGCATTAAAAGTATACAAAATTTAATTTAGATGCTAAATTTTTGAACTCAGTATATTTAACTCAGATCAGTTGAAGATCAATTTGACGGTACATTATCACTTTTGTTTGTTTGTTTGAAATCTATCAGCATAATAGTAGAAATGGAGCATTGGTGTATTGAGATTTTTCTCTCATTGTTCAATGATAATTTCCATACTGGCAAGCATTATGTAATGTATAATGTATTTGTATAACACCTGTTCATATTGCATGTTATGCAACAATTTCACGAATTATATTTTTGATTCCGAGAGACCTAGATATCGGAATTGCTTGTAGGAAAATAGTCGATAGCTTGCCTGCACCGTCATGTACCTCCACGGAAAATCAGACTTGATATCTCCAATCTGTCAAGGGTCGGGCACCAAAGAAAGTGGTCGATCGGGGGAAATCTGGCCAAGCTTTATAACATCAGAACATAATTCTTGGTGGAGTAGGGATATAAAACATGGCACATATTTAATCTTATCTCATTCATTTCAGGAATGTCGCGATATGTTTCATATTGATCCAAGCTGGGTACAATACTCATATTGTGACGGCGTGTGTCAGGAAGGTATGTTGTTAGTCTTTAACACAATTATAAATATCTGTTATTGTTTGCTTTCTCTTCCACTTCTTACCCGATAAAAATGGCTCTACCTAAAATATGTTATTGCCCAAAATTGAAAAATTATTTCGACAAATCGGGGATGAAAATGTATTTTAGCTAGACTTGTTTTAAAATATGTACCAAATTTACAAGTGAGAAAAAAATCCATGTACAAAAGAGAGCACTGCGTACGAAGGCTGGACGCTCGAATTTCGTGTTCTTATTCGTGGAGTAATTTGATAGGACTTTAGAAAATGACTAACAATTAACCAACGCACACACAGATGCACACGTACATGTTCCCGTCAAGACAATTTCACCTTGTAGTTAATACTGAATTTCATTATTTATATATCTTCACCAATGATTATCTTTCAATTGTTTTAAGCTTCAAACTTACCGTTTCCAAATCTACTAGGGAAGGGAAAGGGGGAACAAAGAACTTTTTAAGTTTGGTCCTATTCGATATGGATAATTTATGATTCTGCATATCATATGTACAAAGTTTGATGTGTCTCAGTTGTGTACTTATAGCATTGAATTAAACGTAAATTGAATAAAGATGAGTCATTCATAATGACAATGTCATACTTTTGCAGACCATTGTCACGTAAGGGATTCGTGTTTTTCCTTTTTAATTTAGGATTATGAAATATGACACACGTATGTTTGTTATTATTATTATTTTTAGTTGGCATGAATGGATACCCATCACAAGATTCATACGACAGACCATCGGGAATGGTAGGTATAAGCCTAATGACAGTAATTTTTGAAATGTCGAATATGTATATACTATGTTTTCTGTGCTCGGCTGTTTTAGATGACTCTCATGTTTTGTTTAGGTCGGAGACCTTTGTTGCAATAAATAATTGGAGTTTAGACCATATCAATGAACTTTAACTGCAAGGTTAGTAGTATTGGCGAGGGATAGTGTCATGTTCTAATATTGAAGCGAGTGTTTAAAAAGTTCCAACTTTATGCTCGGATAAATAATGTTAGTACTCATATCGGAGTCTTCAGCAGACAACCACAATCTACATAGGATACTAGATAAGATGGTAGCCCCTAAACCACTGCCCCTCATAGTTATGAAACTTTGTCTCAACTATAATTTTAACAAAATATATATCGAGTTCGAAATTTGGTTATTCGGGACAAAAACCAAGCCACTAGGTCAAATAATAGAACAACTTTGTGTAGTCACCAGATGTAAAAATGTAGGCCTTATTTTGCTGAGACTTGGCCACAATAATAATCTAATCAAAAGCAAGACCGAGCTCCATAATGGTCAACCAATACAGAAACTAGGTCAGTAGAAACAACTTGTGAAGGGTGCATTTGATGTCACAACTGGTTTAAGTCAAAATGATTCCCTTTTCATGCAATAGAGACTGCATTTTCTAAATTCCTGTAAAGTTGTAAATTATGTCTTAGGTCAACATAATATTATATGCATTCTATTGCACGTGAGTGACCGAGGGTCCTTTGGACCCTCCCTGTTGTTTTGGTCCTTTGGACCATCAATCTTGTTTTGCAATATTAGTATTTATCATCAATATTTAAGGCACATGGAGGTAAAGGAGTTGGCGCGGCTGGTAACGATAAGGAAAAACGCGTTCTAAGACCAAGAACATATATTCAGGTAGGTACCACTGTCACTTAAACTATCGATTGAGTTTAGCCATTATAACTTTCTAAATGCAATTTTGACTTATTACACCATGTTAGCAAGTTGAGGAGTATCCGTTTCTTGCACACTTGATAATAATTAGCTGCTTGTTAATAGTGTATTAGACCTAGTATAAAGACATATTGGTAACATATGCATGCATTTTTATAGTGTTGGTTTATCGATCCACTCACGTGATTAATACGCCATTTTCATATATTGATACAAATCCAACAGCTACTATCTTAAATAATCAATATAATTATGCTGAATGCAAAGAATGAGATCTATTCTGATACTTTGTAATTATTAACTGCTTTTATATTCTATATTAAATATCCGGGAATCAAACAGTTTGTTCCCCTAAGACGGCGGGGAGGATAGTTAATATATACTAAGTGTCAAAAGTTTCGCAAACGAATTAAAAATTCAATATTTTTAAATTGATTACTGGAAAGAACTTTTTACTAACACTGTCGATTAGTGTACCCATAGTATTCATGTTGAACCCATTTTCGTTGGTGTCCGTCACACTTGAATGATCACACCAGCACAAATGGCAAAACGTCTATTCAAGCGCGCAAAATTAGGAATTTTCATTTTCGACTTAATTTTCACTTCCAATTAAATTGTTATATGTCTGTGATACGCAATACATAATTAGTTATTCAAATTAGTTAGCAATGTTGTCTTAATTTGATGTAAAAAATTGATAATTGTGAATAAATCATGTTTATGTCTTTTTTACATTGAAAAGGAGGTAACTTAATCGATAATTGTAACAAAATAATCTCTCTTTGACCACAGACAATTGTGGATGTCGTAATAGACACTGTTCGTGATATCCGATTTTAAAAACAGTGCACCGGTCAAAAAAGTGCAAAATAAACGGAAGTGTCCCATACATTTTCATGTCGGTTGGACTACGATTAAGCTCAAAATATGCCGTTGAGATTTGTGCTACAATTATAGCAGCATTACCTGTCTAGGTCAGCAGCATTGACCCTTGACCTGTTCGTCATATACACGGTCCGTCTGTCGGAGATGATACAACAGTCTTATTATGATAGAGATATGTCAACTTTTTCCGACACAAAGAAGTTTTACTGAAACACCAGCCTCTAGACTATTTCATACACGATTATGTTCACAATTATCAACTTTTACCATCTAATTAAGCGTACTATTTGTGTATTTCGTATCACAGACATGTTGCTTGAATAGACGTTTTGCCATTTGTGATTGTGTGATCATTCAAGCGTGACGGACACCAACGAAAATGGGTTCAACATGAACACTATTGGTACAACAATCGACAGTGTCAGTAAAAAGTGTTTTCGAATGATCAAGTTAAAAATATTGAAATTTTAATTCGATTGCGAAACTTTTGACGCTCAGTATATATGTGTAAACGTGCATCAATGACGAAAAAATACATTGCTCAGATATAGTATTTATTAATGATAATAAAGTTACACGTAACCGCATTGTAAATAAGTTTAAGTAATTTTATTTATTAATATTTGAGGTGTTTTCCTGTATCATTGAATTTGGTGTTATTTATTTCAGAAATCTTCTGATCATTATTTAAACAACAAGCTGACAGTTAAAGGTTAGTATTGAATGTCGCGTTTGATATCTGCTGATTTAAGCTGTACATTATAAAATAAAACATGAAATAGGAAAGGAAATTCTTAACAGCTCGTATGTACTTTTTGTAGTGGTATAAATTGCAAGACAGATTGCTATATATTTATATATAAATTATTTGCACTATATGCTTACTTATTAACAAGAGTGGCTATCAATATTAAATACATTCGCTCTATCAATGTACTAAGTATGCTTGAAAACGACCAAACTGATTTTATTTGATTGCGCTTTCGTAATATGTTCACATATCCCAAAACACAGCTATTCCTTCTATGTTTGGGAATCTTACGTTAGTGAACTTTTAACATAATACTTCCCGCTGTAGCGAATGAAGACTGAAGCAATGCAAGGGAGACACATCGTAAATGCATTTAAAACATTCATTGCAAACCCACTTCCCATTAATTTATTCAGTCGTTTGTTCAATAGGTATAGTAACTGTATCATTGATAAAAATATATAAATTTCGTGTAATATTTATATATTCCGTTTTCATATTTTACTTTCTTTGTTTACTCTTTATGAATGGTACCCTTTTCATATTCCTCCTTGCAGTTAAATGGTCGAGTGTAGTTATGATATATAACTCGCGGTTGCTAGGTTATCCGTTTCTGTTTAATAGATGGTATATATACTTTTCAGCCTTTTAGACCTTCATATAGCTAAATGTTCCCACGACCCTCCTTGAACTTCCCACCGCCTCCTTTAAAAGTTGTAGCTTGTCGATGTTGCTGGAGTTAGTTTGAATTAGGTCACTGTACTGTTATGTCTCCTTTGGTCGTTATGGTCAATGTTTTGGCGTATATATTTTCAAACTACATGTAACTAGATATACTATTATGATATGTTGTTCCCCCTTTTTACTGTTGCAGTTTGCCCGGTTTGCTGGGACGGAAACTGTTTTAAATTAGGTCACTGTGCAGTTTTGCCTTGCCTAAACGCTGGTGTCACCTCGTTGTCATAGTTTTGAGCTGCATGCATCTAGAAATAAGTAATGTTATTGCCCGCCATCTTCTTCCTTTGTTCAGTGTTGTAAACTAGGTCACATCGAAGTTGTGCCTCTTTTGGTCGCATTGATATCAGGGTACTGACCATGGTGTTTTAAACTAGGTCTCGGGGTGGCTATGTCTCATTTTGTCACCGTTTTTGCGTGTGTTTGTGAAACGAGATCTTCCTTCAGCGGGGAAGTGCGGGTCTTTGTCGGATCTAGGCTGCATTTCATTCGGTCTCATAGAATCACTGATATTCTTTATCTGTTTGTGATTTTTCGGCGTGAAGTTGGACTTGAAGATTTTCTTATGCCGTTTTGTTCCCTTCATTTAAACAACCGATTTGTCATCATGCATGTTCAATTCCTGCTTTTGATTGAAACAGAACCCCGTTTAAAGTTAGATTGTACATGTACTGTGTATGAGCTAAGAGACAGATTCCGCCTACATTGAGATGTTACATGTACTGCGCGTTAGCCAAGCAATTTCAGTCCAATCCCTTCCTGTTAAATTTTCATTACGTCATATTTGTATATTGTAATAGAAACAGTTAAATGTATGTGTGTACGTATGTTCGTATGTATGTATGTAATACACGTATGTGTCTTAATGTGTATGTATGTTATATTACTTGTGCTTGTAAAATTTTATTAAAGGAACGGACGCCCATGTGACATGGTATCTTCACGATGGGAGAACACAAATACATATTGCTTTGGCTGATTTCCAACAGGCGGATTTTGATGCTGTTATTCTACCTTTAAGGAAAAGCATTTCAGGCATTAATGTCTTTTCTGCAGGTAACTTATCGTTACACTCTTTTTTGTTGGTTCTGTTATGTCAACTAAGCAAGTAATAGTACATGTATAAAAGTTGTTTGCTGAAATTATAACTTATTTGTCATAATTGCTAGGATGTGTATCAATAATAATAATAATTGAACTTAAATGCATTGGGAGCGGGAGATCGAAGGTTCTAATCTCGGAAGATGTCGGTTTGGGACTGATGTGCTCGTTTGATGAGCTTACAGCTACATACGTGTATATGTAGTTAATAAATGGTTACAGTATACCAATAGTTGGTAAGCGCCCGGCAGTATTCGGGAGGTACTGTACGCATGAAATATAAATGTCTCATACTGTAAAATCATTTAATTTCGTTGGGACAAAATTTCGTGGTTTTGGTAAAAAAGACAACTTCGTTGGGACTTGAATTCGTGGATTTGGCATTTAAGGTAATAAAACAAGGGTCAAAATTTATGTTCGTTGGGATTAAAGTTCGTTGTTGAGGTGAACCACGAAATCCACGAAATTAAATCCCCCACGAAAATTAATGATTTTACAGTATATCAATATTGGCTCTTTCAATAGAGGTGACACTATACTTAACAAACTTTACTGTTGTGGGATTGACTATTAGCAGATATGTGTTACAAATAATAGCAACTATTGCGTGCGGTAGGCACTGGACATTGTGTCAGTCCGGTGTCAGTTCGAATCACACTGTCATCAATTGTTTTCACACTTATCCAAATAAAACTTTTGTTATTGCCCAACACTTGTGCACAAACCAAAGTATTACTTATAGTCCAGTCATTGAAGCTTAAAAATATGGTCAACCTCAAACAAATTGCAAAACAGAGTTTCTTTGCATTTTCATCATCTACAGACTATTATCGACTACAGACAAAACGTCAAATATGCGAGTTCAGTGGGGAAAATAAAAAAAAATCGACATGTTTAAGGTCACTTTTGGTAGCAATTTCAGCATTTTCCTTATTTCATACTACATGGGGAATTTTAAGTTCTAATAATTCCCGTGTAAGTTGTTAAATATTTACTAATTGCACCTTAACGCTTATATTTTCTGAAAGATACAACCTTCTTCTATCGAATACAAATATTGATTTTATCATCAGACAATTTACTTTTCATATATATGACAGTCTACGTGTTGGTATACTACCCATTCAAATGTCGACAAAATGACTCAAAATAGCACTTGGAAGGGGAAACAAAAGTTTTATTCATTTCTTTAATATTAATCCAATTTGTTTAAAATTTACACATATCATGTGTTGTATACATGTGTGTCTTATGGAAAAAAGATATTTGTGTTTGGACAGTATACAATACAGATAATATACAAAATGTACACGAATCTATCGATTCTGGAGAAATAGTGATTGTTCTCTTTGTCTGTTCGTCCACAATTGCATTTGTATTCACAATTTTGACTCTATGATTATGAAACTTGGTCAGAGTGATCATCTGAACAAAATTTAGGCCAAGGTAGAAAATTGATGATCAAGGGTAAAAAACAAGGTCACTAGGTCAAATTGTTGCAAAACCTTGTGTAGTCGCTAGAGGTCATAATGTTGACCTTATATTTATGAAACTTGGTCACAATAATAATATCAACAAAATATAGGTCAAAGTTATAAATTGGGTCACCCGGGGTCAAAAAGTAGGTCGCTAGTTAAAATCAAAGGTAAACGTTGTGTAGGTACAAAATTCACAATTTTGGTCCAATATTTATGCAACTTGGTCACAATGCTCATATCAAAACATCTTACACACGTATGTTATTGAGTTATTTGGGTCAAAATTAGGTCAATAGGTTAAAATAATTGATGCGACTTTTTGGCGCATGAAGGTTTTTCTATTATTTGACCTAGTGACCTAGTTTTAACTCATGATAATTAAATATTGAATTTGACCTACTTTTTGTCTTCATGATCCATGTGACATAGTTTCATAAAGATTATGTTAAAAGGGTGCATTCTAAAGATTTGTTCTATAATTTGGCCTAGTGACCTAGTTTTTAATTCAGGTTAATCCAATTTCATACATGACCTTGATTTTTGTAAAGTGATCATTGTGACTAAACTTCACAAGTGTAAGGTTGAAATTGCGACCCATGGTGACTATATCTTGTTTTTTCTATGTTTTGACCTAGTGACCTAGATGTTGGCTCCGGTTAACTCAAAATTTTATTTTACCTAGATTAGCTTACGATGATCATTGCTGCCAAGTTTCATAAAAATCAGACCAAAATTGCGACCTCTAAGCACGATGTAAAAATAAGTTACTGGTACAAGTCAAGATTTATTTACATCAAAAGTGACAAATATCGCGAAAACATGTGACAATTGAATATATTTGTAAATATCTCAAAAAGTCCCACAAATATTCAATTAGGACATTTTGTACATTGCTAAGGATAGCTTTACGCACCATATAAACACAAAACTGTTTGTTTTGCAATTAGTTTGAGGTTAAAAGTTAAAATGACTGGACTATTAAAATATGCAATGGCAGCACCCTTATGTGCCTTCATGTGCATTTAATAAATATCTAAAATGCGGCTACACTGACACGATCACGCTTTCAATATATTCGTTTTGCACGAGAGAAATGGTGTAAAATGTTAATGAAGCATGTTTAACTAGGAGAAAGTCAGGAACGAAGATTCAGTTATTCTGTATGTTGAGGGCTTTCAATCGTCAACTTATTTTCCTTTAAAGGTCAAAGATGTTGAGCAGAACTGATTCGTTCCAAGTTGCGTTCTAACACAGAAGTTTCAAATAAATATAATATCTCGTGTATAAAATATTTAAAATAAGAATTCAATCATGGTAATATACTGGTTTTATTTACTTAGGCATGTCGAAACAGCTTTGTATTGCATGTTCAGGCTATTTCCTGATCGACCAACCCTCAAATTAATCGATCGGACAGTTCCCCCAATTGTTAATATTTGTTTGAATAAAGTAAACACTATCTTAAAAAAACTTAATTCTAAAGCGTATTTTTACTATTTTATATCATCAAATTTATTACCAATTGCATGCATTATATTTTATTTCAGAACAAAGCACAAAGAATTATGGATCATTGTTTCCTGGACCATTTCCTGCTGAGGAATTTATGACAACAAACAAAATACTAAAAAGTGCTAAATTTGCATGCAAGTCGATCACAGCAGGAATGTTTGAAGGCAGGGCTAAAGCTTCCAATATTATCCATGATATGGTAAAGTTGCTAATAAAGAAGACAAAGAAGCAGAAGGTACATACCCGAACAATGGGAATACCCATTCAATTTGATGATCTGTATGACCCCATTCTTTTCGTAGATAGCATATTGAAGATAAGACAAACGGACAACAAGGAACCTTTATCCTGTTACTTCTGTTGCAAAGAGCAAAGATACGAACCAAACCTGATACCATTTATGGCTAGTGTGAATGCAGTGCTGGGAGAAAACGAGATGCTACGGCGATATACATCGCCAGCATTTATTGGTATGTCTTTTCAGACTCTATCTCAGACACGTTATAATATATCATACGATTTAAAATTGTGTAGTTAGTCCTAGCAACATCTAATTTTACATTTTTTTATAAATACATATGTACTTGTATCATTTGCCTGATCATTTGCCCACATATCTGCCTAAAGAATAATTTCAAACTTATTCAAAATGTCGTGTATTCTCAATAGTTGTAAACTAAGTACTTCTGTCCAAATTGTCCTTTGGTGTACCCTCAAATGATGTTGTTGCCTTGCTCTGTATTGTCGCGTTATTACTTGACTACTTTGCCTATTACTTTTGTCAATTGAATGATATAATTATGACTTTTAACTGAAATATTAAACATAGTCATATCTGTTGTTTTAGATGTTTTCGGTGCATTGAATGTCTCAACAAAAATTGAACAAAAAGGAATAATGGATGTGCAGGTATGTTTGTCATAACGATAAAGAATAACAACTTCGTTTTAAACATTTTTAACTTAACACCTGGGTACTGTTTTATGAAAGCATTTACGGAAAATTTAAACTTACGGCCAAATTTAAATTATTTATAATACTTTTTACAACTATGAAATGTGGTAAATGAAGCTGTAACACTAGTTAAGATTCAGTTAATGAGCCCTAAACACAATATCTGTCCCAAATTTGCAGTCGGTAAAGGATTATGCAGAATTATAAATGTGAACGTAAGTTTACGATTTCCGTAAGTATGTTGATAAAACAGTGCCCTGGTTATTATTATTTGCCTTTTGTTCTGTGTTAATTTTGTTTAAAGCTGCATTTTATACCTTTTTTGTAAAAATGTATGTGTATATATATAAAAGTATCATTTGATTTTTAGAATGCGGGAGGTGGAGCCTTATCATTGCATGTTTTCATACATGTTTCAGTAATGATATACTACCCTATGTTGTTGAGTTTGTTGGATTAATAAAATTAGGAACCAATGAAATTTTAACTTTCGTCGATTTGCCATATTTCTTGGTCAAGTGAAACTGACAATTTTATCAATTAAAACGCCACACAATTCGAAAGTCTGTCTAACAATTAAAGAATATCAATTTAAGTTATAATTTAAATTGCAGTGTGAGTGTATAGTCGCTGCAATAGGTAATGATCTTAGATTGGACAAAAGTAAATTGGGACAAGCGATCGAAGATGCTGCCGGAAGTGAATTACAGAAGGACATTGATAAAATTGTACGAGGTAAAAACAACTACAATTGCGGAGATATTATATATTGTGGCTCTAGACAGCTTGGTAAGAGGGGAGCGAAATCCATTCTGTTTGGACATTTACCAAAATGGATACCAGGGAATGATAACAATGACGAAACGGTAAGATTCATATGGCAGTACAACCTAACTAATACTCATTGAAAAGAGAACCAAACTCACATATTTAAACAGATCTACAGAAAAGCTGATATGTTGACATTATGTTAGCAATGTCATGTAATTAAGTTGTAAGAATTCCCTTAATAAGAAAACAATTAAAACTTTATTAAAGGTGTTACGTACATATTACAGTTAGCAACTTTTCTAAGTCCTCACTTACATTTTGGTATATTACTTTGTCAACCATGTTTATATCTCAATGAAATTTGGCTATAACATATATCAATTACCAGTCGTCAAAATTGTACAACAAAATGTTTAGTTTGATATGCATTTATTAAATCGAATCAATTTTACCATATCAACCAAGGGAGGTAAATGTCACAAATACATATTTTGATATTTTTGATGACCACCATGTATTCTGATTCTTCCACTTGCATTCATGGACAGGAGCTGTAAGCATTGTTTAATGTATCGACTTGATGAGTTTTCCCATCTGTACGCACATTACAGTCAGGTCTCCGAAAAGCGCGATTTTACGTCATAACGTCACTTCAAAACCAAAGGTTCTCGCAACAAGCAAAATTAATCTGACAAACAATGCGTTTACCTTTCATCATACACTTATAAATACGTTTATGTTACAAATCAACCAACCAGTGATATTTTGGGTTATTATTCCTACTCGTCGGCAGAATATACCACAATACACCGTAAAGACGTCATTTCATCTTTTTTTCTGATATCATCTGACGCATAACTGTGGTGTCATAGTTTATTTTCGGATGTTTTTCAAACATGGTGTGTCTTTGGACATAGTTTGGAAATTCCGAGCAAGTGTAACTGCGTGGAGGCAGAAAAACACGAAACGCACATGCATCTCGGACCGATTAAACCATGTGACGTATGGTCAGTTTCTGACGCGGATTATTTTGACTGTCTTGTATAAACATCACTTGACCAATTTTGGCATGTTACTATTTATAATAAAAAAGTTATAAATCAATGAAATTGAGGACTTATAAAAGTTGTTAAGTATATATATATAATACCCGTATAGCAATTTATCTCAGTTATATTGTGTCTCATGCATTATGTGTTGAAATAACTGACTTCGTTCCTATAGTGCTAGATTTCAGGATAATGTACTCACATTGAAACGGTATGGGCTAGTTGTTTAAACCAGTACCGGTAAATATATTCATGCAACATTTACAATTTTGATATATATTTAAAATTAAAACATGATCTGAAACCGTGATGCCATTCTGAAATGTTAATGTAGGGTTAATGTGTGTTTTTCTGTGCTATCACATTCACAGAGTGCCGACGGACGGTTGGTGCCCAAACCCGCCAGACTCCGCATATGTTATAACCCACAAGGTCCAGTAAAACCTTTCATGAACCTCGCCCTTTGAAGATTATGTATTGCGTGTATTTTATATGTACAGTATTAATCGTTATTGCAATTAGTTGTACACTGTGGTGATGATAAATTGTTTTGCTTTGAATAATTGCAATACACCGTGTTTCTTGTAGGCTAGTGGACGAGGGGTGATTTTCGGTCGGAACCCCTCCCCATGGTAGAACATTTCACAACCTGTTTTTTATTGAAGCGGGAGATATTGTGCGTTGGAAAACGATGGTTGTGAATCTGGGATCAATGTAGGTCATTATGAAAATCGACGTTTTATGTGTGTTTTTTAGTATTATGAGAGGCAATTTTACGACGTATTTTGTCTATGTACAGAACAAGGCAGGTACGATTTAGCCGAGGAAAAGCAAATCTGAGTCGTTATTATTGTAGGATCATATTACATTATGGATGGCTTATAACATCTAAAAAATTCAGCTCTTTAATAGCTTGAGAAATCATACTTTTGGGGTAAAAACATACAAAATATAAACGAAAAATGCGAATTTTAGGAATCGGTGCACCACAACTTCATATATCAATCTATTTGAAATAAAATCACTTGGGTGGGGAGGTAGTAATCTGTAGTTTAATATATAAAAAATCTATTGACCAGCTATTACTCAAATTGCGATAATTTTGGGTTGAATTGTTAAAAAAGCATAAACGAAATGTGCGAATTTTAGGAATCGGTGCACCACAATTTCATATAACAATCTATTCGAAATAAAATCAATTGAGTGTGGAGGTAGTAACCTGCAGTTTAATATATCAAAAATATATTGACCAGCTATTACTCAAAATGCGATAATTTTGGGGTTAAATTGTTAAAATTATAAACGAAAAGTGCGAATTTTTGGAATCGGTGCACGATAATTCCATATATCGTCCAAATCAGATCATGTGCATGTCTTATGTCTGTACAAATACCTACATATTCATGTACAACTCAACGTTTGTCCAGAGTAATGCTATTGAAACTAGTTGTCGGTCACAACACCATTACCCCGCAGTTGTACCCTGCCATATTGCATACATGTATGGATATATATTTGTTGACAAGCTGTTTTAAAATAATATTTTACAATCAAACGAACGTCTCAATCTACAAGATATGTTCTGTTTAATTTGATTCGGGTTGGCTTTGTTTCGTTCTGTCCTGTTTTGTTACGTACATTATAGCTTGATATCATGTGTTATGATACAGCGAGGGTTATGGTGTTAAATTGTTTTATGTTGTTATGTGTTACCCTTGAATACGACGCCAATAGAACATTGGTGTTCTAGTAGATTTAGAACAATCAATAATGATTAAAACTTAGTAATACATAATTCAACATAGTATCGGGTATGCTACATGTTCCTCGTCAACATCTTCATATCATGATTCTAATCAACTATTTTAGTTTGTTAAACACTTCGTGGCTGAAATCGCTGGGTTAATTATTTATGCTGAACTTATATCAGACGTGTTCATACGGTTTACAAACATAATCTGGAGAGTGGGATGGCCAATTTAGAGCTCCATAACTGTCCATTTCCGTATAGTCGATTACATGAGCAATGCAATGACGGACATCATACAAGATATAATTACAAACGTACATTCAAAGCCCCGGTGAACCTGACAGACCTGTATTATTGCTAGCAGTAAAGTTCTAAACCTTCTGTTCCAGTGACATCTAATGTTGACATTATGACATCTGCATACCCGTTTGTATGATGGTCAAGTACGCTTCCTTCTTCCTTCCAAGTCATACTATATTTTTCGATATATAAACAATATTTACAAAAACCGCGTGACCAAAAATAATGTTACTATGGTTATAAAACATAAAGTAAGCTTACTAAAATTATGTTCTTACTGTTTAATTTAATTAACCTATCATGCATCAATTTTCCTGCATCAATAGCGATACTCAGATTTGGTGAGTCATCGTTTTTTCGTTACACCATAGCATGACCATCAGTGAAGTCAATGTATAATTGTTGACTCATTCATTGTAGAAAAGTACTCAAACTACCAAGGTCGTTTTGAACGAGCATGGCCCATGTCATGGAGCGTATACATGGTATTCTCGAACACAGAACTCCTTCATGTAACATTGACCAAATTATTATTTTTATAATTGTATGAATATGTAACCTGTATGCGTTGTTTGTGTTTATTCGAAGTAGGGATGGCGTGTCAAAGAGCTTGAACCATTATGAACCAGTCACAGCTTCCATGGTAGTCCGCTTTGTCAACACCATGTAGTACACCTGATTGGACTGGTTATCATTGTGTGGTGAATACCACAAACGACCCTTACCTGGCAGTAGGTAGTACCTCGCCCAAATATTATTCCACCAGATCGTCACTTGCCTACTATGTAGACATATTTCGTATGTCACTATAAATAAGGTTGAAGGTTACACCGAATGATGCTGTACACAAATATTGAACGATAGAATGGGACAACAGTTTTGAAATCTTAAATAACATATTACGTAGCACATTTTGTAGTGAATTTTATCAAATAAGATCATCAATGACACTGTATTCAACTGATTCCGAAATTTCACATTCTTAGCTTATTTTTGTATCTTTTTATCCCAAAATATCTCAATTAAAACAGTAGCCAAATACTACATTTCTGATGTCTTAAACTGCATGTCATTACAAACATGTCACAGTTGTTCAACATCACATAAAATCATTAATGACATTGAAATATAACGATTCTCAAAATTCACAATTTTGGTTCTTATTTCGTTATAGTTTACCTCAAAATACATAAGTACCTAGGCTTAAGATAGTTTATCATCTTAAACTACATATTATTAGTGATTTGGTTTCAAATTATATCATAAATGACACAGCAATCCACCGATTCCAAAAAATTGCATTTTTCGCTTATTTTTGTGAAGTTAGACCCAAATTTAGCGAGTTTTGCACAGATTCCAGCAAGTAGATCCTCGACGTATTAAACCTGACCTTCATACATACATATCGCTGTGATTAACTATCAAATAAAATGAAAGATTACATTGTAGTCGACCGATTCCAAAAATTCACACTTTTCGTTTATAATTTTAACAATTTAACCCCAAAATTATCGCATTTTGAGTAATAGCTGGTCAATAGATTTTTGATATATTAAACTACAGATTACTTCCTCCGCATTAAAAAGATTGTATTTCGAATATATCGATATATGGAATTGTCGTGCACCGATTCCAAAAATTCGCACTTTTCGTTTATAATTTTAACAATTTAACCCCAAAATTATCTTATTTTGAGTAATAACTGGTCAATATATTTTTGATATATTAAACTGCAGTTTGCTACCTCCACACTCAAGTGATTTTATTTCGAATAGATTGATATATGAAGTTGTGGTGCACCGATTCCTAAAATTCGCACATTTCGTTTATGCTTTTTTACCAATTTAACCCAAAATTATCGCAATTTGAGTAATAGCTGGTCAATAGATTTTTTATATATTAAACTTCAGATTACTACCTCCCCACCCAAGTGATTTTATTTCGAATAGATTGATATATGAAGTTGTGGTGCACCGATTCCTAAAATTCGCACTTTTCGTTTATATTATTTTATGTTTTTACCCCAAAAGTATTATTTATCGAGCTATTAAAGAGCTGAATTTTTTAGATGTTATAAGCCATCCATAATGTAATATGATCCTATAATAATAATGACTGTGGTTTGCTTTTCCTGGGCTAAATCGTACCTGCCTTGTTCTGTACATAGACAAAATACGTCGTAAAATAGCCTCTCAAAATACTAAAAAACACACATAAAACGTCGATTTTCATAATGACCTACATTGATCCCAGATTCACAACCATCATTTTCCAACGCCTTAGGCCTCGGCCTTCAATAAAAAACAGGTTGTGAAATGTTCTACCATGGGGAGGGGTTACTCCCATTTCTAAGCACCTTTTTGAGGTTTGGCCACTAGCCTATTGGTATTAAATGCTTTTTTTTTAAAAGGAAAATTTTATTATAATAGCACATATATATAATTACAAACAAGCTCTGTGGCTTTTTGAAAGACTAATTTAACATTTTGATATTGAACTACTCTAGTTACGGAAAAGAAAAGAATATTTTAATGGAGTGAATGGTATTTTTAAAGTTCATCTAAAACACATGTGTCATATAACAATTTAGAAATTGTACATACATAAATTATACATATATACATATTATACATATTATACATTAATTATACATATATATATATATATATATATACGTAATTGGCTGTTAAATAGTATTATGGTATATATAGTACGTATACTGTTTAAGCCAATCACATCATTGAGTTAGTCTAGCTGTATTATGAAATCGAAAGCGAAAGTAGACTAGAATAACTCGATGTGTGGTTATAAGTTTAATGAAGAAATCAATATTTTAATGCTTAAAATATTAAGCATCAAAATCGATACAAGTAATAAAGATAGAAGTAAGTGAATGTCAAAAGTGTGGTTAGACTAAGGGAAGGTGTTTGTTAAATAGTGTTATGAAGTGATCTTTGACTTTTTGCTGTTTGAGGTACATAGCCAAAGTATTGTATTCATATGTAAAGATATTGTATAGGTTGTTTGTTTTGGTCCAATTGTCACTCAGAAAATAAGCTTTGCTGATGCAGAAACCTATTAGCGATAGTATTTGATTCATATAGAAATATTTGGCGTTGCTTATTTTGTATCCTATAATTATATGTTTAAGGGTTCGTATGTTTGTGTTTATACCACATATATTGAAGACAGTTTGGATCTCAATCCATAGTTTATTAGTTTGCATCGTCGGATACCCACAGTCGTTGCCTCCGCTCCGCTCCGTACATCTCCCGTGGGATTTTTATTTACCGATTCGCCGTTTTGATAAATAACTAAACCCGTATTCTGATTGGATGCAGTACAATATTGTAATGGGCCTAACAGCCAATCAGATCGCTCGTACTAAAACTATGTTCGTTTCATGTAAACATGGCGACTACATCTGAAGTTAACTTTACCTCGGCGTGTGAATTGTTCAAAATTGAAGAAATGCGTGAGTTTCAGAAGGATACTGTACATGCTTTGATCAGAGGAAGGATGTGTTTTATCGGTGAAGACAGGCGGCGGGAAGAGTTTATGTTATCTGACTTTTCAGGTTGTTTGGCGACATCATAATGATAATTATCCGTGTCACTTGTTACACCGTTGATACCAATCATGAAGGAACAGAGTGCTTATTTAACTTCGCTTGGGTTCCGGAGCACCTACATCGGGAAAGATAAGGACGAAGAGGCAGATATTTTGAATGTAAACTTTGACTTTTTGTTTGCTTCCCCTGAAAGCCTGTTAGCAGTGTCCACACGGAGAGAGATGCTTGGACAAAACGAGACTATCTGATAATCAGACTTATGGTTGTAGACGAGGCCCACACTGTCCTACACTGGTATGGTTTTAATTGATTCATCTATTTTTCTTTTAATACTGCCTCATGCTTTTCATGAGTATTATGGTCATAATTCGATGTTGCATTTGGATACTGATAGCCAACAAAACTGTATAATATGTATTTACTATAATAGTGACTAAGTGAGTGGGGTGCAGGTCCAATGGCGCCTCATATATGTTACTAGAAAGGACCGGTACCAAAAAGCCCCACTTTTTAGTCCATAATTGTCCACTTTCTGTATAACATCGCAATAAACAATTTATTTTTTACACATTGAGATCATTAGTGTGTATTTGTTTGAATCAGCTGGTGTGTATTTAAATATAAATCAAATTATGGCCATGCACTTTTATATATGTACAGTATGCATTGTCAATGTTGCAGTATCATGCATCATGTTACTACCATGTTTTTATCCAAAAAATCTAAACAGTGCTTTTATATCCCCACAAATGAAGATTGAGAGGTGGCATATTGGAGTTACTCTGTCAGTCAGTTAGTTGGTTCGGTAGGTTGACCTGTCCGTCTGTCCACATACAATAGTACAAGTTAGTGGAGCAAACTACTATCACACTGCTTATGTGATTGCATTGATACTTAAAATATGTCATCACCATGAACTGTAGATAGGCAAGACACAATTTTCTTGCGAGTGGTCCACTCATTACAGAGTTATGTGCCCTTGAACCTAGCCATAATAGTTTACTATCACAAAGCGGCAGCAGGGGAATTAGTCAGTAGTTAACGTGACAAAGCTCTAGTTGTAGAGCTATATTGAGTTAGAAACTAATTCTACTGTGAAATTACTGGTTATTATTATTTAGATACCATTACCTTAGTATTTCTTTCATTTCAGGGGAGAATCAGATGGAGGTGATGCACCATTTCGAACTTGGTATGGAAAGCTTGGCGAAGCACGCTCCTTAACAGCTAACAAGTCAGCAAGGAAACAGATGCAGAGGAAGTTTTCAATGGTGGACTGTCTAGAAATTAGTGACAACCCTGATAGACTTAACATCAAACTGTTTTCTCATAAATTTAAAAGTACATTGCCTCTCAGTTACTTATTTCATTTTATTTTAAGTTATGTTAAGCGTAAAAAAGTGACTGTGAAAGACAAATTATATTTTGTCCATCTATTAAACTTTGTAGTCAGGTTTATACTATGTTACGTCTAGAACTGGGACCTGATATGAAATATGTTCAAATATCCACTCCATGACAACTGATGAAGTGAAAGAAGAAATACGGAAAGACATGAGTGTAAACAATGGTACCATTAGAATGCTGGTTGCAAGTAGTGCTGCTGGTATGGGAGTTAATTTTAAAGGGTTGAACAGTATTATTTATTTTGGACCACCTAAGACATGGACAGCTTTATAGAGCAGTTTGGCCGGGCAGGAAGAGATAGGTCTCAGGCAATGGCACTTCTTTTATTTAATGGAAAACAATGTAGAAATGTTGATGTAGAAATGCATGAATACATGACTAATAAAACAACATGTAGGAGAAAAATTATTTTAAATGCATACAATGCAAAGCCTCCTTCAAACTTAAGCAAACATTTATGTTGTGATATTTGTGCAAAGGAATGTTAGGGGTGTAGCAATACGGTCACTTAACGATACGATACATATCGCGATACAGACATACCTAATTTCTCCTATAAAGTATGAATACTTTTCGGAATATAGTTGACATTTTACTTTATTAATATGAACTATTTTACTTGATTATTTTAATTCAACTCGAAGAAATTGTACACTGAGCCTATTGAAACAACAGTGAACAATATTCGCATTAGTATTTAATATTTTGATATAGTTGTCAGACATTTACAATATTATTCTAATATCACTTAATTGGGGTACAAATCGTATCGTGATCTGCTTTATGTCACAATACATGTTGTATCGTGGGCTATGTATTGCGATACTAATGATACGATTTATATATCGTTGCACCCTTAAGGAATGTCATTGTATGAATGAAGATTGTTCAAATTTTAACCATCCAATTATTTCAATATATAACTCAGCTAACAGTTATTCAGATTCGGATGAATGTGACTCTGAGGAGGATGGAGATATTTTAGTAGTCTGATTCTTTTTCATTTTGCTACATAAGCATTGTTCTAATTAAAAGCTGTCCATAAGACAGTGCTCTCGTCTTTTTTCAGTGATTGATAGTTCAAACTAAACTTTTTGACAACTTTCCAGAGTTTATGCATGTTTAAAGGAGGCTTTGCAGTGTATAAGATAGGAAAACTGTACTAATTATTATAACTATTATTAATATTGAGTGTTATCTACCCTTTACTGTTGCCTTTTCAGCCCTTTTTCTATTGTTTTGTTAACAAGTAATGGGACGTTTTATTGGGGACATGTGCTTTGTGAAACACTAACATTTTATACAGTGATTTTTTTTCAAAGTTTTTCACTACCCATGCCCATCCAATGGGAAATTTAGCGCAACATCCAGTTAATAAAAAATATTTCCAATGTCTAGGGAAAAAATTAAGTTGATCAATTTTCAACTGATTTTCAGAAAACATGGTGATAATATTTGTTGACGTAACAGCGTTATTCTGGTAAAATGTTAAAGATGGCAAAGCTGTAATTTATTATATTTTGTTCATATAAATGAACTACCATTGTTATGTTTTGTTTAAAGAAGTGTGTAATATATGTTTGTTGAAATCAACATCTTTGAAATTAGAATTTATTTCTAAGCAAAAAATGTTGTTATTCATACCCATTTTAGCCCTGGCATACAGGTGATGTGTGACCCAGGTATGATGCCTGGCATACAGGTGATGTGTGACCCAGGTATGGTGTCTGGCATACAGGTGATTTGTGAACCATGTATAGTTTGTGACCCAGGTATAATGCCTGACATACAGGTTATGTGTGACCAAGGTATGATGCCTGGCATACAGGTGATGTGTGACCCAGGTATGATGTCTGGCATGTGTGACCCAGGTATAATGTCTGTCATACAGATGAGGTGCGACCCAGGTATAATGTCTGGCATACAGGTAAGGTGTGACCCAGGTATAATGTCCGTCATACAGGTGAGGTGTGACCCAGGTATGATGTCTGGCATATGTGTGACCCAGGTATAATGTCTGTCATACAGATGAGGTGTGACCCAGGTATAATGTCTGGCATACAGGTGAGGTGTGACCCAGGTAAAATATCCGTCATACAGGTGAGGTGTGACCCAGGTATGATGTCTGGCATATGTTTGACCCGGGTATAATGTCTGTCATTCAGATGAGGTGTGACCCAGGTATAATGTCTGGCATACAGGTGAGGTGTGACCCAGGTATTATGTCCGTCATACAGGTGAGGTGTGACCCAGGTATGATGTCTGGCATATGTGTGACCCAGGTATAATGTCTGTCATTCAGATGAGGTGTGACCCAGGTATAATGTCTGACATACAGGTGAGGTGTGACCCAGGTATTATGTCCGTCATACAGGTGAGGTGTGACCCAGGTATGATGTCCGTCATACAGGTGAGGTATACAGGTGAGGTGTGACCCAGGTATGATGTCCGTCATACAGGTGAGGTGTGACCCAGGTATGATGTCCGTCATACAGGTGAGGTGTGACCCAGGTATGATGTCTGGCATACAGTTGATGTGTGATCCAGGTATGATGTCTGGCATACAGATGATGTGTGACAGAGGTATGATGTCTGGCATATGGTTGATGTGTGACCCTGGTATAATGTCTGGCATTCAGGTGATGTTTGACCCAGGTATGATGTCTGGCATACAGGTGATGTGTGACCCAGGTATGGTGTTTGACATACTGGTGATGTGTGACCAAGGTATTAAGTTTCACGATTCGATTCAATTTATTCGTACACAGACCACATGCCACACCTTCATTCTTTATATGTAAGTCGGAAAAAAATGAAAGCAAACGCGGGACACAGACTCCAAACTTCTATAATTTTTACTTTTAATAGTACATAGGCAGAGCGAACATTTTCGCATGGGCGCAGCCATTTTTATTTGCGTCTCCACGCCGGAGAGTATCGAAAATGTAAGCGTCGTTTCTATTGGTTAATGTATATTCTGTTTTATTCTGTGAAAACGGCGAATCGGTAAATAAAAATCCCACGGTAGATGTACGGAGCGGAGCGGAGGCAACGACTGTGGGTATCCGACGATGATTAGTTTGTGGACATTCAATAAACAGATGGTTATATGTTTCGGTAACGTCGCATACATGGCAATTATCCGTTTCAGATATTTTCCATCTGTGTCTTAGTTCATTTGAAGTAAATATATTTTGAAGAATTCTATACTTAAATTGTTTAACTCTATTATCTGGAATGACATGTATAAAGGAATATACTTTAGACCAGTCAATATGTAAATTTAGTACAGCTTCCCAATGATTATGCGTGTACGGTTTAGTGAATTTAGATGTGATGAGGTATTTATATATGTTGTTGCTTTTAGTATTTTCAAGTTTTAAATTATTTATTTTTATTTCAAGAGAGGTATTTACTAGAGTTCGTCTTGAATCTGTGGTTTTTAGGCATTGTTTCCAATATTAGGAATTGATTGTAAAAGTTTGCTGTATTCCGATATCCAGTTGCGTGTGTTTATAAGTTTATCGCGAATTGTTTGTGAGTTTATATTACCGTTTTCGTCGAGCAGGTCTTTAATAAAAAGAATGTTAGAGTTTATCCAGTTTGGGAATACGAGACTTTTACCATTATATTTTATATGTTTGTTTCCCCATATTATTTCTTTGCGTATTTCTCGGAAATGTGTGATTTCTTGATTATGTTTGTTGTTTAATTCTAACCATACATTTACAATGTCTTCATAGAATTTTGGTAACTTTAAATCTAGTAACTTTTTGTTGTTTAAATTCATGTGGAATAGCAGAAAATTTGCACCGTATGGTTTAAAATACACATTTGGTATCAATTTCCATTTCGCTGTGTTGTTTTTATTACACAGACCTTGTATCCATTTTATTTTTAATGATTTTATATATGACTGAATATCTATCATTTCCAACCCACCGAGTCGTTTATCACCGATGATTGTCGTTCGTTTAATTTTATCTCTTTTACCGTTCCACAGGAAGTTGTAGAACATAGTTTCGATTTGTTTTATAACATTATCTGGAATGAGTAAGGAGTGGAAAAGATATGTAAACTTTGGTAGCAGAAGTGATTTTAAGACTTGCATTTTACCAAAATAAGTAAGATTTCTTTTGTTCCAGTTATTAATTGACGTTTTGCATGATTCTATTTTTTCGTTCCAGTTCAGTTTATTACATGCAGTTTGATCTGTTCCAAAGTAAACGCCTAATGCTTTAATAGGTTTATTTTGCCATTGTATTCCACCGGGAGAACGATTGCAGTTTTTAAGAGAGCCTATTCAAAGACCTATTGTTTTGTTCTTATTCAATTGTAGCCCTGATAATTTGCCGAACTTGTCGATAATTGTAAAAGTATGATTAATTTCTTGTTCGGATTTCACGAATAAAGTTGTGTCGTCAGCTAGCTGAGAGATTTTTATATTACTAGTATCTATTTCATTTAACTGTTTACCTTTAACATCGGGTGAGTTTCTTATGTTAATCGACAGTAATTCAACGACAACAATGAAGATTAATGCCGAGATAGGACATCCTTGTCTTATTCCACGTTGTAGATAAAAGCATTGTGATCTCCAACCATTATTTAAAATGCATGTTTTTATATTTGAATACATTGTTTTAATCCAGTTTATGAACATGTTTTTAAAGCCGAAATGTTTCAATGCGCTCAACATGAAATTCCATTCAACAGTGTCGAAAGCTTTTCTAAAATCTAAAAATAGAATTGCGCCATCGATTTGTAGTTTTTCTGCGTAATCTATAACATCTTGAATTTGTCGAATATTATTTCCAATGAATCTATTTTTAATATAACCTTGTTGATCAGTGTTTATTATTTTATGTATTACTTTTTTGTATTCTGTTCGCTAAAACTTTTGCGGCATTTTATAATCGTTATTTAATAGAGTTATTGGTCTCCAGTTTTCTAAGCTGTGTGGATCTCCTTTTTTATATGATAGAGATAACACACCTAATTTTTGAGATGCAGATAGTTCATTTTTCATGTACCCTTCATTTAATGAGTTTGTTACTAGTTTTCCAATAATATTCCAGAAGTATTTATAGAATTCGCAGGTAAGACCATCTAGACCTGGACTTTTATTGTTTAGCATATTATTTACAGCAAGTTCGCATTCTTTTAAGCTTAAAAGACCTTCGCAAGGATTTGCTTCATTATCATTTAAGATGTACTCTGGTTTCGTTGTGTTTAAATAGTTATCAATGTCTTCTTTACATTTATTATTGGACGAATATAAGTTTTTATAAAAATTAACCTCTTCTTGCAGTATTGTGTTGGTGTCTGTAATAATACGATCGTTTACTTTTAGCGTATGTCGTGTTTTTCTCGATTGTCTTGACTTTTCAAGATTCAAGAAATATTTTGTATTTTTTCTAAAAAGTTTAGTTGAAATATTTTAGATCTTATCTGCGCGCCTTTAGCTTTATCATCGTAGTATGTTTGTAATTCTAGTTCAATTTTTCTTATGTTTTCTCTTATGTTATTTGTTTTTGGTTCTTGCTCGTATAGTTCTGAGAGCTGTTTTTCTAGGTTTAGAATTCTATCATTCTTATATTTTGATTTCTTTTTTGCGTATGCTATAGTTTGGTTTTGGATGTCAATCTTACAGAGTTCCCATAGAGTCTGCTGTGATTCATGTTCTCTTGACTTAGTGTAATTTTCTATAAGTTCTGTTATGTATTCAACGTATTCAATGTTTTCTAAGAAACTGTTTTTAAATTTCCAGTAGCCTGGACCACATTTAGATTGAGTATTTAGTTTTAATGATATTGCTTGGTGATCGGTGAATGTTATAGTAGCAGGTCTTATATCTGAACTAAGGATAGTGGGAGTTAAATTTTCGTCAGTTAGCCATAAATCAATTCTGCTTTTTTCGTAACCATTGGCTCTTCTCCATGTATACTGCTGTTTATTTATGTTTAGAACCCGCCATATGTCGCATAGTTTGAGTTTGTTTATTAGATTAATTAATGATTTACATGGTTTCGGTTGTGTTGTTTTAGAGATTCTATCTTTTTCGGTGAGTGTTTCGTTAAAATCACCTCCGATGATGATAAAACATTGGGAGTGAGTATTGATTAACTGGTGTATTGTTTCGAAAAACTTATTTCTGTTATTTTTATTATTATATGCGTATATATTAATTAACGTGTATGTGTTGTCTTCTATGGAGATGTTTATAAAAACGTATCTTCCATTAATGCATGTTTTTGATTCGATAAGATCATAATTTAATTTATTGTTAATAAGAATGGAGCACCCAGCACTCGACGAGGTACCGTAAGCGTTGAAAGAATCCCATTCATTAAATTCGACGTTTAGTTTATTTGTGATTTCAGCCGTGTAGTGTGTTTCTTGTATAAATAGAACATCTACTTTCTGCTGATTCAAGTATTCGTTTAGTCTATTTCGTTTGTTTATGTTTCTTAATCCTTGTGTGTTTACTGATAAAAAATGGATTTTAGTGGACGCTACGTAGATTGTGTGGTATATGATTCTTGAACTCTAATGTGAAAAAAAAGTGAGATAGAGACATAAAGACGTAGTTTGGAGTAAAGACATAAGGACATAGAATAGTGTGAAAAGACATATTTAGGTAATGACCTAAAGACGTGATATTGGACGTATAGTATGCATAATTCTCATGTTCAAAAAACATAACATGCTAATTATCCATACTGTACAGCAAGTATATAATGTATATTTATACTTATTTAAAGACAACATAATGTATGTATACAATAGTAACAATCGTAGGAGAAAAAAGAATATGCGTGGACAATGTGTTCGATAGGTTATAGTATTGAATAGTATATACCGTATAGTATAAATCCGTTAGAACAACAATCTGCGAACAGAGGTATACTGGGTTATTTTGTAGACCGAGTATATCTGTTGATCGCGGACTTGTGTTTAAATTAGATACATAACATGCATGTAGGTAATAAAGATATGTTGTAGTAAATATAGTGAGCATGTCATTATAATATACAAGTTCGAAAATATTTTTTTTTAAATATCATGAGTAAGTTGTACGATTGTGATATTACAAGGAGTATGTTTTCATTACGAGTAATCTCGCAGTAACAACATGATATTATGATCATACTCATGTTGACATAGTTCAGGTATAGTATTCTATCGATTACTAAAAGACGATGTATAATAATAATAGCAGTGACAATCATCTGAAAGGGAATAATTATCGTAATAAAATTAAATTATTGTAAACATTATAAGTATTATGCTAAATATGCATGCATAGCGTAGTGTTACCATCATATTTGCAATATTTGAGTTCATTTGATCTAAATCAGAGTCCGTTAAACGAATGTAGCAGTCGTTAGGCTGAATAATTGTTTGTTTTAACACTGTCATTAAAGTTTGGTATTATCATTGTTCCGACGAGGTTTCTTTTTGTCTTGTTGTTTTACGAGTGGAGTAGGTGGCGGTGAGCGGACGGCTGACCTACTTCTGTCTCTTGATGGCGTACCGTTATTGACTGACATACTTTTCACGAATGTGTCTAAGTTTGATTGTTTTTTCGTCTGTGATCGTGCACGAAGTTCCCTGCGTGTAGATTTCACCTGTTTGGTTGTTGTGCGTTTTCCATCGTCCGATTCTTGTGTAGAAAGGAATGTGTCATTTTCTAGTACTTGTGTAGTGTCGGGAAAACTTTGTTTATATTGGTCAGTTTCGCTTTCGCTTGAGTCTGATATTTCACAATCGCCTTGTTTATGACCAAATTCCATACACTTTAGACATTTCCAGTCACCAACACAATCGTCGATTCGATTACCTTCTTGTAAGCACTTCTCACATTTAAGGGTTTTGGTTAGTGTTTGCCCTTTGTGTATCACTTTGGCTTTAAACTGTCCAAATTCCATGAATCGTGGGAGAGGGGTGGTAAATGTGAGTTTTTTTCACGGTGACTAAACGATCCCCAGTGTCGCTGTTGGTTAATTTACCATCAATTCTCAATTTTTCCCTTTTTTAGGTCTATGATGTCGATGCATTTAATTGTTAATGCCCGTTTGATGATATTGTCATCTGCAGATAGGGGTATGTTTTGTACCCGTATTCTAATTGTTTCTTCTCCATCTAGTCTATGTGGATTGGTTATTAGAACGGGTACATGATATGCTCTTAAATATATACCTTCTGCAACTAATTGTGCTTTGTCTTTTAAATTGTCCAAGTAAATCCGCCACATACCGTTTACACGTTGTAATCTTGTGATGTGGGACACATTGATCACTTGTCCAATTGATTTATACAATTCTTCGTGTTTTATCCATTCTTTGTAGTTTAGGTATTAAATGCTAATATGTAAACATAATGCGGATAATAATAGTTCCGTGGTGACCTTTGCCAACTTTATTTAATGTATTCTTATTGACTTAGGTACTGGCAAAATTCGTCAAAGAATGCATGTTGGTAGCAGACGACAATAGGTGTAGATCAGTGGCTTTTCCAGTGTTGGGATCTGGATATCTCAATTACCCTAAAGACGTTATTGTAGTATCAATACTTGACGGTATAGATATGTACGCTTCTTCTGGAATACATGGGCTTCTTAATGAAGTGGTAATCGCATGTATTGATGGCGTACATAGTCCACTGTACCAGGTTTGTTGGTAGATGTTTTTAAATTACCTCACTTGTTTGTTTAATTATTAGATGTTGATGCCGTTTCTCAAATTGATGTTTTTTGCTGTCTAATCAGTTCCTCTAACCATTATTAAATCACCACATAAACAAAAAACTGACAACTCAAGACAAGTTTGGAAAAATATATTCTGTTGCAAATTTTCATTAAAGTGTATGAAATGTCCAGACAGGGTATCAAACCCAGATCGTCTTGTTAGATAGCCATGACTATCCTCACGTGTAGTCGTGATGCAATGGTAAAAGCAAGTTATTATATTTCCTCTTCGTTGCATTCAAAATGATTAAAAATGAGTCTTAAAGAGATTTGGTAATGATTTTTGTCGAAATGTTTTGCTGATATTTATATTTTGTAATACATTGTGCTTATTATCTAACGTTACCTTTGTCCTTTTCTAGAAATTTGAGATTGAAATATGCAGGCGCTTAAGTATGAAAGACGATCCAATGAAAACTGGTAAGTGATGTCCATTGTCAAGTTGACCATATACAATATCAAAATTGACTTCTGATGTATCGTTACCTTTCAATTTCATGTTCCTGACTAAGTAGTTGTTTGCAATATGCAATGCAAGTACAATGTCAGCTACAAAATGTAATGGAAGTAGTAGTTTCAACGTCTTCTTAGACTGTTTTAGTTTTGGAGTAAGTATTTGACCAATGTAATTTATAGGACCATAGGCTACGCTGTGTCTTATAATTGGTAAACATTCACGATACATATTTCTTCTAATATAATATTATGTCATTTGGCCTAAAACAATTAACATTTCACCATGCAGTGAATGTAGTAAATACGATTTAATAATAACATTGGTCGATACGTCGATGCATTTAGTTGACAAACCTCTACAAATAACATTACATGGCGTCAAGCTGATTGTGAGGAATTTAGTGTTTGCTTGAGCGCCAATACAATATTGAGCTCATTATGATATTTTGAGCCAAACATTTAGGTGCAGATCACACCGCGAATGCTAATGGGTCAATCACCAGTTGTTTTCATGTACCATGTTAGAAAATAATGTACAAAGAAATCGGACAGGGGAGGCATCAATCAACTTAAACAAACAGCAGAGCACAGAAATCAGTAACACCTCAACACAACTACACGGAGCCTGTACGAGAATGCTATAGATAAATCGATTTAGGATTAATGATTTAATATGCTATTGTTGTTGTAGCAAAACAAGAATCACGAAGAACTGACCAAATGAATGTCACGGAACATGATGATTTTGAAACGGTAAGTGTGTCTTACATCGTCGAGTAAGGCTGATGATTTACATTAATAAATGCCCTTACGATTACAAGCTATTACGCAAAGGTTTCTGCTGTTGGAGACACTGGTTACTTCATGTCAGTGTTCTTGGCGTTAGTTTAGTACACGTTTACACGTTTTCTATTGTACAAAATTGTATTAGTCGATCTACTTTTGAGGTGCTCCATCGTAATGACCGTAATGAATGTCAAAAATTCTTATGTTTGTTATCGTATTTCCTTGCTTCATTTCCGTATACACCGTGCTTTTATACGTCAGTCACGGTTCTGTGAATTAATTGTCAGCAGCTACTAAATTAATTTCCGAATGAAACTGACAGGTGATAATATAACCATATGTGTAATCAATTACGCAGGGTAACATGATTTATAGCTCGTTAGCAAGGTAACATGATTTATAGCTCGTTAGCAACTAAGCTGGCCCTCATAAACCTTGAATATCTTTAAAAGTGAGTGTGCAATTTGGTTGAAATTTGGCATAGTTCACTGAATAACCTTTACCAACTCTGTGTTGAAATTTCAGATTTTTGTACCCAATAATTAAGTGTTTCGCCTTGTGTCTAATGTATTATTTTGGTATTATTTTTTTATTTTGGTATTTTAATCAGCACATGGACAGTGAGTAAAATAAGCCATTTCGATCAGCCAGTTAGAATAATGCTATTGTATTTAAAACAACTTTAACGGGACACATATGGTCAATTTTTACCTAATTCTGTCTAGCCATCAATATGTACATAGTTGAGGCCCATCTTCTTATTGCAATGATCATTTGTACAAACAAACATTACAATGCTTTACTTGCAAATATTTCAACCCAGTTGCTCGAGTTATATAAATAACAATAAATGTTCATGTATGGGCCTCGTTACATATTTACGATGGTGACTGGTGTGTAACTTAATGTACAGTAATATTGGACCAAATTGCTGATCTTTGCTGTTCCGTTCACTTCAAACACCCGTACGTATTTACCCAGTTTTAGACTTTAAATTTTGATTTAGAAGTGAATGCAAAGTACACTTTCTGTGGACCAAAAATTCTTATTTATTTTCTGAGAGTTGGTAATGGTGTTTTATTAACACATACCAATTTTTGTTCTACCGACACAGTATTTTTAAAGATATTAAAGGTTTTTGGGGGTCCAGCTTGCTCGCCAACGCACTATGCCTACAAATTGCTGGCCAAAATATGCTCTCATAAGGAGTAATGGACAGACTTGTCATGTACTATGTACATCCATCTGTTGAGAGGATTAAGTCTATCAGAAATATAAATATCCAAGTAAGAGCAGAAGTCGTTAATAGTGACTTGCAATCATAGACTAGAGTTTGGTTTAATATACCAAAAATAGATTTGAACATGCAAAGTTACATGTATTCATGCAATAATTAATCTTAATTATCGCATGCTTCTATGTTATTAATAATCGATTATAATTTAGAACAATGATGTTTGTTGAACTAGTGTGTTACTATCCTGTTTATGGTTATACTTTATTCTATTTCAGTTATATGACGAGGTGACGGCTGAGGTAAATTCTGGTCTAACTAAGTATTTAAATGACACTGAACAATTAGAGAGATTTAAGGATTTTCTCTCAAAACGGTTTTGCGTCAAAGTAGATATTATTGATGGACACTTGGTTTTAAAGGGAACATTGACAACTATTACACAGACAGAGGACTATCTAGATAACAGTAGTATATCTGGATCACTGTTTAACGATACGGATGATGTTATTGATTTGATTAACGAATCCATTGTAGACACGGTTGACCCACAAATTCAAAATACACAGGTAGAAATTCCCGAGCAAGTCACAACAGATACGAAGGATTATGGCGGTAGCTTGGAGAGGCATCAACAACCAGTGACAAACGATATATCCAAAACGTTATATGTACCAACTGGACTGGAATATAACCACTTTGATATACCTGAATTTAACACAACATTGAACGTTTTTAAAACGAATGAAGTGTTTTCATTTGAAACTGACATTAAGGTTTTTACAACTGACAAGACATTTACACACAAAAATCAGTATTTATCACAAGTTCTGGGTAGAATTCCTGAATGTCAGGAAAAATGGAATGCTGAAAACGGCAAGGATCACGATGACACTTGTTGGAAATTGATTGAACTCGATGAAAGAAATACATGTGAATGTATTATCATGACAGTGGTACCAGTTGTCGATGAACCTATAGAAAAGTCGAAAAAAGAACAATTCAAAAGGAAGATTGACTCTATCACACGGAATGTCCTTGTCAAAGCCTTAGAGATGGAAGTGGTTAGCGTCACTTTGCCACTTCTTGTCCACACAGGTAAGACCACTATGCTCTGATTTCACATGTTGCACAATATCCTAAAACTGAGTGTCAAAATAGATTAAAATTTATTCTTCTCACATATGAATCTTTGTTGCAATTGGTTCGACCAGGCAGTCACAGAACACGCACCATCCTGTACATAAATTCATTTAAATTAGTACTGATAAAATAACTACTTATATGTTTTATTCTGTGATAAAATAACTTTATGTTTTATTCTGTGGTGTGTTTTGTCTTTTCAAACTTTACGATATGCTGCATTTGTTTGTCCCCATCCATACTATCTTTGACTTGTTTGTTTTATATAAAGTTTAAGGGATTTTTGGACTTATGTCTTCCTTCTTAGTGCACATGTTAAAAATGTCATACTTTGCATACCATGTATATTATAAGAATAGTTTTCACATAGTTTGGTTTGTGTTTTAAATACTTCAGGTGTTGGTGGTGCGAATGATATGTGTTGTCAGACGATGGCCCTGACTATTCTAGACTACCTTAGTAGGGACAACTCTACGTTGGAGCACATCAATGTCATATTTGATTCAGATGAATATAGAAAGATGTTTTATGCAGCCTTTAAACAAAGACTCAATTCTAAAAAGAGTAAATGAAGTTGTATTGTTTTAATATTTCATGTTCTTACTAGCAGCTGTGATATATTTCAATTTATGTTGACATCATTGAAGTGGTCGGTGTCATAATTGAACAGCGCTTGCTTGTCATTTGTTGATCATAGTGTTTAAAAGTATGAAAAAAACATTGTATATCATTGATAAAGCTAAAGTTGTATTGAACACTCATGTGCAGGACTTAGTCAGTTTGTATTAACAGAAGACGTTGGGATTAGAACTCATATATGTTTTGTTTAGGACGAACACATATCGGCTCATGCATTTTGAAGTTTTTTTAAAACAGTGGAAATTCTTCAATTGCTCATTGCATTATCAGGTACATAAAATATAAAATAGCTTGTAAGATACATTGCAACCACCTCACACACATCGGATACTCATGATATACTACATAATGACCTTTAATGGTGGCAGAAAGACATGTATCTAACATGCTGAAGGGAAGTCGGTTTTTGTTGATATTTCTTCCAAGCGAAGTGTTTTTATGTGTAAGTACGCTGAGCGGCAATGAAAATGCAACACTCTTGAAACTTGAATATTTCCGCAATCCTTTGTCTTACAAACTTCAAATTTTGTATAGTCTCTTCGATATAGATTATGTACTGCATACAGTTTATTTCATGAAATTACGTTAAACAATCACTCGTCCATAGCTGAATAGCCTTAAACAACATTCTTTCCGCGAGCGGCTGGGTGACTCGACATTTCCTCGCATATTGGGTAAACGTTTTGAAGAATATGTATAGATAAGTCCAAAAAACAAAATAATTAGTCGAAAACAAGGTTCGTATGTCGAAGGTCTACTGCGGAAGATCGGTAGGTACGCTCATGGGTGGGTCATTCATACGACAAGTCAATTTTACGTTGATTAAACTCATTGAAGTCATTATTTCATTCATTTAACACAAGAATAAATACCTCTACACAGTTAAAGAAATAGCAAACATGAATAAGAAATAGCAGGATGTAAGAAAAAAGTTGAATTCAAGTGCGATGACTTTTGAATGAGTTTCTCCCCTTTTTAAGATCAATCACAAAACTGATGCATTAAATTGCTAGATATTACTGAACTTGTGTGTTCTTGTTCAAACTATGTTTATTCAAAATTAGACGTGAAATGGTGTTGTAAAACTTAAGCACGCATGTTAAAAGGGCCATTTGTCCCCATTGAGTTTCATAAACAGTATTGAAAGTATAGATGTGGCATAAAGCAATATGATATATTTCCAGTATCCAATAGTGGTTGTTTCACAGTCATTGCGTCAAAAAACAATTACATCAATCTTAAAGTAGCAGTTTGGAACATGCGTTTATAGCAGCTAACTTTTAATAAGATTTAATATTTACTCGATTTCTTACTCTCTGCTTACCTCCCCTCCACCATAAAACATACATGGCTCTAAAAGAACATGATTTGGATAATGTTTGTGGACGTGCATGTAACAGTGTACAAGCCACTTTTACAGAACCTGAACTTCGCATGCCCCTTCTGCAAGAATGGAACAGCATTCCACAAGTATCCGTGAACATTTCATACGAATAATACGTCGTAGAAGGACACAATTGCGTCGCTTCAGACGGAGGTATGAAAAAAATGCGACTTTTTTGTTTTACATTGACCCAAAAACAACTGGAACAAAACCATGTTGCAAACCACATTGTCTGATTCTAAATGATAATCTTTGGCCAAATGCATACATTTATCCTATGATAGAATTTCACAATACTTACACAATTACTAAATGTGTTATGCTATTCTAGGTTGTGTTGCGTTTTCATTGCCGCTCAGTGTTTATACATATTTTTGAAGCATAAACTGTTATAATAGTCACGATTGTTCAAAAAACGAACGACCCTTATAATTATTTCGGGCCAAGTCTATCGACCCTTATAATTATTTCGGGCCAAGTCTATAGTAGTAACCTTTTCCGGTTGTCAAGAGCTTTATTTGGTCTGGATGTATGGATGTTTGCTTCTGACAATAGCTAAACTGTCGACTAAGATCATGTGGTATGGCCTCATGTGTACGTGTTTGTGCAATTCAACATGAATGGCCTGCAGCTTATTTATATAAGTTATGCTCATTCTTGTCTACATGCTCGCTACTTAAAACAAATACATACATTGTATAATAAACATATCTCTGTTTGTTTTATTCGTTTTTCATCATTCCAAGTAATTATGAAATACAGGCAGAAATATGATAGGCTTATGACCGACTAAAATGTATGAATTGGTAATTAGTCTCTCATACAAATATGAAATTTGGATCAATAATGGAGAATATGAATTTCACACTCAACTTATTGGCTCTTCAATAGGAAGGGCAATCAATGCAACACGGCTAACGATATACCAAGCCCATATGAAAAAGTAAAAACAAACAATACGTTATTCCTCTTCGTGATTCCATTGGCTTGAACTAAAGGTGAACTATTTCTTTTAAAAAAATCCGCATTATATGGGTACTTCTTGTGATGGTACTTTGTAATCACTGCCGTGGCAACCTAACAAGCTTGGGCTAGCCTGAATTATTCGAAGTGTTTCTTTAATTTGTGAAATGCTTTTTTTAGTACGTAAAACATAACTTATACGCTATGTGTATTAATAGATCTGAATTTGTATGACTCCAATCGTTAATGTCTTCTTGATATTTCCTGACAATTTCAACCGATTGTCTCAAGTAGCAATGGGAGTATACATGAACCTGAACCTTCTACGTGCTGGCACAGAACTCTCTATGTGCACAACAATGCATTTGTAGGAATCCGGTCCACAGGAGTAATCTGAAACCCCTTTTGTGGTCCAAAATACAGATTTACGCTCCCACGGAACAACCCAATGATTGGACACTGTTTTAATGTCGTTACAGTTGTTTAATCAGTTGTATTTTGGCCAAAAAGGGATTTTCTTTCCTCTCTTGCCGAGTCCCGTGGCAGCACAGATAGGGTGCCGATATAGCCTTTTGTACAGAGAGGTTTCCGATACGGGTAAACACCGTGAATTACTTAAGAAAATAGTTACGGTCCGTGTACTTAAACACCACTTATATATTTTGAACATTTGAGTGATCTTCCTTTGCGGAAGACACGCAATGTACACACCCATCTCATTATTGTGGCAATCCGACATTTCCAAACCATTTTAACGTTAGCGTCGTCGACCTATATGTAAATAATGCTTTCAAGCAAGATCCTGAGTAACAGTCAAATGAACAACAAGAGCACCGTTGGGCGACACATTATACACACGAAGCATAAACAATGACGCAACTACGGAATACCGTTAGGGCCATCGCGTATGTGTGGGTTGGTTTGAAACGTGATACTCGACAATACGATAATGAAAACACGAAATCACGACAGTACGATAAAGATAATACGGCAGTACGATAACGATAGTACGACAGTACGATAACGATAATACGACAGTACGACATTACGATAACGATAATACGATATAGTATCGCGTTTTCACTGTCGTACTGTCGCATTATCGTTATCGTACTGTCGCATTGTCGTATTATCGTTATCGTACTGTCGTAATATCGTTATATCGTACTGTCGTACTGTCGTACTGTCGCATTATCGTTATCGTACTGTCGCATTGTCGTACTGTCGTATTATCGTTATATCGTACTGTCGTGTTGTCGTATTATCGCGTTATCGTACTGTTGTGTTGCCATACGAGTCGAACGAGACCCTCTGCAAGTTCCTATCTTGGGGCTGATAGGTGTTAGGGGCCGAACCCCATAGTGCCTATAATTGCAGTGTATTGAACTTTGCGTTTGGGCCGGTTCCAGGCCCGAACAGAGCCCAAACCAGACTCTGTGAACCCTGAAGACCGGGTATGTAGATGTAGGGCAGGTGGACGAGAGTAAAAATATACCGTCACTAGGCCCCTATCTTGGGACTGAAAGAGGGGCCAGACCCCCAAAGTAGCCAAAATAGCGTTATGCCATAGGCGACTTTGGATGGGTTCGAGCATGTGTACCGCCCAAACCATGCTTTGTGACCCCAAAAGACAGGGTATACATACGTAGTGTATGATCATACGAGTCGAACGAGACCCTCTGCAAGTTCCTATCTTCGGGCTGATAGGGGTTAGGGGCCGAACCCCATAGTGCCTATAATTGCAGTGTATTGAACTTTGCGTTTTGGGCCGGTTTCAGGCCCGAACAGAGCCCAAACCAGTCTCTGTGACCCCGGTTGACCGGGTGTTTAGATGTAGGGCAGGTGGACGAGAGTTACATATACCGTCTCTAGGCCCCTATCTTGGGGCTGAAAGATGGACCAGACCCTCAAAGTCGCCAAAATAGCAGTATGTCATTGTCGACCTTGGATGGGTTCGAGCCTGTGTACCGCCCAAATCATGCTTTGTGACCCCAAAAGACTGGGTATACAGACGAAGTGTATGATCATACGAGGCGAACGAGACTCTATGCAAGTTCCTATCTTGGGGCTGATAGGGGCTAGGGGCCGGACCCCGTAGTGCGACAGTATGACAACACGACAGTACGATAACGCGAAAATACGACAGTACGACAATGCGACTGTACGATAACGATAATGCGACAGCTAGACAGTACGATATAACGATATTACGACAGTACGATAACGATAATACGACAATGCGACAGTACGATAACGATAATGCGACAGTACGACAGTGAAAACGCGATACTATATCGTATTATCGTTATCGTAATGTCGTACTGTCGTATTATCGTTATCGTACTGTCGTACTATCGTTATCGTACTGTCGTATTATCGTTATCGTACTGTCGTGATTTCGTGTTTTCATTATCGTATTGTCGAGTATCGCGTTTCAAACCAACCCACACATACGCGATGGCCCTAACGGTATTCCGTACGCAACAGCTTAACACGGAATAGCAGTGGAAAACTTGCCCCCATGTGACATTGACCTTTGACATAGGAATGTACAAACAAAACTACTATTAGAAATTAAGGCATGTTTATATATTATGCTTTTAAATTAAGACGTTCATTCATCGAAGGAATTGGTTAAAATTTTACATTATCATTATAGTTTTATCATATACTAGTAACATGCTATACTTGAAAATATTGTTCGTCTTCATGTATATTGTATTATGTATAATTGGGAAATATTGTGACACATCGGCTAGCTCTGGAAATTATTTGTACCAGGTTATTTTAAAATCCTACTGCATGTAAGGATGATACAACCTGGACAAAGAATAGCAGTGATAAACTTCGAAGTCTGCCTATAACCTAGATCTTTGACCTATGGACCTGGATCATGCTCATGACACATTGTCTCCCTGTGGTGATCATTTGTGCAAAGTTATATTAAAATCCTATCGCAAGTAAAGAGGATATAACCCGGACACGGAAGAGCCATGCAAAACTTCCTTTGTGACCTTGAAGTTTGACCTACGACCTGGATCATGTGCATGACACATCGTCGCCCTGTAAGAATCATTTATGCCAGGTAATTTTAAAATCCTACCGTTAGTAAGAAAGATACAGCCCGGACACAGAATAGCATTGCAAACTTACAAAGTGCCCCTGTGACTTTGATCTTTCACCAAGGGACCTAGGTCATGTGCATGACACATCGTCTCCTGGGCACTGTTTTATCAAAGCATTTACGCTAGCGTAAACCCTAGATTTCCTAAAATATTGCGTACGTCGATAATATTTGCGTAAATGCGTTTTACAAAGATATTTTAGTTCACATTCTGTCGTAAGTTTTAGCTTATTTCTACGCCAAGGCTGGGCAACCCTAAATGGCAAATATGAACGTAAGTGAAGAGTTTTTAACACGCACTGATGAATTTTGACCGTCGCATGTTATTTTAGACCGTCATTTGTTGTTTTAGACCGTCACTTGTTGTTTTAGGCGTGATTAATCATCAAATCTTGACGCATATTTATTCATTCTGGTACCCGTTATATTTGTTATATTGGTTATATTGTGTCCCGAATTACGTTCAATCTTCAATATTTTTTGCGTAAATGTATGCGAGTACTTGCGATCGTTTAGTAAAACACACTTACGAGTATGCGTAAGTTAGATATCTATGCGTAAATATACGCGACATTTACGCATTGTTAGTAAACAGTGCCCTGGTGGTTATCATGTGTGCCAATATATTTTTAAAACCTACAGCAACTGAGCAAGATACAGCCCGGACACGGAATAGTGCAAAATTTAAAAGGGCGCCTGTGACCTTGACGTTTCACCAAGGGACCAGTGTCATGCACATGGCACATTGTCCCCCTGTGGTAATCATTTATGACAATTTATTTTAAAATCCTACCATTAGTAAGAAAGATACAGCCCGGACACAGAATACCTGTGCAAAACTTGAAAGTCCCCCTGTGACATTGACCTTTCTCCAAGGGACCTGAGTCATATATTATTCCTGCGGTAATCATTTGTGCCAAGTTTTAAAACAAATCTATCGCAAGTAAGGAAGATACAGCCCGGACACGGAATTGCTAACATACGGACGGACAGACGGTGGAGACAATACTAACACTAAAACGACCGGTCGGGCGTATAAAAAGACAAAAGTTAAATTATTCCAATCAAATGTAAAATCAATCCTGTTGTTTGGCTATGAAATATGGAATATCACAAAAGAAATACACATACCTGTACTGCTAAACACATCCCAACATAAGTCCATTTAAAGAATACCGAAATATGTTGGGCGTACAAAGTATATAATGTAAACATTAGTTAGATTGTAATATTTTTATTATTGGGTTTTTAACATGGACAACATCCATCCATGTGTCGCACTCATCTAGAAACCCGATATGAAGTGTAAGAGAGGACGTCCAAAAACATGGAGAAGAACCATCAAAATAAAGAGAAATTCATGAATGATTCAGGGTCTTGACCGAGGCAGAAACATCAGTCAGTGAAATACAAACGAACATGTCAATAATCTGTTCTCCACAAGAAGAAAAGAAACCAAGTAACTGACCGACTGTCCAAGGTAGACTGAGCATATCTAAATATGTAGTGTATCAATTTAAAGTTAGCCAAAATATCTTTGCGAACAAACACGCTATGTTTCTTACAATACTTTTCATCGATGTGCATCAAAAAGTGACTTTCACAGCTTCAAATGGTCTGTGCACGTACAATATGCAATTTAAAAGCACACGTTAGTTGGTTAATTTAGTGCGATTGCAATGGTTTTTACCTAGAAAGCCCAAGTCGAGCTTGTTAACTCGTAGCAATACCGTAGTTGTATAAGTGTACAGGCATGAACAACTTCACAGTTTACAACCGTAGAATAACCGCATGTATATCGCAGACAAATCTCGTATAGCTGATAGTAAGGCAGCTGTGTGTTCTAAGGGCAGTTGTTGACGCGTCCATAACACGTTTTATTTGTTGTCCACTTGTTCGGCTGTGTGTTCATTATGTTCAAATAGTAAATGTTTTATAATAATTATCAATCGTTTTGCATAGTATATTATTTTATTACATGCTTTCAATGGATTATATCGATGTTCAGTGAAAATAACAATGACAAATAAGAGTGAAAATAACAATTTGATAAGTCACTGTGTTTGACGGAACTACTTTCTTCAATTAAAATATAAATTACCTCCCTGTACTGTTTGTTTAATTACATATTTACCTCCTTGGTTATGTCAAAAATGCAGTATTTTGCTGAATCTGATATCATTGGCTTTGAATTTAAAGCCTTTTTTTGGCATTTATTCGAGCCTCATTCACAGATAACGGTATCGTTGAATGGAAACGAATTTTTTTTAAATTATATTTTTCTATATGTAGGCCTACAGTACAGTGAAAGAAAAATATAAATTTTCGGGTTTTTGTTTTGTTTTAACGATAGGCCTACAGTTACCTGTGGCCTCATTGTGATGATGAATAAAATGAACCTAGATCTACTGCAAATCAAGAACCTCAACATGAGACAGGTGAAAGAACCACTATTTATGTAGGTGCTTTCCTAGAAGGGCCTTTAGAAAGAGAATAGATCCTTCTTATAAACTTCAATTTATTGAATGAGTTGGAAGAAAGCTTCTTCTGGAAGTTCTGTTCTGACATGCCAAGGTCTCAGCATGAAATCTATTGTTTCGTAAAGGCGAATCTGAAAATCTGAACGAGATTTGAACAATTCAAATATAAACAATAAACACAAACCTACAATTTATCGAAGCATATATAATCTACTGCCTGTACATTGAAAATGTATTTTGAGATTCAAAATCGCATCTCGTCAAAACAATCAACATGTCGTCTGACCCCTAGAAATCCGCACACTCCTCACAGCGCTAATTTCCATTCCGTACATTACAAATCTGTAGAAATAGGTGGCGCCATCTGTATGAGTTTGAGAAATCTGATGTTGTGATGACGTCAAAACATATGATAAAGTCACTCTGTACGTCGATTCCCGTTTTTAACTGTCAGTACGAGTATTTCCCCTTACTAATCAAACTAGCTACATAGAAAAAATAAATCTATGACGTGATAATGATTAAATATTCCCGGCATCGTGACATGAATTCACAACGGTGGATGACAAAACTGATTGATGACAATGAAATTACTCCGCGATTAAATATAATAAATGCCAGTTATTTCGATTGCAATAAAACATTAAAATAGTTTTGTGTTCGTCAAATATTATAATTGTTTTATTTATAAACTTCACACATATCTTGTTTTATGTTTTGCAGAAAAATACTACAGCAAATAGTTGCACTACCTTCAGCGGAGCTTCTGTTAAAAAAGAGAATAGTTTAAATTAATTTGGGGCGCCCCACGGCTTCCAGAGAGAATTGTCAAATATTAATAATATGATTAATTACGCATATATAATAAACAGAAAATTTATTGATTTTTGGTGTAAGATTGAATTTTATTTTACTCGTGATCACAAAAAAGCTATATTTTCACTCGTGGCTACGCCACTCGTGAAAATATTGATTTCTGTGATCACTCGGTGAAATAAAATTCGATCTTACACAAAAATCAACAAATAGCCTCTATATATTATTGTTTTTATAAAATGGTAATGAACACCGAGTAAGTGCATCATATTTTAGCGTAATACTGTGAATTCTTATGACTTAAATACTGCATGGAAGTTTAAACCTATCTAAAGTAAATAATACTTAGTAAAATGCATACCCATTTTGGTATAACGTACACAGGATATTGCTATCAAGATGAGTAAAATTATCAATTTGTGACATTTTAGTGTTGACAGGGGTAAGTTCAGAGAGGATTTTTAGCCTTTCTGAGTGTGTTTCATTTTAATTGTACACAAAGGTACCTCCTTCATAAATATTCCTATTTCGTACAACCGGTAAATTACCAGGGATGTTTTAAAAGTGGGATTAATAGATAAACTCGTACTTTTACTCACGCAAAAAGTTTGCTCGGTCTGTTGAAATAACATTTTTGTTTATATTCTTTGTTAAAATACACAACTTGAATCGAGCGAATTGTTTCTCCTGCTACAAAGATTATATTGTAGATGTAGTATCCGAAACTAATCGCAAATTACTCTCTGTGGGGAGCGGTGGCCTAGAGGTAGGGCGCGCGCTTCGGGATCGAGAGGTCCCGGGTTCGATCCTCCTCTGGACCACTGGTTAAAATCTCTGAGCAAGACCCACAGCGCCACTCCACCATGGTGTAAATATGTACCTGTGAGGACAGTGTCTATTCCTGGGCGCCGCAGATCGATGTTGGCTGCCACAATACAGGAGAGAAATAGTCTCCCCATGGAGACACGAGTGTAGGTTTCCATATGTAGCCGAATGACAAGGGGATTTAAACTGTCAAAGGGTGCTTGAGCGGCCTAACAGCTGAAAAGAGCCTTAGAAAATTGGTAACTTAACTTAACATAAATTACGTTGTATTGTGAGAATAAATATAAGTGTAAATGTACAGAGTATTGCTATAGTTGTTGACTGGTGTACGGAGTATTGCTGTATAGTGTACAGAGTATTGCTTGTAAGTGCAGTGATAATTTGTCACATAAATTGAATACAATCAGTGTTGTTTGGTAAAAAATAACTTAAGTTTTGCAGATCTGTACCTTTTTTCTTAAATTTTGTCAGAAGAGTTTTTTGTTCATTATAAACAAAATGACCAGTTAAAAATCTATATTTCGGTTATACATTTGTACAGCCATTCCAGAAGCTTGTACAGTACTGCTGTCAATATTTGCATGCGAGTCGTGCATACTGCTGGATCATTTCAACCTTCCTATGAATATCTGATATACAATAGTGTGCTATAGAGTTACAAAAATTCCCGAAGAAGTTAAAACTCAATTGGGATATGCATTAGTAATCAGTAATTTGGAAAATAGTGTCCCTAAACTCACCCTGGTCTCAATTCCATGTCGCCAAAATTGATGACATTACTCACTTTACTAGCAATATCCGGTTTACGTTATACCGCAGTGATACCTGTAATATTTACTGTTTGCACACACCAGTCACGTGCATGCATGACGCCAGGCTTATAAATAATACCTGTCAGATGTTTTATTGCGCATGCCTATTTCTACTTTCGATTTCAAATAGGAAGTACATAGAAGTTACAAATGATATAATTATTTACATTGCATTTATTGATAGTTAGCATATTTAATGGAATAATAATAAAGAACGTTTTTAAGGAACAGGTTTGTTCTGAGAGTGGATCATGTTAATCAACTTTTATTTTACGTAGATCTAGTACGAAACGGATACAATGAATAAGGTAAGACAAGTAATCTTTGCTGGGTTTGACTAATTATTATTTACTATAAACAATTATTCTTCACGTATGATTGTGTCATTGACGTGAAATAGAAAACAGACTTAGTATACATGTACGTATGTAGGCATAAGCAAAAAGTATATTTCAAAATTAAAAAAAATAAATGCTTTGGAATGTTTAGGTTTACTTTCGGTTTCAAGTCTGGTTCTAGCTAGTTATTCAACATAGTATAGACAAACATATCTCGGGTCTACCGATAAGAAAGTCCAAATGTGTTTATTTACACTGTTTTATATGATTGTGTTTAATATCAAGCGGATAGGAGTCTTAATATATAGGTTGCCAAATAATATATGGGTCATTTGGGATGATTGGTTGTGTGTGGGCATTGCTCCGTGTAGTTGTGTTGTGATAATACTGTTTTCTGTGCTCGGCTGCTTTAGTTGAGCGCTGCCTTCATGTCCGATTTCCTCATTTTTTTTTTTAAAAAGCGGGATCATGTTTAATTAATACAAGCCCATTTATAATAAAGTTGTTTTTACGATATGCTATTCGTTGAGTTGACCACTAATATAGGTTACACGCATGGGCGGTCCAGGATTTCCGCTTAGGGGGGGGGGGGGGGGCATAAGAAATTTTCTTGGTTCCAGGGCAAAGTCCTGCATGGGCGTGGGAGAGTCTTTACCATAATACGTTTAATTCATGGAAGCGTATTTTGGTAATATCCATATAATTTTAACAACGGAGTTTAAGGTTCTCTGGTTTTGTTATTTTGTGTTAACTGGAAGTTGACACGTTGAAGTAGGGGGGACCGGGGGCATGCTCCCCCGGGAAAATTTTCTAATCAATGGATCAATCTGGTGCATTCTGGGCGTTCTGAGATACCGTATTTGGTATTAAACAGGACACGTTTTATTATTAAATACAGAGATTAATCATAATGAAGTGTTTGCACAAGTGCCCGATTTTGTGATCGAAGCTGAATGTTAAGACGTTGGTGTTATAAGGGCTTTATTAAAAAGTAATATAGGAGTTGTGCGGTGTTTATAAATATCAAATTGTATTTCACGAGTGTATGATGTTTTCGCAAACAGTGGGTGTTGACATATATTCCTAGATTCCATTTACTTTGCGAGCGAAGCGAGCCAACTTTTTTTTCTGAACAAAAGTAATATGAAAAAAGTTGACGTATGTTGTCTGCACTGAATCCGAAAAAAACATCGCTTTACAAAATTAATGATGTTTAGAACCTTATTGCAAAAGTAGGTGGTCCGGGGAGGCATGCTCTTACGGAATTTGTTTTAAAACGAGGGGTCAATCTGGTGCATTTCGGTGGCCTGAGATACCTTATTTGCTAGTAAATAGGGCATGCTTTTTACAACACCAGACTAATTTAAGTCTTCAAAGTCTACAGTGTTTTATTCATTGTGGAGGAGTGAACGAGTATATCGTTTTACTCTTATGTGGGCGTCTAGGCGTTGCCGCCATGACTACATATTAGTTTGGTTGGATTGTCCTTATGCACTACTGGGATAATTAGAATTTAAACCTAAATGGGAAGGAGTTTAAATAGAAAGGGACTATTTAACATGGAAATTAGCGTTGCAACAGTAATATCGAAACAGGTGCAAACTTGGACTCGCAATTTTTTCTAAGATGCAAAAATCTGTCAACAGGTATGTGGCCCTTCTTTTATAGATTACAATTAATTTTACGAGCGGAGCGAGCACGAAAATTTCACATTTTAATATTTTTTCACAAAGCATTAAAGACAAATTACACATAACTAGACTATTTCAGACAAATAAAAATCGTTACTTTGGCGATTTTAGGGGGGAGGGCGGCGCACGTCGGGTGCGCCCCCCTGGTTCCGCCTATGACACGTTACATTTATTTTTACCACGTACTCATAACAAATTTAATTAACAATTGAATGTAACGCATATGTGTAATCGTAACAAACAACTACCACTACGAATATAGATCTGATTATTGGTTGGGGATTTTCAATGAGGAAGTTGATAATAGTTTATTGTATCAGTGAAGTACAACAAATCAATGCGTGGATGAAATCAATATTGCACAGGATCGACGGGATCGATAAACAATCGACATTACGTTTTAAGTGCCGTTTAAGAAGGCGCGGAAGATATATTTAAATGTTTAAATACTAGGGTTGTACATATGTGTTTATAGTTCGCGTGTTCCAATTATGAATGCAACGTTACAAATTTGTAAATAGTATCGCAATAATATTTCTATAGGCTTTTTAAAAAGTTTGTTAGCGTATGTACATTTGTATCAGTCAATTGCATCAACGGTCCCCGCCCCCGGAGAAGGGAAGAGAGTTTTACTTTCTGGTTGTCATATCCCGTCATTCCCACACACTGCGGGGACAGCTGAAAATCGCCGGTATGTATTGCCCGGCCCCTGATAACTAAATATTGTCCCCGGAGCTTAGAGACAAAATCCCACACATTCACACGGAAGTGCGGGGGAGGGAAGCTGGAAAATAAAAAAACACGACCGTTTTTTCGTGTATCAACCGCCCATACTGAGATGGGGCTGTGGTTGCAACTGACTGATGCATTAAATGTTAAAATTCGTTTAGTCAGTACGATAGTACGGTATATTATTGTCGTCAACTATTATGTACTAACATTATAATGGTTAGCAAAATGTTACTTTTCTTTGAACAAATAAGGACATGTTTAAGATTTGAAAATGAGTAAATGTCATGTTTTCTACACAAGTAACTGTATCGTTGAAAACGAAAACAAAACAAAAAAACACACCTTTTTTTGAAATTTTTTATTTTTCTATCAAGGTCCATTTGTACAGAAATCCGCGAGCCGGTTCAAGAGGTGCACTTTGTTTTTAATAATTTTAAAGAAAATGCTTTATGCATACCAATTATCTATAAAAGGATGTGTGTTTACACAAACAATGTTATGGGATGAATGTAAGCCTAAAATTAACTTCATATTCTAAAATCCGTTGCTTAAACCTTTACTTTAACTGTCGCTGGTGTATTATATACATGCTGTGGGAGGCTGTCATGTAGATTTGTGTTGATTGCACCATAAGAATCGGCTGTGAAACAGTATATACATTTTATAGTATAACTTTTTAATTATTGGATCAATTTTGATAAGATCTGGCATGAAAGTACTTTAAGCATTGCTATATATGAATTTATACTCCGATACGCCCTGTGACTCCATTGATAAAGTGTACATTATTTTCGTAAGTGTACACTTTTTGATTTGTAAGAAAGTTGTTTGTACAATACATTTACTCAGAAAATAATTGGTCAATCATGACAAATCCGCTTATAACTACATGAACAGTTAATAAATGACATACTGTAAAATCAATAATATTATAGGGCCATTTAATTTCGTTAATTTTGTGGATGATTTCAACTACGAAAATCCTTTAAATTACATTGAACTTTCCACGAAATGGTCTTTTTCACCAAATCCACAAATTTTGTCACATTGAAATTTAATTATTTTTACTCGTCAAAAACATGTAGCTAGAAAATTGTAAGTCCACCAAAAGGTAGTGCAATATTAAACTGTACTACTGTAAAACCATCTTATTTGTGGCTTTTACTCAAATCAATAGTGTAGATAACTAAATCATGAATTCAAATATTCTTGATTTATTTAGGCAAGAACAAATTTTAGAGAAATTGTTTATTGTTTTGTAAACCGCAAAATGGGGAGCAAAATTTATATCATTGTAATGACCAAGAAAGGTAGAAATTAATTATAGCAATTGAAGCAAATTAAGTTACCGCTGGTAGACACCGTACAGCGGAAATAGCCCCCTATTTTGGACGAAAACGAAAGTAAAAGTGGTAATCGATTTCGGAGTACGGTAAGTTTTTAACTATTATTCGGTAAATATGTATGCGATTCACCTGAAGTGAATTGATTTAGGTAGTGTAATGTTTATTTTAAAGCTCCAATGTAGTCATTTGCTCTGTTATTTCGTCAACTCTTGACAAACAGCACCGAAATGTACCTCTTTTGGCGGACGGTGCAGAAAAAACGTACATTTTTCTTTTATCGCAGCTAAATTATACATTTTCCAAGACCCTGTTCAGATTTAAACTTTAACCTGTCATGTTCTTTACCTATGTTGAAACCCTCGTCAATAAACATGCACTAACAAGCATGTAATTGAAGAAAAACAACATTGCGTTGTGTACAGAGTCTAGCCTTTTTAAGAAATTTAATGTACAGAGTCTAGTTTTTTTCTGCACTGGGTCTAGCAGTCCTGTACAGGGTCTAGTTCCCTAATTTTGACTATATTGACAAGAACTAATCGAATTTACCAAAACTATTGCTTTGTTTAAATTGTTCAGTGATATCTTTATATTATAAAAATTATTGGGGACGAAAATGTTATTTGATTTCCTATAGGTCGTGGGTTCAACCCCCACTAGAGCCAAAATATTTTTATTGTTTTCTTTTCTTTAATTTTTAGTTATAAGACAATGTTTTGGCTTCGTGACACGACTTTATAGCGTAATTTGGAGAAAAATAGTTTTTTACTTTAATTTTATAGGAATTTATATGTGGCAAATAGATGAAAATCGGGTTACTATGACGTAACGTCAAAAGGTGAGGCACACGCGAAAACGCCACGAACAGCGAACAATTTCCAACGATAATTATTGCTTTACTCGGCGTAGCAAACTGTAAATTATATCATAAAACGCAGAAATAAAATGTGCATTTAATAATGTATACAGACAAATGGAAATAATAAACGTAAAATGCATCAAGCGTTATTTTGTGAGATTATTTCGCGAAAAACGTAGCGAGACTTGTAACAAAAACACAGGGTCGATTAGGTAAAAGTTATAATAAAGTAATAACTACTGAACTGATTCACAGAGAAACACGGTCACCGGTTAAAGCATGCTTGAAACATGCTGTCATGTTAGTTTCGTGCGATTCCGTCAAAATATTTAAAAATTAAGTGGAAAATGGGCAACGGCAAAAAAGCGAGACTTTCGTACTTTCGTGACGTAATTTTAAAATGTCCATCTTTTAAGGTGATTAACTTAAATATGTGTATGTGTGCACGTGCGTAATTTTATACTAAAAAAATACTTTTTTTCGGTTGATGTGTTGGTTAAAAAATTGTTTTCATACCGTAAAAAACGAAAGTTTTCTTGAAGATGAGGTTGCGTCTACAAAATGTCCAAAATAGGTTAAAAAGTGAATTTTTAAAAAACTTCAATTTTTAAACGTTTGCAAATTTGGTCGATCCATAGTTATTCCAATGACAAATAAACAAAAAAAACTTTTTTTCCGTAGAACAAGCATAGCGATTTTCAAGTGGATTGAATTATAAATAAAAACGATATAATTTTTTTCCTTGCGTCTACAAAATGTCCAACGACGTCAAATTAGTTCGAATTATGACGTCGACGGGAATTCCGACAAAAGATGCCTTTTACATTACTCGTAGTATGAATAGAAATTCCGTTGAAAAGCCCATACGACCTTTTGTGTATGTAGTATCTAGATATTTGCAACTTAATAATTTAAATTTAAATTTAGGGCCCTAGCCAATCATTATCATCCAGCCAGCTATTATCCGACCTAGCAGTCATTTTTCGGATACAGACCGTAAAGTATGAATAACAAGAACTTCAATAAGCTAGATTTTGTAACAAAATGACCAAAATAATACCAAATAAGGTATCTCAGAATGCACCAGATGGATCCACTGAATCCATTGAAAATGTTCCCGGGGAGCATGCCGGACCCCTATGACCTCCTATTTTTACAAGCAACAACTTGCTAGATATACACAATCTTAGTCATTATATAGAAACACAAGACATCCATTTGCCAATTCTGACGTTTCTACAGAGAACTGTTAAAATGATGTTTCCGGCGAAACCAATGACTCAAGTTATTTGTAAATGAACCCAATAGTCGTCTGAGCAATGTTCAGATGTAAGATGAGCAATGAATACAGTATCCATACTTAAATTAATATAAAAACGAAGCTATTTTTGTCAAATGTATGAATTAGATGTATCGTTTATAAAGTATAAAAACATGCATGTAGATTGTAGAATCTAATACAAAAGTACGAAGAAAAAAACAAAGTTGAATAGCAGAGGACTCGAACACACAATCCATATAAAAAGTATGTTTCTGTGAATAGGACAGATTATCCAGAACGCCATGTTGCCAACTAGAAATTAACATAATTTGTTTTAGATAAAACCATACTTTAATAGAAAAAAACGGTAAAAATCGTTTCAACCCTGGCTAGTGGACTCGTCCAAAGGTCCAAAGGTCATATTTCAAAGGTCGTTGTACATCTATAAAAATCGACTGATGCAGTGTTCAGTTACAATACTTGATACGATTTACTAAATGTAGTTTGTTTTCCAAGAACTAATAATGATAAAAAGGTACGTAGTTTACATTCATAATTAGTAATTAATATTTGACTTTCATCTATGCGTCGTTGGTATGCTAAGTTTCAATATTTTAAAATGACAAACAAATGCCTACATGCTCCGATGTAACGATCAATCGAAGAACCGTCTTCTTACTCTGGCTCACATTCTAGCACAGATATGACCTCTTTATAGAATTGAACTGCATGTAAATATGACAATATTCCATGCATGATATCCAAAGCATGCTCTACATGAACGAAAAGTATCAAGAATATCATACAAATGTAGTTTACAGGTACATGTATACGCTTTAGCGTCTGTACCTTCGTTGAAATGCTTCAAACCATGGCTATTTATATATAAATGAATATATCAAATGAATATATCAAATGAATATATACATTGAATCGGCGACACGAAGTTATTTTTATGTTCATAGACAAGCATGTATGATAACCACACGGACTAAACCTGAAAATTAATCTATATTAACACTATTTACATACAAAAAATACATAAATGTAACGAGAAAATCAAATAAATAACATTAACTAGACCCCGTACTCCCGGCTAGACCCCGAACACTTGTTATGTGAATAAAAACTAGACTCTGTACAGTAAAAAAGTAGACCCAGTACACAACGCAATATTGTATTTCGTCAATTACATGCTTGTTAGTGCATGTTTATTGACGAGGGTTTCAACATAGGTAAAAAACATGTCAGGTTAAAGTTTAAATCTGAACAGGGTCTTGGAAAATGAATAATTTAGCTGCGATAAAAGAAAAATGTACGTTTTTCTGCACCGTCCGCCAAAAGAGTTACATTTCGGTGCTGTTTGTCAAGAGTTAACGAAATTACAGAACAAATGACTACATTGGAGCTTTAAAATAAACATTACACTACCTAAATCAGTTCACTTCAAGCGAATCGCATACATATTTATCGAATAATAGTTAAAAACTTACCGTACTCCGAAATCGATTACCACTTTTACTTTCGTTTTAGTCCAAAATAGGGGGCTATTTCCGCTGTACGGTGTCTACCAGTGGTTACAGAATATTAATACCAAGCAAAATTTATTTTCTTATTATTCCAAAGAAAAGAAGTGCTTTTACAGTATTTGTTACAATTTAAGCGAATTTAAGATTTAGCTGTAAAAATTCATTGTGCAATTAATTACATGTACAAGAAACCTGAATATATACAGAATACAAATAGTTACTATAATTGTCTATCAGGTAAACTTTATTCTATATATTAATATGACTGTGAGCGTCAACATGGGCAGTACGAATATAACCTTGTTATGTGTATTAGAAATAAAACAATACCAATATTTTCATAGAAATATGACAATTGCGAAAATAAGATGCATAAATTTCTACCTTTATGCACTAAGTCCTTTATCAATGAATGAAGAAAACTAGATGCAAGTGTATTATAAGCACTTATAAGGTGTATAAACACATTGACACTTGTGTGAATTTTAATCACAAGCTAATTAAACCTATGAATGGACATTTTTGGACAGTTAACTTAATACCTTTGGTACATTATAGGCCAAGCACATTTTTACATTAGAACTATATTTTCTATGCTGCGAATGATGCTCTGTTCATGGATTGTGCAAGGAACTTTTGGATAACCATGGTCTCTCTGGGGATAATTTTGCTTTTTGTCGGAGTATAAGTCAGATACAGAACTCGTTATCGCTCAAAAGTGTCTTCGCCTCGGACAATTATGTTGTTTGTCCTTCCAAAACTGTACAATAACGCTTGTAAGAAGACACTTTTGAACGAAAACTAGTACTGTATCTAATACATAATTAGTTTTTGGATAGTCAATTTTTGTTTTTGATAGGTTAAAAATCTACCGGTATTTTTGGGGATATATAGATTGGGCTGTACACGGGTTCGAACCCGTCCAAAGTCGCCTATTTCATACCGCTGTGGTGGATACTTTGAGGGTCTGACCCCTCTTTCAGCTCCAAGATAGGGACCTAGCAACGGTTTAGTTCGACTCCCTTCTGCCTGACCTACATATAAATATCCGGCTTTCCGGTGACAAAGAGCCTGGTTGCCTCAGTACGATCCTTTTTATCATACCAAGTCTGATTGTTGGCTTGGAAATGTAGTGGTGGAAATTACTTTTCACCGTTTAAGAGCGACTGCATAAATCGAGCGATATAATGTCGCGCCTCGCTTTGTGTTTCGCGCTTTTATCGCCTGTCGCTTTGTATGTCGTGTTTGAAAATTTTATGCGCCTGCGACAATCGAGCGATATAGTATCCCCTTCGCTTCGTGTGTCGCCTGATTCTCGCTTGTCGCTTTGTGTCTCGCTCCTCATCTCGTGCCTCGACCTCGGAACATGAGACACGAGAATGGCGCGACACACGAAGCGAGGCGCGATATTTCAGCGCGACACACGAAGCGACAGGCGATATTCTACCGCGAAATGTCATGTTTTTTGATACTGAGACAGAGCGAGATCTCGTGTATGAATATCGCGCCTCGCTTCGTGTGTCGCCCGATTGTCACGTGTCGCTTCGTGTGTCGCACTATTCTCGCCCCTCGCCCTCTGGATGCGAGGCACGATAATTTATATGGCACTAACCGGATTCCGTTTAAACGACAGTTCATGACAAGTGGTTTCTACGGCGATGTTAACACCTAATTGTTAAATTAATGTAATCCTGTCAAGCATGATAATGTGTTGAATTATCTAATTGACACTTGTTAATTGTATGACCTTCTGTACATATGCATGTTGTCAATTTTACCAGTACGTGTCGGATTATTTTCTTCATCTACGTGAGAAATCCGTTACTAATATAAAGGGTATGATGAATATTGTAGATCCTTTTAGTCCTACATATTTGAAGCCATAAAATCCTATTTTCGTAGTGCTTACAGCACTTTAATATATATTGTTCTTACGCAAATTCCAAAGTACGTTTTCCTAATCGATGCATTTACGTTAACGTATTGAATATGGAGCGTAGGCCAGTCCACAATACCACCAATATAGCGGAAATCAAAATAGATGAACAAAACGTTCCATTCCATAAAATAATCTGTGTTGATACGGTCCAGTTGACTATTACAAAGTCAATGCAATGCTTAAATCAGAACGCTAGGAGGACATGGCGTGCGGGTGTATATGTACGTAATGTTTAAAGTTTTGTTAGTAAGTATATTATCCATTAAAATGTTTTACTGTACTTGACAGATGAAGGTTGATGACTATATGAACAATGATCCCACATGTGTACAAGGTACGTAAGTATTTATCTATACAGACATGTGCTTTTGTCTGGAAATCAGAGTACGATATTTTAATCTAACAGATTAATTGCCAACTTTCTGACAAGAAAATAGACACGAACTTGTTAATGTTACGAATAAGAAATACATTACTTTTCCTTTTGATACATCAATCATGTTATGGAAAAGAATAGTTTCTACACCAGGGTACTGTTTTATCAACGGACTTACGGAAATCGTAAACTTACGTTCAAATTTAAATTCTGTATAATTCTTTAACAACTACACATTGGTGATGGATATTGTTTGTTTGGTATTTATTAACTGAATCTTTATCAGTACTACAACTTCATTTACCACACTTTATAGTTGTAAAGTATTATAAATAATTTAAATCTGGTCGTAAGGTTACGATTTGCGTGAATGCTTTGGTAAAACAGTGCCCAGTCTCGTAGTATCATGTCGAAGCGCCGTCAAAATTGATTACGACTGCATTTTAGAGGTTTTTTTTACCTGTATTGCTGTTTAGTAGAGGGATGCTCCTTTTTGCCGTGTATTGCTGTTGTACTATATGTTCCTTTGTGACGTGTTTTGCTGATCCAGTAGGATGCCCTTTATGACGTGTTATGCTGTTTCATTTATATTCTTCTTTGTGACATTATTTGCTGTTTTAGTTGGATGTTTCGTTGTTCCGTATATTGCAATTTCGGTTGGATACTCCTTTGTGAAGTGTTTTTCAATACCATTTATAATAGTTTGGATGTTTCGGCTGTACTTAAGGCTTACATTTGCAAAAAGAGCGAAAGTTGCCTTCTTTCGACATAGTATTTAATATTCAACTCAAGTAATATGCTCAGTATTATTATATTGAACTTATATATCATATTATTGAACTTATGTAGCATCTGTGAATTATCTCAATTATAGGCGTGTCAAGTCTTGTAACCTGGTTTATACATAGTGGTAAAACACAGATACATGTAGCATCTGGTGACGTCAGAGAACCATGTTTCGACATTGTAATCATTCCAGTAAATTCAGACTTGGTTGGATGTGATATCGACAATCCAAGTAAGTAATATTAAAATCATGTGTTTTTACAATTTCGTGTCCCATCACTCGGAAGATTCTATCATCTTCCAAGGATGTAAATAAAAGGCGTGAGTAATAAGACTCTGAAAACTCAAACAAATACACATATGCCTATCTATATATTAATGAAAGTCAAATTCGATTCTCACCAAAAGAAAAACTGTTGATAAATGACTCTTGAAAGTATATATAAAAAACCATTTATTTGTCAATCAGCTTTCTGCTGAAATAAGACAGGCATATAAAACAATGTCTGAAATGTTTCTGCATGTATGATGTTACTAGTATATTCATGTGTACTTAAATGTTGTTTGATTGCAGACACCAAACGCAGCTATGGGTATCTAATGCCCCATGCCACGAAAACCGTTGTCGCCGGGGATGTTGTCATGACGAAACAGAAAAAAGACTGGAAAAGTGAAAAGGTGGCGATTGCAGTAATAAGCAATACCAAATCCACCAGCTCGTCGCCAGATATAAGCATGAACAATGCAGTACGCGATGTATTGAGAGAGGGGAAAACCGGCCAACATGGCACTGTAGGAATCCAAATTAGTAATCCCATTAGTAATGACTGTACCGAATTTATTTGTATGCTGCTTGATTACAAAAAGAATGACCGGCGTGAATATATGTCGGTATTTTTCTGTACCAGTCAGGCACCTACCGAAATGAATGAATGTGTAAAACGTTTTGACGCACTGATACAAGATACGAAATTACCAAGGAGACTGTTGTCACCCAAGATGCGCGGTAAGTTGATATAAAGAACTTCGAGTTCGCAGTCTTTCGTGCTCGGCTGTTTGTGTTGAGTAGTGTCACCCATGTTCGGGTAGTTTTAGTGTCTTTGGAATATATTAAACGAATATATTTATACATTTTGTAAATCAGTGATTTAAATGTCGGTGATTTGATTACAATCAAAGACGTACAGTACAAACTTCAACAAACGCTAAACAAGACACCATCGTAGACACACGTACATATACATGTACTTGCTTCATTGTTTATAATTCCTTCTATTTCAGGTTTGTTCCCTCGCTTGAAAATCAGGACGAAGATTCAGAAAGGTTCACTTTTAGATAGCGGCGTAAGTTAGATTCACCAATAGTTATTAATCTTTGAGTTTAAGTTTTCTCTTCTTTTCAATTTCTATGAGTTGGACCCAAACAGCCCTTTAATATTTTATTTTGAACTGACGGGACCAATGCGTCGTATTCCATCACTCTGCAACATCAAGGTTTCTTGAACAATACTGTATTGCCTATTCACCATTACATGTGTCTTTCCATTCAATGATAGTAAAACGTGTGTCAAATATATTACGGTGCCGTATATACTTGACATTGGGTAAACGGCATCGACCGGTTCATAGTAAGTGTTGTTGTGCCTGATTTGGTCGCTGTTTTGGCATGGGTTTGTGTTGGCATTGTTCATGGTAGTTGTGTCGTGGTGTTTCTGATTTCTGTGCTCGGCTGGTTAGGTTGAGCGCTACCTTCCCTGTCGGAGTTTCACTTACCTTCTTTTTCATCAGCATGAATCATTATTTGAAGGATTAAGGATCGAACTAAATCAACTAACAATTTTGTTGCTAACCATACCATATTGCTATAAGGTAATTGATCAAGTTCAGTATTCATTCTGTTTCAGTGCCAGTCTGTGGTGGCTGGTATTGGACAAGATCTAAATTGGAACAATGGAGCAGTCACTAAACTAATTGCCAATGCTGCAGGAAGCAACTGTCAGAACTATTTAAAAAGCATTAAAGGTCGTATTGAGTACTGGCAAATTATACGTTGTCCTGCTGGAAAATTGTGCGACAAAGAAATAAAGTTTCTATTCTTCGGATGTATTCCGATATGGAAGAAACAGCAAAACACTGACCAAATGCCAAAGGTTGGTCCTTTAAAAACAAACAAGCATTACACTATCTAGGAATTTATGTAAGCATTTAGATAATGTGTATGTTATACATGTATATCTATGTGGTTACTTTCATTATATGAAAATTGCTAACTATGTAACATAAGTATTTAGATGACATTCCTTATATTAAGATGTATCCTGTGTATATATTGTATGTTGTTATCATTCAAAATGTATATTCTAGGTTCCTACGCTAAAAAAGTCCGAACATACGTATTAAAGCTTGCTTAGTACGGGTAAATCAACATTTCATTGGTTCGTTTTTTAGTTGTTAGCAAATTTCATCTTGGGCTGCTTGTTGAAGGCCGATGAAGGTGGATGTAAGTCTGTAGCGATACCACTGCTTGGTACGGGACGTCTGAATTATCCAGAGCGGGCCGTACTTGCTTCAATACTAGACGGCATTGAGTTGTACGCACAACTTGCAACGTTAGGGAAGATTGAAAAAATTGTTATTGCGATTCATTCGATCGACAATGACAGCCTTCAGGTAAGTGATGTTTGGGAAGTGTTATTGTCTCACATGCTCACAGTCTTACATGGATATCAAACGTGTTACTAATTGGGAAACTTAGTCGAGTAACATGTATATTCCGTATTGGCAGGTTCACGGTTGAAATTCCGACTAACTGCTTCTCAATTTCGGCAGGTACTGTTTTGCACGGCTCTATTAATCTATAAAGGAGTTTCGTCAGAGCGTTACATCAGTTTTCAGTTCCGTCAGAACCAAATAAAATAGTAGACTTCTCAGACGATGATTACAAGCGGTTAGTCTAGATAAAAACCATAGAGTTGTGACGTAACGATGCTGATTAATACGTGTACAATGTTATTTCGTCTTTAGTATGACGAAGCCATAGAGAAAATTCCGGATGACCTGCACAAAGAGCGGATGCTAAAGAAAGAGCGAGTCCGTCCATTTCTTGTTATATAAATGTTTCTGGTATTGAATCTCCCAAATTATAAATAGGGGTCACGGTTAATAGAATATTCTGGATTTACAGATGTATGTATCTGAACTAAACAGACGAGGGAACAAGAGTACGAAGTCATTATGTAAAGAACCGGGTATGTATTAGTTTACCATATGCAGAAGTATATGTGTGGTGTTAGAGGTAACACGTTGATGTATAACTATAAACAATTTGAATTATTCCCATACGTATCGATCACTTGTATAATCCCGTATTTCTAAAGAATTTTACTTTAAGCGGGTGACAACTTAGTATTTTTGCAGAAAAAAGGGGAAATATTTTCGAATGCACCTACTAATTCTTTTTAATCTAGCACTCGGTGTGTGTTATCGGGTAGTTGCAAAAAACACAATGCACTATTTTTGCTATTTCAGGAGCTGTTGTTCTAAGGAGTACGGGTGGCATATTTGCACTCACTGTTGTAAAGGCACAAGACCTGCAAGAAAAACTCCCTATTGAATGTGTTAATTTAATTATCAACGACAAACCAGGTAAAATATTTATACGTGGTTGTCTAATCCAAAACATTATATAGCTTGACCAGATTTAGTAGGCACTCCGGACATATTCCGTGCATATTTCGGACAAAGTCGGTGCAAAAAACCCAAATATTACCGTTAAGTACCGACTTTGCTTACGGAAAATAATACACGCTTCCGAAGTTTAATGAGTGCCTAATAAATATGGTCAAGCTATATGTGAACTATCATAAATATTATTGTATATTGGATATTGCAATCCAAAGTACATATTGTGTTTCACCTGAGTTTAGTAACCATTCACAATTACATTCCTTAATTGTTAATAATTATGCTCTTATTATGTTTTTCATTGTGGGGTGAGTATATAGCCTTGTTTGGAATATTATTGTTTTGTGTATATAGATAGTTCGTTCTATGTTTAAGTCATGTGAGAGCGATGCCGACGTTTCTGTACTGCTTAGATTGCCTGGGCGCTACTGTATTTAATATATTTTTCTTAAAGTAAGTACATATGCCAACGTAGTTAAGCTATTTTGATCAGCAATGCTTAATGTAGATTCATGAAGTACCACAAACATCACTTTGTACTAATCTTAATGAAACCTTTCAACTTTTCCGACCATTGGAATGATATGCAGCTACTATCTACATATCTACTTACAGGTCAGGACATCGATTTTAATTATCGAATAGATGTTGGTAAACTTATGTTGGACATTGACCTCAGTAAACAAACTTTCGAAGATGTCGTACAGCTTATTATACAACAATGTGAGACCAACAAAATCACAGCCCTTGTCGTGAATATTCCATGTAAGTACAAAGGTCGTAGTTGTGCCTCTTTAGGTCGCATAACGTTAGGTCACTGTCCTTAGTGTTTGAACTAGGTCACGCCCCGAGGTTATTGTGCCTCATTTGGTCGCGGTTTTGGCATGGGTTTCTGTGGAAAATGCTCTGGGTAGTTGTGTCGTGGTCTGATTTCTATGCTCGGCTGGTTGGGTTGAATGCTGCCTTCCCTGTCGGATTTTCTCATACCTTTTGTGAATATGAAGTGGTGTGAGCATATTATATGTGTATTAAAGAAACATACATAATATACAAACATGTATTATATAAATGTTACAAATGCCGTTTGATTATATTTGTATGTTTGGCCTGTTCCTTTTGATGTGTCGATTTAGCAATAAATTGAATGTTATTGATAAAAACCCTACTGTCGATTAATACCTATAAATGTATATTCAATTTGATTCTTACCAGAGGACAGTAGACACACGTCTAAAACGGTCAAAATTTAATAAATCGTTTGTTGTACAAAATGTGCCTAATGTTAACACAAGCTGTCCTAAAGTCACAGTTGATACTCTATTTACGGTCTGTCTGTATAAGATCCTGGTATATATACGCTGTATGATTTACTACCCTCCCGTTTTTATTTGTTTTAAGTTTTATTTACTTCTTTGGCAGGTATTCCGACAATACCGGCAGAAAGACAGATCGAAGAAATAATCGACGCATTTGCAACCATCAATCATAAAGTACATGTATACCTCTACAAAGTTCTGTTAGCTGTCAGCAATGAGGATGATTTCAAAAAATGTCAAAATGATTTGAGGCAAAAGAATTCGGGTAGTGTATAAAGTAACTCATATGTACACTCGACCACCATACCATTCATTTCATTTCGTCGAGTCGTTTTGGTAATCCGGTATATTTAGCGGCTAAGCAAAATTCATGACAACTTGGCTAATTCTCATGCAAAACGCTGATTTGAATATCACTACAAATACATAAATGGCTATAAAATGTTTTCTGCAGCATGTATTCGTCCTCGGTATGTTCTATCTATCGAGCAATGACAAATATTCGTTTATTTTAGTACACGGGGGACCAAAATGGAAACAGGACAAAGGTCACTTCAACGATGACGTCTTTATTATCAATGGCAGTGACAGTGACACGATGGAGGATGTTAACAAGGGTTCTCTCAATCATGATGATGCGATGGATGTTTATAAGCCTATGACAGATCATGGTGACATGACAGAAGTTACCGAAGATTCTCAAACTTACGATGACGTTACAAATACTACCTGTAACAAAGATTCCACAGAGCATGATGACGTGACGGAGGTAACTAAGCATATTCCAAATAACGATGACGTGACAGATGTAACCAAGGTACACGTATCTCCAAAGCAGAACTTGGTTATATGAAATTGACTATAGTGAAATGTTCTTTATTACGAACGATATTAGGTTAACAATTTCCAAGATTTAGTATGGATGCTTTATTATAATTAATCTCTATATTGTTCATATTTAGTTCTCATCCGCTATACGTATATATATATATATACATTATCTGTGTATACACAGGTTTATGGCATACCAGTTATTTAACATAAAACTATACAGTGATGCAGCTATGAATTGAATGTAGATTTGATATGTCAGCTGAGTATTTTCAAGCATTATAGGAAAAAATAATAATTTGCGTTATGAAATGGCAGTTACATTAAATGTCCTCTGGCTTAAGTGCGTATAGACAGTCATAAAATATGAAATTGTAACACCATTCATTAATTTGTAAATTTGCACAGCATACAAGTTAGAGTATTGATGTACCTATTACACGCAGGGACAAAATAAACGCAAAGCATATATAATGGTATTTTTCAAATTATTATTTTTTCAAATTCACTGGAATTTTACACAATCATTGGTGAAATATTAATGAGGCATACTTCAAAATTTCATTCATTTCTGTATTTGGATAATATTTTTATATAGGTTTTAATCTAACAGTCCAACATTGCAAAAGTCACATATTAGTCACATTCATTATCTTGTGTAAGCACCACGAGCCCAAATGCACTTTAAACATCCACGCCTCATCCAGGATATAATATTTGTGATGTATAATTGTAGAAAATTTTTCACTTACGAATAAAGGCATCACACGTGCTGTAAAGCCAAGAAAATATAGACGAAGTTTCAAATCATCGTTAATACAAATCGATTGCTTATTACCTACCAATTGCGAACTACTAAACTGTACATGCATGCTAATGATTTCAGTTGTTGGGAAAATGCGCTAGCAGACACGTGCATATGTTAATGATAAGTAAATTGAGTCAGTGTTTATGATACTGCTGGTTAACTATTAAAGAGATATGGCGTTTATTGGCTAAACATAAACGACTTTGAAGTGTATCGTTGTCGTCTTTAATGTAAAATGAAAAAATGAATCAAAATGAACATGCGATTTTTTGAAAAATGTACTTTATTTTTTCAAACTAGTTGTATTTTGGCCTACCCATGGGTTCCTATATATCCTAGCAGTATTTTCTGGCTGGTCGGAAACGGTTCCTGCGATATAGCGAGCGTATGGTCCCGTCCTGTCGTCGAATGATTATCCTTAATCTCCATGTGTGTTTGCGGTCATTAACCGTTCCAAAGACCTGATCTCGTTCATGTAGCCTTGCTGCGAGTGATGGGTGGTAATGCAATTGCCCGACAACATCAGAAGGACTCGAGCCCAATTGAAGCAGTCCGACTGTTTTAGCCCGTGTGTGTTGAGGCAAACATGGCATGTATAAACTTCTTTTATATGTTTTTATTCGATGAGTTTTCATAAGTGTTATAAATACCCTTTCATTCGGCAATAGAAATGTTCCGCTTTGCGAATTCGACGTTCTCCACTTGCGAAAAATGGGTTTTACACTAAACTGATAATAACCGATTAAAAACACATGTTTTTGTGAAGAAAAGTGCTGAGATGGCAAGGTTGTAACCCATGTATCATTTACATATAACGTTTTGCGTTTCTTTTGTCCCTGAGTGTATTGGTCAAACCACATCGTTGTATATTAAAGTCAGGCATGGAACTTGTACAAATCAATAATTCTGCTTTTTAGAAATAAATATATTACCATTTGCACTATGCTAATGCTCATGTCTAACTATTAATATTAATGAACTTACCACAGGAACTGGTTATGGACACTGTAACGGCGGAGGTTAATACAAGCATAACGCAGTACTTACGGTCAACTTCAAAGGTTGATATCTGGAAACAAACAATCAAAACGGTGTTTAATGTAAGTGTGTTGGACACAAACGGTACGATGCTTCTAGAAGGAACTTTAGATAACATTCTTAGAGTGGAAGTATATTTAGAGAACGATTTTCCAAATGATCCCAAACTAGTCGATGTCCACCTAACTTCTGACCAGCAAATTGACATACCCTTATCGAACGACGGAATGGTAACAGTGAGCAATGATGCTGTGAATGTAGAAAAGAAAACGATAAAAGTCTGTAAGCGTTCAGAAAAACCTCCAATATATCAACGGAAAACTGGCAGAGAAGACAACCAACGAAGCACCGTTACTTCTAGTACAAACGATGGAGTCACATCAATGACTACACCTAAAACCCATTCGCCAGTCATAACAACTGCTGTTAGACAGAAAAATACTACACGGGAAACAATGAACACCTGGGTACAGAAAACTAACCCACAGGATACAAATATATCATTCAAAAACAAGCCGTATAAATTCAACATGCTTTATGTATATGTTTATCAGAAAGATATAACCACGGTTCCTACAGATACTCTCGTGTGTACAGATGATAGTTCGTTCCAACATAATATTGGGTTGTCCAAACATATTTCATCAAAAGCTGGCAAAGGTTGTGTTGACGAATGGCTTAAGTGTTCATCGCCAGAAAAATTACCAGACTGTTTGTGCATACCTACCTCTGCTGGACAGTTGCACTACGGAATCATTATCCATGTGATTCGACCTAGAGAACTTGGTACCATTCACAAAGCGTTCCACAATGTCTTACTTTCATGTGAGGACAACAAAAGGACTTCAGTTGCTATACCAACGATTGGAGCAGGTTGGTATTTTTTATCACGACAATACAGTATTATTATTGTAATTTACTATAAAACTGCCTAAAACCTCGACCATTATATAACTTCCAAATGTGATTTCCAGTTTATACACAGGCGGTCGCTATCTTTTATACACACTATGTATTTCAGATAAATACATTTTGAAAATGATTGTGCTCTCAGCGCATTATTAAGTTCCCTCTGTGTGTAGTACATTTACTGCGATTCATATCGGGTCATGATAAGATGCAACATAATCATTATTTCACGTAATGTGTAGTAATGTAAAACTGTTCATGCTTTTCTATTTACAATTAAAGAACCAATCACAACCTCACCTTCGTAACAATGGATATGTGTGTAATCAATAAACATTATTATTTGTAGGTACTTGGCCTGCACAAGTTCAAGATTGTGCTGAGCAGTATTACCAAGCATTACAGGCGTTTTGTAGATCGACTGCTTCTAAGACTTCTTTGTCGGAGATACATATCGTAGATAGACATGAGAGCACAGTTCTCATGGTGAGGTCTATCTTCGACAGAAGGTTTAATGCTGTACCAAAGGATCCAATATCTGCATCATCTGCTGATGATGCTGATGATGCTCTCGATATTTCGACGTTCGAAGTGATCGACAAAGTAAGCACACAGTCTGTACAAACGAAAACGACGAATGAAACTACAGACAATAAGCTACAACAAGGATGGGACGATCCACTGCGGAATGATCCACAACAAGACACACCCAGCACCGTTAGTAGAAATGATGGAGCTATAGCAGTGGCTACTCCTAAATACGGTCCGTTTGTCAAAACAAATACTGAAATAGATAAACAGATAAAAAAGCAAACCGAAGCCATCGACAAACCAGCAAACTTATGCACCAATCATGTTGCAGATAACTTCTATACAGACAAGGGCGTGCTGTATAGAATAAATAAAGTAGCTGTGTACGTTTATCAGAAAGATATAACTATTGTTCCGACAGAGTCTCTCGTGTGTACTGATGACATTTTATTCAAACACAAGTTTGGTCTATCATGTAAAATTGCATCGAAGGCTGGCAAACATTGTGTTCAACACTGGCTTCAAATTCCATCGCAGAACAAATTAGAACAATGTATGTGTATTGTTACTCCTGCTGGCGATCTAAATTACTCAAGCATAATTCATGTGATACGGCCAATTGAACGGAACGCAATTCAAAAAGCATTTACCAGTGTCTTACTCCAATGTGACAATTCCAAAATTTCGTCAGTTGCAATACCAACGATCGGAGCAGGTTGGTCATTTTACTTTTTATGTTTGTAAAATACTACTACTTAGTTATCCTGAGGTATGAAACGAGTATTAAACTCACATAGACACCTTTCATCTAGTGTTATACTTAGTATTTGAATATAACCGTAAATAGAAAAGCACATACCGTCATCGTGCTGTATCATCTTTAGCGTAATTATGCCACATAATTTCACTCCAATTACTTACATTCAAAGTACAAATAAGACCCTTTGTAAGTTATATGAACATCTTTGTCTTTCAGGTACCTGGAAAAACAACGTTCACGATTGTGCTGATCAGTATTACAGAGCATTACAAGCGTATGGTGGATCGATGACTTTCAAAACGTCGTTGTCGGAGATTCATATAGTGGATAAAGACAAGAGCACTGTCGATACGGTGAGGTCCGTGTTTGATCGCAGATGTAGTACTGTGCCTACGGAACTAGTATCTGGACCCGCTGATTATGTCCCATTCTCCGTTTTCTCCAGTACAGTAGCAGTAACCAAACAAGGCATGTTCTCATTCAAAGCAGATATAAAAGTACTCACCTTCAATGATACTTTTTCGGATGAAGTAGGATGTGTGGAACAGGCTTTAGACCGTTGCATAATGTTCAAATCATGGTTTAATGTCCAAAAACGTACGATGCACGAATGTTCCGAAATCAGATGGACAGAAGCATCTGACAGTTTGTACTGTAATTACGTCATTGTGGCTGTGCGTCCTTGGATTCCGGACCCTTCTGACCAGAACAGTATGGCAGAATTTAAATGCGATGTTCAGAAAGCAGTGAAGAACATCATGTTCAGAGTTAAACAGATGAAAAATACTTCAGTGGCTATACCTATGATGATTCATTCAGGTAAATAAAACATAGGAACGTATTATAGCCTTTTGATGTATACATTTAATGTATAAGATAATCAGTAAACGAACGAGTACATTTTGTATAAAGCAACATGTTTTGTGTAATTTAAAACAATAGCTTTTTAAATGTTCTGATAGCTCTACTATATAACGTACAACTGTTGATCAATACAAGTATAAGACAATCAATGAACTGCAGAGCACTTTTTCTGTAAAGCAACATGTTTGGGTAATTTTTAAAAACTATCGATTTTGAAAAGTACCAATAGCTCTACAACAAATGGTAATTATTATATTGCAAAATTCCTGCTATATGGTCTGCTTGCTCTGTCATCTACATGCCAATAGAACCAAGTAAATGTCGATTTTATTTATGTAATGTCATCCAGTACTTATATTGTGATTCAGACGTAGTAAATACATTAATTAGTTGAAACCACCGAAATTGATATTCCGAAAAATACATTTTAAAACGACACAGTCATGTACAGACAATTCGAAGCATACTGAAACGGCATCTGTGCCTAGTATAGCCATACATTCTAGTGTTTGGTCACGTGTTTACGTAACTTACCAGTTTGGTTATATTTATTTTAGATAATCGTGACGTGAACAATGCGTGTTGTGACGCTATGGTTAAGGAAATCATCAGTGCTGCGCAAATATCAGACTTGACAGTCCATCTTGTCACTGGTGATGCGAATTATGATCGGTTTTGCTCAGTCCTGACAGACTTGATATATGGAAAAACACACGCTATGCGTAAGTATTCATCCACACCTACGCGATCTGTAAATCCCTTCAAGCATTCTAATATTTTTTAAGTATACCGTTACGTTGATGCACTATAGTTTTGTATACATCATAATAGTAAGTTCTTATAGCAATGTTAACCACCTTAAGTCGATCATATTTATACTTACATATCGCTGGCTTAGAATAAGAAGGTCTTAAGTACAAACTCGCTATTTTGAGAAAACAAGAGAAAACTGTCCGAAAGTTAAATCTCACTTAATAATATGTAAGCATGACAAGTTCCGAATATTCATGAAAATGAGTTCATTAAAAGTGCCTTGTGATGCTTACAAAATATGTATCCGTCATATAAGGTCGTACTTACGAACATCTCGTCCTAAGGTAGCGATATAAAATTATAAATATGAACGTCTAATAAAATTATTGAAATGCTATTATTCAATGTTTTGTACAGGAGAGTCCGCTGTGTGAACAGTTGCCTCGAGATGTTGTTCAGACTGAAGTAGCACAGTAGTAGCTGAACTATTCGAGAACAACGTCAAAGAGAGCGAATACTATGTGACACAAGATGCGGAAAGAAGAAAACAATATATAGACTTTTATCATGTATGCTACATTTATTTAATTAACCGTACCTGGATGTGGGCTTGAAATATGTTTCATTTGTTTCATAAAGTTGTTTTTGTTGTATATCAATATTTATCACATTAATATTTATCATATAAATACCATGACATGCCATATGATAACAAATGACAGAAAAGTGAGCTGCTACAAAATGTGACGCCATCAGCTTTTCGGCGCGGAAATGTAATTTCGTCGGCTAAATTCGGTTAAAATGAATACGTCATGCGTTGTCTTTGAGCTCATTTGGAGATAAAATTTCTTAAACTCGTCAATTAGTAAATTAAATGACATACTAGTATTCACTCATACTCTGGTCTGTAGTCTTTTATTTGTAACCAACATATGAACTCACATCGTTTATATGACAACCTATTATATATGTTATGGTTTTGGAAGCGAAGATTCAAATCCGTTTTGTAGTGGTTTGCCATTCGGCTATCGCAATCAAATATTCTGGTCAAATTTGAACACTTTCGGATAGTAAATGCCCCTTTTAGATGCCCCGTACTTTTAAGGGAATTACCTTTGTTTTCTAGATTCGTTTAATGATTGTTGATCTCCAAAGACTACTCATGACGAATCCCATATAATATTATGCATTATAAATAAGAAAGCGTATTTTAATCATGACTGTGATATACAAATGTATGTTGTATAGAATTCTGTTTCATAAATAAGTTTATTTCAGCATATTTACTCAAGATATTCAATTGTAACGTTATGTATTTTATCGTGTGCTATAATATCGCACGTCATATATTTTATATCTGTATATTGTTTATATAAGGACAATATTTTACTTTCCTATTTTATTTATGAATTAATATGGCCATATTTATAAAATACTGTGGCCATAATTCTGAATTATTGTGACAAATATCATGCAGATTAGCTGGGTCTTATGTATGCTTTTTAGGGGCCATATGTATGCTTTTTAGGGGTCATATGTATGATTTTTCTGCGGCCATAATTATGATTCACTTTGGCGATTTTTATGAATTACTGTGGCCATGATTATGATTTGCTGCGAAATTATATAATACCTTACTGCAGGTCATATTTGTGAATTACTGTACTGCGCTGACTGCAAATAATGTTCCATCCCGATAAAACTAAAAGCATTACTGCCCCTAGTCCATCAGTACTTAATTTACTTTTGTTTTATACAAATCATGTCGCAGCGTCTAGTCCGAATTATACCATTTACGTTAAGAAAAAAGTCCAAGTAACTGTCCATTCCTGAGAAATAATGGAGACGAGGCCCCGAAGGGGCCGAGTATTCATTATTTCTCAGGAACGGACAGATACGCGGATTTTCTCTGACTTAAAATACACCAATACAATGTAAATTTGATTTTCTGAAAGATGCTGTAAATATCAAAATTGAAAGAAAATGCATTTTCCCAAAAAATAACCATGTTGTACTCTGTATTTGCACAGTCATTTTAATGAAAGTATTAATTAATGTACTAAAAAATTGGTATATATACTTGTGAGGGCAGTGCCTGTTCCCTGGCGCCGCAGTTCGATGTTGGCTGCCTTGCCCAAAAAAGAGAGAAAGTCTCCCCGTGAGACTCGAATGTTTCATAAGGTAGCCCAATGATCAGGGGAAGTTAATGTCATAGAGTGATTTAGCGGCTAAACAGCTGAAAACAGCCCTCGTAAATTGGGAACTTGGGAAATATATACAAACTTTGCCTGTTCTTTAATTCAAATTTAGGAGTCCAATCGGCACATGTATTTCTGGATTATGAGCCTTGTATGACAAAAAACATTTAGAAATTAGCTTTGTACGTACTATTATATTCCAACAATTTTCATCTGATCATCTCAAAACCTAAGTTGCAATGTTTATGGACATTTTAATGTAGGCCAAGGTCGATTATTTCATTTTCAGTATCATGCTGAAGACGGGTGTCATGATTTAGTGATAATGTTGGCCCTTGTGAATATATAAAAAAACTGTAATTGGAACTTATTGAATGGTCATGGTCACGCAAAAGTGCAATTGCGAATTTTGTAAATTAACGGTAACTATTTAATATCATATCACATTAGCATAATCTTGATTTCTTTATTTCTTGCGCGCGTACCACCTTAATAGCCGAAATTATATCAATGTTAAAAGCTTTAGTAACAGCTGGTTGATTTCAATTTCTAGTTTTGTTGTGGTTTGTGTATCTTTATTTGTCTTTTGTTTTCTTTTTTCTGTGTTCGGCTCTTTGAGTTGAGTGCCGCTTTTCCTGCAAATTGTATTGCCCTTTTTGTGAACACATACATTTTGTAATGCACCAGTCAGTTGCATCCACGGCCCCAACCCCCGGGTGTGGCTGCAGTGTTTTACCCTCCAGCTTCCCCCGCACTGCCAGGGAAATGTTGAGATTTTTTCACCGAACCAATACCTTTGGGACAATGTTTAATTGTAAGATATCCCCCCGCATGGGCCGTGGAAGGGCGGGTGTTTTGAAAACCCAAAAGTAAATTTTCCGACCCATCTATTTGGGATGGCGGGCAATGAATGCAACTCACTGGTGTATAATTATACATTATTTACAATAATTCTCCATTGCCTGTTAACACATTAAATAAAAATAACATTCCATTTTTTGTTAACTATACATATCGATGGCTTAAAATTAGAAGGTCGTAAGTGCCACTTACGACCTTTTAAGATTAATACATATTTAGAATAAGCATCACAAGGCGCTTCTTATATGAGCCCATTTTCATAAAAATCTGAACTTGTCATGTTGACCAAAGTGAAGTTGTAAAAGTTTGTTTTACCATAAGTAAAGAGTAAATGTCAGACAGTTTTTCCGTGTTTTCTCAAAATATCGATTTGGTAGTTACGACCTTCTAATTCTAAGCCATCGATATGTGTGTTATGTTTTTCAGGCATAGAGAGTTTTCTTAAAAATAAGTTATTGTTAAGACAACTCTCCATTCCTGAAAAATAATGGAGAGTTTATGAATGGGTTAATCCCCTGGGTGTAATTTAATTCTTGTTAATGTTTGAGTGTGTTATTGTTGTGTATATTTTATGTTTTCCTTGACAAAACATGTGCGTGCTTTATTGGTTTGAAGTATTACTTTGGAATTCGTGACATGTTACATGAAAAACTATAAGAGTCAATATATTTTGCATCATTGACATAAATATTGCACTTGAAGGGTTCTATTTGATATGTTTCTATTTTTAAAACCAATAATGTATCTTTAAAATATATTTTATATTTGCACGCGAACACCACAGCAGTTTTTTGTTGAACGTTACCTTTTTCGGAGCTATGTATGTTTTGGGTTTTATATGAACGACATGGTAAAACTGTAAGTCGAAACAATGAATGCAGTTATAAACCTTTAACAGCATAACAGTATTGTCATTGATTTAAATTGATATAACGAAATCCAATGTATATCTTAACAAAGGAACTAGTGTCATCACAAATGTTGTGATTTGTTAAATTAATATTTATGGTTTGACAACAGTGACATTTGCATCCACATTGTTTTGAAAACTTACCGAAATCAATAAAAAGCAGTACATATTGCATGTCGGTAGATTCATTTGGCAGTATATCATTGACAAGCAATTTTTCAGCAGTATGGTGGTTTTGTGTCATCTGCATATCAGTCGTTGTGTTATTCAGTGGGTTCCTAGCAAACTGGAAGTATGTCAGTAGCTGTACATTTAGTATGTCAGTTAATAGGTCGAATGAATGTCAATAAGTGTTCTCACAGTATACCAGTAATGGGACAGCAGCATGTAAGTGTTTATTTAAACAGTGTGTTCAAATCAGTTATTGTTTTGGCTGCATGTCTGCCAGTTGGGTTGCTATTATACTCACATAAACTAAGTAGTGGGTCATTGGTGGACTTGCACTAAGTCAGTCAATGTTTAGGCAATTGGCCAGACAATGTGCCAAACATACCATACGTCATTTCCACATAAGTACAATTGTCTTGTCAATTGGGTTCGTCAATATGTAAGTTAGTGTGTTGACAATGTACTAACAGTAGGTCAGCAGCAGATCACCTGTTAAAGCAATTAGTAAAATTGTTAAAATTGCCGGTTTGGTATTCTCATTAACTGTAATAGTAGTCCTTTATGTTGAAATAGAATCGTCGTTAGGCAATTTCATCAAACAAGTTGCAAATCAGATTAAATATATATAATCTACAAGAAAGGTTAGGGTACATTGATAATTTAAAAAAAACGTGAAGGTTTAAGTGCACAAATAGGCTGGCGAAATTTGTATTTGGTGTATGTATGGTTTTGGTAACATATTTTGATTCCTATCGTTAATAACTAGCATATATACACAATATTTCTGGTCTGGTGACAGCCCAAAACAGCACAATTTACTACCTCAAGAGTGTAGATATGTTCCTTCTGATTGGAATGATATATAAACAAGAGTGCCAAAATGTCACAAAATACGCCCGTCTTGGGTGTGCTAGTGACAAAAAATATTGATTATGAAATAAAAGCCCATATTAAGTCAAAACCTTTTTTTAGTAAAAGAAGGACCATAGCCTAAGAAGGCCTGCACCGATTTGGCCTAAAAACAAACTTGGCCAAGATATTATGCCAATAAGCGTTGTCACCAAGTTTGAAGACGATCGGACAAAAACTGTCTGCGTTAGAGTACAGACAAGGCCAATTTCACATTTTTTTGGTAAAAGAAGGACCATAACCCAAGAAGGCCTGCACCGATTTGGCCTATAATCGAACTTGGCCTAGATATTATGCCCATAAGTGTTGTCACCAAGTTTGAAGACGATCAGACAAAAATTGTTTGAGTAAGAGTACAGACAAGACCAATTTAACATTTTTTTGGTAAATGAAGGACCATAACCCAAGAAGGCCTAAACCGATTTGGCCTATAATCGAACTTGGCCTAGATATTACACCCATAAGCATTGTCAGCAAGTTTAAAGACGATCAGACAAAATCTGTTTGAGTAAGAGTACAGACAAGGCCAATTTCACATTTTTTTGGTAAATGAAGGACCATAACCCAAGAAGGCCTAAACCGATTTGGCCTATAATCGAACTTGGCCTAGATATTACACCCATAAGCATTGTCAGCAAGTTTAAAGACGATCGGACAAAAACTGTTTGAGTAAGAGTACAGACAAGGCCAATTTCACATTTTTTTGGTAAAAGAAGGACCATAACCCAAGAAGGCCTAAACCGATTTGGCCTATAATCGAACTTGGCCTAGATATTACACCCATAAGCATTGTCAGCAAGTTTAAAGACGATCGGACAAAAACTGTTTGAGTAACAGTACAGACAAGGCCAATTTCACATTTTTTTGGTAAAAGAAGGACCATAACCCAAGAAGGCCTAAACCGATTTGGCCTATAATCGAACTTGGCCTAGATATTATGTCAATAAGCATTGTCAGCAAGTTTGAAGACGATCGGACAAAAACTATTTGAGTAAGAGTACAGACAAGGCCAATTTCACATTTTTTTGGTAAAAGAAGGACCATAACCCAAGAAGGCCTAAACCGATTTGGCCTATAATCGAACTTGGCCTAGATATTACACCCATAAGCATTGTCAGCAAGTTTAAAGACGATCGGACAAAAACTGTTTGAGTAACAGTACAGACAAGGCCAATTTCACATTTTTTTGGTAAAAGAAGGACCATAACCCAAGAAGGCCTAAACCGATTTGGCCTATAATCGAACTTGGCCTAGATATTATGTCAATAAGCATTGTCAGCAAGTTTGAAGACGATCGGACAAAAACTATTTGAGTAAGAGTACAGACAAGGCCAATTTCACATTTTTTTGGTAAAAGAAGGACCATAACCCAAGAAGGCCTGAACCGATTTGGCCTATAATCGAACTTGGCCTAGATAATATGCCAATAAGCATTGTCAGCAAGTTTGAAGACGATCGGACAAAAACTGTTTGAGTAAGAGTACAGACAAATTTCTGGACGCCGCCGCCCGCCCGCACGCCCGCACACCCGCACGCCCGCACGCCCGCACGCCCGCCCGCCAAGGGTGTTCACATAATACGTCCCGTTTTTCAACGGGCGTATAAAAACTATCTGACATTGATAAAAAAATTAAAGGAAACCAACCAAAATTGCTTGTAATTACATTTTTTGTTACGGTTTAACAAATATTGCAATAGGACAGGCAACGTTGCAAAAAATAATGACTCATATACATGTATAACTCTAACACGATATTCTACAGTGTCAATATAAACAGAAACCACTGACCAATACATTATTCGGGGAGAGCAGAAGTTTAATTTACCTGCTAACTTCTATTCACAAAGTAAATTAATATAACGGTATAGCTTGACCACATTGCCATGAGCCTGACCTATTGATAAGAATAATTTAACAGCCGATTTATTGTCTACGTTTACAACACCGAGTTTATGTTTTTTATAATCGGTGAGTATCACGAAGACGCTCGAGATGTAATACACACCCAACTCTGAAAAACCGATATTGCACGATTTGCTTGCGGAAATTGATATATCTTGCATAAAGGTCAGGCTCAGGTCAAAGTAGCAAAGCTATACAAATTGAAAAGATAATCCTTTTCTAATATCCTTATGTTTTTATACCTGATTCGCCTGTTTACTTTAGGTGGCACTGGTCCCAATACCGCGTTAGAGTTATACACCAATTTTCATAATACAACTGTTCACTGTCGATTTCATGCTATTTTTATTGAATAAAAAAAACATATGTCTTAAACCATATTTTCCAATGGTAAAATGGTTATTAGATTTGTGATTAAGGCGGGCGAACCATCGGGGATCGACAATGAAACTAGCTGTGTAGGTTGGTCATGAGGGGACCGTTGCTAAAAATACAAAATATATATATAATCAATAGTTAAGTTGACAATGTGATATCATAATGAACCTTACTGTGTATGAAGCTTATGTTCGTGGTCGGAAATACACACGGAATTGAAAGTTGGCCAATGTATATGTGAGTATGTGTTAAACACCGCTTTCGGTTGGGTCAAGGTCACTGTTGCAAAACGGCATGTATCCATTTTTGCCCGATAATGCTGACATTGTTATCTGGATTTCGTGGAATGTCCACGTCTTCTTTAGTTTATACTATGACACTCACTATACTCAGACTGATTTATGATAAGTTCAAGTAATGTATTATTATACATGTATGAGATTGTTTGAAATGTTGGGAATAAAAAAAACCTCATTATCTTTGTCCATTATCTTTGTTCATTATTCTCTGTTTGAGTAACAAGAAAATCAACAAATTGTCTCTGGTTAAAACGTTATATTTAGATACAATTCTTATATTGGAATCACCAGATGGTATCCGTCTTAATATTCTAAAAGTATATATTTACAAAGGAGGTAAGATACAAATGCTGTGCCAACCAAAATATCGACAAGGTCACAATTATACTAGTTTCTGATACTACAGTAACTGTTATCTAATGCGTCAAAAACAACGTGATCCAAAAAGCCGAATTTTCATCTTTTTATGACAAAGCTACCTTTAATCCATACATCCATCTATACATTAACAACGTTATGAAACAACACCATTACATTAACAAAACTTCATTCGTGGAAGCGTATTTTGGTTATATCTATATAATAACTAAGTTTATGGTTCTCTAGCAAATTAGCTATTTATGTTGTAACTGGAAGTTAATCAGTCCAAGTAGGAGTGTCCGGGGGCTTGCTCCTCCTGGAAAATTTTGAAAACAATGGATCAATCAGGTGAATTCTGGGTGTTCTGAGATACCTCATTTGGTATTAATCAAATACTAAGTCCAAAGTTATGTCAAGATGAAGGTCAAAATGCAGTCGGGTGATACAGGCGTGTGGAGAGTGGTCATATACAACATCCATGCAAGTACGAAATCTTTGTAGCAAGCCATATTAATGCTAGAAAAAACGGTAAATTTGGGTTTACCAAAGATTTGGCCTTTCTATAAGTCTAAGTCCTAAATTAGGTCAAGGTCAAAATGGAGCCAGGTGATACAGGCGTGTGGAGAGTGGTCATTTACAACATCCATGCAAGTGTGAAAGCTTTGTAGCAAGCCATATTATTGCAAGAAGAAACGGTCAATTTGGGTTAACCCGGTCGGACGGACGAACTGACGAACGGACGGACGAACGGACAGGTAAATCACTATATAGTTGATGTTGCTAAACGAAATTGTCGGTACGTTTATAATAAAGAAAAACGTGTTTTTCAATCACTTGATTGGAGTTCTAATTATGAGATAACGGAATTGCTGTAACGTTGATGAAAAGTGCCAGCTGTGCCTTATCTATTTATCTATTGTGGTTAACAAACATAATTGTAAACAATCTCGTAATGTGGTGGTCAAAATATGTGTATACGCTGTTGTGTGTTGTGTCTTTTACAAAAGGTAAACTTATTTTATTGATACCCCGAACCTATAATGAATACCTTATACACCAAGTCATATAATTATATTCTCATCCTGGCAATATATGTTAAATGTATAAATTAATTAAAGAAATTGCCAAGCTTATACATGCATATACAATGGCGACTAGACTGACCAGATAAAACAAGTTATATCAGACTTATAACCATGTTATATTCTATAGTTTATGATTAGAATAATTAATACTTACTTACTTAATCCTCTTCGCGCAGAGATCTCCAATGTAGCCGATCCCTTGCCCATGTTAGCACTTGGTCCCAGCTCCACCCTTCAAACTTCATCTCTTTATCTATGTTTCTTTTGGTCTCCCCCTTTACTTCTTTCAACTGATATCCACCTCATGGCCACTTTTGGGATGGCTACGCCTTTCATCCTGAGGACATGTTCAATCCAACACCATTGATGAAGATTTGTATTGGAGATGGTGTTGGCCGGAAGATACTGACACTTCGTCTAAGGCATCGTCTTTTGAAGACATCAAGATTACAGTTGATGGACTGGTCGACATTCCACGAGCCATACAAGAACACAGACAGTACATCGGTGTTGAAGATCCTCAACTTTGATGATGTCTTAAGTTGGGAGGATATCAAGATTTTCTGTAAGGCCGCAAATGCGCCTCTCGTTTTTGATATCCGGCTGTTGACATCGTTTTAAGAGTTGCCATAACTTGTCACTTTACTGCCCAGGTAAACGAACTCCTTTACTTCTTTAATTGCACTGTTGTTTGTTGATGTTCCGTCCGTGCATGGACTTTCATGACTTTGGTCTTTGTGGCATTTATTTTGATCCCATTCTTGATACCTTGTGATGCGATTTTCTCTGACTTGGCTTGAATGTCTTGGTAGCGCTGTGCTACTAGAGCAATGTCATCAGCAAAATCACGGTCTTCCATGGATTCTGTTTTGGTATGATTAGAATAATAACAGGTAAAATTAGAGCCAGATAAAGATAAACTACTTACGAACTTAAGTGTGAATCATAAATATGTATGTTCCCAGGTCAGTGTCCTGCACATTGGTCAGCCTCCGGTGAGAGATGTTTCTTTCCGTCAACAAATTCAGGATCCTGGGCAGATGGAATGGTAAGATATATTTGCTATTAACTAACTTACACCTGTATAGATTCTGATAATATTATATAATAACAATGTTGTTGTACCAAAACGTCGAGCTTGTGTAATCAGCAGGCAGAACGTCAACCAACTTATTCTTCCAACCAAAGGCATTATTTGTTTAATTGTCATCTTCAATTTAAAAGTTTTTTTCGGAACGACCTTCATAACAAACTTTAAGGCGTTATCATTCAATATGGACATACTCCCTTCAAACAATATCTTAACTTAGATACATATTGTTGATTGTAAGTAACATTGTTGAAATGTCAGTGGGGTTCCACCTTTACTTTATTTCAACTTTGAGCTAATAACCCATTTGAGCTGAACTTTTAGATAGAATATAATGGCTAATTCCGGGACATTGGTACATAATGTACTGGTTTTGACTGAACCAACTTTTTAGAAATTGTTTACGAACATATTCAGTACGTATATTGGTGTTTTTGTGTATTTACAGAAATATTGCACAATGATGGGTGGTTCACTGGCAAGTATTGACAATCAGGATACACAGACATTTATAACCAACATGATCCAATCATCCAGCAAGAACTGTAAGTAATAACCCCACCTACTATACTTATATGCTCATTCCAGTCTAGTCGGAACATAATACCTTAACTACAGCTTTGCCCATCGTGGTCTGTCCTTACATTATGGCTGTGCTACATGCAATCTCATTAAAATAATATCCTTACACCGCTTCGTGTACATAATTTAGTCAGGTTGTGACACATGAATCTGACGATAGACGGGGTTCTCTCCGTAGGAGTATCACCTGTACCCCGATATTATGTGTTAGCCAGGGTACTGCTGTTCTAGCCAGAGCGGAAAATGACGACGCTTGAGAGGTAATGTATTTTGTGCCTGTTTCATTTAGTTCGTGTCCATACCAGTAAATCGATAAACATGTATGTATGCAGTGGTTCTTCCTCGACATGAAGATGTATTTTTTTCGACCAGAAACGTTAGATCCGATTTTAAACTTGACAAATGCGTCCAAAAACCCAAAGTTTCGTCTATAAAAAATAATTAAAAATACTTCTAGACGGCGGAGAATACACCAATTTCTGCACATGCCGACGAAGAACTACCGCAAACATACATGTACATTGATTTACTGGTATGCACATGAAATAATTGAAACAGGCACAAAATACATAACCTCACAAGCGTCGCCATTTTCCGCCCTCGCTAGAACAGCAGTACACTGGCCAACACATATTATCGGGGTACACGGGGTGAGTATGCACATTGGTATAGTTCCTAATAGGGTCCGTATTTCCAGTCAATTTCCCTCATGCATTCTGCATTTATGTTTTTCCCTTTAAACTGCCGAGGATAGCCTTATTTGTCAGTCAGCGTTCTGCTGAATATGGCAGGCATATGTGTGCTACCACCCGGATTTGAACCCGGTCGTCGGATAAGGCGTGAAGCGCGTTACCACTGAGCTATGGAGATCACATGAAAGTTTTACTAATCTACATGATCTGCCATGGAAGTACCTATCGCCTCTTTGGATATTTGTCTTTATGAAACGCAGAAACTTACTATAAGCTACTTGTCAGGGTGGACATACCACGTGGTGTGTGACGTAATTTTTTGCTAAGACGACAAGAAGAAAACTGTCAACAAAACGAGAAAAACAGTCGTAAGTATTTTATTCGTTGATCAATTTTCACGAGAACAGCCCCACGCTCAAGCCCAAAAAGAATAATTTGCATGTCACTATATGATTTGGTACAAAAACCAACAGTTTTTTCCCGAAAGTGGCTCAACGGTTAGAAATGGACAAAATCTGAGAAGCAAAGACGACAAGAAAATATTTATTTTATCATTCATAGCTCTTCTGAGCATAATAATGCAAAATGCGTACAGCCGACATGTATAACAATGTATTAGAAACAACCTGTTAACATAATTCAGCATTATATGGTCAATTTCAAGAAATATTTTGTGAAATAAATAATTCGTCTGAAAATGCTAAGACGACAAGAATGGAAAGACGACAAGAAGATTTATAACTCAACATTTAAAACTGGTATTTACTCCTTAATTCAATGTCTGGTTAGTATAGTAAGTGAAGTGATTCCCGTTCATGGTCATTTAGGTCTAGAAGAATTCATCACGTGTTACATTACCTGCTTAATTTGCTGCTTTCATTACGATACCGCAATATCGCTGGCTAAGAATGAGAGGGTCGTAAGTGGCACTTACGACCTTATATGACTAATGCATATTTCAAATCTACATCATGAGGCGCTTCCTATGAGCCTTTTGCCATGGAAATCGGAACTTGTCATCTTGACCAAACTAATTTTAAAAAAGCTTGTTTTACCATACGTAAAGAGTGATTGTCAGACATTTTTCTTGTTTTCTCAAAATTTTGATTTTGTATAGCTAGTTTGCGATAGCAAAAAATCGTGTTTTTAAACATTTCTCTGTAATTACGAAACCTACATGTATTGTTTACAACGACACATCTAAATAACCTGAATCATACGGGCCTTATAAGTTTAGTGTTCATAACAGTAATGTCAATACCGACGATCACGGTGTGTAACGGTTAAATAATTTATAATTAATCATCAATGGAATACCAGATTACCTCCCTGCGTTAAGCTGTCCATGTATAGATCTACAACAAGCACTCGGGCGTAACTGTACTTTTAACATTGGAGTTAACCAGGTTATAGGGGTGTATTTACCCATAAAGCATGCATTAAGAAAGGTCTTATGAAGTAGTGCGCATAGCGCAGTCAGCTAAGCTACTATGAGTACGATTACATGTACATCAAAACTGAATGAATGAGTTCGGATCGCATTCTGCTATATATTTGTTTTAATTTTGCTCAGCAAATATGTTTCGTGCTTGTCTAATTATACAGAGATGCATAATTATAAAAGTTTCAGTGTGTCAAAAGCACATAAGATATATGTCATAGTTTGTACACAGATTTAGCGTCCACGCGAAAAATCTCATCGAGAAAGTACATAGGTTTTGTATGAAGGAGAAGGAAATAGGACTGTTGCCCGACTGACAAGAGCTAGCATATAAGCACATAAGGTTGTCTCAGCGTCGTAACTTGTAACTCAATTGATACTCACACTGGTTTTGACACATTGTATAATTGAATTCATATAGCATTACATTTAAGCATAAGTTTATTAAATATAAAAAAAATGTTCGTTAGTGGATCCGAACTCACACTGGAAAGAAAAAAATAAGCAATTGAAAGCGATGTACACCACACAAACCACTGACAAGATAAACCATTAGCTTATTCTGACGTTTCTACAGAACATTCTTAAAATGTTGATTGCAGCGAAGCCAATGACTCGAGTTATTTGTAATTGAATCCAATTACAAAAAATGTATATATCACCAGAACATGAAGATGAAAATGAGCAATAAATACAATATCCAGAGACGTCGCGTCACAAGTTGGAGCTATTTTGCGTAACGTCAAAAAAGCCGTTATTTTAGCTAAATATGACGGATATAAGGCGTGCAATTGACGGAATAACTAAATCATGGGCGTACAACAACCATAAACACATAAATTGTGTAACTATATGTAAAGGGGGTATATTCAGCAACCTTAGGAACTATAGAACTTAGATTTAGGCAAAATAACTTGTAATTAACCATATTGCTGTAATGTGTACATTTATCCATTTGCTCTTTCTACAGTTTAGACCTGCTTGGTGGAACCCCAATGAACACAAAATGCTAAATAAAAATCCCTTTATGAATAAAGTACTGTATACATTTCCTAGTATATAAAAAAACAATTTCAAACAAATCTATAAAATTTCAATTTCAATTTTGCATTGAATTATCGAAGCTACAACATAAACACTAATATATTTTGACGTTACTTAGAACGTAATTTTGTTGATGGGACATTTTGTGGCGACATTGAAAAATACTAATAACTTCACCGTATATTGAACGATTTTGATAAAAAATATACTATTCAACAGCGTGGAAAAAACGTATTTTATCATTGCAGTGACGAATTATTTTTTACAGAAATTTTCACGTTCGATCAAATCGAATTTCATGTTCAATTCAGTTTTTAGTTTTAAGCACAGGGTGGGACATTTTAGGTAGACAAAGAAAATTTGAAATTATTTTTGATCTCTTGAATCAAAATCTAAAATGAATACCGTATTTAATAATATATGAAAAACGTATTTTTTATAGGAAATTTCAAAGAGAAATTATTAAAAATAATTATTGCAGAACAATTTTATCAGTGTAATAACAACTTATTTTCCCGTAATTTTGAAATCTCTACACAACTGTTCCCTCAACACAGAATAAAAATATTTGACTTTATGATGATGTCACTTTCTTTTACGTAAATGGCATCAACTTTTTACGTTTAAGAATCATTTTTGCGAAAAAAATATAGAAATTTTGCGTATGGTTTTTGCTCTCCACACATTTTTCTCAAGCCCCACGAGATTGGATGTTACATCTCTACAGTGATATTTCACCGTATTCTGGTTATTTCGAACCCTGAAAATGTGGGATTTTGTAATAAAACTCAAAACATATACATTCAGGTCGATTGTGCTGATTTTCTTCGTTCGATTGATATAAAACATATGACATTTATTGAAACAAACATAATTACATTTGCACCATTTGGCAAATAAATTACGCGAAATTGAAAATAGCTCCAACTTGTGACGCGACGTCAGACTAAATCAATGTAAAGGAAACAAATCATTTTTTATTAGTTATAAAACGTGAATTTATAAAAAATGAAGAATTAAAATATACACTATAGAAATTTAATTATTGAAAAAGAGTATAGCAGCGGACTCGAACCCACTGCCCATATAATATAAAAAGTATGTTTCTGACAAGAGAACAGTTTATCCACTAAGCCACGTTGCCAACTAGAAGTAAAGTAAGTTTTTTTCAACCGTATCCATATTTTTTCCATAAAATAACGGTAAATATCGTTTCAACCTTGGCATGTGGACTCGTCCAGGGGTCATATTTCGAAGGTCGTTGTAGATCTATACATGTTATTTCAATATATAATGAAGAATAAATGTCTTTTAGTAGGTGACTAAAACGGGGGGAGGTTAACATTTATTTTGGTCGCTTCGCTAGCAAAGTAACTTCATTATATGAAAATATCAACATATGTCAATGTGCAAAAAAGTACACTTGTTACATGAATTGTTTTCTTAACGTTCCCACTTCTTTCTATATATCTATATTATACTATCTGTGAGTTCATGGTTCTGTGACAGTTTGGTTGAGTAATTACGTGGTAACTGGAAGTTAACCAGTTCAAGTATAGGGGGTCCGGGAGCATGCTCCCCCGGGCAATTTTCTAAACAATGGATCAATCTGGTACATTTTTGGCCTTCTTAGATGCATTTTGTACCTTATTTTATTGAAGAAGGTTCTGTTTTATTACTAAATACAGGAAAGCTCTTAGATTAAACCAAATTAAGTGCTTGCACAAAATTTGAATCGCCTGATTTTGAGATTGAAGCTTATTGTTAAAACGTTTGTTTCAAAGGCTTTACCGGTATCTATACATTGTAATTGACAAACTCTCAAAGGCATGTAGGAGGGTTTGGGGACGTTAAGAGAACAATTTATGTCACGAGCGTATTTTTGCAAACAATTGGTGTTTAGGTATTTTGGTATAATGAAGTTACGTTGCGAGCGAAGCGAGCCAAAAAATTGTATACGTTTTCACCAAGAGCTGAAGGCAAATTGCCTATTACGAGATATATTAGGCCGTAAATTATACTTTTCGTCTGAATTATTGGGGGAGCCAAAAGATATATTGCCCCCCCCCCTGTCCAGACATTGGGGAGGCCGCCCCCCCCCCCTGGATCCTGCAACCATGTGGTCTTCGGACTGTGAGTAGGTAGGAAGTTAATGTAGTTCTGTGCAATTTTTTACCAAAATAGGATGAATTGATTTTCAGAAATGTTACAAAAACACGATTTTTTCTATCGCAAACTAGCTACATGTATACCAAAATAACGAATTATGCAAATCGAAAGTTGGATTTAAAGGTTTTTAAATACTTGTATTTAAAGCGACAGAAAGAAAGCAAGAAATGGACAGTATTTTCAAAGATAAATGAGGCGCGTTGAAAATATACTGTCGTCCAGGAGATATTCTTCGTTTATCTATGTTTGGCTAGATATACCCGAGTTAACGGTATTCGCTGCTATTTTTTCGAATGAGATAGTTACCTCATTAACTTATCATTCTTTACGTCAGTGGATCGTTTAACTGCAGCAGAAAAGTAAATGAACTTTATACAGTGGTTGCTATTTTAGACTGTGTACATGCTATAACAAATAGCAAAATCACGCAGACATTTCAAGTTTTCTTATGTAAAGATTAAGATATAGGTTGCCGATGCAAAAATAGTTAAGAATTATAAATGTTCAGGTAGGCATGGTTTAACTTCAGTGCGTGTTCTAATTATTCCAATACATGTATTGACAGTACTGTAAACTGAAGTAAGCCATCCATGCTAAAGATTTAAGGGTTAATATAAGTTTTAAATTTTGCGTTATAAATCTTCTTGTCGTCTTTCCATTCTTGTCGTCTTAGCATTTTCAGACGAATTATGTATTTCACAAAATATTTCATAAAATGGACCATATAATGCTTAATTATGTTAAAAGGTTGTTTCTAATACATTGTTATATATGTCGGCTGTACGCATTTTGCATTATTATGCTCAAAAGAGCTATGAATGATAAAATAAATATTTTCTTGTCGTCTCTGCTTTTCGGATTTTGTCTATTTCTAACCGTTGAGCCACTTTCGGGAAGAAACTGTTGGTTTTGTACCAAATCATATAGTGACATGCAAATTATTCTTTTTGGGCTTGAGCGTGGGGCTGTTCTCGTGAAAATTGATCAACGAATAAAATACTTACGACTGTTTTTCTCGTTTTGTTGACAGTTTTCTTCTTGTCGTCTTAGCAAAAAATTACGTCACACACCACGTGGTATGTCCACCCTGTTGTGATGATATTGTACATGTATTAACCTAGATAAATTTCTATTTATAGTATCTCAAGTGACGCTTCATACTACTAATAATTACAATTATCATTATCTTCACGACCTTGGAGTGGATGTTACAACAGCAAAATCAACCACGTTCCAGGTCAAGGTATGCGTTTGTATCCATGACAACTAGTGGCAACAACAATAAACATGAACATACTGGGGTCTAGTATAAAATTTTAATATATTAGTAAACTTTCACAACGTATATACATTTTGTAATAGTATGTGTCGAATACTTATCATCGTGATTTGTCGTTAAGCTACAAAGAGCAGACATCATTAATTTGCGTAATCAAATCGTTTCACGATCGGGTTATATGAATAAGCATGGGAAAACAAGCAAAAGAAAACACTCAAACATTATAATTTGGAAAAACCGAACATTAAGGGTAGTATTTAACAAAACGAAACTGTTGAGAACGAAATGCTTTGACACATAAGGAAAACAAAACCACAAACTACTCATTTGTAAAAACACACATCAGAATGACTTAAATAAAATGTCAAAATTAAACGGTACAGGAAAATAAAGTCTAAACCGATACAAGTTCTAATTTCCTCTTTCAAAAAATCCTTAAAAGTTTAAGAATAACTGTAAAAAGATATTACCGCACAGTCCTATAAATGATTGTTGGCGGTTATCAACAAAAAGAAAAAAAGTTACCGGAAAGGCCGCTATGAGATGTTATTAAAGAAATAAAATTGTATCAAATTGTAACCATGGCAAAATTGACATTATATTTCAGGCATGTAATGATGCACATATTGCACTGTCTGCGACTAAGGGACTGGATACTGCTGATACATATGAGATTGTGATTGGAGGCTGGAGCGATTCGGAGTCTGTTATACGCGATTGTAAACAATGTCAACACAAAGACGAAGTCCGCCACACGTATGTATACAATGTACTGAGCGTCAAATAATAAACACGCACAATATTTGCTGCTCTTCTAATTGTTTGTCTGTTAATTGGAATCGACAATTAATAATTTTGTATGTTGATGCAATTACATATACATGTTCATTGATACAATTGTATTTACTTAATTTTACTACATGGACATTAACGAATTCAACAAAATTGATCATATCGTATTGATGAACCGTGTAGCTTATATGCAAAAAAAGCTATGAGAAAATCCGACGGGGAAAGTAGCACTCAACCAAACCAGCCGAGCACAGAAATCAGAAACACCACGACACAATTACCCTGAGCAATGCACACACAAATCAATCCCAAAACGGCGACCAAATGAGGCACAACAACCCCGGGGCGTGATCTAGTTTAAAACACTAAGGACAGTGACCTAACGTTATGAAGACATGTGTTCATTGATGTTATAACAATTGCGAAAGCATCTAAATGCTCAAAAGAATAGTTAAAATAGTCCTGGTCCTTTTTCAAATTTTCGAGCTTTTGCCCTTCATCAGGAATTTATTTTTATTTACATTAACTTAATTCATATACATGCTGTTTATTTATTATGTTTTTATGATGTGACGTCCCTATTAAGAGACGAGTAATATCAAGGATTTAAATACATATACCTCCCTGGTAATATTCATATCTGAAATGAATACATTTGATGTTTTCAGATCACATCCCCTTGACTGTAACCAATTCCATCCGTTTTGGATTAGTTGGTCCAACAACTATATCCGCGTTGGTATGGGAAATATTGTTGGTGAACAACAGTTTATGTCATGGAATGACACCGATCCCCATCAGGTCAATTATGTCGCCATTTCAACTGGATTTGGAGCTTCGGGAGACTGGGAATTTGACATAAGTAAATATTATCTTCTCATACTTTAAAACTTATACATTGCGGCAGTAATAAAATGACAAACAAAACACATATCCCTAGATGAAGGTCACATAAAACGACTGTCCGTTTCCAATGAACCCACAACAAAAGTGGTCTATTTAATGAAGTATTCATACCCTCTTTCACTGGTGAGTTCATATCAGAGGGTTTGTTCATAAGTTACTTAAAGCTACTTAGGTAACGTTTGAAATGATACTCAGCAGATTACTCGTGTCCTTGTGGATAGAAGTACCCATCTTTATATATGCTATCGGTTATCGGGAATCAGGAATTGAATATCTAATAATTACATTTTATTTTAAAACCCACACATTGTCGCTTAATTAGACTCTAGATATTATTTTATTTGGTTGTTCCTGGTTTAAAAGTGGCTTTGGACGAATCGATAGCACTAACGTTGAGCTATAACCTATGGAAGGGCACAAACTTTATTATTGAGCCAATGAGTGCGTCTAATGCTACGTTTTTGCCGATAGGGTTCACACAATGTCAAAGAACTTCGAGTTTAAAAGAGCCATTTAGCAATCGCCCCAAGCGGTTTATTATTCATTTGTTCAGAAATACATAACGCTTACAGTGCATTGCATATTTTGTCTATTACAGGTACATACATGCCCGGAAAATTCTGGGTTGCTTCAACAGATCTGGTTACTGAAGGGGAGTGGATCTGGCTCCCGTCCGAGGCTACGACAGATGAATATACCAACTGGGTACCAGGACAACCGGATAACACCAATGGTTACGAACATTGCATGGTCGTTGATTCAAACTCACAGATGAAATGGAGAGACGATAATTGTGAAGAAGCTAGAAATTTTATCTGTGAAAAATCAATCGGTGATAACCCGGGAATAATTGGTTAAATAAACATTGATAGAAATATTGTGATTTGTTTCATGATTTGTTCTTGGAACCAGAACGGGGAATAAAACAAAGAAAATAAGTGTATTGTTTGTCAAGTATCAATCATAAAGCATTCCCCTGTCTCTAAGTACCTTTGTCCCAACCGTCCGTCGTACATAAAGTCTTGAGTTGGTAAAAATCGACATGCAGTGCCGTCTTAATTCGCCAAAACTTCCAGAATATTGCGTTTAGCAAGTGTATTGGAAAGATCTGTATCTTCTTTCAATCTATTGGATTGTCTCTCAATGGCATTCTCGTTCAACCAGCGTGTTTTTCATCTAGAGACTTGACTATACACTGATTCATTAGAATGCTCAATGGCTGAACAGCAGAGTTCATATTTGCACTCAGCATAGTTGAGCGTAATCAGGGAAGCAGATACCACCGTGGCGAAATGTAACATGTTCTACGTTCAGGTTTCTGTATTGTCAAATTAGTTTCCTCGTAAAATAAAGTAGTAAATGCTAATATTATGTCAAATCAAAGTGTTTATGAAAATCAATTTACTGTTAATTACATTGTTGGTTCTATGCGTTTGTTTCTATATTGCTGCATTTGTTAAAAAAGGGAGTCATTAAGTTTCTAGGGCTCCTTTCTGCTGTTAGGCCGCTCAAGCACCCTTTGACATTTAAACTTCCCCTGGTCATTGGACTACCTACACTCGTGTCTTCCTGTGAAGACTATTTCTCTCCTGTTGTGTGGCAGCCAACATCGATCTGCAGCACCCAGGAATAGACACTGTCCTCTCGGGTACTATTTTACACCATGGTGGAGTGGAGCAAGGGGGTTTTGCTCAGATAAATTAATCAGTGGTCCAGAGAGGGGAGGGGTGGGGTTAAAGAACTCGGGACCTCTCGATCCCGAAACGCGCGCCCTACCTTTAGGCCACCGCTCCCCACATGTGTGCCACACATCAATACTGAATAGAACAATCATACAAAATGAATATAAAAAATACATTAAACGAATACAATAAGATACCAGGCTTTTGAAAATGTCGACGTTGTGTTGAGAAGTTACCAATACTGTTTTTTTACCGAGATGAAAAAACATCAGATACAATTAAAAACTTTTATCGCAGGCATACGCTCACATCAATGCAATTTCATTTGGCCACAGATGAAAGCAATCCTAATGTATTTCTGAATCGTGTTCTTCCGTTATGTATAATTCTTTCGTTATCCATATATAAAACTATATTTTAGATCGTTTTGGCGAAAGGTAAATAAGACGTCAGATGTTTTCAGATGATCTGTCATCCCTTTTATTACTGGGAATAACACAGTACTGTTATACATAATGGGAACTCAAATTAGCGACATGTTGCTTTGGATTGCCTGTCTTATCCCGTTCGCTTTTTGGAAATTGAGAATATCTTTCCATTCTCGATTAAGACCAAACGATCAAGCCTGGTGATTGTAAACATTGGAGAACGTACTCCATGCTCCAACTCATATTCCGTTCCCTAATTATACCGTTTCTTAGTAACAAAAACTTCTTTACCGTCTTTATTACTGACTGAAAACATACGAATTTGCTATGAGCTGGTGTTGGTTTTGATGTAAAACTCTAAAAAAGCTGTTGGAGTTTGAGTATAAGAATGAGAACATGTTTATAATCACCGGGCCATGTCTTATAATGTACTTATAAGGTGCTTATATATAAAAACAGACAATTTCTTGTGTAACTCACTTGTGTCGAAAAATGTCACGTTCTTAAGGTTGAAAAGCACCTATTTACTATACCACAGACAAATGAGGACAAACCATTATCATTTTAGTCTTCAAACGAGTACACAAACATGTTTTGAAAATGAGCCGTAAAAGTCAAGAAATAGGTTATATCTCTGTGAGCCAAATGGCATTATATGAGGAAGTACGTAAGTCAAGATTTTTCGTGGGGTATAATGGGCTGAGAAGGAAACATAAATAATACAAATAACACTCTGAACCGAAGCAATTCCAAGTGATTTATCGGCGTTTAATTGACAAAGTTAAAAAAGGCCCAATTTATCATAAACAAATCATGTAACGTGAAACAGAATTTAATGGGCCATAGTTTTTTCTCATTATTTAATTTTTTATACCAATGATTCATTGTATTATTGTCCATATAAAACTGGCCTCATAAATAGTAAAGCTTGGTATAACGGCGCCCCATTGATTGTCTTATATAAATATACGCATGTGTTATCAGGAGTTATATTAAATTGGAACAATGTGAATCATGACACTAATTAAGCCTTGAACAGGACAGAAGTTCACATGACTTATCTTTGGCCAACAAAAACAAGATAACAATGTTCTAATTAATACGGTCAATATAGCATCATATTTTTAATACTTGACCCAAATATGTATCAAGTCTGACCCCTCTTGCTGATATTAAAAGTACTAGCGGAACCCTTGTTCTATTTCTCAAACAATGAACAAAAATTATGTCCAATATCCGTTGTAACGTCGCACATTTCATAGTAAAGGTACTTCATGATTGCAAACCCTACTATTGATAATGAGACAGTATGTCTATACAGATCCTATGTATATAGTAGACAACTAATCAGCCCTTTCCCTTTCAAATCAAAAATGAAAAACATGTACTCGCACAACGTAAAACGACATAACAATTATGGTAATGTATTAATAAAATCAGTACATGTATTGACAACGGTCTTTTATATTGGTTCTTCCAGGAAACTGGAAATGCCATCTTGCAGTCGTATATGATGATTAAACACCGTCATCAATTTCAAACTTACATTTTATGAGGTCACATCAATAAAGGCCAACGCAGAAGGAAACAAGATACTTAGCCACAGCATAAAGTTTATAATAATGTTCATTTATAGTAACATTTGTCATTTAAGTTGTTTAAAATATTCAGAGAATGCGCGTTTCTTACTCGCGCGTACATAAAGAGACAATATCATATACATACACTGTACGATACGACATTGCAATTAGATGTAAATACTGTACCAAGTGTCGTGAACCTACACTGGTCATGCGATGTCAAAAACGTACGTGTGGCTATAGTACAAAAATGTATATGATATTTTCGCTACATCGTATACACATAAACATGTACATGTATTCACGCTCGATACGCATGTCAGTCGATGCTTAAACATGTAAATTGTCTCTTAAATAATACACTCGTCGTTCATATACTACTGAAAAGAACATCTCGCTATGTTAATTTTAAAATAGTTATCAAACCAGAAAGAATTTAACAGTCACGTGACGTTATCGTTATCAGAACGCCTAGTATTTAAGACCCTGCATATCAGACAGGTCATTTATTCCTCCTGTGTCTGTAGAAGTCTGGATAATGAATGTTCTTGTATCGTCAGTGTGTTTGGCTATGGTAGTGAGCGTGGCCTCTGCTCATCTTTGTCTGGTGAGCCCCGTTCAACGTGGTACTATATCAGGACTCGATAAAGCAGGTGAGACATTACTAGACTATAATTATGAGAAACATTTTTGTAACCAGTTAAATAACTGTTATATTGTTCTTTAGAGGATTTCTTTTTTAAACGCCCGTTGTTCAAATTAAACTAATACTAGCATTTAAGTACAAGTAATTACAATGCCATACAATGCTATGCTAATATATTGTACCTTTGATCACGTGCAGGTTCCAATGATTGTATATTATTGAGCAGTCCATGTGGAGGCCGAATGCAGGAGGATGCAGTAGCAACATTCAGGTAAACACACATATCATTCTCACTGCCTCCATCTTTAAACAAACAATGTATTTACTGCATTTACTGGAGAAAATGTAAAAATGCCAATTTTTTACCTAGATGAATATCAGGTGCAGTCAAATCATCTTTCACGATTATTGAAGCGCCGAACTGGTTCAATGTCGGACAAACTTTATAATGTCGGACAATAAATAAATATATACATAATTCACACACCTACGAAATTATATCACAAAATACCAAATTTTGACATGTTCGCCGCCCCTTCACTAGGCTCGATAGAATGTGTGGTCATAATGCCTTTATATCATTTTTCACAATTAATTACTGAAACGCCGAACTGGTTGACTGATTGTCGGACAAACTTTATAATTTCGACCAAAGGCTAAACATATCCAATGTTTATCAATTGCTATAACCCGCTATTCTGAATAAATACATAGTTACTGGTTTGATTAGTTAAGAAAATATATCACAAAATGTTTGACCATCCCCTAATCGTCGCCCCTTCACAATAGAAAAGTGTTTTATATTATATAGTGTAAGGGCGAAAATTTAGTGATGTCAAAAATCTGTATGTTGTGATAAAATTTCTTGGGCCTGTGTTTGATATTGTATTTTGACATTTTATGTTTGTAATGAACTAAATAGAGGATCCGTCATGAGAATACAGGATTATGTTTATCATATACCCTTAGTGAACGCTGAACATATTTGAAAATAATGGTGTATGTTGCATATATATCGACATAAATAATAATTGGAGCGTGGCGCACGGACAACGTTGGTCAAGACGACCATGGTATGGATTGACTGACGGCGTTTCATGCTAATTTGCATATTTATGTAACAGTCTAGGAGTGCCGAACGATATATCAGACACGACTTCATGGCACTCCCAGGTCGTGGGCTATGTGATATGGTATTTTAAATAACAAGTAACTATAACTGGTGTTTTATAGATCTGGAATGACAGAGACAGTTATCTTCCAGAAGAACCTTGACCATTGGGCAAGTGCTACCCCAGTAAGTCAACCTTTGTCTTCAGTTTTATCCCATTTTACCACCGTGCAGTACCAACGATAGCAGTAGTTTAATCGGTGGTCAGCAGACATGGCTTGTATTCATGTCACTATTTATCAAGCTTTATCCAGTCACTTCCGGCAAAATCGACCTGATAACATTGGATAAAATCGGTCGGATAAACTTTGGCATGTCCGCAAATGTCTTGGTCATTTCACAGACATTAATTCGGATAACCCGGTCGAAGACGAATTTGAAAATGAATTAAGACTGGCCCCTTCTCACAATGACTGATTTTCCAGGAACAAGCCAAAATGAACTAGTATTACTTTTACAGTCAAAATTTTCAAATAAAGAAAAAAATCTCGCTGATGAAAAAGTACAGTAAATACTTTTTTGTGACAAATTTGAGTTAACAAAATGATGAGCTTAACAAATTGTAATTGGGTTTTAGATGTTTTATTTTGAAGTTTTCATATCACTCGAAGTCTCAAATAATGCACTTTAAATCCACATTAATTTTGTAAAAAATAAATGTTTAGAAATTTTTTAAGGTGGAACCTCATGTTTTTAAGGTGGAACCACATGTTTTACAAATTTCAGGATCCATATACAAATTTGGAATCATCGTAAATTTTGACTTGATCGAAATTTAGCATCGCGTAAGATTTCACCGGACGAGGTACCATGACGTTAATGCTATGACGTCATGAAATTGCAAAGGAAAATGTGCGTGTGTGAGCTGTACACATTGTATATCAAATACATTATTGTGTTGTTCTTTTGTTACCCCAGGGACGTTTTGAGATCAAACTTTGGCAAGGATCCAAATCCATGCTGTTGAAGACGGTAGCAGATATGGGAGAAAAATCACTGAACCTTTACACCGAGTCCGTCATGATACCCGCCAGGTAAGTTATAGCATCTGACTGATGACTATATACAACTCTTCTCGAAGACAAAGACCTTATAAGGCTCGTGCATATTTGAAGTTTCATGCCTTACAAGCACTTCTTAGGAGCCTATTTTTATGAAAATCGAAACTCGCCATTGTGACCAAATTGGATGTTGTTAAATATCGTTTTTGCACAAGTAATTTTTCAGACAGCCTTTTCATGTTTTCTCAAAATAGCGTTTTCATTCTAAGCCAGCAAACTGCATACACATCCACTGGTATACAATACATTGCCAGTACGAGTTTTGAATGACTTATTCAAGCATTAATTAATTTCCCTAATGGTTCATTTTCACCGAAAATCCAGAGTGTGTCATTCATAGGACAGACTATACCGGCTTGTGTGGTTGGGGTAGCATAATTCCATTGTTCCTGTACCGGGGTCTATCCTCTAGAGCATTCAATAAACATGCAATTGGTTTTCAAGTGCCCGTTGTATGTTAATTCAAACAAATTAGTGTCATCAATACTAAGTAGTGATTCAATATTGTTCATAGTGTCATAAGTACTTGATATGTTTATATAAATTGTCGAAAACACTTTCCTAGTCCCCGGTAAAGTGCTGGTGCAGTACAAAAAGAAATGAAGAAATCGTACAGGGAAGGCAACCCTTTACCAACTGAGTACAGAAAACAGTAACATCACAATACAACTACACGGAGCAATGTCCAAACATAACCCAAAGACTAGGTAATGAATTGTTGGGTATATTGATATAAAAGTACCTGGTACCTGTGATTGGAATTCTAATAGCATTAAATAGTTTATATTTCTATTGTAGCATGAATGGACACGCCATCCTTCAGGCAAGTTTACCTTAAAAAAGTTTATAAAATAATATGGTTAAAATAGTAATTAGGTCTACATAGACCTACATTGTTTTGTACTTGATTTATACAAGCATGAATTTGTTTAGTAAATTTGAGAAGTAACTCCAAACTCCATCGCAAGCTTGCAATTGCAACCTTTTTGTGCAAATGCACAATCGTGTGGACGAATGCCTGGTCAGGACTTATTCAATATGTATCAGTGTGCTACTGTGATGCAATCAGTTAATGAGCTGTATCAGTGATTTGATACCAATATCAATGAATTATTCAACCAAATAAAGCGTCTCGGCCGTTTGCCCGGAAGTATCTCCCTTGCAAGTAATTATGTTCAAATACAAATCGTTCAAGCTCGGCCATTTCCGTTTGTCTCCGGTAAATACACATATTTTACATCTCCCTTTCAAATACAAATCGTGCAAGCTCGGCCATTTCCGTTTGTCTCCGGTAAATACACATATTTTACATTGCATAAAAACCGAGGTGATCAGAATGGTTCAAATACGTATATCAATATAATTATTATTACTAACGAAAAGACATTACGCCAGTTGTCAATCAATACACTTAAAATAAATTGTGACGGTAATTTTTATTATAATCAAGCCAAGATTATGCTCCAATGCTAGACGCTGTCAATCCCAAAGTACTGTCAAATAATTTAATTTCAATGGGAAAAAAGTTTAGGTGAAAGATACCATTTCATGCGGATGCAATTTCAAGGTTACATTATCCTCTAAGTCATACTATAGATAGTGTTAATATTCGCGGGGCATTAATTGCATGGTTGAAGCTCTCCGCAAAATCCACGAACTTACAGCCCTCGAATATTTATGATTTTACAGTATTTGCCGATTTGTTTTCAAAATCCGTTTACCATGGTACATCGTCTATTTCAGGTGACATACGTGACCAATAACGCACAGGCTCCACCAGTATTCTACCAGTGTGCTGATGTTATGATTCATTAAATATTTGCCATGAAATTTGTTGTTTTACATAATAAAATATATGCATAATTATACGGGTTTACATGTTCCTATCTGGATTTATGAGTGCGTTCTGAGGTGGTATTCCATAAATTGATCTTACTTGACTGAAGGATAAAGCCAACCAATCAGATCACACCATATTACATGTGTTCTGGTATCAGATGATATAATTCCAAACATAATTGAACAAGAGCATCACCCACAAGAACTGGACGCTCAACTTTCTCGTACGTATTTACACGTAGTTACCTTACTCATCTGTGAGTGAACAATCTAAGAGTAACAAGGACAGATAACTCGATAAATATAGGGCATGGGGTTATCAGGCTTGTTTGTTCCGTGTAGTTGTGTAATGTTGTGATGCTACTGTGTTCTGTGCTCGGCTGGTTAAGTTGAGTGCTGCTTTCCCTTTACGATTTCCTCGATATATGTTTGGCAATATGAACCACCTTATGATAGTGAATAACTATATATTGAATGAGTTTCAAGTGGATATACCTTTGTTAATCTTATAGAAAGTGAATCTGAATATAACGTTAACCAAAACAGACTTACAAGCACATATAGACGCAGACGATCCCGTCACGACAAAAGTTCGACTTTTTTCTTTGAAATGTCTTGCTAATGCCTCGACACTTTTATGCATCGGCGATGGACTCCCAATTTGATAAATGGACATCGGAAGGCATCAGGAAAAGGGTCCTCGTGGTCTATGGAAGCATCGGGGTAGTCGTTAGACAATTTGTATCATAAGGCGCTTCTTATGAGCCTTTTTTCATAAAAATCGGAACTTATCATGATGACCAAACTGAAGTTGAATAAGCTGATTTTCCATATTTTTTATGTAAAGAGTAGTTTTAGACAGTTTTTTTCCTCGTTTTCTCGAAATATCGATTTTTACTTACGATCTTCTCATTATATGCCAGCGATATTTTTGCTACTAAATTCAGATTTGTCCCACATGGTGTCTCCTTATTAGCGTGTATGTCCGCAAAGTTATTTCATTTTAGAACATCATAAATAGTTTATGGTTTCACGGCACTTTACTAAGAAATGCCCATTTTCAATTCAACACCTTGTGTTCTGTTGTTCGTCATTCCAAATACAAGTTCGACCATGCTTGGGTCCGTACTTCCCAGATCTTGAACAATACGTTAATTAGTGTAGTCTCTTTATTAGCGACCTTTAATTATATTGAAAAAGACGCCACAGATATCAGCAATAAGAACAAATCGCTGGCTTAGAATGAAAAGGTTGAAAGTTAAAATCAATATTTTGAGCAAACAAAAAACAACTGTCTGAAATTCACTCTTTACTAATGGAAGAACAAGCTTTTACAAATTCATTTTGGTCAACACGACAAGTTCGGGTTTTCATGGAAATATGATGATAAGAGAGAGCCTTATTATGCTGATTTCAAATAATTATGTATCAGTCTTATAATGTTGTAAGTAACAGTTATTCGACCTTCTCATTCTAAGTCAGAGAAATTAAACATGTATAGTCATCAAACGCTAAGTCCTGCCACGTGACTTCACCGTTATCCGCTGGTCTGGTACATGTATATATAAGGTAATGCATATCATTAGATGGTCTATTTATTCCTCCTGTGTCTGTAGAAGAAGTCTGGATAATGAATGTTCTTGTATCGTCAGTGTGTTTGGCTGTTGTAGTGAGCGTGGCCTCTGCTCATCTTTGTCTGCTTGGCCCCATACAACGTGGATATATATCAGGACTCGATAAAGCAGGTGAAACGTTAACATTTACTGAGTGGACGGTTTTAATTGGCCAGCCTCAGTTGTTAATTAAAATATTATGAAAAACAAAAACATTTTAATTGATTTAGGAAAATTCTACATTTTGAACTAGTGTGTGTGAACGTCATTGGATTGTTAAGCATTTATTTGGACACTAAATACTATGTAATATTTTATTAGTATCATAAACTCACATGGCGTATATATATGACCCTGACCTGGCCCTGATCTCCCGAAACATCTCAACCAGAAGTCCCATCTCAAATTGAGATTTGGTCAAAATGAAAGTCTAATCTCATCTCAAATTGAGATTTTGTTCTCATCAAAGTCTGAATTTCGAATCAATATGAAGTTAGAACTACTGGAGTTAACAAAGAATATTATTTGCTGTTCTATTCTAATTGTGAGTCCACCCTCCCTTGTTGGAAATTATCCAGCGATACATGGCAATATTTGAGATGAGTTTCAGCTCAAAATTGAGCTGCTTCGGGAGGTCGTGGCCAGTTTTCACATTCTTTAATAGCACTGATACATAGACGTATTTTTAAACGTGTGTAAATTATTCAGTTAGAACGCATATCGTATAATCTGAAACTGAACACCACTTGAGTAAAGGATAAACCTAACAAAAGTTGTTAATTTGTTATCAAACCAAGGTTCCAAAGATTGTTTGTTATTGAGTAGTCCATGTGGAGGCCGGAAGCAGGACGATGAAGCAACAGAATTCAGGCAAGTCTAAATACCGTTCTTGTCATATGAATCTTGATTATTGCTATTTTATTTACCTGTGATAACGGAAACTGCCGATCTTTCACGAATATTTCAATATATACGTTTTGTCTCACCAATGGCATGTAGGCAGCAGGTCAGCATCAGTCACAAGGGTAACTTGTGAGTTCTTTCCAAATAAATGATAACAAATCGGAAAGGGAGAGAATCAACAGTACATGTCAGGCATAAAACTGAACATTTTAACATAACCGGACAATACAACGTCGAAACTAAACTATTAAACTATTTAGATACCAAATTGCTTACAAAATGAAGTTAAAATGGAGCCGGGTATTGCTACAGCCTTCTTGTGTTTCTTGAACTGATTTAGTATGGTTCCAATACTAAACAGTAACAAACTAACAGTAAGTTTTAGGTACCGGAAACCAGACTAGAACTGATTATGTGACTGAGTAAGTTTCTGAGCACATTTACATAATATTTTATACGGCACCGAACAGATACCGTCGAAAATGCGGCATTTTATGTCGATTCAACAAACTAATAAAAAATTGTTATATTTTTATAGAGCTGGAATGGCGGAAAAGGTCGTATTCCAGAAGAACCTTGACCATTACGTAAAGGCTACCCCCGTAAGTTGTAATTTGAGTTTGTCCTCAGGATTTCCTTTATAACCTCGCCAGTATGCATGTAGTTTCTGCAATCATTTTAGCACATCCACGAATTTGGAAGTCCTGGCCGTAGCCAGTTCTAATAAATGTATCATACATTAATGAATTTAAAATCGCAGCACAGGACATAGTCTACAAACTGTATTATTGTATATACTATGTTGTTTATTTACATATTAGTTTCATATAATTACTGGGACTTAGTTACTGGTTTCTTTTCTTCAAATTGACAAAATCACCATTAGATATCGGATACTTTTGACTTTTGTCACACAATGCATGACCATGGTTGGAGCTTAATTGTTTTGGTATGCTATTGTTTACTGTAAGTCCGTACGGGGATTTATTTCGGAAAAAATGAATATGTACCTACTTTTATCACAGAATAAAGAACAGCCAATACTTTAGTGACGGTCAGGACTCCTGATTGTAGAAACTAAATCACGAGTCGGAAATGTATTAACATAAGTCATATATAAGACTTGTTTACAAATCCAATTTCTACCCAAAAGTACCATAAAACTACATGTTACTAATAATTGTATTATGTACCTCTTATCCGGGAAAATCTGTCTATGTAACACATAAAAATGCATAATTATGGAAATAAATATTGTTTAAACTAAATCACGAGTGCGTAGCACGATTGATTTAATGTACGTACGCAGCCGAACAAGTGACCGAGCTTTATGATAGATAAAGAACATGGACATATTTATTTCTTATTTCGACCCTAACGTAGCCAATTTAATATTTCGCATTTAACAACACGTCTAAGTATTGTTACCTCGGCAATATTTTTTTCATTGGCACGCTACAAAATTACTTCACGAAATGGGGCTGCTGATAATAGGGTAAATTATATAAAGCATGTGTACCTGCACATTGTATATTAATACGGAAATCTTGTTGTGTTATTCTATTATTACTCAAGGGACATTTTGATATAAAACTTTGGCAAGGATCCAAATCTACACTATTGAAGACGGTACCAGACAATGGAGAACCATCACTAAATCTGTACATAGAGTCTGTCATGGTACCTGCTAGGTAAGATATACCACACATGACTTATCAGTTATAAATTCATACCACACTTCTCGAAGACATTGACTTTTCAAAATGAACAGTTGTTTCATAAGACCATGTGTCTTCCATTCTACTCCTTTTTCCTTATGCTTTTGTACTGTAAATTGTATGTATACGTCTAGTATATTTGGGAAAATAAATATGTTAAAACTCAAAATGAACATAATGCTAACTACAAAATCATAATGCATGAGTTTTGTAAGAGTACTTCATGACTTAATAAACATGTTATTCAAGCACCACTCGTTTTCATGGTTTAAAATACTGTCATTAAAGAGCAGTGAGCACTGATTATTGTTTGTGTATGTATGTATCAGTTACCTAGTGTATGTTTTTATTTCAGTATGCGTGGACCTGCCATCCTTCAGGTACGTGCTAACTTTAACACTTATACATTATCATCAGAAATGCATATCTGAGAAGTATGCTTAAAATCTATTTCTGGTGCACGAAAACGAGCGTTTGGTCAGTTTTAGGGACAAGCCATGATTCTGTTTGCGAGACCATCAATCATGTGTCTGTGTGATACATGACCAGAGTATGAGGACAGGTAATTAACTGTATCATTAATTAATGTTGTTTTTGCTTTGCTATTTTCTCTTATTTTTTCGTTTGTAGGGAAATTGACGAGACACACACACTGAGGTGTTTTTAATAATCTACGTCATTGTTTATTTTGATCATCTAGATACATAATTAGGCTGTCGGTGTGAACAAACACAAAAAAAATGCAATAAAACCTACATACGACACAATTCACCCAATGACTAACTACTCAAAGTGCTATTATCATCACGGATCTGTGTTATATAATTAGTTTGTTGTAAATGAAATCCGACTTTTAAAATAAAGATTGTATTGTATAATACGTAATGGTGCATTTCCAAATCTTCTATTTCAGGTAACATACGTTACCAATAACCCACAAGCACCACCAGTATTCTACCAGTGTGCTGATGTTATGATACAATGAATAGCTTATATGTTGTGAAAATACTTGTTATATAGTCTACTTAATAAAATATCTGCTTAATTTTACTTGTTTCAGCCTATTATCAGGATAAAATTATACAGAGTGATATTGGCCAAGTTCAACCACGGAGCTATAAGAAATGTACGTCCGTGGTTCAACATTTGGTAAAACCACAGGACCCTGGCTCCTGTGGTAATAAAACATTGATCGTACATATCGCTGTCTTAGAATGAGAAGGTCGTAAGTGCAACTTGTGACATTATACGACTAATGTATATTTGAAATTTACATCACAGTGCGCTTCTTCATGATGATCGAGCCTATTTTAGAACATCGGAATTTGTCATGTTGACCAAACTGAAGTTGAAAAAGCTTGTTTTACCATAAGTAAAGACTAATTGTCAGACAGTGTTTCTTGTTTTCTCAAAATATTGATTTTATAGATACGACCTTCTCATTCTAAGCCAGCGATATTTCTATAACCATCTTCAGACGTAGTATAAAGGGGAGTAACTGCTGTGAGTTTGTAGCACATATCTTACATAGTGTTCTCCCTTTTGTCCAATTACGCATAAATTAGTTGTAAAATATTGAAATAACGAATACGAAAAAGCCACACACCCGTAACACATTTCCATTCCCCTAGTTATTTATGATAGACCTGCAATGCCTAATTGAAACATTTATTATAACATTTAAAAACAGTGCAAAAGTGATATAAAATTATGTATGAAAATAAATCTGAATTAGTCTTCTGTAGACGACAACGACACGACATTTATTTATTCGTTAGAATATTGATATTGAGTTAGTGCCCTTTGCGTCAAGGAAACATGTAAACTAATGAAATTTCCGGTGTTTTGTTGATTAGTTATTTTTTATGATTGTATAAAAAAACGACATTAACGTGTGATCCAGACAAGAACTTATTAACAAGTGCTTCAAAAACAATAATGTTCTTCCATTATGAATATCTTACAAGCTTTTTTACACAACTTTGAGTTCGCACCTGTCAAATACCAAAACAAAGATGGCGGCCAGTGCCAAGATGTCGTATAATCATTATCAGAATGGAAAGTACGGAACGTTACCACAAAACCCAGCAAAAGACATGGAAGTTACACAAGATATGCATCTTAAGATGTCAAAGAAGATCGCTCAGCTCACCAAGGTAAGCGGTATTCTGCTGTAGAGTGACAGACTAAGTTGTTTACAAAGTCCCAGGGCATGTGATAAATGTGTAGTTACTGTGAAGTTTGAGGGTGACACAGTGGTCAAGTGGATAACACACTTGACTCCTGATCTAGAAGTACTTTCTCCGACCTCTGCAGCTCTGCCAGGGCTCTTGCTCATTTCATAAACTCTTTTTAAGTAGCCGCTACACCTGCAAGTTTATGCACCTAAATTGATGACAACATCAAGAACTCACATGAAATATTTGCCGATAAAAAGTCGCATAAAATAAAGTTTGATCTACAGTGCTCCAGATAAGTTTTAGGTGCAATGAGTCGTTCACTCCCTGTTTTCAAAACTAATGAGTGAAACTCTCCGTTGACAAAATATCAAGGACTTCGGATTTAAACACATAGATTGATAGTCACATTCAGTCACATTCAATAAGTAAGCAATGAAAATTCCCTTTTTCCAAATGCTGTGCTGTCCCATTGGCATATGTTCAGTTGCTATAAACCCTTAAGTTATCAATATATTGAAAAAGTGAAAATAAAATGCATCTATTTTTTTCATGACACGATGTGAAAATGAACCGTGAAGCATTTATATTGAATGATTTGCATTCAAAATTATTTTCAAAGTTTGTTTTGTGAATTGAATTACATGGTATAATAGATCTAGCTGTAACATCGACTTTAACTAACCGTGAAACTCGCATTTTTCGTGTGTTGTCAATTGCTTCTGTCATGCATGTATTTTCAACTATTTTCAATTTTTGTGTTGGAAAGTTTCAATTCAAGCTTTTATTATAGTTTCACAGCTGAATTTGGGGTGTTTTTAGCTTTGAGTTGTGTCGTCAGTTAGTTGATGTATTTTACAACTTGTGGTTCAGCTTTTAATTGGGCTGAATAATGTTCATATGAATTGTTCGTTTGTTCTACTTGTGTTGTATGTACCTTTGGTTGTTATAATGTAGTCTCTTGTAGAATTTATTATAATAGGTTTCTATTATAATGACTGAAAAGATCCAAGATAAATTTGTTGTGAAAATAGGTTTTATTTAAAAATTGGTTACAGAATGAATTTGTCTAAAGCCAGGGCTGTGCCTTTTATACCATTCTGGTTGCTGTGCAATGTTGCCATGCATCTCTAGGGTGGTATCCATAGATTCATTAAAAACACAACAAACTATCTTGGACAGTAAGACTTTTAAAGTATATGAAATCTACTTGAATCTTAAATAATATTTTTATGATGCAAGATAACTTAATTTTTATCTCAGAGCACAATGAAACATTTTGTTAATCTTCTCTATCATTGTAAGTATAAAATGTCTAAGACTTATAAATTGGTTATATCAAACAACATTAAAGTTGTCAATAGAAATAAATGATTGGCACACAAAAACTAGCTTTATGGGGATTAAGGTATGATAGTAAAGTAATTAAGTAACTAATCAACTCTCATAACAACTTCATTATTGATGGGTTTATGTAGAAATATAATTCAAACAATTCAACAGTCAAAATATGATAATTTTGCCCTGTAACAACTTCCTCCGCTTCGAAAAATCAATGCTCCTGCATTGAATATGATTAATATATATTTTGATTAAATTGATAAAGAAAATAATAAACAAACAAAAAAACATGAAACAAACATGAGTTAAAATTGATGAATGAAGATATTCACATATTGAAACAAATATGAAAACACAATATTAAATCAAATAATATATACACAATGTTGTGATATTCAAAATAATTGTCTTTCACTGAAATATGACATTCATAATAATATTCACACAAATCACAATATAAATATATACACGTTGAAAATTGTTCATTTGTTGGTAGGCCCCATGTAGATAAGTGGGGAGATTCGACTTAGTAAATCATGAATTTACAAGCTTGGCTTCATTAAAAGTTATTACTAATTTCTCATGAATTTGGATGATAAAAAAAATTAAGTTTAGGGGCTGCAGCTGATTGGTTCACCTTTTTTTATGCATACGGTGCTGAATATATATGATGTAAAAGTGTATCAATAGAACTTGTTTCAAATGAGTTTAGTGCACAATTGTGCTATATTCATAAACATATTTTAATTTTTTTACTTGCAAATAGCTATCAATCATGCGTTGACCACATACAGTCACTATTCGAGAAACATTCCAACAAAAGATAAATCAAGAGTCACCACAAAGTCAAGTTGATATACAAATATTCACTCGGAATATTGTTTAATTATATTTAAATGTTTCAAGTTGATTGGAGAACTAATTTGATTGTCTTCCCCAACACAACTGTCCCATAGTACAACAGTTACAGTATAATGTCAACATTCTATAGATAATCAGCGTCATTAGTAGCAAAAGTAGTAATACAACTACAAGTAGAAGAATTATGACTGTCTTAAAAACTTGTCCCCATTACAGAACACATCAATAACAAATTACTTAGGATTTAGCACTTGTAAAGATTAACAATTAACAGTATAACAATTTGATGGAACTGAATGAAAAGCATTTTCCAGACTTGCCCTAAGCAACTACACGCATACCCGACTTAATATAGATATCTAATAGACCTTGTTGATGACAAAATACTCCAAATGACTACATCAATTTTATATAAATAATATTATACTCCTGTAGACATTAAAGTGAACTGGTACTAGTTATCCCACTATGGATTACAAATTGTATACAATTACTACATACTATATTTAGTTTTCTACTTGAAAACATACTAGATTTAACAACTCACCATTGATAGTGCTCAAGATATTATCATACTGATGTTAGTTACCTGTGCTTTAGTTTGCACTTCATAAACTAATCCAAAATAGATTGATTTGGTTTTTGACTCATTTGAAACAGTTCAGAATTAACTTGAATTTTATCTATTTTTTTATTTTACTAAATCTTTGTGTGATATATATAAAAAAAATTAAGTTACAAAAATCGTCTTTAATTTCATTTGTCAAATATGTGAACCAGTCAAAAGCTGTTCCTAAACATAAAAACATTCCGAAAATTTAAGCCAAAGTTGCTTCATCAGCTGAAGCAATCTTTCCAAGGTATTTGTATCTGTAAAGCCACCTTCTGGCTTCATCTTTACTAGTGTCGAATCTCCTTACTAAATCTATTATAAAACAGGGCCTACCTTGCTCAGTTGGTCTTGCTGCTGCTGATGTAGATTCCATGTCCGTGTTGATTGGTTGTTCTGGTTGTTTGGGCTGTTTGGGTCTTCCTTTTGAAGCTTGTTCGTCGTGGCCTGTCGCTGGTCCTTTTGAACGAAGTTGGTACGATGGTGTCTTTATCATCTAACGAGGATCGGTTCTACCTCCACCAGTTTTCTATTCTATGACTATGTAAATGAGTGCACCCTAATTCCGAAGCATTTGTCGCGAACATATCTTCATTATTTGCTATGAAAGTCTTAAGCGCGTGTTTCTGCTGAACGGTTAATACTTTGCTATCGATACTGATACCAAGTTTTTCTAACACACTATCTAACTGTACTTCAGACACAGAATTGATACCAGTACTATTATTGTCAACATTACTAACCTCAGCGTCACTACTACTATCTGATATGACATTGTCAGTTTTAAGTTCCCTGATTGAACTTTCATCTACAGGAAATAACTTTCCTACAACCATATTTCCCTTCAATTTTATGTCAACCGGCATAGGATTTAAAAGTCTACATACTCCTCTACCATTATTCGACTTGACTATTGCTTTTCCTAAAGCTACACTATAGTTACCAAGTGACTGAACTGGTTCCATTATAGACACACTACCATTCTCTACCTTAGATAATTTTACTGGAACTAGAGTTTCGGACATTGCATTCAAGGTTACAGAACCTTTCAGTCTTACTAAACCTGTTCTAAGTGATTGAATACAGTTAACCTCAGGACTAGTTTCAAATGTTAAAGTACCAAAATTCAATACACACTTGTTAGCTTTTAGAAAGTCTTGTCCCAGAATGAGAGAGTGATGAATGTTGTCAAATACATGAAACTTTTGACAAAAAACAGAGTCACCTATCTTAATGTCTAGATCTATAGTACCTTTTACACTAATCATTTTGCCACTAATGCCCCTAACCTGGGCTACAGAATTACTTCCAATTGAAGTTATTCCAATTTTCCTTAAGAGGGATTTATTAATACAACACAAGTCTGACCCAGAATCTACTAGTGCTCTAAATGTTTGTTTATTAATATCAATTTTAATGAAATTTTTCTCCATCATGGTTGCTGAAGCAATAGAAGGTATGCTTACCTTTGGAACTTTATAACTACTTTTTAATGGTTTAACAGAATGCTTCTTGGTATTTTCAACTGTTTGAGTTTTTGAATTTTGCCTACTTTGCCTAATGTTACCAAAAGAAGTGGGTTTATTATTGACTTGTTTAAAAACTTTCGGCCTATCCAGATGGTTCCCTCTACCCCTGGCAGGCAAGGACCCCTATTGTCGTTTGTTAATTGGACAAACCGGTCTAATGTGGCCAATTTGTTTACAACCAGTACATTTTGCTTCCTTTGCCCAACAATTTATGAAGTCATGACTGTCCTTAGATTTGCCACATCTGTAACATGACCCACGATTGTAGTTTAATTGATTTGTATTTTGGTATTGTCTAGGTTTAAAAGAGGTATTCCTACTTTCAAAATTTTGTTTAGGAGCCGAATTATGATTATACCTAGTCTGCGTCATACTATTTATAGACATTTGATTAGCAGCCAAAGTATCAACTGTTTGTTTCAACTCAACCATATTTATACCACCGATTGCATTTTTAACTATCTCCGTAAAAGAGGCTTCCGAAAGGTTTACTTGAGGTGGACTTAAAGCGTATGCACTTTCAGATTGTTCCGCAATTTGGAGTAAATTATCTAAATCAGCTTTGAGTTGTGTCGTCAGTTAGTTGATGTATTTTACAACTTGTGGTTCAGCTTTTAATTGGGCTGAATAATGTTCATATGAATTGTTCGTTTGTTCTACTTGTGTTGTATGTACCTTTGGTTGTTATAATGTAGTCTCTTGTAGAATTTATTATAATAGGTTTCTATTATAATGACTGAAAAGATCCAAGATAAATTTGTTGTGAAAATAGGTTTTATTTAAAAATTGGTTACAGAATGAATTTGTCTAAAGCCAGGGCTGTGCCTTTTATACCATTCTGGTTGCTGTGCAATGTTGCCATGCATCTCTAGGGTGGTATCCATAGATTCATTAAAAACACAACAAACTATCTTGGACAGTAAGACTTTTAAAGTATATGAAATCTACTTGAATCTTAAATAATATTTTTATGATGCAAGATAACTTAATTTTTATCTCAGAGCACAATGAAACATTTTGTTAATCTTCTCTATCATTGTAAGTATAAAATGTCTAAGACTTATAAATTGGTTATATCAAACAACATTAAAGTTGTCAATAGAAATAAATGATTGGCACACAAAAACTAGCTTTATGGGGATTAAGGTATGATAGTAAAGTAATTAAGTAACTAATCAACTCTCATAACAACTTCATTATTGATGGGTTTATGTAGAAATATAATTCAAACAATTCAACAGTCAAAATATGATAATTTTGCCCTGTAACAATAGCATCTCCCATGATAAATAATATGCAAGGTCGTACATACTCTCATGTGTTACCACATCTGGTTTAAAATACACGCATATGAGAGCTAGAATCCTGCATATTTACCGATAAAAACTTTTGTTTTCAAAGTGACATTTGTCAGTGGATTTTTCTACCTGTACACCGGTTTGGTAGTGTCTAAAACCAAGACAACTGACCGGATTACGGAAGAGTTACTTCCCTTCGACGCATCGGAATGGATCAGAAATGCGTGATCGTCTTTTTCAATGCGTTTTACGACGCACAGAAATAATTTTTAATGCGTGATTCGTTAATTTCAATGCGTAATCACGCTTTCACGCACCTTATCTGGAGCTCTGATCTATTGTCAGTAGGTCAGCAGCTTTTCTGATATTAAATATATTCGCATCTATTGAAAAAAATAAGAAAAACAAAGTTCTCCAGTTTTCGAATCGGTTCTCCAGTTTTCGAATCGGTTCTCCGGTTTTTGAATCGGTTCTCTGGTTTTCGAATCGGTTCTCGGGTTTTCGAATCGGAAGCAGTAAATATGTAAAAAAATCAAAAATCGGTGCTCAGTCAAAACTCACCACGAATGACACAAACACTGTTTTTAAAATATTTGTTTGTATTATTCTGTTGGCTGAATGTCTTCTCAAGGATTTAAAATGAATTTTAGCAGAGTAATCAACGTTTTACTGAAATGCACAAACTTGCAGGTGTGCAAAAACTTATATAAATAGGAATAGAGGCTATTTCCCACCTCATTAGAGATGAACTGGTTGGAAACCCAGAGGTATTCTCGCGTGTATCAGTGCTCTTCACTAGGCATGTTAAAGATGTAGGAATGGGAAACAAGCTTGAGTATCACATCCCAGGTTCATACAGAGTATTTACAGGGGACTAAAACCCTCAACTCCAAGTATACTTGTCTGTAGCTTTTTCTTTCTACCATCTGCAGTGTTGTTAGGAATTTGGTAATGTACTGCAAAACTATCTGCAATAGTATAATTAACACAATGCATTTATGATGTTCATGCATTTATTATAATCAAATTTACATACTGGTATGTTATTTTTTAAGGTGATATATGCGTTAAACACCAAGAATGATGAGCATGATGCAGTTATACAACAACTCAAAGAACAGCATGAAGATGAGATGCAACAGGTTCTTAAAGAGACGAAAGAAAAAATTGCCCAGTACAAGGAAAAAATAGACGCAGAGTCATCACAGAATAACAGAGTTGAACAGATTGAGTCGAGTTTACAGCAACATGAGGCTCTAAAACAAAGGCATTTAAACCAGTTTGCGTCATTTAAAAGGGAGGCGGAGGAAAGAGAAATGAGATTGAAATCAGAACATGCACAGAAAATGCTTGAGCTGTCTCACGATGTGTTACATGCAAAGAAAGACTTTGAAGAAAAATTAAGACAATTTGACTTATGGAAAGAAGGTGTACTTGCAGAAAATGATAATAAGATAAGTGAATTACAACAAAAACATAATGCTGAACTCGATGACGTTCGCGGTCATTTTAAAGGCCAAAATGATGATTGGCTAAATGAAGTGCAAAAAGTGGAAGATAAGTATAAACAAGAAATAGAAAATTTACATGCTAAGTTTAAAGAAATGGAGGAGAATAGTAGTAGAACGAAAGATGAATATGAGGCAAAACTAGAAAAGGCGAGATTGTTTTATGAAAAAGAACTTGAAGCAGTAATGAAAATGAACAATGTCTCCTCAGAGGAGGCGAATAGAATGCTTATGGAAGAAAAAGAAAAACTATCAAAACAATTCGCTGCTCAGGAAGCAGAGCTTAAAAAGCAAATAAACAGTGTTTTAAGTCAACTCACAGACAAGGAAGATGAAGTAGAAAAGTTGAAGGAAGAATTAGCAAGAATGAATAAAAATTTACTGGAAAAGGATGGTAGTTCACACGATTTGCTGAAACAGGTAAGTCAATGAAATTTTTGTTCTAAATTTTCAAAGACTTTAATTGTACATAATTTTATACCTAAAATGATGTATAAAACATTATTTTTCCTTTTCAAATTACAGGCAGTCAAAGATCTAAATTACAGGTCTTTGAGGCAGTGAATTATAAGTTTTACAACAAGATTTTTCTCTTATTTGTCAAATCTTCATATTACTAAGTAATTTTAAAGTAAAACTACATGGTCAGGTGAATTTGCTGTTGTTTATGTCTGAAAATAAATGTTGAAAAATGGCATTTGTTCTCTAACTTACTTATAAATACTTAACCTTCATGGATTCCATCATGTTAGATTTGTGATGATATTTATCAAATGTTGCTTCATCACAACTTGATGTTACAGTTACAAGATGCCCAAGATCTAGCTAATGCACATCTTGCTAAACTGAGAAACACAGAAGCAGATTTATCGGTGATGAAAGATAGGTGTACAAGACAAGAGGAAGATCTGGTGAACAAATCTAGTAAGTAACGTTTGTCATCTGACCATACATGCCAGATATCCTGCATCAGGCACGAGTTTCCTGCATTTGAGACTCAACTTGTGCTGGATCTGAGGCAAATTGATCAAATCTCACGCATTTCCTGATATTTTTTGTTTAGTATATTTTGAAAATGGTGACAAATACTGGTTCCAAATTGCTGTATGGAGGTCCGAGCTTACATGGTATTGCCTTATAAGTGAAATTAGTGAAACAGCATATAAACTTCATTTATTTAAGTTTAAAAGTTCAGCAAGGAAAATCTCATGCATTTTAATGAAATCGCCTGCATTTCCAAATTCCAACACTAATCTCACGCATATGGGTCTGCAAAACTTGGCATGTATGCATTTGGCTGATGTGTTAACTAAAGTGCAGTTATCAATTGTAATTATCTCCCTTCATGGTAATATACTTAATGTAAGAAACCTTGAAGTTTTTCATTCATTATGAGAGGCAGTGTATCAGCTTTCTTGGCAAAGCCTTGTGTCAAAATCTTTTGTAGACATGTTTAGTGAAACTTGTATATTTAATGCTTTATTATGTTTTGTTGTACTGGTAGTCCGGCAGATAAACAGCATATTTTGGGTTAACCGTGCAATGTCTTCTATACAAAATGTTTTTGCATTTTCTTGTTCTCTGGAACATGCCATAACAGAATCCGAGTGATGCCACCTTGTCATCATTGAGCATTTATCAGAATGAGGCCCCAAAGGGGGTATATGAATTTTCATGAATTAGTCAGCATAAATACATAATTATTTTACCAAATGTACAGAAAAACACACTTACTGCTGTTTATACTATGCCAAATAATGTGTTAATTCAATTTATAAACATTTGTTTTGGTAAATTGAGAAAATGAGGCCCCACTCGTGGTTTACACCTAAAACGAGGCCCGTTATTAGACAAACAAATGGCCTACATTAGTAAATGGTACATGTTAAGCAAATGTCTCATCATATCTCTTATTCGAATTGAACTCAGTGACATTAGTAAGTACAACTATTGCCATATATATAATTGATTTACTTGAGTCCCTGTCGTCATTTAGCAAATGAGGCCACATAGGTGTAAATTGGGGTTTTTGTATCAAAATAATCAACTTAAACACATATCATATGTAAAGTAAAACATCTGAAATGTAGTTCATGTTGTGTTCAGTATTGCATTGCATAAAATACCGTAACCATAGTAAATTGTTGAATTGAGGCCCCTCTTGTGGTCGACAACTAATATGTCCCGGCAGTAGGCCTACAGAAATATTAATTAGATAAGCATACGAATACATGTAAAACACATATTACATTTGCGAATAACACAAAATTAAGGAACATAGCTACAATTGTACAAACAGCTTTGGTGTGTAATAATTTAGTTGAATGATTTAAGGCCCTGATAAGGGAAAATGAAAATATGAAAATCTATATTATCGTTCAAAAATCAATTAGTCATGAACCACTATAGTATACGAGAGAACCGTTAGAAATAACTTGAAGTTATGAAAGTGTGAATGAAATATACAGGTATTAAATCTTGAAATACCAGTAATAAATTGTGGAAATGAGCCCCCCCTGCTTGTGTGAAAAACACAAGGGTGTACTGGTTAAATGGCGATTAGTTCATTAATTACTCACGTGTGGAATAAGCCATTAATATAAATTCAGGAGCGTAGCTAATTATTAATGACCTCAATTACAGTGATACATATGGTATTCAATAAATTTGAGTCTTTTGAAAGTGTGAATTCAACTGTGAATAAGGTATAAATAATTTAACATAAGATATAACACCACATTTGAAATAGAAAAACGGGGACATGGATTTCTACTAGTGATTACTACACATGTCGTATTCGATCAAAGGGTTACAGAAATCAGATAAAGAAGGCAATCCTCAACGGAAACAGCAGAACACAATATGTACAAAGAACAATTACAAATTGTTTGTTGGAAGTGGCCACAGCCAAAATGACGAATACATTATAGTTAGTGCTGGTGTCGGTTGACCAATTAACAAAACATTTTTTTAATATATGAAACATTGGACCTAATATTACACTCAGGTTATGTATAATTATGCTATTACAAATTTACTAACAGCGTTTTGTATTAATAATAGCGATCACATTAAATAACTTATTGTTTGAGAAGAAATAATTATATCAGGCATGTGTTATCTAACTGCACATGAAGTATCACTAACATCAATGTCAGTGTTTTTTATCTTCTTACCAGTATTTCCATCACCGCCACATGCAGCCTTTCCATTCTGAAAGGGTTATTCATATAATCACTGACTACAGGCATTTGTTCCACTTTGTGGGTATTGACCCCTACCAAACAAATCATTATTGGCTCTTTGTAAGTATTGATGGCCACTGTCTGATGTGATTCCGATCGTTTTCGGTTTCTCACAGCCTTTCAGAGCCTTATAAGGAAGACACTACCAAGTGCCCTGTATAACAATATTACTATACAGCATCAATCAAAGTCATACCAAGCCTGATGGCATATAAACCACACCAAAATGAATATATTTAAACCCCCATAAGTTACTCACGACCGTATGTACTGCCGCTCTAGGCTCTAAGAGGCACACACTACCACCAACCATTCCATGTTATATAAACGATTTAAGTACTGATCACTTGTGAGAACCTTGCTATTGTTTTCCTGGCATTGTTACACAACACCATCATGAACTGTTTACCACCACCAAGTATATATTGCAATTGCATGCCGTTTGAATATTCAAGAATTGCAAAAAGTGATATGTGGCGGCGAGTACATGTTTCATAATTATTGGGATGTGTAGATTTATTTGGTTTCTAGTAAAGTAAGTACGCCATAATCATAGTTTACATGGCATAACTCACTAATGGAGGAACTGAATGACCTAGTACCCTGTTTAGCATTGAATTACAGTAAATGGTGGTACACTTTTGGGCATTGGATAGTTTTGCACTTTAATGATGAGTTTCCTATGCCTTTGAATTGCTCCACTTTGTAATCGCATGTACCCATAAGGGACCGGAATGATCACAGTCGCTCCTGATATGTAACCAATAGAGCTTGACTATACCATACCGGGTATTACATTTTCTATTGAGTTGAAATAGCTAAACCTAATGGCGGCGAATACTTCATAGGGATGCTCTACGTTTTGGTGAGAACGGTTTGACATGTCTGTTCTTGATAGCGATGAATATCCCTATGTACAGAATGACCGTCCTCTATTGTTATAAGGATAATACCGGGTGAGGCATAGAGTCACTGACGCTGGTGCATCTTTCAATATTTTGAACCATACAAAGGGTATTGTTTTCCTTTTTTGGGGTCAAATTCCACACCCTAGAGCCAAACATTTGATCTGAATCCTCACATGGGAGCTGTTCGTTGTATCAAATGGTTTGGGTGCATGTCTGTCATAGTTAGTGGTTTAAATAAAAAATCAGACTGACGTCTATTTCCGCGAACCCAGAAAACATTCTGCATCATTTCCCATTCGGAAACCCTCTTAAACATTTTGATAGGTACATTACGAGTATCTCACAGTGCCTTAAGTTCTAAATGGTAATATCAAGGGATAACATCTTATGTAAAAGCGTTTATCGACCCATTACGGGCCTCAATTCATCATTTCATTTCCAATCAATAGTTTAGTTGTGTATGCGAATATGACCAATTTACTGAACTTTGATTATTACCTCAGTCATATTTAATATAATAAAACGTTCAATGGAACATTGCATATTTATCATTTTCTCTTTTTCATTGTTTAACTCACCCTCATTGCCTCATTTATCTTTTTCAAAATGTAGTGCATGGCTATTGTAATATCACTTTTCTAACAATAGTAGTGATGGTTAAAGTTGCATTCCGTAAGGTTTAGTGAAATAACATGACATGATTACGAGTAGTTTGGACGAATTTATTTCATGAAGTGTATACATTTTAAACTTACCACAATTAGGGCCTTTACTCAAGTAATCAAATTGTTGATTCATGTTTGCACTTGCCAATGTCATTCAATTCAATATGAAATATATTCAAAATAAAAATGTGTTCAGCATACATCATTTACTAATTTAACTCATTTGTTTGTCTAATAACGGGTCACGTTTTAGGTGTATACCACGAATGGGGCCTCATTTGCACATTTTACTATTACGAATGTTTGTAAATTGAATAAACACATTTTTTTGGCAAAATATAAACAACATGAACTACATTTCATGTGTTTTGTGTTATAATTTATTTAACATAATAATTTTTATGCGTTTAAGCTATTTTGATAAAAAAAACATGATATACCCCTATGGGGCCACATTTACTAAATAAAGGCAGGGCCTCAAGTAAATCAATTATATATTTAGCTATATTTGTACTTACCAATGTCACTGAATTAATTAGAATAATAGAGTTAATGAAACATTTGTTTAACATACATCATTTACTAATGTAAGCCATTTGTTTGTCTAATAACGGGCCTCGATTTGTGTGTCAACCACGAGTGGGGCCTCATTTTCACAATTGACTATAACAAATATTTATAAATTGAATAAACACATACCTTCGCATAATATAAACAGCATTTAGTGTATTTTTGCACATTTGGTAAAATAATAATGTATTTATACGGATTACTTAATATACCCCCTTTGGGGCCTCATTCTGAGAATTGCTCAATGATGACAAGGTGGCATCACTCGGATTCTGTTATTGTATGGTCCAGAGAACAAGAATATGCAAAAACATTTTGTATAGAAGATATTGCACGGTCCCTTGCAAGTTCTGCCGGACTATGGCATTGTTTTTAATATCAATATGAGTCATATTCATGTCTAGGTTACAAATAACTACCAAACAGTATAGAATATGACAACATTGAAGTGGTCTTCATGAATGGTTTGTGTTGAGCCATTGCTCTTCTTTTTTTGTAGGTTAATTGAATTTCTATCTGAAACATGTGTTATATCATTCACCGACAAACTGTTCATATATACTTACATGTAATTTATGTATATAGTAGTGTATTATCATACTCCAAAGATTTCAGTTTTGTTAAATATATTATAAATGCCTCTGCATCTACTGGTGTGGGAGGCATAAAGTGATTTTCAATCTGTTTGTATATTCATTACATTGAAAATCGCAACAGACTTATGGCCCCTGATGGGCTTAACTAGCTATAGTTAATGGACAAAGCTTTCACCAGGGCATAAGCGCTTTTACTAAACACAATCTTATTCAATATTTTATAAATCTCCCAATTTATTGATTTCCAGCAACCATAGGTCAGTTGGAAGCCACAAAACATCAGAATGAATCAACCATACAAGATTTGGAATCAGAAGTGAACAAGCTTCGAGACAAACTATCATGGTTAGAAAATGAAAGAAATAATCTGGAAAGACAAAAATCAGACCTCAACCAAAGTCAGAAAGCACAGCTACTCTCCTTGGAGAAGGTAAGATTCTTGATGATACATTGTCTAAACCTAAACTAGTCTAAGCTATGAATATAGGAGTAAGGGAGTAAGTGGAACTTTAAATTGTAGTAAACTTAATTTTGTTTGATTGTAAGAAAGTTCATCAACATATATATAATTATCCATCCCGTTCGACACCTCATTTCTGATGTTGTCCAACATATATAAAATTATCCATACCTTTTGACACCTCATTCCTGATGTTGTCCATTTCCACAAGGATATGTGAGAAGAAAGGCTAGTATTCAATTTCCTTGCCTTAGCGTCAAGCTTTGAAACACTGGTTATAGTTTTTCAAGTCTTTTGTATGATATGACTGACCATAGATTGAGCCCCAGGCCTCATTAATCATAATATGATCAATTATCATCTTTGTACCCAGGGCACTCATTTGATGTTTTTTGGGGCCGAAATTCGGCCCCAGTCCCCTCTTGAAATAATACAGCTTTTTCCCCTATTTTTGATAAAAATTCCCCTCCAGAACAAATTTTTTTTTTTAAATATAGCTATTTTAAGCTTTAAAGGTTTAGTGCATGGTTTTAAGGCAGTTTATAAAAAATCCCCTAAATTCCCCTTTTTTTCAAAATGACGCGAAATTCCCCTACCTGAGTGCCCCGGGCCCCTTCCCCTATAGTGCAGCTAGGGCCCTGGTACTACATTATAAATTTGTTATTCAAGTCTGAAAATAACATAATTTTTTCTTCAGTCATTGGAAGATTTATCCATTGAGAAACAAACAATGAAAGAAAGATATGAACGTGAAATAGACTCACTACGTAACAACTCGTCCAAGTCTGAGAAAGACATAATGAGCAAACATACTGCTGACTTAGAACAACTAAGAGAACAGTTAATGTCTCAGTTAGCTGCACAGAAATTACAGGCTGAACAACTGCTTGAACAAACTAAACATGTAAGTAAAATGGATAGCTGGTTTCATTTGAATCGAATTGCATGTACAGTATAACCTCTAGGGGGGGGAGAGGGGGGGGGGGCTGCTGTAGAGCAACAAGCTCTCTATACCAACACCATCAACAGTTTTTGTAGGCAGATAATTACTCTTAAATTCTTAATTGAACTTAGGAGAGCAATAACCTCTGAGCAAGAGTCACTATTTATACAGCTTCCAAAGTGTACTGCTCTACAGAGGTTGTACTGTACTTGTATTAGAAATGAGTTGATGCCTCCTCTCCTGCACATTAATCAGTCATCAGTGTAATACCTAGTTCAATAATGCTGATTGCCGTATGATCATTAGAAGGCATACTAAGGACTAATCAGGCTATCGGACAGTCAGCAGGCTGTTGTGCTCAGAGTAATTCAACTCACTTCTGACATGCCCATTGCTATCCATTGGCTTGTGTCTGCAAGATGCCTAGACATAAGTACAAATCCCATACACATACATGCTCTGGCTTCTGGACGATTTGTGACCTAATTATAAAGCAGCAGTCAATTAAATGATTCTCAATGAACCATACTGATTGCAAATTTTATGTACAGTAAAACTTTGTTATGACAAGCATCAATATCATGAGCACCCGGCCTATTTCGAGCAAGTTTTAAACCAGAATCCATTTTTATCCTCAATACATGTTCTTTGGTTATTTCGAGCACCCGGTTTATTTCTGGCATTTTACCTGTCCTGATCACTCTTCGTGATAACAAAGTTTTACTGTACCAAGTTTTCCTCGGCTCAGCTTTATGGCTTATATTACATTGTGACCGTCTCATTATTTTCTACAGGAGTTAAACAAACAACGTGATACAGAGGTAACAGATATAACACAGAAACGTGATGCTGTACAGACAGAATTAGATAACCTAAGATCTGAACTCACCAGTCGACTCAAATCTGCTGAAGATGAGGTAACCTCTTTTCATTGTTTCAAGTAAAAACACATCTTTTGTTGTCATTTTATTTTACATTTTATGAAAACCTTGCTTGGGATTGAAAGTGGGGTCAGTGAGGTCAAGGTCACTGTTACTAAAATAGAAAAAAAACATACCAGGCAAATTATTCTTGACTGTCTGATGAAAATTTTGTTTTCATGGAATTCCCATGTCTTGATTTATTGTGTCCCCATAGTTATTTATAATTGATTTAGACAAAAGTGGGGTTTACTATGGATACAGAAATAGTAAAATTTTTCAAAATCTGGATCCTACCATAACTCAAACCGTTTCCAACTATTGTTATAGCAATTGCTTTGCTGTATTAGTACTTATCTTAAAAAAATGACAAAAAATATATACTCAAGATAAAAAAGGGTTATAGCAATGATTAATGTCTGGACTGGTTCCCCTACTTCAGGTTGCGAGAGTAAATGGACTGCTACAGAACAAGGAACAAGGACTAGGTTCTGCCACAGGCATGATAAACAGTTTGAGGGACGCAAACAGTCAGTTACAGCAACAACTAGATAAATCGAGAAATGACTGTAAAACTGAGAAAACCAGAGCTTCTACTTTACAGGTTAGTTATACACTAGAGTAACAGCACTTTTAACACTTTCTTTAGATTTTTCTTGATATCTACGTTCTGTTATAGGTAACTTCATCAAATATTCATTATTTTTAAGCACCTGCCTGTGATTGCAGTACTGTAGCTAATTTCAAAATAGATGTGTATAAAAAACTTGCAGTAGAAGCATAATTTACGTCACCCGGTTTTTAAAAAGTCATAAAATTAAGAATTTTTTATTTTTATTATCTTGACTGCTTCAAATATAGCATGTGTACACAAATAAAATATTCTTAAAAGTCAGCTGCGTTACAAATTCCTAGTTAACGGAATAGAAATTAGTGATTTCATTTCATCACTAATACTTGCTTGACATACTATTTGGATATACTTTCGGTTACTTTCTACAACTCGCCCTCATTTTAGACTTTGGGTTCATTAACACAAAACCAGTCTAAAATTGAATGTAACCAGTCTACCGGAACCGGTGTATATGTAAAATGATCCCATCCATCAGTTCTGCTTTCGGCGACGAAGTGCAAACAACACACGTGGTTACGTGAGCCCTCTATTCGTTATTTTCGATTGTTTTATATTGTTTTCGTTGCTATTATATTATGGCTGATGAACTCTATAGTTCGGATGATAATTCTCCGCGACGTAGCGAGAGTTTCAGTCGAGAAGACGGAGAAAATTCGGAAACTTCCTGTTCAGTGACATTGCCATTGAAGAAATCTCAAACAGGAAAAACCCGTAAACGTCGGTCTCGAGTCGATGTACTAGAGAAGAAAATGGAGGATTACAAAGGCTTACTGGAAACAATTTTGACTAACCAACAGACTCAGTATGACCCTGCTACCAGGCGTGAAACTGAAACTGTTTCTGCAGAAAAACGGCATGACCCTGTTCCTGACAGGCGTGAAGCTGCTTCTTATAAGTGTCATAGCCAGGCTAATTTCACCCCTGGGCAATTTGATGGTGAGGAAACTTGTACTATTTCCGACACTAACAGTGAAAATGGACGTAGAGACGATGTATTGTCTATTACATTGCGCCAAAATGAAACAAACATGTTCATGGACGAAAATGATGGAAGTGACGTGGAGACTAGTCACTTATCAATTTCTAATCAGTCAATTTTAGCTGATTTATTCGGTGAAGAAGCACGACCAAAATCAGTTAAGAAAACAGGTTTGATGCTCGAGTCAACACAGAAAGATATGTTAGCAAACACATGGCATACCGAGAGACCTGATAAATTGTCAGCTTTTCAGGAATCTACCCGAGATTCATTTCCTTTGAGCGAAGACTCTGATTTATTTCTGAACGTACCCAGTTTAGATCCGTTAATGGAGACATTACTCGTGAAGAAACATGGTTCAAAGAAGGCCAGCTTTTCTAAGGCAGGTGCCACACTAGTGACGCAACCTTTTAAAACGATTGAACGAACTAGTTATTTAGGCCAGTTGTCAGCTAAAGTAGGTTTAGCTTCTGTGCTTTACACTCAAAAAGCTTTAGGTGGTTTACTTGAAACTTTAAAAAGTAAAGAACCAAACTTGGACAAAGCGACACAGTCGGTCAAGGACATATTTACAATGTCGCAAAGAACTTTGGATCAACTTGCCAGATGTGGAGCGTTTCATCACTTGATAAGACGGAAAGCAGCTATTGCTGATACAGGCATGTTAGATTTTTTAGAGAACTCTGATCTAAATCTACCTTTATCCAGTGATGGGGTATTTGGTAAAGGCTTAGAAGACCTACTTCAAGAGCGCAAAGACAGAAATAAGAAAATTGAAGACTTATTACCTGACCTTACAAAGAAACCTGTTAAGAGAAGGGTTTTCTTTGATTCGTCTTCTTCTAGTCAACAAGGGAAAAGATTTCGATCGGAATCCCCTAGAAGTATGCAGCATGATTCACCCATGTTTCGTTCTGACAGAAAGCCACAGTCATTTCCACAACGATCATACAGTGACAAATGGTCAAAACCAAACTCAACTTACTCAAGTGACAAATCAAAAGATTTCAAGAAGCCAACTACTCCAACATCTGGACGTGGAAGGGGCAGAAGTACGAAATATTGACTCAGTGAGTATTCTTGTAAAATTTCCGGAGATACCTGTGGGAGGTCGCTTGTCACAATTTCTTCCAAATTGGGAAAAAATTACCCGCGACAAATGGGTCCTATCAGTAATAAAGAAAGGGTACAGACTAGAATTTATAAACAACCCTCCACCATTCAATGGTTTAAAAGAGACAAGAATAAATGCAAAAAACATCAATATTGTTCAAAAAGAAATAGATTCTTTACTTCAAAAAAGGGCTATAGTACCTGTACCTGCAAATCAAATGTACAACGGGTTCTACAGTACAATTTTTCTAGTCCAGAAAAAATCGGGGGGTGTAAGACCAGTGATAAATCTGAGACCTCTCAACAAGTATCTCCAGAAAACACATTTCAAGATGGATACCTTGACAACAGTTCTCAATCTTGTTCAAATAGGAGATCACGGTATATCCATAGATCTCCGCGATGCGTACTTGCACATCAAAATTCATGCAAAATTTCAAAAATATCTCCGGTTTTATGTTCAGGGCAAAGCTTATCAATTCACAACCCTGTGCTTTGGTCCAACATCAGCTCCCAGAGTGTTCAGCAAAATTATAGCAGCTGTCTCAGCTTACCTAAGACAGTGGTCGATCAGACTTGCGACTTATCTGGACGACTGGTTAGCTCTAAATCAAACTTATCGGGGACTGATTTTAGACCGACAGAGAATTTTGGAAACTTTATTAGATCTGGGATTCATAATCAATATCTCAAAATCAAATCTTATTCCAACACAAATATTGGAATACATCGGAGCAGTTTTTCATCTGCACCGAGGTCTTGTTTTTCCTACTCAAGAACGAGTAACTGCAATCAAGGTAGCAATCATGAGAATCAAAAACGAAACGTGCACAGCACTATCTTATCTTCATTTGCTGGGTCTGATTGCGTCATGCCTACAACTTATTCCAAATGCCAGGTTATTCATGAGGCCAATCCAATTACATTTACTCAGACATTGGCAAGCATCAACAGACAATTTGGAGAAAATAGTACCCTTTTCTCATACTGTGATATCTCAAATGAATTGGTGGTTAGTAAAAGCCAACATTCTAGCAGGCAAATCCTTTGTACCGAGAAAGACACAAATAACAGTCACCACAGATGCTTCCAAGAAGGGTTATGGAGCACACATGAATGGTCTGATATTTCAGGGCACGTGGAATCGAGCCCAGAGTTTGTTGCATATAAACTGTCTAGAGATGACAGCGGTAATCTTAGCTCTCAAACATTTCCTTCCACATCTGCGGGGAAAATCAGTGTTAGTCCGGTCAGACAATCAGTCAGTTATCCAGTATCTGAACAAACAAGGGGGTACAAGGTCAATTCAGTTGTTCAATCTCACTTGGGATCTTTGGAACATAGCAATAAAGAACAACATTTGGCTAACAGCAGCTCACATTGCGGGGAAGAGCAATTATTTAGCGGACAGCTTGAGTCGCAAAGTACTAATACAGACAGAATGGTCACTCAATACTCAGATAGTTCAGAACATATTTCACATTTGGGGAGAACCACTGATGGATTTATTTGCCAATCAGTGGAACAAAAAGACAACACTATTTTGCAGTTGGGCAAAACATCCCAAAGCATTTGCGAACGACGCTCTCTCAATACCCTGGGAGACTCTTTTCGCTTATGCATTTCCACCAATTCCATTGATTCCACAGGTCCTAAACCACATGAAGCAATATCAGTGCAAGATCATCCTCATAGCACCGCGATGGCCACGCAGGTTTTGGTACACCCAATTGCTGGACCTTCTAATAGACAGTCCGATAGCTTTTCCGATTCAGAAAGATCTGTTGTCTCAAAATCTTGTCTTACATCCAAATCCCAAAAGTCTAAATCTAACTGCATGGCTGTTATCGACAAACAGTTTCGAACAAAGGGATTTTCTTCGAAAACAAGAAAATTGTTATCAGAATCTTGGCGAACAGGTACAAAAAGGGACTATTCCGCAAAATTTAGAAGATTCAGTAGCTGGTGTAGTGAAAGGACAATTGATCCGTATACAGTATCTTTAACTGATATGGCCGATTTTCTGGCTGATTTATATCATACTGGTTTACAATACAAAACCATTACAGGTTATAGGTCGATGCTCTCCTCAGTGTTACCACCCATTGACAATAAACCTGTAGGTCAACACCCAACCATCATTAGACTGTTAAAAGGGGTTTTCAATTTACGTCCACCTCAGTCCAAAATGGTTCCTGATTGGGATTTACCTATTGTTTTGAATGCTCTAAAACAGAGCCCCTTTGAACCACTATCAGAAGCAAGGTTGAAATTTGTGACCTTAAAAACTGTTTTTCTCATTGCAGTAACAACATTCAGACGCTGTGGTGACCTTCAATCTTTAACACTTGGAGAAGAGAATGTCCGAGTTCAAAATAGAGGAGTTTCTTTTGTTAGAAAAGGACTTAGTAAACAAGACAGACTGAACCATATTAGTCCAAATATATTTGTTCCTGCCTTCAAAGAGTCTAAGTTAGATCCCAAACGTGCAATTGCATTTTATCTAAAGAGTACAGAAAGGTACAGGAAAACGGTTGATGGTGATGAATTGAAACTGTTCTTATCATACATCAAACCTCATAAACCTGTTTCTAAACAAACTATTTCCAGATGGTTAGTGAAGACTATAAAATGGGCTTATCGAAGTCATAACAAAGATTTAAAGGTTAAAGGTCATTCCACACGTGCTATTGCTCCATCCTGGGCATTGTATAAAGGTGTTTCCTTGAAAAATATCATGGAAGCAGCCGATTGGACAAGGGAGTCCACATTCACTAGATTTTATTTGAAAAACATAATTGTTAACTTTTTAGAGTAATATGTGCTCTGAATTCGGCGAGTTGCTGAATTAGATTTGAGGTTTATACTGAATTTGTATATAGAGAATGCTACTAGTAGTAGCATATGTGAACTTTACCACACTTCTGCAAGCAGAGAAGTTTAAGTCTGTAAGAACAGAAATTGTACAGTGTATTGTCAGCAGAATATGGACTAAGATAAGGTAAGGATTTATGTTCCCACCCTTTGTTTTTAGTTGCTTTGGAATCATCCAAATAGTATGTCAAGCAAGTATTAGTGATGAAATGAAATTGTAATTTTTGTATTCAAAAATAAATTTTATGAAATAATAATACTTGCTTGACATACGGTTAATTCCCACCCAGTTTATAAGGTGGCACTTCGTCGCCGAAAGGAACTGATGGATGGGATCATTTTACATATACACCGGTTCCGGTAGACTGGTTACATTCAATTTTAGACTGGTTTTGTGTTAATGAACCCAAAGTCTAAAATGAGGGCGAGTTGTAGAAAGTAACCGAAAGTATATCCAAATAGTATGTCAAGCAAGTATTATTATTTCATAAAATTTATTTTTGAATACAAAAATTACAATTTTAAACCAATTCAAAATCAACACCTTCAGAACAAAGTTCAGAATAAACTTCCCAACTGAGTGCTGTCAATATTGAAGACATTTGTCACAAGTTCTCTGATATTCGTGTACTTTGATTGAAACATTTCATGTATATAGTACAAAGGATTTGACCGACTACTCAAATTCTATTATTATAAAAATGATAAATTAAAAGCTGATATTGTATCTATATTTATGAACATGATTGTATTTTTCATAAGCAGGGAGTATATCACAAAGTCGATAAAGATACAAACACAAATCTAAAGGCCAATATTGCATGATTTGCTAGCAGAAATTTATTTGTTCGACGAAAAACCTTGAAATATATTTCTGGATGAGGTCAGAATCATTTCAAATTGTCCGCACTATTTATGTTTATGCAGGCCGAGCTTGATAAGTTACGTCTCAATCATGAAGCGGACATGAAACAAGCTAAACAAGAATTTCAACAGAAGATGGAGCAGACGACAGCAGAACTTGATATCAAATGGCAGGATTACCTCAGGTAATTATAATCCTGCTTGAAATTTTCTCTCTCCAAAATACACTTTCGACGTATTTTAAGTATATATCTTGGAGTGTGTGCACTATAAGCAATGTTTTCAAAAAAAATATTCTTGATATTGCCTTAATATTTGTTCTTCAATGAGGACTTGAATTTTTTTTAAAAATTGATCATTCGCCAAAAATTACTCCTGTAACAAAGTTTAGGGGTCAGGGTAGGAAATTAAAACCATACAATGTATTAATTGGCATATCTCTCATAACCTACTCCTAGCATAGCCCCTAACAACGTTTTAGGGGTCGAGGTGGGTAATAATAAACATGTTTGATATGAGATTGACCATAAAAGATAAAATATTGGTTACAAAGTTAGGATAGTGTAAGGGTATAATTTATTAGCTCACCTGTCACAAAGTGACAGAGTGAGCTTTTGTGATCACTCATCGTCCGTCGTCCGTCCGTCCGTCTGTCCGTCAACAATTGGGTTGTGTCCTCTCTAGCGGTCACAATTTTGGCCTAATCTTTATGAAACTTGGTCACAATGATCATCTTAACAAAATCTAGGTCAAGTTCGATATTGGGTCATCTGAGGTCAAAAATTAGGCTACTAGGTCAAGTAATAGAAAAACCTTGTTTTTCATTTTATCAAAGGGAGTGTACTCTGTAATTATACTGGTTGTGATCATGTAAGAGTTGTCTCTCTTACTATATTTTAGTTGTAGAACTACGAAATGTGTACTTGTAAGCAGCTTTGAGGCTTTAATTTAAATTAAATGCAGAATGTGGATATTAGGGTTATCATCGTTTACAGTGATTGTATGTTTACAAACTATTAAACAATTATTAAGCTGTAATTATAGTCTTATGCAACCTTACTAATGAAAATAAACTCTTCTAGACATTGAATCACTTTCAGGGCTTTTGTGCTTCTACATGGGTAACAATTTTCAGACTATATAATGATTTCAGTATTTTTAGAAATAACTGCCCTATGTTATTTATATGAAAGCATCCAGTTCTGTATATTGTCAAGTAGTTTCAGTATTTTGAACATTTTAAACTTTTACCCATGCTTCTATGAGGGGGACTGTATAGTACAGGTGTAATACTAAATGTAAAATTGTAAAAAATGGTTGGTCAATTGAACTTCAATGAAAGATATTGGTTGCTTTACACAGGTGGCTGGTTTATTCCGATGAGGTTTTAACATAATGTGTTTGACTGTAATATCTACTGCTGTCACATGAAAGACATGCATTTAACGATGAAAAGTATAGATTTCTGGTATAATTAAGACATTATAAACTGTATTTAGGTACTGGTGAGTTGTTAACATGGCACAAGCTGTTACTGCACGTTGATCAATTAAAGCTGATTAGTCATTACAATTACCCACTGAAATCTGAGTACCAACCAGTATATTTCGATGGCTTAGAACAAGAAGGTCGTAACTACTAAATCGATATATTGAGAAAACAAGAGAAAACTGTCGGTAATTTTCTCTTTAACTATGGGAAAACACGTTTTTAAAACTTCATTTTGGTCAACATGACAATTTTAGATTTTTATGAAAATAGGCTCATAAGAAGCGCCTTGTGAAGCAGATTTCAAATATGTATGAGTCTTATAAGGTCGTAAGTAGGAGTTACGACCTTCTGGTTCTAAGCCATCGATATGATGACTGAGTATCTTGCTATGTATAGATCTGACCTCAGAATCGTTACCTTTGGATTTACAATACAGTCTGTTCAAAGTTAATTGATAATGGTTGTAAACATTAGCTGGTCTGTCTATCTAGGTTTCACTGGGTTACCGGTAGTCCCCGCTATTCTTTCGAATGGGATTGGTCCCTCATTACTTATCTTATCGACAGTATATAATATTAGTTCATAGCCACAATCTGTTCAAAGTGAAAGGAGAACTGTTGTAAACGTAAGCTTGTCCATCAGGTAAACTCTCTTTATCTAGGTTTAACTTGAAGTAACTGAGTTAACTGGAGTCTCTGTTTTTTTTTTGGAATGGGATATTTCCAGTATTAGTATAACGTATTGAATTGACAGCAAAAGGGCTGTTGTCAGACTCAATTACCCGTATTCGATCTATGATTCTATATTGAAACTATTTTAAAAATATTAGTTTCCATTTATGGTAATGATGTCTGTCTGGTATGTTCTGCGATATGCATGGTACACTGGTTAAGTCACAAGAGTTCTCGCCATTTGACAGACTAATATCAGTGTGTAGAATCACGTGATCAAATGAATGCAGTTATACTCTCAAAACTGTTGCGATTTGTTTGTTAACGGTGAGTTTGTAGCTCACCTGAGCACAAAGTGCTCAAGGTGAGTTATTGTGATCACTCACCGTCCGTCGTCCGTCCGTCTGTCCGTCCACACTTTCAAACGACATCTCCTCTGAAACCATTTGGCCAATTTTGATGAAATTTTGCCAGGATGTACGTGGCATTGGAGGATTTAGTAATTGTTCAAATTATGGCCCTGGGGTCAAAATTGGCCCCGCCCCCGGGTCACCGTTTTACATAGACTTATATAGGGAAAACATATAAAAATCTTCTCCTCTAAAACTACAATGCCTACAGCTTTGATATTTGGTATGTAGCATCATCTAGTGGTCCCCTACCAAGATTGCTCAAATTATGGCCCTGGGGTCAAAATTGGCCCCGGCCCGGGGGTCACCGTTTTACATAGACTTATATAGGGAAAACATATAAAAATCTTCTTCTCTAAAACTACAATGCCTACAGCTTTGATATTTGGTATGTAGCATCATCTAGTGGTCCCCTACCAAGATTGTTCAAATTATGCCCCTGGGGTCACAATTGGCCCCGCCCCGGGGGTCACAGTTTTACATAGACTTATATAGGGAAAACATATAAAAATCTACTTCTCTAAAACTACAATGCCTAGAGCTTTGATATTTGATATGTAGCATCATCTAGTGGTCCCCTACCAAGATTGTTCATATTATGCCCCTGGGGTCAAAATTGGCCCCGCCCCGGGGGTCACCGTTTTACATAGACTTATATAGGGAAAACATATAAAAATCTTCTACTCTAAAACTACAATGCCTAGAGCTTTGATATTTGGTATGTAGCATCATCTAGTGGTCCCCTACCAAGATTGTTCATATTATGCCCCTGAGGTCAAAATTGGCCCCGCCCCGGGGGTTACCGTTTTACATAGACTTATATAGGGAAAACATATAAAAATCTTCTTCTCTAAAACTACAATGCCTAGAGCTTTGATATTTGGTATGTAGCATCATCTAGTGGTCCCCTACAAAGATTGTTCATATTATGCCCCTGAGGTCAAAATTGGCCCCGCCCCGGGGGTCACCGTTTTACATAGACTTATATAGGGAAAACATATAAAAATCTTCTTCTCTATAACTACAATGCCTAGAGCTTTGATATATGGTATGTAGCATCATCTAGTGGTCCCCTACCAAGATTGTTCAAATTATGCCCCTGAGGTCAAAATTGACCCCGCCCCAGGGGTCACCAGTTTCTATATTTACGCTCTACCTTTGTTAGTCTAAATTGTGCAGGGCTTCATTTATAATCAGGTGAGCGATATAGGGCCATCATGGCCCTCTTGTTTTTTACCAAACCTGTCATTTTAAGATGATAATGTGATTATAAACATTTGAGAATGTACTCCATACTCAAAAACTGCTGTAACGTCTTTATCACGGAATGGAAACATATGAAATGGGGGTTCATTTTCTTGATTTAATAATTTGCTAGAAGTTTGGATACAAACTTCCAAAAAAAGCTGTTTTTCAAGTTGGAGCATGGAGTTAGAGTAAGAGCATGAAAATTGTTTATAATCACGGGGCAAGGTGACTTTGATTACATGTAATTACAGACGAGAGTGTAACAAGCTGCGTGAAGAGATTAATGAACAAAAAGACAGTGAAATGAGGGCAGCATTAGAACAATTATCTCGAATGAAAGATGAAGAAATCCTGGCCACTAAAGCTGGCTGGGAAACAAAAGTGCAAGATTTAATGAAACAGGTAGGAAGGAAGATCACCTATTTAATATATGCAACTATGACACACAGGCAGTCTATTGGGTGAATAACAATAAAAACATGCCATTCATCAATACAGTCTGTTCAAAGTTAAATGATTACTGTTAATAACATTGGCTTGTCCTTCAGGTAAACTATGTTTATTTAGGTTCAACTGGGTTTAATCTAGATAAACATAGTTAACCTAGGTTTAACTGGGTGCAACTGATTTAACTATAATCTTCGCTATTCTTTCCATTGGGAGTGTTCCCTCATTAGTATTACTTATTGGATTGACAGTAGCATGCCTGTGGGCACATTTGTATAGATCAGTATACAAACAAAATCTTCTATAGAGGTTATGTATAAACGTAAAACAATTTATTTTCGTGAATACTTACTTCTGTGTTTTGCCGATTGTCGGCATTTTCACTGCCACAAATTCACATGTGTTTAAGTCTCCTTCAATTTCCATATTAACACTTTCGCTGCTACTTAATTTTGCAAATTTCTACCGCTTGCAAACTATGCAAAAATGAAATTGCACAAAATATATTTTTGTTTTATAGTACTGTAGTAATATTTTTATACCATATTGTATAGATCACTTCATTGAGAGAGAGCATGGAGGCTAATAGTTCAAAGTCTATGGAAGAACAAGAGAAGATCCGGGCAGCAGGTGAGGACGAACGTCGACGTCTGGAACAAGATTTGTTAAAAGCAGCTGAAGAATACATGGCCAAAATACAAGCACTGGAAAATATACATGAAGAGAACATTAAGAAAGTGAAGGAACAGAAACAAACTGAACTTGATGTAAGTTAATAATCATTTTATACCTGCCAAGATAGTTTTATCCAAAATAGGAGTGATGAAGCAAAACATGTCACAAAATGCACTTAAATGTGATTTAAAAGGGATTAAGATGCATAAACTAGGAATATATTAATTCTAGTAGTTATAAATATGGCACAGAAGATCATAAAATAAATCATGTACCTTTGTAAAACGTTAGGTGCACTTGGAAAGCCAGAAATTAACAATGGAAATAGGAGTAACTCCACTTTAATAGGAGTACTTGGCAGGTATGTTGTACTACATGTACATTGTACATTCTACATGTGATTATGTTATATTACCAGGAACTGCAACAAACAATGAAGGACAAACATATAGAAGATATGCAAGTACAGTTGTCAGCACATAAAGCTACTGTAGAAAGTGTCAGAGATCAAGCTGAGAAAAGCAAACAGTCAGAGCTTAGTACACAAAGGTCACTGCTGGATAAAGAGAAAGGTAAAGTAATTAGGGGATGTTATCTCACAGACCATTCACTTGAATGGCACGGTGTCTGGGTGATGACTCACAATGTCCCTGTTTTGAATCTTGACTTTGGCACCAGAAATATCAGCAATGTTTTTCAGAGTTTCTCACCCAACTAGAGATGCATTGGTTGGAAACCCTGTGGTTGTCTTGAGTTTTTTCATGCTTTACACCAGGCATCTTAAACAACCAAGGAGGAGTCTATTCAGAAAGGGCTCAGGTAGCTTAATGGGATTCCTTGCATCACTTTCTGTCTCTTCCCTCGAAGCTGTAGGTCTATGGCCTATTAGATAGGGATAAACCCGTATGGTCACATACTTAGTCTGTTGCTACCCCCAGACAATCCACACATTTTGAGCTTCAGTGACCCGATGGAGTAAATTTTTTTACTATATATTTGTAATATTTGAGCTCTGATTTTTAAAGTTGGGACCTGGTCTAAATTTCTAGCACAAATTATGTTTGTATATTTTTTTGTACAGAGGAATTACGCAATATGTATTAAATATTATATTTGCTTCTACAGAGGAATTACGCAATGATATGTACCAGCAGCATATGGATGACTTGGATAAAAAGAACAAAGAACATGAATCACATTTACAAGCTGCCAGAATGGAGCTGGAGAGAGCTGTAGAAATATCCAGACAAAAGGTACATTTCTTCCTTAAGCCTAGGTCCCACGGAGCAATTTTGGCCTCAGCAATGTACTCCAATTAAATTATTTTCAGGAAGCATCGGGAACAGGGATTACACAATTTTTTTAATGACTTCCCAAAGCTTCCCCAAGACTATGAGGACCTCCTTCCCGATGTCTTCTGATTTTAATTATTAGATCGGGAGTACATCACTGAAGCAAAATATAATACATATAATCAGCAAGCTTTGAGTATTAATATAGCTGTTAGAGCATCTGTGAGAAAACTAATGTTAAGTATTTTTTGAGAACAACGAAGTGTGACCAAAATAAGTAGAAAATCGAAGACCACTGGTACTATTGATCTGTAGCTGTAACAACTGAGCTAGCTAGGCACCTGTATGTAGAAAGTCTCAACATGCAGACCTTTTCCCCTTTATTTTATGGATATGATAAGACACTGGAATTTCAGGTCAGTGTAAATAATGTTAATAGTTGTTTTGAAGAAACAAGTCAAATTTAATGCATACTGAGTGTATTTATGTGACAGAGATTTTTACGGACACACATGTTTGGCATGTTAAGAGCTCCAATAAGTTCAGCCATTTTGTTTGTTTAATTTGCAACCACGAAATAAATCCCCAGAAATAGTAATATAATTTCTAAAGGTATATGACTTAGTCTATCCTTGAAATGACTTCGCCCACAAAATGGTCTTTTCAACCAAAACCACACAATTTTGGCCCATTGAAATTAAATAATGTAACTGTATTCCTGATTTTCTAAGTCTGTATTGAAAGCTTAGTTGTAGGGCATTCTCTTCATATGCGAAAGTTTTCAGGTTTGATCTCAGGGACCTAACTTACCAAAGTCTAAATAGTACTTGTATGCTTCCCTTGCTTGAAACTAAGTGGAGTTAGTCTTATATATGTACGTACTAGCTTGCCAAGTATCTGGTTAATGTGACTAGGTAGTCTCCCTTATATGATTGAAATACTGTAGACCAATAGGACTTGAAGCACTTTTTAAAAAATATACATTTTTCAACAACATTTGATGTTATATTTATTTGCAGGAAAAGGACCATGCATTACGTGTTGAAGATCTTCAAGGGGAGATAACTCAACGAGAACGACATATAGTCAATATGAAAGAAGACGCAACCAAATTACAAACTAGTATTAACCATTTAAACAAAGAAATTGACTTTAAACGTCAAGAAATACAGAAAATTAAGGCTGACACACAAGCTCAGATCAGGTACAATATTTTAATCCAACATGTTTAACATAAAGAGAAAAGTGAATCTCAAGCATATGCACTGTTCATTAGTCCCCTGCCAGTTTTCAACCGAGGGGACTATAGGTTTGCCCTCTGTCTGTCTGTCAAGAAATCTGGATCCTGCAACATACTCTTGGTGGAAATAAATGAGCTTCCTGGTCTAGCGGCAGCTTCTTGGAAGCCATGAGACATTTGTTGACACACCGTTAATAAATTGGAAAATTTCAATGCATGTACTGAAATTTAATTCACACTGCCATCACAATGAGGAATTTGTCAGTGAAAGCCTTGGCTTTAGTAGGGTCAAGCCATGAACTGTCTAGACCCAACTGTGATTAAAGGGTACTGTAGGTTTATGGTTAAACATTTACTAGATACTATTAAATCATTAATATTCATGGGGCATAAAATTTTACGGATTTCGTGGTTCACCTTGAGCCACGAAATCAATCCCATTGAACAATAATGTTGACTCTCATATTTTTTACCTGAATTGCAAAATCCATGAATGAACATCGAAATGATCTTTTTACCAAAACCACAAAATTTTGTTCCATCGAAATTATATGATTTTACAGTAAATGTTTATTGTACCATATGCTATATGAGGGATAATGTTGGATATTTCAGACTTGTTGAGAAGAAGATGGTGGAGAAGTTACAGAGAGAAATGGAGAACTTACAAGCCGACCATCTACGTGAATCTCAACAACTTGTACATCAATTCAACGAAGCTCAAGAAATGTTGAAAGATAAAATATCTGAACTTCAAATCATGTAAGTACTGTTTGTACCAATCAGCTGTTCCAAGTGATTGGTGAATAACATTGTCCAAGGTGATCTAATTGGCAGAGCATTAACTGGTCCAAGTGGGTGGAGAATTTACCTGTTCTAAATGATCTAAGCAGGTTGTGTTTTCCAATTGGGTGGTAAATTTACTTGTGTGAAACATTAACTGATCCAAATGGGTGGAGAAGTTACATGCCCCAAGTGAACTAAAGGCACAGTATTAACTGATCCAAGTGATCTAATGGGAAGAGTTTTAACTATCTTGAAAAGGTCACGCATAAATTTTGTGGGAAACCTGTCATAGAGCATGTTTTTGATACTCTCTATATATTACTCTACAGGTTAGAGGATGCTGAGGATAGATATAATAACCGTGAATCTCGACCAGAAGATCTAGAACTGATACATCAGCTGAGAGATAATATACTGGAAAAGGAACAGAGAGTTCATGCTCTTATTGTAAGTACACTACTGTAAAATCATTAATTTTTGTGGATTTCAAGGTTCACCATCTACCAAGAAATTAATATAGATCCCATCAAACTATAATTTAGTCCCTTGTATTTATTACCTGAATTGCAAAATCCATGAATTAACGTCCCATTGAAATAGTCTTTTTTACCAATACCATGAAATTTCATCCCATCAAAATATCGAAATTAAATGATTTTACTATATAACATCAGGCGGGCTCTAGGAATTGCATACTTTTATTTCATACATTTATTTGTACAGATACCTAAATAAGGTCATATCATTGTCTCACCATGGAAGTGCTTTCTTATATTGTTAGGATAAATTCTAGAAGTCTCTAGTATGAACACTTTTAATTACTCTTTAAAAACTCCCTAAATAATTAAAAAAGTAGAAGTCAATATTCCTACTCCTGGGTTAAGTCAAAGTCTTGTGAATGTGTACAAATAAAAATAAATTATGTCCATATATTGTTTATAAATGGATGAAGATTACCCATGGCAAATTGTTGTCTGTCTTGATAGTATGGGTGTAATGATACACTCACTTCAGGATAAGATATGTACTGTTAATTGATTCAAAATTGGTGGTATTGGGGAACAAGTTTTGTGGAAGTAGTATTTGTTTGCAGCTGGGGCCGTATTCACCAACGTTGTAAGACTGAAATTCAGACTTATGCTTAAAATTGACAAAATTTATAATTACTGTAATTTCTTTGTTACTAGATTTAACTAAGTGAAATTTTATCTGAATATTTGTTGTTATTCACTGAACATGTGTACCCATTTATATAAGTGGTACATCTATATCAACATGAGAGCGATTTGAACATTTGGCAATATAAAGTCTAAGTCTGAGTTTTAGACTTACAATGTTGGTGAAAAATGCCCCTGGTCTTTATTTAACACAGCTTTCATTGTTAATGTAGATAGATCCTTTAAAGTCCTTGTTCGTAAATGTTCTGTTTCTATTATTTGCAGGAGGAGAAGAAGTTTTTCCAGATGGAGCTTGTGAATAGAGAAACTAACTTTAACAAAGTGTTTAGTGCTAGTCCGAATGTTGGGGTACTTAATCCATTGGATTCCAAGGTATATTTCTCACTGCTCATCATTTTTGTTGAACATATTGATCTTGGCACTTTTGAACTAGCTTAGCTGATTAAATTTAAATTTGTATCAATTGATATATTTTCAAAATCATTAGTTTTAGGTATTTTTATATCAGTTATAGAACTGAGTGTATACGGAATAGTACTTATTACATTTTGTACTAGTCATCTTTACATATCAACAGTTTATTTTCTATGAGGTACTGTCAAACAGTTCTGGACTGGTCATTTTAAAAACATGTTTCATATATCCAATCTTCTTAAATTTGTTAAACTTATAAATCTTACACGGCTCTTATTGGGTTGTTTAAAAAGATGCATGTCCAATTCATGTTTTTCATGCTTATACGTCTGTCCACCATTCAGTGAGTCAAGTCTAAAAATTACTATAAAAACGTATTATTGCATTTTTTCAGAAAAACAAAAACTCGAGAACCAAGGGGAACAACTCTGCACCCAACCTGAGTGGTAGATTAGATCCCCTGCCTGGTTCCCCGATGCATCACAGTCAGCTGAACCCCTCCAAACCATTACCACCATTTGCCAAGAAATTTGTAAAGTGATTTGATAAACGTCATCATAGACTTGGCATCATAAACTTTATATGTAGGGGCACCAAGACATCAGCATTATGTTGTTAATATGTGCTTTAATTCAGCAAGCATTCAACTGTTTGACAGTGTAGGTCTGCTCATGTTGATCTGTTAACTAGTGTAGATCTACCATAATTTGATCTGTTAACTAGTGTAGATCTACCATAAGTTGATCTGTTAACTAGTGTAGATCTGCCATATGTTGATATGTTGACCAGTGTAGATCTGCAATATGTAGATCTGTTAACTAGTGTAGATATGCCATATGTAGATCTGTCAACTAGTGTAGATCTGCCATTTGTTGATATGTTAACTAGTGTAGGTCTGCTATATGCTGTTCTGTTAACTAGTGTAGATCTGTCAGATGTAGATCTGTTAACTAGTGTAGATCTACCATTGGTCAACCAGTTTAGATCTTATTGACATCAGTGTTACAACACTATGCTTGTACCTAAGAATGTCCTTTCAGATGTGTGAAGTTTGCCAAATTTGCCAGATTTTTAACATAAGATTGACTAACTTGAGATGTGTGCATTAACTACTTGTTTGGGCATGTCACAGCATTATTGAAGTTGTAGCATATAGACATTGTCTGTCAGATTAATACATATCTATTTTTACGTTATGACAAGCTCATTAGCTGTGTCTAAGCACAAGCTTAATAAACTATACCGAGTCATCATAGCTGATATGAGTCTGAATCCTACTGTGTTTAAAGAGGCATTGTCTATATTTTGATCGTTTTAATCGATTTAGGAATATTATACATTAAATAAGAATCAATATTGCTTAAACTCCCAACAATTACCGAGTAAAAATGCAAATATATTTCCATAATGAGTCAAAATAGTCACGAGTTGTTTTCCTTTGACCACGTAGTAATAAATCGCTGGAAGCGATAAATTATTATTGGTGATTTGAATGTATTTTTGACATTATAGATGCATATTTGTGCACACTTTCTTCTGACAAATTATGATAATTGATAGTGCTTTGTACGTTTAGCTCATTTAATGTGATAGTAGAAAAACATATGCTAGTTAAAGGTAATGCCTCTTTAAAGTTGACAGATAAATGATGCATGTAATTCTGACACAGTCTTCTAGATTACTGTGTACATGTTCATGTAGTTATTGGTCTGTGACCATGGAAACTACAAAAATATACCATTTAACTATGAGTAGCAAAATACTGGTATTTAGATTTTTGGTTGTAGGCTTACTTCCAAGCATATTATTTTAATTCATTTTCATGTCAGATTGTCAGACATACTTATCTGTGTTGAGTGAATCTAATATACATGTATATTTATATATTAATTGTTATATGTGTATTGATTCCTTTGTCTGTGGTTTAGGAAGCGAAACTGTGATAGACAAAATTATGCCGTCCTTTAATTCCATCCATGTTTAGTGATTGTTTATTTAAATGTGATTGAAACTGTTACATGTATTGTGTAGTTTTGCTTAGCTGTATATTTTACTATATAAATGCTTGCAAATTGTATTATAGTTTGTCATAGTTTATTGCCCAGTCAGCAACCTGAGATTTTCAATTTTTTATAATGTCAATCTCATTCAAATCAGACCCATACCAACATATATTAGGCTCCACTACTTTACACTGCTATAGGATCTGATGACACTCCGTATGGGGACATGTTGATGTGAACTTTACATCATCCAATTAAATCTCTTCTTTCTCAAATGTGAAAGTGCAGAGAATCTCTCTGTTGAACTATCTAGTAGAGAGCTAAGTTTATACTGACTTAAGTACAATCTCTATCCATACAGGAGAATAGCCATAGTACTACATGCACTGGAGAGGTCATTTGAATGTGACATCTTATGGAATGTAGTCTATGCTGTCTATAACATTGTAAAGGAATGGGACAAATGCTAGGATCTGATTAAAATTAGATTGTCCCAAGTAATGCAGGGAGCATAAAGACCTTAAGGTGGATACACAGAATGTCATAGTTTGTCTGCACTTCTTCACATTAACCATTTGTATGTTACAATATCACTTGGTACCTTCAAGCCTAGTTGTGCTTATGGTCAGACATTTTAAGTCAGATGATTGTTGCTAGAGTTGTGGCCCTTTGTAGGAGTCATATACTTTTGTTTCATAAACTGCCAGTGTATCTATATATATGCTAGATGCAGTGCACACAATTCAGTTATTTCATCAAGGATATCTTAGTGATGATAAAGATGTCTTCATTCAAATAAAATAACCAAGGTTTGTCTACAAAAAAACGATCTTTTCAATGTATAGAACATAGATTTCACTCATTGAAAACCATTAAACTGGATAACTTATGTTAGCTTCGAATTATACCATACAAATAAACCAGAAAATGAATCATTAATAGTTCATATAATATCATGTACATATTTTGGCCATATTGTGAGTAAAAGCATAAACTACACATTGTCTGTGGTTTTATTCCCCCCCCCAAGTATCTCTGTTTTATCTTATATTGAAAGAACAGACTTTCTTGCATTTTCTAATAGTAATGTTGTGAATACATGTATATGCGTATGTGGTGCTTGAATGTAGCATTATTATATGAAATTGTCTGTATATTCTACAGTTATTGGATAAATAAATCAACTTGCAAATTCAAGACTTTTAGTCCTTGTTATTGAAAGCATATTTAAATGAAGTCAGTTATGTTTCATGATTTTACACATTTGTGAAAAAAATCTGAAAAAAACTTTGCATATGGAAAAAGAAACTTAGAAACTTCACTTGTTTGCATTTTAATTAACTGGCAACTTTTTTTATAAAATTTATTGTATGCAGATACATATTTTGTTGCTCAATGTTTTAGTATTTAAATTGGCCTTGAATATATCATGGACAGTATGCAATTATCACTCAGTCAAGTTCAGAGGTTTAATTCATAGAAGATGACAGCTTAGGGTAACTTTGTTTTAGACAGGTTGATGTTCTACAACAGGCCTTTTTAGAGAGGTTGTACTGTATTTTCACTATCCTCTGATCCCAATTGACGTGCCTCCTACCTTTAACACTCTATTCCAGTATTTATGTAGGTGTACCGGGTAGGCTGACTGACTCACGTGTTAATGTCTGTGAAGTTTTTGTAAGACATATAACACTTATTTCTTGAATTATTCCAGATATCCTCGATAAACATTTAACTGTATTTATTTGCATTAAATTCTCCAGGATTGTTTATCACATCCTTGATAATTGATAGAAAACCTGGCATTATGTAATCCTGTTGTTAAAATGTTTATGTGCTCGGTGGTGAAAAGGAAATGATGCCAAGCCTGTGCCAAGTTTCTCCTTCACTCCCTAGTATTGTGGCTCTGTTTCAAGGAGTATATTTGAGTTCCAGGCCTCAATTCTAGGAAAAAACTAAATTATTTGCTTATTTAGCTAAGTTCGTTATTAAAAAAATATTTTGTGCGTTTGTGGATTACTGTAAAATCATTTAATTTCAACTATTTTGTGTATAAATACTAAAAGGTATGAGGAAATCGGAGAGGGAAGGCAGCAGTCAACCAGCCGAGCACAGAAATCAGTAACAACACAACTACATTTAGCAATGCTCATGCATAAGCCAAACAAAATGATTAAAAGTTCAAGTTCTCGCCGCCAAAAAATTAGGATGACTATTCCGCGCGGGGGACATATTATCAAGGGTTCATTATCCACATAGTCAGATACATTTGTACTATAGAATTATTATTATTTGTGGGTATTTAATTTCATGGTTGAGGTCACCCGCAAAATTTACAAAATTTACGTTAGTTTTAAATTTGCAGAATCGAAGTTATGCGGAGGAAATTAGATTTCCTTTGGCCATAAATCTTCAAGAAATACACTTTTCTATTAGTTTGTGAGCTTATTTTGGTTCAATTATTTAGTGATTCTGAACACGAATCCATCTTTAATGATTGTAGTGTAAATGACTCCAATGTTTGTTATTTATCCCAGTGAGGTGCCAATGTAATACTGCAATAAACAATTTGTCTGCTTTTGACATCCTCATAAATTAGTGGTTAATCCAGTATCCATACTACAATAAATCTAAGTTAGACAAAAAAGATTCTATGAGCATTTCACTGAAAAATTATTTAGAATATTATTATTTAATAAGCACACAATAGATACACAATTCCCGTAAGGGGTCCTCTTCACAAGACTCTTTATTGTATGAATTACCTCCATCATTAAAAGATGAAATGATTCCACAGACAGGGAAAGCAGCATAACAAAAGGAACAGCACACAAATAGAAATAGAGCACTCGTATGATGATTATAATAGGGTATTGAAAATACCCAGACCGGTAATACGGGTAACATGCGGATCTTTGTTGAATCTCAGCAGGTACTAATGCTTTCAAAAAAAGTTATTTCCGGTCAAAAATTTCAGGCAGTTTTCCGAGGTGAATGGTCCTTGGAATATAAAAAAAATAGTAAGCTGTAAACGGTTGAGCCTATCGTTCTCTTTCAATTAATTATCATTTTTAAAAAAATGTTTAATAAATGAAACAAACTATTTTTAAAAAACAAAGGGAAGTAAGAAATACACTCTACTCCCCATGACCGTGGACCGTGCAACTAGCCAATTCATTGCAAGCGTTTGCGAGATTAATCCATGCGCCCATTACACATGGAAGATGTTTTAAGAATCATCAAAAATAAAGGTGAAATTTTCATTTAAATAGCCGATTTATCATGACAGTACTCGATCTCCGAGGAAATTGGTCTTTAATAGACATTTTTACGTAGTTTTACAATGATATCAACACTCAGATCATACCAGATGCTTGAACGTAAGTAGGCTACAATTCGTTCCATGTCAACAACTGAACAATGCAAATCAACAATTCTCTGTCTCAATGTATAGCTTGTCAAATCAATGTTTACGAGATTATTTTGTTACTGTCAGTGTGTATAAGACTTATGTACCAGTTAGTTTCATCCACAGAACCCCAGCCCCGGGGGAAGGGCGCTCTGGAATTTTGAGTTGTCAAAATCAACAGCCCTTCTACGGCCAGGGGGGAAGCTGATGGTAAAATCTCACTCTTTTCCCCTGATATCTACCGGTAAATATTGTCTTTAGGCTATTGGTTTTCGCAGAATAAATCCTAAATTTCCCCTGCCTTGCGGGGGAAGCTGGATGGTAAAAGCATGGCTGTCTCCCCGGCTATCCGCCATGGATCCCTGTGGTCGGGGGAACTGGGGATGCAACTGAATGGTGCATTAATTATTTGTGGTGGACAAACTTGTGTACTAGGAGGGTTCATACGTTGTCGCTTATGTAATATCTTCGATTTTCCAAGCAGACGAAAGACAAACATCGGAGGCTGCAAATTATCTATATTCGGAATATAAATAAACCATCTTACAGTAGGCCTACAATACTACAGTACAGTACAACAAGGTACGTCTTTGATTTTATTGAATTGGAATCAAATTATGACAATTTGATTGATTGACTTGTGTGCTGTATAAAGATAACAATTCACAATGATTGCATGCATTTGTTATCTCCCTTGGATAATGCATAGCAACTGGAGCCCGTGTCTATATCTACAAATATAGCCTAGCGGTTATCTAATTTTTATTAAATACCCTTATAGGCAATGCCTTAGTTCATATTAATAACTTTAAATTAAACAGCAGATCACAAAAGGCAAACAAAGTACACAAAAAGATCATTTTTGTCAAGAAACAGAATAGAAATGGACAAACTGAAGTAAATTATTAGTTCCCTACCGGTTTCAAGGTAGGGCACTTTTATATTGCTTGCAATTCCTAATTACTTGTTTTGCTGATATTGCAATTTATTTGTAGTATATTTTGTACCAGTGATTTGTATGACACTATATAAACATAATCTCTACGGTAGTACCTTGCATTATATGAGCACTGCGTTCTGATGTTGACAGAAAACTTAACTACCAATGTATTAGTATTTTGAATGACATTGTAAATTGTTACTTGATGTTAAGCAGCACAGAACCCTGTCACTGTGCCATCTTGCAGCTATTGACTTATAGTTTATTGTTATCGTCTAGTTTATTTATATGCTTGATATGAAGTGTTATCAATATACTTATTAAAAGCATTTTCAGATATGGCAATATGTTAGACCTCTCATGAATGGTCATATACACTATGTAAGACCTTCCTTGATTGGCCCTTTATAGTATAGACCATGAAAAAATCTACTTCGATTGCCTAACAATTAGGCCTCTTTTGATTGGTCCTCTTAGATACTATTTTATACACTATGTAAGAACACGTTTGATTGGTTATCTTAGACATTATTGTACACACTATGTTAGACCGCTTTTGATTGGTCCTCTTAGACATTATTTAAAACTACCGTCCGTTACTAAAGTTTTGTTATGATATTTTGATGATATGATATCTTAGAAGCTGGAAGCTGCTGCTTATACAATATGGTAATAAAACCAATGTTTTAATGGCGCTGTGAGTTTGTTCTTATCTGTTCCGTCTGATTGTTATTACATTTGTATATTGTTATGTCAGTGCATTAATTATTTGCTCATAAACATGTTTAAGTATTATGCAAGTAATAATTAGATTTTAGAGGCCCTTGATTACAAAACATACCCCCATAAATAAAGGTCTATCACTGTCAAGTGTAATTATGTAGTGCTGATTTACTGCAGCAAAATATTGTCTGGCATCAGTTAGACAATTAACGGTTTTTGTCTTTTATAGCATACAGCGGATATACCCGTATCTTTCAACATCTTAATCTTGAAATCGAGCAAGAACTTCATATCATATTGAACAATTATCATTATCTAATGAATGAATGAAAATTTAGGGATGTTAAAACTTAGGCTGTTATTTTTGTAATTTCTTAGGCCGGTGCAGTTACTTATGTTACAATTGCTTTTACGCAACAAATCCTCACGAATACACCGGGTACAACGTACCCTTATAATTGCCTTCTCTGGAACATTAATTGAAGCATTAATACACTTTTTAAATAGACTAAATGATCTGCATTTTCCATAGGGATATTATTTCTTATTATTTGTAAAAATACGCCTACACCCATTTTAAGGTGTTACGTTGGACTCAATGACATGATGTTTATAGGAACGTTGGTGCTGCAGATAAGAAAGGTTTTTGCATTATTGTTAGTTTGTGTTGGAACCTTATTTCCTCATAACTCTAACAGGAACAGTGATTTGCCAAATTGCTTAGATCGAATGCGTGAGATAGCATTTCTCTCTAGATAAGTGACATTTAAAAAATGCATGATGAGTTACAGCTTCCATAGAACATTTTCAAGAAACTTTCAAAATGCTATTATAATTACTCATTATATATACTGTAAGGAATAGGTTGCGCGATACTCAATTCGATACAAGACAATACTCCATTTATATTACCTTGGAATACATAAACTCTCCCAAGAATGTTTGCACGAACAATTGGTCGACATGACAAGATTTGAATGTTGTACTTTTTATGATGATAAACATAAACGTCCGGTCATTTCCGTTTTCTCCTGTCTATGGCAAGGCATAAAAGCCGATAGGATCAGAACCAGAATGTTTATGGGTGACTAAAAGGTTTTGCGGATTTCACGGCTACAATGTTGAGCAGGCCTACTAACTATATATAATTTATGTCTGCTGATGTCTGCATAGCTGAAGATAAACGTTATTGTGGTGGATCTATATGGTATTGGTAGCGATAAATATTATGTTAATGTTAAGATAATACTGGTATATTTTGATACTAATGCCGACAAGCGCGTTTACAGTCATTTACAGCAATCCAAATTGTATTAAGTTTATGCCTTGATGATACCAAAAACAAACACAGCTATACATGTGTGTACTCGTGTGGAAATGTGGCTTATTGCGAATTACGAGAAGTATATAAATAATCACACTCGTGCATCACAGGTGTATTTCGCTGAAATAATAATTTTTCCTTAATATCTCTCGATAAATGTCATTGCCTGCGATCTATCGATCAACACATGCGGGTAGTTGCAGCAATTATAATTACTCTTTGAATATTGCAGCCCTCAGGAGTTCTATGAACAGCAATCGGTAGAACCCCATGTTGCTACTCATGCCTGGGGCTGTTTATATTCAGTAGTTAGTTGTTCTATTTGAGGCAGACATGGGGTGATCATGGCGATAATTTCCAGGAATCATCAGTAATCATGATTATATCGACTATTTACTGCAACTAGTACGCATACAAAGCTATCGCCATGATCATGATTGAGATGGCGTTCAACTTGTAAATGTTAGAGCTTTGTAGTAACGTTTATTTATTGTAACAAAACAATGAAAGTCGTAAAGTGTATCTAGTCTGACATGCTGAAACTGAATTCGAGCACAGAAAACATTACAGAAACACAAACCACAATTACTCCATACAACATGTAACACATAACTGAACGTGAAAACTAAACACAACAGCTGAAACTGTCAAAATACACGTCAGGCTTCTGACCTTCAATGTACCCATTCAGTACACTTATGATGAACATGATGGGTTATGTAAGCGCAGATTAATTAGGCAGTGTTTGAGACGGGATCGAATCCTACAGCTATTGAACCCAAAGCCCATGTCATACATCTAGACAACCGTTTGCCACATTATAATCCGATTAACAAAATGATAAAGCATACTTGTATGCAATGATTTCTAATGCTTTTACGCATGCATGACGAGCTTGGATCGAAACTTGGCAAATACTGTGTAGCGCAAAATCTTTTCCAAGAAGAAACTGAAAGATGATATCAGTCAAAGTAAAACATATTGCAAAAACGCATCTTTATTGTATATAATTTTATCATATGGCAGACGTTTTGAAATTGCATCATGTTGTATTCTAATCGAAGATAAATTCAAGCTCATCTAATTGTAAATATGTCAGCTTACATGTAATGTAAAATGCATGTGCTACAATGGCTGAATGGTTAATTTTGATATGAACGAGTGTCAAAGAGAAAGGTGTTTTCTACAAATGTATAAGGAAATAAACAGTTTCAAATGTGTATGTACGTTTTCTGCTGGGTGTCACTTTATTTGCAAATGATTAAAAAACATCAATCAGTTTCCGAACAATGGAAAGACACAATATAGCGCCAAAGAACAACAATATGATAACTGATATTAAGTACAAGTCGTTTGTAAGGACATACATGAATAATATTAAGTGAAACTAAAAAAATATAAAATCCTTATAGCCTAATCTGAAAACTTGGAGCATCAAAGGCAGTGCTTCAACATTTTTATTAGTACATAATTAAGATGTTCGAACTAGACCTAATGACATTGAATAACATTCGCTGTTTCACACAGATCGATGTACAACATGACATTCAGGTTGCCATATACGCACTTGGAAATCTAGAGTTGATTTAAAGTACCCAGATCAAACGCTTCAACAAGTAAAGTTTTTGTACCTGCATATTTCACGAAATTGAATAATTGCATACTTATTCTTACATCTAATTGTTATGCCTACCAGTAACACTTCAAAATACCGAAACCATCAAACAAGAAAAGTACGTATTCTTGCTTATCATAATGCTTGACTCAGATTTATGTACAACATGACATTCAGGTTGCCATATACACAACGGTATGTATTAGTTTCATATCAACTGAATGTAAGAATTGAAGATAGGATCATCCATGAGTGAAGTGCATATGGTTTGCACCTGGAAATCAAGAGTTGATTTAAAGTACCCAGATCAAATGCTTCAAGTAGTACCTGCATATGTCACGAAATAGAATTATTGCATACTTATTCGTATATTTTTGCCTATCAGTAACACTTTAACATTATTTTATACAGACGTTATCAAACAAGAAAAGTACATAATGTTTGACTGGGAAACATTAAACGATTAAAGAATGTGGTAACAAGATCATTTAGAACCTCAAAGATAGGTAATCAACTAGTGCTTCATCTTGGTATGTTTTATGAACTTACAACGTGTTGTGTAAAGTGATGGGAAATATTTATATTGGGATCAAAAACGTGAACTACAGATAAAGTTATAACATTATTAATAAGTCACTGATAACTAGTCAGCGACTCCGTTTGATTACTACTAGTAAATGTAACTAGAACGTGTATATAATACATTCCATTATCGTGATGACTTAGTTTGGACTTGAAGTGGCACTGGTTTCACGAGAGCTGATCAGGAATAATTGATTTTATCATTTGAGCAGCACTCTACAGTTATCAAAATAAACTGCGTGCATAGCTAAAAACAGATTCATATCAGCATAATGCGTGCAAATTTTGAATTTCAAACTAATTGCCTGTCTGTATTACGTGTAAACTATACAAAGCGATATTGAGAGAGACGTCAAGAACGTCAAATTACAGACCATAACTCATTGTTTTCGAAGTATTCATCCACATACTCAATACATGAGCTGGGCTACAGGAAAACCTGCTATTTTAACAAAAAATGTAATTTTGAGTTTTTTTCATAGTATTATTGAAGGAAAATGAAATAGAAATTGTGTTAACATCTTGAGTTTAAGGGAGTTATGGCTGTTCTATCGAGTCAATATTTGGAGTTTTTTGTGTGACGTTGAAAACTTCATTTAGACGTCATTCGACGGTACTGTATGCGACAAGAATTGCACGACTCTCCTATTTTCAATTTTTGACATAATATGTTCAGAATTGCATCACGTTTTAGAATTATCTTTAAATTTCTAAAATATGATTCAAAACCAAAAATGTTTGCTTTCAGAGGAACAACTTACTCCTCGTTTTTATTCAATCCGAGAACTGTTATCAAATTGGTCACAATAACAACGAAGTATGTGATTTCGACATAATGTATAGTGAAAATTGATGCTAAGATATAGCACTGCATTGATATTATTGTTTATGGATAACTTTTACTTCAAATAGAATCAGTATATATGCATATTTGTCTCATTGCAGACCGTCCTTAAATATATATAAAGTAATTACCAAGTGGCAAAACAGCAGGGTTTCCTGGACAATGGCTCATATCTAGTTGCCATGTCTTGCCTAGCTTTTCCTTACATTGCGCTGTCGTAGTGGCATTGTCCTGTGTATCACAGGTGATGCTTTCCCTATCCTTAATGTGTTTGCAGCTTTATTGTATTGCCTTGCCTTGCCTTGTCATGCTTTGCCTTGCATTGTCATGCCTTTTCATGCCTTGTCATGCCTTGTCTTGTCTTATCTTGCCTTGCGTTACATTCCCTTGTCTTACATATGCTTGCCTTATATCATTTTGGTCGTATGGCCATTGTTCTTGGTGCTGCAGTTGTTGTTGTCCCTATTCATTACATGCTCCTTTTTGTGCTTGCAGCTTGTCTTGTTTTGCCTTGCCTTTCCTTGCCTTGATACGTGTATTGCCTTGCCTTGTCTTGTCGTGCCTTGCCTTGCCTTGTTCTGTATTACATGCAACTGGACTGTGTTGCCTTGCCATTTCCTACCCTCATAGACGATGTGTGAAAGTAAGAGATCTTTATATATATATACATCAGTGCAATGTTAAAGATATTATATGCAAGTGAAACTGCACTCGTTCGTTTCTTATGTGGACACTCAAAGGGATTGCAATAATATATTTATGTTCAACATTTTGACAATGGTCGTCGTCAGCCTGAAATTCCGGTCCGTTTGCATTGCGGAGAAGACAGACGCACTTAAGTTTGTAATACAAGTAACAATAACTAATCTCTCAACGAACTGGTAAACTATTTAAAGGGACAAATGGTTAATGTATACTCGAGCACATAAATACTGGTATGTGAGTATAACTGTTACAATGGAGTCCTCACTAGCCAGAGAAATGTAATGATGAAGCACATACCAAACATTTCGTTCGTTTCATTTTTAAAATAGAAGCATGTTTGTTCTAGATAAACCGGTAATAATTGATAAGTTGTCCGATAAAAATATGAATAAGAAAACTATCAATTTCTACCCTGCGATCACTCTTACCACTGTACTCCATTATAGCATGTTTGACAAGCTATACACACACTGCTAGATATCCATTGTGGTTTGTTTATAACACCACAGCTGTGAAACTGGTTAGCATGTTTATAGTATAGTTCAGACTTTGAGTAAACTGTTTATGCACAACGAAAATTATGTTCACTTTTCCATGTAGTTCACATACACACACCGTTCGTAAGTCAAACGAGATTCTATGATTTCAACATTCTCATATACTTAATGTACCATAATGATTCTAAAATGCATGCATGGAATACAAATATCGCATTCATTAAAACTATCGATATTACATTTTTATCAGAAATAAAGGTAAAATAGTAAGTTTTACAATAAAATGTTCTGTATGAAAAACAATGAAACAGTCCGAGTACATGTTTCTCTATCTATCCCATAGTTTCAGTATATTTAAGCACCAGAACTACAATATTACTTTGGGTTGGCCTTATACGTATTCCTACATTAAAACTAGAGCTTGCAAAAACATTAGCCAGCATATATTTATAAGACATACAGTAGTTGATTAACGTGAAATTAATAGAAGTAATGCAGTCTTTGGTTCTGTTTGCCAAAAGGTGAAATGATTGCATCGCTGGATCAGACCACAATTAATAATTTAATAACATGTGTTTATTGAAAATCATTTATAAATCATTTGTTTACATAGCACTAGCAAAATGCTTTCGGAACTTTAATGATTAAACTAGTTCCACATTTATTTAATCAAGACTTGAATGATTGTATGTTTGTTCTTTGTTTCTTCGTTTCGTTTCTAGTAGGTGATACCGGTATACCATTCTTAAATATTTCATCAAGACTTGAATGATTCTATGGTTGTTCTTTGTTTTTATTTCTTCGTTCCGTTTGTGGTAGGTGATATACCATTCTGATATTGCATGCAAAAACCATTGATTTTTTAGCTTTTGTTCTTTCAGTGTTGTGCCATTGTTCAAGTTGATATTACGAGCTGGACAACCAACACGGTGTTCATGCTGATATCCTAGACATGCTTCAGAAATATGAGAAACTAGTGCAAGCTTTGTAAAGGCTTGTTGAACGGGCATCGTACAACGCTAGTATGTTTTATTTAAAATTACCAGACTGAGTATGTTTGTCAATACTTATATGACTATCACGGTGAACACGCACACTATACCTTTATGGTGCCATGTGAATTCCGAACGAACATACGGACACTGAACTGAGATCTACACGCCTGGTCTGTGATGATCGTATGTGAACAGACATTATTTTGTGGTGATTGTATTTCTTGTATTTTAATATGACATCTAAATATAGTATTGACCAATGCGTTTACATCTACTATTCATTTCTAGCAAATATGCGTACGAGTAACCGCTACGAATATAACTTCAGTAATTTTGTAATACATTAACATTTTGTTTACTGCGATGGTTTGCAATCAATTAACAAAACATGGTGATTGCAATAAGCATTATGGACTATGATCCATCTTATTCAGAGAATAAAAATATTTCTGTTTTCCTGATGGCGGAAAATTATTTTTTTCGTAAACGCCAAAGATTGATTACAAATTGGGTGATTACGTGACTACGACGGCTGAAAACATCTCAATATTTCTGTGTTTGTCATACAAATGTATTTGTGACTCGTTAATATAATAATACCCGACCTATTTCACAAACCTTTTAAGACAGTAAACTATTTAAGAATGTGTTTTATTTATTCCGCCTAACGCAATCGTGAATTAATCATTATGCGGATTGATCTGGTCCAGTATTGTATATGTTGCTTTTTGGGAACTGTTATTTTCTGTTTCATTGATCTGAAATCAATTAGCAAGACATGGTGATTGTAACACTAATAAGCATTATGGACCATGATTGACTGAGCTGTACATGTATACAGTGTTGTATGAATCGCAGATAAATATCAGAAGATTTATATTAGTCGAACTAACTATTTATCCTCGATTTTTATCTTGAGCTCTCACCAAAACATTCCAGAACTAAAAGCTTACAATAAAACGCAAAGTAGCAAGTTTAATGTGTTCCGTATTAATTTCACTAAACAAAACCTCATATTGTGTGTAAAGTAAAAAATAGAACATTTCTATCAAGTGTCATTTTTGACGTCTTGCTGCATGACGACACAGATTTGTTCATAATGACATTCTGTCAGACATAGTACAAATATGAATTTGGTTTGACATTCAAAACTTGCATACATGTGCAGATATTCGTACATCTGGTTTTATGCTATGTACGTACAATGCTGTTTCGTTTGATAACTGTAGATTTCCATTCAAGTGATTAAACTAGTTTGTCTTGGTCACTTATCGTTAAGCTAGTGCAACTTCAAGCCCAAACTAAATAATCAAGATATAGTATATACTAGACGTATATTAGAGTAGCTGAATTACTTTCTATGATGTATTTATTTGTTTATAAATCTATTTATTGTGCACGTTTCTGATCCCAATACACAAGGTTTTCCAAATACTTTACCTAGCACTTAAAAAACACCAAGATGAAGTATTTGTTGATCATTTATCTTAAAGGTACTAAGTGATCTTGTTCCCGCATTCTTTTATCGTTTAATGTTTCCGAGTCAAGCATTATGATAAGCAAGAATACGTACTTTTCTTGTATGGTGGTTTCGGTATTTTGAAGTGTTACTGATAGGCAAAACAATAAGATATAAGAATAAGTATGCAATGATTCTATTTCGTGAAATATGCAGGCACCACTTGAAGCGATTGATCAGGGAACTTTAAATCAACTCTAGATTTCCAAGTGCAAACTAATGGTTGATCCTATCCTAAATTCTTATCACCAGTGCATACGGAATATTTCGTACCGTTAAACATGTGTATGAAGCCATCTGAATGTCATGCTGTGCTAAGATAGGTTACCAATTTGCTCGGGCTGATATCTGTTAAGCCACTGAAGCACCCTCTGACATTTTAACTACCCCTTGTCATTTGGCAACTATGGAAACTACCTTTGGAAACTATTTCTCGAGTGACTCAGCGAATATTATCGAATCTTATCTTCATTATGTAAGAAAACAACAGGTTTGGGTGGAAACGAACGAGTGCGCTTTCACTCGCATATAATTGTAACATTATTTAACCTTGCACTACAATAAAGTTTTTGCAAGGTAATACAGTCAAATGGAATGCAATTACAAGAAAGGCAATGCAAGGCAAAGCAGCTGCAAGCCATAAGTTGGATGTATTTGATAGGGACAACAACACCTTTAGCACCAAGAACAATGGCATTAGAGCAAGGGTACAGTTCATCAAATCAGCTCTAGATTACCAAGTACGAACCATATACATTTCACTAATGGTTGATCCTATCTTCAATTCTTACCTTTAGTTGGTAGTGAACTTTTCATACCATTAAATATGCGTATGTTGTCATTTAAATGGCATGTCGTGCACCCACGTGTGTGGCATTGCAAATATTATTCAATCTATTTTGGTCAAGGTCAGACATAATATTTCTGTACAGAAAGTAAACTTTTGACTGCTTTTAAGATCCCATGACCTGACTGTCGGATTAGGCGATAAGGTTTTTATAATTGTTTAATTTCATTTATTAGCGGATTTCCCATGCGTTGCGAAGGGATGCGGAAATCCGCAGTTTGGTAACATGAGAGATTCGCTTCATTTTTTAATAGATTCTGCATTCACTAACAATGATATTTTTCTGGTTACTTCCGGTTTTACTGTGTATTCTAGAAGTTATCTCACCTTCAACTGCCTGTAACCAGAATTTGATACAGAAAAACGGACAACCATTCTCCATTTTTTTTGAGAAAGAACATAAGTAACATTCATCTTGTATACATACATGTATGCAGGGCTTTATTTACAATGTATTATCAGATGAGCTTGATTTTATCTTCAATTAGAATACGAAATGATGCAATTTCAAAACGTCTGCCCTACTATAATAATACAATAAAGCTTCGTGATGCAAGAGTTTTTGCTTTGGCTGATATTATCTTTCAGTTTCTACTTGGAAGATATTTTGTGTTTCGCAATATTTGCCAAGTTTCGAACCACGCTCTCCATGCATGTGTAAATTAAAGCATTCTAGAACCCACTATATGCTTGTATGCTTTTATCATTTTGTTAATCGGATTATGATGTCGGAAGTGGTTGTCTAGAGGTATGAGATGGGCTAAGGGATCAATGACTGTTGTATTCGATCCCATCTCAACCAATGCTTAATTTATCTGTGCAAAAATAATCCAAGCTCCTCTCTACACAGGTAAATTGAACGGGTACCTTAAATATCCGAAACCAGTGTATTTTGCCAGCTGAAACTTGGACTTTCAGCAGTTTGTTTCATTTTTCCGTTCAGTTGTGTCTTTGGTTTTGCATCGTGTAATTGTGGCTTGGGTTTGTTTTGGTATGTTTCCTGTGTTCGACTGTTTCAGTATGGTTATATTTTTTGCACTCATTGATGCCGAGTGTGTCACCCTGATCTGTGGAAAGTCTTTGAATTGGCACTTTACTTCATAATGAAGACAAACATTTTGCTGAATTATTTGCTGTTTTTTATGCCGAAAAAATTTATGACCGACATCCAAACAGTTATACTTATCTGAACTGTGTAGAAAGTTTGCAATCACTTTACCTTAATGTTTTTTTAAATGATGTTTTGTATTTGATTCTTGGAAAGGTATGTTATATGGGTCCTTATCTATTAATTCCTTGCAACATTACTATTCAATTTAGTGCGATACACGGAAGGGTTCTGATACTTATCAATTTAGAAAAAGATGTGCATACATGTTCTCGTTTTGGTTTCGTTGAAATTCAGTCTGTGGCGGCTGTAAAATAACTCTACTGCGAATACGAAAGGACATGCATCCATACAAAATGTATTGGCAAATAATGTGTATACAATATTGTCTAGTTGAATGTATCATTATGTGTCTTTAACTGTCAATCAATTTTACTAATATAACAAAATATCTGCAAAGTATTTCTGTCGACCTCTATCAAATTATGAGTAATATTATATAGATATTCCGATAATCGGAATGAACAAACACATGATAATGTATTCATCGAAGAAATGAAACAAAGAATGCAATTATTAAACCAAAAAGAGAAAGTTATATCGGTAATAAAAATAATTAAATGGCGAAGATGCGACAGTGATATTCAATATTAAAGTAGCAGACGCATGAGTAAACATAGGAACAGGCGCTGGTGCTTTTAACCAGACATCCTCAAATAAGAATTTTCCTGTCACCAAACTATGAACGCAATCATGATTACCCAGCAATTAATGACTAAATACAAGTTGGTTTACTAACATTTATTTATATACGTTTGGCATGAAATTTGTCATGGCTGGATCTATAATTTAACTGAGAACATATTTACACAAGGTATCATATTTTATGTTTCTATGAAATTGTTTTAAGCTTAGATTTGAAAAAGAGTACACCATGTACATGTACCTCTCCGCTGGCATCCGATTCGAAAAGAATTTGTACTCTGGGAATTAAATGCTTATATAGGTGCTAGTCACGTGTTCAAGTAGAAATGGGCGGAGTTAGCGTCATTATTGATGGGTAAAAAGTTTAATCGCTTAGTGCGCTTAAACTGAATATTGTCATTTAAATATTTTCATCATCATGTTCATTTGGAAGAACTTGAGGCACGAAATAAAAGATGTTTGTTGCACATTATGCCAATTTCCAACAAAAATGTTACATGAAACGGACATTTGAGTGGTAATATTACTAATGCAACAAAAAGTTTGGACGAAATAAGTGAAGGCGTTTAATGCCACATAGATCTATAGTACGGTTGATTGTACTGATATAAAATATTACCTCATCACAACCTACCAAAATGCAAATTGTATGAGTCGCTGGAGGGGAAACAACAATATTTCATTTTAGTTCTCTTTACACGCACACGTTGTTAAGTAATAGTAATTATGTAACAAATATTTTTTATGTAGAACCCCTAAAACATCATTGACATATTGTCCAGTGCTTCATTCGGTGTCAAAATATACCATTGAAAGTTCGTCAGCTGAGCCAGAACAAATTAGAATGATTTTGATGGAAGTAACCGCAGATCTTTGATTAATCTCACAATAATGTAAAATGTTCAAACAAATTCAAAACCTATCTATCCTATAGTTTCAGAATTGTACCATAACTATTACAGGCTGTATTAATTTGGTTTGACCTTAGTCACATTCCTACGTTAAAACTTGAATTTGCAAAAAGATTTTCCAGTACAGAAAACCATAAAATAATGTAAAAATAATATTGTTTTTAAATCTATCAATCCTATAGTTTCAGTATTCTACCATGACTACAGTATTACTTTGGTTTGACCTTAGTCACATTCCTACGTATGCAAAAAACTTTAGCCAGCGTTTTTATAAGACATACGGTAGTTGATTTACGTGAAATTAATAGATGTAATGCAGTCTTTGGTTCTTTTTGCCAACAAGTGAAACGATTGCATCTCTGGATCAGGCCATCATTAACGACTTAATAACATGTGTTTATTGAAAATCATTTATAAATCATTCGTTTACATAGAGCTAGCAGAATGGGTTCGGAACTTTGACGAGGAAACTAGTTCAACATTATATATCATTAAGACCTGAATGATTATATGTTTGTTCTTTGTTTTCGTTTCGATTATGGTAGGTGATATACCATTCTTAGAGTGCGTGCTTTACCATTTAGTTACTTTGAGAGTTTCAAAATATTTATTGGCTGTTTGTTCAGTTAAGTGTTTTGCCATTGTTCAAAATGAAATAACGAGCTGGTATTGGATAACCATCACGGTGTCCATTCTGATATCCTAGACATGGTTCGGAAATATGAGAAACTAGTGCAAGTTTTGTAAAGATGTGTTGTACGGGCATCGTAGGTTTTTGTTTTAAAATTACCAGTATGTTTGTCGATACTTATATGACTATCACAGTGAACACGCACATACACTTTACCTTTATGGTGTCATGTGAATTCAGAACGAATCTACGGGCACTGAACAAGGTTCTGGCGAGTTCTACACGCCTTGTCTGTGATGATCGTATGTGTACATACATTGTGTCGTGGTGATTGCATTTCATGTATTTAATATGACATGTGAATGTAGAATTGACCAATGCATTTGCATCTACTATTAATATCTAGCAAATATGCATACGAGTAACCACTACGAATACAACTTCAATAATTATGTAATCGATTAACATTTTGTTTACTGCGATGGTCTGAAATCAATTAACAAAACATGGTGATTGCAATAAGCATTATGGACTATGATCCATCTTAGACAGAGAAAATGTTTTTCTGTTTTCCTGGTGGCGGAAAATTATTTTTTTCGTAAACGCTAAAGATTGATTACAAATTGGATGATTACGTGACTACGACAGCTAAAAATATCTCAGTATTTCTGTGTTTGTCATACAGGTGTATTTATGACTCGTTAATGTAATAACGTCCGACATATTTCACAAACTTTTTAAGACAGTAAAATATTTTAAAATGTGTTTTGTTTATTCCGCCTCACGCAATCGTTAATTCATCATTATGTGGATTGATATGGTCCAGTAATGTATATGTTGCTTTTAGGGAACTGTTATTTTCTGTTCCGTTGGTATGGAATCAAATAGCAAGACATTTAGATTGTAACACTAATAAGCATTACGGACTATGATTGACTGAGCGGTAAATCTATACAGTGTTTTATGAATCCCAGATGAATATCAGAAGATTTGTATTAGTCGAAGTAACTATTTATCCTCGATTTTTGTCTTGAGCTTTCACCAAAACATCTCAGAACTAAAAGCGGACCATAAAACACAATTAGCAAGTTTCATGTGTATTAATATCACTAAATAAAACCTCATATTGTGTGTAAAGTAAAAGCTAGAAATAGTACATAGGGCAGTAGAAGAACGTAAAACACAGTTTCAGTATCAACAAGCCAAAATGACCGGGATGTTTAGGTTGATGACGACCGTTGTCAAACTGTTGTTAAGATAATATTACAACTGTTTTTAGTTTTCACGTCTGAAACAAACGAGTGCTGTTCTTTCGCATATACGTACTAGTTACATTTTTTAAAACTGCTCTGCCATGAAGTTTGCAATGTAACACAATCCAATGAAATGCAATTGCAAAGCAAGGCAAGGCAATACAGCTGTAAGCACAATTCCATGTAGGAGAATGTATGGCATCCAGAACAATGTCTTTGCAACAAGACAATGCCATTAGATATGTATCGAGTATGTAGATGAATGCTTCGGAAACTATGATTAACTTTTCTCGAAAGTGTCATTTTGGACGTCTCGCTGCATGACGACACAGATTTGTTTGTAATGACATTCTGTCTGGCTTAATAAAGGTATGAATTTGGTTTGATATTCACACTTTGCATGCATGTGTGTATACATCTGGTTTTATGGTATGCCCGTAGTTTCGTTTGCTCACTGTAGAGTTCCATTCAAATGATAAAACTAGTTTGTAGTGAAGCCAGAGCCACTTCAAGCCCAAGCTAAATAGCCAAGACATATTAAAATACTAGTAGTATATAAGAGTAGCTTAATTACTTTCTATGATGCATTTATATGTTTATCAATCTATTTATTGTGCACGTTTCTGATCCCAATACACAAGATTCTCAGCACTTCACCTGGCACTTTGTTAGTTCATAAAACACATCAAGTTGAAACACTTGTTGATCATTTATCTTTAAGGTACTAAATGATCTGATTTTCGCATTCTTTTATCGTTTAATGTTTACCAGTGAAACATTATGATAAGCAAGGATACCGGTATGTACCTTTCTTGTCTGGTGATTTAAAGTGTTACTGTTAGGCAAACCAATACGATTATAAGTATAAGCATGCAATGAACTATTTCGTGAAATATGCATGCACCACTTGAAGCGTTTGATCTGGGTACTTCAAATCAACTCTAGATTTCCCAACGCAAACAATATTCACTTCGCAAAATGATGCAATTTCCAAACGCCTGCCGTATGAGTATATACAATAATGCTGCGGTTTTGCGATATGTTTTGCTTTGACTGATATTATCTTTCAGTTTCTTCTAGGAAAAGATGCTGCGTTACCCATCATTTGCCATGTTTCAAACCACGCTCATCATGCATGTGTAAATTGTAGCACTCTAGAACTCATTTTATACAAGTATGCTTGTGTCATTTTGTTAAATGGAATTATGATGTGGGAAGCGATTGTTGAAAGGTATGGCATGTCCTTTGGAATCAATAGTTGTTCGATCCCTGTCTATACCACTGCCTAATTTCTCTGGGCTAAAATAACACACAATTCTCTTCTCTTAACAGGTGAACATGTTGAACGGGTACTTCGAAGGTTCGAAACTAGTGTGTTTTATAGCTGAAACTTGGACTTTCAACAGTTTGTTTCGTTTTCACGTTTAAGTTTGTGTTAAATTTGCATCGTGTAATTGTGGTTTGTGTTTGTTTTGTTATGTTATCGGTGTTTGACTGTTTTCAGTATGATTATAATTCTTGCACTCATCGTTGCCGAGTGTAACTCCCTGATTGGGTAACTCCCTGATTGGGTGTAATGCTCACCCGGATCGGAGGTGGGGGGGGTTGAAATAATCTTTGAATTGATATTTTACTTCATAATGTAGACGCTCTATCTTCTGCACTGTATATGCTATTTTTTGTGCAAGAATATTTATGGCCGACATCCAAACAATTATACTTACTAGTACCTGAAATTTGTGGAAAATGTTCAATAACTTTTCCTCAAGGTTTTCTAAACTAACTGTTTATATTTGATTCTCGCAAATAGACAAACTGGATGCGTTTAACTATCCTTATCTATTTATTTCTTGTAGCATTAATGTTCAATTTAGTGCGATACATGGCAGGTATCTGACACCTATGAGTGTCTTGTTAATTCAATGATGAAATGCAGAAAAAGATGTACATTGTACACACATTACATTATCTCGTTTCGTTTCGTCAGTGGAGGATGCAAAATAACTTGACTTCGAATGCGAAATGACATGCACCCAAGTGTATTGGCAATTATGGTGTATACGAGGACCATTCAATAAATTCGTGGACTGGGCTCGCCATTTTAATACACATTGACACAGAGAGTAACTAATTATATCACACTAAACTACATCCTTTCTGGCAAAAGTGCAGAAAACTTTCATGAGTCGGCTTTTTTAAAAAAAAATAGGCTAAAATAAAATTATCACCTTGCCGCAACACACAACGCAAATATATTCTGACATCAGCGACGTTATTGACGTTTTGCTATTTCTCAAATGGTTAACCCGAAATTGAATTAAGTCATCCATATGGAATTTAACATAAATAATTAAGTTGTATGTTTATTAACTAGATCTACCACAACATTTTTATGTATTCAAAGTTAAAAATTATGATAGACTTAATGGTTGTATGGTAAATTGAAACGTCTTGCACATTTTGATTGTCTTTTCATCATCAGAATAGATCATAAACTTCTCAATTCAAACCCAAACGTTCGATCAACTAAATAATTTCACCAAATATTACGATAATATCTTGCAAACATATGGGAATGTAATTAATTAATTCGGTATTTATAACTCGTTGAATTAGTGAAAAAGATACAGTCGGGTGGTAGCGCGTTACTATGGTAATACAATGGCTAATGACTTGCTACTGTGTTGCATAATCAAAGATAACTATCTATCTAAGGTAGGTAATAGATAAATATTTATAATGATAGTAAAAATAATTATTTAAACATGAATATAATAATGAATATAATAAAATGAGAACGATTGTCTACGAATATATTGAATGACCCTACTACATTGTGCAATATTGTCAAATTCTATGTAGCATTATTGTTTTGTTTTTAAATTCCATCAGTCAATCTTACTTATATCACAGAATGTCTGAAATGAGTTTCTGCTGACCTTAATCAAAGTATGAGTAGTATTGGTATAGATACCGGTATTTGGCATTTGATATTACGACAATAAAAATGAACAAACACATGCAAATTTATTAATCGAAACTATGAAACATAGAGTTCATGGAATAGCTCACAGAGAGACAGTGATGTTTCTAATAAAAGTAATTAGATAGTGAAGAGGTGACAGAGATATTTAATATTGAAGCAGCAGACACGCGAGTCAACATAAGAACAGACGTCGATAAAGGACAATACCATCTTTTATCAAGTCATCCTCAAATAGGAATTCTCCTGTCACCAAACTATGAACCAATCATGATTGTCATTTAAATACGCTCTGAATCATGCATTTGGAAGAACATAATTAAGGCCTGAAATAAAAGATTTTTGTTGCACATTAAGCTAGTTACCATCAAAAATGCTCCTACATGAAACGGAAATTTAAGAGGTTATCAGAGGAACAATTTAGGACGAAATAAGTGGAAGACGTTTAATGTCACATAAGAGATCTATAGTACGTCTAGTTGTACGAGAACAAATATTACCGCATTACAATCTATCAAAATGCAAATCATATGGTTCGCTGGAGGGGAATCAACACTACTATTATATAATTTTAGACCTGCATCCTAGTACAAAATCTTCTCTTTACAGTTATGTATGTGGTTAAATAATGGTAATACTTGTAGCAAGTATTTTGATGAAGACCACCTAAAAGCTTTAGTGATATATTGGCCAGTGCTTAATTCGGTGCAGGAAAATACCATTGAGAGTTATTCAGTTGAGCCAGATCAATTTGAAATCATTTTGAAGAAAGTAACTGCAAATCATTGTTTTCCAGCTCATACAGTCATAAAATAACGTAAAAGAAATTATAGTTTCAGAATTTTATCACCACTACAGAATTACATTACTTTGGTTTGACCTTCCATGCATTGCTACGTTAAAACCAGAACTTGCAAAACAATTAAGCCAGCGTATTTTTATAAGACTTATGGTAGTTGATTTACGTGAAATTAATAATAGTAATGCAGTCTTTGGTTCTATTTGCCAACAATTGAAACGATTGCATCTCTGGTTCAGTCCACAATTAACGACTTTATAACGTGTGTTTATTGAAAATCATTTATAAATCATTTGTTTACACAGAGCTTGCGGAATGACTTTGGAACTTTAATGAGGTAACTATACAGTTCCATGATGTTTTGCCTCCAGAATTAATTGTTGGCAATAAGCATTATGACTATGATTCATCTAATCCAGAGAAAATAAATGTTTCGTTTTTCCTGAAGATGGAACTTCATGTCTTTATAGTATAAACGTCAAATAATGATAACACATTGGGTGATTGCGTGACTACGGCAGTTTTAAACATCTCAGTATTTCTGTTTTCATCATTGTCAAAAGAATTTGTTACTCCTTAACATAATACCCGACTGTAAAGTCTGTAACTGATTTAAAACTTGTTTAAAATTTGTTTTATTCCATCCCATGTAATTGTTTATTCATCATTTTGCAAATGTCTCTGTCTTTGAATATGTGTGGATGAGGCAATGGACATACTGGGTATATCAAATTATTAAGATCGTATGTTGAGGCGCTCTGGCAGTTGAACTATTCGGTAACATCAAATTTCCTAGTAAAACAAACTAGCCTTTATACTGGTCCGAAACTGCAATATTTTCAAAGAATATAATGATATGAGCTTGAGAATGACAAACCTCAACAATTCATATGTATCTTTGAGAGAACTGTTATTTTCTGTTCCATGGGAATGTTAACATAATTGAATGCAGTTGCCAGGCAAAGCAATTGCAAGGTGGCAAGGCAATACAGCTGCAAACACGATAACGAAAATGCAACTGATAGGGACACAATCACATATGGCACCCAGAACAATGACATTAAGGTAAGGCAATGCAATTAGACATGTTTTCAGTATGTGGATGCACGATTCGGAAACTATTATTAACGTTCTCTTAGTTCTTGAGTCTCGCTATATCACGACATAGGGCAAATGTGTGCGTCAATGGCATTCTGTCTTTTTGAAATTCAAAATTGGCATGCATATGCAGATATACATCCTGATTAACGCTATATACGTAGTTTCATTTGATATCAGATTTCCATTCAACTGATAAAACTAGTTATTCTTGATTAGTGGGACTTCAAGACCAAACTTAATAATCATGATACACGATATACTAATAGTTTATTAGAGTCTGAATAACTACCCATGATTTATTTATAGTTTACAGATTTATTTATTGTGCACGTTTCTAATCCTAATGCTCAAGATTTACTAGCACTTCACCTGGCACGTTATTAGTTCATAAAACATATCGAGATGAAGCGCTTGTTGATTATTCTTCTTTGAGGTACTAAATGATCATGTTCCCAAATTCTTTCATCGTTTAATGTTTCCGAGTCAGGCACTATGATAAACAAGAATATGTATACTAAGCAAAACAGCTAACCGAACGTTTATGTTTTTTTATGAATATTTATAGAACTATCCATAGGAATTTTCTGAAACTTGGCCTGAAGTATAATCCAAATATTAGAAGGCTGGTGGTAAAATTTCGTCAAAATATTTAATTTGCATCGTCGTCAAAATAATAAATTATGTATTTAATGACATCACCCATGATGATGAAATTCATAAAATGTACACTTAGCATATTTTATGAATGAGCAGCGGTTTTTACCGAATAACTTTTTTATTTATTAATATTTTTGCACGAAATTTGTGTAGTTGTTATTTACGATCTTGGGGTGCGTTTAACGTAGTTTTATTTTCAAAAATGGGAAACGAAAGTTCACGAATACGTGAAATAACAAAACTAGACATATAAACTTGAAATCCACGAAAAAGCGTTAAATAATAAAATATTTTAGGTTTATTCCATACACATTAAAGACTTATCGCCAAATCAATAAAATAAATAGTCAAACTCGATATAATGCGACTGAATCACAAATACATGGATTTTTTAATTTTTGAAAATTATTATTTTAATTTTCAATGGTCAAGGGGAGGTAATTTGGCAGAATATCTATTGTGTGGATAAATGAGGGTAATTATTGACTTAATTTCGGTTTTATTCTCAGTATTTTTATATTTATTTTTGTTTCCGTTATCAAAATATACACTTAAAACAATTTTTATTACCAAAGCTGGCATATAGCTGCATTAACAATTTGACAAACACCTGATGAACGCACTTCAAAAGTGTCCTATATACTGAATGGAGAGAAAACATGTCTTTTCAAACACATGCAGAAAAGTTCTCAGGTTTAATATGTATTATTTTTTATGGTCAACGTGTTTCACTTATGCATGACAATATAATTGTATGAGAAAATGTTGTGAATGAACTTAAAAAGAAGTAAAAGTATGCAAGAATTATCCCACTTGAATTTACTATTTTTCTTTGCTCCTGTGTTTCCCAATATACTGTTTGGGTATTTTTTATGTGCATTGGTATTCACACACACGTGAAATAAAAGGAACTCATGTTTGTGATAATTTAAGGCTGTGTAAAACTGATCTGCCTGATTGATACCCTCCAGGGAGCGTAATGGCCGCTCTTTTGCGGCCTACCTTTGACATATACGCCATGTTTTTTATAAAAAAACTTTTTTTTCCGACTAACAAACACCCATGCTACATAATATGCACACAAAATTCGTGCAATTCGAGAGCAATCGATCACAACGTGCAAAAAAGTGATTTGAAGCTTTTTCGTCATGGATGAGTGATTTTCGCATGTATTTTTGTTGTAAGCTGCATTAGGTGCACAAACTATATTGAAATAACTATGCAAAATTTTAGGTTTGTACACTTACAGGACACTGAAATATTCAAAATTAAAAAGCGTTTGGTTAGCTGTTTTGCTCAGTATACTTTTCCTGTTTGATAATGTCTGTATTTTAAAGTGTTACTGAAAGGCAAATCTATAAGATGTAAGAATAAGAATGCAATGATTCTATGTCGTGAAATATGCAGGCACCACTTGAAGCGTATGATCAGGGTACTTTAAATCAACTCTAGATTTCAAACTATATACACTTATAGTTACATTCTGTTGCAACGGAACTTTAAATACCGTTAAACATGTGTATGTGGCCATCTGAATAACATATTGTGTACCCATATGAGCGACTTAGAGGATATTACTCAATCTTATTAGGTCGTGGTCAAACAACATACTTATGTTGAGAAAATAAATTGTTTACTGCTTTTAAGGTCCCAGGATCTGGTTGTTGGATTAGGCTATAAGGATTTTATAACTGTTTTCTTCATTTTGTTAAATTTCATTTTGATGTTTTTCCTGACAAACGACTCGTTCTTGTTATCCGTAGTTATATTGTTGTATCTTTGGCACTCTGTTGTTTCTGCCAAATGTTGCCTTTCTCTTCTGATATGTCCAGTTTATGAACCTCAGTTTACAGTCAATTATTCAAAGAGTTCTTAAAGAATAAGAGTGCGTTCTTTTTATGCTTTTATTATACATAACAATCCTGGCTTATTGCACGTTTTGTTGGTATTTTGAGATTGTCGTTACATCCATTCCACTGCATTGTTTAGAATTTACTAATATCTACACTTACGCACACTCCTAACGCAACACTTTTATAATTCTAATTTCTCAAAAAAGTGTTGAAGATATGAAGTTGCGCTTATAAACCATGCTGTTTTAAGTCATTATCGATACAGGAATGTTAAAATTATTCATCCGTGACGCTCTGTCAGTTCTGAGCGTAGCACGGTAGCGATTTCTTCGTGCTTCACGTGAAAATCGTATTAGGCGGAAAAAATCGATATTATTCGTAATTGAGTTCCTCTCTGGTGACAGTCCGACTGAAAAAAACAACAGATTTGTATAAAAATGATTCGAATAACTATCGAAGAGCGTGGTCGTTACAGGCTGGTCAATCCATAAGACAGGTATGCGCTGCACTTTACTACATACTCTTATAAAAGGTAAAAAAACATTGAATAATCAACTGTTATCAATATTTTGCTTTTTGAGAAAAAAACTAAACTATGATCAATATTTATGTGGAGCGGTGGCCTAGAGGTAGGGCCCGCGCTTCAAGATCGAGAGGTTCGGGATGAACATATGATAAGAGCAAGGGGTGGACACACGAAATAATAATACCTCAGGGCGGGTGTGACATACTGTGATCGGTTAGTTGTGATATACTGTAAAGAGGATTTGTTTTCCTTGTCGACATTTTTCATGGTGCTGTTTTGTGACTTTTGGTTTTAAGGTTAAGCTCAACATTTGAATTTATTTTCGCCTTACTGTTAATCAACTACAATAAAAATTATATGAGGCATTTTTAAAGGTTTGCTTTAGTTGTTCTCCAAGTTTAAACCAAATCCCTTCCTGTATATTTGAGAAATCATGAAAACTATAGGTGTTGTGTTAGGAGTGCGCGTAAGTGTATAATATAACTATACGTTTACACGCAGGTAACTGTATCATCGATAAAGAAAACTTTTTTGTTAACCCGTTTGTTTTATCACTGAGTACTCAGTATGCGTATACCCTGTAAGTTGTCCCATTGTTTGTAAACTGATTGATGTTTCTTAACCCTATGCCAATGAAATGAAACGTACACACGTTAGAGCTGTATAATTCCTCATGTAATACAACAGTGTGGCTTATCTACATAATTTACTAACAATATCTACATTTCATTTGTATCACTTGTACAAATGCATTACATTTGTATATACACTTGTAGAACAACCTTTCTCGTCGACACCCGCTCTTGTTAAATAGCATTCAACCACTGTGCCACATGTATGCAAGGCTATATTGATGATCAGATGAGCTGCTTGATTTTATCTTCAATCAGAATACTGAAAATGGTGCAATTCTAACTCGTCTGTCCTGTGATTATATGTAATAAAGCTGCGTTTTGCAAAAGGTTTTGCTTTGACTGATACAATCTTGTATTATCGTTTAGATTCTTCTAGGAAAAGATGTGGTGTTACGCGACATTTGCCAAATTTCGACCCACGCTCGTCATGCATGTGCAAAAGCATTATAACTCATGTTATACAAAAGTGCTTGTATCGTTATATTAATATGAATATAATATGGCAAACGTTTGTCTAGAGGTATGGCATGATTGTGCTTTGGAATCAACAGTCGTCTGGTTCCATCCTGTCTGTACCGCTGCTTAATGTCTCTGGGCTAAAGAAACCACATTAATGCTCGTCTTTTGGCAAGTGAATTGAACGGGTACATTGAAGGTCCAGTTGTTTCGACAACTGAAACTTGGACTTTAATCAGTTTGTTTCGTTTTTACGTTCAATGTTGTGTTGAATTTGCATCGTGTAATTATGGTGTTTGTTTGTTTTGTTATGTTTTCTGTGCTCGACTGTTTTCAGTATGATTATCTTTTTTGCACTCATCGATGCCGAGTGTAACTCACTGATTGGGTGTAATGCTCACTAGGATTTGGGGGGGGGTCTGAATTGTCTTTGAATTGACACTTTACTTCATAATACAGACAGACTATTTTCTGTACTATACTGCCAAGGGAGATGATTCCGGACAGAAGAAGCTTCCGGACAAACAGTCTAGGCGGTTTATTTAGTTAAATAATTCATTGATATTGGTATCAAATCATTCAGGGGTGTAATTAAAAGAAATCTGGAAGAAAGAAAATCAAAATCAACAAATAATTACTCATAATATTTTACCGAAAATATCGTCTGCTGTTGTGATTTTGACATCTGCACCGCCGGGGGGTAAACACACTTAGTGCGCATGCGCCATATAGCGCGTGCAAAGCGCGAGCATCTATGATTTTATTATGTTCAATTATTTAGTTCATATTTCTCTAACGAGTTCGTGGCCGAGTGGTTTTTTCGTCCAGCACTTACTTTAGCGCAATACACGAAATTTGTCCTCATTATCTGTTGAGAATTTTTTTTTGATATCTTGTCAATACATCTGAAACTTTTTCCACATTTTTTTTCGATTTTCGGCCGGTAAACAAGATACGGTATGGATTGGATTTTAACCTGTCACGAGCGCCCCCTAGGTTGAAAACATGTGCGTCACGTGTTGTCATGTCGTAAATATTGACATATTTTTGCAAGATTGTGAAGAAGGAACCCTGTTCTAAATATTTCCTGGTAAAATGTTTCTAAATATTCGTCGTGAAATATTCGAAGCAGACTGTCCGGTATATCTACGGTAATATCGTTGAAAATAACACAAAAGTGCCCCTTTTCAGGCCCCAATATTTTGCTGTTCACGTGACGTCATTTTTCGGGAAACCTATATTTAGCAAAGATCCTGAACCAAGGTATTTGTAAACACAAAAAAATCTGAGAAAAAATCTATTTTTAACTCTAGGGGAAACTTTTTATGCGATTTCTGTCCGGAACCATCTCCTTTGCCAGTATATGCTATTTTTTGTGCAAAAACATTTATGGCCGATATCCAAACAATTATACTTATCTGAAGTTTGTAGAATATTTTCAATAACTTTTCCTCAAGGTTTTCTTAACCAACTGTTAGATTTCATTCTTGCAAATAGACAAACTTGTTGAACTTATCCTAGTCTATTATATTTCTTGTAGCATTAATATTCAATTTAATGCGATACATGGCGGGTATCTGATACCTATGAGCGTCTAGTTATTCAATGATGAAATGCAGACTAAGATGTTTATACATTAAATTATCTCGTTTCGTTTCGTTAAATTCCAGTCAGTAGATGATGCACAATAACTCGACTGCGAATACGAAATGACATGCACACAAGTGTATCGGCAATCATGGTGTATACACTGCACAGTATTATCAAATTGAATGTAGCCTTAAATTGTTTTGTTTTTAAATTCCGTCAGTCAATATTACTAATATAACAAAATATCTGCAATGAGTTTCTGTTGACCCCTATCAAATTATGAGTAATATTGTTATACACCGGTATTTTGGCATTTGATATTACAATAATAGAAATGAACAAACACATGCAAATTAATTTATCGAAATTATGAAACATAAAATGCACGGAATTGCTCGGAAAGAGACAGTGAGGTTTCTAATAAAGTAATCAAATAGTGAAGAGGCGACAGAGATATTTAATATAAAAGCAGCAGACACGTGAGTCAACATAAGAACAGACGCTGGTAAAAGACAATGATATCTTTTAACCAGACATCATCAAATAGAAATTCTCCTGTCACCCAGATATGAACGCAATCATGTCATTTAAATACTTGCAGCATCAAGTTTATTTGGAAGAACATAATGCCTGAAATTATGCAACCAACTAACAAAAAAGCACCTAAATGAAAAGGACATTTGAGAGGTAATCGGAGAAACAATTTTAGGCAAAATAAGTGAGAGACGTTTGATGTAACAAAAATCTAGTTTAGTTTAAGATATAAACTTCAGACAGGGTATTTTTATAAGACATACGGTAGTTGATTAACGTGAAATTAATAGAGGTAATGCAGTCTTTGGTTAAATTTGCCAACAGATGAAACGATTGCATCGCTGGATCAGGCCAACATTGACGACTTAATAACATGTGTTTATTGAATATCATTTATAAATCATTCGTTTACTTAACGCGAGGACAATGGCTAGAACGTGTGTTTATTGAAAATCATTTATTTATCATTCATTTATATAGAGCTTGCGGAATGGCTAGAACGTGTGTTTATTGAAAATCATGTATTTATCATTCATTTATATAGAGCTTGCGGAATGGCTAGAACGTGTGTTTATTGAAAATCATGTATTTATCATTCATTTATATAGAGCTTGTGGAATGGCTAGAACGTGTGTTTATTGAAAATCATGTATTTATCATTCATTTATATAGAGCTTGCGGAATGGCTAGAACGTGTGCTTATTGAAAATCATGTATTTATCATTCATTTATATAGAGCTTGTGGAATGGCTAGAACGTGTGTTTATTGCAAATCATGTATTTATCATTCATTTATATAGCTTGTGGAATGGCTAGAACGTGTGTTTATTGAAAATCATGTATTTATCATTCATTGTCATAGAGCTTGTGGAATGGCTAGAACGTGTGTTTATTGAAAACCATGTATTTATCATTCATTTTCATAGAGCTTGTGGAATGGATAGAACGTGTGTTTATTGAAAATCATTTACTAGTATACATCATTCAAATACATAGAGCTTGCAGAATAACTTGGAAACTTTGATGAGATAACTATACACAGTTCCATGATGTTTTGCCTCCAGACTAAAATGATTGTTGGCTTGTTCATGTTTTGTTTCTTAGCCTTTTTCTGGTAGGTGGTATGCCATTCTGCAAGTGCATGTTTTAAACTTTTTCACCTAGAACATAATAGAGGCGAAGAACATACGCTCCTTACTAAGAGGAAGGTGACAAACATCATCTCTATAAATCCATCATTGTTGTTATTATCAAAAACATACGAGCCTTGTACGATATCGATTAACATGCTTGTCCAAAAAGACAGAATACAGTTTCGGGGTATTTTTTATCTAGTCTTAATGTTCTGCTATCGCAAAGAAATTTTGCACATGGAAGGATAAAGATGTAAGTTTTTTCTATTATTAGTTTGATAATTGTAACTCGAATAATTTTTAAAAAATGTCAATTTCCAAGCAAATACCTTATTTTGATCGTGACGCCATTTGAACGTAAATTATGTCTGTGTCATGTTTCCTGTCTTGCACTTATTCTTTAAAAGTGTTGATTACATTTACACAGATTTCTTCAAACTGGTCTTCTTAAATTGCATTTTGATGCTTATCGGGAGAAAAGTATTTGATTGTACATTAGCGATTTCGGATAGCACAAAAGAAAGACACCAGGTGGATTAAGATCCGGGCTGTGAGTGGGCTATTCCGAACTGCAGTGGTATTTCCTAGAAATTATTTTGATACCAAACGTTTCGTGTAATTCACCAAACAACGTGCATTGCGATGTGTGACTCTGGCTCCACTTGCATGAACCATACAACATTAAAACCAGAGGATTCGCTGTGGAGTCCAGAAATGAACTTGCTTAACAAAGGCAAGTAACAGAATTGGTTTATTTCTTTCTATTTACGTCTTCTGTCTGAACCGCTAGTGATTAGCCTATTAAAAGCCATTGAATATGCCCATGCTTGCGAGACACACCATATATGTTATATCAGTTTAGACATTCACGAAACGCAATGAACACATTCAAAGATTGAGTGCAAGATGGGAACCACCATCAGCACAGAAATAGTGAAAACGTCGAACATAAAGTCAAAATGACACCACGGACAGAATAAGGTATTTTTAAGACATTTTAAAAAATATCAAAGTTAAATTTTTAAACTGATGCCAGAAAAAATCATACATCTTTTGACTAACCATGTGCAAATTTTTTTTGCGATAACAGAACGTTAATATTTGATTAAAATACACTGAAACTGTATACATTTGTATTTTCTTTTTGGACACCCTGTACTAAGCTCGCACTAGTTTCTCCTAGTTCGGAACCATGTCTACATGTGTATGATGTCCATACACACACCGTACTTGTCGTCCAAAATCAACTTATGATATTAATGTGATCAAGGCATAACTGTTCACCATTCATTTCTAGCAAATATTTATAACAACTAGTACTACGAATACAACTTCAGTAATTATGCAACCATAAACAATTTGTTTACTGCAATGAAATAAATAAACAAGCAATGGTGATTGTAATACGCATTATGATTAGTCTAATCCAGAGAAAATAAATGTTTCCGTTTTTCCTAAAGGCGGAAATGCATGTCTTCATATAAACGACAAATAATGACAACAAATTGGGTGATGGCGTGACTACGGCAGTTGCACACATCTGAGTATTTCTGTGTTCATCATTGTCAAATGAATTTGTTACTCGATAATGTTAACATAATAACACCCGACCTATTTCACAAACCTTTAAAGACTGTAACGGACTTCAAAATATGTTGTGTTTTATTACGTAACATGTAATTGTTAATTCATTGTAGTAATTGTCAAATGTTTCTGTCTTTGATAATGTGTGGATGGACATATATCTTATTATTAAGATCGTATGTTGAAGTGCTCTGGCAGTTTAGCTAAACGGTAACGCCAAATTTCCAAATAAAGCAAACTAGCTTTTATACTGGTTCGAAACTTCGATATTTTCAACGAATATAATGCTACGCGTTTGAACATACGAGGTTCAGCAATTCATATGTAGCTTTGAGAGAACTGTTATTTTCTGTTCAGCTGAACTGTTAACATCACATTTGATCGTGTGGTGAACCTACACACGCCCAAAGTGCTGGTAGCGCTACGAAAGGTTTTATGGCTTCCAATATGCAGGATAAAAAGAATCTACAATATACTAGAGCATACCCTTAATATTTTATACACAAAGTATTTCACCATAAAGGTACATGGTATAACGTAATGTATTTTACACCTTCATTGTCAAATGTATTTGTTACTCGTTAATGTTAACATATATTTGTAGCTAGAACATCATAATTTATACCTATTTTCACAAAATCTTGCCTTTCTTTTCCCAAATATTGGGGCTGCGATTGCCGCTCCTGCCGCCCCAGTTGCGACGCCACTGATAATTTAGTTGAGTGTAATTAAACTGACATGTTTATACGAGTTGCTTCCCTTGAATTTAATGAACCTGCTGTTTTTTAACACACTGGCCGCCGGATAAACGTTTGCCGATTTAAAACATTGTTTTGGTGAAACGAACTTAATAATGATACTTTCTTGTAAAAATGATACATTTTAATACTTTATTGTTTGCAATTATTTTTTCTCATGTATAACAAAATGCGGCGCCGCGGTACAAATATTAGCTGTGCTATAAATAAAACATGGAACTAGTGAAAAGGCACAGTGTAGAAATATTTACTATTATAAGCATAATTGTTTTAATAACTGCAAAAAATATTATTCATCGTAATACAGACAGAGTTATGCTTGGTTTTATTTTGAGTTCTCATCTGCAGATAAATGTGCAATGAAGCACTATCGCGGAACTATTTCGTTGTATATAAGCTTATTTTGTGTGTGTGCTAAAAATCAAGTTACGAGACTCAAAATTTCCTTCGACTCAAAACAGCGGTTGCTTAGCTACCCTATTTAAAAAACTAAAGGGTACATTTGTACTTTACAATGAAACAGTTTTTAAATTTTAATTCCAGATAAAAGTAAGAAGATAACTTGGGTTGGTAGTACTAACTATTTATCTTCGCTTTTTATCTTCAGCTTTCACCCAAACATTCCAGAACTGATGGAATCCATCCGGGGAAAGCGGGGATGTTGAAAAGTTGACCTGGATTTTATATTAATGTAATACATAGCTATAGCTATCACGGTAAAAGAAAGTAAGTAAGAGATCAAACAGACTTTCATTAACCATCACAATTAGCTAGATATACCAGTCAATCGTGATCATGAACAAAATTTGAGGGTAAAACACTACTTGCAAGTTTTTTACATGTTATTATTTCTATGTAACAAACATTGACATCAGAGGACATCCAAACACTATTCGTATGACCTTTCCTGCGTAAATCCATTAAACAGAAACACTATGGTGTTTGTAATGTAAACGGTCTCTTGTTCGAGTCATTCCATGAAGATTTTACGAAAATAATTTCCTTTATAATGTATCTGGCAATCGTCAGAGGAATATCTTGATTGGTAATACTTATTCTTAAACGGCTAACTCAAACAGTATTACGCATCAATTTGACCGTAGTATTCTTGGATGATTTTTGAACAGGGAGCTTTGCTTCCTGGTCAGTGTAAGCGTTAAAAATATATTGGATATGATTGCGAGCTAAAAATAGGTCCAATTGCGCATTCCGCGGGATGACTTCGGACTTTATCGCCTAATCTTTAGCCGAGACAGTGTTAATAATGTTGCATGATGACTTAGCACTTTATTGCAGGAAGCTTGGTAAATATATTGAGACAGCGACTGTATTATGTTACGTAAACTAGGTTACCATTCTGTCAGTGATAAACGCTCAACGTTTAAATACTGCGATTAGTATAGGCAGTAGAGGTAATAATGTATTAACTAGATGCTGGAACATACATATGGCGTTGGGGTGGCATATGCCCTCATATGCTTTGTGACTGGAAAAATATTTTTCTGACGACAGGAACAATCCCTATTCTTCCAGTGTCATCGGCGCTTTTATAAGTATAAGTCAGTATACACATAATTGTATACAGCACAATACATGCGATATGTGTTCACTTTCCTCTGGTTAACGATCAGTTCATGTCTTGTTGGAACGAAAATACAACAACACCTTTCAGATATGACCGAGTCACTTAGTGCTTTGGCCTTGATTCGAATCAGAGACAAATCAATATATTTATAATGCTTCTCTCTATCTCCATTTCGTGATGCTTTCTCTCAGTATATCCCATTTGTCAGAATATACCGTATCTGTACGGGTAGGGGATGTACCCGTTCCTTTGTGGATGCAATCTATCAAAAGTGCCTTAAGTTTGTACGTGTGTCTGCCATTTATTCATTCTATGTGTTTTACGAAATCATTCATACCGCAAAAATAATTTAAGCAAGCAAACAAGATATGATTTTACAACACAATAATAACAGAGTTTCTATAAATGTCACATTTTATGACAATATAGATACACATTATGAATGTCAACATTTCCACTGCAATATTACAGAATATCAACCTTCAATCAGAATTCATCCGGGAATTGATGAATTTGGTATTATTAATTTAAATTATAAGTAAGACTATGCAAAGAATCGTCGTATCATGTTAATGTTTACGCGTCACAAAACTGCTGATTCAATTCGTCTAAATAGTGTATATTGCGTATAAATATATATATTTTAGTACGAACGAACTAACTTGCTCTTATTTGCGTGATAAACGTTACCATTTGACCCTCAGGCCACGATCTCACAAAATATTATACTTCAGAATCAAGCTCAAGCTTAAAATTGTTTTATTACTAACACAGCCAATGTGTTTATATAGATAAATATATTTTACACATTGGAAACATAAGGAACTTTCTTTTTTATTTTCGGAGACACATAAATAAGTTATATGCATAGGTAGCGAAGTTTGATCGTGAATATAAGTCTCAAATGCAATAACTACCCTTTTTAAAAAAACGAATAATGTTCTGAAGATTTTAACCTTGTATTTAGAAGAAAATAAAATTTCTTAACTTGACAAATACTTTGAAAATTCAAACATACGAGTAGCAACAATGGGTTTGAGCTTGAGTCTGAGCATAAAAGCTCATTCTTTGTGAGATCGGAACCAGGTGACCTAGATGTTGTCAGGTTAATCAATATGACAAGTTTCATAAAGAGAACACATGATTGTGGCATATATTGCGTTATAACTGTCCATTTCGTTGGGTATATGATACAATATACAGGGTGTTATTCTCTTAGCAAGTTCGAACATATTAGGTTAGCTCGTTTTTCTAATTACTAAAAACGATTACATTCGCACGCACTGCCCTGCCCTTTTAATTCAATAAAACTTACTTACTATGTTCTAGCTACCAGGTATTAAACAGTCATGGCTGTTTCTAAATACACATTAAACGACCTTATATTGCTGATGGACAACTAAAAACATATGTATGTCACGGAATGGATCAAAGCAATGCACATATTTTTTTTTTAGATTTTTATAACATTATGAATACCGTAAGCACATAATTATACAGTTCATATGTATTCAATACCCATCTGCATCAATACAACGAAAATATGTAGGCGTACATTGAATGCTAAATACATTCTAGATAAAGAGTGTTTATTGTGAAATAGTATTACGAAATAATGAGATTTTTGTGACTTATTTGTGCATTTAAAATGTAATCACTTCTAAACAGTATGTAGTACAAAAATATTTCAGAAAATATATAGAGGATCTACCACGACTCGTCCACGAGTTGTCAATTGATATAAATTTATATTAAACGAGTTTTGGAAATTGTATTAAGCGAACCTCTGGCGAGATTAATGATATTTCCTGAACGAGTTTAATATAAATATATCAATTGACAACGAGTGATAGATTCTTTTTATCATATGACACTAAAAACTCAAAATACACATTGATTTATTGAAAAAACTCAATAGCTTATACTAACGTTACAAGTGGTACGTATAACTTTATACGTACTGACTATACTAACCTGGATACAAGGAAAGTCATGTGATAAAAAGCTTACCTTAACTTAATACAAAATGTTACATAACAGGCTAATGTTTAAACTTATAATAGTTTACATACATGGTGTGTGTATATACTTGTACTTATCAAAGAAACTCCAAAACTCCAAATAGTTCTATTTTGTCTTAGCAGTAAAATTCAATATCAAATTATCTAAGCATACCATTATTGCGTACAACATTGCTTTATAGTTTGTTCTCACTTCCCAAGGAAGTAGTCTGAGTTTTTGACGTGATGTTTGTAGAAAACTTTTCGTATTTAGCATGAAGCAGTCTAGATACTTTCTTGGTACAAAGAAAACAGATGGCAATGAACAACCCTTGTAGAGAGTTGAAGATAATGAACAAATACCACATGACACTTATATTGACTACGAGAGCGATGTATGCGAACACCCAAGTTAACCCCATCACCAGTGACAATTTGATATTTATAAGCAACGAACATACGTTCTTCTTTTGTGACGCCATTGCTCCTTCACGTTTAGCACGTGCGATGTGAACGGACGTAAATATGAAGGATATGATATCAATAATTTTGAAAACAGCTAACGGGCCAACGAAATAAAGTAGCAGACCATATTTGCTGGTTATCCAACATATACTACGACCATAGTGAGGTTTTATATAATCATAATCGGGATCAATGTCAACAAAGTTGACAATAAGGGCTGTTGCAACAATTACCATCGGTGCTAGCCATGCATACAGGGAATAAAACATAAATCGTTTAGATCTAGAACTTCCTCGTCCTGGGGTTATGAACTTATTGGAAAACGTCATCCATAAGTCTATTGCAATGACATTCATCCAGCAAAATGCAGACAAGAAAAAGTAATGCACGAGTACGGCAATAACAATGCAACAATAACGTAAGCCATCAACGAGAGGGGCGATAAGGAAAAGCAACTGGGCAATAGCCAGGGATATAACCAAACAAATTAATATTTTACCAGGGACATTCATTAGCTGAGGGAAGGCAACATAAACTACTAAAGTAATAGTCAATGCTACAATGGAGACTATCGTACCAACGAGGGACATGTAACTTTCTACAAGATCGAAATCAAATCTAACATACGTATCAGAACACCCATCAACACAAGGCAGAAATTTATCAGAGCACATAAACACGTCAGTCCCATTTTCATGAAAATCAGCCTCTGTATAAATCTTGTTCTGAGATAAAATAAACAATGTGGTAGAATTTCTCAGTTCATATTCACGTGGATCTAATTTGATGAGTGTACAGTTTAATGTTTTTGTTGGATTATTCGATTCTAAACCTGCAGTAGAAAACAGCCTGACGCACTTTCTGTTCACAAGCCTGAACGAGGGTGCGCAATATATTCTTCTACATTGTCCTTTTGAAATATCAAACACTTCTGTATCGCTTGCACATGTAGTGTTTGTACTTTTATGACCGTCTTCAACGGTGCCTGCATTAACGTCAACCAGAAACCTGAATGAATAAGCGTTTCGTTCTTCGGGTGAAAGTGTTGTAGTTGACGATACTCCATCCAACGGCGGTGGTTCACATGTCAAGTCCTCTGTTATACCATGGCAATTTGCGCAATGTTCATTTCTGTAAGCCTGAGCCATAGAATCAAACATCAGATAAAACTGACCGTGTGTGCAATTGTTAGCATACTTGACGTCATCACACGTATCGATGACGTCTAATTTACATACGCGATGTCCCATTTCCGGTTGAGGACGAATAAAATATAAGTTACATTCATCCATTCCTGGGAACGTCCGAACATCGGTCTCATTGCGGCATTTAACTTGAATATTCCAATAAGAAATATTATCAATATAATTACACTGTGCACAATACATATTCTTATACATTATCTTTAACTCGCTGTCGTCTGAAACCGGAAGTCTTAAAAACATATCATCCATATTCGTGTCATTTTCACAAAGTCGTTTCGTTACCGTGTCCGTCCAGTCAGGAGAACATTCTGTTACCATATGAACGCCGTACCCGCTGGTCTTAATAATTTCTGTGATTTTCACACACTCAAATTGTTCCCGTTTTATGGTTGATGTTACCATGCTCACATGATTGGCACAACAATCGTTTAACACATTACACATCGAATCACAGTAACATTTTGTTTGAGAGAAAGGAAATTGACCACACTTAGTCATATCCTGACATATTTCGGAATCAATCGGGAACGTATTACCTCCGTAATCATAGTTATTTGAATAATCAACATATTGATAGTCATATGCTGCAGGTAACTGTGTTAGTTCAGCTGCTGATGCTGCTATACTCACTGTCGTCTGCTCTTGTGGTGTGTCTGTAAGGTGTGACACCACTGTCGTCATTGCCAGGAAAAACGTAATATAAAACAATAGCTCAGTCATAATGCACCATACTTTCCAGTTTGTATCCATTTTTTGGTTCTTCGCCGAAATACAATGTAATATTATTCAGTAAATGTTATATTAGAAATTCGATTAAAATTATTCCACCTTATTATCTGTTCCGACAAAAATTAATAATCATCTGTCTAGCCGATTATATTTCACAATATGTTTGTCTTTTAAGATTATTTAAAACAATATATTTCAATCCGTTACACTCACTTTGGTTTCAAGCATGGTCGTATAGTGAATGCGCCTTCCTTACTAAATTCGAAAAAGATTAATCTGTTCACTTCTTCTCTCGAGCGTTGCTTATCTTTGGAGGATACGAGTTTTCTCAGCGCTCGAAGATATATACGTCAGCTGCTCTGAACTATTTATATTAAACGTAAACAATTTTCTCCTCGTCCAAAACACCAGCGATCGTTCTGTATATACAGTAACACATGGACCAACAGTCGAATAAAGTGTAATAGCACTCCTGTTGATGTATAGATTTATATTCTAATGTTACAATACATTAGTAATACGAGAACCAAACATGATCTTATATGGACATAATTCAGTATTTGTTAAATGTTTGCAACATTTGTCTTTACCAATGGTCCGTTTCCGGGTTAGTTAGATTTCAATTGTATCGTAATGGACATTTCCGTCCGTCCGTTTAGTTCATTGTACGTGTAATTGTCATCATTGGTTAAAGTAGTATATATACTAGAAAGTATTCATTGTTTTATAAGTCATGTGTTTAAGCGTTGTGGGTGTTCTACTTAACAAAGTCATAAATAAGCACAATTCGGTCAAAAGTCGTTTAAGGGGAGTGGAGATAATGTAATAACGCTTAAACAAACGTGCACAAACTAAAATAAATTCGCTTTCTTATTCTCTTTTTGTATTGGTAAAGTCAATTTCAAGATCGAATAATTATACGAGAATCCAACGTGTGCATGTATAATAGCTAACCTCGTCTCATCAACACGAAAACAGATTACTAGTGATTAGTCGATATATATTTACTATGCAACAAGTCTAGAAATTAACATAACTATCCAATAGCACTGAATGGATCTGTTTTAAGATATTGTAGTATGTTTTTTTTTCATCTTGGGTCATTACATCATATTAGTTTTACATCATGTTTGCATACCATTCAGTTAACCCATGTTTTTGTCTTTTTGTATTTGCTATAAAACATATATGCATGCTGCAATAAATTATTTGTATTGGATAAGATGGATATTTAAAGGTTCTGCCTTTCTCTAATCGTTGCTCAAGTATACTAATTTGGTATTAATTGAAAAGCAGGGTTTAGGAAATAAAATACCGTATCTAATCAAACACCAAAACTGCAATAATCAATGTGCTGATAGCGCTACGAAAGTAGGGCTTTATGGCTTTCAATTTGTTGGATAAAAATAATCTATAGTATACAACATACCCTTTATATTTTGTACACAAAGTATTTCAATATAAATTAAAACATTAGGTATTAACATCGTCTAAGAAAACCACCGGTCATGATCTGCATTTTTTTGCTGCACCCATTTAAAATTTGTAGCTATGAAACTCATACATGTAATTTATACCTATTTTCACAAAATCTTGCCTTTGCTTTCCCAAATATTGGGGCGGCAATCGCCGCTCCTGACGCCCAAGTCGCGACGCGACGCTGCTTGAGTGTTGTAAAAATGATACATTTTTAATATTTTATTGTTTGCAATTATGTTTTTTTATGTATAACGATATGCGGCGGTAATTCTATAAGATGTGTTATAAATAGAACATGGAACTAGTGAAAAGACACAGTGTAGTAATATTAATAAATATCAGCATTCTTTTTCGGATAACTGCAATAAATATGATTAATCATAATACAGGCAAAGTTATATTTGGTTTCATTCTGAGTTCCCATCTGAAAGGAAATAAGCATAGAAGCACTATCGCGAAACTATTTCTTCGTATGTATCTTGGTAGTCGTTAAGCGGTGGATGACATTCGTAACTATTTTTATCTGAAATCCGATATGTCTGGGTCGAAAAGTCCAGTACACTGAACAAGGGTTGCTATTATAAACTAATCAACCATATTCAAAAACTGGACTGCTCGTTTAGCATAGTTTCTAACAACTTCTTTGATAAACAGGTTATACTTTATGCATGTGTCTGTGGAAAGGAATGTTGATTATTACATACATCACTATATTATTAGGCGAAATTTTCTTATCAAATATTTAATGTAGTAATTATAGATAAATGTATGTTATAATATAGGCCTGTAACAGGAACCTTGTAATGTTTAGATGAAATCACCAAAGCACTCAGAACTTACGTCTTGTAGTCTGCAATACTTCTCTCGCACAGTACACTAGCTGTGTATACTGTTTGTAGAAAGACGGCGTTCAGAAACAAACAAAAAAAAACGTAGTTAATTTTGATTACCTGATAAATGCGCCATGATGGTAAATTCAAAGCGTATATGAGTAAAAATACTGTTACAGTGTGACTTATTTGGGATACTATAAAATTCCATTTGTATGACTTATTGCGTTCAAATACACCTGGGGCTTTATTCACCAACATTATAAGACTGAAACTCAGACTTAAAATTAACAAACAAATAAATCATCAACATTTATAATCACTGTCAATTCTTTGCAATTAAATTTTACCATATGAAATGTGTACCTACCCACAGAACATGTATACCAATTTATTTCAAATTCGGTACATTTATGGCAACTTCACAGGGAGTTAAACATTGTGTGAACATTTAAGGTCCCTGTAACTTCCGATCATTGTACTATAATATCACTTATAGTATCACGATCTCAAAATAAGTCACAAAGCCGGTGACATATAGGTCCATTGGGCCGGATGTTTTCTATTTATATTATAATTACTTGTAAATACGTGAATGTTATACACATGTCACATTAATAAACTATTTACTTACTTTTAGCGAGGTTGTATAGTTCAACGTGTCTGACTCAATGTGATAACAGAAAGTTGACTTATGTGTAACTTGGATAATATTCAAACAATAGAATGCAATGTATTTGAAACACAGCCATATTTATATAGTTAATTTGCAATGTCTAAACATTTGTCGTTTATTTAAGACTCCGGATGTAGACAATACATGGCTGTAGTGAATATCACAACAGCGTATAAACGAATCAACTTCCGGTTAACGCAATAAGGCATACATGTTGAGTTGTATAGTTCCCAAATAAATCATTCAGTGATCGTAAATCGTTGATAAGTGTATAAGTATGTTGATTGCAGTTTCGGTTTCGCGCAACAGCTGAGACAAGTATTACAAAATACAAAGTTACATGCATTGGGTAGTGTTCACTTCATATACCTACACGTCTTGTTTAACTCACAGGTCACTGTGTCATTAACAAAAATAACCTCTTTATCAATGATACAGTTGTAAAACTCGATCAAACAACAAATTATGTGCTGTTTCAAACTTTTTTGTTGACGTATTGTTAACCAATAAGCCACGTGGTACATGTTTATCCACCCTGATGACAATGAACGTTACGGACGGACTGGCAAGCATATCGTCGTGGCGTAAAACTTACGCATGCAATATATATTGAGCATTTCGTTAGGCTAAAATATAAATTGATAGTTATATAGTTCATGTCTCCTTTTTACCAACTCGACACAGAGCTTTTTCCAACTAACTTTGTAAAAAGAATGTTCGTGCTTTGCGTTGCCCGCGTGTTTCTTGGTTCATTTGTATGTGTCTCTAAATGCAATAGATCTATACTGTTTTTTATAATGCACTGGAGTTATAAACGCAATGAATATTAATACAAAGGCTATGTTTATATTGCTACAGTAGATCACTATCGATAATTTTCTATGCATATGATTTAGTCAAGCTATGTGATGCTGAATATGACTCGCACCGAATGTATAGCTCAGATGTACGCTTTATTCCTAGGGTGAAAAAAATGTTTCGTCGAATATAAAAAAAACTTCAGGGTTCGTTTTTTTCGCCAGCTAGGAGAATCTGAAAATATCAGCGTCTGAAATAGGCCGTGACTACATGTGAATCACCTCCCTTGTACCGCAAGCCAATTGCGGAAACCAGCAGCACATGCCTATTCCGTTGGATGTTGATCACTTGCCACTTAGCTTCACAAACCGTTATTTTAACTTGTTGAACTAGCAAATTAAACGACGAAAATCCTATATGATGTTTACCATACGTAAAGAGTAATTTTCGGACACTTATTTCTTGTTTTATTAAAATTTCGATTTTGTACTTACGACCTTCTCATTGTAAGCCAGCGATATGATACAAACTTATAAAATACAGTTATTTTCTAGTTGGTTTACGACCAATACATGCATGCATACATTATAGAAGGTGAATTTGGTAAGGACGAACAGGAAACGTCTAAATGACATATCCTCGGACAATGTGTAGTTCTTAATAAACATGTGAAGCAAAACGTGTGTATTGTACGAGGGGCGTTCAAAATGAGCATTATGTCCATTTGGTCGTAAATAAGAAGACTTGGTTATATTTTTTGGCAAAATAACCCTTTTATGGAACGTGTATCATCCGCAAATGTCATTAACATTTAATTGCCGAATATATAATTATATTGTCTATTTCAGAGGGTAGGATCACGTGATGGTTGCACTTCGTATTTTCTAATGGCAGCGCACATGTCAAACAGGTCATTTGTTGTGATATGTCTTTTTATCCGATATGTTAGAATATTATACTGACAATGTTTTGGCCAACAACGTCCGGTTTCCATTGATATCTTGCTTTTGACTGTGGATGCCGTAGTTTTTGTAATTACCCTGCGCACAATTTCGAATCGAGGACTTTCTGTTATGAAAACCGCGATTACATTAGGTCTTAACACAAACAAAGTCATGGCTTATGTAAAAACCCGGACTGATCAAGATTATGATCGGTCGTATATGTTCTCATTGCACAACATCGTATCTGTGTCCTATCTATTCAGCATTTAGAAGCATTTCTACAATTTTATTTCAATTAATGAATAATGATTACATTGGGTAACATATTTTTTTCATAGTTGCATTGGGTACCGAAAATCGTCGTTTGATATTAAGTTTAGAAATGTTTGATTTTTGCTGTTGCATATTATTTCAAATGCAGTACGTATGGCTCTGAACCTAAGTATTCCTCTGATAGTTATGGAAAAGTGTTCGCCACTCGCCAACAGGCCTCACACCATACGTATTTTGCTTGTTCACAATGATGAGACTGAATATATATCAAATGTGACACATGTAGCTCCGAATTTAAATCAAAGAACATCATTCGGTACCATACGAGTATGTACAAGGGGGAGGAGGAGCACGTGTGTAGATGTGACTAGAGCTATCTGTTCGCTAGTGTACCGTACAGACATAAACGTAAAATTAAGCATGTACGTATGAGTCTTTGATATAGTTTTAATATTGCATAATCTGTGATTTCATTATAGATCACTTGTGCACAAAATGCCCAATATGAGTACTTGTACTCGTTAGTTGTTCAACGCCTCTCCGTCGGAGTGTAAATATTACCACAGAAAAATACAAAAGACATGGACAATAATTATTTGTCCATGAATATTGAACGACCCTCGTCGTTTATTCAAATCTTAAGAATACACACTTTAGACCGGGTTGTCCTTGTGTTTTATACACCAATGCGGTGCTGTATAAACAGATTCAATACATTGCTACATGGATTAGAGGAGTTGTTTTATATTGCTTATGCCTAAGTTCCACTGAGCATTTTTCATCGACGATGTGCTCCCAATTTAAAACTGGGCATTGGAAGGTATCGGAAAAGGGTCCTCGTGGTATTGGAGAAGCTTCAGGGAATTTATCAGAACATTTGTGAAATCCCTGTTCCCGATACCCCCGAAGCTAATTTATTTAAATCGGGTGAACACCAACAAGGAAAAAATGCACAGTGGCACCTAGGCTTTAGCGTAGGCTAGATGACGTACGGAGTGAAATGAAAAGGTAACTGTGACATAACCATTTTGTTACAGTATGCATGTTCTGTATTCCTGAGCAAAAATAAAATGGAAAGGATAATGATGAAAGCAGTGCACGTTGCTATGTTTCTGTTGCTAGTGACATTTGGTTGTTCCTATGGTTACTTTTACGATGAGTATTTCGGGATAGATTCTGCATACTGCCAGCCCAGGAGTATGTGTGTCCGCAATAAAATATTCCCTGAGACTAATTGTTACTGTGATTCAATGTGTAATGTGTTAGACGATTGCTGTACGAATCATGTTAGTACAACAACATCTACTATAAAAGGCGAACAATTTGAATGTGTTGAGTTCAAAGATATCACTGACGAAACTGGGTATGGCGTTCACATGGTGACGAAATGTTCTTCTGACTGGGCGGACGAGACCACAAAACAGTTGTGTGAAAATAAAGATCATACGGATGACATGTTTTTAAGAATTCCTGTTTCAGACAAAAGCGAGTTAAAGATTATATTCAAAAATATGTACTGTGCACAATGTAGCTATATTGACAATATCTATTATTGGAACGTGAAAATAGAATGCGTTAACGGGACGGAGTATTGTAGAGTGCATTTTATTGATCCTCAACCGGAAATGGAAAATCGCATATGTAGACTTGGCGTCATCGATACGTGTGATGACGTCACGTATGCTGAAAACTGCTCAAAAGGACAATTTAATCTGATGTTTGATCCTTTGGATAACGCTTACAGGAATGAATATTGCGCAAAATGCCACAAGGTTACAAACGAACTGATGTGCGAACCCCCACTGGTTGATGAGTGGTTTCCTGATTTCCGAATCTATACCTTCCGTTATTTGGTGGATATTAATGCGGGTACTGTTGAAGACACTCTTACTGTCACAGATACGAAGTGTGATAGTAATACAGAAGTAGTCGATATATTAACAAGAGAATGTAGAAAAATAGTGTGTGCTCCTACGCTCAGGCTTGTCAACAGGAAATGCGTTCAAAGATCTTTAGATCGTCCATCTGACTTCTCTAGATCTACTGCTGATTTGAAACCTGACGATCGAACAATAAACTGTACACTTATCAAATTAGATCCACACGAGTATGAACTGAGAAATTCTACCACGTTGTTTATTTTATCTCAGAATAAGATTTATACAGAGTCTGATTTTCTTACTAATGGAACTGATGTGTTTATATGTTCAGATCATTTTCTGCCTTGTGGTGATGATTGCAGAAAAACGTTTGTTAGATTTGATTTGGATCTTGTAGAAAGTTACATGTCCCTTGTGGGTACGATTTTGTCTATTGTCTCATTGACTATTACTTTGATAGTTTATGTTGTCTTCCCTCAACTTATGAACATCCCAGGAAAAATCTTAGTATGTTTGGTTATATCCCTTGCTATTGCCCAGTTGTTTTTTCTGATCGCACCTCTTGCTGACGACATTCACTATTTTTGTATCGTCGCGGCGGTTCTAGTGCACTTCTGTTTTTTGTCTGCATTTTGCTGGATGAATGTCATTGCAATTGACTTGTGGATGACATTTTCAAGCGGGTTGATGACCGGAAGCTCCAGATCTAAGCGATTTATGTTTTATTCCCTGTATGCCTGGCTAGCACCGATGGTAATTGTTGCAACAGCCCTTATTGTCAACTTTGTTGACATTGATCCCGATTATGATTACATAAAACCTCACTATGGGCATAGTATATGTTGGATAACCAGCAAATATGGTCTGCTACTTTATTTCGTTGGCCCGTTAGCTGTTTTCAAAATTATTGATAGCATATCCTTCATATTTACGTCCGTTCACATCGCACGCGCTAAACGCGAAGCAGCAATGGCGTCACGAAAGAAGAACGTATGTTCGTTGCTGATTAATATTAAGCTGTCACTTTTGATGGGGTTAACTTGGGTATTTGCATATATTGCTCTCGTGGTGGATATAAGTATCATGTGGTATTTGTTCATTATCTTCAACTCTCTACAAGGGTTGTTCATTGCCATCTGTTTCCTTTGTACTAAGAAGGTATATAGACTGATTCATGGTAAATTCGAAAAGAGGACGGTCAGTATCACGTCCAAAACTCAGACTACGTCCGTTGCTTGACTGCATGTGTTTTATGTCCGTCATCATACATTGGGAATATTTTTGAGGCTAGTGTAAATATCACCGTGTATGTGTGTTATTTTGTCTGTAAAATTTATGTTTGTTTCGTTAAATGACGTCATGTACGTAAACAAGTTACGTTTTCAGAAACAGTTATGTTTGGAAATGCTTGTAGACGAAATAGTGTTTGTAACATATCCTGTGTGTGACGGTTATCAAAAACATGATGATGTGTGGGAACCTTGTTTGTAACAGTTATATTTGTAAATGATAGCATTTTGTCCGACTTGTTACTGCTATGTTTATAAATGGAAGAATTGTGTCCACCGTGTAACAGCTATGTGTGTAAATACAGTAAACATAAAGTGTCCACGTCCATGTAATTGCTAAGTTTTTAAATACAGGATTTTGTCCATCAGGTAACAGTTATATTTATAAATGATAACAGCTGTATTTATACATGGTAGCGGTTTTGCCATCCTGTAACAGCTATGTGTGTGAATACAGCAAATTGTAAATACTGTTTTTTCTAAGTGGTTATATACAGCAAAGACTTAGTGTAATGTCTAATTGACTGTGTAAATACAGCAATGTATTAATGATGTTATTCCTAAATGTGGAAATACAGCAAATTGTCAATACTGTAATTTCTAAGTGTGTAAATAAGAGCATACTGTCTGGGCTGTAACAGTTATGTTTGTAAATAAGCGTAGTTAGTCTGAACTGTAACAGTTGTGTTTATAAATAACAGCCGTTTTTTGTATGTTATAACAAAGTCGCGTTGTGTTCGCTATATTATAATTGTCATATTAATTATCCAGGTTCCAAAAATGAAACGTATAATATTATTACCGAGAAGTATAATATGGTATGATCTATATCATGATGTATATTAAATACCCTGGTGGATGTTCAGTATATATACTGTTCACCAACTGCGTTGCAGTTTCCAGCCCCTCATGCAAATGTTGTCTGTTTTGACTAAACGTCAATCATGATACTAAATTTAGTTGATTATTATGGTTTATTATGGTGCAAGTTATAACAACCTGTCATACTAACCCATAACTTATCATTACTTAACATTAAACTTAGAATGTTCTGGAAGTTTCCATTGTCCTCATATCAGTATTGCCAAAAGATCCAAATATGGTAAATGTCAATTTGTACTTGAATGAGTTCCAACTAAAACAAATGCATGTATGCTACATGTATGGCCGATATACACTTCTATATACTTTATCAGTATATTGGTCCATGCATGAGTATATTAAGAGGCTGTTCCCTAATACATACATAATAAATACTTAATTAAAGTAATTAATTATACATGTAAGCCGACTATGTAACAATGTACTGTAACAGCAGTGTTTGTAAATGACAGTATTTTGTCTGTACTGTAACAACTATGTGTGTAAATACAATAAACATAAAGTGTCCATAATGTAACAGTTGCGTTTTTAAATACAGCATTTTGTCCATCAGGTAACAGTTATATTTATAAATGATAACAGTTGTATTTATAAATGTTTGTGGTTTTGCCATCCTGTAACAGCTACGGGTGTGAATACAGCAAATTGTAAATACTGTTTTTTCTAAGTAATTAAATACAGCAAAGACTTAGTGTTTATACTGTAATTTCTAATTGACTGTGTAAATACAGCACATTGTTAATACTGTAATTTCTAAGTGAGTTAATACAGCACATTGTTAATACTGTAATTTCTAAGTGAGTCAATACAGCAAATTGTCAATACTGTAATTTCTAATTGACTGTGTAAATACAGCAAAGTATTAATGCTGTTATTGCTAAATGTGAAAATACAGCAAATTGTCAATACCGTAATTTCTACGTGTGTAAATATGAGCATACTGTCTGGCCTGTAACAGTTAAGCTTGTAAAGGGCAGCAGTTTGTCTATACTGTAACAGCTGTGTTTGTAAACGACAGTTTTTTTGTCTGTACTGTCACATTTATATTTGTAAAGACTGCATATTGTTCACACTGTACATACATAACAGTTATTTTTGTAACTATATAATGTCTTCTGTCATATAACGTTTATGTTTACAAATTGTGTCCATCCTGTAACAGATATATCAATAAATGGCACATTCCATTATATCACATGACTATCCTTGCATCTGGGTTAGTATAGCGAGTATGTATACTCTTATATCACACATGTGTAGTATAACGTTTAAATGACTTCCTTTTCTAAATGACGTCATTTTATGACGAACTTGGCGTTATTTTTTTGGTGTCGTTAATAAATAATAGTTCAGAGTCTTTAATACTGCTGCAATGTGCACTTTTTCGTGTAATGAAAGTAATATGATATAAATAATCTAGTTCTCATTGACAAGTGATACAAACTTAATATATTAAACTACTAGTATATTAAGCCAAAGTTTTGCTTTATAAACTTTTCCAAACTTGTTTAATTTAAGTTTATATCTCTTGACAACTCGTGAAAGATCCTCTTTATCTCACAATTTTGTGCTGTGCTATATATTTTGTACTAATACAAACTTTTGTTGTTTGCACATGTTCTGTGCTATGTGAAAATGTAATATTGAATACAATATATTGAATATCAGTCTTACTTGTAATTATATCATACTACATTTTTTGCTGTATACTGTTTGGATGTCCACAAATATGTCCTTTCACCAAGATAGTAAATGTCTTGTGAGCTCAACTTTGTGAAGAAAAAAAGTTGAGCTATTGTTGTGACATGATCGTGAGCGTTGCTTAAGTTTTTTTGTGAGTCATTTTCTCAAAGATTATCAAAGGTATCCACTTCAAACATAACATAGTTATGCACCATCACAATGCTGATACCATGTGGCCTATATTTACATAATTATCGGCCATTGTTACTACCAAAACGTGGAAGTCGAGCTTCTAGCACTCATAGGCAGTACTCTTGTGTTTGTTGTGGTTCCAACTATTAAGCTTCTGTATGCCACAGGAAGCTCCATATCCTGCAAGCAATGACAACTTGATATTCTGAAAGCAACATTCGACTAGCTATTCTCCAAGCAACTGAAAATTTGCTATGCTGCCCACAACAAACAACTTGCTACTCTGCAAGCGACAAGAAATGCTATTCTCCTTTTTTTCTTCATTCAACAATTTGCTATTCTACTAGCAACTTGTTATTTTGTATGTAACTGAAAACTTGCTAGTCTGCAAGAAAAAACCCAATTATTTGCTATTCAGAAGAAACAACCAACTTGCTACACTGTAAGCAAAAACAATTTGCTACTCTTCTAGCAACTGACAACTTGCTCTGGTGCAAGCAACCAGAAACTTACTATTATGCAAGAAACAATTTGCTTTTCTGAAAGCAACATACAATTTGCTATTTTGCAAGCAACTGACTTGTTGCTTTTTTACGCAAGCAACAACCAACTTGCTATTCCAAAAGCAACTGACAATGGTGTAAATGCAGAGGAAATGTTTTCTTACTACTTGCATTGATGCAAGAATTTCTTTGTCATGTTTTACATCAGTAAGTCTACTTGCATTGATCGAGGTTGTTGTTGTAACAAGACTTGTGATAAAAAACAAACATCTAGGATGATGCACCAAAGACAAGTTTATTGAACCTGCAGAACATGAACAAAACACTTTCTTAATTCTGGTTATTTTTTATTAATTCTGGTAAATAGTCCATATAAAACAAATACCATTATATTATATAACATGTCACAATGACCAACTATTAACAACCATGTGGCATAAGGGGAGATAATTAAAAGCAACAATTAGGAACGGACCTACAGAATTATATCACAAACTGCAGTAAAAGTCTGTACTACTGTAAAATCATTTATTTTCATGGGGATTAAATTTCATGGATTTTGGGGTTTACCTTCAATCACGAGATCAAACCACCTCAAACAATAATTTTGACCATTGTATTTATTACTTGAAATGCAAAATCCACAAATTAACTTCCCATCATAATGGTCTTTTTTCCAAAAACACGAAATTTCATCCCATCAAAATTAAATGATTTTACAGTATATTGAATGGGCAAAAAATTGGAAAAGTAAAAACTTTAGTTTGTGATATAATTTCACAGGCCTGTAATTAGACCACAGTTTAAGCTTACCTGACTTTTGACAAGTTTTGCAAATTGGCATGGAGGAGGGAATGTAACAAGAGCTATCCAATAAAATACATGGATAGTATATTCATATATTGAATTCAAAATGTTACAAAAAGCTGCAGTATTACCCTTTTAAGTCCAAAATGGGGAATGCTTTCATCAAAATGCTTTAGACTGAGTTACCTAATACAGCGTAAGGGTTGGGGTCGGGGTCGTGGGTTGAAAAGTATGCATTATCAAAGCAACTTGTTAAATTAAATGCACTTTGGAGACATAAGAAAAACTTGTATCTAAACTGTAACTTAATCATAAAGTCAAGGCACTGGTGACTGCAATAGCTTAATAGTGGAGCTAAAAAAAACAAGAGGCACTAAGGGGGCCCTAGTTCACTCACACAATGACAGGCAAGTGAAGGATGACATTTATGATCTGCTTATTATTTGTTCTACTTGCTCCTCCATGCTGCAAAATTTTCAAAGAATCCATGTAAACCTTAACATAAACAAGAGGGCCCCTAGGTCCCTCACCTGTTGCACATTGGTCTAGGTAACAATACAGCTTGCATTCTGGCCATATTTCATTAAAATTGGATCTAAACGGCAACCTCTGGCGTGTACACAAGGTTATTCTTGGATTAGATCTAGTGATCTAGTTTTTGACCCCACATGAACCAGTTTCAAACTTGGCTTAGATTATATGGAAAACAACGTCCTGACCAAGTTTCATGCAGATTGGGGCCAATTGGGGACAACAAGAGTGTACACAAGGCTTTTTAAAGATTTGACCTAGTGACCTAGTTTTTGACACCGAATGACCAAGTTTCGAACTTGGCCTATATTTCATGGATGGAGAACAACATTCTGACCAAGTTTCATGATGATTGTATCAAAACTGTTGCCTCTAGAGTGTACAAGCCAATTGTTGACGGACGACACCGGACGGACGGACGAAGAGTGATCACAAAAGATCACCTTGTCACTATGTGACAGGTGAGCTAACAAACAGTAGCCCTAATATCAATCAACACAGTATCAATCAATAAACATACATTTCCATACTCAGCACCGCATGTATTGATTTATTGAGGTAGGTAAGTTTAACTGTAGGTAAGTGGAGAGTTGTGCAATGAAAACCTTTTGCAAATTTCTAATTTAAAACAAAAATCTCATTTATATAAAACAAAATGAATGCAAATTTCTAATCTCAGAGCAAAATCATACCGAATTTCTCATCTCAGAGCAAATCATTGCAAATTTTAGATTTCATACCAAAATCATACCAAATTTCATCTCTGAGTAAAATCATTGCAAATTCTTATTTCAGATATAAACAATGCAAATTTCTCATTTTAGACTTTATGTCTACTTACAAACGGCTGAAATGAATATTTTAATATCTATTAATCATAAAGGATAAAATAGATGAAATATACTGATATCTTCTTAAACATGGTTGCATGTAAATCTATGAAAAACAACAAACATCACCAATGTACCCAGTATGTATGTACTATATTTGTATATAATACTTTTTATTCATTAATGGGAGAAACTTGTCTAATTCTCCAATCTTGTGATAGGAAAATTAGGAAATATTGCTACCAAATTATGTGCTATGCAACAAAAATACCCATTTCTATATACACTAGACAACTAATATGTGCATAAGGATGTTTGACAAATAACAGTAATATAGTGCACTCAGGATAACGAGAAAGGTGGTAAAAAGTGGTAACGTCCGTATAGTTGGAAAAAGCATGTATGCTTAATTTATCAGTAGTATTTTAGTATACCAATTTTGTAACAGTAGACTAATCCGGTCAATGCTTATAAACATCACTTTATCCTGGACACACGTACTACAATACTGATTGATAAGAGGTAAGGACTATATTCAGTAGTTCACCATTCAGTAATTATGCCACACATAATAGGCGCTCATTTTCAAGCATAATGATATGTAGGTTTCAAAAGTGATTGCAGATTACTTGACGTGCAAAGTTCAATGGATAATAGATGAGTCATTTCATCACGACAGAAGAAAAGGCGGTTTACGAGGGGCATTAAAAAAATACGTAGACAAACCAACTAGCTAGCTTATTTTTTCAGATAAATAAACAATTAGTTATAATGTGGTAGCACCACCTTCATTTGCCAAAATCCTCAAGTTTCACAGAAATCGGACCAACGGTTAAGTGAGGATCCTGTTTTGATATACGCACTGAATTCATTACTGGTAGAACCTGATTTCTAACAATTTTCATGAAGTAATGATGTTAAAGAATTTAACAATCGAAGTTGTCTACGCCTGTTTTGAATGGCCCTCGCATGTTGTTATATTTACTCCTCCAGCTCAATAAACTACTGGAAGTTGGGTATAGTAAATTGTAAGCAGAACAAGATTTGGACGTCAAGACAAGATTGCATTCAGTAAACACTTATGCCCAAGTTGAAGCCTGGTCCATAACAAATAGCTAACTTAAAAGTCATTTAGGGGCCATAATTCTGTTGAAAAGTTTGATAGTGTTACATGGCTTTAATATTGTAATGTGTTTATGATGGTTAATAAGTATGCCAAGTTTGAAATCAATGCATTGATGGATTTCAAAAGTATGAGTTTCAACATTTTGTAACAAACAAACGAAGGGACAGACCTTCACTCTATGCCTCCTGCATTAGTAGATGCCCTATATGCCCACTTTATCAGTAGTAGATGCCCTATATGCCCACTGCATCAGTAGATGCTGGGCATAATAAAAAATGTTAAGTTAAGAGTTTTCATTTAACCTTTGTAGTCGAAATATGAGATTTGGTTTTAAAACCATAGGAATATAGCAACATATCAACATGTGCAAAACAAACAAGAACAATAAAAAACAAATCCCTACACATGCATACAACACATTATAACATGAACCAAAGCTTGAAAAACAAGTATGCCCCAGTTATTGAACAGAAACCGTTTTAATTTATCAACTAGCCTAACTGTTCAAAGCAATATAGCAACATCTTAGGAATATATTAACAGTGTCATTTGTACATTAACAAGATATGCATGTTATCTAAAACTTTCTGTGCCAGACATACACATCAACAAATTAATACAGAGGAGAAACAACATATTTTCATCACTATAATTAAACAAACAAGAGCACCACCTACAAGTGCTGGACGTTCGACTTTCTAGATATGCATAGTAACAAGGGCAGATAATTCGATAAACAAAGGTCACAGGGGTTATCAGCCATGTCAATATGGACTCCTCTTGTGATGGTGAATAACTATGTTAAGTTTAAGTTAATAGAAAAATATCTTTGATAGTTTTTAAGAAAATGACTTTGACAATAAACTTCACCAAAGTACACGCAGACGATCTCGTCTCGATAATAGCTCCACTTTTTTCTTCAAAATGTCGAGGTAAAAAGTAAATGGATATAATAAGTACTCAGTCTCATGTTCATGGTGAAGCTTTTGATTTAATCTTATTGCAGAAAAAATATAAAAAATATGCGTCTGCTTTGTAACAGAAAAATATGCACTTCCAGATAAATATACAAAATCTAATAATATCAGTATTCATACAATGATTACGGCCCTATACTTTATTAATTTGTACATTATGAAAAAATGCCATTTACAAGTATGAACATGGAATACATTTATAATTTATAACATTTCATTATCAGTTATCAACATTAAGTACAGGGTATCTCATAATATGTGTTACCATAACAAAAGTATGCCATGTAAAAATATTTGATGTGGTATACCATTGTTATATATCCAAGGAAACGTTCCATCTTAAATATTTATTCAATATATAACATGACTATAATTACAACTACCAATTCAACCTGGGAATCAAGGTATCAATATAGAGTCATTTTCTCAATTATTGTTAGAATTACATCAATAATGAATTTGAATTGTACTAAGGTCATGGAAATGAGGATAATTATTGCGTTGAAGACAGCAGTTGCAGTAGTTAAAACACAAAAATGAAGAAATTCCTCCATTACAATGACTTTGACTGCATTTCAGTGACCTTGTTCGCTCAAAGCATTGCAAGTCATCTTCAGGTAATGATCAGTTAGTATGGAAGATAAATGTTCACAAAGCAATATACCTTGCTCCTTTGAAGGGGAATAAAATATACATAAAACACTGACTTGTATACTACACAAGGTACTGTACATCCCAAGTGTTTGTTAATACTATGATAACAATTCTAAAATCGGTAACATTTTGATTTGCATGTTTGTATCCATTAGATAGTGTTTTAACTGTCTAAATCGTGATTGTACAGCACTTTTGAAAGTGTAATGTACATGAAAATTGGTCTAATAATAACATAATAATACTCTGTGTAACATAAAAACTCCCATACTACAGTCACTGAATGGATTACACAAGCAAGGGAGATATCCATGACACACACTATACTTATATAATATCCATTTATAGACTAACAATGAGGCATAACCTGTAATATGAACCTGAATCTGACCTTTAAGCATGTCATATATTATGCATCAGTCAGTTGCATCCACACCTCCACCACTGGGAATGAGCCAGGATTTTTACTTTGAGGTTGTCAAACCCCACCCCCTTCCATGGCCCTGCGGAGACAGCTGATGATAATATATCCGGTATTTTCCAGCCCCTGACAGCAGGGTTTTGGTTCAGAGAAAAAATTTCCTACAATTCCCCGGCAGTGCTGGGGAAGCGGGAAGGTAAAAACACAGCCGAATCCCTGGCTATCCACCGCCTATCCCCGGGGGAGGGGCCGTGGATGCAACTAACTTGTGCATTACATGATAATGACCTTTGAGCATGAAGGTACTTCCTTCATGACCATGGCCAACAAAGATGGGGAATAGGAATTAAATAGAAAAGTAGTAAACTATGCCATTATGCTATCAGATGTTTAAAGGAGCAAGGGCCTTATTCACCAACATTGTAATTCTGAAACTCATACTTAGACTTGAAATTGACAACATTGATAATCACTGTCATATCTTTGAAATTAGATTTAACCATATGCACTTTTATCTGATTATTTGTTGTTACCCACTGAACATGTATGCCAATTTATATCAAAATGATATCGACACATTTATAACAACATGATTGTAAATAGAACATTTGGCAATATAACGTCTAAGTCTGAGATTTAGACTTACAACATTGGTGAATAAGACCCCTGGTGAAATGTTACATATAACATTTATAACACTATATGACTCATATGTTCATACCGTTATATACATGATATCATTACTATATACATAGCTATACACACTTTGTACAAATTCAATAACTTGATAGAAATGCTGTTATACGGTTGTATTCGTGTAATTATTTATTTACATGTACAGTACAACCGCATCAGTTTGGTCAGCATGACAAGTTCTGATTGTCGTGAAAAAAGGTTCATAACAAGCACCTAATGATGCTGATTTGAAATTTGTATCAGTCAGGGGTGTGGAATTCCTGAGTCCGACTTGGGCTTTTTGATCTGCATGCAAGTGAATTTTTCCATCCGGCTTGCCCATGGGCAAGTGCAAAATTAACATGAAAAAATAATATTAAGTGTCCTATTTTACCCTTACACAAAAGCTGACTGAAAATGATTTAGTGTCAGGAACACAGCAGGGTACTCTCAATCTTGACAAGATAAATTTTTGAAATTGAATTTTTGTTGCTTTTTGTGTTTTCCTGGGCAAGTAGATTTAGTCTTTGGGCAAGTGTATTTTTCAGCTCAACTTGCCCATGGGCAAGTGAAAATTTTCAGGATTTCCACACCCCTGATCAGTCTTATAAGGTCTTAACATTACGACCTTCTCATTCTAAGCCAGTGAAATGAATACAAAAAAGTGTTACCCCAAATACATACAAAGATATTTACAAGTGGAAAAAACAGATAATGATTATCTCTCTATTGATGCTGAATGCATAGAAATGCTGACCATTCTGAACATGGTACAATATTTGCATAGACCTTCATATAACAATACAAAATCAAAAATCATATCCACACAAAAATCACACTAAGCCATTTGTTCATTGCATTAGGTCAGTCAACAAAAATCAAGAAACACTAAATATACAGCACTAAATATTTCAACAAGACAAAAGCACCAAAAATGAATGTGGGGAATAACAAGCATTAACAACCTTCTCTGGCAAAAAAATGGGGTCAAAAACTAACAAAAATACCCAAACACAACAACTGATTCATAAACATAGCAACAAACTACTAAAATTGATATAAAAGTAATAATATATGTTAAAGCTAATAAAGCAAAATCAGAAACCTTAAGGAACTTTCCCATGCAATACATTAGACCAATATTTTATTTTTTATTTTTAGGTTTATAGTAAAATTGAAATAACAACAGAGTCTCTCTAGGAGTCCTTGCCCACTCACACAACTGCAGGGGGGTAATCTATAGACCTTTTGGCACTCTTGTAATATTCTTATTCTTTCCAAAAAATACTTTTAAAAAATTCTGTAAACCTAAAAATAAAACTGGCCTTAGCTCAACATGATTTATAAGTGCTAAACAATATACAGTAATGTACAGTACTATATACAATAAAATTAAGACTTCAAGACTGAGTGAAACAATCTTATCCATCAATGTGTTTCTTCTCACAGATCAAAACTGACTTTTAGAACTTGTCACCCTTTTACCCATGTATATCATATCGTCGATCAGCTGCCAAAACGTTGTATCTCATTTTTTCAAGATTTTCGGGAGAAGGAAAAAACAGTTTTTGATATTTCTTGAGATACAACATTTTGACCCATATTTTGCATCAGAATATGAAATACGACATTTTGTATAATTTAATTCTATTGTAATTATGTATTATATTGCAAATAAATTTCAGGTTTAGTCGAAATAATTCATTTACATTTAAATACCGTTGTAAGAGTTGATGAATGAGTCTTTTTCTTGGCTTTTAAGTATTTGTATTATATCATTGGTGTTTAGTGTTTTCACCTGGGCTCCACAAACCAATCAGAGTTACGATATTTCATCACATGACAGAATATCGGGTAACAATTGGCTCTCAGATACGATGTTTTCAGACAAGGCGGGAGACAGGTTCGTGAATATCTTGAAGTCAAAAAGCCATTTTCCCCAAAAGTAGAGTTACAAGGTTTTGGCAGCCGACCGACAATATGTATATCTGTATGATATAAATGATACGAATCATTTCAGTTAAAAAATATAGGTAAAGTAAAGTTTGTTTATTATAGTGTCGCCTCTATTGAACGGGCCAGTCAAATTTGACTTATGAGACACTTATCTGTCATGAGTACAGTACCTCACAAACAACTTCTCGTAATAAACATAATTATATATTGAAACTAAACTAGAATCCTAGCACATACTGATATATGAGCATGTGAGCAAACATAACAACTTTGATTATCTGTAACAATGCACCAATTAATGAATCAATTAACAATTAAGTCTAATTACTTCCAGACAATGTCTCCTCATTCACTATCTACCTGTTGTTGTTGTTGTTGTTGTCTTGTTGCTGTAACAGACAGTATAAGTCCTGTTGTTTCTACAGGAATAACACCTACCCCTCCTGACCCTGTGTCTTTTCTTACCGTAGCCTTACATAATGGACAATTGTTCTTTCTTTGTAACCATTCTAGCAAACACCTGCAAAATAGAACCATAAACATTCCAACCTCTATTAAACAGCCAAATATGGAAAATAATGCACATACACAGTCAAACCCCACCAAAAGACTTCATCACCTCAATAATAAGAACACCTCAAAATTAATTTAGATGGGTGTATACGATTTAACAACTAAACGGGGGAGAGCAGCGGGCTAGCTCAGTTCGTAGAGCATTTTCCATGTAAGTGAATGGTCCCGTGTTCGAGTCCCGGTCTGATTGCACAGGTCCATTTGTACTATTTTGCCTTGCATTTATCCTCAGTATTAAGACCAATTCAATAATGAGACTAGTTTGCTTCTATTTTCTAGGATGATTTAATTATTAAAGATGAATGGTTCAGTCTTACCCTAGACAGTCAGTCAAGAAATACATTAAACATAGTTGCTTAAAACAAATGGTTGTTTAATACAGATATTGTCAATAAGAAGATGCTGCACTGGGATTGAACGAGAAGGATTTTTGACAAGGAGGTAAAACACAGAGAGTGTCATATTTCTCACAAAAAGTATCTGACCTAAAATGCCTGACAATATGCACAGCAATACTTAATACCAAATATGCATGTGAGGTTTCACTGAAATCGGACCATTGGTTAAGAAGAAGAAGCAAATTGACATGTTTCATTGTATAACATTCATCCAAACAGACAGATGTCCAGTACAGCACATGTTCTTTCCTACAGTATATGGCAATCATAATACTGGGTACACTAAAATCATTACTACTCCAGGAGAATTAATTTCGTGAAATTCATTGTTGATCTCTACCGCAAAATAAAATCCCTACAAATAGTATATATTTCAATAGTATATGACTAAGTGGATAAGATATCCTTAAAATTATATCCCCTAAAAATGGTCTTTTGCACCAAAACCATGAAATTCTGTCCCATTATAATTAATTGATTTTTACCGTAATATAGACTGCTGAAGACAGGTTGTCTCTTTGGTGAAACAAGCTTGTATTTTACTAAATACTCTATACTTTGATACAACCTAGTTGCACCACAGTGACCAGGTCAATGTTCACATGTCAAGGCACTTAACATACCTGTGACTTTTCATGTGGGAAAAGTGTGATAAGTCATCTAATTCAGAAACACAATCTTTATTGTATATGTATACCTGGGTTCAAATACGGATGGAGGCACTAATATGCCTTCCACAATTCAGCAGAAAGCTGACAAAATATAAAGGCAATTTTTAACAAGTTTTCTACAATTGATAGTTTCCATTATGACAAAAGGGGTAAAAGCCTCTAAATAGCGGCAAATAGTGAATTGAATTTCAAAACAAAAGTACAGCTACAGACATAATTTTAAATGATTTTTTTTCGCCACTTCGCCTAGTATTGAGACCGCTGAGTGTAGTGAAGTAAATTTTTGAAAAAGGTCAGAGTAAATGTTACCTTGAATGAAACACATGATGACAGGAACATACTGCGATCTTCTCCTTCTGTAGAAAGTCATCTAAACACACTGGACACGTCTACAATATTGGGAAAATAATAATCCCGTTACACCAAACATTTTAGTGCATATACCGTATATATATTATTATAAAGGAGCTCACTCCAATTGCAGACAAATAACTTACCTATCTAACTAAAGGATTGTAACAGTTAGCCTCCATAGCTCAGTGGTTGGAGCGCTTGTAGCCAAACCCAGCGACTCGGGTTCAAATCCGGATGGAGGCACACATATGCCTGCCATATTCAGCAGAAAGCTGACTGGCAAATAAAGGCTATGCTCGGTTAGACAACATACACCATGGTATTGTTTTATCAAAGCAACAATTCTTGGGAAGTGCACTGTATAGTGATAGTTCAAGATACATTCTATAAAAAATTTCATACAGTTAAAATGAATAGATGTGGTTCAACGAATACAATAATCTGATACCAAAAGTAACACTAAAGTATAAACAATTCAAAGTGCTTACAGCATTTCTGCAATCTTTCTTTCTAGGAGAGAATTGAATCTGAAAAAAGGATAAAACATAAATCAAATATTGCATTTTTAATTGCAACTGTATGAACCAGGAAAATATCTTATGGCTATCATTTTAAGATAATAACAGAAGTACATTGATCGAGTCCATTATAGCACCATTAACCACATTGATCGAGTCTATTATAGTGTCATTAACCAATCATAAAGGCTATAGCTTCCACAGGTGAAACTATGTGACACAAAGGACAAGCATATGATGTTTAACTACCAAATCTAGATGTCCCTGGTTCAAATCTCTGCCGAGACACATCAAGTTTTTTTTTTAAAAGATTGCAGAGTCAAAGATTCACTACACTAACAACAGGAGCTTAAATTGTACGTTAACAAGACATTTTAATTCTACAAAAACAAGATTTTCGGCAACCAAGCATAATTCGGCAGAGATGTTTTTTCTATTTTTTGTAATAGTGGCCTTGACCCCAACGGCATCACTTTCAACCCCATGCAGTGTTTTCATATAAGCTACCTCCACAGCAAGTTTGATCATGAAATTTCATTCCTAACTATAGTTATCTAATAGAAGTGAAAAGTGGAAGGCAGCCCATCAGCCAATCTGCCCGCCAAAATAGCCAATCTAATAACCAGCTTATTTTCGTCGAAAAATCTCCTTAAAATGGTTTTTAAACATTACCTTCCTGTACCCTCTTTCAGCCCTTGCTGCCCTTTTCAACCTGAAAGATGAATTGAAAATGCAAGAATAACAAAGACATACTTGGTTTTACATATATAAATATGTTGTTGTAATATTGTCTTATACGTGTACCTTCTCTTTGACAGAGAAATGTAATAGTATGCTTTGATATAGTATAGTATGAAGAGTAACAATAATGTATAGATGTTGCTCCTTTACTTAGTCTCTTATAAATTAATGCTTGTTAGAATGACTTTGTGCAATGTTTTATGTGATTGTATAAGTATAAGATTTGTATGAGACGTTTATAGATAAATATACAAATATAGTCCACCCAGGATAACGAAAAAGGTGGGAAAATATAGAACAGGCCATATACATGCATGTAGGTAGGGAAATCAACTGTGCACGATTTATCAGTCACTTCAGTGTTATCAGGGGCGTAGCTGGGCATATTTTCAGTGTACGCACATGATAAATGAAGAATTGCTAGGGGGTCCGGGGGCATGCTCCCCCGGGAATTTTTTTATTTCTACGAAGCCGTACGTGCATTCCGGAGTAGTTTCAGACCATACTATAGCGTAATATATGGCATGATAAACTCTGATTCTATTTTTTCAATTAAAACATATGATTTCATTTTATAATCTAGTAGGCCTATAGTTTAGGATTATGCTTTGATGTATCACATTGATTAAACCGAGCGAAGCGAGCTCGAAAATAATACAATGTAGATAATTTTCCTCCTAAGAAAAGCCACTTTGACTACGTTCGTATCCGACGCACCCCCTAGCTATGACAACGGTTATTAATCGTTAAGGTTATTTGGCGAGCGAAGTGAGCCAGAAAAAATGAGAATGTTATAAAGTGAATATATCTCACCCCCGAAAAATGCTATTTAAAAAGGCGTTCGCAACGCACCCCCTAATTACGGCCATGAGAAACATTGATACTGCTTGGCTTGAATAGGACACTAATCGACACTAATGGATTAAAGTGGCTCCAGCTTCATTGTAAAGTTAAATGTAAATAAACGATACGTTATAAGGCACCAGCCAGTTGCATCCACAGCACCATCATCCCCTGGATTTTTACTTCCATGGCCAATGGGAATAGCCGATGGTAAAATCTCCGTTATTTTCCGGCACCTGACAACTTAATATTGTCCTCGGGGTATTGCAGAAAAAATCACAACATCTCTTCGGCCCTGCGGGGGAAGCTGGAAGGTAAAATTACGACCGTATCCCCCAACTACCCCCGTGGATCCCCGGGGTGGGTTTGTGGGTGCAACTGACTTCTAAAAAAAATTATACGTGGTTTTTTCTGATCACAGCGATATTAACAGCAACAAAACTCTAGGAACTAACATGAACATCTCGTCTTTTTACGTTAGATAGGAACAATTTTGCGAAATATGTGTACATTAAGTTCATTGGTATATTTGCATTGACTGACTGGAGCCGCCCGTACCTTGTCGTGCCATCTCGATAGTCCGGGGACATACGTCAGACCCCGGTATATCAACGAGCATGACGACAGAGGTACGATTGTCACCAGACCTCGCACGGCGGTTACACTGAATACACGGGAACATACTGTGTTGATCCGAGATTATCCCTGTCTCTCGTCCGACTTAGTCGCTGCTCTGAAGTGCATATCTGGGACATTCCTTGGTCATATCAATGTGAGCCTTATAGATTGTTTGTTGTTGTCGTTTTGGGGCACGAGCTCGCTCTTGTTGCCTTGTCACAACCGCATCGATGGTCGCAAAAGTGAAGGAGGTGAAAGGGTTTAGTGTGTTTTATCCATTCTTCTAATGGAGGATGTGACTCAGTGCTCACAAGAGTGTGGTAAAAACACAATAATTATGTACCTGAGAGACACAGCACATACAAACATTAATATGTTAAGACTTAATACAATGTCATGTATTGAGGAACTAGACACATGTGAGGAACTAGACACAATGTACAAATGTATGTCCATGATTTATCACATAAAAGTAATCTCTACTTGATACTATACAGCAATAAATGCAATGTGCGAGCGAAGCGAGCAAGAAAAATATGCCTTATTTACCGAAGATGCTTTTAATAGTTTTCTATGTAAATTACATTTTATCATAAAATAATGGAAAATATGCCTCACCCGGGTAAGGCATTGAATTTTATTGCATTTTTATATCACTTAAATTTTGTGTCTTTTTCAAACAGCGTACGCATGTGCGTATTTGCGTATAGCCAGCTACGTCCCTGGTTATTTTAGTATAGAATTGACCATACATGTTTACTTAAGTAACCAATTTTGTCACAGTAGACCAATCTTATCAATGTTTGTAAACATCACATTATCCTGGGACCTGGGTGCACTATAACTATAAGTATTGTCGATTCAAACTTGTCTGTCAAAACCGCCATAACGTTCTATCTCTGAATAGCTAATTGCAGCAAGAATAACCACTACGCTATAGGACCATTAGATTTTTAATCATTTAAGTGAATTATTGATGGAAGAATTTAATCCTGACACATTTGTAATAATCGACCGGGGTGAATGTTTGTTAACGCGGTTGTGACAGAGATCTTTGAATCACTATACATACTTCCAAACAACCAGTCAAGTTGCCCATGGGTCACAAATCCCACCCCAGCTGATGTGTGGCTAGTAATTTTTGGGCTGACCTGTCCTGGGGTGGATAAATATTAACCGGTTATATAAAAACAAGGAGTGGCATAAAAATAGAGATATTCTTCAGTGACCCTCTGAAAATTCTGATGACTGAAGTCAGAGGGACAATTTACAATCATCATTCAATGTCCGGTTCGATATCAGGTAGCATTTTACAAAAGACATAAAAAATGGTACATGATATTCCCTTGCTAAACACTCAGCAGAAAAAGTAAAACTGGTTCTCTTCTCCCATACCATATCACATCTATAGATGATAAACGTCAGGAATGGGATGTTGAAAGTGATTAATATAACTTGGAAAAACTTATTTCACAATTAACCTAAAATTACGTGAGAAAAACATGGTTTTCAGACGCAAAATATTGCAAATATATATAAATCAAACCAATAAGGCATAATGCTTATCAGTTTGGGAAAATGTCTAACGCTGCTGCTTAAAGAACAAATCAACACATTTTTGGTAACTATTTTGTGCTGATAAAAGTGTGAGCATACTATATATGATAAGAATATGATAGATCTTACAACCACTCCCGAGTGACCCTCTGTAGGATAACAATCTCTCTTTAACAATGCAATCGTCATTCAAAGTCCTTCTAAGCAAATATTTGCTATAAAATTAACCACTGTTGAGCATCAACCTTTTAACAATGGCCAATAATAATTTGCAGTTCCCAAAGGATGTCAATCCACAGAGGTTGTACTGTATAACTTATCACAATTCACTTACTTCCACATGTAACAGCAGAATACGACACTCAGCAGCAATGTGAACACACCGATAGCTAACAGAGGTAGAGATACTGATCCTGGTACGTCCATCACTAGCCCATGTCCACACTGATTGAAACTGTAACATACAAGTACCTGAATTAGAAACAGTGAACTTGCATTTTTTTTAAGAGGAGAATTTCATAACTGTAATTATATTTCTGCATGTACTATGCCGGACCGGGAATAGTTCTATTTTGAACACTGAGCCATGACCTATCAGGTGAGTCCATTTGAGCAAGCAGCCCATGCTTTATGCTTTCTGAGTGAGTGAGTAGTTATGATAAAAGATATCATACTTACAAATGTGTGTAAGATATTGATTGCTAGTTTAGTGCAGTTAGAAATGTTCCGGAACCCCAACCTGAAGATCGTTGGTTCAAATCCTATGATTGTTATTTTCTATTTATGAGTTTGTGTAACTGAAAAGATTATATCTTTCATTAATTTGCAAATTGTACAGATTTTTATAAGTTTTTAAATTAGTTATAAACTATAATACAGAAAAATTGGACAAGTGAAGAATAAAACACATAAGAAATGCCCCAGGTAACATTAGCACCAATTTTCTGCAAATTTCCAGTAAATCTGTTTGCTTATATTATAATACTCAGCTGGGGAACCGTTGCTTTATTAACCTCATATCTATACATATATAAAATACTGTACACTTACTATAGTTTTTAATTGCTAGAAAACATTGAAAAAAGTGTCATTTGGAGATTCTTTGTTGTTAACAAAAGTTGTTTCCGTCACACAAGAAATTCTTTCTATACATCCCCACTGTTTAAGCGGGAATAAATAGGTCGCCCAGCAGTGTGGGGGAAGCTGGAAGGTAAAACCATGACTCTTTTTGGAAGGTAAACCAAGACTCTTTTCCGGACTATTTACCACCCATCCCCAGGGATGAGGATGCAACTGACTGCAGCATAAATACAATGCAGTGGCTACGATTATGGTACCGTAATCCTAGACCAATATTTGTATAAATTCATGAAATATAAATGTCAATTAATGTACATGCAATATTAGGCGACCTGCACACTTAATTGCACTCGATATAAAAACTTTGATGGGCCAGAGAGAATAATCAACATGTTTCAAACAGTGTTCTGGTTTCTTTTTGTTCACAAGTGTGTTCTATTGTCCAGAGTGTGCGGAATATTGTTTCAAGCACACCTTACTTACATATGTAGCAGTAGGCTGAGTAGCATTATCAGTGATTATGTAAGCCCTTGTTTTGCTTGTTAGTGTTACAATCACATGTGTTGTGTCTGCTAATGTTTGCCTAACATAATATATTACATGATAGCTATCAATTACCACACAACTGGCTGTTATTCCTGCGAATTTGATGAATAAAGTAAATACTAGCTTGTTGATGTATCCGAATAATTTTATCCGAATAATGGTCACTTTTCTGTAAAACCTCGGAAACTATGGTTGGAAAGACTTCAAAAGAAAGTTATTTACCCCAATTAGTAGTGAAATATTAGCTCAACTAAATCACCAACTTCAACAAGATATCACTGCCCGTGTTTCGAGAAATCTTTGATTCTTCAACAGTAACTAATTGTTTACATTTACGACATTCGAAGAAAACAACGTAAAATGTAAATAACTCTATAAAGAACTATTTTGCCCTCCCCGTAAAGTGACGAAGTTAAAATTATACCAACTGAATGAAAATAAACATTTTGTACCTAGTATCAAAGATGTTATAACATCGATCAGCTGATTGATTTTACGACATTATCACAAACAGGGGCTCTCTCAATAACGACAAGTAGTGATAAACAGCGTCAAGTAGCGACAAAACCGTAAGAATTATAATTGCAAATCTTTTGAATCATGTAATTTTAAGACGTTGAAATTATAATACAAGTTTATTTAAAATGGCTTATTTACTTTGGGACAATTATAACCAGGGAGGTATATAAATAAATGTATATGTATTTAAATCCTTGTTATAACTGTGCAGTTTTCAATTCCTTATTTATACTGTGTATAATGTTTGGATATAGTTGACTATATAACGTATTACAAAAGGTAGACAAACGGTAGGTATTCCAGTATTTAAGTGGACAAAACTATATTGCCCGATTGAGCACTAAAATAACAATTTAACGATAAGCACGAGAATATGGTGAAACAGCGGGAAATAAAATTACAAATTGTCATTTCCAGTAAGATTGTGACCCATAAATCCCGAAAAACACAAACAAGCATGTTGATCTTATTAATTGTTGTTATTGCGTCGGTTTCGTCAACACTGGCGTCTCAATGTTTTACTATGTTTCTGTTTTAATACTAGTATACACTATTGGGCATTCCAATAAGTAAATATATGTGTTATGGATAATGAAGCCATTGATCCACTACATGCTTCCGGGGCCATGTTCCGCATGTCCAAAGACCTGGTCTTTGGCATGTCAAACTGTCCATATCGTTCAACGTCATTTCTCTATGTAGCCTACAATGACTTGCCAGTTTCCAGCGTGTGTGAGTATTAGCGGCAAGTTACGCTCTGATAAACTGACATGATATTGTTCTTTAAGCGTGACACAAAAGCGACAACCTTTTCTAGCCTAAACGTCTAGAAGGACACGTTCTTAGCTAAATGAATGTGCTTTCTTTAGCCGGCGCAAATTCGTAAATTCGCAATTTCACACAACCCTGAATTAACTGCTAGCCTTTCTATTCTTTATTATCGTTTATTATGACCTGAAATTATGTTAAATCATTATCACTTTAATGTATCATCATTGTAAGTTTCAACAAAAATACTGAGACAGTGAGATTTGTCTACATTTTTGTAAGTGCACAGTGCCTCCAAGTGTATGCAAATTAATAAAATACAAAACGATTGGACACAAATGGATAACGAAGGAATACACGACGCAAAGCTCCTATGCGCAAAATAAATGCACAAGTCCTGGCTAGCTGTCAAAATGCTGAATGACATTACGTTTCATGGTTGTATGCAGTTGGACATTTAACATTCCATGGACATTCATTTTTTGTGCGCAAACTTCATGCTGTTACATTGTAGTTAAGTTTCATTAACATATACCAAATGGTGGTTGACATCAAGTAACTAAACAAGGTGTTTCTATGATTTGACTTCGTAACCCTGTTTCTGACACCGGATGACCCCAAATGCCATTCTAAAAACTGCGACATCCAATGACAAAACATTGCCTTCCTGGTATGACTCGACCATAAATGCTATAATAATTAAATGGCGAGCTCTAGTGACTTAACAAGATTTACCTAATAATAGTATAATTACCCTAGCGACACTGACAACGGATGCCCCAAATGTTTGCCGGTTATAGCCTAGAGGTAACATAAACTGTAATCGATCGGCGTCGCGTAACCCCGATTATTTTAATACTTACATCAGGATAATTGGTATTAATAAGCTTAAATAGAAATGAATACGTTTTCGGTGAAAAGTTCAGTTAGCAACTATTGTAATAATGCCACCAGCTGACCAGATTTACGGCACTATAACATACCGCAAATTATGTGATAGAACATGTTGTAACACAGGCTCATTCCATTGATTACGATTATTTGTTTTCGAACGAAATTGTTTGGCTCTTTAGATGTGATTAGGGACTTAGCCTTGGTAATTGTATAAGACGAGAAATAGGAGAAACATTATGAACATAATAATAACACATTTACATTTATCAGCATGTTGAAATGGTGTTTCATTGTTTTGTGGTAGCACTTGTCGTGTGTATTTTAGGACACTGTCATGGATTCAACCCACCTAAGTATTATATAAATTGACATACGTATCAGATTGTACGTTACTGTATCATAAACTATTATACTCGTATTGTCAGTATTCAAAACAGCACAGTTATCTTGTGAATTACATACAAAGTCATGTACTATTGGTTTGGTGTCTGAGCATTGTCTGGACAACTAGGTTGTTAGAGACATTACGTCAAGAATAAGTACTAAGGCACTGCCTATCTTGGGGATTCATGTTACTGCTCCTGTAGCTATATTACAGATACCGTACGTATGATAAAAGATGGCTTTCCTTTTTAAAAAGAAGTACTCTCTTTTGTGTATTAAGTTATTGTACTGATAATTAAGTAAAAACATTAAACCCCCCTTCAGACATCTACAGATACTACAAAAGATGTTTGTAAAACCCTGAGAAAATGAAGGTCTTATCCTTAGAAAACTGGACATTAAATATAAAGGTACACCACTGTTTGTATGGTTCCGAATGTTCACTTTCATTACGACTCAAAAACTGCTATCTAAAAACATTTTGCACTTTCGTGCCTACGCACAAGGCAGCTCGAACCCTCTTAATACAGGAACCATACTGAATACACGATACAGAAACATACATAAATATAAATAGTTATAGCTACACAAAGAAGAAAAAATTAAGATTTCTTTCATTATAACTTAGAATATCACCACTACTTTCACAATATTGAGTCTTGTCAGAAACGTGTGCCTGATTATATGATATTCACAAAATATCTTTGAAATGTAAGTCCTAATTACTATAAAAAGGTATGAGACAATCGAACAGCCGAGCACAGAAAACAGTAACATTACAACACAATTACACCATAAATGCCCATACAGTGTTGTATTTTGTTTTCATTAAGTTTTTTTCCTCTTTTAGTTATTTGTGTTTCCAAATCGTAAATCTTATTTGTTTCTTACAATTGTGCATTGTATGCCCGAAATGGCCCATACGTGGAAAATAAAGATATTCTATTCTGGTTTAAGCATCATGACACTTTAGTGTTAAGTTATGGTAATAACGGATGCTTTTTGCGCGTAAGCAAAAATAATTGGAAACTAAGAAGTAGGCCTACCTACCAGCCGATATACGGGGTCATTCAATATATTCGGAGACCATCGTTCTTACTTGCTAATCAATGTGTTTAAATAATATTTTTATATCATTACAAACATTTAAGCCCAGTCTTGGCAGTCAATGAATTTATTGAATGACCCTCGTACTACGGATTTGAACGCTTTAATCCGCTAGCAACAATATGGACGCAGTATTGGGGAATATTTCAAACCTTTGTATTACTACTTATAAGTTGTTTGTTATCGATACAGCTGTCAGCATCTCAAGCAAATTATGTCGTCTTCGTTCAGGTATGCGAAATGTAGGTTAAATAAATTCCATAATTAGAAAAATAATGATTAAACACAGTGCTCTTCTTGTCTTCCCTGTTAAGCTCTCCAACACTGGAGGTAATTAAAGTATTATTATAACGAGAACCATCTGATGACGATACTATGATGGATAAGGCGATAAACAAGATTACGTTATAGATAATAAATTAAGAAATAATTAAGTAGCAGCGCGTGATTTATACGATGCTGTATTGAGGCTTGTAACCATAGTAACGGATGTACATAAATAGTTTTAGTAGATTATAAATTTCACCACCTCCTTCCTTCGATGCGCAATAGTTGGTTTGAGCTCATCATGTATGTTGGCAGTTTAATACGTAGATTCTACAATCCTTGTTGAAGTTTTTTTGTAGATATATATATTTTACAAAATGGTAGCCAACATGCATGGTTTAGTTAAATGCACCATTCTGATTCTTCTAAGTGAATCTTTTGTCTTGAAGATTGTATCAGTGTTTCCACAACGATACCAGGAAGGTTTGGACTATCTAATAAATCTTCAAACTGCACAATGTGCTAATGTATCACTATGTGACACACACTTGTCTAAGTCATGTTGTATTCAAGCATGTGTGTGCGAAGACCCGAGTTGTACAGATCTCGACAGCTGTTGTTTGAATTGGTACCACAGTGAGTTTATGTATCTGACAGGGATATACGACGCTCGTACAATAACAACAACAACAACAACAACAACAACAACAACAGCCATTTTCGATTATCAAAGTACCAGCCGGACATCACAACATACCGAGAGTCAAATATCGAAGGCAAATGATGCAGTCAGTGGCAAATGTATTGATGCGACAGCTATCACGAATGAATTAAAACCTTTAACCCTCAAAACATCTACGTATCTAATGGTTATTCGATGCCCAGACAACCTGCAAACAAACCAAGACAAACATAACTTTGAATTGAAATGCACTTCAAACGAATCATCTGAACTAGATTATGATATGTTTGTACCTGTGACATCGATAGATACAAATATTACATACAAGAATGTGTTTTGTTATTATTGTAACGAAGGTGAATTGGCTTCAAACTTTATTCGATGGAATGTTATACAAAGGTGTCCTATAAGCATGGCATCAAATAGCGCGCACTATATCTGGTTGGATCCAAAAACGTTGCTTAAAAACGCTCTCGAAAATATGATCGGACTGTGTAATGTATTATATCAACCACCGTCAGAAATATCTGGATTAGTTATAATGTGTGTTCCTTCAAGTATTAGCACAGTATGTATGAACAATACGCCGTCACATTTACTCAAGCATATTTGTCAGCAATTCTACAGCAGTCTCGACGCTTTGGAGACGCATTCAAGCGCAGTAAATGTTGACAAAATAACGTGTTTTTTGTGTACCAAACCACGTCTTGACGTATTTGAAAAGACTTGTCAGTATTTTGATCTCGGCAAATGGGAAGCTTACCTACAAGTTAACACACACATAGACAGCCACAAAGATACTTCCTTATTAAAGGCATTGGCTATACATGAAGGAAACTGTGGAACTGGACTGTTTTACGACAACGAAATGGTAAGTGTAAACGATCATGTCGTATGACTGTGTATTTATAAACGAGTCGATTTACTGCAATTGCAATAACGAGTACACGTAAAATGATATAGTACGGCATTAATGAGTACAGTAATCAGATTTTACATGTGCTTTCAATAGCAATAAATGATACACAAGTTGAATTTTATAGTAATCCGATAAGTCATACAGAGATTTGATTTATACGCTGTGGTATAGCTTGGCTATTTTGATACGAGCCTGACCTTTTGATTAGCATAATTTTACAGTCGATATATTGCCTACGTTTACAACCCCGATTCACGTTTTCATAATCGGGAAGTATCACGAAGACGCTCGATATGTAATACAAACACAAATTTGAAATACCGATGTCGCACGATTTACTTGCGGAAATTAAATTATTCAAAGCAAAAACATTGTAATATATGCTTGCATAAAGGTCAGACTCAGGTCAAAATAGCCAAGCTATAAAATTAAATGCGTTTACCTTCAATCACTTAAATGACTTGTTAGACCGCTTAAATTGTGCATTTCGTCCTCCTAACGACGTTTAGCTTTTTATTTCTTGTTATAAATTTTTTTATATACATGTATGAACAAGTTCTAAATAAATCAGTCTGTAACGTTGATGTTTTTTATTTGTAGAATTCCTGCAGAAGTGTATATTGTCCCCAGTTTTTCTTCGAGAAGGAGGGAGTGTGTTTACCTACCTTCCTTAAAATGGAAAATGTATATTTTAAAGTAGAACTCAATATCAGAATATCTAAATTACTTGCAGTTGAATACATGGACGATGTCTTCAAGTTTTATTCATCAAAATCAAACGCACTGATCGCAAGCATATTCAGAAGTTATCGCTACGAACTGTATCTTTTTGGGCAACGTTTAGGATATTATTTGGGTGCACGTTTAATAATATACTTTATCGAAGATGAAAGAAATACCACGTTCTTACGCAACTACGCTCTTCTGCAATTATTGACGATTTTCGCGTTGAAATGAACGGAACGGTCTTTGTACTTAAAACACAAATTGCACCAGGATTATTGCACACAGATTTTAGTGGACATATGTTCAAGCTGATTTTTACTGATGGCGATTTAGATACCTCAAATAAGAATGAAATACGAATAGGTAAATCAAGCTTTTGTTATCGTGTTGTGTTGTCTGAAAATGAAATTTCACATCGCACTACTAAAAACATCAGGCTCCGAAATGGACCAGACATTGTGTTAACAGATTTAACTCTAAATGGGGACTCAGATGAAATGACATGCGTCAACAATATTCATTCTTATCCCAATTTTTCATATTCTTGGAGCCCACAATTGAGTGAAATATTGTTCCCTATGGCTAGCTCAAATTCTCATTTGAACAGAAGCGGAACTGATGAACAAAAAGAAGTTGGCAATCTGTACAGCAGCGGTTTGAGTGATATAAGTGTGAATGTGACAATTGAAATGATTATCATCTTCAATGTTGTTAGTTTTGCAACATTGATCATAGTGGTGCGGTGCATTATGTCGTTTATTCAGCGACGACATCACTCAGACATGCCTCATGATGGCCGTGAAGTGAGCGAAGCCTACTTTGGATAACATCTGACCATTGAGCTTTGACCTCAAGTATTCACTGTAACTGCCTTGCTAAATGTGCCGTCACGGCTCAATACGACTCTAAAAGTTGGGAGAGATACATAAGACTGTTCATTTCATAAACTATACGAGAGGTGTTCAGCTTATATTTCAACAAAATAGAATGCCGGATTTTGCAATGCTAACATAATACAACCTTCGTATATCTTTTTAACAAGTACATGTATATTTGAAAATGTGTTAGGTACAGAATATGGTCACTGTGTAATGTTTATGCAAAATTGTTAGAGCTAAAAGCAACATTTTAGTAGATGATGTTGTTTTTTTGCTTTTTTTAAAGACAAAATACCCATTATACGTGTGACGTTCAAAGAGAAATAGGAATATTGCCATAAAACCAACATTGTGCAAACATGAAAATCATATTGTATATCATTTATATGAAATTTCAATCCTTTTACTACAAACAATGCAATAATGAAGGTAAATAGATACGCGGTTCGGATGTTACAATATTATGTTTAAACATTTTACGCCGGGCACAAAATGACGTCCCGCTTTTTACACGCCGTTAGTGCCACGCACAAGGCTTTGAAATATGCCGTTTACAATGACAACGTCACTAACGTTTTATTTTGGTGATTATCTATTACTAACCTATCTATCACACATGAACAACCATCCGACACTTTTGTGACATTTTACAACTGAAGGAATAAAACTGCATAAATATGTTCCATTGTAGTAATTTCACACGATTTCGAGTGCATATCATCTTCCTGTTGACTTTGTTATTTTACGTTCCAGTGACGTCACTTTTGCGTTTGTCTCGTGGATTTCCATGGTTTATTTCAGCCACCTAACCAGTGTGTAGAATCACGTGATCAAATGAATGCAGTTTTACACTCAAAACTATTGTGATTTCGTCTGCTAACGTCGAGTTTTTTTCTGGATTATAACGATCGTGCATTTCATATGGTTATATTATATAGCCTAAAGTACATTCCTTATATGTAAGCATATCTGGCAAGTACCGAGTTCGCTCTATCTTTAGCTGTTTTTAATTGATGCTCGACCAAATGCAGTTTCCAACCGAGTGTAATAATTTGGCCGTCGAGCATCAATTAAAAACAGCTAAAGATAGAGCGAACTCGGTACTTGCCGGGTATTCTTATATATACGGGAAAATAAATGCAAGATCGTTATACACTCAACCGCTTTAAAAACGCACCACTTATGAAATATCGGTTTTAGTGATGAAAACGTCAATCTATGGTTATTTATTTTCGGATTAATAATCTTCAGTCTATACACAAGGAGTTGTGTGATTTTCATGCCATTATTACGAGTTTAAAATAAGTTATGATATAGATAACACAGTGACCCATGATGTTTCTAACCATCCAAGCAAAGCTTAACTTGAATTATAAATGTTATGTGGCTTTGGCTGTCTGGCTAATATCATACGACCGAGTGCGGTCCAGATATGCGCATTATCTGAACTAATGATTGATTTCAAGCCTTATTTAAACTTGAAATCTTCGTTATGAGCATCAGACTGTCAGTGTATTTCTCGTGGAGCTTATATGGCACCTCAAATCAACACTATGAAGGAGCTTGAAGACAAAAAATTGGGATATTCGGCTCTAAACGGGAGAAAACTCGTTAAAAAGTGTACTAAAATGATTTTCCTTCTTATTGACAATTATGAAAAGAATAGTTATGAAAATGCAATAATGTACTTTTGGCTTGTTTATTGACCCCCGACATGCTTTTGACACCGTGTGCAGCCATGCAGAACCAATTACAGTGGCACAACCTGTGTCATGTTTCCTCATAGCTCGGGCTCAATACCTTTAGCTTGTTACACCCAGGTCGGTCTTTGACTGTGTCATTCGCTAGGAATCGATGTTCTAAGCCAACTCTGGTTGTGTGGAGGCAGATGATCCGCCATGCTAAGGCACCGATGCTCTTTTCAGTTGGAAGCGAAGGCACAATCATCCGAACAAATATTCGAGATATTTGCAGCATATAAATACCATTAGCAAATACTGTTTCTGTTGTTTTTTCAATGTGTAAACCAACAGCGTACAGTTTAAAGTCAAAATTGACCACATAGGTCGAAGCGATCGAGCTGCACGTGCAAAACATGCAAAATAAAACAAAGTTCTTTGGGCGGGGTATTCTGAATGAAAACAAAATCGTTTTCTTTAATTATGTCAAGCTCATGAACTGAACAAACCATGTAAACTTTTAATTTGAGTAAAAAATGAGTTTTGACAAATTTTGATTATTTTCAGAAGTGGTGCGTTTTTAAAGCGGTTGAGTGTAATCAAGTCCTGTTTATTTTTGATTTACATATAGAGGATCTTGCATGAGTGCTCATTACATACGAGTTTTATTAAATGACTGGACAATAACTATATTGGCAGTGTCATGTTGTTTTTGTCGACGAGTATAATAAAACATGTATGTAATTAGCACGAATGTAAGATTCTATGTATCACATAACCTTGGAGAACGCTCATCAACGTTCAAAACGCTGATATACGCTACATAGGTTTCATTAAAAAATTAGCAATGCGTGCAACGTCATGACGACGTTTGTATTATTCTGGCGTCACGTATCGATTCAAAGAACGGATTGGCTTACGTTACGTCACAATGAACCAACCAATCAACCATTCTGATCACCTCTGTTTTTATCCTATGGAAAATACCTCTGTCATAACAAGGCGACATTTTGAACTACTTTCTGTCACATGATTTGAAAATGGCTACCCCCAGTTACGTTTATACAACATGTACATGTACATACGGCAACAAATATGTTAAAGTTTAAACTTGAGTAAAAGAACGACAGCTGCTAAACACTATGATTGAAAAAAAGAATACGATTATAATTAAATAAACTAGGAAAGAACGCAAGAACGAAATAACAGTTCGCACAACGTCACATTTACGTTGACGCCAAATAAACGTCATATCATTCATGACGTCTTGTGATAAACAAGATGTAAATTCCATTCATAAAACGCGCTAATTATGATTTTTCTACAAAGATATGTGACATTTTCTTCCCGATAATTCTTGCTGTGCCGTAGGAATAAGAAAATTGATCTGAAAATATAAAACAACCATCGTATTAACGGAGACATAACGTTTTATTTTTACGCGGATATGTAATGTCTTTTCCCTGACTTTGTAGTGAGCGCTAATCATATTGGTGTATTTCTACACATATACACGAGGTGAATTTACCGGAGACCAACGAAAATGGCCAAGATTTCACGATTGCCAACCAACGTCAAGCTTATTAGATTATTTATGTAACGGGCTGGGAGTGCCTAACGATATTTCCGGCACGTCTTTTATGCACTCCCTAACCACAGGTTTAATTATATGTGATAGGTCTAAATACATTTCCTGACTTTTAGAGTCTGGGGTGTCTTACATTGTGCATGTTATGTACATGACCATAAATAGCGAAATAGTTGAGGCGTGATATCAGACAAATTATAATTAACAAATTGACACCATGGGCTTAGAGAAGATAGAATGTAATTACGGTTCATAGCCTATAATATATTAGCATGTATATCATGTGTGGGGATGGTACGAGGGTTGTTCAAATAAACAGTATCTTTAAATTGATTTTAATGAATGATTTGATTCCCTTGAAATATTTTCCTGCAACATAATTATAAGCAATGTTTCATAAAGGATATTTGTATTTTAAGGTGCATGATAGGTAGGAATTCCACCGAGTGAGCAGCTGAAGTAAAATTTGCACGAGTGGTGTAGCCGAGTGAAAATATAAGTCAGCTGCTCAAGAGGTGAAATACCAACCTATCACACACCGTTAAATACTAATTTTCTATTTATTTCAAGCTTCAAATAGCCTTAATTAATTATATCACATGAATTTCCTTGTATCCAGGTTGGTACAGCGAGTACGTTCTTATACGTAACATGTGCAGTATACAGTTTAAATACATAGGTGCGTATTTTGCGTTCTTAGTGTCGTATGATATAAGGAATGTATCACAAGTTGTCAATATATCCCCCAATTAAATTTAAATACTCAGCTAGATGCATCAAATGTTTTGCGTGCCGACTTTTATCCTACCACAAGGCATTAATCCTGCCGAAATCGCCTGTCGTGTAACTTGACTGCAGCTTTATTATGCTTTATTAACTTTACATGGTCATTATGGTCACATGACATGGGACTACTTTCGACCTCTATATTGAACCAAGCAATTCAGTGTTGAAGACGAATCTTGCATAGATATTTTTAATCATAATCACGCCGTAGACCTATTTTTTAACGTATTTGATATGTTTTCGGTCAATATACGTTAAGAGTCTAAATCAAAGCGCTGATAGCGCTACGAAAACAGGGTTTTAAGGCTTCCAAATGTACATCTATAATATACTAGAGCATACCCTTAATATTTTGTACACAAAGTTTTTCTACCATAAAGGAGAACTTTTATATTGACGTTACGCATGAAACTGGTACATAAAACGTTGCGTCAAAAACGTCAACTTTTACGGGTCGGCGACCTTTTCTAAAATGCGTAAAGTTACTTACATGCCTTAATGCGATGACGGAAAGTTGATTACATTTTCAAATACATATACATGTTCTTATTTTGATATAATGTTTGATAAGGCGAAAATAGTTTTCTTGGGGGAAAATAACCGCAATTGTTCTGCATGTGGCCAATTTGTAGAGACAAGTACAGTGATATTAGTCCAGTCATTGAAGCTAAAAAATATGGTCAACCTCAAACAAATTGCAAAACAGAGTTCCTTTGCATTTTCATCATCTACAGACTATTATCGACTACAGACAAAACGTCAAATATGCGAGTTCAGTGGGGAAAATACAAAAAAATCGACATGTTTAAGGTCACTTCTCGTAGCAATTTCAGCATTTTCCTTATTTCATACTACATGGGGAATTTTAAGTTCTAATAATTCCCGCGTAAGTCGTTACTAATTGCACCTTAAAGCTTATATTTTCTGAAAGATACTACCTTCTTCTATCGAATACAAATATTGATTTTATCATCAGACAATTTACTATCATATATATGCCAGTCTACGTGTTGGTATACTACCCATTCAAATGTCGACAAAATGACTCAAAATAGCACCTGGAAGGGGAAACAAAACTTTTATTCATTTCTTTAATATTATTCCAATTTGTTTAAAATTTACACATATCATGTGTTGTATACATGTGTGTCTTATGGAAAAAGGATATTTGTGTTTGGACAGTATACAATACAGACAATATACAAAATGTACACGAATCTATCGATTCTGGAGAAATATTGATTGTTCTCTTTGTCTGTTCGTCCACAATTGCATTTGTATTCACAATTTTGACTCTATGATTATGAAACTTGGTCAGAGTGATCATCTGAACAAAATTTAGGCCAAGGTAGAAAATGGATGATCAAGGGTAAAAAACTAGGTCACCAGGTAAATCTGTTGCAAAACCTTGTGTAGTCGCTAGAGGTCATAATGTTGACCTTATATTTATGAAACTTGGTCACAATAATAATATCAACAAAATATAGGTCAAAGTTATAAATTGGGTCATCCGGGGTCAAAAGTAAGTCGCTAGTTAAAATCAAAGGTAAACGTTGTGTAGGTACAAAATTCAAAATTTTGGTCTAATATTTATGCAACTTGGTCACAATGCTCATATCAAAACATCTAAGACAAGTATGTTATTGAGTTATTTGGGTCAAAATTAGGTCAATAGGTTAAAATAATTGATGCGACTTTTTGGCGCATGAAGGTTTTTCTATTATTTGACCTAGTGACCTAGTTTTAACTCATGATAAGTAAATATTGAATTTGACCTACATTTTGTCTTCATGATCCATGTGACGTAGTTTCATAAAGATTAGGTAAAAAGGGTGCATTTTAAAGATTTGTTCTATAATTTGGCCTCGTGACCTAGTTTTTAGCTCAGGTTAATCCAATTTCATACATGACCTTGATTTTTGTCAGGTGATCATTGTGACTAAACTTCACAAGTGTAAGGTTGAAATTGCGACCCCTGGTGATTATATCTTGTTTTTGTTATGTTTTGACCTAGTGACCTAGATTTTGGCTCCGGTTAACTCAAAATTTTATTTTACTTAGATTAGCTTACGATGATCATTTCTGCCAAGTTTCATAAAAATCCGACCAAAATTGCGACCTCTAAGCACGATATAAAATAAGCTACTGGTACAAGTCAAGATTTATTTACATCAAACGTGACAAATATTGCGAAAACATGTGACAATTGAATATATTTGTAAATATCTCAAAAAGTCCCACAAATATTCAATTATGACATTGTGTACATTGCTAAGGATAGCTTTACGCACCATATAAACACAAAACTGTTTTTTTTGCAATTAGTTTGAGGTTAAAAGTTAAAATGACTGGACTATATTAAAAGGATTATAAAGAGTCGGTATTTTAATCAAATTTACACTAATGAAAATGATACGACTTAGAAACTCATTTAAATTATTAAAAAGTAAGTAATTCAACTGTAACAATGCCATACTAAGTCGAAATATCCAATTTACCCTGACATTTACGCGTACTTGAAGAAAAAGTGACGTTAAAATTGGCGCCCGGACATTTACACTGGGCAATTTCAATATTTTGCACTATACCAGTCTATTAGAAATGCTATCTTTCAACAGGGTTAGTATCGCCATGTAGTATGCTATATGTTATAATTAAAATTTACACGTTTTATGATACTCTAACCATACTGAACGAACACGACTTGTCCTCAAATGTTGTACAACGACGTTAAATCGCGTCAAGTGGACATTTTCACTGGGAAATTGTAATATATATTATTTCTGTTGATAAGCGGATTTGATTTGAGATCTTAATATCAAGCATTCAGTTTATTTATTTCAATTTAACCTATGTATGTTCAAGACTGCGTAAGTGTTATCAATACTTATATTTTTCGTTTTGAAACCACGGCATACAGTTATTTCGGAGAAAATAATGACGTGAAAATGGAATGGGACATTTTTACGGATTTCCGTTAACATGTAATTCCGAGGCAATCTGAAGTGCTATCAGCAATTAAACAACCACAATGCATAAACACTCGCTAACAGAAAATGAGAGCAAAATGTCAACAAATTCCTTGCTTGTGATATATGTAATATGGGTACTAAAAGAGGAATATTTTAACTAAGTTAAGCGAAGACGCAGCGTTGGGACAACGTCTACCTAGAAAGTAATTATGTCAATTTACGATGTAGCTGGAGTATGTTCAGAAATACAACATATGTACACATATTCAAAAAATATAAAGAAACAGTATTACAAAAAGTTTAAACAAAATCGCACCATCTTTATCAATTAACTCGAGTTTTTCATAGATGCCTTAAATTTCTCTTCTTAACATGACACCTTTTCACATTCAGTAAACAGTGTGTCATGTTTTTTGCTAATTCTTTTGGGATATACATGTAGTGGGAATTATAGAACATCAGTTACTTGCTTACGCATATTGTGGCGTAATTTCAACAAATTTGAATTAACAGTTCGCTAACGATGGACTGTTATATAAATCGACGCAGAGATACGTGCAACGCGTGACCACAGTTTTTGACGTGATTTTGTACTTTGAAATGAAAATAAGAGAATTTTCTTTTATTTCTTTGAAACAACTATAGATATATTGCTGTATTGCTTACAAAAATACCTTTCTGACGATGTATAAGACTATCATATTTCTTCAACGGTTGAATTGAAAATGGTCAAAAACTCTTAGAAACCACCCAAAATTTATAAAACGTCCGAGATTCGTGCGTAACGTCATTACATATTATTATGACTATCAATTATTAGAAAAGCGGATGCAGAGAGAATGCACATCACCAGTAGACGAGTACCCATCCAATAAAAGGAAAGTAACTCTGTAACCTATTTACATATTGCAAAGTAAGACATACAAGATTTAGCCCCCTTACTAGAAAATACCCGTAAAACGTAAACACTTTGAAGCGCAGGAAAAGATGTGGACACACTTTGGAGAACCAGGCTCGGATCCAGGATTTTCTGAGTGGGGGGGGGGGGGGGGCACGAGGTCCAAGAGTCGGACCCCCATATTTTTGTTTGGGGAACCGGGGAATACCCCGGGACAATTGCTTCATATGTCTATGAAAATGCATAGGAAGGGGTAGGCTACATTCTTATATGTGGGAATACGTGTTCATGTTATCAGCGTTTGATGCCGTATGTTGTGCATATCAGTAAGTGTTCACAATTGAGGCAATTAGAAGATTATTATGTACTTAGTAAGTAGGGGGTTCCATGTGACAGGATGCTAATTCTCGGTGATAATGTTGTCCATATAAACTGTAACTTTCTTACAGTTGACCAATCTGGATGAAATATTTACGAGCGAATCATCGACGCTATTCCCAAGGTGATACTATTTTGTACTGTTTGTTAAAAGTACAACGACGCATTTCGTAAAGCACAATGTATGTACCTATGTCTTACATGTGACGTTGAGACAAAACTTGAATCTGGTCATGAATAGATTTCGTGATACTATCGCATTTCTAGTTTAAACATGTGAAAATTAATTACAGTATTTACTAACTGTTGCATTAAATCATCATGCGTAACAATACTATGTAATTACAATGCAATGTTTGCACTTTGGAAAATAAATTGTTTCTATTTCCCTTTTTCCACATAACGGCATAACCCAGACACAACGCATTAATCTAAAGAGATCTAAAGATTATTTGCTATGATGCAAGGGTCCTGAATATGGTGTAATACTGCAAGACAAAGTACACTTTCATCTGTGTATACTATCACTAAAATGTATTCGCTTCTTTTTGCCAAGTTGTCATGAAGCACGGTCATACCACAGGTAACCGTATCATTGATAAAGACCATTTGAAAACGAAAACATTTTTTTTGTAAAATTGATATTTTTCTTATTTTTTTTATGTTTCGTTTTTTTTTCGTTTTCAACGATACAGTTACCCGTTGGTCATACGGGTCGTGTTCTCTCCTCTAGCAGTGTATAACTAGGAGAAAGCATGTTTACATGGCCGTGCTTTGCCAATACAATAAACGTCATCAATCTAGTACGTTATTCCCATCAACTTAAAACATTTTAAAACAAACCGAACTAGACCACAGAGTGACCAATGATACCCCATACATTCCTATTTTTGTTAAAGAAGAATAGAGAACCTCATACACCGAAAAATACTACTATACTGCATGGTGGACCATAATTGCTATTTTAAGATTCAACCATAAACACCAAAAGAATGGTTCTGACCACAGGATACTGTATCATTGATAACGAAAAAACATTTTCAGGAACATTTATATATTTTTTATAGAAAAATATAAATTTTACATTTTTTTGTTTTAATCTTTAATGATTTATGATACAGTTACCTGTGGTTCAGACAGCATTAATATGGATTTACAATGTAGCATTTGCAATGTCGACGTGAGCACGCGAGTCGTTATAGAACAATGTTTTCATATCCTCTTAAATTGCTTCAGAATTCATATAACATATTTTTAGTGAACTTTGAATGATATATTTATTATTTTTGGACAGGAGCGCATAGATAACATAACCTGATGCTCTAGGAACAGCGTTAGAGCAAATATTTGTACAGATAACATGGCATGAACTATGTTTTTTTATCAAAATCAGACGATGCTACTACAACATTGATTGCTACCTGTAACGTGGATTGTACAGAATGTAACAATCGAATTTGCGTTCCCAAAATGTTATGTAAATGATTACTTGCTTGCACAGGAGGCTACAATGAATGTAAAATCACCTAACATATTAACCTGTTCAAATACCACTACACATTTAGATATAGTGTGTTTCACTAAAACTTAACAACATACAAGCAAACACTAGAAAATGCCGATTCTTTCAATACAGTTCAGGTGTAGAGTTGATAATTATAACATTCTTGTTACACAATTAACTCAGCAATATGTAGGTCTCGTTGTATACTATTTTGCTGAAGGTTGAATCAAATATTTGTACATACTGAAATTAAAATTTAAAACATATTTTAACCAAGACCACAAGTCCATTTTTTAACCAAATCGATCCGGTCAGAGGGTACAGTAAGTGCCATCTATGCATGAAAGTCGGTAATAATATGTATTTTAGAAGCTTTATGATAGTCGTGACAAAATCCTACCAATTAATATAAACCATCATTTTTGGAGCCTATAACAGAATGTCATTAAATGATCTTTTGGGTAGCTAACATCTCCTGAATATGATCTCTATTTTTCATATTTTAAAACAGACAAAATCTTATGAAAAGGACATTCGTTCCTTTTGAATTTTCTGTACAAGGTATATAAAACCTTTTCTTTTTATGAAGATCAGATTAATGTCAATCATTTAGAAAATTTCCAAAAGTTTTGCTCGGCTAGTTTTTAAGATATTCTTAGATTTAGGAGACAACCCCGAAAATCTAAAAAATGTATTTTACCGAAAAAGTTTTGGTTCAAAGAGCATAAAACTTGGCATACATGAAACTACGCATGGAAGGAATCAAACAGTAAAGTTTATTATATATTTTGTAAGTTATTTGAATTTTTAAATAATGTTTTAAAATGAGTATTTAAACCAAAATATGTTTAACGTGAAAAATCGTTGAAAAACATACGGTTTTCTTATATGCAACAATTACATTAACATTTATAGAAGTTTCATAGCAAATTTCATGGCGTTGCTCGGCTAGATTTTTTTAATTGAACTTATAGTGTTTTCAGCATTGCTGAAATCAGGGCAGGTTACAAAACGAATCAACGTTTTGCATCCGTTGTCTATAGTTTTCGCGATAAAACATGTTTAATAAATGTTTATAATCAAATATGTTAGCAGTTTAAGGGTTGTTTCTCCTGCATTTGCTAGTCAATACCTGCAAAAGAAATAAAAGCAAAAGAACATTCTTCTAGATAGTTCGGGAAGCGGTTTTAAAATATTAACTAATTTTGATATGATCGAGTCCATAGTACTACGTTTTACAAACGTTGTAACCACTTCGTGAGATTTGGTGTTAAAAACCATTCGGGATAACTCGTTCGTAAGGCCTCATCAGTTGTTTCTTCGATATTTTTATCAATAATGTAAATTAGTATTTTTAAAATATTCACATTTAACTCAACTTTAAGACATGGATGTATTACCACATCAATTTTACACTTTTGCATATGTTTTAATCATGGTAGTCAGATGCTTGATATACGAGTAAGGAACTGCGATTTTTAAACTTCCGCTCATTTGAAAAGGAACGTATGTCCTTAAGGCATTTTCTAATGGTTCCTGACTTTGTGTGATTTCAACCAGAGATATATAAATATTATAGTACATGTAGTACCTTACAAACCGATAAAACTATTATACCATTGTTTGCTAAGCCATACCCAATGTATGTCACGGGGTTAACGTAAAAAATACACTGTTGTGAATGTTTTTTCGGGACAATCAATTAAATTTAGCTCCATCAATTATGTCTTATCACACCCTCATATTACTCGCAGATAATGAGATGGTATGACATATTAACAGAATCATTGTATCTTGCGGTAAGCTTATACAGAATAATCTACCGAAACGTGTTGTATCAGCAAAATATGTGAGCTCGTTAAAGAAGAGTTTGAAAAACGACTGACGATTTCATTTGTTATATATGCTTCCTCGGCAAACTGCCGTGTGTTGCTGCACCTAACCAATCAACACAGAAGAAAACAAAGAGCCTAATGAATAGGAATACCTGAATAACTTAGGTAGGTAGACGTATTTAAGTAGACTTAGATGGACAACACTAAGTACATTTTGTTTTCGAATATAAAACATTCTCTTTATTTAATAAACTCATTGTAATGTTTTAACTTACACAAACACATTAAACAAGACCAGTCAGTTTCTCACTGACCTCCCAGAGTTTCTTGGCCATGCCCATATCCTTACTCAACGTTGAACTATGACTATCCGCCTCGTGACAATCCACGAAATACTTGCCAGATAGACCTTCTATGTCATCACTAACTGAACAATAAATCGTGGTGGCCGCTCCCTCCTCACCCGTCTGCAAAGTAATATAGTTACACAAATAAGGAAAAAACATTACCTTAAGTCATGCCCTAACCTTTGGCGGGACCCTAAATGTTTTATGGCGTTTCAGTGTTGTTTTCTAGTGTTAAGAATGTTAAACGAATTTTTTCTTCCATTCTTCTATTTCCTTTCATTTGGTGAGGGGGCATGCAACCGGAAATAAAATGTAATAATTTTAAAGTTAAAATTTAAGTTGACAGATTGAACACCAAAGATATTCGGACATAATATTAAACGAATAGATAAGCGTAACATTACTATACATTTTATAAAAACTAGTGTTATGTGAAAAATATGAAAACAAATCGGACAGGGAAGGCAGCACTATACTAAACCAGCCGAGCACAGAAAACAAAAACAATTGAATAACACGCGGCATAATATCCACACTTAAGCTAACGAACAAATGAAATGCACAAGTTCCAGCTGCTAAAATGCTGGATAACCTTATGTTTCATAAAATTAAGATCTGCCAAAACTGTAATTATAAGTGACTAAAATGACCAATGAAAGTTTGTATGAAACTAGTCGTTACTGTGACTTTACCCCGTTACTGTCACCGCATGACACCAAATACCTTAAAAAACTGCGGAATTCAGCGACAAAACGGTGAACACAAGTGGAGTCATACCTTCATAAATAACTTGAATAAAGCAAGAATTGGTTGGTAGTGAAGTGGTGTGTGACGCCACATTTGTGTGGAAACAGCCCCCGGATGTACACAGTATGACGACACTCCTGAAAATATTATACAAATACATGTCACAGACACAGGTAACTGTATCATTGATAACTTACTAAAACGAAAAACATTTTTTTTGTGTAAAATTTATAAAAAAAAAATTATAAAGAAGAAAGATAAATATTAATTGTACATAAAACTATTTTGTTGTGTTTTCTTTTCGCTACCAATGATACAGTTACCTGTGGTCACAAATAGTATGTAACGCATGCTTGTATGATAATCATGGAAAAATATAATTTGAAAGTATGCTTCCAGAAGTACTGGTATGTATGGCCATAAGGGACAAAAACTAAAAGCATGCAACCCATGTTGAAGAGTAAATAAATACAATGTACCAGTTTCAAAAATAGCATTGCCCTTGGCCAATCCTTGTAAAATCCATCCCTTATTTCAAATCAGTAATGATCGGATAAAGTCGTGAGGTATATTCGGATCAAATGCCACATGGGAACAACTGTGTATAATAATTAAGTTGTGGAATATCACATGTCTTTGTTCCCTTGGTCCCTGTGGCCTTCATACACCATATTTTGGTCGAGGTGTGTTACATTTTGTAAAACCATTAAAATTGGTTCCCTAGTGGCAATGAATGAAAATGGAATTTGATTCAAAATATAAAAGTGATCGGACTCAGTCGTAAAGAAACCAGATATGGATACAAAATCAATTTTAAAAAATGAACGTACAGTGTGCAAATTTTAGTAGAACCACCAGACTTTTCGAACGCTGTAGTTGTTGAAAATTGTGCAGATTGTTTGAAAGAGAAATCGGTTTCAAACGTACACAGAGTACATAGAAAAGCCCATGATTTTATAAGCAAGATTCTTAAAACAAAAGCAAGATAATACCATACTGGACAGGGAAGGTAGCATTATACAGAAACAGCTGAACACGGAAGTTTGAAAACGAAATTAAGGGCATCGTCTAGCAGAAACTGGAAAAAACTAAACTTGAAAGAACATACAGACTGAAAAAAGCAGAACATATTCTATAAAACAATTTAGGATAGCAGGACATATGTGGTGGGGATGCTACATATCACTGGCTTAGAATGAGAAGGTCGAACTACCGAATCAATATTTTGAGAAAACAAGAAAAAACTGTCTGACAATCACATTTTACTTATAAATAAAACGAGCTGTTTCAACTTCAGTTTGGTCAAAATGGCAAGTTCCAATTTTCATGAAAATAGGTTCAAAAGACGCGCCTTATGTTGTAGATTTCAAATATGCATTAGTCTTTAACGACCTTCTCATAGTAAGCCAGCGATAATGACCGTTGAATATACCAGCATGCACGTATATACCTGTTCCTTCAAGTCGTCTAGCTAACTCTCTGGTAAACAAAACATTTGCCAATTTCGTGTCTGAATAAACACCTAGAATATCACCACCTATAAAACTGTTAAACTTATCCTTCCCCTTTTCACCTCTCATATTATCAAAATCGATACCTCTGCACCATATATGAGCCAACGATGATACATTAATAATTCGACTTGGTTTGGATTTCTTCAATAAATCTGAAATCATGATATAAAGTAAGTAAAAAGATAAACTAGTATGAGGAAATCGGACAGGGAATGCAATACTCATCTTACCGGGTCGTGTACAGAAAATAGGTACAAAACAACCATCCGGAGCAATGCCCACACACAAACCAAGTCCCCGCTGCAAAAATGCAAGACGACCCAATTTCACAAAGGAATAAAAAACAGTTACACTTATTAAACACACAACATCAAACTGTACTCACGAGCTTAAATTATTTGATATTTGCATTTGCCCATGGATTTATTGATTAAATAATACGTATATAAAACTCCCAATAATTAGTGTTATACCAATAAATAACATGTACAATTCCATGTAACTCATATTTGAGACCTGATACATAACAAATCGGTAAAACTTTTATATTTCATCTTTCCATTTTAAAAAGTATGGTAAAGACGTTTTGGGATCTTAAACTAGACCACTGTTCTTTGGAACATTGTTTTGTCACCTGGGGTAACAGTTTTGCATGATTTTGTGGTCGAGTCGTGTGGGACAAAATTTGGTGGCAAATTTCAATAATCTGAAAAGGCATTTTTGTGAACTTTATATATGTTATCCACAATTATTATCTTAAGTACATATCCTTGCTATAATATCGTCACAGACAACTTAAACACAAATCCAGCATTATTTGGTTAGATACAGAATTATACTGACACTTACCTAACAGCAAATTTGTCAGTAGGAAATGGCCAAAATGGTTAGAAGCAAACATTACTTCAAACCCCTCTTCAGTCATTGTTAGAGGTAATCCTAAAAAATTATGTAATTTTTTAAGACATGTGTATTACAAATATTTACCATAAAGTACAGACCAAAACTTATGCCTGTAGTCTTAGAATTTTAAATCTTTGTCAAAAAGGAAGTTAACATGTAAACTGGGTCAGTAGTCAAGTAGACTTATTATTCTTTGCCCAAATGAAGAGTTTCATCATGATTATGCATATTGCTCCAATAATTATTTCCATGATGGAAGTTCCATAACCAGATAACCCAAATAATACAGTCGCCAGATTGGTAAACTCATCCTCGTATTTGTATAGAAATATTCTTTCAATTAAAGTACAATATTAAACGCCGAACATAGACTTGATTTACGAGTCAGCTTTCAGTTGAAATATGGCAGACATACATGTATATATGAGTGTCTTCACCAGGATTTGAACCAGGTTCGCCAGATTAGAAGGCAATGATACTAACCTCTGAGCTACGGATGCATTATTATTCCTACCTGCAACACCTGCATTGTTCACCAGTATATCAACTCTTTGCTCCTGTGATCTAATGATTTCTGCAAACTTTCGGACAGATTTCATGCTACTTAGGTCACACTTCACGACTTGAACATTATTGTTTCCCGTCTCTTCTTTGATCTTGTTCACACATTCTCCGCCTTTCACTGTATTACGACAAGCTAGGATAACTCGTGCATTTCTTCTAGCAAAGTCCAGTGCTGTATAATAACCAATTCCTGAATGGGGGAAACAGTAAATATTTGTTCAGTTCTTAACAAATAGCTGGCTTAGAATGAGAAGGTCGCGAGTATGAAATAGATATTTTGAAAAAAACAAGAACAAACTGTTGGACTTGAGTTTGGTCAACATGACAAGTTATGATTTTAATGAAAATAGACTCATAAGAATCGCCTTGTCATTCTAAGCCAGCGAAATGTATAGGATGTGACACCTTGTAAAACGGAACTATGTATGGCTGAATACGGGGTGTCGTTGGGGACACATCGATTGTGGATGTAAGAGCATCAGTAACATGGACATTACGCGCGATATAAATTTATGCAGCTATGTATGTATACACAGTATAAACGAAGAGTTACGGAAAGTATGATGATTTTAAGAGATATTTTACCTAACTTCTATCTTGATAGCTGATGATCTGTTTCAAACTTGTTAAATTGTTTAGCATGAACCGAATGGCGGGACCATTTGTTTTGGCATCCGAGGCCGCCAATAGATTATCAACATGCCATAGATGATATCGTCAATGTTGGATTTCACAGGTAGCATTGAAGGAACAGAAGCCTACACAAGTTACAGACTTAAACTATACATGATTAAAGGTTAAAGATCATTGATGACTACCAAATACATACTTTTTAAGCAGTTTATTCAGTGGAAGTATTTCACCATGATTGTTAATGGTATTTCATACAATATATCGTGATGTACCAATTTTAAAGACTACGGACTCATGTGTATTTCGTCATTCATAAATCAGAAGTTTTATAGTTCAAACATCCGAAATTTTGAAATACTTTGGAAGCTTACCTGCATTTGCACCAGTAATTATTGCAACTTTTCCAGCAAGATTCGTGTTACTTGTACATTTAACCTTCATACCAATAACATATACTTTTAACAGGAAAGCCCCTGTGACAATGAAAACAGCAGCGATCACCCCAAGCACGTGGAATAATATCTGCCATTGGTCCATTGTCACTGAAAATAAATCAGAAACTTTCATACAATAGTATAATACCATTTCAACTTCTGTAATGCCGTAGATACTGTAAGAGTTTGATAAAAGATGCGACATGGTGGTTTATCCTTAGGTTATTTAATTCAAATGAAAGTGGTGACAATGTCGTAGTACTATAATGTTCTGTTCTCACGATATTTACTCAAGTCTTGATTTAAATTAGACTCTATACTGATCGCACAAGATCTGCCTGAGGTTAGTAACATGGTACTTGAAGGGAATGTATCTAAACGTCATACATTATTTGTAGTGATTTCCCGTCTGACAATGTATAGTCCTAAGTTTCTAAGCTTAACACGTTGCTCAACGATAACATACTTTCTTAACGTTTATAGCAATTAGAGTAATGGAAACATAAAAGGTTTAATGAATGAACTTAAATTAATATACTTTGAGGTGGAATTTTCCTGGTGGGAGAGCCCATATGTTTCCCTGGAGTAAATGTCAGAGGAACATTGAAAGAGCATAACACGCGTGCAGTTGTGCAGAACAAAACATCACAATTGACGAAAATTAAACAGTTTGTTCGCAAGTCACCTACTTAAAAAAGAAAAGGTGAAACATATTATACATATAGCAAACAACAATATTGTCCAAATTACAGTAAACCCTGAAGCAGAACAACAAAATGTTACTTACGTGTACAATGTACTCTGTAAACAAGGCTATACAGAGTGATTTGCTGATTATCATCTACGTTAAATATTAAGGTTGACGTTCAGCAACGTTCGTTTAATTACAACATGGACTATAATATGTTTGTGTACAGTTTATTAATATACTCGTATTTGTATACGTATGACTGACTTACTGATTATATATGGTTATTGAACCGTTCATTGACTACACTAGGGCAATTCACAATACAGTGTACTAGTAACTACCGAAATACGTTTGATAATAACTTACTCAGACAACATGTACGTTCATTGAAACTTGCCGACGATGATGTTAAACCATCTCTGTTTTAAGGTAAACCAGTTTGTATGTGTTTTGTGTCGGTGTATATGCCATGCACATATAACACATCTTATAAGTTTTATTCCAGTATGATATTTTTATTAATCAGTATTTTACACGAAATTTTGAGGAACTGCTATTGAAACGATTTCCAATGTCATTCCATCCTCATAATGTTCGGTCAACATCTCACGGTCCGTTAAAAATCAATATACATTTTTGTAATACACGAGGAAATCGTGATTTATCGCAGAAGAGAGTCCATGTGGTGACTGTGGTCATTGTAACCGCAAGTAAGAAAAACACCAAATGGAACGATTATCAATTGAACAACGTGGAAAAGGCACCGGTCTGGTAAATGCACGTGTCCACATATCATAGGTGCGTTTAAAATAAAATTGTTTTCATTTATTCCTTTAATATCGTTGTTTTATAATGATGCGATGTCCATTCAGGTTTTATCAAATACTATCACTATCAATTAAAGCTGTAATTTCAAAATTTTATCAAAAGAACTACTTTTATGTGATTCGTGATTCGTGTATTCAAGCGAGAATGAACAAATCTTCCCAAGAATTATGCACACCGATATGACGTTACGCACAAAACTGGTACATAAAATGTTGCGTCAAAAAACGTAAACTTTTACGTGTATTCGACGTCGTTTTTACAAATGCGTAAAGTAACTTACACCACTTTATCGATGACGGAAATTTGATTAGATATTCAAATGCATATACATGTTCATATTTTGATTTAATGTTTAATCAGGCAAAAACATTTTTCTTGTGGAAAAATAACAGCAATAGTTTTTCAAGAAAACAAATGTATAAAGACAGGTATAGTGCTGTTGATAGTATTATAACGAGTCCGTATTTTGATTGAATTATTCGTATGAAAAAGAAACAATTTAGAAACCCATTTACAATTGTTTAATATTAAGAAACTCATGTGTAACATTGCCATTCTTAGCCAAAATATTCAATATACCAATACATTGAAGCGTACTCTAAGAAAAAGAGACATTATATATAAATTGCACACCCGGACATTATAATATCCATGAGACGATGCTGTCAGGATGTGATTAACATGTAAGGTGAACATTTGTCTTTGGCAGTAATTTAGTTTCTCATGCATGTGTATTATCAGCAGTGTCGTTTGCGTGCGTGGAAATCGTCAGCAACGGCGTCTGTATGCATTGACATTAAAATTCTTGAAATATACGTATGAATTATTATACTTCATCACGAACTATATAAATGCTGACTTTAAAAGGCACCGAAGAAACAACACATAAAAACTGGTATACTAGTAAATAAAAAGAACTAACAAAAGCAAGTAAGTTGTATTTACTAATCAAAACTCCATTAAACTATCGGCAAGATAAATTGTTACACCATCTAAAATATGATTCAATTACATTGTATATGCTCGTATATCTACATACACGATTTACGTTGGCATAGTAATTCACCTTTGGCATCGGCATAGTTTTGACGACGTATGACCGACTTGTGAACGATACTATCGCTGAAAACATACATAACCATAGAGTAAATGACACAACAGGCTCATGATCAAGAGTGACATTCAACTGTTGGTGTTAAATATGAGTGATATTTACAACTTGTTCAGAACCTTGTTTCCAACAGAAACACGATGGTTGTGTCCACCAGTCAGCATATCAACTTGGAGGTGGACACTTAATACACCATGATGTGAGTAAAACATACCCAACCTAGTTTACTGTACTGTATTTTCTAGGTATCTGTAATATTGGCCTGTTTGATGGCCATGTTCTATGTCCCCTAAACATTTGTATAGTTTATTTGTATTGCAGAGCAAGCAAGATTTACACAGTATTTTTACACAGTATTTTATGACTATACGTGCGAATATCAATGAATGTGTTAAATGCAATAAATGATTTGCATTATATTGTAAAATGCCACTACCTGTAACAGTTTTAAGACACATACAGGTATGTTCTCGAAGTCTTTCGGAAAAGGCAATGACAAATGCATTGTAATGTTGTTAAACGCAGCGTAATATCAGGCGTTCGTTGCCTAAACGAAAAGTTACCAAGCGCCTTCAATCAGTTACCTCCCGGTATGGTGTGTGTAGTCTGAAAAAACAAATTAAGAAAAAGATAATATCGAGTGAAAATAATTTGTTTACATATTATGTTTATAGAAGGCCATTGACCGGAAGAGACATTTGCTATGATTGGTATGTTTACAATTGCATAACTCAAATCCCAACATTGTATAATTATTAGTTAGTTTACGAAATAATTAGGGATGTCTAGAAATGATTATTCACTTGGGACAAAGCAATACAATTGCCTAATTACTCGTACGAATTATTGTGTATTGATTATACTGTAACTTACGGAAACCCGTTTACTTAGTATTAATAGTACACATTAATGTGAAATATGACTGTAAGTGTGCCCCATAGTGTCATTACCATGGACAGTTCAATGGTAGGCCTAGGAATTATACTCATAGTCTAGTCCGTTTGTAACAAACTTCGTAATTAGTAAGTTGCATTAATATGCATCCTCATCCTTCTAATTTACGTTCCATGGTGGGGATAGGACACCTGGGCACCGTTTCACTAAGATAGTTACGCTTAGCGTAAGTTTTTGCGTAGAATTTAAACGTACGCAAATCTTAAGAAAAGCGTACGTGCGTTTCACAAAAGTAGCGTACGCAAATTTTCGGCTTACGCTCGAACTCGTCCGTAACTCTTCAATTGGAGACTGATAAACGGATAACGCGCGCATCTGTCAAAATAGCAAGCAACGTCGTCTGCACCACTTTTTAGTCATTTTGACCCAGGTAAATGTTTGTATTCCAGTATTACCGCTTTTTTTCATTGTGCAGAATCAAAGGCCAGCATGTAAACATTAAGATATGCATAGATTTTGTTTGATAAGTGATAAAAAGGTCATATTTCATTTGATTTCTGCATAATAGAAGTAGGTCTACCCCACCCACTTGTGTTTGCATGGTCGTTGATCCATGTATCATTTGTATGTGGTGAATCTACCACCTAGTAAGCCTATATACATAGCCTTGCACAACCAAACATGTCTCTATTAAATGGTTCTTTACTCTGAGTGATTTACAGAAACTTCTTAATTTAATGCCGAATTGCGATTGAAATTCCATTCGCCAAAGAAGTCCAATTTCCAAACAGATCTGTTTGGACGTCTTTGCATTCGCCCACTGCAGGCACAATAACACGTCACTACAACATTGCGACTGCGATACAAAACACTACAGTGACAAATAACAGCTGATTGGTGACAATTTGTTGTGACTGTAAATGGTTGAGAAAATGTGCCTCACCGGGACTCAAACCCAGTACCTTCACATACACTTGGTCGCATTAGAATGGGTGGCACGGTGGTCGAGTGGTAAGACGCTTGACTCCTGATCGAGAGGTCCCAGGTTCGATTCTCGGCCGAGACACTTGGTCATTTCGGCTATTTAGCGTTTCCCACCCAAGTTGGTAACCCAGAGGTAGTCTCGCATGTATCGGTGCTATACACCGGGCACATTAAAGAACCAAGGAATCTATAAGGAACGAACTAGTGTATCGCACCCGGATTCCTTGTATCTCACCTCTGTCTCTAACATTTGCGATAATGCCCCAGACTGCCAGAGTGGGCCCTGCTAATTACATGGAACAACAAGAAGAAGAATGCAATTGTAACTCATAAATTGCGATGTGGTGTCATACTAGCATTATAATGATGCGGTACAACACAATTATGACACATGAATGTCACATCTTCTTCTTCATGTTGCTCAAATGCTGGCCTTGATGACAACATTGCGTCAATACAATACTCATACACAGCCCTAATTATTTATTAAAATTAAAATTTATTAATCCGGGTCTGTTATGTCGAGCATAATTAACTCTGGACAATCTTTTTATTACAGCTCATTGTGCAGAAAGACCAATTAAACTGTGTATGATAAAATATTGGAAAAGAAGAAGAGAAAATAGCAGTACTGTCTGTTACTTGTAGTATTATGTCTGGGATGGCTGTGTAACCATGGGAAAAATGATCAACTTGCATCTTTACACTCATAACAAGATAATGGATAAAATGGTAAAAAATAAATAAATATATATTCCTAGTACATTTTGTACTTGTTCTTTTTCTGTATCTAACATGTAGTTTTAAATAATTATATACTCCATAACATTCCAAAATTTTAGAAATCTAGTTAATTTATAATTCATGTAACAGTTTTCCATTTCTGACTGCCTGTAAAGCATTAAATAATAATCAATTTGATACAATTACATGTACAATTATTTAGATTATAAAGTTTAGAAATCTAGTGAAATTGTAATGCATGTAATGGTTTTCCATTTCTGACTATCAGTTAAGCAATGAATATTATCAACTTAATCCAATTACATGTGGAATTATTTGAATAGTAACATATATATAAATATTTAAAAAATAATGCATTCTTCTACATGTATTTATTGTAGGCTACATGAAAAGCAATTTTACTTTTTTGATGTATAAAAATTGTGAACTATTGTATATTTCAGGTAGTGTATGACTGGCTGGTGCACTGGAAACATTCAACATTGATTCTTCACAGAACATATAGCGCCCTGACCAAATAGGATTAACATTTAGAGAACACTGGTGCTAGATTATTTTTGTGAAATGGAAGCAAGTGAGGGATTCAAGAGGATATTCTCAATAAATACTGCCGAGTAATTTATTAAACACTATTCATGTATCCACATATACGTGGGTATATCCAAAAGTAATGTCACTGATGCTGTAAGATCGTGTATGATGCCAGTAAAACCACGATTTTTTTCACACCGTAACTTCAGTCTTATTTGAATATGATGACCAAATTTCACAACAATGCACAAAATAGTTCTTGAGATATGAATATTTATATGAGACATACTTACGAACATCGCCGCAAGTCCGACGTCAACGACGTCACAATGACGTTACTTGTCGACACCTACTCATCCAGCAGAAGATCATCCCTGGTAATTTCTTACGACTCATAAACCATACAGTCATTTCCACGACCTTAAAAAATGTGCAACCCACCCGACAATAACTCTCTGCGAAGTCAAATTATTGTTAAGTGTCCTCTAGATAGTCCCACAGCAAAAAAATAAACTCATCACATAATGATCGCAGTTTCGAACGTCGAATTGAATGGACGGCGTTAAATATTCTTGGTGTTCGTTTCGGATCTACTACACACCGTTCATATGACTCTCTATCGATAATGATTTGTTGATCCATGCCCCCTTAAAAGCTTATACTACAGGTACACGAGACTATGTTGCCGCCGTGTGTAACTAAAGTTTCAGTAGGTGACTTTCATAACTTTTAGGAAAAGGGCATTATGACGCGCAGCGTCTTTTTGTAACCAATCTGTCCTGTTTTCACTAAGTAATCAGTGCGTTGAAAATATATTGCGAGTTTCAAAATAGAATGACGTCAATGAATTTTTAGCAGCAGGCACGACACATTGGTTTCATCACGTCACGAAAGTATCGCCTGCTTTCGAGAATTTTTTTTTATAAAAACGCATTAAAGAAAATCGTTATGCTAAGGAAAAAATATCGTAATTTTCGTGTGCGGCGATATGACGTCATAGGTATGTTTCAAAATGTACATATAATACAATTATGAAAATGGAATAATGGAGCACGTAATTTATTAATCAGAATTGAATTGCTGAACATTTTGATATCATAGTTATGCATATCGGCCTATAAACAAATAAACCACGGGAGGAGTGACATTACTTTTGGATATACCCTCGTACATATATAAACATACAGTCAGTGAACATTTGTCAAGAAGACCACCTGCCAAGAAAGACCAATGTTATAAAAATAAGTCTCAATTAAAACCAAACAGTTTGTCTCCTACGAAAGACCACCTTTGTTATCCATATGGATGACCTTACTGATGTGTTTCGATAACTATCGACTGGTATATGGATTTGAAGTGGATTTGTTGTTTGTTTCTGCAAGTGATTTAAACTTCATGTTGAAAATGTATAAAAAGACTATCATTTGTGCATTGTACATGCATTTGAGTGAAAAAAACCCGCTGAGAATAAGATTTCATATTTTGATGTAGGCTTTTTCACTTTTGATGTAGGCTTTTTTACTGTAAACACGCATGTATAGATACATGCTGTATAACAGTGCTTTTTTGCGAAGTATTATATTGTTACTCATCTTTAACATACATATTTTTTTCATTTGAGGCCCCTTTCCGGTTTCAGGCTTTCATTTATTGTACATTTATCACAAAATATATAACATACATGTATCTCGATATAATATCAGTTGAGTGTAAACATTACATGTCATAGGAATCTTTTCCATTTTTGTTTAAAAAAGATAAGTTTACCTTTTTTAAAAGCTATTTGCTTTTCTAGTATAATTCTATTTTCTAAAAACTTTTTTAATCCATCGATTCTCTGTATTATTTTAACTTTTTTCATTTTGAAGAGATAAAATTTGCATAAAATGATAATACAGTTTATAAAGCAGTGTGTTATTGATTGTTCTTTGTTGATAGCCCCTGTATAGTGATGTGTTGGATTCCTTGATAAGTTGCTAGCTAGATACTAAAACAGTAACTGGCGCAGTGGTCGAGTGGATAACGGCCATAACACACTTGACTCCTGATCGAGAGGTCTCTGGTTCGATCCTCGGCTGTGGCACTTGGTCATTTCATAATCACTATTTTTAAAAGTGTTTCCCACCCAACTAGAGATTAACTGGTTGGAAACCCAGACTCCGCCAGAGGTAGTAGTCTTGCGTGTATCAGTGTGTTACACCAGCACGTTAAAGAACCAAGGCACCTTATAAGGCTTATTGAAACAAGCTATAGGGCATCGCACCCTTGTATCTCACTTCTGTTTCTTCATTGATTTTATGCCTGCCTATGTCAGACACTGCCAATAGTACTAAAAGAGATGCGTTCAGCAGAATAAATAGATAGATACTAAGATAGAACTGTTGTAAATAGATCCATCATTAGGTCTACTAGTGCCTAGTAGTGGGCCTACTCATTCAGAATTGCAGTGCCCCTCAGGCTCAGTACAGGGCCATTAACACTTTTGCAAATAAACATTAGATCTACTGTATATTCATAGCGTGGTCTGTAACTTCACACAAAGCACTAAAGTTGCTGCTTATTCTACAACAGCGAAAAATATTGTAACAAATTTAAAATGATGGCGGTCGACAAGTTGCGTTGGAAACAAACAAAAAACATCACTTCCGGGTTTAACAAGTCGAGCAAAGAACACAGATTTTTCATTAATCATGCAAGTAAGCGTTGGTTGAATGAATATTACTTACTAAATAAGGTTTGTTGATAATGATACAAGCAGTCCACTCGCCAACGTACATTTTACATGACGAAATAAACAGTTTTTGTCCAGCAAAATATTGTGTCTGACAGACGACCTTGTTTACAGGGGAGATCACTGTAATGTGCCATCATTATCGCTAGAATATCGCTGTCGTCATGTCCCATAGAACGATTTAGCTCCCCTTAGGACGAATTGTCAGCAAAAAATGTCTAACACACTGTAAAACTCTTCTTAATCGATCATTTCGCTGTCTTCTAGAGAGCGTTCAAAATGGCGGCCATTTTTACGCAAATCTTACAGCACTTACGCCAGACTTACGGCTGGTATTTGTTGGCGTAACTTTACGCTTGAATCTACGCAAACCTTAGGTACGCAAATGTTTAGTGAAACGCACTTACGTCCATATTTTGTTCGTACGCAAAAATCTACGTAAATCTTAGAGTTACGCAAGCGTAAGTATCTTAGTGAAACGGTCCCCTGGTGTATGTTGCCTAATAAAAGCGCTTTGTAGCGCTTTCCACGGGACGTAATCAATGTCTTCTATACACGTATTTAACTGAACGTGATGTAACTGCATTATTGCGTTCGGTACCATTGACGTTAAACATGTCACTTTGTTTTATCGTACAAATACTGAACCGGTTGCAAGTTGATGAAATGCATGTGTACTGTATACTGTATGAGACTGTATGACGATCTCGATCTAGGTAGAAACACTTGTCAAATACCGGTGTATTGACAAACAAAATGCTACTGTACTGTAACAACACAGAGCGGTGCAATGTTTCATACTGTCATAAAATAATCTTAATTCACTTTAAATTTGTGCTAACAATCAGAAATCAAAGCACTGAAAGTACTGATGTGTGGCGTACTGATGTCATTATAACCAATCAAATAAAGGCTGCATTAACATGCTGTGTCAGACCTCTGATAAGCCCAGGCTCACTCGAATGTTTGTGCTGCTCTCAAGACACCAATCGCCGGAGTCAAGATGAGTGACTGGGTAGTCTCCATACAACTGAAATTAAAACACAACAAACGAGATGGCCACCCCTCCCTCTGCTATAGAAACAGGACTAGGTAGAAATATGTTAGGAAAATAAAATAAAGGAAGGTAATTAATAAAATAGAACCAGAGTTCAAAAGAAGGAAAATATGAGAAAATTATATCAATAGTTATATCATGACTTCTTTTGGTTGAAGGAAATAATTAAAGAATGGAACCAGATAGAATTATGTTTTCATGTCACGTTCTCCTAGATGCCATATACATAATACACACATGTATATTCAAAGTCGATCAATTGAATTTAGGAGAAAAAGTTGTACAGTAGCTACTGATATGAAGGGTGTCCATACTCCCGTCGAATCAAGAGCAGAAATATTTCTCGGAGTAACATAACTAAACTTACGAACAGCATTTTGGACCATACTCAGCGTAAATGAAAAGTTACCACCCTATTGACAAATTTCAATCATAACCATGTGTTTGTTATTACTTGTATGATCAAACAGAGCTGTTACCACGTAGCATACATAAATAAAAATTTTAATTGCAAGATAAATACTTTTACGTAAGTACCGTGTGCACCGTTTTCAGAATTTATGTACGTCCCAGCACGGGACAGGTTTTTAGCAATATAATATACGTCCCGGTACGGTACGGGTTTTTAGCACTATATTTTTTCTTCATGACTAGCCGTTCTCACGCTTGAAATCTACGTAGAACTATTTCAGCTTCCCGCCACAAGTGAAAACATGCTGTTTCTATTTATAACATTAATATTAACTTTGTAAGCAACATAATTAGGTCATCGTCAACAACGTTCAGCGGCGGAGTGATTTCAATTAAAACCCGGGGATAACTTTTTCTGCCTTGATGGTTAACAGACCTTTGGTAGTAGGAATATAGTCAATGCGGAATGATTTGCTATAAATATCCACCCCAAAAAATAAAAGTCTGATATAAGTGTTGGTCTTAATATTAATAAATGTTGGTAATGTAAACAAATCGGGTTCAATCATACGTGTAACCTGTTTAGCATGCTTGTATATTGTTCAAATCATAGAACTATTTATTGGCGTTTATTGGCGTAGGCATAAATGCGCTAAATTGGTAGTAAAGTAAAAAAAAACGGTTATTACTTTGTGTGGCGGTAAACGCCACACAAAAAGGAAACGTTTTCATTGCGGAGGCGGTACTTTGTAAATATGCAATGTTATAAAAACTTTATGCATTTTACATAATAAGCTTTCTATAAAAATACTTGTATATATTAGATTGTACAAAAATGGGTGATACGGATCACGGTGGTGTAGAATACTTACTGACTGTTCGATGAACAATTTTAATTCCACCTCCCCGATTAGGATGAGGATTTCTTCAGTGGGACCTAAGATTGACACACGTGTTTTATCCAAAATATAGTTAGATATCACATTTAACTGTAGCGATATACAAACGGGTTAGAAAATTGGTATGCATGAGTACTTATAGATGCGTAATGTAAGTTATGCTATTGTGTATTTAGATCGTCTTCTGAAAATTGAATACTAAGCATAATGATTATTTCATCACAAAGGTACACGTTTATAATGCAGGACCTATGGAGTATTCAGTTTTAAAGACTGAAGTTTAAGAAGCACAAACGATGGACCAATAGTCTGCAAGACTGTCGCAACTGCTTATATTTAAAGAAGAACGACGCATGCCGCCAGGCTACTTTATCGTCTTGCTACAAGTACCTTCATTGTTTAGAATAACGAACTATACATGCAACTAATGTTTTTTATGTTTGCTATGTCAGCATTTGATTCTACAAGTACTAAAGTGGCGTTTCATTATTTACTGGTATGTAGGAGGTAAATGTTGTGCTTTATGTGTATACTGATAATGATTATTTACTGTGACTTGCTAAAATACGCTTATGTCGACTAGTGCATGGCAAAACAATACGACACAGTTACGAGCAAGGGGCGTCTCAATAGTTTCTGTGCTCGCATGGTTAAGTTGAGTAATGCCTTCAATGTCCAATTTTCTCATATCTTTTTGGAATTTACTTCGAGATCCAACTAGCCTTAAATCATAATATAACCTTGCATGTTGTAGCCGGGAAGGTTTTTAGCGCATGGTGACGTTTGCGATTAAAGGTTTACCCATTTAATGGTATATGTAATAGTATGTCATACATAACCATATAATTATGAGAATCAGCCGACAATTACCAGTATCCGCGTTGAAACCTTGTAAGAGTGAATTACTTATTTCAGTAATGAAAAGAAATAATCTCGAGTTGATCAAATGATCATGTTTAAAGTACTACTAGTATACGTAAGTATGTAAATAGGTAGCTACGTGTCCCGAAATTCCATTTATTAGAATGTTGATGTCAGCCGAAATGATATATTTCGCCAGTAAGCATTTGTTTGAGACATTTTGATAAATGGTTTTAGATTGTGATAAAATGACTTCAATTTCAACACCAACATTTTGTTCGTGCAAATGTCTTTCTGTCGGTGCCTTATACCACTGATATATTATGTACATGACCTACACTGATGTAAACCGTTTCATAACATCTTCTAAATCAAATACACTATATACACTGGAAATATAGTATTTCAGCGCACTATTTTAAATACTTAGTATGGATACCACACTTTTGGTGTCCCACTACGTAGTGTCTACCACGGGAGGTAATCCATGCCTTCTATTTTTGATTGACCGGGAAGTAACTGAATGGATGAAATCCATATCGCTTTGCATGTAAAACGGATACTAAATATTCCCAATTTGAGTTTAATCCTGACACGTGGTTTTACGGTGGGTATGCATATCAGATCCGCTTTGTGCAAAATAAGAAAACTGGACTATCTGAGCGAGCACAGGAAAGTCTAAGCACAAAACGAGGTTTCATAATCGGCTGTGTCAGAGAGGTTAGAGTTAGTACAGTGCTCATTTATGCACATCGTAAATGTTGAAGTTAATATAATCACAACACGAAATTTAATAAATTGAACAAAACTATTTTGCAGACCGGCTTAGATGTGAAAACGGTGCCTTCTATTTTATTAATTTGCTTACATAGCGTACATGTACCATATTTCTGGAGAAGTACGATCATAATCACCTGTTACTAAACCAGAGTTTATTATTGTGTTATCCGATAGGTTGTCCTTATCCTTAAGTCAAGTAAGATCAATAGTGAATGCCTTCCGTGAAGTGTTACATCATGTGAAGTGTTTGCAGATTCACCTGTATATCTAAATATGTAGGAATCCATTTTGACGGAAGAAGTATTTATCATGTGGCGTTGAGTAACTGTTATAATATACTGAGTTCCAAAAGTTCTGCATCTTTATTAAAAATTCATTTTTTTTGGAATAGTTAACTTAAAAGAACTTTTTAGGAACACTGTCTATTTGCGTATCCTTAGTGTTTATGTTGAACCTATTTCCGTTGGATTTCGTCATGCTTGAATGATCACACTATCACAAATGGTAAAAACGTCTATTCAATCACCCATTATTTGGGTTCTTCATTGTCGGCTTTATTTTCACTTTCAATTTACTTGCATCGTGTCTGTGTTACGAAAAAACACAATAAGTTAGTTAAATAAGTTAGAAACGTACGCATAATTTGATTGCAAAATGGATAATGGTGAACGTACTCGTGTATATAAGACGCTAGAGGCTGGTGTCTCACTAAAAATACATTGTGTCGAATTAAATTGACATGTCTCTATCATAATAAGACTGTCGTATCATCTCCATCCGAAAAAAACTGTATATGACGTACCACGTGACAACAGGTCAAGGGTTAATACCGCTGACATGGACAGGTAATGCTGCTATATTTTTGCACCAAGAACAACGGCATTTTTGTAGCTTATTTGTAGTCCACCCAACATTAAAATAAGAGGAAACTTACTTTTATGTTACGTTTTTTTTGTCAAGGATGTTGTTCCTTAAAATCTGGCCTGTTGTACAGACTCTATTGCAACATCAATAATTGTCTGTGGTCAAAGAGAGATAATATTCGGTATTATTACCTCCCTTCCACTGCAAAATAGTAGTATATCGTTGTGTGTACTTTGGAATCGTGGGGTGGTGTCACATGTGGTGTTATTATGGATCGATGCATATCTTCAAATCGATAACTGTCATGGATGTATATCAAGTACACATCGCTCTACACATGCGCATTTGAATTATCATAAATAAGTTGGAGATTCTAGTAAAAAAGACACACCATATATTGGATGCGGAACTTTTGGAACTCAGTATATTTTGCGCATTTTGAAATCTACGATAAGTAAAAAATAAAACAAAATACTTTTTTATATGATTGTACAAACATAAGCAATATGTATCTTCGTTGCACTTTTCCACCAACCATCTTTTAAAATGTTTTAGATAATAGTATTTCTGTTTCTTTGATTTTTGTTACACTAATGCACACCTGTTATGTCAGATGCATATTCTTTATGGCTTTATCGTTGGCTTTACGGGTTTATGCAATAACTATGGCATTAGGCCTATGAGAAAACTATAACATGTCAATATAAATCATGTCGAATAAGTAGCTGTATTAAAAAAACGTTTGGACGTGTAGTTAAATATACTCGCAAATTAAATTAAACGATACTGCTGTCAATACGTTATGTCTTATGTTGATACACACTTGCCTAAATTTTGATTTACGACTTGAAATTTAAAACTGATTCCAATATGTTATGGCGGGTGTCGACGAAGATGAATTAAACTCCGCATCTCAAGGCAACCACACTGCATGACTTGCTTATTCTTAATATCTACGAATAAACGCCTGACGTAATATTCAATGTACAATGTCGAATGTTGTGCCAACTTCACGCTGTTAATTTGTCTGATAAATTTCAGAACATATCAATATTGTTCCTGTTTGTAAAAAATTTTTTTTTTCAATAACATGTAATCCGTATATGAAAGTAAATAACTTTTAGCTTGCATCTGATCCTAAAAACGAAATTGTGAACACGGGAAAAGATAGAGAATGTATTGTTGCACGAGACTGGATTCATGTCAATTGATAAATTAGGTCATATATTACCTTATGTTTTTATTTTAATGTATGTTAATGTCAATGTGTAACTATTTGTCATCATTTACATCACTTATGTCCTATTATGTGCATACCAGCTACACGTGTGACTGCTTAATCAGACATTTCTACATTTATCGTGCAACTATAAAAACACCATATTCAGTGTCCAAGTTTGTTCCCACTGGCGACAGTATTTCAATCCGATGAATCACCTAGTCATGGAACCACTCGTCACACAAGCATACACTTATGTTTAGATACTCTAATGCAAAACAAATTACCAATTTTCAAGGTTTTTTTCAGCATTTCAGCCGTCCAACCACCATTTGACATTTTAACTTCCCCTGACCACTCGGCTTCCTAAGACAACCTGCGTTCGAGTCTCCATGTGGAGACTATTTCTCTAAGGGTGGGTCGGCAGCCAATCTGTGGTGCCTAGGAATAGATAATGCCCGCTCATGTATATATTTACACCTTGGAGAAGTGGAGCATGTGGGTTATTCTTGCTCCACCAACAGCCCCGAGATCGATACTGGACAAACAAACTGCCGCGACAATCGCTTGAAATCATCTAATGTCAACCAGACGCTTTCTCAAGTATTGTTTAAAACTGTATATTATATAAACTTCATGATGCATTATCTTCCCTCTGCTTGTTTTGTTTCATTTCGTCGTTGTGTGTTTCTGGATTCTTATTTGCCTCCCATGCTCGTATATAACTGTCCAAAGTTGTTATGAAAGTATGTTACTTGTTGTTTCTTCTGCTCCTGAAGTCACATGATGTGCTGTTGGTTCGTGACATTTGAATATAGCCATGTCCATTTAATGTAAAGGAATAGTTGTAAGTAGCTTTTTGTTTGCACACAAGCTTGAGCTCGCGAGATCTGGCTGCCATCTAAAGATTTCGGTTAGGTGCGCTATAACTATAAACCAATTAATAGAAAAAGGTAATAAAAAATCATAAACAGCCCAGCACAGAAAGCATACAATAACACGGCACAATATATAAGCAACACACAACTCACGGAGAAAACGAACTTAACCAACGAATAACAATGTCCAAGTCGCAGTTGTCGATATGTGGTACAGTGTATGACCTACAATAAATCCGGAAATAGTGAACTGTGAACAAACCGTACGGTAAGTAAACTACATTTGCGGTTTAATAAAGTAAAGTGAAGTGTTTGGATAGAAAGCAGCTTAATAAATGATTGATAAGGATATATACAAAGTCATGTAGATTTATCATTTGAACGAAACCGCGCATGAGGAAAAGATGAATGCAATTTAACCCCTCTATATTTCTATTGGCGTAAATTGACGTATATATCGATAGATAAATTTTTAATAAGGAAGACAACTTCACCAAATATACCAACATAATGGCTTATATGTCTGGATATGAACGAGAAACGTGTAAGGGGAACAATGAATGCAACTAACATCGGGGTGGACATATGACGTAACCATATAACTGAGACCGCAAGTATAAATAGGCCAACAAACATGGATATAGTTTTTTGTTTAATCTTCCCATTTGATGTATGTCTATCGCGAGAATACTCAACACGAGAGATACGTATACATACTGAAAATGGTACTGATGAATATTTACACGCTGGACCCTTATTCACCAACGTTGTAAGTCTTAAAATCCGACTTAGACTCTATATTGTCAAGTGTTCTATTCACTCTCATATTGTAATAAATATACCAAGTTTATATAAATCTATAGACACTATACATGTTCAGTGGGTAACAACGATCAGAGAATTCACATGGTTCAATCTAGTTGCACAGAAACGGTTGTAAATGTAGTCAAATTTATGTCTTAGTCTTACGATGTTGGTAAATAAGGTCCCTGGTCTTTTTGTGAGTTTATGCGCTGTGGTAAGTCTGGCCACCCGACTAGATAATATATTTTTTCAATCAAATAGCATAACATTTTTTGATTTTCGCTAGATTTTATTTTGGGCTTGATTATCTATGTTTGAGGATACAAAGGGAAATAATTTCATGAGAAAAGAGTAGTTTGAGGAGTTGTTTTTCTAAACATAGGGTATGTTAGACAGACTAGTGCTGTGGTTTCTGTACAGAGTTGTCTTCACTGTTCTATTTGTTAATGTATTTATCAAATAAACTGTTTAATGTATTGCGAATAGTCTTGTCAGTATTTCATGGTTCCGTGTTCGTGAACACTCTTTTATTGCATGATAAATATCAATCAAATGCGTTCACGTGGTGTTTATACAGCTCACTATTCCTGATTTGATCTACATACCAGACGTATGTATATTTACAATACATGACATTGATGCCTCATCGATATACATCTCTAGCATTCTTCCAGCAGTTCCAAGTGGTTTCATAGGTAACGCAATTTACAATCATATTAATTTTGAAGCATGTATGAAAACCAAGATAAATTATTATATAGGTAAAATGTATAATACAAATTCTCTTGTACTAAGCATTTGTTTTATATATCAGCAAGTTGTATATGTACAACTTTGTTGTAACAGTTATTCGCAACTTGTTTATCCAATTGCGTATTTTCGCGATGGATAAAAAGCAATCGGGCACTTCTATATACAGATTTAAAAAATGAAAATTTCAAAGTTTAAGTTTTACAAATCAAAATGAGGATTATAACGAAGCAGTGACCTATATGTAGTCTGTATATCTGCACGAGACGTCTTGGCTGTACAGCGACCTGAGGGGAACATTTATGAGCGAGACCTCATTCCCCACGGTTAGTTAGGGCGTGGTTCCAATAGACTGGTGCATTACATATTATACTGTATTAGTCCAATAACAAAAACGTCTCTTTTTTAGAGTTTTATTATGAAATACACAGAAAAGATTCCACAAAATCTCCTTCATTTGCTTACTACGCAATTATGACTATACATCAGACAGTGGTATGTATGTTATGCAATGATCCTGTACTTGCTTGATGGTTTATGTCACAGGTACTGATGTATCAAAACGCATCACCAACTTTGATATATGGTTGTATAAGTCACGGTAAGTTACTAAACATGTATGTATATACGTATTTCGCAATTCTGTTCGTTTACTTTTTAAGATGATCCTTGTTATGCTTATACGAGGGGTGATCAATATATTCGAGGAATTTCCTTCTAATTTTTTATATTGGAACTAGAGTGATGAAATTACAAGATTGTGTAAATCAATTACTTATCTAGCGTTTCTTCTAACTTACTTGATGGTAACATCGCTATTTGCTTGATGATGTCACTTTTTGTAACCAATGTGAAGTACTCGCCGTCGAGTATCTCGGGCGTAACATTTATCTCCGAGTAACGGCATGCTATGAAAATTAACGCGAAACTTTTAAAATCCTCGCGATATCTTCGAAATGACTTGACTAAATTGTGCATATATTCTTTGCGATCTAAATTGGCAATTTTCATATGATTCCATATCTTGTCTTGTAAAGCTAACCGCTCTTTTCCAAGTTTCGTTTCAAATAACGCATCGCGATACTCTTTTATTCCTCCTCACATTCCAGGATTGGCCATTAATGACTCATTTTAGTTTTAGATGAGAAACACTCTTATACATGGGGCCGGATATCAGTCAAGAAAGGAGCTCTGTGCTGCTCAAACGGTGACGCTTGGAATGATGTCGCATGACTTCCGACGTGAATAGAACAATTTAACTAACTTGCATTCGGTCGGAGATATCTTAATCCGTGTGGTGTTACGTACTTGGCTTTAAGCCTAGCTGCCAATGTGAAATTGCTAGATGAATGTCCTCGTGTAACTGACCCATACACCCCTGCATACGTCCCAGCTGTATTTCTTGCTGTTTTACGTGCATGGTGCAAAGCACTATACACGGGCCATCGAAAGTTAGTAGAATCTTATTCAACTTAGTACTGCGTCACCAAAAGCAACACTTAATGAATATATTATTCCACTGCAAAATGAAAGCTCACACCGAACTAAACTAGAACACGTTATCTGATTGTAAATGTGTAGAATTAAATACATATATGTAAAAGGATACAGATGCTGAGACACGTATATGTTAACAGACTACAGTATAGTCGCATTACTTATTAAGCTTAGTACGTCATTATGCAAAGACAATATTTGCAAAGAAATAATTGAATGTCGCGGCTGCACAAAGAACGACTTTCAGTATAGATAACACGCACATAATATTTTATTACATGTATCTACATAGGTAAAATGGAAACCAATTTGTTTTATCTAATTACGCTTATGAAATACTTAACGAATAAATATAAATATTGACTGATGGAAGATTACAGGAAATATACAAGCAGTGCTATGTTGTGCAATTGTTTAACGCACGTACTGAACGCGACGGTAGAGCTGACTTCACTTGTTGTCGTGTTACCTATTTCTGCGCTCAGCTGGTTAAGTTGATTGATGCCGTCCGTGTCCAACTTCCTCATACCTCTTTTTCACACTACGGTGTTTAGACCAACGTGCTCTGACGTTTGGGTAATCGTCCAATGTACTACGCTAGTGAAAGCTATCAAAAGTTTACAAAAGTTGTTATTCGCCGGCGTAGGCCGAAAAACGTCTTGTTCCTTGATGTTTTGACCATGTAAAACTTTGTCGACGTTTGGAAATGCTTGTTAACGCTAGTGTACGCTTTGTGCCGTTTGTTAATGTTCCTAAACGCAGTATTAAGTTGTACTTACTTTGTCTCAGTTGGACTCCGTTGGCAAATATCTTTCAAGACGCCATTGGTGTTGTAGAATTTCGTTAAACGTATTTCCAAACGGATACCAACGTGTACAGACGCAATGAACGCATTGACAACAAATGAGTAGGCACACCAAACGACAAACGCTTGTTTCACGTAGGCAAGCGAATACCAGACTCATTTATTGAATGCAGTGGTAACGCAAACGTTAAGCAGGGAAAAACTTGCCACAACGTACACGCCAAAGTCTGACGTAGCTAACGCAATCGTCTAAGAGTTAGAAAAAACTGCTGGTCGTTACACATACGCTAACCTACGTTGACAAATGTTTGCAAACACTTATAAAAAATTACAACGCAACAAAACGTTGCTAAGCACTAGAACTCGCCCTGAAACATATTCAAACACCAGGAAACGTTAGTAAAGGTTTTTATGTGCCTGATACCAAACGCTCATGGACTCGTTGTACACCCGGTTTGATAAATGAGGGTCGGAAGGCAGCCATTGTAGTCTTGGGGAACCTTCTTGGAAATCATTAATATATTGTGCATCCCTGTTCCCAATGCCTCCCGAGTCTCAAGGCTAATTTATTTTAATTCGTTCCAGATTTAACTGTTTCTGTCCAGTTTCAAAATGAATGACTGCATATGTTAGAAAATATGTTTAATCAACTTTAATAATACGCCCGTAAAACTTAATGAGGAAAACAAACGAACGAACGAACGAACGAACGAACGAACGAACGAACGAACGAACGAACGAACGAACGAACGAACGAACGAACAAACAAATCACCTGTAAAAATTGCAAAAATATGTCTTAATTAACTTTAAGGCATATTTAACATAGCTGTCATCCTGACTGTTGTTGCTTTAATGGTTTATATTTGAACAATGTACCAATGTACGCCTGTCTTAAATGTCGCTCAAACCCGCGGCATCATTTATAACGTTATGAAAGCTAGAGTTAGATTCAGATTTGTTATATCTAACTTGTCACACTATTATGTTAATAAAGTTGGTATATAGCGGAAATCTGTTTAGGTTTCTTGATATTATATTACTTGAAATTGTAGCGTTTACTGTTTAGTTTACCGGAGTTGAAGACACCATACGAGTATCGTGTGATTGTTATAAAAAACTTATACTTTTACCTTCAAGTTTCATTAATAAAATTTGTTTTATTCATCTACTTGTTCCGGTGAATGTGGATGGCTTAGATGAGAGGTTTATCTGGTTAGCTAATCTATTCTTGCGTAAGAAAATATCGGAATTACAGTATCGCTATTTTGAACGTTGGAACTTAAACAGGTGGTATACGTCTACTGAAATGTATTTGCTATTGTGCAACGCTTATGAATTATTATAAGGAAATAGAAAATACGAAAAAATGCGCTGTAGCTAACGGACGGAACGAGCCAAAAAAAAACGCGTCGTGAAATTAGGTCAGGGCAATAAAAACAACAACGTTGATGTCATTTGTCATTTTAACCTCTTTTTAAATCTATTGCACTACGCTTTGTCAGCTTGTTCCGCGCCGTAAGTTAGTTTATTATATTTCTGTTGTTGCGTGGTATTGGAAATAACGGCTAGCACTTGAGACGCGGGACACATGAGATATTATGCCAGGTATATTCTATATAGTACCGCTGCTATAGCAATATCTAAGGGAATAAAAATAACATAGTATTGGAAATAATATGAATATTGTGTTAAATGAAATAATTATAAAAAAATAGCGTCTGAATAATTAACTGATATTTTACTATCGTTTTTCTATTCTTTACGAAGAAATCTAGTTTTTATGCGAAGTAAAAAAAGTTATGATGAAACATATGTGAGTGTTTATGTTATAATCTATATAAAATCATATCGGAATACTAGTATGTTTCTAGGCTGTGATTTAATTGATATGCTGGTTGATCGAGTTTGGATTACGTTTAAACGTGTATGCGATAATGTTAATAAATATACTCTGGTTTGTTTTATCAACAGTATTTGAACGAAGAATGTGTTGCATAATTATACCTTAGGCAACACCAGAGTTAATTACATCTCAACGGAACAGCTATAGTTTGAATTATTAACCGTGTATTTGGATGACCTCTCGTATAACGATGGGATTGTTAAAATGTTTATGTAATTTATTACAATTAGGATAACAATAAAATTACAATATATTTATGCTTGGATGTGATTCTATAGGTGTAGTAGTCATATTAATATATATATACATTATGAACTTGGACTAAAATGAACTGGGTGATTTATTCAGTGATACTAGTGTATGTTTATATTGGTGTTGTGTCGAGTGTGACAGGAGATACAGTTGATGATGGTGACGACTATAGTTTACCTAGTAATTCTACAATAAATGCAGCGAGATGTCAGGCACGCTGCTACGACAAGGTAGGTGCCACTGTATAATTATTAAAATATTTGTCTTTAAAACGGATGCATTATTATAATAAAACAGCACTATGTTGTTCACATCACCCACTTATAGATATCAATAAACACATATACATCATGTTAAAAGAGTAACACTGGATCGTAAGAGAACACATAGATACAGTCAAGGGTCACCAGATCCCTTGTCAACATCACGTTTTCTACGAACGAATAACGCCTACATCTGTATATTGTATACTAGGCATTGAACTTCTCTATTAGCCAATTTGTAATATACATTGTATATTTATATACGGTAGTTAGCTCAGCTGGAAAATCATATTAATACCATCCATGCGTTTATAAAGCCATTTAGTCCGAATTTCAAATGAAGGGTCACAGAATAGATTGCTTTCTTAAGGAAATCCAAGTTCCATGTTTTATTGAATTATATTCTATGTAAACTAAGAGAATATTTAACCGCAGCATTGTAATTCCATACATGTTCAAGATTTTTTATTTTTTTTTTGAAAATGCAAATTCGAATTAAAACATCAGGGGTGTTAAGTACTGTTAAGAAATGACTATGCTAAATAAGTGTTTTTCAATATTCATTGAAATATTGATATAGAACACTTCTCACTTTTATCTAAGAACAGAAACATAACTGTTACCCAAACATACGGATGCTGCACTTAGCTCTATCTTAAATGTTTAATACATCGCCTACGGGTAAAAGAGTGTTCGATTATAACTACTTCTCCGCATGCTCTCTTGATGATTGCCTGTGATAGTAAAAGCGCAGGTTACTGTTTCATGTATGATAAAGACTAAAACGAAAAAAGTACAATTTATATTTTTCTAAATTAAAGAAAACATTTTTTTACAAAAACATATTTTTCGGGCATTTTCGCTATCAATAATACAGTTGCCTGTGAGTAAAAGTACATTTTTATCACCAATGTTCTTAGAATATATTTCGCCTCCGTTGATATTTTACATCTCACGAAATGTAACCCAATCCCTGTAACTATTAATTACCATCAGAATATGCAGCTGCGATATGGTACATAACTTAGACACTATGGTATCTATATTATATAATTTAAGTACTAGTACTATTGTTTCTCTTTCTCGGCAAACATCTGACTTAGACTGTCTTGTACCATCCCATATACAAGTATTTTTATAATAAAGTACAAATCACTGGTTGAGAATGAGAATGTCGTAAGTACAAAATCGATATTTTGAGAATACAAGAAAAACTGTCAGAAATTTACACTTAACTAATGGTAAAACAAACTTTTACAACTTCATTTTGGTCAACATGACAAATTCCACTTTTCATGAAAATGGGCTCACAAGAAGCGCCTTAAGATGCGGATTTCAAATATGTACCAGTTTTATAAGTACTAGTTTCGACTTCTAATTCTCAGCCAGCGAAATGTACTAGAAAACGATCGGGTACTTCCAATGTATCCACAGTGTACACATGTTAACCACTTCTTGTGATTATACATTGCGTTTAGTATACATTATGGTAGCGATAGGATAGGTGCGACCCTCGGTCTAGTAATACCGACAAGTTCAACCATAGCGCCTCTCTTCTCCTATGGAATGTGAATCTGATAATAAGCATGTGCATTGCTGGTCGTGCAGTATTGTGTATTCATCACATGCAAATTTGTATAAGAAATTTTGCTTGCGTGTTGTAGTTTACTTTCGATTATAACTTTCGACCTCTGCTCTTTCTGTTGAGTCCCACTTTCTCTGTCCAATTTGTTATTGTCTTTATTATTATAACCAATACCGCTTACCACAACAAACACACTAAATATAATCACCATTGACATGTCATTCATCATCGTTCTCTAACCAGACGGGAAATAAAATGGCGCTTAATATAATATGCTGTGTTTCGACAGACTCCAATGACGCTTAACCTAATTCCGTCTGACTGTTTAAAGTCTTCTATGTCTATTAGTGGCCCTATAATATCGGATATCACATTAAGACGTCCCACTTATCTTACTTCATATATCAATTTCCGAATCGATCGCAATATGTCTTAAAACTTTAAATGCTTTAACACAATCCTTTCTTCTCTCCATTTTCATTTTAACTTTTAACGCTGATGGATTCCGACTGTTCTACTGATCTTAACAGTGTTGTCTGTGCCGACCAATTTCACGAACATCGAAATAACTTCAATTTGTTTTACTCTTTGTTCAAAATCGGCAAAGTACAACGAATGTGCGGCATTTTTTTTGACAGCTATCACTACCACACGGTATAACCGGATGCGTGGTCGGCCGAGTGATGCGTTACGGCCGAGGTAAATACTGATGACGGGTAAGTAGTGGGGTTATATTTCTTACCAGAACTTATCGATTTCGATATTTCTTTTGTAACTAGCGATTTGTGAATGACCACCAAGGTTTAAATGTACTATTCACGCAGTTTCGCATGCTGTCTTTGCGGAATAAATCTGATAGAGCCTGTTTATATACGACACGCAGAAAATAATGCTCAATTCTCACATACATTGCCCGAAATTAAACAGTTTGCGCTAGTATTGAACTATTTAACCTCATAGATCTAACGAAAATTCATCTATGAACAATTCTGTAAAGTTACAACTCTGTCCGTGCCCTGAAACCAACGATTGACCCTTTCAAAGAGACCCATGTATGCGCTGCAAGGATGACGATTACAGCCGAGGAGATTTTGTGATGATGACGTTTACGGCCGAGGACGAAAAATATGGATGACGTTTACGGCCGAGGAAATACTTACTAAAAACTGTCATTTTTCGCAGTTCCAATGGTTTTCTCACAGGCAAAGTATGGATTATTCGCCAGAGTACATTCCAATAAACATTTTTTTACCAGAAATGTTGGATAGGATTGCCTTACACTTATTTTATTTCTATTTATTTGATAAAAAACGTCATTTTAGATATCTTTGACTTTACAAGACAGGTATTTGTTTGTTTGAAAAAGTCTAAAAACAGTCTACATGATCTCAACAAAGAACGCCATTCAGTACACAGAAAATGACACTCTATTGAACCAGCTCCCTGTCTTCACCGGGACGTGTCTTGCACACATTCTTGTGTTTTTTCATATTTTACGGAGTTGTGCACCAGTCAGTTGCAACCACGACTCATATCCCCGGGGATGGGTATTGGATAGGCGAAACAAAGCCGTGTTTTACCTTCCAGCTTTCCTCGCCGATGAAATATGGAGGATTAAATGTCCGAACCAATATCCCGGGGACAATGTTTAGTTGTCAGAGGTCGGGGAATACTGGAGATTTTACCATCAGCTATTCCCTGCAGGGTGAGGGAATTGCGTCGGGTTTCACAACCCGAAAGTAAACTTCCACACCAATACACAAGGGTGGAGACAGGGGATACAACTGACTGATGCATTATTTTAATGTTCGTATTTTCCTTTATTTGTGTGGCGGTATGTTTTTTTATGGTTGGAGTAGGGAAAGAAAAATGTTCATTCTGAACTGATGATAAACGGTTTTTTAACCCTGTACATATCTTAATGGGTATACAGAAGGAAATGTTTTAAATACCGTCATCGACTCTTCCGAATACGGGCTAGGACCGCTTCTGCTGTTACAGTGGCCATGCCGTAGGTCTAGGACCGCTTTTGCTGTTAACGCACAGTTGTTTGATGTCTAAATCCCCACCCTACAGCCAAAGCTGACATTCCAAGTCTCTGGGTCGATACACGTAATCACATAAATTGCGGGTCTTGGAACCGAACTAAAATATATTCACTGGGACTAGGAGTCGATTAGGTTGTCTTTTTGCCACGCCTTGTGAAGATTTGTCGGTCTATTTCTCCCTGTACTCTCGCCGGCGGTACCGGAACCTGCACCGGGACAGTGAGAACGGGGCTAAAGTAATACTCGATTTCTCGCGTGTAAATTCCAATAATCTAATAGATTATTTAAAATAATATATATATATTTTTCTCCAAATTACGCTATGAAGTCATGATTTGAAGCCAGAACATATGTCTTAAACTAAAAATTTAATTAAAAAAAAATCGGCTCCAATGGGGTTTGAACCCACGATCTATAGGAAATTCGATTATCTTTGTAATTAATTCTTTTATGAAAACTGTTCATCACATAAGGACAAAATACATCATACATTTAAATGACAAACGGGCATCATAATAATGACACATGTTCGTCATATAATGACAAATGCACATCGAATGATAATTCTAATATGGCAAACGGACATCATAAAATGACAAAACATTGTCATATTATGACAAATGGACATGATGTTTTTTATATCACGGTATAACAACATAATGCAACAGTTCTGCTTATCTCAAGGCAGCTGTGGCGTTCCATAGAGCGAGTCAGAGTTCCGTATGACCATATTTCACAATCGTAGTGAAATAAACAAAAATCTATCTTTTTTAAATAACATAGCTCTCCAAAATGACATTTGATATTGAAGATATAAGAATAATATAGGTGTAAGGCAGTTCTTTTCCACATTTTCAGGCCAAATGGCAAAGAAGTGTTCGTTAAGTTGTACACTTGCGAATGATCCATACTTTGCCGGTGAGAAAACCATTGAAACTGCGAAAAATGACAGTTTTTAGTAAGTATTTCCTCGGCCGTAAACGTCATCCATATTTTTCGTCCTCGGCCGTAAACGTCATCATCACAAAATCTCCTCGGCTGTAATCGTCATCATTGCGGCGCATACATGGGTCTCTTTGAAAGGGTCAATCGTTGGTTTCAGGGCACGGACAGAGTTGTAACTTTACATAATTGTTCATAGATGAATTTTCGTTAGATCTATGAGGTTAAATAGTTCAATACTAGCGCAAACTGTTTAATTTCGGGCAATGTATGTGAGAATTGAGCATTATTTTCTGCGTGTCGTATATAAACAGGCTCTATCAGATTTATTCCGCAAAGACAGCATGCGAAACTGCGTGAATAGTACATTTAAACCTTGGTGGTCATTCACAAATCGCTAGATCCACCAGAAATATCGAAATCGATAAGTTATGATAAGAAATATAACCCCACTACTTATCCGTCATCAGTATTTACCTCGGCCGTAACGCATCACTCGGCCGACCACGCATCCGGTTATACCGTGTGACTACACTGCCTGTTAATGTAACGGGGCCAAAGAGGAAAAATGCGCAGTCGACTTTTGGCACTAAGTATTTTTTTATATTGGGAAGAACAAAGCTCTGTGCTCGCGTTTCCGCACCGGTAATTATCTACATTAGATACACTGTATGCTATAAAAGCTACGACTGTTATATTTCTTTACAGGTTAGTATTAACAGTTCATACAATAACAAATAGAGTTCGTACTATGAAGCCAAGCTTGCCATAATAGCATGGGAATACCAAGTTTGCTTTATATGTCAATATGTATACGTCATCAATAATTTTGAAAAAAAAGACAAATTACAGTTTCCAACATTGGAAAAGCTGTGTCAAGTTAATGAATTTGATTTATGTTTAAATTTTAATTTTATTTTGAAACATATTCATGTTTCTTTAAAAAACCTCTTCATATTATCATAATTTATATTTCATGCTGATATAATTTCTTAGTTATTAGGAAACCATGTTTACAATAATCGCAGCGACGGACAGTAGGCAGATCAATGCAATCAAATATTTAGTGTTTTGTTTGTCGTGGGTGAGCACTATGAACAAATAGAGACATTGAACTCCGTTGAATTAATTAACAACAGTAACACCATATCTATCGCTTAATCACACATGGGGGCAATGTAACTATGATGTTGAAGTTCATATAAGGTGAAAATGGACAATGTTAACTCTCTTCCATGAATACTGCAGTACATAGACACTCAAAGCAACACAGTTAGAGCAGCATCGCATAGTCACCCACACAAGAGCCACATGCAGAACGAACGTGAGTTGTCTCCAAACATATCCCGTATAAGCATAATCATTATTTTCTTGTTTTCTTTCACATGATCCGTAGTGAGACGCTCGTGCTAATCGGTTTCTGTTGAGTACTGTATACTAGTATCTTATTTGTAAATTTTTTACTTTTTTAAATATACGTGAAGTTGCAAATCCACATGCTATACTTTTATATGATATAATAATTAAACAGTTTGGGGTTGGTTATTTTACATGCAAGTCAATCCGCTTTTTTTAGAATTAAGCTTTTTGTTATGACTATTTGTGCTGTTTGATTGTTGCGTCCATGCATTTAGTCACCAGAAACTTCATAGTAGAGGAGATCGGAAGATGATAATTTATATATGTCCATTTGATTTTGTTCAATATTACGTTATTTTTTGTAAGTTTAATCCGTCGTTGTACATTGGTCATAATACAGAATGGTTGGTTGGTGACAGAGTTGTACAATGAGTATTATTGTGAGCATTAAGAAGATGTTATGAGGTTATCGAAACCGATGTCGTCAACAATGTCGTCGGGACTTGCCCCGTGGTCACTATAAGTGCGATGCATGAAACAAATTCTCGCTTAACCGTCAGTCCGATAATTATGACACTTAAAGGATTTTGGCGAATGAAGGTTTTGCTACAACATAATAAATAATTATTGATTTGAAAAAATAAGCTAGCAAATTGATTCGTCCACGTATTTTTTGAATGCCCCTCGTATTTCTGGTTTGTTTCACCGGATGTTTTCTACTGAGCATTTTGGATGGGGTTTTGGAATCTATACTAATCTGAAGCATTTATATTCATGTCGTTTCGTATGACAGTGTTAGACGGTAGTTACGTATTCCTGGTGAATTATAAGAATCACTGTATATTATAATGAAGGCAAAATAGTTTCTGTTAATATATACAGTTAACAAGTTGAATATGGACAGTTTGTAAATAACTCGTTTATGTTAACTACAACTTTTATACGGTTATTAATGAGATACTTCATTGAAGGACCTAATATCGGCATGTTAAATTAACTAGCTATAAAGTTATTGTATTATACTTTTCCGTAATCAAAAGTGTTCAATATCACCCGAAGCGGTCATTATTACTAGTATATTGTTAGTGACCTCAGACTGACTGACTGTAATTAGGAAAATATCAGAATATTACGTTTATGCAAAGTCATTCGTCATGCAATTATGCAACAATATTGTTTATAACATTTAACAAAGCATCCTTGAACATCCGTGCTTATCCGCGGTCGAATCAGAGGTGTTGTTTTAATTAATCAAAATATGCTTATATTACTATTACGGAAACACTCGAGGATAAATTAGCTTCAGGTCAAATGGTTTGTAATACAATAGTGACATGTACGTGTATTTACTACATGTAGTTTTCTATATTTGTTCATTATAATTATCTAATGAGCAGACTATATGAAGATAAATACGAGATAATTGCCCCGTGCATTTGTGTTGTTACTGTTTTCTGTGCTCGGTTGGATAAGGTGAGTGCTGCGTTACCTTTCCGACTTTCCGATTTCTTCATATCTTTTTTTACATGGACAAGTCATTAATGATACGCAGTTATTTTGCCTCTTTGTCCACAATGGAAATAAAGCTTCAATACGTGCTCTCCATTTGCGGCGGTCCTTTACTATGTAGTAGTCTTAATGGGCTCCAGGAATATTCCATGTTCGCCAGTTCTACATTGGTGTTTTTGGTCTTCCTGTTGTCTTTTACCAGGTATTGTCCAGTGAGAAACAATTTTGGGGGGTTACGCCTCGTGCCATTGCTATTGCATTTCCTTACCATCTAACGCGTCTGTGTTTGATTCCATAAATATTCTGACTTTTCAAGATTCATTATGCAGAGGAAGCACTATTTGCCAAAGGATAGGTGTGGCGTCTGTGCAAATCTAAACGAAGGAAATAAGACGTTACGTTCTCGGCACCTTACTTCCTATAACAAGATGAGTTCGTGAACTAATAAAGATTCGGTAAATCAATGTTTGTATCTTATTGGCTTCGTAAAGATTTCCAAAGCTTACAGACGTCATATCTGTATCAGGAAAACGCGGAAGTAACTTGATAACCAAATCAGATGGAAACAGTTTTCCTGGCCAGACTGATGCTTCGGGAAATCTTCGAGATACTGAGGCACTTGTGTATAACTTTTGTTATCTTCATTGGGTTATCAAAAAATCCACCCAGTGTTTTTTGGCATATCAATAGGCAATAATACTCATCAGCTCATTGGCATTAGTTGTCTGCAATCGTGTGAATTAAATACTTAAAACAATATTTACCGGATCGTTAATACGTCATGCGTATAGCTTTAAGGGAATGTATACGATTGTGTTATATTGTAGCCGCTGTTGTTGAATGTTATACTGTTGTTTTATTCCTACCTGATTGTGTGGTGGTCTGGTTTTATATATAAACACCATGATCTATTATTTCAACGTGCATTCATTTAATTTTAATGAGTACTTATGTACTTGTACTTATGAGCACTGTAAAAGTGATAGAGTTACTCTTATTCTCTCACAAATCAACAGGGGTGGTATTCAATGTTAAAGTGTATAGAGCTATATCGGACGATATGTTTTTAAAAAGTTTCAAAAACTGAAAAACAATTATGCTTTCATATCCATTAGATCATTTTTTGCCTCAGTCTTAATAGAAACTCTCTCTGTGATTTATTGGACATGCGAACTGTCCATTTTCATACGAAGGTGTTCTAGAACACACTGTGGAATTGTATGAATCGTCTATTTTTCGACGATTGAACCAAAGCACATGGAACCCATCCAAAGTTTTAATTTGCAATTAAGGTAGTCTAGTATCATACTATAAAAGATACAAGTAATTATTTTGACATTAAATGATTGTTAGAATATAGCTATATACACTTTAATCTTACTTCACTTAAGGAATACAGCAAATCAGATATCATCATACTAAACGTTCGATCAGTAACAGGCGATATGATTGGTTATCCTTATTATCTAATTAAAAAGATCAATAATATATTATATAAATTATTTTGATTAACAAACTTCAGTATTTTGTATGATGTAGGAGAACAAGCGCTAATATAAACGCACTTCATAATGATTCGTTTTTCCAGACATTTCAACTCGACCTAGTTGACTGAGCGGTCGTTGGTCCAATTATTTTATCAGTTGGCTGAGTTGTATCCATGTACATGCGTGATAATTATATTCAAAAAACGTTTCAGACTGTCATACATATATTTCATAAATAAAATATTCCGACGTAAACTAATTAATGCAGACACGATCGCTATAAATTGTGAACGTAAAGTACAGTGTACATTGTTATAAACTGATGTAACATAGCTTAATTATGATCTCATATAATTAATAATATACTGACCCTCTAGACGAAATGCAATTTTATACTTAGCAAGAATGCTATTTCTTCTGAGAGAAACTACAAAATGTTCACGTATGGTTTCGTGTCAGTATACAAATCACGCGTCATTAGTCATGCATATACACACTGTATCGGCAAAACGAGCTAGATCTGGTGCAGCGATCCCGCTACGGTTAACGAAGCGAAGATAGTCCGGATAAAAATGGCGGATATCAACAATAATCAGCAGGTTAGTGTGACATTTTTGCGTATTTCATGTGCTTAATCTTGAATTCTGAAGACAAGAATACTCTTACGGAATGTCCACGACCATCATGCATTCCCGTAGCTAGTTGGCATTGACCTGCATCAATTCGTATGAACGTAATGCACGTTGAAAATTAGGTTTCAATGGTAAACACACCACAACACACACGAAATTCGTACATTTTCGACAAATAAGCCCAATTAAAAGCTTACCTAATAAAAATTTACGTTATGCCAGGTATTATTAGGTAACATTTCTTGCACAGCTGCTCACCTTGTATCAATACTTTATTCCATTTGACCAAAATCTTACGTTTTATATGACGAACGATTATGAGTCCGGTTGTCAATACAACGGAAATGGTACGACTCGAGTTTTACAGAAAAATTCGCAACGGCTAATGACACATAATATGGACGGTAAAGTTTTACCAATTGTTAAAATAATAGTATCACTGCTCTTTGATATGAAAGGTGATTTATATAACCCATCAGGTCATAACTAATATTATGACAACAAATAAAGCATTTAGTGTATAATGTATATCACTTCAGATACATAAACGTACCAAAAAGCCATACTTTGTAAGCTGGCTAATTTTAAAACATTGACGCGACAAAATTTATGTTTCAGGGGATTCTGCGAATGAAAACATCCAGGGCATCTGCTTATCCAATAATGCAGGTCAAGCAACAGAAAATGACAATAATGGAGCAGTTGATGCTTGTGAAATAGTTGAAGATCAGTCCATCGTTCCAAGGTAAAGTTTATATATTTGAATGATAAACTTGGGTTTCTTATTGTTCATTTGGCTTATGTGTGGGCATTGCTCAGGGTAGTTGTGTTGTGGTGTTTCTGATTTCTGTGCTCGGCTGATTAGGTTGAGTGCTACCTTCCCTGTCGGATTTTCTCATACCTCTTTTAACCATGGTTCGTCGTTGTATCTGTACATTCTACATGTTCATATACATCATATCAGTTGCATCATCTTGTCGATTGTAATTGGTTATCAATGTCCAGAATGTTTAAGTCTGTAACAAACACAGTATGTATGGTTTCAAGCAAATTCCTTATGAATTGGACAACTTTGATATCTTTCGAAAGGCGTTTTCAAGGACTCGTGGATAATACAATATCGACCCTTATCTAAAAGTGATTAAGCTTTATTTATGTAAAACCTCATGTTCAGCATTGTGTGTTTATATTTTGAAGGGACCACAGCTTAGATGGGTGTAATAGACGAAGAATCAAACCACATAGAAAGTCTGGAATCGTCAACAGTAGATGCAGCCCTGTGTGGGACGCAGCCAATGCTGAAACACTGTTGTAATTGCGATGAATCCAAGATTGAAGGAAACGTGCAGGACTTCAAATTGGAAATCAAATTTAATGTGTGCATGATGTGTATGGACAGAAATACTGAATAAAGATTAGGAGTTCACATATTGTTTATTGCATTTATTGCTTTGATTGCAAAACTACATAAATAGAATCACATAAATATAAACACTTCTTCACTGGAGAAAACGTGTAATAAAACATGTATAGAGCTATATTGGAAGATATTTTTTTTAAAGTTTCAAAAACTGAAAAACAATTATGCTTTCATATCCATTAGATCATTTTTCGCTTCAGTTTTAACAGAAACTCTCTGTGATTTATTGGACATGCAAACTGTCCATTTTCATACGAAGGTGTTCTAGAACACCCTGTGAAACTATAAGAATCGTCCATTTTTCGACGATTGAATCAAAGTACACGGAACCCATTCAAAGTTTTAATTTGCAATTAAGGTAGTTTAGTATCATACTAAAAACGATGCAAGTAATTATTTTAACATTGAATGACTGTTATAATATAACTCTATACACTTTAACAAAGGATACATATATTCATTTCCTGCTAAAATATCGCTTCGACACAAATTCATAATGGTCTCCCACAAAAATGTTTCCATTTCTGGCATCTACCAAACTAAACATTTCTGACAGTATTCATATCAACTAGAATCTATCTATGTCCGGCCAGACTTATTTAGGATAAACAAATATTCAGCGCACAATCACTATGCCTCCCTCACCTTCAACCATTGCTGGATACAAAACAACAATATAAATTGAACGACAAAACAAAGTGTAAATATAAAAAAAGTGACTGTAAGACTTACAAAATAGTGTCGATTGCCGATTAATGTAGTAATATACAGCTCAAACTATGATATATTAAAACCATCATACATGTCTCTTATAATAAAAGTGCCAAGCAAAATGTTACTACAAAAAATGTACGATGAAAATACATACAAGATGATTTTTTCCTTTAAAACGTTTTCAGAAATCTCAATATTATTGAATGAATACGTGATTAGAGTATGCATGATAAACTATGAATATATTTTCTAAGAATCTCCACAATAAAACATAAATAAATAAGTTGTTGGAGCTCTACACTGTAGTTACTGTCAACATTGTTCAACCTGGTTAGGATTGACAATCAAACGGCATTTACTTAATGATACGTTATTCCATGAACAACACATCTGTAAATTCCCCCCACGTGTATGTGCGGCAAAACAAAACGAAATACAAATCCTCATTTTGCTGTTTTGATTAGGGGGTATATTGCTTAGCACAAGTCAGTCTGTCGGTAGGCCAAAATGGTTTTCGTTCAATGACTCAGGAACGCTTTGCCCTTAGATCTTCAAACTTTACATGACCAACAACGTTAGATGACACCTATTGGTTTTGAGATGAAAATCTTATTTGGAGTATCGGTGTCGTTTACTCATGACCCATCTGATGATATGTGTGATGACAATGCATCTTAGTGTACGAACGCTTCATCACACTCTGTGGCATTGTGGGTAAAAATACATTCGGGTGACATGCCACTATGGCAACACACAACAAACGTAACTTCACAATGTAAAACACTATGACCTGGTCGGTATGCCTTTGTTATAAAGCTTTTGGCACATTCAGTGCATGTGTAATGTTTATCCGTTGCATCGTAGCCCAGTTTGTGCCTTATTAATGATGAAATTGTAAATCTTCGGGAATAAGCCACACTGGAATTGTCCTGAAAAATAAACAAAAATAATAATATGTTCATTGGTTCTTTACATACACACATTCTGAATTAATGTATAAACATGTGGGCATCATGAACGTGTTTCTCAATACATACCATTAGTATTTGCTACCAGTCAAAATGTCTTTACAGACCTACAACAACAACTATTAAACTTGCTATTGTGACAATTAGGATAATAACATTACTTTGCCAATAAAAAGAGCTAATACTCATATTGTTATGAGCAGACAGAACTTAGAAAGTGCAAAGGGTGATATAATTTATACTATTTGAAACACACTGTCCTACATGAACAATAAAAAGTAGAAAATAATGATAAGATAACTTAGAACATTGCAAGCCAATGACATTACATTTGTTGTTTGGCGAGTCAAATTCGAGTCGTGCCATGTTCGTTGTATTGAAAACCGGACTAAGAATCGTTCAATTTGAAAACGTTTGATTTTAGCCTAATTAAGTACAGTATTGAAACAAGTTGAGCACCTAGGCAAGACATGTCACCCAATAGTGCATGTCAGTACAAACATTAGACTCGGTATGCTCTTGTTTGGACTTATTTGTCGAAAATGCCCGCATTTCATGTCAGTTTTGGAGTGTCTACCGTTGATTCAAAACATTCAACGTGCATTACGTTCATACGCATTGATGAAGACCTAAGTCAACTAGCTACGGGTATGTTCGATGGACGTGTACATTCCGTAAGAGTAGTCTTGTTTCCAGAATTAAAGATTATGCACATGAAATACGCAAAAGTGTTACACTCACCCGTTGACTTTTGTTGATATGCGCCATTTTAGCCGGACTATCCTCGCTTCGTTAACCGTAGCGGGATCGCTGCACCAGATCTAGCTCGTTTTGCCGATACAGTGTGATATAGTAACGTTATAATATCATATTCTACGCTCGAATCATCAGATACGCGACATTGCAAATTTCTATTTCAAGGACGTATGGTAACAAATTGCCGATACCTGACAAAATATGCGGTAAAATATCTGTACATTTTGTAAAATACCAGATATTGATGCTATTTAAGATAACTGCAGATGAAGAGTTCATGATATTGAATATGATGGGTTGAATACTAGTACCTGAAGACGCCAAGCATTGAGATGGGAGGTTGGAAGTTGGAATCCTGACATGTACTTATTTTGATTTTGCCGTCAGATAGTCGGATAACTACTAGCCCCTAATCGCCCGAAACATCTCAATCTGAGTTAAATCTCATCTGATATATCAGTATGTGACTTTCAGTTAATTTCCATGTGAGACTGGATTAAAAATTGGCATCACACAACAGAAAATATTATTCTTAATTTATTACAGAAAAAATATAAATGGTTTGAACTTAAAATTTATTTCAAATGCATTCTTTAAGTTTCGCAAAAATCTCAATTTGAGATGATATTTCTACTTGAATTATTTCGGCAGATCGGGGCCAGGTCCTACCTGATTGAGCCTGACACTGAACGTTAGGACTGATGAGGTGATACGGTCTAGATATAGGTGTCTTATAAGCCTCATAGTCTTATTCTATCAATATGTCACATGAATAATAAACGTACATTTCACTTCGTTTTGACAACGTCACTGGTGTTTAATATCTATTTCATTGAGGTAGACGAACGTGTTCACATTCCTTATGGTTTACAAAAAGTGAGCATTTTTATACTAAACTGCATGCTTTTTACATACTCATTAAATAAGGAAACTATAGCATGATTACTAAATAACGAACTTTACACCCTTTGGGAAATTGAGAAAGATTGTGCGGATGTGTAATTTTCTCACGTTAGTAACTAACAGATTTGGGTTAATCAAAGCTAATTATTCAAAACTAAGCTTATTGCTATTATTATTGTTATCAAATAGATACTAGTAGCCTTAACACCAATTCCGGTAGTAAATCGAACTTGCTTGAGCGTAGTGAATTCACTAAATCGGTTTCCTTATAGTTAAAATATGGAGCTACTGATCAACTTTAGTGTGCGACCGAATGTATTTGTGCCACTAAGATTGAACCCAAAATCTTCTACGAGACCTTTCTGTTTTATTAATCTTGGGTTATTCAAAAGTTGTTCTACAAAAATGCAGTTTACATCACTGACAAAAACGGGTTAAGATTGCAGATCAATAAAATTACAAAAATGTTCGAATTTATTCGCTAGAAAAATATTCATTTACTGTTAATGAAAGCGCATCTTGCAGTCTGCAGTAGGTTGTCGTAGTTGGAGGTATAGATTTCACCGCAAGTGCTAGAAGTTGAAAACATAAACAAAGACGCTAATCGGTTAATGAATTATCTGCTCGAAGGCAATTCATCCTAAATTTCACTACGTTAATGTTATAAAAATATTCAGTTCGTAAGAAATAGAATATGATACAAATTCATTAGCATCGTGATTATAGCGTCATTAACGGTGCATTCCTTACTTCTCGATACGATCTGGGTAGTCAGAGATTGTAAGACCCAGAATGGATCAAACAAACTGTTTCGATCAGGTCTAATGTATTATTGACTTCGGTACAAGTGATTTGATTGACAGCATCGATCATATATCCGACATGTATTTCATATATCTATACATCGCTAGCTCAGAATGAGAAAATCGTAACTACATGTACAAAAAAAGAATAACTGTCTAAAAGTCACTCTTTTCTTATGGAATACCAAGCTTTTTCAACTATAGTTTTCAGGAAAATAGGCTCATAAGAAGCGGCTTGTGATGCAGTTTGTAAATATGTTTAAGTCTTATAAGGTCGTAGGTACGACCTTCTCGTTCTAATCCTGCGATATAGTCAAACATTTCGTTGCTAAATTATGAAATTACATGTACTTTATTACTAACGCTAATAAACATTGGTATTTAGCATACTTAGTATACGACTTTTAAAGTGTCATTGTTGAATGGCGCAGGAGCGGATCTTCATTTTGACATGCGCTATCGTATTGCGATATTATTGTATAGTAGAAGGCCTTAATAGTTATACAGAACTATGATGCAAGTTTCAAGTTATCCATTCATCTTAAATGTTATGTTTTACCTGATGCCCCAGCAGTCATAAACCTTTTAGATAGTCACATTTTTATGTAATGAGGCCAAAAAAGCGGCACATGGTTGACCTTGTAAAGGAGAAAAACATACATTACTTCAGCTTTATATACATACAAATGTAGTTTAATAATTCACGTTTAGCTAATGAATGTAAAATGTAACGAAAGTTGAATAGCAAACTAAAGGTACATCACCTTACACAGGTGAGTGTATTTTGTTATTTATTGGGGACTGTATGACGAAGAAGGTTATCGTTTCTGAAGAGATGTAGTGTTTGTTCTAACGTTATATATATATATATCTGGTTATTATGATAGTTCTAAATAGGTGCATGGTTCGTGTGCCTACACAGCTTGGTTCGTTTGAAAGTTGTCTCCATTGCATCTATGATATAAAAATCACTGTATATAAACGAGACAACTTATGATTATCGCAATAAGTCATTAAGATTGAATTGTATAGTCTCTAAATAAGTTATGCAGGATAAAGTGTATATTCTTCCGATAAGGCATACAGTGACCGGATGTTACATGATATTTTGCTCGCAATAAGTCATACAAGTTAAAATATATAATGCCCCAACAAGTCATTTAGTGATTTGGTTAATTCGCTGTAAAAACACGTACATGCACTATAATGTGCAGTGTAAACGATGAACACCATACGTATCCTCGTCGTCCTGAGTGACATATTGCACCTCGTCGTCCTGAGTGACATATTGCACCTCGTCGTCCTGAGTGTCATATTGCACCTCGTCGTCCTGAGTGACATATTGCACCTCGTCTTCCTGAGTGACATATTGCACCTCGACGTCCTGAGTGTCATATTGCACCTCGTCGTCCTGAGTGACATATTGCACCTCGTCGTCCTGAGTAACATATTGTACCTGTGGTCGTCCTGAGTGACATATTACACCTGTGGTCGTCCTGAGTGACATATTGCACCTCGTCATCCCGAGTGACATATTGCATCTCGTCGTCCCGAGTGACATTTTGCACCTCGTCGTCCCGAGTGACATATTGCACCTCTTCCTCCCGAGTGACATAGTGCACTTTGACTGGTATTCGCACGGATCTATGCGATAGAATGAATAGACTTTACACACACACGCAATTGGTGTCTAAAACGCTGCGTCAAAACGTCGTCACCGTCGACTTTTACGTATAATACAATGACGATGTCAATCAGTTATTTGTCAACGTATAAGATAATTGTTATATTTTAAGATTTATGGAATTGTGTAAGCTTAGCTTGTGTCCTCTCTATGTACATGTATATATGAGGGAAACTGGCTTCTCTTTGCTCAGTGATTACGACTGACCGAGGAGAAGCCAGTTTCCCTTATATGCTGTGCTTTAAGTAAGGGGATTTCTCTTACTATTTTAATTGCGTCTTTGGTATTACGCGGCCTGGGATAGATCCCTGGACCCCGCACTCACAGCGGACGCACTCCCACTAGGCTATCAAAGGAGGTGGTATGCATGTAGAATGCATAGTTGGAAGAGGAACAAATTACAACGACTATACTGCTGGAATTAATTTATTTATTGACAAGCGTTGAGTGAATGGCTTATACTTTATTTGATGCTTTATTTCTTTAATACATACTGTCGAATTGCCTAATAAACATAATCGCGGTGTTAATGGTCTATAATAATACATTACACTTTCTTTGATAGCGATCGGCGCGATTAAGACGTATTGTTTTATATAAATTAAGACTTTTTGACTTACCTAATTACATTGTTTTTGTTTGGAAATAGTTTATGGTATTGTTCTAGTCACCTGTTTTCAGTGATCATTTTACCTTTAATTAATCACTTTGTAAAGCTGTAAACGAATTATGTAGTTCATCTCATAGAGATGTCGTTCGTATAGGGAATACGGATATCATTTGTTATGATATAAATAGGTTGTGTGATTGAACATTGCATTACCCAACCAAGATTATAATGGTGGTTTGTGTGTGTTTGAACATGACATCCGACCGATTATGACGTTGCATTGTGTGTGTTTGAACAAGACACCCGACCGATTATGGTTACGTGTTTAAACATCGCGTCCGACTGGTTATGATGCATATATATATGTTTGAACATGGCATTCATCAAGATTACAATGTAAACTAAGTTAGTAGAGCCACAAGAACCGAATGAGCAGTTGTTTTATGTACCAGCTATAAGGGGATGTATGTTGAGTTCATCTATGAAGTTATTTATTACCATATTTCCCCCTCATGAGGAGAAGTTGTCAGTTGATTCCAGAATATCTAGTTATACTGACTGGTCATTCATTCTAATATCGGATAAGCCAATATATCCCTCCCTATATAATGTATAACCGTTCACGCGATGAAAACAATTACATGTAGTGAGACACTAGAAGTCACAATGACACGTTGGTCACTCATTTGTCACTACAAGAAATGAAACCCAACCAGCATGATCTTGTTATAAATGTAGTCTATATTGATGGGGAGTCGCAGTGACTGTACTAGAGTCTAAGTAATCAAGTTACTTAATTGTAATGAATATTTTATATTATGTACAGTCGGCTAATTTATTCGGCCTGTATGCAGACCAGTAGGCCAGTATAATTATACATTTACCCGACGTTCTTGTATGTATACGTGAATATAGTGTCCATGTACTTTAAGAAATTATATGTGGATACGGGTAACTGTATATACATTAGACAAATGTCTAAGCATCAAATACAAGCATGGATACAGCTTTGGCATAGATATCATTCATTTATATGTGCGTTATTACAATATGAGGTAGGTAATAAATAACTGCCTGTCTCATTATATGAATGAACATGACCCTACTTACGGATAGATGATGTATAAATGATATATAGCACACACAAAAAACACGTTATCTATTCTACATCTCTTGTATCATGTTAAAGCAATATTACACCACTTAAAATAATCCACTTTCATGATAACTTGCTGTAATCTTCTGCTCGAGTTGACAACTACCCGGATGTGGGGTCAGTATAAAACTCGTAAGTGTCGTATTTTGTAACATGATACCGTCAGACTTAATGTAACACTTTCGAAGAGACGAGTTTTTTTATATTCTAGTAAGCGATATCCATGATAAATAATCTTGATATTTAACATAACTGAATATTTTTAAATAATGATATAAAACATTCTATTGTGAACGGATCTTAAACAGGCACGTCAATGACCTAGTAACTTTTATTAACTTTAAATGCTAATGTCTTGCCAGTCAGGGCCCATATTCATAAAGCTCCTAAGGGAAAATATTCCTGTTGCCAGAACATTAGACAAGCTAACAACATCAGAACAGATTGGTATTTAGCTAAGCCCACCTACGAACTCACCAACTTCTTAAACAAAGCAATCAACAAAGTGAGTGTGTTTCTAGTCAAAATGCAGCATCTTGAAATAAAACATTTTTATGTTCTAGTAATTTTTTGCATAATGTTGTACTTTGTATAATACCGTTTAACATCAGGAACTCGAATTTTGCTCAGAGACAAGTATGTATATCGCCATATAACATTGTTTGACGTTTCTTTTACTAAGTTTAAGATATCCAGAAATGGCCCTATCACACACCGACGTGTTTTAGTAGATTCGCAAATTTTGCCCACGATTTTGCACGTAGACAACTCGTAGTTGCAAGAACGTCAGGTTTTGAGTCCTGTTCTGTTCTGTACGATGTTAACCGAAGTTAAGTAGTCTGAGTAAACAGTCTAGATATGCAACAGTAAGCTCTCTGTGTCTTACAAGATTAACAAATTTCTCGGCGAAATACGTCGAATATTCAAGTGCGGCTTGAGGTTGAACGAACCGTTAATAAGTTGCACGAGCCAGTCTCTGTGAGCCAACCTTCTTGTAACACATATTCGTACAGATCAGTAGTGTAATTGTTTGAGACAACCATACCTGGGGTATAGTATTCGCTAACAAGTTCTTATGTCATTTGTGGTTAGCGTATGCCTATCATACAACGATACCACACTCTGATAGCTAACCGGCAAATTCTAGTCAGGTGCGCGGTCTGCTTCGGTGATTATAGCCCCGATGGTTTGAAATTGCGTATGGTGTGCATTGACTAGTATCGTTTTATATATAAATATAATTTACGTTCAGATAAATTGATAAGTTGGCTGTGCGTTTTCGTACCACAGTTCAATACGTATCACTTTCAATAGTTGTTCTATCTAATGAACTGAATACGGCTCATCTACAAGTAATCTGTGATCTCCACTCGTAAACACGTCCGATCATAAACATAAGCTCCCCAACCCGGAAGTAACCCTGGAAATGCCAGTTAACCATTTGACGCTATATTAACATTTATGACTGATGGGTTTCCGCTGCAAACAACCTTCAAAAATGCAATGGCAATTCAAATATGTTACATAAATGCCAGGTATAATGAAAACAATAATTATTCTGCTCGTGAAATTGATATATTTTGTTATTATTACCGGATGTGCGAGTAAGTAGAAATTTTAAGTGGAAAGCGTCAGGTATTGGGTGAGGCTCACGAGTTAAAGCATTCACAAAGTGAGAACTGATGTACAGTTATATCTTACAGCATAAGCATTTTTAGTAATTAGTGCAATAATGAGGCTTAATCGAATACGATCGAATGTTTATTAAACATCCTCAAGTTTAACTTGAATATCTGTTAACCAACGAATATCTACGTCACAAAACAGTCGGACATCAGACATTGTCCGTGTATTCGGGGAATTCCCAGTGTATAGGCATCGTGCGGACACGTGGTACATTAGAACTACTCCGGTCGCCGGCCTCCATAATACGACAATACCAATAGTCTTGATGAATGTGAATAAAATGTAACAACCTCAGATGATCCAGAAAATTGTGTGACTTGTTAAACGAATCCCACGAATCTTCAACGAGTGTTTCATTGAAACTGGTAAAAAAAACTTGAACTAACATGAATAATAACTCTAATTCATTCATCTATGCAGTTGATACCAACAGCTACCATCAGGTTGTACCAAGACAATTCTAGCATTTGACCGCGTTTGTGGACTTTATACGTTACCTCAAAATTGCCCGTTTTGTCCCTCTGCGCTTAGACTAGCAACTAACAATGTTACAGCTGATTTACGTAAGCAGAGTAAACATGTTTGTCTTCACACAAACGTTCGCTTCGCTCAAACGTCAGCGACTCATTTGTATATATATCTTATCGCAATATGATTATCTTCCCTAACTGTCGACTACACCGTCAATGTTTCGCTGTCCTTGGACTATGCCGCGGTTGTATATCCTTTGTTCCAGTGAAAATTCCTGCAAATCGTGCCAGTATCTTACGGCAATGTGTCCGTTGTGATTATTTGACTGTTGGGGTATATTCATACTTCTGACATTCTATTGGCACCATGTCAACGTTCTAAAATTGCATAAAGTCACAGACAAGCATGTATTAGTCTTCTCTACATGGTGTATAGATCTAGAATACCGATCAAGATTATAAAGAAATATGTCACGCGAAGTTTTGTTACACGTGCTCCAACATCACAAGCTGGTTCCCGTTAATGACGTGTCGTTGTTTATAAATGGCAGATAGTGTTTGAATGAAAGATGATAAGCCTTGAAAGAGCTTAATAATAATTTCTTCGAACTTTTAGTTTTAAACTGCTTATTTCATACGATCAAAATGAGACGCTACTTAATCTTATTCGTTACCTTAGGAACGCGAAGTTTTACATCCATAGAACTTGACAATCTAGTTGTTGCTCTATTCCAGTTAACCATTGCAAATTCGCTTATTATCTATTTCACACAGTTATGTAACAATAATAAAGTGTTCTGATATATCGATCGGTTCGTTTGCAATAGGTCTCTGGTTTGATCCAAGGCTGCGACACACTAATATTGTTAAAATGGCATAAGTATTATTTTGCTTGACGTTCAACATCGGTAGTTCAAGGACACTGCTTGGGTCTCTAGGTGTCAGTGTAATGTGGTTGAATAGTCACTGTAATACTGTTGATCAGTGTGACTTAAGCAATGTTTAACAAAACGGCATGATTCAGAATACTAGTATTAAATCATCCATGCGTATTAGCATCGGACATATTTTGACATAGAAAAATAATAGTGTGATCAATAATGAAGTTACAAACCAAGCCAAATACATGACTGTATGGAATAAATAACAGTTCGTGCTTTAAACGTCGGTTCCGCACTTTTGTTACTTGTACTAATGGTGTTGTTAAAATGATAAATGACCTGATATTCTAGGACATTAATTGATGCGATTATAATGGAGTAAATGAATTGGTCTTCATGTCTTTGACTAGCATGGAATATATATCATACGAATACTGAATTACTATGACAGTATATATATCTCCAAGACCTTTGGAACAAAACTTTTCAGAAATAATTTCGTCGCTGATGTGAATGTGTCTCGTATGAATTGCTATATCCATATGATTTATGCGAGATGTGTATTGAAAATGGAGGTAATCCGGCAGATTTATTACTATCAATACTTGAAAATATTTTCTTTGAAATATTGGACGGGAAAACTGTTAAGAAGGAAAAGTCACTAGATTTTAGATGACGAATAATCTTTATATTGTAATATACTTGTTTGTTATGTTTGTATAAAAGATGATAAACCAATAAAATTTTGAAATACCGTCTGCAGTAAATGCTACACATGTTTCGTCCATGTATGACCAAAGGTAGCTGTATTAATGATAAAACAAGGAAAAACCTTGTTTGAATATATATTTAGTTTCGGTTTACTCTTTAGCAATGATAGAGTTATCTGTGTGTGCATACCTACATCTAAATTGCAATGTGACACATTGTTATCAATAATAAAGAATTAATGAAATGTTTTGTTAGATATGTTTTAGACAGCATAATACAAGGACGGACGGTCGGTAACTATAACTCCTTCGCCATGGGATAATACTGTTTACTTGATTTTTGCGGTTTATTCTATTCTCTATGGTGACCACAAACCTTATTATTGAAAATTGCATACTATGATGATAAGATGAAGTATACCATGTTTATCTTGACATATAATGTTAAAACTATTATGATTCCGAGAACCGGAAATACCGACAGTTTATGGTTACATCATGTATAATCGATTTTGTACAAGGTGAGTGCAACCTAGTCAGAGAGTGATTTGCTCTTTAAAATGTCTTGTTTTCATGTCACTGGTTATTAACCTCGTAAAGTACCTGTCTAGACATTGCCACAGATGATTGGTTGTCAGTGATAGGTACCAACATTAAGTGATTGTTCTTTGTACTGAAGGAAAGATGAGTAGCCAATCGATATATTGTAACGTGTAATTGATACGTAACAGAACAATAGATATAAGTGTATGTTCTGGTTCGAGACGATCTCATAAATGTTATAATTTGAAAGAAAACCAAACATTTAAGCTTGATTCTGAAGATTGATTATTTTAAGAATGGTGTATGTTATTCTAGATAGTGAATGTAAGAAAATACATATGACGAGTGTTTATTGTTAATCAACAGTACACTCATTAAATGTTATAAGTACACCAACACAGTACATAGCAGTACGTTCAAATAGTGCCTATAAAGTTTTTCTAGCTTGAAAAATGACAACATTTAGAACAGTTATATTACGTCCATGACGTATCATGTTTTCGAACATCTTAAAATTTGTAAGTATTTAAGTTTTATGTCTTGTATAGATGTGTTGTTATGTACAGTGCATGCTTGCCGATCGGTCGGTCGACATGCCGAATGGTCTTCCAACAATAACTCCAAAACGGATGGACCTAGGATTCTTAAATTTCAAGTGGAGATTATTCATCCTCCACAGACGGACCGACTCAATTTCAAGGTCATTTGGATCAAAGGTCAAACTCACCATGACCTTTGAATACACAGCAATCACTGGTCCACACTATAGGAAATATAGGATATTAGATCGTAAAACTTTACAGAGAGGTTGCTAATAATCAGATGTAGGCTCCTATTAATTTTGAGGTCGATAGGTTAAAGGTCAAGGTCGTGGTGACCTTAGCTACACTAGGCTATTTGCAGCCATAAGACAAGTTTGTTTCACAAACTTCTCTGTACGGTCTGTTATCGCAATTCTACCGGTTTTGTGTTTTCCTTGTGTGGGTATTGATGGACAATGTGTATGTAACATTTTGGGACTTCGTGCGAAAAAGATCTGTTTTGCACGTGCATTTGGCATATTTTGAAAATTCACGGTTCACTGCTCGTAGCGGGCTAATTACAATTATCGACTTATCGGATATTGCTGCTATACTACTCACATTAAGACATGCAAAAATTGAACATAATATCATGTATAATAAAAAAGATATATGCATTACATGTTGGTGTACTTATAACATTTAACAAGTGTATATACATGTACTGTCGGTGCTTTTCGGCTTACCAACACAGCCGAATATGAAACAGTTGCTATTATGTATTGTACTTGCATTCATAAACTAGTGGAAAATGTGTTGAATTATGAGTGTCCATATATGTATTATTTTACCCACATTATTTTGACTAGCATGTTTGTATTCATTGTAATACATGACTTTGTATATTATTTAATTTATGTCTTAATCGTACATGTACAGCACTTTTGAGCGTGTAATTTACATGAAGAAGGCTATATATGATGTAAAATCTTGTATTATGATAATGCAGAGTCATGTACATAGTAAATCGCATGGAATAGAAACTTATCAAAGGCATTTGTCAACGTTCATGTCACTTTTATCGTGTTCATGCTTTTCAGACACACACAACATTACATTTCATTAGTTTGATTGTTACGATAATTGCATACGATTCCAAGTTTATATCATCTTACTGTTGATAGAACCTGTGTTGGTGTCATGATGCGTTCCGAAATTGACACTCATAGAGTTCAACTTCTGTTGATTTTAGCACCTAGCCTTCATATATCGGTATTTTTGCAGACAAAGTCCAACTGTTGTTAGACTACTAGTATGTAGCGGTGTGTGAAAACTAACGATAGAATACGATTGACAAGATTTCGTAGTCGTCATCAGTGATTATTGACGGGCTACTCTGGGTCGTCCTGCAGCGGTGACTTGCGGAACTAAGGCACATTTAAGCTTCGTTTCGTTCGGTCACTTGGGATCATCAGTTTGTTTTGTTAATTCCTTGGGAAATTGTATGTGGGCAATACTCCGTGTAGTGGTTTTGTGATGTTACTGTTTTCTGAACCCGGCTGGTTAAGTTGAGTGCTGCCTTCCCTGTCCGTTTTCCTTGTACCTTTGTACCATGGTTTCAAAATGGGCTAACGTTATTATGAACTGACATGCTATAATTACGCCATAAATAGGATATCGTAATTTCCCGTTTAACATTGAACATTCCTCGTATATCATCAAACGACACGATACATTTATCATTTAGCTATATAATATAGGAACGTCATAACAATTATGGAAATTATTACATATAGCATAAAATATCTGTCCACATATTAAACGTTGAAATTGTTTATATTGCTATATCTCTTGACATGTGTCATAATCATGTTTGTTTCGGTTGTTAACCAGAACGGTAGCAGCTGTTGAGGGCTAACTAACTCATAGCGACGTTACTTTGGCGTCACATACATTCGAAACTTTCAGTTGATATCTTAAAAACAAGTCGCAAAGACTAATCCATATTCAATTGAATATTTAAATAATGCCTTGTGGGTGATGTTTAACAATAACATAAACGTCTAGAAATTGACTATAATGACATGTTCATATCAATTGAGACAATTGCCAGACGAATTTAGATTGGCTTCATTGCAATGATTGAATATATATGATCGCATTCACATAGTTGAGTACTTGTCATAGAACATTGCTTCGTAGGAGGTGTATTATATTCACATCGTGATTACTACCCCTCCTGTCGTGATCGTCTGAAACTATTCAACAAGTGTCTGTCCACATTAATGCATTATATATAAATTAGGCCTACATAACATGATATCAAACACTATAATACAATGATATATACAAGTAATCAAATATTATACAATCAACATGCGAGCACGGTTCTTCCCATGTTTGTTCATTCACTGTAAAGCCATCCCATGTCAAGTCCATGCAAACTTAATACTAATGCATCGATACAGCATTGCTATTATGCTATTTGAGAAGCAGTCGTTATTATGTGATTACAACGGAAATAGTGTTACTTTAACACCAATTAAGATATTAATCAGTCGAATAAAATTGACACTTGCAGGCAGATTTAATAGTGAACGCCTGCGCAGGAAATCAACGGGTAGATTAGCCGACCGGGGACTTGGCAGAAAATGCTCATTTATTTCGACTGTTTTAGTGGTGAACGCCCGCACATGAAATACGCGAGTACATACTTATATCCAATCAGAAGCAGGAAAAGCTCATTCATTTACAACGATGCTAAATGAGCTGTAATGAAATAGCCAGTGTGAATTCTACAAATTTCCTAATTTAATTTCCCTGGCGCATTCATGATCTGTTGGGATTCGCACACCAGTACAACACGTTATTGTATATTTTCTCCATTGTGGTGCACCTTAATGTCTCTATTTGTTTTTTTGGTCTATCCCATCAAATCAAGTAAAGTCATCTAATATATTCCAATCAATTGGTATCGGGTCTACCGTCTCACTGTTTATCACTTCTGCAAGCTTGAATTATTCACATTACTGCGGTGTTGGTGATTTTGGTTTGTTTAAGTTCGAATTTCTATTCATTGAATCTCCATTTGGGATCCCCAAGGAGAACTAACTTTACAAGTTTAAGTATTGCCGATCATTTACTTAGATCTGTGGCACAAAAAAAACAGAATGCTTCTGGCAGTTTCCTACCATAATTACCTCACGCATTCAAACTCCATGCGGCGATTAAGGGAGATTACTGTGCCATAGATTTTGGCCTCATTTGCTAATACGAGGGATGTCCGAACAGTTTAGAAATTTTGTTTATACAAATACCATCACTGAGAGGATATATTAGAAATTGACCTCGGTGGCAGATCAATCTCTTACGTAGTGTTTCCGAAAGTTTCATTAAGACGTTACGAAATGAACTCAATCCCGGGCAAATACACGCGACAACTAACGACGGGACGTCATTAACGCATTTTGGAAAACATTACACATGTATGTAGTCACTGTGATTTTAACTTTTGTTTTTACAACTATTCGCCTTTATTTCGATGGCTTAGAATGAGAAGGTCGTAAGTACAAAATCGCTATTCTGAGAAAACAAGACAACACTGTCCGAAAATTACTTACTTATGGTAAAACAAACAGTTTCAACTTCAGTTTGGTCAACATGACAAGTTCCGATTTCCATGACAATAAGCTCATAAGAAGCCCATTGTGATGCGGCGTCTTCGTTTTTAGGCTGGCGATTTCGCGCCAGACTATTACAATCCTAAAAAATGAAATCCACTAAGATGAATTTACTCCCGAAACTGACAACACAGAATCTATACACTCAATGCAAATAGTTCCTTCTCATTAATCAGTTTTGCAAGACAAGAACATTCAACTTTCCTTGTTTCATTTATTCTGTTCGATTGTAATATATTAGTTTCTTCTTGAAATGGAAGGAAATTGTATATAATTAAAAGAAAAGGTGTTTGAAGGCGTTGATAATTATTACTACGCGTTACGAACGCGATATATAGCGCGGCGCATCAATGATTTTATTATGTTAAATTATTTAGGTCAACATTCTCCAACGAGATCGTGGTCGAGTGGTTGAGCAACTCGCTTAGTAATTTTCTGATGCTAAGGTCCAGCGATCGAATCACGGCGGCTCCAAATTTTTTATTTTTTTTATTTTTTATTTTTATTTTTATTTTTTGTTAAGTCCAGCACTTACCTCTCTTTCGACTTAGAAAACCACTTGATGTTATATTACTTGAAAAGCTATTGTTCCTTAGCAGTTCGCCAGCCTGTCAGTACTTTCAGTACTTTGATTATATATATAATGATCTAATTGTACAGTGTATTGTCAGAGGTTCGTTTCGAGTCCGCGTCATAACAAAAACTCGTATATTGATGGACATTATTTTAAACTAATAATATAATGTTAGAGTGTGTTATTTAAGGGTATTGTATTACGTTAATTAGATGTTAAATGAAAAGACTCTTTTATTACCCAACTGTGCATTTTGTGTATGTTAAAATACTATTGATATAATTCACACAATATGTATCATACAATAATTACGCTGCACTTTTACATAATTATGTCCTTCGGTATCATGAGAAAATAATTTACGCGCTAAAACAAATATTATAATTACATGTATTACAATTATACTTTATGCGATTTTAAGTGATATAGCCTCTTATATAATGTACAGTTTGTGTTGGGACTAACTCCCGTCGATATTATTTTATTTATTCGACGAATACCCATTATCCCAAGAATATGAACACGTGTCTTGAGTTACTTTTACATGAAGAAGAGCTGTACACGGATGGCAATCAATGGCGACGTAAGTTCATATGTCCCTGTGGTGGGACGCATTATATGCACTGTGTATAGCTCGAAAAAGTTCAAAATGATCATATATATAACACATTCCATAAACAACGCTACACTGGAGGTAGGTGTCAATAACGGTAAAACATAAGAAGATGTAAAAAACTTTTTTTGCCCTTTGACCTTCAAATGACCTCGACCCTGAAATTCAATGACCTTGACACACATATCACTATGAAGCTATATATATGTATTTTAACTACAGTCATCTTGGTTTTCATGTTAACCTGCATGATGCCAGGTACCCAACCTCTCTAAACATCCCTCTACTAACACGAATAAACCAAAAAACGCTCTGATCCTTTTTTCACGCAAAAGAAATCCAGATGCATCATTATACAACCATAAAACAATAGTCGGTTAACAATTATGTCAATAACGTAATAAAATCATATAGACAGTTAAACGTTTTTCAGAGTGCATAAATTGTGATGTAATACTATAAGAGTAACAGCTGCATGTAATTGGGTTTTGTATGTAACGGATGTTCAGCCCTCAGCTGAAGTACAACATTATTGCAATATGTCTATCTATAGTAGCGATCTGTAGTTTATTAAATTTGAAATAATATATTGGCATATAATTAACAATATGCCTAGAAGGATATTGCTTTCGCAGTACTAATTGACAAGGCTATCAGGATTGGTAAGTACGTGTACATGTATGTAGTGTGCGGGGCATATCGTATCACACACGTATATCAGTAATCTACGGTGACCAAAATGTCAAACAAGTGTTAATATAGGTATATAATTGAATAGAATATTTCCAATATACAAATATAAACTGTACGTTTATTTGTTTCGTTATATTGCATTTTTTTTAAGTTTTCAAGTTTAAAGTTTATAGATACGTTGGTATTTGGTTTCCGTCTTTTAGTTTTATTGATACATTTAGCTTGAAACCAGCGGAGCCAAATATCGCCATTTAACAATTTTAGCAACTTGTGTAGCAAACATTTTCAAGTCAAAACATTAATTTTACAAGTTACAAAAACAAAATGCACTTGGTCGTTATAACATAACTTCGATTAATTTAGATTTTGTTCCTAATGATGAATAGATCAGATTCTGTTCCAGGTTTTATCATTGGTATTCAGACCATATTTTCTCGGATGTTCCGGTTTATATAAATGTGAATTGTCACAATAAGGACGACAAATGCCAAAACACATGATAAGTCAATATAGGGATGTGAATCACGTGCTCATATCATTACTTTACGCGAAGTATAGTGTCCGTTGATGCTTGTATTATTATATTTAGATGACATACCCAAAACTTTAGAGCGCACATGTCATTTCCAATGTGTGACTGCAATTAAAGGCAATTGATGATCATTTCGAGGTTTTCATGAGGCTTTATACATGTCTCGATGAGCAGACATACTCACAATCACAATGAGCAATGCGTTTGCCACCTTATCTGGTGAATCGGGTTCAAATCCGATATGAGGCAATATATACCTGCCAAATTTCAGCAGAAAGCTAACTGGTAATAAAGGCTATTCTCGGCATATATCATACTCAATACAAACATGTCCTTAGTTTGGGATACCGCGTAAAGTACAGCACTGTAGATGTATCACTATTGCGTATCAATTTAGCTTCGTTTTTCATTATTATGTTAGTGATTGTACACATAACTTGTTTGGTTGGTTTGTGTTTTTGTGTATCTTTTAGTGTTGTCTGTGCTCTGTTTGTCCGTCTTTTCTGTCAAATGTGTTATATATATTTTATATCTTATGTTTTTTATCACATGGTAGGTGTTCTCTAGAGAATCGGATTATATTTGTCTCCTCACAAAATACGAAAAATAGATGATAGATGTTTGTCATTGAGACACAAAACAGCCTACGTGATAGGGTGTCATTTTATAACCTCAAAATATATTCGAAATAAATATAAATGGGTATCGTACGACGGAACATATAGTTATACGGTCAGCAACAAAACTATTATTATTATTATGAAGGAAACCCATTTCTTACAGCACGAATATGAGTTCAAAGAATGTGGTTGAACATTGACTGATGCCCTGGTAGTTTTACTGGATTTCTAAGACAAGACTCATTGTGACGTTCCGACACTAAACTATTTTTTACTGTAGGTGAGCTTAGTTTTTTGACAATATGTTTGATTTGTCAGAGAAAACCTTTACCGGTATCCAAGCAATGCATGTCAATGAGGTTATATAATGGAGTTCTACCAGACTGAGTAATGTTCCGGCCTAGTAGTTGTTTTACTTCAGTTTTATATTTTATTTCATGTACAATTGTCTACATACCCATATTCAAAGATAGGCCTCAAGCACAGATAAACCATTTTGGTAACGGTATTTGTAACCCGCGCACGGATCGCCTGGTTAGACGGCAGTCATACTTATATCCACTGAGTTACGGGAACACAACGGTCCCGGTCTTACGTCTTCACAAGAGTATTCAATTACCACACATAAAAGGTACGCGCACTTCGCCTCATCAAACCAATTATATAAAGCATAAGTAATGGGAAGGTTTAATTTCAATTGCAATGTCATACCTTCACAAAGTTCTTTGTAATGGACACATTCCGCACGCAGGCATGTTAAGAGCATTGCTAATATTTCTTAGAAAACCCTTTTAAGATAAAACAAATAAGGTAATTTGTTATTTTTTAGATAGATACAAGAATAGTAATGATTTAATCTAGATTATTATTAAATTTGAATTACGGATAGACTCTTGACCTAGATGCATATTTGGCCAATTGTGAAGATACTGAAGACAAAACTGTCTCACATACAATAAATAGGTCAGCGTTACGCAGAATGTTTCTAATAAATTATTTCCCAAGTGTCTCTGTAAATGGTATTACTGACTGTGAAGGGCTAGGCTCAATTTAGTGACATTTCGTGACATTGATGAACTGAATATGTTTGGTGTTTTCATTCGCGGCTGTCCTCCTTTCAGCGCATTTGGTTAAAATAGTCCGCCTTCGTCGTTTAATGTAGAATATAATTATTCCTACTCATTCTTCATACATGATTATTTAATTTAGTAAAAGTGAAACAGAAAGCGTTTTAAAAAATACAAACTGGCACGCAACTTGAGTTGCATTATAAGTATCTAGGGCGTTAACACCGTTACAAAACAGAAAACACTATTTCCAAATACTTATGCTTGCTTACAAGTTTATCAATTGCCTGAACGATTTCATAAATGCAGGTGGTGAAGATGCCTTTATGATCTAAAGATGCCAAAGAACTGTTTAAATGTCAATTATAATTTCTGCAGACACATTACTTTCCAGTTACACATACTAATATTATTAACGTCTACTTTGCGGTGTGGTTTAATGTAATTGTTTACAAACAGCGAAAATCATGCGCATAATTTGTTGTTGTTGGAGATCAGACAAATTGACTGTCTGCAAGACGATGAATAAGTGATTTAAGTACAGGCACGTCAATCACGGTCGGTAGTCCAAAGAGAAAGGAGTACAGAGTGTTAACATAAAATATACGACTGTCTTAAATGACCTCGTCAATTTCGATGCCATAGCGAAGGGCGATATCAATTGTTTTCACATGTGTTTATGCATTTGAATCTACAAGTAAGACTAGTCATTTAAACAACATTACAAGTTAAATACAATTACAAGTACAAATCTACCTGTATTTCGATATGTTGAACCGAATATTATACGTTTAACAGTACTTACAACCCGTTTTATTTTTGTAGAAACATTTAAAATGTAATTTTATTTCAATAATAAGCTAAATAATTATATCGCTTTAACGAATTTCTAATACTTTTTTCTGAAAGAGTGTTTAGTGATTAAGTATTATTCACATTTTTACAATGAGTGTGATATGCTTACATTTAGATGCAAAATCTGGCAATTTGTAAACACAGATTACTTATGATTTTAACCGCAGAACTGTAGAAAGTGGCACATATGCCTTATATGTGTGATTTGTTTTATCAGGGTTTTTCTTTTTCTTTTGGCACTGTTCTCTAACGCATAACCATTCATGTTTACAAGTGCGTCTTTATGAACATTCTGGTTCATTAATTGTCTGACCAATCACTATACGTATGTATGTTGGTTTCATCTGTGCTATTTGGTCGTGGTTTCAGTTATATCCGTTCTACGTGGCAAGGTCGTCATCTTCCTGCAGACGAGGAATTTAACATTGACTGTAAATTCCAAGAAAGATTGTACCGGTAACTGTTTGTGGCGGTACAATGTCGCAAAAATCCACTTACTAATTGATGAAAATATTTACACGCGTAACTCGCGCAAAACCTTCTAAATCATGACATCAGACCCTTAAGTAAACGATAACCAATATCAAATGAACAAAACATGTGTATTATTATTGAGTTAATTGGCCGTACTACTAGTACTGATGATAGGCCTTCTAATAGATCAAACAGATGCAATTATTGGAGCAGAAAGACATAACAAGACAAAGACGTGATTTAATACAGAATTGTATGGTTTATTTACATGCATGATGTCAATATTTTAATCTACACAACCAGGTTCAATGCACGAACGCACGTTTCATGCATACGCTCATTAGTGGGTTTGATTAACTGAGTTTTACCATATTATATGCACCTATCAAATATTACGGAAGTTATATATCTGCCCAGACAAATCATAGTTAATTTGCATAATATAATGCGTTGAGAAATGGATGGTCTAAGGATCGGATTTGTCTTAATTGACAATTCTTGTGCCAATTTTAAGATATCTGAACAATTTTAAACTTCCTCTTATTATGTCAAACTGATTGAAGTGGCTTAATTAACAGAATTGTATTGCACTTAATGTTATATTTCATATGTTTATCTCGGTTAGTTGCCCACGTCCAGGGGCTTTCCCAAGATAGGCGCAACGTACAGCGCGGTGATTGTCTCCGACTTATACCTCGGCATTCAGGTTCATGGAAGATTGAAAGTCCATGTATGTATTGCAAGGAACATATAGTATGTGCTTATATTGTTTTGTCGATGAACGTATTGCATTACTAGCAAACAGCGTTGTTTCTGTTTCTGTATGTACCATAATTATGGTTGTGCACATTACCATTTGGATCTCCCGTAATCTCGCTTGTTACAGCATTGACATCACACAACACATCCTCAGAATAATCATTATTTACAGCTTTCTAGAATAAATCGTTATGAATTGACATTTCTCGTTCATATCAAGGTATAATGGTTGTTGCTAATGTTATTCTGGTTTCCACAGAGCACGAAGAAAATAACAGAAATAATTGATACAATGTGAATTCAAGGTCTTGAATTCACAATGATTCATAATTTTCAGGAACTCGTTATCGAAGAATCACTCTTATTTGTATAAATGATATCAAACACACACACAATGAAAGGATACATAAGTAATGTCGATCTCTGTCGATGCTCTGAAAAATATAATAATGCATGTCCTGATTAAAGAAGCAGTTCAGGAACATTGTGTACTAAAACCATTTGTATTTCGCATTAATTATCAATGTCGTTAAACGTGACAACTTAGTAATTACACACACATTTAATCTGATCCCAATATTTACAATGTATCATGAGAAACGATATTCAAATATACCCAGTCTTACATGTATGTTCATTGTTACAGAGACTCAATATTGTTCTTCCACGTGTCCAGTTTCTACGAGTGATCATAAAATTTGGTCATTTTTGTCATAAAAAGGAAATGTCATATCATTTGAGCTGGTGGATTTCAAATTTGAAAATAAAAAACATCTTGCTTATTGATTCTGTGTTGCGATTCATCTACAACCGAACGTTTACAGTCATTCCGTCATAGTTGATTTGAAAGAATGTTCAATTTCAAATTTCATTTTCAAGATTCATTTGCATTTGAACTGGTGACTAGGTCGGCAGTCGTGGCGGATTGTAGCGACCGGTAATATTTCCATCAGTAGGACGTGTACCGGAAGGAAACGTTCCAGTAGCAAGCACCATTAGCAGATTAAAATGACTAAATATGGCTTCTTAATTTGTCGATGCTATGTCGATATTTGAAAAATACTAGTCACTACGACATTGCAATATTGGTGAGAATGTGAAGCGGCAGTGTTCAATCAGTGTAATGACATGTCAATTAATTTGATTGTGTGGTTAGTCTAGGGGAATAGTGAAGTTGCAAAACGAATATAAAGTTCACAAGTATCGCCTTTCTTGTACAAAAAACCCATCCCTGACAAGTGCTAACTGATATGAAGCTGAATTGGGAGTATCACATAACATTTTCACAAGTTTGAACAATGTTATGCTTTCAAAATGTTCAATGACATATATCTTATTGCAGGATTGAGCAGGAACAATCGATTGATGATACTGTGTTACTATTTCCCTGATTTGACATTACGATATTAACAAGAAAGTACATTCGTTATGATGCAATAGAAAGAGACATTTTTGGTTGTGCTTGGTATTTCTAACATCGGATAGCGATAAACGGGTATTTTTGCAACTATTTCATTCTGTGTTAATGTATCATCGAGTCCCTACTTGTTCTGGTATTCGCATTTGGCAAATTTTGCACATGCGGCGAAATTAATAGCGATTGTAATATAATCTGTATGCCATCATATGACCTTGTACATTTTATATAAATTAATATGTACTTCACATAATTTGAACCTGTATTTGTATTGATCAATGCTATATATACAATACACATTTATTCAATTTCCTATCAAACATATTCTAAATTAAGTTTGTGAATAATATACGTATGACTGTCATATTTGAATATTTGAGACAAAACACCAACATCAAAATAAACCAATATCGTCGTCGACGTTTGTGACTTCAAACGATGTAGTTTTAACGATATTTTAACGTATATTCATTCACAACAAGTATTGACATAATTCTAATGTTAGAATCTTTATCACATAACAAAATAATGCTTATTATTTATTTTTATTCAAACAGAAATAAGGAACACCTGAAGTCATAGACAGTAGGACTGTCCCTAGAGATTTACATATTATTGTATTTTGTACGCAGGCGACATCAATGTAATGTGCCAAAGCGTTACATAATTGAGTCATTATGCAACAACAGTCTTGGAATCACTTCCCTGTTTTCAATTAATCTTGGGGAAACACATGGTTCAATAGAAGAAATATTTACTAATTCTGATTTATATCCAATTTAGTACAAGTGTCGATCCTGTCTGATTCAAAGTTGGAACTGGTTTGCTTAGTTAGCGTTTAAGGCGCAAATGTATGTCTAGTTTCGTATATTTTTACATCTATAATGTAGGTTATGGAATCAAAGCCACTCCAAGTGTAGTAAGGAGTACCTAGTGCTTGGAAACAGGCATTTGTCTTTTGAAATATACAGAGCTTTCATACACTGGATATGTTAAGAGCATGGTTGGGGAAGGCAGGGATCAACTAAAACAGCCGAACACAGCAAGCATAAATAACTCAATCACAAGGCACAAAGCCTAACAGATATTCAAATAAAAAAGGAATGGAACTTAACCACCGAAAGCTAACATTTGAGCTGTCAAAAAGTCAGAATTACAAGTCTCGGTTGTCACAAAGCTGAAATACAAAGTTTACTTTTATATATATAATGTAGAATACTCTCCACACAACAAGGGAATACACGTGTTCATGATACTTCTAAACCATAGCCTTGTTGAATACCTTAATATTGGTTGTTAATGTGTAGAACAATACCTACAAATGATTGTGATACACGCACTATCTGCCACAAACTGTGCTTGATTTAGTATGTGGCTATTAACATTCCTACGCAGAAGAAACTGCACATGTTGTACACTTTGAGATGCAACAAAGGGATGTTCCAATTGATTTAGATAGAAATGCTTATAAATGTTTTTATTTGTTGTTGCCTTGTGATGGTGTTTTTTGTAGTGTGTGTTGTCCATAATGTGTATTATTTCTTCACTCTATGTCGGTTAACTGTGAATAATTTAAAATTCAGGATGTTGGGTTTAGTGCGTGTTGCTATTCAGTTTCCATTCACCTGACTTGGTCTTGTAATACTAGTATACCGTAATTGATTTACTACCCAGTATAGTCGAGTTGTTTTTTATGCTTATGTCCTCGTAATGTCGTAGATATAATTATTTTTGTAACCTCAAAGGAACGTGATTATCATGTACAGAGTATGTGATGGATCATGGGTAACAGGTATGACATTTTTCTGTCACGTATACGTGGATTTAATCACTTAGTAAATCATCGTTTGATTATATTATTTCACTACTAACAGACGTGTACACTTAAAACACAAGCAAGGACATTTCATTAACGGCCAGACAATTTCCATAAGGGCGCCGTGATTTGTAGTCCAATGTGTAATTGTGACGTTATCTATTATGTCATATATTTGCATGTCTAGTCTCGATAGATATTGGTTGACGTAGTATTATATTCACACGTATAGTTATTTAGGATATGATAACCTCAGTACAGTTTTGTTTCATAAAATACTTAGTACAAATGTATGCACGTGCGTAAACCTATATAGCACTTGTAAAACTTTTCTGTCATTTGGGAGAAAGACACTGTCAGGTCGTCTATATCGTGTAGATAGATATTGACAACATAAAATAAATTTCCATATCGGCTTTGTCTGTTGATGTCTATAGTTGTCAAATAGTATATAAAATTAGTATATACGAGTAGATTTTCCTTTGGCGTGTTTGTGGAAGTTACTATCAGCTCGTCTCACTTGTTGATAAAATATACATTAACATTGACATCAAAATAGAGCTTACCATATTAGTTTGTCTTTTGGTTTAGTTAGATTTCAAATTGTATACATTTATTCGTGTATGATCTGATTTATCGTGGTGTATTGTCGTTTCGTACATGGTCCTCCTCCGTTCGTCTTTTTCATGGAGATAGCTATCATGAAAGGATGCACCATTAAGTTGTGTATGATTGTTTTATCAGATGCCATGCGGTGTTTTAGAAAACATCCATGCTGTCACGTTGAAATACCGGACCATGACTAAACAAGCGGCGTACGACTGTTAGCGACATGTGTTTGCATTATATAACCAGGCCTTGAGTTGTTATTGTCTTATGGACACTTAGAACTTATTGTACCGTACATATTACACAATAATAGAGAACTTAACAAGAAAAAAACACTTCATCGTCGTCAAACTGTTCGGTTTTGGTTACAAAGGTTATCGATATAGACGAATAAAGTTTTTGCTGATAGGAAAGGTTCTTCATTCAAATTATACGAATAAATACTGTCGTACGTTATCATACTGGTTGTTGCTTTCAAATGGTTGTGCTTGTATTTGGCGAGACAGCGTTGCCCTTCCGATTTGTCAGCCTTACCTTTGGGAGCAGGACAGATATAAATATGGATAGAACAATTGAAATACGACATACATATAATAAATAAACATCGGAATATACTCCATTAATAACTGATATATACGTGTATATACTGAGCGTCAAATGTTTCGCAAACGAATTAAAATTCATTTTTTCTAAATTGTTAACTCGAAAGATCGTTTTACTAACATTGTCCATTTGTGTACTCATAGTGTTCATGTTGAACCCATTTCCGTTGGCCTCCATTACGCTCGAATGATCACACTATCACAATTGGTAAAACGTCTATTTAAGCGCGCAAAAGAAGGACTTTTCATTTTCGACTAAATTTCCACTTCCAATTTACTTGATACATTATAACTTATACACTATTTTATAAGTTTGATTGATGGTTAACAAAGTGTATTGAATTTTGTATTAAACTGGGGTTTACTGTCACCAGTTTCGTTTATAAAAAAATATTTTGACATGTTGGTATCTTTAAAAAAGATATGTCTCGTCGACTTTCCGATGTTGACATTTTCGCTATCTACCCTCGAGACACCGATAGTATTATAATGGAACTTATCAGGAGTTTTCTATCTACTGTAAAAATATGAGGTAATCGTACCTTCAAATGACCAATCAGACGTTTTCTAGAAAATGACTACACCCTCGAGACTAGCTGGATTACCAAACGACCGCTAAGATAAACGTTTATGTCTGGGTAAGGACTCATTGAGTTGGTAATTTAGTGAAATGAGAAGAAAATTAGCGATCATTACCAACTAACGCAAACACCAATGCTGAACATGTATTACGATAATAATAGATTGGGGAAAAAGTTACAAATGAATCAAATAACACGTGGGTGTTTGATTTGATTGTTTTTTTTTCTTTTCTGTTAATTTTGTTTTCGTACATAAAATATGGTTTGACCTCGATGGTGTTTGACCCGTTTATTCCCCGTATAAAATTAGTACCTAACCAGTTTTAAGTAATACACATGCGTATTGTAAGGTGATGTATTCAGTAATTTACGTCACCACTCCGGTCCAATTTTTAATTGCCGCAGCAATAAATAGTTTCTAGTGGTATTTTAAAAAACTGGCATGAACAGGAACTTATGACTATGTATCATTTGAATGATGAAATATTGGGGTGTGTGGGGTTCATACTAATTTTATTACTCTACATATATGATACATATATGATCTGTTATTGTATTCCATTATACTGACAATTGGAGTGTTTCAATCCCCAGTTAGCTAATATTTTATGCATGAAATACATAGAATGTTTCAATGCCTGTCGTGCAATGATGCTTGGTATTTTAATGACTTTTTTCCCTAGTTCATGCAACTCCTCTGTTCTGTGTTGTTTATAGTTACAACTTCAAACTGCTCTGAATTACACCGATCATTAAATCTAATACACAGAGTGACGTTATTTACAATTTATGCGATGCACGTATTTCATCATGCAATGTAATGTAATGGACGATACCTAAATAAATCAGCACCGTCGCATGTCACACTGGCACAAACTGTTTCGTATCAATTTAGTTTGCTTGTTTATTATTATGTTAGTGATTGTATACCTTACTTGTTAGTTAATTGTTTTGTCTTTTTTTTTTCGTTTGTGCTCTATATGTCATAAGTGTTTTAACGTCGTCTTTTCTGTGAAATGTGTTGTTATTTGTTTTCAAATTTATTAGTTGGTGTTTTTATTACATGGTATGTGTTTTCTAAAGAATCGGAATATTTTTGTCTCACGAGAAAATCAAAAACCAGATAATGACTGTTTGATATTGTAACCCAAACAGCCTACATGATAGTTTGTCATAGTACTAGTGTGTCATTATATAACATCGAAGTTTATTCCAAAAAACATAAATGAGTATCGTACGACGGAACATATCGTAATACTGTCTGGAACAGGAATATAGTTATTGTTTTGAAGGAACCTATGGCTGACAGCTCGAATGTGAATTCAAAGAGTATGGTTCAACTTAGGTTCATGTCTGTCGTATTTCTAGGAAATGGTATCTGTGATGTTCCGGTACTATGTAGGTGAGCGTATTTAAAAGTGTTTGGCATACATTTTATTAGTCAGAGACAACCTTTTATCCTCGCAGTGCAAGTCGATAAGTTCATCGAATGGAGTTCTGCCAGACTGAGTGATGTTTCGTGCTAGCAGTCGTTTTATTTCAAAACCAATCTTTTATTTGTGATGTATATGTACATGTCTCAAACTACAGATTGACGTATTTTCTGAGATAGGCCTCAAGCACAGACAATAAATTTGATTATGGGCTTATGTTACGTCTTCGCGATTTGATTCAATGTTATTTAATATGAACACATAAAAGGTATTGTCGATTTAAAGATGTCTGTCAAAACCGCCATAATATTCCATTTCTGTATAGCTAATTGCAGCAAGGATAATCACTACGCTATAGGACCATTAGCTTTTTAATCATTTAAGGGTATTATTGATGTTAGTATTTAATCTCGACACATCTTTAATAATCGACAGGGGAGAATGTTTGTTTACGCGGTTGTGACAGAGATCTTTGCATCAACTATACGTCCAATACGCCTTATCAAATCAACACGATAAAGGATAATTAATTGGAAGGTTCGACTACAAAATAGGGTGGTATCTGCTCTTGTGTACATAAACATAGTTGTTCTAAGTGGACTGGCATGTTAAAAGCTTCGCTTATAAGTTTAAGAAAACATTTTTTGAGGTGGTGATATAGCTTATTATCCTCGTCATTAGATGTGCCTTGGTGGAGAGCATCCCAGTACACATTTCGTAGTAAACCAAATAATAACAAAGACTTAACTCCATGCTGACATTGAAAAACGTATATCGAAAGGACTGAATATTTGCTGATAATGTATTGCGGACGTAACAAAGTAATAGAACAAGTGTTAATGTTAGGATAAGACCAGTTGTTAGATCCCAGATGGATATGAGAAAAGTAACAATTTAATTAAGATTATTATAAACTTGAATTACGGATAGACTGTTGACCCAAATCCATATTTGGCAAATTTTAAAGATTCTATAGACAAAACTGTCTCACATACAATTAAGGGGTCAGTGTTACGCGGAATGTATCTAATAAATTAAAGTATCTCTGTAAATGACTTTGTGAAGGGCTATGCTTACTTTCATGACAATAATCAACTGAAAATGTTTGGTGTTTTCATTCGCGACTGTCCTCATTGGGTTAAAAGAGTCCGCCTTCCTCGTTCAATGTAGAATATAATTATTCCTACGCATCCTACATATGTAATTTAGTAAAAGTGAAAACGGAAATCGTATTAAAAAATAAACCAAGCTGGCAAGCAACTTCTTGAGTTGCATTACAAATATCAAGCCCGTTAATATCGTTACAAAATGTAAAACATTTATTTGCAAATACTAATGCTGGCGAAAATCATGCATACTTTGTTGCTTTTGAAAATCAGACACTTGTTTGTAAGAACGTGTGCTTTAAGTACATACACGTCAACCACAGCGGGTATTTAAAAGAGAAACCAGCACAGGGTGTGGCAGCCCGTTGTGACTTCAAGACTGTATAGCATGTCGTATGTTACATAACGTCATATCACGACATTTTAAGTGAATAATAACCAATATCGTAATGACAAGAAATTTGTGCATCATCATGCAGCTAATTGGCCGTACTAGTAGTAATGAGGCTAGGCTTTCTTATAAATAAAAAAGATGCAATTATTGGAGTCGAAAGAAATGACATGACAATGAAGTGATTTAATGCAGAAATTTATAGTTTAGTTTCATGCGTGAAGTAAATAAACAAAACAACACATTGAGATGCAATGCATGAACGCACGTTTCATGCAAACGCTCAATAGTGTGTTCAATTAACCACAATAGAACGGTATTTGAATATCTCCACAGACAAATCATAGTAAATTTACATATAATGCACCCGATATCGAAATCAGGAAGCTTTTGAGACAAGATAAATGGATGATCTAAAAATCGAATAAGCCTTAATTGAAAATGTGTGCCAATTGTAAGACTTCTGTGCAATTTGAAAATTCCTCTTCTGATTTCAAACTGTTTGAAGTGGCCAAGTTACATGTATCAGGATCTTTAGATAGGCGCTAAGTATACCAACCAATTATTAACTTTTGCGAGGAACATAATATTATATGTCCTTATTGTATCTCGATGAAAATACGGCATTACTGGAAAACACTCGTTTTAATGTTTTCTGTTATGTGCAATAATTATGGTTGCGCGAATTCACATTTGATCTTCTGTCATCTCGCTTGTTGCAGCATTGACATCACACAACGCTTCCTCAGAATAATCATTTGTTATGGCTTTCTGGATCAAATCGTTATGAATTGAATTATCTCGTTCATATCAAGGTATAATGGAGGTTGTTAATGTTATGCTGGTTTCAACAGAACTGGAAGAAAATTACAGAAATAATTGATACAATGTGAATTCAAGGTATAGATTTCACACTTATTCATCATTTTCAGTAACTTGTTACTGAGGAATCTCACATATTTGTATAAATAAAATCACACTTACCGACATTGAAAGGATCCACAACTAATGTCGTCCGCAGCCAGTGTTGTGTAACATGTTATAGTACAAGTAGTACAGATGCTGCTTCTGTAAAAAACTTTTTGAGCTTTCAAAACTAAACACTCTGAACAAGCGTCAGATGTAGTTACTGCTTATACGAATATCGAAGTTTGCCTGCAAGACTGTAGTAAGCCCTTCTTTAATTATAAGCAGTTACTTCAAGCTTGCGGGCTACCCTTGATTTATGCCAATGTTATTCACGACTTAATATTGTGCATGTTCTTCCACAAATGTTATTTACGACTCAATGTAGTGCATGTTCTTCCACATACCCCATTTCTATGGGTTGTCATAAAAATGAAAATGTCATATTATCTTTCATTCTGTGTTAGTGGATTTCAAATTTTGAAAAAGGTCTTTGCTTATTGATTTTGTGTTTCTTGTCATCTATGAAAATACATCAAAACCGAACGTTTACAGGAACCTCGAAAAAATGTCGGCTGTCATGACAGATTACAAGAACATGTCATATTTCTACGGTGTTATAACTAAGGTGTGTACATGAACGAAGAGGCGTTTCAGTAGCAACCATCATTAGCAGATTAAGATTACTCAATATGGCTTCTTTGTCGATGCTATGTCAATATTTGAAAAATGCTTGTCACTACAACATTGCAATATTGATGAGAATATGATGTGGCAGTGTTCAATCAGTGTAATGACATGTCAATTAATTGGACTGTGTGGTTAGTCTAGAGAATAGTGAAGTTGCAAAACGAATATAAAGTTCACAAGTCTCGCCTTTCTTGCACAAAAACACCCATTCCTGACAAGTGCTAATTGATATGAAGCTGAATTGGGAGTATCACAAAACATTTTCCCAAGTTTGAACAATTCTATGCTTTCAAAACGTTCAATGACATATATCTTAATGCAGGGTTGAGCAGGAACAATCGATTGATGATACTGTATAACTATTTGCCTGATTTGACATTACGATATTAACAAAAAAAGTAATTAGTTGCATAAGTTTGGTATTTCTTACATCTGATAGCGATAAACTGGTACGTGTTCAACTATTTCATTCTGCATTAATGTATCAACGAGTCCTTACTTGTTCTGGTATTCTCATTTGGCAAATTTTGCACATGCGGTGAAATTAATCTTAGCGATTGTAATATAAGTTTTATGCCATCGTATGACCTGTACATATTTTATTAATAAATATGTACTTCACATAACTTAGAACCTGTATTTGTATTGATCAATGCTATATATACAATGTACATTTATTCAATTTCCTATCAAACATATTCTGAATTAAGTTTGTGAATAATGTACGTATGACTTTCATATTTGAATATTTGAGACACAACACCAACTTGCTAAAATACAAACCACTGTCGTCGTCGACGTTTGTGACTTCAAACGATGTAGTTTTAACGATATTTTTGCGTAAAATGAAACAAACTATTCACTCACAGCAAGTATTGACATAATTCTAATCTTAGAATCTTTATCACATAACCAAAAAAAAAAACGTATTATTTATTTTTATTCAAACAGAAATAAGGAACAACAGAAGTCATAGACAGTAGGACTGTCCCTAAAGATTTACATATTAATGTATTTTGTACGCAGGCGACATCAATGTAATGTGCCAAATCGTCACATAATTGAGTCATTAAGCAACAACAGTCTTGGAATGACTTCCCTGTTTTCAATTAATCTTTGGGAATTACATGGTTCAATAGAAGAAATATTTACTAATTCTGATTTATATCCTATTTAGTACAAGTTTCGATTCTGTCTGATCCAAATTGGGACTGGTTTGCTTAGTTAGTATTTAAGACGCAAATGTATATTTTTACATCCATAATGTAGATTATGGAAGTGAAACCACATGAAGTGTAGTAAGGATTACCTAATGCTTGAAAACAGGCATTTGTCTTTTGAAATATACAGACCGTTCATACACTAGACATGTTAAGAGCATGGTCGGAAGGCAGGGATCAACTGAAACAGCCGAACACAGCAAACATAAATAACTCAATCACTAGGCACAAAGCATAACACAGATTTAGTCGTGACGCCATATCTTTCAATATTACGGGACATGGAGACGTCATAACAAGTTACAATGCAAACACTTGAAGCTGTACTAAAAATGTAGAAAAATTGTAAGTGAATCATATCTCTTGAAAAAGACCGCATGCTCGAAAATTTGAGTATAGAGTAGTTTTGCTAAAAACGATATTGTGATCCCCTCTTAGGGATATTATTATAACAGATTTAAATAAAAAAAGGAATGGAACTTAACTGCCGAAAGGTAGAATTTAAGCTGTCAAAAAGTCAGAATTACAAGTCTCAGCTGTCAAACGCTGAATTACCAAGTGTAATTTTATATAATGTAGAATACTCTCCACACAACAAGGGAATACACGTGTTCATGATACTTCTAAACAATAGCCATGTTGAATACCTTAATATTGGTTGTTAATGTGTAGAACACTACTTACAATTGATTGTGATATGCGTATTATCTGCCGCAAACTGTGCTTGATTTAGTATGAGCCTATTAATATTCCTACGTAGAATAAAACTGCCCACGTTGTGCACTTGTTTGTTGTTGCAATGTTGGTGGTGTTTTTGTAGTCTGTGTTGTCCATTATGTGTATGTTTCTTGACTCTTGGTCGGTAAACTGTAAATAAATTTTAAATTCAGGAGGCTGGGTTTTGTGCGTGTTGCTATGTAGTTTCCATTCACATGACTTGTTCTTGTAATACACTGTAATTGATTTACTACCCTGAATATTCGAGTTATTTTTCTTATGTTTATGTACTCATAATGCTGTAGCTTTAATTGTTTTTTTAAACTCAAAGGAACGTGAGTATCATGTACAAAGTATGTGTTGGATTATGGGTTACATGTATGACCTTTTTCTGTCACGTATACAATGTGCGTGGATTTAATCATTTAGTAAATCATAGTTTTATTGTATAATTTCACTATAACAGACGTGTACACTTAAACACCAGCAATGACATTCCATTAACGGCCAGACAATTTCCATAAGGGCGCCGTGATTTGTAGTCCAATGTGTAATTGTGACGTTATCTATTATGCCATATATTTGCATGTCTAGTCTCGATAGATATTGGTTGACGTAGTATTATACTCACACGTATAGAAATTTAGGATGTGATAACCTTAGTACAGTTTTGTTTTACATTATACTTAGTGCACACGTATGCACGTGCTTAAACATATATAGCACTAGTAAAATGTCTCTGTCATTTGGGAGAAAGATACTGTCAGGTCGTCTATATCGTGTAGAAAGATATTGACATCATAAAATAAATTTCCATATCGGCTTTGTCTGTTGATGTCTATAGTTGTCAAATAGTATATAAAATTAGTATATACGAGTTAATTTTCCTTTGGCGTGTTTGTGGAAGTTACTGTCAGCTCGTCTTACATGTTGATACAAATGTACAACAATACATTAACATTGGCATCATAATAGAGCTTACCATATTATTTTGTCTTTTGGTTTCGTTAGATTTCAAATTGCATACATTTTATTCGTGTATTATCGGTTTTACCGTGATGTATTGTCGTTGTCGTTTTGTACATGGTCCTCATCCGTTCGTCTTTTTCATGGAGATAGCTATGATGAAAGGATGCACCATTAAGTTGTGTATGATTGTTTCATCAGATACCAAGCGGTGTTTTAGAGAACATTCATGATGTCACGTTGAAATACCGGACCATGACTAAACAAGCGGCGTACGACTGTTGGCGACATGTGTTTGCATTATATAATACAGTGCAATTGGTTCTTATAACTTAGTGATCAAAATAAAACCAGGCCTTGGGATGTTATTGTCGTATGGACACTAAGAACGTTTAATACCGTACATATAACACAAAAATAGAGAACTTAACAAGAAAAACACATTTCATCGTCGCCAAACTGTTCGGTTTTGTTTACATAGGTTATCGATATGGACGAATAAAGTTTTGTTGATAAGAAAGGTTCGTCAGTCAAATAATACGAATACTCAAAAGCTCACTTTATCTAATTTAGAAAATAACTTCAGTTGCGTCGTATGTGGATCATATATGTTCGTTTTTTGTGTTTTAAGGAAAAAAAGTAACTATGTCGATGTGAATTTCCACAGGATCAAAGGGTAATGAAATATGTGTTGTTTTATCTATTTACCACAATTTTATGAATGATGTCGTATGTTATCAAACTCAGTCTGGTTTTTTGCTGTCAAATGGATGTGACTGTATTTGACGAGACAGTGATGCCCTTCCGATTGTTCAGCCTTATCTTCGGGAGCAGGACAGATGCATATATGGATAGAATAATTGAGATACGACGTATAGATATAACAGGCTCTAGATGTTAAGCAGAAAATAGTATCTTTGAAAAAGATAGGTCTCGTCGACTTTCCAATGTTCAAATTTTCACTATCTAGTCCTAGAGACAGAGACCGTATGACTGATGGTAAACAAAGTGTATTGCATTTTGTATTAAACTGGGATTTACTGTTTCCATTAGTTTCAATTATAATTAACCATTTTGCGTTTCAAAGTTTTCTGATGCATCAGCCTAATATAAAGGAGCAGGATAGATGTATGGATATAGCAGGCCCGTGAGGTTGAGCCAATGTTGGTATCTTTAAAAGAGATATGTCGACATTCCGACGTTGACATTTTCGCTATCTACCCTCGAGACACCGGTAGTAGTATAATGCTACTATAAGGAGTTTTCTATTCACTGTAAAAATATGAGGAAGTCGTGCCTTCATATGACAAATCAGACGTTTTCGAGAAAATGACTACACTCTCGAGACTAACTGGATTACCAAACGACCACTAAGATAAACGTTTATGTCTGGGTTAGACCTCATTGAGTGGGTAATTAAGTGAAATGAGAAGAAAATTGGCGATCATTACCAACCAACGCAAACACCAATGCTGAACATGAATTACGATTATAATATATTTGGGGAAAAATTACAAAGGAATCAAATAACACGTGGGTGTTTGATTTGATTGTTTTTATTACTTTCTTTTCTGTATCTTCTTTTGTTTACGTACATAAAATATGGTTTGACCTGGATGGTGTTTGACCCGTTTATTCCACGTATAAAATAAGTACCTAACCAGTTTTAAGTAATACACATGCGTATTGTAAGGTGATATATTCAGTAATTTACGTCACCATTCCGGTCCAATTTCCAATGCTCAATCACATCTGAGTCCGCAGCTAAAAATAGTTTCTAGTGGTATTTTAAAAAACTGGCATGAACAGGAACTTATGACTATGTATCATTTGAATAATGAAATATTGGGGTGTTTGGGTTCGTACTAATTTTATTCCTCTACATATATGATACATATATGATCTGTTATTGTATTCCATTATACTGACTATTGGAATGTTTGAATCCCCAGTTAGCTAATATTTTATGCATTTAAAACATATAATGTTTCAATGCCTGTCTTGCAAAGTTGCTTGGTATTTTTTATGACTTTTCTTTCCCTAGTTCATGCAACTCTGTTCTGTGTTGTTTATAGTTACAACTTCAAACTGTTTTGAATTACACCGATCATTAAATCTAATACACAAAGTAACGTTATTTACGATTCGCACGATGCACGTATGTCATCACACAATGTAATGTAATGGATGATACCTAAATAAATCAACGCTGTCGATGTCACACTGGGACAAACTGTTCCGTGTCAATTTAGTTTGCTTGTTCATTATTATGTTAGTGATTGTAGACATTACTTGTTATTTTGTTTTGTATTTTTTGTTTTCGTTTTTATGCTATCTGTGCTATGTGCTTTAGCGTTGTCTTTTTTATAAAATGTGTTATCATTCAAATTTATAGTTGGTGTTTTATAACATGGTAAGTGTTTTCTAGAGAATCGGATTATTTTGTCTCACAAAAAACCAAAAACAGATGGTGGGTGAATGTTTGAAATTGAAACACAAACATCCAACGTGATAGTTTGTCATAGTATGTCATTATATAACCTCAAAGCATATTCTAAAAAACATAAATGAGTATCGTCGTAATATTGTGTGGAACAAAAACAGTGTTATTATTTTGAAGGAAACCTACGGCTGTTAATAGCTTCGCTAATAAGTTTAAGAAATGATTTTTGAGGGGTTGCTATAGTTTTTTTCCTTGTCAATAGATGTGCCTTGGTCGAGAGCATCCCAGTACACATTTCGTAGTACTTAACTCCATGTTGACACTGGCATAAGTATCTCGAAAGGACTGAATTCTTGCTGATGATATATTGTTGACGTAACAAAGTAATACAACAAGTTAATGTTTGGATAAGACCAGTTGTTAGATCCCAGATGGATATGAGAAAAGTAACAATTTTAATTAACATTATTATTAACTTATATTACGGATAGATTGTTGACCCCGGTCCATATTTGGCCAATTATAAAGATACTGAAGACAAAACTGTCTCACATACAATTAAGAGGTCAGTTTTACGCGGAATATATATAACAAATTATTAAGTATCTCTGTAAAATGGCTGTGTGAAGGGCCAGACTTACTTTCATGACAATAATGAACTGAAAATGTTTGGTGTTTTCATTCGCGGCTTTCCTCCTTTCAGCATATTGGGTTAAACTAGTCCGCCTTTCTCGTTTATTGTAGAATATAATTGTTCCTACGCATCATACATATATGATTATTTAATTTAGTAAAAGTGAAAACGAAAAGCGTATTAAAAATAAATCCAGCTGGCAAGCAACTTTATGCATTACGAATATCAAGGCCGTTAAAATCGTTACAAAATTCAAGACATTTACGTGTAAATGCTAATTCTGGCGACAATCATGCGCATAATTTGTTGCTTTTGGGTGAAAATCAAAAGTACGAAGCTAGAGCGTGACATAAGGTGTAAACTTTAGAAAACATTCTATGGGCATGTAATAATTTGAATTAGAAAGGAAAATGGTTCAAGTTTAATATTCCAGAAGGGCAAAATGATTAAAAGAATTGAAACAATACAGACAATTAAACCATAATTAGTCTGAGTCTGTATAAGTTCAATAAAATTAAACTTGACATGTGTTCACAACATTTAAACAATTAACAACCAATGTTTTACCTAAAATTATGTTAAAATTGAACTTTTTATACTTCTGAGGATCAACATTTTTACTAAAGTACCTAGTAAAGGTTAGGTAGGTCTGTTATAGTATCATTAATAGAAGAATACTTCAAAAATTTGAAGCCTCTAGGAAATCGGAATGAAGCATGCAAAATTTCAAAGCAAATATTCATAATTAACAAAGATATGGCCATTTTTCTAAGCACAGTATGTTTTATATGTTCCGTACACTTTGGACAACATATATGCGCTTACTATATCAACAATGTTTGAAAACTACTGACATTATTTTTCACTTGTATGCTTCTACAACAAATCTTGAATGATGAACAAAAGAAATAATGTCTTTTAGACTGAATCTTGATAATTCCGTAAATAAATCATTTGCATATAATGATTAAAACATTCAGATGTCGTTTGGACATGAATTATATATAAAAATGAAAGAACAATTGCTTTTTACAGAACTTAACAACCTTTAATTCTATAAATCACTGTCATCATATCAATTCAAAGTTCTTCATTTAATTCCTAATAAAGTTGTACATCATGGGTTGTACGCTTGGGACACGATATAAACATAGAGAACTAACTGTAATAGCTCCGTATCTTTGTAATGTTATGTTCTATATCATAAAAAGTTAATTTAAATTGAAGTGAAGCTTGAGTCCCTTTCCTGGATCAAGACAAGGTGTCTTCAATGTCCTTGTATATCAGATAGTGGCTGTCATGTGATATCATCAGACCAGGTATAACTTCCTGAACTACATGGTTTTCTAAAATCGGAGTTGTACTTCCTCTGAGTCAATTTGCAATCCATCAAAAGAAAATTATTGATATTTTAATAAGTCTAATTATGTCCAATATGTTGGTATGCGTTTTAGGATTTGAAGTACTCTTAGATTTATATCATATATAATAATATTCACACCAGAAACACAGTATCGCATGTGATATCCAACTGTTATGATCAATAATTGGGTAAAACATGTTACTATGATATTTTGGACCATTTGTATGCATTGTGTTGGTCTTTGTGTGAGCATTATGTCACCCAATGTGTTAGACATATGCCTGCCCACTTGGTAGGAATATGTTAAATTTTGTGTTAGCATCATGTTGATCTATGTGTTATGAGTGTATCAGTCCATGTGTTAGCAATAAGTCAGTTTGTGTTTTCAGTAGGTTGGTCCATGTGTTAGCTTTATATTGATTCATGTGGTTCTTGTGTTACAAATGTAGCAGTAATATGGTCAACTTTTTAGCAGTATAAACATCAAAGTACAAATTTGATGTATATCAGTCAATGTGAAAGCTCACGTATAACTTATTAGCAGTATGTCAATTCATGTGTTAGTAATATGCTCATCCATCTGTTAGCAGAATGGAGTCTTAGTACTAATTATACATGTATGTAGTAACGTGTGTTAGCAGTATATCAGTTTATATGTAAGCAGTGCATCAGTTTATGTTTTGGCAGAATATCAGTTCATGTGTTAGCAGTATATCAGTTCATGTGTTAGCAGTATATCAGTTCATATGTTAGCAGTATATATTGCAATTTATGTGTTAGCAGTATATCAGTTTATGTATTGACAGAATATCAGTTCATGTGTTAGCAGTATACCAATTGTATGTGTTAACAGTACTGTACATCAGTTCGTGTGTTAGCAGTGTATCATTCCATGTGTCAGCATAATGTTGATCCCTGTGTACCAGTCCATGTGTTATTTGTATACAAGTCCATGACTTTGCGTTAGCAGTATGCCAGTCCATGAATAAGCCATATATTAGTTGAAGTATTAGAAAAATGTCAGTCTATGGGTTAGCAGGAAGTCGGTCAATGAGCTACCAGTTAGTATATTGTTCACTGTGTAAGTATCAGATACTGTATTTGCAGTTGATTGGTCCATATGTTAGCAGAATGTCATTATACGTGCTACCATGTGTAAAAGTTTTGATTAGCCCATTTGTTAGTCGTATGTCAGTCCATGTGTTAGCAGAATGTTGTTCCATGTTTTATGACTTCTTATGCTTATTGTTGCATGATGTTTCTGTGAAATAATAAGTGATTCAAGTTATGATTTGTAAAATATCCTAATTTGGTAATTTCTGCCCCAAGTGTACAAAAAATAGTAACAGTTTAAACCTGCTGGATTTATTCTTATACAATCAATATTACTAAACAGAATTATACGTTTTATAGCTGTAAGAATATTGAAACAACATCTTAATACATATGATTTAGAAATCAAGTTTAATGAATAAAAATTGCAACTGAATTTAATCGTTTTCATTCAATCAAAAATTAAAATTATCCATCATATTTTCTTTGTTTACCATAATAACAATCAAAAGACATTTCAGTAAGAGTATTTTATCGTTTTAAATGCAACAGTGCACTGGTATGATATTCCATGTATATTTCTTGGCACTAACACCTATTTATCAAAACTCTAAAAAACCACGTACACTTGGGTCAAACCCATTATTGGCAGTAAAATTGTCAAATAACATTTTTTTGTCAAATTTGCTTTAGTACCAATTGGTATGGGCCATTTCTTATTCAGAATGGGCAAGTAAATCAAAACTTTGCATGAACAATGAAAATTACTTATCCTTTTTGCTATTGTGTACACTTGGGACAATTTTGTACATGTAATCAAACATTGTAAATGATTTGTCATCCAACTTGACAATGTATAAAAATGCTGAAAACCCCAAAGTGTACATATGTACTATATAGATAATCCAGATTAAATCTATTTAGTAATACTATGCATTGCTGAGTCTACAAATGTATCCATTGGCAATTTATGGAACAAAATACGAATCAACCCCTTTCCATTTCGAAGTAACATGAACATATTATGATCCATTAGTATTGCACAAAGCTATACTAAACCAATGACCAATACATTGCACTTAACCATGAAGAAACCCCCATGTTATTGTCAATGGTGATTGCAAAGTTATTCCAAGTGGAAAATACACTTTCACATTCAATGTCACGCAATGTCCCAAGTGTACTGGACAGTTTCGAAGGTTTTTTCTTCATAACTATTTAATTGGCTGCCCAAATGCAACACAATTTTGCATAACAACTAACAGTAAGCTGTAAACATGAAATCTCTGAATGGCTTCATTACTTTGATTTTCACCCTTTTGGAAATCGGACAATTGGTTGTCTGCAAGACAGACAAAGAATGTGTGCTTTAAGTACATTACGTGTTCACGTCAACCACAGCGGGTGGTCAAAAAATAAACCAGCACAGGGTGTGGTATTCAGTGGTGACTTGAAGACTTTATCTCATGCCATATACTACATAACGTATTATCACACCCTTTAAGTAAATAATAATCAATAACGTAATAACAAGAAATCTGTGCATCATCATGCAGCTCATTTGCCGTACTACTAGTAATGATGATAGGCTTTCTAATAGATCAATAAGATGCAATTATTGGAGTACAAAGAAATGACATGACAATGAAGTGATTTAACGCAGAAATTTATAGTTTAGTTTCATGCGTGAAATGAATAAACAAAACACACAATGAGGTGCAATGCACGAACGCACGTTTTATGCCTACTCTCATTAGTGGGTTTGATTAACTGATTTAAACCATATGCACCTATCACAATATAACTGTATTTAAATATCTGCACAAACAAAGCATAGTTAATTTGCATATAATGTACTCGATTTCGAAGTCAGGAAGCTTTTGAGACAAGATTTATGGATTATCTAAAAATCGAATTAGCCTTAATTGAAAATGTGTGCCAATTGTAAGACTTCTGCGCAATTTGAAAATTCCTCTTGTTCTGATTTCAAACTGTTTGAAGTGGCCAAGTAACATGTATCAGGATCATAAGATAGGCGCTAAGTATAGCAGCCAATATCACGCGTTCAATGTGTGATTATTTTACGATACATTAAAGGTTAATCAAAGTTCGAAAGTCTAAGTATCGTTTGCGAGGAACATGTGTGCTTATTGTGCCTCGATGAAGATATGGCATTACTGGCAAACCACGTTTTTTCTATTTTCTGCTATATGCAATAATTATGTTTGTGCGAATTCACATTTGATCTTCTGTAATCTCGCTTGTTGCAGCATTGACATCACACAACACATCCTCAGAATAATCATTATTTATGGCTTTCTGGAATAAATCGTTATGAATTGACAATTCTCGTTCATATTAAGGTATAATGGAGGTTGTTAATGTTATTCTGGTTTCCGCAGAACTCAACGAAAATGACAGAACTAATGGATACAATGTGAATTCAAGGTATTGAATTCACACTGATTCATCATTTTCAGTAACTCGTTACTGAGGAAACTAATTTATTTGTATAAATAAAATCACACTTACCCACATTGAAAGGATCCTCAGCTAATGTCGTCCGCTTCTGTTAACATCTTGTTGAGCTTTCAAAAACTGAACTCTCCGGCTTCAGATGTAGTTAATGCATACACGAATATATGCCAATGTTATTCACGACTCAATATTGTGCATGTTCTTCTACCTGACCCATTTTTACGCGTTATAATAAAATTGTTGGTAATAAAATGAAAATGCCATTTTATCTGGCATTCTGGGTTAGTGGATTTCAAATTGTGAAAAATGTCGTTGCTTAATGAATTTGTTTCCCATGCCATCTATAAAAGTACATCAAAACCGAACGTTTGTAAACCGGAACCATCGTTATATTTGATTTGACAAAAAGATTCAATATCAATTAAACTGGAAATATGTCGGCTATTATGACGTATTACAAGAACAAGTCCTATTTCTACGGTGTTATGACTAGAGAGTGTACTTGAACGAGACGTTTGAGTAGAAACCACCATTAGCAAATTAAGCTTACTAAAATATGGCTTCTTTGTCGACGTTATATCAATATTTGACAATACGTGTCACTACAATATTGAAACTATCGCTGAGAATATGATGTGACAGTGTTCAATCAGTTTAATGACATGTCAATCTGATTTAACTGTGCGTTCGGACTAGGGGAATGGCGAAGTTGCAAAATGAATAGAATGTTCACAAGTCTTGCCCTTCTCACAAAAAGCAACCATCCCTGACAAGTGCTCATTGATTTGACACTGAATTGGGAGTACCAAAAAACATTTTTCACACGTTTGAACAATTCACTGCTTTCAAAGCGTTCAATGACACATATAATTGCAGTGTGGAGATGGTATACACGATTGATGATTCTGCATTCCTTTTTCCTGATTTGAAATTAATTAGTGTTGAATTAGGAAGATAATTATTTTTTGTTCTGTATGGTATACACGTATCTGATAGCGATAAACTGGTGTTTGTTCAACTAGGTCGGTTTGAATATAAGGATCGATCTGTATCAATTTGTTTGGGTATACTCATATGAACAACACGGGGCGAAATTGATCGTAGCTATTGTAGTAAAATATATATGACATTATATAACAATGTACATGTTATATAACCTTATATGTGCTACACATTACTTGGAACATGTATTTGTACATTTATATTTGTTAAAACACTCTGTAAATCAACATGGAATCATATAATACGCATTTATGTTTTATCAGATATATTCGTTGTCTAAACTATCTAAGTTTGTGAATTACACAGAGGATATTTTTTTTTCGATAATTAACCAAGTGAGCAGCTTACGCAATATTTTTACGATTTTCGTAGCCTTCACTACAAACAGACGTGTACGCTGAAACACAGACAATGACATTCCATTAACGGTCAGACAATTTCCATACAAGCGTGATTTGTCGTCAAATTTGGAATTGCGACGTTATGTATTATGTCATATAATTATGCATGTCTAGTCTCGATACGGGTTGACGTAGGATCTATTCACAAGTTTAGTTATTATAGAGGATATAATAAGATATTATAGTTTTGTATCGTAAAATACTTAGTATAAACGTATGTACGTGAGTAAACCTATATAGCACTTGTAAAACGTCTCTGTCACTTGGGAGAAAGATACAGTCAGGTCGTCTATGTCGTGTAGACAGATATTGACATCATAAAATAACTTTCTATATCTTTTTTGTCTGATGGTGTCTTGAGTTGTCAGATTACATATATCATTATTGGCATATATTATAGTTTATTGTCCTCGTCAGCTCGCCTGACATGTATACATTGGCATCAAGAAAGCAATTTCTATAGTAATCTGGCTTTTGGTTTCTTTAGATTTCAAATGTCATGCATGTACATACTATATGTGGTATCATAGTGTTTTGCTGTTTTGCACATGATTCCCCCTTTCGTCTTTTTCTCGGAGGTAGCCATTGTAACAATCATGATTGAGCGCGACATAACGTTTAGTAGGGTTATTTCATCAGATGTACAATGGAGTTTTATACGACATCCATGATGCCCCTATAACATTTCAGGTGATACCTATTAGCGATATGTGTTTGCATTATATAATACAGTGCAATTGGTTCTTAAATTGTAGTGATCAAATTAAACCAGACATTGAGATGTCATTGTCTTATGGACACTTAAAACCTATTATACTGTACACAAAACACAATGACACAGAAATAAACAAGAATAACATACATGCATTTCATTGCCGTTAAACCGATTGTTATAGTATACAAAGGTTATCGTTTGGAACGAAGGTTTTGAAGTTTGTGAAGATAGTTTTTGCTGGTGAGAAAGGCACGTCAAATTTTAGGAACATTATAAAACTAATAGGCTTAACTTTCTAATGTATGCTCATCACAATTAAAAGTCCCACATTCGTTTGTTTTGTCTGGTTTAGAAAGTAACATACAAAGTAAGCACCTTCGTATGTTGATCAAATATGTTCGTGTTTGTGTGTTCAAAGAAAAAAATTAAAATACAAGACAAAAACCTTTATTGTATGAAAGAACGTGACGAAGTATGCCCGATTGAGTTACAACATGATCAAAGGTTATTCCAAAGTTCTCTTATCTATTTCCCAGTTATATGGACAATTTGTGCTTTGCCTACCATTGGTATCAGACTCTGTAGCGCTTCAGGAACCTATCTTTCTGATGAGGCTGCCTTATCGTACGAGAGGTGTTCAACTTATTAATGAACAAAACATGAACACCGATTTTGCTATATTGTATAAAAACAATTGAAATATATTTTTCAAACCATGTCAGAAAATGTTTTAAGTTGAACATTTGATCGTCATATATTATATATGTCCTTTGGTTAAAGCTTAAAACAACAATTTAGTAGATGATGTTGTTTTTCCTGTTTTGAAGGCAATATGGCCCTTTTATAAGCATGAAGAAAGTGTTAGTAAAATTTAATTTTGCATTGTTAATGAGAACATCAGTAATATTTGTCGTAAGAAGTCTTATTAAAGTTCTGTTTCCAGTAATTGTGAAATGGCACCAAAAATTGAAAATTGTCCAACATTGCCAAAACCTACACTTAAACCTAAAATTGGTTTTATGATATCTATGATGAATCCATTAGCAAAACGTGGAATAGTACCACAGATGGGGGTGTCCATAGAAACTATCAGTGACATTATTTCGAAACAGTCGAATGCATAGTTCTGGGAAAATGCGAAGTTCCTACGCTGAAAATCAAGAAAAACATGCCTCGCAGTCAATAGTCTTGGAATCTAGAAATGCTAAATAGACAACATTATGTGGAAAAATTGTTTCATTATGGCGAAGCAATGCTGAAATCTAAAAGAATGTTATGATAGATTATGGTATGCTATTTTAGAAAAGGTCACAAGGATAGGGAGAAGCTCATGTTTGTCCAGCTTTGTGTGTTCGCGGCCGTTTTAATGGAAAGACATTGGGTTTGTTATTATGGAAACACGCACATCAAAATCAATATCAAATTGACGATATTGAAGGCTGTGGTCTATGTACACACCGTTTCAAATCAGGTTTTCAACAAAAAAAAGTTACATATCGTTCCTAATGACTGTTCAAAGAAAATAGTGTTTCATCAAGATTCAGCTTCAAGTCACTATATCCAACGCCATATAAAAACTTAAGAATATAACTTAAGATATATATTATTACGAAACAGCGGATTTCGAAGTCTTCTCATGCTTTAGCAATTAAAAGTTCTATCTGGTTGATACTAAAACAGTGATTAAAGAAGGAAAAAGTACACGTAATTATTACGAGTTTTGGACCTTCAAAACGCAATTAACAACACCCTCTACCCTAATGCTGATTACGATTTAACCGTAACGTATTGGCAATTTACAAATATTATATATACTTATTGAAACACTACTTTACAAAATATTAATGTTTTTATTCAATTTCATTGTTAGAGTAACAAAATATCGATGTCCATTTTCTGTTCATAAATAAGTTGAACACCTCTCGTATGGTACATGTTAAATGCAAAAACGCAGCATGCTCTTGAGATTAAGCAGATGTAATTATGATATGTGTTTGTTGAAGTTCCGATGTTGACATTTTGGCTAGCTTGCCCTAGAGACCACGACAGTATTATAATGATAATAATCATGTTTGTTCTGTTCAATGTAGCACGTCAACTTTGTCACTATTATAATAATTGTATGGTAAACATCCTGTATCACAGTTTGCATTAGATGCTTTAGAATAGAACATTTCGCTTTTTTAAATTTGTCTGATGCGTCAGCGTTCTATTATGGAGCAGGCCAGAAGTATAAATACATCAGGCCCTTTAGGTTAAGCATATGTTGTTATCTTTAAAAAGACATGTCTCGTCGATTTTCCTATGTTGACAGTTACGCGATCTAGCCCTAAAGACAGCGGAATTTTTATATAATGGGACTTATCGGGAGCTTTCTATTCACTGTACAAAGACACGAAGAAATCGTGCCTTCATATGACCAAACTGATGTTTTCTCGACACTGCACTCTTGAGAATAACTGGATTACCAAACGACCACTAAGATAAACGTCTATGTCTTGGTAAGGACTCAGTGAGTGGGTAATTTAGTGAAATGAGGAGAAAATTGGCGACCATTACCAACCAACGCAAACACCAATAACTGAACACGTAATTCGATAGTAACACATTGGGGAATATTATAAATGAATTAACTAACGTGAGGGTGTTTGGTTTAATTGATTTTGCTTTTTGGTCATTGTCATTTGTTTGTGTCCAAAAATACATTGACCCGGTATGGTGTTTGACCCGTTTATTCCCCCTATAAAGCAAATTACCTAACCAGTTTTAACTGATCCACATGAGTATTGTAAGGTGATGTAATGTTATTCTATGTCACCATTCCGGTCCAATTTCCAATGCTTAATCACACCAGGGTCCGCAGCAATAAATAGTTTCGAGTGGTATTTTCAGAAACTGGCATGAACAGGAACTTAAGACTATGTATCATTTGAATGATGAAATTTTGGGATGGGTGGGTTCATACTAATTTTATTCCTCTACATGAGTTATACATTATTCGTTATATTTTTATATATATATTATATTTATACTTTTAAGATAAATGTTTTTATACCAATTTAGTAAATAGTTCATGCCTGAAATACAAAAAAACTATATAATACGTTAGTACCATACCAACTGTAGCGGGATTACAATGTAAAGCCTCACAGATACGGCGGCTTCACCTAGCCACACACACACAAGAGTTCATCAATTCTTCTAAAAAATTATGTTGAAGTAAGTCTTTATACCCACTCTACAATGAATGACACACTGTGGAATTTCTTGCATACTTAATCATAAAGGGAGTGAATAATGAATGATAACTACACTGAAGGGAAGCATGTGGAGATTTTTTCCAGCCGCCACGTGGCACCTAGAGTATGAAATAAGCCGCCACGTGGCACCTGGAGTATGAAATAAGCCGCCATTGGCACCTAGAGTATGAAATAGTATAAGTTATATATTAAGGATGTATTGAATATAATATAATGTAATTGTGATTGTACAACTTTATTATCAAGATTACGAGGATTGCATGCATGACTGTATAAACTGCTTATAATTAAAGAAGAACTTACTACAGTCTAGTAGGCAACACTCGTTAAATTTTGATAATAAAGTTATAATATCACAATTACACAAGTACAATTTTACTAAATGACATATATAACCATAAAGAAACACCACGGTCTTTTATTTTAATACAATACTAACGTATTTCACAATAACACAATTATTGTCGCATTATTTACGTACAGCATATTATACACATATCCTTATACGGTAGTATGATAATATACGTTATTTTGATCTTTCATCGTTCTATTATTTACTATTTAAACATCATAATTATACGAAATATTCGTGATCGTGTGACGTCAAATATTTAAATTATAAGCAAACTACACTATTAACTCGGACACCCTCTTATAAAACAGGTAATTCAAATCGATGCAATCCTTTTTTATTCAATGCAAGTCTCGAAATGTTGGTTGGTACTGCATTTTATTGTCTTATTTTCCCTAGTTAATGTTGTTCTGTTCTGTTTATAGTTACACTTTCAAACTAATTTAAATTACACTGATAATTAAATCTAATTCACTGAAGAACGTTATTTACACTGCACACGATGCACATAATTCCTCATGAAATGTAATGACTGTTTTATCACACAAAACATCGCATACCAAAATAAATCAAATAAGTTTGTTTTATAGAACTGTTGTTTTATAACAAATGTAGGTTACGTGTTTGCTGGTGAATACATGGTGTATGGTTTAATTTTTAATTTTATCCCCCATTACATGAGTACATCAATCAAGCATACACATACATTGTAATATGTTATTCGAAGAGAATAGATACCCACGTTATGTCGACAATAGCACCATTGTTTGCTATTGAATTTCAATGGCAAGACAATGTCTTATGCAGTTATTAGTGTTGCTGTAATTTATCCTAGACGATCCTAGTTCGATAAAGTTTAAGTTCAGAATTCTTATACAGCGGTCGCCTACCTCTGTTTTAATAGCTTGTAGCACGAAAAGAAAATGTGATTCAAGACGAAAGCACGCTATTTTGAAATGAAATCTCTATTGAACTATGGAATAGTTTGTGTGTGTAACCATTGAGCGATTATAGCATTTATTTATTTTGTTATATCATATAACCTGGAGTCTGGTAGTGCCAGAAATAGCGCATCTCTATTGTGTTTTTCAATATAGATAGTTGACACATTTGTTTGATATACTTTTGGTGAAAAATGTTCATCCCTAACGCAGCACGTGGCGAAATTACAAAATGGATCGCATGACTGACCATGAATACTTGGTACGTTATTTTGATTTTTCGATGATTTGGTTGGTGAGTAATATACATAAAATACCTATGTGCAAAACTTCATAACAAACTTTTATACAGTTTTTAAATAGTTTGGGTTTGAAAAGTAACCAATAAAAAATTTTGCTCAGTGTATGTTGGTTTTCATATATGAAATGTGAACTTCCTTTCTCTATTGTTGGCATTAATCATCGCATAAATCACCATTTATGTCCTTTGAATTTTATACCAATGAATGGTACGCGATGTTATGTCTCTGCTCCCCGCCCATGTAAGTGGTAGCGATACTGTTCAGCATTGTAAGTGTAACATCAGTCGTAAGAACGTCATAATTCCTTCTATTTTAACATTAAAGACTCCGACAGAACGTAACTTCATACAGTTATTACAAACGAGATACTGTCATAAAACGAGGCTTTAAAGAAACACATGTCAATCAATGTGATATCCTTTAACAAATGAGTAACATCAACCTTCGGTGTAATGATTTGAGTCTTGAAACCAGAACAGTGCACGTGAGCTTAGATTATATACGTATCATCGCTTGAACGGACATGTAACATACTAAATGGACTGCTATCCTAAGCGAACATCTAAATGGTTCCACTCAAGATGTGTTTCTGACTTTCCACACCCTTTGACAACGCCTAATTTAATATTATGTTTGTCTCCTTAGCACAACACATTATGTTGCAGCCAACTTGAAAGGACTCAGTATGGGCTAAATCCCACCTCACATATTTACAATTTTCTTGAAGATAATTTCGATTGCAGACTGGACCGAAACATGGTGTCTGTAATTATGCTAGTAAAATGTCAAAATATTGAACTCCTGGTGTATCTAAAAACATGAGATTTAACTATAACCTCAAATTGAGCTGTTATTTCTACTTGAGAAGCTTCGGAATGTCTTGTAAGTTAAATGCTAGTTGTAAAAATGTCACAATACCTTCCATTTTAACATTTAAGACTCAAAGTGAACGCTACTTAATACAGTAACTACTCACGAGCTACTGTCATAAAACGACGCTGTAAGAAACACTTGTCACTCAATGTCACAGCCTTAAACGTAATTGTAACACCAGCTTTCCGTGCAATTAGTTCAGTCTTTTAACCGGTACATTGCCCGTGACCTTAGATTAAATAAAGATCGAGGCATAAATGGATATCTCACATTCAAAGTGGACAACAATCTTATGCAAACAGTTAAATGGTTCCACTTAAGATAGTTCTTGACTCATCATAGCTTTGGCAGCGTACACTACGACTTCATCACGATCACATCTGCCTCATATTGTAGTCTCCACTCTTACGTATCATTTATGTAACTACGTTGCTGTAACCGGAAGATGAATTTCAGAGGCTTTGTCATTGGAACATTTGGTAAGATGTTGTGTATTACGTGTCGACTTTCCTATGTTGGCATTTTCGATATATACCCCTATAGACAGCGACAATTGTATAATGACAATCATCACGTTTGTTCTGTTCACTGTAACACGTACAAGTACGTCCATATGACCAATCTGGAGTTTCCTAGAAATTACTGATCTGTTGAGAATAATTGCATTACGACACGATATTATATTTCTACTCTGTGTGGATATGGTGTTAGGGTCATTCAGTTAAATGAGAGGAACAACACTATAAAATTTGTCATAATAAGACAGCCGTAGTAATGCAAACATTTCCTTATTACGTAGAGATGTTGAATTATATTGATGTTTTCGTTATGTAGCCATAATCCCCAGAATAATCAGAAGATGAAACCGATACATCATATGGTATATCATTTGATATATTTCCACTTGAAAGCAAGGTTAATAGTTCCATTATTATTTTGGCAAAATTACGCGTTTTTAACCAATTGCTTTGAGCATTACGCTTGCAGTACAATGCCCCCTATACATGATTACAACGATAAATTCGATTTACCAATACATTGAACTGAACCTTCAAGTCAGGTTCGTTTATTTTAATTTGATAAAATCCGTTGTTTTCATATCATGCGAACATCTAACCATTATCACTCGTAATGTGTCTAGAATATTTCGTTTTAGATGCCTATCAACAACGTGATTTTTCATATCGTTTTTATGACCCCGTCAATTCCAAAAGTAGAGCATAATCGACAAATATCTGTATAAAATTGCCATTAAACAGAGCTAAGTAACTGTTATGTAATGTCTGTTGAATATTTGTTGTATGAAGTGGGATACAGTAGTGATGAATAGGTGATTTATAAGAAAAACAGAACAATCGTGAAATGTTTTATTTGGCTCGTTGTTGGTACCAAAATACGTATAGTTTTGCTATGGAAGAGAGAAACAGATGTTGATGTTTGGGTCGCTAACACCCTGATACGTCGTGAAACCAGCTCTTCTACACCATACTTACAAAATGCATGACGTCGTGTATGTACATCGTATATGCACTAGTATATACTACTCAAAGTTTTAGTTTCTTTAGTTTTGAGTTGGGCAAATTTACACATTAGTGTGGTCTTTGTTTTTGTGTTTTCCCTTTTCTGTTTTTTTTTGTGCATTTGAGGGTTGTTATCATTGACAAATTTCAATTTAAATTTACCTTTTGCACTGTGTTTCTTAGTACTTTCTCGTATGTGTTCATACATCAAGAATACTGTTAGCTCAATTCTTCATTGGCTATGATAACCGTCTGAGAATTGCTGTCAACTATATATAATAATTAGCCTATAAAAGTCAATCCAGGCTATAGTTTGTTTGCATAAAAGGAAATAATGGACGACGATGACATAATAAATGAATATTTCTATAAGTCAGTTCGTTACTTGGTTCATTTATAAGATACACATAATAGTTCTATAACATACCCATGGCAACATCGTTCTAATATTTGGTCAATTAGTTCAAAACGATTCCATTAAATGTTCGAAACCTAGAATAGGAGATGCGGGCTAAATGTGAAAAAAATGTAAGGTGTTCGCGTAAAACGAGGAAACATTTAGTTTGTAAATTAATCATCTCCAGAAACTGTACCTGAAATTACGAGCACTGTATTCCGAATGTGTATCCGTTACCTTCCCGAACGTCTCTAAACAAGAGATGAATGGTGTTAAAAGTTTATGTGGACATTGATCGCGTGGTATGTTATGGTATGATCGAATGGGTATGTTCTTAATCTGGACTTAAATGACTGTATAATGTAAATGGTATGATTGAATGGACAAGCACTTATTCTGGACTTTGATGGCTATATTGATGGCTCGTATAATGTAAATGGTATGATAGAACGGTAGTATTGATAATCAAGACGTTGGTGACAATATAATGAATCACCATATTGGAAATAGCAGACCCTTTCAGTTACATGGTATTCAATGTGTTTACTGGTAGTCAGAGACTACCATGAACGTGTGGGTGTATGGTAACATCTAGAAAACAAAGATGGAAGACGTCTGGTGATTGCACCGAATGTCGTAATAACCGACAGAAGTACTTGTTTTACTGTAAACGAATTATAGCCGACACAGGGGTATAACATAGGGAAATTAAAGTATTGAATGTATGGAGAAAAAGACAGTATCTTTAATACAAATACATTGAAGTGTGCAATATATCTTAACCCAAAACTAAGAAACTAAAATACAAGCATAAACAAGAATGCCTCCGGTCAAAAATTCAACACAGAATTTAATAAACGCGCGGCACATAGTCACCAAGGAAAGCATCACAAAATACCACTACAATCTAGTTTAGCTATGCCTTACTAGACATAATGACAAGTCTAAGAGTTCAACAAACATTGATAAAAGTATACGCCATAAAATGCGTTATGGTCACGTGTGGCCAATTTCTTGCAGTAATAACAGAGCACTACATTCATTAGTTTGACTTTAGATAGATGACTTGAAAATCTTTGCTATTACTTTGGTGTGCATACTTTACCATTTGTTTTTATGTGTTTATATGTTTTACGGCTTTAATAAAAGCCCAATTTCAATTCGCAACTCAGCTACCAGTTTGTTATTGTTTTGCCAGCTTCGCAAACTCTATGGATACCTTTATCCCTGCAGACTATAATATTAATTCATATGCTTTCTTTTAATACGTGTCAGTTTCCTTTATTTGCATGATTACATATTGAAATCGAATTTTTACTTTCCTTATAAATATGATCGCCATTAAGTCGATTTGAGCTAATTTGGTAGATGTTTAACTTGAAGGTCGTGAATTGAAACGCTATAAAGAGCTAGTATTTGATTATACTTTTTTACTAGTTTTTTCAGTGAATTATTTACTGATTACCTTCCGGGTCACATACCATAAAAGGCTCATTCCACCTACAAAGAGTCCTTGATTGTTTTCTGAACGTTTCTTCTCTATTCCTGCCGTCTGAAAAAACATGGGGAACTACTTTCAGTGAAAGATAGGAATACGCAATTAGTTATTCGAACTTGTTGTAAAATCCACAACTGTTGTGTTCTCATTTCAATAAACGTCAGACCTACGACTAAATATATACGGGTGTTATAGATGGGGCATCTTCTTGTGATCGTGTGCTACCCTTTCACATGAACAGTCAATATATAATGAAAACACACGGTGTCCTGTCTTGTTAGTTGTATGTTAGCTATTACCTTTGGCACTTAATTGGCTATTTGTATTTGCCCAAAGACGACATAAAGTTTATAATTCTTAATTGACTATCTTGTCCGTTCGGGGTTCTATTCGAATCTTAGAGCGGCGTTTAAATAGCAGACACAATTTGTGGCTTATTGTATGGTGGTATTCACACACAATTAGGTCACCTTACTGTCGTAAGTAACTAATGCTTCGTACCGAAACAAATTAGTAATGACAAATAGCAAATAGTTCGTTATATCTAGAACTTATTTAATCCCCGCCTCCATGTGATACTACATATTATGTTGACGCCGTTAGTATCAGCTTATTGAAATTGCATGACGTAGTTAAGCAAATATCTAAGAAATAAATATCACACATTTCGTAGGTCAAAAGCACACATTGCGTGCAATTGTATATTTATAAGGAACACTCGTGTATACTCGGTGCTATTTCAAGACATGACGATCGTAATTCCCAAGTGCTTCATATTACATTATAGGTAGCTGATTCGCGTGTCATCGTAATTGGATATTCTGAATTGCAATCAGAAGATATCACACTTCGTGTTGTCCTTATTGTCGTGTCTAATACCATTAATTACGAGGTAAAGTACATGTACGCCCCCATCAGTTGATATTGAATAAATTATAAGGTTAGAAATATGCATTCGATGTGTGCTTAGGTTCATTGTACCAGTAAAGTGACAATCGTCATCGGGAAGTGTTAAAATCTTGTTTTAGTATATGACAAATGACATTAATTCATACTGCAAAAATGTACCAAATATGAATTTTCAGCGTGATTTATGATTTACTGATGCAACTTTACCGAGTCCGTGGATGCCTCGCATCAGAATGCTTGTATTTATTTTCCTGTCTAGTGTTTATTATTTAAGAATTATTGTAGACGCATCGACTCTCTTCATTTTACTGTTTGCAGAATTACGCCCTGGTACAACGATGATTTAACCATAACCGAATTCAAGCCGAACACAGACATCTATTCATAGCTCAAGAAAATATGCTATAAAGAGACACATGTGCAAAAAATACTTAATCAACTGTAAAGAGAAATGTTAAAAGTTTTTGGTGAGATTTGTTTTGTTTATTATTGCCATTATATCTGTGTTTGGTTTTGGAGTTATGTCGCTGTTACACAAAAAGTATTCTGGTTTTCCTTATACGTATTAGTGGATATAACATTTGATATGGTATAGAAATATCTAAGAAACACACGAGAAAGGTAAAAAAACAAATAATAGTGTCTGATTGTAATGGAGACTACTTCTGATTTACTAGAGACAATAACGGAACGCATATGGTTAATTAAATGTTGAACATTGGCACTAACCAAGAGCTGTTTCAGGTTTCCTACGCAATGTACAATGTATGTCTATAAAACTTTAAATGATCCGAAAAACGAAAAGCCATCGTATGTTTTATATATTGAATGGGAATCTTTACACGTACAGTATTGGGTTTTGACTGAAATTTGTTCTAAATGAATATAGACAATGTAAAAAGTGTTGCGTGACTGACATCAAGTATTGGCAATGTCGGTTTGAAGACAATGGTTTTCTGTCTATGCATATTCATTGGATTCATTGCCAATGTGGTGTCGTGTTATTTGTATATGAGATAAACGTGCTTAACGTTTCTGTACAATTTGTGTCATATCAAAACTAGTCGTTTCTCAGAATAATGTCAAACCAATCCTACAAAAAGATAATGGTAACAACTTCTGTTACTCTGATCTACTTTTTCAGTTTCGTGTTATTGTGACTTTTCGATATCGCGTATTATATAGATGTAGAACATAACATTCATGATTTGAGTTGCGGAGAGTATCATAAGAACGATATATTAAGTGTGATACAGAATCCACGATTCTCAACTTGAAGTAGTTCATTCACAGCGCCATGATTATTATGTAGTCCAATCTCTCGTAAATATCAGCTAATCAAATATCCGGTTGACGAGACACTCGTAGAAATCGAGCAGAATGTGTATTCCCAAGATGCAATCAGTCGCTAAATACATATACATCTGCTTAATATTCATCTTGTTACAACTCTGGTCGTTTTCAAAACTTACGTCCGCTCTTCAGTTTACATGTATTTGTTAGGTTATAATATCTGTAACACCGCGTAATTTCCTGCTTGGAGTAGTTGCGTACTTTATGTCGAGTGTGTAGTATACATAACAGATCTACACAATGTTGCTTTGTTTGTATTGGAAACGTAACAACTTGCAGAAATGATGCTATTTAACACCTGTTTACATTACGAGCCTTGCACGTCTGTAGTTTAATAACACGATTGCAAAACTGAATGGAACAAACAGAAAAACTAATTCTTGTCTTGTAATCCGTGCTGATTTAATCTCAAAAATCCTGTACCTGTAACTAGTAATGTTTTTTTCAATGAATCGTAAAAGGGAATGCTACTGATCATGTAGCACGTCAGAGAAACACATTTATACGAATGTCAGATCAACACTAGATTATTTCAACAACATATTTATTATCATGCACTCGCATATTCTCTGTGTTTATGAAGTTATTTCCACAAATCAAATAAGATTGATTGATGTGTTTGAAACTTGCAAATTATTCAAATTGTATTCCCATTGTGAATACATCTGAAACAAAATCATTGTGAAGTTCTCGCATTTGTATGAAATACTAACGTTAAATGTCTGGAATGTGGTTATATCACAGCCATAGCAGGTACGTTCGGACATGGTGTTACGGTTGTTCAGTTAAATGAGTAAAACAACACAAGAGGAAACCGTCTTCATGAGAAACCGTAGCAATACAACTATTTCCTGTTTACGTACAGTAGATATTTGAACCATTATATTGGAGAATTCGTTATGTAGCCTTGTACCAAGGCCCACAATAATCAGAATAGGAAACAGATACATTACATGAGATACCATTGGATACATTTCCATACAATCACGCGAATGCAAGTTTCAAATTTCATTTAATATTGTGGCACAATTTCGCGTTTTTCATTAAAATACCCGTATGATGTATGAACGTATCAAGTTGAATATCAAGCACTTTGACAAAACGATAGTGTTTGTACACAGACATATATACATACGACCAGTTTTTAGCTATTTCAACTAACAGAACAGATTCACAATGCAAAGGACGTCTATGTTTTTATGAAGATATTAATAATGTACTTTTATTTAAATACGCTCATGATGCTACTATTTAGCGGTACCCTTTTTAACATATAACATCTAAAGTTTTAGAGTTTTTATTTCAGAAGAAGTATTCTCTTAATGACAACAAAGGTTAGACATTAAGGACATACCCAGCTTATTCAATTATTCTACTGCGATTAAGACTATTAATAAAGGATGAACATGGGAGAGCATGGAATATATTTTTTAGTGTTTTGACAAAGAATAGGCGTTTTTTTATCAATAGCGTTGAGCACCACTCTTGCAGTACAATGCCTCCCCACACATGTTTGAATGGGATTATAACGATATAATCGATTTACCAATACATTGAACTCAACCAGGCAAGTCAGGTTTGTTTATTTTTATTTGATAAAAATCCGTTGTTTCACATCATGTGAATATCTAACCATTATAACTCGTAATATGTCAAGAATATTTTGTTTGAGATACATATCAACAACTTGTTGCTTCGTATCGTTTTTATGACCTCGTCATTTACCAAAGTAGAGCATAATCGACAAATATTTGTATAAAATTGCCATTAAACAGAGTAACTGCTATTATGTAATATCTGTTGAATATGTTTTGTGTGCATTGAGATACAGTAGTGATGAATAGGTGATTTGTAAGAGAAATAAAACAATCGGGGAATGTTATATTTGGTTCGTTGTTGTTTCCATAATACCGATTGTCTTTGGAAGTGAGGAAGCAATGTTGATGTTGGGGTCGCTACCCCCTGATACGCAGTAGAACCAGTTCTACTTTACCATACATACTCTACAAAACACATGACATCATGTATGTACATTGTAGCTGCATGTTTTATAAAGGGTCAACCATTTTAATTTCTTTTGTTTTGTTTTTGGCAGTTTTCTAATATAAATGTGGGCTTTATTTTTGTATTTTCCTTTATCTGCCTTTTGAGGAATTGGGATTTGTCATTCTGGACTATTCCGATTATCGTTTTAACCATATTGCATAACATTTTCTTTTCAGTGCTCATATATTGTGAGTACTGTTAGTTGAGTTCTTACTTGTTTATGATAATTGTCTGTGAACTGTTGAAAAACTATATATGATAATTAGCCTATAAAAGTCAAGTCAGACTATCGTTAGTTTGCACAAAAGGAAATTATAGACGACACTGACATGATTATTCGATATTGATATTAGTCAGTTCGTTAACTTTGTAAAGACAAGACTTGGCGCATGATTCAGTACATGAGTACGAAACTTTCTTGGTTCATTTAAACAAGGTACCACTGTATGTTGTTTCCTTGTATTTAACGGCAAAATCGTTGGTCAATTCGTTCAAAATAGTTCTAGTAATAGTTCGAAACTCAGAATGGAGGATATAAATGTTAAACAAATGCAAGTTGTTTACGTAAAATGAGGGAACATTTACGTTTAAATGAATCATCTCTTGAAAATGTGCCTAAAATGACGAATATTGTATTCCGAATAGGTATCCTTTACCTTCCCGAACGTCTCTAAACAAGAGGTAAATGGTGTTGTATGAGGACATTGATCGCGTGTTATGGTATGGTATGATTAAATGGATATGTTCTTAATCTGGACCTGAATGACTGTTTACAATATAATGCAAATGATATGATAGAACGGTTGTATTGGAAATCTAGACATTGGTGATAATGTAATGGATCACTATATTGGAAATAACCGACCATTTCAGTTATATGGTATTTCATGAGTTAATTTGAATCCTTACAATATCATAAAAGTGTGGATGTATGGTAACATCTGGAGACCAAAGAGGGAAGATGTATGTAGCAATAACCTCCATGGCTACGTGTTCTACTGTGAACAAATTATAACAAATCCCAGTGTAAAACATGGCGTAATGAATGTGTTGAGAAAAAGACTATATTATTATTACATTAAGTATCGAGTATATATTATTCCAACGTTTAATGTTATGTCAGGTCCCAGTCGCTCCTTAACAGAATTACCTTCTTTGTGTGGGCAGCATGTAGTCGTGTGATAATACTAACTAAAATGTAATAAATAAAAAAGAACGCCTCTGGTCAACCAATCAATCCAGAAGTTAATAAACACACAACTTATAGTCACCAAGGAAATAGAGAGCCCAATTTTCTTACTTGGTTCTTTTGTTGCTACGTCCTACAAGTCATATGGATCAATATGGTATAAGGCTGGTATCCTTGAAATGCGATGAATTTCTTATAGTATCTGTGTCCACGTGTGACCTATTTCCTGTGGTATTAAGTAAGTAAAATAGCAAACCTGTACTGATTGAACAAATATGTTCATGACAACAAATAAATAGTATTAGAATAATGGTCGATTGGGGGGTCTTATCTCGAGTGCATAGTGTTTAGACAAGATAGAGTCCCAGTTTTGCAAGGTCACGAATTATTATTCTATCAAGAGAGTATATTTGATTATACTTTTTAAGGTATTTAAGTATATAATTTACTTATTCTCTTCCAGATCACATTATATAGAAGGTTTATTCATTCCTTGTGCAACAAAGTTGTTATTGAGTTCTAAAGCGTATCTATTCTATTTCTGTCATCTGTCATAACATGGGAATTGATTTCAATTGAAAGTCTAACAATACGCCATCGGTTGTTCGAACATGGTGTAAAACTGCACAACTGATGTATTCTCATTTCAATAAACGTCAGTCCAGTGACTAGATAAATTTTTTTTATATCGTTGATTCATTCGGGTGATCGTGCGTTACCGGTTAACGTGGAAATTATTCAATGTTTAATGAGATCACATGGTGTGTATCTTTGTATACGTGTGGTTACATTTGGCGGTCAAAGACTATACTTTAAAATAATTCAATTTCAATGGGGCACAATTTCGAATAGAGGCGAATATTCAATGATATATTATCAATTAACTCACATGCTATATTAAATTATGTAATCCCTTCTTCCATATGAAACTACATATTATTGTGCTGCCATTAATATCCGCAGTTTATTGAAATCGCATGACTAAGTTTAACAAAAATCGTAGTAATAAATGTCACACATATCGTATGTCAAAAGCACACATTGCGTGACCTTGTATATTCATATTTATAAGGAATAATCGTGTTATCTCGTTGCTATTTTAAGACGTGAAAATCGTAATTCCCGAGTGCTTCATAGTAAGTTATAGGTAGCTGATTCGCGTGTCATTGTAATCGGATATTTTGAATTGCAATCAGAAGATATCACTCTTCGTTTTGTCCTTATTGCCATGTCTAATATCGTTAATCTTAAAGTCAAGTACATATACGCCCCCGTAAGTAGTCATTGAATAACTTATAAGGTTAGAAATATAGCATTGGATTTGTTATTCAATGTAAAATTACAGTTGCCATCATATACTACTAACACCAAGTTGTAGTATAGTGGCAGCTAACAAAAATTCATACGGCAAAAATGTCACAAATACCAACTTTGAGCGTGATATATAATTAACTGATGCAACTTTGCGGCGTCTGTGGATGCATTGTATTATTATACCATATTTATATAGCCCTTTTTTTATGTATACACACGTTCAAAAGTGCTGTACAATCTACATGGTTAAAACAGTATATAATGTACATAAAATATACAAGTAGGACCTACTAAACCCAGTAGGCGGGGGGTCTACTTAACCCAGTAAACGGGGTTCTACTTAACCCAGTAGACGGGCCTCTACTTAACCCAGTAGACGGGGCCCTACTAAACCTAGTAGTAGGGATCTATTGAAGACAGTAGACGGGGCTCTACTTAACCCTGTAGACGGGCCTCTACTTAACCCAGTAGACGGGGCCCTACTAAACCTAGAAGTAGGGATCTATTCAACACAGTAGGCGGGGCTCTACTTAACCCAGTAGACCTCAACTAGGACAAGGATAACGTCAAGTACCATTACCACATGTCCTTAACCCTTAACCCTTAAAATGAATGTTGTATCCGTATATCCCTTTCCCGATTTAGTCTGAATCATTTCAGCAGTATTTGTTGATGCATCGACTCTCTTTATTAAACTGTCATGTGACGAACGTAATTTAAGCATTATCCCATACAAGCCGAATACTGACATCTAAATATAACTCAAGTAAACATGCTATAAAGAGACCCATGTGGAATTAATACTTAATCAACAGCAAAGATAAACGTTTAACATGTTTTTGATGCGATTTGTTTTGTTTATTATTGCCATATATGCTGTGTTTGATTGTTATGTCTCTGTTACTAAAAAGATATGCTGGGCATGTTTTGAACGCATAAGTTGATATAAACTTTGATATTGTATACAAATATCTAAGAAAACACAAAAGAAAGGTAAAAAACAAATATTGTCTGATTGTAATGGAAGCTATTTCTGGTATACTAGAGGCAATAAAGGTACGCATATGGTTAATTGAATGTTGATTCTAGACACTTAATATTGCCTGTCTCAGTTTTCCTACGCAACGTATGTCTATAAAACTTTAAATGATGACAAAAACGAAAATACTGTAGGATTTATATCTGTAATGGGATCAACAGCACTTATTTTTATGAATAGCTCGTCGGGGCAATAAGTCACGCTGTACTGCCATTAATGAGAAATCAGTATACACATTAAAAAAATCCGATCATTAAGAACAACCAATATATATTTACACGTACAGAGTTAGGTGTTGACTGAATTTTGTTCTAAATGAAGGTAGACAATGTGGAACAATTGTTGCGCGACAGAACGCAAATATGAGCAATGTCAGTTTTCTGACAATAGCTTTCTCTTCATGCATATTAATGAGCTTCATTGTAAATGTGTTGTCGTGCTATTTTTATATGAGATAAATCTGCTTAATATTTCTGTGCACTTTTGTGTCATATACGAACTAGTCACTTCGCAGAATAATATTTATAGAAAGCTATATTCGTTTGAATGTGTATCCTTTCAGTCAAAACCAAGCTTGATATAATTTCTCATCAATGTTGTCATTTAGCCAACCAATCCTACAAACGTATGATGGTAACCATTTTGATACGATGCAATCAGTGAAAGAATCGTAACCTTCTGTACCCTTGACTTACTATGCCTGTTTTCATTGACGTATTATCGTAGACATTGATGTTATGTCTCAATGCCATGCACATTGTGTTTCATGGCGATATTGTCTTATTATGACAAATATAGATTTCTCTACTATCGTTTTGTGTATACCGTATATCGTATAGATGTAGGACATTAAATTCATGATTTAAGCAGTGGGGGTAGGATAAGTCTGATACAGAAACAACGATGCTCAGCTTGATGTAATTCATTCACAGCGTCATGATTAGTATGTAGTCCAATCTCTCGTATATCAGCGCTACTTTATATGTATTCACAGGAAGCAATCAGTCTCTAAGTACCTATGTATCCCATTGTTCTCCTTGATACAATTCTGATCATTTTCAAGTAGTATATCTCCACTTTCCACGTGTTTGTTAGATTATTATATACATTTAACACCATGTTATTTCCTGCTTGTTGTAGTTTGGTGCTTTATATAATCTACGTACAATTACAACCTATAATATCGATGGTGTAGTATACTTAAGAGATGTTGCTTTGTCTGTATTGGAAACGCAACAACTTATCACTACAGCAGGTGGTAAGTGCTGTGTGGCGGCTGTAAAAAGTCGCCCCGTTCTTCACTTCAGTGTAGTTATCACTTATAGGTACCTCCCTTTATGGCTAATTATGCACATAATTCAAAGTCCACTGTGTCATTCATTGTGGAGTGAGCATATAAGGCTCGCTTGAAGCATCCGTTTTTTGGGATGTCGATGGCTTGTTCTATGTCTGACTCTTGCGTCTGTGGCTAGACGCAGCTGTCGTAGCTGTGTGGCTTTGGTTTGTGCCCTACTATTTGCAGAAGTGATGCTATTATACACATGTTTACATTACGAGCCTTGAACGTCTGTAGTTCGAGAAAAACTAATTCTTGTCTTACAATAAGTGTCTGTAATCTGTGATAATGTTACCACAGATACCCTGTGCCTATAACTAGATACGTTCTGTCTCAATGAATCGTGCATGCGCATGCTACTGATTTTGTAACACATCAAAATAACAGGATAGTTAATGTTGAAAAAACGCTAGATTATTTTATCAGCATATTTACTATCATGCACTCTCATATCGAATATGTTTGCGAGGTTATTTAAACAAACCAAATACGATTCATTGACGTGCTTGAAACTTGCAAATTATTCAACTTGCTGTATTCCCACTGTGCATACAGTTGTAGCAAAATCAAAATCATTGCAAGATATGTTTTATGTGATATGGTTGAAAGTCTTATCTACGAGTAGGTAATTTGAGAAAACATAATTCATCGAATGTCCTTAAACATTGCAATATAATGTGATAACTTCAATATGGCACTCGCAAACAGTCTGTGTCTTTCCATTTATACAAGTCCACCATAAAAAACCAACAAGAATAATACTGACTACCACTGTTGCCACCATTAAGTTATGCATACACGTTCATATTATGTCACCTAGCCAATCAGACATGTACATTTCGTTCGGAAACTTGCTAAATGGTTGAGTTCTGAAACCTAGTCAGGCAACAGATCAACATAATTATTCCTTGCGTACACCAGACGAGCTGCTTCAAGAACCTCAGACTACATTATATCGCCCATACTGCACTGAGAATTTGACACTTGCAATCACATGCACACAACTAGTGTCTGCTGTGTTTAGGGTATTTCAAATACGATTTGTAGACAATGCAACAAGATGCGTTTGACAGATAGTAATAGGCTTTTTGTCCGGTATAGTAGAGATTATACGATTTAATTAGTAATAATTGAACGAATATAGTTAATTAAATGCTGATCATTGGCACTTAATAAAGGCTGTCTCAGTTTTCCTACTAGTTTTTATATAAAACTTAAACCTGATTTGTTAACAACGTAGAGCCATCGTAGCGCTTATATGTCCAATGAGATCTACAAGCATTCATTGTTATTAAAATGCTCGTCGTAGTGTCATTGATGGAAGTTAAATAAAATATGAATATTAAGATTAAAACGATACTCAAAATCAACCAATATATGTTTACACGAGTATGATTAGATTTTGACTGGAGTTTATCGAAATGAACGTAAGCAATACGTGATAGAAAGCAAGTAGTTTTAGCAATGTAAGTTTTCTGACAATAGCTTTCTCTTCATGCATATTCATGAGCTGCATTGTCAATGTGGTGCCTTGTTGTTTGTATATGAGATTAATCTGTGTAATGTTTCTGTACAATTTGTGTCATATCCGAACAATGTGTATCTCTGAATAATACGTATAGAGGTAAATGTGATCCTTTAAGTCACAACAAAGCTAGAAAACAGCCTCTCAATTACTCAATATAGCTAACCAAGTGCAAGAGAATATCATAATAGTATAAGAAGTCTGATTCAGGAACTACGATTCTCAACCTGAAGTTGTTCATTCACAGCACCATGATTATATATATATATAGTCCAATATCTCGAATATCAGCAAATCAAATTTCCGGTTGAAGAGACACTCGAAGAAATCGAACTGTATGCTTCCCAGGAAGCAATCAGTCGCTAAGTACCTATACATCCGTTTGTTTCCTGTATAATACATCTGGACATTTCTAATTATCATGTTTCCCTTTTAAACTTATTCGTTATGTTATTTTATCTATATCGCCATGTCGCTGGCTTAGAATGTGAAGGTACTAACGACCTTATAAAACTGATACATGTTTGTTTATGAAAATCGGAACATGTCATGTTGGCCAAACTGTAGTTGAAAAGCTGGATTTTTTCATAAGTGAAGAGTTATTTTCATATAGCATTTTCTTGTTTTCTCAAAATATTGATTTTGTAGTTACAACATTCTCATTTAGAGACAGCACCACTATTATCCACTTGGTAATACAACGTATTAACCAAATCACTGTATGCCGTATCGGATAACTATAAATTCAACTTGTATCAACTATTGCTATTGAAAGCACACGTAAACTCTGATCACTGTATTACGTATTGTTGTACTGATGCAACGTGTATGCCTTATTGCAAATGCCAAACATCGATTCTTTTATGCTCAGTAGTGGGAGCAGTTGCGTGCTGTATATAATACAGTATACACGTAACTTCAACACCTACTATCGATGGTGTATAATACATAATCATTGAATTCACAATGTAACTTTTTGGTTTTCAAAACTTATCTTTGAGTCAATGATGCTATGTTTTCTACTGTTTACAATATGTATAAAACTGTATCGAGAAAAACACAGTCTTGTCTGTAATCTGTGCTTATTCTATTCCAGAAATTGTGAACCTATAACTAATTGTGTTTCTTCCCATTGAATCGTGCATGGAATTGCTACTGGTCTTCTAACACGTCATAAGAACAGGATAGTAAATGTTAGAACAACGTTAGATTATCTTTACAACATATTGATTACCATGTACTGACACACTTTCTATGTTTGCGAGGTTATTTAAACAAATCTAACAAAATTGATATATTTTCTTAAAACTTGCAAATTATTCAAATTGCTTTATTCCCGTTGTGAATACGTCTAAAACAAACCCATTTTGTAGTTCTCACATTTGTATGAAATGGATACTAACGTTAAATGTATGAGACATGATGTCTGGGATTGTGACTATATCACAGACATACATGTAGCAGATACGTATGATACATATACTATTAGATATTGTTAGATAGGGTTCAAAGTCTTATTTGAGGTGCCAAAGTTGAGCAAACATGCGTTGACAAATGTCCTTGAAACGTGCAATTTAATATGACAGCATTGAAACGACACTCGTAAATATTCGGTACAAATTATTCGTCGTCAAGTTTATTACAACATAAAAACATTCCGTATTTTGTGGTTGTAATTATTTTAAAAAATAGGTTAATTTAATCATATATTGTGTTTTACCGGAAGTGCATTGCATACATAGAACAATGACTTGTATGCGTAATGATTGTAAACACAGTTAACATACATGTATGTAACAATTAAAACCTGCACGGTCTTGTCATTGGCCCATGATTTATACGTTATAATGGTATCGGTTTGTGGTAGCGTCAATATTTAAGTGACAACAATTACGAGAACATATGCATGTGTCTCATATTTAAGGTAATAAGTGTTTATGGATTGGAAATGAACTACTTTCTTTGGAGCTCGGATCAATAAGCCACTTCCAAAATGATAATATCTTTGAAACAATTTGTGATCAGCATTATACTTTAGTATAACTGTTTTTCCTTCGGATATTTTTCTGATGTTTTACACTAAGACACATAATAGGAAACATACCAGTTTGTCGTATATTAAGAGGATAGACAGTCACGCTTAGTTTATATTTAATTTCCGATCGAGTGTCAACATCATCTCTCCATAAATAGGTCTAACCACAAAGGGTATTCGGAAAGGGCTGTAATATTTTCAAGTACTGATTCTGTTAACTAAAAGTTTCTTCAATTGTAGCTTAAATATATTTCGTAACGCGTCTAATACGGAGCAACGACCAAGTGACGAAGTAACCGTGTGATCTGCAATAAATAAAGAAAAAGGCAATTCATGACGTTTTTTTAGAAACGTCACCAAAACAGTGAATATTGTAGTGGAAATGCTATTAGAATAAATCTACCAAAGACATCATGAAAAATATCAAACATGCTAATTTAGGTTTTCTAATCGTTCAGTGATAAATGTATATAAATTAAGAGCACACTTATGGTATTTTTGTTGAGTTCTGAAACATAGTCAGGCAACATATTAACATAATTATTGCAAACGTACACCAGACGAGTTGTTTCAAACAACATAATAATACATTATTTTGCCCACAATGCACTGAGAATTTGTCACTTGTAATTACATACACACAACTAGTGTAAGTTGCGTCTAGGGTATTTCCATTGCGCTTTGTAGACGCACTTGTTAACATTAATTACTGTTGGAATTAGAGGGAAGAGATCGTTCTAAAGATATATAACGGATTCGCATGTCTATATAATTGTACGTGTTTGCAAAGTGTCGCAAACACAGCTTATATTATACCATTGATATTGTGTTATTAACCAAGAAATGAAACGCTGCCATTGAATAACGTCGTTTTGTTTTCAATTGAAAAAATGGTATTTTACATTGTAAGGAAAACATTAAGAACGACCAAATCTGCGACATGCCTTCAATGCGTTCACAAAGGACACGGATGAGTAACGATCAACAAGTCCTGACGTATGTCCCTCTAAATTGTCTTAATGTAACATTAACAGCATGGATTAGATTATTATGGAATGACAGTAGTATGACTTCGAAATTACATAAACTTAACAGGGCATTGTCATTTAAATAGTCCATTATAATAGAGTTGGATGATCTAAACTTCATACATTTTCCAGGAGCTCTGAAGAAGTTCCGAGTTGCATGCTACATTTCTACTATGATACGTTTAATGGGAAACGAATAATTGGGTTAAAAGCATGTTTGTTCTGATATTGTTGAGCATCAACTTAATGTATTTAATTTAAAAGTTTCTCACGGCTGAATATTGGGAGTTGCAGCAAGTTTGATGTGTAAAAGTAACTAGTATGACATCCATTTCAGATAAAACAAAGAAATCAGAAAAGTGCACATGATTCATTACAATATACGAACATGCAATGAAAGTGGCATATTTAGACTTGTAACGTCATCAGAACTACATTTATGTTGTGAATAACAAAGTAGTACATTATACACAGGACACAATAAGTTGTATCTATAATTATTTGTACTTTGTAATCAAATACACTGTGTATGTATGTATTTTGGACGAGACGTAATTATTGCTATATATATAATACATTGATGTCCCTCATTACCATGTCGCTCATTACTAACCGTTGTCAAATTCCACAATTATCTCTGTATGATACTATCTTTCTTTAAGAACTTAGCTGCTAATTCGAAAATGTTTAATCTCATAAAAAGACAACTACAACACAGTTTGCTACTCATTAATGGACAAAATTTATGTCAAACGCACTCCTCTGAACATTACTTAGTAGTTAATAAGCAAATAAGAATACCTGATACTACAACACTTCACTTCGCAAGATAACGACTATCATATTAGTTTTGTAACTTTTGTAATACAAGTACCAACAATAAAGGGTTCGCAGCGTTGTGTGCTTGTTTTTGGTCTCTTGGTACATGCATGCCCTTCCTTACACTCATAACTAGTAGTGGCATGGAGATAACAGTGTCAACTGGGATTGTCTAGCACAGTAGGTTATGTTCAGTGTAAAAGTCGTACTTCAACACTACACTTTGAATTTTTACTGACATTTTATAATGTTAACACGTCTCAAAATAGTACCTATTAACGTCATACAGTCTTCTATTTGTTACGATTCATCTTCATTGCTTGGGACCTATGTATAATGTGGTTAAGTGACGAAGTAACACATGATATTATCTTGACTTTATACCAATGTATCGGTGACTACAAATAGAACAAAACACGCACGCGGACGTGATCAGTTATTCCAGAGAGTATTAACAGATACACGGAACGTGATTGAGAGGTGGGAGTGTTGGTATTGCTTGAATCAATTTGTTCTAGTGCTTCCAACGCCCGTCCTAAAATACATTTTAGGAACCTGATAAAATGATGGTATGTGTTATATATAAAAATGACATGAATTTGCGAACTGATACATGGAAACATAATAGTACAATGACAAATAATAAACTGATAAATATATTACATGATTCTTGAACTTACATCTTTATTGCATTTGGCAACTGAAACCTGTACTGTATTTACATCAGTTTACAATGTACATTTAGTTACATTGTATGTTATTTGTATTCATATTTTACAACTACAAAAATAAAAGTGCAGACACCTATTGTTGTTATCTACAAGCTATATTTACAGCTTACAAAACGGTATAAACAATATTATAAAAACCAATTGACATACGCGATGTCTTATCTAAGTTGACGTTAGCGGTGCTAGTATATAATCCGCAGTAAAGTTGTATGGTGCTCTCTGAACGTGAATCATAGCTAGGCGCAAATACCTCAACGTCAGGGTTCCAAACTAGACAGCGCTCACTCAATTTTGCCACGTTTTTTGTCCGACATACGTCTTCTGACGGGTTATAATTCAAAGTGACAGAGAAACCAATTATTCACACTCGAGTATGAGGAAATAAAATAAAAGAAATAATGAAATACTATGTAAACGTTGTTTCAGTATTAATTATCTAGATTTGTTTTTGTTGCGAAGAAAAAAAACTGAAAATTCTGACAAAGGGAGATAACGTATGCGCGTTTAGCTGTAAATCTAAAGCATTGTCATTATTTATCCGACAACCTGACCTTGGATACAATGAGCGTATAGTTTAGCACTATCCGTAAATATATTTCGAAACAGTTTTAAACGGACGTTTGTGGCCCAATGAAGACATTCACGGTGCTCTTAAACAATGTTGATTAAATACGTATATATACAATAAATGTAAACTTAAATCAAATAATTACAAAAACCACTGCATATTATTTAAACTACCTTGTCAGGAACAAGGTGAAATACTTATTGATAGTGGTATACACACTGTTCTGATGCTGCACCCCATCATACACATATAGCTAGAAGGTGAGATGATACAAATTAAAAAGTTTAGTAATACGTAACTGGGTACAAGGCTGTTATAACCATTATTGTAATGGCCAATTTATCTTCCTGGCAGGATCAAGTTATCGGTGTTGTTTTGTCACTGTCAGTAATGGTTAACAATATTCTTGAAAGTTGACAATATCAGAGGAAAATAATTTCATTGTCTAATATCAGATTATAGTGTAACTATACACTTAGCCGAATTTCTAATTGGCCACTCAATGATATATTATATTATGCGATATATTGAATAAATATTTCTAAAATTGTGGTTATTTTTATTCCATGCATTTATCTATCGATTTCAAGAAATAAGTTACACATGCATGTATAAAAGCATCCATGTGTAACAGTTAGTCCAAAATGGCTTACGTGCACGTAGGTCACGTGCTCGACTTTTAAAATTTGTCAAAATGTATTCTCTGTCGATTGGCTTTATGAAAAGCATTGATACTGGAGAGAATAAGTAATATGGGACGCGCTGAGGCCGTTAGAATGTCGAGTACCAGCACCAAAATCCAGACATATGTACGTCAAAACGACATTTTGAAAAAAACAATATTATAATAACGAGGCGTTTAGTTCAAATTACTGCGAGAAACATATTTTCTATCAATAAAATTGGACAGTATCGGGGTTTCGATAATTAGCAATTTTCTAAAAGGCTTTTTTAAAACTAATTTATAAAAATACGTGGCCAACCAGAACTTCGTTCAATGTATGCATGCATCTGACGTCATGAGCGCGTTCTCCATGGATCATTCCCACAAACTATGGTATTTTAAGAAAACTTCTGACCAAATACGATACTATTCCAAGCTGTGCACGAGGCAAACGTGCAGAAAAGCAATTTCGCACCAACCGTTACGCATGGATGATTTTGTACATGCATATGCCATTTATTTCCGGAAATCGATACATTAGTGCGTGAAATGATCAAATAACACAGCCTAAGGTTTATTGATATAATATATCAGATGATATTATATTTTTTAGGGTGGCCAATTAGAAATTCGGTTAAGTGTAGATAGACTTTGACCTCTGAGCCTTGACCTTAAACAACTCACTATTTTGCTCGTTTAGGCATATATTTGTGAAACAATGTCGTCCTGCAGCGTGGACTTTGGGAACTCGGTCGGGCCTTGGCTGCGTTTCATTCGGTCTCCCGGGATCACCGCTATTTGGTAATAATCGTGTTAAATTCGGCCATCCTGCATTTTGCAGTGGGGACTTGGGCTTTTAATTGTTTCTTTGGCTTATGTTCGGGCATTGCTGAGTGTAGTTGTGGTGTGGTTTTACTGATTTCTGTGCTCGGCTGGTTGGGTTGGGTGTTGCCTTCCCTGTTCAATTTCCTCAAACCTTTTTTATCTATACTATTGTCAGCCAAGTCATTGTCCTACCTATCAAGATGTACCTTATCGTGTTGTGTTCCCATGTTCGTAATGTGAATAATGTCCCGATGTCGTCTGCGTTGTCGTGATAACGGAATTCTCATCTCAATAAATAATGGTTTACGTCCTTAGCTGACGTGATAGAAATGTAGCACTGCAGCATTTACTGATAAATAACTATGGTGAACAAATAACTATGTTATATATGTGCTACTCATTCTGCCTTTAACCGCCAACTGGGTTGCATGAATTCATTGGTAATATTGCCATGTGCATGTGGAAATGCCTGCACGTTTTTTTATCCGTTTTAATGTTCCATAAACGACGTATTTAATCTAATACTTTTCAGTTCAACACATAATAATATTGGAGTTTTTAGACTATAGTCTAAAAGTGTCTTTATTTTAATAGAAAAATGTACCCTATAATTCATGGTTCCTTACATACATTATGCTAAACCCGAAATAGCCGATATTTGATTCAACATTGACATTATCATACATTTTTGCTAGTGAATATATTACTGTTAGATCTACATCGAAAATGGGATTAATTTTGATAATTAACATTTTGACGTTTAAAAAATCATGATAGTTCTCGGCCCTGATCCTATATTTTATAGTTAGTATAATATATACTACCACTATGATTCCAGGGAAAATATAGCTAACATAAATACCTATACTTAGTTGTCTGCTCGTCTGTGATTCCTGTTGATACCACACTGTTAGTTCGTAACAGCACCCTAAACGTACAATCATTCAACCATGATTGATAATTAAATTCATCTGATGGTTCAGCCATTTCAAAAATTCTTTAAACTTTAAGTTCATTCTGAAAATGTAGTAGCATAGAAACTTGGCACGAGGACTGATCGTAACTGGGAAAAACATGCCCAATCTAAATTAGACGTCTGTTTTTCGTCAAAAGATTCGAATGGAATTTGAAATAGTTTTTGTATTATATTAACGGAAACTTTTTTTGTCTTTGTGAACTGCTTAACACACATCAGGGTGCATTGCATCTTTGAAACACATTTTGTTGTAAAATGTCATTCAGGTAAATGGACCGTTAGTTCGCCTGGCAAACATAGTCTCAATACCGGGTATCTGTTTTTGAAAGATTTGGGCCGTCTTTAACTACAATAATTATGCTGCCCACTCATGTCCTGTATGACGGCGAAACGCGTATATGTATCTCCAAGTGCAACGAATACATATGTTATATTTTCAACTCGGTAGCATAAATATTATGGCGATTAGAGTAGCAAAGGCAGCACTCAATTGACACACAAAAACGAAGTAACAAAGATCGCAATCACAAGACACGTATGATAAATATATAACTGAATTGAAAAAAGTACAATTTTGAGCTGACAAATGTGAAAGTCAATGTATCAGCTGTAAATGAAACTGAAATACCATGTTTTAGCTTTAGCATAACACAAGACAAACACGGTAAATCAACTATCAGAAACGAAAATAGGTTTGTATTGCTTACTCTGATGATTTTAAATTTTGATATTTCTATAGGAGAATGGAAACAAATGTTAGACTAGTTGGTTTCATTTGGTGTTACATTGTCAGCATATGTTACCAAGTGACTATGTAGCTAGATATATTACAGCAAGTATACCAGTTGTCTACAAAACTATCACACTATTTTAACGCCGCCAGTTTTATACACTGACTTCCAATATTGTGATTGTGTTGCATTCTAGGGTACAAAGGGGACTTTGGCTTTTAATTGTTACGTTGGGTTATGTCTGGGCATTATTCCGTGTAGTTGTGTTATTTTGTAACTGTATTCTGTTCTCGGCTGGAGAAGTTGAGTGCTGTCTTCCCTATCCGTTATCCTCATCTACATGTATTCTTTAATGTAGTCCTATGGTAAATATACACTCTCATATCAGCTTCGACTACCGTAGTTGGTAGGGCGTACACTGTGTGTTTGTGAGGAGGACCTGGGTTCGCAATCAGGAGGTGGCATACCAAACATCATATTTAGTTTAATTATACCTGTATTCCCTTGACGCTCTGGCGAATAGGGTAAACTAAGTTTGCACTCCTGCCCTACATACCACGCGATGTATTTCACCAAGATTGAGGTGTCGACAGTGGATTATTCTAGGTTGATTGAACTTGCTTGACAGTTATCTTAAATATTAGAATTAACAAGTATACCTGTACACTTATCTGAGGAAGGCATTTGCTGGTTTGTATAGTCCATGACAATGCCTATCGTAATGATCAGGACATTAACAGGGCGTGGATTGGCAGTTTCCTAAGAAGAGCTAGTTCGTACTGTTGATATACCTATACCATTCTATCCCAGACATGATACATATAGGCCAACACACAAATGTGTATTTAGTAAATATGCGAAATAAACGCCACCAAAAGAAATCATTAATTCAGATAGCTGGTCTGAATACTTTAAATTTGTGTTTAATAATGTATGTGTTTAATTCGTCCGATATAATGTGCGCCAAACATTTCGACATAATTTATAGTTCTGACTTTTATTATCCTTTTCAAAGTTTAGCGAGTTCTTACTTGGTATGATAACGGCGACAACACACATGCATAAATGTCGCCACACTGTCCAAAACCATCACTGTGTGAGGTTCAAAAAAGTAAATCCTGTTTGCAATAAAATGGCAAATTTAGAATTAATTTTATATATTAAGGTTCCATTTTCGCTGTATGCACCAAAAGTGTCATCTAAATTAAAAGAGCTTTAATAAAACAGATAAACCCGTCATTACGCAGACGTTTAATTAATTATTAACAATAATAAATGTCGTTCTAACATTCATTGCTATGCTAATTAGTATTTTTTTCTTAAAAGCATGTTGTAAAAAACTCGATTATTAATGAATACAAGGTTATACGGGTCAGTGGTTGGAGACAAACACTTAGGTTTTTGTTAAGTGTAAGCGTACTTATTGCGTCAGAAATATGTCTCTAATATTTCAATGTCAAATTGTTATGTGTATTTTACTGGTTTGTTTTGTGCCATTTTCCAAAAAAGGGGTTATATTACTAAAATAAATCAGCATACAATATGTATACTAGTAGTTAGGCATCCGGGTCTAATTGCATATGTATTAAGGGTTCAATAATTACTAGTATTACCCTTTGATGCCGATGTTGTATAGCATGGCTATATATGGCAATTTACATTGGTGTTGACGTAATAGTGTGCCTCCGTGCAGTAATAATGAATGGGATGTGACGTCATTTTAAAGAAATAAATGCAACTACATGTTTTACTGTGCAAGATAATATTACACTGCAACTGTACGCATGTACCATTGTTTCTACTTGCTTTGAAATATCGGTGGTTTTTAAGACAACTTTGACTAGCATTTCGATGGCTAGGAAGAATAAGGTCGTAACTGCAAACTAGTAGACATATTTTGAAACAAAGATAATTCTGCACTTCACTATGACCTATTCCGATTTTCATGGTCCAATTGTACTGGGGTTTACTTTGATATGTTAGCCATAGTAATACGAATGATGTCAAAGCATGTGGTATTAAGAAATGCCTTGTACACGTTAACAGCTAATTATGTAAATTGTAAAGATAACTTAAATTTATATCATCAACACAGCATTAAACGTAATTAGGCCCCTGTACAGTGTATAATAATGGGAATCGAATATGCATGTCATTTCCTTTTTATTTGCTAACAATGGCCATCGCCATAAAATACTTCTATTTGCTAGAATCAGAGTTCAGGTATACCATATGTACATAGATGTATTAACTTGTCATGGACTGTATGTTTAACTTGGCGAAAATAATTAGCACACAGCAAAACATCTAAGTGGTTATGACCGCGCATCACGACAAACATAATAGTTATGTCCTACAAACAAATTATTAAATACAGGTTTTGCCGCCTTGTTTTACCTTTAACCATACTTGAAACATTCATTTAATATCTTATAACCAAAAAAACTAAGAAAGGTCGTCTTGCCCCACTGATATTCATTATTTCATTCTTGCTATGAGGTTTGTCGACATCAGACGCATATTTTACCCTGACACCGGCTTGTCATTCTGACAAAATCACAGGAAATATGCCATGCGTTTCACAACCTACTGAGATTTTTTGCTGCATATCTAACCCAACTGTTTAATTGAAGGAACTACTGTTCAAGGAGTGTTCACACATTACATTGATGTACATCATCTTCCTTTTTATGAGATGTATAATTTTAAAGAGTAAAGCAATTTGTACTTAGATTATTTTTAATTGGTCGTAACATGCAGTGCATGTCGGCAGATTGTGCGTGGTGAAACTGTTAGTAATGAGGCAATGAACTTATTCAGCACTTACTTCATATTTTAAATATTTGAGTAAAAAAGAATATCATAAATTACAGTTAGTGTATGTTTTATTTTAAGTTTAGTTTAAGTACTCCTAAACTATGTTCCTTTGTAAGCAAAGAAAAAGCAATTAACCCACACTGGTTACAGTAAAAAGATAATATATACCTTTGATTAAGAATTATCGTTTAGTAACATTTAGCGCCCCTAAACTCCCGGTGCTGTGGATGTGTCGATTCTTGAGTAATTCGTGTTTCTTCCCTTGTGATGACAATTCCCGATGTCGTGAATGTGTCGACTACTGTTCTATTCTTGTGTCTATTGCTACTTTATTTTCTCATTTCAGTATGGTGTACAAGCGAGCTCAGACAGCCTGTTGCGATATTGTGATAGTAAAGAATGCAATTCTGTAAGTATGACTTGATTACCCCTCTTTATGGCTAATTATGCACATAATTCAGAGTCCACAGTATGTCAGTCATTGCGGAGTGATTATAGTCTTGGGTAAAACATCCATGTTTGGGAATTTGAATGGTTCGTTCTATGCCAGATAATTGCGAGTTTAGCTAGGCGATATCGTCGTAACTATGTGTATTTTTGATTGTCTGTACACTTCAGTATGCATTATGTTTGGACTCGCGGTCTGTGTTTGTGTTACTGTTTCTTGTGGTATTCACCTGTTTATGTTGAGTGATGCATTATCTGTCCATTGATGTAGTTTGCATGTAGTAATTGTCCTGTCTGTCTATTAATACAAAACCATTCACCAACACGCTCAAGTTGTTGAAACCAAAATAAGTTTGAAATCTATAAATACACTTGCTCTTTGAACTGACAATTTGTTTTGTTGGCTTTGATATCATTTTACAATACTTCAAGTGCGTCTTTGAACACTCGATCAGTCATTTACACCAGTTAGTATGCTTTAAGACATTTTCTTTTATACGAAAATGCCATCTAAATTTGTAAAAACTAAGTTTAATACTAGAACATGTTTAACATTAAGCAACAAAGTATTCATCAAGCATAAATCAAGAGGTACTTATTCAAACATTCATATCGACATTTGAAAATTGTTAGACAATCCACAAATGTTTGACAAAAAACAAATGTTTTTCAAAGTTGAAAAATGTCTTTTAAAATAAATCCCAACACAATTAGTCATAACCCCAGAACTACCCAGTTGACCAATATAATTTTCATAGCTAATGTTGTTGGTAAAAGTGTCACCAATCAAACATTAAAATAAATTAGATAGGTCACATGACTCTTTTTTGCGCAATGACGTCATAACGTTCCCCTTTACAATTGAAATCGCAGTGAAATAGCATACACGCGACATATCTGCCCCTAAATTTTTCTAGTAAAATCGCATGCTAGATAACAAGGGGACACGGATGGGCCCGAATTCGCTACTGTTAAACATTCACAAGGTCGGTCAAGAGACCATTTAACTATCTCTTATATACATGTATTATAAAAAGTGGGTCAATGTTATCCTATGTAATATAAACAGTAACACGTCCATTCCAGATAACGGACCCTGGGTCTAGGGTTAACAAGGGTAAAGTGGCTAAAAACGCTTGCTATTTTTCCCTTTAAGCAAACTTTCACAAAGTGGACACGTTTTATTAAAAAACGAATATGAGCCACAATTTTAAAATTTTAACGTCAACAATTTACCAGATATTGTATGTTTGAAATGCCAATTTACGTTACGTCAAATTCGCCTCGGACAATTTCTTGTTAGTCCTTACTATAATGTTAATAATTAAGTGTTTTCATAATGGCCTTGTTATTGGGCTGAAGACTTTCATATTCGACCTCAGGCTAATATGAGTCTGAAGCCCAATAACAAGGCCATTATAAACACTTAAGTATTGACCATTTTATTAATTTACTATACACTTCGTGTGATATCACACTTATAATAAATAACGAATAAAAACAAACAAAGGTTTAGAAAATTGGCGAACACAAGCTTTTGATTTTATTATAGCTTTAGCATTTACCGTGCTCGAAACGTTGCGTATCCGAATTATTAGCAGTTTCCGTCGGTCACTAAAGTATCTATCATCAAAACACATTTAAACACAGTAGGCCAGACTGGTTGGTGATAATGTTGTCTAAATGCAATATAGGGACCAATCGTCAGCCAACTCCATCGGAAAATGCTCCCCTACATTCATTTTATTTTTTGTGATTCGAGTCGTCCGTTGATGGTTGCGTATGGCTGTTTTTGGCTGGCAGAAGATGTATGTACTGTATATATGCCGTCAAACCCGTGTTGCATTTCGCGTTTACTTCCCTTTGTATAACTGGGGGCCTAATAAACGCGAAATCGGCCATCGACTTCAAAAACCGTTTATAATATATAAGTTTTTTTTTCGTGAGAACTACGGGTTTCATGATGGCCGAGCTAGACAGCCAGTCAGAATGCTCGAATCTCATAATGGCCGTGTTTTTTCAAAATGGCCGCGATTTTCCCATAATGGCCGAGTTATATCTCTATTATGTCGAGGTATCGCACATATTGGCCCTGGATTTAGAGGGAAAACTCGGCCAATATTGTATAGTCAATTAATTAATAAAATGCAGGAATGACGTTCGCGACGTCACTCACAAAGTAGGCGGTAGTGGTTTGTTTAAAAAATCTTTAACTTTGTAAGTTTATGGAATAATTTGTTCAAATTTTCAGGAAGTGTTTATAAGAGTCGCCTCTATCAAATCATTTATATACATTATCAACATTTTCACAATTTTGTCGCTAAGCTAGGTTTTCCTTGAGAACGGCTCATATGTTTAAACTACGCATTCGATTTGAATAATTATGTTAATTATATTTCAGTGTTTGATACCGTGTAATTATACGGTGACAGATTTCACAACTTGTGGGACCAGTATTTGCGGGGTAAGTTTCTTAAATAGTTTTCTCAGAGCAACATTATTATGCCTAGACGTACATATTGCCTCTGATGTAGGTGTACCAGACTCATACATATATTTATGTTTTAATGAACTATACGTACTGTATCTTGTAAGCGCACCAAGAGATAACAAGTTAGACTGGTTGTTTCTGAAACAAATACTATTATTGGTGTCCGTTCCCTGAAAGCGCTATCGAGAGCGCATTCATTCGCCGGTTAATATCACAGGTAGCAGTTTCAATGTTCGGAGAAAAATAAATATTTCCGTCACATAGCTAAGTACATGTAGACTACCAAGGTATAAAGCCTAATATATGTCTTTGTCCAAACTTTGTGGGACATCACATCTAAAAAAAGAATTGATTCCTAACTATAATTACAATACTGTGAGTGGAGCGTATATCCAGCGCGTAAATAAAATGTCGTCGCGCGGAGTTAAATAACGAAGGGAACACTGTTTTGCCGTTTCGTAGTTATAAGATACAATTGAACGAGCTTTTCGGTGGGAATGAAAATCTTATAGTTTATTTGAAAGAATTGTGTAGCGATTTTCCTTCAGCGCCCATATTTTATGCTGAAACAACGATATGCGATGTTCCACGATCTTTGGACATAGACATATAGTAGAATTATATCTTTATAGTATACTTAGCTCATGCAGTGACGGAATTTTTTAATTATTTTTCATTATTTTTTATTGATTTTACCTGTGGTTAATATATATTAAATACGTTAGATTTAATATAGGAGGCATGGAGCATACCTTCCATGAAAACCTCTGGGTAGCGCTTTGTTTAGAAATCGGGTCACAAACAAAGACAAACAAATTGATTTGAATATTTGCAATTTAGAAAACTTATATAATTATGTTTTTTTTATAAAATTGGTAGACAACGCAGTGCTTATAATGACGTTAAATGAAAGTAATTATGCATCTAAATAAACCAAATGCATTATGTTTATGTAAATACATACCATATAACCATCATAATTGTCACTTTGAAATGATTGCCTAGCTCTTTCACTATAATTAAGTCTTGAAACTTTGTCATAGACAAAAGACATTTATAACACATTTTTAAGACAATGCATATTCACTAAGCGTCAACTAGATTTTGTAAATATCATTAATATAAAGTTATATAGTTCCGCGTTTATAACTAATTTGGCCTGTCTTTTTGATAAATGCTTTATGTAATTTATTTCCATTCCTTTGTCGTCAGCGCATGATGTTAACTAGATGTATAATCTACATGTACATCTTCTTAAACCATGGCCATTAAATAATATGAGCGTGTTTATACAAATTTACTTGCAAATAGTTAACGACTCCGACAGAGATAATAGTTAAATCAGGGATACAGAAGCGGTCGTACAATAACAACAAACAACAAACAACAAACATACGGCAAAGTACCTAACACAAAATTGAACTAGAAAAAGCACGTGTTACTTCATAATTTTAAGTGTATTAAGGCTTTATATACAATGTTGTACAGCTATTTAACACAAGCATGTTTCCCAGGGTAACAACAAGCCGACAATGACGGAGCACAAGGACTGCATTCAACAAGCACAATAAAAGACTAACACCAAACATAACCAGTATACGAAACCTTACAAAGCCCTTACAATATTGACATTTGCCTCTAAGGCACATTGACCTCAATACAGTTCTTAAATTTGAATTAACGCTAAGTATTACTTTATAATGAAACATAATTATGCATTATTAATGCTTGAAATTTAAACACACGTCATATGAATGATTCGATATAAGAAACCTTACGTGACAATCTTTACCGAGACAATGCTGTATCTTAGTGAAAGTTATGATAGGATAAGGGGGTCTGCTAGTTTAGAAAATGTCATAAGGATAGGGATAAGTTGGTGTTGGTTCAAACGGTGGATACTGACACCTCCATAGATAATATAGGTGATAGTGAAACGTGGAGAGCGAGGGAAATATAAAGATAAATTTGAGTTTTGGGCCTTAAAATGCAAAAAAAAAACCTCTACTCAAATGTTGATTAAGGCTTACCCTTAGAATATATATGATTTACAATAAGAATACTAAGTATATTACTTGAAACTATCACTCTAGGATAGTAGTTATTCGATTTCATTGTAAAAATTATGTTCACGTCTCGTATATTGTTTGCTTAGGTTGATATAGTATGTCTGGACAGCTGTACCTTCCAACAGAGCATTGTTACCGGGCAACCATATCTACAAACAGGTGAGTAGAAGTTTGTCTGTTCCATCGTTTCCTGTAGCACATGTTCTGGACTGATATTCACAAAGCTTCTTTACTAAGTAAAAAAACTCAAACATTTCTTAAAAACACAAATATTCCTTAGGTATGACAGCTCAACATAACAATGCGATCAGATGGTATACTTCATTAAGTCCACTTCTGTTGTTGATGCAACGGTTTGTCATAAGAGAACACGAAAGAACTAAATGACAAGATATAATAAACACCCTTATACATGATTTGAAATTACCGGTTTGTATATAACAGCAATGACTCATATCTAATAATATTGCCTCTTTCAGAAACGCTGTTGCCTCATTGACACGTCACTTAAGACATTTGTTGACAGACGTCCCTTAACAATTTATCATTTCAGCGGCTTCTCCTGTCGAGTTGGAACCTCCAAATATTGTTTGTAAGAATGTGTCATACGGGGAGAACGGTTGTAAGGAGAATGACGTAGCGGGATTATTTATAAAATGGCGGCACGTCTTACCACGTGGTGACTCGGACAATAGTCTGGTATATATACTGAGTGCGAGGTACCAGGAAGAAGAAGACGACGATGGTGATGAAAAATATGATACCAGTCAATGGAAAGTTAAAATGATGGTAATATACCTAGTATCCATTTATTGCCCAAGCAACTCGCTACATAACACAGTAGTAACCCATGTCTTCTTTATTAATTTAAAGGGGGGGGTAACTGAATGAAGGTGAAGGCTTTTTGGATGGGTATACGTGGGTCATTGTTTTCATTAAATACCAATATAGATAGCGATACCAATTTCAACTTCAAGATTTAACACGCGCAATTATTCACTTATTCCCGCGTGAAAGCCAAAAGGATCCTACCTATGTCAACTGCACATTGTATGTATGTCAAATCTGTATGAGAGTCGTACGAAGAATGTCTGTTGGGAGCTTGTATCTTAACTCATACATATTATATGCAAATGTATTACATATATGTTATTTGGATAATACATTATGCTTGCTTGGACGAACATAATGAGTCAACAGGCCATCCAATCGTAATTTATTTACATGTATCATCTTTATATACAACATCGATTCCGTATAGCACAAAACTAAATTAATATCTCGTCATACTTGCTATAATTATAAGAGTAATTATCGTCATTATAACATAATAGCACAGATAGGACGTCAACGTCATAACATCTGTAGTATTTCATTTTTTATCTTATACATGTTTAAAGTTCGCCACGAAACTATCTTTGGCAGGTTGTGATATCAAAGTGTTTAAGTGTGTGTGTGTTTAGGGACTTTGAAAAAGTACATATTATTACAAATATTACATGCGCATGCTAATATTTGAAATACGCCCGAAAATAAAAAATAACATTTCTTCTATTTTCAACACATTTATTTCGCATTTCCATAGCCTAGTCCTTGTGATAATATGAACTTGGGTCGTATCTGTACGTTACCTTGTAATGTGACGGTGTATATTGTATATTCACCAATATATCGAAATGCATCGAAACTAAGACAGCTGATGTTATTTTCGTATTGGTAGCATGTAATGGATTGCCGTTATACATGAGAAATATATTATGTGAGACACGGAATGATGTTCATGAAGTAGTATTAACACTGCATTGACTCAAATGGTATGTTTCATTGTATGCATATGCCCTGATAAAATAATGAAACATTGGCAGTTGTAATAAACTCACTTAAATTAAAAACACTTTTTTAACTAAGAAAGTTAAACTATGCAAATATGTTTCGAAACATTTTTAGATATTCTAGGAAATAATTTGTTTCAACTGACATAGAGTTGCGTTTCTTTCAATTTCTCCAGTGCACAACATACAATACGATATATTATAACGAATATATATTTTGCCCGTTTTCCTGTTTCAGATTCAATCTGTTTATGTCGGCATCAAGGACCTCCGCTGTAGTACATACTATCAATTCATGGTCACAGCTGTAAATGCCAATGGTATAGTAGGACATTCGAAGCCTTCCGAATGGAGCAAAACTCTTGGTTGTAAGTTGTCGCATTGTTTGAATATGACAAGGACATTTATGCAGTATATCGGATGACTATAATTGCTTTTTTTAGGCACTGCCAATGAAGACACACTCAATGACTAAATAAACTAACTAACTACATTCAGAGTATTGAATAAATAAATTATTGGACCAAACTACATAGTACTGCGGTGTAGTATATTGCTTAAAGGCCTAAAATAATTGATGTGTGTAAATGGTATAATCCACTGTCTCAGACGTTTGCATAATTTAGATTGTAAAAGCACTTGTTAGGCGTTTAACGGACACTTATTATTCAAAAGCATAACTAAAACCTGTAGTTTTTTTTATTATTCTAATTGGAAGGAGCTACTATAAATTAGAAACGTACAGTTATGACATATTAATAGCACTTTAAAAGAATGTATCTGATGAAGGTACTCATATAAAACATACACTACGATTACCTTCATCAGATAAGTTCTTCTTATTTACACTCCCACGTAACGACCACAAAAACATGCCAAATTGCCACCGCCAGTTACCAGACAAGTCCCTCAGAAATTTGACCCATGACATAGTTAGACAAAAACTTCATGGACAAACCAGTATGCTATAATGTATTAAGTTTGTAATCGACTTTTACTGTCAAGCATTGGATACGCTGTACATTAAATGCCTTTTTATTCCTATGTGTATGAATTATATTTCCTGTTTCAATTGATTGGGCATTTATCTACTTCTGCAGCTTTGGCCTTATCAGACAATATCATCTGATAGACACTCTTTATATTCCTAGTGTATGATTTATTTCACGTTCCATTATGCTTTTGATGGATGTTGTTGTTCTCATGTTGTATATGTGTAACTGTCCACTGTTTTCATTTTCAGATAATTACGAGCCTTCGACACCACTCGAGTTGCATGTCCAGAAACTATCAATAGTTAATCAGAAACCAAGAGCAACTGTGGTTTGGACTCCAGGCAAAGGTTAGTGACCTATAATAATCTTCTGACAATTTCGTTGTCACATAAACGTAACGTAATAATAGATGTTATTTCTTAATAAACGCAACGACTTATCATATAACCTACATCAGGATCATATGATTTATTGGTAACTGTTGTATTTGTCCTTGTGCCTCGTATTCAGTATGCTCTTTGTTGTGTTTTTTGCTCTTCTGTTTTCGTTGAATGCTGTCTTCTATGGTGAATTTAAGTTTCATTTTACTGGAAAGACATGTTTCACTGAAACACTATCATTTTGTACTGGAGATTTGTATACGCTTCATATACACGTCCCAATCAGATACATCGACGTTGTGTGACACATTGTCCGTGGTTGATGCGCATTTTCTGGTTCGATTTCAAGTAACGTCAACCTTAATTACATTCTCACATAGATATGCATCTTCTAAAAGTGCGTTACAATATGCACACATTTAATATTACATCTTTACTGTGAATATCTTTACTGCACTGTACCGAACTTATTCACTTCTTGACGATTAACATTATCTGAATTAGAATGTAGCTTCGCCAATAAAAATGCAGTGTGCTCATCTATACAACGCGGGCTGCCAGTCTTCTATGAGGCTGGTATGTAAGTTTGGGCAAACGACAAAAGTTACAAAAGGTCTATATTATATTTCAGATCCCTCGTGCTCTTACCAGATTGTTTGGCTTGGCGACAAAAGTGAACAGGACGAAATCAAGGTACATCGTTTGCAACATATTAGTATGTCTATAAAGTTCTGTATGAAATGTTATTTCCTTGTTACGAAATAATAATTCGTATAAACGAAATAATATTTCGTTAAAAAGAAATAAAAAAGTATCGCGGATGTCACTTTAGGGGCACCGTACTATATTAGTTCCTAATCTGGTAGATTATTGATTACAAGCAACTGATAAGGTCAACTGTACACACTATAAAACAGAAAGGCTCTGATAGGAAGTGTAAGACAAACAGAAGTTCTAGATTAAATCAATAATTTCAATATGTTCAAATTATTTTGAAAAATTTTGAAGGATACCACCGTCTGTTGAAATATTCGATGAATGATAGCTAATGATATACTAGTATATTTCGGTATCAAGCTTATTTATAACATTTTTAAAATTCATTACAAATGTATGGACTTCCCTACTGTTCAGATTATACAAGCGATAAACGTTGATGCATCAGTTGTTGTAAGAACGACTACGAAGAATGTAATGAATTCCGCGATGTAGTTGGATAAGATACCGAGAAGGTTTAAGATATTATAGTGTAGATCTAGTATAGAATCAGGTGTAGGATGATTTCCAAAAAGATATATATCTACCCCAGATAAACCCGTAATTGAAATATATTTGCTACTGGTTGCAAGTTTCAAAAACAGTTTAGATGATGTGTATACTCTTGGTATTTTTATTAAAGAGAATGAACATATAATGCATTGTAGAATCGTATTGTGCTATCAGCTATATATATAAGCTAGCTAGGTAGCATTGAAATAGACGTTTAGTTAGCTGTTCACGGAACAGACAGGGCTAGAATGCAAACGCGTAGCACCACATGTACATGTATATAAGTTTGGTAATAAACAGCTTAGATAAATAACACCCATGTTGACTTTCCTAATTACACGACCAATCAAACTTTATTAGTGAGTACGATATTTACCAAATCATCGGAATATGGTATCACATCATTTAGGATGTTGATATGATAGGCGATAACAAATGTATTGAATAATTAACAACTGATGAAATATATATACATGTACCTACTAACAGTTTGTTAAAGCCCATGTATCACCTTATAACTGTAGTTTGATATGCAACCTGCTGAAACACTTATTCCTGTCATGATAACAGGTGCGATCAGATTGGTAAACTTATATATCCAGGGTTCAGAATAAATACTTTTTTTAAATATATGTTAAAGCTTTCAAAATAACAAAATATCTTACAAAATATCGCCGAAAACTTAACACTTGGTACTATTATAGGTGAACGCTTCTGGTAGCTTCGAGTACAGAAAGAATCTTGAATATTCCACGGATTACAAGATACGGTTGTCAAGTATGGATTACTTGTTTGAGGCTCGAAGTGACGAATTGGTCATCAATTTAACAACACCAGAATGTCTTAAATCAACAAATTACAACCATTCGGCTTGCGGTAAGTCAGTATAACATAGCTGTACATATCCACGATGTCACGGAAATAAAAGGAAAAACACACAGCACAATTCAGGTTCAAATATCTGTACTTCTGACGTTTCGGCGTATCGTACATGCTTTCGTCATATAATGTAATACTGGTGCATAATACTACATACTATTTTCAGACGTTTGTACTAGGGTAATTGTGATATATAATCTCGGTTGAAGAAATTGATGAGATTGTACCACGTACATTTAATATCATTATTTATGAAACTTTCTACAACTTCAAATCGATACGGACTGATAACATAATGCTAAAATATTGCATTAGCAATCAATTCGGATTAGAAGTTTATAGAATGGTAAGTACATTATGTTGAATTTGACTTTGTGGGAACATTGTCTGTCCTAAAATGAAATCATACTTAATTTTATTTGAACTATGATTAATCTACCAAGTGAAGCATCTTATTTACTCTAATAGCTTTATGCAATCCCAGGGTATTAGAGCAGTAGTAGAAACCTTTGGAAATTTACTTGTAATTGATACAGTCTTCTAATATGAAAACGAATTATTTATTGGAATTTGCACGCGGTTTCACCGATTTTAACAACAACAAAAATGTCTTACGACTACGTTCAAGAAGGTAGTCGGGAAACCATTGACACGTCAAGTTGTTAAAATCGACGAAACCGTGAATTATTGCACCTATAAGTCTAGTCATTTGTCTAACAATGCATCACATGTATAACATCTATGCCCATGCATGTACATGTACTATGCCGTTATGAAAATATATACTTTTATGTTACGCAGCGCCACTCCAACCTATGAACCTCACTGTGGACGTTATGCAACCCAGCTATGAGAGTAATGTTAATGTATCCTTGTCCTGGAACCCACCACCATTTACCAGAGACGGAGATATAACAGAGTACACACTTACATGCAGGAAAGAACCGTTCATGGGTACACCCAAACGTATAGAACCACACAAAGTTGAAATGATTGTAGATGGTGTAAGTATATCGTCAAACTACACTTCACTGGCTTAGAATGAAAAGGTCGTACAATGTACGCTTAGGGCCTAATAAGAGTAATACATATTTAAAACCAGCACTATAAGACGCTTGTTATGAGTCATCTAGTTTTACTATTTATAAAATTCCAATGCTAATTTTCGTACAGTTTTTGTCTCGTTATCTCAAAATATCAAGGTTTACTTACGCCCTTCTCATTCTAAGCCAGCGACTTGTATCCAACTGTATATAATGATTTTGACGTACTAATATGGCGAACATAAAGTTTCTTCTAGTAATTAATCAGACGTCAGCTGTGCATTTAGGACCCAAGTGTTCTATAAAAAGATACTTATACCTTGCCAGTGGTTAAGTACCTCCAATTAATGCGCTCAAATTCTGCCAACAAACACATAGGCGACAATGACATAAATTTATCCTGTCTGACTGTAGCTGCGTAATTGCTATACTAGTATTTCATAGAAAACTTGGTACTCTATGCAACTACAGTATATGCAAGGTTGGTGCAATTATACCCTGTTTTAAGTTGTATATATAGTTTCTGAAAGTGCAACAACAAAATTAGCAATTCTACTTAAATAAGTCGTTTCACTTATTAAGATAAATGAATTCATACTATTTGTGACATTATATGATGTTGTGTGTTTTAGCAGCATGTTTTGTGTTATTATACAACGTAATTAGCTATCAGTGGAAATTCATCTTCCGTTCAAATCCCATATGAATACGCTATTTAATTAGAATTGCCTCTTCCAGTATAATCAATTTTATCAATGCATTGTTGTTATTTCAGTCTGAAACTACAGTGGAAATAAACAATCTTCACAACCACAATATCTACAGTTTTATACTATCAGCCACATCACGAGGAGGCAAAGGACCAAGTGAAACAAAGAGACTATATATTGGTACGTTATTACATTGACGTCACTGTAATGTTAAACGACAAGAGGACAAATTTGTCCAGTTTAAAATGCATGTCATTGTAATAATAAGCTATGTGTTTTACACGAAAGCATTGCATTTATCTGTACATAACCAGGAACTATATTATTCAAGTTACCCAATTTACAATACTTTAAAATTTAAACCGTTATAAGTAGATACATATGTACATGCAGATAAATGTGAAAACCTCCCAGCTTACTGTATAAAACTACATTCATAATTTGTTAAGCTTTTCAATGACAGTGACTACAGGACTTTGTGTCCGCCTTTAAGTATGTGTTTGAGTAGTTGCCGTATAGTGTCACTATTATGAGAATACGTATAGTATTCATGCTCAGGGCTGCGGTCCATTGCCTAAGCATAGTGCCAAGTGGCGATTTCCTCGGAAGACGATCCATGCATTCTTTAATAATTGAACTAGATGTAACTAAATGAAGGCACTCAGTAGCGCTTCGCAACGGGCCCCTAGTGATACGAGACGATGTATCAAGTAACTTATAGCTGTATCACATGTTATAACCACTTTTCCATTTCTCTGGAAACATGTGTATCATTGCTCTGCTTGCAAAATTGCACTAAAACTATTTTGTTCATTATTATGTATAAACCCATCAAATGTGTTCTTTTTCAAGTAAGATAGTTCAATGTATGACTTTAAACAATGTACAAGTTTTGTTATGTATAAAATGTGTGCATTTTTAAGTAAAATTGTTGACTATATATGTATGACCTAAATGGTGTACACTGCAGTCAAGTATTATTATGTCAACCAACACATGCTAGTTGTCGTTTCATATGAATTCAAATTACTAGAGTCAACAACCACATATAATAGAGACAGTTTCTATGAAATCTTCTCAATTGAAAAAAACAATGTTTGGAGTTTTCCATATTTCATACTAAAGTAAAAAAATATGATACATGCTGCCAATTACATTCATGTCAAAATATCAGATTTTCCTTGAGACTGGCACAATTATGAAATTAGCCAGAGGACAAATATTCAATCGATAAATATGATAACATGATTATATAGAGAATAAAACAACATTAATATGTTGAATGACGCCACTATGTACCATGCAACAACATCATATTGTCATTTAGACAAGACAGTCTCAATATCTGAAGTCCTTTTCTTGTCAATTATTAAAGGCGGTTTCACTGTGATTATTATATAAAAAAAACCATTGAAAGATGTTGCGCAGTTACTAAAATATGTTCTTTAGAGAAATAATCGCAGTTATTCGGCTTTGTCTGCGCAACAATCAAAATCTTTTACGGTCTTCTTTGTTATTTTGTCTGCGTTGTCTTTACGTTATATATATATATATGGACATCATGTCTGTGCTTGTACAGTGGATATGAGTATATTATCAGCCAGACTATGTGAAATGTTAATGCTAAAAAACCTTTCACAAAATCAGACTCAATATTATGATTGACGAATCCTAGGTATCATATATTTGGCATACGTTTATCAAAGGATGCGTTCATTTCAAGTACAGTTTACTTCGTAATAACATGTGAACCGATATAACAAAGGAATTGGTGAAAGAGTCCTCCTAGTGCTGCGAGTACGAGCTCGTAAATACATTGCTAAGAATTTGTTAAGCGCGTGTCGATTTTTGTTGTATTTTTCAAATACCTGTGCTCATATCCACAATTCACGTAGGGATTTAATTATGCCTATATGTATGAGTAAAGTTCCATATGTCATATTTCTTACAGGAAAAACTCCGACGAACTACTCTTTTTATGGTGAGATGGGTGTTTCCTTGGTGTCCAACTCTCAGTCTCTTAAAATAGAGTATCAACTATTAAGTGGTCATTTCTCATTTCGCAGTATTTTTGAATATCGTTGAGATTCCTTTTTGGTCAACTTATGGATTCAAAGCGACATTACAAGTTTACACATATACTATAGAAATTACTTTGAAGTGTAACGGTTGTTTTGTAATCATACCTGTCTTAACCACGTTCTTGTAGTTGGGTGTGAAAGAATCAAGCTAATTATCATGATGCAGCGATGAAAGTTTAGAAATAGGATGCAATTCTTTTTGATAAAATGCTTGTTTCATTGAGTACACCGTCATGTCACAAATGGTCCCGTTAGAGAAATCATGGCAAACACTTTGTGAAAGGAAATAATTTACGAAACTTCTTCGAAATCTATGACCAATGATATATTTGTTTTTATTTTCCTCTATAGGACTATGCATTCCTTTACAAGTATGAGCTCTATTTTACTGAATTGATCATAACAAAATGTGTAATGTCGCTTAGAGCAAAACTAATAAATGATACAGCAATTGCTAAACTGGACATTTTACATGCCTCAGTTCAATTGAATTGCTGTTGTTAGCCCGGTGTTCAAATTTACAATTTTGGATTTGTCAATGATAAATGACCACAAATAAGATATTCTTTTTATACCATAGCTGTTATCTTTTGCCCAGTCTTTGAAATGCTGATTTAAAACACGGCTTGCACATAAGCAAACTTTAATCAGTATACTCATATAAACTGGGAAAGTCCTTAGAGTGTACATGTTGTATTCATATGTTTAAGGTCCATGATGTTGTAAATTCTTTTAACTCAAGCTGTATTAATGTAAAGTCGAATTATGTGTTTACCCTCACCTATTGGTTTATTATAGTACTTTGGTTGCATCCTTATAATTGAAATGTATATAATGTGTGTGAGTGACTTAAATGTCGTAATGTTTGAGTGTTTGATCGTTTATTTTCTTTTTTAAATACATTAAATGCACACTCGTAATATGTTACTTGATTAATATTATTTTATGAATTTGGTAAATTAAGTTTATTAGCGTGTATTAGCAATTTATCGTTTAGCCACTATGCTGATGTATTGAAACAGTAACATTATTTTATCCGAAACCTACAATTCGTTTTACACCTGTAACTTTCTATTTATTTCTGTTTGATACAGTTTTATCTGTGACAACGTGAACTATATACCATTAACATTAACTAAATACTTGTTCTCATTTACCAATTCTATCTCCTGCTCGATTCATCTAAATCTTGTTTTGTCAATATGTTACACTGAGTTAGCGGTATACGAAATGGAAACATTATGATATGTCCGTTTTGTGTTTTTGGACTACCATGTTACGTTCCTGTTCGTCGATGACAGTTGCGTAGCTTTAACTTTTCTTCTTTGAATTTGTATAATGTACACGCACATTCAACAAATACACTGCGTATGCAAATATGCTGCTTGTTATTGTATAAATAATTTAATAGCAGTTAAAAAAGAAAATGGAAAAAAAGTTTAGACCATTCTTTTAGGTATCGCAATTTAGTATTTTACCACTTAATACGTGTAGTCTTGTCTGTGATGAAATGTTTAATCGACTATATCCTTTCTTTAATAAATACAGTGTTGGTATTCATAAAAGAGATCACTGCAAACACAAGAATGTCAGACAATGACGTCTGAATATTAATATAAACTCAGCAATGATGTTATGCTTTATACTTATAGAATAAACTTTCTATTTCTTTTCCTTTAATTGAAATTTAAAATATAAGTATATATATTTAATATATTCAACAAATTGTTTATTAAACTTTTCAGATGAAAAAGATGTGAGCGAAGTTCACCATCAAGGAGGTATGTTTATGTTTCCGTTTGACTTTTATCAATTATTTTACAAAACTAATTTGTTGAGGCGTAGTTATCTGTGATTAGTCAAACTCCTATATTAAATCTTTAACGATACTTTAAGGAATAGGTGTCGATGTTTTTATCGTAAAAATAGCTCTCAATGGACCTGAAAACATTTTTGTGAATCTACTGATATCTATATAGGTCTTGGTGTGCACATCTCTAATACCAAGCTGCCGACTGAATAAACAACCATATTTATTGCGGCGTTTACACGAGGGATATGTGATTGATGTTTCAATATAGATAGACGTCGGCGTACAATCGTGTTAATGTTTATGATTTACGACATGAAAACATCTGCAGACTGTTGTTATTAGTACAATCCTACAGGAAGTGCATTTGAAATTGTATTTGACTGAGTAAACATAACAATGCAACATCTTTATTATCCCAGAGGCTTGTGCTTGTATGTTTATGTTCGTTATTTTTACTTTCAGTTGACGATGAAAGTCTGACAGCCTTAGAATTATTGTCCGTTATATTGATCCCAGTTGTTCTATTCCTAGTCCTGGTCGGTGTTATTTGTCTCATTGCTTACAGAAGGCGCAAATACCGAAACTACTCTTCACAGAGAAGGTTTGGACCAATTGAGGTAAATGCATTTGACAAAATCCGTTTAGAAAGATTATAAAATCGGACATGGAAGTGCAATACCAAGTTTAGGCTATATACTACCAAAATAATGAAGTCCAAGTCACACCTTTGAAAAGGCTGAAATATCTAGTTTCACCAAGTAATACAAAAGTTGAATTACCAAATTTCAGCTAGTGCTCACGAAATATGCTTAAGCGCAATTGAAGGGTTACTGGCCTGTTTAATTTATTGTCGGCCATACTTGTGTCATTAATGAAACAATTATTTCCAAAGCCATAATTGTATTACGAGGGTCCAGTGTAAAACTATGGTAACTTCATCTAAAACCATAATTTATCAATTGTAACACATACGAGGGTCAGTCAAGAAAAACTGAGAGTTGCTAAATAATGCTTAGGAGAATGAGTGTTCGTATATTGTCAATACATCATCGTGAAGTATGGTATCTCACTGATATTATGGCGAATACCAATCTTAGTAATGATAATTTGATTCTTGTTGCCAGGCAACCGAAGAAGACAACTCGAGGGCATTCGTTCACGCTGTCAGTAGAACGAAAATGTGCGTTGCTATGGAAACATAAAGTTATATCGAACATTTACAAACCTATAATTTATTTTGTAATACATCAATCTATCATGTTAACCTAATTATATTCGATGTGTTCCTCCAATATAGAAAATATACTTGATAGAACTATTAATTGTCACTGTATTTGTTTGTCTTAAAAACATAATTTTACCCCACCCAAAAGAACGCATGATGTTTTTCAAAAACTAAGTTATATATTCTTTTCCTATTGTGGTTACTGTACCCCCTCAGACACATTCATAATCCTCCTGAACAGAAATTGTGAAATCAGTGATTAGGTTTACAATACCATGGCAACGAAAAGAACACATATTGCGAAAATCGATAAAATATGGGTAAAACTGTTGCTAGGCAACTAAACGTCACAATATCAGTGACCCTTCTGCAAAAACCGCTCATTATTATTTGATATACATGATTCTACAAGATGCAAATGTAAGTTGTAATAAACTGCGCTATATAAAGTTGAAATAAATGTTCGAATTTACAACATATATAATCTCTATGTCGCTGGCGCGAACGCATGTCCCTTAGTGATATTCTTTGGTTGCTTGGCAACTTTATTTATAAGTAATATATCCGATGACGGAATTCATCAGAATATCCACAAAGGATAATATATCATGATGATTGATAGAAAATACAATTATAAATACTTTTTGAATGCTTAATTTACCAACTCTCAGTTTTTCTTGACTGACCCTCGTATTAGACCCCTAGACACAATAGTTTTATCTGAATATATGTGCTTTGTATCGGCTAAGATGATCTAAATCATATGTTTTATTGCAGTGCGTTAACTTATTACATATACTTAACAACTTTTCTAAGTCCTCATTTTCAATGATTAGTTACTTTTTTGTTGTAAATAGTAAAGTGACAAAATTTCTCAAGTGAAGTTTATACATGACAGTCAAAATAATCCATGTCAAAAACTGGCCATATGTCACATGGTTTGTTCGATCCGTGATGCACATGCGTTTTTCGTTTTTCTGTCTCTAAGCATTTACACATGCATGAAATTTGTTCCAAATACTTCTTATTTATGTCCAAAGACTCGTCACTTTTGAAAAACATTCGAAAATCAATCATGCTGTCACAATTATGTGTCAGCTGATGTCAGAACCAAGACGTCACATGACGTTTGTACGATGCAAAGTTTTATTTTCTGCCGACATGTAAGAGAAAATACCCAATATGTCACTGCTTGATTGATTTTTAACGTAAACTTATTTATGAGTATATAATGAAAGATTAAATTATTGTTTGTCAGATTTATAATGGTGGTTGTGACAGATTTTGGTATTGAAGTGACGTTATGACGTAAAATCACGCTATTCGGAGACGTGACTGTTATTAGTGTTCAGACGTTAAAATCACTGAGACGATACACTCAACAATGTTCACGACTCGTGTCAATGACCGCAAGTGGAAAAATCAGATAACATGGTGGTCATCAAATATATCAAAATATGAATATGTGACTTTTACCTCCCTTGGTTGATTTGTTAAACTTGTTCTAATTTTATAAATGCATATCAAAGTCAAATGTTTGTTATACAATTTTTCAAACATATAATTGACGCGTATTATAGCCAAATTGCGTGGAGATATAAAAATGGTTGACAAAGCTATCTATGAAAATATAAGTGAGGACTTAGAAAAGTTGCTAAGTATAGTATCTTTAATTTCCAGTAGACTTTCTTATGATATATGTTTTTAACACTCACACAATGAACAAAAGTTTAGTTATTCGTTGTACGAGTAATATTAAATCACTGGACCACATTCAATACTTGAAAAGCATCGACACAATAACATCTTGCAATTACTAAATGTGCAATGGTAGCATGTTGAAATGTCATATGGGACAAGCAATGTCTTGTTGACGATCAAAACGTGTTAACGAGATGGAAGCGACAACTTTTTTATTCAATTAAAGTAATCATGTTTTCATTCCTTCTTTTAGGAGATGAATCCAATTTACGAAGGAATCACAATGAATATTAACACTGACAAGGTTCCACAGTTCGAAGCTGACGGTTATGAAATAGATTACACACGACTAGATTTTATATCGGTGATTGGAGAAGGAGCGTTTGGTAAAGTGGTGAAAGCAGAATATTATCCGAGGGCGGATGACAGAAGAAATAATAAAGGGAAGATTGTAGCAGTGAAGATGTTGAGAGGTACTATGATATGCACACTTCCATTGTTTATGATGTATGTATTATAACACTATTTTTGCCCGGAATTTATTTGATATTATTCTTTATTATGGTGGATGATATGGAATGGGAGGAAATCCCTTTGTAACGTTGTATTTGTGAGGAGATTTGATTTCGAAACCGAGTTTATCAAACAAACAAAAACCATTAATCGTATTCATTACGTATAACATTTTTTTGCAGAATCCATTATTTATCACATATTGAACTAATTATGTGCCCTGTTGATGATAAGTGTATTTATATATTTTGAAAACAATTACTTTAGACGATCAATAAAAGCAAGAATCCATAATTGTAACTGTTTACAAATATCGGTTTGGTTCGTTTCAATTTCAAAGTGTCTGGTGTATTGAGCCTTTTTCGTTTCTTCATGTCCATTTTATTTGTTAAAACACATATAATGTTACATTAATAGCTTTGTTCTTTTACAGATTTTTATACCGGTGACGAATCTAGAAATTTTCTTCTAGAAATTCAAGCAATGAAGAACTTGGGTCATCACCCTTGTATTGTCAGCATAATTGGCTGCTGCCTTACTGGTCCAAAATTGTGCCTCATAATGGATTATTGTGCCTTAGGGGATTTACGTAACTACCTCAGAAAGTACAGAGAAAAGGTAACGCGATACAGTATAACCTCCCTACCGCAGCTCCCTGTAGAGCAACTACCTCTCTATATAACACAGACGAAATTCTCCCATACCGATAAGCTGATATACGATATACAATGAAATTAACCACTACCAAGTAACAATATATGTACATTGGCAACTATTTACAACTCATTAATGATGGTGCTCTCTACAGAGGTTATGCTGTATAGTCAAAATATACTTTCAAAACATTTAGTAAGATTATGAACTTATCATGCCTGTACCATATAAGCATATAACTACTGTACGATGTAATAGGTGGAGAACATGGAACACAATGATTCAGATGTAACTTAGCAGCTGTTGTTTCTCTATGAAGCGTTACTTTGGTGAGGGGTTGTCCTGGAATTAAATAGAAAGCACCGGTATACCTGAACACTTTGATAACAATATTATAAAAAATGTATGTGACTTTTAATTATTACATGTATTGTAGAGGTATTAAATGTGTTCATCTTATTTCGATTGAAAAGCTTCATTGTCTATTTATGAAAACTAATGCAAACACTTCAGTGTAGTTTTCACTTATAATTACCTCCATTTAAGGCTAACTATGCACAAAAATCAAAGTCCGTATGAATCAGTGTGTCATTCATAGGCTTGCTTGAAACATATGGATGTGGATGATTCGTTATATGTCTGACTCTTGCGTGGTGGCTAGGCGCTGCCACCGTAGCTGTGTGGTTTTTGTTTATCCACCACTATTTAACTAGGCTTTTATTTTTTTTATGAACGTAACTCTTCGTTCTTGCACATATTCAGGCTAACAACAAAAACATAGACAGTTTGTATGTTCTCATATATATCGCAAGTAACTGTACCATTGATAAAAAACGAAAAAAAATGTAATAAAGAAAAATATAAATTTTACAAAAACAAATATTTTTACGATTTAGTCTTTATCAATGATGTCTTTGTACTACAACTGATCACATCTAACTACAGGTAATATCCTTGGTAATGCAAATAAAATGTTGTTTTTGTTTTTCAGCTAATGTATACTATTCCAGCACCATATGGTATGATGATAAAAACTCCGAATTGTTATATGCAAGATCAAATGTTTCAACAAGAAAAACAGACCAGTAATACAAGCAGTAATTCTAACGGTATGTGGTTTTTATAGACGCACTTGGATACTAGCTTTTACCACTTGTTTGGACATATTGTGATTATTCAAGTATTCACAGTATACACCAAGCTGTTCTTATCAAACGCTTGGGAACACTTGTTGAGAAGAATTCACTACTTTCTGGTAAAACTGTTCATATATAATAAAATATTAACCATATTTTTAGTAAATAGTGTTATTATAGAGTTCAATTATTCGGTAGGTAAAGAAACAACATTGTGAGCCCCAGGTTTCCGATACAGAATGTTTATATAGTTGCCTTGTTACAAAAAGCTAGTATCCAACATTGGAAGAAATTGGAACGTGAATGTCATTGTTCTCAAAAAGTTGCTAATTCCTTAATCAGACATTAGTTGTTATTCTGACCGTCACCATAATACTCTTTCTTCCATGCACAATATATTGTCGTTTCAAAGATGTCTGTCAAAACCGCCAGAATGTTTTATTCTGAATAGCTAAATGCAGTAAGTATAACTACTACGCTATAGGACCATTAAAGTTTTAATCATATCGGTGTATTTATGACGGTAGAATTTAATCCTAAGAAACCTGTAATAATCGACAGGGTTGAATGTTGTTAACGCGGTTGTGACAGAGATCTTTGAATCAACTATACGTATGCCCATTGGTTTACTATATGAATGGAATGATATAAACAAACAGTTAACCAGTAACGTGCGTCCACACGAATAGTACTCTTACCACTAGTTTGTTAGAATCATTTAACTGATCACAATTGTTATTTCCAGATGGTACAATACCTTCAGAGGTTTCCGAAGCACAACTATTGTCTTACGCAAGACAAGTAACAATGGGCATGGTATGTTATCTCTTGTCTGCAAAGTGTGTAATTGCAAAATTTAGTCTAAGGAACAAAACGCTACTACATTAGCCCTATCCTGGGTTTAAATAAGCGCTTGTACTGGACGTATGTGTTCACTTTAACAAAATAACCAGTGTACCATTTATTGTTACTCTGAATACACCAGTTACGAGTAATGACTTAGAAATCAAATGGAAAGACAACCCTAAATAAAACCCTAACGACAAACCAGTTTACAATTTTTACCAGTCAGTGAAGTCAAACCGTAAATTTGGTATCTAAAGAATACGACGCTCCTTTATAATTGAAATTATATCGTTTTGCACTCGGTTACAACATAGAGAGCGTCTATCTTCTAAACCCGGTTTCAAATAACTATATGGTATCATTTCTTCATTATGATATTGGTGTCAATGTTTTGCTTGTTTTCAGGAATTTCTGGAGCAGAGAAAGTTTATTCACCGTGATCTTGCTACTAGAAATATTCTATTATTTGACAATTCTCATGCAAAAATATCAGATTTTGGCTTAACACGTGACGTGTATGAAACAAACGTGTATCAACCTACTTCCGGTAGAAAACTGCCGTATAAATGGATGGCTATAGAGTCGTTGTTTACACAAAGGTTCACAATAAAAAGCGACGTGTAAGTAGTTGTATTTGGTCATCAGTTTTATTCCGTTTCAGTTTTGCCATGACATCAAATATGGCATTAAAATGTGTTTATAAGGAAAACCGAACATAGAACAAAATACATTAATTCTTTAATATATAAGACATATGATCTGTAATAAGTATTATATAACTATTATGATGTGATGGTCATAATTCAATGTCAGCTCTCGTATGTGTATGAACTTTGATAAACATGTTGAGGTGTAGCTGTTGACTCAATCGTCAAACCAACGATATATTTATTAGTATTGTTACGGTATTAATTGGTTTCTACTTAGCTGGAAATGAAGAAAAAGCTGAAATATTTTTCTGTCAGCTCTGACTTGCTCTACTGTTATGTACTATTGTCAACACTTTCACCCGTTGTGGTGTCGTGAACATAGCAAATCACTCTGTATTACATTGTCAGTCACAGCTTGTTGTTCACGTGGAACTGTCGTTTGACAATATAACTCAAGCATGGGAGTCCTACATGTGTATAAGCTTTTATGAGCTTCTCTTTAAATAAGTGGATTAACCGTGTAATACATGACAAGACACGAACGACAGTGTACACGAAACGCTGACACGATGTGTGTTATCTTGAAGTTTAACATACACATTGAAACTTCTTTAACAGAAGATAGTTATAGCATGATCTCGAAACAATGTTTACTACATTTCCCTTGCGCAGAGAAACAAAACATTTTACCGCTTCATCTTATGATGCAATCAGTAAATACATAATCATGACAAAACATCTGACAACTTGTTTTCCGAAACGCATTATTGGGAAGCAACAAGCATTAACGCAAATCCCAGGTTGCTTAGACTGAGTGCATCTTGTTTGCTTTTATTGAAATTACCTCTCAGAGTGTTAAAAAGTAGAACATATGTCAACAAAAGAACATTTGAACGAGCATTTGATCACGTTCAGCGAAATAAAATGTAGCATTTCACAAATTTAATTACAAGAGCTATCACCGTATGTGATGTATTTCCCCATAAAGGTATATTGGCTGACGCAGTTATGTAATCTTCAGAGTCTTGTGTAGTACATGGTATCGTTGAACCATGATCAACGAGTTGAAATCAAACGCACACTTTTAGCAAATAACAAACATATACCGAGAAGTTTGCATAAACAACATACTCTTTGCTTTGAGTTTGCTTTGTTTAATGCCTTTTTATTAATGTTTATTTTGTATTACAAAGGTGGTCATTTGGCATTGTATTATGGGAAATTGTTACACTTGGTGGTTCTCCGTATCCCAGCATTCCATTGAAGGACTTATATGGTCTTCTGAACGAAGGTTACAGAATGGAAAAACCCGAGAGCTGTAGTTCGAAATTGTAAGTAAAATGTTGAAGGTGGAGGCAGTGGAGAATTAAAAAAAAAATTCGGATTATACACTGAGCGGCAATGAAAACGCAACACTAACATAGTACAGCATAACACATTTGATACGTATGTGAGCATCACGAAATTTTGTCATAGAATAGATATATGCAAGTGACACATGAACATCACTTCGAATCAGAAACTTGTTTAGCAGCATAGTTTTTCACCAGTCATTTTGGGGTCAGTATAAAACAGAAAGTCGCATTTTTAAATCTTTTAAAACCACAGCCAGGAGCGATCCATCGTGTGCATCTATGACGTATTAATCGTATGAAACGTTCATTGAATGCTAGTGGGATGCTGTTCCGTTGTTGCAGAAGGGCTATGTGAAGCTCATGTACTATTTCGCGCACATCCACTAAAATAAAGAAACATGGTCTAGTATAGCCATGGTGTATTTTCTATGGTCAAAGGGAGATACTCTTGGAGTAATAAATGATTAAAAAATCAACTTGCCAGTTTCGTTATTACACTGCTTCGAATCTTGCGCCTCTAAACGCATATTGGAAACTGCTCGTTTTAAGATTAATAAAATTGTATTAAATTTGTTCCAAGGATGGTGAATGTATCACCATTTGTAACTGGATATAAATTGCATGAACGCTATAGGTATTCTTTTAAGACTAACTATTGCACTCAATGGAGAAATATGCGCTTTTGAATTGCGTGCTTAATTTTCAAAACACAATTTACGTCTAAATATTAATTAACACCATAACTTGACCATGTAGACTAGTTCAGTAATATCCATTTATACAATTTAGTGTAAAAGTTTGGTGATTAATCTAAACAAGTGAGGATAATTATCCAACAGTTATTGCACTTGACTTAAACATTTTTCTTACATCCTATGATTTCTAATGCAGTTTTAGCTTTCTTAACAGGTGTATTCAAACTTGTGTTAATAAATAACATAATGACTTCGGTAATTTAAAGCAACGAGACTTTGATTTTTAGTACGGATACCCCATCGTATGATTTCTAATACATTTAGCTTTCTTAACAGGTGTATATGTATTCAAACTTGTGTTAAATAAATGAAATAATGACTTCGGTAATTTAAATCAACGATACTTTGATTTTTAGTACGGTTACCCCAAAATTGAGCGCAACGACCGATCTCTCGGAGTCTTCCTTTGATATATGCACCATATTTTCAACTACTTATTTTGTTTTTCTGACTAATCCATCCATATTCTTCAAAATGATTGCACAATATGCGAGTAAATATTTAGCCACCTATCAGCACGCGGGAAAATGCGGTTTAAGGCTATTCTGCTACGGACGAGTGATTCTAAAGGAATTTCACGAAAAAGGCTGAATTCTGTAGATAATATATATCGAAGTGAGCATACAAAATTTCAAGTTTATAAGTTGACAGATTACAGAAATATCGAGGTTTAAAAGTGTTGCGTTTTCATTGCCGCTCAGTGTATGTACACATTAGATAACATTGTAAAACTGAATTAACATTGGTAGTTCCAATTTGAAACTGAAAGTAAAATGTCCATCTTGTAGATTATGTTGTTTCAATGACGTCGTGAAAGTGCTTACTTATTTCCGTTGAAGTAAATTACTCCGTATCGAATCTAAAACCACCGACTATTTTTAACAAAACCGTACCGATGCTTAAAGATATAATTCATTCTTGCTATATACATTTATTTCAAAGTCGTTATTGCAGGAAAATTAAAATCATCAACATTATTTGGAATCTTTCTACAATCAGATACTTCTTTTTTTTTAGTCGAGCATATTTATTATCGTTTATGTACATATCCTTTTTCGTCGTCTCATCATCATCATTAGTATTATATGGTTTGATTTTAATCTAGCTACTCATAATTATTTTAGTAACAAGGGCTATAGAGATAGTATTAAAGCGTTACGCTCCATCTGTACGTGGTATTGGAAACAAAAAAATCATTGCTTCAAAATTTGATGTCTAAGTGCCGATTTGCCCAGTATTACTTAATTGTTTGAGGTGCATTCGATCAAACCCCTTTGATACAGAGTAAAACAATGATGTTTATTGTGGGACAATGTTGTCCTACACAATGTATACGTAGACAAGGGGACTCACACATTATACTCCTTTAGTCACATCGGACCTTCTTGAACAAAAAGGCATTAGGCCATACCAAATCGTTTGGATAGGTTTTGGCATCAAGGGAAAGAAAAACAACAACAAAAATTTTAACCTCTTATATGTTCAAAATTTATTGAGATACTTGTCATACTTATTAACCATATTGTCCCCAACTTTTACACAGCAGTAGGTTTCACACAAACAAGTATCAAGTTATTTCAGTAAGTAATTATAATTGATAATGCTTGAAAGCTATATTTGTTAGCCGTATAATGATGAGGGTAGAAGTCGTTACGACTTGTTTTTTTTCGAGTGTTTTGTTTTTTGTCTTAGGATAGCTAGATAGGTTTTCCAACTTAGGGTGGACGCTAAACTAAAAAACTATTTGGTATGGCCTTATCGAGTGTTTGGGAAAGGATGCTAATAAGTCAACATGAAAACCCCCAACGCATAACATGAACCATTCGAAATGTAGCAGTAAATAAGATGTTACATTATTATGTTCACAACGTCTTCTGAAGGGTTTTGATCATTAAACGTAAGCCGAGCAGCGGCCCTCGTCAAAATAGTATAAGTTTATATTAATAATGATAACGATGTCATGCTATTATCTGAATTAAATTTTGTTTTGTATCAAAATTTAGTAAAGGTTACATATGGTATTTCTCAATGAAATTGACACACTATATAATAGACGAGTGGTCGGAACTTTATCAAACATTATGCCTGTTCACTATATATAAGATAGAACGTTTTATATACAATGAAAATGGTATAGGTAATAATGATATAGGTAATATTGGATACACACTTGCGTATTCTTTCTGTGCTCCGCTGTTATACTTGAGTGAGTGTTATACCTTCCCTTGATCGACTTTTTCCTATCATGTTGGCACCTTACAGGTATCAGATAATGTTATCATGTTGGCATCCGAACCCTCACAGTCGACCATCATTCTCACAACTACGAGATGAGTTAGAGAAACTGCTAGAAGAGACAAGATCTTATATTGATTTGTCTGTGGAAGTCAGTGAAGATTACTTCAATGAATCAACAAATGAGTAATAAAACCTTTATATTTATATTGTATTATATATTGTATTTCAAATATTTGCAAACATTAAGCGTTTGAAAGCAATCGTCCAGTCTGGGAAATGAAATCCGAGGAAGGTTGCGGGACTATGTGCAATAATAAATGACATCAGTGTAAGATAATCTTATTTATATTTTACGACATGAACTTCAAGGATGACTATGATATATTAAGTATGAATATAACTCTTGCAAGAGAATTTACTTGCATTATTAGCACAATGTTATATATACTGAGCTTCACAAGTTCTAAAAATGAATGAAAAAAATCAACAATTTTAATTGATAACTTGAAATAACTTTTTACTGAAACTGTCTATTGGTCTACACTAAGTGTTCATGGTGAACATATTTCTGTTTGTTTCCGTCACGCTTGAATGATCACACCATCACAAATGTAAAACGTCTTTTCAAGCGCACAAAAGAGGGTTTTGCTGCTATAATTTTAGCACCAAACTCAGAGGCTTTGTTCGAGCATAATCGTAGTCCGAACAACATTAACCTTTATGGCAAACGTCCTTTTATTTTGCGTTTTATTACCAGTGCGATGTTTCTAAAAGTCTGACATTTTGTACAGGCATACTTTATTACGACATCCACAAACGTCTGTGGTCAAAGGGATATTGTTTCTATTATAGTTTTCTCCTTTCCACTACAAAAAGTAGTATATCGTTATGCATATTCTATATATACTCGTGGGGTGGTATCACATGTGGTATTATTATGGATCAAAACATCGATAATTGCCGTAAATTGATATCAAGTATAACTCTAACGCGATATTCTGCAATGTCAATATAAACAGAAATCACTGACCATTACATCGATTTAGAGAGAGAAGAAGTTTATTTTACCTGCTCACTTCTATTCACCAAGTAAATTAAAACTATGGTACACATTGAAAAGATAATCCCTTTCATTATCCTTATGTGTTTATACCTGATTTACCTATTTACGTTAGGTGACACAGGTCCCAATACCGCGTTAGAGTTATACATATCGCTATATACATATTATGCATTTGAATCATCATAAATTGGTTAGCCATTCTAATAAATAAGACGCACAATATGTGGTTTGTGGAACTTTTGACGCTCAGTTTATATTTATATATTATATAGGTAAACATTTTTAATTTTGTATTTTATGTTGAAAACATAATACATTCAACCATTCTTCTAATTTGTCACTAAAACCCCATATACTTTGAACGATGTTCATATTTTTATGATAATTTACGCACAAGTTTTACGAAAATGCAAACTTATTGATCGCCCGACTGATCACGCATATGCTGTTTCGTATTAATGTATGATTTGTATAAAAAATGTGACAAATTAGAAAAAGTTATACACGTTTGTACTTGTATTTAGATCTAACCAACAAGGGGAGACAACCGTTAATGTATCAGGAGATACATTATCACAGAATGAAATTGACGAATACGAAAGTAGTCAGAAACTCCTCGCTGACGTACATAGTGACGTAATATCCGGAAATTCAAATGTCGACAAGGATTCGATGACTGCATATTCAGACAGAACTTTAGATTGTGATGATGCTGATTATTTGGAAAGTGTTTTGTGTAGGAATTGTGACGACTGCCTTTTGTCCAACGTAAAGTTGGACGATTGTGACCACTCGGCAAGTGTTTCTTGTGAAAAGTGTGATAGTGTTAAATCGGTCCATTCCACGAAAGGAAAATCGCATCACCTCGTTAAATCCTCATTCCACGACAATGCACCTGCCCTATGCAATAGGATAGATGACACTGTTGATAGTGGCACATTGAAACGACCAACTAGTTCAAGTCTTGCAGAATTGTGCAGTACGAATAAACTGGAAACAACTTCTTTGTGAAGAATCCCGAATGATATATAGGAAATACCACTGGCGCTCGACCAGTTAAACATTTTATAAATAACCGTGGTCTATAATATATAGATTATAAATTGTAGACCGCAGCTATTTATAAAGTGTTTGGCTGGTTGAGTGCCACTGGGAAACACTCATCACAGTGGAAACTTTATTAATTTCTGATGAGTGTTGATAGTCATACTTGTATATACATTCACTCGAATTATTTCTGGTTAATCTATGAACTATATTTTCATAGACAATATCATGCATGTTGGGGTGTTTACTAGAAGAATGAGAACGTAACACGGATGTATTATATAAACTGTGACATAAACTATTGATTCCATTTCATTTTATCTGAATATTCGATATATAAGTGAATGAAAGTAATCTAAATTAAAAATGCTCACTACTATGCTTTTATAATAATATGCTTTTTTTTTGGTTTTGTATACATAAAACAGTAGGTGAGGAACTAAACAGTTTTATTAAAGCAAATACACTTTCAACATTTCTTTCCAATATGCAAGTTCATTCATGCATTCAGTGTTCAAAAGTAATGTTTTATGGTCTTAAAACGGCATTTTAGCCCGTTATGTGATTCCTCTTAACTGATAATCTAAAGTGTATATGACTCAACATTCGTGTAAATGTTCACTATTCTTTTCGATCATTTAATATGTTTTGATATTGTTGAACATTATAGTATTTTAATGTAATATATAAATGTTGGTGTAGATCCTGTAAAAATGCTGAATTTATTATCTTGGGGGTCAGAGTTATTTTTTATGTTTATATGTTAGATCATAATTGTACATAACAATTGTTGGGTTGTTGAAGGAGTGATGCAATGCAATAAATACAATGTATGTTGGTGTTGTGCACGCGAGCAATGAATAGAATGTACCTTGAAACAATAACTTGCATTTGGAAAAATAAATGCTTGCTTGAAAAAGTCCAGTGGCATATTTGTTTATCATAATACTAAGTAAGTTGTTTCGGGACGAATTGCATAGTTAGGTAAACGACGCTAGATAAACGACGCTCGTAAGAGAACATGGCTGGGATAGATTTAATGTTATACAATGCGTTCTTTGGTATGGTGAGAAAACCGGTGACTTATTGCGTCATATTATTATGTGCAAAATTGATTGCGTTCGTGTTTATAGTTTATATATGTAATATATGCACAATAATTTGAGACGGAGTTCCGTGTATAGAGCGGGATAATTCATTTATTTTACACACTAGTATTATCATACGTGGGTGAATCAAAAAGTTCGTAGAATTTTGTCATAACTTTTTTATGTTTCTAGTTATTGTCGTCATATTTATGCTGAATGAATACATTGGTATTGTCTTTACATAGACTGATTTACAGCTTGTGTGCGTTTCAATGTAAAAATCACGTAGTTTTGACTAATTCAATGACATTTGACAAATTGTTTCGTTATACTTACGATCACGTTATAGTAAACTTTGAAAGCATTTGAAGCTCTGGTTTGTGAGTTATGATATTTTTCTACGAACATTTTGATTCACCCAGGTATAGAGGATGTTAATTGATTTTGGTGTAAGATCGAATTGTGTTTCACCGAGTGATCACAAAATTTAATATTTTCACGAGTGGTGTAGCCACGAGTAAAAATATAATGTACTGTGATCACAGGTGAAATATAATAATATTTTTTACCAAAAATCAATTTTCTGTTGATTATTCTCTTCATTTGTTCGTAAAATGTTGCAGTATAACTATTATTGGTTAAACTGGAAAAAATACATTGAAATTAGAACGTTTATTTTGAAGCCCACTGCTGTTGTCGTTTTGTTTGTTTTTCTAATCGATACTGGAATCAGATCCAAAGTGAAAACAATAAACTGATATTTTCACTGTTATTTAAACTGAAAATCAACGCAATCTATTGAAAGCAAATACTTATATAATTACAACTGTTATACATTTGTAGATAACAGAGACAAAAACTGATAATTAAATCTCTTTCAAAGGGTTATCAGAGAATTAGATTAAAATGTACAGTTATACATGTGCTTGGTGTAATTGTATTACAGTTGAAAATATCTTATACTTCATTTGTATACAAACATAAACATAAAACATGTTCATGCACTTGTAGCATGCTAAATATTAAATACGATGGCTTCTAGTTTACACTGCTAGAATGTCTCGTGCCTTTGTCATTCTCATTTGAAATTTTGCTCAAGTATTTCCATACAACCAACTGCTTCACACAAGACATATCTATTTATTATAAGCTGATCTGAGCATTTAGTACTAATTGTGAGCTATGACGATGTCACTGACATCATCATTGATATCAAGTAACATCATTAAACGAAGTTCACTGCAATGTTCCGTTGATTGGCCTAATTCAAATTAATTTTAACTAGGTTGGTTTAAAGTACATTGATCGCAAAAGAGCGAAACAAGTTTTCTTTAGCTAATAATAAGGGTACACTTTTTGTTATATGGTTATATGTCGGTAGACACTTAAAAGTTAAAACTAATTAATATTTCATCATTCCGTACATGACAATGTGCAAGCTTAAGTATGCGATACATGGACATCATCAAGTACTGTATACATCATGGTCGCAAACAATAAATTGCCACTAACAAATGCCACCATTTGATAAGCTCGCCCATATGGGATCTCCCGGTGGCGAGGGTAAACAAACCCATTATGTTCCACCATTTGTATTTAAAATACCAAAGTGAGTAGAGAAATGAAATAGACCTAAGTATTGGTAATGCACATGTTGACATTACTTTGATCCAAGTACCTGTTGTAAATAATGTGGGACTGCAGCATTGCGATAACGTACTAACTTTTTTTATGCTTCTGGTTCATTTAGATATATTGTATATGTAATATTAAACTTTCAAACAGTATTTTATTTATGTTACATGTTAATCACATTAAAACCAGATTCTAACATTTGCTCCATTTCCGCCGCTGTTAGTTAGATCTAACAACACAACATAATAGGTCACATTAAAATGACCTCTAGTAGTTCATGTTACCACTCGTATATGGCTATTCACCTATATGTGAACCAAAGTCAGCCCTATTGTGTACACTATGTGTATGAATCATGGTAGTACAGCAGAGAGATTCTCTGCACTTTCAGAGTTGTAAAAGTAGTGATTTGATTGTATGATGTAAAGATCAAATCGACATGATCCCATACGGGAAACGATCAGATCCTATATCAGCGTACATTATTGGAGCGTAGTATCGGTCAGATTTTAATGCGATTAGTTGTTACTTGTGCATGGGCTTAAAAAATAATAACTATTATGACTGTTAATTGTTATGTTTTATATAGTTACATATTATTCGTTATTGCTATATTTGCAGCATTTTGTCCTGTCATGTTTGCATTCTAAATAACAATATATAACAATGTCTTACAGTAATTCCAATGTAAGCAGATTTAAACTTGTCTTGTCATCATATACAATTATTGTTATATGTTATATTGATGTCAAATAAAATCTTATATAACACTCTTGTAGTTTTATCTAAATACTAGTAATAATCACTGGTAACCGTCCTACTTCCAGTCGCAAGGCCCAGGCTGTTATACAAAAAGCATCTTAGTAGAAAACGTTTTTTAAACCTTTGACACCTCTTATGTATGTCAGCAAAACTAGTCCAGTCATTGAAGCTTAAAAAATATGGTCAACCTCAAACAAATTGCAAAACAGAGTTTCTTTGCATTTTCACCATCTACAGACTATTATCAACTACAGACAAAACGTCAAATATGCGAGTTAAGTGGGGAAAATACAAAAAAATGGACATGTTTAAGGTCACTTTTGGTAACAATTTCAGCATTTTCCTTATTTCATACTACATGGGGAATTTTACGTTCTAATAATTCCCGTGTAAGTCGTTAAATATTTACTAATTGCACCTTAAAGCTTATATTTTCTGAAAGATACAACCTTCTTCTATCGAATACAAATATTGATTTTATCATCAGACAATTTCCTTTTCATATATATGCCAGTCTACGTGTTGGTATACTACCCATTCAAATGTCGACAAAATGACTCAAAAAGCACTTGGAAGGGGAAACAAAAGTTTTATTTATTTCTTTAATATTAAACCAATTTGTTTAAAATTTACACATATCATGCGTTGTATACAATCATGTGTGTCTAATGGGAAAAGGATATTTGTGTTTGGACAGTATACAATAATGATAATATTCACAAATCTATCGATTCGGGAGAAAAACTGATTGTTCTCTTTGTCTGTTCTTTGTTTGTTCGTCCACAATTGCATTTGTTTCACAATTTTGACTTTATAATTAAGAAACTTGGTCAGAGTGATCATCTGATCAAAATTTAGGCCAAGGTAGGAAAAGGATAATCAAGGGTAAAAAACTAGGTCACTAGGTCAAATTGTAGCAAAACCTTGTGCAGTCGCTAGAGGTCATAATGTTGACCTTATTTTTATGAAACTTGGTCATAATAATAATATCAACAAAATCTAGGTCAAAGTTATAAATTGGGTCATCCGGGGTCAAAAAGTAGATCGCTAGTTCAAATAATAGGAAAACGTTGTGTAGGTACACTATTTTGGTCTAATATTTATGCAACTTGGTCACAATGATCATCTCAAAACATATAAGACAAGTGCGTTATTGAGTTATTTGGGACAAAATTAGGTAAATAGGTTAAAATAATTGATGCGACTTTTTGGCGCAAGAAGATTTGTCAATTTTTTGACCTAGCGACCTAGTTTTAAGTCATGATCAATAAATATTGAATTTGACCTACATTTTGTCTTCATGATCCATGTGACATGGTTTCATAAAGATTAGGTAAAAAGGGTGCCATCTGAAGATTTGTTCTATTATTTGGCATAGTGACCTAGTTTTTAACTCAGGTTAATCCAATTTCACACATGACCTTGATTTTTGTAAGATGATCATTGTGACTAAATTTCACAAGTGTAAGGTCAAAATTGCAACCCCTGGTGACTATATCTTGTTTTTTTCTATCTTTTGACCTAGTGACCTAGATTTTGGCTCCGGTTATCTCAAAATTTTATTTGACCTAGATTAGCTTCCGATGATCATTGCTGCTAAGTTTCATAAAAAATACCTACTGTAGACAAACGTTGCGACCTCTAAGCACGATGTAAAAATAAGGTACTGATACAAATCAAGATTTATTGAGATCAAAAGTGACAAATATCGCTAAAAAACATTGACAATTCAATATTTTTGTAAATATCTCAAAAAGTCCCACGAATATTCAATTAGGACATTTTGTACATTGCTGAGGATAGCTTTACGCACCATATAAACACAAAATTGTTTGTTTTGCAATTAGTTTGAGGTTAAAAGTTAAAATGACTGGACTAAACATGACAATCAAGATTTATAGATCGTTGCATGAACTAAAAGCTTTGCGTGAAGAGCCACAGGGTACAGTATCAAGAGAAGTTTCCCATATGTAGTAATATATAGAAAGGGTTTTATGAAATTTGATCATGTTTTTAACGAGTTAGTAAGTGCACAAATATTCCAAGTCCAATAAAAAAAATATATTGTTGCAGTGAGTGCAATACCATAAATGACCATTCAGGAAAGTTTTGTGAAAATCGGACTGATATTTCAAAAGATGGCTTCCAAAGTTGATATGTACAGTAACAGCGGTTGCATCAAAAAATAAATGTCTGATTATGATCATGCAGCTGGTCAAACCAGAATTTCAAATGTTATAATACTGTTAAATAAATGATATGATAGGTATTTCAAGGCTCAAATTACTTTATTTGTGTTTTTTGCAAAAAACATTACTCCACCTACGTCTTGAAACATGTTTTGAATTAGTCAAAATTAGAACATATCGGGTACCGAAACTACATTTTTAATTGCATGATACTTCTGTGGTCATGTACGATGATTTCAGATGCAAATATGCCCATAAACAGGTTAAAGAGGCATTCCCTATAACTAGCATGTTTTTCTCTACTATCACATTTAATGAGCTAAATGTACAAAACACTATCAATTATCATAATTTGTCAGAAGAAAGTGGGAGCATTATGTCTCTATAATGTCAAAAATATGGTCAAATCACCAATTATAATTTATCGCTTCCAGCGATTTATTATTTTGTGGTCAAAGGGAAACAACTCGTGACTAGTTTGGCTCGTTACGGAAATATATTTTCATTTTTTCGCGGTAATTGATGAGACCTTTTTGTTGAAGATGTGATGAGTTTAATCAACAATGATTCTCATTTAATAGATATATTCCTAAATCGCTGATATCTGCAGCCAAAATCCCCATATTGAGCACTATATATATATAAAGAATTATATTACTACATAAGGGAAACTACTCTTGGCAATGCACCATATTTAAAGACCTATTATAATAGTAGCTTGACAATATTGAGCTTAATGTTGACCTTCATGTGGTTTACCATTTGAAAAAGGACGAGACTTGGCATCACAAAACAGAAATGTCATTTTAACTATATAGTAATAACATTTCAATTTCAAGAGCTCACATTAGATTTATCCGAAACCTAGGCACTGAATTCGGCAACAACTGACAATGAGCTGATATGTCTATTTGAACTTATTGTTGAGATTGGAGCCAGGCCCGGTGATTACAAACATTTCTCGATCTTATACTCCAAGCTCCAATGCATACTGCATGGAGTACCGTACTCCAACCGTGATTATAAACATTCTTGAACACGTACTCGATGGAGTACGGATTCTCAATGAACCGCCATATTACATGTTTTCGTTCAGTTATAAAGAAGTTATAGCAGTTTTTGTAACCGAGTATGACTCCGAGACACCTGCGGAGCATATTCTCATACTCCATACTCCAAATGGAGCACGTTTTCCGATTCAGAAAGTTTTTTAATCAAGGGTTTTTTTGGAATGTGTTCCAATTTGAGTATGGAGTATGAGTTGGAGCATGGAGTACGTTCTCCAATGTTTAAAATCACGGGGCCTGGTGTACGTTGATCCTTTACATGTTTACATTATTTGGTTAAGGCCCTGACTCAATACCGAACTGCACAGCCATGTATGTATGTTATTGGTAGTCACTACGTCACCCTTCCACTAAACTAAGTACATGGGAAACAACTATTGAAACAATATAAACATTCATCTACAACAGCGATTGTTTCCCTTTGACTGGTAAGTTGTTTGTGTTCTTTGTGTGATATTACGAAATTAACATACCTTAACCAATGGTTGATAGTAAGCACATGTAAAGTTTGCAACAGAAACATTTAAATTATACAGGTAAAATGGTGTACATCGCATACACAGGTACCTTAAATCGAACACCCTTCATTAGTCCATAGTTGTACCGGTAGAAAATGTATTAAGCACCAACAAACACACAAACCTGTTGCCAAAACATTTAATTACATACCAATTCCTTTACTCAGATACTTTGTCGATAGGAAACAGTTCTAGTATTGAAGAATTATTCCAAAAGTGCGTACATTCATGTCTCTTAAATTGCTTGTGACTTACTCTCACTACACTAGCATCAGACACAGATTGCAATACTGAACAGGTTTTTTCTTATTTCATCCCTCTAATATTTGGGCCATTTTAACATAACATAACTGTTTTACTAAGAATTTGTTCATGTCACGGAAATCTACGTTTACAAAATTCGCTGGCTTAGGATGAGAAGGTCTTGCCAATCAATCTTTACTTATGATAAAACAAGGTTTTTGAACTTCAGATTGGTCAACATGACAAGTTCCGATTTTCATTAAAATAGGCTCATAAAAAGCGCCTTACGATGTAAATTTCAAATATGCATTTGTCTTATAAGGTCGTAACGACCTTCTCATTCTAAGCCAGCGAATTATCTAATGTAAATTCGTACGAAACGTCATTGCATAGATATACGTAAATATTGAATATTTCAAACGTAGGCCAGGACACATTATCACCAATACGAGTATAAGATTAATAACCCTGCGTTTAAGGAAGAATAACGTGATGAAAGTTTCGTAACGTCTTGTACCAGTTACGAAAAGTTCATCGCTTGTTCATAACGCATGGCTGAAGGAATATATAAAATTGTACAAACATATTCGATAAGATCTGATGATTGACATGTTTGTGTTACTAATCCCAGACTAAAATAATAATAACAAATGATGGTCATATTTGGCGATTTACGGAAGCCCAGTCTTCGCGTATTAATAACTAAAAACTTACGACAAAAATGAGAAAATACATGTTAGTTTTTAACGCATTAATTAGCGCAAACATAATCCACTTACTCGATATTGACGGAAAACTTACGCTGGCCAAAATGTTTTGATAATAATGTACCAATGTGTATGACACATCTACAATTTGCAAAGATTGTGAATTAAACATAATAAAGCTATAACTTTAAGAAAAAAAACTTCAATACTTTTAGCCCACCAAGCGTTCAATGTGAAAAGAAGGTGTGGATGTCCATCGTCCGTCATCTATTTTGATGACAGCTTTGCAGGTTTCCATAAGCTCTATTTGTCATTAACCGAATGGCCGATGGCCAAAATTGCTCTTTTGTATAGTAGAGTAAAATACTTCTAGTAACCATTGTTTATCTATGTCATCAGCCATGAAACAATGTTGTTGACATGGCCACTCTGTTTCTGTTAGGAACCGCTTGCCTAACGTCAATGTAGAGTTCTGGTGAGTTTTCGTCAATGTAGAGTTCTGGTGAGTTTAAGTCAATGTAGAGTTCTCGTGAGTTTACGTCAATGTAGAGTTCTCGTGAGTTTACCTATTCTCTACATAAACACAACTTCATCATGCAACGTTCATTTCACACTACAAAGTGGTTGGTCAGCAAAGTATATTACCTCTATTGAGGTCAAGGTCATCTTATAAGGGTTACATGGGCACAAAATGGATGCACTTGTTTTACGCATTTTCGCTCGGTAAACCATCAAAAGCTTATGTCCCACTCGTGTTTTCTATCTCAGCGATATATTTCTGAAAAGCTCAGTGGGACCTGAAGTGCAATTCTGGTTCAAATATTATGTAGAACTCGTTATCAATGTTAATCTAGACAAGAGCTACAACGTACTGTCCTCATGTTTATAATGGCGTGCAGGTTATCTCCTATGTGACCATGTCGCCATTGCGTGTCTGATGGTTTGTCATATTAACCGTGACTTGCATACAAAATCTTCTCTCTGGTCCTAAACAATGTTATTCCTCCAAAGTTTCTTCCGTGGATTATGTGTGGATGTGTTTCTTCCGACCAAACTCGTATATTATATGTGTAGTTATTCTGTAAAATAAAGTTTGGAATTACATTATATATGACGGAATGTACTAGGAATATATGTTAAAATGTGTCAGGTCAACTGGTAAGATTTATTTTATTATTTACTGAGCACGTATATAGTCTGCATATACTACCACATTTTGTGAACACGAAAAACTTCCATGTGAGAGGTTACTATACTTGCCATACTGCTCCGGATCTAGTTCGATCTGCGCCTCTTTGAATAACTGGCTCAATGTCGTGATAAGTTACTTTTTGCCCAAATCCAGGACACTCGCTTCTGCAATTTATCTGCTGTCATTGATCACCGATTATATAAATATTGTCTGAATGTTTAAAATTGCCACTGAATGAAGTAAACATTAAAAATGACCGATGTCCCGGCCATACATACCTGCAAACGTACAGCTAAATACCATGAACGTTACGGCTACGAGAAAGTATATAACGTCACTTCTATTGCGGTAAAAAATGACGATGCAAACCTTTTTCACCTTTCAGTTCCAGGGTTGCACACGGGGCTGGTTGAATCAATGCCATCGTATCGTTAAACTGGTTGCTTCCATTTCTCGTTCTCTATTTGGTATATATTGGGGTGTACAGACAATTGTATGTACATATTTCTGCTTTCGAACCTTATATAATTTTCAAACTGTATGATTTCTTTTTGCGTCATTTTTTATCAGATTTTTATATTGATAGTTGTCCTTCTATACACATGTAATGTCAGTTTTGAATGTAATAGCGACGTATTTCGACATTTAAACATGTACGAAGCTTATACATGTATAATTTCAATTATGATTGTGACGATAAATGCTTTAACTGCTGCAATATGTCAGTGAATACTTACTTTTTATACACACGTTTCTGTTCATAGTTTTGTAAAAGAACATGCCACATGAAGTACAACCAACGAAACATACAATGTAGAATACGCTAGATATTGTCACATTCATAGGAAACCGTTTAACGATATACGTATCCTGCACAAAGTTAGTTTTTATTGTGAAAACTGTCTTGGTTAGAAAACAATTATGGTTGAGATATTCTAGAACCGTTTGATAAATGTCTTTTGTTCCTGTTTCATACTTCCTATCAGAAGTAGTTTGAATAGTTATGCGACAAGCCGTCTCCCAAGATATCAAACCTGTCACGTATGTCCTACAAGTGTCAATTAGCACGGTATTTGCATTTATTCAAGACAATCTGTATCGTGGTGATGCAAGTGAATTGAACAGGCATTCACAGCAAAGTGGTGATTTCATACGAATTATATTAACATTTGCAGGGACCTTGAGCCAAACTACTCTTCGTCTGTCAGATGAATTAAGATTTAATTCGTATACACATATGCAGTGTGCTTAGATTGTTAATTTGAATACCTTATAGCCCTGATTCAAATGAATTTGAGGACATACATGTAACCTATCAATACCAAATTAGTTGAGTATTTGTCAACCAAATGGCAAAACAAGGAATATACATTCCTAGTCAGCTAAAATATCATTGAATACCTTAATGAATATATTGATGTAGTGTAACTGTATACAAATCATGACAGACGACTGACATACTCGTATTGCACTACCGTTATACTATCCGTTATACATGACTTACCAATATGAATTGAGACCTAACCTTTCTGTTTGATTACGCCATGTACGAGAGTTGCTGTATTTCGTTTACCACCATTGATGAAAATAAATTGCACAGAAAGAATTTTGATTGACGCAATTATTCATACTGGAAGACATAGATTGGATGCCAGACAGTACAATTTCGTTTCATATTAGTTCGAGTTTCCGAGGATTCGTTTCTGAGCAATATTTCATAAATTCCTTGATTTGCATCTATAATTGATACCCGATTGAAATTTCAATCCTAAGTTAATAAATTCGTCTTTAGGTTTAATAGAATATCAGGCAAACATAATTCTATAAAAGCCAAGCTCATTAGTATGTAGCTAACTGCTATGGGAATTCACAAATGATGCCTGTCGTATAATAGATAGGATATGTGCGTGCGCTGAAGACCTGACTGAGTGTTTGTCATATCGATAATATAGTTGGCTATGTCGACTTTTGTGGACTCATGACTAGTATATTACATTGTGACACGTGCAGATTGATATGGAAATACATTACATTTTTTAATGAAGATACTGTACTTTATTTGTAGTTTGGGTAATTTGAAAATGTGAGCCCTTAAGTTAATTACAATGCACATTTTAAACGGTATATCAATTTCTGCAAAAGTACCTTCACTGGTGTAATAGATGTACACTTAAACGAATTTCTAATTGGCCACCCAATGAAATATTATATTATGCGATATATTTAGTCAATATTTCTAAAAGTGTGGTTATTTTCATTCCATGCACTTATCTATCGATTTCAAGAAATAAATTTCGCATGCATGTATAAAATCATCCATGCGGAGCAGTTAGTGCAAAATGGCTTACGTGTACATGGTTCACGTGCCCGACATGTTTTATTTTTGAAATTAGTCAAAAAGTATTCTCTGTCGATTGGCTTAATGAAAGGTATTAATACTGGCGAGAATAAGTAATACGGAGCGCGCTGAGGCCGTTAGAATGACGAGTACAAGCACCAAAATCCAGACATGTACGTCAAAACGTCTTTTTTTAAAAAGCGATATTTATAATAACGTGGGTTTAGTTCAAATTACTGCGAGAAACATATTTTCTATCAATTAAATTGGACAGTATCGGGGTTTCGATAATTTATATTCTTCTAAAAGCATTTTTTTAAATCTTATTTATAAAAACACGTGGCCAATCAGAAATTCGTTCAATGTATGCTTGCATCTGACGTCATGAGCGCGTTCCACATGGCTCATTTTCACAAATTATAGTGTTTAAAGAAAAGTCGATCTACAGGTAACAAATTTATACCAAATACGATACTATTCCAAGCTGTGCACGAGGCCAACGTGCAAAAAAGCAATTTCGCATCAACCGTTACGCATGGATGATTTTGTATATGAATACGCCATTTCTTTCCAGAAATAGATAAGTAAGTGCGTGGAATGAACAAATTACACAGCCTTAGATTTATTGATATACTTTATCAGATGATATAATATTTTTTAGGGTGGCCAATTAGAAATTCGCTTAAGTGTATATTCACATTTGCTTTGATACAAAGACAAGTATTCTTACTGCAAATGTACACATTAAGGATTTGTTTGTGTACGTGACAAAGTATTTTGTTTCTATAAAATTCCATTACATTTACTTGAGTCTCACAATACATTTCCTATTCAGACAATTTGAACTTCATGTAAAATAACTTTAACAAACATTAATATGATGTTGTGAAAAATGCACACATACTAGGCTTATGCAACGTGTACTTGCCTTAGTTATGTCATCATTGTTTTTTACCAACTGCACATTCACACGCACATTCAGAACATCGTCCGTGTAAATTAATTCTCTACCGGTAACATATCAACATTATACGTAGATAGTCAGATACATAGACATTTTATTAATCAACACATTCATCACAAAATTGTGTGAAAAAGTAAGATGCACAATTTAAAATGGTTCAGGGCACGTTGGTTTCGTAAGCTTTCTGGCCGGTCCAAATGCGCATAACTCAACTAATCACTTCTCACTTTCCACTATGCCACTTTATTTCAATGTCTGTTTACCTAATATATTAGTGTTTCAAGATCAGCGTCTCCAAAGATATAACCGAAGATACCTTTAAATATACCCCTATTCGTGAGTGGAACTCCTTCCCAAAGGAAACAAGGAATATACAACCTCTGTCAGCCTTCAATATGCATTTGAATAGAGACATGTCCAAACCACCACTACACTATTTCATGGACCAAGAAAACTTCAAGTCCTACACACTCGCTTGCAAACGAAATGCAGTTCACTAAATTATCATTTGCATATATGTAATATCTCCTAGTCAGCACTATATACATGTGGCCATTGAATCCAATCATCCTTTCTCTTTCGAATGTCAACTTCTACAAGAACGTCGTGACACTCTCTTGAACCAATTAGCAATTACAGAATCAGTATAGATCTTCTTCCTTTTAGTGATACAATCCTCTACGATCAAGACAATACATTCATATTAGTTGCATCAACAGTAACTTTTTTATCTCATGTGACCAATGTGTTGGATATGCATGAAACACGACCGTGCGACAGAGTTTACTTGTTTATCCATGCCCAAATGTGAATCTAACATGGTACCAAGTTTCTTACCATCGACTGAGCAATGCATAGTTATAGTTCACTATTAATTCCGTTTACATGTACTTAACTGTCTAAAAAAAGTCTGAATTTTCTCAGACCTTTTTGTAGCCACATGGAGCATTGACCATTAATAAATTCCCTTTGTCAGATCACTCTTTGTTGGCACTCGAAAAAAGATAACTGAAAATGTGGTCAGAATGAAAAAATACTAGCAAGCATCCTATTAGGTACGGTAGCAAATAGAGGCTTATAAAGTAAAATGCCTTGCCTGATCTTTTTTATTTTACGCGTAATAGTATAAAGTACATCACTGGACATGGAAGTGCCTGAAGTAATGAACATGACAAGGGTTCGAGCATTTAACATTTCTTGATAACAAACTATCTATACAGTAACAATATATTATTCACAGTACGTTGTACCTAGATTTTGCAAACTTGTACTTTTGTTGATATGTTAATTGTATTTGTATGGTGTTACATGTTGCTGAACTTTCTGTCTCGAAACCACATCCCGTATCTCAGATCGTCTATAATGTAATCGAATAACACTTATACAGGCATTATCGTTATATTCCACACCAACTTTATTTCCGCTATATGTATTAAATGAAACATAGTCTGGTCTAACAATATTAAGCTTAATGCGCTTGGTAAGGTCAACATTAAAGTGTAATGAAAACGACTTTCCCTAGCGGAGTATCGCAGTAATTCGGCAGGTTCTATTATATCATTCTAGCTTTTGTCCAATTTACATTTGTGTTCCACTTTATTATAGGTCTTATTGTTCTACTCAGACAAGAATATAGGAAACTTCAACAATAAATTGTCTAGTATTCACATACAGTAATAGGTTAATGTGACTCCAGTTCGGAATATCATGTAACAAATCCCTTACGGATTTCTGACCAAATAAAATATATTACGTAGTGCATCGTTTATCTCACTTGAAGTAACTTCTGCTGCTCATAGTTGTAAAACGATATCGCTTTGATACCATCCATCAGACTTTTGTACCGTTTTCTGCTGCGTTTACAGTCAGCCACGATATCTATTACTTGACAACGAGCTCTACCAATCATTACACAAAAAATTGACTTACTATTTTACTAAGCTGCCATGCGCTTTTTCATGTTAAATTATTACCTGTAACGTTTTCTTGCGACCTCATTACGTACCACACACTCTGCACCACCCTTTCTAAGCGTGGTCATCATGTGTATCATGGCTGACAGTCAATGGAGCTGTACCAGTGCAGAAGTCAGTTTTGCGAATGAAACCGATGACTTTAACACCAAAAACTTTTTGTTAAATATGATTGAGTCAATGTTATTCACGGAGAACCAAAGAAGCTAAGTCCGGATTTAGCTACTAGTGTTACGCCTCTGGATTCCTTGTATCACACACACTTTATGTATCTTCTTTCGATGTTGCAGGTCATGTGTCATTGATAACTGAGTGACCACGTACTACGACAGTATCAACAAAATAATTATTCAGATGAGATTGACATTTGAATTCAGCAAAAGTGAAACTAAATAATGTAGCATTTCTCTTTGCGTGATGACAGCGCCTAAACCTCGAGAATACATTAGGACAAACAAACCCGCATAAAGGCATGCTATCTATTTGGTAACATGATGGAAATGCTTCCCTTGGTATAAAATATCATTATACAGACGTGTTACTCACGATGCATTTCCTGTGTAGACATTCTATATCTGATATAATGACGTTGCTTTTTCTAGTTAACTTGTATACTGTTGCGAAAAGTGGTCAAGACACCAAGACAAGATATAATAGGCGACATTGGGATGTTTTGACAAGTAATGGCTACAATTCCAAACGTATGTAAGGCTGTACTATAAAAGTCAACGTTATACGCTTGGTAAAGTGATGGATATACTTTCTTTGGTATAAAATGTCATTATATAGACTTGTAACTCACGATGCATTTCCTGTGTAGACACATTCTATCTCTGATATATTTACGTTGCTTTATCAAGTCAACTGTTATACTGTTGTGCGAATTGGTGACGAAAGATTGTGTGTATACGTGACAAGTCATTTCGTTGGTATAAAATTCATGAACATTTACTTTAACCTCACAATGCATTTCCGGTGCAGACATATCTATATACTCGCTTCCTCTCGCAAAATAACATTAACAACAAGTGAACGGGCTGCTACAGAGAGCGATATTATCACATACAGTACTGTACAATGAATATGGCCAAATGCATTTGCATTAGTAGTTTGTCAGCATAATTGATAATATCCAGTCACTTCCGGCAAAATCGGTCCGATAACAGGGTGCCGGATAACATTTTCAATTAACCGTCAAGTGGTCGTGTGACCTGAAATATCCGGACACCGCATCACGTGATCTGACGGACTTCTTCTAAAAGCGGAGATGCCGGCTGAAATGCTGTACCAGAGGATGACGTTTTCCTATTTAAAATGAGCTTGAGACGATCAATAAGTGTTCTTCGATTTACCTGTGTGTATATTAAGTATCAAGATGTCCGACGTTGTTTTTTTGTCATGACGTCAGTGAGCGAACGTGACGTTACGCACAAATAATGAAAATGCAAATAAATAGTCCGGACTTTTATCACCTGATAAATTCCTCCGCCTTGACAGATAAGCTTACTCATCCTTGGCACTAACCTATTTTTCTTTATATACTTGTACAGAAGACAAAACACATTTCGAAAGACGTGTAAACGAAGTAAGCATAAGCTATATTTATATGAGATTCGCGTGAAGTTTGTGCTCTCAGTACGGCTTTACTTGCCTTGTTGATAGAAGCTATGCACCTACTGGACCATTATACGAATCTACAAAGTTAAACTCTTACGTCTGTATTGTGCTAAGGGTACTAATTGTGTTGTTGTCCTTGTATTTTATGAATATGTTTGGACTATTAGATATGTGGCTCATTAAGTTCATCGTTTAGTTTATCGTTCTCGGAATAGACTTTACAAACGGGTCTGTAGAGATGTTCTTCAAGTACTTGGAACACTTGTATACAATATAAACTAAACATTATCAGGTGTTACATCTAAGTGTTCCTAATAGTGGTCACTATTCTAACACCACTATCATTTGAGAAAATATTGAGCTTGAATGGGTAAGACAATAAAGTTTTCATTGCAAACCTTCTCGTATATAAAAGGTAAGAATTACAGCTGTGTAGATACGGCTTGGAAGTCTTTGTAATCTCGTGTCTCGAGACTACCAATATAAATGGTATTTTAAAGACGATGTTCAGCAAATGCTAATGTACATTTTCCTCTATATTATTCGAAATTGCACTCTTGTCGATAAAGTAATTGTCTTTGTATGGGGTTACATTTTACTGGACAAGCATATTGTCTCGAAACCACGTTTCATGTGTCAGATCGTCTGTTATATATGTCACAGAGCAACACTTATACAGACATTATCGTTATAGTCCACGCCAACTTTATTTCCACGATATGCATTAAAGGAAACATAGTCTGGTAGTGTAGTATAAACACAAAGTGCTTGGTAAGGTCAACATTAAAGGGCCTGCGTCACGTTAAGGCTTTTTGCAAAAATAAAGAAACATAGTCAAATATTTGCTTAATTTTGGTAAAGATGCATGTATATCCCATAAAAAAGCACTATTGAATATAACGTGCGAAACACCAGTAATTAGTAAATATTTAGTAGTTTTACCTCCAAAATGCTATACCTTATTAATACGGTATAGTATTTCGACTACTCTCATTTAAATTGTCTGAAATTTATTCACTAGTGATGAAAACAAATTTAAAAAACGAACCAAATATGCAATAAATGTTTATGCTGAAGTTTGTTAATGTTTCAGACTGACCATTGAATAACATAACCCACAAATCATGATGAAAGGAAAATCGGTGTGTACGATATTGAGAGTGATTTAAATCGATTATTTGCAACAGCTCTTTGTTAAAGCAACATTCAGCAACGTTATATTATATAAATACTTGATTTTGTAAGAAAAATATACTTTTTGAAAAAATATTCGCTCATTCTGTGACGCAGGCTCTTAAAAGTATAATAAAAACGACTCTCCCTTGCGGTGTATTGCAGTAATTTGGCAGGTTCTATTATATCATTTGAGCGCTTGTCCAATTTACATTTGTGTTCCACTTTTTCATATTAATACGTCTTATTTCCATACTCAGACAAAAATGTCGGAATATACAACAATAAACTGGCTGGTATTCACTTAGATTAATAGGTAACTGTGACTGCAGTTCGAAATATCAAGTAACAAACCCCTTAAAGGTTTTCTGTCCAGACAAAATGTAGTGGATATTGTTTGAATAATGACCATGTTAAAATATGGTTATATGTACACTCTGGTACGGTCGAGCGAGTAACAGAATCGTTCAAATACAAAAAACGTACTTATCGTCATGATGTATCGCTTTAATCGACAATCCCTATCTGAGTATTACTGTAATTTGGCAGCAGAGTATTGCAGTAATTTGGCAGGTTCTATTATATCATTTGAGCTCTTGTCCAATTTACTTTTGTGTTCCAGTTTATTAAATCAATACGTCTTATTTTTCTCCAAAAACGTGATTGTAGGAATCTACAACAATAAACTATCTGGTATTCACTTACAATGATAGGTAAAAAATGTGACTCCAGTTCGGAATATAAAGTAACACATCTCGGGTGGACTTCTGTCCTAACAAACTGTATTAGGTATTTATTAGTTTTTAATAATTACCAGGTTTCAAACATGTCAAAAGTATTGCATCGTTGGTCTAACTTGAAGTAACTTCTGCTGCCAAAAGTTGTGTAACGACAGTGCAAGGATACCAAATAGTTTTTATCGTATATTTGCACATATTACACTTCATTAAATGTCAGCCATGATTTCCACGATTTGACAATGGCTTCTACGCATAATTGCAAGAACTTTACTTCGCTGTCCTTCGCCTTTTCATGTTTTGTTACTAAATGTAATGTTTCATTCCGGTATCATTATGTACCCCACATTCACATCGATACTTTCTAATCGTGGCCATCGTATGTTTCGTGGCTGTCGGTCAAATGGGCCTTTACAGAGTAGAGTTTATCCTGCACTTTTTAAATAATACTAATACAAATTGATTTGTGTTGTGTGTAGGCACTCGATCATGTTGGATCACCGTTTTATTGTTAAATGCTTGTAAATTGGATGTTGGCATTACTCCACACCTAGCCAAGTTTATACCCTTTTTAGAAATAAAACCGAATGACCACACACATCGCCAGTCTTTACAAAATAGTTATTCAGATTTGATAAACATTTGTATTATTATACAATAAAACTGTAATAAAAGTGTAAAACCGTGTAATAAATTCAGCACAATGCTTTCTTGAACAAAAAAACGCTGTATTGCGGCGGTTATTCAGTCGACGTATATCAATCGGCGGTAGTGAAACCAAATGAAGAAGCATTTCACTTTGTGAACTGGTATCTTCTAGATGCAATCATATAGCCTACGTTAGGACAAGAAACCCGGCATAAGGGTATGTAATTGTATTTGATAACATTGGATCTTGATTTAATGTCTCTCAACACATCGGCTTTGATACTGTACACATTCGTTAGTTCAATGATAAATGTCAACGTTATACGTTTGCTAACGTAATGGAAATACTTTTGTTAGTATAAAATGTCATTTTACAGACATGTAACTCACGATGCATTTCCAGTGTAGACACATTCTGATATCGTACCTCTGATATATTAACGTTGCTTTTTTCTAGTTAACTGACATACTGGATCGAAAGTGGTGAAGACGCCGATATATAATGGGAAATATTGGGATGTTCAGACGAGTAATGGCTACAGCTCATAGCGTCGTATGGTTATTTAAAGGCTGACTGTTCATGCAACACTTCTGTATGCCAAAAAACATGCCATACACGATTATATAGCGATTTTCGGCTGGTAAAGTACAAATATGTGTAATCTCGTGGCTTGAGACTACTGATATAATAGATGATATTTTACTGTTACAATAATATGAACTAAGGCATCGCCTAAATGAGGGATTAAATACACATTGGATATCTGCTAAGCTATGTTTCAGATAGAAACTGACTAAATATGAGTTGAATTTAGATGTTATAAAATATACAAAGATAGTTATTGATCAGCGACTGATCACTTTTCCTCTTTAAATTTAAGACCAGAAATAATAATCATTCAAAATTTTCGATTGGCTATGTATCTGGGGTTTATGTTTGGAATAAGTGTAGGCATCCCTAACCTAGAGTTTTACCTATATTACACTGATTTGTTATGCATTGCAACGTAACGTCATGAGTCTATTTGGCGTACTTTTGGTATGACGTCATTTCCTGTTATTTGTGACGTCATGACATCACGTCTTGTATTGGCGCCGTGTATCCAGTACAGTAGCGTATTTCTTAATTCCCTTTGTTTTTTTAAATACATGTAGTTTGTTTTATTAATTGAATATTTTTAAAGACGGTTATAATTCGAAAGAAAATGATAGGGGGCAACCGTTTACAGATTACTATTTTTTTTCATTTTCAAAGGACCATTCACCTCGGAAATCTGCCTGAAATTTTTGACCGGAAATAACTTTTTCTGAAAGCATTAGTACCTGCAGAGACTCGACGAAGATACGCACGTGGACATTATTGGTATGGGTATTTACAATAGCCAGCTTCGCTGGCTATTTACTCCCCTATTAAATCACGAAGACGATGATCAGCACATGCGATTGTACATTGTCCTACATATGGTATAACTGGTGTCCAAATTGCTTCTTATTATACGAAATGGTACTCTTGTCGATATGATAATTGTCTTTGTATGGCGAAACATTTAGCTGAACAAACTTTCTGTATAAAACCACGTTCTGTGTGTCAGATCGTCTGTTGTATATGTAACTAAATAACACTTATACAGACATTAACGTTATAGTCCACGCCAACTTTGTGTACACGATATGCGTTAAAAAAACACAGTCTGGTAGTACGGTATCAAGATCGATGTGCTTGGTAAGGCCAACATTACATATTGTAAATATTTATGTATAGTATGTATACTAGTAATTCATATACATGTGTGATTGAACATATTAACTATTTGTGGGCAATAAGTGTTATTCATACTTTTCTTGTTTTCTTATGCGTTTTATTAAATATATATATCAAACGCCAACTGATTGTGGACACACACATGTATGTAACTATGTTTCTGCCAATAAAATAAAAAATGCCATAATGACAACGACTGTCCCTAGTGAAGTAAAACCGTAATTCGGCAGGTTCTATTATATCATTTGAGCCCCTGTCTAATCTATATTTGTGTTCCATTTTATTATATCAATACGTCTTATGTTTCTACTCAGACAGGAATGTAGGAATCTACAACGATAAACTGTCTTGTATTCACTTACAGTAATAGGTAAATTTGACCCAATATCGGAATATTAAGTAACAAATCCCTTACGGATGTCTGTCCAAATAAAATGTATTAGGTAAGGTTTGAATAATAACAATGTTGTAATATTGTAAAACGTATTGTATCCTTTTCCCCATTTGGAGCATTCTCTTATGCGATCGAACGAGCAGCAGAATTGTTAATTTAAAACAAGTTATAGTCACGAGTTTCCATTGATTTCCCCTATGATATCTTAAAGGTAAGTACTCTTAGAGCAGTTTGGAAAAATATGGGTTTCCAAATGAACACGAAGCGTTAAAAATAAAATACTATGTAAAATTAATATGACAAAGTTAACAATATGTCATAAAGGTACTAATACATTGAGGTATTGGTTTTTCTTTTTGATTCATTGGATTGTGGTGTTCACATGTTACACGCACACCTTTGTCATTGCAAGTCGGGGTATCATCTCTAGCCATATGATAATAAACGCGACAACCGGTTTTGTTACTATTACCCGATTTCTCAATCGGTGTTCAAAACGAGAAACATGTCACGTATATTGGTAAAGGTGTGAACAATGAGTGTTTCATGCTCACCAGACTGTCGTGCTAAGTTTTAATCAACCTTGTCGACAACTAAACATAATACATAACACTAACACACGATGATAATTGTATTTGTGTTAAGGTTAGAACCGCAAATCAACCATTTGGTAGAGGTTATTGTCTGTGGCCTTTTAAAGACAATTCAATTGGTGTACTCACAATTTGCTTCTGCAATCAGGGCTTCGATATTCTTTGGATTCCCAAGTAAATTAGTCTATGATATGTATACGTCGCAATCTACTACGCGAGAAATAAGTTTCACATATGTACGAGTATCTCTAAGATACCAAATGATTTTGCGTTTTGTTGTGTGATTTGAAGTCTAGTCTTAGGTCGGTTTAGTTGTGTGCTGCTAAATACAGGAAGGACAGAGGTATGTCAATTATACAATATTGTCCAAAAATGTTTCATGATTTGTTGTAGGCGTTCAAACATAAGTCAAACGCTAGACACTAGACACTGTTGCCAGTATCGAAGCCAGATGTCACAATCAATCAAATATGAATACTTCGATTTTGAGTTATTTCACAAATGTTCCAAGACTAGACGCTTATCATTCGCCTATGTGTACGCCTCATGAATGCTAATATATTATTATTATTATTATTATTATTATTCACCGCCAGAAATGGCGAACCCCAGCATATATGCTGGTAAAGCTCAATACAATCATTAATACAGTGAATATTCCATAACCACAAAACATGCACAGTTATAAATAAAATTACAACATTCAATAATAGTGAAAATACATAAGACAACAATTCATACAAAAGTTCGATATACTACGCACACAATGTATCCATTAGGAATCGGTACTTCAATCGTCTTCATATTTGTATTATGTTTGGTTTTATATCCTTAATAGTATCCTTTTGTCACATTCCGATTATACCAATGGAAGCTGTATTACAATGTAACAGTTGCCATTGGCTGAAATCAAGCATAAGATAATTGATATTCTACATTAAGTACGAATAAGGAGTTAGGATGCTCATGCAAACATATGTCATTGTCTAACATGTTTTTGTACAGACCGCAATCTCACCTGTCCAGTTACCAACATAATTGTAATGCTTTGTTGCCGATTTATCATTATTTCGTTATTCGCGTGCAACTCTTATGAGTTTGTCGAACTGGGTCAACCATCCTCCAATTTATTTTTAACTTCTTGTAGGTTAACCTTGTAATACCATAATCATTTTGCAGATAACGAGTTCCTTCAGTTTTGACTTAGTCGTGTGCTAATGGTCTATACGGTTGTTGTTTTCTGTCATCGACTGTTACATTTGATTGCTGCCGTCCTGTCTGATTGTTCATTAACCATTTGTTCGCGTGAGCTATGAACTACTAGGCCTACATTCAATCTTCATTAACACGTTTTAACAATCATGCACTGATTATCTTAACAAAGCAATGCTTTGTTTTCGTTATGTTACATCGTAAATAGGAGATATGCATGCATTGCGTTAAAGCAACTGTAACAATTCCAACTAATGCTGTGCCATGACCTTGTGATAGGTGTGTATTTATTGGTAAAAGGAGAGAAATAAATTAACAGCAGCGTGATTTCATTGTAGTTTAATTGCATTGATAGTCGATGATTAAATATTTATGTCCAAACATAACGGATTATCTGATACTGATATCAGTCGGTTCGACCACTAGGCTATCGGTACGTTAATTGAAGTTCCATACTCGAAATTAACATTGAAGTAAATTAAATGTATGGAATTATGAAATTGTAAGCGAAATCGTAACAATCGGAATGATATTGTTCAAACTTTGAACCAAAGACATAATTGACAGATCAAAACTGAGTGCTAGCTTATAGAAATACTCAAACTGAAACATTGGAAGTTTAACGTGATTATTTAAGAACTACTGCTTGCCAGGAGGCGGAGACTAGGAACTTATGACAAACAACACACTGAATGAAATACAAAGGTTGCAGAAACTAGGAAAATGCTACTTAGCCAACACATAAAATGACGTTGAATGCGTAAAGCAAACTGCCAATAAAATCAAATGACACACATTATGCCAACTTAAACTCCGTCATGCCCACTGACTCCATTGATAAAGTGTACATTATTTCTGTAAATGTACACTTTTGTGAGACATTTTCTCAGAAAATGATTGGTCAATTTAAGCTTCAAACTATTTCAGATTTGCATAACCACATACACTGTTAAATAAATGTCACTGCTGATAGCCTGAAGACTAAAACTTGTAAAAACACACAACGAGGGATTAACATGACTAAGCTACTGTAAACTAATCAAATTTTCAGCATTACATTTTATTTAGTGTCTTTTGTGAAACTTAATGATAAAACAAAGAAATGTAGCGTTAATTTTTTAGATTATATTTTTTAGTCTTGGTTTAACTAAATACTACAACAAAATAATCACAATTCATCTACACTCCAACAATAATAGGACAATGGCTTATCCTTTAATATTGCTGTCGACAATGTTGGGAGCAGAATCCATCAAAATTGAATGATTTTACGTTATTAGCTATCAGGAGGAATACAGCAAACCTATAAACAATGTATAAAAAAATATACATTGTGCAACCGACAAGAATCCTGAATTATTATTATACAATGATCGAAAGCAGTTATAACTTTCATGAGCACACGTGATGCCACTTAAAATCACTCGAATACAACATTATATCAAATTATGTAGCCCTATGAAAATGAATGTTTAAATTAGAACATGTGTCAATTCATTACAGCGCTATTATAATACCAACATTTTTTTAATATCTATAAAATAAAACACACTGCCTTAACATCAACTGAGCAGTTTTAGATATAAATAAGAATCGGCTAACATGATCCTGTTTGAAAATAAACATTAATTTTGTAAATAATTCCATGACAATCGTCTATTTAAAAAAACCAAATGAAGACAAATAATATGCTATATACCTTTGTGCATCAAGCCTTAATCCATGAATGTGGAAAATAATTGCTTGTGTAATCTTAGCTTTTATATGTTGTATTCATAGTTTCTTGATTTTTACTCAATCTATATGACAGTTAATCCCTCAGATGTGTTAGGCCAAGGTTATTATGTTACATAGAGTCATATTTTCTAAAATTCAATATGTGTTCTGCTCATGAATTGTGCCAGAATTGATTGTGCTAATCATTGTCTCTCTGGACATCATTTACTTTTTGCCGGAGTATAAGTAAGATAAAGTACAATTTTTTGATCAAAAGTGTCCTCTTACAACCGTTATAGGATAGTTTTGTAAGGACGAACAACAAATTATCCTCGGCTTCGCCTCGGACAATTTCTTGCTTGTCCTTACAAAACTATCCTATAACGGTTGTTAGAGGACACTTTTGATAAAAAACTAGTACTGTATCTATTACATTGACACCGTGATCACCCTCACTAAATATCACAAATCCAGCTGCGTACGAAAGAAATTTGTCTTGTTATAGGGAATAATTACAATCGTATGACAATTTACCGTTCCTGAATCAATAGATTGTTGTCCAACGTTTGCAATAAATGTACAACTGACCTTAATGACCGGTCCCTGGGGTGCGATGTGCTGGAATCGATTTTATACGCAAGTATTTTCATGAATCATACACGAAATATCGAAGACAATTTGTGTTAAATGACAATCGGTATTACAGCGGAATTTATCTCATGTATTAAAATTTGTATAATTGTTGGAATCCTAGATCCATGTTGAAACCTAAAAAATATGTGGCATTTATATACTAGACACTAATGGTATTTATAGCCGTTAATTAGTTATTAAGTTCCAGGTTAATAAGGATAAGAATAACCAGTTATTAATCATAAATTAGTGATATATTATGACGATCTCTTAATATGTGATTTATTGTAAATAAGAGAAGTGTCAATCATCAAAGGGTGTAATCTGTGATGATGCTTGTTTAATCAGCGAGGATCTAATGTGATTACGAATTAATTACTACGCCTCATAGTAGTTAATCGGTAGTTTGAATAATCAACATGCTTATATTGGAGTAAGGATGTAACATATCATATCGGATTACATTACCCCGAAATAAGAAGATAATACCGTACTTATCAACCCGCAAAGTATTACTAGCTTAGAATTAGGTAAGTTATTTCAGTGTTAATAATTATGCTTTTGCTTAGAGGTGTGTTATTATTTATTATTGAAGTTGTTTGATTTGAAATGTTTATGATGGTTATGAAGCGAATATTGACGTTCCATTGTAATGAGCAGTCGATCATGCCTGGTGCTTGTGTACTTAGCTGATGTTTCGTTGTGTAACTGTATATTTCTTCGTAGGCTACGAGTTTCTAGGAAGATGTTTCTTAATAATACACGCATTTGTTAAAGTCTTTTAATCCTCGAAAATGTTTGAATAAATTGCATAACATCTAAAATCCAATGGACTTTTAATATACATATAGTCTTTGGGTATACAATAATCTAGCCAGTATATTAATACACCAGCGGTCTTTTTGACGAGCATTCTAAAATGAATGAGTTAAGACAAACATTAATCAACATACCGTACTAATCAATGTAAGCAAACATTCATGATAAATGATAAAATTCTATGAACAACATATTCTGTTTAATTATCAATATATATAAAGCGGTATAAGGAAATCGGACAGGGCAGGCAAAACAAAACATAATCAGCCGAACACAGGAAACATAAACAACGCGACGTAATACAAATACACGACACAGTGCCTACACATTGATTTCAAATAAGACACATGATATGATGAACAGCAATACGTACTCGTTAATACATTCCTTACTCCCACGGGCAGCCGCACATAGTGTGATGAACTATAATTTGACCACACTATGCATCGCTTGTATTTACCACTACAAAATTAAATAATCGTTAATGCAGCGTTGGATATTTACAGTGATAGTATCTATTCATTATTATCCATTTATTGCAGGTATATTTCGGAGCGCGCTAATGAAGCAACATTCGGGTAGATTAAAATAAAAGTGATATTATCTAAAAAATATACCAATGCACGGTTGAATAATAGTATGTTATTCAAAAGGATGTGAGTCTTTGATTAAATTAACAGCTATAAAGACAACCCCAAAAACGGGACCATTGGGCCCCGTGTGGGCCTTTCTTAATTCTAGACATAAACTATAATTATACTAGTATGTAATCTATCATCTATACGACACAGGTAAAAAGGTCTTTGAATGTGTATTTTCATTCGGTGGGGGGTGTTATAAATATATTTATCGCAAATTTTTATTTGTATAGGAGATTCTTGTTATCTACCCTAGATTTTAAAAAAGTGGGTGGGGTAACGGGATACCCTTATTAATATCATAAAAAGGTCAGCAGTACTGTTTTTATTGGTTTATGGATTTACCTGACCCCTAAGTACAAATAATTCTGATAATTTTTGATAATTTATTTCGATGATGTGACGTCATAATCTAAAAAATCTAAAAATTGGTCACATGGTGACATTGTTTAAGCAGCTGTACAATTTGGACTAAGGATATTTCAGAATTCTAGTTTAGTGCGAATATAAATAAGTAAACATACTTATGTAGCATATGGCCATATGTTTTTATTCTTAAATAACATGTCATATACGCAAATATTAAATCATCTGATGATGGTATCGTTACTTGTTTGTTCAAGAGGAAGGTTGGATCTTTCAGAAAATATGCAGTTTTAAACACATGTAGTCAATATTTAACAAGTTACAGAGGCATTATCAGAACTTTTAAAATTCCCCACGTAGATATATGTAAATTAAACCTTGTACTTTAGAATAATCAGGAATTCTTACCAGTAATGTAAAGATTTATGTCTGATTCATGTCTGGTTTATGTCTGGACATTAGTATAGATTATATCACATGTTGTTTTTTTCTTCGTATAATTTCGATTTGCTATTCACAAGTGACTAGGTTTCAGACGAAGTTGAATAATGATGTGCCAGAATACTAAGTTAAATGACGCAAACTATACCAACGTCCTTTATCATGATAAGTATGTTGTGAACAACAGTATTCCATGCAACAGGGATGTTACTGTCATGAATACATTACGACAACTCGAATTTTGAAATTTCAAAACATTCCATTTCTTTGAAATAGGCGATGATCCTTTGCATTTTTTATAACTAATTTGTCTTCAGAGAAGAGGAAAGTCAATATTATCTGATTTCTAAATGCCTTATATGGTTGTACACAACCGTTGATTGTAAGTACTAAGTTATGGTATTAACACAGTCTTGTTTATAGATATAAAATACAGGCAATCAACTACTTCCATTTTGTGCCAAATATTAAATGCTTCTAATGAATAACGCACTTGCATAAACCTTTGAATAAACGTCAGTTCCCATGTATTTGACCATCCAGAAAATAGGACAATATTAACTGTATAGAACGGCGAGATTATTAGGAGTGACCATCCCACCACACCCTAGGGAAACATTGCAGACGTACAGAGCGCCTCCCCCATTTGTTTGATGAAGTACATGGATATATACCACTAGAGCACGCACATCACCAGTACCAAATTAGGCAAACGACTAGAAACAGCGCTGATGATCGGTTGAAGTAGATGATATGTGTAGTTTATCATTAAACAAAACATATTTATAAAACGTTATCGTTTAGGAACAACTCATCGAAATAATAATCTGACCCTTGCAGCATTGCCAGCAATAGTTATATACTTAGCAACTTTTCTAAGTCCACACTTATATTTTTGAAGATATCTTTGTCAACCGTGTATGTAGCCCTATGTAATTTGGCTATAACTTTCGTGTGTTACAGGTTTGCAAAATTGTACAACAAAAAATCATGTTTGATTTAAATTTATTGAATGAACAACCTCATACCATAAGAACGAAAGAAAGTAAAATTCGCAAAGTCAGATTTTGATATATTGGATGGCAACCGTGTAGTCGGATGTTTCTCTTGGCAACCAAGGACGCCAGTTGGGAAGCATTGCTGAACAAAGAGTCTCACTGTATTTTACCGTCTGAACTCAATTTGACATGGGACTTCGGCGTAGAGCGATTTTACGTCATAATGTCACAATAAATGCTAAACGTTCTCGCAATCATCATTATACAACAAGCAAAAAATAAGTTTACCTTGAATTAAACACTAACAGACGTGTTTATACGTTAAAAACCAATCAAACGCGGGTGTAAAGGAAATTATTCTTATGTGTTGACACAAAATGCTAATCTGTACCGTACTGACGTCACTTCATATTATTTTCTGACATACTTCCACGCTCAATTGTGATATCTAAATAATTTGGAAACTGTTTTTCATACGTGGCAAGTCATTTGGCATAAATTGGAGGCATTTTGAACACACTCCAATGAGATGTAAATGTATGGCGTCAAAAAAGCCTGAAACGTACGTCAATCTCGAGACGTACAAACCACGTGACATTCGGATAATTCCTGACGCGGATTATTATATTTTTGTTGTACAAACGTCACATGAGAAAGTTTGTCACTTCACTGTACATAATAAAAAAGTTATGGATAAATGAAAATGAGGGCTTAGAAAAGTTGTTAAGTATATTAGAAAATGTAATTAATACAGTCATAGTACTGCATAGTATATTAACATATATACTATCATAGAGCTTGTATTGCAATTGTCTCGGTTGGTTTTGAAATCATCCTTTCCTTCGAACAATTAAATGACAGTGTCCGCCTGCATAGACAAGACAATTAGCAACCAGTCAACATCTAATTGACTAGGTATTGTGTTGTTTTCTCGATCAAATAAGAATTCAAAATCTTTTTTACGTACATTTATCATACAATGTTTAACTCGTACAATACCTGTGCATATTGTAAACCACCTATATTTATAACATTCAAACTGCCATATATGTTGAATGATTCTATATTTGTATATGTTGTTATAAACCTAAATATAATTTTAGTTAAATAGAATAATTTATTTTTAGCTTTTTGAATACGAAATGAACATATTTTGCTAATTACAAATTATCAATTTTGATGATGAAGGTATTAATGTGGTAAGTTGTTGGATAGTTGGCCAATGGCAATAATAATAATAATTTCGTAAAACAGTAGATCGTAATTGACAAAAGTAAGAAAAAACCAGGACATGATGGTATTCGTCTTCCACAACATTCAAAGTGCAAAATAAACATGTTCTATTTTTGTGTTCAACGCTACGAATGTGCCCTTCATCAGTGGCTAATTTATGGGGTGAACAACGTAGTTTATTACGTCATACTCGAAAAGGTATTCTTAACATTCTAATGTTATTTTAAACTCTTTATAGATATATAATCTCGACATGACATTTACTTCGCAATGCATTTTTATTAACTCGGTCAAAATGTCTGGTTCAAACACTATTTAACTGTGAGTCGTAATCGAAACAGAGTTCCACAAATATCCAAATCAGTATGTATTCAACATTTGTTTCAAATTATCCAATGTCAGTGACAGTCCTAATCATTTATCTTACTTATCACACAAGACCGTCTGAAAATTGCTTTTTGGTTTATATATTCAAATGTAATGAACTATACGACCCATGTGTATGCTGAATTCGTGAACGAAAATACGTATTAATGGGCTCGCATCAAACGAATCATTTACTTGTATATTGGATAATTATTATGATTATTAACGTCGTAAGACTTTCTGTCTGCGGTCAAGCCCGGTCAATTCAATGGATTTCGTATAATGGAAGAGATGCTGTTGAGAACGGTAATGACTATATACATTGCATGTATTATTGATATAGCACCGCGTCGCAACGAAATACTCATATGTGTTTTTAAAGCAGAATTCGACATGCATGTAGTCATTACACGTCATCGATATTAAAAGTATGCACCAGTCAGTTGCATTTACACCCCATCTCCTGGGGATGGGTGGAGATTTTTACTACAGGTGTTATAACCCCGATGGAAAAAGTACAAGCCTGTGGCTTGTAAATAATGAAAGTGTATCGAAGTAACTAAATGGCACGGTCCGATGTCACATGCAGGAATAAGATCAAATCTATGACCACCAATTGACCAGTTACTACAGTTTCTGTAAATTTGATCAAACTTGTAAAAATATGTAAGTATGATGTGTAATCCAATTAATTGACAATATAATGCCCAAACGTATACTAACCACAGTTATTAATATTATATTTCTCTTTTTTCCGTCCGAAGTATAACTGTTTTAAGCTTAAGAGTTGTATTGCCCTTAAAATATAAAACACATAAATAAAATAATGAATGCGCTTGAGAAACATTTAACGAATTTCTCAAAACGATTGATTAATGGCTTCAATCAATATGCAATAATCAGTTACATTGAGTCAGCCAATTATTGCCTTATAAGATACGAGATATTGTTGGCAATGCAATATACCAGATGAATCACCAACACGATCTTAATGTTGGGTTCCGAAATTGTATGTATTTTAAGATGCTTGCGATATGTTTAGGTCAATGACCTGGTGGAAGTGTTCGTGCTACAATATACATACGTACAAGTAGTGCATTACTGCTATCATACACTGTTAGTCTATGGAGATTGGCTGCAATGTTTTATTAATATTGTACTGTACAGTTGTTTTTAATCGAACACCCGATACTTTGTTGGCTTAGAATTAGAAGGTCGTAAGTACAAAATCTATCTTTTTAGAAGACAAAAAAAAAATGTCCGAAAATTATGTATGGTAAAACGAGCTGTTTAAGCTTTTGTTTTGTCAACATGACACTTTCAAATATTGTTGAAATAAGGCTCGTACTCATGTAAGATGCGCCTGGTGATGCTATATTTAAAAATGCACCAGACTTATAAGGTCGTTCATTTTAAGCCAGCGATTATGTAAAGTTTCGTACACTTCGCATCAGGTAAGTAATACTGAGAACGTTTGTCACAATAAACGCTCCACAAAGTATAACAATATCCAGTATCACCTTTCTTCAAGATAGTATTGTGCAATTATATCGGGAAATCTATCACGGTTATTTTCAGGGTATATTACAATTGTATGGCTCCGATATGACGAGGCTTACTCCCAGGACTCCAAGTATTTAGTATACTCATATGCTAGGTATGCCAAATGTACGTCTCAATGGGACTTACTTTAAAATAGTTGGGCGCCGTGTTTGAATTCTTCTATTAGTTTAGAACGCAGAATTCAGCAAGACAACTTATCATCACTCACATGGGAATGCATAATGTAAGTATGGAATGTGTTCCTTCACAACTATTGTTATCGGTAATGTTTTTATGTGTCTGTGTGCGTATTACGTCAATAACAACCTGTAATCTGATATTAGTCTGTGTTTATGCAAAGATCATAATTATGATGCCATCTTCCGAAAAACATTCGTTTATTTAACTTGAATGAGGTTTAAGTTTAGCTTTAAAGCATCATATTGAAATATACTATAATAATTAAAAACAAGTATTGGAGTTTAGAATGCTTTAATTTTTAGTTTGTTTGTATTACGCGCCAATAATGCACAGACCATAGGAAACTAGCAGTAAACGTGATTTGATTTCTCTACATGGATGTTACCAAGAATACAACACAAAACCTGGAACTATTAGCCATCTGCTGCTATCAGGAGTTTTCTAGTTGTATTAATGTACATGTATATGAAAAGGACTATATAATTATTGTCAATCTAGTATAGCTCGGGTGAATGGTTAATTGCTAAGTTGATCATAATATTGCAAATCTTATCACATGTAATCATGTTTTTGTCCATATGCAATACCAGATGCTTCATTTTATCGATTACATGCTCCTAATATTGTTACAATTGTTAATTAGATATTTCGTCTGATAAATGGCCCTAACAAGACTGTATTCCCTTTCCAACCATCTCAATCTGCTATACTGAATGTTTCATTCTACCAGGACACTGAACGTCAAATTTGGTCCAAATATATACATTTGTTTTTAAAAAGTCGTACCAAACTTTCTTTGAACCCTTTAGAAGTTTCTGAGAAAACAAAACACTGGAAATCTTATTCTTACTGTTTATTCTGCAAATCCATTCAGAGCTTAGAAAGCAGAAAATAGTTTTTCTGGTTTTTGTATTCAAAATAATTAAACGTACGTCACACGAGTATAGTGAAAGCATGTACAAAGATACGTATTGATGTGATGCATTATAAAATTATATTGGATAACTGGTTCATTTGTTAACAACCTCATGATATGTTGCATGTAAAGTAAATGAAACTGTCTTGCCGAGTTAGCAAATCAATTGTTTATACAAACTGTAAGATTATGGATTACGAAGGAATTCAAGCACCATGAGTGATCACAGGAATCTATTTCAAATACACTGCACGTATAACATTATCAACTGATAGCTACCAAATAATATCATCAGTAACTCGGCTGGTGATGACATATACTATATACTTGAGTATGACACGTATTGATAAAACATTTACACAGGTGATTCTACTTCTGGTTAATTAATACAATTTTTACACGACAATAAACACACCGTTTTAAGATCTGACATTCATAGGTCATAACTTTTATTAGCGACAAGTACTATGATGTATATTTTTCTCTACAGCATGCAGGTTAGAAATATTAAATTCAAGATAATAAGTATATTTTTCACAGCTGAATTGCATCGGCAATGTCGCTGTGGTGCCTCACTTTGGTAGCTTAAGGTCGCCGTTTTGACATACATTTGTGAATCTAGGTCATCCTGCTTTTTTGCACAGGGACTTGGGGAACGAATCGTTCCATTCGATTAATTAGGATCACCTTTTTTTGTTATTTAAACTAGGTCAACCCGCTCTTTACAGCGGGGACTTTTAACTATTTCGTTGGGATATATGTGGGCATTGCTCTTTGAAGTTGTGTTGTTGATGTTTTCTGTGCTCGACTGGTTCCCATTCCGTTTTAATATACTTATGTTTACCGTGATTACTGTCATAAGTTATGAATACAAATTTAAGTTAATCTGTATAGTAGTACTGTCGTGTTTTTGTACCATAAATGATGCAATCTTGTATCAGATTCGTTACGTTTGCCAACATATTACTTGGAATTACAAAAGATAGCAGTACATTTTCGTATTGCATGTGTTATAATCAGAAAGTACAGTCGTACGATAACTCTACATGCTAAACGATTTCTCAATATTTGTTGATCTATTTACTTTCATGTTAAGATTATTTTCAGATGTTAATCTCATTTATTTTATTATCTGACCACATTAAACTGAGGCACCGAGCATTGCTCTTAATAAAGCTAACGTTCTATCTTTTTATGACGATATATATCATTGTGTAGAAATACATTTGATACTTTTAGTTTTACATCTATCTGTTCAGTATGTCCACGTTGTGACTGTTTATCTGTACGTTGTTATTATCTATCGAAGTTCCAATCTAAGATGTAAAACTACGAGTGACCTACACATGATCATATCGCGTATAAACTCAGTGTCTGTCTTTGTTTATGTATTTGTTGATCTGCAGTTATTCATTCAACTATTTACTGCTACTGTTAATACAATAAATATTTCGATACGGCTGAGAATCTTTTTGTAATATCATGGCTGGAGACTACCAATATAATAGATCATATTTTACTGTTACAGTATTAAATCACAAAGACGATGTTCAGTAAATGCGATTGTACATTGTCCTAGATATGATATAACTGGTGTCCAAATTGCTTCTTATTATACGAAATTGTACTCTTGTCGATATGGCCATTGTGTTTGTATGGCGAAACATTTCCCTGAACATTCTGTCTAAAAACCACGCTCCATGTGTCAGATCGTCTGTTAAATATGTACCTAAATAACACTGATACAGACATTATCGTTATATGCCACGCCAACGTTATATCTACGGTATGCATTAAACGCAAAATAGTCTGGTAGTACGTATAAAATGTAATGTGTGTGGTATGGTCAACATTAAAGCATAATTAATATGACTATCCCTAGTGGGGAATGGCTGTAATTTGGCAGGTTCTATCCACAGGTGGCAGTATCAGTGTTTGGAAAAGAAAAAGAACAAATCCGTCACTGAGCTTATACATTACATGGACCGTATATATATCGATTGTCTTTCTAACTCCCTGTATACTATCAAGGTATAAAGCGTAGTATATGTCTATGTCCAAAGATTGTGGAACATTGCATCTTACAATAGGCTTGGTTCCCAACAATTATTACGATACTGTGAGCGCAGCGGGTAACCAGTGCATAAATAAAATGACATTGAGCGAAGTTGAATAACGAAAGTAACACTGTTTTGCTGTTTCGCAGTTATAAGATACAATTGAACTAGATTTTCGGTAAGAATTAATATCTTATAGTTTATTTGAATGACTTGTATAGCAATTTTTCTTCAGCGCCCGTATTTTATGTTGAAACAACGAGATGAAATGTTCCACAATCTTTGGCATATAGACATATAGTACGCTTTATACCTTGATAATGTTAGTATATTAGTTCAGAACGGACATTTTTATATATTTTTTATTATTTTATTTAATCGATTGCGGACTAAACACTGATACTGCCACCTGTGGTTCTATCATATCATTTGAGCTCTTGTCCAATTTACATTTTTGTTCCACTTTATTATACATTTTATTGTTTTACTCAGAAAAGAATATAGGAAACTACAACAATATACTGTCTGGTATTGACTTACATTAAGAGGTTCGGAATATTATAAATAACAAATACCTTACAGTTTTCTGTCCAAATAAGATGTATTACGTATTGTTTGCATTCTAACCATGATTCAATTATGTTAAACGTGTGGTATCATTCTTCACATTTAAGGCACCCTCTAGTTCGGAACGAGCAGTAAAATTCTTAAGATAGTTACGTACACGATGTCTTTCTGATTTCGCCTATTGGATCTTTGTACATATTCTTATCAAATGGTATCAGTAAAGTTTAAATCGACTTGACAAAATATTTATTTCAAATTCGAATAAAATGTGTTTAACCATTTGTAGCAATTAGATGAACTTCTGCACAATTCTTGTATGAATGTACGTAATATAGTATTTTTTTCAGTCACCATCTGTTAATTGGCGGTAGTGAAACAAAATGATTTGACCTTTCTCTTTTCGCACTGATACCGTCTTAACGTAGATAATACAAGTACTTGTACAATAGGACGGGATGTCTGTATACAGGTATGTAATTGTATTTGATAGCATTGTATCTTGACCGAAGACCTAGCTTTTATACTGTACATATTCATTGTTTCCAGGATATAGACAATGTCATACGTTTGGTGATATTTTTGTTGGTATAAAATGTCATTATACAGACATGTAACTCACGATGCATTTCCTGTGTAGACACATTCTATCTCTGATGTATTTGAGTTGCTTTATCTGGTAAACTGATATACTGTTGCGGAAAGTGGTAAAGATTCCAAGAAATAATGGGCGATTCTTAGATGTTCCGAAAAGTAATGGCTACAGTTTCAAGCGTCTTTAAGGCTATATGATGATGTATAAACTGACCGTTTATGAAACACTTGTGAATGTCAAATAACATGCCATGTTAACGATTGAACCATGTATGTATATTGCCAAATACGAAGTTGCATGAACATCATGTATAACTACATTTTAACGACTGTTGATATGCAATTTGAATGTTACTATCAAGTCAAACCAGGAAATAAGATTTTTGCAAATAATCATTTTTTCGATAAATGTCAAAACCGTTTTCAATTGGTTTCCAGATCTTGTACACAATGCACATCAAATGATAGCGGAATGCTCTGAATTATATTTACGTAGTCGTATACGTTAAGCCTTTATTTTAAAAACCTCTATACATGTCTCATCAGCCAAGTATGGACATACTCCGTATTACACGTGGTTGACAATCATGCTTCTCCGAACTTAATCCATCATAAACTGCATAATGAATTGTACAAAACTGATCAAAGTCCTGATAAAGATAATTATATCGCGTTTAAAAAAATACTGCAACCCATAATTGTAAATGATTGGTGTCCACCAGAGCTACATTACATAACATTAATCGACACCTTGGGATACAGGCATAGACGAGTGGTCTATTCAAATGATACAATCAATTAATATCAGTAACACTTGCAACCTGTTATTTGTAATAGCAACAAAGTGTCTTGCCTACAGCTAAAGTAAAATAAATCAAGATATTTATTTCATTGCGTACCGATTAGCAAATATTGATCATCTACTAACCACATTCGTAAAACTGAGTCAATAAACAATTTTATTTCATTCTGATATTATTTAGTTTGAATATTATTCTACATTGTATGACTCAGACGCACTCGTACGTTAAACTTCACCATGTTTGCCGCACACAAAGTTTGCCATAAGCACGTTTGAGATTCTCAAACGGCGCTCAAAACGAGAGACATCTTACATTTGTAAAATTGGGTACATCTAGTACATTTTAAGCTTACTTAAGACTATCGTACATGTGCTAAATCTTTATCAACTTTGTAGACATGTACCATAAGTATACGTTACACCCGATGTTAATGTATTTGCGTTTAGATTAGAGCCCAAATCAACAATTTCGTAGCGATTATCCTGTGTGGCATTTTGAAGACAATTCAATCGTTGTGTTCGCAATTTGCTTCTTCAAGTTTCTCTGTATTCCAAAGTAAATTGGTACATGATCTGACGTTGTCATCTACTACATGAGACGTAAAATTTAATTAAATTTACGTATATGTGTCTTTAAGGCACCGACGTATTCAGTGTTTTGTCGTGTGATTTGTTTTTAGATTCGATTTTAGCTGGCGTCGACACTGACGTTAACTCCCTTGTAATTACAAATTTTGCTTCTTACAACCTCAGAATAATACCTACATGCTCTTCCAGCACAAGGTGTATGATTTATGTGCGGTCAAAACAATAATATCTACAAAACCACTGCTTTCTACTCTAGTTATATGGCCATCACGATCAATTGGACAATGCTGTTAAGTGATTTGTCAATTATATCGTGGTTAAACAGGACGGAACATGTGTTAACACTTCCAAATATAAGACGTCACGTTTCCATTGTGTTACATTGAACTATGATATTTGAACAAGTCCCGAAGGAAAACATGATTTGTTGTATGTGTTCAAACATAAGTCAAACTCTAGACACTAGACACTATTGCCAGTATCGAAGATAGATGTCACAATTAATCAAATATGAATACTTGATTTTGATTTGTTTCACAAATCTTCCCAGACTAGATGCTTATCAATCACCAATGCGTACGCCTCATGCATGCTACTGTACTATGCACATAATGTATCCACATGGAATCGGTTTTTCAGACGATATACGTCTTCATGTTTGTTTTGTGTTTGATTTGATATCCTTAATACTATCTATTTGTCAACCAATGACAATGTATCCACTGGCTGAAATCAACAATAAGTTAGTTAATATCCTATATTAAGTACGAATAAGGAGGCTCGTACAAGCAAATGCCATTGTCTAACTTATTGTAATGCTTAGTTGGTGTGAAATATTTGAATACTGATTTGGAATGGAATTGAGAATGTCGAACAAGGTCAACAATTTTCCAATTAATTCCTTACGTCTTGTGAGTTAACCTTATCATATTATTTTATGCAGACAATGCAGGGTTTCCGTTAGATTTTTGTTGGAAATTGTGTCATGTGGTTATGGTTTGTATTGCGTTTCTGTGCTGGGTAGTTTAGCTGATTGCCACATTCCCTGACAGATTGTTTATTAACCCTTTTGTTTACTTGTGTTATGCGCTATTTAAATACAGTCATTTTCATGTATTTTAAAACAAGTATGTACCGATCTTAGCAAACCAATGCTTAGTTTTTCTTATGTTACATCGTAGATAGAGGATATGTATGTATTGTGCAACTGTAACAATTGTCACCAATGCGGTGTCATTGCCTTGTGATATGTGTGTATTTATGGGTAAAAGGAGAGAATTAAATTAACAGCAGTGTGATTTAATTGTAGTTTTATTGCATAGGCAGTGGATAATTAAATATTTATATACAATCATAATGCATTCCCTAAAGCTGGCTCGGAATACAATAACAATACATTTGACCGCACAATTTCAGTTATGACCTTAATTTACGCTTCCACACATCATTATTTTACGGAAATAAAATAAATGTAAAGCAAATAAAATAATATACTAAACCGTTACATTACACTGTCTATATGACTCATATAGTTGGTTCTATGAAAATGTACTTGTACTGATTTCTGAAGAATAAATACATTGCTAATTGTATTTGATCAATACATATGTGCAGTATTTCCTTACAGTTAAATCGCCGTTTGAACGATATAGTTTTATACCAAATTATTTACATCGAACCACACACAGCCTTATCAACTATAATAATCACATCGTTAATGATAGCATATATAGTCATTAGAGGAAAAAGAAAAACGGTTTCATGACTATCGTTTATAGTTCTGAGCACGCGATTAACCAGGAGCACTATAATACATGCATTACTCGTAATCCACTGGTACGCTCTACCACTAGGCTCTCAGTACGTTTCTTGTCGTTTTAAAGTCGACATTTAAGAAGTACTAAATCAAATGCGCCTAAATCTACATCTGTAATTGAAGGTAAGTCATGAAAAGGATCCAACTAGTTTTGCAATTAAGTTTGGCTCTTACAACGGTCCCGAAGTACATGTATTAAATTATTTTAATTGTGAAAATTGGTAATATTGCGATGTTATTGTTCAAACTTTGAAACCAAAAACATAATTATTGAAAACTCTTATCTACGTGCTAACTCGGGGAGATAAGTAAAGTGAAACATTGAAAGTGTAACGTGACTATTTGAGAACTGATGTTAGCGGACACTAGGGATGACAAAACAACACACTGGATGAAATATAAAGGTCGCAGAAACTACGACAATGCTACTTAGCCAATACATAAAATGACATTGAAGGCGCAAATCAAACTGCCAATAAAATCAAATGACACACATTATGCCAACATTAACACCGTGATCACCCTCACTAAATATCACAAATCCAGCTGCGTACGAAAGAAATTTATGTTGTTATAGGAAATAATTACAGTTGTATGACAACTTACCGTTCCTGAATCAATATATTGTTGTCCAACGTTTGCAATAAATGTACAACTGACCTTAATGACCGGTCCCTGGGGTGCGATGTGCTCGAATCGATTTTATACGCAAGTATCTCCATGAAACATACAGGAATGATCGAAGACAATTTGTGTTAAATGACAATCGGTCGTATAGCAGGTTTTATCTCCTGTATTTAAATTTTGTATAAAACAAGAAGGGATTTTTGTTTGAACCATATATCCATGTTGAAACAAAACAATATGTGGTATTTATATAGATATTATATTAATTTGTCGTCGATAATTAATTATTAAGTTCCGAGTAAATACGGATATGAATAATCAGTTATTAATAAGATATTAGTGATATATTATGACAATCTCTTAATATGTGATTTATTGTAAATAAGAGAAGTGTCAATCATCAAAGGGTGTAATCGTGATGATGCTTGTTTAATCAGCGAGGATCTTATGTGATTACGAATTAATTACTACGCATTATTGTAGTTAATCGGTAGTTTAAATAATCAACAAGCATATTGGACAAGGGATGTAGCCTATCATATCGGATTACATTACCCCGAAATATGAAGATAATACCGTAGTATCAGCCCACGGGCGCGAAGTAATACCAACTTGGGATTAGGTTAATTATTTAAATAAATGTGTGAATTATTATGATTAAGATGAGATGTGTTGTGATATCTAATACCGAATTATCTCTGGGAATAGAACAACTCATAATGAATGTAACTAAATGGTTACTCAACATGATTGTGTTAATAACTTTGTATATTTATTATGATAAGTATGTTATCATCATAGATGTTGTTATTATAGTATACCGAATTATCGCTGGAAATAGAACTGATTATAATTACTGGAAAATAATTTTCCTCGCAGCGGTTATGTGTTTTGCGAAAATTGTAAGGAGTTAATTAAATGTAACAATACCCCACGCGTACGCAAAACGTATTGCCATGTAGGTAAAACTTTTGCAGCGCCCTGAGCACCCACTCAACTATGACAGTTTTACGCCACAAATATACATAGTTACTGGTAACAACCTCTTGTTTTTTATTGGTGGGGGTGATACTGTTCTTATAAGCTGTTTATATAGCAAGTCTTGACGTTGTATTGAATAGAGCTGCAGAGTGTGGTGTATTTCGTACTTCACTCAAATAACGTTTTTTCGTTGTGAACCTGTTTATATCATCTTCATAGTTTACGTGAATCTAGTCAGATGTTTGTCCATGTAGTACACGCATTTGTTTAAGTGTTTTAATCGCCAAAATGTGCGCATACATTTCATTACATCTAAGATTGAATGGATTTTTATATACGTGTAGACCATGTGTCAAAAATCTAGCCGGTATATAAATACATCAACTAATAACTGTTGATACAGTTTAAAGCATAACTGGGATACGACATGCTTAATAGCTTATAAATGCCAATATTCCACATAATTAACATTGTAATGTGAACAAACATGCATTTCCAATGGTTTCTACTTCAGCATACCAATGAGACACATACATGACATAATTAAATGGACAACGTGTTCCGTTTAATATTCCATACAAATACCGGTATAACGACATCGGGCAGGGCGGGCAACACTCGATATAACCAGCCGGACACAGACACCATAAACAACATCACATAGTACAAATACACGATTCAGTGCCGATAACTTATACACATTGATGTCCAATAAGACACACATTTCTATTACAAACAACAATACGCACAACTGACACATGTATTACTCCCTCTGGTTTCCACACTACATGGGATGAACTATTATTCCACGACCTGTGCATCGCTTGTCTTTACAATTGCAAAATCAAATAATTAAATCGTTAATGCAGCGTTGAATGTTTAAAGTGTTATTATCTATAAATCATTGATTAGTATGCCACTTATCATTTGAATGTTGTCAACAATAAATGTCGCTTCGCATCGTTACATTTTCATTTTGAAATTAGCAATAATTACTTTTATACAAAATACTAAAGAATAAATAACGTGGTGTTAGACCCCCGTCTTGGGACACTAGCATTACAGTACCTCACTGTATGCCCTGCAATATTATACTATCATAACAAATCATATTACTGTCAATATTGCCATGCTATTGAATATTAAAGAGACTTAAGTCTTGGTGAAAATAATCCGGTTGATTGTCCGTAGCTATGTTACGTATGTAAATACAGCCTTGTACTTTAGAATAATTAGGAATTTATGTCAGTAAGATAAAGGTTTATGTCTGGTTTATGTTTTGACATTAGTATAAATTATATCACATGTTTTTTTTCTTCGAATAATTTCGATTTGCTATTCACAAGTGACCAGGTTTCAGACGAAGTTGAAAAATGATACGTTTAATGATACATATCAACGTCCTGTATTCATGATGAATACGTTACAAAAAAACATTTCTTTCTTCAGTAATGCTAATTATATGAATATAATGTGAGCGTAGAATATAGAATAGCGGCAAAGAATATGACTATTATCCATCAAATTCTTTGCTCATAATGAATTAAGTTCAATGATATTGTCATAATTCCAATTTGAAACAATTTGCCTTATATTTGCTGCTTTACAAACACACATCAACTACGGCAAAGACATTTGCATTGGTTAGACAAAGTTAAGACACCAATTTTCTTGATCAGAGAAATTAACCAGTAGTTCAGATGAGGGTTGAACTCAGGAACTCTCGACCCCGAAGCGCGCGCCCTACGTACAGGCCACCGCTACTCAAAGATGGGAAGTATACGTTCGTCCTATAAAACATGTGTACAATAGAAAGGAATATGTCAATAGTCCACATCCAATCTTACATACCAACCAATCACAATGTATTAATCTATCAGAAACCATCCGGAGTATATATGGATTAAAGCAATTGTGTATGTCTTGTACATAGATCACGTATCAAATCATTTCTCCGTCCAAACATCGGATGTCGTTCTTTTAGTGTTGCAAATCGGACATACATCATCCGTGTATCAGTTATCAATAGATGTCGTAGAGACTCGGGTGGCGGCCGGGCTAATTTTTTAATTGTTTTTACGTCCGCACAGCAGCTCGACCTCAGCAATACATCCGACATACGAACATTGTCCGTCGTCAATATGTCCGTCGTCCAGGTATTTGGTGACCCGGGTGGTGTAGTCCAATTTGACTAGAGCAATGTTCCTTGGTGTTGTGGAGATCACGATGAGCTAATGCAAATTCGAACATTTCTTTCCTAGTAAATACTAACCGGTGGATGTCCTTTAACACATTTTTTCTTAATTTGTTTGTTTTCTAAGAAATAGAAGTAATAAAACTATACTATTATCTGATTTATATATGTTTTAAAAAGTCTAATACAACAGTTGAAAGTGCTTAATATGGTATAGTATTGATATATTGACAGGCAAACAACTCCTTCTATTTGCGCCAAATATTAAATGCTTCCGATGAATAACGCACTTGCATGAACCTTATACTGTACACATGTACGTCAGTTCCCATGCATTTGACCGTCCAGAAAATAGGACAATACTAAATAAGAACGGCCATATGATTAGGAGCGACCATCCCATCACACCCTAGGGTAACATTGCAGACGTACAGAACGCCTACTCCACTTGTTTGTTAAAGTACATGGATAAACATAGCTAGCACGCACACAACTAATAGCAAGTTTGGAAAACGACCAGAAACAGCGCTGATGATTGGTTGAAGTATTTGATATTTTATATTATTTTATCATTGTTGTCATAAACAAAACATACTTATAAACTGTGATTGTTTAGAAAAAAACTTATCGGAATGATAATTTGACCCATCATTGCCAACAATAGTTATATTGCAAAAAGTAATTAAAAAGTCATACTACGGTATATTATATCACTACTGATAGGTGTAGATATTGAAGTACAATTGTTACAGTTGGTTTTGCAATAATCCATTTATTCGAGCTATATAGAATGGTAATGTCCGTTTGCTTCGGTGCCTAAATTGCTGGCTTAGAATGAGAAGATGGTAAGTACTAAAAGTTTTATAAAATAACATATCATTTAATGATATAAAATTGCATAGTTACAATCTATAAATGTAATAATAAATTTTGCTTTATTTATTAACTTTCAACAAATATTGTTTATGTGTTTGCAGAAAAACGATATAACAAATAGTGGCACTACTTTCAGTTGGGCTTCTGAAAAAATAATCGGTTGGAATGAATTTGGGGCGCCCCACGTGGTGAGGCTCCAAGAGGGAATCGTCAAATTGTAATAATATGGCTAATTACGCATTTGATACTAAACAGAATATTTGTTGATATTTGGTGTAATATTGAATTTTATTTCACTTGTGATCACTGATCACATAAAGCTATATATGGCTACGCCACTCGTGAAAATATGGCTTTCTGTGATCACTCGGTGACATAAAATTCGATCTAACATCAAAATAAACAAATACCCAGTATGTTTTATACTTAAGGGTTGCATAACGACTAAAATGGAAAGCAATTAACAAAATAATGAATGCGTTTGGGAAACACTGGGAGTTTCTCCAAACGGTTGATTTATGGCATAAATCATGCACAATAATTGCTCTCATGAGAACTACTATCAATTTCAGATAATCAGTTAAATTGCAATTGAGTATGCTTATTATTGTTAAATATGGTCAATATAAATATTGGGTTCCAAAAATACGAAAAGATGATTGCGGTATTTATTAGGTCATTGACCAGGTTGAATTGTTCATACGTGTACTTTACATGCATGTACAAGTAGTGCATTAAATCTATCATTCCCTGTGGAATACAATGTTAGTCTCATGTAAAGCGTTCAGTACACTTTGTGTATCGAAGACAGTATCACACATGTAAAATCGAGAACGTTTTTCACAATAAATGCTCCGTAAGTTATTGGAATATCCAGTATTAATTTACTTCAATATAGTTTTTTGGTTAACTATCGGGGAGTGTCAGTTGCAACGATATAGAAAGGTTATTTGAAGGGTATATCACTATTGCTGGGCTCCGATATGACGATCAAATTTCCAGGACTGCCAGAAGTTGGTCTTTTAAGATGATAGATATATTTTCGTCTCCATGGGAATTACTTTAAAATAGTTGGGTGCCGTGTTTCAATTCTTATATTAGTTTAGAACGCAGAGTTCAGCAAGACAACTTATCATCACTCACATGGGAATGCATAATGTAAGTATGGAATGTGTTCCTTCACAACTAGGGTAATCGGTAATGTTTTTATGTGTCTGTGTGCGTATTACTTCAATAACAACCTGTTATCGGATATTAGTCTGTGTTTATGCAAATATCATAATTATGATGCCATCTTCCGAAAAATATTCGTTGATTTAACTTGAATGAGGTTTAAATTTAGCTTTAGAGCATCATATTGAAATATACTATGATCATTAAAAACAAGTATTGGAGTTTAGAATGCTTTTAGATTTAGCTTGTTTGCATTACGCGCACAATGCACAGGCAATATGAACCTAGCAGTAAACGTGATTTGATTTCTCTACATGGATGTTACCAAGAATACAACACAAAACCTGGAACTATTAGCCATCTGCTGCTATCAGGAGTTTTCTAGGTGTACATGTATAATGGGACGGACTATAAAATGTTTGTCAATCGAGTATAGCTCTGGTGAATGGTTTATTGCTAAGTTGATCATAATATTGCAAATCGTATCATCTGTAATCATGTTTTTGTTCATATGCAATACCAGATCCTTCATTTTATCGATTACATGCTCCTAATATTGTTACAATGTTGAATTAGATATTTCGTCTGATAAATGGCCCTAACAAGACTGTATTCACTTTCCAACCATTTCAATCTGCTGCACTGAATGATTTCATTCTACAAGGAAACTGAACGTCAAATTTGGTCCAAATATATACATTTGCTTTCAAAAATCGTACCAAACTTTCTTTGCTTCCTTAGAAGTTATAAATGATTTCTGAGAATTTAGAAAACAAAACACTGGAAATCTTATTCTTGTTGTTTATTCTGCAAATCCCTTCAGAGTTTAGAAAGCAGAAGACAATTTTTCTGGTTTTCGTATTCAAAGTAATTAAACGAATGTCCCAGGAGTAAAGTGAAAGCATGTACGAAGATACGTATTGATACGATGAATTATAAAAGTATATGAGATCACTGGTTCCGTTGTTTACAACCTCTGGATAGTATGCATGTAATGTAAATGAAACTGTCTTGCCGAGTTAGCAAATCAATTGTTTATACAAACTGTAAGAGTATGGATTACGAAGAAATGCAATCACCATGAGAGATCACAGGAATCTATTTCAAATGCACTGCACGTAACATTATCAACTGATAGCAACTAAATAATATCATCAGATACCCTGCTGATGATGACATATACTATATACTTGAGTATGACAAGTATTGACAAAACATTTACACAGGTGATTCTACTTCTAGTTAATTAATACAATTTTTGTCAGATAAAAATAGGGCATTTTGCACAAGTTACACGACAATAAACGCCCCATTATAACATCTGACATTCCTAGGTCATAACTTTTATTAGCGACAAGTACTATGATGTATATTTTTCTCTACAGCATGCAGGTTAGAAATATTAAATTCAAGATAATAAGTATATTTTCACAGCTGAATTGCATCGGCAATGTCGCTGTGGTGCCTCACTTTGGTAGCTTAAGGTCGCCGTTTTGACATACATTTGTGAATCTAGGTCATCCTGCTTTTTTGCCCAGGGACTTGGGGAACGAATCGTTCCATTCGATCAATTAGGATCACCTTTTTTTGTTATTTAAACTAGGTCACCCCGCTCTTTTACAGCGGGGACTTTTAACTATTTCGTTGGGATATATGTGGGCATTGCTCTTTGAAGTTGTGTTGTTGATGTTTTCTGTGCTCGACTGGTTCCCATTCCGTTTTTATATACTTATGTTTACCGTGATAACTGTCATAAGTTATGAATACAAATTTAACTAATTTAAGTTAATCTGTATAGTAGTACTGTCGTGTTTTTGTACCATAAATGATGCCATCTTCTATCAGATTCGTTACTTTTGCCAACATATTACTTGAAATTAAATAAGATAGCAGTACATTTTCGTATTGCATCTGTTATAATCAGAAAGTACAGTCGTACGATAACTCTACATGCTAAACGATTTCTCAATATTTGTTGATCTATTTACTTTCATGTTAAGATTATTTTCAGATGTTAATCTCATTTATTTTATTATCTGACCACATTAAACTGAGGCACCGAGCATTGCTCTTAATAAAGCTAACGTTCTATCTTTTTATGACGATATATATCATTGTGTAGAAATACATTTGATACTTTCAGTTTTACATCTATCTGTTCAGTATGTCCACGTTGTGACTGTTTATCTGTACGTTGTTATTATCTATCGAAGTTCAAATCTAAGATGTAAAACTGCGAGTGACCTACACATGATCATATCGCGTATAAACTCAGTGTCTGTCTTTGTTTATGTATTTGTTGATCTGCAGTTATTCATTCAACTATTTACTACTACTGTTAATACAATAAATATTTCGATACGGCTAAGAATCTTTTTGTAATATCATGGCTGGAGACTACCAATATAATAGATCATATATTACTGTTACAGTATTAAATCACAAAGACGATGTTCAGTAAATGCGATTCTACATTGTCCTACATATGATATAACTGGTGTCCAAATTGCTTCTTATTATACGAAATTGTACTCTTGTCGATATGGCCATTGTGTTTGTATGGCGAAACATTTCCCTGAACATTCTGTCTAAAAACCACGCTCCATGTGTCAGATCGTCATTTAAATATGTACCTAAATAACACTGATACAGACATTATCGTTGTATGCCACGCCAACGTTATATCTACGGTATGCATTAAACGCAAAATAGTCTGGTACTACGTATAAAGTGTAATGTGTGTGGTATGCTCAACATTAAAGCATAATTAATATGACTATCCCTAGCGGGGAGTGGCTGTAATTTGGCAGGTTCTATTATATCATTCTAGCTCTTGTCCAATTTACATTTGTGTTCCACTTTATTTTACATCTTATTGTTCTACTCAGACAAGAATATAGGAAACTACAACAATAAACTGTCTAGTATTCACTTACATTAAGAGGTTATTGTGACCCCAGTTCGGACTATTATAAGTAACAAATACCTTACATTTTTCTGTCCAAATAAGATGTATTACGTTCTGTTTGCATACTAACCATGATTCAATTATGTTAAACGTGTGGTATCATTGTTCACATTTAGGGCACCCTCTAGTACGGAACGAACAGTAAAATTATAAAGATAGTTATGTACGCGATGTCTTTCTTATTTCGCCTATTGGATCTTTGTACATATTCTTATCAAATGGTATCAGCAAAGTTTCAATCGACTTGACAAAATATCAATTTCAAATTCGAATAAAATGTGTTTAACCATTTGTAGCAATTACATGTACTTCTGCACAATTCTTCTACGGATGTACGTAATATTGTGATTTTTCAGTCACCATCTGTTAATTGGCGGTAGTCAAACAAAATAATTTAGCCTTCCCTTTTCGCACTGATACCGTCTTAACGTAGATAATACATGTACTTGTACATTACGGAATGTCTTTATACAGGTACGTGATTGTGTTTGATAGTATTGTATCTTGACTTAAGTAATCTGTACATTCGTATTCATTGTTTCCAGGATAAAAACAATGCTATACGTTTGGTGACTTGATGGAAGTATTTTCGTTGGTATAAAATGTCATTATACAGACATGTAACTCATGATGCATTTCCTGTGCAGACACATTCTATCTCTGACGTATTTGTGTTGCTTTTTCTGGTAAACTGATATACTGTTGCGGAAAGTGGTGAATATTCCAAGTAATAATGGGCGATACTAAGATGTTCCGACAAGTAATTGCTACAGTTTCAAGCGTCTTTAAGGCTATGTGATGATGTATAAACTGACTGTTTACTGAAACACTTGCTATAAAATAACATTCCATTTACACGATTGAACCATGTATGTATATTGCCAAATACGAAGTTGCATGAACATCATGTATAACTACATTTTAACAACTGTTGATATGCGATTTGAATGTTACTATAAGTCAACCCAGGAAATAAGATTTTTGCAAATAATCAATTTTCGATAAATGTCAAAACCGTTTTCAATTGGTTTCCCGATCTTGAACACAATGCACATTAAATGATAGCGGAATGCTCTCAATTATATTTACGTAGTCGTATACGTTAAGCCTTTACTTTAAAAACCTCTATACATGTATCATCAGCCAAATATGGACACACACTGTATTACACGTGGTTGACGATCATGCTTCTCCGAACTTAATCGATCATAAACTGCATAATGTATTGTACAAAACAGATCAGACATGATAAAAGATAATTATATCACGTTTTAAAAAATACTGCAACCCCAATTGTAAATGATTAGTGTGCACCGGTGTTTCATTACATAATATTAATCGTCACCTTGGGATACAGGCATAGGCAAGTGGTCTATCCAAATGATTCAATCACTTAATTACACTTGCCGCATGCTATTTGTAATAGCAAACAAGTGTCATGCCTACAGCTGAAGTAAAATAAACCAAGATATTTATTTCATTGTGTCCTCGATTAGCAAATATTGATCCTCTACTGAACCACATTCGTAAAACTGAGTCAATAAATTTTATTTCATTTTGATATTATTTAGTTTGAATATCATTCTACATGTTGTATGACTCAGACGCACCCGTACGTTAAACTTCACCATGTTGGCACACAGAAAGTTCGCCAAAAGCACGTTCCAGTTTCTCAAACGGCGCTATAAAACGAGAGACATCTTATTTTTGTAAAATTTGGTACATCTAGTACATTAAGCTTACCAAAGACTATCGTACATGTGCTAAATCTTAATCAACTTTGTAGATAGGTAACATAATTATACGTAACGCCCGATGTTAATGTATTTGCGTTAAGATTATAGCCCAAATCAACAATTTTGTAGAGGTTATTGTCTGTGGCCTTTTGAAGACAATTAAATTGTTGTGTTCGCAATTTGCTTCTGTAATCAGCGCTTCAAGTTTCTCTGTATTCCCAAGTAAATTGGTACATGATCTGACGTCGCCATCTACTACGTGAGACATTAAGTTTACGTATATGTGTCTTTAAGGCACCGAATTATTCAGTGTTTTGTCGTGTGATTTGTTTTTAGATTCGATTTTAGCTGGCCTCGACACTGGCGTTAACTCCCCTGTAATGACAAATATTGCTTCTTGCAACCACAGAATAATACGTACATGCTCTTCCAGCACAAGGTATGTTATTTTATGTGCGGTCAAAACAATAATATCTACAAAACTACTGCTTTATACTCTTTTCATATCGCAACCACGATCAATAGGATAATGCTGTTAAGTGATTTGTCAATTATATCGTGTTTAAATAGGACGGAACACGTGTTAACACTTCCAAATATAAGACGTCACGTTTCCATTGTGTTACATTGAACTATGATATTTGAACACGTCCCAAAGGGATACATGATTTGTTGTATGTGTTCAAACATAATTCAAACGCTAGACACTAGACACTATTGCCAGTATCGAAGATAGATGTCACAATTAATCAAATATGAATACTTGTTTTTGATTTGTATCACAAATCTTCCCAGACTAGACGATTATCAATCACCACTGTGTACGCCTCATGCATGCTACTGTACTATGCATCCACTTAGAATCTGCTCTTCAGACGTCTTCATCTTTGTATTGTTGTTTGGTTTCATATAATTATGCTACTGTACTATGCACATAATGTATCTACTTGGAATCGGTTCTTCAGACGATATACGTCTTCATATTTGTTTTGTGTTTGGTTTGATATCCTTAATACTATCTATTTGTCAACCGATGACAATGTATCCACTGACTGAAATCAACAATAAGTTAGTTAATATCCTGTATTAAGTACGAATAAGGAGGCTCGTACAAGCAAATGCCATTGTCTAACTTATTGCATGTTTAGTTGGTGTGAAATATTTGAATACTGATTTGGAATGGAATTGAGAATGTCGAACAAAATCAACCATTTTCCAATTAATTCCTTATGTCTTGTGAGTTAACCTTATTATATTATTATATGCAGACAATGCAGGGTTTCCTTCAGATTTGTGTTGGAAATTGTGTCATGTGGTTATGGTTTGTAGTGTGTTACTGTGCTGGGTACATTTGTAGTTTAGTTGTTTGCCACATTCCCTGACAGATTGTTCATTAACCCTTTTGTTTACGTGTTTTATGCGCTATTTCATTACATTCATTGTTCATGTATTTTAAAACAAGTATGTACCGATCTTAGCAAACCAATGCTTTGTTTTTCTTATGTTACATCGTAGATAGAGGATATGTATGTGTTGTGTTCAAGCAACTGTAACAATTGTCACCAATGCAGTGTCATTGCCTGGTGATATGTGTGTATTTATGGGTAAAAGGAGAGAATTAAATTAACAGCAGTGTGATTTAATTGTAGTTTTATTGCATAGGCAGTGGATAATTAAATATTTATATACAATCATAATACATTCCCTAAAGCTGGCACGGAATACAATAACAATACATTTGACCGCACAATTTCATTAATGACCTTAATTTACGCTTCCACACATCATTATTATACGAAAATAAAATAAATGTAAAGCAAATAAAATAATATACTAAACCGTTACATTAAACTGTCTATATGAATCATAAAGTTGCACATTGTTTTCTACTGCATCATCTTGGTTCTATGAATATGTACTGGTACTGGTTTCTGAAGAATAAATACATTGCTAATTGTATTTGATCAATACTTACGTGCGGTATTTCCTTACAGTTGAATCGCCGTTTGAACGATGTGGTTTTTATACTAAATTATTTACATCGAACCGCAAACAAGCCCTATCACCTATAATAATCACATCGTTAATGATAGCATATACAGTCATGAAAGGAAAGAGAAAAAACGGTTTCATGATTATCGTTTTTAGTTTTGAGCATCAAGCACGCGATTAATCGGGAGCGCTATAATACATGCAGTACTTGTACTTTAATGGGACGCTCTATCACTGGGCTATCAGTACTTTGCTTGACGTTCCATACTCGAAATTATCATTTAAGAAGTACTAAATCAAATGCGTCTTAATCTACATCAGTGATAGAAGGTAAGTCATGAAAAGGATCCAGCTGGTTGAGTCCTACATTTTGGTTCTTACAAAGGTCTTGAAGTACATAAAATTATGTATTAAATTATCAAATTGTGAAAAATGGTAAATTCGCGGTAATATTGTTCAAACTTTGAACCATAAACAAAATTGAAAAATCTAATCAGAGAAACAAGTCAAATAAGTAAAGTGAAACATTGAAAGTGTAACGTGACTAATTGAGAATTAATGATGGCGGACACTAGGGATGAGAAAACAACACCCAAGATGTAATACAAAGGTCGCAGAAACTACGACAATGCTACAATCCGGTTAGGATAAAAATGCAGTGACGCAGTGGAACAATCCACTAGTACGATGTAAAAACAAGTGTAAAGGAACAACTAACAGTTCAATGCCAAACTAAACTCTACCTTTTCAAGCAATGGTTTTAATATTTTGGGTACACATAAATGGTGTCATCAATGTCACCATATCCTAACTGGACTATACTTAGCCAACACATAAAATGACATGGAAGGCGCAAAGCAAACTGCCAATAAAATCAAATGACACACATTATGCCAACATTGACACCGTGATCACTCTCGCTAAATATCACAAATCCAGCTGCGTACGAAAGAAATTTATCTTGTTATAAGACATAATTACAGTCGAATGACAATTTACCGTTCCTGAATCAATAGATTGTTGTCCAACGTTTGCAATAAATGTACAACTGACCTTATTGACCGGTCCCTGGGGTGCGATGTGCTCGAATCGATTTTATACGCAAGTATTTACATGAATCATGTATGAATTATCGAAGACAATTTGTGTAAAATGACAATCGGTCGTATAGCAGGTTTGATCTCATGTATTGAAATTTTGTATAAAAGAAGAAAGGATTTTTTGTTGGAACCATACATCCATGTTGAAACATAACAATATGTGGTATTTATGTAGATATCATATTTGTCGTCGATAATTAATTATTAAGTTCCAAGTAAATACGGATATGAATAATCAGTTATTAATGAGATATAAGGGATATCATATGACGATCTCTTAATACGTGATTTATTGTAAATTAGAGAAGTGTCAATCATCAAATGATGTAATTTGTGATGATGTTTGTTTAATCAGCGAGGATCTAATGTGATTACGAATTAATTACTACGCATCATGGTAGTTAATCGGTAGTTTAAATAATCAACCTGCATATTTATAGTAGGGATGTAACATATCATATCGGATTCCATCACCCCGAAATAAGAAGATAAAACCATAGTATCAGCCCACGGACGCGAAGTAATACTAACTTGGGATTAGGTAAGTTATTTAAATAAATGTGTTAATAATTATGATTAAGATGAGTGGTGCTGTGGTATCTAATACCGAATTATCTCCGGGAATAGAACAACTCATAATGAATGTAACTAAATTATTACTCACCATGATTGCGTTAATAACGTAATTATAATTATTTGATAAGTATGTTATATCAGAGGTATTTTTATTATAATATACCGAATTATCGATGGGAACAGAACTGATTATAATTACTGGAAAATAATTTTCCTCGCAGCGGTTATGTGATTTGCGGAAATTGTAAGGAGTTAATTAAATGTCACAAAACCCCACACGTATGCAAAACGTATTGCCGTGTAGGTAAAACTATTGCAGCGCCCTGAGCACACACTCAACTATGACAGTTTTACGCCACAAATATACATAGTTACCGGTAACAACCTCTTGAAGTTTTTTATTGGTGGTGGTGATACTGTTCTTATAAGCTGTTTTCGTACTTCACTGAAATCACGGTTTTTCGTTGTGAAACTGTTCATATCATCTTCATAGTTTATGTGAATCTAGTCAGATGTTTCTTCATGTAGTAAACGCATTTGTTTAAGTGTTTTAATCGCCAAAATGTGCGCATACATTTTATAACATCTAAGACTGAATGGATTTTTATATGTGTAGACCATGTGTCAAAAATCTAGCCGGTATATTAATACATCAACTAATAACTGTTGACACAGTTTAAAGCGTAACTGGGACACGACACGCTTATCGATGCCAATATTCCACATTAGTTAATGTGAACAAACATGCTGTTTCTACTCCAGCATGCTAATGCGACACATACATGACATAATTAAATGGTCAACGTGTTCCGTTTAATGTTTCATACAAATACCGGTATACGAGTATAGACATGGGACATGACAGGCAACACTTGACATAACTAGCCGAGCACAGACAACGTAAACAACATAATATACGACATATACCAATACACGACACAGTGCCCAGAACTTATACACATTGATGTCCAATAAGACACAGTCACCTTTTTATTACGAACTGCAGATTGTCTCTTCTCATCGTTACATTTTCATTTTGCAATTAGAAGTAATTACTTTTATACAAATACAAAAGAATAAATAATGTAGGTTGAGAGAATCCGTCTTGGGACATCAGCATTACAGTACCACGTTTAATGCCCTGCAATATAATACAATCATAAAAAATCATATTACCCTCAATATTGCCTTGCTATTGAATATTAAGGAGACTTAAGTCTTAGTGAACTTAATCCGATAGATTGTCCGTATCCATGTTACGTATGTAAATATGTAAATAAAACATTGTAATTTAGAATAATTAGGAATTTATGTCAGTAAGATAAAGGTTTATGTCTGGTTTATGTCAGGTCATTTGTATACATGTTGTTTCTTTCTTCGTATAATTTCGATTTGCTATTCACAAGTGACCAGGTTTCAGACAAAGTTAAAAAATGATGTGCCCGAATAATACGTTTAATGATACATATCAACGTCATGTGTTCATGAGTATTATGTTACAATATTTGTTTTCTACAGTGATGCTAATTTATGAATAGAATTAGTGCATAAAATGTAGAATACGAGAGGTGTTCAACTTATTTATGAACAAACCATGAACACCGATTGTGCAATAATGAATGAAAAAAATTGAAATATCTTTTTTAAACCATGCGATAAAATGTTTTAAGTTGAACATATGATCATCATACATTGTATATGTCATTTGGTTAAAGCTAAAAACAACAATTTAGTAGATGATGTTGTTTTTCCTGTTTTTAAGGCAAAATAGCCTTTTTATAAGCATCAAGAAAGTGTTGGTAATTTTTACTGTGCATTTTTAATGAAAACATCAGTAGTATTTGTCGTAAGACGCGTTGTTAAAGTTCTGTTTCCACTAATTGTGAAAAGGTACCAAAAATTGAAATTGCCCAACAATGCCAAAACCTACACTATAAAGTTAAATTGGTTTTATGATATCTATGATGAATCCATTTGCAAATTGTGGAATAGTACCACAGATGAGAGTGTCCATAGAAACTATCAGTGACATTATTTCGAAACAGTTTAATGCATAGTTCTGGGAAAATGCGAAGTTTCTACGCTGAAAATCAAGAAAAACATGCATCGCAGCCACAAGTCTTGGAATCTTGAAATGCGAAATAAACAACATTATGTTGAAAAATTGTTTCATTATGGGGAAGCAATGCTGAATCTTAAAAAAGTTGTTATGATATATTATGGTATACTATTTTAGAAAAGTTCACATGGGTAGGGAGAAGTTCATGTTTGTCCAGCATTGTGTGTTCGTGGCCGTTTTCATGGGAAGGCATTGTGTTTGTTGTTATGTAAATACGCACATCAAAATCAATATCAAATTGACGAAATTGAAGGCCGTGGTCTATGTACGAACCCTTTCAATTCAGGTTTTTCACAAAAAAGTGTTACGTATCGTTCCAAGTGACTGTTCCAAGAACATAGTGTTTCGTCCAGATTCAGGTTCAAGTCACCATAAACAACGCCAAATAAAAAATCTTAATAATATAACTTTGATATATAGTATAAACAAACAGTGGATGTCGAGTCTTCTCATACTTTAACAATATAATTTTCTATCCGGTTGTTACTAAAACAATGATTAAAGAAGGAAAATGTAAACGTAGTTATTACGAGTTTCGGACCTTCAAAACGCAAATAACAACACCTTCTACCCTAATGTTGATTATGATTTAACCGTAACATATTGGCAATTTACAATTATTATATATACTTCTTGATTCACTACTTTATACAATATAAAAGTTTTTATTCAATTTCATTGTTAGAGTAACACAATATTGATGTTCATTTTCTGAAATAAGTTGAACACCTCTCGTAGTGGCAAAGAATATGACTATTATCCATTAAATTATACTCCTAATTAATTAAATTCAAAGATATTGTCATAATTTTAAACAATTTTATTTTTAATTTTAGTTGGCTGATTTTCGAACAAACATCGACTGCGGCAAAGACAGTTGCACTGATTAGATAAATTGAGTTACCAATTTTTTTGCTTAGAGAAATTAACCAGTAGTTCAGACGAGGGTAGAACCCAGGAACTATCGACCCCGAAGCGCGCGTCGTACCTCTAGGCCACCGCTCAACAAAGATACAATGTAGAATGTATACGTTTGTCCTGTACAACATGTGTACAGTAGAAAGGAATATGTCAATAGTCCACAACCAATCTCATATACGAGAGGTGCCCCACTTATATTTGAACAATGTTGAACATGACACATTTTCAAGGAAATAAGGTATAAATCAAATATTTCTTTCGTACTGTGTAAACATACATGTATCTGTTAAGTAACATTTACACTAACTGGTTGATATGATTGAAAAATAGAATGAACCAAAAACAACACTTTTGTAGAGGGTATGGTGTTTTGCGTTTTGAAGGTCAGCCACTGCCATTACAGCCCTTAAAAGTTGTTGGTTGAGCTTGGATATTCCATTTCTGTGAAGAAAATATGCAATTTTTGTCACAGGAAGGATGTTTTGCGCTTTGTTGTTCTTTTGTATGAAATTACGCAAAATATTATAAACTGACAAAAAGTAATGATACCTACGAAAATCTTAAAATTTGTTTATTTAATAAGTAAGGCATATCCAAAAACCAAATAGGGACTTCAGCGACGTTGAGAGTACCCATTGGAACTTTCGACTTGTTCATTTAGAGAATTATACATGCCAGACTCGGGATAAAATCGGTGTTTACATGCTCAATACCACAAAAACAACATAAGGGAGACAAATGTCTTTAACGCTGCGTTTGCTTTAACTTTGTCACCTCTGTAGAGGCAATGCTTTATCGTTGAGAAATATACCATGAACGGACAGCCTTCTATATGATAAATGTTGAAAAGGCTACCCATAAGTTGACATTCGTTAAGCTTCACGTGTTTCCGAACGTTTGCATAACGTAAGGTGAATGCACATTGCTGTGTACATTAGGTTCCAAACCATATTATGTCAAAATGTGTGCAAAACAACTTTTCTGGAGACCATATAGGGAGCATGGTGTTTAGTCAACACGGAGCTTCAACTCCCTCCACAAAAAACACCATTCTGAACCTTAAGAGCACACATTTGAAGTATATTACGCACGATTAGTAAAGGCCAACGTCTAATGAACATATATCCACAAACCCTTTAGTCTATGGAATATTGCTGCGTTTATTACATGCGGGAAATGCAAAAAACATCGATCGGATTATTCGGTCTTCAAAAAGCCAAAAACCATACCCCCTACAAAAGGGTAGATTTGAGTGAAAACTAAGAAATTAAGTAATAATCAATAGTTGTATGTGTTTCATAACACGTTATTTTGCACGATGATATAGAAATAGTTTGATTATATATAATAAGCATCGAACTATTTGATATTAAAAACTGTTCAAATATAAGTGGGGCACCTCTCGTACTAACCAATCACAACGTTTTAATCTATCAGAAACAATCCGAAATATATGTCTTGTACATGGATCACGTATCTAACCATTTCGCTGTCCAAACATCCGATATCGTTATTTTAGTTTTGCTTAGTCGGACGGACATCATCCGTGTTACAGTAATCAAGGTGTCCTAGAGCGTCGGGTGGCGACCGGGCTAATTTTGTAAATGTTTTACGTCCGACCAACAGCTCGACCTCAGGAATACATCCGACACACGGTCAATTGTCCCTCGTCAATATATCCATCCTCCTGGTAATTGGTGGCCAAGGTAGTGTTTTCAAATTTTGCCAGAGTCATGTTCCTTGGTGTTATGGAGATCACAATGAGCTTATGAAAATTCGAACATGTCATTCCTAGTAAATACTAATAGGTGGCTACCCTTTAACAAATGTTTTCTTAAGTTGTTTGTCTTCTGTGACGTGGAAGTATCATAGTATATGATTATGTTGATATAGTCTAATATAACAGTTGAAAGTTATAGTATTGATATATGGACAGGCAAACAACTCCTTCTATTTGCCAATATTAAATGCTTCCAACGAATTACGCACTTGCAAGAACCTTTGTACATATGTCAGTTCATATGTGTTTGCCTCTCCAGAAAATAGGACAATATTAAATAAAAACAGCAAGATGATTAGGAGCGACCATCCCATCACACCCTAGGGTAACATTGCAGACGTACAGAGCGCCTCCCCCATTTCTTTGTTAAAGTACATGTGTAAACATAGCTAGCACGCACGACACTTATAGCAAGTTATGCAAACGACTAGAAACATCGCTGATGATCCGTTGAAGTAGATGATATCTTATAATATTTTATTATTGTTGTCATAAAACAAAACATACTTATAAACTGACCCATAATTGCCAACAATAGTTATATTACAAAAAGTAATTAATAAAGTCATACTACGGTTTATTATATCACTACTAATAGGTTATTATATATATTGAATAACATAAACTGTGGCAAGGTGAATGGTTAACATTGTTTTCTGAAGGGTCTTTAAGCGTAACTGGTGATAACGGTGCATAGTAGTAAAAGTAAAGTAATGTGAAAAGATATGATATGTATTAAACAGAAATTCTGATTTTATTTATGAAAAAAATAAATGTTGACACATTATAAAATAAAATATATAAAAGGTAAAGAAAAGGTAAAGTGTTTGTTTATTATAGTGTCACCTCTATTGAAAGGGCAAGCCAATTTAACTTATGAGACACTCTATTTCATGCGCACAGAACCTCCCGAATCCTTTTATTTTGGAAGTAGAATTCAGCAATGAAATACATTAATTATGATTTGGTCTGTGACATAAATTAGGTTTAAAATATAGTAAGTCTCTATATATTGGACAAACTACATTAATGTTTGTAGCAGAAATGAAATCTGATCCAATTCTTTACATGTTACATGATTTGCATAGACGTTGTGCTTTTGAGATGCCGCCGTGTCCTATAAGACTGCTACTTAAATGAAATGCTTCTCTTTAGCATATTATCATGAAACTCGGAGTTTGTCCAAGAAAAGTTGTGATGACGTCAAAATCACGATAAAGTCACTCAGTACGTTACGATTCCCGTCTGTCAGTGCGGAGCATTTTCCCGTTAGCTCAATAGATATAATAAAATAATTCTATGACGTGATTATGATTAAAAATACCCGGCATGGGGACATAAATTCACGATGGCGGATGACATAATATTGTTTAATGACGATAAATTTACTCCGCAGTTAAATTTAATAACTGCCAGTTATTTCGATTGCAATAAAACACTGAAATATTTTGTGTGCGTTAAATGTTATAATAAATTTAAAAATTGCTTTATTTATTAACTTCCCACAGATCTTATTTCATGTGTTTGCAGAAAAATGATATAACAAATAGCGGCAATACTTTCAGTTGAACTTCTGAAAAAGTGAATCGGTTGAAATGAATTTGAGGCGCCCCACGTGGTGAGGCTCCAAGAGGGAATCGTCAAATTGTAAAAAATATGGTGAATTACGCATTTGGTAAACAGAATATTTGTTGATTTTTGGTGTAATATTGAATGTTATTTCACTCGTGATCACATAAAGCTATATGTTCGCTCGTGGCTACGCTACTCGTGAAAATATCGCTTTCTGTGATCACTCGGTGAAATAAAATTTGATATTACATCAAAATCATCAAATACTCAGTATGTTTTATACTTAAGGGTTGCGTTACAACTAAAATGGAAAGCAATTAACAAATAATGAATGCGTTTGGGAAACACTTAACGAATTTCTCCAAACGGTTGATTCATGGTATAAATCATGTGCAATAAATGCTCTCATGAGAACTACTACCAATTTGCAATATTGAGTGTGCTTATTCTTGTTCAATATGGTCAATATAAATATTGGGTTCCGAAAATACATGTATTTAGATGATTGCGATATTTATTAGGTTATTGACCAGGACGAATTGTTCTTACATGTACTCTAATACGTGCATGTACAAAAAAGGTATGAGAAAACCCGACAGGGAAGGTAGCACTAAACCCAACCAGCCGAGCACAGAAATCAGAAACACCACGACACAACAACCCTGGGCAGTTACCACAGAAACCCATGCCAAAACGGCGACCAAATGAAGCACAACAACCCCGGTGCGTGACCTAAGTTAAAACACTAAGGATAGTGACCTAACGTTATGCAACCTAAAGCGGCACAACATCAGACAGTATCACACTAAGTCTTGTAAAATCGAGAACGTTTTTCACAATAAATGCTCCGTAAGTTATTGAAATATCCAGTATCAATTAACTTCGGTATAGTGTTTTGGTTAACTATCGGGGAGTTTCATCGCTTGCAACGATATAGAAAGGTTATTTTCAGGGTATATTACAATTGTATGGCTCCGATATGACGAAGCATACTCTAAGGACTAAAAGTATTTAGTATACTCATATGCTAGGTATGATACAATGTCCGTCTCCATGGGACTAACTCTGAAACAGTTGGGCACCGTATTTGAATTATTATATTAGTTTATAACGCAGAATTCAGCAAGACAACTTATCATCACTCACATGGGAATGCATAATGTAAGTATGGAATGTGTTCGTTCACAACTAGGGTTATCAGTAAACATTGTATGTGTCTGTGTTCGTATTACGCCAATAACAACTTATCGGATATAAGTCTGTGTTGATGTAAATATCTTATGATGACGTCTATCAAAGACATTCGTTTATTTAACTTGACTTAGGTAAAAATCAGCTTTATAGGATCATATGAATTACAATAAAAGAAACAACGATCGAAGTTAGTAATGTTTAAAAGTTTTGTATGTTTTACAAAACGCGCCGATAATGCACAAGATATATAACACAAACCATAAAAGTGTTTTTTATTTATTTATAAATATTACCGAAAAAAATAACACAAAACGAGGTACTAGTCACCTGCTGTAACCAGGAATGTCATAGTTGTATATGAAAAGTACTAGATAATGATTGTTATTCTTGTTTAGCTCGGGGGAATAGTTTATTGGTAAATTGAGCATAAAATTACAGTCCTTATCATATGTAATCACTTATTTGTCAATTAATACTACTAGATATGCTACAATATATTAATTATATGCTCCTAATATTGTTGCAATAATTAAGATTTTTTGTCTAGATATGTTGCCCTAACATTGTATGAAAACATCAAGGGTACTGAACGATGTTATACTACATGACAACTATGAGAAACCGTGATACAAACTACTGTAACAATTTTACTGTCCTATTTTCTAGTCAATTTTAGAGTTTAGTATTGACATGCGTATACGTATATAAAAATTATTTGTTATTGTAATTACTTTGGTCATTTCGCTTCATATATTTGGTAATTCAGCCACTTATACAAATAATGTCGGTCATTTGGCTTCTTATTGCGTCAGCCTTTGACTGTCCAATTTTTCATTATATATAATATTATTTTGGAAACCCTTTCCCGCTTCAAAATGAAATTATTCTGTAGTAGGGTCCCTTACACAGGGAGATTTTCTTGCTCAAACTATTTATAGTATCCACGCGCAAACAATTAATGAGTCTATAACTGATGTCCAAGTAATTAGAAAAAACATGGGAAATTCTTAACGTTTAATCTGCAAATCCCTTCGGCTTTTTGCAAACATGTCTTCTGGTTTTCGTATTCAGCGCATTTAAGCGTACGACCTATGAGTATATTAAAAGCATGTAGGAATATACTTATTGATAGGATGCACAATGAAGTTATATTGGATAACAACATCAGGATACTGTTACTGTAAAGTAATTGTAATTGTCCAGCCGAGTTAGCTAATGCATAATATATACGAGTATGGTTTACGAAGGACTTAATTGAACAAAGAGAAATCACAATAATCTATTTAAAATACACTGCACGTAACATTATCAACTGATTATCAACCGATAATTATCATGTAGCATCAATGACTCGGCATTATAACAACTATGTTTAAATAGGCAACATGCTAGACAAAACTTTTGTCAGTCAGTATGCAACGTATTGACTAAACTTTTAACCAAGTTACCCGTCAAACAACGTAACATTAAAAGATCTGACATTTATAGGTCAAAACCTTTATGAGCGAAAAGTTGTATTACTACATGCAGGTTAGGAATATTCAATTAAAGATAATTGTAAGTTACATCACTGAATTACTGTGAACCCTTTCCAAATTTACGAATATAAATTTTGCTAAACCGATAAATAATGACATCTGTTACCAACACAACCTTGTACTAAATTGGTCGTTTGAATAATTTCACTTGTAAAATTCATCATATTTTACTTTTTGTGTTTGTGAATACATAAACAAACACATATCTGTCCACATTATCGTCTTACTGCCAGCATCACCAAGACTTACTTGACAAATAGCTTCCCAAAAGCCGCAATGTATTCACAGGGGGACAGGAAATGATGGCTAACATTAATGAAAGCAATCAAACATTTCGACATTTGATGTAAGATGTCGTTGACATTCGCGTTTCTGTCGGGCATTCCAATATCTCATGGAGACAGAAGTTGTTAGAAAATCAATGAAGGTTTAATGAAATAAACGTATCCGTAGTACGTACGTATCTCTTGTGGTAATCATATCAGTTTAATACTCACCAATCCAAGCAAGAATAATGTTTATATTTGCATCGAGTTAGCATGGTGATATATGCAATGGCGGCTCAATTAACATATTTCCTAAACCCATCATAGTGTTAGTGTTTACCGAGTAATACAAGTTAGATTCCTCTGTATCGTAATAATATTGTGTGTTTGTACCATAAAGCATGTCATCTTCTATCGGATTCGCTCTTTTTGCCAACATATCACTTAGAATTGAATATGATAAGATTACATGAGTATTAGTATTGCATGTATTAAAATCAGAAAGTACAGGCGTACGATAACTCTACATGCTTAACGAGTTCTCAATATTTGTTGATATATTAAATTTCCTTTTTTCGTAAGAATAGTTTCAGATGTTAATCATATTTACTTTATTATCTGACTACATTTAACTGAGACACTGCACGGAGCAATGTTCTTAATAAAGATCAGTTTAATGCTATTTTATTACAATATATCATTGTGTAAAAATACATTTGATACTCTTATTCGTCAACCATTTGTTCATTATGTCCACTTTGTGACTGTAAACATGCACGTTGTTGTTATTAATTGTGGTACCAATCAAATATCTTAAACTAAGAACGGCCTACACATGACAATATCGCGTATTATTTCAGCGTTTGTTCTTTGTTTATCTCGTATTTGGCGAGCTGTTGTTACTCACTCAATAAATTTCTACTTTCTTGCCCATAACCACCATACAGGTCCGACTCGTGGTGCAGGCAAAGAGTTAATCCCTAGTTATGTCATGCATTTTTGTTATACAGGCAGAAGCGGCGAACACATTTTGCACACAAGAGGCTTGTCTCTAGGAGCAGGGTGGTCCTATCATCCTTCGTTTGGACAAACTACTGTGCTTTTGTCTAACGAAACTGCTGGCAAATTCACAACATCGGCTCATGTAGTATGTTTAACTTTGTAAACCAACTACAACATTTGTAAGCGACGCTTAATTGTAAATAATGCAGTTGGTTACTAAAAAATGATGGCAATATTCGCGTCACTATAGCCTAAGGATAACATATTTTGATGGTAGTCTTAATTTGTAACAATGTCTGCAAGTCATGTTTATTCACTAACATAATTGCTTCAGATGGCAAGCCAAGTCTTGTGTTCTCCAGAAATAAAGTTGAAGGTTTTCACAGATACAACCGGCAAACATTGACATAACTTGACAGAGAGGTTCCTGTCGAATTCCTTCAATGTGTGCCAATGTGCTAAAATATGATTATTCTTTGCTCGAATTTCAAGTTCCGAGAGAAAGGAATATGTACACAAAACATACATTTGAAATTAGAACCCTGTTTACAAGCAGAACTTAAAAGCTTCAACACTATTCATTACTATTTTACAAGCATTGACTCTTTGAACGCATTTATAAATGTGTTAGTGTCTAAGTCTAAAACTCTTGAAAATAAGTGTCTCACTATAGCTAAATTAGATGTTACTTCGTATTGAACTACCGTCATATATGTAGTATAAAATTGTATGTTATTTCAATTTAAGTATGATTATAGTTCAGTTAAGTTTGTTATCTCATTGAAATGTCATTATAGTATAGATTCGTAAGCCTTAGCGTAGTACATTATAAAATAAGTAGTATGTCACGTGTTAAAGCTTATTTCATGTCGAAATGTCGTATACACTTTATGTATTACATATGTCGTTTACAAGTTAAATCGTTTATACTTCATGTATATAAAAATTATGTATTTATTTGTTTACATGTTTAGACGTATTATGATACTGAAATGTCGTTTACAAAATATATTGATTGATTGTATATGTATATTTATTTGATGATGTATTACTGCGATTTATAACTTAGAAACATAATAAGATTGAACAATTGCATATTACATGTATTAATGTCACGTGTATTAATTAAAACTACTGTTTAAAACCTCAAGCATTATTGACATGTTGAACATTTAGATGCCGCGTTAATTATTTATTAATCGTTAATTACCATGTATTTCATTTTAGAGCTATTCTATAAAATTATATTGTAGTAATATTAACAAGAACGTAACTATATTATGACTTTACTATGCATATTTAGATGCAAATGGAATTGATCATTTTTGTAAACCATGTCCGCCAATATCTATGTACTATTATATTCATTGTCGGGTCATGGGCTTATTAGCTTACACCAGACTGTTGTAATTGTATATGTGGAATTAGAAATCAAATATATATATCATACAAGAAAGTTGAGACAAAATACGTTGATATTTGTCAGGTTGATCGACCTTGTACATCATCAACTTGTAAATAATAAGAATTACATGGTATCCGGATAATGAATGCAATAGTGGTGCACATCATCACGTAACGTTAAGCCAGCAAATAATTATCACTTTATTGGAGTAAATGGGTCTTCGGAATAAGAGTTAAACTCCAGAGTCCGAATCGGGACAGTGGTGTCAGTCCGAATCGGGACAGTGGTATCAGTCCGAATCGGGACGCTTATGTCATTCCGAATCGGGACGGTTATGTCAGTCCGAATCGGGACAGTGGTGTCAGTCTGAATCGGGACGGTGGTGTCAGTTCAAATTGGGACAGTGGTATCAGCCCAAATCGGGACGGTTATGTTAGTCCGAATCGGGACAGTGGTGTCAGTCCGAATCGGAACTGTTATGTCAGTCCGAATCGGGACAGTGGTGTCAGTCCGAAGCTGGACAGTGGTTCGATGAGATACTCTTTAAGGAATTTTAACGATCGCTCCACTTCAGATAGTAATTTATTAATATCATCTTATTCATACATATATGCGTGTCATAATGCACTTCAGGTTATCGGGTTAATTTGGGTTTTAAAATATCCCAGTAGTTCATATACAATGCAGACATCTTCGTTATTATGTGTTCGAAATAATATAATCTGATGGCTTTTCTCTTAAACGATATAATTTATGTTATGTCTGCTAATCAGTACTAGCGTTAATAAATGCCGCAAACCTTTAATTAACTATACAATCTACAATATTTCTGCATAATTATGTAATGAGTAATGAATAAGTTAATGATACGATCCTATATCATCACTCAATAAATAAAGTCATCGTCTTAATAATGTAGCGTTCACACCTACATTAATGTATAAAGATTCTTACCTAATATGCATTCTATAGTACGAACCTTAGTTAGTGTGTTTCATTAATTTATAGCACACACTCAGTTAGTAAATTACTGACCAATCTGACATTATTCTCGCATACAACTATTCTTTAAAATACCGAATGATATACTTAGACTGTAGACATTAAGTGTTTATTGATTTCATGAAATTAGTTTCATATGCTTATCTTCCATCTCCTTACTTTAACATAATAGTGAGCAGTTACCTTTTATATGTTCCGGTAATTCATGAACTATTGTACCTAACTCAAGAGTTAGTTGACCTATCCACTAGGGAAGAAAACCCTAAAAACACATGACACTGATTCAAATGAACTATTTTAACCGACGGTAAAACACAGGACTGTAGAAATGAAAATACGAATTGTTAATATCATGAATAAATTAAACAATGCATATGACTATACCAACTAAGAAGAGTTGTCGGTTTTGTCGGAAAAGACCAAACGTCAACAAATTCTTCAAAATTAACAAGTGTCAGTGACTGCCCGTGTAATTAATCGAACTAACCACACGAGACTGTTTGAAACTTGCTTTCTGGTTGCTGCACTTAGACGTAATAAAATGTACGACCAATGAGGACGTATTAATGGGCGTCCAGCTATCGAGCTGTTTAAGAGAAATGCTATTACAATGAAGCACACAATTGCCTTCAATAGACGACTTGCGGCATTGGCGTTAAGAAACACGATCGTGCCTACGCGTCGAAATATCAAGCACTACGTACAACCAGGGGTAGATAATTATGAAATATGGAAATAGGGTGGGACATTAACTAACTAGCAATCTATCAATTCAAACAGAGACTTAATACTAGCACTTAGGTAATGAGTTTAGAAATAATTGTAAAACCTGTAATGTCTGTCAATCAGCAACAACTTCGACTATCATTCTAATCGGTGATTTACGTTTCGTTAAAGCAAATGGCTCCAATGTACTCTCAATACGTTCATTAATAGCGCCTTCAATCTCCTTTTTACGATATAATTATCTAACAACATTTGTTTAACAAGCACGAATCGTTTCATTAAAAATACGACTTGTCACATTGAGATGTTAATGGTATTGACGACCTTATTAAGTGACATTTCGTTGATGTGTGTATAACATTGACATATTGAATGAAAAGAAAGCCAGTGGAAACGACAAAATTCTGAAGAAACACTCAAAGATATTTGGCCCGTAATTAGTGCCATATACCAACAGTCCATGGATGTTGGAGATTTACCAACTGACTGGAGGAATGCTAATGGTGTGCCCATCTTTAAAAAAGGAGACCGCACCAAAGCTGAAAACTACAGGCCGGTATCTTTAACCACCGAAGCTAGTAAGATTATGGAACACATTGTGGTTTCACAAATGATGAACCATCTGGACAACTATAACATCCACCATGAAAACCAACATGGGTTAAGAGGCACAACTAGTCATGACCACCGATGACATAGCTGGACACATAGATAAATCAAACCAAGTAGACATGGCCATACTAGACCTCTCTAAAGCGCGCAATAAGGTGTCCCATAGACGCCTATCCCATAAACTGAAATAATACGGTATCCAATGCAACACTCAAAGATGGATAAGTAACTTCTTAACAGACAAGCTCACCAGTTATATCAGGTGTGCCCCAAGGGACTGTACTCGGACCAACACTATTCCTGATATACATCAATAACATCGGAAATAACAAAACATAACATGAAACATAAGATTATTTGCAGACGACTGTGTGATATGCAGACCAGTCAATTCACCAGAAGCCAACCATTTGTTACAACAAGATCTAGATCAACTTGTTCAATGGGGTGACACCTAGTCAATGGAATTATTTTAAAAAAAACATGTCATAATGCAAAAAAGAAACAACAAAGCAATTTCATGAAAGCTCTTTAATTGGAACAATTAGAACACAATCAATACCTTGGAGTCGAATTTAGTGACAACCTTAAATTCCACCACCACATTAACAACATCACCAAGAGAGCAGCAAGTGTCTTAGAATTCCTGAAACGAAATCTCAAATACTGCCCAACCAAAGTCAAGGAAATAGCGTACCAATGTCTAGTCCGTCCAAAACTTTAATTCTCATCACCACTTCAAGACGGGACGAATCAAACAATTAGAACAAGTTCATCGTTATGCATCCCTTTTTGTATTTAATCAGTCATATAATACAAATATTCCGACAAGTGCTAAACACCCTAAATTCTTAACATCCATTCTTGGATACCTTTAGAACAACGCAGATGTCACTTTGGTGTATAAGGTTGCAGTACCCATTGTTTACCTCCCAGCGTTTGCCCCAACTAGAGCTACAAGATCCAGCCACTCTGTGAAAGTTATACAAATAGACTGCAGATTGAGCATCTACCGCTACACCTTCTTTCCAAAAACAGTAACTTATTGGAACAGACTACAATAATCCACATTGTCAGCACTAAGCCTGCAAGTGTTCAAGACTGCCATCCAGCAAGTGCCAGTGTCCACAGTGAAGAGGAAGAATCCGAATGTACAGTCACATGTTTAAAATCTTATGTGTGAAAAAACTTTATTTTTAACATGAACATAGTTTCGTGTTTCCCATTCCCCTAGTTCATACATGTCCAAGATGATTTTGACGAGTACCAATATTGAAGTGATTGTAAACACATTTATTAGACGCACTTGATTTAGGCAGTTTACGCAAAGATAATAATTTCTAGTTCACCTTATAGTTCAGGCGTTCAGTAAATAACATTTCAATGGCAACAGAAGTCGGTAAGGTAGCAAACCCACACACGCATGTCATTATCAAACGATGACAATAGTGAATACGCAGTCGTTATAGTAGTAAAATGTCTCCCAAATACAATATAATTTAATATTGTCTCACTCTAGGATAAATCTAATTTAAGCGACTCATAAATTACATTGTATTTGGGAGACATTATACAAATATGCCACATGATGTTGCCCTCACTAAAGCAACGCAACACATACAATCGCAGTAACAGACGAACATTGCATGCAACATGCATATATATGACTTTGTTTCCTTCATAAATTCTCTTCAATTGCCCTAATTATATTTATCTCTTCTATTATACGAAGTCAATTCAATTGAATATGCTTGACTACAGACACACACGTCTTTCAATGTTAATAATGATAGTGGTTATCCAGTATGATGCAAGCAAATGATTCGTTTGATGCGAGTCCATTAGTACGTATTTGCGTTCACGAATTCAGTATTCTCATGGGTCGTATATATATGATTACATCTGAATACAGAAACCAGTAAGCAATTTTCAGACAGTCTTGTTTAATTAGTAAGATTAATGAAAAAGACTGTCACTGACACAGGTTAATTCTGTAGAATAAGTTGAATTTTAGTATCGGTCGACAAAATCGATGACACTTCTGGATTGGTGTATTCATATGTATCATTTGGCTTATCTATAATATCAATTATTCTCATTTTCGTTTTATTTAACAGTCCTGTGTTTAACCATCCATTGAAAAAATTCATTGAATCCTTTCCATAGATGTTGCGTTTGTAACTGCGTGTTCATTCGATTTTCTTCCCATATGGATGGGCCAATCACAAATGACCTAGATGCATGGCTGATGAATCACTGGGAAATACAGGGGGCATCAATAGTATGTAATAGAAGGTGAATGCAAGAAGATAGACATGTGAAACTAGGTTCATGTCACCAAATTCAAACTTATGTCTAAAATATATGTTTGTAGTTCGGTCTTTTAAGTTTAAAGATGATTTTATGTGGAATAACTTCAGGCATATCAGCGAATTACATACTGAAGGGGTATTATCAATTTTAAAACATAATTAACAACATAAGATAGTACTACGTGCAATCAGTGTTGACATGGGATCGCCATTAACTTATGCATTTATCATTTGATAAACTAGCTGTCCTAACGTATAGAGTAAGATAAATTATTAACACATAAATTAACGCTAGTGCTGATACATGAATACTATTGCTATTTGCATGTCTTTTGACTGAAACATATCATGCGAATAATCTTATCTAGCATGGTAACAATCATATTAGGAATTAAATGTAATTGATAAAAAGATCAAATAGATGATGACATCCGATACTAATTTCAATGTTTATGCTTTACTTAGCAATAAACAATCCCGAGCTAATCTAGAACGACAAACATGATGTAATCCTAACAAGATGGCAACTCCTGAATGGAGGCTAGTACGTACCAAAGTTTTAATGTTGTTTTCTCAGTAACAAAGATAAATAAGAATCACTTCACTGACATGTGTCAAATAGCAAGGACAGTATTGACACATATTGTTAACCAAAAATACATACCATCAAGATGGCAATCAATTGTTACATATAACAGTTACACAATTACATAAAAGTGGATAAAAAAATCTTGGAGTTAAATGAACGGATGTCTTCCAGAAGACAACAGTGTATGACATCTATATCACCAAATATTTAAATCCGACAACAAAGTTTTATTTACGTAATTCGTTCACAGACCCATAACAGTATTCTTACATACTGCATTCCCCAGTGGTTGATCAAAACTTGTCTTGCTTACTTCTGCGCTCTAAACTTATATACAAAGTCTTAACATTGTAGTAACAAAGTAAATCCCATTGAGAGGTAAATGTCATACCTATCGTTTTATTAGACCAAGCACTGGTAGTAGTGGGAGTTCTAAAATTATGCTTCATCATGTGGGAGCCATGAAATTAAGCTATACCTGCACCCTTCAAATGACTTTTCTATACCTTAGCAAGCGAACACAATCCCCCTTTCAATGCAGACACCTATTTACATTTTCCGTCGGGACTGTGATGTTTTCTTACACCATAAATTGTATTCAATTATAAGATTCGCCTGGCAGACTGAAATTTAATTTACAGTTATCCCATGACATGAGCTACAGTATAGACATACAAGGAAGTTAACGTTACTACTTCATAATTCAGTAAATTTATCTGCAGACTGTAATTTTGATTTTGTGAAGACACACATGGGTATTACATTGCGATGCTATATATAAAAATCAACTGATTAAATACAAAAATGTATACGAATACCGATTACCTGTTGATCATGTTTGGTTCAGTGTTTGTAAAATAGTTATAGTTATGCAGTGGTTATTAATCATATATAGGTGACTTATCAAACATGGACGACTGTGAACTCGAACAAACTCTTGCCATCAAGGGAGAATGTCATGTTCGATTGAAGGAGGTCGCTCTTTGGCCGCCTCATGCTGTCGATGAACTTATATTTACAGACAACCTGGGTAAAAAGTGGTCATTAAGTATAGCTTCAAAGGAATACTAAACCCTTACGCTAATTGCTTCAGATCCATTACGTCACAGATATGCGTTTACAATTAGCCACAATTAACAGAATGTTACTTAATGATATTGACAGAACGTCAACCTCTTGATCCGATATATCGCCTTCGTAATGACATGATTTATGCTAGTCCGCCGCACATTTTACGTAATTATGTCGTTAACAGTAGATTGAAGGCTAGGTTAATGAACTTTTTCAGAGTGACTGAGGCTATGAACACTAACGTTAATCATCAGTAAGAAAGTTATTGACGAAGTTGTTGAGAATAAATAGTGAGATGAACCCGATGCTACATATAAATACACCATTTAGCAGTCATTTCAAATGAACCGGCTTGACCCCAGACAGAAGCAATGACTGTATACATATTAAGTTATCGACGATTCTTTTGACTAAGTTCCTGAATTCAGTACACTCCTGGGTCGAACATTTCATTACATCTGCATACATAAACCAAAAAGCGATTCTCAGACAGTCTCGTGTGATTAGACAAAATAATGTTAAGGACGATCACTGACACTTCTCAATTTGGAAGAATTAGTTGAATTTCGGTCGTCACCGACAATATTGATGATACCTCTGGGTTGGTGTAGTTGATGTATCATTTGCTGTATCATGATATTTATCATTATACTTATTTAATCTTATTATTACAGTCCCGTGTTTTACAGGCGGTAAGGTTTGACAATATCAATGAATGTCATGTTCGTTTTTGTTGTTTCGTTCGTTATTGCGTGACCATTAGGTATCTTTCTCACACTGATCTGTCAATGACCTCTCTCTTCAAGTTATTGCACGGGGTTATAAATCACCGGGAAAAAACAAATAGTTTCACGATAATGTAAGTCAAGAGGGTAGAAACGCTATTAAGTTCATGTAATTAAAAACAACATAAAGGATAGGTATACAATTCGGTGTTATTATTTTAATAATAATCGGGAACAATTTTCGTCTCACATGTATCACGTAATGACACTTTAGATTATACACGTACACGTTAGTTATATCAATCTACGCCATTACATATTTCTTAATAAAGCATTAATAATAAGTAACTCATTATTGAAGGTATGTTTGCAATTAATAAAAACTAAATAATTAAGGCACGTGGCATAATGTTATAGAAGGTAATTATCTGTATTATGTATTAATTAATGAATGCTAAAACGCTACTGGATTAAAGCGTTGACTATATATTTAGAGTGTTGACATTGGATCCTATCATTAACGTATACATTAATAATTTTATAATACTTCATAACTAGTAAAGTAATTTATTTAAACATAAATAACACACTTGCTAATTCGCAGCTACATTTTGTAAGTCAATGAGCACAATAGTTATTTTAGAACACCAACAAAAGAAGCTGATATGCATGTAATTTAGGCACTAAATTATTAACAACTTCCAAATTACCTGGAACAATGTACGTTGAGTCTCTGAAATGCATTCATGAAGCGTATATATACGAAATTAAATGTGATCATTTGCGTACCATCTTAGATTGAACGTTGATACAGATTTCTAAATACTATTTGATCGTGTTTTCAATCTGGCGCTATTATGGATTAAATAAGCAAGGGCGCACTCCACGGTTCCAGATTCGAACACTTATGTTTTAACTCGTATTCGTAGACCTCTGTACTCCAATAACATGATAACTGTTATATTGCTGAACTGTCTAACATTTAACAACGGTAATAATCAAACCCCAAAATACTGCAACACAACAACTTGTAAATGATAAAGTGCACCACCATTAAATTCATTATCTGGTAGCATGCTTGTCTGATAGTTTGACAATGTGCTAATGAACGAGGTGGATCAAACTGACACATATCAACATTTTGTTCCCAACTATGTATGTGTTTTGATTATTATTATCATTTTTGAATGCACGTAATGCATATTGCAAAGCTAAGCGTTCTGCTAAACATGCTTATTATCAAAAAAAAAAACACACATTATCTAGCCTGAGTAAAAAAAATCCACGAAAATTTTGGAATCATATTAAACACTTTAGGCATACTAATGATGCTAATGTTAATCAAGTTGATGTTAATGACTTTGTTGAACATTTTAAAAATATGTCTTATTCACCGCATCAAAGTACTTTCAGTGATGATGATTATATAAATAGAGAGGAAGAAGTAAATATAGATATGCTTGATTGTCCATTCACTGTTGAGGAATTATGCAAAACTATCTCTTTGTTGAACAGACATAAAAGCGCTGACATTACAAAAAATGTGGCGGATTTTTTCATAGATAGCAAAGATTTTATTGCTCCATATTTGGTAAGAATATTTAATTACATATATGAAAAAGGTGAATATCCTGAATCTTGGTCTAAAGGAATAATTGTTCCAATATACAAAAAAGGCGATCGAACCGATCCTGCAAATTATCGTGGTATAACTCTTGTTAACATAATGGCTAAAATATTTTCGCTTGCTCTCCGTAATCAAATAAATGCTTGGTGTGAAAATGAAACTGTTTTTAATGACACGCAATTTGGTTTTAGGGATAATCACAGTACCACAGATTGTATTTTTATTTTGCATACTATTATTCAAAAAGTTCTTTATAACAAGTTTAAATTGTATTGCGCGTTTGTAGATTACGAAAAAGCGTTTGACACGGTCAACCATGAAGCATTATGGATAAAACTGGTAAAATCTGGTAGAAGTTGCAATATGTTAAACATGGTAAAGGCAATATTTCTGAATGTTAAATCTTGTATACGCAATAGTAAAAATATGAGCACTTCAGAACTTTTTGATGTCACACTTGGGGTAAAACAGGGGGAACCACTAAGCCCTCTATTGTTTTTTTTATTCATCAATGACATAAATGAGTCCATGAATTTTGATAACCTTACCAATAAAGACATAGAACTTTTATCTTTATACATGCTACTATTCGCTGATGATATTGCTCTCTTTACTACTGATCCAAATAGCCTTCAACGATTATTAGACAATGTGCATGCATATTCTAGTAAATGGGGTTTAAAAATTAACGTTAACAAAACGAAAGTATGTATATTTCAAAAACGAAAATCAAGGCAAAACTTTGTATGGACTCTAAATGGCGAAGATATCGGTATTGTTGACTCTTTTACATATTTAGGAATTAAATTTCACTATACAAGGAGTCTGAAACATGCAGTGCAAACATTGTATGAACAAGCATTAAGAGCATATTATAGTTTGTTGTCAACTTTCAGTAGACTTAATATCGATGTTAAAACCAAATTATCTTTGTTTGACTCTCTCATAGTTCCTATTATATTATACGGTTGTGAAATATGGGGTATATATAACTATAAAGACATTGACAGACTGCATCTTAAGTTTTGTAAATACTTGCTCGGAGTAAAATCCCAAACATCAAATGTAGCGGTTTTAGGTGAATTAGGAAGATATCCACTATCTACTATATGTAAGGAACGAGCACTTAGATATTGGACTAAAATAATGAAAAATCCTAGCAACCCTGTTATTCCTTTTTTATTGATCAGGTACAAAATATACACATTGTTCATAATAATACATGGGCTTTTGCAGTTAAATCATTATTAGATAATCTCGGTTTCGGTTATATATGGGATATGTTTAATATAGATACTAATTATATGCCTTTGTTTAAACAACGTCTTAAGGATCAACACATACAGGAATGGAATGCAACTGTTACAAACCAACCGAAACTTTATTATTATAGATTGTTTAAAAGTGAATTTAAATATGAAAAATATCTTGATATTATTCAAAATGATAAAATTCGAATAGATTTAACAAGATTAAGACTCAGCTCACACACATTGGAAATTGAAACTGGTAGAACTACTAATGTAGATAGAATTGATAGACTTTGTAAATGTCGTAATCAAAACGTTTTAGAATCTGAATACCATTTTATCTCCTGCTGTCCATTATATCACGAATTAAAAAACAAATATTGCATAAATGTATCATTCCCATCATTACAAAAATTTTGTAGATTGCTTTCAAGTCAGAAAAATAGGACCATAAGAAATATAGCAAAATGTATACACCATTCATTACTTTTAAGACAAGAAAAGCTTAACATTTTACCTGCTTCTTAAATATTAAATTTTGTATGTAACTTGTATGTTTGATTTGATAAATTGTGTTTTGTTATTATGCATGCTTTGTGTTTATATTTATGTATATGTGACCTTGTATATATGTTTTGTTAATGGCCAAAGGCATTGCATAAATGCCGATTTGCTAATAAACTTGAACTTGAACTTGTAGTATAAACATTCCTGTCTGTCAAAATCTAAGCGCTGATCACCGGATAGTCATATTTTAACAAATAAACATGCATTGAAGGTATCCTGATCACTAAGCTTGCATTCAATCGAAACTATATAGTGAATAAACATGTCTTGTAGACATAGGAACCCATTTATACTACCATCAAATAGTTAAACGTAGAAAAGTGCCCTAAATTATATTTTCCACACGAAGTATTATAGGACTCTGCTCCTAGAGACAATGTTTGATAGGTGAAAATGTGTTTAACGCTTCAGCCATTGATTATATAACACGAATACATGGCAGAACCAGGGATAACAACAGATGATGCCCAGAGTCTAAGTTTAACATGGTCAGATATGGAAGTAAATATGATTTGCATCTGAAAATACTCTTACGATGAAAATTAATACATTGCATGACGAATATTGAGAAATAGGTTACGACGTAGTGTTATCGTATGACTGTACTTTCTGATTTAATTACCCCTCACTTTTTTCGTAATGTTAATTTCCCCTAGACAAACAGGTAGTATTCTTACAATTACGATCAAATACACCACGTGATTGAAAAAAAGACTGTCCGCAGGGTGATCTTACTTTTCATGTTACGTGATATATTTATGCAAAAACAAACATGGCGGCGTATTTCACCAGTATAACCATGTTTTTAAAAAGATTTCTCTATATCCAGTCAAGTATTGAGTGCTGAAAAATATTCCAAGACTATATGATTAGGTGTATCTAACACATTGATACTTTTCGCTGCAAAGTTTTATTTGAGTAGATTGGGAGTTGTTTATATTCCGGTTGACGAGCGAACAAGATTGAAGTTTAATACGCTAAATAATCAGGTAATCAATTAATTACACACGATTTGAGTACTTGTAAACAAGGAAGATAGTCTTTAACTCTTATTATTCAGGCATTATACCATGAAATCGACTCCTGTAGAGTTTACACCTTGAAATTGAAAGAAAGTTCATTCGTACCCGTAATGATTCGTACCCTGTAAATATATCTACAAAAAAGGTATTGTGGACGAAGAACTTCGGGGTACATGTAATAAAATAAATACCACATAGCTTTGAAGGTGACAGTAAAAATGTAAGCATGAGGAACGTACTGTTATAACTCTAACGCGGTATTGGGACCTGTGTCACTTAAAGTAAACAGTCAGATCAGGTATACAACATATAAGGATATTGGAAAAGGGATTATCTTTTTCAATGTGAATAACTTGGCTATTGTGATCTGAGCCTGACCTTTATACAAGAATATATTACAAGATTTTTGCTTCGGTTATATCAATTTCCGCAAGCAAATCGTGCTATATCGGTATTTCAGATTTGTGTTTAAATTACATATTGAGCGTCTTCGTGATACTTCCCGATTATGAAAACATACACTCGGTGTTGTAAACGTAGACAATATATCGACTGTTAAATTACAGGTCAGGCTCATGTCAATGTGGCCAAGCTTTACCGTTGTTTTAATTTAATTGGTGAATAGAAGTGAGCAGGTAAAATACACTTCCGCTCACCCTAAATCGATGTTATGGTCAGTGATTTCTGTTTATATTGACATTGCAAAATATCGCGTTAGACTTATACCCATGAATGTGTGTTATTTATATAATAAGACATGCAATACGAATACATTATGTACTGTTATTACATTTGGTTCAAAGTGATATGTTGGCACAAGTAACGAATCCGATAGAAGATGACATGCTATATTCTACAAAAACACAATACCATTATTATACAGAGGAACTTAAATTGCATTACTAAGTAAACATATCTACTGGAATGAGATTTGGAACTAGGTTTATACAGCCTTCATTGCCTATAACACTATGTTAACTTGATGCAAATATAAACATTATTCTGACTTGGATTTGGAAGTATTAAACTGATGTGATTACCAGAGGAGAAACATAACGCACTACGGATGCGTTTATTTTATTTCACGTCAATTGATTTTCTGACTACTTCTGTCTCCTTGAGATATTGGAATGTCCGACAGAAGCTAGAATGTCAACGACATCTAACATCAAATGTCCAAACGTTTGATTGCTTTCATTAATGTTAGCCGTCACTTCCAGCTTTCCTGTGAATACATTGCGGCTGTCGCGAAGATTTTTGTCACGTTATGATTGGTGGTGCTGGCAGTAAGACGGCAATGTGATAAGATATAGAGGATAGTTGGTGATTTTGGTGTAAGACCGAATTTTATTTCATCGAGTGGTCACAAAAATCAATATTTTCACGAGTGGCTACGCCACTCGTGAAATATAGTTTTAAGTGATTGCGAGTGAAATAAAATTCAATCTTACACCAAAGATCAACACATTTTCTGTTTGTTATGTGCGTAATTAATTAAATTATTAATATCTGACACTTCCCTCTTAAAACCTCACCCCTAGGAGCGCCCCAAATTCATTTCAACCTATTCACTTTTTTAACAGAAGTTCCGCTGCAAGGAGTGCAACTATTTGCTGAAGTATTTTTCTGCAAACCATAAAACAAGATATGTGTGAAGTTTATAAATAAAACAAATATAATATTTGACGAACACAAAACTATTTTAATGTTTTATTGCAATCGATATAACTAGCATTTATTAAATTTAATCGCGGAGAAATTTCATTGTCATCAAACAATTTTGTCATCCACCATGATTGTGTATTCATGTCACGATGCCTGGAATTTTTAATCATTATCACGTCATAGACTCTGATTAGTAAGGGGAAGTACTCGTACTGACAGTTAAAAACGGGAATCGACGTACAGAGTGACTTTATCATGTGTTTTGACGTCATCACAACATCGGATTTCTAAGACGACATGTTGATTTTTTACGAGATGCGATTTTGAATCTCTAAATGCATTTACAGGCTGTAGATTCTATATGCTTCGATAAATTGTAGGTTTGTGTTTATTGCTCATATTTGAATTGTTCAAAGCTCGTTCAGATTTTCAGATTCGCCTTTTAAATACGGAACAATATATTTCCTTCTGAGACATTGTCATTGACATGTCAGAACAGAAGAACTGAAGAAGCCTTCTTCCAACTCATCCAATAATTGAAGTTTATAAGAAGGATCTATTCTCTTTCTAAAGGCCCCCTAGGAAAACACCTAAATACATAGTGGTTCTTTGACCTGTCTCATGTTGGTGTTCTTGATTTGTAGTAGATCTAGGTTCATTGTATTCCTCACAATAATGAGGCCACAGGTACAGTAGGCCTAACGTTTAAAAAAATATTTTTGAAAATTTATGTATAAAAAAATATAATTTTTTTTTTCGTTTTCAACGATACAGTTACGTGTGAATGAGGCTCGAATAAATGCCAAAAAAGGCTTCAAATTTAAAGCCATTGATATCAGATTCAGCGAAATACTCCATTTTTGACAGCTGTCAAGTAGCAGACATAATTAAGGAGCTATATATGTAATTAAACAAACTATACAGGGAGGTCATTATATTTTCATTGAAGAAAGTAGTTTCGTCAAAAACAGTGAATTATCAAAATGCTATGTGTCACTGTTATTTTCACTGAAAATCACCATAATCCATTGAAAGCAGATAATAAAAGTGATTTCACCTGTCTTTATACTCACAATAACGTTAACGAAGATGATATTCACATCATAACTGCGCTAAATGAAATAAGACACATTACCAAGTGTAGTTAACCTCTTAAAAGTACACGACTGTGTACGGTTGCATTAATATACATGTACATTATATAATATACACGTATCTTCATTTGTACTGTGCAACATTTAATGAGTGTGAGCAGGGAATGTATACAATTTATTAATCTTATAATAGGTCATTTGAAAACAATGTATCTCGAAAACAAGCAGTGTGACATGTGATTTTTTTATATTTCAATACTGTCATTATTCGGTTATTCGATCGCGATCGTTAGATAAAAGGCCCCTTTGCAATCATCAGCCCGGTTTCCCTTCTTTGACAATATGATTTCATAAGATCCTTAGGTCAATCGCATAAGTATCTGCCTAGTCAGACACATTTGTCAGCCAATAGGGAAATATGTAATTAGCATGGTAGCAAAAACATTAAATTTAATTAAGTGGGTCTTGGCCTTAGGTACTTCGGAATGGTTGTAATTAAATTCAATATCAAAGGAATTGTTGTAATTATGCTGTGATCTGTTTAAACGATTATCACAAATGAAGCATTAGGGACAAAAGGAAAATAATTATGTCGCTTGTTGAAGAATTGATTCTTTAAGCTGAAAAGACAATTAATTATATTTTTGACAAAATGTGTATAATTTGGCCAAGGCAAGTTTAACTTAGTAATTTCCTTTTATTATCGTTCAAAAACATTTAACGTCTTCGATTCAATTTAAGAAACAATGTTTAAGGTTTAGAACTTTAATGAAATTTTAATAGGAGCGATAAATGTTCATTATAGCTTCACCGATGTGATTGTTTTATTTCGATGCGGAATTGGTTGGTAATCCTTAGTGTATTTTCCGAGAATATATGATTATAGGTTAATGCAATGTTTGCACGTTTATAGTTATAACTTTTATAAAATTCAAAGCTAAAACAATTTTATAGTGAAGAGCCGCTGTGTAATAGTTCTCAAAACAACAGAAGTCTACTTAATTGGCATTTTGTTCTGTTGCTGAGACTTTTTCATTCGCGACATAAAGTCTGAATATTGTCCTAGATTAAAATGTTGGCTGTTAAGTTCTTTGGCGTATTCTTCATTCGTATGAGATGCTGTACATTATAAGTTTAATAATCTGTTTTGTAGTATGTTGCATCCATTAAAACGATAAACTATGTTTAAAGCTGTATATTTCCCCGTGTTGCTGTTTGATTGTTTGCGACCGACTGAGGCAACCTCAAGTGGCCCATATCTACTAAATTCTAAGCAACCAGAAACTTTGAAGGAGATAAAGTCATTCAATATAACTTCTTACAAAAGTTTTTCTCATATTCTTCTAACGCTATATGGCATGTATAGAGTCGTTGGAGAAACAAACGAACACATTTAGCCTTGTACTCATAATTAGTCCAGACACGTTCTGGAACCAAAAACAACCGGCATATATTACTAGTATAGACATCTACTATATATGCCATATCAAGGTCACAAATGCAATCCGATCATAGGACGGTCTTATTTGGCCTACATAAAAAGGCGGACTGGACGGATATCGGTCGGCTATCGAGAGATCGCTCGAGAAACATGAATTCATACAAATACGCCAGTATCTGTGCGATGACTTTATACAGATACACGCACATTATCCATAATCCGTGTATTTGTAACCTGAACACAATGGCGGGTGAGCTCAGTACCATAGATCGGTTCCACATGGTACCGGGTTGAACGGTGTGAGTCTACTGTACCATGCATCGTCGTCTGGCTCCAAATTATATCCTGTACCGTACCGTAAGCATGCCGTACCAAAAACGTTTGCCGAACAATATATTATATATACATATTCATCAATTTGGTGCAGTCAGCATTCATCTTACCGTCAACACTAAATATGATACTTCTCAAGCATCACAGTTGTTTACAATGGCTTACTACATGATTGGAAAAATAAATTGATAAATAATTGCTGATAGAAAAGGAAACTGGAAACCAGTTGTGTATATAAAATCCGCATCGGACATATATTAATGTTTATAAGATATTTCACGAAATAATCAACATATAAATATGAAGTCGTTCCAGCATTGCCTGAGGCTAAGATTCGTATGATAAACGTTTATGATACCTGTATTTTAATATACGTTACTATCACGATATAATCAATAAGCGATAAACACACACCGTGTTGGTTTATTATTTTAACCCTTCTTTCTGAAGATTTCTGACAAAAAATAATTGGATCATGGAACCGATACCTCACATCTATATTACATCTTAGACTTAGTAAAAGTGGTTAGTATACTATATAAGACACGGTGTTGGTGAGCCAATTCATGTTCTTTTCTAAATGGACTAACGTGGATTATTGATACAATTAGGGTAAGTGGAATTGTTTTATCGTACATACTGTCTGCAGTACTTTTTATATAATTGTATTATGCAATTGTATTGAACTGTCATTAAAGGATTAAACATTATCTTCTTCACGATACATAGCTGGCTTAATAAGAATGAGAAGGTCGTAACTACAAAATCAATATTTTGAGAAAAAAGAAAACATGTCTGGCAACCATTCTTTACTTATTGTAAAACAAGCTTGTAGAAATTATGATGTTTATTTATACAAAGTTGTATTATTGAGGTCACATTTAGAGCTGTTTTAAATGCACATAGGCGCCGATAACTACTTTCCTCTTATGTTAGAACTACTTTCTGACTAAGTTTGAATATGTTTATGCTATACCAACAGTCTTGTAATTTTACATTGATATATTTGTTGTAGAATACTACATAGCATATAGATAATGTAAGATAGACCGTCTAAAAGGGATTAGCACGGAAGCCATAGACTTAAAGAAAGCTTCTCTTTGAAATAATACAACATACGTTTTACCTATTGATGTAAGTGTTCTAGCATGTTAACAGAAAACATGCGATGAGTTTCGAAATATGATATTAAACTGCATGTGTTTATCTGAAAAAGTTAATACACATTTATATAAGTTAACGTTATTTATACATTAATTTTATAAAATATGCAGGTGCACATTTTAAAAGTAGTATAATGTTGCTGTAGCATTAAGCCTTATTGATAGCAAGTGCAAGCGAAGCAATAATGAGTGAAACTCTAGTACTGTATAAGTGGACATTTCCACCGGTAGAAAAGTACGCGAATTATGATGTTCTGGAAAGTGTTATTGATTTCATTTCTTTCTTTGTTGCGTTCCTTATGCTACAATCACAATTAAATCTCGTACGATGTTCATACGGATTCACCAACTCGTACTAGTCTAACGTATTTCAATCCAAACGATATTGGTATATTCTTTGAGAGCTTTGAATTCCGGAACGAGCTCTGTGCAAGTTCCGTACGGATGTCGAGCGAGTTCAGTAAAATGAACTCTTAAGGAGCTCGTAGGGCAAATGTGAATGGTCGAAATGGATGCCAAAGGAAATTAATATAATTTTATATCCATTTTATCACATAACCTGTGGTGATGGAATGTCGGAAAACTATAAAAATTTAGTTGTACATTTTGTATATCTAAGAAGTATTGGTACACAACGCACAGTTTGCTACTGACGATTCTAGTGGATAACAAAAAAAGAAGCTTACATGTACAGGGTGATCATTAATAAATGGTAACATGAATTACTTTAATAACTTTGTAAGATTTAATGATAGAGAGGTGGTTTTACCCTTATTACAAAGCTAATGTACCCAAGTTTTTATTAGATTTGGATAATAAATGCATGATGCATGCACTTGATGTCAATAACGTCATCGATGAAGTCGTACATTTTCCAAACTTTTTTGCAATATAGTCATTTCGCTGAAGACCGCATTTAAATTTGCCCCCTACACTCACCGGACATAAACCCCTTGCAATTCTGATCATGGAAAACACTGAAAGAAGGAGTTTATAGTACAAAACCAGCGTATTTAATTGATTTGAAAACTACAATACTGTGTGAAATTGGAGGCATCAATGTGTAAAATACAAGTAATTTTTTAGCATTTTACGACGTCATTTGGTGCTGATTTGGGCAGTTTTGCAGAAATACGAAAAATGCATTAAACATCTCGTGAGAAAAAAATGTGTAAAGTTTGAAAATGATTTATGTCCTGAATAAAACTTAAAGGTATATGCTAAACAATGACATATAACAACAAATATTATCTTAAAAACTGACAATGCTATTAAAGTTACTTATGTTACCATATATTAATGATCACCCTGTACATGTATATTATATATATTATTATTATATATATCAATATACTTGTAAGTGCTTATTATGAAGATTCGAATCATTGCTTTAATAATGTGGTTAATGTTGAGTGGTCGTATAATAGTACATTACACTTGATAAAGTTCCATATCAAGTTCTCTGGTATTTCTCTCGAAATAATATGTATACACTTGTAATTACTATGCAATTGGATCACACTTGTAAGGCATGTCGATATTCTTTATTAAGATGTTTATACTAAATTTATACAGGCGCATATATGTGTATAGTACAATAGACAATAACAACTAGTTTTTACCTCACAATGTGTATGTTGTATTTTCATAATTGCTAAATGGTTCCTTTACTAGTAAATTTCATTTATATAGAGGTTATACAAAGTCGAAACAATAACACCACACGAAAGTGTCAAATCTTGTATTTTGCATTTGCGTCATAATCGGTAATTGGATTCAACAGGCATATGTCGCCAGGAGCATTTCCTGATAGTTGTTCACATATACAAATGTACCATCTGACGTTTAACCGATTACATAATCAACCGTCAATATTTATATAATGTATACACTTGATATGTCTGCATAATTTAATTGTATAACAATGCTTGAATTACATTTATTGTGCTATTTCCTCACCCATGAGGCCATTATTATATTTGTTATTATATCGGCAGTTATGAATTTTAGCTAGCAAAATGGCCCATTCCAAAATGTCGTCCTTTACGAAACAAGCTCAATTATGCTGCTTTTATTATGTGTATTTGGATTCGTTTTAGGAGCAAAACCTTTTACAACTTCAACATTGATTTGGTTTTGGTATTCGGATATAAAGTATATAGGGCCGAACTTAAAATATTCGCTGTTACCGCATCCCCTGCCTACCCGAAAAAATGGCCATACTCAAACTACAGAGTTACCAAAAGTAATATTATTTATCAAAATGAGCTATGAAAATTTAATGTTTTTATACTAGGGAATCTTTCTCACTAGCTAATTTTGTTCCTATTTAGAATTTAAGAGTTTACTCAATTTTATTATTTGTTATTATTTGTATATGTCTACCAATAATTGCCATTCTGCAACCATTCCAACAATTCTACCTAAAAGTATCCAGTCTAAATCTGCTTGATTTCTTGGTGGGGAAACAAAGAATATTTGAAGATAGGCCTGATAGTCACAGTATTGATATTCTACGATAAACCATGACAAGAACCGAATGCGTCTCTCCATTTCAAGAACCGAAGGTATAATGACTGATGGTAAAAAACAAGATAACATATATTCCATCAACATAAAATCTAACCAACGAACTGAAAAAACAGGAACTATTTATCAGTGGTGTTGACGACTGATTAGTTAGTTATCGTGAAGTTTTGTCTACTCCAGTAAATCATTAGCTATGTAGATAAGATACGGGCGATGTATTGACGACTGAAGTATGGGCTAATTATATTACTTTGTGCGATAAAAATTGTCCTGATTAGTTCATTGGTGATGTATATGTTCCGCAACTTTTCACACAGTTTGGGCTTTGAGGTTAAATTGATAGTCGATTCAGTTAATCGAGAAGTTCACAGTAAATCTCAGATTTTCGGGTTCAATGTATACTGATCAAATCTGATATATTTGTGAAGAACCCATTAAACCATCATTTTGAAATTCCCACCAATTCTGCTCCGCTACACTTTAATTTTAAGATATTCATTGATTTTGAGGACCGCTAAACCTGAAATGTAGGAAGTCGTGTGCAATCGAATTCAATTTGGCAAGTATAGTAAGTTTATTGAAGTTACCATTATAAAAGTTTACTATTGTAAATAGTAAACAATATATTTATTGCAAATTGAATACACAATTGGCTGGCCACGCTATTGCTAGTTACGTTGACTATTGAATAGATACAAGCCTTCAGCACTGACTTAATTCCTTCTAGAAAACATGAATTTCATTGACAAATAATATGAATCTATACTGTGTTTACAAAAATAAAATGTGTTTTATAATGTACTTTGTCAAACTTTAAAAAAAAGAATATTCAAATTGTGTTAGTAATCTATCCACGGAGAGCAAAAAATGTAAATTTGATTAAACAATGCAATATTGATGACAATGTCGAAATTGTGTTTTCGTTATAAAAGCAGACGACGGAAATTCCAAGACAAGTGTTTTAGTCATGTGTTGTTTTATACGGGATAAAGTGCGTAGTAAACCATCAAGTAACATGAATAAATCAAAGGGCTGAATAGTAGCCATTTTTTCAAGGGTTATAAATTACTTTCTAGATTTGGTTTATAGCGATTTGCCGATAATTTCCACTTCTCCCTAAGCCGTTGTGTTGATATTCAGACGACATAGACTTTCCTAGATTTTCTTATGTATATAGAGGCTCAATCACGAGTTGTCAATTGATATGAATTTATATTAACGAGTTTTGGAAATTTTATTTAGCGAGCCTCTGGCGAGCTTAATAATAGTTCCTGAACGAGTTTAATATAAATATATCAATTCACAACGAGTGATAGATTCTTTTTATCATATGACACTAAAAACGCAAAATACGCATTGATTTATTGGAAAAACGCAATACCTTATACTAAACGTGGTATGTATTACTTTATACGTACTGGCTAAACTAACTTGGATACAAGGAAAGTCACGTGATAAATCAGCTTTGCAGGACAAGCATGTGTAAAATTTTTAGATTGACTTGTAGCATTATACAAGATCTACAAGCACTTATACATGTAAGTTAGAGTGAGTTGCTGTTATTTTTTTTAAAATTTGTGCTGCTCAGATAAAAAGAGACGTGCGCATCCCAACTAAACAAACTTCGTGAAGAGAAATGTTGCGGGAAATTCTTTTTCGCTCCTCTGTTATTCATTGGGAAATGCTACCAATTGGCACACATACATTCTGACCGAACAACATGTGCGAAGATACGCCCTATCATTTGCAGATGGATCGAGGCAATGGATACATTGCTCATTTCTCGATGATCACTTCTAGATAGAGCTATACACACAAACAAAACTATCAACTTTTTTTCAGAGCATGGAATTAATCAAGCTGTCTATTTATACAGTCTGTGATCTGAGTATTAATGTATAACAGGGGAGAAGATATACATATGGCTACGACAACAACATAATTCTTGTTTCTGTGCGCAAGGAATAGAATAGTCAAGTTACTAGTAGTACCAGTAGAAAAAAACATGAAATCAAAATTGAATTGAACATATTAATTACACTATTCTTAATTACTTTTATGTTAGCATTGTAAGTGAATATGAAGACAAAAACAATTTATTTTGTTAGGGAATGATTAGAATGTTTCATTTTTTTACTGTCAAATATTTAATTTTGGTAAAATTTAGCCCGAACATTATATAATTATGCGTTTGTTTTCCGAGTTATTAATAATGTGTAGCATGCTTAAGGGTTAATATTTGATGAATATTAATATGTGCGTGACAACATTCTCGATATTGATGTAACAATTTTTAGTTCGGGTGTTTAGTCTATTTTACCTCGTCTTCACGTTTAACAGTCACATGAAGAGCACAATATATCAAGGATAGCTCCACATAAATTTGATTGAAGACGTTTTGTTTTGATATATTTTATGAAATAACCACACACATTATGCACTTAATTTCAATACCACGATTCAGCTATTATTCGCAGGCTCTCATAATTAATTAAAACAGTATTAAGTATAGATCAACGATAAGTGAAGGTCTAACTGGTGGGTAGTTTATAGTTTGTATAAATATTCGTGTAATTTTCATAGATCGCTCAACAAAAACGGTGCGTGTGGTCAAACGAGTGACAATGGTGTCTTTGATCTTTTTCGTACACGTAGCCTTACGTTTGTGAAATTCTTAAATTATTTTGGTCCATCCATAATTCATTAACCTATTTTTCCCAACATGTCTAAGTACAGCGTACGAGTCGATTATGGCTTTTGAAGTAAAAGACTTAGTACAAACGTTTAGAATATATATGAATGTCAAGATTGATTGCTGCATTACGTACATCAGCAATACATTTCTCTAATGTTGCTATGATAAGTGAGTATCAAAGTAGAAGATCCACCTAGTAATATGTTTCCTTTGATTTGTGTAACTTGTTTCAAGTGAATGCACTTGGCTGATGAAGTGAGATGATTATTTTCAAGACTACTCGAGGCATTCGTTTATTGCTTCCTAACTTATAGATAACAGTTTAAAATAACCACAGTTCTTTCGTTATAGTACACAGAGCGACAATGAAAACGCAACACTTACATAGTACAGCATTACACATTTGATACGTATGTGAGCATCACGAAATTTTGTCATAGAATAGATATATGCAAGTGACACATGAATATCACTTCGAATCAGAAAAAAATGTTTAGCAACATAGCTTTTAACCAGTCATTTTGGCGTCAGTATAAAACAGAAAGTCGCAATTTTCAATCTTTTAAAACCACAGCCAGCAGCGATCCATCGTGTGCATCTACGACGTATTATTCGTATGAAACGATCATTGAATGCTAGTGGGATGCTGTTCCGTTGTTGCCGAAGGGCTATATGTGAAGTTCAGATACTTTTAAGGGGCCTATGCACTATTTCGAGCACAACCACTAATACAAAGAAACATGGTTTATTAAAGCCATGGTGTATTTTATATGGTCAAAGGGATATAATCTTGGAGTAATAAAATGATTAAATAATTAACTTGCCAGTTTCTTTATAACACTGCTTCGAATCTTGCGCCTCTTAACGCATATTCGAAACTGCTCGTTTCGAGATTAATAAAATTTTATTATATTCGTCCGAATGATGCTGAAAGTATTACCATTTGTAACTGGAAATAAATTGCATGAACGCTATAGGTATTCTTTTAAGACTGATTTTTGCACTCAGTGGAGAAAATGCGTTTTTGAATTGCGTGCTTAATTTTCAAAACACAATTTACGTCTAAATATTAACGAACATCATAACTTGAGCAAGTAGACTAGTTCAGTAATATCCAGTTATACAATTTAGTGTAAAAGCTTGGTGATTTATCTAAAAAATTGAGGATAAATATCCAAGAGTTATTGCACTTGACTTAAACATTTTTCTTACATCCTATGATTTCTAATGCAGTTTTAGCTTTCTTAACAGGTGTATATGTATTCAAACTTGTGTTAATAAATAACATAATGACTTCGGTAATTTAAAGCAACGAGACTTTGATTTTTAGTACGGATACCCCACAATAGAGCATAACGACCGGTCTTTCAGAGCGTTCCTTTGACTTATGCACCATTTTTCTACTACTTATTTTGTTTTTCCGGCTAATCCATCCATATTCTTCAAAATGCTTGTTCAATATGCAAGCAAATCTCTAGCCACCTATTAGCACGCGGAAAAATAATGTTTAAGGCTATTCCGCTATGGACGAGTGATTCTTAAAGTATTTTCACAGAAAAAGCTCAATTCTGTAGATAATATATATCGAAGTGAGCATACAAAATTTCCAGTTTATAAGTTGACAGATTATAGAAATATTCAAGTTTAAAAAGTGTTGCGTTTTCATTGTCGCTCAGTGTAGTTATACTACTAATTGTCGAGAGCTTTTTTGCAGTTTAGCCGTTCAACGACCCTTTGACATGTTTAAACTGAATTTAGTCCAGGCATTTTAACTTTTAACCTCAAACTAATTGCAAAACAAACAGTTTTGTGTTTATATGGTGCGTAAAGCTATCCTTAGCAATGTACAAAATGTCCTAATTGAATATTTGTGGGACTTTTTGAGATATTTAAAAATATATTGAATTGTCACATGTTTTTGCGATATTTGTCACTTTTGATGTAAATAAATCTTGACTTGTACCAGTAACTTATTTTTACATAGTGCTTAGAGGTCGCAATTTTGGTCTGATTTTTATGAAACTTGGCAGCAATGATCATCGTAAGCTAATCTAGGTAAAATAAAATTTTGAGTTAAACGGAGCCAAAATCTAGGTCAGTAGGTCAAAACATAGTAAAAAAAACAAAATATAGTCACCAGAGGTCGCAATTTCCACCTTACACTTGTGAAGTTTAGTCACAATGATCACCTTACAAAAATCAAAGTCATGTATGAAATTGGATTAACCTGAGTTAAAAACTAGGTCACTAGGCCAAATTATAGAACAAATCTTTAGAATGCACCCTTTATACCTAATCTTTATGAAACGATGTCACATGGATCATGAAGACAAAATGTAGGTCAAATTCAATATTTACTTATCATGAGTTAAAACTAGGTCACTAGGTCAGATAATAGACAAACCTTCATGCGCCCAAAAGTCGCATCAATTATTTTAACCTATTGACCTAATTTTGACCCAAATAACTCAATAACATACTTGTCTTAGATGTTTTGATATGAGCATTGTGACCAAGTTGCATAAATATTAGACCCAAATTGTGAATTTGGTACCTACACAACGTTTATCTTTTGATTTTAACTAGCGACCTACTTTTTGACCCCGGATGACCCAATTTATAACTTTGACCTAGATTTTGTTAATATTTTTATTTTGACCAAGTTTCATAAATATAAGGTCAACATTATGACCTCTAGCGACTACAAAAGGTTTTGCAACAATTTGACCTAGAGAGCTAGTTTTTTACCCTTGATCATCCATTTTCTACCTTTGCCTAAATTTTGTTCAGATGATCATTCTGACCAAGTTTCATAATCATAAAGTCAAAATTGTGAATACAGATGCAATTGTGGACGAACAGACAAAGAGAACAATCACTATTTCTCCAGAATCGATAGATTCGTGTACAGTTTGTATATTGTCTGTATTGTATACTGTCCAAACACAAATATCCGTTTTTCATAAGATTCACATATATACAACACATGATATGTGTAAATTTTAAACAAATTGGATTAATATTAAAAAAATGAATACAACTTTTGTTTTCCCTTCCAAGTGCTATTTTGAGTCATTTTGTCGACATTTGAATGGGTAGTATACCAACACGTAGACTGGCATATATATGAAAAGTAAATTGTCTGATGATAAAATCAATATTTGTATTCGATAGAAGAATGTTGTATCTTTCAGAAAATATAAGCTTTAAGGTGCAATTAGTAAATATTTAACGACTTACACGGGAATTATTAGAACTTAAAATTCCCCATGTAGAATGAAATAAGGAAAATGCTGAAATTGCTACCAAAAGTGACCTTAAACATGTCGATTGTTTTGTATTTTCCCCACTTAACCCGCATATTTGACGTTTTGTCTGTAGTCGATTATAGTCTGTAGATGATAAAAATGCAAAGAAACTCTGTTTTGCACTTTGTTTGAGGTTGACCATATTTTTTAGCTTCAATGACTGGACTAATTGACGTTTGTTAAATCGTTTAAAACTAAAAAAGATTTATGCTTGCTAAAAATAAGTTTTAACGTTATGTGTAACTTAGAGAATGGTACCCATTAAATGCAAGTGATACTAACACAATTAAATTATTTAGTGATTGAAATTTTTCATATCGCGTTTCGTGTGTTTTTTAATTGAAATGTTCGATAGATTTCATTAAAATATGCATAAAATCAAAAGAGTTATCAATTCATTTCAGTATGCAAATATTCAACAAAACTCAACGAAAGCTTCCAATATTTTAAACCTTTTTGTTGCTTTAAGCCTACATTGAACTTTTAGCACAAACTATTTTAACGGGTAAAACCATTTAGTCCCGTATGTCGTAACGTTTTATCTTAAATATTTTTTTCAAGCTCAAGACTTATATATTTGGATAGAAGAGAGTCTTGGGATTTCATAAAACCATTTCTTGATTGTTGGCAACTTCGCGTTTTTTTAATTTTTACTGTTGTTTCTGGTGTTTTTGTCAAAAATCGCGACCCAACGTTATTGATATATCGTCAATTTTGGAATGGATAATCATTAGAAATCAAACATATACCTATGTACTTTTATAGTTAGTTTCTTAAACTGCACGAAAAAGTTAAAGAGGTACCTGTGATTTTTTTCTATTGTTCAATACAAGCCTGTATTTTACGTTACCAGACATTTTCTACGCATTTGACCATCAATCAGTTAGTGCTAAAACAACATGCATTATGAATTCCGATCAATTTTCATATATTTTGATAAATTATTATATTTTAAACATACAAAACGTTTTTTGGGTCGATATATTCATGTAAATGGTATTGATAGGGTACTTTAATACTGCATACATAATGCTAAAATTGGTTATAAACGGACAAAACACACACATCAACTATACATGTATACTGTCTGAAAAGATTTGCAAGACACCTGTACTCTTTTATGTAGTTGCTATTTGTTTTGTGTAAAAACGTTTGTCTTTTGCAGTAAAATTCATTCCGTATGTCTTCATTATGTTGTATTTTACGTTACTTAAGCGTATCCATAGATGACAACTTTATTGTGTTGCTTGCTCATTTTCATATAGTTTAAACACATTTATTTAAAAAGGGATATGTGCTTGATATTTCAACAAACTACAATTAATATTTATTCAATTTTCTAAAGTTACATTCTTGTAGAGCATATACGAAACACCATTTATAATAAGAGAACGTCACACATTCTCACAATTTGAGTCGAAATGGTATAATCGAAAAAAGCTGAGATTCAGATTCATCATAGACGCCCATAAGGCACGAAAGTCGATCCCCTATGTGAACATGTTTCAATTATTGGCACATCATAAAGCCTACCATTTTTATGCCATTTTTAACCTCTGTTTTCACCAGTGTAATTTACGTTACGATAGTATGTGTATCATACTTCTTAACATAAAGGACACAAGAAAGAAGTTCAATAATTGGGGTTTTTACATAAAAAACTACATATCTTCTCAAATTAACTTTGCAAAAAGATGAACTTGTCAATATGATAGTACTCATGATACCAGTATGTATATTATTACATGCACGTTTGTTTACCCTCTATTTTACATACATGTATCTCATAAAATTATTATATGTGAATTTGAAGTACAAAAGTACAAATATGACTATTCAATGTTATATTCACTAATCTGACCTGGAACCAAATGCACTACTTGATAATATAGAAAAGTATGTAAACATAACCTGGCTAAAAATGAATATGCCAGTACATGATTTGTGCTGCAGTTTTCATCACGTAAACTACAAAATAAACTAATACATATGAATCGATACAATAGTGACAATGCTCCAAGTTGTGTAAATGAACAAGGCTTACCTGAACCAACTTTTGGGTAAAATCGAACTTAATAAATACAATCAACGTATATATCGTTTCTAGCGACATATTTAGGAGTAGTATGAAATGTGGTCATGTGGAATACTAATTTACTATATGGAAAAACTTGCATAATCACTAAACTGGTATCAAACAGGCACACATTAAATATCTATGAAATGTCTAAACACGATTTTTCTTTAATACATCTTTGAGAGCGGTGGATAGTTGGATACATGCTTCGGTATCTAGATGTTTCACATGATATACTCCACCAAAGTGTATATTGGTACGTCGCATATCGGAATTGGCTTCATCACCCATATGAGACAAAAGTCTCCACAAGGAGACGCGAATGCAGCCGTTCGGTAACATGTAAAGTCTATTTTACGTGACACTGTTTTGTGGATGTGATAGCTATGTCCACATATTACTTCAATTACCTAAACTAGATCGTTTACAAATATTTCCTAATGATAATTGCACATATTGAACAACAAAACATGCACAAGTCATTAATAATTTCGTCTATTTCATGTTTGAACTATACCGAGTAATTCATGTTGTATTCTTATGTGGCGCCCACAAATCGCTTATCTATTACGGAATATATAAACGTTAATGAATATAGAGTATGAACCATACTAGTATTACGGAATGATTATTGTTTATTCCCGATTTCATTAATGACATCATCTGAATTATACTGTATGAAAAATTACATCTTCTGATAGCTACAATAGATAAAAAAAACATGCTACAAAGACTACAAAACGTTTTACGTGACTCTCTCTATATATATACAGTTAAATGACTTTTATTTTTGTTAAAACAGGGTTGACAACGATATAAAAAGAAATACATCTAATGCTGTGCCATTTTGACGGATTTGGATTCTACAATTAATATGTAAACGAAAATACTGCATAATAGGCATGAGGTTGAAATTTTATGGTACATATACCATGCATATTTTATTATTTGCTCGTCAACAGGCATAATCAATCGTTGACATATGGAGCATACTTTATTTTTATTCTTGACAGAAATTGGTTAATTGTCAATCATTGGGATAATTATTATGTGGCATACTTTATATTTATTCCTGAAAGACATTGTTTTTAATCATTTATTATTCGATTTTTATGCAGATAATGGATGTCTACGGCTTTGTCAGTAAGATCTCATTCGTCACGTAAAATACAATTTATTGTCACGTAAAGTTTAAGTAAAATACTTAATTGTATTTGGATTTCTTTATTGACATATTTTTGCTTTTTTTATTGGGGATTTACATCACAATTTTAGAATACAATACGTTTCAATAACTAGTATGTGTATAGTTGACATGTTAAACAATCCATATTAAAACATTTGATGTTGTGAGAGTAAAAAAGTATAAACTTATCGGTCCGTGCAGTTACATAAACTGTAACAAATTACTGCATTTAGCGATTTTGGTGGGAGGTAATGCTATCTATATCATTTTTTATATATACTTCTTGATGACCTTTCATTACTTGGAAAATTAGTGTATGTCATGACAGCAATTCCGTGCATAATGACCGTATAATTTTCGTAACGTAGAATACAAAATCATTCCAGAGTTGTTTGCAACAATATAACAATTATTTATTGTCATGTGTGAAATGGTTATTGTCGTACTTGCTCATTTAATTGTTATTATACAATATTACCTTTCATTTGATATAAGAAGAAACAAAAACTTCACACGTTTAAAGACCCAATATGTATTTTGAAACAGATGCATGCTTTTAAAACTTTCATATGACTGAACAGGACTCACGTCCAAGCAACAAAGGAAAAAAATGACATGTTACTGGAGAGATTTCAGAAATAATACAATATTATGATATGACTAAGCACAGGAGTTTTGCTTGTTTGATAAAGGTTGAACATTTGTTAATTGTTGTTAAAACGTTTAAGGGCTTGTATTTTACGTTACCGTAAAACATATTCTATTTTAAAGCTCTAGACAATGCTTACCATTTTAAGCAGTATGACGAGGGTTATTTTCAGCAGTTCAACTGTTGCCATTTTAATAACCTCTGGACATTATGCTACCTAAGGAAACATGCGTTCGAGTCTCCCTGGTGACACTTATATCTTTCCTGAGGATGAGACAGTGAATATCGTTCTACGGCGCCCAAAAATACGTATACTTACCTAGCAAGTACCAACTTTTACATTGGTAAAGTAGAGCATGCGGGACCCCTGGATCCCAAAGCGCGCACCCTACATCTACACCGCCGCTTTCAAAGACGTCTTATAGGGAAATCGTGGTTAGACATTCCATATACATTTAATTTGTTTTGTTTTGGTCTTGTGTATTATTCTAGTTTGTTGCTATTGTAGTATTATTCCTGACCCCATTTCATAATACTCGAAAACATACCACAAAAGCAATGTATGCATTAATTTGATTTTTGGCACACTTTTACCATTTTATTTTACTTTTATTATGAGGCCGGAATTGTCTCTTAAGCACAACTTGTTTCATTGTATTCATTATCGATAGATAAGTTTATTTTGTATATTACGTGACGAAAACTTCGGTAAAATCGTGTACTGGCATTTTATATTAAGCTGGTTTTGTTTTAAAAATCTGCCATATTATCAAGTAGTGCCATTTGTGCTGACTTTGATTGGTGAATAAAACATTGAATATCCGCACGCTTTTGCACTACTAATTCAAATATGATGTACGATATATGTATGTCAAATAGAGTGTTAACAAAAGTGCATTTAATGATAAACATACCGGTTTCATAAGTATGTTGACAATTAAATGTTTTCACAGAGTTGGTGTAAGAAGATATGTAGTATTTTTAATAAAAAGAAGTATTGAACTTCTTCCTTATGTCCTTTATGTTAATTAATAAATCTGGTACATATACTATCGTAACGTAAATTACTCTGGTGAAAACAGTGATTAAAAACGGCATAGAAAATGCGTAGGATTTATGATGTGCCAATAATTGAAACATGTTCACATAGGGGATCGACTTTCATGCCCTACGAAAATATGGACGTTTATAAAGAATTTAAATATCAAATTTTTTCTATTCTTCCATATTGACTCAAATTTCGGGAATGTGTGACATTCTCTTATTATAGGTTGCGGTTCTGAGACAATCTACAAGAATTAAATTAAGAAAAGTGAGTACATATCGATTGTAGTTTGTTGAACTATCACACACATATCTGATTTGAAATAAAAGTGTGAACAATCAAATGATCATGCAACACAATACAGTTGTCATGCATGGATACGCTTGTGTAACGTAAAATACAACATAATGAAGACATACGGAATGAATTTTACTGCAAAAGACAAACGCTTTTACACAAAACAAATAGCAACTAAATAAAAGAGTACAGGTGTCTTGCAAATCTTTTCAGACAGTATACATGTATAGTTGACGACTGTGTTTTGTCCGTTTATAACCAATTTTAGCATTATGTATGCAGTATTAAAGTACCCTATCAATACCAATTACATGAATATATCGACCCAAAAAACGTTTTGCATGTTTAAAATATAATAATTTATCAAAATATATGAAAATTGATCGGAATTCATAATGTATGTTTTGTTAGCACTAACTGATTGATGGTCAAATGCTTAGAAAATGGCTGGTAACGTAAAATACATGCTTGTATTGAACAATAGAAAAAAATCACAGACACCTCTTTAACTTTTTCGTGCAGTTTAAGTAACTGACTATAAAAGTACATAGGTATATGTTTGATTTCTAATGATTATCCATTCCAAAAATGACGATATATCAATAACGTTGGGTCGCGATTTTTGACAAAAACACCAGAAACAACAGTAAATATTAAAAAAACGCGAAGTTGCCAACAATCAAGAAATGGTTTTATGAAATCCCCAGACTCTCTTCTATCCAAATATATAAGTCTTGAGCTTGAAAAAAATATTTCAGATAAAACGTTACGGCATCTCGGTCCAATTCTTTACCCGTTCTCATCTCGAAATGAGTAAGGATACATGCATACACAGTCTTTGGTTGGCAAATAGTATCCACCATGATAACCCAGTTTTTAACAAGGCGTTAAAATCAAAATACCAAACGTAGTGTTATGTTACGTTCGTCGAACACATGTAGTACATTAAACAGGTAAACAATATGTGCATGTGCTGTAGAATGAAGGTTGTCGATGTAACAATACGTACATGTGCTGTAGAATGAAGGTTGTCGATGTAACAATACGTACATGTGCTGTAGAATGAAGGTTGTCGATGTAACAATACGTACATGTGCTGTAGAATGAAGGTTGTCGATGTAACAATACGTACATGTGCTGTAGAATGAAGGTTGTCGATGTAACAATACGTACATGTGCTGTAGAATGAAGGTTGTCGATGTTACACAATACGTAAATGTGCTGTAGAATGAAGGTTGTCGATGTAACAATACGTACATGTGCTGTAGAATGAAGGTTGTCGATGTAAAAATACGTACATGTGCTGTAGAATGAAGGTTGTCGATGTTACAATACGTACATGTGCTGTAGAATAAAGTTTGTCGATGTAACAATACGTACATGTGCTGTAGAATGAAGGTTGTCGATGTTACAATACGTACATGTGCTGTAGAATGAAGTTTGTCGATGTAACAATACGTACATGTGCTGTAGAATGAAGGTTGTCGATGTTACAATACGTACATGTGCTGTAGAATGAAGGTTGTCGATGTAACAATACGTACATGTGCTGTAGAATGAAGGTTGTCGATGTAACAATACGTACATGTGCTGTAGAATGAAGGTTGTCGATGTTACACAATACGTACATGTGCTGTAGAATGAAGGTTGTCGATGTTACACAATACGTACACGTGCTGTAGAATGAAGGTTGTCGATGTAACTGATAAACGAACCTCACACACAATACATTAAACAATGGCGATATACAAAATGAAATGTATATCTTCTATATAGATTTTGTTAGTAACTGTTCACTCAGTTCATTCGTCTCATAATTGCATCTCCAAATATGGGAACGTCGATGATTTAGAATAGGCCTTTTAATTCACCTATCTGCATCATCATCAATTTATAGTCAGTACATTTGCTTTATTTATATATAATAAGTAATAAACTTAAGCCAGTCCTATCTAAATGTTCTAATAAATCTACAATAATTGGTTAATGCTGAAAATGCTTTGAGGTATTGATAAGAGATCGGAGGTCGGTACAAAGTAGCTTTTAATGAGTACGTTAGCCTGCAGGCAAGTATCAATATGAAATGTAGTTTATACTAGTTAATGATGTTATAACTGCGGTATAACGTACACCGGATATTGCTTGTAAAGTGAGTAATATTATCAATTTTAAGTACATGAAATGGAGACCAGGGTGAGTTCAGAGACGATATTTTCCAAATTACTGACTTCTTATGCATATCCCAATTGAGTTTTAACTTCTTCGGGCATTTTGGTAACTTTATAGCACACTATCGTATATCAGATATTCACAGAAGGGTTAAAATGAACCAGTATTATGCCGTTACTCACTGGCAAATATTGACAGCAGTACTTCACAAGCTTCTGGAACGGCTGTATTACCAAATTGTAGATTTTTCGAACTGACCATTTTGTTAATATTGAACACCAAAATGTTGTACCAAATTTCATAAATATTGTTCGAAAAACAAATAAGATACATCCATAAACAGATACGCGTGCGTGTACGGAGTATTGCTGTTTAGTGTACGGAGTATTGCACATAAGCGCAACGTTAGTGTACAGAGAGTATGGCTTAATAAAATTAGTAACGAAAGTATGTAAATGGACAGTTTTATCGTATTATTACGTCTGCTCACCAATAAGGTCATGTCTTATGGGTTATACGACATAATAAGAATATTCTTAAAAGATCATGTTAAAATATTTCAACCGTCAGGCAGGTGAATGCGATTAACAATATAGAATGCTGAATTTTATGCATAAAGTGTTCTTGTGGGTAGTACAAATGTGATATTTAGCTTGTATATATGCAATTCTTTGAGAGTCATGCTTATAGTCAAATGGCAACTAATGGCATTCACATCCATATACATACCAATGCTTATTTTATAATCTCTCAACTATTTCAGATGCAGCGATGAGGTTCCTTTGATATGACTTACATTCAACGTTGCTAATTCAAAGTATTGGACATTGTAGTAGTTTTATGTTTGTCTAATGCAATTGCTCAGCTATGACCATTTACTGTATGTGAAATACACAGTTACTAAAAGAAGTTTCCCATAAAATTCAGGGAGGACTTGGAGCTAGGATTAGCTTGTTACATTAATTGCTTCATGTGGTACATACAATCCAATCGTAAATAAATAGGTACATATCTATATAAGTTATGTTTACAAAATAACGCTGATTATACCTCGTATTTATTCAATTTGTGTGACAAATAGTGACTGCAGGTAAAAGCAATACTCTGTACACGATACAGCAATACTCCGTACACCAGAGAGCAACTATATAGCAATACTCTGTACACTAACACCTGCATTTATTCTCGCAATGCGCCGTCATTTTCGATTAGTTTCGGATACTACATTTGCAATATAATCTTTGTAACAAGAACGACAATTCGCTCGATTCAAGTTGAGTATTTTAACGAAATATTTATACAAAAACATCTAATTTCGACAGATCGAGCTTACTTTCTGCGTGAGTGACGATACGAGTTTGGTCTTTTAATCACGCTTTTAAGAAATTTCCTGGCAATTTACTGGTTGCACAGGCTAGGAAAATTGATGGAGGAGATATTATTTAATAAAATGTACATTAAACACACTCAGAAAAACTAAAAATCATCTGTGAACTTACCCTTGTCAACACTAGAATATCGCGAAAATTGATAATATTACTCATCTTGCTAGCAATATCCGGTGTACGTTATACCACAGTGGTTATTCTGTCCAATAATTAAACACCAAGTTTTATCTCGTGTTTGATGTATAATCAGCAATACTTTGTGTTATTGATTTCTTCAACCAAAGTGATGTGAAACAATTATAAATGTATCCATTTAATGTAATGTTGAAGTAATGGTCGACACTTATGGCGTAAATACACATGTACAATCGTCCCGGCACACACAGTTCAATGTTAGACAAATGATAAATACGGAAGTGCACTTCGTTAATTAAATTAATAGAAAGTAATAAGTACATGTATTTATAGGCTACACATAGATCTACAGATACAAAATGTTCCAAATTAATAAAAATTATTATATTTCAATTTATTTTATTCATTCATTTATTTATGAAACTTAAATGCAAGCAACGGAATGATACGCATCGGAAAGTGCATTTAGTAATCTCAACCACTGGTCTAACATTTAGTTATCCCAACAACTGGTCTAGAACTGATCACTTCCGACATCTTAACAACCCGACATTGGTATGTCATATAAAATAATATCACTTATACGAATTCAGTCTGGGACATCGAGGTCTTACAAAAGTGGCTGTTTTTATTGAAGGAAATCGCAAAAGTTTTCGAGAAACACTGTAACTCCTACATTACGACTTGAGTGCTAAACACAAAGTAGAGCGTATATGTATATTCTGTTTGGACATTTAAGTTGTTACTGGTGAAAAACCAAATTGAATATACAACAGAAATATGTATAACAATGTTATACAACGAACAATACGTATATTCAGAAAAAAACCTGCTTGCATTGTTGTTTGAATCAAATGCATTTGCTAAACGACTTAAGTATGTCTTCAATTAAAGGGCCTCGTGATGGCATCATCTCTGCATTTTGATGACTTGTTTGCCAATGAAATAACAAGCATTGGGGAATGACAAGTCTGGTTGCGTAATTAACTGACTTTTTTATCCGAACCATCCTAAACGAATGTGACAACTTGTTATTTTGTCTCTAGGGTGACATTGATTTTTAATCGACGCACGTTCGCTAATTATACAGCAGAATCACATTAACAGCAGCACAGAGTGTTAATAACAGGGTGTTGGAGCGCGGGCATGACAAGGTCAAATATCTTCCAGATTCTGGTTACTAGTATTTCATATTGTATGGTGTTAATGATTTTATGAGGAAATGATTCTTCCCATCGGCACTGTCTTTTCAACAGTTGTAACCTCCACTTCTGGAATGTGAACGTTTTACCGCAGTCAGCGACCTGAATCATTGTTAAATGTTACTGGTATATCAATATTTGACAGACGGAAGAAGATTTTGTCTTTGTAACTACGCTGATCAATCGGCTCTGATAGTCCTTAGTCTGACTTGTAATGATTGATTTGTAAAGGAAAGATAGAAAGCCACATTTTAAGATTTGCAAGACGTTGCATCAATTTACTAGTGTTATCACATAAACGACGGTGCGGGAGTTTGATAAAGCCCATTTAATAATCAAAGCGCTGTAAGCGCTGAAGGCCTGGGGCTAAACTTTGTATGCCTGGGAAGAAGTTTAGTGACTAAACTGAAGTATATGTAAACGGACCCACGCTTCATTACTGCCAGCTGCAGTATACACTTATGTTGACCGTACAAAGTTGAAGGTTTAATCTATTGGTCATGCTTAACTTGCCTCTTTAGTTTAAGTACTAGAAAACAAGAGATGTCAGAATGACATTTATGCCTCCTACTACCCACATACATGCACAGTCACATAGACTGTGACAATTGAGCAACATGTAGTATTACCTTGCTAATGTTTTGACAAAAAAATCTTCAAGATTTTGAAACTTATGGCTGAAGTCGACTTTCTAATACTGCAGTATGTTAAATTAAAGAGATTTAAAAACAATTTGATGGGTGCGACTTATACAGTATGAGTATCGACTCATGTATGGGCAATCGCGGTATTTTGGTAATTTGTTTTTAACGCAAAATGAAATAACAATATTTAAAATATGTTTATATAAATACCAAATATAATGTCCTAAAAATGTCTAAGAAAAAAAGTTTCTTCTTACTGTCTCCGTAAACACTAATCTTTTCGGCATAAGACCGTCAAGTGAGGAAACTTATTCTCGCATGAATATGTAAACAATAGAAACTATGTCCTAGTCAATGCTTAGCAATTTTGCTTCAATAATATTTCTTTTACACTTTTTTATGAAACTGTAATGTTAGATAGTGATGTTCTGCATTTTTAAAGGCGGGTTAGTGAGATCCGCGAAGAACTACTTTTATATTGCGCATGAAAGTGTTAATTGGGAGTTTTGGGATTTTGGACGGTCAATTCTAGTAGGCTGAGAAATTGGTATCATAACTATAGCCTTGGGGCTTCGCCCCAGGCCAAAAGCGACATTATAGATCTACAACAAGCACTCGGGCATAAATGTACTTTTAACTTTCGAGTAATCCAGGTTTTAGGGGTGTATTTACTAATAAATCATGCATTAAGAATTCACATATCAAGTAGAGCGCATAGCGCAGTCGGCTAAGCTACTGTGAACTTCCAAACTGAACGAATGAGTTCGAATCCCATTCCACTGTATTTTTTTTAAATTTTGCTCGGCAAACATTTTTCGTGCTTGTCTATTTACAAAGAGATGCATAATTATAAAAGTTGCAGTGCATAAAAGCACACACAAATATGTCATAGCTGGTACATAGGTATAGCGAAGACGCGAATCTCATCGAGAACGTACATAGGATTTGTATGGATGAGAAGAAAATACGACTGAAGTTTTCGCTTCTCAGTGTGTGAGGGGGGATTGTCAGACTGACAAAAGCTGACATATAGACTGCATATAAGGTTGTCTCAGCGTCGTAACTTGTAATTCAATTGATACTTACACTGATTCTGACACATTGTATAATTGATATAATGAATATTTGAAAAAAGAATAACGCAAACTATGAATAGAAAAATATAATGATATGTGATCATAATCAGGTTATACAATGGATGCATATAGCATTAATGTAAGCATAAGTTTATTAAATAAAAAAATGTTCGTTAGTGGGTCTGAACTCACACTGGAAAGAACTAAATAGACGATTGGTAGCGATGTACTATGACCGCTGCACCACACAGACAACTGACAACATACACCATTAGCTAATTCTGACGTTTCTACTGAAAATTCTTAAAATGGTGATAATCGCAATTGCAGCGAAGCCAATGACGCAATAAATACAATATCCAGACTAAATTAATGTATAGGAAACAAAGCTTGTTTTATTAGTTATAAAACGTAAATTAATTAAATATTAAGAATTAAATTTAAACGTAAAACGATAAAAAAATATTGATATAGAAATTTAATTATTGTAAATGAGTATAGCAGCGGACTCGAACCCACAGTCTATATAAAAGTATGTTTCTGACAAGAGAACAGTTTATCCACTAAGCCACGTTGCAAAGTACAAGTAAAGTGAGGTTTTCTCAAATCTATCCGTATTTTTTCATAAAATAACAGTTAATACCGTTTCAACCTTGGTATATGGACTGGTCCAGTGGTCATATTTCGAAGGTCGTTGTAGATCTATATACTGCTCAATAATAAAATAAGTATGCAACTGAGGCGAATGTTAACTTAATTTATGTATTCATACCCGATGTAAAAAAATCAATCGACCAAAGCCGATCGTGATTTGATCGTCAGCGGTACAGTGCAGATCGATAGGAAAAGGCTTCAATTCAAATATAATAAATAAACACAAACCTACAGTTATGTAACATAAATGCATTTTAAGTTTCAAAATCGCATCTCTTACAAATCCATTAATGTGATGACGTCAAAATATATGCATGACGTCACTCAGAACGTGGCGTTTCCCTTTCCAAACATTTTTCGAGACTGGATATACGTATCGTATAAAACAACTCCGTGACGTGAATACGATACAAATATACCCGTCTCGGCTCCAATAATTATGCATTTCCCCTTTGTCTTGAACACTATGATTAAAATACAGTTTGCACTTTGTTTATTTGCTCATTTATAAATAACCGCACTACTCACTTAAATATAACGCTATTCTCTAGTAATGGAGAAGTAGGTCTACTATTTATACATTTATGGGGCTTATTGTGTTTATGTGATAAAAAGAATCTAACATTTGTGTCGTTCCATATTAATGTATAAAACTCGTTGGATAAATTCAATACCAAAGACCAAACATCGACGATTTCACCCGTTCAAACTCTAATAGACTTGACATGTAGTCCAACTGTTCATTCATTTGCTTTCCGTGCTCCGCTATTTCTGTTTATCTTTCCTATCCTATATCCTATCATATGTGTTATAATTGTCTTTTAAGTCTTTCAGGGGTTGTTATAATGAATGCGTGGAGAATGCGGATATTTTTTCGATTTAAATTAAATGTACATGTGATATGTAATATATAATTCGGTGACGTTCATCAAATAAGTATTAGCAAGTTATCCATTTCTCGCTATCACATAAAATTTAGACATAAGGAAAACTGTCATTGCCTTAATGCTTGTCACGGTTTATCTAATAAGGAAATTAACGAGTCTGGTTAGCGGGAAAACGGACAGCTTCAGACAGCGAGCGCATCACTATAAGTAATTCCAAATTATTTACAATTTACAATGTGTCTAGTGCGTTAGCCTTCTGGCACCATGCAACTAGTACTTGATTTTAAAGAAATTCTTAAAAGGTCGTTTTTTATTTAATTTAGTCGGTTTGTTACCAGCCTTTATTTTGAACTCGTTTATACATATTTAACGGTCGTATTCCGTTCACTTTGCATACTGCTATTATTGTACAATAATGTTTTACAAGGGTATCAAAAACTTAATATTTACCGAAAACAGCGACTTTTAATCTTGTCTATATACACAGCAATTACATTTAAACAGATCACTGGACAATATTGAACTAATCATACATCATATATAAATTATACTCCGTGATTATTGATTGGGAAACGATTATTTCTTGCTGGTTATGGATGGATACAGAATGTATCAGTTTTGCTTCAACGTGTTGACAGCTCTCAGTACACACATTGTAACAGAACTAATTGATTTAGATGTTAGCCTGGGTTCAGTGATTTGAAAAGTACATGTATGTATATTGGTTTGTTGCCTCCCTTATGTAGATCATGATATACGACAATAAATACAATTGTGAACAAGATTGAAAGATGCATCGCTATTCGGGGGATGATCATGGGTGTAATCGCGAAATGTTCGCAAATAAAATACAATATTATGAAATCTTCCGGAATTTTAAGTTATGAATAAAACCTGTTAAGAACGAAATTCGTTACTCTATACATGTTGGAACTAATAAATTTAAATACATGAGCGCACCTAAAGTTGTGATTTATTATAGAATGCATCATTTTTTCTTGACCCGTAAATCTTCTCGTTATTTCGTAGATACATATACGTAAGGCTGTGGTATTTCAATATATTGTTAATTGGTTGTCAAATGCAAATTAGATTTGTTATCTGTCCTTGCCTTCATGTTCCTTAAGCATTTTACTATAAAAATATCAAACCAATAAATTGTCTTTAAAACATTGACATTTGCTGCGGAAAATTCCTATGGGAATTTCAATGTCAGAATTAAATGTCAGACGACACTTAAAGATGTCATTATTATTAGTCAGAAGAACGACACTTTGACATTCGCTAAATTTCTCCTGGAGCTCATCGATTAGTAATTGCAACATCGTCGATAATAGCGTCACAGATCCTCATTATCTCCAGAAAATGCTTCCAAAAAGTTCGATAACGAGGCTTTCAATTAACAGAGTTCTAATGATTGGTTAGCATATTGGGAGTGTTTGATATTGTGTCCGAGAAGATTGTTGTTCTTTTTTAAAATATTGATGAAAAAGCTTTCAACAGTAATCATGAAAACAGAAACAGAAATACACACACTTATGTTTCATTACCAACGAATGTTATCGGATAGTAAAATTCTGCTTAGAATATACAACACCGTTACAAGAAAACTGTATCATTTTTAAATAATTTGCAAGACGTTAGAGATTAAAACAGCCCAAAGCATGAAAAATGTGATTTTGATCATAACTTGTTGTTAGAAAAGAGGATTTATGCAGGTCGAACATTCGGACAGATTAGTACAATTACAGAGGTGCAACCTCTGTCAATATACTGCTATTATTATAGATAATCACACACTTGTGTCAATATATTGGATTTAAAAAGTGGTTTGCTGTACTAGAGTAGATGTGTTAAGATGATATAATTGTCGAAGATCTACACGATAACCTGCTTCCTTGGTTGTGAAAGATATTCATGTGTATGCACTTGTCTATTGTAAAGTACATTTTAACAACAAGTTAATTTCCTAAGTGATTTCTTAATACAGAAAGTACTTCATAAAATACGTTAATTAATAGAGGCTGTAGTACAAAGTTATGTACATAATAAAATCAACAGTCTGTACACTGCTAACGCAATAACGCATCCCAACTTTTTATAGTTAGCAACAACGTGTAGTTCACATTTGCAGAATCAAATTGACAATTGATATACACAGTAAACAAATTTTAAACTAATATATGCAATCAAACTGTAATGAAAACAACGAAAAACAACATTCAAGAACATGTTATAAATGAAACTTGTCTGAAACATGTAATTATTGTAACGAAAACAATAGAGAGCTTAAAGAGGCATTGCCTATAACAAGCATACTTTTCGCTACTATCACATTAAATGAGGTAAATGTACAAAGCACTATCAATAATGATAATTTGTCAGAAGAAAATGTGCGCAAATATGTTTCTATAATGTCAAAAATATAGTTAAATAACCGACAATTATTTATCGCTTCAAGCAATTAATTATCATGTGGTCAAAGGGAAACAACTCGTGAATATTTTGGCTCGTTACGGAAATATGTTTTCATTCTTCTCTCAGTAATTAGTGGGGGCTCTTTGTTGGAATTTATTTGAGGTGTTTAAGCAATAATGATTCTCATTTAATGTATAATATTTCTGAATCGATATAAACGATCAAAGTAATAGAGAACGCCTCTTTAAATGCAAACTGAATACAGCAAATTGAACCAGGAAGGATGCATTAAGTAATCGCTTGTTTCTTCTATACTTTATCATTGAGAGATTATCTTAATCAATGATGGTTAATACCCTTGAGGTATGGTGTCTGTTGCCTAAGCAGAGCGCTAGGTAGCGTTTTTCATGGAAGGGTTATCTATGCCTTCTTTATTTAATTTAACGCGATATAACTGAATGAAGGCGTTCGGTAGCACTTTGCCTTTGGCAAAGTGTTCTGTCGTCTTTAGTCGAACACTAAAGATTTGAGATTAAGATTTGTAAATCGTGTTGTTTTAACTATTGTTTACTGAACACCCAAGGTGACAGAATATAGAGTGATAGATACGTAACAGTGTTTGTAACAGTGTATGTAATAGAGCAATTCTAAATAAACCAGAGGGATTGAATATTTCAAGAAGTGTCCAATTATTTTTCACTAATGAGGAGTTATTACAGACTGTGATTAGTTCTATGGGAGCCCTAATACAATACTGTCTAGTGGTAAATATACACTTTTAAAGTAAAGACTACGTCGGAGCATCTAACCATAATATTTTCTCCTGCTAAATACACCGATAATGCGCGTGTACTACTGTGGGCATGCATCGTGCGTCAGTAGCCTAGGGTCAGATGTTGTCGAAATATATTCAATAGTGTAAGATGTAAATGATGCAGTCATGTCATTTGATTAAGGCATCTGTTGAGCTCCTAACGGCCGGCTTCTAGTGAGGCTTCTAGTGAGGCAATACAATGCCCTGGTAGTAATATATTTGACGTTGAAATGTAGGCAATATTGTAATATTCTAATAAATGTCAGGTTTTATATAATTTGGAACTAACAAAGTAAGTGATAGACAGATGTTAGAGTGAATAGGACAGGGGAATGTCCGTAAGCAAAATATCTGATTGAAATTGAATTTGTCTGTTATATTAAATTTACTCAACTAGACAACTGATCTTTAGTACAATATAATTTTTACGTTGTCACAATCGGTTTTAAGAATAACGCATAAACTCCACTATTTCTATTTAAGACTGCAACAATGACGCAAACATAATGAACTTGTATATTAATAATGGCGAACAATGTACAACTCTGCAAGCCATTTTTCGCACAAATTGAGGTACAGTTAATCACCGTGACATCCTATCATAGCTGTAAATATTGGCTGTGGTCTAAAGGTATTTGTTGGACAGATAATCAGGATTGGTCAGTACCACGTTTTCGTCCATCCATGTTTTCCTCGAAGCCATTGAACTAACAAAACCGTTTTAAGCACAATGTACGTGCATTTCGATTTGTGCTTTTTTGTAAAGAAGTTTATCATTTACCCCCAGTATATTCCATCTCCAGCAATAGTTGGAATTGGGGAACCAACATGACCCTAGCTGTTATGAGTAAGATCAAGACAGTTCTGACAGTGCAAACTATCATCGAAAGTTATTCATTATTTAATGGTCTTTGAAAGAATTACAAAAGTGGTAAGAAACAGGAATAATGACTATTTGCACGCAATATCGAAATTTGCCGACGTAAGTTTCCAACATTGCAAACATTATCAATAACACTAATATACCAATCAATCGAATTTATTGCAGTCCAGACACATTTTATTGCATGTATGAATCCACATTGAACGAATTAGTGATGAGCAGAATTGACGTAGATAGGATTTAATGAGAATTTATGTCAGCGTTCAAACATAAACTTTTGTTTTTGTGGTGCATCTGCATTTCGCTGAATCATATGAAGGTTTGAAAGCAAGAATGTCAGAAACACTGAAATATGTTGTGTACATGTACATGCAGTAATTGCATAAGAGAAAAATACCATAGTGACCATGTTTAAATATGCATGCAATAAATAATCTCATTGACTTTCTAATTTTATCAGTGATCTGTGAGCTTTTGGAGCTTACTTCAACGACCTAGGAAACAATGATGTTGAGTTTTTTTCGATTGGACACCATCGACATGCAAACATACACACGCACCCACTAACACAGACGTACAGTCACAAACTCGCAATCTCACACATATAGACTTATACACCTAGCGATCGTCTTGATTGATCCAATATTGTATAAACTCACATGGAAGAAAGAGGGACATACTCTTGTATGTAGGTGTTCGATCCGGACTAAATGTATCAAACATTCTCAATATGAAGAAAACATATAAACACATCATATGAAACAGTCAGAATTTTGACTCCGGACGAACAAACTATCTGTATGGATTCATTTAATGGATGCTTAATGTGACAGCAGAATCTACTTTAGATCATTTATTTAATATTATATCGTATACTTATAGAGATGATAGTGTGTGTAAATAAAACCTGTCCAGATCAGATAGATCTGTGGTATATAATTTTCTATTTCAAAACGCAGCAATATATGATCACATTTAGATAACTACCAAGCTATGACATCTTTATTTGAATCCAAAATATTGCTAATGTGATAGTTACATTTTATCATTTTGTCTGGATATACTATCTACATTCTATGATAGCTCAATCAGACAATATATAATACCACGAAACACGCACCATATAGATACTTAAAACATGATGCTGGAATGTAGTCTGTAAACTTCAATCCAATGAAATTTTTCTTCTACATCTCGGATAAAATCGTCCATTTTCTGTTCCATTATTTTTTACCTTCTAATATGTCCTCACTAAGTTGAATTAATACTTAAAGTACAATGTATTGTAAAATATATAAATTACAATTTGATTATAAATACGTCAATATTCAGTAATTGTATAAGCACCTCACAATAAGTCTAAAATTAGAAATTATAGTGTCAACTTTAATTTTGCAAAAACACGACAAGTGCTACACATTATACAAAGCAAGAAAATGTATATGAGCATCGTACATGAAAAACAGCATTCCACCAACACAGCAGAGTACAGAAAACAAAAGCAAAATATCACTTTAATGATGCAGATATATAACTGTATAAACCAAATCAGAACAAATAAACAAAGACAACTTGTGTTGATTTGGGACAGTGTGTCTCTAAGTAACGTGTACAGTTAGTGTTTTAAGATATGTTTTGTACGTACAATGTATCTTGCTTATGTTTGGGTTTTCAGGAATACTAAAGGTACAAACGATCACACCCATCAATTAAAGATCTTAAACTCGAATTTTGCAAACGTGTTATTTTATTGTAAATAAACGTGCCTTTGGGAATAGTGATTTCAGATTCAGATGACACTTCCAACTGTTAATTTATTCTTCAGTTGGACAAAACTTTGCCTTTTTATCATTCTTTCTCAATGGGAACATCGATTTTTAAATCAAACACGCTCGATAATTATATCACAGATCTTCATTATCTTCTGAAATTTACAACGTTTCAATAACGAGGTGTTCAGATGTATTGCGGATCTGTTATATGATTGGTAAGCGTATTGTCTTATTGGGAATGTTTGTCCCAATAGAAATGTTCGAAACACGTTTGTAAGAGATTTATGCGCACAATTACAAAAATGTATGTATTTCCGGGCAATATCAACACCATTTGATAGAAGAAAAAAGCACCACAGGAGGCGCTTTCAAATTATCCGATATTGGAGAAGATGGATTGTAAGATTGTAAACTAATTTTATATCGTAGTATTACAATTGTTAAGAAACATCAGTGATACACGTGTGGTAGATGCACAAAGTTGTAGAAAGTCGTCAAGTTACCAAATAATGTATGATGAAATCGGACAGGGAATGTAGCACTGAAAAAGCCGCGCACAGACATCAGTAACACCATAACACAGCTCCACTAAGCAATACTCCCACATATAAGCCAAAACTTTTATTAAAAGTTCAAGTCCCCGCCGCAAAAAAGCAAGATTACCAAATTTTACAAAAAAAATACAAATTAACGGTGATCCAAAGAGACAAAATGAAACGCAACCAAGACCCGAACGAGTTATAAAAGTCCCCGCTGCAGGACGACCTAGTTTTACAAATAAGCCAGAACTACGACGTGTAAAACACCATGGACAGTTACCACTAAATGTAACGATTAGACTTAATCAATATATTAACTTCTTCATTTATAGCAGCATATATTGATTAAGTCTAATCGTTACATTTAATGTAAAGAACCCATAGAGTATACACAAATGTTAAAATTATTGGATACTGATCGCTACTCGATGCAAGCTTAACATTAACATGCGGGAGATGTTACGTAATGTAAAGTAAATGTTTACGTGCATGTAATTGCTAATGAACGATGCAGTTATCGAAATAATTGCCTTCTGGACACTTAATGCGAGATGCAAATGTCAACATTAAATAACTACATGTAATTAAATGTCACGATAGTGTAACACCATGTCTACCAACACTAGTCGACAGTATAATGGTACGGTCTGGATGCTGGATATAGACTAGGAATATATGATTAAAGCTTTTCGAAAGGAGCCTGGCTGTGTAACATACTTATCCTAATGCTGCTTTGGGAATGATAGTATTGAAAATCTATAACGCAAGTAATAAGAAACAATTCTAAATGCTCGAAGTGCAAAATACTACAATAAACGTCCACACAATGCAAACGATATCACTCCGATGTGCCAATCAATCGCATGCTTTGCCTTCTAGACACATTATACGCAAAACAAATGTCAACTTTAAATAATTTAGAGATAAGTAGATTTGTCGCAAATATGAATTTAATCAGAAATCATGTTTACATTCACCCATAGCTAGATAGCAATGTGCGTCTGCGTTTCGTTTACATTGCTGCAATTTACGAAAGATCTCGATTAGAAAGTCAATAATGGTTAGAATCTGTCAGAGAAGTTACCTGTGTGCTAGTTTTATAAGAGAAAAACACCGTTGCAATCGCGATAAACACATGCAAGCAATTGCGATTTAATAAATACCTAGATAAGCTTTTTAATTACATTTGTATTTGAAAGTGCCACTAGACGTTAGGTGGATGTATATATCAGATGCGTTGATCTTATTATATAAATGGAGTTCTTCACAACGGAGTATATTATTCTAGCACAGTGAACTGATCTCAAAGAGCATCGATTATGTTTTAGGATAAAGTTTAAGGTAACATAATTAAATACCGTTGCATTCTATTGCGTGTTCATAACATACGAGTTTAATAAAACTCGTATGTAATTAGAACGAATGTAAAATTCTATTTATCACATAACTCTAGATTACGCTCATTAGCGTTCAAAACGCTGCTGTGTGCTACATAGGTTTCATTCAAAATTTAGCATCACAATGTGCGCAACGTCATGGCGACGTTCGTACATGTATAATACCGACATCACGGATTGATTCAAGATACGGATTTGCTAATGTTACGTCACCCTGAACCAACAAACTCACATCAAGCTAATTTAAATATGTATGTGCACTCCAAGACCGCAGGTAATGTAATAAAGTAGACTCACAAACTTACACATAACGACAGGTTGAATTCTCGACCCTTATCAAATTTTGAGAAGTATATTACCAGCAATATACGACGCTATAAAGCGATCAGTACAAATACAGAGTTTCGGAAAATAGGTTTATACTTATTTTACCGACCTTGACTGAGTTATCATTGTTATCGTTCCGATGACATCGAAACCGGAGATCTTTTCTTCTCTGGTTATTATAATGTCGCCCTGCACCCTAACATAGATGTCTACACAGACAAGCGATGCGTCAAAAGTGATGAATTTATATGTTGTTGACAATGATTGTAGAAGTTTGTATGATGCTGACAGACGTGTATTAATAGTAGTCATTTCAAATAAGTGTCAAATCCTAGAGAACTTTACGATTCAAACCCATCATTCAAATTATTAGATTACCACTTAGTACGTAATCAAATAAGATATACACATGTATGCCAAATTTCAACTAATGCAATGCCTGGGTTTGTAAATGTAGCGACATTTTACTTTAATTTACTTTATTAACATAGTTTTTAAGATACAAGGAGTAGATCATACCCTTCATATATTTGCCCATATTTCCTGACAAGTAGGATGTCGTAATGAGCAATCAGTTTTGTAAGTAATACAGTAACCGTATACAAAATGAATATGTCAATTACAATTTCAATTTACCAACTAATTGGCACAGTGATTCCAATACATTCCGGTGATGTGAATCTATAAGTAGGCAATTTGATATATGGCCTGTATTACAAATTGACTTTCTGACAAATGTTTTGAGCTAATTCTTAACGTTAGTGTATTATGTCACGAGAATAAACAAGAAATCCTCGTAGACTATAAAGCCAGGGAAATATAGTACCAATTATCACGGAAGCCATCGAACAATACAATATCGAACAGACACAATTATGAAATATTCCGGCGTCGTAAGGCTGTATTACGACAATCATACAATTTTATTTCTGTATAAATAGGGCTCAAGCATTGTCTGCCAAATCCAATAAATGGAAATAATACAATGAAACTTGCAAATACGTCAATAAGTAAAACGATCTGAACAAGACAGTCGTTAAATTATTTACTTTAAATAATTTCTAATCGTTATGAAGATATGCGGTCACCAAAATAACTTAGTTGTTGTTCCCTGTTTATTCACAATTTTATTTTCAGGTGATACAAAAAAATACCATCTGAAAAATGAAACGCAAAAGCATACTCTTATCAGAATAATTGAGAATTTAAACAAATAGAAATAACACTACGTGTTCAATGTTACAAAATGTACACAGTAACAGGAATGTTTGTACGTGTTTCATGACAATGTGTCTGTAATAAATATATGTCCACTCGCATGTAGATGATATTGAACATATTATTCCTATACATTGAGTTTGCCTATTGTATTTAAAGATTAAACTCTAGCTATATCGATTGCCTTTTGTTTAGAGTAATTATGCCGTCTAACACGATACAACATTACTCGTAGGACGAACACACTGAAGTACAACAGTACTGAATTAACACGATTTGTTCAATTGTACCTGAGTTATCCAAAGTGCATTATGCAAAGAAAACATAGTGCCCCGACAATGTATTTATGTGTTGGAATTGTACCAATTCGACATAAGTGATTCAATATGAATGAGTGTAATTAGCCAATTTGCCAATAACACAATAATAAAAAGTGCAATCGGGTCGAATAGTTTACGTGATTACAAGGTATAAATACACGCAATGTGATATGCATAACCCATTAACCTACAATGCAAGCGCTTACATCTAATTTAGTTTATATTGAACAAGTTAGTGTAAATTAACAAATATTACTTTAAATACCCATAGTGTATATATAAGCATCCCCTTTACCCCTTTCAATGACTTAATGGCACACATTAACTTCGCAATTACTTTGTTCTTGTTTGTAACTTTTCATCTGGTATATTACGTAGGTTTATGTATTTCAAAGACTATACTCGAGAAAGTTGATTATAAGGTTAAATGAGCTAAAATAACAAGTACGGATAATTCGTTAAATTACATTACACCCTACAGAAATATGTCCGATATCAACTTCACATAACTTCCTCATCAGTAGTGTTATGGATAGTAGTTACTTATACCAGTTGTTATAAACATCCATTGTCAACACGTTACAATCTTTCAATAAACATCAAATACTTTTAAATGACCTGATGTTACCTGATTATAATGTCTAACAATACTTTCAACAAGTGGCTAAGCAGCCGTACACGTACTTGGGTCAAGGACATGCATATTGGATTTATCTATGAAAGGAGAAAATATAGGACTGTACTCACTACTCCGCAGCTGGCAATTCGTAGAAAAAGTTTACACATTCTGGGAGTGGCTCTATAAAGTATTCTTGAAATGTGATATAATATTATTTATTAAGCGCACATTTACTTTATTGTGCAACCGTCATATAATCTTAACGACGTAGAAATAGTTTTACTGTGTGGAGCATTCACATTTACAGTTGTAGATAATCCCAAGATGCTGCAATAAAACTGCAGTTTGCATAGTTATTACTTTTAACATGTGTGCCGTGGTAAACATCAGTTTTTAACCTTAATGAAATTGAAGTGAACGTAAATACGCTTTGGTGCATTGTTAAGGCGTTTTCCATGTTATAATTATCAGTCATCTCAAACTGTACGATGCATGTTTGTCTTGTTGTAATGTTATTATACCCCCAAGACATGAATTCAACTATAAAGGCACTTTTTCCAAACATAAACAAACATTAATGTACCAATCGTTGAAAATAAAACATTGAGCATGTAACCATTTCAAATTGATGATAGTCTTCCATAAGTATCAGACATCAAATCTACGGGATGGAACTTCGGTTTGATACCCGATGCTTACAAGCTTTTCCATCAATATAATTTACCTCGAATAGTACAGTACATTATAAGAAGTACTGTCCCCGTTGCCGATAATAATAATTCAATTATTTTCAACGCAATTATTGTTTTAATAATATTCAGCATAGCTCACATACAATTAAATCCACCATCTCGCATAGACGTAATTCAACCTGCCACTATAATCATATCTCCATTAGTGTGCGATAGATATATAGTTGGTTTAGAATGAGATTATAGTAAGTACTATAGTAATCGATATTAAGAGAAAACAAAAAAAACCTATTTGACAAATATACTCTTTAACAAGCTTAATTTGCATGACAGTTGGCTAAAAAGTGCCTAATGATGCAGATGTACCAGTCATATAAGCCAATATAAGGTCGTAAGTAGTACTTCTCATCCCAAGCCAGCGTTACATAGATTTTTGTATTTTACGTTACGACTTCGTGACTAACATTGCGATTAAACCATCGCTAAGATATATAACTGATATTATGAAATGTAGTTATGTTTCACTTGCATCTTTATTGCTCATTTTATTATGCAAAACGCAATAACAAAAAGTAGAACTTTCCAAACTTCATTACCACTTAAGCGATTTGCAAAACACTGATTGCTACATAACGCAATTGGTTTAGTTGCAATAATTATAGATAAAGACTATGTTTTTATAATGATACTCTGATTGCACACTTTCGTTAAATTTCGTCTAGTATTTATGAGGACTGTGTCACCGAATATCTTAACCCAAGACGCTTTAACGACCAACATAAAATGCTAATGCAATATATAAATAATCATGATGTATGTTTATAAAGTATTTACCGGGTATTCGGTAATAGAATTGTAACAGTGATATGTACTTATAATGCTATGATGGTGTAAGTTTATAAAGTATTTACCGGGTATTCGGTAATAGAATTGTAATTATAATGCTATGACAGTATTTTTCAATTGTTAGTTACAAAATCTAACAGCTACCAATGAAATGAGTTGCATTCGCCACACAACACACGTGTGTAACTTTCATTTGATATTTATGAAGAAAGCTCCTTGATATACAACGCCTCCTTAATTGATTTGTCAGCGTTGTAATACATACAATTTACAATTGATTTGTAAGCGTTGTAATGCAGACAATTAGAATGGTATTTTATTATAATGTACAATGTTTAGGCTACTGCCTATGCAAAGCACTACCGAGCTACCGAGCACCTTCATCCTGGTACCTTCCGTTCAATTAAATAAAGTCACACATTTCACTTGCAACACCATCAAAATCAACAATACTGGCATCTGAACAAGTTTTTACTTGGGTCTCAAAGAATTCATGTAATATTTCATTACTGTCTTTCAAAACCGTGTTTATCTACTGCTGATCTATGTGAACATTAGCATTTTTATACAAAGCACTACCTTTTATCAACCAGTGCAAAGCACAGAGTACACGTAGGGGCCGTACATTCTCAGAAAATACGCATGATTTAAATGACATTTCTTATTTTAATTTAACAGCTACAGTGACATTTTCATCAAAAGGCCGTGGTAACGCATTTACAGCCGGTTGAATGTCAACAGGCACATTTACAACATTTCCTTTAACAGACATTTGGCGACCACGGGGTAGTTCTCGCATCTGCATGAATGGTATACGTAAAGCAATCAAACGCTCTTCAAGTGCAAACAGTTCCAATTCTTTTGGTTTTGTTGGCCATTTCATTCCATTCAGAACCGACAATGATGGGACTTTATCCTTGATAATGCTTATTTTACATGTAGTGCATACCCATTCTTTGTTATCTACTGATAATAAACCAGTAAAGCATTTTTCATTTCCCTTCCGCAAAGACTCAGCTTCTGACACACTGCCTTTGAACCATGTTTGATGACAACAACTACACTAGGTAAAGTGGTCCAACTGATATCTTTTGATGGAAACGAGTAATGCATGTGTCCATATCAAAGCCATATTTTCTACGTTTTGCACATAAACGTTCAGCTTGTGAGAAGGTCGGATCTTTACGTTTGGCAGCCTTTCGTTGAGAATCAATGATAGTTTCAGCTTTCTTGTTTCTTTCATCAAATCGCCATTGTTGTTTTGCGATTCTTTCTTGCTCTAATCTAAATGCATTCAACCTTGCCTTCCTTTTGGACTTATTTTGTACTTCAATTTCTTTGTGTTTGAACTCTGTAGACTCTCTAGCTTTTCTTTTGGAACCTTATGAGTATGTCTGTTCTTTTTTCTTAAATATTCTTTTGGACTGTATTTCTCTTAGTTTATAATCTGTAGACTCTCTAGCTTTTCTTTTGGACTGTATTTCTTTTATTTTATAATCTGTAGACTCTCTATCTTTTCTTTTGGACTGTATTTCTTTTATTTTATAATCTGTAGACTCTCTATCTTTTCTTTTGGACTGTATTTCTTTTATTTTATAATCTGTATCATAGCAACAAATTACGATACAGTTTATTATATAAACAAAGCTCTTATTTCCAACAAATTAATTGAATTCATTCGAATCTTATTGAGCTAACGTTTCATTTGCTAGTTAATGCGAAGTTAAAATTTCTCCAAAGTTTCGCAGATGCTGTCTAAATTCGATTTTGTTTTCATTTGAATACACTGTTTGTAGTAACGTGCCCTTTGGGATTAGTACTGTCAGATTCAGATATCAGATGACACTTCAAAATGTTTTTTTTCGTCAACTGAACGAATGTTTGTCATTTTTGTGAATCTGTCTTCATGGGGACATCGATCCTCATTACCTTCTGAAAATGCACAACATTTCATTAACGAGGCGTTCAGATGCTTTTCAAAGCTGTTAGATAATTGGTTAGCGTATCGTTTTATTGGGAAAGTTTGCTATTTTGTCCAAGTAGACTAGTTAGGAACACGTTGAGTAAGAGATTTATACGCACAATTATGCATTTCCGTTTAATATCAACAGGAAATCAAAGCATCTCATAATTGAATCAGTTAAAATTGCACGATACTTGAGAAAAAGGATGGCAAGAATGTAAAATGATTTGATATCGTAGTATCGATAAATACGCTCTGATAAATCATACTTTGCTCTCCGTGGTAATAAGACACACAACCAGTGACGTGGCCCTCGGTGCAATATTGTAATTGGCTGTATGTATGTAGCGTTTTATCTAATTCAGAACTAACGAACCTATTGCTAGATAGATGTTAGCATGTTTAAGACAGGCAAGTGCCTTTATACCAAATGTCTGTATTAAATCGAATTTGTCTGGCACAATTACTTCACACAATATTTGATGTTTCACGTTCAAACAAAACATAAACATCGTGTGCTGCAGTTTACTTCAGCCAACTTGGATATCTTCAGACGTCAAGTAACCAAAACGAATTAGTTCTACCACATAGCCATTTACATGGATTGGTTCCGGACTAATCGCCATCCTAGTTGAGCTCTTCAATGTTGTTGTAAATTCGTTTCGATCGACGTCATGTTCCTGTCTGATGGGCTGGTAGTCCGAAAGTCTACACAGTATGCAAGCATTATGTCCCATCAAATGCCATGCAGTGTCGCTTACGCAAAAATTTTGATTTTCAAAGCAGATAAGGACAAACGACAAAATTGGTTAGGTATTGTAGGCATGTAAGGCTGGGAAATTAGCTACTATATTATTCCTGGACAAAATGAAACAGCATACAGTAGGTACGTCGTTAATTTTATTGATTTTGAATCAAATGATGGCAATTTGAGTTCATTGACTTATGTACTGATTACAATTCACAATGTACGCATACCTTCGTTATCTCCCTCGACGAATGCATAACAACTGGAACCCGTTGCATAGGCATGGCGCTACCGATTGCTTTTTGATAGTGCTTTACGTCACCTATGCAACAACCTGCTACCAGCGAGTAGCTTTTGCCAATTGATTGTATACATGTCATTTGATTCAAATGCCCCTTCCACGGCTATCTATCGCTCACCTGGAGCGTTATGAAGTGCTTTCCTGAGGTTACCACCATGATATTTCCATTTCTAGCTATTTGGCTGCCGTGGGGGCATACATGATTTACAAACACCTCTTGCTTATTGTGTGTATATCTACAAACATAGCCTATCGGTTATCCAATATTTATTAAAACCCCATTTAGGCGGTGCCTTAGTTCATATTATATACTATTGCAATTAATTTTAAAATATATATTTATTGCCGGTAAGTACGGTGTTCCGTTTGGACAAACGAATTTTTTGTATCTCCCTGAACCGCGATGCACGATGGTACGATGTTGAAAATACGATGGTACGAGGGTACGATGGTACGATGGTGAAAACACGATGATACGATGGTGAAAATACGATGGTGCGATGATGAAAATACGATGGTACGATGGTGAAAACGCGATAATAACAATGCGTTTTCGTCATCGTACCATCGTATTTTCATCATCGTACCATCGTACCATCGTATTTTCACCATCGTACCATCGTATTTTCACCATCGTACCATCGTATTTTCACCATCGTACCATCGTATTTTCACCATCGTACCATCGTGTTTTTTACCATCGTACCATCGTGTTTTTTACCATCGTACCATTGTGTTTTTTACCATCCTACCATCGTGTTTTTTACCATCCTACCATCGTGTTTTTTACCATCCTACCATCGCCTTCCGGCGATCATGCGCAGTGAATCATATTGATGTACTATTAAATACAAAATGCATTGCATGCCTATGCATAATATCGCTCAAAAAAATTATGTTGGCCATGTAGTTCGTCCACTACAAAAACTTGCGTTGCATAAACGTAGCAAAATTGCGCCGTAGGACAATCTTCCTCCACACATTGAACCAAGTGTGTCGGACTTATTTTCAGAGCAATCGTATAGAATTTTTAAAGGTAAAAATTTCATTCAGATAATATTTCAAATTTTATTTTAATTGTACGTTCTATGACATATGTTAAAATTATTAAGTTTCGACAATGGTCTGAGCCACAACGTATCGCTAAAACACGCGAGGAGGACAATTTTCCTCCACATATTTCATTCTGATAATCTCGACAAGTATTGGATAGAATGCATTGGGATTTTATTATTTATCATAAAACAAAAATAATATTTAAAAAACGAAATCATAATTATTTTATTTATAAAAATGAAAAAATAATTGCGTACTTAGCATGCGTCTTCGGAAAATTTTCAATTTTTTTTTGCAAATTTGCACTTTTTTCGTGTTACCAGTTTATTACTAAAATTTTTTAAAAATTTTTGCATCGAAGATTTTTCACAATAGTATGTTAAAACACGTCACTTCTCGTGTCACTCAGTGAAGTATCTCACAAATTTAATGACATTTTGAATAAAACGGCTGTTATTTTATGCCGACGACCAATAGTTTGTGTTACAAATTGCACACGGATTTTTGTATATCTGTCGGGCATCGTCTCAAATTCTACGGCTGCATACCATTCTACATGAACTCAAATTAAAATGACAATGTTGATTTTATAATGAGTAGTTTGGTATATGATATGTAATGTATCGAGTGAAATAGAAAGAAGTATCAACTACTGTTTTACAGCGAGTGTACGAAATTACGAACGTACTCAGTTGCGTGCGTTACGTCTAAATAATTTAGAGATAAACATAATTGACGCAAATATGAATATAATCAGAATTCATGTTAACATTCATCATATCTAGATATCAATATGTGTCTGCTTTTCGTTAAAGCCGCTGCAATTGAGAAAATATCTAGATTGGAAAGCCAATAATGTTTTGTAACAATCAGAGAAGTTACCAAATAGTATATACTAGTTTTATTTATTCAGCGAAAACACGGTTACGATCGCGAGAAACACATGAACACAATTACGATTTAATGAATACATAATTCAGCTTTTAAATCGTATTCAGATTTTGCCACTAGACCATGGATGAATTTATATATCATTTGTAGTAGGTTGCATTTATTTGGGTATATAAATTTTGTTCTGTTCAAAAGCGAGTCTACACTCGGCGGCACTTCTAACGCTGTCACTTGATTATTCTTGATATCTTAAAAACCGTTCGAGATAACTTTATCAAATTTTCACCAGTTTTAGTTTAAGCATGTGCCTATTGTTGCACGTGTTAATTTAGAAATTGGTGTGTATGAAAATGCGTGGTTAAAGCGTAATTTACGTCACCCGGAATTACAAAGTCACAAAATTAAACAGCTTATTTATTAGGGGTCAATTGAGTATTTTCAATATTTTATTTCTTTGTAGCTTCAAGTGTTATGTAATGAGTGTACACAATAAATGTATTCATAAATTTCATCTACGCTACAATTTCCTATGTAACCAAATAGCAGTTAGTAAGCTTAGACCGTCTCAAAATCAGCTCATAATTTGAATATAAAACCGATGCGCTTAAAATAAACGTTTAACCTCAAATAATGCTACGTGAATTGTAAAAGTTACATTTCTTCTGAATAACAAATGTTAATAGTACGCAGTAGAGTTGAATTTATTTAGTTTGATATAATAATTAGTCACCCTAAATTTAAATTTCAAGTTGAGCGCAACCTGCGTTACTCGCAAAATCGTATTTTCTCAACAGACACGCTATGGGTACGGAAAACACTAGATTTTGCAGCAAAACGAACAATTTTCGTATTCTATCATTTTGGTAAATATTGTTAATAACCAATAAAAACCATGAGCGAATAAAATGTTGATATGCACAACCATTATAGGAAATAGGGTCATCTACACGCATACATAAAAATCAGATGGCCGATATTGAGTGTTAAAATGCGACTTTCAATAAAAGTATTCAGTCATTTGAAGACGTATCGTGCAATAGTCTATTGTCGAATGAGGCAGAAAATTCGCCAAAACCTGTGTCAAATATTGTTGTTCAAGTGTGCCAAATTTCATTACAATTCATTGAGGACTTTTAAAGAAAAATGAAATATATAAGTGGCAGTGTCAGAAGTTCCGCTAAGTGTAATTCATATTTTTCTGGCACGGAAGAACTAATCTCAATGAACTTCTAGTAAGATAATATTTAATGCAATATAATTGAATATTTGTGCATACTATTGACAAATATTATTTATTATATTTTTCAGAATACTCAAGAACAGTATATATATTATAAAGGTATGCGCATTTATGTATGTGTTGAATCAATGATTTTGTAAGACAATCATGCCCTGGTACAATTAGTTTGAATATTTTAGTATTGAAACTGGAATGAAATATTTCGCTGGCTTATAATGAGAAGGTCGTTACTACAAAAAAGATATTTTGAGAAAACATAAACAACTGTCTGACAACCAATCTTTACTTATGGTATAACAAGCTTTTAAAACTTCAGTTGACAAGTTCCGATTTCATGAACATAGGCTCATAAAAAGCACCTTATGATGTACAATGTAGGTTTCAAATATTCATTAGTCTTTTAAAGTCGTACGTGGTACTTACGACCTTCTTATTCTAAGTCAGCGATTTTTTGGTATCCAAAACCCCCACACAAAACTATTGGTCGTACATTAAAGAGTACATTTGCAAATGTTTATGTAAGTTAAAAATACACGTGTATATGTAATACTATGTTTGCATTTGCTTTATGGCTATATGAGGTAACAATCTCATAGTATATATCGTCGAATCATAAACAAGCAATGAGTATATAGATTACTGCAAAACAACTGACACAAAAAGAAATAATAATTGAAAACCGGGAACTTAACCGCTTTAACGTCATTCCGTAATTTACACTTATAAATTAATTAGATGTGTTAACTTATACTATAAGTAGCTAATATTTGTAGTTAGAAGTGCTCTTCATTTTGCCAGGTATAACAAACCGTGGTATTGTAGTTTATGCTTTATATTTTGTTCAGTAGATTTAAGTTTGGTTGAGTATTTGAGAATATTCGTTTTTAAGTTGACACTGAATATGAAACGTAGTTTAATTAGCCATTTATTATTTTAATGAAGGCATAGTACATATATCATTTATCCTAAGTTTCGTTTTCATTGATGATACGTTTGCGTTTCAGTAATTTATCTTGTTTGCAATTAAAAGTATTCATTTTTCGTCAGAAATTTATACTAATGTCCTCCTCGTCGTCCAAAGTGGAACGCAAGACTGACATGGGGATCTTATTCCACTTTCCTCAACTGTTTACCATCATATTTGCTTCTCCCAAAAATGCTTCAATAACGACATGTGCTTTAAACATTAAAATTACTGTCAAAAATTTTAAACCTATAAATTGTCTTTAAAACATTGACATTTGCTGCGAAAAATTCCTATGGGAATCTTAATGTCAGAATTAAATGTCAGACGACAATTCAATATTTTATTTTCATTCGTCAGAAGAACGACACTTTGACGTTCGTTAAATTTCTCCAGGCGCTCATCGATTAGTAATTGTAACATCATTGATAATAACGTCACAGATCCTCGTTATCTTCAGAAAATGCTTCCATAAAGTTTAAATAACGAGGCTATCAATTAACAGAGTTCTAATGATTGGTTATCATAATATTATAGTGAGTGTTTGATATTGTGTCCCAGAAGATTGTTTTTAAAATAGTTGATGAAAAAAGCTTTCAACAGTAATCATAGAAACAGAAATACACATACTTATGTTTCATAACAAACAACATCTTTACAAGAAAACTGTATCATAATTAAATAACTTGTATGACACAAGAGGTGGTATTAAAACAGCCCAAAGCATGAAAATGTAATTTTGATCATAGCTTGTTGTTATAAAGAGGATCCATGTCGAACTTTGGGACATATTAGTACAATTACAGAGGTGCAACCTCTGTCGATACACTGCTATTATCGCTAATCACATAGTTGTGTCAATGTATTGGATTTAGAAAGTGGTTTGCTGTATTACGTACACCTTTCTATGGTTATTGTGTTATGATGATATAAGTGTAGAAGATCTACACGATAACCTGCTTCCTTGGTTGTGAAAGATGTTCATGTGTATGCACTTGTCTATTGTAAAATACATTTTAACAATTTTTTTATAGAGAAAGTACTTCATAAAATACGTAAATTAATAGAGGCTGTAGTACAAAGTTATGTACATAATAAAATCAACAGCCTGCACACTGCTACCGCAATAACGCATCCCAGCGTTTTATATTTAGCAACTACGTTTATTTCACATTTGCAGAATCACCTTGCCATTTGATATACACAGTAAACAAATTTTAAACTGATATAAGCAATCAAACTGGAATGAAACCAACGAAAAACAACATTCAAGAACATGTTATGAATGCAACTTGTCTGCGACATTTAATTATTACAACGAAAACAATAGAGAGCTTAAAGAGGCATTGCCTATAACAAGCATAGTTTTCGTTACTATCACATTAAATGAGATAAATGTAAAAAACATTATCAATTAACATAATTTGTCAGAAGAAAGTGTCCGCAAATATGTTTCTATAATGTCAAAAATATATTTAAATAACCGATAACTATTTTTCGCTTCCATCAATTAATTATCGTGTGGTCAAAGGGAAACAACTCGTGACCATTTTGGCTCGTTACGGAAATATGTTTTCATTCTTTCCTCGGTTATTAGTGGGAGCTCTTTGTTGAAATTTATTTGAGGAGTTTAAGCAATCATGATCCTCATTTAATGTATAAATTTCTGAATCGATATAAATGATCAAAGTTATAGAGAACGCCTCTTTAAATGCAAACTGAACCAGGAAGGATGCATTAAGTAATCGCTTGTTTCTTCTATACTTTATCACTGAGAGACTATTTTAATCAATGATTGTTAATTTCCTTGAGGTATGGTGTCTGTTGCCTAAGCACAGCGCTAGGTAGCGCTTTTCATGGAAGGGTTATCTGTGCCTTCTTTATTTAATTTAACGCGATATAACTGAATGAAGTCGCTCGGTAGCACTTTGCCTTTGGCAAAGTGTTCTGTCGTCTTTAATCGAACATCAACATATGATATTTAGATTTATAAATCGAAGTGTTTTAACTAATGTTTACTGATCACCCCAGGTGGCAGAAGATCGACTGATATATACGTAACAGTGTTTGTAACAGTGTATGTAATACAGCAATTCTAAATAAACCGGAGGGATTAAATATTTCAATAAGTGTCTACTTGTTTTTCGATAATGAAGAGTTATTACAGACTGTGATTAGTCCTATGGGAGCACTTGATCGTGTTTACGTCGGAGCATCTAACCATAATATTTTCTACTGCTAAATACGCCGATAATGCGCGTGTACTGTGGGCATGCCTCATGCGTCGGTAGCCTAGGGTCAGATGTTGTCGAAATATATTAAGTAGTGTAACATGTAAATGATGCAGTCATGTCATTTGATTAATGCATCTGTAGAGCTCCTAGCGGCCGGCTTCTAGTGAGGTTATAAAATGCCCTGCTAGTAGTATATTTGATGTTGACATGTAGAAAAGATTGTACTTGTCTAATGTTTGTCAGGTTTTATATAATTTGGAACTAACAAAGTTAGTGATAGACAGATGTTAAAGTGAATAGGACAGGGAAATGTCTGTAAGCAAATTATCTGATTGAAATTGAATTTGTCTTTTATATTAAATTTACTCAGCTAGACAACTGATGTTTAGTACAATATAATTTTTTTTATTTATTTTTATTTAAGACTGCAACAATGACGCAATCACAATGAACATGTATATTAATAATGACGAACAACGTACAAATCTGCAAGCCATTTTGTGCAAAAAATGAGGTACAGTTAATCACCGTGACACCCTATCATAGCTGTAAATATTGGCTGTGGTCTAAAGGTATTTGCTAGACAGATAATCAAGATTGGTCAGTACCACGTTTTCGTTCATCCATGTTTTTCTCGAAGCCATTGAACTAACAAAACTGTTTTAAGCGCAATTTACGTGCATTTCGATTGGTGCTTTTTTGTAAAGAAGTTTATGATTTACCCCCAGTATATTCCATCTCCAGCAATAGTTGGAATTGGGGAACCAACATGACCCTAGCTGTTATGAGTAAGATCAAGACATTTCTGACAGTGCAAACTATCATGGAAAGTTACTCATTCTTGAATGGTCTTTGAAAGCATTACAAAATGGTAAGAAACAGGAATAATGACTAGTTGCACGCAATATCGAAATTGGCCGACGTAAGTTTCCAACATTTCAAACATTATCAATAACACTAATATACCAATCTATCGAGTTTATACAGTCCAGACACTTTATATTGCATGCATGAATCCAAATTGAACGAATTAGAGAATTTATGTCAGCGTTCAAACCTAAAATTTTGTTTTTGTGGTGCATCTGCATTTCGCTGAATCATATGAAGGTTTATAGCAGTCCATTTCGGGGTGGGATTTACAGCAGTCCATTTCGAGGTGGGATTTCGGGTTTGTGTAATTTGTATACCTGTTGTCTTCAAGTTGTACTCTGTTATAGCAGTGTCTATGTTCCCCGTCTTATTACAGCACGGTGCTGTGTCAGTGTATTTTTGTTTCCACTGTTTTTAAGTCAACCGTCCACAACACCCCCTCTTTTCATCATTTGTATCTTGCGGATATGCTGGATGAGATACGTTTTCAGGTTGCCTAACGTTAGGTCACTGTCCTTAGTGTTTTAACCTAGGTCACGCCCCGGGGTTGTTGTGTCTCATTTGGTCGCCGTTTTGGCATGGGTTTCTATGGGCACTGCACAGGGTAGTTGTGTCGTTCTGATTTCTGTGCTCGGCTGGTTGGGTTGAGTGCTACCTTCCCTGTCGGATTTCCTCATACCTTTTTTGAAAGCCCAGAAACACTGTGAAATATGTTGGGTACATGCAGTAATTGTATAAGAGAAAAATACCACTGTGACCATATCTAAATATGCATGCAATAAATAATCACATTGACTTTCTTTTCTTATTTTATCAGTGGTATCTGAGCTTTTTGAGCTTACTTCAACGAACTAAAAAACAGTGATGTTGAGTTTTCGATTGAAAGCCCTCAACATACAAACATACACACGAACCCACTAACACAGACGCACAGTCACAAACTCGCAATCTCACACATATACACTTATACACCGAGCGATCGTTTTGATTGATCCAATATTGTATAAACTCACATGGATCAAACATTCTCAATACTAAGAAAACACATAAACACATCATATGAAACAGTCAGAATTTTGACGCTGGACGATCAAACTATCTATATGGATTCATTTAATGGATGCTTAATGTGCCTGTAGAATCTACTTTATATCATTTATTCAATATTATATCGCATACTTATAGAGATGATAGTGTGTGTAAATAAAACCTTTCCAGATCAGATAGATATGTGGTATATAATTTTCTGTTTCAAAACGCAGCAATATATGATCACATTTAGATAACTACCACGCTATGCCAACTGTAATCTTTATTTGAATCCAACATATTGCCAATTTGATAGTTATATTTAATCATTTTGTCTGGATATATTATGTATATTCTATGATAGCTCAATCAGACAATATCTAATACCACAAAAAACGCACCATATAGATACTTAAAACATGATGCTAGAATGTAGTCTGTAAACTTCATTAGAATGAATTTTTTTTCTTTTTTTGTTTGTCCCAATAAACATGTTCGAAACACGTTTGTAGGAGATTTATGCGCTCAATTATGTATTTCCGGGCAATATCAACATCATTTTATAGAAGAAAATCAAAGCACCACAGGAGGCGCTTTCAAATTATCCGATATTGGAGAAGACGGATTGTAAGAATGTAAACTAATTTGATATCATAGTATTACAATTGTTAACAAATATCTGTGATACACGTGTGGTAGATGCACAAAGTTGTAGAAAGTCGTAAAGTTATCAAATAATGTATGATTAAATCGGACAGGGACTGTAGCACTAAAACAGCCGAGCACAGACATCGGTAACACCATAACACAGCTCCACTAAGCAAAACTCCCACATATAAGCCAAAAATATTATTAAAAGTCCAAGTTCCCGCCGCAAAAAAGATTACCAAATTTTACGAAGAATTTACAAATTAACGGTGATCCCAAGAGACAAAATGAAACGTAGCCAAGACCCAAACGAGTTATCAAAGTCCCCGCTGCAGGACGACCTAGTTTTACAAATGAGCCAGAACTATGACGTGACATAGTTTAAAACACCATGGGGAGCGGTGGCCTAGAGGTAAGACGCGCGCTTCGGGATCGAGAGGTCCCGGGTTCGATCCCCCTCTGGACCACTGGTTAAAATCTCTGAGCAAGACCTACAGCTCCACTCCACCATGGTGTAAAATGGTACCTGTAAGGGCAGTGTCTATTCCTGGGCGCCGCAGATCGATGTTGGCTGCCACACCACAGGAGAGAAATAGTCTCCCCAGGGAGACACGAGTGTAGGTTTCCATATGTAGCCCAATGACCAGGGGAGTTAAAATGTCAAAGGGTGCTTGAGCGGCCTAACAGCTGAAAAGAGCCCTAGAAAATTGGTAACTTAACTTATGGACAGCTACCATTAAATATAACGATCAGACTTAATCAATATATTAACTTATTCATTTATAGCAGCATTTATTGATTAAGTTTAATCGTTACATTTAATGTAAAGAACCCATAGAGTATAATTGTTAAAAATATTGGATACTGATCGCTACTCGATGCAAGCTTAACATTAACATGCGGGAGATGTTATTGCTAATGAACGATGCAATTATCGAAATAATTGCCTTCTGGACACATAATGCGAGATGCAAATGTCCACATTGAATAACTACATGTGATTAAATGTCACGATAGTGTAACACCATGTCTACCAACACTAGTCGACAGTATAATGGTACGGTCTTGATGCTGGATATAGACTCGGGGTATATGATTGAAGCTTCTCGAAAAGAGCCTGGCTGTTTTAACATAATTATCCTAATGCTGCTTAGGGAATAATAGTATTGAAACACTATAACGCAAATAATAAGAAGCAATTTTAAATGCTCGAAGTGCAAAATACTACAATTTGGCAATACACGTCCACAAAATGCAAACGATATCACTCCGATGTGCCAATCAATCGCATGCGAGATACAACTGTCAACATTAAATAACTACATGTAATTAAATGTCACGATAGTGTAACAGCATGTCTACCAACACTAGTCGACAGTATAATGGTACGGTCTTGATGCTGGATATAGACTCGGAGTACATGATTAAAGCTTCTCGAAAGGAGCTTGGCTGTTTTAACGCTGCTTGGGGAATAATAGTATTGAAAAACTATAAAGCAAGTAATAAGAAACAATTCTATATGCTCGAAGTGCAAAATACTACGATTTGGCAATAAAGGTTCACAAAATGCAAACGATGTCACTCCGATGGGCCAGTCAATCGCATGCTTTGCCTTCTAGACACATTATACGCAATACAAATGTCAACTTTAAATAATTTAGAGATAAGTAGATTTGACGCAAATATGAATTAAATCAGAATTCATGTTTACATTCACCCATAGCTAGATTTCAATGTGCGTCTGTGTTTCGTTTATATCGCTGCAATTTACGAAACATCTCGATTAGAAAGTCAATAATGGTTAGAACCTGTCAGAGAAGTTACCTGTGTGCTAGTTTTATTAGAGAAAAACACCGTTACAATCGCGATAAACACATGCAAGCAATTGTGATTTAATACATACATAGATCAGCTTTTTAATTACATTTGTATATGAAAGTGCCACTAGACGATTGTTGGATTTACATATCAGATACGTTGATATAACATAATTGGAGTTCTTTACAAAGGAGAATATTATTCCAGCACAGTGATCTGGTCTCTAAGAGCATCGATTATGTTTTAGGATAAAGTTTAAGGTAATATAATTAAGTACTGTTGCATTCTATTGGAAATTAATCTTTATTATATTGATGCATGTATATAATTGGACATCAACTAAATTATAGTGTTGCATATATATATAATTTGAAATTAATCTTAATTATTGAGTTGCATATACATATACGTTTGAGTCGTGTTACTATTATCCTTACTCAGCTGGATAGATTGAGTGCTGCCTTCCTTGTCCAATTTCCTCATGCCTTTTTTGTCAGAATACTCAAGTATATTATATAAACATTTGTACATCTATTAGTTAGTTGAATGAATGCTTTAGCGATGCAATCATGCCGTGGTACATACGTTAGTAAGTATAGAAACTGAATTGAGATCATTATTGGCAATTATAAATCCGCACTGTTTTAGCACAATGTATTGGTAGTGGTTTATAAAGCAACCGCTAAGGAATTAACAATTATAGGACATGTAATATTAAGTTCGCACGGAGGTAACAATCTCCTTAGTTGAATGTGTTCCTATATTTGGTCTATGTGGTTAAACTTCTTTATTGTAACTTGTACTACATAAGGAGGATCCTGCATGAGTGCTCATTACATACGATGTTGATAAAACTCGTATGTAATTAGCACGAATGTAAAATTATATTTATCACATAACCCCAGAAAACGCTCATTAACGTTCAAAACGCAGTTGTGTGCTACATAGGTTTCATTCAAACTTTAGCATCACAATGCGTGCAATGCCATGACGACGTTCGTACATGTATTATACCGACGTCACGGATCGATTCCAGATACGGATTGGCTAATGTTACGTCACCCTGAACCAAAACACTCACGTCAAGCTAATTTAAATATGTATGTGCACTCCAAGACCGCAGGTAATGTAATAAAGTAGACTCACAAAATTACACATAACGACATATTGAATTCTCGACCCTTATCAAATTTTGAGAAGTATATTACCATCAATTTACGATTCTATAAAGCGACCAGCAATGACATCACTACGAATACTGAGTTTCGGAAAATAAGTTTTTACTTATTTGACCGACCCAGTGCGATGAAAAGTTAATACAAGACAATTACGGTTCGACCTTGACTGAGTTATCATTTTTATCGTTCCGATGACATCGAAACCGGTGACCTTTTCTTCTCTTGTTGTGTATGTTATTATTATGTCGCCCTGCATCCACACATAGATGCCTACACAGACAGGCGATACGTCAAAAGTGAGGAATTTCTATGTTGTTGACAATGATTGTAGAAGTTTGTATGATGCTGACAGACGTGTATTAATAGTAGTCGTATCAAATAATTGTCAAATCCTAGAGAACTTTACGATTCAAATCCATCATAACAATTATTAGATTACCACTTACGTAATCAAATAAAATATACACATGTATGCCAAATTTCAACTAATGCAATGCGTGAGTTTGTAAATGTAACGACATTTTACTTTAATTTACTTTATTAAGATAGTTTTGAAGATCCAAGGAGTTTATCATACCCTTCATATCTTCGTCCATATTTCCTGACACGTAGGATGTCGTAATGAGCAATCATTTTTGAAAGTAATACAGTAACCGTATACAAAATGAATATGTCAGTTACAATTCCAATTTACAAACAAATTGGCACAGTGATTCCAATACATTCTGGTGGTGTGAATCCATAAGTAGGCAATTTGATATATGGCCTGTATTACAAATTGGCTTTCTGACAAATGTATTGAGCTAATTCTTAACGTTAGTGCATTATGTCACGTGAATAAACAAGAAATCCTCGTAGACTATAAAGCCAGGAAAATACAGTACCAGTTATCACGGAAGCCATCGAACAATACAATATCGAAACAGACACAATTATGAAATATTCCGGCGTCGTATGGCTGCATTACGACAATCATACAATTTTATTTCTGTATAAATATGGCTCAAGCATTGTGTGCCAAACCCAATAAATGGAAATAATACAATTAAAAAACTTGCAAATACGTCAATAAGTAAAACGATCTGAACAAGACCGTCGTTAAATTCTTTACTTTAAATAATTTCTAATCGATATAAGGATATGAGGTCACCAAAATAACTTAGTTGTTGTTTCCTATTATTCACATTTTTTTCAGCTGATGCAAAAATACCATCTGATAAATGAAACTCAAAAACATACACTAATCAGAATAATTGAAAATTAAAACAAATAAAAATAACACTACGTGTTCCATGTTACACCATTGGACGCAGTAACAGGAATGTTCGTACGTGTTCCATGACAATGTGTCTGTAACAAATATATATGTTCACTCGCATGTAGATGATATTGAACATTTTATTCCTATACATTGAGTTTGCCTATTGTATTTAAAGATTGAACTCTATCGATATCGATTACCTTTTGTTTAGAGTAATTATGCCGTCTAACACGATACACGATTACTCGTAGGACGAACACACTGAAGTACAACAGTACTGAATGAACATGATTTGTACAATTGTACCTGAGTTATCCAAAGTGCATTATGCAAAGAAAACATATTGCTCCGACAATAGATTTATTTGTTGGAATTGTACCATTTTGACATTAGTGATTCAATATGAATGAGTATAATAAGCCATTTTGCAAATAACACAATAATATAAAGTGCAATCGGATCAAATAGTTTACGTGAGTACAAGGTATAAATACACGCAATGTGATATGCATAACCCATTAACCTACAATGCAAGGGCTTACATCTAATTAAGTTTATATTGAACAAGTTAGTGTTAGTTAACAAATGTTATTCTAAATACCCATAACGTTTACATAAGCACCCCTTTACCCCTTTCAATGACTTAATGGCACACATTAACTTCGCAATTACTTTGTTCTTGTTTGTAACTTTTCATCTGGTATATAACGTAGGTTTATGTATTTCAAAGACTATACTCGAGACAGTTGATTATAAGGTTAAATGAGCTTAAATAACAAGTACGGATAATTCGTTAAATTACATTACACCATACAAAAATATGTCCGATATCAACTTCACGTAACTTCCTCATAAATAGTGTTATGAATAGTAGTTACTTATACCAATTGTTATAAACATCCATTATCAACACGTTACCATCTTTCAATAAACATCAAATACTTTTAAATGAACTGATGTCACCTGATTATAATGTCTAACAATACTTTCATCAAGTGACTAAGCACCCGTACAAGTATTGAGGTCAAGGACATGCATATTGAATTTATCTATGAAAAGAGAAAATATAGGACTGTACTCACTACTCCGCAGCTGACAAAACGTAGAAAAAATGTACACATTCTGGGAGTGGCTCTACAAAGTATTCTTGAAATTTGACATAATACAATTTATTAGGCGTACATTTACTTTATTGTGCAACCGTCATATAATCTTAACGACGTAGAATTATTTTTACTGTATGGAGCATTCAAATATACCGTTGCAGATAATCCCAAGATGCTGCAATAAAACTGCAGTTTGTGTACATTTTTTTGTAGTTATTACTGTTAACATGTGTGCCCTGGTAAACATCAGTTTTCAAACTTAATGAAATTGAAGTGAACGTAAATATTATCTAGTACATTTCAAATGCATTTCCATGTTAAAATTATCAGTCATCTCAAACTGTACAATGGACGCCTGTCTTGTAGTTATGTTATTAGACCACCAAGACCACAAATTAAACTATAATCTTTTTCCAAACATGAGCACACAATAAATGTAACAATCGTTTGAAATACAATATTGAACATGTAACCTTTTTAACTTGATGATAATTTTGCATAAGTATCAGACATCAAATCTACGGGAGGGAACTTCGGTTTGATACCCGATGCATACAGGCGTTTATATAAATATAATGTACCTCGGATAGTACAGTACATTGTAAAAAGTACTGTCCCCGTTGTCGATATAAATAATTCAATTATTTTCCACGCAATTCTTGTTTCAATAATAATCAGCATAGCTCACATGCAATTAAATCCAACAATTCGCATAGAAGTTAATCAACCTTTCACTATAAGCATATCTCCACTACTGTGCGATATACATATAACTGGTTTAGAATGAGAATGTAGTAAGGCAAATCGATATTTAGAGAAAACAAGAAAAAACTGTTTGAAAAATACTCTTTAACAAGCTTAATTTGCATTACAATTGGCTCATAAAAAGTGCCAAATGATGCAGATTTCAAAACTGTACATGTACCAGTCCTATAAGGTCGTCAGTAGTACTTCTCATTCCAAGCCAGTGATATATTAGATATTTGTAATTTATGTTACGATTCGTGGCTGCGCTGATATATATTACCGAACAGTATGAAATGTAGTTATGCTTCACCTGCAGCTTTATTGCTCATTTTATTTTGCAAAACACAATAACAAAACGTGCTTCACCTGCAGCTTTATTGCTCATTTTATTTTTGCAAAACACAATAACAAAAAGTAGAACATTCCAAACTTCATTACCACTCAAGCGATTTGGAAAACACGGATTGCTACATAACGCAATTGGTTTAATTGCAATAATATGATAACAATTATAACTATAACTATGTTTTTATAATGGTATTCTGATTGCACACTTTTGTCTTTTCGTTATGTAATAAAGAATTTACGGGGTAATCGGTACTAGAATTAAAGACAGGGATATAAACTTATAATGCAATGCCAGCATTTTTCAATTGTAAGTTACAAAAATTAACAGCTGCCAATGAAATTATTTGCTTTCGCCACACAACACACGTGAGTAACTTACTGTAATATTGGAGTGGAGAAAAAGGCTCCCTGATATACAAAGTGCGTTGATAACAAGTAATAGTAAAGCTTCAATGCTTTCTGGATTGATTTGTCGGCGTTTGTAATGCAGCTGGTACTTTATTATAATGTATAATGTTTAGACTGCTGCCGAGCACTACCGAGCGCCATCATCATGGTATGTTCCGTTCATTTAAATAAAGAAAACTTTTATTACCTCCGGATAAAAGCGCTACGTAGTGTTTTACTTAAGCAACGGACACTTGGTCAGCAGCTCATGAAAGATGTTAGCATGTTTAATACAGGCTAGTGCCTTAATACGAAATGTATGTATTAAATTGAATTTGTATGGCACAATTACTTCACACCATATTTGATGTTTCACATTAAAACACTTTTTGACAGTGTAAGTTCAAAATTCATTCAAAACACGGTACATAAGATTGTATATTTAGACACATTGCAAGGACTGTGTATGTGCATGGCGACGTACTAGTAACAACAAAGGGAAGCAGAACTTTTTTACCGTTCCGTTTTACAAAACAAAAACGTCGTGTTCTGTGGTTTACTTTAGCCAACTTTAATATCTTCAGACGCCAAGAAACCAAAACGAAGCAGTTCTACCACATAGTCATTTACATGGATTGGTTCCGGACTAATCGTCATCCTAGTTGAGCTCTTCAATGTTGTTGTAAATTCGTTTCGATCGAAGTCATGTTCCCGTCTGATGCGATGGTATGCCATGCAGTGTCGCCTACGCAATACTTTTGATTTTCAAAGCAGATAAGGACGAACGACAAAATTGGTTAGGTCATGTAGGCATGGGAGGCTAGGAAATTAGCTACTATATTATTCCTGCACAAAATTGAACAGCTTACAGTAGGCCTACAAGAGGTACCTCGTTAATTTTTATTGAATTTTGAATCAAATGATGACAATTTGAGTTTATTGACTTATGTACTGATTACAATTCACAATGCATGCATACCTTCGCTATCTCCCTTGACGAATGCACAACAATTGGAACCCACTGCATAAGCAAGGCGCTACCGATTGCTTTAGTAGTGCTTTACATCGACTATGCAACTACATGCTACCAGCGAGCAGCGTTCACCAATTGATTATGCACCTGTCATTTGATTCTAAGGTCACTTCCCCAGCTATCTATCGCTCATCCAAAGCGTTATCAAGTGCTTTCATAAGGTTACCACCATGATATCACAAATTACACAAACAAAACATGAATATTTACATATTATTAATTTCAATTCCGGTACAAAAGTATGTAATATTAAATTTTCAGTTTCGTGCGTATCGATTAGTCATGTAATATTTTTATCTTAAAATGTATAATTGTTTTACAGCAGGGAGAGTGCTAGCGTACGTAATATTCAGCATCCCTTCGTTTCATACTTTTTATATCTACAAACATAGCCTAGCGGTTATCCAATATTTATTAAAAATCCCAGTTTGGCGGTGCCTTAGTTCATATTACAAACTATTGCGATTAGTTTTAAAATATATATTTATTGCCGGTAAGTTAGCTACTAAAGACATGGAATTCCCATTAACTTTCTGACAACCATATCTAGTTTTATATGTAGTTTTATATTGATGCGATATCAATACTTTCTATTATTTAAGTTGTTTGTGCACAGAATATTAGCAATTTTTGATTGATCATAATGTTATGTGAACAGTCCAAAATGACTTTTATTTTATCTATTTGGAAATACTAGACGTACTAAATGTCACTGTACACTGACTTTAAAGCCAATGCATATCAAAACTCGGTAATGCTAGTATATACTAGATCGAAGGAATGAACACTTATCACTGAAGACAGGAAAGTTAAACCTTGATCCTAGAGATTTTGATGCTATGCTTAAACCTTTGAATAAGTAAGGACTGTCAGTTTTAGACAAAAAGATACCCGTGTATTAATGTTCTTGCATAAAAGCAATGCATGTGATTAGAAACAGAAATTTTGGTTCGTGTTGTTCAAAAATGATATAGATTTGCAATAAAAGTTCCCAAAACTGCAACCTTTTAATATCTAATATACCAACGAATCGAAATGATTACATTTTAGACACGTAATGCGAAAGGCAAATTACATCATTAAGTAGTTACGCCGTGCCTTCCAAAAAAGTCGGCAGTCTAAAGATACAGTATTGAGGTATAAACATGTAAATTCAGAGTATATTATCAAAGCTTTGCGAAAGAAGCCTGGCTGTGTTACATAATTATATTTATGCAGCTTGGGGAATAATAGTATTGCAAAACAATATCACAAACGATAAGAAACAAAAATAATTGCTAGAAGTACACAATACTAGAATTTGACAATAAACGTCCATAAAATGCAACCGACATCACTTAAATGTGCCAATCAATCAAATACATTACCTGTTAGACACATTATGCGAACTACAAATGTCATCAGTAAATAATTTAGAGATAAACATAATTGACGCAAATATGAACTTAATCAGAATTCATGTTAACATTCATCCATATCTAGATATCAATATGTGTCTGCTTTTCGTTAATGCCGCTGCAATTGACAAAATACCTAGATTGGAAAGACAATAATGTTTGTCACTACCAGAGAAGTTACCAAATAGTATATACTAGTTTTATTTATTTAGCGAAAACACGGTTACGATCGAGATAAACACATGAACACAATAACGATTTAATGAATACATAAATTCAGCTTTTAAATCGTATTCAAAATTTGCAACTAGACCATGTTGTGGGTTGATTTTGGTATATCAATTTTGTTTTTTTCAAAAATGTGTCTAATTCATCTTTTTCTAGCACGGAAGAACAGATCTCAATGAGCTTCTAGTAAGATAATATTTAATGCAATATAATTGAATATTTGTGCATACTATTGACAATTATTATTTATTATATTTTTCAGAATACTCAAGAACAGTCTATATATGATAAAGGTATGTGCATTTATGTGTGTTGAATGTATGATTTTGTGAGGCAATCATGCCCTGGTACAATAAGTTTGAATATTATAGTATTGAAACTGGAATAAAATATTTCGCTGGCTTATAATGAGAAGGTCGTAACTACAAAAACAGTATTTGGAGAAAACATATACAATTGTCTGACAACCAATCTTTACTTATGGTAAAACAAGCTTTTTAAACTTCAGTCGACAAGTTCTGATTTATTGAACATAGGCTCATAAGAAACACCTTATGATATAGTTCCAAAGTGGAACGCAATACTGACATGGGGATCTCATTCCACTTTCCTCAACTGTTGACCATCATATTTGCTTCTCCCAAAAATGCTTCAATAACGACATGTGCTTTAAACATTCATAGTTACTGTCAAAAATTTTAAACCAATAAATTGTCTTTAAAACATTGACATTTGCTGCGGAAAGTTCCTATGGGAATCTCAATGTCAGAATTAAATGTCAGACGACAATTCAATATTTTATTTTCATTCGTCAGAAGAATGACACTTTGACGTTCGTTAAATTTCTCCAGGCGCTCATCGATTAGTAATTGCAACATCGTTGATAATAACGTCACAGATCCTCATTATCTTCAGAAAATGCTTCAATAAAGTTTAAATAACGAGGCTATCAATTAACAGAGTTCTAATGATTGGTTAGCATATTGGGAGTGTTTGATATTGTGTCCCAGAAGATTGTTTTTAAAAAATATTAATGAAAAAAGCTTTCAACAGTAATCATAGAAACAGAAATACACATACTTATGTTGCATAACAAACGAATGTAATTGTGAAAGTCTGCTTAAAATAAACAACATCTTTACAAGAAAACTGTATCATAATTAAATAATTTGTATGACACAAGAGGTGGTATTAAAACAGCCCAAAGCATGAAAAATGTGATTCTGATCATAGCTTGTTGTTATAAAGAGGATTCATGTCGAACTTTCGGACATATTAGTACAATGACAGAGGTGCAACCTCTGTCGATACACTGCTATTCTCGCTTATCACATAGTTGTGTCAGTATAGTGGATTTAGAAAGTAGTTTGCTGTATTACGTACACCATTCTAGGGTTATTGTGTTAAGATGATATAAGTGTCGAAAATCTACACGATCATCTGCCTCCTTGGTTGTGAAAGATGTTCATGTGTATGCACTTGTCTATTGTAAAATACATTTTAACAACAAGTTAATTTCCTAAGTGATTTCTTAATAGAGAAAGTACTTCATAAAATACGTAAATTAATAGAGGCTGTAGTACAAAGTTATGTACATAATAAAATCAACAGCCTGCACACTGCTAACGCAATAACGCATCCCAGCGTTTTATATTTAGCAACTACGTTTATTTCACATTTGCAGAATCACCTTGCCATTTGATATACACAGTAAACAAATTTTAAACTGATATAAGCAATCAAACTGTAATGAAACCAACGAAAAACAACATTCAAAAACATGTTATGAATGCAACTTGTCTGCGATATTTAATTATTACAACGAAAACAATAGAGAGCTTAAAGAGGCATTGCCTATAACAAGCATAGTTTTCGTTACTATCACATTAAATGAGATAAATGTAAAAAACATTATCAATTAACATAATTTGTCAGAAGAAAGTGTGCGCAAATATGTTTCTATAATGTCAAAAATATATTTAAATAACCGATAACTATTTTTCGCTTCCATCAATAAATTATCGTGTGGTCAAAGGGAAACAACTCGTGACCATTTTGGCTCGTTACGGAAATATGTTTTCATTCTTTCCTCGGTTATTAGTGGGAGCTCTTTGTTGAAATTTATTTGAGGAGTTTAAGCAATCATGATCCTCATTTAATGTATAAATTTCTGAATCGATATAAATGATCAAAGTTATAGAGAACGCCTCTTTAAATGCAAACTGAACCAGGAAGGATGCATTAAGTAATCGCTTGTTTCTTCTATACTTTATCACTGAGAGACTATTTTAATCAATGATTGTTTATATCCTTGAGGTATGGTGTCTGTTGCCTTAGCACAGCGCTAGGTAGCGCTTTTCATGGAAGGGTTATCTGTGCCTTCTTTATTTAATTTAACGCGATATAACTGAATGAAGTCGCTCGGTAGCACTTTGCCTTTGGCAAAGTGTTCTGTCGTCTTTAATCGAACACTCAACATATGAGATTAAGATTTATAAATCGAAGTGTTTAAACTATTGTTTACTAAACTATTGTTTACTGATCACCCAAGGTGGCAGAAGATCAACTGATATATACGTAACAGTGTTTGTAACAGTGTATGTAATACAGCAATTCTAAATAAACCGGAGGGATTAAATATTTCAATAAGTGTCTACTTGTTTTTCGATAATGAAGAGTTATTACAGACTGTGATTAGTCCTATGGGAGCACTTGATCGTGTTTGCGTCGGAGCATCTAACCATAATATTTTCTACTGCTAAATACGCCGATAATGTGCGTGTACTGTGGGCATGCATCATGCGTCGGTAGCCTAGGGTCAGATGTTGTCGAAATATATTAAGTAGTGTAAGATGAAAATGATGCAGTCATGTCATTTGATTAATGCATCTGTAGAGCTCCTAGTGGCCGGCTTCTAGTGAGGTAATAAAATGCCCTGCTAGTAGTATATTTGATGTTGACATGTAGAAAAGAGTGTAATTGTCTAATGTATGTCAGGTTTTATATAATTTGGAACTAACAAAGTTAGTGATAGACAGATGTTAGAGTGAATAGGACAGGGGAATGTCTGTAAGCAAAATATCTGCTTGAAATTGAATTTGTCTATTATATTAAATTTACTCAACCAGACAACTGATGTTTAGTACAATATTTTTTTTTTTTTTTTTTTATTTAAGACTGCAACAATGAGGCAATCACAATGAATATGTATATTAATAATGACGAACAACGTACAAATCTGCAAGCCATTCTTTGCAAAAAATGAGGTACAGTTAATCACCGTGACACCCTATCATAGCTGTAAATATTAGCTGTGGTCTAAAGGTATTTGCTATACAAATAATCAAGATTGGTCAGTACCACGTTTTCGTCCTTCCATGTTTTCCTCGAAGCCATTGAACTAACAAAACTGTTTTAAGCGCAATTTACGTGCATTTCGATTGGTGCTTTTTTGTAAAGAAGTTTATGATTTACCCCCAGTAAATTCCATCTCCAGCAATAGTTGGAATTGGGGAACGAACATGACCCTAGCTGTTATGAGTAAGATCAAGACATTTCTGACAGTGCAAACGATCATGAAAAGTTACTCATTCTTTAATGGTCTTTGAAAGCATTACAAAATGGTGAGAAACAGAAATAATGACTAGTTGCACGCAATATCGAAATTGGCCGACGTAAGTTTCCAACATTGCAAACATTATCAATAACACTAATATACCAATCTATCGAGTTTATTGCAGTCCAGACACTTTGTATTGCATGCATGAATCCAAATTGAACGAATTAGTGATGAGCAGAATTGACATTAACAGGATTTTAATCAGAATTTATGTCAGCGTTCAAACCTAAAATTTTGTTTTTGTGGTGCATCTGTATTTCGCGGAATCATATGAAGGTTTATAGCAGTCCATTTCGGGGTGGGATTTACAGCAGTCCATTTCGAGGTGGGATTTTGGGTTTGTGTAATTTGTATACCTGTTGTCTTCAAGTTGTACTCTGTTATAGCAGTGTCTATGTTCCCCGTCTTATTACAGCACGGTGCTGTGTCAGTGTATTTTTGTTTCCACTGTTTTTAAGTCAACCGTCCACAACACCCCCTCTTTTCATCATTTGTATCTTGCGGATATGCTGAATGGGATACGTTTTCAGGTTGCCTAACGCTAGGTCACTATCCTTAGTGTTTTAACCTAGGTCACGCCCCGGGGTTGTTGTGTCTCATTTGGTCGCCGTTTTGGCATGGGTTTCTGTGGGCACTGCACAGGGTAGTTGTGTCGTTCTGATTTCTGTGCTCGGCTGGTTGGGTTGAGTGCTACCTTCCCTGTCGGATTTTCTCATACCTTTTTTGAAAGCCCAGAAACACTGTGAAATATGTTGGGTACATGCAGTAATTGTATAAGAGAAAAATACCACTGTGACCATATTTAAATATGCATGCAATAAATAATCACATTGACTTTCTTTTCTTATTTTATCAGTGGTCTCTGAGCTTTTTGAGCTTACTTCAACGAACTAAAAAACAGTGATGTTGAGTTTTCGATTGAAAGCCCTCAGCATACAAACATACACACGAACCCACTAACACAGACGCACAGTCACAAACTCGCAATCTCACACATATACACTTATACACCGAGCGATCGTTTTGATTGATCAAATATTGTATAAACTCACATCGAAGAAAGAGGGACATACTCTTGTATGTATGTGTTCGATTCGGACTAAATGTATCAAACATTCTCAATACTAAGAAAACACATAAACACATCATATGAAACAGTCAGAATTTTGACACTGGACGATCAAACTATCTATATGGATTCATTTAATGGATGCTTAATGTGCCTGTAGAATCTACTTTATATCATTTATTCAATATTATATCGCATACTTATAGAGATGATAGTGTGTGTAAATAAAACCTTTCCAGATCAGATAGATATGTGGTATATAATTTTCTGTTTCAAAACGCAGCAATATATGATCACATTTAGATAACTACCACGCTATGCCAACTGGAATCTTTATTGGAATCCAACATATTGCCAATGTGATAGTTATATTTAATCATTTTGTCTGGATATACTATGTATATTCTATGATAGCTCAATCAGACAATATCTAATACCACGAAAAACGCAACATATAGATACTTAAAACATGATGCTAGATTGTAGTCTGTAAACTTCATTAGAATGATTTTTTTTTCTTTTTTTGTTTGTCCCAATAAACATGTTCGAAACACGTTTGTAGGAGATTAATGCGCTCAATTATGTATTTCCGTGCAATATCAACATAATTTTATAGAAGAAAATCAAAGCACCACAGGAGGCGCTTTCAAATTATCCGATATTGGAGAAGATGGATTGTAAGAATGTAAACTAATTTGATAGCATAGTATTACAATTGTTAACAAATATCTGTGATACACGTGTGGTAGATGCACAAAGTTGTAGAAAGTCGTAAAGTTACCAAATAATGTATGATTAAATCGGACAGGGAATGTAGCACTGAAACAGCCGAGCACAGACATCGGTAACACCATAACACAGCTCCACTAAGCAAAACTCCCACATATAAGCCAAAATATTAATAAAAGTCCTAGATCCCGCCGCAAAAAAGATTACCAAATTTTACGAAGAATTTACACAATAACGGTGATCCCTAGACACAAAATTAAACGTAGCTAAGAACGAACGAGTTATCAAAGTCCCCGCTGCAGGACGACCTAGTTTTACAAATGAGCCAGAACTACGACGTGACATAGTTTAAAACACCATGGACAGCTACCATTAAATATAACGATCAGACTTAATCAATATATTAACTTATTCATTTATAGCAGCATTTATTGATTAAGTTTAATCGTTACATTTAATGTAAAGAACCCATAGAGTATAATTGTTAAAAATATTGGATACTGATCGCTACTCGATGCAAGCTTAACATTAACATGCGGGAGATGTTACGTAATGTAAAGTAAATGTTTACGTTCATGTTATTGCTAATGAACGATGCAATTATCGAAATAATTGCCTTCTGGACACATAATGCGAGATGCACATGTCCACATTGAATAACTACATGTGATTAAATGTCACGATAGTGTAACACCATGTCTACCAACACTAGTCGACAGTATAATGGTACGGTCTTGATGCTGGATATAGACTCGGAGTATATGATTGAAGCTTCTCGAAAAGAACCTGGCTGTTTTAACATAATTATCCTAATGCTGCTTAGGGAATAATAATATTGAAACACTATAACGCAAATAATAAGAAGCAATTTTAAATGCTCGAAGTGCAAAATACTACAATTTGGCAATACACGTCCACAAAATGCAAACGATATCACTCCGATGTGCCAATCAATCGCATGCGAGATGCAACTGTCAACATTAAATAACTACATGTAATTAAATGTCACGATAGTGGAACAGCATGTCTACCAACAATAGTCGACAGTATAATGGTACGGTCTTGATGCTGGATATAGACTCGGAGTATATGATTAAAGCTACTCGAAAGGAGCCTGGCTGTTTTAACGCTGCTTGGGGAATAATAGTATTGAAAAACTATAACGCAAATAATAAGAAACAATTCTATATGCTCGAAGTGCAAAATACTACAATTTGGCAATAAAGGTTCACAAAATGCAAACGATGTCACTCCGATGGGCCAGTCAATCGCATGCTTTGCCTTCTAGACACATTATACGCAATACAAATGTCAACTTTAAATAATTTAGAGATAAGTAGATTTCGTCACGGATCGATTCCTGATACGGATTGGCTAATGTTACGTCACCCTGAACCAAAAAACTCACGCAGGTAATGTAATAAAGTAGACTCACAAAATTACACATAACGACATATTGAATTCTCGACCCTTATCAAATTTTGAGATGTATATTACCATCAATATACGACTCTATAAAACGACCAGCAATGACATCACTACGAATACTGAGTTTCGGAAAATAAGTTTATACTTATTTTACCGACCCAGTGCGATGAAAAGTTAATGCAAGACAATAACGGTTCGACCTTGACTGAGTTATCATTTTTATCGTTCCGATGACATCGAAACCGGTGACCTTTTCTTCTCTGGTTGTGTATGTTATTATTATGTCGCCCTGCACCCACACATAGATGTCTACACAGACAGGCGATACGTCAAAAGTGAGGAATTTCTATGTTGTTGACAATAATTGTAGAAGTTTGTATGATGCTGACAGACGTGTATTAATAGTAGTCGTATCAAATAATTGTCAAATCCTAGAGAACTTTACGATTCAAATCCATCATAACAATTATTAGATTACCACTTACGTAATCAAATAAAATATACACATGTATGCCAAATTTCAACTAATGCAATACGTGAGTTTGTAAATGTAACGACATTTTACTTTAATTTACTTTATTAAGATAGTTTTGAAGATCCAAGGAGTTTATCATACCCTTCATATCTTCGCCCATATTTCCTGACACGTAGGATGTCGTAATGAGCAATCATTTTTGAAAGTAATACAGTAACCGTATACAAAATGAATATGTCAATTACAATTCCAATTTACAAACAAATTGGCACAGTGATTCCAATACATTCCGGTGATGTGAATCCATAAGTAGGCAATTTGATATATGACCTGTATTACAAATTGACTTTCTGACAAATGTCTTGAGCTAATTCTTAACGTAAGTGCATTATGTCACGAGAATAAACAAGAAATCATCGTAGACTATAAAGCCAGGTAAATACAGTACCAGTTATCACGGAAGACATCGAACAATACAATATCGAAACAGACACAATTATGAAATATTCCGGCGTCGTATGGCTGCATTACGACAATCATACAATTTTATTTCTGTATAAATAGGGCTCGAGCATTGTGTGCTAAACCCAATAAATGGAAATGATACAATTAATTAATTAAACTTGCAAATACGTCAAGTAAAACGATCTGAACAAGACAGTCGTTACATTTTTTACTTTAAATAATTTCTAATCGATATGAGGTCTCCAAAATAACTTAGTTGTTGTTCCCTATTATTCACATTTTTTTCAGCTGATGCAAAAATACCATCTGATAAATGAAACTCAAAAACATACACTTATCAGAATAATTGAGTAACAGTAACAAGTATATGTCCACTCGCATATAGATAATATTGAACATTTCTATACCTATACATTCAATATGCCTATTGTATTTAAAGAGAAAATCTATGTATACCGATAACCTTTTGTTAAGAGTAATTATGCCGACTAACATGATACAACATTACTCGTAGGACGAACACTCTTAAGTACAACAGTACTGAATTAACATGATTTGTGCAACTGTACCTGAGTTATCCAAAGTGCATTATGCAATGAAAACATATTGCTCCGACAATGTATTTACTTGTTGGAATTGTACCATTTCGACATTAGTGATTCAATATGAATGAGTGTAATTAGACAATTTGCCAATAACACAATAATATAAAGTGCAATTGGATCAAATAGTTTACGTGATTACAAGGTATAATAAATACACGCAATGTGATATGCATAACCCAGTAACCTACAATGCAATGGCTAACATCTAATTTAGTTTATATTGAACAAGTTAGTGTAAATAAACAAAAAAAAATTTAAATACACATAACGTATTTATAAGTATCCCCTTTACCCCTTTCAATGACTTAATGGCACATATTAACATCGCAATTCCTTTTTTGTTTGTAACTTCTCATCTGGTATATTACGTAGGTTTATGTATTTCAAAGACTGTACTCGAGACAATTGATTATATGGTTAAATGAGCTAAAGTAACAAGTACGGATAATTCGTTAAATGACATTACATCCTACAAATATGTAACTTCCTCATAAATAGTGTTATGAATAGTAGTTACTTATACCAGTTGTTTATAACATCCATTATCAACACGTAAACCATCTTTCAATAAACATCAAATACTTTTAAATGACCTGATGTCACCTGATTATAATGTCTAACAATACTTTCATCAAGTGGCTGGCTAAGCACCCGTACACGTATTGAGGTCAAGGACATGCATATTGGATTTATTTATGACAAGAGAAAAGATAGGACTGTACTCACTACTCCACAGCTGGCAATACGTAGAAAGAGGAAACACATTCTGGGAGTGGCTCTACAAAGTATTCTTGAAATGTGATATAATACTATTTATTAAGCACACATTTACTTTATTGTGCAACCGTCATAAAATCTTAACGACGTAGAATTATTTTTACTATGTGGTGCATTCAAATATACCGTTTTAGATAATCCCAAGATGCTGCAATAAAACTGCAGTTTGTGTACATTTTTTGTAGTTATTACTTTTAACATGTGTGTCTGGTAAACATCAGTTTTCAAACTTAATGAAATTGAAGTGAACGTAAATTTTATCTGGTACATTTCAAATGCATTTCAATGTTAAAATTATCAGTCATTTCAAACTGTACAATGGACGCCTGTCTTGTTGTTATGTTATTAGACCACTTAGACCACAAACTATAAAATCACTTTTTCCAAACATGAGCACACAATAAATTTAACAATCGTTTGAAATACAATGTTGAACATGTAACCTTTTTAACTTGATGATAATCTTCCATAAGTATCAGACATCAAATCTACGGAACTTCGGCTTAGATACCCGATGCATACAGTTTTTTACATCAATATAGTTTACATCGGATAGTACAGTACATTATAAGAAATACTGTCCCCGATGTCGATAATAATAATTCAATTATATTCCACGCAATTATTGTTTTAATAATATTCAGCATAGCTCATATACAATTAAATCAACCATCTCGCATAGACGTTAATCAACCTGTCACTATATTCATATCTCCACTACAGTGCAATAGACATATAGCTGGTTTAGAATTAGAAGGTAGTAAGTACAAAATCGATATTAAGAAAAAACAAGAAAAAACGATTTGAAAAATAATCTTAATTTGCATTACCATTCATAAAAAATACCAAATGATGCAGATTTCAAAACTGTACCAGTCCTATAAGGTCGTCAGTAGTACTTCTCATTCCAAGCCAGTGATATATTAGATATTTGTAATTTATGTTACGACTTCGTGGCTGCGCTGATATATATTACCGAACAGTATGAAATGTAGTTATTCTTCTCCTGCAGCTTTATTGTTCATTTTATTTTGCAAAACACAATAACAAAAAGTAAAACATTTCAAACTTCATTTCCACTCAAGCGATTTTGAAAACACGGATTGGTTTAATTGCAATAATATAATAACAATTATTATAACTATACCTATGTTTTTATAATGGTATTCTGATTGCACACTTTCGTCTTTTCGTTAAGTTTCGTCTTGTATTTATGATGACGGTGACACCGAATATCTTAAGTAAAGACGCATTGACGACCTACATTAAAAGCTAATGTAATAAATAGACAAGATGTATGTTAATAAAGTATTTACCGGGTAATCAAAGACAGGGATATGTTCTTATAACGCTATGCCAGCATTTCTCAATTGTAAGTTACAAAAGCCATCAGCTGCCAATGAAATTATTCGCTTTCGCCACACAACACACGTGAGTAACTTACTGTAATATTGGAGTGGAGAAGAAAGCTCCCTGATATACAAAGTGCGTTGATAACAAGTAATAGTAAAGCTTCAATGCTTCCTGGGCTGATTGTCGGCGTTTGTCATGTAGCTGGAACTTTACTATAATGTATAATGTTTAGGTTGCTGCCTAAGCAAAGCACTACCGCGCGCCTTCATCATGGTATCTTCCGTTCATTTAAATAAAGAAAGCATTTATTACCTCCGGATAAAAGCGCCACGTAGCGTTTTGCTTAAGCAACGGACACCTGGTCAGCAGCTCATAAAACCTTGTAACGTTAATGTACGAGTACTAATAAGCCATTATCCATTCTAATGCTATAACTAATTTACTTTGATGAAAATTGATAATTTACCACACAAAATTAAGCTTCCCATGCCATGTTTTACGTATAAATTGACACAATGACATCGTCAAAACTATAGTCTAGTAAATCGTAGTTGTCAGTTGATACATGTATGTTATTACTTAGTTTGCACTTATACACCACGCCCTTATGTTGTAATTGATAAAGTTCTCCGAGAATCAGGATGGGTAAGAAGCCAAATCGTAAATATTAACAATAAACGGATGATTCGGATTATTCCTCAATAAACATAGAAACGTACTCCGGTAATACATACCCGGTAATATTTGGTGTACTGGATTAAATCACTGAAAGGGTAGCCATGCTTACAAGTTATAAGAAATTATGACAAATGGGAAAACCATGTTTTTATATTACTCGCGTCGAATTGCTTTATGAGACAACACATAAAATGGCATCAATAACAACATTGCAGAGCAATAAAGTGTATGATAAAGTAATAAATTACACTCAGTATGAGGTAAATGGCGGTTTACCTCATTATCATTTCAATCATCTTACCACAAATACATGGCACTATGCCCATCCATACAAGTCGTTTTTATTCAACCAATATACTCGTTATCAATAACTTGAACAGGATATAAATTTAAAAAAAGTGTTTTACAATAACATTTTAATGTAACAGTTACAAATATCGCGTACTTAGTCCGAGTTTTAATTATCATAACAATAAAAAAGCTTTTATTTCCAACAAATCAATTAAATTCCTTCGAATATCTTATTATCTAATTTCAAGTTTTAGTTAATGCGAGGTTTTCTCCAAAGTTGATCAGATTCTGTCAAATTCGATTTTGTTTTCATTAGAATACACTGTATGTAGCAATGTTCCTTTGAGAATTGTACTGTCAGATTCATAATTATGAAGTCAGAAGACACTTCTTAATGTTTTTTATTCGTCAGCTGAACGAAAGTTTGACATTTTGTCAATCTTTCTTCATGGGAACACCGGTTTTTAAATCAAACAGGCTTGATGAATACATCGCAGATCCTCGTTATCTTCTGAAAATGCACAATATTTCATTAACGAGGCGTCAGATGTTTTCTAGAGCTGTTAGATGATTGGTTAGCGTATTGTTTGATTGAGAATGTTTGCTGTCTTATTCCTGTAGACACGTTAGAAAAACGTCTGTTAGAGATTTATACGCACAATTATGTATTTCCGTTCAATATCAACATCATTTGATAAAAGGAAATCAAAGCATGTCGCTTGAATACGTTCAAATTGTCCGATACTTGAGAAAAAGGATGGCAAGAATGTGAAATGATTTGATATCTTAGTATGTATAAATACCTTCATCATATTGTCTTTGCTCTCTGTGACTTTAAGTGCGGTGATAAGAAACCCAACAAATGATAATTTGTCGCGGCCCTCGAGGTAATATTGTTCTTGGCTGTACGTATGTCACGATTTATCTGATTCAGAACTAACGAACGTATTGCTAGATAGATGTTAGCATGTTTAATACGGGCTAGTGCCTTAATACGAAATGTCTGTATTAAATTGAATTTGTCTGGCACAATTACTTCACACCATATTTGATGTTTCACGTTAAAACACTTTTTGACAGTGTAAGATCAAAATCCATTCGAAACACGGTACATAAGATTGTATATTTAGATATGCACATTGCAAGGACTGTGTATGTGTAAGGCGACGTACCAGTAACAACAAAGGGAAGCAGAACTTTTTGACCATTCCGTTTTACAAAACAAAACAAAAACATCGTGTGCTGCGGTTTATTTTAGCCAACTTTAATATCTACAGACGTCAAGTAACCAAAACGAAGCAGTCCACCACATAGTCATTTACATGGATTGATTCCGGACTAATCGTCATCCAAGTTGAGCTCTTCAATGTTGTTGTAAATTCGTTTCGATCGAAGTCATGTTCCTGTCTGATGCGCTAGTATGCCATGTAGTGTCGCCTACGCAATAATTTTGATTTTCAAAGCAGATAAGGACGAAAGACAAAATTGGTTAGGTCATGTAGGCATGGGAGGCTAGGAAATTAGCTACTATATTATTCCTGGACAAAATTAAACAGCTAACAGTAGGCCTACAATAGGTACGTCGTTGATTTTTATTGATTTTGAATCAAATGATAACAATTTGAGTTTATTGACTTACGTACTGATAACAATTCACAATGCCACCATACCTTCGCTATCTCCCTTGACGAATGCATAACAATTGGAACCCGTTGCATAAGCAAGGCGCTACCGATTGCTTTAGTAGTGCTTTACATCGCCTATGCAACTAAATGCTACCAGCGAGCAGCGTTCACCAATTGATTATGCACCTGTCATTTGATTCTGAGGTCCCTTCCCCGGCTATCTATCGCTCATCCAAAGAGTTATCAAGTGCTTTCCTAAGGTTACCACCATGATATTTCCATTTATAGCTATTTGGCAGCCGTTGGGGCATACATGTTTTACAAACACCTCTTGTTTAGTGTGTTTATCTACAAACATAGCCTATCGGTTATCCAATATTTATTAAAAACCCCAGTTAGGCGGTGCCTTAGTTCATATTATAAACTATTGCAATTAGTTTTAAAATATATATTTATTGCCGGTAAGTTAGCTAGCAAAAACATGGAATTCCCATTAACTTTCTGACAACCATATCTAGTTTTATATGTAGTTTTATATTGATATGATATCAATACTATCTATTATTTAAGTTCAGAATATATCATTTGTGCACAGAATATTAGCAATTTTTGATTGATCATAATGTTATGTGAACAGTCCAAAATGACTTTTATTTTATCTATTTTGGAAATACTAGTACTAACTGTCGCTGTACACTGACTTTAAAGCCAATGCATATCAAAACTCGACAATGCTAGTATATACTAGATCGAAGGAATGAACACTTATCACTGAAGACAGGAAAGTTAAACCTTGATCCTAGAGATTAAAACAAAAAGATGCCCGTGGTTTAATGTTCTTGCATAACAACAATGCATGTGATAAGAAACAGAAATTTTGGTTCGTGTTGTTCAAGAATGATATAGGTTGGCAATAAAAGTCCCCAAAACTGCAACTTTTAAATATCCAATATACCAACGAATCGAAATGATTACATTCTAGACACGTAATGCGAAAGGCAAATGACATTATTAAATTACTAATTAAATGTCACGATAGAGTCACGCCATGCCTACCAAAATAGTCGGCAGTCTAATGATACGGTATTGATATATAAACATGTTGATTAATCATTAAATCTTTGCCTGGCTGTTTTACATAATTATCCTAATTCTGCTTGTGGTATAATAGTATTGCAAAACTACAACGCAAATGATAAGAAACAAACATAATTGCTAGAAGTGCAAAATACTAGAATTTGGCAAATAAACGTCCATAAATTGAATCCGATATCACTCCAATGTGCCAATCAATCGAATACATTAACCTTCTAGACACATTATGCGAAATACAAATATCATCAGAAAATAATTTAGAGATAACCATAAGTGACGCAAATATGAATTTAATCAGAATTCATGTTAATATTCATCCATATCTAGATATCAATGTGCGTCTGCATTTCGTAAATGCCGCTGCAATTGACGAAATATCTAGATTGGAAAGTCAATAATGAACTGTCAGTGAAGTTACCGGAAAGTATATACTAGTTTTATAAGAGAACTCACCGTTACGATCGCGATAAACACTTGAACACAATTACGATTGAATGAATACATAATTCAGCTTTTTAATCGTATTCGAGATGTGCCACTTGACCATGGGTGAATTTATATATCAGTTGTAGTGGGTTGCGTTGATTTGGGTATACAAATTATGTTCTGTACAAAAGCGTTTCTAATTCATCTTATTCCAGCTCGGGCGAACTGATCTCTGCGTAGTTTTGAATATCTAGTAAGATAAGATTTAATGCAATATAATTGATTATACTCCGATACGCCCTGTGACTCCATTGATAAAGTGTACATTATTTTCGTAAGTGTACACTTTTTTAGTTGTAAGAAAGTTGTTTGTACAAAACATTTACTCATAAAATAATTGGTCAATCATGACAAATCCGCTTATAACTACATGAACAGTTTAATAAATGACATACTGTAAAATCAATTATATTCGAGGGGGATTTAATTTCGTGAATTTTGTGGATGATTTCAACCACGAAAATCCTTTAAATTAAAATGTACGTTGAACTTTCCACGAAATGGTCTTTTTCACAATTTCCACAAATTTTGTCACATTGAAATTAATAATTAGTTTTACTCGTCAAAACATGTAGCTAGCAAATTGTAAATCCACCCAATGATAGTGCAATATTAGCCTGTACTACTGTAAAACCATCTATTTTGTGGCGTAAACTCGAATCAATAGTGTAGATAACTAAACCATGAACTCCAATATTCTTGATTAATTTAGGCTAGAACAAATTTTAGAGAAATTGCTTATTGTTTTGTAAACCGCAAAATGGGGAGCAAAATTTATATTCTTGTAATGACCAAGAAAAGTAGAAATTAATCATAGCAAGTTACAGAATATTCATACCAAGCAAACTTTATTTTACTATTATTCCCAAGAAAAGCAGTGCTTTTACAGTATTTTTTAAAGTATTTGTAACAATTTAAGCGAATTTAAGATTTAGCTGTAAAAATTCATTGTGCAATTAATTACATGTACAAGAAACCTGAATATATACAGAATACAAATAGTTACTATAATTGTCTATCAGGTGAACTTTATTCTATATATTAATACGAAGGTGAGCGCAACATGGGTAGTATGAATATAACCTTGCTATGTGTATTAGAAATAAAACAATACAAATATGTTCATAGAAATATGACAATTGTGAAAATAAGATGCATAAATTTCTACCTTTGTGTAAGTCCTTTTTCAATGAATGCCGAAAACTAGATGCAAGTGTATTATAAGCACTTATAAGGTGTATAAACACACTGACAACCGTGAATTTTAATCACAAGCTAATTAAACCTATGAATGGACATTTTTGGACAGTTAACTTAATCCCTTTTGTACATTATAGGCCAAACATATTTTTACATTAGAACTATATTTTCTAAGCTGCGAATGATGCTCTGTTTATGGATTGTGCAAGGAACTTTTGGATAACCATTGTCTCTCTGGAGATCGTTTTGCTTTTTGTCAGAGTATAAGTCAGATACAGAACTTGTTATCGCTCAAAAATGTCTTCTTACAAGTGTTATTGTACAGTTTCGGAAGGACGAACAACAAATTATCCTCGGCTTCGCCTCGGACAATTATGTTGTTTGTCCTTTCGAAACTGTACAATAACCCTTGTAAGAAGACACTTTTGAACGAAAACTAGTACTGTATCTAATACATATTTTTGCATTCTATTGACAATTGTTCTTTATTATTATTTTCAGAATACTCAAGAAAACGTATATATTTGATAAAGGTATGTGCACTTATGTGTGTTGAATGTATGATTTTGTGATGCAATCTTGCCCTGGTAAAATTAGTTTGAGTCTTTTAGTATTGAAACTGGAATAAAATATTTGGCTGGCTTATAATGAGAAGGTCGTTACTACAAAAACGATATTTTGAGAAAACATAAACAACTGTTTGACAACCACTTTTTACTCTTTATGGTAAAAGAAGTTTTTTAACTTCAGTTGACACGTTCTGATTTCATGAACATAGGCTTATACCTGATGATGTAGGTTTCAAATATGCGTTAGTCTTTTAACGTCGTACATGGTACTTACGACCTTCTTCTTCTAAGTCAGCGATTTATTGGTATTTAAAACTCCCACACCAAACTATTGTTCGTACATTATAGAGTACTTTTGCAATTGTTTATGTAAGTTAAAAATGCACGTGTATATGTAATACTATGTTTGCATTTGCTTTATGGCTTTATGAGGTAACAATCTCATAGCATATATCGTCGAATCATAAACAAGCAATGTGTCTATAGATTAATGCAAAACAACTGACACAAAAAGAAATAATAATTAAAAACTGGGAACTAAACCGCATCAACATCATTCCGTTATTTACACTTATAAAACAATTAAATATGTTTACTTATATTATAAGTAGCTAATAATTGTAGTTAGACGTGTTCTTCATTTTGCCGTTGTAACAAACCGTGTTATTGTAGTTTATGCTTTATATTTAGTTCAGTAGAGTTAAGTTTGGTTGAGTATTTGAGAAAATTCGTTTTTAAGTTGACGCTGAATATGAAACGTAATGTAAATAGCCATTTATTATTTTAATGTAGGCATAGTACATTATTATATCAGGTATCCTAAGTTTCGTTTTCATTGATAATATTTTTGCATTTCAAGAATGTATCTTGTTTGCAATTGAAAGTATTCATTTTTCCCCAGAAATATATACTTACGCTCTCCTCGTCGTCCAAAGTGGAACGCAAGACTGACATGGGGATCTCATTCGACTTTCTCAACTGTTTACCATCATATTTGCTTCTCCCAAAAATGCTTCAAAAACGACATATGCTTAAAACATTCATAGTTACTGTCAAAAATTGTAAACCAATAAATTGTCTTTAAAACATTGACATTTACTGCGGAAAATTCCTATAAGAATCTCATTGTCAGAATTAAATGTCAGGCGACCATTCAATATGTTATTTTTATTCGTCAGAAGAACGACACTTTGACATTCGTTAAATTTCTCCTGGCGCTCATCGATTAGTAATTGCAACATCGTCGATAATAACGTCACAGATCCTTATTATCTTCAGAAAATGCTTCTATAAAGTTGCAATAACGAGGCTTTCAATTAACAGAGTTCTAATGACTGGTTAGCATATTGGAGTGTTTGATATTGAGTCCCAGAAGATTGTTTTTAAATATTGATAAAAAAAGCTTTCAATAGTAATCATGAAAACAGAAACAGAAATACACACACTTATAATTCATTACCAAAAAATTTTATCGGATTGTGATATTCTGCTAAAATAAACAACATCTTTACAAGAAAACTGTATTATAATTAAATAATTTGTATGACACTAGAGATGGTATAAAAAACAGCCCAAATGTAATTTAGATCATAACTTGTTGTTAGAAAAGAGGATTCATGTCGAACTTTCGGACATATTAGTATAATTACAGAGGTGCAACCTCTGTCAATATACTGCTATTATCGCTAATCACATACTTGTGTCAATGTATAGGATTTAGAAAGTTGTTTGCTCGATTATGTACATCTTTCAAGGGTTATTGTGTTATGATGATATAAGTGCCGAAGATCTACACGATAACCTGCTTCCTTGGTTGTGGAAGATGTTCATGTGTATGCACTTGTAAAGTACATTTTAATAACAAGTTAATTTCCTTAGTTATTTCTTAAATAGATGAAGTATTTCATAAAAATACGTTAATTAATAGAAGCTGTATTACAAAGTTATGTACATAATAAAATCAACAGCCTGCACACTGCTAACGCAATAACGCATCCCAGCGTTTTGTATTTAGCAACTACGTTTATTTCACATTTGCAGAATCACCTTGCCATTTGATAAACACAGTAAACAAATTTTAAACTGATATAAGCAATCAAACTGTAAAGAAAACAACGAAAAACAACATTCAAAAACATGTTATGAATGCAACTTGTCTGCAACATTTAATTATTGCAACGAAAACAATAGACAGCTTAAAGAGGCATTGCCTATAACAAGCATAGTTTACGCTACTATCACATTAAATGAGGTAAATGTAAAAAACATTATCAATTAACATAATTTGTCAGAAGAAAGTGTGCGCAAATATGTTTCTATAATGTCAAAAATATATTTAAATAACCGATAACTATTTTTCGCTTCCATCAATTAATTATCGTGTGGTCAAAGGGAAACAACTCGTGACTATTTTGGCTCGTTACGGAAATATGTTTTCATTCTTTTCTCGGTTATTAGTGGGAGCTCTTTGTTGAAATTTATTTGAGGAGTTTATGCAATCATGATCCTCATTTAATGTATAAAATTTCTGAATCGATATAAATGATCAAAGTTATAGAGAACGCCTCTTTAAATCTAAACTGAACCAGGAAGGATGCATTAAGTAATCGCTTGTTTCTTCTATACTTTATCATTAAGAGACTTTTTAAATCAATGATGGTTAATATCCTTGAGGTATGGTGTCCGTTGCCTAAGCACAGCGCTAGGTAGCGCTTTTCATGGAAGTGTTATCTGTGCCTTCTTTATTTAATTCAACGCGATATAACTGCATGAAGTCGCTCGGTAGCACTTTGCCTTTGGCAAAGTGTTCTGTCGTCTTTAATCGAACACTCAACATATGAGATTAAGATTTATAAATCGAAGTGTTTTAACTAATGTTTACTGATCACCCCAGGTGGCAGAAGATCAACTGATATATACGTAACAGTGTTTGTAACAGTGTATGTAATACAGCAATTCTAAATAAACCGGAGGGATTAAATATTTCAATAAGTGTCTACTTGTTTTTCGATAATGAAGAGTTATTACAGACTGTGATTAGTCCTATGGGAGCACTTGATCGTGTTTACGTCGGAGCATCTAACCATAATATTTTCTACTGCTAAATACGCCGATAATGTGCGTGTACTGTGGGCATGCATCATGCGTCGGTAGCCTAGGGTCAGATGTTGTCGAAATATATTAAGTAGTGTAAGATGTAAATGATGCAGTCATGTCATTTGATTAATTCATCTGTCGAGCTCCTAGCGGCCTGCTTCTATTGAGGTAATAAAATGCCCTGCTAGTAATATATTTGACGTTGACATGTAGGAAATATTGTAATTGTCTAATGTATGTCAGGTTTTATATAATTTGGAATTAACACAGTTAGTGAAAGACATATGTTAGAGTGAATAGGACAGGGGAGTGTCCGTAAGCAAAATATCTGAATGAAATTGAATTTGTCTTTTATATTAAATTTACTCAACTAGACACCTGATGTTAAGTACAATATAATTTTTACGTTGTCACCATCGGTTTTAAGAATAACGCATAGACTACACTATTTTTATTTAAGACTGCAACAATGACGCAAACACAATGAACATGTATATTAATAATGACGAACAACGTACAAATCTGCAAGCCATTTTTCGCAAAAATTAAGGTACAGTTAATCACCGTGACACCCTATCATAGCTGTAAATATTGGCTGTGGTCTAAAGGTATTTGCTGAACAGATAATCAAGATTGGTCAGTATCACGTTTTCGTCCATGCATGTTATCCTCGAAGCCATTGAACTAACAAAACAGTTTTAGGCACAATGTACGTGCATTTCGATTTGTGCTTTTTTGTAAAGAAGTTTATAGTTTATCCCCCGTATATTCCATCGCTAGCAATAGTTTGAATTGGGGGACCAACATGACCCTAGCTGTTATGAGTAAGATCAAGACATTTCTGACTGTGCAAACTACCATCGAAAGTTATTCATTCTTTAATGGTTTTTGAAAGCATTACAAAATGGTAAGAAACAGGAATAATGACTAGTTGCACGCAATATCGAAATTGGCCGACGTAAGTTTCCAACATTGCAAACATTATCAATAACACTAATATACCAATCTATCGAGCTTATTGCAGTCCAGACACATTATATTGCATGCATGAATCCAAATTAAACGAATTAGTGATGAGCAGAATTGACGTAGTGGTGCATCTGCATTTCGCTGAATCATATGAAGGTTTATAGCAGTCCAATTCGGGGTGGGATTTATAGCAGTCCATTTCGGGGTAGGATTTCGGGTTTGTGTAATTTGTATACCTTTTGTCTTCAAGTTGTACTCTGTCATAGCAGTGTCCATGATCCCCTCCTTTTTACAGCACTGTGCTGTGCCAGTGTATTTTTGTTTCCACTGTTTTTAAGTCAACCGTCCAAAACACCCTCTCTTTTCATCATTTGTATCTTGCGGAGATGCTGGATGAGATACGTTTTCATTAGGTCACGTACGTTTATTGGTTTCTATTTGTCCCTGGAAGTTAGTTTCCTCTGCCATTTGTTTTTAAGTCCTTAACCCACTACACCCCCCGTCTTTCATCATTTGTATCTTGCGGAGATGCTGGATGAATTAATTTTTCATTTGTTTTTAAGTCCTTCGACCACTACACTCCCTCCCCTCTCCTTTCATCATTTTTATCTTGCGGAGATGCACGATGAAATACTTGTTCAGTAGGTCACTGTGCTGTTTGGTCACTATAAGATACGTTTTAAGCATACTTACACTCAACCGCTTTAAAAACGCACCACTCTTGAAAATAATCAAATTTTGTCAAAATACTTTTTGTGCTAAAATTGATAGTTAACAGGGTTTGTTCAGTTCATAAGCTTGACCTAAATAAAGAAATCGATTTTTTTTTAATTCGGAATACCCCACCCAGAGAACTTTTTTTGATTTTGCATGTTTTGCACGTGCAGCTCGATCGCGTCGACCTGTGTGATCGATATTAACTTTAAACTGTACGCTGTTGGTTTACACATTGAAAAAACAACATAAACACTATTTGCTAATGGCATTTTTATGCTGCGAATATCTCGAATATTTGTTCTCGATGATTGTGCCTTCGACTCCAACTAAAAATAGCCTCTGTGCCTTAGCATAACGGTTCAGCTGCCACCATACAATGATTGTGGGCTTAGAACATCGATTCCTAGCGAATGGCACAGCCACAGACCGACCTGGATGAAACCAGCTAAAGGTATTGAGCCCGAGCTAGGAGGAAACATGACACATGTTGTGTCACTGTAATTGGTTCCGCATGGCTGCACACAGTGTCAAAATAATGCTGGGTGTCAATCAACAAGCCAAAAGTACATTAGTGCATTTTCATAATTATTTCTTTCAAAATTGTCAATAAAAAGGAAAATTATTTTAGTACATTTTTTAATGAGTTTTCTCCCGTTTAGAGCCTTAAGTCCCAACTTTTTGTCTTCAAGCTCCTTCATAGTGTTGATTTGAGGTGCCATAGAAGCACAACGGGATATTTTCTAACAGTCTGATGCTCATAACCAAGACTTCAAGTTTACATAAGCCTTGAATCCAGCTTAGGTTTACATAATGCGCATATCTGAACCGCACTCGGTCGTATGGTATTAGCCAGACAGCCATAGCCACATAACATTTATAATTCAAGTTAAGCATTGCTTGAATGGTGGGAACCATCACGTCGAACATCATTCTATCCAATTACGTAGTTAATGTTATGCTTTAGGAGGAGATACCACGTGCATGCACCAATGTAGCGGGCTCTTATACTTGCTTTTGAAATTGTGACTTTCACTTCCATTGGTCTCCGTGTTATCTATATCATAATTCATGTCAAACTCGTAATAATGGCATAAAAACCACACATCTCGTTGAAAATAGACTGAAGATAATTAATCCGAAAATAAATAACAATAAATTAACGTTTTCATCTCTAAAACCGATATTTCATATGTGGTGCGTTTTTAAAGCGTTTGAGTGTATTTTTGCTCTCGTTTCGCCCTTTATTGTAAACTAGGTCTAGTCCGAAAATGCCTCTTTAACATGTATTAACGTTATGTCACTGTCCTTGGTGTTTTTTAACTAGGTCAGGGGGTGGTTGTTCCTCAATTAGTCGCCGTTTTGGTATGGGTTTGTGTGGTTGGTTCGCCGTGCTGTTGGGCCTTTGGGAGCTTGGCCGAGAGTAAGCTTCGTTTCATTCGACCTTGACCGCTATTATATAATTTCCTTGTTAAATTGGTTCATCCTGCATTTAATCGGCGGGGACTTGTATCTTTGGTTGCTTCTTTGGCTTATGTGTCGGCATTGCTCATTGTTGTTGCTAGGAATATGTGATATTATTTCCCGCCCCGTTCCTACCTTGCCCACATTTTAACTAGGTCAAGTACTACCTTGCCCATATTTTAACTAGGTCATGTCGTAGTTGTGCCGCTTTAGGTTGCATAACGTTAGGTCATTGTCCTAAGTGTTTTAACCTAGGTCACGCCCCGGGGTTGTTGTGCCTCATTTGGTCGCCGTTTTGGCATGGGTTTCTGTGGGCACTGCTCAGGGTAGTTGTGTCGTCCTGATTTCTGCGCTCGGCTGGTTGGGTTGAGTGCTTCCTTCCCTGTCGGATTTTCTCATACCTTTTTTGTAAGCCCATATGTCAGAAACCCTGTGAAATATGTTGTGTACATGCAGTAATTGTATAAGAGAAAAATACCACTGTGACCACATTTATATCCATGCAATAAATAATCACATTGACTTTCTTTTCTTATTTTTTCAGTGGTCTCTGAGCTTTTTGAGCTTACTTTAACGAACTAGGAAACATTAATGTTGAGTTTTCGATTGAAAGCCCTCGACATACAAACATACACACGCGCACCCACTAACACAGACGTACAGTCACAAACTCGCAATCTCACACATATACACTTATACACCGAGCGATCGTTTTGATTGATCCAATATTGTATAAACTCACATGGAAGAAAGAGGGACATACTCTTGTACCCAGGTGTTCGATTCGGACTAAATGTATCAAACGTTCTCAATACTAAGAAAACATATAAACACATCATATGAAACAGTCAGAATTTTGACGCCGGACGAACAAACTATCAATATGGATTCATTTAATGGATGCTTAATGTGCTCGTAGAATCTACTTTAGATCATTTATTCCATATTATATTGCATACTTATAGAGATGATAGTGTGTGTAAATAAAACCTTTCCAGATCAGATAGATATGTGGTATATAATTTTCTATTTCAAAACGCAGCAATATATGATCACATTTAGATAACTACCACGCTATGCCAACTGTAATCTTTATTTGAATCCAACATATTGCCAATGTGATAGTTATATTTTATCATTTTGTCTGGATATACTATGTATATTCTATGATAGCTCAATCAGACAATATCTAATACTACGAAAAACGCACCATATAGATACTTAAAACATGAAGCTAGAATGTAGTCTGTAAACTTCAATCGAATGAAATTTTTTTTCTACATCTCGAATAAAATCGTCCAATATTTTGTTCCATTATTGTTTGAACTTGAAAATATGTCGTCCTCACTCAATTGAATTAAAACATAAAGTACAATGTATAGTAAAATATATAAATTACAATTGGATTATACGTGGGGTGTTCCACAATTAATAGGACTTTTTTCATAGCGGCACGGCAAATTAGAAATTATGAAAACTAATTGTTTATAATAACATTTTGATCTTTCACTGATAACTATGTGAAATATCAAAGAAATTGAACAATAAGAAGTTTATTTAACATTAAATATACTATGTACCAAGGAGGCGGGTCGCACCGTGACGTTACTATGACGTCGCATTTCAAGCACAATATTTGAACATAAAGAAACATTCAATAATTTTGTTTTTTATTCATCCTGACATTCTAAACAGATCTAGGAACACTTGTCCTGATTGTTTAAATATGTTTTCGTACTCCTATTCAAAAAATTGTGTTGCAATGATGTTAAAAATTGCTCAAACCTTCGAGCGTCTATCAGTGTACAAACTGTTTTTAAACGTCAACTTAATTTTCTATGACCTCACCTGTGCTTACTTGTAAGTTCATAAATCCGCGATCTGTAAACAATTTAAGCCAACAGAACACAAGAAGCTGCTTAATGCCCTTACATTATACGTACTTGATCATTTCATTGGTTAGCAACTTTGGTTTTCCAAATGTATACCATTATTTGACAATAGCGTGGTTTCTGTTTCTAGGCGTTGACGTCATTTTCATCCATGATGCGCTTGGATACATACACTTGAATACTGAATTATGATAACAAATACAGAGCGATTTCTTTGAAAGTTTGCATCCGCATGTGAAAGTCATCCATGTGATGTCGTACAATTAGGCGTTAATATTTATCAAGTGGTTATTAAGATTTTCACATTATTAAAGAGGATGGTAATGACAAATAGTAGTGTGACCCGCCTTGTTGTTACATGGTTTCTATGACAACGCTTTGCATGGGCATCATCAACTACAGCAAAATTCTGTTGCTGCCAGTATATAAAGCATACATTGCTATTTATATGGGACAATTTTCATTAAATTGTAGTTTTTAAGTAAGAGGTTATGAGAAAAGTCATATTAATTCTGGAACACCCCTCGTAAATACGTTAATATTCAGTAATTGTAATAGCACCTCACAATAGGTCAAACATTAGACAATTATAGTGTCAACTTTAATTTGGCAAAAACACAACAAGTGCTACACATCATACGAAGTACACAAATGTATAAGAGCATCGTACATGAAAAGCAGCATTCCACTAACACAGCAGAGTACAGAAAACAAAAGCAAAATATCACATTACACAAATACACGAAACCATGCAAGTTGAAACAATTATAATCGATATCAATAATTTGATCAATTGCAATGTTTAATGATGCAAATATAACTGTACAAACCAAAACAGAACAAATAAACAAAGACAACTTATGTTGATTTGGGACAGTGTATCTCTAAGTAACGTGTACAGTTAGTGTTTTAAGATATGTTTTGTACGTACAATGTATCTTGCTCATGTTTGGGTTTTCAAGAAGATAAAATTAAAGAAATGTACGATAGTATTAGTACAATCGATCACACCCATCAATTAAAGATCTTAAACTCGAATTTTGCAAACGTGTTATTTTATTGTAAATACGAGGTTAACATTCTAGAAGGTTTCCATGATTCTATAAAAATACTTTTTGTCATCAGACTAAACTGTTTGTATAAACGTGCCTTTGGGAATAGTGGTTCAGATTCAGATGTCAGATGACACTTCAAAATGTTATTTTATTCTTCAGCTGAACGAAACTTTGACATTTTATCATTCTTTCTCCATGGGAACATCGATTTTTAAATCAAACACGCTCGATAATTATATCACAGATCTTCATTATCTTCTGAAAATTAACAACGTTTCAATAACGAGGCGTTCAGATGCGTTCCAGAGCTGTTATATGATTGGTTAGCGTATTGTTTTATTGGGAATGTTTGTTATTTTGTCCCAGTAGACTCGTTCGAAACACGTTTGTAAGAGATTTATGTGCACAATTAGGTATTTCCGGGCAATATCAACACCATTTGATAGAAGAAAATCGAAGCACCACACGAGGCGCTTTCAAATTATCCGATGTTGGAGAAGATGGATTGTAAGAATGTAAACTAATTTGATATCATACAATTACAATTGTTAACAAACATCAGTGATACACGTGTGGTAGATGCACAAAGTTGTAGAAATTCGTCAAGTTACCAAATAATGTATGATGAAATCGGACAGGGAATGTAGCACTGAATCAGCCGAGCACATACATCAGTAACACCGCAACACAGCTCCACTAAGCAATACTCCCACATATAAGCCAAAAATATTATTAAAGTCCAAGTCCCCGCCACAAAAAAGCATGATTACCAAATTTGACGAAGAAATTACAAATTAACGGTGATCCCAAGAGACAAAATGAAACGCAGCCAAGACCCGAACGAGTTATCAAAGTCCCCGCTGCAGGACTACCTTGTTTCACAAATATATGCAAAAACGGTGACTCCAGCGACCAAATGAGCCAGAATTACGGCGTGACATAGTTAAAAACACCATGAACAGTGACTAAACATTGAAGCCACCACAACAAGATTGATTGGTTAATCATGTATAGCTAGTTTGAGATGGAAAAAAATCGTGTTTTGAAAGATTTCTGAAAATCTATTCGTCAGATTTAGGTAAAAAAATACAAAGAACTACACTGAGCGGTATGAAAACGCAACACTTTTTAAACTTAAATATTTCCGTTATCCGTTAACTTATAAACTTGAAATTTTGTATAGTGACTTCGATATAGTTTATCTACTGATGCAGCTTTTTCCGTGAAAATACTTTAAGAATCACTCGTCCATAGCGGAATAGCATTTTCCCGCGTGCTGATTAGTGGCTAGAGATTTGCTCGCATATTGTGGAAGCATTTTGAAGAATACGGATGGATAAGACGGAAAAACAAAATAACTAGAAGAAAACATGGTGCATATGTCAAAGGAAGACTCCGAAAGATCGATCGTTAAGCTCAAGTGTGGGGTATCCGTACTAAAAAACAAAGTTTCGTTGATTTAAACTACCGAAGTGATTATTTCATTCATTTAACACAAGTTTGAATACATATACACATGTCAAAAATTATAAAAATGCATTAGAAATCATAGGATGTTAGAAAAATGTTTAAGTCAAGGGCGATAACTCTTGGATAATTATCCTGACATTTTTAGATAAAGCACCAAACTTTTACACTAAATTGTATAACTGGATATTACTGACCTAGTCTACATGGTCAAGTTATGGTGTTAATTAATATTTAGACGTAAATTGTGTTTTGAAAATTAAGCATGCAATTCAAAAGCGCATGTTTCTCCATTGAGTGCAATAATCAGTCTTAAAAACATACCTATAGCGTTCATGCAATTTATTTCCAGTTATAAATTGTGATACTTTCACCATCCTTGGGGCAAATATAATCAATGATATCAATCTCAAAACGAGCAGTTTTGAATATGCGTTTAGAGGCGCTAAATTTGGAGCAGTGTTATAAAGAAACTGGCAAGTTTATTATATACTCAATTTATTGTTCCACGATTATCTCCCTCTGACCATAGAAAATACACCATGGCTTTAATAGACATGTTTTTATCATTTTAGTGGTTCTGCGCGAAATAGTGTACACGTCCCACAAAAGTACATAAACTTCTCAAAGCCCTTCTGCAACAACGGAACAGCATCCCACTAGCATTCAATTAACGCTTTATACGATTAACATGTCGTAGATTTACACGATGCATCGCTCCAGACGGTGGTTCTTAATTATAAAAAATGCGACTTTCTGTTTTATACTGACCCCAAAAGAACCGGTACAAAACTATGTTGTTAAACAAATTTTTATGATTCTAAATAATATTCATGTGTAACTTGCATATATCTATTCTATGACAAAATTTCGCGATGCTCACATACTTATCAAATGTTTTATGGTGTACTATGTGAGTGTTGCGTTTTCATTGCCGCTCAGTGTATAATAACTTCCTACCGACTCCCATTTTGAATTTCATAAATTTTAGTCACCAATTAAAAGACATTTATTCTTTATTACACATTGAAATTACATGCGTATTTACAGTTTAATGCAGGGAGGTAATCTGGTATTCCATTAATGATTTACTATCAATTATTTAACCGTTACAATCCGTGATCGGTGGGATTGAGATTGTTGTTATAAAGACAAGAATTAGGAGGCCATTGTTATTCGGTTTATTTAGGTGCGTCGCCTATAAACAATTTTCAGCAATAATATACTTCGTCATATTCACAGACGGGCCTCGTATGTGTTAAATAAAGTAGGTTGCAAATACGCAAATATACCGATATGCGTATCACGTGACCATGAAATTGGCTGTTGCAAGTATCAAGTCTTCTAACTTGATATTTCATACAAAACTACAAATATGTTACATAGAACTTATGAAAAATTTTGTTTAACTCTTTTCTGATATTACTGAAACTGCGGTGTGTATTAGGTAGATATATTTCATTTATTTGTGCAAAATTTCATACTTGTAGGTGGAGCAATTACAGAGATTTTTTTTTTTTAAAAAACACGATTTTTTTCTATCGTACACTAGCTCCATGTATAGTTATACGTTCTGATTAACTCATACTCGGCTATTAGGATACCCAACAAGTGATTATTTCCTTGGCTCCTGAGGCAATATTGTAATTGGCTGTACGTATGTCACGCTTTATCTAATTCAGAATTAACGAACCTATTGCTAGACAGATGTTAGATTGTATATGACAGGTTAGTCGCTTAATACGAAATATCTGTATTCAATTGAATTTGTCTGGCACAATTACTTCACACCATATTTTATTTTTTTAACGTTAAAACATTTTTTACATTTGAAACACGGTACATATGATTGTATATTGAGATCTGCATAAAGGTCACAAACCACCAAATAGAGTTGTTCTTTAACTCAATGTAAAGTGACCTAGGTCAGCCAAAAAAAATGTCAACTTTTTGTCCATGGGGCCCTCTCAAAATCTTTTAATCAATAGAAATAGCATCCGGCTTGAAGAAAAGGAAAAAAAATCAGGGGGTCATGTATCATATAAGAAAAATTTGGTTCGTCAAACGCGGTGAACAGATTTTCTCACATGTACGGATTTACTCACTGTCAGTTAGCCCCAACCTTACTTTCACTTTCATATTAAAGCCAGAATACAAAATATTTCTGAATGAAACCATTTCACTACATCACATACATGCATACAAAGCATTTAACACCAATTATATGATTCTGATGCTTATTTGTCAAGACATACCCCCATTTCCAGTCGCTTTAAAGTTTTTTAACGGACTATTTGACTGTATCTGAATTTGGTCCGCGTATGCATTTAGTGGTTATTTACCTTAAGGCAATCCTTTTTGGGTTGTTTAAGTGTTTTTTGCCCTTTTTTCATTGCTACTGTATATATGCAGCACAAAACAATCAATTCTAGACAAATTGGGCATGAATTCCAGAAAATATTACAAACCCGCATATGCGCCTTTAAGGAGAAATTTGGTCAGCGTCTGTTAAATGGTATGAATAGTGACATGAAATGGGGTTGTATTTGTGCTAAAATGGTATTCTGAACCCCAATTTTGCTTTAGATACCTAATAATATGTCTATTCTTCATTTTAAATCACAATTATCCTTGCCTGGTACTAAAATAAGGGCAACATTCACATAAAAATGTCAATTTAAGAAAAAATAAATCTGAACTTTTCTGGATTTTTCATGATAAAAATCTAAATTTTCACTTTTTTAGACATTTTACACAGATAAAAATGGTTAAAACCCCATCTTGAGTGCATTTCCTATCATTTAAATGCAAAAAAATGAAAACATGATTTTAAAGGAATTTTGCATGTCTTTAGGTCACAAACCACCAAATAGAGTTGTTCTTTAACTCAATGTAAAGTGACCTAGGTCAGCCAAAAAAAATGTCAACTTTTTGTCCATGGGGCCCTCTCAAAATCTTTTAATCAATAGAAATAGCATCCGGCTTGAAGTAAAGGAAAAAAAATCAGGGGGTCATGTATCATATAAGAAAAATTTGGTTCGTCAAACGCGGTGAACAGATTTTCTCACATGTACGGATTTACTCACTGTCAGTTAGCCCCAACCTTACTTTCACTTTCATATTAAAGCCAGAATACAAAATATTTCTGAATGAAACCATTTCACTACATCACATACATGCATACAAAGCATTTAACACCAATTTCATGATTCTGATGCTGATTTGTCAAGACATACCCCCATTTCCAGTCGCTTTAAAGTTTTTTAACGGACTATTTGACTGTATCTGAATTTGGTCCGCGTAGGCATTTAGTGGTTATTTACCTAAAGCAAGTACGGCGTGCGTGTAAGGCGATATACCTGTTCCAGTAACAAGTGAATGCAACCTACCAATGTATTTAACTAAAGCTGCATTTGGAGAACATTCGAATTTCGTAATAGCCTTCACACAAAGTAAAGCACAATTCGTTTAAGTTGATTTTTTCTGAACCAATACTGTGTCATTTAACGTATTAGGCCGTATTCCATGTACAAGCGTCCAGGTACCGCATCCGCGTTCTGTATTCGCGATCTGCATACCCACACGGATACCATATTTCATGTGCCCATTGACCCATTTTAACGTTATCCTGTTATAAGGATGGAAGTAGTTGCATTACAACATTTTATAAGACATATTAAGGATTCATAGTTTTTAACCACTTGGAACACAAATGATGGCTAGTAAATTTGGTAAAAATGTTTAAATACATAAATCAAACTTCTGCTCCCCCTAAATCGATGTAATGGTCGGTGATTTCTGTTTATATTGACATTACAGAATATTGCGTTAGAGTTATATTTATAAAACTAAATTGCCAACACGGTTTATCAGGAAAGTTTATAATCAGATATATTAGTTTCGTTTACCGATCGCAAAGATATAAACAAAAAACAGATCAGTTATTAATAGGTCGTATCTATTTTCTCTACCGTAATTCAATTCAAATAAATGCATCGTTAATTAGCAATTACATGAACGTTAACATTTACTTTACATTACTTAACATCTCCCGCATGTTAATGTTAAGCTTGCATCGAGTAGCGATTAGTATCCAATAATTTTAACAATTATACTCTATGGGTCCTTAACATTAAATGTAACGATTAGACTTAATCAATATATTGACTTATTCATTTATATCAGCATAAATTGCCTTCTGGACACTTAATGCGAGATGCAAATGTCAACCTTAAATAACTACATGTAATTAAATGTCACGATAGTGTAACACCATGTCTAACAAAACTAGTCGACAGTATAATGGTACTGTCTTGATGCGGGATATAGACTCGGAGTATATGATTAAAGCTTTTCGAAAGGAGCCTGACTGTGTAACATAATTATCCTAATGCTGCTTGGGGAATAAAAGTATTGAAAAACTATAACGCAAATAATAAGAAACAATAGTAATTGCTCGAAGTGCAAAATACTACAATTTGGCAATAAACGTCCGCAAAATGCAAACGATATCCGGTGTGCCAATCAATCGCATGTTTTGCCTCCTAGACACATTATACGCAATACAAATGTCAACTTTAAATAATTTAGAGATAAGTAGATTTGATGCAAATATGAATTTAATCAGAATTCATGTTAACATTCCCCCATATCTGGATATCAATGTGCGTCTGTGTTTCGTTTATATCGCTGTAATTTACGAAACATCTCGATTAGAAAGTCAATAATGGTTAGAACCTGTCAGAGAAGTTATCTATGTGCTAGTTTTATTATAGAAAAACACCGTTTCAATCGCGATAAACACATGCAAGCACTTGCGGTTTAATAAATACATAGATCAGTTTTTTAATTACATTTTATATGAAAGTGACACTAGACGATTGGTGGATTTATATATCAGATACGTTGATATTATTATATAAATGGAGTTCTTTACAAAGGAGTATATTATTCCAGCACAGTGAACTGGTCTCAAAGAGCATCGAGTATGTTTAAGAATAAAGTTTAAGGTAATATAATTAAATACTGTTGCATTCTATTGGAAATTAATCTTTAATATATTGATGCATCTATATAATTGGACATTAATCTAAATTATAGTGTTGCATATATATAATTTGAAATTAATCTTAATTATTGTGTTGCATATACATATACATTAGAGTCGTGTTACTGATTTCCTTGCTCGGCTGGATAGATTGAGTGCTGCCTTCCTTGTCCAATTTCCTCATACCTGTTTTGTCAGAATACTCAAGTATATTATATAAACATTTGTCCACCTATAAATTAGATGAATGAATGCTTTAGCGATGCACTGTTTTAGAACAATGTATTGGTCGTGTTTTATAGAGCAACCGCTAAGGAATTAACAATTATAGCACATGTAATATTATGTTCGCACGGAGGTTACAATCACCTTTGGTGAATGTGTTCCTATATTTGGTCTATGTGGTTAAACTTCATTATTCTAACTTGTACTACATAAAGAGGATCCTGCATAGTGTTCATAAGCACGAATGTAAAATTCTATTTATCGCATAACCCTAGAGAACGCTCATTAACGTTCAAAACGCTGGTATGTGCCTCATAGGTTTCATTTATACTTTAGCATCCCAATGCACACAACGTCATGACGACGCTCGTACATGTATTATACCGACGTCACGGATCGATTCCAGATACCGATTGGCTAATGTTACGCCACCCTGTACCACACACTCAGGTCAAGCTAATTTAAATATGTATGTGCACTCCAAGACCGCAGGTAATGTAATAAAGTAGACTCACAAACTTACACATAACGACAGGTTGAATTCTCGACCCTTATCAAATGTTGAGAAGTATATTACCATCAATATACGACGCTATGAAGCGATCAGCCATGACATCACTACAAACATTGAGTTTCGGAAAATAAGTTTATACTTATTTTACCGACATTGACTGAGTTATCATTGTTATCGTTCCGGTGACATCGAAACTGGTGACATTTTCTTCTCTTGTTGTGTATGTTATTATTATGTCGCCCTGCACCCACATATAGCTGTCTACATAGACAAGCGATACGTCAAAACTGGTGAATTTCTATGTTGTTGACAATGATTGTAGAAGTTTGTATGATGCAGACAGGCGTGTAATAATAGTAGACATATCAAATAATTGTCAAATCCTAGAGAACTTTACGATTCAAACCCATCATTCAAATTATTAGATTACCACTTACGTAATCAAATAAAATATACACATGTATGCCAAATTTCAACTAATGCAATGCCTGGGTTTGTAAATGTAACGACATTTTACTTTAATTTACTTTATTAAGATAGTTTTTAAGATACAAGGAGTTGATCATACCCTTCATATCTTTGCCCATATTTCCTGACAAGTAGGATGTCGTAATGAGCAATCAGTTTTGAAAGTAATACAGTATCCGTATACAAAATGAATATGTCAATTACAATTTCAATTTACCAACTTATTGGCACAGTGATTCCAATACATTCAGGTGATGTGAATCCATAAGTAGGCAATTTGATATATGGCCTGTATTACAAATTGACATTCTGACAAATGTTTTGAGCTAATTCGTAACGTTAGTGCATTATGTCACGAGAATAAACAAGAAATCCTCGTAGACTATAACGCCAGGAAAATACAGTACCAGTTTTCGCGGAAGCCATCGAACAATACAATATCGAACAGAAACAATTATGAAATATTTCGACGTCGTATGGCTGTATTACGACAATCATACAATTTTATTTCTGCATAAATAGGGCTTAAGCATTGTGTGCCAAATCCAATAAATGGAAATAATACAATGAAACTTGCAAATACGCCAAGTAATGAAAAAGGCAGTCGTTAAATTCTATTCTTAAAATAATTTTTAATCGATATGAGGATATGAGGTCACCAGAATAACTTTGTTGTTGTTCCCTGTTTGTTCACAATTTTATTTTCAGCTGATGCAAAAAATACCATCTGATAAATGAAACTCAAAAACATACTCTTATCAGAATAATTGAGAATTAAAACAAATAGAAATAACACTATGTGTTCCATGTTACACCATTGGACGCAGTAACAGGAATGTTCGTACGTGTTCCATGACAATGTGTCTGTAACAAATATATGTCCACTCGCATGTAGATGATATTGAACATTTTATTCCTATACATTGAGTTTGCCTATTGTATTTAAAGATTGAACTCTATCTATATTGATTACCTTTTGTTTAGAGTAATTATGCCGTCTAACACGATACACGATTACTCGTAGGACGAACACACTGAAGTACAACAGAACTGAATGAACATGAGTTATCCAAAGTGCATTATGCAATGAAAACATATTGCTCCGACAATGTATTTACTTGTTGGAATTGTACCATTTCGACATTAGTGATTCAATATGAATGAGTATAATTAGCCATTTTGCAAATAACACAATAATATAAAGTGCAATCGGATCAAATAGTTTACGTGAGTACAAGGTATAAATACACGCAATGTGATATGCATAACCCATTAACCTACAATGCAAGGGCTTACATCTAATTAAGTTTATATTGAACAAGTTAGTGTTAGTTAACAAATGTTATTTTAAATACCCATAACGTATACATAAGCATCCCCTTTACCCCTTTCAATGACTTAATGGCACATATTAACTTCGCAATTACTTTGTTCTTGTTTGTAACTTTTCATCTGGTATATTACGTAGGTTTATGTATTTCAAAGACTATACTCGAGACAGTTGATTATAAGGTTAAATGAGCTTAAATAACAAGTACGGATAATTCGTTAAATTACATTACACCATACAAAAATATGTCCGATATCAACTTCACGTAACTTCCTCATAAATAGTGTTATGAATAGTAGTTACTTATACCAATTGTTATAAACATCTATTATCAACACGTTACCATATTTCAATAAACATCAAATACTTTTAAATGACCTGATGTCACCTGATTATAATGTCTAACAATACTTGCATCAAGTGACTAAGCACCCGTACACGTATAAAGGTCAAGGACATGCATATTGAATTTATCTATGAAAAGAGAAAATATAGGACTGTACTCACTACTTCGCAGCTGACAAAACGTAGAAAAAATGTACACATTCTGGGAGTGGCTCTACAAAGTATTCTTGAAATTTGACATAATACAATTTATTAAGCGTACATTTATTTTATTGTGCAACCGTCATATAATCTTAACGACGTAGAATTATTTTTACTGTATGGAGCATTCAAATATACCGTTGCAGATAATCCCAAGATGCTGCAATAAAACTGCAGTTTGTGTACATTTTTTGTAGTTATTACTTTTAACATGTGTGCCCTGGTAAACATCAGTTTTCAAACTTAATGAAATTGAAGTGAACGTAAATATTATCTAGTACATTTCAAATGCATTTCCATGTTAAAATTATAAGTCATCTCAAACTGTACAATGGACGCCTGTCTTGTAGTTATGTTATTAGACCACCAAGACCACAAATTAAACTATAAACTTTTTCCAAACCAGAGCACACAATAAATGTAACAATCGTTTGAAATACAATATTGAACATGTAACCTTTTTAACTTGATGATAATTTTCCATAAGTATCAGACATCAAATCTACGGGAGGGAACTTCGGTTTGATACCCGATGCATACAGGCGTTTATATAAATATAATGTACCTCGGATAGTACAGTACATTGTAAGAAGTACTGTCCCCGTTGTCGATAATAATAATTCAATTATTTTCTACGCAATTCTTGTTTCAATAATAATCAGCATAGCTCACATGCAATTAAATCCAACAATTCGAATAGAAGTTAATCAACCTTTCACTATAAGCATATCTCCACTACTGTGCGATATACATATAACTGGTTTAGAATGAGAAGGTTGTAAGGCAAATCGATATTTAGAGAAAACAAGAAAAAACTGTTTGAAAAATACTCTTTAACAAGCTTAATTTGCATTACAATTGGCTCATAAAAAGTGCCAAATGATGCAGATTTCAAAACTGTACATGTACCAGTCCTATAAGGTCGTCAGTAGTACTTCTCATTCCAAGCCAGTGATATATAAGATATTTGTAATTTATGTTACGATTCGTGGCTGCGCTGATATATATTACCGAACAGTATGAAATGTAGTTATGCTTCACCTGCAGCTTTATTGCTCATTTTATTTTGCAAAACACAATAACAAAAAGTGCTTCACCTGCAGCTTTATTGCTCGTTTTATTTTTGCAAAACACAATAACAAAAAGTAGAACATTTCCAAACTTCATTACCAATCAAGCGATTTGGAAAACACGGATTGCTACATAACGCAATTGGTTTAATTGCAATAATATGATAACAATTATAACTATGCCTATGTTTTTATAATGGTATTCTGATTGCACACTTTTGTCTTTTCGTAATGTAATAAAGTATTTACGGGGTAATCGGTACTAGAATTAAAGACAGGGATATAAACTTATAATGCTATGCCAGCATTTCTCGATTGTAAGTTACAAAAATTAACAGCTGCCAATGAAATTATTTGCTTTCGCCAAACAACACACGTGAGTAACTTACTGTAATATTGGAGTGGAGAAGAAAGCTGCTTGATATACAAAGTGCGTTGATAACAAGTAATAGTAAAGCTTCAATGCTTCCTGGATTGATTTGTTGGCGTTTGTAATGCAGCTGGTACTTTATTATAATGTATAATGTTTAGGCTGCTGCCAAGCACTACCGAGCGCCATCATCATGGTATGTTCCGTTCATTTAAATAAAGAAAACATTTATTACCTCGGGATAAAAGCGCTACGTAGTGTTTTACTTAAGGATATCCGGGTCTAATAAAGAATCTCCTCTTGAAGAGTTCTCAATTTCTGTAATTTTTTGACAAATTGACTGATTTCCTGTATGTCGTGGGTTCAACCCCCACTAGAGCCAAAATATTTTTTTTCTTTTTTATTTAATTTTTAGTTATAAGACAATGTTTTGGCTTCGTAACATCACTTTATAGTGTAATTTGGAGAAAAAATTTTCTTTCTATTTTTTTTCTTTAATTTCTTAGAGATAAATATGTGGTAAACAGATAACATCGGGTTACTAAGGATTCCTGAAATGTATATTTTCAAAACCGCTCGGTAAAACCTTTTAAAATTGTGTTAAAACATTACACACACATTGAAGTTATTTTTGAAAAAAATTCAATGGTGCCAATTGTTTAGATCATATTTTATTTCCATTTATCTATAGGGTACTTATTGGCAATATGCAAAAAAATGCCTTAATTTCAAGGAGGGTGGGGTTACATTTTTATTTTTATCTACTTCATTATTAGACCAAACATCATTTTTACACTTTTGATTGAAGAAATAATCATTATCATTAGATTTAAATACACTTTTGTTTTTATTGTGTCATCTATTGGAGATGTATTTTATTTATCATGCGGTTGCCTCCATTTGTTTGTGCAGTAGGTACTTAGGCTGGGTGTAGGGAAATTAAAATAGCAATTACTCTCTTAAATGACAATACATGCGTTTTAAAATTCACATGCAGTTGTCTTAATGGGTATACAATAGAATAAAAATATTAAAAATGCATTCCTCAAAATTAAAAAAAACACCCGGACATCGTTAAGCAACGGACACTTGGTCAGCAGCTCATGAAACCTTGTAACCTTATTGTACGAGTAAAGTACTAGTGTGCAATTATCCATTCTTAAAGCTATTACTAATTTACTTTGATAGAAATTGATAATTTGCCACAAACCATTAACCATGTCTCATCATGTTTTACGTATAAATTGACTCAATGACATCGTCAATATTATACTATACATCGCAGTTGTCAGTTGATACTTAGTCCGAGTTTTAATTGTCAAAACAATAAAAAAGATTTCATTTCCATCAAATCAATTAAATTCCTTCGAATATCTTATTATCTTCTTTCAAGGTTTGGTTAATGCGAGGTCAATTTTCTCCAAAGAGTATGAGATTCTGTCAAAATTCGATTTAGTTTTCATTAGAATACACTGTTTGTAGCAACATTCCTTTGAGAATTGTACTGTCAGATTCAGATGTCAGAAGACACTTCAAAATGTTTTTTATTCGTCAGCAGAACGATAGTTTGACATTTTGTCAATCTTTTTTCACGGGAACATCGATTTGTAAATCAAACAGGCTCGATGATTACATCGCAGATCCTCGTTACCTTCTGAAAATGCACAATATTTCATTAACGAGGCGTCAGATGTTTTTCATAGCTTTTTAGATGATTGGTTAGCGTATTGTTTGATTGAGAATGTTTGCTGTCTTATTCCTGTAGACACGTTAGAAAAACGTCTGTTAGAGATTTATACGCACAATTCTGTATTTCCGTTCAATATCAACATCATTTGATAAAAGGAAATCTTGAATACGTTCAAATTGTCCGATACTTGAGAAAAAGGATGTCAAGAATGTAAAATGATTTGATATCGTAGTATGTATAAATACGTTCATCATACTTTCTTTGCTCTCTGTGACTTTAAGTGCGGTGATAAGAAACCCAACAAGTGATAATTTGTCGCGGCCCTAGAGGCAATATTGTACTTGGCCTTACGTATATCACTTTTGAAAACACTTTTTGACAGTGTAAGTTCAAAATCCATTCGAAACACGATACATACAATTGTATATTTATATATGCATATTGCATGCACTGTGTATGTTTAAGGCGACGTACCAGTAACAACAAAGGGAATTCAAAACTTTTAGACCTTTCCGTTGTACAACTTAAGCCAACTTTAATATCTTCAGACGTCAAGTAACCAAAACGAAGTAGTTCTATCATTTACATGGATTAGTTCCGGACTAATCGTCATCCTAGTTGAGATATTTAATGTTGTTGTAAATTCGTTTCGATCGAAGTCATGTCCTGTCTGATGCGATGGTAGTCCCGAGAGTCTACACAGTATGCAAGCATTAGGCCCCACCAAATGCCATGCAGTGTCGCCTACGCAATAATTTTGATTTTCAAAGCAGATAAGGACAAAAAACAAAAATGTTTAGGTCATGTAGGCATGGGAGGCTAATGCCCCTTCCCCGGCTATCTATCGCTCATCCAAAGCGTTATCAAGTACTTTCCTAAGGTTACCACCATGATATTACCATTTCTAGCTATTTGGCTGCCGTGGGGGCATACATGTTTTACAAACACCTCTTGTTTATTGTGTGTATATCTACAAACATAGCCTAGCGGTTATTTAATATTTATTAAAACCCCATTTAGGCAGTGCCTTTTTCTCATATTATATACTATTGCAATTAGTTTTAAAATACATATTTATTGCCGTTAAGTTAGCTAGCAAAGACATGGAATTCCCATTAACTTTCTGACAACCATATGTAGTTTTATATGTAGTTTTATATTGATGCGATATCAATACTATCTATTATTTAAGTTTTTTGTGCACAGAATATTAGCAATTTTTTATTGATCATAATTTAATGTGAACAGTCCTTAATGACTTTTATTTTATCTATTTTGGAAATACTAGTACTAAGTGTCGTTGTACACTGTCTTTAAAGCCAATGCATATCAGAACTCGGTAATGCTAGTATACTAGATCGAAGGAATTAACACTTATCACTGAAGACAGGAAAGTTAAACCTTGATCCTAGATATTTTGATGCTATATTTAAATCTTTTGAAAAGTAAGGACTGTCAGTTTTAGACAATTAGATACCCGTGGTTTAATGGTCTTGCATAAAAACAATGCATGTGATTAGAAACAGAAATTTTGGTTCATGTTGTTCAAGAATGATAAAGATTGGCTATAAACGTCCCCGAAACTGCAACCTTCAACTTTCCAATATACCAACGAATCGAAATGATTGCATTCTTGACACATAATGCGACAGGCAAATGACATCATGAAATATCTAATTAAATGTCACGATAGAGTCACGCCATGCCTACCAAAATAGTCGGCAGTCTAATGATACGGTATTGATATATAAACATGAAGATTAATCATTAAAGGTTTGCCTGGCTGTTTTACATAATTATCCTAATACTGCTTGTGGTATAATAGTATTGTAAATCTACAACGCAAATGATAAGAAACAAAAATAATTGCTAGAAGTGCAAAATACTTGAATTTGGCAATAAACGTCCATAAATTGCATCCGATATCACTCGAATGTGCCAATCAATCGAATACATTACCTTCTAGACACATTGTGCGAACTGCAAATGTCATCAATAAATAATTTAGAGATAAACATAATTGACACAAATATGAATTTAATCAGAACTCATGTTAACATTCATCCATATCTAGATATCAATATGTGTCTGCTTTTCGTTAATGCCGCTGCAATTGACAAAGGATCTAGATTGGAAAGATAATAATGTTTTGTCACTATCAGAGAAGTTACCAAATAGTATATACTAGTTTTATTTATTTAGCGAAAACACGGTTACGATCGCGATCAACACATGATCATAATAACGATTTAATGAATACATAAATTCAGGTTTTAAATCGTATTCAAAATTTTCCACTAGACCATGGATGAATTTATTTATTATTTGTTGTGGGTTGCGTTGATTTGGGTATATCAATTTTGTTTTGTTTAAAAGTGTGTCTAATTCATCTTTTTCTAGCACGGAAGAACCGATCTTAATGAACTTCTAGTAAGATAAGATTTAATGCAATATAATTGAATATTTGTGCATACTATTGACAATTATTATTAATTATATTTTTAGAATACTCAAGAACAGTATATATTTGATAAAGGAACGTGCATTTATGTATGTGTTGAATGTATGATTTTTGGAGGCAATCATGCCCTGGTACAATTAGTTTGAATATTTTAGTATTGAAACTGGAATGAAATATTTCGCTGGCTTATAATGAGAAGATCGTTACTACAAAAACAATATTTTGAGAAAACATAAACAACTGTCTGACAACCAATCTTTAATTATGGTATAACAAGCTTTTTAAACTTCAGTTGATAAGTTACGATTTCATGAACATATGTTCATAAGAAGCACTTTATGGTAGGTTTCAAAAATTCATTAGTCTTTTAACGTCGTACGTTGTACTTTCGACCTTCTTATTCTAAGTCAGCGATTTTTTGGTATCTAAAACTCCCACACAAAACTATTGGTCGAACATTATATAGTACATTTGCAATTGTTTATGTAAGTTAAAAATACCCGTGTATATGTAATACTATGTTTGCATTTGCTTTATGAGGTAACAATCTCATAGGATATATCGTCGAATCATAAACAAGCAATGCGTCTATAGGTTACTGCAAAAAAATAACTGACACAAAAAAGAAATAATAATTAAAAACTGGGAACTTAACCGCTTTAACATCATTCCGTAATTTACACTTATAAAACAATTAAATATGTTTACTTATATTATAAGTAGCTACTATTTGTAGTTAGAACTGCTCTTCATTTTGCAGGGTATAACAAACCGTGTTATTATAGTTCATGCTTTATATTTTGTTCAGTAGAGTTAAGTTGGTTTGAGTATTTGAGAATATTCGTTTTTAAGTTGACGCAGAATATGAAAAGTAGTTTAAATAGTCATTTATTATTTAATGTAGGCAAAGTAAATATATAACTTATCCTAAGTTTCGTTTTCATTGAAAATATTTTTGCGTTTCAGTAATTTATCTTGTTTGCAATTAAAAGTATTCGTTTTCCTCAGAAATATATACTAATGTCCTCCTCGTCGTCCAAAGTGGAACGCAAGACTGACATGGGGATCTCATTTCGCTTTCCTCAACTAACTGTTTACCATCATATTTGCTTCTCCTAAAAATGCTTCAATAACGACACGTGCTTTAAACATTCATAGTTACTGTCAAAAATTTTAAACCAATAAATTGTCTTTAAAGCATTGACATTTGCTGCGGAAAATTCCTATGGGAATCTCAATGTCAGAATTAAATGTCAGACGACATTCATTATGTTATTTTTATTCGTCAGAAGAACGACACTTTGACATTCGTTAAATTTTTCCTGGAGCTCATCGATTAGTAATTGCAACATCGTCAAAAATAACGTCAAAGATCCTCATTATCTTCAGAAAATGCTTCCATAAAGTTTCAATAACGAGGCTTTCAATGAACAGAGTTCTAATGACTGGTTAGCATATTGGGAGTGTTTGATATTGTGTCCAAGAAGATTTTTTTTAAATACTTATGAAAAAAGTTTTCAACAGTAATCATAGAAACAGAAATACACACACTTATGCTTCATAACTAACGAATATTATCGGATTGTGATATTCTGCTTAAAATAGACATCTTTACAAGAAAACTGTATCATAATTTAATAATTTGCATGACACTAGAGATTAAAACAGCCAAAAGCATGAAACATGTGAGTTTGATCATAACTTGTTGTTGGAAAAGAGGCTTCAGATCGAACTTGCGGACAGATTAGTACAATTACAGAGGTGCAACCTCTGTCAATATACTGCTATTATTATAGATAATCACACACTTGTGTCAATATATTGAATTTAGAAAGTGGTTTGCTGTTTTATGTACACCATTCTAGGGTAGTTGAGTTAAGATGATATAAGTGTCGAAGATCTACACGATAACGTACTTCATAAAATACTTTAATTAATAGAGGCTGTAGTACAAAGTTATGTACATAATAAAATCAACAGCCTGCACACTGCTAACGCAATAACACATTCCGACGTTTTATAGTTAGCAACTACGTGTATTTCACATTTGCCGAATCACATTGACAATTGATATACACAGTAAACAAACTTTAAACTAATATATGCAATCAAACTGTAATGAAAACAACGAAAAACAACATTCAAGAACATGTTATAAATGAAACTTGTCTGAAACATGTTATTATTGCAACGAAAAAAAAACAATAGAGCGCTTAAAGTGACATTGCCTATAACAAGCTTAGTTTTCGCTAATATCATATTAAATGAGGTAAATGTACAAAGCACTATCAATTATCATAATTAGTCAGAAAAAAGTGTGCGCAAATATGTTTCTATAATGTCAAAAATATATTTAAATAACCGGTAATTATTTATCGCTTCCAGCAATTAATTATCATGTGGTCAAAGGGAAACATCTAGTGAATAATTTGGCGCGTTACGGAAGTATGTTTTCATTCTTTTCTCGGTAATAAGTGGGAGCTTTTTGTTAGAATTTATTTGAGGAGTTTAAGCAATAATGATTCTAATTTAATTTATAATATTACTGAATCGATATAAACGATCAAAGTTATAGAGAACGCCTCTTTAAATGCAAACAACTGAAAACAGCAAATTGAACCAGAAAGGATGCATTAAATAATCGCTTGTTTCTTCTATACTTTATCATTGAGAGACTATCTTAATCAATGATGGTTAATATTCTTGAGGTGTGGAGCCTGTTGCCTAAGCAGAGCGATAGGTAGCTCTTTTCATGGAAGGGTTATTTGTGCCTTCTTTATTTAATTTAACGCGATATAACTGAATGAAGGCGCTCGGTATCACTTTTGTCGAACACTAAACATTTGAGATTAAGATTTATAAATCGTGGTGTTTTAACTATTGTTTACTGAACACACAAGGTGACAGAAGATCGACTGATATATACGTAACAGTGTTTGTAACAGTGTATGTAATACAGCAATTCTAAAAGAACTGGAGGGATTAAATATTTCAATAAGTGTCCACTTTTTACGATAATGAAGAGTTATTGCAAACTGTGATTAGTCCCATGGTAACACTTGATCGTGTTTACCTGGACAATACTGTCTAGTGGTAAATATACCAAAGTCTGACTTCCGTTTCCGGTATGTACTGTGATGTGTTTTTCATACGATAATAACAAACGCCGTTTTCTAAGCAATTAAGAAACAGTGTGCAGGATTATTTAGTGATATATTATCAGGATATATAGGACTATCATCGGTATGTGTTTGAGATTCATGACTTTTCTCTGTTTTGTGTTTTGAAGATCCAACATATCGCATTGTGGGTGGGGTTGGGCATTTGAAATAATTCAAATCCCCCCCATACTGACCAAAATTTCGTCACGCATGAACGATCGTGATAAGTGTTCACCATAAAAAGACCTATAAGTGATGGGATAACGGTGATATAGCACACTATTTGTATGTAAACGTTAATTGGTCTTCATGTCTTCACGGGCTAAGAAACCGTATAAGCGTAAAGAAAAATTCTCAAGTAATTCGAGCGACGAAGGATTAACATTAAAGCAGGGGCGGATAGGTAGTGACAGCGAACCAGACTGCAATTTGAATGTTAGTGAGGTTATTACTGAGGCCAACAGTGTACTATATTACGAAAATCAGCGTGGGAACTTCGAACAGGACCGAGAGACCATGGCGACCGGAAGTAAAGATGGCGCATACAGCGAACTCAGTGAAAAAGTGGATAAAGTGTTATCTGTTATGTGTGATATGAAAACTACACAGGAAGGAATGAAACGCACTCTAGAAAGTAAAATCGACAATTTACGTAATGAAATACTGAAAAACATTGACGCAAAACTTAAGTCGCTCAAAAATGAAATAGCGTTAGACATTGGTAAGGAAACTAGCCGAATTGATGAGCTCATGGATTCTATGAAAGACATTCAGATACGCATGCGAGCAGTAGAGGAGGGCGAACAAGTTCAAGGTGAGCGCGCATCCACCACTCACCCAAAGGACCATCTAAATGACCATGATTACTGTATCATTGCCACCGGAATACAAAATCAACACGGCGAAGATCTCCTTGAAAAGGCCACTACACTTATAAGAGCGCTGGGCGATAACGTACGAGATAACGTGACCATTACCGGAACAGTGCGCCTCCCTAGCAGGTTTTCAGGAAAACCTGGCCCCCTGAAAATCAGCTTCAGTAACCCACAAGAGAAGATACTTGTCTTGAGAAACAAAATGAAACTGAAAGACATTGATATTTACCGCGATGTGTACATTAAGAGCAGTAAATCGCACGCAGAACGCCTGATAGAACTCAATGCAAGAACCATGCTTCGACAGCTGCCTCAAGGTGCCAAATTCCGAGTGGACGCTAACGGACGCATCCGCGCACGCGAGGAACAACAACACGGCGATCGTCACTAGGAAGAAACCCGTCCCATTAGGTCATTTATTCATATTGTACATATAAATGTTTGTGGATGGACTAAGGACAATGAAAACCTTCGTATTGCATTATTGAATTCATTTGATGCTGACATTATTTCATTATGTGAAACTCATTTATCTGACGAGAATATTATTCATGTCGAGGGATATTCATGGTTTGGCTTCAATAGAACTGAAATACATCGAAATGCACCAAAAGCGTCTGGTGGTGTTGGTCTTCTAGTAAAACATTGGCTTTCAGAAGACTATGAAATTAGTGTTGTAAACAGAGAATATGACGGAATTCTAGCCGTAAAGTTCACAAATAAATCAACAGAGTCGGATTTAACCGTATTTTCGTGCTATCTGCCACCGGAAGGTTCTACAAGAGGGAGAGATGCACAGGGGTTCTTTGCGCATCTACTTACACAGATATACGCTCATGCAAATTGTGACCAAATTATAATATGTTCGGACATGAACGCCCGGATAGGATCACTGTCAGATTTACTTAATGAGTGCGATTCCTTACCAGAGAGAACTGTGATTGACAAGACAGTAAATCAACATGGACATGAATTTGTGGAATTTCTGTGTGACTCAAAACTGTGTGTATTAAATGGCCGTTTCAATAGTCTACAAGACAATTTTACGTCGATCTCAAGAAAGGGGCGCGCGGTTGTGGATTTTATGTGTGTCCCTCATGATGTGTTCCAGCTTTGTAGTGACTTTAAAGTAGTTAACCTTCACGATGTTGTCGCCCAGCAAGGATTACATGGATTGCTTGGTGAGCGTTCTCGCGTTCCTGATCACTGCGCATTAAGTATGAATATTGAAACGGACTATAGCGCACACTTATCTAGGACGAATACCGTTACGACGAACCCACGCGAGGATAGATTTAACCTTAGGCGAATACCGTCTGATTTCATGGGTAGTGATACTATTAAAACAGCATTAACTTCTCTAATTAGTCAAATAGAAAACACTAGGGAGACACAAGACAGTGTGGATAGTCTATACAGTACGCTCTGCGACGTGATTATTACGGAAATGAACAATAAATTACCAAAATGTGCTGCATCATAACGAACTTCAAAACGGCTAAAACACTCCAAACCATTTTGGAACGGTGAATTGCAAGAACTCTGGAGCGCGCTTAGAGTCAGTGAAAACAAATACCTCAAATGTAGAGACAATAGGACTCTGAGAGCTAGATTACAGGCCGAATATGTTGCAGTTAGAAACAACTTCGACCGTACTCTGCATAGAACTGAACGTGCGTATAGAAGGGACGTTGCCATAGAAATTGAGACATTTGAAGCTAACAATCCGAAGGAGTTTTGGAACAAAATTAAAACGCTCGGACCCCGAAAAGACCTCCGTATCCCTGTACAAGTAATTGAGACCGACGGATCGGTTACTAATGGTGAGAATCGTGTATTTGAAAGATGGAAAGATGACTTTAAAGATCTGTATAATTGCCAAGAATTCGACGGTTTCGACGATGAACACTATACCCGTGTGAAGATACATAAAGTGCTACTAGAAAATAATATAAATGACCCTCTATACGTGACTAACGACACACTGAACTGTAATATTTCCCTAGAGGAGATTGTACACATTATACAGAAAAGTAAATCAGGCTCTGCCTGTGGAATAGACAAAATCCCATACGATGTGTTGAAATTTCCCCAAGTTATCGCTGTATTACAACACTTATTCCAATTAGTGTTCGACACAAGCATAATCCCATCAATATGGAGAAAGGCAATCATTCACCCGATTTTGAAGGACCCCCAATCTGACAAAAGGATTCCGATGAATTACAGAGGAATTAGTCTGCTATCGTGCATTAGTAAACTCTACACTGCGTTTTTAAATAAACGACTATCAAAATACCTTGAAGACGAAAACATTCTTGCTGATGAGCAAAATGGCTTTCGAGCTAATAGATCGTGCGAGGATCATGTGTTCACGTTAAATAGTGTCATTAGGAACAACAAGAACGTTTACGCAGCCTACATCGACTTGAAACGGTGCTTCGATTACATCGACAGGGATATGCTTTTGTATAAACTATTGCTTAATAATATAGATGGCAAACTCTACAACTCGGTAAAAAACATATACGCAAGCTCTTCGTCATGTGTACGTATAAACAATAGTCAAACGGACTGGTTTGATTGTGTGACCGGTGTAAAACAGGGATGTACGTTGTCCCCGACGCTTTTTGCAATATTTGCAAATGATCTTGTCCAGGAAATTAACGATTTAGGCTGTGGCGTAGCTGTAGGAACCGACCAGATATCTATTCTCATGTACGCTGATGACATAGTGTTAATGGCAGATACCGAAGAAAAATTGCAGTCAATGCTGGATGTTCTAAATAACTGGTGTAAGCGTTGGCGCGTGATGATAAATTCTACAAAGTCAAAGTGCATGCATTTCCGAAGGGGGCGTACACAGCGAACACAAGTTACCTTCCGTATTGGTGATCAGGAAATCGAAACCGTGGATAAATATAAATACTTAGGGGTAATTTTCCATGACAAATGTGACTTCTCGTTTACATGCGAGGGTCTCTCCAAGGGAGGCGGCAGAGCACTTGGGAGCATAATCAGTAAAATACACAATCTAAAGGACCTGGGATTTAAACCGTACTAAAAACTCTATTATACCTGTGTCGTACCAGTAACGGATTATTGTAGTTCTGTGTGGGGTTTCAAACAATATCAGTCAGCGGATAAAGTACACAATCGTGCAATGAGGTACATCCTTGGTGTACATCGCTTCACTCCAATTCCCGCATTGACAGGTGATACGGGATGGATCCCTACCCGTTACAGACGATGGGTCAATATGCTACGACTGTGGAACAGGCTCGTTCAAATGGACCAAAATCGACTATGTGCACGTGCTTTTGAAATGGATCATACCAGGTGTACAAACAATTGGTCAAGCGAGGTGAAGGTCATCATGACGCATATTGGGTTATTAGACAGTTTTACTGAAAAATCTCCAGTAAATATTTCAAATGTACAAACGCTAATAAGAAATCACTATATTAGCATTTGGAATACAACTGTGAGAGCTATGCCTAAACTACGAACCTATCGAGAACTGAAACGAGACTTTGGTTGTGAACAATTCCTGTGTATGAACCTCACGAAACACGAAAGATCGTTATGAGCACAACTCAGAGCTGGAATACTACCTCTGAGATTAGAGACTGGACGATATCTTGGTGAACAAATTGACTCTAGACTCTGTAGACTATGTGATTCTCGGGAAGTGGAAAATGAGTTTCATTTTGTGTTAAAATGTCCACTGTATAATGATATACGACTTACCTATTTCGGTAATATACTCTCTTATAGTGACTTCTCCAATCTCACTGATACCGAACAACTTGCATACCTTATGCTTAACCATGTCAGACAATTAGCCAAATATACTGTAAAATCATATACATTAAGAAGGCGTGTTTTGTTTAACTAGTCATTCATTTTTTTTTGTAATTGTTTATATGCTTATTTGTGTGATATAATTATGCTGCTTTATATATGCATTGATGCTTACTTAATAGAAGAAGTTGTTTAATATTCTGTTGATATGTATGTTATTTGCGTTATACATGTACTATTTGCCTCCTCATTATGCATATAGCGAGCTACATGTACTTCATTCCGATAACTAAAATAGTGTATATATTATAAATACGTATATTTATTTCTATAATTATTTCAAATGTGTATTAATATCTCAATATTTATCCGTAGATATAGATATTGTATAACTTGGACTATTTGCAATGCTAAACAACAAACAAACAAAAAATTATACACCATTGCTACATGTATGTGATTGATTGACTTAACCTTCTGACATATATACTAGTAAACATATTAACCTTTACATGTTTATTTTAGTTTTGAAACATCAACATGCTTTCATCTCTGTTAACACATTAATCTTACATGTACTTCATTTATACCTTCAAGCGGATTTAAACTACATATTATCATCAAGGTGACTTATAGGCCCAATGGGCCGGGTGCCTCTTTATTTTGTGTATTATAAATGTTTGTAAATATATATGCACATGTCACTATAATAAACAATTTACTTACTATACACTTTTAAAGTGATGACTACGTCGGAGCATCTAACCATAATATTTTCTACTGCTAAATACGCCGATAATGCACGTGTACTGTGGACATGCATCATGCGTCGGTAGCCTAGGGTCAGATATTGTCGAAATGTATTAAGTAGTGTAAGATGTAAATGATGCAGTCATGTCATTTGATTAATGCATCTGTTGAGCTCCTCGCGGCTGGCCTCTAGTGAGGTAATAAAATGCCCTGCTAGTAATATATTTGACAATGACATGTAGGCAATATTGTAAGTGTCTAATGTATGTCAGGTTTTATATAATTTGGAACTAACAAAGTTAGTGATAGACAGATGTTAGAGTGAATAGGACAGGGGAATGTCCGTAAGCAAAATATCTGATTGAAATTGAATTTGTCTGTTATATTAAATTTACTCAACAAAAGAACTGATGTTTAATATAGCTAGTTTGCGTTAGAAAAAAATCGTGTTTTTACACATTTCTCTGTAATGACGAAACCCACATGCATGACATTTTGCACGAATGAATGAATGCAACATCAGAATTCAGTTAAAAAACTTTTGTTCTTAAGTTCTATGTAACATACTTAGTATTTGTAGTTTTGTATGAAATATCAAGTTATAAGACTTGCTACTTGCAACAGCAAGTTTTACGGTCATGTGATACACCTAACGGTATATTTACGTATTTGCAACCTACTTAATATAACACACTCGAGGGCCGTCAGTCAATCTGACTGGAAAGAATGGTCAGTAACATGTTTTCGTCCATCCATGTTTTCCTCGAAGCCATTGAATAAAAAAACTATTTTAGGCACAATGTATGTGCATTTCGATTTGTGCTTTTTTGTAAAGAATTTTATTATTTACCCCGAGCATTTTCCGTCTCCAGGAATACATGGAATTGGGGGACCAACATGAACCTAGCTGTTATGAGTCAGATCAATACATTTCTGACAGTGTAAACTATCACCGAAAGTTATTCATTCTTTAATGGTTTTTGAAAGCATTACAAAAATGATAAGAAACAGGAATAATGGCTAGTTGCACGCAATATCGAAATTTGCCGACGTAAGTTTCCAACATTGCAAACATTATCAATAACACTAATATACCAATCAATCGAATTTAATGCAGTCAAGACACATTACAATGCATGCATGTATCCAAATTGAACGAATTAGTGATGAGCAGAATTGACGTAGATAGGATTTTTATCAGAATTTTGTCAGCGTTCAAACATAAAATTTTGTTTTTGTGGTGCATCTGCATTTCGCTGAATCATATGAAAGTTTGAAAGCCCATGTGTCAGAAACACCGATGTGCCAATCAATCGCATGCTTTGCCTTCTAGACACATTATACGCAATACGAATGTCAACTTTAAATAATTTAGAGATAAGTAGATTTGACGCAAATATGAATTTAATCAGAATTCATGTTAACATTCACCCAAAGCTAGATTTCAATGTGCGTCTGCGTTTCGTTTATATCGCTGCAATTTACGAAACATCTCGATTAGAAAGTTAATAATAGAACCTGTCAGAGAAGTTACCTATGTGCTAGTTTTATTAGAGAAAAACACCGTTACAATCGCGATAAACACATGCAAGCAATTGCGAATTAATAAATACATAGCTCAGCTTTTTAATTACATTTGTATATGAAAGTGCCACTAGACGATTGGTGGATTTATATATCAGATACGTTGAAATTATATAAATGGAGTTCTTTACAAAGGAGTATATTATTCCAGCACAGTGATCTGGTCTCAAAGAGCATCGATTATGTTTTAGGATAAAGTTTAAGGTAATATAATTAAGTACTGTTGCATTCTATTGGAAATTAATCTTTATTATATTGATGCATTTATATAATTGGACATAAACTAAATTATAGTGTTGCATATATATATATAATTTGAAATTAATCTTAATTATTGAGTTGCATATATATATACGTTTGAGTCGTGTTACTGATATCCTTGCTCAGCTGGATAGATTGAGTGCTGCCTTCCTTGTCCAATTTCCTCATGCCTTTTTTGTCAGAATACTCAAGTATATTTTATAAACATTTGTACACCTATTAGTTAGTTAAATGAATGCTTTAGCGATGCAATCATGCCGTGGTACATACGTTATTAAGTATAGAAACTGAATTGAGATCATTATTGGCAATTATAAATCCGCACTGTTTTAGAACAATGTATTGATCGTGTTTTATAGAGCAACCGCTAAGGAATTAACAATTATAGCACATGTAATATTATGTTCGCGCGGAGTTAACAATCACCTTAGGTGAATGTGTTCCTATATTTGGCCTATGTGGTTAAACTTCATTATTGTAACTTGTACTACATAAGGAGGATCCTGCATGAGTGCTCATTACATACGATTTTAATAAAACTCGTATGTAATTAGCACTAATGTAAAATTCTATTTATCACATAACCCTAGAAAACGCTTATTAACGTTCAAAACGCTGTTGTGTGCTACATAGGTTTCATTCAAACTTTAGCATCACAATGCGTGCAATGCCATGACGACGTTCGTACATGGATTATACCGACGTTACGGATCGATTCCAGATACGGATTGGCTAATGTTACGTCACCCTGAACCAACAAACTCACGTCAAGCTAATTTAAATATGTATGTGCACTCCAAGACCGCAGGTAATGTAATAAAGTAGACCCATAACGACATATTGAATTCTCGACCCTTATCAAATTTTGAGAAGTATATTACCATCAATATACGACTCTATAAAACGACCATCAATGACATCACTACGAATACTGAGTTTCGGAAAATAAGTTTACACTTATTTTACCGACCCAGTGCGATGAAAGGTTAATACAAGACAATAACGGTTCGACCTTGACTGAGTTATCATTTTTATCGTTCCGATGACATCGAAACCGGAGACCTTTTGTTCTATGGTTGTGTATGTTATTATCATGTCGCCCTGCACCCACACATAGATGTCTTCACAGACAAGCGATGAATTTCTATGTTGTTGACAATGATTGAAGAAGTTTGTATGATGCTGACAGACGTGTATTAATAGTAGTCGTATCAAATAATTGTCAAATCCTAGAGAACTTTACGATTCAAATCCATCATAAAAAAATATTAGATTACCACTTACGTAATCAAATAAAATATACACATGTATGCCAAATTTCAACTAATGCAATGCCTGAGTTTGTAAATGTTACGACATTTTACTTTAATTTACTTTATTAAGATAGTTTTGAAGATCCAAGGAGTTTATCATACCCTTCATATCTTCGCCCATATTTCCTGACACGTAGGATGTCGTAATGAGCAATCAGTTTTGAAAGTAATACAGTCACCGTATACAAAATGAATATCTCAATTACAATTCCAATTTACAAACTAATTGGCACAGTGATTCCAATACATTGTGGTGATGTGAATCCATAAGTAGGCAATTTGATATATGGCCTGTATTACAAATTGACTTTCTGACAAATGTCTTGAGTTAATTCTTAACGTTAGTGCATTATGTCACGAGAATAAACAAGAAATCATCGTAGACTATAAAGCCAGGAAAATACAGTACCAGTTATCACGGAAGCCATCGAACAATACAATATCGAAACAGACACAATTATGAAATATTCTGGCGTCGTATGGCTGCATTACGACAATCATACAATTTTATTTCTGTATAAATAGGGCTCAAGCATTGTGTGCTAAACCCAATAAATGGAAATAATACAATTAATTAATTAAACTTGCAAATACGTCAAGTAAAACAATCTGAACAAGACAGTCGTTAAATTCTTTACTTTAAATAATTTCTAATCGATATGAGGATATAAGGTCACCAAAATAACTTAGTTGTTGTTCCCTATTATTCACATTTTTTCAGCTGATGCAAAAATACCATCTGAAACTCAAAAACATACACTAATCAGAATAATTGAGTAACAGTAACAAGTATATGTCCACTCGCGTATAGATAATATTGAACATTTCTATACCTATACATTCAATATGCCTATTGTATTTAAAGAGTAAACTCTATGTATACCGATTACCTTTTGGTTAGAGTAATTATGCCGACTAACATGATACAACATTACTCGTAGGAAGAACACTCTTAAGTACAGCAGTACTGAATTAATATGATTTGAAAACTGTACCTGAGTTATCCAAAGTGCATTATGCAATGAAAACATATTGCTCCGACAATGTATTTACTTGTTGGAATTGTACCATTTCGACATTAGTGATTCAATATGAATGAGTATAATTAGACAATTTGCCAATAACACAATAATATAAAGTGCAATCGGATCAAATAGTTTACGTGATTACAAGGTATAATAAATACACGCAATGTGATATGCATAACCCATTAACCTACAATGCAAGGGCTTACATCTAATTTAGTTTATATTGAACAAGTTAGTGTAAATTAACAAATATTATTTTAAATATCCATAACGTATACATTAGCATCCCCTTTACCCCTTTCAATAACTCAATGGCACACATTAACTTCGCAATTACTTTGTTCTTGTCAGTAGCATTACATCTGGTATATTACGTAGGTTTATGTATTTCAAAGACTGTACACGAGACAGTTGATTATGAATTTTATTGAGCTTCAATAACAAGTACGGATATTTCGTTAAGTGACATAACACCCTATAGACATATGTCCGATGTCAACTTCACATAGTTTCCTCATCAGTAGTGTTATAAATAGTAGTTACTTATACAAGTTGTTATAAACATGCATTGTCAAACCGTCTATCAATAAACATCAAATACTTTTAAATAACCTGATTTCACCTGATTATAATGTCTAACAATACTTTCATCGAGTAGCTAAGCACCCGTACACGTATTGAGGTCAAGGACATGCATATGGGATTGATCTATGAAAAGAGAAAAGATACGACTGTACTCACTACCCTGCAGCTGGCGTTACGTAGAAAAAATGTACACATTCTGGGAGTGGCTCTACAAAGTATTCTTGAAATGTGATATAATACTATTTATTAAGCGCACATTTACTTTATTGTGCAACCGTAATAAAATCTTAACGACGTAGAATTATTTTTACTGTGTGGTGCATTCAAATATACCGTTGTAGATAATCCCAAGATGCTACAATAAAACTGCAGTTTGCATAGTTATTACTTTTAACATGTGTGCCTGGTAAACATCAGTTTTCAAACTTAATGAAATTGAAGTGAACGTAAATATTATCGGGTACATTTCAAATGCATTACCATGTTAAAATTATCAGTCAACTCAAACTGTACAAAGGACGCCTGTCTTGTTGTTATGTTATTAGACAGCCAAGACCACAATTTAAACTATAAAAGCACATTTTCCAAACATAAACACACCATAAATGTACCAATCGTTTAAAATAAAACATTTAACATGTAACCTTTTTAACTTGGTGATAATCTTCCATAGGTATCAGACATCAAATCTACGGGATGGATCTTCGGCTTGATACCCGATGCATACAGGCTTTTACATAAATATAATTTACCTCGGATAGTACAGTACATTATAAGAAATACAGTCCCCGTTGTCGATAATAATAATTCAATAATTTTCCACGCAATTATTGTTTTAATAATATTCAGCATAGCTCACATACAATTAAATCCACCATCTCGTATAGCCGCTAATCAACCTGTCACTATAAGCATATCTCCACTACAGTGCGATAGACATATAGCTGGTTTAGAATAATAAGGGAATAAGTGCAAAATCGTTATTTAGAGCAAACAAGAAAAATCTATTAGAACAATAATCTTTAACAAGCTTAATTTGCATTACAATTGGCTTATAAAAAGTGCCAAATGATGCAGATTTCAAAACTTAACCAGTCCCATAAGTTCGTCATAAGGTTCTCATTCCAAGCCAGTGATATATTAGATATTTGTAATTTATGTTACGACTTTGTGGCTGCGTTGATATATATTACCGAACAGAATGAAATGTAGTTACATGTATGTTTCACCTGCAGCTTTATTGCTCATTTTATTTTGCAAAAACATAATAACAAAAAGTAGAACATTCCAAACGTCATCACCACTCAAGTGATTTGGAAAACACGGATTGCCACATAACGCAATTGGTTTAATTGCAATAATATGATAACAATTATAACTATACCTATGTTTTTATAATGGTATTCTGATTGCACACTTTCGTCTTTTCGTTATGTAATAAAGTATTTACGGGGTAATCGGTACTAGAATTAAAGACAGGGATATAAACTTATAATGCTATGCTAGCATTTCTCAATTGTAAGTTACAAAAATTAACAGCTGCCAATGAAATTATTTGCTTTCGCCACACAACACACGTGAGTAACTTACTGTACGAGGGTTGTTCATTTAATTCCCGGACGACCGCCGTTGCGCTTGATTGGAACATGTGATTGTAGTAAAATTTCGTTTCATTAGACTTAGTCACCAACTTGATTATTTGACAAAACATGAAATAATTTTATCCAATCGAACACAAACTATGGTTACTATAGCAACCACACAAACGACTACCCGGCCCAATCCAATTTTGTAGAGGTATGTAGAGTTGTTAATTAGGTAGGAGTAGTGGTATTATCGCATATTTTAAGCAGAAAACATCCTTCAACAATATGTATGTATCTATGTCGTGCAATATAACAGTTTTTGCCAATTCCGTGTAGCCTTTTGCGTTCCAATGACGAAGAGCGTGCTTGGTGAATATCGCGATTTGTTTAGAGAAAACAGGTATTAAAACGATTTTATGAAAATATTGGCCGTACATCTGTAAAACTTAAAACTCTCTTAAAGAAAAACTCTTTAGATAATTATCGTAAATGCGGACCGTTGTTTATATATGAAATAAACCGTTTTACGATGACATAGCACCACCATGTGATGATCCAAGGCCGTGCAAACCTACAGTCATAAACAGACTTTGTCGTGGATTCAAGGCCTGTTGGGCGGTAAGCATTAATATAATAGTAAGTGTTGTATAAATTGCAGCTACATGCGATTTTATCGTAGTTTTAGCATATTACACCACTACTGAAAAGCTTAACATGACGTATATATGTGTCCGGGCAACTTTTTAACCCCTAAATAATGATAAAATTATGCAAAAAGTAGCGTTTAAGATACGAAAACGTCTTAACGCCGCCATTTTTGACGTCGACTTGGGCCGACTAACGTTACACGCGCTTACTAAAACGCTTATATTGAGAAATCCATTCATTGTACAAAGTTGAAATTTTGAATGTGAATCAAGGAATGATGTGATTGTGCTTGTGTGCATTTTCATAAATATCCGTCCAATCGTTTTTCAGCAATATCGATCGTCCGGGAATTAAATGAACAACCCTCGTAATATTGGAGTGAAGGCTCCCTGATATACAAAGTGCGTTGATAACTAGTAATAGTAAAGCTTCAATGCTTCCTGGATTATTATTATTATTATAATGTATAATGTTTAGGTTGCTGCCTAAGCAAAGCACTACCGCGCGCCTTCATCATGGTATCTTCCGTTCATTTAAATAAAGAAAGCATTTATTACCTCCGGATAAAAGCGCCACGTAGTGTTTTGCTTAAGCAACGGACACCTGGTCAGCAGCTCATAAAACCTTGTAACGTTAATGTACGAGTACTAATAAGCCATTATCCATTCTAAAGCTATAACTAATTTACTTTGATGAAAATTGATAATTTACCACACAAAATTAAGCTTTCCATGCCATGTTTTACGTATAAATTGACACAATGACATCGTCAAAACTATAGTCTAGTAAATCGTTTTTGTCAGTTGATACATGTATGTTATTACTTAGTTTGCACTTGCACACCTCGCCCTTATGTTGTAATTGATAAAGTTCTCCCAGAATCAGGATGGGTTAGAAGCCACATCGTAAATATTAACAATAAATGGATGATTCGGATTATTCCTCAATAAACATAGAAACGTACTCCGGTAATACATACCCGGTAATATTTGGTGTACTGGATTAAATCACTGAAAGGGTAGCCATGCTTACAAGTTATAAGAAATTATGACAAATGGGAAAACCATGTTTTTATATTACTCGCGTCGAATTGCTTTATGAGACAACACATAAAATGGCATCAATAACAACATTGCAGAGCAATAAAGTGTATGATAAAGTAATAAATTACACTCAGTATGAGGTAAATGGCGGTTTACCTCATTATCATTTCAATCATTTTACCACAAATACATGGCACTATGCCCATCCATACAAGTCGTTTTTATTCAACCAATATACTCGTTATCAATAACTTGAACAGGATATAAATTAAAAAAAGTGTTTTACAATAACATTTTTAATGTAGCAGTTACAAATATCGCGTACTTAGTCCGAGTTTTAATTATCATAACAATAAAAAAGCTTTTATTTCCAACAAATCAATTAAATTCCTTCGAATATCTTGTTATCTAATTTCAAGTTTTAGTTAATAAGAGGTTTTCTCCAAAGTTGAGCTGATTCTGTCAAAATTCGATTTTGTTTTCATTAGAATACACTGTATGTAGCAATGTTCCTTTGAGAATTGTACTGTCAGATTCATAATTATGAAGCCAGAACACACTTCAAAATGTTTTTTATTCGTCAGCTGAACGAAAGTTTGACATTTTGTCAATCTTTCTTTATGGGAACACCGGTTTTTAAATCAAACAGGCTTGATGAATACGAGGGTTGTCCGCGAAAGTCGCGAACATTGTCTCCTATTTAGACACCACGTGTTATTTTCCTTAAATCTTTTAACACATTTTCGGTCAATTCATTTATAACAAATATCTAGTTCTTAAAATTTATTTCCTTATGTATTTCTGCTACGAAACCTGTTTGACGGATGCCTGTTGGGTAGGGTCGGCGCACACTCAATTGTTTTGAATACAAATGAAATGGTGTTTATTCAAGACCGTCTAATTTATAGCAATTTCAATTATTTGCTTTAAAAATTATATAGGCTTGAACGTCAATGTTTTCCGCGTAAATGTGTTGGCTTATACGTCGATGACGTCAATAACAACAACGCCGTAAATTTATTCCTAGCATCGAAGTTTTCACGTTTTTCGAAAATGGCGACGTCGCGGAAATGTGCGGCGCAGAGAGTTATAATAAAATACTGTGTTGACCGCGGTTTTATATCACACACAAACAAAAAAGACATAGTCTGTTCAAATTTTTCATAGTTGCATGACCAGGACTCTCGTTTATACATTGCACACACGTTTTAAGAGGAGTATAACGAAATGTAAATACTGGAAGACCGAAACAGGACAAGCCAGCACTAATTAAGCGAGTGAAAAACGTCTTCGACAACGACAGGCATCATGCAGTTACGGGTGAAGCGAATTAGGTCGGTAGATCTATTTGTACGACCATTGTACATAATACGTTATCAGAAAAATTTAGACATGAGTGCATCCATATATCTGCAAGAAGAGTCCCGCAAGTTTTATCTTCCGAAGAAATGTTAACGCGTACAGAGGCTTTCGGGGAATCTAAAGACGAAGTCACAGAGTCAAACGTAACGTCATCGACGTCTTAGAGTGTGCGCCGACCTGACTCATAGCAGTTACGATAAAATTACATACTCGTTCTATCTTTTGAGATATCACCTTCAAACTGTGCATTTGTAGTGTTAACATATTGCTGTATCAGACTATGTATGCCAATTGCTCATATAGTTTGAAGAAATAAAGTAGAAACAAATGTTCGCAACTTTCGCGGACAACCCACGTACATCGCAGATCCTCGTTATCTTCTGAAAATGCACAATATTTCATTAACGAGGCGTCAGATGTTTTTCATAGCTGTTAGATGATTGGTTAGCGTATTGTTTTGATTGAGAATGTTTGCTGTCTTATTCCTGTAGACACGTTAGAAAAACGTCTGTTAGAGATTTATACGCACAATTATGTATTTCCGTTCAATATCAACATCATTTGATAAAAGGAAATCAAAGCATGTCCCTTGAATACGTTCAAATTGTCCGAAGAATGGCAAGAATGTAAAATGATTTGATATCGTAGTATGTATAAATACGTTCATCATACTTTCTTTGCTCTCTGTGACTTTAAGTGCGGTAATAAGATATCCAACAAGTGATAATTTGTCGCGGCCCTCGAGGCAATATTGTACTTGGCTGTACATATGTCACGATGTATCTGATTCAGAACTAACGAACCTATTGCTAGACAGATGTTAGCATGTTTAAGACAGGCTAGTGCCTTACATGTAATACGAAATGTCTGTATTAAAATGAATTTGTCTGGCACAATTACTTCACATCACATTTTATGTTTCACGTTAAAACACTTTTTGACAGTGTAAGTTCAAAATCCATTCGAAACACGGTACATAATATTGTATATTAGATATGGACATTCAAGCACTGTGTATGTTTAAGGAGACGTACCAGTAACAACAAAGCGAAACTTTTTTACCGTTACCGTTTACCGTCACAAAAACATCGTGTTCTGCGGTTTACTTTAGCCAACTTTAATATCTTCAGACGCCAAGAAACCAAAACGAAGCAGTTCTACCACATAGTCATTTACATGGATTGGTTCCGGACTAATCGTCATCCTAGTTGAGCTCTTCAATGTTGTTGTAAATTCGTTTCGATCGAAGTCATGTTCCTGTCTGATGCGCTGGTAGTCCCGAGAGTCTACACAGTATGCAAGCATTAGGCCCTATCCAATGCCATGCAGTGTCGCCTACGCATAATTTTGATTTTCAAAGCAGATAAGGACGAAAGACAAAATTTGTTAGGTCATGTAGGCATGGGAGGCTAGGAAATTAGCTACTATATTATTCCTGGTCAAAATTAAACAGCTTACACTAGGCCTACAATAGGTACGTTGTTGATTTTTATTGATTTTGAATCAAATGATGACAATTTGAGTTCATTGACTTATGTACTGCTTACAATTCACAATGCATGCATACCTTCGTTATCTCCCTTGACGAATGCATAACAACTGGAACCCGTTACATAAGCAAGGTGCTACCGATTGCTTTTTGGTAGTGCTTTACATCGCCTATGCAACTACATGCTAGCAGCGATCTACATCGTTCACCAATTGATTATTCACCTGTCATTCGATTCTAAGGATATCTATCGCTCATCCAAAGCGTTATCAAGTGCTTTCCTGAGGTTACCGCCATGATATTTCCATGTCTAGCTATTTGGCGGCCGTGGGGGCATACATGTTTTACGAACAATTCTTGTTTATTGTGTGTATATCTACAAACATAGCCTAGCGGTTATCCAATATTTATTAAACCCCATTTAGGCAGTGCCTTAGTTCATATTATATACTATTGCTATTAGTTTTAAAATATATATTTATGGCCGGTAAGTTAGCTAGCAAAGACATGGAATTCCCATTAACGTTCTCACAAACATAACTAGTTTTATATGTAGTTTTATATTGACGCGATATCAAAACTATCTATTATTTAAGTTTATTGTGCACAGGATATTAACAATTTTTGATTGATCATAATGTAATGTAAACAGTCCACAATGACTTTTGTTTCATTTATTTTGGAAATACTAGTACTTACTGTCGCTGTACACTGACTTTAAAGCCAATGCATATCAAAACTCGGTAATACTAGTATATACTAGATCGAATGAATGGACACTTATCACTGAAGACAGGAAAGTTAAACCTTGATCTTAGAGATTTTGATGTTATGTTTAAAACTTTGGAAAAGTTTTAGACAAAAAGATACCCTTAGTTTAATGGTCTTGCATAAAAACAATGCATGTGATTAGAAACATAAATTTTGGTTCGTGTTGTTCAAGAATGATATAGATTGGCAATAAAAGTCCCCAAAACTGCAACTTTAACTATCCAATATACCAACGAATCGCAATGATTACATTCTAGACACATATGGGGAAAGGAAAATGACATCATTAAGCAGTTAATTAAATGTCACGATAGAGTCACGCCGTGCCTACCAAAATAGTCGGCAGTCTAATGATACGGTATTGATATATACTTAGCAACTTTTCTAAGTCCACACTTATATTTTTGAAGATAACTTTGTCAAACGTGTACGTAGCCCAATGAAATTTGGCTAGAATTTTCTTGGGTTATAGGTTTGCAGAATTGTAAATCAAAAAGTTGAGTTTGATTTAAATTTATTGAGTGGACACACGCATAACATAAGACCGAAAGAAAGTAAAAGTCGCAAATACATATTTTGATCTCTTTGATGACCTCCATTTAGTCGTATGTTTCTATTGACAGTCAAAGACGCGAGTTGGAAGAATTGTTGAATGACGATACTCATTAAGTTTGACCATCTGAACAAAAAGTTGCCATGTGTCTTTGACGTAGATCGAATTTACATCATGACGTCACAATAAAAATGCTAAATGCTCTTGCAATCAATATAACACAAGCAAACAATACGTTTACCTTGAATTAAACACTTAAATAGGCATGTATACGTTGAAAAGATATCAGACGTGGATGTTATGGTAATAAGTCATGATTGTCGACACTAAATGCTACTCGGTACTGTACTGACGTCACTTCATATTTTTCTAAAATCATTCAACGCATAACAGTGATATTTAAATAATTTTATAAACTGTTTTTCATACGAGGTGAGTCATTAGTCATACAATTAAGGCATTTGGAATACACTCAATGTATATGTAAACGCGTGGCGTCAAAAAAGCTCGAAACGCACGTCAATCTTGTGAGGAACAAACCACGTAATGTACGACCAGCTTGATACGAGAATTATTATGATTTTGTTGTACAAACGTCACGTGCGGAATTTTGTCACTTCATTGTATATAATAAAAAAGATATAAATAAATAAAAATGAGGACTTAGATCAGTTATTAAGTATATAAACATGTAGATTAATCATAAAAGCTTTGCCTGGCTGTTTTACATAATTATCCTAATACTGCTTGTGGTATAATAGTATTGCAAAACTACAACGCAAATGATAAGAAACAAAAAAATGCTAGAAGTGCAAAATACTAGGATTTGGCGATAGACGTCCATAAATTGGATCCGATATCACTCGAATGTACCAATCAATCGAATACATTACCTTCTAGACACATTATGCGAAATACAAATATCATCAGTAAATAATTTAGAGATAACCATAATTGACGCAAATATGAATTTAATTAGAATTCATGTTAATATTCATCCATATCTAGATATCAATGTGCGTCTGCATTTCGTTTATGCCGCTGTAATTGACGAAATATCTAGATTGGAAAGTCAATAATGAACTGTCAGTAAAGCTACCTGATAGTATATACTAGTTTTATAAGAGAACACACCGTTACGATCGCGATAAACACTTGAACACAATTACGATTGAATGAATACATAAATCAGCTTTATAATCGTTTCAAAATGTGCCACTAGTCCATGGGTGAATTTATATATCAGTTGAAGTGGGTTGCGTTGATTTAGGTATATAAATTGTGTTCCGTGCAAAAGCGTTTCTAATTCATCTTATTCCAGCACGGACGAACTGATCTCTACGTACTTTTGAATAACTAGTAAGATAAGATTTAATGCAATATAATTGAATATTTTTGCATTCTATTGACAATTGTTCTTTATTATATTTTCAGAATACTCAAGAAAAAGTATATATTTGATAAAGGTACGTGCATTTATGTATGTGTTGAATGTATGATTTTGTGAGGCTATCATGCCCTGGTACAATTAGTTTGAGTCTTTTAGTATTGAAACTGACATGAATCATTTTCGCTGGCTTAGAATGAGACGATCGTAACTACAAAAACGATATTTTGAGAAAAAATGAACAACTTTTTGTCAACCACTCTTTACTCTTTATGGTAAAACAAGTTTTTTAAACTTCAGTTGACACATTCCGATTTCATGAACATAGCTTATAAGAAGCATCTTATGATGTAGGTTTCAAATACATGGTACTTACGACCTTGTTATACTAAGCCAGCGATTAATTGGTATCTAAAACTCCAACACAAAACTATTGGTCGTACGTTATAGAGTAATTGCTTATGGAATTTAAAAATACACATGCATATGTAATATTATGTTTGTATTTGCTTAGTGAGGTAACAATCTCATAGCATATATCGTCGAATCATAAACTAGCAATGTGTCATTAGATTAATGCAAAACAACTGACAAAGAAATACTAATTAAAAACTGGGAACTAAACCGCTTTAACATCCGTAATTTACATTACAAAACAACTATATATGATAACTTATATTATACAAATGTAAGTATAATTATATTATTTATAGTTTGTAGTGTTCTAAATTTTGCCGGGTATAACAAACCGTGCTGTGGAAGTATACGCTGTATAGTTTATTTAGTAGAGTTAAGTTTGGTTGAGTATTTGAGAATATTCGTTTTTAGGTCGACGCTGAATATGAAGCGTAGTTTCCATTGATGACCATTAATTATTTAATGTAGGCACAGTACATTTATCACTTATTCTTGGTTCTGTTTTCATTGATAATATTTTTGCATTTCAAAAATCTATCTTATTTGCTTACGAATGTAAATTGTGTCAATTGAAAGTATTCATTTTTCCTCAGAAATATATACTTACGTCCTCCTCCAAAGTGGAACGCAATATTGAAATGGGGATCTCATTCCACTTTCCTCAACTATTGACCATTATATTTGCATCTCCCAAAAATGCTACAATAACTGAGCGTTATTTGTCACCAATGTTCTGAGCTTCGAACATATTCTTTCGGTACGGCTTTTAGTTTTGTTGTGAATTTACTGTACATGTATTTAGTATATTATTACTACCATATAGGGTGAACGCAAGCTTTTTCGTGTTATTACATTTGCAGTGTACCGAGGTACCATTGGTGCCTTAGCCTGAGCGACTCTGCACATGTATTCACGCGAAAAAAGCTTGCGTTAACGGAAAACTAGCATATAAACAACTCTTTATGAGTATGTTTCTCAAAAGGATATCACTTTTGTGGGAAATTTTGGGCGACGTCGGAAAACAAACGCGACGTCACTTTGAAAACGTAACGTCTTATACAAGTAATTGTTATGAGCGTCGACTTTCAGGAACAGGGACAATGTTTGTTCAAGTTTATTATTTTACTATTACAGAAAATCGATTGGTGGTTAAGAATAAAATGCGAATTACAGTACATAAAATAATGACGCTGAATATCATTTAATTTTGTCGACTAAGTCGAGCATGCCTAAAACTGGACACCGCGTGAATCCTTATATTTACGTTTGAGTAAAATCACCGTTTTTATGCTATAGTATGTATCTATACATTGAGGCAAATTCAATGTGAATGTCCTGATACTAAATCTAGAATCATTGGTCAATGCAGAAAATGCTTTGGTGTATTCATAAGAGGTCGGTACAAAGTAGCTTTAAATGAGTCCGCCTTCAGGCAAGTAACTAGATAAGCTGTAGTTTATACTAGGTAATATTGTTATTCTACGGAATAATTAAATCTAGTACATATATCTACAATGGTGCCTAATCCGCAATATTTTGTTACTGATTGTTTCATATACAAGGAACAATATCGAAAGTTTATAATACATTTGATGCTCTTCTATCTTATTGCACTTATAGAGTGTTTGGTCATCCCAACAGGGCGATAATACATTATGGTTTCATGTTGCAGAAATACATTATACAATGTTTGATGTGAAAATGTGATACGAGTGTTAGATTCCTTATTTACCATAACATCATACTGTACAGACTATATGTCTGCAGACACAAACAATACCAATTCATTTTGGAGGTTTTAGTACAATTTATCTAATGCAGTAAAACGTTTCAAAGGATACCAAACGCATTATGCTTTGTCATCGAATCGAAATCGCGTGTTTAAATTAAATTATTCATTTTCCATTATGCTAAATTCATTCAGTATATTACTTTAACGCTTTCAACGAATAATAAGCCTATGAAAATCCATATAACTAAACATACGGTGGTATATGTACCACAATTCCATACTTCTGAGATATTTACAACTAAACATTGATATAAACATTTCACTTATACGAATGCAGTCTGAAACATCGAGGCCTTACAAATGTGGATGTTTGCTAATAGTTATTAAAAGAAATCACAAAAGTTGTCAAGAGACACTATAACTACTACAATATGACTCCGGGGCTAGACACACAATTAAGTATGTGGACTGTGATGCTTTAATGGTGAGGTCATGTGCAATAATTTAATGGCAGTGTACCCTAGAGCCGGATAAAGCGTAAACCGTTTTAATGATTGATGAATAAGAAAAAGTATAGCAGTAGGTACGTGCAAAGTTCCTTTTTTGTGCTCAATTGCATTTTAAATCAACACAAAAGACATACGATGAACGGAGCAAACGAACGGCATTTCTGCAAAATTTAATGTGAAATTGAATAAAAGTGTATACTCGTTTATTCTGATAATATCATACATAACATTGAATGCGGCATTCAATAAAAAACATAAGCACAAAATGCACAAAAAAGAAAGATTTGGGCAAGTAAATGGCATTTGTACACATCTGCCATTTTTATATAATCATAACATTAGTTTATTATCACTGCATAATTCAGTATTTGTAAGAATGTGTTTAAGGAAGAACATTGTTTTCAATATCGCCAGCGCCTTGTGAAAAGACTATACATGTACAAGTATATCATGATGACTTGTCAATGGTAAAACCCATAATTTACTTGAAGGTAATGCCCAATGTCAATTCAATTTAGGCGTTCAATAATGGCAGTTCAATCAATATATACTGGAAAAGGATCAGTATCAATGATATTTTAAAAACATGTATTCATTGCCCCCAACGAGGCCATGAATAAAACATGATGTCCCGAGTTATGTAAATCTCAGTATGTTATTTAAGTCTATTCACTCTTTCTGATTCATCTCATAAAATAGGAATGCCGATCATTTAGAATAAATATGCCTAAAATGAGATATCATATAACCTTAATCATGACAAACTAAGTAATAAACTAAGGTCAATCTTATCTTTATTCCTAATACCAAATCTATAATAATTTGTTAATGCTGAAAATGCTTTGAGGTATCGATAAGAGATTGAAGGTCGGTACAAATTAGCTTTTAATGAGTCTGCCTGCAGGAATGTATCAATTCAAAATCTAATTTATTCTAGTTATTGAACTAAACGTTTGTGGGACTAATGTTATACTGTCCAATAATTAAGTACCAGGTTTTATCTCTTGTTTGATGTTTTTAAAATCAGTTATAAAAACTGATTACTTCCAAATCTTAACAACCCGTCAATGGTATAGCTCGACTATAATGACCTTAATTTGACCTTTAATTATTACAAGGATTTTGCTTTGAATCTATCAACTTCCGGAAGCAAATCGTACAATATCGGTAATTCAGTTTTGTTTTTGTATTACATCTCGAGCATCTTCGTGATACTCTCCGATATGAACACAATCGGTGTTATAAACGTAGGCAATATATCAACGGTTACATTATGCTAATGAAAAGGTCTGAGTCGTGTTAAAATCGCCAAACCGTATGAGCATATTATCACCTGTAATAATTCAGTCTGTGACATCCAAGCCTTACAAAATTGGATGTTCGCTTCTTGTTATTAAAGAAAATCTCAAAGGTTTTCGAGAAACACTATGAATCCTGCAGTACGACGCGTATGCTAGTCATATAGTTAAGCCTATATATGGTCAATTTTAATCAGTACTCAGTCTGGTAAAATACCAAGATACAACTGTTCTCCAGGAAAACCGGGCTTATTGACAAAATTACGAAAATCATGATAATATATCGTTAGAAAGAAAATTTGAACGAGTTATAACATTAATTAACGAAGTTTAGGACTTTTGAAACTAACCACTCCCGCCAAGTTTTTGAATAACGTATCAAACGTCATTCGAGCGTTATTTGACGTAACGTTAACCGTGATTTCATAGACCCAGTATTTGATGAATTATTGACGTAAACTTTTCAAGTTTTTGTCACAGTTTAGAATTATATTCAGATTTTGATAAAACACGACAAAATTGTGAGTGTTTGCTTAAAGGTAACAATACCTGCTATTTTAACCACTAACCCCTTGTTTATCTCAATCATGGTAGTTTTTGGAAAATGGTCACCATAGCAACGATAGAAGTAATTTTATCATAATTCATCAAAAAAAATTTAATCTTAAAGATATTATCTTGTTATCCAACTACTTACGATTAAATCGGTGAACATGACTTTTTTCTCATTTAGACCTATTTCTAAACATTCCAAACAAGCCCGGTTTTGCTGGAGAACGGCTAATATGTATATTTTATACTACGAACAATACGTATATTAAAAAAATAACTGTTTGCAATGTAATTTGAATCCAAATACTTTTGCTAAACATCTGTGAAGTATGTCTCGAATTAAGAGATCTAACGGTCACATTCTCTGCATTCTAATGACTTGTTCATCAAAAAAATGCATTTGGGAATGACAAGTCTGGTTGCGTAATAACCTTACACTTGTTTTTATCGGGACCATCCTAAACGAATGTGACAACTTGTAATTATGTCTCAAGGGTGACATTGATTATTAATCGACACACGTTTCGCTAATTATACAGCAGAATCACATTAACAACAGGGTGTTTGAGCGCGGGCATGCCAAGGTCAAGATATTCGAGGTTCTGGTTATGTCATAGTTTATGGTGTTAATGAATTGATTCCGTAATGATAATTCACATCGGCTCGTGGTTTACGATAGTTATAAACACTGCTTCTGCATTGTGAAAGTAATGTTGCAGTTACACTTCTGGCAGCGACCTGAATCATTGTTTAATGTTACTAGTATATTAATATTTGACACACGGAAGAAACATAATATATTGACCGGGATTTTGTCCTTGTAACTGCGATGATTTGTCTGATCGGATAGTCCGGATTATATTTGCCGCATGTATAATGTTACGTTCGTAAAAGGACGATTAAAAAAAGCTGCAACTTCGGATTTGAAAGACGTTGCAATAGTTTACTAGTGTTATCATAGTATGTGTACCATTTGGGGTTAGTCAAGCAAGACCAGACATCGATTCACCCATTCAAAACCGACTGTTCATTGATTTGCCTTCCGAAATCTGCTGTGTCCGTTGTGTTTCGTGTAGTTGTTTGAAACTTTCGGACAAGGATAACCCATAACAGTGGAAGCAAGTAGAAGAGACAGTGATTATAGTGCAAGGTATTTCTTTCAAATGAAGCATATTGATTCTTTAACGTACCATTTGTTTAGCACCAATACACGCGAGACTACCTCTGGGTAGTTCATGTCTAATTAGGTGGGAAACACTGACACGCGTTCAGGATTGATCAAATGCCCCGGCCGATATTCGACACCAAGACCAATAGATAAGTAATGAACTGGGCTATCTGCTCGACCACCGTGTCACCTATGTGTTATAATTTCGAGGGGTATTACAATGAATGTGTAGAGAATTCGGATTCTTTAGATTTAATGTACATTGTATATGTAATTCGGTTACGTACCAGTAAATCATCCATTTCTCGCTACCACATACGATTTACATATAAGTCTGTATCCGAAAGAAAACGGCCATTGCCTTAATGCTTGTCATGGCTGATCTAATAAGGAAATTAACAAGTCTAGTTAGCGGGATAACGGACAGCTTCAGACAGGGAGCGTATCTCCTATAAGTAATTATGTGTCTAGTCTGTTAGCCTTGTGGTACCAATTAAGGTTTGGTTGAAAGCAGTTTTAAAAAAATGTTTTTAATTTAATTTAGATAGTCTGTCCCCAGCCCATGTTCTTAACTCGTTATCTTAGTTCGTCTCTAAAGATCGTGTTAAGTTTTCTTTTTAAACTGCATTTATTGTACACTAATTATTATTATTTTACATTTGAATAATAGTGTAAAAACAGTTTAACGCCAATAAGCCAATGCGTATCAAAAACCTCAATTTCACTTAAAACCTCGATTGTTTTACGTTGCTGTTCTAGTCTGTCTACAACAAATATATTTCAACGGATTGCTGGAAAACATTAAATCGCTGAAGTCATATTATATAAATTGATATATAATCCGTGATTATTGATTGGAAAACGATGTTTTTGCTTGTTATCATACTAGTGTTGCTTTAACGCGATGAAAGCTCTCAGTACACAATTGTAGTAACGGAACTAATTGTTTAGATGTTATCCTTGATTTGATGAACGATTTCGGTGATTTGAAAATTATGTACATTGGTTTGCCTGACCTAATATAGATAATAGTCTACGACGATAGATAAATGTTTGATCAAGAACGGCAGATGCATCACCATTATTATCGTGGATGTAATCGCGAAATGTTTAAAGGACATCGAAAGAACAAGAACTGAAAACAAACGGGTTGAATTAAAAACTGTTTTCACATATGTTAAAATATAAGTAAATCATCCGCAACGAATATTTACTATTAAGAACATAATTCATTACTGCATACATTACGGTATAACATTCAATGTACCATTATTATCTTGCTGTGTTTGGAGGCCTTACATACTAAACGTATAATGCTAGGTTGTGGGAATTAATACATACCCGTTTATCATAAATAGTAGAGCCAGAAACTGAGAAAGTGCCACGAAAATCAATATAACTACACAAAGATTGTTGTTGAATCTGTCCTCGCCTTCGTGTGCTTGAAACATGTTCAGTCGCTGTAGAAAACACAAAACCAATAAATTGTCTTAAAAAGATAAAATTTGATGCGCAAAGTTCTTTTGGGAATCTTAATGTCAGATTTAGATGTCAGATGACACTTCAAGATGTTTGTATTATTCAACATCTGAATGGCTATTTGACATTCTTTCATTTTTCTCTTGGAGCTCTTCGATTAGTAATTGCCAATGTCACAGATCGTCAGTATCTCAAACAAACGCTTCCAAAACGCGTCCATAACATTACTTTCCACTAATGACTGGTTAGTATATTGCGAGTGTTTGATATTGTGATGAAAAAACATTTCCAACATAAATTATCAACATAACTTATACACACATTTATCTTTCATTTCCATTGAACGTAATCGGATAGTGTTATTCGGTTTTAAATATTCAGTATCTTTACAAGAAAGCTGTATCGTAATTCAATCACTTTGGTGATATTACAAATAATATCAAAGAGACCTAAATGTAGGTTTGAGTGTAACTAGTGTTTGAAAAGCATATTTGAGTTCAAGTTTTGGAAATGCACTACTTGTATTGCGACAACAATAAAGTCACGTGTGCAAACTAAACTGGAGGTATATGAACTGTTCTAATTTGTAATATGAACCTGATCCAAACAGTAATGCTAGAACACCATTCTGTGACATGTTCTAAATGGCACTTACCTGACTCATTTATGATCATATCAACTGAAATAGGACTGCGTGCTTTACTGTGCAAAACTACTAATAATAAATCGGGCAATGAAAGTAATAATATACATAACACTAATTGCACAATCTAAGCACAAGCATGGCTTTGTGACACTCGCCTAGCATTCGGTTATGTTCTCTTTTTATAGCCTAGAAATCAAATGTAAGATGTAAGTGTTGAAGTCATGTCATTTTATTAATGCAATCTGCTTCTAGTGAGGTAATAAAATGACTTGTTTTTAATATATTTGACGGTGACATGTAGGTACTATTGTAAATGTCTAATGTATGTCAGGTTTTATATAATTTGGAACTAACAAAGTTAGTGATCGACAGATGTTAGAGTGAATAGGACAGGAGAATCTCTGTAAGCAAAATATCTAATCGAAATTGAATTTGTCTGTGATATTAAATTTTCTCCACCAGACAACCGATGTGTAACAAAATTTTAAATAACGTTTTCACCATCGGTTAAAAGAATAACACATAAACATATGAAAAAATTTAGACTGTTTCTATGCTAATACAATTTACATGACTGTGTATTTATAATGACGAACAATGTACAAATCACTATACATGTACTAAAAGTTTGGCCAAAATTATTTAGGTACAGTTAATCACCGTTGACAATTAAAACCGAATTATCTAGTGATTTATATGTACAGTAGAAATCTGTGGAGCAGCAACCTTTGTGAGCTGCAAATGTTGGCGGTGGTTTAGAGGTTATTGCTATAGGTCTATATTAAATTGAGAGTGAACATTACGTCAGGACAATGTTAAAAGTGTTATAGTAGAGGGGTTATTGCTCTGTAATACAAAGGTCTGCTCGGGAGAGATTGATCAAAAATACGTTTTCATCCATTGATGCTTTCCTGGAAGTCATTGAACTAACAAAACTATAGTTAAGTTTTGTAAAGAAGTATTTATTTATTTCCCACAAGTATCTCCCACTTCAGAAGTAGATGGAATTGGGGACCAACATGACCCTAGCTGTGAAGATTAAGACAATTCTGACAGTGCAAACTATCATCGAAAGTTATTCATTCTTCAATTGTCTTTGAAAGCATTCAAAAAATATAAAAAAGGAATAATGGCTAGTTGCACGCAATAACGAAATTTGACAACGTAAGTTTCCAACTAATATACCAATCAATCGAATTTATTGCAGTCTAGAAATATTATATTGCATGCATGTAGCCAAATTGAACGAGATAGTGATGAGCAGAATTGATGAAAATAGCAATTTAATTGGAATTCATGTTAACGTTAACGTTTAAACATTTGTAGATGAAGGTTTGAAAGTCAATAAATATAGCTCATACCAGAAACCAGAAAAAGACCACTACGAACGTGTTGAAATTTACATGCAGCAATTATTCGCGTGTCCATACATCTTACCACTAACGTGATTTTCTTATTATATCAGTGGTATCCTAATTCTTATATATTGGAACAAACAGCTTACTACAACGACCTATGAAACGTTGATGTTAAGTATTCGCTAGTAAACCGTTTGATGTACATGAAAGTCTCTCACTGTACGTACCTATCAACATGCAGACACACACGAACACCCGCAAGGACACGCGCACGTACACTTATACACCGAGCGATCGACTTGAACAATGCAATATAAACCATAATCAAAGAATGTGGCATAACCATATATGTATGTGTTCTAATCGGACTAAATGTACCAAATAATCGCTCACTCATATACCTGAAAAATACATTTTAAACAAATCATAGCAAACTGTCAGAATTTTGACACCGGACGTACATAATGCCAGTATATATTTTTCTAATGGATACTTAATGGGAGTGGAGAATCTACTTTAGACCTTTTATTGAATACATTTAGAGAGATAATATTGTATGTTTATGAAACCTGTCCAGATCTGATAGCTCTTTGGTACATAATTTCTAGTTTCAAAACGTAGAAATATATGATTACATTTAGATAATTCCCCAACTATGCCAACTGTAATCTTTGTTCGAATACAACATATTGCCAATGCGATAGTTTAATATGTTTATCATTTCGTCAGAATATACTATGTATGTTCTATGATATCTCAATCATATAATATCTAATACCCCCGAAACACGGATCACAAAGACACAAAAATGTTAGAATGCGGTCTGTAAACTTCATAGATTTCAGAAACCTACAAATATAATGCCTTGGTCCAACTGAGTTTTTTGCCTAGGCAATGTACACCCGATTAAATAAATGAGCATCGGACGGTATCGAGAAATTGGTATCCGTGGACTGCGGGAAGCTTTTGGGTACTCATTAGATAAGTTGTGATATCCATGTTCCCTATGTCTCCCGAAGCTTATTTATTTGAATCGTGAAAACATCATCGAGGCCACAAATGCTCAGTGGAACCAAGACATAAGACACTACTTTATGTATCGGACTAAATGCAATATTTAAGATTGATATATTGGATTCGTGTTCAAGAATAATAGGACTATATTTTATTTGAATACATAAACATATGTGTGTGTATCTAGGCCCATAATGATTTACTATTGTGTACTGTTTGGCAATAACAATGATTTCAGAATACACTGTTGTTGTTTGACATTGTATCTTTAATGTATTGGGGGTTTCTCATAATTGTATGAGGAAAATCCATTTTCACTGTTTTGCTAAAGCAGTGATAGACATAAACAAAACAACAAAACATTTTCAGATTAAATGTGAAATACACAATAAAAAGTGATACAAATAATGCATAGTAGTAAGCATCCATTAGTAAGTGATATTCAATGAACAGACTAAAGAAAATAGTGTAGGCCTAAAGATATTCCAATTGCAAACGCCTTACTTTCGTCTGCGTACATATATAATAAAGCAAATACTTTATGTTTGATAACTGATCCCTGCACATGTAAATGATGCGTTTCCATTTACTGATTAATATTCTACGTGCAATTCCTATCAAACACTTAATGTAAGCTTAGGTTTACTACTGATATGTAATACAAACACGCCGATAAGAACCTTTAATAAATTACGTTGGACCATAACAACATGTTCAAGAGTTGCATGCCGCTAGAAAAATGATAACCAGTTCAGATTATAATCATTGTCAATACAACTAAGACTAAATTATTCCTATCACATCTAAGACATCTAAAACATTCAGGTTTAGTCTGTACTCTTCACCTACTACGTCAGTTACATTCTAGCTGATTATGTTAATGTCGTTTTAAGATTCTATACGGGCTCCTTCCCGATTGTGTGCGTGTGTGTATCTGAACATTATATGTGATATACTATCTATATAAGTGATATATCGTTAGATGTATTGGTCCATTTGTATCTTAACTTTCCAATTAATTATACAGTCATATACATGTTTATAAAGCATATAACATATTACGTACGCAACGAGTCATCGTGATGGTCGTGAAGCATCGGACCGTGGTATATAGTTTGCATCCAAATTACCATGCAATATTGCAATAACTAAAACATCAGTTCTGCTAAATTTAGAAAGAAAATATTGCTTCTTATATATTTACTAAACATGTTCAGATGAATACGAGTGCAACACTCTACTGTTGTTTTTTTAATGTTATAGAGTGGATATAAAAAGAAGAAAGAAAATGTAAAAACATATGAGCGCAATATTTTGTATATGTAGGTCAGTAGAGCAAACAAGTTTGATTTCATACATGAATGGTGTACGCTCTGTTATAACTTTTTTTTATGAGGGTCAGCAACATAAAATGTAAAATTTAACGTAGGCCCAATTAGGAATTGCTTATTCCCTTTATCTCGTGCACTTTGAGTCAATCTGTTATTTTTATATCGACGATGTCTCATTAATGCGACGTTTTTATCGATGTTGTCTATTTTTCGGAAGATGCTGTGACAGTTCGTTCACAAAGATACATATCAATGAATTACCATAAGCTAAAAGATCGATTTATTGTTTATAAACACTAAACAGTACGTGTCATACTATAGATTTCCAGTTGTGCTCATAAGCAGTACAAATATAAATAACAATATATTATATATTATATACTAGGCACTTGTCTTTTGAAAAATTGGAGTCATAATATTTGTTAAATAATAAGTACTTCTTTCTTATAGATTATTCAATGTTCGGTAATTGTGAAAGTGACCATAATTCAGCATTTATAAGTTTCATTATATTTTACAATGTGGCAGTTCTATCAAAATGTTCACATTCAAAATGTGTATTATAGCATCGGAAGCAATTAAAACAACATTCTATTATATAACAGAGGAAATATCCGTACTCACGTAAGGCTAACATATAACTGTGTGCACAATAACTTGTAATTGATAATAATGGCGCCTTGGTGCTGTGCTCCGACAATCATACAATTTCATTGCACTATAAAAGGCCCTTTATTTAACATTATTCCTGTTTATAAAGCACAAGCATTGCCTGTCAAACTCAATAAAATGAAATACTTCAATTATATTTGCAAATACGAAAAGCAAAAACACGACAATTGCTGCACATTATACAAAGTACAGAAAAGTACACGAGCATCGGACAGATGCAGCAGCACTCTACTTAACCAACAGAGCTACAAAATGTAACATAACAAAACATCACGTAACACAAGAACACGACTCAATGCCACACATTCTAGTATTGATTTATTCAATTGTAACAAATACAAATGCGGTTACACTTGTGGGACCGAAACTGGAAAATGTTGAAACAAATATAGATCTAATCGATATCAATAATTTTAACAACATTGGATAATAATAAAATAATGATATGACAAATTTTAGTGATACAAATTTATAAAACTAAGCAGAACAATGAAACAAACACATCTTCAGGTTGGCTTGGAATGATAGATGCGTGACCATGTGACCCTAAGTAATGTGAACAGTCGATGTTTTAAGATATTCTGTAAATATCTGTGTGCGTATCCATGTTTTGGTTTAACGAAGATAAACATTAAAGTAACGTATAATTTCATATATTCGTAGCTCTAATAACACATCCATCAATTAAATAACTTTCAATTATATTTAGCAAATATTTATCTTATCAAAAATGCGGGGTTAACACTCTAGAAAGTTTCCCAGATACTGTCAAAATACTTCTTTTTTCATCAGAATAAACTGTTTGTAGAAACGTTCCTTTGGGATTGGTAATGTCAGATTCAGACGTCAGATGACACTTCAAAATGTTTTTTATTCGTCAGCTGAACGAATCTTTGACATGTTATCATTCTTTCTCCTTAATGGGAACATCGAATTTTAAATCAAACACGCTCAATAATTATATCACATATCCCAATTACCCTATGAAAATGCACAACATTTCATAAACGAGGCGTTCAGATGCTTTCCAGAGCTGTTGAACGATTGGTTAGGGTATTGTTGTATTGGGAAAGTTTGATATTGTGTCCCGATAGATACGTTAGAAACACGTTCGCTAAATGATTTATACGCACAATTATGTATTTCCGTTTAATATCAACATCATTTGTTAGAAGAAAATCAATGTATCACAGCGATCAAATTATCCGATTTTAGAGAAGGATGGCGAAACTGTAAAATGAATTAGATATCGTAGTCTTAAAATTGTTAATACAATGTTAAGCCAATATACACGTGTGGTACATGTAGCATTCCGCATAACTATTCCTGTATCAAACTACAATATCAACTAAATTAGTTTCATTTTCAAGTTTAACATGCTGAAGCTTCATCCTCTAAATCTTATATCGTATTAATATTAATATATTGGGTTATTCCTGTCACACGAACATTCTTTATATTGTATAGCTACCATCATAACGGGGCAATCAAAGTCGTAACATTTAACATTTAACATCGATATCGCGTTTCGGTAAAAGGGGCTTATATGTCTAATACACAAATGTTTTCAAACAATATGTTTTGCATTAGGTATTCATATACGATATTAAAATACATGTGATTAGCAGATATTACTTCGGGTCTTAAGTTTGACATACTACTAGTATTCGAACTGTCATTAGTAGATCTTAAAAGTTGTTTGTGAAACGTTGACAAGGTTTTTATGGACACATGGTGATGTGTTCAATTCATTTTATCCTATTTCGACCTCCTAAATGTGTTGTTATTATCTAAGTATAGAATTAGTTTAAACATGATGCTATGTATGGAACGGTTTTCAAACGCAATCTGTTTTGTCATCGTTAGACAAAGTTATTAAATTCCTAAAGAAGTCAAGTTACCATCATTGATTGGTGAATCATGTAGCTATACGTTCTGATTATCATATACTTAGCTCTCGGTGACTTTAAGTGCGCTAATAAGCGATAATTTGACGTGACCCTCGAGACAATATTGTAATTGGCTGTATGTATGTCACGTTTTATCGAATTCAGAATTAACGAACCTATTGTTAGACATATGTTAGAATGTATATGACAGGCTAGTGGCTTAATACGAAATATCTGTATTAAATTGAATTTGTCTGACACAATTACCCAACACCATATTTGATGTTTTCACTCGCTATTACAGTGTAAGAGTTATACATATTTATAATCAGAAACACAAGGCGCTTCTTATAAGCCTATTTTCATGAAAGTTGAAACATATTGTTTTATCATAGGTATAGAGTAAGTGTTGTTTTTTTCCTTGTTTTCTCAAAATATTGATTTTGCACTTAATTACAACCTTCCCATTCTAAGCCAGCGATATATTATGTTTCACATTGCAAACATTTTCTAACGGGAAAGTAGTATACGTACATTTATACTAGTTCTGTTTACATGCCAACCGCAATTATATAAAGAAAACCTAGGTTAGTATTAATGAGTCATATCAATTTTCTCTACCGCGATCTTATTCAGATAAATGCATCGTTAATAAGTAATTATATGTACGTAAACATTTATTTCATATCACGTGACAATCCCCGCATGTTAAGTTAAGCCTACGTTCAGTAAATATCAGTATGAAATAAAATCGCAATTATATGCGTTCTTACATTAAATGTTACCATTTACTCAGTGTAACTCATTTATTTGTAACATTTGTGTATGAAAACAATGTTTTCAAGGGGTTACATATTCGAAAGTGACTCATACTGTCGTAATTTAGTTTTATAATTATCTAATGATCATACAATGTAAACCACTGTAACTGTATCATTGATAATCATTAAAACGAAAAACATAAATTTTACAAAAAATATATTTTGTGTTTTTATCATTTCATATTCAGTTACCTGTGATGTAAACAGTTCCCATTGTCATTTATTCTGGAAAAATCAGCAAACAATGCTACATGTGCCTTCCCCTGGCCAAAGTCACAAGATAACATAATCATATACAACATCTACCAAAAATTAGAAAAAAAAATTCACTATATGTTTGTCAGAATGTCATAACAAATGTAATTTCTGAAACTACAGTTATTAACCGAGTAAAACTGTGAAAGAAATAAAGATGAAAATGTTCTAAAGTAATGTAAGCATGTGGTCCTACGGCTTCTTATCACCAGGTTACCTTTCTAGCCAAAACAAGAAACTGTATATTCTATATTTATGGTACCAATCACTGTTTTGTCTTTACAATTAATAAAAAAAATAGTCATTGTCTTCAAAAATAGTTTCGTGGTTCTGCTTTGTTGTAACAGACAGGTCAATTTGGGAACAACCTCTGTATCCATGTTTTTGTTGGGCACTGTACACCAAAACCTCGGAATACTAGTACATACATATGCTAAATCTGTTGGCCTTAATTCAGGAAGTTTAACCTTGCTCACAGAGATTGAGACGTTATGATGGAAAGTAAAATGACAATAAATACCCCAAAATGTGCCAACTGTATCCATCCAATATACCAGTCCATCGAAATAATTGCCTTCTGGACACTTAATGCGAAATGCAAATATCACCCTTAAATAACAAATTAAATGTTAGAGTAGTTTACACCATGCCTACCAAAGTTCCAGACGATAGTAAAATGATACGGTCTTAATGCTTTATATAGATTCATAGTATATTAATAAAGCTTTACGAAAGAAGCATGGCTGTGTTACACAATTATACTAACGCTGCCTTGGGACTAATAGTATTGCAAAACAATAACGCAAATGATAAGAAATCTGACTTACTGCTCGAATTGCAAAAGACTACATTTTGGCAATAAAAGTCCAGAACATGCAAACGTCATCACTCCAATGTGCCAATCAATCGAATGCATTGCCTCCTAGACACATTTTACAATATGTAAATGTCAACATCAAATAACTTAGAGATAAACATAATTGGCTTAAATTTGGTTTTAATCAGAATTCATGTTAACATTCACCAATTTTTAGATATCAATGTGCGTCTGCACATCTAGGAACATCTAGATTAGAAAGTCAATAATGTTGAGTATCTGTCAGATTCGTTACCTGTGTGCTAGTTTTATGCGAGAAAAACACCGTTACAATCACAATAAACACATGCAAGCACTTGCGATTTGATAGATACATAAATCAGCTTTTTAATTATATGAAAGTGCCGCTAGACCATTGATGGATTTATATATCAGTAGTAGAAGGTTGTGATGATATTGTTATATAAATGGTGTTCTGTGCAAAAGCTTTCTAATCCGTCTTATTTCAGCACGGAGGAACTGATACAATGTATATTCGTACTATGTAGCCGGATAAAATAAAAGGTAATACAATTAAACATTCTCTATCTGATACAGTATGTAGTCAACTACATTTAAAGGTAATTGTTTCATGCTGTCAAATATTCATTATATATAAAACTATCAAAGTATTTTCCTTATACTGATTAATGTATATTTTATAAGCATGTTTTCACCTATGAACGAGTTGAATGAATGCTTTAGCGAGGCAATCATGCCCTGATACATTAGTTTACTTGACTAAGTATTGGAACTGGATTTACCTTTTTATTGACATCTTAAACTCGGATCTTTATTACAACAGTGTATAGGAAGTGTATTATAGAGCAATAAAGGAATTGAAAAGTATAGTACATGCAATATCATGTTCGCATGGAGTTTACAGTCAGTAGGTAAGTGTATGGCCATGTTCGGTTAATGTGGTTGAAACGTCACAATTTAACTTATACTGTTTGATAAAATCACAAACTATCAAAGTTTCGGCAGAATATTTCTAGAAAAAAATTGAACAAAAACTACGTAATGTTCAATAAAAACCTTACCTAACTTCGACTTACCAAATTATAGACTAATCGATTTTGTAAAGTATATACTAGCAGTTTACTTTTTATCTGTAGTTTTCTACGTTTCGCCTGGCATAGGGAGCCCTGTATTACATTCGGTAGTTTTTGCCTAAGATCTTTATAATATAATTAAGTTCGGTTTAGTTTTTGTATAGAAAAGTTACAAATAATTGTTACTAAAAAAGTACTAAAAGTATCAATTTATTATTTAAATGCTTGCTAAATGCTTATATCACTATCAAATAGTATTTTATTGCTTCCTGAAATTCGATTGTATAGACAGTTGTGGCATTTCAAGTATCTTATTTGCTTGAGACATTAAAACATTTTGATAGCACTCATTTTACAAAGAACAAACGTAACTACTTAGAATAGTACTATATTTTCTATCCTCCACGTGAATTTATTTTCCATCACGCTGAGCTCTGTCACCATCTCAGACTATAAAACCAGGGACACACCAGTTATCATGGAAAACAACGACCAAGACAATATCGATCAAAGAGAAACAATTATGGGTGATACTGGCGTCTCATTGCTGCGTTTCGACAATCATTAACTTTTATTTCCGTATAAATGGTGCTCAAACTTTGTTTGCCAAATTCAATAAATGGAAATAATACAATTAAACTTGCAAATACATCAAGTTAAAACATCTAAACAAGACAATCCTTACATTCTTTACTGTAAATAAGTTGTAATTGTCATGCTTAAAGATAAATAATCAATATTAGGAATATAGAGATCTTCAAAATAATGTTGTTCCCTATTTATTTTATTTAAGCTAATGCATAACGTACTATCTAATAAATGCAATTCAAAACCACACACTAATAAAGATAATTGTGATTTTAAACAAATAGAACATAACTTTATTAGTCCAGTCAAAATAGGCTCAAAACGGGCCTAACCCAAAACAAATTGCAACAGAAACAATTTTACCACCAATGTCAAGTTCAAACCTTGGCGGACTTTAGAAAAAAAGTCCTCAAAAATTTGATAAGGGGAAAGGGATTAAATCCAAGATGGCGTCCAGGATGTCTGCCATAAATTGCTGAACCACTAACAATCAATTTGCCAACGAAGTAGTTCTATATATAGATATAATAAGGAATATTTCGATGGAAAGTGTTCATAAAAAAATGTGCATCAAATTGGATGGGATAAGTGACCACTCAAAGGTCAAGGTCAATGCCATTCCAAGGTCAAACTACTAAAAATGCTAAAAAAATGAATTTTCCTCTATACTTTCATTGGTTTAAGATCTATTATACATTGTATGAGGTTACTAAAGCATAAACGTAGTTGGTAAGTGTATATTTCTTTATTATAAGGTATATATTTTAATCAGAATATTGAAATTTGTGAAAACAGCCAGTTTTACTCGAGTACATCATGTCCGAGAGCTGATTGTTATAACTATTATCATCAGCTGTAGCATTAGAATTTTCATTGGTATAACTAAATGTTTGTGTTAATATTAAAAATTGAATAAGGTTTTTGAAATTGTTTGCAACAATGACCATTTTGAGGACAAGGTCAAGGCCATTTCAAGGTCAAACTATTAAAAATGCTAAAAAAATGAATTTTCCTCTATACTTTCATTGGTTTAAGATCTATTTTACATTGTATGAGGTTATTAAAGCATGAAGATGTTGGTAAGTGTATATTTCTTTATTATAAGGTGTATTTTTAAATCAGAATATTGAAATTTGTGAAAACAGCCAGTTTTACTCGAGTACATCATGTCCGAGAGCGGATTGTGATAACTATTATCATCAGCTGTAGCATTAGACTTTTCATTGGTATAATTAAATGTTTGTGTGAATATTAAAAATTGAATAATGTTTTTGAAATTGTCTGCAACAATGACCATTTTGAGGACAAAGTCAAGGCCATTTCAAGGTCAAATTACAGGAAAAAAGATTATTATGCTATATTTTCATTGATATTAGATATATTTCACATTTTCTAAGGCTATTAAAGCATGGAAGTAGTTGGTATAATCTACAACACTAACCAATTAAGGTTCAAGGTCGTTCAGGATACAAAAATACACACTTATAATGCAATGGTATTTCCGCACTGTATTTTTCAGTGGGTTAGATGTTTGTCTTGTAGTTTTGCTAAGAGTAAAACAATAATCAATATGTTGCATGTGTGCTTGGAACATTGATGGGTGAGTAATGTGGTAACTCATATAGCGAGGATGAATATTCCAACCCTGCAGGTTGCCCATAGGGCCTATGATATTTTGTTCAGTACATTGATGAGCATCACATAGTTCCACAACTGACTGTGTCAAAACTGAATACTGTCATGAGGTCGTTGATGACTGTTCATGCTTGGTCCTACAAATAGAGCTTTGAATTATTGAATGGCTGTTAACAACAGTTCTGAATATTCAAGTGGACCTTGTGTGGTTATTGTTAGCAGTGTAACCACTGATGATTCCTCTATATGTGGTATGTAATAACTATTCTCAACACCCAATGATTCCCATTGCATCAACAAGGCCTAACTACTAGGACTTTGATACATAAAATGTTGCCAACACTGGCAAGTACCAGGTCGGTCGAATGATAATCCCTGCACTGATAAGTCCCCTATTGACCTACATTAATGGTTTCCAACACAGATTTTTGCTTAAGATGAATGCTCCGTGTAATGGTGAGACCTTTCCGTACATAGAATACTAGCTCCCCAACATTATTGAATGTACTAATTAATGTACTATAGTAGTAACTTGTGATTGTTCCCTACACTGGTAAGTCATCGATAGAATATTGTAATCAACACTTGCAAGTCCCCATAGTGACTAGGATAAGTGATATCAGCTCTGATGAGTCCCCTATATGACAGAGGACGGATTAGCAAATGCTGACGAGTTCCCACAGTGACTATGACAACTTCTGCAAGCAATGATGAGTCTCCCATAACACCTTCATTGATGGTTCCCAACACTGATGAGTCCGAGAGGACCTTTGATTACAGCTTTCAACACTGGGGAGTCCTTCATATACATGTGCACTAATATGATTGTAACGAACACTAATAAGTCTTCCATGGACCCTTATATGTCTGCTGTCAACACTACTGAATCACATATGATCTACATGTAAGACAAGTACCTCAGGGGAGTTTGCATGACTGTTTCCAACTCTGACGAGTCATTTATAGATCCTTATAGGTTTGCTTCCAGTACACGGGCGTCTAACACTAGGGTTTAATTAAAACAACTGCATCTTTGAATGACTTCTCCCAGCACTGCCGAGCCCCCCCCCCCCTACATAATGTCTTCATTATTTGTTCCTAACACTAATGTTCCCTGTAGACACAACTATGACTACTGCCAACGCCGATGAGTCCACCGCAGGGCTAAATACGACTGTCGTAAGTGAATCAACGCTTATTTAGCCTTTCATAGGGCGTAGTATAATCTATTGAGCATTGAGTAGGTCCTCATATAGAAAGCCTTGGATGACTACTTTTCAAAACACTGGTAAGTTCACCTCCTAAGGGTATATGACTTATCTACCCCCCTGTGAGTCCTTTTAAGTGTGACAGTTACATACACTAGTGAGTCCCCTTATGGGAATATTCTCAATTCCCATAGGCCCTATTTGGACGGATGCAAACACAGGTGAGTTCCTTATGGCAACTACAAATATGTTTTAGGATGTCTATTTTCAAGGGGGTGACCTATGATGACAGTTCACTGCACTATTGTGTCCCTAATATAGCATTAGATGGCAGTTATCTACTCCGCAGAATGGCCAATAGTACATTGGTGAGTACATTGGTGAGTCCCATTTAGTACCTAAGATCTTAGATAACAGTTCCTTACCTCCGTGGAATAAAGGATGACTGTTTCTTATGCTCAGGATGGGACATATGGTGACTATTGTGTCATTGTTTTGTCCCTGATTCTTACTGACAATGACGGTCTCCAACACTGGTGAGTCCCCCATAGTACTGATGATGATACTTTCCAATAATAGCAAGTCCCTAACAGTACCTAGAGTGACAGTTCCCAACATTGATGAGTCCATTGTTATGTCAATTATGACTGTTTCAAACTGAAGAACCCGATAGGGCTTTGGATGAGTATTTCCAACATACATCAGTTCTACATAACGTAAATATTAAACTTAGAGCTCTAATAAAATCGATTTACTTAAAACGTTGACCTTTAAAGACATGCACATTGACCTTCAAATGGTCATTGTTTGATTCAAGTTTTAAGGTCACTATATTTAAGTATACTAAGTATTCTTACGTGTAAGCATTTATTTGTATCATTGGTAAGACTAAGCTTTACACATTTTGACCTCGAAATGACCTTGACATTGGCTTTCATATGATTACCGTTGTGAGTAAATGTGAAGGACACTACCTAATGAACATTATCATTCCAAATAAAAATCATTATATCTACATATTAAATAACAAAAGTGATATCAAACAAATAATGGTTTCGAATCCAAAATGTCTTGGATACCATATACTTGACTAAAAGTGGCTGTTTTAACCGAACTGTAATGTTCTAAATTAAAAATATTATTCATATTGAATAAATACATACTAAACAACCGATATACCAACTTTATAATGACAGGGAAAGATGGAAATCTATAAAACGGCAAGGAAAATAACAGGGAAACAACAGATTTTAAGCTTTTTTCACATTTCGTCCTTGAAATGGCCTTGACCTTGGCCTAAAAGTGGTCACTGTTGCTAGAAAATTTAAGAACACTACTAAATGAACATTATCGATCAAATTATAAAGAATTATATCGATATATAAAACTACCACATTGATTTTTAGAGGTTATATAGTTCATGGCGGCCATCATGGAAGCCATCTTGGATTTTTCACCTTTAGACACATAATTTTTTTGAGGACTTTTTTTCTAGTGCTCAGCATACGATTACCTACCTAAAAATCGAAAAATAACTTCTGTTGCAATTTGTTTTACCTTTAATGTTAATTTGACTGGACTATATGACCTTTAGAACTGAACTGTTTAAAAATACAAAAATAATCTTGTAACATCAAATTAAACAGCTAAAGGAATGTTCGTACGTGTCTCATGACAATATGTATGTAACAAATACATAAAAACTGGCATATAGCTGATATCAAACAATTGTAAACCCGTGTATTACATATTATGTTCATTGTATTTCATAATAAACTCTATATACACCGTTTACCTCTTGCTAGGAGTGTCTGTGGCGTTTAACACTACAACATATGACTCGTATGGCGTACAAGCCAAGAACAACAGTACTGACTTGACATGATTTAATAAATGTAGAACATTATGCTTAAAAATATTTCTCCGACAATAAACGTATTTATTGGAATACGGTGTGTACCATTTTAACATCAGTGGTTCAGTATGAATATCCGAGCATGTGTTTTTATTTCAATTAGTATTACATGCATTAAGTCTAATTAGTCGATTTGGCAATAACACAATAATAAAAAGTGCAATCGGATCAAATAGCTTTACGTTATTATATGTAACAACACACAATGTGCTATGCATAACCCATTAACCTCGTACAATTCAAGGGCTTATGTCTAGTTTAGTTTATATTGAAGCATTTGACAATGTGTAAATTAACAAATATTATTTTAAACGCCAAGAACTTATATATCAGCATCCCGTTTAACCCCTGTCAATGACTTAATGGCACACATTTTTTTTTAATTTATATGTTCTTGTCTGTGACTTCCCATCATATATATTACGTATAGTAGGATTATGCGTTTCCAAGAATTAAATCATGACACTTGATTTTAGTGTTTAAATAAGCTGGAAAAAACAAGAACTATTTGCAAGAAACATTCATTACATCAATACTGATAAATGGGATTAATGGAAGAAACCACTTCAGAAATATGTTTAATATCAATTACGCATAGAATCCTCGTAAGTATGCACGTTGCTTGCCTTAAGTGTGTGATAAATAATAGTACATTACTTCAATCATATAGCATCCATTGTCAACACTTTTGAAACCATCTTGAAATGCGTTACCTGATTTCATCTGATTATAATGTCTAACAGTACTTTCATCCTGGTTTTTTAATTGGCCACATAATAAAATATAATAGCATGCACTATATTCGATCAATATTTCTAACAATGTAGTAATTTTCATTCCATGCACTTATCTATCGATTTCTAGAAACAAATTGCATAAGCAAAATGACTTATCTGTACGTTGCTCACGTGTCCGGCATGTTTTATTTTTGAAATTTGTCGGGATGTATTCTCTGACAATTGACTTTAATGAAAACGCATAAAAACTTGCGATAATAGGTGATGTGGAGCGCGCTGAAACTGTCAGAATGACGAGTAGCGACACCAAAATCCAGATAATTACATCAAAACGTCATTTTAAAAACATTATCGGATTTTCGATTATTTGTACTCTTTCTTTTAAAATCAGTTTTAACAACTATTTTATAAACACACTTTGCCGCTCAGACATTCGTGCAATGTGTGCATGAATCGGACGTCCTTGGCGCGCTCCACATGTCTTATTCTAGCAAAGTTAAGTGTTTTTTCAGAAAAGTCAATTACTATGTATATAGTAAGGTACAAACCAAAGCAACACATTTACAACGGCAGCGCCTAGTCACACACCAAGTATGAAACTATTCCAAGCTGTGCACGAGGCCCACGTGCTCAAAATTTATTTCGCACCAACCGTTATGCATGGATGATTTTGTATATGAATAAGCAATTTCTTTCCTGAAATCAATAGATTAGCGCATGGCATGAACAAATTACACAGCCCAACATTTATTGATATAATATACCAGATGATGTAATATTTTATTGGGTGGCCAATTCGGCCAAATGGTCATGCATTGAGGTCAAATGCATTTCATATTTAATTGATCTACCGGAAGAGCTAAGATAGAGCTGTACTTAATTCTCCTCAACTGACAATAGTAGGATATATATTTATTATTCTGGGAATAACTCTACAAAATATTCTTGAAATGAGATATAATAATATATATTTAGCGTTCATTCACTTCATTGTGTACATGCCACATAAACATAAAGCCAGTTATGACGTTGAATTATTTTACTGTATGGTCGACAATCCCAAGATGCCATTATAAACTGCAGTTTGTGTAGTTATTACTTTTAACATGTGTGCCCTGGTAAACATCAGTTTTCAAACCTAATGAAATTCCAGTGAATGTAAATGAGCTCTGGTGCATTTCAAATGCGTTCCGTGTTATAAGTATCAGTAATCTAAAAGTGTACAATGCTTGCCTGTCTGGTTGTAATGTTAATAGAAATCCCCGACCACAAATTAAACTATATAAATGCGTTTTCCAAAAATAATCACACTTTATATAATAATAACTTTGTTGTTTAGTCAAGATATACCGTATTTCAGTAACGTAGACGAACAGCTTAGTATCGGCGTTTTCGATGCCACGTTTTGTATAGTGTTCCTCATATTACGACAGGTGGGGGTAAGCAAATGCGAAAATACCAACAAACATAATAATGCCAGCACGCATCAATCGATGAATGCATTACACTGACTGTTTTATCTTTGTTTTATAACCACTCATCCATTTGATTATTTCCTCTATTTTGTTTGGCAGTCTATGTTAAATTCGATAACCTCATTAACACTTCACAAAACTTTAATAAAATGTTCAGACATTAAAATATGTTGCTATATTGCATTTTCTGAGTTGTGATTACTTAAGAAATAAAAATCTGTTCGCGTTTATTGTCGGTGAATAAAACACGGGCAACATAATTCCACGCTGACATTGAGTGGTTTATTAGCTGGTAAAATTACCTCCCTCGTTAATGAAAACGACCTTCGTAATTTTCTGAAGGAAATACAACAATTTAAACATTGAAACAATTTTAATAACACGAGTATATGGTATCTATTTCATAAAATGAAAAATATAAATGGATTGATTATCAGAAGCTTTAATAAAACTTGGTTTCTAGAGTATATTGGAGTTTCTAAAAATAGATGCGTTATAGATGTAACACTGGATTCTCGTGTAACTCGCCTTGTCATCGTGACTCGTAGTAAATTTTACTATAAAGTTTACGTTCATTCATTCATAAATATGTCAAGTGATACTGGGCGTAAATAGAAACAGCCAATTTGATAGGTATGTTTTATGGGGGCAATAAAACATGGTTAGGTTCGTTCTTTGTGTATTGGATTAATCCGCGAATCGTGTTAGAATTGTAGTTATATACATTAAACATTTTGTTATCACAAATAGTTATTGTGAATTTGCGTGTTATATTCACCTTGAACTTTGTGGTTATGATGAGGATAAAGATGTTGTGAAATAAATGTGTAACAGTAAATGTTTGTCATAATATTAAAAACCCAAAACAGAATTTAAATGCAACGGAAATGATCAATATGAATCTTACTTGCCTTCAGGACTACCACAATATTCATGCCTCATTTCAAGATTCAATACATAGTTAACGAAATATAATGCTTAATTGTAGAGCACAACAGCATGCAGGACAAGTAACTGGTGTTTCATATGCACTTATAGAACGTGCCTGCCTGCCTATAAAGCAATCTGATTGGCTTATAGACATGCCAAAAAGTGATATAGATTTTCAGATGAAATTATGGAGAATCAATGTTTACTCACTAAAATGTATATAACGTTTTTATAACTGAACGGAAACATGCCATATGGGCATTCATTTTCTTAGTTAGATCATTTGCTACAGTTTGGAATTATCTGGATGCAAAAATCTTTTTTGCAGTTACATGCGAAGAAAATTTTAAAATAATTGATACATATTTAATTAAATTGTCAGTAAATGGGTTATTTTATATTAACCCTGTTATTTGTCCTCGGGACAGAGGTTGAACAAATAACAGGGCTAATATCAAATCGCCCATTTATTAACATACAATATTAATGTTTCGTCATTACATATTCATCTTTTATATTTATATAAATTTTGCCATTATATAGTGGTCGCATGCATTTTAATATGTTTTGCGATATTGACATACTGTTTGTTAATATAAGACAGTTAAGGATATCTGGGTCTAATAAAGAATCTCCTCTTGAAGAGTTCTCAATTTCAGTAATTTTATGACAAATTGACTGATTTCCTGTAGGTCGTGGGTTCAACCCCCACTAGAGCCAAAAATTTTTTTTTCTTTTTTATTAAATTTTTAGTTATAAGACAATGTTTTGGCTTCGAAACATCACTTTATAGTGTAATTTGGAGAAAAAATATTTTTTTCTTTAATTTTTTAAGAATTAATATGTGGTAAACAGATGAAAATCGGGTTACTAAGGATTTCTGAAATGTATATTTTCAAAACCGCTCGGTAAAACCTTTTAAAATTGTGTTAAAACATTACACAGACATTGAAGTTATTTTCGAAAAAAAATCATTGGTGCCAATTGTTTAGATCATATTTTATTTCCATTTATCTATAGGTTACTTATTGGCAATATGCAAAAAAATGCCTTAATTTCGAGGAGGGTGGGGTTACATTTTTATTTTTATCTACTTCATTATTAGACCAAACATCATTTTTACACTTTCGATTGAAGAAATAATCATTATCATTAGATTTAAATACACTTTTGTTTTTTTTGTGTTATCTGTTGGAGATTTATTTCATTTATCATGCGGTTGCCTCCATTTGTTTGTGCAGTACGTTCTTAGACTGGGTGTAGGGAAATTAAAATAGCAATTACTCTCCTACATGACAATACATGTGTTTTAAAATTCACATGCAGTTGTCTTAATGGGTATACAATAGAATAAAAATATTTAAAATGCATTCCTCAAAATTAAAAAAAAAAGTTTTTACACCCGGACATCGTTAAGGCGTTCCATAGCCATGGGTTGGTTAATCTCATTGATCACAAAATAATTATAAAGCTTAATGTGTTTCACCGCTTTTGAGTTGATTGGAAGTTTAAAAATCACAGTAACTTAGGTGTATTGTGAAAGTCTTACAACCGAGATCAAATAATACAAAATGCTTAAAATAGTATATACTATAGTATATACATTTATACTAGTTTTGTTTACATGCCAACCACAATTATATAAACAAAACCTAGGTAAGTATTAATAAGTCATATCAATTTTCTCTACCACGATCTAATTCAGATAAATGCATCGTTAATAAGTAATTATATGTACGTAAATATTTAGTTCATATCACGTGGCATTCCCCACATGTTAAGTTAAGCCTACGTTCAGTAAATATCAGTATCAAATAAAATCGCAATTATATGCGTTCTTTACATTAAATGTAACCATTAACTCAGTGTAACTCATTTATTTGTAACATTTGTGTATGAAAATCAATGTTTTCAAGGGGTTACTAATATTCATAAGTGATATATACTGTCGTAATTTAGTTTTATAATTATCTAATTATTTCCGGTAAGTAAGCTAGCATGTACATCGAATTCTCTTTACCATTCTGGCAAACATATCAAGTTTTGTATGTAGTTTTATATTGATACGATACTGATACGGTCCATACTTTCAGGTTTTTATGCACAATAGGTCAGCGATATTTATAGATCATACAATGTAAACCACTGTATGTATCATTGATAATGACTAAAACAAAAAATATAAATTTTACAAAAACTATATTTTGTGTTTTTATCATTTCATATTCAGTTACCTGTAATGTAAACAGTTTCCATTGTCATTTATTCTGGAAAAATCAGCAAACAATGCTACCTTCCCCTGAAATTTAGCCACTGTCACGAGATAACATAATTATATATTATACTTCATCCACAAAAAATAAGAAAATATTAAATGGTTTAACTATGCCTTATATGTTTGTCAGAATGTCATAAAAAAGTAATTTCTGAAACTACAGCTATAAACGAGTAAAACTGTGATAGAAATAAAGTTAAAAAAGTAATCATGGGGTCCTACGGCTTCTTTTCACCAGGTTACCTATCTAGATACATGTATAACAAAGCATCTGTATAAAACTTATTCTATATTTATGGTACCAATCAATGTTTTGTCTTTACAATTTAGAAACAGACTAGTCATTGTCTTCAAAAATAGTGTTTTTTCTTTGTTCTTCTTTGTTGTTAAAGACAGGTCAATGGGGGAACAACCTCTTTATCCATGTTTTTGTTGGGTACTGTATATCAAATACATGCATATGCTAGATCCGTAGGGCTTAATTCAGGAAGATTAACCTTACTCACATAGATTGAGAAGAAAAGTAAGTACTGTCAGTTTTAGACACTAGCAAAAAGATACCCGTTGTTTAATGGTATTACATAACAACAAGGCAGGTGATAAAAAAGGAATGATGCTTGTTGTTGAAGAATGGTATACTTCGGCAACGTGCAAACTTTATCCATCCAATATAACAGTCTATCGCAATAATTGCCTTCTGGACATTTAATGAGAAATGCAAATATCATCATTAAATAACAAATTAAATGTTAGAGTAATTTACACCATGCCCACCAAAATTCCAGACGATAGTAAAATGATACAGCCTTGATGCTTTATACAGATTTATAATATATTAATAAAGCTTTACAAAAGAAGCATAGTTATTATTACCCAATTATCCTAACGCTGCTTGGGGACTAATAGTATTGCAAAACAATAACGCAAATGATAAGAAATCTGACTTACTGCTCGAATTGCAAAACACTACATTTTGGCAATAAAAGTCCAGAACATGCAAACGTCATCACTCCAATGTGCCAAATGCAGTCGAATGCATTGCCTCCTAGACACATTATACGATATGTAAATGTCAACATAAAATAACTTAGAGATAAATATAATTGGAGCAAATTTGGATTTAATCAGAATTCATGTTAACATTCACCAATTTTTAGATATCAATATGCGTCTGCACAAGTAGAAACATCTAGATTAGAAAGTCAATAATGTTGAGTATCTAACAGATTCGTTACCTGTGTGCAAGTTTTATGCGAGAAAAACACCGTTACAATCGCAATAAACACATGCAAGCACTTGCTATTAGATAGATACATAAATCAGCTTTTTAATTATATGAAAGTGCCTCTAGACCATTGATGGATTTATATATCAGTAGTAGAAGGTTGTGATGATATTGTTATATAAATGGTGTTTTGTGCAAAAGCTTTCTAATCCGTCTTTTTTCAGCACGGAGGAACTGATACAATGTTCATTCGTACATTTCACTATGTAGCCGGATAAGATAAAAGGTAATACAATTAAACATTCTATATTTGATACAGTATTTAGTCAACTACATTTAAAGGTAATTGTTTCATGCTATCAAATATTTATTATATATAAAAGTATCAAAGTATTTTCCTTATTCTAATTAATGTATATTTTATAAGCATGTATCCACCTATTAACGAGTTGAATGAATGCTTTAGCGAGGCAATCATGCCCTGATACATTAGTTCACATGACTAAGTATTGGGACTGGATTTACCTTTTTATTGACATCTAAAACTCGGACCTTTATTACAACAGTTTATAGGTAGTGTATTATAAAGCAATTAAGGAATTGTTCGCAGTCAGTAGGTAAGTGTATAGCCATATTCGGTTATTGTGGTTGAAACGTCACGATTTAACTTCTACTGTTTGATCAAATCACTAACTATTAAAGTTTCGGCAGAATATTTCTAGACAAAAATTAAACAAAACTACGTTATGTTCAATAAAATCCTTACCACTTACCACATCCTTAACTTCGACTTACCAAATTATTAACTAATCGATTTTGTAAAGTATATATCCTAGTAGTTTCCTTTTTATTTGTAGTTTTTTTACGTTTTGCCTGGCATAGGGAGCACTGTATTCAATTTGGTAGTTTTTGCCTAAGATCTTTATAATAGAAATAAGTTCGGTTTAGTTTTTGTATAGAAAAGTTACAAATTAATGTTAAAGTATAATTCGTCAATGATCAATATACTTAAAGTATCCATTTATTATTTAAATGCTTGCTATATAAAATGCTTATATCACTTATCAAATAGTATTTTATTGCTTCCTGAAATTCGAGTGTTTAGAAAGTTTTGGCATTTCAAGTATCTTATTTGCTTGAGACATTAAAACATTTTAATAGGAGTCATTTTACAAAGAACAAACGTAACTACTTAGAATAGTACTATTTTGTTTTTTATTCTCCACATGAATTTATTTTGCCATCACGCTGAGTTCTGTCGCCATTGTAACGTGCTTATTATTTCGTTGGGTTATGTGTGGGCATTGCTACGTGTATATGTTATGTTGTATTGATACTGTTTTCTGAGCTTGGCTGGTTAGGTTGAATGCTGCCTTCACTGTCCGATTTCCTCATATGTTTGGACATCAGTGGTATCGACATTCGACACAATGATATTCAGGGCTTCATTAAAACATAAGATTATTCATTAGTAGTTAAGTTTGAAATAATACCCTATCTCTATACATGTACCGGGTATTCCAATAGCAACATCAGTGTGTCGGGCACTATGTCTTTGATCAAAATGGCAACCTGAAATGTAAAATTGACAACTTGGTAATCTGGCACAAATGCTTAGCAAGTTCGTATATTGTAGTGTATACAAATGCACGCGTAATACGTCATCCATTTAAAAAACAAATAACTTTTTGAACAGATGGTTAAGATCGAAAATGTTTATGTTCATCATATCTTCTCAACGAACCAATCCTTTGTTGTCTCAAATTTCCTGACACTTAGGATGTTGTAGTTATCAACCAGAGCCAAAATAATTGTATCCAAAATGAATATGTCAATTACAATCCAAATTTACAAACCAATTAGCACAAGGATTGCAATGCATTCTGTTGATATGTTATCATAAGTAGGCAATTAGATACATAGCCTGCATTAAATATTGCCCTTTTGGTGCATGTCTTGGGCCCATTCTTAATATAAGTGCATCATGTCACGAGAACAAACAAGAAAACATCTCGGACTATAAAACCAGGGTCACCCTAGTTATCATGGAAACTAACGACCAAGACAATATCGAACAAACACAAACAATTACGGGTGATACTGGCGTCTCCTTGCTGCGTTCTGACATTCATTAACTTTCATTTCTGTAGTAATGGTGCAGATACTTTGTTTGCCAAATTCAATAAATGGAAATAATACAATTAAACTTGCAAATACATCAAGTTTAAACATCTGAACAAGACAATCTTTAAATCAATTAATGCAAATAAGTTATAATTGTTCATGCTTAAATATATATAATCAATATTAGGAATATAGAGATCTCCAAAATTTTCCTCCCTATTTGTTTTATTTTAAGCTAATGCATAACGTACTATCAAATAAATGTAATTCAAAACCACACACTAATCAAAATAATTGTGATTTCAAACAAATAGAACATAACATTATGACGTTTAAAACTGAACTATTTAAAAATACAAAACGTTTTCATGTAACATTAAATTAAACACTTAAAGGAATGTTCGTACGTGTCTAATGACAATGGGTATGTAACAAATACATGACAACTGGCATATAGATGATATCAATTGTAAACCCATGTATTACATATAATGTCCATTGTATTTCATTATAAACTCTATATAGACCGTTTACCTTTTGCTTGGAGTATCTGTGCCGTTTAACACTACAACATATGACTCGTATGACGTACAACCCAAGAACAACAGTACATGTACTAACTTAACATGATTTGTAATACAATGTAATGTACCCAAACTATTCAAAGAACATTATGCGTAAAAATATTTCTCCAACAATAAACGTATTTTTTGGAATACGCTGTGTACCATTTCAACATCAGTGGTTCAGTATGAATATCTGAGCATGTGTTTTTATTTCAATTAGTATTACATGCATAAAGTCTAATTAGCCGATTTGGCAATAATACAATAATATATGTAACAACACACTATGTGCTATACATAACCCATTAACCTCGCACAATGCAAGGGTTTACCTTTAGTTTAGTTTATATTGAAACAGTTTGACAATGTGTAAATTAACAAGTATTATTCTAAACGCCCAGAACTTATATATCAGCATCCCTTTTACCCCTGTTAATGGCACACATTAAGTTTTTAATTCATATGTTCTGGTCTGTGACCTCCCATCATGCATATTACGTAAGTTTATGCGTGTCCAAGAATGAAATCATGATACTTGATTTTAGTGTTTAAATGAGCTGAAAAAAACCAAGAAATATTTGCAAGAAACATTCATTACATCAATACTGATAAATGGGATTCATGGCAGAAACCATTTCAGAAATATGTTTAATATCAATAACGCATAGATTCCTCGTAAGTATGCACGTTGCTCGCATAAATTGTGTGATAAAACAGTACATTATTTCAATCATATAGCATCTATTGTCAACACTTTTGAAACCATCTTCAAATGCGTTACCTGATTTCATCTGATTATAATGTCTAACAGTACTTTCATCCTGGTTTTTTAATTGGCCACATAATAAAATATAATAGCATGCACTATATTCGATCAATATTTCAAAAAAATGTAGTAATTTTCATTCCATGCACTTATCTATCGATTTCTAGAAACAAATTGCAAAAGCAAAATGACTTATCTGTACGTTGCTCACGTGTCCGGCATGTTTTATTTTTGAAATTAGTCGGGATGTATTCTCTGACAATTGAGTAGCGACATCAAAATCCAGATAATTACATCAAAACGTCATTTTGAAATATTATCGCGTTTTCGATTATATGTATTCTATTTTTAAAATCAGTTTTAACAACTCATTTAAATACTTAAATTAAACTATATAAGTGCGTTTCAAAAATAAGCACACTAAATTTAAAACATTGTTGTTTAGTCCAGATAGACCATATTTCAGTTTCGTCTCGGCGTTTTCGGTGCCACGTTTTGTACAGTGTTCCTCATACTACGACAGGTGGGGATAAGAAAATGCGAAAATACCAAAAACATAATAATGTCAGCACGCAGCAATCGATGAATGCATTACACTGACTGTTTTATCTTTGTTTAATAACCACACATCAATTTTATTATTTCCTCTGTTTTGTTTGGCATTCTGTGTTAAATTCGATAACCTCATTAACAATTCAGAAAACTTGCCCAGACATTTAAATATGATATTATATTGCATTTTCTTAGTTGTGATAACTTGAAGTGGTATACATTAAACATTTTGTAATCGCAAATAGTTATTGTGAATTTGCGTGTTATATTTACCTTGAACTTTGTGGTTATGATGAGGATAAAGATATTGTGAAATATATGTGTAACATTATAGGTTTGTCATGATATCAAAAACGAAGAGAATTTCAATGCAACGGAAATATGATCAACATGAATCTTACTTACCTTACGTGCCTTACTTGCCTAACTTGCCAATATCTTCATGTCTCATTTCAAGATTCAATATATGATTATCGAAACATCAGACGTATTTGTAGAGCACGACGGCGTGTCATATGCACTTTTAGAACGTGTTTATGTTTGTATTAAAGAATCTGATGTTGATAAGTGACTAGACTCCGTATTTTTGAATGATAACTTGTTGCAGTAAGTATAACTATGTTTGTGTAAGCTAAGCCATCTAGTTTTGTTATTGCCACGAAAACATTATACCGCAATTACTCACCAATACTACATTAATTTTGTACTCCAGTCAATTCATGTTTCATCTACTGAACGAGCACATACGTAAGCAATAATTTACTCCTTACTCAAAACTAGATAATACAATAAAAATGACAATTATAATAATGCAAATAAAGATTTATGTTGGATGAAGGTCACGGTTCGTTCACTGTTGATGGTATACAGTCAGTGCAATGATTAAGAATACACACGAAACCTGCCAGTGAGTATGTCTTATTATGCTTACAACATGTCATATAACACGAAACAAATTATATTGTAAAAAATATCATGAAAGGACGCAAATTATTTTGAGCGATTAGACTATTTGAATTTATATACGTATGGATTTATTTTGTACATGTGACGTTCTGTTTAATTTCCTTAATGTTTCGTTGTTTAGTTGTATTTGACTAAATGCATTATAATGCTTCATATAATACCGGATATTTATAAATTATAGTTATGCGTTACAAGCATATTAATTTTGCATTTTTATTTCGAAAAAAAGCAATAGCAAGAATTAGACCATTCCAAAATGAATTACCACATAAGCGATTTGCAAAACAATAATTGCAACATGACGCAATTTATTTAATTGCAATACATATAATTATATAACTAGATTTATGTTTTTATAATGCTATTCCTATTGTACACTTTCGTCGTTTCGATAAACCTCATTTTGTATTTAAGAGCACTGTGTCCCCGAATAACTTACATCAAGACACATTAACGACCCTACCAATAGTAATCTGTAAACATGAAGTGTAAGGGAATGGAACTTACGAATCATTTAGATATCAGAGTCATTACAATGTATTCTTATGTTTTCACTCCAGAGACATAACAAGGTACTTAAGGTCTATAATAGTTTAAGGCTCAAAGTCTAATTCTGCTCTATTTCGTTTAACTTTGTAATGAAATAACACTTGATACATGTTTTGCTTATTAAACCTTTACAATAAATCGTAAGATTGAATGTTTTTCTAATTGCATTTAACAAAACATCGATAATTGGAAACCTTCCCATAATTAAAATGCTAATGTTACCGAGAAATCGGTACTAGAATTGAATACATGGATATGATCATAATGTTGTATAATGCTAAGACTGTATTTCTCAAATGTGAGTTACAAAAACAATACAGCTTCCAATGCATAAGATTTGCATTCGCCACACAAAACATGTGTATAACTTAATAATGAGTTATGGAGTTCCGTGATATACAAAGTGCATTGACTTCTTAATGGTACTATTAAGCTTCTATGTTTATCGAACTGGTGTGTCTATGTTGTAATACGGGTGTTTCCTACATTATTATGCAAAACCAATATGATGCATTCTTGTATAGCATTCATACAGTTTTTCCCGTACAGACGTGTTTTACCTCCCAGCGAAAGCGCTACAAAGTGTTTTACTTAGGCAACATCCATTTAATCTTGGGCAGCATCTACTAGATTGTCATTAATATGGTAATTTACTATTTGCCAACAACACAATAAAGCGTACCTTGTCATGTTTGTATGTATTTACTCAATGGCAACATCAAAAATATACATTGTATTTCTTTACTGCTTCCGTTTGCACTTGTACATCACGTCGTCTTGTCCTAATGTTGTAAATGCTAAAGTTCCCTCAGAATCAAGATGAGTAAGTACTAAGTAGATATAAATATATATATTTGCTTTTACATACAATGAACAATTTACATGGCAAAATAAATAAACCTGTGACTTTCATTTTCTGAGATAATTTCCTATTCACACAATTATGTCATTTTTACTTATCGGAATTCAGATATTTTGGTATTACAGTGTCGGCATTCAGTTGACCTTTAAGACTATGTTTGGTACATGTAATAAAAGTTTGCAACAGTTTTTCATATTTCGGGTAAAAATCGACGTACGTATCCTAGTGTCGCGTTTTTAAATCCGTTAACCATAATATATGCTTCGAGCTATGTCTAATACTCATTCCGTGTTAATGTTGCGTATTTCTAATTGAGATTCGGTCTGAAGTAGTGTGTAATCTAACAGCGTGTGATAATAAGTATCGCTGTCATTCACCTGACAATATGTCATACTTTATTTGAGCTGATTATCAGAACATCGTGAAAATCCCAACGTATAAATAGACTTTACTGTAACAACCACATAAAACCTAGAAGAGTGCTTCAGTTATTCCAGTTATTGTGTTACACTTACTTATATCATTTAACGAAAGTCTGGATGATTTAGGTTCATGTATCTGTGATTGCTATAATATTCGTCCCAGTGTTCATGTAATGATATTATGCAACGTCCACCAGATGTTGACCTTGACATTCGTATTCTACGTGTTACCACTGAACTACAATGTTATATCTATCCAACAGCAATGTGTTAAGTGTTCGGTTTTGGGGAACTGATGCCGCCATGCTGAGGTTATTATCGTGTTTTTAAGTGTTCTGTAACCTTTAGCGACGACATTATTTGTTGTTGATACAGTTACTATTCATTATATTGAATAATATGCTGTCTGTGATCCGTATTATTTCACAGGTAATTTAGCCATCACATTATGACCGCGGGTGAATCACAATGGTCGACTGTACTCACGAACCTACACAATTGACACGTTTTCTACATGAATGTGTAGTGTGTCATTGTAAAGTAAACACACATTTATATAATGTCATACATATCAAAGCACGGACATAAATACTAGTAGTAAAGATAATAACGAAAGCAATCCCCAAATGAGATTTAATTGTGTCTTGGGAGATAATGATTTGTTGTATTAAAACTCTCGCATCGGTTGTCATTCGTTTCGCACGATTCTTATTTTCATTCTCTGTTGTTGTAGAGTTTAGTGTAATTGGATAGCAGTGCCAAATTAAATTCGCATACGTCATGAAAGTGTGAAAGTGGTTTAATAAAGATTATGGAAAGTAAAATCTGAAACGAAGCAAATATCTTTATTTTGTATCAGCCAATTAGAACATCGTCTGCATTTGTCTGATATCAATTAATGGGTGACAAAGTCGAATCTGAAAATACCAATAGGATCCCTTTATTAATTACTAATTCGGTGTTTGAACTTAGTGCTGGTACATTCATGTCAACCCATTAAGTACTGGTTAATTGCTCGAACTCAGTTGTATTTGCTTCAATGGTCATGTGGTTAGCTAGGCTAAGCGATGGCACCATGCAGTTTGAATTCGAGTCCCACTTCCAACTACTGTATTTCTAAAACACATAATGTTTTGACTTGCTCAACCATATTAAAAGTACATACGTTCGCATAGCGTTTAGCACCGAAAATCGCTTCTGGATGCAGTTCCCATTTACTTTTCCCTGATTATGTAGACAATTGTTTTGTTTTTCTTCTGAAAGTTGATACACAATGTTAGATGGGAAAGTATGTTTAGTGATGATTAATAGATTGATTTGTAAAACTGATATAACCTTAACCAGCAACGTTTTCAATATTTGAAGGATATATTGTATATATCGCTTGCGTTCAGCATGTACCTACAGTTTCTTATATTGGTTTTATAATGTAAAGCTATATAATTACTTAAACAAAATACAAGAATTTTACTCTATACAGGACAGAGAACAATATGTTGGTTGATGTGTTTAATATTGCAAATAAAACTAACAGATACGTCGATCGAAGTGAGAAGAGCAATTAGCGACGAACAAGAATTAATAGCACTTTTATCTATACCGTGTTTTTATGGATTCGATGCCTTCTAAGCATCCACTAAGTGAACAATGTCTTTATTAAGTACATAACCGGACTTCACAGCACTCCAAATAAATTTCTTACGAGTCAAGCGTCTGATTTAGCTGAAAATGATCGTAATCATTTGAGTGTCATTTGTTAAACACACCGCATGTCACTAATTGCATTATTAAGTAGGATTTGAAAGTGCAGTTGTTAATGAAAAGCAAGGATTATATCATACTGGACATAACCATGCAGTTGAATTACTCGCTTGACATTGATGGATGTTCTGTAATCGGAGTCAGTGTGTGCATATCAATTATTATTTGTGTAAAATGTTCTTGTGTATAAGTGATGGTAACTAGTATTTATTTATGTAGCTCTATCTTAACTGGTTCCCTGTCTATCGTCCAGTGTAAAGAACTACTAATATCACGCGACCACATACATCCAGAGGTTGAATCATTTATTGTAATTATAATACGGTAAGTCATAGTTCTAATTCCCTGTAAATTCAATAACTCATTTGCTGAGATGATCAGATAAAAATGATAAATTGTCTAAATTGATCTAATATATAAATGATAATTGTCTGCAATATTAATTACCAAATTTGTATTGCGATTAATACTAGGCACTGTACAGTTAACATGAATAATGACATATTGCTTGATCCTCTACTGTTAATGTCAAAGAATTCCGACTCCAGACAACACATTACCATCAGGAGAAAATAAAGTACATCATTCAAGATTATACATGGTATATATAGCTAGGGAACGAATATATTCGTATTTACAGCAGGGAGTGTCTTTTAATATTAGCAAAGATAGATATAGGTAATCACTAACACCACGCGCACATTTGACTAAAACTAATAAATAACATGTAAAAGTGACAGAGTTGTATTTGCACACATTTATTATCGACTTACTGATTGTACTCTAAATAGGAAATGTTACTTTGTACTCTTTATGTATAGAATACCAACAAGTACATTGCATAATATTCTATGTGTTGCGTTAGAAGTAGTAAGACAATTGTTCATTTTTCTAGACATGTTTTGTAACCGATGTTGGATATAAAACATAGCCAGAGATAACTAAGTGTAATAAATAATTAAACGTGTTTGTACATCACCACACTTCATTAGTCTTTCAATTAGTGACAGACATGTCTTAAAACTACATTTGACAAGAACGAAAAAATAGCAGACATTTAAGTTCGCGGAACTTCGTTAACAAAGATAGTTTGGACTTTTTTAATTGGTACTGCGTGATGTCCTATTCTTCTTTTGGCTATTTCTATTAGCGGCTATTTCTGATTAAAAGTACTTAGAGTATGCATTGGCCTTGATATCAGTGAATTGTAATAGAACATCGCTTAGAGTAAAGCCCGACTGTACAACCATATGTTCATTACAGCATTTGTTAATAGTCTTTTTATACTAAATCTACAAAAATCGCCCATCTTTATTTGATTAGCGTACACTTATCTACTATTGAGCTAACCAAGGCAATGTTTGTACAAATAAGTATGTCGACATGTTGGTTTGACTACATAAGTGAGGTCCATTTATCAAACAATTAGTACTAATGTTGGTACAGAAGTATACTAATGTGTGAATAAGACGTAGTAAAGATAATTGATTGGCTCGACTAATTGATTGCTTTGTGTATGTTTACATGTATTAAATGTCGACAAGTTAAACACAGCAGCAGTAGAACAGCAACATGATGTCATTATGTTCAGTGAAACACGTTTTATTATTAATAAGTAATTTCAGTTTATTTATTATTTTATGTGCACTTTTGATAAAGTTTTCTTTTTCCTGACTCTATTAAACAAAAGCAAATGCACTTTAATGCCAATTCGCTTATAATTGGAAGCCATCGGTTGCTCTCTGTCTCTGAAACCGTAATAGCTGAAACCTTGTCATTTGCAAAAAGCAATAGCAAAAATAAAATCCTTCCAATTTCGATTACCACTCTTAATAGTGATTTGCCAAAAACTAATTGCTACATGAAGCCATTAATTTAATTGCAAAATATACCTGTGTTTTTATAATGATATTGTTGTTACGCTCGTTTGTGTTTGTGTTGATATTCGGCTTGTATTTATGAGCACTTTATCACCAAATAACTTAAACCAGCAAGCATTATCGACCGTACCAATGTAAATGTAACCATACGTAATTATAATGAATTACAGTAGGATGGGACATTTAAACCATTAAAATATCAGTGTTCCCAATAATGATACGTTTTCTCACTCAAGGGACATCATGGACACAAAGTTTATAATTGTTAAAGTCTCAACTTGTTATCAATACTGCTCTACTTCGATTAACATTGTAATGAAACAACACATGGTACATTTTTTGCTAATTAAACCTTTACAATAAACTGCATCATGGGATGTTTTTCAAATTGCATTTACAAATCAGCGCTGATTAGAAACAACACCATATTTAAAATCCTTTTACGACATTGAACAATGCAAATGTATGTACATGTAAATACAGTACAAGCGTTTTTGTATATGTAATGCTTAACTCTCATTTGGGATTTACAAAATAATACATCTTCCAAGTTAGTATTGATTGCATAGCTATGTACATGCACCATACTTTTGTGATGCTGTAACTTTATTTCTTGATTGAAGTTACAAAATAATATACCTTCCAATGAATATGATTTTGCATTCATCGCAACACTCTTGTTGAGCATGTAATTTAAATATTGAATAAAGGAATACCCTGCGTTTCATTTTCATCAGATATGTTTTCCTTTTTTATTGCATGTAAACAGTTTATCGTTTTCAACATCCGAAACCGAGACCTTGATATTTTAATCGACTGCTTACATACCGATGGCTTAGAATTAGAAGGTCATAAGTTTTAAGATTCATACATATTTAGAATAAGCATCACAAGCCGCTTTTTATGAACCCATTTTTTATTAAAATCTGAACTTGTCATGTTGACCAAAATGAAGTTGTAAAAGTTTGTTTTACCATTAGTAAAGAGTAAATGTCAGACAGTTTTTCCGTATTTTCTCAAAATATCGATTTTGTAGTTACGACCTTCTAACTCTAAGCCATCGATACGTCATTACAATGTGAGTGTTCTGATGTGTCATGTATGGTAAATGTTAGATGTATTGCGGTACTATCACCTCGCGATATGATACGTACCGTCATTCTTGAAAAGGGTTGTTAAACCCTAGTTCAGTGTTATAAGTGGCATTTTTACTCAGGCATCGGATTTCAGCGGTAACGCATGTCATTTACCGCTTCACGACTACCAAGATACATACGCCGAAAGAAATATTTCCGCAATAGTGCTTCTTTGCGCATTTCTCTGCAGATGGGAACTCCAAATAAAACCAAAATTAACTACATCTGTATTACGATTTATCCTATTTATTGCAGATATTCGAAACAGTATGGTTATATTATTATGAATATTACTACACGGAGCCTTTTCACTCGTTTCATGTTCTATTTATAGCACAACTAATATTATTACTGCCGCATATTGTTATACATGAGAAAAAATAATTGCAAACAATACAGTATTAAAAAGGTTTCATTTTTATGAGAAATCATTATTATTATTAAGTTCGTTTTCACCGAAACAATGTTTGAAATCGGCAAATACTTATGCGTCAGACAGTTTGTTTAAAATGCAGTGTCACTTTCAAAAGGGAAGCAACTCGTAAAATCATGTCAGTTTATTTAACATTGGTACAAAGCTATGTGATAGTGACACTAAATAGTATTCATTTATCAAAGGAAACATACGCGTATCGGACCAAAACCATTGATAAATATTTCGAGGCAGCAATTATATTACGTAAGAAAGGTAACCATCAGGTAAGTAACAAAGATTACATCATGTGAATGGTCAGCTTATTAAAATACTATGATTGTTTTGTATTTAGTGAGATTTGGCTTCAAGAGTCCCTGTTTAGATCGCAAACATGATGTAGAGATGGACAATAATACTTGAATACTGCAATAAATGTGGCGGGCGTGCTACAGGCTTTGCCGCTGGAAATTGTTTGACCACTAGAAAAAACCCTGTTCTTTCAGTGCCGTCGGCGCTTTGATTTCTATCAGTTCGGTTTATTTCAATATGCTCAAATATTCTCTAACTGCAGCTCAAATACATCAATGTTTAGTAAAAATGAATTTGTTTCTTCTATAACAGCAATTAAGGTAAGCCTATCAATTATTAATTAAAACAAGTGATACATCATCAGTAGACTGTAAGATATTTTCGTTCTCTGAATATTATTTTGCTCAAAAAAAGCTTATACCGAACCGTACCGAAGTTTAGAAATCTTGAACGGTATACCGTTACAGTCCTAGTAAAGGTTCACATATTCACATATCGGTAGAATGTCAGTAACGTTATCAAGATATGTGTTATTGCCGCCAGACAATGTATCTAAATTGAACGACGGGTGTGATGCATACCTGTTTTCGTTCGTTACTTTGTATCCTATCGATGCACATTTTGACAATTCTGAAAAATATACAAAACTGACGTGCTAGACAATTCTTAATACATTCAATAAATTTATACTAGATATTTAAATGAAATAGGGTAATCTTTCAATAACGAAAGGACAATCTAGACTCAACTACAGCATTCCTGTGTTGGAGTTGGCGAATTTGTGATGTGTCAATTTTTCGGTGGTAATCTTTAATCGAATTACGGGCATACAATTAGAAGTATACGTAACCCTTTTAGTCATTGCAGATCCTTTAGTGTAAACATTAAAATTGTATTATGAATTTTAGTAAGAAACATATTTGTTACTATAGAAAAGACGTAGTAATATCACGTGTATTATGCATGTGCTTTTGTACTTTCGTTATTGGTAGTACATGTACAAGAGCGTCTTCCATAGTTCTTTGAAATTAGATTTAACAGACAGAGACGGAACACACGTAGACACGTGCTGTTAATATGTTTATTATCATATAGAACATGTCAATCAAACCCTATGCATCAGCAAAACGATGCATTTCAAGATGAAATGTTAATTAGCAGCACTTCTCCAGAGTCTAGTTATTGCACAATACTTGTTGTGATGGATGCTGCATGTTGCGTTTGCCTAATTTATCTAATTCAGTAAGTAACGGTATGATAGTTGGATGGGCGTAACCTTGAACATTATACAGGTTTGTTAGCGCTAACACACAATCATTTGGCACAACAAGTGGCAGGTTAATAATCGTTATTCATGTATATATAAATGCATGTACGCAATTACAACATCAAAACTGTACTTTGTATTTATTTTGACATAACTTATTGTATTGATATTTTCACACAAACGTCGTCTTGTCATAATGCGAAAGTTGCCTCAGCAGCAGCGTAAGAAGGCGATACAATACACTGATGATTCCTCAATAAACATCGGAATATACTCCATTAATAACTGATATATACGTGGGGTTATCCAAAAATTCGTGGACTTTTGCTCTTAAACTGTTATTTTCTGTCAGATCAGTATGAAAATTACCATACAATGACATTAATCTATTACAAACAATTGCCTCAATACATTTTTATAAAGTACTATTTGTATGAAGAGTAACACGTTGTCATAGTAACACAAAAATGCGTTAGTGGCGCACTGCTGATTTTTCCAGTAGAATGCGTTACTTTATTGTCGATTGTTACGGCGTTTAAATTGTTTATTTACAAATACAAAAATGCGTCTGATATTTTGGTATAATTTAAAGGTTGTATCGTATATATTCGTCATTTTATGAGCATGAAGGTTAATGTTGGCATTTAAAATTCAACGTAAAATATGACGTCACAAGATATCATTTACAGTCGCAAAATAATTCAACTATATATATACAGTCAGGGGAACCCACAAGGAAGACAAGAATTGTTTGTCAAATTAATTATGAACCAATCTGCAGTGTATTCAATTGTTTTTAAATAGTATAAATAGTAAACAGACGGTCAGGGTGGCGTGACAGACGATGCATGTCAATAGGTACAAAACTGACGTTCAACGAATGAGCGTTACTTTGGTTAGAATCGACCATCCTAGGTATTAGAGAAAAAATCCAATTGTAGAGATAGAAACGACACAATTCAGTACACATCGACAGAACGAGTGTGTTTGCATATTGTAAGTATACAGCAGATTTAGGGAAACAAAGAACAACTTATTTACAGCGTTTAAGAGCTTCATGTAATGATTAAGTCGAAAGGGCGACGTCGTACGTCATTTCTGAGTGTGCGCCGGGTATGCCTACTACGCATGCTTACAAATGCTATATATATGTTATTTTTAAATTATCCGTATGATATTTGGTATACGTGTTCAATATAATTCATTTTTACAGGGACCATAGATTCGTAGCTTTAAGTTAAATGGTTTTTGAATAAGAGCAAAAGTCCACGAACTTTTGGATAACCCCACGTACGTGGGTGAATCAAAAAGTACGTAGAAAAATATCATAACTCACAAACCACAGCTTCAAATGCTTTCAAATGTTTATATAACGTGGTCATAAGTTTAACAAAACAATTGGCCAAATTTCATTGAAATAGTAAAAACTACATGATTTTTACATTGAAACGCACACATGCTGTGACAGCATACCGGAGCACGTCAGTGTCATTTGATGAACGACGTCAAACTTACGCCACGTTTGTCAATACTTGCGTTAACGTTTTACTCATTTTCACTTTTTATAGTGACTAACATGAATGTATTTTTGGATAACCATCGTGATAATAGTTTCTGCATTTTCAAATGTTTGTTTAATATCGTGTACGCTGTCCAATAAGATTAATCTAAGTGTTTTGCTATATCCGCTATTATATAACGCTGGTCCTCTTCGACGACGTTAGGAACCAACGTCACCAATATCGGGTGTATTAATTTGGTTGTCAAAATCCGTCGGCCTACACGAAATCACTAATTCCATTTATAAATCGATGTCTATTCATTTCAGGATATATACCTGCACGTTTCGAACCATGTATTGTCTCTGATACCGTACGTATATTCCAGTTTCACGCAGATTTTGATAGCCGCCCGTGGTTCCGTAAATTACGGTAGACCCGTAGATCTGTTGAAAAGCTTAATAAAAACATGACACGTTAATTTTTTCTCTTGAAAATTGTGAATTTTTGCCTTCTATAGCAACCAACAAGAGACATTTTTGGATCTATATTATTCTTGGAAACTGTGTCTTGTGAACGGAAATGTAATCCTGGATAATAATGTGTCTATGGTTGGTAAATATTGAAAATACTCGATACTCAACTATCTTTCCTATTGTTATGGTGGACGCCATATTTGCTGACGTACTCTAATTTTGAACTAGTGTTTTGATTGCAAAAGTGTTCAGCCAAGACCTCCGCTCGCCAAATTTTTCAAGTATACTGCTCAACAAAAGTTTGTTACAACATGAGTCAAATTAAAAGTAACAGTAAAGAGGACAATACATGTGTTGAAGTGTCGATGGTAGAAGATAAGGAAAATAATAGTGAAAACATCAAAACTCGCAAATGTAAACAAAAGCCAACTATGACTGAAACAAAACAGCAGAAAGAACCAACTGAATCTAGTACCAAAAAGAAAGGGAAACAAACCAGTACTGATGAAAACAGTCCGCAAATGTCTGAAATTAAAACACAGCTTAAAGAAATGAATGAGAAATTATCAAATGTTATCACCAAGGGAGATGTTTCTCTAAAGAACATGATTAAAGAAATATTAAATCAAGTGAAAGATGAACTATTAGACTCGGTATCAAAACGAATAGAAATACTCGAAGGTAGATTGTTTGATAAAGAGAAAGAAAACGATGAACTAAAAGACAAAATTAAATCACTTGAAAACGAGACTATAAATCTTAAAGATGATAAAGACCAACTCAGATCAGATCTTGATGCTGCCGTCTACAAAACTGACTTATCAGTGAATAATCTGGAACAATATTCCCGGCGAAATAGTATTCGGCTAAATGGTGTGCCAGTTACAAGTAACGAAAGTGCCGAAGAAACCACAGCATTAGTTTGCAAAGTTCTAAACGAAAAGATGAAAGACATTCATCTTAATCTCAGACTAAGTGACATCGACATCGCTCACAGGGTTGGTAGACGTAAACAGAACAAACAGCAGATTATTGTTAAATTTCAATCTCGTCTACTGCGCAACTTTATTTTCTACAACAAAAAGCTGCTGAAGAAAACCGGTGTTTTCATATGTGAGGATCTGACCAGGTTAAACTTCGAAGTCTTATCGAGCGTACAATCTAAATCTCCGGACAAGATCGATGCTGCATGGTCTAAAGATGGGCGTATCTTTTACCTCAACAAGTCTGGTGACAAACACGAAGTGAAAGATAGCGAGTTCAAACACTGGATTGAAATGAAATGGCCGGAAGAAAAAGAACAATCAGAATAGATCTCGTCAATTTATTCAACACTTTGGACATATGATAAAAGCAGCGCGTTTACTTTTCTGTGAAGTATAAAATCAATGACAGACTGTTGTGGTATTTAACCTGTCTGTGTTTATTTAACTCATGACAAACACAAGTGAATAAAGAAAATCATGAATGTAGTACTACAATAAACGCTCGAACAAATGTGTCCTACTTCATAAGATTGTGCGACCTACAATAATCATATATTATGTAAATTATGTACTTAAATAAATACATTTTGACAGTACTTCGGTAAATCAATAGTACTAAATTATAATATTTTTTCCATCAAATCGATAGAAGTACATTACGAACACATAGCACAACAAGTTATTACTCCTATTATTACTGTATAAGTTATGAAATAAATGATTTTAAAAATTTCACGCACAAATCAGCAAAATATGTGTATTACAAAGTGTATATATCCAAATTAATGTATTAATAGTAAAATTATGATGCGGTTTCTTGATCCATCGGATGGGCACGTTTTGTTTTTTCAATGTGGCTGCGCACTGGATACTGGTAATCATTATCATTCTGGATATTTGCAAGTCTGCAGTGTGTAAATGTCGTCTGTTTACGTGTTTGAGGGGTCAAAGGCGATATATGGCTTATGTATGATAGAGTTAAATGTTTACATTATAAGACAACAATGTCGTACTTTTTTGGTATTTATTATTTCCTAATATGTTTCGTTGCATTTCGATATTTCGCCAAGGTTACATATACTAGGAATTTTCAAGTGCGTTGTATGTTTGTATACATTTAGCTCGAATGAAGATATGCTCAGATGTAGTTCATACTTATGTGCATGTTTGCGAGAACGTATGCTTATACACACTCGCGTTTTTATTTGGGATCTTACTCATGTCTGTATGCTTATATTTCTCTATTAATAAATAATTTTTGTAATTCCCTTTTCGTCTCCTTTACACGTGAAAGGTCACGAAGCTTGGGAAATATGTATAAGAATGTATACTGGCACGTTGCGCACTTGACATGTACACTCAAGTTGTTTTGTCTGTATTATAATGTATTAAATGTGTATTCCTCAATGTATGATTTATAACTAGACACTAGGAAAATCGTTATGTTTTAGAGCTACCAAGATAAATGTGGCATACATGTGTTCTTTGTTAGTACATGCTTCAAGTACAATTTATATTAATTATATTGCTTCACATGTATTAACCCGATTAAGTGCGTTGTATTATTAATACCGTTTTCGGCTTGACAGTAACCGATTTCCTAGAATTATACTCTCATTACAAACATGGCACATACTCTTAATTTGGCAATGTTATGCTTTATGGCTAGTACCAGTATTTTTATAATGATATTAAAACATTGATTTACATCTATATTTTTACAAAAAAACATCCCCTATACTTCAATATTGATGGATATAGCAGTACGTACAGTATCATTTACTCCTGATTGACAATAAGTTTTGTTTTGTCTTCAAGCATTTCTGTTACACATTAACATGTCTTTATGCTTTTCTTATAATAAAAGTCCTCATATAGAAAATTTATTTTCCTACTATAATTTCTTTCACATGGGTGACTTACATTAACCTGACTATAAGTGCTTGTAAACGTACATTTTAAGTGTTTTATTATAACACAATCACGTTGTCATGTCCTCATGCATCCCTAAATGTTTACAAAACAGGGTTGACATTTCATCTTTCTACAGTGTTGTTTATCTATATAGTACTTACTATTTTGTGAAATTATTATGTGAACATGTATACATGTATTCGTATTTTGGGCCGGTTGCCGTTATTTACGTAATAATAATAAACATGTAATATATGCAATATTAATGTAATTTAGTAACGGCAGTAAGCATGGTATGCTTGTTGTACTGTTTACACATGATTATGATTCTACACTTGGAATATGTATTTTTGCTTTTTTGTATTTTTTGTTTTTAAACAAGTATATGTCTATATTCTATTCGCTAACACCCAAATGTCGACCCTAATGAATATAATATATTTAAGCAAACATATAATAATACAACAACAATATGTAATAATGTAACCTTGACACATTAGAATTTAGAAATCCTTTTTAAAAAACTATTTCAGAAAGAACGTTATGCTTCTTGTTCGCCTGCATGCTATTAATGTTTCTGGTTATATACATTTGATAGTATATACATGCAAGTAATGGTTGCGAATAATACAACAATATGCAATAATCCAACCTAGACACATTTTGACATTTTTTTCTACAAACAATTTCAAATAGAAACGCAATGTTTCTTTTTGCTTGTATCAGCTTAACCCCCTGTCTGACAGGCATTAATTCTAAATTTAATCCTTCTATATCCTCTTCTTACTCTCTTTTCCAAGACCCCTTTCCTCCCGTCTTCTCAGTTCTTACAATTAAGGGGAATAACTTCAAACACAAATTCTTCCATTTTAATTACAGAAAGCTTAATACTTCTATGCGCAGTACTGTTCATTTTAAATTATACACTACACTGTAGATAATGAGTATTAAGTTCTGTACGTTTAACGTCAAGGGTATAGCATCGAAAACAAAAAGAATCGAATTGTTCGAATGGTTGAAACTTAATAAATTTGCAATAAGTTTTTTACAAGAAATACATTGTACACCAAATAATTATGATGAATGGAAAAGGGAATGGAAAGGTGATATATTCCTCAGTGGCAACCAGTCGAATAGCGCAGGGATAGGTATATTCATAAATGAAAATGTCAACTTTACACTTAAGTCCTATAAAGAATACAAACAAGGACGCCTCCAAGCGTTAAATATAGATATCGACGGTAAAAGCCTACTTCTCGTGAACATATACGGACCTAATAAAGATGACGAGGAACTATTAGATATTTTAGAAAACATACTTATAGATAATAGTGATGAAACATTTGTAATCGGTGGAGACTTCAACACAATAATTGATGTAAATATTGACAAACTTAACGGTAACAAAACCACACACAGGAAATGTTCAAAAAGAATTCAAGAGATCATGGAAAATAATGATATATACGATATTTGGAGACTAAAGCATCCCAATTTGAAACAATTTACATGGCAATCTAATCACAAGCCACCAATATATTGTAGACTAGATTATTTCTTAGTCTCGTCCAACATCTTAAATCATGTGAAAGATTGTTATATTAAAATGGGCTTTAAATCCGACCACTCTGTTGTTACATTTGATCTTGAACTTGCGTCAACAGAACGTGGACGTGGATTCTTCAAAATAAATAACTCAATACTGTTAAATACAGATTTCCAAACAAAAGTCAAGCAGGCAATTAATGAAACAGCTAATATAAATAAGGATTCAAACCCAAATACTTTATGGGAACTAGTTAAAGGCACAGTCCGGAACGAAGCCATTAGATATTCCAGTAAACTACAAAAAATAAACAAAGAAAATGAATTAAAAATACAACAAAATATTGAAAGATTAGAACGTGAAATCTGCTCTGAACCAAGTAATGAAAACTTACATAACGAACTACTTAACCAACAAAAAACATTAAAAGATATAACTGAAGAAAAGATTAAAGGCATTATTTTAAGATCACGTGCCGAATGGATTGAAGGTGCGGAAAAAAATACTAAATACTTTGCAAATCTGGAACGCAAAAGAGCTGAAAGTAAAACCATGCACCAATTGAAAACTGATAATGACACGATAGTTACAAACAGCAATGATATTTTATCATACTGTAAAAACTTCTATGCTGATTTATATAAAGTTAACGAAAGTCTAACCCACAATAATACTTTTTTTTCAAATGGACACAATATCCTATCAGAAGATAATAAAACACTCACTAGTGGAATAATTTCAGAGTACGAATGTTCCATCGCACTAAGAGAAATGAATAACAACAAAAGCCCTGGTTCAGACGGTTTATCTGTCGAATTCTATAAGATATTTTGGAACGATATTAAAACATTTCTAGTTAATTCACTAAATTACTCTTACGACATAGGGAAATTAACAGAACTACAAACCCAGAGTATCATAACATTAATACCAAAAAAGAATAAAGATACTTTGTCAATTAATAATTGGAGGCCAATATCACTATTAAATGTCGACTATAAAATTGCCTCAAAAGTCATTGCTAATAGAATAAAAAAGGTTGTAGATAGTATAGTTAATGAAAACCAAACTGGGTTCATCAAGGGAAGATATATAGGAGAAAATGTGAGAACAATTATTGAAACAATAGAAAAAATGCAACTCAAAGATGAACCAGGTCTCATATTCTTTTCTGATTTCCAAAAAGCATTTGATAGTTTAAATCATGAATTCATGTATAAATGCTTAAAAGAACTTAATTTTAGTGATTCGCTCATACAATGGGTTGAAGTTTTTTATGCAAATGCGAAGGGGTGTATAACTAATAATGGCCATTTTTCTGACTTTTTTAACATTAAGAGTGGTGTACGGCAAGGATGTCCTCTTTCACCGTATCTTTTTATCCTATGTATCGAGTTTTTATCTATTTCTATAGAAAACAACGATGCAATAGAAGGTATTCACTTAAACAATAAAAGTACAAAACAAACTCTTTTTGCAGACGATGCTAGCTTTCTACTTAAAGGAAATCGAACGTCTTTCGAAAATCTTATAAATACCCTTGACGATTTTGGTAAAACATCTGGACTTAAACTCAATAGAAACAAATGCTCAGTCCTGCGCATTGGAAGGCTAAAAAATACAGATATTGTCTTTGACAACGAATTTGAATGGACTTCGTTGGAGGCAACTACGTTAGGAATTACCTTCAGTAATAAGTTATCTTCAATGTATGATCTAAATGTAGCAAATAAGATAATTGAATGTAAAAATGTCCTAAAACAATGGAAAAAATGGAACTTAACTCTCATTGGAAAAATAACAGTTCTAAAAACATTTGTTCTTCCAAAGCTTATTTATCCCCTAACTGTGTTACAAAACCCACCAGCACATTTTATAAAATTGATCAATAAAATTTTCTTTGATTTCTTATGGAATTCAAAACCTGATAAAATATCACGTAAACAAATAATTCAAGAATACAAAGACGCAGGTCTAAAAATGATAGACATGGAATATTTTCTAGATTCATTAAATATAAGCTGGATAAAAAGAATTTTTAATTCAAACGCCAACTGGAGTTTTCATTACAAGACCGAATTAGATAAGTATGGAGGATTATTTCTATTTAAATGTTATATTACTGAAAAAGACTGTAAAAGTCTCAATATAAAATCAAAGTTTTTAAAGGATATATTGGTTTCGTGGTCTAAGGTCAACACCCTAAACACTGAAATTGAAACATCCAAACAAATCATCTGGAATAATTCAAGAATAAAACATATAAATAAAAATGAGTTATTTTACTATAACACATGGTTCAGTAAAGGAATCCAATATTTAGAACACATATTTGACTTCAGACACAAAATATTTCACAGCTTTGAGCAGATGCAATTTTTATATGATATCCCTAATGGGGATTACTTGAAATACTACACTCTCATCAAAAACATACCGAAAGAATGGAAGACACAAATGAAAAACGAAATTATAACATATAACCCACCAAACTACCTAATTGATAGACTAAATGGAAAAAGCAAATTAAGTAAGACTGCATATAATTCACTAATCAAGACTAAACTACCAACAGAACCAAAATACAAACGAAAATGGAATCTTAGTTTCACCATAGAAGACACAGAATGGGTTAAAATTTTCCAACAAACGAATATAATTACAATAGACACTAAACTTAGAGAATTTCAGTATAAATACCTCATGCATATAATACCCGACAATTCATTTTTACACAAGTGTCATATAACCCAGTCAAGTTTATGTGATTTTTGCAATAGACAGCCAGACTCTATATACCATATGTTCTGGGAATGCCACATTGTACAAAGTTTTTGGGCTGAAGTTAGGTCATATCTAGTACAAAAGCTCTCAAAAGACTTAAATATCACATTTCAAAATATTTCTGTTTGCAACATTATAAAAAATACAGAAGAAGATGGGCTTCTTACCAACTATATTATACTGCTTTCAAAATATTTCATATTTAAATGTAAATGCAATAAACACACACCGACAATTCAGTCATTTAAAGAATACATTAACTATCGAAAAAAGATGGAACAAACAATCGCACTATTAAAAAACAAACTCCAAATCTGTAACAGAAAATGGCAGAAGTTTTCATAACTTAAATGGTGATATTGTGTAAATTCCCCGAACCAATAACCATTTCTTATTATCTTTCTCTCACTTTCCTTTTTTGCCCTCTACAATCATAATCTCTCTTCTAAGCGACTGTCCTCATAACTCTTCCCCCTCCCACATATATACTACAACACTCATAATGACAGTAAAGAATAATATCATGAGTAGTGAATTAGTTTAACAAAATTTATTTTGACAAAATTGTTTGTATATTTTGTGTTGTATGTAGCTGTATAATATGTGTTATGAAAATAAAAAAATGTTAAAAACGAAAAAAAAAAAAAAAATTACGGTAGACCCTATATTTCTATATAGTGCGATTATGCAAATGCTGATTAAAGCATTCTTTATCAAAGATGACGTCTGAAATTTTAACAGATTTATAAATGACATCATGCAATCGGACATTACATTTTGACGGTTTTTGGAGGTCTTGCAATTGAGATATTGTAGAAAATTCAATAAAATGTGTTTCAAATTATCCGTGTGCTCCGGTATACGTAATCGCCCTTATTTAAGATATAAATATTTTTAAAACGGTTATCATCAGGTCGCAAAAAATCTTTGTATGTAAAGAAAATACCAAAGGATTCATTCAGCATAAATATGACGACAATAACTCTGAAAATAAAAAAAAATATGGCAAAATTCTACGAACTTTTTGATTCACCCACGTACAAATGCACAACATTTAATAAGACTACCATTTATCTAGCCATATGTTAGACTATCATGTGTAAATATTATCAGTAAATCGTGAAACAATCCCCCGTATTATCAAAATAAATGCGTCGCTCATATACAGTACAGTGTAGAAACATGATGCAAATCTAAGTTGTATTTTGAAAATGGACATTGCCTTGTTTAATAAAATACAATATCAACTGAGTTACAACAACATCATAGCTAGACTTTCTGTGTGATTTACATCCTTTTCTATGCCTGTAGAGTCACGAATATAACATGTATCGATATGTTAAATATCAAACCCGGTGATTTATTTGAAATGATACATTATATTCGTATATGTGTTTTGTGTAATGTTATAAAGCAACATGTTGTCAGATATTGTCCTTAAAATCTCTCTCCTGCGAAATGTTGATAACGTTCCACAATTTCTTTTTGACCATGCTTTAACTTGTGTGTTGTTACGGGGAACCAATGTCCGCATGTTGCCTTCTCGGTACGATTCGTTATTATCCTTGTACTATTTTATGTTAACAGCATCAACGTAGCTCATAATTTGTATTATAGTGAATCAAATGCTTTGAAATTGTCCGAATATTTTGGAAACACCAACTCTATTCAATCAGTACAATACATGTATTACCACGTGTCAATGACATGGTCGACGAACCTCCAGAGTATACTGATCCTGTTGAGTAACTTGGGACATGTTTTGGAAAAGATTGTATACTCGAGTTTGAATTAATACTGATTCATTTGTACATTGTATTATGGGTAATTATTCAGCCTTAAACACCACCCCATTACAACCAAATTTAATGTCACGGCGACCAGTTTTATAAAACAATTATTTGTCTAAACTTAAGGCGATTAAATGTGAACAATTTTATATTTAGTTTAATGGAATACCATCCCCTTCCTTTAACCCAAGCTTACCCGTTTGGTTGTTGGTTTTATAAGTTTAAACTGTCTGATAACTGTATTATAATAAGTTATATTAGCAATATTTTGCATCTAGGCCTAATCTAATCCGTTTTGTAATATTTCCCTGTAGTGTTTTTATCCATTATTACACATTACATTCTGTACTTATTTTAATGTTGATTCTTTAAGTTTAAATCGGTCTGATGCCTGTATTTAACTTCAAAGTATTAAACAACAACTCGGTTATATGTTGCTTCTCATTGATGTTGATACTATAATCTTAACTATATTGCATTGGTTAAAACTGTCTGATGACTGCATTATAGGAAATTCTTTTAAAAGTTTCGAAATCGACTTGAAAGTTCGTTGTATTCCCAGCTTTGTAATATTTCCCTTTAGTGTTTATATCCATTAGTACTCATTTAATCCTTAATACACAATGTCATTACAGCACGTATCACGTCTGTGCACAATATTTACCTGGCCACTATAGGGACATGTTCTAAATGAATGTACATTAGGGTATGTCATTACATGTGTCACGTACACTAACAGTTATGTGATGCCAAACCCATCGCCCAATACTCTGGCATTAATAGTTTAAGTAAAGATAATTATGAAAGCGATTCCCCAATGAGACGTACATGTGTCTAGAAAGATTATGAGGCATGAACTACTTTCTTATTTGCTGTCACTATACTCATGTTTTGGTTGTCATTATTTTAGCGGAAATCGCTCTGTCATGTTTGTCATTGCAGAAGTAGATTTCGGTCTAATATGATCACATTGCTTAAATACGTATATTCAATAAATAGTCCAAGTGTGAACGTTATTCAGAATAAAAGATAATGGACCGATGTTTGAGGAAACGAAGATAATATGACCTTATACTTTGAGGAATTCGTAAGCAGAATAATACCGCGTAAGGCGTGTTAAGATTTTAAGAAGAGTAAGTCTGACACTTTTTCCCTTCTGACGATGCCCCTTTATTCCTCTCAAGTATTCACTGAAGAAGTTTTGTGTTTATAGCTTGTGTGTTGGTGTAACCATTTTAAACAATTCCATACTGTTTTTATCAAATCTTTATTTTGGATTCGTTGCAATGGATATGTGGTCTAACGCTTTCGTAATTAACATTGCAAGGCGGTGCAGAATGTACAAACTACACATGTATTCAATATTTATATATTGAGCATTGAAGCTGTAGACCACTACAAGTGTTTATGCTTGCTTAACGACATATTGGCACTTTTTTACATGGAATTGTGTATGCCTTCAGATTATTGGTGTCTTAAAACATAAGTTAATACACCGTCTCTGTTGTACATAATAATATACTGATCTTATGTTCAATTTAATGTCTCTTGTTTGTGTCGGGTAATGTAATTATCTGGGAAACATGCTGTTGATTGTATGAGAAATTATCTTCAATGATGTTTGATAGTTTGAATGGTAAATCATCTACAAACATAACCAGCAACATAGTATTAAATATAATATGTATTAAATATTAGAAGGGAATTGATCGCTTACTTTTTAAACTTCCCCACGGTTTCCTATATTGCTTTTATAGCGTACAGCTATAAAATTACTAGAACTAACTACACGCATTTGTTTTGATAGCTATATAATAGACAACGAAACAACCTAGCACACTAAGTGTTTATTATTGTCAATAAAACTAACAGATACGTCGATCGAAGTGAGAAGAGCAATTAGCGACGAACAAGAATCAATAGCACCTTTATCTGTACCGTGTTTTTATGGATTCGATGCCCTCTAAGCTTCTAATAAGTGAACAATTTAGAGTACATAACAGGACTTCGTCTCACTCCAAATAGTTATAACCTTAGAGTCAAGCGTTCAATTTGGCTGAAGAGAATCGTATTTACTTCAGTGTCTTGCTAAACACTCTTAGTGTCACTATTTGCATTATACAGTTGGATTTTAACATACAATTAACTGTTGTAAGTGCAAAACACGGATTTTATCAATCTAAACATATTAATCATGTTATTGAATTACTCGGATGGTATTGGCGGTAGTCCCGTATGTCGTAACGTTTTATCTTAAATATTTTTTTCAAGCTCAAGACTTATATATTTGGATAGAAGAGAGTCTAGGGATTTCATAAAACCATTTCTTGATTGTTGCCAACTTCGCGTTTTTTTAATATTTACTGTTGTTTCTGGTGTTTTAGTAAAAAATCGCGACCCAACGTTATTGATAAATCGTCATTTTTGGAATGGATAATCATTAGAAATCAAACATATACCTATGTACTTTTATAGTCACTTACTTTAACTGCACGAAAAAGTTAAAGAGGTATCTTTGATTGTTTTCTATTATTCAATACAGACCTGTATTTTACGTTACCAGTCATTTTCTACGCATTTGACCATCAATCAGTTAGTGCTTACAAAACATGCATTATGAATTCTGATCAATTTTCAAATATTTTGATAAATTATTATATTTTAAACATATAAAACGTTTTTTGGGTGGATATATTCATGTAAATTGTATTGATAGGGTACTTTAATACTGCATACATAATGCTAAAATTGTTTGTAAACGGACAAAACACACACATCAACGATACATGTATACTGTCTGAAAAGATTTGCAAGACACCTGTACTCTTTTATTTAGTTGCTATTTGTTTTGTGTAAAAACTTTTGTCTTTTGCAGTGAAATTCATTCCGTATGTCTTCATTATGTTGTTATTTACGTTACATAAGCGTATCTATAGATGACAACTTTATTGTGTTGCATGCTCATTTTAATATACACACATTTATTTAAAAAGGGATATGTGTTTGATATTTCAACAAACTACAATTAATATTTATTCTATTTCCTAAAGTTACATTCTTGAAAAGCGTATAAGAAACACCATTCATAATAAGAAAACGTCACACATTCTCACAATTTGAGTCGAAATGGTATAATCGAAAAAAACGTCCATAGGGCACGAAAGTCGATCCCCTATGTTAACATGTTTCAATTATTGGCACATCACAAAGCCTACCATATTTATGCCGTTTTTAACCTCTGTTTTCACCAGTGTAATTTACGTTACGATAGTATGAGTAGCATACAGGAAGACATAACATAAAGGACACAAGCAAGAAGTTCAATAATTGGGTTTTTTACATAAAAACTACATATCTTCTCATATTAACTCTGCAAAATGATGAACTTGTCAATATGCTAGTACTCATGATACCAGTATGTATATTATAACATGCACGTTTGTTTACCCTCTTTTTTACATACATATTTCTCATATAATATGTGAATTTGAAGTACAAAAGTACAAATATGACTATTCAATGTTATTTTCACTAATCCGACCTGGAACCAAATGCACTACTTGATAATATAGAAAGTATGTAAACATAACCTGGCTAAAAATAAATATGTCCGTACATGATTTGTACTGAAGTTTTCATTACGTAAACTACAAAATAAACTAATATATAAATTATGTATCGATACAATAGTACAATGTTATAAGTTGTGTTAATGAGCAATGCTTACCTGAACCAACTTTTGGGTAAAAACGAACTGAATAAATACAATCAACGTATATATTGTTTCTAGCGACATATTTAGGAGTAGTATGAAATATGGTCATGTAGAATACTAATTTACTATATGGAAAAAACTTGCATAAAAATTAAACTGGTACCAAACAGGTACACATTAAATATCTATGAAATGTCTAAACACGATTTCTCTTTAATACATCTTTGAGAGTGGTGGTTAGTTGGATACATGCTTCGGTAGCAAGATGTTTCACATGATATACTCCACCAAAGTGTATATTGGTACCTGCTACGACAGTGTATGTTCCTGGCCGTCGCAAATCGGAGACGCGAATGCAGTGGTTCTGTAACATCTACGTGACACTGTTTTGTGGATGTGATAGCTATGTCCACACATTACTTCAATTAACTAAACTAGGTCGTTTACAAATATTTCCTAATGATAATTGCACATATTGTACAACAAAACATGCACAAGTCATTAATAATATCGTCTACTAGTATTTCATGTCTGAACTATACCGAGTAATTCATGTTGCATTCTTATGTGGCGCCCACAAATCGCTTATCTATTACGGAATGATTGTTGTTTATTCCAGATTTCATTAATGACATAATCTGAATTATACTGTATGAAAAATTACATCTTCTGATAGCGAAAATAGATAAAAAAAACATGCTACCAGGACTACAAAACGTTTAAGGTGACTCTCTCTCTATATATACAGTTAAATAACTTTTTTTATTTTTGTTAAAATAGTGTTGACAACGATATAAAAAGAAATACATCTTATGCTGTGCCATTTTGACGGATTTGGATTCTACAATTAATATGTACACGAAAATACTGCATAATAGGCATGAGGTTGAAATTTTATGGTACATATACCATGCATATTCTATTATTTGCTCGTCAACAGGCATGATCAATCGTTGACATATGGAGCATACTTTATTTTTATTCTTGACAGAAATTGGTGAATTGTTAATCATTGAGATAATTATTATGTGGCATACTTTATATTCATTCCTGAAAGACATTGGTTTTAATCAATTATTATTCGATTTTTATGCAGATATTGGATGGCTACCGCTTTGTCAGTACGATCTCATTCGTCACGTAAAATACAATTTATTGTCACGTAAATTTTAAGTGAAATATTTAATTGTATTTGGATTTCTTTATTCACCTATTTTTGCTTTTTTTATTTGGGATTTACAATGTACATCACAATTTTAGAATATAATACGTTTCGATAACTAGTATGTGTATAGTTGACATGTTAAACAAGCAATATTAAAACATTTGATGTTGTGAGAGTAAAAAGTATAAATTTATCGGTCCGTGCAGTTAAATAAACTGTAACAAATTACTGCATTTAGTGATTTTGGTGAGAGGTAATGCTATCTGTATCATTTTTTATATATACTACTTGATGACCTTTCATTACTTGGAAAATAAGTGTATATCATGAAAGCAATTTCGTGCATAATGACCGTATAATTTTCGTAACGTAGAATACAAAATCATACCAGAGTTGTTTGCAGCAATATAACAATTATTTATTGTCATGTGTGCAATGGTTATTGTCGTACGTGCTCATTTAATTGTTACTATACAATATTTCCTTTCATTTGATATAAAAAGAAACAAAAACTTCACACGTTTAAAGACCCAATATGTATTTTGAAGCAGATGCATGCTTTCAAAACTTCCATATGACTGAACAGGACTCACATCGAAGCAGTGAAGAAAAAAATGACATGTTACCGGAGATATTTCAGAAATAATATAGTATTATGATGTGAATAAGCACAGGAGTTTTGTTTGTTGGATAAAGGTTTAACGTTTGTCAATTGTTGTTAAAACGTTTAAGGACTTGTATTTTACGTTACCGTAAAAACATATTCTATTTTAAAGCTCTAGACAATGCTTACCATTTTAAGCAGTAAGACGAGGGTTATTTTCAGTAGTTCAACTGTTGCCTTTGACATTTTAATAACCTCTGGACATTAGGCTACCTAAGGAAACATGCGTTCGAGTCTCCCTGGTGACACATATCTTTCCTGAGGATGAGGCAGTGAATATCGATCTACGGCGCCTAAAGATACGTACACTTACCTAGCAAGTACCAATTTTTACATTGGTAAAGTAGAGCATGCGGGACCCATGGATCCCAAAGCGCGCACCCTACATCTAGACCGCCGCTCTCAAATACGTCTTATAGGGAAATCGTGGTTAGACATTCCATATACATTTAATTTGTTTTGTTTTGTTTCAGTTTTGTGTATTAATCTAGTTGTTGCTATTGTAGTATTATTCCTGACCCCATTTCATAATACTCGAAAACATACCGCAAAAGCAATTTATGCATTAATTTGATTTTTGGCACACTTTTACCATTTTATTTTGCTTTTATTATGAGGCCGGAATTGTATCTTAAGCACAAATTGTTTCATTGTATTCATTATCGATATATAAGTTTATTTTGTATATAACGTGACGAAAACTTCGGTAAAATCATGTATCGGCATTTTATATTTAGCTGGTTTTGTTTTAAAAATCTGCCATATCATCAAGTAGTGCCATTTGTGCTGACTTTGGTTGGTGAATAACACATTGAATATCCGCATGCTTTTGCACTACTAATTCAAATATGATGTAAGATATATGTATGTAAATTAGAGTGTTAACAAAAGTGCATTTAATGATATACATACCGGTTTCATAAGTATATTGGCAATGTAATGTTTTCACAGAGTTGGTGTAAGAAGATATGTAGTATTTTAAATAAAAACAAGTATTGAACTTCTTCCTTATGTCCTTTATTTTAATTAATAAATATGGCACATATATTGTTGTAACGTAAATTACACTGGTAAAAACAGTGATTAAAAACGGCATAGAAAATGCGCAGGATTTATGATGTGCCAATAAATGAAACATGTTCACATAGGGGATCGACTTTCATGCCCTTCGAAAGTATGGACGTTTATACAGAATTTGAATGTCAAGTTTTTTCTATTCTTCCATATTGACTCAATTTTTGAGAATGTGTGACATTCTCTTATTATGGGTGGCGGCTCTGAGACAATCTACAAGAATTAAATTAAGAAAAGTAAGTACATATCGATCACACACATATCTCTTTTTAAATAAAATTGTGTACAATCAAATGATCATGTAACCCAATACAGTTGTCATTTATGGATACGCTTGTGTAACGTAAATTACAACATAATGAAGACATACGAAATGAATTTTACTGCAAAAGACAAAAGTTTTTACACAAAACAAATAGCAACTAAATAAAAGAGTACAAGTGTCTTGCAAATCTTTTCAGACAGTATACATGTATCGTTGATGTGTGTGTTTTGTCCGTTTACAAACAATTTTAGCATTATGTATGCAGTATTAAAGTACCCTATCAATACCATTTACATGAATATATCCACCCAAAAAACGTTTTATATGTTTAAAATATAATAATTTGTCAAAATATATGAAAATTGATCAGAATTCATAATGCGTGTTTTGTTAGCACTAACTGATTGATGGTCAAATGCGTAGAAAATGGCTGGTAACGTAAAATACAGGTCTGTATTGAATAATAGAAAACAATCACAGATACCTCTTTAACTTTTTCGTGCAGTTAAAGTAAGTGACTATAGAAGTACATAGGTATATGTTTAATATCTAATGATTATCCATTCCAAAAATGACGATTTATCAATAACGTTGGGTCCCGATTTTTTACAAAAACACCAGAAACAACAATAAATATTAAAAAAACGCGAAGTTGGCAACAATCAAGAAATGGTTTTATGAAATCCCCAGACTCTCTTCTATCCAAATATATAAGTCTTGAGCTTGAAAAAAATATTTCAGATGAAACGTTACGGCATCTCGGTCCACGGGTGTTCTATAGTCGGATTCAGTGTGTATTAATCAATTCTGTGTGTGTGTAAAGTGATAATAACCTATTTACGAGTGTTTTAACATTACTTGGGTGTTTGCTTAATAATGAGCTTTTACTCATTTCTTTCCAGTGTAAAGAGCAAGCAACACCATACATGCAGTGGTTGATTAGTTGGTAAGTGATATTTATCATTCCTTGTTCATAACACTCATATTGTCAGATAATCATTAATAATAAATGAATTGTCTAAATTGATCTAGCATAATAATAAATGATCACATTCTGCAATAATAATTACAAATTGTTTTTTTATTGATACTATGCATTCTACAATTAACATGAATAATCACATGCTGCTCGATAATCTACTGTTAATGTTAGAGTTGCGGAAACAAGACTCCAGACAACACATTACCATCATGAGAACATAAAGTACGCCATTTATAATTTGCCACTAATAAATTATATAAAACTGGGAAACGCAGCTATTCGAATTACATGCAGCTGGTAAAAGGAATGGCCTTTTCGATTAGTAAATATACATTTATAATTCCGAACACCACATGTACAGAGTTGCATAAAGAATGAATAAGATATTAATTTAAATAAATGTACAATCATTAAAGACTCGCTTATCTAATTTTGTATCAGAAACTGCAGTTATACTGTATTAATAAAATATGTACATCAAAATGTATATTTCACTTACGCATTAGTAATAGAAGACAAAATGGTTGTTTCATGTGTTTGGCTCAATTTGTTTTTTGTCGGATTTTTTAGAAACCCTGGTATATTGCTGTTTAAAGGGGTTTGCTCATATAGTTTGATTAATACATATATATTTCCCCTTATAACAAGACTGGAACTTTAGGTATGTATACATCTACTTTTGATAACTAAAACTATAAAGAATATACCTTGGCTTCATTGGAGTATAAAAGAATATCTCTTAGAGCAAACCACGCCTATATGTGTATAGCCATAGGTTCCTTGACTGTTAACAATAATCTGTGGTACATTACACGAATTTGTACAGTAAATCTATAAAAATCATCCTTCAGCTGTGTCTATGTTTAATCAGCCAGAATGTAACTAATGCAGAACTAACCAATGTAATAAATGTACTGATAGGGTATGAAGACAAGTTTATTTGATTAGCAGTAGTACATTTCATTTAAATATTAATTAGTACTATGGGTGGTAATAAAGTAGATGGAGGTATGAACTACTCAAACTCTGTGATAACGAATCATTGGTTCGATTCATTAAATACTTGTTACGAGTTACAGTAAAGACGATTCATTATATTAATTGAATGTTCATGGAACTTTTGTTTGTATAACACGGTTATGTTAGAACACAACACGAGTATTCGTCATTGTTATGTAAACATTGTAACTTTTGAAATAGATTTGTATCACTTCACAAACATGTTTCGGATTTCTAGCATTGCATCACGATTTATTTACCCAACTCACTGAATGATATTCGAACCAGCGTCTCTAACCGTGGCTTTACCATTTGAGCTACAGAGGCACATGTAAGAATTATATATTTTAGTTATAATTGTTCTTGTAGTTAAACCCATTCAAACAAAGCAGCTTTTGACACTGACCTCAAATGACCACCCTTTCGTTTTGAAATTACATCGTCTTCTGATTTACACGTGTCAATGTTTTTGTGCCATAATATCTGGGTCGCAATATACGCTCATTAAAGGTTATAAGTACACCAACACAGTACATAACGTTACGTGCAAATAGTCGGTCGGTCGACATGCCGAATGGTTTTCCAACAATAACTCCAAAACGCGTGGATTAGGATTCTAAAATTTTAAATGGTGATTATTTATCTTTCACAGACGGACCGACTCAATTTCAAGGTCATTTGGATCAAATGTCAAATTCACCATGACCTTTGAATACACAGCAATCACTGGTCCACACCATAAGACATATAGGATCTTAGATAGTAAACCTTTATATAGAGGTTGCTGGTCATCAGATGTAGTCTCCTACTGCTAATTATGAGGTGGATGGGTCAAAGGTCAAGGTCGTGGTGACCTTAGCTACACTAGGCTATTTACTGTCATGAGACGTGCATGTTTCACAAACCTCTCTTGTACGGTCTGTTATCGTAATTCTTCGGTTTTTGCTTTCCTGATGTGGGCATTGATGGACAATGTGTATGAAACATTTTGAGACTTCGTGCCAAAATCAATTGTTTTGCACGTGCATTTAGCATAATTTAATAATTTACGGTTCACTGCTCGCAGCGGGCAAATTACAATCATCGAATTATCGGATATTGCTGCTATACTTCTCGCATGAAGGCATGCAAAAAATGAACATGATATCATGTATAATAAAAACGATATATGCATGTTGGTGTACTTGTAACATTTAATAAGTGTAGTACTGTGAGACAAAGAATGTTTCATATTTAGCCAGATGCTTTTTGTAGAAAAGTACGCTGTTATTGTAGAGGTTAGTTTGTCGAAACAAAATGTATAGGCACATTTGTATTTTGCATCAATACTGCATAAATGATCATATTGCTTTAAATACCAGATTGATGCTGTTTGGATAGAGTTTTGCTAGAGAACTGTCGAATTGTGTCATCCTATATTGCATCATATGTAATGACAAAGATATTATGTACCATCAGACAGAAATATTCTCCCACTAGACTGGATATGTTTACAAAACATACATAATCATATTTACACTTTGACACTGCAATGTCCCTTCGGTATATGTTTGTCTGCATTATATTTCAGCACCGTGTTACTTGCAACAAAAAACTGTGAATGTCTAATGTTTGAACATGCGCATGGCTTGAAAATGAAGCACCATGACATTTTCATTCCAATAGACCAAACATATCTCAGTTACCCATTCCGCGTTTTCGGAAATCCGTTTTGTTGAAATGCCATACAAAGAATGACCCAATATAACGTGGACTGTTGCTATTGCATCCAACAGCATCAATATTTCTTCCAAGTACATTAGTTTATTATCGGAACATTTATTGCATACAATTTTAACAATTTTTACATTGACATAGTCTAGCAAGCATTCCGCTGTTTTTACCATAGTAACGTGAATGCGACGCACAAAAATTGTGCGACTTTTCTCAAGTTGCATATGTACTTAATATATAAAATGAAGTGCAAGTAAGAAATACGCTAAACCTAATCATCTTACGATGACATATGCAAGTGACATCTTGTTGAACTTTGATGGAATTGGATCTGTGCGTGTTAAAGTTACACATAATTCTTTGTACGGTACCACCTCTGTAACGTACGCTAAAATGACGTCGTTGAACCGTCATGAAATGCTTTTGATTATGACAATGTACCCTGCTCTCGGAAAAAATACATACTATGGCGCTTAAAATAGTTGAGCAGACTAATAGAACATGTCCTACGAACTGAGCGCTTAATTTTATTTGACATCATGAATATGTAGACAAAGAAAGATCAGAGAGCACAAGCATAACATAAATATAGATAATACGGCGCGACAACAGTGACGTAATCAGCGATATGTTGGCATCGATCGATGATTACATCACAGGAAATAAGCTGGTCGCTATGGGGGTCATACGCGGAAAACATCTTCCATAATTTAAGGTCAAATGCTAACTTAAATAGTGCCGTAATTATACCAGCAAAATATCACGGAAAATAATTATTCTGTAAAAAGTTACATGCTATAGGAAACAGCTAACTAACGCCGTTGACGTCGTGTATCGATACTCGTCATTGTAGCATGAATATATGCCGAACATATTCCGATAAATATTGATGAAAGTTTGTTAATGATTAATTGACACATACGAACGTTGTGTCAAAAGTCCACGTTATTTTGGATCACCCCTCGTACATTGATAAGGTCAATATAATTGAACATATTGTGTACTACATAATTTATTACGGATGTCCTTTTTGTAATATTGGATGTATATAAACCTCGTTTCTAGTTATGTTATGGCTTAAGCTTAGTATATGAAGCATCTTTGTCATCAAATTACGTAAAACACATAGGTCTATCTTCTGGAATAATTTAATTAACAAATAATTTAATTTAATCTTGATGCAAAGTTAAACTTGGTACTGAAACTTGTCTAACTATCGTGATTCTTATTAATCAGTTTATGCTAGAACACGCAAAAGGTTGCACGTATTAATTGTAGGAGCAATAGTAAAGTCGCATCTCAGCCGCATGTGGCTGGAAACCTTTAAAAGTGTTTCACCGAAACCCATATGATGACATCATGAAAGCTCAATTTGGTAATTATGTTCTCGGTTGCATGGAACATCTCGTTATAAGTTTTGACACAATATATAACGACAAGGAGATTTATAAATCTATTCCTATGTAGAAGTTTCATAATGTAATTGAGAGACTATGTACACAATCTACAGACGCTATCTTCCAGGGTAATGTTATCATATCCAATGCCCAGGACAGCGTAAAATCTAATAAATGTTCCCTGTAAAACAAGTACAGATAATCCTAACGAGGAAGATGAATTGAAACAATCAGTTTGATGGATCGATTGTCGCCAACTAGATCAGACATAAGCGTCAAAGCATAATGTTGAAACAAATTTCCGTCTAATTAATGCCTTCATTGAAAGGTTGATTTTCTAGATTCCTTGCATGGAAAATTTATAGCCCCTGTGAGATTATAAAAACGACATTATTTCTCCTTGTACGTATTGATATTTGTAGTGAGCCAAAGAGATGTAAAAGGAGTTATATGGTTGTATATATTTGCGAGACACAGTATCATATAGTTTACGCAGAGACAATTAGATAATAAAGAGATGTACTGAATACAATACTAGAAGATAGTAAATTGAACAAGGGAAGTGTTTACATATATACGTTTATAAATACTGACCAGTGTTACACCGGTACTATAATGTGCGTTTTTGTTACAATGTTATCAATTGTCGACGGCTGTTCTCAGCAGTTCAACCGTTCAGCCACCCTTGCACATTGTAACCTCCCCTTCTCATCGGGGCCTAAGGTAATCTGTGATCAAGTCTCACTGGGATGATTATTTTATTCCTGGTAGGAGTGCAGCCAACATCAATCCGTGGTGCCCTGATATATCCAACATATATAGCCATTGCCCTCACAGGTACAAATTTACATCTTGGTGGAGTAGAGGATGTGCATTATAATTGCTCAGAAGAATTAATAAGTGATCCAGACGGAGGTTGATCCCGAGACATCTCGATCCCGAAGCACACGGCCTATCTCTATGTCACCATTCACCACACATCGTTAGGTGGTAGCACTGTACATTGTATAAAGGTAGCTCCACTTCGGTATCGCAACGCAAGTACTTACATGATAGTGCATTGATGTGCTCATCTACATTCTAACCTAACCTTATATTCATGGCATTGTATGTACAGCGACATAACAATTTATTGACGAACACATTGCGGGAAATGTATTGTTCCCACGTTCTCCATAATTTGACGGGAGGTCGTATTGATGAGAAGCTTCATATCGTGAAATTACATACCATACAAATATTTACATAGTCTGATTGCAGCCTTGTGGTCAAGGAGGAAGTGATATAAGTATACTTGAAGTTCTGATGCCAGCATTTCTCATTATATCTCCGATATGACATATCCTATTAAATGTATCTTCTATTGGACACAGAATTCAATTATTTTTGCTTCATGTTTGTATTCACAAGATCCAATCAGTTTCCTCTATATCGGATACAATTCATAGTATTTTCTTGCTTATGAATGAAGGATTAGGCTATGCAAATTGTTGTTATGACACATGTTGGAGAATAATGCTCTTCGATTTGTCACCACATGGACTGTCACGGTGTTTATTTGGTAATAAGTAGAACACTGAGTTATAGTATGGCACACCATTTAAAGATTAAAGTACCATGGGGTAATACAGTGGATTCATAATCTATACGAGAAGGACACTATAAGTCAGGATTAGTCAGAACCTGCTTCACTTCATAAGTGTTATTTGCGTTAAAAGTTTGATTGCATACTATGTGTGATATTATCAGACAGTTACAACTGTATCTATACATGAGGGATGTAATCATAGTGGTGTGGCACGCGATATAGTGATATAACTAATAGACTTGGCATAAATAGTTGGTTAAACATCATCATATATCACACAAATGTTGAAATCCGGTTTTAGCAAATAATATGAATGAGAATTCGACACGAATATCACGTCGGTAAATGGACCTCAATTACACCAACAAGTCACAGTAATCGTGTTTTGTCGTTAGTGAAAGGATGATGGTTATACTATTGTACGATTGTTTAGCGAACTGTTGGTTTTACACAGGGACAAGTACGTCCTGGAATTAATATAATTACGTTTCTAACTTTTGTTTGATGTTGTTTCAGCATCGCCTATTTGCCAATAACGATTCAACATGAGTACACGAATGTTGGCCATTTTACCATGTTATTGTTGTTTGTGTTATGTTATGGCATTATGTTAAGTTTTCGTTGTTTGGCTCTTCCAGTTGATTGCTACTTCCAAGTCCGATGATTCGTTATCATGTCAAGAAAATAACTAATGTCGGCTGTTCTATACATGTGCAGGTTTTCTTTGCTAGAAAAGAATGCGAACATTTGGCACTGAAACTGTAAACTTTCGCTTCGGACCCCTGTTCTCTTTCAATTGACACACATAGCAAATTGCACTTCGATCGTGATTATTTATAATCATCTCATGCGAGCTATTCTTCTCTGACAGTTTAGCCCATTGACATTGTATATGCCACAGTTAGTATCAGGTGCTACGTACTACATTGTATGTCATTGGACGAGTTGTACACGAGTTATACTCGCCCTCCGTTTTGTTGTTATACATTCTGTAATGCATCAATTTGATGTTTCTGCTGAATAGCTTAATGATGTAATGTAGAGGCAATACGATACCATATACGAGTAAATATATTTAATTATATAATAATTTATCATGTATGATAGTACAATATTGCCATTAACTCTATAAAATGCATTTATTTTGTTTGAATTGTTTGCACTATTATGTAAATTCAGACATAAAACTAAGTTTAAAGTAATATCCATGTATTTAGTGTACACATCAGATTATTGCGTTTTCAAACCATGTTTAAATCATGTAGATTAGCGAAAACTGTCCAACAATTTATAATACAATTGTTGTAGAATGTTTGACATTTTATCCCATTACTGTACAGACCTTCGGTGCCAACATTGCACAGTAAGTTAATTGTGGTATAAAATATCCGTGATAATCTCATACTGAATCGTCATTGTGTGAATATGTAACATGGTTTGTATTAATTGTAAGGCAATCGGAAAAGGACTACTTAATCCTAAAACCTTAACAACATTAATTCAAAGTGTCCTTGGTAGATGCTCCCTTCCTATAATAATGTTTACAATCATCATATAAAGTTTACTTTGTTAATAAAACCAATTTTAATGAAGAATGACTTGTATCACGAAATATGAGTATAACTGTAATTGAAAACGAAATAAGGTTGCGTGTGTCACGCTTTATGCTAGAATATGATGTTTTATATGATCATAATGATAAAACCAATGCATGTTTCGACGATACAATTTGTTCTATTGTACCGATCAAAATAGAGTTTTGCAAAGATCAAGAAAGTTCACCGTCGATGAGTTTTTGCTGCACACATTGCCTTCGTCTTAACAAATTGTTTGGCATTTTGTTTCTGATACATGTGTCCCTCTTTGATGTCTGAGTTATTTAAGATAACATGATTGTATAATAAGAGGATTCGTATAATTCGTATTGTTTTGTCGTTTTATTCTAATCTCTTATCATAGATCCGCAATTATGTATTTATTCTGTCGTGTTCATGTTATGTGTTTGGTTTTTATGTGACTTATATGTAATTTGCAAATTATACAATATCATGTTACGGTCTAATATGACTTAACGTTTGAGTATCATTTGCAATGCATGGTCATTATTCTTATGTCCAGTAAGAGTTCGATTGACGAATAGTTTACATTTAAGATGATAGCGATTGATGTTTGTGACAATGTTCTTAACAAGGAATTTTAGTGATAGTATTTCATCGATTACAGTTAAAGACTACCATATATTGGATACATCGTAAACAATATTGTAGCAGTTTTGTGGATATGATCCTTGAGTATTACTCGCCATGGAACAGTACAAATAGGTGAATGACTGGTGTCTACATCATTGACAATATCATTGTATCGGCCTGGGATTTTCTTATCCATTACACCATACATAACAAAGGAAATTGAAAAGTTGACAGGCCTATACTTTGTTGGTAATGCGGTCAGTGATTACCTCAATCATATTTTTGTATTTTGCAATTTTGTTCAGACTTAAGCACAGATATATGTAAGATGACAATAAAGTTAGTTTAGATAAATATGATTGGTGATGTTGGCATCATGTGATACATTTCGAGCATTGAGCATATCGTTTGAAATATTATCTATTGCAAGAAGTTTACATTGACTTGACATATAATCATCCAGTTGACATTAAGACATTCACAAGATATTAACAGACACCAAAGGTGATAGTTTGAAGTGAATCATTGGGGAGTTTTAAGAGCATACGTCAAAAGTTTCGCAAACGAATTAAAAATTCCATTTTTTAAATTGTTAACTCGATAGAACTTTTTACTAACACTGTCTATTTGTGTACCCATAGTGTTCATGTTGAACCCATTTCCGTTTGCCTCCGTTACGCTTGAATGATCACACCATCACAAATGGTAAAACGTCTATTCAAGCGCGCAAAGTAAGGGCTTTTCATTTTCGTCTTAATTTCCACTTCCAATTTACTTCATAGATGTTTGTAATACGAAATACACAAATAGTTAGTCTAATTAGTTTGCAATGTACGCTACATTTGATTGCCAAAATTGATAATTGTGAACAAAAACGCATCGCTACGTTTTTTGCAGTGAAAGAGAGGTAATTTAATCGGTAATTGTACCAAAATAATCTCCCTTTGACCACAGACAAGTGTGGATGTCGTAATAAACACTCTACGAAATGTCACATTTTAAGAAACAGCGCACAGGTCATAAAAAGGCAAACTTAAAGGAAGCGTCCCATAAATTATAATGTCCGTTGGACTACGATTAAGCTAAAACAATTCAATTGAGTTTGGTGCTATAATAATAGCAGCATTCCCTGTCTAGCTCAGCGGCATTGACCATTGATCTGTTGTCACGTGGTACGTCATATACACGGTCCGTATGTTAAATATGATGCAACAGTCTTTTTATGATAGAGACATGACAAATGCATCCCACACAAAGTATTTTTAGCGAAACACCGGCCTCTTGACCCTTGTTTACACGATTATGTTCACATTTGTCAATTTTTGCCATCAAATTTAACGTACATTGCAAACTATTTTGACTAACTACGATTTGTGTATTTCGTATCTCAGACAAGTATCAAGTAAATTGGAAGTGGACATTTAGTTACATTTTTCGTGGAAAAGTAGTTTAACTACCGTCTGTTGACGATATTAAGACTTGTACAGTGTTTTAACAAGCATTTTACACCTTCGAATGTCTGCCTGAAGTTAGCTGACGATAAAAGTACGTAATCTTGATTTTGTGACTTTTACTTTTTTTGGTCACTACATTTCATAACATTCGGACATACGACACATTGAATTCATATGGTGCCAAATTTCAATTCAATAGAAGATCCCTAGCTGAATAAAATGTTTCATAACCAACTATAGCGTTTTTAATCGGATAAGTGTATAATAAATTCTTACAGCATAAATTAAAACAGACAAAGCAATCTATGGTTATCTTTATTAGATGAAATCTACATTTCGATACTACACTGGTAGTCATGAAATAACAAAAAACGTGTAAGCTAAGCAATAACTGATGTTTTTTTGTGTATTTGAGCCAGCTTATAAGTATCTGGTCAGAAGGCATTATATATGAACCTAGCGTAAATCATTTTACTATATGATTTGATGTGCGTTAAAATGAAGTTTTCGCCCTATGTACTCATCTTAAAAACGGCGTAATGACATCCCCTTCATGGATCGCTTGTATCAGGCAAGATAACTGTCAGTTTCAGAGAAGTTCGATTTCATTGAATTACGTTTCAGTCTTATATTTACGTTCTCTGATTGTTGACTTGTGGTCAGCAAATAAATGACATCGGGATATTGGATCTGGGGATAATATACTAAGTCTTGTATATTTCATTGTAGTCATGACATATCTTTGAAATTGTCACGAATACGAATACAGATGATCGTTGTGACTTTCTTTATCTTTAATACATACATTTTTTTCCCAGTCTCTCTGATGAGGTAATCGACGGAAACGTTTACTCTTTTGTCGAACAGTAACACACAAGTGATTGCGATAATGTGTTACGGGAAAAAATGAGAAAACATCTTCATTAACCCACATATTTCTGTACATTATACTTTGGTTATAACTTACTGTGGTATATTGCGTATACTTTGAGATACACCTGATACAGTTTGTTGTGTAACTAAAAAAATGGTTTAGTAAAATGCAGCAGTCTTTGAGACACGCGAACAAGTACTGTTTGGTAAAAAAGGCATATTTCACTCAAATATTGAACTGTTATTAGGAAGGATAAAAGTACTGGGCAAACGAAATTCACCTTGGTAATACAATTGTTCAAATAAATCTTCATGTACACTACGTTGTGCCTGATTTAGGTATATGAAGATGCTACATTTTGAATATTTTTTTTTTAATTTGGTTTCATCCCATTATACAAATTATGTTAATGTATGCGTATTTATGCAAAATAGTACTTTTTGGCGAATAGCTCCAAAATAATTTTTATTTTAATGAAATGATGATTCGATTGATTCGCAGCTTCTATACGTCTTTTTTAATTCGATCATTGACTCGATTAAAAATCACATTGTTCGATATTTTGCCAGTGAGTGTGGCAACTATTTATCATGTACAAATACGGAATCTGTTCACAGGAAGCCAAAATGTCTAATTATGTAAGATGGAGGAATCAATTTACACATACAAAATGTACAACATTATGGATATATTATGGAATGCTTATAATGGAAGTAATGCTTTTAAAAAATTCAAATAGCTGGAATGAACAAAATACGATGGTAGATCATTTGGATATCACGTATCTCAACAACGAGACTCGGGATGATGTCAATGTATTGTCTGTCATTTTAAGGGGTTTCGGAGAAAGCTCAATCGTTAGATCAAAGGCGCGCGGGCACGTTAATGAAGGTTGTCGTCCGTACGTTTACTTTCCAATTTTGGCAAAAATTATTTTTTTATATACTAATTATGTACGTTATTCGGGGCAATCAACTTGAAAACAGTTTGATATCTTTATCAGATGAAAAACAAGAAGCGTGTGGTTTTTACCAAATCATAAATCAGATCTCAAATGTTTAAGAATGACAAAATGTGATTCCTTATTCATGAGGAACTTCAATTGAAAATGTTTTATGCTCCTTAAAAGGCATTGGTGTCACTTAATGGTTCCAAGAATAGAATAAACACTGTGTTTTGGTTTTCCGTTAAGAGGTCGTTTTTGTTACATTGACTTGAATGTGTCCGCATGAATAGTTAATTGCCCACTCTAAAAATGAATCAATATTACATGAACGACCTTCTGATCAAACTAATGAGGCTCATAGTATTTAACTACAACATGTCATATTCTAATCGTTCGGCTAGGTTGTTAATGAGTTAAAACTTTGTGTTCGGTTTTTATACGTTCTTTCCTGTCGGACTGGATATAACCCAGGTTTCGAGGCAGAATCAGTAATACTGAAGCAGGTGTATTTAGAAATACGTAGGGCGTTCCAAAAGTTCTAGGAAAAATGCTCTATATTATTTATCTTTTGGTCAATATACTTCAAACTTTGCATTTACATAGCACAGTTCATGATACATAGTGTACCATGAATTAAACGCATGAGGGTGTGCCGTACAAAATGACACGGCTGCCATAGTAACGTCACTTATGGCGACCCGGGGCAATGTTATATTTGACCGAACGTTATTAACATGTTTTGACTAAATCTACCTCAGTCAGTCAAAGGACACACAAAATTCACTTGCTACAATAACAACAATGCTTTATATTCTAAAAGAATGCCTCGCCTAAAGGTATGCACTTCCAGGGTCCGTTTGCAATGTATTCAAAAGTGTCACAAAATCAAGCTGAAACGTCTAACGTATCGTCTAGCGTCTCATTCACAACAGGCCGTACCTTCCTATAATCATCAGCAGCAGTACCACGGACAGTCTGGATTCGTTTATACTATGCATACATCCTACTAAATGACAAACAACGTTCTTAACAGGCAGTGTTTATCAATTTTATTTTGTTTAAGTCTTAATTTTCCTGCCAAATGACAAAAGCTAGTCAAATTTCAATGATTTACTGACATTTGACGGGTGATTCTAATATGGCGACAAATAAACCTGATCACAACAGTGTGACTATTTAAATTATGGCATAAATTGACCGAAATGATGTTATACCGCCCTTTGCAAATGTTCCATGCAGTAATCTTTGGTCATTGTTAATTGGTAGCGATTTGGTTGGGAGCAATGTGTAGGTAGTTTGACGATTTTTGACAAAATTGCCCCGGGTAGCCATTATTGACGTTGCTATGGCAGCAGTGCCATTTTATACAGCACATCATCAAGTGTTTGATTCACGGTATAATTATTATCATGAATTGTTTTATTGAAATGCAAAGTTTGAAGTAATTTGAACAAACGATAAACATTTTAGAGCACTTTTCCTGGAACTTTTGAAATGCCCCTCGTATGTAATGTAATAAATTAAGTAAAGTGGTATTCACCATGGATAGCGAATTAGTGAGTCGTCAAGTCAATCAGTTATCTTATACAATGCAATGCAAATTTATTAGCATAATCGGCAAACAATTTGCCTTTGGCTTTTATCAAAACACGACAAAATACATATAGTACTTACATGAATGTCGCCCTTTTTGCACCGGATTTAGGCAAGCACCAATACTTAATAAATACTTTTTTACCGAATCTTTGTATTAAATCATCAAGCGTCAATGCTATTTTTGTCAGGAATTAAACACGAACAATAGATAATAATTGCTGTTTAAAAAGCATGAGGCCGAATGCAAATATTTCTGCTTGAAGCCCAATAACAAGATCAGTATGCAAACACCTAATGTATGGAATTTAAATAATATATCTCGATGGGGAAATATTGGTATGTTTTTGTTTGTATGTTTACTGCCAGTACAGCTTAAGATAAAAATTGAATACGAGTAATCCTGTTAAATATAGTCTCTCTAATGTTCGATTTGCAATACACGCAATGAGCCATGATTGTCAATTTTGATAGCAAATTAAACGTTATCTATTGCACCAGGCATGTTGTCATTTTGAATTAATCGTTATCAACTAATCACATTCAAATATGATTCTACGTGATGCTATCTAACGAGCCACTTGTGTGCGCCCAAACATATGTCTTAATGGATTTGGTAAAGAATGTAATTTGAAATGACAAGCAATTTGTTGAAGACATGCATTATATTGCTCTATTTGTAAGTCGGTGAATGGCGTTATTGTACTTTTCGATAGGATACAAATCATACTGCATTACGGTTGTTGTGAACACACAGTGACAAACGATCGGACAAGCCATAATATAAGTTGTCAAACATTTTTGAAAATGTAAAGAGCACTGCCAATAGTCAAATAATGCAGCTGCATATTAAATAGTAAAGAAACGCAATTTACGAATGGGAAATTATTAAGCCCAAGACAAAATGAAAACAGTTGCAGCAAAGAAGTTACATGGCCCTTGTTGCGAAACCATACAGCCCAAAGTGTGGAATGTTTATGTAAATGTCAACCCGGTCTTCAATATTGACATATCCGCTATAGTTCGATTTAGAGCATTGAGCTGTGACTGCACTTTTAAAGTTTAATCCATTCGCCGATAAAGATTGGCGTCGGATTGACTATTCAGATATGTATAACACACATTAGTAAGTAGCATATCTTTTGATCATGACTATTCAAATCAATAAATCATGGGTTCCCCGTACTACTCGTCTAAAAGGTCATGGCTCAGGGTTCAAAATTGAACTATAGTTATATGCGTAAGTGTAACTACATGTATAAAGACAATATGCCATCGAACGTTGCAAGATATTTATGAGTGTTAACAACGATGCAATTATATCAAAGAACGAGGGTATTCTGGTTAGACTTATTGGACAGCAATACACATATACAATAAACCACGTGTTATAACGCCAATAAAGGAAATAATTGGTTTTCTGGTGTTTGTAACCGTATTTTTACTGCACTCGTCCATGTTGACACTATCGTCAACTCTACGACAATGCCATGATAATTAGAATTAAGCCATCGAGGCTATAAACTACATGTATTGATATCATAAAACAATGAGTATGGCAACAGTTTCATGTGTCGAAAAATTGCCAGTACAGAATAATGAGTATATATTATTAATTTGTTTACCCGGTTTATATGGGTTATATCTTAAAGTGTATAGAACTATATCTGACAGTCATTTAATGTCAAAATAATTACTTGCATCGTTTTAAGTATGATACCTTAATTGCAAATTAAAACTTTGGATGGGTTCCGTGAACTTTGATTCAACCGTCGAAAACATAGACGATTCTTATAATTTCATAGGGTATTCTAGAACACTTTCGTATGAGAACGAACAATTCGCTTGTACAGAAATTGCCAGTACAGAATAATGAGTATATATTATTAATTTGTTTACCCGGTTTATATGGGTTATATCTTAAAGTGTATAGAGCTATATCTGACAGTCATTTAATGTCAAAATAATTACTTGCATCGTTTTAAGTATGATACCTTAATTGCAAATTAAAACTTTGGATGGGTTCCGTGTACTTTGATTCAATCTTCGAAAAAATAGACGATTCTTATAATTTCATAGGGTATTCTAGAACACTTTCGTATGAGAACGAACAATTCGCTTGTACAGAAATTGCCAGTACAGAATAATGAGTATATATTATTACTTTGTTTACCCGGTTTATATGGGTTATATCTTAAAGTGTATAGAGCTATATCTGACAGTCATTTAATGTCAAAATAATTACTTGCATCGTTTTAAATATGATACCTTAATTGCAAATTAAAACTTTGGATGGGTTCCGTGTACTTTGATTCAATCTTCGAAAAAATAGACGATTCTTATAATTTAATAGGGTATTCTAGAACACTTTCGTATGAGAACGAACAATTCGCTTGTCCAATTAATCACAGAGAGAGTTTCTGTTTAAACAGATGCGAAAAATGATATAATGGATGTGAAAGCATAATTGTTTTTTAGTTTTTGATATTTTAAAAAAAAATCGTCAGAAATAGCTCTTTACACTTTAAACGTGGACATATGTTCTATATTTGTTGCTCGGTCTCAGTGAAAATTTTCTTTGAATCAGTTCCGTTCTATAATGACCATGTTTGCTCTGATAAAATATCGTATTTTCACGTTGTAATTGAGTTAATGTGAATTGTTCTGCAATAATCCGCTGATTCCGATCATAAAAAAGTTATTGTTCCCCTAAATGCCATGCGTGTGTTGTAGCATGCATATCAAAAGCAGATCGTTTTATACCATATATGGCAATGTATAACTACTTTTTAATTTAGTATGACTCATTGCAACAAATGTGCAGATGATCTAACCTAATACATGTACTGATTCAAAAGCCCCTTTTAAACTTGCCTTGTATTAAATTGTTCTGGTTGAAATATCCCATACTGTTAAATATTAATTTGACCTCTGTACTTATGATAATTGATGTGTTCTCCTTGTATAAATGTGCATCTTTTTTATGAAATTATATTTGTCTTTGCTGAATACAGGAATGGCATGCTTACACTTGTGATATTGTCACAAAAGTTTGGACCTTAAATAACAAACCAAACACAGAGCCCCTGTCTCATCTTACACTACTATAATATAAGATCGAGATTCGCCAACGACTTCTAAATACTGCCTTTGTACCGCCATGGTCGACGAACCTACTGATAATACTGATCATTTTTATTAGCTTGAAAAATATTTAAGCAAAGATTGTATGCTCGAGTTTGAATCAATACTGATTAATTTGTACATGCTCATTGTAGTATGGCTAATTATTGAGCCTTAACATCATGTCATTACATCCATATTGAATGACACGACCACACATTGTTGAAAAACAATTCTTTGCCAACACTTTATGAAACGTAGAAATACGTTAATATTCAGCTTTAGGGAATAAAATTGCCCCCTTTAGCATAATAATCTTACCCATCATAGTGTTGGCTTTATAAGTTTAAACTGTCTGATAACTGTATTATATATTTAATTTATCTTAGCAATGCTTTTCATCTACGCGTTGATACTCCGGTTTTTGTAATATTTCCCTGTAGTGTTTACATCCATTATTACATGTATTGTTTATTTACTAGTATGTTGATTTTTAAGATTAAACTGTCTAACATGGGTTAAAACTGTCTGATGGGTGCACCATACGTAATATTAACAAAGTTACCGACATCAACTCAGTAGTTCCCGGTATTATTTTGCCTTTCATTTATGTTGATTCTATATATAAACTTAACTGTATTGCATTGGTTAAAACTGTCTGATGTCTGCATCATAGGTAATCAAAGAATTGTAAACTATTTCGAAATTGACTCTGTAATTTCAAATTTGTACTATTTACCTTTAGTGTTTATATCCATTAGTACTTATTTAATCTTTAATGCAAAAGTCCGAAGTCATCCCGCGGAATACGCATATTCATCTATTTTAGTAATCAAGTAATCAAATAGTATGGCTAGTACATTTAACGTTCTGAATATTCAGGAGCATATGACTGTTGTTGTATATTCTAATACTGTGACAGATGAAAGTCACATACATTGGCTTAATCAGAACAAATATTCTTGTTATATGTAGCGGGCATTGCAATTATTATAAAATCTATAACCCTAGTTGTGTCGTGTTACTAAATAAGTTGTATCACTTGTAGTTGTGTCATTATTCGCTTCATGTGAACTATATATTGTACCCTCAACCTGCTTGTCAAAATAATGAACAAAGATTTTATTTCTGGAAAATGTTTTTAGTATTTCGTTTCGACCTTGATATTTGAATATACCGTTCGTGCATGTAATATACATGTACGTCATTTGAACTGAGTGCTGTTATTTGTAATGCATAGTAAAGGTCAGAATTCATATATCTGTAGAATGCCAGCCACGGTATCCAGATATGTGTTATTGTCGCCAGACAATGTATCTAAATTGAACGACAGGTGTAATGTTTACCTGTTTTTCTGACTTTGTATAATATCGAATCACATGTTGACAACTTCTGAAACAAATCCAAAAATGACACGTTGGATAATTCGCACACAACTCAACACTAGATAATAAAATGAAATAAGGAAATACACTGTATTTCAATAACGAATTAACAATATACACTCTGTCAACTATAGCTAACCTGCATTTGAGTAAGCGAATTTGGTATGTGTCACTTGTTTGGTTATGGAGTTTAATCGAATTACTGGCATATAATTAAGTACACAATAAATAGTCGTTACAGACCGTATGTTGTCGAGCAGTGTAATGTTATTATGCGTTTCAGTAAGAAACATGTTAAACTTTGTAACTATAGAAGAAATGTAGTTAGCAATATGTAGTATGGTGTTTAACCACTTAAATTGCTCTTGGAATTTAGTTATACTCAATATCACTGGTTTCGCGTCATCATTGAAGTCGCGGCATTTTCAAAACTCAATCCTCGTGTGTTTACCAAATTTAAACTTCCTGTGGTTGTTGTTGAAATAGGTCACACACCACTAATACTGATTTTTAAGATGCACACATTCTGTCAATTTCTCGAATTGAGCCCATGTGGGAGTGCTAACAAGGGACAGACCAATTATTGCTAGCACTGCATTGCACATTATTTATTCGTCAATATGAAGTTTTTAAATTGTTGTTAATTCGTTCAGTAGCCTTTAACTTTAACTTTTAAAATTATTGATCAACCAAAAATAGATGTGAATACAGCGTGGTTAACATTAAGTGGTGTTTAACCTTTCAGTATACAAATAACTGCTTGGAATTTAGACTTACCGCGAAACCAATGATGACGTAATTTGACTTAAATGGACGATACCTATCGTAAACAAAGCAGCACTACACTTTATTTTTGCTACTTTATTGGCCTAATTGCAGTGTATTTATTGTAAATAGGATGGAAAAGAAAGATTGCATCAAGTTTTGTTAGATATATGTCGATTTTTGCATTTGAATAACTGTTTTACTGTACATACCGCGAAACAACAGATGGCAAGTATACAACAAACAGAGAGACAATACATGATGATAAGACTATATGTACGAGGCCACATCAATAATTTCGTGAACTAACTTAATGTTGCGAGTAAAAATAGCCTTAAACACTGTTAGCCTCTATTCCTTTCATATTAAAATCCCGTGCACAGTTTGCATTTATTCCATTGCTCGACCATAATCGAACCACACGCTACAGGCCGTCACTTGACATCTCTCGCAAATTCAGATTTACGAGGCACCCAACTCATCTCGGGCTTATTATTCTAACCACGTAGCCAATTTTTAGTTGTGGAAATGGTCATTTGTAGTTAATTGCCTATTCGAGGTTTTAAGGTGGATGCGGTAACAGTTACAAATCCTGGTCTTAGATTGTGTCCGAAACAAACGATGCGGCTATTGATTAGTGAATTATCATGGTATAACAGAATATCATGCATTCGAAGTTGTATGTGCTTTCTTTTCCTTTTCATAGCCGTTGTTATTTAATTATTGCTGCAAAACTTTCTAATAGCAGTAGGCTTTCGATACAACTCAGTTACAGTAATTACACGCAATTCTTTATATGTAGCAAAATATTATGATCAATACTTTTTACACTTAAACAGCCAATTACCGGCGAATATTCTTATCATCTTTGTTTGCTCATCTACTGACCTTAAAGCAATTCTTCAATAATACAAATGCACTATAAGACTGCATTCAAATTGTTCTGAGTGTAGAACACATATTTCCTGAGTAATGCATAAATCTTTGACACAAAACGTTACTCTGCCATACTAGGCGAGGTCACTTTTATTACGAACGCAAAAGACATAACGTTCGAATATTGCTATAACCGCATAAATCAAGGCGTCAGCAACCACTTTTTATGCTGAATTAACTGAAAAATAAATTATCTTTAACCATGCAAACTTGCAATGAGCTATGTCAAAGCGTTATAAATCAGTGAAATTAGTTCACGAAATTCACAAACCCTATGCATCAGCGAAAAGATGCATGTCAAGATGAAATGTTTATTAGCAGCACTTCTCCAGAGTCTGGTTATTGCAGACTACTTGTTGTGGTGGATGGTGCATGTTGCGTAGCCTAATTTATCTAATTCAGTAAGTAACGGTATGATAGTTGGATGGGCGTATCCAAGTATATCATACAGGTTTGTTAGAGCTAGCACACAATCATTTGGCACAACAATAATCGTGTAAATGGTACATTTATTTTGGCAAGTACGGGAATTCGACGAAACTTTCACAGAAAAACTGCTATGATGACCCCAGCGCATATTGTCGGGATTTTTTTTAATCGCCATTTTTGTCAGAGTTATTGCCCTTTGTAGTTTTTTACATATAAATCATTCTGTGTGTAACTCCTCCTACATTCCTTAGGGGAATTCGACGAAACTTTCACAAAATAACTGCCATGATGTCCCCCAGCGCATATTGTCAGGATTTTTTTTATTCGAACATTTTTGACAGAGTTATTGCCCTTTATTGTTTTTTTACATATAAATTCTTCTGTGTGCAATTCCTCCTACATTTCATAAGGGAATTCGACGAAACTTTCTCAGAATAACTTCTATAATGGCCCCAGCGCATATTGTCAGGATTTTTTTTCGACCATTTTTGACAGAGTTAATGCCCTTTGTTAATTTATTACTTATTTTTCATGGAATTTTGTCAAAACTTTTATAGAAGTACAGTTATGAGGTGCACTAGCGGATATCGTCAGGGTTTTTCATTTCAGCAATTTTTGAAAGAATTATGGCCCTTTGTTCATTTCTTACATATTAGTTGACTTCTGTGTGCATTACTGCTCCAACATTTCTTAAGGAATTTGATGAAACTTTGATTCATACATTTTAGTTGTAGCATTCATCAAATTTGCTAATAATCTGTTAAGAAAATAGATGTGTCCAACCATTACTGAATTTTGAATAGTGGATAAAATTATGTTCAATACAAAACATTCTTCATGTATGTACACTATATAATCTTGCATCATCAACAACAATTCAACTGTAGTGTAAATTGTATCGTCTGCTTGAGACCCGAAGGTAGGGTTAACTTGTATCGTCTACTGCATAACTTGTATCGTCAACTTAATACCCGAAGGTTGGGTTAACTTGTATCGTCTACTGCATAACTTGTATCGTCAACTTAAGACCCGAAGGTTGGGTTAACTTGTATCGTCTACTTAAGAACCGAAGGTTGGATTAACTTGTATCGTCTACTTAAGAACCGAAGGTTGGGTTAACTTGTGTCGTCTGCTTGAGACCCGATGGTAGGGTTAACTTGTATCGTCAACTGCATAGCTTGTATCGTCAACTTAAGACCCGATGGTAGGGTGAACTTGTATCGTCTGCTTAAGACCCGATGGTAGGGTAAACTTGTATCGTCTGCTTGAGACCCGATGGTTGGGTTAACTTGTGTCGTCTACTAAAGATCCGATCGTAGGGTTAGCACTGTCCGATTTCCTTAGATCCTTTTGATGTATGTTTCGGGATATATTGCAAACTTGGTTGTGAATTAATACCTATATATTTGTACATTTATTATAGATACATGTAATTATGTAACCTAACATTCACCGCGTCGATATGTTATGATATGTAACATTCATAAAACAATTCTTTACCAACACTTTATATTATTTTATAAAGCGGTGAAATATGTTAATATTTTTTTAGGGAATAAACGCCACCCCTTTAGCATCAACTTATTCCCTATATTGCTTACATTCATTAGTACATGTATTACTAATTTATGTTGATTCTTTCAGTTTAAAATCTCAGATGCCAGCTTCATAGGCAATATTTACAAAGAAATCGTTATCAACTCAGTAGTTATGCCGGTATTATTTTGCTTTTTATGTTGATTTTATTAACCTTAACTGTCTATGCATTGTTTTAAACTGTCTGAAGACTGCATTATATGTAATCCTAGCAAAGTTTTAGCAAAATCGACTTGAAAGTTCGTTGTAATCCAGGCTTTGTGATATTTCCCTTTAGTGTTTATATCCATTAGTACTTATTTAATCCTTAGTAAAACGCCATTACAATAAGTATCACGCATTTCCACACTATTTACCATGTCACCGTAGGGACATGTTCTAAATTAATGTACATTATGTAGTTATCACGTACACTAATAGTTATGTGATGCCAAACCCATCGCACAATGCTCTGGCATTAATAGTTTAAGTAAAGATACTTATGAAAATAATTCCCCAATGAGGCGTACATCTGTCTTGGAAGATTATGACGCATGAACTACTTTCTTATTTGCTGTCACTATACTCACGTTTCGGTTGTCATTCGTTTAGTGCGAATTGCATTGTTATGTTTGTCATTGCGGAAGTAGATTTCAGTGTAATAGGATACCATTGCTTAATTATATTCAAAATAGTATGCCAAGTGTGACCGTGCTTTCGAATCCTAGATTATGTACTGATGTTACAGGAAACGAAGTAAATATATTCTAATACGTTGAGTATTGCGTAAGCATTATACTCTCACACAAATAGTATTAAGGCCTTAATTAGGGTAAGTCTGATGCATTTGTCTTTCTGACGATACCCGTTCATTTCTCTCGTATTAACTGAAGACGTTTCATGTTTCCATGTATATTCATGTTACTCATATGAAACTCATATTGGAGCCATTTCATACTAGTTATTTGATCGAGTGGTTTTAGATTCGTTGCTATTGCCATGTGATCTTAAGTTTTCGTTATTCACAGGCAGTGAACAGGTGTTAACTACGAATGTATTCAGTCCTTATATAAAGAGCATTTCTGTTGTATAATACAAATATTTATGTTTGTTGAACTATGCGTGTATATATTACTTTACACGTTTTGTTTCATTAATCTTCATACCGTCTTGGTTTGACAAAAAGAAACGCTACTGATCTGATTTTCCATAATTTCTTGTTTTGCCGGGCAGTGTATTTCTTTTTTTAAACATGGTGTTGATCGGATGAGAAAATATCTTTGATGAGGTTTGTCACTTTGAATAGTAAATCAGATACGACAATAACCAACAATGTAGATTCGTAGCCCATGTGTAACATATCCTTAAATTGGATTTATAACATATAGCGATATAATTACTAATTTTAAGTATGCATAAACGTTTTGATAGACAGCAAAACAATCCAAGAGCAGTAATTGTTTATTCTTGTCAATAAAACTAACAGATACGTCGATCGAAGTGAGAAGAGCAATTAGCGACGAACAAGAATCAATAGCACCTTTATCTTTACCATGTTTGTATCGATTTGATGCCTTCTAAGCTTTCAATAAGTGAACAATTTCTATATTAAGTACATAACAGGACTTCGTCACACTCCTAATAGTTATTTCCTTAGAGTCATACGTTCAATTTGACAGAAGAGAATCGGAGTTGTTTCAGTGTCTTGTTAAACACTCAGAGTGTCCTTATTTATATCATTAACTTAAGTTGGATTTTATAATGCGTTTAGTGAAAAGTAAGAATTTAACCATTCTGAACATAATCACGTATTTGAATTACTCTCATAACATTGACAGAGGTTCTATGATCGGATTTAAGTTGATTACTATTTGTGTGAACATATCCTCCATATAAGTGAGTATACGCTTTTTTTGATAGTCCTAAACATGGCATGTGACGTGTTTACAAATATCAAAATATTTACTTAATATTCATTCCTTTCCAGAGTAGCGACATCATACATGCAGTGGTTGAAGAGAGAGTTCATCCTAATTCTTCTATAACGGTAAGTGATATTTATAATTCCTTGTTCAACACAATATTTAGTCAGATAATCATAGATAATAAATGAATTGTCTAAATTGATCTAACATAATTATAAATTATTACAGTCTGCACAATGAATTACAAATTGTATTTTGATTAATACTATGCATTGTACAATTAACATGAATAATGACATGCTGCTCGATAATCTACTGTTAATGTTAGAGAGGAAACATGCCGGCTCCATATGACAAATTACCATCAAGAAAACATGATGTAAACCATTCATCATTTGACATCGATATAGAAAGCTTGGAAAGCACCTATTCGTATTAACTGGTAAAATCAACATGGATTAGCACAGATACATATTGTAATTAGAAGACAACATCTAGAAGTTTTAATAAGGAATGAATAATCTACAAAGTTAAAGTCAATATATCATACATACTAATTCATTAAAGATTCACTTATTGTATATTATATACGCAACGATATGCGCTTATCATTTTTTATTTATAACAAAATGCACATTTTCACTAAATATATATTTCAATACACTTAATGCACTGTACTGTATAAGTAATATAAGACAAATTGGTTGTTTCCTAAATGTAGCCTAATTGTTTCAATATCGGAAATATTTAGAAATTCGGGTATATCCCTGTTTTAAAGGGTTTGCTCCCATAGTGTGATACATTCTCATATATCGTCCCTTATAAGAAAACCTGTACTGTTACATATGTAAAAATCTGATTATACGAACTAAAATATATACAATTATAGACCTTGAATTCAGTGACTTATTATTCAACATCGCTTAGAGCAAACCACGTTTACACACATTAATCTTTGTTAAATAACACGACATTTTACTGTGAATCTACGAACATCAGCTGTACCTATGTTTGATCAGTGCTGATCTGAACTTATCAAGGCAATTAACGAACTGATAGAGTATGAAGACATAATAATTTGATTACAGCAGTACATTTCATTTAAGGAACAATTAGTACGGAAAGTGTGTTGAAGACTTTGTACATTTATGTATCCCGCGTAATATTAGGATTAATGGCGTACTTAGCCGGTATTGAAAATCCCCAAACTTTGCCTATGGTGATGACGCTTGAAGGATCCTCGAATAACACCGACATATCATTTTTTTACAAACTAAATTGACTTATATGCAGGACATCTCAATTAACACGCGCATATAAATCATTTTTCAAAAAAATGAAATAAATCAAGCGATAACTGACTTTGAATCAGGTGAGGAGTATTTTTGTATCCTTGAAAGTCTATTGCATTGTAAATTGATGTATGGACTACACCAACTCTGTTACACTGATAACGATTCATTAGCTCGATTCATTAAATACTCTGTTTCAGTAAAGACGATTCATAAGTTTGATTAATTGAATGTAGAGGTTGCTTTTGTTTGTATAATACCGATATGTACACAGCACGAGTATTCGTCATTATTACAATAACAATGTAAAATAATAACAAAAGTCATTAATAACTTTGGAAATTGATTTGTATCATATCACTAACATGTTTCGAATCCCATTTTATTTAGAAATACCCAGTTTAGTGAATTATAGCCACACACCACTTGTGTGTATATCGAGGAAAACCATATTTTTGGCAGATCTTGTAAGATGTATATGCTCTTCAATATTTATGTATACTCAACACAAATCTGTAAACATCACTACTGTTTTAATGTGTAGGACCGATTTTTTATAGTTACATGCTTTTCGGGCTATGTTGTTTCTTTTTAGTGTTACATTACATGTCTGATACGTATTTAATATTTTAAATGTAAGATATTTTACACACACAAATACAATTACGTATTGAGTTTGAAATGAAGTTTCGTTGATATAAGATTACTAGTATTTAGAGAACAATCAATGCCATGTTTTATTTTTAGCCAGATGTTTTTGTCGAAAAGTACGCTTTTGTTGTAGAAGTTATGTAGTTGAAATAGACAAATTTGTAGTTTGCATTAATATTGCATGAATGATCGTATCCCTTTTTAAAAATACCAGACTGATGCTGTTTTGCTCGAGAACTGTTGAAATATGTCACGTTTCTCTATTGCATCATATGTAATGTCAAACATATTATGTATTATGTAGACAGAAATATTATCCCACTAGACTGGATATGTTTACAAAACATACATAATTATATTTACACTGTGACACTGCAATGTCCCATCGGTATATGCTTGTCTGTAATCTATATCAGCGCCGTGTTACTTGAACATTAAGCATTGAAACAACAAAGTCCTTATGTTCAGTCATTTTAGCAGACAATGAAATTCTTGAGGTGGTCAAATGTAGTTGTGTAGTCAGGTTGAACTTGCCAGTGTAGATGTAACTGTGCCGAATCTCGAATGTCTTAGAGTGCATTATTTTGTGCATGTGTACTATCCATTGTTTGTAATAATCCTGTAACACAGATGTAGGTAAGCGGCTACATGCGATATGTAGTGATGTTTATGACTGTGAGCTTCGAAAATATAATTACATTATATACATGTGTTGATTTAAATAGTTAGTGAAGCAGTAGAAAGTTGTGTCTTGTCTATTCATGTATATGTGGAATAGAATAATGTAATTATTGCTTTAGACTATAATAACTATAATTATTAGAAGTTCACACTCGTATTTATTTAGTTTAAGTCAATACCCAAATGATATAGTTGTAAATTTTGATTCGCATATTGTGATACAATGAATTGTGGGATGTTGTATTATGTCCGTAAATAACCATTTCCAAACGAAATGCATGTACCCAAATGTCTTGTGAAGGTTTAAAACAAATTCATCAAACTAAAACGTCGATCATATCACTGAGAATTTGCAATGAGTAAGAGTTGTAGTATTTCACACTTCCAATACTAAAAACCACTTATATAAATGATACATTATTATATTGTATTTTTTATTGGTAACATATGGTCACGTAAATTACAGTTTAAGTAAGACGTTGAATGACATGTTTAATACAATAAATGTCTACCAAGATAAAACATTCAATCTCTCAGTTTCACAATCCAGAACAAGTAAGATACATAGTATTTAATATTTTGTATGTAAACAATTTAATGGTAACGTGCATTGTATATTACATACATGTATATCGTATAACGTGCAACAATATCTTGTGTTGTGTTTAAATGTTGTTGTTGTGCCTCATATGGTCGCCGTTTTGGCAAAACGTTACTTTTATTCCTCCATAACGGTTTACATGTAAATATAGTTATGTGATAGTGTTTAATATCGTAACACATTTCCTAAGTATATGATGTACCTTTGTCATCATATTACTACAAACACATATGATATTAAACACGGCACACAAAGTCATACATCTCTCGTACTTATTGGATCCAAGTCGTATTTGGCTGGAAACCTGTTAAAAATATCGCCATCGGAAATCCCTATGATGGCATTCCAAAGCTTCATTTTGTAATGGTGTTCTCCTTGATATGGAACATCTCGTTTTAAAGTTTGACACAATATATAACGGCAAGGAGATATATAAACCTATTCCTTTGTCGATGTTTCTCAATGTAATAGAGAGACTATGTACACAATTCATAGACGCTATCTTCTAAGGTAATGTAATCATATCCAATGCCCACGACAGCGTAAAATCTAATAAATGTTCCCTGTAAAACAAGTACAGATAATCCAAACGAGGAAGATGAATTGAAACAATCAGTTTGATGGATCGATTGTCGCCAACTAGATCAGACATAAGCGTCAAAGCATAATGTTGAAACAAATTTCCGTCTAATTAATGCCTTCATTGAAAGGATGATTTTCTAGATTCCTCGTATGGAAAATTAATAGCCCCTGTGAGATTATAAAAAACGACATTATTTCTCCTCGTACGTATTAATATTTGTAGTGAGCCAAATAGATGTAAAAGGAGTATAAGGATGTATATATTAGCGAGACACATTATCATATAGTTTACGAAGAGACAATTAGATAGTAAAGTGATAATAACATGTACTATTACCTCGAGATAATACAAATAACAAGATTAGTGAAGAGTACTTTGGTTTGCGTTTTTGGTTGATTAGTTAAAAAGTTGTCGATGACTGCTCTCAGCAGCTCAGCCACCCGTTCTCGTTGTAGGTGTACAGCCAACATCGATCCGCGGTGCTAAGCGATATCGAATATACATAGAAACTCCGCTTATATGTACAAAATAACATCTTGGAGTAGAGCATGTGGGTTATTTTTGTTCAGAGGCTGATCGCGAGACATATCGATCCTAAAGCACGCGCCCTACCTCTAGGCCACCGCTCCCCAACGAATGATAATTAGCTGGTATCAGCGTTTAAGGTAGATCCATTACACATATAATATACACCTAAATATATATGTTTACCATGTCTCAGTGACGCAATTATTTGACCAACTACTTACTTAATAAAGCCTTATACAAAGTACCTGGTCAATTAGATATTTCTTCAAACCTATCCTAATATTCATGACACTGTATTACAGCGACATAAAAAGTTATTGACGAACACAATGCGGGAAATGTATTGTTCCCACGTTCTCCATAATTTAACGGATGTTCGTATTGATGAAAAGCTTCATATCGTGAAATTACATACCATACAAATATTTACATAGTCTGATTGCTGCCTTGTGGTCAAGGAGAAAATGATATTAGTATACTTGAAGTTCTGATGCCAGCATTTCTCATTATATCTCCGAGATGACATATCCTATTAAATGTATCTTCTACTATTGGACATAGAATTCAATTATTGTTGGTTCATGGTTGTATTAATAATATCCAATCAGTTTATTTTATATTGGATACAATGCATTGTGTGTTCTTGCTGATGTCCGTTTTATAAAGAAACTTTACCTTTTTGACAGCTTGAAATTGGGCATTTCATTTTTTAGTTCGGTTATGTGTGGTCATTGTGCCGTGTATTTTTGTAATGTATTCTTTTAATGGTTTTCTGTGCTCGGCTGGCTCGGTTGTGTGCAGTGACTGCTGGCGTCCCTGAACTATTCTCGCAGATATGTTTTAGCAATTATGGTAGTATGTGAAGGAAAGCTGATCGTATACATAGACAGTAGAAGTATCATAAATATCGATCGTTAATAGTCGAAATACAATTATAGCAAATTCCTCCGGTCTTAAAACTTGATCCTTTGCCCAAATGCAAACTTTTCTTGTGATGAGCATATAATGTTAACACGGTGGACCATGTTTAGTTATGGTTAATTAAAACACCATCTCATCAGTTGCATTTTGCTGAAAGCTTTAACACACTTGAAAGTATGTTAAGTTGATTAGGGAGGTTCATTCGCTTATTTATGTGAAGACAATACTATATGCATTCTACATTGAACTTGATCTTAATAATGGTAATAATACCTTTCCTTAAATAGTTGTTACCTTTTCTTTAAGGTTATTCGATTGCAACTATGCATAGCTATCTCAATACACCGATATATACCGACAAAGTAAAAAAAGTCCGATCAAACCTTCTCGTTAAATCAAATTTTGTTTTTTTGGCACTCGGTAATAGCATATATAATCTTACAGTGAATTATCAATTGTCACACCATTGAAAGATTAAAGGATACGTAGAGTATTACAACGGGTACATAAACTATACGTGACGGACACTATAAATCAAAATTAGTCAGAAACGGTTTCATTTTATAAGTGTTGTTTGCGTTAACAGTTTGATTGCATACTATGTGTGATATTATCAGCCAGTTACAACTGAATCTATACATGAGGGACGTAATCATAGTGGTGTGGCACGCGATATAGTGATATAACTAATAGACTTGGCATAAATAGTTGGTTAAACATCATCATATATCACACAAATGTTAAAATCCGGTTTTAGCAAATAATATAAATGAGAATTTGACACGAATATCACGTCGGTAAATGGACTTCAATTACACCAACAAGTCACAGTAATCGTGTTTTGTCGTTAGTAAAAGGATGATGGTTATACTATTGTACGATTGTATGTCGAACTGCTGGGTTCACACAAGGACAAGTACGTCCTGGAATTTTACATGTATCAACATCTGTTTAATGTTGTTTAAGTATCACCCATTGTCATACTCTATATGACTATTCCAATTAATTACAATTTTCCATGTAATTGTTGTTTGTGAAATGTTATGTAATTGCGTTATGTTTTCAGTGTTTGGCTCTATCAATTGAGAGATACCGTCCTTGTCCAATGTTTCGTTATCGTGTACATAAACTGACTTATTTCAGTTGTTCAATACATGTGTAGGGTTTTCTTGCATGAGTAGAATACATACACCTGGCAATGTAACTGTTAACTTTCGTTTGGACACACTGTTCTGTTTCAATTGACACACATAGCAAGAGACAAATCGATAATGTACAATACAAACACACACACTATTATATAGTCCAGTTAGGGTAAGATGACAGTGACGCAGAGGTAGAATCCACTATTACGGTGTAAAACCAATTATAAAGGCTTATACAAACATGTTTGTGATATTTTAATGCTAAAATAAACTTTACCTGTTCTGGCAATGGTTGTAATCTTTTGGGTACACATAAACGCCTACGTCATTGAAAAATTCCCTAACTGGACTGTACATATGTGCCTATTGATAGAGTTATCTAAACATCTGACATTGTGTTGGCCTTACTTTGTACCTGGTATTACGTACTAAATCATTCAGTGTACATATGTTATTGTCACACTTTCTTTTGTTGTTATGCATTTTGTAATGTATCAATTTGATGTTTCCACTGAGCTGCTTAGTATTGTAGGGGCAATACGATGCCATATACATGTACGAGTAAATTTATTTATTCCTACATGATAGTATACATATTTATATTTAATTTATTAATTGCACAGATGTACTGTATTTGGTAGTTTGAATTGTTTTCAAAATTATCTAAATTCAGATCTTAAATAAGTTTAAAATTCCTGTTTTTATTGTAAACATCATATTAGTTGTTTTTCGAAACAGGTTATAAATTATGTTGATCCAAACATTTATAATTAAACTATTGTAGTATGTTTTACATTTTATCCCGTTATTGTACGGACCACCGGTGCCATCATTGACACGTAAGTTAATATTGTATAAAATACCCCTGGTAATCACATACTGAATGGATCTTATTTGAATTTGTAATATGGTTTGTCATGATTGTGTGCCAATTTTGGAAAAATACTCCTGAATCATAAAACAATGACATCATTAATTGAAAGTTTCCTGTGTAAATGCGCTATTTTCATATAATACATGTAATGTTTAACTTCTTTTAAACTAACTACATTCAAAATAGAAATCTATAGTTTTTACTTCTTTAATAAAAGAAGTTTTAATGATGCGTGTCTTGTTTTACGAAATATGAGTATGACTGTAATTAAAACGAAGTTATAATGCTTTGTTCTGGTTTATGCAATATGTTTTATGTAATAATGATAAAACCGATGCAGGTTTCGACAATAAACTTTGAATTAAAGCAACTTAGCCTTTCTATTATACCAATCATGATGATATTAGGGACTGAACAACGAAAATTATTATTATTATTATCATAATAGTCCGTTTTAATGTAAATTACACGTTGCTGCTTTAAATAGCTTAAGTTACAAAACAAAAAACCCAAGTTCTAAGCTAAGCAATAACTGAGCTTTCTTCGTGGATTTGGACCAGCTAATACGTATCAAGTCAGAAGAAATTATAGATGAACCTAGCGTAAATAAGCATACAATACTATTTGATGTGCGCTGAAGTGTAGTTTCCACCCTATATACTCTCCTCGGCGTAATTGCACCCCCCTTCGTGGATCGCTTGCATTAGTAAAGAAAATGTCAGTTCCAGAGAAGCTCGATATCATCAAATTACGTTCCAGTATTATATTTACGTTCACTGATTGTTGACTTGTGGACAGAGAATAAATGACATCGGAATATTTGATTCTTTGGTACTATACTTAGTCTAGTATATATGTCACAGAAGTCTTAAAAAAACGGACGATCGTATCAGTTTTCTTTATCTTAAATACATAAAAACACTTCTTTTCTAATATCGCTGATGTGGCGATAGACGGACGCATTTCTTCTTCTGTCGAGATGTTACACCAATGATAGAAATAACAAGAAATAAGAAAACATTTCATTAACCCACATAAGTATGATACAGTAAGTTAATTGCTCCTGATACAGTTTATTTGGAAACTAAATAATTTGTTTAGTAAAACGCAACGCAACCGTATTTTGATCAAGTTGGTAAGAAAACGTCGTGTATCACAGAAATGGTGAGATGCAATTAGGACGGAACATAGTAATGGGCATATCACACGAAAAAAGTGTCAATGTGCATGAAACATCACGATGCCATACCCATTATACTTAACGTATGACAGTTGCATGTATAAATATAAACTTTGAATACGATTTTTTTCAACGAGTGATCATATAAATGAATATTGTCACGGATAGCGTGCTCATGAGTAAATTTCCTAAACAAGATATTTCACCAACAAATACGCTGAACTGAAACGTCACGACGTGAACATTTTTGCACCATAATGAAAAATTTTACGTATACTTAGAAGCCCAATGTTGACTTTTAGATTCATTTTATGTGCGATACTGGACTGTGAAAATAACAAATCGAGGGAATATTATTTTCTCTGTTATTGGCACAGTTACTTTAACTGAAAAATCTTGATAATCCATTGATTGCAAACAATAATCGTTCGTAATTAGACCATGCACAGATGGGAATTGTTTTCCTAACAATGCATAAATGTCGCAAAATTTGAACGAAGATATCTACCTTACGAAAATTTGTAAGTGAGTTTTACTAAACAATCGCAAGCACTTGGCTAATATGTACATACACTAGCGCAAAAATATCGAATATTGAACTTAATATATAACCAATACAACGGGGACCAGAATGAATAAATATACATAATTTATAAATAATAAGATTTGATAATTAGACATGCTTTTGTTAGCTAATCACTATATAAAACAACAAGTGACGGTTTAAAATAACAAGTGACTGTCATAAAACAATCAATGCGCGTTACGAACTCCCCGGTACGTTCATATTTTCTATTTACGGTTGCTCTGACATCGCGTGGAAATAAGCCAAAAACTTACAATAGAAAATGAGATAAAATTTCTTTGTAAAACGCATTTACGCAAATAATATCGACGTACGCAATATTTGAGGAAAACTTAGGGTTACTCTAGCGTAACTACTTTGATAAAAAAGTACCCTGTTTACCTCAATACAACACTATATTACCTAAATTCGCTTCGAAATCAGAATGGGTTTTTTCTCGGTAATTTTTATACTCTTAAAATTATTCTGACATTTTCTTCAATATTCGTAGTGTTGTTATATATTATATTAGACCTTTAGCATAATTGTTTAATGAAGGTTGTCGTCGTCCGTGTCACGTTACTTTCCAATTTTGAAAAAAAGTTTTTTTCTGATGTACCATTCATGTACGTAATTCGGGGCACTCAACTTGAAACAAATTGATCATTATATCAGAAGAAACACTCGCAGTTTGTATCGACCAAATCTTAAATCAGATGTTAAAGGTTTAAGTAGGACAATATGTTATTCCTTATTCATGAGGAACATCAATTTGAAATGTTTTATGCTCCTTAAACAGGCTGTTGTGGCACTTAATGGTTCCAAGAATAGAATAAACACTGTATTTTGGTTTTCCGTTAAGAGGTCGTTTTTGTTCGATTGACTTGAACGTGTCCGTATAAACTATGACAATCCACTATCAAAATGAGTGAATAATACATGAACGACCTTCTGATTGAACTATTGAGGCTAAAAGTGCAATGTGTACTTAAATACAACATGTCAATTGGAGCGCAATAATATTCTTTTCTGTCGTGCTGTTAATGTTTTCGGTATCGAAAGTGTTGTCATTCGTGTTGTACTCCCTGGTTTCTACGGAGAAGCAGTAAGATTTTCTTAAGGCAGGTGTATTTAGATAGATAAAATGTAGTATGTTTAGTAAATCGATATTCAGTATTCAATTTGATATTTCATTAGTGAGTCCTTATTCTGCTGTCATTTTTTATTAGATAACTGTCTGTCAATACTGTACACTGTATTTGGCAAGTACCTATATTAATTACGCCTGGTATTACTCTCCAACTATTAACCGGATATTAGTTATTGTATTATTGCACCATCAAGTCACATTGATATTTCTGTCAGGAATAACAAACTAACATTTATATTGTTAATATTTAAGTGTTTTCATAATAGCCTTGTTATTGGGCTTCCTACTCATATTATCCTTTGGTTTTCAACCCTAGACTAATATGAACGTCTTCAGCCTAATAACAAGGTCATTATGAAAACATGTTATTATTGACAATTTTAGTATACATTTTGAATAATAGCATACTAAAAAGATAACAAATAATTACTAACGATTTAAAGCAAAGAATTCGATGTTAAGAAACTAGGAATATTTGAACAAATCGACCATGAGAGTAATGTGTGTTAAGTGTACCTTTGAATTTAGATAATATTTCTCGATGGGAGAGACATTGTTATACTAAACCATGTTGCTCCGTGTATGTTAACAGCAAATACAGCTAAATATTGAAATTGAGGGGCTCCATTAAACTTGTTGAATAATCCATTTAGACATCGTCACTGTTACGGTAGTTTTGTGACAATTCGCGCAGTTGTCATTTCTGATAATGTATACGAGGAATCTATAGCACCAGGCATGTTGTCATTTCGGATTAATTATTATTAAGAAATTTCATCTGAGTGACGCTATCTAATGAGCCACTTGGGGGCACCACTGTATTTTCCTGAATGGATTTGGTAATTGTTGTAATTTGAAATGACAAGCATTGTGCTCAAGATTTTAATGCTCGATTTCTAAGTCGGTGAATGGTGTTATTAAACTTTTCAATATAGAACAAACCATTTGTTTTGGGTGTTATATTTAACATGCAATACAAAAAGATCGGACATGATAAGCAACAGTCAAGCACGCAAGAATCAGAAAGGTACATATTACACGGTACGTGTACAAAACACGAATAGACACTGACAACAAGCATACATGTATTGGTGCGTCACAATGTACAACACGACAACACGAAACTTTACGAGATTCAAATGAAATGTAATTGCGACAAGTTATAATATTAGTTTTCAAGCAATCAAACAACATACAAGGATCATTGTCTATTAAACAACCATGTAGCTGTATAATTCATGCCAATATAAAGAAACTAGGTTGACGAGTAGGAAATGGTTAAGCGCTAGACAACATAAGAACAATTGCAACTGCGAGTAAGTGGCTACAAAGTCCCAGTTGCATAGCCCCTCCGCCGAATGTGTTGTATATTTATGAAAATGTCAACCGGCCATCAGTATTGACATATCCGCTTAGTTATATACGTCAGAAGCAAAAACAATCTGCAATCGAACGTTGTAAGAGAATAATCGTTAACTATGATGTAATTATATCGGAGAAATAGGTCATTCTAGTTTGACTTATTGGACAGCAAAACAAATATACGGGAACAATTACCGACTTGTTATAACACCAATAAAGGAGAGTAATTAGTTTCATTGTGTTTGTAATCGTATATTTACTCCAATCGTCCATATTGGCACTATTGTCTCCTCTACGACAAAACATGTATGTCATGACAAAAGTACGCCATCGAGGATATAAAATATTTATGAATATTGAGTGTGGCAACAGGTGCATGTGTCGTAAGATTGCCGGTACAGATTCTTAAGTGGATTGTAAACATTATATTGACTACAGGAACAAGTATAATATTTACATAGTCATCTGGTGAGAATAACAAGCATTCATGGTTTATTGTTTTACCTTGTTTTATTGGGTTTGTCTTGAACATGGACATATGTTCTATATTTGTTGTTCGGTCTCAGTGACATTTTTGTTTAATGTACGGCTAATAGTTTCGTCCTTTAATAGTCATGTTTGTTCGCTCTGATACGAATATGACATTTACACTTAATAATACAGTCAATGTGACTTATTCAGCCCTGATCCACTGTTCTGCAATTTTACCCTTAATGTCAATTGCTATCAGTGATATTGTATTCCCTAAATATTTATTCTCGTAACAAAAATTGTCGAGTCCAGCTCAGCTAAACATTGTACATACTGACATAAATACAAAATATTAAAATTAAAACGCAATGATTGTAATCATTTAAACAGTCACTGTCTCCCTAATACCATGCGTGTGTAGTCACATGCAGACCAGTAACGGATCGTAATACAACACACTAGGCAATGTACTTCTTTCAACAGCAATATGACCTATTTAAACAAATGTGTAGAAATCAGTATCGAGATTCACGAAAATCAGGAAAGTTCACAAGCGATGTTTAAACGTGCTCTTCTATATAATTTCTGGACATTTTGTTTTGCTAGAAGACATAATTGTATTGTAATTATTTAAACCTCTCGGTCAAGGATAACCCATGAAAGTGTAAGCACTTATCTCCAATGGTATGCTGTGTTTTTGCTGAAGGGACAGCAGGTGGAAGAGATAGTGGTGTGATACAAGGTATCCGGGCGAGATGCCCTAGCTCTTTCCGAAGAGACACCTTGGTTCTTTAACGTGCCCGGTGTATAGCACCGATACACGCGAGACTACCGCTGGGTTGCTAACCAGTTCATCTCTAGTAAGGTGGGAAACACAGAAAAAGCGTTTCAGATATGATCAAGTGCCCCGGCCGAGGATCGAACCCGGGACCTCTCGATCAGCAGTCAAGCAGGCTATCCGCTCGACCACCGTACCACCTTCTGTAATCTCTGTTGTTTGAGTCATTTTACTTAGCATGCTACTACATGAATAATAACACGTTCGTGTAATTCGTATTGTTTGATCATTTCTTTTAATCAAATCCCTTAAAATTGATCAGTAATACTTATTTTGTATTTATTCTGTAGGGTTCATGTTATTATTATGTTTTTGTATCGGACTTCCTTTGAAAATTGTATAATATTATGTTATTATATAACTTAACTTCGGCTTATCATTTGCATTCTGTGGTTGGCCCGTAGCGCATGTTCAGTAAACAATATTATTACCCCTCACTTTTTTCGTAATGTTAATTTCCCATAGACAATCAGGTAGTATTCTTACTGTAACGATCAAGCGGATCAATGCACCACGTGATTGAACATTTTTTTACTGTCAGCAGGGTGATAGTACTTTTTTGACAGTACTGTTCATGTCACGTGGTATATTTATGGAAAAACAAACGTGGTGGCGTATTTCACCCGCATAACCATGTTTTAGTTCGAGTTCTCCATATCCAGCCTAGTATTTGGTGCCGACAAATATTCCAAGAGTTTGGTGCATCTTACGCATTGATACTTTTCGCTACAAAGTTTACTTTTGGTTAATTGGAGTTGTTTATTTTCTGGTCGACAGACGTACATGAAGAAAGTTCAATCCGTTAAATAATCAGGTAATTAACTAATCACACATGATTTCAGTACTTAAGCACAAGGAGCATAGTCTTTAACTCTTATAATTCAGGTATTTTACCATGAAATCGACTGCTGTAGAGTTCAAAGCTTGGAATTGAAAGAAAGTTTATTCGTACCCGTAACGTTTCGTACCCTGTAAATATATCTACCAAAATAGATTGTGGACGAAGAAAGTTCGGGGTAATAAAATAAATAACACATAGCTTTGAGGGTGACAGTAAAAATGTCAGCCCTCGGATAGTACTGTTACCCGCGGGCTTCGCCCTTGGGTAACAGTACTTTCCTCAGGCTGACATTTTTACTGTCGCCCTCAAATCTATGTGTTATTTATATACTATTGAAGAATGGTAACACGTATCAGAGGTTGCTCTGGTGTAATGTTAAAGGAATTAAAGAGCATTTCAGTGAATGCAGTTAATGCAACAATGCACCATCTTTTTTGGATAAAACCAATTACGAAAATGTAGCTATAGTGTCGATATGTTTCTTGTTTTCTTCTCACCATGGAACAATACAACTAGGTAGGCGACATTCCGATGTCAACATTGACAACAAGATACAATCTAGGTATTGGATTCTCTAAATAAAAAACAGCACATGACAAAGGAAATTGAAAAGTTGACAGGCACATATTCCGTCGGTAATTCGGTCAGTGAATACGTCAATCATATTATTGTGCTTGGTAATTTCGTTCAGACTTTAGCAGAGTTTATCTGAGATGACATTAAGGTTAGTTTATATGAATTATTTGTGTCCTCGCAGCATTCTATAGATAAACATATTAGGTAGATTTCTTATATTGTTTGATCATTTTGGTTATCACAATTGAAATCTTAAAAACTGAAAGACGTTTGGATTGACTTGAAATTAATGTAAACTTGTATAAACGGATACCAAGATGACTTCTCAAGGTTAGAAACCACCAAATAGATTTGCTCTATAGCTCAATGTAAATTGGCCATAGTAGGCCCCAATTTTAAACTTTTTTTAGTCTATGGCCACCTGGACCACATATCATTGTAAAGAGGGGCATTTAAGCTTCAAAATAATGCAATAAAAAGGGGGGTCATGTATCTCCTAAGAAAGTTTTTGTCCTTCAAACATGGTCTATCCCTTTTTACGGATGTCCGGATTTATGAGTTCTGGGTTTTACCCTAGTCTACTTTCACTTTGGTATCAAGAACAAAATAGTGGAGTAATACAAATATTACAGTTTTACTACACTAATGCATATTTACCAACCATTTAAACTCAATTTCATCATTCAACTCCACATTTGTCAAGAAATATCTCCATTTACAGGCAAACCAAAGTTTTTTTAAGGACTAATTGAGTGTATCACCACTTGGTCCGCGGAAGCATTTAGTGGTTCTTTACCTCAAATATCGGTGCTTTCAAAAAAGATGTCCTACTATGGTATGTGGTAAATCTTCCGAGGCATCAGAGGTCACATCTTGATTATCTTAAAGGACTGTTGTAGGACCTACATTATTCATACTGTTCATTAATGACATTGTAGATGGAATTAACTACACCATTAGACTTTTGCGGATTACTGTGTGGTATACCGCCATATAATAACAAAAGAGGATCGCAACAATCTGAAAGCCGATCTCAATAAACTGGTAAATTGGAGTAACTTTTGGTTCAATGTCGATAAATGTGAAGTAATGAACATAATAAACGAACTAAATCAGACTTTGAATACAAGATGAAAGAACAACTAACTTGATAGTGTCACATCAATGTTGCAGAAATTACAACGGCCATCACTTGAACAGCGTTGTACAACAGCACACCTAATTCTCATGTACAAAATTGTTAACCACCTTGTGGCAGTTCCAGTATGTGTTATATTTACGCCAACGCTCGACTAGATACCAAGACTCAGTTAGATTCGTGAAATACCACTGTAGATTGTAATGTAAGTATCAACACTTATTTTCCCTAGAACTGTCGTCCCATGGAACAGCCTTCCAAGCAGGGTCTCCAATCTGGATAGCCAGCTTCAAACAGGCGTTTCGGCAAACCATGATCGTTATTTATGCCTGCCAAGCGGGGTTTGACGATTACCAAAGTAGAAGAAGAATGGCTAGAACTATTCAACTTAAATATACGTGTCGTTTAACTGTACGGAATAGTGTGACACTATGTCTCTATACGGGACTCCTCAACTGGTGCGACTTGTGTCATCTAACTACAATATCAGTCTGAAAAGAAACATTCGAAGAAAAGCTGTATACCCCTTCTAACCTTACTATATCCCCTCGGACGATTGTCAAACTATGGTTAATATATACTTTTAGTACCCCTTCTAACCTCACTATATCCCCTCGGACGATTGTCAAACTATGGTTAATATATACTTTTAGTACACTACCCTTCCTTAATTGTTCACAACAGTCTGCACCCTATAGCTGCAGTCCAAGTATGTATTCAGTTCCAGTAATCAGTCAGACAATAATCATCTCGTCGTTCCCTATGGTACTTATCCAGACACCTTAACGATGGCATACACTGTATGGTGAATGCTTATATAGCCTTCCGTGTACGTATACCAAATTACGGCAGTTCGTCTATCTTTAAAAGACTTGAGTATTATACAATCTTGCAATACAATGTTCTGGAAGCAATCTACATGTACATCACAATACTAAATATGTAGCAATGCAATATAGGCTAGTGGCCGAGGGGTGATTTTTGGTCGGAACCCCTCCCCATGGTAGAACATTTCACAACCTGTTTTTAATTGAAGCGGGAGACATTGTGCGTTGGAAAACGATGGTTGTGAATCTGGGATCAATGTAGGTCATAATGAAAATCGACGTTTTATGTGTGTTTTTTAGTATTTTGAGAGGCAATTTTATGACGTATTTTGTCTATGTACAGAACAAGGCAGGTACGATTAAGCCCAGGAAAAGCAAACCACACTCGTTATTATTGTAGGATCATATTGCATTATGGGTGGCTTATAACATCTAAAAAAATCAGCTCTTTAATAGCATGAGAAATCATACTTTTGGGGTAAAAACATAAAAAAATATAAACGAAAAGTGCGAATTTTAGGAATCGGTGCACCACAATTTCATATATCAATCTATTCGAAATAAAATAACTTGGGTGGGGAGGTAGTAATCTGCAGTTTAATATATCAAAAATCTATTGACCAGCTATTACTCAAATTGCGATAATTTTGGGGTTAAATTGTCATAAAAACATAAACGAAATGTGCGAATTTTAGGAATCGGTGCACCCCAATTTCATATATCAATCTATTCGAAATAAAATCACTTGAGTGTGGAGGTAGTAACCTGTAGTTTAATACGAGAGGTGCCCCACTTATATTTGAACAGTATTAAATATCAAATATTTCGATGCTTATTATATATAATCAAAATATTTCTATATCATCGTGCAAAATAACGTGTTATGAACAAACATACAACTATTGATAATTACTTTAATTTTTAGTTTGCACCCAATCTACAATTTTGTAGGGGATATGGTGTTTGGCTTTTTGAGGCCGAATAATTCGATCGATGCTGTTTGCATTTCCCGCCTGTAATAAACGCAGCAGTATTCCTTAGACTAAAGGGTTTGTGGGTATATGTTCATTAGACTTTGGCCTTTAAAAGTGTTGCGTACTATACTTCAAATGCGTGTTCTTAAGGTACAGAATGGTGTTTTGTAGAGGGAGTTGAAGCTCAGTGTTGACAAAACACCATGCTCCCCATATGGTCTCCAGGAAAGTTGTTTTGCAAACATTTTGACCAAATATGGTTTGGAACCTAATGTACACAGCAATGTGCATTCACCTTTGATTTTTAGTAAAACATATGTGTTCCATTAAGCCAGTATAGCAAACAATATCAAACGTTATGCAAACGTTCGGAAACATGTGAAGCTTAAGGAATGTCAACTTATGGGTAGCCTTATCAACATTTATCATATAGTAGGCTGTCCGTTCAAGGTATATTTCTCAACGAGAAAGCATTGCCTCTACAGAGGTGACAAAGTTGTGGCATTTACGATTCCGTTGAAGCATACACATCGTTAAAGGCATTTGTCTCCCTTATGTTGTTTTTGTGGTATTGAGCATATAAACACCGATTTTATCCCGAGTCCGGCATGTATAATTTTCTAAATGAACAAATCGAAAGTTCCAATGGGTACTCTTAACGTCGCTGAAGTCCCTTTTTTGGTTTTTGGATATGCCTTACTTATTAAATAACCAAAGTTTAAGATTTTTGTAGGTATCATTACTTTTTGTCAGCTTTAATTTTTTGCGTAATTTCGTTAAAAAGAACAACAAAGCGCAAAACATCCTTCCTGTGACAAAAAATGCATATTTTCTTCACAAAATGGAATATCCATGCTCAACCAACAACTTTTAAGGGCTTTTATGGCAGTGGCTGACCTTCAAAACGCAAAACACCATAGCCTCTACAAAAATGTTGTTTTAGGTTCATTCTATTTTTCAAATAAACCAACCAGTTAGTGTAAATGTTACCTAACACATATGTTTACACAGTACAAAAGAGATATTTGATTTATACCATATTTCCATGAAAATATGTCATGTTCAACAGTGTTCAAATATAAGTGGGGCACCTCTCGTATGTCAAAATTCTATTAACCAACTATTACTCAAAATGCGATAATTTTGGGTTAAAATTGTTAAATTTATAAACGAAAAGTGCGAATTGTTGGAATCGGTGCACGACAATTCCATATATCAATCCATTCGAAATATAATCACTTGAGTGTGGAGGTAGTAACCTGCAGTTTAATATATAAAAAATCTATTGACCAGCTATTACTCAAAATGCAATAATTTTGGGGTGAAATTGTTAAAATTATAATCAAAAGTGCGAATTTTGGGAATCGATCGACTACAATGTCATCTTTCATTTCATTTGAAAGGTTATCACAGCGAATTATGGGTATGAAGGTCAGGGTGAATACGTCGAGGTCCTACTTGCCGAATTTATGTGCAAACTCGCTAAATTTGGGGCAAAAATAAGCAAAATTGCGATTTTTTGGAATCGGTGGATTGCAGAGTCATTTTCGAAGTAATTTGAAACAAAATCACCCAAATGAGTACATAATAATATATAGTTTAGGCTGTTAGAATATCTTAAGCATGGGTACACGGAAAATGAGATATTTTGAGGTAAAACATCACGAAAAATGAACAAAATCGTGAATTTTGAGAATTAGTAGACGACAATGTCATTTATGATTTTATTTGATGATGAACAGTCGTGTCGTGTATGTATAAAGTCCAATGTGAAACGTAACATGTAGCGTCTGGATATTGTTGGAATTGAGATATTTTATCCCAAACCTCTAAACCAAAAAGCTGGATGTTTGGAATCAGCAGAATACAAAATTTAATTCATTCATAGTTTATTAAACTGATTTGAACAAAGTAACTTCAGTTAAAGATATCTTGAACTAAGTGAATTTGAAATTGTATACAATTCAATGTTTTGAGGTTAAGCCGTACAAAATATAAGATACATGTACTAGTATACGACAGAGGAAAGCCAATCAAATAAGCTCATCATGAACAATTGGTGCCCTGTTGAGCTGAAATATTACCCCAACATTTGAATTTTCCAGAAATGTTCCTATGTGTTTTCATTAGCAGATTAATCTTCCTAGCGATAAAGGATATCAAATCGCCTATTGTTACAACCATCATGAGTCCTATCGGATGCTCAACACTAAAAACGTACATGTACATGAAATATGTTCTTGTGAATTCCAATGCCGTTTAGGCCAATACATCTATAAATATCAAATGTCACTAAAGGTATGCACCAAGACTTTTTATAGACTGCAACACTTTAATCGAACCTTATTAGTATCTACATTGTACGATATATTAATTAATGGATACGACTGGAGACTAGGTCCCATTGAAGAAATCCTCATCGGCGATGTGGAATGAAAAAATAATGCATTCATTGAAATTTCCCGGTGTAGGCATACTCGCGATGTAAATGCAAATGTAGATTTCTCATAACTCCCAAGAAGCTTCCCCAAGTCCAGAGCATCCTGTTCCCGAAGCTCATTTAGTTTCATCGAGAGTGCATCTTTTTGAATGATTGGAAATTGAGATTAACACTCGTTATTTCTTAACCACTGCGGGTTTAAAAAACACGCATAGCTGCTCAGTAAGATAGACAGGTTGGAAATAGCCACTAGGTTTATTGCTCTTATAACCAGCGCTTTTTCTGGTGGTCCAAATCAGATCATGTGCATGTCTTATGTCTGTACAAATGCATACATATTCATGTACAACTCAACGTTTGTCCAGAGTAATGCTATTGAAACTAGTTGTTGGTCACAACACCATTACCCCGTAATTGTACCCCGCCATATTGCATACATGTATGGATATAAATTATATTTGTTGACAAGCTGTTTTAAAATAATATTTTACAATCGAACGAGTGTCTCAATCTACACGATATGTTCTGTTTAATTTGATTCGGTTCGGCTTTGTTTCGTTCTGTCCTGTTTTGTTCCGTATATAATAGCTTGGTATCATGTGTTATGATTCAACTGGGGTTATGGTGTTAAATTGTTTTATGTTTTTATGTGTTACCCTTGAATACGGCGCCAATAGAAAGCATTGGTGTTTTAGTAGATTAAGAACAATCAATATTGATTAAAACTTACAATATTTAACATAGTATCGGGTATGCGACATGTTCCTCGCCAACATCTTCATATCATGGTTCTAATGAACTATTTTAGTTTGTTAGACACTTCGTGGCTGAAATCGCTGGGTAAATTATGTATGCTGAACTTATATCAGCCGTGTTCATACGGTTAACAAGTATAATCGGGAGAGTGGGATGGCCAATTGAGAGCTTCATAACTGTCCCTTTCCGTAAAGTCGATTACAAGGGCAGTGCAATGACGGACATCATACAAGATATAATTACAAACGTATATTCAAAGCCCCAGTGTCGGTGTTGCTCGGTGATCCTGACAGACCTGTATTATTGCTAGCAGTAAAGCTCTAAACCTTCTGTTCCAGTGACATCTAATGTTGTCATTATGACATCTGCATACCCATTCGTATGATGGTCAAGTACGCTACCTCCTACCTTCCAAGTCATTCTATATTTTTCCATATATAAACAATATTTACAAAAACCGCGTGACCAAGAATAATGTTACTATGGTTATAAAACATAAAGTAAGCTTACTATAATTATGTTCTTACTGTATAATTTAATTAACCAATCATACATCAATTTCCTGCATCAATAGCGATACTCAGATTTGGTGATCCCTCGTTTTCGTTACACCATAGCATGACCTATCAGTGAAGTCAATGTATAATTGTTGACTCATCCATTGTAGAAAAGTACTCAAACTACCAAGGTCGTTTTGAACGAGCATGGCCCATGTCATGGAGCGTATGCATGGTATTCTCGAACACAGAACTCCTTCATGTTACATTGACCAAATTATTATTTTTATAATTGTATGAATATGTAACCTGTATGCGTTGTTTGAGTTAATTCGAAGTAGGGATGGCGTGTCAAAGAGCTTGAACCATTATGAACCAGTCACAGCTTCAATGGTAGTCCGCTTTGTCAACACCATGTAGTACACCTGATTTCAATGGACTGGTTTTCACTGTTTGGTGAATACCACAGACGACCCTCACCCGGCTGTAGGTAGTACCTCTCCCAAATATTCCACCAGATCGTCACATGTCTACTATGTAGGCATATTTCGTATGTCACTATAAATAAGGTTGAAGCTTACACCGAATGATGCTGTACCCTAATATTGAACGATAGAATGGGACAACAGTTTTGAAATCTTAAATAACATATTACTTAGCACATTTTGTAGTGGATTTTATCAAATCAGATCATCAATGACACTGTATTCAACTGATTCCGAATTTTCACATTCCTAGCTTATTTTTTTATTTTTTTATCCCAAATATCTCAATTAAAACAGTAGCCGATTACTACATTTCTGATCTCTTAAACTGCATGTAATTACAAACATGTCACAGTTGTTCAACATCACATAAAATCATTAATGAGATTGAAATCTACCGATTCTCAAAATTCACAATTTTGGTTCTTATTTCGTAATATTTTACCTCAAAATACATAATTTTGCAGAGTACCTAGGCTTAAGATATTTTTAAACTACATATTATTATGTGCTCTTTGAAGTGATTTGGTTTCAAATTACATCATAAATGACACTGCTATCCACCGATTCCAAAAAAATGCTTTTTTCGCTTATTTTTGTGAACTTTTACCCAAATTTAGCGAGTTTTACACAGATTCCAGCAAGTAGAACCTCGACGTATTAAACCTTACCTTCATACCTACATATCGCTGCCATTAACTATCAAATAAAATGAAAGATGACATTGTAGTCGACCGATTCCAAAAGTTCGCACTTTTTGTTTATAATTTTAACAATTTCACCCCAAATTTATCGCATTTTGAGTAATAGCTGGTCAATAGATTTTTGATATATTAAACTACAGGTTACTACCTCCCCATTAAGGTGATTGTATTTCGAATAGATTGATATATGGAATGGTCGTGCACCGATTCCAAAAATTCGCACTTTTCGCTTATGATTTTAACAATTTAAACCCAAAATTATCGCATTTTGAGTAATAGCTGGTCAATAGATTTTTGATATATTAAACTACAGGTTACTACCTCCACACTCAAGTGATTTTATTTCGAATAGATTGATATATGAAATTGGGGTGCACCGATTCCTAAAATTCGCACATTTCGTTTATGCTTTTTTAACAATTTAACCCAAAATTATCGCAATTTGAGTAATAGCTGGTCAATAGATTTTTGATATATTAAACTACAGATTACTACCTCCCCACCCAAGTGATTTTATTTCTTATAGATTGATATATGAAATTGTGGTGCACCGTTTCCTAAAATTCGCACTTTTCGTTTATTTTTTTTTATGTTTTTACCCCAAAAGTATGATTTCTCAAGCTATTAAAGAGCTGAATTTTTTAGATGTTATAAGCCATCCATAATGTAATATGATCCTACAAAAAAAACGACTGTGGTTTGCTTTTCCTTGGCTAAATCGTACCTGACTTGTTCTGTACATAGACAAAATACGTCGTAAAATTGCCTCTCAAAATACTAAAAAACACACATAAAACGTCGATTTTCAAAATGACCTACATTGATCCCAGATTCACAACCATCATTTTCCAACGCCCAAGGCCTCAGCCTTCAATAAAAAACAGGTTGTGAAATGTTCTACCATGGGGAGGGGTTACTCCCATTTCTTAGCACCTTTTTGAGGTTTGGCCACTAGCCTAATAAGGTAAAAACAAATGTCTGTTTGTACGGATAATGTTGCTCACAAGTCAGTTAAGCTTTAAATGCATTAGAGACTTTGTGTGGTTTAAAAGAACATGTTGAAACACGTGGACATGCTTCACAACGATTCGTTATTACTTACCGCTGATGAACCGAAATTCCCGAGATAAATTGGTTGTTTAAATGTCATCTTCATTCCGTTAACTTTCGTATAAAACCTGCATGCTGACATGATATTCACATACGTTATTCGGAACACTCAGCTGGAAAAAAGTTGTAATCACTATATGAGAAGAAAAACCAAGCATTGTGTGGGATCTATAGCCGAACCGTAAATCAGATGCAAAATGTTTAAGTATGACAAAATGTGATTCCTTATTCATGAGGAACTTGAATTGAAAATGTTTTATGATCGTTAGTAGCACTAATGGTTCCAAGAATAGGACAAACACTGTGTTTTCATTTTGCCGTTAAGAGGGCGTTTATGTTCGCTTGACTTGAGTCTATCGTATAAAGTCGTTAATAGTCCACTCTTTATATAAACGCATGCATGACCTTTTGATTGCAGTATTTAGGCTAATAATACTTAAGCACAACATGGCGGTTGGACCGCGATAATATACTTATCGGTCGGCCATGGTGTTAATGTGTTTGTTTTGGCCGCTGAAATGTTTTGTTAAACATGTTTACCAATTACAATGTATGAGTTCCATACGTCAGTAAACTCTATATTGTCTGATTTATACTTGTATATATCGATGGCTTAGAACCAGAAGGTCGTAACTACCTCTTACGACCTTATAAGACTCATACATATTTGAAATCTGCTTCACAAGGCGCTTCCTATGAGAATATTTTCATGAAAATCTGAAACTGTCATGTTGACCAAAATGAAGTTTTAAAAACGTATTACAGTAAATTACAGACAGTTTTCTCTTGTTTTCTCAATATATCGGTTTGGTAGTTACGACCTTCTGGTTCTAAGCCAGCGATATGTCGACTAACAATCGTCACGTCTGATATAAGCCGCTCAGAATAGATGTTTATGTCGATTATGTCTTCATCTGACATAAACAATCCGGTAGTAACCATTCCTATCGTAGGATACTGTAAAGGCATCGACCGTCTCACAATCAACATTATATATTTATCATACCGGCCGATAATATATAGCATTACCTAACTATACAATATTACACAGGTTCTGGTGTAGAACCACATCTTTATGCGTCTACCATAGTGTTTATATGATTAGAAAGGCAATTTCTTGATTTTCAGGAATACGGTTACTTCTATTAAAGCCAATCCAAAAATTAATTCAGAGCAGGTGCTTAAAACATTATGGTTATGATTGAGAATTACTCGCGATTAATTATTCTAGAATATTTAAATAAAACACCATGAGAGTAATATGTATGTGTAGTGTGCATTTGAATTTAGATGATATCTCTCTATGGGGAGACATTGGTATGCAAAGTCACGTTGGTGGTTGTATGTTTACTGCCAATATAGCTTTAGATCGAAATTGAAGGTTTCCATTAAAATCCCGTTGAATGATCTTGTTGAATAATTAGTTTTGAGGCAGTACGACACGTAATGAGCCATCTCATCATTTCTAATATTATGCACACTTTATCTATAGCGACAGGCATGTTGTCATTTCGGATTAATCGTTATTAACGAATATGACTCTGACTGATGCTATCTAACGAGCCACTTGTGAGCGCCACAACATTTTCCTGAATGGGTTTGGTAATGAATGTAATTTGAAATGACAAGCAGATTGTTAAAGACATGAATGTAATGGGCCGATTTTAAAGTCGGTGAATGGTGTTATTGCTTTTTACAATAGGGTATAAATCATACTGTAGTGCATGCTGTTGTGTACACGTTTCGGAAATAGTTCAAACAGGTAAGCAGCATTTAACGAAAACAGAACAAAAGGAACAAAAAGTCACATACATATACACAACCAAAATGAACGCTGGCAACACCCATACATGTATCTGTACGATGCTCAACACGAAACTCAAGATTCAAATGAAACTGAATCGCGAAAAGTCATAATATTAGTCGAACAATTTTCAATTTGAAGGATCATTGTCAATAGTACAACCATGTACGTATATACATAAGTTATGTCAACATTAACAAAATATGCTAATGAATAGGAAATGAATAAGTGCAAGACTAAATTAGACCAGTTGCAACAAAGAGGCTACAAAGTCCTAGTTTCATAGCCCCTCCGCCGAAAGTGTTGTATGTTTATGACAAATATCCAACGGCCATCAGTATTGACATATCCACTAAGTTATATACGTCAGTAGCCAAGACAATCTGCAATCGAACGTTTAAGCGAATAAGTGTTAACAATGATGCAATTATATCGGAGAACAAGGGCATTCCAGTTTAACTTATTGGACAGCAATACAAATATATATGTACAATAACCGACTTGTTATAACACCAATAAAGGCGAGTAATTGGTTTTTTTGTGTGTTTACTATAATCGCAAATACTATAGCCCTATCATCCACTCTACGTCAATGTCAAGACAAAAGGTCGCCATCGAGGATATACAATATTGATATCATTAAACAATGATTGTGGCAACAGGTTAATACGTCGTTAGATTGCCAGTACAGATTCTTAAGTAGAATGTAAACATTATATTGACGACAGGAACAAGTATAATATTTGCATGGTCATCTGGTGAGAATAACACATATCTATTATTAATTTGTTTACGTGGACATATGTTCTATGTCTGTTGTTCGGTCTCAGTACTCAGTAATATGTTTGTTTAATTAACGGTTAACAGTTCCGTTCTATAATTACCATGTTTTCTCTGATCAAATATGGTAGTTACACTTTTCAATTCAGTCAATGTCAATTGTAAGACAATGCTCATTTATTCAGAACTATTCTTTTACGTCAATTTCTGCCAATAGTGCTAGTTGAGGTATTTATTCTCGATATATTAATGTTCAAAAGTCAAAATCTATAACGCATTTATATTCTGATATGAATGTAAACTATTAGAACGTAGCATAGCTATTGTAGCCATTGTCATTGCCTCATCTTACACGTCTTAATGTTTGCCATGTGTACCTTCGGCTTCTATGTACATGTGTATCCGTGTCGGTTGAAACCGTTTTATGACGTTTCCGTTCCTGATAAGAACCTTATTAAACTTATTTTTATCTTCCATAAAGTTATGAGGTAAGTTATTAAGTAAAACATTGCATGTACGCTTTTGACAGCTTAATGCGTACAAAGTCAGATACTAAATGCAGTAACGGCATGTAGATTTAAACTAGTCTTAATTTATTACTGCCTCAAGATGATAAACTCTGCTAAACGACAAAAAGAGAGTGGCTACGTACAATTTATATGGCACTATTGTACACAATAATTAGGTTCTTCTTGAACACTATCCCAGAAATGTGATCATGTACATGTAAAATTGAAGAACTTTTCCCAATAAATCGTCTTAATACGGCCTTTTCTAAGACAAAAACACATCGTTTTCAATCGCATAACTTTCTGCGGGTAATAGCAAATTGTTTTTTAAAAAATACGGTATTTAATACATATTGCGGTAAACCCGCATTACTCGTTGGTACAAATTGCAGAAATGCAGAGACAAATGTTGACTAATCTATAATAATTAATATGGTTAATACGGATTATAGTTAGTAGTTCATTTATTGTATTTGTATTTGCAATTCACGACAGTCCTATATATACTGAGCGTCAAAGGTTTCGCAAACGAATTAAAAATATATTTTTTAAATTGTTAACTCGAAAGAACGTTTTACTGACACTGTCTATTTGTGTACCCATAGTGTTTATGTTGAACCCATTTCCGTTGACCTCCGTTACGCTTGAATGATCACACCATCACAAATGGTAAAAAGTCTATTCAAGCGCGCAAAGAAAGGGCTTTTCATTTTCGACTAAATTTCCACTTTCAATTTACTTGATGCATGTCTGTGATACGAAATACACAAATAGTTAGTCAAAATAGTTTGCAATGTACGCTACATTTGATGGCAAAAATGGACAAATGTGCACATAATCGTGTATATAAGTGTCAAGAGGCCGGCGTTTCACTAAAACTACTTTGTGCCGGATAGATTTGACATGTCTCTATCATAAAAAGACTGTTGCATCATATCCAACATACGGACCGTGTATATGACGTACCACGTGACAACAGGTAAAGGGTCAATGCCGCTGACCTAGACAGGGAATGCTGCTAAAATTATAGCACCAAACTCAATGGAATTGTTTTAGCTTAATCGTTGTACAACCGACATTAAAAGTTATGGGGCACTTCATTTTATTTTGCCTTTTTAGGACCAGTGCGCTGTTTCTTAAAATGTGACATTGCGTACAGTGTCTATTACGTCATCCACACTTGTCTGTGGTCAAAGGGAGATTATTTTGGTACAATTACCGATTAAAAGTAACCCCCTTTCACTGCAAAAAACGTAGTGATGCGTTTTTGTTCACAATTGTCATTTTTTGCAATCAAATGTAGCGTACATTGCAAACTGATTTGACTAACTATTTGTATATTTCGTATCACAAACATCTATGAAGTAAATTTGAAGTAGAAATTAAGACGAAAATGAAAAACCCTTACTTTGCGCGCTTGAATAGACTTTTTACCATTTGTGATGGTTTGATCATTCGAGCGTAACGGAGGCAAACGAAAATGGGTTCAACATGAACACTATGGGTACACAAATCTAGACAGTGTTAGTAAAAAGTTCTTTCGAGTTAACAATTAAACAAAATTGAATTTTTAATTCGTTTGCGAAACTTTTGACGCTCAGTATATAATTATATGAAAGCTGATTCCCGTATAATACCACAAAGGTAAACACAATGTTTATATTCAGTTTTATTATGGGTATAATTGTGAGTGTTTTGATCTGGTCTATAAGCCCATTTCAGGGCTCTTCGTGATAGGCGGTTTCTGGGCACTGTTGTCTTTTCTGTTAGATTTGATTTTGTTATGATTTCAACTGCATGCATATGGTATTTCAAGCTATACGAAACTAAATACGACGTTCCCTATAAGTAACCCTTTTATGGAAAATAAATACGCTGATTGAAATTAATTTAGTAGGACAATAGTAAGTTAAAGTTATAAACTTTATCTGTACATTTAATATGAAACGGTAAATTCTTCGAATTATCACCTTTTACACGACATACCTTGTAATCTACGGGTTGCAAATGTGCAAGTGAATGGCCAAAGAAAAAAACAACATAATTATTCTTCATATTTGTAATAATAATTGTAATATAATTCTGAATATAAACATTTGTTTGAATATTGTATAATTGTATTGTGCGACTCTTAAATGTATAATTCTTGACCATATACTAAGACCATACTTGCGTTCGTTTGTCATTTATAATTTTAACAAACTTTAGCTACTAAGATACCATGGCATTTCTTATCCATAATCTTCACGCAAACATATAGAATATTACTTGATGTTTTATGTAGATGCTTACTGTGCGACATCGGAAACATGTATACGGCCACTCAGAGAGACACAGAACTTCTTAGCGGAGATATCGACTTATTCGTCTATAAATGAGCGAATGAGAGGCAAGCATTAGTGCCCGTCTCTAACTGTTACTGTTCGTCATACTGGTGGAAACATTTCGTCTCACTGTCGTGTATAAACTTCGATGATGACTGTTAATACAGACACGAGACTGTTGCAATGAAGATGAAGTTCTTGGAATAAATTCGTAGTTTTATTTAGGAAAAGATTTTATGCTTTTAAAAATTCGACATGGATTCCGAGTAGGTATGGTGTTATATTTATGTTCATCTGTACACTTCAGGTTCATTATTATTATAGTTATGCAGCTTTTAAGTACTTAAATGTGTTTTAGTTTCGATGTGTTTAGATATACCTGATTTTTTTAGACGATTTTGCAGTGTAGTTTACGTTTTGTTAATGTGTCTTGTTATACAAAATGAAATATCAAAATGGATAATTTTAATAAACGTAATAACAAACACTTGCACAATCGGTGAACATAGTCATTTAAATTAGCAGGTAAAATGTGAATTAATCATTTATAATATAGCTGTAAAAGCTTCATATCAGCGTTTACATTATCCTTTAATGTGTATTCATTTACCAATTTATTTACGTCTTATCTTTGTTTAACAGAAATGAACTATACAAATACGACTAAACATAGTTAAAACAAGCAATTCTTATAAAAATAAGAATTACAAGCATTAATAACAAACACACACTTTTTTGTAATATCCGTTAACATGTTATCGTCTAGACTCAGAAATAAGACGTATGTGGGTCTGTTGTTAAATTGTATTACATTTGACAGGAATACGAAATATATTGAACTTGACAGCGATATTTCATTTATAAAATATGTTTTTGTATATACGTACGGTTCATGTACTCATGCATTCGTTACATTGTAACAGTAAATATATGATTCTCTTGGATTTACGTAATCTGTGGAAAATGAATGTTTTCTATTTCAAAATTCGTATTAAGTCATGTCTATTACTCCAGTGGTACCATGCGTCATACGCGTATGTGCAATGTGATAAAGAATGGAAGTATTTATATCAATGTCGTCAAAGATTAAAAACAATTACAATGGACGGATTATCTGCATTGTACCCATAAGCATGTATTGTCCCTATACAAACCGTAATTGCAAACATGAAAGCAATGCGTTTAGGAATTGATCGCTTTCAATTTTTGATAGGTTTGGTACAATATAGCGTGCCCGGATGTAAAAGTTCAAGAAGTCGCTTAGACCATCACTCAAATGGACGATTTAATGCACAAACAACTTTTACGACTTCGATTCTTGTCGGTTTCCCATCGTCTCGCAATCTCCTCTTGCAATTTATCATAGACAGCGTTAACACTTTCGGAAGAAAATTAATGAGCTAAATCCATGTTCTATGTCTTACTGTCGCTCGTTTCAGTTAGAAAGACAACTTATAGTAGATAGTGTGTCCAGGCTGTATAAGGCGTATGAGACATCCCTGTGGGAATGTATAGTTAGTGGTTAAGTACTTCTAATTTAAGGAAATGGATACAGTAGCACTCATTTGGTAGTCAAATGAGAGAAATAATCACCATACATACATGAGCTGATTTATTCTTGTTAATAAGACGACGAACGTTAGAAATAAGTTCAGATATTCCTCGTAAATGGTAATTATTATCTTGCCATGCGTAAGGTATATAATCTTAAAGGACGTTATACCCTTTGTTCGAAATTGTAGTGTGTCTTAATGATGGTAACAATTTGTCATACAACTTTTGCGAAAGGCTGTGAAGCTCGTTCCGTGACAAAGCGTAATAATTTCGCATTAATTTTACTTTCAGAATTACACTTTCAGACAATGTACGAGTAATATGCATAGAAATATACCGTTTCCATGAAATATGCCAATTTTCGCTGTTTCTAAATATTCGTCTAGTATTTAAAATACATTTTAAAATGAACTTGTTTCTTGTTTTTATCGGAGTTTTCAGACATAAATCCATTTACTTGAAAGCGTTGAAAGTAGGTTGGCGCGTTATATATTATTGTATCTGTTATACAGTGTATACAACATCGCACTCTGTGTTTCCATGTACATGTATTGCATTTTGTTTTGCGTAAGAACTGTGATGTTTCGTGTCCAATTTCAATGCCGTGCCTTTCATACATATAACAGTTTTCTCTAAAACAAAGAGATATTGTAACTGGTTTGTTAACACTTTTCCCGAAATTATGTTCAACCATTTCAAAGGTGCTCTAAAATTTTGAACAGAGACTGCTAAAATAAAATAACACGTTAGGCAGGGAATGCAGCACTCCACAGAAGCAGCAGAGCACAAAATATACCTATCACAACAAATCAAACACGACTCTTTCACATTTACAGGCCTCAATAATTTCGAGCGGTTTTAATATTTTGTGTAAGTTTACAATTTTACAAAGAGAAGATCGAATAGCTCCGTTCATAAGCCAAATTTTACTGATTTAGTCGACATAAACATTCATACTCTGTCAACACTTCCTTAATATTTCAATTAAATTTACCAAGAAATAACATCCTCAACAATTTTCATATTTTGGTTCTTGCTAGTCATAATTAAGAGTCTATACACACAGTGAATTTACATACTACTATTCATCATTCTATAAATGGTTGAAAAGAGATTACACGTGTACATTAATACGTACTGGTTCGAAGCGATTTATTGTTCTGTCCAAATATAACTTGTATTTTATTTTTTCAAATTGCACCCAGTACGTGTCTTTTTTCCTCTATATAAACGGTGTATTCAGTTTTTAGAGCTTCGTGATACGCTATTCCATTTGATTAGCGCAATTCCCGAGAGCGGTTGTTAATTATGGATCGCTGTTCTTTGTTCTCAGTCCAGGGTTTCACAGTTTAACAATGTGTTAATTTCTCTTCCATTATCAGGCAATGATCGGTAGTTTTTGTCGTATTGAGTTTCGTTACGAAATTGTTTCAACACACGCACGTGAATACTAAAATGCATCTTCATTTGTTGCTTATCGATTTGTCCAAACTTTGCGAAATATATAAGAAAACATCTACAACGTCCAGTCGCTCAATCGCGTGATGTACATCTTCCGTCAATTGTTGTTTTACATTTATCTTATTATGTGTTAATGCGTCCGTTCCTATATGTTTGTCACTGAACAATGCTAAGAGCGTGTTACCGCTCCTTTCACAGATGACGTATGTCAAATGCGACGTAAATACCCAGACTGTAACGCTTACTTGCGCGCATCGGCTTAAGTCTAACGAATTATTTCTCTACCAAGCGACATGATTTCTGACTTCCCATGTTTGACATCCATGTCAAATCAATAACAATCATTGGAATTAACGTCCGCCTACCGCATATTGCAACAATAAGTACCCGCTCGAGAATCATTGTCACAAATATTTCAGTATTCTAAGAATGGATTGCCTGACTCTCTCCTCAATATTAGATCCGTGAACACTAAATAACATAATGTCTCCCGAAGATACATAAAATGAAAACATATTTCGTTTTCGTTTCGTAAGAAGGTTTTTCAAATATGTTAACTGTAGTGCAACAACCTCTTTTCAGCCCATTAAGTGGTAACTATCAATTTAACCAGATCATCTACCTCTCCGCCGATAACAAACATGTCGGGTCAAACATTACGTATGTTTACTTAGAAGAGCCTTTCGTTCAGTGGCTAACACGCTTATCAGATCACAGCATATTATTTCGAGAGATCCAGGTTGGATTCCTGACTTTAACAGATTATGAGGTGTTGTGAAAAACATATCAGAAGTGACGGTTAGTACTGATTCATACTTACATTTAAGACAAACTATCGATCTCCCGCACAAACACGGCATCAACATCGATCCAATTATATGTACGTAGGTGCATAGTATGTGCAGGAAATTACATTAAATACAGTTTAATACATTAACAGATAAGATGAAATTTCAATAAAGCAAAATGTCAAGAAACATTTCAATCAATAGAATTTCGTCTCAACTTACATCATCGCCTGGTCCATCATTTCACTGCAACGAGAAATATGATTTAATATACATCATCGCAGTGTTTATAAACACATGTCTCAATATTGAAGTCGTTTATTTGATCAAAGTTTAATCAAATAAGTACTTACTATGTAAGAATATATTTACATAAACACCCTCTTGCTTTATACGTCTAATAGTTAGAGTCTCTACATTTGGAAAACGTCGGTGATTCATGCTATGTCTTAGATTATATCTACTAGTATGTCTTGATGTTTTGTTATAGTTAACCATTTTCTCGTTTGGTTGTGATTCGGACTGTGTGTCTTGTGTTTCTGTTATTTTGACAGTGATCCGCTGTTTCAGTGTAATGCTGTCTTTTTTGTTAGATGCAACTTTTCCACAAACACTTCCGTCGTCAAAAGACATTACGTGTGACTCTTGGTGTTTAAACGTAGTTCCTCAACAATTTTCTTTGCAAGAATATCTACTAATATTCACCATGATATTACTCCATATTTCGCTTTTTGGACATAAAACTCACCCAAAACAAATATTCATCTTAAAGTCTGGTACTTTTTTATGAACGTCAAACGTATATTAAATTAATGGAGAATCGCATATGATACGCATATTATGAGCAACAATAGAAGTACAATCTCACGATAATGACAAACTCAATAATTTGATTTAAACGCCAATTTTGAAAACACATTTATTTAGTCGAATTTAATTGAAACAGAAGACATTCATATTGACAATAGATCATTCAATCCCAGCAATATTGAAACGGTTTGATTACGTTGCGTATCAAGATAGGCCTGAAGAGAGTGATGTTTGTCTAAAATGGTATATATATCTGTCTCCGTGAGAATAGCGGGTGGGTATGTTTAGACAACAGTCTGGCGCATTTTCATAGCTCCTAGTTCGTTAACGTCAGCGATGTGTAGTACTCATTCAATCTGTATTACCAACCTTTTGTTGGAATTTTGTCTTGGTTATTCTTCATAAAATCCAAAATCCTTGAAGTTACGTCCTAACGAAATGGCATTTGTCACCAGCATCACGATTATCCCATTGAAAGTAAATGGTCTTGCATTGTACGCATCACGATGTGCATGTATTCGAGTACTTGGACAAATGACAAAGTAATCCTTTATGTTCCCCTTTATGTTATATCTTGTCATATGGTGTCAACTTTGCATATTGAGTTTTAAATGTGACACCTAAATACTATAATACAATCACGATAGAGCCAGTCTGATACTTGCCATACGGTATGTATGTTGGTGAACAACATTTGTTTTCTAGTTGTTCGATGGTTCAAGTTTCAAGCAACTGGAAGTGTGAACTTTTTACATAGGAAAGTTACGAGTTGAGTGATGATTGTTGCTCCTGACCAAGCGAAATATGTAACAACTAACACAACGGAACAGAGACGTCAAACCACGATGTAATGCTATAATGTATTTTCACACCAATACTCTCTCAATGACACAAACACTTTAATGTGATCGAGCAGCCAATGGTTATAACACGTACCTAGACGATATAATAAGACTGAACACAATCATCCTCGCTAAAACGATGTACGAGGGTTCGTGGACTTTTGCTACAATTTTCGTATGTTTCAATTAATCATTTACAAACTTATTTCAACATTCATCGGAATATGTCCGGCATATATATAATTCCTGAAAAAAAATCATGGAAAAATAATTATTCAGTGAAAACTTATATGCAATAAAAAATAGTCACTAACTGCTACCCGTTGACGTCGTGTATCGATGCGCGTCACCGTAGCCGTTTTGAACCTGCTTGCTTTTATCTAAAGTATCATACAATGATGTAAATTATTACAGCAATATTTAAGATAACATTTGACCTTTAACGGTGCAAAATGTTTTTCGTATACGGCTCCATAGCGACCAGCTAATTTCCTAATAGGCAATCATCGGCCAGCGCAAACGTATCGCGGATTACCTCACTGTTTCCACGCCAAATTTTCTAGTTCCTCCGTGAAGATTGCGCTCTCCGATCTTTCTCAATCCACACATTCAAGATGACAACTAAAAATACGAGCTAAGCTCGTAGGACATATTCTTTTAGTCTGTTCAATCATTTTAAGAAACATTTTCTGCATATTATCCGAGAATTTTGTAGATCTTTACCATTTAAGTATTTCATGCCGATTTGACGACGTCATTTTAACGTCAACTACACAGGTGGCAGCGCGCAAAGAAAAATGTGTATTTTCAAAACGCACTGTTCAAATAACATCAAAGTTTGACAAGTTGTCACCTGCACATCCCATCGTAAGGTGGTTAAGTTTAGCGAATTTCTTACTTGCAATTCTTTTTATATCAGTGAATATAAACTTGAGAAAAGTCGCATTATTTTTGTGCGCCGCATACACGTTACTATGGTTACACACGATGTACTTGATATATTGAGTCAATGTGAAATTTATCAAATTATCGCGTATGCAATAAATATTCCGATAATAAATCATACAGGTATTTGAAAGAAAATAACGATGCTGTTGAAAGCAATAGCAAAAGTCCACGTTAATTTGGATCATTTCTCGTATAAATTGAATAATCATCGTGAGCTTTTACGGTGTCTCTCTCAATGCTACACAAATCTTCGTCCTTCTATCTAAGGACTTAATTAGAATGGTTTAAGGTTAACAAATGATTCTTCTGAAGCTCAGTATCTCGTACACAAATCTATAACACGCGATTTTAATTCAATCGTGTATGCTTTATAACGTATTATCAATGTGGTTTCGTCGGTGATTAGCAACGGAATCGGTGATACGTGAAATGGTTTTAGAACAAGGGGCATCTTGTGACATAGTCAGTTTGTGAGAGAACAATAACGGAAATATTACGCATTGATGATTCATACTAATGTTGTCTGGAGGCGACCAATGGCCTGATGCAGAAATATTTTAAGACTAAACTCAGACATAGAATGTACATTGTCGAAGTGTCATTTCGCTCTCTCATATTGTTCCATTTTCAATGGACATCAACCAAAAATTAAACACAATTTCACATGGTTCAATTCAGTGGCAAAGAATTGGCCAGATTGGCTGACTTCGTTCATAATTATATTAATAGAAGAAGGAGTATTTAATATTATGAAACAGTATAAATTATATGGCTAGTGTAATGAAAAATGTTTTGGCTTTGTCTATTTTGTCGTCTCTTATCAGTATGTCTAAATTCGACCTGTTTGTGTCCGGACATTTAAAATTGACCCATCGATTCGTTCCTTCACAATATGACTAATACTGTTCACAATCACAGAAAAGATGTATAAGGGTTTCGTTTTGCAGACAGAACCCACAAAATGCTATTTTTAATTCCCATTTTGTACATTATTTTATACAATTATTGTAAATTTTGATTTTTGCGATAAAAAATGATGCTTTGTCCGTATGAACTGTACCAATGAATGGGTTCATTAGATAAAAATTATACAGAGCAGACTAATTGTATTTACAAAGGAAATGAGTACATGAACGTCTGGTCATACGTGGGAATATCGTAGCTATAGAAATCACTGTACTTAGGTACTTAGACGATTGCACGATTATTGTATGCGTTTGTTATCCGAAAGTCGATGGTTTGCAAAACATGTTATCGTATTTCTGACCTCATTCTTCGAGAACAACAGCTTGTTGACAGTTTTCACGGAATATAAAAAGGCCTTACTCGTTTATTCTTTTCGTCAGAATGCAATTAATCAAGTATTTGTGAGATATATAGGGAGTCAAAGCGAAAAACAATAAACAAATTTAGCAAAGCACAATTAATACACTTGTTTCGTATTTTGTTTAGGATATACTATATGTTAATAAATGTGTGATTTGATATTAGCCCTGTTATTTCTTCGAGAGAGTAATTGGCCCGAGGCCGAAGGCCGAGTGACAATACGTCTGTTCCGAGGACAAATAACGGGGTAATATTAAATCACCCATTTATTGACAATTTTATTAAATAAGTATTTTTTTTTAAATTGTTTTTGCATGTAACGTAAGAACATCAAACAAGACTGACATAAAAGATTGCGAAAAAAATATGAATTTTCAGATTTTTGCATTCAAATATAGTCCAAATCGTAGAAAATGATCTAACTAAGAAAATGAATACCCATATGACATGTTTCCGTTCAGTAATAAAAAAGTTATATACAATTTAGTGAATAAGAATCGATTCTCCGTAATTTAAGCTGAGAATCTATATCACTTTTCGGCCCTGTCTATTAGCCAATCAGATTTTATAACGCTTTTCCGGCCCGAGGCCGTTAGCTGATATAGATTTTCGGCCCTGATATAGTGGAAGCATGTGTATTATTAGACTAGGTTAATGCTGTGCTATAAGGCTCACAGTTGATAGTCATTAAATAAGTGTATTCACTTACTAAATAGTCAGTTAAGTTAATGTTACAATCGCTATAGCTGATTTTTAGTATCACCATCTGTACTACTAGTATTACATAGTACAATCTTACATCGGGTATTGTTTACCAATCATGTTTTGTGTACACCAATCAGCCAAATAAAGATAAATTTAGATCATAAAATTGAATGCAAAATGCGATATCGGAAATACAAATGGCTGCTTTAGGTATAATGTGTTCTTATGATGTCCAACTAACTCTGGTGTTCTCATGCAATATATCGTGACAACAAAGTCATAGAAATAATTTGTTACATCAATTGTGCGAATGACTAAATCCCACTGTGAGTTGGGATTACTTTATAAGGCATTTCGCTGAATTATTTAGACATTACTATAACATGTTTTGTACGGATTAAAGTATTTTATGGTGTAATAGTATCAACAGCGAGACAGATCTACTGTAGAATTATAACATTTAGTAGAAACACAGGAATTTACGAAATGGAGTATCTAATGTTTAATTGTAAATATTTTAATAAATCGTCCGAATGTCAGAAACCTTGTTCATAATGGTATTATTATGACATGCATATTGGAAACGACTGAAGCTACGTCACCAGATCAAGCAGTAACTCTTTGCATTCAGTGTTATTTCATCGAAGTGTCCACTGCAATAAATAATTACTGTTTGTATTTTTCATTGCTATTGTCACATAAAAATCCATAAAACATAGTTTATTGCATTTATTGCCAACTAAACACATGAGCTGCTATATCTCGGTTGAACTACCAATCGTTAAAAGAAACATTTAGACATTATTATTATGTAGCAAAACAAAATGATAAATTAGAATAGAGGAAGATAGACGTATCTTCACTTGGTTATCTTTTTCCCCAGTGAACTGATATAGTACCAGGTACTATGTCATACGTTAGATTAGTATGTTGATCGCTGCAACCACTGTCGCTACCACCACTATATGTGTCAACACCAAGATCAGATATCATAAACCGATCGTTCACAGCCATCTGCTTGATCATAAAACAATCATTAATTGGACGAAGTGTAAAATCTGGATCTATACTCGTACAAGTAAATACAAAGCGACTTCGGCTTTTGCTGTCTCTCTTGGCAAATTATTCCTTTGAGATTTGTAACATATTTACAGCATATTGACTTTTCTTATTAACCTCAGTTGCTCGGTGGTATAATCTTGCGACCCGGGTTTAAATCCAGTTTGAGGCACACACATGCCTGTCATGTTTCAACAGAAAGCTGATTGACACGTAAAGGGGCTTGGTTCGGCATTAAACCAATCCCATTATCCCAATTCTCGATCAGATTCTAGGTTACAATCCGTACATGTCACTAGACTATGTATATTTTTATAATTTTGTTGTGGTTTGTCGCAGCAAGGTATCAAAACGCTAACTCGAAATTACTTAGCCCGAATTGTCCAATGTTATCAACGGACAATCAAACGCTTGAATTTCCAAACATGATATTGTCGACTCCATGTAAGTAAGCGAACATAATCGTAGCAAAGTCCATGAGATCCAATCTGTAGCCATGTATGTCACATGTACGCACGTTTATCATACCAACAAAGAATCAACATATAAATCACATGCATTGATGTATCATCCGCTTAAACCACCATGGCATTGTTATTATTCCGAGAGCAATAATGACATCCGTAAGAAGATACATACAGAAATAATTGGTTTGTCATCTAAGCTTAGCCAACGAAAACCACTTATTAGCAATGTTGCCAATATCTCGACCCCTCCAGCATACAAGATTGTACATGATGTGTAATACCCATTATTTATCAATACAGTGTATTTGTAAAGGACAGGTCAGTCAACCCAGTGATCTAAGCGTCTGAGTTATGTACCCAGGGCAAGGAAGATGGAGTGATGTATAACCTATATAAAATGAAGTGCAGCCATTATTATACGGGCACACACTATGTGAGTTTTGTGAAATCGACAAGTGGTTTATACTTATTTTTTGAAGATTCAAATTAAATCGAATTGTCATATCGGTCTTATATACGGAGTGCATTTGGCTTGCATTGTTTTGTGTGTTTTAATTATTTAGTTGCGTTATGTGAGGGCCTTGCTCCATGTAGTAGTGTTATTTTGTGTTGTTACTGTGTTCTGTAATCGGCTGGTTAGGTTGAGTACTGTATCTATGTCTGACGTCCGCTTATATATTGTGTAATGAACTGTGGAGTGTTGTAAAATCTTACACACATTGACGTAACTAACACAACTGAGTACGTTCGTAATTTCGTGCACTCGCTGTAAAACAGCAGTTGCTACCACTTTCAATTTCACTCGACACATTACACATCATAAACGAAATTATTCGTTATTAATTTATCTACATTGTCATTTTAATTTGAAGTTCATGTAGAATAGTAAGTAGTCATAGAATTGGAGATAATGCCCTTGTTACACAAAATATTGATCGTCGGCATAAAATAACAGCCGTTTTATTCAAAATGTCATTTAATTTGTGGGATACTTCACTGAGTGGCACCAAAAGTGACCTTTTTTAACATATCATTGTGAAAAATTACGGGTGCAAAAAAAAGTTAAATAAAAAACTGTTAACACGAAAATAGAGCAAATTTGCAAAAGAATGTCGAAATTTTTCCGAAGACGTATGGTTAGTACGTAATTAGTATTTTATTTCTATAAAGAAAATTATAACTAATTCGTTTTTAAAACGACTGTTTTTTAAGACTGTCCTACGGCGTAGATTTTAATTAAAGAACGATGTTATTGACAGATAAATATATTGTAGTGTTCGACATTGTAGAAATTTTCAGAATTTAACATTAATGTTTAGATCATAAGACTAGTACGTATAACGCAGCGTAAATTAAGATGTCGTGACATGACGACGTAACACAAGCGTACTCAATACCGTGCGATACTTCACTGCATTGTTCATTGAATCCTCCTTTTGTAGATTGTTTGAACACATAGGTTATATGTTATTTTATGGTAAGTTTGAATTTCAAAGCGTTAATAATCCTACAAAACTTATTTTATTAACAAAACGTTTATTTGTTAATTCCCGCTAGCACATGAACGACCAAACCATACAACGTATTACGATATAACGAACAGAAACGCCCTGAAGCAGACACTCGTGCATATTAGAAGAAACTTTATCGAAAGTTCCATTTGAAGTATGTGCCTAAACATTTCTTCTGACGTTTTCAATTACTTTACGTTAGGAAGTGTTAACGTAACGTGATTTACGAACAAAGCTTGACAGTTAAAACTTGCTTAAGGATTTTATACGATGCTTATCATAGATACAATTCGTCTGAGGAATGTGGTTTGCCTTAGGGTGCTTGTTCACTAACACTTCAATACATTATCTGTTTGAACAATCAGAAGACGTAACAGAGGCCACAATTGTTTGTTTACTAAATGATGTTACATTATCAACTGCGCCCAAGAATGCGATATATTTAATCCATTCTAATTAGCAGTTCTACATCCTTGTACGTCGTGATACATGTAATGTAAGTATGACTATTTGAAAATTTAACTATGACAGTGCATTTTAAGAAATTGTAGTTGTACTGAAATAACTATGATTAAAGGATACGCCCACTAAAGGACATGATGTATAGCGCAATATATATAGATACGATGATTTACTAGAATAAACGTACATGAGGAGGAAAACTGTATAATTATGTTAAACGAAATATTAATCTAGTCATCTCCAGGTAACCGGTTGATGTCCGTCCAGTCTCCTGTCAGATTAGACAAAAAACACCGGCCGGTCATTCGTGGCCATCGGATTTCATTTGGGATGTAAGTATTACTAAAAAATAGAAGTATTTGACAAGTAGTACTATATCCAATTCAATACTCCATCAAGTGGGTTACTGCTTTGTCCGATTTATTTATCAAAACTACATAACTGTATCTCGACTGCTTCATTTCGCTTCATAGTAAGATTCTTTTGTCATCGGGTATGCTCATGTGACTATAAAGAAGGTTTTAATTAGTGCGAAATAGCAGTACACGTAGTTTTGAGAAATGTTTTTCTTTTTCTGCGCTCCAATGTTTTAAGCGTACGGTCGCAACATAAAAACCAAAATTCTCGTACATTGTAGTGTATATACTAACATTCTTGCACATTTCGTACATTATGCATGATAGCTGGTCAGTGAATGACTTGTCCATGTCCGGTCAATCAGAATATTGGATCTTATCTGAAACCAATTGTTTCAGTAATGTTTGTTCTATATTATATTATCCATCGTATGATTGGCATCTGGAATATATCAGTAGATTCAAGAAATATCTTCGTTATCCAATGACATGACTACTAAGTCGCAATGTATGTTTAGTCGAACTGTGTTTAATATATAAAAAAGAGTGGGTGACATTTATTTTTAAAAACCAATTCCGTCGAATAACCAAATAATGTATTCATATACTGGGCATGGCGTTCTTCCTTTCGTGTAGCGTAGTTTAACATATAAACGTTTTATGTATGAATGGTTTTATTATCCTAAGGTCATGTCTAATTATTTGACGTGTTGTTGTTGATTTAGAACCATGTAGATCGAATAACAGCATATTTATATACAAGGCAGATCGTTTTTAATTTCTTGTAGCGCACATTAACATGTTCATAGATCACCATGTTCTTAGTCTTACTTACAAACGTGTGGAATGACGAGACATACACAGATTGACATTGATGGAAAACACCGGACAAAGGAGTGTTATTATACAGACAATTTATCCTCTAGCGCCATTTAGAGCCGCTGACCAACTTATCAAATATGTGTATTTCTGGAACAGTAGTGGTCAATATGTTACTAATTATGTAGTTGACATATAGCAAGGATAGTTAACCATAGTTAATGATAAAGTGTTTGTGCTCAAATGGCAAATCATCAGCGAAATAATTGTTCAGACAAATCACTATACTTTTCTCTCTCAAAGCCGAAATCGATATGAATTATCCGAACGCAGGTTCTAACGAACTCAGAACATGATCCGTATCAAAATGTGCAACGTTCAACGAGTTGCAAATAACTTCATCTATTTGTATAATAAACATTGGCGATTGCATAGTTAACACCCCAAAAGACGATTGATAGTTAATCACTTGAAACATTACATGATACAAATGTAATACCAAACATAGATCGAAATATTTGTATAAACATGTAACATTAAAATATATTTACAACACTTAGTAACGTTTATAAGTCAGCTTTATTAAAGAAATACGCGGCATATCATTTAATATACACTTAAACGAATTTCTAATTGGCCACCCTAAAAAATATTATATCATCTGATAAATTATATCCATAAATCTTAGGCTGTGTTATTTGTTCATTCCACGCACTGACTTATCTATTTCTGGAAAAAATGGCGTATTCATATACAAAATCATCCATGCGTTACGGTTGGTGCGAAATTGTATTTTTGCACGTTGGCATGAGGAACGCGCTCATGGCGTCAGATGCATGCATACATTGAACGAATTTCTGATTGGTCGCGTGTTTTTATTAATTAGTTAAAAAAATGCTTTTAGAAGAATATAAATAATTGAAACCCCGATACTGTCCAATTTTATTGATGGAAAATATGTTTCTCGCAGTAATTCGAGCTAATCCCTACGTTATTATAAATATCGCTTTTTACATAAAGACGTTTGGACGTACATGTCTGGATTTTGGTGCTGGTACTCGTCATTATAACGGCCTCAGCGCGCCCCGTATTACTCATTCTGGTCAGTATAATACCTTTCATTATGCTTCTCGACAGAGAAAACATTTGACTGATTTCAAAAATCAAACATGTCTGGCACGTGAGCCACGTGCACGTAAGCCATTTTGCACTAACTGTTCCGCATGGATGATTTTATACATGCATGCGTAATTTATTTCTTGAAATCGATAGATAAGTGCATGGAATGATAATAAACACAATTTTAGAAATATTGACTGAATATATCACATAATATAATATTTCATTGGGTGGCCAATTAGAAATTTGTTTAAGTGTACTGGATATAACGATAACACGAGAATACACAATATGACATGATATACATCACTCAACATAAATAAAGGAACGCGACATAATTAAAGAAGAGCATAGTTAAAAAATAATCACATACCACAGTATACACGTCATAATAACCAACACATAACCGAACCCGCGTTTTCTTTATTAACACACACTGCTAATTTAATAGTACTCGTAAAACCAAATCAACTTGAAATTACAAACAATCGTTTTTATTTATATCCCTTCTGCAAACTTCATTAATACTATTTGAGAAAATAATTAAGATAATGAAGTAAATTGAATTCCCTTTCCTCCATATGAACACAGTAATAAATACACAATTCAAACTCATCAAAAACGAATAAAACAGTTTCCAATATACCAGGCACCTTCTAAATTGAATATAAACAACACTAATTGCTACAAATTAGGAAGCGAATCCCCCAGTAAGTTTTCACGTATGCCGTAATTTTGCTTTGTCGGAAATCGGGATCATATTAGTAACAATTTTGCCTTAGAGATATGTTCCTGTAATTAGATAAATTAGATATTATAATTTGGTATACAGGGAAATGTTCAGTACACTTTTCTATAACATGTGCTGTTCGAGTATATAGTGTAACAAATTGAAAGAATCTGAATGTGATAAATGCACTAAATTATGCATATGACTTATATTTCATGTTCCGGGTGTATATATAATATCAATATATAGTGGTATTGGGACACCAAAATAACTTAATGTTCTTCAACTAGGTCTGCTAGCGCTTAAATTTTGTTTGCTCATTCAGTTGTCTGTTGAGCATTGTGTCGAGTGACTGTGGTATACGTTATTTATATATTACATAGTGCTCGCCTGGTTCTATGTTCAGACTTCCTTGTCCGATGATTCAGTATATTTTTTCGTAAAAAGTTTAATAATTTATTTTGCTTCATGTTGAACTATAGTTTAAACTGAAGTTGAAACGGATACTATTCACACAATTATGGCCTGGATCGGTGTAACGATTTTTAGACAATGCATTCCTTGTATTTACTCAAGTGTCAACCTGACAGACGTTTTGATATTTGCCGGCGAATGTTTTCTGTATGCAACTGTTGGCAATTATTCCACTAGTTCCTCATTTAAAATATTTTGAACCTCTCGGAGTTGAGTGTGTTGAACACATATTAGACTTAAATTGAAAGAGAAATTCAGGTTTGTTGTTATTGGATGTGGCTTTTTGCGAAAGTAATTTGAATATTATTAACACATTTGTCAACCATATTCACACGTCTCAAGTCGATAAATTAGGAAAAGAATGATGGTATGCTGTCTCAGTTGGTATTACGCGCTGTATTATGAACGAAATCGTTAAGAATAACACTTTTAAGACTGGTTAGATTGATGTCATTGTATACTGAGCAAAACAGCTAACCGAACGCTTTTTAAATTTGAATATTTCAGTATTCTGTAAGTGTACAAGCCTATACTTTTGCATATTTATTTCAATATTGATTGTGCACATAATGCTGCTGACCCAATGAAAACAAATGCCAAAATCATTCATCCGTGACGAAAAAGCTTCAAATAACATTTTTGCACGTTGTTATCGATTGTTCTCAAGTTGCACAAGTTATGTGTGCATGTTGTGTAGCACGGGTATTTGTTAGTTGGAAAAAAACAAAACTTTTGTCAAAAACATGGCGCAGTTGTTAAAGGTAGGCCGCGGAAGAGCGGCCATTACGCTCCTTGGAGGGTATCAATCAGACAGTTCAGTTTACAAAAAATAAATCATCACGATCATAAGTTTCTTTTATTTCACGTGTGTGTGCATACCAATGTGCATAAAAAGACATAAAACAGTATATTGGTAATCACAGTAGCAAAGAAAAATAGTAAATTTAAGTGGAATATTACTCTTGCACAATTTTACATTTTCCCATACATTTGTATTGTTATGCATTAGTGACTTAATTAATTGATACCTATTAGTCCCTTCAGGCTTTTTTGCATGTGTTTGAAAAAGCGTGTTTTCACTCCATTCATTAGAAAGGACTCTTTTGAAGTGCGTTCATCAGGTGCTCGACAATTGTTAATGCAGCTATATCCCACTTTGGTAATAAAATTTGTTTTAAGCGTACATTCTGATAACGGAGACAAAAATAAACATTAAAATACTGAGAATAAACCAAAATTAAGTCAATAATTACCCTCATGCAGCCACAAAAAAGATATTCGACCAAATTACCTCCCTTTAACCATTGAAAAATAAAATCAGAATTTTGAAAAATTAAAACATCCATGTTTTTGTAATCAAATCTTATTATATCGAGTTTGGCTATTTGTTTTATTGATTGATCGATTAGTCTTTAATGTGTATGGAATTTACATAAAACATTTTAATATTTTACGCTTTTTCATGAATTTCAAGTTTATATGTCTTGTTCTATTATTTTATGGATCCATGAACTTCCATTTTGCATTTTTGAAATAAAACTATATTTTGTACTTTACTTGCACCTCTAGAACATAAATAACAAGTACACACATTTTCGTGCAAAGACATTAATAAATAAAAAATGTTAATTGTACATTTATTTGTGAATTTCATCTTGATAGGTGATGTTATTAAATACTTGTTTTACAATGATGCAAATTAATTATTTTGACGAAATGTTACCATCAGCCTTCTGATGTATGGATTATACTTCAGTCCAAGTTTTAGGAAATTTCTATGGATAATTCTATAAATAACTATAAAAAACATAAGCGTTCGGATAGCTGTTTTGCTAAGTAAAGTAATTGCTGTGAATCCTAAAGCCTAGTACTGGGATAGGCCAATCAGCTCTTCTCTTGAGGAAATGTAACCTCATTTATCACATAAGACGGAAGTCTAAAACGTCACACCAATTCTGTCCGGAATCGTATGCCATTGATGGTATACCGAATAGACAAGTGTATGCTGCGTAGGCTGTTGCACTGCGATTCAATGTCATACATCACCAACGTCAATACAATTGATTATAGTGTATGTAATGATTGTGTCAGAAAGTTATAAATAATTCCAAGAATGTACAATAATATAAATGTAAATCACCGCGTAACTCATTTATGCCTTTAAATGAATAACCAACATTCGGTTCCGATTGTTATTTGCTGGACACCCGTATTACTAGACAAGACTGTTTTTTATTGCAAATGCAATATAGATGGCTTAGAATGAAAAGGTCGTAAGTGCCACTTACGTACTTTTAATACTAATGCATATTTGCAATCTACATCATCAAGCGCTTTTTAAGAGCCTACGCTCATGAAAATCAGAATTTTTCATGTTGACCAAACAGAAGTTGAAAAAGCATGTTTACCATAAGTAAAGAGTAATTGCCAGACCGTTTTTCTTGTTTTCTCAAAATATTGATTATGTAGATACGAACTTTTCATTCTAAGCCAGCGATATATTCTATCCTCAGACATTTCTACTTCATAATAATTTTAAGATTTCATAAAATACTTTTAAAAGTCGTATTCTAGCGGAATACGCCAGACAAAATCGTTATTAGGCAATATTGCTTTTTGTTCACAGATAATGTATAATATCCTCCTGCTTTTATTATTTCCTACAAATCTCATAAGTGCAGTCTTCGTGTGGTCGTCATTTAGGCATGGGTTTGTACGGTTGGGTCGCCGTGCAGCGGGGCCTTGGGGAAATTGGTCGCATCTTCGCTGCGTTTCATTCGGTCTCTTGCAATAACAGCTATTCTATATTTTCTTTGTGAAATTGGGTTATCCTGCATTTTGTCCGCGGGGACTTGGATTTTTAATTGTTTCTTTAACTTATGTGGGAGCATTGCTCAGTGTAGTTGCTAAAAATATGTAATGTTATTTTCCGCCCTATTTCTACCTTGACTATTTTTTTTTAATTCGGTTAACTTCTATGCTATAATGTTCTTGTGAAATTGAGTCATCTTTAATTTTTTCGGCGGTGACTTGGGTTATCTTGTTTCTTTGGCTTATGTGTGGGCATTGCCCAGTGTAGTTGTGTTGTGGTGTTTCGGATTTCTGTGCTCAATCGGTTAGGTTGAGTGCTACCTTCCAGGTCTGATGTCCTCATACCATTTTTTATCAACAATTATTTTGAATTTCCCTGTGATATGTACGTATGTGCGTGCTTATCTTTATTCCTGTATTTGAGTATGAGGTATCCGTTGAGAACTGAATTATTTCTATTGTCGCCGGAGTTAAACGTCAGTAACCACCAATGACACAATGAAGGTCAACGATAAGATGCCTAGTAATATAATTGCATCGATGTAGTGTTTATATATATAGCTGTAAATGAGCATTTGATAGAGATACATCCTGTATCAGAGGAATTCTGAATTCGTTTGGGAATTTGTACACTGCTGTAAATTAATATAATCATTATATGTTAGTGCCATAGGCTGTTAAAGAGACATGTATTGTAATAATAAGACTTGCGGAGGAATAATTGAAAGCCGTGGTATCGATTGTCAGTGTATTAGAACTAATGGATACAATACACGTTATCAAAGTCATAGAATTCTTAAAACATTCAAACAGCTCTTCACCAACTAATAATAAAATATCAAAGTGTGCTTATTTGAATATGTTAGCATAAGTAATTGAAGTTTTTTTTTCGTTTGCGTCATGAAGGACCTCTAAATAGATTGGTATTGTCCAGTTAGGGTAAGAATTGAGCAACGTATCGGTCGAATCCAATCGTACTGTGTCAATCATAGAGCTTATACGCAAGTATATGCATTTGTAATTCATTCAAACACAAAACTAATATTATATCCTAGTTCTGTTCTGTTTTGGTACACAAAACAGCCTACGTCACTCTCACATCCTACCTGGATAATACTGATGGCGTATCGTTGAATACTGACAATCAACGTGAGTGTAAAGACGACTTAACATGAAGAAAGTCGATAGTGCATTTGTCTGAACAAACACAGAATCTGAACATATGTTATTACAAACCTAGCTAATGTTTTTATTCATTTCCTTCACTGGTTTATGCACATTTCAGCGTATCTTCAGAAAACTTCGCTGGGATCATCAGTTGAACGTTACTATAAATTTCGTTAGTATGTAATAAAGAATGTATGCTTAGGAATGATGATATTTCATGCCAAAACTGTCTGACAGTTTCAAATAATTTATAGATTTGCAATCTGATGCATTGTACAAGTATATATCGGAGAATTTTACTCTAGACTTGCCCTGTCTTTTCAATTATCTGATTTAAAAGATTAGGTTCACCTCGCAAACAAATTGATACTCAAGGGTAAATACCTCAAGAAGGCAGGCTAAAAATATTTAAAAACCTGACATGAAAGGCAGCAATCATCTGAAACAACCGATTTCAGAAAAGAGAAATCGCACATACCACAATTACACGACACAATGCCAAACACAAAAATTAACAATAACACGGAACCATTAACTGCTGAACAAACAACTGAACGAGATAAAAACGGTTACCATATAAATAATGTTACTACTGGGTTGATGAACGAGATGTTAATATTTACACCAGTGATCTGTTTATAGGCCGGCAATGCCATCTTACAAGACAAGACATCATATCTATTGTTACAAATAGTTTCTCTCTTTATTTCCAGGATTTAGAGAATTACCTGTCAGAGTCGGTCGTTATTACAAAAAGATTTACACATCCCTTGTGACGTCGTACACATGCGAAGGTTGATATCTTCAATATATTTCTTCCAAGAGAAATACCAAAGATGAGAAATGTCACATACGAGAGTTGGTGTTTTGAAGTGTGACAAATATGACTCCGGAATGTTGTGTCATCTACCACATATATAAGCCAAACATTGGTTTGTAAATACTATTCAGCTCGATGAATAATTTGAACGATATTTAGACAAGTCATTATATATTTGGTACACGTTTTGATCTAATATACAATCTTATCTATACGTACTTCATGGACAAGGTGAAACGAGGCAAACATTTGATCGTAAAATTCTATTTTGTTATTGAACGCACTAAAAGTGTTTATAAAAACAATCATGTGAGGAGTTCCACAGTGGGATATTTGCAATAATTTGTTTTTCTTTAAATTATCATACTAGAAACATCATTGAACTAAATATGGAATACGTTACCAACGATACGGTGTCGGAAGTTATCTCGGTGACCACAACTTTCAGGTCGACCGAATCAACAACAACACCACCACAATATCTGGACTACGTGAGTTACAGAAATTTACAAACGTTGAAAGTTAGATATGCTGAGATTCATGGATACATCAGTGTTCTTGTCTGTGTGTTTGGAATCATTGCAAATATTGCTAACATTGTCGTGTTGAACAAGAAGCATATGCGATCATCTACAAATGTCATTCTTATGTGGCTAGCCGTCGCCGACCTCTGCACAATGATGGAATACGTGCCATTCGCCTTGAAGTTTTATATATTCAAAGATCCGAACCTTGACTTCCCAAATAATCGGGAATATGGATGGATGTGTTATCTACTTTTCCACGCAGATTTCAGTATAACAATGCACTCAGTGTCCATTTGGTTGACCATTATGTTAGCAATGTTTAGATTTTTGTACATATTCTTTCCACACAAGGGAAGTATATACTGTAGTATAAAACATGCAAAGATAATCATCGTCACGGTGTTTATAACAGCTGTATTTGTGTGTATACCGAACTACATGTCAAACTATTGGCGAACGGTAAATGTTACAATACATAATGAGAATGCAACTGTCTACACATTTGCACAACGCAAAGACATTGATAACAGGTTTGAGGTAGTGTACGAGTTTAATTATTGGCTCCAGTCGATTCTAATAAAGCTTGTTCCCTGTTTCTTGTTGACAGTTCTAACAATACTACTTATTACAGCCGTACACAAAGCACACAAGAGACATGTACAGCTCAAGTCTCAGGGAATGCGCAGGGATGATGTAGAAAAACACCAGGAACATTTCAGGACCAACGTAATGTTGCTGGCAGTTGTCATTCTTTTCTTGATTACTGAACTACCGCAGGGGATTTTAACATTATTAATGGTGTTTATGGAAGCACTACATGCCGAATTGTACAGTCCGCTTGGAGACATTCTCGATATCGTCGCGTTGCTTAACAATGCCATCAATTTTGTGTTATATTGTTCCATGTCACAACAGTTTAGGACAACATTTGTGGCGACTTTTTGTCGGTGTTTTGTACAAGACAGAACTCAAAATAACCGTGCAACGCCAAAGGCAGTGATTTCTACAAAAAATGGAACCCATATAGCTGACCATGCGCAAACAGGGAATGGTGAAATGGTTTAGAAAAGGATTATACATTTGGTAGTTATCGATTATTTGACAATTGTTGTGTTGTTAAAATGAGTTTGTATAATAGTGGTTGTCATGCACACAACTATGAACACGAAGTTGGCCATATGTTCAAGTAACGTCACGTGTCTCACTCTATCTCAAACATTGTTTCGTGTCATTGAACATGTCATAATACTATTATCTCATCATGTGTTCCGTACAAAAGGAAAATTATAACTGCCACCATCCTGTTAATCGTCCTTTATAAGCTTAACTGGATAGGATTGATTGTAATTACTTCATTATATCGGGATAGGGCAATCCAGGACTGTTGTTTACAAGGCATCTACGTACAAAACTAAAACAATCCCAAATATGTCGGGTAACAAATGACAATCAAGATTATTGATTATTTCCTAATGTTTGACGCATAAATTAAATAGTTACACTAATCACCAAGAAAACACTATTTGAGTTTTGTACTAAGATGCATGATGAATACCAGTCCAGTACATAGGTGCGTTGACAAATGGAAACAGTATTATCTATACATGGATTTTTAAACGCTGGCACACATATGTTTATGGTAATATTGACACTCATCTCGAAAGCAGGCATACATGTTTGTGTGTTGTGCATATCGCTAATTGATACTTTTTGATATATACTTATTCTCCATTTACACCTGTATTTTATTAAGAAGGTAGAAGGCCTTTTGTAGAAGGTGGGAAGAATTGCAATTTTCAAGAAACCATGTTTTTTATAAAGTTGCGCTTTCATCAACAGAAACTTGTCTCTGTAAATATTTATATCACATGATACATGTAAATGTTAGTATATTTTACATTTTGCAGATATTCATTGATATAGCGAAAACAAAGTTTGTATGCAGTGAAATAGCAGCTGTATTCAGCTGTGTCCCTCTTCAGATAGCACGTATGAATGACATAAATGTATGCAATATAAATTTTAAGAGCTACAGGAAGACCATGGGCGTTATTCACTAACGTTGTAATTCTTAAACTCAGACTTAGAAATTATATTGCCAAATGTTCTACTCGCACTCATGATGTTATAAAATTACCGATTTTGGTATCAATAAGAATACGTGTCCCCTGGTAAAATTTCACGAATTTGAATATATCTGCAAAGATTTGGCAGTGACAATTAAAGTTATAAAATTTAATTTCTAAGTCTGTGTTTCAGTTTTTCAATGCTGGTAATAATTGTTATTTATGTTAAAGATCAATTTCGACGACTGTTAAGCTGTTAATTCACTTTACCACTCTTTCACATTTTGAAGTTATCAGCCATGTCACTGTCAAAATATCCTTTTCGGACTGTACACCTCGAATCTGCATACTAAAACACGATTTTTATTTACGTCTCTCTGTTGTGTGTTTTTATATTATTGTTTGGAGAATTATACATTACCCTGACCTTTATGCATTGAATATATTAATAAAGCAAATCGTTCAATATTGGTCCTTTAAAGTTGTGATTGTATCTTCGTGATCCTCACCGTTTAAAAATATATAAGGTTACTAATCATGGTCATATATATATAGACAACATATCAGCAGTTAAATTATGCTAATTTAAGGTCAGGGTCGTGTCAAATTCTCTAGACTATGTATATTACATACATTTAGTAATTTATGAGCTCAAAGAACTGTGACGTATATTTTGAAACATATTATGATGCAACATTGTTGTACCAAATAGTAATTTCAAAATGTATAAGGAAGCAAACAATTCAAGCGGGTTGATCGTTTTCTCTGCATACGATAAAATTATAGGTGTCCGTGCATGTATACATTAATGACGGATCATCTAACGGCGCAGGTACATCAAGGTCGTTTGAACTTACTGACTATGTGACCTAATCCAACATAAAATTTTTAATCACGTATGCCAAAATTATGCTTTATATAATTGGTAAATCATTTGGATTGTATAAATCATTGTAAGTGGAAAAGTGTAATGTATTAATGTACAAATATATATATATATATATATATTGATCCACACTATATGATGCTATTTTCGTGCATAATAATTGACTGCTTATATTACATAGACATGTTTTGTAGAAGATCCTGTCTTTTACGTACATGCATAATTGATTGTATAGAGATGAGAATTACATATATCTGCCGAATACTGTACATTACTAGTAAACCATGTCACATAAACAGGCAACATCTTTTTCAGACCTTCAAGAGTGGCTCTGCTTCATTGACCCACTGTCTTAATACGGCTGCCCACTTGGCCTATTATCAGTCTTTGCAAGATGTATGCTTGTTCAACACAATACTTACATTTTAAACACTTAAAGTAATATTTTAAATGCAATGGCATTAGTATTTAATCATGTTTTCATTTTGCAGAAGAGAAATGCTTCAAACTTGTACCATATTGTTTGGACCAGTGTGTGTTAATTGTTAATATATTTAATATGACACTAAGAATGATCAAACATATAATGGGAAAGATTATGCAAATTGAAAGTTGTATTGGAGATTGCATGCCACTTGATGAGGTATATTATCTAGTACTTATTAGTTAACAAATATTGCTGATAAATCAAAATGTAGACTTTTTGTAGTATTTTCGCAAATTGTTTGGCAATAAATTGCATTCATCAATAGAGTTAAATTTTATTTTGCTCGGCAGTGTCGTAACAAACGAGATATGGTGTTGTCTTGATAAAACACAAAAACAAACGGAACACAATTTGGAAATGTAACAAAATGAAGGTTTTATTCAACCTATTATACGTATTTAAGTTTTAACAGTCATAGCTACTGATTGTGTCTGTAGAAGACACAGTCGTACCCAACATATCCGAAGAACATGCATCAGAAGTCTGTTACAAAGTACAAAAATAGGTAACCAATTCATGAAGGCTGGTTTAAGCTGTTAAGCTATCTAATGAAACCTACGTTCGAGTCTCCCTGTGTAGACTATTTCTCTCCTGAGGGTGTGACAACCGATATCGATGTGCAGCGATAAACATGTTGAACTTCATAATGATTAAAATGTTATCATTTTGATAAAACTAATAATAAAGTTTAGCAAATAATACTACTTCAATTATTTTAAAACTGTCTAATGCTTGCAAGTTTAAAGTCCCGAACCAAACATTTTAGACCAAACATGGTTCACTGTTTAGACCGTTTCGCCATTAGGACCACAAGCATATTAGCGGTATACGTAAGCATATTTGATGAATTACGAATTGGTTTTTGGTAACATTTTAACTCGCTATATCACGTGATGTACAACTTCCGTCAATTGATGTCTTACGTTTATCGTCTAATGTGTAAATGAGTTCTTTCCTTATTTACAAATTTTAAACTGAATTATTTCTATGTCGAGCGACATGATTTCTGACTTCCCATGTTTGACATACATGTCAATTCAATAACAATCTATGGAATTAACGTCCGCCTACCGTATATTGCAACAATAAGTACCCGCTCGAGAATCATTGTCGCAAATATTTTAGTATTCTAAGAATGGATTGCCTGACTCTCTATTCACTAGTATATCCGTGAACACTTAATTACCTAGACGTAAATTCTGAAGACGCATAGAACTGAAAATATTTTCTGTTGCGTTAGGAGGTATTTTTTATCTGTACCATCTAGTACAACAACCTCTTTTCGACCCATTAAATGGTAACTTCCATTGAATTTTACCAGACAATCTCCCTCTACACCAATAACAAACATGTCAGGTTTAAATATCACGTATGCAGACTCACAAGAGCTTTGTGTACGTTGCTTATTAGCGTGAATGGATTACACACTTTTAAGATCACTACATGGTATTCCTGTAGATCCAGGTTGGATTCCTGACTTTGACATATAATAATGTTTTGTAAAAACTATATCAGAACGGTTAGTAGGGGCAGTAGGGACAGGCTAGTACGGTGTCAATATCGATGCAACTCTATGAACGTAAGAAACTACAGTGGAATTTAATTCACTAACATGAAAGATACATTTTCCATAAAGCAAAATGACAAGTAACATTTCAATCAATACAATTTCCTCTCAACCAACATGTTCGCGTGGTCCAACATTTTACTGAAAGGAGAAATATGATACGGCATGCATAATCGTAGTGTTCATTAACACATGCCTCAATATTGAAGCCGTTTGTTTTGATCAAAGTTTTATGAAATAAGTATAACACTATGTTCACCTCAATATACACCGGCTATACATATCCAGTAATATCCAGGTTAATATTACTGACTATTATTTTCAGGACTTAAAACTCACAAAAATAAATATTTATCAAATAGACGGGTACTTTTTTAAGAACGTCAAACGCAAATCTAAGATAATGGTTCATCGCATATCGTATGCAAATAATGAGCAGCAATAGAAAATGCAATCTCATGATAGTGACACACTATCTCCATACTTAGTAACTTAATTTAAAACGTGCATTTTGAGAACACGTTTGTTTAGTCGAAATAAATTGAAAAAGAACACATTCATATCGACAATAGATCATTCAAATCAAGGGATATTGCAATGGTTTAATAAGTTGCGTATCAGGATAGACATAGAGTGAGTGATGTTTCTCTAAAATGGTCTGGCACCCTTAGTTACATGGTACCTTAACATGAGCGATGCGCAGTTCTGATACTTTCAGGACTACATTGTACCTTTGGATTACCAGCCAAATGTGGCGGGAAACACACAAATGCGTTTTGACCAAGTCATCTCCGTATATGTTTTGTCAAAATCTTTAACAGCTCGACCTACAAGCCGTAATACGGAATATAACTATTAAATCAACGTAGTGATATCCTGTCATAGTTTTGAGCAAATCATTGCAATATCAAAAATACTGTAAATTTTATCTTATTTAATCGTCGTATCATCTAGAACGATATCATATAGATATATATATATATATATGTTTTATTCATTTGCATATTTTGGACTTTCTTTTAAAACATTGACTCTTACTCTTAGCACGTACATGTACTACTGCTTTAACAAACAATTTCCTAATATCATTTCATAGAATAATAAACAATAAAAAAAATACAGGTATATCAATAAGTAAGTCAAATTCACAGTGGCTGTCTTACACGATTTCGATGAAGATTATTTGCATACCAACTTGTAATATCGCAATTGTATATATTTATATGTTGGTTTGATTGTTGAATTGTTTCTGGTGACTTGTGAGACTTCTTACCTTCCCATTGATTTTGCAGTACATTAAATTGTATTGATACACATTGTACGCATCACAATTTACAGTTGACTCCCGCAAAACCGTACTCTCTGAAAACCCGAATCCTTATAAAAACAGACGATTTCTTAGGTCCTATATTTTCTTCTTATCAAGTCAACTTAAAAAGCTTCCGCAATACCGGACTACAAGAATTCCGGACATCGGACGGTATTTTGGGTCCACTGACAAGAAATTCAACAACAACTTGTTTAGGGAAACAGGACACATACTTTATCGTTATGCAAGTGTCACCTTGTGTACTGTTAGTTAAACTATGGGGATCAAAAGAAAAGGTGTTATTAACGAGTCTTGGTATCTATTGTTTATTATTTTAATTGTGTCACATTTATTTTGAGCACAGGCATGAGACATCCTTTATATAGAAACTTTTTTTGTGAATCCTCAATTATGTGAAATACCTGCCTAATTATAAATGTCAGTGTATAGAACAACGATAATTTCGTCTCATATTTCGCTGGCTTAGAATGAGAAGGTCGTAACTATAAAATCAATACTTTGATAAAACAAAAAAACTGTCTGACAATGACATACTCTTTATGTATGGTAAAACAAGCTTTTTTAACTTTAGTTTGGTCAACATGACAAGTTCAGATATTCCTGAAAATAGGCTCATAGGAAGCGCATTATTATGAAAATTTCAAATATGCCTTAGTCTTATAATAAGGTCGTAAGTGGCACATACGATTTTATGGTAGAAATGAGTATGTAGAGTAATCATGAAAGTTACAATTGATAGTAAAACATTCATAAACTGATGAACATCAACCTAGTCATGTTTTAAAAGAATGTCACACAGTATATCCTATGATAACTTATGAAAGTGTACATTATACACACCTCTCATAAAATCGGACCTCACAGAAAACCGGACTTTTGAGCCGGTCCGAAAGGGGTCCGGTTTTGAGGGAGTCTACTGTACATACATTCGAGTTCGTGATCAATGCTAGAGATAATAAAAAACTAGTGACAAAAGTAACCCCTTATTTTGCCTGTAATGTTTTCTTGTCATCTGGTATTTATACAACTTTGCATTTTGATTTTTAAATATGACAACTGAATACTCTCATACAATTATGATATTGTCAGACTAGTCCTTCACATACGATTTATTGGTAAACAAGATTTGTTTTCTAGTTGAGCGATGGTTCAAGTTTCGAGCAAGAGGAAGTGTTTTGTAATGAAATATTGATTTCAAGTTTCTCTTTTAACGAGTATGCTGAGACGGACAATACAACTAATGCTATTAGACATGGCATGATCAGTATGCAATGAACATTATATTATCAAGCAGCTTCAGTATTATGATAAGGATGATCTCCGATCACACGCGACTGTATCATTGATAAAAAGTAAATCTAAAAGGAAAATATAAAAATTAACTTTGTCTATGTAGAATTGTACAAATGTATAAAAAAGTTACATGTACCTGAGACTCGGATTGTGTCATAGTTAAAGTTTTAGCATCAGAATTGCGAAGTTGCTGGAACGAATCGTTACCGCGGTATAATTCCAAAATTGGCAAATCCCTGCATTCTGATTGTATAAGACGTTACGTTTACACCCCCAGTAAACTCCGTTTAGTGACGTTTACACTTGTGTAAAAGTCCTTTTTTCTAAAGTGGATTGAGACTGTAAATCTTAAAAGGTCCTTCCCAGCCGTACATTTTGAACCGAGCTTGTTACTACCATGTAGTGTGACATAGACATTGGTTGCATGTATGTTCATAACCCTAATTTGTATTTAAAAAAAGACACAGCGTCTTCTTATCCACATTTTGTTTAGCTATTATGATTATCAAAACCTGACATTATTATGACGTCATGTGGACGACGTCATCGTATCAAGTTCATTTTGTAAAAAGCGCGGGAGTCAAATTTAACGATAACATTGACATTATAGTGACAGAATGGTAGTTTCAAAAGGCGATTTGTGAACGTCAATAAATTATCGATTAATCCCATAGTAACAAAATGCTCAGCGTATGATAGTGAACCATATGTTTCACATACATAACGAAATGTGTCCATATTACATTAAACACATATGTTTGGTCGCATTTTCAATTTTAACTACATTGTTTATACAGGACAGTGGCTAGCAAACCAGTAGGCTTATCACATGTGTTTCTATACACGAAAGTACGTACACCTGAGTAATTGGCGATAAAACACACAGCTAAGTATTTCAGCCAAATGTTCTCGGAATGACACACTGGTATTTAATAAATTATATGAACCTTTTACAAAGGAAAGTTACGAGTTGAGTGATGGTTGATGTCTCTGACAAAGAGCAATATGTAACAACTAACACAACGGAACAGAGACGTCAAACCTAGATGTAATGCTATAATGTATTTTCACACCAATACTCTCTCAATGACACAAACACGTTAATGTGATGGAGCAGCCAATGGTTATAACACGTACCTAGACGATATAATAAGACTGAACACAATCAGCCACGCTAAAAACGATGTATAATTTGAATAATCATGATGAGCTTTTACGGTGTCTGTCTCAATACTACACAAATCTTCGTCCAACTATCTGAGGACGTCATTAGAATGGTTTAAGGTTTACAAATGATTCTTCGGAGGCTCAGTTCCTGGTAAACAAATCTATAACATGCGATTGCAATTCTATCGTGGCTGCTTTATACCATAGTTATGTGGTTTTGTTGGTAATTAGCGACGGAATAGGCAAATCGTGAAATTGGTTTAGAACAAGCGGTATCTTGTGACATGGACAATGCATGAGAGAGCAATAACACAAATGTACAGCCATTAACATATGATGGTGTGTTACACATTGATGAATCAAACTACTGTTATCTGGAGACGATCAGGTGCATAATTCACAAACACATCAGGCTAAAAACTCAGACTTAGACTATACATTGCCGAATGTTCTATTCGCTGTCATTTTTTTTTAATATACCAATATTGTTATAATTTGGTATATATTTTCAGTGAGATTACTTCAACAGCGCGCTCCAAAATATACCCGCGTCGAATACAACGCAATAACATTGCGTATCCAAGGGCGATTCCAACCAATTCCCGAAACTATGTATTGTTTAAATACCAATAAAAATTATCTGGCCTAGAATAATGAATTCTCTATCGAAGTATTGCTGAAAGATTTATCTTTCAGAAAATGTTTACTTCAAAAATAGCTGACCTACCAATAAACAGTTATCGGTAAGTTATTAGAACTTTCAGAATATCCCTCGTATATACGTAAATATTTATTTGAATTATGGACTTAATGTTAGTGTGATAATTGTTCTCTGAATTGTTTGTTCGTGACCATTTCTCCTTTGATATGTAAATGAGCGGATACTTCCAAATGAAAACTGGAGATATGCAGTAGCAGACGATGTTAATTTGATTTACATACAATCGTTTTTTGTTTATATCCTTTCTGCAAACTTCATTTAGACCATTTGAGAATATAATTAAGACGGAGAAGCAAACTGTATTCCCTTTCCTCTATTTGAACACAGTAATAAATACACAATTCTAACTCATAAACAACTAATAGCACAGTTTCCAAAGTACCAGGCAACTTTTAAATTGAATATAAACAATACTAATTGCTACAAATTAGGCAGCGAATCCCCCAGTAAGTAATTTCGGCACATGTTGTAATTTTGCTTCGTCGGGAATCGGGATTGTAGTCAAAATTTTGCCTTACAGATATGTTCATGTTAATAGATAAAATCATATTATAATTAGGTATACATGGAAATAATAAGCACAATTTCCTAAAACATGTGCCGTTCGTGTTAAAATTATATAATTTGAATTTGATATACATACGGAATTATGTTTCATTTTCCGAGTGTATTTGCAATGACAAAATATAGTGGTTATTTGTTAACCAAAAACAAAAACAACATGTTCTTCAACTAGGGCTGTCAACGCTTTTTTGCTCATTCAGTTCTCTGTGGGACACTATGTCGGGTGACTGTGGTATGCAGTATTTATATTCTGAGTGCTGCCCTCCTTGCCTGATGTCCTATTATCTTGTTTCGTAAAATGGTTAACAGTTGGTATTGGTAAATCTCTAAGTACAGATTAAACTAAAGTTGGAACGGATAATATGTATACATCCCTAGCCTGACTTGGTGTCACCTCCATAAAAAAGTAACCCGAGTAGATACTTATGTGTCTTTTGACAGACGTTGATGATATATTTCTGAGTTAACAGAGAAGAATTTCCTATACGGATGAATTGGAAATTATACCAATTGTTCTTTATTCAAAATATTTAATTCCTGTTTTATCACTGAAGCCGCTTGGTAGTTAGTGCCTAGAAACACACATTAGATTGCGTTTAAAAATGAAATAGAAATTCAGATTTTGTCGTTATTGGTTGTGGTCTTTTTGCGAAAGTAATTTGACAATTATTTACACATTTTTCAACCATATGCAAACGTCTGAAGCAAATAGTCGACAAATGAGGACAATAATGATAGCATGCTGTCACATCTGTTACACGGCGCGGTATTATTTAAGAAACCGTTAAGAATACCACTATTAAGACTGGTTAGATTGATGTCATTGTAGTAATTTGTGTGAATCCTGAATTCTAGTACTGGGATAGGCAAATCAGCTCTTCTCTGGAGATAACGTAACCTCATTTATCACATACGACTGAAATCTAAAACGTCACACCAATACTGACCGGAATCGTATGTCATTGATGGTATACCCAATAGACAAGTGTAGGTTGCGTAGGCTGTTACACTCCGATATCATGTCATACATAAGCAGTGTCGATACAATTGATCATAGTGTATGTAATGATTGTGTCAGAAAGTTATAAATAATTCAATAAATTTACAATAATATTGCAACTTAAATATATCTGTTTCTTTCTTTTACATGAATAACCAACAGTTTGTTCCCGGTGGAATTTGCTAGACATCCGTATTGCTAGACAAGATAGTTTTTTGTTTGCAAATACAATATCCTAGGCCAATTTTCACTTCATAATAATTTTAAAATTTCATAAAATACTTTTAAAATGAATAACCAAACTATTATTCTTGCTAAACACGCCAGACAACATCGTTAATAGACAAGATTGCTTTTTGTTCACAGATAATATATAGTATTCTCATGTCTTTTATTTTTTTTCATACTGATTTCAATTATTTCGAATTTCTCTGTGGTATGTACGTGTATGCGTGTATATCTTTATTCGTGTATATGAGCGCGAGGTATAATTGAGAACTGAATAACGTTATTGCCACAGGATTTAAACGTAAGTAACCGCCATTGACACATAGAAAGTCAGAGATAAGATGTCTAGTATTATAATTGCATCGATTTAGCGTATACACTGAGCAAAATTTCTAATTGGTCACTATTTAAACTCGCATGTTTTTGTACATAACAATTGAGAAATATATTTAGTGTACTTAACTCATTCGGCCTTATGTTCTTAATCAAATTCAGTTCGTGTTTCACAAAGAATCGTAACCAGTTCTGAGTTATGGCACATTGTGTACGAAACAATTTTTTAAGTTTAATGCAAAACCTGTCAGTGGAAACGTGATAAACTGTAAAAATATAAACCAATTTGTGATCGCCCAAACAGAAAAACAAACAATATTGCTAAAATTATTGGGCGTTAAAAAGATAAAGAGCTTTGAGTTGAAAATTTTGAAATTACATCCCTTTTAATTGAAAATTGAACGAAATTAAATCCTCAAAATAATAATACACACAAGTGATAGAAAAGTCAAATTTTGTACAGTCTTTCTTTCATTAGTTATCTTCTTTGTGCTTCAATTATGGCTAGTTATCAGTGCGTTTCAAATTTATATGCGACATTGATTACCTATGGCGAATTACGTTGTAACTGTCAGAAATCCAGATAAATCATAAAAGTCGATGTTTTTCATTTCATCCCACCGCCTCAACCATACAACCTATTGGAGTATAACTTTACCATTTTTAATTAATAAATGTCGACTCGACCATTTGAGATAATGGTTTATAATGTTTTAAAAATAGGGTTATTTATAAATGCATTTGTTCATGTTTTATGTGATTTCTGGTTCTGATTGTTGTTGTTTAGTATCTCCAATAATTGAGTGTGAGAATAGCAGAAATAGCAGAACTTGCATCAAATTTTCATATTTATGTTGTCCACACATTTCTTTTACATTTACTATTGACAGAATATATTTTAAATAATCATAGACTGAAATAGCGTCAATGTGTTAGGTGGAAATTAGGTGACCAATTAGAAATTTTGTTCAGTGTATATGTATATAGCTGCAAATGAGCATTTGATAGAGATACATCCTGTATCAGAGGAATTCATAATTCGTTTGGGAATGTGTACACTGCTGTAAATAGACATAATCATTATAAGAAGTGTGTGTCGTAGGCAGGTAATGAGAAATGATAAGACTTGAATAATAAAAATCGTGGTATCGATTGCCAGTTCATTAGAATGTTTGGCAACTTCAGCATTCGGTTAGCTGTTTTGCTTTGTATACATCGAAGAGACTATTCCAATTTTTTCGTTTGTAATTTAACGGATTACTTTCAAATTATTTTATTTATTTGTAATATAATGAATTGTGCGAGTATATATTGAAGTAATTTGCTCTAGACTCTGATTTGGGCAAAATAACAATTTAAGATGCGATTTATAGTTGAGATGCTTCGGGAGATTGAGGCATGTGGATCAGAATTGTGGTATAGTTAAAGTGTTAGAATCGCTGGTTTAAGTGTAACAAAATGCTCAACGTATGGTAGTGAGCCATACGTTTCACAGACATAACGAAGTGTGTCCATATTACATTTAACATCTGTTTGTTCGCATGTTCAATTTTTACTGCATTGCTTTAACACGACAGTGGCTAGCAAATTAGTAGGCTTATCACATGTGTTTCTATTGAACAACCGACACATAACGAAAGTAGGTAAACTAAGTAATTTACAATAAAACATTCTGCCAAGGGTTCCAGACAAGTCTGCTCGGAATGGCATACTGGTGTTAAATAAGTCATATGGACCTTTTACATAGGAAAGTTACTAGTGATAAATGTTGTTCCTGACAAAGAGCAATACATAACAACACACACTCCGGAACAGAGACGTCAAACCACGACGTTATATTATAATGTATGTTCATTCACACCAATACTCTCTCAATGACACATGCACGTTAATTTGATCGAGCAGCCAATGGTAATAACACGTACCTAGACGATAGAATAAGACTGAACACAATCATCCACGCTAAAAACGATGTATAATTTGAATAATCATGATCAGCCTTCATGGTGTCTCTCTCAATAATAGACAAATCTTCGTCCACCTATTTAAGGACTTCATTAGAATTGTTTATGGTTTGATAAATCATTGTTCGGATGCTTAGTTCCTGGTACACAAATCAACAACAAGCTATGTTAAATCAATCGCGTATGCTTAATAACGTATTAATGTGGTTACGTCGGTGATTAGCGACGGAACCGATGATTCGTGAAATGGTTTAAGAACAAGCGGCATCTTATAATATGGGCAATTTGTGAGAGAACAATAACGGAAATAATACGCATTAATAGTTTAAGACTAAACTTAGACATGGACTGTACATTGTCGAAGTTTCTATTCGTTCTCTCATGTTGTTTTGAATATACAGATTGTAATATACTTCCATATACATTTTCAGTGGGTATCAACCAATATTAAACACAATTTCACATGGTTCAATCCAGTGGCAAAGAATTGGCCAGATTGTCTGACTTGGTATTCTTGGTATGCGTATTCTTATCAGTCTGCCTAAATTCGACCAGTAAGTATTTGTGTCGGGAAATTTGGAATTGTCTGGATTCATTCCTTCACAATATGAATAATACTGTTCACAATCACAGAAAATATGTATAAGGGTTTCGTATTGCAGTAAGAACACAGGATGCAATTTTTAATTCCCATTTTGTGCAATAGATGGTTACTGTCAAGACTTCGGTGGTTGATTTTAAATTTGAACTACTAGTATGTAAATGTGAAGTTTTTGTTATGGCAAATGGTGCTTTGACCCGTATTAACAGTGCCAATGAATGAGTTCATTAGATCACAATTATAATGAGGAGACTATATTGTATTTACAATGGGGAGTGAGTTCATGAATGTCAGATCATACGTGGGAATATCGTGACTTAGAAATTACTGTACTTAGGTACATAGACGATTGTACGATTATTGTATGCGTTTGTTAAGGCGATGGTTTGCAAAACATGTCTTCGTATTTCTGACCGCATTCTTCGAGAACAGCTTTTTGACATTGTTTACGGGCTAAAGAAAGTCCTTACGTGTTTATTCTTTTCGTCAGAATGCAATTAATGAAGTATTTCTGAAATATACATAGAGTCTAAGCCGGTATAAATAAACATATAAACAAAGCGTAGTTATTGATACACGTAATACAATTGTCTCGTATTTTGTTAAGGACATACATGTATTTTCTTAGTAAGTAAAGTAATGTAACAATTGCTATAGATGATTTTTGTCATTAATGATTAGTATCACCGTCTATACTATTACATAGTAGAATCGTATTTCGGGTATTGTTTACCAATCATGTTTTATGTACACCAATCAGCCAAATTAAGACTAACTGAGTTAATGAAATTGAATGCAAAGTTCGATATCGAAAATACAAATGGCGGCTTTAAGTATAATGTGTTATTATGATGTCCAACTAATTCTAGTGTTCTCATGCAATAAATCGTGACAACAAAGTCATAGAAATAATTTGTTACATCCCTTGTGCGAACGACTTAATCCCACTGTGAGTTGGAATTGCTTTATATGGTACCAATATGACATTTCGCTGTATTATCTAGACATGACAATAACATATATTGTACGGATTAAAATATGTTATGGTATTGTCGTATCAATAGCGAGACAGTCCGTCTGTAGAATTATAACATTTAGTAGCAACACAATGAATTTACAGAATGGAGTATCTAATGTTTAACTGTAAATATTTTAATTAATAAATGGTTTGAAACCTTGTTCCTAATGGTATTACTGTGATATGCATATTGGAAACGACTGAAGCTACGTCACCAGATCAAGCAGTAACTCTTTGCATTCAGTGTTATTTCATCGAATTGTACACTGCAATAAACAATTATTTTTCTAACGTTATCAACGGACAAACACACACTTGAATTCCCAAACATGATATTCTTTGAAGCCTTGTCGACTCCATGTAAATAAGCGAATATAATCGTAGCAAAGTCCAAGTGATTCAATCTGCAGCCCGGTATGTCAAATGTACACACATTGACCGTACCGAAAAGAAACAAGTTACAAATCACATACATTGATGTATCATCCGCTTAAACCACCATGGCATTGTTGTTATTCCGAGGGCAATAATGACTTCCGTAAGAAGATACATACAGAAATAATTGGTTTGTCATATAAGCTTAGCCAACGAAAACCACTTATAAGCAATATTGCCAAATACCTCGATCCCTCCAGCAAACATGATTGTACATGCTGTCTACTTGTCACAGTGTACCAATGCAGTGTATTTGTAAATGACAGGTCAGTCAGCCCAGTGACCTAGAGACTGAGTTACGTACCCAGGGCATGGAAGATGAAGTGTTGTATAACCTATATAAAACGAAATGCAGCCATTATTATACGGGTACACACTATGTGAGTCTTGTGAAATCGACAAGTGGTTCATACCACGTATTACGATATAAATACAGAAACACCCTGAAGCAGACACTCATGTATATTAGAAAAAAACTTTATCTAAAATTCCAATTGACGCATGTGCCTAAACATTTCATCTGACGTTTTCCATTACTTTACGTTCGGAAGTGTTAAAGTAACTTGATTTGCGAACAAAGTTTGACAGTCAAAACTTGCTTACGGATTTTATACGATGCTTATCATATATACAATCGGTCTGAGGAATGTGGTTTTCCTTCGGGTGCTTGTCAACCAACACTTCGATACATTATTAGTTTGAACAATCCGGAGACGTGACAGTGGCGACATTCGTTTGTTAACTAAATGAGATTGCAATATCATCTGCGCCCAAGAATGGGATACATTGAATCCACTTTAACTAGCAGTTCTACACCCTTGTACGTCGGGTTCCATGTAATGTAAGTATGATTATCTGAAAAGTTAACTCTGGCAGTGCATTTAATGCATTGTAGTTGTACTGAAATAACTATGATTTAAGGACAAGACCGCTTAAGGATATGGTGTACAGTGTAATAGACATAACATCAATTCGGTTAAAACTTGTGTTTCACGTCGTTTGACGATATTAATGACGTTCACAAACCTTTGAGTCGGGTGTGATGTTTCCATTTTCTCCACAAATTGATATTTTGAGTTTCGATGCTGTTATATTTCTTGAATTGTATAATCTAACTTTCAAATAGTATAAGAAGAAATAAATATTAAGAATGTTTTGGTCACTTTTTCCTGATTTCAATAAAAGTAGCATAACCAATGCAGTTTTTGTTGATTGATACTTCATTAAGTACTATTTTATAATTTTAAGTTACATTATATGACCATTTGTGGACTGTAAGAGACACGCTAGATATACCGCTATACATTCAATCCAGTATGTTTATTTGAGGCGATTGGTACATCTTTTATAATTATGATATACCTAGAATTGTATGAATATCAAAATTTCAGTCCTAATTGTTTTTTAAAAATGTGTTCCTCCCATAAGTACGTCCGATTTTCTGATTTAATTTTCTAATGGCCCCTGACCAGTTTCTCAGCCAGTGTGTGCATAGTAGGGTACGTCTGACTATTACTATGCCCACATATGATATTAATTTTATCCATGTTACCGTACAAACTATGTTATCTGCCTCTTCGGACATTTTAGAACGTCCGTTGCTAATGACGTTAGTATAACGTATATGACGTCATCGATTGTTCGAGTATTGACACATGATATAATTCACCCCACAATTTATAAATTTAGCTTTCACATGATACTATGATACTATGATTATCAATTTACTAACTCATTTGGCAAAGTTATGACCCCTCAATTAGCGGACATGTATTTTGAGACACCCTGTATATCCAATTAAATACTTCATCAGGCGGGTTACTGTTTTGTCCGATATATTTATCAAAACTACGTGACTGTATCTCCACTGCTTTATTTTACTTCATAGTAAATTTATTTGTCATCGGGTATTCTCATGTGACTATAAAAAAGGTTTAATTAGTACGTACTAGCAGTGCACGTAGTTTTGAGCAATGCTTATTTTTCTGTGTATCAATGTTTTAAGTACACGGTCGCAACATAAAAACCAAAATTCTCGTACAGTGAAATTTGTTCATTAAACAAAAACGTCAATAATGTAGAGTAGATACTAACATTCTTGCACATTTCGTACATTATTCATGATTGCTGGCCAGTGACTGACTTTTCCATACCCTTCAGTCTGGTCAATCAGAATATTAGATCTTATCTTAAACCAATTTTTTCAGTAATGTTTGTTCTATATTATGTTATCCATTGTATGATTGGCATCTGGAATGTGTCAGTAGATTCAAGGAATATCTTTGTTATCCTAGGACATGACTTCTAAGTCGCAATGTTTGTTTTAGTCGAACCGTGTTTTATTTATAAAAAGGTTGGTGACATTTATTTTTGAATCACCAAATCCGTCAAATAAGCACTCAATTTATTCGTATACTTGGAATTTCTTTTCGTGAAACGTAGTTTAACATATTCTGAGTTCCAAAAGTTCCATACACAACATATAGTGTGTCTTTTTTATTGGAGTCTCCATCATGTGTATTTATGATAATTCAAATGCGCATGTGTAGATGTGTACTTGATATAAATCCATGAAAGTTATTCATTTTAAGATATGTATTGATCCATAATAGAACCACATGTGACACCACCTCACGATGCAAGAGTACATACCATGATAAACTACAATTGTGCAGTGGAAGGGAGGTAATTATTGTAAATAAATACCGAAAGGTATCTATCTTTGACTACAGACATCTGTTGTTGTTGTTATAGAGTTTGTACAACAGACCATATTTTAAGAAGCAGCCTCCTTGTCATAGTAAACGCAAAATAAAATCAAGTTTCCCATGATTTAATGTTGGCCGGACTACAATAAAGCTACAAAAATGCGTTATACTTGGTGCAAATATTATAGCAGCATTACATGTCTAGGTCAACGGCATTGACTCTTGACCTGTTGTCACGTGGCACGTCATATACAGGTGTTTTCGCATGGAGATGATAGCACAGTCTTATTATGATAGAGAGATATCAATTTAATTCGACACAATGTATTTTTAGTGAAACACCAAACTCTTGTGTCTTATATACACGAGTACGTTCACCAGTATCCATTTTTGCAATATCAAATTATTCGTACATTTCTAACTTATTTGACTAGCTAATTGTGTTTTTTCGTAACACAGACATGTTGCAAGTAAATGGGAAGTGACAATTAACTCGAAAATGAACACGTCAGAGTATGCGTGATTAAATCGACATTTGTGACGGTGTGATCATTCAAGCGTGACGAAACCCATCGGAAATAGGTTAAACATAAAAAATAAGAGTGCGCAAACAGACAGTGTTCGAAAAAAGTTATTTTTGTCAACAAAAATGAATTTTTAACTTTTGAATTCAGTATATAAAGTACAATGTATGTTATGTAATTGATGTATTATCCTAAGGTCATGTCTTATTATTTGACGTGTTTTTGTTGATTAAGAACCATACAGACCGAATATCAACGTATTTTTATAATAGCAATATCGTTCTTAATTTATTGTAGCGCAATTTGTCATGTTCACTGATCATCTTGTTCTTTGTCTTACCTACAAATGACGAGACATACGCAGATTGACATTGATGGATTACACAAGACACAGGATTGTTATTATACAGACAATGTATCCTCAAACACCATGAGAGCCGCCGACCAACTTATGCAATATGTGTATTTCTGGAACAATAGTGGTCAATCTATTGCTAATGATGTAGTTGACATATAGCAAGGATTGTTAACCGTAGTTAATTAGAAATTGTTTGTGCTCAAATGACAAATTGTCAGCGCAATAATTGTTCAGACAAATCACTATCATTTGCTCTATCAAAACCGAAATCGATATGAATTATCCGTACGAACTAAGAACATGATCCGTATCAACATGTGCAACGTTCAACGTGTTGCAAATAAGTTCATCTATTTATATGATAATCTTGGACGATTGCATAGTTAACACACCTAAAGATGATTAGTTGATCACTTCAAACATTAAATGATACAAATATAATACCAAATATAAAGCGAACAATTTGTATATACATGTACTATTTTATAACATATGTACTGTACTTTAACAATTACATAAGTTTATAAGCCAACTTTATAAAAAAAATACGCGCCTTATCATTTATAATACACCCATGTATACTGGATGGTCCGAAAACATGAGAATACAACATATGACAGGGAAGGTATCACTCACTCAAGAGAAATAAAGGAACATGACATAATTAAATCACAGACCACAGTATACAAGTCATAATAACCAACACATAACCGAAGCCGCGTTTTCCTTCAATAACACACACTGTTAATTTGATAGTACTCGTAAAACCAAATCAACTTGATATACATACAATCGTTTCTGTTAAAACTACATTAATGGCGAAAATAATTAAGATAATGACGCAAGCTGAATTCCCTTTCCTCCATATGAAAACAGCAATAAATACACAATTCAGACTAATAAACAACGAATAAAACAGTTTCCAAAATACCAGACACTTTCTTAATTGAATATAAACAATACTAATTGCTACAAATTAGGCAGCGAATCCCCCAGTAAGTAATTTTCACGCATGTCGTAATTTTGCTTTGTTGCGAATCGGGATAGTAGTAACTGTTACAATTGTGCCTTAGAGATATGTTTCTTCTATTAGATAAAATCATATTATAAATTGGTATACAGGAAAATAATCAGTACACTTTTCTACAACATGTGCCGTTCGTGTAATGTAACAAATTGATAGATTCTGAATGTAATATATGGCTAGAAACTAATTATTGTTTAATGTCCTTAAAACTTTCGTATTGTATTGCATATTCACTTAAATATGCATATGACCTATGTTTCACGCTCCGGGTGTATTTAATATATCAACACGTAGTGGTATTTGGATGCCAAAAGAACTTTTAAAATGTTTTCAACTCGCAAAGCCAACGTTTAAGTTGTATTTGCTCATTCAGTTGTCTGTTGAGCATTTGGTCAAGTGACTGTGGTATGCGTTATTTATATATTACATAGTGATCACCTGGTTCTATGTTCAGACTTCCTTGTCCCATGATTAATTATATTTTTTTCGTAAAAAGTTTAACAATTTGTTTTTCTTCATGTTGAACTATAGTTTAAACTGAAATTGAAACGGATACTATTTACACAATTATTGCCTGGATAGGTGTCAAGCTTTTTAGACAATGCATTCCTTGTATTTACTCAAGTGTCTACCTGACAGACGTTTTAATATTTTTCTGAGTTGCCAGCGAAGGTTTTCTGTATGCACCTGTTGGCAAATATTTGATGATGTATATTTTATCACTGAACCTCTCTAAATCGAGTGTGTTTAACACACATTAGATTTTGTTTAAATTGAAAGAGAAATTCAGGTTTTAATGCTATTGGATGTGACTTTTTGAGAAATTAATTTGCAAATTATGCACACGTATCAAGTCGATAAATTAGGAAAAGAATGATAGTATGCTGTCTCAGTTGGTATTACGTGCGGTATTGCTAACGAAACCTTTAAGAATACCACTTTTAATGTGGTTAGATTGATGTCATTGCAGAAATTTGTGTGAATCCTGTATTCTAGTACTTGGATAGGCAAATCAGCTCTTCTCTGGAGATAACTAACCTCATTTATCACATACAACGGAAATCTAAATCATCACACCAATACTGACCGGAATCGTATGACATAGATGGTATATCCAATAGACATGTGTATGTTGCGTAGGTTGTTGCACTCCGATATTATGTCATACAACAGCAGTGTCGATACAATTGATTATAGTTTTTGTAATGATTGTGTCAGAAAGTAATAAATAATTCAATAATTTTGCAATAATAGTACATGTAAATTATCCGGGTAAGTCGTTTCTTTCTTTTAAATGAACAACCAACATTCGGTTCCCAGTGGAATTTGCTAGACATCCGTATTGCTAGACAATACTGGGTTTTTTTCAAATGCAACATATTCTATACTCTTACTACATAATAATAGGTTTTCATATAAAATTAAATTAAATTAAAATATAAAAAGTAAATTACCAAACTCTTATTCTAGCAGAATACGCTAGACAGCATCGTTAATAGGCAAGATTGTTTGTTCACAGATGATATATAGTATTATCATGCCTTTATTATTTCATACTTATTTCATTTAACAGATATTTAAAATTTCCCTCCGTTATGTACGAATATGAGTGCACATCTTTATTCATGTATTTGAGCACGAGGCATCCTTTGAGATCTAAATGGTTTCTATTGTCGCAGGACTTAAACGTCAGTAACCACCAGTGACACATAGAAGGTCAGAGATAAGGGCACTGTTTTACTAACAATGCGTAAATGTCGCGTAAATTAACGCATAGATATCAACCATACGCAAATTCGTAAGTGTATTTTACTAAACGATCGCAAGTAGGCTCCTACTGGCATACATTTACGTACAAATATTGAAGATTGAACGTAACTCATGACACAATATAACCAATATCACGGGGACCAGAATGAATTAATATAGATTAAAGGTCGTTAAGATTTGACGATTATGGTCTAAAACAACAAGTGACGGTCTAAAACAACAAACTACGGTCTAAAATAACATGCGATGGTCAAAAAGCAATAGTGCGTGTCACATACTATTCACTTACGTTCATATTTGCCATTTAGAGTTGCATAGACATGGCGTAGAAATAAGCCAAAACTTACGACAGAAAGTAAACTAAAATATCGTTGTAAAACCCAGTTACGCAAATATTATCGACGTACGCAATATCTTAGGTTTACGCTAGCGTAAGAGCTTTGATAAAACAGTACCTAGATGCCTAGTATTATAATTGCATCGATTCAGCGTATACATATATAGCAGCAAATGAGCATTTGATAGAGATACATCTTGTGTCTGAGGAATTCAGAATTCGTTTGGGAATAAGTACACTGCTGTAATTAAACATAATAATACTATTTTAGTGACAAAAGCTGGTAATGAGACATGTATTGTGATAATAAGACTTGCGGAGGAATAATGAAAAGACGTGGTATCGATTGTCAGTTTATTAGAATGAGTGAATACAATGCACGTTATTAAAGCCATGGACTTCTTTAAACATTTGAACAGCTCTTCGCAAACTGATAATAAAATATCAAAGTGTGTTTATTTGAATATTTTAGCATAAGTAATTGAAGTTTTTGTGTTTACGTCAATAAGTACCTCTAAATAGATTGGTATAGTCCAGTTAGGGTAAAAGTTCAGCAACGTATCGGTCGAATCAACTCGTACTGTGTACAAGCAATCATAAAGCTTATACACAAGTATATGCAGTTGTTATTCATTCAAATACAAAACTAATATTATATTCTAGTTCTGTTCTGTTTTGGTAGACAAAACAGCCTATGCCACTCTCACATCCTACCTGGACAATACTGATGGCTTATCGTTGAATACTGACAATCAACGTGAGTGTAAAGACGACTAAACATGAAGAAAGTCGATAGAGCATCTGTCTGAACAAACACAGAATCTGAACATATATTAATATAAACCTAGCTAATGTTTAGATTCATTTCCTTCACTTGTTTACGCACATTTCAGCGTATCGTCAGAATACTTCGCTGGGATCATCAGTTGAATGTTCTTATATATTTCGTCAGTATGTAATAAAGAATATATATTTGGAAATGATGGTATTTATGCCAAAACTGTCTGACAGTTTCAAATAATTTATAGATTTGCAATCTTATGCATTGTTCAAGTATATATCGGAGTATTTTGCTCTAGACTTGCCCTGTCTTTTCAATTATCTTATTAAAAAGATAAGGTTCACATCGCAAACAAATTGATACTCAAGGGTAAAAACATCAAGAAGGCAGACTAAAAATATTTTAAACCGGACATGAAAGGCAGCAATCATCTGAAACAACCGATTTCAGAAAAGAGAAGTCGCACATACAACAATTACACGACACAAAGTCAAACACAAAAATTAACAATAAAACGGAACCATAAACTGTTGAACAAACAACTGAACGAGATAAAAACCGTTACCATATAAATTATGTTACTATGTCGGTTATTTGATGTACGAGATGTTACTATTCACACTAGTGATCTGTTAATAGGACGGCAATGCCATCTTACTAGCCAAGACATCATATCTATTGTTACAAATAGTTTCTCTCTTTATTTCCAGGATTTAGAGAATTAACTGTCAGAGTTGGTCGTTATTACGACAAGATTTACACATCCCTTGCGACTTTTTACACATGCGAAGGTCTTCAATATATTTCTTCCAAGAATAATACCGAAGATGAGAAATGTCACATTCGAGAGTTGGTGTTTTGAAGTGTGACAAATATCCATCCGGAATGTTGTGTCAACTATCACATATATAAGCCAAACGTTTGTCTGTAAATACTATTCAGCTTGATGTTCAATTTGAACGATATTTAGACAAGTCATGATATATTTGGTACACGATTTGTAAACAATCTTTTTTATACATACTTCATTTACAAGGTGATACGGGGCAACCATTCGATCGTGAAATTCTTTTTTGATATTGAACGTACCAAAGTGTTTATAAATACAATCATGTGATGTGAGGAGTTCCACAGTGGGATATTTGCAATAATTTTTTTTTCTTTAAATTATCATACGAGAAACATTATTGAACTAAATATGGAATACGTTACCAACGATACGGTGCCGGAAGTTATCTCGGTGACCACAACTTTCAGGTCGACCGAATCAACAACAACACCACCACAATATCTGGACTTCGTGAGTTACAGAAATTTACAAACGTTGAAAGTTAGATATGCAGAGATTCATGGATACATCAGTGTTCTTGTCTGTGTGTTTGGAATCATTGCAAATATTGCTAACATTGTCGTGTTGAACAAGAAGCATATGCGATCATCTACAAATGTAATTCTTATGTGGCTAGCCGTTGCCGACCTCTGCACAATGATGGAATACGTGCCATTCGCCTTGAAGTTTTATATATTCAAAGATCCGAACCTTGACTTCCCAAATAATCGGGAATATGGATGGATGTGTTATCTACTTTTCCACGCAGATTTCAGTATAACAATGCACTCAGTGTCCATTTGGTTGACCATTATGTTAGCAATGTTTAGATTTTTGTACATATTCTTTCCACACAAGGGAAGTATATACTGTAGTATAAAACATGCAAAGATAATCATCGTCACGGTGTTTATAACAGCTGTATTTGTGTGTATACCGAACTACATGTCAAACTATTGGCGAACGGTAAATGTTACAATACATAATGAGAATGCAACTGTCTACACATTTGCACAACGCAAAGACATTGATAACAGGTTTGAGGTAGTGTACGAGTTTAATTATTGGCTCCAGTCAATTCTAATTAAGCTTGTTCCCTGTTTCTTGTTGACAGTTCTAACAATACTACTTATTACAGCCGTACACAAAGCACACAAGAGACATGTACAGCTCAAGTCTCAGGGAATGCGCAGGGATGATGTAGAAAAACACCAGGAACATTTCAGGACCAACGTAATGTTGCTGGCAGTTGTCATTCTTTTCTTGATTACTGAACTACCGCAGGGGATTTTAACATTATTAATGGTGTTTATGGAAGCACTACATGCCGAATTGTACAGTCCGCTTGGAGACATTCTCGATATCGTCGCGTTGCTTAACAATGCCATCAATTTTGTGTTATATTGTTCCATGTCACAACAGTTTAGGACAACATTTGTGGCGACTTTTTGTCGGTGTTTTGTACAAGACAGAACTCAAAATAACCGTGCAACGCCAAATGCAGTGATTTCTACAAAAAATGGAACCCATATAGCTGACCATGCGCAAACAGGGAATGGTGAAATGGTTTAGAAAAGGATTATACATTTTGTAGTTATCGATTATTTAACAATTGTTTTGTTGTTAAAATGACTTGGTATTACAGTGGCTGTCATGCACACAACTATGAACACGAAGTTGGCCGTATGTTGAACCAACGTCAAGTGTCTCACTCTATCTCAAACATTGTTTCGTGTCATTGAACATGTCATAAGACTATTATCTCATCACGTGTTCCGTACAAAAGGAAAATTATAGCTGCCACCTTCCCGTTGTTCGTCCTTTATAAGCTTAACTGGATAGGATTGATTGTAATTACTTCATTATATCGGGATAGGACAATCCAGGACTGTTGTTCACAAGGCATCTAAGTACAAAACTAAAACAATTCCAAATATGTCAGGTACAAATGACAATTAAGATTATTGATTATTTCCTAATGTTTGACGCATAAATTAAATAGTTACACTAATCACCAAGAAAACACTATTTGAGTTTTGTACTAAGATGCATGATGAATACCAGTCCAGTACATAGGTGCGCTGGCAAATGGAAACAGTATTATCTATACATGTACATGGATTTTTAAACGCTGGCACACATATGCTTATGGCAATATTGACACACATCTCGAAAGCAGGCATGTATGTGTGTTGTGCATATCGCTAATTGATACTTTTTGATATATACTTATCCTCCATTTACACCTGTATTTTATTAAGAATGTAGAAGGACTTTGGTAGAAGTTGGGAAGAATTGCAATTTTCAAGAGACCATGTTTTTTATAAAGTTGCGCTTTCATCAACAGAAACTAGTCTCTGTAAATATTTATATCACATGATACATGTAAATGTTAGTAGATTTTACATTTTGTAGATATTCATTGATATAGCGAAAACAAAGTTGTTTGTATGCAGTGAAATAGCAGCTGTATTCAATGTCCCTCTTCAGATAGCACGTATGAATGACATAAATGTATGCAATATACATTTTAAGAGCTACAGGAAGACCATGGGCGTTATTCACTAACGTTGTAATTCTAAAACTCAGACTTAGAAATTATATTGCCAAATGTTCTACTCGCACTCATGATGTTATAAATGTACCGATTTTGATATCAATAGGAATACGTGTCCCCTGGTAAAATTTCACGAATTTGAATATATCCGCAAAGAAATGGCAGTGATAATAAAAGTTATAAAATTTAATTTCTAAGTCTGTGTTTCAGTTTTACAATGCTGGTAATAATTGTTATTTATGTTAAAGATCAATTTCGACGACTGTTAAGCTGTTGATTCACTTTACCACTCTTTCACATTTTGAAGTTATCAGCCATATCACTGTCAAAATATCGTTTTCGGACTGTACACCTCGAATCTGCATACTAAAACACGATTTTTATTTACGTCTCTCTGTTGTGTGTTTTTATATTATTGTTTGGAGAATTATACATGACCCTGACCTTTATGCATTGAATATATTAATAAAGCAAATCGTTCAATATTGGTCCTTTAAAGTTGTGTTTGTATCTTCGTGATACTCACCGTTTAAAAATATATAAGGTTAATTATCAAGGTCATATATATATAGACAACATATCAGCAGTTAAATTATGCAAATTTAAGGTCATGGTCGTGTTCAATTCTCTAGACTATGTAAATTACATACATTAAGTAATTTATGAGCTCAAAGAACTGTGACGTATATTTTGAAACATATAATGATGCAACATTGTTGTACCAAATAGTAATTTCAAAATGTATAAGGAAGCAAACTATTCAAGCGGGTTGATCGTTTCCTCTGCATACGATAAAATTATAGGTGTCCGTGCATGTATACACTAATGACGGATCATCTAACGGCGCAGGTACATCAAGGTCGTTTGAACTTACTGACTATGTGACCTAATCCAACATAAAATTTTCAATCACGTATGCCAAAATTATGCTATATACATTTGGTAAAACATTTGGATTGTATGAATCATTGTAAGTGGAACAGTGTAATGTATTAATGTACAAATATATATATATATATTGATCCACACTATATGATGCTATTTTCGTGCATAATAATTGACTGCTTATATTACATAGACATGTTTTGTAGAAGATCCTGTCTTTTACGTACATGCATAATTGATTGTATAGAGATGATAATTACATATATCTGCCGAATACTGTACATTACTAGTAAACCATGTCACATAAACAGGCAACATCTTTTTCAGACCTTCAAGAGTGGCTCTGCTCCATTGACCCACTGTCTTAATACGGCTGCCAACTTGGCCTATTATCAGTCTTTGCAAGATGTATGCTTGTTCAACACAATACTTACATTTTAAACACTTAAAGTAATATTTTAAATGCAATGACATTAGTATTTAATCATGTTTTCATTTTGCAGAAAAGAAATGCTTCAAACTTGTACCATATTGTTTGGACCAGTGTGTGTTAATTGCTAATATATTTAATATGACACTAAGAATGATCAAACATATAATGGGAAAGATTATGCAATTTGAAAGTTGTATTGGAGATTGCATGCCACTTGATGATGTATATTATCTAGTACTTATTAGTTAACAAATATTGCTGATAAATCAAAATGTAGACTTTTTGTAGTATTTTCGCAAATTGTTTGGCAATAAATTGCATTCATCAAGAGAGTTAAATCTTATTTTGCTCGGCAGTGTCATAACAAACGAGATATGGTGTTGTCTTGATAAAACACAAAAACAAACGGAACACAAATTGGAAATGTAACAAAATTAACGTTTTATTCAACCTATTATACGTATTTAAGTTTTAACAGTCATAGCTACTGATTTTGTCTGTAGAAGACAAAGTCGTACCCAACATACAACCGATATCGATGTGCAGCGATTTACATGTTGAACTTCATAATGATTAAAATGTTATCATTTTGATAAAACTAATAATAAAGTTTAGCAAATAATACTGCTTCAATTATTTAAAACTGTCTAATGATTGCAAGTTTAAAGTCCCTAACTACACATTTTAGACCAATCATGGTTCACTGTTTAGACCGTTTCGCCATTAAGCATATTAGCGGTATACGTAAGCATATTTGATGAATTACGCATTGGTTTTTGGTAACCTTTTAACTCGCTATATCACGTGATGTACAACTTCCGTCAATTGATGTCTTACGTTTATCGTCTAATGTGTAAATGAGTTCTTTCCTTATTTACAAGTTTTAAACTAAATTATTTCTATGTCGAGCGACATGATTTCTGACTTCCCATGTTTGACATACATGTCAAATCAATAAAAATCAATGGAATTAGCGTCCGCCTATCGTATATTGCAACACTAAGTACCCGCTCGAGAATCATTGCCGCAAATATTTCAGTATTCTAAGAATGAATTGCCTGACTCTCTCTTCACTAGTATATCCGTGAACACTTAATTACCTAGACGTAAATTCTGAAGACGCATAGAAATGAAAATATTTTCTGTTGCGTTAGGAGGTATTTTTAATCTGTACCATGTAGTACAACAACCTCTTGTCGACCCATTGAATGGTAACTTCCATTGAATTTTACCAGATAATCTCCCTCTACACCAATAACAAACATGTCAGGTTTAAATATCACGTATGCAGACTAACAAGAGCTTTGTGTACGTTGTTTATTAGTGTGAATGAATAAAACACTTTTAAGATCACTGCATAGCATTCCTGTAGATCCAGGTTGGATACCTGACTTTGACATATAATAATGTTTTGAGAAAACTATATCAGAACGGTTAGTAGGGGCAGTAGGGACAGGCTAGTACGGTGTCAATATCGATGCAACTCTATCAACGTAAGAAACTACAGTGGAATTTAATTCACTTACATGAAAGATACATTTTCCATAAAGAAAATTGACAAGTAACATTTCAATCAATACAATTTCCTCTCAACTAGCATGTTCGCGTGGTCCAACATTTCACTGAAAGGAGAAATATGATTCGGCATGCATCATCGCAGTGTTCATTAACACATGTCTCAAAATTGAAGCCGGTTTTTTATCAAAGTTTTATGAAATAAGTATAACACTATGTTCACCTCAATATACACCGGCTGTACATATCCAGTAATATTCCCACGTTAATATTACTGACTATTATTTTCAGGACTTAGAACTCACAAAAATAAATATTTATCAAATAGACAGGTACTTTTTTAAGAACTAAGATAATGGTTCATCGCATATCGTATGCATATAATGAGCAGCAATAGAAAATGCAATCTCATGATAGTGACACATTATCTCCATACGTAGTAACTTAATTTAAAACGTACATTTTGAGAACACGTTTGTATAGTCGAAATAAATTGAAACAGAACACATTCATATCGACAATAGATCATTCAAATCAAGGGATAATGCAATGGTTTAATAAGTTGCGTATCAAGATAGACATCGAGTGAGTGATGTTTCTCTAGAATAGTCTGGCACTCTTAGTTACATGGTACCTTAACATGAGCGATGTGCAGTTCTGATACTTTCAGGACTACATTGTACCTTTGGATTACCAACCAAATGTGGCGGGAAACACGCAAATGCGTTTGGACCAAGTCACCTCCGTATATGTTTTGTCAAAATCTTTAACAGCTCGACCTACAAGCCGTAATACGGAATAAAACAATTGAATCAACGTAGTGATATCCTGTCATAGTTTTGAGCATATCATTGCAATATCAAAAATACTGTGAATATTATCTTATTTAATCGTCGTATAATCTAGAACTATATCATATAGATATATATATATATGTTTTATTCATTTGCATTTTTGGACTTTCTTTTAAAACATTGACTCTTACTCTTAGCACGTACATGTACTACTGCTTTAACAAACTATTTCCTAATATCATTTCATAGAATACTGTTACGTCATAAACAATAAAAAAAATACAGGTATATCAATAAGTAAGTCAAATTCACAGTGGCTGTCTTACACGATTTCGATGATGATTATTTGCATACCAACTTGTAATAATATCGCAATTGTATATATTTATATGTTGGTTTGATTGTTGAATTGTTTCTGGTGACTTGTGAGACTTCTTACCTTCCCATTGATTTTGCAGTACATTAAATTGTATTTATACACATTGTACGCATCACAATTTACAGTCGACTCCCGCAAAACCGTACTCTCTGAAAACCGGAATCCTCATAAAAACAGACGATTTCTTAGGTCCTATATTTTCTTCTTATCAAGTCAACTTAAAAAGCTTCCGCAATACCGGACTACAAGAATTCCGGACATCAGACGGTATTTTGGGCCCCCTGACAAGAAATACAACAACAACTTCATCGTTTTGCAAGTGTCACCTTGTGTACTGTTAGTTAAACTATGGGGGTCAAAGAAAAGGTGTTATTAACGAGTCTTGGTATCTATTGTTTATTATTTTAAATGTGTCACATTTATTTTGAGCATAGGCATGAGACATCCTTTATATAGAAACCTTTATGTGAATCGTCAATTATGTGACATATCTGCCTAATTATAAATGTCAGTGTATTGAACAACGATAATTTCGTCTCATATTTTGCTGGCTTCGAATGAGAAGGTCGTAACTATAAAATCAATACTATGATAAAACAAAAAAACTGTCTGACAATTACTCTTTATGTATGGTAAAACAAGTTTTTTAACTTTAGTTTGGTCAACATGACAAGTTCAGATATTCCTGAAAATAGGCTCATAGGAAGCGCATTATTATGAAAATTTCAAATATGCATTAGTCTTATAAGGTCGTAAGTGGCACTTACGACCTTCTCATTCTAAGTCAGCGTTTGTTGTTGGTAGTTATTGCAACTAATATGCAATTGGATAAAGGAGAGCTTGGCAAATCATCTCATTTAAATTAAATAACAATAAAACTACCCTACATTTATCTACATTTTATCTTTTATGACTCCTAAGTAACTGAGATAGCTTCAGAGACTGTAGGCTTGTACTATATACATGTATGTCAACAGACCAATTCAAAATTACCGATTTTATGGTAGAAATGAGTATGTAGAGTAATCAAGAAAGTTACAATTGATAGTAAAACGTTCATAAACTGATGAACATCAACCTAGTCATGTTTTAAAAGAATGTCACACAGTATATCCTATGATAACTTATGAAAGTGTACATTATACACACCTCTCATAAAGTCGGACCTCACAGAAAACCGGACTTTTGAGCCGGTCCGAAAGGGGTCCGGTTTTGAGGGAGTCTACTGTACATACATTCGAGTTCGTGATCAATGCTAGATATAATAAAAAAACTAGTGACAAAAGTAACCCCTTATTTTGCCTGTAATGTTTTCTTGTCATCTGGTATGTATACAACTTTGCATTTTGATTTTTAAATATGACAACTGAATACTCTCATACAATAATGATATTGTCAGACTAGTCCTTCACATACGATTTATTGGTAAACAAGATTTGTTTTCTAGTTGAGCGATGGTTCAAGTTTCGAGCAACAGGAAGTGTTTTGTAATGAAATATTGATTTCAAGTTTCTCTTTTAACGAGTATGCTGAGACGGACAATACAACTAATGCTATTAGACATGGCATGATCAGTATGCAATGTACATTATATTATCAAGCAGCTTCAGTATTATGATAAGGATGATCTCCGATCACACGCGACTGTATCATTGATAAAAAGTAAATCTTAAAGGAAAATATAAAAATTAACTTTGTCTATGTAGAATTGTACAAATGTATAAAAAAGTTACATGTACCTGAGACTCGGATTGTGTCATAGTTAAAGTTTTAGCATCAGAATTGCGAAGTTACTGGAACGAATCGTTACCGCGGTATAATTCCAAAATTGGCAAATCCCTGCATTCTGATTGTATAAGACGTTACGTTTACACCCCAAGTAAACTCCGTTTAGTGACGTTTACACTTGTGTAAAAGTCCTTTTTTCTGAAGTGGGTTGAGACAGTAAATCTAAAAAGGTCCTTCACAGCCGTACATTTTGTACCGAGCTTGTTACTACCATGTAGTGTGACATAGACATTGGTTACATGTATGTTCATAACCCTAATTTGTATTTAAAAAAGACACAGCGTCTTCTTATCCACATTTTGTTTAGCTATTATGATTATCAAAACCTGACATTATTATGACGTCATGTGGACGACGTCATCGTATCAAGTTCATTTTGTAAAAAGCGCGGGAGTCAAATTTAACGTTAACATTGACATTATAGTGACAGAATGGTAGTTTCAAAAGGCGATTTGTGAACGTCAATAAATTATCGATTAATCCCATAGTAACAAAATGCTCAGCGTATGATGGTGAACCATATGTTTCACATACATAACGAAGTGTGTCCATATTACATTAAACACATATGTTTGGTCGCATTTTCAATTTTAACTTTTTTTTGTTTATACAGGACAGTGGCTAGCAAACCAGTAGACTTATCACATGTGTTTCTATACACGAAAGTACGTACACCTGAGTAATTGGCGATAAAACACACAGCTAAGTATTTCAGCCAAATGTTCTCGGAATGTCACACTGGTATTTAATAAATTATATGAACCTTTTACAAAGGAAAGTTCGAGTTGAGTGATGGTTGATGTCTCTGACAAAGAGCAATATGTAACAACTAACACAACGGAACAGAGACGTCAAACCTAGATGTAATGCTATAATGTATTTTCACACCAATACTCTCTCAATGACACAAACACGTTAATGTGATGGAGCAGCCAATTGTTATAACACGTACCTAGACGATATAATAAGACTGAACACAATCAGCCACGCTAAAAACGATGTATAATTTGAATAATCATGATGAGCTTTTACGGTGTCTGTCTCAATACTACACAAATCTTCGTCCAACTATCTGAGGACGTCATTAGAATGGTTTAAGGTTTACAAATGATTCTTCGGAGGCTCAGTTCCTGGTAAACAAATCTATAACACGCGATTGCAATTCTATCGTGGCTGCTTTATACCATAGTTATGTGGTTTTGTTGGTAATTAGCGACGGAATAGGCAAATCGTAAAATTGGTTTAGAACAAGCGGCATCTTGTGACATGAGCAATGTATGAGAGAGCAATAACTCAAATGTGCAGCCATGAGCATATGATGGTGTATTACACATTGATGAATCAAACTACTGTTATCTGGAGACGATCAGGTGCATAATTCACAAACACATAAGGCTAAAAACTTAGACTTAGACTGTACATTACCAAATGTTCTATTTGCTGTCATGTTTTTTAAATATACCAATATTGGTATAATTTGCTATATATTTTCAGTGAGTATAAACAATAAATAAACAAAATTGCACATGATTCAATCCAATGGCAAAGAAAACACTGTTTAATTTAATTTTTCTGTTATTTTAATCAATGTCTAAATTAATTCCTTTTAACAACATAATATTATTCGAAAGTACAAGGATGGATCTTTCAAATAAAGTAAAATTTATGTAAATTAACCAGAAAGTTATTTCAACAGCGCGCTCCAAAATATACCCACGTCGAATACACCGCAATAACCTTGCGTATCCAAGGGCGATTCCAACCAATTCCCGAAACTATGTATTGTTTAAATACCAATAAAAATTTATCTGGCCTAGAATAATGAATTCTCTATCGATGTATTGCTGAAAGATTTATCTTTCAGAAAATGTTTACTTCAAAAATAGCTGACATACCAATAAAAAGTTATCGGTAAGTTATTAGAACTTGCAGAATGTCCCTCGTATATACGTAAATATTTATTTGAATTATGGACTAAATGTTAGTGTGATAATTGTTCTCTGAATTGTTTGTTCGCGACCATTTCTCCTTTGATATTTAAATGAGCGGATACTTCCAAATGTAAACTGGAGATATGCAGTAGCAGACGATGTTAATTTGATAGTACTGGTACTGGTAATACCAAATCAATTTGATTTACATACAATCGTTTTTTGTTTATATCCTTTCTGCAAACTTCATTTAGACCATTTGAGAAAATAATTAAGATGGAGAAGCAAACTGTATTCCCTTTCCTCTATTTGAACACAGTAATAAATACACATTTCTAACTCATAAACAACTAATAACACAATTTCCAAAGTACCAGGCAACTTTTAAATTGAATATAAACAATACTAATTGCTACAAATTAGGCAGCGAATCCCCCAGTAAGTAATTTCGGCACATGTCGTAATTTTGCTTCGTCGGGAATCGGGATTGTAGTCAAAATTTTGCCTTACAGATATGTTCATGTTAATAGATAAAATCATATTATAATTTGGTATACATGGAAATAATAAGCACAATTTCCTAAAACATGTGCCGTTCGTGTTATAATGATATAATTTGAATTTGATATACATACGGAATTATGTTTCATTTTCCGAGTGTATTTGCAATGACAAAATATAGTGGTATTTGTTAACCAAAAACGAAAGCAACATGTTCTTCAACTAGGGCTGTCAACGCTTTTTTGCTCATTCAGTTCTCTGTGGGACACTATGTCGGGTGACTGTGGTATGCAGTATTTATATTCTGAGTGCTGCCCTCCTTGCCCGATGTCCTATTATCTTGTTTCGTAAAATGGTCAACAGTTGGTATTGGTAAATCTCTAAGTACAGATTAAACTAAAGTTGGAACGGATAATATGCACACATCCCTAGCCTGACTTGGTGTCACCTCCATAAAAAAGTAACCCAAGTAGATACTTATGTGTCTTTTGACAGACGTTGATGATATATTTCTGAGTTTACGGAAAAGAATTTCCTATACGGATGAATTGGAAATTATACCAATTTTTCCTCATTCAAAATATTTAATTCCTGTTTTATCACTGAAGCCGCTTGGTAGTTAGAGCCTAGAAACACACATTAGATTGCGTTTTAAAATGAAATAGAAATTCAGGTTTTGTCGTTATTGGTTGTGGTCTTTTTGTGAAAGTAATTCGACAAATATTTACACATTTTTCAACCATATGCAAACGTCTGAAGCAAATAGTCGACAAATGAGGACAATAATGATAGCATGCTGTCACATCTGTTACACGGCGCGGTATTATTTAAGAAACCGTTAAGAATACCACTATTAAGACTGGTTAGATTGATGTCATTGTAGTAATTTGTGTGAATCCTGAATTCTAGTACTGGGATAGGCAAATCAGTTCTTCTCTGAAGATAACGTAACCTCATTTATCACATACGACTGAAATCTAAAACGTCACACCAATACTATCGTATGTCATTGATGGTATACCCAATAGACAAGTGTAGGTTGCGTAGGCTGTTACACTCCGATATCATGTCATACATCAGCAGTGTCGATACAATTGATCATAGTGTATGTAATGATTGTGTCAGAAAGTTATAAATAATTCAATAAATTTACAATAATATTACATGTAAAATATCTCTGTTTCTTTCTTTTACATGAATAACCAACAGTTTGTTCCCGGTGGAATTTGCTAGACATCCGTATTGCTAGACAAGATAGTTTTTTGTTTGCAAATACAATATCCTAGGTCATTTTTCACTTCATAATAATTTTAAAATTTCATAAAATACTTTTAAAATGAATAACCAAACTATTATTCTAGCTGAACACGCCAAACAACATCGTTAATAGACAAGATTGCTTTTTGTTCACAGACAATATATAGTATTCTCATGTCTTTTATTTTATTTTATACTGATTTCAATTATTTCGAATTTCTCTGTGGTATGTACGTATATGCGTGTATATCTTTATTCGTGTATATGAGCGCGAGGTATAATTGAGAACTGAATAATGTTATTGCCACAGGACTTAAACGTAAGTAACCGCCATTGACACATCGAAAGTCAGAGATAAGATGTCTAGTATTATAATTGCATCGATTTAGCGTTTATACACTGAGCAAAATTTCTAATTGGTCACTATTTAAACTCGCATATTTTTGTACATAACAATTGAGAAATATATTTAGTGTACTTAACTCATTCGGCCTGATGTTCTTAATCAAATTCAGTTCGTGTTTCACAAAGAATCGTAACCTGTTCTGAATTATGGCACATTGTGTACGAAACAATGTTTTAAGTTTAATGCAAAAAAACCTGTCAGTGGAAACGTGATAAACTGTAAAAATATAAACCAATTTGTGATCGCCCAAACAGAAAAACAAACAGTATTGCTAAAATTATTGGGCGTTAAAAAGATAAAGAGCTTTGAGTTGAAAATTTTGAAATAACATCCCTTTTAATTGAAAATAGAACGAAATTAAATCCTCAAAATAATGATACACACAAGTGATAGATAAGTCAAATTTTGTACAGTCTTTCTTTCATTAGTTATCTTCTTTGTGCTTCAATTATGGCAAGTTATCAGTGCGTTTCAAATTTATATGCGACATTGATAACCTATGGCGAATTACGTTGTAACTGTCAGAAATCCAGATAAATCATAAAAGTCGATGTTTTTCATTTCATTCCACCACCTCAACCATACAACCTATTGGAGTATAACTTTGCCATTTTAATTAATAACTGTCGACTCGACCATTTGAGATAATGGTTTATAATGTTTTAAAAATAGGGTTATTTATAAATGCATTTGTTCATGTTTTATGTGATTTCTGGTTCTGATGATTGTTGTTTAGTATCTCCAATAATTGAGTGTGAGAATAGCAGAAATAGCAGAACTTGCATCAAATTTTCAAATTTATGTTGGAAATAACACGTACCTAGACGATATAATAAGACTGAACACAATCAGCCACGCTAAAAACGATGTATAATTTGAATAATCATGATCAGCCACAAATCTTCGTCTATCTATTTAAGGACTTCATTAGAATTGTTTATGGTTTGAAAAATCATTGTTCGGATGCTCAGTTCCTGGTACACAAATCAACAACAAGCTATTTTAAATCAATCGCGTATGCTTAATAACGTATTAATGTGGTTACGTCGGTGATTAGCGACGGAACCGATGATTCGTGAAATGGTTTAAGAACAAGCGGCATCTTATAATATGGGCAATTTGTGAGAGAACAATAACGGAAATAATACGCATTAATAGTTTAAGACTAAACTTAGACATAGACTGTACATTGCCGAAGTTTCTATTCGTTCTCTCATGTTGTTTTGAATATACAGATTGTAATATAATTCCATATACATTTTCAGTGGGTATCAACCAATAATTAAACACAATTTCACATGGTTCAATCCAGTGGCAAAGAATTGGCCAGATTGTCTGACTTGGTATTCTTGGTATGCGTATTCTTATCAGTCTGCCTAAATTCGACCAGTAAGTATTTGTGTCGGGAAATTTTGAATTGTCTGGATTTTAAATTTGAACTACTAGTATGTAAATGTGAAGTTTTTTGTTGACCCGTATTTACAGTGCCAATGAATGAGTTCATTAGATCACAATTATAATGAGGAGACTATATTGTATTTACAATGGGGAGTGAGTTCATGAATGTCAGATCATACGTGGGAATATCGTGACTATAGAAATTACTGTACTTAGGTACATAGACGATTGTACGATTATTGTATGCGTTTGTTAAGGCGATGGTTTGCAAAACATGTTTTCGTATTTCTGACCGCATTATTCGAGAACAGCTTTTTGACATTGTTTACGGGCTATAGAAAGTCCTTACGTGTTTATTCTTTTCGTCAGAATGCAATTAATGAAGTATTTCTGAAATATACATAGAGTTTAAGCCGGTATAAATAAACATATAAACAAAGCGTAGTTATTGATACACGTAATACAATTGTCTCGTATTTTGTTAAGGACATACATGTATTTTCTTAGTAGTAAAGTAATGTAACAATCGCTATAGATAATTTTTGTCATTAATGATTAGTATCACCGTCTATACTATTACATAGTAGAATCGTATTTCGGGTATTGTTTACCAATCATGTTTTATGTACACCAATCAGCCAAATTAAGACTAACTGAGTTAATGAAATTGAATGCAAAGTTCGATATCGAAAATACAAATAGCTGCTTAAAGTATAATGTGTTATTATGATGTCCAACTAATTCTAGTGTTCTCATGCAATAAATCGTGACAACAAAGTCATAGAAATAATTTGTTACATCCCTTGTGCGAACGACTTAATCCCACTGAGAGTTGGAATTGCTTTATATGACATTTCGCTGTATTATTTAGACATGGCTATAACATATATTGTACGGATTAAAGTACGTTATGGTATTGTCGTATCAATAGCGAGACAGTCCGTCTGTAGAATTATAACATTTAGTAGCAACACAATGAATTTACGAAATGAAGTATCTAATGTTTAATTGTAAATATTTTAATAAATCGTCCGAATGTCAGAAACCTTGTTCCTTATGGTATTATTTTGATATGCATATTGGAAACGACTGAAGCTACGTCACCAGATCAAGCAGTAACACTTTGCATTCAGTGTTATTTCATCGAATTGTACACTGCAATAAACAATTATTTTTCTAACGTTATCAACGGACAAACAGACACTTGAATTCCCAAACATGATATTTTTCGAAGCCTTGTCGACTCCATGTAAATAAGCGAATATAATCGTAGCAAAGTCCAAGTGATTCAATCTGTAGCCCTGTATGTCAAATGTACACACATTGACCCTACCGAAAAGAAACAAGTTACAAATCACATACATTGATGTATCATCCGCTTAAACCACCATGGCATTGTTGTTATTCCGAGGGCAATAATGACTTCCGTAAGAAGATACATACAGAAATAATTGGTTTGTCATATAAGCTTAGCCAACGAAAACCACTTATTAGCAATATTGCCAAATACCTCGATCCCTCCAGCAAACATGATTGTACATGCTGTCTACTTGTCACAGTGTACCAATGCAGTGTATTTGTAAATGACAGGTCAGTCAGCCCAGTGACCTAGTGTCTGAGTTACGTACCCAGGGCATGGAAGATGAAGTGTTGTATAACCTATATAAAACGAAATGCAGCCATTATTATACGGGTACACACTATGTGAGTCTTGTGAAATCGACAAGTGGTTCATACCACGTATAACGATAGAAATACAGAAACACCCTGAAGCATACACTCATGCATATTAGAAAAAAAACTTTATCTAAAATTCCAATTGACGCATGTGCCTAAACATTTCATCTGACGTTTTCCATTACTTTACGTTCGGAAGTGTTAAAGTAACTTGATTTGCGAACAAAGTTTGACAGTCAAAACTTGCTTACGGATTTTATACGATGCTTATCATATATACAATCGGTCTGAGGAATGTGGTTTTCCTTCGGGTGCTTGTCAACCAACACTTCGATACATTATTAGTTTGAACAATCAGGAGACGTAACAGAGGCGACATTCGTTTGTTAACTAAATGAGATTGCAATATCATCTGCGCCCAAGAATGGGATACATTGAACCCACTTTAACTAGCAGTTCTACACCCTTGTACGTCGGGTTCCATGTAATGTAAGTATGATTATCTGAAAAGTTAACTATGGCAGTGCATTTAATGCATTGTAGTTGTACTGAAATAACTATGATTTAAGGACACGACCGCTTAAGGATATAGTGTACAGTGTAATAGACATAACATCAATTCGGTAAAAACTTGAGTTTCACGTCGTTTGACGATATTAATGACGTTCACAAACCTTTGAGTCGGATGTGATGTTTCCATTTTCTCCACAAATTGATATTTTGAGTTTCGATGCTGTTATATTTCTTGAATTGTATAATCTAGCTTTCAAATAGTATAAGAAGAAATAAATATTTAGAATGTTTTGGTCACTTTTTCCTGATTTCAATAAAAGTAGCATAACCAAATTCATTCTCCTACCAATGCAGTTTTTGTTGATTGATACTTCATTAAGTACTATTTTATAATTTTAAGTTACATTATATGACCATTTTTGGACTGTAAGAGATACGCTAGACATACCGCTATACATTCAATCCAGTATTTTATTTGAGGCGATTGGTACATCTTTTATATTTATGATATACCTAGAATTGTGTGAATATCAAAATTTCAGTCCTAATTGTTTTTAAAATGTGTTCCTCCCATAAGTACGTCCGATTTTCTGATTTAATTTTCTAATGGCCCCTGACCAGTTTCTCAGCCAGTGTGTGCATAGTAGGGTACGAATGACTATTACTATGCCCACATATGATATTAATTTTATCCATGTTACCGTACAAACTATGTTATCTGCCTCTTCGGACATTTTAGAACGTCCGTTCCTAATGACGTTAGTATAAAGTGTATGACGTCATCAAATGTTCGAGTATTGACACATGATATAATTCACCCAACAATTTATAAATTTAGCTTTCATATGATACTATGATACTATGATTATCAATTTGATAACTCATTTGGCAAAGTTATGACCCCACAACAAGCGGACATGTATTTTTAGACACCCTGTATATCCAATTAAATACTTCATCAGGCGGGTTACTGTTTTGTCTGATATATTTATCAAAACTACGTGACTGTATCTCCACTGCTTTATTTCACTTCATAGTAAATTTTTTGTCATCGGGTATTCTCATGTGACTATAAAAAAGGTTTTAATTAATACGTACTAGCAGTGCACGTAGTTTTGAGCAATGGTTATTTTTCTGTGTATCAATGTTTTAAGTGCACGGTCGCAACATAAAAACCAAAATTCTCGTACAGTCAAATTTGTTCATTAAACAAAAACGTCAATAATGTAGAGTAGATACTAACATTCTTGCACATTTCGTACATTATTCATGATTGCTGGCCAGTGACTGACTTTTCCATACCCTTCAGTCTGGTCAATCAGAATATTAGATCATATCTTAAACCAATTTTTTCAGTAATGTTTGTTCTATATTATGTTATCCATTGTATGATTGACATCTGGAATGTGTCAGTAGATTCAAGGACTATCTTTGTTATCCTAGGACATGACTTCTAAGTCGCAATGTTTGTTTTAGTCGAACCGTGGTTTTTTTTATAAAAAGGTTGGTGACATTTATTTTTGAATCACCAAATCCGCAAATAATCACTCAATTTATTCGTATACTTGGAATTTCTTTTCGTGAAACGTAGTTTAACATATTCTGAGTTCCAAAAGTTCCATATACAACATATAGTGTGTCTTTTTTATTGGAATCTCCATCATGTGTATTTATGATAATTCAAATGCGCATGTGTAGATGTGTACTTGATATAAATCCATGAAAGTTATTCATTTTAAGATATGTATTAATCCATAATAGAACCACATGTGACACCACCTCACGATGCAAAAGTACATACCATGATAAACTACTATTTTGCAGTGGAAGGGAGATAATTATTGTAAATAAATACCGAAAGGTATCTATTTTTGACTACAGACATCTGTTGTTGTTGTTATAGAGTTTGTACAACAGACCATATTTTAAGAAGCAGCCTCCTTGTCATAATAAACGCAAAATAAAATCAAGTTTCCCATGATTTAATGTTGGCCGGACTACAATAAAGCTACAAAAAATGCGTTATACTTGGTGCAAATATTATAGCAGCATTACATGTCTAGGTCAGCGGCATTGACTCTTGACCTGTTGTCACGTGGTACGTCATATACAGGTGTTTTCGCATGGAGATGATAACACAGTCTTATTATAATAGAGAGATGTCAATATTTAATTCGACACAATGTATTTTTAGTGAAACACCAAACTCTTGTGTCTTATATACACGAGTACGTTCACCAGTATCCATTTTTGCAATATCAAATTATTCGTACATTTCTAACTTATTTGACTAGCTAATTGTGTTTTTTCGTAACACAGACATGTTGCAAGTAAATGGGAACTGACAATTAACTCGAAAATGAACACGTCAGAGTATGCGTGATTTAATCGTCATTTGTGACGGTGTGATCATTCAAGCGTGACGAAACCCATCGGAAATAGGTTAAACATATAAAATAAGAGTGCGCAAACAGACAGTGTTCGAACAAAGTTATTTTTGTCAACAAAAATGAATTTTTAACTTTTGAACTCAGTATATAAAGTACAATGTATGTTATGTAATTGGTGTATTATCCTAAGGTCATGTCTTATTATTTGACGTGATTTTGTTGATTAAGAACCATACAGACCGAATATCAACGTATTTTTATAATAGCAATATCGTTCTTAATTTATTGTAGCGCAATTTGTCATGTTCACAGATCACCTTGTTCTTTGTCTTACTTACAAATGACGAGACATACACAGATTGACATTGATGGAATACACAAGACAAAGGATTGTTATTATACAGACAATGTATCCTCAAACACCATGAGAGCCACCGACCAACTTATGCGATATGTGTATTTCTGGAACAATAGTGGTCAATCTATTACTAATGATGTAGTTGACATATAGCAAGGATTGTTAACCGTAGTTAATTAGACATTGTTTGTGCTGAAATGACAAATTGTCAGCGCAATAATTGTTCAGACAAATCACTATCATTCGCTCTATCAAAACTGAAATCGATATGAATTATCCGTACGAACTAAGAACATGATCCGTATAAACATGTGCACCGTTCAACGTGTTGCAAATAAGTTCATCTATTTATAAGATAATCTTGGACGATTGCGTAGTTAACACACCTAAAGATGATTAGTTGATCACTTCAAACATTAAATGATACAAATATAATACCAAATATAAAGCGAACAATTTGTATATACATGTACTATTTTATAATATATGTACTGTACTTTAACAATTACATAAGTTTATAAGCCAACTTTATAAAAGAAATACGCGCCTTATCATTTATAATACATCCATGTATACTGGATGTTCCGATAACACGATAATACAACATATGACAGGGAAGGTATCACTCACTCAAGAGAAATAAAGGAACATGACATAATTAAATCACAGACCACAGTATACAAGTCATAATAACCAACACATAACCGAAGCCGCGTTTTCCTTCAATAACACACACTGTTAATTTGATAGTACTCGTAAAACCAAATCAACTTGATATACATACAATCGTTTCTGTTAAAACTACATTAATGGCGAAAATAATTAAGATAATGACGCAAATTGAATTCCCTTTCCTCCATATGAAAACAGCAATAAATACACAATTCAGACTAATAAACAACGAATAAAACAGTTTCCAAAATACCAGACACTTTCTTAATTGAATATAAACAATACTAATTGCTACAAATTAGGCAGCGAATCCCCCAGTAAGTAATTTTCACGCATGTCGTAATTTTGCTTTGATGCGAATCGGGATAGTAGTAACTGTAACAATTATGCCTTAGAGATATGTTTCTTCTATTAGATAAAATCATATTATAATTTGGTATACAGGAAAATAATCAGTACACGTTTCTATAACATGTGCCGTTCGTGTAATGTAACAAATTGATAGATTCTGAATGTGATATATGGCTAGAAACTAATTATTGTTTAATGCCCTAAAAACTTTCGTATTGTATTGCATATTCACTAAAATATGCATATGACCTATGTTTCACGCTCCGGGTGTATTTAATATATCAACACGTAGTGGTATTTGGATGCAAAAGAACTTTTAAAATGTTTTCAACTCGCAAAGCCAAAGTTTAAGTTGTATTTGCTCATTCAGTTGTCTGTTGAGCATTGGGTCGAGTGACTGTGGTATGCGTTATTTATATATTACATAGTGATCACCTGGTTCTATGTTCAGACTTCCTTGTCCGATGATTAATTATATTTTTTTCGTAAAAAGTTTAACAATTTGTTTTGCTTCATGTTGAACTATAGTTTAAACTGAAATTGAAACGGATACTATTTACACAATTATTGCCTGGATAGGTGTCAAGCTTTTTAGAAAATGCATTCCTTGTATTTACTCAAGTGTCTACCTGACAGACGTTTTAATATTTTTCTGAGTTGCCAGCGAAGGTTTTCTGTATGCACCTGTTGGCAAATATTTGATGATGTATATTTTATCACTGAACCTCTCTAAATCGAGTGTGTTTAACACACATTAGATTTTGTTTAAATTGAAAGAGAAATTCAGGTTTTAATGCTATTGGATGTGACTTTTTGAGAAATTAATTTGCAAATTATGCACACGTATCAAGTCGATAAATTAGGTAAAGAATGATAGTATGCTGTCTCAGTTGGTATTACGTGCGGTATTGCTAACGAAACCTTTAAGAATACCACTTTTTATGTAGTTAGATTGATGTCATTGCAGAAATTTGTGTGAATCCTGTATTCTAGTACTTGGATAGGCAAATCAGCTCTTCTCTGGAGATAACGTAACCTCATTTATCACATACAACGGAAATCTAAAACATCACACCAATACTGACCGGAATCGTATGACATTGATGGTATATCCAATAGACATGTGTATGTTGCGTAGGTTGTTGCACTCCGATATCATGTCATACAACAGCAGTGTCGATACAATGGATTATAGTCTTTGTAATGATTGTGTCAGAAAGTTATAAATAATTCAATAATTTTGCAATAATAGTACATGTAAATTATCCGGGTAAGTCGTTTCTTTCTTTTAAATGAACAACCAACATTCGGTTCCCAGTAAAATTTGCTAGACATCCGTATTGCTAGACAATACTGGGTTTTTTTTCAAATGCAACATATTCTATTCTCTTACTACATAATAACAGGTTTTCATATAAAACTTTTAAAGTGAATTACCAAACTCTTATTCTAGCAGAATACGCTAGAAAGCATCGTTAATAGGCAAGATTGTTTGTTCACAGATGATATATGGGCGCCGTCATGAGAAAAGGGACACTCGGACATTTTTTTACGAGTTTGTGTTTTTTAGCTTATGTTGTACGCAATTTATTTGTCGATATCATGCTTTTTATTTGATTGAAATCGGACGATATTTGGTGAAGATATGTGATTTTTTGGCAAAATAGTGTCTATATGTACGTAATACATTCGACGTCGTCAAACGTCGAACGTAACGTCACGTCATGTATCAATCACGGCGCTCAATGCGGCAATATTAATGACAGAATAAACACACACGCATGTTTTAAACATGAACAAGGATAATTTAATAATACGAATCATAGTTCTGTTTCATAAACAAACACAATAATCATCCGTAACGGTAATATACATTCAATAAACGCACTTGTACACTAAGATCATCATGTACATTATAAAGGTATAGTCCGTCCTTTGCTTACAAGAAAAAAATGAAATAAAATGTATTTTCGATGATCATTTTTGTACACTATTGTAAGAAATTACTTTAATAAATTTAATTATTTCAATATATAGGCTAAAAACAAGGGACCTGTCGATCTGATTGTGTAATTTTTAGACATTTTATAGCCGGCGATCTATAATATAACACAATCAGGTCGACAGGTTCCTTGTTTTAGTATAGATTGAAATAATTAAATGTATTAAAAGTAATTTCTTACAAGAGTGCACAAAAATAATCACCGAAAATGCATTTTATTTCATTTTTTTATGTAAGCAAAGGCTAGAGTTGTCACCGACGGACTATACAAGTATGAAATAACAAATTACAAACATATTCAATCACATAAACTAGATGCAATTAATGCAATGTAGTTATAACTAACAGATCATTTACTCCTCGGATACACGGGGACATGTTACATCCTGATAAGGAGGACGAACATATCCTCGCACATTACTGAACAAGTACTGTTGTCTCTGACGTGTCAGACCTGCTGGATTAATGACTGGTGGCATCGCGCCTACTGGTATGACAGCGTTCCTCTTCATTATCTGAACTCTTTCTTCACCACCACCATTGCGTTCCTTCACATACACAGCCATCTTGTCATGTGTTGTGAATCTAAAGTGATGGAACTTCTGTATGCCTTTCACTGGAGTGAAGTATTCCATCAAAAATGTCTTTCAGTCATACCTATGGACAAACGATAATAGAAAAGATGCTACAGAGACGCAATGAAATAAAATATGACGTCACGTGACTACTCACCATTGCGGCGTTTAGGAAAGTTGTATAGATGTAAATTAAACTCTCGATTGTACAACAATAGTCACATGCGATTAAATAAAACAACATTAATATTAACAATGTATACCGGCCGGTGTATATTACATAAACTTACCACTGCCATGTTTGCTGGCCATCTGAGTCCAGGAACGGAACAGCATAGTTGGAAATAGCTGATTTATCCACCAGCGTCGTAAGCTGCTCAACACTATCGCAATCACTTCTTCGGAAGAGCTTTTTGATGTGTCCGAAGCCTCCGTCTACTAGGCACCTGAACAAGTATTACATATTTTGGTCATAATTCAGTGTTCTAAATGGCATACCCAGTATTACAATGTTTAGTAAAAGTTTATCACAGGCAGGTGATCGTGTCTACAAATGGTAACATCAGTACCGGTATGTACCTGTATAATTTACACAAGTTGCATTTCAAAAATGAGGTCACAATTAAAACTTGAAATGATTGCAGTAAACACTATTTTTACTAAAGAACAGCAAGACAACACAATAAAAATTATTGACATGTTCCGTTTGATCCCGATTGAAATAGGTACTGTACTATTCAAAAGATTTGCATTGAACATGCATTGAGTTTATTGCCATTTAAACAATATGACAACACTTACTTGGTGTGTCCAGGTATGGCCATTAGAAGAGTGATATTCTCGTGCAATCCACAGTTGATTCGCCAACTAAGGTACGCCAACATGAAACGGTTCTTGTTTTGACCTGAAGTGTTATGTTGGACGAAATTAATGAAAACAATCTTTAAATTGACAATTTAGTTTTTATATTAAAACGTTATTGGGTGCAGAGCAGAATAATGCATCAACGAGTATTATAATTGTATATTGATATATTCTTAAAAACAGCCAGGAATCTTATGTTTTATACTTCCCTGACAAAAGGTATAGAATGAATGTGCTTACCCCCACAATTATCTGCATGTAGAACACAGCTTCTCTCACCAAACCCATTGTGGTTGATACTATGGTGTAACATACTAATCACCGAGTTGGGGCCATGTGTACCTTTGCCATCTGGACCTACAATTAGTTGTATACATGGGTACTCAATTGCTTATATACATATCGGAATGAATATACAAATATAGAAAACAATCATATAAACTTAACCTAGTTAAACACAAAGTAAAAATGTATCTGTGATGAACATTAGATCTATGTTACTTAATTAAATTCATGCTTGACCATGGTACATGTACATAAAATGGTATGTGAACTATTTACCTATAGACTGGTGTTCGTCAATCAAGTAATTGTATTGCTGGCTTGAAGAGTCTACTCGTACACCGAATATGTTAACCTTACGACCACTAACAAAGTACATAGGTCCCATCTGTTGGCTGTGGTGGGGCAATATAACGCTTTGACTGTAGTCGAAAGTGTAATGTACCTGTGTAAACAAACATATTAGTTTCAACATTGAGTTTTCACATAAGCATCATGTAGATTTTAATGTAATTGTGATAACAGCTGGTCTTTAGTCATTCCGAATTACATGAGTTATAGTCCGCCGGTGATAACGCTAGCCTTTCTTTACACTTGAAAATGGAAATAAAATGCATTTTCGGTGAACATATCTGTCTATTCATGTGCTTTATAACTTTAAATGCATAATACTCTTTCAATATACAATGAAAGCAGGCGGCAAGTCGACATTGTATTGTTGTTTTAGACATTATTTGTTTGTATACAAAGCTAGAGTTATTCATGAACAAATCGTTAGTCATACCTGTGAAAATACATAAATTGAAATTATAATTTTGTTGCACTCAGATTCTATATAAAAATATTCGTTTATATAATGCTATAAAGTATAAACATTTACCTTATTCAGATTAGATGACAGAGGCAGAACAATCTGGTTTCTTACTATCGGTTGTCTGATCAATTCCTCCTGTGCTTCTATAATGCATTCTCTGTAAAGCATTTTTTCTGACTGTGCATCCTAAAAATAGAAATATTGAATACATTAAAATAGTATGACAAACCGGACAGGCGGCATAATAAAGAGTTATAATTATTATAGTTTACTTCTATTAATAACTCTATATAAATCTTATCTGGTCAGAAATGAAATTGTAAGTTATCATGTAAAAGTAAAACATATCGTTATTTGTGTAGGATTACATGTAATTACCTGAACGTGGTTACTGAGTGCTGTGGCTGACGCAAGCTTCTCGGCGTCTGTTCCTGCATCGGCGACTTTCTTCCGGAGAAGTTCACATTTGGGGCACACATCCTCCCTGGGGCTCATAATTCGGATGTGTGGAACACAGGCTTTCCAGATTCCCTTGAAGCTAGATATTCCAATACTTCTGACACTAGAATGCTCACAGAACCGTAAGTATTCCCTGTGAAGATGCACCTTGGATAGATTTGACGGTAGTAACACTGGAGCAGTACCATCCTCTCCCCTAGGAGCAGCAGGCATAGGAAGGCCATATATATCTGCATACCACAGCAGCCAATCAACGGATCGTTTAACATCATTGAACTGTAAGGCATGATGAGGCTTGCGTCCAGCGTTTCCGTGTACACGTGGTACGAACCCGTTCTCATTTATGTGTTCTAGTATGTGCCTCAATGCCTTAATACCAATATCATTGATAAACATAAATGTTTTCTTGCAAACTTGCTTCCCATTGAAACAGAAACGGAACCGGGAACGTTGACGTTTTCCAAGTCGCGTCGTTGCATCTGAGATTGGATTCAAACAACCAATTATAAACATCTCTTTCTCACTCTTAATCATTTCCTGAATAGATAGTCTATGCTCCTCAATAGTTTGCTTATCAAATTGGAAAATACATGCAGTCTTACATGTGCACTGTGTAGGTAGATCTACAGTGTTTTCAGTCGGACCCTGTGTCTCTGTATCTGAATCTACATCTGATTGAGCAGCTTCACAGAAACTCTCTACACGAGTCGCTATCAGGTATTCTTCCCTTCCCTCTATCGCCTCTACTCCCCAACCTTGCTCCTCAATTGGAAATTCTTCCACTGGAGTATAAGAAGCTCCATCAGCATTAATTCCGAAATCCTGGAACAAGTTATCCAGGTCCTGCGAAAGACAAAAGCTTGAATACAATTAAAATCATAACAAACTAATAATAAAATAGCAAATCCTAATAAAAAAATAACGTGCGTTAATCCTCACTCTCGCGCATTAAAAATAAAAATAAAAAAAATTGGAGCTCCACGGAGGATCGAACCAGCATCGCAATTTTACTATCCGAGAGGCTTAACCACTACACTACGGCGCCACATAGTAAACTAGCGATGATTTCTAAGTTATATACATACAACTCAATAAGGGAGGTAAGCGTGTATAGTTGCCATGTTAACATGTAAACAAACTTTCAACTGTCATCAGTTCATGATATTTAATGCAACAATCATGCTTTTACCAACCAATAATTGTCATCCTTTTTTATATTTTTATATTTTCTGATCGAATCGTTGTACATTTTAGGAGAATTATTCATAATTGTGATCTTTTATGACAGAAACACCGCAATTTCCTTCCAAATGCACTTCTGCAGACGGCAGTCTTTCGTTGAGGTTTAAAATAAATTTAACAATTAAACTGAATAGGAATACATTTTAAATCGTTAACAAATTATACTTACCTCGAATTGTTCCATTTTTATACGCCTTTTCTCATGTTTTACTTGAACGGACAGAAAAACGATTCCGATACTTAATACAGGTGCGTCGCAAAAGCTATCACGGAACGTCGATCGTCACTTTTCCTACGTTTTCTGACGGTGCGTCATAAACGTCCGAGTGTCCCTTTTCTCATGACGGCGCTCATATAGTATTATCATGCCTTTATTATTTCATACTTATTTCATTTAACAGATATTTAAATTTTCCCTGCGTTATGTACGAATATGAGTGCACATCTTTATTCATGTATTTGAGCACGAGGCATCCTTTGAGATCTGAATGGTTTCTATTGTCGCAGGACTTAAACGTCATAACCACCAGTGACACATAGAAGGTCAGAGATAAGGGCACTGTTTTACTAACAATGCGTAAATGTCGCGTAAATTAACGCATAGATATTAACCATACGCAAATTCGTAAGTGTATTTTACTAAACGATCGCAAGTAGGCTCCTTCTGGCATACATTTACGCACAAATATTGAAGATTGAACGTAACTCATGACACAATATAACCAATATCACGGGGACCCGAATGAATTAATATATATCAAAGGTCGTTAAGATTTGACGATTATGGTCTAAAATAACAAGTGACGGTCTAAAACAACAAACTACGGTCTAAAATAACATGCGACGTTCAAAAAGCAACAGTGCGTGTCACATACTCTCCACTTACGTTCATATTTGCCATTTAGAGTTGCATAGACATGGCGTAGAAATAAGCCAAAACTTACGACAGAAAGTAAACTAAAATATCGTTGTAAAACGCAGTTACGCAAATATTATCGACGTACGCAATATCTTAGGTTTACGCTAGCGTAAGAGCTTCGATAAAACAGTACCTAGATGCCTAGTATTATAATTGCATCGATTCAACGTATACATATATAGCAGCACATGAGCATTTGATAGAGATACATCTTGTATCTGAGGAATTCAGAATTCGTTAGGGAATAAGTACACTGCTGTAATTAAACATAATAATAATATTTTAGTGACATAAGCTGGTAATGAGACATGTATTGTGATAATAAGACTTGCGGAGGAATAATGAAAAGCCGTGGTATCGATTGTCAGTTTATTAGAATGAGTGAATACAATGCACGTTATTAAAGCCATGGCATTCTTAAAACATTTGAACAGCTCTTCGCAAACTGATATTAAAAAAATATCAAAGTGTGTTTATTTGAATAAAGCATAAGTAATTGAAGTTTTTGTGTTTGCGTCAATAAGTACCTCTAAATAGATTGGTATAGTCCAGTTAGGGTAAGAGTTCAGCAACGTATCGGTCGAATCAACTCGTACTGTGTACAAGCAATCATAAAGCTTATACACAAGTATATGCAGTTGTAATTCATTCAAATACAAAACTAATATTATATTCTAGTTCTGTTCTGTTTTGGTAGACAAAACAGCCTATGTCACTCTCACATCCTACCTGGACAATACTGATGGCTTATCGTTGAATACTGACAATCAACGTGAGTGTAAAGACGACTAAACATGAAGAAAGTCGATAGAGCATCTGTCTGAACAAACACAGAATCTGAACATATATTAATATAAACCTAGCTAATGTTTAGATTCATTTCCTTCACTTGTTTACGCACATTTCAGCGTATCGTCAGAATACTTCGAGGGGATCATCAGTTGAATGTTCTTATATATTTCGTCAGTATGTAATAAAGAATATATATTTGAGAATGATGATATTTATGCCAAAACTGTCTGACAGTTTCAAATAATTTATAGATTTGCAATCTTATGCATTGTTCAAGTATATATCGGAGTATTTTGCTCTAGACTTGCCCTGTCTTTTCAATTATCTTATTAAAAAGATAAGGTTCACATCGCAAACAAATTGATACTCAAGGGTAAAAACATCAAGAAGGCAGACTAAAAATATTTTAAACCGGACATGAAAGGGAGCAATCATCTGAAACAACCGATTTCAGAAAAGAGAAATCGCACATACAGCAATTACACGACACAATGTCAAACACAAAAATTAACAATAAAACGGAACCATAAACTGTTGAACAAACAACTGAACGAGATAAAAACGGTTACCATATAAATTATGTTACTATGTCGGTTATTTGATGTACGAGATGTTACTATTCACACTAGTGATCTGTTAATAGGACGGCAATGCCATCTTACTACCCAAGACATCATATCTATTGTTACAAATAGTTTCTCTCTTTATTTCCAGGATTTAGAGAATTAACTGTCAGAGTTGGTCGTTATTACGACAAGATTTACACATCCCTTGCGACTTTTTACACATGCGAAGGTCTTCCATATATTACTTCCAAGAATAATACCGAAGATGAGAAATGTCACATTCGAGAGTTGGTGTTTTGAAGTGTGACAAATATCACTCCGGAATGTTGTGTCAACTATCACATATATAAGCCAAACGTTTGTCTGTAAATACAATTCAGCTTGATGTATAATTTGAACGATATTTAGACAAGTCATGATATATTTGGTATACGATTTGTAAACAATCTTTTTTAAACATACTTCATTGACAAGGTGATACGGGGCAACCATTCGATCGTGAAATTATTTTGATATTGAACGCACCAAAGTGTTTATAAATACAATCATGTGATGTGAGGAGTTCCATAGTGGGGTATTTGCAATAATTTGTTTTTCTTTAAATTACGAGAAACATCCGAGAATAATACGAGAACTATCATTGAACTAAATATGGAATACGTTACCAACGATACGGTGTCGGAAGTTATCTCGGTGACCACAACTTTCAGGTCGACCGAATCAACAACAACACCACCACAATATCTGGACTTCATGAGTTACAGAAATGTACAAACGTTGAAAGTTAGATATGCATAGATAAATCAGTGTTCTTGTCTGTGTGTTTGGAATCATTGCAAATATTGCTAACATTGTCGTGTTGAACAAGAAGCATATGCGATTATCTACAAATGTCATTATTATGTGGCTAGCCGTCGCCGACCTCTGCACAATGATGGAATACGTGCCATTCGCCTTGAAGTTTTATATATTCAAAGTTCCGAACCTTGAATTCCCAAATAATCTGGAATATGGATGGAAGTGTTATCTACTTTTCCACGCAGATTTCAGTATAACAATGCACTCAGTGTCCATTTGGTTGACCATTGTGTTAGCAATGTTTAGATTTTTGTACATATTCTTTCCACACAATGGAAGTATATATTGTAGTATTAAACATGCAAAGATAATCATCGTCATTGTGTTTGTTACAGCTGTATTTGTGTGTATACCGAAATACATGTTTAACTATTGGCGAAAGGTAAATGTTACGATACATAATGAGAAAACAACTGTCTACACATTTGCACAACGCAAATACATTGATACCATGTTTGAGGTAGTGTACGAGTTAAATTATTGGCTTCAGTCGATTCTAATTAAGCTTGTTCCCAGTTTTCTTTTGACAGATCTAACAATATTACTTATTACAGCCGTAGACAAAACACACAAGTGACATGTGTACCTCAAGTCTTAGGGAATGCGCAGAGAAGATGTGGAAAAACACCATGAACATTTCAGGGCCAACGTAAAGTTGCTGGCAGTTGTCATTCTTTTCTTGATTACTGAACTACCGCAGGGGATTTTAACATTATTAATGGTGTTTATGGAAGCGGTACATGCCGAATCGTACAGTCCGCTCGGAGACATTCTCGATATAGCGGCGTTGCTTAACACTGCCATCATTTTGTGTTATATTGTTCCGTGTGACAAGAGTTTAGGGCAACATTGTGGCGACTTTCTGTCGGCGTTTTGTACAAACGGCAGTGATTTCTACAAAACATGTAACCCATATAGCTGACTATGCGCCAACAGGGAATGGTAAAATGGTTTAGAAATGGAGTATACATTTTGTAGTTATCTATTATTTGACCATTGTTTTGTAGTTAACATGAGTTTGTATTACAGTTACTGTCATGCCAATGTGTGATCAAGCACACAACTATGAACACAAAGTTGGCGGTATGTTCAACCAACGCCACGTGTATCACTGTATCTCAAACATTGATTCGTGTCATTGATCATGTCATAATACTATTATCTCATCTCGTGTTCCGTACAAAAGGACAGTTATAACAGCCATTTTCCCGTTGTTCGTCCTTTATCAGCTTAACTGGATAAGATTTGTCGTAATTGCTTCATTATATCGGGATAGTACAATCCAGGACTGTTGTTCACAAGGCATCTAAGTACAAAACTAAAACAATTCTAAATGTGTCGGGTACAAATGACATCATCAAGATTATTAATTATTTGCAGTGGTTTGACGCATAGTGTAAAGAGTTACACTAATCACCAAGAAAACAATATTTGAGTTTTGTACTAAGATGCATGATGAATACCAGCCCAGTACATGGGTGCGTTGTATTATCTATACATGGATTTTTAAACGCTGGTACACATATATTTATGGCAATATTGACACACATCTCGAAAGCAGTATGTTGTGCATATCGCTAATTGATACTTGTTGGTATACACTTATACTCCATTTACACCGGTATTTTATTAAGACGGTAGAAGGCCGTTCGTAGATGTTGGGAAGAATAGCAATTTTCAAGAATCAATGTTTTTTTATAAAGGTGTGGCTTTCATGTACCGAAACTAGTCTATGTAAATATTTATATCACATGATACATGTAAATGTTAGTAGATTTTACATTTTGTAGAAATTTATTGATATAGCGACTACAAAATGTGTATGCAGTGCAATAGCATCTTTATTCAATGTCAGTAGTTTAATGTTGATATTAATACCCCCTGTCGGAAATAACACAGAGTAAAGTTTCACTTGATGATACTAAACCAATTCGGTAAATGATTGTAGTCGCATATTAAGGCTTCTAGTTATTACAAAATGATAATTAACTAGTTGCACAAAAACAAAACACACAGTTGAACGAGCACATTTCTAAGTTTTGTTTCATATAAAGCACGTCAATCTAGTGATAAAACTATGTAACGTCAAATTTGGTAAATAACGACGTTGTCATGATTCGTGAAGTTATATTCAATTACTGCACACAATGCAGATGCTACCAGTAGGAATTCTATTGAAACTTAAAAACATGTCAGTTATGTTTTTACACCATATCCCAAAATTACCCCAAATACCAAACGTATGATTGATTTCGGCTAGGTGAGAGCGGGTGAATTCAGAAAACGTGCCGACGTTGTTATTAATGTTAAAGTAACAATCTCGAGGGATGTTAAGCTGTTAAGTCACTTTATCACATAACTTGCGGCGTGGGAGTGCATTAAAGCCGTGCCGGAATTATCGTAATGCACCCCAAGTCCGTTACAGAAATATGCAAATTAGCTTGACAGTGATTGGTTTGTTGGTTCAGGGTGATGTAACGTAAGCCAATCCGTACCATGAATCGACCAATAAGCCACCCACGAGGTCCGTTCGTCACGCTCCAAGTACCACTGAATTTTGTTTGAGTCCTCATGGACATATGCAGCATGCATCATCATTTTTCTAAGATATTTAGCGTTTACTAAGGTTATATGATAAATAGAATCTTACATTCGTGCTCATTCCTTACCATTTTTATTAAACTCGTTAACAAAACAATATGACAGGAGGCTATGCCTCCTGTCATATTGATAGCCTCCTGTCATATTGTTTAGTCAACTCGTTTAATAAAAATGGTAATAAATGAGCACTCATTCAAGATCCTCTATTCACCACTCTTGGACATTTTAACTTCCCGTGGTCATTGAGCTACCTAATGAAAGCTACGTCTGAGACTCACTAGGTAGATTATTTGTCTTATCTGCATCGATCTGCAGCACACAGGAATAAACACTGCCTTCACGGGGACCAATTCATTTTCACCTTGTTTGAGTGTAACATTTTGGGTTATTCTCATTAACCATTGATCCAGACAAGGCTTAAACCCGGACATCACGATCCCGAAGCGTGCGTTCTACGTCTATGCCACCACTGTCCATTTACTTGGTACTAATACAAAATGTCCTAAGATACAATATTTCATATAAGTATGCATACTAAAGACACAATGTTCAAACTACGACGTCTTACAACGGTGTGTTTTTTAATTATTCTTTGGAAAAAAAGACATGATCCTGACATTTCTGCAAGAATATATTACACTGTCCTTGTGTTTAATATATTAATTTTCTCAAGAAAATCGTGCAATGTCGGTCCTTTAACTTTATATTTGTATTGGTTTAAACAATATTTATTTCATAACATGTTATATATAAACTTATCTATACAAATCAAGGATTGAGTAGAAAGCTAGGCTTGTTGAGTCGCTCGAGAGTTTGGATCGCCACACAGAAAGATTGACAGTGATGGTGTAGTAAGATTCTGGATATGCTCATAGAGTTCGATGCGTTGTTGTTGGAAAAAATGTCACTCTAAAAAGTAATGGTGAGTGTTCTCAATTTGGCCACATTCACAGAGAGGATTCATTATCACGTTTTTAGAAAATAAATGTTCGTTTAGATTGTTGCAGTGTGTTCCCAGTCGAGTGTGTAGAATTTGGGTTTTACGGTTGCCCGAATAGTAGTGGGAAGGAACTTTTGGGTTGTTAGCATTGAGCTGAGTTTTGAAAGAATTCAGTGATGGACAGTCGCGATGGTTAAGAGGAAGCTGATTCCATGCATGTAGAACTGATGGTAGGAATGAATTTGCATAGAACTGAATATGACATGGGATGTCTCTGGCGTTGTTAGCATTTCGAAGGTTAAAAGTGTTAGTTTGTGTTTTTCTCTTCTTAAGATGAGAGTTTCGAAGCAAGTTTTTCTATAGAGATTGTCAATCGAGAGACAATGTGACTCCAAGGTGTTTGTGTGAACTATGAACTGTATTATGCACCAGTTAGGGTAAGAATACAGTTTCAGTTTCAGTTTATTAGCATAAGAACATTATTTATGTTCGTCGCCTTAAACAAACAATAGGCGGCATGCAATCAACACAAGAAGAGCATGTACAAAATACAATAAGCAATGTGAACACAATAACATAACAATAGTCCCAATATGTACAAAGAATATAACGATACATGTTTATATACCAATTAATGATAACAAAAATACTACTGATTATCTAAATATGAGTTACGTCTTTGAAATGCTAAGTGTACATATTTGGCTAATTTACAAAGTATCATTTTTTTAGATGAAGACATTAATCTTGTAATTTTTTGGATAGTAGGCCAATGACAATAATAATTTGGTAAACTAGTTCTCCGTAAATGACGATAGTAAGGACAAACCAAGACAAAATGGTATTCGTCTTCCACAACATTCATAGAACAAAATACACACTTCCTATTTTGGCGTTCAATGTTACGAATTCGTCCTTCCTCAATGGCTAATTTGTGGGAAGAACAGCGTAATTTAGTTAGAGACACACGATGCTTGTCATTATTTACAATAGTTAGGTATTTTTCACATTCGAACGTTGTTTTAAATTGACGCAGCGGTAGAATCCACTATTACGGTGTAAAACCAATTATAAAGGTTCATAAAACATGTTTTCCAATGCTAAACTAAACTCTACCTGTTCAGGCAATGGTTGCAATCTTTTGGGTACTCAGAAATAAGCTACGATACTGTCAGTATACCCTCACAACACCTCGAGTATCTTCGGGGTACTCACCGCTTATGAAAACATACACTCATGGTTATAAATAAAGACAGCATATCAGCAGTTAAATTATGCTAATTTAAGGTCAGAATCGTGTAAAATTTTCTAGACTATATATAGTACATACATTAAGTAATTCATTAGCTCACATAACTGTGATATATATTTTGAAACATATTATGATGTAATATTGCTGTACTAATTAGTAATTAAAATGTATTAGGATGCTAACACTTCAAGTTGGATGATCGTTACGTCTACATACTATACAATTATAGGTGTCCGTGTATAAATACATTGATGACGGATGAACTAAAAGCACAGGTACATCAAGGTCGTTTGAACTTACTGACTATGTGACCTAATCCAACGTAAAATTTGCAGTCACGTATGCCAAAATTATGCTATATATAATTGGTAAAATATTTGGATTTAATACATCATTGTATGCGGAAAGTTGTAAATTTGTATTAATGTACAAATATATATGTAAAGGCTGGTCCACACTATATGATACTTTGTTTGTGCCTAACAGCCTCAAAATAGTCAATAGATGACTGCTAACGTTATAAAGATATGTTTTGTAGAAGAAACAGCCGAATACGTACATGCATTATTGATTGGATGATGAGAAACACTCTTATCTGTCGAATACTGTCCTTTACCAGTAAACCACGTCACATAAACTGTTAAACTTTTATACAGACTCCTTGACGCACTGAGTTTTTTATTGGCTACCCACTCCGCCTATCACCAGTCTTTACATGTTCATTACAACACTTACAATTTGTAAACACTTAAAGTGATATTTTAAATGTAATGCCATCAGTATTTAATCACGTTTTAATTTTCACAGAAAAGAAATACATAAAAATGGTTTCATATTGTTTGGACCAGTCTGTGTTAATTGTTAATGTATTTTATAGGACAGTCACTAAGAATGATTCTAACACATGTCGTCCAATATTATGCAAAATTAAAGTTGTATTAGAGATTTCATGCCACTTAATTAGGTATATTATCTAGTACTTATTAGTTAACAAATATTGCTGATAAATCAATTTTTTGTAGAATTGGCGCAAATTGTTTAGAAATAAATTGCGTTCATCCATAGAGTTAAATCTTCTTTTGCTCGGCAGTATCATTGCAAACGAGATATGGTGTTGTCTTGATAAAACGCAAAACAAACCACAAATTGGAAATGTAACAAAATGAAGGTTCCGTTCTCCAGGAAGACCGGGCTTATTGACAAAATTACGAAAATCATGATAAATCATCGTTAGAAAGACGAGACTCTTTGATTAAATCAGTGAACATGACTTTTTTCTCATTTAAGACCTGTATCTAAACATTATTACATAATTACTATTGTTATGTCAATTAGCCCGGTTTTCATGGAGAACGGCTCATTTGTATTTAAGTTTTAACATTCATAGCTTCTATAATTGTGGCTGTGGAGGAAACTTTCGTACCCAACATATCCGAGGAACATGCCACAGAAGTCTGTTACAAAGTAACAAAAATAGGTAACCGATTCTCGGGGGCTGGTTAAAGCAGGTGTTAAGCTATCTAATGAAACCTACGTCCAAGTCTTTCTGTGGATGTGACAACCAATATCGATGTGCGGCGCCAAGGAGTAGATACTGTTCTCACAGGCATCAATATGCACCTTGGTGGAGTGCAAAATGTAGGTTATTCTTGCTCAAAGAAATCTATCAATAGTCAAGACGAGGATTGAACCTGATTCCTCTCGATCCCGAAGAGCGCACCCTATCTCTAGGTTTCACAGTTTCACAATGTGTTAATTTCTCTTCCGTTATCAGGTAATGATCGCCAGTTTTTGAACATTGAAATTCGTTACACAAATGTTTCGACAAACGCACATGAATATTTAAACGTAGCTTTATTTGTTACTTATCGATTTGTTCAAATCCGGAACATATAAGAAATCAACTATCACTTACACTAAATTTAAACTCTTTCATAATTCAAACATGCTCAATGGGAAGATAAACATGTCAAATCAATAACAAGCATTGGAATTAACATCCGCCTACCGTATATTGTTACAATAAGTACCCGCTCGAGAATCATTGTCACAATATTCCAGTATTCTAAGAGTGGATTGCCTGACTCTCTCATCAATATTAGATCCACGAATACTAAATTACCAGACGTATATTCTGAAGATGCAAAGAAATGAAAATATTTTCTGTTGTGTTACAACCTCTTTCTACCCATTAATTGGTAACTACCAATTTAATTTACCAGCATCCTCTACAACAATAACAAACATGTCAGGTCTACATATTACGTATGCGGACTTTGAAGCGCTTTTTGTACGTTGTTTACATTTTGTATTAGCGTGAATGGATTACACACTTTTAAGATCACTGCATAGCATTCCTGTTGATCCAGTTTGAATTCCTGACTTTGACATATTATGATGTTTTGTGAAAAAATATATCAGAAGTGGTAGAAGGGAAGGTCAGTACTGGTTCGTACTTACTTTTAAGACAAATAAGCCTCCGTATAACACCAAAAACGTAAGTAACTACATCATATGCAATTTAATTCACTTACAAGAAAGATTCCATTTCCATAAAGCAAAATGTCAAGAAATATTTCAATCAATACAATTTCGTCTCATATTATGTCCTTGCGTGGTCCATCCACTGAAACGAGAAATATGATTCGGTATAAATCATCGCAGTGTTCATAAACACATGTCTCAATATTGAAGCCGTTTATTTGATCAAAGTTTAATCAAATAAGTACTTACTATTATAATATATGTACATAAGCACCCGCTGGTTTAATATAAGTCTAATATTTAGAGTCTCTACATTTGGAAAAACGTCGGTTATTCATGCTAGGTCTTAGAATATCACTATGTCCATAATTTGATTTAAATGCCAATTTTGAGAAAACATTTGTTTAGTCGAAATAAATTGAAACATTCATATCCACAATAGATCATTCAATCCCAGCAATATTGAAACGGTTTGATTACGTTGCGTATCAAGATAGGCCTGAAGAGAGTGATGTTTGTCTAAAATGGTATATATATCTGTCTGCATGAGAATGGTCGTTAACGTTATCATACAAACTGTATTACCAAGCAGTTCTAGTTTGCCTCGAACACACACACGCGCGCGCGCGCACGCACGCACACATACACACGTTGACCTTGACCTATAATCTTTCATGCCGTACTACGGAGTAAAGTAACGTACTAATCTACTGGCATTTGTTGTGACTGTTTCATTCTCATATATTTAAATAATGTAAATATTATCTCTAATTTAATGTTAAAACATTGACTCTTTATATATACATGAACTACTGCTTAAACAAACTATTGCGTCTTGAAATTACGTCCTAACGAAATGGCATTTGTCACCAACACTACGAAACATTATCCTCTTGAAAGTAAATGGTCTTGCATTGTACGCATCACAATGTGCATGTATTCGAGTACTTGGACAAATGACAAAGTTATCCCTTATGTTACCCTTAATGATATCTTATCATGTGGTGCTTATTCAATTTTCCATATTGAGTTTTAAATGTGACACCTAAATACTATAATACAATCACGATAGAGTCAGTCTGATACTTGCCATACGGTATATATATCGGTGAACAACATTTGTTTTCTAGTTGTGCGACGGTTCAAGTTTCAAACAACAGGAAGTGTTTTGCAATGAAATATTGATTGATAAGTTTCTCTTTTAACGAGTGTGCTGAGACGGACAATACGACTAATGCTATTAGACATGACATGATGAGTATGCAATGAAAATTATATTATCAAGCAGCTGCAATATTATAAGGATGAGCTCCGATCACAGGTAACTGTATCATTGATAAAGGGTAAAATATAATAGACAAATTGAATGAAAAAAAATATATATTATATCGATATTAGAGAATTGAAATTGAGAAGTTGCTGGTTCCAGCCTAAAACCATGGTATAACAAAATGCTCAGCGTATATTTGTATAATTTTATGTTTCATAGACATAACGAATGGTGTCAATTGTACATTAAACATAAGTTTGTTAGCATTTTCAATTTTAACCGCCTTTCTTTCAAACGGCAGTGGCTAGCAAACCACTCGGCCTATGGCATCGGCTTTCTTGAACACCCTAAGAAAATAGGCAAACTTAAGTACTTTACAATCAAACATACAGCCAAGTATTTCAGCCAAATGTCCTCAAAATGCCACACTGGTATTGAATATATCATATGAACCTTTTACATAGGAATGTTACGAGTTGAGTGATGATTGTTGCTCCTGACCAAGTGCAATATGTAAAAAAAACACACCGGAACAGAGACGTCAAACCATAATGTATTGTCACGCCAATACTCTCGCCATGACACAAACACGTTAATGTGATCGAGCAGCGTGTGATAATAACACATACCTAGACGATATAATAAGACTGAAAACAATCAGCCACGCTAAAAACGATGTATAATTAGAATAATCATGATGAATTTCTACGGTGTCTTAATACTACACAAATCTTAGTCCAACTATCTAAGGACTTCATAAAAATGGTTTATGGTTTGAAAAATGATTCTTTGGAGGCTCGGTTACACGTAAACAAATCAACAACAAGTTATTCTAATTCATTCGTATATGCTTTATAGCATATTAATAATGTGGTTTCGACGGAATCGGTGATTCACGAAATGGTTTTTGAATAAGCGGCATCTTGTGACATGAACAGTTTGTGAGAGAACAATAACGGAAATATTACGCATTGACGACTCAAACTACTGTTGTCTGGAGACGATCAAAGGCCTGATGCAGAAATATTTTAAGACTAAACTCAGACATAGACTGTACAATGTCGAAGTTTCTATTCGCTCTCTCATGTTGTTGTGAATATACCGATTGTGATAATATAGCATATTCATTTTCAGTGTTTGTGTCGGGACATTTAGAATTGATCCATCGATTGATTCCTTCACAATAATACAGTAAGAACACAGAATGCAATTAATTCCCATTTTGTGCAATAGATGGTTAATACCGAAACATCGGTGGTTGATTTTAAATTAGAACTAATGCAAATGTGTATTTTTGTTATGACAAATGGTGCTACGTCCCGTATGAGCTGTGCCATTGAATGAGTTCATTAGATCAAAATTATACAGACCAGACTATATTGTTTTTACAAAGGGAATGAGTACATGAACGTCTGTTTATACATGGGACTATCGTGACTATAGAAATTACTGTACTTCTAAAGGTACATAGACGATTGTACGATTATTGTATGCGTTTGTAATCCGAAAGTCGATGGTTTGCAAAACATGTTTTCTTATTTCTGACCGCATTCTTCGAGAACAACAGCTTGCTGACATTATTCACGGGCTATAGAAAATCCTTACGTGTTTATTCCTTTCGTCAGAATGCGATACCTCAAGTATTTGTGAGATATATAGGGAGTCAAAGCGAGAAACAATAAACAAATTTAGCAGAGCACAATTTATACACTCGTCTCTTGCTTAGGATATACATGTACGTGAGATGTTCCACAACTAATAGGACGTTTTTCATAGCAGCATGGCAATTCAGAAATTAAGAACACTAATTATACATAATTCACTTTTGATCTTTCACTGACAAACATGGAGTATCATTGTAAAGAGGGACATTTAATTTTCAAAATAATGCGATAAAAAAGGGGGGGTCATGTAGCTTCTAAGAAAGTTTTTGTCCTTCAAACATGGTCTATCCGTTTTTACGCATGTCCGGATTTATAAATTCTGGGTTTTACCCTAGTCTACTCTCACTTTGGTATCAAGAACAAAATAGCGGAATAATACAAATATTACAGTTGTACTACACAACATGCATATTTACCAACCATTTAAACTCAATTTCATCATTCAACTCCACATTTGTCAAGAAATATCACCATTTACAGGCAAACCAAAGTTTTTTAAGGACTATTTAAGTGTATCACCACTTGGTCCACGGAGGCATTTAGTGGTTCTTTACCTGTATTATTTACACATGGCTATAACGTATATTGTACGGATTAAAGTATGTTATGGTATTGTCGTATCAATAGCGAGACAGTCCGTCTGTAGAATTATAACATTTAGTAGAAACACAGGAATTTACGAAATGAAGTATCTAATGTTTAATTGTAAATATTTTAATTAATAAATGGTTTGAAACCTTGTTCCTAATGGTATTATTGTGATATGCATATTAAAAATGACTGCAGCTACGTCACCAGATCAAGCAGTAATTTTTTGCATTCAGTGTTATTTCCTGTTATCAATTAAAGTAACTCTAATTATTATGTATATGCATTGCATTATAATTTTGCAAATACATGAGTAACGTACGTAATGATATTACGTATACAAACAAAAGTATTTCAAGGAGCATTAATCCCCATTAGGTTTTCCTAATGAATACTAAATCATCGATTTGTCCACTACAATAAACAATTACTATTTGTATTTCGGTGTTATTGGCATATAAATATCCATAAACAATAGTGAATTGTATGTATTGCCATTGAAGAAGGAACAAATGAGCTGCTAAATCTCGGTTGAAATTATCAATCCGTATACGAAACATTTTAGACCTTATTATGTAGCACAACAAAATGATGAACTAGAATAGAGACAGATAACGTATCTTCACTTGGTTATCTTTTCCCCCAGTGAACTGATATAGTACCAGGTACAGATATATCATTATGTCATACGTTAGATTAGTATGTTGATCGCTGCCACAACTATCTCAACCACCACTATATGTGTCAACACCAAGATCAGATATTATAAACCGATCGTTCACAGTCATCTGCTTGATCATAAAACAATCTTTAATTAGACGAAGTGTAATATCTGAATCTATACTCGTACAAGTAAATATATACAAAGCTACTTCGTTATGTGCTGTAGCTCGTGACAAATTATTTATTTGGGTTGGTTGCTTTTCACAGTATTCTTATAAAACCAATCATATTATTCTGATACTGGACCAATTACATATTAGGGAACGTGGTAACAGTCCGTGCTTGACATCGGTAAGAAAGAGGGCAGAAAAATTATGTGAGTGGTGTGTTGCGGCCATGCATCAAACCACGATCCCGACGTTACATAGTCCGAAATATTTACCACGCTATCAAGTTATAAACATATCCCCAAAAATAAATTTAATTCGAAGCCTTACCGACTCTACACAGTTCAGCAAATATGAACGTAACAAAGTACATATGATCCAATTCAAATCCATGTATTCACATGTACACACTTTTACCATACAGACCAAGCATCAACATATAAATCACATGAATTGATGTATCATCAGCTTAAATCACCATGGCATTAATGTTATTCCAAAAATGCATCGCATATATCGGGGATTCCCTAAATCAATGCCAATGTGCGGCAGACGAATTGTACAATCATGTATGCTGGAGGGGTCGGGATATTGACAAAAGTGCTGCTATGTGGTCGTCTCTGGCTAGTACGCTTCCTAAGCTTATATGATAAACCAACTATTTCTGTGTATATCGTCTTACGAAAGTCATTATTCTGCTTAGAATAACAATGGACGGAAGAAATAACATAAATGATAACCATATGTATTTGGATCGATGCAGACCTTGTTGTTTGGCGCGTACAAATACAGTTTGTTTGTAGATAGCAGGTCAGTCAGACCAGTGACATAAGCGTCTGCTTTACGTTCCCAAGGCGTGGAAGATGAAAAGATGTATAACCTATATAAAACGAAAGAAACCCATTATATATAGGATAAGCATAAACGGGTGCATTTACTTGCAATGGACCGAAGAGTTTTGAAAACTTTCACAAACTGCAATGTTTGTATTAAATCCTACGTTTGTAGATTGTTCGAACACAGGGTTTAAGTTATTTTATGGTATGTTTAGAACTTCAAAACATTACTCGTACAAAGCTTATTTTATGAACAAAAAAGTAAAATTGTTAATTCCCTTAAACACATGAACGACCACACCATATCACATATTACGATATAACTACAGAAACGCCCTGAAGCGGACACTCGTGCATATTAAAACAAAACAACTTTATCTAAAATTCCAATTGAAGTATGTGCCTAAACATGTTTCTTCTGACGTTCCCATTACTTTACGTTCGCAAGTGTTAAAGTAATTTGATTTGCGAACAAAGCTTGACAGTTAAACTTGCTTACGGATTTGATACGATGCTTATCAAAGATGCAATCCGTCTGATGAATGGGTTTGCCTTCGGGTGCTTGTTAACCAACGCTTCAATACATAATACGTTTGAACAAGCAGTAGACATAACAGAGGCCACATTTGTTTGTTAACTAAACAATTACATTATCATCTGCGAACTTGATATTATATACTAAATCAACTCTAATTAGCAGTTCTACATCCTTGTACGTCGTGTTTATGTTTGTCAACTTCATTTTACACCACTTATCTGCTATGCATTACGCGAGTAGATACGATTCAACATAGTTATACGAGTGGATCAAAAGGTGTATGCACTGACCAGTATATTTTAATTTGTGAAGTATTCGATATTTTGTATTTTATCCAATACAATACACTAGCAACAAGTCCTAACCCGCCACCTTACATTTTTCGCCATAACTATTTTATTAGAGTATGTACCCTCATGCAATTTTGCATATCAATACTTGAATACAAGATGCAGTTAATTATAAAATTATTTTGGGCGGCCAACGGTTATGTCCGTTGTCACATGCGTGTTACGTTATGAAGTATTTTTTACAAATTCACAATAAAAATTGTTTGTAAAATCGTGCATAAAGCACGTTTTCATAAAACATTTTTGCATAATAGCTGATCACTGCCCTCGACGACAAACATGTTACATGTCGTGAATGACTCCAAACAACTCGGCAGAAGGTTTACACTCTTTGAACAAAATAAGAAAAAATGCTTCGTCAACAATGTTGATTTTACAAATCACTCTTGTATGTCGATATACACAGCTAAATGTTTGATGTAAATAAAAAACGAGATAAAAACTAAAACTACAAAAACAATAAAAAAACAACAAAAAATATTTTTGTGAAATTAAAACAAAACTCTACCCGAGCTCATAACATTCCGACAGGTCTGTCGCGTTATTTGTGCGCCGAACTCAGGATGTTAAGTGTTATTTATCATTTTCACCAAAACCGTTCATGAACACGTGATTTGCGCTGCGCATGTCTTACACGTGTAAACATGTTATATTACGTAATAGGATTAACATGGTGATTTCAGCTGCAAGTAGATAAAAAAAGCATCATATGACTGGTTTTAATGCATCTTTATAAGCATGTATGTGAATTTCCATGTTAATAAATGCATTATCAAAAAAATTATTTAACAATCAGATATTGACACCTACGAATTGTGTTCAAGTGATTTTTCAAAATTCCGTAAATGTTTCTCTTAAGTCAATTTCAGGATGTAAAGGGTTTTTCAAGATAAGCATTCATCAATAATGCCGAATTCGTTCATGCACACGTAATGTTTGGTGCACTTGCAACGCACGTGCACAAAATGCTTCATTATGCAATATGCCGAATGCACGGAGTTTAGCCAAAATACTACCAAAATATATAAGCGATCAGCTGCATCTACTAAATATGTATCGGTATGCGAAATTTCATATGAATATATCATTTTTTTGAACGACAGGACTGAACTATATAAGTGGTGGGTTAGCACTTTTGGGTAGTGTACTCCATCAGGCGCGTAACTGTTTTGTCCGATTTATTTATCAACACTACACGTGTCACTACTGCTTTATTCCACTTCATACAGTGTAGTATGTTTCTTTTGTCATCGGGCATGCTCATGTGACTATAAAGAAGGTGTTTATTAGTGCGTACGGTTACCGATTACCTATAATAATTGCTATCATTGATATACTTTGAATAAATGTACAGAACGAATGAATGATTACTAAAAATGCTGTCAGTTCGTATTCACATTAATTTTATCCCATAGCAATACACACATTTTGATGCAGTTTTCTTCTGCTGCGTCCCAACGTCTTAAGTGTATGGTCGCAATGCGGAAAACATTCTCGTACAGTTACGTGTATGCAGTAAACAAATGATGTCAATATTTATTGAGTACACTTAACCGAATTTCTTATTGGCCACCATAAAAAATATTATACAGTAAAGTTCCACTTTGATTATTTTGAAATAATGCAGTTTTTTGCCAGTTTAGGGTCTCAAAGTATTAAATTTAGAACAAAAAAGGACCTATTCGCTATTAAGACGAAATTTTTAACTGGTCTTATTAGCGGAACTTCACTGTGCCATCTAATATATTATATCAATAAATCTTAGGCTGTGTTATTTGTCCATTTCACGCACTAATCTATCGATTTCCGGAAAGAAATGGCGTATTCATGTACAAAATCACACATGCATAGCGGTTGGTGCAAATTGATTTTTTGCACGTTGGCCTCGTGCACAGCTTGGAATAGTATCGTACTTGGTATGAATTTGTTCCCTTTTAATTGGCTTTGCTTAAAACACTACAATTTGTGAGAATGGGCCATGTGGAGCGCGCTCATGACGTAAGATGCATGCATACATTGAACGAATTTCTGCTAGGCCACATGTTTTTTTAAAATTAGTTTAAAAATTGCTTTTAGAAGAATACAAATAGTCGAAACCCGATGCTGTTCAATTTTATCGATAGAAAATATGTTTCTCGCAGTAATTCGAGCTTAACCCCACGTTATTATAAATATCGCATTTTTCAAAATGACGTTTTGACGTACATGTCTGGATTTTGGTGCTGGTACTCGTCATTCTGACAGTTTCAGCACCCCCACATTACTCATTCTCGCCAGTATAAATGCTTTCTGTAAGGCCAATCGACAGAAAATACATTATGTCTAATTTTAAAAATCAAACATGTCCGACACGTGAACCACGTGCACGTTAGTCATTTTGCACTAACCGTTCCGCATGGATGATTTTATACATGCATGCGTAATTTATTTCTTGAAATCGATAGACAAGTGCTTGGAATTAAAATAACCACACTTTTAGAAATATTGATTGAATTTATCGCATAATATAATATTTCATTGAGTGGCCAATTAGAAATTCGGTCAAGTGTAAATTCTAACATTCTTGCACATTTCGTACATTATTCATGATAGCTGGTCAGTGACTGACTTTTCCATGTCCGGTCAATCAGAATATTGGATCTTATCTGAAACCAATTGTTTCAGTAATGTGTGTTCTATATTTTGTTATCCATTGTATGATGGGCATCTGGAATATGTCGGTAGATTAAATGAATATCTTCGTTATCCAAGGACATTACTACTAAGTCGCAATGTTTGTTTTAGTCGAACTGTGTTCTATTTATAAAAAAGGTTAGATACATTTATTTTTAAATCACCAGTTCCGTGAAATAACTACAGTCTGCATTGGGAATGTCGTTCTGACTTTCTTGATGTGTAGTTTAACATATAAACATACTATGTATGAATTACTTCATTATCTTCATGTCTAAATATTTGACGTGATTTAGAACCATGTTGATCAATTAACAACATATTTATATACTAGGAAAATCGTTCTTAATTTCATTCTTGTAGCCTAGTTTAACATATACAAACACTACTATGTTCTTTGTCTTACTTACAAATATATTGAATGGCGAGACATACGCAGATTGACATTGATGGAATACACAAGACAAAGGAGTGTTATTATGCAGACAATTTATCCTCAAGCACTATTGAGAACCGCCGACCAACTTATCAAATATGTGTATTTCTGGAACAACAGTGGTCAATCTATTACTAATATGTAGTTGACATATAGCAAGGATAGTTAGCCATAGTTAGTGATAAATTGTTTGTGCTCAAATGGCAAATCATTAGCGAAATAATTGTTCAGACAAATCACTATACTTTTCTCTCTCAAAGCCGAAATCGATATGAATTATCCATACGCAGGTTCTAACGAACTCAGAACATGATCCGTATCAACATGTGCAACATTCAACCTGTTGCAAATAACTTCATCTATTTATATATATATACATTTGCGATTGCATCCCCTAAAGATGATTAGTTAATGATGGATAATTAATTGTTAAGAAAAAAATGATAATACCAAAGATAGTGCAAATTATTAGTAGTTAACATTTCTTTAACTGTACTTAAGCAATTGGGTAATTTTATAATTCAGCTATATTAAAGAATTAGGTGCCATAACATTACGACTATATATACTGGATATTCCGACAAAGCGAGCATACGACGTCGGACAAGGAAGGCATCACTCACCGAAATAGCAGAACACGACATGCACGAAGATTAACATAGTTTATAAAAATCACAGACCACAAATACACGTCATTAAATGTAGCCGACAAATAAAAGAACATGAGTTTTGCTCTACCTAAAACGAAATCCACTTGATATACATGCAATCGTATTTGTTAATATCGCTTCAGACCTTTCTAGAAAATAATTAAGATAATGAAGTAAATTGAATTCCCTTTCATCCATATAAACACAGTAATAAATACACAATTCAAACTCATCAACAGCGAATAAGACAGTTTCCAAAATACCAGCCACCTTCTAAATCGAATATAAACAATACTAATTGCTACAAATTAGGCAGCGAATCCCCAAGTTAGTAATTTCGGGATATGAGTTAAAATTTTGCCTAAGAGATATGTTCCTGTTATTAGATACAATCATGCTATAATTTGGTATACAAGGAAATAATTAGTAAAACTTCCAATAACATGTGCTATTGGTATAAAAAAATGATAGAATTTGATTGTGATGTGACACGAAAACATGCATATGGTCTAGTTTCATGTTCCGGGTGTATTTAAGTTTACAATGTCAAAATATCATGGTGCTTGGTAATCATAAGAACTACGTGTATTTCAACAGTTTTATTTGCTCGTTCAGTTGTCTGTTGGGCATATATCTGTTGTGTTATACGTTATTTATATATTCTGTGCTCTGATGGTTCTGTATGCTGACGTCCTTGTCCAATATTTCATTATCCTTTTTTCATAAAATTGTTAACATTTTTATCACATCAAACACGATGCTGTAGTTTAATAAAGCCCATTTAACGATATAACACTACTCAGTAATATAATCTGCAAATGATGCAGATGATCACTTTATTTATGTTTAAAAATCGCATCTCTTCAAGATTCAACAATCTCTTTCCGGAAATTCGAAGTTGTGATGACGTCAAAAGATTTACAAGACGTCACAAAGTACACGTGACGTTTCCCGTTTTATTACGAGTATGTTCCCCTTATCAAATATAATTTCGAGACTGGATAGGGCCTACATAGAATAAAAAATTCCGTGACGTGATTACAATTCAAATATACCCGTCTCGGCTTGTCTTCGTTTTCAACATTGAATTACATGTAATTGAAATACAGTGTTGCACTATGTTTAAATGCTCATTTATTGATCACCGCATTACTCACCTCAATCTTATTCTTTCTTCAGGGAAAACCGGTCTACTATTCTTAGTTTACTACATTTAAATGGATATTTTGTTTATGTGATAAAACGAATCTTACATTCCTGTCTTTCCATATTAAATTTATTAAACGAGTTGGATAAAAGTAATAAAATACTCGGCAAAGCCTCGTATGTTGTCACTTTTATCCAACTCGGTCAATAAATTGAATATGAAAAGTCACTAATGTAAGACCCTCTATATATCGCTAAACTATACAATTTTGTTGTTTAAACTTAAACTGAAACAGATAATGTGCTCACATTCATAGTCTATATCGGTGTCACTTCTTTAGTCACTTAAGTGTCTACTTGACGAGCGTTGATGTTTTAAATATGTTTTGAGTTGGCATAAATGTGTTGGAAACTATTCCAATAGTCCCCCTTTAAAGCCTTTAAAGATTCTAATTTTATCACAGAAGCTTTTCGAAATCGAGTGCCTAGAAACACACATTATGTTTCGTTTTAAATGTAAGAGAACTTCAGGTTTTGTCGTTATCGACAGTGACATTTTGCGAAAGTAATTTGAAAATTATTAACACATTTGTCAACCGTATGCAAACGTCTGGAGCAAATACATGTAGTCGATAAATAAGGTAAAGAATGATAGCATGCTGTCACAGTTGATACCCAGCGCGGTATTATTTAAGAAACCATTAAGAATGCCACTTTTAAGACAGTTTAGATTGATGTCTTTGTAGTTATTGGTGCGATTTGAGAATTCTAGTACTGGGATAGCCACATCCGCTCTTTTCGTGAGGAAACGTAAACTCATTTATTACATATGACGTCACACAGATACCGACCGAGAGCGTACGTCATTGCTGATATACCCAAATAGACAAGTGTAAGTTGGTACACTACAATCGCATCATACATCACCAGTGTCAATATAATTGGTTATGGTTTATTTTATGATTGTGTCAGAAAGCTTTACATAAATAATTAAAACTATTTACAATGATATTACATGTACATTGTCTCCGTTACTCGTTTTTATTCTTTTAAATGAGTAATAACATTCGGTTCCCAGTTGGATTCGCTAGACATCAGTATTGCTAGACAATACTGCTGATTTGTTTGAAAATGTAATATACGAGGCCCTCGTATTATATCCTCAACTATTTCTTACTTCATAATAAGTTTAAGAATTCATAAAATCCAATGAATTACCAAATTCTTATTTTGCGCTTGACAGCACCATTTCTAGGCATGAATGCTTTTTGTTCACATACGTTATATTATAGTATTCTCATGCCTTAACAATAATAATTATTTCGAATTTGCCTGTGTCACGTACGTATATACATGTACATCTTTATTCATGTATTTGAGCACGAGGTGTCCTTTGAGAACTGGATAATTTCTATTGTCGTAGGACTTAAACGTCAGGAATCGCTAATGACACCAAATGTCAAAAATACGATGCCTTGTATTATACTTGCATCGATTAAGCGTATATATATATAGCTGCAAATAAGCATGTGATAGAGATATCTGAGGAATTCAGAATTCGTTTGGGAATTTGTACACTGCTGTAAATAAATATAATCATTATACGTACAAGTGTCACAAGCTAATACATTGTAATGAGGAAGAAACATGTTGTAATAATAAGACCTTAGGATGAATAATAAATCCGTTGTATCGATTGCCAGTTTTGATCAAGTCATTGCATTCTCAAAACGTTCGGATAACTCTGTTAAAATGATAACGTCCTGAAAGATAGAGTAACATATCGGTAGAGTGTAAACCCAATCACATAATATAATTTCAGATGTGCAGCTGTAATTAAGATGCTAAACTAATACATTACTCGGTCTACCTGTTTAACATTTTTGTCCATATCAGGAGCTAGGTCACTCTTACAATATCCTACCTCGAATGTATTGATACCCATCAACGTGAGTGTACAGATAAATACCCATGACGAAGGTCGATGAATACGCCACATAATGATGAGGATAGAAATTTTCTCAGTTCTATTTTTTTATAGTATTTGAAGATAAATAATCGTGTAATTGACAAATTGATTATCAAACTGAAATGGTTTCCTTAATTTATATCAATACACAGTAGGGATACGTTTTACTGTCATTCGCAAATAATCGAATTATATAATCAACACTTCTCTAATCATTGACATTCGAAGTGGTTACCCCGACACCGCAATAATCCGTTTACAATATTCCTACCATGGTAGACTAATCTATGAGGTTACATCAATATTTACGCTGTGTTTGCTTTCACATCTCAAGGGTAATCATCATAACGTTATGCAAATAATACAAATGAACAACCACGTCTGTGCAATCATAATTTGCACGTTGAATAGAGCCAGACAAGTAACTTCCAATACATCAAGTAACGTTCAATACATCAAGTAACTCCCAATACATCAAGTAACTTCCAATACATCAAGTAACTTTCAATACATCAAGTAACTTCCAATACATCAAGTAACTTCCAATACATCAAGTAACTTCCAATACATCAAGTAACTTCCAATACATCAAGTAACTTTCAATACATCAAGTAACGTTCAATACATCAAGTAACTTTCAATACATCAAGTAACTTCCAATACATTAAGTAACTTCCAATACATTAAGTAACTTCCAATACATGAAGTAACTTCCAATACATCAAGTAATTTTATGCATGTACAAAAGCAAAATCCATATAACCAATAAGAATTTGTCAAATATGAAATGTTAAGTATTACCTCGGATAAGATTACGATGACTCAAGATTAACAGACAAAGTCACATTGATACATAAGCCCAATTATATAATAATATGCTATTCATTTACTATATACTAATGTCCAATGATATCATGTTAATTTCAGGAAACTGAAAACAAGTTATCTACAACGTTTTAACATGAATAAATAAAGCACCTCTCTCCATTTGGAATAATTGTCGCAATGATTCTGTTACTTATTTACAAGCCTGAAACGATCATATCAACATGAATGCATATTTCATAAAACAGGAAATTGTCAAATATGATAAATGAAAATATAATAGGAAATGCCGACTAAGTGTCTGCATGATTGAAAACAAGATATTGCCAGTGATATGCAAATGTATATCAATCATAATTCATGAATCATTAAAATTTTAATAAGCATGATATTACCAAGGGGATTCAACACAACTACACATCTATCCCTTTACGTTGTATATATACAAGGGAAACAACTCAATGACAAAACTAGAAATACCCAATAGTATGTCCAATACTTTGAACAAGACAAATGCAATCACTCAATTGGCACTGCACACTTTACGACAATATATTACCATATACGAATAACAACTATAATCAAATTCCAAGTGAAATGACGCTGACATGGAGCATTGAACAATCGCAAAATGCAAAAATAACTAAAATCTATAACGAATTAATAACGAGAAACGTTCGAATCAGAATATAGACGAAAATATACCGACATACACGTCACGTGACGAACTCGTGTTAATATGTAAATATGCCGTGTAGGGTTATAACGAATGGAAACAATTCTGTCGATGACAACGGTTATATCCTATGAACTTTTCAGATATTCTAACGGTATTTAACAAATCTATTACGGTTTTAACGCGTTAATAACGAAACATTGTCGAATTTAAGAAGTCAGTTGATACCGTGAGTGGTGCAATTTCGGATACTCACATTTATTCGAAAATATGTTTTTTTACTTTGAATATTGACTACTCTCTGGCAAAAGGCTACATAAAATATGCCATTTATTTTTGGTATGATATGTCAGCTACCAATTACACTAAATAGTACATATCAAACCTATTGATGCCAACAAATTAAACTTGGGACTTTTAGTTTAATTCAAGGGCACTTATACATTATCCCGTGAAATTAGATGTGTTGCAATATTGTATGGATAATCATTTTACTTTCTGTTTGTACTTCAAACCACCTCTTGTACTTGTAAGGTTGTAGATAATAAAAATGAAATATCTCTTGATTTGTTCGTTAAGTCTTCTCAAAAACACTGGAAATATAGAGTTTATGAGGTATATCCCAAGTATTTGTTGCTAACTTAGCAATAATTTGACAAGAAATTGAAGCATTCAATATGTCTTTTAATGGCTTTAGTCCCACACTTATAATTGAAAATCATATAGCATAGATGCTGTTTGTATGTCATTTTATATATATTAAAGAAGTACTGATTTAAATACCAGGACTCAACATTGTATGGTTCTCAACTTCCCCGAAAGTACTGGTGCTGAATTGCAAGGAACTAGGTGAGTGTCTAACTCCAAGTCAAACACTACAAAACGCCCTTTTTCGGAAGGCCGCGTGCAAAAAAATGCCCTTTTCTCAAAACTCCGCGGGAAAAGTGCCCTTTTCTAAGAAATCACCGCGTCCCTAAAAGATTCTGGAAAAAACACTAGGACAGTACTTTCTGCTTATCTGTTTATGTAACTAGAGGCTCACAGCTAAGTTTGAGAAATAGTCATTCTTTGATACCACTATAAATATATACAATTAATATGGGATCACATGACTGTGATTAATGTTGCCCACTTCCGACTAACGCGTCGCTTTGGCTTGGAGATCGACTGTAAAGGTCAGGGGCAAATTTAATGGAACAGAACTGGAGACGATTACCAAACTGGGATTAGCCTGAGAAAGACTCCATCTTAAACGACATGTTATATACAAGAAACGTAAGCGTTGGCATTATATCGAATCAGTCCGAATGATTGCTGATTTTATACACAATGTGTATATCATTATGACCTATGGAATATACGAGAGGTGTTCAACTTATTTATGAACAAAACACGAACACCGATTGTGCAATATTGAATGAAAATAATTGAAATATCTTTTTTAAACCATGCGAGAAAATGTTTTAAATTGAACATATGCTCATCATACATTGTATATTTCATTTGGTTAAAGCTTAAAGCAACACTTTAGTAGATGTTGTTGTTTTCCCTGTTTTAAAGGCAAAAAGGCCCTTTTATAAGCATTAACAAAGTGTTGGCAAATTTTTATTTTGCATTTTTAATGAGAACATCAGTAATATTTGTCGTTAGACGCGTTATTAAAGTTCTGTTTCCAGGAATGGTGAAATGGCACAAAAAATTGAAAATTGCCCAACATTGCAAAAACGTACACTATAAAGTTAAATTGGTTTTATGATATCTATGATAAATCCATTAGCAAAACGTGGAATAGTACCACAGATGGGAGTGTCCATAGAAACTATCAGTGACATTATTTCGAAATAGTTGAATGCATAGTTCTGGGAAAATGCGAAGTTGCTACGCTGAAAATCAAGAAAAACATGCCTCGCTGCCAAACGTTTTGGAATCTAGAAATGCGAAATAAACAACATTATGTGGAAAAATTGTTTTATTATGGGGAAGCAATGCTAAATCTTAAAGAATTTTCTGATAGATTATGGTATGCTATTTAAGAAAAGGTCACAGGGATAGGGAGAAGTTCATGTTTGTCCAGCATTGTGTGTTCGCGGCCGTTTTCATGAAAAGGCATTGGGTTTGTTGTTATGGAAATACGCACATCAAAACCAATATGAAATTGACGAAATTGAAGGCTGTGGTCTATATACGAACCGTTTCAAATCAGGTTTTCAACAAAAAAGTGTTACGAATCGTTCCTAGTGACTGTTCCAAGAACATAGTGTTTCGTCCAGATTCAGCTTCAAGTCACCATATACAACGCCAAATAAAAAAACTTAAGAATATAACTTTGATATATATTATAACCAAACAGTGGATGGCGAAGTCTTCTCATGCTTTAACAATATAATTTTCCATCTGGTTGATACTAAAACAACGATTAAAGAAGGAAAATGTAAACGTAAATGTTACGAGTTTCGGACCTTCAAAACGCAAATAACAACACCCTCTACCCTAATGTTGATTATGATTTAACCGTAACGTATTGGCAATTTACAATTATTATATATACTTCTTGATACACAACTTTATACAATATAAATGTTTTTAATCAATTTCATTGTTAGAGTAACACAATATTGATGTTCATTTTCTGTTCATAAATAAGTTGAACACCTCTCGTATTACCTTACCATACGTTTGTCAGAAATGATGAATTATTTAAATACCAAATGCATTGTCTAACAGCCTCATTATAATACAGTTTGCTAACCGAGTGATGTATTTCGTTTCCAAGACATTAAGGATGGGCATTTTAGAATTGAAAATAATATCTTAATTATGTACCAGTACTAGAATATGTCCAGCCTTACATTTCCTGGTGGTCACAAACTGCAATGCATGGTTATCATACTGCATATTTTATGATTGTCATGATTTTGACATTTTGAAAATGTATAGCAAAACAACTGTTGAGTAGCCATAATGAAGTTGTTATGAAAGAAGAACTTCCTTATCTGATGCAGTTTTACATCTAGTCCATGGAGTCATGCTCCAAAAGTTCTTTTTAAGAATTCTAAATTCTCGAAAGATCTCAATCGAAACTCGAAAAGTATTTTTTCAAAGACCTGACATGGCGCCTTTCTTAATCAAGCCGAACAAATTATGTGTTTGACACAGGTAATTGATGCATATATCACGTTTTTTTTACAAAATTAACGTAACACGGATAAGCTGTTTATTATAATTTGATGTTTGATATTATTCAGCACATTGTTTTACTGTACGACCCGCCGTCCACTAGATCCCGATGCTATGCGGCACGGATGCCGATTGCAATTTGCTTTTTTCGGGAACCCTACTGGATCTTTAATCAATAAATATGGGCGGTGCATTGTCATCATACTTGTTCGGGCAGGATTCGCGGATCGGTATACAAGTTGTTGCGGTAAACACGTGGTATGCATGTCGAAACCTATCCGAAGTAACCTAATGTATCACGACTGAATGCCGACAGTTAATGACTTGGTCCCGAATGTTTCCCAGTCACGTGGAATGGTTGTGGTGACATTGCGGAATATACAGAAAGGTTTTCGAATCGATGCAAGGTTACCGATGCATATAAACGATGCCGAACTACTATTTCAATCAATCGGCAAACTGACAACTCTTCCGTTATCAACTGGCGCCTTTGGCATGTACAAATGTATTACTATTCGGCATGTTTCTTATAAAATCGACATAGCTTCTGTGTGTAGAACTCATCCCTTCGCTTTCGGCATGAACTCATCGGGAACCGTTCGGAATGGCTGAATTATGACGAAGTCTCACAGAAGTCGTTCCGAAGTTGCGGAGTGAATGCCGATGGTTTCCTGACAACACTGAAGCACTACTGAACATCAAAATCTTCAAACTTTTAATATTTCGATGCAGAAGATTATTCTGTCACATAGTGTCCGAGTAAATGGGTGATGTATGCATAATGTAATGCTATACTCCGTACATAAACAAGACACTTGGCAATTATCTGTACAGTAAATAATTTTGCACAGTTACGTGTATCTGTTTTAGTTGGAATGTTTTGAACTTTAGTCTTTTTTAATGAAACGAAGTAAAGCTAGTTTGCGATAGAAAAAAAATCGTGTTTTTTAAACATTTCTCTGTATTTACTACACCTACAAGTATGAACTTTTGCACGAATAAATGAAATATATCTACCTAATACACACCGAAATTTCAGCAAGATCAGAAATGAGTTAAAAATGTTTCGTTCATAAGTTCTATGTAACAGTTTTGAAGTTTTGTATGAAAAATAAAGTTAGAAGACTTGATACTTGCAACAGCCAATTTACGGTCACGTGATACGCATAACGTTATATTTTAATTTAACACATGCGAGGCCCGTCTGTAAATATGACGTAGTACATGTTATTGCTGTACATTGTTTACAAGCGACACACCTACATCAACTGAATCACAAGGGCCTCCTAAGTCTTGTCTTATAACAGTAATGTCAATCCCGACGATCACGGAGTGTAACAGTTAAATAAATGATAGTAAATCATCAATGGAATACCAGATTACCTCCCAGCGTTAAGCTGTAACAACGCATGTAATTTCGATATGTAATAAAGAATAGATGTCTTTTAACTGGTGACTAAAAATTATGAAATTCAAAATGAGACTAGGTAGGAAGTTAATGTAGTTCTTTGTAATTTTTTAACAAATTCTGATTAATAGAATTTCAGAAATCTATAAAAAAATAACGATTTTTTTCTATCGCAAACTAGCTATAATTATGTAGAACATTCAGATTCGAGGGGAATGCCAAGTGTGATTAACGAGAACCATTGACGTTTATAATGACGTAATGTACTTATATTAAAAATAATTTCCTCAGTAATTGACATATTTAAGCTTGATGATTGGTTCAAAGTTTGGACAATGATTGACACTATCCCCAATTAGAATAATCTGGCAATTTGAGCTGACAGAATCAACTGAGATAAAGTATATCTACGTATCCATTATTTGTAATGAAGTACATAATTCGCACTTTTATCATACTCATACTTTGACGAATGTGTCAAGTAAGACTCTTTGTCAAGTAAGAACTATTTGTAGTTTTTTTAGCCTAATATAATTGGGATGTACCTTGCAATTGTGTGTTGTATTTAAGTGATCTGAAAGAATCACTGATACAAATGTAATACATGCATACGAAGTAATTGCAATCGAGTCAAATGGTTACATGTAGCTGATTCCCATATTCATTTTAAGTTATTTTATCCAAGAAGTGCCAGAACGAAACTGTCTCATCTTGTATACCTTCCAACGTCTCTTTATTTCTCACTTCAACTAAACCCACGTTCGTTGACAAACGACAAATATGAGCCTGCCCACTTCTATGAAACTAGTTAAATATTGCAATCTATGAAAATCAATAAAAGTCCAAAGAAAGAATCAATAACATTGTGTCGTTATTGCATTTTTGTTGAATGTAATCAGCAATATTCTCCATATGCATTGGTATTAAATAATGTCGACCAGATATTACTTTTCCAATTGCATCACTACTTTTATAGCCATTAAGTGGTATTACTATGTGTTGTGAGTATGCATGGCTTGCCAACCACACATATTTACTAAACTATCTCAGCTTGTACAACTTATAGCATCATCTCATGATTTTCTCATTTCAACAAAGCGCACTTAATGTCGCTGACCAACGTTAAATATTAACCAGCATCAAATGAACTACTGAAATACTGAACCTAAGAAAGTCAATGAGTTCAAATAAATGATTCAATAACATTGCTCTGTTACTTAATGGTTGAGATGGCCAATATGTCGATGATTCTCGCACTTCTGCAGGCTTAATCAGTCGAAAACGATACGCTGTACTTTCATCAAACATAATACACGTACATTACTCATCATCATATTCCAAATACATGTGTAGCTGTACAATATGACAATCAAACATCCTATTGAATATTGTGGTAAAGTATGTATTTTAAAAGTATGAATGTATATCCGTTATATTTCTAATAAACATCTACGTTAGACTATTAGGAGGCGCTAACAATATGCTTAATGTTTTGTCCTGAACGTAAAAGGATTAATGTATCTGTAGTACTTTTACGTCGGTTATGTGATGTCGGTATAAGTACATGGTCGCTGAAGATAATTTAGCAAACATGTCTGCACATGAAGTGTCTTGAACATAACTTATAGATTAGAAGTATGTAACATGTACAAAACGGCTAAATGCCTCATACAACTTTTGTATAATCGACTTTTCTTAACAATCGAATGCAATCCAGACTGCAATTGTTTAATGATTAAATGCCAAACCCTTGAACCTCCATTTGAGAAAATAAATACTCAATGCGACTGTTAATCTTCATTTTAAGACAATTTTTGGCAAATCTGCAGAGTCATTTGACTGCATCACGACACTTTAGTACATTTGTTTAAAGCATTTGACGTAAATGAAAATGACTTCAGGACGTGTTTTTCATTGTTGTTTTGGGTAGAGTGCTGATATAATTTGATACATCTCCCGGCGAAGTTATGTCAACTTGACCATCAGTTCATAAAAAGATATGTGGCCGCAGAAATAACTGCACTTGTCTGTGTTATAAACACGTCAGGATACTCTGGTAGTCGTTAAAGCTAAAACTATTTTAGAGTTTAATCGCGTTGTCGATGGCTACCATCTAGATGTGTTAAAAGTAAAACCAAAGGATTTGTAATTTAAATAATTAATCTTGATTACGAGGGTTGTCTACGAACTGTCGTATGTCTTTTGTGGTTACCAAACATTTACGACAATCTTGTGAAGTACAATATCCTTTTCCTGAAACTGTATGTACCAAAGTGTTGTTTTAATAGCAATAACATGTCCTCAACTTGTAATGGGGATATCAAACAAGACGCCGCATCGTGTTATCTTTCATTTACTTCTGAACTTTCGGCAGACAAACTATGTCTTCTCGTGTCAAGTTAACGAATATCGAACGATATTTACATTCGACCAAGTGTATAAAGATGTACCTAAATGTAGTAAAGTAGATATTTTTAAGATGATCACTAGAAGTCAAATGTATGCGAAACGTCAGGGTAATTATTTAAGAGAGGAAGACAATACATTACATTCCCTTAGTGGGTTCTTATAAATACCTACAACACGACTAATAATCCTAACAAATTTATCCAAATTGGTTAGTTATTAAGTCTCGACATAATACATTACACATTTTTCTACAAAGAAATGTGGAACATTATACCTTATCTTATCTTTGAGGATAAAGATGAAACCGAATTGGACTGGGGAAACATCAGTCAACAAGCATTTACATCGTCACACTACGTCTTCGTGTTTAATGCATTACTTGTAGATCAGAACAACTAGGTCATGGAACAAGACACCAGCACGTCCTGATCATTTTCTGAACTTTTTCATTTCATTGCTATTTCAAAAACATATCCACTTTAAACTTACCCCCTCATTCCCCATGCACCATACAACGAATTGTGACCACCCAAGACTCATGACGTCGCAAACGAAATGGTTGTGTTACAATTACAATAAACATTCCTTATTTAACGAGATTCATTGACGTTAACACAGACGTTAACACTGATGTTTTGTGCTTATAGAAGATTGAATGTTCAAAAATGACATTCAGCGCAGTAATGAGAATCCCCAAGCTTGATGATTTGTTCAAAGTATGGACGACGATTGACTATAACCTCAATGAGAATATTCTGGCAGTTTGGCTGACAGAATCGACTAAGGTAAATCCTTACTACGTACAAATGTAAACATTATACTTAATGAGATGAATAATTCCTTCTTTTATCATACTCTAACCTATCAAATAAGGCTTTATTTACCGATAAACCTCATATCCACCAGACAAATCATACTATATATATATAATGCTTATGAACTTTTTGTAGTTTCTTCAACGAAATTTGGATTGTAACTTAAGCAATTGGGTGTTACATACAAAAGTGCTATAAAGTGTCACTGATACACATGCAATGCATGGATACGAAGTGATGGCAATCAATGATTACACGTAGCTGATTCTCTTAATTTATTGAAGTTTTATTATCTAATGGTAATACTGTCTTGTTAGGTTCCACTAGGACAGTTTTTGAGAGACACAGGACCGTGGGTTCAATGCATACACTCATTTGTTGGTTGCTTTAAAGCCCGCTTTAAACACAACCAGTACAATCATTTCCATTACACAATAAGTGCCAGAACAAAATTCTCTTATCTTGTATCACTTCCAACAACGTCCCTTGCTTTCACAATTCAACTAAGCGAACTATATGGGTAACGACACATATGAGCTGACCTACTTCTAAGAAACTAGTCAAATATTGCAATCTCGGAAAGTCAATATAATTCAAATGAATGATCCAATTATATTAGATTATACATCGTTTATGCAGTTTTATTGGATGTAATCAGTAATGTGCTCTATTTGCACCAGAATTTTATAATATCGACTAGATGTTACTTTTCCAATTGCTCTACCTTTTTATAGCATCAAGTGATAATATTGCGTATAGTGAGTTTGCATACATTGTAGCTGGTAATTTCAATGCTTGCCAACAACACATATAGGCGTAACTATCTCAGCTCGTAGAACTTATAACATCATCTCTTTCCTTCTCATTTCAATGAAGCGCACTGGCTTAGGCCTACGACAAATTTTTGCCAACCCAAGGAAGCCAATGTACTTCAAATGAATGGTCCAACAACATTGCATCGTTATGCATCGCTGTGTTTGATATGATATATAAAGTAATTTAACACGTAAGGTAAGTTTTGTCCGTGTCTGGTAGGACAGCATACTGTATACACACATGAACAGTCCATATCAAACAATAAACCGACCACGATAACACATGTAAAATATATATAACAACTAGTTTGCACCTCGTGTATAGTGGAATGCGAGCCTACTCTTTCAAGCGCTATTGCTGTAGTTAGTTTTTGATTTGACGACTGATCGAATATTCCAATTGCCCGTACCTGAATATGTAGCATCATCCCATCAATATCTTGTCGTGCTTTGGTTCAATATACCACTTAGTGCGTCTCGTACTGATATAATTATACTCTGCTGCTTCCAGTACATAGTTATGTCAACTTGACCAACTGCCATAGTGTTCGTGGAAAACGTTTGATTATTTAATTTAGAATACCTTGTCCTATGAGCTGAAATATCGTACGTTCGGTATCATTTTCAATCATGGAACTTACCCGTAATTCGTACTGCAGTAAATTGAGTTTCCTTTGTTATCATTTGCCTGGACGTATTCTATTACTATGTATGGAGAACATGTCTCCTTACCATGAATAACGTAGTCTCCCTTACCATGAATAACGCGGTCTCCCTTACCATAAATAACGCAGTCTCTAAGTATTCACATGAATCGCCAAGTAATAACTGACTTATGCAATACAACAATGGATCTTCGCTATAGCATCTAGAATACAAAACAAGTAATTAACCTAGCTTTACTTGTGTGTCAACTTTTATAAAAGATCCTCAATTAGCATTGTGTGCATAGTCTAACGATATGTTATGTTATAAAACATAGCTACTATATATACCCATTTATCCAAAATGACATAGAGTTCCAAATTCATCATACTTACACATAGTCTTACCTGCCATCCAAGACTTTATATTTACGTGGGGTGATCAAAATGTAATGAGACAAATGCTCTAAAATGATAGTTCTTTGTTATATCAATGAATATTTTTTTATTTCAAATTAAAAATGTATACTCCCTGCGATTGCTTAGTTTCATCAATTTTCATCCATTACTGGCAGAGATATCCACTGTTTTGCAACCTTGGATACTGCGACTCGCCGCACATTAACGACGCAAATGACGTCATGTACGTACATTGTTTTTTTTGAACGTCTCATTGCTCCGAAAAATCGCTTATACGAGAGGTGCCCCACTTATATTTGAACAGTGTTGAACATGACATATTTTCATGGAAATATGGTATAAATCAAATATTTCTTTTGTATTGTGTAAACATATGCGTTAGGTAACATTTACACAAACTGGTTGGTTTGTTTGATAAATAGAATAAACCAAAAACAACACTTTGGTAGAGGGTATGGTGTTTTGCGTTTTGAAGGTCAGCCGCTGCAATAAAAGCCCTTAAAAGTTGTTCGTTCAGCATGAATATTCCATTTTTGTGAAGAAAATATGCAATTTTTGTCACAGGAAGGATGTTTTGCGCTTTGTTGTTGTTTTTTACGAAATAACGCAAAATATTAAAAACTGACAAAATGTGATGATACCTACCAAAATCTTAAACTTTGGTTATTTGATAAGTAAGGCATATCAAAAAACTAAAATAGGGACTTCAGCGAAGTTAAGAGTACCCATTTGAACTTTCGATTTGTTCATTTAGAGAATTTTACATGCCGGACTCGGGATAAAATCGGTGTTTACATGCTCAACTCCACAAAAACAACATAAGGGAGACAAAAGTCTTTAACGCTGTGTATACTTCAACGGAACCGTAAATGCCACAACTTTGTCACCTCTGTAGAGGCAATGCTTTATCGTTGTGAAATATACCATGAACGGACTGCCTACTATATGATAAATGTTGATAAGGCTACCCATAAGTTGACAATCGTTAAGCTTCACACGTTTTCCAACGTTTGCATAACGTATGCTGTTGTTTGCTATACTGGCTTAATGGAACACATATGTTTTACTAAAAAGTCAAAGGTGAATGCACATTGCTGTGTACATTAGGTTCCAAACCATATTTTGTCAAAATGTTTGCAAAACAACTTTCCTGGAGACCATATGGGGAGCATGGTGTTTTTTTCAACACTGAGTTTCAACTCCCTCCACAAAAACACCATTCTGTACCTTAAGAACACACATTTGAAGTATACTACGCAATATTAGTAAAGGCCAAAGTCTAATGAACATATACCCACAAACCCTTTAGTCTATGGAATATTGCTGCGTTTATTACAGGCGGGAAATGCAAACAGCATCGATCGGATTATTCGGTCTTCAAAAAGCCAAACACTATACCCCCTACAAAATTTTAGATTTGAGTGCACACTAAGAAATAAAGTAATGATCAATAGTTGTATGTGTTTCATAACACGTTATTTTGCACGATGATATAGAAATATTTTGATTATATATAATAAGCATCGAACTATTTGATATTCAATACTGTTCAAATATAAGTGGGGCACCTCTCGTATCTCTAAAACTATTGTATAGATTTACTAATTATTCTGTATTTATTTAGAACAATTGTTCATTTGACCAAAAGCAACCCAGTTGTTAAAAAATATCAAGGAAATGTTGCATAATTATTCTATCATTTTCATTCTAAACACGGTTCTCGTATACGACGACCGTCAAACGAGTGGCAATGAAAATTGCCTGCTCATCTAGCGCATTTCTGGTCTCTGCTTGAATTTCTTTCCCGTCACAAACCCTCTTCCACTAACGATACATATGTATACGTTTCACAGACTTCTCTTCCGATGCTCGTTTCCTCCTTTTAGATTTTTGTTTAGACTTTAATCCTAGTTTGTAGAAGAAATGTATATTTTCGAAATGTGATTTTTGTGGAAATAATGCGCAGTTTTCTAGTCGCTACTGTTAGTTTTCACGTCATATATTAAAAACAAACAAACCTACATCAAAAACGTTTTAGTCCACATTTCTTCAATGTTTTAGCGTCATGTCCAGTTAATTTGATAAATATTCGAGGAATATTTAATAAAATATCAGTCGAATGTTTTTCCATACCGTACGGCGCAAAAGGGCGACGTTTTGGTGTGCGGCCATATAGCGCGACACCTTATATTTGACGTTGCATCAATAAAGAACTAATTGTTGTAGAACATTGTATTTCATACGTAAACATCGGCATTAAATGCAGCAAACTTAATATGATACTTTGATGGTTCAGATAAGTTTACTTTAAAAATGAGAGCATTTGTCTCATTACTTCTTGATCACCCACGTACAAATAAAGGAATGAATTAGCTGATACTATAAATGGTGCGTTATGAAAACCATCAAGTGGTTTCCTCTTCGAAATATCATTGACCATAATTTTACGCAAAATTCGAGATAAATTTGAATAATGCGTTTTGAAGATGTATTTGCTCTTTAAAAGGGTATATATTATTCATACTGAGGATATCTGTGTACTGTGGTTTTCGATGCGTAGATGGGGTTAAAGCTTACATCGAGATTACAAAAATCACATTCCGAATGTCTTATATTCAATATAAGCATCGGTTATTCCATTGTGTTGATCAGAAATCACTTTATAAATCGCATTACATCTTTTATTGGCATACCTGAGCCAACACCGTCTGCTAATGCAAATACGAAATAACATCGTCGCTGTACCTACAATATATAAAATACATTATAACGCATAGCTATACTTTATTAAGGTAAGGAATGTACCATCCGTCCTGACTTCAAGTGTCACTTAATCAACCGTTCGAGGTTTTTATTATAGGTGATTCGATGTAAATGAACCTCGCTAAGCATTTGCAGGCACTTGTTATCAACTTTCTGATGGAGCGGGTAATCATGCCACTAATTGCAACAACGATGATTGTAGTAAAATTTCGTTTCATAAGACTTAGTTACCATGGTTATTTGACAAAACATGAAATAATTTTATCCGACCGAACACAAACTATGGTTACTATAGTAACCCCACAAACGACTACCCGGCCCAACCCAATTTTTTAGCGGTATGTAGAGTGTAAATTTGGTCGTGGTATTATCGCATATTTTAAGCAGAAAACGTCAGACAACACTAGGTAGGCATCTAGGTCGTGTAATATAACATTTGATGTCAATTCCATATAACATTTTACGTCATAATGACAAAGAGCGTGCTGCTGTGAATATCGCTATAAACTAGGATTTGTTTAGGGAAAACGGGTAGTGAAATAATTTTATGAAAATGTTGACCGCACACCTGTAAAACGCAAGTCTCTCTTATAGAAAAACCCTTTAGACGATTATCGTAAATGCAGACCGTTGTTTATATATGAAAATAACCTTTCTACGATGATATGGCATCACAACTTGATGATGAAAGGCCGGGCAAATCTGAATTCATCAACAGAAAAAGACGTAGATTCAAGGCCTGTTGGGCGGTAGACACGAATAAAATAATAACTGCCGTATAAATTGCAGCTACTTGAGATTTAACCGTAGTTATAATATATTAAATCACTACTGAACTCTTAACACGGCGAACATATGTGTTCGGGCATTTTCTTGACCCCTAAATGATGATTAAATGATGCAAAAAGTAGCGTTTCAGATGCGTAAACGGCGTAACGTCGCCATTTTTGACGTCGACTTGGGCCGACTAACGTTACATGAACTTACTAAAACGCTGATATTATGAAAACCCTTTATTGTTTCAAGTTGAAATTTTGTATGTGAATAAAGGAATAATCTAAATGTACTTGTGTGCGTTTTCATTAATATCCATCCAATGAGTTTTTAGCAATATCGATCGTCCGGGAATTAAATGAACAACCCACGTATGTAGCTTTCACGCAAATATTAAAATTGACTGGTCTTGACTTGAAAAGTAGATATAAGATGAGAAGCCGCATCTTGTTATCCTCCATTTACGTCAGGACTTGCTACAGACATATTTGTCTAAGCTTCATTTTGGTCACTTGGGATCATCGATTTGTTGTATTTCTTTGTGAAACAAGGTCATGTCATCCTGCCTACTTACGACAGGGAAGAAACTTAACACATTGATGCTATATTCCCAGAGTTAGTTCCAATACACACATATACTTAACAACTTTTCTAAGTCCTCATTTTCAATATTAAGTTCCTTTTTTGTTATAAATAGTAAAGGGCCAGAATTTCTCAAGTGAATTTTATACATTACAGCCCAAATAATCCGTGTCAGAAACTGGCCATATGTCACATGGTTTGTTCGATCCGAGATGCACGTGCGTTTTTTGTTTTTCTGCATCCAAGCAGTTACACATGCATATAATTTGTTCCGAACACTTCCAACGTATGTCTAAAGGGTCTGCACTTTTGAAAAACATTCGAAAATCAATCATGGTGTCACAGTTATGAGTCAACTGATGTCAGAACAGAGACGTCACGTGACGTCTGTACGATGCATAGTGTTATTTTCTGCTGACGTGTTAGAAAAAGTACTCAGTACATGTGAGTGTTCATGAGTAAATAATGAAAGATTAACTTATTGTTTGTGAGATTTATAATGGTGGTTGTGAGAGAGTTTTTTATTGAAGTGTCGTTATGACGTAAAATCGCGCTATTCGGAGGCGTGTCTGTAATTAGCGTTCACACGTTAAAATCACTGAGTCCGTACCTTCAACAATGCTTACGACTCGTGTCAATGACCGCAAGTGGAAAAATCAGATTACACAGTGATCATAAAATATATCAAAATATGTATTTGTGACTTTTACCTCCCTTTTTTGATATGTTAAAGTTGTTTAAATTTTATAAATGCATATCAAAGTCATTTTGTTATACAATTTTGCAAACTGATAATTGACGCGTATTATAGCCAAATTTCATGGATATATAAACTTGGTTGACAAAGTTATCTACGAAAATATAAGTGAGGACTTAGAAAAGTTGCTAAGTATACAACACGACAAACGACATTAAAAACTTACCATATACGTAATTTACCCAAATTGGATAATTAATAAGTCTCGAGATAAGACAATTACATTTTGTCTAGAAAGAAGTGTGAAATATTTGACACCGTCTTTTAGGATAAAGTTCAAAACATATTTGACTGGGAATGCATCACTCAACATAAACGTTTACATTGTCACATTACATCTTCATTTTTAAGCATTGCATGCCAAGCAGAACAACTATGTAATGTAACAAGACAAACAGTACGTCCTTATCAATTTGATTTCTCTTTTCATTTACCAAATGTATATGCATCTGTAGAAGTCGAGATTGCATAGCAATTTAAAAATCATATTCAGTTTAATCCTACACTCACATTCCCCTAACACCATATGACCATAATCAAATCCACATAGCATGGTAGACAAAATTATTGTGCTTCAATCATTTGAATATCGAGATACAAATGTTAATGCAATATTGACCAAAATTTAGTGTCTTTTTGAAGCATGAAATAAACAGAATATTAGTTATTCATGGAGTGAGCAACTTTGGTAATATTTTTTACGAGTGGCTCGTGGGCAGCAGACTTATATTTTTACTCGTGGCTACGCAACTCGTGAAAATATTACGCCAGCTGCTCACTCAGTGAATTATCAAACGATCATACATGGTAAAATACACACATCCTCTATATCTTTATTATCAGTTTGACCAGTAATTATGCAACAATTTATATATTGCGGTTGCCCTTTAGACTGGCTTGTGTGCTTCTTTAATTATAAAAAGTTACGACAGTTTTGAAGGCATCCCTCGATATTGTTCATCAAAATGCATTTTTGTGATACTTAGTAACTCGTGGTACTATACATGTATTTGTATTAAACATATGTATTGTGCAAGGTTATATGTAATTGATTTTGCACGTACGGTCCATCCTCGGAAAAAATAAATATTCCCCACTTTTTTATTATCTTGCCTTCAAGAGAAATGTTAACATTTTTAACTTAGTCTATCCACAATTGGCTATAAACATGTGATTTTGGAGACTTAACAACAATAAATAGTCTATAATAGTACATGTTTCTACGCTCTGTGATTGTGAATGTTATTGTATCTTCACCAAATCTGATTTATTTCTGACATGTCTTCCTCATTTGGTTAACAAAGTGTATACAATAAGGGAGATCTGGAAAACATTATCTTTGATTCTTTTTGTCAGGTGTGATTGACTGTTTTCTTCTGCCTTCATACAGAACATCAATTTCATTGCCTTAGTTTCCTAATATGGTGTTGAATACTGCTAAGCGTATGCTTTACTTAGACAGTTTTCATCACAGTGATTCATAACAAAAAATAATAAGATACATGTACTTCAGTATTAAAGTTCAGGAGGTTTTCCAATCGATGTGAAAAGCACAAATCAAATATCAAATGCATTAAATGTGCAATGCAGAAATGGTCCTGGACAAAGCTTACTGGTTAGCACGCTTACTGTCAAATCGGGCGACCCAGGTTCAAATCCAGATAGAGGCATTCATGTCTGACTGGTGTGACGTTATTATTAAATGGATATTCAAACATAAATGGTAAAATACCCGGTTATGTTCGTTTAAGTACACACATGTATTTATCATGTGAATTTTTACTGAACGTAACCTACATGTATATAACTCTCAGTACGTTTGTTGACCAAACACAGAACTTTGCACTATGAAGTTCACTGTCTAAAATACGTCGCTTTTCACTTTACATATGTAGACCATACACAGCTTTGAGAATGCTTAAGAATGTCCAGTTTGATTACCGATATTCATTGACGTTAACACTGACGTAATGTACTTATAGAAGACTGAGTGTCCACAAAATGTCATTCAGCGCAGTAATGAGAATTTCTTAGCTTGGTGATTGGTTAAAAGCATAGACGATGATTGAAAATATCCTCAATTAGAATAATCTGGCAATTTGTGCTGACAGAATCGACTGAGATAAAGTATTACTACGTATCCATTACTCTTAATGAAGTGAATAATTTCCTTTTTTATCATACTCACACTTCAACGCACGTTATCGACCAGACAAATCATACAAATGGTTAACAATTTTGTAATTTCTTCAGCGAAGTATAATAAAATTGTATTTTAAACAATTGCGAGTTGTATTTAAGTGATTTTAAAGTGCCAGTGATACAAATGTAATACATATATACGAAGCAATTGCAATCTAGTTAAAGATAACATGCAATAGAATTCCCAGTTTAATTTAAGTTGTAATATCCAATGGGAATAATGCCTTGTAATTTTCAACAAGGGCAGTTAAGGAGAATCACTTACAGGAGCATGAGTTCAATGCATGCAATTCTTTTTAAAACACTCACATATACGCAAAAATTGCCTGAACTCAATTTCCTCATCTTGTACAAATTTCAACAATGTTTCTTTCTTTCTCATTTCAACTAAACGCACTTTCTCTGGCAAACGACAAATATGAGCCGATCTACTTGTAAGAAATAAGTCAAGTATTGCAATCTTAGAAAGTCAATATAATTCCAATGAACGGTCCAATAACATGGCGTCGAAATTGCGGTTTTATTGGATATAATCAGTAATATGCTCCATTTTCTTCGGTAGTTTAATAATATCGACCGGATGTTATTTTTCCTATTGCATTACTTCTTTTATAGCAATTAAGTGGTTGTAATAGATGTTGTGAGTTGTATCCGACGTATTCGTTCGCTAATTAAAAACACAGAAGAAAATATCTCCTGCAAAATGAAAAACAAGCATTTACCAATTTTTACGAGAACTATTTGACACACCAATAGATACTGAATATTATCTACGCAACTTAATAGTTTAGTGCAAAATGTCACATTTAATGCCCGAAACCGCTTTCAACAGCCTGTATATGCCATTGAGTCCATATGTCCACACTGATTAACATTCATCTTAATAACGCATACTGATAACATACTAATTTATCGTTATCACCGACGTCAGCCATCTGTATCGTCGATGATTATCGCACTTCTATTTCCAGTATACATTTTTCATAGACTCATTTTTCACAAAAGGCCAATGTAACGACACGCACTGTGGCATTTTCATTTACGTTGATTAATGGCTTAATCAGTCGAAAACGAGATATGTTACTTAAGCCTTACTTACACCAAACCTAATACATCCACTTTACTCAATCAGAGATGTACAATCTGACAAATATAGTGGCGCTTTATTCAAGTGTATTGGTTAAGTAATTTTAGACCCACACTAACTTATATCTGTTAGATTTCTATTCAACATCTACGTTAGAATATTAGGAGGCATCAACAATATGCTTAATGTTGTAACGTAAAAGGATAAGTGTATAAGTAGTACTTTATCCGTTGATTCTGTAATGGTGGTATAATTACCTGACACAAACGATAAATCAGCAAACGTTTCTGTAATTGAAGTTTTTTTTAAGATAATGTTTACCATAGAAGTCAGTTACATGTACAAAACGTCATAACACCTCATACAACTTCTGTATAATCGCCTTTTCTTGACAATCGAATGTATCTCAGACTGCAATTGATGAATGATTAAATGTCAAACCCTTACACCTCCATTTAGGAAAATAATGTCTTAATGCGACTGTAAATCTTCATTGTCAGACCATTTACGTATGCCAAATCTGCAGAGCAACTTGACTGTGTTGCGACACTTCAGATCATATTTATCCGTTCGACATCATTTGATATTAATTATTAATTTCCAGTATAGATCCTACCCAAAATTCGTTATATAGTAAATTGATCTTTATACTTCTTCGAAATTGATTGAATAAGAGAAGTAACCACCGAACACGTATAAATTAAGATGCATCGTTATTTTATTACTTGACGACGTTTCGCCTGAACGGCTTCATCAGGTCATAACAAATTAAATACAATAAACAACATTTTGTTTTCGAAATGGATTCAAACTCACAGTCCTCCTTTGCCTGAACGTATTCTATTACTATTTATGGAAACATGTCTCCGTGGCTCCTTGTGATGAATTGCATGGTACATGTATCTATGCATTAACATACATTGCAATCAGTGCATAGTTTAGCCAAATAACGAAACGAGTCGCTTATTTTTTATAAAAACATATTTTAATGTGATAAAAAGAATCTACCACTCGTTTTCTTTTGAGATCAATATTATTTTAATTCGTCACGAAAAAACAAAGGTGTTTTCTAGACTCTAGACTTATTTAAGAAATGTGTTGATCTCAAGAGATAATCGTGGTAGATATTATACGAGAGGTGTTCAACTTATTAATGAACAGAAAATGAACATCGATATTTTGTTACTTTAACAATGAAATTGAATAAAAATTTTATTTTGTATGAAGTAGTGTATCAAGAAGTATATATAATAATTGTAAATTGTTAATACGTTACGGTTAAATCATAATCAGCATTAGGGTAGAGGGTGTTGTTATTTGCGTTTTAAAGGTCCAAAACTCGTAATAATTACGTTTACATTTTCCTTCTTTAATCGTTGTTTTAGTATCAACCAGATGGAAAATATATATTGTTAAAGCATGAGAAGACTTCGACAACCACTGTTTGGTTATAATATATATCAAAGTTATATTCTTAAGTTTTTTTATTTGGCATTGTATATGGTGACTTGAAGCTGAATCTGGACAAACCACTATGTTCTTGGAACAGTCACTAGAAACGATACGTAACACTTTTTTGTTGAAAACCTGATTTGAAACGGTTCGAACATAGACCACAGCCTTCAATTTCGTCAATTTGATATTGATTTTTATGTGCGTATTTCCATAACAACAAACCCAATGCCTTTCCATGAAAACGGCCGCGAACACAATGCTGGACAAACATGAACTTCTCCCTATCCATGTGACCTTTTCTAAAATAGCTTACCATAATCTATCATACCATTCTTTAAGATTTAGCATTGCTTCCCCATAATGAAACAATTTTTTCACATAACGTTGTTTATTTCGCATTTCTAGATTCCAAGACTTTTGGCTGCGAGGCATGTTTTTCTTGATTTTCAGCGTAGGAACTTTGCATTTTCCCAGAACTGTGCATTAAACTGTTTCGAAATAATGTCACTGATAGTTTCTATGGACACTCCCATCTGTGGTACTATTCCATGTTTTGCTAATGGATTCATCATAGATATCATAAAACCAATTTAACTTTGTAGTGTAAGGTTTGGCAATGTTGGGCAATTTTCAATTTTTGGTGCCATTTCACAATTACTGGAAACAGAACTTTAATAACGCGTCTTACGACAAATGTTACTGATGTTCTCATCAAAAATGCAAAATAAAAATTTACCAACACTTTCTTGATGCTGATAAAAGGGCTATTTTGCCTTAAAAACAGGAAAAACAACATCATCTACTAAATTGTTGTTTTAATCTTTAACCAAATAAAATATACAATGTATGATGATCAAATGTTCAACTTAAATCATTTTCTCGCATGGTTTAAAAAAGATATATCAATTATTTTCATTCAATATTGCACAATCGGTGTTCATGTTTTGTTCATAAATAAGTTGAACACCTCTCGTATATATGAATCTTGCAATGAATTACAACAATGGATATTCGTTATAGTATTTAGAATACAAAACAAGTAATTGGCTCAGCTTTACTTGTTGGTCGGCTTTTATGAAAGATTCACAATTAGCATTGTGTGAATAGTCTAAGGGAATTCATGGTAATAAAACATAGCTTCACACCGATTTACCCTAAATGGCATGAATAGAGTGCTAGATTCATCATACTTACACGTACTCTTATCTGCCAAGTACGACTTTCCATTTACATATAAAGGAAGCGTTCAGGAATTAATCCATAACGGAATAAATTATCTTATACAGTACATGAGGCGTTAAGAGCGTTATCAAGTGGTTTCCTCTTCGGAATATGATTGACCATAATTTTAAGCAAAAGTGAAAACGCGTTTGAATAATACGTTCTGGAGATGTACATAATGTTGTTGTACCTGACTATGTTGTATATTATTTAGACGTGAGTTATTAATGTGTTTTAGTTTCCCACGGTATAATGAAATTGAAGCTTGAATCGAGATCACAGATTCCCTTTTCTATTATCTGATATTCAATCTAAGAACAAGTTATTTAATTTTGTCCGTCAGAAATTAGTTTACAAATCGCATTACATCTTTTATTGGCGAATTGTTCCAAATGCATATACATTGTAACCTGAGCCAACACCGTCTGTTAAAGGCACACTATCGCTCCTATATCTATCGTCTGATAATTCCTTTAAATACAATAAAATATGGTACCAACATGTGGTTTCAAACAAATGACCAGTACTGGAAGAGCAATATTTGCCAAACATCGTATTTAGTAAAATGTTTGGTGAACAATATACTCTTTTTTAAAGAGTTGCCTCCCTTTGACTTTACATCATGTATTTATTGTTTACAAGTTGTAATTTTGTCAACACACCATATGGATGTTTAATTACATTTTCTTCCATCTTATGGGGTTTTCCACTTTTGGGTATCAGCTACAATGCTCAAATTGCATCATTCTGTAGGGAGGTTACGCTCGTATCAATTTATATATGGGGAGATAGCCATCCCGGTTGGTTTCCAGGATGCCTTTCTGTTGCCCCTTTTATCCTTCGGAAACTCCACATTTTAGTTGTGATTGTGTTGTATGTACATTTTATTAATTAGTTTATTATGCATTTTGTCTTTTATTGGTATTTTTGTTTTTATGTTAACTGTACATATTAAACCGGACATTCATGTTGAGTCACTCAACATGGGTGGCCACGTTACAACATATATTGCATCTGTTTTATATTATCCCTGGCCGCTCATAAATATTATTACAATAGCAGTTTAAGGCTTAATGCGACTTTAATGCAAATACGAAATAATATCGTCGTTGTATCAACAATATATAAAATACATCATAACATAAAGCTAGACTTTATAAAGGTAAGGACTCGTAGTATGTGCCGTGAAAGACCGTTCTGACTTTCAGTGTCATCCAATCAACCGTATGGAGGATTCTTTTATAGGTGTGTCGTTGTAAATGAACATCGCTAAGCATTTGCAGATACTTGCTGTCATTTGTCTGATTGGTTGAGTAACGATACTATATACGTTATACAATTGCGTTAATTATTAACCCGAATCAAATATACTAGTTGCGAGTATGAGATAGATCGTGCAAACAAGGTTCCATGGTTTCGCATAACGTTGATAAATGTATTCGACTCAATCGAATAGGCAAGAAACTGAGAACTAAGGATATACAAGAACCAATTATTTATGTATAATATCCTAGTACTTACAGTACTTCGAAACCAGTACTTCTATGGTACGAACATGTTCATAATAAAGCTACCAATATTTTGTTTTTCTATAGTATCAATATCGAACACTCAGAACAACTACGTAATGTATCAAGACACCAATACGTCCTTAGTTATTTGTTTCTCTTTTCATTTACACAATACGTATGTATCATCACAAACGAGATGACATTACTATTTCAAAAACATAACCAATATAATCTTACCCCTACACTCCCCTAACAAGATATATATAACAATAACAATTAATTTTGACAGCCCAATCCGCATGACATCGTAAATAAATTTATTGTGGTACAAAGTATTAGTGCGTACTTTTCTATTTGATTTCTGAATTTGTGTAAACAATGTGTATCCGTCCCCTATGAAATTGAGAGGTTAGAGGCGGCATTGCATGTTCAATAACTTCTGATGACATAACAATAATTCAAAGCATTCTAAATCGCATGGCAGCGTAAACATATGACAGTATTGGAATGATGTACATGTGTATGCCATATTGGCCGAATTACTAAATACGATTATGTGTTTTTTTGTCGTTTAAGCCAGCATATCTTTAACACTTCATGAAGTTTTCATCAAAATACATTCTGTAGTTCTTAACAGCTGAAGGTATTGCATTTGAATTACAAAAACTATCATACGCAAATTGATTCTGCACGTACGGTGAAAGCTCTGAACAAAAAAAACCCTAGACATATTAAATTTCATTTTTCCCCAACGGGCTATAAACACGTCCTTTCGGAGACTAAAACAACACTAAATCGTATAGTACGTTATATGTATCTACACTCTGTGATGTAAATGTTATTGCATCTTCACCAAATCTGATTCATTTTTGACATGCCTTCCTCATTTGATTAACAAAGTGTATACAATAAGGGAGATCTGGAAAACATTATCTTTGATTCTATTTGTCAGGTGTGATTGACTGTTTTCTCATGCCTTCATACAGAATTCCACTAGCATCGCCTTAATGTCCTAAAGTGGTATTCAATACCGTTTGTTAAGCGTCTGGTTTATTTAGACAGTTTTCATCACATTGCTACTATACTAGATGATATAATGTACAAACGCTAACGCATTAAAGTTCAAGAGGTGTATAAATCGATGTGATAAGCGTAAATGTAACTCTAATCAAAATACCAATGAAAACAATATAAAATGACCATGACTTAAAATAAAGTACAGTGATGTCGTTTGATGGTCATACGTACACATATAGACGTTACAACACCTCACTATGTCAGCCGATGCACGTATCAATTTAAATTATTTTTTACCGAAATAACACACATGTATGCAACTGCCAGACTGAGTGCGTTTGTTGATCAAATATTAACTTGCCACATGGTAGACTGTATAAAATACGTCGTTTTTCACTTTAACAACAATTATTGTGTAGAACTTAGAGGGCTTCGAGAAAGCTAACAAATGTCAAATTTGATTTACGAAAATCATTGACGTTTACAATGATGTGATGTAATGATGTAAGAATGAATTCGCACAGTAATGGGAATATCGAGGATTCATGATTGGTTCTAAGTTTAGACAATGAATGACAACATCCCCAATTAAAATATGTTTGATTGTGATAAAGCATAACTACGTATACATTATGCTTAATGAGATGATTAAGTCCAACTTTTATTATTCTCACAATTTGACAAACGTATCAAGTAAGACTGTAATTACGTAATGTACACAACAAATAAAAACGTTTTCCACCAGTATTGAGAATATCTGGACTTGATTAATGGTTAATTACGATGATTTGCAATATCCTCAATTAGAATATTCTGGCAATTTGAGCTGACAGAATCGACGACTGAGATAAAAAGCATTTCTACGTAAACAGCATGTTTTGTCATACTCGCACTTTGACGAACGTATCAAGTAAGACTGTATTAACGGATAAACCTCATATCAACCAGACAAATCATACTAATCGTTAAGAACGTTTTCTAGTTTGTTCAGCACAATAATAATTGTATTGTGACTTAAGCAATTCCGTGTTGTATTTAAGTGATTTTAAAGTGTCACTGATACAAATGCAGTACATCTATACGAAGACTATACGAAGTCAAATAGAACAAGTCATGTAGCGGAAACATACAGTCAATTGAAGCTATATTAATAATGGGAATATTGCCTTGTAATAAATTCAACAATAGGCTATTGCTAGTTATTTACAGGACCGTAAGTTCAACGCATACCATCCAGTATTGGTTGCAATAATTGCCTGAAAAAAGTGACCTCATCTTGTACAAAATCCAACAACGCCTCTTTCTTTCTCACTTCAACTAAGGACAACGTATTGTTAGGTTTAACGACAAATATGAGCTGACCTACTTCCAGGAAACTAGTCAAGTATTGCAATCTTATAAAGTCAATATAATTTCAATGAATGATCCAATAACATTGTGTCGTTATTGCTGTTTAATTGGATTTAATCAGTAATATGCTCCATTTTTATCGGTATTTAAATAATATCGACCGAATGTTACTTTTCCAATTGCATTACTTCTTTTATAGCCATTACGTGGTTGTAATATGTGTTGTGAGTTGTATATGACGTATAGGATCGCTAATTAAAAACACTATTTAAGAAACTATCTCCTGCAGAATTAAGAACTAGCATTTACCGATTTTTACGAGAACTATTTGACACTCCAATAGATACTGAATATTATTCACGCAATTTATAGTTTAGTGTAAATGGTCTCAGTTTATGCCCGAACCCGATTTACATTCATCTGAATGAAGCATGCTGATAATACACCGAGTTGTTTCCTAATTTATTGTTATGATGGAGTTGAGTCATCTGTATCGTCAATAATACTCGCAATTCAGTCGGTTTAACAAGTAGAAAAAGAAATATGCTACCCAAACACAACAGTAGGTTTCACCCAAACCAGTATTCAGTAACTACGATTGACAGTGTATGAATGCTATATTTGTTAGCCTTATAATAATGACCGTAGTCGTTAATGTGGCTTGGTTTTTTCGAGAGCTTTGTCGCAGGATAGCTAGATAGGTTTTCGAACTTAGCTTGGACGCTAAACGAAAATACGATTAGGTATGGCCAAATGCGTAATGGCAGACGAATAAGTCATTCGAATCCCTTGTAAGTCCTAACAAAAAAGGGATGCCTCCAACAAAGTATGCGCATAATCTTTTTAATAGCCAAATCCACATGTTCACAATCATGTAGTTTATTGGATTCACTCATAATCATAAATAAGTATAGAAACGTCTATTGGCAAAGCAAAGATAAGTAATTAACGAATTCTAACTGCATATGGATATTTTAATAGACAATGGGTGTTTGACAAATCAATTTGATCGAATGTGAATATGTCCAAAGTGACTGTCGTTGTTTCTTATTTCGAAGGGGTATATCATTCAAGATGTCTAGTCTTAGTCTAGTGTATTGATATTTAAGACTTGCTTCTGTGCAGACACATCTGTCATCGCAAGCCAAGTCAATGACTATGTAGCGTTTGGAACGTACTGGTCGAAATATATTGAATTATACCGAAACACTTTAACGCATGCAAGTAATGTAGGGCAATCAACATAAATTGTCTGAATATGAAGGAGCGTTGAATATGACAAATTAACTACTAAATATCCGTTTACCCCTTTGTTTGGTTATAGTTTACATGGTTTGTTTAGTTCATAAGCTTGACCTAATTAAAGAAAACGATTTTGTTTTCATTCGGAATACCCCGTCCAAATAATGTTTTTAGATTTTGCATGTTTTGCACATGCAGCTCGATCGCGTCGACCTATGTGGTCAACTTTTACTTTAAACTGTACGTGGTTGGTTAACACATTGAAAAAGCAACATACGAGGGTTGTTCGATATGTATTGTCGCTTGGGGATTGGAAAAACAAACTAAACCCGATATAGCTTGACCAGATTCAGTAGGCACTCATTAAACTTCGGAAGCGTGTATTATTTTCCGTAAGCGTAGTCGGTTCTTAACGGTAATACGAGAGGTGTTCAACTTATTTATGAACAAAACATGAACGCCGATTATACAATATTTAATAAGAACAATTGAAAAATCTCTTTTTAACCATGTGCACAAATGTTTTAAGTTCAACATATGATCATTATATATTGCATATTTCATTTGGTTAAAGCTTAAAACAACAATTTAGCAGATGATGTTGTTTTTTCTGTTTTTAAGGCAAAATGGCTCTTTTATAAGCACCAAGGAAGTATTGGTACATAATTATTTTGCACTTTTAATGAGAAAAATAGTAATATTTGTCGTAAGAAGGGTTTTAAGAATTATGTTTCCAGTAATGGTGAAATGGCACCAAAAGTTGAAAATTGTCAAACATTGCCAAAACCTACACTATAAAGTTAAATTGGTTTTATGATGTCTATGATGAATCAATGAGCAAAGCTCGGAACAGTATCACTGATAGACGTGTTCATAGAAAATATCAGTGAAATTATTTCGAAAAAGTTGAATGCACAATTCCGAGAAAATGCGAACTTTCTACGCTGAAAATCACGAAAAACATGCATCGCTGCCAAAAGTCTTTGAGTCTATAAATGCCAAATAAGCAACATTATGTGGAAAAATTGTTTCACTATGGCGAAGCAATGCTGTATCTTAGAGAATATTATGATATATTAGGGTATGCTATCTTAGAAAATGGCAAAAGGATATGGCAAATATGGTGTTTGTCCAGCTTTTTGTTTTCGTAGTCGTTTTCATGGAAATGTATTGTGTTTGTTATTATGGAAATACGCAAGTCAAAATCAATATCAAAGTGACGAAATTGAAGGCTGTGGTCTATGTACAAACCGATTCAAATCATGTTTTCAACAAATAAGTGTTAAGTATCGATCCTAGTGACTGTTCCAAGAACATAGTGTTTCATTCATATTCAGCTTCAAGTCACCAGATACAATGCCAAATAAAAAAACTTAAGAATAAAACTTTGATATAGATTATAACCTAACAGTAGATGTCGAAGTTGTTTCGTGTTATAACAATAGAATTTACTATCATGTTGATACTTAAACATAGATTAAAGACGGAAAATGTAAACATAATTATTTCGAGTTTTGGACCTTCAAAATGCAAATAGCAACACCCTCTACTCCAATGCGGTTTATGATTTAACTGTAACATATTGGCTATTTACAATTATTATATTTACTTCTTGATACACTACCTTACATAATATAAAAGTTTTTATTCAATTTCATTGTAAGAGTAACAAAATATCGATGTTCATTTTCTGTTCATAAATAAGTTGAACACCTCTCGTATTTGTTTATTTTTGCACCTACTTTGTCCGAAAAATGCACGGAATATGTCCGGAGTGCCTACTAAATCTGGTCAAGCTATATCTGAAATTTTATTATCATAACTCTAACGCGGTATTGGGACCTGTGCCACCTAAAGTCAACAGGTAAATCAGGTATAACAAGATAAAGATATTGGAAAGGGGATTATCTTTTCATGTAAAGCTAATGAATAGATTTATCGATTTTTGTAAACCGTTGGGGCGGAACAAGCTCGAGATATACGTGCAAAGACAATACATATCAAACAGCCTCGTATTTGCTAATGGTATTTTTATGCTGCGAATATCTCGAATATTTGTTCGGATGATTGTGTCTTCACTTCCAATTGAAAAGAGCATCGGTGCCTTAGCATGGCGGTTCAGCTTCCTCCACACAACGATTGTCGGCGTAGAACATCGATTCCTAGCGAATGACACAGTCAAGGACCGGCCTGGATGAAACAATCTAAAGGTATTGAGCCCGACCTATGAGGAAACATGACACAGGTTGTGCCACTGTAATTGGTTCCGCATGGTTGCACACAGTGTCAAAAGAATGTCGGGTGTTAATAAACAAGTCAAAAGAACATTATTGCATTTTCATAACTATTCTTTTCATAATTATCAATAAAGAGGAAAATTATTTTAGTACACTTTGTAACGAGTTGTCTCCTGTTTAGAGCCGAATGTACCAACTTTTTGTCTTCAAGCTCCTTCATAGTGTTGATTTGATGTTCAATAATATAAGCACCACGGGAAATATCCTAATAGTCTGATGCTCATAACCAAGATTTCAAGTTTACATAAGGCTTAAATCCACCATAGGTTCACATAATGCGCATATCAAGACTGCACTCGGTCGTATGGTAGTCAGACAGCCAAAGCCACATAACTTTTATAATTCAAGTCAAGTTTATAAACATCACGGCGAACAAAGTTCTATCCTATTAATATGTAATTAATATTATTCTTAAGGAGGAGAAACCACGTACATGCATCAATGTTGCGGGTTCTTATGCTTACTTTTGACATTGTGACTTTCGCTTTCATGGGTATATCATGATTTATTTTAGACTCGTAGCGATGGCATGAAAATCACACGACTCGTTGTGTATAGACAAAAGAAAATAAATAACCATAGATTGACGTTTTCATCACTAAAACCAAAATTTCATATGTGGTGAGTTTTTAAAGCGGTTGAGTGTATATCATTTGCATTGTACGATAGTCTCGCCATTTTAAATACCACAGGGTTTTGGCCGTCACTATGGTTCAACTGTATACGGCGAAACCTTCGTATTTAATTGAATTCCAGTTAATTTTGTTTCAATATTTACACCTTTGAAACGCGAATACAGGTTTTGAGAACCAGACATTCGCATAAACTCGAACGAGATTAGACCATAGCTGTCGCCGCCAAAACCCAGCTACAGTGTCACAGTTGTGAGGATGACGCATAGCATACGAATATATTTGAACGATTGGCAACCAAACTATAACATACATCGCTTAAACTCTTCATACGTGTGAATACATGTTTGAGTAATAAGAGATCACAGCAAAAGTGTAGTTATATCTAGGCTTGTAAAAGTGTGAGGCGCAGAAATGTCAATACCAGATAGATTTTGCTTACAATTGTCGCGTCAAATGCCAACTTACGTGTTTGGCTAGGCGCTGCCGTCGTAGCTGTGTGGCTTTAGTTTGTGCCCTACTATTTACTTATCACTAAAGCAGTTGTTAACTGCTGTGTGGCGGCTGTAAAAAGTCGCCCCGTACTTCACTTCAGTGTAGTTATCACTGATAATAACCTCCCTATATCATATGATATGGCTATTTATGCACAAAATTCAAAGTCCGCAGTGTGTCATTCATTGCAGAGTGAGCATATAAGGCTCGCTTGAATCATCCTTCTTTGGGGATGTGGATTGAGTGTTCTATGTGTGACTCTTGTGTGTGTGGCTAGGCGCTGTCGTCGTAGCTGTGTGGCTTTGGTTTGTGCCCTACTATTTAAATGTCACATAGCATCACTTTAATCTGTTACAGATTTACAGAGAAGTTGTAAAATGTCGTAATGATAGTCTGAACATGTCGATGCTATTGAATTATGTTTGTACACATTACAATGCTAGTTAAGTGGATTTATGCTTGTATCTGCTATGACCATTTCGTCGAGACGACAATTATGATGCCTCAGGTGGTTGATTTGTCATGATTTTCGATTAATTAAATTTGCAATATTTAGGACGTGTTCAGGCAATTATTCTTGAATAATTGTCTGTGCTACACTTCACTATTCCGATGTCTCTTTTTATAATTGAAGTGTGAGCATCGTTAGATGTAATGGTGTGTTTGATAACCACTCTGAAAATCGACCTCCTATTAAATGTATCCTTTATCTCCAGTATGATTGCCACATTCACTGCCTTGTGCGTCTTACCTCTGGTACTAGTCCGGCAGCAGGGAAGATGCACCTTGCAAAACATGGCATAGAAAATTTTATTGATGAATCCTGTCGAGGACACCTTGGAGGTCAAGGAACGGATTGACACGTGTCTGGTATCTTTGGTGACAATTTGCAATTTACGTTACTAGGAATATGTTACCAAAATGATATACATATAATAATAATCACACAAAAACAAACGTAATCTGGTATTAAACGCATTATTTAAGTTAATAAATAACAGTCTATAATTACCCCTTTTATAAAAATTTGGTATAAGTATGATACTTTCAAATTAAAGTTTATGTAATCTACATAACCTTTATATGTTGCCAAAGTAAAAACGTATAACATGTTACCAAGTGAATAAACACATTCAATATATAGAACTTTTCTTTCATAAAATTGCATATTATTAACTTGATTATCATTTAACTTTGGAAAAGATGCATACATCTGTCAAAAATTGCTTGTCCTGTTTGTTTATGTATATGTACACGCATTCTCAAAATGTTAGCCAATTGTCTGTCATAGCAACATTACGCCCTCCAATAACTATATTTGTGTATGAAAGTACCATTAATTGGTTGCTATCATGCAGACTATGATTAAGTTTCACACCTGAATACTACATTGTACACACATTATATATAATGTATGTTTTAAAAAAGATCTCAACATCCTATTCTTCTCAACATATGCTGGCAGAAGCACAAAACACCTAATTTAGATGTTTCCTACAAACATTAAATTGATTTAAAGTCTAAAAGCTGCTGTTAATTTGCATACATTTACGTCGAGGAATGCACTAACTGCTGGGCGAGAGTGGCACGGACTTAACGAGTTACATTGTAATTTGTTTTGACATTCGTCTTATAATAGACAAGAGGTAATTTACGTGACACTGTTTTGCGGATGTGATAACTGTGCAAAAACATGCGATAATACTTCAATATAAACCAGGATGTCCACAAATATAGGTAGTATATTACTATAATTCTATCAATCTATGTACCTCTACACTCTTTCTTTAAATCTATCAAACTATTGTCCCTATATTTCTCTCTCCCTTAAATATATCATAGCTACATCCTCCCCTCTGTTTACATTTTCCTACAGTTATCAACAATTACTGCTATCCATAAGGAACGAGTTTCTAAACAAACTTAGCTAACTACTCAATCCTTGATTTGTATAAATAAGTTTATGTATAATATGTTATGAAATAAATATTGTTTAAACTAAATATAAGTACCATTTAGCGCATACATTGTACAGTAAATCACGTCTAAATCATTTATAATTCAGTCTATTCCATGTCTGAACTGGGCAATTCAAGTTGTATTCTAACGTGACGCCCACAAATCGCACACTTTTTTATCTATTATGGACTGATCGTGTATCCTTGTTCTGACGTCTTTTGAATTCAGCTGTATGAAAATTTACGCAGTAATCTGAAATTGACAATAGCTAAGAAAATGCACTCAGATGTTACAAAACGTATTACAAGGCTGTATATTTACGTGACGTTTTAAAACAAGAAATGCGATGTAAAATATATCTTATTGTGTGTCATTGAGACGCTTTTGATGTTAACAGTCGATATGTACAGACAAATTCTGCATAATTGGAATGAAATTGAAATGCTCCACAGACATTGTCAATCCTTGACGTATGGGACATATGTCTATCGTTTGGTCAGCATGAACTTTTATCTAATTCGTCACGTAAAATACAATAATTGTGTCCCGTAAAATTTAAGTTCAATATTTGGATTTCTTATGAACCTACGTTTAATATGTTTAATATGCATTTGAGGATTTACAGCGTAATGTTAGACTATAATTACTGTCAATAACTAGTAAATTTATAATTTACATCTAAAACAATTAAGCTAAATATTTTACATTTGATGGTTGGAGAGTAAAAAGTAAAGATGTTTTCGTCCGTGTAGTAAAAACAAAACTGTAATAAATTACCGCAACTATTGAATATCATGAAAAGCAATGCTATCGGTTACATTTATTCGCATCTAAAAACATAATTTATATTGTAAGGTTTAATCATTTGGTAAATTAACGTATATATTATGACAGCAATTCCTTGTATAAAAAACGCATTAGGCGTACGTCTTCAATGACAACAATAAACTTTTACTTTATGAATACGCGTGTTGCGAGGTGGACAAATTATCACACAGACGTGACCACAATCGTGATTTTCAGATAAAACGAAATCTACATACTTCTTCAGAACTGAATGTCGCAATCATGGTAACATATGGACAACCCACATATAATATTATGCAATCTGCATCACTATGTATGTAACTAATTTGCCGTGATATCAGAATCAAGAGCCCAGAAGGAGTGACCAAAATGAATTATTAATGACTGGAAAAATTATGTAACAGATTGAAAACCAAAATTGGAATATTATGCAATCCGCATAATAATGAATAGAACTGATTTGTCGTGATATCGGAATTACGCGATCAGAAATGTCCAAAATGAATCACAAATAACCTGATTGCCAACATTGTTATCTTATCGATATTTGACCACTGGAGCACCGTAATCAGCAAGCACAATGTGTCGGCTCTATGGATTATATTGTGCGAAACAAGCAACACAAAATGAATATTCATTAATCTCAGTCAAGAAAGCTAATTGTGGTTCGACGTTCTCAGACGTCAAATAAACCGGATCCGCGCTGACCATCACTAAGCTAGTAATTTCAATCTCGTCATTACCTTTACCGAGGATCATTAAGTTTACTTCACGTTGGTTGTTCCGACCATGTAAATATCAATACTTAGTGATTGGCATCAGCTCTTCACAATAGTCAAATAACGTTTCAGAGAAGAGTTATCCAACCTGTATGTTTTTGGTAAACAAACTCTTCTCTACATTTACTTTGATAGTTTCTAACGTTAAGTACGTGTACGTACAGATCTGCAATTTAGTTTACTTCAGTTACGATTCAACGATATTCCGTCGGTTATGTCAAACTGGGGCTAGCGTTTATACTCGTAGGACCGATCTCCAAACCGTAGCATAGCTTTTTGTGGCTGTGTTTTCGCTGTTTTGGGCAAGGTGTTTATTAACTAGGTCAAGTCGCAGTGATGCCTTATTTGGTCTCTTGGGGTCACCGTGATGGTATGTATTTGTGAAAATAGGTCATCAAGCTCTTTTGCAGCGGGTACTTGGGGAACTAGGTCGGGTCTTAGCTGCGTTTCATTCGGTCACTTGGGATCACCATTTTTAGCTCACCTGTCACATAGTAATTATTTAAACCTTACGGTCAATGATCACCCATGAAAGTGCATGCACTTATTTCCAATGGGGTCCTGTGTTTTGCTGAAGAGACAGCAGGTGGAAGAGACAGTAATGTAATACAAGGTATCCGGGCGCAATGCCCTAGCCCTTTCCGAAGAGACACCTTGGTTCTTTAACATGTCCGGCGTATAGCACCGATACACGCGAGACTACCTCTGGGTTGCTGACCAGTTCATGTCTATCTACAAAATGTAGGTGGGAAACACAGGAAGGCGTTTCAGAAATGATGAAGTGGCCGGCCGTGGATCGAACCTGGGACATCTCGATCAGCAGTTGACCACCGTGATCACTCGTCGTCCGTCCGTCAACAATTCACTTGTGTTCACTCTAGAGGCAACAGTTTTTGATCCAATCTTTATGAAACTTTGTCAGAATGTTGTTCTCCGTAAAATCTAGGCCAAGTTGGAAACTGGGTCATGTGAGATCAAAAACTAGGAAACTATGTCAAATCCTACATTCCAGAGATCGTCGTTTTGATCCAATCATCACGAAACTTGATCAGAATGTTGTTCATTATCTATGAAATCTAGGCCAAATTCGAAACTGGGGCATGTCGGGTAAAGGACTAGGCCACTAGGTCAAATCTTAGAAAAACCTTGGTTCACTCCAGAGGTCACCGTATTGATCCAATCTTCATGAAACTTGGTCAGAATGTTGTTCTCCATGCAATCTAGGCCAAGTTTAATCTTGGCCAATTGTAGTCAAAAACTAGATCACTAGGTCAAATCTTAGGAAAGACCTTGTGCTTACTATAGAGACACCTGTTTTAATCCAATCATCATGAAATATGGTCAGAATGTATGTTGTACTGATACCTAAACCAGTGTGCAACAGGTGAGCGACATAGGGCCCTTTGGACCCTCTTGTTTGTTATTTCTTTGCGAAACCAGGTTACCCTGCTATTTTACAACGAAGACTATGGCTTTTATTTATTTCGTTGTGTTATGTGTGGACACTCCTCCATGTAGTTGTGTTGTTACCGTGTTCTGTGCTCGACTGGTTAAGTTGAGTGCTGCCTTTTCTGTCCGATTTCCTTAAATCTTTCTTTATTTAACTTACCAAGAAGATACCATTTCTTCGTATTTATTGTAAACGACTGGTGTGTAAGGCAGAACATTGACAAGACTGGTGATTTGTATATCAGATAACCAACGCTAAATGAGTCCGGCGTGCGCCCGAAACCTGTAACATCATATTTTGTAATTCGTATACCCCTTATATGTTGTATTGACGTCGCGTCACAAGTTGGAGCTATTTTACTTTTGTTGCGATTTTTCTTCTTGTTAAGTGATTCTGTTGTTCACCCGTCGCATAACTTTATAATGTCATACATCATTTTAAAGAGAAACAAATGTTTTACTCAAATGTTTAGTTTTCCTTTAAAAATAATCAATGATTAAGACGTCAGTTTGTTTGAAAGACTCAAAAACTACAAAATACACGTTGTAGAGATGTAACACTTTTTGTCGAGCACTTGCAGTAAAACCTTATTTTTACCAATACTTTTACGCCAAAAGACGTTAAAAGTTTGCATGACAAGAATTGAAACCATGTGCTTCCGATATAATTTCCGTAGATTTGCTTAACGGAACCGGAAGTTGTAAAATAAACATGTTTTGAAGAAAAATATTGATGTAGAGATTTCGAAAAAAGTAGCGTTTCGGCTACAAATAAGAATTTAAAATGTAAATTACGCCTGTCATTTTCAACGCACGTTTTAAATATTAGAATACTCAAATATTGTTTTTTCCTAGATAAAAATGTGTGAAAACTCAAGTGATAAAATGACATAAACAATGATTTTTCCTTGTTTTTCTATGTCCACAGAAATGTCCCACTTGCGTCAAAAATACGTTCGTTATGGAAACCGTAATTTTCGTTTCTTCTTTATGTTTTATGCTTTGTGAATTGCAAGAAAAAGACTGAAAAAATAAAATATTGTTTTTCTTCTGAATCTATACACGTAATATGATGTTAATTACTCCAAGGATTATAAAATGGTACGTAATAATCCATGTCCACAGAAATGTCCCACGGCACGTTTTAGGCGACGCTGACGTTAGTGTCTACTTAAAACGCTTCGTGTATTCTACAAGTACAACTTCTGTTTGCATGTCATTGATTAGTTATATGCGTAACCCTTTTATAAAACATCATTTATTTGATGAATATGCTGAAAGGAGAGTTTTAAATGGAAAATATTATATTTACAACCATACCTTTTACTGGATATGTACATGTATATATAGAGATAGGTTAGAAATAATTTGAAAAAAGTTATATGTGGATCTACTGTACATATCGTATACTTCTGTTAAATGCATTTTAGTATGTTTTTAATTTAAGAATGATATAATTTTTTTCCTCAGTCGTAACTCGTAACACATGCATTTGTGCAAAGTATAGCACAACAACAAAGGCGCTGTGGTTATTTATAATGAACCATTTTTGTCGCTCAATTATCGCTTCATTGTTGTAAATTGTCATTTATTTTTCCATAGTTAATTTCTACCATTCTTGGGATGTGCCCCCAATACACATAAGAACTCAAATAGTGTGCTAACCTTGATGTAATTGTGTGTCCGGGATTTAATTATAATGACAATAATACGGTAAATTAACGCCGACCATATTAAGCTAAAATAACGACGTTTGACGTTACGCAAACTAGCTCCAACTTGTGACGCGACGTAACTGCTTTGCACTTGTCGGCCTGCATGACGGTTAGTAGACCAGTTGGTTTCCGTTAATAACTAAAAAATACCTTTTCCATAGAATATTCAAACTTTAGAGTTAAGCCAGCACAGTGGAGTGCCCATATTGATTTAGAGGTCAGTATGACAAATTCACTTTGTTCGTAACCATTTTAAGATACTAGTACCTATTGGTTTCGGTTGTCGTAGGATATTTACATATTTACATTATGGTTGGTCAGCTACATTATATGCCCATTATTGAATTTGAAGTCAGTGGGTCAATGGGAATGTGACCTCCCCCACTCCTGACTTTTGCTTGCCATGTGGGGAATACATGTTTTACGAACATCTTGTTCTCATTAAGACGCCCGTCTGTACTGGTATGTCAATGAACTGCCATGTATTGTCAAAGGGAAACAACTTGTACACATTTACACGGAATGCATGTCAGATTTAGTCATTTATTCCGAGACAATTTCTACCGCCATATTAATTATTTTAAGAACGGCGACCATTAACTAAACCGGTACAGACAATAAATAATTTTGCTTTGACATAAGCCTTTCGGCCACTCATATTTAGAGAGTAATTCCCCGATCAGGTTATAGGCAATGACACGCAGTAGTTAGATAACCAAGGACATGTGTTATTAGTACACGTACGTATTAAAATGTAATCAACTATGCAAAGTTTTAGATGTATGTATTTCCCTACGGATAACCTACTATGAAATTGTGAACTCTCAAAGTGTAATGACGCAATGGAGCAGTATTTCACATAGAAGTAAACGATATCGCTCACCTGATTATAAATGAAGCGCTGCACAGTTTCACCCAAGGGAATAATAAATGATGTACATACCAATTATCAAAGTTCTAGGCAATGCAGTATTAGACAAGAAGATAATTAGATTCTTGTATGTTTCCCTATACAAGTCTATGTTAAACTGTTGACCGCCAGGACAGGGCCAATTTTGACCCCAGGGGCATAATTTGAACAATCTTGGTAGCAGACCACTAGATGATGCTACATAGCAATTATAAAAGCGCTAGGCATTATAGTTTTAGACAAATATATATTTTTTTAATGTTTTTCCTATACATGTATAAGGGGCGGGGTCAATTTTGACCTCAGGGGTATAATTTTAGCAATCTTGGAAGAAGACCGCTAGATGATGATACATACCGAATATCCAAGTTCTGTGCATTGTAGTTTAATGTGAGAAGATGTGTATATGTTTTCCCTATAAAAGTCTAGTATGTTAAACTGGTGACCCCCGGGTGGGGCCAATTTTTACCCCAGGGGCATAATTTGAGCAGTATTGGTAGAGGACGACTAGATGATGCTACATACCAAAAAAATGGTGATCCCCGGAGCGAGGTTAGTTTTCACCCTAGGGCCATAATTTGAGCAATTACTTAATCCCTCAATGTCACGTACATTCTGGCAAAATTGTATCCAAATTGGCCAAACAGTTTGAGAGAATATGTCGTTTGAAAGTGTGGAAGGACATACAAACGGACGGACGTACATATGGACGGACGACGGACGGTGAGTGATCACACTAACTCACATTGAGCGCTTCGGCTCAGGTGAGCTAAAAACGAAACGAATACGAACAATAATTGTGGCAAAGCGTCACGACACTCCTGTTTTATCAAATTGTTACACATAGCAAATAAAACATTGGTTTTTATGTTTGTCGTTTATATCTTTGCCAAGAACATGTATGGATCAAACTCAAGCATAACTAGAAATAATAAACCAGTCAGTTGCACCCACGGTCCCAAACCCCGGGAATTGGTCGGGATTTATACTTTTTGGTTGTCCAACCCCCGCCCTTCCACGGCCCTGCGGGAACAGCTGTTTCGAAAGTCCGACAACTAAATATTGTCCCCTGGGTATTGGTTCGGAGAAAAAATGCCCAACATATCCCCGGCCCTACAGAGCCGGAAGGTAAAACACACGGCCGTTTCTCCCTCCGGCTATCCACCACCCATCACCATGGGGGACGTGGATGCAACTGATTGTTGCATAACATTTACTAATAAGGTAAACGCACTGTTTAATTAGTAGTGTTACACACATTTAATCGTATTGTGGGCAATGATCATCTGTTTTACAAACCCCGGTACTTTCCTCCTGGCGTTTCAATAGACTGGTGCGTTTCAGTTGGTGCTGGTTTCACCAGGACAACTTATGTTAGTTTCTTATGTTGAGAAATTATAGCTTGCTAACTATGCTAATTGTAGAAGCAATGTCAGGTGACATCTAGCCAGGTTGTGTACCTTATGATTTAAAGTACGACGTTAAACACATAAAACCCTCATGCATTCAAACGCACACACTACGTGCAGCAACTCTTCAGACTATTTGAACTTGGGTAGATCGGGAATAAGATATATATTTAAAGTAGATGTACTCAAGATGCATCAAATAGGGCTACGCTCTAGAAGCTCGTCAAATAGAAAACAGAAGAGCGTCTTCTAATTTTAGATGACTCCAAACTTTGCTGAATAAGTGCAACCATAAACAGGACAGCTCCAATTCCTGTTATTCCTATTGTAGCGATGATTGGGATTTCATATGAACCAACTGCATCCCTTATGTATCCTGAAATAAAACAAATACCCGCAAATAAACTCCAAATTCTACTGTGTTAACGATGTTCGTTTTAAGAGTAAACTTAACCAAAGGTAACTGTATCATTGATAAAGACATTCTAGTTCAACCAGAGTATTTTCATCAGAATAGAAACTTGACTAGCCACTGATTTTTGATGATGTGATAAAGATCAAAACGAAAAAGAAATATATTACAAAAAACAATTGCTTTGTTTTTCTTTCGTTACATGTAATAATGACACAGTTAACTGTGACCTTAACATAAGATACATCACGAACGCCATTGTGCCATTATCGACCATAACATGCCGACCAACAATTCCTACCTACTAAGTGTGACGGCGGTAACATAAACATATTTAGATGGACAACTACGTGGGACGTTCAAAAATTACTAGGATTATTGTCATGAAACCCGAATTGTTTAATACAAAAATCAAATTTTATATCATTTGAAATTTCAAACCTTATTCTACAAACAGTGCAATTGTTCAGTTAAATGAATACGCGGTTCGATAGTTGCAGGTGTTCAAACTTAGATACCTACTAATATCCGGCGAACAAAATGACGTCGCGCTATTTTATACGTCGTAATTGTTATTCATAGGGCTATGAAATACGCTGTTTTAATAATAATGGTGATGAATACATGCTTGTAACGCACAGAGCTGTATACGCGTGAATCGTTTGTGAGAATCGCATGTATGTTTCCGAATTCTATATAGAGTATCGGTGTGTGAATCCGAACAATAAAATGTTGATATATTGAAAATTTTGCGGTAACTGAGGTTACCATTTTTTTCCCTTACTTACATGTCTTTCACGCTAGAACATCCATCCGTAATACCTTTGTGACATTCTTAAACTGTAGAAATAACTGCAGACATATGTCCTGTTGTAGTTACGATACTGTGCATACTATTTCGAGTGCATATAATTTTACTGTTGACGGAACCTGTTATTTGTCAGTTTTTCGTTACGTTCCGATGATGTCACTTTTGCGTCCGAAGTTGTCCCTATTAGCGTTCAACTTCTCTTAATTTCAGCATCTATAGTTCAAATACCGTCATTTTTGCAGACAAAGTCCACCATGCAATATGTTATGGTTTATGCGATGTTTCACATCTAACGATAGGATAGTAGTGAAGATATAGCTCAGTACGTAGTCCACATCAGTGGTTATTGATGGGCAGCGCCGGGTGCGCGTTATTATGGATAAATCGGTAATCACGTTTTCGCAACTGAATTCCGATTTTATATTATGTATTGATATTTGTAAAATTTTCCAAACTGTATCCGTGAGGGCTCAAGTCTTCGGGTTTTTTATCGTCCCTCGTATACATAGCCCTGATACTATTAGAGCAAGTGAGGCTATTATCGGTCCCCATCAATTATCCATCCGCTCCCCATCAATTATTTTTAATCCATAAAACATAGACGAATGGTCATGACGTCATAGGCTTTTGAATATATCCACAATGGCGCAACGGCCACAAAAAAGGTGAGTTGCTCATAGAAAACTAATGCCATGTAAACTACGAAGCTTATTATGTGACAAAGACAGTGCAAAACAGTAATTGGGACATTAATTATATGAGTTTGTAAATAGAGATTGTAGCGAACTGTAATATATACTAAACATGAAACCGGCAAAAAAATATTACAGCGTGGCCAAGGAGGAACATGTTGGCATATTCATTCACTGGACTTTCTGTCAGGACTCGATAAAATATACAGTGTATAAAGGATTGGAGAACTTAAAAGCTGCAGTGTCATTCATTCTTGCCAACAAAACTTGTGTATGTCATGATGACATCCCAGTGTATCTTGACGTAGGAACACTGTGAAAACAATTGCTTTGAACGGGTGGTAGAGTAAACTTTGATAAGTTTAAACTCTGTAACGAAGATGAGTCTGACATCGTAGAGGACGTGGATAATTCTACTGTGTATTCCACCCTAATGAACACTAATAACTCTATTCCAGATAAAACAGAAAATAAGGTATGCAGCTTTTGTGAAATAGTTAATCAAGGGGATGTAATCCAATGCAGTGACTGTAAATGTTGGTGCCACTACACATGTACAACACTTCCACTCTATACTTTAACAGTTTTTAGAAAGACGAGCAGAAAATATATATGTTATTTATGTGTCATAGAATTATGGGATGTAACGTGTCCAGATATGAATTTAGTGCGAAAAGTGCAGTCAATCGCAACGCAGTCGGAAAGAAAGAAACTCAAACAGACCAATCTAGAACAGCAGACTCTGTTGGTATTGGGTGAAAAAACGGAAAGATAGTGGTAAGGAATTGAAACCTATAGAATCTGGTATCATCACAAGAACGGAAAGATAGAGGTGAGGAATTGAAACCTATAGAATCTGGTATCATCACAATCATGGATCAGTTAAAAGTAATCAACGAACGACTTGATCAATAATCTTCCTCTAACAGCGGCGAAATCCCAGAAAATGATCAAAGTGTGTTCAATCTCAGTTATTTGATACTGAAAAACAAATAGCAATCAGGTACCAAAGTGATGCATCTTGAAAACCAGCTCCATAAGTTTCAAGCAACGAACATTGAATAGGAAAAACGAAATTGATAGAGAAAAATTGAAAACACAAAAGATCTTAGAAAAGCAAATGAACGTGAACCAAACATGTGGGATCAAACAAACAAGACGTTGAGTGGAGGAAAACATTAATAGCAGAAGAAGTGTTTTCTTCTAAACATATACGACCCAGCTCTGCAAGAGCATGTTGTAATCGTTTCCATTGGTTTAAAATAAGCAATATACATTTATCGTATGAAATAACATTAAGTTTTTTTGTAGAGTAAACATATACTTTTATTTTCCTAAAAATCGCGTTAAGGGGTCGATAATTGCCCCCTTAGATCAAATAATATTCCAGTTTTTGCGGCTAAGCATTATCTCATCATCATGACTTTGACTTTGCCAATACGTGTAAAAGTCGGATCTTAATAAAGTATAATGGCGCAAACAGATGTTGACTAATATTTCTATTAAGTTTGAAAACTATCTATAAAGTAATAGACGATTGAGCAATATGGCCTCGAATTTACTCAGTTAATAAGAATTTAGTTCGCATGTACGTATATATACTTAAAGCCTTACCAATTATTGGTCCTGATACGATATTCAGTATCCCAAGTGTAGTGAATATCAAACCAGTTGCAGTCGTGAGATTGTTAACACCAACGAGACTCGTAGTGATGACACTCAATAATGCTTGAAACATTCCCAATGGTAGGCCTATCAGCGCGCTAAACATGATCAAAATCCATCTTGAAGACGCAAAGACAATGCCAACCGTGGCAACTACGGTCAAACTCGTTGACAACAATGGACACACAAAAACTGACGCACATTGCATTTGCATGATGACGCCAGTTATAAGTCGCCCAATAATATTCAGGATATTTAAAAGTAGAAATCCGAAGGCCACGTCGTCTTTACTCAAACCATTGTCTACGAATATATCTCCAAGGAAAATAAGCGGCAAACTAAGAGCTGAAAATGCTAAAGTTGCTCCCATCCAAAATAAGATGAAATAACGATTACTCAAAACTGACTTTAGGCTTTTTACCAATGTTTGGTTCCCTTTCGTTTCTTGGCCGTGATCCGAAGTGCTTCTTGATCCTTCAGATATTGATACCCGCTTTGTATGCCGCTGATTCGGTAAAACGGGAAATGACCGAATGTAGTAAATGTCATTTTCTTTAGTGCTACCGTCCTGTTCCGTCTTCTGAACGGCAACATTATTGCCTTCTTCTACAACTTTCACGGCAAGTTCTGTTTGATATGTCATAATACGACGTATTTGATCATGTTTCTTTCGATTGTCGGTTGATTGTTTCCAGATGATGCAACCAGGTATACAATTCATTGAAAAGCCCCCAATTATGAGCAATGCTCCTCGGAAACCATAATTAGAACTGAAATCAATTTTATTCGTTTAGCTGAAATCATACTCCTAAATAGGCAAATATAATCACAACGTTTTAGACAGTGGACTGAGATACGAGGTTACCATTTTAGTCTTACGTCGGAGCCCCGATGCTAAAACAAATATTAAAGTATTGGTTTCATTGTGTGGTTACTTGAATTTATCAATTAATGTGCATTGTGTCAAGGAGATTTGTTGAAGGTATGTGAGTTTCATTGTAAATGAATATCAATAAAAGAGAGAAAGCTTTATTTCTAATCGAACATCCCTCGTAACACGCTTACCTATTGGTTTTGGTGCAGAATTGCAGAATTTCTTTCTTAACATTTTGCAAATCAGCAGAAATTAAAAACAGTTGACAAAACACACGTATTACATCATTGGCAATAGCCATACGGTACTCTTAAAATTAAAGTTTTTCTTTTGATAACTCACAGTGGTAATATATCTAAAATGGACAGTTTGATATTTGCGACTGGAAACCATCATTACCTTGAGTACCTTGTGTAATTTTCTATTTGCGAGCGATTAAATAGTTAATATATGTCTTACTTTGTGAGAGTAATGATAAATAATTAAAAAAATAATCCATTAAAGACAGTGCATTAGTTCATATTATTTCTACCTTAAATATGGAAGTATGTAAGGATACGCCATGCCACTAAAACCTGCTGCAGTTGCTTGGAGGGATAACATAAAAAGTCGTTTTCTCCCGTTAAATTGTTGACTCAAAGCCAAAGTGGAACATATAAACAAGTTGATGAAACCAATGCCTGGAAAAAAAAGCATGTTATGTGTTTTTCTAGATAGATAAGCAGAGTCATAACTGATATGCTTTGGTGTACACGTGCATTTCATTGCACGTGTGTTGAAATGCTTCATTACACAATACCCCGGATGTAATTAATTCAGCTGCAAAACCGCCATAATAAATTAATGATTAGCTGTATATCCTTAACAAGCACCGTAATGCTAAATTTCATGTGAATAATTAATTTTTGACGTTCTTTTAATTTCATTTTGCATTTTGCCGTTCTTACTAAATACTTTATATACAATAAGAATAGTCTTCTTTAAATTCTGAACATAGTGGCAGTTGCTTAAGTGTTAATATCCTGCAGAAGCTTATTTTATTAAACATCATCCTAGAGAGGATGTTGTTATACAGTATCTGTCATACACTCCCCAAAAGCTCTATTCCGCCACTTTATAGTTCAGTCCTTGGGCCTTATTCACCAAAGTTGTAAGACTGACAATATTTATATTTACTGCCTGTTCTTTGCAATTAGATTTAACCAATGGCATGTTAAATTTCATCTGATTATTTGTTGTTACCCACTGAACAAGTATACTCATTTATATCTAAATCGATTATAGGTACCAGCGATGTTTGCGTAATTGTCCCGAAAATTTAGCTTTAAGTTAACATCGACTCTTCTGACCGTAAAAACAATAATGATGAACATTGAGATCTATCTATTATCTTTAATTTCATACCAAGATCATTAATTATCAACATATACCGCTGGTAATACTAGTATACCAATAGGATACTTCCCCGTGACCTCAACTTTTGACGTTACGTCAACACTGGTCGTGTATGTGGTTCAAAACAATGACCATGGTGGTTAAACGGCTGAACTGCTGAAGGCAGCCATCGACATTTGGTGACCTAACTTTAGCTTAACATGCATAAGGTAGATACAGCCATCTAAATCGTCAATGCTAAACTAAAATGATACAGTAGCTCTACCTAATAAGACATGGTCGTAATATTTTGGGTACACATAAGCGACCACATCACTGTCACAATTACAGCCAAAATCGGACATTTAGTACAGGCACGTTCTTTTCACAACCTACACCTATAACATATAAAACAAGTATAACTTTGTAATACATATGAGCCGTTCTCCAGGAATACCGGGTAAGTGAAAATGTTGATGAATATTATGGTTAGAAAGAAGAGACTCTTGTGAACAGATTCTGAAAATTTGAACAAATTATTCCATACACTTAGGAATACCAAGTTATAGAGTTTTAAACCAACCACTACCGCCTACTTTTTGAGTGACGTCGCCAACGTCATTCTCTACGTTTTTGACGTAACGTCAACTGCCATTTCAAAGATTCAGTTTCTGGTAAATTTTTGACGTACTTTTAAAATTGTGGCACCTTTAATAAAACGTGTCCACTTTGTAAGTGTTTGCTTACAGAGAACAATTGCAAGTGTCTTAACCACTTAACCCTTGTTTTCATTGCTATGAGTTCTTTTTTTAAAAAAGCAACGACAGAGGTTATTTTAACACAATTGTAAAAAAACTTGAAGCAAATGGATAGTACTATACTATTCAATTACTCAAATATGAAATCAAAGGACACGAGTTTTTTTCTATTTTTAGACATTTTTCTAAATCTTGTTGCATAATTACAATACACTGTCATTAAGCCCGGTTTTCCTGGAGAACGGCTCATATGTTTTTTGTTTTCCAGTTCCGAAATGCACGTATTAGTGTTTGGAAAATTGGTTTGGGCACTAATGTACAACAAACAAAATGTAATTACCAAATACCACCCCAAGGCTCAACACCATATGCCAAACTTCGGTTGCCAGGAAACACGTCATAATACCAACGCTTGCCATAATTGAGAAGAATAAACTGCACTTTATAAGTCCAAATTTTGGTATCACTAGACCAGATAAAATACCTGAAATATTCATAATTACATGTCAAAATGAACAAACCACTAAATAATTTCGAGACATTCAGAACGAAAACAATGAATGGTAAAATCACGATTGTCGGTTTAGATAGCAAAATGTTAAGTACAACTTAAAAATGGACGAAGGTCCCCTAAATATTCCCAAAAATCAAAAGGATAAGTTACCAGGGTTTAGGAAGATACCGTGTACATGTGCCACAACAAAATATAAATTACAACTTGGAAATAGACGTAAATCCCCTAAATATTCCCAAATATCGAATATGTAAGTTTAAGTTACCAACACTGGGTCCAACACCAATAGCTGTAGATTGAATTACAGCTGTCTCTGTCCTGGTAGAATTGAATGTGTCCATAACATCAACAAATATGACGCCTATGTTGTTTACCAGACCAAGGTGTAGAAACGGCACCAAATAAGCCGTGAAAAACACACAACATCTCAGCATATTCGAAGCTCACCTACTACTGTTCAGCTCATCTACTCCTATGCAATAACGAATAAATTAGATTACTGTAGTTATATCAGTGAATATTTGCAGAATTATTTACAACCCAGGTACTCCCGTCTTTATAATGATACTTATAATAATAACGACTTTATTTTAAGAGGCAACACAGTTGGGCAAGTCCAGACTTCCCTGTGACGTGCTACGTTGAATATCACCAAATCCAATGATATGCATGTAACTCCGACGGAAATCTATATCTAGCTATCTCTTAGTACATATCATTACACATCATGTGAATATTGGTAAGTAATTTATTGGTTACGTTCAATCGTTTGCAATACTATCGCGGGGTCGAAGATCGATAACCTAACCATTTGACGTACAATCGGTGACAATTTGCAGAGGGGTCACCAATTCCAAGTTGCCCGTACACTCCCATGTACTAAATCATTTTCGTAACTAAAGTGCTATCGAACCAGATAAAGTATACATATGATTTGTACAATTTTAACAGACTGATATTTTATCCTGAATCTGATTTATAGCATACTTGTAAAATAGAATCTAAAATGGTCCACTTTATGGAAACACATAATGTAAACTCGGTTGTATAACTCTATATAGTTAATAGGTACCGTAGATACGTGCGTCAAAGGGATGAACTGTTGATTACAAATAAATGAACTACTAGTATTATATCAATACATTGGTATAAATGATAGACTAATAGGTTGTCGTATAATTGCAAACATTGTATATATTGTAGCATTTTGGTTATTTTATAAACAGTCAAATAATTGGTTGACATAAATAAATGTGTTACTTTTTTTTTTTTTTTTTTTTTTTTTTTTTTTCGTGTGTATGCCTTGTACAGAACAGAACAGAACATATTCTTTATTTTCAGCACAGATTACATAGTAATGACAAGTGCATTAAATATATACAAAATGATATACATGGATAATGGCGGTGTGATATGTAATAAGGATTTTCAACAGGAGAGAACATATTTCAAGAAAACAACAACATTTTATGTTAAAAGTAATGTAGATTCTAATAATTGTTTATAAGCGGGTGGGGAAAGCAGTTGTTGATGTAATATGTAACAAATTTGATTTTATGACAAGTATACATGGTGTATATACACAAATTAGATTATTAAATTTAGCAGAAGTCTTTAACGACGGGTACAAATGACAGTATTAACATGGATGAAACACTTACATAGTAACATTAATAATGGATGGAAAAAATACATTTAAACAAACGTGTAGTAAATATTACAACAAATTAATGAACACGGATGAAAAACAAAACAAATTTACAATCTATACACAAGGCAGGGTTAAATATGAATGACATATGTACAGTGAGTGTTTACTCAATCAAAACGAATAATGGAAAATGTACAGGTAGATTCATCAATGGGTGTTTACTCATTTGGAACAAAACACGATTTTGGACTACACGTGGTTTAATAAAACAAAACATAGTGCTGGTGGAGACCTAATAGTTTATATAATTAATTGAAATGTGGCTGTACGCACGTATACATTTGGATGATAAAACAAAAACAGTAAGTAACATTTTTTACATGTAAAGTTGTACAATACGACGACTTGTTAGAGAACATTTAATAAGGAACAAAACAGATACAGCTGGTCATAGAGTAAAAGCAAGTTTTATTGATGTAATTGGATATTAGCATTTCTCGAAAAGAAATTCATGACAAAATTAACGTAAGAACTGAGATTTTTTAATGTCAATGGATCTTTTACGGTTAGAAGCTGCTTAAATTTGAGCAAGCTTGGTCTGTAATTGAATCGGTTTGGTAAAAGTTGTCTACGTTTTTCATTGAAATACGGACAGATTAATAGGTAGTGGAATTCGTCTCCCCGTCGCTCGACTAAATTGCAAAGGATGCACTTTCTTTGATCTACAGGTATGAAAGAGTTAGCCCATCGACCGCATTCAATTGGGAGTCTGTGATTCGCCGTGCGAAAGTGAAGTAGACGTAATCTGATATGTGATGGTAAAATGACGAGATATTTCTCAAATTCTAGGTTTTCCTTGAACGAACTATAAATTTCACCTTTACTGGAATTCCGAAGGCTAGCGTGCCAAGTTTGGTTAAATTGGTCTATCAGGGTTTGTTTAACGAGTTTGTGTATGTAGTTAACTTGGACGGTTCTTTGATTTAGTCAAACATGGGTATTTCCGGTTGAGTCTAAAATACTTTTAATAGATGATAGCCATTTAAAAGTGTGTGGTGATCTTAGCATGTGTTGGTAACAGATAAAAGAGATTTTAGAATCTTTAGATAAAATAAGCTTATTCCAGAAGTTAATCATTCGTGTTTTAATTAAAATTTCGATTGGATATCGACCTAACTCACCATATAGCATATATTTAGGGGTACTTTTTCTGGTCTTAGTTATTTCTCGTAAAAAGTTAACATGACATTGTTCAATAATGTCGAGAGATTCATAACCCCATATATCACTGCCGTATGTTAAGATAGGTACGATGGTATGGTCAAACAATTTAAGTTGCAAATCAAGCGGTAGATCAAGGTTGTTTATCCGGTTATACAGCAAGTGCATTGCCTTATTTGCTTGTTGGACTACGTGTTGTCTACATTTGAGAAAAGATCCGGAACTTGAAAATATGACACCTAAGTACTTATATTCGGTTATGGTTTCTATTTCTTGATCATTTATATTGAACTTAAATAAAGACGGCTTGTTCGTTCCCAAAACTATAGTCTTTGTTTTTGAGAAATTTATTTTTAACTTCCAGCGCTCACAATATGCATAGAAATTATTGAGACATGCTTGAAAAGAGGCTTTGTTTTCACCAATTATAACTGTATCATCTGCGTAAAGTAGAACTAACATCTTAAAGAAATGAACAGCCTCGTCCGTTGATAGGTCTATTGCGATACCATTATCGTCTCTGGTTAAAGCAGATTCTAGATCATTTAGGTACATGGAAAATAGGATTGGGGATAACTTCTCCCCTTGTCTTACTCCTGAGAAGCTAGGAAAATATGCCGATGTTTGACCATTCATGTTAATACATGATTTTATGTCGGAATACATATTTTTTATGACCGTTAGTATTTTGCCATTTATGTCAAGATTTGATATCTTGTGCCATAAACCCGCACGCCACACTGAGTCAAATGCTACTGAGAAGTCTATAAATGTGCATATTAATTTTCTGCGTTCGGCTTTCATTTTTTCAATGAGAAAATTCAATGCAAATATGTGGTCACTTGTAGAGTAATTGGGCCTAAATCCAGCCTGATTTTCATTGAGTAAATTATTTTCGTTTAAAAATTCATGGATGCGGGTATTTAGGACCCCGGTAAAAACTTTACCAAGACAGCTTAAGATTGTAATTGGCCTATAGTTCGCTGGGTCTAAAGGGGATCCTTTGTTTTTATACAAAGGCTTAATTGTACCTATTAACCATGCTTCTGGTAAAATACCCGTGTCTAAAATTGTATTAAACAATTTTTTATAGATATGAACCATTTCATTTTTTGTACATTTCAGATATTCGTTTTTAATGTTATCTATTTGAGAAGAGGCTTTACCGTTTTTAGTTTGTGAAATAACTTTAAGTATTTCGCTTTCCGTAATTTCCCTGTTTAAGGCACTTGTATCGTTCACGTTGATCGTGGTTTCAGAAATATTACTAGTATTAGAGTGATCTGACTGAGAAGAATTCACGTTTTTAAAGTATTCGTAAAAGTTTGTGATTGTCGACGATTGCACGGATTTCGTGCGTGAAAGGCTATTTAGGTATTGCCAATAGTCTTTGGGCTTATGCGAGCTTAGGTCACGAAGTTTTCGCTCTTGAGCGTAACGATGTTTACTTATGAAGGTGTTCATAGTTTGTTTATATGACCTACTGGCCGTCTGTAACCCTCATTTAGTAGTGTTATTTTTGTGTTTTTGGTAAGTTTTACGTGCTTTATGATAAATATTTCTAGCTCGTTTGCATTGAGGCCCGAACCAAGGTTTATTATGGGAACCTTTATAACTTATGCATCTAGGTTTCGTAGTTTGGTTTAAGGTTGATGATACGGCATTCGAAAAAACATCAGCGATTTGCGATGTTATTTCATTAATGTATGTTTTTGTTGTCATGTTATCTGGTTGGTTTTCAGTCAGGGACGTTAGTTCATTTATGGTATTCATATCAAGGTTTTGCGGAAATAGACCTTTCTTACTTGGATAATGTGCAGACCACCCGTAGTTGACTTATATACTGCTCTGATTGTGTAGAAATGTAGCATCAGGTAAGTATGACATTATTTCAAGACATGACACTATTAACATAATTTTGACTTCACGATACGTCCTATTACCATACGTAGGGTATTAAAATATGAATGCTTCTGAACTTTATACGTGATGAATTTAAATGGAACAATCATTTGACCCCATAGTTATTCACCTCAAACAGATGTGAATTAAGTTTCCGTTTTATTAAACATTCTTAATTCGTTTTTGAACAGGAATTTGTAGCGCTTTAGTTCATTGTAACGGCAATCACTGGTCGAGTATCCATGCTTAAATAGTCATAAGTGGTCATTTCAAGATTAACTTCGGGCTTTATCGCCTTGCCACACTAGCAGTGAAATATCCGGTTAACGATTTAGACGATGGAGAATTGAGACCATGTTTCTGACTCCCGTGTGTCCGTTCCATAATCAAGGCGCTTCCGAGAGCCTTTATTGTGTTAGAGGACATGGTTTACACAACATGAAAAGCGCTCCGAAGCTTTTTGCTAGTTATTATTGTTCCTAAGCTTATTGTTTATTTTAACTGCGGTGATAATGTTGCATGTTTCTTCAGATGCTGAACGAGAGTGGAAAAGGTAACTATCTATCTATCATTTCTGATTGTAAGAAATGTTTGTTATAAAGAGAAATCAAGTATGGCAATAAAGATAACAATTACATATTCCAATAGACTCGTAGGTATTATATCTTATCACCATGTTTGAACACATGCAACTAAATTATAATAAATTCTATTCTGAAATATAAAGTAGGATGATATTGCGCACCACTATATAATAACGTTCAATAAACAACCCTTGAATATGTAAATACACGTTCTTATGGTTATGTGTATACATAGAAATTGTTTCTCAGAAATTACGTGTGTGGGAACATAATTATTAAATGTATGTACTGTTGTATTCATGTTTGATATGAATTAGCATGTTTAACAGTGGACAGAAAATAGAGTGATTTTACAGGGGGTTTACTGGTTCTTGTATTGCTTATGGTGAAATAACAAGTGAATACGTTGTGAAGTTCATTACTAAGAGTATATTATCTGATATTTCATTAACAATAGGTGATGCTACATGTATACATTTCAAGTTTTTGAAGAATAATATTAATAATAAGTTGTCTGATATCGCATAGAACGACCATGCGTTATATATAAACCTGATAGTTAACAAATTATGCAGAAAACAAAGTATATCAATGTGGTCAATTAGTATACATCAAACATAACAATGTGGTCAATTAATATACAACATAATGAACATTCAACAGTCTATGATACTTAAAGTACAGCTGTAAGCAAATGAATTCATAATAATTAGGTCATCGTTAAAAAATCTATGTTTGCTCTTACCCGACCCAGGCTTTGTCTGCGAGTCGGTCGATCGATAGGTTTTTTGTGTGGCGATAAGCCACACAATGTAATAACTATCTTTCATTTTTTTTTATTTATATATACTATGAAGTTAACCCCTTTATGCCTACACCAATAAATAGGTCTATGATTTGAACAATATTACAAGCATGCTACACAGGTTACACGTATCATTGAACCCGATTTGTTTACATTACCAACATTTATTAATATTAAGACCAACAATTACATCAGACTTTTATTTTTTGAGGATATTTTAATTTTATAGCAAATCATTCCGCATGGACTATATTCCTACTATCAAAGGCCTGCGAACCGCCAAGGACCGTCAAGAAGGTTGAGAAAGTAATCCCACGGTTTCATGTTTACATATCGGGGCAGTCATATGCAAATTGATATACAACGAGCTATTGGTCAGTGACTAGTTTGTATTGTTTATTCAGCCAATAGATTTCTGGTGGAACACGGGTGAACTGAAATGTGTCTATTAAAATCACTCCGCCGCAGAACATTTGTAGACGATGACCTAATTATGTTGTTTACAAACATTGATGCTATAAATAGAAACAACATGTTTTCACTGGTAATTAGTTCAAGGACAGTATATACAGTCTATCTAACCGCTAGCAGACGATCAATACACTAACTTGATTAGCTTAGACAAGATCTACTATATTAATAGATCTCTGGTTTAGCAGTACTGTCACGCAATATTCAATTAATTGCAGTTCCGTCAATTACTATCGGATTTTGACAAAATAAATTTTGTCAATACCATGAGATATTTCAATTTATTAATATCAAATTAAATTTAAATTATAAAATAATATGAATTCACATTGGCGAGTTAAAAAGCGAGTCCCTAGATTTTCTATTCGCGAATTGCGCAAATTTTCGGAACTACCTGAGGTTTTAAATCGTCAGTAACAATTTTGTTTTCTAATTTACATAAACAAATAATACCTCACTGAAAAGAGGAAACTTTCAACTTCAAGAAAATGTGCAACATTTATATCGGTCTCAATTAATAAGCACATGACAGCGAGTTAAACGCGCATCGTGCGAACTAATTGTGCTATTCATAGCGGCTATTTTCAACACGTAACGCTATTTAGGATTTGAATTGAGAAAGAATAATTAAGCAATAAACGAGAATTCAGTAAAGTATTTTCGGATTAAAAGAAATTGTCAATACTATGACATATTAAAGATCACTTATACCAATTTAGTTTGCGGTAATAAAATAAATGAACTAATGCTGACGAGTTAAACAGCGAGCACTTACATTTTCTATTCATGAATTGCGTGATTTTTAGCAACAACCTGGTGTCGTAAATCACCAATTATATTTTTACTTTCCAAGTAACATTAACAACTAAAAGCTATTTTAAAGACGATACGTTCAGTTTCATTAAGATGTGCGACTTTCATATAGATCTCATTTAATAAACACTCTACGGCGAGTTTAAACGCGCAACATGCGAACTAATATGCCTTTTAAAGCGGTAATATATTTTCACAAGGTTTCGAATTGAAAAGTTAACGGTAATTGGATTAAAAGGCCGTTAATTAGTATATACACGTTGGGCAAACCAAATTCTTAACCAAATACCTAAATTACAGGTCTTTGGGCAAACATACTTCAATAATTATAAATAATTAATAAGCTCCTCCCACTTAATGTGCAGTTATAAAGCCCATTAATGCATATCTAATTAGCTCCTCCCACAAGCCACGTTGTGCAATATTATCTATGCATTTTTTAGTTAGCCCCTCCTTATTATGTAACATTACATAATCCTAGCTAGATCTATATTTTGACAAGAAATTTGTAATCAATTATTGAAGCTGCATGAGGCAGAAAATTGATCATACAATCTGGTAAACATCAAGGGGTTGTATATTGGTAGGTCGTTAGTAACTTGTTTTGGGACAGTTGGGGGTCATGTAACACAGGGATCTATGTTTTTACAAGGGATTGAACACACCATGAGACAGGAAATAGACCGTTAAAACTATTTTTAATTGAATGGGTTTTATATCGGGTTCTTGTTAGTTGATTTGGAGACAGCTGCAGAAGTTAGGAATTTAGGGTCATAAAATTTACTGGTATAAAAAAGGGTTTACAACTTTGATACTCAGAATTTAGAAGTTAAATACATTCTTCTTGATATGGATTTAATAAAAAATACTATATTTGAAAACTATCAGCTATCCACTGGCCATCACCTGGGATGGGACCATGGTCGCACACTGACTGGTGCATAAAAATATGCTAAATACAACATAATAGCTATAATAAATATCACCCGCTGATTAGCGCGAGTTCATATTTCGGAACAGAATACGCAATATTTAAATAATAACCAATACATAAATAATCGTCAGATTTTCAAAAAATAACTTGTAGTATATTCCAAAATATATAATTGACCTGTTTTAAATACGATTGTATTAACATATCGGACAGAAGGCTATAGAATTTACGCTGAGTATGGTCCGAAAGTCTGTTCGTAAGTTTAGTTATGTTACTCCGAAAAACATTTCTGCTCTTGATCCGGCGGGAGTACGGACAACCTTCATTATAATCATATCAGTAGTCAAAAGCCCTTACCACTGGACCACTTGTCCACCTAAATTCAATTGATCGACTTTAAATATATATATATATGGCATCTAAGAGAAGTGATGTGACATGAAACCATAATTCTATCTGGTTCCGTTCTTGAATTATTTCATTCAACCAAAAATAAGTCATTTTCTTATATTTTCCTTCTACTAAAATCTGGTTCTATCTTATTAATTACCTCCCTTTATTTAATTTTCCCAACATATTTCTACCTAGTCCTGTTTCCATAGCGGGGGGGGGGGCATCTCGTTTGTTGTGTTTTAATTCCCAGTTCATCAGTTGTATGGAGACTACCCAGTCACTCATCTTGACACTGACGCTTGGTGTCTTGAGAGCAGCACAAACATTCGAGTGAGTCTGTGCTTATCAGAACTCTGACACAGCATGTTGGTGCAGTCTTTATTTGAATGGTCAAAATGACATCAGTTCGCCACACATCAGTACTTTCAGTGCTTTGATTTTATTGGGTGTGTGTTTGTGTGGTCTGTCAAAGAAATGTTGTATTAGGTATGTTAAATTAAGATGACTACACCAAACGTATTTATAAGTGTTAATTTGAGTATGGAGATATGGTACTTTAATATGCAAGAGAACGAATTATTTAACAGAAATACAGTTACTAATTTATCCTCATACAGGGATGACAGTAACTCAACTTAACAAGCCGAACACAGAGATCACTCATAACACAACATAATACAACAGAAACAACAATATAGATGTATACACAAACTAGAAATCTCACCCCTTACGTTTGTCGCCTCAGTCAGTCAAGTCAGTCAAACTACACGGGGACAAGAACCAGGTGAGAAGAATACGTACAACAAGGGACAACATACATCACAATGATAACTCACTACATATACGGTGTACAGTAGTACATGTACCATTGTAACATCTATTTACATACCTATTTCAAAGGATATTTGTTTGATCCTAATCCTGAAAACTAATGCTTTGTGAACTTGGTACCAGAGTTTCTGTATCTGCCTTTATAACCTTCGCTGGTAGGATATCTGTACCTATGGCATTTTGTATATAAACAGTTTATAACAATTTGCAGGTTGATCAGTGCTGCCTGGTGTAAATCTACCTACAGGTGGGTGAAATTCTGATAAATTCTGAGTTACATCTATTGTTATTATTATTGTTGATACCAAATATCCCTAGCCATATTAACAAAAAGATTTAAAATATTACTTACTTCTTTTTGGAAATAAACATACACTAACCACTTCCCAATCGGTTAGTGGAAAGTCCAGGTGTACAAACAGTAGTTTTTGTCAACCCTTGGAATAAGTGAACAGTGTGTATGATTGAAGGAACAGCCACTTTGACTCACATGGATTGCATCGACCACAAATGCTAGCAAACATACTCAACCAAGAGTGAGTAAAGATTGGAGTAAAGGGCAGTTTTTCCTACACTCTCTACCCCAAATGTCATCGCATAATTGCAGGTCTAACACTTTCGAAATCTGTCTGGAACCAGTGTTTGGTTCGTTCACAGATCTGATGCGCATGTATGTGAAGCACGTATTGTCAGGAAAATGGATACAAATCCATTGGAAGGCTGAGTTTACACAAACAAAATAACTTATCATTGTTTTTGACTTGAAAAGGACCATGCGATGTGTATGTTGGTAACAGCCATGGACACATTGATAATGACACATATAATGAACATATTAAACTCGTGAAGAAGGCTCGGGCTCATAAGGGCACTCAAAAAATAAGAGCGTCATATAAAGTAAAGTTTTAACCATGTATGTGCAAGCCGTGTTACGTTTTTCAAGGATTACAGTTCCTTATAATTCTATGACAAACTGTCGTGACAAACATACGCTGTATAAAGTTCAAGACTGACGATATTATACAGTACAAAGTGTCATATGCCGACGAGTTTATTGATTTTCCCAAAGGTAGGAATGCAAAAATACCAACTAGACAAGAATATAATCCGTCATTGTATACTGGACCACTTCCCATCAATTAATCTAAATCTCTTACAGCAATTGAAATACGTAATTCCAAAAGACTATTGAACATTTTGTTCGAGGTTTTGTAAAACCACTTGTCATGAGCAATTAAGTAACTTCAGTAAAATAACTCAAAATAACATTTGACCTCTACATGTTAAACATAGATTAGTGATTAAACATCTTGAATAGAAATCATATGTCACGAGGTCATATTGACCTTATTTATCCATTTATCTATATATATATATATATATATATATATATATATATATATATATATATGTACTTGTACTACCTTATTTATTATATACCCACTTTATCTTTATACAGTCACATCATTCATTTCCCATTCCATTTTCATCGATTCATTACTAACAGCATGTCACTGGTTTCAGTGCTTTGATTTTACTTAATCGTCACGGTTCATTGCACCGATATTCTGCCCGAGATTTCATTTATAATCCACTTCAGTCGTTTGCTGTAAGCCTTTGAGACGAGTTGTCCATTCTTTTAGTCACTGATTTTTGACACACAGGTTAGTTGCTATTTCATGTTCATGTATTTTCATGTTGTTGTTTCATGGTTTTGACTGTTACACCATTGGGTATATTTATTGATATGTATGTACATTAAGAGAGTCGTTTGCTGTAAGCCTTTGAGACGAGTTGTCCATTCTTTTAGTCACTGTCTTCTGACACACTGCTCTGTTTGCCCTTACAGGCACAGCCCTGATTTACCAGTACAAAGAACCATACGACACATACAAACAACAGTAGTTGTTGTTTAAAAGTTTATTATATACCAACTTTGAAGGAAATATGTTTATCCGGAAAGGATTATTAGAAGAAGAAAATTTCAGACAAGAGTACATGAATGTTATGAACAAAGACAGTAAAATGGTATCCTACATACCAGTGCCTGGACTAGTAATTAGTGAAGACTATCCATTTTTGGCATCTTCAAGTGATGGAATAGTTCAATTGATGGAATTCAGAAGGATTGATAGAAATGAAGAATTTATTATAAAATAAGAACTACATGATGAAAGATGCTGCTGTGAATGAAAAACAATTCTGTTTAAACTTTAAATCAGGAAAATTATCTCTTAAAAGGCAGCATAATATGTTTTCCAAGTCCAAGGACAATTTAATATTCTAGGGAAGAAATGGTGCGATATATTGATTAGAAGAACAATCCTTATGATGTATATATTGAAAGGATTAACATGACGAAAGTCTATGGAATAATGTTATAGTCCCAAAATTGAAAGCTTTCTACCTAACTCATTTGTTACTTAAAATTGTTATGCCAAGACATGGTACTGTTTCAAGAATCAGAAAGTCTGAAGTTCCTTGGGTTTGTATATATATTAGTACATTATAATGTAAAATAATGAAGTCATTAGATTAATTATATGTATGTCAATGACTCATATATTGATGATAGAAAGGACTGTCTCAAGATTAATTTTTCATGAAACTTGTACTCCAGTTTGTTTTGGATGTGAATCATTGTCTAAACAGTCAACCAGTACAGAAACAACAACTTCAAACAGGTAATATCCTTAATATAGTTTCTCCATTTTAGTCAATACATATAGACAAAATGGTGTAAGCTATCAGCAGACATATAGGTAAATTAGATTTTAATTTTATGAACTCGTAGTCTGGGAATAGATTATATGTTCCTTACTAGGAGAGTATTTTATCCACATTGTGCTTCTGTCCATCCTTCCATTACTCTTCTGTCCAAAGCCTAATGTTATTTTGAGCAAAGTTTATATTTTTGGAACTAACACAAATGTTACATAATTATTACATTAAATGCATTGAAATTGAAGTACATACTTCTTATCAAATTTGATTTTAACATTGTTAGATAATAGCATTTTTAAATATGTTCTTCTTAATTTTCATTTTGTACAAAACATTACGTCAGCTTAAGTAAGATTAAGTGGCAAAAAAACACCATACATTTTTGGGAAATATTTTCATTTGACAGGTAAGCAATGGAAATAATTTTCATTTTTGTGAAAAGGACATAACATATTGTGATATTGCGGACAATTGACAAAAGGTAAGAAATCTATCTTCATTCGAGCATCTAGAAGACACTTTGAACTTACTAGTGAATCATGGTTTGTGTATTTTTGTGATAGTAAATTTGAAGGAGAATTGCACAAAAACTGAGTATTTTTAACTATAAGTATTAATTTCATTTTTGTTTATATGAACAAAATATGTACTTTATAACTTTATCTCATTCTTGTCTTTATTTTGCACTTTACCATTTGGTTATTTTCCATCTTGAGCTGAACGATAACAATTCAAACTTTCTTAGCCAATTTGTGCTGGCGGTCATTTTTGTTGCAATAGTATTATCCTGATTGTAGTAGAGATCATCATAACAGAACGTAATAAGACGCAATAAAACGTGACATCATATCGTGGTTATCGTAAGGAAATGAATGAGAACGCACAAGATAGAAACGTGTTGGTATCGTTAGGAAACTTTACATGTTTTAGCAGAACGTGTGATGCGTAGGACAGTGTAGTAGAACGAAATGTCGTGTAATTAATGGTGAAGCTCCACGAAATTTTCCATTCGAGAGCATAATGGACATTTTGGCTGACAGTTAAAGCAGCATAAGCTGTTTGGGGAACCATTGTTATATAATGACTACCACACTAGAACTATGCAATAGCATATTGTATGTATATTTCAGAGGACTAATTAGGTCAATTATGCGCCGTATGTGATTGAATGATCGGCGTTAAACACATACGTTTAAACACACACACACTATGTGACAAACGACTCATTTATTTTCACTATGAGGCCGAGACTATTCAGACTAATTAATGTTATGTCAATCATATACTTCAAGTAAATGCACTCTGGTATCAAATCAATTATCGTTCTAGAAGCTCGTCAAATAGAACACAGATGAGCGCCTTCTAACTTTAGATGATTCTAAACTTCGCTGAATCAGTGCAACCATAAAAAGAAGTGCTGCTAGTCCTGTCATTCCTGCTGCAGCGAAGATTGATATTTCATATGATCCAATTACATCTCTTATGTATCCTGGAATAAAGGAATAAAACAAACACCACTCCAATGTTTTAACGGTAGTGAATTATATCAATATTACATGTTACAGTTAATTAAAACTGTAACAATTGCCTACTACTCGTATAAATTTGAATGCTTATGCCCATTCATTGTATAGACCATATCGCCTCAAATATATGTTTCAGTTGATGCATGTATCGTGTAAACACAGTGTTATTGGTTAACGATTTGTTATCGATGCTCCATGCAAGTGCATTCAAATTGTACTTATGTGAACGCCTATAAACGAGAACTTTGTCCATAGCCGATAATAGCTAAAACACGGATTAGATTATGAACACTTAAAAAACACATACTTTCAATGTCATCGAACCACACAATTTCGGTGTACAGCAAGCCGACAATTAGTCACAACGAAGGTACATGTACGTTGTTAATTTCTTATGGAGAAAGGGTGTGTCTCAGAACATATCGCTGGTTTAGTATGAGAAGGTCGTAACTACAAAATCATTATTTTGAGAACACAAGAAAAACTGCCTAACAGCGCGCTCTTTACCTATGGTAAAATAAGCTTTTTTTCAATTTCAGTTTTGGTCAACATGAAAAGTTCAGATTTTCATGAAAATGGCTCATAAGAAACGACTTATGATGTAGATCTCAAATACGCATTAGTCTATAAGTTCGTAAGTGGCACTTGCGACCTTCTTATTCTACACCAGCGATACATGATTCATAACGCTTTTAACAAATCGTTTTTCAAGAACCATAGCTACATCTGATTGGATCCGATTACAAATGATAAAATCCTTGATAAAACCTTACCTACTACTGGTCCAAGTACAATATTTGTGATCCCAAATGTAGTGAATATCAAACCAGTTGCCGCGGTGAGATTGTTAACACCAACGAGACTCGCACTTACGACACTCAACATTGCTTGAATCATTCCTATAGGTAGCCCTATAACAGCGCTAAACAGTATCATTATCCATCTTGAAGACGCAAAGACAATGCCTACCATGGCAACTACGGCCACACTCGTTGACAACAATGGACCGACAAAAACTGACGCACATTGCATTTGCATGATGACACCAGGTATAAGTCGTCCAATAATGTTCAGGATGTTTAAAAGTAGAAAACCGAACGCCGTGTCATCTTCACTCAAACCTTTGTCAACGTATATATCTCCTAGGAAAATGAGCGGCATACTTAGAGCTGAAAATGCCAAAGCTGTTCCTATCCAAAATAAAATAAAATAACGGTTACTCAAAACTGCCTTCATACTTGCTATCAACGTTTGATTCCCCTTCGTTTCTTGTCCATGATCCAACGTGGGTATTTGTCCTACTATCGATACTCGCTTCGTATTTCGCTGATTCGGTAGAACTGGGAATGACTGAATATAGTAAATGTCATTTTCCTTAGTGCTACTGTCCTGTTCCGGTTTCTGAACGGCTACAGAATTGCCTTCTTCCACAACGTTTACGGCGAGTTCGGCTTGATATGTTATAATACGATGGATTTTGTTATGTTTTTTTCGACTGACGGTTGGCGTGTGTTTCCAGATAAAGCAACCAGGTATACAGTTCAATGACAAGCCGCCAATTATAAGTAATGCTCCTCGGAATCCGTAACTTGAACTGCAATCAAATGTATACGTAAAGTCAAAATCATACTTGCGTAAATCACGTAATAATATGCCAAAATTCTCAAGTGAAATGTATGTAAGACAGTTAAAATAATCCGTTTTAGAAACTGACCAAATGTTACGTGGTTGGTTCGGTCCGAGATGCACGTGCGTTTTGTGTATTTCAGCCTGTATCGTGTACTACACACTTCCTTATTATTTCAAAGACTCACCACGTTTGAAAAACTTTCGAAAAACAATTAAAAGGTCACAGTTATGCGTCAAATGATGTCAGAACAAAGATAACATGACGTCTCAACGGTGCGTAGTAGTATTTTCTGCCGACGCCAAAGAATAATTTCACAAAACATCACTGGTTGATATATTTTTAACGTAAAAATGTTTATGAGTTTAATTATAACGAAAGGTTAACTTATTGTTTGTCAGATTTACAATGCTGGTTGGGAGAGCGTTTGATATTGAAGTGACGTTATGACGTAAAATCGCGCATTTCCGAGACGTGACTGTAATTTGTGTTTAGACCGTACAAATTATCTAAGTCGATATATTCAACAATGCTTACGACTTGTTTCAATGACTGCAAGTGGAAAGATCAGACTACAAGGTGGTCATTAAAGATATGAAAATATGTATTTGTGACTTTTACCTCCCTTGGTTAATATGATAAAAGTGTTTCATTTCAAACTCAGCTCTTTCTTGTACCATTTTACAAACAGGTAATTGACAAGTATTATAGCCAATTTTTATTGACATATAAACATGGTTGACAAAGTGATCTACGAAAATACAAGTGAGGACTTAGAAAAGTTGCTAAGTATATTAAAACTGCATATATTACACTTAATAGTTGACAGGTAACGTCGACAAAATATCAATACCGCTGAGAATAATAACCATCACTACCTAATGTGTTCACTGTTTACTATATAGAATGTATATGTGTATGCCATGCACTGTACATGCGTACAGGCAAATACATAAACAATACTGAATTCAATAACTAAAAGCTAGCAAGTATTGTCAAATGAATTTAAACAGACAATCATAATATGTAGCTGCAATAATTGATAATACAAGGCAATTGCAATCCAGTCCCAAAACACGGGGAATGTTGGTGGGATCGTCCCGGGGTTTTTACCTTTATGATGTGAATGCGTGGTGTTGGTTCCACGCTAACAAGATGGGGGCATACAAATTGGACTATATTTCAATGGTTTAGGCAATGGTTGGGGTTTCTTACCTTATGCGCGGTCATTGAGGGCGGAGCTTATACCGCGGTGATAAAAGTATCCGTCTTTCCCCGGGGTTTTTGGCGGGTTTTCAATTGACTGGTGCATAAGATGTGTATAATGTTAATTAAAAGATATATCCCGATTGCCAGGCTTTGATTGATGAAATTGGCCATTCAACAACAATGTTTTGGTTATAATTGTCGGAAAGATGGTAGAACGAGCGGACGGACAAGACAATCACTATTTGCATCGAGGAACTGTTGATGCCCTGATACAAATCTCCATCAAAAGTAATACCTTAGTTCAAATACTCTCACCTTAAATATGATAGTATGAATGGATAAGCCGTGCCACTTAAACCCGCTGCAGTTGTCTGAAGTGATAACATAAACAGTCGTTTTCGACCTGTGAAGTGTTGACTCAAAGCCAAAGCGGAACATATAAACAAGTTGACAGTTCCTGCTCCTGGAGAAAAGAAACAACAATTTTAGCAGTGCTAACAAAACGCTGAAACTCAAAAGTCCACCAAGGCATTGACTTTAAACTTGACATACTTGTTTACCATCATAAACACAATAGGGCCTAAATTGTCAGGTTTTTTTATATATATATAACATTACTGTTTTATTATTAGTAGTAGTAGTATAAGTATTATAATCATTTATTATTATTATTATTATATCATATTTATACATGGTCCTTTTTATGTAAATTACATGTTCAAAAGTGCTGTACAATCACGATTTAGACATAGTTAAAACACTATGTAATGGATACAAATATGCTAGAAAAAATAGAATGTTTAAAATATTAACAATTACGAGAAACGTGCATTTCCTTCCAACTGTTACTCACTTCTCAGTATGCGACTTTACTTCAATGTTTACCTCAGATATTGGTGTTTCAAGAACAGCACCAGATACCATTGCTACGAGAAACCAATGCCACGTTACACTATCAAACATTTCAACGGAATTATAGGCCCTGAATGAATTAGCTATTTGTCATGGACAAGGCTTCCACCGAGACATGCACGTTTACTGAACACAGTATTGTTACTTTCTGGACGGTATGTTATACAAAGGGTTTGGAAGTTGGTCCAAATTCCAATTGACGGACTGCCACATAGGTATGCATAAAATTATACACAGGAAACATTTAATAATTCGTGAACGTAGTGTATATAAACGCTCATTTTTGAAACTTGGTTATGGTCGTTAATATACAACATAATTACCAAATAGCACACCAAAGCTCACCACCATATGCCAAATTTCGGTCGCAAGGAAAGAAGTCATAACACCAACGCTAGCTAGAGTCGAGAAGAAAACACTGCACTTGATAAGTCCAAAGTTTGGTATCAGCACGCCAGATAGAATACCTGAAGTAAACATAATCCTTATCGCCTTACTTCCAATGAAACGTTTTAGAGATATGTTTTACGGAAACAATGCACGATAAAATCACGGATTCCTGAATAAACGCTTAAACAAAATGCTAATTACATGGTAAGTACCTATAGATAATTACGTACATGCGCAAAGGATGAACAATATATAGCGGGAAAATGCGTAGAATCATTCCGATTTTCCCCAAACTGTAGCTGGAAGTAGTGACAAACATTAGCAACACTCCCGAAAATAATGATTGCAGCGACATAATCGTAAATTCTGTGGTTGCTACCGTAACCATCAATATGCCTTGGGCATTTATCGACGTTAAAACAAAAAAACGAATCCCACACTTCTAGTGTGAGCAAAAATAATGAGATGCATATTTAATTTGATTGGAAATAATGGTCAGCAAAGGTTTGCCTTACTGACGGCAACATCATGCAAGGGTTGTATACAATATAACACTCCCGCATGTGTACGCACGAACGCGCACACAAGCATACAAACTATGCATAATAATTCTAGACGCATGCCTAAATTACTAGGTTTTTAACAAATGTTCAGGATGCGAACCATAACTGCTATGATCCTCTAAATATCAATAAAAAAACAAATAAATGAGTTACCAACAGCGGGTCCCACGCCAAAAGCTGTTGATTGAATCACGGCAGTCTGTGCTCGTGTAGCATTGAGTGTTTCCATAACATCAACAAATATGACACCCATGTTGTTTAGCAGTCCAATATGTAGAAACGGCACCCAACAAGCCGTGAAAAACACAAACCATCTCCGCATATTCGAGACACACCTATTACTGCTCAATAACGAATAAATAAAATTACTGAAGTTAAAACAGCGAATATGTGCAAAGGGATTTGAAATCATTTCCGGGCACTTGTGTGGAATATATAATTATGTATGTTGAATATCACCAAATGCAAATTATTATCATAACCGAAGTGTCAAAAACGAGTGAGCCAGATGAAATATGATACATGTATATACAATTTTAACTGAATGTTTTATGATTTCATAACCTTCGTGCAAAACAGAATCTAAAATGGTCCATTATATGAAAAAAGCAATATAAAGAGGCTAGTTTAAATACAAATATTATATCCTCTATTTAGTTCATATGTTTTGTCTCGATATTTTAACCATTTAGCAAGTAATAGAATTTTAGTAACCCGTCGGGTGCCTCAGTGTTGATGTGACGTCATATGAGTGAAATTATCAACACTGAAGTTATCGGAGAATAATTAACTGCTATGTAAACCACCGATAAGCATGAAATAAAAATATGTTGTAAAAAATGAACGAAATATCAATACATTGATGCCAATAGGTAGTCGTATAGTTACGAACATTGTATATATTGCAACATTTCGGATTATTTAAAACAAATAGTTGATAAACATGTTACTTACTCTGACAATATGTTGCCACCAGTAGTTCTTTTCCATCGCTATTGCAGGACCGTTTACAAATGTATCATCAGTTATTACATTATGCCACAACATGAACTATTTAACATATTATTAATGAGTCAACCAATACAGTCCGTCAACCAGTACAGTGCGTAGTATTACAACACGAAGGGTGGTGTTTAGATGTTGTGTGCATCTCAACTCATTATTATGCGAAATATTTTAATGTAACAGCTTTTTGACCTCGTCTTTATTCACCTCAAACGGATATGCGAAGTTTCAGTTTCATAATCTATTCTTAATTGTCACTACAGAGCTTCAATGGTATCTCACAGCGAGCCTTAATAGAATAATCTTTGATCTGGCCCGTTCTCGAGTCATTTTCATACTCCATGTGCAAACAGTTGATCTGTTCTCCAGGAAAACCGTGCTTAGTGACAAAATTATCAAAATGCTGATCATATATGATTAGAAGAGGAGACTCTTGTGAACAGTTTCTGAAAATTTGAACAAGTTATTCCATACACTTTCAAAGTTAAACACTTTTAAACCAACCACTACAACCAACTTTATAAGTGACGTCGCGAACGTCATTTTCTACGTTTTCGACGTAACGTTAACTGCCATTTCAAAGATCCAGTATCTGATAAATTTTTGACGTAAACGTTTAAAAATGTGGCGCACTTTATAATCATATTCTTGTTTAAACAAAACGTGTCCAATTTATGAGTATTTGCTTACAGGGAAAAATAGCAAGTATTTATTTTAGCCGTTTAACCTTTGTTTTTCTTGGTATGAGTACTTTTTAGAAACCGATCATCATAGCAACGACAGACGTTATTTAAACACAATTTTAAGAAAACCTGAAGCTAATGGATAGTACTATACTATTCAATTACTTAAATATGAAATCAAAAGACATGCGTTTTTTCTCATTTTAGACATTTTTCTTAATCTTATTGCATAATTACAATACATTGTCATTGTCAAGAACGTTGTCAAGAACGGCTCAGGTTTTTTTTAATTGGCATCAAAACCAACACCAGCTTGTATAATATAAGTATAATAACGTTCAATAAACGACCCTTGAATATGAATAAACACGTTCTAAAGGTCATTTGTATACAAAGAATTCGTTAATCAGAAATTACGTGCGTGGTAACATATTAAATGTATTTACAAGTACAAACAACAACTTCAATATTAACTTATTCAGTAATATGTCTATAACAGCATTCGAACAATGAACCATATTCACTATAGAGATTGTATTATATAATATGTCAATATTGATTGCCAAGTATGTCGCTTAGATTGGTTGTTTACATATCGAATATCGATAAAACGGGTCGTCCAGATATCGGTTGGTATTCCCAAAATTCATTCCATTTGAACCCTGATTTTGTGCTATGTTACGAATTATGAATCGTTCTAGACCATAACAAATAGTACCAGACTTGTTTCAAGAACACGACCGCTTCGTTACCTTCGATTATCTTATATGTATACGACATTGGTTGGGTTCCAGCTTTCGACAGATTACTCGTGATACTAGTTGCGGTGGTATCACCTAAAAGCTCAGATGTTATCAGTAGTTTGCGACAGAGCAAGGCATTTAAGAAAGCTTGAAAGGTCCTATACGTATCAGGGGTGTGGAAATCGCCAAATTTTTCTCTTGACCAAGGGCAAATTGGACTGAAAAATCCACCTACCCGAAGACTCAATCTACATGCCCAGGAACAAATAAAGAGCAACAAAATTTCAGTTTCAATAATTCATTTATCTTGTCAAGCTTGATAGTAATGTGACCTGATATTAAAACATTTTCAGTCATGGCCACGGGATTCACTTTTCATGTATAGGGAAAATAGGACACTTTATTTTATTTTCTCATGATCATTTTGCACAAAAATCCACTTGCCCGCTGGTCAAAAAGCAGTATTAAATTATTATTTAGTCCTGAAAACATATACATTATAATTCAATCAAAATTATAGCTACGTGCTAAAAACTCGTCAAATAGAAAACGGTGGACCGTCTTCTAATTCTAGATGACTCCATTGTTTGATGAATAAAAGCCACCATGAACAGAACAACCCCCAGCCCCGTAATGCCCACAGTAACGAAGATTGGGATGTCATATGAGCCACTAGCATCTCGTATGTACCCTGGAAAAGACAAACTTTTGTCAACACCAAATTCAAATTCAATTTTGGAATATGCGTTGTATCCTAGTTCATTCAACATTCTGTTTATTCTACTTACCAATTATAATATTGTCAATATATTATTTGAATAATATTCAAAACTGGCAAAGCATGTCAAAATCAAATGAGTAAATTAAATGTCGTATTTCCGTCAAGTCTATAAATACCAGAACAATACAACAACCCGTTGGTCTTCACTGCAGATAATTACTAGCTATACTTTGAAGTTGTGTTCTGACTATCAGTCGTAGCTTTCATGTTTCACCGCCCTTTAGAGTGACAACGGTTCAATGGAATAGGACACTCATTGGAAGCTAAAGATCTAATTATTAAATGTATTATTATGAGCTCTATGTCTAAACCAAATATTGAACTTATTGAAATAACCAGACCTCGGGTAAGCTAATCCGGTAGACTAATCATCTTATAATTGGTATTCAACGCAATTAAGAAATAGTAACTACTAGTATATAGAAACAATCTACCTATCAGAAATACCAAGACTGTGTTCATTAAACGCTTATGCCTGGTAAGATGCCTTCCCCATGACAAATAGTTAAGTCATGCAGAGGTCATGCTTATGTTTAAATGCTTTGCTAGTGTTACATGGCTTTGATAATGTAATGTGTTTATGGTGGTAAACAAGCATGATAAGCCTTAAAGTATTGAATGACTTCAAACAGTATTTTAGTTTCAACATTATGTAACGGACAAATGACGAACAGATAGGACAATCACTGTATGCCTCCTAGATCAGTAGATGTCGGGGCATAAAACGAATCTTAAAATATTAGTTACAATGAAACTTTACCGACTGCTGGTCTAACTATAGCATTCATGACACCAACTGTTGTGAACACAATACCGCTTGCAGTAGGGAGATTGTCAACACCAACCAGACTCGCTGTAACTACACTCATCATAGCTTGAAACATTCCAAATGGTATGCCTACCAATACACATAGCGTTATTATTAACATTCTGGATGATGCAAATACAATAGCTACCATGACGGCTACTGTCCAGATCGTCGAAATCAATGGACAGAATAGAGCTGACATACACTTTATTTGCATGAGGAGTCCAGGTATAATTTGTCCCATAATGTTCAAGATATTTAAGAGAAAAAATACGAAAACAACATCTTCCTGGCTCAAACCCTTGTCTACGAATATATCTGCTAGGAACATAATCGGCATACTAAGGGCCGCAATTGCTAAAGTTGTACCCGCCCAAAAGAAAAGAAAATAGCGGTTACTCAACAGTGACCCCAGGTTTGCTATCAGCTTATGACTCGCATTTGTTTCTTGTTGATGACCCAAAGTGTCTATTTGTCCTTCACATATTGATACTCGCTTTGTGTGTCTCTGATAAGGTAGAACAGGAAATGTCCGGATGTAGTATATGTCATTTTCTGTATTGCTATGTTCAGATTCTGTCCTCTGTATGACTACACTATTGTCCTCTTCGACAACATTTACGGCGAGTTCTGTTTGATATTGCATAATGCGGTTGGTATGAGCATGGTTTTTTTTATTGGCAGATGACTGTTTCCAGATGAAGCTACATGGTATACAGTTCAGGGTAATACCTCCGATTATAAGTAATGCTCCTCGAAATCCATAATTTGAACTGCAATCAAATTTATACATGTACCGTATGTCAATAAATAGTATACGCAAACTCTTTAATAATAAAGCTGTAAAACAACAAAGAGGGTATCAATTTGTTAATGACGGAGTCGCGATGCTACAACAAACAGCTAAGTTTTGTTTCGACATCTGATATGTATCACGATTCAACCACAAAGTATACATGATATTCGTATGCTTATAAAATGACTTGATTACTAAATTTTGACCTGGATCATTTATTTGTAACCAAGAGTCTGGTATTTTGTAACTTGCTAGAACTCCGTAATCAGAATCATTGCGATGAATATGACTGTGTCACTATATTCGCAATATTACGTGACAAAACATCAACTAGCTTTACACATCCTTCGATGTTGTTCGAACATACAGTACGTTTCTACTTTTGTCACAAAATATTTTATTGCGGTTCGTTACTGCAATGACTTTAATAAACCCTTTCACTTAAGCATCGTCAATTAAAAGAGGACGCCTCATCAAGTTAACATTACGAATTTAATTTTTATGATGATTAAATTATTGTTGATGTTTTGATCCTCAATATAATGTTGTTGAGAACTACATTCTCAATACACTGCCAAAAAAGAGGACTGCATTGACAATAGTAACGATAAATAACAAGACATTACTCAAAATACTATATCTACATGTTTTAAGAAATCAATACGAACAATTTGCCAGTCTTCAAGTTTTATTCAGTCTTAAAACGTATAAGATGGCACATGAACTTTTGGTAAACAAACACAAAATCAGAACTTTTTAGGGGGTAGTGTGTCTTGCATACAATGCATATGCATACTGTCGATTAAATTAGTTATACTATTGAGAGAACTATCCCATTTGAATGAATAGCAAGGCTAACGGTTAAATAAGTTATACCAAGTTCAACCTAGCTAATGGATATAACCTTTATCACTTAATTTTCAACGGACCGTACCTTAAATATGTTAAGATGTAAGGATACGCCATGCCACCAAAACCAACTGCAGTTGCCTGTATTGATAACATAAGCAGTCGTATTCTCCCGGTGAAGTGTTGACTCAAAGCCACAGTGGAACATATAAACAGGTTGACAAAACCAAAGCCTGGAATAATAAACCAAAGTTGGCGTGAACGTTCTCGATTTTTGTGCTCTAGAGTCATTTTTCTCTAGAGTAAAATTGTGTTCAATTTGAATTATCAAACTGACACTATAACTAATTAATGTCATTATAATGTATTTACTGGCTTGATCCATATCTAAAATACCCTTTTGGGTGGGTATTGTCACTGGGATGTTTAAGTTCAAAGTGAGGAAGCGTTTTTTAAACGTAGCTATGTTTTAGAAAGCCAAACCTGACGATAAACATAAAGCGATTAGAAATGGTCTTAATGATTTTAAAAGTTGTTTTCTATTGATTTGTTTATATGTGTATCGTAATAGCCGATGACGACTTTCGTTAAAATCAACAAAACACATGTTTGCAGGAAAGATCACCACGCTCTCTTTGATTTTTAAGTCAACATGTAGTCAATACAGACTATCTTAAAGTTTCTAAAACGATTCAACTTATATAAAGTCGTACACAAGAACATATTCATTTATAAATCGTCGTTATCAAAAGTAACTCTAAATTAATGTGTATGTTAAACATTTGATAAGTATCTAACATAGTCATACAATGTAATTACCAAATGTAACACCAAAGCTCATCACCATATGCCAAATTTCGGATGCTAGGTAGCATGTTCCTATGCCAACGCAAGCGAGAATTGAGAAGATAACGCTGCACTTCGTTAGTCCAAATTTTGGTATCAGTAGGCCGGATAACATACCTGAAATACGTAAAACCATTCAATCATAACCTCCACCTTTGATACAACGGAGCAATATACATGTATGACTGTGTGATTGGTCGTTCGTCCATGATCTTAACTTGATATAATCTAAGCTTGGCATTTTCTCACAACAAAAGGGATGCATATATTCGAATACTACCCACTCAACGAAAGTTGTTAATAGTTAGCGGGTGTACTGTTTCAGTTTTTTAGTCTGTCCGTCGACGAATTGCTACTACCATTTTTGCAGGACTTTCTTCGGACTTTTACCCATGAAAAACCTTAACATGTAGATGCCCGTATTTTTTCCAGACATATGTGCGTTTACCGGCGGTGGTTTATTAAAATTAGTTTGCCTAATGGCGACAGTTCTAGTTAAAAATATTGTTTGTAGGATGTAATTTCGACAAAATGGAAAAAACACAATAAATTAAGTAGCGTCAATTGCACAATATTGTCCGTCCATTTTTATAAAACAAGTAATAAAGAATGTCAAGCAAAAAACAAGTTCCCGACGGGGTTGAGGCCATGTCTCTTGTAATTATTTTCCAAACAAACAAAAACAAGAAGCAGTCACTGACAGCCATATCCCCCGCCGAAGAAAAATTGAGGTAAACGACAAATATTATCACGAAAGCTTCGTTAAGATGACCACTACAGTTGAATTGTTGTTGATGATGCAAGATTAGTGTACATACATGAAGAATGTTTTGTATTGAACATAATTTTAACTTGCTGTTGCCAACAGGAATAATGTCAAAGCAACCAAATACCGTAACACATAAAAAATGAATGAATCAAAGTTTCATCAAAATTCCTTAAGAAATGTAGGAGCAGTTGCACACAGAAGTTAATTAATATATAAAAATTCAACAAAGGGCCATAATTCTTTCAAAAATGGCCGAAATGAAAAACCCTGACGATATCCGCTAGTGCACCTCGTAACTGTACTTCTGTTAAAGTTTTGACACAATTCCATGAGAAATATGTAAAAAATTAACAAAGGGCATTAACCCTGTCAAAAATGGTCGAATAAAAAAAATCCTGACGCGGGGATGATTAGACATAACTTTCAAAGAATAACTGCTATGATGTCATATTGATGCATATTGTCAGGTTTTTTTAGGCAGTTTAGGCAGTGGTTGGGCCTGAATTAAGACTTAAATATTCACTTCTTACCGACACCGGGTCCAACACCAAGGGCTGTTGACTGGATCACAGCTGTCTCTGCTCTCGTAGCATTAAACGTTTCCATCACATCAACAAATATGATACCAATACTGTTCACCAGTCCAATATGTAGAAACGCCACCAAACAGGCAGAGAAGAACACAAACCATCTAAGCATATTCGAGGTTCACCTACGACAGTTTATGAGTGAATTGATACAATAAGTTGCGCCGGTTTAACGAATAAATGTCACACTATACATTAATTATCAAATCATCACTCGCTTTCTGAAAAACACCGACATGCCAACGTACCACAAACGATTAAGCATGAAAAATGTTGACAATATTAATAATGCGGTCTTATTGTGTAACATAAATGAGAACGACTCTGAAAATTACACCGATATGAATGCATTTACAAAATTCGCACGCTTCAAGCGCGTAGCGCCGCATACTGAAGTTACTCGATCGAGCTTAGTTGAAAATCTCAAAATACAAAAAAGTATTAAAGTAATTTCTTACATGTTACACTGACAAAACTTTCCAGTACAGTTGTGCTACCTATACAGTTACAGAACACATTAACTTTAAATGTTCATTGTGAAAGAACTAGACAAACAATCTTCAAAATAAATGGATGATTTGCCATGTCATTTGTGGTTTGGTAATATAATTTTATATTTTGCCAAATAACCTGCTTGCAGTTTTAAATGTACTTTTGTTTGGAAAACCTTTTTTAAACCATGCTCTCTCGTGTCAACTGACGATGGACGCAGACAGATCGTTCACGAAAACTGCCGTAAGCTAAATAGAAGAAAATACTCTTAAAAATAACGTCCTACATGTATCCATACATTGATATAGCTAGTCGTATGATTGTATCTTGCCATTGACATAAATAAACATCTTACTTACACTGAACGTGTGTATCCGAAACTATTTTATTCTTCAAAATCAACACCGTGTATCACACGTTATTAAAATGTAAATAGCATTATGCCACGTCATAACCTTATTAGCATAAAAGTTATATCCAACGCGATTCGGCTTAATACCACTGAAAGTCCGTCCAGATATGAATGCAACTAAACACAAAATGACGTATACCCGTGATAGTCTCCAATGAAAAATTCATTTGACCCTCACGCAATATTAACCACCATCACCACCACAAGACAGTTTCAGAATGCATTTGTTGTAATATTGCATTGTTGTCCCCTATTGGAGGGTATTGTAGTATTTTTCTGTCCGTCGAAGATCAGTTCTGGATCACGTCGTAAGTAACAAGTTCAAAGCTATGAAGTGCGAGGGTTATGTATGTGTATGTGTTATTATTTAAACCTTTCAGTCAAGGTTAACCCATGAAAGTGCAAGCACTTATTTCCAATGGGGTCCTGTGTTTTGCTGACGGGACAGTAGGTGGAACAGACAGTGGTGTGATACAAGGTATCCGGGCGCGATTCCCTAGCTCTTTCCGAAGAGACACATTCAATTTGGTTCTTTAACGTGCCCGGTGTATAGCACCGATACACGCGAGACTACCTCTGGGTTGCTAACCAGTTTATGTCTAATTGGGTGGGAAACACGGAAAGCGTTTCAAAAATTATCAAATGCCCCGGCCGAGGGTCGATCACGGGACCTCTCGATCAGCAGTCAAGCAGGCTATCCGCTCGACCACCGTACCTTCCTTTTTTATTTTACATCAGCATACGTTGTATACGATAAATGGATGCATTTGTAACCCATGGTAACAGTTTGCGGTCCAGCACGAAAAATGTATAATACAAAAAATGTATCACGAAAATGAATTTAAATATTTAATGGCAACACTAGTAGTGGCATCACGCCAAAACAAAAATAAGAATAATTGGCATGTTTTTGTGAGTTTTTTATACAAAGATTCATAGTGATGATGTCATATTTGGCGGGTTGATGAAGTAATATAGCAACATTCTTAGCGTTACAATATAAACAAGTCACGACGTCAGACGACGTTACGGAGCGACTTCCATTTCCTAAGCATTATGTTACACCGTATATAACAAAGAATAGTATCTTGGGCGAAAGCTAAATTACATAAAATCCACAGCACAGTACATCAGGATAATTCGGCATTTTGTTTCCCACGGAAGGGAAGTGAAACGAAGGTCCGATCAGAACAAACGCTTACGTCAGATCGCTTCCTACACTATCCGCACAAAATGTCAGCTCAAGCTGTCTATTTTGAAAATCATTTTATGAATTTTTGACAGTATGTAAAGACATAGATTGAATGAGGTGCTTATGTTTATTACTGTTCTTGTTCAACGTTGAACCGTACAGCACAAATATGACATGGGATTATCAATTGAGCGACTTTAAACAACTTTAGAGACGATCGATCGTTCCAGAGAAGCATCGTTAGGTTGGCGTATCGGCTGTGAGACAGAGGAGGTTGGATGTCGGTAGTGGAAGATTGATGTAGCGTGTTTCTCGTAGTTTGGGATATGGTGGATTTAGTCCGTCAGGTTAGGACAGACTGGTGTTTTGGTAGTATCTGGAATCGTTGCATAGTTCAACATGGTGTTCCCGTGTTAACTTAGTCGCATTGGAGCCGGTGTTAGGTTCGTAAGGCCAAGACAAAATAATGTTGTGGTTCAGGTTACGGGCCCAAAACAATTAGGGTAGGTAGGTAGGGTATTTTTTAATATTATTTTATTTAGTTTTTGTCAATACTTACTTACGATTGTTTTCTTTTGGCTTCTAATTTTCGATAAAATGTTGTAGGGTAGCAGCAAAATTATAGGGTAGGTAGGGAACCTTAACCACAACATTATTTTGTTTTGGCCTAATTGTTTTAGTTTATGTTAAGCCATTTGGGATATCAATGGGGGAAACGTATTGGGGCGGAAGTGGATACACCGACTATTTCAATGGCCGATTTACGTCGATTCGGTAAGTAAATCTTGACTTTTCGTTGCTTAGTAAGGCGTTTGAAATAAAAACAAGCTGACCAAAGTACCCGGCCAGGTTTCTAGTTTGCGACCCTCCAAGCACCTATAATTAAGCAGAACACTCGCACAAAGTGCCGTTTTGGTTACAGATACCCTGATTTGTGAATATTTTTATCTGTAATTTTTCCTATTTCTCCCGATTTTCATGGTTTATGGATTGTTTATGGGCCTAGTTTCATTATTTATATGATTATAAGTAAGCATGTGCAAAAAAATTCGATGCCATAATATATTGAGGCAAAACACACGAAAGATCCGCTATGATACTCCTGATTTATGCCCTTTGGGGCAAACACCCCTGACACGTAAGAAATGTGGTATAATAAAAAAAACGTGCGACTTGATCATTAACTGAATATTACGCGCAAATTATAAAAAATGTACATTGTGAATATTAGATAAGTTTATATAATGCCAAAACAGGAATATGTTTTCAAGCTATACACATATATCTACTTGCCATATACATTTAATCTGCCACTGTGTTAAATTTTAAATTATATATTCACAATGTTTATGGTCATTCTAAGAGTGTTTTCTATTTGCAGAACAGCCCGTAGACTGATCACGTGATGTAGTTGATGCTGCCTGCTAAGACCTGACAAAGAACACATACCTACAACAGTGGATTCAATGAAAGGACCAAGCATTTCAACGACACAGTTGACAATGACATGGATGATGGAGTTCGATAAAAAGTTTGAAATTATATACTAACATGAGAAATATCAAATAAAACCCTTAAAAATCCATTTTGTTTTGATAATAGCATGCACATGCTTGTGTGTGAGAACAGTTCACGGTGTCTACCCGTATTGTCACCCTCTCGACAGGAGAGGTACGAAAACCGACGATTTTGCCAAAGATACAGAAAGTCCTTGAACCAATCAGGCCTCTAAATGCTTTAAATATTGCAGCTTTCATAAAATAACATTAAAAAGAGCCTACTTTCCAATTCATTGTAGCACCGGAACCCTCTCTGCTCTGGCACCGGCACCCTATCTGTGGTATAGTTATTGTGAGCACAGCGAGGATTCCCGTGCCAATCAGCTGAACCACACAGAGAGGATGCCGGTGCCACAACAAAACCGAACGTAGGTATTTTACGTAATTTGATACGATACAGCGTTTTGCAGACAGGGTGCCTATACGGGTAGGGAACACCGGGGCAAGTCAGAACGGTCATTTGTTTTTAACGAGGGCTTCTCACAAATTCTGCAATTGTACAAACTAAATACGTATTTTTATCAAGCATGGCTTCTACTCATATAATAATTAGGCACTTCATAGACTGGACGATTTGTTATCACAATATGAGCATACATATGGACGGGGCAAATCGGAACATGGTCGGGGTTATGATGGAAAAATACTTTAATCATACTCTGTCCTATCCTGTATCGATCAACTTCCACCGGACAAGAACCTTCATTGTAGTAATAGGTACTCATCAGAACAAAATACAGCAATCCCTGACGTATTCGGATACTCACCACCAAATATAACTACTCACACAACCACTTAATACATACATATCATATCTCATTTTGGTACTTAGCACATTAAACTAAAGCCACAATATGTCCTACGAATATTTACAACCACTGGATACAGCCGAACAAGGTCGTTGCCACCCTGGAGATCAGTTTTATTAGTCCCTATTTTATTTGTTCGTTCTTACCACTGTCACATACACACTCACATGCTAGCTATAAAAATATACAACTAATGTACTCACCACCAACAAATACAGCCGTATCAGGTCCAATGCGGTGCTCAAACCCACCTAGAACAGTCACCCCGATGCTGGGTACGCGCAAACATCAACTACAACCATACCAGACTCGAAGGGGTCTCACAGCAACCATATAATACCCATTTTTTAAAATCAACTCATGCTATAGCTACACCAGGTCGGCATTGCCACCGGGAACAACGTTACCCGGGTTTGTGTGGTGATTATTCGACACACTTAACCCATTCTAGGTAAGAAAGGGTTCTCAATCACGAACAACCACCGACTATAGCCAACCTATTCCCTTAGGTACAACCATACCCGACTATATGGACTAGCTACAAACCATGTATGCATTGTTATGTTCCTGTCTGTAGAAAGAGGAAGTACCGCACGCATGGTTGGTAGCTATTCCATATACATGTAGTCGGGTATTGCTATTCTTGTGTGGGTAAATATGCATAATATGTGGTTGTACTGATTTTAAAAAATGGGTAGTATATGGTTGTTAGGAGACCCCTTCGAGTCTGATATGGTTAAAGTTGATGTTTGCGAGTACCCAGTCTCGGGAGTGAATGTCCTATGTTGGTTTGAGCACCGCATAGGACCGGATATGGCTGTAATTGATGGTGGTGAGTACCAATTAGTTGTATATTTTTATAGCACGTGTATGTGGTAGTGGCAAGTACGAACAACTAAAATAGGGACTAATAAAAATGATCTCTAGGGTGGCAACCTACCGTAAACGACCTTGTTTGGCTGTATCCAGTGGTTGTAAATATTCGTAGGACATAGTGTGACTTGAGTTTGATGTGTTAAGTACCAAAATGGAATATGATATGTATGTATTAAGTTGTTGTGTGAGTATTTGTTTCAAATAATAGGGTGTATTTACTTGAGTTCCGTGGTGGTGAGTATCCGATTACGTCAGGGATTGCTGTATTTTGTTTTTTCTGATGAGTACCTATTACTACAATGAATAGGTACTTGTCCGGTGGGAGTAGATACACGATAGGACAGAGTATGATTTAAGTATTTTTACTATTTTTCCATCTTAACACCGACCGTGTTCCGATTTGCCCCGTCAATTTGGATGCTCATATTTTGATAACCAATCGTCCAGTCTATGAAGTGCCTCTATATTATGTGAGTAGAGTAGAGTCAATTGCAGAATTTGTGAGAAGCACTCGTTAAAAACAAATGTCCGTTCTCACTTGATCCGGTGTCCCCTACCCGTATTGGCACCCTGTCTGCAAAACGCTGTATCGTATCAAATTACATAAAATACCTACGCTCGGTTTTGTTGTGGCACCGGCATCCTCTCTGTGTGGTTCAGCTGATTGGCACGGGAATCCTCGCTGTGCTCACAGTAACTACAGCCAGAACAGAGAGGGTTCCAGTGCCACAACGAAACGGAAAGTATGCTCTTTTTAATGTTATTTTATGAAAGTTGCAATATTTAAAGCATTTAAAGGCCTGATTGGTTCAAGGACTTTCTGTATCTTTGGGAAAAACGTTGGTTTTCGTAGCTCTCCTGTCGAGAGGGTGACAATACAGATAGACACCGTGAACTGTTCTCACACACAAACATGTACATGCTATTATCAAAACAAAGTGGATTTTTAAGGGTTTTATTTGATATTTCTCATGTTAGTATAGAATTTCACACTTTCCATCGAACTCCATCATCCATGTCATTGTTTAATGTTTAATCGTTGAATTGCTTGGTCCTATCATTGAATCCACTGTTGTAGGTTCTTTGTCAGGTCTTAGCAGGCAGCATCAACTACATCACGTGATCAGTCTACGGGCTGTTCTGCAAATAGAAAACACTCTTAGAATGACCATAAACATTGTGAATATATAATTTAAAATTTAACACAGTGGCAGATTAAATGTGTATGGCAAGTAGATATATGTGTATAGCTTGAAAACATATTCCTGTTTTGGCATTATATAAACTTATCTAGTATTCACAATGTACATTTTTTATAATTTGCGCGTAATATTCAGTTAATGATCAAGTCGCATGTTGTTTTTATTATACCACATTTCTTACGTGTCAGGGGTGTTTGCCCCAAACGGCACAAATCAGGGGTATCATAGCGGATCTTTCGTGTGTTTTGCCTCAATATATTATGGCATCGCATTTTCTTTGCACATGCATACTTATAATCATATAAATAATGAAACTAGGCCCATAAACAATCCATAAACCATGAACATCGGGAGAAATAGGAAATATTACAGATAAAATATTCACAAATCAGGGTATCTGTAACCAAAACGGCACTTTGCGCGAGTGTTCTGCTTAATTATAGGTGCTTGGGGGGAAAACAACCATGGGTCGCAAACTGATGATTTTAAAGGAATTGTGCATGTCTTTAGGTCACAAACCACCAAATAGAGTTGTTCTTTAACTCAATGTAAAGTGACCTAGGTCAGCCAAAAAAAAAGTTAACTTTTTGTCCATGGGGCCCTCTTAAAATCTTTTAATCAATGGAAATAGGATCCAGCTTGAAGAAAATGAAAAAAAAGTAGGGGGTCATGTATCATATAAGAAAAATTTGGTTCGTCAAACACGGCGAACGGATTTTCTCACATGTACGGATTTATTCACTGTCCGTTAGCCCCAACCTTACTTTCACTTTCATATTTATGCCAGAATACAAACTAATTCTGAATTAAACCATTTCACTACATCACATACATGCATACAAAGCATTTAACACCAATTTTATGATTCTGATGCTGATTTGTCAAGACATAGCCCCATTTGCAGTCGCTTTAAAGTTATTTAACGGACTATTTGACTGTATCTGAATTTGGTCTGCGTAGGCATTTAGTGGTTAATTACCTGAAACTATTTTTCTGACTTTGGTGTTCATTATTTAGGGACTCGCACGTTACATTCGCTTCTGACTCGACGTGAAAGGGAAAATATACAAGAAATTGTATTTCGTATTGTTCGAACATACGAAGAGTATAATTATTTCATTTCTTGTCATTTTACAATGAAACCCCTCATAAGAGATATTCGCAAATTCAGGAAATACCATAAAGCTATATGTGGCAGCGACGAGTCAAATTATTCTGTGACGTAATATTGTCCTTAAGATGCTTCTAGGAAATATTTTTGATGCTAATAAGTATAACGAGCTACGTGCTAGAAGCTCGTCAAATAAAACACAGAATCGCGTTTTCTATGTTTAGATGACTCCACCGTTTGCTGAATAAATGCAATCAAAAATAAAACAGCCCCTAATCCTGTTATTCCTACTGTAATGAAGATTGGGATTTCATATGAGCCAATCACATCTCTCACATATCCTGAAAGACAAAATATTCAATAATGAGAGACCCAATTACATTACAGCTCACAAAATCAAATGTTGTTGGTTCATGTGTGAATGAATGAATTTATCATTTGAGAGTGCTAAACAACTTAGTATCTATTTCACAGTATCACAAAGAAGTAAAGTTGAATAAAATAGGTCTACACGTATTTGGTAAGACATAATGAAGATGCGCATCTGAAGACTGAATTGTTAAAATTAATACAATCACTCTTTGTTCACATTGATAACATCTTACCATTAACTGGTCCAGCTATGGCATTCGCTATCCCAAATGTAGTGAATATGAGACCCGACGCAGTGGGGAGATGGTTGACCCTTACAAGACTGGCTGGAACAACACTGACCATCGCTTGAAACATTCCGAACGGTATACCTATCAGAGCGCAAAACATTAACATTAACCATCGGCTTGTCGCAAAGACAATGCCAACCATGACAGCCACGCTCATTATCGCTGACAGCAATGGACTCAACAGAACTGACACACACTGCATTTGTATAATAACTCCTGGTATAAGCCGTCCAATAATGTTCAGGATGTTTAATAATAGAAATCCGAAGACCACATCATCTTGGCTCAAATTCTTGTCAACGAATATATCTGCTAGGAAAACGATCGGCAGACTAAGAGCTGCAAGTGCCAAAGTTGTTCCAGCCCAAAAGAAAACAAAATAACGGTTACTCAAAACTGACTTTAGACTTGATACCAATGTATGGTTAAAATTTGTTTCTTTTCCATTATTCAAAGTAGCGGTTTTTTCGCCTTCATATATTGATACCCGCTTTGTACTTTGCTGATTGTGTAGAACGGGAAATGTCCGAATGTAGTAAATGTCATTTTCTTTAGTGTTATGTTCAGAATCTTTCTTCTGTATGTCAACACTATCGCCCTCTTCGACTACTTTTACGGCGAGTTCGGTTTCATATTGAATAATACGTTGCATCTGAGAATCTTCCTTTCGATTGATATTTGGCTGTTTCCAAAGGAAGCCAAATGGTATGCTGTTCATGGAAACGCCGCCGATGATTAGCAATGCTCCTCGGAATCCATAATTGGAACTGAAATCAAGTTTATACCACGGAGTTAACACTGTTGTAACGTTATTTATAAGTATTAAACAACGTCAAATAACGCGTCAGAAAAAACCTTCCGATATTATAAATTGTTCATTTATTTTCCGCAATCGAAAGTTATTGCATTATGTATAGTTGTATTACATGTGTTTCTATGCCGGCAATGTTAAACACCGATAGCGCATTTTAATGTAAAATGCAAAAAAATAAAATACCATCGTAAGTTTTAAAATGTGCACAAGTCAGTAAAATCGCGTAATTTAAGTCAAGAGAAAGTCCACGTATTAATCTGTCAATATAGAAGATTTAGTGGACCTCGTTTTTTATTATTATTATTTCTCAGGAATGTACAGTCACTAGATCTTTATCCCTTACTCAAAGCGACATAAATAGAGGATCTTACATGAGTGTATTTGCATATTGAATTTATTAAACGAGTTGGATAAAAGTGATAAAATACTTCGGCTTTTTCTCACAAGTTTAATAAATTATATATGGAAAGACACGGATGTAGGATTATTTTTTACCACATAAACAAAATAAGCACTGTAAATATGCTAACAGTAGACAAACTTCCTGAGGCTTCGCCTTTAGAAGGAAATAAAGTGAGTAATGCGGTTAAAAATAAATGAGCAATTCTAACACGATTCGCGGATTAATCCAATACACAAAGAACGAACCGAACCATGTTTTATTGTCCCCATAAAACATACCTATCAAATTGGCTGTTTCTATTTACGCCTAGTATCACTTGACATATTTATGAATGAATGAACGTAAACTTTATAGTAATATTTACTACGAGTCACGATGACAAGGCGAGCTGCACGAGAATCCAGTGTTACATCTATGGCGCATCTATTAGAAACTCAATTATACTCTAGAAACCAAGTTTTATTAAAGCTTCTGATAATCAATCCATTTATATTTTTCATTTTATGAAATAGATACCATATACTCGTGTTATTAAAATTGTTTCAATGTTTAAATTGTGGTATTTCCTTCAGAAAACTACGAAGGTCGTTTTCATTAATGAGGGAGATAATTGTACCAGCTAATAAGCCACTCAATTTCAGCGTGGAAATATGTTCAATGTCAAATGGGTGAAAATGGAATGCGCGCAGTTAAATAGTGCGGGATATTATCGTATTTAGAATCGAAATAAAAACTCTGTTCTTGTATATTGTCGGTGAATAAAACACGGGAACTCGTTCGGATGCGGAAAATTAAATCACTCGTGCTACGCACTCGTGATTTAATTTTTCCACAACCGAACTCATGCCCGTGTTTTATTCACCGACAATAAACGCGAACATATTTTTATTTCTTAAATAAAAATATAATGAGGCATTGTATTTTAATTACCGTTATAGCTAGTTTGCGATAGAAAAAATCGTGTTTTTAAACATTTCTCTGCAATTACTAAACGTACATATATGAAATTTTGCACGAATAAATGAAATATATCTACCTAATACACACTGAAATTGCAGCAACATCAAAATTCAGTTAAACAACTTTTGTTCATAAGTTCTATGTAACATATTTGTAGTTATGTATGAAATATCAAGTAAGAAGACTTCATACTTGCAACAGCCAATTTTACAGTCATGTAATACGCCTAACGGTATATTTACGTATTTGCAACCTACTTAATATAACACACGCGAGGCCCGTATGTGAACCTAATGAAGTACATGTTGTTGTTGTACATTGTTTACACACCTAAATAACCTTAATCATACGGGCCTCCTAAGACTCGTCTTGATAACAGCTGTGTCAATCCCGACAATCACGGAGTATACGGTTAAATAATTGATAATAAATCATCAATGAAATACCAGATTACCTCCCTGTGTTAAACTTTCCATGTATTTTTATACATGTAATTTCAATATATAATAAAGAATAAATGTCTTTTAAGAGGTGACTAAAAGTTATGAAATTCGGAATGGGAGTAGGTAGGAAGTTATTGTAGTTCTGTGTAATTTTTTACCAAAATCAGGTGAATAGATTTTCAGAAATGTTACAAAAACACGATTTTTTCTATCGCAAACTAGCTATACAGTGTTACAGAATTATTGGAGCGAGACATGGTATATTTGAATAGTAATGATGTCACGGACCTGTTTTTGTCTATGTATCCTGTCTGCTTATGTATATTTTGACAGCGCGTATGAATACATAAAATAGTGATAAGCCGCCTCATTTGCATAGTTATTATATAACTGAGTAGTGTAATATCGTTTTTATTAAATGGGCTTTATTATACTCCCGCAGCGTGGTTTATGTGATAATGTTGATTAATAGCAATGCAGATATTACACCTCATCGTCTGACTTATAAGATGCGTATATTATTATATTACTCAAAAACAACATACAACAGCCACATTTAAACAAAACGGTATGAGGAAATCGGACAGGGAAGGCAGCACCCAACCTTACCAGCCGAGCACAGAAATCAGTAATACCACAACACAACGACAGTGAACAATGCCCACACATAAGCCAAAGAAAAAATTTAAAGTCCAAGCCCCGCCTAAAATATGCAGCATATGACCCAATTTTGCAAAGAAATTATAGAATAGTGGTGACTCCATGAGACCGCATAAAACGCAGCAAGACCCGACAGAGAATTACTCGAAATAACAAATGTCTTTCATCCGAAACCAATGCAAATCACTCTCAGCCATCCATATTGTACAATTTTACACTTAATATAATTGTACATGAACTTAGGTAACATGATAGGAAACATGTTTCTCGCTGTAATTTGAGCTAAACCCCGCGCAATTATAAACTATCCTGTTTTTCAAAACGACGTCATTTTGATTAAAATCATATTATCAAACGGATCTGAAGACGACCTAAAGAAGGACACTCCAGGCGACCTTTCCCATTCGCCAATCGGCACAAAATGCTGAAATTATTTGATTCTACAAAAATGTATTTTTAAACACGGTAGTTATCACAAACGCGTACATCTTACGCCCAATCTTGGTGTGTGCAATTGATTTTGTCACATGCTGTGACACCGAAGTTAACATGTTGTAAAGCCAGATATTTTCGCAAGTCGGACACAATAGAACCAATATAACTGAGACCAGAATGAATGAATATATACATAAACGAACTTTAAGATTTGATGATTAATCACGGTCAGAAACAACAATTGACGGTCTAAAAAACCAAACGACGGTCTAAAATAGCATGCGATGGTCAAAAATCAACAGTGCCTGTTAAAATCTCTTCATTTACGTTCATTTTTGCCATTTAGTGTTGCCCAGCCTCATAGGGGTCTGTAACGTCTTCCACCCCCATTCACTGTTTAAGAATAACTGTTATTCTTAAACAGTGAATGGGGGTGGAAGACCCCTATGCCCAGCCTTTGCGTAGATATAAGCCAAAACTTACGGCAGAAAGTGAACTAAAATATCTTTGTAAAAGACATTTACGCAAATATTATCGATGTACGCAATATCTTAGGAAAACTTACTACCGTAAACGCTTTGATAAAACAGTGCCCTTGTCCGGGCTGTATCCCACTCAGGCATTAACACTTTAAAAAAAAAGACATAATTGTTAAACACCACGAGGCGTTGTGCAGTGCGCAAGATCCATGTCTCTAGCTCAAAGTCACACTTAGAGGTCAAACGACAAAATGACCATTATGTACCTTGTTCGCCTTGCGATGGCGTCCGGATTCGCTTGTCCGGGACATATATTTGTCACCATAAGTTTGAATGACTTGAAACTTGGCATGCATGTTTCTTGTAAGTGCAGTGCGTAAGAACCGTAACTCTTCCTTGTGCCGTTTTTGGAATTATTTCCCTTAGATTGATTATAATAGAGCATTTCTTGTCCGGAACATAACTTTGTCACCATAAGGTTGATTGACTGGAAACTTGGTATCAGTGTGTCTTGCAATGACTCAAAATGCAGTGCACAAGAACCGTTACTCTAACTTGTGTCATATTAGAGTACTTTCCCTTTGATTGATTTTAATAGAGCATTTCTTGTCCAGAACATAATTTGTCACCATATGGTCGATGACTGGAAACTTGGTTTGCATGTTTCTGGGGCAATGACTCGAAGTGGAGTGCACAAGAACCGTAACTCACACACAAAAACGAGTAGTAAAAGCTTTCCGACATTATTGCTCATATTTCGTCAGGCGACATATCCGAGTCGCTGAGCTTCTTGTTTATTATATTACTCACTTTATTTAATTGTTTTCGAATAATCATAATCAACCCTTTGTTATTTTATCCTTATTTGCTTGTTCCATTGTAAGCCAGAAATGGCCCATGATTGGAAATAAAAGTTACTATATTCTATTCTACGCGCCCACATGTAATGACAGCGCCCTTGTGAGTTATAATCAACAGTGTGTTTATATCAATTTATCGGTACAACAAATTCTACAGTGGCCGAATTAATCAGGATTACTCCAAAAAAGCAGATCAGAGTTGTGTACAGATGTTTTATTTGTAATTTACCGTTTATTAATATTGAAATAACGACCGAAGTACCAATGTAACGAGCTATATGATCGGCTCAATTATAACGTAGATATAAATAGCGAAAGTGGAAATTCCGTCTTTTGAAAATAGAATCTCTCATATGTCGGCATCAGATATTGCCGTAAGGAAGATCAAGTACGTGATTCAGATTGAAACGATGTATGACGTACTTGCCTTGATTTGAGTGTCAGATACGTCATTCTGACGGCTTCAGAGCGCCCCGCATTACACCTTCTCACCAGTATTTATGTTTTTCATTTAAGCCAATCGACAGAAAACACACTCTTACTATTTTCAAAAATCAGACATGTCGGACACGTGGATCACGTGCATTAAAGCCGTTAGACACGAACCGTGCCACATGGATAATTTTGAGATTGGATACATGAAAAATTTATTGAAATCGATAAATAAATGTATGAAATAAAAATAACAACTATTTTAGAACAATTGATTGAATATATCGCGACAAATTATATTTAATTAGTTGGCAACTTATAAATTCGGCCACGTGAACATGTTATCTCGTATTTGCAAGATAAAAAGGCCTACCTTAAATATGTGAATATGTATGGATAGGCCATGCCACCAAAACCAACTGAAGTTGCCTGAAGAGTAAGCATAAGCAGTCGTTTTCTTCCGGTGAACTGTTGACTCAACGCCAGTGTGGAACAAATGAACAAGTTGATAAAACCAAAGCCTGAAGTAAAGAACAAGGATGGAAAATGGAATGTTATTATATAATCATTTCGTAACTTTGACAACTTGCAGCAGATGTCTGAAGCAATAAACACTGAAACTATTACAAAAATAGTTAGGCATGAAAGGCGACATGTTAAATCGAAGAAATACAGTAAATACTGTTCTAAAATAATTACACAGTTATGAAATCGTCCACATAATATTAATGAAGCAAATACGTATTGAAAAACCTTTATAAAGTTATCATATAATGTACATGTATATTCTTAAAGAGCACCAACATACAATCAGTGATTACCATATACAGCACCAAAGCTCACCACCATATGCCAAATTTCGGTTGCAAGGAAGCAAGTTGCTATGCCAACGCTTGAGAGAATTGAGAAGAACAAACTGCACTTCGTTAGTCCAAACTTTGGTATCAGCAAGCCAGATAATATACCTGAAAAGGGGCATAGTAATAGTTCACTATGTACAACAAATATCAACTACACATATCAACCATCCAGACAAGGGAAGCAAAGTTCCAAAGTATGATATAGGACGAATGTACGGATATATGTTTTAACAAGTACTTAGGAAGTGCAAGCAATACAGACTTTTATCATAGACAACCCTCGCTATGTAGTCTAGTAGATAGTCAAAAACATTTAAAATGTTAGTCATGCGTCTTATTATGTCACTAGGTTTTTAAATCTAGTTAGTGTATACTTATTATACCGGTACATGTGTACCAGATTGATTGAGGTATGATGTCGCATACATAGTATTGATAATATAGCGACATGAGCAATTATTCACTCGTAAAATACACAATGTTTAAAAAAAAAAGAAACAAAGAAACAATAAAGAACAAAAACTAATATTATACTCCTCCGGTACACAATAAATATGTCATAATGTAACGTTTCCGACGATCATAAAAACTGTAATGAGTAGTAGAGCGGGGGGGGGGGCACAAAAAGACAGAGAATGTATTACTCTTAAACAGTCAAGCACAGAAAACATAAAAACATTAAATACCCTACATAATGGTCTAATACAGCATGCACAAATTTTCCATGAATATTCCAAGATCTAGTAAATGAGTTACCTACACCTGGCCCCACACCAAGGGCCGCTGATTGAATCACGGCAGTCTGTGCTCTAGTAGCATTAAACGTTTCCATCACATCAACAAATATAACACCAATACTATTCACCAGTCCAATATGTAGAAACGCCACCAAACAGGCAGAGAAGAACACAAACCATCTAAGCATATTCAAGAGTTACTTATACTGTCCATTGACGAGAACAATAACCTTTGTTAAAGAATCCAAATGACAGTTAAACGTATTACCAAAATGTCCATTATGTTCGAATGTACACCACACAACCACTCTTAAAGAATAAATGTTTTCTGTTTTCAATACATGACACTTGACACAAACAGCCAGTCAGCCGTATTCACTATACATGTATTGTATTTTTATACCCAGTTTATGTACACGTTTATCTGCGAGCTATACGACTTACTTGTTCATGTATGATTGAATTTTAAAAATTTGTTGCATCAGTGCGCAATCTGTATACTAGGTTAACTTAATCGTCAATGCATTAGGTACTCAGGAGCAAAGACCTATTTATATCGTTGAAGAAACAGTTTTGAAATTTGTCCATCCATAAGTGATAAAAGCTTAAGAAATGCTTGATTTGTGTGCCTTTCATCGGTAAGCGCATGTAAAATTGGCGCAAAAAACTCTACATTTTATAGTAGCACGGAATCCATAAGAACATGTGACGGACTATAGCATCGGATAGTAACATGTGGCAACCATGACATGATTGGAAACTGAAATGGCCGGATGCTAACGCTTTTTCAGAATTAGGTCTAAAGTCAAATGAGAGAATATGTTTCGCTTGTAATCATTTATAGCTTTGGCAGTTTTCGGTCATGGGAACATGTACGTCGTACACATGATGGAAAGTTGATTCAGGTTATTTCGAAAATAAACCTTGTTTTTAGATTAGGCAATAATAATTGAGCCTGTTACTAAGCAGCAGTAATATGTGAAAATTGCCATATGTGCGATAAACTCTCTAAACGGTCACCTCCGAACTAGTTACCTTCCTAATACAGTCAAATGATAACTCAATATAGACTTTACTCAATCTGCCCATTGAAAGCAGCATTCTCTCTCGAACGACCACTGTTTTATACTACCAATGGTTAGTGGTGACTGTATGTTGTAGACACTTTGCTTTGTACTTTGTAATCTATAAAACTATGAAAATACTTTGAAATGTATATATTTATTTCCAGCTCTAGTACAGATGCCTATGCAGCAGAGGCACAAATGTCCATCAAGTGGAGGACGAGGTGACCAGCAAAGGCCAAGAACCAGGGTTTGAAAACAAACAAAGAAGGAAAACTATTTCGTAGTCTAGATTATAAAATGTTGGCAACTGTCCGTCCATAAGCTTTTGGCAACTGCCCGTCCATAACCTGCTGAGGGTCCAGTGAAAAACGTGTCTCCCGTTTCATAACAGTGGAATCATAAAAGGACGTGTTTTGTGACGGAATATAGCGTCGTTATGATAGACACACAAAACGACCTAATAGAGCGGCGATCGGAACTTAAGTAATGTGTAGAGCGTGGCATGACACCAGGAGAGACAATAACTGAAATGACATTAACTGTTAAATACAATGGTGCAAGTAGGCAGCTACTTTAAAAGTGCCAATCGCTTTTTGTCGGGTTGGGAGAAGAATGGTGTGCAGAAAGGCTGTCCGGCATGTCCACCCAAGTTGAATAATAACGCACCAGTCAGTTGCATCAACGCCCGCTGCCCCGGCTAGCCGATGAAACGGTCGTATTTTAACCTTCCAGCTTCCCTCGCATCGCCGGGAAAATGTTGGGAATTTTTCACCGAACTAATACCCCGGGGACAATATTTAGATAAAAGGAAATACCGCATGTTTAACAATCAGCTGTCCACACTGGGTCGTGGAAAGGCGGAGGTCGTGGATGTACTTGACTGGTGCATAAAGAACGTCATGTTGTTCACGACACTATTCCAGCAAGAAAGAACATCCTACGGGAAGTAAAAAAGTCTAAAACTGTACGCGCTGTGCAAACATTTAACATGTCATTAAGATGCCAGTGGTTTGAAAAAGTGTTTCGACAGTGGGTTCGGGGAGGTGAGAAGTGTGTAGCGCACGCGAGAAAGTATTTTGAAAAAAACTGATTTCGTGACAAATTAGACAGAGCTGGTGGTTTGATAAGTGTACTTAATCATATGACAGAGAAAACCCTCACCTTCCCTAAGTGTTGTAAATGAATCAATATTCATGAGTGAAACGTTGAAGATTGTCATAAGGGGAGATAAAATACTACAGTTTACAGTTTTATTGGTATAATCGGCATGTGAAATGCCTTTGACCATTAACACAATAAAAACTAGATGGTCAAGACAACATATATACAATTATGTACATAACATATATTATAAGCAAGCACAGATAAAGAAATAAATACAAAAAGAGAATAGAAATGCAGTTTTGTGATATACAGTATACATATTATACTGTTTCAACAAAAACAATAAGCTTGATTAGTAACAGAAATAAACACACACAAATATACAAAAATATACAAACGGTACAATTCAAATTGGATAATTTTTATTTTCAATATTTATACATCGACGGCATGTTATTATTACATTAAGGCTAGTTTATTTTCTCTTAGTTTTGAGGCATAGAATACTAATTTTGCGTTGTTTAAGATGATTTTGTTAGTTTTGCTTGCCATAATGTTATAGAATTTATTTAATGTGGGCCAGGCTGGTCGTGCTATGTACTTTGATCGTAGTTCATTATAGGGTTGGCAACACATAAAAAAATGATATTCTGATTCTATAGAATTATTGTGGCATAATTTGAATATTCTGTTTTCTTTTGCTATTCCGGATTGTCTACCATTTTCAATTTCTAAATGGTGTGATGCTAGTCTAAATCTCGAAAACTCTTTTCTGATAGTGTCATTTTTAATCAAGTCCAAGTATTTTTCAAATTCAAATACTGTTTTGAAATTCTTGTAATAGGACATTTTTGACTGAGAATTGAGAGTATCACTCCAAGTTTGGGTATATTGATCCCGCATTCTTTGATTGAATATATTGAAGTAATTTATGTTTATAGTATGTAGATTGATCATATTTCCATATCTATCCTAAATTATTTAAGATTGCTGTTATGTTGGATACCCAGTTATTTGCTCTTACGTTCAACAAACACTGTTCATTATAAACTTGGAATATTAATGAGTTGGGATTGTTTTGTATTCTTAGCCAGTATTTTAGTGCTCTTTCTTTGCAAATTACTGATAGTGGGAATCGACCCAGTTCACCCAACACTGCAGCATTTGATGTTTGCGTACGTACTCCTAAAATTCGCTTACAGAATTTTATATGCAGTTTATCTATTTCTTTGTATTTATAAACCCCCCATACCTCACTACTGTAAAGTAGAATAGGTACAACAAGTGTATCAAATAGGGATAGTTTAGTTTTAATATCTAGACTAACTCTACTTAAAACAAATAACAGGTGGTTATAAGCTTTAAGCGCTTGTTCTTGTAACGCCTTTACGGCATAAATCATGTTTCCTGTGTAACAAAATTTTATACCGAGGTAACAGAAAGAATCAACAACTTCTAATTGTTCCTGATTAATGGTCCATCGGAAATCAGAATTACATTTTCTATTTTCGAAGATGCATAATTTCGTTTTGCCTGTATTGATTTTTAATCCCCATTTGCGTGAATATTGTTGTACATTATTTAGTTGGGTTTGCAAACTAGAAGGGTCTGTGGTGGAGAGAACAATGTCATCCGCAAACAACAACATGTATATACTTAGTAGATTGATATCATCGTATGTAAGCTCATTTTGATTAATTATCATATTTATATCATTTATGAATAATATGAAAAGTAAAGGGGAAAGCGGTTCACCTTGTTTCAAGCCAAGGGATACCTCAAAGAATTCTGAAAATGACAATTTAAGTGAATCTTTGACACAGGACTTTACATTTTGGTATAATGATTTGACCATTGTGGTCATCTTGCAACTTAGACCTAATTCAATTAATTTTATCCATAAGGCTTCATGTATGACGGTGTCGAAAGCTTTTTCATAGTCTATAAATGCACAGTATAATTTCTTTTTTTGTGATAAAATATTTTGTATGATTGAATGGAGGATGAATATGCAGTCAGTAGTCTGCGTTTATCACTAAAGCCGAATTGGGAGTTAAAAAGATTTTCTGATTCGCACCAGTTATTTAGTCTATTTCTTAAGGTTAGTGAGAATATCTTTGAAAGGTTGTTTATAATAGTAATTCCCCGATAATTTAAGGGGTCATTTATATTCCCCTTTTTATGTAACGGGACAATATAACCCTTACTCCATTGATCTGGATAAACACCACTATCATAGATTTCATTAAATAGTGTTACTAGATATGGCGCTATAAATTCATTGGCGTCAATGAAAAAATCTGCAACATTTTTTGTTAAATCAGCGCTTTTATTTCTATTCAGACTAGAAATCGTTTTTCTAACTTCACTCAGAGTGAATGGGGCATCTAATGAGTCAATATTGATGTTAGTATCAAGATTTTCATATTGCGACCTATCGAAATCACTATCGTGCGGTGTATTCGAGACTTTATTGAAGTGTTCAACAAAATATGTTAGGTTTATGTTAGATTGGTTTGACTTTGCTTTCTTTTTGTATTTATTTATGTATTTCCAGAATTTCCTAGAATTTGATTTGCTAAGTTTAGTTAGGGTTTGTTTTTCCGACATGTGAAATAAACGCTTTGCTTTACGTTTCTCACTACAGAAGAGTTTTCTATAATATAAAAATGATTGCCGATTTTCAGCAGTTGGGCTATTTCTGTGTATGCGTTTATATTTAAGGAAGTCAGCTTTAGCTTGCGTACATCCCTCATTAAACCATTCAGCCTTTTTAAGCTTTACATTTTTCGATATATTCCGTTTAAAATATTTCCCATGTACCTCAAACGACATATCAAAATACGATCCGACATTTTTTCGATACACTCATTGATATCAGTGTCACCTCTAGTTAAACTACTGATTGCGTCATCAAAAAAATGTTTATTGTTGTTTAAAGAGTCATTTAGCTTATCCTGCTCAATAGTTTCCCATATTATTTTTTTAATATTATTCTTCGTTTTCTATTTTGGTATTTTCGTTTTTTAAAGACAAGTAGAATTCGATTGGGCAGTGATCCGAAAATTCAGTTATGTCTAAAACAGTCATTGACTGAAATAAGGAGAACAGTTTACAATCAGTGATCACATAATCTACAACACTAGCGGCAGAATTATTTGAGTTCAATTTATAGCATGTATATAAACCCTGTTCAAGGCGACCATTTGTAATACATAGTCCAGTTTGTTTACACAATGTTAACAGTTTCTTACCAAAGCTATTTATTCGCACATCCTTAGACGAGCGCGTTGGAATATTACATGAGCTTTCATCGTCTGGTATAGATCTACAACGACCTTCGAAATATGACCCCTGGACCAGTCCATATACCAAGGTTGAAACGATATTTACCGTTATTTTATGAAAAATACGGATAGGTTTGAGAAAATCTCCCTTTACTTCTAGTTGGCAACGTGGCTTAGTGGATAAAATGTTCTCTTGTCAGGAACATACTTTTATATAGACTGTGGGTTCGAGTCCTGCTATACTCATTTTCAATAATTGAATTTCTAATTCATTTTTTTTGTCGTTTTACGGTAATATTTTAATTCTTAATATTTGATTATTTTTACGTTTTATAACTAATAAAAAAAACTCTTTGTTTCCTTTACATTAATTTAGTCTGGATATTGTATTTATTGCGTCATTGGCTTCGCTGCAATCGCCATTTTAAGAATTTTCAGTAGAAACGTCAGAATTAGCTTATGGTGTATGTTGTCAGTTGTCTGTGTGATGCAGCGGTCATAGTACATCGCTATCAATCGTCTATTTTGTTCTTTCCTGTGTGAGTTAAGACCCACTAACGAACCGTTTTTTTTATTTAATAAACTTATGCTTACATTAATGCTATATGCATACATTGTATTACCTGATTATGATCACATATCATTATCTTTTTTCTATTCATAGTTTGCGTTATTCTTTTTTCAAACATTCATTATATCAATTATACAATGTGTCAGAATCAGTGTAAGTATCAATTGAATTACAAGTTACGACGCTGAGACAACCTTATATGCAGTCTATATGTTAGCTCTTGTCATTCTGACAACCCCCTCTCACACACTGACAAGCGAAAACTTCAGTCCTATTTCCTTCTCATCCATACAAAACCTATGTACGTTCTCGATGAGATCTTTCGCGTCGCCACTTTATCTATATACCAGCTATGACATATTTCTTATGTGCTTTTTACGCACTGGAGGTTTTATAATTAAGCATCTTTTTGTAAATAGACAAGCACGAAAAATGTTTGCCGAGCAAAAAAAAAAAAATAATATGGGATTCGAACTCTTTCGTTCAGTTTTGAAGTTTACGTATTCATAGTAGCTTAGCCGACTGCGCTATTCACTCTACTTGATTTCGCAATTCTAAATACACCCTTTATTACTCAATACACGCCTATAACCTGGATTACTCGAAAGTTAAAAGTACATTTACGCCCGAGTGCTTGTTGTAGATCTATATGTCAATATACCGATTTAAGTTTATGTTTTCGATAATATCCGAAGATTGGCCAACTCTCGAGTTGAAGTCACCCGTTAAAAATACATCACCTCGATCGCTTAATTTAATAATATCATTTAGTAGTAAATTGTGAAAGTCGAGCTCGAATAACGGTGAATGAATGTTTTTGTAGAGAGTCGAGTCTTCTGGTGGGATATAGCAACAACGAAAATATAGATCATTTTCAGTGTTAAAATAAGCTTTGTTCATTTTAAACCAAATCACACCTTTTTCATTTAGATCAATTAATTCGATGTAGCCCGAATAAATAGCTCTGTAACACACAATTACACCACCGCTATGACGTTTTGCCTTTTTATCATATTTCGGTCGCGGACATGAAAAACAGTCATAATTACTAATGTCAACATTTGCAATTTCAGAGTTCCAAGTTTCGGTAAATAACAGAATATCGTATTTATTGATCAAGTCAATAAAGTCAGTGTCACATAGTTTGTTATAGATTCCATTTACGTTCCAAAGCAGGAATCTTAGCTGATTTTCTGTGCTGCTTTCCTATGTGCGCGGTTCAGCTGGTCGATTTCGAGGTTGGGTGTTTGAGTCTCTGTTACCCTTATGATGGCGTGGTGGTAACACTGGGGGAGGGCCAGCTGGAAGGTTGTCGACTGTATAGACAGTGTTGTCAATGTAAAGTTTGTCATAAGACAACACAGCTTGTTTATGGTTGTTTTTCGCGTGTATGAGGTAAGGAATCAGTTTATGTCTACGGTCCAATATAGCCTGAGGGTACTGATCACTTACGCCAAACGTAGAATTACCAAGCTGGTCGCGTGCTTTTGCTTTGATTTCTAGTTTGTCACCATGGAAATTTAGTTTGGCAACAAAAGGTCTAGTTTTTTTTGGCTGAGTACTTTCTACTGATTCTATGTGCCCTGTCAATTTTAAATCTAGCTTTGGCATCTTCAATTTTTAGTACATTGACACAGAAGTCCAATACTCTGTTGGTACATTTTTCTGTTTTACGTTCTTGTGGTGTTGTGAGTTCGTCGAAACCAAAGAATATTAGATTGTCCCGCATTGATCTCGATTTTAAATCCAAAATGTCCTCTTCACAGTCGGTGTTTTTCTGTTGATCTTGTTGATTTTGTTGATCTAGGGAGTCTGCGAGTTTTTTGTTAATTTGTTTAAGTTCGCCAATTTCATTTTTCAGTTGTGTGTTGTTAAGTTTTACTTTTTCGCATAATTTGCTGTCATACTCTCTGATTGTTTCAATATCAGATACCGTTGTTTCAGATTTTTTCACCCTGTTTTCTAACAACGTTACTTTGTTTTCTACGGCAGTTACCTTGATAATGGTGGACTTAACATCTTCTTCAATTTTATCCAGTTTATTTAATTTAGATTCGACTTTATTTTGAGAAGTTTCTATAGCACTGAGTTTATCACATATGGTTTGAAGAAGCTTTTGTTCAGTTGGACTTTCGACAGCAACTGGTGTTGGAGATGGTATACTGCTTGGAGGTGGTGGCACTGGATAGTTATTTGGTGTGAAGTAATGTAAATGCGGAGGGTAATATTGTCCAATATACGCAGGTGGTGTCGTTAGGTACGCATTTGATACCTGATGATGCTGTGGCGTTGACGGAGATTGCGATTGTTGTGGCTGTGGCGTTGAGGGAGATTGCGATTGTTGTGACTGAGGCGTTGACTGAGGTTGCGGTTGTTGTGGCGGTGGCGTTGACTGAGGTTTCGGTTTCTGTTGTTGCGTTGGCTGAGGTTTCAGTTTCTGCTGCTGTGGTGTTGACGGAGGTTGCGATGCGTCATTTACGCTGCTCACAATTAGGCACTTTTCCGGTTGCTCCCTTACAGCAGTTGGAGATGAAGCCGACTTAGTTCGTTTCTTTCCATGCTTACCCATGCTTTGTGATATATGTTTATACGTATAGATAAACCATATTTTTGAGCCGTGACTTATTTATGCAGGAAGGTTGATTTGCCCTCAAAGGATAGATATAGTGTATGTATTAAGGCTTAAGCAACATATGTGATCAATGACAGTAACCAATACATGGCCCAAAGAGATTTTAAACAGGTAAATTCACATACCATGACAAGTGTTATCTTCCGTCACGGCTAAAAAAACATGGTTTATCTATAAACAAATGTTTAATATCGGGGAGTCTACATCTACATCTACATCTACATCTACATTATACTCCCGAACAATCGAACTCGATTATGATTGGGAGGCGCGTTGTCTGGAAAACAGTGTTATAAATAGTTTAAAAAGTGTGTTATGTGCTCAAATTAAAGGTTAAAAAGATCAAAGATCATAGGTGAAAGGGTGCAGGATAAAAACAGAATAGTACAGGCTAGAATGTGACCGTCGCCAGCCTGTTAGAATAGATGTCTAGGCTGGGACTCGATTTGACCTGGGATGGGAGACTGTTCCAAAGTCTTATTGTTCTCGGGAAAAAGTAGTTGATATGATATTGGGTATTTGACTGCGGTATTAGAAAGTTCTGATTGCGGGTTGGGATGAGATGATTATGATCAACGAAGACTAGGCTATGTTGGACTTTATATAGAAAGATTAAGGATGATTGCAGTCTTCGTTGTTGCAGTGTCACCCAGCCAAGATCGTTTAGCATAGTGGTGACACTGCTCTGATAGTCATAGTTTCCACAGACGTACCGAGCTGCAGCTCTCTGGACACCTTCAACCTTATTTATGAGATGTTTCTGCCAGGGGTGCCAAATGACGGAGCAGTATTCTAGTTGGGGCCTTACGTATGTTGCGTATGCAGATTCTTTGACCTTTTTGTTTTGTGTTTTGATATTTCTTTGAATGAATCTGAGTGAATTTTTGGCCTTGGAGGTTATGTTGTTTATGTGGGGGTCCAGTTTAGATCTTTAGAGATAGTGACTCCAAGGTATTTTGCATTGTCTGTAGTGTTCAGTATTTTGTTATGGAGAGTGTAGGGAAATATGATTGGGTTCTTTTTACGGGAGATTCGGAGTACCTCACACTTGTCGGGGTTGAACTCCATAGCCCACTCACGTTCCCAAAGCTCTAGTTTACGTAGGTCTTCTTGTAAGACGTTTGCGTCCGTCTGTCCTTTAATTGTCAGGTAAACTATGGTGTCGTCGGCAAATAACCTTGTTCTACTTTTGACTGTTTCTGGCAAGTCATTTATATATGCCAGAAACAAGCAGGGTCCAAGAACAGAGCCCTGAGGGACACCAGATAGTGCAGGTAGTTCGTCAGAGAGATGACCTTCAACCGCAACCCTCTGGCTGCGGTTGTTCAAGAATGACCTGATCCATGATGTAACATGTGTGTCTACTCCCATATGTCTTAGCTTGTGGATTAACTTGTGATGGTCAACTTTGTCGAATGCTTTGGAGAAATCCATCACAATGACATCTGTCTGTTGACCATCATCCAAGCTGTCAAAAGCTTCCTGAGTAAAGCTGAGGAGCTGAGTGTCACAGCTGCGTTTCGTCCGAAATCCATGTTGGTTTGGGCTCAGTATGTCATGTTGGTCAAAGAATGTCATCAGGTTGGAGACTTTAATGTGCTCCATTAGTTTTGACGCTATGCATGTTAGGGATATTGGTCTATAATTACTTGGTTTGGATTTTGAGCCTTTCTTAAAGACAGGTGCAATTGTTGCCTTTTTCCAGTCATCGGATACGATGCCGGTCTCAAGGGACAATCTGAATATTTATGTGAGGGTTGGGGCTATTTCACTGTGAAGTTCCTTCAGGATGCGTGGTGATACTTGGTCAGGGCCAGTAGCTTTATTCGGATTTAACCCTTTGAGAAGCTTGTCAACACCATCAACTGTAATTGTGATGGTGGGCATAGAGTTAGGGGGGGACTTAAGAGGTTTTTACACATCTGTTTGAGACCTAAGGGTTGGGGTCTAGAAAAGACAGATTCAAACTGTTTGTTCAGTACATTTGTCTTGTCCTGGGGGTTTGTATGTGTGATGCCCTCAGATTTAAGGGGTGCAACTCCACAGTTCTCAGTTTTGTTGTGCTTGACAAAACTGTAGAACTTTTTGTTGTTACCTGGTTGGGATTCAGAGCTGAAAATGACAGACTCCAAGTACGACCAGTACGAGTTGCGTATATTCTTTTGGATGGTCGCCTTAAGAGTCTTAAATGATGGCTCTGATTTGGGGTCAGCATGATTCTTTTTAAGTTTTGCAAATAGTTTATCTCGTTTCCGTATCTGTCGCAAGATGTCAGGGGTCACCCAGGGTAGATTCTGTCTGTTTTTCGTAGTTTTGGTCGGGATGTATTTGTCACAAAGTCTATGGAGTTCATGTTTGAAGTCATTCCAGGCAAGGTTAGGATCAGTGTGTTCTAGGTTTATGAAGTTTTCATGGCATTTGAGGAGCTCTAATTTAATTTTGGACCAGTTAGCTTTTCTGTAGCATGGGATATTTCTTTTGGGCTGTGTTGGGCGTCCTCTATTTATGTTAAATTCATGATGGATTATGTTGTGGTCTGAGTTCCCAAGGGAAGGTAGAGATGTTGGGCTATGTACTACTGATGGATGATTTGTTAGGAATAGGTCCAGCATATTTTGATTTCTGGTTGGTGATTTAACCATTTGCTCAAGGTTGAGGCTAACTATATTTTCAAGGAATTGCTCATACATATTCCTGAATTTACAGTTTTTGTTGATGCCAATCCATATCAGGCATGTTGAAATCACCCAACAACCATATTATGCTGTTTTTTTGGGGACTTGTTGGAGTGATGACCATAATTGTGATAAAGCATAGGTGTCATTTTCATGGGGTTTATAAAATGACCCAACAAATATGTCGCGTGAGCCAGGTATACTAATTTTGGCCCAACAAATATTAGTATCAGTCTTAAGTTCAGGCTGTTCCTGCCTCAGTAAGGATTTGGATATGGCTATCAGGACTCCACCACCTTGACTGTGGGTCCTGTCATCTCGATACACTGCATAGCCAAGGCTATCCGGAAAGATTTCCGCAGTATGGATGTCTGGTTTGAGCCAGGTTTCGGTGCAACATAAAACATCTGGCTTGACCTGGTCAATCATTTGGTGAAGTTCAGGGACTTTGTTTTTTATTGACCTGCAGTTAATGTTGAGAATGGAGATGCGTTGTTGTTTGCTAAGTTTAGCTTCTTTTGGACGTGATTTTGTTTTGTGGTTGGGTGTGGATGATGCGATGGGTCTAGTGTTTGGGCTGATATCAAAGAAGATTTTTAGTAAGGCAGAGTATTATAATCATTAGTATGGGATGTAATCTTACCACCAACACCCCCGAAGTATTGATAGATAAAGTGAAAATGCGATAATTAAATTTAGATTTGTGAGAGCGAAAAAAAATGAATGTGACTGTTTCCGACGCATGCGCATGTAGCTCATGAGAGTCACAATAACAAACCTTGACAATGAGTCCACAAATAATCTGATCACATGATTAATCACCGTCTCGGTTAGCTTCACAAACAGTAGATGAATACTTGAAGACCACTTATGGATTAAAAACCATACACAAACAGAGTTCGATATCTAGTTCAATATCAACTTGGCAATATACCGGAATAGCACCCTATGGTGCTTTTCTTGTCGCAGATTTTTTAACATAACAGAAGACCGAATATACAGCTTACCTTAATGATATGCATCAACCAAACGCTTGAAAGTAGTCCTTGTTGGGAAAAAAGTAGTTCCTTTTTTTTAAACAGCTGATTTCTGTCAGCGGCGTGATGTACAATTAAAAATTCACAAACATTAACGTATATACACAATGAATATTTTTATGCCCCCGGAACCGATGGTTCGGGGGCATATTAAAATCGCACCGTCCGTCCGTCAGTCCGTCCGTCCGTCCGGATTCGTTTCCGCTCAATAATTCAAGCAGTGTTTATCCGATCTTCACCAAACTTCATGAAAATGTGTAAGGCCATGAGATCTAGGTCAAGTTCGATAAACAGTCAAATTGACCTAGCCGCTTCAGAGTTACGGCCCTTGACACATAGAAAAATGGCGTTTTTTTTGGTTTCCGCTCAATAACTCAAGCATTTGTCATTGGATCTTCACCAAACCTCATGAAAATGTGAAAGGCTACGAGATCTAGGTCAGGTTTGATAACCAGTCAAATTGACGTAGCCACTTTAGAGTAACGGCCCTTGACACATAGAAAAATGGCGTTTTTTTTGGTTTCCGCTCAATAACTCTAGCATTTGTCATCGGATCTTCACCAAACCTCATGAAAATGTGTAAGGCTACGAGATCTAGGTCAAGTTCGATAACCAGTCAAATTGACCTAGCCGTTTTAGAGTTACGGCCCTTGACACATAGAAAAATGGCGTTTTTTTTTGTTTCCGCTCAATAACTTAAGCATTTGTCATTGGATCTTCACCAAACCTCATGAAAATGTGAAAGGCTATGAGATCTAGGTCAGGTTTGATAACCAGTCAAATTGACGTAGCCACTTTAGAGTTACGGCCCTTGACACGTAGGAAAATGGCGTTTTTTTTTGGTTTCCGCTCAATTACTCAAGCATTTATCATCTGATCTTCACCAAACCTCATGAAAAAGTGTACAGCTATAAGGTCTAGATATCATAAATGTCCTTTCTTAACATGTGTCGTCCTATGGAGACTCAGGCATTTGTCATCGGATCTTCGCCAAACTTCATGAAAAGGTGTAAGGCCATAAGATCTCGGTCAGGTTCGGTAACCGTTCAAATTTACCAAGACACTTCAGAGTTGCGGGCCTTCACACATAGAAAAATGGTGTTTCTTCCCGTTTCCGCTCAATAACTCAAGCATTTGTCATCGGATCTTCGTCAAACCTTTTGAAACATGAAAAGGTGTACGGCCATAAGATCTAGGTCATGTTAGATAACAAGATTTCAAATTGACCTACACGCTTAAGAGTTATGGCCCTTTACACAAAGAAAAATATGTCAATATCACATTTGCCCAATATATTATGACACATCTGTGACGGTGCTGATATCTAAACGTTACGTTACTATCAAAGCATGCACGGGGGCATGTGTCGTCCTATGGAGACAGCTCTTGTTCATTTCTCAAATAATCCTTCCTGGATTTTTATTTTCGTCCTTCACTTATTTGCCGGTAGTCTTTTTTCCTCGGCCCTTTCCCTTGGATTTTACACTAGCACGCGTTTTGGGCCTCGACTGTTCAAAATCATCATCTGATGACCAGTTGCCCCACTCGTAGTTCGACTTCGTATAAGGGTTGCCACATGATTGAGCACTTTTTGAATGCTTTTTTCGAGCACCCTCTGATTTAGTCTGTTTAAATCCTGCCGGGCAACATACATGGTCACTACCACGTACAGGCTTAGATGATGCCGATGTACTCGGTATTCCGGTACCGCACGCCCCACGTGCTGGAGGTTTTGGTGTTGATGTGCCTGGTACTTGTGGGGTAGGTGCCAGCTGGTCATCTTCGCGTTCTATAGGATATAGTATGGTGGATTCCTCTATCGGATACAGCACGGTCGGTTCCTGTGTCCGATGATTCGCTGATGCTACTGTGCGCCATGATTTCGGAGAGCATTCGCATACGTCTTGAGAATTTCTCACGTGGACGCTGAGCAACAATAAATAATAACTGGGTAAAATATATTGTGGCAATTTATTGAATTAGTGTGTGATATTGGCGTGATATCTATTGTATGACAACCTCAGCAGGTAGAGCATCTGATCTGCAGGCCATAGAGGCGCATATATATAAGGTAGCAGGTTCAAGTTCTTATATGTCGATGCACATGTTTAGTCCTTTAATTACGGCATCATAAAGATAAGGTAAGCATATTCTATAAGTACATGTATGAAATTTAATACACGACCACTACATCTCATAGATGAATATAAACCATGAATATCAATTTGCTGAATGAAAACTATACCTGCAGGTATGAAATCCTCGTCACTATCTATGATAAGGTCTATTTCACCGATCATACTGACACCACCATCTGACTGTGTGTCTGAGGACTCATCTGTGCAGGCTGGTAAGACCATGTCTGATGACTGGGAATTAAACCCATCCCAGGTGTCGAACAGTGGTGTTGGGAAGCTCAAGTGCACTGGTTGTGCAAGCGTGTACACACTTCTCAAAAGCTCAAAAAACGATGAAAACTGGTTTCCCTTTACTTCACTTCTCCACATAACCTGTAAGAATAAAAAAACCATAGTTTCATAGTCAGCACTTTATACTTGATTTGAACAGTTCAACAATATTAATTATAACAGATACTGAATAAGTTGTCTCTTCACATTGCAGTTCATTCCGTCAGAATTGCAAAATACGGAATGAACTACATATCAGGAAATTATTTAAAATTCACATTGCAGTTCATTCCGTATGTATTTCATATGACGGAATGAAGACTGAAGTACATTTAGGCAATTTAAATCAGCAAACGATACTCCACTTTGCAGTTTATTCCGTTAATTTGTATGTTATAATACGGAATGAACTGCATGTATATGAATTTAAGTAACAAAAATATACATGTTTTGAACCTTCACATTGCAGTTCATTCCGTATGTATTTCATAATACGGATTGAAGTACATGTATATAAATTAAAATCAACAAATCAATGTAAATATCGTCTGCACATTATTTGTAACGTGAAATAGGAAAATACTAATTCTTACCTCAGCCATATGGCCTTCCCAACTGAGAGGGTTTGGTTCCGGACATGCGCCTAAAATAGTCTTTGGCATGTTTCCAGGCCCCTTCTATTCGATTGGTGTGGCATTCCACGGTTTCACCAGTGACTTCGTTTTTGTATATCTTCTTAAAACTATATTTGTGAAGGACAGTGAAGTGCCTATAGCCCATTTCATTAAGACGACAATAGCTGCTGAATCCATCACTATAAATAGTAGACCCTGGAGCCACGTGCCTTTGTATAATCGGCACCAGAGTCCTGGCCGATCTATCGCCCACTGGATACAATATGAGCCTATTGGAGAGCCGTTCAACCATTCCAAACACCCATATTTTCACACCCTTGTTCGGATTTCCGCGGTGATACTTCACCCTTCTGCCAAATAAGCTCTCGTCCAGTTCTATTTCACCAGATAGCAAGGTGTGCTTGGTATTAACATAGAAGTGTTCCTTGAACATCTCCCAAATGAAGGCAGTCCAATCTACAGCTGACGAACCATAGCTAATTCCGCCTGAGACTGAGACCCGTTTCAAGCTGTTACCTTCCAAATAACACCTGAGCACTTCCATGACATCCCTTACATCCATTTTGGTTCTTTCAAAGAACGAATGTTTCAGACAAGAAACCTCGTGATCCCTATTAACGGAACACCTCAAGGTTTTTGATAGAGGCCTCCCAGTCCGCCTAGCCATCGTCATATCCCCATTACATGTACGTCTGCCACATGGAATAGATTGCAGTAACAGTCCATGCGTTGATAACCAGCTCCACACTACGTCATCCTCACACATGAATAAAGCGTAAAAACTCCACGGGTTATGAAAATCCGAAAAACTCACACTCTCAACATCTATAATACGTTTGCGATAATTACCAGCCACCGAAATTTTTCGAGCGTCAGCCATTATGAACAATAATGATGGTAATGGCAATGCGGTGATGGGCCACGAGGTAATATTTTTCCATTCAATATACCCATGATACCCTAATATGGAGAAAACTCGTGCAATTCGTTGCATGGTTATAATTGGGGTTAGAAGTGGGAAAAACGTATAAAAATGTTTCATTATCGACCATTTAATATTGCACACTATATCTATATATACTACCGGAATAGCAAAGAATAGCACCCGGCACCCGGGTGCTATTCTTTTTGGCATTTTATTTATTTTATAATTGTTAGTATAACGTGCAATTTTAAGACACTAACCCCAAAACATTTCCAAGCCCCATTTCTGAAGGCTTGATATAACCCCCAAGGAAAACCCTTTCCCCAGGGAATACCTTTCCCTTCAGAGAAATTATAACATTATGAACCATTAGTTCACAGTACATGAATTACGTTTTTATTAATATCGTCGCTCTATATATACTACCGGAATAGCACCCGGGTGCTATTCTTTTTGGCCTTCCATTTCATTTACAATTGTTAGTATAACGTGCAATTTTAAGACACTAACCCCAAAACATTTCCAAGCCCCATTTCTGAAGGCTTGATATAACCCCAAGGAAAACCCTTTCCCCAGGGAATACCTTTCCCTTCAGAGAAATTATAACATTATGAACCATTAGTTCACAGTACATGAATTACGTTTTTATTAATATCGTCGCTCTATATATACTACCGGAATAGCACCGGGTGCTATTCTTTTTGGCCTTCCATTTCATTTACAATTGTTAGTATAACGTGCAATTTTAAGACACTAACCCCAAAACATTTCCAAGCCCCATTTTTGAAGGCTTGATATAACCCCCAAGGAAAACCCTTTCCCCAGGGAATACCTTTCCCTTCAGAGAAATTATATCATTATCAACCATTATTGCACAGTACATGAAATACGTTCTTAATAATATCGTCGCTCTATATATACTACCGGAATAGCACCCGGGTGCTATTCTTTTTGACCTTTTATTTATTTCATAATTGTTATTAAAACGTGCAATTTTAAAACACTAACCCCAAAACATTTCCAAGCCCCATTTCTGAAGGCTTGATATAACCCCCAAGGAAAACCCTTCCCCCAGGGAATACCTTTCCCTTCAGAGAAATTATATCATTATCAACCATTAAATTGCACACTTTATGAATTACGTTATTTTTAATATCGTCGCTATATATATACTACCGGAGTAGTATATATATAAGGATGCACATCAATATTTGCAATGGTACATGTACATCTCTACTCTCAAGGGAAAGGTATTCCCTGGGGAAAGGGTTTTCCTTGGGGGTTATGAATAATTCAGAAATGGGGCTTGGCAATCTTTTGGGGTAAGTGTTTGAAAGTATGTTATTTACTATAACATTACATATATGAATACAAACAATGGCGTTGTTCTTATGACACCCGGCTACTTAAGTTATTTCATCTTCAAATTGCATATTATGACGGAATGAACCAAATTAGGAACATGCACACAGCCGTTAAATTTTTTATTGTCGTCTGCTTGTGGCATGTAAGTTAGTATACCCCCAACTGGTGCCTTAAATCATGGACATCTATAACATTGACATGTGCTTGGCGTTTTCCGTTGGTGGAAAATTACTTTACTACGACTCTTTATAGTAAAATTTTAGCACACCCAGTCCTGCACGTGTTTTTCTCATTATTCAAGCATGGCCTCCATATCGGTTGTTGATAGGAGAGAAAGAAAAAGACAAATTTTTGAACTTTGGACTTCCATACAGGATATTGTTGGTGACGCTAAGAAGTGGCCAGTAAATATACGTCGCAACTTTTGGACAAGAGGATTAAAGCATTTTCAAAGAATTATTACTTGTGCCTTCGTATACGTGAATGGATTGAACCCAGTGGTGTTCATGGAGTGGGTGGAATTATTGGACCTGGCGAGTGACAATGAAGCCAAACGTCATTTCAGAAATGTGTTGGACTTGTATCAAAACGGCAGTTATAGTAGAACCTTATATGTGTATAACGTAACAAACAATCGATATGAATATTTGGATGGGAGTGTGCGTCGGTATTTGCACCGAAGTTTGCGGGCATAGGTAGTTATTTTATGTTAAAGGGAAATAAATCTATTACTGCTATCCGTTTTGCTTATTGTAGTTAGTTCCCTTAATTCAAAAAATAGTTCCAAATATAAATATGTAATTCGGTTCGGCGCGTATGAATACAAAGCGTCTGAAAGATCCGGATTTGTGTATTTCACATAGTTGGAGGCAGTCGTGTAGACAAAAATGGACGGCACCCGAGGGTGCTATTCCGGTATATTGCCCATTCGATGATTTTTTTACACGTAAATGTCCATGTTACACATTGATAACATAATCCATGTCTTCAATTTCTCATTTACTCCAAATATTCTTAATTAACACATTTAAATCACTTTTTTTATCGGAGTTTAAATTTTTCGTGTCCATTTTCTTGCGCATGCGCATTATTCATACTTGTCCCAACCATAACGGTTTTGACGTTGTGTGGACCACACAGTTTCACTTGGTGTTATTAAATTTTCACAATTTGTCCATTTTTGAAAAATAATAATAATGAAATGTCGCAAGTATATCGAGAAATAATAATTGTAGATTGGTTCAATATAATTTTATGTACTATACTAGTTTTAATGATATTATTACGGTCATCATTTCTCAAATCTACGTTATACAAGTGAATGTAAGTCACAGACTGCCTTACATTGAAAATTGTACATGACAACATTGAGTCGTTCAAGTTCTAACTTTTAATACATATATGTAATTGATAGGCACACCTCAGACTAGAACAGCATTAATTGCATGTGACAAAAACTTGGGAGTAACTTCGGACGGTTAAGGAACCGCTCAATGGACAAATTTGGGGTTATTACAGCGAGTGTTTAATCCAAAATCCGCATCCTGTGTCCAGTCCCAAGGAAAGAATGACCTTGATTATGTTTCCAAGTGGTTAGGACCACTCAAGTCATTCGAAAGGCTTGATTGGCATGGAAATGTAACAAGCGGTCACAAAGGGCCATAGGGCGCTCACCTTTTGCACATTGGTCTAAGACTTCCACGTTTTCTAGCTTTAGATCAGTGATAGTTAGCTTCGCCACTTTTAAATCATTTGCAAGCCGTGTGCGCCGACCTGCAGACCTATTTGGAATTCGAATGGCTACTACCAAGTTATTGTTTTGTTGTTCATTCGATATACTTTCATACCCGCTTTTGTCTGTTGGATTAATCTCAACTTCATCATGTCAATGTCTTCTTTATCGTTCTCTTCCTCTTGTTCTTCTTGCAGCGCTGTTTGCTTCTCCGGGGCTCTCTGATGGTACATAGTTCTTTCATCTGCGCTCACGCTTCCTACGCAGGTACCCCTCATTATGTTTATCCTTTAAGCGTTTTCTATAATCTCGACAGATTTCCGCTCGAGACTTAACCATTTTTATCTCCCTGAGTGTGAAACAAACTGCTTAAAACCAGGCCATTTATGCACATTATTTGAAATAACCATCGATACGAAAAATCCTATAACTTCGTCAATTTTTGAGATTCAACCCTAAGATATTATACATTTCAAAAATGGAAAAAAACTCAAAATCAAGTTTTTGTCCAGAAGCCCCAAATTAACATTCCAAGCCTCATGGCGTTGACAAGATAGTTATGGTGTGTGTGATATACTTGTCATACCTTGATTTTAAGAAAAGACAAATTATACTTCATCACCATCTTTGTCTTGTAATTCAACTTTTTTGTTTCATGTACTCGAAACCCCAACTGTCTATAAACAGGTATTTTTCTGATCATCAAATTTAATATAAAATATTTATATGAGCGTATATTAGGACAGCTGGTTCATTACTATTACTCAATAAACTTAACTTAGCATTGTACCGATTATTAGGGCCCTGCAAATTTTTTGCAGGTGCCCTGTAATAATCACCCTGTCCGTCTGTCCGTCCGTCTGTCCGTCCACATTTTTCATGTTTTTTTCTTAATAACTTGCAAACCGTTAAATGTATCGACTTCAAACTTTAAACATAAGGTCACAGCAACAATACACTACTGTATGCCAAGTTATGTTACTACTCCAGCTACAATATTGTAAGAATTATGGCCCTTTGTAAAATTACAATTTTCCTCATATTTCATCTTTTTTCTACATTACTTCAAAACCGTTACATATATTCAAATGAAACTTGCTATACATATTGACAGTGACAATACGCACATGTGTAGCAAAGGGCAACAACTCTAGCTTTAATAAATTTTGGCTTGTGCCCCTTTTTCGACTTCAAAACTTTAACATTGGCCATAGTTCAAAAACTTTTCAAGATATTCAAATGAAACTTGCAATACTTATTGACAATGATAACGACAGAGCCCTGATCACGACAGTGATGGTTCTAGTCTTAGTTGCAGAAGATTGTCGAACATGCTACATTTGTTTACAATATCCAAAAAGGATTGTTTGGAACTTTATTGACTCAATTGTGTCGAGAAACCTTGCAAAAATTCATGCAAAAATACGACGTGATAAAACCGCGCATTTTTTCGATATTAACGACGCCAACGTCCAGAAGGCCCAAATTAACTTTTCACGCCACATAACGATGGCTTAGAATGAGAAGGTCGTAAATCGATATATTGAGAAAACTATCTGTAATTTACCCTTTACCTATGGAAAAGCAAGTTCGATTATAGGCCAAATCGGTGCAGGCCTTCTTGTGTTATGGTCCTTCTTTTACCAAAAAAATGTGAAATTGGCATTGTCTGTACTCTAGCTCAAACGGTTTTCATCTGATCATCTTCAAACTTGCTGACAATGCTTATGGGTTTAATATCTTGGCCAAGTTCGATTATAGGCCAAATCGGTGCAGGCCTTCTTGGGTTATGGCCCTCTTTTACCAAAAATATGTGAAATTGGCCTTGTCTGTACTCTAGCTCAAACAGTTTTCATCCGATCATCTTCAAACTTGCTGACAATGCTTATGGGTATAATATCTTGGCCAAGTTTGATTATAGGCCAATCGGTGCAGGCCTTCTTGGGTTATGGTCCTTCTTTTACCAAAAAAATGTGAAATTGGCCTTGTCTGTACTCTAGCTCAAACAGTTTTTATCCGATCATCTTAAAACTTGCTGACAATGCTTATGGGTGTAATATCTAGGCCAAGTTCGATTCGATTATAGGCCAAATCGGTGCAGGCCTTCTTGGGTTATGGTCCTTCTTTTACCAAAAAAAATGTGAAATTGGCCTTGTCTGTACTCAAACTCAAACAGTTTTCATCGGATCATCTTCAAACTTGCTGACAATGTTTATGGGTTTAATATCTAGGCCAAGTTCGATTATAGGCCAAATAGGTGCAGGCCTTCTTGTGTTATGGTCCTTCTTTTACCAAAATAAATGTGAAATTGGCCTTGTCTGTACTCTAGCTCAAACAATTTTCATCCGATCGTCTTCAAACTTGCTGACGATGCTCATGGGTGTAATATCTAGGCCAAGATAAGTTTCAAGATGATTGTTCAAAAATGTTTTGACATAATATGGGCTTTTATTTCATAATCAATATTTTTTCACTAGCGCAACCAAGACGGGCGTATTTTGTGACATTTTGGCATCTTGTTAAAACTTCATTTTGGTCAACATGACAATTTTCGATTTTCATGAAATAGCCTCATAAGAAGCGCAAGGTGAAGCAGATTTCAAATATGTACGAGACTATAAGTCTTAAGTAGTAGTTACGACCTTCTTATTCTATTCCAGCGATATATGCAACTGTCACTACTTCACATCATTCTCCAAAATATCAGTAGAAATATGACCCACTGATCGACTTAGCTAGTTACTATCGGCAATACTTATTACCTGTCAATAGCGCATGTACGAGGGTATATCCAAAAGTAATGTCACTCCTCCCGTGGTTTATTTGTTTATAGGCTGATATGCATAAATATGATATCAAAATGTTCAGCAATTCAATTCTGATTAATAAACAACGTGTTACATTATTCCATTTTCATAATTGGATAATAAAAATTGCGAAAACACGACACATTTGTGACAAAAAGACGCTGCGCGTAATAATGCACTTTTCTTAAAAGTTTTGAAAGTAACCTACTGAAACTTTAGTTACAAGCGGCGGCAACATAGTCCCGTGTACCTGTAGTATAAGCCTTTAAAGGGACATGGATCAACAAATCGTTTTCGATATAAAATCATATAACCGGTTTGTAGTAGATCCGAAAATAACACCACGAGTGTTTTTAACGCCGTCCATTCAATTCGACGTTCAAAACTGCGATCATTATGCGTTGAGTTAATTTTTTTGCTGTGGGAATACTAGAGGACACTTTACAATAATTTGATTTCGCAGAGAGTAAGTGTCGGGTGGGTTGCACATTTGTTAAGGTCGTGGAAATGACTGCATTGTTTATGAGTCGTTAGAAATTACCAGGGATGAACTTCTGCTGGATGAGTAGGTGTCGGCAAATAACGTCATTGTGACGTCGTTGACGTCGGACTTGCGGCGATGTTCGTAAGCATGTCTCATATAAATATTCATATTTCAAGAACCATTTTGTGCATTTTTGTGAAATTTGGACATCATATTCAAATTAGACTGAAGTTACGGTGTGAAAAAAATCGTGGTTTTATTGGCATTATACACGATTTTACAGCATCAGTGACATTACTTTTGGATATACCCACGTATATTGTGTCATTTAGATGTGTGTTGTCCCTTGTTCTAGTCTTATCGCTTGGTTCTTGCCCTGCGTAGTTTGCCTCACCGAGGCGGCAAACGCTCGGGTGGGAATTCGGGTTCGTTTATTGGTATACCTGTTTGTGTTGTCCTTTGTTCTAGTCTTGTCGCTTGGTTCTTGCCCTTCGTAGTTTGCCTCACCGAGGCGGCAAACGCTCGGGTGGGAATTCGGGTTCGTTTATTGGTATACCTGTTTGTGTTGTCCTTTGTTCTAGTCTTGTCGCTTGGTTCTTGCCCTTCGTAGTTTGACTCACCGAGGCGGCAAACGCTCGGGTGGGAATTCGGGTTCGTTTATTTGTATACCTGTTGTCTTCAAGTTGTACTCTGTTATAGCAGTGTCAATGCCCCCTCCTTTTTACAGCACTGTGCAGTGTCGGTGTATTTTTGTTTCCACTTGTCCTTGAATGTTAGTTTCCTCTGGCCTCCTTTTAAAGTCCACCCCCCTTTTTTCATCAGTCGTATCTTGCCGAGATGGAAGATGAGACACTTTTTAATTAGGTCACTGTGCTTTTTGGTTGCTTTCATAAACGTTTCTGGCATGCATATGTTTGCCCATTATTGTAAACTAGGTCAAGTCGCAAAAATGCCTCTTTAAGACGTATTGACGTTAGGTCACTGTCCTTGGTGTTTTAAACCAGGTCAGGTCACTGTCCTTGGTGTTTTAAACCAGGTCAGGGGGTGGTTGTGCGTCATTTGGTCGCCGTTTTGGCACGGGCTCGTGCGCTGGGTCGCCGTTCAGTGGGGCCTTGGGAAACTTGGTCGAGTATTGGCTGCGTTTCATTCGGTATCATGCAATTACCGCTATTATATAATTTCGATGTGAAACTGGGTCATTCTGCATTTTTTCGGCGGGGACTTTGCTTTTTTATTGTTTCTTCGGCTTATGTGTGGGCATTGCTCAGTGCATTTGCTAGGAATATGTATTATTATTTCCCACCTATTCCTACCTTGCCCTTAATTTGAAATTAGGTCACTGTCCTTCCGTGTTTTAAACTAGGTCACGCCCCGGGGTTGTTGTGTCTCATTTGCTCGCCGTTTTGGCATGGGTTTGTGTGGGCATTGCGAAGTGTAGTTGTGTTGTGGTGTTTTCTGATTTCTGTGCTCGGCCGGTTCGGTTCAGTGCTACCTTCCTTGTCGGATTTACTTTACCTTTTTTGCACCGGGACATAAGCATGCAAAAACTATTAGTTGATATTAACCGGACCATGTTGCAGTTGCTCCATCAAGGTGGTCGATCTTCAACAACGAAGTCAAGATGAGCACGTTTTAGTCGGCTTGCTATGAAAGCCACCAGACTGACCATAGAGGGCATCAACAAAATGCTGCAAGAAATGTTGTTGACGCAGCTAAGGGCTTTTGGAAAATCTCCAGAATTATTAAGTGTTGCAAAAGAATATTCCACATTAATATATCAAACAACCACTTTCCCATTGGTGAATATTCAATACACCACGAACAATTGGTCATTTAAGGCCCATAATAGTGTAGTAAATAGAGGATATTTGTTGATTTTAATCATAGTTTAACTGTTGTTTTATTTGATGACAATTTTTGCCAGGTATAAGCGATATAGAAAGTAAGGCAGAAAGAATGATAACGATCTTTAACTGTTTTTAATTGATGCTCGACCAAATGCCGTTTCCAACCGAGTGTAATAATTTGGTCGAGCATCAATTAAAAACAGCTAAAGATAGAGCGAACTCGGTACTTTCCGGGTATTCTTACATATACGGAATGTACTTTAGGCTATATAATATAACCATATTAAATGCACGATCGTTATCATCAAGAAAAAACTCATCGTTAGCAGACGAAATCGCAATAGTTTTGAGTGTATAACGGCATTCATTTGATCACGTGATCCTACACACTGATCCAGAACAGAAGAGTTAATACATAACGAAAGAATTGTGTTTTCTTCCAAGTTGGGAACGTTTACAATCATAGGGGCGGACGATAAACACAGGGTCGTACATTTTGTAACTCTCGTTTCTGAAAATTACATTTGTTTATATGTTATGTTGTTGCTCTCCCTCCAATTACCAGGTTACTTCGGAAACATTTTCATCGTTGTGGATGGTGTTCGAAATCGCAAGCACACTGTGTCGTCGATTGAATAAACTTGCACGAACTAAAAATTTCCTTTTAGAACTAATAATAATAAGGCCGCTCAACTGCCAGTCTCAACCAACGGAAGTGATGTAATCTTAATATCGATTTTACTGGTACCCCGACTGCGCGCTCCAATACGCTTACTTACGCTGAATGGGTCAAGATCCCCCGGGTACTACTTCACCGTACCCCGGGTACATTGAAGTATACTTCACCGTATCCCGGGTACTTAGTAGTATGCTTCACCGTACCCCTGTATGCTTACAAGTACCCCATTTTTACTCATGAAAAAAATATTGATATGATGACACAACATCTATACATGAAAGGAAGGTAGGAAGATATCATTTCGGTATAGATCGACCCATAATGTTTAATTTTTTTATCGTCGAATTTAAAAAAAAATATTCATTGTCGTAAAAATCGATCACGTGACTACGCTTGGATCAAAATCCGAAACAGATTACATGCAAATATTGTTTAAATTCGTTTTCACCAGCCTAAATATACGTACTCTTGAATAAAATTCATGTTTTACTTCTTTGATTTCTATAAACAATTTTTTTTTCAATGCCGAGATGGCCGCCGGTTTACGTTATTATTTTATTTGTCATTTTACGACATCGGTTTTTTGGTGCGCGTTAAACCTGGGTACGGTTGAGTATATCGGGGTACGATGAAGTATTATCTATGAAATCGGGGTACGGTGAAGTATACTTCAAAGTACCCCGGGTACGGTGAAGTAGTACCCGGGGGACCTTGACCCTTACGTGTATTCGAAATTATTAATGAAAAAGTCACTGCAAACGATGTTTTAAATTAGGTCACGTCGTAGTTATGCCTCATTTGGTCGCTTGGGTCACCGTTTTAAATGGCATACATTTGTGAAACTAGGTCGTCCGCAGCTGGGACTTGGAAACTCGGTCAGGTCTTGACTGCGTTTCATTCTGTCTCTAGGAATCACCGCTAGTTTGTAATTTCTTTGCAAAATTTGGTCATAATTAGTTGGGCTTATGTGTGGGCATTGCTCAGTGTGGTTGTGTTTCTGATTTCTGCGCTCGGCTGGTTAAGTTGAGTGTTGCCTTCCCTGTCCGAGTTCCTCCAAAATCCTCATACTTTTTTGCTCACCCGGCACTGAGTGCCAAGATGAGTTACTAGGACAGATCAGCTCGCTATGTCCGTCGTCGACAATTTCTTTAAATAACTTCTCTTAAACTACTATTTGCTAAAACTTTACAGAAATGTTCCATGTGTGGACCTCTGCCGAAGTTATTCGAATGGTTCTGGTCTGTCGATTAATTAGGTCAAAAGGGTTTTTAATGCTAACTTCAAAAATCTTTTTCTCAATCCATAAGGCCCGGGGCTTTCATATTTGGTTAGTTGCATCAACAAGTGGTCCTCTATCATGATTAATCAAATCATACCCATGGGTCAAAATTGGCCCCACCACTGTTACATAAACATAAATCTACATAGGGAAAACATATAAAACTATTCTTGTTTAAAACTACAGTACAATGCCTAGAGAGTTTGTACATTAACTGGTGGACCTTCCAAGAATGTTCAAATTATGCGCCTGGGGTGAACATTGGCCCCGCCAGGGGGTCGTCAATTTTACATAGACTTATATACTGGACACTAATGAAAATCTTGTCTTAAACTACAATGCCTAGTTTGTATGTAGCATTGTCTAGTGGTTTTCTACCAAGAGTGTTCCAATTAAGCCCCTGTGGTGAAAATGTGTGCAGGGATTAATTTATAATCAGGTGAGCGATATGGGGTCATCGTTGCACTCTTGTTAAAGTCGAGTGCTGTCTTCGACAACGAACATGAACACGCAAATATGGACGATCATCGAAAAGGTATTACTAAATCCATCGCGAAGGATATGTGCCCGTACTCAAAGAGTGGAGAGTAAATGCTTCAAACAAATGGTAGGCATGTTGGACTCGGTGTAAAACATTGACTTTGATAAGCATCTAAAAATTAAAACAATTTTAACATGTCAACCAAGGGAGGTAAAAGTCACATATACATATTTTGATATAATTGATATTTGTATTCTGATTTTTCCACTTGCAGTCATTGACACGAGTCGTAAGCATTGTTGAATGTATAGACTCAGTAATTTTAACGTCTGAACGCAAATTACAGTCACGTCTCCGAAAAGCGCGATTTTGCGCTATAATGTCACTTTAATACAAAACTCTCTCACAACCACCATTATAAATCTGACAAACTATAAGAATCTTTTATTATATACTCATAAACACGTTTACATAAAAATCAATCAACTTTTTACACACATTGGAAGAAAATAACACTATGCATCGTACAGACGTCACGTGGCGTCTTTGTTCTGACTTCAGCTGACACATAACTGTGATAACATAATTGATTTTGTTGAATGTTTTTCAAAAAAGATGAGCCTTTGGACATAATTCGAACAAAGTCCATGCATGTGTAACTGTGTGGAGGCAAAAAAACGCTAAACGCACGTGCATCTGGATCGAAGCAATACCAAAAATGTTATAGTCAATTGCGCGAACTGTTAACATCATAAATATATGCACTGTCATCATCATAACTGCTTTTGCATGTAACTATAACATTTGTTAAGTTTTATAATACATGTATATACTAGCAGTGTTACAAATGGGGAGGGCGCACGCTTCGGGATCGAGAGGTCCCGGGTTCGATCCCCCTCTTGACCACTGGTTAATTTCTCTGAGCAAGATCCACCGCTCAACCCCACCGTGGTGTCAAATGGTACCTGTTAGGACAGTGTCTATTCCTGGGCGATCGATGTTGGCTGCAACACCACAGGAAAGAAATAGTTTCCCCAGGGAGACAAGAGTGTAGGTTTCCATATGTAGCCCAATGACCAGGGGAAGTTGAAATGTCAAAGGTTGCTTGAGCGGCCTTACAGCCGAAAAGAGCCCTAGAAAATGGGTAACTTAACTTTTTAACAATACGGCTTGTATGTATGATAACGAAGGTATTATGAAAATAACGAAAGTTTAATGTGTATCTATCGGTATGGGCGGATAATGGGAAAAATCAAACCTGAGATTCAAAAAGCCTATCGCCGTCAGCTCAAGGAAAAGAACATCGAAACGTACTTGATAAGAGAGCGTGAAGAATTCGAAGATGTCCCATGATCTGAGCTGTCTGAGAGGGATAGATAGGAGCAGAAGAAATGAACACAACAGAGGCAAACAGAGAAGGTATTACCAACAGAAGCGTGAAGAAAGACAGAGTCAACGCGCACCACGTGAACAAGACACAAGTGGTTATGATAGTGCTCAAATGACAGTGTAGAAAGAAGTCGTTTGAGAGTAAGACTTCCATCTCAAAATAACAAGAGCAACTTATCTCTTATGCGGTGGGGACGTGAATTGTCGAGAATTCGTCTCGTGGAACAGGAAAGATCTGAACTAATGAAACAATAGCTGTCTGTGGACAGCCACGCTCGACTAACAAGTTATTGATAATGAAACAGGAATTAAAAACCTATAAGTGTTACGCACGAAACTCGTACGTTTTGTGAATTTCTGGTGGTCACTAACAGTTATTCACCATTTTCAATTCAACCGTTGGAGAAATAATTGAGTTATATATATATCTTTATAACGGTACTTTTGTAAGCATCTTTGAAACAACCGAACATTCATTTATTTTCATTTCAAAGTGAAAAATCACGTCAAAAAACGCTGTCACGCGTTGCGCGTATTTCTGCTTCGCTTGATATAACAGTCAATATTAGCGAACTATTAATTCAAATTCGTTGAAATTACGCCAAAATAAGCGCAAGCAAGTAACTGATGTTATATCATTTCCACAATAGCCTAAATTAATTGACATAGACATGACACACTGCTTACTGAATGTGAAAAGGGTGTCACGTTTAGAAGAGAAATTTAGACATCCATGAAAAACTCGAGTTGATCGATAGAGATGGTGCAAATTTGTTTACAGTTTTCGTAATACTGTTTCTTTATATTTTTTTTGAATATGCGTATATCTTTTTATTTCTGAAAATACTCTAGCTACATCTTTATTTTACATAAATACTATATAGGTAGACGTTGTCCCAACGCTAAGTCTTCGCTTAACTTCATTAAAGAATTTCCTCTTTTAGTTCCGATATTACATACATCACAAGCAATGAACGTATTGAAAGTTCGCTGTTATGGCTGTGTAATGCCTTAGAAATAGGCGTTCGCTTTACCGCTGGGGATATTTAGCTCTCAAGTGTTCATTTTTATCAGTGAATTCTGAATACCTCATGACTTCGCCAGAATCCGTTCGTTCTGACTTGTTGGTGTTGTACAACCTATTTTATGGAATTGGGAATTAGCTTTTATGTAAATATCCGTGCGCGTGTGTACAAGTCCAATTGTGTTGTTTCCAGAATAAGTTCAAATAAGATACAAAATTAGAAAGTCAATATTAAATGAGTTGACAACTCAAACGTCCGTTTTACTATTTTTATTTTCTTCGTTATTTCAAGTAATCAGTAAATAACACATATAGTTTATCACACAAAGTTAGTAATTTAACATAGATTAGATCTAGTGGAACTCCACTTTTCCTAACGTAACTTTCAACAATCCGAACCGTTCCCTTCAAACCCTAATTAATAACCCCTTGTTACATATTTTTAAAACACACAGAAAAAGTCTTAACATATTGAAAACCAATCATATTACATGTTACACAATACTTGATGCGTCCTTGGCCAATCAAATATCATATTACATACTTTGTTAGCCCTTCAAAAAGCGGCTCCAAATTATTACATGAAATTACCTTAACAAAGGTAATGTTTTCGACAATGTCCATTATGTTCACTTTAATGTTTGATAAAAATCAATTACCTGCATTTTGGTGACATTAAAGACAAGTGTATGAGTATTTGTACATTTTCAAACAGTCTAAAAGCCCCTGGATAGTAAAATAGTTTGAGACCTAGATTTTAAACTGCGTTACTAAAATCAACCATAAAATATACCGCACAAAATCTGTTTGCGAGTGTTTATGCATCCTGGTTGTTTAATTTCTGATAGCACTTCAGAATGTCTCGGAATAACATGTTAACGAAAATCCGTAAAAGTCCCATTTTTATATCATTCTTTTCTCCGAAATAATTGAATGATGTGTTTTCAGAAAGAAAAATATAATTATAAATTACATTTGCGCAGTCTTTAACATGCATAGGTTAAATGGAAATTAAAAACTGAATGGTCGGTATGAAGATCACTTATCAAATGCACTAAACAACAGGACAAATAAATATTATACATGCCCAGTGAAAATGTCCACTTAACGCGATTTGACGTCGTCATGTAATGATTGAACACATGCCGGTTTCGTTCAGTGGGGTTCGAGCATCATACTACGCGAATATATTTACTATAATCCATAGGCATAGCATAAAACATGTTGTTAATAGTCACGTCTGAAGATGTCATTAATTATATTCTGGTATTCAAGACAGCATTAGTGTCAAACATAGAACTTGCTCAGAGAAAATGTCCGTGTGTGCAATTTTAATGTCATTTTTTCGTACAGTACGCTGCAATGTCTGGGTATATTGAATATGTTGACAAAGAATGTCATTGTTAACTTGTTACATATGAATTACTTAGTTTTAAACAATTGTAAATGAGTTTCTAAATTGTATCATGTTCATATGAGTTAATCAATAAAAATACGGACCCATTATAAAACGGACCCATTGTAAAACTATCAACATCACTATACCTGTCTTTATACATTGGTTCACTTGAAAAACAATTGTTGTTATTTTTTCACAAGAAAATTGTATTTGCCTTATCAAACAAAATATGAACATGTATATCTCATCAAATTTCCGTCGGTAAGTGACTTTACGCATTTGTAAAAACGACGTCGAATACCTGAAACGTTTTTGACGCAAAGTTTTATGTACCAGTATTGTGCGTAACGTCATAGCAAATCAAACGAAGTGGGACAAAATTCTGTCAATATTCAAGTGCTTCCACCAATTCGTCATGACGAAAAACCTAAATACTTAGTATGAGGCAAAGTGCTTCCACCAATTCGTCATGAAGGAATACAAAGCAATAAAAAAGCAACATACGAGTATTGCAAAAGGGGTTTTGAAGTATACATTTCGTTTACATGCTATACGTTCTGTGGGGACGGACTTCATACGTTAAAAGAGTACAGTGAAAACCACATACATAAACCAACCGATGTAGACACAGTGGAAATTGGGACTTGGTTAAATAAATATCAGGATGATGTTAAAATTCTTCAATGGTATGAGGATATTCATTCATACATGTATAGATCTAGTCCAGTCATTCTAGATCTGAACCTAGACAAAATTTCAAAAGAATATCTTTTAACATTTTTGTGTAGAGTATCATCCCATATATTCACAGAAAAAAATCCCCATTGATAGACGTTGGCATTTTCTTGCAATTGATGAATAAAGTTTTAGGCAAAATAAGTATCTAAATTCGAGGATGTAGGCTATGACGCAAACGGCTTTCTTTCCATACGCTCATTTTTGACGTCATATGTGACGTATTAATGGCGGATAATTTTCAGTCTTTCGGGATTCTTGCAGAATTTATTTTTTGTATCATTACGATGCATTTGTGTTGAATTCAGTTCAAATACGAGGTTTGTTATCTATTTTAATACAACCTGAGTTTCATGTGATCTTAATTTAACGATCTTATTAGCTCTTTGACTAGCTTATTGGAGGAAAGACGACGGAATAACAAAATTCCATTAAATTGTATTTTGGAGCAAAACATACTAATATCTGTTTCTCATATAGCAGAATATATATAGCACAAAGACAATTGTTGATATATAAACACATTAAAACATTTTAAATCCATTTTCGGTCAATGTCAGGTAAGTTAATTTTTTCAACTATGTGACGCCGTTTGTCTATCAAAATGAACATTATATGTGGATCTACTATTGCATTGTCATTGAGTTATTTTAATGTGACTTTATGTTCAAGCGTCATCATTTTTCTATATGTACAGAGTTTGGCTTTTGGTTATAAATATTCTCGCACACCCTTACCTTATTACCCTTGTGGCACCTGTTTTGTTATGGTTGTGATAAAACGAGTGACAATGGATCAATTGCAAGTTAATCCCCACATATTGCAATCTTTATAGGGGATCGTGTAAGGGTACTACAGGTAGGCTTTGGAAAACTCCCAATGTGTTCCCGACGCTATGTGCTGGTCGTACTGCGTCGGACATGTACACTCCAAATAACAATTAGATGTTTGGGGAAAGTATTAGGGACCTTCAGGGGACCATCCGATGATCGGGTGAAGCCGTTTTTGCTTCCACATCACCAATCGGAATTTTCTCAATGGGACCAATGCTAATCAGATATAAATGAGCATACTCGGTAAATACTTTATAGGTTATAAACATAAATCTCACAACAGACTTTGGTATCTACAAGCGATTTAGTACCGGATGACGTTCAACAACAAAAACTATTCCACTAAAAATCGGTATCAATAGCATAATTTACCGAATATGTCTGAAATACTAGTACACTGCATATATATTTGCAAAGTTAAGAATATAAACAGGAATGCAAGCTTAATTGCCGTTGGACCGGTATTTTTTTATTTATTTCTTATGTAAGTTATGTTTTTCAAGTTAACAGTCCTTCATTCGGTTTCCATTGATGACGTCATGATTAGATAAGTTTAGGTAACTCGATGGTAGGTAATAGGGAAATTGCGTAGTGAACGTGTACGATTAAGTACTATTAACATATGAAATAATATCATTTATACGGACATTCTAAAATGGGTTATATTAAGTTGTGTTAAGTTGATCATGATGTCTGTAGGCTAAGGTCTGGTAACGCAAGACCAAGCGTTGGTGATACTAGTATTCATCCAGCATATCTGAACGCTGTTCCATTGAATGTAATAACCACACTAGGGTTTCGTGTTGGCAAACATTCCACAACATACATGTGCCTTAAATCATCTGTGCTCATTGAGTGCTGACGAAGGCAAACTGGTTTGTCTTAAGTTGGACTAAGTTAGGGACCACTGCATATACATCCATCTGCTTGTAAAAAGAACTACACCCCTCGTAAATTATAAATGGTATCGAGTGCTTGTCCAATGCAGCCGGGACTTAGGTTACGTTTGCATTTGAAAGTACTACTTTCAAGGCGAGCTGTGCGTCAGATACACAACTTGCATAGTGTGAACTTATTATTAGACTTTTGAAACGCTAATCAATGCTGTTGCTTACGTTTTAATATGGTGTGAACTTACCTCAAAGAAATATACAAACAAGAGACATATTTCTTGTGTACTATAAGGTAGTGTATAAAGAAGTTCGGTTCCAATTTATGAGAACTCTGTGGCTTTTTAACTAAAATGTGCATGGTAGCTAAAAAGTTTCAAATGGTACGCTATTTTGAAAAGGTGGTGAACATGCAAATGTACTTGTTCAATTGGGCATGCTGCACACCTCCGATCGACACAACTTATTGAAAATGATCTTCAAATCATCTAAATAAATATATGCCTATGTATGCAAGTAGCCTTTATTACTTGAAATAAATGATATCAAGAAAACAGTTATCCAATAATATTTTCACTGTGAAATGCGTTACGTTAATCACGCTACAAATCGCTTGCATGTTCACATCAACTTCTATTTATAAATGTGACGTACTTTATTCGTTGCATAACGGAATTTGTATGTCTACGTGATTCCGAATGTTTTTAATTCCGACATAGCCTTTATGTTAATTCTCCAACAAAACGGGGAAGCGGTGTGTTGGGATTCCTACCATGTTTTTACTCTTCGAAAATTTCTGTACCGATCAGGGTAATTTCAATCATGGTATTTGTGCACATATCAAATACCTTGTTGCATATCATTGAGGTGTTACCAAGGAAACCAATGGCGTGACTATAGCCATACCATTGTAGCCATGTATCATTTGTCCACATAGTGTTTTATCATAGATCAAATAATTATATAAGGTAGTCAACATTAGTCGAATTGGATTGGTCCAAGTCAATTGTTTGTCTGGAAATCACCTAATTACACAATTATCACATTAAAATATTTTGTTGAAATAGAAGTTTATGTTACCATAGCAACATAAAATGTAATGATATTCAAACGACAAAAATGATATGTTTTATTCCTACATTACTCTCTGCCAATAAAACAGGGTTCACAACCTTACAATGAACATAATGTATTCGATTTATGCAAGAAAGTGTTATGTTTCGCCATTGTCGTTTCCAAAGCAGCCACGAGTGTTGTCGAAATAAATATATGTAATGCTATTCAAAGTCTTCTTACAAACTTCTTATATGTGCCTGTCAACATATCAAGTATTCAAACGGAAACTTAAAAATGATTAAATATGTATGCGCATCACATAATAACGATATCTGCACGGATGGGCATGCCTGACCAACAGCTTGACTGACATATCAACAAATGAAAGCACGTATGTAGGTCAAATAAAGTTCCTCAGCCAGTATTCAACATTCTCGTTCAACCAGCGTGTTTTTCCTCCGTAATACACTCTGGTATATAACGAACCAATCCCAGCGTGGTGAACGAACGTCTCGACCAATCAAAGCCATTTCGTTCATTTCCTTATAAGGCAATTGATTAAATTCCGTCACAGGTGTTTTCCAGTGATCCCTCGTCAATCGTCCAATCAAAATCGACGTTACGTACAGAATATAAACCGACCGTGTTAGAATTTTATTTCCGACTATTAAATCGACGTATGAATAAAAGATAGTGTGATATTTTTGCATTGCTGATCAAAAAAATATTTTACTATCATTGCACAACATAACTGGTTATTTGGATTGAAACTAGCGGTAGTTCGTCATACAAAAACAGAATTTACTTTTAACGTCAGCACTCCACTCGACTCGCCGTTTTTTTTAAATTTTATTTCCGATAAATATTTTTCGAATCACTGGTAGATCTACATTTCCATTTGAGAACCGATATCAGTTTATTCTCTTATTTTTCATACTTTTTATACGCCGAATTTGATTCAATATGTTTCAACAAACAACTCAGCATTTAATTTCAATCACCGTCCGCTAATTAAATAATCCATGTTCACATTTGTGTTTGTTTATAGAAATATTCCTGCGGCTATCGTAACGCGAGTTCTGATTGGACAATAGCGGGAATCACGCTAGTGACGAAATAGAGCTATTTTTAGATTTGCGAACGATATAAGGGGTGTTGTATCAGAGTATAGTCTAGGGACTTGACTATACACTGATTCATGAGAATGGTATTCAATCAATAGGGGACCAATAAAATGCTTTAATTTTAATATTATGATCCAAATAAAGAAAATAATTAATGTATTGCGGTGAAAAATAATTTTCATATTTTCTGAAAAGTGGGTGGGGTAAATCGACCCCCTCATTTTCACATTTTTTGCTACATTTTTGTAAATAAATGGTTAAATGAAGATGTTTTGCTCTTAAATTCCTTATATCAATATGATTGTTTGATAGTTTAACCTGTGTTGGTGAATGATTTTAAAATACTGTTAAAATTGTACACCTACATTTTCAGGGAATAAAATAATAAAAATTATGGTGACCTTTTTCTAATCGCATTTTAAGGTACTTCCCCTACTTTCTGGACCGGGGATTTTTTCCTGGTAATAGCTTAGATATTATAAAAATTGAAAATACACGAAACAATTCTTTTGCAATTTTGTCTAGGTTAGGTGTTTTTTGGGACTAGTATTCACTGCGGTATAACGTACACCGGATATTGCTAGCAAGATGAGTAATATTATCAATTTTCGCGACATTCTAGTGTTGACAAGGGTAAGTTGAGAGACAATTTTTAGTTTTTCTGAGTGTGTTTAATGTACATTTTATACAAAACTATCTCCTCCATAAATTTTCCTAGCATGTGCAACCGGTAAATTGCCTGATATTTCTTAAAAGTGTGATTAAAAGACCAAACTCGCATCGTTACTCACGCAGAAAGTTAGCTCGACGTGTCGAAATTGGATGTTTTTGTTTATATTTTTCGTTAAAATACTCAACTTGAATCGAGCGAATTGTCATTCTTGTTACAAAGATTATATTGCAAATGTTGTATCCGAAACTAATTGAAAATGAGGGTGCATTGCAAGAATAAATACAAGTGTTAGTGTACGGAGTATTGCTATATGGTTGCTCCCTGGTGTACGGAGTATTGCTGTATTGTGTACGGAGTATTGCTTATAACTGCAGTCACTATTTGTCACTCAAATTGAATAAATACAAGGTACAATCAGTGTTATTTTGTAAAAATAATTTATACTGAATAGATAGGTATCTATTTAGACTGGATTACATGGACTACATGAAGCAATTAATGTAACAAGCTAATCCTAGCTCCAAGCCCCCCCCCCGCTAATTTTATGGGAAACTTTTATTAGTAATTGTGTCTTACATAAAGTAAAGGGTCATAACTGGGCAATCGCATAGGCAAACACAATGTCCAATAGTTTGAATTAGCAACGTTGAATGTAAGTCATAGCAAAGGAACCTCATTGCAGCATCAGAATTAGTTGAGAGATTAAAAATAAACCTTGGTGTTTATATATGGATGTGAAAGCCCTTATTGCCATTTGACCATAGCATGACTCTCAAAGAATGGCATATATCCAAGCTAAATATCACATTTGTACTACTCACAAGAACACTTTATGCATAAAATTCAGCATTCTATATTGTTAATCGCATTCATCTGCCTGACGGATTGAACTACTTTAACATAACCATTTAAGAATATTCTTAGTATATCATATAACCCATAAGACATGACCTTATTGGTTTGCAGACGTAATAATACGATAAAACTGTCCATTTACAATCGTTATTTACTCATTTTAGTAAGCAATACTCTGTACACTAAACAGCAATACTCTGTGCACACCCGTGTTTCTGTTTTGGTGTGTATCTTAGTTGTTTTTCGAACAATATTTATGAAATTTGGTCACAACATTTTGGAGTTCAATATAAACAAAATGGCCAGTTCAAAAAATCTACAATTTGGTAATACAGTCTTTCCAGAAGCTTGTACAGTACTGCTGTCAATATTTGCGAGTGAGTAACGGAATAATACTTGATCATTTTAACCTTTCTATGACCATTTGATATACGATAGTGTTCTATAAAGTTACCAAAATGTCCGAAGAAGTTAAACATCAATTTGGATATGCATAAGCAGTCAGTAATTAGGAAAATATCGCGTCTAAACTTACCCTGGTCTCCATTTCATGTCCTTAAAATTGATAATATTACTCACTTTACTAGCAATATCCGGTGTACGTTATACCGCAGTGGTATTACAAACACACTTTTGGAGTTTTTGTTGTCTCGACCGGGTCGTGATGATATTACCCGGGAGTGTCGATGCTGCCGCTACTGATGATGTGATGATGATTACCTTGTTGTTGGTACCTTGGGAAACAGGGAACACATTCCAATTTAAAATGTATAAACGTATTTATTTATTCAATTCTTTTGCTGATCTGCACACAAACTAACAGGGATATTCTTTCTACCACAAAACTCGGAAGTAAACACTTATGGTAATTTACTGACAAACGAAGGGTCATTAGCTGGTATTTTTCTAAGGATTTAAGGATAAATTGGTCAATGCATTACAAAGTTATGAACTTGACCTTCAGTTGGGGGATGCTATATTTCAAGGTAAATGTAGTTCTAAAATGTATTGTACGTCAAAACGGTGACCTTAACGACCAAATGAGACATAACTACGACTTGTCCTAGTTAAGAAACACCATACACATTGACCTAATTTAAATAGTTTCTCTCCCAGCACACTGGGCAAGCTACAACATTAACAAGAGGGCCATGATGACCCTATATCGCTCACCTGATTATAAATGAAGCCCTGCACAATTTAGACTAACAAAGGTAGAGCGTAAATATAGAAACTGGTGACCCCCGGGGCGGGGTCAATTTTGACCTCAGGGGCATAATTTGAACAATCTTGGTAGGGGACCACTAGATGATGCTACATACCATATATCAAAGCTCTAGGCATTGTAGTTATAGAGAAGAAGATTTTTATATGTTTTCCCTATATAAGTCTATGTAAAACGGTGACCCCCGGGGCGGGGCCAATTTTGACCTCAGGGGCATAATATGAACAATCTTTGTAGGGGACCACTAGATGATGCTACATACCAAATATCAAAGCTCTAGGCATTGTAGTTTTAGAGAAGAAGATTTTTATATGTTTTCCCTATATAAGTCTTTGTAAAACGGTAACCCCCGGGGCGGGGCCAATTTTGACCTCAGGGGCATAATATGAACAATCTTGGTAGGGGACCACTAGATGATGCTACATACCAAATATCAAAGCTCTAGGCATTGTAGTTTTAGAGTAGAAGATTTTTATATGTTTTCCCTATATAAGTCTATGTAAAACGGTGACCCCCGGGGCGGGGCCAATTTTGACCCCAGGGGCATAATATGAACAATCTTGGTAGGGGACCACTAGATGATGCTACATATCAAATATCAAAGCTCTAGGCATTGTAGTTTTAGAGAAGTAGATTTTTATATGTTTTCCCTATATAAGTCTATGTAAAACGGTGACCCCCGGGGCGGGGCCAATTGTGACCCCAGGGGCATAATTTGAACAATCTTGGTAGGGGACCACTAGATGATGCTACATACCAAATATCAAAGCTGTAGGCATTATAGTTTTAGAGAAGAAGATTTTTATATGTTTTCCCTATATAAGTCTATGTAAAACGGTGACCCCCGGGCCGGGGCCAATTTTGACCCCAGGGCCATAATTTGAGCAATCTTTGTAGGGGACCACTAGATGATACTACATACAAAATATCAAAGCTGTAGGCATTGTAGTTTTAGAGAATAAGATTTTTATATGTTTTCCCTATATAAGTCTATGTAAAACGGTGACCCCCGGGGCGGGGCCAATTTTGACCCCAGAGCCATAATTTGAACAATCTTGGTAGGGGACCACTAGATGATGCTACATACCAAATATCAAAGCTCTAGGCATTGTAGTTTTAGAGAAGAAGATTTTTATATGTTTTCCCTATATAAGTCTATGTAAAACGGTGACCCCCGGGCCGGGGCCAATTTTGACCCCAGGGCCATAATTTGAGCAATCTTTGTAGGGGACCACTAGATGATACTACATACAAAATATCAAAGCTGTAGGCATTGTAGTTTTAGAGAATAAGATTTTTATATGTTTTCCCTATATAAGTCTATGTAAAACGGTGACCCCCGGGGCGGGGCCAATTTTGACCCCAGAGCCATAATTTGAACAATCTTGGTAGGGGACCACTAGATGATGCTACATACCAAATATCAAAGCTCTAGGCATTGTAGTTTTAGAGAAGAAGATTTTTATATGTTTTCCCTATATAAGTCTATGTAAAACGATTAGTAAGGTTGCATAAGATTATAATTACAGCTTAATAATTGTTTAATAGTTTGTAAACATACAATCACTGTAAACGATGATAACCCTAATATCCACATTCTGCATTTAATTTAAATTAAAGCCTCAAAGCTGCTAACAAGTACACATTTCGTAGTTCTACAACTAAAATATAGTAAGGGAGACAACTCTTACATGATCACAACCAGTATAATTACAGAGTACACTCCCTTTGATACAATGAAAAACAAGGTTTTTCTATTACTTGACCTAGTAGCCTAATTTTTGACCTCAGATGACCCAATATCGAACTTGACCTAGATTTTGTTAAGATGATCATTGTGACCAAGTTTCATAAAGATTAGGCCAAAATTGTGACCGCTAGAGAGGACACAACCCAATTGTTGACAGACGGACGGACGGACGGACGGACGGACGACGGACGAAGAGTGATCACAAAAGCTCACTCTGTCACTTTGTGACAGGTGAGCTAAAAAGGGGATTACATAACATGTAGTTGACCTTTCGGTAGAGGATATCTGCACGGTCTTAAATCGATAGGGGACGTCTGTTTCGTTTGTACATTTTAATGTCAAAAGACCGTTTCAATCAAACAGGATTTTTTTTCACTTTTAAGATGTAGCTCAGAAATAACATTTTTCATTCAACGAATAATGCTAACCATGAAAAAAGAAGCTCTTCTTAAGTATAAACCGATAAGGTCGGAGAAGAGACAGTATGATGGTACTTTAGAGTCATCGTCACCCCACCTCTAAAAAGGGTAATGAATTAGCAAACTCATTAAAGATCCTCTATACATACATTACTCATGCAAAAAAGTCCACGTTCCAATGAAGATAGTGTAACGTTTTAGAAATGGGCTCCATATTTCCGGACAAATGCTATACGTGTCCACACCAACAATGGGATTGAACGAATACATTGTACTTTTAAAAATATATCTCTTGTGAATATGGTGATAAGGATGCTTTGGAATTTCCTTCCAGAAAAAAACCCCAAAAAAGTAATCTAACCAAAATGTTTCAGTTAGTTTTTAACCACTTGTGGAAGTCGGGCCACTAATGAAAGTTGAGATGTATCCTCGTGATTCAATCTTAAAAAGTTCTGGCGCTTGATGAAAAACAAGTACAGTACCACGGTGTTCAAATAGTTACCAAACATGATCAATCTTAAGTCTTGCCGTTACATGCCCAATAAATACTGCAGGCTGTGAACGTGGATTTTCAGTGCAGAATAACACTCTTGACAACCATGAGAAACCGCCTTCACACTGACACACGGGACCATATTATGAGAATACGCACCAGTGGAAATCCATTTGAAGCTAGAAAGCTGTTCAAAGGAAATTGATTTGAACCAAAATGATAGGGTGAATGACATATATTGTTGCAGTGTTGTAGTGAAAAGGAAACGAGGAAATCGGACAGGGAAGGCAGCACAATAAACATAACTAGCCGATCACAGAAAGCAGGAACATCACAACACAACTACATGGAGCAATGCCTGTACAAAACCCAAAGAAATGATAAAAAAACAGTCCCCGCCACAAAAATGCAGGATGACCCAATTGTACATAGAAATGACAAATAACCGTGATTGACATGCAGCTAATACCCAACCAAGTTCCACCAAGTCCCCGCTGTAGGTCGACCAAGTTTCACAAATACATATGCAATAACGTTGACCCATGCGACGAAATGAGGCATACCTACGGCTTGACCTAGTATAAAACCACATGTACAGTGACCTAACGTTAATAATTTCGAACACCATGCACAGTGACCTAGCGTTTATAATTTCGGTCGGGAGGGAGGGGGAATAACATTTAGAAATATGTCAACAAATATTTAGAAATACGTAGTTCTAAAATATGCAAACACGAGTGACCAGATAATTTGAGATAAGGCATAACTGCACAGTAACGCTGAATGCGTCAATGTCCCCGGGTACTACTTCACCGTACAACGGGTACTTTGAAGTATACTTGATCGTACCCCGGGTACTTAGTAGTATACTTCACCGTACCCCAGTATTCTTACAGGTACCCCATTTTTACTGATGAAAAAAATCGCCGAACACAACATTTATACATGAAAGGAAGGAAGGAAGGAAGATCTCATTTATGTATACTTCGACCCATATTATTTATTTTGTGTTACCGTCGAAGATTTCATTGTTTCAAAATCGATCACGTGATGGTCACGTGAAAACGCTTTGGACAAAATCTGTAATCAAAACCATGACGTTTTTGGCGCACTTTATTTATGTCTTTCAACAGATTATATGTATGCAAATTGTGTTCAAATTCGTTTCACCAGCCTGAATATTCAGTTATTCTGCGTCCTCTTCGCTGCTGTATCCGTACTCATGAATAAAATTCATTTTTTGGACTTCCTTTATTTTTATAAACAATCATCGATTTTTGGCGCGGTAAACCCGGGTACGGCTGAGTTTATCTTCGATCTACGGTGAAGTAGTACCCGGGGGACCTTGACCCATTCAGCCACAGTAACCTAATTTAAAACGTCTGTAGAACTCCCCTGCAAACTGGGAAGACTACAACAGTAAAAGGGTTGTCAGCGCATCTCCAGTGTGTAGTTCTACAAATTATATATATATTTGTTTATAATGTAATTGTATGCCAGAAATGGCCCAACAACATTTAAGCTGACATATCGCTGACTTGGAATGAGAAGGTCGTAAGTAGTACCTTATAAGACTCGTGCATATTTAAAAAAAGCATCACAAGGCGCTTTTTATGAACCTATTTCCATGAAAAAGATAATTTTCGGACAATGTTTTCTAAAACTATCGATTTTGTTACTTATGCTCTTCTCATTCTAAGAGAGTGATATGATTATATTGAGGGGGAAAAGATGAAAGTAAGCCTGTTTAATAGATTTATATCTAAACGTTTTATTTAAAACAATAACATTTAATGTTTCGTCCGAGCTTTTTGTAATTTATGACAAATTACCTGAAAATGAGCATTGAGGATCAGTGTCCTTAGGAAAATGAGTCCTGTCTGAATCACTGCACATTGTAAATAATCACACATGTACGTTATTCAACTTAAAGTCTGGATAGTTGTTCAATATACAAACAAATTCATCCGAGTGACCAATGTAATGTCCAACTTCACCATCTTCGTGGGCGCCTTGTTGTTGTTGTGCGTATTCTTGTACATACATTCAGAAGTCCTTGTCGACACTCCTGGTCAGCGGGACAGTGCTCCGTGCAGAATGGCATACGGTTTCTACCAAATCTCCTTAATAAATAAGAATCATAAATACGTATATGTTAATAATGTGTATCATTATGATAAGTACAGTCGAACCTCGTCTTATTTGAGCTATATTATCGAATTGACACACACTGTAAATTTTCTTGTTAAGTAGTGCACCAGTCAGTTGCGTCCACGCCCCCTGTGCAACGTGTAGCTGGGGAAACGGCCGTGTTTTTACCTCCGAGCTTCCCCAGCACTTTAGTATACTTCTTATATATATTAATATATTTCTTATGTATAAGATTTTGGTTGTATTATAACATGTAAATAATTATACGTTTACCAGCCGTATATGCCTACTCAAGTTTAACGCCCTATTTCAGCAACTTTGCGTGCATAGAATAAAGGTATGAACATTATTAGTAGTACTATCAACATGTAGCAAAGAGATTTGAATGATGTAATAGCTGCAAATGAAAGTGTCTACCTAATTCAAATATACAATTTAGTTGTACATTCAGTACGAAACTCAATTACTGAATTGTTACATATGCGAGGGGTGTCCCATAATGTCTGGTGATTTTAACAGTCACTTGACATTATACAGTACAATACTGAAACTTCACAAAATATTATAGCAAATTGGTTGGATAGGAATATCGTTCAATTTTAATAAACTAGATGTAAATTGGATAGTCTAGTACATTTATGCGGCCCACATCATCTTTTTGTTAATCACATAGCAGCGTGATCACATTCTTTGTAAACAAAAGGCACGTTCCAAATCAGAAATAATGGCCATTTTCCCCAACTTACAAGGAAGAAATTCCCAAAGAGGAGAAAATTAACGGCAAAGCTTCTATCAGTGTGTAGAATCACGTGATCAAATGAGTACCGAGTTCGCTCTATCTTTAGCTGTTTTTAATTGATCCTCGACCAAATGCAGTTTCCAACCGAGTGTAATAATTTAGTCGAGCATCAGTTAACAACAGCTAAAGATAGAGCAAAATTGGTAATTGTCTATTGTCACTACATTAGTGAGATGTTCTTAAGGCTGTATAGTATATTCATATAACGTGCACGATCGCTATAATAAAAAAAATCCTCACCGTTAGCGGACGAAATCGCAAATGATTTGAGTGTAAAACGGTACTTATTTCAAATAATTTGATCAAGTGATTCCCACACTGACTATGATACTAAAAAAACATTGAGAGTTTGCTTTTTTGTTACATCATCTGTAAGTCTATTATGACATAAAGCAGTTATTAAGACCTTTAAATGGATTTAAAGCAGTTTATAGGTCAGACCAAAAATTCAGGATTTTACGCGCTTAAAATTCCAAATTTGACTGGTAGCCTACCGGTACTTTCCCAAAATAGCAGGAAAAAACAATGTTGCGTAGATTACAAAGTACTTACATTGATGAGACACAAAAGCCCGGACTACATCGTGTACATGGACCTCCTATATAACATCTAGATTGTGCACACCCTCTTGGACATGCTGAAAATAAAGAAGGTATGAAGCGTTCACTAGAAAGTTGTTCTTAGTACGTAACTTTCTGACTAGGAACAATGCTCATATAATTTTATTTATAATAATACTTTGGCAAGCAACACAGCGTTTAAGTTACAAAAACATATAAAACGAGCTTTATTATAATACGGTGACTGACTGTTACTTAACATATACATGTCGCCAATATAACCCTTCTTGATCCCGTTTTAGTTTCATATCGCAATTGGTGTGACCTTGGCCCACCTGTCACACTTTCAATCCCAAGCAGGGGCTTCTTATAAGCTTCCTACGAAACCAGTTCCATAATGATATCGTATTCCGAACTCTTAAATTATTAATCGAAAACCGAATGGTAAACGCCCGACCGCCCGCCCGCTCAGCCGCCGAAATCGCCAATATATTTTTACCGTCGAAACTTCCGGTTAATAAAATTCCCAATGTAGGTTGCGCAACGCCTTAGTTCATATTAAACTCAAAACAGTTTACTTTCTATGGAAATGTAGTGTTTAAGAATTAGAGAAGAAAATAATAATTTAACTTAAAGTCATACTTACCGATTGGGCCAAACAATGCAGAGACGGTGCACGAAACAGTAAATAAAATCAAAATTACTAAACATATAGAACTCATTGTGTTATGTTGTCGAGCATAAAGCATATTGAAGACTGTGTGTACCGCAGTTTGTTTTTATAGATTCCTGCATTATTTCAAAATAGATTAATTACATTTGCTTGAACAATAAAATTACGTGGTACATGATACATGTGTGTGTTGTTTATGTGAGTTGTGGTTTGATTTGAATATATCGTTCAACGTGATTGCACAGTCGTTTGGACCGTTCCGGATTTGGGGAAAATTCAGAACGAAATACCGGATGTTGTGGTATAGTGATGTATGCATGATGCGTACATCAGGGATGAATATTTGTAACTGTTTGTATTGTTGTTTTCGTTTGACCGAGAAAGTCGTTGAGGTGTGGTTATTGTTGTTGTTGGTTATTCAGTTTCCACTCCCAGGTTGACTTATGAGTCCGAATGCGTTACACTGTACCGCTATTCCCGAATTGATCAATCGGTTTTTTAATGTGCCGAATGTACAGCTACGACAAAGGCGAGAAACTTATCTATGTTATCAACCCGTGAATTCATATAAAATCACTGGGTGTTCTGACAGTGACCCCGGCCTGGGACCTATCGAACCTTTGTCATATGCGTTATCCACTCGATCTTCGTGCATTGTTCCTGCTTCGTACCACAACGCACTAGTTGAACCGACTGATTTTAATAACCCGATCACAACAACGTGCATGATTATATACATGTACATGCGATTTTAATTGCCTTGTGTCACATTTGTTCAAACGAGTACGTATATCGTTATTACAGGATCTTCTCTATAAATAATGTAAGTATTTAAAATCCCTGGTTATTACGAGTGTCATGTTAAAGTGTATAGAGCTATATTCTAACAGTCATCCAATGTCAAAATAATTACTTGCATCGTTTTTTGTATGATACTAGACTACCTTAATTGCAAATTAAAACTTTGGATGGGTTCCGTATTCTTTGATTCAATTGTCTAAAAATAGACAATTCTTATAGTTTCATAGGGTGTTCTAGAACACTTTCGAATTAAAAGGGACAGTTTGCATGTGCAATAAATCACAGAAAGAAAATCTGTTAAAACTGAAGCGAAAAATGATCTAATGCATATGAAAGCATAATTGTTTTTCTGTTTTTGAAACTTTTAAAAAATATATATTCCGATATAGCTATATACACTTTAACGAGGGTTTACTATAATACCATCTTGATGAATATGAACCAGTTACGCGTGAAAATATGTTGATATTAATTCTGTCTTTACCATTGTATATGCATAAAACAACTTAATGATAACATAATCGTAGTAAGTATGAAAGTCTAAATAGTTTTAACTTAATAAATAACACTCAATTCATGAAATCGCTTACATCTAATTGCCTTCGTTTACCTTTGTTATCAAACACATAATGTAAAGTAGTGTACTCAGTCTCAAGGGGAATAACTTGCAGATGTTTGACAGCAACATAGCGTCAGTAATTTTACGAAATCTCGTAGCTATAAGTCGTAGCTAATATCGTAGCAAAAGAAGTTCATCCCGGATTATTTATATGAACCTCTATTGGAAATGGAAGTATATTGTTATTTGATAGATTTATAGTACTTATAGTAACAATAATTGCGAAATGTTTTAAGTGCCTCCAATTAACCATCTTAAAAATTTAATTAGTTACGACATTATGCATTATAATTTATATTTAATATACACTTAACAAATCAAGTGTGCATGCTTATATTAACGATAGCTCAGTCAATACCTTATGGATTGTGCTGAAATTATCAACATATGTAGCTTGGATATTTGGAATTACAATTCAATTCATTTAAGCACAATCTGATTAAAAAATTACAATCAGAATAAGCAATTGATGACATCATCAAAAGCTAATGTACCAATTTTTGCAGCCAATTCATAGGTCGTTTGTCTAGGCCTTGATGCAGCTATTTCACCGCTTTGCTTTTAAATTTTATTTTCAAGCATATGTGCTAATCATTTGTCTAAAAACAAAGTAAACCATGATTCGATTGAAGTACCATTGAGGATTAGAAATACCCACTTTCATCTGAAAAAGAGAATTTTTGACAGAGTTATCTCCCTTTGACCATCAACATATAAATTATTTTTTTAAAAGTTGATAAATATCATGTTGTTGAGTAAAAAATCTTATTATTTCATGTTTTTTTTAATTTGGCAATATTACTTAAATTCAAATTGACCATACTTAAACATAATTTGCACGTATGTGTAAATTTCCCGTTAATTTTGCTTGTTTTGACTTTTCACGGTTCAATGAACCGCATCTTTTAATTTCGAAGTAAAAACTTAATTGATTCAATCTTGAAGAAGTCAATAGTAGCATTCACACAATATTTCATGCAGAAATGTTAATAAATATAAAAGTCACAAGGTAAAAACATATGCACACTTATAAGATTTGTTAAGTGAATATCTTTATATATATATATATATTTTTTTTTTTAAACAAAAGCTACAATTTTATTCATTTATAAATACATCTTCGTACAAAATAAAAAAATATACATGTAATGTAAAGACATATACGAAACTGAAGACACACTAATTTTATCAATATAAATTAGAGATGGTACTGGATATTCGAATATTCGGAAATTGAAGGAATATTCGATTTCCAAATTCAATATTCGAATACGTCCAACACCGTAGGCCTATCATGTGCACATAATACTGTCGAGAGTGCATCGACTACTATAGCTATCTTTATATTTTGATGAAACGTTTTTGGCGAGCTCAGCGGTGAGCCCGACATAGTCGCCACGGCGGCGGTTGAGTGTCTGTACGTTAGTTAGTTCGTTAGTTAGTGTGACAGTCCGGATCCTTGTCCCGGCTGCATCTCCCTTATGCATTGGCACTTTTTAAAAAAAATAACATGGCATAATTGCTTAACACCATGGGGCGATGTACAGTGCGTAAGATCCAGGACTCTAACTCAAAGGTCAAGGTCACACTTAGAGGTCAAACGTCATGACCATTATAGACCTTGTCCGGGCTGTATCTCATTCATGCATTGACACTTTTTTTTAAATAACTTTGAATAATTGTTAAACATCCTGAGGTGGTGTGCAGTGCGCAAGATCCAGGTCTCCAGTTCAAAGGTCGAGGTCACACTTCGAGGGCAAACATAAAAAATGACCATTATAGACCTTGTCCGGGCTGTATCTCACTCATGAATTGACACATTTTTAATTAACTTGGCAAATTTGGTAAACACTATGAGGCGGTGTGCAGTGCGCAAGATACAGGTCTCTAACTCAAAGGTCATGGTTACACTCGGAGGTCAAACTGCAAAAATTACCATTATATTCCTTGTCTGGGCTGTATCTCACTTATGCTTGACCAATCTTTCTTATATTTGGCATGAATGTTCACCTCCATGAGACAGAGGTTCGTGACATACCCCAAGGTTCATATATCCAAGGTCAAGGTCACAATTGAAGGTCAAATTGAAGCTTGTCCTGACCAAAACCTTTTCGTGCATTGACCAATCCTTATATTTGGCATGAATGTTCACCTCCATAAGCTGGAGTGTCATGCTCAACTAAACCCTCCTATATCAAAGGTCAAGGTCACATATCAAATGTATTAGTCAAGTTTCATGAGCAAAACCTGATTCTTTTCCCAAAGGTCATCGTTAGAGGTCAAAGGTCAAATTGAAGTTTGTAGGGATATTTTGTTCTATATGCATAAGTCAGTGCATTTTTTTCAATTTGCGCCAAGGCTCGACATAATTTGCACGAGGGCACAAATTTCTTGTTTTTATCTCTCCAGAAAAAAATGTGACTCTAGCGAAAGATAATTGGGATAGTGCCTGACCCGAAAGTATGTCCTGCTTGATACGCTTCGTGTGTTGGTTTTTGTGTGGACATTGCTCCGTATAGTTGTGTTGTTACGTTACTGATTTCTGTGTTCGGCTAAGTTAAGTGCTGCCTTCCATGTCCGATTTCCTCATTTCTTTTCTGACGTGGAACCAGCCGTTAGAGGGTGTTCTCCAAACAGCAACCCTTTTTTCTAAACAAGTTTTCTAGCACCATCGACTTTACAAGCTGTACTGGTCCTATCGTAAAGCAAAACAACGTAACTCAAGTACTGGAAGTTATACATGAACGGTGCTCTCATGTAGGGCAATTAGCAAGAGCACACTGTAAACAGAAAATGATTACCACATGGCGACAATGTGTCAGTACACGACCCAGGTCCCTTGGTCAAGGTCACAGGGGGCTTTGAAATGTTGCAATGCTATTCTGTGTCAAGCTGTATCTTCCTTACTAACGGTATGGTTTTAAAATAAATTTGCTCAAATGATTACCACAGGAAGACGATGTGTCATGCACATGCCCCAGATCCCTTGATGAAAGGTATCAGGGAGACTTTTCACAAACTTTTCACGGTTATTTTGTGTCTTTCCAACTAATGGAAGAATGTTTAAATAAATTGGCACAAAAAATAACCAAAGGGAGACGATGTGTCATGCTCATGACCCTTATCCCTTGGTCACAGGGGGACTTCGAAGATTTGCATGGCTCTGCTGTGTTCGGACTGTATCTTCTTTACTTGCGATATGATTTCAAAATTATTTGGCATAAATGTTACCCATAGGGCGACGATGTGTGATGCACTTGATCCAGGTCCGTAGGTCAAGGTTACCGGCAGACTTTGAAGTTTTTCACTGCTATTCATTGTCCAGGTTGTATCTTCCTTGCTTGCAGTAGGATTTTAACATAACCTGACATAATTACCAGAGGTAGACAATGTGTCACACACATGATTCAGGTGCCTATGTCAAATGCCAAGGTCACAGGGGGACTTTGAAGTTTTCCACTGCTATTCCGTGTTCAGCTATACTGTTTCATTGTTTTTGCTTCGGGTGTATAATGTGCCGCCCAGCGGTGCTCTTCTGTGTTTGTGGATACCAGCTGGGTGCTTAATTTGATTCTTCAATACCGAATACAAACTCAACATCTGTTTATTTACAATTCGCAGAAATGACTCTCAATTACCGGGTATGATTGTGTTTGGTGCACCCCTCCTTCGAACACTGCCCCCCCCCCCCTGTTTTGATCGAGAAGTTGCTTTCACACTGTCTTGTTTGTAAACATCCCAGCCAATATCATATTCGTTTCACATAAGAGAATCGGCCCCCTGTTTTGATCGAGAAGTTGCTTTCACACTGTCTTGTTTGTAAACATCCCAGCCAATATCATATTCGTTTCACATAAGAGAATCGGCCCCCTGTTTTGATCGAGAAGTTGCTTTCACACTGTCTTGTTTGTAAACATCCCAGCCAATATCATATTCGTTTCACATAAGAGAATCGGCGTACCTCATTTATAAGACCGAAATACAGTACAGGCATACTCCTTGAATGTATTGCAGTGTGTTTACTTTGAAATGCTAACTGGAACTGCAATATACAAGTCTTGCTTTTGACCCACATCGGAGTCCTCCAAATTCTCAAAGAGAGTGTCAGTTTCCTGCATTTTCATGAGTATAAAGAACTCATTTATGTCTCCATTTCATTTCTGGATTGGCATGATATATACAATTTAGAAAACAATGAACAGTCTAGTATAAGTGATGCAATCTGGCGCCTGTCCTTTGGAACTTCTTTTGGAGGTTGTCTACTAAAAAGGGATACCATGCACTTGTAAAGCCTTTACATTGCTTGCTGGTTTTACTTCTGCGATGGAAGCTTGGGAAGATTTTTTAAAAAAAATTCCAGAACTCTCTTGTTGGAGTACCGATCGGTATTCCGTTATTGTTGACCTAACCAAACACCATGTCCTCTTCAGGGGCGTAGCTAGACTTTAGCATTGTGTAGGCCCGTAGGTAAACAACACAATCTCATTACGTTGCATATTTTATTCATTAGCACTTCGATCCCAAACTTCATACAAAATCTAGTCTCCTCTTCCTTTCCGTAGCAAACTAGTTAACAATCGCCTCAAATGAGACACCAATGTCTCGATGGCTATGCAATGGCAGTGGCTACAGAACCGGAATCGGTTCCCTAGCCAATTACACTAGCGAACCGGAATCGGTTCCCTAGACAATCCTCATGGGAACCGTCATTGATTTTCTATATGTTTTATCGATTCCGGTTCGCTAGAGTAATTGGCTAGGGAACTGATTCCGGTTCCGTAGCCACTGCCTTTTATGTATTGGGCCTATGTATCGTTGTTTTTAAACTGCAATACTTATAATTTAACTCTATAGATGTAACCATATATTGATATATATGGGGGTATATCCAAAAGTAATTTCACTCCTCCCGTGGTTTATTTGTTTATAGCCCGATATGCATAAATATGATATCAAAATGTTCAGCAATTCAATTCTGATTAATAAACAACGTGCACCATTATTCCATTTTCAATATTGGATTATATGTACATTTGAAATATACCTATGACGTCATATCGCCGCACACGAAAATTACGATATTTTTTCATCATCATAACGATTTTCTTTTATGCGTTTTTATAAAAAATAATTCTCGAAAGCAGACGATACTTTTGTGACGTGATGAAACCAATGTTTTGTGCCTGTTGCTAAAACTTCGTTGACGTTATTCTATTTTGAAACTCGCAATATATTTTCAACGCACTGATTACTTAGCGAAAGCATGGCATATTTGTGACAAAAAGACGCTGCGTGTAATAATGCACCTTTCCTTAAAGTTATGAAAGTCACCTATTGAAACTTTAGTTACACACGGCGGCAACATAGTCTCGTGTACCTGTAGTATAAGCTTTTGAGGGGGAATGATCAACAAACCGTTATCGATAGAAAGTCATATGAACGGTTTGTAGTAGATCCGAAAAGAACACCAAGAGTATTTTAACGCCGTCAATTCAATTCGACGTTAAAAACTGCGATCATCATGTCGTGAGTTAATTTTTGGCTGTGGGACTATCAAAAGAACACTTAACAATAATTTGATTTCGCAGAGAGTAAGTGTCAGGTGGGTTGCACATGTTTTAAGGTCGTGAAAATGACTGCATGGTTTCTGAGTCGTTAGAAATCACCAGGGTTGCACTCTTGCTGGATGGGTGGTGCCAACAAGTAACGTCATTGTGACGTCGGACTTGCGGCGATGTTCGTAAGTATGTCTCATATAAATATTCATATCTCAAGAACTATTCTGTGCATTGTTGTGAAATTTAGTCATCATATTCAAATTAGTCAAGTTACGGTGTGAAAAAAAATCGCGATTTTACTGGCATTATACACGATTTTACAGCATCAGTGACATTACCTTTGGATATACCCACGTATTTAATACGTTGGGATAAAATTTCAAGTTAAACTAAAGAAATATATTGTTTCTCGAAATGATGTGGAGGCCCAGGCCTAATGGCCTAGCGACAGCTATGCTTCACAGGCCCGGATCCACCGGGGGCACAGAGGGCCCGTGCACCCCAGTTGGCCTCGGAGTGACCATTTTTTACATCCCCTTAAAATATTACCAATCGATATGGCTGTGGATCGATATTTTGTGACAATAACCCTGTATATTACATATTCCGGAAGCAATAAATTCCGGTCAATAAAATGTGCCCCCTGTTGTGTAATATCCAGGTCCATGTGCCCCCCTGTTGTGTTATCTCCAGGTCCAGATTACACTTGATCTAATCATCCAGATGTATGTTTTACAGCGTCTGAATGATGTGGATCAAGGTGTCTGTGTCCCTTGATCAATTTCACTACAGCGCTTGAATTAACAGATTAAAAAATTTGACATGAATTTGAAAAAGTAAATTTTCTTCTTGATATGTTTATTTGTTATAACTGATTATGTAACACTACAATTTTGATAATATCAAGCCTGTCTGGTTTTCAAAGAAAAACTTTAAAAAAAGGATTTTCATTCAAAATTGAAGAAAAATCTTCACAAGGGGCACATTTAAATTGTCTATTTTTGCAAGTTCAAATAAATTTTCTAAAACGTAAGGGCGCAATAATTAGCAAGATTTTTATTATTTAAAAAAAAGGATCTGAACCTGTGAACACTACTGTCTAAGATAAAACCATATATGGCCTATGTAATACACCAACCAGTTGCATCCACTCCCCCCCCACCCCGGGGATGGGCGATGGATAGCCGGGGAAACGACCTTACATGTTTACAGGTGTCTGTGTCCCTTGATCAATGTCACTACAGCGCTGGAGTTAACAGATTAAAAAATTTGACATGAATTTGAAAAAGTAAATTTTCTTCTTGATATGTTTATTTGTTATAACTGATTATGTAACACTACAATTTTGATAATATCAAGCCTGTCTGGTTTTCAAAGAAAAACTTTTAAAAAAAGGATTTTCATTCAAAATTGAAAAAAATCTTCACAAGGGGCACATTTAAATTGTCTATTTTTGCAAGTTCAAATAAATTTTCTAAAACGTAAGGGCGCAATAATTAGCAAGATTTTTATTATTTAAAAATAGGATCTGAACCTGTGAACACTACTGTCTAAGATAAAACCATACATGGCCTATGTAATACACCAACCAGTTGCATCCACTCCCCCCCCCCCACCCCGGGGATGGGCGATGGATAGCCGGGGAAACGACCTTACATGTTTACCTTCCAGCATTTCCCCACTGCCGGGGAAAGGTTTTTCCCCACTGCCGGGGAAAGGTTGGGAATTTTTTCTTCGAACCAATTCCTCGGGGACAGTATATAGTTGTTTGGGGACAGGGAAATACTTGAGATTTTACTATCAGCTGTCCCCGCAGGACCGTGAAAGGGCGGGGATTTTGGCAACTCAAAAGTAAAAATCCCGGCCCCGATGATGATCCCCGGGGTGTGGTTGGATGCAACTGACTGATGCATAATTATTTCACTACTGGTCTTCAAGGTTCAAGTATTATTTATGGGTAGTCTGGAAGATTTCTTTTAAGAATATTGTGTAATTCATGCTAGTTTTTGATGATGTAGCAGTTCAAATTTATACGTTTACTTTTTATTTTAAAAGCTTAAAGTGCAGTAAATTGCATGATTTTAATTCAAAAAGTGAAAAAATCGTCGACAGGAGGGACACTCCTCCCCCACCCACCCCAACTTAGCCTTCCAAAAATGTCTTGTGCCCCCCAGTCCAAACTTTCTGCATCCGGGCCTGCTTCACTCTTTAATTCCTAATGGAACATTTGTTTATAGACGCGCACATGGTTTCCATCAACTTTGAAATCTACTTATATGTTATCCAAGTCTTTGGATCTTTGGAACAACGAATATTGGTAAATCATTATATTATTTTATTGATGTCAGCTACAATATTCAGCATCATAATACAGGCATCTTTATTATCATTTAATATTTCATTAACATCAATATTGTCATACACTAACAAGGCAGGGGTAATCTTATGATGACATGGAACATTATTACAAAATGTAAGATGTACAAGTTGCTGGCTTAGAATGAGAATGTCCCTACTACTTGCAAGACTGATACATTTTAAAATCAGCATTACAAAGCGTCTCTTACGAGCCTTGTACTGTCGCAGGATTGTGGTTAGCACAATATAGGACATATATATCCTACTAACGAAATCACACAGACAATGTCACCATTTTTCATATCTTTATTTATAGCCATGTTGATACGTCAAGAGCGGTGAAAAACTACAAATAGAAATAGAAAACAACTAAATACCAAATAATCAAAATAAACAAACATTCATGACATGTTTGACGTCGCAGGAGTGCAACAAAGCCACCATACCAGCACAATAAAGCTTTGACGTGAGTCACGTGACGTCATTCAAAGCACATGCGACGCCGTCGAACCGGCGCGTCTGCAACAGACAAAGAAAGCAGCCCTTTCGGCTGGAAAAGCCAACATGATTAAAAGAACACTACACTTGCGAACTTCCACACTGAATCTTAGCAAAACTCTTTGTACAAAATTGACAAAATGCCCGCCGGAGCCTCGCATCATGCTATTCAACTTGTTCAACAAAGACACTCACGCAATATCCTCCATATATAACACACTATAGTAAAACATACATACATTACATTAAACAATAAACTAATGCATATATAATTAACGACTTACAGAGTGTGCAACATCTTAATTTGCGAGAAAAGCAAACAACAATTTTCCATGTGGCGACATGAGACCGAGGTGAGCCGAACAACGCAAGAAACGTAACTCTTACGTACCGAACAAAACTACATGGAGCGTTTATCTCCCTTTGCAAAACCAATAAGAAATATAATCAGAACACTCCCCGTCTTATATCTTAAAGATATAACCATATAAGCAACAAGAACATCAAGTAAACTTATTATGCAATATACAGAAGAAGGCATTAATAAAATGAATTAATAAACAACTGACATCAATGCAAAAAATCAATACGCAACCGACATAAATGCAATGAATCAATATAAAGGTGCGACCATAATACAAATCAGTACGCGAAAGTTCTGCAACCTTAATACAAATCAATACACAAAGTTCTGCCACCTTAATACAAACCAATACACAAATTGGCATTCAAATAAAACAGAATGTTTTCACAACAGTCTTATTAAGATCACACAATCACTAACATCTAAAGAATATATGTGTCTCTGAACCCCATATCCTCTGGAGACCTCTTACAAATGTCACAAAACGTTCAAATGTTAGTCATGTAACAATAGCACCATTTCACTAATAGGTCGGGTGTAGGTTACCATTCGATCATCCTTCAGGTATCGAACTGTCGCCTTCCTAACCAAAGTGTCATCACTAGATATAGGTTCTTCTACAATCGCCATGGGCCAGCTATTACGGTGCTGGGCTTTGTCTCGAAGAAGTACAACGTCACCCTTCTTCAGGTTGGGATATTCGGTTTGCCACTTCCGTCTGTTTTGAAGCTGGTCCAGGTACCTCTCCCTCCATTGCTTCCAGAAAGTGTCTGAGAGTATCTGGACCAACTTCCACTGTGCTGTATAACCATCCTTCAAACTCAACTCCACTGGTGGAGCAGTTATTCCCCCTTGCTTCTGAGTAAGTAACAGATTTGGAGACAATATCAGAGGGTCTCGAGTGTCCGTATCAACAGGTACAATAGGACGAGAGTTCATTATGGCAGTCACTTTTGCCATGAAAGTACACAATACTTCATGAGTAAGATTCCTCTGAGGATTGTTCAATAGCATACTGTCTAAGATTCTCCGCGCAACTCCTATGGCACGCTCCCAAACTCCTCCCATGTGTGAGGCGTGTGGTGGATTGAAATACCAAGTGATACCGTTGCTGTCTAGATATCTTTTCACAGTTTTGTCTTCCACATTAACCACGTGAGCATTGATGCAATCAGCAGCACTAATAAAATTTGTTCCACGATCGGAACGAATAACACTGACCGGTCCACGAATGGAAATGAATCGTCGGAGCGCATTTATAAAACACGAAGCGCTCATGTCCTCCAATACCTCTATGTGAGCTGCGCGTGTTGTCAGACATGTGAACATAACTGCCCAACGTTTACTGTTAGCGGCACCACCGCGGGTTTTACGAGTGATAATTTCCCAGTGACCAAACACATCAACGCCGACAGATGTAAAAGGAGGCCCTGGTGAAAGTCTGTCCTTAGGTAAGTCTGCCATCTTCTGCTGTAACAGAGTGCCTCGAAGCTTATTACATGTGACACATTTGTGGATTATAGAACACACTAATCTTTTGGCACCAATTATCCAGAGTCCATTAGAACGAATCGCCCCTTCAGTAATGTGACGCCCTTGATGTGAGGTCTGTTCATGGTAGTGTCGAGCTAGCAGCATAGCTACATGACCCTTAGGAACAATGATGGGGTTCACAGATGCTATGCCAAGATCCTTCCCTGCATGGCGCAGACGTCCACCAAGCCTCAAGATGCCCGATTCGTCCAGGTAAGGCGATACTTTCAATATTGAACTATTCTTAGGAATAAGTCTATGCGCTTTTAATGCATGTATTTCTACCGAATAATGTTCCATCTGTAGTTCAGACAAAATGAATTGATACGCGATGTCACGCGATGCCGGAGACTCACTGTCTCTACACAGATGCCATCCAACACATTCTTCTCGCTGTTTGCCGGCATATGTTTTGACAATATGAATGAGAATACCAAAGGCGGCCATCAAATTGTTCCACGAAGAAAACCGCTCTAATCGCGCACTTATAACTGGGCGGAACTGCAATTTGGTTGATTTAACAATTATCTCTGGTCGAATCTCAACATCTCCATCCTGAATAGGAAAATCTTCCACATGTGGAGCAAATGCATGATCCACACGAAAGTATGAAGGCCCTAAAAGCCACTTATCCAGCAATGTTCCAACGTTCTCCTGTGACATTCTGGTAGCTGCGTCAGCCGGGTTGATCTCGGTAGAGACATAGTTCCATTGTTCTGGCTGTGAGAATGCACAAATCTGAGCGACCCTGTTGCTCACGTAGGTGTAAAACCGACGCGTCCTGTTATGAATGTATCCTAAGACAACCTTGCTGTCACTGAAGAACTTAAATGCTGATGAAGGAATATCTAACTGTTCTGAGATAACAGAGCTGACCTCGGTAGCCAGAACTGCCGCGCACAGCTCCAGTCTTGGAATACTATGACCGTTCTGAGGTGCAAGTTTCGCTTTTCCCATAATAAACCCGATGCGATCATTGTTGGGCGAGTCTAAGACGACATAAGCCACAGCAGCAATCGCACTCTCAGATGCATCTGAATATACATGAACACAAATGTTTTGAACTGAACTCAATGAATCTGAAATGTACATTCTGGGAATTTTATACCCATTTAACTGTTGAAGATTGTTTTTCCATTTCACCCAGTTCTCAAGGATTGTTGCCGGTAATGGATCATCCCATGAACTTCCACTTGCGGAGCAAGCTTCGCGGAGTAAGATTTTGCCACAAATAGAGAATGGCGCGACAAATCCCATAGGATCAAAGACACTGTTCATTGTTGACAAGAGTCCGCGTCTGGTAAATGGCCTATTGACACTAGGCGCATTGAAAATAAACATGTCACAGTCAAGATCCCATGTAAGACCTAAACTTTGTTGCGCTGGGAGCGTATTGTCCATATCTAAATCTTTCAAGTTCGAATTTAGTTCTTCCTTCGGGAAGTAATTCATAATTTCAACGTCATTTGATGCTATTTTGTGTAGGTGAATATTACCGTTCTCATTCAGTGTCTTCCTAGTTCGCTTCAGTAAGCTGATCGCTTCATCCCGTGACGGTCTTGATGTTAAGGCATCATCCACATAGAAGTCTTTAGCTACGAATTGTTGTACATCCGGGTCTGCAGTCTGGACTGATCTACGTAGACCGTACGTCGCGACAGCTGGAGAAGGTTTGTTCCCGAACACATGTACACGCATACGAAATATAGACAATGGGCGCTCTGGGTTATTGTTCTCAAACCAGAAAAAACGCAAGAAGTCTCTATGCTCAGTGTTAACTAGAAAACGATAAAACATTTGCTCAATGTCTGCAGAAATGGCGTATTTATCTCTGCGAAAGCGGAGTAAGACCCCAAGAAGACTGTTGGTCAAATTCGGGCCAGAAACCAGTACATCGTTGAGGGACTTGCCTTGGTAGATTACCGAAGAGTCAAACACACCCCTAATCTGATCACGTTTCTTGGGATGGTAGACCCCAAACAGTGGTAAGTACCATAACTCCTTTCCAACGTCGGTTATATCTGGGGCTATTTCAGCTGCTCCACTGCGGAATATCTTCTCCATAAACTTGACGAGATGCTGACATTTCCTAGGATCGTTTTCAAGACTCCTCTTTAGCATTACTGCACGCTTGAATGCTTGAGCTCGATTATCTGGAAGCAAGGGTCTGGTCGACTTAAATGGCAATGGAGCCATCCACAGTCCAGAATCGTCCATTTTGAATTCCTGATCCATGACTCGGAGGAAGTCTCTGTCTTCCGCTGACATACCCACTTTATTGTCATCAGAGAATTTCCTGAAGATATTATCACCAAAGAAAGTTGGTTCCTTCACTGATAGGTAAGAATTACAAGGTTCAAATATAGTACTACGTTTGTTCAATTGTATGTCAGTAAAGTACGTATGCACAGAGCTCGGCTTGTGAACTCGGCCGAGACATATCTCACCAATAACGACCCAACCTAAGGGAAGGTGTACGGCAAAGGGTGATTCTCTTGGTCCGATGATTTGGTCCATAACATGATGGGCAGCAGGTAGGTCTCGCCCTATCAGCAACTGAATACTACAGTTGCGTTCAAGTGGTGGAATCGAAGAAGCGATTTTCTTCAAATGTGGAAAGCCGAGTGCAACTTCCGGTGTAGGAATTTCTGAAATATCCTGTGGAATAGTATCACACTCAATCAATGTAGGTAACTTAAAGTTCACAGAACCATCTAGTGAAGAAATGCTTAACCCTGAAACACGCCTCCCCGCCATGAGGGTACTACCCGAACATGAAGACATAGTGTAATCTGCAACTTCACCAGTAATGTTTAATTGTTCACAAAGTTCTGGGCCAATTAATGAGCGATTACTTTGGTCGTCCAAAATTGCATATATACGCATAGTCTTGCCAGAACCTGTCACATCAACAGGAACAATTTTTCCGCATGAACGACCTTGAAAGTTTTGGCCACACAATGATGTACACTTAGACGAAACATTATCCTTGCTGGTTCTAGAAGGACACTGGGCCGCCAAATGATCCCTAGACAGCCAACACCTAAAACATAGTCCTTTCCCTTTCAAGAACTCTCGACGTTCTTCCCACGTTTTCTTTGCAAATGTTTTGCATTCCGTAAGGCAATGTGTTTTTGAGTTGTGAATAGGACAATCAAGGTTTTCACTACTGTCCTTACTGTCGCAAACAGTTTTACGAGTATTTATTGTTCCAGTATTAGCCACAACTTTCTGTCTAACTGACGAATGGTTAGCAGGAGATTGTTCAAGCTGGAAAGCAGGGTCATTGCGAACCTTAGACATTTCACGTACAAAACGTACAAACACTGTGAATGGAGGAAAGGTGACACCATATTCATTTTTGTACTTAGATGCAGTCGAAATCCACTTTTGCTGTAAGTTATAAGGTAATTTACGTACAATGGTGTTTACACCAGATGATGAGTCATAAACGGCGAATTGACTACAAAATTTACTGTCTGACTTCACAGATTCAAGTTCGAGTAACAAATCACTTAATTCGTACAATTTGTTATTATCTTTGTTAGATAACATAGGAAACTGTTCAATTCTACTTTTGAGTGAGAATTCAATTTTCTCCGGAGAACCGTAGCACTCATTAAGTCTCTCCCAAATGAGTTCTAGACCCCGTTCAGGATTGGAAGGATTAGAGCCTCGCAAGCTTTCGGCCCACTTTTGTGATTCAGCACCCAAATGGTTAACTAAAAGATCAATCTCTTCAAAGGGAGTAACCCTCAGTTCATTTGTTACACTCTGGAAGGTCGACTTCCACACACCAAATGATTGTGGCTTATCATTGAATTTACTGAGCCTTTGAGGCATTAAGTCCTTTCTTAACAAGAGGGTCCAAAGGGCCCTGGGTCGCTCACCTGTTTGGCCTAGTGACCTAGATTTTGGCCCAAATGACACAGTATCTCACTTGACCTAGATTTTATAGAGATAAACATTGTGACCAAGTTTCATAAAGATAGAGTCAAAATTGTGACCTCTAGTGTGTTCACAAGATCTTTCAATGATTTGGCCTCGTGACCTAGTTTTTGACCCCAGATGACCCAATATCGAACTTGACCTAAATTTTATAATGATGATCATTGTGATCAAGTTTCATAAAGATAAGATCAAAATTGTGACCTCTAGTGTGTTCACAAGCTTTTTCAATGATTTGGCCTCGTGACCTAGTTTTTGACTCAGGATGACCCAATATCGAACTTGACCAAAATTTTATAGTGATGATCAGTGTGATCAAGTTTCATAAAGATTAGGCTCAAATTGTGACCTCTAGTGTGTTCACAAGCTTTTTCAATGATTTGGCCTTCAAAGGCTTGTGACCTAGTTTTTGACCCCAGATGACCCAATATCGAACTTGACCTAGATTTTATAGAGATGATCATTGTGATCAATTTTCATAAAGATTAGTCTCAAATTGTGACCTCTAGTGTGTTCACAAGCTTTTTCAATGATTTGGCCTTGTGACCTAGTTTTTGACCCCAGATGACCCAATATCGAACTTGACCTAGATTTTATAGAGATGATCATTGTGATCAAGTTTCATAAAGATTAGTCACAAATTGTGACCTCTAATGTGTTCACAAGGTTTTTCAATGATTTGGCCTCGTGACCTAGTTTTTGACCCCAGATGACCCAATATCGAACTTGACCTAGATTTTACAGAGATGATCATTGTGATCAAGTTTCATAAAGATTAGGCTCAAATTGTGACCTCTAATGTGTTCACAAGGTTTTCCTTTGATTTGAACTAGTGACCTAGTTTTTGACCCCAGATGACCCAAAATCGAACTTGACCTAGATTTTATGTAGTTGATCATTGTGATCAAGTTTCATAATGATCAGGCTAAATTTGTGACCTCTAGTGTGTTCACAAGGTTTTCCTTTGATTTGGCCTAGTGACCTTGTTTTTGACCCTAGATGACCCAATATCGAACTTGACCTAGATTTTATAGAGATGGTCATTGTGATCAATTTTCATAAAGATTAGGCTCAAATTGTGACCTCTAATGTGTTCACAAGGTTTTCCTTTGATTTGACCTAGTGACCTAGTTTTTGACCCCAGATGACCCAATATCGAACTTGACCTAGATTTTACAGAGATGATCATTGTGATCAAGTTTCATAAAGATTAGGCTCAAATTGTGACCTCTAATGTGTTCACAAGGTTTTCCTTTGATTTGACCTAGTGACCTAGTTTTTGACCCCAGATGACCCAATATCGAACTTGACCTAGATTTTATGGAGATGATCATTGTGATCAAGTTTCATAATGATCAGGCTAAATTTGTGACCTCTAGTGTGTTCACAAGCAATTGTGAACGGACGACGGACGACGGACGGACGGACGGACGACGGACGAAGAGCGATCACAAAAGCTCACCTTGTCACTTTGTGACAGGTGAGCTAATAAGAAACTTGTCAATATGTCAGTGCTATTATTTCGATCATTTTGAATGTTATTCTGTATATTGGGAACTTCACTTTCGTGATTGGATAAATTCTGAATATACTCCCCCGACCGTTCAGTAGGGTCCTGATTGGATAGATTCTGAATATACTCTCCTGACCGTTCATTAGGGTCCTGACAAGGTATGCCTAAGTCACTTATTTCACTAGGAGGAGCTTCACTTAATGTAGTATATTGTTCCAAACACGAGGCTTCAGCCTCAGCAGCCGCAGCCTCTTTCTTATGTTCTAGCAAACCAATTTCTGCAAGGAATTCTTCTTTGAGTCTTTTTGTTCTTGCATCGGTTATTCGCTGATGCTCTTCCGCGGATGCGATTTTCTTTTTCATGTCAAATTCCAACTTTGCATATTCCAGCCGAACACGTGCGGCTTCCGCGATAGCACGCCTTTCTGAATAGACTGATGCACGAGAGCCTGAAGCTCTAGATCCTCTGGAAGTTACCGACTTTGCTGTTGAGCTGCCTTTACCGTGTTCCATTGCGCCTGCAATTCCAAGTCCAAGATGAGGATATACTCTTTTTTCCACTGTACTGTCGCAGGATTGTGGTTAGCACAATATAGGACATATATATCCTACTAACGAAATCACACAGACAATGTCACCATTTTTCATATCTTTATTTATAGCCATGTTGATACGTCAAGAGCGGTGAAAAACTACAAATAGAAATAGAAAACAACTAAATACCAAATAATCAAAATAAACAAACATTCATGACATGTTTGACGTCGCAGGAGTGCAACAAAGCCACCATACCAGCACAATAAAGCTTTGACGTGAGTCACGTGACGTCATTCAAAGCACATGCGACGCCGTCGAACCGGCGCGTCTGCAACAGACAAAGAAAGCAGCCCTTTCGGCTGGAAAAGCCAACATGATTAAAAGAACACTACACTTGCGAACTTCCACACTGAATCTTAGCAAAACTCTTTGCACAAAATTGACAAAATGCCCGCCGGAGCCTCGCATCATGCTATTCAACTTGTTCAACAAAGACACTCACGCAATATCCTCCATATATAACACACTATAGTAAAACATACATACATTACATTAAACAATAAACTAATGCATATATAATTAACGACTTACAGAGTGTGCAACATCTTAATTTGCGAGAAAAGCAAACAACAATTTTCCACGTGGCGACATGAGACCGAGGTGAGCCGAACAACGCAAGAAACGTAACTCTTACGTACCGAACAAAACTACATGGAGCGTTTATCTCCCTTTGCAAAACCAATAAGAAATATAATCAGAACAAGCCTATTTTCATGAGAATCGGAACTTTTCATGTTGACCTAACGGAAGTTGAAACACTTTGTTTTACCATAAGTAAGACATTCTCAAAATATCAATTTTGTACCTGCAACCTTCTCATTCTAAGCCAGCGAAGTTGACTCCTAGATTACACATATGTATACACAATGCATGGTACTGAAAACTGATGAAATGATTGGATGGAACTTTTAATCATTTTGTTGGGTTGTATGTGGGGATTATTCTGTGTAGTTGTGCTTTGTTATGTTGTTACTGTTTACTTTGCTCGGCTGATTAAGTAAAGTGCTGCCTTCCCTGTCCGATTTCCTCTATATTTTTATGCTCCCGAAGGGAGAGCATATAGTCGCCGCTTTGTCCGTCTGTCGGTCACACTTTTGTCCGGGTCATAACTCGAAGGGTATAAGACATATCAATTTGAAACTTCATATGTGAATAGATCTCATTAAGAGGAAGTCCTGTGTACAAGAACCATGACTCTTCATTGCATATTTTTGGAGTTATTTCCCTTCGTATTTTTTCATACTTAATTCTTGTCCGGGCCATCTCTCATACAGTGTAACAGGTATCAATTTGAAACTGTATGGGTGACTGTATCTTATTGAGGGGAAGTGCAGTGCACAGAAACCAGAACTCTTCATTGCATATTTTTGGTGTTATCCCCCTTTGTATTTTTTGGTGACTTAAGACCCTACAGGGAGCATCAACCGTCTGTGACAGCTCTTGTTTTGGATGTAGCTCAAATAGCGTGTACCTTGAGTTCCCACCAACCATTACATCAGACTCCGTACAGTACAGTTCTCTAGTGGAGCTAAGACATGGTCATCAAGATTAGGACCTTGCTATGTAGCTCACATGTAAGCAGTCATTTGCGCCATTTCTAGGCATATCATTGACAAAATATACTGAAAGCAAGATGAAAGAATATTGTCTGATGTAAATGATTTATCAGTTATAAAAATATACAACAACCACCAGCTATATGTTGGTTCACTAACAACTTATCATACTCATTAACTACACAGAAGCAATCTCATTTACAACTTTGAAAGAAACTTCTCCAGTGGAATAAAACAAAACAATACACACAGGAGAAAGGTCCTTTCATGCATGATGGCTTCTTTCAGAAATCCTAATATTAACAAAATGTGTACATGCATGTTATTCAAAAATAAAATTAAATCATGGATATGTTATGTGTATACAATAACACTCAATATTTATACTTAAATACTGTTTTAAATTACCATTTTTTATTTCATATGCAAATGTTTGACTCAAAAATCATCCAATGTTTCTAGTGACTCCCAGCTTGGTTAGTCTGGTTGGGAATTTCTTGTATGAACACAATAATAATCAGTACTTTAGATCACTATAAATTTTCCAGAAAATCACAAAAACATAACAAACACATTAACATTATCATTAAGGATGGCAGCTATGGGATGTACAAAATTATTTTTATGTCTTCAAGTTTTATAAATGTTATGCATTATTGAGACAGAAGATTGAGACACACAAACTTTATTCCGAAGTCTGTGGCAGACATACATACATACTTATTGTTTCAAACGCTGTTTTTTACATGAATAGATGAACAATAGGATAATGAAATGTAATGAATATTTTATTGCATGAATAATCTAAGCCATACAAATGTACATATTTAGAGGAATAACATACTTATGTAACATCTTCATTTTTGGTGGTAATTAAATTTTCATTGATTTCAAATGTTTTCCTTTCATGTTTTGTGGACCCTCACACCAAAATCAATGTAATTAAATGCCGACGAAAATATGTGATGTTACAGTAAATATGTGATGAACAGTATCAGCTCTGGTAATTAACAATCATTCTCAAACCTGAAAATCATGGTTTAAAGTCTGAAATAACAATTTTCAATTTAGTCACAGAAGGAAATTGCAGGATTCAAAAACCTGATATCGGCACAAGCCTGAAAAATAGCAGGCCTGTAGTATACTAGGGTTGCATACCACGTTATATAGACAGTCACTATAACATTACAACATTGACTTTATTCCATATTTACATCGGGTTAAGAATTTAATACTAATGAACACATAAGGCTTAATTATGTATATATGAATTATGATCATGATTAAACAAAATGGAACCAACTATGAACAAGACACTTGATGTTGAAAGCCTTCAATGCTGAACAATGAGATTTTGTATCACAAACACTGGTCACTTATAAAATACTAGTATGCAAGATGCATTTTGTTAACTTCATCTCAGACAAATGACTGGCTTAGAATGAGAAGGTCGTAAGTACAAAATCAATAATTTGATAAAACAAGAAAAACTGTCGGAAAGCTACTCTTTACATCCGTAAAACAACCTTTTTGAACTTCAGTTTGGTCAGCATGACAAGTTCCAATTTTCATGAAAATAGGCTCATTAGAAGAGCTTTATAATACAGATGTATTATATATATATATACGAGTCTTATAAGGTCATAACAACCTTCTCATTCTAAACCAGCAAAATACAGTCAACCCTGAGTGCAAGAACCATCACAGGGAACAAGACAAGTGATGGTGGTTGTTGACAGGTGGTAGCAGTAAACAGGTTATACATAGACTGATCCGATAGGAGAGTTCATCACTAGATGTTGACAGGTGGTAGCAGTAAACAGGTTATATATCACTGATCTGATAGGAGAGTTCATCACTAGATGTTGACAGGTGGTAGCAGTAAACAGGTTATAAATCACTGATCTGATAGGAGAGTTCATCACTAGATGTTGACAGGTGGTAGCAGTAAACAAGTTATATATCACTGATCTGATAGGAGAGTTCATCACTAGATGTTGACAGGTGGTAGCAGTAAACAGGTTATACATGGTGATCATTAATATATGGTAACATAAATAACTTTAATAACTTTGTCAGTTTTTAAGATAATGTTTGTTGTTATATGCCATTGTTCAACATATACATGTAAGTTTTGTTCAAGACATAAATCATTTTCAGATGTTGGATATTATTTTCTCAGCAGATGTATGAAGCTTTTTCCTTAATTCTGAAAAACTACCAAAATCAGCAGCAAATGACGTTGTAAAATATCAATTAATTCCTTGCATTTTACCCATCATGCTTCCAATTTCACGTTGTATTGTAGTGTTCAAATCAAGTAAATATACTGGTTTTGTATTATACAATCCTTCCTTCAGATATTCCCATGATCAGAAATCCAAAGAGTTAAAGTCTGTTGAGTGTAGGGGCTAATTGAAATGTCGTATTCAGCGAAATTATTCTGGATCGCAAAATTTCCTGGAATCACAGAAAATGTACGGTTTCATTGATGACGTTATTGAAACCAAGTTCACGTAACATGCATTTATTTTCCACATCTTATAAAAACTTGGGCTCGTTAGCTTTGAAATACGGGTCAAACCACTTCTCTATCATTAAATCTAACAAAGTTATTAAAGTTATTTATGTTACCATATATTAATGATCACCCTGTATATCACTGATCTGATAGGAGAGTTCATCACTAAATGTTCACACATACTGTAAGATCAGTTATTTTTGTGAGGGATTAAATTTTCGAGGATTTCATTGTTCACCTCAACAATGCAAAATAATAAATATATTAGCACACAGTTGTCAGCACATGCTTTATACAAAACAATCATTAAACAAAAGCAGAGTAATATTGATAACATAACAGTATATTACACCCTAATCCTCAACAAAATACAGCATTCATCTTAATTAACAACAGTATACAAAATATGAATATTCTAAACACGGTAGTAATCCCAATACAGTGCTTTCAGTTCCATCGGAGGTTTGTATGTTTTTTAAAATGTTAAGGTGGTACTGAATACAGGCAGAACACATAAGAATGAACTCAGGATATACAACATCTCTGTTCTGTAGAGAGTTATCATATCAAACATATAGTGCGACCAGGATAAGAAGAAAGGTGGGAAAATGATAGAAGCCAAATAGGTGGGAAAAATGATGCATACACAATTTATCAATGTTATTTTACTATACCATCGGCCATACTTGTTAATTTAAGCAACCAATTTGGCAATATTAGACCAATCCAGTCAATATTTATAAACATCACATTATCCTGGGCGCATGCACTATAGCAATATGTATACAATGTGCAACTGCAAAGCAGCTTTATACATGTACCTGAATAACTATCGTGATAAATAAACTATTCATCCATTAACTCAGCTTCTGTATTTGATACAAGCCCATTATGGATAGAAAACAAATCGTACCGGGTACGTTCCAAAGCTATTGATGGAAAACATTATTTGTGTACACATGGCTAGGGACACAACGTAATGCTCTTCTGCATTTTTCCGAGATGTCAAATAAATAAAGACATTTTTTATAGAAATGGTAAATAATTTGTGCATTCAATATGAATGGCTTGTATAACAGAATGTTCTATATAATATATTCATCAATGTGTCCTTGCCATGACTTAAGATGAAACCCTGCATCCATGATGTAACATTGTGTTTTATAATGGAGTCATGCTTCAATGATATCCAAAATGTAACAATTTGTCCCAGATGTAACCATGCATCCCAGATGTAACCATGTGTCACAGATGTAACCATGTGTCTTCAATTAACAAAATGTCCCAGATGTAATCATGTGTCCTAGATGTAACCATGTGGCATAGACGTAACCATGTGTCCTAGATGTAACACAATGTCCCAGATGTAACAGAATATCCTAGATGTAACCATGTGTCCTAGATGTAACACAATGTCCTAGATGTAACCATTTGGCATAGACGTAATCATGTATCCCAGATGTAAACAAATGATTCAGATGTAACCATGTGTCCTTGATGTAACACAATGTCCCTGATGTAACCATGTATGCCAGATGTAACACAATGTCCTAGATGTAACCATGTATCCCAGATGTAACACAATGTCCCAGATGTAACTATGTATCCCAGATGTAACACAATGTCCCAGTGGCAAACACATGTCCTAGATGTAACCACATGTCCTAGATGTAACCATGTATCCTAGATGTAACCATGTGACCTTGATGTAACCACATGTCCTAGATGTAACCACATGTCCTAGATGTAACCATGCATCCTAGATGTAACCATGTGACCTTGATGTAACCATGTGACCTAGATCTAACCATGTGTCTTAGATATCCCAATGTGTCCAAGATATAACCCTGTGACAATGGCAGTACATATCTAAGATGTGACAATGTGTAAATGATTTTAAAATTATGGTGGCCAGACATGAAACGACAAACCATGAACTGCTTAAATGAACATTGACATATTCATGCTAATTATTGTGAAGTTTTCATTCAAGATTGTCAATTCTAAAACAAAGACACGATCAGAAAACAGTCAATAGAAGCCATTTCATCTTGCTCACAACTCTATCAGGCATCTAATACAGTAACTATAGGTCTTCATAGACACCAGCAGTTTTAGGTATCTGTAAGATAGAATGAATTAGTATTCTATACAAACTCATTAAAATCAGATTCTTACATTTGCTCCATTCCTTTATGCTGTTATAGATCTGACAACATGCCGTTAACTGATGCATGTTGTATTATGGCTATTCACCTGTTTCATACAGGCTGTATGTATAGATAGTGTATTAAAGTCAGTTTACGCAGCTGTCTATGTATAAACATCTCTCTGTAAACTAGGTAGTTGAGCAGAGTTTCTCTGCACATCCAGATTTGTGAGAGAAGCAATTTGATAGGATAAATTTCACATCAACATGACCCAATACGGAGTGTCATCAGATCCTTTATCACTGTAAAGTAATAGAGCATAATATAGGTCGCATTTAAATGAGATTTTATTCCATTGTGTTAGATACGATTTTCATAAAATGTACTTTACTATACAATACACCATGTTAGGGATTAAAACACAGCACAAAGTTGTGTAGGAAAGGTTTTTACATAACCTATTTGTTACATGTATATATCACTTTCATGATGGATGTACTAAATGACAAAGCAGCGACCACATTGCGAGAAATTGATGGGGAAAACTACAGTACTCCATTGCATGTTTTCACAATTTTCAAGTTTCAATAGAATCAAATGGTGACTCAGAAAAATCCTTTTCCTCAATCACAATACGGCTTCTTCTACAGAAACACAAACATCCGGCGGCACTCGTGCACTGATCCCAGCGTGAAAACTGCTGTTTCTGCTGAATATTTCTCTTTGATTTCTTAGATTTCAGAGAAAGAGCTTGCATGTGATCAAAGTAGTTCAACTCTTTCATATACCTGGAAATAAATACAAACACTAACTATATGTATTTACAGTGATTCCAAAATATTTCCATTGAAAATCATTTTGATGGAAATGTGTGTGCGTGCATGTGTAATCAAAAATTGTGCCCACTCTGTAACTTAGTAATTTCTCATTGGATATTTATGTTACTTGGTACAAATGTTCACCACAATAAGACGATGTGTCATGTGCAAATCCCAGGCCCCAAGCTCAAATGTTGAGGTCACACTTACAGGCCAAAGGTTAAATTACTCAAAAAGCCATGTGAATCCTAGCTCTGTAACTGTGTAATTTATTATTGGAATTTCAAATATAACTTGGTACAATATTCACCACATTAAGATGATGAGTCATGTGAAAGACCCAGGTAGCATTCTCTGAAGTCAAGTTCACACTGAGGTCAATATTTATAATGCTCAAAAAGGCATGTGAATATTGTGTCTGCTCTGTTACTAACTTGTTCATTATTGGATATTTAAATACCGTTTTGGAATAATGTTCTCCTCATCAAGTTGACATGCCATGTGCAATTGAACACTTGATTTCAAATTATTCCAATTTTGTCACTTTAATATACTTAAGTGTCTGATAACAGCGCTTAGTGGAGGCATCCATGTCCTGTGAACACATTTTAGTTTTTCATCAAATAACTTATTTGCTCACGACAAGTTCATTCCTTTTAGCGCAGTTTAAACCCATCCTATTCAAGATCAGTAGGATCCCTGCCACAGCAAATAATGGAAGCATGATATCATCAATTAGTAAATTAATACTAAATATTTACCATTCTGGTGGCCATTTGTTCTTCTCAATAAATCGAATATTTTCTGGGCTTAACTTGTGAAACAATTTCAAGTATTTCTGACGAATCACCAAGAAATGGTTGCTTAGATATTTGATACACCAATCACTCAATTTGTCAGCATTATGTAACTGAAAGCATAAAACAGTCATTATTATACATGTAGTTACATTGATAGTGTTTGTGTTTTGGGGAACTTTGGGATTTTTAATATCATTGAAATTTTGACAACCAAGAAACATAACGTGAGGCTGCTTTTCAAATTGTCACATAACTGCAATAATTACACCAGAATGATTTAAGAACATACAGTTTCCTAGCATTTATAAGGGGAAAACAAAACTACCATGAGCTAAGAACTAAGGTGAAAATACCATATTCACCATTATAATATATGACGGTCATTCAAAAAATATGTAGACACATTGATTTATTGTGCTGCAGAAGATGAATAAACAAATCTTTAGTATGCTGTTATGCCTACAAGCTTCTTGATTCTATAGATATGAACTGAAAACCATAATACATTGCCTAGTATACCATGCTAAGGTCTACCGGTATTTGCTAAATATATACCTGTACAGGTTCCAACAAACGTAATACATCCTCTATAATATCTTCTCCATTCTTATCTGCATCTGTGAGATCCTGAACAACCTGTGCTTCGACAAGTCTGACTAGACGTGGCAAACAAAATCTATTTGCTCCTTCAATAATACCTAAACAGTTTAATGTAGCACTGTTTGAACACTCTCCTGTGTAGAGAAATTCTCTTATTGCTAAAAATACATCTCGGGAAATCCCTGGTAAAACGATCTAAAAATAGAAGCACAATGAAGGCATTACAAAATATATAATATCATGACATTTATGTAAATTATGATACATTATTTGAATTACTTTATTTATCAAAAACCTTTGAAATTTTGAGAAACTTGTGCCTTGCTAAACCTTGCTTCATCAAAGACGCTGGCAAACCGTGGCTATTAATAGATGAACTTGTTTCTTTCATTCCACATGCATATTTTTCGTAAACAAATGATCCCCCAAAGGAAAGAGGTGATGATTATCATTTCATTGCATGTATTTCTTGATATTTTCTTTTTATTTCAGTGAATTGTAAATTTTCTGACACACAATTGTTGCTTTGGTCTAGTTCTTTAATTATATCCAAGAGCTACGTTAAATACGAAAACATATCAAATGTGGGATACTGCTAGCCATTGGGAACTACTCGCTGACCAGTAACAGTTAGCGATGTATGTAATTACTTACTGAATCTGCAGAAGATTCCATGAAGTTATCATTGAACATAGCATACATCATCTCACAACGTGCCATCAATAATGGTTTATGTGCTCGTAAAGCTCCATCATCTACCAGGAACCGTACATCTACAATATTGTAAAATCATAATAATAATCATTACAATGAAAAAATAATAAAATTCTAGGACTCAGTGCAAAACTTTGGTAACTACCTCAATTTACATAGATTTGCACTAAGCCCTTGTAATAATAACAACATTTGTTTTTCTGTGGATAACATACATACCATAGATCTTACATGTACAGTCCTTTCGAAGTTAATTGAAAACGGTTATAAACGTAAGCTCATCTGTCAGGTAAACTATGTTTATCGTGGTTTAACTTGGTGTAACTGAGTTAACTGTAGTCCCCCCTATTTATTCAAATGGTGTAGTTCTCTCATTTAGTATTACTTATAATATTGAATATTGTGAGAGTAGGCACATACTGTTTTAAAAATCAAACTGCATGTAGTCATCAGTATTTTTTGTGTATTAGGCTTGGATCATGATGAGCAGTTCCACTTCACTAATTTTTTTTTTTTAACCTATCATGTAGTTAATCAATACACAATGCTACCGGAAAACTGTCAGTCCCCAAGTCCTGACTGACAAATTTTGATGCGGTCTGACAGACAATCGAGCATTGTTCTATTAGAAGAAGAGAAACATTAAACATTCATCACATAGATACAACGGGAAGTAACTGTACCTTGCAGATGAAAAAATCCAAACAGAGTTGTCTGTCTTGGCCTCAATTATGTGATGGTATACAATTATGTTTACCTGTACTGGAGTGGTATTCAATATTGATCTTATTTATTATGAGAATAAGGATAGCCAATCATATTGCCTGTTACTGATCAGGAGTTTAATATGGTGCAATCTGATTGGTTGTCATTATACTTAAGTCAAGTAAGATAGGTATTGAATACTACCTCTGTCTGGCGCCTTTAAAGGAACCAGTTGACTGTATAAATGCCAGAATGAACAGTACTGTTGAATTACACAAATAAGACTGATAAGAATAAGCTATAATCAGACAACAACTTAATATATGTGATTTAAAATACAGATAAAATAAGACTGTACCTGTCAGTTTTTCCTTCTTCAAGGCAATTTCCTGCAATTTCGCTTTTCTGTATTCTTGAAACTGTTTTTCTACTTCCATATTAAGGTACTCTTCACTGCCTCTTACATTTGATACCATTAAGGCAAGATCAGACAACTCTAACAGACTACACGCAACCATAACTTCATCATAACTCTCGTAATCCTCTTTCACAATACCGGAGTATAAGAATTCAAGTATATACTGGAAAGCCCTCGGTGTGATCTCATTCCTCACCGTGACTACTGTCTGATACGTAATCTCACCCGGCTTTAATGGGTTCTCACACGCTTTGTTTTCCTCAACAGTCAAAAATGCTGAATGTTTCAAGATTGAATAATCCTGACTTATATTGAGAATATCCGGTCCGACAGTGTCGGAACTTCTCCGAGTAGAGCTTTCACCGGAGCGTATCAGTTTATTGGTATTTCCATGCGTAGACATTGAACGTTTCAGTGCTCTGTTCGAATTTTCTGTAACTATAATATCGTTGCCTAAAAATAGGTTTTCAAAAACCATGGCACCAACGGCTAGGCAGATTTTGTGGGCTCTAAAACACTGCCCACGTACAATAAACACTACATCCCTTTCTGACTGATGATGTAACAGGTTGGACAAGTCTTCCTCCAAAGTCTCCTCTGGAATTTCTATCTTAGGCAAAAGTAAAGGAGGCAATTTCATGGGTGCTTGTATTTGTGGGTACTGAATTCTGCGTAAAAATGAACTCCAAAATCGAATCTTACGTTTCTCTACCATAGCGGCACGAATGATGTTTAAGAACACATCCTCTATACCATATTTGGTGTAGACACTACATTCATAGTATGGTGCTCCGATCTCCTTAGCAACTGCTCGACCTTGCTCGGGAGTAATGATGTCTTTCTCCTGAACAACCCTGTATGATAAATACAAAAATATATACAGAAGAAATAAATATATATTAAGAACAGCATGACACAATCATTTACTGTAAAATCATTCACATTACACAAATAATTAACATAAAATTAATACACTGCATAATGCCTACACATAACCTAACAAAGAAATGAAAAGTCCCAATCCCAGCTGTAAACAAGTATTTAGGAATTGCAAGCATTACAGAAGTTCCCTACCTGGTTTTAATGTTGTCAAAGGCTAACCTATAGACTAACAAGAGGGCCCAAAGGGTCGCTCACCTGTTGCACATTAGTCTAGGTATCAATACAACTTACATTCTGACCATATTTCATTAAGAATGGATCAAAATGGCGACTTATGGAGTGAACACAAGGTTCTTCTACGATATGACCTAGTTTTTGACCCCACATGACCCGGTTTCAAAAATGGCCTAGATTTCATGACGAACAACACTCTGACCAAGTTTTATGAAGATTGGATCAAATTGGTGACATCTAAAGTTTACACAATGTTTTTCTAAGATTTGACCTAGTGACCTAGTTTTTGACTCCACTGGACCCAGTTTCGAACTTGGCCAACATGTCATGGAGAACAACATTCTTACCAAGTTTCATGACGATTGGATCAAAACTGTTGCCTCTAGAGTGTACACAAGCCAATTGTTGACGGACGACAGAAGGACGGATGAAGAGTGATCACAAAAGCTCACCTTGTCACTATGTGAAGGTGAGCTAAAAACAAAACAAAAGATACTGACTTGTACATTAATCCTTTATGTATTTTCTGGTAATGTTCGTCACGGTACAGATATCGCAGGTCGGCCTGACATCCTACCACCACAACAGGTGTAGCTGGAGCCCGACGTCGTATCTCGGGTATCCATATCTTACGTAAGTTGTTCAAGGATCGGGGCATGGCCACACTGTAACACAGTAGGATAACATCCGCACTGAAACACAAGAAACCAGAAATGTTTGTGTTATTACTTGCCATCATAGTTAATTATGCACAAATTCAAAGTCCACTGTGTCATTCATTGCGGAGTGAGTATATATATAAACTAAAATTACTAAAAAAAAATTGGGGGGCCTCGCCCATTAGGATTATCTGGTCCCGAGAATAAACAAGTGGGCCATGATGGCCCTATATGCATCACCTGATTATAAGTGAAGCCCTGCACATTTTTCACCCAAGGGAATAATTTTAACAATCTTGATAGAAAAAGTCTATGTAAAACTGGTGACTCCCCAGGGCGGGGCCAATTTTGACCCCAATGGGCATAATTTGAACAATCTTGGTAGAGGACCACTAGATGATGCTAAGGGACCACTAGATGATGCTACATACCAAATATCAAAGCTCTAGTGCAATGTAGTTTTAGCAAGAAGATTTTTATATGTTTACCCTATATAAATCTTAGTATATAATACAAAAGGGCCATGATGGCCCTATATCGCTCATCTGATTATAAGTGAAGCCCTGTACAGTTTTCCCCAGGGAATTTGACCCCAGGGGCATAATTTTGGCAATCTTGGTACGTGACCACTAGATGATGCTTAGTAACATACCAAGAAGATTTTTATATGTTTTCCCTATAATAAGTCTATGTAAAATGGTGACCCTGGGGGCAGGGCCAATTTTGACGCCAGCTGCATAATTTGGGCAATCTTGGAAGAGGACCACTAGATGATGCTACATACCAAATATAGAAGTTTTAGGCATTGTAGTTTTAAACAAGAAGATTTTTATATGTTTTCCCTATACGTTTTGTATAAGTCTACGTATAAATGGCGACCCATGGGACGGGGCCAATTTTGACCCCATGGGCATAAATACAAATACCCAAATATCCAAAGAGATCTACCAGAATCCAAATACATCTACCAGAATCCAAATACATCTACCAGAATCCAAATACATCTACCTGAATCCAAATACATCAACCGGAATCCAAACCCTCATTCAAACTTGATTGTACAAAATAAAAGAGATCAATTTTCTCTGAACGTCATGCAATTCTGTGTAATCGGCAATAATTTATAACCAATTTTATTTGTCTGTAAAAACAATACAAAGGTAATTATAGAAGAGCTAATTTCGTTGTAGAATGCCTTACAGAATTGATCAAGTAATGTGATACACTTCGCTTGCTTACAATGAGAAGGTTGTAACTACAAAATCTATATTTTGAGAAAGCAAGAAAAACTGTCTGACAATCAGTCTTTACTTAAGGTAAATAAGTTTGATCAATTTCAGTTGGTCAACATGACAAGTTCCGATTTTCCCGAAAAAAGGCTCATAAGAAGCGCCTTATGATGCAGATTTCAATTCTCATAAGTCGCAAGTGACACTTACGACCTTCTCATTCTATTAGCCAGCAACATGCAGAATGAAAACACAAACATAACAGAAAATGAAATTCATGTATATAAAACACAATCATCATTAAACTGAGTGATATTCCTTGAAATTTGAACGCAAGTTTCCAATTACAGCATACATAAGGGGCCATAAATCCAGGAGCCTGTTGCATGAGCAAGGCGCTATTGAGCGCTCGGTAGTGCTACACTAAGTAATGGCTTGCTTCAAACAAGAGGGCCAAAGGGCCCAAGGTCGCTAACCTGTTGCACATTGGTCTAGGTATCAATACAACTTACATTCTGCCCAAGAAGATTGGATATAAACGATGACCTCTGGAGTGTTTAACAAGGTTTTTCTAAGATTGGCCTAGTGACCTTGTTTTTGACCCCACATGACCCAGTTTCGCACTTGACCTGACTTGATAGATGCACCATAAAAATTTAATGAAGGACTAACAAAAAACATCTATCAAATTCCACAAAGAATCAAATTCAGAAACAATATTTTGTCTTGTAATTAAAGACTCTGATATATCGGCATTACAAGTATTTATGGTAAAGTATGATCAAAGTTAAATGAGAATGGTTATAAACATAAGCTTTTCCGTCATATATCTAGGTTTAACACGGTGAAACTGAGTTAGATGTAGTCCAGGCTATTATTTTGAATGGAATAACTTCCTCTTTAGTTTTTAGCTACTGATTGAATCGACAGTGCCTCAATTTTTTCAACATTATCCGCTAGACCAGTGTGTGTCCCTACAGTCTTAGTATAAAACAAGAGATGTGTTTGTAAAATGTTTGTACCTATGCCCTCATGGCTGCCCAATAGTTGAAAATGGTAACAGTCACAGTGACCATGACCTTTGACCTACTGACCCCAAAACTAATAGGGTCATTTACTTTTGCTGACCAACCTTTAATGACCCTAGGTGAAAGCGTTCTTGAGTTATTTTAAAACGGTAATCATTTGGTCTATGGACAGACAGACCTAAGCAATATACCTCCTCATGAAAAATTGGGGGGGGGGGGGGGGGAGCATAATTAAACATCTGGAATAAAATTGAACATGCAGCAAGGACATTTCAAATCATAAGCAATGAAAACAGTATGTCAATGAAAATCTAGGGAATATTTGTTAAAGATAATACTAAATATTTGATGGATATACACAAATCATGAAGACAATTTGTGAAAGTAACAGAAATGTATAAACCATGGTTATAATGTAAAATTCTAAGTCAGCAAAATAGTGCCTTGTCTATTGTATGAAATAGCTTAATAGAAGAACTTCGTCTGCAGTATGATGTTATTGATTTCATACAAAACTCAAACTACACTTTATAATTGTGAAACAGCAGAAGTCAGAGAGATAAAACAAACAAGCTGTAATGTTACCCAAGTTACAGTGACTAGTCAGTAGTCACAGAGAGCTTCTCACATTACACTGACTTCAACCTAATGACCAAAATATAAATACTCTAAAACCATTAATTTGCATTGGGGATTAAATTTTGTGGATTTCATGTTTCTGACCTTCATTCAACAACAAAATCAAATCCCATCAAAACCATAATTTATTACCTGAAATGCAAAATCCACAAATTAAAGTCCCATTGAAATGCTCTTTTTAACCAAAGTCACGAAATTTTGTCCAAACGAAATTAAATGCTTTTACAGCAGGGTAATTTAATGATAGTGACCAAGGTCTCAGATGTTTTGGTCAACCACTGTCTTTTTATTGATGGGTCAATATTTTATCTATTACAACAACAATGACATTTAATTATCTTCATCTTTGACCTACTGACCTCAAAACCAATATGAATTATGTACTAATGATGACAAACCTCCTACTATCATGTTTGTATGTACCACATTTTGAAGGTCCAAAAAAAAGTTGGACAAACATAAATAGGCCAGTTAATTTAGCAATAGTAAATACTGCAATGATGTGATTAGATATTACATTTAATCATCATATGATGTCTCGGCGGTTCAGTGTCAACGCGCGTGCAGTGGCATTGTTAATAGGTGCCTAATAAACTGAGTGCATTGTAAATAGGTGCCTGATAAACTGAGTGCATTGTAAATAGGTGCCTGATAAACTGAGTGCATCGTTAATATGTGCCTGATTAACCTGAGTGCATCGTAAATAGGTGCCTGATTAAACTGAGTGCATCGTAAATAGGTGCCTAATAAACTGAGTGCATCGTAAATAGGTGCCTAATAAACTGAGTGCATCGTAAATAGGTGCCTAATAAACTGAGTGCATCGTAAATAGGTGCCTAATAAACTGAGTGCATCGTAAATAGGTGCCTGATTAAACTGAGTGCATCGTAAATAGGTGCCTTATAAACTGAGTGCATCGTAAATAGGTGCCTAATAAACTGAGTGCATAGTAAATAGGTGCCTGATTAAACTGAGTGCATCGTTAATAGGTGCCTAATAAACTGAGTGCATCGTAAATAGGTGCCTAATAAACTGAGTGCATCGTAAATAGGTGCCTGATTAAACTGAGTGCATCGTAAATAGGTGCCTAATAAACTGAGTGCATCGTAAATAGGTGCCTAATAAACTGAGTGCATTGTAAATAGGTGCCTGATAAACTGAGTGCATCGTAAATAGGTGCCTGATTAAACTGAGTGCATCGTAAATAGGTGCCTGATAAACTGAGTGCATTGTAAAATAGGTACCTGATAAACTGAGTGCATTGTCAATAGGTGCCTGATAAACTGAGTGCATCGTAAATAGGTGCCTGATAAACTGAGTGCATCGTAAATAGGTGCCTAATAAACAGAGTGCATTGTAAATAGGTGCCTGATAAACTGAGTGCATCATTACTTCAGTTAATCTTATAGCACTTGCACCAACATAGCTGACACTACAAGAATACAGTGTAAATACAAACTGTTGAAATCTGACATATAAATCACAGTATAAATCTCCACATTGTGATACCGATTAATGAGCTAATTACAGGATAATTACCCAGCTATCAGAGTCCATTAACAAACATATATCATTTAGTTACAGCTGTTATACAGTTAACACAATACAGCAACACAGTGTCACCTAAAGCCACTTATAAATCAGCTGTATATTGTAATACTGTAATATCATTAATTTTCATGGGGAATTAAATTTCGTGCATTTTGTGGTTCAACTTGCACAATAAAATCAAATCCCAACAAACAATAATTTTGACCCTTGTATTTATTACCTGAAATGCAAAATCAACAAATTTACGTCCCATTGAAACATTCTTTATTTACTAAAACCATGAAATTTTGTCCCATCGAAATTAAATGATTTTACAGTACTTGTTTGTCAACCAGTGATAATCATGATGCTGTATGAATGCATTTGACTCTTACCGTTAAATATTGCTTGATCAGTTTTAAGGGCCATTGTATCATGGGGGGATGGACTAAAGGCCAGTTGATACCCCTATCAATAAATTTCCATAGCATAGATATTACACCTTTTATTGTTAAATTTCACTAAGTGGAGAATGGTTGAGCCTTGAAGCAAACATTGTGTGACAATACAGATTGTTTGATGTTGAACTCCTGTAGGACAACATCTACAACATCTACAACATCATATACATGTTATAATGACTCATTCACAACAATATATACCAGCAGTGTTTGTTAACTCATCACTAGAGGGACAATATTATAATATGTGACTACATATGTTATGGTGCATTCAAAGAAAGAAAATAGGGCGGTTACAATGCCAATGTGAACAGCTACTGATCTGACTGTGTACTGTGTAGCTACCCTCATGTATACATATATGGGGTTATCCAAAAGTTTGTGAACTTTTTGCTCTAAAGAATATGTTTTAAGTCACATCAGTATGAAAATTACCATACAATGTTTACCTATTAAGTACAATAATCTCAAAATCATTTTATAAAGTAACCTTTGTATCAAGAGTAACACGTTACCATAGCAACACACAAATGCGTAAGCGGCGCACTGCAGATTTTTTCCAGTAAAACTTGTTACGTTATTGCTGATTGTTTCAGTGCTTTGTCATTTAAAATCACAGAAATGCATTCTCATGTTATGTGACGTTATGCCGATAGTTGGGTGCAATTTCAATGGTAAGATCTGAAACCACTGGTTATAACTTTGACTCGCTGAAAACAGGATCGTCAAAAATGACGTCACAGGATTTTATTTACAGGAGCACAATACTTCAAAAATGTATACTGCTACTGGGGAACCCATACAGTAAAAAAAATAAGTATGAACCCTACTGCATTGCAATAAATTCTTTTAAATGACATGCACACTTACATTATGAATGTCAGGATCATTTGACATGCTGTGATAGAAAATCGACGTTAAATGAATTGGTGTTATGTTGGTCAGAATCGACAATCCTTGGTATTAGAGAATAAAATCATCCAATAACCAATTATACAAAGATAAAAGATTCATAACTTTAAGTTAAATGGTTTTTGAATTAGAGCTTAAGTCCACAAACTTTTAGATAACCCTACATACATGTAGTAATCAACTATGATAAGAAAGCAACAGAACAACTTACACTACACAGGTACTGTGATATACAATATTAACTGTTTGAATAATGACTGAACATTACAAAACAGAGATAAAGTAACCTATAGACTCCACTGTGCACAAACAAGTCAACTAGCGGCAATTGCAATAAGGCATACATATTGATATTATATTAGTATATAGTATAACAATAAGTCATACAGTGATCAGATTGTACATGCGCTTTCAATAGCAATACATGATACCAGTTGATCGAATTTTACAGTAATCTGATAAGTCATACAGTGATTTGGTTTATATGCTGTGGACAAACTGAGAGGTTTAAACAAGTTCAGGGCGTTTTTCAAAAAAAGTGCAAATTTTGAAACAAATTTATTATCAAAAAAAATTATGCTAAATCAAATTTTCTTTAACATGATTAGAAAGAGTTATTATAAACAAACACATTCCAAGTAAGGGGAGACCTCCTGCTTCGCTAAAAATGTAAGTATAATTGCTTGAATTTTTCAAAAAACATCATTTTCCATCCTGTTACCACACCAATATTTCTACATTAATTTTAATATAATAAAAATAAATATGATTTGATTGTTGCAAATCATCAAATGTATTATATTTGTTGTATATATGCAGAAATAAATAAGTTATTTAATACAAAAACACCATTTTACATGAGAATACACCTTCACTCATTGCGCATGTATGTAATAATTACACTATTTAACTGTTTAATGTAAGCAATTTAATATTAAAACAAAATTTTCAGTGAAATACTGTTGCATATGCCAACTGGGTGAACATTTAATTAAGGAGTTCCATATAAAATAATACACAAAGTTGAAAACTTTAGAAATCTGATGGTAACAGGACGGAAAAACGGTAACAGGATGGACAAATTTGGTAACAGGATGGAAAATGTGGTAAAAGGATGGAAAGCACCTTCATTTGTCAGCCCTGTCAGTCAAATATAACATCCACAAAAAAGTCATTCAAGGAGGATTTGATTATAAGGGATATTCACTGATACTCTGTAATCATTCAATTTGACAAAAGATATATAATTATACATTATGACATACAATTAAGATGGATTGTTACCTTAAGTATGGCCGTAATTTCTATTTCAAGAAGCTCTGCCTCCTTAAGTATTGGGAGCAAAGTACATTAAAAAATATTTTTTGTTATGTAAGATATTCTTTTTTAAAATGACATTTAAAAATCTGTAAGGTATTAAGCAATTCGGAATTTATGATCAATATATCCATTATTTTTCCATCCTGTTACCAAAATTGAAGTAACAGGATGGAACAAAAAAGCATGGTAACAGGATGGAAAATTTTATTGTAATTCTTCCTATGAATAATAATTATCCCTCTAAAGAGTCATAATTAAGGTGAAAATAAGATTTCCCAATGTTTTTTAAATGTATGTCTGAGTTTTAATGTCATTATGTTGAATTTATAAGCATGGAGCATGGTAACAGGATGGACAATTAAGCTTTACCATCAAATATGATTGTATGATTTTTATAAAAAACACTATTTTTCTTAATAAAACATAATATTCCCTTTCCCCATTATCTTTGTTAAGGAGACTTCTATCAAGTAATTATAACTGGATTATACCTAGGAATAAATACTTTGATGTATTCCTCTTTTACCAGTAAGGTAACAGGATGGAACAAAAGTGAGGGACACACTTGTTCACGTAAAAAAACACTGGTTTTATTCCAGACCAATCAGAAAAATTGACTATCCTCTACTGCAAAGTACAAAATCTTTATATTTAGCTTAAATTAGCTTGATAAATTCATATAATAAAAGAGATTTTGAAGGAACAACATCACTCTGAACTGCTTGGGACAGCCCATTTTCAGGGAGTTAGATTCTTAATCGCAAAAATTTGAAGGATATAAGCAGTTTATATAGAAATTTGCAGGGTTTGGTAGATAGAAATATGCTCAATCTTGTACATGACAACTGTTGGATTCAGTTGAGAGCTATATACACTATTTTATGAGTCAATAAATGTCTGGGACAACAATTTGCACTTTTTTTGAAAAACGCCCTTGATTAAAACTATGCCCCCCTCCCCTGATTCACTTCTCTAACTTGGGTGGCATTCCTTTTGAAATAACTGTGTTAAATTAGCCCTCTAGATAGAATATATTATGTTAAAGTTTATATGAATGATATAATGATCAAGGATGACCTGGGAGGTACTATAACTTGTATGTAACAGATTTACAAAGTTTTACTACAAGCTCTGCACACAGAAATATATTGCATAATATAACAATAAACTTTAGATGTGGCTTGAAAGTGAATTTAATATAGGTCACAAATTCTCATTTGACATTGTACAGAAAGGTACAATAGTACTTATTATTCAGATGACCATCTTTACCATTGATAGGTAGTTATATATCACTATCAAGGCATCTATACATAAAACTTTGCCTTGAGGAACAACCTTGAACAGGTAAACAACAATATTTGTATACTCTTGTTGCGCGATTTTCATAGCTTGTCAATATATAATATATATATAAACGTATGTGCGTAATTATTTAAACCTTTCAGTCAAGGCTAACCCATGAAAGTGCAAGCACTTATTGCCAATGGGGTCCTGTGTTTTGCTCAAGCGACAGCAAGTAGAACAGACAGTAATGAGATACATCAATCTGCTACACTAAGATCCTTGATTCTTTTACATGCCAAATGTAATGCAATTCACCTCTAGTTGGTTAGGAAACACTGAAGAGTTTCTGAAAATTCCAGTAGTTAGGTATTTAATCAAACTCATAGGGTAAATTATCTTTTATGTACTGTTTTTCACTTTATCATCCTTTTCTTTTAGGTATATCAGATTATTTCATTTTTCCTCCTCCCAAAATCTATAGGGTTTTAAAGAAAACTAATTGGGTAATTACCCCCAATATGGAGCTTATTAGTAGTTCTGATATCCCTACTCAGACTTGTGTAGCCTTCACGGGGGTGAGTTGTCTAGAGAAGATACAGTGTAATGCATAACTTATAATAATTATGAGACTGTATGCCATTTTAACTTTGTCTAAATAAAGAAATAACCTGACATATTTTGTCTATATATAGAAGTATAAACATAACATAATTAGGTAACTCAGTCATGAATAAATTTAAGTTGTCTGGTAAACAACATAACTGCTCTACATACATTAAACCCAGACATAAACACTCCAATTAATTATTGTAAGCTGAACAAATTGCTATTATGTAATAATTTATCAAATGAATTAACTGCATAACAAATCTAGATGTATTATACGCTTTGTGAAGCCATTCTTATACTTCTTATTTCAATACTTCATTTTATGAATATATTTCATAATGATTTTAAAGAGGGCTTATTGAAAAACTTTGGTACATGCCTCTGAAAATTGATGTAGTTACCATAGTTTTGCACCGAGCCATCATTATTACTAAAAATATTTATAACATAAATAATGTGATATTCCATGTTATAACAAATGACGGAATAATGTTCTCCAACACATGTGATAACAAATCAGCGTAAATGTAACTTCGCTGGCTTTAATTCATTATTTCTGTCATTGTTTTGATTTTGCAACTATGATATTGGCATAAAAAGAATCTGTCATTTGTTGTCTTTGAGATCAACATTTCTTAAACTCATCATGAAAGGCTCGCTAAATAACTTGTGTTTTCTAGACTGGTTTAAGAAATGTTGATCACCAAAGACGACTCATAATGGATCCTATATATACTTCATAAATTTTGTGAATCCTTGATATATTCTTGACCTTTTTAATAACCATTTCCAGAAATGACCTTGTGTGAGCCTCATGAATTCATGAAGCTGCCCTACAAGCAGTAGGTGAGAAAAAGTCCTGGCGTGGTATTCAATATTGATCTAATTTGATTTGAGAAAAAAGGATAGCCAATCATACCGAACGTTACTGACCAAGAGTTTAATATGGTGTGATCTGCAGACTGTTGCATAGCTTAATTCACTATTGAGCACTTTTTGGTAGCGCTTTACTACATATGCAACAACATGCTACCAGAGAACCTGTTTGCCGATAGCATACCGTCTTATCTTAATACTGGCTTTATGCTCAATAGTGCTTTACTGTGCAATATGAAGCTGCAGTCTCATGCTATGTTAGGATTATGATATCATATTTACCCCTTATATGCAAATCCTCTGTCTTTGTCATGGTAACCAAATGTATCCCAGAGTCTGAGAGCCACATATCCCCCATCTAATGCTACCACAGACCTCTCTAGTATCTGAAATACAACACAACAAGCATTATCATTTTGAACCAGATCTTAAAATACTTGAGCCTAGGTCCCACTGAGCATTATTTGCCTCAGCGATCATCACAGTTCTTCTGAAGGAAATAAATGAGCTACTGGATGCTTTAAAAACATGATCTTCTGGTCTAGTGCAAGCTTAATGTGGAAGTCATATCAAAGACAATTTTTGGCATTACAAGTACATTGGGAAATTAAATGCATTTAGGCCAAATGTTCACTTTTCCATTTAATGTTACATTAAGAATCGCTGAAATGGCTATGCCCCTGATACAAATACTTTTTTGTTAACATTTCAAGTGATGACTTGCATGATACGAGTGCACAATGTGACATAGGTACAATTCTTCTCTCTTTCTTCACTTTAAATGCTATGTGAGCACATAAAACGACCAATGATGATAATAGTGAACTTTGAAAGAAAGGTAAAACATCACACTTTAGATGTCTTAGAAATATACACATGATTGATGTACAGTTACTGTACCTATATAATGTCAATATACAAAGATAGATAGTTTTATAAAATATGAAACACATTATTTTACACCTTTGTACATGGCAAAACAGTGAGAGTCCCTCCCATGTAATATGACATGTACATGCAGTCATACAATATTGTATAGCTGGGAGAATTAGACCGGACGTTTTACTAGAACTTGATGCACTCACAACAGCTGTGTTTCATACCGATATAAACAAATAATATTCTCAATGCACAGTGTTCTGATGCATATTTTCTCATAATAATTATAATGGAGTTACACGATGGTACTCAAGTTTCAAAATAAGATGCAAACTTGATGAACCAAAGCATGTAAAACCTTTTGTTACAATCAATGATCTAACTCTGATGGAACTGAAAACAGATTTAATGTTAGGATATAGGACTCAGATGTTGTGTATCCTTAGTTCTGTACTAGCATTACATTAGTGTTCAGTTCCGTCAGGGTCATATGAAAACAGAACAATTCTCTTACAAAGCGAGAAGCAGCATATCTGGATAATAGTACAATGACTGTTTGCACATGCTATAGTCGATTCAATAAGTAATACTAATGTGGGAACTATCCATTCGAAATAGCGGTTAATACCGTTAACTCAGGTATACCCAGTTAAACCTAGATAAACATAGTTTACCTGCCAGACGATAATATATTTACAACCATTCTCATTGAACTTTGAATGGACTGTACAAGTTTAGATGTTTCTTGCTACAACATGAATCATATGGTCATCTAATATAGTTTAGTGTGCTAACTGTTTCATAATGCTGTTGTGCAGTATATGATTGCAGATTATACAAAACCTTGAACTATATGCGGAGTATGCAAGAATATGCACATTTAAATACCTGTGTTGAAGGCCATACAGTCGAGTAATGAATCAAACATATAGTTGAAAATAAGTGAACATTCCTAACTTAGAGAAATACTGAATAAGTGGATATTTTCGCATGTCGAAAAGTTTGTGAATTCGAATTTCAAGGCATTTTGCATACATTAATCAGGGGTGTGGAATTCCAGTGTCTGACTTGCCTCTCTTGGGCTTTTTGGCTTGCGGGCAAGAGGAATTTTCCATCGGGCAAGTGCAAAATTAGCATGAGAAAATAGTATTCAGTGTCCTATTTCACCTAAAAACATAAGCAACTTCCTAAATTCTGATCAGGTACACAGTAGGCTAGTCTGAAGCTAGACAAGATTAATTGTTGAAACTGAAATTTTGTAGCTTTTTTGATGAAAAATTTGACGATTTCCACACCCCACAATATACCCCATACTCAGGGTGGACATACCACAAGACCTTTTGGCTACGTCAACAAGTAAAAATATGTAAACAAAAAGTTAAAAACAATCATAAATATTTTATTTTTTGGCCGATTTTCGCGAGATATGTTAGACGATCAAGCTGAGAAAAAGCAATACCTATGTAACTTAATAATTGTGTGGAACAGGTCAGTTTATGCACGAAACCATATCAACTTCCTATAAAGCAGTTGGGTCAGTTTCGGGCAAAAACTGTGACCTTCATTGAAATTACAGTGATCAATGAATGCAGTGAATCTGTGAAATATTAGTACATACATATCCTTGGGCCGGTTTACAACATCCAGTTCATTAACTTTGCAATAGTAATAAACATTCTTTAGTGAAATGAAACGTAAACCTAGTAAACAACTGTCCAGTGAATCATAATCAGACCTTGACAAATTTGAATATACAGTTAATAATCAACATTTGCTCGTCCGTCAGGTAAAATTTCGGTTTGACTGGGTCTAAATACAGTATCCTTCTTTCCTATGATTGCATGAATTCCTATGATTTCGTGAACCATGTTATGACATATTTCTGCCAAATGTGCAGGTCCAAAATTATTGACAAATGATTGAAAAAGTAAAAAAAATTATTTATCATCAATTTTATGAACATACTTATCTTTATAACATATTTTAATGGAAAATTGTTAAAATACCCCAATATTTCAACTTGACTGAAAAGTAAACGACCCCACCTCAGTACTTTCATCATTTATGTGCTTCAGAATCAACACAAAGCCACCATTTTACACACACATGATAATGGAACCCCCAATAATATTCTGCCGTGAACAATTTAATGACCAGCCAATAAAATTTCATGAAAAGATAGGAAACTTGTCACCTGATTGTAGAGGTGGAGGCCACTATGTAAGATGGCTGCGTAACTTGGAAAATACGATGATTTTTTATAATGTTTTGCATTCAACCTGTAGAGAGGGCTTCAGGCATTTGTTTCTTTGTAAAAAAGATTTTCTTATCAGCAAATAACTGGGTATGCTTCAAAAACAAGTCTTACATTCACGAAAACCTACGTAAGCAGGCTATAACCTTTGTCAAGACCAAATTTGCCCTTTAGCTTGTATTTGTATCCATTCAATATGTCCAAATACGTCAAAAATCATTCACTGAGTAATTCTTTGCGGACACGCAATACCGATGACGTATGCATGCACAGAATGCAGAGACATGGAATGTATCCAACAGCTTTCAACCAGTTGGTTTTTTGGCAGACTGTGGATATGCCAAGCATAGAGCAAAGACTGCAGATATGCCAAGCATAGAGCAAAGACTGAGGATATGCCAAGCATAGAGCAAAGACTGCAGATATGCCAAGCATAGAGTAAAGACTGCAGATATGCCAAGCATAGAGCAAAGACTGCCGATATGCCAAGCATAGAGCAAGACTGCGGATATGCCAAGCATAGGGTAAAGACTGCGGATATGCCAAGCATAGAGCAAAGACTGCGGATATGCCAAGCATAGAGCAAAGACTGCCGATATGCCAAGCATAGAGCAAGACTGCGGATATGCCAAGCATAGAGCAAAGACTGAGGATATGCCAAGCATAGAGCAAAGACTGCAGATATGCCAAGCATAGAGCAAAGACTGTGGATATGCCAAGAATATAGCAAAAACTGTGGATATGCCAAGCATAGAAATCCGACTGCAGCTAAACCAAGCATAGAGCAAAGACTACGGATAAACCAAGCATAGAACTAAGACTGAGGATATGCCAAGCATAGAGCAAAGACTGCAGATATGCCAAGCATAGAGCAAAGTCTGTGGATATGCCAAGCATAGAGCAAAGACTGCAGGATATGCCAAGCATAGAGCAAAGACTGCAGATATGCCAAGCATAGAGCAAAGTCTGTGGATATGCCAAGCATAGGGCAAAGACTGCGGATATGCCAAGCATAGAGCATAGACTGCAGATATGCCAAGAGTAGAGCAAAAGCTGTGGATATGCCAAGAATAGAGCAAAGGCTGTGGATATGCCAAGAATATAGCAAAACCTGTGGATATGGCAAGCATAGAAATCCGACTGCAGATAAACCAAGCATAGAGTAAAGACTGCAGATATGCCAAGCATAGAGCAAAGACTGCCGATATGCCAAGCATAGAGCAAGACTGCGGATATGCCAAGCATAGAGTAAAGACTGCGGATATGCCAAGCATAGAGCAAAGACTGCGGATATGCCAAGCATAGAGCAAAGACTGCCGATATGCCAAGCATAGAGCAAGACTGCGGATATGCCAAGCATAGAGCAAAGACTGAGGATATGCCAAGCATAGAGCAAAGACTGCAGATATGCCAAGCATAGAGCAAAGACTGTGGATATGCCAAGAATATAGCAAAAACTGTGGATATGCCAAGCATAGAAATCCGACTGCAGCTAAACCAAGCATAGAGCAAAGACTACGGATAAACCAAGCATAGAACTAAGACTGAGGATATGCCAAGCATAGAGCAAAGACTGCAGATATGCCAAGCATAGAGCAAAGTCTGTGGATATGCCAAGCATAGAGCAAAGACTGCAGGATATGCCAAGCATAGAGCAAAGACTGCAGATATGCCAAGCATAGAGCAAAGTCTGTGGATATGCCAAGCATAGGGCAAAGACTGCGGATATGCCAAGCATAGAGCATAGACTGCAGATATGCCAAGAGTAGAGCAAAAGCTGTGGATATGCCAAGAATAGAGCAAAGGCTGTGGATATGCCAAGAATATAGCAAAACCTGTGGATATGGCAAGCATAGAAATCCGACTGCAGATAAACCAAGCATAGAGCAAAGACTACTAATAAACCAAGCATAGAGCAAAGACTGCTGATATGCCAAGCATAGAGCAAAGACTGGATATGCCAAGAATAGAGCACAGGCTGTGGATATACCAAGCATGGTCTTTATTTGCCAATTAGATTTTATGCTAAGCATGGTCTTTATTTGCCAATCAGATTTCTTCTGAAAATATGACAGGTATATGAGTGCCTACACTTGTGTTTAAACCTGGGTTCCCAGATTTGACAGCAAGCGGGCTAACCAAAAAGCTACAGAGGCACAAAACATATATACAGTGCCCACCAAAAATAAGTAACTGTTTTTAATTGATGCTCGAACAAATGCAGTTTCCAACCAAGTGTTATAATTTGGTCGAGCATCAATTAAAAACAGCTAAAGATAGAGCGAACTAGGTACTTGCCAGGTATTCTTACATATACGGAATGTACTTTAGGCTATATAATATAACCATATTAAATGCACAATCATTATAATCAAGAAAAAACTCACAGTACTGTTAGCAGACAAAATCTCAATAGTTTTGTGTGTAAAACGGCATTCATTTGATCATGTGATTCTACACATTGAACAAGTAAAAAATGTGATAGAAATAAAGATGAACAAGTTTTTAATTCAAATAACCATGGGGCTTGAGGGGCTGCATTTTCAGTCTTTTTATGACCAAATTGCCATTCCAGCCAGGCAAAAAAGTTTAATATTTATCTAGAGTAGCAATCAATGTATTGTCTTTACACTTGATAAACTAAACAATTTCCTTTGTTGATTCTCTATTCTGTAAAGTGTTATAGTGGCATGCAAATGGGGAAATAACCTCTGTATACTTATTTTTGGTGGGTACTGTACCTAGAAGGCGAAAAGTGGTAGATGCCCACTGCCACCATTGGCTCAAAGAGGACATAAAGAAAGAAAGAAAAAATAGCGGTACTTACATCATTATCATGCCTGTAATGATCATGAGCCCATACAGTTGATACATGAGTTTTCACTAGCTGATCCAGTGTATAATGTGTGTTACAAGCCCATGCTGTGATGAGGCACGTCTTCCCAACACCACTGTCACCAATGGCAACGCATTTAATGTACTCATTTAAAACGGTAGGAGGGTAGAGTACACCAGGGACTTGTTCCCGTCGTCTTGAAGGAATTGGTGATTCCTCAACGTCAAACATTGGAACTGATCATACTGTAATTGTGCAAGAAAATCTGCAATGAGAAAAGTACAACATTTAGACTAAGACTCTATCATTGTACAGGCATTTGACTAAAGAAATACTGAAACAGTAAATATGCACACCACCTTAGTACAGGTAAACACTGAACATATATATATACTACCTCATAAGCAACAGTAACCATGAGTGCACTTGCAATTCTACATTAAGCAACAGTGCACAGGCAATGTTACCTTATAGACTATAAGCAAAAGCTGCCTTAAACAACAGTGCATATGCAATGCGGCCTTAAACAACAACACAACACTGCTACCTTAAAGGGACTGCGTCACGTTTCAGAATATATAGCAAAAATTATCTATAATTGTCAAATATTCACTAAATTTTGGCATAGATGCCAGTATATCCCATAAAAAAGCACACTGATATAAAATATAACTTGCGAAACATAAGATTTTATAATTATTACAGTATTTTACCTCCAAAATTCTATACTGTATTAAAACGATCTTAATAGACCAAAACCACGAAATTTTGTCCCATCAAAATTTAATGATTTAACAGTATATAGAAATAAACGTCCCAATATAACCTGCATCATGCTCCGGACATCTACACATCTACGTATTTGTTCACACAGTCACACTATTCATCAACACTATTTATATATTGTAACTTTAACATAATTACCATATAAATGCAATAACAACCAGATTGTGTTACCACAATTTATTAGCACAATACAGAACTTGATATTTATAAATGATTTTTACCATAAATAGATAATAAACTGAGAAAATGTGAAAGCAAACAAAGAGGACTATAAGCTTAGAGTAATCATGATAAAAACAGTATTCACAATATTAACTCAAGTTGAAAATTGAGCAATTACTACATACAAGGTGCCCTAATAGAAAATTATGAGCATGGTATTCATTAAATTAACTCAAGTTGAAAATTTAGCTATTACTTACAAGGTACTCTAAGTTAAGAGCAATGTGATATCCATTATTATAATGTACTCTTATGTAATTCCTGCACTACAAAGTTGAAATATTGTATAGAATCTTTAAAGTTAAAGTATGCTCTATTTTATCAACAAACAATTGGCTTACATTTAATGTTTACATTTAACATAAGCAAACGTTTATAAACCTCATTTCCTCTAAATGTTATTGATGAGGCTATCTCATTGAATGAATTGATTTAACAACCGGCAATAATTGTATAAATGATTAACGACACTAATTGACACCATTGCAATAAATCGGATATAAATTAATATAGAGCTTGTAGAGATGGCCGGGTATATATAAAACAGCTCTAAGATTTACTGGTCCAAATAAGCCCTGGTAATTATACATATTGAACTGTCCCTGGATTTTAATTTGATTGATATGGATCTATGCAATTACACAACGATTACCATGGACAATAAAATAGTATGACAGACCATAGGGTAGTACTGTTAGGTAAGATAATAGGGCATTTATATAGCTCAGACCATATGGTGATACAGTGATGTAGGCAATAGGGTACTACTGTAGACCATGGGGTAGTTAACAGTGTTGTAGATCATAGGGCACTAAAATAGACTTGCTGTGCTGATAAAAGACTGTAGACCATAGGCTTCTTTGTACTGCATGAATACTGTAGGCCATAATGATAGTACAGTAGGTTGCAGGGTAAAACAGAGCTGTAGACCATCAATAGAGCAGGGCAGTATACAATAGGGTTAATAGATCATTCTCACTCACTCTGGGCAGTACAATAGGCCATATAAGAGTAGTGCAGTGCTGTAGACCATAGGGTATTACAGTACCCCATAGGGTTGTACCATATTTAATAGAGTTATGCTGTACGGTATGTACTGTAGACCATAATATAGCCATACAATAGACCACACAGTATTGTGAAACAATTCTGGAGAAAAGAAACATGTAGAACAGTCCTGAGTGAATCTTGAATATTGCTGCAATGTGAGCATGTACATACACTGCAGCTGTATATCATTGAAAACAGATTCAGCATACAGTCTGTTCAAAGTTGAGAACATAAGCTTGTCCATCAGGAAAACTATGTTTATCTAGGTTTAACTGGGTGTACCTGAGTTAACGGTAGGGACCTTCCTATTCTTTCAAATGAGATGGTTCCCTCTTTAGTACAAACAAATAAATTACTTATTGAATTGAAAGTAGAATTGTTGAAACTATAGCAATATTATGGTTTACATTACATGAACATAATGACAACAGCTTTAGTTGTCATTGTTACTGTGTATTGTTATATACTGTTTCTGACAGATCTTGTGTTCATGTGACATGTTTCACTACCAAACTGCACGCTACTGTAAAATCTTATAATTTGGTACACAATTTCGTCGTTTTTGTGTTAAAGACTATTTCGGGAGGACTTATTTTCAAGGATTCAATACTCACTAAGTCAGATACTATAGAATCATTAACTTTAATGGGGGTTTTAATTTCATGGTCGAGATCATCCACAAAATTAAATCCCCACAAATATTAATGACATTACAGTATGCTATTAATTACTGTGCAACTCCAAGCACAACTCCAACTGTACACTGTATAATTAGATACTTCCACACATAGAAAATTTGGTGACTTCATAATTTCAAACATTTATAGCATATGAATATATATCATTGAATTCTTTAAATTTCTTAGTTAAGTTCTTTATAAGTCAATATTTGTGCGAGGGGAAATATTAGTGAATTTTGTCAATTAATTTGCATCATTTACCAATAATTCATTATTGCTAACGGGACCATTTATACAGTAGCGCAAACTTGTATAATATTATCCTGTGATCCCTTTGAGACTCATAAATATTATGACAAAAGCAGTATATATCGTGGCCTAGTGGTTAGGGCGTCCGCCTCCAGTCGAAGGTTCAAATCTCGGCGGAAGCTGGGTTAGAATTGATGCGACTGGTTGGTGAGCCGCCAGCTAGTTAAAGAATGGTAACCGACTAGGTCCATCTCTGCCAGGCGCCCGGCAATATGAGAAGGGTTTCCGGAGGTTCTGTGCGCAAGAAAAATAGGTGTCTCATAAGTCAAATTGGCTGGCCCTTTCAACAGGGGTGACACTATAATAAACAAACACTTTACCTTTACTTTACCTATATTTATTGAACATTACATGGTTGAGCAGTGTATTTGAGTGATAATAGCCCCAGTTGGTTGATATTTGCAAGAGGGCTCTAGCAGAGGGTTTTATCAGTGTAAAAGTCCTGCACGAGGCGGCCAAAAACTTTTGAAGGGCATATTAAAAATAAAATTTCAAAGGTAAATTTTGTAACTATATATATATATAGTAAAGTGAGTATTATGTATACACACATTGCACATAGTTTTGCAGCTTCATTAACATAAAAGACTTGTTAAATCTATCACACAAGTAATAAAACTATGTGACTGAAATGTGTCTGCTGTAATGTTAGTAAACAAGAGAGGCTGTGCCGGCAGACTATAAATAAGAACTAAAATAGCAAACTCACAAAAAAGTTATTTATTATACTTCAGCCCAGTCAGTATTCCATAGAAGAAGGTTCAATGACTGAATATAATATTGGGTTGTAAATCATATAAAACAGTATGTAATAACTACATGGTTTATAATTAAGTCAAAAATAGAAACCTTGAAAATATGCATATTAATTATTTAATGTATCAAATGAAGTAAGCTTAACTAATGATTTACATATTAAATGGAATGTGTATGCACACTTTCTTATCTTATACATGCAGTGCAATGTGCTGTTAGCATCGAATTACATTGAAAATACTGTATGAAAAGAATGTAAACATTGCTGTCCTAGATGTGGAACAGCTTATTATAGATCTTTAAATTATATAATATATCAGCATCACATTCACAAGGCACTTATTCAGGCGTGCTGCATGGCCTCGACAATTTGGGTGATGGGGCGGGCGAGGGAGGGGCGTCCCCTCCCTGTTATGAGAAATTTTGTGAAACCAAATAACAAATGGGGCTATTTCCGTAGTTTTAATAACAATTAAAGGGCACGTCAACTGAACGTCGCGACGTCGGCGGAACTTCCAGGATAGGTGAAGCTCCTAACTGTGTACATTGTAACTATAAAGATGGGCACATCCGTACACAAAACTTACGAACGTTTATTTACTACCTTAAATGTGCTAAAAGTTTCAATTTATAACCAGTAATGTCGCATATAACCCTTATAATAGAACGTCGATCCGGGTCGATGTAGTCCTAGAAACACCTGGTGACGTCGCATTGGCCGTTGGTTTTCGCCGTTGGTCCATGGCGTTTTATTCTCTCTCGACCACGATTGATGCGCTTGTGTCGTTTGGAAATCAGGTAACTCGATACAAGAAATATCGTGTTAGCAGGTTCTAACATTTAAAGCGTTTGTTCTGGCGTCTTCACGGGGCTCACACAAAACTTCATGTTAATGTGATTTCCAGCATATTTCGCTGACGTCATATTTTCACTGGTGACGCGCAGCAGCTGTTGCTTAGTTTGTATCATAAATCAACAACGGTAACCTTTATAAAGTCGAAATTAAAGTACGGCGTACGTTCCAAGGATATTGCGCGTGTATGTCACGAAGTCGCATTAAAATTAGACTTGTTATCTGTGAGGTATAAGCAGTAGAATAATGCCAAAAATGTTTTTAAAATTCGCTGCCCCGCCTATCCAACTATTGGTTACTATGGCGACCAATTAAATGGCTTTGTAACATTCTGCTAGAAATTATTTTTCCTGATTCTCTTGAAAAAGGTTTGAAGTTTGTCTATGGCGAATTTGGTGATAATACATGCCCAAATAAAAAAGTTATGACGAAAGTCTACCTAATTCTGGTACACCCCTTGTATATGGAAAGAAAGGATACATATATAGACACATTATTAAAAGTCATTCATGTCATAAAGTGAATGCATAAACTGTATCAGTTAGTCTGAAGTAGGTAAGAGAAGTCAGCAGTTGCCTGTTTATAGTATGTAATGATTTGACAGCTGATGTATATGCGGAAGCTGGTCGTAACCTTGCATGACCTCATGTACGTGGAGTCAATGTCCATAATATGTCCACCAGGTAACCTTTAACCAATTCACTGTATGACTTATCGGATTGCTATGAAATGCAACTTGTATCATTCATTGCAATTAACAGCACATGTAAAATTTGATCACTGTACTCATTATTACCATACTATAATTATAATGTAATGTGTATTGTCAATTCAAAGATATATGTCAAAACCACCAGAATGTTCCATTTCTGAATATAGGTAGTCCCCACTATTCTATTGAATTGGATGGCTACCTCATTAGTATTACACATTGAATCGACTGTACTGAATCCTTCATTAAACAGCCCCCTAATACTAAACAAATGCAAGTTAAATAAATTGATTGATACAATGAATGTTCATGTATACACATTGCAAATACACATATATGCACAAATTATCTGCAGTACTAATTGACAATTGTTTAAGTATAAATGTAAATACAGATGTATAATGTATCACAGTATGTGCATAACTTCTTAAACTCATCCAATAAGAATTCATTAAGATGGGAAATACACTTCATGAACTAACAGATTAAGCTGTGCAAGTTTAATCAGGCAATCCATTGATTACAGATAGAATTCACCAAATATTATTGATTTACAAAATTTTATGTACTATCCGACCAACGATTTTTGACAGTTACGTCATTTCGTAAACAATCTATAAATAAGCAGGGTATATCCCCAAAAAGATCGGGGATCATATTATATAGAAGTATGTATATACCAAATCATAAGTTTCAAGCAATGCATGGTTCTGTGGATGTATTTGTTGACTCTCACTCAGGCGATCTAAGTTCAAAGCTTGTGATAGCCATTAAACTATTACATTTTTTTCTTGTATTATAAACGAAAAATGTATACCATTGGATGATCTGATAAGATATTCATTTTGAAAATAAAGTTTTTGCCCTATTCTTGTTAAATTTAACCCGTGGAATTCGTGTAATGGAAAACTCGTTCAGGATAGTTGTTGGTTTCTCTTAGTTCTTCAAAGACTCGATACCTACTATAATTTAAAACTTGTTCTTCGCTGATAAATCAAGTCATTTGAAGTTGAGTGAAATGACCAAGGTGTTTTTACTCAAGCAGCATTCAATTACACTTGTATGCGATTCCAAAAAAAAAACAAATAAAAAATAAGCATAAAAAGTTCTGCTGAAAGGGTTCGAACTCGACCCGTTTTAATTAGAAATCTACTAATACTGCACCGTTATCCTCTCGGCCACGATTTCATACAGATTAAAGGTAAAGAATTATAGTGATAATCCCCATTTTTGCAGACGATATATATAAAGTAAACATTTGATTGTAAATACAACATGACGTCACTGTCAGGTATCCCTGGTCGGACTGTAGTTCAATGTTGAATTAACTGATCCCAGGTTAATCAGAACTGATCCCGGGAGAATCACAACTTATGACTTCATTTGTTCATCAAACAAACTTGACATAATTTGTTCATCAATAGTCCTTAATTACATGTAATCACTTACAGCAATGAGCACATTAATTAATTAACAGTGTGCAATTGATCATGATCTCTGATGGTTGTTTTCATGGATACTTGAGAATACTACATCAGGATATAGCTAATGTCCTAACTAAAATTACCTCAGACATCTGTAAAAGTCTGGCTAGATCCGGTATAGGGAAGATCACATAGTCCAGTGGGATCATAGCCCATGGCTTTAGGATTGAGATTTTAAATGGCATGTGGCACACATTGGCAAAAGTACAAAATTAATACACCAACCCGTTAAAGACAATTTGGGTACAATAACCTAAAGTTTATGTTGTTCCTTTTTCATATAAGCATCACAAAAACTGTATGTATTCAGATTTCAAACTGAACAGATAACATAAACATATCATTCTATTCATATTTCAAAGGGAACTTCAACAGATAATTCTATATGTATAGGTTAGAACACGAGTAAAGATTGTATATGAAAACTAAAATTTATATATACAACACCTACTAGAGATCTATCTGACTTAGACCAAAGCAAAAATGTTAGTTTCTCAGATACAATTTTTGCAGCAAGCAACTACTTAATATATGATATCTCTGAACATTGAGCAAGGTGGCGTTTCCCTTAACTTACATGTATGTACAAACAAATTTGGCCTTAGGCGAGACTGGTTTGTATCTTGTATCTGGAGTAGGTCTATTGAATAAATATAATAAGAATGAAACACCTGTTGACAGATTTATACTAATGCAGCTGTTGACAGATGGATACTAGTGCAGCTGCTGACAGACAGATACTCGTGGACTGCTGACAGAAAGATACTTGGGGACTGCTGACAGACAGATACTCGTGCAGCTGTTGACAGATGGATACTCGTGGACTGCTGACAGACAGATACTTGTGCAGCTGTTGACAGATGGATACTCGTGGACTGCTGACAGATGGATACTCGTGGACTGCTGACAGATAAATACTCGTGGACTGCTGACAGATGGATTCTCATGCAGCTGTTGACAGATGGATACTTGTGGCCTGCTGACAGATGGATACTCGTGGACTGCAGACAGATGGATACTCATGCAGCTGTTGACAGATGGATACTCATCCAGATGTTGACAGATGGATACTCACGCACCTGCTGACAGATGGATACTCATGCAGCTGCTGACTGATGGATACTCGTGCACTGCTGACAGATGGATACTCATGGACTGCTGACAGATGGATACTCGTGGACTGCTGGCAGATGGATACTCGTGCAGCTGTTGACAGATGGATACTCGTGGCCTGCTGACAGATGGATACTCGTGGACTGCAGACAGATGGATACTCGTGCAGCTGTTGACAGATGGATACTCATGGACTGCTGACAGATGGATACTCGTGGACTGCTGACAGATGGATACTCGTGCAGCTGCTGACAGACAGATACTCGTGGACTGCTGACAGATGGATACTCGTTCAATGCTGACAGATGGATACTCGTGGAATGCTGACAGATGGATACTCGTGCAGCTGTTGACAGATGGATACTCATGGACTGCTGACAGATGGATACTCGTGGACTGCTGACAGATGGGTACTCGTGCAGCTGCTGACAGACAGATACTCGTGGACTGCTGACAGATGGATACTCGTTCAATGCTGACAGATGGATACTCGTGGAATGCTGACAGATGGATACTCATGCACTGCTGACAGATGTATAGTCATGCAGCTGCTGACAGTTGGATACTCATGCACCTGCTGACACATAGATACTCATACAGCTGCTGACAGTTGGATACTCATGTAGCTGCTGACACATGGATACTCATGCAGCTGTTGACAGATGAATACTCATGCAACTGCTGACAGATGGATACTGATGCACCTGCTGACTGATGGATACTCATGCACTGCTGACTGATGGATACTCGTGCACTGTTGACTGATAGATACTCATGCACCTGCTGACACATAGATACTCATGCAGCTGTTGACAGATGAATACTCATGCAGCTGTTGACAGATGGATACTCACGCACCTGTTGACAGATGGATACTCATGCAGCTGTTGACAGATGTATACTCATCCAGCTGTTGACAGATGGATACTCACGCACCTGCTGACAGATGGATACTCATGCAGCTGCTGACTGATGGATACTCGTGCACTGCTGACAGATGGATAGTCATGCAGCTGCTGACAGTTGGATACTCATGCACCTACTGACACATAGATACTCATGCAGCTATTGAAAGATGAATACTCATGCAGCTGTTGACAGATGGATACTCATGAAGGTGTTGACACATGGATACTCATGCAGCTGCTGACAGATAGATACTCATGCAGGTGTTGACACATGGATACTCATGCACCTGTTGACAGATGAATACTCATGCAGCTGTTGACTGATGGATACTCATGCACTGCTGACAGATGGATACTCATGCAGGTGTTGACAGATGGATACTCGTGGCCTGCTGACAGATGGACACTCACACACCTGCTGACAGATGGATACTCATGCAGCTGTTAACAGATGGATACTCATGCAGCTGTTGACAGATGGATACTCATACAGCTGCTGACAGATGGATACTCATGCACCTGCTGACACATGGATACTCATGCACCTGCTGACACATGGATACTCATGCACTGCTGACACATGGATACTCATGCACTGCTGACACATGGATACTCATGCAGCTGTTGACAGATGGATACTCATGCACTGCTGACACATGGATACTCATGCACCTGTTGACAGATGGATACTCATGTACCTGTTGGCACAAGGATACTAATGCAGCTGCTGACAGATGGATACTCATGCACTGCTGACACATGGATACTCATGCACCTGTTGACAGATGGATACTCATTCAGGTGTTGACAGATGGATACTCATGCAGCTGCTGACACATGGATACTCATTCAGGTGTTGACAGATGGATACTCATGCAGCTGCTTACACATGGATATTCATTTAGGTGTTGACAGATGGAAACTCATGCACTGTTGACACATGGATACTCATGCAGGTGTTGACAGATGGATACTCATGGCCTGCTGACAGATGGATACTCACGCACCTGCTGACAGATGGATACCCATGCAGCTGCTGACAGATGGATACTCATGCAGCTGCTGACAGATAGATACTCATGCAGGTGTTGACACATGGATACTCATGCAGCTGTTGACAGATGAATACTCATGCAGCTGTTGACAGATGAATACTCATGCAGCTGCTGACACATGGATACTCAAGCAGGTGTTGACACATGGATACTCATGCAGCTGTTGACAGATGAATACTCATGCAGCTGTTGACAAATGAATACTCATGCAGCTGTTGACAGATGGATACTCATGCAGCTGTTGACAAATGGATACTCGTGCACTGCTGACACATGGATACTCATGCAGGTGTTGACAGATGGATACTCGTGGCCTGCTGACAGATGTATACTCACACACCTGCTGACAGATGGATACTCATGCAGCTGTTGACACATGGATACTCATGCAGCTGTTGACAGATGGATACTCATACAGCTGCTGACAGATGGATACTCATGCACCTGCTGACACATGGATACTCATGCAGCTGCTGACACATGGATACTCATGCACTGCTGACACATGGATACTCATGCACTGCTGACACATGGATACTCATGCAGCTGTTGACAGATGGATACTCATGCACTGCTGACACATGGATACTCATGCACTGCTGACACATGGATACTCATGCACCTGTTGACAGATGGATACTCATGCACTGCTGACACATGGATACTCATGCAGCTGTTGACAGATGGATACTCATGCACCGCTGACACATGGATACTCATGCACCTGTTGACAGATGAATACTCATTCAGGTGTTGACAGATGGATACGCATGCAGCTGCTGACACATGGATACTCATTCAGGTGTTGACAGATGGATACTCATGCAGCTGCTGACACATGGATACTCAATCACGTGTTGACAGATGGACACTCATGCACTGCTGACACATGGATACTCATGCAGGTCAACAGTTGACAGATGGATACTCGTGGCCTGCTGACAGATGGATACTCACGCACCTGCAAACAGATGGATACTCATGCAGCTGTTGACACATGGATACTCATGCAGCTGTTGACAGATGGATACTCATACAGCTGCTGACAGATGGATACTCATGCAGCTGCTGACAGATGGATACTCATGCAGCTGCTGACAGATGGATACTCATGCAGCTGCTGACAGATGGATACTCATACAGCTGCTGACAGATGGATACTCATGCACCTGCTGACACATGGATACTCATGCACTGCTGACACATGGATACTCATGCACTGCTGACACATGGATACTCATGCACTGCTGACACATGGATACTCATGCACTGCTGACACATGGATACTCATACAGCTGCTGACAGATGGATACTCATGCACTGCTGACACATGGATACTCATGCAGCTGCTGACAGATGGATACTCATGCACTGCTGACACATGGATATTCATGCACCTGTTGACAGATGGATATTCATTCAGGTGTTGACAGATGGATACTCATGCAGCTGCTGACACATGGATACTCATTCAGGTGTTGACAGATGGATAGTCATGCAGCTGCTCACACATGGATACTCATGCAGCAGCTGACACATGGATACTCATGCAGCTGTTGACTTATGGATACCCATGCAGCTGCTGACACATGGATACTCATGCAGCTGCTGACACATGGATACTCATGCAGCTACTGACACATGGATACTCATGCAGCTGCTGACACATGTATACTCATGCACCTGTTGACAGATGGATACTCATGCAACTGCTGACACATGGATACTCATGCACCTGTTGACAGATGGATACTCATGCAGCTGCTGACAGATGGATACTCATGCAGCTGCTGACAGATGGATACTCATGCACCTGTTGACAGATGGATACTCAAGCAGCTGCTGACACATGGATACTCATTCAGGTGTTGACACATGGATACTCATGAACCTGTTGACAGATGGATACTCATGCAGCTGCTGACACATGGATACTCATTCAGGTGTTGACACATGGATACTCATGCACCTGTTGACAGATGGATACTCATGCAGCTGCTGACACATGGATACTCATTCAGGTGTTGACACATGGATCCTCAAGCAGTTGCTGACACATGGATACTGATGCACCTGTTGACACATGGATACTCATGCAGCTGCTGACACATGGATACTCATTCAGGTGTTGACAGATAGATACTCATGCAGCTGTTGACACATGTATACTCATGCGGCTGTTCTATGGTTCACAGATTGTATGCTCTGTACTTTAACTGCACTGGTCATTGAACTAGACCTCCCAACAATCACATAACTGAACAGAATTAATAAATGTCCCATTGTGCTTTTTTTTGTCTGATCTAATAATCTTATAAAATAGTCAAATCATAATATAAAATCAAATTAATTTAATTAATTATTCTAAAAAAAGCAATTAAAATGTAAATCACAGAAAATTAATTACTTGAATCAGTTTCTGACAGTATACCATTTGAACAAAACTTAGCAAGGCATAACATGATTGATATAGCCTTAGTAGGTTTGTCTGTATAATGTTTAAGTTGTAAAATTACCGAATACTTGCCAATAGACGAACTCAGTGAAATGTACACTTAGCACTGAATATGACAGTACTTGCCAATAGACAAACTCAGTGAAATGTACACTTAGCACTGAATATGACAATACTTGCCAATAGACGAACTCAGTGAAATGTACACTTAGCACTGAATATGACAATACATGCCAATAGACGCACACAGTGAAATGTACACTTAGCACTGAATATGACAATACTTGCCAATAGACGAACTCAGTGAAATGTACACTAAGCACTGAATATGACAATACTTGCCAATAGACGAACACAGTGAAATGTACACTTAGCACTGAATATGACAATACTTGCCAATAGACGAACACAGTGAAATGTACACTTAGCATTGAATATGACAATACTTGCCAATAGACGAACTCAGTGAAATGTACACTTAGCACTGAATATGACAATACTTGCCAATAGACGCACACAGTGAAAATTGTACACTAAGCATTGAATATGACAGTACTTGCAAATGGACGCACACAGTGAAAATTGTACACTTAGCATTGAATATGACAATACTTGCCAATAGACGCACACAGTGAAAATTGTACACTTAGAAGTTAGCACTGATTATGACAAACTGCTTGCATATTTCTACATCAAATATATATAGACAGTGATTCATAATTATTAATATACTAATACCAAACTGATGTTTTCCTTTCTTTTTTGGTCAGAAGCATTTGACAAATTTGGGTACAATTATTAGAAAATATTTGGTATATCAATTTTATAAATGAAGATACAGGTGATGTTAACAGATTCATAAACAAGTGAATCTGAACACATGCTCTTTTAATATTTTTTTACGATGACAAGTAAAAGTAGAAAAGTGGAACACTGTTATTTACGGTGACAGAAAGTCTTTATATAACTTTAAAATCATTTAATTTCAATGGGACTATTAAATTTCGTGGTTTTGGCAAAACTACCAGTGCCGCCCACTGTACAGACATAATTCCATCTTCCTAAGAACAATCAGGGACTGGAACAAGTTACCACCAGACATGATGGACCAGTCAAAAGGTAAGTCGATGCCCTAAAGTAACGACTGACCAAACAGTGTTTCTAATCTCCCAAATAGCCTTAGTAATGTTTTTATCCTTTTAACCTTTTTCTTATTTCATACTTTTATCTTTTTTTCTATCTTTGTTTTTCTTTTGCGCAAACACTGGAAAAATCCTCAAGTTATTGATGGTGGACGGAAAGTGGAAGAAGAAGAAGATGAATACAAGGGTCAAAATTAATGTTTGATGGGATTAAATTTCATGGTTTAGGTGAACCACAAAATCCATGATTTTAATCTGACATTAAAATGAATGAGTTTACAGTATCATATCTTTTTTATGATGTAAGTGAGTTTAGCATTGAACCTTGAAGCGTCATATCAAACAGATGGTCACCTAATTTACATGTTACATGAATAATGATGTTAATATTCAGAAACAAAGGAAAATTATAAATGCTGATCATTACCTAATTAGCTTGTTTGTATGAGACATACATGTTGAAGTATACCAAGTCAGTCACACCTATAATTATACTCAATAGATCATATTACAAAACAAGAGCAGAAATTTATTTCAGATTTAAACATCGTACATACTCTACAGTTCCAATAATCAACAATATTGCAGACAGTCAAACTAAATACTGGACAGTTCCAATAATCAACAATATTGCAGACTGTCAAACTAAATACTGGACAGTTCCAATAATCAACAATATTGCAGACAGTCAAACTAAACACTGGACAGATCCTGAATAATCAACAATATTGCAGACTGTCAAACTAAACACTGGGCAGTTCCAATAATCAACAATATTGCAGACGGTCAAACTAAACACTGGACAGTTCCAATAATCAACAATATTGCAGACTGTCAAACTAAACACTGGACAGTTCCAATAATCAACAATATTGCTGACTGTCAAACTAAACACTGGACAGTTCCAATAATCAACAATATTGCAGACTGTCAAACTAAACACTGGACAGTTCAAATAATCAACAATATTGCAGACTGTCAAACTAAACACTGGACAGTTCCAATATCAACAATATTGCAGACTGTCAAGTTTTATTGTTGTAACACCAGTGGTGACCATCAGTGTTGGCATAACGCAGACTTCCCAAAAGCTGTCGGACCAGTCCGACAGTTTAGCTCTCAGTCTGGTGCGTCAGACCTTTTTGTCGGACCGCGTGTCCGATCCGTCGGACCGCGTGTCCGATGGTTCGTAATCGTCGCATTACGTTTGCATTGGTACGTTTTGTATTGGGTACGTTTCCGCATGTACTTTGTAAGACTTACTTTGATTGGTGTAAGCCAATCGCAAAGCGCGAACCATTTTTCTAACTCTGCTTTCTTGTACTCCTATTTTGAAGAGTCTCTTCCAATTTCGCGAGGGAAAAATGGAAAAATATTGATAAAATTGGAAGAATTATCGGTAATTGGCCATCGGACAACAAATTTAATGCTGATTTCTCGATGACAGTACTCGGAAACGAGGAAAGCCATCTCTTACTGTGTGTACGTTGTCTTAAAAGGAAAATGCATTTTTTGTTGATTTTAGCGAACAAAAATCGGTCCGACAGATTTCCTTCTGGTCTGACAGTTTCTCCAAGTCAGTCAGACCGTTGGTCCGACAGATCGTCGGGGACTATCGGGAAGTCTGCATAACGGACGGTCGATTGAGTAACGGACAGGACGGTGGGAAATACCGGGAAATACTGGTCAATTGGACAATACAAGTGGTCGATTGAATTGGTCATATGAAATAATGCTTCCATTTAACACACTATGTACATAAATTTGTATATACCTAGTGCAAATGTTATTCATTTATTATACTTAATATATTTTCTGTTGTTAATGGTTTTAAATCATATTTATTTCATGCAAGTTCTCAGGTCTTTAATGTAAAATTGTACTGAATGGGCTGCTTGAAACTGATGCACTTACTGTAGAAAATTGTCCATATAGTATTTTTATTTTGTTTTGTAGGGTTATTCTCCAGTTGTGTAAACATACCCCCCCCCCCAGCTAATCCTTTGTTAAAGACATCGACATAATATTGCATAATCTGTTAGTTGCCAGTTTCACACTTAGTTGACATGATCTAACAATTTTGATATATTCAATGTCAATATATAGAAGTCTAATTTAAATGATTATCAATATTTATAACTGTCTCTTTCATGCACATTCTAATATAGCATTATAACTTTCATTATTGAAATGAGTATATTATTAAATATTTCAATTGGCCTTGTAACAAGTGTTTTTCATTTTAAATGCATATAATAATTCATATATCATATGATGATATGTAATTTGTATCAATTAAATCTTAAAATGATTTAAAAATTATTGTGTTTTGATGTCTTTTTATATTCACATTGAATTTGAATTGACCAGTCCAATTGACCACTTTGAAAATCAATTGACAACTTGTAGATCATACAATGTGGATCTATTGAATGTTATGGAATTGACTAAAGAACAACATGTGAAAACCTGATACTCATAGTTCAAATGATTTAAATAAATAATAATCGGCATTTAAATTACCCAGCATTTTTCACATTGAAATTGAATCGACCAGTCCAATCGTCCACTTTGAACATGAATTGACCAGTTTATTTGACCACTTGTAGATCATACTCACAAATAAATTGAGGATCTATTGAATGTTATAGAACTAAATAAAGAACAACATGTGAAACCCTGAGAGTTAAAATGCTAAATAGGCATTTAAATTAACCAGTACACAGAATATTCCCAATTGTGAGACCATTCAATTGACCAGTATTTCCCGGTATTGGACACTTGGGGAGTATTGGACAGGACGGTATTTCCCAGTATTTACTGCCCGGTATTTACCGCCCAACACTGGTGACCATCATTAAATGTAAATTGATAATAACTTTATCAAAAATATGCGGATTAAGAGACTCTGTCCGAGGGAATTGGGGTCTTTTCTTAGATCAATTGATGTCTCTATAGTTAGTAATTATTTATATTAATAACACAAACATCTGGCATAGTTGATCAATACTACCAGTGGTCTACATAATGAGATACAGCTAGAGGATAAAAGGGAAATCTAGTGGAAATAATTGACCATAATACCCTTGGAGCAAACAAAAGGTTGGCTCATTATACAACATCATCACTTTAACTGTGGATACAAATATTTCCATAAAATTAATCCATAATTTTATAATTGTCTGTCAGAATAATTATAAACGAAATACCATAATATTGATTACTTACACAATTTGTGTTAAGAACTGAAAAATTAATTTTCATATATATTTACACAGCAACATGAAGCATATAACTTATCTGTAAACATATAGATCCATATGAACTTATGCCTCTACCATAAAGACATGTACTGGCAGTTTATCCTGATATACAATTGTCACATAGTATATAATCTGGGTCAGGCATTAAATTAGATTATAATTGACCAACCTTAATTGATTTAAAATAGCTGAGGCGCACAGAATTATTCCAGCCTTTAAACAATAAAAAATTAACACAACATCTAGATTTAATCAAAACAGGCGGTGACTTTCTTCTATATAAACTAATATCATAATTATACAATACAATACAGGGACACTACATATTCAAGAAGCCCCCATGCAAAACACATCTGATTTTAATTGCTTTTAGGATGACAGCATAATGTTGACATTTTATGTAAAAATGTCAGAGTAAAAAATGTATAAAATATTTCATGAGTCAGAGCTGGGACAGAAACTTGTGACAAAGAGATTTGATGCAGTCAGGATGAAAATCAGATATTTTGCTACAGAGATGATGTCTGTGACAGGGCACGGTCTAAACTATTGATGCATTTATTACGTTTTATAATGTAAACAAGACAAACAGAAAGTGTGTCATTGAAAAGTCATAAAAAATAACGCTTTAAAAATACAAATAAAAATGCAGAACAAGTGATTTATACATACATTTACGAAAATCAATGCTCGATTATTTGCTCATGAACCACGAAACAGCTTGTCATTCATAACTATTGGATTTTTTTGCAGTTTTGTTGTCTGACATGAAATTATGCGCACTAGTGCATTCCCGTCCTGTGTACACACGAACTGATGACGTAGTACACAAGCGGCTCATTTCAAGGCGATGGCGATCGACTTGAGAAAGAATAAAGATGCGCTTTTGAAGGCGTACAATGAAGTTGTGGCTGATAAAAATGACATAGATTGGTTAGTGATAACATGCTTTTATAATACAAACCGATTCTTCCATCATTTATGGTAGGGATTTTACAGAAACCGTATTTGAAAGTCGGTAATTGCCAATTACAGTTCACTTCCGCCTTCCTGAAGTTGACTTTCAGTTTATCACATAGCGCATAACAAAGAATGGTTGATTATGTTTCCATCTCTTCTATTGATATGTAGTTATTATGTTGTGCTATGGTATTTGAAAATGCTGATGACACGTAGAACTGTAAGCGTAAGCAGAAAAGTTTACACCCACCCATTTGGCTTAGATTTTCAGTAATAGCGGATGCAATGCATTAGTCACGCCCAATCTATGCATTCTCTTTCATTGACAGATAGTGGCTCAAGTTGAAACTATTTTACTAGCTTAAGGTTTGCTGACAACAATGACTTTGGAGATTTAAGAAGTGAAAATGTGACTCTCAGAGGGTAAATTTGTAGTAAATGTTGGCTTAGGCCAATTTAAGTTAGTGAAATTTTGCCAGAATTGTTATAGAGAGGTTGTTCATATACAGAGGGTTGCTGTTGATAAAGGTTGTAATGTGTACTAAATATCTCAATTTGTATTGATAAAAAATATACAGTATATTAAAATAATAATGTTCTCCTTTCACTCCTCAGGGCAGTGTTCGCATATGAAGGGCAGACCACAGTGTTGAAGGTTGCTGAGACTGGGGGTAAGTATGCTGGGATTAAAATCATTTTTTATTGTATATCTATCACAGGGGAAAAAAAGCAACTGGAACTTGGCTTGAAGCCAGGACCCTTGAAGGCGTCGCTTACAGGGTAAATACTCTAGATACTGACTGAGCAAGCTGGCTGCTTACACATGTTTCTCCCCTTTAGTAAATAGGTTCAGACCATGATACATGCCATCTTTTCCTGAAGCCTATGCAGGAGATTGGGTGATGGAAATGCAGGAGATTTCAGTGAAATGCAGGAGATTTTTCTTGCTCAAACTTAAATAGGTGAAGTTAATATGCTGTTGTTACCTAGTTTACCTCGTGTCATATAGTTTTGTCCACTTGTTTAATAAAACTCGTATGTAATGAACCCTTATGCAAGATCCTCTATTTATAGCATTTGGAAGTTTTAGTTTTTACATCATATTTCTCTCCCATTAAGTCATATTTCAAGTAAATATCGCTATAATTGGTATATTAACTGTCCAAATTGTTTTTTCCTAGTCTTTTAGTTTGGTTGCAATTGCTATTTTAATTGAATTCATGAATGTGAAATTGACATTAGATTTTGTACATTATTTTTGCTCTATGATGTTCATAGCATTGTAATTTGTAAACAAAGCTGCTACTGTGAAATGATTTAATTTCGATGGGAGGACATTTTGGGGTTTGGGAAAAAAGACCATTTCAATGGGACCTTAATTTATGGATTTTGCATTTCAGGTAATAAATACAATAGTCAAACTTATTGTTCTAAACTTTATGATTTTACAGTATTATTCTTGTTGCTGAACTGTCATTACTGTTTGTGTATATCATGTATTACATGTGTATGATCTGTTTGATTCTTCAGAAGGGACCATCAGTGACCTGGTGGATGAGCTCAACAGTTCTAAGATAATGTATGCTTACTGTAAAGTGGTGGACCCTAACACTAATCTAGCCAAATATGTCCTGATTAATTGGGTAAGTCTTTTATAAACAAATTATATAATCAAGTGCTTGTGGTGGAACTCTTATTATGCCCCCCCCCCCCCCAATCTTTGATGCGGGAGTATATTGCTTTTCACATGTCAGCTGGTCTGTTGTAGGTCGTACAGTAGGCCAAAATGGTTTCAATTGAATAACTCTAAACCGCTTTGCGCTACCATCTTCAAACTTTACATGGAGGTTGGTCAGCAACTTTTGATTTTGTGGTCAGTAGGTCAGTAGGTCAAAGGTAATGGTCACTGTGACCTTTACAATTTTCGATGATATGACATTTGAGACAGACATGTTTTACTAACATCTTTTGTTAAATCAGTATGTTAATCTTGTTAGTCATGTTTGACATAATTAATTGGTAATGTACGGGTTAATTATTCCCTTCATTAAAACAATGGTTATGAAATATGTTTGGTTTCTGAAGATTACTAATTACATTGTATTTGATATAAAAAAGTACCATGCATTATAACACATTCTATTAAAGTAACTATGTTAAGATGATTAGAAATTCAATATTGATTATCTTTGATTACAGCAAGGCGAGGCAGCTCCAGAGTCTATGAAGTTTAAATGTGCCAATCATGTCCGAGATGTGGTACATTTCTTCAGGGTAAGTATAAATCACTTCATACTGGCAGCTCAATTATATCAACAATTCTATATGGAGTGTATATTTTAACAGCTAAGATAAGATCATCTTTATTTAACATCCGTTATGTTTAAAATATATATCATAAGCTTGAAGCTTGTATTTGACATGATTTTGTGTTATGTTTATAGCTATAGGTCAGTATGTTGTATATATAAATTAAAATGAAAATATTTAGTTCTTACCGATATGTTCTTCAGACTTGATTAATATTAATTAGGCAGCAATTTTGGCTGTACATGAAGTTATATGTTGAGTGCTGTCAGCATATGTCTGTGAAGATCAAAGCATGCATTAGGATACCTTAGAAAAAGACTGTTTGGAAATTACCCTATACCTTTGGTAAAACAAGCTGTTTCCAAATCTGTTTGGTCAACATGACAAGTTCCAATTTTCATGAAAATAGTCTCACTCATTGCTAATTTTAAACATGTATCAGTCTCATTTTAAGCCAGCAATATAACCTTAGAATTATTGAAAATTAAAGCCAAGGTCCCACAGGACATTTTTTGCCTCACCAATGTATTCCCGATTGAAATAAATAAGCTTCATGAGACATCCAGAACATTGATTTCACAAATTTTCAAATCACTTCACTGAAGCTTCCCCTAGACCACAAGGACCCTTTTCACGATACACTTCTATGCGAATTTATTAATTCTGGAATATATCACCAAGGCAACAATGCTGAGTGTGACCTAGGTTTAAGGTGTTGACACTTGATGCTAGTAAACAAATTGTGATTGATATTGATGGTTTCAGGGTGTTCATGTTACAATTAATGCACGTACAGAAGATGACGTAGATGAGGATGATATCCTGAAGAAGGTTGCTAATTCATCCGGTTCTCAATACAGTATTCATAAAGAAAAAGCTAAACCACAGGAAGAAATTTCTCCTGTAGTAAGTATACTTGGCTCTCAATACAGTATTCATAAAGAAAAAGCTCAAGCACAGGAAGAAATTTCTCCTGTAGTAAGTATACTCATACATAGGAAGGATAGTAATCAGGCGTGTCAGTGTTCAGTATGAACGTAGAAGTCATTTGATGAAATATCTTGAGAAAAGTTTTGGTCATTTTAATATGTTTGAAGGAATTTCTTCATAAAAAGTTAAAAACGGATTTATGTGGTTGAATATTGTTGTTAGCATTTGATTATCGTGATTTTAAATTTGACTCAGTTGATACACATGATTTTTAGAGGATCTCATTAAATGATGTCACATTATTTTCCTGGTCCTCCTGTATACAGAAACATCATCTGCAGTGTATGCATTATAGTCTGACAATTTATCATCTAGATAATAAGAATCCACCATGAGCTACTATGTTGGATAACGATATTTCACATGTCTTTTGTTGTATATCCGACTTAGTATAAAGTGTATAACGTTCATATGACATCACTTTTTATGCTGAAAATGATGTTATTTTTGGCATAATTTATAATTTTTATAGAGTCTTTCTTCCAGCTGAAAGGTGCGTTCAATTAATCGTATTTTAGAGTCATATGATATAAAGAATCACCACAGGCTCCTTAATAAATTCCAGAACTTTTTTAATATAAATTTTTATCAATTGATATAATAGATTGTAATAGATCCTCTATATCTCACCAGAGGTGTCAGATTTTACCAGGGATGAGGCTTGTCAAGACTGGGATATTCTTAATCCTACATCAAACCTCTCATGGTGCAATTGGTTTTCTCCGACGTGAATTTTGAAAATGAGAATTCATCACATTATTTCGCGTTTATGACAACATAACAGTGTACATTTTATTTAAGAAATAATGAATATGTAGCTGTGCTTTATTACTTAATGAAATATAGAGTGCCTATATTTTATCACGCAACAAAGCACTGCTTTATTCATTATTTTTATTCTAACATCGCCAATTTATAGCAGAAAAGGATAGGTTGATGTTGAACTACATTGAATTTCTTTCTTTTATGTTATTTGTCATATCATGTGGCGTCAAACATGACGTCATCAATCAAGCTGTGTTTTAGTGCTTAATGAAATACAGCTAGTTTTATATACGCAAAGAAGGCTAATTTCATGTGCTATGTTAGAATTACATTTAATGATTGTTTTGAATAAGAATGTACAGCAAAATTGTTTCTATTTTACGTATTGTAGGGATCAGTGTATCAGAAGACACAGGCTGGTAGGGATATCAATATGAAAGAAAGAGATAAGTTCTGGGCAAAGACAGAGGTGAGAAATACTGCAGTTAAAATTATATTTTTATACTTTAGTTATTTGTTTACTGTAAGCTCTTCCTACTTGTGGGGAGGCAATTTCGTGGATTTTAGTGTTTGACCTTCAATTAATTAATTTTAGTGTTTGCCCATAAATTCATAGATTTTTGTAAAATGACAATTGCATGGGATCTTAATTTTATGTAATACTTTCTTGTTAGCTGACAATTTGAAAGAAATTAGCGGTTAATGACTGTAAATTCATAATTATGTAATGGTAAACATACCATCTTGTGGAAATGCCAATTTATAAACTCAAAAATGAAGTACTGATTCAGAAATACAATTGATTAATTACAAGGTTTTAGTTTTGAAGTAGAAGCCGGAATTATTTGAGAGTTGTTGCATTCTAAATGTTTCTGTATTATATTATTATGTTTGACTTTCATCATTGGTTCAGTTGATTGTTCTTTTACAATTTCCATTTTACAACTTCCATTTTATTGAACCGATTATCCTGGAAAAACTAGCCTGAAATTCTTGTACTGGTGACATTAATTTTGTATAGTTATTAAATTGTTGACTGTTATATAAGATAATTCTTGTACTTGCAGCCTGAGTCTGTGGTTAAGGTAACTGATACATGATATAGGCTAACCCCATGTCAATATCTCAACCTTTTTATCCTTATATCCATTGCAACACACCCTGTATGGATAAAACAGCACAGAGTATTAATTTTGTATGACATATTTTTATATAATTATACATGTATCAAGCAAAAGCAGAAATGTCTGCTGTAAATAGAGTATTATATAAAAGTGGCCTTTTTAGCTCCATTGGCAGAACTATAACCAGTGAAATAAACACTGATTAAATGACAATGCTTCAATGAAATTTCATGTTTTATGTAACCATTCTCTAGCCTAGGGTAACTCTTTTCAACAGCAAAAAACTTGAATATCTATCATGTATTGATTTAGTTCTAGCATCTGCAAAAAATGCTATAATATTCATATGTAATAGATGTTTCTTTTTTGTTTGTTATTTAATATAGAGATATAATTTACAAAGATAATATGCTTGTATAATAACGATCATCAACACAATATTATTTAACTATTTTACTGCAATATTCTCTGTAACAAAATTGTCTGAACATTTTGCTATAAAGTTATGACATGCAAGACATGAACGACAAAATCCCTGATTCCCTCCATTGAGTATCTCTGATTCCCTCCATTGAGTATCCCTGATTCTCTCCATTGAGTATCTCTGATTCCCTCCATTGAGTATCCCTGATTCCCTCCATTGAGTATCCCTGATTCTCTCCATTGAGTATCTCTGATTCTCTCCATTGAGTATCCCTCATTCTCTCCATTGAGTATCCCTGATTCTCTCCATTGAGTATCCCTGATTCTCTCCATTGAGTATCCCTCATTCTCTCCATTGAGTATCCCTGATTCCCTCCATTGAGTATCCCTGATTCTCTCCATTGAGTATCCCTGATTCCCTCCATTGAGTATCCCTGATTCTCTCCATTGAGTATCCCTGATTCCCTCCATTGAGTATCCCTGATTCCCTCCATTGAGTAATCCTGATTCTCTCTATTGAGTATCCCTCATTCTTTCCATTGAGTATCCCTGATTCCCTCCATTGAGTATCCCTGATTCTCTCCATTGAGTATCCCTGATTCCCTCCATTGAGTATCCCTGATTCTCTCCATTGAGTATCCCTGATTCTCTCCATTGAGTATCCCTGATTCCCTCCATTGAGTATCCCTGATTCTCTCCATTGAGTATCCCTGATTCTCTCCATTGAGTATCCCTGATTCTCTCCATTGAGTATCCCTGATTCCCTCGACAGATGTGCCATACAGATTACCAAACCTACTGTACTGTCCAACCAGTTGTTATAAACATTCTGTAGAGGACCAATTCAAATAAGTTACACAGTGCCAACATGTTTTCCACGATTGTTACATTATTATCCCCTGCTGAAGACAAAATTAATGGGATATGGTAATGGTAGGCCTCATTTTGTCCGTGCTTCTGATCTTCTGCGTGCATCTTCTCTTACATTTCCTAACATATTTTATAAACCATTCTCAGAATAAATACCTACTGTTTTGGTACGTTATGGACGTTTGTTGAAATTTACATATATAGTACAATTATCATCTCTTTGGCAGAGGATATGGCTGTCTATGAATGTTTCTTGTTATATAAGGTATAGGCTTCTGTCATATTATCAGAACAGTAAGATATATAGTTACTGTGTCGGTACATTCTAACTGTTCCAGTTGAAATTTATGTGCCAATGCACTCAAAACTTAAGTTTTGTCCCTATACTACCAGCTGTTTCTGTATTCATGCCCTTCTAATAGTTCAACCCTCAGATAAGTAATTCCCCATCTATATTCAATACCTCATCAGGTCATAAAAACATAGTTCAACCCTCGGCTAAGTATTCCCATCCATATTCAATACCTGTTCATGTCATAAAAACATAGTTCAGCCCTCAGCTAAGTACTCCCTATCCATATTCAATACCTGTTCATGTCATAAAAACATAGTTCAGCCCTCAGCTAAGTACTCCCTATCCGTATTCAATACCTGTTCATGTCATAAAAACATAGTTCAGCCCCCGGCTAAGTATCCCTATCCATATTCAATACCTGTTCATGTCATAAAAACATAGTTCAACCCTCAACTAAGTACTCCCCCATCCATATTCAATACCTGTTCATGTCATAAAAACATAGTTCAACCATCAACTAAGTACTCCCCCATCCATATTCAATAGCTGTTCATGTCATAAAAACATAGTTCAACCCTCAACTAAGTACTCCCCCATCCATATTCAATACCTGTTCATGTCATAAAAACATAGTTCAACCCTCAACTAAGTACTCCCTATCCATATTCAATACCTGTTCATGTCATAAAAACATAGTTCAACCCTGAGCTAAGTATTCCCATCCATATTCAATACATGTTCATGTCATAAAAACATAGTTCAACCCTCAGCTAAGTACTCCCTATCCATATTCAATACCTGTTCATGTCATAAACATAGTTCAACCCTCAGCTAAGTATTTCCCCATCCATATTCAATACCTGTTCATGTCATAAATATAGTTCAACCCTCAGCTAAGTATTTCCCCATCCATATTCAATACCTGTTCATGTCATAAACATAGTTCAACCCTCGGCTAAGTATTCCCATCCATATTCAATATCATGCAGGTGTCATAAACATAGTTCAACCCTCGGCTAAGTATTCCCATCCATATTCAATACCTGTTCATGTCATAAATATAGTTCAACCCTCGGCTAAGTATCCCTATCCGTATTCAATACCTGTTCATGTCATAAATATAGTTCAACCCTCGGCTAAGTATCCCTATCCGTATTCAATACCTGTTCATGTCATAAATATAGTTCAACCCTCGGCTAAGTATCCCTATCCGTATTCAATACCTGTTCATGTCATAAATATAGTTCAACCCTCGGCTAAGTATCCCTATCCGTATTCAATACCTGTTCATGTCATAAATATAGTTCAACCCTCGGCTAAGTATCCCTATCCGTATTCAATACCTGTTCATGTCATAAATATAGTTCAACCCTCGGCTAAGTATCCCTATCCGTATTCAATACCTGTTCATGTCATAAATATAGTTCAACCCTCGGCTAAGTATCCCTATCCGTATTCAATACCTGTTCATGTCATAAATATAGTTCAACCCTCGGCTAAGTATTCCCCATCCGTATTCAATACCTGTTCATGTCATAAATATAGTTCAACCCTCGGCTTAGTATCCCCCATCCGTATTCAATACCTGTTCATGTCATAAATATAGTTCAACCCTCAGCTAAGTATCCCTATCCGTATTCAGTACCTGTTCATGTCATAATTATAGTTCAACCCCCTGCTAAGTACTCCCCATCCTTATTCCATATCATGCAGGTGTCATAAATATAGTTCAACCCCCAGCTAAGTATTCCCCATCCGTATTCCATATCATGCAGGTGTCATAAACATAGTTCAACCCTCGGCTAAGTACCCCCATCCATATTCCATATCATGCAGGTGTCATAAATATAGTTCAACCCCCGGCTAAGTATTCCCCATCCGTATTCCATATCATGCAGGTGTCATAAACATAGTTCAACCCTCGGCTAAGTACCCCCATCCATATTCCATATCATGCAGGTGTCATAAACATAGTTCAACCCTCATCTAAGTACTCCCCATCCATATTCCATATCATGCAGGTGTCATAAACATAGTTCAACCCTCATCTAAGTACTCCATATCCATATTCCATATCATGCAGGTGTCATAAACATAGTTCAACCCTCATCTAAGTACTCCATATTCATATTCCATATCATGCAGGTGTCATAAACATAATGCCAATAAATTATTTCATGGGTTTTGATGATTAGGCCATACCAAATCACTTTTATGTTTAGCATCAAGTCTGGTTTTCTGAAACCTTGTTACCTATTATAAACAAACAAAGCAGTTTCAAAACATAAAAACCATATGGTATGGCCTTAGAAATTTATTATTTATATATTATTTATGTATGCAAACAAAATTTCCTATTATTTGATTGATTAATATTCGTTAACAGACAGAGGAACAGCAACGGATATCCACGGAGAAAAGAGCAAATTTTGAGAGACAACAATCGATGGAGACTGAACGTAAAGCAAGAGAGGTAACTCATGCTGGTGCAGGATTGATGTGCTGATACGCTAACCTGATCTGTTAAATGAATATTGTGTTGGGTTCTGGGGCCTTATTTACTAATGTTGTAAGACTGAAACAATGGGAAATTTTATCTGACTATTTGCTGTTACTCACTGAACATGTGTACCTATTAATATCAAAATCAGTACATTTATAACAGCATGAGAGCCAATATAATATTTGGCCATATAAAGTCTAGGTCTGAGTTTTAGACTAACAACGTTGGTGAATAAGGCCCCTGATATGGGGCCCATTGCCTAAGCAAAGTGCCATTGAGCGCCTTCATTCAGTTACCTCCCGTTAAATTATATATAAAAGGCATGTATTACCTCCCGAGGAAAACGCTATGTAGAGCTTTGCTTAGGAAATGAAAATATACCCTGTGTTCAAGGTAACATCACATTTGTATAGTTTGTAACGTTTTCGTACAGTTAAGAAAATGTATAAACGTTACATAACGTGATTCTACCTTGAACACAGGGCTGCTATTTGACTAAAATTGAATGCTTACATATTCTAGAATACTATTTCACCTTATTTCAAGATGCGTACATAACTTCAATTTTGATAAAAAATTTAATGGTGTTTTGGTATTGCCAGATTTATCCAGAAATGCTCACCAACTTGCAGTCGCACATCATGTAGCTTGATCACAGAGAGATTAGATAGCTTTCCTTAAACATCTATTGTACGTTTAATTTTTTGGTGTCAGAATCTTTTAATAAATGCATTTTTCTTAAAAAAAGTTTTACGCTTCCAGAAATAAGGTGATGAAATCTGGTGTAGTAATATAAAAAATGTAGTACCATGATTATTACTGTCAACATGGACTTTTGTATATATAGCTACTTGTTTCATGGCCACCTGGTGATTATAAACATGTTCTCATTCTCATAATTAAACTCCATACTTGAACTTGAAAAACAAGATTGTTTTAGAATTCTGCATCCAAACCATGGAACACCAATGTGTAGGATATGATCTAATGAAGGAAATGAAAATGTAAATATGTTTCCATTCAGTAATAAAGAAGTTACAGCAGTTTTTGCAGATCATGCTACAGCTGGAGTACAGATTATGAGTTTGAGCATAGAGTACATTCTCCAATGTTTACAATAACATGGCTATTCTCTCAAAGTAGTTGAATCTGAGTTCATAGTTTGTATCAATTGCAGGTTTTCAATAAATTTCAAATTCAGTTATATTGTAAATCAGAAACTATAAACTAGATTTATCAAAGCATATTTCAGAATCATCTAAACCTCAGACTGTCACCCTCATTTGAGTAAAATCTCATTTTAAGATTCGGATTGAGTTACTTGGGAGACAGAGGTCAGAATTATGCCACTAACAAAGAGTCACTCGTCTTCTAGCCAGTCTTCTTATATTGAATGTGCTAGATGTATTTGTTATCACAATTTATACAAGCATGCTAAGAATTTCCTCTTTGAGATGCAGTTGGCTTCATGTATGTTTGTATATTGTTGATAGCATCCATAATTAGTGTTCTGTTTCTTTTTTATTGTTGCATGTAAAATTTGCGTATTTACTTAATTTGCTTACACATATATTGTTTTGTCTCTTTTCTATTTTTGCATGTATAACACTATATTCTTTGAGTTGTTAAGTTAGCGACATGGAATTATTGGCTAATTTCGCGTATTTACTTTATAATTTGCTTACAAATATTTCCTCTAACACAACTTTTGTTTAACTCAACAATTGCATTACTAACTATGAAGAAATTAGATAATTGCCTTTTATTTTTGCATGTCAAATGTCTAAAATCAAGAATTCAGAAATTTTTTGTCTCACAGAAATAAGCACTTAAGGAATATATCTCTGGCTTAGAATGAGAAGGTCATAAATAGTACAAAATCAATTTTTTGAGAAAAAAAGAAAAAACTGTCTGGAACTCAGAAAATTACATTTTACATAAAAATTATGGAAAAACAAGCTTTTCAACTTTAATTTTGTCAATATGACAAGTTCCGATTTTCATGAATATAGTCTCATAAGTTCAAGCACCTGTTGCTGCATTATTATTATTATAATAATAATTTCAAGTATGTATAAGTCTTATTACTTACAAGCTTCTCAATCTAAGCCAGCAATGTATGTTTTCTAACACTGCTAGTTATTGCCTGTTTATTTCTTTTAATTTCATAAAAAAAAAAAAATTCTTCCAATTTGGTGATGTATTTTGACCTCCTTTTATATATATGTAAATAGCTGTTCATGAACATGTATACCCCATCCCAGGGCTTATTTCCCGCTTGATTCAACTTCAATCAATTCTATATAAAATATATTCATCATAGTTTATTATTATGAAATGTTAATGATATTCAAATGCCTCGTATGTTACATAATGTTGGTGAGTCAATCCATGATATGTTTCTTTATGTCCTTAACAAACGTTTGTTAACATAACCTTAGACTCATGTTTCTGTCATGTTAACAGAGAAAATTCATTCTGTGCAACACACTTTCTCTCAACAAAACTTTGTTAAGGAAATTTCAGGCTTTCATTTGTTAACATAGAACGTTTCAAGTTGCAACTAAACAATTTCACCTACATTGAGAACAAAATGTTCCTTAATATCCTTAACAAACATTTGTTAACATAAATCAAGTTTCTGCTTCAGTAAAGTGAAATCTCTGTAACCCTAAACAAATGTTTGTTAACAGAGAAATTCAGTCTGTGCAACAAACTTTCTCTTAACAAAAAGTTTGTTACGGAAATTTCAGGCTTTCAACTACAGTCAGAATCAAATCCTCACACCAATACCTTAACAAATATTTGTTAACGTAGAACGTTTTCAATTGGCACTCATTTATATGAATATCATCTAGTTCAGTACTATAGAATCTGGTAAATAAGTACATACGCTTGTTTAAGTTTTAGTGACACTTTTATGCGCTTATTTTCGATATGCACTTATACCTTAGCCAAATAATATACGCTTATAATTGATATGCGCTTTTATTATATACCAATGTTTGTATTGTCTAAAATACAGAACAAATCGCACAGTGGAATACAGCGCACCTATTTTCGCGATCAATTTTATTGTAAGGCTATAGTATGCACTTATACTCCAATATAGATTGACGGTAAGGTCGTATGAGCTTATTTTTGACATGGGCTTATTTTCAACTATGCACTTATTTACCAGATTCTACAGTATATTGACCAGCAGATTTCAGTATTTTGAACTTTAACCCACGAAAAATGACATATGTATGATATAGAGAAATCATGTTTGGTGCATTGTAGGCAAAAGAACAAGAAGAGCGGGAACGACAAACACAGGCAAGAATGAGAGTGGTCAGTGAACAAAAGAAAGCGGAAAGAAGAGCAAGTCAGACAGACGATGCTGAACAGAAAAAACAATGGGTACTCTCAACTATGCACCAGTCAATGTTTTGCCTGCCGATTATTTTTTGGTGTCTAAATCCCTTGAATTTACCATTTATCACAGAGAATTTGACTTGATCCTGACCTTTATGCATGAATATTTCATAGGTTCTTGCATATTACTTCCCATGTAAGAAAATATACAACCGGGTTATAAATATGTCAACTGTTAAATTGTGCTAATGTGACCTTTTATAATGATGAAATATCTGTACGAAAAAAAGTATGCTAATGTAAGATTGAGAGTGAAATTCTCTGTGTTACCGGTATATATTATACAGACAGATTACAGTCTATTCCTGTCCTAGTATTGATCTGACAGCAAACACGATCAACTTCCCTGTGCAAATCCTGCAAACACGATCAACTTCCGTGTGCAAATTGTGCAAACACGATCAACTTCCCTGTGCAAATCCTGCAAACACGATCAACTTCCCTGTGCAAATCCTTCAAACACGATCAACTTCCCTGTGCAAATCCTTCAAACACGATCAACTTCCGTGTGCAAATTGTGCAAACACGATCAACTTCCCTGTGCAAATCCTGCAAACACGATCAACTTCCCTGTGCAAATCCTGCAAACATGATCAAATTCCCTGTGCAAATCCTTCAAACACGATCAACTTCCCTGTGCAAATCCTGCAAACACGATCAACTTCCCTGTGCAAATCCTTCAAACAAGATCAACTTCCGTGTGCAAATCGTGCAAACACGATCAACTTCCGTGTGTAAATCCTGCAAACACGATCAACTTCCTTGTGCAAACTGTGCAAACACGATCAACTTCTGTGTGTAAATCCTTCAAACACGATCAACTTCCGTGTGCAAATCCTGCAAACACGATCAACTTCTGTTTGCAAATCCTGTATTTTTAGTCCTTTACATTTGCGATGGTATTACAGCTCTGAGTGTATTTATGATAAATCCTGCTAATTAATGGAAACATACACAGAGTGTTAATAAAGTGTAAAATTCAGCTACTTAATTACGCATTCAGACCGTAAGACGATATAATCATCCAACCTATCTCAGTTGGTAGAGCAAGAGACGTCTGATCTTGGAGGTTGTGAGTTCAAATCCCGGGCTGACCAACTGAAATTTACTAATAGTCTTTAAGATGAGACTTTAAACCTAGGTTCCATGTAGCAAACATGACCATATGGATCCCATATGGGCTATTCCTGGGCAATACTGGGCTTTCCCATCTGGTACACGTAAGGGTCTCATATGGGCTATTCCTGGGCATGCCCATATGGACTTTCCCATCTGGTACACATATGGGCTATTCCTGGGCATGCACATCTGGACTTTCCCATATGGGCTATTCCTGGAAAAGCCCATATGGGCTATTCATGGGCAAGCCCATATAGAACAAAAAAAGAATAACCTCCCTAGAGTAGAAATATGAGTAAATTAATGTCAATCTTCTTGCTATTATATTTACTTTCAGTACAAATTATAGTGTTTCATAAGTTCAAGGTAAATTGATATGTGTGCATTTTTTCTAAATTCTACCATATATAGTTGCCTGGAAACTGTAAATGTGATTCATAGCTTGTAAATCTCTACTTTGTAAATATATAATATAGAACATCTTGAATATACAAGAAGCTGTTCAACTGCACCTTCCTGCAAGGACACTATGTATGCATTTTCTTTTTATTCCTTGAAAGGTACTGGTGCGTTTTGACGTATATTTAGGAGATCAAATTTTAAGTTAAACTTAAAAAATTAAAAAATAATTCTCGAAATGTAGGCCCGGGCCTAATGGCGGCCTAGCGGCAGCTACGCTACCGAGTGTGGTGTTTGTTGAAAAATGCAATTTCTGATTTACAATAGATCTGGACAGAAAGTGCTCATATGAATATAGGCTGCCAATATCAGACCCATATGGGTCCCATTTCTGAAGGTATCAAGGGACCCATATTGCAAGCCCTATTGCAAATCATGTGTGGGCCCCACATAGGGTGCCCATGTTGGACCCATATGGAAACCCAGATGGGGCCCTCCTGGGTGCCACACATTTTGTTTGCTGGGTTAAATACACATGGCATGTAAAAGAACCAGTGGTGTTTATGGAACGAGTACTCCTCCAGTATTTGCACTATCCCCCGAAACCTAAATTGACTAAACTCTTCTAGGGGCGTTGCCCATATGGATTATCTGGTGGCGAGGATATATAAACGAAAATAATATAATATTAAATCATTGATAGGAAAAAGAACAAGAATTGGCATATAAAGAGGAAGAAGAGAGAAGATTACAGTCAGAACATGTGAGAAAACAACGAGCAGCCGAGGCAGAAAAATTAACATCAAATCAAACATCAACAGCAAGATCATTCTTTAAACGTAAAGAGTCACAGACAGATGATGAACCAGTTAACCGCGGTCCGGCCCCTCCGAGGTAAGATAACTGATCTGATTTCATAAAAATTGTAGAATATATACAAAGTTAACTGCTATGTGTGTCAGCATTGGTTTGGTTGGTGATCTGAATGTTATTTTATATCATTCAATGATAGATGAGTAAAGTGGATTGTCTGTTCTTTATGTATGTATATTTTGAGTTTTTGTACAGTTAAAAAGACTGTATAAGGCCAATTGAAGGTATATTTAATTCCTCTCTAGTGTGGCCAGATATATATATCTGTACAATATACGACATTCTATAGGGAATCACATGATTTGTTACAGAAAATTAAAGCACAATTTTGGTGCAGTAAGTCAGGATGAATCCCCAGCAAGAAAAGCACCAATACAGTTACCACGGGAACCAAGCCCTCCTCCAACCAAACAATACAGGGAACCATCCCCTCCCCCACGAGAACCATCACCCCCACCAAGGCAACCTACACCACCCCGGGAACCTAGTCCACCACCACAACGAGAGCCGTCACCACCACATGTCACCGAGGCTCCAGCCCAGTCACCAGGTACACGTAATTTATTAGCGGAATCGTTACCACAGCGACAACGAGACTCGGACGAGGAGGAAGAAGACGAAGATTGGGGAGAAGACGGTAAGTTGCTTCTCCTTACTCTCTTTTACACGTTCTCACATTTAGGATACCTCTATGTACAATCATGTACAAATTCTCACATTTAGGATACCTCTATGTTCAATCATGTACAAATTCTCACATTTAGGATACCTCTATGTACAATCATGTACAAATTCTCGAAATTTAGGATACCTCTATGTTCAATCATGTACAAATTCTCACATTTAGGATACCTCTATGTACAATCATGTACAAATTCTCGAAATTTAGGATACCTCTATGTACAATCATGTACATGTTCTCACATTTAGGATACCTCTATGTACAATCATGTACAAATTCTCACATTTAGGATACCTCTATGTACAATCATGTACACATTCTCACATTTAGGATACCTCTATGTACAATCATGTACACGTTCTCACATTTAGGATACCTCTATGTACAATCATGTACACGTTCTCACATTTAGGATACCTCTATGTACAATCATGTACACGTTCTCACATTTAGGATACCTCTATATACAATCATGTACAAATTCTCACATTTAGGATACCTCTATATACAATCATGTACAAATTCTCACATTTAGGATACCTCTATATACAATCATGTACAAATTCTCACATTGATGGCTGTCAGTACAGCCAAATTATAAATCCTGAAATTAATACTGAGTCAACCTGTTTTGCTTAACAAAAAGCCTCACACTGTTTCCATTTGTAACTAGGGTCTGTATAGATTTAATCCTTCAGAGCAGGTTAAATAAAAAAATATTGACCTTTTCTATACCATTCCTGAAGATATTTTGTTGTGTGCAACATTATTTATAAGCTTATGGTAGACTAGGAAAATTTTGATCAACTTAAAGATTCCTTAACTTAAACAATATTGAACAAGAGGGTCCAAAGGGCCCTGGGTCGCTCACCTGTTTGGCCTAGTGACCTAGATTTTGGCCCAAATGACACAGTATCTAACTTGACCTAGATTTTATAGAGATAAACATTGTGACCAAGTTTCATAAAGATAGAGTCAAAATTGTGACCTCTAGTGTGTTCACAAGATTTTTCAATGATTTGGCCTCGTGACCTAGTTTTTGACCCCAGATGACCCAATATCGAACTTGACCTAAATTTTATAATGATGATCATTGTGATCAAGTTTCATAAAGATAAGGTCAAAATTGTGACCTCTAGTGTGTTCACAAGCTTTTTCAATGATTTGGCCTCGTGACCTAGTTTTGACTCCGGATGACCCAATATCGAAGTTGACCAAAATTTTAAAGTGATGATCATTGTGATCAAGTTTCATAAAGATTAGGCTCAAATTGTGACCTCTAGTGTGTTCACAAGCTTTTTCAATGATTTGGCCTTCAAAGGCTTGTGACCTAGTTTTTGACCCCGGATGACCCAATATCGAACTTGACGTAGATTTTATAGAGATGATCATTGTGATCAATTTTCATAAAGATTAGTCTCAAATTGTGACCTTTAGTGTGTTCACAAGCTTTTTCAATGATTTGGCCTTGTGACCTAGTTTTTGACCCCAGATGACCCAATATCGAACTTGACCTAGATTTTATAGAGATGATCATTGTGATCAATTTTCATAAAGATAAGTCACAAATTGTGACCTCTAATGTGTTCACAAGGTTTTTCAATGATTTGACCTAGTGACCTAGTTTTTGACCCCAGATGACCCAATCTCGAACTTGACCTAGATTTTTTTTCAGAGATGATCATTGTGATCAAGTTTCATAAAGATTAGTCTCAAATTGTGACCTCTAGTGTGTTCACAAGGTTTTCCTTTGATTTTACCTAGTGACCTAGTTTTTGACCCCAGATGACCCAATTTCGAACTTGACCTAGATTTTATAGAGATGATCACTGTGATCAATTTTCATAAAGATAAGTCACAAATTGTGACCTCTAATGTGTTCACAAGGTTTTTCAATGATTTGGCCTAGTGACCTAGTTTTTGACCCCAGATGACCCAATATCGAACTTGACCTAGATTTTACAGAGATGATCATTGTGATCAAGTTTCATAAAGATTAGGCTCAAATTGTGACCTCTAATGTGTTCACAAGGTTTTCCTTTGATTTGACCTAGTGACCTAGTTTTTGACCCCAGATGACCCAATATCGAACTTGACCTAGATTTTGTTAAGATGATCATTGTGACCAAGTTTCATAAAGATTAGGCCAAAATTGTGACCGCTAGAGAGGACACAACCCAATTGTTGACGGACGGACGGACGGACAGACGACGGACGAAGAGTGATCACAAAAGCTCACTGTCACTTTGTGACAGGTGAGCTAAAAACTGTAATTAATCCTTTGAGGTATCACATTCAGTTGTTTCTTCACATTGAATTGTTAGGTAGGAGAAAGAGACCTGGTAAGAATGTTTCAAGCATATTCTATCATATACCTGGCCCCTATCTCATAAATCTCATCTCAAATATTGCCATAAGCCGTATAGATAGTTTACACCGAAGGGTTAACTCAAAATTAGCACGAAAAACAGCAAACATGATTTTTAGTTTATTACAGTAAATTATAAGGAGTTCTAACTTCAGATTTATCTCAAATTCAAATTCTGATTTGGGCAAAAACTCAATTTGTGATGAGATTTCGACTTAGCATTAATTATACATTCATTTATTATATTATAAGCATGCAGGGGGTTCTACTGAGGCTTAATGTCCAATCCTGACAATTAGATGCAAGTCTATTTCGGGTGCCATTAGCACACATCTCAGCACCAAATCTCGGTTTCAAAGTTTGACTTCATTTTGTTTTTATGTTAAATTTTCAGATGACCTTAACTAGGTTTCAAACATTGTTTTATTATAAAAATTTGGAAAATTGAACATCAAATGACCATAAATTTATAAAATCTTTGAATGTTTTCATCAAATAACTTAAATTTAAAGAAAGATATTCAAATTTAATTATGCTGTGATGACTGACAAGAATGCTTCAGGGCTTGAACTTCTTATCGAGTATGGGTTCTTATCTTGTTGTAAGCAGATTGTCTCAGTTTAATGTTGTTATCTGTTTATGGAAGCATGAATACCTGGACCCCTACAACTGATAGAGCGAACTGATGAAATTATTACAAAATATCTTTTCTGGCCTGATCTCCCGAAACATCTCAATTTGAGCTAAATCTCATCTCAAAAACTGGCATCTGTCTTTTAGTTTACTTCCATGGGGGGGGGGGGGGGGGGGGCTTGGCTCAAAATTGCCATCACAAAACTAAACACCATTCTGAATTGCTTACAGTATCATTTAAAGAGCTCAACTTCATATTTATCTCAAGTTCAGACTCTGATTTGAGCAAAATTTCTATTTGAGATTTTTATTTTGAGATGCTTTGAGAGATAGGATCTGTAACTTATTTGTCTTCATAGAATGACGTCTTTCCCATTGCCTGTCTTTGTAATATTTTACATATTTCTGTTTTAGTCTCTGACTCTCGTTTCTCTTTTACTCTCATTTCCAAGGCTGAGACGGTTTAGATTTCACCTCTCAACTCTGTAGTATACAGTAAAATACCTTGAAGTATAAATATAATTAACTGAAAAATAATATATAATGTTGTAATTATATATGTAACAATAATATAATGTGTATATTCCACAAATGCTTGATAAATTATCATATAATGCACCAGTTAATTGAAAATTGAAACCACGTCCCCCAACTGCTGGGGATGGTGAATGAATAGTCCAGGTTTTTACCCTTCCAATGACTGCTGTTTGTGTGTGGGGCTTTTGTTTCCTGCCAAAAGATCAGGGAAATATAGCTGATTCTGTTCAGAAACATTTCACTGTGTTGCTTACCTTTAGGACCCAGAATAAGAGAAAGCAAAAATCCAAGCCCTTTCTGGGGGTTGGGTCAATTAACTGGTGCAAAATTGTCAATGAATGTGCTGAGAGTAGTGTTGAATCTGCAGCCAATACATTGTATAGCAGACTGATGCTTTCAGCATGAAGCATCTTCAAATCTTCTACTTGTTGCTTCATGTAGTAGAACACTAGACTAAGTATACTTTTCTACATGTCACACACTCAATTCGTGGATACAAGTGCAGTAAAATCATTAATTTTCATGGGGATTACATTTCGTAGATCACCTTCAACCACAGAATTTGACCCCAATATGTATTACCTCAAATGTAAAAATCCACAAATTAACATCCCATGGAAATGGTCTTTTTACCAAAACTATGAAATTTAGTTCCAACAAAATTAAATGATTTTACAGTAGATGATTGCCTTATTCATGTTAAGCATCAGTCTCTTCTCAGTGTTTGTTGTCCTCGCAGTTATAAGTGATATTAGTTAACGTACTACAAAGGAAGGTTACTAATAATTATAATTGTAGGTTGCTTGAGATTCTTACTTTACAGTATTATTTCAGAGAATGCTAATATCCCTGCTGTTCATGCTCAACACATTCTGGACACCCCGATAGAGGAGCCTGTATCACCTCAACAACCTGATGTAATACAAAATGTAGACCAACAGGTAGACCAACAACAAACTGGTGGATCTAATGCCAGGGCGTTATACGACTATCAAGCTGGTATGTATACATTGTTTGTTAAATATTCACACATTCCAAACTATTTTACTAGGAACATTATAAGATCACCGCCTATGAGTGCTGAACCCTCGACTTTCTCGATCTTGATAGTACCCTTACTCATCTGCAAGGGAAAAATCTAAGAGTAACAAGGGCAGATAACTCCATCAATATAGGTAAAGTAAATGGGGGAAATAACCTCTGTATACTTACACTTGATGAATAGTCTAAGTAAACATTTTAAGACCTAGTATAAATCAGAAATAACTCATCTTAACTCAATAGAACTTTAGTAATATCATATTTACGCTACATTTGATGGCAAAAATTGACAAAATTAATGTGAACATAATCGTGTATATAAGGGTCAAGAGGCCGGCGTTTCACTAAAAATACTTTGTGTCGGATACATTTGACATGTCTCGATCATAAAAAGACTGTTGCATCATATCCAACATACGGACCGTGTATATGACGTACCACGTGACAACAGGTAAAGGGTCAATGCCGCTGACCAAGACAAGAAATGCTACTATAATTTTAGCACCAAACTCAATAGAATTGTTTTAGCTTAATCGTAGTCCAACCGACATTACAATTTATGGGGCACTTCCTTTTTTTTTGCGTTTATATGACCAGTGCGCTGTTTCTTAAAATGTAACATTTCGTACAGTGTCTATTACGACAGCCACACTCGTCTGTGGTCAAAGGGAGATTATTTTGGTACAATTACCAATTAAATTACCTCCCTTTCACTGCAAAAAAACGTAGTGATGCGTTTTTGTTCACAATTGTCAATTTTTGCAATCAAATGTAGTGTACATTGCAAACTAATTTGACTAACTATTTGTGTATTTCGTATCACAAACATCGATGAAGTGGAAATTAAGACGAAAATGAAAGCCCTTACTTTGCGCGCTTGAATAGACGTTTTACCATTTGTGATGGTGTGATCATTTAAGCGTAACGGAGGCAAACGGAAATGGGTTCAACATGCACACTATGGGTACACAAATAGACTGTGTTAGTAAAAAGTTCTTTCGAGTTAACACTTTAAAAAAATTGAATTTTTAATTCGTTTGTGAAACTGTTGACGCTCAGTATAGAATGTTGTAGCAACAATTCCTGTACTACTGTATCAATTTAATGCATTGGAGATGTTAGTATGTCATTTGGGCATATGGTGGCCATGTCAGATATTGATGTGCGACTTTGGTGTTTTAAGCAATCAAATAAATGGTAATTTTTTAATACATTGTTATAATAATAATTATATTTTAGAGTGATAGTTTACTGCATATGATAGACAACAGTTTACTGATTCCAATGGTATATTCGGTGTTATACTTTAAACTACTTTACCTTTTGACTTTTTGATGTTAAAGATGTGTGTTGTATATTACAGCTGATGATACAGAGATCACATTTGATCCAGATGATATCATACATGATATTGAACAGATAGATGAAGGTTGGTGGATAGGTACAGCACCTGATGGAGCTAGAGGCATGTTTCCAGCTAATTATGTAGAACTCATGTGATAATGTGACATAACGTAATATTTTATCAAATTGTGTACATGATGTAACTGTTGCAAGTGCTTCTTTGTATGTTTAGATAATCATTTATCTCATCCATGATCTTCCATGTGAGTACAAATGTCTGAACAATGTTCTCTAATGTGTGTGAGAATAATTGAGTGACATCACCAGCTTTTCTGCGCAAAACTGTAATATCATCAGCTTAAATTTGTTATTATTTCTTAAATTGTTTTGACTGGATGACTATAAACTAGTTATGTGATAAAGAAATCTGCCACTTGTCTTTGGGATCAACATTCCTTAAATTTGCAAGTTTGATCTCTAAAGACATGTTTTTGTGATACAATTATGATACTACCATTATGTATATTATTTTGGTGCACTGAATATGTTTGCCATACTATTTTGATAAGAGTAATTACTCTAAACCAAGAAATTATTTTGCATGATTTAAGTTTGTGAGTGATGGAAATTTGTGAAATTAAGTAGCCACAAGCATTCAAAACATTAATATGGACATTGTTTTAAAAACACAAATTTTTGTATTTGCAAAAGTAAATTAGTTTACTCTAATGATAGCGGAAGTGACAGTAGTAGTTGTAAGTAGTACAACTGTCCTTTTGGGGGGTATTGGTCCAGTTTTGATTGGTTTGCATTATATAGAAATGTTGAATATTGTTCAATCAATGATTAACCATGTAACATTTATGTTCAACTTGAATATTTGTCTGATTGTGTATATGATGCACTGGTTTATTAATCACTTGTATGATTATCCAATTAAAGACGAAGTGATGTTGATGTTATTTAAAAGTATGTATATACTCCAAGGGGGGGATTTTTATTACATTCACAAAATATGCATTAAATTACATATTAAAGGTCCTGTGGTGTTGAATATTCATTTGATGGGCCGATGAGATAAAGCAGGTATATAGATCTTAAATGTATATCAGTAAATTCCATTCTTAGTCTAGTCAAATGCAATACAATAGTTTGCGTACAGGCATTTATTTATACACAAATAAGAAGTAAGCTGTTCTCATAATAAATGGTCCAACAGATAAAAATCCAAATCAGTGGTCTGTTGCCTAAGCAAAACACTACCAAGCGCCTTTATTCAGTTACCCTCTATTCAATTAAATATAGAAGGCATGGATTACCTTCCGTGGAAAGCGATACGTAGCTCTTTGCTTAGACAATGGACACCTGCATTTGACTTAAATTGTCACTGGTTTTCATGTGTTCATTACTCACTTAATGAAATCAATTTGATTGTACACCGAAGCATTTCATTTCGTTGAGATTTAGTGGCAAGATCCTATGTGTACTCTTGATTTGTTGAAATCATTTATTGTTGTGGGGGGATTAAATTTCGTGGATTTCATGGTTCACCTTCAACCACCAAATCAAATCCCATCTGGCATAATTTTACCCTCATTTTTATTTCCTCAAAAGCAAAATCTGCAAAAAACCACCTCAGAGTCCATAACTTTGCTGTGATTCTTAAGTCCTATAATTTGGATGTCTGTGTTTTTATGTACAAGTGAAACTGTGTTCAAACAACATTGATTTGTAACTACATTGATTTTTTCACAGTCTCTACAGGGGCAATTTCAGGGTATATCTCAGAATGACTTGAAACATGAAAGTATATCAGGGGGCTAAACAAATTTTTGATAATCCATTTGGGAATACTTACACTAGCTCCTGCGGCTGTTCATGATGGTAGAATATATAGATCCTGTAATTTATCTCTTACCATATTCCAGCATATGAGAATTCAAATGACTGTCAATGTTTGGTATTTTTTCATTCTTTCTATCTCCTGACCTGTAGAACCCGTGTGTTAGAACAGCTTCAAGCTCTCATATATCTCTGCTAGCACCGATACCATGCAAACATCTGGTACATCATAGAGTATGCATTTATACCTTGTGTATGCCAGAAAATTAGGTTATCTACAATAATTACACATATCTGTTATATGTTTCCTTGTGCTGTGTGGTGATATTCAATATTGATCTTACTTTGATTTAAGATTAAAGTCCACCAATCAGATCATGCCATATCAAACTATTGGTCAGTAACAGGGGATATGATTGGCTCATCCCAGAATAATATTTTGTCAATTATATTTTTATTGTGTCAATTTTGATAAGTCTGTTCATTGATATTACCGTATATTGACATCTGGGTAACAATTTGAGTGACTGCTTGTTGAAATAGATTGCTACATTGATATATTTACATGTGATGATAAATAAAATACAAATAACATGATCAGTTGTAATTGTTTTAATAACTCAACATATTAACTTAATCCTCTTAAAACTTTTAACATAATTTCATAGGTTATTATGGAGCCATATAGCTGCCACCACTTAAAATTTAATTTTCATGAAATTTTTCGTGAAATTAACTGGTGTACAGAGTATTGCTGTTTGGTGTACAGAGTATTGCTTTTACTTGCAGTGACTATTTGTCACTCAAATCGAGCAAATATAAGGTATAAGCAGCGTTATTTTATAAAAAATAACTTATATTATATATATATGTACCTATAAGATTGGATTGTATGGACTGCATGAAGCAATTAATGTAACAAGCTAATCCTAGCTTCAAGTCCTCCCTGAATTTTAACGGAAACTTCTATTAGTAACCGTGTATTTCACATACAATAAAGAGTCATAGCTGAGCAATTGCATTTGACATTTACAAAACTACTACAATGTCCAATACTTTGAACTAGCAACGTTGAACGTAAATCATAGCAAAGGAACCTCATTACAGTATGAGTGTGTACATTTTGTATAATATGGATATGAATGCCCTTATTTGCCATTTGGCATTTGACCATAAGTATGACTCTCAAAGAAGTGCATATATCCAAGCTAAATATCACATTTGTACTACTCACAAGAACACTTTGTGCATAAAATTCAGCATTCTATATTGTTAAGCGCATTCATCTGCCTGACGGTTGAAATATTTTAACATAATCATTTAAGAATAGTCTTATTGCATCGCATAACCCATAAAACATGACCATATTTGTGACCAGACGTAATAATACGATAAAATGTCCATTTACATACTTTATTTACTCATTTTATTATGCAATACTCTCCGTATACTAACGTTGAGCATATGTGCAATACTCCGTACACTAAACAGCAATACTCCGTACACTAAACAGCAATACTCCGTACACGCACACGTATCTGTTTTGGGGTGTATCTTAGTTGTTTTTCGGACAATATTTATGAAATTTGGTCGCAACATTTTGGAGTTCAATATAAACAAAATGGCCAGTTCAAAAAATCTACAATTTGGTATTACAGCCGTTCCAGAAGCTTGTAAAGGCCTGCTGTCAGTATTTGCGAGTGAGTAACGGCATAATGCTGATTCATTTTAACCTTTCTGTGAATATCTGATAAACGATAGTGTGCTATAAAGTTACCAAAATGCCCGAAGAAGTTAAAACTCAATTGGGATGTGCATAAGAAGTCAGTAATTTGGTCTCCATGTCATGTCCTTAAAATTGATAATATTACTCACTTTACGAGCAATATCCGGTGTACATTATACCGCAGTGTAACTGCACCACCCATTTGTAAATTACCGAACAGACAAATCGTAAGTACATGCGTCAAAGCAAGTGAAATTTAAAAGCATTAGGGTGCAAAGATCAAGTACCAGTCCAGGTCTGACGTAGGTCTTTACAAAACCCCGCATTTAGCCCCCCGTTTTAACAGAAAACTCGACCAAAAGTCGGGTCTCAAGTCAAAGCAGTTATACAATAATCACAAAAATGGGTTCGCATGACAATGTTGCAAAAATACTTACTTGTACCTGTAAGAAGTTCATCTGAAATCCTTAATTACGAGTGTAGATCGAAGTTGATACAACAGACTCATCTTCTTCTTCTTCTTCTTCTGTTCTTGTACTTTCCCTCGTCTTCACGCGCACACCCTCTCGGGGTACAAGAATTATTTATTTATTTCCCAATAACACCATCACCTCCAACGTAGAAAAACGTATATACACTGTTTCTATTGGTTTATTTACGATTTTATGTTCTTAAAAGTCTTACTGAATGTACCGTACAGTTTATGCATGCAATATATACATGTTTAAAAAAATTACAGGCAGTTTTCAGCTAGGTGTTATCAGTTATTCTTAAGCACGCTTTCTGCTCGATGATACTTGTACGCATCTGATGGAGTTTGTAGATCATCTGCTGTGAAATCCTCTCGACGAAGGATGTATGTAGCGGCTTAAGGGAGAGTGTACTGGTGACATCGGGGTGAGTACAGTCCATGATTGTTTGGAGAAGTAGATTTTGGTTGAGGAGTTTGTAACTATTACTTGCAGATATTTCGTTGCAGAGCTGGTAGAGGTTCTTAAGAGAATGTTCTCTGGTTTGCTGAGTAGCAGGACACATAAGGACAAAGTGTTTCGTATCTTCGTCACCGTGACCACAGAGCTGGCATAAAGGAGATGTGTCATTCTTGTTGTATTTGGCAGCATTGTATTGAAGAGAGTACGTCTGCGTGACAACTCTCGCCTTCACCTCCGCTTTCCTGACGTCGTATGGTCTCGAGTTTGCTACTTTCCATATATTGTGGGGGTTGCCGATGGGTGTATTTGGAATGTGAAGGTATCTAAGGGAAGATTTAGTGACTTTATCTGGTTCCCAAATGTACTTCCAATGTGCGTTTATGGCTGTCTTGACATGATTCGCCCAAACAGACTTCTTTGGTGGGTTACTGGACAACTTCTCCACAGTTGGTAGACCGAGCTTGTGCACTGCTTCCCTTGTCTTGTCTAACAAAGATCCGCGGGGTTCGTTTCCATATGTAAGCTGTCTATCTATGACGGCATATTCTCTGGTTTCTGGAGACCTGGCATAGCTTATATACTGGGTGAGGACTGTTCTGTCTATTACCGTCTCGATGGGTTCAGCTCCAAGTAGGCAGTACACTGCAGTTGTCGCAGTTCCATCTGGTAAGGACTGCACGTGTTTCAGAATCTTCCTCTGCATGGCTTCTAACTTCTTCAGATCAAGACCTGTCACGTTAAGCACTTCTAGCCCATATAAACATCTAGGAATGGCGTGCTGCTACCATGCATGGAGAGTCACCAGTGGAGATAAACCTTTTCATGCATTCATGGTTGGACCAAACATGGCATACATGGTTTGAAGACCTGTTTTTACTCTAGCATCGGAGTCGACCTTGTTCTGTGTGTTCCTGACAATTCCAAGATGTTTCGTCTTGTCCACCTCAGCAACTCTGCGCATGTCAAGTGTGACATCTACACTATTACTAGTTCCGTATTTGACGATTTCTGATTTCTCAGGATTTATCGTGACACAGTCTCGTTTTGTCTCATGTTCTACAATATTCAGCATGCCTTGTAACTTACTTACTTCTGAGGCCGGGAGTGCCGTGTCATCGGCACATGTTGGAGCAGACATGTCGATTTGCCCAATGCTCGTTCCGAGGTTACTTTTCTCCACGGCGTCGAGGAGGTTGTTGTGGTACATCTTGTATAACGTTGTTGATAGCTTGGCTCCTTGCATTGTGCCTTGGGTAAGATGAAAGGTTTCTGACAGTTGATTCTCCGATTTTACCTGCAGTGTGATATTTCGGTAGAGGCTGCGAAGGAGTAACCATAGGTGTCCTTTAATTCCCATGTGAAAGAGCTTATTGAATAGTACCTCGTGGTTCACCTTGTCAAAGGCCTTTTGGGCATCCAGCGTTGCTAGAAATAGTGGTATCTTTTGCTGTTTATGAGAAAGTATGGTTTCTGTGATAAGGAAGGCTGCATTTAGGGAGGAGCTGTTTTCGGTGAAACCGCGCTGTAAGGAGTTTTGCAATGGGTTGAAGATAGCGTCAATTCTATCTTTGAGGACACTTTCAAGTATCTTTGAGATGATGGTTGTAACAACTTTACCTCTATAGTTGCCTGTCTGAAGCTTGTCTTTTCCTTTTTTGTGCACGGGCGTAAGGATACCCCGCTTCAGAGTGTCCGGGACATCCAGGTCTTCAAATATATTGTTGATTATGCCAGTGAGTGGTTTGGCTATCTCTTCTTTTGCTAGTTTCAGATTTTCAGCCGCCAGTCCCAGGACATCCGGTGCCTTTCCTGAGTTGAGTTTTTCTATAGCTCTAATAATATCTGTTTCAGTGACGGGTGGTAGCGTGTCTAGTTTATCTTGTTGTAGTGATTCAATGATTTCGTTTTGTATAGATGCTAGATTGCTTTTCTGGAAAGTATTACATGAAGTGTTTGTTGGTGGTATATCTGCAGTTGCTAGTTCTTGGAAGTGATCTTTCCATGCTTCTAGGATTTCTTCTGGTTCGTGTATCTCTTCACCTTTGACAATTAGGACATTTGTATTTCTGTTCACCGAGTTTCTCTGGTTTTTTATTAGTTTGTGAAAGAGCTTTGTATCGGTTGTTCTAGACTCCATTAATCTACTGTATATTTGTGTTTACATCTTGCTATAGCCTATCGTTGTAGTCGTCTCAAATTTTTCTTCTCCTTATTCATCTCTGTTTTTAGGTCGTCGTCTGTCCTTCCTGTGTTCTTCCACTGCCAGAAGAGGAGTTTTGCTCTTTTCGATGTTGTGCCGATCTCGTGGTTCCATATCTGTTTGCCCCTTGGTTTCTTCTTTTTCGTCTTTCTGTAGTTCGGAACATCAGTTTGGCCTGCTGTGTGCAGCGCTTCTGTGAGTTCCATGATTTTAATGTCTAGTGGTTGCTCTGTGTCCATATCATTAGTCAACTCAACTATCTTCTTCCTGTATTCCTTCTTGTCAGCCTTCTCCCACTTCGGTTTTGTGACAATTTTGACAACAGGGGGTTTTGAGGTTGACTTCATGTTGAGGTGTATCTGTATATCTAGTGTTAGGAGCGTGTGATCGGAAAGATTCGTTGGCTCTAAGTCACGTATTGTTATGTTGCTGATATCCAGCTTGGTTTGCTTCTTGAAGAGGAAATAGTCAATTTGGCTCTCATAGCTAGTATTGTATCGGAAGAAAGTGTTCTTCATAGGGTATTTTTCAGTGGTCGTCAGTTCGTTTGATAGGACAAAGGCCTGGAATATTTTGTCTCTAGTGTTTGTCCTTTTTAGAGACGCATTCATATCACCACATATGATTATGTCGTTTGTTGATTCGAATGGTTGCATTATTTCCTGAATTTGCGCTAGTGTTTTCTTGTAGTCAGTATCGTAGTTGTGTGTGTGTGTGACGGCATGTATGCATTTATGAGACATATTGGTTTTGGGGTTGAGCACAACTCAATTGCAATTATTCTTGCTGGAATAGATGTGATTGGTTTTATTTTACCATTGAGCGATTTTCGCCAGTACAGAGCAATTCCTCCATAACCACGTATGAGATTTAGATCGAGTCTTGGATCTTCATCATCTACACTCAGTATAATAGCTTCATGGTCATCACTTAGACCTTCAAGAGATGATTTTTGGAAGTTAAGTATCCAGTGTTCTTGTATGCACAATATGTCGTGTGCCTTGATCATGGTACTGAGATATAGTGTGTTTGTTTCAGCGCCATGTGTATTTATTGTACCTATGCTAAGTTTTTCCATCGCACATGTTTCGATTGGCCCTGGCACAAAAAATGCTGTGTTCGGTTGTTGCTATTTCTGCCTTGGTCATTGTGTATAGTTGGGTTACTTGTCACTTGATTATTGTCTGTTTCTGTCCTATGCAGTGGCTGCTCCCTGGGTTTGTTATCTTCGTTTCTTCCTTTATTTTGTACATTTCTTGGACTCTTTAACATTGGTTTTCTATTGGTGTTTATAATGGTTGTTCTGCGATGCTCGGGAATATTTACTTGTTCTTCCTGGGCTTCTTTTATATCTTGTGTGTATAAGTAATCTTGCAATCTTCTTGTGGATGAACTTTTATCTGGTTCTTCTTCACCCTTCTGTGTTTCTGTGGTTTCCGGAGTGTTCGGGCTGTATTCTCTGTGTTGGTTTTCTTCTTGTTCAGCGTCATGTTGTATCTCTATAACATGTTCTAGTTTCTCTTCCATGATCATCTCATCTATGTTTGTTCTGATATAGGTCTCTTTATCATCTATGTGGATTACCTCGCTGTCGGGAGTTATGGTTCTGTATTGAGTCTTGTTTCCCATTGGTGCGTTTGTTGGTTGTTTCGCATATTGTGAACCACATTCCGTTCTCGTACTTTCCGGTCGGTTATGCATTATGTAGTTCGGTGGGGAATGTTGTGATGCCTTGGGTGCATCCCTGTTTGCCTCTGGGCGTGGATGTGTCGAGACTGATTTCCGATAGCCTGGTGTGCAAGCGTGTATTGCAGTGGGGCACCGCCATGTGTTATGTTTTGGATAGGAGTCATTCGGGGATTATGTGGAGGTTGCGGTGGTGGTTGCGGCACCAATATGACAGGTTGGTTATGTAGCGTTTGTAAGTTTTGGTTTGGAAAAACGGAGTGTGGTTAATTACTGTGGGTGCCCCAAGGTTCATGCCATGGTATGCAGCAGGTTGCAACGGTTGAAATATTGTCGACCTGGAGTTTCTCAGTAGCTCTTGTTGGATTTCCATCATTTTCATTTCGAGTTTCATGAGCATTTGTGCATTATGCGCCTGAGTTCGGTGCATTATTCTCATTTCCATTGCTGTAAGATCTGCATGGCTGATTGACGTTCGATTTGTGTCACCATGGTTCTCAGTGCGTTGGTTACTCCTGGTTTCTAGGATTTTCATCTATGTTTCAAGGTGGTCATCCGCCATCCAATTCATAGCGCTAGCGATTCCATTTGGCATTTACGTATATTTTAATAACTTTACACTGTTTTTTTACATGTTTGTTTGTTTATTTCAGCCATTTTTTACAATGAATTATGGGATACGGATCAATTCTGATCCTCCTCTAAAGCAGGATCAAAATCGAACAAGATCAAGCTCAAGTTGGTCCCGATTTTCGGGCCCGTTACTAAAACCCGGAATGGAATGGAACCGGAATGGAACAAAAATATGGAATGGAACAAAATCTTGGTCAATATTGTCAGAACTTATTAAAAAGAAAGACATTTCCTTTGATAACATAGCTACATCAACACCAAATAGCTTAAAGAATGACATCAGGTATAGCTTAGAAGTCTGTCAGGAACATTAATTGTATGGACAGTCAGGTCACAATATATGATTCTGCTTATAGCGATCTTCCCCACCAAGAAGAACTGTTAGTTGCCAGCCTCGTTGCAACGACGTCAAATGCACTAACAGTCAAATATTCCAACGTTGCAATGCAGACTAACAGTTACGACTGTGGGTCTACGCGATAGCCAATGCCACAGCCTTGGCGTTTGGGAAAGACCCGGCGTCGCAAGTCTATATTCCCAGAGTAATGAGAGAGCATACAGTATCCTGCGTTGTTTGGAAAATAAATACATCAAACCATTTCCGATAACAAGCAGTAAACGAAGACGAAAATCAATTAAAAAGACAATCGATGTACCCCTTTATTGTGTTTGCCACATGCCGGACACAGGCACGGATCCAGGCAGTGGGCACGAGGGCCCGTGCCCCCCCAGTTGGCTGAGATTTTTTTTAAAAACTTTGAATAAATAGTAAAACAGGTATAGAACAGACATCTCTAAATAATATGGGTATATTTTCTTATGTTCTAGATGAAAAAGTATTTGTAAGATGGGCATTTTTCGTGCTCGCTTCGCTCGCAGAATATTTTTAATATACATGTATATATTTATACGTAGCTGTTGCATCACAGAAATCAATTACAAGATAATTTTTGCCCTAGCTCATTATATTACCTTTTGACTGTTAAATAATCATAACTAAACCATTAAGGTTAACTCTCAGAATAAAGAAAAAAAGCTATTTCAGGGCTCCCAGATAGGCTAAGAATGCACTAGATTCATCAATTGCTTTAAAATTTTCCTGTGGGAGTATGCCCCCGGACCCCCCTACTTATGTTATAATATCCCAATGGCCAAAAGGATGAAAGCTGGTATATACAAATACTGTATGTGAACACTTACTAATACGCACGAACATACACAAAGTACATGTTGACGCTTATAACATAAAAAGCACTATGGATTCCCCCATATCTACAAATGTACCCCTTCCTGTGCATTTTCATACACATATTAAGCAATTGCCCCCCCCCCGGAATCCTGTACATGCCTCGTGCCCCCCCACTCAGAAATTTCTGGATCCGGGCCTGGGACACGAGAACAGAATATATTTATTGTGACCAGTGTGGAAACGAGTTTCATCCAGAATGTGTTCATTTAAGCACACAAATTACAGACTCATTAGAATGTCTTTGCCCAAATTGTCTATAATGATAAAAATAATAATAATATGTGGAGTTGGGAAGCAATAAAAGATGTAAAAAGTATGCATGTTTTATTTATTTATTTGTATAATGTACATAACATGGAATATTAAATGGAACAAAAATAGATTTACAGTACGTTTCCACATTTTTTTAATATTTCTAACATTCCATTCCATATTTCTTTCCATTCCATATTCCATTCCATATTTCATTCCATTCCATATTCCATTCCATATTCCATTCCGTTCCATTCAATTTCATTCCGGGTTTTAGTAACGACCGATTTTCGGCTCTACTTTGATCTTGATCCTTTGTGAACACCAACTTTGATATTGATCTTGATCTTGATCCAAATATTTGATCTGATCCTGAAAATCAGGCTTAAGCTGTTTGGCCAGACGTGTCAATTTAAATAAGCATTTGTCGTCTCGGAAGTACTCGGCATTTTACGTAGACCGCCGAAGATTCTGATATAATGACATCCCCCGCTGTGAATAACTTGAACACTTCGCTCTATGGTTTTTATTGCTGATCATAACTTAAATGATCCTTTATAAGGCCGATGATTTTTGCTTTTTGAATTTTGATGTTAGTTCAATGAGATTGATGCTGCCTTTTTATGTTTTTAATATCTCATTTGATAGTAACCTAAGTTACAAACTAGGCATTTACTTAAGACTGCCAAAGCTTCTGATACGTCTACTGCCGTACATTAGTTTCGGGTTTATGTTAAATCTTATTATCAACGTATGTAAATTGAGTTTGATATTTATTAAAAGAGAAAAGTCGTATGCGCGAATTAAAGAATAACAAATGTACACATTATTAAAACAGTTGTTTGTTATTCCAAATCATATTGTAACAAAATTATAATTATAATTTTGTTTTTTTTGGTTGATTGCTGAAATACTTGGCAATAATTTCACAACACCTAAGTTGTCGCCTGTCATGTTGATTAATTTGTTTATTAAAAGAAAACCACCTTACGAAACAATTGTTGACAGATACGTGATGTGCATGACAATAAAACTGTCAACAGAAATGACCGATAGGAACAGATTTCAGAACGGTTGGAGGACCCGAAGCTAGCGGTCATAACTTGTTGTATGCTTGTAAATAGATTATGTTTAGTGTTATATGTTGAAATAAACTTTGGAAGCATTTACTGACTATTCTCGTTGCTTCAACCTACGACTACAACTTCGTTACACGTTGTTGATTTGGTGTCGAGGACCATGGATTACGACATTTTAAAAAGGGGAACATCGTCGCGGGAATAATACGAAATACTACACGTTAGATCACGGGATACGACCAGTCGACCAATTTGAGGTGAGTGGTAACCTAAATTGTTTTTGTTTATACTTGAAAAAATGGCTAATCCGGATGCAGTTTTTGGGGTAATAATTCGAAATTTATTAGCACAAGTTTCAACTCGTGTTGGTAGACAGGCAGTAGTAATACCTTTGAGGGAGTTCCGAAATAATTATTTTGAGCATTGTTAAAATCTATACAAAAAGTATGCACTATTGACAACCTAATTAGATGACAAATTAAACCTAGTAGTAGTATATCTAAGCCCCTGAGGCGCTGTCAGTAATTGTATAAATCATTACATGGCCGAAAAATAATGATTATACATGTCAAAAATTGTAAACAGAGTTAATCAATTGTTTTGCGGAAATAACAGATCCATAACACACGTTCATGCTTCTAAGAAATATTAAACAAAATGATAAAGAAACCGTACAAGTACTTGGAGAACGAGTGCTTACATTTTAGCACGAGCCATATAGGTGCTATTGAACTCATTGTAATTTTTTCGGTCTATGGTACGATTGGCTTAAGCTCCAGCGACACTCGCCGCAGCCGTTTACTGGGCTATGAAGGAACTAAATTTAAGAAGCAGATTAAATTTAAGATCAGGCAAAACGCATTCAGATTTTTCTGACTATAATAGGGCAAAAAGCGAGCAAATGTATATTGACCATGTAAGTCATATAAGATGTTTAGGAAATTGTATCAGGCGCGGTCATATTGAACACAATTGCATGAAAAAGCAGGTAAACGCCGTAAGGCAAACGCAGTTTGAGTAAAAAGCTCATAAAATAAGGTTTTAATTGCGAATAATCGAGCCACTGTAGGTGGGAATGCAGACAGCCTATAACGAGCGCAGACAGCGATAATAATAATAATAATAACGACTTTATTTAACGATACTTTTATCCGAATAATTGGTTATAAATTAGTACCGGAAAAGAGCTTAAGATTAGAAGAGAAGCATGTCAACATATTAAAATTGCAGTAGCGGTAGGTTTCTTGTAAAAAATTTTTTATATAAATATATAGAAAATATAGGGCTTTATTAAATACGAATGCATAAGCAACTACATGCATATCAAAACATAAGCCGGCACTCACGCGACAAAGAGTAAATGCACACTCAATTAATAGAAATAGCTTACATGTTAAAGGAATAAGTGTACAACCCCTTAAAACGCTTGATTATACTGCGCGGGGATTTCCTGACAAGGAATAGGTAAGATTTTATTTTGATCGGGGATGTCTGAGACTATATTTATTATATTAGTAATGTGTGCCGATGAACAGGCCATGTATTGCATCGCTAAGAAGGATAAATCAGTGATAAACCGTAAAACCGTGTTCGTATGGCGGTTGTTTGTTTGTGTTAAGTAGAACACCGAGCTTACTCGTTTTCCCGTACTTATAAGGTTGCGAGGAATATACTCTGGTATTGTAGGAATTGGACCAGAAGTCTGTCTCACTGATAGCGTTGTTAAATTAGGAAAGGATAGGCGTAAAATTGAAACATCCCAATCAAATACCTATGTGCACATTTATACCTTACATGAGTTGAAACATGGGCAAGTTTTTTATTAATGACTGAAAAATGGAACTGGGTGAGGCATTTTATAATTGTTTTGAAAATAGGTACAAAATGCACTTCGGGTTGCCAAAAATAAAGTATTAACAAGACATGCAAGGGGCTACCACCTCGTTATAAAGTGGACAATAACGACGAAACTTGAAAAACAGGAAACTACGATGGAAGCAGGCCTTAACAAAGCTGGTATCCAGTAAAACCGCAAGACATCGTTTCGACAATGGCCAAAATAAAACATTTTTGCGCACGCACCATCAATTTACCAACAAGTTATTATTATAATAACAATCACAACGTCTGGATAAACGTACAAACAAGTTATTAGAGCGAAAACAACGTCTGGTCAAACGTAAACAGATTCTACAAGATAGACATAGCTCGTTCAGGAGATGTCAAATGGTTGATAGCGGAGCGATTGTCATCTCATGACGTTCATTAATGTGTAAATTATAGAGTAAAGGAGAAACGATTGTTTGGAAAAGGGCCCAAATGTATGGACCTCGGGAAGTTACCAGTTATACATTTTAAATCATGAACTACCACAATGATGTCTCAATACAGTGAGGATTAATCGACGTTTCATTTGCTGAGGGCATTGCTGGAAAGTTAATTTCAGTGCAGAGATTTCCAGCACGATTTTCAGAAAATTCATGAAAATCGTAAACGAGGAACCAGTCGGGTAGTGTGGAGGATAACAATGGAGACTATATACAGACATTTTCTCCATTGTGGATAGCATTGCTCATTTGCGCGTATACATGTGCGTCTCGAGAAGTATGGACCAAGTGAATGGACATTAATTATGACATTGTATTACTACTGTTGTTTTTGTTTATTGTTTTTAAAAAAAAAGTTTATTATAATCATTTTATTAGTAGCAATAAGCTAAAAATATTATTAAATGTATTGTTCAGTTATTTTGTCTTATGTTATTAGAGATATGATAATAAGTGAAATGTCCGAGACATAATAACAATGATCAAGGGACTGATAAAGCAGACTATAGAGATTTTTTTTTGTTTTGACAAGGTTCAAATTCTAAAGAGACTTAAAATTGTTTACTCAACTGGTTTCATGCTAAGGAAAATTTTAAAAATCAAAGAATACGTAAATGAGATGTAACAAAATTATAATTATAATTTTGTTTTTTTTGGTTGATTGCTGAAATACTTGGCAATAATTTCACAATACCTAAGTTGTCGCCTGTCATGTTGATTAATTTGTTTATTAAAAGAAAACCACCTTACGAAACAATTGTTGACAGATACGTGATGTGCATGACAATAAAACTGTCAACAGAAATGATTAGGTCGCGTGCTTAATACACAAACTACCATGTTTGGAAGTTTTTAATGTCACGAAATGTGATTATGTTGTTAAATATAGTAACAGGTTGACAGAATACTGACATGTGGTATGTATGCTCATTAATGCATATGCTAATTAGCAATGACGAGGGTCAATTAGGAGGCTATATAAACTGGACCGATAGGAACAGATTTCAGAACGGTCGGGGGACCAGAAGCTAGCGGTCATAACTTGTTGTATGCTTGTAAATAGATTATGTTTAGTGTTATATGTTGAAATAAACTTTGGAAGCATTTACTGACTGTTCTCGTTGCTTCAACCCACGACTACAACTTCGTTACAATATCCAACTATTTGTCCCATTTGCTTTCGCACATGTGACAATTTTTTTACCATTGGAAGGCATGGGGACTCCACGTAAAATTGTCCATATGATAAAAACTATTTTAGAGATTTCTTATGTGCAAACATATTTTGTAGTTTGATATGTCTACAAAATAATGCACTAAATTTCATAGTTGTATCTTTATGGGATCAGCCCCCTTTTTAAAGGTTTTTAACATGACTATCACTCACATTGAACAAAGAAGAAAATGAACGGATTTTATATAAAACTTGGTTTCTTTCTTGTCCGTAGTTCTTTTGTTTCTAGGGGAATATATTTTGTGCAAACTTGATTAATAGTTTAATTTCTTCCCGTCAGATTGGTGTTTTGATATAGGAAATGCGATAATTAGATCTGCCCCCTTTTTACGGTTTTTTAAAACAGGTATCATTTTTTTTAGTAAAAAAGTAATACACATATTTAATTTGCACATTGTTAATTGTTTTATGACGCGCCCCGCTGCGATTGTCACAGCATGTGGGGTAATAAAAGTGGTACGTTATGACCGCTTTATTTATATTTCCTGTATACATACTTTATTATGATGTTAGAGATTTGAAACTTCGACTTTATTGCCGATTTGGAAACAAATACATGCATTAAAATAAAGTGAAATGTCATTAGCTCACGCATAATTAAAAATTATAATAATCGTACAGTTGAGACATAAAAATGAAGAATCATATCATTCCTTTGACACTTGTTAAATAAACTGGTTAATTGACACGTTGTACCATCTAATTGAATATAATACGAATTGTAAAAATGAAAATTAAACGTAAAAAAGGTGAGGAAAGGTGAGCTATTGACTGAATAATAAGAAAAACAAGAAGACATCTGATGTAGTAAGTACATTGGCCAATCTGTCTGGAAATAACCATGACAAAATTTCGTAGTTTTTGGTGAGAAAGACAAAATCTTTCCAATAGGAATGTATTATAGAAATCATTAATATTCGTGGGGATTTAATTTCATGGCTGAAAACATCCATAACAAAATTAATTCCCTCTTGAATATTAATGATTTTACAGTCAAATTAACGCTTTTAAAACAGTATAAAGTTGATACTATAATAATATGGCTCGTAGACAGGGCTATACAGTTTAATGTTGAGTTTATGGGAATGTGAAGTCCCTAAATTTCAAGGGTTGCCTACAAGACTGTAGTAAGTCCTTCTTTAATTATAAGCAGTTTCTACAATTTTGCAGGCAACCATTGTAATGTGGACCATTTAGACTTCAACTACTGGTATATCCTGGGCCTATTTGGCCATCTAAATAAAGTCTAAATAAGTATCGATACGTATGTTTTCCGCTGGTTTAGGTTTAGTAAATTACTTTAATATAATTAAATATTTAAACGAAGCATACATACATTTAGTTTAACATTGATTCATGATAAATACAGAGTATGGTTTTTTACCAATTTGTTCATTCGCTCTCTCATACACAACTATATCATCCCTCTTATTCACATAGACAATAACACAATCAATACATGCAGTTTGTAAGCAGGTTAATTGTATATCAATAATCAAATCTGACAAGTTTTGAAATTGACTTGAGTTTTTCTTTGGGTTTTCCGAATTCTTATTCTAACACGATTCGCGGATTAATCTAATACACAAAGAACGAACCGAACCATGTTTTATTGCCCCCATAAAACATACCTATCAAATTGGCTGTTTCTATTTACGCCCAGTATCACTTGACATATTTATGAATGAATGAACGTAAACTTTATAGTAAAAATATGTTCCATCTCTGAATAGCTAATTGCAGTAAGTATAACCATAACGCTATAGGACCATTATATTTTTAATCATTTAAGTGCATCATTGATGGTAGAATTTAATCCTGACACACCTGTAATGATCAACCAGGGTGAATGTTTGTTTACGCGGTTGTGACAGAGATCTTTGAATCAACTATATATACGAGTCACGATGACAAGGCGAGTTGCACGAGAATCCAGTGTTACATCTATGACGCAATTATTTAAAAAAAAAACTCCAATATACTCTAGAAATCAAGTTTTATTAAAGCTTCTGATAATCAATCCGTTTATATTTTTCATTTTATGAAATAGATACCATATACTCGTGTTATTAAAATTGTTTCAATGTTTAAATTGTGGTATTTCCTTCCGAAAATTACGAAGGTCGTTTTCATTAACGAGGGAGGTAATTGTACCAGCTAATAAGCCAATCAATTTCAGCGTGGAATTATGTTCAATGTCAAATGGGTGAAAATGGAATGCGCGCAGTTAAATAGTGCGGGGTATTATCGTATTTAGAATCGAAATAAAAACTCTGTTCTTGTATATTGTCGGTGAATAAAACACGGGCACTCGTTCGGATGCGGAAAATTAAATCACTCGTGCTACGCACTCTTGATTTAATTTTTCCGCACCCGAACTCCTGCCCGTGTTTTATTCACCGACAATACACGCGAACAGATTTTTATTTCTTAATTTTATACCCGTCAGAAAAGAACACGTGACATATGACATACTTTGAAATAATCATAAAACCTTGTCAATTTCAAGAAAATTACCACGAAAAGCATGTATTTTAAAAAGAATGTGTGTGGAAAGTGGATGGCCTTTTTGGCATATTTATGTGAAAATAATAGATAACTCCTTCAATTGTAAGTGTTAAATTATAGGCAGGAATACTTGTTATATGATTGTGCAGTTATTATTCAATTGCGAATGGAACTTAACTTCTAATACTTGGAATAATCTTCAGATGGTGAGAGAAACCATTACAATCAATGATGAAATGTCACTGGGGGCTATGATATAAGATATTCACTATGCAGACTGCATCAATACTACACTGCTTAGTATAAGTTACAGTCTGTTCAAAGTTAAATGATAATGGTTGTAAACATCAGCTTGTTAGTCAGATAAACTATGTTTATCTAGGTTTAACTTCAGGGTTTTCCCCAGGAATTTTCATACGAGGGTCCTAGGATGGTTAAAGTTTTATATTAAGGGAGTCCCTGAGAAATTTGGGGGTCCCTTCATTATACGGTAATATATTTCAAGTTCATTATTGGTGAGTTTTAAATATATAAATTAATAAAACAGCAAATTCAGATTGCTCAATGCTCCACACTACTAAGTGCAATGAATATAAGACAGAAAAATATTCCAGCTGAAATGAAAATGTCTATTCGAGGGATCCTATTGGGGGACCCAGGGATGCACAGTAATACTGAAATGAGGGTCCCAAGCCACAAAATTGCGTCAGGGACGCAGAAAACCTGCATCAGGGAAATCCCTGAACTTGGTATACCTGAGTTAACATTAACTACTGTACATGTATTTTTATTAGAACATTGATATCATTATTGAATGGTATCATCACATCCTCTTTATTTCTACAACTCAGACCATAACATTCTCCACTTGCTGCTGCACATTAGAGTCCGTGTTTTTAACATGTACATTGTTTAGAATTGCAGTTTTGTTCACAACTACACCAGATTATTTTAAGGAGTCGTTCAGCGGCAGCAGGCCGATAGTTTTAATTTGAGTGAGTTTGTGATTGACATGGTTCCAACCAGGCACCATACCTGACATGTGGGGAGCGGTGGCCTAGAGGTAGGACATGCGCTTAGGGATCGAGAGGTCCCGGGTTCGATCCCCCTCTGGACTACTGGTTAAGTTCTCTGAGCAAGACCCACATGCTCCACTCCTCCATGGTGTAAAATGGTACCTGTGAGGGCAGTGTCTATTCCTGGGCGCCGCAGATCGATGTTGGCTGCCACACCACAGGAGAGAAATAGTCTCCCCAGGGAGACACGAGTGTAGGTTTCCATAGGTAGCCCAATGACCAGGGGAAGTTGAAATGTCAAAGGGTGCCTGAGCGGCCTAACAGCTTAAAAGAGCACTAGAAAATTGGTAACTAAACTTGTTTTTTAACTTTTTATGTGTGACCCAGGTATGATGTCTGGCATACAGGTTATGTTTGACACAGGTATAATGTCTGGCATATAGGTGATGTGTGACCCAGGAATAAGGTCTGGCATACAGTTGATGTATGATCCAGGTATGATGTGTGACAAATGGGTGATGTGTGACACAGGTATAATGTCTGGCATACAGGTGATGTATGACCCAGGTATGATGTGTGACAAATGGGTGATGTGTGACCCAGGAATAAGGTCTGGCATACAGTTGATGTATGACCCAGGTATGATGTGTGACAAATGGGTGATGTGTGACACAGGTATGATGTCTGCGATGCGGGTGATGTGTGACCCAGGTATGATGTCTGCGATGCGGGTGATGTGTGACCCAGGTATGATGTCAGGCATACGGGTGATGTGTGACCCAGGTATGAAGTCTGGCATACAGGTGATGTGTGACCCAGGTATGAAGTCTGGCATACAATTGATGTGTGACCCAGGTATGATGTCTGGCATACAGGTGATGTGTGACCCAGGTATGATGTCTGGCATACAGGTGATGTGTGAGTCAGGTATGATGTCTGCGATGCGGGTGATGTGTGACCCAGGTATGATGTCTACGATGCGGGTGATGTGTGACCAGGATATAATGTCAGGCATACGGGTGATGTGTGACCCAGGTATGAAGTGTGGCATACAGGTGATGTGTGACCCAGGTATGATGCTGGCATACAGGTTATGTGTGACCCAGGTGTGAAGTCTGGCATATAGGTGATGTGTCACCCAGGTATGATGTCTGGCATACAGGTGATGTGTCACCCAGGTATGATGTCTGACATACAGGTGATTTGTGACCCAGGTATGATGCTTGACATACAGGTGATGAATGACCGAGGTATGATGCCTGGCATACAGGTGATTTGACCCTGGTATGATGCCTGGAATACAGGTGATTTGTGACCCAGGTATGATGCTTGACATACAGGTGATGAATGACCGAGGTATGATGCCTGGCATACAGGTGATTTGACCCTGGTATGATGCCTGGCATACAGGTGATGAATGACCCAGGTATGATGTCTGGCATACAGGTGATGTTTCACCCAGGTATGACATCTGACATACAGGTGATTTGTGACCCAGGTATGATGCTTGACATACAGGTGATGTGTGACACAGGTATGATGCTTGGCATACATATAATGTGTGACCCAGGTATGATGTCTGACATACAGGTGATGTGTGACCTAGGTATGATGCCTGGCATACAGGTGATGTGACACAGGTATGATGTCTGGCATACAGGTGATGTTTGACCCAGGTATGGTGCCTGACATACAGGTGATGTGACACAGGTATGATGCCTGGCATACAGGTGATGTGTGACCCAGGTATGATGCCTGGCATACAGGTGATGTGTGACCCTGGTATAATGCCTGGCATACAGGTGATGTGTGACCCAGGTATAAAGTCTGGCATACAGGTGATGTGAGACCCTGGTATGGTGTCTGGCATACAGGTGGTGTGAGACCAAGTTATGGTGTCTGGCATACAGGTGATGTGAGACCCAGGTATGGTGCCTGGCATACAGATGATGTGAGACCCAGGTATGATGCCTGGCATACAGGTTATGCGTGACCCAGGAATGATCCCTGGCATACAGGTGATGTGTGAACCAGGTATGATGCCTGGCATACAGGTGATGTGAGACCCAGGTATGGTGTCTGGCATACAGATGATGTGAGACCCAGGTATGATGCCTGGCATACAGGTTATGTGTGACCCAGGTATGATGCCTGGCTTAAAGGTGATGATTGACACAGATTGGTGTCTGGCTTACAGGTGATGTGTGACCCAGGTTGTTGTCTTGCTTACAGGTGATGTGTGACCCAGGTATATTTTATGCCATACAGGTGATGTGTGACCAAGGTATGATGTCTGGCATACAGGTAAAATGTGATCTAGGTATGATGCTAGGCATACAGGTGGTGTGTGACCAAGGTATAATATCTTACATACGGGTGATGTGTGACCCTGGTATGATGTCTGGCATAAAGGTGATGTGTGACCCAGGTATGATGTCTGGCATATGGGTGATGTGTGACACAGGTATTATATTTGGCATACAGGTGATGTGTGACCCAGGTATGATGTCTGCCATAGGGGTGACGTGTGACCAGGGTATAATGGCTGGCATACAGGTGATGTGTGACCCATGTATGAAGTCTGGCATACAGGTGATGTGTGACCCAAGTATGATGCCTTGCATACAGGTGATGTGTGACCCATGTATGAAGTCTGGCATACAGGTGATGTGTGACCCAGGTATGTAGTCTGGCATACAGGTGATGTTTGACCAAGGTATGATGTCTGGCATACAGGTGATGTGAGACCCATTATAATGACAAACACACATACAAAATGATGTATGCACATCACAAACTGTTTAAGTACATCAGGATTGGTAAATGCACATAACATTTTGACATATGCACAGGGCTGCATAGTTTATCTACCGGACAACCTGTTAAATACACATAACGCAATGACAACTGCACAGAAAGAAACAGTGTATGCACACAACAAAATATCGTTTGTACAAAACAAGTTAGTAAAAGTACATAACATAATGACGAATGCACAGAAAGAACTGGTGTTTGCACAAGACGTCTTAAGTACAGAACGATTTGGCAAATGCTCATAACATAATAATAGTAGCACAGAACAACTTAGTAAATGCGCACAACAAACTGATTGGTACCAGCAGAAGGCAGCTATGGCGTCCATACCGTGGTATTGGTTCGGAGAAAAAAGCCAACATTTCCCCGGCAGTGTGGGGGTTAGGAAAGTAAAAATATGGTCGTTTTCCAGGCTGTCTACCGCCCATCCCCAGGGGAGGGGGCCGTGCATGCAACCGACTGGTGCATTAGTAATGTAAGATACCTAAACCTGGACAAGATACTCCACCTTACACACTATAGAAAATTCTTCACCAGCAAGCTGTATTTCCTCATGTGACGAATTTCTAACAAACAAAACTGTCATGATGTCCAAATTTTGTGTCAGATATAGCCTTTTTATGCCCCCGTATCGATAGATCGGGAGGCATATAGTGATTCACCTGTGCGTCCGTTCGACCTGGTTAACCCAAATTGACCGTTTCTTCTAGCATTAATATGACTTGCTACAAAGCTTTCAAACTTGCATGGATGTTGTATATGACCACTCTCCACACGCCTGTATCACCTGACTCCATTTTGACCTTCACCTTGACCTAATTTTGGACTTAGACTTATTGAAAGGCCAAATTCTGTGATTACAACAATGGCCACCAGAAACTTCTAAATGTGTTATTCCGATCACCTAGGCCTTTTTACATTGCAATATAGTATATCAAAGAAAAAAAATGGAAATGACCGAGCTTTCAAGAATGGGAAATTTGTTTGTGGCATACTTCTTTAACAAATAAAATCGCTGCCCCTAACAATATTGGCCACTTTAAACGTTTTATTTCTTATCATTATCTTATTGTTGTTACTTCCTATTCAGAACAGTTCTGTTTTGTTCGTAAGACGTCCAGAACGAACCAAAAAAAGTATTGTTAAGCAAGTTGTAGGAATTCAAGCAGTGACATACCGTTTCATATTAATCATGTGGACTTCGAATATAGCATTTAAGGGAGACAATTCATGGAAGATTCATTTAACTCACGACAGGAGTTAGTTCCCTTACACATAGTCCAGAGAACTTGACACTTTCCTAACCATTTAATTAACATAATTTAATAGCTGAATTTTTTTTGTTCACAAAGACATTTGAGCTGTAATAATATACTTAAATTTGAAAAAAGTTCAACAAATTGTCCATAGAATTATTTTTCAAATTGAATAAGTTAGATTGATGGAACAAGATTAATTAGAAATATATCTTGACAGGTAAAAGTAGAAAAGTGAAATACACGGAAAAGACGAGACGGGTCAAGTTAATATCATTAACGAAGAAATGTATCTTTTACGACAAGAAATGTAACTTTTTATCCAACAGCTGACTTGAACTAGAAGTATCAAAACTGTCTGTGCTTTCTGGTCCCCCTCCATGTATTGTTAGTTGTCATGGTTAAAATACACAAAAAGAAAAAGCAATAGTGTTTTTTAAATAATGTGTATACGATACTACTGAGCGACTTTTCATACTGAATTTATTAATAATAACTAACATTAAAATAAAATAGGAGGCACTGTCTAACATTTTATGAATTAGAACTTATGTATTCAACAAGTTAAATAACTTCAATGTTGAAAGTCACAAATATCGTAATGCTGGTTGATTTACATGATAGTTTGTTTGCATGCTACTTTCCTTAACTACGAGTATCATAAATTTTCAATGATTACTTTTCAAAATTTTGTCAAACTTGTAATGCCTTTACTTAACATAAACATAAAACGAGAAATGAAACCAACTTTATAGAATTAAAAATTCTCGTAGGAACAATTTAAATAAAATATCAGAGACAAACTAAAAATAATGTCAGTTTTCCATTAATTGACAAACATCTTATACATGGAGTATTATCTGCCTCATGGAGCAGGGGTATCATTGGATAGCATCCAACTCATTGTAGCCAGATTTCTGACATTTTTGTTTTTACATGACTTGTTGTATGTATAAACTTGCTTAAACTCAGTTAATTAAATACTTCTTTTTTGAGACCTTTTGAGAACTTAACTACAAACTTATTATTAATTGACAGGAATATAGTAATGATATTCAGCATACTGTTTAGCAGGTATTATTCGCAGATGTTTAATTTTGGCTATATTCTCAGTCAAGATCAAATGCCCGAAATCTAAACCCCATGAAATAAATAATTTTACAATGGGGAAACAATTAATCATTAAAACCAGTTAAGGAGCTACAAGAAATAACCCAACAATGACCCTATTGCTTTGCAAAATGTACAAATTAAAACATTGTATCGGTTCAATTAAAGACAATTAATAGGCTTCGACAAGTATAAAATGATATGATATTTTGTAAAATTGTTATTCATTACACTTTATTTAGCAAGTGAAGTAAGGACCCTGTTAATCGAGAAATATTCGAAACAGAATGTCCGGTCATTACTGCTGTACATCGTTGAAAAAAGAGCCAAAAGTACACATGTTTCAGCCCTGAATTTGGCAACTCATGTGACGTCATGTTTTTAGGTGATCTATTTTTAGCAAAGATCTTGAACCCAGGTATGTGTCAACACAAAAAATTATGAGGAAAAGTCAATTTTAAGTTCATACAAAGTATTTTATGCCAGTAGTTGTATTTTAGACAGAATTGTTTTGATATTGGGAATTGTTACAGTGGAATTAAGAGTTTGTTACCAAATTAAAGTGGTAGAGTCTGAAATTTATGCTGAGTATTCCTTTTACTTTACTTATTTTAAGTCCATTTGAGAGTCCATTTTATTGAACTTGTATTGTCCGTGCTAATTCTATTAAAAAAATTTGTATAGGTCCATGTGGTAAAAAAATGTCGTTTTTTGGTCTGCTATATTGACTTAATTTACATTAATTGAGTTTAAGAAAAAATTATTGTGTGGTTTTGAACCAGCACTATAAAAAAATTATATCAATATACCGTAGTAAATTAGTACTGACTGATCACTATGTTGTATGTGAGGTTGTGTTGTGTTGTATTGTATTGTTACATTGTAGTAGTAATATTGTATGGTCACTATGTAGAGGTTGAATTGTATGGTCACTATGTAGAGGTTTTTATTGTATGGTAACTATGTAGAGGTTGAATTGTATGAATTAGCTGTTTGAAATATGGGAGCCTGGATGTCAAGTAAAGTATAATTGTATCGTTCCCATCACCAGTGCCAGCATCTGTCCAGTTGGATCCACCACTAACACTTTGCTCATCTTGTAATTATGATCTAGAAAACAAAAGAAAACACACATATAACTTCTGTGAATTTCAAATGTAGTGTAAAGCTTTTAACATTTTGCCTCTGGGGCATATGAATGTCCAAGCTGATCAGTCGTCCTATCAGGTTTGCAACTTTTTCAAAATATGAAAGTGTACACCAACTCAGGCTGACTAATATTCCTGTATGGTCACTAAGAAGAGGTTGTATTATATGGTAAGTCCGTAACTCTAAAAGTTGTTGTACTAAATGGCCACTAAATAGAAGTTGTGTGACATGGTCACTGAATAGAGGTTGGATTGTATGGTCAATTCATACAACTTGTACTGTAAGGTCAATATATAAAGGTTGTATAATATGGTCACAAAAAAGAGATTGGATTGAATGGTCACTAAATATGGGTTGTTAAGTGTGGTCACTGAATAGAGGTAGGACTGCAATGTCCCAATGTACAGGTGGTGTTGTATGGTCACTATATAGAGGTTACTTAGTATGGTCACTTTAAAGAGGTTTGACAATATGGTCACTATAAAGAGGTTGGTCTGCACAGTCCCTATATGAAATGGTTGTTCTGAGTGGTCACTTTAAAGAGGTTGTACAGTATTGTCACTCTATAGAGGCTGATCTGCACAGTTCCGATATTGAGGTTATGATGTGTGGTATTTGAATAGAGGTTTTACCACATGGTCACTTTGAACAATGAATTTGAACTATGTGGTCACTATATAGATCGGAATGAATGCACTGTCCCTTTATTGAGGTACCACAGTTTTGTCACTATAAACAGGGTGTACTGTAGGGTCACTATAATAGAGGTTATGCCAGGTGGTCAATAAATAGAGGTTGTTTTGTCTGGTCACTATAAAGATCTATGTATGCTATAAGCGGTCACTATGTAGAGTTTAAACTGCACAACCACTGTATACACATTGAACTGTATGGTCAATATATAGAGGTTGTGCTGTGTGGTCAATACAAAGAGGTTGTTTTGTATGGTTACTATATGGAGGTTGTTAAAAGCGGTCACCATGTAGAGTTAATGTGGTGTGGTCACTAAATAGAGGTTGTTTTTCATGATCATTATATAGAGGTTGCTATAAGCGGTCGCTATATAGACTTTAAATTGCTCAGTCCTTATATACAGATTGTACTGTATGGTCACTATATAGAGGTTATGCAGTGTTGTCACTAAATAGAGGTTGTACAGTATGGTCACTTTGTAGAGGTTGTAAAATGTGGCCAGTACATAGAGGTTGGAATGCACTGTCACTTTATTGTGTTCGGCCTGTGTGGTCACTCTCTACAGGGTGTACTGTATGGTCACTATATAGAGGTTGAACCCAAACAGTACCCACATAAGAGGTTTTTCCATGTTGTCACTAAATAGAGGTTGAAATGTATGGTCACTATGAAGTGGTTGTTTTGTATTGTCGCTATAAAGAGGTTAAACTGCACAGTCACTATAAAGAGATTGGACATTTCATAACTTAACTACGCAAATTTTGTACTGTATGGTTTCTACAGCGTTGCTGTATGTATACTGCATGGTCACCTTGTCAAGGTTTTAACGTATGGATAGGCAATGGAGGTTACTGTAGTCATTTTGTAGCGTTTGTATTGCATGGTCAGTAAACAGAGGTCGTTCTGTATGATTCAAGATTTCACCATATTTCAAGAACTAGTTGTTGTACTGCGTGGTCGCTATATATAACAGTTGTACTGCATGGTCACTATATAGAGGTTGTACACTATGGTCACTATATAGAGGTGGTAAAGTAAAGTCACTATATGAAAGTTGTATGGAGGTACTGATGTTTGGTCGTTTTAAAGAGGTCCAGCATTATTCAAGCTTTGCATATCCAGAAAAAAACTATCATTGGAATTTTCAACCATATACTGTAAAATCATAAATTTTATTATTCAAGCTTTGCATATCCAGAAAAAAACTATCATTGGAATTTTCAACCATATACTGTAAAATCATAAATTGTCATCGGGATTAAATTTCGTGGATTTGGTGGTATTAAATCCACTGAACAATGATTTCGATTCTAGTATTTATTTCCTGAAATGCAAAGTCCACGACTTAACGTCACATTGAAATGGTGTTTTTTACCAAAAACCACGAAATTTCTCCCGTCAAAATTAAATGATTTTACAGTAGTTGGTAATAAGAAATAAAACTGGCTTACCCTTGCTATATTCTCAGAGTCATATCTAAATGTCCCTCTAGTTTTTCACGATCTGGATGATGTCTGTAGAAATCTGCATGTAAATTGAGTCCGCATGACTACATCTAGAACAAGACAGAAGGGTTTTAATTAATAAAATGCATTTGACTTTAAATGAATTAGTAACTACCAACAATCTCTCAGACGACTGTAGCGAGAAACGAGGGGTCAGATGGAACATGTCGATATGCAGTGCTGACGTGCATCTCCGATCTAACGATGATTGCGACCATTGTGTTGTCAGGGCCTCTCATTCACTAGACGTTGTAGCTCCATCTTTCCTTGCCAGTAACGCTGATGACGACCATGAGAAGTTGATAATACTGGTTTCACACATCCTGTAAGCTGTTTGAAGTTGATATGAAGAGCTGACTTTGCATAGCCAAACTAACGATGCAAATGTCTATAGTGGGTCAGGGCCTCTCACTAGACGTTGACACTTCAACTTGCCTTGCCTTAATGCTGATGACGACCATGAGCAGTTGCTAATATGCAGTAAGTTTGGGGCACTCAAGCACAAAGACTTTAAAGTGTTCAATAAATGCTACTTACATGGAAAACTCTTTCTTCATGGAAATGACCGAACGGCTGCACTTGATAAGATAGCGAATACGTTTTGAAAAATAACCGAAAATTAAGCTGTTATGCTCAGATGACAAAACAAATAGAAAATTCACGAAAAAAAAATCACGACTCATATAGCTTTAGTGTCAGGCTGTATTATTTTGGCCTAACACAGCCTTGTACCAAAGCCTCTGATTTAGTGGCCTCTTGCAGCATGCAAGTGAGTAAGGCAGAGGTCCAATGAACCAAAAGCCGAAAACCACTTATCCCACCCACCAGACTAATCAGCTGCCTCTAAGTTAAAATCAATATTATATTTCTCATTCCATCTTTCTAATATGCCTATTATACATCACACGTTTATTTTCTACTCATTCATTAACCGTCTTGTACACATTTCTACTTTGTATTCCACCTTGTTTTTAAGACCAGCTGTATAACTTGAGTAAGTTATAAGGGTGGTCTTAAAACTTTTCACTAAATAAACTACCTCGCTTTTAAGACCATTGCACTCTATAACTTGACGAAGCTATACGGCCAGTCTTACAATTGAGGGTTTACAGTTATTTAGTGACTCAACATCAACAACTTATTGACATCTACTGGCTATTGAATGAGTAGAAACCGGGGACCTCTAGATTCCGCAGTCTGTGCCCAACTTCTAGACAACTGATCCCCCGAAACAGTTAGGCTTATAGGAAGGGCGCAGACTTTAGAATTGAGAGGTCCTTGGTTCAATCCATATGCCAGTGCCACCGCTTAATTTCTTAGTTCAAGAATAACTCCAATTGTTCACTTGGCTTCGTTTTTTAAGACCAGCTCTATAACGTGATTGAGTTATAAGGGTGGCCTTAAAAATGTCGCAGATGTCATCACAATATACAAAGAATGTCAAATGACATCATTTCCATATTGAAAACATCATGGCTATTTTAACCTTAGTACCGGATTGTTATACGCCAAAATAAAACAATCAAGTACCAAACTTAAAATAGTCTCCCATTTAGTCGCCTCTTACGTTACATGCAAGGGAGAAAGACAGAGGTCCTTAATTCTACTTCCCGGGAACCACACGGGGAAAGCCTCAAATAAACAACCATTCCAAACAACTCCCTCTTAACTAATACCAATATTGATTTTGCCTATAGTTGCTTACATAGAGGCTGTACTTTATTGTCACCACATAGCGACTGTATTGCGTCACAGGTCAACATGTTGAAGTTGCAACACTCAGCATTATGGTCATAATAGATAGGGTGTAGGTTACTTATTATCACCAAATGCCTACGCAGACGAAAGTCAGATACACTCAAGTAGTCCGGTAAAAAATTATTGGTTTGATTGGAAATGGTGGTATGTCTTGACAAATCTGCATTATAATCCTGAACTTGGGTTTAAATGCTTTGTAAACATGTATTTGGTGAAATGAAACTGTTCTATTTACAATGTTTGACATTTTAGCTTAAATATGAAAGTGAAAGTAAGGTTGCGACTTAAAGACAATCATGTAATCCATCTGCGTATGTTCACCGCTTTGAGGCACCAAATTAGTTTTCTAAAATGATACGCAACCCACTACTTTTTCATATCCTTGAAGCTGTAAGCTAATTCTATTGAATTTTGTTTTTCTGATATGTCCGTGTGGGAACAAAATTGCCATTTTTTGCTCCGCTATTTCAACTCAATTTACATTAATAGAGTTAAAGAAAAAATTATTGTGTGGTTTTGAAACAGCACTAAAAAACATTATCTCAATACATATTAGTAAATTAGTACTGACTGGTCACTATGCAGAGGTTGTATTGTATTGTATTGTTACTATGTAGAGGTAATATTGTATTATAATTTTGCCTGTGCTGTGTGCTTTATTTAAAACCAGTTTAACCGTAGTGATCAAGGCAGCAGCTGCTTGAAATATGGGAGCCTGTATGCGAAGTTAAGCATAATTGTATCATTCCCATCACCAGTGCCAACATCTGTCCAGTCGGATCCACCACTAACACTTTGCTCATCTTGTAATTAGGATCTAGAAAACAAAAGAATATAAGCGGTCATTACATAGAGTTTAAACTCCACAGTCCCTATATACAGATTGAACTGTACAGTTGCTATATGGAGATTATGCAGTGTGGTCACTAAATAGAGGTTGTACAGTATGGTCACTTTGAGGAGGTTGTAAAATATGGCCAGTATATAGAGGTTGGAATGCACTGTCACTTTATTGTGTTCGACCTGTGTGGTCACTCTCTACAGGGTGTACTGTATGGTCACTATACAGAGGTGGCTATAAGCGGTCATTATATAGAGTTTAAACTGCCTAGTCCCTATATACAGCTTGAACTGTATGGTCACTATATAGAGGTTATGCTGTGTGGTCACTAAATAGAGGTTGTTTTGTATGGTCACTATATGGAGGTTGTTATAAGCGGTCACCATGTAGAGTTTAAGATGCACAGTCCCTGTCTACAGATTGTACTGTATGGTCACTATATAGAGGTTATGTTGTGTGGTCACTAAATAGAGGTTGTTTTGCATGGTCACTATATAGAGGTTGCTATAAGCGGTCGCTATATAGACTTTAAATTGCACAGTCCTTAAATACAGATTGTACTGTATGGTCACTATATAGAGGTTATGCAGTGTTGTCACTAAATAGAGGTTGTACAGTATGGTCACTTTGTAGAGGTTGTAAAATGTGGCCAGTACATAGAGGTTGGAATGCACTGTCACTTTATTGTGTTCGGCCTGTGTGGTCACTCTGTACAGGGTGTACTGTATGGTCACTATATAGAGGTTGAACACAAACAGTACGCACATAAGAGGTTTTTCCGTGTTGTCACTAAATAGAGGTTGAAATGCATGGTCACTATGAAGTGGTTGTTTTGTATTGTTGTTTAAAGAGGTTAAACTGCACAGTCACTATAAAGAGATTGGACATTTCATAACGTAACTACGCAAATTTTGTACTGTATGGTTTCTACAGCGTTGCTGTATGTATACTGCATGGTCACCTTGTCAAGGTTTTAACGTATGGATAGGCAATGGAGGTTACTGTAGTCATTTTGTAGCGTTTGTATTGCATGGTCAGTAAACAGAGGTCGTTCTGTATGATTCAAGATTTCACCGTATTTCAAGAACTAGTTGTTGTACTGCGTGGTCGCTATATATAACAGTTGTACTGCATGGTCACTATATAGAGGTTGTAAAGTATGGTCACTATATAGAGGTGGTAAAGTAAAGTCACTATATGAAAGTTGTATGGAGGTACTGATGTTTGGTCGTTTTAAAGAGGTCCAGCATTATTCAAGCTTTGCATATCCAGAAAAAAACTATCATTGGAATTTTCAACCATATACTGTAAAATCATAAATTTTATTATTCAAGCTTTGCATATCCAGAAAAAAACTATCATTGGAATTTTCAACCATATACTGTAAAATCATAAATTGTCATCGGGATTAAATTTCGTGGATTTGGTGGTATTAAATCCACTGAACAATGATTTCGATTCTAGTATTTATTTCCTGAAATGCAAAGTCCACGACTTAACGTCACATTGAAATGGTGTTTTTTACCAAAAACCAAGAAATTTCTCCCGTCAAAATTAAATGATTTTACAGTAGTTGGTAATAAGAAATAAAACTGGCTTACCCTTGCAATATTCTCAGAGTCGTATCTAAATGTCCCTCTAGTTTTTCACGATCTGGATGATGTCTGTAGAAATCTGCATGTAAATTGAGTCCGCATGGCTACATCTAGAACAAGACAGAAGGTTTTTAATTACTAAAATGCATTTGACTTTAAATGAATTAGTAACTTCCAACAATCTCTCAGACGACTGTAGCGAGAAACTAGGGGTCAGATGGAACATGTCGATATGCAGTGCTGACATGCATCTCCGATCTAACGATGATTGCGACCATTGTGTTGTCAGGGCCTCTCATTCACTAGACGTTGTAGCTCCATCTTTCCTTGCCAGTAACGCTGATGACGACCATGAGAAGTTGATAATACTGGTTTCACACATCCGGTAAGCTGTTTGAAGTTGATATGAAGAGCTGACTTTGCATAGCCAAACTAACGATGCAAATGTCTATAGTGGGTCAGGGCCTCTCACTAGACGTTGACACTTCAACTTGCCTTGCCTTAATGCTGATGACGACCATGAGCAGTTAGTAATACTGGTTGCTAATATGCAGTAAGTTTGGGGCACTCAAGCACAAAGACTTTAAAGTGTTCAATAGATGCTACTTACATGGAAAACTCTTTCTTCATGGAAATGACCGAACGGCTGCACTTGATAAAATAGCGAATACGTTTTGAAAAATAACCGAAAATTAAGCTGTTATGCTCAGATGACAAAACAAATAGAAAATTCACGAAAAAAAAATCACGACTCATATAGCTTTAGTGTCAGGCTGTATTATTTTGGCCTAACACAGCCTTGTACCAAAGCCTCTGATTTAGTGGCCTCTTGCAGCATGCAAGTGAGTAAGGCAGAGGTCCAATGAACCAAACGCCGAAAACCTCATATCCCACCCACCAGACTAATCAGCTGCCTCTAAGTTAAAATCAATATTATATTTCTCATTCCATCTTTCTAATATGCCTATTATACATCACACGTTTTTTTTCTACTCATTCATTAACCGTCTTGTACACATTTCTACTTTGTATTCAACCTTGTTTTTAAGACCAGCTGTATAACTTGAGTAAGTTATAAGGGTGGTCTTAAAACTTTTCACTAAATAAACTACCTCGCTTTTAAGACCATTGCACTCTATAACTTGACGAAGCTATACGGCCAGTCTTACAATTGAGGGTTTACAGTTATTTAGTGACTCAACATCAACAACTCATTGACATCTACTGGCTATTGAATGAGTAGAAACCGGGGACCTCTAGATCCCGCAGTCTGTGCCCAACTTCTAGACAACTGATCCCCTGAAACAGTTAGGCTTATAGGAAGGGCGCAGACTTTAGAATTAAGAGGTCCTTGGTTCAATCCATATGCCAGTGCCACCGCTTAATTTCTTAGTTCAAGAATAACTCCAATTGTCCACTTGGCTTCGTTTTTTAAGACCAGCTCTATAACGTGATTGAGTTATAAGGGTGGCCTTAAAAATGTCACAGATGTCATCACAATATACAAAGAATGTCAAATGACATCATTTCCATATTGAAAACATCATGGCTATTTTAACCTTAGTACCGGATTGTTATACGCCAAAATAAAACAATCAAGTACCAAAGTTAAAATAGTCTCCCATTTAGTCGCCTCTTACGTTACATGCAAGGGAGAAAGACAGAGGTCCTTAATTCTACTTCCCGGGAACCACATGGGGAAAGCCTCAAATAAACAACCATTCCAAACAACTCCCTCTTAACTAATACCAATATTGATTTTGCCTATAGTTGCTTACATAGAGGCTGTACTTTATTGTCACCACATAGCGACTGTATTGCGTCACAGGTCACCATGTTGAGGTTGCAAAACTCAGCATAATGGTCATAATAGATAGGGTGTAGTTTACTTATCACCAAATGCCTACGCAGACGAAAGTCAGATACACTCCAGTAGTCCGATAAAAAATTATTGGTTTGATTGGAAATGGTGGTATGTCTTGACAAATCTGCATTATAATCCTGAACTTGGGTTTAAATGTATGTTCACCGCTTTGAGGCACCAAATTAGTTTTCTCAAATGATACGCAACCCACTACTTTTTCATATCCTTGAAGCTGTAAGCTAATTCTATTGAATTTTGTTTTTCTGAAAGGTCCGTGTATTTTGACTTAATTTACATAAATTGTGAAAGAAAAAATTATTTTGTGGTTTTGAACCAGCACCATAAAAAATTATGTCAATATATAGTAGTAAATTAGTACTGACAGGTCACTATGTAGAGGTTGTATTGTATTGTTACTATGTAGAGGTAATATTGTATGGTCGCTATGTAAATTAAGGTCATATTGTATGATCAGATCACTATGTAGAGGTTTTTTTTTATGTAAAGAGTTGTTTCCCCTTCTTAAACGTATGTTGAATTTTTAACTATAAACAGTATACATAGTAGCAACATCATTTAATAATCATCATAAACAAGTCAATTCATAAAACTTACATATAAACATTCCTAAAATTAACATTATACTCAATACTAAGTTAAATTCATGAAACCAGATAAGATTCAGGGTTAAAGGTGAACCACTTAATCCATAAAATTAAATCCCCCATGAAAATTAATGATTTTACAGTATTGGGTTTCAATAGCAAAAGATGGAATCTTATGACAGTCGTGTAGTCATGGCCCTGGCATTGGGTTCAATTATTAGGTTTCAAGAGCTAAAGATGGAATCTTAAGACAGTCGCGTAGTCATGGCCGGGCATAGCGTTCAATTATTAGGTTTTAAGAGATAAAGATGAAATCTTATGACAGTCGCGTAGTCATGGCCCGGGTTTACGGTTCAATTATTAGGTTTCTAGAGCTAAAGATGGAATCTTATGACAGTCGCATAGTCTTGACCCAGACATAGGGTTCAATTATTAGGTTGAAATGAATCATGTGGCCGTGTTCTTACAATTTTTAGGTTGTTTTGAATGCAATATAAGATATACAAGACAACAACCTATCGCTACATTCACAACTAGACAACCTGAACATTTTCCCCTGTGCAAATGTACAGTTTGCTGGGTCGTGAATGTTTAATAGTGTTTGTTACTTAACTTCAAGATCAAAAGATGGAATCTTATGACAGTCCCGTAGTCATGGCCCGGGCTTAGGGTTCAGCTATTAGGTTTCTAGAGCTAAAGATGGAATCTTATGACAGTCGCATAGTCCTGACCCAGGCATAGGGTTCAATTATTAGGTTGAAAAAACTGGATTAAAAAGTAGTGAAAATGAATCATGTAGCCATGATATCAAGAGCAAAAGATGGAATCTTATGACAGTTGCGTAGTTATGACCCTGGCATAGTGTTGATACAAAGACTTATGATAAGTTCCTGGATTTTGTGGTTGACCTGAAAAACGAATCAAATCCCAACAAACAATAATACCATTCAACAGGTAAGTCAAAGTTTCCCTGGGCCGCCATTTTGTTATTTGTTTGGACATTTCTAAAATAATTACGAAATGTGTGATAAGGCTAATTATTGTAATTTGACCCTGATTTTATGAGTCATTTAACAATTTCAACTTCACAAACAACCCCACTTTTAAAACCAGCCATGTCACTGATTTTAAGTTATAAGGTTGGTCTTAAAAATTGGCACTAAATATACAACCTCGCAAGACAAGTCGCAACAAGACCATTGCACTCTAAAACTTGAATAAGTTAACTGTTTTAAATTATGGCGTCCGACCTCCCCTTATAGCCATACCTTCACGACCATTTTAAAATCTAAGTGCTTAAATAAAATTCAAACTTTAGAAATTTATCAATTCATATTAATGACAGAACATTAAATCAATTAAAAATAAGATAATCCAATATAACGCTTTACATTTGTAATGTATTATTTTATTTTACTTATAGACCTCAGTCAAACATTATTATCAAAAGTCTTAAAATGTTATCTTTTTAAGTTCCTTTATAATAGGTTATAGGAAAATAAGTTATAGTTTATACAAAATCAACAGTTATTTAATATTTACAACATAAGTTAGACAATTCAGACATTTTTACTTGATTTTGCTAATAAACAGCATTTTATATTAGGTATTAAATGTCTGTGACATCAACACAATATACAAAGAATGTCAAATGACATCATTTACATATCTTAATAAAAAGTCAGGGCTATTTTAACGTTAGTACCTGACTGGTACAAGATAGTTTTATGCCAAAATAAAACACTTGGTGCTAAAGTTAAAATAGTCTCCCGTTTAGTTGCCTCTTACAACATGCAAGGGAGAATAGAGGTCTAATTCTACTCCCCGGGAACCACACGGAGAAAAGCTCATATCAACTACCATTCTAACTCCAACTGAACTCATACAATTATTTATTTTTCCTAAAGTTTCCTTTTTCAATTTGCATATCCTACAATGTCACTTTTATGGTAAAATCAGTAATAATATGTCTTAAACCTTAATATGGTCACTATCTAGAGGTTGTATTGTATGGCCTCTATGTAGAGGTTGTATTGTATGGTCACTATGTAGAGGTTGTATTGTATGGTCACTATCTAGAGGTTGTATTGTATGGCCTCTATGTAGAGATTGTATTGTATGGTCACTATGTAGAGGTTGTATTGTATGGCCACTATGTACAGGTTGTATTATATGGTCACTATCAAAAGGTTGTATTGTATTTTTAAAATACTCACAATAAAACTAAGACAATTTAGACATTTATACACAGCACTTTATATAGGTATGTAACATCACTTGCATACCTAAATAACAAGTCACAGCAATTTTAACTTTAGTACCTGACTGGTACGAGATAGTTTTATGCCAAAATAAAACACTCGGGTACTAAAGTTAAAATAGTCTCCCATTAGTCGCCTCTTACGACATGCCATGCAGTGAGTACGACAGAGGTCCGATTCTACTTCCCGGGAACCACACGGGCAAACAACATATCAACCAGTATTCTTAACAACTCCTTTTAACTTTTTAAAACCTCTCTTTGAAGATCAACTCAATTACTTCATTTTTTTGATTAAAGCACCACTTTCATTCTGTATAAAATTTGCATTAATTTAGAGAAAATGTTTTAAATTATGGCCTCCAACCTCCCCCTTATAGCAATTCCTTCACCACCATTTCAAAATCTCATTGCTTAAAATTAACAATTCAAACTTTAGAAATTTATTAATTCATATTCTTGACTGAAAATTAAATAAACTATAAAATAAGATAATCATATAATATGCTCGATATGTATATTACGGTACATAATTTTATTTTCGTTATAGTTCAAAGTCCTACGGAGTTATCTGTTTAAGCAGCTTTTAAAATATGTAACAGGAAAAGTCCTCGGAGAGAAAAAACGTTAGTACCCGACTGTTTTATTTTTGCCTAATACAGACTGGTACCAAGGTTAAAAAAGTCTCCTGAAAAAATGGCTCTTTTAACGTTAGTACCCGATTGTTTTATTTTGGCCTAATAGTCAGACTCTGGTACCAAGGTTAAAAAAAGTCTCCCGAGAAAAAAACATGGGTCTTTTCACGTTAGTACCCGACTGTTTAATTTTGGCCTAATACAGACTGGTACCAAGGTTAAAAAAGTCTCCTGAAAAAAAAGGCTCTTTTAATGTTAGTACCCGACTGTTTTATTTTGGCCTAATACAGACTGGTACCAAGGTTAAAAAAGTCTTCCAAGAAAGAAACCATGGCTCTTTTAACGTTAGTACCCGACTGTTTTATTTTGGCCTAATACAGACTGGTACCAAGGTTAAAATAGTCTCCTGAAAAAAATGGCTCTTTTAACGTTAGTACCCGACTGTTTTATTTTGGCTTATACAGACTGGTACCAAGGTTAAAAAAAGTCTCCTGAAAAAAGGCTCTTTTAACGTTAGTACCCGACTGTTTTATTTTGGCTTAATGCAGACTGGTACCAAGGTTAAAAAAGTCTCCCGAGAAAAAAAAGGCTCTTTTAATGTTAGTACCCCACTGTTTTATTTTGGACTAAGACAGCCTTGTACCAAAGCCTCAGATTAAGTCCCCTAAAAAATCACGGCTCCGATAGCTTTAGTGTCAGACTGTATTATTTTGGCCTAAGACAGCCTTGTATCAAAGCCGCCGATTAAGTCCCCTAAAAAAATCACGACTCAGATAGCTTTAGTGTCAGGCTGTATTATTTTGGCCTAAGACAGCCTTGTATCAAAGCCTCAGATTAAATCCCCTAAAAAAATCACGGCTCATATAGCTTTAGTGTCAGGCTTTATTACTTTTTGCCTAACACAGCCTTGTACCAAAGCCTCAGATTAAGTACCCTAAAAAAATCACAGCTCTTATAGCTTTAGTGTCAGGCTGTATCATTTTGGCCTAACACAGCCTTGTACCAAAGCCTCAGATTAAGTCCCCTAAAAAAATCACGTCTCAGATAGCTTTAGTGTCAGGCTGTATTATTTTGGCCTAAGACAGCCTTGTATCAAAGCCTCCGATTAAGTCCCCTAAAAAATCACGTCTCAGATAGCTTTAGTTTCAGGCTGTATTATTTTGGCCTAACACAGCCTTGTACCAAAGCCTCAGATTAAGTCCCCTAAAAAAAATCACGCCTCAGATAGCTTTAGTGACAGGCTGTATTACATTGGCGGAAGACAGCCTTAGTTAATGTATCAAAGCCTCTGATTAAGTCCCCTAAAAAAATCACGACTCAGATAGCTTTAGTGTCAGGCTGTATTATTTTGGCCTAAGACAGCCTTGTATCAAAGCCTCAGATTAAGTTCCCTAAAAAAATCAAAGCTCTTATAGCTTTAGTGTCAGGCTGTATTATTTTGGCCTAACACAGCCTTGTATCAAAGCCTCAGATTAATTCCCCTAAAAAAATCACGACTCAGATAGATTTAGTGTCAGGCTGTATTATATTGGCCTAACACAGCCTTGTATCAAAGCCTCAGATTAAGTCCCCTAAAAAATCACGAATCAGATAGCTTTAGTGTCAGGCTGTATTATTTTGGCCTAAGACAGCCTTGTATCAAAGCCTCAGATTAAGTCCCCTAAAAAAATCACGGCTCATATAGCTTCAGTGTCAGGCTGTATTATTTTGGCCTAACACAGCCTTGTACCAAAGCCTCAGATTAAGTCCCCTAAAAAAATCACGGCTCAGATAGCTTTAGTGTCAGGCTGTACTATTTTGGCCTAAGACAGCCTTGTATCAAAGCCTCAGATTAAGTCCCCTAAAAAAATCACGGCTCATATAGCTTTAGTGTCAGGCTGTATTATTTTGGCCTAAGACAGCCTTGTATCAAAGCCTCCGATTTAGTCCCCTAAAAATCACGGCTCATATAGCTTTAGTGTCAGGCTGTATTATTTTGGCCTAACACAGCCTTGTAGCAAAGCCTCCGATTGAGTCCCTCCTACAATATGCAAGTGAGTAAGGCAGAGGTTCAATGAACCAAACGCTAAAAACCTAATATCCCACCCACCAAACTAATCAACTGCCTCTAAACTATAATCTATATTATATTTCTCATTTACTCTTTCTAATTTGCCTATTATACATCACACTTTTATTTTTGACTCATTCATTAACGTCTAGTACCCATTTCCACTTTATATTCAACCTTGTTTTTAAGATCAGCTGTATAACTTGAGTAAGTTATAAGGGTGGTCTTAAAAATTTTCAATAAATAAACCACCTCGCTATTAAGACCATTGCACTCTATAACTTAACGGTGTTATATGGCCAGTCTTATAATAGAGGGTTTACAGTTATTTAGTGACTCAAGATCAACAACTTATTGACATCTACTGGCTATCAAATGAGTGTAGATTTCTTATTGAACTTAATAAATGCAATAAGAACTACTGTTTTGCTAAATTCTTCAGAACCCGGGACCTCTTGATCCGACAGCCTGTGCCCAACTTCTAGACGACTGATCCCCCAAACAGTTAGGCTTATAGGAAGGGCGCAGGCTTTAGAATTAATTTCTTAGTTCAAGAATAACTCCAATGGTCCACTTCGTTTTGTTTTTAAGACCAGCTCTATAACATGATTGAGTTATCAGGGTGGTCTTAAAATTGTCGCAGATGTCATCACAGTATACAAAGAATGTCAAATGACATTATTTCCATATTGAAAACATCATGGCTATTTTAACCTTAGTACCAGATTGTTATACGCCAAAATAAAACAATCAAGTACCAAAGTTAAAATAGTCTCCCATTTAGTCGCCTCTTACGTTACATGCAAGGGAGAAAGACAGAGGTCCTTAATTCTACTTCCCGGGAACCACACGGGGAAACCTTCAAATAAACAACCATTCCAAACAACTCCCTCTTAACTAATACCAATATTGATTTTGCCTATAGTTGCTTACATAGAGGCTATACTTTATTGTCACCACATAGCGACTGTATTGCGTCACAGGTCACCATGTTGAGGTTGCAAAACTCAGCATAATGGTCATAATAGATAGGGTGTAGGTTACACTTTATACATTTAATTTGTATACCTTAATCACACAATGCCCTTAATTACATTGGATAATCAACACATAATGATCCAGCAATGATAACTACAGAATAATACACACAATATTAGTTCTGGGTACCATAACTTAATGATCTTTTTATTGACTGACGTCGATCTTTACGAATTGGAATAATCACTGAATATTGATTTTGCCTATAGTTACTTACAGAGAGGATGTATACTTTATTGTCACCAAATAGCAACTGTATTGCGTGGTTGCCATGTTGAGGTTGTTCAGTATGGTCATAATAAATAGGGTGTAGGTTACTAATCATCAAATGCCTATGCAGACGAAAGTCAGATACACTCAAGTAGTCTATGTAAAGAGTTGTTTCTTTTTTTAAAAGTATGTTGATTATTGAAGTATGTAGATAATTTAACTATAATTTAAACATTTACATTCGTTTCAACATAATTTAATCATCATCACAAACAAGTCAATCCATTAAAATTATATATAAACCATCCATACATTTACCATATACTCAATACTAAGTTAGTTTCATGAAACCAGATTAGATACATGGTTAAAGGTTAACCACGAAATCCACGAAATTAAATCCCCCACGAAAATTAATGATTTTATATCATTGGGTTTCAATAGCAAAAAATGGACTCTTATGACCGTTGCCTAGTAATGGCCCAGGCATAGCATTCAATTATTAGGTTTCAAGACCTAAAGATGAAATCTTATGACAGTCGCGTAGTCATGGCCGGGCATAGCGTTCAATTATTAGGTTTCTAGAGCTAAAGATGGAATCTTATGACAGTCGCATAGTACTGACCCAGGCATAGGGTTCAATTATTAGGTTGAAATGAATCATGTGGCCGTGTTCTTACAATTTTTAGGTTGTTTTGAACGCAATATAAGATATACAAGACAACAACCTATCGCTACATTCACAACTAGACAACCTGTACATTTTCCCCTGTGCAAATGTACAGTTTGCTGGGTCGTGAATGTTTAATAGTGTTTGTTACTTAACTTCAAGATCAAAAGATGGAATCTTATGACAGTCGCGTAGTCATGGCCCGGGCTTAGGGTTCAGCTATTAGGTTTCTAGAGCTTAAAGATGGAATCTTATGACAGTCGCGTAGTCTTGACCCAGGCATAGGGTTCAATTATTAGGTTGAAAAAACAGGATTAAAAAGTAGTGAAAATGAATCATGTAGCCATGTTATTACAATTTTGTAGTTGTTTAGGACGCAATATAAGATATACAAGACAACAACCTATCGATACATTCACAACTTGACAACCTGTACATTTCCCCTGTGCAAATGTACAGTTTGCTGGGTCGTGAATGTTTAATAGTGTTTGTTACTTTACTTAAAGAGCAAAAGAAGGAATCTTATGACAGTCACATAGTAATGACCCTGGCATAGTGTTTATACACAGACTTATGATAAGTTCCTGGATTTTGTGGTTGACCTGAACAACGAAATCCAATCCCAACAAACAATAATACCATTCAACAGGTAATTCAATGTTTCCCTCTGCCGCCATTTTGTTTTTTTATTTGGTCATTTCTAAAATAATTACAAAATGGGCGATCAGGCTAATTGTTGTAATTTAACCAAAACAATTTTTTTCTGAAATGCAAATTCCATGAATTAAAGTCCCGACAAAATGGTCATTTTAGCCCAAACCACGAAATTAAATGATTTTAGAGTATAAGTCATTTAACAATTTCAACTTCACAAACAACCCCACTTTTAAAACCAGCCAAGTCACTGATTTTAAGTTATAAATAAGGTTGGTCTTAAAAATGTGCACTAAATATACAGCCTCGCTTGTAAGACCATTGCACTATAAAACTTGAAGAAGTTAACTGTTTTAAATTATGGCCTCCAACCTCCCCTTATAGCCATTCCTTCACCACCATTTTAAAATCTAAGTGCTTAAATAAAATTCAAACTTTAGAAATTTATCAATTCATATTAATGACAGAACACTAAATCAATCAAAAATAAGATAATCCTATATAATGCTTTACATGTGTAATACATAATTTGATTTTAGTTATAGACCTTAGCCAAACATTATTATTCAAAGTCTTAAAGTGTAATCTATTTCAAGAAGCTTTATAATAGGTTATAGGAAAATAGGTTATAGTTTATACTAAATCAACTGATATTTAATATTTGCAACATAAGTAAGACAATTCCAGACATTTTTACTTGATTTTGCTAATAAACATCATTTTATATAGGTATTAAATGTCTGTGACATCAACACAATATACAAAGAATGTCAAATGACATCATTTACATATCTAAATAAAAAAGTCAGGGCTATTTTAACTTTAGTACCTTATTGGTGCAAGATAGTTTTATGCCAAAATAAAACACTCAGTGCTAAAGTTAAAATAGTCTCCCATTTAGTTGCCCCTTACAACATGCAAGGGAGAATACAGAGGTCTAATTCTACCCCCGGGAACCACACAGAGAAAAGCTCATATCAACTACCATTCTAAATAACTTCAACTAAACTCATACAATTATTTATTTTTCCTAAAGTTTCCTTTTTCAATTTGCCTATCATACAATGACATTTGTATGTCAAACTCAGTAATTATATGCATGTCGCAAACCGATTTGACCTTTATATGGTCACTATCTAGAGGTTGTATTGTATGGCCTCTATGTAGAGATTGTATTGTATGGTCACTATGTAGAGGTTGTATTGTATGGCCACTATGTACAGGTTGTATTATATGGTCACTATCAAAAGGTTGTATTGTATTTTTAAAATACTCACAATAAAGCTAAGACAATTTAGACATTAATACACAGCACTTTATATAGGTATGTAACATTACTTGCATACCTAAATAACAAGTCACAGCAATTTTAACTTTAGTACCAGACTGGTACGAGATAGTTTTATGCCAAAATAAAACACTCGGGTACTAAAGTTAAAATAGTCTCCCATTAGTAGCCTCTTACAACATGCCATGCAGGGAGTAAGACAGAGGTCCAATTCTACTTCCCGGGAACCACACAGGCAAACTACATATCAACCAGTATTCTAAATAACTCCTTTTAACTTTTGAAAACCTCGCTGTAAGACCAGCCATATCAGATGTTTGAGTTGTAGGGTGTTCTTAAAATTGTGCACTTAATGCAACTTAGTACTTATATGTCTATTAACAGTTTGAACTTAATATGCAACCTCACTTTTTAGACCAACAATATTACTTTATTATCCATGATTTAAGCATGGCTTTCATTCTGTATAACATTTGCATTATTTGCAAAACATGTTTTAAATTATGGCCTCCAACCTCCCCTTATAGCCATCCCTTCTCCACCATTTGAACAATCTCAGTGCTTAAACTTTTTAATAATTTGATTTTAGTCATGGTACTTAGTTAACATAATTATTAAAAGTCTTAAAGTGTTATCTGTTTTTATAATAAGCAGCTTTTAAAATATGTTATAGATATGTTAAAATATCTTAAAATATGCCTGTCTCACTTGATGTGTGCCTGAAATAATGCCTGTCTCACTTATGTGTACCTGAAATAATGCCTGCCCAACTTGATGTGTGCCTGAAATAATGCCTGTCTCACTTGACGTGTGTCTGAAATAATGCCTGTCCCACTGATATGTCCTCATATAATGCGTGCCTCTCTTGATATGTCCTCATATAATGCCTGCATCGCTTGATATGTCCTCATATAATGCATGCCTCACTTGATATGTCCTCATAAAATGTGTGCATCTCTTGATATGTCATAAAATGCATGCCTCTCTTGATATGTCCTTATATAATGTTAGCCTCTCTTGATTTGTCCTCATATAATGCATGCCTCACTTGATATGTCATCATAAAATGTGTGCATCTCTTGATATGTCATCATATAAAGCCTGTCTTACTTGATATGTCCTCATATAATGCATGCCTCACTTGATATGTCATCATAAAATGTGTGCATCTCTTGATATGTCATCATATAATGCATGCCTCACTTGATATGTCATCATAAACTGTGTGCATCTCTAGATATGTCCTCATAAAATGCATGTCTCACTTGATATGTCCTCATATAATGCATGCCTCACTTGATATGTCATCATAAAATGTGTGCATCTCTTGATATGTCATCATATAATGCATGCCTCACTTGATATGTCATCATAAAATGTGTGCATCTCTTGATATGTCCTCATATAATGCCTGTCTCACTTGATATGTCATCATAAAATGTGTGCATCTCTTGATATGTCCTCATATATGCATGCCTCACTTGATATGTCATCATAAAATGTGTGCATCTCTAGATATGTCCTCATATAATGTGTGCCTCACTTGATATGTCATCATAAAATGTGTGCATCTCTTGATATGTCATCATAAAATGTGTGCATCTCTTGATATGTCATCATAAAATGTGTGCATCTCTTGATATGTCCTCATCAAATGTGTGCATCTCTTGATATGTCCTCATATAATGTGTACATCTCTTGATATGTCATCATAAAATGTGTGCATCGCTTGATATGTCCTCATAAAATGTGTGCATCTCTTGATATGTCCTCATATAATGTGTGCATCTCTTGATATGTCCTCATATAATGTGTGCATCTCTTGATATGTCCTCATAAAATGTGTACATCTCTTGATATGTCCTCATATAATGTGTGCATCTCTTGATATGTCCTCATAAAATGCATGCCTCTCTTGACATCTGCATTAAAAGCAAAATACAATTTATTAAAGTGTGCAGACTATATATAGTATGTAATTCATGGTCACTATATGGAGGTTGTATTTTATGGTCACTATATAGAACATGTAATTCATGGTCACTATATGGAGGTGGTACTGTATGGTCACTATATGGAGGTTGTACTGTATGGTCAATTTATAGAGGTCCCACTCAATGTTCAAAACAGGCTCATTGTAAAAACTATGGTCTAAATATAGAGGTTTAACAGTTTGGTCACTATGTAGAGGTTGCACTGTATGGTCACTATATGGAGTATGTACTGTATGGCCAATTTATTAGAGCTTGTACTGTATTGTCAATTCATAGAGGTCCCACTGAGTGTTCAAAACAGAGGCTCATTGTATAAAACTATGGTCTAAATATAGAGGTTTAATAGTTTGGTCATTACATTGAAGTTCTACACCATGGTCGCTTTGTAGAGGTTGAAATATATGTTCACTTTATATAGGTAATCTTGGTAGGTTGAAATACTGAGGATGTACATAATGGAGGGTCTATGCATGATCATCATGTATGGGCTGTGCTGTGCCGACTCTATATAGGTATTGTTCCGTATGATCATTATAGAGTGGTTGTACCTGGTGGTCACAAAAAAGGGATTCAAAGTACAGTCACTATAGAAGTTATACTGTATATTCAAAGGTATGTTGTAATGTATGGTCACTATATTGTGGTATTATAAGTAGAATTATATAAGCATTTTATAGAGGTCCTTAATTATTTAAATCCAGAAAACCTTGACCCATCCTAAAAAATTGTTTATTTGCCCCAAAGCTACCTACACATCAAATTCCCCTCTTGGTTCTTAATTGTTTTCAGCCTATTCCCTTATACTGTAAAATCATTTCATTTCGATGGGACAAAATTAGGACCGGGACGATTACTCGGTTAATCGGACACGATTTGATTACAAGGTGTAATCGGTTCCAATTTTGCAAAACCGCTCATCGTTCTAAACAATGAACATCCTAGAATGTCAATAAAATGTGCACTACTGAATGTATAATTTATACTTTAGACACTTCAAACTAGAAAAATGTAGTTATTGACACACAACAGGTACAAAAGCTTGATGTGCAGGGATAATCTATGATACATCAATCTGCTTGTGATCTTATTTAACATAGTAATAAAATAAAGTAAAAAAAGTTCAGCTGTTGAAAGTACTTTGATATGGTCGCCAAAAAGGAATCACCATTTTCAAAATGGGGGCAGATTAACCGATTTGATTTGAAATTGTTCCAGTCCTAGACAAAATTTCGAGGTTTTGGTAAAAGGGACCTTTGTGGATTTTGCATTTCAGATAATAAATACAAGGGCCAAAATTAGTTGAACCACAAACAAATGAAATTTAATCCCTAATGAAAATTAATGATTTTACAGTACACACTTTCAGGCCTAGAATAAATCAGTGACAACTGGTTCAAACTTTTTATATACCATTATTTGATAATTGACAGAAGAAGTATCAAAGTGCTGAAGGCACTGAATTTGTTTGGGTTGGAAATATTGAAAATGTGAATAATTTGCATTTCTCAACCAAATGCTCTTTACTTGGATACTAAGTAGCGTAAATTTGTTACTATGGAAACATCACACTTTATAGAAATGAGATAATGTATGTTTTACAGGAGTTACAAAAATAATAATGCAGCTTAATTGTTTTAGTTTGTCTGAACAGGAAATACTAATATCGTGTGATTTCAATATATACTAATTGAAAATTCCATTCTACACTGAGCGGCTTTGAAAACGCATCGTTTGGACAGGTTAGGGCAAACAAACAATATTCTTAGGATTACCCTTTCTTTTTAATTTTTGACGGATTGAGTAACTTCACTATAAGGAATAAAATTGTCTTACCCATGCTGAATTACTATAGTCTTCATGTGTCCATCAAAGTGAGGTTCATCACCTAAAACAACAAGACATAAGGGTATTAATTAAAGATATGAAGAGCTGACTTTGCATAAGGTTATTATTATTATCATCATTATCATCACTATCATTATTATTATTATATACAATCCAACAATGATAGCAGCCATAGTGGGTCAGGGCCTCACACTAGACTATGTAACTCAATCTTTTCTTGCTTTTAATGCTGATGACAACGGTAATCAGTTAGTAAATCTATTTTGCACACCCTGTAACAGGATTGAAGTTAAAGCCCCTCAAATACAGAGAATTAAATGTGTATAATTTAATGTACTTACACAGCAAACTACATTTCCATGGAAATGACCGAAGTGCTGCACTTGATAAATAGTTGGTAAATTTCCATATCACCGAAGCTCCCACAAAAGAACACATAAATCCCGACAAAAGAACACGAAAATCCCGATAAAAATTCCGATAAAAAATCTCGATAAAAATCCCAGCTATTTTAACTTCTTGTACCAGACTGTTTCATTTTGGCCTAAAACATTCTAGTACCAAAGTTAAAATAGCCTCTTTTAAGTCGCATCTTACAGCATGCGGACAAAGAATGATCACAAAATCTCACCGTTTCAGATCAGATGTCATTACGGTGGAAGTTAGACGATACTTGAGACCATGGGTCACAGAGTGTGACTCTTACTAGGGGAGTATGGATCCCATTGGATGTGTCCACAGGTTTGTCTCTTATACATAATATAGCTCACAGGTTGTGTCACTATCACAGGTTAAATCTAAAAGGTGAATCTCTTACAGGGGATGTATCACACAGTCTGACTTCACATGATATTTCTCTGAATAAGTTGTAGCCTACACGATGGACCTAGAATGGGTGTCTCTAACATGAAATACAGTACACAGGATGTATCAGCAAGGTGAATCTCATCCCCTGTAAGAGATCTACCTTTTAAAAACATCCTGTGTATTACATTCCATGTTAGGGACACCCATTGTAGGTTCATCGTGTATGGTACAACTTATTCAGAGAATATTATTCATGAAATTATGAACACTTCACCATGTTCAAGAACCATTCATGAACAATTCTTGAACATGGTTCATGAACTTTTGTACATGAACAGTTCATCAATTGGTTCATGAACAATTCTTCAACTGTTCATTCACCATGGCTTACTGTAAACATATCTATGACATCACAAATTTTCAAAATACTGTAAAATCATTAATTTCGATGAGACAAAATTTCGATGTTTTGGTAAAAAGATAATTTTGTGGATTTTGCATTTCAGGTAATGGATACATTAACAGCCAAAATTAGTGTTTGATTTGAATTAGTGGCGAAAGGTGAACCAAGAAATCCATGAAATTTAATCCCCCACAAAAATCAAAGATTTTACAGTAGCTGTCAGCATAACGTGTGATACATAAGAGATACACCCAGTAAAGTAAACCTTTGTGCTACACCTCCCTGGCTTAGAATGAGAAGGTTATAACTACAACTTAGAACTTATAACACTGATAAATATTTAAAATCTGCATCATAAGGCGCTTCTTATGAGCTTATTGTGATGAAAATTGGAACTTGTCATGCAAACCAAAATGAAGTTGTAAAAGCTTGTTTTCCAAAATTAAAGAGTAAATTGCAGACAGTTTTTTTGTGGGTTTTTTTTCAAAATATTGATTTTGTACTTAAGACCTTCTCATTCTAAGCTAGCGAGCTCACAGTGATAGATACAACATGCATATTATACTGTAAAATCATTTAATTTTGATGGGAAGTTAATTTGTAGATTTTGAAATTCAGGTAATAATTACAAGGGTCAAAATTATTGTTTATGGGATTTAATTTTGTGATGAACAACGAAATCCACAAAATTTAATCCACACAAAAATTAATGATTTTACAGTATTCCCTAAAAGAGACATCCCTATGGACACATCCTAAGAGCACCATACACACACTGTTAGAGGCACCCTTAGTGCATATGGTCTTTTGCCCAATAACATGGGCTCATCCATTTAATCTACCACCCGGGAACCACACAGGAAATTGAAGCCGTCTGTGAATGAATTCTTGAAAGTGAACATCTGCACTCCTCGTCTCTTCAAACCTGAAAATACAGAAGAAAAATAACACACTTAAAACAGCTGTACAGACAAGATGGATACATATCTAACTAACTATCTAACTAACTATCTAACTAACTAACTAACTAACTACACATGAAAAACAAAACAACACCACCACCACCCCCACCCATACCCCCCTTCCCCCCCTTCCCCGCCCCCCTCCCCCACTGCACAAGGGCAACCTGTGTATTAGCAAGGCCTTCAAGTTGAATGTGTTAATACCCATATAATAGTCATCATGTAAATTGTGTTTAGTATGCACTTGCAAATATCATCACTCGGTAGGTCAACAATGGAATAATATTTCTTGTTGTGTCATCGAAATAACGGAAGAGTTCAGGTAAATTTTGATAGGTATTTAGCATTGCTATTCAACATCTCTTGGTAGGATTGATTAGAATTTGAATGCCCATCCATTGCTACAATAACAATTGTCATCTGGTTGTTGCCAGTATTACTTTGTTTTAACTGGATAATGTATCGAACAATTTCCTGATTACATTCAAGTTCAAAGATCAAATACACCAACGGCCATAACTCTAGCCTGTTTTCAAACAAAGTTCTATTATGCTGGCCCCTTTAGTGCAGATTGAATGAGTACATGCATTTTAAGATATTATGTGCAACATTGTACAAAAAATGGACATTAAAAATGCATTTATTTCCATCTTCGTTTGTAAACAAAGGATAGCATTATCACTGACAGACTATAGTCGATTCAGTAAGTATAATTCTAAGGCGATACTGGGACCTGTGCCTTAAAATAATCAGGTAAATCAGGAATAAAAACATTAAAATATTGAACAAGGGATTATGTTTTAAATGCGTACCGTAATTTAAATTAACTTGGTGAATAAAAGTGATCATCCATTTCGTCTGATAAAATAGCTCAGTGGTTCAGCGATGAAAAATATTAATTATTTGAGACAATGCAGACTCGAATTTGAACCTTAAATGCATATATTTTTTATATTTTCCGATCGAACATTAAGTGAAAGGTCACCACTCGTGTGTGTAATGTTTAAGTATCACTATTTTAAAGTTTTACTTGCACATCAATGAAATACTTATACTTATACATTTGATAACATGAACATATCAAACAAGACTAAAGTGACAACGACACACAGCCTTGTCAAAAACTTATTGAATAAAACATTATTTAACATCCCGTCTGTGAACAATACTGACTATGTACAATTAATTAACATGCCATGTGCGAGGTCACAATAAAATTATGACTACCATAATAAAAAGAATGTGCTTTAATGAAAAATATAAGGAAAAAGTTAAAAGGCGAAGGATTGAACTCGGACCACAAGATTGGCAGTCTATCATCTATTCCATTAAGCCAAGACGTAATAATTATTGGCCGATTTGGAAAAAATGTTTAAAGGGATAAAACAAACTTCTGCTCTCCCTAAATCGACGTAATGGTTAGTGATTTCTGTTTATATTGACATCGCAGACTTTTGCGTTAGAGTTATAATACTAATGAGGGAAAATTCAAACGAATAGCCCGGACTACCGTAAACTCAGGTATACACAGTTAAACCTAGCACATAGATAAACATACATAGTTTACCTGACAGACAACTCGAAGTTTACTAACCATTCTCTTTTAACTTTGAAAGGACTGTATAAAAAATAAAACAGTTCAAGTCAACAGCCATATCCACTGAGCCACATAGGCTACTGAATGTAACATGTTGCTATACTTATTTAATACAGTAAGTTATAGTTGGTTCAAAGATCTCTGTCACAACCGCGTAAACAAACATTCAACCCGGTCGATTATTACAGGTTTCTCAGGATTGAATTTTACCGTCATAAATACATTTATAGGATTACAACTCTAATGGTCCTATAGCATAGCGGTTATACTTACTGGATTTAGCTATTAAGGTCACAAACCACCAAATAGAGTTGTTCTTTAACTCAATGTAAAGTGACCTAGGTCAGCCAAAAAAAATGTCAACTTTTTGTCCATGGGGCCCTCTCAAAATCTTTTAATCAATAGAAATAGCATCCAGCTTGAAGAAAATGAAAAAAAAGCAGGGGGTCATGTATCATATAAGAAAAATTTGGTTCGTCAAACGCGGTGAACAGATTTTCTCACATGTACGAATTTACTCACTGTCCGTTAGCCCCAACCTTACTTTCACTTTCATATTTAAGCCAGAATACAAAATATTTCTGAATAAAATCATTTCACTACATCACATACATGCATACAAAGCATTTAACACCAATTTCATGATTCTGATGCTGATTTGTCAAGACATACCCCCATTTCCAGTCGCTTTAAAGTTTTTTAACGGACTATTTGACTGTATCTGAATTTGGTCCGCGTAAGCATTTAGTGGTTATTTACCTTAAGAGATGGAACATTTTGGCGGTTATGACAGACATCTTTGAATCGACAATAATAGTAAATACATGTAGGTGCATTTTTTGTCCTAATCCGATAATAAAACATGTTCCTCTTTACACATTGAATGTAATGCTCCATGAAATCCATGTTATATCAATATCAGTTTATACACCCCAATATGTTGACACTATCTCCAAGAGCACAATTTAGTTTCAAAGGGTAAAAAAATATAGGATTTATGAAAATTCCTTCCCAAACTACCACGTGTATAAACCAAATCACTGTATGATTTATTGGGTTACTATAAAATGCAACTTGTATCATTTATTGCAATTGAATGAACACGTAAAATCCAATCACCTCAACCACGAAATCAAATCCCATTGACAAGAGGGCCATGATGGCCCTATATCGCTCACCTGATTATAAATGAAACCCTGCACAATTAAGACTAACAAAGGTAGAGCGTAAATATAGAAACTGGTGACCCCCGGGGTGGGGTCAATTTTGACCCCAGGGGCATAATTTGAACAATCTTGGTAGGGGAACAATAGATGATGCTACATACCATATATCAAAGCTCTAGGCATTGTAGTTTTAGAGAAGAAGATTTCTATATGTCTTCCCTATATAAGTTTATGTAAAACTGGTGACCTCGGGGCGGGGCCAATTTTGACCCCAGGGGCATAATTTGAACATTCGTGGTAGGGGATCACTAGATGATGCTACATACCATATATCAAAGCTCTAGGCATTGTAGTTTTACAGACGAAGATTTTTATATGTCTTCACTATATAAGTCTATGTAAAACTGGTGACCCCCGGGGCGGGGCCAATTTTGACCCCAGGGGCATAATTTGAACAATCTTAGTTGGGGACTACTAGATGATGCTACATACCAAATATCAAAGCTCTAGACATTGTAGTTTTAGAGAAGAAGATTTTTATATGTTTTCCCAATATAAGTCTATGTAAAACGGTGACCCCCGGGGCGGGACCAATTTTGACCCCAGGGGTATAATTTGAACAATCTTGGTAGGGGACCACTAGATGATCCTACATACCAAATATCAAAGCTCTAGACATTGTAGTTTTAGAGAAGAAGATTTTTATATGTTTTCCCTATATAAGTCTATGTAAAACAGTGACCCCCGGCGCGGGGCCAATTTTGACCCCAGGGGCATAATTTGAACAATCTTGGTAGGGGACCACTAGATGATGCTACATACCAAATATCAAAGCTCTAGACAGTGTAGTTTTAGAGAAGAAGATTTTTATATGTTTTCCCTATATAAGTCTATGTAAAACAGTGACCCCCGGGGCGTGGCCAATTTTGACCCCAGGGGCATAATTTGAACAATCTTGGTAGGGGACCACTAGATGATGCTACATACCAAATATCAAAGCTCTAGGCATTGTAGTTTTAGAGAAGAAGATTTTTATGTGTTTTCCCTATATAAGTCTATGTAAAACGGTGACCCCCGGGGCGGGGCCAATTTTGACCCCAGGGCCATAATTTGAACAATTACTAAATCCCCCAATGCCACGTACATCCTGGCAAAATTTCATCAAAATTGGCCCAATGGTTTCAGAGGAGATGTCGTTTGAAAGTGTGGACGGACGGACGGACGGACGGTGAGTGATCACAATAACTCACCTTGAGCACTTTGTGCTCAGGTGAGCTAAAAACTGAGTTAAACCCTTGTTTTTATCAACTTCAATGCATATTCCATGAAATTACGTCCCATCGAAATGGTCTTTTTTACCAAAACCACAAAATTTCGTCCCATCGATATTAAATGATTTTACAGTATATAATTCAATGTGTACTCATTATTGAAATTGCTGGAAATTGACTAGTTTATACACAGTGACTATGAAAATAGTTATTTTAAAACATCTGCAATAAACACAGTTGCACAAATGATGTGTTTAACATGATCTTTTGGCTGATCCTGTACTAATAGATTTAAACTTATGAAAGTTAATCACATTCAAGGTGATTCACTAGCGTTGGATTTTCCTGTACAAGGTATATAATAAACAATAATCATTTTAGAAAATCCCAACAATTTTGCTCGCCTAGTTTTTAAGATATTCTTTGATTCCTCCATGGGAAGTCTACCTGTCTGTCTATCTGTAGACCAAATCTATGGTTTCCATACAATAACTAGCCATTGGATCTTCATACAGACAGTTCCTGACCAACATGAGCTAAGCAATATACCCTCTCAACAAAGATGGTGGCATAAAATGGTGGCATAAAATATTTTTTGGTCCAAATTCGGCAATGTGCAAATAGATTAGGTCCTTGCGGTTTTAATTTTCAAATAAAAAACACTGCAATCAGTAAACACTTATGCCACAGTCAAACCCTTGTCCATTATAACAAAATAGCTAAGTCATTCAGGGACCATAATTATGTTTGAATGATTGATAGTGTTACCATGGTTGAATTAGTGGACCAAAATATTTTTTGTTTCAACATTTTGCAACAGATCAACAGACAGGCTGACAGGTGCATCAGTAGATTCTAAAAACCACAATTTGTGGGAACAGAATTCACAATGGTTGTATAATTTACATATGTCACACCTTGTACTTTATGTCACCTGAAGTACAGAGAAACTTGAATGTGTTATGCAAATTAAAATACATAATTATAGAAAGTCTGTATGTATCTATTTTGGATGTTTAATAGCCGAACGAAAATATTAAATGACATATATTCAATATTCATCACTTTGTTTGAGTTGTGTTGCAAATATCATATTAATCGTTCTGAGTGAGACATTTATTTACTCGTTCTGAGTGAGACATTTTTTTACATGTATTTAGATGAAGAAAATTATCAGGTCTTATTTCTTGATCTTTTCTACAGCGGGTGCATACCATACTACTACTACTACTGCATAGACTTTATTATCACCTGTACTTTATCAAAGAGTGAAAGTTTATAATTAAATGTGAGCAACCATTATTTCCTGACAATTATAACATTAATCCAAAGACTTGCTGCCTATGTAAAGAGCACCTTTATTCAGTCATCACCCGTTCAATATATCAATGCTATGTAGCTGTTTCATTCCCCTTTCATAGGTATAATTGTATCAGTACTAAAGTATAAATCTAGAAATTTGTCTATGGGACACAGGTGCCCTCATCAGGGTATATTTAGTAAAAGTAACAATCTTGTAAAAATTTATCCAGCAAAAGTTTCATCCTTTACAGTCAACAAAACATTAATGTTTGAAGAAAAGACACGCCTATTTAAAATGATAGATGGAAAGGATTTGCTTATGTCAAATTCTATCAACAGATAACATACTCTACCAGTTTATTAAATGCGAGAATGGATTTTGAGAAGATTTCCATCAGTTAACTGTTTACAAATTTTAAAGGATCCATGCAATAGCTCTAACATAGCTGTCTTCATGCAATGCAAGAAGAATTGCATTATCAGTGGTCAAATAGAAATAAAATACATCATCAGATCACCAATAGAAATCAAAAAAGAGGAATTTTAGCAGATGTCAAATATTTGTAGATGATAGAGGAAGCATGGGAATTCAAAGAAATGAAATGTATGTCCGATGATACAAAAGAAATGAGAAGTCCAAAAGGTCAACCTTACTTTAATGTGAAGTGTTTTATTTAAAGTGTCAACTCGATTTAAACATCCAGCCAATTTAACTTATTACCAGTATGAGAGTTAAGACATTTTCTGAACACATCTACATGACTCCTAAACTTCAATGCCAGTCACCAGATGTAGGAATTGCATCATAGAATTACCCTTTTTATGTATCAAGCTAGTGGCTAAACATTGGCAATATCAGAAAGAACCCTAGCCGGGCCCTGCCAGGGTTCAAACCTTTACCCTACTGCTCGAAAGGTAGATACATAAAGCCACAAAGCTGAGGGACATGGTCTATCTTAGAATTATTTAAAATTTAATTTTCATGTCTTAGTTTGGTATGCTTTTGTGTGCATTGCTGTTGTCAGCTGCATGCTGTTGTCACATTCCAGTATTATAAGTATCATCTTTTGAAAGTTTCAGAAGTTCCATATGATTAACAAATACCAATACATGTACATCTAATACACATAAACAGTTCAACAGAGTATGCACATGCACTCTATATTTAATCAGTATTGTCTTAAGACGTTGTGCAGTATTGAGCTTGAGGTTCTAAAGACCTTAACATCTCCTATTATTGTATTGCAAGTACATGTACCATACAGAATCAAAGTGCTGAAAGCACTGAATTTGTTTGGGTTTGAAATATGGAAAATGTCAATAAACTGCATTTTCACCTATATGCTCTTTAATTTGATACTATAAGTAAAACATGTATGTGACCATGGAAACATCACACTTGTAGAAATGGATATATTTATGGGTAAAAGGGAATTTAATTTGTGTAATCGACATGAAAGAATGGAAAGGTAAATGGCAAAAAAGATTTTGAAGCAATTATACAGGTAATTATGTACAACGTAAGCACATTCCATGGTTATTAAATGCAGTGTTTTTCATATATTATGACTTCTTCCATATTTGTGTTATTAATCTTATTTAATTGAGAATAAGGATATCAAATCTTATTGCTTTTGTACGTACAAATAGTTTAATATGGTGGGATAGGATTCAAATTTATTAGCAAATCAGCTAATAATTAGCAAAACTGGCCAGTAAACTGTCTCGCCACAGAAAACTATTTGTTTTGTATGTACATAATCAAACATTTTAAAGTGTATCTAAACAAATTTTTTAATCATATATTTATAGCAAAAAAGGGTAAAGTTGTTACCTAAAATTCTTAAAGCTTCAACCTACACTTAAACCACAGTGGTGTACATTCTGAAATGCACACATGCTGGCCTGGTGTTGGGCATGGACAAGCAATTTCAGAAACTCATGTGAAGCACTTAAACCACAGTGGTGTACATACTGAAATGCACACATGCTGGCCTGGTGTTGGGCATGGACAAGCAATTTCAGAAACTCATGTGAAGCACTTAAACCACAGTGGTGTACATACTGAAATGCACACATGCTGGCCTGGTGTTGGACATGAACAAGCAATTTCAGAAAATCATGTGAAGCACTTAAACCACAGTGGTGTACATACTTAAATGCACACATGCTGGCCTGGTGTTGGACATGAACAAGCAATTTCAGAAACTCATGTGAAGCACTTAAACCACAGTGGTGTACATACTGAAATGCACACATGCTGGCCTGATGCTTGGTTGGACCAATAGTTTCATAGTTTCAGATTTTCAGAAACTATAAATGTGAATAACTTAAATCACAGTGGTGTATTTGATGTAATAATAGGCCTACATACTGGCCTGGGCCGGTATTTATAAAGCATCTTAAGTGAAAACTTTGAATTTTCTTAGCTAAACAGGAAAAGTAATATTAACAATAACTTACATTGTTTAGAAGCATTACGTAAAAAGCTACAATTATAGTCATAAAGAAACCATGGGTTATTTTTCATTTCTTGTGAAATATGGGCAGCTCAATATTTTAACTTAAGTCAAAATATTTAAGTTTTTACTTAAGATGCTTTATAAATACCGGCCCAGGTGCATTGGAAAAACTGTAACCTTTCTGAATATCATTGTGCTAATATTGAACTTAAGAATGATACATAGAGTATAATAATTTAATTTTAACTTCGATTACAATAGTCAAAAGTAATTATGATTTACCAACAAGACAAATGGTTTTCGAAGACAAGACACTTTACCAACAAGCATTCCTGATTACCAAATTATTTTTGTAAAAGCTAATATTATGCTCATAAATTTCAAACAGATCACACCAAGTTAAACTATTGGTCCGTAACAGGCAATATGATTGTATATCCCTGTCCTCCAAGTAAATAAGATCAATAAAATACTAATATGGCAAAAGAAATAAAACACAAAAGATGAGGCATTTAGCAAATATTAATTACTCAAACAACACTTATGTATACAATTATAGTTCGATTTCGAGCATTGAGCCGTGACTGCACTTTTAAAGTTTAACCCATTCGCTGATACACTGTACATCCATAAATTACACACAGTAGTAAGTAGCATATCTTTAAATAATGACTATTGAATAAATCACAGGTTACCCGCCCAAATAGACTCGTCTGAAATTTCATGGCTCAGGGTTCAAAATTGAACTTTACCATTAAAATCCTTTTTATCAGTTCTTTCCAGTCTTGCACTCATTCTTTGTTAAAACTATTGATTACATTTGAACATGTTTTCAGCTGTTCTAACTGAGTGTCCATGCAAGGTGACCTGACCTGACACAAGATGTCCTATATTGTATGGAGATGATCATTGTGACCTGACATAAGATGACCTAGATTGTATGGAGATGATCATTGTGACCTGACACAAGATGACCTAGATTGTATGGAGATGATCATTGTGACTTGACACAAAGTGACCTAGATTGTATGGAGGCATCATTGTGACCAGACACAAGGTGACCTAGATTGTACGGAGGCGACCATTGTGACAAGACATAAGGTGACCTAGATTGTAGTGCACTGAATGCAACTAACTGATGCATTAGTGGAGATGACTAGCTGTAATCACTGCGCAACGTCTAAGTACACTAATTAAGAGGTGACTTTTCACACTTTATTCATTCCATGACATCAAAACTTTCAAGAAGCAATTAATTCTCAAAAGATGTAAAATGGTAGTCATATACAATATAAGTGAATTAGATCAGGCATAGACAATGACATTCAAAGGAAACTGCAAAGCACACAAAAGCTATGTATATTTTTGTTTTCTATTTTATGACAAAAACAAAAGACAGACATAAATAAATAAATACTGAAGTGCAAAAACAACCCAATGCTACACAGTTACAGCGACATTGCTAACTTTGAATTTCATATTTAGCCATAAAGGGTAGGGGTAATATTGAATGATTATTTTTACAAGTTGACATTAACATCAAATCTGCATATCAAGCCTAATTGACTGACAGTTTAAAAAGACAACACTAATAAAATAAATAACTTTACATTAAATCAAAGATGACGAAGGGGCTTGCATGTAGCGAAGCTATAAACTATATTATTACAATTACTTTTCTTTACATCACAATTTGAGGAGGGAGACAAATAAGCAGATAGGACGCGAAGACAAAAAGGATAAGTTCACAGCACCATACGTTTATTGCTGAAGTGAGGGTCACTCTGGAGAGGTTGTTGATGAAGAGAGGGTCACTCTGGAGAGGTTATTGCTGAAGAGAGGGTCACCCTGCAGAGGTTATTGCTGAGAGGGTAACTCTGGAGAGGTTGCTGTTTAAGAGAGGGTCTCTCTGTAGAGGTAATTGCCGAAGAGAGGGTGACTCTGGAGAGGTAGTTGCTGAAGAGAGGGCCACTCTGGAGAGGTTATTGCTAAAGAGAGTGACCTGCAGAGGTTATTGCTGAAGAGAGGGTCACTCTGCAGAGGTTATTGCTGAAGAGAAGGTCACTCTGCAGAGGTTATTAATGGAGAAAGGGTCACTCTGAAACAGAAACTGGCATACAGAAATAACCAGACAGCAAATCACTCAAAAGTGTGTTTAAAAGGATTCTTGTAGAAAAATATCACAGTCTTATACAGTAAAACTTTGTTAAGACGAGCATCAATAAGACGAGCACAAGGCTTATGGCAAGCATGTTTTTTTGCATTAACTTGAGGGACCTCCGACATAATGTCTATTTAATCTGAGTAAGGTTTGAATGACATGATGTTTGTTTTTCAGTCAAAGTATTATTCATGTACGCCATGTGTAACTCACACATCGCCGATATGACATTCACAAAGTCAAAGAAACAAACACAATTTATTTTTCATTTAATGGTTATAAAGTTAATCAACACAAATAGACCGAAACCACAACGTTTGTTTCAGTGAAAGTATTGTTCACGCCATGTGCAATTCACCGATCGTCGAAATAAACGTTCACTAAGTCAAAAAAACAAACACAAAACAATGATTTTTCAATGTATTTTTTTAATCATTAAATGGTAGTTAATCTACACGAATAGACTGAAACCACAACGTTTGTTTCAGTAAAAGTAATTTTCATGCCATGTGTAACTCACCAATCCCCGATAAAAACATTCACAAAGTCAGAGAAACAAACACAAAACAATGATCTTTTAAATGTATTTTTTTAATCATTTAATGGAAGAAAATCAACACAAATAGACTGAAACCACAACGTTTGTTTCAGTGAAAGCAGTGTTCACGCCATGTGTAACTCACCGATCGCCGATAAAAACATTCACAAAGTCAGAGAAACAAACACAAAACAATGATTTTTTTAATGTATTTTTTTAATCATTTACTACCTACTACCTAGTCCTTGTTGCGCCCGGAGGCACATAGGGCAAGGACTAGAGCTTTCCACTTTCTTGTCCTTGTTTCCGTAATCAATATTGTTTTACAAGAAGAGGAGATTACCCTCTTGCTTAACCTCCAACCTGTCGGACCGGGGATTTTTTATCAAGGTTGCCTTCCTCTAGAACGGTTGCTTGCCACAGCTGATGAATCCATTCCATCCATGGTTTTATATCAGAGTTTCCTTCTCCTAGATCAGCTACCTTCCAAGGTAAACGACTCTGATCTAGTCGGCAATTTAACCCATTGCTGGGGCAAGGATGATGAGTGCTAGGGCATTTCCATACACCGGTGGGCCTACACACTGCATCTCTGGGACCCTTGCTGTTTCGAGATCCCTTACAGTTTAGCCTAGGATTGCTAAATCCTAGTTTACTGTGTGTTGTCGCTGGGAGGCACTGCAAAGGTCTTGATGGTGTAGAGGCTTTGTACTGGCAGGAGAGACTTACAATTTGCTCTCTCTTCATCTGTCTAGCAGATTAGCCAGCGGTGGTAGTACCACACTAGACGCATACACAACCCTGTGGCATAGCCACCAACACATCATTTAATCATTTAATCATATAATGGTAGTAAATCAACACAAATAGACTGAAACCACAACGTTTGTTTCAGTGAAAGTAATGTTCACGCCATGTGTATCTCACCGATCACCGATATAAACATTCACAAAGTCAGAGAAACAAACACAAAACAATGAATTTTTTTCATTTAATGGTAGTAAATTAACACTAATAGACAGAAACTCTAATGTTTGTTTCAGTGAAGGTAATGTTCGTGCCGTGTGTAACACACCGATCGCCGATTTACATGTTTACAAAGTACGAAACAATGATTTTCTTAGCACAATTTCTCTGCAATTTTTTGCCACTCATTTCAAAGAATTCTCAATAGTATCATTTGCACTCAATAGGAAGATCTGATGTTAAAGAGTTAGTGTCCTTTGATATTTTCACATATTATTGCGACTGTACTATTTATTTAAAAAATTAATATTACACCTAGACTAGGCAGATATGAATATTATAATAATTTAGATGTCTAAAGCAACCACACTAATTCAAGCAGTGTCTGTGGGTATTCATCTCATTCAGTGATATTTCTGTACCAAAGAAACAGTGAAAAATTAGCTGCCTCCACTGGAAATCGAACCCAGGTCCCTGGATTGGCTGATCCAGAATGGTACCACTACACTATAGAGACAACATTATTATTCACATCTCATTGGACTTAAAACAACAAGAAATATCACATGAACACCCCCAAACACTGCTTGTCACAGAGTGGAAGTATCAGAAGTCAAAATTATAGTAATATTCATATATTCCTAGTCAAGTGTCAATACTAAGTTATAAAGTAATACTATTGTCACAATCGATTCTCACTGATCACAAATTCAGAGTAACAAACACAAAACAATGATTTTTTATCATTTAATGGTAGTAAATCAACACAAATATACTAAAATGACAACACTCGTTTCTGTAAAAGAAATGTTAATGCTATGTGTTACTCACCTACCGATACACACATTTACAAAGTCAGAGAAACAAAAAATGGACAATGACTTTCTTTGTACAATTTCTCTGCAATTTTTTGGCAGATTTTTTAATTGTCAATTAGTATTTTAATATCATTTTCACGCAAAAGGCAGATCAGATGTTAGGGAGTAAGTTATAATCCTTTGATATTTTCACATATGATTGTGACTGAATATAAGTTCACTCTGGAGAGATTATTGCTGAAAACAGGGTCACCACTCTGCAAAGGATGTTGCTGAAGAGAGGGTCACTCTTGGAAGACAATTGCTGAAGAGAGGGTCATTCTGCATGGGTTATTGCTGGAGAGGGTCACCACTCTGCAGAGGTTATTGCTGAAGAGAGGGTCACCACTCTGCAGAGGTTATTGCTGAAGAGAGGGTCACTCTGGAGAGGTAATTACTGAAAAGAAGATCACCACTCTCAAGTGGTAATTGCTGAATAGAGGGTTACTCTACAGAGGTAATTGCAGAAGACAGGGTCACTCTGCAGAAGATAATTGCTGAAGAGAGGGTCACTCTGCAGAAGATAATTGCTGAAGAGAGGGTCACTCTGCAGAAGATAATTGCTGAAGAGAGGGTCACTCTGCAGAAAATAATTGCTGAAGAGAGGGTTACTCTGGAGAGGTTATGACAACGTTTGTTTCCGTAAAAATGAATTTCATGCCGTGAGTAACTCACCGATCACTGATATACACGTTTATAAAGTCAGAGAAACAAAAACTAAACAATGATTTTCTTTGCACAATTTCTCTGAAATTTGTTGTCACTGATTTCAAAGAATTCTCATTAGTATTAAAATACCATTTGCACTCAATAGGCAGATCAGATTTAGGGAGTAAGTGTCCTTTGATATTTTCACTTATGATTGTGACTGTACTATTGATTAATAATTAAATATTGCCACTAGACTAAGCAGATATGAATATTATAATAATTTAGACGTCTGAAGCAACCACTCTGTGCCAAGCAGTGACTGAGGGGTATTCATCTCAATCAGTGATATTTCTGTACCAAAGAAACACTGAAAAATAAGCTGCCTCCACTGGGAATCGAACCCAGGTCACTGGATTGGCTGATTCAGTATGGTACCACTACACTATAGAGACAACATTATTCTAGACTGCTCATTGGACTTAAAACAACAAGAAATATCACATGAACACTCTCAAACACTGCTTGTCACAGAGAGGTAGTATCAGATGTCTAAATTATTGATATTCATATATTCCAAGTCAAGTGGCAATACTAAGTAATAAAGTAATACTACTGTCACAATCATAAGTGAAAATATTAAAGAACAATAACTCTCTAAAAACCATTCTGACTATAGAGCGCAAATGATTTTCAAATACAATTGAGACTTCTTTGAAATCTGACCAATAATTTCAGAGAAATAGCACAGAAAATATCAGCTAATATAAAAAGATCTATAACTCCTATAAATTTATCTGACGGTCATCTGCTATAACATGCACAAAAAGACTTGGTACTGATCAGACTTGCATAATTTCAATGAAATACAATTAATCGTTATTGAGAAATAGAGCAGACAAATTAGTGTGAAAAATCAAAGGGCCATAAGTCGACCTAAGTTGGCCAACAATATACACAGCTGACCTTATAATAACAGATAATAATACTGACAAAAAAGGTATGAGGAAAGGGAAGGTAGCACTCAACCTAACCAGCCGAGCAAAGAAATTAGAAACACCACAACACAACTACACTGAGCAATGCCCACGCATAAGCCAAAGAAAGATTCAAAGTTCAAGTCCCCGCCGAAAAATGCAGGATGACCCAATTTAACAAAGAAATTATCGAATAGCGGTGATTCCATGAGATTAATGTTTGTAAAAAACAATGGGCTTGTGTTCCAACTGTGCAGAATATTTTTCAGTTGTATTAGGTGCACATGGCCACTAGACCCACTGTATTTCTCACTTCATCCTAACCATGACAAGCTTACCCAGTTTCATAAAGAACAAGCAGCAATTCCATTGTTATGCAAATTTCATGAAAGGGTCTCAGACCCCGATTGATGTGCAACAAACCTAGAAAACTAACCACTCAACTAATTTGGCTAACTTCTGTTTGATTTTTTTACAAAAATTACCTCAATAATAGCATAATGCTAAAAATGAAATTTTACATGCAAGTAAAAATAAAATAATATTTGGTAAATTCATTTGAAACAAGAGAAGTTACTGTAAATGAAGTCCTCAAAGAACTTTCCCTCTAAAGGTCAGAAAGGTGTGATAAAGTGATAAACTACTTTATAAGTACTTTATTATAGTTAGTGATTAAAATTCAAAACTCAATTTGTCATAAATGCGAATGATTGACATTTTTTATGACAGACATGTGGAGATCAAGAAATGTCAATGATATCTACATGTATTATAATATATTGTTATCATTATAATTGTTCAATTCAATTATCATTATTATTATTTGCAGCAGCAGCAGCAGCAGCAGCAGCAGCAGCAGAAGAAGCAGTAGTAGTAGTAGTATTTGTTGTTATTGATATGTTGATATGTATAGTTGATTCAATAAGTAATACTATAATTAATGAGGGAACTATCCCATTCAAAATGATACCAGGGACTACTGTTAACTTAAAGGTATATAAAGTAAAACATAGATACACATAGTTTACCTGATGGACGAGCTTATATTTACAAACCCTTATCAATTAACTTGGAATGGACTGTATATTTGATATTCAGTAACATTTGTATTTATTTTTTTTATGTCTCTGCCGTATGTTTTTGTGTTTGTAATTGGTCAATAAAATTGTATTGTATCATTATTTTTTTTATTTGCTGGCCAACCTCTATGTAAATTTTGACTATCCCAGGGCATAGTGTTCTTAAGTTATTGAATGAGAACCATTTCTTCTAAACAAAAAATGGTTCAGGTAACAGTGACCTTGACCTTTGACCTCAAAATGTTGTGGATCAACCTCAATGTAAAGTTTGAAGAATTGCCAACTTTCTAGGGCAAAGCATTCTTGGGTTATTGAAAGGAAACCATTTGTCTAAAATAATGGTAAAGGTAACAATGACCTTGACCTTCTGACCTCAAAATTGACAGGGGTCATCTACTGTTGCTGACCAACCTCTATATAAAGTTCCTAAGATCAAAGCAGGTAAAAAATGACGGCCATTTTAAGTTTTCACTAGCTATATAGAAGATTGGATGCTTAAAGAGGCATTCCCTATTACTAGCATATTTTTCTCTACTATCACATTAAATGAGCTAAATGTACAAAGCACTATCAATTATCATAATTTGTCAGAAGAAAGTGTGTCAAATATGTCTTATAATGTCAAAATATATTTAAATCACCAATAAGAATTTATTGCTTCCAGAAACTTAATCTTACAAATATTTGGAAAGGTAGGAAAATTACAGCATACACAATTCTATATGAACTCATACTGGGATATTCACTATTGTGATATATAAAAACAGGAAATTTCCTGCAATTGCAATAAGGCATACACATTGGATTATAAAATATGGCAATAAGTCATACAGGAATCACATTGAGACATACTTTTAATTGCAATAATTAAGTCATAAATACAAGTAAATTTTGGTATCCGAGTAAGCCACACAGTAATGTTGTTTTTACATTGTGCTTTTGACCACTTATTCAGGAATCCCGCAAAAAACTAATAGTGCATAAACCAAAGTAATACTTTAATATATTCTGAAAACACCCATATGTGGTCATTAATAAATAACTTAAATGCAGCTACATTGAAACAATTACTGTGTCGATCTATTCATGCACAGGAGAGATGGTACAAAGTGTTGAATTATGTTTGACTATGAGAAAGTCAGGAATGAAAATTCCGTTGATAGGTATCTTGAAGCGATATTCAGAGCTTACAATCTTCAATGTTTTTTTTCTGTTGTGAACTGTACTGTAGCGTTCACTGAATATCGCTCAAACACGAAGTATGTTTTCAAATAAATATGATATCTCGTGTAAGGCCTCATGCACCTAGGAAAATCAGGAATGTGCCATATAATTTATTAAAAGATTTGCGTTTAATAAAAAAATATAATCCTTTCCAATATTACACAAAATCATATATAAAAAACAGCAATTATTGGATTCAAACCCACAAACTTCAGGGTGGGGTTCTGGAATGTTACTAATTGCGCAAATTTGTCAATGAATATCTTATTCATTCAATAGTAAGTGTCGTATCTTTAAACCATAAATGCTGAACGTAATAAAGCACGGGCTACACCCTAAAATAGACTCATCCGATAGGTCATGGCTTAGGATTTAAAATTGAACTTTACCAATGCACCATTTATTATATAATTTGCAACTTTATATTTCAACACATTACTCTAAAATTTTAACCAAAAATCTATCAAGTGAATCAAAACATGACTCTGTTTACATGGTTTGGGTACACAATAGCTCTCTGTGATAAAATCTCATTTTTTTACAATCCAGTGAGTTGAAATTATTTAATTGCCTTACTGGGCTCACCATTGATATCCACTCAATGATGTGTCATTACAGAAGTTATGGTGACACCCACAGAAGAGAAATAGTCTCCTCAGGGAGACTGAAATGTAGATTCCATTTGGCAGCCAAATGCCCGAGGGGGGGGGGGGGGTGAGTTAAAATCTCAAAGGGTGGTTGAAAGGCTGAACTGCTGAAAACAGTCCTCGGACATTGGTAATTCAACTTTCTTATCATGTACCAGTTATGTAACATTGGCCTTGACAGACAAGAGAAAATTGATGTCTTAACTAAACAAATTGGATCCATTTTCAGTGAGCCAATGTTACCTTCATAATGAGTCAAGATTTCCCACGAAACAATGATGGTATGGTGAGCTTGTATTGTCGGCTTGAAAGTGTTTTACGCACATCATGGTATGGGCAGTTATTAATCCAACCAACAAGCTCGCACATCGCTGGCTTAGAATGGCGAAGGTCGTTACTACAAAATCAATATTTTGAGAAAACAAGCAAAAACTGTCTGAAAATTGCTCTATACTTATGGTGAAACATGCTGTTTCAACTTCAGTTTGGTCAGCATGACAAGTTCCGATTTTCATGAAGATAGGCTTATAAGAAGTGCCTAATGATGCAGATGTTAAATATGCATTAGTCTTATAAGGTGGTAAGTAGTAGTTATGACCTTTTAATTCTAAGCCAGCAAATAATGATAATACACGGAAACCTCAAAGCTGTTTGTTACATTTACACTGTGTTGAATGACGTAATTCCGACATTGATCAACATCCAGCCATGACCAATAATTTATCAACAGGACGACACCTCTAGACCACATACTGCTAGGATCACACATCAGTTCCTTCAACAAAATAATGTGCCAGGAATGGCCAGCAGTTTTGCCACATCTAAGACTTCATAGAACTAGAGGCAGCTTTGATCCACGAGTGGAACAACATTCCAATGGTACTTCTTCGGATTACAGAGTTCAATTTATGAACAAAATATCAATTCCAGACTGAAATATTAGTTCGGATTGGAGAGGTTTTGGATTAGGGAGTTTTACTGTATATGTATTTACAAATTTGTGTATTGAATATTTATAAGTAGGTCAAATCATAATTGAAGTTTGTTTTAACTTAAAAAAGTATATTTTGGAAAATGCCAGTAAATGCCGGTTAATTCCGGAAAATGCCAGTAAATGCCAGTGGCGTGGACTTTACTCATAAATGCCGGCATTTTCCCAACCCTGAATGGTAGTGATCCACACTTTGATTAATTCTATGCATTGCACATGTGTTACAGTGACTCATGCAAGGGGTATATAGTCATACCAGACAATGAAGGTTCCAATTTAAGTTTTTTTACCACAGAATGAACTCTGATACTTTCCTATTCAGTATTTATCCTGCAGGGCATTATGAAAAAAGGATAACATTAAACATAAACTCAATTTGGAAATACAAAGTTTTCTTCATGAAACATAAAAATGGAATTAAACTAGTGTGGCATTAGAAGTGTTGATTTAAAAGTATACAACCAAGTTACAGTCTGGTTCAAGTAAATTATGGCTTTTATGATCTTTGAACTTTAAGTATGAACTTGAACTATGAGATACTGATATAGCTAGTTTGCGATAGAAAAAAATCGTGTTTTTTAAATATTTCTTTGTAATTACTACACCTACAAGTATGAAATTTTACACGGATTAATGAAATATATCTACCTAATACACACTGAAATTTCAGCAACATCAGAAATGAGTTAAAAATGTTTTGTTCATAAGTTCTATGTAACATATTTGTAGTTTTGTATGAAATATCAAGTTAGAAGACTTGATACTTGCAACAGCCAATTTTACGGTCACGTGATACGCCTAACGGTATATTTACGTATTTGCAACCTACTTACTTTAACACATGCGAGGCCCGTCTGTGAATATGACGAAATACATATTATTGCTGTACATTGTTTACAAGCGACACACCTAAATAAACCGAATCACAAGGGCCTCCTAAGTCTCGTCTTTTTAACAGCAATCTCAATCCCGACGATCACGGAGTGTAACGGTTAAATAATTGATAGTAAATCATTAAAGTCCCATTAACGCTCAAAAGCAGTCATATTTTGTGCCCAAAATGAGTTACTTATCGAGAATGTATTATGTTTTTATGAATATTGATTACTGTGCAACAATAAGTTGACTAACACAATATGGATAATTCTGGCCTTTCATTCTGATGTTTTGTTTACCGATATACACGCCGAGCTTATTTTCGTCAAGTACCGCAGTTTTTAACAGGATTGACAGAAATTAAAATATTCATAAAATATTTATACTTATATGTTAAACTAAAATGTCTAAGACCTGCCGTCCACTAGGACCGGAAGGGTTCCCGAAGCAGAAATTCGCCAGATCGATATGGTTCGGCATGTCCTCGCGATGTTATGGAACCCTTCCGCATCATTCCACATTCAATCCACATCTTCGGGACACTTTCTGTGAGGCTTCGTAATCATGTAGACATCCCGAAAGGTTTCCAAAATCGAATCGATGCCAAAAGCTTCCCGAAAACACCGAAGGGATGCGTTCTACACACGGAAGCTATGCCGATTATGTTAAGGTCACAAGCCGAAAAGCGAAAAGTTACCAAAGGCACCAGTTGATCGTGGAAGAAGTGATGCCGGGTCATCAGCGTATATCTCGAATGGCAGCGGATGCGATGCCGTCAGTTTACCAAGAGGTTCAGATAGTAGTTCGGCATCGTCTATACACTTAACCAAATTTCTAATTGGCCACCCTTAAACAACATTATGTCATCTGATATATTATATCAATAAATCTTAGGCTGTGTAATTTGTTCATTCCACGAACTAATTTATCGATTTCCGGAATAAAATGGTTTATTCATGTGAAAAATCATCCATGCGTAACGGCAAATATTTTTTTGCACGTTGGTCTCGTAAACAGCTTGGAACAGTATCGTATTTGGTTTGATTTTTGTTCCCTGTTGATTGACTTTTCTTAAAAACACTACAATTTGTGAGAATGAGCCATGTGGAACGCGCTCGTGACATCAGATTCATGCATAAATTGAACGAATTTCTGATTGGCCACGTGTCTTTATAAATAAGTTTTTAACAAATTGCTTTTAGAAGAATACAAATAATCGAAACCTCGATACTGTCCAATTTTATTGATAGAAAATAAGTTCCTCGCACTAATTCGAGCTAAACCCCATGCTATTATAAATATCGCATTTTTCAAAATGACGTTTTAGCATACATGTCTGGATTTTGACATTCTGACACCCTCAGCGCGCCCCATGTTACTTATTCTCGCCAGCATCCATGCTTTTCATTAAATGAACTTGAAGGGTTCCCGAAACAAGCATGTTGTAATCAGCATCCCTTCCGCATAGTACCGGGGTTTAGTTGACGTAAGGTCTAAAACATTATTAAATAGACACTTTACTACTCAATATGTTATATTATAACCTAATGAAAACAATCTACCCTTTAATTCACCCGTGATATATAACACACGATTACCCTATACAATATAGTGCAATAGGATACCGGCGATTACCAGTACCGGAGGATACCGGTCGGTATTTGACTTTTATTTAAATGCATATACATGTACTCGCATAAATTGGTCATCAATATATGTGTCCTCGATATATTACGGAACTTTACGTACTGTCTTCGGAACGACCCGTCGATTTCAGATTGTAAACAAAGGAGTATTTTGTGCGGTGGACAAAATACTCCTTTGTTTACAAATTGACGATTTGCGGAGATTATTATTCTTAGGATAAAAGTCAACAAAGATCAAATATATGCTGATTCTATGACATTTGGGGAGCATAACAACCTGCCAATGTTTCACGATCTTATTTGTTAGTAAAATATTGCTATTTCTGAGACTTTATGGGACTTTAATGGAATACCAGATTACCTCCCTGCGTTAAACTGTAAATACGCATGGAATTTTAATATGTCATAAAGAATAAAAGTCTTTTAATTGGTGACTAAAAAATTTGAAATTCAAAATGGGAGTAGGTAGGAAGTTATTGTAGTTCTGTGTAATTTTTTACCAAAATCTGATGAATAGATTTTCAGAAATCTTTAAAAAACACGATTTTTTTCTATCGCAAACTAGCTATACTATGATGCATTTTTCACATGACACACACCTCATTGTGGTCAGCATATACGCTTTAGTTTATTTTATGTCTTTATTTATACAATGCTTTATTGAAGGTAGATATATTATATTCAATATGGTACATTATGTTTTATCCATTGATTATATATGTCATAATTATATTGTATGACCTTTGGTTGGCTCAATAAAATTATTCTATTCTATGATGCGCCAAACAAAATTCACATTGGCATATCAGGGTCCTAACAAAATTCACATTGGCATATCAGGGTCCTAACAAAATTCACAGTAGCAGTAGGCATTCAAATTCTAATCAATCACAGCAAGAGCGCAGGTATTTAATTCATTGATAAAAAGTAAAATAAACTAAAAAATAATTTTTGTAAAATTTATATTTTGTATGAAGTAGCATTTGTTCTCAAGTAGCCAGAATTTCAACTTATCAAAACCAGAACTGACTTTTGATATCTTCATAAACTAATTACAGTCATACAAAGCGTTGCTAAAACTACTTCCATGCAAAAAAATCCCATCAAAATTGATAAAATACGAGGGCCCATCAATAATATTGTGAACTAATTTTAATTGGTTTATGTAGCCTTACACAGTATTAGCCTTCAGTCTATTTTAAAGAAAGATACCATGCACAGTTCGCATTTATTCCATTGCTCAACTCATAACATGAGAACATGCTACAGGCCGTCATGTGACATCTCACGCAAATTTAATGATAGCCGGCAAAATAAGTTTATCATCTTTGATTGATCCGCTGCAGCCCTTAAGTCAATTTAATTAACAATTCGATTAATAAGAGTCCTTATAATTTTTACTGCATGCAAATTTTCCTGAATGGAAAAAGACATATTTGCCGACTAATGTTTAAAACTTTGACACAAACATTGCTTGATCATACTAGGTGACGCCATTTTTTTATTATGAACGCTTATAATGCTGTTGGAATATTGATATGACATCATTAATTGTGACATCCTCAATCACTATTAGAGAATCAAAGTACTGAAAGTACTGACAGGCTGGCGAACTGCTAAGGAACAATAGCTTTTCAAGTAATATAACATCAAGTGGTTTTGTAAGTCGAAAGAGAGGTAAGTGCTGGACTTAACAAAAAATAAAAAAAAAATTTTTTTTAAAAATATAAAAAATTTGGAGCGGCCGTGATTTGATCGCTGGACCTTAGCATCAGAAAATTACTAAGCGAGTTGCTCAACCACTAGACTGGTCCCCGGTCAGAATATTTACAAAATATACTTTGAGACGATAGTTCAAAGCGGACCGCGGCACCAGTCTACTCAACCACTCGACCACGATCTCGTTGAAGAATGTTGACCTAAATAATTTACCATAATAAAATCATTGTTGCGCTCGCTATATCGCGTTAGTATATAACGCGTAGTAATAATTATCAACGCATTTAAACACCTATTCTTTTAATTTCATACAATTTCCTTCCATTACAAGAAGAAACTAATATATTACAATCGAACAGAATAAATGAAACAAGGTAAGTTGAATGTTCTTATCTTACAAAACTGACTAACGAGGAGGAACTATTTGCATCGAGTGTATAGATTCTGTGTTGTCAGTTTTGGGAGTAAATTCATCTTAGTGGATTTCATTTTTTAGGATTGTAATAGTCTGGCGCGAAATCGCCAGCCTAAAAACGTATATTTGACCATACAAAATATCAATAAGTTATCAAAAAGCATAACGAAACAGTGGAATTAGTTCACAAAATTATTGAAGTGCCCTCAAAGTTAAAAGGTTATGCTATGAAATGTAGATACTGTGTCAAAACAGATCACTGTGGCGCATTCAACACAAACCTACACAACTACCCTAGTTTTACACCATTGAAAGTTATATCAAAAGTTTAAGCAATGGTTTACATAATTTGAAGTTAAATTTTAGCTGCATTCATTGTATAATATAATGCATAATTTATGAAAAACAAAATGCACTACATTGTCAATTTCTCTACAAATGGACCTTGAAAGAAAAATATAACTTTTACTAAAGTTATAAACAATTAAAAAGTGTGTACTTATAACCTATGTTAAGTGTACAGTCAGTCCTCGTTATGACACTGTTGTTCCCAAGCAAAATGTTTAAACTTTAACTTTAAAAATTTGTCAGTATACTGAATTTTGCTAGGTTATTCACTCACAGGAAGACTCAAATTTTGGTAGGGAGATTGTTTCATAGAATTCAATTATAATGGTGCAGAAATCTTTTTATATTATAAGAAATTGCCATAATCAGCACAATCAGCAATATAAAATCATCAGAATTGAATCAAAACGATATTTCATGATATGAATTGTACTGGGAGAGCTTTAAGCGCAGTCTGTTCAAATTTAAGGTGACCAGATAGTTTTATAAAGTATAATATATACACAATGTATAACACATTATCAATAAAATGGTAATTAAATGCATTTAGTTATAAAGGTTACCCTATTGCCATTAAGCAATGATGAATTAATGAATCAAGCCCCAAATATTGTTTGACTCAATATTTTGCAGATTTTCTATTTTGAAATAGGAATATAAATGATAAGTGATGCTTAGACAATTTCTTTTCCAAAATACGACAAATATGTCACTTGCAAAAAACAGCCCCTGGTCAGTGCCAGTATAAGGAGCATTTTAAAAATGAATTACTGGATAAACTATGAATCGGTTATTTTTGTTAGTATAATGAATATGAAAATGTTGAATAGAATTTGTCCCTACCAATTTATGTCAAAAAGAAACTGTCCGTGCATTGAGTATCGTTATAACGAGGGCTGACTGTATGTACAAGAGATGGTGAATAGCAATGCATAATACCCTATCAAGGTTCACCTAAACTCTGCCATCAATTTGATGACACAACAAGAAAATCTTATTCCATTGTTCACCTACCAAGTAATGATATTAGCATGTACACACTAAACACAATTCACATGATGACAATTATATGGGTCGTAACACATCCAACTTAAAGGCCTTGCCCACAGGCTGCTTCCTTGTGCAGCGATTTTTTTTTTCAGCTTAACCAATTGTTTGGTATGTTATTCATGACACTTGGGCATCCACCATGTAGAATATAATAATAATAATAAATAATAATATTAATAATAATAATAACATTCAGCACAAACTACCAATTGAAAACATTACCAAATCTATTAAGTTAAGTACTTATCTTTCATGCTGTTGAATTCCATCCATATAAGGAAATATAGATGTTCCTCACTCGTCCATACTTACATACACATACTGGTTAGTGGTTCATCTCATCATTCTATATCCAAGCGTCCACCATCATCTGTAAAGCATAAAAAACAATTCATTTCTTCACTTGAAACCAAAATGTTTTAATAACTACAGTCTATTCAAAGTGAAATGATAACAGTTGTAAAGATAAGCTTGTCTTTCAGGAAAACAATGTTTATATAGGTTTAACGGTGTAAACCTGAGTTAACAGTTATGCCCACTATTCTTTCAAGCCGGATAGTTCCCTGAACTTCCCTCATTAGTATTACTTATTGAAACGACAGTTCAAACTTGTGTCCTAAGGCAAATTATGTTGAGCTTTGACGGAGGTTGAAACAAGACTGCATGCAGTAACCCCACTTACAACTAAGCTACAATGGCACATAATAGAAATCATTTTTGTAAGTTTCATCAATTTTATAAACTTGTAAGAAAAAACATTCCAATGTTACACATAACTGATTATTATAAGAGTGTAAGTATATGTTTTTATAACATATGACCATGAAAATTCAATAGATTTGACAATGACTTGTTTCAATAGCATCTAATCCAATGAATAGAAGAATTCTACACAAATGTGTCAAATGTTTAATAGGGGTGTAACGGTACCCTCACCTCACGATATGATACGTACCGTCAATTTTCTAACGGTTCGGTGTATTTCGGTATGATACAATATTCTCTAACACATGCTTAAATACTTTAATTTTTTTAAGTAATAATGATTTTGTTGCTTCTATAACAGCAAGTATTAGGCGCCTACCAACTATTTTAAGTGAATCAAGACAATATGAAGCATATCTCAATACGATTAAAACAGGTGATACATGGTAATTAACCATAATCAGTAGGCTGCCGGGTGTTTTCGTTGTCTGGATATTATTTTGTTCATAAAAAAGCATATACCGAACCGTACCGAAATTTAGAAGTCTTGTATCGTGAACCATGTGGGACTGAAGTCTGCGGTATTTCGTATACCGCGGTATACCGTTACAGCCATAATGTTTAATAGATTTTTGCAGGTTTATAAGTTTTAAATGGTTAAATATATCACAGATATACATTAGAACGGATAGGTAACTCTACCACGTGACCCAGTTGATATCAGTAGGAATCGACTTTAAGTCTCGCGGGTTCACGTTTGTCGCGAATTTGGCGAGATCACAGAGTTTTAGCGGCGAGATTCATCGATCCGCCATCTTTGTTTTATGTATTGTTTTGCAAGAAATTTGCAGAAATAAATCTGCCAATCCAATCAACATTTCAAAATCAATCGAGAAAATTTTACTATGTAGATAAAGAAAAAACATACCTTGATAAGTGTGTAATTGTGTATGTATATATCATCGATTATATTGGCTATATGTCCAGAAATAGAGTTTGAATACACAACGGTTTCGCGGGAATATCGAATTGAGAAAACAATTCAGTTCAAACTATGACAAATTCCTATCATCAGATTGAAAAATATTAAAATCTTATTTGGTGTTTTACTTGAAACATCTTTCGTAAAATATTATAAGATTAGTCCTGATGATTCTTTTAAAAGATATTTCGTAGACAAAATTGTAACGACGAAGCCTCCGCCATTTTCCACCCGTGTCTCTCGTTTCTTGCTCTAAATCACACGAAAGTGTAACTCTGATTTAAATTGCATTGTATATTGCATGAAACATGCATTGTGTATCTTCATAATATTGTTTTAATTTTGAAAATCGATAAATTATTAATGATAAGGCAAGTTTTTTCGAGGCAGCCATAAAAAATTATGTTACCGATGTACAGTGTACCGAATACCAAAAAAACGATGATTAACGGAAAAGGCCGAGTGCGCGCATTGCATTATGGGCGTTTGGCCGTTCGGCAGATAAAAATCTATTTATAGAGTTGCCTATCCGTTCTAATATATATCTGTGAATATATTCAGTGATTTATGGATAAAATAAAATTAATATAAAATTTAAAAATAATTCTAAAGTCTATCGACTCGATAATAAGATTGGAGATTATAGCATGGTACTTTGATAGCAATGTGATTTATATTGAAATTAAATGAGCACCTTTTTCAGGATTTTGACACAAAAATTGACAATTAAAATTTATTTTCAATGTGTAGTAAAATTAACTGTAAAACGCTGTTTTACAAATTGCATTTTTATTTCTTGATACACAAATATTCATCATAGATATTTTAATGCAGAATAATGATTTCAGCAGATAATTATTTTGCAGACTAGAAAAATTAAATTGTTTAAATTATACTCTGGTGACCACAGGCACATGGTTTCATCAATTTAAAAAACTTGCATGAAGAAAAGAAACTATTGTCGTTCTAGATTACTAATAATAATAAGAAGGTCGCTTGCAGCTTCCATAATCTCAACCAACGGAAGTGATGCAATCCTAATATCGATTTACCGGTACCCTGACTGCGCGCTCCAATACGCTTACGCTCTGGGAACCAAATACTTGGAATAATAATTAAATCGCGAACAGTTTACTTTGAACAATATTTAAATCAAGAACAGTTATCTGCGTGTAACCGCAGTCTTTCATGCAAGTTTATTAAATCGATGACACGGTGTGCCTGTGCTGGTGACTTCAATTTCAGCCCCCCACCCCATTTACCAGTTTACTGTAAATCCACAAAAAAATCTTACAAGTTGAAGTTTATAAAGTTGTGTTGCCTTCCTGTGGTACAGACTCCTAAATTTACTTTTTTTAACAAACACAAGTTATAATTATCAATTTCTAAATGTTTGTTGAATCATGACTAAAACAATCTTTATGAATAAATAACATGATCGCTCACATGTTGTTGTAGCGTGCAGTATGCAGACCCTATGGTGACCCAAGCAATATGTATTTAACAATTTCTAACTGAATTTTAAGGTAACTCCCCCTGCTGAAATTAAACCCATCAGTGTTTAACCATGTCAGAAAAGAATTAGATTTTTCAAGTCTGCAACAGCATTTATTACAAAACTTGTTATACTAAATTAAAATAATACATTTACATTTATGAAATTGATTTTTAAAAAAAAGAAATATTTGATAAAAAAGTGTTTTATCTACAATTGAAATATGTCATTTTTTGTGTCAAAATCCTGTTAAAAGTACTCACTCGAAATCAATATAAAACACATTGTTGTGTTCTCCAATTTATTATCCAGGTGATAGACTATTCCACTTATCAATTTAATTAATGACATGCACACATCGAATCAAAACGTTTGGTCACTTTATTACCAAATTTGTAAAATAACATTTACACATATCTGATTATTTTAAGTGTGTAAGTAGGGTGTATTCTAACAGTAGATGACCGTCTAAATTCAATAGATTTGACCATGAGTTGTTTTGATAGCAACAAAATCCCACGAACAGAAATGTTTTACACACTGGTCATCTTCAAATGTGTAATACAAATCTGATTTATAAATTTTACATGGTTAAATATTTAGTGTTTTATGGATAAAATGTGATTAATATGCAATAATTCTATAGTCGTGCACCTCGATAATGGATTGGAGAACATAGAAATGTGATTTATATTGAATTTGAGTGAGTACCTTTTTCAGGATTTTGACACAAAAATTGGCAATTTTCAATTTGTTATAAAACACTTTTTACAAACTGCATTTTTATTTCTTTTTACAAATATTCATTGTAGATGTAAATTTTTCAATGTAGCATAATGATTTCAGCTGAAAGTTATATTACAGACTTGAAAAATCAAATTGTTTTCCGACACAATAACACACTCGTGACTTCAATTTCAGCTGATGAAATTACCTTAACACTTACAGTTACACCAATACAACTGACCGGCATATTGACACTTGACATGGATTCAACCACAAGGCGTCTGTCTCTAAAATTTGCGATAGTGACCCAGAGTGGGCCCTGCGAATTACATGGAAGAAAGAAAGAAATAAAAAAGCTGCCAAACATAATTATCTTTGGCTGCCACACTAACTGGGAGAACAAGCTTGTACGTAGTTTCTGGACCCTCTACCCAAACTGAGAACCTGTGGTTTCTTGGGCGGGCGGGCTGACTGGAACGTGTACAGTAGTCTTGATTTTGCAACAAATTATACACCTAATACAGTAAGAAATATCGTAATACTATGTAATATACTTTACTTACATCAATAATCCGCATCAAAGGTCCGAAATGTAACAAATTCCAACAAAGAACACAGAATTTCATCATATTCGACTTGTTTCAAAACTTTTCTCCTGCATAGTGACGTCACGATTTCTCAACACATACTATTCTCATCACCTCGGTCATTATGCATAGCAGCACGTGATCGTGTTTTGTACACAATGTTAAGCCTTTTTCACGACTTTCGTATGAGTAAATACAATCATGACTTGTGACTATTTTACACAAAACAAGTTCGCACAATTTGATTAGCCTTTAGAAATAGACGAGCGTTTATATAAAAAATAAATGTATTTAAGTTTCGCCTTGCAGCAATATAGAAATATGTATTTGATAGAACATTCACACTTAAGTTAATTCAGGGACTCTAGATATTTATAGACAAGGTCCTGGTTAATTATAATAATAATATTCTTCCTCAGCATGGATAGACCACCAATAGATGTTGTTACGCCGCCGGTAACATATCGATAGTCTTCATGGACGTAGGAGCCGGGCCCGGGAAGGGGGAAGGCCTCCCAATGCCAGGACAGGGGGCCCAATATATCGTTTGATCCCACCTATAAATCAGACCAAATTCATAATTTTCGGTCTTCAATAGTCTTGTTATAGGTTATTTGCCTTTAGTTCTTGGTGAAAATATACAAAATGACAAAATAAAATAGATTTCCGACGTCCACTATTGTCAGACATTTGATAGTCCAGTATACAGCGCCTAATTTTGCGCATAACTACTTGCAATCCACTTCAGGACAGATTGGTTGTCTAGAGGTAGTGAGTGCGTCTTGCCATCGAGAGGATCGAGTTCAATCCCGTCTGGACCGCTGAGCAAGCCTTACCAACATGCTTCATGGTGCAAATTGGTATCAGGGAAGGTGGTGTTTGTATTCCATAGTCTCCCTATGGACAGCACCGAACAAAGTTTCACAGATTTAAAAAATAATTAAAAAAAACTGAAAAAAAATGCTTTCATATCCGCTAGATCGTTTTTCGCTAGAAACTCTGTCTGTGGTTTATTGCACATGCGAATTGTCCGTTTTCATACGGAAGTGTTCTAGAACACCCTATGAAATTATAAGAATCGTCTATTTTTAGGACGACTGTTACAAAATACACGGAATGCATCCAAAGTTTTAATTTGCAATTAAGGTCGTTTAGTATCATATTTAAAACGATGTAAGTAATTATTTTGACATTAAATGACCGTCAGATATAGCTCTATACACTTTAACAATACATGTTTAAACTAGTAACTAAGAAGCTAGTGAAAAAAAATGTTTTGCTGCGACCATCGCACAATAAAATAATGCACTAACTTATTCATGCGGGTTTACATTCCTAAATATGAGGAATGTTATCTGGCTCGTGAGTATGGCGACTATCGCACGATATTGTCGTGGAACAGCTGATCCAGGAGAGCATACAGTTGGGAGAATGTCGACTTATCTCGGATATTTGCTTTCTTCGACACATTTTCCACGAATAATTGGTGCAACGTTCTGCAATATATACAAAGCCCACGTGTTTCAGACTTTGTACTATATCGTCTGGCGAAAAGCTTCTTACTGTTCATCCGAAAGTCGTGAGGTATAACGAGTCATTTAAAAACAGAAATGCTATCAAAATGGTCGTATATAGCCGACATCAACATGTCGCTGGCGTAGAATGAGAATGTCGTAAGTAACACGTACGGCCTTATATAAGACAGATGCATATTTAAAATCTTCATCATAAGTCTTTTTAATGAAAATCGAAATGTCGACCAAACTCAAGTTGAAAAAGATTCTTTTTCCATAAGCAAAGAGTAATTTTCCGACAGATTTTCTTGTTCTAAGTCAGCAATGTGGCCATAATGCCGTTTTCTACCAAGTCTGGTTATGCTGGTGTTACAGTCAGCCAAGATGTCCACGATGCCCACGATTGGAAAATATCATAGAGATCCACGATTAATTGCCTGTATTACAACGCTATCACACGTTCTGATAGTGAATGTAACGCTTCCTTATCGACGCCAACACGATTCCTGACAAGATGTGCCACGAAGGCCACACCGTTCTCTTACGTTCTCATAGGTTCTCTTACAATGGTGTCGTTTATTTATTGGTGTATTGTATGGACACGTCAACATCGCATCTTGCACCTTTGGGCCTAGCTACATTGAAGAATATACCTAACAATTAATGTCTAATAAATGCTCTTAAGACTAGAAATAAACGTATTTTGTTTACATTTTACATTACGTATGTTCATAATTTTTATGTAGTTGATGATATACAAATAGTTGGTAGGCAGACACAATTAAGTTGCTAGGTTGATCGGCGTTTGTATTCTGCTCGTGTTATATTTTGGCTCACATTTATCCCGGTTTTATATTACTACCAAATATGGCTCTGTACAGCCGATGTAAAGCCACACCCTTTCCAGGATCTATATAGTGTCACTATAGACAGGTTGCTGTTTCTCCCAATAGTAAGTAAATTTGTATTCGAAAAAAACTTGCAGTTAAAGGGAGGTAAATCCACTATAGTAACCTCAATGAACACTGAGACTTATTCCCCTTTCTATAACCAAAACGCACACTACATATCGATTGCGTAGAACCAGAAGGTCGTTACTACTTCTTGCGACCTTATAAGACTCATACATATTTGAAATCTGCTTCACAAAGCGCTTCTTATGAGCATATTTTCATGTTGACCAAAATGAAGTTTTCAAAACGTATTTTCCCATAGGTAAAGAGTAAATTACAGACAGTGTTCTCGATTTGGTAGTTACCATGGGCGGATCCAGGATTTCCGGTTTGGGGGGCGTAAGAAATTTGCTTGGGTCCAGGGCACAGGAGCGTCTTTACAACATTACAACCCTTCATTCATGGAAGCGTATAACAACTCAGTTTATTATTCTCTGGCAATTTTGTAATTACATGGTAACTGGAAGTTTATCAATTTAAGTAGGGGGGCCGGGGGCATGCTCCCCCGGGATTTTTGTCTAAACAATGGACCAATCTGATGCATTCTGAGCGTTCTGAGATACCTTATTTGTTGTGAAACAGGACATGTTTTATTATTAAATACAGAACAGTACACATGTACTTAGATTAATCGTAATGAAGTGTTTACACAAGTGCCCGATTTTGAGATATATGCTTAATCTGAAGACGTTTATGTTAACTTTTGAAGGCTTTATGTAATGGTTATTGACCGAGTATGAGGTATTCCTTAATATGAACAACTCGCGCACGTGAACACCTCGAACGCTTCGCGTTCTCGGTGTTTAAGTTTTCACGTGCGCGAGTTGTTTATATTAAGGAATACCGAAATACGAGGTCAATAACTTACTTACACAACTGTGTATGAGTCATTATTTATTTTTGCAACATTTGGTGTCCTGTCGCAATTCTATTCGCATCTTAATGAAATTGTAATTCCAAAGCATTTTGACGATGAGCACAGATAAAGTTTAACAACTCTGTGTAGTTTTTTTCTCCCTAATTCACAAAGACATAACATTTCCATCGTATCAAAGTAGAAAATATCGTTATTTTTGGTTGTCTCCCACCTGTTACTTTTATGTTTGCACGTGTGTAATAAATTACTGGTCTATTTATATGTGTAGAAATTTGTTTTAAACTTAACAATCATCTTTGCTCAACCCATTCATGTACATCACATACTAAACGATCACTTTGTTTTAAAAAATAAAAGTGTATAAAGTGTGTACCCAGCATCGTCGTATTTCGCGTAACATTTACCCCAAATGAAAAAGTAATCACACATCCCTGTACGTTTGTGAAATACATCCATCCTCGTTTTGAAGAGTAAACATTCGGGAACACAATGGTATTGTGTTGTGTTATGAAAAAGTCTTCAAGAAGCCAGAAACAAAACTCATAGGTTGGTAAGTAGATGCGTATATTTCATTTATGTATTTACTGTAACGGTAGTGTTTTATATGTTTAAACGAAATAGATAAACTACGGTGTATACTATGTAAAGAGTGGGTTGTGCTTTACATGAAACCGTGTGTATTATAACCCACAGGTATGCGGTATGATTTTTATCCAAGTTTAATTGAGAATAATTCAGTCATGTAACAGTCACTCCTGTAACTCGATATTTTGTTACACGAAGGACCGAAATCATTACCGTAATGACTTAATTATGTTTTAAGCGCCGCTAATTTAATTATACTATTAAATGAAATATGTTCACATGCGGACATGTGCGCAGTTTTATGTCAACTACTTACTTTATAAACGTAACATATGTTAATGATATTTTTATATCTTGGTACGCAAAAAATAATATTTTCATGTAAACGATTGACTTATTTTGCTACAGTAGGGACTAATGAAGGTAATGAATGAAATTGTTTCTGATTTTGTGATGGGTTGGTACAGTGTGTAATGACTTTGAAAAGAGTTCAAAATATGTGATTTTTTACTTACAAATCTATTAAAAACAAATCAATTCAGTGTACGGTTTCCTGTTACTGGAATGACTATATATGTTACACGAAGGACAACACTACATACAACTATGATATTATTCCTTTTGGTTTACTTATGCATGATATGTTTTATTCAATTATATTCAATCTGGGTTATAAAGCATAGTTAGTACAGATTTATCTTTTATCATATTATTTACTATGATGTGTTTTAATCGACTGTCTGAATAATAGTTAGGACCATACTGTACTATAAGCATTTCATGTCCCGGTATCTACTGATGCAGGATTATGTACAGTTATGGTCCTGTCAATTTATTTGTCCATTCGATACAATGTAAAAACAAATCGTTCAAGTTGATTTAATTAGCTAGTTATGGGCAATGCTTCCACTGGGGCATAAGCAGTCCTGTACTGTAAATGTTATACCTTATCATTCTATTGGTTAACACTACTCGTTATTGTTGCCGGCATATGTACTGTGAACTAACCATAGTTGTATAATGATTATCTGTATTCACTTTTGTTATTTTCAGAGTATTCTGGGGACGTAAAGGTTGCTACGTTTGTTTCTTTGGTCAGCATAGAATTATTCATTTCATAAACCATAGCAGAAAGGCAGAATCCTGCTTTGCCCCATTATATCACTGAGGTATGTTGATATGTCTATTTCTTAACAATAAATGGTTTTAAAAAATGGAAGCATCGGTCAGTGTCAGTTCTGAATTTCAATAAATTGCTACTACTTGATTTTTTCGAAATGTTAACTCTAAATTATGATGACACAACAACTAATGTAGTTTTACCATTATTCTCTGTTTAATTTTTTAAAAGTTTTCAATTGATGCAGTCGGAATTCTGTTTGATGCAATACAAGAAGTAAATCAAAAGAGTAAATACTACTGTAAGGCTGTGTCGGATTCGATGTTGGTGTTGACATCGGTGTAACTTTAATTGTGTTTACCAAAGTTTAGGAACAAGTTGTTTAAGCTCATGTATTCACAGAGTCAATTGACATATAAAATTGATACTTATATGCTTATCAACATGAACCCTACACGGGAGTATATATATGTTACCATATCAAGCATTAATTGAGGTACATATGAAACTTTCTTTGGGTATTTATTTCCCCAAAGATAGCTTTATAGTATGTCTAGCTGTTTTATGTGTGATACATGAACGGCATTTGTATATTGCAGAAGATGGGAATGTCAAATGCAGAACAACAATGGAAGTTTCTTATGCAAAGAAATGCAGATCCACTTAGAAGGCAGAAATATCTCCATGAATGTAAGACTAAATATCGAAAATCGGGATGGTGGGAAAGACGAAAAATGTGACCGACATGACTGAACGAGAGAAAAGGCATGCAAGAAAGGTATTGCGTTTACAGCAAAGAAAGTGTAGAAAACGTAAGAGCGATTCTAAAGACATGGAAGCTGACTTAGAAGATATAAAGGGTACAAACGAACCAAGTAAATCAAAATTTAATCGTACTGACAAAGCAAATAAAAGAAACATTGCAAAGTGTTACAGTGACCTGAAATGTAAAGAAATTGAACTGAATAATATGGAAAAGAAAATGAATTTGTATACGAAACGGTGGTTAAGAGAAAAGCGAATAGTTGTAACAGTTTAGTTTCATTTGTTATTAAGAAGTTGTCACATTTAATGTAAACAGATGTCAGTCATGAAACAGGAACATTCTTTCATGCAACAGGTCATGAATTATTTTGCTGAAATTATCTGTTTAATAGGTGATTCACATGGTCATTATAGCAATTGATTGTAAGTACAATATGGTAAGATTTGTTTCTTATTTTTTGTTTCTTGTTCAATTAAAAATTATAAAAAAATATAAATTGTATTCGATTTGTCATTCCTATAACAAAGCACGTCCTTCCTGTAACAGGAATGTCCCTAATGTAACAGTGCAAGTTAAGTTGATTATCAGTAGAAATACCAATGATATTGACAAACAAAGGCATTTTTTCATACAACTTGGTCTTTCTTGTTACAAAACTATAGCTATTATAAGAGGTGGGTTAAAATTTGAACCGCCAAAATTACTTAATTACGATCAAGTTACACATTTTTTAAAAAGGTGTCTCTTAATCGCTAAATGTGGTTTCATCGTGTCATATTTATTTAATACCAAGGTACTTAGAGAAACTACACGTCCTGTTCGTTTCAAATAACATAATAAGATTTATCTTTGTTGCTCGGTTTTTAATAAATTTCATAATACAAATGTGTTACAGGAAGGACATTTCAACATAAGAAACCAAACAAAATATAGTATCCTGACAAAATGTGGAATGATTGATGTGGAATTTTTGAACATTAGCAAGGGATATACACCAATACATCGTTTAAACAAGAATATATTATAAATCAACTACTTTTTTAAAGAAAAAATATTCAAGTTGAAATGTTGCAAAAATAAATATTGACTCGTATAACAATGCACACGTCATGATGTGTGATAAAAAGATCAATGCGAATTTGATACAGGCTCTTATATTTTGGATGAGCATAAAGTCACTAAAACAGACGTCCAGAAGGAAGGATGTTTGCAGTGCGTCTGCATGTATCCAGGTAAAATCGTATTTTTTTTTATAAAATTGCATAATTGTACCCAATTGATAATGGTGTGATTGTATTAAAGTTAAAACCTTAAATGAACATTGTAATTTAACTCTTTTTGATATGTAACTGCACTTTTTCACCGGACCATTTCTCCGACTTCTTCGAGATAATGCTTTGTGTGATTTTTTATACGTACGTTCAGAACTGTCTTATATTAGTAAGTGCCACAATGGGGAACAGCAAAATAATTTTGTAGGCAGGTTTTTTGAGTGGGGAACGATTGCCTATGATTGGTTGCTGACTTTAAGGTTCGATTCTCACCGGATCATTCATTTTAAATTTCTCTGAACATTAACGATTAGACATTCCATTTGCATTTGCGACAGCCGAGGCGCGACAATATGACTTTTGTGTGGAGAGGTTGGCACTGTACAGTCTGGTGAACTGGCACATGTCTGAAACAACTTTAATTTAGTATAATTATACTTTGACCGCAATTATCCAGTTAAACTATCTATAAACATCACCTATGGAACAGCACAAGATTTTAGTTTAAGTAAGTTTTTATTGACAGGTGGTCATTTAAGGATGGTTTTTAACATGGGTTTGACATTGAGATGTTTTGTCTATCAACAATGTTTTATTTTCAATGAACGACTGCTGTTGTGACAGTGTGTATTGAACATAAATTCATTTTACCATGTATTTTCAGCCTTTATGTAAATAGATGTTTATATATTTCAGCTTGTGGAGTTCTATACTCGCACGGGTTTGAACAACTGGCGCACGAGCGCAGGTTAATAAGTTGACATGAACAACTTGTGCACGTGCGCGGGTTAGTAAGTAAGATGAACAACCTACCGACGGGTTGTTCATGTGGGTTATTAACCTGGGTTAAACAAAGAGACAGATGTGTAAATGTAATTGTCAACCTCTAAAAGTAATATAGGAGGAAGGAGTATTTATAAATGAAAAGAATATTTATGGAGTGTATAGAAACGTGTTTGCAAAGAACGTGTGTTGACACATAGACTGAATTAACTTTGCGAGCGAAGCGAGCCAAAAAAATCAGTAAAAAGTAATATAAATGTTCACGTACGTTATCTGCACTATATCATAGTTTTAACAAAATTAATGATATTTAGAATCTAATTTCAAAAGTAGGGGGTCCGGGGGCGGCATGCTCTGACGGGAAAATTTTCAAAACGAGGGATCAATCTGGTGTATTATGGTGGTCTGAGATACCTTATTGGCTAGTAAATAGGGCATGCTTTGTCTACAGTGTTTCATCCATTGCAGAGTGATCCAGTATATAGGCGTACTTGTAGCATCATTTTTTGTGAATGCACCCCTTCATTCATAGATTAAAGGTAATTTTGCGAGCGTAGCGAGAACGAAATTTTCACCTTTTATTACTTTTTCACAAAGAATTAAAGGCAAATTACATATAACTAGACTAATTCAGTCAAATAAAAAATATTACTTAGCGATTGGGGGGGGGGGGGCGTACGCCGGGTCCGCCCCCCCTTGGATCCGCCTATGGTTACGACCTTCTTGTTCTAAGCCAGCGATATAGTTATACTATAAACTCGTTTGCAACGGATGAACATATAGTTAAATGTATACATTTGTGTTACTTACTGATTGTAGAAGGAAACATTGAGGTATTTGGACCATGTAATGAAGTACAACTTACAACCATATAAGACGGATACACATTTAATATCAGCATCACAAGGCGCTTCTTATGAGTACATCTTCATGAAAATCGGAGCTTGTCTTGTTGACCAAACTTTAGTTGTAACAGCTTGTTTTACAATAAGTAAAGAGTAATTTTATGAGTAACTGTATTTTTCCTGTTTTGTCAAAATAACGATTTTGTTCTTACGACCTTCTCATTCTAAGCCAGCGATCAATGATCAGTGACTATCTAACACGCAGATTCTCAATTTCTGATTTGTGTCTGGCATGCTACTCAGCCAAACAGAATACATTGTTGTCCACCAAATACTGTTTGAAGGGGACGGGTCGGGTACAGTTTTGCATTGCCCGTCCGCTCCACATGTTGTCGTCTGCAACTTGAAAATTGTCGTATTATTCAAACTTCATCTTTATGCATAGTCCAGCAGTATCAAATGACTATGTTCTCACATAATAAGTATTTTTGGAGAAAGTCACCAAACATAGTATCTACTTTAATGAAACATATCTGAGCATATAGAACACGAGATGGGTCTCATGAAAAAAAACCTTTTTAAAAAGGGAGAAAAATAACCTAGATCTACCAATTCACGTTGCACATATCATTTTAATTTCGTGACGACATGGCTAGTGAACCAATATGTTTTATGATTGTGCACAGTGTAATATTTCTTTTAAAAAGGCTGAAATTGGGCATGAATAATAAAAAAACGAGCAAAACTTTTGTCATAAAACATATATCTGAGAAATCGACATTGCACGATTTTTTTGCGAAAATTGACATTAATGTCTAGTCTATAGGTAACAAGATGCAAGTCATAAGTCAAAACACGTAACGTCAAAAGGTGAGGCACACGCGAAAACGCCACCAACAGCAAACACTTTCCAACGATAATTATTGCTTTACTCGGCCTAGCAAACTGTAAATTATATCATTAAACGCAGAAATAAATTGTGCATTTAATAACGTATTCGTATAAATGGAAATAAGAAACGTAAAATTCACCAAACGTTATTTTGTTTGATTATTTCGCGAAAAACATAGCGAGCCTTGTAACAAAAACACAGGGTCAATTAGGTAAAAGTTATAATAAAGTATTAGCTACTAAACAGATTCGAAGGGAAACACATGCTTGAAACATGTTGCCATGTTGTTTTCGTGCGTTTCCGTAGAAATAATTAAAAAATAAGCGAAAAAGGGACAACGGCAAAAAGCGAGACTTTTGTATTTTCGTGACGTAATTTTAAATTGTCTGTCTTTTAAGGTGAATAACTTTAATATTTGTGTGTGCACGTGAGTAATATTATACTAAACAAATACTTTTTATCCGTAGATGTGTTATTTAAAAAATTGTTTTGATACCATAAAATACGAATGTTTTCTTGAAGATGAGGTTGCGTCTACAAAATGTCCAATATTAGTTAAAATGTACAAAAAAGTGAATTTTATAAAAAGTTCAATTTTTAAACGTTTGCAAATTTGGTCGATTCAAAGTTATTTCAATGACAAATTAACAAAAAAAACCCACCTTTTTTCCGTAGAACAAACAAAGCGATTTTCAAGTGGATTGAATGATAAATAAAAAATATAATTTTTTTTTCTTGCGTCTACAAAATGTCCAACGACGTCAAATTAGTCCAAATTATGACGTAGACGGGAATTCAGACAAAAGATGCCTTTTACCTTTACTCGTATTATGGCTTGAGTAAGAATATAAATTCCGCTGAAAAAGCCCTTAAGATCTTTTGTGTATGTAGTATCTAGATATTTGCAACTTAAAATTTAATAATTTAATTTTGTGCGGCATTGTATCCGTTGTACTTATTACTGACGTTTTGTCAAAATGCTGTTCGACGTCAAAAACGTGCCTCACCCTTTGACGTTCAAAAAAGTGACCTCCAAGGCTCCCATGGTTTTTGAGTTGGTGACTTTGCGTAGGCTACAGTTAAGCCTTTTTAAAAGTTTTGGTGTATAAGTCGAGGATGTACATTTAACAATAGAGAGGTTGCGAAAGCAACGTGTACGGGTACGTGTACGTGTAGATACCCGTACACGTACTCGTTGTAATTTAAATTTGCTTGCGAAAGATAACGTGTACGTATAAAATCGCGAGACAGTTATAGCACGATTTCCCCATGCATCGAAATGAGTGTTTGTATAGCTTGATTAGTCCATGTTTCTTTTGAGTAAACGATTTATCCGTGCCTACGCATACATGTGTGATGTGGTACACATACCTCTACAAGTCCCACTACACGGTGTTAACGTGTAAGCCCTACACATACCTGGATGACGATTTGCTCAAAAAGTAGTTCACTCGTACACGTTGACGTTCGATTTCGCAACCTCTCTATTATGTACACAATGTTCATACATTTCCTTCATATCACTTGGTAACAATGAAGGTGTACATCTTAAAGGGCCTGTCTCACAGATGGAGCGATTTTTTTAAAGTATAATTTTCTTAAAATTAAGTATTTATATAAAAGAACATAGTTGACTGTTGCTTTAAGAAATATTTATTGCAAATAATCGATTTAACCCATTTTCAACATCGCTCACACCAGTGTGGTTTTCTTTTTAAACACAGCGTATTTTTTCTTTCAGCATGATTTTGAGTAATATTATTCACTAGATCGGTCTGTAACATATTAGCAACATATAATCATTCAGCACAATGGAGTGCAGGTCTAGATCAAGGAATACCTCGGCTGGTCTTGGAGGAATTGAATAATATCAGTTATGCAAAATGATTTTAGAGGACGAGCTGATTATGGTCCAGTCAATGTTTTGCCCACACGGGAGAGGGTGGAGGCGGGAATACAGTCGGAATTAGACAGATGTATCTTCCTGGCCGGCGGGAATGTTACAACCTCATCAACTCCTAGGGGAATAGGGGAATGGACACTATTGGGTTCCAAGACCCGGGAATTACTATCTGATTATGAAGGCCCGGATCCAGAAATTTCTGAGTGGGGGGGGGCACGAGGTATGACGGGATTCCGGGGGGGGGGGCAATTGCTTAATATGTGTGTGAAAATGCACATGAAGGGGTACATTTGTAGATGTGGGGGAATCCATAGTACTTTTTTTATGTTATAAGCGCGAACATGTACATTGTGTATGTTCGTGCATATTAGTAAGTGTTCACATACAGTATTTGTATATAACAGCTTTCATCCTTTTGGCCATTGGGATATTATAACATAATTAGGGGGTCCGGGGGTATACTCCCCCGGGAAAAATTTCAAAGCAATGGATGAATCTAGTGCATTCTAAGCCTATCTGGGAGCCCTGAAATACCTTTTTTTCTTTATTCTGAGAGTTAACCTTAATGGTTAAGTTATCATTATTTAACAGTCAAAAGGTAATATAATGAGCTCGAGCAAAATTCTCTTGTAATTGATTTCTGTGATGCAACAACTACCTATAAATATATACATGTATATTAAAGATATTCTGCGATCGAAGCGAGCACGAAAAATGCCCATGTTACAAATACTTTTTCATCTAGAACATAAGAAAAAGTACCCATTTTTTTTAAAGATGTCTATTCAATACCTGTTTTACTATTTATTCAAAGTTTTTAAAAAAAAATCTCAGCCAACAGGGGGGGGGGGCACGGGCCCTCGTGCCCACTGCCTGGAACCGTGCCTGTTTAATGCAACACAATATTTATTTTTAGTCCGATACATGTACATAACAAAGATGCCCAACATGTACTAATGCATGAGGCTTATTTAAAATGATTTTCATGTCCGTCCGACGAAAATGTTTACCAAAATATGCAAGTCTTTGATTGGTTAAAGTCCACCAAGACATTGCTTGCAAACTTGACTATTTCTGACTTAAGTTCCCGGTCGGAAACAAGCTGAACAATGAATCAAGGGCAATAACTCTTGAAAATTAACGAATCAAATACTGATGGGCATCATCACTACAATATGGTTGTTCATAAAAAGTCGCCCTATATTGTTTTATTTTAAGTTTCATTTAGTTTTAAAAAAGATGGCTGCGGACGAACGGACTGACGAACTGGATCACTTATTAATACCGTTTCACAACTACAGTATCGCAATTAATTAATGATATAAAGAGCCGTACGAAGTTGAATAATATTAACTTAGGTTGAATAACAGTTAAACTTACGGAAAACACATATAACAAGTAATTAAGAATTGCAAGCAATACAGAAGTCCCCTACCGGTTTGAAGCCATTTTCAATGTTTCTGTTGCCATAGCAACTACAAGTTTTGTCAGAATCAAAATATTTTTGGACGTGCATAATCCCCTTATTGCCACCTATACACATATGAAGTTTCAAAAACCTAGCTTGGAAACTGTTTGAGTTATGGCAGGATCCAAATTTGGGCATATTTTCACTCTTTCTGTCGCCACAGCAACCAGAAATTTTGTCAGAATCAAAATATTTTAAGACGGACGGATCCGAGGGCAAACCTATAGTCCTCTCCGGTCAAAAACCGGTAGGGGACTAATAACTACATTTATTGTTAATAAAAAGAAACTTACTTACTTCTTCTAAAACAGACAAGAAGCGTAGTTCGCCGAATGAGATAGTTCTATTTATAGATAACTGGTTTAATGAAACTTATTTCATGAAAAACTTATCTGGTTTCATGAAAATTATTTCATGAAAAAATAATTTTGTTTCGTAAAATATTTCTATGTTTTCATGAAAAACTTATTTGATTTCATGAAAGCATTATCTTTATGTTTATCTTTATTCGCCTTAAGATACTTATCTTGCATTCATGATATTTTTCTGTTTTCATGAAATCCCTCGTTAATTTCACGAAATATTTCATGAAAATCAAATTTTAAGTGGTGGCAGTTATATGGCTCCATAGGTTATTTATCGACTATTCAACAATTATGAGAAAATGAGTCAAATATAACAACTAAAGCTTTTGTCATTCAACAGACTAACATACTCTGCACAATTATACAATGCCAAGTCTTTAACTTGCATGCTAAAACATGACAGTGTGAGCTTTTGTGATAACTCTTTGTCTGTTTGTCCACAATTTGCTTAATATGTAGTCACTAGAGGTCAATAATCTTGCGCAACGGCATGACAATGTTACAGTTTATTCGAATATAAAGCGCAGGAACATGTTAATCAACTCAAAAACACAATTCCTGAATCAACAGTGAACCAAACATCATAAACAAACATGCAAGACAATAATGGTGTATCATATGTAGTGATATACGACCTTGATACATCAAATCAATCATTTGTGTATCATATATATATATATATTGATGATTGTCTTACAATCTGTTAAAATATACGAAATTCACACAATGATCATCTATCAGCAGTATAAATGTTTCAAAACCAGAGCCTTACCCAGGGTCAGAAGGTACTGTGGTACCTGTCAAGCAAGTGAAATCCAAAACAGGAGTGATCAAGCAAAACATCTCACAAGACAAGATGCACTTAGTCGGATTTAAAACGGATTTAGATGCATAAACAAGGAATGTATTAATTCTAGTGGTTATAAATATTGGACAGAAAATCACAAAATGTACTTTTGTGCATAAATAGGTGCTTAGAAGACCAGAAATTTATCAAGGAAAATAGGAGTAACTCCACTGAAAGTAAGAATTGGCTGACCCCAACACCTTATATCTTAGTATATTGTCTTTAAATAGGCCTACAATATTTTTGGCCAGTTATTCGATTTGATGCAGTTTTGGCTTCATTTTTTTAGCTATTCTTGTTAATCTCCTTAAGTTCATATCCTAGTTTAACCCTAGCCCCTTTAATATTCTGGGGAAGGGACTGAAAATATTCATTGGCATGATCTTTTAGGTTAAAATACAATTACTGTTTTATATTGTTGCCAAGCATTTCTTGGTAAGAGTGATTTCACAACCAATATTAGCATATTACAGTTCAAAATTATAGTAACTATATATATACATCTTTATTTCCTCCAAATCATTGAAGAGTTTACACAACATATATGGGTTATATACAATATAAATTTCAATCAAACAAACAAGTATAATAATAAAGCAAATTAATTAGGAGAAACTAAACATAAGATAGTAACTTAGCATCAACGTATATAATGCAAAATATAGTCAAACGTTTTATATACATTCACTTATATATGCACTCTCACAGACACGTATCCAACCACTCACATAAATACACACATATACGCACACAAACACACACACACACACCCATACGCACACAAACACACGCACGCACACGCGCGCTCACATACTTACTGGTTCGTTCGCTACATCATTTTTTCAAATATGCGGATTCAATTGCAGATACTTCTCAACAGCTTTGCGTTCAGACACATAAAGTCAGGATATAACTCGGGGTTTATCATTTGTACAAGGTTAACATCAGTATGACCTAACATATACATTAAAATGTTGATGTTTTGAGACTGTTGTAAATATTCGCATGCTAGCCCGCCAAGCAATGTGTTTATCTTTTTGTAGTACTCGCGCATTGCATTTTGGACTAAATTGCGATTATTTTCACAGTCGAACATCTTATGTTTTACAATGAATTCTACTTCAAGATGACAGGTATTACAAGTCACTTTTTCTGGCCATCTACGTTTGCACATCAATTGTGCTATAAATGTCATATGTGCTAGTGAGTTTGGTTTTTCGAGGGCTACTCTCCATATGTTCGAAACTGTCAATTCAGTATGTACCTTTCTGAATAACACAAAGTCATTGGATGCGCGCATGCGTTTAGACCATTCTAATTGTTCATGTTGAAACACAGCACGTTTACATAAAGAATTCCATGAAGTTTTGCTAGGAAATACAGTGTAAGTTACAAACTGTTGTAGGTAATCGTAAAGGTTATACTTGTTAAGAATCAGTACAACATCTGTTATGAATCCTTTGTTTGTATGTGTCGAGTTATTCAGGTACTGATAAAGTCTATGGATAAAAAGTTTGTAACACAAATCACGCGAGTTCATGCGGCACAACGTGCCGAAAAACAACAATTTTTGAATATCTATATACGCCTGTATACTAGTGAACCCAAGGATACCGATAGCTATATCAGATCTAGTTTGGAAAGGAATATTTTGTATCCTTTTTAGACAAAAGTGGTGCGTTGCTTCAAGGTGGCGCATATCGGAGTTCGTGATGGAGTTCCATAACTCGCAGCCGTACAGTGCACGAGGCAAGACAATACTTGTATATAGTTTAGCTGCTGTTATTGGATTTAATCCGTCATTATGTATACCACAAGGCGAGAGACTAAACAATGTTCCACGTGCCGACTGCCGTATGATATCAACGCTAGCTGGAGATCTACGATTGTCACACTGTGTGATACCTATATTCTTTGACGTTTTCGAGCTTTGTATCACCGTAGCGCAAATGTATATCGCGTACAAGACGTCTGCCTGTTGTGTGTATCATAGTGGCGCATTTACTCGCATTGTAACGGTATCGCCACTTGTTAGCGTAGTTTCTATAAATGAGTAGAAGCTCGTTTAAACCATCCTTTGTCAGCGACAGCAGAACTACGTCGTCTGCTTGCGTAGGTGCGCTAATGTTCACATCATTAATGCGTAGACCATGCGGTGAGGAGCAGAGTTCTTTTATTAATCCGTCAATGAAAACCGTGTATAGAAACGGAGAACATATACTGCCTTGTCTAGTTCCTTGTGCGATATTGAAGGGTTTTGACAGAAAGCCAGAACAAACAACGCGACTAGTTGCTCCAGTCAACATATCGTTGAAAAGCCTAAGTAACGGCCCCGTGATACCGAGCTCGTACAGTTTGTGTATAAAGCCGTTAACCCAGGTCATGTCGAACGCTTTAGAAGCATCGAGGAAACAGCTAAATAGAGTACTATCGCGCTCCAAACAGTAGTTCACTGATTCTTGGTAGATGTACGAAGTCATCTTACAAGATTTTCCCCGTTGAAACCCATGTTGTAATGGATGCAAGGATTGTAACAGACCACTACCTTCAATACGCGTCAGTAGCGTCTTCTCAAAAAGTTTTGAGATAACTGGTAACAACGATATAGCTCTATAGTTATTCGGGTCGGATTTTGGTTTGCCGTGTCCCTTGTGTAGAGTCACAGTTATACTTTGTTTAAAGCGCGCTGGAACATGTTCACGAACTAGCATTAATGAGAATAGTTTGGACAAGCACCTTAAGAGAGACTGACCCCCAAACTTAATATGTTCATATGTTATCTGGTCAAATGAGGCGCTTTTTCCATTAGGCAGCGATTTTACAATTAGAGAAAGTTCGTGAACACCTATAGGTTTAACGAGGCTCTCGCTAAGTGGAGTACTGCTGTCACCTAGAAGCTGTACTAAGTTAGACTCAATTTTCGTTTTGAACACGTTGTCATATTCGCAGTTATTGGAAAAGCTGTAAAGGTTCTCAAAGTAAGTTTGCCATCCATGCAAAATGCTTTCAGGGTGTGATTCTAGCTTTCCGTCAAAGTTAATTTCAGAGTAAGATTGCTTTTTCTTACGGGAGTTAACAACCTTCCAAAACCCCGTTTGATCCATTTCTGCTAGAGTGTCGATGCGTTCTAATTCCCGCCTTTCAAAGTCACGTGATGCCTTTCTTAAAGACCGACGAAACACACATTTCTCATTTTTGTAGTCAATAAAAGTCTTGCCAAATCTGGGTCGACCTGCATTATCCCATTTACGCCTGGTGTTTGTCATTTTGGCGTGAAAATCCTTTAGCACGGGTGACCAATAAGGCTTAAGTTTACTGTTATAAGTGCGACGGGGAATGCACTTATTTGCGGCGATTGTGATACATGACACGATAGCATTATACCAATTGTCAATATCGCTATAGTCTATAAAAACACTTTCGAGGTATTGAGCCAACTGCGTCGCGTACATACTATTGTGGGCTTCGGATGCCCATTTATAACGAGTTTTCGCGAATGTCTCTGCATTTATATTAGATGTGATCAGATCCTCAGAGCTAATTGACATATAAAGCGGCAGATGTCTAGATACATTAAGTGGTGAGTCACACCCTATACTAGATGACACTATATTAGGTTTAAAAGTGTCATTCACTATTACATGGTCTATCAGTGTCGGTGCGCAGTTTATACCAGGTACAAATGTGAATGACCTTCCGGTACAGAGTCTCGAACCGGTCACTGTGTACATGTTATGGTTATTAATCAAGTTATTGAGATATCTTTCCCTGGTATTTATGTTTAAATTATCGCATATTTTACTATTGAAATCACCCATGATAACAATGTGCGAGTCCTTGCCCAATACACATAGCAAATCGTGTAGATTGTCAATTTCAGATTTGAAATTTTCTAACGTTTCCTTTGTGCACGGTAGATATACCGTTATAATGGAGATATTCATGGATTTCAACGATATCTTGATAGCAGCAATACGGTCGCTTTGTGTATTAATCACCTGTACCGCGTTGTTAATTGAGGCATGCCATAATAACGCTACGCCGCCGCGTCCGTATTGTCGACCATTAAACGTACGTGGGTTGCTGCAACATATTACATGAGCAGAATAACGGCTATCAAGAGATTCAAGAATATGTTTATTATGATCTAAGAGCCAGTGTTCTGCTATACCACATATTGTTATATGTTTTGATTCGAGTTCGTTTAATAGGAATGGTATTGAAGTCATCATGCCTGTCACGTTCCAACACATTAAATTTAGAATCATAATGTATTTTGAGACACCCTGTATATTATTTTGGTGCACTGAATATGTTTGCCATACTATTTTGATAAGAGTAATTACTCTAAACCAAGAAATTATTTTGCATGATTTAAGTTTGTGAGTGATGGAAATTTGTGAAATTAAGTAGCCACAAGCATTCAAAACATTAATATGGACATTGTTTTAAAAACACAAATTTTTGTATTTGCAAAAGTAAATTAGTTTACTCTAATGATAGCGGAAGTGACAGTAATAGTTGTAAGTAGTACAACTGTCCTTGTGGGGGGTATTGGTCCGGTTTTGATTGGTTTGCATTATATAGAAATGTTGAATATTGTTCAATCAATGATTAACCATGTAACATTTATGTTCAACTTGAATATTTGTCTGATTGTGTATATGATGCACTGGTTTATTAATCACTTGTATGATTATCCAATTAAAGACAATGTGATGTTGATGTTATTTAAAAGTATGTATATACTCCAAGGGGGGTATTTTTATTACATTCACAAAATATGCATTAAATAACATATAAAAGGTCCTGTGGTGTTGAATATTCATTTGATGGGCCGATGAGATAAAGCAGGTATATAGTTCTTAAATGTATATCAGTAAATTCCATTCTTAGTCTAGTCAAATGCAATACAATAGTTTGCGTACAGGGATTTATTTATACACAAATAAGAAATAAGCTGCTCTCATTATAAATGGTCCAACAGATAAAATCCAAATCAGTGGTCTGTTGCCTAAGCAAAACACTACCGAGCACTTTATTCAGTTACCCTCTATTCAATTAAATATAGAAGGCATGGATTACCTTCCGTGGAAAGCGATACGTAGTTCTTTGCTTAGACAATGGACACCTGCATTTGACTTAAATTGTCACTTGTTTTCATGTGTTCATTACTCACTAAATGAAATCAATTTGATTGTACACCGAAGCATTTCACTTTGTTGAGATTTAGTGACAAGATCCTATGCGTACTCTTGATTTGTTAAAATCATTTATTGTCATGGGGGATTAAATTTCGTGGATTTCATGGTTCACCTTCAACCACCAAATCAAATCCCATCTGACAATAAATTTTACCCTTGTTTTTATTTCCTGAAAAGCAAAATCTGCAAAAAACCACCTCAGAGTCCATAACTTTGCTGTGATTCTTAAGTCCTATAATTTGGATGTCTGTGTTTTTATGTACAAGTGAAACTGTGTTAAAACAACATTGATTTGTAACTACATTGATTTTTTCACAGTCTCTACAGGGGCAATTTCAGGGTATATCTCAGAATGACTTGAAACATGAAAGTACGTGGGTGAATCAAAAAGTTCGTAGAATTTTGCCATAACTTTTTTATTTTCAGAGGAATTGTCGTCATATTTATGCTGAATGAATACATTGGTATTTTCTTTACATACACGTATTTGTAGCGACCCGATGATAACCGTTTTAAAAATATGTATATCTTAAATAAGGGTGATTACGTATACCGGAGCACACATAATTTGAAACACATTCTAAATTTCATTTCTAAAATATCTCAACTGTAGGACCACCAAAAACCGTCAATATATTATGTCAAATTGCATGATGTCATTTATATAGTCTGTTAAAATTTCAGACGTCATCTCTGATAAATAATGCTTTAATCAACATTTACATAATCGAACTATATAGAAATACACGCGTAAAACGGGTCTACCGGAATTTACCGAACCACGGACTGCTATCAAAATCTGCGTGAAACTGGAATATACGTACGGCATCAGAGACAATACATGGTTTGAAACATGCAAAATTATATCCTGAAATAAATAGACATCGATTTATAAGTGGAATTAGTGATTTCGTGTAAGCCTACGGATTTTGACAACCAAAACAATACATCCGCTATTGGCGATGTTTGTTTGCAACGTCGTCGAAGTGGACCAGCCCTATATAATAGCGGAAATAGCAAAACAGTTAGATTTATCTTATGGGACAGCGCACACGATATTAAACAAATAATTGAAAACGCAGAAACTAATACCACGATGTTTATACAAAAATACCTACATATTAGTCACTCGAGAAGCGAAAATGAGTCAAAACATTAACGTAACCAAATGACGCTGACGTGCTCCGGTATGCAGTCACAGCGTGTGTGTTTCAATGTAAAAATCATGTTGTTTCGAATAATTCAATGAAATTTGACATATTGATTTGTTATACTTGTGATCACGTTATATTAAAATTTGAAAGCATTTGAAGCTGTGGTTTGTGAGTAATGATATTTTTCTACGAACTTTTTGATTCACCCACGTATATCAGGGGGCTAAACAAATTTTTGATAATCCATTTGGGAATACTTACACTAACTGCTGCGGCTGTTTATGATGGTAGAATATATAGATCCAGTAATTTATCTCTACCATATCCCAGCATATGAGAATTCAAATGACTGTCAATGTTTGGTATTTTTTCATTCTTTCTATCTCCTGACCTGTAGAACCCGTGTGTTAGAACAGCTTCAAGCTCTCATATATCTCTGCTAGCACTGATACCATTCATACATCTGGTACATCATAGAGTATGCATTTATACCTTGTGTATGCCAGAAAATTAGGTTATCTACAATAATTACACATATCTGTTATATGTTTCCTTGTGCTGTGTGGTGATATTCAATATTGATCTTACTTTGATTTAAGATTAAAGTCCACCAATCAGATCATGCCATATCAAAATATTGGTCAGTAAAAGGGGATATGATTGGCTATCCTTATGCTTGGAATTAAATATTAAGATCAATATTGAATATCACCCCAGAATAATTTTTGTCAATTATATTTTTATTGTGTCAATTTTGATAAGTCTGTTCATTGATATTATTCGATGCCGCCAGGAGGGGGCGGCATCGAGTATGAAAGGGTGCAACCAGGGGTGTGTTCGTAAGAACTGTGCAGAACACTGTCCAAACTGTTCCTGTTCCAAGTACTTACGAACAGAATAAAACTGTTCCGAACAGTGTTCCACTCCAAACGACTTACGAACAAAACGGAACAGGAACAGAACAGGAAGTAACAATAATAAAAATAATGTTAAAGAAATAATATTAAGAAATAAAACTTTTAAGGTGGCCGATATTGTTAGTTTCAGCAGTTATATTGGTGGAAGAAAAATGCCACTAGAAAATTTCCCATTGTAAAAGTTCGGTCATTTCCGTTTTATCCCGTTGACAGACTATTGCCAAGGTGATCAGAATAAAACATTTCGTGAAGTTTCCGGTTGTCTTGTTGTTGTTGTAATCACGTGACCTGTTCTGGCTGCACCACCTTTTATTTGGAACAGATAGAACAGTTCCAGAACACTGTTCCGAAGTGTTCGTAACGCTGTTCTATGTTCTGGAACACAGAACAGTGCGTTACGAACACACCCCAGATGTCCCAGGAGGATACAAGATTTGATTGGTTATAACGCTGTTGGACTCGCCCGTCAGGGGTAAAATAGGATGATAAATATTATAGCAAAATTTTATATAAAAATATTTTTAATATTATTATCACAAGATGTATGTAAAATGATTATACACTCATTTATTTCCGGCTTATAATTTTTTTTATTCGACTTTTATAAAAACAGTTTATCTCATACCTTAAAATTGAATGACTACCTGCCTTGCGTTCAGTAAGACTTAACGCTACCGAACCGTTCGGTAGTTACGCAACTTTTTTTAACTGCTGGGCAATGTTGTTCGGTAGGTACTAAAGTCCAAATCAGTTCGGAACGGGTGTTTATATAACGGCTACATATGTTGCAATTTGCGGGTCTTAGCAGGGGCTATTAAAAAGTAAAAAAAAACTATTTGCGCGGAGCGGCGATTTTCCTTTCGAACTTTTATGGAACATGTTAAATACTTTCATGTCTGTCAGATATTTTTTAGTTATGATTTTCGATTTTTTCCAGTTCTTAGGTTTTGTCTTAATCTAAATTTGATAAATGCAAGTGTTTTTTTAATCTCTATGTTTCTTTATTTATGTATGTCAGAATAGTTTGTTTTGCCAAAATTTAAACGGGTAAATATAGCTTGCCAACATTGAACTGACACTTCTTATTTACAAAATATTCATATGCGCTCCTATACTCCTGCCAAATGGAACTAGTTCTATGCATATTTTAAACTATGTTGAACGTATTAATTCGCAATAAATTTACTTATCAAGCTCACAAACCACGAAATAACAATGTCCTTTAGTGTCAGTTTCACGTTGTCAGGCTATACCACGTTATTGGAATACACTTTGTTATTTTATGAAACATGCTAAATGCCATCTGTGAAGCATTAATCAATATTATAATGGTGCTCATATTTCTAAAACATGTTATGTTCATTTGAATAAATATTTCAATAGAAAATAGAATGTTTTCATGTTTTCTATTCTTTCCTGGTGTTTCACTGCCTTCAAGTTTTTAACCAGGTTTTCCAAAGGAAAACTCTGGTTATTAGATTGCTGAATGTCGGCGGGCCTTAACAATTTCTTCTGTGCACAACTCCTCCTACATTTCTTCATAGATTTCAACCAAACTTTCAGAGAATGATTGTCATCATGTGACCTGGTGCATATTATCAGGGTTTTATGATTCAACCAATTTTGACGGAGTTATGGCCCTTGAAACAGAAAAAATTGGCCGCTTTCCTTATGTCGCACGGTACTCAAAGTACACGACATAGAGTCATGAAACCTTCACAGAAATGGTCAGGATGTTTTCTCTACACCTGGGGTTTCACTCCCTTTCAGTTTAGTACATCCAGAGTTATTAGCCATTGAAATGGTGTAAAATAGCCATTTTTGACTTGTTTCACATGCTACTCAAAAAGTATTTGACCTAGGATCATGAAACCTTTATAGAAATGTTTGACAGCATGTACTCTAGTGCACCTGGGGTTTCACTCCCCTTTCAATTTAGTACAACCAGAGTTATTGCCCTTGAATTAGTGAAAAATACCCATTTTCAGCAATCTTAAGTTTTTGCAGCGTACACTCAACACATGAGAATAACTTCCCTTGTGCATCACACATCACGCCGGAATTTTAGTTTGTTTACAAGTTTCTACCAATACCTTTTACTAAATAAAAAGATTTACTTAAAAAGAACTAGCGGCATCTTTGATGCCCAGCATCAACATTTCACTTGTTGTATATTGACATCTGGGTAACAATTTGAGTGACTGCTTGTTGAAATAGATTGCTACATTGATATATTTACATGTGATGATAAATAAAATACAAATAACATGATCAGTTGTAATTGTTTTAATAACTCAACATATTAACTTAATCCTCTTAAAACTTTTAACATAATTTCATAGGTTATTTATCGACTATTCAACAGTTATGAGAATATAGGTCAAATATAACAACTAAAGCTTTTGTCATTCAACAGACTAACATACTCTGCACAATAATACAATGCCAAGTCTTTAACTTGCATGCTAAAACATGACAGTGTGAGCTTTTGTGATAACTCTTTGTCTGTTTGTCCACAATTTGCTTAATATGTAGTCACTAGAGGTCAATAATCTTGCGCAACGGCATGTCAATGTTACAGTTTATTCGAACATAAAGCGTGGGACCATGTTAATCAACTCAAAAACACAATTCCTGAATCAACAGTGAACCAAACATCATAAACAAACATGCAAGACAATAATGGTGTATCATATGTAGTGATATACGACCTTGATACAATCATTTGTGTATCATATTTATATATATATATTGATGATTGTCTTACAATCTGTTAAAATATACGAAATTCACACAATGATCATCTATCAGCAGTATAAATGTTTCAAAACCAGAGCCTTACCCAGGGTCAGAAGGTTCTGTGGTACCTGTCAAGCAAGTGAAATCCAAAACAGGAGTGATCAAGCAAAACATCTCACAAGACAAGATGCACTTAGTCGGATTTAAAACGGATTTAGATGCATAAACAAGGAATGTATTAATTCTAGTGGTTATAAATATTGGACAGAAAATCACAAAATGTACTTTTGTGCATTAATAGGTGCTTAGAAGACCAGAAATTTATCAAGGAAAATAGGAGTAACTCCACTGAAAGTAAGAATTGGCTGACCCCAACACCTTATATCTTAGTATATTGTCTTTAAATAGGCCTACAATATTTTTGGCCAGTTATTTGATTTGATCCAGTTTTGGCTTCAATTTTTTTTTAGCTATTCTTGTTAATCTCCTTAAGTTCATATCCTAGTTTTGACCAAGCCCCTTTAAAATATTCTTGGGAAGGGACTGAAAATATTCATTGGCATAATATTTTAGGTTAAAATACAATTACTGTTTTATATTGTTGCCAAGCATTTCTTGGTAAGAGTGATTTCACAACCAGTATTAGCATATTACAGTTCAAAATTATAGTAACTATAAAAACATATGGATAAAAATGTTCAACAATTTTATTAGTACAGTATTTTCATTTAAAAAATATATAAATATTGAACCATTATGCAAACTTTTTTGGCCCGACATACATTTTGAAAAATAAGTTTAAAATAACTAAATTAAGTTAAATGATCTACATTGTATCAAATAAACAATTGTGCTGTGAATGGATGACTGTAATCATATCACACGTTACATAGAGAATAATCAGATAATGCTTTACAAAGATTTTGACTTAATATTTTTTCGGTTAAACCAGTTATAACTAGGTATCAAACATCACAAATAAAAACTAATGCAAAACACTGTATAATTGCCATTTCTAAACATTTCTGACAATTTGGCACACAGCATGTCTTAATAAAAGAATAGTCAATGTCATGATCAGATATATTAATCTATAACATGATACTGTAAAATCATTTAATTTCGATGGGACTAAATTTCATGGTATTGGTAAAAAAAAAAACATTTCGATGGGACCTTCATTCATGGATTTTGCTTTTCAGGTGTTATATACCAAGGTCAATATTATTGTTCAATTATATTTGATTTTGGTTGAAGGGGAACCCGTAATCAACAAAATTAAATCCACCACGAAAATTAATGATCTTGCAGTATAACATAATATACACAGTTTTGTGATACATTTTAGTATGACACGGGACGGATATTTATGGTGGTAGAATAGAGAACTTCATCATGTTGATCCCTGTGTCTAGTGCTGCATACAGTTTACGTGTATCAAATGCTACCGAATATACAGGGCTCTTCTGTGACATAAAATATTCCTGAAAAGGAAAACTAAACCATTGGTATAATATTGAAAACAATATTCAACAAGTGCTGATAAACCTCACCTAGGCTAATCTAGAAGAACTTCTAACATTAAACCTAGGTTTCGCGTAAATGGTCATAAGTCTATCAATATTTACCAAAGCTAAAATTCCTGACAACATGAACAATTAAGCTTGTTACAAGCAATTCATGTGAAGTTTCATTGAAATCTGTCCTGTGAATAACCAAGTCAGAGCAAACACACTCCTACGCAAAATCAAGATGAAGCAGTTTATTTGTGAGACATAATACATAAGTTCATGCTCACAACATTATCTTACTGCTCCCTGAAAGTTTTTATTATGCATGTATGTACAGGGATCATATACCTGAACTGGATCAGACTTTCGTTTATCCCACAGACGTAACATTCCATACCTAGAAGTACCAGTTACCATAGCAACATCGCCATCTGTTTGTACACAGTATAGTGTCGAATCAAATGGTTCTTGCCACAGTGCAACGCTGAATAAATAAAAAAATACATTTTTAACATAACAAAATTTTACGAAAATATTGACTATGAATTTTAAATGTAAGTTGTGATGATTTGCTATCAAGCCCGACAATAGCTCAAAATAATACAAGACGAGAGGCAGTATTCTAGGGAAGGAGGAGTTGATATAGTGTCCCTGACCCAGAATAATGTCATATTTAACATGGACCGCTTCAGCCATTTGTTGACATGTAAAATTAGTAACTTCAGAAAAAAAAATATGATACAAGGTCGAGTTTATACAACAATATTAATACAGAAATAACACATAAAACAGCACTGATAATTGTGCAGACTTGCCAGATTTCCCCGCCTTTCTCATTATCCTGGAAGCACTATATCACATTCTAACATCATATAGGAGTTGGAACTGAGCTAAACATAAACCTCACTTAACCTTGTGGTAGTACTGACTTTGTTATTCATGAGTCTGTAACCAAGATCATATGGAGAAGGCGAACAAGACTGTGTTCAGTAAACGCTTATGTCCCGCTAGTAAGTCATTCTGGGGCCATAATTCTGTTGAAATGTTTGATAATGTTACGTGGCTTTGTTAATATTATGTGTTTATGAAGGTAAACAAGTATGCCAAGTTTCAAAGCAATGCATTGATGGACTTCGAAACGGAAGAACAAACAGACAGAACCGTAGATATATTAATTCGCATCAGTAGAAAGTTTATGCCGGGGCATAAAAATACAAAGATTCTGTTAGCCTTTAAAGACTTAGTTAAACAACCTAATTTACAACTGATTCAATTTACCTAATTTCAATAAAATCAACAAATTGTGTTTGTCTGGTAAATCTACAAGAAACATCAGAACTGTTAGTTAAATACATACCATTGTCGACATCGTAGATCCCACATTTTGAGACAGGCTTCATATCCACACGATATCAGAGTATTATCATCTTCAAACTTCATATCCAGTATACCTGCACCATATCGTAACTTACCCAACGAAAACAAGAATTGTCCACTACAAAACAACAAATACTAGATTTAATGTACAAAGATACATAAAACAGTTGAACATAGTGATAGGAAGTCACACATTTAATCAGCAGTATTGTCCATTTAGGGTAATTTGACAGTGATGTATTTGTTTATGTGTTCTCAAAAGATTAAAACCATTGCTTAAACAGGTAGAGTTTAGCTTAGTATTGGACTGTTGGAACAAGCCTTCATACATGTTTTACACCATAATAGTGGTTTGTTCCAACGCGTCACTCTATTCATACCCTCACTGGACTGTATTTATATTTATGTATACAAAATTATGTTGTTTCTAAATATATGTAAATCCAAAATGTTGGAGAACTTTTATAATAAATAATTCCTCTATTTCATCATTTAAAAAATGAGCAAACCAAACAGAGTCTATATGGATGTGGGAGGAAGAGACAATAAAGTATAGTTATTCTATGTAAATGGCAATCATATGTACAGGAAGTGATGGAATGTAAAACATGCATGCCTCCAATGCAGCCTAATTGTCGAAAATGGTGAAGGTTACAGTGACCTAAGACCTACTGTCCTTAAAATCAATACGGGTCATCTACCTGTTGCTGGCCAACTTTCATCTAAAGTTTGAAGACCACATGGCAAAGTGTTCTTGAGATAATGAACGGAACCATTTTGGTCAACCGACAGACAGACGGACATGTGCAAAGCAATATACCCCTCATCAAAGATTGGGGACATAACTAGCTAAGGGGCCATAAATCTGTAGAAATGTTGGAAAGTGCTACATGGCTTTGACAATGTTAATAATTGTAAACAAGTGTGCCAAGTTTTAAAGCAATGCCTTCATAGACTTATTTCAGTTACAACAAACATACAGACAGAACAATCACTATATGCTCCCCCATCAACAACGAACAAACAGACAGGACAATCACTATATGCTCCACCATCAACAACAAACAAACAGACAGGACAATCACTATATGCTCCCCCATTAACAACAAACAAACAGACAGGACAATCACTATATGCTCCCCCATTAACAACAAACAAACAGACAGGACAATCACTATATGCTCCACCATCAACAACGAACAAACAGACAGGACAATCACTATATGCTCCACCATCAACAACAAACAAACAGACAGGACAATCACTATATGCTCCCCCATTAACAACAAACAAACAGACAGGACAATCACTATATGCTCCACCATCAACAACGAACAAACAGACAGGACAATCACTATATGCTCCACCATCAACAACAAACAAACAGACAGGACAATCACTATATGCTCCACCATCAACAACGAACAAACAGACAGGACAATCACTATATGCTCCCCCATTAACAACAAACAAACAGACAGGACAATCACTATATGCTCCCCCATTAACAACAAACAAACAGACAGGACAATCACTATATGCTCCACCATCAACAACGAACAAACAGACAGGACAATCACTATATGCTCCACCATCAACAACAAACAAACAGACAGGACAATCACTATATGCTCCCCCATTAACAACAAACAAACAGACAGGACAATCACTATATGCTCCACCATCAACAACAAACAAACAGACAGGACAATCACTATATGCTCCACCATCAACAACGAACAAACAGACAGGACAATCACTATATGCTCCACCATCAACAACGAACAAACAGACAGGACAATCACTATATGCTCCACCATCAACAACGAACAAACAGACAGGACAATCACTATATGCTCCACCATCAACAACAAACAAACAGACAGGACAATCACTATATGCTCCACCATCAACAACAAACAAACAGACAGAACAATCACTATATGCTCCACCATCAACAACGAACAAACAGACAGGACAATCACTATATGCTCCACCATCAACAACGAACAAACAGACAGGACAATCACTATATGCTCCACCATCAACAACGAACAAACAGACAGGACAATCACTATATGCTCCACCATCAACAACAAACAAACAGACAGAACAATCACTATATGCTCCACCATCAACAACGAACAAACAGACAGGACAATCACTATATGCTCCCCCATCAACAAGGAACAAACAGACAGGACAATCACTATATGCTCCACCATCAACAACAAACAAACAGACAGGACAATCACTATATGCTCCCCCATCAACAACAAACAAACAGACAGGACAATCACTATACGCTCCCCCATCAGTAGATGTCGGGGAATAGTCTCCCACCACCCCACAATTTCTGTACTAGCAATGTACGTACGTGTTGGTATCCCAGACAGTCAGTGGTAGACTTCCCTTACATCCAGATGTACCAACAGCAAATGTCCTGCAAATATCCAATATAAAGTGAGAAATAACAAACACTACAATCAATCCTTCTTATGTTTTAAAAAAGTAAAAATATCCAACAGCTTCACTTTGGAGGTATTAAATAGGATACTGTAAAAAAGATTTAATTTCGATGGGACGAAATTTTTTTGGTTTTGGTACTGAGACCATTTTAATGGGATGTTAATTCATGGATTTTGCATTTCAGGTAATAAATACAAGGGTCAAAATTATTGTTCAATCGGATTTGATTTAGTGGTTGAAAATAGACCACGAAATTTAATCCCCCACAAAAATTTGTGATTTTACAGTAATATTGAATTACATCACATTTAGATAAAACAAGAAATTATTCCTCTAAATGCAGAGAATCAGTTGTATAAATTATCATGATATGCTTCGTCTACCAGCAATCATAAGCAATGAGTGACAATATCTAAGGACAAGAACTTCCTAAAATCTTATCTGACCATTGAGGGCTAATGCCATACAGAACCTGCATTTGAACTGATGAAACTTCAATTGTTTCCTTGAAACCCAACCAATAATTACAGAGAAACAGTGCATACAAAATCAATAAGTGTGAAAATCAAAGAGCCATAACTCCCATTTATTTGATGCCATTATAAGTAATGTATATGGTACTTACTGTCCATGAGTAGAGAATGATGCAGACCAGACTCTATCTTGCATGTTTATAGACATCTTTATCTCTGTATGTACATCCGTGTCACCCATAGCAAGAACCTACAGAGAAAACAACCATACTCAGTGTAAATATAGATAAATAAAAACTTACATTCGGTGGGAATATGTACTTGGTTAGAGCTGTAATATAAAACCTGACCAATGTTCATCAGATTTCACTTATAGATTATATACATGTTAAGTGTAGAAATGAAGTGCCTTTATTATTATCAAAATGGCATAAGCTGACCTTTGTCCATAAAAATAGTATTTTTTGCATAATGACAGCAATAATTCAAATCAATAAATCCATACAGTTTTCATAAAATCCAAAATGGCAGGAAACATTGAACTGATCTAGAGATTTCTTGAATCATAACCAGTGTTCTAACATGACTGACGATTTGCCTATATACAGACAAACAACAAGTTTTAATAAAACCGTTCTATATCAGCATAAGCTCCAAAAGTAACACTGGATTTATATATAATTGCGTGCCTTTAGTCAAATAAGAATCAAAAATTCAAAGGCCGAAGGATATTGGCAGATGTGTCATTCTGACGCTAGTTATTAACCATTCCTAGGCCTTCCTGGTAAATTTACACTGAGTAAGAACTCCGAACCATTGTATCTCAGCCGATATACAAAGTGTAGAACTCCAAACCATTGTATCTCAGCCGATATACAAAGTGTTTCAGAGTTTATTTTTTAATTATACTGTACCTTGACAGTTTTATCCCTGGAACCACTGAGTATACAGGAATCATAGATATCTACAGCCTGTGTATCAGTACTATGTACTCTGTCTAGCTTCTCTAAACATTCTCCTCTTTCACAATCAAATATATACAAACTGCCATCCCTAACAAACAAAGAAACAAAGACAGCATTTGAGTTAGAGTTGCTTCTTTTAATAGTTGACATTTTATTATCAAATTGTGAGGTTGCAAAGCACAATGTGTCAACTCAACAAATGTGTACAACTATATGAATACAACTTTTGAGCATTCCGCTGGCTTAGAATGAGACCCCCCCATGTCAAGAGTCTAAAATTATGATAACAAAACATGTATCATCAATAAACCTCAGCATATTGGTTTCATTTTTATCTTAATGCTGAACAAATCCTTTATTTGCTAGTCAGCTTTCTGTTGAAATATGGCAAGTATATGGGTGCCTACCCCGATATTTGAACACGGTTCAACAGATAAGATGGCAAGCATTGAACTACGGAGGCACACACGTTTACTTGTCTGACCATCTCTTACCTACATCCACTGACTGACAAATTGTCCTTCACAACAAATCTACTAACATCTTCATTGAGTAGATTATGATGCTGAGGATGATCTTCTGAGCTCATGGTCCTCTTTCTATGACATCTACTTTCTTGAAGAACTAGACGACGTTTTGTGTCTTCTTTTAGTCCTTCATCTTTCTGTATATTGTAACATTTGATCATGTTGTTCATGGAACACCATATACGACCATCTACATATTGCAGCCATGGTAACTGTCTACAAGATACAGAATAGAATAATTTTATTTTCCAATCAAGGGTCATACAAACATGACATGTAAAATCATACCATAAAAGTTAAAACAGTAACAATTAATAAAAAACATAGCCTTAAAGGCATTACAAAAGATGATAACTACAAGATACAAACCAAGCTTCTACATTATAATAACTAGATACTGTTTTTGAACTGTGTCTCCCCCACTGCAACTTCACCGGTGTTATCTACTTGATGAGATCAATCATCCTATCAAGTTTGAAGACTGTGAGTCAAAAGGAACTCAAGTAATTAAGCGGAAATGATTTGACCTTGACCTGCTGAGCTAAAAAAGAATAGGGATTATCTAATCAATGAGATATTTTATCCTATGAAGTTTGAAGACTGGGAGTTAAAGGGAACTCAAGTTATTGAGCGAAAACAGTTTTCACATTTTGGGTCCCAGTGACCTTTGACCTGCTGACCTAAAAAAATATAGGGCTTTTCTAATCAATGTGGCCATTTATCCTATGAAGTTTGAAAACTGCGAGTGAAAGAAAACTTAAGAAATTGAGCGAAAACAGTTTTCACATTTTGGGTCACTGTGACCTAGACCTGCTGACCTAAAAAAATATAGGGCTAATCTACTCAATGAGACAAATGATCATCCTATTAAGATTCGTGACTGTGGGTCACATGGTTCTCAAGTTATCAAGCAGAAATGATCAGCGAAAACAGGTTTCACATTAAGGGTCACCATGACCTTGACATTTTACCTCCTGACCTCAAAAATATTAGGGATCATCTAAGCTATGAGACCATTTATCCAGGATGAAGTTTGAAGACTGTGAGTTAAAGATAACTTAAGTTATTGAGGAAAAAAAGTTTTGACATTTTGGGTCACTGTAACCTTTGACCATTCATATTTTCAACATGAACAGCAAGTATAAAATTTCATAACTTCCAAAATTTTGTTTTTTAATCAAAATACAGTTTTGTAATCAGAAGTTATGATAAATAGGATCTTGCATGAGTGCTCAATACAGTTTTATTAAATGACTGGACAAAATAATATGACATGAGGCTTTGCCAAGTGTCATATTGGTTTTGTTGACAAGTTTAATAAAACTTGTAACTATATGAAACTATATGTTTCAAATGAAAAGTCCACTTATAATACATTCAAATTTAGCGGTACAAAGAGCGTGATGTCATGACGACATTTGTATTTTCCTGACGTTGTAGGCCTATCAAGACATGTTTTGGCTAATGTTACGTCAAGCTAATTTAAATATATAGGTGTCAACGGTGCCAAATTTAAAATCACGAAAATCAGATACGGTCAACCATTTTTGACAAACAAAGAGGCGTTCAACCAGATAGTTTCCATATTTGAATGTTTCTATTAAGAAATTCCTTAAAAACAGATTAAACTGACTATTACTTTGCCATTTCTAAAGATATTTTCATCAAATTACTTTAATTGTGGTCAGAAATTATGGCTCTTTCATGACATGTATATCTGGATTAACCCAGAAAATTGACACCCCTGATATATGGAACAGTCTGTAAGTGCTGAACGATATTTTGAGCACAGCTTTTTGGCACTCCCAGACAGCAGGTTATGTGATATAGAGGATCTATCACAAGTCGTCAATTGATATAAATTTATATTTAACGAGTTTTGGAAATTTTATTAAGCGAGCCTCTGGCGAGCTTAATTATATTTCCTGAACAAGTTTAATATAAGTATATCAATTGACAACGAGTGATAGATTCTTTATATCATATGACACTAAAACGCAAAATAAGCATTGATTTATTGGAAAAACACAATACCTTATACTACAGGTGGAAAGTATAACTTTATACGTACTGGCTATACTAACCTGGATACAACGAAATTCATGTGATATAAATCAATATTGAACCTTCATAAAAGAGGTTGATGAACGTTTATGTTTCAACTTAACAGAATTAATGGAGATATGTAAGAAGAGGTAACAAACCTGGGGTTAAATCTACACAACACTCTTTCCTTGTATTTCTTCTCAGCCCAGTTATGTGATAATCTGCATTGTTCTTTTAAATTTGGCTTTTCATGTCTGCAAAAATAAAGCTTTAGTTACAGTATCACAACTTGACAGGGGAGCTAAAAACAAACAAGATTTCAAAGAACTGCCACAAGATTTCGTGACACTCAAGATTTGTACAGGTTTCTAATCTACGTATGTTATCCTTAAATTTAGGTATTGGTTATAACATATTATTTTCAGCTTAAAAAGCACTCAAGGTGAGTTATTGTGATTACTCACCGTCCGTCTGTCTGTCCACATTTTCAAACGACATAGATCTCCTCATTTTGATGAAATTTTGCCATGATGTATGTGGCATTGGGGGATATAATAAATTGGAGGTTACGAGTTCGCCAATAATTTTTTTAATGAAACGTACGCCTGGGTGTACAAGGGTATGCCTGGCTACCATCTTAATGCGCCTGATATGCCTCCTGATCTATTGATACGGGGCATAATAAGTATGTGAAAATGATATCGTTGGGTAGGTAATAATTAATTATATTATAATCAATAAAAAAAACATATAATATTTAACAGTTTATCGCCATATTTCGGCTTATTGAGAAAACAAGAGGGCCTGAAGGTCCCTAGGTCGCTCACCAGTTGCACATTGGTCTTGGTATCAGTACAACCTACATTCTGACCATATTTCATGAAGATTGGATCAACACAGTGACCCCTGGAGTGAACACAATGTTATTCTTAGATTTGACCTAGTGACCTAGTTTTTGACCCCACATGACCCAGTTTTGAACTTTGCCTAGATTTCATAGAGAACAACATTGTGACTAAGTTTCATGAAGATTGGATCAAAACTGTTGCTTCTAGAGTGAACACAAGCAAATTGTTGACGGACGGACGGCGGACGAAGAGTGATCACAAATGCTCACCCTGTCACTACTGGTCGGCGACCAGTTTCCGACATTTTTTGCATGTTTTTCGGCATTATCTTGAAAACTAAATGGGTTAAAACAAAATAACTTACATTTGTGTAATCCTGAGCTCAAGACCGATATTATAATCACAATTTGACGTTAGTGACGCCATACAGTGCGTAGAATTCGGGGCGAAGATGTGGTCACTATTTCAGGCCGTAAATTAGATGTAGAGTATCAGTATCCGACATTTCACATTTAATTAGGTTTAATTTCCCCTTTTCCCCGGTTTGACCCTCTCAACTAAAAGGAAATTATCTCCCGTTGACAGAACATAGCTTTTTAGAGTTGTCTCACTTTGTTTGTTTACACACTGGTAATGGAATTGAGGCCTAATGGTCAGTGCTTTTTCCAATTAGTAAAAATCGCTGACGTCATTCATAATGACGTCAATGATGACGTTTTTGTCAATATTTATTAATATTTTGTCAAAGACTCTGGCAAACCCGTGGATATTTATAGATGAACTCGTTTGTTTCATCGCACATGCACATTTTTCGTAAACAGATGATCCCCCAAGGGAAACAGGTGATGACTATCATTTCATTGCATGTATTTCTTGATATTTTCTTTTTATTTCCGTGAATTGTAAATTTTCTGACTCACAAATGTTGCTTTGCTCAAGTTCTTTAATTATACCCAATATCTTAATTTTAGAGCTACGCTAAATACGAAAAAATATCAAATGTCGGATACTGGTAGCCATCGGGAACTGATCGCTGACCAGTAGGTGAGCTAAAAAAATGCCGCACTTCTAGCGAATGCGGGTAGGGTTGTCTAGCGGTACGGGCCCGTACTCCTAGACACAGCCTTACCAAAAAGTAAATATCCCTGCACATCCCGGGGTTGGGGCCATGTATGCAACAGACTGATGCGTAACAGTCAGAATCCACTTCTGACCAAACTAACAAGGACAAATATGTAATATACCTTCTATCAACGCTATAGCTTGAAGATCCGGATAAGGACTTCTTACATGATGACCCAATCAGCAACAGTGGACGAACGCGAGAGAGCCAAACAGAATCTAGTTGTATGAAATTGTTCAACTTATGACAAACTCGGCATAATCGTCCTAATGTTTGGATATCGCATTGGTTAAATACAGCAAACAAAACGTCATCTGGCATTTGTAAAAACAAAATCTTGCTCCGTCGTTTGCGAGAACATGTGTTCTCCACGACAGGAGTAGGGGCAACAACTGACCCTTCCTCCATCTTCAAAACAGAGAATATATATATCTTGATTCAAAATAGAAACTGAATTCATCTTAGGTATTTATCGGGAGGTATTGCAAAATTTACAATTTTGTGACGAAATTCGTCGCCATGTTTGTTTACAATGGATGGGCTAAAGTTCAGACTGTACGGACATAAACCGGCAGCGGTTACTTCCCTTTATATCTACAGAGCTACAAGCAGATTTCACTGATTTTCAATAAGTAGGTCCATTCCATGTTCCGCGGTATTATTAATAAACAGACCACTAGAATGTTAACAATTGTGTCTCTGCAGAAGGTTATAACATCATACTAAACACTGCGATAAAGAAGTCTTTTCCATCATCCATAAAAAAGGTCAAATTTTGAGAACATCTATCAAAATTTAAACCTTCGTTACTGTCGCCGACGCAATATACCAAAATGAACGATGTTTCCTTCTAACAATCACTCGTTTGAAACGATTTTTTTTTGACTTCAAGATCAACCCTCCCTTTCAATAATTCTTAAGCAAATATGATGTTCATTGCCAATTTTAGTGTCAAATTTTAACAAGTTCTATGTGTCGCCGGGATTTTTACATTTGAAAAAAACTTCGTTAGTACTCATTAATATAGCGTAGCAAACCAACAAATAATGTGTTAACGACCATCGAAACATCATTATGAACACCACCAAAGACTCTATACGGTAATAGGACCATGGGTATAGGCAAATTAATTTAGAATAGCGAACAACGTACATTGTCATTTATCTACTTTTACACAAAAGTAATAGAGTAAAACATTCGTGATCATATGATATACACATTGATCCTTGAATTAACTCATGCCAGGCTGTTTACACAAACAAATATACCCTATTGGTGGAATACAGACCAAACTTATGTTCAACACGGTGTTATACGTTAAGCTGAGTTCTGTTTTGTGCGGTATTTAAACCTTCGTGATTTAAACTTTCGTTACCCAAAGTTGAAATTTAAGCTAAAAAGGCAGCAGATCATAGTTATATCACTATTCAGTGGGGCTAATTGAAGTGTTAGTATACTAGAAGGCGAAATCATCGAGCTATGTCATAAAACATGGCCTACATTTCGTACTGAAATTGTGAGTATTTATACCTTTCTTTCCAAAGAAATTTTTTGCCATTAAGATTGTCTGAAATGGTATCAAACTATGACAACGTTCGCACAGTACTACGCTTTTCTAAGGTAAACATAGACATAAGGAGCGTTGTGTCTCCTTTTTGTATAACCATTGAGTTTAAATGAATGAAACTTTCGTTATCAAGTGATAACGAATGTTTTACCTCTATTTCTGGTGAAAAAAAATGGTATTGCATCGTGTATGTACACGCTTTACTCAATTGCATTAAAGCAGCTGTTACATAGGTATGAAATTGGTACAATAACAAAGTTCGCAGTGTGATCCGTTATGCTTCGTTAATGAGCAGGTCAATTTACGGTAAAATTTGTGATAGTTTTGTGTTCTGTAAGTGATTGTTAGACCAGTAAATCTAATACCCATATGCAACATCAACCTTGTTATTGCTTTATCATAGAACTACACCATTTGTTAAATTTTATAGCGCATTGATATCTGAAAAGTGTTACAATTCGGTTTATACTTACGACAACGAAGGTTTCATAATGATAACGAAGGTTTATTTTTCATATGGGTTATAATTAATATAATAAAAAGTAAAGTTGCCTTCCAAATAGTATAGTGTAAACGCCTGAAAGAGTAACACGATGCAGACTGCCCTTGTCAGTAGCGAGAAAGATTGCGTCGTTACTATGCATTTACTCTGATCTGTCAGAAAGAGAGAAATTAAATAGAAACAAGCAACAAAGAAAAATGTTAAAATGACAGTTATGAATGCATCATCAAGTACAAGAAGAAAAGAACACCGGCTTGTTGGATTTGATACAGACGATGAAGAGTGTGAAGAGACATTTATTGAAACTAAGAAGCAGTTTTTCCATTGACATAGAAATGAAGAGTTTGTCTGACGGAAGTTTTGTGAAATACCAATTAGGATAAATGCTTCACAGGCTACAGGGAAGTCAGAGTCATTGTTAACAAATATTGAAAGAGAAAGATAGTGTATTTTGAGCATGTATTCAGTGTATAATGAACTGTAGTGATATCACCAAACCTTCGTTATCGGTCACCATGTTTGTATTGACATTTTCTTTTTGCCATTTTGGTATTATGTTTCAGTTAAGTGGACATATGTCACTTGTTCATTTCAACATGCATGTAAACGTACAAACAACTTAGATACTTGCCGGTCTTCTAAAAAAGATGTTAACCTATTATATTCTGATTCTTAGAAAACCTTCGTTACCACTATGCTGAAACATTCATTCTGGACGATATCAACATGTAGCACATCAAAAAATGATACAATAATTTCTTTTATAGTAAACTGAAATAAGAAACACCTAAAAACGATTTATATGTTTAAATACGTTTACCTTTTGGCTTGTACTGTTTGTTTTAAGTAAATGCTGGCATTTCAGGTATGACTTTGAAACATATTTTCGTCAATTTTTTAATAAAGCAGCACTTAATATTCATTATAAATGTTATGTTATACATTGATGTACTTGTATATTCTAGTTCTGAACATCAAATAGTTCTTTAGATTGAAATAGTATGCTTCTTTTGAATGTATATATGATAATACAAAACCTTCGTTGTCATTTGGTTGAGTGTTTCTGTTAGGCATACAATATCTAAATTACAAGTCTATGGATTGAAAAATCGTTCATTTGATATCAATGTTTTCAATATCAAAGTTGAATTTTGATTGACGCACTATTACACCACCAAGCAGCTTCTAATTGAATTGAAGTTAAAACATCAACATACTGAACGTATTTTGTTTACAATCAATATATTAATGCCAATATATTGGTGGACTTCATGTTAGTTAGTTGATCATTACATTCAGACCTTAACAAATTTGGTATTGCTAAACATAATTTTTCCGATTATACTAAGTTAAATATCATTTGCGACGTGTTAGTTCAAATAAGTATGTAAATTCACCATGAGGCTGTGGTAACGTAGGTTTTGTAAGTACTAGAATTAGTTTCTACCTACCTGTGTTTGCACGATCATTACACAAAAACTAAGAAAGTGTTGTATTCAAGATTTTCAGGCATGGTTACTGAATGATATATCAAACTTTTGGGGCAAACTGAAACTAAATCTGAAAAGGTCACATTTTCATTTTTTTTCTTTTCCAAATGGACCTACTTATTGAAAATCAGTGTTTATGTTATGTAGCAGGAATGGTTATTTTCGTCTGCTATATTGTTAAACCTATAACCTTTTATGATTAACCAATACTTTTATTGATTGGCCTTAAATTGTATAATGGACATACAGTAGTATAGTGATGTGTTAAACAAACAGACTGATCGATCATTGAGTCTTCCAGTACACTTTTAATCTTTATGTAAGACAATCATTATGTTATCATGTATAGATCTACAACGACCTTCGAAAAATGACCCCTGGACGAGTCCATATGCCAAGGTTGAAACGATATTTAACGTTATTTTATGAAAAAATATGAACACTCATGAGAAAAACACATTTTACTTCAAGCTGGCAACGTGGCTTAGTGGATAAACTCTTCTCTTGGCAGAAACATACTTTATGTATGGGCTGTGGGTTCGAGTCCGCTGCTATACTCTTTTTCAATAATTAAATTTCTATTTCAATAGTTTTTATCGTATTACGTGTATATTTTAATTCTTAATATTTTATAAATTCACGTTTTATAACTAATAAAAAATATTTTGTTTCCATTACATTGATTTAGTCTTGATATCGTATTTATTGCTCAATTTTCATCTTCATGCTCAGGTGATAATTGGATATAATTACTGATAACTCGAGTCTTTGGCTTCGCTGCAATCACCATTTTAAGAATTTGCAGTAGAAACGTCAGAATTAGCTAATGATGTTATGTCTGTGTGGTGCAATGGTCATAGTACATCGCTTACAATCGCTTATTTATTCTTTCCAGTGTGAGTTCGGACCCACTAACGAACAGTTTTTTATATTTAATAAACTAATACTTACATGTAATGCTATATTCATTCACTGTATTACCCGATTATGATCACATATTATATTTTTTTCTATTCATATTTTGCGTTATTCTTTGTTCCTATATTAATTGTATCAATTATACAATGTGTAAGTATCAATTGAGTAACAAGTTTCAACGCTGAGACAACCTTATATGCAGTCTATATGGTAGCTCTTGTCTGTCCGACAACCCTCTCTCACACACTGACAATTAAGTCCTATTTCCTTCTCCTCCATACAAAACCTATGTACATTCTCGATGAGATCGTTCGCGTCGTCGCTATATCTGTGTACCAGCTATCACATATGTGCTTCCTACTCACTGAGACTTTTATGCATCTCTGTGTAATTAGACAAGCACGAAACATGTTTGCTGAGCAAAATTAAAAAAATATATATAGCAGAATGCGATTCGAACTCATTCGTTCAGTTTTGAAGTATTCGTATTCATGGTAGCTTAGCCGACTGCGCTATGCACACTACTTGATAAGTCTATTCTTAATGCATGCTTTATCGGTAAATACACCCCTATTACCTGGATGACTCAAATGTTAAAAGTACAGTTACGCCCGAGTGCTTGTTGTAGATCTATAGCATGGTCATGTTCGATGCCTTACTTTTAGATATTTCATGTTTATCATGTGAATTTAATGTTCCCTATGATACATAGTGCATAATTGGGTTTTGGCATGAACTTTCCCTATATAAGACGTAATGGGTCTATAAACCATGGCCTTTCAATTTAGACGCTAGAGGTAACGTTTACCTGTTTATATTTGACTGGTCATTTTATCCCCATTTAATTACTTTAATATATTTTCTGATAGGTTACATGTAGAGCACCATATTCATTTTATTCCAAACTAAGTCTTGTCAATTAAACTGTACAATAAGTTGTAACTTCTCATTTTATTATACTATAAATCATTTAGATAACTATACCAATATATAATTATATAGTATACTGTAAATTAAATTGAATAAGTGTAGCATTTTGTCTGTTTTATTTTTAATAATTAGACTTAGATAGCCTCATTAATAGACCCTCCCTTGAGACATTGACATTATAAGGTCTCTATATTGAGTTGGTCTCATTATTGAGGTGATCTAATATAAGAGTAAACAGTCACTTGATACTGATACGCAACAACAAAGTCTCTTTTATAAGAGTTCTCAAATCACATTATCTCTGACTATAGTTCAGCAGAATAATCAACTGGAATGATTACACGAACACACCTGGTCCAAAACCGCGATAGAACCTGGGTTGGCACTGCTCCTGTTACAGTTATATAATATCATATACAATTGTCCAAAAAATTAATAAAAAAACTTAAAATTTAAAAAATGAGGTCAGAAGTGAAACAAGTCATTTCAACGTATTTTTGGGGTTCCAACGGACAGGTTAAGTTCTACTACTCTTCAACGTCACAAGGGCATCTGTTGAAGAAAGTTAAACACAGTGTAAATATAATGGCAAGTGAATCTAAAATTGGATAATTAGCATTCACAAACATATATTTATACTGCATAAAAAACTGTTCACCTACTCTAGGCGAAGACATTGAATTATTTACACTCCATGGCGCAGAACACAAAATATGTATACCTCGGCCTCATAATTTCGTGCCTTCTCATGAAATCCGTGCTTAGTTGAATTCAACTCTTTTACAAGTTCTACATAGTCATTTAAGTAAAATTACCAAAATAAACCATCCCACAAATATCCTACATTAATTGAGGGTATTGTTTTGGACGACGCTTCATAGGTGTCACCTTGACGACCAGGAAGGATACACCTAATAGTTATTCCAACCGATATTTTTCAACTGGTGTTTTTGCATCCTGTTTTCAGTACGTATTAATTTTATCATTTAAGTCTTTAATACTCAAAAATGAATGTGAACTTTGATAAGAACTACTTCAAATTTATTTAATCTAACTGAAAATTTGAAATTCCATCACTTTGGGTCCCATTACAGACCTGTTTTACGGAGGCACGGATTTCATGGGAAACGGTCAGCAGGATCCAGAGCATCGACCTAGACATCAAAAAGTTATGATTTCACTAATGTTTGTGAACATTTTTAAATTTCCATGTTCTTATTAGTTAAGTCAACATTTCGTGTTCCGATAATGGTGCAGACAGTTTTAAACTTGTATGCGGGAGTGCACATGCGTCGCTGAAACTGTCAATGAGCAAGAAAATACGAGACGACAGCATATATGCATTCAAAAAGTATTACCCTTCAGATAAGCCAAAACAAATAATCAGGAATAGCAAGCAATGCAGAAGTCCTCTTGGTACCCAATTTTCTGTCCGCATTAAAAAATAATTACTGCCAAGGGAGATAATTCTGGACAGTTGATTTTTCCGGACAAACAGTCTAGACGGTTTATTTAGTTAAATAGTTCATTGATATTGGTATCAAATCACTCAGGGGCGTATTTAAAGGAAATGTGGAAGGAAAAAAATTCAAAATCAACAAATAATTACTCATTTACCGAAAATATCGTCTGCTGTTGTGATTTTGTCATCAGCATCAGGGAGGGGGGAAAACAAAATTAGTGCGCATGCATCAATGATTTTATTAAATTATTTAGTTCAACATTCTCTAACGAGATCGTGGCCCAGTGGTTAAGCAGCTCGATTAGTAATTTCCTGATGCTAAGGTCCAGCGAATCTCGAGTAATTCCAGGGGAAGCTTTTTATGTGATTTCTGTCTAGAATTATCTCCTTTGCCAGTAGACTTACATAATCTCCTTATTGGTATCTATCTGCATACCAAATTTCATAAACCTATCTCAAACTGTTTGCAAGTTATGACAGGATCCAGAATTCTTGACAAACTGACTGACGGACGGAGGGCGACCATTAGTCCCCTTTGGCTGAAAAGCCGTTGGAAACTTAATGTATATCATTGCTGGCTTAGAATGAGAAGGTCATAAGTACAAAATCAATATTTTGAGAAAACAAGAAAAAGCTGTCCGAAAGTTACTTTTCACCTATGGCTAAACAAGCTGTTTCCACTTCAGTTCGGTAAACAAGTTCTGATTTTCATGAAAATAGGTTCATAAGAAGCGCCTAGTGATGCTGATTTTAAATATGTCTCAGCCTTATGGGGTCTTAAGGTTACAAACCACCAAATAGAGTTGTTCTTTAACTCAATGTAAAGTGACCTAGGTCAGCCAAAAAAAATGTCAACTTTTTGTCCATGGGGCCCTCTCAAAATCTTTTAATCAATAGAAATAGCATCCAGCTTGAAGAAAATGAAAAAAAATAGGGGGTCATGTATCATATAAGAAAAATTTGGTTCGTCAAACGCGGTGAACAGATTTTCTCACATGTACGGATTAACTCACTGTCCGTTAGCCCCAACCTTACTTTCACTTTCATATTAAAGCCAGAATACAAAATATTTCTGAATAAAACCATTTCACTACATCACACACATGCATACAAACCATTTAACACCAATATGTCTATTCTTCATATTTAACCACAATTATCCTTGTCTGGTACTAAAATAAGGGCAACATTCACATAAAAATGTCAATTTAAGAAAAAATAAATCTGAACTTTTCTGGATTTTTCATGATAAAAATCTAAATTTTCACTTTTTTAGACATTTTACACAGATAAAAGTGGTTAAAACCCAATCTTGAGTGCATTTCAATTCATTTAAATGCAAAAAAATGAAAACATGATTTTGAAGGAATTTTGCATGTCTTAAGGCAACCCTTTTTCGGTTGTTTAAGTGTTTTTTTGCACTTTTTTCAATGCTACTACATATATGCAACACAAAACAATCAATTCTAGACAGATTGGGCATGAATTCCAGAAAAAAATACAAACCCGCATATGCGCCTTTAAGGAGAACTTGGTCAGCGCCTGTCAAATGGTATGAATAGTGACATGAAATTGGGTTGCAATTGTGCTAAAATGGTATTCTGAACCGCAATTTTGCTTTAGATGCCTAATAATATGTCTATTCTTCATATTTAACCACAATTATCCTTGTCTGGTACTAAAATAAGGGCAACATTCACATAAAAATGTCAATTTAAGAAAAAATAAATCTGAACTTTTCTGGATTTTTCATGATAAAAATCCAAATTTTCACTTTTTTAGACATTTTACACAGATAAAAGTGGTTAAAACCCAATCTTGAGTGCATTTCCATTCATTTAAATGCAAAAAAATGAAAACATGATTTTGAAGGAATTTTGCATGTCTTTAGGTCACAAACCACCAAATAGAGTTGTTCTTTAACTAAATGTAAAGTGACCTAGGTCAGCCAAAAAAAATGTCAACTTTTTCTCCATGGGGCCCTCTCAAAATCTTTTAATCAATAGAAATAGCATCCAGCTTGAAGAAAATGAAAAAAAAATAGGAGGTCATGTATCATATTAGAAAAATTTGGTTCATCAAACGCGGTGAACAGATTTTCTCACATGTACGGATTTACTCACTGTCCGTTAGCCCCAACCTTACTTTCACTTTCATATTAAAGCCAGAATACAAAATATTTCTGAATAAAACCATTTCACTACATCACACACATGCATACAAACCATTTAACACCAATTTCATGATTCTGATGCTGATTTGTCAAGACATACCCGCATTTCCAGTCACTTTAAAGTTTTTTAACGGACTATTTGACTGTATCTGAATTTGGTCCGCGTAGGCATTTAGTGGTTATTTACCTTAAGTAGTACTTACTACCTTCTCATTCTAAGCCAGCGATATGTACCGTAACCAGTAACTTCATTACAATGGCTCGGGGTATAACAAATCAAACAAACAAGGAATTGCAGTGGGATAAATATTTATTTCATTCAGTGCCGAGCATAGCCTTTATTTGCAAGTCAGCTGTTTGCTGAAATATGGCAGTGATATATTTGAACCCAGGTCACTAACCACTGAGCTACTGGCAGGCACATATCAGTCATCAGTACTGTTTTTCAGTTCCTCCCTACACTGGTTATAAAACAATGTCACAGTATTATACAGCTCATGCTTGCTACCGTAGACAACACTTATAATATGTTGAGCATCCTCCAGATATTTCACAGCTGTCTCCAAATTCTGTAGATATAGAACCAACTTTCCAACTTTCAACAACTGTAGTGCATAGTTGGGACTGTACTTGGAGTAATAATAACTGAAAGCATAAAACAAGACTGTGTTCAGTAAATGCTTATGCCCTGATGAAAGCCTTGTCCATAATAACTAGCTAAGTCAATCAACTTGAAAGTTTTGTAACAAGTGAACAAACATATGGATGGACAGGACAATCACTATATGCCTCAGCATCGTAGAAGGCACATAAAACATGTATCATGTATCCGTTAGCAGTGTCCTGTAACCTCTAAATAAACCACATAATTATTCCCTTTCTGGCATTGAAACTACAAGAATTTTAAGATATCGGCAAACAGACTGGTGTCATTAAACTCAAGTTGACAGTACATACATGTATATTATGTGTCTCCCTGGGCTGTGTTTATAAAGGTCTTAATGCAGAGGTTCAAATCCTGAAAGAGTTTGATTCTGAATCGTCCAATGGATGAGTTTCAAGACTACGGGAGAGACTGGAAATACAGTAACAACAGTTTGCTTTATATGATCAATCTTTATAAACAACTTTAGTATCAAGCCTGAAAATCCTAGTTCAAAGCCTTCAAACTCTATATTTCAATGTAAACAAAGAATGAAAATTCAGGATCCTAAAACCAGAAATCAGACACAGGCCTGGTATAATATTCAGCTAACTCTACCTGTATTTGTCAATGCTTTTCTCGCCATATTTAGCAGCCTTTGTCCATTGCTCTTGATTTACTGCAGCATCAAAGGATTTATCTAACAATCTGACATTATAGACGTTCATAGGATGTAGTATATTACTGGTCTCCTGTATCACGTCCTTACATATACCATACATAGTCTTCCATTCTGAGAAACAAACAATTCATTAAGAATAAGGCCATACCAAGGATTATAGGTTTGAGCATCTTGGGAACGGAAAAACAACAGGTTTGTAACCTCTTATATTTTCAAAATCCATGGCAATATCGTTTTCAAACTTGTTCATCGTCATATCCCAAACCCATTAACAGTAGTAGTTTTCACACAAACAAGTTTTCAGTTATTTCATAAAGTTATTATGATTGACAATGCTTGAAAGCTATATTTGTTATTAGGGCTGTAACTGTATACCGCAGTACACGAAAGACGGCAGACTTCAGTCCCACACAGTTCATGGTACAAGGGTTACAAATTTCGGTAGGGTTCGGTATAAGCTTTTTTATTATCAAAATAATATTCAGAGAATGAAAATGTCTGAAAACCCTCTGATTATGTATAATCAGCATACATCACTCGTTTCAATAGTATTGAGATATGCCTTATATCGTCGATATTCATTTAAAATAATTGATAGCCGCATAATAATTGCTGTTATACAATCAACAAATCATTGTCACTTAAAAATTGCAGTATTTAAGATGCTGCTAGAGACTAATTGTATCATACCGAAATATACCGAACCGTTAGAAAAATTGACGGTACGTATCATACCGTGAGGTGAGCGTACTGTTACAGCCCTATTTGTTAGCCATATAATGATGAGGATAGAAGTTGTTATGACTTGTGTTTTTTTTGTCTTAGGATATCAAGATAGGTTTTCGAACTTAGGGTGGACGCCAGTTATGGCAGGATCCTGATTTATTGACAGATTGACAGTTGGACTGAACGATCGACTGAATGCAATCCGCTATTATAATAGTCCCCTCTGGTAGGAAACACTGAAAAGTGTTTCAGAAATGACAAAGTGCCTCAGCCGAGGACCGAACATGTATATGACTTAGTTGATAAGGTATACTTGAAATTATGTCCCCACAAAATGATCTTTTTCACCAAAACCACAAAATTTTGCCCCAATGAAATTAAATGATTCTATAGAAGTTGACATATCATTAATACCTCCTGATTTTACTTGTTCGTCCATCTGCTGCAGTTTTATCCTACAGTTCTCTTGTACTTTTAATGCACCTTGTTTTAAAGTTGGAGAAAACTCATTCACTCCACATTTTCTACAAGCCTGGAATTGATTTTCTGTAAGACAAAGTATATTTCATTAATGTACAGTACAATAAGAATATTGTGAGAGTCATGTAGTCATCAATTATGTGTACACAAAATACACTCAAATGCTTTAAAACACACCACTATTGAAAATAATTAAATTTTGTCAAAATTCATTTTTTGCTAAAATTGATATTTTACAGGGTTTGTTCAGTTCATAATCTTGACCTTATCACTGAAAACAAATATTTTTAATCAGAAAACCCCATCCAAACAACTCTTTTTTATTTTGTATGTTTTGCACATGCAGTTCGACCGCGTCGACCTAACAGATCGATATTGACTTTAAACTGTATACTGTTGGTTTACAAAAACAACAGAAACAATATTTTCTTATGGTACACAACTCGTTGTGTATAGACTGAAGATCATTAATCAGAAATGAAATAACCATAGATTGACGTTTTCATCACTAAAACCGATATTTCATATGTGGTGCGTTTTAAAGCGTTTGAGTGTATTACAACCATTGCCTGAACAGGTAGAGCGTAATACAAATATTTTAATTTAACAATGAAATGATATATTATTGTAAGCTTTTATAATTGGTTTTACAGTGCAATCAATATAGTAGAGGGTCTTACAGTGCAATCAATATAGTAGAGGGTCTTACAGTGCAATCAATATAGTAGAGGACTTGACTGCTATGTAACTCTATGCTTGCCCAAACTGGACTGTAAGTAAACTCATGTTGACATATTGCTGGCTTAGAATGAGAAGGTCGTACATGGTAATACAAAATCATCATTTTGAGAAAACAAGGTAAAACTGCCAGAAACTACTCTTTACTGATATGGTAAAACAAACATGTCTCGAATTTCATGACAACAGGCTAAGAAGCGCCTTGTGATGGTGATTTTAAATATGTATCCGTGTTATCAAGTTGTATTTAGGACCTTCCCATTCTAAGCCAGCGATATACACAGGGCTCTCCATAAGTTTGAATGTAGCTAGTGATTGTGGCTCAATAGTACCTAAATGCAGCTGGTTTGTTTATGTGTCAATCAACCTTAATTTTTTATCATTTTTAAAATTGTTCACATTCATAAAGGTTCAGTTTGAGAAATGTAGTGAGTAATAAATCCCTCAGTTCTCGTCAAAACCCTGACTTCTGAGGCTTGTATAGAGCTGTTGACATACCCAGACCTTGGTAAAGCATAGTAAGAATGTCAGCCTGGGAAGCGGAGGACAAAAGGTTCAAATCTCGGTGGAAGCCGGGTTGCAACTCATGGAATCGGTATTCAAGCCACCTGAGCTAGTTAAATAATGGTTACTGTAGGTCCATCTCTGCCAGGTGTCCCACAATATGAAAAGGGATTCGGGAGGTACTGTACGCATGAATGATAAGTGAGACAAGTGAGTGTCAAATTTGACTGAGGAGACAATAGGATGACACAATAATAAACAAACTTTTTACTTAATAATATATACAGTAGGGCAACTAAAAATACAAAGTCAGCTTCAGATTTCAGAAAATCTCAGATTTTAATTCAGATGCTTTAGAAGATGAATTACTGTAAAATCATTCAATTTCGATGGGACAAATTTTGAAGTTTTGGTAAAAAATTTCGATGGGATGTTAATTTGTCGATTTTGCATTTCGGGCAATAAATACAGTGGAACTCACTAATAACTAAGTCGCTTATAAAGGAAAACTCGGTTATAGCGTAAGCAATAAAAATCCCCGACTACGTCCCTTCTTTATTTCAATAGTAATAATACCACTCACTTATAACGAAATCGTATATAATGAACAATCGGTTATAACGTAATGATTTCTAGGTCCCGATGAAGCATTCTGTGCGCATTTCTGCTCAATTATTACAAAGGCGGTTATTTTTTTAAAACGTACAAGGTGTTAAGTGGTGGCGCCTCTGGCATTTATCGGTGCCAATTAACTGACCTAACCAATAAGTATACTCCTAAACTTCGTTGACTTAACAAAATTATTGACTTTTGAAACTGCAACTAAAAAACGAAATATCAAAGACAGAGGATGAATAACGTTGAGTCTTAATCAACCATGTTACAATCAACATCATTACTTAATAAATTGTTTTAATGATTAAATGGCTCGTACTTATAACCTCCTATAAATTAGGTGACACGTGACATAAGCATACCTTGTCTAACAGCTCAGATAATACATGACTTCGCGCAGAATAAAGATTGATATATTCAAAGTACGACATTGAATAAAACTCATTCGTAACGAAAATTTTATTAGTTTATACAAAACATTGTTCAGCTGCGCATCATGAATGTTTTTTCTTCAAACATTTCGAAGCAAGCTGTACATGTTACACTTATATATGACTAACATAATGATTTTAATATACAATGTATAAGAATTATGTTATATCCAATCTCGTATAACCAAATTTCGTTGAACTGATTAAGTGACAATCGGATATAGTGAAAAGAATTTCTGAGTCACCAGGATTTTGTTATAACCGAGTTCCACTGTACAAGGGTCAAAATTATTGTTTGATGGGATTTGATTACGCGGTTGACGGTGAACCACAAAATTTAATCTCCCATGAAAATGAATGATTTTTAATTATTTCACTGTGATCTTAAGTGACATAAACAGGTGTGTGTTTATGTAGGAATACCCCTTGTAGGCGCCCCTGGTAGCATAATGAAGCATTTAAGTAGAAGAAACTATCCATTGTTTGATTTGAGCATGTTACTTACCTTCAGACAAACATACAGCACCATCACAATTCTTCTCTGGACACAGAAAGCTTCTCATTAAACCATTCTGTAAATTATGCATAGAAAAATTGTTACAAAATTATATACTTTAGTTGAAGCTCCCTAATCCTTAAACCTCTCAAATCCAATATCCTCCCTAATCCGAAACCTCTCAAATCCAATATCCTCCCTAATCCGAAACCTCTCAAATCCAATGTCCTCCACAATCCGAAAATATCTCAAGGTCCAACTTTTCTTCCATCTGCACCCAACTGTATATGCTATATGAAAACCTTCGCAATCCACAATCTCCCTTATTCAAAATCCTCCACAATCCAAACTACTGTTTCATTCTGAAACCGATATTTTATGCATAAATTGAACTGTGTTATCCGAAATTCAAAATATTATATTAATTACTCTTTATGTATATCCCCTCAAATATGACTTGAACAGAATGATGTACATATAAAATTGTTCACTGTATTAAAGCTGGGCGTAAGTTCACATTGCCAATGTAGTAGACCAGGGTGCATGTTCACAAAGCATCTTAAGGGAAAACTTAACTTAAGACTTAAGTTAAATAATTGAACTGCACATATTTTGCAAGAAACTAAGAATAGCCAATATGTTCTTGGTTATTATTGAAGCACTTTACATAACACGTCATAACAATGTAAAAGTAGACAATCTTGATTGTCCTGTCTAGCTGATACACTTAAGGAAATTGTAAGAGTTTGAGAAAATTCTAATTTTTCCCTTAAGGTGCTTAAGTTTGTGAATACCACCACATGTCTGATATCATGTTGAATGATTGATAATAATTATGATCATTATTTCTTAATAATCCTTTTTACACAATGATTTTCTAATTTAGGCCAATTGAAATACAATATTCAATGAATCAATTACAATATAAACAGTATACTGTAAACCAATTTACCTCCACAAAATTAATACTGACTCTTGCATTTCATTATCACTCATTACTGAGGCCCAAATGGATGATAGGGTTAGCAAATGTGTAGCCTCTTTAAATAAAGCCTTTACTTACTTACATACTCATGAGACTACTGTAAAAGCATTTAATTTCGATGGGACAAAATCTTGTGATTTTGGTAAAAAGACCTTTTCTCGATGTAACATTAATTCGTAGATTTTGCATTTCAGGTAATAAATATGAGGGTCAAATTATTGCTCAGTGGGATTTAATTTTCTGGTTGGAGATGAAGCACAAAATCAACGAAATGAAATCCCCCACGAAAATTAATGATTTTACAGTATCACTCATTAGACAAGTATTTCTAGCAGGAATTAATCACTCTGTGAAATTAAATTTATTTAATTAACTAACAATACAAATCATGTATTATGTATAATAATAATTACTTGTTTATATTTATTAGCAACTGTCTAGGGCCTCCCAGTTATGATCAGAAAGTGATATTTGGAACTAACCCAGTGGATGCAGTATTAAACACAAGCCCATGGTTGTGTTGATTCTTACAATTTTAATGATTTTTTTTATTTCGACTACCGGTTACCTTCTTATACACCCTAAGTTCACTCAGCAGCCATTTTCTCAACCAACGACCAACAACAAATTTTCACTATACCCTTTGAAACCATTTTAACCGGTACCCCAAATACCAATATCTGTTCTGATGCATGTACATGCTGGGAACAAAAGTACTTCTGTTGGTTGAGAAAATGACAGCTGAGTAACCTTTGAGTGTTTTATAAGGTAGTTGAATAAAATGATACTGTCAAGATGCTAAAATCTATGAAACTGTGTGCCTGCGGTCTTACACACAGATCAAGAAACACTCTCTATAAACTATAAAGTTCAGTTTGAATTATCCCTGGAATTCAGTACAAAGTGAGCCTTACATATTCTGGATGCGTACATTTCTCACACTGGCAATCAAAGTAGTATTGTTGTTTTAATGATGATTGTCTCTCAGATAATGTAGCTAGTTGATCTATGTAGCTTATATACACCTGAAAAACATAACATATCTGTCACACACACAGTTTCGTGTCGGCTTATAAATAAGGTGCTAGACAAATCTCAAGTAGAAACTCTTAAAACTATTGCAGTAATTTACTCTCATCTTACTAGTAGATTTTTGAATACTATCACAATGAAACATAACAATATTTGAACATAGATTTAGCTCAGATTGTCTCACGCTGTTTCTTGACACTATCGTTTTTTGCTTGATTCTCTTAATAAATTCTAATTAAAAAATATTCTTTCATTTTTTATCTGAGACTGATACAAGATTTCGACTTATACACGAGAAAGTACAGTATTTTGAGCTGACTTATACATGAGGAAGTACGGTACTTTGTGCAGACTTATACATAGGGAAGTACGGTACTTTGTGCTGACTTATACATAGGGAAGTACGGTTCTTTGTGCCGACTTATACATAGGGAAGTACGGTACTTTGTGCAGACTTATGCATAGGGAAGTATGGTACTTTGTGCTGACTTATACATAGGGAAGTATGGTTTTTTGTGCTGACTTATACATGAGGAAGTACGGTACTTTGTGCAGACTTATACAAAGGGAAGTACGGTACTTTGTGCTGACTTATACATATGGAAGTATGGTATTTTGTGCTGACTTATATATGGGGAAGTATGGTATTTTGTGCTGACTTATACATGGGGAAGTATGGTACTTTGTGCCAACTTATACATGGGGAAGTATGGTATTTTGTGCTGACTTATACATGGGGAAGTATGGTACTTTGTGCTGACTTATACATGGGGGAAGTACAGTTCTTTGTGCTGACTTATACATGGGGAAATACGGTACTTTGTGCTGACTTATACATGGGGAAGTATGGTACTTTGTGCTGACTTATACATGGGGAAGTACAGTACTTTGTGTTGAGGTAAGACAGTACATACCTTGTCAGGTACAGGATCAGGTATAGTCTCTATTGCTGTTACAACCAATGTACAACCATGGAATACAGCCACTGCATTAGGTTTACAACTATGGTCTAACATAGAACCACTACAAATAGAACATATCTATATAAAACTGATACTATTGGGCAGTAGTGGCCAAGAGGTAGGACAAACATTTCGAAATTGAGAGGTCCTGGGTTCGATCTGTGTGTTACTGCTCAATTTCTCTGAGCAAAAATAATTCACATGCTCCACTAGACCAAAGTGTGAATTGGTACCTACGAAAACATGAGCAAGGTTTCTAGATATACATAGATGACAATTTAGTTAAATCCAAAAGAGGAGTGATAAAGCGAAACATGTCACAAGATGGATTTAAATATGATTTAAAAGGGATTTAGATGCAAAAACAAGGAAGGTAATTAATTATAGTGGTTATTAAGATGGGACAAAAGATCATAAAACAAATCAAATGTACCTTTAAGTACTTGGCTACTTGGATTTAATACACCTGTTACTATACATAGTAACAAAAAAGTTACTATACATAGTAACAAAAATGAGCCTATTTTAGGCTGATTATGGCCATCACGTGATTGATTATCGCCTTTTAGCCCGGTCCGCACACAGGTAACTGTATCGTTGAAAACGAAAAAATAAAAAGAAAAAAATATTTTTTTTTGAAAATTTGTATTTTTCTATCAAGGTCAATTTGTACAGAAATCCACGAGCCGGTTCGAGAGGTGCAGTTTGTTTTTAATAAAAAAACTGCTTTACGCATAACAATTATCTATAAAAGGATGTGTGTTTACACAAACAATGTTATGGGATGAATGTAAGCCAAAAATTAACTTCATATCATAAAATCCATTGCTTAAAGGTATACTTTAACTGTCGCTGGTGTAGCACATTGTGAGGGACGGCCATATGGATTTGTGTTGATTGCACCATATGAATCGGCTGTGAAACAGTATCTACATTTTATAGTATAACTTTTTAACTATTTGATCAATTCTGATAAGATCTGGCATATAAGTACTTTAAACATTGTTGTATATAAATATAATTAGTTTATGGAGATATTGATAGTCAAATTTTGTTTTTGATTGATTCAAATTCTGGTTCATCTAGAACAAATAAACCTTTATAGAAAATTTAAATTTTTAAAAAACATTTTTTTTTCGTTTTAGTTTTCTTTTTCAACGATACAGTTACCTGTGGGTCCGCAATCTCATAATCATAATCGGCCCATTTTTAAAATGACATAATGTGGTGGCCACATTGGAGCTAAATGACATTACGTTGCAGAGAGGTACAATTTCTTTGACTTTTTTCAGAATAAATGTTATTTATAGCTCCATGAACTCCTTGATCTAAATTAAGCGCGAGTTGTTGTTATTTTCATTGAGCTATGAAATCGAACAATTAATTTGGTTCAGTGCTCATAGTCCTAGGAACTCAAGGAAAATTAATTCTCTCTTTCGACTGGAAAAACTATGAAGTCTAAGCTAAAACCCTCTCCGTGATTATTAATTTTCCCAGACGATTATCGCCTTCTGGCCGGGCTCTGTCTTGTATAAAAATCTAAATAATAATCCCATCAGAATGAGGGATCATACAACATAATTTGTAACATTCCAGACAAAACACATAGATATTTTTTATATTTTGATCCTACATTATGTAGCCCCTAAAGGCATATATACACTAACGCACACTACAACGCAACATCTATATTTATCAAAATTACTCAGTTGTTTATGAAGGGATTTTATTCAAATTTGGCATTTGCATACATACATATCTTCTTGATGTTATTTTGATTCTGTATTAAAATCAAACCATGGCAAATTAACAAGAATTCCCAACAATCAACAGAAAAGTCACAGAAATAAGACAAGAAAAATGTTGAAAAACTGGGTGAAAACTTTACCACAAAGTTAATCGCAGTAAAATAATCGAATTATGATATTTCACTTAATGTTTTTTAGTATCTTGAATGTCTATCTAGATGTCGTTTGTGATGTATTTATACATCTGCAACACCCATAAATCATATTTCCTGATAATCAATATTTGGGCTGCATTAAAAAATTCCTGAAAGATGACCTGTTTTTTGCAGGTTTTGTAGGGTTGGTTGGCGTCTCATTGGTAACATACACATCTCATTTCAGCGAGTTAAAAATAATATTGGAATTCAAAGACTCTGAGGCCCATATGGAAGATTGCATTATTGTAAATATGTTAGCCTCGTAAAATAAAGACTTTACTTACTTACTTACTTACTTACTTACTATGATAGTGGCATCTTTTGTATGCCGTTATTCTGCAGTATTGCTTGTTTCTTACTAGCTATGGGACCCAAAAGTCCGTCATGCAGTATTTTCACATGTTGCCATTTGTGTGACTTTTCATTTTACAGTGACGCTCATTATTTGTTTTGTTTTTATCTTCCAATGAACTTATTAACTCAAAAATTCTGGAACACATTCAACGAATATTAGTTTATGCACAGCAAAATTTTGAACCAAATCCATTTACTAATATCTCAAATAATTATAACTACGTTTTTTCCTCGCAGACAGACATCGCATTTCGCGTTTGAGAATGCCTGGGACTGTAGCTACCCTCACAACGTAGTTATTATTATCAGAGATAATACAACATTTCCCGCCTTTTTGGAGTTGTTTCGGTGACGCAATCGGTATGGTCTAGTCACTTCAGTGCTAGGCGCTGACACCGTTGGGGTCGTGGGTTCGAATCCCAACCAACCAGGTGAGGGTCAATATGCGATTTACATTTACTTATAGTCGAGAAACCATGAAAAATATAGGTGTAGCGTTGGGAGTGTGCGCAAGTGTATAGTTGTCGTAAGGCTAATTCTTTAACCAGAAATTTACATTATTTTTCTCCAAACGCTTCAATTTCACGCAAATTGAGAATATCCAACAATATTTTAGCATTGCCTTACCTCAAATATATTCCTGTACCAATATCATTCAATTCACTATCACTTATTGTAAAACTGTTAATCACCATCTGAAAGATAACCAACAAATACTGCTTCTTATTGAGTCATAAATACTAGGTTATAAATGTATACCAATTCTCAATATTCATCTATAAGGTCAATGCTGCTTTCTAAATACCTGTGACCTTAACCTTTGTAACAGTAACCTGTAACCTGTGGATTGGGCATGACACTCTGCCTCATGGAAGTGCACATTCGTGTCAAATATAAGAAAGATTGGTCAAAGCATGACAAAATTATGTTTGGGACAAAATTGGCCGCACACAGGCAGGTACTTATACTCCGACATGTCCACTGACTCCATTCAAAAAGTGTACATTATTTCTGTAAGCGGACACTTTTGTGAGACATTTACCCAAAGAATGATTGGTCAATTTAAGCCTCAAACTATTTCAGATGTACGAGGGGGTAACAAAAAGTTTGTACACTGACCCGTTCATTTTAATATGTGTAATGCGATTGAATTATTTATTCTATCATCTTAAACTACATTCAATTCTGTACTGAGAAACAAATAACAAGAGGGCCCTTTGCACATTAGTCTTAGTATCAATATAACTTATATTCTGACCATATTTCATTAAACAGCAACCTCTGAAGTGTACACAAGGTTTTTCTAAGATTTGACCTAGTGACCTAGCTTTTGACCCAACATAACCCAGTTTTGAACTTGGAATGGATTTCATGGTGAAGCACATTCTGATCAATATTCAGGAAGATTGGATCAAATTTGTGACATCTACAGAGTAGACAAGGTTTTTCTAACATTTGACCTAGTGACCTAGTTTTTGATCCCACATGATCCAATTTCGAACTTCCTCTTGATTTCATGAAGAATAACATTCTGACTAATTTTCATGAAGCTTGGATCAAAACGGTGACCTCTGCAGTGCACACAAGGTTTTACTAAAATTTGACCTAGTAACATAGTTTTTGACCCCACATGACCCTGTTTAGAACTTGGCCTAGATTATATGGAGAATAACTTTCTGACCAAGTTTCATGAAGACTGTATTAAATTTGTGACATCTACAGTGTACACAAAGTTTTTCTAAGATTTGACATAGTGACCTAGTTTTTGACCCCACATGACCCAATTTCGAACTTGAGCAAGATTTTATGGTGAACAAGATTCTGACTAAGTTTCATGAAGATTGGATCAAATTGGTGACATCTAGAGTGTACACAAGATTTTTCTAAGATTTGACCTAGCTTTTGACCCCACATGACCCAGTTTCGAACTTGGCCTAGATTTCATGGAAAACAATATCCTGAGCATGTTTCATGACAATTTGACCAAATTGGTGACATCTAGAGTGTACACAAGGTTTTTCTAAGATTTGACCTAGTGACCTAGTTTTTAACCCCACATGACCCAGTTTAGAACTTGGCCTAGATTATATGGAGAACAACTTTCTGACCAAGTTTCATGAAGACTGTATTAAATTTGTGACATCTACAGTGTACACAAAGTTTTTCTAAGATTTGACAGTGACCTAGTTTTTGACCCCACATGACCCAATTTCGAACTTGACTTAGATTTTATGGTGAACAACATTCTGACAAAGTTTCATGACGATTTGACCAAATTGGTGACATCTAGAGTGTACACAAGGTTTTTCTAAGATTTGACCTAGTGACCTAATTTTTAACCGCACATGACCCAGTTTTGAACTTGGCCTAGATTTTATGGAGAACAACATTCTGACTAAGTTTCATGATAATTGGATCAAAACTGTTGCCCCTAGAGTGTACACAAGCAAATTGTTGACGGACGACTGCCGGACGATGGTCGGACGGACGAAGAGTGATCACAAAAGCTCACTTTGTCACTATGTGACAGGTGAGCTAAAAAGTTGATTAAATGATAAAACCAATAAAATATTCTAACAATTTAAAAGATGACCAACAGCCACCTGGCGCATTTTATGATGTTATAAAACGTCATGAAACGTCTAAAGAAATCAAAACTCACAAACCTGCATTGAACTGTTATATTGCCTGAATATTATTTTGCTCATAAAAAAGCTTATACCAAACCATAGCGAAATTTAAAAGTCTTGTATCGTGAACCGTGTGGGAGTGAAGTCTGTGGTATTTGGTATACCGCGGTTGGTATACTGTTACAGCCCTACAATGTATGAATATAAATGTTTAAACTAGAACAAGTGTCAATTCATTATGTTGCTATTATAATACAAAGTTTTTTAATATCTAGAGAACACATTGTCTTAACATCAACGGAGCAGTTTTAGATATACTTAGGATTCGGCTAACATATAGATATTATATTTATATTATAAATATTTTCATGACATAAATGACAATCGTCTTTTATTTTAAAAACCAAATGGAGACAAATAAAATGCACCTATATACCTTTGTGCATCAAGCCTTATCATGAATGTGGAAAATGATTGCTTAATTAATCTAATGTTGTATTTAATAGTTTCTTGATTTTTACTTCGCCTCAGACAATTCTTGTTTTGATCAAAAACTAGTTCTGTATCGATTACAACAAAAGTGGCAACTAAGTTTCTCTCTCAGCAAGCGGGCCCGATAAAAATGACCCTTCATACTAAAATCTAGAGGGTCACAAATGTAACCCCTGTTTAAACATGAAGTGTATCTCAGTGACTGCACCTAGTTACAAACTTTTATCAGGGCGAGTACTGTAAACCAATTTACTTTCGTGAATACTAACTTTCGTTTTTGCCCATTGTCAATATATTCTCGACTACAAATGTTCCATGTTTTTAAGCCTCTGGCAGTTAATATTTATGTTTTGAACACTTTCACTGCTACTTAACTTGCGAATTTCTTCCACACACACACTTAAATTGCATGAAATAATTTCTTGGTTAGCAGTATAACTGAACAGTGAGTACATGTTCTGTGTTTACCTTGCCGAATATCTCAAACAATTCTGCAGATGAAGGAAGGGTCACGATGGAGCCAGCATATTCATTCAATGTAAACATCATCTTAGCAAACAGCTCCAATCTCGCGGTATCCTGTCTGATATCATCCATATCTGAAATATAGTAAAAACCACAAAGTTAGAAACATTTCCCAAATGTGTGAACATCGTCACCTACAATAATTAACATTACGTCAGAGAAGAGATCCCTCAGCCTATTTGTTTGTCCAAGGTTTTCGAGTTAATCCATTGGATCATGTGATTATAATTTACCATTAAAATTGATTTACAGGTAAATAAGTGACAACTGGCATAATGTCAATTCATCACTACTTTTAGTTTTTGTTGATTTCTATGAAAAACTTGGTTTGAACATCACTACTTTTACTATACTTTTTTGATTTGTATGAAAACTTGGTTTGAACATCACTACTTTAAGTTCTTTGATTTGTATGAAAACTTGGTTAAGATGACACAAGATGTGACATACGAGTCATAAGGTCATCAAAGGTACGAGACCATGAAGAGTTCATCGGAAGATTTAACTGATTGGCCAGGATGAGTCGCAGCAATAACCTCACAGAATCTGTGGGAATCTTAGGTTGAACTGCCTTCAAACATTTACATTCCAGCTTGTGTGTTGTCCAGTCTCTTTTCTACAATACAATTTATACATTTTAGAGCATGATTATGATATTAGTCCAGTCAATATTTGGTTTCAACATCGCGATAGTGTGAGTTTTCTTTGCCTAATATCAAAGATCATTTGTATAAGTTTTACAAGTTTTAACACTTGTCATTCTGGTTGTCCGGGACAATTTAAATAACTCCTGCAGTAAATTATGCATATATATAGTGTATACAGGAAAACTATTCAGTTTTTCTGATTCAAGCAAGTAGTTTAAACATGGGTAACAGTACAAAATTTTCAAAATACTGGAAACTGCTTGACATTGTACTGAACAAGGTGCCCTTCATATAACTTACAAAGTGCAATTATTTCTAAAAATACTGAAATCAGTACTTAAGACTGAAAATAATTACTCCAGTTTAAAATTCTTAATTCACAGACTGTTTAAAATATTTCTCAGAAATAGAATGGGGTTGGAGCAGCCATTTTTCTTAACCAGACTCTTAGCATAGACACAGTCATCTAATTATATATATGCCGGTCTCGAGGAAAACCTGCTTTTTTGACAAACATTATAATCTTTTAGATTTTTCATAATTTAAAAGAACAACAATAATGAAGCAAAAGCGCAAAAGAAATTTTGTAAATATCTTCACTTTTGATGAAGATACAGCTGTTTTTCTAAAGTCCATATTCAGAGTTTTTTGTCTGACGTCATGTACGTCATTCTAACGTTATTTGATCATTTCTTGGCATAAACTGTTCAAAATAGCATCAAGTTTTATAATTGTTTCAAGTTTCAAATATGTATCATAACCGAACATTTTTTCATTCAGATGTTAACGATGTCCGGGTGTAAAAACTTTTTTTTTAAATGTTGAGGAATGCATTGTAAATATTTTTATTCTATTGTATACCCATTAAGACAACTGCATGTGAATTTTAAAACACTTTTATTGTCATTTAAGAGAGTAATTGCTATTTTAATTTCCCTACACCCAGCGTAAGAACGTACTGCACAAACAAATGGAGGCAACCGCAACATAAATAAAAAAATTTCCAACTGATGACACAATAAAACCAAAAGTGTGTTTAAATCTAAATATAAGTATTATTTCTTCAATCAAAAGTATAAACATTTTGTTTGGTCTAATAATGAAGTAGATAAAAATAAAAATGTAACCCTACCCTCCTTGAAATTAAGGCAATTTTTTGTATATTGCCAGTAAGTACCCTATAGATAAATGGAAATAAAATATGATCTAAACGCATTATTTTACTATAGCTTATTCATGCTGAAGTTCATGGTTAAGTAGATGCCCGTCTACTGGGTTAAGTAGAGCCCCGTTTCAAAGTGTGGTAAGGTATTGAAGAAAGTATGTTATTTCTTCGACCTTTATGGTAAGGTCTAGAAGAAAGTACGTTATTTCTTCGACCTTTATGGTAAGGTCTAGAAGAAAGTATGTTATTTCTTCGACCTTTGTAACTCATATGATGATAGTAACTTTATGTCATCTGTGAGTCATCCCCCTTTTAAAGGAAGTATCACTATTCCTTTAAGGGTTAAGGACATGTGGTAATGGTACTTGACGTTATCCTCGTCCTAGTTGAGGTTTACATTCAGTTAATACCCCTACAGATAATCCAATCGTTGTACACCACTATCTTATTGTAGCAAAGTATTTCTATATACTGTGTCTCCTAAGTTTTATCTTGCATTTCGTTTCGGCAATATGATACTGATGGGAGACTAAATAACGTTGATAAAAATGTTTTTGTATATTTTATGTACATTGTATATTGTTTTAAACATGTATAAGTCGGGACTGTACAGCACTTTTGAACGTGTGTATACATGAAAAAAGGGCTATATAAATATGGTATAATAAAAATAATAATAATAATAAACAATTGGCACCATTGAATATTTTTCAAAAATAACTTCAATGTATGTGTAAAGTTTTAACAAAAATTTAAAAGGTTTTACCTAGCAGTTTTGAAAATATACTTTTCAGAAATCCATAGTAACCTGATTTTCATCTGTTTACCACATATACATTACTATAAATTAAAGAAAAAGAAAGAAAAAAATTTTTTTTTCTCCAAATTTCACTATAAAAATATGTCACGAAGCCAAAACATTGCCTTATAACTAAAAAATAAATAAAAAAAGAATAAAAATATTTTGGCTCTAGTGGGGGTTGAACCCACGACCTATAGGAAATCAGTCAATCTGTCATAAAATTACTGCACTTGAGAACTCTTAAAAAGGAGATTCGTTATTAGACCCGGATATCCTTAAATACTGTTTTAAACAACTTACTCCTTGTTTTTATTCAAAATTGGTCACCAAAGTAACAAAGTACATGATTTCGACATACTTCATGAGAAATTTCAAAGCTCAGATATTGCACTATACACTTAACAAATCTTATAAGCGTGCATGTGTTTTTACTTTGTAACTTTTTTATTTATGAACATTTCTGCATGAAATTTTGTGTATATGCTATTGACTACCTCAAGATTGAATCAATAAAGTTTTTTCTTCGAAATTAAAAGATGCGGTTCATTAAACCGTGAAAAATTGAAACAAGCAAAATTACCGGGAAATTTACACAAACCTGCAAACCTACATTGTTTTTAGATAAATGATAAGCACATATGCTTGAAAATAAACGTTAAAAGCAAAGCGGTCAAATAGCTGCATCAAGACCCTGACACATACCTCAAACCCAGCGACAGCCGCACCCGTGGCGGGAATAGGTTCTACCAGGAACGCTTCACAGACAAGACCTTCCTCAACACCTTCTTCCCTAGATCAGTGAAGGACTGGAACTCTCTCCCGACCAGAGTTACGGCGGCGGCTTCCCTCGAGGACTTCCAGTCTCTCCTCAGGGTCGGATCAACATAGGTGGATCCAAACCATGTATAAAGTTTTAATACTACTGACAGTTTTTATCCACGAACTTTGTTATTTTTAAACTCAATTTGAACTTTTGATCGCCATCACCATGAATTAATTTGTCGCTGAGCTATTTACGGTCTAGGAAGACCCCTGCTCAATACCAGGAAGAAGAAGAAGACCCAGACAAACGACCGATGAATTGGCAGCAAAAATTGGTTACATTAGCTTTTGATGATGTCATCATTTGCTTATTCCGATTGTAATTGTTTTAATCAGATGTTACTTAAATCAATTGAATTGTAATTCCAAATATCCAAGCTACATATGTTGATAATTTCAGCACAATCCATCAGGTATTGACTGAGCGATCGTTAATATAAGCATGCACACTTATATGATTTGTTAAGTGTATTAGTAAATTACTTAAAGAGGCATTCCCTATAACTAGCATATTTTCTCTACTATCACATTGAATAATCTAAATGTACAAAGCACTATCAATTATCAAAATTTGTCAGAAGAAAGTGTGCGAAAATATGTCTCTATTATGTCAAAAGTATATTTAAATCACCAATAATGATTTATCGCTTCCAGTGATTTATTATTATGTGGTAAAAGGGAAACAACTTGTGACTATTTGGGCTCGTTACCGAAATATGTTTTCATTCATTTCTTGGTAATTAGTGGGAGCTTTTTAGTTGAAAAATTGAGAAGTTTTAGCAATAGTGATTCTCATTTAATGTAAAATATTTCCGAATCGATTTAAACGACCACAGTAATAGGGAGCGCCTCTTTAAATAAGAAGGCATGGGATGCCTCCCATGGAATGAGCTATGAAGCGCTTTGCTTATGCAAAGGACCCCATGATTATGTAAATTACCTGGCATGATCTACCACAATACCATACTGATCCACAAGCAGTACATTTTTTCAGATCATCACATCTGTAATGGTAGAAAGTAGATATGACAGAAATAAAATAATAAACACATTCTAATTTTTATTCATTTGAATGTTATGTGTGTGTTTATTTTTCACTTTCATTTCATTAAACTGTTATTTTAGACTTGAAATTTTGACAATGTGTTTTCTCCAGTTAAGTAACATTAATTATTTTCAAGTTAAGAGTTTATCAGAGCTACAGATAAGTTTTTAGTCAGTGACTAGTCCATTTCGATATTTTACCTCCCAGTTTCAATTTTGATTGGGTTTTGACAATTTTTATTTGGGTATTTAATCAAACTCATAGGGTAATGATCTTTTATGTACTGTTTTCACTTTTCTATTTGGGTATTTCAGGTTGTAATTGCTTTTTCTTACTCCCTCCTCTCAAAATCTATTGAGTTTTTAAGAAAATTAATTGGGTAATTACCCCAATACGCAGATTATCTGTAGCTCTGAGTTCATGAATAAGTCTGTGTGATGACCCGTCATGAACCAATCAAATCTCCTCATCTGGTAGGCTGGACGAGTTCAAGGCAGTCACAGGGATCTATTGGGAGGGGTCACATGGAGTTGTCATATTTGCGTCCATAACACACATGTGTGAGAGATGTATGCATCAATTCAATCTCAGGTTGCGACTCTACTTTGAATTAGGGAGATTTTCTTTTCCAATGGTCGTTTCCTCATTTTAAATGCATGTTTAGACCGTAATCCTAGTTTGTGGAAGAACTGTATATTTTTAGATGTGAATTTTTGCTGAAATATTGCGTAGTTTTTAAGTCCCTACTGTTAGTTTTCACGTCATATATTAACAAGAGGGCCATGATGGCCCTATATCGCTCACCTGATTATAAATGAAGCCCTGCACAATTTAGACTAACAAAGGTAGAGCGTAAATATAGAAACTGGTGACCCCCGGGGCGGGGTCAATTTTGACCTCAGGGGCATAATTTGAACAATCTTGGTAGGGGACCACTAGATGGTGCTACATACCATATATCAAAGCTCTAGGCATTGTAGTTATAGAGAAGAAGATTTTTATATGTTTTCCCTATATAAGTCTATGTAAAACGGTGACCCCTGGGGCGGGGCCATTTTGACCTCAGGGGCATAATATGAACAATCTTTGTAGGGGACCACTAGATGATGCTACATACCAAATATCAAAGCTCTAGGCATTGTAGTTTTAGAGAAGAAGATTTTTATATGTTTTCCCTATATAAGTCTATGTAAAACGGTAACCCCCGGGGCGGGGCCAATTTTGACCTCAGGGGCATAATATGAACAATCTTGGTAGGGGACCACTAGATGATGCTACATACCAAATATCAAAGCTCTAGGCATTGTAGTTTTAGAGTAGAAGATTTTTATATGTTTTCCCTATATAAGTCTATGTAAAACGGTGACCCCCGGGGCGGGGCCAATTTTGACCCCAGGGGCATAATATGAACAATCTTGGTAGGGGATCACTAGATGATGCTACATACCAAATATCAAAGCTGTAGGCATTGTAGTTTTAGAGGAGAAGATTTTTATATGTTTTCCCTATATAAGTCTATGTAAAACGGTGACCCCCGGGGCGGGGCCAATTTTGACCCCAGAGCCATAATTTGAACAATCTTGGTAGGGGACCACTAGATGATGCTACATACCAAATATCAAAGCTCTAGGCATTGTAGTTTTAGAGAAGAAGATTTTTATATGTTTTCCCTATATAAGTCTATGTAAAACGATTAGTAAGGTTGCATAAGACTATAATTACAGCTTAATAATTGTTTAATAGTTTGTAAACATACAATCACTGTAAACGATGATAACCCTAATATCCACATTCTGCATTTAATTTAAATTAAAGCCTCAAAGCTGCTAACAAGTACACATTTGTAGTTCTACAACTAAAATATAGTAAGAGAGACAACTCTTACATGATCACAACCAGTATAATTACAGAGTACACTCCCTTTGATAGAATGAAAAACAAGGTTTTTCTATTACTTGACCTAGTAGCCTAATTTTTGACCTCAGATGACCCAATATCGAACTTGACCTAGATTTTGTTAAGATGACCATTGTGACCAAGTTTCATAAAGATTAGGCCAAAATTGTGACCGCTAGAGAGGACACAACCCAATTGTTGACGGACAGACGGACGGACGGACGGACGAAGAGTGATCACAAAAGCTCACTCTGTCACTTTGTGACAGGTGAGCTAAAAATGAACAGACCTGCATCAACAATATTTTATTCCACAGTTCTTCAATGTTTTAGCGTAACGCCCAGTTGATTTGATATATTATTCGAGGAAAATTTAATAAAATATAAGTCGAAAGCTTTTCCATACCATAAAGCGAAAATGGGTGATTTTTTGGTGTGGGGCAACATAGCGCGACACGTTATATTTGACGTTTCATTAACAAAGAACTACTTATTGTAGAACATTGTATTGTATATGTAAACATCGGCATTGAATACAGCTAAATTAATATGACACTTTCGTTGCTTAGATACGCAAACTTTAAAAATGAGAGCATTTGTCTAATTACTTTTTGATCATCCCACGTACATGTAAGATATAATAAAACTAGTCGAATACTACACAATTATTGGCGCTTATAATCAATAAATTGATAACTTAATCAGTACATTTATGTATAGTTTCCGAAAATCCAATGTAAACAGTAACTGTAAGATGTACGCGCAACATAGTATATGGGGTCAGTCTAAAGACCGTTCTACAAACTTTCCTGGAATTCGATTATTAGCTAATGTTGGGCGAATCGCTAAGCAAGCAGTACGGTAAATAGCCATATCTTATCATATTTTGTTTGCAAGTCATTTGCTAAGAGTTTATAAAAAACCAGCAATTCATCAACAAATGTTTGTTAACGTTCCGTTCGTTTGTTGCAAGCGAGAACGGTGTCGGAAGTGTTAGTGTATCAGGTTCCGCACATTAAAATAAATCAATTAAAAATAAATCCCTCAGACGCTTGTATTGAGGAGAACATTCTGATTGGTAGATAGTTATCATAACATTGACATGGCGTATAATCGCAAAATTATTATTTTGCGTGGTTGTGTATTTTTAGCTAATAATATAAATGTGTTTATTTGGAGAGTCTTATTGGTGCAGATAGTGAGAAAAGGATTATTCTTCATGGAAATGCTAGTATATATTTAATGGTATTCACAAGTTTTCATTCATCTTTTCAAGTTACGCAGCCGTTTAAAATTGAGCACAAGTAGCAGACACAGAGCAAGTAGCTGACACCTTTTTAACATGTTTGTTGTTCAAGTGGTTTTACTAGAATGCATGGCAGTTACTAATAATTATTTGTTAAAGTCGCTTTGAAGTTTGAACAAGGTGAAACATTTGCAAATGATTGGTTGAACGTGTTAATGTGTCAAAGCCTAAAAAAGATGTGTTTTATTGTGTTAATGTCAGTGTTTAAGTGTATTTTTTTAAAAATCCATTAGGTGGTCAAATACTAATGCAAGTGATCAACGAATACACCACACCCCTATGCACCCCAAAGAACAATTTCATAAATCAAGCATCTGCTAACAGGCAAATGTTTACATCCGGGTATTCAGGAGAGACTGTTTATCATTACAAGGCACATTTTACAGATTTATAGTCCGAGCTTCTTAGACAATGATTATTCCATTTCATTATTATTCCAAGTCTAAGACGTTTCTTCTTTCAAACAGCTGTACAACTCAGATTGAGTCGCGTTCGTTTTTATGACAATACGCATGTTTTCAACAAAATAAACATCGTCTCCCTATGAATTGAACCATATTCTACCAACATACACCAAAAACAAAATCTATCATAAAAAATACCATCAATTCCGTCGAATGTTTCAACCCTATGGATTTCACAGTTTCTGTTGCAATTACCATTATTTGAAAAGCGATAATAACAAAGGTGTTCCGGAACAAACCGCGTGATTCATTTTGGGGATTCCCAGGCAGGCCTCGACAAATTTTTCAAAAGCCACTCGTCCTACCGGACGAGCGGTGCCGAAAAACCACTCGTCCAGCAGCAAAATCAACTCGCCCGTATTTTTCAGTCAAAGAAAAATCTGGAAATTTGTTTTGAACAATGGGATTCTCGTCTCAAACTGTCAATAAAATTGTGAAAATATAAATGTGTTCCGCATTTCCGCTCCTTTCTCCATTCTGAAGCAGACAACTTTTGATCAGCTTGATTGGTAAATACACTGTGTCTATACGAACTTTATTCTTCACGTGATGACCACTATGTTGGCATCAAATTTTGTCCTTAATTACGCAAACCGATGGAAGGAGTTTGTTTGTTAATCCATACATTCATATATAATATTCATTTTGCGCACTGTGACGAACCGAAAACGTCGCTTTTACGCTAAAAAATTATGTTTCGATCGATTAAATTAAGAACAGTGTCATTCATTAATCGAGCATAACCGGGGAATTCCCATGACGTCACAGCGCACTCATGTTTTGATTCTTCCAACTTTCGTTTTTGACTGACAGATGATCTGGCGTTTGTATCGAATACGAGATGTTTTTTTTATCGAATTATGTTGTTTAATGCGCGATTAATTATTGAAACTGGATTGTTTTCTGCCAGAAATTGCACTCGTCCTGCAGGACGAGCGTTGCTGGATGTTGACTCGTCCGATGTGAATTTCTACTCGTAATTACGAGCGGACGAGTGGATTTGTCGAGCCCTGCCAGGGTTTCCCGGTGTTACCACCGATTGTCGTCTGCGAAAATAGCATTAATTTTTAGTTCGAATTTAAGTTTGTTTTTGAAAATAACTTGTTTATTTAATATGTATATGTCTATTTAGAGGTTTGTTTCAATTAAAACTCATTTTCAACCATGTTTCATAAAAAATCATATTTTCTAAACCGCACGTATGCTCGCACCTGCAACACATTAAATATTTACAATGGCGGCACTGTTAGTGTAAACACGGAAGTGAATTGAAACAATGGTTGTTGGACAGTTATAAGTAGGTGATATATTGATAACTTTTTGACTTGTAAAACATTTGATTGACATTACTTTTAGATCAGAGCTACAGATAAGCTTTCGGGTTAATTGGGTAATTACCCCCTGTTTTTTTTCTGATTGGGTATTTTGTGATTTCAATTGGGTACCCATAAAAATTTTACCCCCTCAAGTTCAAATCAATTGGGTAATTTTACCACCCACATTCAAATCAATTGGGTAATATTTACAAATACCATATATTGTATTGTTTAGACATAGACCTTTACGTTTCTCATATACCTCACATGCACGGAAATGTTCTGATCCTGCACAATGTCTGGCGAAGGCCGATATCTGGAAGTTTTGACATCCTTCATTGGCCCACACACTACTCAATTTCATCTCAGTGCAAATGTTACATTTCATAATAACCGACGAGACTCGCCATGAATAACTTGCAACCAGTGAAACTTTGCCATCCAATCTAGTATTTTAATTGAACTAACAGACGAAAAGTTGTGTGTTTTGGTTTTGACGAATAAACCGTCAACAATTTCGGCCAATATACTCTCAGCGGTTAACTGTGGTTGGATTGTCCACGTGTGGATGACATCATCCAATATTATTTTACACAAAGACTCGTCGTCATCGGCCCCACTGAAGAAACTATGTAATGTGACTGTTTGTTTTGGTTGTAGACGTTTTTTTCGGCCGCGACTCACCATGATTGAAACGAAACCGGAAAGTACAAAAAACGGGGTTTACACATTACTAATCATGGACTGGTTTAATATTTTCTATTTAGCGAAATGAACGGAATGGTAAACATTAGCTTTATCGGCACGGTACTATACGAAGCGTTCCGAATTGAACTTATCAACCCGTCTACGGAACCGGATATTGCGTGAATATGTAAACACTCGATTTTGTTTACGTTTTTTACGCTCATGTTTTATAAGTTTTACGATCTTTACGCTCATGTTTTATAAGTTTTTACGTTTTTCTTTTTTTATTTGCGTTTTTGTACGCACTCATTTAAAAACAATTGCGTTTTTCTGGAAATTAATTGCGTAATTACGCAAATACGCAGCTTATCTGTAGCTCTGTTAGATGCATCAGGGATTTCCCTGATACAGGTTTTCTGCGTCCCTGACGCAACTTGGTGGCTTGGGACCCTCATTTCTGCATTACTGTGCATCCTTGGGACCCCCAATAGGAGCCCTCGAATAGACATTTTCATTTCAGCTAGAACATTTTTCTTTCTGCTATTTATTGCACTAAGTCTTGTGGTGCATTGAGCAATCTGAATTTGCTGTTTTATTATTTATAAATTTGATACTCACTAATTATGAGCTTGAATTGCATTACAAAACCCCTAGGGAAAACCCTGCGCATGTGCTATTTTTTGGGCGAATTTCGAACAGTGAACTTGCATTCCGAGCGTTTATCTTATTAAACAGTTGACTTTTAAAGAGGACAGTTCCATAACTAAAGATCGGCGTTAGTATCAATAAAAGATCAAATTCATTTAGGTATGGTATCCAGAACTAACCGATTTATTGTTGTTTACAACATGATTATGAACTAGTCAAACAATCTGGACTTAGAGTATCCACATCTAAGTCAAGACCCATTATGCGCTTTACTGGTCAGTATTAAGAGTTTCATGAATTCTGTCTTTTACGCCAAATTAGAGCCATTTTCAGCATTTCAGCATTGAACATGTAAAATATAATAAAAATAAAGGAAAGGCACAGAACACCTGATAATATTGGTCCTTATAATCAATAAATCGATAAATAAATCGGCACTTGTAATTTCCAAAAATCCAATGTAAAAATAACTGTGAGTATCCGGTATGCGTATACCGCCCGTATAGATGAGCGCAACACGTGTGCAATTCATATGCTAACGTTGTGTGAATCGCTAAGCGAGCAGTAAAATTCATTTAACTTATCGTATTCTGTTTGTTATTCATCAACTATCAGTTTCCAAGAAAAATCAGCTCAATTTGTCAACAAATGTTCGTTAATTTTTCGTGTTTAGTTTCAACCGAACGAGCTCAGTGTAATTGGTTTCACGCATACCAGTGTACATCACTGTGAAAACCAAATAGTGCCGAAGATCTCCCAGCATCCTCCATCATTCCATCGAGTATTTTGATTGGTCGATAGGGGAATGCACTTTGCATATCATCAACAAATAGCTGTGTAGTGGAATTTAAAAGTGCGACATCGTTGTGTTAAAATTGTCGGACAAACTAACCGCTAGTGTTTTAGGATGTTTTTGGTGCAGATAACGAGAAAAAGGGTTGATCTTCGTGGACATGCTATCTATTTCATGGTATTTACAACTTTTCATTCACCTTTTCAAGTGCCGATAAAAATTTGATCGGGGCTACTTCCAAATATATGACAACTTAGTGCACATCTGCACTGGAGATAAAGGTCAGAAATTAAAAAATCTCCTAGCAGATTGCCCCACATCTAGATTATGGACACAAAATACACGCGGTAACGTACTTAGTACAAAACGTACCGATTGCAAACATACCAGGACAGTTACGATTCATCGGACACACGGTCTGACGGAAAGGCCTGATGCACAAGATCGAGAGCGAAATTGTTGGACTCGTCTGACGGCTATCGTGAAGACAAGTCTGAAAGCAAGTGACCAGGATCCCCAAACAACAATATGTGGTCCAACTCCCGTACATACCTCGTGCCCTCCTCCCACTCAGAAAATTCTGGATACGGGCCTGGTGGATGCAAATGACTGATGCATAATGATTGAATCCAGAAAACGTTTAACTTTAAAAACGCCATGTCCGAAATTTATACCACTTGCAAAAAATAAGAACATAAATTAATCTTACCGGACGAAACATCGATCGCAAAATGTGCTTTTATGCTTTTGTAATAAAACATGACAATACGGGTCCTCTTCAAGCACAGAAAACCCTATTTTCGACATAATTATTCGCTAAACTGCTAAATAACGATTTCACTGGATTCGGTTTCGCGCTAAAATTGTAACGGTGACATGAGAATAGCACTCCATTATCCTTACTTTTACGTGAAAGCTTGTCCGTTGTCTCCGGAAAATAGCATTTTGCGTTACATAAAAGCCGAGGTGATTGCACGTTCAGGAGTGGGGTACAAGAACAAGAACAAGACGTCATCAAGATGCCATAAACGATTTTTATTTGACTGAAATAGTCTAGTTATATGTAATTTGCCTTTAATTCTTTGTGAAAAAGTATTAAAATGTGTCAATTTCGTTTATTTTATGATCTAGGAAAGAAGGGATGCATCCACAAAAAATGATGCTACAAGTACGCCTATATACTGTATCTCTCTGCAATGAATGAAACACTGTAGACTTTAAAGACTTAAATTAGTCTGGTTTTGTAATAAAGCATGCCCAATTTACTAGCCAATAAGGTATCTCAGACCACAAGATAAATCAGATTGATCCCTCGTTTTGAAAAATTTCCCGTCAGAGCATGCCTCCCCGGACCCTGTACTTTTGCAATAAGATTCTAAATATCATTATTTTTTTTAAGCGAGAGTTTTTGTAAAACTATGATTTAGTGCAGATAACATACGTGAACGTTTTTCTATTATTTTATACTGATTTTTTTTTGCTCGCCTCGCTCGCAATGTAACTTCATTCTATGAAAATGTGTCAACACACGTTCTTTGCGAAAACGATTCTATACACTCCATAAATATTGTTTACATTTATAAGTACTCCCACCTTCTATATCATTTCAGAGGTTGTCAATTACATATAAAGCCCTTAAAGGTTAACATAAACGTCTCCACATTAAGCATAGATATCAAAATCGGGCACTTGTGCAAACACGCTTAATCAAAGTACTGTTCTGTATTTAATAATAAAACGTGTCCTGTTTCACAACAAATAAGGTATCCCAGAACGCTCAGAATGCATCAGATTGATCCATTGTTTAGAACATTTTCCCGGGGGAGCATGCCCCCGGTCCCCCCTACTTAAAATTATCAACTTCCAGTTACCATGTAATAACAAAATTGCCAGAGAATTATAAACTTAGTTGTTATATATCAGTATATAGATATAACCAAAATATGTTTCCATGAATGAAGTGTTGTAATGTTAAAGACGCCCCTGCGTCCATGCAGGACTATGCCCTGGACCCTAGCAAATTTCTTACGCCCCCCCCCTAACCGGAAATCCCGGATCCACCCATGGTGTTCCTATGTAGAACAAGCCTTTTCTTCACATACGCTACCACAGATATATATTATTAATGTCTATGACGCTACTAAGACATTGCGTTGTTATCGCGTCCATAGCATCGGATACCGGTTGGCCTTTATTGGAAAAACAACGTGTACTAAATCCACCTACACCACCATCATCGTGGCAGACATTTTCTTAAGCAAGTTCAGCACAACTTAATCCAGCGTGTCAAGGAACGTTTACAAACAAACAACAACTTTAAATTTATAAAGTTTTATTAGCGGAGTTGGACATTTCCCTAGAAACGACATAAACTTTGAACAAACGTCATGGTGCGAAGTTAAGCCGATCTTTGATTATAACCATACAGTCATGTGGACAACCGTTGGTGTATCAATTAATATCCAAGACTAAAACATTTAAAAAACTTTTTATTTTGAGGTGATCGAAATTAACTCAGTTCAAGAGATTTGAAAGAAAAACAGCCCAAATAAAAATTATGATAGTTATGATAGGAATAATTGCAAGTACTTTTAAATTATTTCTTTATCAATTCAGTATTTAGTAAAAATGTTACAGGAGCAGGGTTAAAAGCTGTGTTACAAACTGTTTATGCTCCAAATGCGGTAACTCATATGACGACTGGCAAAGCAGTTAATAGAGCCAGTGGGGAACATTTTCTGGTTGATAATGCTTTGTATTTAACCTTGTATGATTTCGATTTCTGATCAATCTCATCGAAATACTTCGCTTGATCATAGAAATAATTATTATTATGTACCTATGTAGCACACAAGCACACGAAAACGGGTTTTAACCTATACCTTTTCTATACGGTGAATAGGTGAAACATTAATAAAATCTACTTTAAGTATTCTTTAAAACAAATACCTAATTTCTATTTTGTAAAGGATGGTGGTTCAAATTTACTATGTCTGAAAATAAAAACAAAATATATACAAAATGTACCACGTGAAATTGCTCTAATTTGACAGAATATTAATGTTCACAATCATTTTTATGAATTGTGCAGTGAAAGTCGCAAGATAAATTTAACAAGGGGCCACATACGCACACAAGGACCTTGGTCGTTCTTCTGAATAATTTTCAGAATTTGGGTGAAGAAATCATTACAAAAATTGTTTATTTAAAATATGTACATTAAATTTACAACCATGTTTTAAACATTAGATAATTATACATTGATATCTGTAAAGACATACGAAATATTTAAATTATTGGACCTCATTCACACAATTTACAATTCGTTCGTAGGAGTGTTTCGTCACGCCAGCGTGCACAATCGTTCGGTTTGACAGTCATTGATATAATTGTGAGTCAGCAGCGCAGAATTAATATATTAATGTTGCAGTTGATGCTTTCTGCATATTGCCAGATCAAACGCAAGGCCGTACCAAATAGCTTTTATGTTGAGCGTCAGGTGTGGTTTTCTGAAACCTAGCTACCTATTCCTAAAAATAAACAAAGAGGATAAAAACAACACTGCCTCGCTTGGACCTGTATAGTTGCATTTACACATTCATGTGACAATACATGTCTAAAACGGCATTATAGACTTGGAACAAGTCACAAAATGCATTCTTAGTGACATTATTGTTGGCGTCTGTTTAAAATTCAAATGGAACACAATTTTACCAGAGCAAAATACATTTGGAGCATAAAAATTTAAGATTTTTTTCTTCAAAATTGACTTCAAAACCTAGGCGCACGACGACGCTAAACATAAGAAAATAAATAATCGATTGGTATGTCCTAGTGTGGACGGTCGGCTTGTCGTTACAACAAGTGGACTAAAGCATTTTGTCCAAACGAACAGCATTAATAAGGAAAAGTGACATCCCTCATCACGATATACATTATGAATGTGAAGTCAGGTTACTCAATAACACTACGAAGTCAAGAGTGATTGATATACCTCTAAACAGACCCGAAACAAACCAATATTCACAAAGTACTAAGATAATATTAAGGTGACGCTTTATTTCAAACCCTATCATATTAAGAGCTACTTTTATGTCATTCTTCAAACTTTTGCATTCTGGCAATGAAATGATCAATTTAACATCCGGGGCAACCAAAGATTGTCTCAATGACGTGGATGCATCAATCACAGGAAGCTGTAACAAGTACCATATGGCGCAGGTCTGACAAAACTTCTCAGCTGACGATGTTTGCCACATAACTAGGATACTTCTCGGACTATGAAGCTTTGTTTTGTGGTATGTTAAACTTCATATTTTTTGAGATTGTTTTAGTTTTGAAATATGTTTAACCATTACAAATGTTACACATTTGAAGATATTTTACGTGCTTTTTTAAAATAAAGTTTATACATGTCTTGATAATTATGCTGATTTTGATATGCATTTTGTATTATAACAGCTATTTAAACAACAATACTAAAGTGGCACAATTATGTGTTGTTGTAAAGAATGAATTATAGTTATTCTGTTTCAATTTTGATACACCTGGTCAATCTTAAATATCAAAGCATAACTCCCTCTTAAGATAACACTTTGTTTGAATTTTGTTTTATGATGATAACTTTTTTAAATCATAGAAAATCTATTAAAAAAATACACGAAACAACAGGTTTTCCCCGATACCGGCTCATTAGTTAATATTGAGGCTCGAGGACCATATAGAAGATTGCGTTGTTGTCAATATGTTCGCCTCGTAAAATAAAGACTTTACTTTACTCTAATCAAACGATTATACAAGGCAGGGTAGCAAGAAAAACAACAGACAGTTCCGAATGACTTGTCTTCTTTCATTTTCGAGTGGTCTTTTTATGGAGGTCGTCTGTAAAAATTTAACCCTTTGCGAAAATTCACATGTTTGGTTATATTCTTGAAAAGTGATATTGCAAAAGGGTCAATGAGCCCAAACATAGTATGATGACACGTATTTTCTATTTCATAATTATATCGTTTCAGCATATTTCAAACGTTGTGCAAATTTCTATGACATCATCATCAGATGAAATGAATGTTCCCCGAGGAAACGCCCTGTAATCGTAATCTATTTTCAGGTTCTATTCGCAAGCGTGTTGTGGCTAATTCATTCCACAGGTAAGTATCAATTTGATATGTCAAACAACATGCTTATCTCGTGCATATGGCTTGTACCGTTGAGTTTTCGAGATAACGAAGTTTTACTGTATTTTGATAGTTTGAGTATCGTCGATAACTCGTTTTGTCGTCACATTTGTTTTTTTAAAAACCTTGCAGACCTACCACAAATTCGAAATGATTGCACGTCTAGATAAATATCATTGCTCTTGGTCTAGCAAGGGATCGGAAATATTTCCGTCAGAAATTAGGAATGAACTTAGATAAAATTGTTTATAGTGCGGCCACAGCTCGTTTCAAATTTACTAGAATGATTTATATTTCGTATTGTACTTGAGAGATTGAGAGATATCTATGCCTTCAGCGATATACTACTGCCTAATTAACCATAGTTGCTGTTCATTTTTGCTTGTTGGATTTCAAATTTTGTATAAATCCATGTTTTGTTGACATCAAAAGAGTTGGTATGTAGAGATGATTGGATACAGGAAAGAAATAAATGTTACCGAGTGTTTAACAACACTGTAACTTGGCAACACTCGATGTCCGAATGTGACGTCATCGATGCAGAATTGCTTGTCATAAAAGATCTCACCGAACAGACGTTTGTCCTCCACTTACGACCAATTACCATCGACACAGACTATTGGATCGGATACTATAAAGCCGTATGTACTCATCAATCTATGCATGGATATTTGGTTCAAAATTGAAATTGTCAATGTTGCAAACTGCCTAACGTAGGCTACCACCGGGTCCAATCGTTCTGTGCCGATAGACGGCCCATAACGCAAGGCTAGACGGTTTTTACAGTTAAAAGATAGACACATGTAAACCGCTTGTCTTTTTAAAAATTAACTGCTAGTTAATGGGCATATGGTCGATGATGATATCTGATAATTGTACGTCTTCATAATATTATTCGTAGTATTAAGCGGTTAGACTCGGTGTATACGCTCAACTAGAATTCAATCGATTATGAAGCAATTAAACGAATAGACAACACACTCCCTTTCGCTACACGGTAGCAAGAGATGTTTAAATCTTTGGTATGACGTGGTCAAATATTTTCATGCTCTTCCATTAGGTATATTACATTCAAATAAGGAGATACGTACATACCAAATTTACATTCTGTACTGAGCGTCAAAAGTTTCGCAAACGAATTAAAAATTCAATTTTTTAAAATTGTTAACTCGAAAGAACTTTTTTCTAACACGGTCTATATGTGTACCCATAGTGTTCATGTTGAACCTATTTCCGTTTGCCTCCGTTACGCTTGAATGATCACACCATCACAAATGGTAAAACGTCTATTCAAGCGTGCGAAGAAGGGGCTTTTCATTTTCGACTAAATTTCCACTTCCAATTTACTTGATACATGTCTGTGATACGAAATACACAAATAGGTAGTCAAAATAATTTGCAATGTACGCTACATTTGATGGCAAAAATTGACAAATGTGAACATAATTGTGTATATAAGGGTCAAGAGGCCGGCGTTTCACTAAAAATACATTTGACATGTCTCGATCATAAAAAGACTGTTGCATCATATCCAACATGCGGACTGTTTATATGACGTAACACGTGACAACAGGTAAAGGGTCAATGCCGCTGACCTAGACAGGGAATGCTACTATAATTATAGCACCAAACTCAATGGAATTGTTTTAGCTTAATCGTAGTCCAACCGACATTACAATTTATGGGGCACTTTATATGACCAGTGCGCTGTTTCTTAAAATGTGACCTTTCGTACAGTGTCTATTACGACATCCACACTCGTCTGTGGTCAAAGGGAGATTATTTTGGTACCATGTGTACACTATTGGTACACAAATAGACAGTGCCAGTAAAAAGTTCTTTCGAGTTAACAATTTAAAAATTTTGAATTTTGAATTCGTTTGCGAAACTTTTGACGCTCAGTATATTATCTATTTTATGCGATACGATTACAAATGAACTCCTCTTCATACATTTATGACATTGTTTTTCCTTCCATTTTCTCGTTTACAGAACCAAACATGGAGATGGGTTAACAACCACAACACGTCGGTAAATCATCTTGATACAACAAATCTCACGTCAGGTAAGAGTTCTGTACCATACTTTATAAGAACAAACACATAACATATAGGTACGCCTACTCTGGCTACCCGAATAGAAAACATTAATATTTTATTTATCACAAATGTTCACCCTTTTTTCAATTTTACCTGCACTTCATTTTGAAATTATGTTTGATATAATTTCATGAAAAAATCCTAGAAGGTTGAGTAGTAGCCACCTATAGATCTATAAGACCTGACCACATGTAAGTGTATCATTGATAACGAAATTATAGAAAAATATAATTTTTACAAAAATATTTTTCGTTTTAGTCTTCGTAAAAATTGTATTTTCTATAATTTCGTATCAATGATACAGTTACATGTGGTATAGACAGACTATGTTACTCCATACAAGTAAGTAAGTAAGTAAGTAAGTAAGTAAGTAAGTAAGTAAGTAAAGTAAGTAAGTAAGTAAGTAAGTAAGTAAGTAAGTAAGTAAGTAAGTAAGTAAGTAAGTAAGTAAGTAAGTAAGTAAGTAAGTAAGTAAGTAAGTAAGTAAGTAAGTAAGTAAGTAAGTAAGTAAGTAAGTAAGTAAGTAAGTAAGTAAGTAAGTAAGTAAGTAAGTAAGTAAGTAAGTAAGTAAGTAAGTAAGTAAGTAAGTAAGTAAGTAAGTAAGTAAGTAAGTAAGTAAGTAAGTAAGTAAGTAAGTAAGTAAGTAAGTAAGTAAGTAAGTAAGTAAGTAAGTAAGTAAGTAAGTAAGTAAGTAAGTAAGTAAGTAAGTAAGTAAGTAAGTAAGTAAGTAAGTAAGTAAGTAAGTAAGTAAGTAAGTAAGTAAGTAAGTAAGTAAGTAAGTAAGTAAGTAAGTAAGTAAGTAAGTAAGTAAGTAAGTAAGTAAGTAAGTAAGTAAGTAAGTAAGTAAGTAAGTAAGTAAGTAAGTAAGTAAGTAAGTAAGTAAGTAAGTAAGTAAGTAAGTAAGTAAGTAAGTAAGTAAGTAAGTAAGTAAGTAAGTAAGTAAGTAAGTAAGTAAGTAAGTAAGTAAGTAAGTAAGTAAGTAAGTAAGTAAGTAAGTAAGTAAGTAAGTAAGTAAGTAAGTAAGTAAGTAAGTAAGTAAGTAAGTAAGTAAGTAAGTAAGTAAGTAAGTAAGTAAGTAAGTAAGTAAGTAAGTAAGTAAGTAAGTAAGTAAGTAAGTAAGTAAGTAAGTAAGTAAGTAAGTAAGTAAGTAAGTAAGTAAGTAAGTAAGTAAGTAAGTAAGTAAGTAAGTAAGTAAGTAAGTAAGTAAGTAAGTAAGTAAGTAAGTAAGTAAGTAAGTAAGTAAGTAAGTAAGTAAGTAAGTAAGTAAGTAAGTAAGTAAGTAAGTAAGTAAGTAAGTAAGTAAGTAAGTAAGTAAGTAAGTAAGTAAGTAAGTAAGTAAGTAAGTAAGTAAGTAAGTAAGTAAGTAAGTAAGTAAGTAAGTAAGTAAGTAAGTAAGTAAGTAAGTAAGTAAGTAAGTAAGTAAGTAAGTAAGTAAGTAAGTAAGTAAGTAAGTAAGTAAGTAAGTAAGTAAGTAAGTAAGTAAGTAAGTAAGTAAGTAAGTAAGTAAGTAAGTAAGTAAGTAAGTAAGTAAGTAAGTAAGTAAGTAAGTAAGTAAGTAAGTAAGTAAGTAAGTAAGTAAGTAAGTAAGTAAGTAAGTAAGTAAGTAAGTAAGTAAGTAAGTAAGTAAGTAAGTAAGTAAGTAAGTAAGTAAGTAAGTAAGTAAGTAAGTAAGTAAGTAAGTAAGTAAGTAAGTAAGTAAGTAAGTAAGTAAGTAAGTAAGTAAGTAAGTAAGTAAGTAAGTAAGTAAGTAAGTAAGTAAGTAAGTAAGTAAGTAAGTAAGTAAGTAAGTAAGTAAGTAAGTAAGTAAGTAAGTAAGTAAGTAAGTAAGTAAGTAAGTAAGTAAGTAAGTAAGTAAGTAAGTAAGTAAGTAAGTAAGTAAGTAAGTAAGTAAGTAAGTAAGTAAGTAAGTAAGTAAGTAAGTAAGTAAGTAAGTAAGTAAGTAAGTAAGTAAGTAAGTAAGTAAATTGTTTATTAATGTGACTTGTGCATATATATTTACAAACAGACATATTTACAATACATAAATAAAAAGGCACCCGGCCCAATGGGCCTATAAGTCACCATAGCATAGTAGAGTATTCTAATTCCGATACATGTAATACGTTCCACGCGAAACTCACCACTAGAGTCATGCTCCGAGCACATATTTAGTTGCAACTTCAATAGTTTCTACAAGGAGTATACTACCATTTGTGTTTGGTCATGTTCTGTTGGGGGAGGGGCGACAACAGTGGAGATACAGGAGGAATGAGGCAGACAAATCTTTCCACCAGGCGGGAATTTGACATCCTTATCGACTCCGAGTCCGGCAGAATAGACTTGGGTCCGGTTTCAAGACCCGGAAATTACTATGTGATTGCATGTTCACAAAGCACTGGGGCAGTATTCAATACTGGTCTTACTTGACTTAGGGATAAGGACAACCAACCAGATAACATCATATCAAACTCATGTAACAGGTGATATGATTGGCTATCTCTATTCTTCAATTAAATAATATCAATATTGAATACCGCCTCTCATATATACATTCCAGGACGTATTGGAAAGGCCGACAAACCAGACCAAATTAACTAGTAACCCTGATTTATGGTAAAGGTACCACGAACGCTTCTTTTTGTTGCACTTGGTGTATAGCTTGGCTATTTTCACGTGAGCCTGACCTTTATGCAATAATACATTACATGGTTCTTGCTTTGAGTATATCAATTTCCGCTAGCAAATCGTGCAATATCGGTATTTTAGATTTGTGTTTGTATTACATCTCGAGCGTCTTCGTGATTCTCCCAGATTCGGAAAACATACACCCGGTGTTGTAAGCGTAGACAATACATCGACTGTTAAATTATGCTAATCAATAGGTCAGACTCATGTCAATGTGGCCAAGCTCAACATCTATAAAATAATTCAGTAACTGTATAGCATTTATTCTCATACATAGGAGAAGATTGTGCTAAACTTACAAAGATAGGTGTTTGGTTACCTACAAGATGTGAGAGTAAACTTCCATATCTGTGTACATCAGATCCTATAAGTATGTGCAGTTTTCAATTTTGATGCATGTTTTATAAAATTTACTGTGAGTTGTTTACCGCTGGCTAAGAATGATAATGTCGGAAGTACAAAATCAATATTTTGAGAAAACAAGAAAAACTGTCTCTTTACTGATGGAAAAACAAGTGTTGTTTTCAACTTCAGTTTCGTCAACATGACAAGTTCCGAAATTCATGAAAATTTGCTCATGAGGGGCGCCTTATGATGCAGATTTTAAATATGCATCATACTATTAGCTTAAGGTCGATAACAGTACATACGACATTCTCAATATTTAAACAACGATTGCAAGTCATATGGCGATATTCTCCAAAAAAAACTCCAAAATAAGAAAAAATACACATTAATTGTTTCTATTCTAAGTAATCTATCCATATAATGCAATAGCTAAGCTTTCAAATTTCCCATGACTATGTTGAAATAAAATGTATTAGATCTATCCATATTCCTCATCAATTACGAGAAAAAGATCGCAAACGAAACAGAAATTATTACTATTTTTTGTAAAGTAGGTTGCGGGCAATTTGGTGTGATACTAGTGCCAATGTGGTATATCTCCTGCCACAAATGTATTGTCATATCACGGGCGCCAAATGTGTTACATTTTTATACGAACGTAGTTTATTTGTGGCCGGTGTTATGAGGAGATTCCTATACAAAGAAAAGATCTCTGTAGAATGTGTAGATGCAGTTGGAATGTATAATATCTGACATTTCGTATAGCTAACGTCAGATTTTGCAAAGACAGACGAACCTGTGCTAAGCAAACTGATGACAAATATAACTATCACTAAATCTGCATCAAAGACAATTTTGCAATATATCTTGCATCATTTTTTATTAGATTATATTTAACCTGTAAATAGAGGCCAAATGCCAACTGTCGACAAAGGTACCATAGGACAACCAATATTCTTGCCATATAGGCGAGTCCTTTGTCTGCTTCTTCCCATGACATGGAGATGGACTTTATTTCTTTGTCTATCTTTCTTTCCATGTAAGGACAATGATCCGTTGCCTAAGCGTAGCGCTACGCGGGGTTTCCCAAGAGTGGTAAACCACACCTTCTGTAATTGAGCTCGGTAGCGCTTTGTTTAGGAAGATGAGATCAGGTCTTCCCTTCTTCATTATATCAAGTTACGTTTGATTATGCATGCATTTATATCATCTGTACTCGTATTTCATAATGCTCCGAGGTTGTGACGTAAAACATGGCTGGTTTGTATACGGATCACAATGTTTATTCGTTGTCATGGGTGACTACCAATGGTTTGAAGCCCGGCAAGTTTGTTACAGCATCGGAGCTGATCTGGCATCATTTGCCGGAGTAATACACGATAGGTCTCAACTCCAACACCATAAGTAAGTCTTGTGTCCTGTGCATCTATTTTGTGCTAGTGGCATTTATGAAGTGTAAAATAGATTTGTTTGTAACATTTATAAAAAACTATTTGTTTTTATCAGGTATAACGTTACCTGTGCTTTTCGAGCTCAACAAGTTCTGTTTAGTGCTTGAGTCCTGTTATTTTAACCTCAAACTAATTGCAAATAAACCGTTTCAAGTTTATATGGTGCGTTATTGATTTTTAAATCGTGCTTAGATGTGGCAATTTTGGCCTGATCTTTGTGGAACTTATAATGTTGCAATGATCATCCTAACCTACTAGTAATCTAGGCCAAGTAAGATTTTGGGTTAACAGGGGCCAAAATCTAGGTCACTAGGTCAAATAATAGAAAAACAATGTGTAGTCACTAGAGGTCGCAATTTTGGCCTTACACGTGTGAACTTTTTCCACAATTATCACATTACGAAAATCGAAGTCATGTGTAAACTTGGGACAACTTGAGTTAAAAATGGGCCAAAATCATAGAAAAATCATTAGAAGTTAATAGAAGGCCTATTTTTATGAAACCACGTCAAAAGGATCATCAAAACAAAATCTAGGTCAAATCCAATATTTATTCACCACGCGTCAGAACTAGGTCACTAGGTCAAATACCTTGTTGGGCCAAAACTTTGCAACAATGTTTTCAATGATTTTAACCTATTCACCTTATTTTGACCCTAGTTGACTGATAGCGCACTTGTCTTAGAATTTGAGATGACCATTGTGACCTAGTTGCATAAAGATTAGACCACAACTGTGACTTTAGTGCCAACACAACGTTTTCCTTTGATTTGACCAATAGGTCTACTGTTTGACCCTGGATGACCCAATTTATAACGTTTACCTAGATTATTACCCTTTATCGTCCATTTCCAACCCTGGCCTAAATATTTTTGAGATGACCTTTATGACCGAGTTTCATTATCATAAAGTAAAACTTGTGATTACAGATGCAATTGTGGACTGACAGACAGTGAGATCAATCACTTTTATTCCCGAATCAATATATTCATGTACATTATAAATATTGCATACTGTCCAAATACATGTATATAACACATGCTCTGTGTTTAAGAAGTGAATAAAACTTATGTTCCCCTTCCAAGTGCTATTTTAAATCATTTTGTCAACATTTGAATAGGAAGTATACATACACGTAAAATGTCATATATATGAACAATAAATTGTCGGATGATAATATCATTATTTGTATTCAATAGAGGAAGCTTGTATCTTTCATAAAATATAAACTTTTATGTACATTCAGTGAATATTAAACGACTTACAGAGGAATGATTAGAACTTAAAATTCCACATGTAGTATGAAAGAAAGAAAATACTGAAATTGCTATAAATATGTCGACTTTTTGCATCCACCCATTCTCGTTAAACCAACGTGTTTTTCATCCGTAATAAATATGACTATGAAAATGCAAAGAACCTTTGTTTTGCAATTTGTCGACAATGTTTTTTAGCTTCAATGACTGGGCTTGTCTGGTTCAGTATTATTTGGTCGTATGATAGTACTATAATTATCATGTGACGTTCAAGGTTGTTATTGCTTAGCGTGTACATGTATTCTTATACTACACATGTGTAGTATAATGTTATACTACATCGGTGTGTCTCTCTATAGAAAGTTGCGTATTTTGCGTTATAAGTATCATGTGATATAAAGAATCTCTCAGTCGTAGACAAACTCGTTCAGGAAATATTATTCAAACAAAATTAACTTGATTAATATAAATTTATACCCATTGCCATTTGCCAACTGGTGATATATCCTGTATATATTTACTAGGATCTCATCTGTAGTTTGGGTAGGTGTATCATATACTGCTAACACTGCTGTATGGGTGAATGGTGTAACAGAATTATCTACACACTCTATGATAAATACGTGAGTATAACTATAGTCAGTTCAAAGTTCATTGATAACGATTATAAACATAAGCTCTTCGGTCAGGTAAAATGTGTTTATCTAGGTTTAACTGGGTGTAGTTGAATTAACTACAACCCTTCCTATTCTTTAGAATGGGATAGTTTCCTCACTATTATTACTTATTGAATCAATAGTATGTCTTATTTTTGGAAACATTTGTCATTTCTAACCATCAGTTTACAAATAGATGGCTTACAGTGAGAAGGTCGAAAGTACTACTTGTAAAAGTTTGATTTCCATAAGTAAAGAGTAAATTTAGACATATTTTTTCTTTCTCAAAATATCAATTTTGTACTTACTTACTTGCTTTTTACACCTATACGGACGATCCCACTTTTTACCGCCTTTCTCGTTATCATGGGCGCACTATAAAATAGTACAGTACGCACAGGATAATTTGATGTTTACAAACATTTGTCTAATGTCGCAAAATTGGTTACTTGAATAAACACATCCGGTCATATATTTAGTCCAGGAGCCAGGTTTCAAAAGGGCCTTAAAATGAAAGTTTATTTACCCCATCTGGTAGAAAAAGTCCATTGGTATTTTCGAATAAAACATACATTCAGGCTTAAGAAAAAGATGGATGCCAGATCTGAAAGTGGTGCAGATTTTTTTAACAGGGGCAACAACTCTTGCTTCCGAGCTAATTTACGACTACACATGACATTCTTAATTCTGGTGTGAATTTTTTGTTTATGTATATATTGCCATTTATTTGGGTGGATATTATTCAATTAATGTTGTGCGTCAAATGGACATGCATAACTAGCCAGTTTGAGGTCAAGGTCAAGGTCATTTCAAGGTCAAAGTGAGAAAAATAGCTAAATATTGATATTTCACCTCAGTTCTTTCTTCGTATAGCATATGTTTGGAATCAAATTTCGTTATTAAAATGATAGCCGTGTTGGTAAGTACATATTCTTTCATTATAAGTCATTTGTTTAATGGAAATAGTCATTTCTTTGTCAAAATAGCCATTTAATACATATGCATGCTGACCGAGAAGGCATTCTTTCGACCACCCCTGGTATTCTATGATCTAATATGATTAAATTGTTCAATTATATATTGCTACATAGTTGCATGGATATCATTCATTTGATTATGAACATCAAATGGACAAACATAATTGACCTTTCTTGGGTCAAGGTCAGTTCAAGGTCAAATCGAGAAAAAAAGCCAAAAATGGATATTTCCACTCTGATTTTCTTGGTATAACTTTCGATATGAATATAAGTTGCTTATTGAAATGATAGCTGTGTAGGTTAGTTCATATTCTTTCATTATAAGCCATTTGTCTCATAAAAATAGTCATTTCTTTGTCAAAATAGTAATTTATTACATATGCATGCTAGCCGAGAAGGCTTTCTTTAGACCACCCCTGGTATTCTATTATCTAATATAATTAAAATTTTCATGGATATATTGCTACTTATTTGCATGGATATTATTCATTTGATTATGGACATCAAATAGACCAAACATAATTGACCTTCTGGGGTCAAGGTCAAATCGAGAAAAATAGCAAAAATGGACATTCCACTTTGTTTTTCTTTCGTATATCACATTATATGAATCTTAATTTGCTTATTAAAATTATATCTGTGTTGGTTAGTTCATATACCTTCATTATAACTCATTTGTTTAATGAAAATGTTCATTGCATTGTTCAAATATCCATTTTGTGCATGTAACAGTTTACGAAAACTTTTACGACATCCCCTGGGATTCTATAATCTAATGTGATATATGTGTTTATTGATGAAGTGAGTCATATGTTCACGGATACTATTCATTATATCATGGACATCAAATGGACAAGTATCTGAAACCACTTTTGGGTCAAGGTCGTTTTGGGATCAAAGTGAGAAAATAGCTATAAATGGATTTTTCCTCTCTGTATTTGAATTCAACTTTATTAGGAAAGTGCAAGTTTGATTTGTCTCACTTTTTATAAAAAAAAAACTGTACACAATACTGCCTTAAGTTCAAGCAAGTATGCAAATCTATGTATAAATGCTCACAATAGTACTATACCTGTCTATTTTATGCCAGTCTTGAAATATTTACATACGCCGTTTTTCACAGGGGCACTGCTTGGAAGGGTTGTCATGTAAAGGCATAACATTAAATCAATCAGAAGACTCTTTGGAGACCCAGTATGAACTACTTTTTCTAGCTCTCTAGGGCACAATAACTGTTGTTCACATTCACTAGGACAATAAGGTGTACCCACCAACACATAATACAGCAATACGTACGGTATGATACTAGTAGGTGTATCCAGTAGTAGTTAAATATCAGGCATGAAATGACTGAATAACATGGTGATGAGCACATCATAGGCCTAGGGTGACAGTTGTTGCGCGTACTAATGCACCAGTCAATGTTTTACCCACACGGGGGATACAGGGGATTAGACAGACGCACCCTGACTGGCGGGAATTTGACAACATCATCGTCTCCTAGTCAAAATATTGACTTGTGCATAGCACATAACTTAACATATGATGCATGTATAGTGCAGTGGTGTGTATTGTATAACACATAAGTCTAGCTTTAATCTAAGGTGTTATTGAGTACCATTACGGTCTGTGATGAGATATTTCGTTTGTGGTAGCTACATGTAGTATTGAATTGGTTATACATGTAATATGTATATTCCTTACAGTGATATGTACCAAGTTGAACATAGACATCTGATACTCGTACGTAGTAGTAAAATGTACCATATAGATCCTGTGAAAGCTGTAACTAGCATTGTTTTGAGCCACAATATATTCTTATGCGGTACTCATCACCATTAAGTGCCGACAGTCCTGGTCCTATGGAAAATACTAGTTCAACAAAACTCATATAGTGTAGTCACCACTGCAATGACGAAAGTGATTTAGCACGTCAATAAGTAAATAATGTTTCAGATACGTGCATTTAACACTACAGAATATAGTCATCCCACACAAAGTAGTACATGTACCAGCATCGTGTATAACCATCCCAGGCCTAATAGCGTACATTTATCAACTACGACATAATATTCTAGAAACCTTACGATAGCATACACTGTACGCACCACCACATAATTCAGCCGTACAGGATATCCATTAATTCAAAGTAGAACCCTTCCAATTCATAAGAGGTAGACATGACTACATGATACATGATACAGATACCTCAGAACCTTGGTAATAGATACCACATCATTGCATGTCCATACGAGGCCGTAAGGGTTTCTCCACTCCGTGGTGTACTGTTATTTTCAGGTTATAATATACTTAGTATGCGGTACTCATCATTACCAACTACATGTACATGTATAGCTATCCAAAGCCATACATCATCAGGTCTTGAGCCATATATCATTTGATACTGTATGATACTTAACACACAAAGCAGCCTGGGACACTCAGAGTGTCTTAATAGTACTTTATCAGTTTTTTTGCCTATTTACCAAATGTCTTCGTTCTCCTTTCACAAAGCAGACTTCACTTAGTGGGGTACATACGAGTATCTATTATTGGTTTAGCAATTCTGGCTTTCAACTTCAGTTATTGAATACGAAGTGATTGGTTTAGCCATTCTGGATTTCAAATTATGTTATTGAGTTCCAAATGGATACTCAAATAGTACAGTCATATCTGGCGTTATCTGATATGCTTCATTGCAAAATACATGCCCTACTAGTATGGCCTATGAGTGTACCCACACCTCACCGAGTGCAACTACCACATACCACATTGGGTAATCACTACTGTATTGTACAGTTATTCAAAGCTCACCACCATGTAAGCCATTATAGACTTGACCATAACAGGTTACAAATCGCTACTTTGTGCAGCTATCCTTATCCTAGGAGGTAATCATTACCATTACCCAGATCGGTCAGCCAATGCTCCATCGCATATACACCACAATCAAGTACCGCCACATCCATATCAGACTTTAGGGGTTCTCACAACCATGTAGTACACCCATCCTAGTCCATATAGTCTTACTTATACATGTATATTTGGTACATCCATTCCATTCCTTATTCTTGGTACAAAGAAATTTGTAATCAATGGGACATCTAATGATGGTGACCAAACTCTAATTAATATCCAAGGTCCAATCGTTCTGGATTTATTGGTTGGAAACCATTTGGTATATTCATTCATTTACAGACAATGGTGGTCCTGACCTGCTGATATCAAGATCATTGCCATCTGCTGTTCTATACCAACCAACTTACCAAAAGGCTAAGGATATTAGGATCAATCATAGGGAAGGCGTTTGCTCGGAAACCGTTTGATCTATTGACAGGCCGACACACAGATAAACACGTGTTAAGCAATATACTTCCCCATTAATTTTTTATAATACTGGCAGCTAATAGAATAGATTTCAATTCATTATTACACACCCAGACAAACTATTACATCTACAAGTAAACACAGGTACAAAATGTTCCGTATTGCTTGTAAACAGAACAAATGAACCAAATTGTTACTGCATTATTAGAAAACACAGTTTTACCTTTAAAGGACATTAATCTTGACCTTGAAATGGTCAGTAATTTTAACAACTTTGAATACGATATTGATAATACAATGTCTATTCATATGTTCAAAACTAACGAAACATACATGGGAATATGAGCTACAGATCTAAGACGTAATAGCATTTTTGAAGCTATTCTTCTAAATTTGACCTTGAAATGACGTTAACCACAAACTTATTTAAGATGTTTATACATTTTATGTTCATATTCAAATGAATACTGATAGTACGTATGTCTCACTACATGTACATACACAACATTTACATCACATTCTATCATAGAATGTCAGAGGTTGTCGTGTAAGGTTTTCGCAAGCGGTCATATACATAATAGCTATTTTCACACACAAAAAACGAAATTGTTTATTGCATAAATGCCTTATAATGAAAAAATATGTACTAACCAACACAGCTATCATTTTAATCAGCAACTTATATTCATATCGAAAGTTATACCAAGAAAAACAGAGTGGAAAATTTCCATTTTTGGCTTTTTCTCGATTTGACCTTGAACTGACCTTGACACAAGAAAGGTCAATTGTGTTTGTCCATTTGATGTCAATAATCAAATGAATAATATCTATGCAACTATGTAGCAATATATACATGATCAATTTAATCATATCAGATCATAGAATACCAGGGGTTTTCGAAAGAGTGCCTTCTCGACCTGCATGTATATGTATTAAATGTCCATTTTGACAAAGAAATGGCTATTTTCGTTAAACAAATGACTTATAATGAAAGAATATGTACTTACCAACACGGCTATCATTTTAATAACGAAATTTGATTCCAAACATATGCTATACGAAGAAAGAACTGAGGTGAAATTTCAATGTTTAGCTATTTTTCTCACTTTGACCTTGAAGTGACCTTGATCTTGACCTTAAACTGGTCAGTTAGGTATGTCCATTTGATGCACAACATTAATTGAATAATATACACCCAAATAAATGGCAATATATACTTAAACAAAAAATTCACACCAGAATTAAGAACGTCATGTGTATTCGTAAATTAGCTCGGAAACAAGAGTTGTTGCCCCTGTCAAAAAAATCTGCACCACTTTCAGATCTGGCATCCACCTTTTTCTGAAGCCTGAATGTATGTTTAATTCGAAAATACCAATGGACTTTTTCTACCAGATGGGGTAAATAGATTTTGAATTTCTGGTCACCAGCTCCTAGACTAATTACTAAAATAACACTGATAAATCGTGCATGCTCCAGTTTTTCACCTATGTAGCGTATTCTAATTTTTCACGCGTTTCTTGTTATCCTGTGTACACTATACTCACTTATTTCTTGTCGCCCCGAGTGAAACATGAGGAAACGCTCTCCACGTAGGCCACATTATGTGCTTCTCACAAAGATAATTCCACCTGTTCTGCCACACTAGTTCTACGTCATGTTGTCCTCGGTCGACCAGGATACATTATCATAGCTTTATAGAAATATCAATAGTGTATTGAATTGAGAGGCTCCTATGGAAGATCGGGCACGTGCCTAATTATGTTGCATCTATAAATAAAGTATTTATTATTATTATTATTCCCCATCGTCGTCTTCTTCGTCGTCATTAACAATTACTAATTGGGGACATACTTTATTTATTTGGTTGTACAAGTAGTTCATCAACTGACTCATTGTTGATATTGGAATTTCTTTACCATGTTTTGCATTCTTAAAGAATTATAAAAAATCTAAATCGAAACGTAAATTTACGCTTTTCATAAATGTGAGTTGATAAAACTGCATGCATAAGTACACGAAAGATCTCCCTTTTAAGGAATTGGCGTTACCGAAAGCACCTAAATCGACTTTGGAAATCCTACTTATCATTTTTATGCACAAACTAGGCAAACAATATCGCCCGTGAACTACCTTTATTTATGTTGTGTCTCGCATAATAATAATGATGCCCTATTTTGATAAACTTGATAATTAAATTTGACATTTTGTCTATCTCTTCGTGTTCTACTGAGGTACCTGATACATGCTAATTTTAAAACAGTTCTCAATTATACATAATCATGTAGGTTGAAAGAAATAATAGCAACATTATATATCATAATCGACATAATTTCACGCAAGACGTGGTGCTTACATAATGCATAAACTGAAATATTAATTAATTCTAATGAATTATAATTGCTAGAACGCATTGATATCACCTTGACTTATAAACATTATCAGCGACTTATTGTATTTGTTCGGCGTCATTTCCTGTCCTATTTGTATTATTTAAGTTTACGCCAAGTAATATCACTGTGGCGACCCCACGCGTAAAAAGCGAGCTGCCGAATTGGGTATGAAATACATTGACTCGGGTAACATAAAACATTTTTGCTTACAGCTGTTTTGAAATAATTGAAGATAGGATGGTGATAAAATAAAAACGACATTCTTCTTCAAATAAAGCATTTTTGTGATTAGCGAAATGGACCATAAAGGTTTACAAAATGCACTTTGTTTCGCCTCTGCTCTAAAGTTGTCAATATGCGCGTCCCAATTTATTTCAAATCGGTTCTAAAGATAGTTTCAAACAACGTCGAGAAACTGTGCTGAAAATACACGGTCACATACCTTAGCTTCTGTCACATGGGTTCGCCAGTAATCATTTCTATGTTAAACCTTCGCCCACTTTTCAGCAATCAATGTGGATATTTGAACATGAATACAACAGCGACAGAGCCGCTCCTAGGACCAACACCTTGTGATAACAGAATGTCTGCACTGTGTGAGAAAGCTTCATACCTCCATACAAGTGAGTGCTATCATTTTGTGTCAGTGTCTAATCACTAGTTAGCGCCAACTAAGCGCTATGTTGGCAAGGTCTGAATGCAACCATCACAAGTAGTGACAGTATACGTACGTGCGTTGAACATAGATTTTGAAGTGTAATATATATTTTGTAATTGTTTTGAACGTCATATCACATGTACCTTCTGTGAATAAACTGTTAACTGTACCGGTCTTTGAATCTGGCAACAAATTCCATTATTTACCACACACACGTGGTCTAGTAACAAACACTTTACTCTGCTCGATGAAGAGTTAAACAATGGTTAAATGTGATGTGTATTTGTATTAAGCGTAAAATACTAATATCAGCTACAATTGTACCAAGCATTTTACTAACATATCAGTCGTTTGTTACATTATTTGTAAATCCTTGCACAAATGTACCTTATTCCCGTGTGGTTTGGTTGTGTTCGCTTGACAGTCGTAAGTGCCTGGTCGTTCGGTTTTCGCAATCCACAATGGAATCCTTGGTTGGGTCTGTGACGTGTCCGGTGTACCTCTGTCTCTGTTATCAATCAATCCAGTATCCCGGACGACGAAAATGGGGCATCTTTATTCGTAGTCAAGAGGTGACCCACTCGACCACTGCGTCACCCAGACAACGAGTTGGTTCTATACACAATAACTAAAACGCTTATTAAAACTTGAAAATCTTTACTTGGATATGTCAATAAAATATACACGCATTTATGATATTTGTGTTGGATAAAGGCCCTGTTGCGCCTAGAAATCTGTATACCAAAGGAACGTCTGATCTATGGACCTCTACCCAGTCAATGTACCAGACCATCAGTACATCCTACCGAGACTTTCAGCTGCAAACGGTGAGTGGATTTTCATATACGAATGTCCATGGGTTATTTTTTTTTTAATCACGTACGGTGATGATCAGGTGACCTTTAATTCTTTTTTTAAACCTTTCGATCAAGGATAACCCATAAAAATCACTTATTTTCCTATGGGGTCCTGTGTTTTGCTGAAGGGACAGCAAGTATTGGTGTGAAACAAGTAATGCTAATGCGCTGTCCTAGCTCTTCCCGAACAGACGCATTGGTTCTTTAACTTGCCCGATGTACAGCACCAATACACGCGAGACTACCTCTGTGTTGCCAACAAGTTCACCTCTTGTCGGATGGGAACACATGCTTACGGAATTTTATCACAAATTTAAACTACAGTTTTGATTTCCCCAAATTTTCAGCATTCAATATAACATACAGACAGCTAGTATACTGCGGCCGAGATATGATGGCACAATAACATTGACACATGTTAATAAGGTGACGATTTCATTCCGTATATAGAGGATCTTATACGAGTTGTCAATTGATATAAATTTATATCAAACGAGTTTTGGAAATTTTATTAATGGAGCCTCTGGCGAGCTTAATAATATTTCCTGAACAAGTTTAACATTAATATATCAATTGGCAACGAGTGATAGATTCTTTATATCATATTACACTAAACGCAAAATACGTGTGATTTATTGGAAAAACTCAATACCTTATACTACACGTGGTACGTATAACTTTATACGCACTGACTCTACTTACCTGGATACAAGGAAAGTCATGTGATATATAAAGGGGTGATCATTTGCGGTCAGTTTCAATAGACATGTAGTTTGTATGAGCTTCAAAAAACGAGAACAATTATACCAACTAAGTAATCCATGTGTTACTATAGCTAAAATGGTAAAGCCGCGGAACTACAAATTACTACAAGTTACAGCTGCTGCTGGTTCGACTCTCATCCACGTCGTCTTTTTATTATTCTATTTTGGTAATGGCAATGACTTTTTTTAGCTCTATACAGTGTGTTTAAATCATATTATACGATGACAGTCTCGTTATCACATGCCTCTGACGTTACAATCAGCAAATACAACAAAGATACAATGTATTAATACTACTATACATAAAATATCCGCATAACTTAAGGCATAAAATCAATAAAAAACAATCGAAAAGAAAGTCTTTCAAACAATGTGATGTTCATAGTCTTGATCTATGTGTTTGTTACACTCCTGTCGATGCATGAATATCGTGAAAAATCATGCGTACAAAAAAAGAAAAGAAAACGTATCTGCCGAGATTCAAGCCAGGACCGTCTGTATTAAAGTCCTTAGTGTTTCCACTACACTAGATTTCTTTATATTGAATACATTGAATTTAGAATTTCGATATTTGAAATAACCGAAAAAGCGTTCAGGTGATCAAGATTTATGAACATACCCGCTGTTCAATATGGACATATCCAATCGGTGACGTAATGCCAATGTTATTGTGCCATCATATCTCGGCCGCACTATATTACTTTAACGAATGTATTTTGTACTTAGTAGTATAACAGAAGTATCAGGTATGTGTTTACCAAGTGCTATGGTTACATTTTCAGTGCATGTTATCAACAGTTGCCACGGTATTCTACATGGATTGTGTGAAAGAACTGTTTGAAATTAACACTGGAATATGTGATTTTTCCAACAATTTGCAGGCTGGTTTCAGAGTAAACTTGACTACGCCATTGGACCATTTATTTTATCAGGTCTGACAAGATATGTGTTCACGAATATAGACATTAAAATGTCGTTTTGTTTTAAAGCCACATTATCCCCAAGCATCCGGTCCACATAATGAAAATAATATGTTCTCAGTCAACTACATCTGCCGAAATTGTATTTCAAATATCACAGTCACATGTAAAATGTATTAATGACAAAATACTAATTGTGTATTAGTTACTTCCATGGACTTCGAAACAAGCATTAATATTTTTTATTGTTAACAGTTCATTATTTTGTCAACAGTCCAACTACTGGTTGTAATATTTTCTTCCACCTCGCGTTGTTTTCTTCACCTTGGAATTATTTTGATGGATCAGTTCTTATAATAAAAAGTTGCCCATATATAATATTATGATGGAACAACTCTAATAAAACAAAGTTTTACATAATAGCATATTTTAATGGAATAATTCTTATAATAGAAAGTTGCCGACATCATAGTTTTACGGAACAATTCTTTTAATAGAAAGTTGCACGCGTCATATTTTGATAGATTAAATCAATAATAAAAACCCGTCATATGTTGATGGAGCAATTCTTATAATAAAAAATTAAACATATATTATATGTTGATGGAGCAATTCTTATAATAAAAAGTTAAACATATATCATATTTTGATGGAACGATTGTAATAATAAAAAGTACCACGCATCATATTTTGATAGAGAAGTCCTTATAATAAAAAGTATCACGCATCATTTGTTGATGGAGGAATTCTTATAATAAAAAGTACCACGCATCATATTTTGATAGAGAAGTCCTTATAATAAAAAGTATCACGCATCATTTGTTGATGGAGGAATTCTTATAATAAAAAGTATCACGCATCATTTGTTGATGGAACGATTTTTATAATAAAAAGTGCCGCGGATCATACGTTGATTAAACGATTCGAATAATAAGAAGTGCAACGCATCATAATTTGATAGAACGGTTCTTATAATACAAAGTGCCACGCATCATATCTTGATGGAACGATTCTTATAATAAAAAAGTTAAATATATATCATATTTACAGGGTGCAACAATTTTTATGATAAAATGTTAAACACCTATGATATTTTGATAGAATAATTCTAATAATAGAAAAAGTTAAACACATGTAATATTTTGATTGAACAATTATGATAATTAATAGTTTAATACATATCATATTTTTTGAAACAATTCTTTTAATAGTAAAAGTTGCACGCATCATATTTTGAAGGAACACTTTTCATTAGTTTTTTTATTCTTTACAAATGTATTTTACTCGGACATGTACACGTATTTGTATACCACTGACAACGCAAATCGACTCATCAGACTTTCCTAAACCTAGAAGCACCGTATATTTGCTGTTTTTTAACTGGAAGATTAAGACTGTCAAAGTAGTAGTGGGTCAGTTTTAAGGAGGTTAAATACGTATTGAAATGTTGGCTATATGTGTTACAATGACAGTGATACGTATTTCAGGAGTTGGTATCCTACGTGGGTAACATGATTCAGACAAACCTTACATTCTCCATGTGCAAGCAGGTAATCATTTTATGAACATTATACAATTATATATCTCCGCCTACACACCTAATTGGCTAGCGTATTCGATAATCCGTTTTCCATTAGGGATATTTTCGTTGAAGAGTGTCCGTTTAGAGTGTACTGGGAGGTCTCGGGTTTGATCCCAGGCCGCGTCATACCATAGAGGAAATTAAAAAGGTACCAGAAATTCCCTTGCTCGACACTCAGCATATACGGGAAATTGGCTATTCTTCTCTCATACCCTCTTGGCGATGGATAACATCAATAATGATGTATCGAGTATGATTCATAATATTTGGAACAAATTTCGAAGTCGAGAATAGTATTAACTAAGTAACTTCATCAACGTATAATTAGATGCGTTTAGTAAGTAGAGCGAAGGAAGACAAAATATATCCATTCTCTTCCATTTGATTGGTTGAATTTGACTGGTGGGATTACCAAATTGAAGGAATAGTAAATATTTCCCTATTGAATAGTTCAATTTGCATTATAATATTTAGGTGTGATACAGAGCATGCTATACAATAGGTAACTCACAGTCGCGTAGTTGTGACCATAGTTGTTCCCCCTCACTTGTTATGAGAAAATGTTTTTTCTGTGGATTGTAATTGTTGTATGCAAGTCATTCTAGCTCAAGTTCAACGAAACTGTTATCATGTATTTGAGAACCAATGAAGCTAATGCATACATGCGGTCAATTCCGAGTTAGCTAATCTTATATTTACCTAAACTCCATGTACGATTAGTTAGTGGGGGTTATCGAACCCCTACATACTAATGCCAATCATTTCGATTCGAACTAGTTCTTCAAAATGAAATTAGTTCATGCGACTTTTCATACAACACACCGAGCAATAAACGTATCCATGCAGCCATGAGGCTCAATATCTTTATATATTACAAGGAATGCTTATAAAATGCATTGTTTTCAATTCAGAACATAGACAACTGTTTCTTGCTAATATATTGAAGTTACATCGCTGTTGCTACTCTATGGAAATCAAACGTATAAAATGTTTGCTATTTGATGACTCTAGATTATATTTATTGTAAATATGTCTGTGGTTTACATGATAACTCTAGATTATATATATTGTAAATATGTCTGTGGTTTACCTGCTGACTCTAGATTATCTACATGTATATTGTAAATATGTCTGTGGTTTACATGATGACTCTAGATTATATATATACGTGACGACTCTAGATTATATATATTATAAATATGTGGTTACGTGATGACTCTATATTATATATATTGTTAATATGTCTGTGGTTACGTGATGCCTCTATATTATATATATTGTTAATATGTCTGTGGTTACGTGATGCCTCTATATTATATATATTGTTAATATGTCTGTGGTTTACGTGATGCCTCTATATTATATATATTGTTAATATGTCTGTGGTTACGTGATGCCTCTATATTATATATATTGTTAATATGTCTGTGGTTACGTGATGCCTCTATATTATATATATTGTTAATATGTCTGTGGTTTACGTGATGCCTCTATATTATATATGTTGTTAATATGTCTGTGGTTACGTGATGCCTCTATATTATATATATTGTTAATATGTCTGTGGTTTACGTGATGCCTCTATATTATATATATTGTTAATATGTCTGTGGTTTACGTGATGCCTCTATATTATATATATTGTTAATATGTCTGTGGTTACGTGATGCCTCTATATTATATATATTGTTAATATGTCTGTGGTTTACGTGATGCCTCTATATTATATATATTGTTAATACGTCTGTGGTTACGTGATGCCTCTATATTATATATGTTGTTAATATGTCTGTGGTTTACGTGATGCCTCTATATTATATATGTTGTTAATATGTCTGGGGTTTACGTGATGCCTCTATATTATATATGTTGTTAATATGTCTGTGGTTTACGTGATGCCTCTTTATTATATATATTGTTAATATGTCTGTGGTTTACGTGATGCCTCTATATTATATATATTGTTAATATGTCTGTGGTTACGTGATGCCTCTATATTATATATATTGTTAATATGTCTGACTCTTGTGTGTGTGGCTAGGCACTGCCGCCGTAGCTGTGTGGCTTTGGTTTGTGCCCTACTATTTACTTATCACTACAGCAGGTGTAAAGTGCTGTGTGGCGGCTGTAAAAAGTCGCCCCGTACTTCACTTCAGTGTAGTTATCACTTATAATTACCATTGAAATTGACAGTATGGAGTTGCGGGTCATTCGATTAACAAGTGTCAGTTACAATCTGTTCCACAGTGAAAAACCCGATCGTTTTTTAACAGACCAGTACAGTACCTTCAGTAATCACCATGAACTCATAGATGGTCACTGTGGCTAGTTTCACAGCATGAATGCAATACATGTTGGATCAGCTTCCTGATAAAAGCCCCATATGTTTATTATTGTGTTGATTCTTGTGTTGATTGCATGCCGCCTATTGTATGTTTAAGGCGACGAACATAAATAATGTTCTTATGCTAATAAACTGAAACTGAAACTGAATTATTGCAGAGGTATTATGTACATGCAGTGAAGTATTTATGCTACTCATTATGCATGCATTGCAACATTTCCAATGCATAGAGTGAAAGTTTGGTTGTTTTATTGTTTCTAAAAGCGCACATTGATTTAGTAAATGCAATACTAGTATTGAGCAATTGTTCAAATTTTAACCAAAATGTGTGTAAAAATGCAATGACTCCTTAGAAAATCCTCCAAGAGTCCCTTTGTCACGTAGGCCCGACTAATGATAACAGATAAGTATGCCAAGTTTCAATGCAATAACATTCAATTTGATAGTATTATATCAAATAGAAATTCAAAACTCAACTTTTTAAAAATCTTTAAAATAAAAGGTGTAAGTTAAAATGGTCATATATTTTTGCACAGGCACCATTGAATGTGGTTGACTAATGATGATAAATAAAAAGCGTTGACATAGTAAACAAAATATCGAACTTTCATAAAAAACTTTAACCAAATTGTCTAATTTAAAACAGGCCATAATTAAGTAATAACAAACTTATCCTAGAGTTATGCCACCTGTAGGGTCGACTAGATATAGAAAACGTGCGTTCCAAGTTTCAATGTAATAGCTTTGATAGTAATTCAAACAAAGTATTGAACTTTGTAAAACTATTGTTGAAAAGGGTCATTACTCCCAACAAAAATATAAATATGGTTATGTAACTTGTCTAGTACTAAGGGTTGATTAATGGTAATAAGCATGTATGCCAAGCGTCAATGTCACATCATTGATAGTGAACTCAATAAGTATGGAACCTTTAACCTTAATGCCCGTTCAAGCGGACTGACAGACAGTTCATTTTTTTAAAATATGTCACCATTCCGGACATATAAAGTTATCTATTGCTCAAAGACGTTTTCTACTAATTTAAAATACATTTTTATGATAATAACATTCAATGGTGAAAATATGCAAAATGTTATGTAGAAATCTATATGCTGCTTGTTTTTTTCAAATCAAATCCTGTAATAACCTATGTTATACTAGTAGTTGACATCTTGACTCTACTGGCTGACCATATGGTTCCAATCTATTGAGATGGCTATCAGGAAGTCACCATGAAGAAAACTCATAGGAACGGGGTTCATGATAGCATAGAATGAAGAGATAAACTAGTGTTAACCCTTACTCTATATCAGGGATTTCTTCTGAAAGTAGGGCGGTGGAACAGACTGAGATAATATTAAACATTTTCGAAAACTTGGCTGGATTGCATTAACAGGTGCCAATAACATCGCCTTAGAAACCGCCAGTCCTTATTCGCCGTATTTGCCGCTTAAATTTGTAGCTAATGAGTTTAGCAAAAAAGTCATAATATTTTCACAAACTATTGCCTTTGCTTTCCCAAATATAGGGGCGATCGCCGCTCCTAACGCCCCAATCGCAACACCTCTGGGTAAATAGTGCAAGTCCTACCTTATTTGAAGTTAAATAATTGGGTCATTACCTTTATCATCCCTTAAACCTTTTTCAGAACTGCAATGATAGCAATAAACCTGAATCAATAACCCTTTCGGCTTCTTGTCTACATGTTAGATTAATACATGTACTCGTATATATATGCTTCTTTCTTTACTATTGTCTTCCTGAAACAAGTATATAATCGGTTTCTTTTATAATCAGAAACCTTCCAAAGTGTTTGTCGTTATGGAACAGATTTTAGATGTGATAATACCGGTTTCAAATATCATGAAGACGTCGATAAATTTTCATACGGGACAGATGGGTGAGTTTGGCATCTTGAAATGTTATTCCTTAATTACTGCGTTTGTATAAAATAGAATATTGTAATGTATACACATAACTGGATTGAACCATCAATACACAAAATAGTTCAAACCTGATGACAAAGTAGAACTTACGTAAATGATATTTAAATTGTTTAAATACGAAAATTTAACAAACAGCTAACGAACGTAAGTAAGGACAACAAACCGAACGAATGAATGAACGGAAGAATTGTCAGGTAGACAGTGGTAGTGGTAAGTTAGCGAAAATAACATGAAATGATGCCAAAGTTAAAATGATGACTTCATTTCCTGTTTTGAAGCAAGTACCCATTTTAGAAGAGAGGAACACTTTTATACACTGTCAAAACACTTGTCATATGCATAAAAGTGAATGAGTTATATAATGCTTTTTAGGTAAGTCGTCCCCATATTTTAGGGCACCATGAAGTGACACTCTATCTTAAATTCTTATGCAGAAATGGGATTTCATCAAGGGAACATATCGACACCTGATGTACTGTTTGAAAGCATGAACTACGGGTGTATAGTGACGGGCGTGAAACTACCAGCATTGGAACCATTACATAGTAAGCTCTTCTTTACCAACAAACAATTTTACAATGGGGACTTGTGTTGGCGTTGCTCCATGTAGATGTGCTAGTATGTTGTGTTGTTTATGGTGGCTGATTTCTGCCAATCCCGTTGTTTCATTCTGGCGCCCCGCCATAACGAAATAACGAAGAATGCAACGAGACTCTTATAACGAAAGAACGACACTTATGAACGGCGCCCCGAAAAACGTCGTTGTTTCGTTCTGTCGTTGTGGCGTCCCCACTAGAACGAAAGAACGAGACAACGACAGATGTGAAAACATCGTTATGGCGCCCGCGGGGGTAAACCACAACGATAGACCGAAAGAACGCAACAACGCTATATGTTAAATATCGTTAAATATATGTTAAATACCGTTGTCTCGTTATTTCGTTGTGGCGGGGGCGCCACAACGACGGAACGAAACAACGAGAATTGTGAAAACGTCGAGATTGGCAGAAATCAGCCACCATAGTGTTTGCTGTTTTCTATGCTCGGCTGGTTATGTTGAGTGCTGTCTGACCTATACAATTTACTCATACATTTTATGACAATATAATATCAGCAGCATATACCATTGACCGATCGGGAACAAATATTGTCCACAAAAGTGTATGGCATTTGCTGAGAACAAACAATCATGAGCAAATGTCGACACTTCTAATCGTCGCATAACAGTCAATTAGCCAGACTGACATTTCATAGTACAGCAGACTATCATAACATCATTGTATATTCTGGACAAATATGAGTGCTTATACACAGTGGTATTATATAGAAATCAAATGTTTGCACGTATTATACGAGTGCATGTAGATAAAAATTCATTCGAATAAATAACTTACGGAATTGATATTGTATCGATCCGAATTTGACAATAAGCTTCGGGGACTGGTTTCATTTGGTCACTTGGGAATCACCTTTTTTCTTATTTCTTTGTGAAATTGGGTCATCCTGCATTTTGCGGCGGCACTTGAGCTTTTAATTATATATTTGAGTTTTGTGTGGGCATTGCTCCTTGTCGTTGTGTTACTGTCTGCTGTGCAGCTTTCCCTGTCCGATTTCCTTTTATTTGGCTGAATAAGAGTTTATTTTACCCACCATAGAAAGTCATCTCCGTGCAACGACAAATCAGCTCACCTCCGGGTAGAAGGACCACATTGATAACTTGCGTAATGTAATTTGAACCTGATCCGGGTAATAGTGTAAATTGTTTGGAGGGAAAAACAAAACATAATTTAAGCACCCATTTTGTCTGCTGCATAGTGTTATGAACTTTTGTTGAGATTCCCATTCGAAATTTGTTCACAAGTCTTTATTTTCTAGCTGATGGGACCGTGATATTTGTGGTTATCAATAACGAACAACCTCTCCAGGTAGCATTCGCTGAAAGGTATATATGAAGTATACGAGGGACGTTTCAAAAGTTCCAGGACAAGTGCTCTATAATGTCTATCGTAAGTTCAAACTACTACAAACTTTGCATTTATACAGCAACAATAACACCGCGGTAGGGACACTTTCCATTAAATTCTGCGAATTAGGACGTACATATTTTAATCAAATGTAACTGGTGAAAACGAAGACTAGTATAGGCTACGAAAAATCAAATTGTTGACTCCAGATCAAAATGGTTCTTTTGAAATTGCACCATAAACTTGCTAGGTCGTACTACATTCTTCATTGGAATAATCAAATCTTGTAAAGAAAACGGCCCTTTTCCTAGTTTTGTTCCCAATGACGCACCGACACTTTTTTTTATTCCACCTCATATTCCAGAGTTGGCTTTTTATGACTTGTTTCGGTATTAAAAGAAAACGATATTATACATGGGACCGGGTATTCGTCCACAAAGGAGCTATGTTCTGCTCCGACAGTGACGCTTGGAATGACGTCGCGTGACGTCCAACGTCACGCGCCCCTTGTATGAATAAAACAATTTAATTAGTGCATTCGGTCGGAGATATCTTTAGCTTCGCTGCCAAATTAAAATTGCTAAATGAAAAGTCCTCGAATATATTGATACGTATCATGAATTGTTATATTTAAATGCAAAGTTTGAAGCATTTTGATCCTAGGATGAACAGTATAGAACACTTTTGCTGGAACTTTTGAAACGCTTCTCGTATATACATGTAAATGTCGCCTTTTCTGTGTGTCATTAGGAGTATGTGTGCTACTGTATTATTTTGTGCCAATCTGGGTGATGATTTATTGGAGTGCGTTCTGTGGGTGGCTAAGCGATGTCGGCGTTCTGTGGGTGGCTAAGCGATGTCGGCGTTCTGTGGGTGGCTAAGCGATGTCGGCGTTCTGTGGGTGGCTATGCGATGTCGGCGCTCTGTGGGTGGCTATGCGATGTTGGCGTTCTGTGGGTGGCTAAGCGATGTCGGCGTTCTGTGGGTGGCTATGCGATGTCGGCGTTCTGTGGGTGGCTAAGCGATGTCGGCGTTCTGTGGGTGGCTAAGCGATGTCGGCGTTCTGTGGGTGGCTAAGCGATGTCGGCGTTTCTGTGTGGCTTCGGATTCTCTGTGCGCTACAGTATTTGTATAATTATGTATAAAGTTTATTCTCAAAATACTAACTGCCATTGCCCGTGTTGTTATACTGAATATCTTCCTCTTCAACAATAATTTGAATGTAGTGCCGTAAAAAGGGCGGCCATCTTGAATTTCGGAACGCAAATACTTATGACAATATATGTCGGCTGTCTAAGATATTACAAACTTCCCAAAATAGATGTCCTGTTAAAAGAGAGGTCCTACACCAACTTATCAAGTTATTGTTCCTGATGCTGTCACTCCACCATTATACATTCCAAATAGTTTTGGACCATTCAAATAAATCCCGTTGAGTCAAGTTGTCTACTGGTGCCTTATTGTTAATTGTGTACAATGTTTGATATTTTAGGGAGAGTTTGTTTGACTATTTCTTGGTGAGCTCCGTTGTTACAGTAACATCCTATGATAGATATGGGCACAAGCTGAATGCTGCTCCATCATTTACTCTATACTACCACGATATACAATATTTTGTAAGTATTGTTCGTTTATCACCTTCTTGTTTACCAGAACGTCAGTTTTGAAACGACCAGCCAAATAAAATTAGTCCATACAAACTTCGTGGTTTTCGGTCAATGGCACGGACAATATATATACGTGTAAGGTGTTGTTTAAAAACAATATTGTTTAATAAATAACTGTGAAGTTGTCAGCTAACGATAGAAAGATATTACCCAATATGAGTATTTCATACATACTAGCAACTATTACAAGTGAAATGTTGATGCTGGGCATCAAAGATGCCGCTAGTTCTTTTTAAGTAAATCTTTTTATTTAGTAAAAGGTATTGGTAGAAACTTGTAAACAAACTAAAATTCCGGCGTGATGTGTGATGCACAAGGGAAGTTATTCTCATGTGTTGAGTGTACGCTGCAAAAACTTAAGATTGCTGAAAATGGGTATTTTTCACTAATTCAAGGGCAATAACTCTGGTTGTACTAAATTGAAAGGGGAGTGAAACCCCAGGTGCACTAGAGTACATGCTGTCAAACATTTCTATAAAGGTTTCATGATCCTAGGTCAAATACTTTTTGAGTAGCATGTGAAACAAGTCAAAAATGGCTATTTTACACCATTTCAATGGCTAATAACTCTGGATGTACTAAACTGAAAGGGGAGTGAAACCCCAGGTGTAGAGAAAACATCCTGACCATTTCTGTGAAGGTTTCATGACTCTATGTCGTGTACTTTGAGTACCGTGCGACATAAGGAAAGCGGCCAATTTTTTCTGTTTCAAGGGCCATAACTCCGTCAAAATTGGTTGAATCATAAAACCCTGATAATATGCACCAGGTCACATGATGACAATCATTCTCTGAAAGTTTGGTTGAAATCTATGAAGAAATGTAGGAGGAGTTGTGCACAGAAGAAATTGTTAAGGCCCGCCGACATTCAGCAATCTAATAACCAGAGTTTTCCTTTGGAAAACCCTGGTTAAAAACTTGAAGGCAGTGAAACACCAGGAAAGAATAGAAAACATGAAAACATTCTATTTTCTATTGAAATATTTATTCAAATGAACATAACATGTTTTAGAAATATGAGCACCATTATAATATTGATTAATGCTTCACAGATGGCATTTAGCATGTTTCATAAAATAACAAAGTGTATTCCAATAACGTGGTATAGCCTGACAACGTGAAACTGACACTAAAGGACATTGTTATTTCGTGGTTTGTGAGCTTGATAAGTAAATTTATTGCGAATTAATACGTTCAACATAGTTTAAAATATGCATAGAACTAGTTCCATTTGGCAGGAGTATAGGAGCGCATATGAATATTTTGTAAATAAGAAGTGTCAGTTCAATGTTGGCAAGCTATATTTACCCGTTTAAATTTTGGCAAAACAAACTATTCTGACATACATAAATAAAGAAACATAGAGATTAAAAAAACACTTGCATTTATCAAATTTAGATTAAGACAAAACCTAAGAACTGGAAAAAATCGAAAATCATAACTAAAAAATATCTGACAGACATGAAAGTATTTAACATGTTCCATAAAAGTTCGAAAGGAAAATCGCCGCTCCGCGCAAATAGTTTTTTTTTACTTTTTAATAGCCCCTGCTAAGACCCGCAAATTGCAACATATGTAGCCGTTATATAAACACCCGTTCCGAACTGATTTGGACTTTAGTACCTACCGAACATTTATCATCCTATTTTACCCCTGACGGGCGAGTCCAACAGCGTTATAACCAATCAAATCTTGTATCCTCCTGGGACTTGGACTTTAGTACCTACCGAACATTTATCATCCTATTTTACCCCTGACGGGCGAGTCCAACAGCGTTATAACCAATCAAATCTTGTATCCTCCTGGGACATCTGCTTCCACCCTTTCATACTCGATGCCGCCTCCTGGCGGCATCGAATAATTACCTTCAATGTAATATGTATTGGCAGTATTGAACGTCATGTTTGAATATTTTTACGTCTACATTTTTTCATATTTTATTTTGTATCGTTTTTACTTTTTTATAATTTACAGAATGAACGAATGTACCTTAACGTTTCTGAAGTTGAAATCGTCTGTGCATACTTTGATGTCGATGGCACGTATGTATCTTTGATATCGAGCATGCATATACTTAACAACTTTTCTTAGTCCTCATTTTTGATGATTGATAACTTTTTTGTTATAAATAGGAACATGCTAAAATTTCTCAAGCGAATTTTCTACAAGACAGACAAAATAATCCGATTTAGAAACTGGCGATATGTCACGTGGTTTATTCGGTCCAAGATGCACGTGCGTTTTATGTGTATGTCCCTTCACGCAGTTACACATACATGGAATTTGTTCCAAATACCTCCAAATTATGTCCAAAGAATCACCACGGTTGAAAAACATTCGAAAAACATTTAGTGTCTCACAGTTATGCTTCAGATGATGTCAGAACAATTATGACGTGACGTCAATAAAATTCATATAATTATATTTTCTTCCGACAAGAACAAATAATTACCAAATTAATCACTGGTTGGTTGATTTTTAACGTAAACATGTTTATGAGTATATAATGAAAGTTTAACGTGTTGTTTGTTAGATTTACAATGTTGGTTGCTAGAGCGTTTGATATTGAAGTGACGTTACGACATAAAATCGCGTTTTTCGGAGACGTGACTGTAATTTGCGTCCAGATAGTTAAAAATCATCGAGTTGATACATTCAACAATGCTTACCACTTTTGTCCATGGCTGCAAATGGAAAAATCAGATAACATGGTTGTCATCAAAGATATCAAAAGATGTATTTGTGACTTTTACCTCCCTTGGTTGATATGTTAAAGTCGTTTCAATTTAATAAAAATGCATCAAACTCAACGATTTGTTGTACAAATTTGCTAACTGATACTTGACGCGTATTATCGCCAAATTTCATTGAGATATATACATGATTGACAGAGTTATCTACGAATATATAAGTGAGGACTTAGAAAAGTTGCTAAGTATATTTATCATCATCATCACTATTCAACTAAAACATGATTTTTGCAATTTGAACGATAATGAAACAACAGACACTGCTAACTGTGTATTTGTAATTTCTTTGCGAAATTGGTTCCCCTGCATTTTTTAAAACGGGGATTTGGTATTTTAATTATTTCGTTGGTTATGTGTGGGCATTGCTCATTGTAGTAGTGTAATGTTGTGTTGTTGCTGTTTTCTGTTCTCGACTGGTTAAGTTGCGTGATGCCTTTCCTGTCCGATTATCTCATATCTTGTATGCATCACTCAATGTGTTGGCTTTGTATTTTGGTTGATATTAAATATAATGGTGATGCGTGTATAACTATAACGCGATATTCTGCAATGTCAATATAAACAGAAATCACTGATCATTACATCGATTTAGGGAGAGCGGAAGTTTATTTTACCTGCTCACTTCTATTCACCAAGTAAATTAAAATAACGGTAAAGCTTGGCCACATTGACATGAGCCCGACCGATTAGCATAATTTAACAATCGATATATTGTCTACGTTTACAACACCGAGTGTATGTTTTCATAATCGGGGAGTATTACGAAGACGCTCAAGATGTAATACAAACACAAATCTGAAATACCGATATTGCACGATTTGCTTGCGGAAATTGATATATTCAAAGCAACAACCTTGTAATATATTCTTGCATAAAGGTCAGGGTCAGGTCAAAATAGTCAAGCTATACACATTGAAAAGATAATCCCTTTCCAATATCCTTATATTGTCATACCTGATTTGCCTGTTTATTTTAAGTGGCACAGGTCCCAATACCGCGTTAGAGTTATACTATGATATAGTATATTTGAAAACATAGCTATACAAATTGCACATACACATGCATAATTATCTGTATCGAAATAGGTTTCTACTTATAAACAGACAACTAAATAGTAAAGACAAAGTCAACGTCTCAGAAGAACGTGTCAAGGTCAAAATAATACTAACAAATAGGTCAGGGCAGACATCACTCAACCAGAAACATGAGAGCACAAGCAGAACAAAACAAACACACAAGACAACACAGATAACAGTTTTAGGTGATACTTTACGGTGATCCTGAAACCGGATTAAGTCAATAAATGGTCATTTATGATCAACGGTACAAAACGGCGGGGTCGGATGAAACACAAAACAAAGCGAAAACATTACTGATCAATGATACATGAAGCACAAACATATGCAATGACTGGAAATTCTGGTGTTAAATGTCTTAGTATACATGTATGTCTCCGACACTGCCTGTGGCTTCAAGAATTACATTAACTATTTAGGTATAAATTAGTCTAGTGCTGACTCATTTAGAAATGTCAACAATTCCGGTACCAAATGCGCCCTTAGTACGAAACTTAACCCATTAGACAAGGTTAATGTCTGCTATAAATATAAGTTATACGTCTGGTGTGTCTAGAACGACTAGAACGACTAGGCAAACAATTGTTTGACAATTTGGGAAACTGTTGATTGAACTATTGGGGTTCTGCTCTTTTCCAAAAAGTCGAATGTATTTAGTCTAGGACGTTTCCTTGGTAAAATAAAAACAACATTAATAACATTATTTAAACTTTCATTTTAAAACATTGTTGCAATACTAGACTAAATTTGAACCGAGTTAATGACTCCCTTAAGTGACCATATATGTGTATGTATATAGGTATTTTACGCCTGTGTGTGTATTGAGTTTAATTCCTCGTATTAACATGTTTATACTATGTTTATTTCATGTACTGAGTGAAATGAAAAGTATGTTATGTTATGGAAACTGGAACTGTTTCAGTTCATGGTCACATACAGGCTGTATTACATTAGAAGTAGGCACCTTTACAGTATCATGCAGAAGTAATCATACCACCAGTTTTGGTATAATTATGAAAGTAAAAGTATATAAGGTAATAGTTCACTTATAAATCGAGTTTATGCTATCAATAGAGATTAAAGTAGTTTAAATATGTAAACGATATCCCTAAAGATGTTATAAAAGGCGTGAGAAAGTAGTCTACCTTACATATATTTTGATCAAAACTACGTAACTTGTTTGCAATTATACGTACATGTATATCGATGGCTTAGAATGAGAAGATCGTAACTACTACTTACGACCTGATAAGAATCATATATAATATTTTTTGAAATCTGCTTCACAAGCCGCTTCTTATGAGCCTATTTTCATGAAAATCTGAAATTGTCATGTTGACCAAGATGACGTTTTGAAAACTTGTTACCCCATAGGTAAGGATTAAATTACAGACAGTTTTCACTTGTTTTCTCAATATATTGATTTTGTAGTTACGACATACTCATTCTAAGCCAGCGATATGTGATTCATTGATCAACCGCCTAAAACAAACTGTGAACTGCACTTAAAATTTTCTACCAAATATTTACTCATTTTGACCAATAATGTCAACTTGTTTTGTATTTCAGACAGAACATGTACATGAGGTAACGTTGAGTATTATTACATACATTGGTTGCAGTGTGTCACTGGTGACGTTATTTATAGCTCTCACTATTTTCAGCTGTATTAGGTATGTTTTTGTCCAGATACTGCTAATGGTAACTTTGAACCAAATCACATTCCGCCTTGTACCGACACCAATACCATATACCGATCAATTCAGTCGATGTTCCTTTTCTCCCAAATACTACAGGGGCTGCTCGAAATGCAACTGACTTTACCTTTTATTTACACAATATTTTACAAGAAAATTCATATAAAGTGTCTTCAATGACCTCCCTTTATACATGTTCAAGTACGCCAAACGTACGCGTATCGAGAAAAACGCACGTATTTTACAAACAGAGTAATTAAAAAACAATTTACTCTATGTTCCTAAAACCGTAACCACTTTCAAACCGATTCCATTTTAGAACTGTCATAAAGTCTATTCGTGAGATGTTACTATATACAGCCTACTAAGTCTAATAAAAGTTGGTATAGAAAACCTCGTTTCACCAAATAGGGAAGCCTACTTAATTGCTCGGGAATGTTGGTTGCAATAACAGCAAACAAAAAACAATGTTACATTTTCTTGTATTTTCGAACAACAGAATATGTAAACCAGTTCTACATTGTATTGATTCTGTATGAAACCTCATACTGTACACATGTCATTTTAAACCGGAATCAAGCGCACTCGTATTTAAATCAGATCCTAACATTTTGCTCCATTCCTTTACGCTGTTAGTTTGATTTGACTACACTATATAAGAGGGAACGTTTAGACGACCTCTCTGATGCATGTTATATTATTGCTACTAGTATTCACCAGTATGTGTACTTTAGTCTAGAATAAAGTTTAGTATATGTATAATCTATCTCTCTCACTATAAACTAGGTAGTCCAGCAGAGAGATTCTCTGCACTTTCAGATGTTTGAAAGTATCAGTTTAATTGAATGATGTAAAGGTCACATCGACATGACCCGATTTACGGAGTGGCATCAGATTCTATGTCAGTGTGAAGTAGGGAAACGTAATATGGGACTGATTTAAATGGTATTGAAATCTTTTATTTGGCATGTCTTGTATTATTTGAATATCTAAAAACAGTCAATGATAAACTACCCCCACTTGTAATCCTTTACAGATCACTGAACTCAGAACGTGTCTTCGTACACAGGAACCTATGTATAGCAATAATTGCATCACAAGTTGTATTTCTAGCCGGCAGCAAAGCTACAAAGGAATCGGTAAGATCATCCGATCATAGTTTTCAGTCATTTAATTCTTTATTTGGTGATATTTGTGTGTTTCTTTTGCAACTACAACAGTCAGTTGGTAATAACTTTTAAGCATAGGTCCTACTTAAGAATCTCATCGGCGATGTGGAATTCAAAACATGCATTGTAATTTCCAAATGTACTCGCGATGTCAAAAATGTCTTATGACTTCCACAAAGCTTTTCCCAGATCAAAGGAGCATATCGCTGAGGCAATAAATGCTCAGTGGGACTTTAACGCGTGGTTCTGAAAGCTAAATGCAAGTTGACAATACGTTAAAAAAACGCTATTGCTAGTAACAGTCGCCAAACGATAACTGATCCATGTACATGTACGAACAAACCTGTACCAAACCCAAGTATATATATTCCACTGGTTAGAGTGTTTGTCCGGTGATGCGGATGTTTAAGAATCCAACACATCTTGCGACATTATCATCATATTTGAGGACACTAGTGTTCAGGTACCTGGGTGTGAGATAGTTGGCCCAGTGTCGGTATAATGTATCCGGGTAGTTTTCACTGTTTTGAAAGTATGTATGGCACTGCATTACTAGTATATGATGAAGATAAAAAGGCAGTTCAAAAATCAGAAGAAATGGCGTTAACCTGTTTAAACATGGAATGCTGACATATGATGCGGTGACACTTCCTTTACAGACCGTATGTCGTGTTACAGCCATGATTTTACACTATTCGTTCCTCTCCATTTTTTCCTGGATGTTGGTCGAGGGCTTACATCTATACACGAAGGTGGTCCAAGTGTTTGGTACGGAGAAATCAAGAACATCATACTACATTGGCTTCGGATGGGGTAATTATATATTTACTATATTGGTTATGATGGTGTAATCAATGTTTACTATATTGGCTTCGGATGGGGTAATTATATATTTACTATATTGGCTTATGATGGGGTAATCGATGTTACTATATTGGTTTCGGATGAGGTAATTATATGTTTACTATATTGACTTCGGATGGGGTAATTATATATTTACTATATTGGTTTATGATGGGGTAATCGATGTTAATATATTGGCTTCGGATGGGGTAATCAATGTTTACTATATTGACTTCGGATGGGGTAATTATATATTTACTATATTGGTTTATGATGGGGTAATCGATGTTACTATATTGGCTTCGGATGGGGTAATCATATGTTTACTATATTGGTTTATGATGGGGTAATCAATGTTTACTATATTGGCTTCGGATGGGGGAATCAATGTTTCCTATATTTGGGTTAGAATGGGGTAATTATATATTTACTACATTGGGTTAGGATGGGGTAATTATATGTTTACTACATTGGGTAAGGATAGGGTAATTATTTGTTGACTACATTGGCTTCGGATGGGGTAATTATATCTTTACTACATTGGGTTTGGATGGGGTAATTATATGTTTACTATATTGGCTTCGGATGGGGTAATTATATAATTACTATATTGGCTTCGGATGGGGTAAATATATGTTTACTACATTGGCTTCGGATGGGGTAATTATATGTTTGCTATATTGGCTTCGGATGGGGTAATTATATGTTTGCTATATTGGCTTCGGATGGGGTAATTATATGATCACTATATTGGGTTATCATAGGGTAATCAAAGTTTATTATATTGGCTTCGGATGGGGTAATTATATGTTTACTACCTTGGGTTAGGATGGGGTAATTATATGTTTACTACATTGGGTTAGGATGGGGTAATTATTTGTTTACTACATTGGCTTCGGATGGGATAATTATATATTTACAACATTGGGTTAGGAAGGGGTAATTATATGTTTACTACATTGGCTTCGAATGGGGTAATTATATGATTACTATATTGGCTTCGGATGGGGTAATTATATATTTACTACATTGGGTTAGGATGGGGTAATTATTTGTTTACTACATTGGCTTCGGATGGGGTAATTATATGTTTACTACATTGGCTTCGGATGGGGTAATTATATGTTTGCTATATTGGCTTCGGATGGGGTAATTATATGATTACTATATTGGGTTATCATGGGGTAATCAAAGTTTATTATATTGGCTTCGGATGGGGTAATTATATGTTTACTACCTTAAATTAGGATGGAGTAATTATATGTTTACTCCCTTGGGCTAGGATGGGGTAATTATATGTTTACTACATTAGGTTAGAATGGGGGTAATTATATGTTTACTACATTGGGTCAGGATAGGGTTATTATATGTTTACTACATTGAGTTAGGATGGGGTAATTATATGTTTACTACATTAGGTTAGAATGGGGGTAATTATATGTTTACTACATAAGGTTAGAATGGGGGTAATTATATGTTTACTTCATTGGGTTAGGATGGGGTAATTATATGTTTACTACATTGGGTTAGGATGGTGTAATAGTATGTTTACCACATACGCCTCGGATTGGGTAATTATATGTTTACTACATTGAGTTAGGATGGGGGTAATTATATGTTTACTACATTGAGTTACAATGGGGGTAATTATATGTTTACAGCATTGGGTCAGGATAGGGTAATTATATGTTTACTACATTGGGTTAGGATGGGGTAATTTTATGTTTACTATTGGGTTATGATGGGGTAATTATATGATTACTACATTGGCTGCTTCGGATGGGGTAATTATATGTCTGTGGTGAATACCTGTTGAAATTCAGTCAAGTTAATACATGTACAGCCGGACCTTGTATACACTAGTCGAATGTTCTATGTACACACTTTGTAATATTATTTTTTCTGTAGAAGTATAACACCGATATTTGAACGGAATATATCATTGGAATCAGGAAACTGTTGTCTATCATATGCAGTAAACTACCACTCTAAGATATACTAACAAATCATTTAAAAAGTGACCATTTATTTCATGCTCAAAACAACAAAGTCGCACATCAATATCTGACATGACCACCATATGCCCAAACGACATCCTGACATCTCCGATGCATTAAATAGATATATTGCCGGAGTCCCATTCTAGAACAAAGTCCATTATAAGGTACAGTATGATACTTAAGTTGGCGTACACGTGTGGAATAACATGGGGGAAATATCGCCGGGGGATGTTGGCTAAATAACCTACAAACCTGAATTTATAAATAAATTAATCAAAATCAGTTTCCGTGTGATAACATATCATTCAACAGACATTGCTAATTTGAAGTTGTAATTTGGTTGTTCAATGTCAATTCGACGTCACTTTCATGCTCAACTTTGAAATATCTCACATAAAGAAATGGACGTATCCTGTTTAATGTAATATTTTTTAGGGATCCCTTAGAAATATAACCATCAGTTGGAAAGTGTAACAAACTTGTTTTGACGCATTTAATGAATACGTGCAAATGACGTCAGATGACGTCTCAACTTTGAAACGTGTCAATAGAAATATTGAATTATTTCGTGAATTAAATGCAAATGTCATAATAAAATAATATTGCATGGTTAAAAATATCAAATAGACAGTTAATGAATAAAAACTTACCCGTTTTATCGACATGCCAATTTCGAAATTCTTATCTCACGTGCTCTGTCTGCAATTAACATTCGCGCTGTATATTATGCAATCTTTATATGGCTTTACGTTTGGGGGTTTAATGTTTATCGTGTATGGAAACTTTCAATAAAAATTCACATACTTGAGAAGTTTGCACGAGGAAATAGGAATTTGTCATTTACGAAATGTATCAATAATTTCTGTGTAAATCTAGATTTTTCTTCTTCTGTGTTAACGGCAATCGCCTAAATATGATATCCATAAAGTACTATTGAGTTTCGATGAGTTATTCCCGATTTATTCTAGCTCTACATATGTGCACTTGGAACATTCGTCAAGTGTAAGGTGCCAGTCGATGAGAACATTATATATGACTTCGGTTGGTTAAGTTGAGTGCTGCATTCTCTGTTCGATTTTCTAATATCTTTTTTTCAGATCGTATACATATAGATAAATATTTGAAACATAGGTATTTGATATAAAAAAAATCCCAATTGAAATTAATACATATGAAAAGTTTTAGATGAAAGATCACTGACATATGACAAAGTTACCTTACAAGACAAACAAAGAAACTTTTATTTAGGCAGCCAGGGTACCAATCAATGCATAGTGTAGCTTTTATCAATTTTACATTTTAATTTTTCGATTAACGTTTCACCAAACAAATTTCTTTTATCAAAATATTTTCGTAAATTTACTAATGCGAGTTAAGTTTTTGAGTTGTGAAAACAATTTTATCATTGGCATTAGCAACTTCCAAATGTCTTGAAATGAATGTATCGTTCGTCTTCGATAACATAGAACAATTACAGGCCGAGTTTGAAATTAAAATTATTTTCCAAATTGTTCATGCGCACCCATACTTTATCTTATTTTTAGGAGTACCATTATGTCTGGTTGTGATATCGGCTGTTGCAGACTGGAAAGGTTACGGCACCGAGACAAGGTATGCTATGCTTTCATCGGGTCCTATGACTGTTGTCAAGACTTTGTTGGTTACATAGTTTGACAGTCAGTTGGCCTAACCTACTTTCGGATTTGGTAACAGATAAGTCAGTTATAATCTTATTCCACATTCCTGGACAAGTGTTTGGTTGTGTCAGTGGGAAATAAACCAGTTAATCTACAGAAATTGCTGCACCTTTTTATTTGTCGGTGGGGATATGTACAATGTCGTGTATGTTCATTAGAATGCACAACCATGCATTGGCTGCTCATTCGGTACAATCCGGCTGGAGGCTGAACGCATTTCAGTGTTTCCAACTTAAACGCTAACTTAACTACCATTATTTCGATACAGACTTTAATCAAAGCACTGAAAGTACTGATGTGTGGCGAACTGATGTCATTTTGACCATTCAAATAAAGACTGCACCAACATGCTGTGTCAGAGTTCTGATAAGCCCAGACTCACTCGAATGTTTGTGCTGCTCTAAAAGACACCAAGTGTCAGTGTCAAGATGAGTGACTGGGTAGTCTCCATACAACTGATGAACTGGGAATTAAAACACAACAAACGAGATGCCCCCCCCCCCCGCTATGGAAACAGGACTAGGTAGAAATATGTTGGGAAAATTAAATAAAGGGAGGTAATTAATAAGATAGAACCAGATTTCAATAGAAGGAAAATATAAGAAAATGATATCAATGGTAATATCATGACTTTTTTTTTTGGTTGAATGAAATAATTCAAGAACGGAACCAGATAGAATTATGGTTTCATGTCACATCACTTCTCTTAGATGCCATATACATATATATTTAAAGTCGATCAATTGAATTTAGGTGGACAAGTGGTCCAGTGGTAAGAGCTATTGACTACTGATATGATTATAATGAAGGTTGTCCGTACTCCCGCCGGATCAAGAGCAGAAATGTTTTTCGGAGTAACATAACTCAACTTACGAACAGACGTTCGGACCATACTCAGCGTACATTCTTTAGCATTCTGTCCGATTTGTTAATAAAATCGTATTTAAAACAGGTCAATTATATATTTTGGAATATACTACAAGTTATTTTTTGAAAATCTGACGATTATTTATGTATTGGTTATTATTTAAATATTGCGTATTCTGTTCCGACATATGGACTCGCGCTAATCAGCGGGTGATATTTATTATAGCTATTATGTTGTATTTAGCATATTTTTATGCACCAGTCAGTGTGCGACCATGGTCCCATCCCAGGTGATGGGCAGTGGATAGCTGATAGTTTTCAAATATAGTATTTCTTATTAAATCCATATCAAGAAGAATGTATTCAAAGACCTAAATTGTAATTTAGGTCTTTGATGTATTTAACTTCTAAATTCTGAGTATCAAAGTTGTAAACCCTTTTTTATACCAGTAAATTTTATGACCCTAAATTCCTAACTTCTGCAGCTGTCTCCAAATCAACTAACAAGAACCCGATATAAAACCCATTCAATTAAAAATAGTTTTAACGGTCTATTTCCTGTCTCATGGTGTGTTCAATCCCTTGTAAAAACATAGATCCCTGTGTTACATGACCCCCAACTGTCCCAAAACAAGTTACTAACGACCTACCAATATACAACCCCTTGAAGTTAACCAGATTGTATGGTCAATTTTAATTAGATATGCATTAATGAGCTTTATAACTGCACATTAAGTGGGAGGAGCTTATTAATTATTTATAATTATTGAAGTATGTTTGCCCAAAAACCTGTAATTTAGGTCTTTGGTTAAGAATTTGGTTTGCCCAACGTGTATATACTAATTAACGGCCTTTTAATCCAATTACCGTTAACTTTTCAATTCGAAACCTTGTGAAAATATATTACCGCTTTAAAAGGCATATTAGTTCGCATTTTGCGCGTTTAAACTCGCCGTAGAGTGTTTATTAAATGAGATCTATATGAAAGTCGCACATCTTAATGAAACTGAACGTATCGTCTTTAAAATAGCTTTTAGTTGTTAATGTTACTTGGAAAGTAAAAATATAATTGGTGATTTACGACACCAGGTTGTTGCTAAAAATCGCGCAATTCATGAATAGAAAATGTAAGTGCTCGCTGTTTAACTCGTCAGCATTAGTTCATTTATTTTATAACCGCAAATTAAATTGGTATAAGTGATCTTTAATATGTCATAGTATTGACAATTTCTTTTAACGTAGCGGACCCATAATGACGTTGCGTCGAGCTGCGTCGATGTCGGCCGATGTCGGTCAATGTCGGTAATCTTCGTTAATTTCTAAACAAGAATATTATTTTATTTTTGCTCTGAATTTCACTAAATAGTTTAGTTTTAATTACTAATTGGTTCGTTTCATGTAATACCAACCGTTTATTTTAAAAAACAAACTCGATTTGAGAGCTCCGCTTTGGGGATTCCCTGGAAACGGAAGAATAACTGATGCTAAAAATAGCACACTGCAGAACTCCGTCAACATGTAAACATGGATGTATCGAGAAAAATCTGGGATGTTTCGTCAAGTTTGCGCATCTCAACTACCGTACAACGTGTCTTAAGTAATTGGAATGGACAAGAATAATACCGACAGCTGCTCAGTCGTAAATTGTCGTTGTGATTGTCATTTGAAACCTGAAAAGCGCATCTCGTGAGCGACAGCCAACCTGCAAGTTTAGTTGACAATAGGAAAACAAACCTCCAGGAAGCGAAAGTTACACCATGCTTTGATATAAACAACCTACTTGGTACATGTATGTATATTTAGTATCATAGAAATAAGCATAACACTTAAATAACAGTCCTGATCAGTCGAAGTGTATCTTAATTCGGACGAAACCTACATTTTGGATACTGTCATTTACAATGTAATCTGGTAGCCTTATGGTCACAGGAGTCGATGTGCCAGTTAAGTAACGTCTTGGAATGCTTCAATGAGTACCACTACAGGGCAGCCTCTTAATTGTATTGCCCATCCTGCTACACTAGTTCATACTTGTGAGGTAGCCCCTTCACTTGTAAACATTGCCAATGTGATATAAAATATAATAAGGCATGTATTGAAGCATCACATTCATCATAGATGCAGCTTCTTTTATATCAGGTGAAAGTTCTTTACACCTTTCTTCCATGTTTGTTTACATGGAAATTAAAGTAAATTCAAGACTATTGTTTTAACATATATTGCGTCATGTATGACGTCATGACCTGGGATAATATTTAATTGTCTGTCTAAGGGAAACAATCCCTACACTTTTCAGAGGATGGGACGTCTTTTAGTTCTCTCCCTTATTAATAATATCAATCGCCACTCTAAAACCTCATTATGACGTTCAATTGTGTCACGACGTTATACTTCCTGATACTAATTTATAAATATACATGTATCGTTATGCATATAAACTGAACTCTTCCATATTCATATTTTACAGCTTGTGATTCAGTGACGCCTGACGGAAAAAAATGCTGCATTGCGCCAGAAGTAAAACCTTAAGACAGCTTCTGTGTATTTCTGAAACACAAGTTATGCTGGGATTGAAAGTCTTCACATAAAATAATTATGCAGCTTGGATTCAATGTGTTTACAATTACTCAAACACAAAACTGACTTCCCAGTTATTTTGACAGCCAATGAAAAAACGGGATTCCTTCTTTTTGTGTGTGCACGGTGGAACAGACAGTCTTAGTGTTGTTTTTAAATCCATGACAGTCACAAAACATGAAGTAAACCTTAACCTAGGCAATAATAACGATGTGCATAATGCCAAGGCAGACATTGATTTTCTGAAACAGCTAGTTGTATTATGTCCGAATTCGGAACTAGTGTCATGTAATTTTACTGCCAATGCTGTAAACAATAACCTCAATTTAAATAGTGTGAATTCTGGTATGAGAAATTTTAGTTAGCAGAGAAGTAATGAAACTCCATTATGTTAGAAGACAAATACATTTTCACAATTTTAACCCAGTTTTTCAAAAAAAAATCCCAGGCAAATAGATTGTGAAAGTAGGGTTAATGGCAATATTCATTACCTGGATAGGGGGGGGGGGGGGGTATTGGGACCATTGATATCTCAAGCAATATGAAATAAAAAAAATACCTCATTACATATCTGAACATGTTATATATAAGGACAAAGTTTCAAATGCTATTCACTTAACCATGACAATTTCCTAGTGTATGCCTGAAACGACATTTTGTGAGTCAAAATACCAAAAATGTACATAACTTGGGGTCAAATCTAGAACTATGCCACAGTTGAGCCTAATAATGACTTTTCATACAATTAAATCATTGAATTATTTGTTACTTACCTATGTTGAATAAAGAGAACTACAGAACAGAGTCCAACACTGCTGTTTTGTATTTTCCTTTGTGCTTTTTATGATGCAACTTCAATTTATGCGACAGTATTTGTTGCACCCCAGGTAGCATTGGCAGCACTAAGTTTGTTAAGAACATACATATTTTCATTAAGTTTATATTTCCTTACTATGAATTGGTTCAAGTGCATATCATGAACTATCTCTCATTAATTTTAAGTGAAATAAAGGGTCAAATTAAGACTTTTTAGCAAAAATTTGCAATTTTCGCATTAAGAATTGGTTGCCATGGCAACCATTGCAGCATTTGATTTAAGAACTTTGGAAATTCATATGATGAAAATGTATGTATATATTACTTATACAAATGGACATTTTCAAATGAAATAGTAACACCTTTTTGAAAAATCATCAGGTTACCATTTCCCATGTTTTTTTACCAGCATCATAAGTGGGGGTGGGGGTCAAACAAAATGTTATATCTTGGTAATTTGATGGTGAACCTATATTTCTTTTGGCTTAAATACATGCATTATGGTCTGATGAAAATTTTGGGGTGATTAAAAGTGCTATTTTTTTTTTTATTTTTTTTTTTTAAGGATTTTAGAAATCATATGTTTTGTAGACTAAAAAACAAATCTCGACGTTTTACAACTATGCTAGTAATATACATGTACATAGCTATCTTAAATCTTATATCTTACTTGTAATTGATATAGTTTTCATTGTATATGACTATTAGGCACATGTAAAGTTAATTTGTTTGAAAATTGAAATCAAATTGGATGATTTTATTGTCTTTTTTGTCAGAATGGTCCTCCATTTTTCATACAAATTGCAATATGGGAGGTGATCAGACCAAAAAAATATTTTTTTCAAAACCTGTGGTTAGAATTTTTTTATATTTCACATTATGCTTCCTAAGTATTTTTAGCAATAAAAAATAGCAAATTGATCAATTTTAAAATTTTGTGTATTAGGGGCCCACTGCCTTAATCCGAAAATACTTTACTGAATTCTCGTTTATTGCTTAATTATTCTTTCTCAATTCAAATCCTAAATAGCGTTACGTGTTGAAAATAGCCGCTATGAATAGCACAATTAGTTCGCACGATGCGCGTTTAACTCGCTGTCATGTGCTTATTAATTGAGACCGATATAAATGTTGCACATTTTCTTGAAAATGAAAGTTTCGTCTTTTCAGTGAGGTATTATTTGTTTATGTAAATTAGAAAACAAAATTGTTACTGACGATTTAAAACCTCAGGTAGTTCCGAAAATTTGCGCAATTCGCGAATAGAAAATCTAGGGACTCGCTTTTTAACTCGCCAATGTGAATTCATATTATTTTATAATTTAAATTTAATTTTATATTAATAAATTGAAATATCTCATGGTATTGACAAAATTTATTTTGTCAAAATCCGATAGTAATTGACGGAACTGCAATTAATTGAATATTGCATGACAGTACTGCTAAACCAGAGATCTATTAATATAGTAGATCCTGTCGTTAGTGTATCGATCGTCTGCTAGCGGTTAGATAGACTGTATATACTGTCCTTGCGCCACCAGTGAAAACATGTTGTTTCTATTTATAGCATCAATGTTTGTAAACAACATAATTAGGTCATCGTCTACAAATGTTCAGCGGCGGAGTGATTTTAATAGACACATTTCAGTTCACCCGTGTTCCACCAGAAATCTATTGGCTGAATAAACAATACAAACTAGTCACTGACCAATAGCTCGTTGTATATCAATTTGCATATGAATGCCCCGACATGTAAACATGAAACCGTGGGATTACTTTCTCAACCTTCTTGACGGTCCTTGGCGGTTCGCAGGCCTTTGATAGTAGGAATATAGTCCATGCGGAATGATTTGCTATAAAATTAAAATATCCTCAAAAAATAAAAGTCTGATGTAATTGTTGGTCTTAATATTAATAAATGTTGGTAATGTAAACAAATCGGGTTCAATGATACGTGTAACCTGTGTAGCATGCTTGTAATATTGTTCAAATCATAGACCTATTTATTGGTGTAGGCATAAAGGCGTTAACTTCATAGTATATATAAATCAAATCAAATCTGAAAGATAGTTATTACATTGTGTGGCTTATCGCCACACAAAAACGATGGCCCCCTATACCTGTATGACGCTATACATCATTATGTAAAAAAACCAGTGACGCTTAGAACTGAAACCTTTGGTCCTTCTATACAATTTGTTGTATCATGCACTTTCTGATAAAAATGAAAAACGTCTAATGGTATCATCGCTCATAAGAATCGCCCTGGGGCGAGGATAAATAAAATGCAAACATTAAAGATATACGTGGGACGTTCAATATTTACTAAGATTGTTGTCATAAAAACCGCGTTGTTAAACGCCAAAAATCAAATTTGATATCAAATTAAATTTTATCCTTTGTCTACAAACCGTGCAATTATGATGGCAAATAGATACACGATTCGCTGTTTATAATGACTATGATGACGAATACTTGTTTGTAACACGCATAGCTATATACACGTATATCTTCTGTGAAAATCGCATTTGTTTTTCCGGATCTTATATCGAATATCTGGGCGTATATCCGTACCATAAAAATTTCACGCCAGAACAACCATCCCAAATACATATGGGCACTGTAAAACTGTAGAAATAACTTCAGAAATATGTGCTGTGCATACTATTTATTCCTTACGTGTAGATGACGTCACTTTTGCGTTCCGAAGTTGTCCCCCATAGAGTTCACATTATGTTTATTTCAGCATCTATAGTTCAAATATCGTCATTTTTGCAGACAAAGTCCAACATGTAACAAGTAATGTTTTCGCGATGTTTAACATCTAGCGATAGTAGTGAAGATATAGCTCATTATGTAGTCAACATCAGTGGTTATTGATGGGCTGCGCTCGGTGCACGTAACCGTGGTTTCCAAATGGAGTATTACGAATGGACACGACATAATTATGGAATAAATCAGATTTCATATTTCGCAACTGAAATCCGACTCAATATTATGTGTAAAAGGTGTATAATTTTCAAAACTATATCCGTGAAGACTCAATTCCTAGTAATTTTTTAACGTTCCTCTGAAAAATATACTAGTACTTAGCTACAGTATGAAACTCATGCTGATTGCGTTGCCGTATAACTGACTCTTACGCTATCTAGTCATTCAGTTTATATAAGCTGTATATGTTGATAAATTGTATATTTATTCTGCAGTTGCTGGCTGTCTATAGATCGACATACAATATGGGCGTTTATTGGACCCGCCATTGCAGTCATAGTTGTAAGTAAATAGAGGAACGTCTTGTAAGTAAATAGAGGAACGTCTTGCACTCAAAATAATGTGAAAGTTCCGATTGTGATTGACCTCATTAAAGGGAATTACTATTTGTATTTATTAGTGCTAACATTGCTACTTTGTAGTAACTTCAGTTTTTTAGTTTCGGTCTGCCCATATTACCAACAACGTTACTTTAAATAAATGTCTCATAGCCAAAACGGTAATTATGATCAATACTGCTTATATGATACTTTCCTATTTGTTTTAGGTCAATTTTATCATTCTGGTGATTGTGTTACGTATTGTTGTCACGTCATCAAAGCACGAACGAATTTCCAAATCAATCCAAATCAGGTACATACTTTACACGATTTTGGTAAATACACACCGAAGGCTTAGAATTAGAAGGTTTTAACTACCAAATCGATATTTTGAGAAAACACGGAAAAACTGTCTGACATTTACTATTTACTTATGGTAAAACCAACTTTTACAACTTCAATTTGATCAACACGACAAGTTCAGATTTTTATGAAATGGGATCATAAGAAGCGCTTTGTGAAGCTTATTCTAAATATGTATGAATCTTAAAGGTCGTAAGTGGCACTTACGACCTTCTAATTCTAAGCCATCGACATGTAATGTTGAAATTATATAGTGATTGTTGGGTAAAATATAATTATGTCAACTTTAAATTTCAAACCTACCACAAAAGCTGCATTCTAAATTCATACTGCAATAATTTATTTCTTGAGAGTTGCAAATTTCATATTTTTAAATGGTCAAATAACTGTATAGCGGTTAATCATTGCTTTCTATCTTGATATGATCTGTGATGATTTTAACACGTATTTATGATGGCTTTATTATGACCAGTCAATGTTTATGGGTAATGGGTGTCAATAACAGCTGGTCAGTCAAAATTAACGGAGAGTTTAAAATGAAGCCTTCAAAATGTCATTACAGTTGTATTTCCTATGAATCATCGTCAAATATTATCCACTGCAGATATTCTGATAAATTCCGTGATCGCATATAGGCTTATAAATAAAGTTGCAAATCAACCACAGAACATCACCAATGGGGTATGCGTCCGCGCCAGCGACAGGGAGATTGAATCTCTCGTAAATTCCAGCGTTTATTTCAACTTTATATAGCATAATTTATTACATTCTACTATCATGTGCATCTTGTAGAATCGTATATACCAAACAATAATGAGCGGTTTTACAGAATAGTCACTAATGTCGTGTTGTGTAGTTGCCTAGTTTTACTCATTGTTTTATCGATTTTCTCGATATGTGTTATTTTCGTTGCCATGGTATTCTAAAACTAATCGCTGATTTCACAATTTCTCTTCAGGAAGATTATGAATGTATCTGGCGGAGTCCAGCATTCGTTACAGAAATAAAATATATAACTTCGCTTTTGAAAAAGATTATGCGTTCTTTTCAGTGGTGTAAAATTGTGGTTTCAATAACAACAAATAAAGTGACACTTATTAATTCGATATTTGCTATAATGGAGAAACAAATCAACCACAGTTATCTGATAGATCAATGTATCACAAAATAAATAAACGATTTGTAAATGTTAGAAATAACTTTATGTTTCCATAGCAACGCACATTTTTGTTCTACTGTCAGTGTGAACGCGTGTCTTTGAGTTGTCTGTTTTGTTTGCCTGTCAACAAGAATCGAATAACCATAACTAAGATTGGTATTTGCCATAACATCGATGAGATACCATATTTCACGATAGCACATTGATAAAATACAACCATTCTTCTCCTAAGCATTATTTAGCAACTCTCAGTTAATTTTGACTGACCATCGTGTACAGTTTTAGTTAAATACCTCCCACAAATCAGCTAGACAAAATAGAAACATATAAAGTAAAATTATTATAGTAAATCACAGCATTAAATTTCAACATAGCGTTGAAAAAGTCAATACCTATTCATAATGCAATTATCGTTATGTGCTGACGAACAGAAACACCGTTTATTTCGGGGAATAACTTAACAGTAATGATATGATACATAAATCGAGCTTGCAATTTCCGCCAAACATGGACATGTAAGCTGTGTTTTCTTATGTATTTGGCTGATAGAAGAGAAAACACGGAAAACGTGCGTGCAATGGAGAGCAATCGTAAGTTATATGCATTATGCCATTGCTGTTAAAGAGGCGTTCCTTTGATTGTTTAAATCGATTCATGAATAGTATACATTAAATGAGAATTATTATTGCTTAAACTCCTTAAATCTTCATCAAAAAGCTCCCAGCAATTACCGAGAAAAAATGAAATATGATATATTCCGTAATGTTAGAAATTAGTATTATTAGTTATTATTTATAACGAGACCTCAATCGGATGACTTGCTATATTTGTTTGTTCTCTTTGAATTAGGGCAGCTGTGAAGGCGACACTATTTCTGCTTCATATTCTGGGTCTAACGTGGATATTCGGTCTTCTAGCTGTCAATAGACAAACCGTGGTTTTCGAGTATATGTTTGCAATCTTTAATTCATTACAGGCAAGTTGGTGTTTTAGTTGTTTTCTACCATTGTGTATGTAAGTTTTTTCTAATAGTTTTCGTAAATTCTTGACCGACTATTTCTAAACGTATCATATCGGGGCTTACATTCAACATCTAGAGCCGTGCATAATGTGCTTAGCTAATAAATTTTAGTTAGTTGTAGAATGTCAATGCAATCACCTTCTTGGATGAATCATTCTTCTTACGTTAGGCAATCGTTAGGCAATAGAAGCCTTGTTATATTATATTCATTGTTGAGGATCTTATGGACGATTGAAATATATTTCACGAGGAAATTTATTTGACAATACTATATAATCAATCTTCCCTAAGATCCTAAACAATGAATAATAAACTAGAATAATAACAATGCAAAGCAAATATTGATATTCAATATTTTGGCCACAATATGGGTTGAACATATTCATAAAAGAGTGTCCGTGAAATGATTTGAACAATTGTGTTATACCGCATATGCATAATTATATAAATATATAGAAACTTCACCAAACCATGTATGAATCATATTAGAGGAACATGTACGATATGTGTGTCCCTTTTCTTGCAGGGTTTCTTCGTCTTCTTATTCCACTGTATTTTAAATACTGAGGTAAGTTTTAAATTCATAACTTCAAGATCTAGTACATGTATACCGAATTCGTTATTATTATCGGCAAGTATTGAATTTATGTTTAAATTGTTACACAAAACAGAACCAAATTGACAAGCCTTTTGTGCTTTTTGTGCTTTTTGCTCCTTTTTGTGTCTTTGTGCGGTATATTTTTTCTGTTTCGTGCCTTCTGTACTTTTTGCTCCTTTTGTGTCTTTGCAAAAAAGTATAATGAATAGAATATCCTTTTATGTTTCGTTCCTTTTGTGCTTTTTGTTCCTTTTTAAGTCTTCGTTCGGTATATTTTTTCTGTTTTGTGCCTTTGTGATTTTTACTCCTTTTTGTGCCTTTGTTCGGTATGTCCTTTTTTGTTTTGTGCCTTTTATGTTTTGTTTGTTTCTTTTTGTGTCTTTCTTCGGTATCCTTTTTCAGTTCGCGCCTTACGTGCTCTGTTATTCCTGTTCAGTGTTATTTTCCCTGTCTGATTTGTTATGCTCGTTCTAATACTAGTAGTAGTTAGATTGTCATAGACGTGGAGCGCGTAATCGTTTCCCAGATTATGTACATAATTTGTACAAATACTTTGTTCCTCACCATTACTGTGTCAATGACGTAAATTTAGTAGATGTTAAATTAACTACAACGAGTCTACTTCATAAAATCTGTCATTCAGTGGTGCGAAAGGTTGATTATAGTTATGGCTAATCAAGCACGAACTTCAAGGTCTGCAGTTTTCATTCATTGCGGAGTGAGTATACGAGATAGCCTGTAACATCCATACCATTCTTGGGGATGTGGATGGTTCGTTCCATGTCTGACTCTTACGTGGTTGGCTAGGCGATGCTGTCATGCTCTTGGTTGTATGATCACTATAGTATTTGCTATGACTACTGTGTGGCTGTTGGTTGTCTGATCACCACAGTATTGGCTATGACTACTTTTTGATATGATATACTTACAGGTGCGGCAGGCATTACATCGTGTAAGAGAAATACACTCCTTACAGTTGTCTTCAACATTGTCATCATTAGATTCCGATAACCATTCTACTGCTTTGGTAAACTGTTTCTTTTGTTGTAAAAATATTAATGATCTTATATAAGTGAATGTCCTTCTTTGTTGACAGCATGAATAGTTGAAGATTCTTACAACATTTTGTAATGCCGTTGTCGGATGTATGTAATATGATTGACTAAGGCATTCATATCCATCGAACGTACGTGTTCTATTTGAAGATTTATACCACATTTTGTAATGCCGCTGTCGGATGTATGTAATAAGATTGACTAGGGTATACATATCCATCAACTGTTGTCTTTTGGACAATGGTAAAACTTTAATGTACTGACTGCACAGTTTCATCTTCGTCTTTGCTTTGCTCAAGTATCAGACATGTGGCAGGAATCTCTTCCAGCGTAATTAATTTTAACCATTTAAACTTCTAGAGAGACCGTTTATTACGCTCAAGATATAATAATGTCGAAAGGAAATTCGATATAATTAGGAAGCGTCAATCAAATGATTATCCTCCACGTCGACAAAAAGATGAGACTAATTTCTTTACGTAAGTGGTCGACGGAGAACTCGAAATGGTAAAATCTTGCAACCTTTTTTGCTTCCATCATGGCCCGGTTTAATGTTTTATTGAAGAGAAGCTTAACATGTCAAACAATATTACACATTCCCTTAAATTGGTATCATTAGCCAGTGAAACATCTAAGAAAACGTTTCTCATTTTGATGTGACTGTTAAGTTCAATCGGTACACCTCGGACAATTCTAACAAACTTCCGGATTCATCACGGAAAGAAGCGAGTAGTAACGATTGTGTTTTATGCTCACAGGCAATACATGGTACATTGCGCCTCCGTCTGGAATACATCGGTGATGTGAGAGTATATGGCCAAGACTCGACTAATGAACGCACGCATGAGGTCAAAGGTACCAAGCGGACGTCAGGTTACAAGAACACCAATACGAAACAAACAGGTACATGCACCATTTATGTATAATGTTTACACACGATACGTTTTAAGACAATATAACGTTGGGCACCAGTGATAAGTCGACTATCGAACTGTAATAGAAGGAAAACCTATGGAATTTCATTGTTATATTCGGTATGTGTGGTTTACTACAATGCATTGATGGGTATGTTGTTAGTAGACAATTGCCTAGTACGATACCATGCGTTATGTATATCGATGGATAAAAAAGCAACGAATATATTCGTCGAGTAACCTAAACAGAGATTTAGGGTGTTTTGTAAAGAGTAATCGCCTTTTGATCTTATTTTCTTTTGGTCTTATTTTCTTTTGGTCTCATTTTCTTTTGGTATTGACCATGTGCAATACTTTGTTCATTATGAATGATCAAATACTTCACACTTCAACACTTCGTAAGATAATTAAATAGAGAACAATATGTTCGTGTCGTGGATGAGTTAAGCTTATCTGACAAGGCGTACGATTAGATTAGTGCTTGTGCAGTTTCCTTACTAGTGGCTCTGTGTAGATTATATGTAACAGTATAGAGGAAGATCCCATACTTGTTACTCGGTATCTCTGGTAATGACACTGACCAACCGCAGGCTTAGAATGAGAAGGCCCGCTTTGCTAGAATGGTAAATATTTAAAATCAGCATTACAAAGCGCCTCTTATGAGCCTATTTTCATAAATATTGACCAAACTGACGTTCAAACAGCTTACATAAGTAAAGGATAAGTTTTGGACAGTTGTTCTCACAATATCGATTTTGTTCTTACGATCTTCTCATTCTGAGCCAGCGAAATCTCCAAAACGTGCAGTATTTGTGATACAGTCCCATATACTAATGTACAACACGCAAACAATAATAAATATGCTTTTAGCCATTTCATATCGATCGCTACCATATTAGTTGATACTTTACTGTAACAATACTTTTTTCAGTGATTTCTTCTGAAGATCAAGATGAAGGTGTACCCTCTCAAGGACCAGACGACATGGCGGTTGTTTACATATAATACATATTACTAGTATGTGATTTGGACTTCGTACATAGATCGACTGACTATTGTATTAACGACTGTGTTTTATTGCATATTATAAGACAGAAATGATTGATTTGGATTTCGTACATAGATCGACTAACTATTGTATGAACGAATTTGTTTTATATATTCAGTGATTCATATTATATGTAGTTATAAATTGTATTCATTTATGTGTGTAGTAAGATGTTATGTTTTTGTCAAATTATAACATGACTTTTTTAAATTTGCAATTTGTGGGAAACTTTTGTTATATGATGTCAGAAATGGTCTATGAAAGCTACATTTTAAGATTAAAACAAATGCATGGTGTCCGTAGCATAAACAAAACGCTACCGAGCGTCTTTATTCAGTTACCTCCCGTTCCTTTAAATATGGAAACTATGGATCAGCTCCCGTGATAAGCACTACGTAGCGCTTTGACATCCGATTTGTTAACATAGTGTTGTGAATACGCATTTATATTGTGCTCACTGACCTCAATTACCCCCACTGCTATCGATTCAATAAGTAGTACAAAGGAGGAAACTTCCCCATTATAAAGGAAACTGGTGACTACAGTTAAATTCGTTATACCAAGTTAAACCTTGATAAACATACATCGTTAACCCGAGGGAAGAGCTAATGTTTATAAGCGGTCTCATTCATCACACCGTGTACCCCGATAATATGTGTTAGCCAGGGTACTGCTGATCTAACCAGTGCGGAAAATGACGACGCTGGAGAGGTAATGTATTTTTTGCCTGTTTCAATTATTTCGTGTCCATATCAGTAAATCGATGAACATGCATATATGAAGTGGTTCTTCCTCAACATGCAGATGTATTTTTTTCCGACCAGAAACGTCATATCCGGTTTTAAACTTGATAAATGCGTCCAAAAGTTCAAAGTTTAGTCTATAAAAATAATTAAAAATACTTCTAGACGGCGGAGAACTCAAATGTCGTGAATATGTAGTGAAATAACAGTAGCATATTCTGTCACAACGGTATATTCTCTGACGTAAGTAACTTTCTAAAAATAACAGTTTTTCTACACTTAGTGTCACCAAAATGGTACTGCTTGTGTTATATAGTGTAATTGTCACGATAATTCTTGTGTTGTAAACAGATACTGCTTATGATAATCATAGTTTCTGTTAAAAGACTGCACGACGTTGTTTAAAGTAGCCGCCAATCATGCCGAGACGACGAGTCATGTTTGAATTTGGAAATTCTTTATGTTGCCTTTTGTAATCTGCACCAAGTCACTTGAAATAACTGCAAGCTTACAAATCTATCATTGTTTTTGTACATTCAAACGCTTTAAAACGCATCACATATGAAATATAGGTTTTAGTGATGAAAACGTCAATCTATAGTTATTTAATTTCTGATAAATAATCATGCCATTATCATGAGTTTCAAATAAACTATGTTATAGGTAACACACAGAGGGGGGGGGGGGGATCACGTGATGGTTGCATTTCGGTTTTTCTAATGGCGGCCCCCATGTCAAACAGGTAATTTGCTGTTTTCTGTCCTTTTACTTCGATATGATAGCATATTATACTGACCATGTTCTGGCCAACAACGTCCGGTTTCCATTGATATCTTGCTTTTGGCTGTAGGTGCCGTAGTTTTTGTGATTACCCTGGACTTTCTGTTATGAAAACCGCGATTGCATTGGGTCTTAACGCAAAAAAGTCACGTTTTTTGTCAAATACTGGATTTATCAAGATTATAATCGATCGTATATGTTCTCATTGCACAACATAGTATCTGTGTCATATCTGTTTAGCATTTAGAGGCATTTTTACGATTTTATTCGAATTAAAGAATAATGATTGCATTGGGAAACATTTTTTTCATGGTTGCATTGAGTACTTATTAATAAGCAATACCAAATAATCGAGAAGTTATACATGCGATGTTTACTGTTGTCATTTAAAATATTTAATAATAAAACTATAATTTATAATACTCACATTGAAGTGCTATGTCAAATAATAAATCATAAACAGGTAGTCGGTCTTTTCCATACAATTTATAAGACATATCTGTAGTGTGCATTCAGTGCTGTATTAATTATGCATATGATCTTATTTCCAGTTTCTAAAGATATGCCGAGAAAGAACAGTAACCTTCGACCATATATTTGGTACAATAGCGAGGTAGACGGCACTACAACAAGAACACCAATCAAACACAAGATCGGGAAAACGAAAGCTAGAAAAAACAATGTTTAGTCACCAATCAAAGCAGCACATTTTTACCTGAAGTTGGAGTTTGAACCAGTGTGCGATGATGACAAAGACGATCAGACTGTTGAACCGTTATACTATGGTCACTATTTCGATAAGCTATAACTCGACAACATACACAACAGCATACTTCGCTTGTTCACAATGATGAGACTGAATATATAATTTTATTAAATGCGACAACTGTAGTTTTGAAATTAATTCAAGAACGGCATTCAGGATGATACGAGTATGCACAAGGGCGAAAAGGAACACATTGTATAGATGTGACAAAAGCTATCAGTTTGTTAACTACTAGTTTACCGTACAGACATAAACGTGAAACTCAGCATGTATGAGTAAACTTTGGATAGATTGTTAGTTTGATCTCGTTCTTTGATATTGTTTTAATATTGCATAATCTGTGATTTCAATTTAGCTCACTTGTGCACAAAAATGCCCAATATGAGTACTTGTACATAGTCGTTATTGGTTTCAATAGTCGTTAGTTGTTCTACGTCTGTTCGTCGAAAATTTGTTGTATGTGTTAGTTACTTATGAATTATGATCAACGCGTATGTCTTTGCCCACTTTTCATATTTAGCTACGGTGAGCGACATAGGGTCATATCAACATTTACTAATTAATAACAGGGTCCCTGGAATAGCGCACAAGGAATCGTTTAATACTGAAAACCACTTGAATTGAATTTGAATTGCTTTATTTTGGTTCACCAAAATGTTTGATCTAAATTATCAGTGTGGACATACTATATCTATGTGGTATGTGTGACGAAGATGTACCGGTATATATAAAGGGGAAATAGACTTCGGTCCGGTTCCAAGACTCGGAAATTACTACATGATTACGTGTCCCATCTCCGGGGATTTAGGCAGAATGTGAGGATTTAGACATGTGTGTTGCTCATTCTAGACTTGAGCGTCGAGAAAGTCTCGTTAAAATCGGTCATAGAATCAAATACATACGGTTGTAACTTTGTGACACACATAAACTTTTGTATTTTAAAGTCAAACATTATGTCTCATACCACATGGTTGGTCTCACTGTAACATCAATCCAATTATGAATGCCTTTACATTAACACAGGCACGACATGAATCGAAGTATAGTGAGACTTGCCTTGGACCTTGTGTATTAGTACAATGTGATTTCCTTTTACATATTGTATCTGTAATTTATTGAATCTAAAAGCATAAATATGGTTCACATTATTTGTTTTCAGTTTTTAATAACACAAGTAGTGTTTATAAACATATTTTCAAAACAAATACATTTACCAATTTTCATAAACAATAAAAATATGTCTTCAAAAAGGGTGTCCTTTTATTTATTGATACAATAGCTCAACAAATGTATGTATATCTGGAACGACAAAGTTTATTACAGATGAATCGGGGCTGAAATGCCCCCTATCGGCCATTTGCATATCAATTTACGAAACGTTGCCCAAATATCCTTCAATCCAGTTTCCAAAACCACTTCGTCTTCTCAATGTACCTCAAGTTTTGTTGTAGATGAAAAGCAAAACCAGTTTTCCTCATCCGTCCGAAGAAGAAAAGCTAGCTATGTCATGGTGTGGAAACTGCTTGCTGGCGACGAGTTCCATACTCTTACTATAGTTGTACCAATACCATGTATTTTGCCAAACTCATTTAAACTTCTGGACATAAACTTATAATCTTGGCTGTACTAGGATTTTCTTCCATTTTGTTATAGTACGGATACTTTAAAGTCACATTATTGCTCCCACAACTTTTTTTCTCCGATCATTCATTACATACAATGAATTATGGAACCGTTGGGCTGTTTATTTACAAATGACCAATACTCGACGACGTAATGTTAACTACATAATTATGTCTAAATGGTAGACAATGTATCGTATTAAGCAAATTGTGTGGTGAACAGAATACTCATTTTGCAAGGGTTGCTCATATTAGAGTTTAAATCATGCACCATCAGGATGTTTTATTACATTTTCTTCCATCTTATGGTGTTTTCCACATTTGGGAATCATCTAAAAAGCCCAAATTGCATCATTCTGCAGAGAAGTTACTAAGTAATAGCTTATTAAAATAGCGACTTTAATAACCAGTTCAACAGTCTGATCGTCGTTGTCATCATCGCACAATGGTTCAAACCCCAACTCACATAAACGTTCGTCAACTGCCAGTAGTTTCACATTATAGTTCCCGGATTAATTGCGGACTTCCTCAGAGACATTGTATTCACTTTTATTTGGTGAACTCTTTGTTTGAACAAAATAAGGTTCTAAGAGATTTAGACCTTTATCAGAAGGCGACTTCAGATAAAGATGTGCTGCTTTGAATGGTGACTAAACAGTGTTTTTTCTAGTTTTCGTTTTCCCGATCCTGTGTTTGATTGGTGTTCTTGTTGGAGTGCCGTCTACCTAGCTCGCTACTGTGCCAAATATATGGTCGAAGGTTACTTTTCTTTCTCGACATGTCTTTAGAAACTGGAAATAAGATAATATGCATAATTAATACAGCACTTAATGCATGCTACGGGAATGTCTTATAAATTGTATGGAAAAGACCGTCTTCCTGTTTATTTGACATAGCACTTCAATATGTGTATTATATATTATAGTTTTATTATTAAATATTTTAAATGACAGCAGTAAACATCGCGTGTATAACTTCTCTATTATATGGTACTGCTTAGTACTCAATGCAACCATGAAAAATATGTTTCCCATTGCAATCATTATTCATTAATTCGAATAAAATCGTAAAAAAGCCTCTAAATGCTGAACAGATATGATACAGATAATATGTTGAGCAATGAAAACATATACGATCGATTATAATCTTGATAAATCCAGTATTTGACAAAAAACGTGACTTTTTTGCGTTAAGACCCAATGCAATCGCGGTTTTCATAACAGAAAGTCCTCGATTCGAAATTGTGCACAGGGTAATCACAAAAACTACGGCACCTACAGCCAAAAGCAAGATATCAATGGAAACCGGACGTTGTTGGCCAGAACATGGTCAGTATAATATGTTAACATATCGAAGAAAAAGGACAGAAAACAGCAAATTACCTGTTTGACATGGGCGCCGCCATTAGAAAAACCGAAATGCAACCATCATGTGACCCCACCCCCCTCTGAACACAGTGATCCGTGAAAGTCGCAATTTCAAAAGCAAGTATATTGATGCTTGCATGTTTTATTTCCTCCTCAAGAATAATATAAATTACGTAATAGGATAGACATTATGTTCGATGTGATGGTCCCCACCATTCAACCAACGCTCAACATTAGTTTAAACAATATTTATTTCCATAATTATGCATTTTTATGTGTTACATAGACAGATTGTTCAAGATAAGAGGTACATATACAATAATTAGTAACAGGTAGTTTTATGGTACTTTTGGTAGAAATTGGATTTGTAAACAAGTCTTGTATAAGACTTATGTTAATACATTTCCAAGGTGATGAAAATAATGGCTGGTTCGTACAGTTAAAGTAAATGCATATTTAATTAATAGAATAAGATATAATAAATATTAAAATGAATGAAAAATGGTGTTCGTGAAAAAGTTTGGTTGCTGCACCTTATTAAAATCTATCTTAACAATAAAACATAATCGTCAATAGTTGTGGATACTATCTAGCCAGGGAGACTATGCCGTGAAACAATATGTTGTTGGACTAGGTGGAAGATATTGGTATTTTTGTCAAAGGTCAAGTGGTCTGAGCCATAGATAAGGTTCTGGAATGTGATTGGACATGGCAGGTTAGCTAAGAATGTTTGTCTCTGTATAGTGTAGTTAGGACAATAAAGAAGGTAGTGACCGGTGGTTTCAATATCGCCGCATGTACAGTATGGTGAGATGACTATTGATTTTCTGTACTGGCAAAGGAGTGATGACCGGACACAATTGGCATAAAATACGTCGTATGAACTTAAAAATCGGCTTTTCCTTACAAAATTTTGTGTTGACACATACCTGTGTTCAAGGTCGTTGCTAAAAATAGATCACCCAAAATATGACGTCACGTGAATTGCAAAATTCGGGGCCCAAACATGTGTACTTTTGGCGCCTTTTTCAACGATGTACAGAAGTAATGACCGGACAGTCTGTTACGAATATTCCTCGATTAATATTTTGAAAAATATGACCAGGAATGTTTAGAACAGTGTCCTTTCTTCGTATGCATGCAAAAATATTCATGATTTACGATATAACAACACGTGACACACAATGTTTTCCTGATAGGGGGCGTTCTGAGACAGGCCAAAATCAATAATATACCGTACCGTGTTTATTGACCAAAAAATCGAGAAAAATATTTTCAAACGACTTGAAAGTCTTCAAAAGGTATGGAAATGATATTAAAATGTTTAATTATCCGACATCCGAAAAAACACTTTATTAATTGCGGTAAAATAAATGTTGTATAGATTTAAAAAATAAAAAAAAATAAAAAAAAAATAGCCGCCGAGGAGATTCGAACCCGCGGCCTTCACAAGTTAAATTTGGAAAACATTTCCTGCGTCGTTAACCACTCGGCCGCGGTCTCAACATGAAATATTTAATTTAATAATTTGAGCATAGAAAATTATTGGCGCACGCGCTCTTTCGCGCATGCGCTCACACAAATTCTTTTCCCCGGCGCTGCTAATGTCAACATCGCAGCAGCGGACGATATTCTTGATATATAAGTAATGCTATGTTGATTTTGTTATTTTTTTTCTGCCAGAATCCGTTTAAACATGATTCTGAGTGTTTTGATACAAAAATATACGATTTATTATACTAAATAAAGCGAGGAGACTGTTTGTCCGGTAATTACTAGCGTGATTTTCTATGGCCGTTGATATAGTATGATTTTGTTTTAATGATATTACCGTTTAGTTTGGTTTTGAAGCTGTTGAGTGAGGGACTAAGTTTAATGTCGTCTGGGAGAGAGTTCACGTCGCGAATGACGGAGGGAAGGAATGAGTCTTTGTAAAGTTGTGTTCTGGTTTTTATGATTGGTATGCTGTTGTTGTTGCGAAGTTGATAGCGAGTTTGTGTCTGGTCAGGAACGAGGTTAGAGAGATATTCATGTACGAGATTATGTGTCATTTTGTAAAAGGTGGTTAACTTTTGTTTTTTTCCTACGTTCAGATAGTGTTTCCCATTTTAGTGTGTTATATAGTTTGTATATGCTACAAAGCTTGGGGGCACCTGTGACAATTCTTGCCGCTTCAACTTGTACAGATTCAATATTATGTTTTTTTTCATTCGTACAATTATCCCAGACAGTGTTGCAATATTCTAATAAAGGACGGATGAAAGTAAAGTAGAGTTTTTCTAGTGGTTTTCTATTTAGGACAAATTTTAAGGATCTTAAAATTCCTATACGCTTCCAAACTCGAGAGGTGCATGATGATATATGAGTATGCCATTTGCCTTCGCTATCGAATATTATACCTAAATGTTTGTGCTCTTTGAATTCATGTATTAGAGTGTTGTTCATCTTTAGTTCAGGGTGAAAGGGTTTATTTCTTTTCCGAGAGAACAGGACAGATTCAGTTTTATTGGGATTGAAATCTATTAGCCAATCTGTTGCCCATGAGTGAATATGTTCAAGGTCATTATTAAGTGCGAGGGCTGTAGTTATCGGGGTGTCGACGATCAAGTATAAACTTGTGTCGTCGGCAAAAAGACGTATGTGGGAATCCACTCTGGTAACAATGTCATTAATGTATATTAAAAATAAAAGGGGGCCGAGAATTGAGCCTTGTGGAACTCCCGCTGAGACGGCACTCCAGGCAGATTGAGTGTTACGTATGGCAACGCGTTGGAGTCTGTTAGGAATATATGATTCGAACCACTGAAGAAGCTGACCATTGATTCCAATGGAAGAGAGTTTAGATAGGAGACCACGATGCCACACACGATCAAATGCCTTGGAAATGTCACAAAAGACCATCCTTACCTCTTTGCCTTCGTCCAGGGCTTTGCAGATGTCGTTATAAATGTATATAAGTTGGTTTGTTGTAGAATCACCTTTAATAAAACCTGATTGGAATTGGGATAATATTTTGTTACGTATGATAAAGTTATAGATATGCTTGTGAATACAACGCTCCATGAGTTTCCCGATACAGCTAAGCAGAGAGATAGGTCTGTAGTTGACAGGATTGGAAGGGTCGGATTTTTTGTAAACAGGGGTAACGTTCGCTTGTTTCCAGTCAGCAGGAAAGTAAGAGATGGACAATAGTCTATTAAAGAATATAGATAAAGGTGTGCTAAGTTCATTTGATGCTTCCTTGAGTAGTCGAGGACTTATACAATCCGGACCGGAGGATTTTGAGGGGTCAATGTTAGTTATTGCGTCTTTTACGTCTTCTGGTGAGACTGTAATGGCGCTGAGATATGCAGGTGGGATAGAGTCAGTAGTTGGTGGAGTTTTGTTATTGTCCTGGACAGTAGACTGTTGACAGAAGAAGGTGTTCAATAGATTTGCCTTTTCTGAATCAGTATTTGAAATTATAAATGTTATGTTATCGTTGTGAAAGAATATGCTACTATTATTTCGCTACATATTCACGAAATGTGTGTATTCTCTGCCATCTAGAAGTATTTTTAATGATTTTTTATAGACTAAACTTTGGACTTTTGGACGCATTTATCAGGTTTAAAATCGTATCTGACGTTTCTGGTCGAACATAATACATCTGCATGTCGAGGAGAAACCACTGCATATATACATGTTCATCGATTTACTGGTATGGACACGGAATAATTGTAAAAGGCACAAAATACATTAACTCCCAAGAGTCGTCGTTTTCCGTACTGGCTAGAACAGCAGTACCCTGGCTAACACATTATCGGGGTACACAGGGTGATGATATAAATTTAAAAGATAACTTAACGTCCGGTTGACTTATTTTCTCTCGGGCGGCACTGAACAAAATAAATCAACCTCGCGTTTTTGTTCTTTATCCATAACGTCATATTGTGTTCACTGACCTCTATTACTCTCACTTCATGACGCAAGCATGATTCACATATAAACATAAATAGATTTTACGCTCGGTTCATTTGCACATAACGAGAACACTGTCAAACAATTGTTTGGTGCGTTTTATGAAAACTTTACACAACTTACTTTGCCTAATTTAAACGTTTTATTGATGGCTTACGGAGGCTATATGGTGCTAGTGCATACGCGTTCAGTTGAATGATAACAGTGGGAACACTAACTTCAAGGAAATTTGTTTAATTAATTAAAAGTCAGTTACACTGACATGAAATTCAATAGTTACTTGTCTGGCATACAAAGTCAAGCATGATTGTAGAAAGGTTCATATATAAATGGTCCACATAGAGCTCTTGGATACTGCTTTATGCAGTCCATAACTTGATAATGTACATATTTTAAGCTCTAAACAAATTAGCAACGATGTTATATATTGTTACTATGATCTGAGAGAATATAAGCAAAATGATCAAAATTAAAATTGCTGAATGATCTAAATTAAAATTGCTGTAATAGCTTAGAATCTTGACTGCATTCAAAGGAGGTATGTTATTCCATAATAACTCACGAGTTTTGGAACTGCATGAATGCATGCGCTTGTTCGAGTAAAGAACAAATATGTCATTACTGAACTTCCCCCATACGTTATTGAGCTTTGTTACAACTGTGTTCTAGAATATCGAGCAACACATTATGACACTTTGTGTCGGGTCGGTCGTTTACTATATCGTTCACTAAATCCCTGGCTGATCACTTATACTTATAAGACACCATGACACATAACACTAATATTTCTGTTGATGGAGTATTGTCGTACACCTTAACGCTTTCCTCCTCCATCAACTTTACGACCCGTCACACGTGCATGATTCACTCGATAAGACACCATGACACATAACACCAGTGATATCTTATAGTGGAATCCCATACAACATATCGCTGACTTAGAATGAGAGGGTCGTAAGTATCACTTACGACCTTATAAGAATAATGTATATTTGATATATACAGCATGAGGCGCTTCGTATGAGCCTATTTTTCATGAAAATCGGAACTTGTCATGTTGACCAAACTGAAGCTGAAACAGATTGACGTTTTATCATAAGTCAAGAGTGATTGTCAGACAGTTTTTCTTGTTTTCTCAAAATAATGATATTGTAGTTAAGACCTTCTCATTCTAAGCCAGCGATATAATACATTTTCAAATGACAGAGAATAATACGTGCGTATAACAGCCATTCTCTCTGCGTACAACTCATGGAACATTCACATGGGAATTATATGCTCGCAACATCCAATTACGAAATTATACGCTATTAGCTACCTATAAATGATTAATATAAAAGATTGAGATAGTATCTAGGCTCACTTGTCGTGCATAATTATCTGTATATATATCAGAATGTCATGTCCGAGGGATTAAATATTTATATGGTGGTAAAATATTATATTATTTGTTGAACGAACGATTATGATGGGGTTTGTTAGTATTAGCTTATCAGACGATCCATACAGAACCTTTGAATATATTCCCTTAGAAGCCGAGATAGTTATGTGTTACCTCTTGCAAACTTAACTTAAAACAACACATAAAATATTCCAGAGTAGATCTATGTTTATTTTATCCCAGGACACAAATGGTCTGATTTCGATATTGCGCAATCTTGAAATGCCTGGCTGATAACTTGAGTGTTGTATATGTTGCCTCGTATCTACGCACAATCAGTTGCCCCTTCAAACAATAAGTTCAGTCACTTCAAACCTCGCCATCGCTAGTTAGTTCATATATGTTAACATGTAGTACAATGTATATAAACTGTTGTGTTCTGTGTCGTACACTGATGTTTCTGTTGATGGAGTATTGTCGTATTCTGATGTTTCTGTTGATGGAGTATTGTCGTACATCGATGTTTCTGTTGATAGAGTATTGTCGTACACTGATGTTTCTGTTGATGGAGTATTGTCGTACATCGATGTTTCTGTTGATGGAGTATTGTCGTACTCTGATGTTTCTGTTGATGGAGTATTGTCGTACACTGATGTTTCTGTTGATGGAGTATTGTCGTACACTGATGTTTCTGTTGATGGAGTATTGTCGTACACTGATGTTTCTGTTGATGGAGTATTGTCGTACTCTGATGTTTCTGTCGATGGAGTATTGTCGTACATCGATGTTTCTGTTGATGGATTATTGTCGTACTCTGATGTTTCTGTTGATGGAGTATTGTCGTACATCGATGTTTCTGTTGATGGAGTATTGTCGTACACTGATGTTTCTGTTGATGGAGTATTGTCGTACACTGATGTTTCTGCTGATCGAGTATTGTCGTATTCTGATGTTTCTGTTGATGGAGTATTGTCGTACATCGATGTTTCTGTTGATGGAGTATTGTCGTATTCTGATGTTTCTGTTGATGGAGTATTGTCGTACACTGATGTTTCTGTTGATGGAGTATTGTCGTACACTGATGTTTCTGTTGATGGAGTATTATCGTATTCTGATGTTTCTGTTGATGGAGTATTGTCGTACACTGATGTTTCTGTTGATGGAGTATTGTCGTACACTGATGTTTCTGTTGATGGTGTATTGTCGTACATCGATGTTTCTGTTGATGGAGTACTGTCGTATTCTCATGTTTCTGTTGATGGAGTATTGTCGTACACTGATGTTTCTGTTGATGGAGTATTGTCGTACACCGATGTTTCTGTTTATGGAGTATTGTCGTACACTGATGTTTCTGTTTATGGAGTATTGTCGTACATCGATGTTTCTGTTGATGGAATATTGTCATACACTGATGTTTCTGTTGATGGAGTATTGTCGTACACCGATGTTTCTGTTGATGGAGTATTGTCGTACACTGATGTTTCTGTTGATGGAGTATTGTCGTATTCTGATGTTTCTGTTGATGGAGTATTGTCGTACTCTGATGTTTCTGTTGATGGAGTATTGTCGTACACTGATGTTTCTGTTGATGGAGTATTGTCGTACTCTGATGTTTCTGTTGATGGAGTATTGTCGTACACTGATGTTTCTGTTGATGGAGTATTGTCGTACTCTGATGTTTCTGTTGATGGAGTATTGTCGTACACTGATGTTTCTGTTGATGGAGTATTGTCGTACACTGATGTTTCTGTTGATGGAGTATTGTCGTACTCTGATGTTTCTGTTGATGGAGTATTGTCGTACACTGATGTTTCTGTTGATGGAGTATTGTCGTACTCTGATGTTTCTGTTGATGGAGTATTGTCGTACACTGATGTTTCTGTTGATGGAGTATTGTCGTACACTGATGTTTCTGCTGATCGAGTATTGTCGTATTCTGATGTTTCTGTTGATGGAGTATTGTCGTACATCGATGTTTCTGTTGATGGAGTATTGTCGTATTCTGATGTTTCTGTTGATGGAGTATTGTCGTACACTGATGTTTCTGTTGATGGAGTATTGTCGTACACTGATGTTTCTGTTGATGGAGTATTGTCATGCATCGATGTTTCTGTTGATGGAGTACTGTCGTATTCTGATGTTTCTGTTGATGGAGTATTGTCGTATTCTGATGTTTCTGTTGATGGAGTATTGTCGTACACTGATGTTTCCAGAAAATAGTTCTTTTGTTCTGAATTATTGTTTGTTTATGTAATTTTACTGTGCGATGCCATATACCATGTGATGTAGCAAACACAAATCAGATGTGAGCATTACTGTTCGAGTATTCTATAAATGATATCCTCAGAGCAATTGTAACAATTGTAAATTATTCACACCAATGATTATCGTAATGTGTTCGCTAAATACGGTTCGAGAACGAATGTTAAATGCCACGCCACTGACGACGAAATAAAATGTCATAATAACATAAGTTGTAACAATTATATAATTACAAATTTCTATGAATTTGAAGTACAATACTGGAAAGTACAATTTGTCGTCTGGCATATACGGTTTGTCGTCCCTCGTTTATGTGGTTTGAATGATATATAGTTTAACTGAAATAACATTACATCGGAGCCGTCAATCAAATAACGGCAATATCCCATCAACAGAAACATCAGAATACGACAATACTCCATCAACAGAAACATCGATGTACGACAATACTCCATCAACAGAAACATCAGTGTACTCCATCAACAGAATTTTAAAAAACTAGCGAACAACGTACAACCATTTCATTAACCCATTCACATCGGCATAAAACTACAAATGGTTTTCTTAACTACATTGCTTGTGGCATATTTTGTTTCAGATCTATTTGAGACGTTTCTAGCTGATAATTTGATTTTTATAGCGTTAGAACTAAGTGATTCTCTTCATATAGTGCGGTATATAGTCAGCTTGAAACAAAATGCAACAAAATGTTACGCATATTGAACCGTACACATGCATGGAATGAGTTGGCATTGCTCCGTGTAGTTGTGTTGTGATGTTACTGTTTTCTGTGATCGTCTGGTTAAGTTCGGTGCTGTATTCCCTGTCAGATTTCCTTATATATTTAATACATAAATGGTGCACTTGCAAAAGTCGTTATTATTATTATTTATATAATTATTGACCTCTCTACTAAAACTTCACTTTAGATTGTACTTTAACTTTAATAAGGTATGTAAGAGCAATTTAATACACTTGTTACTAAATATAGTAACAAAAATGAGCCAATTTCAGGCTGATTATGACCATCACGTGATTGATTATCGCCTATCGGTCCGGTCCGCAATCTCATAATCGTAATCGGCCCGTTGAACAGGCGCACGTTACGTTATCCAGGTTAACATGACGTCACGTTGGAGTCATAATGACGTCACGTTGGAGCTTAAATGACGTTACGTTGAAATTGCTTTGACAATTTTATGAATGTGCAAGATTTTCATCATAAATGACGGTAGATCTCCATGAACTTTACTAAACGTGAGTTGTTGTTACTCCCATTGAGTTTTTAAATTGAACAATTGTATTAAAGACTTTAATACACTTCAGAGCCTGGCCGGAAGTTGATAATTGGCCCGGCATGAATAATCACCCTCGGGCTAAAGCCCTCGCGGTGATTATTAATTTTCCGGGCCAGTTATCGCCTTCCGGCCCGGCTCTGTCGTGTATTAACCTCTAAGTAATCGTATACGAAAGTACACATTTGAAATCAATTCCAAAGGCAACATTGTCTGATTGACTCTAGCAATAAACATATTATTATGTATACTTAGCTCTAGCCCTTGTACGTATCACATGTATGATGGTGTCTCTTAAAATGTCATCCAATGTTTCATAACATCAAGCCGTGTATTTGGTTATTACATTGTATTTCATAAGCTTTTCGAAAATAAAGTTCTACTTGACGTAAATACATAATGACTAGAATGTTTGCTGACAATTTGTATCATCAATCCAGTATAATGTATCTTCATATTCTATATACACATTTTCTGAAGTTAAATTACTAATATCAAAGCAAAATGTATGGCAATTGACAAAATATATATTGCTTTACAGACCTACGGCCAATCATAAACATAAACAAAATGTACCGATTATACACATACATTTGTAGTATAACCAGACAGTAATATTTTGGAAAGTCAATTTGACAAATGCGCGACCCCCCTGTGAAAGAGGCCGCTAATAGATATAAGGCAATTTTCCCATATAATTAATACAAAGCGCGAGAAATGACAACGCACTTAACATGACAATGAAATCCAAAAGAAGCAGTAATAACCTGAGCATATGATTGTAGAAGACGTTATCCGAATACAGTAGATATAGTGTGAGCCAATCGTATCATTAACAATACTTTAGCAATATAAACATCATTATTAGTTGACAATATCATAATTATAATGTACATATGTAAAGCTACAGTACAGTTTGCGATAGAAAACAATTTGCACGAATAAATGAAATATATCTACCTAATACACACTAAAATTTCATCAACATCAGAAATGAGTTAAAAAAGTTTTGTTCATAAGTTTTATGTATTAACATATTTGTAGTTTTGTATGAAATATCAAGTTAGAAGACTTGAAACTTGCCACAGCCAATTTTACTGTCACGTGATACGCCATTCAGTATATTTACGTATTTGCAACCTACTTAACTCGTATAACACATGCGAGGCCCGTCTGTAAATATGACGAAGTATAGATAAACCATGTTTTTTAGCCGTGACTAATTTATACAGGAAGAGTGATTTGCCCTTGCAGGATAACTATCGGGTATGTAGTAAAGCTTAAGCAATATAATTTTATGTGATCAATGACAGTAACCAATCCATGGCCCAAAGAGATTTTAGCCAGGTATATACACATACCATGACTAAGAAGTGTCACCTTCCGTCATGGCTAAAAAACATGGTTGATCTATACTTGTTATTTATTGTTTACCCTACTTCCTTGTCCAATCAAAGGCCAGGGATTTTCAAATTTTGGGACTACTTATTCATTTATTTTTGCAATGGGCATAATAACTTTTTAGTAAATCTGTTAATTAGGACAATTTTGCTGATTCCAAATATGGAAAACTAGGCATGCCTATTCTCATTGTTTTACTGTTAATCTATCAGCAATCATAAAAGGAATTTTGTGCAATTTCACACTCATTATCCCATAAAAGAATATGCTATGGTTTGCATACAAAGGGTCACTAAAAGTGGGCGGGTAAACTATAAGCCGGTTATAGATCACATATTAGAATTATAAACAAATTAGTACTGCGGTCGCTAGCGCTCCCTTGCACTAATTTGTTTATAAATCTAATATATGATCTATAACCTATATAACTCTAACGCGATATTCTGCAATGTCAATATAAACAGAAATCACTGATCATTACATCGATTTAGGGAGAGCGGAAGTTTATTTTACCTGCTCACTTCTATTCACCAAGTAAATTAAAATAACGGTAAAGCTTGGCCACATTGACATGAGCCTGGCCGATCAGCAAAATTTAACAGTCGATATATTGTCTACGTTTACTACACCGAGTGTATGTTTTCATAATCGGTGAGTATCACGAAGACGCTCGAGATGTAATACAAACACAAATCTGAAATACCGATATTGCACGATTTGCTTGCGGAAATTGTTATATTCAAAGCAAAAACCTAGTAATATATTCTTGCATCAAGGTCAGGCTCAGGTCAAAATAGCCAAGCTATACACATTAAAAAGATTATCCCTTTTTCCAATATCCTTATGTTGTCATACCTGATTCGCCTGTTTACTTTAAGTGGCACAGGTCCCAATACTGCGTTAGAGTTATATAACTCTAACGCGGTATTGGGACCCGTGCCACCTAAAGTAAACAGGTAATTCAGGTATAAAAACATAAGGATATTGGAAAATGGATTATCTTTTCAATATGTACCGTTATTTTAATTAACTTGGTGATTAGAAGTGAGCAGGTAAAATAAACTTCAGCTCTCCCTAAATCGATGTAATGGTCAGTGATTTCTGTTTATATTGACATTGCAGAATATCGCGTTAGAGTTATACTTATGTACATTGTTTACAAGCGACCCACCTAAATAAATCGAATCATATGGGCCCATCCTAAGTCTCGTCTTGATAACAACAATGTCAATCCTGTCGATCACGGATTGTAACGGTTAAATAATTGATAAATCATCAATGGAATACCAGATTATCCTCCTGCGTTAAACTGACCATACGCATGTAATTTCAAAATATAATAGAGAATAAAATTGTTTAAATAGGTAACTAAAAATTATGAAATTCGGAACGGGAGTATGCAGGAAGTTACTGTAGTTCTGTGTAATTTTTAACGAAATCCGATGAATAGATTTTCAGAAATGTCAGAAAAAACACAAAATATTTCTATCACAAACTAGCTATACAGGGTGTTAAAAAAGTTCGTAGACACTTTTATTTTATCTGCCATTATATTTTCAAGTAACATTTTTATATTTTTCTGACACATTAGTAACTATAATGACCTCCTTTGTTTATTTGAATCTTATTTAAGTCGATCTGACATGTGATGTATTGAGATATGCATGGGTTTATCAAACTCACGTGACAACGCAAAATGTGGAGGACGTCAAAATGACACCACAGCTTAAGGTACTCGATCTTTGCAAATGTGAGAGTCCATTATGCTCAAGAGGTTTTTAATTTCATTTAGGTCGATTATGTTGCCTGTTCTTTCTTTGGGTATAAGGTGGTAAATATGATCATGGATGTATTACCGGGTCCTGTCAGGGGTACGCGACATTCTGCACAAAATCAGTCCAATTAGGGTACAGGACGAAGCGCGTATTTGTAATATCACCATGGTACATGTAACATTTTCTGGTCAGGGAAATTTTTTACGATATTTCATAAGTATAAGTCCTCACTATAGTCAGATGTTACAATTTTACCAACAGAAATGAGATTGAGCTTTTTGAGGCCACATTTGTCAACTGCTCCCCAAAACCAGCGCGTTGCACTAACATTGGCGTTGATCAATAATGGAGTATCGTCTTCCGAAAATCCCCGTACAAAATGCATTTTGTTTGCTTGGCTCATGGAACAAATATTTAATACACTTACCTTAGAAGACAATTTTCGTCCAGTCATTTGTAGAATGGCTCTGATATTTTCGATATAATATATCACAGTCAGATACGGGTGGGTGGGGTATTTTAAAAAAATACAATTTCTGTGTATTTGTGAAAATAACTCCATCCAGTAACATGACTTAATTCGTTTGTAGCATTTGTCAGTGCTTTTACAACACTTCTGATAAATTTACATCGCTTACATTTAATAGTATTAGTTATCTTATACCCCCTGCTCAGATGCCGTTAAGACGTCCAGAGCGCGTGCCTCCCAAAGTGCTACCCTCTTTCCTAAAGTAAGCCTTTCACTTAACAATCAAACCACAAGAATCACCCGGAATGCTGGATAATTCTTTTATCCAATAACATGCTACTCAGAATAAAACATTTAGCCTTTGTGGAGAAATTCATAGTTTTTCAACAACACCGCCTTCCAACACAACTGTTTGTTTAATTGATGTTTTACAGAATCACCAAGGATGACGTCATGACGTCACGCGCATATATTCTTTCCGATGATAGCATTTAATTCACACAGCATGAAGATAATGTATAGTTCTACATTCCTACCAAATTATAAAACTGTATGTTGTATGGTTTTGAATTTATTGAACAAAATCAAGTGTCTTCGAACTTTTTTAACACCCTGTATATAATACCAAACGTTCTCCAGGAAAACCGGACTGATAGACAATACACTGAACCACTTTTCTAATTGGTCACTTGTTAAACCACACAAACTGTGAGTATGATTTTGAAGATATTTTGAGCACATTAGTGTTATGTAAATGACTTTACAATCAATTCATTAGATACTCAAAATGTCGTGCATGCATGGTCAGTCATGCGATCAAATAAGTACAGGGTGATCATTAATATATGGTAACATAAATAAAATTAAAATCTTTGTCAGTTTTTAAGATAATATGTGTTGTTATACACCATTGATTAACATATACATGTAAGTTTTATTCAGTATATAAATCATTTTCAAATGTTTTATACTTTTTTCTCAGCAGATGTAAGAAGCGTTTTCCTGATTTCTGCAAAACTGCCAAAATCAGCAGCAAATGACGTCATAAATTACCAATAATTCCTTGCATTTTACACATTGATGCTTCAAATTTCACATTGTAATGTAGTTTTCATATCAATTAAATATACTGGTTTTGTAGTAAACACTCCTTCCTTCAGCCATTCTCATGATAAGACACCAAAGGGCTTATGTCCGGTGAGTGTAGGGTGCAAATTTAAATGCGGTCTTCAGCGAATTAATTCTATCGCAAAATTTCCTTGAACCACGAAAAATGTAGGGCTTCAACTATGCTGTTATTGACATGAAGTTCACAAAGCATGTATTTATAATCTACATCAAATAAGACTTGGGCACATTAGCTTTGAAATAAGGGTCAAACCACTATCCTGTCATTAAATCTGACAAAGTTATTACAATTATTTATGTTACCATATCTTAATGATCACCCTGTATGTCCATTAAACTTATGTGTACAAAATATCATAATCAATATGGTATTGTGGATTTAGTATATTCAGTATTTGATAATTTCTTGGTTTAAGCTTTTGAAAATCATATAACCCTTATTTGTTATGTTCCTATTAAGCCTCAAAATTGTGAATATATGTTTTTTTTTAAAACGCTACTGTTTTATTCTACTAAACAGTCGATTGACTTATAGTAAAGCGAGTCTTTCTCGAGTAATAAGAACGTCAGAAATAACAAATAACGCTTTCGTTGTTCTCACCCAAAAACTGGTGTCGTCACGCATGTGTTATAATAACACATGCTGGAGAACCTTGTTCCGTGATTTGTTCTCACATGGAAGAGCATAACTGTGAGCATTGTGAACAATTCAGTTGTATATTCTCTACACTCATCAATTTGAAAATGCATACTTCCTTAGAATCTCATTGATATCAGATACTACGATTTGCTTTATTCCTTTGTAAACGTAGTAAACTACATCAGTATTAAATGAAGGAGCGTAATTTGGGTCTGATTTGAATGCGACATGTAACTTGAGTTGTTTTCGTCCCGCTTTACGAATTTATCATTATAATTCAATATTGTGCCATAACTTCTTAAACAACGGAAAGTAAACTTATTTATTGATGGCAAACACCTGAATTTGTGAAATGCTTGTCAACATTATGTCATTAAAAAAACCCGGGACATTTTCAGAAAATACGCTTTTGTTTTGCTATATCATTTTCTTAATTTTGTCATTCAATCCGGGTTCACTTGAGAACTGTTACACTAGTGCAAACAGAAATGGATAGTATATACAGACTTAAGCTACACAGCGCACTAGCATACATATATCAATATTTTTGTTTTGAGGTAGTGATACGTTTATTGTCCTCGGCAATAGGTGTGTCTGGGCCGAGGTAATCCCAGTACACACCTTACAATTCCTTACATATAAAAAATATACAAAAAAGAGAACAAAATCATCGGAAATTGTCTTGAAGTGAGAAAGGGAGAAAGAGAGAAAGAAAGACAAAGTTCAAAACGGAATATCAACAAGAAATACAAGAAGCTAATAATATATACTATATCACATCATAGCAAAGTACACATTGTTTTGACATGCGTGAGCTACAACGACTACAGAAAGAATGATTAAGCAGTCCAAATCTGATAAAACATTATACATTATTAACATTAGCTCTAAGAGTAATACTATCCACCCTATAATCTATGTTTGGCCAGAATATATTCTGACTAATCATACTTTCAGGCCCTATTGGGACGTGAAAGTAACACCGAGCATTGATTCCACGAGATAAGCCCATTAGTGTACAAAATAACTTTAGCATCGTTGACAAATCTGCGGTGATTTTTCGAACTTAAACGCACTATTTGTGTTAAACGACACATTTTATTGGATTAGTTCAAATAGCGTAGAAATCCGAATTCCATTACAATTGCAAAGCTGAATTGAACGCAAAGCCAATTGTAACTACACGGATTAAGTTCGTGCAAAATTGCGACTGTGAAAACTGTAAAATTTGAATAATAGTATGATACTTTATTATAGATTTTCAAATAGAAACCATTTCTACACTTGAATATTTTATCATACGACCTTCTCATTCTAAGCCCGCGATATGTATACACGATATCGAGCGCTTTGTGACGCTTTGCTTAGGCAACGGGTCAAGAATTTGTCTACCCGACGCAAACATTCATCATTTATAAGTACATAATAACTATTTATCACATAAATCACGGTGCTGTAGTGTAATAAAGCCCATTACATAAAAACGATATTACACTGCTCAGCAATAGAATAACTTTGCAAATTAAGGCGGCTTATCACTATTTTTATGTATTCATACGCGCAGTCAAGAAAGTAAACAAACATGGCCGACCGCGATTTTTTCGTCAGCGGTAGAGGTCAGATCGATGGACAAGGCGAATCTGAAAATCTCAACGTGAATTTACAAAGGCATTTCAATTCAAATATAATAAATTAACACACACCTACATTTATTTATTGAACAAAGTACAGGCTAACACTTCCTGCACAATTTTAATGTATTTTGAGTTTCAAAATCGCATCTTTTTAAAATTCATCCATCTCATCCCGGATATTCGAAGTAGTGATGACGTCAAAACATAAACATGACGTCACATGACGTTTCCCGTTTTTAGTACGAGTATGTTCCCCTTACCTAACTAATTTCAAGACTGGATAGGGTCTACTAAAAAGGTCCGTGACGTTATTACTGTTCAAATATACCCGTCTCGGTTCAACATTGAATTAAATGTAATTGAAATACAGTCACTGTGTTACACTATGTTTAGATGCTCTTTTATTCTTAACCGCATTACTCACCTCAATATTCTTCTCTCTTAAGGGGAAGCAGGTCTACTATTTTTAGCTTTCTACATTTAAATGGCTTATTTTGTTTGTGTGATAAAAAGAATCTTACATTCGTGTCTTTCCAAATTAAATTTATAAAACTCGTTGGATAAAAGTAAAAAAATACTCGACAGAGCCTTGTATTTTATCTCTTTTATCCAACTCGTTTAATAAATTCAATATGAAAAGACACTCATGTAAGATACTCTATATAGTTGATGGAATATTTTCGCAGATCCTTGTGGTTATTGACACATTTCCTAACACTTTTCTTTCACCTATTCGAAAACAAGTGGTTATTAAAACAGTTACTGTGATAACCTGACCATCAATATCATGCTAATGTTATTTACATAATTAATGTGATAACTACTTATGCTATGTGTAAATATTCGTACCACACAGCAATAATACCAGACAATGTCTGATGACGTCGGAGTTCACATTACGCTCGTAGGCATGGAAATACAAACGAATCCGCCTTTCCATGAAAGTGTGAACAAAACTTCACACGAAAATTCACGAAGCATTTATATAAAATTACATAAACTTGTATGAGACAAGAGTACGCCCATTCAATTGTCCTGATGCTGTCTGTTGAAGGACTGCGAGACTAATAAGTTTAGCCGATTTATTACCTGACATGAATGCTGAACACGTTCGCAATCCATTCGCATCATCGGGAGATGAGATTTGATAAAAGGACCATCACTCAAGTAATTACGCCATTAACGGACAAGCCTCAGTATTCTTCCTGAAGATAACGTATTTAACCCGAACCTTTCTAGTTTGAAAATGTGTTATTTCTGTGCTTGATTTAAGTAACATGTCTACTTGAATATATCGTCCGTTATAGGAATGTGGCTAAATAGAGAAAAAGTGGCCATATAGCTCCTTATAACGCTATACGTTCAAATTTGTCTAAGTTTATGTCTAAGGTTGGAATGTCTATATCTTGCAGACACCCAAATACTTTGCTTCCACGATTTACTTCGATTCAACACCTTCAGATGAAGGTCAAAATATAATCAAACCCACACGTAACAAAACGAATGATAACAATTTCGTATAAATGATTATATAGTGTTTACCACCACTGGAACATCCTTTAAGGATGAAATGGCAACAGAAAGTTACTGTTAGCAACCACATTTGTCAGGTTTTTGTCATCAAGAAATAAGTTCACTTTACGTTGTTTTGGAACTCATTACACAATGTTAAATTATAATGATTCATTCGTAAAGCGTGACGAAAACGACTCAAGTTACACGTGAACGGATAACGATCGCATTAAAAGCAGACCCTTATTTCGCTTCTCCACTTAATGCTAATGTAACTAACTACGTCTACAAAGGAATGGAATATATTATAGTATCTGATTTTAATGTGATTCAAAGGAAGTATGCATTTTCAAATTGATGAGTGTACATAATATACAACTGAATTGTTCAAAATGCCAAGTGTATCACATTTTGCCACATTAACACCATGCCCTTCCATGGGAGAACAAATCACGGACAAGTTTCTCCAACATGTGTTATTACACATGCGTGACGACACCAGTTTTTGGGTGCGAATAATGAAAGCGTTGCATGCTTCTATTAGTTATTTCTGACGTTGTTATAACTCGAGCAAGACTCGCTTAACGACTTGTTTTTTTTCTAATCTCGTTTAAAATGTTGATCCCCAAAGACAATTCAAATCACAATGTCTATATTGTGTTACAACAATGGTATCTTTATATATATACGAGGGCGTTATGAAAGTTCCAGGAAAAGTGCTCTATAATGTTTATCGTATGTTCAAATTACTTCAAACTTTGCATTTAAACAGAACAATTCATAATACATATTGTACAATACATCAAACGCATGAGGGTGTGTCGTACAAAAATGGCACTGCTGCCATAGTAACGTCTGTAATGGCTACCCTGGGACGTCACGTCGTAGAAATCGTCGAACTGACTGATGCATCGCTCCCTACCAATCAGCTACCAATTAACTATGACCTAATATTACTGCATGGTACATTTGCTAAGGGCAGGTAAACATCACTTATTTTGTCAATTTATGCTATAGTTCAAATATTCCCACTGTTGTGTTCAGGTTTATTTGTTGCCGTATTAGAATCGTCCGTTAAATGTCAGTAAATCATTAGATTTTGACGAGGTTTTGTTTTTTGGCAGGAAAATTAAAACTTGAGCTAGTAGAATTGATAACCACGTTGTTAGTCTGTTATGAATATCATTACCGCTTCTATACAACCAGTGGTACTGTCGCAGATGAAGCTGCATTGGAAGGTACGGCATATTGTGAATCTGATGTTAGACGTTGCGCTGGATGTATGCTTGATTTTGTGACGACACTTTCGAATGCATCACAAACGGGCCCTGGAAGTGCATACTCTGAAGCGAGGGATTTTTTAAAGAATATAATGCATCATTGTTGTAGCAGGTGTATTTTGTGTGTCCTTTGACAGACTTGAGTGAAATGTAGTTAGAACATGTTAATAACGTACGGTCAGAGATAACGTTGCCCCGGGTAGCCATAACTGACGTTACCATGGCAGTCGTATCATTTTGTACGACACACCCTCATGCGTTCAATTAATCATACAATATATATTATTAATTGTTCTATTAAAATGCGCAAATTGAAGTAAGTTGGCCATCAGATAAATATTATAGAGCACTTTACCTGGAACGCCCTACGTATATATAAACATAATAATTGACTCAAATTTCTAATTTTCGGGCTCATGTCATTCACCAGGATTTATTTGAAGTAAATTGATCTCAAACTGACAGCCCCAGCTGAATCAGCATTTTAAGTTCTTTCATTATGTAATTACTGTATGGTACATTTGCTAATTAATGTAATTCCATTGTGATAATAACATTACGATAAAGCAAGATGGATATAACTTAAATACATGTAAATAGAAATAAATCCTGATGAAGGGCATGAGCCCGAAAATTAGAAATTTGAGTCATTTATTTTTAAACATGAACACTTCTTTCCTATGAGAGACTACCTATCTTATAAAATATATAAACACAATGTTTAAAATTTGCATTTATTCTTCTTCCTTTTGTATACACTTCAACGGTTCTTCCTTACCACTGTGTTACGTCTAGATACTAATTTCCTTGTAAATATATATTAACTGTTTAACAGTAAACCATTGTGGGGAAGTGCTAGTTTCAATGTAAGAGTGTATTAGTTTAATTACATTTGACATCGGTAATTTGACAGGGAGACATCTGATACAAGGGCCACAATCAGTTGACAACTTGTCAATGGAATAGTGTGGCCATGTCTGTTACCTGTCAATTCATTTTACTGTTATTTCCATGCGACGGACAGAACAAATCAACAGTTTTAGGATGATGTATAGTTTCTATTGTACGGGTGATTCTCAAAATAACAGTGGGCATAATGCATTTTGTATAACTGAAGCTAATTACTGATGCAAAGCAATATTACAGCTACTATATTCGTATTATCAAAACTAGTACTGTATGTTTGTTAACAATTCCGTGGCCCATGTTTCAAGTTTTTTTTAAATATGACCATAGTACAACTTGCAGGATCATATTCAAATGGTTCGCACTTAAGTTCATCTTCCTTGAACTACAATATAGATGAAGCTATCAGTAAATGCAGTTAGTGTACTGCATATTGTTTATTGAATGGTATGTAAAATTCAACTTTAAGGCCAAACTTTTAAACACCCTTAATATCTCAAAATGCGGTCAAATCTGCGGATTTTGGTCGCTTAGAGTTCAACATTCTCTAGACTGTTTTGCAACGATACTTGAATTTCTGTATACGAAAACCAAATTATGTGTGAGTATATATAATTATGGATAGTGTCTTTCCTTGCCATTACACAATACCATTTGAAAGGTTAATCAAATAAGTATAGAAACCATGATTTGTTGTTCGATGTTATTAGTTACTTTTCAAAGTAAAACACCTCCGTTCTATTCACGCAAGAACAGTGTCGAACACGGTGTCATAGTGCGATTCATATCACAGTGATTCAAATGCAAATACTCTTTCTTTTCTATAAACATTGTCAAACTAATTTCTGCTGTGAATCTCTTATCACAATGACTTCACATTTTGTATTTATACTCATGATTAAATTTATATATACACTGTGTTATGATGATTTGTATGATAGTTTTACTAAGGGAAAAGTGGCTGATAACACCAAAACGACACACCCGGTTCAGTGTTGTAGTTTACTACACTACCTTCACGTATGATGCAATAATCACTGTGTGGTATCACTGTACTGTCGAAATGCACGGATAACTCAATATAGAGTACGTCAACGACGATAAAATTAAGCATGTTTTGTTTTCGATCAGATCTTTTTTAAATACGGCGTCCTGTATTGTAAATTAACTATGTAATGAAAGAGCTTAAAATGCCGATTCAGCTTGGGCTGTCAGTTTGAGACCAAATAACAAGATATTTCTGTAAAGTTTAACAGAACACAATGTGACAGTTGAAAAGCGAAGCGAGAGGCGACAAGAAAAAGGCGATATGTTCCCTAGAAAGAAGACCAGTACATGGGTGAATCAAAACGTTCGTAGAATGTTGCAATAACTTTTTTATTTTCAAGGTCATTGTTGTCATATTTATACGGAATGAATATAGTGGTATTTTTCTTTACATAGACTGATTTATAGTAACATGCTGATAACCTTAAAAATATCTTAAATAAGGGCGATTACGTATACCGGAGCATAAATGACCTAAAAACTCTCAATTTGACCCATTTCTTTTTGATCATCCCACGTATACAGAAATATTCGCGTAAAACAGGTCCCCGGATTTACGGAACCACGTACGGCGACAAAAATCTGCGTGAAACTTGGATATAGGTGCCGTATCAGAAACAATAAATGACTTTAAATGTACAGGTTTATATCCTGATATAAATAGACATCGAATTGTCAATAAAGGTTATAGATCATATATTAGATTTATAAACAAATTAGAGCAAGGGAGCGAGAGCAACCGCAGCTTTAATTTGTTTATAATTCTAATATGTGATCTATAACCGGCTTATAGTTTACCCGCCCACTTTTGGTGAGCTTTCCAATTATTATGTATGCAAATAATAGCATGTCCATTTATGGAGTATTGAGAGTGAAAAGTTATATAAGGCCGCAGCTTTTTTATTTATTGGTTTACGAAATATCCCTACCCGATTTTTTCCAAATTGGAGGAAAAAAATGTAATTTCACCTTTTTTTCTTGACCGACCTGATTTTCTTTAGAATTGAATAAAAAATGAGCAATAATTGATGCCTTACATTTGGATTTCCTAAATCAACGATTAGAAGTTCACAGAACTCCCCAAGTTCATTGTTATAAATCTCATTAACTTGATATATTTAGAAGTGAAAGGTCATCGTGTGACTGGAAGCCTGAAATGTTTGAATCAGGCAAAAAGGAGACTGCTAGTCTTGGTCAAATTATTCTCAAAATGCCTAAAATGTTATTTATGTATTTTCTGTTGTTTACCAGTTTAGTGCACTCAATACCAAGTAAGGTGATACAAGGTGAAATACGTACTGGTGGTTTATGCACCAGCTCTATTGCAACAACAGGGACTGGAAACAGGAATGAACTGTGCACATTGACTCAGTTAGTCTGCTTCAGAGGAATTTTGTCTTTAGGGTCTCTTTCAATGTAAGGTCATGGACATATGATAATTATACATTTGCTGTAACCTAGATATCATCCCTGCAGGGCAGACATGGTCGGATCCAGGATTTCCGGTTAGGGGGACGTAAGAAATTTGCTTGGGTCCAGGACATAGTCCTGCATGGGCATAGGAGCGTCTTTAACATTACATATAGTCCTGCATGGGCATAGGAGCGTCTTTAACATTACAACACTTCATTCATAGAAGCGTATTTCGGTTATATCTATATATTGATATATTACAACTGAGTTTATGATTCTCTGGCAATTTTGTTATTACATGGTAACTGGAAGTTGATCCTTTTAAGTAGGGGAAACGGGGGCATGCTCCCCCGGGAAAAGTTTCAAAACAATGGATCAATCTGATGCATTCTGAGCGTTCTGAGATACCTTATTTGTTGTGAAACAGGACACGGTTTATGATTAAATACAGAACCGTACTTAGATTAATCGTAATGAAGTGTTTGCACAAGTGCCCGAGTTTGAGGTCTTTGCTTAATGTGAAGACGTTTATGTTAACCTTTAAGGGCTTTATATCTAATTGACAACCTCTAAAAGTTATATAGGAGGTGGGAGTATTTATAAATGTAAAAATATTTATAGAGTGTATAGAAACGTTTTCTCAAACAACGTGTGTTGACACATTTTCAATGACTGAAGGTACTTTGCAAGCGAAGTGAGCAAAAAAAATTTTTCAGTAAAAAGTAATATACAAATGTTCACGTATGTTATCTGCACTGAATCATAGTTTTACAAAAACTCGCTTTTCAAAATAAATGATAATTAGAATCTAATTGCATAAGTAGGGGGTCTGGGGAGACATGCTCTGACTGGAAATTGTTAAAACGAGGGCTCAATCTGGTGTATTCTGGTGGTCTGAGATACCTTATTGGCTAGTAAATAGGGCATGCTTTATTACAAAGCCAGACTCATTTAAGTCTTTAAAGTATACAATGTTTCATTCATTGCAGAGTGATACAGTATATAGGCGTACTTGTAGCATCATTTTTTGTGGATGCGAGCCTTCATAGATTAAAGCTAATTTTGCGAGCGCAGCGAGCACAAAATTTTCACATTTTAATACTTTTTCACAAAGAATTAAAGGCAAATTACATATAACTAGACTATTTCAGTCAAATAAAAATCGTTACTTGGGCGATTTTAGGGGGGGGGGGGGGCGTACGCCGGGTCCGCCCCCTTGGATCCGCCTATGGCAGAGATTATACAAATGAAACTAAATAATAGCGAAAAATGATTGTCCCTATTATAAAAGTCAAGCTAAATATGTATGAGGTGTTCAATAACTTCTGTTTATAACAATACAAAAATTAGTAGGGAAATAAGTTATCTATGCCTTTGAACTTATTTTAAAGGTCTTCATATCACTTCTTTTTTTCGACCAACCAACGGACACTTTTTCAAAATATTTTTGTAAACCAAGAAATAAAAAAGCTATGGCCTAAGCAGATTATAAAATGCTGATAGAATAACAGTAAAATTATGAGAGTAGGCGGATATTATGCTCATTACAAAAATAAATGAATAAGTGGTCCAAAAAATTGAAAATCCCTGGCTTTTGATTGGACAAAGAAGTAGGGTAAACTATAAGTAGTATTATAGTTTTCCCTACTTCTTTGTCCAATCAAAAGCCAGTGATTTTTGGTTGTGAAGAATCTGGTTGTGTCTTAAAATCGTAAGACTACGAAAGAAACACGATAAATTACAGTAATAAAAACACGATACGGAAGAAGCTGCAACATTTTCTTGCAAATACATTTGTATCCATTTATGCATGTAACGGACAAAGGGTGTATTCCATATTTCTGGTGCCTCGAATTACCGTGGTACTTAACTATGAACTTAACTTAAATTCCAATACTGGTAACAACCTGCCACTAAATGATCAAATGTACATTTGGTTTATGTTTATTCTAATTACATGTTTTTTTATCAGGCAAAAACATAAAAAAATTAAGTTCGACAAAGGGTTACTCCTTTCTACGCTTAAAGAGTGGATACCTATATTTCCAAGGTAACTGATGCAAGCAGTTCAGTGTGCTACCTACAACACACTCACGGGTTAGAAAACTAGTCAAAAATGTTAAGACAGATGTTTCAATGTGTAGCAGACGATTTAACTTTATTCCATACCACGGAATATGGGTGCAACTGAAATATGAGGCCATAGCATTTTAAAATAACTAGTCCAAAAACCTTTTAATTAAGCAAGTTTGTTGGTCGCTTTGTTGTCCATGAACATCTCTATCAGGAGAGTGTCGGTAAAACCTCTTAATGTAACATCCTACGTATAACTGTTAGTTTTATTGCTAACCAATCATTGCAAGGAAACTCTTATCCGAACATCAATACTATGAAAGGACAAATTAAAACACCCTTCGTGACGTCATAGAAGCTTGTTACAGATTCACGAACGTTTTTAACAGGCTAGTTGCTCTAGCAATACATTGATATTTTGTCCCAAAGAATACAATGTATCTGTTCACGATGCTGTCTTACTCATTCGCCTCTGTCAATTATTTCATAAGTAAATTGAAACCTTTTCCATTGGGATTAAGTAACATTTTACGCAGCGCTTTATTGCATCCATTATTAATGGCGCATGCGTGAAGATCACGTGATATGACCACATGTTACAGCGCGCGCAATCTAAGCGACGCCCATTTGGAAAGTAGCTTCATTGTAACGTAGGAACAGATTGTTTACAATGGGAAATGTGAAGACAGACGTCAAGACTGTTAGTTAATAAAAGGTTTGCTTTTCAAAGCAGTAGGCAGAAGAACACCAAGATTTTTCTCAATAAGGTAAAACCGTATTTGTTTATTGTTTTTTCTACGCGTTTACGCGTTTCTGAATATTGTCATTTATAGTTATATTATTGTGGATAACTCGCTTGGAAGTGCCTTGCCTTTGATAAATTTTAAGAGCAAATATTATTACATTTATGTATTTATTTTAATTATTTTTAAGATTCTAAATGATTTGAAACACATTTATTTAAGGCTTTAATATACACCCTTGTTAAATTTTCTTTCATTGTTTCCAAGCAGGTTTAAATGATTATATCCAAATGCATTAAAGTTTTATATTTGTGTTTGAGTAAAACTACTCCATATGATTTTAAATGGTTATTTTCAAATATCGTGTATTTGTTGGACTAAATCGTATGTGTTACAATGGCATCTTATACAAAATAAACATAATATTATACATATAAGACCAAAGTACGTATGATGTAAAAAAGTGTTGTGTGGAATTACGTTTGATGAATGGAAAACAGAAACTTCAGAATGGTCAAACATTTATTAAGTTGCATGTTATAAAATCATCTAATTGTCAAACGTATAGTTTTTACTCGTGTTTTTAAAATTAAGTTTAGCTTTTTAAATAAAGGTTGCATAATTGTATTCACGATTCAAAAGTTGATGAAAGCATTGGAAAAGGCAAAGTCGGTGTCATCTTAATACTTAGAGATATTATTCTATATTGTAAATGTGTAGCAGTCATTAAAGAGATAATTACCGTAATAAGATTCTCAGGGTGGTAAATGTATTTTCCTGGTAACTGAATCCTAATGTTTGGCAGGTATGTCAAACACTTTTAATATTTTATAAAAAAAACTTATAAAATAAGTACAATGCGTTGCAATGGTGCATCTTTAATTGGATATTATTTTTACTTGCTTTAATAAATCATACGTGTCTGTGAATATTATGTAATGATCTTCACATCAGAGGACGTACGCAACGTTTGAGCCAGGTCCTGATCTTCCGAAGCATCCCAATAAGAAATATCAGCTCAAATTGACAACTTGCTCAATTCAGAGACGGAATTCGTAAACTAAATTTGAAGTTTGAGCTCCAAAAATGTTTCCTTTTCTTAGGACAATGTCTCCGTAGTGTTAGTTAAATGTTGAGTCATGTCTCCCATTGAAATTAACGTAATAACATGTGACAATGTGACAAATTAGATTGAGCTCCGATTGAGATGTTTTGGGGGTTTGGGTCAGGGCCTGAGTGGAATATACGGACACCGAGTAACGTCGTTGTATACATTAAAGTCGGTGAAAGAGAATGATATCTTGCCAGCTATGTCACTTATCGGAATGCAACAATGTGAACATATAAACTATTTCTGTAGAGTAATTTATACAATATTTCACACGAGTACATAACATTATACAATAACGTACATTACTTAATGACAGAAAATAATCTATGATTAGGTGTTTCGTTACAGCACGCGGCTACAATTAATTAGAGTGTAATTACACATAAAATATCTAGACCGAACGTAATTGCTTGTTTCTACGTAAACCTTGATGATGGAAATAATATGATACAGCCTTACACTCAACAACACAGTATGAGTAATAAAACATGGCCATTAACTATATGTTGTTTGATGAACAGTATATATTGCACAATAATTATAGTTTATTCAATCTAAATAAAGGTAATCTACGTGACAGTTCAACAAGAGGTATTACAATAGTACAGTTAACCCATTCCCAATAGTAAGTCACAACATTGCGCATGTGTCGCTGTCCAAATAGTCCAGTGACTTTTTAAGTATATAATGTGAACTATGGCGCTGTCTATTTTGTGAATGCTATTAGCACTGTAGTCATTTTCTATTAGAGTATGCAAACGATTAAAAATGCTGGTTATATCCATTCGTTAAAACCGCGTCGAAATCTTTGAAAATTTCAAAAACTTAGTCGATATTTGTAAAAAGCTGTTGAACTTGATGCAAGTGATGCTCCGTTTTTACATGTTCCTGAACACTGTAATTCGTTGTGCTGAGTTTGTCCAAGTTGGAATCGGTTGGCAAACCTATGTTGAGTAGCTGGTTGTGTAATTAAATTTAGCTAACGAACTGTCATAACGTTTTAACAAGTCATACTATCTGCGTAAGACATTTCATCAAACCTTTGTTCAAACGCCATAATGTAAAACCAGCCAAAATGAGTTGTATAATTCAGCAAACTCCTCAACGACAAAAAATAAGTCAGAAATGGACATGTTGCTATCAATGTTGTACGATAGAGACACTTAATTATATTTGTTCAAATATGCTAAACACATTTTGTTACTAAACACAAATACTGGTATTGATTCAATTTTGAACCGAAATAATATACTCCATAATGTTAACAAGTTTCAAGCGTTGTCTGCCTGTATGTCCTTTTTTCATAGTAATAAATGCAGAAACGTAAATGTTGTGCAATTCTGTATGATATAACTTTACCTTTAACTTTTAACAATCATTCATGGTTTCAGTTTCGTTTCGTTTGTATAAAATCACCTTTGGTTGTAGAACACAAAATATGCAATACGCTCTGAGGTATATTTTAGAAGAAACATGATAATTCTATTGACTGTCTTGCTTGCAGCTCTTTTACACTTGATCAGTGTGTCCCGGTCAAATTATTTCTTTGCTGTGGAAAAAATAAATCGCTTTTCTATGCAATTTGAATTGTTAATTTAAAGCAGTAGTGTTGACTACGTATAAGAGGAAATGGTAGGCTTACATATACTGATATGTGATACCGTTGTTTCAAATAATGTGTGGAGATAGGTTTCATGATACCAAGTTCAAGCTTATTAGCAAATCGGTATTCATACAATGCATTTGGCAATTAACAAAACATATACGAAAAACAACCGGCACATATCTTAGACAAATTTCGTGCGGAAACCCTATAGTTTGTTAGTTACTCATGTAGCTTTCATTAGTTCTGAGTGTGGTATTGTGATTGGCATTAAGCAGTTGTTTTAGCGCCTAGTGTGCGACATTATGTATTATATATATATATCGGCTTACAGCAATGATAACGAAAAAAACAAAACGAAAAAATTATTTTTTTGTAAAATTTATATTTTTCTTTCAAGGTTCATTTGTACAGAAATTTACGAACCGGTCACTGTTACAGTAGTACATTTTGTTTTTTTTCATAAAAAATAGAACAATATAGGTTTTACATTTTTTGTTGTAATCTTTATCAATGATACAGCTACCAGTGCTTCGAGTACTGAATTAAATTTTATTGTGTCGTAAGAATGTTTTGACTTCGTTAAATAACTAATCTGACAGAACAACATAATACTATATTCGGAATATATCATATTCTTCTTTTAACAAAAATAATAGGACCTGGTTGTTTGGTAAATATTGCTGCACAAGGCTGTGTAATTCTGATTGCAGTTAACTTTTTGTGATGACTTACATCATGCGCTAGTCAAAGGTTGGTTGAAGTAAAATTTTAGACATCATGATGTGATGTTATGCAAGTGAACTTGTTTTGGTAAAATTCTTTATTACTTAATCCCTAATGGTTAGATGGTATTGCAATATTTATTAAAACAACCCAAGTATTGATAGAGCTTGCTTGATTTATAGTTGGTGTTAATGGACTTCCTAGCAGCGTCTTGTTGTTCTCCGTATACAATATGTCGCCACGTCAGCAGGAAACCATAAAACGCGAAGGGAACAGTGTTCAGTGAAACTGAATAGATAACACTGTAATGTGAAAACACACTGACATGCTCAACGAGGGTAAATAAGTAAAGAAATATCAAATGTAAGGTCAAATTACATTCATATTGTCCGGATAGGATTCTGATAGATAAGTTAAGTTTGGTAATCAATTGTGGAGTTTTTTTACAGCCGTTCTGTCGCGCAACCAACCTTTGACAGTTTAGATCAAAACAATGGTCGAGTCCTCTATTATAGCGTAAAGCAAACTAACCAGCCATCTCAGTTCTAAACTGAAAAAATATATTCATTTCCCGTTACCTGTTCAAATGAATGTGGTAAAATTCTTTTGTGGACATGAAATAAGCGTCACTATCACATTATACTAACCGCATGATACATGGAGTGTACAAATGTATAGTAAGCATGACGTTTCGTTTTGTTGTTTGTAGTGTCGAACAAATGACGTATGTAACACTGTTATTGGTCATGATAATATAACAAGCTCACTAACCGACATTTGCAGGAATTACCTTTGATCAAGGTATGAAATGTGCTATACCAGTTAACATGGATCAATTTTACTTGAGTGCACTAAATTAGTAGATTCATCAATACTTCATATCATTTATCTGGGTAGATATGAACTGAACGATCAAATTACCATGACACAACGTAATAACATATAAACTGCTTAATTATGTTACAACATAATTAGCTGGCTCACCATTTCATAATTCGAATGACAGTACTTGGAGAGTTGGGGTCGGAGATCAACATCTCTTAAACAAGTCTTGAATAAAACTAAGTTATTAAGCGAACATATGGCGAGTTTATTATTAATTCGTTCTCGTAACGAGTTGATGAAAAGTTGATATCAGTGACAGCGAGCGACTGTTTATCTTTTTATCACATTGCCATAAATACCGAGTCAAAACAACGCCAGAATAACTATTTTAAGCCGCATTTGCCATCACACACAATGGAGAACATTGTTCGGTGATTTGTTCTCACATGGTCACAGCAATAAAACATACTACAGTCATATGAATACTACCAAGTCACATTATCATGATACCGGACGAATTGTTCATTTAAAATTGATTACAAATTTGCCTGTCAGCTGAATTGAACAAAGACGGTTAACGAAGAAATACCATGTTCTATACACGTATATACCACCTAATTTTACTCAACGTGTTTCCCTCAACATCAGAACCGTGAAGCGTTGCTAATTATTTAATAAGGTATCTGTAATGACAGGCCTGTAACCTAGCAACACGACTTAGGTTATGGCACCATTGTACATGCCTGTTGACATTAGCGCCAAACATTTTCACTTCTCCCGAATGGCAGCTTCAGGTGACACATAAATCAAATTAAAGGGTCAATTCTGTACCAGTGACATTCATCGATTTTAACGCTGACTATCACTAAATATACGTTTGATATTACGAGTGCTGATGGTGATGCGGGAGATGGACTTTATAAACCTCTGATGGTTCAATTTCCTATCCAATGCATTCTACCAGCAAGTCATGGAAACAAAAAAGTGAACGAATAGTACCTACATGTAATATACAATTTTACTATTAACACAGGTCATAAAAAGTTCGAAGGATCGTACTATGTTCTAAGTGTACTATGGCTAAGTATTGTAAGTTGCACTAACGTCGCATTAGGTTGTACACTTGACTTACTAAACAATTGATTCACCACGCATTACTTTAAGTGGTACGAAATGTGTATAGTTGCGCACTAGTAATTGTTTGTTTTATACGCATGAACAGGAAGATATTGAAAGTGCATTCGTGTGTGTTTTGATACGCAATGTTCACTTCAAACATAACATACTCGGTTCGTGCTTACCACTCGTATAATTAACAGGACGAAATGCAACTTAAGTATTCTGTAATAGGCATTAAAACTGTCGGGGTCCACTGATTATACCAGCTTAATAACCAAGGACAGCTTTTCCCCGTTCGACATATTCCTACCTTGGGTAACGCACCTTTAATGTACAACTTGTATTGGTACGAAATAGAAACAACATTCTAACACTCTATTTTTAGCTCCATGTAAACTTATAGGACTGTACCGTGGTTAAATTTCCGGTATATCACAGTTTATAGCCGTACTACTTGTTTGCTGTTGATTCACCTCGATCCCACGTTAAATACGCACATTTCTTGAATGGAATTGACGTCTTGTTTATCACATAACGTTATGAATTGTATGACGTTTATTTGGCGTCAACGTGATGTTGTGCGAACTTTTATTTTCGTAGCGTTCTTTCTTGATTTATTTAATTATATCCGTATTATTGAAAAAGCAATTGCATTTATCGATTCATTAAAAACATAGCTTGGAATGAGCTCTAGTTATGCGTTTGTTGAAATGAAATGAGCAAAAAACGATATTCCAGGGGTGGGGGTTTTATACTTTAAACATCGGAAGTTGTCTATAGCAACACGACAAACTCTGCAATAAAAATGAGTCCATATGAAATTGCACATATTACACGTGTTAGAAAGCAAATAGATCTTAGTTTTCCGTGATATACCAGCCAATATATCACGGTTTGTCGTTCACATGCATAGTTATTAATCACTCAGGCCTACGACCTTCGTGATTAATTCCTCCGCATATGAACTCCAAACCGTGATATATTGGCCGGTATATCACGGAAAACTAAGATCTATTTCCTAAATATACACTGTATGTACTATATATCATACATTTGTCCAACTAACCATGTATAATTGAGATATATATATATATATATCCATTAGTTAGTTAACAGTTGATTTAACAACATTATATTCTATCATCATGTCGGTCAATGTTTGGGCAAGTCAGTTTAGTGCAATGAGTTTGTTGGATTGAATGTTCTTTTGTAGCCTTTTCGTGGTCGTTTATGTCTGTGAAGTGCTGTCTTGTCACGCCATTTTAAATTCGATAAATAGTGCTAGGATCGACTGCGTTGGAGATCAACATTAAACAAGTCTTAAACAACAAGTGATTAAGCGAACATACGGTGAGCTTATTATTAATTCGTTCTCGTAACGAGTTGATGAAAAGTTGATATCAATGACGACGAGCGACTGTTTATCTTTTTATCACATTGTCATAAATACCGAGTCAAATCAACGCCAGAATAACGCATATAAGCCGTATCAGCTATCACACACATTGGAGAGCATTGTCCCGTTGTACATTATCATGACACCGGACGAACTGCTCATTTAAAATTGATTAATATGTTGCCCGTCAGCACCTTCCGGTCATTCTTAAAATTGACAACGAGACGGTTAACGAAGAATTACTCAATATTTATGCACAAAGCTATGTAATTCTGATTACAGTACATTGTTTGTCTTGACTTACATCAAGTGCTAGTCAAAGGATGGTTGAGTTCAAATTTTAGACATCATTATGTGATGCCATGCTGCCCGCAACACGCGATTCATGACAGCAATACTTGTATTAGTTGAATTGTTTTGGTAAAGTTCTCTATTACTTAATCCCTAATGGTTAGATGGTATTGCAATATTTATCAAAACAACCCAAGTAGTGATAAAGCTTGCTTGATTTATAGTTGGTGTTAATGGACTTCCTAGCAGCGTCTTGTTGTTCTCCGTATACAATATGTCGCCACGTCAGCAGGAAACCATAAAACGCGAAGGGAACAGTGTTCAGTGAATCTAAATAGATAACACTGTCATGTGAAAACACACTGACATGCTCAACAAGGGTAAATACGTAAAACAGCATAAAATGCTAGTTCAAATAACATTCATGTTGTCGAGTTAGATAGAGGATATTTGTATTTTATGGTGTATGAAAATATAAGTCAGCTGATCACGAGGTGAATTATCAAACAATCATACATTGTAAAATACTAATATTCTATTTATTTCATGCTTCAAATAGCTGAAATTATGGCAATACCCCACGAATGTTTTGCGTGACGTCATTTTCCCGCCATACGCGCGCCGAGTTGCCATCATGTCGTTCTTCTGCAACGGCTTCAATTTCGTCCATTTGTTACATTTATGTACATGTAGTGGTCTGTTATTTGTTTAAGATAAGGAGAACAAGTGAAAATGCTTCCTTTTTTAAATTTTGATGGCGGGGAATTTGTTTTTAAAAAAGTAGTCCGTTTGCGTGAAATTATCGACTGTGAAATTATCCGGGAAAATTCTACTGATAATCATGAAATAAGTTACTGATATAAGTTAAATTAGTTTACAAATTTTCGAAGGTTGTTTTCAGCTTTTCAGCCACTCAACCACCCTTGACATTTTAGAACAAGACCATGATCGAGTCCTCTATTACAACGTAACGCAAACTAACCAGCCATCTGATATTTCAATTTTAAACTGAAAAAACTATATTCATTACCCGTTACCTGTTCAAATGAATGTGGTAAAATTCTTTTGTGGACATGAAATAAGCGTCACTATCACATTATACTAACCGCATGATACATGGAGTGTACAAATGTATAGTAAGCATGACGTTTCGTTTTGTTGTTTGTAGTGTCGAACAAATGACGTATGTAACACTGTTATTGGTCATGATAATATAACAAGCTCACTAACCGACATTTGCAGGAATTACCTTTGATCAAGGTATGAAATGTACTATACCAGTTACATGTACCATGGATTAATTAGTAGGTTGTAATCAGAGTATTTCCTGCTTTTATGTGTGTCATTTGGGTAAATATGAACTAAACAATTGGTGCTGTTCAAATACCTTTCCATACCATAGCGCAATTACATACATTTGTATAAACTGCTGTATCATGTTAACACATGATTAGTTTGCTCCGCATTTCATAATTCGAAATCTATAGAGTACATGCACTAGGTTGAGGTCAGAGATCAACATCTCTTAAACAAGAATTAAAAAAACAATCAAGTTATTGAGCAAGAAAATGTCGGACTTATAAATTCGTTATCGCTGGGAGTTTATGAAATGTTGATATCAAAGGCAATACACGACTGTTCTATTTATCACATTGTCATTGATACATCGTCAGAATAACGCGTTTAAAACGTGTATGTGATCACACACGTTGGAGAACATTGTCCCGTGATTTTTGCTGACATGACCGTATTATAGTTCCATCGTGACTACCCAGGCACACTATTCTGATACCGGTCATTTAAAATTGATTAAACTTTTGCCTGCCAGAGTGTCATTGTGTCCTTTTTAACTTGACCATAGACGGTTAACTAATAAATACGCTATACTATTCTCGTTTATACCATCTAATTAGGGCCCTGCAAATTTTTTGCAGGTGCCCTATAGTAATCACCCTGTCCGTCTGTCAGTCCGTCTGTCTGTCTGTCCGTCCACATTTTTCATGTTTTTTCTTAATAACTTGCAAACCGTTAAAGGTATCGACTTCAAACTTTAAACATAAGGTCACAGCAACAATACACTATTGTATGCCAAGTAATGTTACTCCAGCTACAATATTGTAAGAATTATGGCCCTTTGTAAAATTACAATTTTCCTCATTTTTCATCTTTTTTTCTACATTACTTCAAAACCGTTACAGATATCCAAATAAATCTCGCTATACATATTGACAGTGGCAATACGCACATGTGTAGCAACGGGCAACAACCTTAGCTTTAATAAATTTTGGCTTGTGCCCCTTTTTCGACTTCAAAACTTTAACATTGGCCATAGTTCAAAAACTTTTCCAGATATTCAAATGAAACTTGCAATACTTATTGACAATGACAATACACACCTGTATAGGAAGGGCAATAACTCTACCTTTAATAAATGTTGACTGACTTATGCCCCTTTTTAACTAAAAAACTATGGCACATTATATTACTCCACAGGGCCCTGATCACGACAGTGATGGTTCTAGTTTTACTTAACGTGTTGTCCCTTATCTTAAACCCATTGTACGATGCTAATTGTTTTATAGGGTATCTATAATGGCACGCCTATAACCTAGCAACACGACTTAGGTTATCGGATCACTGTACAAACTGTTGACATCAGCGCGAAACAGTTTTACCTCTTCTGATGACACATGAATCAAATTATAAATTACCAATTGTGTACAAACTTCAGTGATATGTATTGATTTAAACACTGGCCATAACTAATTTAATGCTACTGATATTCTCCAAACAAGTTATGAAATAAAATTAAATGAACGCATAGTACCTAATACACGTTTTCATCATCAACTCAGCTCATAAAATGTCTTGCGAAAGGTGTACTTTGCTCTGAGTGAACTATGACTAAGTATTTCAAAGTTGCACTAAGGTCGCATTAAGTTGTACACGTGACTTACTAAACACTTGATTCACCATGCATCACTTTGAATGGTACGCGATGTGTAATTACGCTCTGGTAGGTGTTTATTTTATACGCATGGACAGGAAGCCATTGGAAGTGCATTATTATGTGTTTTGAAACGAAATGTTCACTTCAAACATTTCATACTCGGTTCGCGTTTGTAATGTTAGTTAGATATTCTATCATAAACATTTAAACCGTCGTGGCCCACTGGTTCTTCCAGCTAACTAAACCAAGAACTGGTCTTCCCTGTTCGACATTTTATATTCAGCACATTGAATGTACAACTTGTATTTGTTACGAAGTAGAAACAACAATATACACTGTACTGTACGCATGATATATTAATCCTTTGTCCAACTGATCATATATCCATTAATTGGTTAAATGTTTGAGTATGTTCAATGAATTTGTTGGATTATATGTTCTTGTGTAGTCTTTTCATGGTCGGCTATTTCTGTAGAGTACTGTCATTCCTGTCCGATTTTATTCTTTGTTTTTGCACTAGCCTGAACTATATGCTTCAGAAAAAGGTAAAGCATACAAGAATTACGACACAGGTCGCATTTCATACTATATGAGTTGGACAATTGAATCCCAATAATTAAACCCAACTTGTCAGTAAAATATTGTTATCAGGACCTTCCATATGGTCATGCTCTTTAATGAAATTATTGTGAACGTTTTACAACTGTTGCCTCAAAGATTATGTTCTTTTAAGTATTTTTAGGCTCACGTCAACCATGTAGTCGTTTATTGAACTTCTAACAGAATGAAGTCGAGTATATTTGCCAAATGTTCGGTTGAAGCTTACTAAATGACACATTTGTAGCAGTGATTATAAACATACATTTGTCAACCTTACAGTGTTAACAAAGTTCGTAGACACTTGATTTTTTCAATAAATACAAAACCATTCAACATACAGTTTTAACATTTGTAATGTAGAACTATAAATTATCTTCTTGTTGTGTGAATTAATTGATATTATCTGCAAGAATATGCGCACGTGACGTCATGACATCATCCTTAGTGATTCTGTAAACATCAATTAAACACGCAGTTTATCGAAAGGTGGTGGTGTTGAAAAATAATAATTTCTTCACACCGGCTTAATTTTGTTTTATACTGTGTTGCTGGTTATTTAATAAAATATTTTTAAGGGAAAAGCTAAGTATAGGAAAGAGGATAGCGCTTTGGGAGGTTCGCACTTTAGACGTCCTAACGGGATCTGAGCAAGGTGGTAGGCCAATGCGATAACTGACAATATAAGATATACTAGTAAGCGATGTAAATACGAGGGCTGTTCGATATGTATTGTCTTTGCACGTGAATCCCGAGCTTGTTCCGTCCCAATGGTTTACGGTTTACAAAAATCGACAAATCTATTCATTAGCTTTACATTGGTACCAATTTATACATGTTTTTATATTTTATCGCAGTTTAAGAGGAAGTTAAAATATGCTACTCGTAGACACTAGAGATAATTATGGCCGACAAAACTTGATTAAGGTAAGCCTAAAAACTAAGTCTAAAACGTCGCGCTATGTTTAATATAGTGCATGAATTTTAAAAACGAAATTGTTAGTGCGTAAATAGATGGTTCATTCACATATAGAACTGTTTGTAAATAGATAATAACTTTGGTTGAGGATAGGAACAGCCTTGAAAATGACCCGAATTCTGGTCAAAAGGCGAATATACCAAAAAGGATATTTCATGTACGGAAGGCTTTGTGTGCCGTTTTCTTTACCATTAGATGACCGGCAATACAAGTTTTCGTTTCCTAAGGGTAGACGGATGAATAGCTTGTCCTACCCTGACAAAGTTTTGAAAAAAAATACAAGTTACTTTTCTAAAATCTGCGAAACGAGTAGTTCACAATTCACGAATTTGATTAAAAACCACGCTTTTTTGCCACTGTGCGGGTAATATTACTGACTTTTTGAGGACAGGAGGTGTGGTTATGTCACAAAATCCCGTTAAATCTCCAGAGTAGGGACATTTTTACTTTTTCCATTTCATAAAACTTAAAATAATTTTTGCCGGCCGAAATTATACTACTGAAAAAATTGATGGTTCAGCCTTCTCCTAGTGCCCTATGACTATACCGCTAACACAAATTTTTAATGAATTTTACATGTGAGTCAAAATGGTGAAAATTTGTTTATAATCTCAGGAAGTGTAGTTTAAATGAATGTAATAATAAAATTTTAGATATCGGGTCTAGTTTGTTTTGCAAAGCCCAAGTGACAATACATATCGAACAACCCTCGTATATCAGAAATGATGGTAAAGCACCGGCAAATAAGTCATGTTATTGAATAAAGTTACTTGCACAAAGACACAGACATGGTATTTTCTTAAATACCCCATCCACCCGTATCTGATTTTGAGATAGCATAAGAAAAAACTGGCATTTGCTCGAAAATATTAGAACCTTTTTGCAAATGAATGGACGAAAATTTTCTTCTCAGGTAAGTGTATTAAATATTTGTTCCATGAGCGAAACAAACAAAATTATTTAGTATGAGAATCTTCGAAGGATAACATTCCTTAAGTGATCGCCGCCAATAAGAGTTCAAAACGCTGGTTTTGGGGAGCAATTGATATATGTGGCCTCAAAAAGTTCAAATTCATTTATGATGGTAAAATTGTTACATCTGACTATAGTGAGGACTAATACTTATGAAATAACGTTAAAGCTTCCCTGGCCAGAAGAGGTTACCATGGTGATATTACAAAAATGCGTCTCATCCGGTACCAAAATTTGGACTGATTTTGTGCTAGATGTTGCCTGTTGAGTACCCCTGCCAGTACCCGGTAATACATTTGTGATAATATTTACCACCTTATACATAAAGAAGAAAGACCAGGCACCTCACTCGACATAAATAAAATTTGAAAACCTAATGAGTATAATGGACTCTCACATTTGAAAAAAACGAGTATCTAAAGCTGTGACGTCACTTTGACGTCTTCCACATTTTGCGTCGTCACGTGAGTCTATTAAACCCTTATATATCACATGTCAGATCGACTTGAATAAGATTGAAATAAACAAAGGAGGTCTTTGTAGTTACTAATGTGTCAGAAAAAATGTGAAAATATTAATTGAAAATAAAATGACAGATACAATACAAATGTCTACGAACTTTTTTAACATCCTGTAAATGCCGTCGGTAGCCCAATGAGCTAGGCAAGATAAAATGACAACTGGTTGTTGAACGACTGAAATGTGCAATCGGAACTTGAAACCTGGTAACTTCTTGTCTTGTTGCTGAGGTGCTATGCGTCCGTCAAAAATCTATATCAGAATAAAAAGTAATGTATTGAAGTAAAACTGTCGAAAACAATATTGGTCACTCATTTGTGTAGAAATGACGCTTGTTTTACTCTAGCACCAATGACTACGACGTACATAAATATTATTGGAAACACCTTTTTCTCGTCAATATTTTCTAAAATATAATGTTGGATTTCCACGGAATACTTCCACTTGAAAAATGCAAAAAAAACCAATACTAGTAAAACAATTAAAAGTCTTCATCGATCAACAGATCGCCTTCTGGATTCGTTTGACACCCAATTCTGGTATTCAACTGTGATCTGATTATGTAAACACAATTAATTGTGACTTGTATTGTCGTGTTGATGCAATATAGACAACTTTCGCTGTTTAAAGCATTAAACCTCCCCTGGAATTTCGTTTCTTTTTGCATATTTTATTTAAAAGTTTTTTTATGGGTTATCCTTGACCGAAAGGTTTAATTTATTACAAAATTAAAATAATACTAGTCTCGTGGTTCGTTTCGTCTTAACGTGAAACAGAGGTGTATTGAAACACTATAAAAATTGACATCACGCCAGTTGTCAATCTATACCTTTTAAATCAATTTTAACGGTAAATTATAATAACATGGTCCAATATATTAACTTGAAAACCTTCGTCATGCAACTTTCCACAAATCAGATGGATTAATTAGTAGTATCAATAAGCAGTCAGTTTATTTGAAATGGTATTTGCAGTCCGTTCATTTGAAATGGTAATTATACATTATTATCATTATTAATCGATTATTCATTCGTAGCGTATATTATAAACTTTATTGTTTTCATGTCTCATAACTTATGATGCTACAATACTGAAAACGTACATTTTCACCATAATCAAAGTAAATAACTAGATAAAATAATGCGCTTGCCAGAGCTGTATCACACATGGGAATTCAAACGTTCTTTTGTGTAGAAAAAACTCGCGGTTTAGAAACAATCAAATTGACATCACTTATATTGCCAAGTACAGAAATAAACATCAAATTAACATTTTACATGTAATCACATTACGACAACAGTATGCTGGTTATAATGAGCTAGATTGAGCACCAGTAATGTTTTTCGAGCTTTGTTTTGGTTTATTGGATTTGATTCTGCTGTTTCAATCGTTTCCCTGAAAAAAGAAACCTTATTACGGAAACTGCAAACCAGAAACAACCTGACAATAGTGGTGATCTCCAGACTCTAAATGGGCAAATGACTGCTGAAAGCACGACTAGATCATCGCCAATGCATCCAAAGCAATCTTGCTACGTTGGGGCATAGAATATGCGGACGATGTACGAGATAGGAAAAGCGGCACAAGTACAAAGAAAAATTCTAGGAGTTAGTGAAAGTATATGGACAGTAAATGGGTATATAACGAAACATCCAACAATACAATAATATATTCCGGTAGAGAGGTCAATCAACATAGAGAAGGTGTAACAATCATCATGACGACAGCAGCAAAAAAATGTGTAATATGGTGGAAACCAACCAACCAAAGATTAATGCAATGATACAGCTAGGTTCAATGGACAATTCACAAAAACATCTATTATACAATGTTATGCACCAACGAATTACACGGATGAAGAACATAAATATTTATTTAACCAATCACTAAATAAGTCATCGCAGAAACTCCAGTACACGATCTTTTACTAGTAATTGGAGACATAAATGCCTAGGTGGGAACTTGAAATGAGGACAGAGAAAGGAATATGGCAATTCATGAGATGACAAAAGAAAACAACTTTAATGAACTTTAAAAGAGAAATACAGAGTGCAAAATCAGAAAGACTAGCAGAACGATACAGCACTGACTACTCTGAAACCAATAAAGAAACAAAACGCACACTAAGAAAAGACAAGCGTTGGTACTATAACAATATAGCAAGTGAAGCAGAAACAGCAGTCAATAAAATGAAGTTTATAGAATCACAAGAGAACTAATAGTAAACTCGACTCTGGTTTAGGAACAGTTAAAGATAATGCAGGAAACAAGATCACTCTAGAATATGAACAACTGAAACGATGGGCTGAACACTTTAACGAAGCTTTAAATAGACCTGAACCACCAGACACTGCAAACATTGATGAATATCCTGGGGAACCATTCGACTTTAATTTAGATCCTCCTTCGAGAGAAGAAATAGTAAAGGTCATAAACCAACTTAAATGTACAAAATGTAAAAAAGCACAAGGAATTGACAGTATTGAGAGTGAAATACTAAAAAAAGTGGCGCCCGAGCAACTGTATACTATTTACAAAGATATAAGCTTCAGAAACACTATCTGATGATTGGTGCAAAGGCCTCATAGTGAAAGTTCTAAAGAAGGGTGACAAGATTGACTGTTCAAACTGGCATGGAATCACACAACTGTCTATACCCAGTGAAGTATTCGCATGAGACTCAGCAGCTATATTGACGCGACCCTAAGAAAAGAACAAGCTGGATTTAGACCCGGAGTTGGATGCACTGATCACATTTCCAAACTTAGAAACATCATGGAACAGTGTATAGAATGGAATAGTAAATTCACATAACATTCATATATTTCGAAAAGCGTTCGACAGTATTCATAGAGAGAGCTTATAGAAAATTCTTAAATCATACGGATGCCCAGACAAATTTGAACTTAATCAAAAACTTTTATGAAAACTTCTCATGTAGTGTCATCTACAACAATAAATTAAGCAATTGGTTAAACATCACCAGTGGGGTACGATAAGGTATCATCATGTCCCCTATGCTTTTCCTCGTTGCTTTTGATTGGGTGATGAGAAATGCCATAGGAAACAAAGAACATAGGAATCAGGTGCTCACTAACATCAATACTAGAAGACCTTAAATTCGCAGACGACACTGCTCTTCTTTCAAGCAATGCTGACCATTTACAAAAGAAAACCCAAGATCTAGCTAAATCTGCCCACCAAGTAGGACTTAACATCAGCAAAAAGAAGTCTAAGACAATACAACTCACCGACACTCCATCTAAAATAAAACTAGACGATCTATAGAAGAGGTAAAGGACTTTACACATCTAGGTAGCATCCTTAACATATTTCAAAAGTCTATAAGGATCCACCATGAGCTTCTATGTAGGATAAGGATATCTCACCCGAGGGGTCGGATTTTTACCAGGGACGAGGCTTGCCGAGTTCCCTGGTTAAAATTCCGACCCCGAGGGTGAGATTTCCTTATCCTACATAGACTGTCTCATGGTGGATCATTTTTCTTCGACGCAATTCGTGAAAATATGAGTTTTTATCATTATTTAGCGTTCGTGGCATCAACGTGACGTCATCATAACGAGGCATTTGCCGTACGTTCGCATTCAAAACAATCGATAACATAACGTCGTAATGTGCCTACATAGTTATGCTCTGCCTAAGAAAATGCACCTTAAATAGTATAGAACCTATTTTTGTTCTTCTTGTTAGCTAAATTTCCAGTTTATTTACTATGTAGACGTAGTAGAAGTAAAAGTAGACCCACTTAAAGGTCGGAATAAATTCACGTGCGGTTGCTCGTGTGAGAAAGATGTTGCTAATGTGAGATAAGATTTTCTTCCATTAGCAACGCGCTTATCTTACATTAGCAACGCCGAAGAAAAGAACATCCTTCCACCAACTAAACAAGATATGGCGATTTGCTAACATAAGCGAAAGAACAAAATTAAAACTCTACCTGAGCAACGTCCCATCAGTTCTTATGTATGGAGCAGAATGCTGGAGAGTAAAGTTAAAAAACCGGACAAATCAAACAAGGAAGATTCAGATGGTTAGGACATGTGATAGGTTAAAAGTTAAGTTACCAATTTTCTATGGCTCTTTTCAGCTGTTAGGCCGCTCAAGCACCCTTTGACATTTAAACTTCCCTTGGTCATTGGCTACATATGGAAACCTACACTCGTATCTCCCTGGGGAGATTATTTCTCTCCTGCGGGTGTGGCAGCCAACATCAATCTGCGGCGCCCAGGAATAGACACTGCCCTCACAGGTACCATTTTACACCATGGTGGATGGGGCATGTGGGTCTTGGAAAGACAACACTAATATCACAAGAACATCACAAAAGTGATCACCAGCTAATGGCAAAAGACATAGAGGAAGACACAAAGGAGGACATGGAGGAGAACAATCGCTCGTGAAATCAAAAGCATGGGAAAGACCATTGACGAAATCGAGAATATTGCGAAGGTTAAAAGGTCAAAAATTTAACACACTGTTTGTAGCTCTCAAAGGTACTTAATGAAGGACATATCTGTTTAAAACAACATTACGCTAACCGTGCCCAGCAGTGTTATTATAAACATTCATAATCAAGTTTATGGAGTTCGCGATTCTAGACAACATTTATTTAATAACGCGCCAAAAGAATACGCCCCATGGAAACCCGGCTTAATTGAAATATAGTTTGTGGGAGGAGGTATGTATGTAACATATCTTGCGTGAGTGACAATGCGCTGTCATGGCTTCGGAATACCTTTTGTGTGAACATTTGTATTTGCTTTACAGTTTGTATGATTTTACCAGACACAATACTAAAACTAAGGTGTAAGGAAGATATTACTTAACAAGGACTATGCAAGGAAACAAGACACTGTAATTGTCACTTTTTGCTACGGTGTGATTTTCATATTATATTTCACCACCCCAAGTGCCACGTGGACTACACAAGTCGTCTAGTTTATTTGATGACAATAACACTTTTGATGATAAACGTGCGATAGTAATATGGAAGACTCTGTCAAATTGTGTTGGCGGACGCTCCTATGCCCATGTTATCTTTTATATGAATGTGTCCTTTGACAATTCTCACTGTGTCCTCCACAATACACTAAGCGGCTTAGCAGCACTTCTAACGCTACCGCGCTGATATAGTTCAGTTTTCTAAAGAAAAACTCCTGTATGAATTGTAATGAAATTTGGCACACTTACACAACAATTTTGCACCCTAGTTCTGACGAATTTTCCGCTTGATCCAACGATAGACTATTGTATGGCACGTATTCAAATCACTAAATTTTTATATTGAAAGTCGCATTTTATCATACAATACCGGTCACCTGATTGTATGCGTGTAAATGTCCTTTCTTCCTATACTGATCGTGTTTAGCGACCTTTTATTCGCTTATGTTTTTTTCGTAACCATTAACACTATTTACCAACAAGCTAGTAAACAAACACGGTTTTCGAGATATCTAATGGTACAGAGCGTTAGAAGTGCCGGTTAATGTACGTACAGTCATCACGTTATCCAATTCTTGTGTTTTGGGCGTTTGATTAATCATGCTTACATGACAAAAATGGATGCCTTTGCAGTGGGTTTTAGTGATTGTGTTGTTGATTTGGCGTTCGTCCTCAATTTTGGTTCGCCACTTAATGTAATTATAAATCTTGCGTAAACATTAATCGGATTGTGTTGTGTTTTTTATAATTTGTTACACGATGTCGATCTTGAGATTTTATTGACCACTGTATAAATCTAATAGAACATACAAATTGTATATATTTAGACATAACTTTTCATAGAAAAGGATTATGGTGCGATATAAATATAACTGTAGGAACTTAATGCTTCACAGTTCCATGCAGATGATTGTGAAAACAAAATTGTTTCTTATTTACGCATTTATGCAATGATGTTTTTGATACTTGTGTTAATTGTATAAAAAAACTAATGCGTTTAATAACGCTAAGAACTACCACCGGTACGCACATGTTCTTTCCATTAAAACAACTATGAAAGCTGTTCCGATTACTAAGAACTTTGTCATGGACAAACACGGAAAATACGAGGAATCTGCGAAGCGAACCGAGATCTAGCTTTGTAATGATAAATAAGTTGTATTGTCCATGCCACGTTAAAAGTCATTGCCCACCTTGCTTATTGACTGCCAAATACCGATATAACAGGCGTTCATACAAGTACACAAGCTTCATGCTAACTAATTCCAGAAACAAGTACATGTATTTGGAAACATAAACGGCAAATAAAACGTTTAAAATTTGCACAAGAGAAAAAAGTTCAGTGCCAATATTTGTTCTTGCAAATTCTTTAATCGTATTAGCTTTGTGTAAATTGAACGAGAAGCAATGCAATAAATGACGAGAGTAAGGGAGAAAAAAAGAAAATAGGAGCTGAAAGATTGCGTACAAAATTAGTCCAGTATGCATTTTTAATGTGATTTCGCTTTGTCAATTAAAAAATTATTAAGCAATTATTGGTCTAAATTCATTAATGTCCATTTCGCCGGTGTTTTAATATGGTTAGGCAAATTAACCGATCATTCAGGACTGCAGAACAATTGAAGACATTTTATAATGAATGGTTTTAGACGCCCAGATGCACGAGCGTTCTTAGTGATGCAACATGTTTATGATATTTCGCTGTCTTAGATTGAGAAGGTCGTAAGTACAAATAGATATTTTGAGAAAACAAGAAAAAAAATACTCTTTACTTATAGAATCATGTAACACCAAACGTCAGTTTGGTCAACATGACAAGTTCCGATTTTCATAAAAATAGGTTCATTAGAAGCACCTCGTGGTACTGATTGTAAATATGTATCAGTCTTATAAGGTCATGAGTAGTACTTTCCATTCTAAGCCAGCGATTTGTACATGTATGAGCATTTATAATAATGGTCTTGGAAAAGAGAAACGTTTGATTGTATGTGTATCAATGTGATGTGTAATCCAACTACAATGCGATTTTTATTTCATTTATTCTTTTTCATTTTTATGGTTTTTCCTTGCAACACGTGCTCTAATCTCATATTTGTTCCTTTTGTGCATTTTGTGACTAAACATTGTCCTTCCCACGAGTAGGTTCATGCTTACACTTCAAAATAATATAATTAATAAGTGTATTATTATATTGCAGATTTAAACTCGTTTATGTGTTGATATGAGTGTCTTCCTTATTACTCTTCGATATCAATAGGGATCTTTTCCGACATTCACAGGACAAGGTACACAATGCAGATAATGATAATAACAAACTGTACTGAGGAGACAATACTCGACATAGTCACGAAATGCTTTAACGGAACAGTGTTCAGATCTTTGCACTGGGCCAACCAAATTTGGTCATAGTTTTCTCAGCATGTGGTTACTGATTTTTAAGATATCTGACAATATTGTACCCTATTACATAATATTATGCAATATTGCACAGCATGTTAATTAGTCTACAAGAGGCCCTAGTATTAGATAATGAGACAACAAGAGTTCCCTTTATGACAGGTAGTTATAAAATATGTGTAGGCCTATAGTAAAAATAAATCTTATAAGTTTTTGTAATATTTTATCAAGATTGACATAATTTCGATGGTGTTGCTTGAAAATGACTGTCGTGTGATTAGACACAAATGCATGCAAATTAATGCAAAATAATAAATAATAAAAGTGTTAATCTGAACATATACCTTCTTTCCTATGATTTCGTGAATTCCTATGATTTCGTTAACCATGCTATGACATATTTCTGCCAAATGTGCAGTTCCAAAATTATTGACAAATGATTGAAAAAGTAACAAAAATATTTATCATCAATTTTATGAACATACTTATCTTTAAAACATATTTTAATGGAAAATTGTTAAAATACATCAATATTTCAACTCGACTGAAAAGTAGACGACCCCACGTAAGTACTTTCACCATTTATGTGCTTCAAAATCAACACAAAGCCACCATTTGCTGATTATTCTGGAAATATTGTATTACTTGCCTGGTTCTCCCCTTTCAGCTGCTTCTCCAGGCTGTTTCGCTATGTCGTCTATGTATGCTCGTTTGTCTTTTCTTGCCAGCTTCTCCATCTCTTTGTCTGCTTCTCTATAGTCATCCTTGTATTTGTCTTTTATTCTTTCTTATTTTGTGGTCATTTCTTTCAGTTTTATGTTTCTTCTTCTCTTAATAGTTTTCCATGTATCGGCGGGACTTATCCATTTCTTCATTTTTCTGTTAGATCTGGGTCCTAAGCATTCTTCACTACTGTTTGTATATATTGTCTTGACAGTTTCCCAGGCATTATTGATGTCTTGGTCTTCAGTTGTTTCAGCAAGGTTCTCAAGTGCTTGGAATCTGTTCTTGAGCTGTGTTATAAACATCTTCTTCCATCCATGTTTGCCCATACCTCGTTCAGTATTGTTGTTGTCGCTGCCTACTTTTGAGTTGAAATCTCCCAATACGATTATGATGTCATGTCTTGGAGCAAGAGCGACTTAGGTTTGCAGTTTTTTCATAAAATTCGTCCTTTCTGTATTCTTCGTTGTCGTTTGTTGGAGCGTAACATTGTATTTATGTCATATTATCTAGCTGTAATTATTCTGTTGTCTTACGAACAATCATTAAATGTTCCAAATAATGTATACTTAAAAAATAGCGAATATTGATAAACCTATTTTTTGTGCAAATAACACTATTTTTGTTTTTTTGTTGATTATTCCGTAAACAAGAAAAATGCACAACACTTGTATCGTGTATGCCACTCTATATTCTTAACACAATGTCTGAACCAATTTGTACGTTCTAGAAGACTGGCATTGTGCTTTAAGGGGAATAACTCATTACTCCTACTTGATTACACAAGCCAGAGCAACAAGTGTTTTCATAGGCATTATCATGTGTAGTTATGCACATGTAGACAAAGTTCCAAATATGTTTTATAGAATTCAGATTATAACATCATTCGGATCAGTCCTTAAAAACCGCATAGTACTCTAGAAGGGGATTGGCTTGTTTTGTTCCGTCTATGCATGTCTCCTTGGCAATGAATTCAGATGAAATGGTCATAACAAGTCGAAAGGGTATTAAACCTGTACCATACATCCATTTAACACCTTCCTCTTAACCGAAAAAGCTCCGTACACCCACCAAAACACATACTTCTCCTGAAAACTCACAAAGCCAAGTTCGCACCCATTCAACGAACCAATAATAAAGATTAGGTGGCGTTCCCAGGTTTCAAAACGTGGACACGCATTTCTTGTAACGAATAATGTAACTCATTTGTATCGCGAACAAGTTCAAACGATCCACCTTCTAGCGATTTTAGGTAGTCGCACCCCTAGTTTTCCACTAATGGCACGTAAATGGTGCCTGACAGCTGTAGTTAGCATAACAACACTAAACATAAGTAAGAAAAATAACGTTCATGTTTAAGTGTTGGCGTTGTTGAAATGTAACAACGCAAACAACGAGAATAGTAAAAAGGGTACCATTACAAGATAAAGGGACAAATCCCAATGAACAACCTAGAAATAACACAGAACCTTAAAATCATACAACGAAATGAATGGAGATTAGAATTTTAGCACAAAATTGTTTCGACGACTTTGAATGTTAACAAAATGAGCAAAACTGCAAGTGTTCATATACTTATTTTGAGCAGTGTAGTTATTGGTGCGGGTGTCCAAACTTCGAATCACGAATCTAGTAGTTAATGATTACATGTTGATGCAAAACTAACATAGACAGGAAAGTAGACCAATGCAGAACCAGCTCGACACGAAAGGCTCAACATACACAGAAGGTGTTCTAATAGTGTTGTGATAACCATCTTCTGTAAATTCCTTTAATGTCAAGGGGATGAAATTTCGTGATTTTGGTCAAAATGAGCATATCGTTGGGGAAGCAAATTCGTGGAGTTCAGTGTTCTGTTTTGCCTGCCCAACAATGTTCGAGCTACTAATGATTCGTGGGAATTTCACAATGGTTTGCTAATTGAATTGATATATGTAGAAAGGTCGTGTATTAATTCTGGGACAAATAACATACTCTTGTCTGATTAAATGATAGTTGAGATAATTGGCATTCCAATGGTTTTATGTCATAAAATATGGAACAATACACTCATTCGGAATGCTACCAAATATTTCACAGTACCTAAATGAATAATTGATACTATATAATTAGTATCTGAGTCATGACAGCAGGTTTTAGCAAGCTTGACTGCATGTCGTGTTCTTCTCATATTGTTATTCATAATGTACTTCATTTTCTTTGGCTTTTAAAGTATTGTCAACCGTATCATTGCCGACAGTTGATAAAAGGAGAACAAGGTATCCTACACAGGGTTGCAGCCAATGCTAAGGTAGCACATAATTGGACCAACTATGAATAAATACACATGGTCGGGTTGACTGGCTATATCTACTATACATGGGGAACGTGTCTTTGGATATACTTAATAAAAAAACCATTTGGCAAACACATGAAAAAGAGACAACATGGCATGCAAACAGTTAGAACTAAAACTGAATGAGATAAAAGCTGCACTACATGATACCTTACTCCGAGAGTCATATCAGTCAGTGGAACATAACCCGTAGTAAGATTCAGCAAAATGAACCACAAGGCGACCACACATCACACTCTAACACCAGTTCTGCTTGACTGACCGAGACGTCAGTCTGTCTGAATATACTGTCATGTTTTGGTACCTGTTAAGCTCTAGTTTATTCTTGTCCATGTTATGTTTACCATAGCGATTTATACTTGTGTTGTATCATATATCGTGTGTTTCTTATTGTGCATTTCTTGCTCATCTTTGTCTGATAAGAGATGCCATGTCACTGAGTGTCAAAGTATTTAGCATACTCATTGGGTTCATTTGGGGTCAGAAACAGCGACATGAGGTTACAATCATAGTAAACACTTGTTACGTTACTTAAGGTTAACATGTTGACATATCTTTATGAAACTTTGTATGAAAGCAAGAACTTTGGCATTTCATTTTCTGGTTCTGATATGTATGGGCATTGTGCCGTGTGTTTGCTTTATAAGATGTTGTTGTTTTGTTTTCTGTGCTCGGCTGATTGAGTGCTGTGTTCCCTCTCATTTTCTTCTCTTTTACCTGAGTTTCTAGTTGTTAGTATGATTGCCAAAAATGTAACCATATGGATTTTTATGCTTAAAGTATGTATTTGGTGTGACCCCGAATCTTTGTGTGTTTTAGTTTTACTTTTGGCTCTAATTGCTACTCTGCTTTGTAACGTGGTTTGGAGTCGATCAGCTGGTTTTGAGATCGTCTTCGGTGAAGTAACTGTTTAACGATTGGATTGATATTGTATTTGTTAGGTTGTTCCCTCATTTAATCCACCCCAGAGATATAAGAAATTGATACTGCTACAATAACATATCTGTACAACAGAAGCACTCCGGTATGAACGTTTTGTTTTTAGTAGTGACTGTTCAATAATGCAGCGTCAGTGGCGTTGTCCAAATAGCCATGTTTTATAGCCACATAAATATCGTGTTGACATTTTATGGCTTGTTACACTTTAGCAGTATAATTCATGCCAAATTAATCTTAATTATCGCTAATTAAAGGGCAACGACATACATGAATAATTTAACAAAGTGTTTTCAATCTTTTAAGGACTTTTTCACAAATAGGCCGGAATGACAACAAGAACTCGATATGGCTAAAGTCTCATGTATTTTCTATCTTTACAACACTGTGTGCATACTGATTATGTAATTTGTAGAAGCAGTAATAATAATGAAGTAATGATGATACTACGATCATATGACAGCACATGTTGCAATCTCTGGTGTCTGTTGCCTAAGCAAAACGCTACGAAGTACTTTCCACGGGAGGTAATCCATATGTACTATATTTAATTGAACGGGAGGTAACTGAATGAAGGTGCTCGGTAGCGCTTTGTTTAGGAAACGGACACCTGTTAATGAAGAATTACAAAGAACATGTGTATGTGCACGGATTTGATTATATGATACATTGTCCAGATAGGATTATAATAAAGTGACTCGGTTATTAAGTGCAACATTTTGGTGTAACATCAATTATAAATGGTTATCCAACATCTATAATTTCAATGCTAAACTAAAATACTATATGTGCATTTCCTGTTTAGACAATGCTTGTGATATTTTGTGTACATATCAAATACACTGTGTCGACAGTTTGCCTACGTAGCTCAGTGATTTGAGCGTCTGTCGTCTTATCCGGTGATCCGGGTACAAATCCGGATGGAGGCATACCTCGGTCAAAGTAGACAGTATGTGCAGGAAGTATATTATTTAAATGTTACTGTTGGTACGGTTCTATTTTTGTATCAGTATGTATGTTTGCATGCCCTAGGCTCTGCAAATTTATGTACGGCAACATGAAAGCCATGTTTGATGCTGGGCGTTTATTTGCAATACATGAACTTAATCCATAAATGGAAAAAAGAAACAAGATTACATAAAGTAGGACAACATACTGTCCCCCACTGTCCAACGTTTTAAGAGTCAGATGCAGGTCTAGGGAAACAAATGTTAGGAAAATGCTTAAATGTTACAGGACCAAACTGACCTAAATTTCCAAACTGCGGTCTGTAGTGCGATAATCTCAACCACCTGTAACGCCTCATGCATGTGGGTGTGGATTTATTTGTTATTGATTATTTCAGTTCTCTGGCTTAGAATGAGAAGGTACTGACACATATTTAAAATCTGCAACATACGGCACTTCTTATGAGTCTATTTTCATAAAAAACGGAACTTGTCATGTTGACAAAGCTGAAATGTAAAAAGCTTGTTTTTCCATAAGTAAAGAGCAACTTCCTGAAGTTTTTTTTCATAGTATCGATTTTTAAGACAGGAATGACTCAATGTAATTGGTTATTCACTCGGCCCGAACAGTCAGAAGAACGACGATAGTTACACGGACGATTTGTGTTGAAAGTTCAAATTATAAACCTGATCCATGCTTACGATGCGAATATAAACGATGAAAATAGCAACAAAGACAGTAACGACATGAAGAATGTATAAACCCAAGAACGTTATTATTCTGCGATGCCTTATGGGTATGCATTACTGGTAAAGGTTATGCCAACTCTTGCAAATACACTTGATGCGAGTTTTACATACTGTTTTGTTAATTCCATTTGGTGTAACAGGCATTACCACCTTGTGCATATTTGTAAAACAACTCCTTGTTTTGTTGGCTTTAATTGTTGTTGCCGCAAGAAACATCGGTCTAAAACAACTCATATGGATGTTATATGGACATTTTATATAAGTCTATATGCGGTTTTCCCATCTGACTGTCTTTGATAAACACATCGGTGACAGGTCAGCGTTGGATCTTAAAAAACTCCTAACCGAATTTGAATGGCGGTATCTGAGTGCGAATATTTATCAATAATTTACAAAGGAGAGAGTATTAGCACGGTTTGCGACAGAGAATGTCAGTGCAAATGGATAAATTTGATTAACCAAAGACCATTTTGTTCGGACTGGATGACAACATGTTTTCGTGATCACAAAGTATATAGAGGGTGTTTTCGTGCCTTGAACGTTTCCTTATTCAGTGTCTTGTATCATGATTTCAATACTTGATGCATAACTAAATATTGACGGCTTATAAGAAGGACTAACGTTATTAGCGAAATAAGGAAGCGCTGTGCCTTTTAAGAATCAAGCAATAAGGGACATACGTTACTTCGCATGCAATCAACTGCCTTCGCGAGTTACAACCGGTGACTAAAAGCTTTATTGCTGGACGTGTCTCAATTATAAACGACGCATATATTAAAAGAATCCTAATCTATCTGACTATGACTATTGCACATACGCTGTACAATAGCTCCTCCATCTTATCTCGTACATAAGTGTAGGGTTACAAATTATGGTTATGCGGTTTCCGGTAACGACATTTCAATGCTTTCAAGAAACCCTTCAATTACCGGTCTCCTTTTAGGAGGTGATACTTTCGCAGGAGTAAGTAACTCCTTAGTTCTCTTCGAGTCCATCGTTCGATTCGTATCAGCTATGTTGTAAAGTAGTTCGTGATAATGGCGGCTTCCCTATTAAGTCCGAGGTACTTTCGTTAGATAAACGCCGAGGAGTTCCGATTGCTGTGATTCATGTACCTGAACTTTCAACATTTTCATTACAAAAGTGTAAATGTTAACGATATACATGTAATGTATACTAAAACCAGTTCCGATAATTTAGTCATGTTAACAAAACAGAAATATCGTTCAAAGTGCATAATCTAAGAATAAGTTACTAATTATGGCATGCTTCGTATAAGCCGAAAATACGATTAAAACTATAATTATGTAGTTTATAAATTATTTAATAAAGTGCAAGTTACGTATTTAAATAAACTCCAGAATGATGATTATATACACATGTAATATATAAAGTATATTGCACATTGAAATGTTACGTACGTATTTTAATAAATTTAGATGTAGTAGGTTCGATACATATATGCGATACAACACGCTTGAATAAGTTGAATAGTCATTAATATGTACAACTGTTTTCATGAAGGATGTTTTGTGTTAATGTAACCACAAGAGCTTAAAGGATGAACTTAGTATGTTGTATTTATATTATTTATTAATAATACGAAACGATAGTATCCGACATAAGAAATCCTTTATATAGTAGTAATATACTTCTCAAAACAACATACATTTTCTTTGTGAGTAATATTGCAATTTGAATAAAATGGACAATTGGAATGCACGAAAACATAATATTGCATCTCTGGTTTTTGCAAAAGAATATAGATTGCCCAACGTCATCAACATGTTTGTACTGCATTCAAGTCTCTGCAATTACAGAAAATGGTCATTTTCTTAGCACAGTATAAGAATATTTTTATATTGCAGCAGATTAGATGATATTTGCTCAACTGTTTCTTGATCAGTTTTGTTCAGTAAAAGTAAGATGGACATGAATATCCATTCCTTGTCCCTTATTATTTTATTATTATTATACCATATTTATATAGCCCTTTTTTCATGTATACACACGTTTAAAAGTGCTGTACAGTCCCGACTAATACATGTTTGAAACAATAAACAATGTACATAAAATATACAAAAACATTTTATCAACGCTATTAAGTCTCCCATCAGTATCATATTGCATAATGCCGAAACGAAATGCAAGATAAAACTTAGGAGACATGGTATATAAAATACTTTGATAGTAGTGTACAACGATTTGATTATCTGTAGGTGTATTAACTGAATGTAAACCTCAACTAGGACAAGGATAATAGGCTAGGAAGAAAATATCTGTAGCGGCCTTAAAAAAGAAGTTTAATCAACCAGCAAGATTACAGAACGGGACCGGTATATTTTTAATCTGCAAGGGTTAGGCTTTCATATTCTGCTGTCCGAGAAACTCTAAACATGTCTCGTTGCCATGGTAACGGAGGTTACATTGGGTCTCTGCGAAAAACTAATTATTCGTCGAAGTGAGAAAATTTTGAATTACTACCCACTAAAAGTAAACGTAAGCAAATTAATATCATTTTCTTGCAACATTTGTCAATGCTATATATTTATAACATATTTCCAACCCTTTTTTCATATTTGTACGTTCACATCCATTGTCAATTACGTTACACGTGCGTAAATGATGTTTACCCGTATAATACATACATTATATCATGCGGTGTATTCCAAATTGGTCAAATTAATTCACTAAAACAATATGATGTCAGGAAGGAAGGTGGCCATTTATCAGATTGCTTTAACTTTGTGTTAATAATGTGTAGTTTACGTTACAATTGCTATAGATTTTTATCAGATGTAGCAGATATGGTCAGTTTCAAGTCGAATTGATAAATGGCGGTAATGTAATTGCTTTGCCGAAAACAAAAAATATAATTTAAAATGACATATAATCGCTTTATTAAAGTTTGATTTTATCATAATGATACCAATCAAGTAACAGTATCAGGTACAAGTAACGTAAAATACCTTTTATTTTCTTCAATGTAACATAAATGTGCTGACAATCACATACCTAATGGTCTGGTGAAAATTGACTAAAAATTCAAGGGGTCTGCTATGAATGGCAACAAGAGATGTTATATACCAAAATGTTTGGGAAGGTCTGCTGATTAAAAATAGTCGGGTGTCTTTCACGAAACAATATAGCGTTTTGTTTAATCCAAGATGGCGTCCAAGATGGCCGCCATATATTATAATTCACGAATACATCGATCTACGAAAGTATATTATCTAATGTGATTTTCACTTAAGTATAACTGACAGGATATTATTCATTTAATGACGAACATTAACTTGACATGCTGTACTGACCACTTAAAGGTCAAGGTCAATGTCATTTCAAGGACAAATCTTGAAAAATAGCTGAACATGGATATTTTCTCTCTAACTTTCATGTTTTAGCAAATGTTTTGAATTAAAGTTGGCATTAAATGTGATAAAATAGTTTGTTAGAATATATTCCTAAATGTCTAGTTCAGTTTTCAATTCAAAATAATAAAACAGATATTATTATGCCATGCATATGTTGACTGAGAAGGTTTTCTTAGGTAACTGTATCCATAATTTGAAATTCTAAGTTTTCTAATATAAAGTTGTTATTCTTATGGTACATGCATAAATAAGTGTTTGTATTATCATAACTCGTATCTACTCTATAATGTACAGTTTAAGAACTTGAAACCAACCACAAGGTCAAGGTCACGTCAAGGTCAGATTATGAAAATAGCAGGAAAATGGATATTTCACTCTTCTATGCTTGTTTTAGCCCATGTATTCTATTCAAGTTGGTATTTAAAGCCATTAAATACTTTGTAGGCAGATATACTGTATTTATTAGTTCAATTTGTGATTTCAAATATAAAAACAACAGACAGTATTATGCTTGAACGTCTTGGCCGAGGTGGAATTCTTAGATTGGTATTGGTATACTTAAATATTCGTATAAACCTTATTCGTGTATACATTTACATTTACTCTAAATTGACTTGAAAATGACCACTCAATGTTAATGTCATTTCAATGTCAAACTACAAAACGTACATCAAGATTTGATAAGTAGTCGCAAATTATACAATCATATATCATGCAGTATGTTGTAGATCTACATCATCTTCACGTACATGTATGTGATAGCAGGTACTTTGACTGTTATTTATATTATTATATATTATTATAAGAAGAAGTTTATTTTTAAGGTAAACATAAAAAACTATAAATGAATAGTGTGAAACATTATTTCTTGGAAGATCTTCTGTGCTAATAACATGAATAAAGCCGCGAGTTGTTTTCCAAAGATACATACAGTTGAATTTCGATATGGGACATTATTGTTATTGTTAAATGTTAGAATACAAGTATATTAGAAGTTTTAAGGTGAATACCTGGATTGTTTTGCAATACTGAACGTTGAAAGCCCTACTTCCTTCAAGATAAGAAAATACCCTAAATAGAATAATTACATTAAATAACGTATTTTCATACTAACGGTTTGGGTGCATTGTTTTGTCGCTGGATTTCGCGGTTTTGTTCCTTGTGTTTGGTATTAAAACTAGGTCAAGTCGCAGCAACGCCTCATATGGTCAGTTGCGGTCACCAATTATGGCATAACTTTGTTGAAACTAGGTTATACAGCTCTTTTAGGAACTCTCAAGTGGGAACTTAGGCTTTGTACACTAGGTTATATGTGGGCATTGTTTAGTATCTGTGTGTTACTAGTATTTAGTGTTGTTTATGTTTTCTGTACTCGGCTAGTTAAGTTGAATGCGATCTTCCCTGTCTAATTTCATCATTTCCTTTTTAAAATCCTTGGCTTATATGTCCATATTTGTCAGTGATGTTTGCGTAACATACCTTCTGTAGTAAGAATTTCGTCCGTTACGGCACTTCAGCCAAACAGAGATATAGTAAATTAGTAGTCACGAATGGAGAACCACAGCTTTATGAAACCACATATCAAGGTATATACTAATCTATTAAGGTGGATTGGGAAACAAGTTTTGAATCATGACTACCCCAAACCACATTGTTCGCTGCATCCAATAGTGATGAGTGCCTTGTATGATCTAATGTTGCCGAACTCAGTTGTTGTGAGCACATGTACACACAGTACCCCTCTGTACCCGGTATGGCTGTATTTAGTGATGTAGAGTCCTATTCGGTCTGATAGTGCCATACTTAGTGGTTATGAGTGCCAATTTTTGGCTAATATGGCTGTGATTGGTAATGGCGGTAACCCGTAAGACCTGGTATGGCTATATTCGGTTGTTTTGAGAAACCATTAGGGAATACTTTTAATGTGAAATGCAATATAATTAATGACGGGAGTACCTTATATGACATAGAAGAATGGCTGTATTCTAGTATTTAGAGCCCTATAGGCATGGTTTCAATGGACCATTAAGTACTATATTTGGTATGAACTGTATGCATGTTATTAGATCCTGAAATAGGTGCACATATTGTACTCGTTGGTGATTAGAACTAATTCAGACTGGTTTTTGTGTATTCTGTCTTGATTAATACCACATAGGGTTTGGAAAGAGTGTATTTGGTTGATGTGAGAGCATTTTACAGCTCAGTTTGGCTAAAATAATTGATAATAGGAACACAATGGAAAATGGATGGCTGTAATCTTTGATGGTAAGTAGAATCTGGAATTCCTGGAAATCAATTTTAGAGCATGCCGTTATAGCACCAGAGAATGAAAGTGTAATATTCATAACAATGTTGGATTAAAAACACAATGTTTAATTTACCCTGAAATGTTGAAATTGTATAACTATCTTATCCCCGAAATATCGAGACAACTTTCTTTGTAGAATTTTGGAAGTGTATGAAAAGTGAGAATCTTTCAGATAAAACTGCATTTTACAGTTCGTTCATTGTTAAGGTCACTGCTGTGTGCAATATTTCTGTAATGTCATTCACGAAAGCGGTGGTCACAACTAGACGTACGAGCAAGTACGTGATGTTTGTGTTGAAAAAACGCAGATGGCACGTAGGAATCCGTACGTTGCGAGTACCAACTCTGTACGTTTTGTGAGTCCGCAGACAAGACGCGGAATTTTTGGGTATGGAATGCTCCCGCTTCGTCCTATCTGCGTTCGGTCTTCGTGTTCGTCCACGTACATGCAACATGCATGCCTTCTATTGTCAATTTAGCACAAACGGACAACGCTTTTGAGTAGTACGTGCAAGAACGATTATCTGACAAATGCACGGAGATAGTTCGCTGTAAGTACGTTGGACTTGCCATATGCCCAACGTCGACGTACTTCCTCCGTACTTTTGAAGAAAACGAAGTGGCCGTAGCCTCTCAAATACATACGTGCTACAACACGCAGGTCGGGTAGTGACCAGACTTAAAGCTACTTAAATCTATTTCGATAGTGTCAGAAATCTCAAACATAGCATGATTGCCAGTGTTATTAGGCATGGTTTCATTTTCCGATTTTTGTTTGACTATTAGTAGGCACATATGTATTGTGCACTGTGTAGCCCATAAAACACGTACTGTAATACGGAGCTCTTCTGACAAACGTTTGTTCAGTATCAAGTAACAGTTGCTCGTAGGAATACGTACGTGGTGAGTACGGCCGCCGTACGTTTTTCGGAGCACACAGACACGACGCCGTCCTTTTCATGTATGCAGAATATTCGCTGCGTTCGACCTGCGTTCTGTCAACGTATTTTCCACGTACGTGCGATGTGCCAACTTACAACGCAATACAATGTAGCGACCGCCGCAAAAAAAAACGTTACAGTTGATAAGATTTCTGATTTAGATTCGTATTTCTGCTTTAAAGTAAAAATGAGCAGCGGTAATTGAACCAGAAAGTTCATATAAGTATCCAAACTAATATAATTTGATATTTCAGACGTTATTAGCAACCAATATTATTTTATTTCCTATTGTCATATGTTTTCGCGACCTTATTTTGCCTATTTTGTAAATCGAAAGTAGCATTAGTGTATATCTTTTCCCATCCTTGTCTGATTCCACTTAAATTCACGAGGACATGTTTTAATAATTATTTCATCATGTATTTAGCGCTACAAACGAATGACAACATACATACAATTACGAACATCGCTATCACAATACCAAATAGAACATTTTCCTCGCCTTGGTCATTTTCAAAGTTTATTTACTCAAAATATGTAAAACATATACTTACTTTTACATTTTCATATGATGAAGTAATAACTAGATTTTATGAAAATGTTTAGTTATTTTGGTTATTTTAGATATTAAGATAAGTATGCTAATTTTATCAAAAATGCACGTGCATCACGTTTTCGTGTAAATGCATTAGTAAGGAAAATAAAACTGCTTGATAAATACTTGTACAGCCATATAAATGAAATTTACAAAGTTTCAGCAACATATCACTTATTTTTCGCGAGATATGACGATTTATAGTTTTCCTGACTTCAACTTGGTACCCGTTTCCATGGCAACGTAACACATTTGGAAGTTCTCGGACAGAAGTTTTGGAACAGTCTTACTAATACCTTTCATAGTATATAACTTTCAATCTGTACTCTTGCTGGTTGATTAAAATTTTGTTAGAACTTGATTTTTTACCTGCCTATAACGTCAAGTACCATTACCACATGTCCTTAACCCTTAACCCTTATCACAGTATTAGTAGTAGAGTATCAGTAGTAGAGTATCAGTAGTAGAGTATCAGTAGTAGATTATCAGTAGTAGAGTATCAGTAGTAGAGTATCATTATCAGTAGTAGAGTATCAGTAGTAGAGTATCAGTAGTAGAGTATCAGTAGTAGAGTATCAGTAGTAGAGTATCAGTAGTAGTTTATCAGTAGTAGAGTATCATTAGTAGAGTATCAGTAGTACAGTATCAGTAGTACAGTATCAGTAGTAGAGTATCAGTTGTAGAGTATCAGTAGTAGATTATCAGTAGTAGAGTATCAGTAGTAGAGTATCAGTAGTACAGTATCAGTAGTACAGTATCAGTAGTAGAGTATCAGTTGTAGAGTATCAGTAGTACAGTATCAGTAGTAGAATATCAGTTGTAGAGTATCAGTTGTAGAGTATCAGTAGTAGATTATCAGTAGTAGAGTATCAGTAGTAGAGTATCAGTAGTACAGTATCAGTAGTACAGTATCAGTAGTAGATTATCAGTAGTAGAGTATCAGTAGTACAGTATCAGTAGTACAGTATCAGTAGTAGAATATCAGTTGTAGAGTATCAGTAGTAGATTATCAGTAGTAGAGTATCAGTAGTAGAGTATCATTATCAGTAGTAGAGTATCAGTAGTAGAGTATCAGTAGTAGAGTATCAGTAGTAGAGTATCAGTAGTAGAGTATCAGTAGTACAGTATCAGTAGTACAGTATCAGTAGTAGAATATCAGTTGTAGAGTATCAGTAATAGAGTATCAGTAGTCGTGTATCAGTAGTAGAGTATCAGTTGTAGAGTATCAGTAGTACAGTATCAGTAGTAGAGTATCAGTTGTAGATTATCAGTAATAGAGTATCAGTAGTCGTGTATCAGAAGTTGAGTATCAGTAGTAGAGTATCGGTAGTACAGTATCAGTAATAGAGTATCAGTAGTCGTGTATCAGTAGTAGAGTATCAGTAGTAGAGTATCAGTAGAACAGTATCAGTAGTAGATTATCAGTAGTAGAGTATCAGCATCAGTAGTCGTGTATCAGTAGTAGAGTATCAGTATCAGTAGTAGAGTATCAGTAGTAGAGTATCAGTAGTAGAGTATCAGTAGTAGAGTATCAGTAGTAGAGTATCAGTTGTAGAGTATCAGTAGTCGTGTATCAGTAGTAGAGTATCAGTATCAGTAGTAGAGTATCAGTAGTAGAGTATCAGTAGTAGAGTATCAGTAGTAGAGTATCAGTAGTCGTGTATCAGTAGTAGAGTATCAGTAGTAGAGTATCAGAAGTAGAGTATCAGTTGTAGAGTATCAGTAGTCGTGTATCAGTAGTAGAGTATCAGTATCAGTAGTAGAGTATCAGTAGTAGAGTATCAGTTGTAGAGTATCAGTAGTAGAGTATCAGTAGTAGAGTATCAGTAGTAGAGTATCAGTGGTAGAGTATTAGTAGTAGAGTATCAGTAGTCGTGTATCAGTAGTAGAGTATCAGTAGTAGAGTATCAGTAGTAGAGTATCAGTAGTAGAGTATCAGTAGTAGAGTATCAGTAGTAGAGTATCAGTAGTAGAGTATCAGTAATAGAGTATCAGTAGTACATTCAGTAGTGGAGTATCAGGCTGCTCGCGCCTTATTTAGATTTCACCAACGATGTAAGTCTAATAGGCTAGTGGCCGAGGGGTGCTTTTTGGTCGGATACCCCTCCCCATGGTAGAACATTTCACAACCTGTTTTTTATTGACGATGGGGGTATTGTGTGTTGGAAAACGGTGGTTGTGAATCTGGGATCAATGTAGGTCATTATGAAAATCGACATTTTATGTGTGTTTTTCAGTGTTTTGGGAGGCAATTTTACGACATATTTCGTCCATGTACAGAACAAGATAGATACCATTTTACTCAGGAAAAACAATACACATACACTATTATTGTTGAATCGTATCACATTATGGGTGTCTTATAACATTAACAAATCCCAGCTTCATACGAGCTTGAGAAATTGTATTTTTGGGGTAAAAACATTAAAAAATAGAAACGAAAAGTGCGAATTTTAGGAATCGGTGCACCATAATTTCATATATCGATCTACTCGAAATAAAATCACTTGGATGGGAAGGTAGTGCTCTGAAGTTTAACATATCAAAAATCTATTGACCATCTATTACTCAAATTGCGATAATTTTTGGGTTAAATTGTTAAAAAACATAAACGAAAACTGGGAATTTTAGGAATCGGAGCACTACAATTTCATTTATTGTTCTATTCGGAATACAATAGCTTGGATGGGAAGGTAGTAACCTATAGTTTAATATATCGAAAATATGTTGACCAACTATTACTCATAATGCGACAATTTTGGGGTTTAATTGTTAAAAAGCAAAAACGAAAAGTGCGAATTTTAAGAATCGGTCCACGACAACTTCATTTATCGATCTATTCGAAATACAATCACTTGAGTGGGGAGGTAGTAACATGTAGTTTAATATATCAAACATCTATTGACCAGCTATTACTCAAAATGCGATAATTTTGGGTTTAAATTGTGTAAAAGTATAAACGAACAGTGCGAATTTTTGGAATCGGTCGACTACAATGTCATCTTTCATTTTATTTGATAATTAATCACAGAGATATATAGGTATGAAGGTCATGTTTAATACGCCGAGGTCCTCCTTACTGACTCTTGTGCAAAACTCGCTAAATTTGGCGCAAAACTTCACTTAAATAAGCGAAAAATGCGATTTTTTGAAATTGGTGGATTACAGTGTCATTTTTGATGTAATTTGAAAACAAATTACATGAAAGTACATAATACTATGTAGTTTAAGATATCTCAAATATATTTAGCCTAAGTACTCGGCAAAATGAGATATGTTGAGGTAAAATATCACGAAAAATGAACAAAAATCTTGAATTTTGAGAATCAGTAGACTTCAATGGCATTAATGATTTGATTTGATGTTGAAGAACTGTGACATTTTTTTCAAATAACATGCAATTTAAAACATTATAAATGTAGCATTTGGCTACTGTTTTAATTGAGATATTTTTGGATTAAAAGGCGAAAAAAAGGCTAAGACTGTAAAATTTCGGAATTGGTTGAATACAGTGTCATTGATGTTATGATTTGATAACAAATCACCACAAAATGTGCTAAGTAATATGTAATTTAAGCTTTCAAAACTGTTGCCCCAGTCTATCGTACAATATGGGCAATTTGGGGGGGGGGTACAAAAAACAGTCGGTGTAAGCTTCAACTTATTCATAATGAGTGAGGTACTACTCACTGCCAGGTAAGGGTCGTCTGTGGTATTCAACCAGTGAAAACCAGTCCATTGAAATCGGCGGTACTACACGGTGTTGACAAGACGGATTACCATGACAGCTTGATCTAATGATTCAAGCTCTTTGACACACCATCCTTACTTCGAATTAACCAAAACAACGCATACAGGTTTCATATTCATCCAATTAAAAAAATAATAATTTGGTCAATGCTACACGAAGGAGTTAGATGTGTTCGCGAAGACTATGTATACGCTCCATGTCATGGACTATGCTCGTTCGAAACGACCTTGGTAGTTTGAGTATTTTTCTCCAATTGATGATTGAGTCAACTTCAATGCATTGACTTCACCGATAGGTCATGCTATGGTGTAACGAAAACGAGGAATCACCTCATGTGACTATCGGTATTGATGCAGGAAAATTGATCGATAGTTCTAAATCTACTTAAACACCCATTTTCTATTGGTGTCGTATTCAAGGGTAACATATAACAACATAAAACAATTTAACATCATAACCTCCAGCTGAATAAAGCTACATGATATCAATCTAACAAACGGAACAAAACAGGACAGAACAAAACAAAGCCGAACCGAATCGAACAAAACATAAACATGTCTTGATTGTATAATATCATGTGAACAAATATATATCCATATATGTATGCACTATGGTAAGGTACAATTGTTGGGTTATGAGGGTGGTGACCACCAACAAGTAGTACATGAATATGTAGGTATTTGTACAGACATATAATTATAAGTCATGCGCATGATCTGATTAGGACCAGCGCTGGTTATGCGAGCAATAAACCAATTAGCTATTTCCAACCTGTCTCACGAAGCAGCTATGATTGTTATTTATACCTGCAGTGGTTAAGAAATTACGAGTAGAGCATATGAGTCTCGTTGGCGATGTACTCTCGATGAAACTAAATAAGCTTCGGGTGGTTTCGGGAACAGGATGCTCTGGACTATGGGAAGTTTCTTGAAAGTTATGAGAAATGTACATTTGCATTTACATCGCGAGTAGACATATACCGGGATATTACAATGAAATGCATTAAATTTTAATTCCATGTCGCCGATGAGAAATTCCTCTGTGTGACCTAGTCTCCAGTCGTACCCATTAAATAATATTAATAATTAGGTTCGGTCAAATTGTTGCAGTCTTTAAAATGTCTTGGTGCGTACCTTTGTGACATTTGATATTTATAGTTTTATTGGTATACTCGGTTTGAAACTCTTAAGCATAATATTTCATGTACATGTACGTATTTAATGTTGAACATCCGGTAGGACTCATGATGGTTGTAACAATAGGCGATTTTGGTGTCCTTTATCGCTAGGAAGATCAATCAGCTTATGAAAACAAATTGGAACATTTCTTGGACACTCAGATGTTGTGGTAATATTTCACCTCATTAGGACACCAATTGTTCATGATGAGCTTATTTGATTGCCTTTCGTCTGTCGTATATTTTGTACGACTTAACCCCAAAACATTGAATTGTATGCAATTGCAAATTCACTTAATTCAAGATATCTTTAACTGAATTTACTTTGTTCCAATCAGAACACGAAACTATGAATGAATTTGTATTCGGCTGATTCCAAACACCCCGCGTTTCGTGTATATTCTAGAGGATGTTGAACAAAATATATCCACTTCAACAATATCCAGACACTAAATGTCATGTTTCACACTGGACTTTATACATACACGCCACAATTGTTCAACATCAAATAAAATCATTAATGACATTAACGTCTACTGATTCTCAAAATTCACGACTTTTGTTCATTTTTCGTGATGTTTTACCTATAAATATCTCTTTTTGCCGTGTACCAATGCTTAAGATATTTTTATATCTTAAACTACATATTATTATGTACTCATTAAAATGATATGGTTTCACATTACTTCATAAATGAAACTGAAATCCACCGATTCCAAAAATTCGCATGTTTCGCTTATTTTTGAGAAATTTTGCCCCAAATTTAGCGAGTTTTGCACATAATTCAGCAAGTAGGACCTCGGCGTATTAAACCTGACCTTCATACCTACATATCGCTGTGATTAATTATCAAATAAAATGAAAGACGGCAATTTAGTCGACCGATTCCAAAAATTCGCATATTTCGTTTATACTTTTTCACAATTTAAACCCAAAATTATCGCATTTTGAGTAATAGCTGGTCAATAGATGTTTGATATATTAAACTACATGTTACTACCTCCCCACTCAAGTGATTGTATTTCGAATAGATCGATAAATGAAGTTGACGTGGACCGATTCCTAAAATTCGCACTTTTCGTTTTTGCTTTTTAACAATTTAACCCCAAAATTGTCGCATTATGAGTAATAGCTGGTCTATATATTTTTGATATATTAAACTACAGATTACTGCCTCCCCACCCAAATGACTTAATTTCGAATATATAGATACACAAAATTTCACCGATTTCTAAAATTCGCAGTTTTCGTTTATGCTTTTTACCAATTTAACCCAAAAATTATCGCAATTTGAGTAACAGCTGATCAATAGATTTTTGATATATCAAACTGCAGATTACTACCGTCCCACCCAAGTGATTTTATTTCGAAAAGATCGATGTATGAAATTGAGGTGCACCGATTCCTAAAATTCGCTTTTTTCGTTTCTATTCTTTAATGTTTTTACCCCAAAAATAGGTGTTTACAAGCTAGTATGGAGTAAGATTTTTATTATGTCATAAAACAACCATATTGTGATATGTTTCAACAATACTTATGTATGTGCATTGTTTTTCCTGAGTAAAATGGTATCTGCCTTGTTTTGTACATGGACAAAATGTGTCGTAAAAATTGCCTCTCAAAACGATTAAAAACACACATAAAATGTCGATTTTCATAATGACCTACATTGATCCAAAACTCACAACCATCGTTTTCCGACGCCCAAGACGCCCCTCTTCAATAAAAAACAGGTTGTGAAATGTTCTACCATGGGGAGGGGTTGCACCCATTTCTAAGCCACTTTTTGAGGTTTGGCCACTAGCCTATAAAAGTCAGACTTAGATTTTATATAGCCAAATGTTCTATTCGCTCTGATGTTGTTAAAAATGTACCGATTTTACTATAAATTGGTATATGTTTCGCGGGTCACAGCAAATAGACATATACAATTTCACATGGTTAAATCTAATTTCAAAGAAATGACAATGTTTATAAATGTTGTCAATTGTTAGGCTCATTCAGAATTTCAGTCTTATAATGTTGTTGAATAAGTCCCCTTCAAATGTTTAAGGTGGAGTATTACAAACATTACTATACAATTAATATGATTCATCAAAACAGACGGAAAGTAATTGAACAATGGCCTTGATGTCAACTCAATTTTCCTTCACAGAGGTTGGCCTAATAATAACGGCACCTACTAATGTTTGCCGATGTTTTCGTCCCATTTTCGCAATGATTCATGAATGAATACTAATGTATCAGAAAAAACGTGACAAGAACACAGAGCCGTACATTTTTGTATAATCAGAAATACTTCAAACGATGAGTGTAACGTTCGAAATTAAAGCACTTTTCCCAATGGATTAATTTGAGAAAATCCGAAGTAGAATCTTACTTGTTTTGTCCTTTTTTACTTTATAAATGAATATTTTGCAAATAAATAGCTTTCGTTCTTTCTGTAACTGACCTTGGATTATCTGATTTGTTACAAAAGACATTAAAAGCGTATAAGGACATTGACGTATCATTGGTAGGACCAGTATAAAATGTTACGAAAGAGGAAGTGGATTGTATACAGTAACAACTGCTACATCTGGTATCAATTCCTTCAGTTTCCTTCCGATCAATTAAATATAGAAGACAAATGTTACCTCCCATGGAAAGCACTTCGTAGCACTGTGCTTAGGCAATATACCCCTGCAAGGTTGGTCGTATTAAAAAGGTACACTTCACCTGATCACACGTGTATTTTCATATGATTGAATAGTATTACCCGTTAATCTAATATATTTACAGTGTGTTTAATGCAATGATACGAATCCACTGCAATTATACTGTCCTTTAAAAACTTATAAAAAATAGAAATCCGACACGTCTTTAATACCAGTGCAATCATCTGTTTTCGATTTGGAAAGTAATTGGAATCCGTCCCAGTGATTTTTGTTTTAGTAAAATCATTTAATGGTGACATGGAAGTGTTAATTTATATTTTATTCTATTTCAGTTTACATCCAACTTGAATAGATTGCCATGAATGCCATTATAACCACCAACATCATTCTTGCTGTTGTCATCAGTGCATGTTCTGCAGCAGGTCTTACTGACGAACAACTAGCACAGGTAAGGGAACACACCCATCCATAAAAAAGTCTCCACGACCTCTTGTTTATAAATATAATACCTCATTTGCAAATTTCCTTCTTATTTTAATGTGACATCAGCCGATCCATAAAACGCATACTAATAATAGTAATAATAATAATAACTTTATTTAACGAAGGTAATAAACATTAAGTTAAAACATTGAATGTTTAAACTTATTTACAACATGGCCTTCGAATACACATATATAAACACAAATCAATAAAAATAAAAAACACAAATACGAATCAATAAGAATGAAAAATAAATAAAAATACATGTACTATGAAAAACATCCAAACAAATGATAATATCTCTTTCAATTTAAAAGGAACATATTGATCATTTTAACATTCAAATTTAGTGTGGCATAAAGTTGTGGCATTTAAAGAACACTTTTCATTGAATTAGGTTAGGTTAGCATCTAAATAAATAGCAAGTGTCTTTTAATTTATTTTTAAATACGAGCCACATTTCTAATATCCATTGGAATCGTAAAACATGTTTGTGTGCTACCATAGCTAAATGTGTCTTTAAGATGTTTGGTTCTAGCTTTTAAATGATCAAGATCATTTCGGAGATTATAATTAGTGTTATTTGAAACGACTATACTTTCTGAAAAATATGTAAGCACTAAGTTGTGATATCATTTATATACCATTAATCCTATGTGATAAACACAGCCAATTTAATTCTTGAAAAAGTTATTTTGGTCATTATTATTCTTGCGGATCTTTTTTGTAGTTTAATTATTAAGTTTATATCAGCTTTTGAATGTACGTCTTTACCCAACACAGTACAACAGCTTCTTCATGTCACGGTTCAAATAATATATAATATGTCTCAAGAGTGATAACTTAGAATTTAGGTTACAACGTACTGACCATATGGACCTTAAAGTCATAACTGTATTTGTTAAATAGGTGTCATAGGACTCTTTTTACGGACCTGTGAGGTAATTGTTCTTGCTTGGTAGGAATATATTGCTCTGTATTGAACTTTTTAAGAGTTTCAGAGCAAAGTGTTTAATGCAAAATCACATACCAAATCATTAATTCGTTTTGTATGTTTATTGCATAGATGATTTACTATGTACAAATCTGGACGAATAATAATGTTCTGTTCGTACCGTTACTTTTTTAATCCAACACTATCGATCGGGACCACGCTTTAGTTATCTCCATAACAGTGCACTTGTGAAGTGACCTTGATACGGAAAAGTATCTAAAGCAAAATACCAAACTGTCTTAACAGCCGTTGATTTGAATTTAATGAGTCGAACAAATGCTGCGGCACACTGGTGTCAATCAAGTCCCAAGGAGCAGTAAACATTTTTATTGATCAGGTTCTGTATTGGCTGTAATCATGTTCGTGATAGTATTTGCTTATTATCTAAAGACTCGCCCTTCTTAACCATATGTATGGATACATGTATTCATCAATGGAACGTAAGTAAAATTTAGTTTAAACTTTTTTATATTTATCCTACATGGATACCAAACTAACTGATTAAATGCATATACCATTTATACTGAGCGTCAAAAGTTTCGCAAACGAATTAAAAATTCAAAATGTTTAAATTGTTAACTCGAAAGAACTTTTTACTGGCACTGTCTATTTGTGTACCCATAGTGTTCATGTTGAACCCATTTTATTGGCCTCCGTTACGCTTGAATGATCACACCATCACAAATGGTAAAGCGTCTATTCAAGCGCGCAAAGAAAAGGCTTTTCATTTTCGACCAAATTTCCACTTTCAATTTACTTGATACATGTCTGTGATACGAAATACACAAATAGTTAGTCAAAATAATTTGCAATGTAAGCTACAATAAGCGCTTAATATTACATATATACACGAAATGCTTATCGACTAATACTAGTACCAATTGATAAAGTACATGTTATAAAACGAATAAGAGAAACAACACGGAGCAATCAACAAAACAAACACTGTTTACATTTCCTCAACTCGTACAAGTTAAAAAGTTTACGGCCTTCTCATTCTATGCCAGCGATATATTTAACGGACTATCGGTGACTAGAAAAATAATTAATTCACGCCCAGCTAAAACCAAACGCCTATGGACGTCCGTTAAAAAAGTTGTAAGACTATGCCTTCCTATACACTCATCCTTGTTTTCTGTGTGTATTTTCAGATATTTAATGAAACACCGGACAGAGACATTGGCTTGTCTGAAACTAGAGGAGATTATGCATCACTTCAGGACATCAGTGATTTAGATCAAACATTGTCATCATTACTCGCTAATTCTGACGATACTTCGGTAAGCAAACGTCCTTTCTGTAATGGATTCACCGGCTGTGGACGACACCGTGGTAAAAGGCTTGCCTCTTCCTTCATTCTTGATAAACTCCGTCTCTCACCATCTTCTGACTCCTCGCATGATACTTCTTCCTCAGCGGTTAGAGCTAAACGACCGTTCTGTAACGGATTCTTTGGGTGTGGCAATCCTGGAAAACGACTGGTTTTTAGAAACGCCCCTGTTAAATATGGTGTCGCAGACAAAGAATCGACTGAGAAAAGAATATTCTGCAATTCTGGCGCGTTTGGCTGCTCTAATCGGCATAAACGGTTTCCATACAGTAACTCTATGCTGTTTCGTGTGAAATCTCTTATGGATTCCGATTGAATAGTATGGCTTGTGCATCAACGTTGGCTATTAGACATCAAAATCTATTATTCTGGCGCATGCCTTGATACTTAGACTTTAAAAAATTCTTTGCTTGCAGACAGATTTTTTGGGACGCTATCCTGGAAACTTAAGACGATTGGTTGTCACAAAACAAGTTCGTCTGAATATATTAAAATACTGTCTAAAATGTTAAAAATAAGATAGTAAGTTCTATGATAATATTGACACAATATAATTTGGCACAATTTGGATACAACACACTTATTATTTCACGGTAAGTAAATTCCATATAAGACATGGAATCTACTTCGATGATGGCTACATGATAATTGTTAGGTACTTTTATTTCCAGACAAATGTCAAACATGCTTTTTACATCGAGGGTTTCTTCTTTTTATATTTTGATGAATTTGAATGCATGTTCTGCATAATTATCTATGGCGTTCTTTTGATTTGAAGCATGTGATATCTGAAGCTTTCTAGATTTAACTAAATACTCAAGTTTTAAAATAGTCTTTCTTGTTCTTTTGTCATGTTTGTAACATAATCATTAATATGGGGAATATTTTCCTTTCAACATGTCCATTTTATATTGATAGAAGAATGCTCTATTGCCTCCAAATAGCATGCCGTGTATGTACGGTGACGGTCGGAAGATGTAGATAATATTTTTCAGGACCTTCTGTACACCTTGATGGGTGCATTATACGTATAATTGTATAGGTGATGACACACCGATGCATCTCATTGAAACTACCAATTTAGTATAAAATCTATGCAACATAGTAATGTTTAAATCATATGATATAAGATTATGGCGAGGCATTAACTTTATCCAGGTATCGCAACATTAATGTGAAAATGTCCACCAGCATAGAAGGTAGCTCATCTCACAAACGTGCAACTGCAGCAATAGATATACTCCGGAATCTAATGCAATCTGGTTTTTCCACACTAATCCCGCGGTACAAACAAATTTTACCGTCATCCATGTTTTCGTTCGATAAATATTCATGTATGAACCATTGAAATGAGCGATGCTTATTTAAATCACAATAGCATTAGCAAAGGATTAAGGTCAACATTATTTGTACCGCATGCAAATTTGCGGAAAACCCACAATATTGTACATTCCGGATTGTATCTATTATAGCCCTTTATAAATAACGTGTCGTCTGTCAAACGGTAAAATTGATGGCTGATTTATATTAGCCTCTTTCTATCATAATGGGGCGGTGCAATTAAGGTCCCAATCCCCCAAAGCAACTCGAGTACAAATATCATCGCAATTGAGATTTTGTCCAAATCAGAGTCTGAATTTGACAAAATCTGAAATTAGGACTCTTTAAAAATCCTGTAATAAACTAAGAATAGTGTTGGCTATTTCTGATCCTGATTGTGAACCCAATCTCCAATAGAAATGATCAAATCGACGCATTACAATATATCAGTTGATATTTAGCTCTGCTTGAGATGTTTCAGGAGATCGGAGCCTGAATGGCAAAATGACGACATAAAAAGTAAAATATGTAAGTCGTTTAATGGCATGAGCATCATATTGGCGAAAAATCAGTTTTAAGTCTGACTCTGAATTATCATTCCGGTTGTGTGGACGTAAGATTTGGTTATATACTTCCATTTTCGCTGCGTTACAAAACAACTATGCCATATACGTGTACGAGCCACTCTTGCATACTGTTAACAACGTCAGATCTGTTTCTAGTAAATAACATTAAGAAGATAAAACACACATAGTATTAATGGGAGGCGAATTGGATCTCGGGTCAACTATACTTACATCTTATAATCTTAGGTATTATGAAATACACTCAACCACTTTTCTAATTGGTCAATTTTCAACACCAAAATGTTTTTCACTGTAACCATATTTTTGAAGGTTTTTTGCCCAACACATATCTTTCTATATATACTAGATAACCATTTAAAAAAGCCATATTTACATGCAAAACTATGATACATGCGTAAAACTGATGTGTTCAATTATCATAAAAAATTATGGTCGCATATACTAACTGCCTGACGTTCACTCTACACGGCCACGCTAGTATCTGCGGTCCTGGCGTTCACTCTACACGGTCACGCTAGTATCTGCGGTCCTGGCGTTCGCTCTACACGGCCACGCTAGTATCTGTGGTGACAGAGGAGATCATCGACATCGGTCGCATATAAATCTAGCATTTATAGATTAAAATGCGACCACTTAAAAATGGTTTTGTGTAGATGTAATTTCTTACATATATCATAGCAATGTCGCGGATACGTACTGATTCTGTTTTAATATAGAATCAAGCGTGATAGTCAACCTTTGATTAAAATCACATAAAGTTGTCTACGCCTATTAAACGTTATCAGCCGTGATGACTTATCCATAAAATCTATTTCTGGTTTTTGATACAGCAATTTGATAGTCTTGGACTGGACCTAACCTAGTGTTTGACTTTATTTACTTGTTTCCGTGATAGTGAGTTTAGTATGACAAAAATGACTATGCAGAAGAAACACCGAGAATCATACAAAACACAGACATACGTTTATGGCCGTCAAGTGGTATAGCCTTATGAGCATACGATTTTGTGCAGCTTGTTAAACCAAATAAAGAACTTAACAACCAATGTTGTTAAATCGCTTATATCACAGTCATTAATATAATAACACAATATAAAATAGATAATAACACATTGTCAACAGTGTCAAGCATATACAAATATATCCTAACTTTATAGATCAAGTAAGACATACATATAATGAAAACATCTGCTCCTCTTAGGGTAGCAACAAACATACATTTTGTGTTATCTTGTATTATTTAGAATAGCACCAAACAGACATTTTGTCTTATCTTGCATCATTTAGAGTAGCATAAATAGACATTTTGTCTAATCTTGCATCATTTAGAGTAGCAACAAACAGCCATGTTGTCTTATCTTGGATCATTTAAAGTAGCACCAAGCAGACATGTTGTCTTATCTTTGATCATTTGGAGTAGCACCAAACAGCCATGTTGTCTTATCTTGGATCATTTAGAGTAGCACCAAACAGACATGTTGTCTTATCTTGGATCATTTAGAGTAGCACATAACAGACATGTTGTCTTATCTTTGATCATTTAGAGTAGCACCAAACAGACATGTTGTCTTATCTTGGATCATTTAGAGTAGCACCAAACAGACATTTTGTCTTATCTTGGATCATTTAGAGTAGCACCTAACAGACATGTTGTCTTATTTTTGATCATTTAGAGTAGCACCAAAAAGACATTTTGTCTAATCTTCGATCATTTAGAGTAGCATTAAACAGAAATTTTGTCTTATCTTGGATCATTTATACCTATACCGAAATTTGAATGTGTTCAAAATCGTAATACAAGCTTGATTAATTGATATCATCTGCATACTTGAACACAATCTCGATTCGTTGACCTCGGGTTTGCGTATGATGATATCAAATCGAACAAAGACGAATGTGGTTTACAAAAACAACAGAGCACGATAGGAATAAAGAAGGATGACAATTGCTAGTTCTGCATGAATGTGACAGTGGTTAAAATGACGTTCTAGTATACGGAGTTCTTATATATTTTGATTGACTACTAGTATGTATGTTTCCTGATTATTGTTGCTAATGGATTTGGTTTTTAAAAACCAAACCAAACAGATGTTCTAGAATTAGGTCTGATAGGCTGAAATATGAAACAAGGGGATAAGAACTAGAGCTGTTACACAGCATATAGGAGCAGTAGTCATCAGAAACTGAAGACAGAAAAACGCACAAAGATCAGGTACATGTAACATGAACAACTACAATCATGAGAAAGAAGAAATAACTGATCTTAGCTTACACAATACGCAGACTGATTATAACCATTCTAGGAATAGAAAAAGACATGTAAATACACACAAACCAGCTAAACAATTTTAACATAAACAAATCGCAAGATATGGTTGGGTCATCTCATTTGCTTGATCTCCTATATGCTATTGATAAAGCATCGATTCTGCCGGACTAGACTATTCAATCGATATCACCATCTAGTCTTGTCAAACAGTTCTCAAAGCAAACAGTCGGTTAATGAGTGTTTACTGTTAAATACATGCACCGGTGTATACAATGTAAATTGTTCAAATACCATTACCGGCACATGATATTGACTGCTTCCGACAGGTCGTTGATTCATTTTCGTCACAAATGGACTGTAAATTCAATCGGTAGGGTTTGCAGATACACCGAACATGCACTTCAGTAATACTAGTATATGCTATGATTGATCAACCTCTTGAAAATGACATCACTTCAATTGCTGTTGTATATATATTTTTTAATCTTTTTTGTCTTCTCTGTTATATAAATATTCTATATAGCGTATATAGCTGATTCCTGTATTTGCACGGATGTTCGAAGATACCGCATGGTGAGATGGAACGTGCAATGAAAGGTAATATTGGAATCTTATTCATCTTCTAAAACATTATTAGTATTCTAACTACTTGCATGATATTGTCTGAATATTTCTGTTTCATAACCTTTCCACTTTATCTATATTTAACGGTTTTACTCAGTCTTTATGTACGACTATACCTATTTCCTCATATTCGTTAATTCAATTCTATACGTACGACTGTGTGAAGTATTAAAATATTAAAGCTATTCCGAGTGTAATCTAAGTCAATGCTCTTTTGCTCGACAAAATGGTTTATTCTGGTGGCGAGGATAAATAAATTCAACTCGTCTTATTCAATATTTACAATTAGATTAAAACGTTATAATCAGATAAGCATGTATTACATGAAAAGTTTCTCATAAATGTGTTGTATTTATAGGGAGAAGAAAGTATATTCGATGATGTTATGATGAGCCATCAAACTGTCGAGCCTCAAAACACCTTAGATGATATTGTACTGGACGCAGGAGATGATGGTTACGCTTATGACAATGACGATGATTTAGATATTGCTTTCATACAGCAGAATCTTGTTACCACTGGAGGAGTTCCTATTGTCGATACTGACTCTGATATGCAAACATGTTTATTCACATATAACCAAAACCATGCATTCTGTACTGCATTGCTTAACAAACAGAACACCAAATACAGAGACGATAGGAGTTATTGTACAACCGAATCGTGTTTGGAGAAGTTAGCGTTGTTATTTAAACGAAACATCAAGAGAGGTGGTACACCACTTCAATGTCGCACAATGGGATGCAAGATCACTCAGTATGTTAAAAAGTCTTTCTGCAATCGATATCAATGCGGTGGTCGCCGTAAGAAAAATTACAACCACAAAATGAGCGGTCACTATGATAGTGTGTATCCTGCATTGACTAATGTCAATGTATTTGGTGGCGTACCAATGTCACAAATGACATCTTCTAGGTCATACAACACACTTAAATCAGCAATGTCACGTTCAACAGACACTGCGGGTAGAAATGTTCCAATGTGTGGGTCTAGCACAGAGTGTGCTATCAAACGGAAAATGATAAAAAAGGTAAAAGGTCGGAGGCGAAAGGGAAAGAAGGAAATTGAAGAATAGCTTGTAAACTATTTGTATAATCGTTTTAATTTTGAATGCTGGAGTTTCTGTACAGATGAACGTAAATTAACATTGAACTTTTTACTAAGAAAAAATGAATTTAACAATGGCGCGATCTATTTTGACTGCGAATATGTTGTATGCGACTTTTGTATAGATTCTCGATCATAGTAATTTAGTCGCCATTGTTTATTCTGAAAAGATAAAAAAAAGAAAACGAGAGTTGGTTTTGATTTGTTGTATAATGACAACAGTGTAGCAATAGCACGTGATGTTTGGCTACAGTGATCAAAATAAATTCACTTCGAAAACAAAAATAACCGTAAGTATGTTATTCTTTAACTACTTGATTTAAATATACACCACGCCAAGGGAATATGTATAAGCTTTCCACAACATATATAGATATCCGTAGCAGGGCCGTTTTTGCAAACACCTTGTGAAACATTTCGAGCGTCAGTCTTCAGTTTAAGCCGTTTTCCCCAAGGTGTCATAGGGTGCTAGCGTAGACGGTAAAACAAACGATTGATAATTAGAGCCATGTTGTTTAATTTCTTGACATTAGTTCCGGTCATCATGCTCCAAATATGTGGATAAGGTACTAGTATATCATTTATAGAACAAATAAATGACTGAGCAGTGCCTTTCAGTGATAATCGCCCCGGTAGGCTGATAATTGCCAGAGGGCTTTAGCCCGAGGGCAATTATCACAGACCTATCAAAGGCACTGCCCAGCCATTTATTGTACTGTACGAAATTTAGTTGGAGCTCTTTCATTAAACTACACATTTAAAAAGACGTGTTCAGTAATTGCTAGATCATTTGCTACGAATGTACTTTGAACATGACAAACTTGGATCTACAGGAGCTGTAGATATAACACAAAAATGTTCGTAACTTTTTTATTATTGAACGGAAACATATCATGTGGGTATTCTTTTTCTAAATTAGATACTTTGCTACACGCTGATATAAAGTTAAATGCACAATTCTGAAAAAATGTGTTTTCACATTTTCGGAGGAATATAAAACTATTGATCTCGTGCAGGAAACTCATTGTTTTGATCTTAAATTAAAGGTCTAGTAAATAGGTGTTATCTATCTCACCGATGGTTGATACGAAATTTATTTTAAATGTGCCATCAATCATGTTTGCAAGTGATTCTTGCAGAAATAGACCTACGCTCAATGGCCGACGGCAAATGACTAATGTTGCGCATGAACATTTTCCAAGGGCAAATATCAAAAAGTGATAATCGCCCCGTATGTAGGCGCGAGGAAGGCCAAAAAGCGGATAATACTTTTGAGAGGCTGATACTGCTATTTTTCGAAGGCAAATTTGTTACTATAGTAACATAAGTATTATTCAGCGTCAGAATCACTTGCAAAAACGATTGATGGCGTTGGAGAAGCAGAATAACACATTTAAAATGAATTTAGTATCAACCTTTGATGAAATATGTATGGCCTATTTACTAGACCTTCGATTTGTGACCAAAACAACGTGTTTTCTAGGCGAAATCAATATTTTTATATTCTTCCGAAATTGTGTAAAACACTTTTTTCAGAAATTTGCATTAAACTAAACATCAGCATGTAACAAACTATCTCATTAAGAAAATGAATACCCACATGATAGGTTTCCGTTCAATAATAAAAAAGTAACGGACAATTTAGTGTTAGATCTACAGCATCTGTACTGAAGATGTGCATTGTACACGCATAGATTCAAGTTTAACAACAATGAATTGATTTACCAATTACTGACCACGTTACGTTTTTTCGATGTGTTGTATTAATGATAAAGCTGCAACATAAATATTATACAGTACAATAAATGGCTGAGCACCGTCTTTGAGTGATAATCGCCCCGGTAGGTCTACCAGGGCGATTATCACTGAAAGGCACTGCTCAGCCATGTATTATTCTATAAGTATTGTCTCATCATGATAATTCCATGTGAAGTAATTAGGTGTACAATAATGCTTGACAGAAAGGTTTGAAATACAGAGTTTGAACATTAATTTCCAACCGTAAGCCCTGCCATTATAATTAAAAGCAAGGAGCGTGACACTGACACATGTAACCATAGCAACACACTATATAATATCAACCCTGCTTTCTATTACACCTAAAAGAAAGAATTTATAAATATATTTTTGTTCAATTTTTTTATCGTGCATGATTAGAGTTTACTTTCACATGGTTTGTTATATTTTTATCCTAATGCATGTTTTTTTTAAAATTTCCAATGTATATAAACGATGCCGAACTACTATGCTCTCAATTTATTTGCAAACTGACGACATCGCTTCCGCTGTTAATCCGGATATACGGTGACGACTCGAAATCCTTTCCGTTAGCAACTTGCACCTTAGGGATGGCTAAATTATTACGAAGCCTCACAGAAGGCGTCCCGAAGATGCGGAGTGAATGCCGATGGGTCCCGTATATCCCGAACTGTTGCTGATGGATTCCCAATTACACCGAAGCACTCCAGAAGCACTATCTAACAAGACCTTCGGCGTCAAACTTTTAAAACTTCTGTAAAAGATTATTCCGCCCGAAGTGTCCCGAAGGCTTTTAGAATCGTCGAGGAATGATACGGAAGGGTTCCAGAACATCGCGAAGACACGCCTAAACATTCCAATCTTGTGTATTTCAGCTTCGGGAATCCTTCGGGTGATCCTAGTGGATATTTCAAAAATAATATTAATTAGAACTAATTGGTACATGTACGAAATTATATGATGCGTGAAAATCTCAATTCGACAACTTTTCATACTTTTACTTCAACAAAATAAAAAATTCAAAATTATTTCTCCATTAAAAAATGTAGTTTCCACATAAAACGGAAGTAAATGTGTGTCGTATTTGTTGACGCCATAGTGACGTCATAACGAACTTATTGGAAACCTAATGAACGACACGTTTTAAGATGCAACCAGTCAAACGCAAATCAAACGCAAGTAAACCAGTTCATAGGTCAACACAATATATTATAGTTAATGGTATGCACGGCTCAACACCAGACATGAAAGCAAAATATGACTTGGGAAATAGTTTACATGTACGCATGCTCAATGTGTATAATGATTCGCATGTGTAAAAGTAAAGACATTTGCAAACTCAACTCGATCATTATTTTCAGTTTACTTTGTTTGCACTTTATTCCTACTGTACTCATATTGTAGAACTAGATTGATTACATGAAACCTGACTCAGCGATAGACTCCCGATTTAATAAATAGACATAGGAATGCATCGGGAAAAAGGACCATGTGAAAGGGGAAGCTTCGGTGTAAGAATCAGAACATTGGTGATATCCCTGTTCCCTATTCATGCCAAAGCTATTTTGCCTAAGTTGAGAATGCATCGCCTAGACCAAAATGCTCAGTGGGACCAATACTGTATTTAGAGCGGAACAAACAAGACACGTACCAGGTTATTCTAACCAACACATTGAACAATTATATCAATAATTCTTAATTTGCGTCAAAAGTAAGCTCGCGTCTAATGTAAGCTCTTTATCCCGCTTGGTATCTGTAGATGTTTGATGCATCAGCATGTTGTGGTGGTGGATTCTTCATTGGTGAAGGTAATATGGATTTCATCATTAATATTGTCACATAAAACATGCAGCAGTTTTCTATCTATGTTTCAAAAACTGTCCTGATATGCTTAACCTCATTATACTAGTATGATATTTCTCCCAAAAACTGTTGTCCCATCATCCAGTAAACTCAAGGAATTTGGATGTTTTTCACAAATTACCAATAATTGACGATTTATCTGTCGAAATAGTATTTCAAAATTCAGATTTAGGTAAAATGTATTGAAGACAAAACAATACATGGGCACTTTAGACTAATAGGCGTGGCCTATAATGCGCATTTCTCCTACTAAATACATGTCCTACAATGCATTAATAATACACCAGTCAGTTGCATCCAAGGCCCCCACCTCTGTGGATGGGCGGTGGATAGCCGGGGAAACGGTCATGCTTTACCTTCCATTTACCTTCCTTCGCACTGCCGGGGAAATATTGGAATTTTTTCCTCCGAACCAATACCAAAGGACAATATTTTTTGTAAGGGGACGAGGAAAAACTGACGCATTACTATCAGCTGTCACCCGCAGGCCGTGGAAGTGCGGGGGTTTTGACAACCCAAAAATAAAAGTTCCGGCCCGTCCCCGGTGGTGGGGCCGTGGATGAAACTGACTGGTGGACAATTTCGATAATACATGTAGTGGGGACGTTTTCCAGTGGGGACGTTTTCCTGCGATAATGTTTTTACCGGATACCGTTGACATTTTATTTGAATACAGTACGAATCGAGAACGAAAGGGTACTTCCGTCAACAAGTACTTAATCAATTCGTTTAATCGCCTTTCCGCCTTGATTGTATTTAATTTCATAAACATCTCTGTCAACGAACGTTTGATACAAAGAGTAACACCAACGGCTACTCCATTTACCCTTGACTTTCGTAGGCCTATGTACAGAGTACCCAGTAGTGATTAAATAAATCGTTAAAAAGTAGGCATAATTAACAATAATGGTCCAAATAAGTGGATTTCGGCCACGCTTTAACAATATTTGCTGTTAAATAACAGTTTAGCTTTCGGTCGCAAGTGCGTTGGTCAACATATTAAGTGCCACAGTATTTGGTCGGGCTAGTTCGGGTTTAAGCACGTCTAGACGACAACAATACGACAACAACATCATTGTTAGTTTTAATTACTATAACGATTTCACACACAATTTTGAGCTCGACAGTGGATTTTGAGTTGAACCTCTCACATGCGTTGCCTTCATGCGAATTTCGAGAGCTGCGCTCGCTTGATAGTCGCTATAAATCGTGTCTAGTTCACAATTCATTTTTGTCAACAAATCCTGTGGAGGTAGCATTTCGTTTTCTTCTAACTTAAGATGCGTTCCACCCTTGTGATTCAAACTGTATCAGGCTTGAGATACATTACTAAATTTGTTGTGTTTTGAAAAACACACTCTTTGGGCTTAATGGGGATTTCAATGATTCTGAATACATTCCACAGTCGTAAAATATCGCGTCTTTACATTTGTTATAGCTGGCTATTTTGTCATGAGCTTGACCTTTATGCAAGAAAATATTACAAGGTTCTTGCTTTGAATAGATCAATATCCGCAAGCAAATCGTGCACTATCAGTATTTCAAATTTGTGTTTGTATTACATATCGAGCATCTTCGTGATACTCCCCGATTATGAAAACATACAGTCGGTGTTGTAAAAGTAGGCAATATATCAACTGGTAAATTATGCTAATCAAAAGGTCAGGCTCGTGTCAAATTGGGCAAGCTATACCTGCAATAGCTGTGACGACGTGAAGTATACTAAAGTTTCTTACACGTTCAACATTTGTGCACATTTAAAATATTTTTGTATGGCATGTATTTGATGAATGCCTTCTTATGATAAACTTATATTTTCATACTAGGACGTTGAAAGTCACTCCAATGGTGTTAAGATTAGAGACAACGAGAGTTATTGCACTTCTAGATATTGTGTAGAGATGTTGAACTCATTGTTTAAACGAGGTATCACTATGGAACCACAACCTAGATGTAACACAGGGGGTTGCAATGTTTCTCATCCTGTTAAAAAATCATTCTGCAATAGGTTTGGATGTTTTCGTCGCCGTGGAATAAAACAAGGTAACCAAAATATGAGAGATGGCAATACGATCGTATCTCCATACATGTCCAATGGCTCAGATGTTCATATAGTTGACCAACAATCCACGTCGCAGCCAGCATCTTCGAGTTCAGCAGTTACAGAAACACCACTATCGTCGGATGCGATTGTTCGGGGCGCGGCTAAGATGTGTGGATCGAGGAATGAAGGGTGTACGGGACAATTGAACATGAAAAAAGCGAGACAAAGGGTGAAATGTAAGAGACCAAAGGGGAGCAAAGCTAAGTTTTTATGTTCTGGTGTCAAGTAGGATAGAACTGTTCTAGTTTAAGCTTTACCGCGGTGGGGGATCCAATATATCGATACCAAAATGGGGATTGCATAATTTAATAGGTCGAATTTCTTGGTCTGCATATGTTGTATTCATTTTGACGGAAAAAAGGTAAGATTCGTATTTGTTATTGATAAATGTTAAGTTCTACTTGTTTTGACCATATATCTCAATGCAGTGCCACCCACTATACATTTCCAAATACTTATGTGTATTTATCTTATCTGTACGTGTAGCAATAATGGAACAAAAACTGACACTCCATCAGGCGGTGTGGCTGAAAATTCGCGACAGTTTGATCAACACGAGCAAATCTTTTGAATTTTTACTTCAATAGTTTTATTATTGCTTAAAAATATAACATAACTTTCATTACACACATGTTGCAAATTTAAGGGTGATTTCTCGGCTAGAAAAATATTTATTGTAGAAAAACAACATGCTATGTATATGTTGTGTGTGTTGTTTATATGTTGGATTGAAAATTTGCCGCTTTTAAGTTGAGTTTAAATGGATTTCCTGGAATAAACACATACTTAAATCTGTTTATTAAGTTATTTTCCTAGCATTTCGTACTCTTTACACCAATTTATTTAGACTTTACTTGTATTTTCATTTCAGTAAATGTCTACATATCTTACTACTACATATGTTTGCTAATTGCAGACTAGAACTATTATGTATGTATTATGCTGTTGCTTTTTTATTAAAACTCGTACGCACTGACGACGAGATCGATCTGTCCTATCAACAAACTTCAATGGATCTACTGAAGGCAGATCGATCGGTAAAATGTTCGTAACTTCTTTATTATAGAACTGAAGCATATCATGTGTGTATTCTTTTCTTAATTAGACAATTTGCTACATGTTGGTGTAAGTCCCGATTTTTTCACATATTTTTACTACCTAATGTTTTAACACAACTTCAATGTGAATGATTAATGCGATACACTGGCTGATATATTTGAATGGTTTTATTCTGAACTGTGTGCCAATTAAGGTGATAATGCATATCGGAAGTATTTACAGTCAGAAGGACAAATTAGTTCTTAGAAAGAAAGGCAATTGTGATAGTCGGATGCGATATGGATCTACCGTAATGCATTAAAATTATTTGAGCGAGAAGGGTATCGTTTTTGAAACTAGGCATTCGAGATTTTGTATAACAACCTGATTATGCATGACGCTGTTTTGGGATGCTGGAGCGGTTTAATACGCATGCGTCATTTGTCATATCGAGCATTTTGTGTTTAAAAAACATAAAGGTGCGTCAAAAGTAACTTAATTTAGTAAATTTTGTCAAAAATTAACATACTTTATCACTTTAATTTAGTTGAACATCCTGATCGAAATCACAGTTTTCGATCTGAAGAAATGTTACATTACAAAATTAGGGGGAGGTGTAGAAAATATAAAAACTCCTATTTTTGTCAAATGAATTTTTGGGCGATCGGGTTGGTTTTGTAATGATTGTTTAATGTGTGTTATTTTGTGTTCGCGATATGTTCATGTTGAATTAATTCTATTTTCCACGTATTGGTTGATTTTCACGGTATGTTAGCCAAATTTAGCGAAATATAGATTATATTTTGCGAAATATGTAAGTTGATGGCATATATTTTTATTTTGAAAATGACGATCTGCGAGGGTTGTTCATTTAATACCCGGACGATCGCACACTAGTACATTCCCATAATTCCTTTATTCACATACAAAATTGCAACTTGGTACAATGAAGGGTTTTCATAATATTAGCGTTTTAGTAAGTGCATGTAACGTTAGTCGGCCCAAGTCGAAGTTACGCCGTTTTCGCATCTAAACGCTACTTTTTGCATAATTTGATCATTATTAAGGGGTCAAGAAATTGCCCGAACACATGTGTTCGCCGTGTTAAGCTGTCCAGTAATGATATAATATGCTATAACTACGATAAAATCGCATGTAGCTGCAATTTATATAGCAGTTACTATTTTATTAGTGTCTACCGCTCCACGGACCTTGAATCAACGACATATTCAGTTGATGACTTAAGGTTTGCCCGGCCTTTTGTCATCACGTGGTTATGCTATGCCATCGTTAAACAATTTAATTCAAATATAAACAACGGTCCACATTTACAATAATTGTCTAAAGGGTTTTTCTAAAAGAGAGTCGTAAGTGTTACAGGTAAACGGCCAATATTTTCATAAAATCGTTTCATTACCCGTTTGCTCTAAACAAATCCGAGTTTATTGCAATATTCACAGAAGTACGTTCTTTATCATAAGAACGCAAAAAGCTATTCGGAATTGACATAAATGTTATATTACATGGCCTAGATGCATACATATTGTTGTCTGATATTTTTCGCTCAAAATTTGCGATAATACCACGACCCCTACCTAATTAACACTCTATAAACCACTAAAAAATTGGGTTGGGCCGAGTAGACGTTTGTGGGGTTACTATAGTTACCATAGTTTGTGTTCGGTTGGATGAAATTGTTTCATGTTTTGTAAAATAATCAATAAAACGAAATTTTACTACAATCGTTTGTTCCAATCAGGCGCTATGGCGATCGTCCGGGAATTAAATGAACAATACTCGTATATCGCATGCATTACTTAACAAAGTAACAAAAACTTTTAACAGCTGAATAAAGTTATTAGCATTCTACCTTTTTTGCTATATTCCTGCAATAAATATGAAGTGGGTGGGGTAAAATCATACAGAGAAAAAGATAAGGAAGTGAAAACAAGTGCCAGGAAAGATAAGAGACACTATATTGACACCTTTAAAAGCAGAAACGGCAGAAAAAGCAGCAAGTAGGGGAGAACTCGGAACTGTCTACAAAACAGGTTAAACAACAAAACAAATATGCGGACAATCCAATGCTCAACCAGCCTTCGTAAATGACGAACAGGAGAATCCAATAAAAACAGAAAAAGAACAAGCTGAAAGATGGGTACATTATTTCAAAGAAGTACTTATACTCAGGGTTTTAAGAGCCATGATTGTTCACATGGTGTATAAAGCACCAAATTTGGCACAGTTGCTCTATGAGTCAGCCTGATGAAAAAAATCCAAAGAGACAATCATGAGAGGCCCTGTCTCCTGCACAAATGAGGCCCCGAAGTGGTACGGGAATCTCCTACCCGTCAGTATAAATACATGATTATTTGCCTGATTGTGAAGAAAAACACATTTAGCCAAAATACATATTAAGATATATGTGAGTGTTTGAAATCTGCTGCTTTTGTAATAATAAACATGGACCACAGGCCCCATCGGTTGTTTTAACAAAAAATGAGACCCGAATTCAGGAAAAATAAAATAAGAGGATGAATTTTCACATTATGTATATAAATCACTAAACATAGCATAGTCGCACTTCAAGTCGACCACCTATATAAAAACTAATAACACATATGTGTAAGGTCCCATGTGTTGCACAAATGAGGCCCCAAACGGGTACTAAATTTCTAAAATTCATCGGTGTATAACACACATTATTTATCTCTCAATTGTTACGCAAATAATCTATAAATGTGTGGTACATTATGTTGACTTTGTTATTATCATAATTTACACGCTTTATTAATAATATAAAATGTCATTGAGGCCCCGCATGTTGTTTTAACCACCCATTAGACTCACCATCACACTACATAATATATTATATTGAAATGCAACAAATGTTGCTAATAAAGATTGAGTTACATTGGAAAGTCAGTGTATAAACAATCCGCATTACATACTTAACTATTTCATTTCATAAAAACGAGGCGATTATAAGGTAAAGTTATATTAAGTAATTATCTTTCAAAAATCGAACGATTAATTAGTAACATTTTCTCTACCTTAAAGCAATGCTATACAGAGTGCATTTGAATGTAGGCATATCAGTTGGGCTATCACCAATAATTACAAAATGTTAATTTGAGACACTGTTGTCGTTTAATGAATGTCAATTTGGTTTGATAAACAGAACTTGATGTCATTATATGTTAAATTTAAATTTATAAATGGTGCCAATAACAACATTTTGAATATCTTGTTACTGAGTACAAATGTTATCATGACCTAATACATTATAATGATGTCTTTATATTTATTTGTCATAAATTAAATCGCATCAATACCTTCTGAACATTAATTTCAGATACATAGAATGTGGAAAGCGACAGTTTTTAAGAATTTATTGAGGCCCGTAATAAGGGATTCATTTCTGTTTATGTGTGCACTTATCCTGTATTAGCTTGGTGTTGGCCCTGACCATGGTCATGATAAGTCGACGAGAGACTCCAAACACATACAGTTATCAAACTCTGGTCGATGGGGGAACGGTGGCATAGAGGTAGGACACGCACTTCAGGATCGAGAGGTCCCGGGTTTAACCCTCAGTTGGACTTTGTCTTCTATGGGCACTTTCTATGTGCAAGAAGTACCCAAGGTGTAACTTGGTATCTGTGAGGGTAGTGTTTATTCCTGGGGACATCAGATAGATGTTGGTTACCTAATACACAGAATGAAATAGACCCAGGGAGACACGAACGTAGGTTTCATTTGACAATTCAATGACAAGGGAAAGTTTAGAAATGCCAAATGGTGGTTAAACAGCTGAACTATGGGTTGTTATAGCATCAAACCAAGCCATTATTATAGACTAATGTACACAAATAATCTGATACATTATTTCAGATTGGTCTTTGTTTTAATTTCAATTACTGTTAATTTAAGCTGGTGTCGACCCTGGTCATTTGAGGAACTAAATACTGCCGAGCAAAGTCATTTAATGTACTTAGATGCAGTTAATACCACCAAGTACAACCATACCAAGACATATCTTGTACCCGTAATACTCATAACGTCAATTCCAGATCTTAAGGACATTCGTTCCATTTCAGTTGAGCGGAAGTTTAAAAATCGCAGTCCCTTAGACGTTTCTCAAGCATCTAACTACCATGATCAAAACGTATGCAAATGTTTAAAATTGATGTGGTAGTGCATTTTCATGTCTTAAAATCGCGATAATTCTGCATTTTAAATACTAATTTACAGTATTGATTAAATGTCGAAGAAACTACTGATGAGGCCTTACGAATGATTTATTCCAAATGGTTTTAAACACCAAATCTCACGAGTTGGTTACAACGTTAACTTTGTAAAACGTAGTATTATGCGCTCGATCATATCAAAACTAGTTAATATTTTATAACCGCACACCAAATTATCTAAAAGATGGTTCTTTTTTGTTTATTCCTAAAGGGTATTGACAAGCAAATACTGGAGAAACAATCCTTAAACTGTTAACACATTTGATTATTAACATTTATTAAACGCGTATTATCGCGAAAACTATAGACAACGGATGCAAAACGTTGATTTGTACCCTCCCTTGATTTCAGCATTTCTGAAATCACAAAAAAATCAATTAAAAAAATCTAGCCGAGCAATCGTCATGAAATTTGCTATGAAACTTCTATTATCGTTACTTTACTTGTTGCATATACGATAACCGTATGCTGTTCAACGATTTTTCACGTAAAACATATTTTTAAAAAAAATACACATTTAAAATACAAATAACTTACGAAGTATATAATAAACTTTACTGCTTAATTCCTTACATGCGTAATTTCATGTATGCCAAGTTTTATTCTTTTTGTACCAAAACTTTTTCCGTAAAATACATTTTTAAGTTTTTATGGGTTGTCCCCTAAATTTAAGAATATCTTAAAAACTAGCCGAGCAAAGCTGTTGGGAATTTTCTAAATGATTGGCATTGATCTGATCTTCATAAAAATGACAGGTTTTATATACCTTGTACAGAAAATTTCAAAAGGAACGAATGTCCTTAAAAGAAACTAATGACAGGCAGTTCAGATCTGGTGTGGTAAGCTGAGTTCAGTCCTATGACGCGATTCAATGTTGCAAACTACTGCTTTACCTGGCCCAATGAAATACTCCAATTACATTGGTACAAGTACTCAAGACCATATTGGTACGCCATGGCCTAATGCAGTCCTTCCATGTCCCATGTTTGACTTACTTCTATCACGTTCGGCCGTCTCTGACCTGCTCGAGAGCAAATCAGACAATAGAAACTTCTAGTATAATTGACCCTTTGAAGTAACACCACCATCTTACTCATATTCAACCGTTTCTTATGGATACCAGTGTGTGAATTGATACGTGTGAGGGCAGTGGCATCAATGATGGATACACACCAATCAGTAGATAATTAATCTCAACAAGGAGACTCAAACGCACGTTTCCTTAGGCTAATGATCAAGGGAAGCTAAAATGCCTGTTAAAACAAAGCCCTTTGGATGAACTGCTGAAAGCGGCCCTGATATCTTAACGTTTAACTGTACTAGGCAACCACATGCCTCTTGGGGTATCTCAAATGTGTGGCACATATATTTCATACCCTGGCTATATGGGTTACCTTTCACTCATCGACACATATAGTTCATGTTCTATTGGGTATATAAAACTTATTGTCACGCATTGTCTTGTCTACACTAGGAACCTAACATCAATTGTTACAGTTAGGCCATATCAAACAATTTCTTCGTTTAATGTCCGAGGATGGATAGGTTTGAGAATCTAGGGAAAGAAAAATTACCAACAAAAATTGTAACCTCTTATATCTTCAAAATCCATTGAGATATGACTTTCATACTTATCATACCAGCATGTCGCTTACCCCAACACACCAGTAGGTTTCACACAAACACTTGTACAGTTTTTTCTTTAAGTTATTGTGATTGATGAAGATGTTTGAAAGCTACATTTGTTAGTCATATAATAATGAGCAAAGAAGTCGTTATGCCTTTTTTCGACTGCTTTGCTTTTTGTCACAGTATAGCTAGATAGGTTTTCGAACTTAGGACGGACGCTAAACAAAGAAACGACTTGGTATGACCTAACTCTTAATTCAATGGGAGACCTGTCACTCTTTGGTACAGCCTTCAAGCTTTATGAGTCACCTACGTCCCATTCAATTTGGCGCATCTACATGTGGCTCAATAGGGTCGATAAACATGCCTTGATAAATCAGTCCTAACTCTATAAGTAACTGTAAGGGCCTCATGTACAGATATTCTAGGTCCATGGTATGACAATCACGATCAAATAATACATTTATAGGTGATGTGCCAATGTAGAAATTTGTATTTTGGGGTACCGGAGGTACATGGCACTACTTCAGTAATTCATGGCAATCGGGTACATGTTACCCCATAAATACTTTACCATATACTGCGAATACATTGCTCCATGGAGTATCTGTAAAGTAGGGTCATTCTGGGCCCAAAAATATAACCATTCCTTGCGGTGTACCGACCTCCAGTAAACAACTTCATCTACATCTACACAACTACTATCATTAGGAAGAGCAACGCTAGTGTTATATGATGTTTTAAAGTATGCGCGATACAAACATCTTTTACCAAACATTACCACATAATGTCAAATATTGAACTTATATTGATCAGCATTCACATTCGCTGTAAAACACATTAGTATGTCATCGTTTTGTGCATTGATTATTTGGTATTAACATACATGCGATATGTTAAAAATCGATTATTATGCATATTGTAAGCAATAATGCAAAAACAATTATTGACTAAATTATTTGCTATTTACTGCTAATGGGCTTAAATGAAGGGCCTCATATCCACAGTTACTATTTAATAGGTGGTATAGCTCAGTGTGTAGAATCACCTGATCAAATCGATTGAAATGAATGCGGTTTTACGCTCAAAACTATTGCGATTTCGTCTTCTAACGGTGAGTTTTTTCTTGATTATAGCAATCGTGCATTTTATATGGTTATATAATATAGCCTAAAGTACTTTCCGTATATGTAAGAATACCCAGCATGTATCGAGTTCGCACTATCGGTAGCTGTTTTTAATTGATGCTCGACCAAAGGTAGTTTCCAACCGAGTGTAATTATTTGGTTGAGCATCAATTAAAAACAGCTAGTAACTACCTTTGGTCGAGAATCAATTAAAAACAGCTTAAAATAGAGCGAAGTCGGTACTTGCCGGGTATTCTTACATATACGGAAAGTACTTTAGGCTATATAATAAAACCATATTAAATGCACGATCGTTATAATCAAGAAAAAACTCACCAATAGCAGATGAAATCGCAATAGTTTTGAGCGTAAACCCGCATTCGTTTGATCACGTGATTCTACACACTGATAGCTCATATGCCAACATTCAACACAGTATATATTTCTGTTACAGATACTTAGACTAAATCTATCAGTAAATATAAATATTTTAATATCGTTTCTCTACATATAAAATTATACATTTTTTCAAAATATATTTTACCCTTAGTATGGCCTCAATTCACTAAATGTAATCAAATATTAGTTATTTACAGTATACCTACATTACTTTATTATTATTTATCATAGGTATCAAATATGCGTTGTATTTGAGTATAAAAACAATGTACCAATTTATTCTCTAGTATGTCTTATATCAAGTATTGTGTCTAATTTGTACACCTAATGGGGCCTCATTTTCACATTGGAACTATTATTAAAGTATCAATATGGTAAATTTTCACATACAACAAATTATAAATCACTTTTACAAATCATTTGTAACACATTTTAGAGACATTTGTGTGTCTTACAGATTGAATCATGAACATCTTAAATTCTTCCAATTTTTCACGATTGAAAATGTCCTTTTCCAATCAATCAATAAATTACATTTTAAATGAAGTTAATATATCATCATCATCACTGGGTCAACTGGGCTGCATTGTATTGCTGTCTTGTTCAACTATTTATAATACTGAAACTAAGTATACAAACGTGTTTTTAATTCTACGAAATTTTAACAAATTCCCCTTTCGGGTCTCATATTTGCAATAAAACATGTATAATAGTGGAATTTAAAATATAATATATCAGATATGTACTTTATTCAGACATTCCAATTAAAATTTTGGTGATTTTTTATAATGTTTAAAATGTTTGAGCGTTTTCATATTTTTAGTGTGCAAGTCAATTTAACTTGATGGACCCTATTTGGGGCCTCATATATGCAAAAAGGGGCCGAAAAGGTTGTCCCTTTCACTTTTCTTGAAGCCATTATATTAATCGTTATTTTGTGAACGTTTGGTGCCTTATACACCTTGTGAACAAACTGACTATTTTTTTGTTCTTACAACCCTGGGTATTTAGTGCCCAGAACCTGATCTACTAGCAGAAGATGATTTAAACATAAACATAGAAATACCAACTATTGATGAAGTAAAGGCTGCAATAAAATATCTGAAATCTGAGAAGTCACCAGGAATCGATTTGATTCATGCTGAGATGCTGAAAGCTGACTTGGACCCCACATCAAAAGTGATACATGATCTCTTCTGCAGTATCTGGTAGAACGAAACTATACCAACTGACTGGAACACATGACTGATTGTTAAATTACCATAAAAGGGGACCTTCGAAAGTGTGACAACTGGAGGGGAATAACAGTGCTATCAATCCCAAGCAAACTGTTTAGTAAAATCTTACTCATCATAATAGAAACAGTAATTGACACCAAACTTAGAGATGAGCAAGCAGGATTTCGGAGAGGAAGAGGATTTGTTGACCAAATCTTTACACTCAGAAATATCATCGAATACTGCATTGAATGGAACACCCAATATTTATAAATTTATCGACTTTCGAAAAGCCTTTGACAGCATCCATAGAGATACCTTATGGACAATTGTGAAAATATATGTAATACCAGACAAACTATGCAATATGATTAAGGCATTCTTTAACAGCTTTGAACACAGCGTTATCATGGGAAACTCCATAACCACATCATTCAAAGTAAACTCAGGAGTAAGGCAATGATGTATTTTGTCACCAATACTTTTCCTTCTTGCAATCGACTGGATACAACGACAAATAACATCAGGCAGAAGTAGAGGTGTTCAGTGGACTCTATTCAGCCAGCTGGGATATCTTGACTTTGCTGATAATCTTGCTGAGTTATCAACTACCAACAGCCATCTACAAGAAAATACCACGATTCTGAATGAAGTTGCTAAACAAGTTGGACTAAACATAAACACAAAGAAGACCAAAGTAATGAAGATCAACACTGCTAACCCGTGTACCATCACCATAGGAAACAAGCAAATTGAACACGTAGTAGATTTTGTCTACCTTGACTGTAAAATCAGCAAAGAAAATGGAGCTGGTAAAGACATTGAAGCCAGACTTGCAAAAGCCAGGGGTACCTTCGCCATATTGAAACCAATCTGAAAGTCAAACAAGTACAGTAAGAAAACCAAACTGCGCATCTATAACAGAAATGATAAATCAGTACTGATGTATGGGTCTGAATGTTGGCGATTCCTGGAATCTGATGTCAGGACAATAGAAGTATTCCACAACAGCTGCCTAAGAAAAATCAACAAAATATTTTGGCCCAACAAGATCAGCAACATAAATCCCCTGAAAATAAGCGACTCCAAAACCATCACAACTGTAATCATACAAAGACGGCTTAGATGGCTAGGACACATCTTAAGAATGCCACAACAGCGTAGTGTAAAAACTGCCTTATTTTGGACACCATCTGGAAAAGGGAAACCCGGAGACCACGAAACACTAGGCGAAGAACGATGGCGTCCGAGCTAGCTGTACTACAGCTGGGGCCGTGCTCAGTTCACAGCAAAGACAGAGGGAAATGGAGGAAACTTGTTGCGGCCTTATGTCCCACAGGGGACAAAGATGATAGGTAAGGTGGGGTAAAATAGCAATATATATTAGACCGAAATTAAAAAAAACATTTTTGTTACGTCGACCGTGTAATACAATGTGTAAACAAACTGAATTGGAAATAATCTATTATTCTGATCGTAAACATCAAGTAGAAAATTAATGTCATAATTGAACACCACCTGCACATTTCTAATTTCAATGTTATCATAAAAATGGTTAACATACACTTTAAACATGGCTGATTACTCGGGAAATGAGTTTGCTCACCTAGTGAGACGGACAACAGAGAAAAGCAATATACCCCTCTCAGATGGGGGCATAATAACTTAAACAGATTTCAGTTTGTGTTTTTTCCAGGAAATCCATTTAAACTCAACATAAATGCGGCAAATTGAACATGTTCAATCCAACATATACACAACACGCACAACATATATATAGCATGTTGTTTTTCTACAATAAATATTGTTCTAGCCGAGAAATCGCCCTTAAATTTGCAACATGTGTGTAATGGAAGTTATGTTTAATTTCTATAGTAATAATAAAACAATTGAAGTGATAATTCAAAACATTTTTTCGTGTTGATCAAATCGCGAATTTTCAGTCACACCGCCTGATGGAGTGTCAGGTTTTCTCCGTTATTGCTACACGTCCAGATAAGATAAATACACGTAAGTATTTGGAAATGTATAGTGGGTGGCACTGCATTGAGATATTTGGGCAAAACAAGTAGAATTTAACATTAATCAACATTTTCCCGTCAAAATAAAGACAACATATGCAGACCAGGACGTTCGACATATGAAATGAAGTATAACCTATTTTGGTATCGATATGTTGGATCCCCCACCGTGCTAACCCCACCATGAAAGGAAACAAGAAACGTATATACCAAAATGTTCAAGAAGGTCTGCTGATTTAAAAATTCAAAAAGGTGGGAGCCTTTCATCGGATGATATAGCATTTTGAATAATCCAAGATGTCTTCCAAGATGGCCACCCTTATTTACGAATACGAGGGTTGTCCCAGTAAATCGTGTACTTTGCCAATTACACAAAAAGTAGCCGAAACATCCGTTTTAAATTTTCACTGATGATTAATGAATATGTTCTTAAAAGGTATACGGAATTTCATGAAAATAAATCAAGAAATAATACACATGGTATGCAAGTGCGGCGCACATTGACGTCAAATTAAGAACGTCATGCCGCGGAACATTTTGTTCCTTTTATTCAATATGCTTACGATGGCATTTAACTTTTCTCTGATATGCATTTGCGAACCAATCGCAATCGAATGCACCATAAAAAAGCTGACTGACCGATACAACCAACCCTCATGGTGGGATAAAACTAACATGACATATCCTTTCTGCGAGAAGAGTGAAAGTCCTGTGGTGCGTGGCACAGTATATAACGTTGTTGTACAACGCGCTGATGTATCAAGCATCATTACATACTCGTTGTCATTGATGTATATATATATATATATATAGAAAAATTGCAACGAAAAATTAGCCGCCTCCGCTGGGAATCGAACCCAGGTCCCTTGGATTACCGGTCCAGGATGCTAACCGTTACACCACAAAGACGGACGTAATTTGACGTTGCTATTTGGACTTATAACCTTAATGAATCTATTTATAGATTCTATTTTTAACTTTGTTATTTTCGTCGTCAACGACGTCGTCCTTGTTAGTAACCAGAATTATGGCCTCTCCACACACCCAAATGGAGAATTTTTTAGTTACCATAAACTGGCGACTTCGCCGCTGAACTTCTACTTTTGCGTCCCCTGTTGCCCTGTTATTTATTTTATTATTAAGGTATATAAGTCCCCCCTTGACGGAAGATTAAATTGTAGAAGGAAGAAAGAACCCGTCACGGGAAATGTATATAGAAAAATTGCAACGAAAAATTAGCCGCCTCCGCTGGGAATCGAACCCAGGTCCCTTGGATTACCGGTCCAGGATGCTAACCGTTACACCACAAAGACGGACGTAATTTGACGTTGCTATTTGGACTTATAACCTTAATGAATCTATTTATAGATTCTATTTTTAACTTTGTTATTTTCGTCGTCAACGACGTCGTCCTTGTTAGTAACCAGAATTATGGCCTCTCCACACACCCAAATGGAGAATTTTTTAGTTACCATAAACTGGCGACTTCGCCGCTGAACTTCTACTTTTGCGTCCCCTGTTGCCGGTATTTATTTTATTATTAAGGTATATAAGTCCCCCCTTGACGGAAGATTAAATTGTAGAAGGAAGAAAGAACCCGTCACGGGAAATGTATATAGAAAAATTGCAACGAAAAATTAGCCGCCTCCGCTGGGAATCAAACCCAGGTCCCTTGGATTACCGGTCCAGGATGCTAACCGCTACACCACAAAGACGGACGTAATTTGACGTTGCTATTTGGACTTATAACCTTAATGAGTCTATTTATAGATTCTATTTTTAACTTTGTTATTTTCGTCGTCAACGACGTCGTCCTTGTTAGTAACCAGAATTATGGCCTCTCCACACACCCAAATGGAGAATTTTTTAGTTACCATAAACTGGCGACTTCGCCGCTGAACTTCTACTTTTGCGTCCCCTGTTGCCGGTATTTATTTTATTATTAAGGTATATAAGTCCCCCCTTGACGGAAGATTAAATTGTAGAAGGAAGAAAGAACCCGTCACGGGAAATGTATATAGAAAAATTGCAACGAAAAATTAGCCGCCTATATATATATATATACGAGGGTATATCCAAAAGTAATGTCACTCCTCCCGTGGTTTAATTGTTTATAGGCCGATATGCATAAATATGATATCAGAATGTTCAGCAATTCAATTCTGATTGATACAAAACGTGCTGCATTATTCGATTTCCATAACTGGATTATATGAACATTTAAAATATACCTATGACGTCATATCGCCGCACACGAAAATTACGATTGTTTTTCATTATCATAACAATTTTCTTTAATTAATGCGTTTCTAAAAAACATAATTCTCGAAAGCAGACAATACATTCGTGACGTGAGGAAACAAATGTTTTGTGTCTCTTGCTAAAAATTCAATTACGTCACTCAACTTTGAAACTCGTAATATATCTTCAACGAATTGATTACTTAGCGAAAGCACGGCAGATTTGTGACAAAAAGACGCTGCGCGTAGTAATGCACTTTTCCTAAAAGTTTTGAAAGTCACCTACTGAAACTTTAGTTACACAAGGTGGCAACATAGGCTCATGTGTATGTAATATTATCTTTTAAGGGTGCATATATCACCAAATCATTATCGATAGAGAGTCATATAAACGGTTTGTAGTAGATCCGAAAAGAACACCAAGAGCATTTTTAACGCCGTCAATTCAATTCGACGTTCAAAACTGCAATCATTATGTGGTGAGTTAAATATTTTGCTGTGGGACTATCTAGAGGACACTTAAAATAATTTGATTTCGCAGAGAGTAAGTATCGGGTGGGTTACACATTTTTAAGGTCTTGGAAATGACTGTATGGTTTATGAGTCGTTAGAAATCACCAGGGATGAACTTCTGCTGGATGAGTAGGTGTCAGCAAGTAACGTCATTGTGACGCCGTTTACGTCGGACTTGCGGCGATGTCCGTAAGTATGTTTCATGAAAATGTTCATATCTCCCGAACTATTATGTGCATTGTTGTGAAATTTGGTCATCATATACAAATTATACTGAAGTTACGGTGTGAAACACTTCGTGGTTTTACTGACATCATATACGATTTTATAGAATCAGTGACATTACTTTTGGATATACCCACGTATATATATAAATGTGTGTGTTCTAGATACATTACTTCATGTCCGCCAGTATAGTTTAGAGTATTAAACTATTTTTCTACGGCATACCAACCAAAAATATGTACATTGTGATTCTACGGATGTTTTCTCCTATTACGTTACAATTAATTCAACGTTTTTATTTTTAGTGTCACAGTGGCTATTCAAACATACGTATTTCTCGCACATACAATGAAATTGATTTGGAATTTACTGTGATGAAACTAAACAGACAGTCCTTAATGCCGACGTGAAAATCATGCGCAACCACGTATTGAAAATATTAGAATTACAAGTTTATTGAACATACATTTTATGGGTTCTGCCGCATGTACGTACATTGGGCTGGTTAATCACCGATAATATGCACCATACACATATCCGTTCAATTGTTTTCACTTGTTTTAGTTCAACAATGAATTCATAAAGGTAACTACAAAATATCATAATCATGTGACGTCAAATAAGAAAATTATTAGCAAAGTGCACGATTTACTGGGCCCACCCTCGTACACGTTATAGTACATTTCTTGTTCCCTTTCATGACAGATCGCATTACTATTCGAACCAACTTATCACCAGACCATTATAACTATTCATACTATTGTGTCATTTGTTATTTATAGCTTGTGAACGGACCATCCAATAAACTAGAAGTTGGAATTGTCCTGAAACAGACTTGTCATGTTCAACAAGCCTTTCTACAAGACTAGTGTAATATTTATACATGTGTAATGTAATGAATGCAATTCTCCTGTATCATCACATATGTTATTGTTGAACTTTAATGTATTTCCGGCACGCATACAAATTTAGTTTTGGAGTATTGTAATTAATAATTATATAATCGTAATAGGTTGATTTCAAGAACGAAACGCAACCGATACGAGCAACAAAAAGGTAAATTTGCGAAAACAAAAAAATCATTACATGAAATTCTAAATAAGTGAAACATACTTATGTGATCTTGGTCAAACCGTTAATTATACTGGTACTCGCTTGCAACCATATTTAAGAAAGGACACACGTACCAAAAGCACAATTTTACGAAGTGGGTCCATTGAAAAGTTCGCAAAAGTAACAGTGTTAAAAACATACAAAAATGACATGACCGGAGTTACGAGAAAGTATCATAGAGGACATGTGATACATATAAACATGCTAACTATTATAAAGTTTTTGTTTTCGTCATCTGAAATTTTTATTAAATAAGTAGTGATGCTTTCCTGTACTTTCAATTATTCAAAATGTTTTAATACGTAGTTATCTTAATTTTGAGATTGTAAAATAAACACAACCACTTATGTATACAAATGCTATTATCTTCTTCATATATTTTCCGTAGGGAAAAAAGATTCAACCGCTTCCGTTTTCGCACAGTGTTTATGTATCGGCCTATGGCCTTCTTCACAACAACTGAAAACATATAGAAACAAACTATTAAAAACATACATACAGAAATAATCCAATTGCCTAAAACAAACATAGATAGCAAAATTAATAATTATGACACATCAATAATGATTGTAAAATCTAGATCTGTTTTCCCCTCGTAAAGTGAATAAAGCAGTACATTATTCATTTAATTTCATTTTCCAACTTTTTTCTGCCCGTGTATGTTACATATTTAGTCGCTAAAGAGAAAAAGGTTTGAACATTTTAGAAAAGTAATAAACACAGACTAAATATGTAACATAGATGCATGTTTTCAGTTGTTCTGAAGAAGGCCATAGGCCGATATATAAAGACTATGAGAAAACGGAAGCTATTAGCTTCGCCAGCATGCATACTCTGTAGAAGTACGTATGAATGTAGGCAGGTAAAAAATCAAGTTCTAACAAAATTTTAATCAACCAGCAAGAGTACAGATTGAAAGTTATATACTATGAAAGGTATTAGTAAGACTGTTCCAAAACTTCTGTCCGAGAACTTCCAAATGTGTTACGTTGCCATGGAAACGGGTACCAAGTTGAAGTCAGGAAAACTATAAATCGTCATATCTCGCGAAAAATAAGTGATATGTTGCTGAAACTTTGTAAATTTCATTTATATGGCTGTACAAGTATTTATCAAGCAGTTTTATTTTCCTTACTAATGCATTTACACGAAAACGTGATGCACGTGCATTTTTGATAAAATTAGCATACTTATCTTAATATCTAAAATAACCAAAATAACTAAACATTTTCATAAAATCTAGTTATTACTTCATCATATGAAAATGTAAAAGTAAGTATATGTTTTACATATTTTGAGTAAATAAACTTTGAAAATGACCAAGGCGAGGAAAATGTTCTATTTGGTATTGTGATAGCGATGTTCGTAATTGTATGTATGTTGTCATTCGTTTGTAGCGCTAAATACATGATGAAATAATTATTAAAACATGTCCTCGTGAATTTAAGTGGAATCAGACAAGGATGGGAAAAGATATACACTAATGCTACTTTCGATTTACAAAATAGGCAAAATAAGGTCGCGAAAACATATGACAATAGGAAATAAAATAATATTGGTTGCTAATAACGTCTGAAATATCAAATTATATTAGTTTGGATACTTATATGAACTTTCTGGTTCAATTACCGCTGCTCATTTTTACTTTAAAGCAGAAATACGAATCTAAATCAGAAATCTTATCAACTGTAACGTTTTTTTTTGCGGCGGTCGCTACATTGTATTGCGTTGTAAGTTGGCACATCGCACGTACGTGGAAAATACGTTGACAGAACGCAGGTCGAACGCAGCGAATATTCTGCATACATGAAAAGGACGGCGTCGTGTCTGTGTGCTCCGAAAAACGTACGGCGGCCGTACTCACCACGTACGTATTCCTACGAGCAACTGTTACTTGATACTGAACAAACGTTTGTCAGAAGAGCTCCGTATTACAGTACGTGTTTTATGGGCTACACAGTGCACAATACATATGTGCCTACTAATAGTCAAACAAAAATCGGAAAATGAAACCATGCCTAATAACACTGGCAATCATGCTATGTTTGAGATTTCTGACACTATCGAAATAGATTTAAGTAGCTTTAAGTCTGGTCACTACCCGACCTGCGTGTTGTAGCACGTATGTATTTGAGAGGCTACGGCCACTTCGTTTTCTTCAAAAGTACGGAGGAAGTACGTCGACGTTGGGCATATGGCAAGTCCAACGTACTTACAGCGAACTATCTCCGTGCATTTGTCAGATAATCGTTCTTGCACGTACTACTCAAAAGCGTTGTCCGTTTGTGCTAAATTGACAATAGAAGGCATGCATGTTGCATGTACGTGGACAAACACGAAGACCGAACGCAGATAGGACGAAGCGGGAGCATTCCATACCCAAAAATTCCGCGTCTTGTCTGCGGACTCACAAAACGTACAGAGTTGGTACTCGCAACGTACGGATTCCTACGTGCCATCTGCGTTTTTTCAACACAAACATCACGTACTTGCTCGTACGTCTAGTTGTGACCACTGCTTTCGTGGATGACATTACAGAAATATTGCACACAGCAGTGACCTTAACAATGAACGAACTGTAAAATGCAGTTTTATCTGAAAGATTCTCACTTTTCATACACTTCCAAAATTCTACAAAGAAAGTTGTCTCGATATTTCGGGGATAAGATAGTTATACAATTTCAACATTTCAGGGTAAATTAAACATTGTGTTTTTAATCCAACATTGTTATGAATATTACACTTTCATTCTCTGGTGCTATAACGGCATGCTCTAAAATTGATTTCCAGGAATTCCAGATTCTACTTACCATCAAAGATTACAGCCATCCATTTTCCATTGTGTTCCTATTATCAATTATTTTAGCCAAACTGAGCTGTAAAATGCTCTCACATCAACCAAATACACTCTTTCCAAACCCTATGTGGTATTAATCAAGACAGAATACACAAAAACCAGTCTGAATTAGTTCTAATCACCAACGAGTACAATATGTGCACCTATTTCAGGATCTAATAACATGCATACAGTTCATACCAAATATAGTACTTAATGGTCCATTGAAACCATGCCTATAGGGCTCTAAATACTAGAATACAGCCATTCTTCTATGTCATATAAGGTACTCCCGTCATTAATTATATTGCATTTCACATTAAAAGTATTCCCTAATGGTTTCTCAAAACAACCGAATATAGCCATACCAGGTCTTACGGGTTACCGCCATTACCAATCACAGCCATATTAGCCAAAAATTGGCACTCATAACCACTAAGTATGGCACTATCAGACCGAATAGGACTCTACATCACTAAATACAGCCATACCGGGTACAGAGGGGTACTGTGTGTACATGTGCTCACAACAACTGAGTTCGGCAACATTAGATCATACAAGGCACTCATCACTATTGGATGCAGCGAACAATGTGGTTTGGGGTAGTCATGATTCAAAACTTGTTTCCCAATCCACCTTAATAGATTAGTATATACCTTGATATGTGGTTTCATAAAGCTGTGGTTCTCCATTCGTGACTACTAATTTACTATATCTCTGTTTGGCTGAAGTGCCGTAACGGACGAAATTCTTACTACAGAAGGTATGTTACGCAAACATCACTGACAAATATGGACATATAAGCCAAGGATTTTAAAAAGGAAATGATGAAATTAGACAGGGAAGATCGCATTCAACTTAACTAGCCGAGTACAGAAAACATAAACAACACTAAATACTAGTAACACACAGATACTAAACAATGCCCACATATAACCTAGTGTACAAAGCCTAAGTTCCCACTTGAGAGTTCCTAAAAGAGCTGTATAACCTAGTTTCAACAAAGTTATGCCATAATTGGTGACCGCAACTGACCATATGAGGCGTTGCTGCGACTTGACCTAGTTTTAATACCAAACACAAGGAACAAAACCGCGAAACCCAGCGACAAAACAATGCACCCAAACCGTTAGTATGAAAATACGTTATTTAATGTAATTATTCTATTTAGGGTATTTTCTTATCTTGAAGGAAGTAGGGCTTTCAACGTTCAGTATTGCAAAACAATCCAGGTATTCACCTTAAAACTTCTAATATACTTGTATTCTAACATTTAACAATAACAATAATGTCCCATATCGAAATTCAACTGTATGTATCTTTGGAAAACAACTCGCGGCTTTATTCATGTTATTAGCACAGAAGATCTTCCAAGAAATAATGTTTCACACTATTCATTTATAGTTTTTTATGTTTACCTTAAAAATAAACTTCTTCTTATAATAATATATAATAATATAAATAACAGTCAAAGTACCTGCTATCACATACATGTACGTGAAGATGATGTAGATCTACAACATACTGCATGATATATGATTGTATAATTTGCGACTACTTATCAAATCTTGATGTACGTTTTGTAGTTTGACATTGAAATGACATTAACATTGAGTGGTCATTTTCAAGTCAATTTAGAGTAAATGTAAATGTATACACGAATAAGGTTTATACGAATATTTAAGTATACCAATACCAATCTAAGAATTCCACCTCGGCCAAGACGTTCAAGCATAATACTGTCTGTTGTTTTTATATTTGAAATCACAAATTGAACTAATAAATACAGTATATCTGCCTACAAAGTATTTAATGGCTTTAAATACCAACTTGAATAGAATACATGGGCTAAAACAAGCATAGAAGAGTGAAATATCCATTTTCCTGCTATTTTCATAATCTGACCTTGACGTGACCTTGACCTTGTGGTTGGTTTCAAGTTCTTAAACTGTACATTATAGAGTAGATACGAGTTATGATAATACAAACACTTATTTATGCATGTACCATAAGAATAACAACTTTATATTAGAAAACTTAGAATTTCAAATTATGGATACAGTTACCTAAGAAAACCTTCTCAGTCAACATATGCATGGCATAATAATATCTGTTTTATTATTTTGAATTGAAAACTGAACTAGACATTTAGGAATATATTCTAACAAACTATTTTATCACATTTAATGCCAACTTTAATTCAAAACATTTGCTAAAACATGAAAGTTAGAGAGAAAATATCCATGTTCAGCTATTTTTCAAGATTTGTCCTTGAAATGACATTGACCTTGACCTTTAAGTGGTCAGTACAGCATGTCAAGTTAATGTTCGTTATTAAATGAATAATATCCTGTCAGTTATACTTAAGTGAAAATCACATTAGATAATATACTTTCGTAGATCGATGTATTCGTGAATTATAATATATGGCGGCCATCTTGGACGCCATCTTGGATTAAACAAAACGCTATATTGTTTCGTGAAAGACACCCGACTATTTTTAATCAGCTGACCTTCCCAAACATTTTGGTATATAACATCTCTTGTTGCCATTCATAGCAGACCCCTTGAATTTTTAGTCAATTTTCACCAGACCATTAGGTATGTGATTGTCAGCACATTTATGTTACATTGAAGAAAATAAAAGGTATTTTACGTTACTTGTACCTGATACTGTTACTTGATTGGTATCATTATGATAAAATCAAACTTTAATAAAGCGATTATATGTCATTTTAAATTATATTTTTTGTTTTCGGCAAAGCAATTACATTACCGCCATTTATCAATTCGACTTGAAACTGACCATATCTGCTACATCTGATAAAAATCTATAGCAATTGTAACGTAAACTACACATTATTAACACAAAGTTAAAGCAATCTGATAAATGGCCACCTTCCTTCCTGACATCATATTGTTTTAGTGAATTAATTTGACCAATTTGGAATACACCGCATGATATAATGTATGTATTATACGGGTAAACATCATTTACGCACGTGTAACGTAATTGACAATGGATGTGAACGTACAAATATGAAAAAAGGGTTGGAAATATGTTATAAATATATAGCATTGACAAATGTTGCAAGAAAATGATATTAATTTGCTTACGTTTACTTTTAGTGGGTAGTAATTCAAAATTTTCTCACTTCGACGAATAATTAGTTTTTCGCAGAGACCCAATGTAACCTCCGTTACCATGGCAACGAGACATGTTTAGAGTTTCTCGGACAGCAGAATATGAAAGCCTAACCCTTGCAGATTAAAAATATACCGGTCCCGTTCTGTAATCTTGCTGGTTGATTAAACTTCTTTTTTAAGGCCGCTACAGATATTTTCTTCCTAGCCTAATGTAGGTATAGCTAGTTTGCGATAGAAAAAAATCGTGTTTTTGTAACATTTCTGAAAATCTATTCATCAGATTTTGGTAAAAAAATACACAGAACTACAAAAACTTCCTACCTACTCCCATTCTGAATTTCATAATTTTTAGTCACCTATTAAAATACATTTATTCTTTATTATATGTTAAAATTACATGCGTATGGACAGTTTAACGCAGGGAGGCAATCTGGTATTCCATTGATTATTTATTATCAATTATTTAACCGTTACACTCCGTGATCGTCGGGATTGACATTACTGTTATGAAGACGAAACTTAGGAGGCCCGTATGATTCAGGTTATTCAGATGTGTCGCTTGTTAACAATGAATAACAATAACATGTACTTCGTCAGATTCACAGACGGGCCTCGCGTGTTTTATATTAAGTAGGTTGCAAATACGTAAATATACCGTTAGCCGTATCACATGACCGTAAAATTGCCTGATGCAAGTATTAAGTCTTCTAACTTGATATTTAATACAAAACTACAAATATGCTACATAGAACTTATGAACAAAATTTTTTTAACTGAATTCTGATGTTGCTGAAATTTCAGTGTGTATTAGGTAGATATATTTCATTTATTCGTGCAAAATTTCATACATGTAGGTTTAGCAATTACAGAGAAATGTTTAAAACACACGATTTTTTTCTATCGCAAACTAGCTATACATCTACTAGTATGACATCGCATAAAGTTCCTTTTTAATCTGGTGTGTGTTATGTGTGTGTGACATTTATCATTCCGTTAATAAAATAGCTGAATTCTAACTTTGTTACATTTGATGGACTGGTGTGGAAAGAATGAACGTTATACTCATAATATCAGTAGGGAAGATGTGTCCTAGACGTTGAGCGTGTTTTGCGGGATCGGATCGAGGGGTTCCTAGTTCAATCCTCACCTTCCGATCCCTGATTAATTTCTCTAAGCAAGAATAAACCACTTGCTCCACTCTAGCAAGGTGTAAATTGGTACCTGGTAGGTCAGTTTGACATGGTTCGTTATTCCCTATTGCCAAATAACGATATTGGCTGCTACACATACATAGGTGAAATAGTGTCCACTGGTACACTTGAATACATGTTTCCGGAGGCAGCCCAATATCCAGGGCAAGTGTATATGTCAAAGGGTGGTTGAACGGCTCAACTTCTGAAAATAAGTATCGAATCAAAGACGTGTACAATAAGGAGAATCTACAAGAACACATTATTTGTTACATGAACAGACAGCAAGGACAATACAATCCCATTATGCTAGTGACAAAAGAGAAATAACGTTCAGTATAATCAATAAAACACGTATCGCACAAAAGACAACAAAACAGGAACACAAACATGACAGATCATAGGCAAAAGCCTAAAATACCCATACAAAGCGTTGAAGTCGTATAATCACATCCTACTCCGACTAACTGTCTGTCGACCCAGGACCAAGTCAGTCAAATATAATCTGAGATAGAGCCACCAGGTAAGAACGATTCACATATCTCTACCATGGGTAAAATATCCAACAGAAGCGTTATTGATAGAAATGAGGACAAATACCCAAATGACCAGAACAGATGCTATGATTCAGTTGTAAGCTGCTTAGAACATTGCAAACAAAGCTTAACAAGCTACCGATGTGAATTGGAAAGAGCGGACAAAACTGCTGTATAATGATGAACTACTCGACATGTGTGACAGGCATGCTTTGTGTAACCTTGTGTTCAATCTAGGTGGAGGGAAAAGAAACCGTTGATACTTTACAATTACACGTTTTACGTTGTTAATTATTACAACGCTGGCCAGATGCACATGCTCCATTTAATTGGTATATCTTTAAACACCTCAAAAATGATTCGTCTTAATGAGACATTTGTAACAATGACAATGCATGGTCGTTAGCAGCTTGGAACGAGGATGCGTGATGTCTGACGTCATATCCGGTAGTGACACAATAATTGAACAATGTACGTATTACTACATAATTATGATACGACTTTTTGTACTGACCTTCGCATAATATTTGCTATTGGAATCGATATGGATTGAAACGAGTTTCCCGGATCCTATTAAATTCAATACAAAGATATATAAGAGAGACAATCGGCTTTAACTCCTTTATGCTAAGACGGTACAGTAATTTTAATAATTTTTCTAATCTGGTGAGACAATGCTTTATCATTGAAATGTTCACAATGAAATAATAGACTGCTATTTGAGAAAGGTCTACGAGACTACCAAGAATCAACATGAGTTAGCGGCCTGTGGTATGACATGTGTTGTTGTTTACTATAATTCAATACATGGAACTCTAATTTATTTTACAAAAAAATAATCACATACAATGTAGTACTATGCTCCTTTTTCAAACCGTTTTTGGATAAAATGTTCCTAACATGGCGGAAATGGGTTAAAGGTCGAGACTGATATTCACAACCCACCAACATCACACTATTCAGTACATCAAAAACACGAAAACCAAGTATATTGCACATGAAAGGTAAATTAACGAAGTCTTAACAATCCTACGTGCATAGACTTTGAAATATTAAGGATACGGCATTGTTTACACTCGATCAATGTTTACACGGTCAATTGGAGTATTCTGTCTTAAAACAGCTCAAAACAATGCACCTACTAAATTGTTTATTGTTGGATTCGAACTAAATTACTTACACGAAAAACAGAATTCGCGACATATTTATACTGTATAGTTTAAACGGCTGAATAGAGACTTTTTATTCATATTGTGTCAGCATGTGAACATCCTGTAGATGTCCGTTCGTATATAGTGTTCCCAGGATAACGTAAAAGGCGGTAAAATTGGGTAAAACCCTAATAAGTGGTTTAACCAAATGTGCACGATTTATCAGTGTTTCTTCAGTATAGAATTGAAAAACTGTATTTATTTAGGTGGAGTTCGACCATCAACTATTGTGTAGTCTGGAAGGCGATATGAAGTCTGTATGCGCACGAGTGTGACCGAACTCGTGTCTGTACTATAGTTCTTACCCGCGACTGTACACACAGCGTAAAAGGAGGGAACTGTGTTACGAATTTGAGTTGATTATACAAACTGTTGCATCCCGTTGAAAACATAATGTTCAGTTGCATCTCGTTACAGTTATCCGAGCTTACAGCGCATTAAACATAATCGAAAAGTTGAGAATACATTCTATACCCGAGGGTTGAACCAAGAGTGTAGGACAAAATCACCACTGGACGTAATCCCCACTGCTCCTTTTTATCAAAGTGGACATAATTCCCACTGTGAATTTTACAGGGTGAATATAAGCCCCACTCAAGGGTGCACGAAATACCCAATATGTATTTAATGTGATATGTATGTATTATTGTACAGGCCCGGTCCAAGGATTTTCTGAGTGGGGGGACGAGGTATGTACGGGAGATGGACCACATAATGTACTTGCTTAAGGGGTAGAAAAAGTTGGCTCTTGTGGGATTGAACCCACAGCGTACAGAATCAAAGTACTGAAAGTACTGACAGGCTGGCGAACTGCTAAGGAACAATAGCTTTTCAAGTAATATAACATCAAGTGGTTTTCTTAGTCGAAAGAGAGGTAAGTGCTGGACTTAACAAAAAAAAAAAAAAAAAAAAAAAATATATAAAAAATTCGGAGCCGCCGTGATTCGATCGCTGGACCTTAGCATCAGAAAATTACTAAGCGAGTTGCTCAACCACTCGACCACGATCTCGTTGGAGAAAATTGACCTAAATAATTTAACATAATAAAATCATTGATGCGCCGCGCTATACTGTCGCGTTCGTAACGCGTAGTAATAATTATCAACGCCTTTAACCACCTTTTCTTTTAATTTCATACAATTTCCTTCCATTTCAAGAAGAAACTAATATATCACAATCGAACAGAATAAATGAAACAAGGAAAGTTTAATGTTCTAATCTTGCAAAACTGATTAATGAGGAGGAACTATTTGCATTGAGTGTATAGATTCTGTGTTGTCAGTTTCGGGAGTAAATTCATCTAAGTGGATTTCATTTTTGTGTGGCGATAAGCCACACAATGTAATAACTATCTTTCAGCCTTTTTCAGCTTTATATACTACCAAGTTAACGCCTTTATGCCTACACCAATAAATGGGTCTATGATTTGAACAATATTACAAGCATGTTACACAGGTTACACGTATCATTGAACCCGATTTGTTTACATTACCAACATTTATTAATATTAAGACCAACAATTACATCAGACTTTTATTGTTTGAGGATATTTATAGCAAATCATTCCGCATGGACTATATTCCTACTACCAAAGGCCTGCGAACCGCCAAGGACCGTCAAGAAGGTTGAGAAAGTAATCCCACGGTTTCATGTTTACATATCGGGGCATTCATATGCAAATTGATATACAACGAGCTATTGGTCAGTGACTAGTTTGTATTGTTTATTCAGCCAATAGATTTCTGGTGGAACACGGATGAACTGAAATGTGTCTATTAAAATCACTCCGCCGCTGAACATTTGTAGACGATGACCTAATTATGTTGTTTACAAACATTGATGCTATAAATAGAAACAACATGTTTTCACTGGTGGCGGGAAGCTGAATTAGTTCAAGGACAGTATATACAGCCTATCTAACCGCTAGCAGACGATCGATACACTAACTTGATTAGCTTAGACAGGATCTACTATATTAATAGATCTCTGGTTTAGAACAGTACTGTCACGCAATATTCAATTAATTACAGTTCCGTCAATTACTATCGGATTTTGAGAAAATAAATTTTGTCAATACCATGAGATATTTAAATTTATTAATATCAAATTAAATTTAAATTATAAAATAATATGAATTCACATTGGCGAGTTAAATAGCGAGTCCCAAGATTTTCTATTCGCGAATTGCGCAAATTTTCGGAACTACGTGAGGTTTTAAATCGTCAGTAACAATTTTGTTTTCTAATTTACATAAACAAATAATACCTCACTGAAAAGAGGAAACTTTCAACTTCAAGAAAATGTGCAACATTTATATCGGTCTCAACTAATAAGCACATGACAGCGAGTTAAACGCGCATCGTGCGAACTAATTGTGCTATTCATAGCGGCTATTTTCAACACGTAACGCTATTTAGGATTTGAATTGAGAAAGAATAATTAAGCAATAAACGAGAATTCAGTAAAGTATTTTCGGATTAAAAGAAATTGTCAATACTATGACATATTAAAGATCACTTATACCAATTTAATTTGCGGTTTTAAAATAAATGAACCAATGCTGACGAGTTAAACAGCGAGCACTTACATTTTCTATTCATGAATTGCGCGATTTTTAGCAACAACCAGGTGTCTGAATCACCAATTATATTTTTACTTTCCAAGTAACATTAACAACTAAAAGCTATTTTAAAGACGATACGTTTAGTTTCATTAAGATGTGCGACTTTTCTATAGATCTCATTTAATAAACACTCTACGGCGAGTTTAAACGCGCAACATGCGAACTAATTGTAAGATTAAACGAGACTTACCAGTAAGTTGAAGTTTGATCGAGATTTTATCTTCTACCAACTCCTTAAGGGATCATACAGAGATGACGTAGCTCATGTATCCGTGAAAATCAGTCTTTAGAGTATGCGGTCAAGCATGAACCGGTATAAACAGTTCATGCTTGAGTTGCAGCATTACGCAAAAAATCAAGCCAATGGGTTGGGATGAGAGGGTGTATGATCCCTTAAGGAGTTGGTAGAAGATAAAATCTCGATCAAACTTCAACTTACTGGTAAGTCTCGTTTAATCTTACAATTTTATCTTCTACCTAACTCCTTATAGGGATCACACAGAGATTTTAGAGTTGATTTTTGCGAAAGCACTCACAAAATACATAAAATATCAAATGTATGAACAAGTTATATTTTGTTATCACATATATATACAATCATAACAATGCCATTTATGTCAGCTGTTACTAGTCTAGTAATTCTGCACAGCAGACTGGACAGTGTGTTTTTGCACAGGCTTGTCATAGAACCTGCTAAATGTCCTGACATTAGACCAGCCGGCCGTTTTAGTAATATTTTCCAGAGAAACACCTTTAAATTTAGCTGTGCTTGTCGCCACTGCTCTAGTGCTGTGAGTAGTAAACCCAGAGTCAATACCCGCCCTTGTAAATATACACTTAACCCAGCGAGCAATTGTTGCTCTAGAGATGCCTTTATGTGGACTTTGCGTACTAATACGTAGCGACTGGTCACCAGAGTGTCTTAACCCTTCTGTTTTGCTTAAATAATCTTTAAAAGTTTTGACAATACATAATTTTTCATTCACTGGGTAACTAACCAATGAAATAGGTTCTAGGTGGAAATTTGGTCGTGACTGTTTCAGTAAGTGATTGGTGACAATAGTTATCTGTTTTGCATTGATAATAATATCTGGCAGTTCAATTAGGTGTAATGTTTGGCATCTTTGTGCACTAAGTAACAAAAACAACACACATAGTTTCCCAGATAGGAACAATAGAGATTCATCCTGTTCTTCACTTAGATAGTCAAGTACTATCTGTACATCCCATACCACTGGATGTTTTGGAAAGTTAGGTCTATTGTGAAATATACCTTTCATAAATTTCTTAAGTAAACTAATACAACTAAAGTCAGTGTTCCCACAAAGTGATGTAAACACTGTAGCTGAGTCCTAATTGAAACAAGTTTGTTACGAATCTTACAAGTACTTTCAAATGTGGTGCAGTGGCACAGACCGATTCTTGAGTACAAAATCCAATCCACCGTTTAATGAACGACGCATATTGTCTCTGGGTTGAAGTTCGCCATACATCGATGATGAGCGCGGCAGAGTGTTCAGATAAGCCTTGTTTGCGCAAGGTTTCCCCGATAATCGGAAAACACCCAAAACCATTTTCTTTAATGGATGTTTTCTTTCTGGTTTGTGAGGTAGATACAGTATTTCCTGTGATGGTGGAAGTAAGAAGCTCTGTTGACTCAGTAACTGAAGCAAGTGTACCCACCAACCTTGAGTCGTCCAGACTGGGGCCACAAGAATGACTTCCGCTTTGTCCAACACGATCTTCTGTAACACTCTGGCAATCAAACTGAAAGGTGGAAACATATATAATAATTTATTTCCCCAGTCTTAACTGAAAGCGTCAATTGCCCATGATTCAGGTTGTGGTAGTCTTGATACATAACAATCAACCTTCTTATTCAATCTCGATGCAAACATGTCAATATCTGGAACCCCAAATACATTCACTGTCTCCTCAAATGTTTCATCCTTCAAAGACCATTCTAAATCATCGTTAAATTGCCTCGATAGCCTATCGGCTTCAATATTCGCGGTTCCAGCTTCATGTGCTGCACTTAGGTGTATGTTTCTATCTATGCACCAGAACCATATCTCCCTTGCAAGTTCATTCAACTGTTTACATCGGCCTCCTAGTTTGTTTATATATGCACAACATGTTGTATTATCAGAATAAATTCTAATGTGTACATCTCTGTGACTTTTACACAATGCAACTAAGGATAGCTTACAGGCTTTAAGTTCTAGAATGTTAATATGTAAGTTTTGTTCTTCAACAGACCAAACACCATTAGTTTTAGAATCAGTTGCCTTAATACAACCACCATATCCGAGTAGACTTGCGTCTGTAAGAACAACGACTGACGGGTTCCCATGTGAAACTTTCTTTACCGAGAATCGCAGGTTGTCAACCAACCATTGAATATGTGTCTTTATGTCTTTGGTTATTCTCATAAATGATTTGTAATTACCACATTTCAGTTTAAGGTTAAACTCTTTCGCACTTTCCAGGGGTTTGTAGAACAGAGGGGCATATTCAACGCCCGGCTCTGTTGCGACTAGTTTTCCTATCAATTGGGCAAATTCTGTGATAGAAATCCATTTTCTAGACAAAATGTCGAAACATTGATCAGTTATATTCAGAACTTTTTGTGTAATCAGTTTGACAGTCATAGTTCTTGAACAAAGAATGAATCCTACAAATTATATTTGCTTGCTTGGAATAAAGTTTGACTTTTCAACATTCACAGTAAGACCAAGGCTGTCTAGCATATAAACGGTATCACTAATATTCTCCGCACATCCGTCATAAGTCTGACTTTGTAAACAAGAGTCGTCTATATATATATATATATATATATATATATATATATATATATATATATATATATATATAGTGCTATGGTGACCTTTAGCTTTGAGAGATGCAAATACAGGTTTTAGCAATTTGGTAAATACCCTAGGCGCTGTGGTGAGACCCATCACAAGTGCTGTGAACTGATATTTTACACCCTTGTGAATAAATCTGAAGTATTTACGGTCACTTTTGCAAACAGAAATGGAATAAAACGCGTCAGCAATGTCTACTGATCCAAAATAACAGTCTTGAGTCATCATGTTAATAGCATTTCTAAGAGTCTCCATTTTAAAGTGGATAAATTGCATATGTTCGTTAAACTGTTTTAAGTTCAAAATAATCCTGATCCTACCATCCTTTTTTGGTCTGCCAAAAATATTTGAAACAAACTCATCAGTGTCCTCTTTTGACTCAGGTTCTATAATTTCAGAGTGTATGAATCGTTCAATTTCACGGTCAATCTGTTCATTTTCAATATCACTGAATTTTATGGGTTTCGGCTGACTGTATTGATATGGTTTATTGTCTAATTCAACAGAGCAGCCACATATTGTTTGTAAAATCCATTTTTAATGTGTAATTTGTTGCCATTTATTAAATGCATGTCTAGTTTTACCAGCTTTAAAGTTACTTTTCGTATTTACAAGTTTGTAATCATTTACAGTACTTACTGGTTTTAGTACTGCGTGTGAGTCTGCTCTGTTTTCTTCCCGTTTGATTTCTTCCCGAAAGGTCCGGATTTGCGAAATGAGTTCTTGTGGGAGTTGCTGTGTCCTTGTTGGTAATTTTTGAAGGGTTTCTTCTGACCTTGGTGAGTGTTGTCGTATGGGGTCATTGCCGCTTGTGGTCGTTGGTATGGTCGGTTTAGGGGGAACTTGCTTCTGCCCCCTGCCTTTCCCTTAAAAAGACCCTGTGTTTATCATTTTGATCTCATTGCCGGTATCAACAGTTTGCTTTGTTCTTGTAGCTTGTCCCCGAAGAGGCCTGTGGATGAAGTGTTCGTCTCACTGGCACACAGGCTCTTATATGAGTGGTCCACCTCTTTCCTAATGGATTCCCGTCGTTGGGCGTTAATCTTTGCAATGGTGCTGCAAATACTCTTGATTGAGTCACCAATACACTCTTTAAGATATGTAACATCCGGGTTGTTGTTGCCATATGTGTGATTCATGGCCGCCACCAGAGGTCCTGCTGCCTTATTTAAATCGTCGATGGCATATTGTTTAGATATGTCTGTGGATTTCACACCATTGTCTAATTGGTTCCATAGAAATTTGTCGATTTTGGGAACTTGTAGGGCCTCAACATTCACAGGCCGTTTGTATTTAAGATTCAAAGATTGAATTTTGTCCTTGTCAATTTTTGCAGGGCGCAACGATTTATTGACGACTTTCTCGACAGTGTCGTTGATGGCCGATGCTGTGTCTTCTTCCTCAATGAAGAAGTAGTCAAGACCGCCCAAAACCTCGTCATTAAGCTGTAATGGGCTCTGGTCCTGATGTGAAGGCCCTGGCTGGTTCAACAATTCGTCAATATTAGCGTCTCCATCTGAATCCGACTCCGAATAGTCCGAACTTTCGACGCATTCTCGGTGAACTCTCTTCTTTTTGCTAGCGCGCTCATCCTTCCTCGGGCCTGAATCGTCGTCCTTTCTTTTCAAACTGGATTTGATTTCGTTGACAGACGCGGACAAATCCTTTATCTTCAATGTCTGTCCCTCCAACGATCGGATCGATGCTTCAAATGTCTCCAAAATCGCTTCTCCCTTCTCGATGAATCTGTCAATTTTGTTTACATCAGTCTGCGCATGCGTGTCTTCCTGCGCAGTTCCGTTATCCGGTGTAGCTAAATGCCGTGACGCGTCGGTCGCTGTTCCGTTGTCCATTCCGATTTACTCCCTCGGTTTATCGCTGTATCTAAAATTAAAACGTAATGACGAGTCTTAACATACGATTTCTTGTTCCGATTTATATTGAAAAATATATTCATTGCATTGCCAGTCTGACTTATGCATAATTTTGAGTGTCTTCGCCCGATACAGGGCTTATAATAATTAACGAAGATCGATGTCTCGTCGAGACAAAGAAAATATTCGGGTTTATTCGCCGTTCAGGCAGCTCGTAAGAGTGAGATATCATCCAGTCTGGATTATATAACCATTCAGGTGACGACAAAGTGTAAGAAAAATGTCATTTTCGTTCGAAATTCATTCGAATACAGTCATTCAGACTTAAATAAGATAAATCGCCCGTCGGACGATGAAACAATGGCCGAAGCATTTCGGTCACGAAATTTCTAGGAAAAAATCAATAAAAATCGATCTCATCTTACCCCTTTTGTTAATCAAAGATCGTCAATGAAGTCCTTGGTCCAATCCCGTATATGACTTGTAATAATTTTATAGTAAAAAATACAGGAAATAGTAAAAAATTGAAATTTAAATGTAAATAATAGCTGCTGATGCTGATTTCAAGAAAAGCGAGCCTCGTTCTGATTTTCACGGATACATGAGCTACGTCGTCTCTGTGTGATCTCTATAAGGAGTTAGGTAGAAGATAAAATAAGCCTTTTAAAGCGGTAATATATTTTCACAAGGTTTCGAATTGAAAAGTTAACGGTAATTGGATTAATAGGCCGTTAATTATTACATACACGTTGGGCAAACCAAAGACCTAAATTACAGTTCTTAACCAAAGATCTAAATTACAGGTCTTTGGGCAAACATACTTCAATAATTATAAATAATTTATAAGCTCCTCCCACTTAATGTGCAGTTATAAAGCCCATTAATGCATATCTCATTAGCTCCTCCCACAAGCCACGTTGTGCAATATTATCTATGCATTTTTTAATTAACCCCTCCTTATTATGTAACATTACATAATCCTAGCTAGATCTATATTTTGACAAGAAATTTGTAATCAATTATTGAAGCTGCATGAGGCAGGAAATTGACCATACATTCTGGTAAACTTCAAGGGGTTGTATATTGGTAGGTCGTTAGTAACTTGTTTTGGGACAGTTTGGGGTCATGTAACACAGGGATCTATGTTTTTACAAGGGATTGAACACACCATGAGACAGGAAATAGACCGTTAAAACTATTTTTAATTGAATGGGTTGTATATCGGGTTCTTGTTAGTTGATTTGGAGACAGCTGCAAAAGTAAGGAATTAAGGGTCATAAAATTTACGGTTATAAAAAAGGGTTTACAACTTTGATACTCAGAATTTAGAAGTTTAATACATTCTTCTTGATATGGATTTAATAAGAAATAATGTATTTGAAAACTGTCAGCTATCCACTGCCCATCACCTGGGATGGGACCTGATGGTTGCACACTGACTGGTGCATAAAAATATGCTAAATACAACATAATATAGCTATAATAAAAATCACCCGCTGATTAGCGCGAGTTCATATTTCGGAACAGAATACGCAATATTTAAATAATAACCAATACATAAATAATCGTCAGATTTTCAAAAAATAACTTGTAGTATATTCCAAAATATTATAATTGACCTGTTTTAAATACGATTTTATTAACATATCGGACAGAATGCTATAGAATTTACGCTGAGTATGGTCCGAAAGTCTGTTCGTAAGTTTAGTTATGTTACTCCGAAAAACATTTCTGCTCTTGATCCGGCGGGAGTACGGACAACCTTCATTATAATCATATCAGTAGTCAATAGCCCTTACCACTGGATCACTTGTCCACCTAAATACAATTGATCGACTTTAAATATATATGTATATGGCATCTAAGAGAAGAGCTGTGACATGAAACCATAATTCTACCATTGATATCATTTTCTTATATTTTCCTTCTATTGAAATCTGGTTCTATCTTATTAATTACCTCCCTTTATTTAATTTTCCCAACATATTTCTACCTAGTCCTGTATCAATAGCAGGGGGGGTGGACATCTCGTTTGTTGTGTTTTAATTCCCAGTTCATCAGTTGTATGGAGACTACCCAGTCACTCATCTTGACACCGACGCTTGGTGTCTTGAGAGCAGCACAAACATTCGAGTGAGTCTGGGCTTATCAGAACTCTGCCACAGCATGTTGGTGCAGCCTTTATTTGAATGGTCAAAATGACATCAGTACGCCACACATCAGTACTTTCAGTGCTTTGATTTAGGATTGTAATAGTCTGGCGCGAAATCGCCAGCCTAAAAACCATAAAATGTACAGAACTTGTGAAAAGCTATTGTATTGTAACTTGAACACATTCATTTATAATCACACAAGAGGAGATTCTTAATTATCTCTAATATCCTTAAAATCGGTGTCCGTACAGACTAATTTTAAGTCGATAGAACTTCAATCCCTTTGATTTCAAAGGGAGGCCACTCCGTACCGACTAACTTAAAGCCGGTGGGAGTTCGCTTCCTTGATTGTAAAGGGATGCAACTCTGTACCAACTTATTTTAAGTCGGGAGGAATTCGCTCCCATTGGAGGGAGGCAACTGCGTACCGACATATGTAAGTCGGCTGGAGTTCGCTCCCTTTGATTTCCAAAGGGAGACAACTCCGTGCCGACTAAATTAAAGCCGGTAAGAGTTCGCTCCGATTGATTTCTAAAGGAAGGCAACTCCGTGCATACTAAATTTAAGTTGGCAGGAGTTGGTCACTTTCATTTCCAAAGGGAGACAACTTTGTACTGACTAACTTGAAGTCGGAAGGAGTTCGTTCCCTTTATTTTCCATAGGGAGGCAATTGGGTACCGACTTATTTTGAAAAATACGTCACATCCGCTAACTATGCTGTGTTCGACAACATTATAGTCATACCCTTGTAACAATGGTCGATGGTTGTACTCGACCAATTTTTCAAGAGTAATAATGCAACTCGTGTCAATACTTACAAACATTGACATGACAACGCGTGTTCAACAATTCCAGTAATCGCCAAATGGTCGACCGAGGCAATGAATCAATCAAACAATGAATCAATCAAACAATGAATCAATCAAACAATGAATCAATCAAACAATGAATCAATCAAACAATGAATCAATTAAACAATGAATCAATCAAACAATGAATCAATCAAACAATCAAACAATGAATCAATTAAACAATGAATCAATCAAACATTGAATCAATCAAACAATGAATCAATCAAACAATGAATCAATCAAACAATGACTCAATCAAACATAGAATCAATCAAACAATGAATCAATCAAACATTGAATCAATCAAACAATGAATCAATCTGGTGCATTCTGGTCCATCTATATGAACCATAAATTGGTAATAAACAGTATATGTTTTAATGCAAAATCATGCAATTCAGGATAAATATGTTGTACATAGTTCAGCTTGTTATTATGGGTGCTGTCAGGTATATATGTTGTACATATTTCAGATTGTTATTGAGTGTGCTGTCAGGTATATATGTTGTACATATTTCAGCTTGTTATTGAGTGTGCTGTCAAGTATATATGTTGTACATATTTCAGAATGTCATTCAGGGTGCAGTCCGGATATATATGTTGTACATATTTCAGATTGTTAATGAGTGTGCTGTCAGGTATATATGTTGTACATATTTCAGATTGTTATTGAGTGTGCTGTCAGGTATATTTATACTCCGATACGCCCTGTGACTCCATTGATAAAGTGTACATTATTTTCGTAAGTGTACACTTTTTTATTTGTAAGAAAGTTGTTTGTACAAAACATTTACTCAGAAAATAATTGGTCAATCATGACAAATCCGCTTATAACTACATGAACAGTTAAATAAATGACATGCTGTAAAATCAATAATATTAGAGGGCCATTAAATTCCGTTAATTTTGTGGATGATTTCACCCACGAAAATCCTTTAAATTACATTGAACTTTCCACAAAATGGTCTTTTTCACCAAATCCACAAATTTTGTCTCATTGAAATTTAATTATTTTTACTCAAAAACCTGTAGCTAGAAAATTGTAAGTCCACCCAAAGATAGTGCAGTATTAGACAGTATTACTGTAAAACAATCTTATTTGTGGCTTTTACTCGAATCAATAGTGTAGATAACACAATCATCAATTCCAATATTCTCGATTTATTTAGGCCAGAACAAATTTTAGAGAAATTGTTTATTGTTTTGTAAACCGCAAAATGGGGAGCAAAATTTATATTCTTGTAATGACCAAGAAAAGTAGAAATTAATTATAGCAATTGAAGCAAAGTTACAGAATATTCATACCAAGCAAAATTTATTTTCTTATTATTCCCAAGAAAAGCAGTGCTTTTACAGTACTTTTTAAAGTATTTGTAACAATTTAAGCGAATTTTAGCTGTAAAAATTCATTGTGCAATTAATTACATGTACAAGAAACCTGAATATATACAGAATACAAATAGTTACTATAATTGTCTATCAGGTGAACTTTATTCTATATATTAATATGACTGTGAGCGTCAACATGGGCAGTACGAGTATAACCTTGTTATGTGTATTAGAAATAAAACAATACCAATATTTTCATAGAAATATGACAATTGTGAAAATAAGATGCATAAATTTCTACCTTTGTGCACTAAGTCCTTTATCAATGAATGAAGAAAACTAGATGCAAGTGTATTATAAGCACTTATAAGGTGTATAAACACATTGACACTTGTGTGAATTTTAATCACAAGCTAATTAAACCTATGAATGGACATTTTTGGACAGTTAACTTAATCCCTTTGGTACATTATAGGCCAAGCACATTTTTACATTAGAACTTTATATTCTATGCTGCGAACGATGCTCTGTTCATGGATTTTGCAAGGAACTTTTGGATAACCATGGTCTCTCTGGTGATCATTTTTCTTTTTGTCGGAGTATAAGTCAGATACAGAACTTGTTATCGCTCAAAAGTGTGTTCTTACAAGTGTTATTGTACAGTTTCGGAAGGACGAACAACAAATTATCCTCGGCTTCGCCTCGGACAATTATGTTGTTTGTCCTTCCGAAACTGTACAATAGCGCTTGTAAGAAGACACTTTTGAATGAAAACTAGTACTGTATCTAATACATGTTGTACATATTTCAGATTGTTTGTGAGTGTGCTGTCAGGTATATATGTTGTACATATTTCAGATTGTTATTGAGTGTGCTGTCAGGTATATATGTTGTACATATTTCAGATTGTTATTATGGGTGCTGTCAGGATATATATGTTGTACATATTTCAGCTTGTTATTATGGGTGCTGTCAGGATATATATGTTGTACATATTTCAGATTGTTATTCAGGGTGCTGTCAGGTATATATGTTGTACATATTTTTGATTGTTATTCAGGGTGCTGTCAGGTATATATGTTGTACATATTTCAGATTGTTATTCAGGGTGCTGTCAGGTATATATGTTGTACATATTTTTGATTGTTATTCAGGGTGCTGTCAGGTTTATATGTTGTACATATTTCAGATTGTTATTGAGTGAGCTGTCAGGTATATATGTTGTACATATTTCAGATTGTTATTATGGGTGCTGTCAGGATATATATGTTGTACATATTTCAGCTTGTTATTACGGGTGCTGTCAGGATATATATGTTGTACATATTTCAGATTGTTATTCAGGGTGCTGTCAGGTATATATGTTGTACATATTTTTGATTGTTATTGAGGGTGCTGTCAGGTATATATGTTGTACATATTTTAGATTGTTATTCAGGGTGCTGTCGGGTATATATGTTGTACATATTTCAGATTGTTTTTGAGTGTGCTGTCAGGTATATATGTTATACATATTTCAGATTGTTATTCAGGGTGCTGTCAGGTTTATATGTTGTACATATTTCAGATTGTTATTCAGGGTGCTGTCAGGTTTATATGTTGTACATATTTTAGATTGTTATTCAGGGTGCTGTCAGGTATATATGTTGTTCATATTTTAGATTGTTATTGAGGGTGTTGTCGGGTATATATGTTGTATATATTTCAGCTTGTTATTGAGGGTGCTGCCGGGGCTGCAGTTGCCGCAGCAATGTCTTAACAGTTTCACCAAGTGGATGATTCTATTAGAAACGTTGGAGTAATACTGTGTGGTGGCAATGAGGATATTGATCAACTTCCATGGATCAATGTTTAAAAGTCACAGACAATGTAGATACGTGCAGAATGTTTTAGCTGGATATGATTAAAACTGTGTGACATTTGCTACCGAATGTACTTATATTGTTAAAAACATCCAAATTAATTAACAGAACTGCAAGCATTTGATCATATTGCTGACCATATCGAGAAGGTCGTACATCTTATTGTGTCATCATACCTCGACCGCACTATAGTGAAATAATCACGGTTATATTTTGCCGTTCTTTTGGTGCGAAACGAACGTCCTTTTCTCGAGTACACGACAGAGCGACAAATGGGAGCGGTATCCCAGGGCTGGGTGTGTTGATTTGATTGACTGGTGTATTATATAGACATGAACCAGAGCTTGTATAAACTTTTTATGATTACCGTTTTAGGGTATAGATAAGAACCTGCATCTTTTATAATCCGACCATATTACCAATTATTAGAAGACTGGGCTATGAACTTTGTCATCTATTGTATTGCCTGGTCACGTCCGACGAGTCTCATCTAATGTGGCTTCATAAATTAAGGACAATACTAACCGACTGAATATTTCCTTAATGCCCTCCGCTTGACACCGTTCATAAGACGCTTGAAAATCACAACGTTCGTTTTTAGAATCATGCTTGATTACTATAATTCATTAGCATAATCCTACCAATTAGTAGACGCTAGTTTGGATTTTAGGTCAATTTCCAATTCATGACAGCAGTCTTACATAAATAACACCATAGGCGGATCCAATTACCCGGCGTACCCTAAAATCGAAAAAAGTAACGTTGTGTAAGTTTAAAATAGTCTCAAAATATGCAATTTGCGATAGATCTTGGTAAAAAAGAATTGAATTTTTCGTGCCCGCTACGCTCGCAAAATGGATATTTATCTATGAAGATATGTTTTCACGAATCAGTTGAAAAAAAACATTTGAGAAAGAAATTTGGAGGCATTTTTTAAACCAGTTTTGATATTGCTTGAATACGCCGGGTCCGCCACACCCTCTAAAATTGCCAAAGAAACGTTTTTATGTGACTAAATGGTCTCTTAATGTGCAATTTGTTTTTGAGATCTTGGTGAAGAATAATAAAATGTGATGTTTTTGTGGTCGCTCCGCTCGCAAATTTATTTTTAATCTATGAATATATATTTTCACGTACTAGTTCAAACAAGTTTATATTTGAGAAAAAAATAGTGTGACATAGTTTGCTGCTTTAGACTCGTTTCAATGTTAAATACCCCCTTACTTTCTAAATTCCTCCCCATTAAGGTTTAATCTCATTCATACAAGTATGTAAGAAAAGGTAAGATAAATTACAAAATATTTTTTTTAATTAGCCTGGTTGTGTAGTAAAATCATTCCCCATTCAATAGCAAAAAAGGTATCTCAGTCCACCCAGAATGCACCAGATTGATCCCTTGTTCTGAAATTTTTTCCCGGACCCCAACTTTTACAATGCCCATCTTCCATTTAAAAACATTACCCCCCTCCAATTTAATAACATTGACAATCGTAAAATCGATAATAATTGTACTATTGATACTGCAATTTTTCATGAGCTTCCGGGGGGCTTAGCCCTGGACCCACCAGAGACCCTGCGGCCAAATAGACCCCAGCTATTTTTATTACGCCCCACCTTAACCGGAAATCCTGGATCCGCCTATGAGCACATAGCTTTGAGGGTGACAGTTAAATTTGAACGAAAACGAAATTAAAGTGGTAATCTATTTCGGACGAGGTTAAGTTTTTAACCATTATTATGTAAATATGTAATACATGCGATCCACTTGAAGTGAACCAATTAAGGTAGTGTTATGTTTATTTTAAAGCTCCAATGTAGTCTTTTGCACTGTTAGTTCGTTAACTCTTGACAGACAGCACCGAAATGTCCTTCTTTTGACGGACGCTGCAGCTTGCCTTTATCGCAGCTGAATTATACATATTCCAAGACCTTGTTATGATTCAAACTTTTATTTGACATTTTCTATACCCAAGTTGAAACCCTCGTCAATGAACATTCACTAATAAGCATGTAATTGAAGAAAAACAACATTGCGTTGTGTACTGAGTCTTGCTTTTTCCTGTGAAGTGTCTAGTTATTATTCACATAACAAGTGTTCGGGGTCTAGCCGGGTGTACGGGGTCTATTTAATGTTATTTATTTGATTTTCTCATTACATTTATGTGAGTTTAAGGCTTTGTCCGTGTGGTTAATCATACACGCTTGTCTATGAAAGTAAAAACAGCTTTGTGTCACCGATTCAATGGATATATTCATTTGATAATCGGGATAATTTATATCAAAATAGTCATGGTTTGAAGCATTTCAACAACGGTACAGAAGATGAAGCGTATGAATGTACCTGTAAACTACATTTGTATGAATATTCAGGATACTCTTCGTTCATGTAGAGCATGGTTTAGGTTACATGCATGAAAGGTTGTCACATTTAAATACAGTCCAATGCTATAAAGAGGCCACATGTGTGTAAGAATGTGAGTGAGAGTAAGATGCAAGTCAAAAGTACCCTCCAGGGCCTCCATAAAGTACACGCATTAAGACAGGCGTTGGGAACTATTATTAATAAGTAAAATCGGTCAACCGTTATTTAATCGAACAGGTTGAAATCAGGTGTGCGTAATATTAACACACTTTTACAAGTAAAGCAATTTGCAGATGCTTTCCAACAAAGCTATAGCACTATCAACACGTTGATGACGAATGAACGTGGTCATATCATATTACACAAATGTCACGGTGATTACCACAACTTTTCCGTTCACCGTCGAATTTTCATACTTCTGACAGATGCACCGCATCCTTCTCTCATAAAAATGGATGCACATTTTTGGCAAGCAACGAAATCACCGAAAGAAACGAGAAAAGCAGGTATGTTGGTAATATAATGATATTCCATCGAATCGAAAATTGAGTAGCTATTAACTTCAAAATAGTGAAAACAGTTTGAGCAAGTCGTGAAAGAAGTGACTTTCATGACGCGAAAAAATCGCATTTTTGCAGAGTTTAAACCCTTTCAATGAAATATTCCGTTTGCTAAATAGTATTTTTATGGTAGAATAAACAAAAAACAACACAATTTGGCATGCTCTATTTATATTTACTGCTATTTTTACATGAAAACGTGTTCGCAGTTATGCACCGCTCAACACTGACATTGTAGAAATATAAGCACCGCTCAACAATGTCCGTAAAAGCACCGCATCTTTATGATTTTTTTGGCACCGTGTAATTTTGATCATTTGTTTTTCAGAAAAAAGAGACGTTTATACCCTTGAAAAGGACAAAAAGCAAGAAAAGGCGACTTTTTCATACTGGTGCTGACGATGCTATCAGTGCGTCTACAGTCAACGTAAATTAGCGTTGACCAGTTTAACTTCTGTAATAGAGACACCTAACGCCCTGTACCTCAAAGCAATAAAGATGTATCCATGGACTTTAAAAATATTTCTCTTATTGCGCACCAGTCAGTTGCATTCACGCACCCATCCCGGAGGTTCACGCGGGATAGTCGGGAAAACGTCATGTTTTGTCTCCCAGCTTCCCGGGGAAATGTTGAGACCCCCAACCTATACCCTGGGTACACTATTTAGTTGTCAAGGGCCGGGGGAATACCTGTGCTTTGCTTTTACCATTAGCTGTCCCCACATGCGGTGGTTGTGACAACCAAAAAGTAAAAATCCCGACCTATCCTCGGGGGTAGGGGGCAAGGATGCAACTATGGAAACGTATCACTGTAACGTAATTGATCCTCAAATAAAACGCCAAGACTAGATAAAATAGCTTCATCTGACTAGTTTAAGGTACTAGTCTTCACAAGAGATATGCGTTGACAACAACACGCTTAGTTCATTCAATAATACAGGTTAGACTGGTTTGTGGATTTGTTATGTCCAACTTTATGTTATAGTTTAACACATTATTTTGATGTTTTTCAAAATAAATCGTCTGCGTTTGTCAGACATGTTTAATCATACCATGTGTTTGTCACTTTACTATATCATAAATGAACTGCATTGACAGGGGACACAAATATAAATACACGAGACTAAATATGCCCTCCATGTAGGCCTACCGGAAAATAAGAAAAATAATCCCATTGCGATTACGTGATCGGGAACCCTTTTGATGCCATTATTTTCAGGACAAAATCTTGGACATTTAACTAAGATAAATGGAGGATTATCGTTATTAAATGCAGCAAACGATGGCTTATCTAGAGCGTGTTGAGCACATCGTTCAATACCAAGTGCAGAAATAAGCGGTGCCATCGATTTCAGTGAAACGGAATAGAAATGCGGTGTTTATTTTCAGTGTTGTGCGGTGCTCCGATATTTTTGTTTACTTGTATGTTTTCACCAAAAAACAAGACTTTCAATGAGAAATAGAAACAAGCAGGTTCGTGTGACACGCACTCTTATATACAATGATTTAAGACGGTCACATCAGGTATGACACATCGATAATCATCAGAATATTACATTTTCTTTACGAGTACGAATTGTGTCGAGCGCTACACTACTTTTTTTAAACACTATTTCTAAGTCATGTTACATATTTTACGACTGATAAACTTTCAAAGGGATGGCATAATGTCTCCGAAATTCGATGGAGTGCTTTATAAGTGGCAATCATTTTGCAATGTCTTAAAATAAAATATTTTGTCACCCGCTTACTTGCTTTAGGCCCCTGAGCCAGTTGTAATTCCGTCATAAGGATGCGGTGCATTTGTCAGAAGTATGAAATTTCGACGGTGAGCGGAAAAGTTGTGGTAATCGCCTTGTCACCGTGAATGTATACATTAGGAGTACTGCAACGCATAACCAGTATTGATAGTCACACATTACTGGCTGAAGTGAGTGCGTTTGCAGGATTGTCAGTAAATAACGATATCATATTTTATTACAAATTAAATTGAATTATTTGCGGGAAAGATGAATTGATACCCACTGAAAAGGATTTAGCAATAACATAAATTATTTCTGAAATATTGTACATTACGTAAGGTGCCTAACGTATTTTTATGTCCTCGAGTTGTATACAATAGGTAATACGTTTTAAGTGATATACGTATAATAATAGTTTATAATTGTAAAATAATAAATGTCCCTCCAGTATCCAGGGTTTCCGTAATCTAGGGCTTCCGTAATGTTGGGACAAAACTAACACAGAAGTTCTAAAAATGTCTGATCTTATCAAGAATGTTATCTTATATGCAAATTGTCAGAAAAATGAAACAGAAATGGGGAAATTATACACGAATCATCAACAAATAACCCTTCATTAACATTTCTGGTATCGTTAAGTGATATTCTCAATGGATTTTCAAGATGAAGCATTCGTTAGAATAACCGCATCTCTAGATTGAGAATCAGTAACATATCGTTCCGCAAAGTTCTCACTTGTCGACGTGACTAAAATGTAGAAGATAGTTTATGTAAGACATGCTTACCGTATAAGGTAAGAATGTGCACTTATTTCACAAATTGCTCAGCGGGACCTACGTTTTGATGCCAAACATCTTTTGAATGCATTTTTATACTGTACTTTGCATCACGTGCATAACATTTAATAGATATAAGATCTATCACTCGTTTTCTTTTGATATCAACATTTCTTAAATGAGTCTAGAAAAAAAGTTATTAATCGAGCCTCTGGCGATCTAAATGCATGTAACTTTCTTTTTCGTGACAAATTAAAAAAAATGTTGATCTCAAAAGACAACGAGTGGTATATTCTTTTTGTCACATTAGAAATAAGTTTTTTACCAAAAATAAGCGACTCGATACGGAGTTTGGCTAAACTATGAACGTGAACTTCCAATATCCGGCAAGTATTCTACTTATAGATTTAAATACTATCTCCTCGTTCAATATCTGGCAAGTATTCTACTTAAAGATTGAAAAACTATCCCATCGTTCAAGCACCTATTTTGTTGTGTTCCTTTATGGATGAAAAAAGTCATTGACTGAACTTAGCATGGTATATATACTGAGCGTCAAAACTTTCGCACACGAATTAAAAATTCAAATTTTTTAAATTGTTAACTCCAAAGAACTTTTTACTGACACTGTCTATTTGTGTACCCATAGTGTTCATGTTGAACCCATCGTTGGCTTCCGTTACGCTTGAATGATCACACCATCACAAATGGTAAAACGTCTATTCAAGCGCGCAAGGAAAGGGCTTTTCATTTTCGACTAAATTTCCACTTCCAATTTACTTGATACATGTCTTTGAAACGAAATACACAAATAGTTAGTCAAATTTGTACGCTATATTTGATGGCAAAAATTGACAAATGTGAACATAATCGTGTATATAAGGGTCAAGAGGCCGGCGTTTCATTAAAAATACTTTGTGCCGGATACATTTGACATGTCTCGATCATAAAAAAGACTGTTGCATCATATCCAACATATGGACCGTGTATATGACGTACCACGTGACAACAGGTAAAGGGTCAATGCCGCTGACCTAGACAAGGAATGCTACTATAAACATGTAATTATAGCACCAAACTCAATGGAATTGTTGTAGCTAAATCGTAGTCCAACCGACATTACAATTTATGGGACACTTCCTTTTATTTTGCCATGTTATGACCAGTGCGCTGTTTCTTAAAATGTGACATTTCGTACAGTGTCTATTACGACATCCACACTTGTCTGTGGTCGAAGGGAGATTATTTTGGTACAATTACCGATTAAATTACCTCCCTTTCACTGCAAAGAAAACGTAGTGATGCGTTTTTGTTCACAATTGTCAATTTTTGCAATCAAATGTAGCGTACATTGCAATATGGCGTGTAAAGTGTTGCAATATTGTATGTTTAAAAAATATGGTCTATTTTTATATATTCATTGTATACGGAACTTTTTTTTATAAAACAAGAAATAATTGTTGTAAAAGGCAAAATATTTATTCAATGTGAAAAATATTTATTTGATAGTTTCAAAATTTTTATTCTATCCTTTAAAATATTTGTTCTATGTGATAAAAATATTTATTCTATACGTTTAATATTTTTGTGCAATCCTGCAAAATATTTGTTCCATGTTAAAAGTATTTATTCCATACTTTGAATTTTTTTGTGCTATATTAAATATTTATTGGATGTTGTACAAAATATTTATTCGATAATTTGAATGCTGGGAAGGACGACCAATTGTAACGTGTCATCTGATTGGATCAATGCAATGTAATGATCCATCCGCAGGTTCACCTACGGATACCTTGTTACGACTTTTACGACCTCTACCCCGGTCAATTTGCGCATCTTCTCGGCCACCGACGGCCCGCCGCGAAGCGGGCCCACGGGTCCAATCCGAAGAGCTCATTAACTGGAGCGATCGGTAGTAGCGACGGGCGGTGTGTACAAAGGGCAGGGACGTAATCGACGCGAGCTGATGACTCGCGCCTACTGGGAATTCCTCGTTCATGGGGAACAATTGCAAGCCCCAATCCCTAGTACGAATGGGGTTCAACGGGTTTCCCGATCCTTTCGGACCATGCGAGACGAACGCTGATCCATTCATTGTAGCGCATGAGCAGCCACGAACATATAAGGGCATCATAGACCTGTTATTGCTCAATCTCGTGTGGCTAAGCGCCACCTGTCCCTCTAATAAGCTGACGGGGACTCGCGAAGGGTCCCCGAGCTATTTAGCAGGTTAGAGTCTCGTTCGTTATCGGAATTAACCAGACAAATCGCTCCACCAACTAAGTACGGCTATGCACCACCACTCACCGAATCAAGAAAGAGCTCTCAATCTGTCAATCCTAACGGTGTCCGGGCCGGGTGAGGTTCCCCGTGTTGAGTCAAATTAAGCCACAGGCTCCACTCCTGGTGGTGCCCTTCCGTCAATTCCTTGAAGTTTCAGCTTTGCAACCATACTCCTCCCGGAACCCAAACACTTTGGTTTCCCGGAGTCTGCCCGTCGAGTCATTGAAGCAACTCCGGCGGATCGACAGTTGGCATCGTTTATGGACAGAACTACGACGGTGTCTGATCGTCTTCGAACCTCTGACTTTCGTTCTTGATTAATGAAAGCATGCTTGGCAAATGCTATCGCTGTAGTTCGTCTTGCGACGGTCCAAGAATTTCACTTCTAGCGCCGCAATACGAATGCCCCCGTCTGTCCCTATTAATCATTACCTCGAGCTCCGAAAACCAGCAAAATAGAACCGATGTCCTATTCCATTATTCCATGCACCATTATTCAGGCGGTAGTAGCCTGCTTTGAGCACTCTAATTTCTTCAAAGTAAACGTTCCGGCCGGCCGAGACACTCAATCAAGAGCACCAAGGTGCGGACAACCGGCGTGGAGGTCAGAACGAGCAGTGACTGCCACGAGGCGGACCGCAAGCCTGCACCCGAGATCCAACTACGAGCTTTTTAACTGCAGCAACTTTAATATACGCTATTGGTCGCGACCAATGAAGTCCGTCGTAACAAAACAGCAAATTTCCCAGCATTCAAATTATTGAACAATTATTTGTAACCGATACAATAAAAAATTTCGATTTATCGAATAAATATATTTCACATTGCACAAAAATTTTAAAGTATTAAATAAAATATTCTAAGAATGGAATAAATATTTTAGACATTGAACAAATATTTTACAGGATTGCACAAAAATATTTGACGTATTGAATAAATATTTTATCACATAGAACAAATATTTTATAGGATAGAATAAAAATTTTGAAACTATCAAATAAATATTTTTCACATTGAATAAATATTTTACTTTTTACAACAATTACTTTTTGTTTAAGAATAAAATTTTACCGTATACAATGAATATATAAAAATAGACCATATATTTTAAACATACAATAATGCAACACTTTACACGCCATATTGCAAACTAATTTGACTAACTATTTGTGTATTTCGTATCACAAACATCTATGAAGTAAATTGGAAGTGGAAATTAAGACGAAAATGAAAAACCCTTACTTTGCGCGCTTGAATAGACGTTTTACCATTTGTGATGGTGTGATCATTCAAGCGTAACGGAGGCAACCGGAAATGGGTTCAACATGAACACTACGGGTACACAAATAGACCGTGTTAGTTAAAAGTTCTTTCGAGTTAACAATTTAACAAAATTGAATTTTTAATTCGTTTGCGAAACTTTTAACGCTCAGTATATGTACATACATTTGTTCAAGACATCGTATGAATGTCATGACAACACGCATTTATGCTAGGGTCATTTAATTTTTCCATCGTCGAATATTAAGGTTGGTAAGCAAGAATCAAACATGTAACGGTTAATTAGCTAATCTGTTTGTTTGATATCATGGTGGTATCTAAACAGAATGGTATTTCATTACCAACTTAGTCAGTGTAGTTATACTACGCAACTTTTGACTACAATGCAATGTCGAAATTTTCGAAAATAAAAATAGTCACAAGTATATGCAATTGGCAATGTTAAGGGAAACAATATAAGCTTTTCGCAACATAGGGCTTACATGCGTACAACGTACATGTTTAATATCTCTATTCGTAGCTGAAACTTTCGGTGTTTCCGTCTATACATTGTGTGGTTGTAAGCTGTGTCCAATATTTCACAGGGTGCTGATAGGGACCATGCATTTAGCGTCGTCTAAGTTTCATAGGAACCAGTTGAGAATTGAAATATTTACGGCATATATCTTGTTTAATGTTTTGCTGAAAAATAATATACATGTACAAATGTAACAAATAGCCGCACTACGTTCAGCCTTCGTGACTAATTCCTACGCATATGAACTCCAAACCGTAATATATATCCGGTATATTTCTTAATTATAGTGTTATCATATAACAACACAACATGAAGCATCATGTATACACCATGTTCTTAGAATCATGTTTAATTGTGTAGTGTGTTCTGTATGTTGAAGTTAGTGGGAAGTTTCCATTTTCGTTCATATGATACGTGTACACAGTGTATAACCAAGACAACTTTCCGGCTATTACAATAAATCATAAATGTACACGTTGAATTGTATAGTATCTCAATACGCCATACAGTACATGTGCTTTAAATCGCCATTAGTCATACAAGTTGAATTTAATAGCATCCGAATAAGCGATACAGTGGTTTGGTTTATACGCTGTGAATTTGATTTATTATACATAATAGTGTAGCAATATATGTAGCTCTATAAAATGAGAAATTGCAGAATTAAAATACGTGACTAGAATATGTGACTGTCAATTGACAAGCTAGGGACCATTTCCAGTGCAATTAGCAATAACTGTAGGGTAAAACTGTTCATCAATTATTCTGATTTATCGACGTTCTAGTGAGACTAGAATACAGTCGACACATCATACATACTCCATTGAATGTCATAAATAAATTGTTATGGTGAATTCTAAACTTTTTGTTATTTTTGCTTGAGTGTTTGAGATGAAATATATTTTGCTTTCTGAACACTCTTGCGTGTTTTAAATAATGAACTAGAAAACGTTAATCACTTATTGTTATTTAGTTCTTTATATGTTAGGAGGCAAATCGCCAACGATTTTCAGTTGACTACGCTTGTCAAGTAAGAAATTACTTTATTGCCACGAGCGAACATAATAATGGTCATTTTCTCCTCAAATCCTAACCGAGTTATACCGGTATTTGTTTTGAATATTTTGTTGACGATGCCGTTGATGGCCTTGTCTTGTCTGTGTTACTATTTGTATTTTTGCATTTTTTTCCTATTCCTTTCCTATTCGATGTTTCATCACATTTGTGTGTATTTTTTAGCAGGATTTATACTCGTTCGTTTACAGTATACGTTACATGTATATGGCGCCTTGTTAAAATATATACTGAGCGTTAAAAGTTTCGCAAACGAATTAAAAATTCAAAATTTTTAAATTGTTAACTCGAAAGAACTTTTTACTGACACTGTCTATTTGTGTACCCGTAGTGTTCATGTTGAACCCATTTTCGTTGGCTTCCGTTACGCTTGAATGATCACGACGACAAATGGTAAAACGTCTATTCAAGCGTGCAAAGAAAGGGCTTTGCATTTTCGACTAAATTTCCACTTCCAATTTACTTGATACATGTCTGTGATACGAAATACACAAATAGTTAGTCAAAACAATCCGCAATATACGCTACATTTGATGGCAAAAATTGACAAATGTGAACATAATCGTGTATATAAGGGTCAAGAGGCCGGCGTTTCCCTAAAATACTTTGTGTCCGATACATTTGACATGTCTCGATCATAAAAAAGGCTGTTGCATCATATCCAACATACGGTCCGTGTATATGACGTACCACGTGACAACAGGTAAAGGGTCAATGCCGCTGACCTAGACAGGGAATGCTACTATAATTATAGCACCAAACTCAATGGAATTGTTTTAGCTTAATCGTAGTCCAACCGACATTACAATTTATGGGACACTTCCTTTTATTTTGCCTATTTTACCAGTGCGCTGTTTCTTAAAATGTGACATTTCGTACAGTGTCTATTACGACATCCACACTTGTCTGTGGTCAAAGGGAGATTATTTTGGTACAACTACCGATTAAATTACCTCCCTTTCACTGCAAAAAAACGTAGTGATGCGTTTTGTTCATTATTGTCAATTTTTGCAATCAAATGTAGCGTATATTGCAAACTAATTTGACTAACTATTTGTGTATTTCGTATCACAATTGGAAGTGGAAATTGAGAGGAAAATGAAAAGCCCTTACTTTGTGCGCTTGAAAAGACGTTTTACCATTTGTGATGGTGTGATCATTCAAGCGTAACGGAGGCAAACGGAAATGGGTTCAACATGAACACTATGGGTACACAAATAGACAGTGTCAGTAAAAAGTTCTTTCGAGTTAACAATTTAAAAATGTTGAATTTTTATTTCGTTTGCGAAACTTTTGTTTTATTTCTACGCGTCATGTTAATCGAGAGCAATTTATCACATAAACACCGTGATGTTCCATGTGATTACAAATCGAAGAACATCGTTAAACAACATATTCTTAATTAATTAAAATAATAAGTTGAAAAATGTCAATTATTGTAATTTGAATAAAAGTTAACTGTTTGCAGCTTTTAAAGCGTCTATATAGTGTCTATATGCAGAAAGCAAATTGGGACTATTTTTACGTAGAAACGCTCTAAGATATTCATCTGTGCATAGTTTAGCCTAATTCCGTATCGAGTCGCTTATTTTTGGCAAGTATTTATGGTAAAAAACATATTTTTAATGTGATAAAAAAAATCTTCCACTCGCTTTCTTTTGAGGTCAACATTTCTTAAATCCGTCACGAAACAGAAGGTTATTAAGCTCGCCAAAGGCTCGCTTAATAACTGTTTTTTTTCTAGAATCATTTAAGAAATGTTGATCTCAAAAGAAAACTCGTGGTATATCCTATATATATCACACGGAACAAAAACACTTTTATTCATTTAAAACTCGGTGCCATTTCATTCAGAATATGTCTCCGTAATTTGTGAAACTAGCTAAATAATCTATCTTATGATGCATTATAGTCTTCAGATAATACAATGAAGTTTGCAAATTGCCTGATCTGCTGGTTGTTTATGTGTGTTTATTGTTGGTTAATAGACTCATTATGTTGTTGTTCACTATTTATAAGTAGACGCGGGTAACATTTTTGCGATCGGTTTGGAGTAGCTGTTCATCATCATATTATGGGCACGCAATGTATATCGATGGTGTAAATTATGCACTGGTAACTTAAATATAATTTTTAAAAGTCTCTAAAAGCGGCAGGTTAAAGACAACAAAAGGTAGTCAATATATTAACTAGACATGCGTCCATGAGACACATATGTCCCTCAATGTAGTCTGGTTCCCGGTACCTAAAGCTTTCATTACACTACAGCGTAGGTCCGCCATAATGTAACTGTCAAAGAGGATACCACGAGTAAAACAAGATGACAGTTGTACATAAGTGTATATAGGGAATTTTAGAATATCCCCAAAAAGTGTGTGTTATGTATGTATCATTTCGATGAGACTTGGTATATTAATGGGAAATGTATGTTCTTTTCAATTAAACATGTTTCATTAAAATGATACAACTTATGCTACACTAATAATCAAAGTCAATTAAGAAAATTTCTGAACCAGCGTGTATATAGCGCATATAAGTCGCAACAATTCTCAAATGCCCGTTTAGCTCAGTTGGTAAAGCGCCAAACCCGTGATAGACACCGTACAGCGGAAATAGCCCCCCCCCATTTAAACGAAAACAAAAATAAAAGTGGTCATCGATTTCGGACGACGTTGAGTTTTAATCATTATTCTGTAAATATATATGCGATCTACTGTGAACTAAGTGAACAAATTTAGGTAGTGTAATGTTTATTTTAAAGCTCCATTTCAGTCATTTGCTCTATAAGTTCGTTACTTTTTGACAAACATCACCGATATGTTCCTCTTTGGACGGACGGTGCAAAAAAACGCACACTTTTCCTTTATCACAGCTAAAGTATACATACTCCAAGACCTTGTTATGATTCAAACTTTTACCTGACATGTTCTTTACCTATTCCGAAACCTTCGTCAATAAACGTGCAACAACAAGCATGTACTTGATGAAAAACAAAATTGTGTTGTGTACTGAGTCTTACCGTTTTAAGAGTCTAGTTTTTTACTGCACTGGATCTAGCAGTCATGTACGGGGTCTAGTTATCTTGTTTTGACTATATTCACAAGAACTTATCGAATTTTAAAAAAATATTGATTTGTTTACATTGTTCAGTGATGTTTTTATATGATAAGAAATTATTGAGGACGAAAAATGTGTTCAAATAATTTAGATATGCTAGACCAAATAAAACCATCCCGCCCCACTAAGTCAGGACAGGGGAAATATCTCTTTTCCCCCTTATAATTTAGAATAATCTCGTAATAGGTCATTTGCCTTTTGTTCTTGGTGAAAAAAAGTATACATAATGCGGTTTTTTCATGCCTCGCTCGCTTAATATCTATGAAAATAAGTTAACACGCATCTTTTTAAAAGCTATAATGCATGTTCTGGTATATAACTCCTTTGTTAATCTTAGAGGGTTTCATATCTTTGTGAATGACCATTACATAACACATTCCCAATAAGGTTAAATCTCTCACAACCGGACAATTTCGCAAGAACAAGTATGAATAACAAAACGAATGCCGGATCCCTAATATAATAACCCTCCTAACATGTTTTTTACAAGCAACAACTTCCTAGACATACGCAATCTTAGTCATTATATACATGTAGATATACATGAAGATACACAAGACATCCACATAGTAACGCTTCCATAAACATGATGTTTTATCTATGTGTAAATTGCAAGTCCCCACTCTTCAAAATAACGTTTGCTATCCCGCTCGTAATGTTTGGTCACCCCCAATGTTACAGAAACTGCTACATTACGGCACTAGACTAATGCAGTGTTCAGATACAATACTTGATACGATTTATTAAATGTAGTAATAAGAAATAATAATGATACAACGATGCGTAGTTTACATTCATAATTAATATTTAATATACATCGATGCGTAGTTAGTTTGCTAAGTTTCAACATTTTTACATGACAAACAAATGCTTACAGGCTCCGAGTAACTATAAATCAAAGAATAAACGTCTTACTCTGGCTGGCAATCTAACACAGATGTGGCTTCTGAATAGCATTGGACTGCATGTGAATGTGACAATATTTCTTGCATGCAATCCAAAGCATGCTCTACACAACGAAGAGTATCCCGAATATCATACAAATGTAGTTGCATACGTTTTATCTTCTGTACCTTTGCTGAAATGCTTCAAACCATGACTATTTTTATATGAACTATCCTGATGTGTGCCCTCAGAACGTTCAAATCAATAAATACATATATCGGTGACACAAAGCTAATTTTATTTACTAGTCAAGCGTGTATGATTAACCACACTGACCAAGCCTGAAAAATAATCCATATTAACAATATTTGCATACAAAAAACATGCATAAATGTCAGGAGAAAATCAAATAAATAACATTAACTAGACCCCATACACCAGGCTAGACCCCGAACACTTGTTATATGAAAATAAAATAGACTCTGTTTAGTATAAAAAGCTAGACCCAGTGCACAACACAATGGTGTCTTTCTTCAATAACATGCTTGTTAGTGCATGTTTATTGTCAAGGGTTTCAACATAGGTAAAGAACATATCATGTAAAAGTTTAAATCATAACAGAGTCTTGGAAAAGGTATACTTTAGCTGCGATAAAAGAATAATGTACGTTTTTATGCACCGTCAGACAAAGGTGGTACATTTCGGTGATGTTTGTCTAGAATTAACGAACTTACAGAGCAAACGAGTAAATTTCACTACCTTAATCAGTTCACTTCAAGTGAATCGCATACATATTGACAGAATAATGGTCAAAAACTTACCGTCGTCCGAAATAAATTTACACTTTTACTTTCGTTTTAGTCCAGAATAGGTGCTATTTCCGCTGTACGGTGTCTACCAGTGCAAACCAGTAACATGGATGTTGGAGGTTCGATTCCAATATTTTTTTTATTTTTTTATATGTAACGTTATTCGCTATTAGTTAATACTTGGATAAGGAACATGATGAGAAAATAAAGTATTTTTAACACAAATTAAGCAAAGTATTCCAAAAAACTGTAAACAATAACTGGCCTATACAGGAATCGAACGAGGAACGACATGATTACAAGTCAGTGGCTCTACCGATTATGTTAATCGGACACATGGAAACTAATAAATTTATGGACTATTCAAACCCTGCTTAAACATATTTTAAACATTTTCTAAACGTTATTTTGTAGATATTAGTACTGTTGTAGCGAATAAACTTCTTTCATTGCAAAGACCATTTTTTTCCATACACTTTATGGGGACAAGCTTAAATTGCCTAATAAAAACTAACGTACATCGGCCATATTTATTTAACCACTGGATACGGCCATATTGGTAATTTTCTACCTGGCATAAACCACTGTAAGATTTAGGACAGGGAACCAGACTACCACAAACGCAGAGTTATTATGACATTACATTGACTATTTAAATGGTGTGATTATGTAATCCTTTCCTTAACAATTGAAAACGTTTAATGTATTGTGTACGAGCGGGAATACCAATAATCTAAGAGAAATGTAACGTTGTAAGTCATTAGTCGGCACAATCAGTTAATTTGTATTCAATAATTAATATCGTATCCGGAGTAATGATGTATAAACAGATTGTTTATGCATTGTTCAGTCAATTAGTCGGCAGATAATTATCAACGTACAGTCATTAAAGCAAAACGCTCATAGTTATAACAACAACATAAATCAACAATACTAAATATATACCTTGATAAGCGATTGTATTATGTAGTTGACCGACATATATTACAATGTACCGTGGGATAAAATTACCTTCCGTTATTATCCAATTTCCTGTACAATCTTCCAATTTTCCGAGACTGATTTAAATTCAATAAGGGCAAGTTTACTATAATAATGATGGAATATCGGCTGTTAGATTGGAGTTTGAGTTTGTCTCTGAAACTGCAGACTATAAGTATAACCACAATGCTGGTTATATAATGTTCCAATATAAAGTGGAGTACTATTGGAACATTTCAGCATTGTCATTATGAACACATCAGAATACACAGAGTAAGATATACGAAACCATTCATAAATCCAAATAATAGAACCACCAAGGTAGATAGATATTTTATTTATCCTCTAATTTAGGAAAGCATTTATAACATAATACATACATCAAACAACGCACGGTTTACAGTACAATACAATGCTTAATATGCACACGCAATTCATTTCAAACACATCCACTAATATCAAACATAGACACGCGTACGCACGTAAACACACGCAAACAAACCCACGCACACATCCACACACACCCCTCACACACACATCCACACACACACGCTTGCACGCATACACTGTCATTGTCTTACACAAACCCGCGCACACACACTCACACACACACTAATTCCACCACCGAGACAACGAAACGAAACAGCTAGATGATCTAGGATGGAATTATAATTTAATGATAGGTGATATATAGATTTAACATTATTGTTGAAAGACTTAACTTAGTTGCATCTAATTCCGTGGATTACATTTACGAGGAATGAACACCCTTGATATCGTTTAGGTTATTGTACTTGTATCTTGAATTGCTAAAACAATGAAGATTTAACTTTCATGTAATTTAATGGGTTTACAGAAGTAAGTACAAGTTGAATGTTTGTACGGCGAAAAATCAGGCCATTAGATACTACGATGAAGATTACATATATGTTGTAATAAGAATTTGCAAGGTTTCATATTTTTTTATTAAAGCTGTCATAGATAGAAGCAATATTGATAGATTGACAATATCTTTTATCGGATCTTTTATCTGTTCACATTTTGAGATATCTATACATGGGTAAATGAATGGAACCACCAAAATACTCATTTTCTAGCACAAGACAGTTTCTTTGTTAAGGTTAACAGTCAAGTCAAAACTCAATATTTTCAAAAGCTGAATCTATAAACAACATGTACAGTGTAGAATAGCAATACGGGTATAATGACCGAAGGGCCTGTTCGTTGTTTGTCTTTATACGTGACGTGGACTGCAGAAATCAGGCAAGATCTACAACGTCTATTTTTAGAAAACTGACGTCAAAAACTTGCGCTGTTATTTTGCGGATTTTCCATTTGATTAACTAATATTTTCAAGTGTATTTGTATGATAAAGTTTTGTAATTACATTTGAGATGCATAAACAGAATTCTGCAACCTCTCAGTGAAAAATTTAGTGCAGTCTAGCCATTGTACTTGGAGTTATTCCCCTTAAACTGTGTAAAGGTCACGAAGCAAAAATGGGGGACTTTTTACAGTTGATGTTATGTTGAGCACAGTTTGTAAGGTTTAATGGTGAGAAATGACGCTGATGTTGGTGTGATCTGGTTGATATCAAATTATAATGCTTTTATCTGAAGGTAAGCATAACTTTTATTGTCTTTCATTGATTAACTGTTGTGAATGATGGGTTTAAATTCGTTGATAACATTCACTTTGAAAGCGAAAGTTGACTTTAAAATGCTACAAAACAGTCTGTTTTTATGTGGATAAGTCCATGGTTTACTCGATTCTTCATAGCATAGTGCAAATTTTATGTCTGTAGATAATGAGTTAACATAAGGATTGTTCATGGCTGATTTTATGGATGTACAGTCGTTTCGGGTAATTCTGCGCATCGGGTAATTCTGCGCACCCTAATTTTCTATTTCCTAGAGTCTTTGCTGGGTCGTTTTTCTTCGGTCCTCCAGTGTTTTTGTAGATGTGGGTTACTTATGTAAAGTTTTATAATCATTTCAACAAAATCGGAAAAGTATTTCTACGAAAATTTGACCAAAATGAGTGTCAACGGCGATTTTCGTTAATTTGATATACCACGTGACACATAAATTGAATAAAAGCACTTTTGTAATGGATGATGACTTTTCCTTTTTGTGTCAACATTGGCTTAATGACTTATTCTTTCGATACTGTGATAAATTTCTTGTGAAACAAATCTTTGAAACAGACTATACAAAAACACAACTCCACCTGCGCAGAATTAGCCGAAAAAAATTACGTCATGAAAACCGGAAGTCATCTTGTTTTCAGACGACATTTGACCTAGTTTAGCGAAGGTATGATGTTTGGAATTGTTAACATTTGTCAATGAAGGTTGTTTCTATCCAAACAGCACCATAATATATTCTAAAAATCAAATAATCTCAAATGTAGAAAGCCTATACCCGTTAGGTGCGCAGAATTACCCGACAGCACTGTATTCATGTTTTTTTGTTTACATTTCCCCACCTACTTTGCACACACCAAGTCAGATGACTGTCATTTGTCTTCATTTTTCAAACTTATTGAATGCATAGATCCAACTCACATGCTGAAATTCAGTTGTGCTCATACACTACTGTTTACTAAGAAAAAAATGTCTAGTTTAGGGCTCAAACCCATGACTGTCTGAACTGACAAGTAAATTTATATGACACTTGAGCTATCTAGGCTTCCATCCCTACAAAAATGCATGCGGCTTAAATTCACCTGTCGGGTTACTTAGTAATAAACGGCTCATCCGGGCCTAAATGCACAGCCAAATAACTGCACATCTCTACAACAATATAACAATTTGGTATACACATGCATCTAGTAGCTGTTCTATTAAGAACTACTGTGAAGTTGGCCTACTGAGTACTGGGAAATCCTTGATGCATCTAACAGTTAGATATGCCTGTTTCGTGGTTAGTATTTACAGTTTGACTAAATTATACTTAGTTATAAATATTCTACATGAATAATGATCTTGATGAAATTAATTCTCATTTTCAGAATGTTCCATAATTGATCTTGAACAACATGTGTGGACAAACCATGGACATGTCAGTTATGTGGTGTTTACTGTGGGGAGGCTGACTTTGGACAGAGACCCCTATCTCAGGTATACAACTGATCCCATTATTAAACTTCCATTTGTAAATCCTTCATATTACTAATTCCACTAATTATCTGTAGTGGTTACTGGACCAAGGATATTAATATCAGTTGTTATACTGTAGACCTGGAGCCGGTTCCTCAAAGCTCCGTTAAACTTAACGACCGGTTAAGTTAACAGTCGGTTACTTAACCGCCCGTTAAATATTAGTTCCTCAAAGCATTTTAACATGAGCGTTAACTAACGCTCATGTTAAAATCTTAACAGACTGTTAAGAAATTTAACATCTACATTCAATCCCAGAATTCCACTTCCTACAATAAAACAAAATGGCTGCCTTAGCAGAAGACTCTAACTTGGCTAATGGTAATCAAAGTACTGAAAGTACTGACAGGCTGGCGAACTGCTAAGGAACAATAGCTTTCCAAGTATTATAACATCAAGTGGTTTTCTTAGTCGAAAGAGAGGTAAGTGCTGGACTTAACAAAAAGAAATATATATATAAAATTTGGAGTCGCCGTGATTCGATCGCTGGACCTATAGCATGAGAAAATTACTAAGCGAGTTGCTCAACCGCTCGACCACGATCTCGTTGGAGAATGTTGACCTAAATAAGTTAACATAATAAAATCATTGATGCGCGCGCTGTATCGCGTTCGTAACGCGTAGTAATAATTATCAACGCCTTTAAACACATTTTCTTTTAATTTCATACAATTTCCTTCAATTTCAAGTAGAAACTAATATATTACAATCGAACAGAATAAATGAAACAAGGAAAGTTGAATGTTCTTATCTTGCAAAACTGATTAACGAGGAGGAACTATTTGTATTGAGTGTATAGATTCTGTGTTGTCAGTTTCGGGAGTAAATTCATCTTAGTGGATTTCATTTTTTAGGATTGTAATAGTCTGGCGCGAAATCGCCAGCCTAAAAACAATGTTAAGAGGGTGGAAGCCACTAATTTTAACAGCAATGAAGTGCTGAAGTTAGAAGAATTGGTTAAAAATCACTATGGTGTATTGAACTCGAAATTAACAAATCAAGTGACTAACAACATAAAAGCACATATTTGGAAGGACATCAGCACAGGTGTCTGCTCTGGGTTATGCCCACCAATCAGAGCATGCTTGCTCTGATAAGTGGGCTAACTTGAAGAGAAAGGCGAAGGACGAGATACCGAAGGAGAAGATTGAGCGACGGAAGACGGGTGGAGGAGAGTTGGTAGCGGTGACTAGCCAGCAGAGCCAGCGAATTGGTGATATGCGGGCAAAGACCACAGCATTTTCTGGTATTCAGGGTGGTCTGGATACTGACGAACAAGGTAACTGTTTACATGTTTTATGATCTAAATACATCAGAAGTGTTTGAAAATCACTAAAGTATTCATGGTTATGAAAGAATCGTCTGCTTTGACATATGTCTATTTTTAGACCGCCATGTTCTATTTATATCTTCAGAAATACCAGAATTTAGAACGAAAAACTAACCTTTATTACTGCAACGATCTACGATTATGAATCATCCAAACATTTGGTATATTATGATATTCTGTCTGAGAGTTGCTTCAAACAGGCTTTAAACGCCTTACCAGTCAGTTATTGGTACTTTGTTGAGCATTTGTCATCAGCTGAAGATTGTCTGCCATGCCGGTTTATTAAGTAGGTCGTCGTCGCTTATATCACTAACAAAACGGATAGCATTACTGAAACCGGGCCAACGGAAGCAACACGAGCAGAGTAGTCGTTTGTGGGTCTGAGAAGTACTGTGGTGACGAGGAAAATTAGCGAGTACATTTGTTTATCTTTATGATGTCCACACAGTGCTGGGTGAATGTTTTTTTAGTGTTGTAACTAAATATCCCGCTACCAAATGGAAAGGAGCCTGTTGCCACTTTATATGTCCACCCACATGTATCCACATGTCTTCGTAGGCACAATTTTTTCATTTTTGCTTTGTTAATACATATATGAACATAAAAACAATTAATTTCAGATAGACTAAATTATATCAGCAACTTGGAAAGAATAGAAGAAGAACAACATCAAGAACAGGAAGAGATCCCGACTGTGGTGAATGAGAAAACGTGAGTAGAACCTTTGAAACCAGGAGATGTTCTATATATCTTATAATAAAGTTCCTTGTGGAGATAGTAAAGGAAAATATATTTACATTTTGTAAATTTCAACCGACCTTCCATTAGGCTAAATTGTTTTGAAATATAAAAAACTGTTCATGGGGTAAGAATCAAAATAGAACTTAAGAATTTAGACCATCCAATTGGAGTGTACCAAGTTGGTACATGTACATCCATAAACATACTTTGCTTGTCTATTATTACTTTTGATGTCACAATTTTAGCCTAATATGTATCAAACTTGATAATGGTGATATATTTTCAAATTTCAACAAAATGATAAGATAAAGATAAGATAAGATAAACTTTATTTAACGTCGATTATAGTTAACATAATAAACATAAGCTACAAGCTTGTATTCGACATAACAAAGAAATCATACATTTAAGTATATGCAAATAACATTTATATGAGACACGTAATAAGGTATACAAACAATGTTACAAGAGAATTAATAAACAAATGAAACTACAAATAAAACAAGTATAACAGTGTTGTCAATTATATACAACATGTACATATGTCAAAATATCCAAAATGCATATCAAATTTGACATAGGGTCACAATTATCATCTCCACAAAGTCTAGGTCGAGTTTGATATTGGGACACATGTGGCCAAAAGCTAGGGCACAAGATGAAACCTTAGAAAAACATCAATATACATGTATATCACAATTCTTGCATTAATCTTAATGAAACTTTGTAACAATACGCATCTGAAACATCTATGTACTATTTTATTATGGCTCAATCAAACAAAGATCACTATGTCAAAGTATGCAAAACCCTTGTGTAATACAACAGTATACTATAGAAGCGTATTTAATAAGTTCGTATTCATAATTTAAATTTCTGCATGAACAAGCTCACTCATGTAATGTATATACTTATTTTTTAGCAGATTATCTGGGTCCAGATATGGACATGCTTGCATACAAAGTGTTATCAAATCCATATATTTAATTTTTCATAACTACCTGTAACTCGGATCAAGGAAGTAGCCATGGACCAGTTGCTGGATGTTCGAAATCATCAACTTTAAAACGACCTTCTCAGAACAGATTGTGAGTAAATAGGTGATTTTCAACTATTACTCTATTTCAAGAGTTGTAATTCTTCAGCCTGTAAATATGTACAACTCAATTTACTAAATCAATAGTGCATCAGAATACAAACAATGCTGTATTGAGTAAATGCTCATGTTGTCCCGGTGGTAACCTTGTCCACAAAAGCAAGCTAAGTCATTCAACTTGTAATGAACGGACGGACAGGTGAACCACTATATGCCTACGCAGCAGTGGATGCTAGTGCATTAAAATGCCGTAACCCTCATTTTCTTAATAATAACATATTGATGAAAATTTTTCTCCAACATGCGTGATAGCTTCACTACTTTTACCTTCGATACTAGTGTCAAAGACCTAAATAACACAGATTGGACACTCCGCTGAAAATTTAGAGAAAACGCAATATAACTGGCAGCAGATTCAGTTATTGTGCATAAAACGTTTTTTAGTCATCCAATTTTAATGGGCAATGTATCATGTCGAAGAGTTAAGTTTCTTTCTCTACATGAAGTAACTCATTTTTGTCTACCTTTCATAAAATACAGAAAAAATTAGGATTTGAATGGTGCAAATCAAGTATTTTCTGATAAACTAGGAATTGACATTAATTTGATGAAAATGAGAGTACGTCTGGCTCTTCGGGGTCTATTGTTTTATTCCTTGACCTATTTCAATTCATGAGGTATCATTTGAAAGCTGAATAATAAATCTATTGCATAGACTTATTTTTTGTTTTCGTAAGTATATTAGAACTGGAAATATAAGGTATTAAATATGGACGAGATTTCGCGAGATTTCAGAGACCTGCCACGATATATCGTGAGAGTTGGTACATGTTTCCATCTGTGTAATTAAGTTCTTTGCTAGTGTATTGTAAGTGTAAAATGTGTTATACCTTGTACTACTGGATAGTGCGCATGTTGTACCAAAGTATTAACATTTATCTAGTGACTTCCGTTAAAAGCAGCCAGATAAAAGGGTGCTTCATGAAGGTAACATTTCAAGGTCACCTGACCAGTTGACTTCTGATATGTGCCTTGCATAAAAATATACGTTCTTATCAATGTCAATAACCCATTATTTCTATATGCATACATCAAGCTTTCCACAGGTTAATATTAAGCAATTTTATATTCAGTTGAGTGGTGACATGAGGTTTTGTGATGTGTGAGAAATTTGTCAGTTCGAATGTATATTTATTTCATTTCATTTTCCAGGGCTTTGAGAAAATAGGCAAAGAGAAGCAAGTCGGAAATATTACTGGATCACCAAATTGCGTATTTTAAGGGAATGGTAGAAAGACATCACATTGAGAAGGAACTTATGGATGTTAAGTTGAGAGTTTTGAAGTCAGCGGAGAGAAAAATGGATGAATTGAATGCGAAGGAAATGCTTGACATGATTAGTGAACTGTAGTGTGAAGAAGTGTTTGTGGTTTTGATATTGTTTTGGTATGATTAGATTTTGATGTGTGGTGAGTAAAATAATCAATAATTATTATACTTAAATGTAATTCATTGTATTGTAAATACTTCTAAAATCATTATACAAAATATTGCCGTAATATAAAATTTCTAATAGTTGTTCCATCTCTTCCATCGTTACACCCTTCCCTGTCAAGATCAGGATCAGCATCGTCTTTTCCAGGGATGTCAACTTCTGGCTCATTCAGGAACTTCGCAATATTGTGCAGTACAACACACGGCATCACTACTTTACACGCATTTGCTGGTGCAAGTCGTACCTAAAATATAAGTGCAAATTTAAGTAATAATGTCACTTAATGTAGAAGTTCCCTACGGACAGGAAGCTATACCCCATAATCACATTCAATAGTTTTGTTGTAATGACAGTTTTGATATTATCCCAATATGTGTTCAAATTCTTATTCAAGTTATTGTCACCTACCCATATATCAAGTTATATGAACCAAGCTTGAACGTATGCTTTGAACAAGAGAGTAACACGATGAAAACCAACGTAAAGCTATGCAACAATGTCCTATTATCCCCGCTGAAAAAAAATCGGCAGGGATATAGTAATATTCTCCGTCTGTACGTCCATCCGTCACAACTTTTGTATGATATCTTAAACACTATTCTAGATATCAACTTGAAATATATAGAGGATATATAGATCTATGGACTCTTTATATCATACGACACTTAAAACGCAAAATATGCATTGATTTATTGGAAAAACTCAATACCTTATACTACACTTGGTACGTATAACTTTATACGTACTGGCTATACTAGCCTGGATACAAGGAAAGTCATGTGATATAAAATTATACATACTCGCTTTACTAACCCGGATACACAGAAAGTCATGTGATATACATGAATATATATACATGTGTATGGCAAGTTGGAGAAGTGCATTGACCTGTCACCAACAACCATAATGCTGTCAGTCTTACACTTTGAATTATCTCCCCTTTAGTATTTTCATCATAATTTCTTGTCTGAAGCATATATTGGAAAACTACGGTGACCAAGAACCAGAATTCTATATATCTTCATTCTTTAATTATCCAGCTTCATATAATTTTGCAATACATTTGTTTGAAGTTGACATTGAGAAGAATTAAGTTCATTTATCAAAACAGTAATCTGAGTTCTTGTTTCCCGATATTGTGAGACAAACTTAGTACAACACTAGGCAGGACTTTCTGTGTTCAATTATTAACTACTAGTATATATATACTAAGTATCAGTTTTTACACTAAAAGGAAGGCACCTAAGTAAATAATTCTCAACAAAATGTAGATAATCAATACTTAGTACTTACCTCAGAATGTAGAGCATGAAAACGACGCTTCAATTGTCCAAATGCTCTTTCAATGGTCACTCTTGTCTTTGTGTGACTATGTTGGTATCTCACTTTGTCCGATGTGTCAGTCACTTAAAACGGTGTCATCAGAAACGGCCTGCAAGGATATCTGAATTGAAAGAAATTATTTCAAAGTGAATTTTAACTTCGTACAGCAACAAACTGTATAACAACTGCAAATATTTGCAGCTCCCACATTTAAAGGTGTTGGTCTACAGAGTTTTTAATATACATCGCTGGCTTATAACGGTGAAACAATATATATTTCCACTTCAGTTTGGTAAACATGACAATAATTGTTCCCGATTTCCATAAAAAATAGGCTCATGATGAGCGCATTGTAGTACTTACAACCTTATCATTGTAATCCGGCACTATATATATATATTTGGAATTAGCATAACCCTTACATCATTTTCTATAAGTGCTTTGAACTGTAGTTATGATGTTAAGAAATGCTCAATCTTAGCGCTTTTTGTCAGACAACTTGTGCAAATCTTGAATGGTGTATCAAAGGCTTTAAAATGCCATGTAGTCCAACCAGGACTATTTACCTAATCATTTTCTAAGACATACTGTAACTTATTGAAAGCTAGATCCTGACCTATACACATGAATCTGTTACAGTGTTGAAATTGACAATTACATATATGCATACCCACTATCCCCAAGCAGGATCCCAGCGTCAAAAGTCTGGTTGTCCCTTTCTAATCTCTGACACAGACCAGATGTCCGAAACACGTGGCTATCATGGCAAGAACCTGGCCAGCTAGCATTGGCACTTGTGAACTGCCCTGAAATAAGAAAGATTTATTCAGTTTAGAGATTAACAAAATCATAGTAGGATATGAGGAAATCGGAGACGGAAGGCAGCACTCAACTTAACCAGCCAGACACTGAAATCAGTAAACACCACTACACTGAGCAACAATGCTGCTTTAACCTAAGTATATTGATGCTTGATTTCTCTGTCAGGTTATTTATCTTGTTTCAGTCATTTCAAACTTCCAAGTTTTCTTTTCAAGCATCATGTTATTTATTTTCCAGTCACATATGAGGCTCAGCTACCAATTCATGCTCTTTTTACACTAGCTCATAATGCAATTTCATGGCCATTACAGTAATAATATTTGGTATATCAGTGTATTACATGACTGTATATTACTTGAAATAAGATTCAAATGTATTAAAAAGTATAATATGATGGTCATTAAACTCAGATCCTATGTAGATCTTTCTGTGTTTTTTCTTAATTATAATTATTTATACATACACAACAGACCGAATATGAAGATCTACTTTACCTAACAAAAAAGACCTAAACACCAAACACCAAAGATATATTTCAGGTCTGTGCACAATATAATCCTTTTCAGGACCAAAACTCTTTGTAACATTATGTTTGGATACAATAACTGTGTACTTTTCAAGTTACATATAGATTTTATTCAAATGGTGAGATATCATTGCTGCAGGGGAGATCACTGCATATATCATCATCCATGACCCATGTCCGTGTCACTAGCCATACTGTATTTATTTTTCTTGAGAACACAAGTGGCTTTGACCTACAAACAAATAATGACTAAAGGAAAGAAAACAAACCTTCATCGTCACAGACTGCTTGTACAGAGATGCTGTGAAACCCCTTGCTGTTAACATATGATGCCTCATCAACCGTAGGGGTTTGAATGCGGACATGGGTTCCGTCTATGCACCCTATCACGTTGGGGAAACCGGCCATGTCGTAAAAACTGGTAGCTATCCTATTCTTTCTCTCCGCATTCGGCCATATAACAAACTCATGTACCTTGCTAGCAATATCTGATATAACACCATGAACAATACGAGACACAGAGCTCTTACTATACCCTAAAGTGTCCCCAATCACCTGGAACATGGCCCCAGTTGCCAAGTAGCGTAGTGCTATGAGTATCTGCTGCCTTGGGGACATAGCACGGTTACGGTTGGTTTGCCTTTTCAGTTCATTTTCCAATAAATTAACTATAAATTCTATTCCCCGATTGGTAAACCTATACCGCTCCTGTAATTCTCTGTCAGTAAGCTGCTCCAAATGGTCGCTATGTCTAAAAATACGCTCTGCTCTACAGGAACTGGCAATACGGCAGCCATTTTGAATCATCCTGTTAAAACTTAACGAAGGTCTTAACCTCGATTAGTTAAACAGGATATTTGACTGTTAAAGCGAATGTTTAAAGCGGTCGTTAATTTTGAGGAACAGTATTTAACGTAAAAGTTAAACTTAGCGGCCCGTTAGGATATTTAACCGGCCGTTAAGTTTAACGGAGCTTTGAGGAACCGGCTCCTGACTGCTGATCATGAAGTGGTTGATGCACAGGACTATTTTAACATCATATATCATGATTATGACAGTAGCTGGGCCTGATATTATGCCAGTTATTTCAGTCACAGTTGTCAATAGTGAACATATCAATAATAAGTTTCAAATGTCATTTCCTTTTTTAGATAGAATAAAGGCTACTATAATACATTATTCATATCTTCTATAATGCATCTATAAAAAAATGCTTGCTTGCAAGACTCTTATTTGAGCAGTGTCCATTAATTTACAGAAGGCTGATGCTGCACAAATATATAAGTAGGTTTAGTTATTATTTCAATAGACTAGTATTGGCTTAAATTTGATTGCAATATGCCAAATACTTGAGTTGCTTTCATTTTATCAGGACTATTTATTAATGAATATGATACCCAGCATAAACTGTGTACCAGTAATGTGCACTTTAATGCATAATATTTGGACTCTAAATAAAAAAAATATTATTTCTTTTCAGAAACGTTGATACAGAGATCATATGGCAAATATTGAAGATTAGAAACATTCCAGATGATTATGATAACTCAATTAGTCAGTTTTGGAAATCAACAAGTCATGCGCATGACTGAAAGTTAATTCTACCTGAATTGTCATAGACGATGATTATCATGTACATATAAACTAACATTTGAAGAACTGTAATTGTTAAAAAAAACTACATGTATTTTAACAATTTTAACAATATTTTCTAAAAGTTTTATTATATTCTGTCAAGTGAAGTATGTTCCAGTTATGAGTTTAGGTTTGTATATTATGTATATAATGTACTAGCCTTGCATTGGTACCTTATCAATCTATGCAAATGTTGATGTTATTTCATGTATTGTTTATTAATTATATGAATTAAGGCATTTTATATTTGTTTCTGCTGCTACTACTGTTTTAAAATGAATTGTTTGTCAAGCCTTGTATTATTCTGATGTGACTGAACTGTAGTTTTGTTCTTATGCAATAGTTTGTCATTGAAATGGGATAAGAAAACAATAACAAAAACCACATGAAACGGTCTGTTATACTTTTGCGGTTGCTATGCAATATGTTCTATTCCTCCAGTTGTCAAGGAAATTTGCATGATTGGAAATGCATGATAATTTTAAACAGTATTGTTATTATAAGATGATTCAGCTTGAATATTACTTGTATATAGTGTATACCATGTTTGCATGTTGTTCTCTTAAACATGTCTAAATAGAAGGTAATTTGTGACCCAGCTTTCTTTGAAAATGCATAAAAACTTCATAATTAAACATGTAAATCTATAATTCAAATGAAAACTTGTATTATGCTCTCAAAAGTATTAACTTTAATATTGTTCTGACTTGACCTTAGAATTTTTGTAAAACTTAACACTGTAGATTCAATGTATTTTGATTTTTTGGGGTCAAAATTTGAATTTCTATCCATTGCTAGGCAACCAAAATGTAATTATTTACAAGCAGATGTTAAATGTTCCAACCTGTTGTTGAAATAATAAAAATACAAAATGATAACATGTCTTGTGTATCCATTGCTGTACTATAAACACACTGTTTTAATGTCTTCTTATTGTATTTGGCATTGAAAACTCATAATTTTGCACTACAATGTATGGCAGTGTTACATAGTAACAGCATTTAATTTCATTATAATGTAAATCTTCAATATAACAATGTGAGCTTATCAGAATCTTCACATTTTATAATTTACTACAAAGAAATGAGTTCATTTGATCTGAAAATCTAATTCAAAGCCACATGTATAGTTATCAATATACCGGCGTCGACTACAAGGCAATTATCTCGCGTATTCAAAGGCAGCTTCAGTCATTCCCTGAAACCATGTATTGTTCAAATACAAATAAAATTAAACTTCTCAAACTTAGAATAATAAATGTACTATCGATGTATTGCTGAAAGATTGATCTTTCAAAAACTGTTTACTTAAAAATATCTGACTAACCAGTAATCTGTCAGTATCTTTGCCCTGAGTAATAGTATAACAATGGTGAATGTCCAATGCAAGTTACATGATTTCATTCACTCTGTCCGTCTTCGCTTTCGTGTCAATGTTGAATTTTAATAAGAATGAACGTTTTAGTTGCCATTACGCTGTATTTCCGTTGATAATCAAAATTGCTTAAGCTGGAAAGCAATTGATCTATCGTCTGTGGATGTCATTCGGAAACATCTAGCGTGTCAGACATCTTTAAAGTTTAAATTGCGAAACCCCTGTGTTTGATATTTTAATGCATCTCGCGACCTCATATGGATGGCTTGACGAAATATTTCTACTCCAATGTCCAACAGAGAGAACAACACTGGTTTTCCGCCAACCATCGATTGTTCTATGTCAGGCTGATTTAAACTAGTCCGGCAGATAAATAGCATATTTTGGGGTAACCGTGCAATGTCTTCTATACAAAATGTTTTTGCATTTTCTTGTTATCTGGACCATACCATACAAAATTCCGAGTGATGCCACCTTGTCATCATTGAGCAATTCTCAGAATGAGGCCCCAAAGGGGGTACATGAATTTTCACGAATTAATGAGCATAAATACATTGTTATTTTATCAAATGTACAGAAGAATCAACTAAATGCTGTTTATAGTATGCCAAATAGTGTGTTCATTCAATTTATAAACATTTGCAATATTAATTTATGAAAATGAGGCCCCACTCGTGGTTTACACCCTAACACAAGGCTCTTATTAGACAAACAAATTCATCCCATTAGTAAACATCGTCGGATACCCACAGTCGTTGCCTCCGCTCCGCTCCGTACATCTCCCGTGGGATTTTTATTTACCGATTCGCCGTTTTGAGAAATAACTAAACCCGTATTCTGATTGGATGCAGTACAATATTGTAATGGGCCTAACAGCCAATCAGATCGCTCGTACTAAAACTATGTTCGTTTCACGTAAACATGGCGACTACATCTGAAGTTAACTATTACCTCGGCGTGTGAATCGTTCAAAATTGAAGAAATGCGTGAGTTTCAGAAGGATACTGTACATGCTTTGAGCAGAGGAAAGGATGTGTTTTATCGGTGAAGACAGGCGGCGGGAAGAGTTTATGTTATCGGACTTTTCAGGTTGTTTGGCGACATCATAATGATAATTCTCCGTGTCACTTGTTACACCGTTGATATCAATCATGAAGGAACAGAGTGCTTATTTAACTTCGCTTGGGTTCCGGAGCACCTACATCGGGAAAGATAAGGACGAAGAGGCAGATATTTTGAATGGAAACTTTGACTTTTTGTTTGCTTCCCCTGAAAGCCTGTTAGCAGTGTCCACATGGAGAGAGATGCTTGGACAAAACGAGAATATCAGACTGATGGTTGTAGACGAGGCCCTCACTGTCCTACACTGGTATGGTTTTAATTGATTCATCTATTTTTCTTTTAATACTGCCTCATGCTTTTCATGAGTATTATGGTCTTAGTTTGAAGTTGCATTCGGATACTGATAGCCAACAAAGCTGTATAATATGTATTTACTATAATAGTGACTAAGTGAGTGGGGTGCAGATCCAAAGGCGCCTCATATATGTTACTAGAAAGGACCGGTACCAAAAAAGTCCCACTTTTTAGTCCATAATTGTCCACTTTCTGTATAACAACGCAATAAACAATTTATTTTTACACATTGAGATCATTAAGTGTGTATTTGTTTGAATCAGCTGGTGTGTATTTAAATTTTAATCAAATTAATGGCCATGCACTTGTATATATCATTATGTACAGTATGCATTATCAATGTTGCAGTATCATGCATCATGTAACTACCATGTTTTTATCCAAAAAATCTAAACAGTGCTTTTATATCCCCACAAATGAAGATTGAGAGGTGGCATATTGGAGTTACTCTGTCAGTCAATTAGTTGGTTCGGTAGGTTGACCTGTCCGTCTGTCCACATACAATAGTACAAGTTAGTGGAGCAAACTACTTTCACACTGCTTATGTGATTGCATTGATACTTAAAATATGTCATCACCATGAACTGTAGATAGGCAAGACACAATTTTCATGCGAGTGGTCCACTCATTCCAGAGTTACGTACCCTTGAACCTAGCCATTTAGTTTACTATCACAAAGCGGCAGCAGGGGAATTAGTCAGTAGTTAACGTGACAAAGCTCTAGTTATAGTGCTATATTGAGTTAGAAACTAATTCTACTGTGAAATTACTGATTATTATTATTTAGATACCATTACATTAGTATTTCTTTCATTTTAGGGGAGAATCAGATGGAGGTGATGCACCATTTTGAACTTGGTATGGAAAGCTTGGCGAAGCACGGTCCTTAACAGCTAACAAGTCAGCAAGGAAACAGATGCAGAGGAAGTTTTCAATGGTGGACTGTTTAGAAATTATTGACAACCCTGATAGACTTAACATCAAACTGTTTTCTCATAAATTTAAAAGTACATTGCCTCTCAGTTACTTATTTCATTTTATTTTAAGTGATGTTAAGCGTAAAAAAAGTGACTGTGAAAGACAAATTATATTTTGTCCATCTATTAAACTTTGTAGTCAGGTTTATACTATGTTACGTCTAGAACTGGGATCTGATATGAAATATGTTCAAATGTTCCACTCCATGACAACTGATGAAGTGAAAGAAGAAATACGGAAAGACATGAGTGTAAACAATGGTACCATTAGAATACTGGTTGCAAGTAGTGCTGCTGGTATGGGAGTTAGTTTTAAAGGGTTGAACAGTATTATTCATTTTGGACCACCTTAGACATGGACAGCTTAATACAGCAGTTTGGCCGGGCAGGAAGAGATGGGTCTTAGGCAATGGCACTTCTTTTATTTAATGGAAAACAATGTAGAAATGCATGAATACATGACTAATGAAACAACATGTAGGAGAAAAATTATTTTAAATGCATACAATGCAAAGCCTCCTTCAAACTTAAGCAAACATTTATGTTGTGATATTTGTGCGAAGGAATGTTAGGGGTGTAACAATACGGTCACTTAACGATACGATACGTATCATGATATAGGGTGAGGATACGATACATATCGCGATACAGACATACTTAATTTCTCCTATAAAGTATTTATACTTTTCGGAATATGGTTGACATTTTACTTATTAATATAAACTATTTTACTTGATTATTTTAATTCAACTCGAAGAAATTGTACACTGAGCCTATTGAAACAACAGTGAACAATATTCGCATTATTATTTAATTTTTTCTTATAATTGTCAGACATTTACAATATCATTCTAATATCACTAAGGTACAACTCGTATCGTGATCTGCTTTATGTCACGATACATGATGTATCGTGGGCTATGTATCGTGATACGATATGATACGATATATCGTTGCATCCTTAAGGAATGTCATTGTATGAATGAAGATTGTTCAAATTTTAACCATCCAATTATTTCAATATATAACTCAGCTAACAGTTATTCAGATTCGGATGATACAGACAGTGATGCATCTGACTCTGAGGAGGATGGAGATATTTTAGTAGTCTGATTCTTTTTCATTTTGCTACATAAGCATTGTTCTAATTAAAAGCTGTCCACAAGGCAGTGCTCTCGTCTTTTCTCAGTGATTGATAGTTCAAACTAAACCTTTTGACAATTTTCCAAAGTTTATGCATGTTTAAAGGAGGCTTTGCAGTGTATAAGATAGGAAAACTGTACAAATTATTATAACTATTATTAATATTGAGTGTTATCTACCCTTTACTGTTGCCTTTTCAGGCCTTTTTCTATTGTTTTGTTAACAAGTAATGGGACCCTTTATTGGGGACATGTGCGTTGTGATTTTCAGAAAACATGGTGATAATATTTGTTGGCGTAACAGCGTAATTCTGGTAAAATGTTAAAGATGGCATAGCTGTACTTTATTATATTTTGTTCTGACATATAAATGAACTACCATTGTTATGTGTGCACATTAAACTTTGTTTAAAGTGGTGTGTAATATATGTTTGTTGAAATCAACATCTTTGAAATTAGAATTTATTTCTAAGCAGAACATGTTGTTATTTATACCCATTTTAGCCCTGGCATACAGGTGATGTGTGACCCAGATATGATGCCTGGCATACAGGTGATGTGTGACCCAGGTATGGTGTCTGGCATACAGGTGATGTGTGACCCAGGTATGATGTCTGGCATACAGGTGATGTGTGACCCAGGTATGATGCCTGGCATACAGGTGATGTGTGACCCAGGTATGATGCCTGGCATACAGGTGATGTGTGACCCAGGTATGATGTCTGGCATACAGGTGATGTGTGACCCAGGTATGGTGTCTGGCATACAGGTGATGTGTGACCCAGGTATGATGCCTGGCATACAGGTGATGTGTGACCCAGGTATGGTGTCTGGCATACAGGTGATGTGTGACCCAGGTATGATGTCTGGCATATGGGTGATGTGTGACCCAGGTATGGTGTCTGGCATACAGGTGATGTGTGACCCAGGTATGATGCCTGGCATGCAGGTGATGTGTGACCCAGGTATGGTGTCTGGCATACAGGTGATGTGTGACCCAGGTATGGTGTCTGGCATACAGGTGATGTGTGACCCAGGTATGATGCCTGGCATACAGGTGATGTGTGACCCAGGTATGGTGTCTGGCATACAGGTGATGTGTGACCCAGGTATGATGCCTGGCATACAGGTGATGTGTGACCCAGGTATGATGCCTGGCATACAGGTGATGTGTGACCCAGGTATGGTGTCTGGCATACAGGTGATTTGTGACCCAGGTATAATTTGTGACCCAGGTATAATGCTTGACAGACAGGCTATGTGTGACCAAGGTATGATGCCTGGCATACAGGTGATGTGTGACCCAGGTATGATGTCTGGCATATGGGTGATGTGTGACCCAGGTATGATGTCTGGCATACAGGAGATGTGTGACCAAGGTATGGTGTCTGGCATACAGGTGATGTGTGACCCAGGTATGGTGTCTGGCATACAGGTTATGTGTGACAGAGGTATGATGTCTGGCATATGGTTGATGTGAGACCCTGGTATAATGTCTGGCATATGGTTGATGTGTGACCCAGGTATGATGTCTGGCATACAGTTGATGTGTGACCCAGGTAAGATGTCTGGCATATGTGTGAGGTGTGACCCAGGTATAATGTCCGTCATACAGGTGAGGTGTGACTCAGGTATGATGTCTGGCATATGTGTGACCCAGGTATAATGTCTGTCATACATTATACAGATGAGGTTTGACCCAGGTATAATGTCTGGCATACAGGTGAGGTGTGACCCTGGTATGATGTCCGTCATACAGGTGAGTTGTGACCCAGGTATGATGTCTGGCATATGGTTGATGTGAGACCCAGGTATTATGTCTGTCATTCAGATGAGGTGTGACCTAGGTATAATGTCTGTCATTCAGATGAGGTGTGACCCAGGTATAATGTCTGGCATACAGGTGAGGTGTGACCCAGGCATAATATCCGTCGTACAGGTGAGGTGTGACCCAGGTATGATGTCTGGCATATGTGTGACCCAGGTATAATGTCTGTCATTCAGACGAGGTGTGACCCAGGTATAATGTCTGGCATACAGGTGAGGTGTGACCCAGGTATTATGTCCGTCATACAGGTGAGGTGTGACAGAGGTATGATGTCTGGCATTCAGGTGATGTTTGACCCAGGTATGATGTCTGGCATACAGGTGATGTGTGATCCAGGTATGGTGTCTGGCATACTGGTGATGTGTGACCAAGGTATTAAGTTTTAGGATTCGATTCAATTATTCGTACACAGACCACATGCCACACCTTCATTCTTTATATGTAAGTCGGAAAAAATGAAAGCAAACGCTGGACACAGACTCCAAACTTCTATAATTTTTACTTTTAATAGTACATAGGCAGAGTGAACATTTTCGCATGGGCGCAGCCATTTTTATTTGCGTCTCCACGCCGGAGAGTATCGAAAGTGTAAGCGTCGTTTCTATTGGTTAATGTATATTCTGTTCTATTCTGTGAAAACGGCGAATCGGTAAAAAAAATCCCACGGGAGATGTACGGAGCGGAGCGGAGGCAACGACTGTGGGTATCCGACGATGATTAGTAAATGGTGGATGTCAAACATTATAAAATTATCTATTATTTGAACTGAATGCAGTGACATTGGTAAGTACAAACATAGCAAAACATTAAACAAATTTACTTGATTCCCTGTCATTATTTGGCAAGTGAGGCCCCCAAATGCCGTATATGAATACAATCATGTACATTAGGTTATTATCGAAATAATCAGCTGAAACACATTATGATTAATTATACTCAATCAAAAGTAATGCAAAACACCTGACATGTAGTTCATTTTGTGTTAAGTATTGCGTTGCATAAAATTTACCTTAACCATAGTAAATTGTTGAATTGAGGCCCCGCTTGTGGTCGACACATAATATGTGTCCCGCCAATAGGCCTACACAGAATATTAATCAGAGAAGTATATGTATTCGTGTTAAACACATAATATTAATATTTCATTTGAGAATAACACAAAATTAAAAAAAAACATAGATAAATACAAATGGACAACAGCTTTGATTAGCTGGTGTAATGCTTTAGTTAATGACATTAAGGCCCTAATAGGGTAAAGGAAATTTTGAAAAGATATATTATCGTTTAAAAATAAATTGGTCATGAACGACTTAAGTATATGAGATGGCTTGTAGTTATGAAAGTGTGAATGAAATGTACATGTATTGAATTTTGAAATACTAGTAATAAATTGAGGAAATGAGGCCCTGCTAGTGTGAAAAACATAAATAAAGGATGTCCTAGGAACGTGGCGATTATTTCATTACTCACGTATGACATATACTATTCAAATGAATTCAGTGCCGCCGATTAGTATTAATAACCTCCATTATACAGATAAATATGGTATTTCATAAATTTGAGGCCTTTGTAAGTGTAAATTCAATTGTGAATAACGTATAAACAATGTAAGGTAAGATATAACATCATACTAGTATTTGGAAAAAGAAAAAAAAACGGGGACATGCATCTCTGCTAGTGATTAGTACATACGTAGTGGTCGATCAAATTGTTGCGTAAATCAGACAGAGAAGGCAATCCTCAACTGAAACAGCAGAATACAATATGCATAAAAGAACAATTACAAATTGCTTGTTGGACGTTGCACAGAAAAAATGACGAATACGTTCTACTGAGTTCTGGTAATATTTGACCGATTAACAAGCAATTGTACTAGTATTATATGAAATGTTGGACACAATTTATGTATATACTATTACTAAAAGCGTTTGTATGCATATTAGCAATGACATTAAATAACTTATTGTTTGATAAGGAATAATTTATTCAGACATCTAACTGCATAGAATCTTCATAGGAAGCATCATTCTGTATGAACCGCTTCGCCAAAATTACTCTAACCTCAATGCCAGTGGTTTTTATCTTCTTATCAGTATTTCTATCAACACCATTATTATACAGCCTTTTCATTCAGAAAGTGGTATTCATATAATCACTGACTACGGACATTTGTGTCACCTTGTGGGATTTAACCCCTACCAAACAAATTGTCACTAGCTCTACATGTATTAATGGCCACTGCCTAATGTGATTCCGATCGCTTTGAGTTTCTCACAGCCTCTCAGAGCCCTATAAGGAGGTCATAAACACTTACCCGGTAGAACAATCAAACTGTGCATCATCAATTCACGCATTGCCAATCCAGATGGCATACAAACAGCCCCAAATGAATCTAGTAAAAACCTCACAGATAACACCCCACCATGTGTACTGCCGTTCCAGGTTCTATTAGGCACACTCTACCACCACCCATTCCATGTCATAAAATTATAGCTTACTCTTTATCCACGAAATACAACCCTTTAAAGAACTGGTCACCAGTGAGAACCAGGGTATTGTATTCCTGGCATTATTGAGTATACAACACCTGTATGAACTGTTCACCACCACAACGTAAAGTTTTGCAATTGCATGCCCTTTGGGTATTCAAGAATTGCAATACTATGTGGTGGTGAGTACCATATGGGGATGGTGTAGATCTGTTTGGTTACTAGTAAAGTGATCATAATAATGGATCGAATGAGACAAGGCTGTATTATGTATTACTATCAACCCAGTAACTGTCTAGGCCATGGAATTTAGTTGTCATGTTGGAATAGAAAAATATTCATGTAAGAATAGTTCTTGTTTACTTTCGTTTTGGCAAACACGTTGCAATCTTGAGTAAACAGGTCAGAACAATGGTTTAGCTATGAAAAACTAATTTTTCAACACTGTTATAAACATTTAACACCAGGAATGAGTATTCGTAAAAGCATTTCTATCTCTTAAGCAACCGATTTCATCGCATAATCTAAAACAAACGGCTGAATATTAAAATATGCAAAAATCTAGACTAATGTCACATAATATCTAGCCATTAATCGCCGTGATAGTTGATGTCTGATTTATCTCACTGACAATATTTATGAAACTGATCTAGTATCTGATGAAAGTTCAAGATAACAGTGTTGTTTTATTGCCGATGTTAAAACATCGAAGAGAAATATTCGTGTGCAACAATATGTTATGTAAAACGATGTCTGGATAATCTTTCCTGAAAATGTTAATTCATTTTTCGTTTCGATATCCCCGATTAAAGCCTCACATCAAATGGTGACACTTTGTCTAAATTTTCTCCTTGAAAGAATACTAAACGCAATATTTGGAACATTCTATGAAATCACTTGCCGGCACAACAAGTTTTAAAGAAAGGCAACAGTCAAACACTGACATTCTCTTGTCCTCAAAGCATTTTGAAAGGAGAGTAAAGGATTTTAAGTATGAATTTATGAGACAAAAATGATTCATTCTCTACGTCTTGGGAGAAAACTTTTCATCGCACTAAAATGTGGTTCAAGCTTTTAAAGTAAATTGCATTTTATAACAAACATATTCTCAAAGCATACCGAGTGTTTAAAATTTGCTATATCGGTTCACACAGTTTCTTTGAAACCTTAGATTAGTCCAAATAATAGAACCGCTTGTTTGTTTTCTGAGCAGTCTTTCGTAGTTGATACATTGGGGTTTCTCACGAGTTGTCAATTGATATAAATATATAATTTTGTATTAAACGAAATTTCATTAGACCACTGTCTGGCGAGCTAAATAATCATATTTACTGAACGAGTTTATTATAAATAAATCAATTGAAAACGAGTTTTAAACGATAATATCATTTGACACTATTAATGCAACAATACGACAAAGAGTGAACGAATATACACACACGCTATACCCAGATACAAGGAAAATCATGTGATATACGTACATGTAACTTGTAACGGATGTTTGAAATGTAATATTGATTTAAACAAATACATAGTCATGTTCCCTGGCACATTATTGGAATAAATCGCTTTGTTTTCCCATAAATATATCAGAAAATCGGACATGAAAGGCAGAGTTCAACTTAACCAGTCGAGTAGAGAAAGCATACTATTAAATAGCATCACATAACACATATACACAACACAATGACCACACATTATCGGACGATATACACAACACAATGACCACACATTATCGGACGATATACACAACACAATGACCACACATTATCGGACGAGAAAACGAAATACTCAAATATCAGCTGTCAACGACCTAAAGTTTCCTAACGATTTACTAAAAGTATGTCCTTTAGTGACCAAACAAGTTTCCTCCACGATACAACCAAATGACCTCAACATCGAAGTCCGTAACATAGAACAGGATACTACATGCCTTGTTTAAAATCAAAGGATATCTAGAGACACGTGTATGTAACAGGTCACACGCATGATGTGCACTTACGCTATTATTTGGATTTATTTATGGTTTCCTAGAACATCTATGATACAGAACAATCACTATACAAAAGTGAAAACCGATCGACAAACAACGCAGATATAAACACACTACATAGGATTGTTATCAGATGGCATTTACATCGTAAAAACGTTAATATCGACATAAGGGCAACGGTTTGTTTACTCCGAACCCTAGAGGACAGAACCGTTTTATCTTTAAAGATGAAAGTCTATTACTTTCCTGTAAATATGAATGTTATATGAAATTGTCTGCACGATATCTTCATATAAGAGTAACAAAGGGACTTGACTTGTTCCATGTTTTAAATAAGTAATTATTCGTTTCAAGTAGTTGTGGTGGCGAATTGTTTCCTGAAATGTTCAAACAATAATGTGTTCAGTATTTTCTCCATATAGAAGACTCGCATTACACCGTCATCCTTTAAAGAGGCACATCCTATATTCAGCATAGTATTAACCTCTAGCGCATTTAATGACATAAATGTACGGCGTACATAAAACATTTTTAAAATCGTTTTAATATGTAAACAGAACATGCGCCGAAATATGTCTGAAAAAATGGTCAAAATAAATATATTTTTAAATAATAAATCGCTGCCAACCTTTTATTCGACAAACAGAACTTCACGCAAAACAGCGGTTAACACGCATATAGTCTCACCAAAAGAACTATAATGCTCTTTTTTGTTCTTCAATACAATCTAATAAATATATCTACATCAACATAATTATTTCAAAACGTGTTTGTTTTATCTTCTTTCGTCCTTTTCGTAGACATTGTCTTTTCATGTTGTAGTCATACCGCAATAACGCTTTACGCTGAAGGTAAGTGTGTTTGTAGCCTTCATTAATGTCTGATATGTTTTAAATAAAAAAAGACAATTACATTTATAGGTAGAGCCTTCTTAAGTTGATCTTTTAAACAGGGAAATCGAAAGGGAATTGAATTTATCTCTAGGAAAATATTACCAGACATTGCATTACAAACAATCTCATTGTACAAGAATATTTATCGTTGATCATTAAGTAATATAGCCAAATGAGCATGTTGAACATTGAAAACTGTCTGTCAGATACATCAAGCATCAGCCATGTCCTCCACATCTATTCACTAGACATTTACATTTGACATTAGTCTAGACATTCACTTATTTTGATATTGAGCGCTTGTGAACGTTCCGTTCTCCGGTAGATTAAAAATCGGTCTACACGGAGTATACCGTAATCAATCATGAGCTTCTATGTAGGATTATCTGTCGTCTATTCTCGTGACCTGGATTCAATTCAAGTAGAAATGAGCTGTGCTGTGGGATTTCCAACCAGATGTCCAGATTCCATATCTATTTTTGTAGGATTGTGAAAAGTAATGTTTAAGGATTCCAAATTGGTATATCTTTTTAAAATGGTCCATCTTGGTGACATGCTATGACATGATAAAAACTAGAGGTATGATGATAAATTTGACGTTCAAAATAACGTCATTGCTCCCAAAAATAAATAAATATGGTGACGTCATATTAATGAGTACAGGTCACATTATAAGCCCCTAATTATAAAAAGGATTTTGGGCAACAGTTTTTAAAATGATTTTTGATATCGGAAACTAAAAGTAACAACCAACCTATCACAATCTACTTTTATCCCATAAAATTGTTAATGATGATGTGGGCTACTGATTCCAAAAAATCATGCTTAGCTTTTACATTTTGTTTTCCCACAAAACAATATTTTATAAAGTGGTTGGAAATCGCACAGCAGAGCTCAAATAAAGAAAATAAAGGTTATGATCACATTTTAATAATTTTAAATGACTTTTGTTTGACAACATTACATTATATCAATCATCGTAAATTACTATTATAATTATACACCGATTCGTCTTCATACCGATATACGAGGGGCATTCAATATATAGAGGATATTTGTTGATTTTAGTGCAAGATCGAATTTCATTTCACCGAGTGATCACACAAATCGATTGCTCGTGAAAATATAGTTTTATGTGGTCACGAGTGAAATAAAATTCAATCTTACACCAAAAATCAACATTTTTTCTGTTTATTATATGCGTCATTAATCATATTTGACAAATCTCTCTTGGAGCCTCATCATGTGGGGCGCCCCAAATTCATTGTAACCGATTCATTTTTTAACCTTATTTTATTCTTTGTATCCAGTCGGTTTGGTAAGGGGAAATACTCTTACTGAAAGTTAAAACGGGAATCCACGTACTGAGTGACTTTATCATGTGTTTTGACGTCATCACAACATCGGATTTCTGGTACGACATATTGATTTTTTTACGAGATGCCATTTTGAAACTCAAAATGCAATTACAGGCATTGTATGGTTTGATAAATTGTAGGTTTGTGTTTATTGAATTTATTTCAATTTGCCTTAGTAAAATCTTAAATAGATTTTCAGATACCGTTTTCAAATACGGAACAATATATTTCATTTTGAGGCCTTTTCCTTGTTAGGCAGTCGTATAAACCTTCTCTCAATTCATTCAACAAATTGAAGTTTATAAGACGAATCTTTTCTCTTTCTAAATGCCTTTCTAGGAAAGCACCTACTACACTAATAGTTATTAAGGTTCTTGTCAATCTTGAGTCAGCAAAATCCTCCAATGTTTGACAGCTGTTAAGAAGCAGATATAATCAAAGGGAGGTAAATATGCAATGTAAAAACCCTACAATGGAGGTAGTTTGTATTTTCATTGAAGAAAGTAGTTCCGTTAAAAACAGTGAATTATCAAAATGTTATTTTCACTGTTATTTGTTACTGTTATTTTCACTATAATGCTTTGAAAGCATATAATAAATAACGTCCATGCACCTTGAATTTTTCATTAACAACATTAAAGACGAATCTACGATTATGACTGACAGGTACATGTTTCTTCTTTATGTCTGAAATGTTTCATAGTGTTGTGTCAAATATAAAGTAATATGCATCTAACTCTGAAGAGGGTACACCCCAGTCCACTGGCCTTACTATATTTTTATATATACCATACTTTTGCTATAGTTTGATGATTATGGAGACATATTTCTTCTTACATGTTCATTTATGTCATTAAATGAGATATGGGGTAATGATATGCTGAAAATAGGGTATGTCCGTTTAACAGGCACAAGCACAACACTTTATTAACATATTTATTTCATCAGTACATTCATGCATTTAGAACACTTTACGCCAATGATACAATATGCAAAACTGGTCGAAAGACTCTTTAGCCAACATACAACAACTAACTTAACTACTTGAATCATTAGGGACGGTTACTATCATAACCAAATGCTTTAAAATCGAGTTCGTATACTAGTTGGATCTTTTTGACTGTTTCTGCTCTGATATTGTCATATGCAACTTTCATTAGACGGCGTCTTTGCTCTGTACTGTCCGATGGAGTCAGTGGATGGTGCTTCAATTCATCCAAAACTGTTTTAAGAACAAAGTCAGCTTCAATATTAGAAAGGTTTGACGACAAGTACTTTTCAACTGGATACCTGGATTTAGCATGTATGAAACCTTGTATTCGAAAACTATTCCATAGCCTACCAAACCCTACAATGGAGGTAGTTTGTATTTTCATTGAAGAAAGTAGTTCCGTTAAAAACAGTGAATTATCAAAATGTTATTTTCACTGTTATTTGTTACTGTTATTTTCACTATAATGCTTTGAAAGCATATAATAAATAACGTCCATGCACCTTGAATTTTTCATTAACAACATTAAAGACGAATCTACGATTATGACTGACAGGTACATGTTTCTTCTTTATGTCTGAAATGTTTCATAGTGTTGTGTCAAATATAAAGTAATATGCATCTAACTCTGAAGAGGGTACACCCCAGTCCACTGGCCTTACTATATTTTTATATATACCATACTTTTGCTATAGTTTGATGATTATGGAGACATATTTCTTCTTACATGTTCATTTATGTCATTAAATGAGATATGGGGTAATGATATGCTGAAAATAGGGTATGTCCGTTTAACAGGCACAAGCACAACACTTTATTAACATATTTATTTCATCAGTACATTCATGCATTTAGAACACTTTACGCCAATGATACAATATGCAAAACTGGTCGAAAGACTCTTTAGCCAACATACAACAACTAACTTAACTACTTGAATCATTAGGGACGGTTACTATCATAACCAAATGCTTTAAAATCGAGTTCGTATACTAGTTGGATCTTTTTGACTGTTTCTGCTCTGATATTGTCATATGCAACTTTCATTAGACGGCGTCTTTGCTCTGTACTGTCCGATGGAGTCAGTGGATGGTGCTTCAATTCATCCAAAACTGTTTTAAGAACAAAGTCAGCTTCAATATTAGAAAGGTTTGACGACAAGTACTTTTCAACTGGATACCTGGATTTAGCATGTATGAAACCTTGTATTCGAAAACTATTCCATAGCCTACCAAGAACAAAGATTTGTGCCTCCTGTTTAGTTGGATCCTTTTTGAAATCACTCACCTTACGAGCAATATATAGCAATCTAGGCGTAACAGTTTTAACTATTTCAGCCACTGATATTTCCGCTCTACGCGAAGATAGGGCGCTGTGGATCGCTTCAGACTTATCTTGTTCAACGTCGACTTCTTTCAGCGCATATTCCATATCAGTTGAGAAGGTTTCTTGTTTAATAACAAAGAAATGTTGTAGTGCACATATCCACGTGTTTCTGATAAAGATTGCCTTAAAATGGCTGCCCATTTGTTTCTTGGTGTTGGGATTATCTAACACGTAATCTAAAAACATTTGAAATGTCAAATTATGTACTCCTTGGCCGCCTCCCGTATGGGTTGCAACACTAAGTGCTAGTTCCATGCTATTGAAAATAAATATTTTATCTATGAATGCAGAATAGAGTCTCGTGTAAGGGTCACGTGACGGAAATAGGACGGTATAATTCGCAAGATTTTTAACATTAAACATTTTCATGTCCACCATTTTGCGAGAATGCAAGTGCAACGATTTACGTGATTCGGTCAAAGAATTTTCTGAGCTACTATCATTCAAAATGCTAAAAACGGTAAGCAAACTGGTTGAACCAATCTTTGGTATTATATTACAAACTAGACGATGTTTTTTAGAATAAGTTAAATATTGGTGTAATGTATCTCCGTTGTTTATCTTCTCATCATCACACACATGGTGGACTTGTGTCATCCTTTGCTTGTACATCTCGCTAGGTATAGACGACTCATTTTTCGTGTAAACAACTTCAAAATTTGTTTCTGTAACGATATCGGCAAACAATCGTTAATATGCAATTCCACATCGTGTCAAACATTACAATATTATATCAGATCGCAATAATAATGAACACATATTTCAACCAGATTTTTTGGATAGGCTTATTACACCTAACTAGTTTGCCAAGGTCATTAAACATGATTTGATTTCGTATGTCTTTAAGTGTCTGCCCGCTTCTGTAAGTTAAATAAGTTAAGGGAAGTACACTATTTATTACAACGTTATTGGAGTCTTCTTTCAAACCTGCTTTGGTTAACAAATTTCCCCGCATGTTAAACGAATGTTATTAAGAAACACTTACGCACACTCCTAACGCAACATCTATATTTTCAAAATTTCTCAGTGGTTGAAGGAGGCATTTGTATACATACATATCTTATTGATGTTATAGTGACTTTGTATTAAAATCATACCATGGCAAATTAACAAGAATTAACGATCATCTTCATATCACTGTAAATTGAAAAGTCACAGAAATAAAACACGACAAATGTTGAAAACACTGGATGAAATTTTTACTAATAGGTTCATCACAGTAAAATGATCGAATAATGATATTCCATTTCATGTTTCATATTATCTTGAATGTCTATATATGTCGTTTGTGATGTATTTATACATCTACAACATCGATAAACGATATTACCAGATCAATATTGGGGTTGCGTTCAAAAATTCCAAAACTATGACATGTTTTGAAAGTTTTGTAGGGTTGGTTGTCGTCTCATTGGTAACATACACATCTCATACTTTGTATGTTGTTATTCTGCAGTATTGCTTGTGCTTTACTTGCTATGGACCCAAAGCTCCGTCATGCAGTATTTTCAAATGTCGCCATTTTTGTGACTTTTCATTTTACAGTGATGCTCATTATTTCGTTTTATTTTTTATCTTTCAATGCATTAATTAACTCAAAAATTGTGGAAGATATTCAACGAGTATAAGACTATTCACTGTCAAATATTAAACCAGATCCGTTGATCAATATTCGAGATGTCACGAAAAATATAAGTGTTGCGTTGGGAGTGTGCGTTAGTATATGTTAAACATATGTAGATTATGAAGTTTTTGAACAGGGTTGAAAATATACTGGATATGTTTGAAAGCTAAAAATAGGTCCAATTGCGCATTCCGCGGGATGACTATGGACTTTATCGCATAATCTTTAGCCGAGACAGTGTTTATAATGTTGCATTATGACTTAGCACTTTATTGCAGGAAGCTTGGTAAATATATCGAGACAGCTACTGTATTATGTTACGTAAGCTAGGTTACCATCCGGTCAGTGATAAACGCTCAACACTGCGAGTAGTATAGGCAGTAGAGGTAATAATGTATTCACTAGATGCTGGAACATACATATGGCGTTGGGGTGGCATATGCCCTCAAATGCTCTGTGACTGAAAAAATATTTTTCTGACGACAGGAACAATCCCTGTTCTTCCAGTGCCATCGGCGCTTTGATTTATTAGTAAAATCAACGGGTTATTATTAATATGTATCTTTTGGGGGAAATTTACACAGTATTGAACATAGTATGTGTTTACGACTTTTTAATGAGCTTTAAATAACAAGGTGGACCTTGTTACAAAAAACAATAATGCATCTTTAAACTTGTAAATAAGTTGGGTGAACGATAGGTTAGGCGACTCAACCATGGTCGAACACATACTCAATATGTATGATTTCAATAAATTTATCAATTATGCTACCATTCCAATATATTAAACCTGAGTCAGCAAGACTTTTAATGATTATATAAATGTGAAGTTACTTCGACCTAGCACTTTGTGATATTTCTCTTAATGGCGTTCCGTCTTAGTGTCATTGTGACGTCTGTCAATATGGCCCACATGATTGACGTTCTGTTATTCTAGTCCCAGCGTCACGTCATTTCAAAGTTGACAGAAATTATTCTTCAAAAACATATTTGTTCAATATCCTTTCATTGGTCTTTCGAATTTCCTGGGGTTTTTTTACGTTATCATTAGCCATACATAGGTCGAGCGACGATGTGATGGAGAACAAATAGACGAAGCAATGAATTACTTACTTTGTAAAAATCGGATGTTGCTTTTCTTTTCAAATTGATTATTGTCTTCTTGATAAGTAACATACGCCTCTGAAAATATTATCCCAATAATTACCGATCCCACGCAAAGGCATGCAAACTTCGCTGGCTTCCGTCGTATAACATGCATAGTCAGTAACGACACAGTAATACACACACAAAGTTTAAACTGTCCACAAACTATGCGCCGTCGGAAAGTAAATCTGAAATATTAGAATAATAATTACGCCAATTACAATGGGACCAAGAGAAGTGATAACATTATTATTTTTAAAATATAACTTTGTAATATATGTACATGATATGTATTTCTATTTGGTACGTGTACATGTATTATTAAAATTAAATGTTTCGCACATATATTAGTCTACGTAGATTTATAATTATTATATATAAACAGTAAACATATTCAGTATGCTTATATACTTTCAGATGAAGCAGTTTATTTATTATAATCATAAAAAAATTTAATTATGCTTTATGTAGGATTCTGCATTTGCTATGCAACGTACATTTATATATGTACGATTAAGTAAGAGATCCAATTTTAATACTCACCAACTATGAATGTAGATAATAACTTCTACAACACAATTTAAAATATCCTTTGAGTTTTAATTAGTGACATAAAACAATTTAAAACAGTATTTAAGGTTCACAGAGTGTATAAACGATCAGAAAGTTAACACGAAAACAATAGATATTACCTTTACAATAATGATTAGATAAATAATTAGAATGTCGCTAACTTAATACAAAGGAATAAAGGGCGATTCGGAACATGAACACGGGTATTATATTAGAAAGGTTTTGAAAAGAAGTACACAAAGACTCAAATTTTCATGTAAAAGTTAAACCCGATAAAACAATAAACACGTTTAAATATGTTCATGCCAACTTTAAAAAGACACATCGAATGGGAACGAAACCCACAACAACACAAAAATAAACCAGAGCTCAATTAGCATAAATTAAGCTGACTACAACGCGCTACCAAGAATGGTCATAGATTTCAAGTATACAACTATTTATTTATGACTTTGAGTGGAGAATGTATGATGTGTGGACTGTATCCTATTCTCACTATAACGTTGATATCAGGTATAATACAGAACAATTGATGAACAGTTTTATCCTACGGTTATTGCTAATCGCACTGGAAATGGTGCCTAATATGTCAAATTGACATTCACGTATTCCAGTCACGTATGTTGCATGTAATAGAACGGTTTCTGATTTTATAGAGATTCATGTATTGTTATACTAAATTGTGTAATAAATTGAATTCGAGTTTTGATGTGTGGTTTGTCGGAACTGAATTTAGAACAACTTATTATAGATAACAATAAAACTACAATACAATTAAAGTTATAATTAAATGTTGTAATACATGTAGAAAATGTATGTAAATGTCCATAATATATATTGTAACAATATCGGGAATACAAAGGTGAATATTAAACATAAAAAATACGATATGCATACCAGTAAATTGCATTGTAATTTTTATGTCTTTGTCATGTGAACGTTTGTATATACAGCATGTATACCCGATGATGTGAGACGAGATCTTCATCTTAATCCACAGGGACCAATCTACTTGTCTTGGCTGTGTTCGCAAATTGATAGAACTATACACACATATATACTACAGCTCCACCAGAATTGATGGGCATTAATCGCAAATGACTCATACATTATCTTGTAGTCGTCTATTCTTGTCACGTTTCTTATTAATTCAATTTCACATTTTTATGTGTTGCATTTTATCATATAAATCCAATTATTGATATACTGATATGTAGGGCATTTTACAGACTAACATTTCTCCGAAAAGCTCAGTGACGTTAATATTATTATGATGAAGTGATTCAAGTGTATATAGCCCATTGAATCAGTACCAAATCAGGTTTTACCAGCAACACTACATTTATGAAACCATGGAAACAACGATCGATACTCAGAGATACTATACGAGTTGTAACACGTTGTGTTCGCTTAGATGAAATTATACATCAGTAAATTGTATAAGTGTATAAGTCTTTACTGCAATTGCATGTTCCAATCAAGTTCTATGGGTATGAACAACTCTCGTACATTGTGGCCGCATATAACAAAACATAACAGTGTATTAAGAATATGGTAACGTTCGAAATGTTCTACATCTCTGGATTATAGTTTTTATATTATTTATAATTTCAGTTTGAATGCGGTCTGATTAACTGTTCCGTATTGTTTAGATTGCTAATATATAATCACAGTTTGGAGTTCTCCAAAGAGGAGACAATGCCGGTTTAAATTGGTTGGTATTAGGAATTAGTATCAAATGCTTAGAACATAATTTTATACTCTCTTATAGTATCACTACGTATGGCAACATTATACGTATAAATAATTTCTGTTACCTTAAACTATGTCACCGTGCTTAGGGTTGTCTGTATTTAAATAATTGCAGAGGAAAGCCATATTCACCATGTATACGGTATTAGTAATAAAGCTGTAGGAGCAGTAAGATTAATACACAAGAAAGACAGTGCCTTAGTTCATATCAACCCTTTAACAGTGTCCGACTTTCTCATTATCTCGTCGTTGTTTTACTTTTACCATATCAATTTTGAAGAGACGCGTGCATCGAATGGTCGAATAATGATTATAGAATATTATAGACTAATATAAAATGTTTGGTTATTGTCATTGAGATAATTGATACTAGGTGGATCATTAAATAGTTATTAATATCATGAAACATTTCAGATATCTGATCATGGCTGAATATTATATTATAGTTTTATATTACCGACCAACATAGAACAACGATGAGCAATGGTGTGTGATTAAACCTCGTTTATTATTTGTCTGCAAAAGTTTCCTGGAAATGGTTATAGATAATTTAAAGCTGATTTAAATCTCTCGTAATATAATCTGTATTGAAATTTGAATACATATTGGGCTTTATTAAACCGAATTGACACCACCAGGAGTGTTACACAAATGTTAGGTTTTTTTGTATACATGTAAAGGCAGGGTTCTTTTTTTAAATGTGTTTATTATCAATGTTAAAAAGAGATGCGCATTATTGAGCTCCTTTTCCCTTGATTTGTGTGTTATTATGCCATACCAAATTGTAATTGTTATGCGACAACCCAAAGTTCAAAAACCTATCTAGCTATCCAGAAACAAAATACATTTGCCCTCATCATCGTAATATGGCTAATAATATAGTTTTCAAGCATTGTCAACTACAAGCGATTTTTTAAACATAGCCCTGTGTAGGCGTTGGGGAAATGATGGTGAACAAGTATGATAAGTATGAAAACAATAAATCAATATATTTTAAAGATACATACAGATTATTGTTTATGCACAAACCTATCAGACTGTGGATGAAGAAACAATTTAGTGTTGCCTTATTTTCAGATCCAATGAAACAGAGCTACAATGGTTGCACATTCTGCAGTCCTCGTGCTATGTCTGTAATTCAGTTCTACGCAGCTTCCATGATAATTTCAACGTCTGCTTTAAAACCTTGAATTATTTTATACCACTTACAGTCTGTACAGCGATATTTAATTTGGACATGGTTGTCCTCTGGGCATCCATAATGGGATTTAGCACTCTGATTTTCCAGGCAGAATTGACATGAAGCGAGAAAATAAAACCTAGCAAATAGAGTTATGGGATTATTGTCCACTATCATGGGAAATAAAATGGCAGTGTATCCTAGTTTTATACCATCGTCTAAAATAATAATATGACGCATTACACTAGACGAAATTTAATTCTACCAAAACACAGAAGCATCAATAGATCATCCATTGCGCTCAATACCTAAAACAGTATAGTATTTATGTGTGTTGTGTGCAGGTTACAACTGGTTAAAACTAGGTAATTTTATATCCCCTCCATTATGGTGGACAGTGTTCCCAGAAATTATTGAGAATCGAACTTTGCATCATTTCACATATCTGAATAGGAAAACTTTGTTTATTTAATATATCTAACCTTGGCCTATTTGTAAAACATAGCATTGGTAAAGTATAGTTGAAATATATTTGTATAAAAGGTCATGAAGGTGGGAGGGTTGTAAAATGCATTATTATTTACGCAAACTCAAGTGATATTTAATCCAAACACTTCATTACATGTGTGAACATGTTATTAATAAGGTTTAAACACGTTTCACTTGATCTAAAAACAAAAACAATTTGGAAAATATAAATGTATGCATAAAACGACAGTTTGTGAGTCACAAATACCAAAATATACCTACTATGGGGTCATATCGAGAATATTAACACGCTAGGGCCAACTTATGAAGTTCCTTACAATTTTACCATATAAAGTTTATTTTGTATTAACCTATGGCGACTAAAAAGAACTACAATTAGTGTCCAACGAAGCTTTCTATAAATTTCCTGAGTGAATTTTCAAACGCAGCCCCTATATTTGGTGGCAGTAAATTGGTGCATACTAGATACAATTTGCTGTTCGAGTTAGTTGAGAACATACACCTCCTCATTAAGTATGCATCTTTTTGTCAATAAATTGGTAATAAAAGTGTCAATTATCTCTAAATAATCTCAAGCTAAAATGGTCTAAATTAGGCCTTGCATGCACAACTTGAACATTTTACGATTTATGGATCAAAACTCCTGTTGCCATGACAACCACTGCATCGTCTGAACTAAAACAACTGGCAATTAGATTATTAGGTCACTCATTGAAACGTATTATGTTGAGTACACTAGATGTAACAAACATAGTTTAGTCTATCTGACAACATGGTTTATCTAATGTAAATAACAATATTATCAATTGTTTTCCAGTGTATAGTGAAACCCCATGAAGCCGGTGTATCCACGGTACCGGTGTATGTAATTTTCTCATGAAATTGTAGATTTTTTTCTCGTGACATTGCCTGCAGGGTTGTTTACAATAACTGACGATTAAATTAAATAAATAAATACGAAATGGACCATTTCTGAATGAAATCACAACAAAAACTTACACCATGCCTTCATTACGAGTAAATCCTTATTTAATCGGCAATGTTTTACATGCATGTATTCAATGCTCGCTTGTTTATTTATCAAACATAATTTTGACAGCTATGACGTCATCCATTGATAAAAAGGGTCGTGTGCAACTTTTGGCGGGAAAAAATCAACTTGTCAACAAACTGGACCAAATTTACTTGGAAAAAGTTATTGTTGCACCGGATAGATGGGGTTATTTCCCTTTCCTGAAATTTTACATGGTGTTTGTTTACATGTATTTTTTCCGATTACAAAGGTCATTTGATGTGATTTTGCATTTTTATTAAAGATTAAAGGTCATTTTAGCAGTTTCCAACAAAATATGTGTCGAGGAGTTAGTGATTGATATTTATTTTGTCGATTTCGTTTGATGCACCGGCTACATGAGGTTCAAGGCTAATGTGTTTTTGTGTCGCGAGCTGAACAATCACCCTGCTATCTGTTTACCAAGGTCGTGCGTGATTTCCCGTCAAATTCAAATGAGATAATGGACTAACATAAAACTGATATGTGTCAATATCCTGTGTTCGTCAATTAATTACTGGAATGGCACACATCAGATAATTATATACTCCTATAATTTTTCTGTTTGATCTCTCGTGTTCGTATTAATTGCACTAGATTAGATGATTTGTCACTTGAGAAATCGTCACCTTACTTTCACCTCAAGTGTCGTCGCGGAGTGTGAAACACGTGTCAATTAATTTGTTAGAACTAAATTCCCAGTTCTTCGGTACTACTGCCACTGGTTAAGAATATGTCCAACTGAGCATATATTTGCCTCGTCGATGTACTCCCGAAGGAAAAGCAGCTTCGGTAGGCATCGGGATCAGGGATTTCAACGTTGTTTCCCGAAGCTTCCATATACCAGGAGGATATTTTTCCTAAAGCCTTATGATGCTCACTTATTCAATCGGAAGTACATCAAAAATGCTCAATGCGACATAGGCTGTATACATTGCAAGAAAATAGTATTTAATTGATCAGCTCGCTAAACATTGCTGTCAGATAGATAGGTGATACATCCAGTCATATAGATAGGTGATACATCCAGTCAGATAGATAGGTGATATATCCTGTCAGATAGATAGGTGATACATCCTGTCAGATAGATAGGTGATACATCCTGTCAGATAGATAGGTGATACATCCTGTCAGATAGATAGGTGATACATCCTGTCAGATAGATAGGTGATACATCCTGTCAGATAGATAGGTGATACATCCTGTCAGATAGATAGGTGATACGTCCTGTCAGATAGATAGGTGATACATCCTGTCAGATAGATAGGTGATACATCCAGTCAGAAAGATAGGTGATACATCCAGTCAGATAGATAGGTGATACATCCTGTCAGATAGATAGGTGATACATCCTTTCAGATAGATAGGTGATACATCCAGTCAGATAGATAGGTGATACATCCAGTCAGATAGATAGGTGATACATCCAGTCAGATAGATAGGTGATACATCCAGTCAGATAGATAGGTGATACATCCAGTCAGATAGATAGGTGATACATCCAGTCAGATAGATAGGTGATACATCCAGTCAGATAGATAGTTGATACATCCAGTCAGATAGATAGTTGATACATCCAGTCAGATAGATAGGTGATACATCCTGTCAGATAGATAGGTGATACATCCAGTCAGATAGATAGGTGATACATCCAGTCAGAAAGATAGGTGATACATCCAGTCAGATAGATAGGTGATACATCCTGTCAGATAGATAGGTGATACATCCAGTCAGATAGATAGGTGATACATCCAGTCAGATAGATAGGTGATACATCCAGTCAGATAGATAGGTGATACATCCTGTCAGATAGATAGGTGATACATCCTGTCAGATAGATAGGTGATACATCCTGTCAGATAGATAGGTGATACATCCTGTCAGATAGATAGGTGATACATCCTGTCAGATAGATAGGTGATACATCAAGATATATCCAGTACGATTCCCGGTGGAGTATCCGTCAGGTTCCCAATGATCATGTATATCTGTGACAGCTTCGGTTATTTTCCAAAGAATGTGTCCATTGTTTCATTTGTAGTTTGCTGTTGCTGTATTTATGGTCAAAGATATAACACATAAAACTGTAAAGCTCTATTTGTTTATTGCATTGTTTGAACTGCTTTTCGTCCAACCTAATGTCTGGGTCTAGTTCTAATTTGTGAGTACGGAAATCAGTGATGGTGTGATCACGACATACATGTACTTTTCATTCTTACATAAGACTGCTGCTAAATTTGAATTTTCTTTAACAGTTATTATCAGGCAGCAGCTGCATAAGTTTATACATAGTACAACTGTATTGTCTTACATATCTAGAATGACCCTGACACAGATTGATCTGTGCAAAAGACTTTGCTGGTATCACATATCATGTAATTGCAATTAAATACCTATATAAGGCTAACAATCGATCAAATACTTGGCCATTCGTATACGCCTCGTACATAAGTGTAGGGTTACAAATTTTGGTTATGCGGTTTCCGGTAACAGTCAATCATCAGTTTTTCAATGCTATCAAGAAGCCCTTCAATTAACGGTCTCCTTTTAGGAATCAATACCTTCCCAGGAGTAAGTAACTTTTTATTTCTCTTCGATTTCATCGTTTGATTCTCATGCGTCATGCTGAAAAGTAGTCCGTGATAATTGAGGCTTCCCTATTATGTCCGAGGCGCTTTCGTTTTAGATCAACGCCGAGGAATCCCGATTGATACGTGGCAGGTAACAAACATTGTATCACCTCTTATAACACATTAGTACGAGACATCAGTGGTAGTATTGAATACACTAGCCGAATGTTCCAAGTACACTCTTTGTAATTTTCATAACAGAAATAACAGAAAAAATATGATACCAATAAGTGAACCGAATATACTATAAGGGTCAGGAAACTAGTATATATCATGTGCAGTAAGTTAATATTCTTAAATATAATAACAACTTCTAAGAAAACAACCATTTATTTCATTGCTCAAAACAACTAAATCGCACATCAATATCGTGTATGACCACCGTATTCTCAGACGACAGCTTGGCATCTCTTGCGCATTGAATGGATACAGTGGTGTAGGAATGGTTGTGGGAGTACCTTGCATTGTAGTACAAGGTATGTTATGATTTCCTGTACGATCTGACGTTGACGCCGTGCTCGGATGCGTCGCCCAAACTCATCTCAGACGTGTTCAATCGGATGAACGTCCAGGCTATAAGAAGGTATATATATCTAGCGGCTGTTATTTGTCTGACACAGTAGCATTATCATTCACAAGCAGCATACCTCAGTTGGCATGCATGTGGGGCATAACATGGAAAATCACTATCGTCTGTGGTTGTCGCTTATATACCCGTGTAACCAGACATTAGAAATAAATGCATCAAAATAAATTCCAGTATGAACACAGGGCTGTAATTCGGATGGTAAATACGAATTGGACATTACTTTCATGACCAACTTTAATTTGCCCCTCACAAAAATGGACTTGTTCCGTTCAATTAAACGATTCCACATTATTGCATGCTCTTTAAGTCATGTAACCATCAGTCAGAAATTGCCACAAATGTTTTATGACGCATTAACGATTAAATGTGGTGGTGACGTTTCAAGGATGAAACGTATCGATTGAAACAAGCATTGATATCACGAATGAAATGCCAAAATTCTGTTCACATGTATTTGCATGGACTAAGAATCCTAAACCAGACAATGTACTTACCCATAATATTGAAATGCCATTTTCGAGCATTTCTATTGCACGTGCGCGCTCTTTAAGACTTAGTGTCATTTGCGTCACAGCAAATAACTGTATTGCTTTGTGTTTGTGGAGTGAATGTAAATAATGTATAAAATAATTAGATTGAAATTACACATGCTTGAGTTGTGAGTACAAGAAAACTATGAGTTTGTCATTTTCATCATCATGTCAATGATGTCTGTGTAGATCTGGAAGTCACTTCCTCAGTGTTAAACGCATGGCCAAATTATCATATTTAAAAGCTCAATTGAGTTTAAATAATCATGTGTCTTTAGATTTATTCTAGGTTTAAACGTGTGAACATTGTTCAAGTTGAGAATATGAATAGGCAATCATATCGCCTGTTACTGACCTAAAGTTTGAAATGGCGTGGTATGTTGGGTTGTACAATAAGCAAAGCAAAGTAAAATCAATATTGAATACCAATCCAGATCCACAATATGGGTAGGTATGATGCACTGAGTGATATATAAATACACACAGACAAGGACTGTTCTGTTTCGTTTTTCCTCTTTATCACTGCCATACGTGTAACTTCTGTCCTATATTTTCTCTGTGTTTGTTTTCGATGTTTACATGTCCCTAATTGATTAATGAATGCATAATGAATTATTCCAGGTGTACATTTTTATTTCAATACAAGGAACACGTATTATGTTAAATCACAATCCTTACCAATAGTTATTGTCATGTAGTAGGTTTTATAGCTTAATACGATGTTGTTATTCACATAAATATTGTTTTCCGATACAATCTCTACAATCGTGTCGCCTGTTACCAAGGAAGCCACGCAGTAACTATTGGATCACTGAATAGAGACAGAACCGTGTGTTCATCTGTGCCAATATACACCACATGCAACATTAGGATCATCGCATAACGACTTGAATGGCATTCATATACTAAGTAAGTGATTTTTTTCTTAGAATATGTCTGGCTATTGATTTTCTACTGTTTACGCAATTTCTTACTTACTGGCGTTCGCCATCATGCATTTTTTTCTAAGGCTGTACAGGTTGCTGATTCCATGGTTCTGTGTGCCTGGAATTGGTGTGGTGATAACATGTTTGGTGGGAATATATGTGGTTGGATATATCTTAGTGGGATTTTGTGTGGCATTATCCTGTGTTGCGGGAAACTATGTTGTGGTAATGTTTGTGGTTGTAATTGGATTTGGAAATAACCTGCGTATTGGAGCACTGTGTAGTGAGGAGATTTGTTATGCTCTCTTGTGTCACCGGTATTCGTGTGGCGGGGATGCATGTAGCAAGAATGTATGGTGTAAAATATGTTACCAAGACACTCGGTGGCTATGTATTTAGAAGTAGACCACTCTTTGTTAACGTGAAAATGCTGTTTCTTACAATATGTTTTAGGTTGTGATCGTTTTAATGGTTGTGTTTCATCACTGCATGCTCGTGCCTTTCGAATTAATCTAAGGAAAGGATATAATTAGATTATGTTCGACATAATGCGTATCCCTTAATAATAAAATACATGCATTTGATATTCCAAGGTGATATATGAAATAAATTCACCTGTAAACAACTAGATCTACGCAGTAATCGGGTACCAACATATTTACAACAATACCTCTATCCGGAACACATTAAGTGTGTTTTGTCGTTCACATATTTACAAAATGGGTATGATATAGAATATATACACCCAGAAAAAAAAATAAGAAATTATACAGTGTATGAATGACGCAGCGTTGTTAAAATATGTGAACATGATGTTTCGTATAGGCAGTTTAGTGTTTTCTTTTATAGTTTCTAATTTTGACCTCTTAAATTGTCACGCTCCATCATTGATACCCCTGTTCCTACGTTTTGTCATACATTATGTGTTCTAGGCGTTCCTTATATGCTGTCTTTAGTGAATTTTTTGCAATTTACAATATTGCTTCGACTGTTATAAATGTGTTACATGAGGATGGGACTTTCAAGTGGGTTGGTTTCGTGTTGTTTTGCGCCAATTTGTCTACTGTCGAAGTATATAGTTGATATAGTTTTGTTGAAGACCATGAAGTTACAGGATTATACATTTTGCAGTATATGATTGATCCACATTGACACATTGATTATTTGTTCGCCATAACAACATGCGCAAGTCTCAAGGAAACCTGCTTTTTTTTACCAAAAAAAAATGTTGACATTTTTCATATGTTGACAGCATGATATTACTGAGGAATATTGCAAAATAAATGTTGTTAATATCTTGAATTTTAAGGAAGTTGCAGCTGTTTAAAAGTCTACATTCAAAACTTTTTGTCTGTTCAATTCATGACATAAACTGCTCTAAGGAGCATCACATTTTAGAATTATATTTTAATGTTTAATATATGAACTTAAAATGAGGGTAGACAGATAATACGATATACGTATAAACCCTTATTATAAAATTGCAAAGACGAAATCCTTAAATAGAAATAAAAAAATCTCACAAAAAGAACATATAAAGAACATATAAAGAACATAATTAATCGTGCAGACATTAAGATATAACCACTAAGTCCACATTACGTGTACCGTCTCCATGTAGAGAAATATTTAATTTAGTTCTTTATTACATACACTGTGCGGAAATGAAAACGCATCACGTTTTAAAACTTGAATATTTCCGTAAATTTACTTGTATGCTCTCTTCGATATATATTATCTACAGAATTCAGCTTTGTCGTGAAGATACTTTAGGAATCACTCGTCCATAGCGAATTTGCACGCACATTGGGGAAACATTTTGAAGAATATTCATGGTTTAGTCGGGAAAACAAAAATAACTACATTTGTAGTCGAAAACAAGGTGCGTGTGTCAAAGGCAGACTCCGAAATATCGGTTGGTATGCTCAAATGTGGGATACCCGTACGAAAAAATCAATGTTTCATGGATTTAAATAACCGAAGTCATTATTTTATTCAATTAATACAAGTTTGAATAAATATGAGCCGTTATCTTGGAAAACCCAATAACATAACATGCACATAGTGCCGATTCCAAAAATTCACACTTTTACATCATATTTTGTTTATTGTACCACAAAATATACCTTGTTTGAAGAATAATCATCGTCTTCATTTGATGGTCCAAGGCACAAATTATTAACTTACCAGGATGTTCAAAGTTCAATCAAGAATCATTTTTACAAGATTTGCTGCATCAGCCATGGAGTACACTTTCTATTAATGATGACCCAAATGATGCTCTTGATTACTTTATAAAACTATTTTTGTCAGCTCTTGATGAACATCATTACAAGTGCATTGGAGATAGGATCAACTATAATAGGCAGAAAAACAGAGTCAGCTGCATGATAAGGAACGCCAGAAAATCATATTCCTCGGACACCATCAATAACAACCATAAAAAAGATTCAACTACATTGTGGAAAGACTTAAAATGCCTATCAGGAGAAACTTACAAAACTCAAACAAATTTTATAAATGACAATTAGGGCAACCAAATCTTAGATCCCAAACAAACTGCTGATGCATTTAATGATTTCCTCAGAAATACATTCCAGTCATTTCCTAATAACGGCAATACACAGATAGGAGGAAGTTCTGTGGCGAACATAGCTAGCCAAATGTTTGAAATCCCTTTGTTGAATGAGAAGTATGTTGAAAAACAGATCAAGACTCTTGATCCAGCAAAATCTGCAGGTATTGATGGACTAAGTCCCTAATTTCTGAAAATGTCGCCAGAAATAATAGCCAGACCTATAACATGTATACCCAATTTAAGTATTTCCGAAAATATATTTCCTGATCAGTTCAAAAATCCACAAAAAGGCTCAAAATGTGACGAAAACAACTATAGACCAATCTCTGTACTCCATATCTTGTCAAAAATTATTTAGTGTCATATCTCTGACCATTAATATATGAAAACCAGTCAGAATTTAGAGCTAACCACTCCTGTGAAACAGCTTTAACCTTGATTGTTGACGGATGAATAAAATCCTTTAATGAACATAACTTTGTTGGAACAGTCTTTCTGGACTCGTCGAAGGCATTTGATTTAGTAAATCACTCAACACTCAATCATTCAATTTCAGTCCAGCATCACTCCAATGGTTCAAATAATACTTGACAAACAGACATCAAAAGGTTTTTGTGTCTGGGAAACTCTCAGAAGCAGGTCATATCACATCAGGCGTCCCACAAGGCTCCGTCCATTTACAATTGAAGTTAAAATTAACACCTAAATAACTAAAATCTTCAACAGTATCAAGCTTAGCATTGTTTAAGTAGAATGGTGGCAAGTTTCTACATTTCCCTTTAGAAAAGATTACAACTTTTTGCTGTATTTACTTGGAGTTGCCATAATTCACAATAAGAAAACATTGCATCTAATGCTAACTGGGAATCAGTTTCAGATTCAGCAAAGATTACGGTGTCATCTGCATAAAGCAACAGGAACAAGCTAAAATAAACTTCCACCGCGTCATCACTAAATGTATTCCCAATAGACTGTGAGAGTATATCAAGACCAGTATAAATATCAGAGAAGTACTCTTCATTATCGTTAAGGAAGATAGAAAATAGAATCGGTGGTAAATTTTCACCTTGGCGGACACATGTTGCACTTGTAAAATAACTTGATAGACATTGATTACTTTTCACACAAGATTGGGCTTTGTCATAAATATTATAAATTACCTTAATTATTTTACCATGTTGTGCCGAAGAGGTTTTTTCCATAGACAGGTTATATTGACCAAATGCTTTGTTATAATCGACAAATGCACAATATAGTTTCTTCTTCTTACTGAGATAAAAATCGATTAACATTTTTAGAGTAAAATTATGGTCTACAGTGCCATAATCTTTACGAAAACCAGCCTGCTCTTCACATAATAATCCAGATTCTTCTAACAAGTTATTAAGTCTCCTATTCAGAATACGTGTGAACAATTTTCCTTAACAACTCAAAATAGTAATACCTCTATAATTATCAGGGTTATTTATAAAACCCTTTTTCTTATAAATAGGAAAAATAACACCTTTACACCAGTTTTCAGGAACACATGCAGATTCAAAGATTATATTAAATAATTTACTTAGGTCACACAACATAATATCTTTAGAGTACTTAATATATTCATTCAATATATTGTCATGCAACGAACAAGTCTTGTTATTACTTATACTTTCTTTAACAATTTTTTCTACAAATAGACATTCTCGCGTCTGGCCTTATCTTCTGCATTCCACGTCACATATGTGTAAGTCAACTATCTACAGAACAAAGTTAGAATGTCTTTACAAATTGAATTAAATTGAAATGGGTTAATCAATCGGTACCCACATCCCACTAGGTGTTTAGTCATCGTGCACGTACAGTCTTTAAAACATAATGCAGTAAACTGGACGATATTTTTACCACGATGTACTCCCGATTTAGTAAATGAGCATCAGAAGGCTTTGAGAAAAGGGTCCTCGTTGTCTAGGCGTAGTATTTTACTGTTGATTATCGCTTCTTTGGTTTTAACAATTTCTCGAAAGCATGTGGCAGCTAGTTGGCATACCTAGTTCGTTTGTCTGTAGCCAACCGGAAACTTTCATACCAAAGTGAAGATCGCTCTAAAACGGAGCTACGCGGATGTCCATAACATTAATCTAAGTTAATTTGTTCTTTGCAAAACGAAATATGTTTTTGTTTTAATTGCTGCACCACGCGTGACGTTTCTAATTATAATGTTTTGTGTTCTATGGCTTTTTTAATTGCTACAGCACGCGTGCGTGACTTTTCAAATTATAATGTCGTTGTGTTTTATGATATTATATTTAAAGTAATTTAATAATTTTCCGTCATTAGTGTCGTGGGGGTACTTATACTAGCCGGTATAATATCATGCAGTCGTTTCGATTTGTCCTTGAAGATGTCAGGCGGGTAAAATCTATGACATTTAAAGCTCCATGTACATGACACTTATTCATTCTCGGCTTAAGCATGGTGAGTGTATAGGCTTCCTTGAGATATCCTTTCAGAGGGATATGAATGGCTCTTTTCATGTCGGACCCTTGTGTAGGCGACTAGACACTGTCGTCATGTATGGATTTGGACGGTAAATATTAGTTGCTTCAGAACGTATGTATGGTTTAAGTCAGTCAAAAAATAAAATGCGTACGTTTGTTTTATTTAGCGTAATCTTGACATATTGTACATGCGCCCCTACGTAGAGAATACGTCATAAACCATATACCCCGTGGAATGTCCACACTGATAACAATGTAATATTAGTATTGTGTATTAACTTATACATGTAGTATTGACTTTGATAACTAGAAAATTGCCCGCGTTATAATCGGACCAACTAATAAAGAGCGAAGGTAGGGTCAGAACGTGAAAACAGGACAAATCGAATCGTACGCTTTCTGATTGTTTCAAGTTTCAAGTTTTATTTCAAAGCTAGGCCAATACGGGCGTCAGCATAAAGAATCAATACAACATTTTAAACAAAAGAACATAGCAAACACACATGATCATGCAGATTCACTAGAAGTGTACAAAATATGTCATAATATAAATACAGACTGAAAATGAGTATTTATGTTAAAAATTTGAGTACTAGTGTTATACTCAGTTATAGTTTTACACTAGAAGGTGGTAAACATTTAACCATATGCATTACTTTCTGTGCAAAAATAGACAGTTTTACTAGGGTAGATCTAAGGGTATTTTGAAACAAGAGTTGTAAATTAAACATATTGGATCTTCTTAATACTGTAGGCAGGTATTTTCTGCGGTCATTGTTAAAATGTAGATACTCAAAAATATAGTGAAACTCATCCCCTAACCTAGCATTATCGGGACAGAGATGACAATATCTCAAATTATGGTCTAAATTGATAGACCGCCCTTTTTCAATTGGAAGTTTATGATTACTACACCTGAAGTGGCTTAGAGTTAGAGTAAGGTTTCTTGGCGAAAGGTTAAGATAAGGTTCCAATAATATTACGGTTATTGGAGGTACTCATCTGAACATTCCACAGTTGCATAAACTGGTCCTTAATTCTACACTTAACAATAGTTTTGAAATAATTAGGTGATACCACTGATTGGTGAACCCAATATTCTGCAAATCCCAATTCATGTAAAGCATTATTAACATAAGTTATCCTGGGAGAATGATATACATTTTGACGATCAAGTACAAACATAAGTTTGTGCATAATATTTCTTATTTTATCAGACTTAGAATTTACAATTCTACACCAGAAGTTGAGAATTCGACATTTCATCACACAGTCAATAGGCAAAACACCGAGCTCGCCAAACACCATAACATTCGGTGTGGATTTTTTAACATTCATAATAAGTTTGAGATACCTAAGTTGAAACCTTCTGACAATATCAATGTTATTATCACCCATACTTCTACGCCATACAAAGAAATATGAATACCATAGTATCAAAATTTGTAATTGTAAATCAATGTCAAGGCAAAGAGATCTGGATTTTTTAAGTACAGCAAACATAGCTTTCCTAGCTTGGTCACATAAATATTTAGTGATCTTATTGAATTACCATTAAAGTTAAATTTAACACCTAAATAACCTAAATCTTCAACAATATCAAGCTTAGCATTGTGTAAGTAGAATGATCGCAAGTTTCTACATTTCCCTTTAGAAAAGATGACAACTTATGTTTTTGCAGTATTAACTTGGTGTTGCCATAATTCACTGTAAGAAAACATTGCATCTAATGCTAACTGGGAATCAGCTTCAGATTCAGCAAAGATTACGGTGTCATCTGCATAAAGCAACAGGAACAAACTAAAATAAACTTCCACCTTGTCATCACTTAATGTATTCCCAATAGACTGTGAGAGTATATCAAGACCAGTATAAATGTTAGAGAAGTGCTCTACATTATCGTTAAGGAAGATAGAAAATAGAATAAGTGATAAATTTTCACCTTGGCGGACACATCTTGCACTTGTAAAATAACTTGATAGACATTGATTACTTTTCACACAAGATTGGGCTTTGTCATAAATATCATAAATTACCTTAATTATTTTACCATCCATGTTGTGCCGAAGAGGTTTTTTCCATAGACAGGTTCTATTGACCAAATGCTTTGTTATAATCGACAAATGCACAATATAGTTTCTTCTTCTTACTGAGATAAAAATCGATTAACATTTTTAGAGTAAATATATGGTCTACAGTGCCATAATCTTTACGAAAGCCAGCCTGCTCTTCACATAATAATCCAGATTCTTCTAACAAGTTATTAAGTCTCCTATTGAGAATACGTGTGAACAATTTTCCTTAACAACTCAAATTAGTAATACCTCTATAATTGTCAGGGTTATTTATATAACCCTTTTTCTTATAAATAGGAAAAATAACACCTTTACACCAGTTTTTAGGAACACATGCTGAGTCAAGGATTCTATTAAATGATTTACAAATTACTGGAAAAGAAACTCTGTTAAATGAGTCGTACATATCCCCGATACCGTTTTCATACATACAACGGAATTGTATTTTAATTGCTTTGAAAATGCACACATTTGTCGGTACCGATGAAAATTAATAAAAAAAATGCCGCCGTGGCTAGACTTTTTCAATCAAATAAATCGCAATGATTAAATTTTATATTTTATAGGATAATGATACTAACGAGATTTCAAACGTGCATAATATTTAGATAAAAGTAAACGACAAAGTGACAATTGGTCCTGAAAATTAATAATAACCGCGAGGGCTTTATCCCGATGGTGATTATTCATATCGGGCAGATTATCAACTTCCGGCCAGGCTCTGAAGTGTATTAAAGTATTTAATACAATTGTTCGATTTCAAAGCTCAATGAAAATAACAATAATGCACGCTTAGTTCAGTTTTAGCAAATCATATTATTTATGAGTACACAACATATAAAGTCGGTACACACCTGCGCAGATACTTAATTTTAGAAATTAGTAAAAATAAGAAAATATTAAAACGAGGATGTGATACTTCTGGAATCGGTATACTACAGAGTCATTAGTAAAGTTATTTGAAAATTAATCACTATGGTAGATGCAAATAAACGTCTTTTTTAATATATTACAGCATCTTGTCCGGGACTTTAGCAAAAGAGTACACTATGTTGGAGTAAAAGTGACAAGATAAGACAACACAGACCACAAAAACAACAGGATACAATGTCCATCACACGATTGAACGAAGAAATAAAATTGCACCGCTGAAAGTGCAAGTATCAGCCGTCAAAAGCTTAAAGACACAACAGTGTTTTACTGGTGTTTGACGATGCATGGAGTAACAGTAGAGGGCGATAGTTGTTATATTATCGATATGTTAATAATTATATTATCATTTTGATACTGGCGGATTACTTCAAGTAACCGTTTGTTGTTGAAATATTTGGTGTTAACAATTATACAGATAAATACTGCATAATAAGAATGAAATTGAAATGCTCAACAGAAATTGTCAATCATTCTACCGCTTGGTCAGCATGATTTTCTTTGTCACGTAAAATATGATTAGTGTCACGTAAAATTTCAGTTCAATATTTTGATTTTTTATGAACCTAGGTTTGATATGTTTGGATTTGAGTTCTAACAACATAATGCTAAAACTTAATAACTTTCAATAACAAGTACTTGTATAGTTTACATGTAAAACAATTTAAACTAAATATTTAACATTAAATTTGATGTTTCGATAGTTAAAACGTATAGAATTTTCAGTCCGTTTCGTTACAAAAACTGTATGAGAAGCAATGTTATCTGTTACATTAACGCGCATCTAACATAATTCATATTGTTAGTTTCCATTATTTGGTAAATACGTGTACATGTTACGACAACAGTTCCTTGTATAATAACCGAACAATTTTCGTCACGTAAAATGCAACACCATTCCAGAGATGTTTAAGTATATATAACAATTAATTATTGGCATGTTGTTAATAATTTATTTCATATACAAAAAAATTACATGCCTCATGTCCACAACCTCATCTCTAAATAAATGTAATTATTGATATTTTATATTAATACTATATAATAACAATTATAAATGTTCCAAACTTTCAGATACTAGTAACTGAACAGGACTCAAATCAAAGCAGTACAAAACAACATCTGAACAGTTTATAGATATGCTTCAGAAATAATATGGGATTATTTGCACATTTGGCTTCTTGAATGATGGTTTGACGTGTGTAAATTGTTGTTGAAGAACATGTTTTATTCCACACATTAACTTATCACTATATGCAATGTGCATTGATTTGATTTTTTGGTACACTTTTACCGAAAGCTTAAATAATATACGGCTAGAATTGTCTCTAAATGCACAGCATAACTTGTAGTATTGTATTTTTGTTGCGATAGATGAGTTTCTTTTGTTTTTTACGTGACGAAAACTTCAGTAAAGCACATATATATTTAATCTAAAGAATAAAATCAACTGATAGTCTACATGTATGTCTACGACCTTTGTATGTTCAAGTGTTGAATGCGTTAATGACTATTTTGAAAAAAAGTGATTTCTGTATTGGTTAGGATAATAATAATTATTTCAGCATTAGTTATATCGAGTCAAAAGTATGCACTTGTATTGTGATAGCTGTACGTATTACTAAATTGTATGGTTTTGAAGTATATACAAGTCTTTTCTAGTCTCTAGATAGTGTTTCTAGTCATTGGCTAGCGTTATTGGGCACACTAAACAGGGATCATTTATTGTCTTGAATAATAACTTGCATGCTACTTTTGTATATGAGGGTTTATTATCTCCCCTAGATCAGCCGTTTTCACCTAACTTGTCTATCAACAGGTTTCAATATTCATAAAGAATATCAACATGTATGCTGGGGATATTTAAACAAATAACCAGGTACATAAACATGCTTCTTTACCGTAAACCATTGATATTACTCTTGTCTGTATTACATTGATCACATTAAGATCAGATTATCTCCCCTTTTACCTATTTATGAATACGGATGACAATACAATGACTACTAATGAGTGATAAGATAAAATTACGAATTTAAATACATGATGATTTTAATGTTGAAACTATTGAAGATCAATAATTGTTAAATATATATTGAAAACCATTATTGGTGGCCATCTTGGACGCCATCTTGTTCCAAAGATACCAAACACCTATCAATCTCCTCCAAGGTGTCCTCAAGTCATCAAAAACATTTTCTATGGCAGCTTTGGCAAGGTTCCGTCCATATAACACGTTTCACTGTTGTTTATGATCACAGCATACGATTTGAAACAATGTTAAACTTAGCACGAATCACAAGTAACGAATGAGCGGGTAATACTTACATCTCTTATTACATTTACCATTTACCATTTATTTATAGCAAATCGGCATATAACTATACCTTTAGCCATTTACATAGAAGAAAAAAAAATATGGCCTAGGTAAACATAGACACATATAAACAGCAATTTCAATATCACAAAACAGCATCAATATAATTGTAAATAACAATATAAAGAACTTATGAAGTAGCAATCATTGACAGTATTTCCTGTCTCAATTTCATAGAACGAAAAATAAAAGTGCCTTCTTGTTTTTTGAAGAAAGAATATTTGCAAATTTATTAAGTGAGACCCATGACATATTTGTGAAGTACTTGATTCGGAATTCTCTATATAGAGAGCAACATAATAAAAAGTGATATTCTGACTCGACAACATTTTGTGTACAAACTTTACATATTCTATCAGCTCTGACTACATTATTATATCTCCCACTTTCAATTTCAAGACGATGCGAGCTTAATCTAAATCTGGACATCTCTTGTCTATAATTTTCGTTTGACACAGCATCAGAAAATGGTTTATTTTTTATGTGTTATTGATTATGTTATATGTAATGTCAAACTTTGTACCATTGTAGGCAATGTAGCCTTGTGTTTTGTCGCTATGTATAAGTCTGTCCAATGTCATAGCATGCTAGGACCAAATATAGTTGTCACGTATTTTGTTATTTTGTATATAGTCTACACGCTTGGCCAGTGCTAGTCTTATGTTGAATCAATGAAAACGGTGTTTTAGGCAATATGGTATATCATTCACATAATTATTCAGAATTATTTAGATGCATTATGTTTGGTAACTACATGCAAGATCATTCACAGCAAGCATATTACATACTCTGGATTATTTACCCATTTCCGAAGTAAACATGCTTGCATCTGAAAAAAATAACTTTCAGATAGTGTATTTTGAATATAAATTAATATCCAACAATTAAAAGAGGAAACGCCACTCGTGAAAACATCGATTTCTGTGATCACTCATTGAAATAAAATTCAACGTTTCACCAAATATCAACATATTTTCTGTTTATAATGTTTTAATACAATCGATATAACTGTCAGTTATGAAATTTAACTGCGGAGTAATTTTATTGTCATCAAAACATTATCATCAGCCACTGTGAATTTATGTCACCATGCCGGGTATTTTTAATTATTATCACGTGATATACTTATTTGAGTCTGTATCCGTCTCGTATCTGTTTGGTAAGGGGAACTACTCGACGTACTGAGTGACTTAATCATGTGTTTAATACTCTTCAAAACTTCACATTTCTGGGACGACATATTTATTTTCTTTTGACGAGATGCAATTTTGAAACTCAAAATGCATTTACAGGCAGTGTATGCTTTGATAAATTGTAGGTTTGTGTTTATTGATTATATTTGAATTATAGCGCCTTAACAAATTCCCTTTAGATGTTCAGATTCGCCTTTTTAAGTTTCATTTTGAGAACTTGTGACTTGTCCTTGTTAAGACTTGGAAATTGATATATTCCAAGCAAGAACCTTGTAATATATTATTGCATAAAGTTCAGGTTCAGGTTAAAATAGCCAAGCTATTCCAGTTCCAACAAACAAGCAACAAATAATAGTAAAGACGTTAACAAACGTGACTATATTTATATACTGATCAGTCGAGTCAAAACCATGAATAGAACATCTTATTTTTAGAGACGTCTGTTTGTACCTCGTGTAGAAACCTTACCGCATTGTAATTGTGCTACCGACTATTGCGGTTATTCATTGATTTCACACTTCATATTAATATCATCTGATTCAAATAGGGTTCGTTAGATAGGTACATGAAGGAAATTAAGGTGAATCTGGAAGAAATTTAAGATACACAAACATTGGTTCAAGCGATATGACATCACAGTGTATAAACGAGTAAATTTCCGCTGATCGCAATAAGCCATATAATTTGTTGAAATGTAAGTCTTCCCAATGAGTCACACAGTGTTTGGACGTCACGTATGATTTAAGTTTAAACTTATAGAATCCCAATAAGTCATGCAGTGATTTGGTTATACGCTGTGGCCATGGTAGGCGTACACCAACTACGCTCTATGGTGAACAATGACTTTAATTTAAAACCGAGTTGAAACCAGGAAGTCATTCATAAATAAACTACATGTACTAGTATTCCCTTACAAACAATTAAAATATTCACGACTTGTACTCGAAGCTCATTCCGTTGAACAGCGTATAATATTGTTTTCTACGGTGTTCCGTTTGGACAAACGTATTTGTTTGTGTCTCACTGAATCGCAATGCACGATGGTACGATGGTGAAAATACGATGGTACGATGGTTCGATGATGAAAACGCGATGGTACGATGGTGAAAACTCGGTGATACGATGGTGAAAGAACGATAGTACGATGGCACGATGGTGAAAACGCGATAATAACATCGCGTTTTCGTCATCATACCATCATGTTTTCATCATCGTACCATCGTATTTTCACCATCGTACGATCGTGTTTTCAACATCGTACCATCATGCTTTCACCATCGTGTTTTCATCATCGTACCATCGTGTTTTCACTATCGTACCTTCGTGTTTTCACCATGGTACCATCGTGTTTTCATCATCGTACCATCGCCTTATTGATGTACTATACATGCACATATCAACAATGATTTGGGACTGGTCCCTCTTTCAGTCCCAAGATAGGGGCCTAGCGACGGTATTTTTCGACTCACGTCCACCTGCCCAACATCTACATACCCGGTCTTCCGGGGTCACAGAGCCTGGTTTTGGGCTCTGTTCGCGCCCGAAACCGGCCCAAAACTAAAAGTTCAATACACTGCTATTATAGGCACTACGGGGTCCGGTCTCTAGCCCCTATCAGCCTCAAGATAGGAACTTGCAGGAGTCTCGTTCGCTTCGTATGATCATACACTACGTCTGTATACCCGGTCTTTTGGGGTCGCAAAGTATGGTTTGGGCGGTACAAGGGCTCGAACCCATCCAAAGTCGCCTTTGGCATAACGCTATTAGGGCTACTTTGGGGGTCTGGCCCCTCTTTCAGCTCCAAGATAGGGGCCTAGCGACCGTATTTTTCGACTCTTGTCCAACTGCTCTACATCTACATACCCGGTCATCGGGGGTCACAGAGCCTGGTTTGTGCGGTATACGGGCTCGAACCCATACAAAGTCGCTTTGATGGTGATCTCATTCGAACCGTACGCGTATAAACTCAATGTTTACTGTAATTTTCCCTACACGGTCTCTACAACCCCAAAATTGTCTTATTGACGACTAAATGTCTTATTGCAGGCTAGGAAATTTAGTGGTGCTTAACCTATCTTATTGCAGGCTGGAGTTATTGCAGGCTGCTATCGCAGGCTCACTTGACTTTCGCGATGCAGTCATCCATTGTTGATATGTGCATGTATAGTACATCAATATGATTCACTGCGCATGATCGCCGGAAGGCGATGGTACGATGATGAAAACACGATGGTGCGATGGTGAAACCACGATGGTACGATGGTGAAAACACGATGGTACGATGACGAAAACACGGTGGTGAAAACACGATGGAACGATCGTGAAAACACGATGGTACGATGGTGAAAATACGATGGTACGATGATGAAAGTACGATGATACGATGATGAAAACACGATGGTACGATGACGAAAACGCGATGTTAATATTGCGTTTTCACCATCGTGCCATCGTGTTATCGTGCCATCGTGCCATCGTACCATCGAACTTTCACCCTCGTATAATCACAAAAAATACGTTTATCCAAACTACGGTGTTCCGTTTGGACAAACGTATTTTTTGTGTCTCCGTGAACCGCGATGCACGATGGTACGATGGTGAAAATACGATGGTACGATGGTGAAAAACACAATGATACGATGGTGAAAATACGATGATGAAAATACGATGGTACGATGACACGATGGTGAAATCGCGATAATAACATCGCGTTTTCGTCATCGTACCATCGTGTTTTCATCATCGTACCATCGTACCATCGTACCATCGTACTGTCATCATCGTACCATCGTATTTTCATCATCGTACCATCGTGTTTTGACCATCGTACCATCGTGTTTTCACCATCGTACCATCGTGTTTTCACCATCGTACCATCGTGTTTTCACCATCGTACCATCGTGTTTTCATCATCGTACCATCGTACCATCGTACCATCGTACTTTCATCATCGTACCATCGTATTTTCACCATCGTAACATCGTGTTTTCATCATCGTACCATCGTGTTTTCACCATCGTACCATCGTGTTTTCACCATCGTACCATCGTGTTTTCACCATCGTACCATCGTGTTTTCATCATCGTACCATCGCCTTCCGGCGATCATGTACAGTGAATCATATTGATGTGGACATTCAACATCGGAGCACAACACATGTGTCACTGAACACCGTGAATGGTCTATACTAGTATTTCATGTTCGATAGTAGGATTAATTTACTGAATTTAAATATTTTCAACATTATGTACATGTAGTATGCTGTTGTGGTTTTTTTTTTGTTAAAGATTAAGAGAACAAGTGAAAATGCTTCATTTTTTATTTTTGACGACGGTGAAATTTGTTTAAAAGGTAGTCTCTTTGCCGGTGAAATTATCGACGGGAAATTATCGGGGAATAATCCACCGTTATTCCACCGTAAACCACCGATAAGCATGAAATAAAATGTGATGTTTTAATTCAACATTGAGTACGACTACATGCGTGCAAGTATCTGCTCTTCTATACGCATGTTTATCATTTGTTTACACAATATCCACCCTATGTGTTCAGCGAAGGCTTTGAAATGTTTGATATGTAAAATGATCATGATATGCATGATGCTTGTCGTTTGAATTCTTCGTTCAACGATATGTTTGACACAAACGGGTATATCATAGATAGGATGCTTTACACTCATCACAATTCATTAACCGCTTGTTCTCTCGGAATCATAATAACATGTCGTTGATTATGGTTTTATTGCAATTTCGTAAGATTGTAAATATGCTGATATTGTTCAATATTTGAAATATCAACTATTCTTGGTGATTGGATTCCGTGGTCATTGGATTTCGTGTTGAGTTTCAACCACAAAAGAACGAATTTAAAATACCATGTAACATAATACTTAAGGCACATTGGGCATTTTTATCCACGATTTTCTCCCGATTTATCAAATGAGCATCGGAAGGCATCGGGAATAGGGCACTCGTGGTCTAGGAGAAGTTTCAGCAAGTCTTTAGAACATTTGTGAAATCCCTGTTTTCCATACTCCCGGTGCCTCCCGAAGCCAACCTACATTTCATTCGGGAAAATATTATCGAGGCAAAAACTGTTCAATGGGTCCTAGTCTTTAGCAGTATAAATCAAAGCACCAACATCGGTGAATTTCATGAATAATGAGTATAAGTGTGAGAAGATTGTATTCAAAGATTTTCATGTTAAACTTTTAGCACACATCGCAAAATACCAAGTACCAAATTGGACTGAGAATAGTAAACTCCATTCTTCAATTGTAGACATGCTTTTAAAGAACACTCCCAATGTTGACATTGATACATTTGTTTCATACGTTGTGCGCTATTCCTGGATCTGTGATATTACAGTATTTTATCTTGGAATGTTTTGTCTGGTATAGGAGCCGTTATTAAATACTGTTGTTAATGTAACACATTCCGTGACGCCATCCATCATAATTTGCATGCTCGAACATAATAGTGTATTGCATCTAGGAATTATAATGCAGTATGACCCTTCTAGAGTAACATCTTTCAGGAAGCACATTTTGTGACTGATACTATGGATACATTCGCTATTACGTCTGTAAAAAGAGTTGTTGCTGCTCAAAAGAGAGTTGTTCTAGAGAGGTTACGTGTTATTGTAGATTTTCGCATAGTTTAATTTTTTTTCAATTTTATGAACTCATATAGAAGCTAGTGGGCACAGTTAGTTCGTTTGTCTGCAACCAACTTGAAACTTCAATGCCAAAAGTGAATATCCTGGACAAACCAGTGTACACGGAATAACGTATTGCGTGAAACGCGAAACACAAAGTACGTCATATACATCATATACCACGTGGAAGGTTCACATAGTACGTCATATACATTATATACCACGTGGAGTACGTCATATACATTATATACCACGTGGAGTACGTCATATACATCATATACCACGTGGAAGGTTCACATAGTACGTCATATACATCATATACCACGTGGAAGGTTCACATAGTACGTAATATACATCATATACCACGTGGAAGGTTCACATAGTACGTAGTATACATCATATACCACGTGGAGTACGTCATATACATCATATACCACGTGGAAGGTTCACATAGTACGTCATATACATCATATACCACGTGGAAGGTTCACATAGTACGTAATATACATCATATACCACGTGGAGTACGTCATATACATCATACACCACGTGGAAGGTTCACATAGTACGTCATATACATCATATACCACGTGGAAGGTTCACATAGTACGTAATATACATCATATACCACGTGGAGTACGTCATATACATCATATACCACGTGGAAGGTTCACATAGTACGTCATATACATCATATACCACGTGGAAGGTTCACATAGTACGTCATATACATTATATACCACGTGGAGTACGTCATATACATCATATACCACGTGGAGTACGTCATATACATCATATACCACGTGGAAGGTTCACATAGTACGTCATATACATCATATATCACGTGGAAGGTTCACATTGATAATTATGTTATATTAGTAGTGTTAATTAACTTTTATACACTTACGCACATTACCAACGCAACACCTATCTTTTTCATGATTTCTCTACTATTAGCATACGAATCTGGTTCAAACTTTGCCTGTAAATTAACTTATACTCGTTAAATGTCTTCCGGAACCTTTGAGTGAATAAGCTCATTGAAAGATAAAAATAGAACGAAATAACGAACGTCACTGTAAAATGAAAAGTCACAAAAATAGCGACATGTGAAATTCTGCATGACGGAGCTTTGGGTCCCATAGCAAGTAAAACACAAGCAATACTGCAGAATAACAGCATGCAAAAAATGCCACTATCATCAACGTCTTCGAATTTCAATAATTTTTAATTAGTTAAAAGTAGATGTGTATGCTACCAATGAGACGACAACCAACCCTACAAAAACAGGTAATATTTTAGGAATTTTTGAACGCACAACGCATATAATGGTCAGGAAATATGATTTATCGATGTTGCAGATGTATAAATACATCACAAACGACATGGTTAGACGTTAAAGATGCTAAGAATTATTAACTGCAATATCCGTATTCGATCATTTTACTGTGGTGAACCTTTTAGTAAAAATTTCACCCAGTTTTACAACATGTTTCGTGTCTTATTTCTGTGACTTTTTAATTTACAACGACGTTGGTTGTTGGAAATTCTTGTTAATTTGCCAAGGTTTGATTTTAATACAAAATCACAATGCCATCAATAAGATATGTAATGCAAATACCAAATTTGGATCAAATCCCTTTATACATAACTGATCAGTTTTGAAAAATATAGGTATTGCGTTAGGAGTGTGCGTAAGTGTATGTAATATTGGCTTTGATAACTAGCAAATTACCAACCTATTAGTGAGACAACCCAATACAGAGCGAAACTGTGTCAGAACGGGAAATCCGGACAAATCAAATTGTACGCTTTCTGATTGGTTATACAGTGCCCACCATGGATACACTTTTTGACAGATGCAGAATTATAATTGGTTTAATTATTCCATATCTTTTGGTCAGACGGTAACAATGTATGCAATTTCTGGAAAAAACAGTTAATGAAGGAGTAAAAATGTGACAGATAGAAAGATGAACATTTTCTGATTTAAAAATAAACTATGGGGTTCAAGGGGCTGAATTTGCCATATTATATGATCATGTTGTCGTTCAAAGCTGGCAAAGAAATTTAATATTTTCCATCTAGGGTACCAATCAATGTATTGTCTTTACACTAAATAAAAAATATATTCCTGGTCTTCAAAAACATTGTTGCTTCTCTGTTCTGCAAGTAGTGTTATACAGGCAAGTTAATGGGGGAAAACTCTCTGTATTCATATTTTGGTGGGCACTGCATGACAAACCAATAGGATATTTCACTTCTTAATAGATTGGCAAGTAGGGCCAATACAAATATTCTCTCCTACATTCAAAGGCGCCGTCTTGAAAACAAATCACATTTCAAACGAATATGTCTGGATGTGTGTGTATATTTTAGTATGTTTAGTCTGTTATTCCGAAATGAAATACGTTATAAATAAAACAACGTCGACTAAGGGCTATTTACAAAATATTTTGGAGTAAAATTCGTAGGAGGAAGACCTTACATGTTTGTAGGTATGTGGGTCCAATTAAAATAATTTATATTACGTTAAATAAACAATTGCGAGAATCAACAGGAAATATGGAGATGTTCGATGAGAAATACACGTACAAACCTTTACCAGTGTTTCCCATTATGGATATTGTCACAAAGTGAATAGCCGGGTCTCAATTGAAACCAACGTAAAAAAGGGAAATTTTTGCATCTGCTTTTTATTCGTATATTTTTGGGTAAATTATTGGATTTTGTTTTGCAAAAATATGGCATTATTGTTTGCAATTTCATTCTAGCAAGTTTCAGGTAATTTATATTTAAATCGCGTCATTAACAAGTAATTGATATTTTTGTGATATTGATTTAAGTGGTATTTTTCATAAACCACGTGTACGGGCCTCATTATGTGTTAGGATAAATTGAATATCGTACGATATTTTTACCATGAACTTCACGTGAATTCGTTGAGTTTGTTAATTTTTGATATTGGGGGTGGCAAATCTAGGCTTTAAACATTTGGTTATATGTATTCAATTCACAAAACCCAGAAATAAGGAGGAAGAGACATGTTGTCTTATAGTATTGTGAAATACACTTAAACGAATTTCTAATTGGCCACCCTAAAAAATATTATATCATCTGATAAATTATATCAATAAATCTTACGCTCTGTTATTTGTTCATTCCACGCACTTACTTATCTATTTCTGGAAAGAAATGGCGTATTCATATACAAAATCATCCATGCGTAATGGTTGGTGCGAAATTGCTTTTTTTGCACGTTGACCTCGTGCAAAGCTTGGAATAGTATCGTATTTGGTATAAATTTGTTCCCTGCAGATCGACTTTTCTTTAAACACTATAATTTGTGAAAATGAGCCATGTGGAACGCGCTCGTGACGTGAGATGCATGCATACATTGAACGAATTTCTGATTGGCCACGTGTTTTTATAAATTAGTTTAAAAATGCTTTTAGAAGAATATAAATAATCGAAACCCCGATACCGTCCAATTTTATTGAGGGAAAATATGTTTCTCGCAGTAATTCAAGCTAAACCCCACGTTATTATAAATATCGCTTCTTACAAAAAGACGTTTTGACGTACTTGTCTGGATTTTGGTGCTGGTACTCGTCATTCTAACGGCATCAGCGCGCCCCGTATTACTTATTCTCGACAGTATTAATACCTTTCATTAAGCCAATCGACAGAGAATACATTTTGACTGATTTTAAAAATCAAACATGTCGGGCACGTGAGTCACGTGCAAATAAGCCATTTTGCACTAACTGTTCCGCATGGATGATTTTATACATGCATGCGTAATTTATTTCTTGAACTCGATAGATAAGTGCATAGAATGATAATAACCACAATTTTAGAAATACTGACTGAATATATCGCATAATATAATATTTCATTGGGTGGCCAATTAGAAATGCGTTTAAGTGTATTATTATGCTCAAGAATTGGGCTTCTCCGAGATGATATATTAATTATAATACCTGGTGAAGATTATCTTACCTGGCTGTTGAAACGTCGTCAGATGAACTGGTTTATCTCTCGGAAGTTTTATACAACTTGAATCAATATCACAAAAATATCAACTTACTTGTTACTGACGCGATTTAAATATAAATTACCTGAAACTTGCTAGAATAAAATAGACAACAATAATCAGTGTGTAGAATAACATGGTCAAATCAATACCGTTTTACGATTTCTATTGCGATTTCGTCTGTTAACGGTGAGTTTTTTATTATAACGATCGTGCATTTAAAATGGTTATATTATAAAGCCTAAAGTACATCCTGCATATGTAAGAATACCCGGCAAGTACCGAGTTCGCTCTATCTTTAGCTGTTTTTAATTAATGCTCGGCCTTATGCAGTTTCAAGCCGAGTGTAATACTTTGGTCGAGCATCAGTTAACAACAGCTAAAAATAGAGAAAAATTGATAATTGTCTAGTGTTCCTACATAAATGAGATGTTCTTTAGGCTGTATAATATATTCATATAAAGTGCACGATCGCTATAATCAAGAAAAAACTCACCGTTAGCGGACGAAATCGCAAATGTTTTGAGTGTAAAACTGTATTCATTTCAAATAATTTGATCACGTGATTCTACACACTGAATAATGCCATATCTTAGCAGAACAAAATCCAACAATTTACTCAAAAATATACAAATACAAAACTGATGCAATAATTTTCCTTCTTTACGTTGGTTACAATTGAGGCCCGGCTATACACTTTGTGACATGTACTAAACGGATTTAAAAACGCGACACTCGGATATGTTGTATTATTGCAGACGATTCAAGTTAATGCCTTTATTTGAATAATGCAAGTTAAGGGTCAATTTATTGCCGTCATTTTGGTACCAAAATAATAAAAATCAGATTAGTGTTAATAAATATATTGTACAATCAATAGGTCGATCCAGAAAATGAAAGTCGCATTCTGACCATTTGGCAATACGTATAGCGCCGATCGATATATTCAAATTGCGCGGGCTTATTTTTGACGGAAGCACCATGGTTAAATTTAGTTCGATTTTTTTGTAGCGGTTATTATGTCAGTAGGACACATCTAAAACTTACGAGGCCGAATGGATCCAATTATGGGACTATCTGAAGCCACGAATTCGGCTACGTCATCTTAACACAGTACAGGACCCCCAAGTTGCACTACAGACAGAATGGCGACATATTCCTTAGGCATTTATTCGAACACTGTGCAGTTCTATGAGACAGCGATGTGTTGTTGTTGGGAACGCTGGTGGGGAACACTGCCCCTTTTAACACTTACATGAACTGTATTAAATACTCATTATGTTGTGACATGTTATTGTTTAACATGTGTTTTTCAGTGATCATTTCAGTGAGATCAAATGTATTTATTTTTATGGAATAAAATCAATGAAATCACACCATGTGCTAAAGCATCTTTAATAACCAATTGCAACATAAGGTGGTTTCTATTTCTGGGAACATGGTTTGCGTCCTGCTACGATATAGACACATTTTAAATAATTGTGTATATGTCATTTATTCCCTTTAATTTAGAATGTGTGTATAAAGTTAAGAATGTCCTTACGTATTCGACTTTGTTATTCAGCACTGCACTCGATACGCCGATAAAGATGTTACTTTCGTTTTCTGGACCAATGTCTTATTCACGCTATCATTTATTTAATACTTTTTGAATTTTAATAAATTTGGTATCAAAATGACGACATTGAATTTATCTTTACGAAAATACCAGGATATTTGATATAGTAACTCACTTTCCTAAAATATATCAACATACCCAAATGTCGCGTTTTTAAATCCGTTAACCAAATATTATTAGCCTAAGAGCTGAGGGCAATTTATTCAAAATTTGAGCCCATCGATTAAACTTGCACCACAGTTGGTCATATGACCGAACATTAAGAAAATCCATTTCTTACAAATTTTATCTTTCACAAACGCTCTGCATCCAAGATGGCGTCCAAGATGGCCGCCGTTTTTCTGCGAAAATGGTTCTGTGCACTTATACGGACCCGTATTGTATAGTTTTTCACAAATATTTTTTAAAATGTACTTATAAGTTGAAAAACGGAACAAAGTGATGTTTAAAACTGTTTTTGAAATAATTTTTGTCATTTCAGAAAAAATTCAGGCACATATATGGTCAAAATATCGCGTTTTTCAGTGCATTTTTCTTCTTTTTGTCCCGTCAATTGCTTAAAAGTATATTTTTCTTTGCAAAAATTATGTCTAAATGGGTTTATTCATTAGATAATTATATGTTTAGGCAAATTAATGTCTAAAAAGTACAACTTTGTGTGCATTTAGGCTCTCAGCAGTGCATAAAGTGGGTGGGGTAATTCTACCCCTGAGGTGAAAAAAACGAATATATTTGTAAACACCAATTCTCTTATCTTCTTGATAAATTTTGATACTATGTTGCCTATTGATTGTAATGTACGCACTTAATTTGGTATTTTTTCTCATTTTTTGTAGACAATGTGTTGTTTTTCCGAAGTGGGTGGGGTAATTTGTTTCAATTATAAGAAACATACAATATTGCTTTTAGTCTAAGAGTTGAGTGCTGTTTATTTACAATCGTTATCCACATCTATAATTGGTATGCATGGAAAGCATATAGTGTCTTATTTACGAAACCCATTTCTTGAAAATGTCTGCTGTCACAACGCTGAGAAATCCAAGATGGCGTCCAAGATTGCCGCCATTTTTTACAATTTCACCTCTGTGACATAATACACAAACTATAAGTACCAATTCTGTCTTATATCATGTTTCATGTGTTATTTTGATAGGAAACACGTTAAAATACACAAATCAAGCTCAAATCATGATGTTTTTGTATTGAATATTTAAAATTTAAGCTTTTGTGACGTAAAACAGGCCGAAAAATCGGGAAAATATGACATATCGTTTATTATACTCAGTATTATTGTTGTAATTTTGGCCAAATGATTATTCCAAAAAGTTCTAATAATAGTTTTACGGATCATACAATATTTCATTTACTTTTATGTGGTGTGGTGGTGAGATTATAAGCATACTTTGCATTAAAGTGGGTGGGATAATAATTGAACCCCAAACATGATATTTCGTTTGCCATTCAAAAATTATTATTTTTACCAGGAACATTTATTGGTGTAATCTTTTTAACTGCTATACACATGTAACATTGTATCTGTACGCATGTTTTTTTAATTGTACTATATAAAGATAAATGTTTCCAAATAGTTAAATCACTGCTGACAATGACAAAAATATTGACAAACACAGAATGCCCCTGGAATGAAAGCGATTCAACTTGTGGATTTATTTAGGAACCCATAAGCTTTAGATTAATATATGCATTACCTTTTAATTAAGTGACCATTGATATGTTACACCTGAAAAAATCCAAGATGACTACCGTTTCTATAGGCAAATGTTAAATTGTGTTAAAAATAATGTCAGCGTATGCTATTGTTTTCTCCGTTTTAATATCTTACCCAGAAAATCTATGTACAGCTGTATTGAGGTTTCTCAACATTGTTTTGTAAAACTGATTCTAATTATTCAAAGTGATGTACGCATATTTTCAGCTCGGGTCGGCTCTATAAAGTAAAACTGCTATTACTGGGTTCAGTCTCTATGAGGTACTTTGGTACTTTTATCCGGCTATTTGAGACCCGGATAGAGCCACACTCAGGTATTTCTGGGTTTCTGGTGATACACACCACTACTAGGTACTGTCATATCTCTCTGGGGCACTTTTCACTTCCAGATCAATTCATGCTCTCTACTCTAGGCACATACAAAACAAAGCTTTTGAGGTACGTACAGCAGCCCGATAACCCTTTACTGACCACACAAGGTTACCTATTTCCTATAAATTAAATGTCAAACAATTCTTGCTCATTGAGGTACCTGACACTGCTGAATAAAATCTACTGGCGAAACCAACACTGCTTATATCCCTGCCTAAAACATTTACGTGTGTGTTTATATTTCTGGCTCTATGATGTACCTTACACTTTTGATTTTGTATTTTCTGGTTAAAAAGAGTATACAATACTGCCTAGTACACAAATATGTAATATTATACGTGTAGCTGGCTTTCTGTCGTACCAATACATTTTGTACTACACCGTACAGTCAGATTAGCTCTCTGCTGTACCTACCACAGCCAGATACAGCACATTCAGGCTTGCTGTGGTACATACCGCAGACATGCACAGCCTTTTCTGACTTACTGCGATACCTACTAATGCCGGACACAGCCAATGTTTGGCTTCCTGTGGTACCTACCTCATCTGGGCAAAGTCATTTTTGCTTTCTGAAGTACCGGCCACAGCCAGATACAGCCATGTCTTGGTTTTCATGTACCTATCCTAACCAGATACAACAATTTCTGTACCTACCACAGTCATACACAACCAGTTCTGGGTTTCTGGGGTACTTACCATAGCCTGATACAGCAATTTCTAAGTTTCTGAGGTACCTACCTCAGTCTGAGACAGCCATTGCTGGGTTTCTGAGATACCTTCCACAACCAAATACATCTATGTCTTGGTTTTTATGTACCAACCACAGCCAGATACCACCAAGACTTGGTTCTTAAGGTGCTGAGCACATCAGTACACAGCCAATACTGGTTTCTGGGGTACTAACCACAGTCTGATACAGCTATTCACTTATAATGCATTAGTATATGTTTCTGAGGTATCAGCATAAGACGGTTATTTCTGGGTTTCTGAGATACCTTCTAAAGCCAGATACAGCAATGCTTTGCAGGAAGATACAGCCATTTATAGGTGTCTGAGGCACCTGTCACAGCCGGATACAGCCATTTTTGTGTTTGTGGGGTACCTATCACAGCCAGATACAACCATTTCTTGCTTTCAGTGGTACTATCACAGCCAGATACTGCTATTTCTGGGTGTTTAAGGTAACTATCACAGCTGGATATTATAATTTCGGACTTACTGAGGTACCTACTACAGCCCAATACAATAATTGCCAGGTTTCTGAGATACATACCACAGCGAGATACAACCATTTCTTGCTTTCTGTGGTTCTATGCCAACCAAATACAACCATTTCTGTGCATCTGAGATACCTATAACAGCCATATACAGCCATTTCTTGGTGTATGTGGTAACTATCACAACTGGATATAGTCATTTCTGGGTTTCTGTAGTACCTATCACAGCCAATCACAGCCAGTTCTTGGTTTCTGAGGTACATAACTCAGAATAAGACGGCCATTTCTGGGTGTCTGAGGCACTTTCCACAGTCAGGCACAGTCATTTCTGGGTTTCTGAGGTACTTACCCCGGCCATATACAGCATATTTTGGTTTCTGAGGTACCTACCCCTGCCGGACACAGCCAATCCTTGGTTTCTGAGGTACCATCCACAGCAATATGCAGTCATTTCTTAGGTATATTTACTTACCAAAGCCTGATACATACAAATAATAGCTGGATACAGCCATGTTTTGGGCGTCTTAGGTACTTTATTCAACCAGATAAGCAATTTCTGAGATACCTACTTGTGCCATGTGCAGTAATTTCTAGTTATATGATGTACCTATTACTACCTGATACAGCCTTTTCTAGCTCTGCAAGGTACCTTACAATGCCGAATAAAGCCTTTTCTGGATTTAAGAAGTACCTTACTCTGCCTAAAACACCTATTTCTGGTCCCACCAGTTATCTACCACAGCCGGATACAACCTAAACTCCGTCTATGACATACCTTAAACTGCTTGATACAACCTTTTCAGTTGTCTACTCTTGTTGTAATTTTTACCAAATCGATAAAAAATATCGTTTGTATAAGTTTTAATTAAGAAGTCAAGTGGAATCCAAATCTTCACCAACTCAATTACTTTTCTCAGCCAACCCATGCTCAAGAACAAATATTGGAAAATGTGTACATGTTTATTGCAAAAATGTCCATGTAATTCTGACATAAAATAACTGTACTGCAAAAAAGCGCAAGTATGTATGTTAAAACGTATTGTAGCCTTCATATACAGTTTACAGTATACATGTAGTATGTTTAATGTTATACTAGTATTTAAACAGAAAGAATCATTTAAGTAGAACATTTTAAAATGTCAGAACAAATATGAAAATGAGCTATCTTTAAAACTCAGAAGAATAGCAGGAATAAAAAAGTTAAGGTTATTAGTGTATACACACATCTTTATTGATACCATTGAAATCGGATGAAATAAACTTATGAATAGTAACAAATATGAGACGAATCAAGTACAATTAATGAAACCGGTATAAATGTAGTTCAGTTTACTGGTTTACTGAATTACCCCCACTCACTTATTAGTGACTATGCTTTTATATAGTATAAACATGTGTCATTGGCACATTCAAATTTATTTCACGTTTGTAACTTTATTTACAAAATATACAGTCATACAAATAAGATTTACTCAGCTAAATTGACCCTTGCACCACTTTGGAAGCCATCTTGGATTTACAGAAGGCACATGTATGGTATGTGCATTTCTTCTGCACTTAATTAAAAGTAATAACTTAATTAAACAAAGAGCTGACAAAACATATCATTTGAACGTTTTAGACTCTTTCATTCGAGTGACATTCAGTGTTTGACTAAGGATGTGATACAGTCAATATTTTTGTCATTGTCAGCAGTGATTTACCCCCAATGTATTTGGAAACATATATCTTAATTTAGTATCACAAAAATAAAACATGCATACATATACAATGTTACAACAGTAAAAAGGTTACACCAATAAATTTTCCTAGTAAAAAAGATAATTTTTTAATGGCAAACAAAATTTCAGTTTTGGGGTTCAAATATTACCCCACCCACTTTAATACAAAGTATGCTTATAATCTCACCACCACACCACATTAAAGTAAATGAAATATTGTTTGATCTGTAATACTATTATTAAAACTTTTTGGATAATCATTTGGCCAAAATTACAACAATAATACTGAGTATAATAAACGATATGTCATATTTTACCGATTTTTACGTCATGTTTTCGTCACAAAAGCTTAAATTTTAAATATTCAATACATAAACATCATGATTTGAGCTTGATTTGTGTATTTTAACGTGTTTCCTATCAAAATAACACATAAAACTTGATATAAGACAGAATTGGTACTTAAAGTATGTGTATTGTGTCACAGAGGTGAAATTGTACAAAATGGCGGCCAATTGGACGCCATGTTGGATTTCTCAGCGTTGTGACAGCAGACATTTTCAAGAAATGGGTTTCGTAAATAAGACACTATATGCTTTCCATGCATACCAATTATAGATGTGGATAACGATTGTAAATAAACAGCACTCAACTCTTAGACTAAAAGCAATATTGTATGTTTCTTATAATTGAAACAAATTACCCCACCCACTTCGGAAAAACAACACATTGTCTACAAAAAATGAGAAAAAATACCAAATTAAGTGCGTACATTACAATCAATAGGCAACATAGTATCAAAATTTATCAAGAAGATAAGAGAATTGGTGTTTACAAATATATTCGTTTTTTTGTCACCTCAGGGGTAGAATTACCTCACCCACTTTATGCACTGCTGAGAGCCTAAAGGCACACAAAGTTTTACTTTTTAGACATTAATTTGCCTAAACATATAATTATCTAATGAATAAACCCATTTAGACATAATTTTTGCAAAGAAAAATATACTTTTAAGCAATTGACGGGACAAAAAGAAGAAAAATGCACTGAAAAACGCGATATTTTGACCATATATGTGCCTGAATTTTTTCTGAAATGACAAAAATTATTTCAAAAACAGTTTTAAACACCACTTTGTTCCGTTTTTCAACTTATAAGTACATTTTAAAAAATATTTGTGAAAAACTATACAATACGGGTCCGTATAAGTGCACAGAACCATTTTCGCAGAAAAACGGCGGCCATATTGGACGCCATCTTAGATGCAGAGCGGTTGTGAAAGATAAAATTTGTAAGAAATGGATCTTCTTAATGTTCGGTCATATGACCAACTGTGGTGCAAGTTTAATCGATGGGCTCAAATTTTGAATAAATCGCCCTCAGCTCTTAGGCTATATGGAGCATATACACAATGATACAAGAACATCAAATATAACATGATAAATATATCACCGATGTGAAACATTAAAAGTGTCATTTCACAGTTTATCTATCTAATGAACGGAATGTAACAAAAATCAGATAAAACATGAGTATCCAAGCTCGTTAATATCGCCATATTTTCCATAAATCACGTGCAACTTGGCACTGCTATAACAGATAGTAGTGTTATCGATGATTAATTTGTTTTCCAATGTATCATCGACAAATTATAATATCAGCTTTCCGTAAGCCAACTATGCTATCGTTTACAGTATTCGCCCACGTCTAGTTAGGGTACGAGTAACGCAGCGATAGAATCCACTTTCACGGTGAAAAGTCAAGTATAAACGTTTATACAAACATGTATATTGTCAATGCTTAACCAAAATCTTCTGGGCAAACATTAGCAGCTACGTCACACTCAAAGTATCTTCACTGGACAATAGTTTATTCAACGCTAATGTACAAAATACGTCGATTGTTAGATATGTTCGTACTACTGACATGTCAAATAAGCTGAAGCTTCGTCTTTTAGAGACTGGGTCATTCACAGCTAGTGCTTTTAGTCAGTATTTTGTTGTTGAAAGGTTAATCAGCTTAAACTAGAGCATTCGATTTTTATGACGGTTATTTTTTTACTTTTAAGGACTTCTGCCAGCTAAAACTAGGTATTTGAGACTTTTATCGGTTGGAAATTGGTTGGGACTTTGTCAGTTTATTTTTCTCGTCAGTTATGTGTGGGCATTATACATGTATACCTTGTATTTGTTTTGTATGATGTCTTTATGTTTTCTGTGCTCGTCTATTTAAGTAGAGTGCTTCGTTACTTGTCCATCGTTCTATCTTATCTAGCTTGTGAATTGTACTTATATATTCCTTCTCATGAACACATAATTTTAGGGAATATGCGTTAAGTTAATAATTTCACGGAGTTAAGAAAATACATTAAAATATTTGTACCATATTATTGTTTTACTTATTCATTTGTATTTCCATGCTGCAGTTTGGTCCGAATTTCTTATATATACCCTTAGATGCATTTTACAGTTAGATAATTCAGCAATAGAAACATTTCAAGATCGTTCTCCCTTTCCAGAATTCCCCACATATCATTGGCTTAGATTGAGAGGGTCGTAAGTACAATATCGATATTTTGAGAAAACAAAAACATATACCCTTAATTTACTCTTTATAGATCTATACTTATCAATATATTTCAACTTTAGTTTGGTCAACATGACACGTTCCAATTTTTTAGACAACTAGACTCATAACAGGCGCCATATGATGCTGATAATACATATCAGTCTAACGACCTTCTCATTCTAATCAAGAGATATATACAATGATAACGCGCAAAGGAACATGAGGCTTTGTATATTTATGTTGCAGGTTTGGTGACAAATCCCTGATTGATCTACTTCCGCTACCATGGGAGGAGCAGACGCACCATCAGGCTACTATGATATTTTAATATCATATTTGGACAAACAAACAAACAACGATACGTTTGATTTTAGACAACCATACATACGGACATCACTGAAGTTTGTCTATCCTATATTTATGTTTCTCTATGCTGTTGTCGGTCTATTGGGAATGATCGGCAACATCAGCATGCTTGTTGTTATGGGAAAGCGACGTCTTTACCACGATCCAATTTATTTATTCCTGGGAAATTTGGCATTTTCGGATCTTATCAAGTGTGTATTTGCCTTACCGATATCTTTGGCTAATCTACTTGTACAAAACTGGATATTCGGTAGCTTTATGTGTTTCTTTTTACCGATGATTCAGTTTTTCCCGATTCATGCATCCATGCTAACATTTCTGATGATAGCGATAGACAGGTTTAGAAGAATAGTGAATCCATTTAAATCTAGACCTCCCGCTGGGTTGTGTATTATTGCCACATGGGTGGGTGCTATATGCGTCGTGCTACCACATGCTGTGTACATTAAGTACATAGACCTCGGTGCTTTATTAGGAAAACCATTTTACGGTGTTGGTATTTGTTACGTTAATATGGAGCGTCATATTGAAGAATATTTCCGTGCAATGTTTGTCGTGCTGTTTGCGTTGCCACTGGCAATTATGGCTTTTCTCTATGTTAAAATCTCGGCAGAATTTAAGTCGACAATGACATCTCAAACAGTGGTGCATTATAGAATATCCACAAGTAATGTAAACGCGAGTGAATCACATGCAGAGGATACTAATTCAAGAGTTACGTGGGCTAATGGCGAAGCGGCAGAGGGTCGTTCTGTCGCTGAAACGCCTACGCCTCGACATAAGGATTATACTGAGAGAACGACAACTAGGGACAGCGATGATGACTTGGATCTTGCTAAGGAAAAACGAACACAGAATTACCTTATTGCTATGGTTACAATATTTGCTATATGTTGGTGTCCAATGCATATTCTGTTTCTTGTTCACTACTTTCTACATTCCGTGGAAGATGAGGAGACTATGTCCGGACATTTTGACATCACATTTATGACGTTTGCTTGGTTCGGCTATCTGTCAACTTGCGTGAATCCTCTGTTATTCGCATCTTGGCGTATGTCATCTTCTACCATGGACAGACTGAAGGGTTATTTCAGATTCAGTAACCGACGTCGAAGTTCATCCCAGGTAATGTGGTTAAACTCTAATATATATATATGCATAGCTAAAATACCAACCAATTAGTAACCATTGATAAAATTACGTAATTTAGAATTATTTTCCGTCACTGTTAATTCACATAGGGACCTAGAAATACATTCTTGAATAATATCATTGTCGTATTAGTTATCGACTGGTTTAAATATGTTAGCGATACAACACCATATATTGACATGTTATATCACACCAGTGCCTCGCCTCTTTATTATTAACCTTTATCAACATGGGAACAGTTCAAATTATGAATTGTCACGTTTACATATATTTGATCATGTCTGATTAGCTAGCGTAGACAAAAATGAGAGAATGTCGTTCAGTGCAACCCCTTACTCTTTCACAATGATACAGTTACCTGTGATTACGTGTGGTCTTTTCTGCTAACTGCGAACAATGTACCAGCTCTTTGCAGAGTAGCATGACAGACGGTTAGGTTTAAAAACGACGAGTAGAATAACTGCCCATCCTATATATCTAAACCTAGCACGTCTAAATCTCAGATTAGTTCACAATTAGCACACGCGTGATTATTAAAGTGGTTCAAGACATTGTGAGATATTTGAGTCTTTTCATTATGATTTTATTTCGGAAGTGTTTACTTTAACTAGTTGTTATCGCCGAGCAAAGCCTTTATTTACTTGTCAGTTATCTTCTGAAATACTGGATGGCAGGTATTTTGAGATGTACATAGTTAACTGCTAATTACAAATTCACTGATACAGGATATCAGGCAAAGTATATCAAATGATACATGACCAACATTTGTTAGCGACTGACGACTGTTCAATAGATTCCAATAATGTCAAAAAAGACATACACGTATTGAAACGTATACAGCAAACGTAACCTGTTCGACATTGAGACGTAACTACAGTTCAATTAACCTCACCAGAGCGGTCCTCTGTAGAGCAAATACTTATCTAAAACAACGCATTCAGACTTTCTTCAAGCTGATATACTCGTATAGACTATAAATGAAATATCTGTATAGCAACAACCACCTTACAAAAGCCACTTTTGCAGTTCTTAACAGGGTGTTTCTCCACACTATGTTCTGTATTGTTATAAATGTTATATGTTTATGAATTTTAGTTAAGTAGAACAGAGGTTTCTGAGTCGTTCGTCCTGTCTGCGTCTCCTTCACCTAGACAACCGAGAAAGACGTCACAACAACAAAGGTCTAAGTCATTACCAATGAACCCTAATGAGCTTTCGCCTTATCAAGGTGTAATGGTCTAATGCTTCATTGTCAGTGCGCGTGCGTTATAACCGGGACATGTTTGTGTTTATGCCAACATTATTAGACGCAACGTAAACCGCCGTCTATGGATTCCGATACTGGCATTGTTTAATGCTCGCCTAGCGAACCTGATTATTGCTGTTTAAGTGTATTCATATATTAAAGAGACAATCTACATCATAAACTTCAATGTCTACCTATTTGTATTGATAAGGTATGGTATAAATATATAACGTTACATTCGGAAAATGTCATCATTTGTTCCTATTGCTGTGCTTCATGATTGAGAGTTTCCATCGACGTCCCTTGAATCAATTCTACGTGTTGATCCTGGCCAAGTTCGCATTGACGTCACTGGAAGCAATGCTACGTGTTGATCTTGGACAAGTTCGCATTGGCGTCACTGGAAGCAATGCTACGTGTTGAATCTGGCCAAGTTCCCATTGACGTCACTGGAAGCAATGATACGTGTTGATCCTGGACAAGTTCGCATTGACGTCACTGGAAGCAATGATACGTGTTGAACCTGGACAAGATCGCTAGAAGAGTACATTGATAATCATGTTGCAACTCAACAACTTTGATGTTAGTTTGTAGAGAAAGGCTATTAAGATGACTAATTCAAAACCTAGTCTTAGAATACGTTGTTTCACGAGGGCTGTTCATTTGATACCCGGGCGATCGGTATTGCTGGTAAAATAGTGCTCTGATATTACAAGTAATTAAAGAGCATATATAGTAAAACATTTACACCATTCCTTTATTTATATTTATATTTTCCAAAGGGTATAACCTAAAGCATGGAGAATGGTGGTTTAAGTAAGACTTTCCATGGAGATTGGTGTCAATGGCCGATATTTTGATGTTTTTTGTCACTTGACGAACACATTTTCACCAAAGTACGTAAGTTCATTGTCTTGTTTTATATGTGGTGTGTATGCGATAACCACATAGCCATAAGTTTAAGCCACCTATCGACGGTCAGTTTTAGTCCGGCAGGGCAGCGATAAAAGCCTAAAACAAGGGATGATGACATCGGGTGTCCGTAGTCCGCATTGAGCCCCAAGACCATACACTTTAAAAACGCACCACTATTGAAAATAATCAAATTTTGTCAAAATACATTTTTTGCTAAAATTGATAGTTTACAGAGTTTGTTCAGTTCATAATCTTGACCTGATTAAAGAAAACGATTTATTTTTCATTCGGAATACCCCGCCCAGAGAACTTTTTTGATTTTGCATGTTTTATGCGTGCAGCTCGATCGCGTCGACCTTTGTGATTAATATTAACGTTAAACTGTACGCTGTTGATTTACACATTGAAAAAACAACATAAGCAATATTGGCTAATTGTATTTTTATGCTGCGAATATCTCGAATATTTGTTCTCGGTGATTGTTCCTTCGCTTCCAACTAAAGAGCCTCGGTGCCTTAGCATGGCGATTCAGCTGCCATCATAAAATGGTTGTGGGCTTAGAACATCGATTCCTGGCGAATGGCACTGTCAAAGACCGACCTGAATGAAACCAGCTAAAGGTATTGAGCCCGAGCGAGGAGGAAACAGGACACAGATTGTGTAACTGTAATTGGTTCCGCATGGCTGCACACAGTGTCAAAATAATGCCGGGTGTCAATCAACAAGCCAAAGTACATTATTGCATTTTCATAATTATTTCTTTCATAATTGTCAATAAAAAGGAAAATTATTTTAGTACATTTTTTAATGAGTTTTCTCCCGTTTAGAGCCTTAATTCCAAACTTTTTGTCTTCAAGCTCCTTCATAGTGTTGATTTTGGGTGCCATAGAAGCACCATGGAATATGTCCTGACAGTCTGATGCTCATAACCAAGACTTCAAGTTTAAATAAGGCTTGAATCCATCTTAAGTTCACAAAATGCGCATATCTGAACCGCACTCGGTCGTATGGTATTAGCCAGACAGCCATAGTCACATATCATTTATAATTCAAGTTAAGCTTTGCTTGAATGGTGAGAAACATCACGTTGAACATAATTGTATCCTATTACGTAATTAATGTTATGCTTTAGGAGGATATACCACGTGCATGCATCAATGTAGCGGGCTCTTATACTTGCTTTTGATATTGTGACTTTCACTTTCATGGGTCTCAGTGTTATCTATATTATAATTCATTTCAAACTCGTATTAATGGCCTGGAAATCACACACATCATTGAATATAGACTGAAGATTATTAATCCGAAAATAAATAATCACAAATTGACGTTTTCATCACTTAAACCGATATTTCATATGTGGTGCGTTTTTAAAGCGGTTGAGTGTAGTTATGATACCAATTTCTCAGCCTACTAGAATTGGCCGTCCAAAATTCCAAAACTCCAAATTACCACTTTCATGCGCAATATAAAAGTAGTTCTTCGCGGATCTCACAAACCCACCTTTAAAAATGCAGAACATCACTATTTATCATTACAGTTTCATAAAAAAGTGTTAAAGAAATATTATTGAAGCAAAATTGCTAAGCATTGACTAGGACATAGTTTCTATTGTTTACATATTCATGCCAGAATAAGTTCCTCACTTGACGGTCTTATGCCGAAAAGATACGATTGTTTACAGAGACAGTAAGAAGAAACTTTTTTTCTGAGACATTTTTGAAGACATTATTTTTGGTATTTATACAAACATATTTTTAAATATTATTATTTCATTTTGCGTTAACAAGACATTCCAGAAAAAAATGAAAAAAATATATTCACGATCATTCTCGTAAACAGATGAAGTAACCGGATACGGCATTTCACTGCGCAGATCGAGCGCGAAAAGTTGAGACAAACGTACTCCACAATCTGAATCTAATCCTTGTGGTCACGCAGCTGCCATGGGGCCGCATGACATCCATTATATTGGCATACTGGCATGTGGTCCCATGGCACTCTACTATAGTTAAACTTAAACAGATATTGCTGTGGCTAAGAAACACAAACTCTGTTCACTGTTTGTGATATACTGCTTACTATTATTATTATCCTTCAAAACCACCACCGAGCATGTAAACTACTGTTTTAGAGGATCTATCACGAGTTGTCAATTGATATAAATTTATATTAAACGAGTTTTGGAAATTTTATTAAGCGAGCCTTTGACGAGCTTAATAATATTTTCTGAACGAGTTTAATATAAATATATCAATTGACAACGAGTGATAGATTCTTTTTATCATTTGACACTAAAGACGCAAAATACGCATTGATTTATTGTAAAAAATCAATATCTTATACTACAAGTGGTATGTATAACTTTATACGTACTGGCGATACTAACCAGAATACAAGGAAAGTCATGTGATAAAATATGTATATATGTATGTACAGTACAAGACGGTAGAGAATATTCTTTAAAATTTTTACTTAATTTTTTATTGTTTGGATACCGTAATGCCCCATACATAAGTCGCACTTCTTGAAACAAATTACCAAAACACCGCGATTGCCCATACATGAGTCGATACTCTGTATAAGTCGCACCCATCAAAAAAAAAATTTCTTTAATTTAACATACTTTAGTATCAGAAAGTCAGCCATAAGTTTCAAAATCTTTAAGAAATTGTTTGCCAAAACGTTAGCAAAGTAATACTACGTATTGTTTAATTGTCACAGTCTATGTGACTGTGCATGTATGTGGGTAGTCGAAGGCATAAATGTCATTCTGACATCTCTTGTTTACTAGTACTTAAACTAGATAGGCAAGTTAAGCATGACCAATAGATTAAACCTTCAACTTTGTACGGTCAACATAACTGTACACTGCAGCTGGCAGTAAAAGAGCGTGGATCCGTTTGCATATACTTCAGTTTAGTCACTAAACTTCTCCCCAAGCATACAAAGTTTAGCACCAGGCCTTCAGCGCTTACAGCGCTTTGATTATTTGTTTGGGTCGTCAGACCAAACAAATATATACGTGGGCCCATCAATAATTTCGTGAACTAATTCCACAGTTTCATAACGCTTTGACATAGCTTATTGAAAGTTTGCATGGTGAAAGATAATTTATTCTCCAAATTATTCAGCATGAAACATGATTGCTGACGTCACGATTTATGACATCATAGCAACATTCGAACGTTATGTCATGGGTGTTCGTTACAAAAAATGACGTCGCCTAGTAGGACCGAGTAACGTTTAGTGTCAATGATTTATACATTACTCAGGAAATATGTCTTCTACATTCAAGAAACTTTGCAAACAGTTTATAGGGACTCTTGACAATCTAATAGTGCATTTTCATTGTTGAAGAATTGCTTTAAGGACAATAGAGGAGCATACAAAGATGATAAGCTTATTCGCCGGCCATTTTCCATTACAATTGGCGGTCGGTTATGTGTATTGACTATAATATTTTGCGGCATACATGGAATAACTTGTAATTAATGTGTTGATTCGAAAGCCTACTGTTATTAGAAACTTTTGCAGCAATAATTAAATTTAAGTTGCTATCGGTTATGAAAAGAACGCACATACAACTTCAAATGTATCAGATTCTGTTATACAATGATAATTCGCCAACCCACAGCATCAGCATTGTTTTGGACACAATCTAGGACCTGGATACAAAACTGTTACCGCACCCATCATATAGCCTAAAATAGGACATTAGCAACTTCTGGCCATTTCCAAAAACTCAAAAATAGGCAGCATGGTTAGAAATACAAGCCCCGAGAGGAGGTTGGTGCGTCGTAAACGGAAATTTGCGGGAGATGTCACGTGACAGCAAGTAGCACGTGACCCGGTTATGGGTCGAGCAATGGAATAAATGCAAACTGTGCACGGGGTGTTACTTTAAAAAGGACTAGAGTCAAATAGTATGCTAGGCTATTTATAATCGCAACATAAAATAAGTTCACGAAATTATTGATGGGCCCTCGTATACCACTTTTCAGAAACCACTCATCCTTAGTTACGTTATTGACAAACCGTTCCGTCATAACCTTCCGCATAAAAATGTAGTTCCAGATGTCAACAACTTATAATAGACTCGTTAAGTGCAAAAGTATAAAAGAAATACATCATATAAGACACACATTCATTTTTGTACAAAATCAAGAATTGAGTAGAAAACAAAGCTTATTTATAAACTTGTTATATCGACATACAATATCGTTACGCTTGACTCTCAAATAGTGTTGCTTTATCCATTCGCAAATACAGGAGTTGGTGTGTGTTGTCACGCTTCAGCTGGATATTTAAAGGAATCTCCTCACAGATGGAGTTTAAATTTGTGTACGGTGGAATTATTCTACCAAACCACGTTATTTATATTATATATAGAAACATGCTGACTGTTGTTTTACTTTAAGTGAATATAGCTATATCTAACGGTCATTTAATTTCAAACTAATTACTTGCATCGTTTTTAGTATAATACTAGACTACCTTAATTGCAAATTAAAACTTTGGATGGGTTCCGTGAACTTTAATTCAATCGTCAAAAAATAGACGATTCTTATCATTTCAACCGTCGACTTAGGGTGTTCTATAACACTTTCGTATGAAAACGGATAATTCGCATGTCCAATAAATCACAGAGAGAGTTTCTGTTAACGTTGAAGCGAAAAATGATCTAATGGATATGAAAACATAATTGTTTTTCAGTTTGTGACTTATTTTAAGAAATATCGTCAGATATAGCTCTATACACTTTAAGGGTGTATTTTAACAAATATGTGTATTAAAAAAAATATTACAAAACATAGTCATGCAATCGATTTAACAAACTTTCGATATTAAATACTCTCTATTCGTTTTCCTTTTCGAATTCATTCTCATCGAATACCAACACATTTCAGGCAATTTACGTGATATTAGTTTTAAAAGTTCTTTATAGGGTTATTAATAACCTATGTTTTTTTAGAGGAAACTACTGAATACTTATAAAATGTCAAGTGTGTTCCACAAGTTATATATACCATGTATTAGTATCAATTTGCTTGTTCGTAGGATATATAACAAAATTAATTAAGTAAATAGTTTTGTAATAAGCATAAACGCGGTGCAGTCCCTTTAAGATAAACATGGGTAACGCGGTGCCGATAACTGTTCATTCTGTCTCGATTACCTAATGACAGTATTACTAATGAACTGACTCACTGTAAATTCGCTTGTTAATCACGTGATTCTACACACTGACTGTCTTACCAAAAGGAGGTGTAATTGTCAATAATGTGTTAACTGATCATAGTAATGCTATAAAATGCCTAGTCCTCCCATGTATCTACATGCATGGTCCTCAATACTAATTCATGAGCGGTTAATTTGGTCCAAACTAAAGAAGTTGGCCCGTCCACTAACGACTACATAAATACGGCCGTTTAGTCTAGGAGCTGGTGCAAGAAATTCAAAATCTATTTACCCCATCTGGTAGAAAAAGTCCATTGGTATTTTCAAATAATACATACATTCAGGCTTCAGAAAAAGGTGGATGCCAGATCTGAAAGTGGTGCAGATTTTTTTAACAGGGGCAACAACTCTTGCTTCCGAGCTAATTTACGAATACACATGGCATTCTTAATTCTGGTGTGAATTTTTTGTTAATGTATATATTGCCATATATGTGGATGGATATTATTCAATTAATGTTATGCATCAAATGGACATACAAAACTGACCAGTTTGAGGTCAAGGTCAAGGTCATTTCAAGGTCAAAGTGAGAAAAATGGCTAAAAATTGATATTTCACCTCAGTTCTTTCTTCATATAGCTTATGTTTGGAATCAAATTTCGTTATTTAAACGATAGCCGAGTTGGTAAGTACATATTCTTTCATACTAAGCCATTTGTTTAATGAAAATAATCATTTCTTTGTCAAAATAGCAATTTCATACATATGCATGCTGGCCGAGAAGGCATTCTTTCGACCACCCCTGGTATTCTATGTTCTAATATGATTAAATTGTTCATGTGTATATTGCTACATATTTGCATGAATATTATTCATTTGATTATGGACATTAAATGGACAAACATAATTGACATTTCTTGGGTCAAGGTCAAGGTCAGTTCAAGGTCAAATCGAGAAAAAAGCAAAAAATGGACATTTCTACTCTGTTTTTCTTCGTATAGCATTTGATATGAATGTAAGCTGCTTATTAAAATGATAGCTGTGTTGGTTAGTTCATATTCTTTCATTATAAGCCATTTGTTTAAAGAAACAATCATTTCTTTGTCAAAATAGCCATTCAATACATAAGCATGCTGGCCGAGAAGGCATTCTTTCGACCACCCCTTGTATTCTATGATCTAATATAATTTAAATGTTCATGTATATATTACTACACATTTGCACGGATATTATTCATTTGATTATGGACATCAAATGGACAAACATAATTGACCTTCTGGGGTCAAGGTCAGTTCAAGGTCAAATCGAGAAAAATAGCAAAAATGGACATTTCCACTCGTTTTTTCTTTCGTATATCATATGATATGAATTTAATTTGCTTATTTAAATGATAGATGTGTTGATTCATATACCTTCATTATAACTCATTTGCTTTATGAAAATGTTCATTTTCATTGTTCAAATATCCATTTTGTGCATGCGACAGTTTACGAAAACTTTTACGACAGCCCCTGGGATTCTATGATCTAATGTGATTTATGTGTTTATTTATGATATGAGTCATATGTTCACGAATACTATTCATTATATTATGGACATCAAATGGACAAGCATCTAAACCACTTTGGCATTAAAGTCATTTCAGGGTCGAAGTGAGAAAATAGGTAAAAATTGATTTGTCCACTCTGCATTTGTAATTCTCACGTATGCTTTAATTCAACTTTATTAGGAAACTGCAAATAGGATCTGTCTCACTTTTTATTAAATGGACTGTACACAATATTGCCTAAACGACCATTAATTTTGTTTATGTTCAAGCAAGTATGCAAGATTACTTATAAATGCTTGCAAAATCACTATGCCTGTCTGTTTTTATGCCAGTCCGGACTATTTATATACGCCGTTGTTTCACAGGGGCACTGCTTAGAAGTGTTCTCATGTATATGCATATCATTATTAAACCCATCAGGAGAGACCCATTATAAGCTACTTTTTGTAACTCTCTGGGGCACAATAACCGTAGTTCACACTCACAGGGACAATATGGCGTACCCCCAACACATTATACAGCAATACGTACGGCCTATGACAGGTGTATCCAGTGGTAGTTAAATATCAGGCATGATATGACTGAATAACATGGTGATGAGCACAGCATCGGAATAGGATGGCAGTTGTTTCGCGTAATAATGCACCAGTCAATGTTCTGCCCGCCCGGGGACACAGGGGATTAGACAGACGCATCCTGACTGGTGGGAATTTGACAACATCATCGACTCCTAGTCAAAATATTGACTTGTGCATAACACATAACTTAGCATTCGATGCCTGTATAGCTATACTCTATGGTGCTATTGAGTATCATTACGGTCTGTGATGAGATATTTCATTTGTGGTAGCTAGTACTAAATTGGTTATGATATGTATATTCCTTACAGTGGTATGTACCAACATAGCCATCTGATACCCGTACTTAGTAGTAATGTGTACGTCATAGATCCTGTGAAAGCTGTAACTGGCAGTGTTTTGAACCATACTAGATTCTAATCTGGTACTCATAACCATTAAGGGCAGACAGTCCTGGTCCTTTGGAAAATACTAGTACAACATAACTCCTATAGTGTAGTCACCACTGCAATGACCAAAGTGATTTAGCACTGCAATAAGTATATAATGCCACAGATACGTGCATTTAACACAACGGAATACAGGCACCCCAGACAAAGTAGTACCAGCACTGTGTATAACCATATCGGGCCTAATAGCGTACATGTATCCACTACGACATAATATTTTAGAAGCCTTACGACATCACACGCTGTACGCACCACCACATAATTCAGCCATACCTGGTTCTACAGGATACCCATTAATACAAAGTAGAACCCTTCCAATTCCTAATAGATAGACATGGCTACAGGATACAGATACCCCCGACCCTTTGGAATAGATACCACAACATTGCATGTCCATACCAGGCCACAAGGGTTGATCCACTCCGCGGTGTACTGCCATTTTCAGGTTATACTATATGCGGTACTCCTCATTGCCAAGTACATGTATAGCTAATGTCACAAATTATCAGGTCTTGAGCCAGCTATCATTTGATACTGTATGATACTTAACACACAAAGCATCCTGGGACACTCAGTGTGTCCAAATAGTACTTTGACAGTTTCTTTGCCTATTTACCAAATGTCTTCGTTCTCCTTTCACAGAGCAAACTTAACTTAGTGGGGTACATACGAGTATCTATCCTTGGTTAAGCCATTCTGGATTTCAAATTATTTTATTGAATTCCAATTGGATACTCAACTAGAACAGTCATATCTGGCGTTATCTGATATGCTTCACTGCAAAATAGAGGCCCTACTAGTATGGTCTATGAGTGTACCCACTATCACTGAGTACAGCTACCTCATACCACATTTGGTAATCACTACTGTATTGTACAGTTATTCAAAGCTCACCACCAAGTAAACCATTATAGACTTGACCATAGCGGGTTACCAATCGCTACTTTGTGCAGCTATCCTTATCCTCGGAGGTAAGCATTACCATCTGCCAGATCGGTCAGCCAATGCTCAATCGAATATACACCACAATCAAGTACCGCCACAACCATATCCGACTTTAAGGGGGTCTCACTACCATGCAGTTTACTTACCCTAGTCCATATACATCCATTACATTCCTTATTCTTGGTACAAAGAAATTTGTAATCAATGGGGCATCTAATGATGGTGACCAAACTCTACTTAATATCCAAAGTCCAATCGTTTTGGATTTATTGGTCGGAAACCACTTGGTGTGTTCATTCATTTGAAGACAATAGTGGTCCTGACATGCTGATATCAGGATCATTGCTATCTGCTGTTTCATACCAACCAACTTACCAAAAGACTAAGGATGGTAAGATCAATCATTGGGAAGGTGTTTGCTCGGAAACCGTTTCATCTACCGACAGACCGACACACAGATTAACGTGTGTTTAAGCATACTTTCTCATTAAAGATTTTCATAATGTGTGGAGCGGTTGCCTAGAGGTAGGGCGCGCGCTTCGGGATCGAGAAGTCCCGGGTTCGACCCCCCTATGGACCACTGGTCAATCTATCTGAGCAAGACCCACATGCTCAACTCCATCATGGTGTAAAATGGTACCTGTGAGGACAGTGTCTATTCATGGGCGACACAGATCGATGTTGGCTGCCAAACCACAGGAGAGAAATAGTCTTCCCAGGGAGACGAGAGTGTAGGTTTCCATAGGTAGCCCAAGGGAAAGTTGAAATGTCAAAGGGTGCTTGAGCGGCCTTACAGCTGAAAAGAGCCCTAGAAAATTGGTAACTTAACTTATAACACTCGCAGCTAATAGAATGGATTTCAATACATTATTACACACCCAGCCAAATTATTAAGTCTACAAGTAAACACAGGTACAAAATGTTCCGTATTGCATGAGCAAATACATAAATTTTTACTGGATCATTACAAAACACAGTTTTACCTTGAAAGGACATTGATACTGACCTTGTAATGGTCAGTATTTTAAGCAACTTTCAATACGATATTGATATTACAATGCTCATACATATATCCAATATGTATGTAATATGTTCCGAAAAAGAACTACAGATCTGAGACAAAAAATATCATTTTTGAAGCTATTCTTCTAAATTTGACCTTGAAATGACCTTGACCACAAACTTATTTAAGATGATTGTACATTTGATGTTCATAATCAATAAATACTGGTAGCATCCCTGAATATACATGTATGTCTCACTACATACACAAACCCATACATCACATTACATCGTAGAATGTCAGGGGTTGTCGTGCAAGGTTTTCGTAAGCTGTCATATGCAAAATAGCTATTTGCACAAAAAAACCCACAATTGTTTATTGAACAAATGGCTTATAATGAACAAATATGACTAACCAACACAGCTATCAATTTAATAAGCAACTTACATTCATATCAAATGCTATACGAAGAAACACAGAATGGAAATGTCCATTTTTTGCTTTTTTTCTCGATTTGACCTTGAACTGACCTTGACCTTGACCCAAGAAAGGTCAATTATATTTGTCCATTTGATGTACATAATCAAACAAATAATATCCATGCAAATATGTAGCAATATATACATGAACAATTTAATAATATTAGTAAATAGAATACCAGGGGTGGCCGAAAGAATGCCTTTTCGGCCAGCATGCATATGTATTGAATGGCCATAATGACAAAGAAATGACTATTTTCATTAAACAAATGGCTTATAATGAAAGAATATGCACTTACCAACACGTCTATCATTTAAATAATACAATTTGATTCCAAACATATGCTATACAAAGAAAGAACTGAGGTGAAATATCAATTTTTAGCTATTTTTCTCACTTTGACCTTGAAATGACCTTGACCTTGACATCAAACTGGTCAGGTATGTAAGTCCATTTGATGCATAACATTAACTGAATAATACCCACCCATATATATGGCAATATATACATAAACAAAAAATTCACACCAGAATTAAGAATGCCATGTGTATTCGTAAATTAGCTCGGAAGCAAGAGTTGTTGCCCCTGTTAAAAAAATCTGCACCACTTTCAGATCTGGCATCCACCTTTTTCTGAAGCCTGAATGTATCTATTATTCGAAAATACCAATGGACTTTTTCTACCAGATGGGGTAAATAAAAATCCATTTTAAGGCCTTTTTGAAACCTGGCTCCTGGACTAGTTATTTACAATGTAATATGTATTTCAATTGAAAAGTCATTTTACACTAACTTGATTAATGAACTGTTGTTAGATTAAAGAACTCAATCTAATTTATGTGCTCAAGTGAATAAAGAAATTTAAGCTGTATTTTTCATAATCTGATTTTCGTAATCTCATTGAAGATAAGTCATAATCAGTAGATGAAGTGCTGTTGTATGCTCGAATGTAATATACAATTACCATAGTGGTCTTATACATGGTACTAGAATGTTGCAGGCTGTCATTGATACGTTCATGTCTCACAAATGATATTCATTTAATGTGCATTTGTTTATCTCTGTCATACTATATAAATCAAGAGTACAACATGTAATCATGGGAACTGACTTCGAACTGGAGCTTTTAATTTTGAGATGGTTTTTAAGTGAAGTTTTACTGATTGCTACATTCGTAAGAGTGAAATTCAATATTCACCATCATCTCTATAATGCATTCATCTTGTTAAATGCATCGTACCATTGACACTTATTTCAAATGGGTCTTGTGTTTCTGCTAAAGAGACAGCAAGTAGAGAACACAGTATGGTGTTACCATGTATATGGGCGCACTGCCCTACAGACATTGGTTCTTTAACGTACCTGGTGTACAGCACTGATACATGCGAGACTACCTCTGGGTTACCTACCAAATAGATCATCTCTAGTTGGGTGGGAAACACGGAAAAACGTTCCAGGAATAACCAAGTGCACCAGGGACCTATTGATCAGCAGTAAAGCGGGCTATCCGCTCGACCACAGTGTCACCCTAGTTAATACTTTGTATACAATTTATAAAGGGGTCATTGCCGAGAGGTCATGGTAGACCGATGGTCACTTTTTGAGCAATCAATATAGTAATACTCGCGTAAATTTGTTTGATGTTTTTATTTACAAATTGTAGTTTTAAAGGTTCATTAGCGCAGATGATCAATGCTATAAAGGCAATGTGAACTGATGCTTGGTGAACCAAAATGTTCCAGGCAGTATCTTAACATATGTAAAATACAAATTCTGTGCTATAGGAACATTCCAACAAAAAAAGACACATTATTTCATGTTCATTTATTATTTTATAGAATCATGACCTTGAACATGTATTAAAATACGTGAATAAAGTGTTATCATGAGACTTTACTCTATATTTATTCTGGCTTTTCACTGGGGTTCTTCGGGTCGATACAAATGGCAAAGTGATGCAGATATTAATCGTTTTCCTTTTGATGACGAATATCTAAATGGTGACGGCGTATTTAGTGTTTAATTTGCGACACAAAGCTTCTTAGTTACATTTTTATTAGGCAATGAGATTTCGTTAAAATTTCTCTTTTTTTCTTTTCTGCCACTTCCTCCTTGAATGAAGTAACGTCTTTTTGGTACGTATTCTTCTAACCAGGAGTCTGAAAAATAAATAGAAACTAGTAACACACTTTGCTTCAAAACATTTTAGAACAGAATACTCTAATACAAATTCTCCACAGTTCGGGTCTTAAAATTGACGATTCTCCATGAAATTGTCTTAAACGTTTAAAAAATGCACATGGAGACTCCTAAATAAGCAGAAACAGTATTTAACCATAAAATCATGCATGAAGTACCTAGCAAACACAGAAAAAAACAATCAGAATGCCCCAGACACCTCAGAATTAATAAAAATCAATGCGGACTACAGACACCCGATGTTATCATCCCTTGTTTCAGGCTTTTATCGCTGCACTGACGGACTAAAACAGACCGCCGATAGGTGGCTTAAACTTATGGCTAGGTGGTTATCGCATACACACCACATATAAAACAAGAAAATGAACTTACTTTGGTGGAAATGTGTCTGTCAAGTGACAAAAAAACATCAAAATATCGGCCATTGGCACCAATCTCCATGGAAAGTCTTACTTAAACCACCATTCTCCATGCTTTAGGTTATACCCCTTGTTTACCTGATGTCTTTGTTTAATAGATAAGCCCATGTGGACGTCAAACAATGATGTTACGCTATTTTTCGCATCATTTGAAACGTTACGCTTTTCTCGATTTAAGCATTGCTTGATATTGCTACTGACTCGGATCATCGCGTGGTGATAATCCGTTTTCTCCTAGAAAATCCCAATTTGATTGTGCTATTAACGGAAACATACGCGTTGTCGCTAAACAACTATACATTCACATTGACATAGTGTAATTGACATCAAATAGTATGTAACAAGACATAATTGTATATGTCGACATCATGTTTCAAAATGTTTTCCACTTAGACTAGTCAACAATACCACACACTCATTTACATTAACACGCAACACTTCTCAATAAAACTCATTCCTTATTGGGTTACTATAGTAACCAAAGTTGGTTCTACGTGCATATAGTTACATGTATACCATGTTTGGTTAAATATTCAAAGTTGTGTAAGTTTATCAAAGGATTTATTACTACAATTGCATGATGCAATATAGCGCTTTGACGATGTAGGTCGGGGTATAAAATGAACAGCTCTCGTACGTACGCAGTGCTCGTATACAACTAGTATTAAAAGACGCACCTTAATTGACTTGCGAAATATTATTGATATTACGCAACTCTATTACGTTATTACATTCATTGAATGTGAAATTACGCAATTAAACCTTATTGAACATTGTATATAAACATGTAATAAAATAAGGAAATAATTAAACGTAAAAGCCGTTAAACATATTTCGAAATAAGTCCTCTGTATGAATAGTGTAATTCCGAGTAAGACGATACAGTTTTACAAATTGTTGATGGATGTGAGAATTGTTCTGTTTGACCATGTATCAGTTTTGTACCTTGTAATTTAGGATCAGATGTTCCTTTGAATTCATACACACCTTTATCATGGCTATATAGTGTGACACACATACGTGTTCAAGGGATCAGAGCTTCTCGGAGGTCTTCACCAAGGTTGCTTTTATTTTCTGATTGAACGTCTTCACATCAATGTTCCTACCGAGATCACATTAACGCATTTCTCATGATTGTACTGAATTGTATTTTGCAAATCACAAAATATATGCTACGATGTGAAGCAAACGTGCCACCGTTGGTGTTTTTTATGCAAAATGTTCGATCCTCATTAAGTTCGTCGAGTGATTGTCTCTTTTAGCAATAACATTCCTCCCTGCTTAGAAAAAAACAATAGTTGTATTTAAGGTCGTTATAGCCCTACCAGATTAAACCTGAGACTCCTTGCATAATTCGTAAAAGTCCGGAGATAACGGTATATAGTAAATTAACATACAAATCGAACACAACCCAGCATGGCCAATCGAGCTTTACGGACTTTGATGAGTGTCAGATAAATCTGGTCAAGCTATACAAGGAAACCATATTATCTTCGTAAATTCTTCCTCCTGTTTACAAATACGGTTTCCGAACCCTTAACGAACAGTTACAGTCCGACCAGGGTTTTTCATACCTGACAAGTGACGTCATGTTGTGTTTACAATAAAATGTTTACTTTATATATCGTCTGCAAAAATGTTGATTATTAGTTGTTTATAGACAAACCACGTTTTTGAGCCGTGACTAATTTATGCAGGAAGGTTGATTTGCCCTGAAAGGATAGATATAGGGTATGTAATCAGGCTTAAGCAATATATGTGATCAATGACAGTAACCAATCCATCGTCCAAAGCGATGTTAAACTTTTTACGCCTATTTTTATTTTATTTTTTGCAATCGTATACAAAGTATGTATACATAATGCTGCATGAGTAAAAATACCTTTCACCCATTTCACTCACCTTCAAATGGCTTACTTTAATAGCATTTATTAAAATTTAATAATAATACTCATGTTGCTATATATAGTAACAAATTTGCCTTCGAAAAATGGTTTTATCAGTCTTTCAAAAATATTGTCAGTTTTTTGGCCCACCTCGCGGGGCGTATCTTCCGATGCTGTATTACTTATTGGGATACTAAATAATTCAACGCGTATGCCTTATTGTGATAGTTACACGTCAACAAGTTTATACAATGTGGAACTATCACTGTTTCACGTTTGGTCGCTACCCCATTATTTATGATATGTATTTTATAACAGTTAGTTTAGACTATATGCCAAAATGAGATTGATATATTTATTACCAAATTATATTATATTGCATATATTTATATGTTTTACATATTTACTGAAATGTTGCCTTACAAAAACTCCTTGAAGTACGCTTTAAAGCGAGTAAACTCCATTTTGAAGATATAAACACGTTATATAGACTTTTGTATCAGAACACTACGTTTTACGAATACATGAAATATTCATACAACGTACAATACGATCAAATGTGCTATTAATGAAAACTACCTAGCATGTTTTACCAGATTTTCTCGGTATTTATACACCACAACGCTATAACAGCGTTTAATTAAATATTTTACTGCGTTAGTCACGTAAATGATTTTAGGGGTTTAAAAAGTAATAAACCGACGTTATGCGATTATTTTTCTTCTAGATGAATGAGTCCAGATTCATATATAAATGTGTTTTGTCGGTCAAGCAAAAATGCGATTTTAAGATAGCTTTTTGATAAATATTGCAATTTACCAACTGGAGTTTAGTCAGTTTAAAGCTTCAACATGACCTTGAAACAAGACATATTCTCCCGCGTAGTACATATTTTTCAATGTCATATTTTTCAATGTGATTTTACTACATGTATTATAAACGGTCTGTGACTCTGGCCGGCCAAAACAAAAAGTGCCGTTATTGGTAACATATAATATGTACATATATTTACACAATAATTGTTATAACTATTGTACTTGCTTTAGATGTACTTGCTTTAGATGTAAAATGTATATATTTTCAAATAAAGTTGATGTTTGAATTTTTCAGATTTTCTATAGGGATTACAGTAACTACTTATTCCATTGTTAAAATAATGCGACACGTATGTCTAATGTTTCAAACAGTTCACAGTCGTGATTTTCCCGGACTACAGTGTCAAACGCCACACATGTGTTTTGTCCCGGACTACAGTGTCAAACGCCACACATGTGTTTTGTCCCGGACTACAGTGTCAAACGCCACACATGTGTTTTGTCCCGGACTACGATGTCAAACGCCACACATGTGTTTTGTCCCGGACTACGATGTCAAACGCCACACATGTTTTTGTTCTGGGCTACAGTGTCAAACGCCACAAATGTATTTTAGTCGGGCTACAGAGTCAAACGCCACACATGTGTTTTGTAGTTGGGTTGCAGTTTCAAACGCCACATATGTATTTTGAAGCTGGGTTGCAGTGTCAAACGCCATACATGTATTTTGTAGTCGGGTTGCAGTGCCAAACGCAACACTTGTGTTTTGTAGTCGGGTTGCAGTGTCAAACGCCACACATGTATTTTTTCCCGGGCTACAGTGTCAAACGCCACACATGTATTTTGTAGTCGGACTGCAGTGTCAAACGCCACACATGTATTTTGTAGTCGGGTTGCAGTGTCAAACACCACACATGTATTTTGTAGCCGGGTTGCAGTGTCAAACGCCACACATGGGTTCTCAAGCCGTGCTGCAGTGTCAAACGCCACACATGTATTTTGTAGTCGGGCTGCAGTGTCAAACGCTACACATGTATTTTGTAGTCGGGCTACAGTGTCAAACGCCACACATGTATTTTGTAGTCGGACTACAGTATCAAACGCCACACATGTCTTTTGTAGTCGGACTGCAGTGTCAAACGGTACACATGTATTTTGTAGTCGGACTGCAGTGTCAAACGCTACACATGTATTTTGTAGTCGGGCTGCAGTGTCAAACGCCACACATGTATTTTGTAGTCGGACTACAGTATCAAACGCCACACATGTATTTTGTAGCCGGGTTGCAGTGTCAAACGCTACACATGTATTTTGTAGTCGGACTACAGTGTCAAACGCTACACATGTATTTTGTAGTCGGACTACAGTGTCAAACGCCACACATGTATTTTGTAGTCGGACTACAGTATCAAACGCCACACATGTATTTTGTAGTCGGGCTGCAGTGTCAAACGCCACACATGTCTTTTGTAGTCGGACTGCAGTGTCAAACGCTACACATGTATTTTGTAGCCGGGTCGCAGTGTCAAACGCTACACATGTATTTTGTAGTCGGACTACAGTGTCAAACGCTACACATGTATTTTGTAGTCGGACTACAGTGTCAAACGCTACACATGTATTTTGTAGTCGGACTACAGTGTCAAACGCTACACATGTATTTTGTAGTCGGACTACAGTGTCAAACGCTACACATGTATTTTGTAGTCGGACTACAGTGTCAAACGCTACACATGTATTTTGTAGTCGGACTGCAGTATCAAACGCTACACATGTATTTTGTAGTCGGACTGCAGTATCAAACGCTACACATGTATTTTGTAGTCGGACTGCAGTGTCAAACGCTACACATGTATTTTGTAGTCGGACTGCAGTGTCAAACACCACACATGGGTTCTCAAGCCGTGTTGCAGTGTCCAACGCCACACATGTATTTTGTAGTCGGGCTGCAGTGTCAAACGCTACTCATGTATTTTGTAGTCGGGCTGCAGTGTCAAACGCCACACATGGGTTCTCAAGTCGGGCTGCAGGGTCAAACGCTACACATGTATTTTGTAGTCGGGCTGCAGTGTCAAACGCCACACATGTATTTTGTAGTCGGGCTGCAGTGTCAAACGCCACACATGTATTTTGTAGTCGGGCTGCAGTGTCAAACGCCACACATGTATTTTGTAGCCGGGTTGCAGTGTCAAACGCCACACATGGGTTCTGTATCTGGGTTGCAGTGTCAAATCCCACACATGTGTTCTGTAGCCGAGATGTGGCCATTTAAGTGGCAAGTGTCACATCCGTGTTTGGAACCCGGGCTGTATAAACCGGTAATGTTTGTTTGTTGTGTTGCCTATAGTCATTGAAACCCTATTTCAGCAGAAAGTCGCGGAGAGTCACGGAAAGATGGTTTGCACAAGAACAAGTGCATGACTGGTCATTGCTGCTGAACCTGGTTTATGTACACACAAGTCAACGTAATTATTATTTATAAACGTTAGAGTTTATTAAAACTAATATCATAACGAAGTAAACGATTGATCAATTGCAATGGTTGACTGACCTAAATGATCGTCACTGGCAGTAAGCGTTTCTAAAATGATATTAAACATTTGCGATAAACCGAAACAATTTAACCGAAACTTTATAAAATATTCGACACAGATTATGTGACAAGCATGTACTATATTTTTTCAAAACCAACATAGTACGGGCAATATCTAACTATTATCACTGCAGTGACTAAGAAAGGTTAGGGTTACATTGCAGAAGATTTCGAAGGGTTTGATGTGACGTCAAAAGGTGTGGCACGCAAGTGCAACGTTTTTGACGTCAAATGTCATCAAAACGCCTTTGTCAGTAATAAGTACGATGGATAAGAATCCTCACCAAATTAAAAATCAAATTTCAAGTTGTCTATAAGTATCTAGATACTACATACAAAAGGTCGTATGTGGTGCTTTTAAACAAAATCTATATTCTTACTCAAGCAATAATTCGAGTTAATGCAAAAGAAATCTTTTTTCGGAATACCCGTCGACATCATAATTGGAACTAATTTGACGTCCGTTGGACATTTCTGTGGTCACAAAGAATTTTTTATCACATACTAGTAAAAAGCGTGATATTCAATGTGGTAACAAATGATGGAACAATGTTCTTCAACACGTGTGATAACAAATCCACGAAATCGAAACGTCGCCGGCTTATATTCGTTATTTCCGACGTTGTTTTGAGTCTGTTACTATGGTAATGTGATACAAAATGATCCGTCATGAGTTGTCTTTGGAGATCAACATTTCTTAAACGTGTCACGAAAACAAATTATTGTGTTTTCTAGACTCGTGAAGTGTAGGCCCCTATGTACCTGATTCTTTTTTATAAACAACCATACAAACAATGACACAAAAAGTTACTGCGTGCCGAACTTGCCATATTGGGTTGATAAATCAGGCCATCTGGATTCCTAGACCTTCACCGACTAGTATTCCGTCGGCCCCCTGTATTTCGTTCTGGATATACTGACATATCATTCTTTCCCTCAGATTCAACCAAAACCAAACATAGGCAATATATGAGCCGTTCTCCAGGAAAACCGGGCTTATTGACATAAAAATAGTCTTTATGTTATGATATTTAGAAATAGGTCTAAAATGAGAAAAAAGTCGTTGTTCACCGATTAAATCGTAAGTAGTTGGATAACATAGTACTATCTTAAAGATTTAAATTTTCTGATAGATTACTATTTAGATAAAATTACTTTCGTCGTTGCTATGGTGACCAATTTCCAAAAACTACCCGAATTGAGAAAAACAAAAGGTTAGTGGTTAAAAATTGCAGCTACTTTTCCGTCTAAGCAAACATTCACAATTTTTTCGTGTTATATTAAAATCAAAATATTTTTCTAAAATGCGACAAAAATTTGAAAAGTTTACTTTAATAATTCATCAGATACTGGGTTTATGAAAGGATTCTTAATGTTACGTCAAATAACGCTCGAATGACGTTTGCGACGTCACTCAAAATCTTGGCGGGAGTGGTTAGTTTCAAAAGTCTATAACTTCGTTAATTCATGCAATAATTCGTTCAAATTTTCAGAGAGTGTTCATAAGAGTCTCATCATACTAACGATTTATTATCATGATTTTCAGATATTGAAAAATAGGTCGAAATTTCAATATCTTGTCTATAACATATTGTCTATAACATATTGTAACATATACATCACAATTAACATTGTTGACATAACTGCTGTCATTCTGTTCACTATCAAATACAATGACATTGACCGTTCAAGTCCCGTGCGGAATACGTCTGTCTCAAAACATAGACACGCTTGTAGACCGCTCGAAGACAACTCGGGAGCTCGGTGAAAAAGTTTAACCATGTCGCCGAGTCCTCTACGGGTTGTAAAAATCCGTATGATAGTCGTACGAGTATCAGTATCCGTACGAGTGAGAGCTCCGTACGGCCTCCGTACGGACGTCGTGCAAGCTCAGCAAAATCAACTCGTACGGCACTCGTACGGAGCTCGTAGGGCAAATGTGACCGCAGCATTATCCGAGAAAAGCAATAATTATCGTTGGAAAGTGTTTGCCTCACCTTTTGACGTTTCGTCATTACGATTCGATGCCGACAGATTGCCGAATGGAAACCGATGTACATGTATAAAGAGGATGCCGAATACTATCTCAACATATCGGCAAACTGATGACATCGCTTCCACTATCATTCGGTATATAAGCTGACGACTCGGCATCCCTTCCACGATCAACTGGTACATTCGGTACATTTTCGGCTTGTGTTCTTAACATGATCGAACATGTTGAACTCATTCCTTCGGCGTTTTCGGGAAGCTTTCGGCCTCGGGAACCGTTCAGGATGGGTTAATGATTTCAAAGCCTCAGAGAAGGCGTTCCGAAGATGTGGATTGCATGCCGATGGGTTCCCGAACACCCGAACTGTGGTCGTTGGTTTCCCGATTACACCGAAGCTCTCCCGAAGCACTGTCGTCAAGACCTTAGTGTCAAAAATTTAAGACTTTAAGAATTTCGATGTCGAACATTTATCAATGAATTGTATGTTCGCAATATCTGTTCAGACAATGGTTGTATTCTTTGGTGTGCATCAATGACTATGGCACTCTAACAATATCCTAACTGGGCAGTAGCTACGAACAAGTTTGTTGAGTCCAAATGCTATAAGTGAAACACAACATGAACTGCCAACCAATATCATTAACACAGACTTTCTGCCAATTGTGACTTCGCTTTGGATTGATTCGCTAATGGAAATTCTGAGACCATTTTCCGATTGTTATTCAATAAATATTACACACGAATATCTTACCTCACAAGTCTTAACAAGACGTTGGAGACAGATTGCCAAATAGCTGCTAAAGAACTAACGAGTCATGTTGAACCGACTGGAAGCGACCAGTTCGTTTCCATACTAAGCATGTAATGCTTTTAAACACACTTAATATCTGTGCCAATCACTTTTCACAGGGAAAATCAATGTCTATCGGGTTATGCTTAAAACAACAACAAATCAGTTTGACGTATCTATGTAAACGTAAACTCATTAACGCAGTAAAGTGGTTTTTGCCATAATATTGGATATCTTAAAAAATACACTACCACTCTCAGCTTTCGCAGTTAATCACTGTTATAATAGCGTGTTGAAGATTGGGATTATGCTTAGTGTCCACAGCGTACTATTCTAAACAAAATACAATACGTATAGACAGTTGTCAGAAGGTATAAATATACAGGGAAGGTATTATATTAGAGAAAATGGTACATTTATTGTTAAAAGATAATGAAAATCAGGACATTGTGGGTAGCAATGTCCTAAAGTTCAAACCACAAAATAAATTTGTTTTTAACTCAATTTCAGATCCATCATAACACATTTTTGTCCATGGAGGTCTTTCAAAATCCACTAATTAACATCCATAACAAAGTGACTAAGGCATAAGAAGAGCATTATATAAATGACTACTTCTGACGTTTGTAAATATCCAAATGAGACAAATCATTGTGTTCTAGTAATTAATGATGCAATGAGAAATAGGGGATTAGAAAAAGGGCCAAGGCAACATAAACACCAGGGAACAAAAGTCATAAAAAAAATACAGATTAGAATCATACATCATTGAACAAGTCTGCAAGATAGCTTCGAAATCGCACAAGGAATATTAAACCAAACAGTCACAGTACCGGGGTTGGAAGATATTTGTTCTCCAATACCTCTAATTATGTTTTGTCTGTTATGATGTATACGATAATGTTACCATTTGACGTTGCTTAATTTGATTATTTACACAATGTTGGTTGGATTATAACTATTAATTTATCATTCGATTTTCGAATTGGTGATGTTTAAGATCGGACAAGTTTGACCAATCATTATATAATGTCATGATCCTTAACTTGAAACAACATATAGCTTTTACATCGATATCATGTCTCATAGTTGTTGCTTTTGTAATCTAAATTTGTATTGATTTTTACATCATGGAAGTCTCTTACTTGTTTTCGTATTCCAACTGTGCTTGGGATGTATATGCAATAAGAGAAACAAGAACTGTAATACGACATCACATTGGGTCTACACATTTAGATTACAAGCAACAATTATCTCTTTTACTCAAACAATATTAATAACAATACACGTAAAGTTAACAAAGACACAATAAATACACGAATACGGATCAAAATGAAACACATGTGTCACATGTAATTATAGAGCAAGACGATGAATGCTTAATGGAGATCTATATATGAAGTTTGATTTGCTCTCCCAGGGAGTAAATTCAATAATTAAATGATATTTTTACCATTAGTTGTTGTTAAGTCGGAAGCCTAGACTCTGCCCATTATATTGATGCTGCTATAGAACGTTATGTTCATTACCAGTAACCATTGGAGCGAGAACAATAAAACGTGCTTGTAGTGCGAAATACAGCGGATGTAATATTGAGACGCAACATTAGGCACACATTACATCCGTCTTGTTGTTGTTATGAAAGTAGAACATTGAAATTGGTGCAATTTTTCTTAGTTTGAAGTCCATACAATTGTAAAAGGTTTTACAGATGTGTGCCCTTGGTGCCATTTATAATACCTTAACTGCATATTTATGAAAAAATCAGACGTTTTTCGAACCAACATGTATCGGTGATTTGATAAATATGGTCATACTGTTCATGTATTGGAAACAACTCATTAGCAAATTATCAAAGATTTTCAAGTAGCTCCACTTCCATTTTATTATTACATGCGTTTGAAGAATATCCAACTTCAAACATTCGATGTCTGTTGTATCCTAATTAGTCCGGTGAATAATAAAACCGATCTTTTGTGAACCTCATCAATTGATATTGCTACCTGGTATGTCCCCTCAAATTGTACGGGCAAACCAATTCACCCTCCTCGACCACAGCGTTATTGTGTTTACAGTGCGGATCTCTTGCACGACTACATCGACTTCATGTTCCAGTTCTCCCGACAAACAGTCAATATCGCAACCAAAGGGTCATGCTAGAGCTATCGTCACCCACATTTCTGGTCAACTGGTATCGCCCAGCTCTTCCAATTATATTACACATTAGTTTATAGCTTTGACAAAGTCCCTGTCAGCACCCCGGTACTGGGCATTGCTATTAGCCGGTACTGACCCACTACTGGCATAATCAGGTCCCCGGTAACGGCCCGGCATTCTGGCCCATTACCGGCCTAGTACTGGCAGATAACGGGGAATTAATGGGTGACAGGCATAGCGAATCATTGGCCGGGTGTTGGCCCAGTATCAGTCCCTTACTGGCAAAATACAGGCCCATTTATGGTCCAGTACCGACAAATTGCTACCATTGTACCGGTCCATTGATGGCCCAATACCGGCAAATTGCTACCATTGTACCGGTCCATTGATGGCCCAATACCGGCAAATTGCTACCCATAGTACCGGTCCATTGATGGTCAAGTGCCGGCAAATTACAACCATAGTACCGGTCCATTGAAGACCCAGTACTGGCAAATTGCTACCATAGTACCGGCTCATTGATGGCCCAGTACCGTCAAATTGCTACCATAGTACCGGCCGATTGATGGCCCAGTACCGGCAAATTGCTTTCATAGTACCGGCCGATTGATGGCCCAGTACCGGCAAATTGCTACCATAGTACCGGCCGATTGATGGCCCAGTACCGTCAAATTGCTACCATAGTACCGGCCCATTGATGGCCCAGTAACATCAATTTGCTACCATAGTACCGGCTCATTGATGGCTTAATACCGGCAAATTGCTACCATTGTACCGGCCCATTGATGGCCCAATACCGTCAAATTGCTACAGTACCGGCAAATTGCTACCATAGTACCGGCCCATTGATGGCCCAATACCGTCAAATTGCTACCATAGTACCAGCCCATTGATGGCCCAATACCGTCAAATTGCTACCATAGTACCGGCCCATTGATGGCCCAGTACCGTCTAATTGCTACCATAGTACCGGTCCATTGATGGTCCAGTACCGTCAAATTGCTACCATAGTACCGGCCCATTGATGGCCCAATACCGTCAAATTGCTACCATAGTACCGGCCCATTGATGGCCCAATACCGTCAAATTGCTACCATAGTACAGTCCCATTTATGGCCCAGTAAATTGCTACCATAGTACCGGTCCATTGATGGCCCAGTACCAGCAAATTGCTTCAGTACCGGCAAATTTCTACCATAGTACTGATCCATATATGGCCCAATACTGTCAAATTGCTACAGTACCGGCAAATTGCTACCATAGTATTGGTCCATTGATGGCCTAATACCGTCAAATTACTACCATAGTACCGGCCCATTGATGGCCCAGTACCGTCAAAATGCTACCATAGTACCGGTTCATTGATGGCCCAGTACCGTCAAATTGCTACCATAGTACCGGCCCATTGATGGCCAAATACCGTCAAATTACTACCATAGTACCGGTTCATTGATGGCCCAGTACCGTCAAATTGCTACCATAGTACCGGTTCATTGATGTCCCAATACCGGCTAATTGCTACCCATAGTACCGGCCCATTGATGGCCCAATACCGGCAAATTGCTACCCATAGTACCGGTCCATTGATGGTCAAGTGCCGGCAAATTGCTACCATAGTACCGGCCCATTGATGACTCAATACCGGCTTATTGCTACCATAGAACCGGTTCATTGATGGCCCAATACCGGCAAATTGCTACCATAGTACCAGCCCATTGATGACTCAATACCGGCTAATTGCTACCATAGTACCGGTTCATTGATGGCCCAATACCGGCAAATTGCTACCATAGTACCGGTTCATTGATGGCCCAATACCGCCAAATTGCTACCATAGTACCGGTTCATTGATGTCCCAATACCGGCAAATTTCTACCATAGTACCGTCTCATTGATGGCCCAATACCGGCAAATTGCTACCATAGTACCGGCCCATTGATGGCCCAATACCGTCAAATTGCTACCATAGTACCGACCCATTGATGGCCCAGTACCGTCTAATTGCTACCATAGTACCGGTCCATTGATGGTCCAGTACCGTCAAATTGCTACCATAGTACTGGCCCATTGATGGCCCAATACCGTCAAATTGCTACCATAGTACCGGCCCATTGATGGCCCAATACCGTCAAATTGCTACCATAGTACCGGCCCATTGATGGTCCAGTACCGTCAAATTGCTACCATAGTACAGTCCCATTTATGGCCCAGTAAATTGCTACCATAGTACTGGTCCATTGATGGCCCAGTACCAGCAAATTGCTTCCATAGAACCGGCCCATTGATTGCCCAATACCGTCAAATTGCTACAGTACCGGCAAATTTCTACCATAGTACCGGTCCATTGATGGCCTAATACCGTCAAATTGCTACCATAGTACCGGCCCATTGATGGCCCAATACCGTCAAATTACTACCATAGTACCGGCCCATTGATGGCCCAGTACCGTCAAATTGCTACCATAGTACCGGTTAATTGATGGCCCAGTACCGTCAAATTGCTACCATAGTACCGGCCCATTGATGGCCAAATACCGTCAAATTACTACCATAGTACCGGTTCACTGATGGCCCAGTACCGTCAAATTGCTACCATAGTACCGGTTCACTGATGGCCCAGTACCGTCAAATTGCTACCCATAGTACCGGCCCATTTATGGCCCAATACCGGCAAATTGCTACCCATAGTACCGGTCCATTGATGGTCAAGTGCCGGCAAATTGCTACCATAGTACCGGCCCATTGATGACTCAATACCGGCTTATTGCTACCATAGTACCGGTTCATTGAAGGCCCAATACCGGCAAATTGCTACCATAGTACCGGTTCATTGATGGCCCAATACCGGCAAATTGCTACCATAGTACCGTCTCATTGATGGCCCAATACCGGCAAATTGCTACCATAGTACCGGTTCATTGATGGCCCAGTAACGGTCCATTACTGACATTGCTGGCAAATCAATGGCCCGTTGCTTGTTGATATCGTGGAATCATGGCCAGTGCAGGTCCAGTTCTGTGTAATGGGAATCCACGGTACAATGATGGCATTCCTGCTTTGCATACATACAGCGATACACCCTATAGCGCGTGATAATGATTCAGATACCCCTATCGCGCGCTTTTTTGACAGGATGCTGTCATTTTAAATTTTTTTAAATATCAAGATATAGTCACAAAGGTCACCGTTGTCACTTTACACACACACAAAACACAAATAAACATATTGAACATAAAAACAATACTGACCTCCAATTATGCCGAGTCGATTAGAAGGATTAACGTCGAAAAACGAATAGTTGTATTGTTTATGTTCGACACAATCAATTAGCGTTTCGTTTGTCTTGTCGTTATGGCGGTTGTACTGCGCATGCACGCTAACTTATTTCGACGACTTAGAAGAATCGTCTCCATATCTAGTATCATGTACTTTTAAAGTACATGTCTATACTAATAAATATGTGGCAAACACAACATTGTTATATGTTATGCTTGCTTTAATTCTTTTTTAGAACTTAAACATTTTCATATGAAACACGCATTTTTTTCCTGTATATATAAGGTGTTTTATGATATCTTATAGGCTCCTCATGTTAATTAGCAATTCTAATTTTATGCGCTATTCCAATTCGATGTGATGGAATAATACGTACAACCATTCTGAATTTATATACATCAAGACAACGTTTGGATATGTGTCACCATAACATTGCAATCGTAAAACATCTGTAGTTTATACACAAAGTACGAGCAGAATAAAACATCTGTAGTTTATACACAAAGTACGAGCAGAATAAAACATCTGTAGTTCATACACAAAGTACGAGCAGAATAAAACATCTGTAGTTTATACACAAAGTACGAGCAGAATAAAACATTTGTAGTTTATACACAAAGTACGAGCAGAATAAAACATCTGTAGTTTATACACAAAGTACGAGCAGAATAAAACATCTGTAGTTTATACACAAAGTACGAGCAGAATATAACATCTGTATTTTCAAGAGATACGTCACGAAATCGCATGAAACAATGAGCAACAATGATGATCAAGCAATGCTTGAAGCATTAACGAATCAAATATTTCGTTTTTATGCCAATATATACACGTGTAACGCCGTTTCAGGATTTAGGTAAGTGTCTTTTGTCATATAAATTACATCTTCGATGAGACGAGTATTTTCTAGCGTAATTTATAGAGATATTTCAAACGAAACTGCTGCGTTTTAGTCAATCTCATGCAATAACCGCCATTCTATATTTTTTTGTGAAATTGGGGCATCCTGCATTACTTTGGCTGGGACTGGGACTTTGACTTTTTCTTTGGCTCATGTGTGTGCATTGCTCAGTGTAGTTGTGTTGTGGTGTTTCCGATTTCTGTGCTCGATTAGGTTGAGTGCTACCTTCCCTGTCTGATACCAATGACTAAATATAAGAGTACAAGTATTACGACCAAGTGGTCATAATAGTGATAAATAAAGCCATTACAAAGAACACGTGTCACATTCAGGATGGACATACCACGTGATGTGTGACGTAATTTTATGCAAAAACTACAAGAAGAATCTGTCAACAAAACAGGACAATCAACCGTATTTTATTCGTTGACCGATTTTTAAGAGACTACCCGCGCTCACTCCCAGGAAGAATAGTATGACGTCAAGTCACAAGTTGGAGCTATTTTGCGTGACGTCAAAAACGCCGTTATTTAAGCTAAATATGACGGACATTTATAAGGTGTGCAATTGACAGAATAACTAAATCATGGGCGTACAAAACCATAAACACATAAGTTGTGTAACAATGTGTAAAGGGGGTATTCTTAGCATCCTTAGAAATTATAGAACTTAAACTTAGGCAAAATAACTTGTAATTAACAATTATATTGCTGTAATTTGCGCTTTTATACTTATTATTCCTTTGCTCTTTGTACTGTTTAGACATGCTTGGTGTAACCCCAATAGACACAAAATGCAACATAAGAATCCCATTATAAAGTGCTGTATACATTTATGTAAAGCATATTGTCAAACCAATCTTTAACATTTCGATTTCAATTTTGCATTGCATTATCGAAGCTCCAACACAAACACTTTGATATTTTGACGTTACTTGGTACGTATTTTTGCTGGTGGGACATTTTTGTCGACATTGAAAAATACTAATAACTTCACCGTATATTTAACGCTTTTGATAAACAATATACTATTCAACAGCGTGAAAAAGACGTATTTTATCATTTCAGTGACGAATAATGTTTTACAGAAATTTTCACGTCCGATCAAATCGAATTTCATGTTCAATTCAGTTTTTAGTTTTAAGCACAGGATGTGACATTTTATGTCGACAAAGAAAATTTGAAATTATTTATCTCTTGAATGAAAATCTAAAATGAAAAATTTTTATAAGAAATTTCAAAGAGAACTAATTAAAAATAACCGTTGTAGAACAATTTTATCAAACTGAGTGTAATAACAACTTATTATCCCGAAATTTGTAATCTCTACACAACTGTTTTCGCAACACAGATTCAAAATATTTGACTTTCTGATGACGTCACTTTCTTTTACGTTAATAACATCAGCTGTTAACGTTTAAAGATCATTTTGCGCAAAATTATAGAAATTACGCGAATTCTTTTTGCTCTACACACATTTTTTTCTCATGAGCTTGGATGTTACATCTCTACAGTGATATTTCACCGTATTTTGGCTATTACGAGCCGTGGAACTGTGGGATTTTGTGGTAAACTAAAATATATACATGAACAACCTAAAATTGTTCGGTAAAATACTAGGGGTTGTCCTCTAAATCTAAGAATATCTTATAAACTAGCCTAGCAAAACTGTTTCTAAATAATTGGCATTAATCCAATCTTCATAAAAATAACAGGTTTAATATACCTTGTACAGAAAATTAAAAAGGTACGAATGTCCTTCAATAAACATGTCAATGAACATATACGGTGCGGGACGTCTATATTATTATCACTCGTTAGTTTAAACCAGATGGTTGTAAGGTTCCTCATCTTGTATTCCACGCAGAAAGTTATACAGTCATGTAATGCTTGCCTTGACACTGTATTTAATTCTGGGGAAACGGTGATACATAAGACTGTCTCATTGCTCGTCAGACTATTAAAAATACCATGCTATATCAGCTCCAAGACGATCACTTACCATTACAAATGCTCCAGATTTTGGACACGTTGGATATTGAAATGATTATGAAGCCTTACATGAGACCTCTCGATAGTGTCAAGTTGATTATGATATGCGTAGGCTATGCCCTCCTATGTCCCTGGTTTAATCCCGGAATCCGGCGTGATCGGAACGATCAGCGGCTGATTATACCTTTGATTTATTATTTGAACGACCTACAATATAGATGATACTTTAGGAATTGTAACAGGGGATGACTAACGAGGTTTACAAAATAACCGTTTTCATAAAATTAGTATTTATTAGCGATTATGTAGTAGCTCTTTGAAGTTTGATTTCCATATGTAACTTATTATGATGACGGAGTACAAACTGTGAGCCGATACAATTTTATTTCAAAGATGATGTTACAGTATTAAAATACGTAACCATGATTTGGAATATATTTATACGAATCTGCTGAAAGTTCAAACTATCTCAACAACACCATTATTAGCAATTATTTGAAAAACCGATGATGTCCAATTATATTGATAAGAAAACATGTCTCTCGCAGTAATTTGTTCTAAAATACGCGTAATTTTACAAAAATCGCATTTTGGCGTACTAGTCTGGACTGGGGTGTTGGTATTCGTCATTCTGACGGCTTCAGTGCGCTTCACATTACTCAATCTCGTCGTGGCTGATTTTTGTCATAAAAGCCAATTGACAGAGAATGCATTCTTAACAATTCCAAATGACGCGGTCCATAAACATCTGGGAGTAAACATTTCAGAAGATCGATGCAAGTTGGCATGTACATATTGATTCTGTTGTCGATAAAGCATGGAAAAAAGTAAATATTACGCGAAGATTAAAATTCTACTTAGATCGTAGAGCATTGGAAACTATCTATTTATCTTTTATTAGACCAAGTCTTGAGTACGCTGATGTCCTTTGGTGCAATGCAGCAAAAGCTGACTATGCCAAACTTGATAAAGTCCAAAACGAATGTGCCCGTATAGTCACCGGGAGCAACCAGATTGGTCTCATTAGAACGACTTAAACAAGAATGTAAATGGGAATTTCTACATGACAGAAGACACAAAACAAAGAATCACCCATTTCTATAAAACGTACCATAACCTTGTTCCAGATTACTTATCATCTCTTGTTCCTAGACAATAAAACACTCGGTATCATCTTAGAAACGTGAATAACATTCCTGGTATTAATTCTAGAACCACCCTTTATTTTAACTCATTTCTACCCACCTCTATACGTGAGTGGAATGCCCTCCCACAGGAAACAAGGAATATACTACCTCTGTCAGCTTTCAAGATACATTTAAATAGAGACATGTCCAAACCACCATCATACGATTTCGTAGGACCAAGAAGACTTCAAGTCCTACACACCCGTTTGCGATCCAAATGCAGTTAACTAAATGATCATTTGTATCTTTGTAATATTCCCTAGTCAGCACTCTGTGCATGTGGACAAATTGAATCAAATCAACATTTCTTCTTCGAATGTCGACTTCAACAAGAACCTCGTGGCACTCTCTTAAACCAATTAGAAAATTATAGAGTCAGTCTTGATCTTCTTCTGTTTGGTGATACAACCCTCTCCGATCAAGACATTTACATTCATATTTAATCAGGTGCATGCGTATATACGTGATAGCAATAGATTCACATGATACATTTAATAATTGAAAAGCCCCCTTTCTTCTTCACTTCTGCCCCTACCCATCTTTCTATTGACTTACATGAACACTTTAATCCTTTCTTCGAATATGATACTGTGTAAGGCTTTCTTTATTTTTCTAATTGTTCTGTACGTTTTTGACCTTGTTTACCTTTTTTCATCTCTATTTTATTTACACCCAAATTAATGCAACGTATACTAATTGCTCAATTGTTGATATTTTTGTTTTTTATTAAACTGGAAGTCAATCCAGGGAAAAGAATTTAATAAGACCAAGTGCCTTTCGTTCTAATCCCCTTTTCCTGATGTTAATGTTATTCTGTACTGTAAATTGTACGCATACTGTAATATATTTGGGGAAATAAATATGTCTAAACTAACAATTTCAAAAACCAGCCATGTCGGCTACGCGAGCTATGCACACATAAGCCATTGAGCACCAACCATTCCGCATGGACAATTTCGTACATGAACACGTGATATATTTCTCGAAATCGATCGATTATAGTTCGATTTCGAGCATTGAGCCGTGACTGCACTTTTAAAGTTTAATCCATCCGCCGATAAAGATTGGTGTGGGATTCACTATTCAGACATGTATAACACACACTAGTAAGTAGCATAGCTTTAAATCATGCCTATTGAAATCAATAAATCACGGGTTACCCGCACAAATAGACTCGTCTAAAAGGTCATGGCTCAGGGTTCAAAATCGAACTATAGTAAATGGAATGAAAACAAACAACAACTTCAGTATTATCGGTTGAATATATCGCATATAGATAAATCATGTTTTTTGAGCCGTGACTAATTCATGCATGGAGGTTTATTTGCCCTCAAAGGGTATATGTACATGGTATGCATTAATACTTAAGGTGTTTCACAACTTTTGAATTTGGCAGAAGTTTAAAAATCACAGTGACTTAGGTGTATTGTGAGCGTCTGACAACCGAGATCAAATAATACAAAATGCTTAAAATTGATTTTTCAGCATCCTCCGATGTCTTAAAATCGCGATTGTACTGAATAGTTATTACGATAAAATAGTTTTAATGAAAATACAGAAACACCCTTAGCTCAATCACTACGGATGATTTATTCCACATGACATTAAACACCCAAACTGGCGTATTAGTTACAACGCATTTAAAACGTAGTTCTATGCGTCCATATCAAAATTATTCAATAGTTTGAAACAGTATCCCGAGCATTTCAGAGAACCTTTTTTGCATTTATTCCTGAAGAATATTAACTAAAACAGGCAGAAGAACACGAGTTAAAACTGTAAGCACCTTATATTATGCACAACTTTTTTTTAAAGTAGAATAATCGCAAAATCTGAATACAACGGATGCAAAACGCTGATTAATTTTGTTACCTCCCCTGATTTCAGCATTTCTGAAATCAATTAAAGTGCAATTAAAATAAACTAGCCGAGCCAGTGTCATGAAATTTTGCACGAAACTTCAATATTTGTCACTCTACTTGTTGCATGCATGAAAACAGTATGTTGTTCAACGATTTTTCACGTTAAACTCAAAAACGAAATTTTACATATTTTAAAATATTATTTAAAAAATCAAATAACTTGCACAGTATAACATAAAATTTACTGTTTGATTCCTTATATACGAAATTGCATGTATACCAAATTTTATGAGGATTAAAGCAAAACTTTTTTGGGTAAATTACAATTATCAGTTTTTAGGGGTTGTCCCAAAAATCCAAGAATATCTCAAAACCTAGACGAGCAAAACTGTTTGGATTTTCCAGAATGATTGTCGTAAATGTGTTCTTTATAAACATAACAGGTTTTATATACGTTGTACAGAAAATTCCAACACCGGTGAATCCCCTTAAGCAATATAATTATTATGTGACCAATGAGAGTAACCAATCCATGGCTATGAAACGCCTCAACTGTCTTATATCAGCAAACAGTTCGATATTATGTCAATATCGCTGAACATAAATGCATGCGACCACTACATAATGGCAAAATCTCCATATATAAATATAACAGATGAACATATAATGACAAAACATTACTATTGTATGTTAATAAATGGGTGATTTGATATGAGCCCTGTTATTTGTTCGAGGGCAGTCGTATTGGCCTGAGGCCGCTATAGGCCGAGGGACAATTCGTCTGTCCCGAGGACAAATGACAGGGTTTATATCAAATAACCCATTTATTAACAATTTTTTTAAATTTAAATAAGTATCAACTATTTAAAAAGTTTCTTCGCATGTAACGTTAGCTCATCAAACTAGACCGACATAAAAGACAGCGAAAAAATGTGAAAAACATTTTATTTCAGATTTTTGCATCCCGGGCCGATAACTGATACATGGCCCAATAGTAGGCGTTTAACCAGTTATATTCACATATCATGACCGAAAAATGTGAGATTCCGTCACGGCTAAAAAAACATGGTTTATCTATACTATTATATGTCATTGGATGACTAATTAGAAATTGGGCAAGTGTAGTTTAAAATAAACATTTCATTCATTAGATGCTAAAAACTATTCATTCACCAACACAAATGAATAACATACATCACAGACGGTATGTGTGCAAACCTACATATATGGAATAGTTTGCTGTTTACTGACTGGCATACATACCAGTCGCTGGCTTAGAACCACAAGGTCGTAACTACAAAATCGATATATTGAGAAAACAAGAGAAAACTGTCTGTATTTTACTCTTTACCTGTGGGAAAACACGTTTTAAAAACTTCATTTTGGTCAACATGACAATTTCAGATTTTCATGAAAAAAATGCTCATAAGAAGCGCCTTGTGAAGCAGATTTCAAATATTTATGAGTCTTATAAGGTCGTAAGTAGGAGTTACGACCTTATTGTTCTAAGCCATCGCAGTGAACAGCAAAGTTATCTCATACACTCGTAGCTATAGAAAAATACACGCTGTTCAGCGCCAAATTCAGCACTTCTTTCAAGTTAACTTAATTTCCGTTCGTATTCATTTTCGTCCAGTCTACAGGTAAAACGTTCTGATAATATTATTTTCCTTCAGGCACCTTTGTCAATAATTGAATAAATGCTAACATAACAGAAAAAAGAGATGTTGAATACAAACGTAATGGTACAATATTGTGATTCGACTATACAGCTCGTATCTTTGTCTAGAAAGCATGAATAACGATTACGTCGCACCAGCATCATACAATTATAAGCATGATTCATTTTGTCATCGAACATTTATATTCTCTGACATCTAAGAGTTCAGCTGATTTAATGCACATGATTGCTATTCTCTTGGAATATAATGTCTACTGTCCATTTAGGATAGGAATCGATGTCAAAGCGGTCGAATTTACTACGACTATGAAAACCAATTATACTGAGCGTCAAAAGTTTCGCAAACGAATTCAAAATTCAAAATTTTTAAATTGTTAACTCGAAAAAACTTTTTACAGACACTGTCTATTTGTGTACCCATAGTGTTCATGTTGAACCCATTTTCGTTGGCTTCCGTTACGCTTGAATGATCACACCACCACAAATGGTAAAACTTCTATTCAAGCGCGCAAAGAAAGGGCTTTTCATTTTCGACTTAATTTCCACTTCCAATTTACTTGATACATGTCTGTGATACAAAATACACAAATAGTTAGTCAAAATAATTTGCAATGTACGCTACATTTGATGGCAAAAATTGACAAATGTGAACATAATCATGTATATAAGGGTCAAGAGGCCGGCGTTTCACTAAAAATACTTTGTGTCGGATACATTTGACATGTCTCGATCATAAAAAGACTGTTGCATCATATCCAACATACGGACCGTGTATATGACGTACCACATGACAACAGGTAAAGGGTCAATGCCGCTGACCTAGACCGGGAATGCTACTATAATTATAGCACCAAACTCAATGGAATTGTTTTACCTTAATCGTAGTCCAACCGACATTACAATTTATGGGGTACTTTCTTTTATTTTGCCTTTTTTTGACCAGTGCGCTGTTTCTTAAAATGTGACATTTCGTACAGTGTCTATTACGACATCCACACTTGTCTGTGGTCAAAGGGAGATTATTTTGGTACAATTACCGAGTAAATTACCTCCCTTTCACTGCAAAAAAACGTAGTGATGCGTTTTGTTCACAATTGTCAATTTTTGCAATAAAATGTAGCGTACATTGCAAACTAATTTGACTAACTATTTGTGTATTTCGTATAACAAACATCTATGAAGTAAATTGGAAGTGGAAATTAAGACGAAAATGAAAAGCCCTTACTTTGCGCGCTTGAATAGACGTTTTACCATTTGTGATGGTGAGATCATTCAAGCGTAACGGAGGCAAACGGAAATGGGTTCAACATGAACACTATGGGTACACAAATAGACAGTGTCAGTAAAAAGTTCTTTCGAGTTAACAATTTAAAAATTTTGAATTTTTATTTCGTTTGCGAAACTTTTGACGCTCAGTATAGAATGACTTATACAAACACGGGCGGCTATATTTTCACTGCTCAACTAAGATAAAACACTGTCTGGTTCAAACAATGGTTGTATTATTTGGTGTGCATCAATGACTATTGCACTCTAACACTATCCTGGGCAGTAGCTACGAACAAGTTTGTTGACTCCAAATGCTCTAAGTGAAACACAACATGAACTGCCAACCAATATCATTAACATAGGCTTTCTGTCAATTGTGACTTTGCCTTTGATTGATTCGCTAATGGAACGTCTGAGACCATTTTCCGATCGTTATTATATACATATAACACATGAATACCTTACGTCACCAGTCTTAACAAGACGTTGTACATAGACAGATTGCCTACATTAATAGCTGCGAAACAACTAAAGATACAGATGGAATCAACTGAAAGCGACAAGTTTGTTGCTAAAATAATCATCTAATGTTTCTAACGCATTGTATATCTGTGCCATTCACTTTTGACAGTGAAAATCAATGTCGATCCGGTAAAGCTTTAAGCTATAATAAATCCGTTTGACGTATCTATGTACACGTTATCTCATTAACGTCGTTAATAGTGGCTTTTCTCATAATATTGGATAAAAATAAACTGCTACTATCAACTTTCGATCAGCCGACGAGTGCTTTCAGCGTACTCTATAAATCTGTTTGTAACTCTGTTCGCATTAAAACAAATCATTTCCGGAATACTATTTTAACATTATTATAATGATTATAATTGTGTCAGTTGATCATATTTATACTAGCTTGTGGACTAAAAACGTATTAAAAACGAACTACAAATTGTTGTCAATGACAAAATGTATAAATCGCAAAAAGAACATTATATAAGTTACAACAGAATGGTGATGCTAAGTGTGTAAATATTCAAATAAGATTTTTCATTGTGTTCTAGTAATGATACAATGAGGAAGAATGAGATGATTAAGGGAGGCAACACTCCACAGAACTACCAATGAATGAAAGTCACATAGAGAAAACAAGAAAACATCACGTATCACTGAACATGTCTGCATGAGACCAGAAAATAGCAAAACGTCAATTAACAAAGAAGCACTCAACTAAAACACTATAAGTTAAGTAACACCTTCGACGTTAGCAAAACGCCACAGCGACAAATTCATATTGTAGGTTTTTATTCCTTACAAACTATGAGAGGACCAGAACAAGGTTAAAATTGGCACTGGATGCGTTTTAAACGGCTTACAGCACATCGACCACTACAGTTAAAAAAGACATACTTATGGGGCATAATAGGGTAAACAAAATATCACCGTCACGTAATGCAGAAATACACGTCGATTAATTACGAGGAAGTTAAATGCATCGTCGGTTCAGCCAGTCTCTTAGGTTATTTTCATTGCCAACTTGACAGTCTAGCTACACAACTATTTCAAAACTTGTGACTTAATATACTGCATCAACAATCACTAGGCAAACAGTGCAGATGTACATAAACTGGCTCTGACAAAATTACGTTTTTCACGGAAAATAAATGGACTAAAATTTAAGAAATTACATTGTGATGAAGGGATTTTTACTGGATTTTTATAGTTAAAAGGAATTACCAAGAATATAAGTGAACGGTGTTTAAGAGGATTTAAAAGTTTAAATCATATGGAATATTGTGTATAAATTTCTGAAAAACTCATATCACACTTGTCAAATCTACATGACATTGTCCTAAGGGCATACTTGAAAACAACAAGCTACAGTTGTAGATCGTTATCAGTCAATTAACTTCTCAGTAACATCCATAGATGTGACATACTATAAGGTGTTACATAATCGATGACATACACCAACCATTAAAAAGTATCCATATTTGTGCGGACTGACATACAATTATGGCTTCAAATAATGCATCTTTGTTTGAAACAAAGGAAGACTCGGACACAAGCGTTTATGACAAAAACAATGGTGTGCTTTATGATGTCAAATTCCCAGATGCAGTGGACTGTTGTACTGTCACTTTCTACTCAAGACAAACTTATGAACAGGTACAAAGCCAGCTTCTCAAGACATATTCTTTCAAGACAAATCTTAACAACACAGGATTCATTTCTTCTGGTGCATCAAAAAATGGACAGACAATAAAAATTACATTATTTGCCAAGTCGCAAAAAATTATGGTACAAGGAAAAGGCCAAAAAGACTGGTATAACGTGTTCTTTATAAAATTGACTGAAGAGCTCAAACAGCCCACTCAGAATTCACCAAAACTTAAAAGACAGACAAATGTTAAAAGTTATTTTGTGACACCAGAACGAAAAGAAAGAAAACAAAAATCGAAAAGTCTGTTTGGATCCATAAAAAAGAAGTTTACTTTTAGTTCAACACCATCCACCTCAATTGGACGGTATGATTTGCGCTCCTCTAGGCCAACCATATGTAGCAATATAAGTTCTTACTCTATGGGGATTGATTGTTCTGAGGAAACAACGTTGAAAAAAGTAGCTAGTGCAGAAAGCGTGAACTCTGTGAGTGACTTAGAAGACACCTCAGCCACAAGCTCTATACTATCTAGTGAGGACAATACAACGAAGCATAATCACTCACTTGAACCACAAGAAAATGACTCACTGAGAATGAAAAATGCGGAGCTGGCAAAAACGATTATAAAACAGCATAAGGCAGCCGCCACTTATAAATCGTGTATGCAAAACTTTCGGTCGAAGGTATCAGCCCTGTCTGCAGAAGCAAAAGATTTGGAACTTCAACTAGATGAAACACGTGCCAAATCCTTAGTCCAAGAAGGGGTGATACAGGAATTAAAAAGTTCTCAAGGAAATGATATTAAAACAACTCGTCTCAAAGAAACAATGGCCAACACTACTTCCAAGTTACTCATTCTCGAGGAAGAAAATAAAAAATTGAAACAAACAAACCAATCGTTGGAAACTGAAAATAAGACATTAAGAGAGAGACTACATAGAGAAAACACATCCATCGAAACAATCACTGACCTGTCTGCAGAGGTGAAACAAATCAACCAGGATGTGGCTGATATGAAATTGTCTGTAGTCTCAATGAAACAGGCAATAAATAGTCCCCCAACTCAAAATAGTATCACTAGCCTTCGTCAAGACCTAAAAAGCCAACAGGACGACATTTCCGTACTTCAACATGAGCTGAAGAGACTTAAAATAAACGAAGCTGAGCAAACACCAGACTTTAACATTCAGGAACAACCTACAAGAATTACACATTCTTCCACTCCTAATAGAACGGACCAGAGGCAGACACCTAGCACAAGGACAAACTATAGCAGGCAGAAATCAAAAGTCCTGGTATTGGGTGATTCAGTGACGAGAATACTCGATCCCCAGCGATTATCTGGACCAAACTTTGAGGTCAAAATAAGAACCCACCCGGGTGCTGAAATTCAGGATATCAGAAGGAATCTGATGTCAATCAATGACAGGACCCCGCTGTCCCAGTTTGATGTGTTAGTGATACATGCTGAAATAAACAATGTATCCAGTGCTGACAGTTCTAGCAACATCATCCAATACTACAGAGAACTTACAATGGAACTACAAAAACTCAGTGAAAATGCAAAAATAATGATATCATCACTGCTGCCAAAAAAGTTCGACAAACTCTCATTAACTGTTATTAATGAATCTAACAAACTTCTATCAAAGCTCTGTACTGAAAATCGGTATACCTTTGTTGACCATTCCAACACACTTATGGATAATGGAAATGTTGACAAATCCCTATACAGGGACGAAGTACACCTTAACGCGAGAGGAGCACCAATGTTCGCCAGGAACCTAAAATCATCTATATCAGAATGTCTACAAATTCCTAACTCTTTCCGACAAAATCCTGGAAATTTTCATGTGGCCAGCCCCACAACAGACGACCAAATCGTGGCCGGGAGAGGAAAATTGGACCACCATTCAAACAACAACAATGTTACATGACTCCACACCAACCACGGAACAGACAACAGCAGATGTCATACAACCAGATGTGGGCGCCAGTCCCATATTAGAAAATGCAAGACTTCATACAATCAACAACAGAACAAACGAACACTGGTTTGATAAACACGGCATGAAATTTATGCATCTCAATATACACTATATATCTCCAAAATTCGATGAACTCAAAATTCTACTCAGTGAGCATTCAGAAATAGATATTTTCGGACTATGTGAAACGTTTTTAAACGAAAAATTCTCTGACAACCAATTTCAATTAAATAATTATCAACTGTTTAGAAAGGATAGGAAAACAAACGGTGGAGGACTTGTGCTCTATGTAAAAAATGATTTCCCCTGCTGTCGTAGGGAAGATTTAGAAAGTGAATCTTTGGAAATACTGTGGGTTGAAATTCACCCTGTTAAACAAAAATCTTTTATTGTAGGATATGTGTACAGACCACCCTCAGTTTTAAATTCTTGGTACTTGGATTATGAACAAATTCTTGATAAAATTGCCTGTGAAAACAAAGAAACAATAATAATGGGAGACTTTAATATAAATTTGCTTGTCAAATCTACCATTGTAGACAAGTGGATGGCTTTAAACGATTTATTCAATTTACATCAAACTGTCGAATGTCCCACTCGAACTACACATTCTACATCTACTTTAATTGATCATGTTTATACCAATGTTCCTAGTTATATCAAGAATGTAAATGTTCCGAATATTTCATTAAGTGACCACTATCCAGTGTGTTTCACGAGAAAAACCTCCTCTTCATCTGATGGTCCAATGCACAAATTAATAACTTACCGGGATGTTAAAAAGTTCAATCAAGAATATTTTTACAAGAGTTGCTGCATCAGCCATAAAGTACACTTTCTATTTATGATGACCCTAATGATGCTCTAGATTACTTTATAAAACTATTTTTGTCAGCTCTTGATGAACATGCACCCATAAAATCAAAACGGGTTAAACATACAAATCAACCTGAATGGTACACACATGAAATACACTCAGAAATAAAACAAAGAGATCATTACAAGTTTTTTGGAGATAAGTTCAACTATAATAGGCAAAGAAATAGAGTGAGATGCAAGATAAGGAATGCTAAAAAATCATATTTCTCGGACACCATTAATAACAACCATAAAAAAGATTCAACTACATTGTGGAAAAACTTAAAATGCCTATCAGGAGAAACTTCCAAAACTCAAACAAATTTTATAAATGACAATCAGGGCAACCCAATCTTAGATCCCAAACAAACTGCTGATGCATTTAATGATTTCTTCATAAATATATTCCAGTCATTTCCTAATAACGGCAATACACAAATAGGAGAAAGTTCTGAGGCGAACATAGCTAGCCCCATGTTTGAAATCCCTTTGTTGAATGAGAAGTATGTTGAAAAACAGCTCAAGACTCTTGATCCAGCAAAATCTGCTGGTTTAGATGGACTAAGTCCTAAATTTCTGAAAATGTCGGCAGAAATAATATCCAAGCCTATAACATGTATACTCAATTTAAGTATTTCTGAAAATATATTTCCTGATCAGTTCAAAATAGCTAAAGTAACACCCATCCACAAAAAAGGATCAAAATGTGACAAAAACAATTATAGACCAATCTCTGTACTTCCTGTCTTGTCCAAAATTATTGAGCGTCATATCTCTGACCATTTAAAAACATTCCTTGAGGAATACCACCTACTATATGAAAACCAATCAGGATTTAGAGCTGATCACTCCTGTGAAACAGCTTTAACCTCGATTGTTGACAGATGGATACATTCCATTAATGAACATAAATTTGTTGGAACAGTCTTTCTGGACTTGTCGAAGGCATTTGATTTAGTACATCACTCAACACTTCTAAACAAATTAAAATCATTCAATTTCAGTCCAGCATCACTCCAATGGTTTAAATCATACTTGACAAACAGACATCAAAAGGTTTGTGTGTCTGGGAAACTCTCAGAAGCAGGTCATATTACATCAGGCGTCCCACAAGGCTCCGTCCTTGGACCTATACTATTCATATTGTATATCAATGATATGCCTGCAGAACTAACAAATATATTTACAGATATGTTTGCAGATGACACTACTCTAACAGCCATTGGTAAATCTTATGAAGAAGTTCAAACTAACCTTCAAAATAATATAGATAAAGTATATTCATGGTGTCAAAACAATTCAATGGCACTGAATGCCAAAAAAACAAAAGCAATGACAATTAGTGCTACAACCAAAACTCAATCAAATCAAGGTATCTCTCTACATTTAGCACAAGATCAAATTGACTTGTCTGATTCAGAGCGCCTTCTAGGAGTTCAAGTTGATAAAAACCTGAACTGGAAAAGTCAAGTGAACTTGGTAATAAAAAAATGCAATTCAAAACTGTATCTTCTTCAAAGAATTAAACACTACATAAACATACCAATCAGGAAGTTGTTCTACAATGCATATATACTCCCCCATTTAGATTACTGCTGTTCTATATGGGGAAATTGTAGCAATAGTCAACTTGAAAGTCTAATAAGGTTTCAAAAGCGAGCAGCCAGAGTGATTCTTGACAAGGACTTTGATACTCCCTCACAAGAACTATTTGCTACTCTAAATTGGATGACGTTTTCTGAACGACTTAAATACAAAAAATCTATTGTTGTATACAAATCATTGAATGGCATATGCCCAGCATATCTCAAAGATAAATTTCAGAAAATTCATGAGGTTCAAACTCGCACCTTAAGATCTTCAAATTATAAACAAAATCTCTATGTACTGAAACCGAATCTAGAGTTCACCCGATAATCACTCAATTACTCTGGCCCCATGGTTTGGAATACCTTACCTGAAGAGATACGCACAGCAGAAAATTTAAACACTTTCAAAACCAAATATATTACCTTTTGGAAAAATCAATATATGTAAAAAGACAACAAGTTGATACATTTGTATCTGATATTGCAAATGTGTATTTTAAAGAGGCATTCCCTATAACTTGAACAGTTTCTCTACTTCCACATTAAATGCGCTAAATGTACAAATCACAATCAATTATTATAATGTGTCAGAAGAAAGTGTGCGCAAATATGTCTCTATAATGTCAAAATATATTTAAATCACCAATAATAATTTATCGCTTCCAGTGATTTATTATTATGTGCTCAAAGGGAAACAACTCGTGACTATTTGGGCTCGTTACGGAAATATAGTTTTATTCTTTTCTCGGTAATTAGTGTGAGCTTTTTGTGGAACTTTTAGGAGTTTTAGCAACTATTTTGGCTAGTAACAGCAATATGTTTTCACTCTCTCCTCGGTAAACAGTGGGAGCTTTTTGTTGAAAATTTGAGAAGTCTAAGCAATGATGATTCTCATTTAATGTATAGTATTCCTGAATCGATTTAAAAGAGCGGAGCTGTAAGAAACGCCTCTTTAAGATGACATTACTATTATATATTGCACTATTATATTACTTATTATTGAATTGTTTAGGTTTTTTTTCCTTTTGCCATTTTTAATGTGGCTGTTGTTGTATATATTATGTAAATGTGTTGAATTTCAGAGGCTCGTAGGGAAGATTGGGCAAATGCCTAACTACGTTGCCTCTATAAATAAAGTCTTTATTATTATTATTATTATACTTATGCGCTTTATGCATACACTGTATATAATTAATGTCAGGAAATTGTCTAAGAAATAACCTTTGCAAAACAATCGATGGCGATGTGAAACGTTTTAACAGTAAATATTCATTACAGGGATGTGTAGCACATGTTCATTACAGGGATGTGTAGCACATGTTCATTGCAGGGATGTGTAGCACATGTTCATAACAGGGATGTGTAGCACATGTTCATTACAGGGATGTGTAGCACATGTTCATTGCAGGGATGTGTAGCACATGTTCATTACAGGAATGTGTAGCACATGTTCATTACAGGGATGTGTAGCACATGTTTATTGCAGGGATGTGTAGCACATGTTTATTACAGGGATGTGTAGCACATGTTCATTGCAGGGATGTGTAGCACATGTTCATTGCAGGGATGTGTAGCACATGTTCATTACAGGGATGTGTAGCACATGTTCATTACAGGGATGTGTAGCACATGTTTATTACAGGGATGTGTAGCACATGTTCATTACAGGGATGTGTAGCACATGTTCATTACAGGGATGTGTAGCACATGTTTATTACAGGGATGTGTAGCACATGTTCATTACAGGGATGTGTAGCACATGTTTATTACAGGGATGTGTAGCACATGTTTATTACAGGGATGTGTAGCACATGTTTATTACAGGGATGTGTAGCACATGTTTATTACAGGGATGTGTAGCACATGTTTATTACAGGGATGTGTAGCACATGTTCTTTTACAGATTACTTATGGAATCAACCAACACGGTCGGATACTGTATATACACTATATTGTAATACACATGTTTACAGGTGGTGCGTATATCAAGCACAATCAGTAATATTGGAAAGAAATACACATAATAACAATGTACAATTACGTAATTGTTTGTGTCGTGTGATGAAGTTTAGTTCAAATCGTATGACTTCTACAGGTAGACTTCTGCACTAGTATAAATAATAGGGGATTTAATAGCCAGCTAAGGTGGCTATTGTAAATATCCATACCAATAATATGCACGTGCGTATTTTCATCGAGGCTCTGCAGGTACTAATGCTTTCAGAAAGTTATTTCCGGTCAAAATTTTCAGGCAGTTTTCCGAGGTGAATAGTTTTGGAAAATAAGAAAATTCTTAACCTCGAAACGGTTGAGCCCAAACGTTTTCTTTTGTATTCTTATACGTTTAAAAATATTCTATGAAATGAAACAAAAAATGAATCAACAAAGGGAAGCAAAAACTCCGAGGAGCGGAGTTCGACGAGTTTTAGACCGTTCCGTTTTACAATCAAAGCACTGAAAGTACTGATGTGTGGCGTACTGATGTCATTATAACCGATCAAATAAAGGCTCTGATAAGCCAATACTCACTCAAATGTTTGTGCTTCTCTCAAGACACCAAGCGCCGGTGTCGAGATGAGTGACTGGGAAGTCTTCATACAACTAAATACAGTGGAAATTAAAATACAACAAACGAGATGGCCATCCCCCCTGCTATAGAAACAGGATTATGTAGAAATATATTAGGAAAATAAAATAAAGGAAGGTAATTAATACAATAGAACCAGAGTTTAATAGGAAAATATAAGAAAATTATATCAATAGTTATATCATGACTTCTTTTGGTTGAAGGAAATAATTCAAGAATGGAACAAGATAGAATTATGTTTTCATGTCACAGCACTTCTCCTAGATGCCATATACATAGACATGTATATTTAAAGTCGATCAATTGAATTTAGGAGAAAAAGCTGTCCAGTGGCTACTGATATGAAGGTTGTCCATACTCCCGCCGGATCAAGAGCAGAAATATTTTTCGGAGTAACATAACTAAACTTACAACAAACTTTTGGACCATACTCAGCGTAAATGAAAAGTTACCACCGTATTGACAAATTTCAATCATAACCATGTATTTGTTATTACTTGTATGATCAAACAGAGCTCATAAAGTGATTACCACGGAGCATACATAAATAAATATTAATTGCAAGATAAATACTTTTATGTAAGTAACGTGTGTACCGTTTTCAGAATTTATGTACGTCCCAGCATGGGGCAGGTTTTTAGCAATATAATATACGCCCCGGTACGGTACGGTACCGGTTTTTAGCACTTTATTTTTTCTTCACGACTAGCCGTTCTCATGCTTGAAATCTACGTAGAACTATTTCAGCTTCCCGCCACCAGTGAAAACATGCTGTTTCTATTTATAGCATTAATGTTTGTAAGCAACATAATTAGGTCATCGTCTACAACGTTCAGCGGCGGAGTGATTTTAATTAAAACCCGGGGATTACTTTTTCTGCCTTGACGGTTAACAGGCCTTTGGTAGTAGGAATATAATCCATGCGGAGTGATTTGCTATAAATATCCTCTGAAAATAAAAGTCTGATATAATTGTTGGTCTTAATATTAATAAATGTTGGTAATGTAAACAAATCGGGTTCAATGATACGTGTAACCTGTGTAGAATGCTTGTAATGTTGTTCAAATCATAGAACTATTTATTGGCGTAGGCCTAAATGCGTTAACTTGGTAGTAAGCTGAAAAACGGTAATATCATTGTGTGGCCTCCCGCCACACAAAAACAAAACAAAATTATCGTGTGCTGCAGTTTACTTTTGCCAACTTTAGACGTTAAGTAAACAAAACGAAGAAGTTCTATCACATATTTATTTATATATATTGATTCCTGATTAATCGTCATCCAAGTTAAGCACTTCAAAGTTGTTGTAAATTTGCTTCGATCGAAATTGGAAAGAGAGTCGCGAAATCATGTTCCTGGTGAGCTGGGAGTCCTCCTAGAGTCTACACAGTATGCAAGCTGCGAACACAATTGTGTGATATTTGTTGTTGGTCTTGTAAATATAAAACCAAGGCTCCGTCAAATGTCATGCGGTGTCGCTTATGTAGTATCGTCGATTTTCCAAGCGGATATGGACGATAGACAAAAATGGTTAGGTCAGGTAGGCCTGGGAGGCTCGAAATTATCTATATTCCGGGACAAAATAAATATCATATAAAAGGCCTACTAAACTACCTCGCAGTGTAGGTACGTTGTTGAATTTATTGATTTTGAATCAAATTATGACAATTTAAATGTATTGACTCGTGTCTTCACTATTGATTAAGCTTTGCAATGCTTGCGTACAATTGTTATATCCCTTGACTAATGCATAGCAACTGGGGCCCGTGTGTATATCTAGTTTATCTACAAATATAGTCTAGCGGTTATCCAATATTTATTAAATACCCATTTAGGCGGTGCCTTAGTTCATATTATTATAATCGTGATGTTCCCGATTTAAATTTAATCAACACGTTTATTTGTAGTGATTGTGTGGTAAATTTTTAATTTTGTTTCATGCCATGCAAACTTTGCGATAGCCCACGTAAATGATTCAATCAACTTTTCTGGACATTTGCATAGAGGCAGCAATATGTTTTACGTTTATTCTATGGATGGATTATGGTAATTTATCAGTGGAAAATACAGCGAAAATAACATTTTGATAATTACACAGTTCTAGAAGCTGGGTCCAGTACCACACGTATATTTGATGTACGATTTTATTTCACTACTGTCAAAAGTTCCGACTCATGCTAAATTTCGTTTGTGTAAAATGTAAAATGAGGAGTATTTAATTATCTTTCATCCTATTTTCCTAAAACAGGTATCAAAATACAGAATATTAATTACGCTCCAATAAATCGCTATAAATATTTAGGTATGATAGCACTAAAATATAAAAATACACCAAATACTTGTAAAAAATGACGTAAAAGTGTATGTAATGTGTAACATTTTTGTTAAAGTAGCGGCACTATTTGTGATGTTATTTTTATTTTGCGTGATTGAAATTTTGGGAAATTTTACATACACCGCCGTTAACTGTGAGTTCGTAAGTGATGTAATTTTGACAGTTGTGCTTACATTACCAAAGAAGACAGGTGTGTTTTCCGCGGCAAGTGAATGCGGAGCTTTAAAATGATGAGAAAAATTATTATCATCTTAAATTTTATTATTGTTAAATTTATTTCTTTCGCTGTTTTCATAGAATCTTTCGAATAAATAACAAGTGAAAAGTAAGCTTTTTCTTTACCTGTAGTAACACGAATACGAGAACTTAAAATTGTCCCACTTTCTAAAATTAAACGCAAAAAATTCACAAGAACCTAGTAAATATACGATAATCAAAAAAAATCCAGATTTCCTTTTTATATTTGAATATGTTCATTCCATTTCGCTCACCCTTCTCTTTAAAATGAATGTCTGGTCCGTGAAATGTCTGCAATGATTTTATTTCTGTTAACAGGTGAACGAGTACTTAAAATTGTCCCACGGAATGAAAACTGACGTCATTTGACGAATTTCCCCTGAAAACGTGACAAATTTAAAACACACGGAGATTTAAAATGATGAGATTTTTTTTATTTTCACCGTAAATTTAATGATTGTTAGATTTATTCCGTTCGCTATTATCATTGAATCTTTATCATCAATAATAAGTGAAAAGTAAGCATTTTCGTTACATGTAGTGACATGAATACGATTACTAAAAATTTTCCGACCGTTTCAAAAATATTTAACGCAAAACATTAAACAAGTACTTAAATAAGCGATACTAAACAAGTTTCCATATTTCCTTTTTATATTTGAATATATTTTTTCTATTTCGCTCACTTTTCGCTTTAAAATGAATGCCTGATCTTTGAAATGCCTACAATGATGATATTTCTATTAACAGATGAACGAGTACTGAAAATTGATTTTGTTAAAACGTTTACGTCACGCGTTTTCTGTTACGCTAAGGGGTCGCAAATTTTTAAGTTACGTCTCGTAGCTCGTTTATTTATGATTATTTATTTGTAAATTTTGAATGTACGAAATTTACAGTCGAATAACCAGTTTTTGCTATATATAAGTATATAAAGTGCGGATTTACATTAAAAAATATTATTTATTACATAATAACGTGATATTCCATGTGATAACAAATGACGGAACAATGTTCTCCAACACGAGTGATAACAAAAACGCGAAAACACAACATCGTCGGCTTAAATCCATTATTTCGGTACTCGGAACTATGGTTGTGTTAAAAAAATCCGTCATTTTTTTGTCTTTGAGATCACGTTTCTTCGAAATCAAATGATTAAGCTCGCCAAAAGGCTCGCTAAATAACTCGTGACGGATTCTATATATCTACCACCAAATTCAGAGATAACATGACGAGATACCGAATATAATTATGATAAAAGGAAATTCCATGAAAAGACTATCGTGAAAATGAACGGTCTTTGAACCGCATGCTATAAGAATATGTCATAGTTTGTCTCCAATGTTTTTATTTGTGACTAGGGGAACCAGCCTATTTCAGCCAGAACCTTAAGAAGAAAAGCGTAAACAAACAGACGGCGGCGACGAAATCGATGTAAAATCGATCATGCGAATCAATTTCAATCGTAATCGAGTTGAGCTATTTGGCATTACAACATTTGGCACAATTGGCGACGGATCGGTACTTACTTCGTTCGTTAATGAAATGCTTTGAATTTAATTTCAACATTAGAAGGTCAGCTTAAACATTCCTGAGTTCGGTTTGCAGCGTATGACGTCATTACTAAAATGTCAATGGAGATATTGAAAGTAGTTCTACCATAACGATTACAAGGGTGTCACGAATTGAGGTTACTCGACGGTAGATAACCATCGAAGTTACATTTTGAACATATACATTTCAGAAATCCGTAGTAACCCGATTTTCATCTATTTAACACAATGTCATATTAATTCCTATAAAATTAAAGAAAGAAAAAAATATTTTTTCTCCAAATTACACTATAAAGTGATGTCACGAAGCCAAAACATTGTCTAATTACTAAAGAATAAAGAAAAAAAGAATAAATATATTTTGGCTCCAATGGGGGTTGAACCCACGGCCTATAGGAAATCAGTCAATTTGTCATAAAATAACTGAACATGAGAACTCTTCAAGAGGAGATTCTTTATTCCACCCGGATATCCTTAAGCATCTACCATCAAGCCACATGTTTATGATTACGACAATGTTGAAAAAGCTATTGACATCAAATTCGACCATCCCAGAAAGTGGGGTGTGTAGATTCTTGAAACAATAAATAAAAAGTAAGATCAGCTGTCGTTCATTCCGATCAGGCTGGAATCCAGAATTGAACCAGGGACCTTAAGGTAATACTATTGCAACAAAAATGGCCGCCAGCAAAAATTGGCTGTGAAAGTTTGAATTGTTATTGTTCAGCTCAAGATGGGAAAATAACCAAATGGTTAAGTTCAAAATAAAGACAACAATGATATTAAGTTATGAAGTACATATTTTGTTCATATAAACAAAAAATGAAATAATTACTTACAGTTAAAAATACTCAATTTTTGTGCAACTCTCCTTAAAATATAATATCACAAAAATACACAAATAATGATTCACTGGCAAGTTCAAAGTGTCTTCTAGATGCTCGAATGAAGATAATTTTCTAAACATTTGTCAATTGTTCACAATATCACAATATGTAACGTCCTTTTTTCACGAAAATGAAAATTATTTCCATGGCTGAACTGTCAAATAAAAATAGTTCCCAAAAAAGTATGGTGGGTTTTTTCGCCACTAAATGTTAAAGTTGATGCGATGTTTTGTAGAAACTGAAAAGTAAAAAGAACATATTTCAAAATGTAATTATCTGACAATTAGTTGAATAATAAACATTGTTTACGAACAAAACAGACACACTGCACAATGAGTTTCATTTGAATATCTTGAAAAGTTTTTTAAATATGGCAAATGTTAAAGTTTTGAAGTTGAAAAAGGGACACAAGCCAAAATTTATTAAAGCTAGAGTTGTTGACCTTAGCTACACATGTGCGTATTGTCACTGTCAATATGTATAACAAGTTTCATTTGAATATCTGTAACGGTTTTGAAGTAATGTAGAAAAAAAGATGAAAAATGAGGAAAATTGTAATTTTACAAAGGGCCACAATTCTTACAATATTGTAGCTGGAGTAACATAACTTGGCATACAATAGTGTATTGTTTATGTGACCTTATGTTTAAAGTTTGAAGTCGATACCTTCAACGGTTTGCAAGTTATTAAGAAAAAAACATGAAAAATGTGGACGGACAGACAGACAGACAGACGGACATGATGATTACTATAGGGCCTCCGTAGCTCAGTGGTTAGTGCGCTTGCCGTCTAATCTGGCGACCCGGGTTCAAATCCGGGTGGAGGTACATATATATATGCCTGCCATGTTTCAGTAAAAATAAAGCAAATAAAGGCTATGCTCGGCATAATTCTTTTTTTTTTTAAATAGGGCACCTGCAAAAAATTTGCAGGGCCCTTATAATAAAGAAAAATGAATATATTTACCTAAAACGATGCCAGTATACCATTTATCAACACCTTCATCTGTCTCCCATATATGGTTAATTCTTCTACGAAGAAACTTTTTTTTTCTCCTTGAAATTCTTTAAAAAAAATCAGTAATTATTGAAAAGCATAATATATTATCATACAATATTTAGTTTTAATTAAAAATGTAAGATCAAGGTCAATGTGGCACATTAAACTGAATGTGAAATTTTAACTACAATATAAATAAACCAATTATTATAATAAACATTAAATACAAATATATAAGCAGTTGCTGTTCTATTATTTCAGATTAGTGGGCATTTATTTGATTAAATTTGCCCTCATGTTTGCTACATACAAGTATCATACAAGTTCCACTGATGGGCTAAAATCATCTTTGAATAAACAATACCGGAGCTGATAGCTTACACCAGTTTGTCTTTATTTATTCACTGACATTGAGAAACTATATTAAGGATATTACCTGCGTGATGTCCTTGTTTCTGTACTTGATACTGCTGTACTGGTTGACTGTTTAGACAATGATTCACCAGGATCTCTCAAGGGGGGTTTTCTACACATATACTGAAATTCAGTAAATATAACAATATAAATCAACAATATAGTGACTATGCGAAATTATATAATATACGTTGATGATAATTTGATATATATATTTTTGTCCATTCATACTTAGTGCAGAATAAAAACTATATTTATAAATGTTTATTGATACATCCAAAACAAACTGGAATACAAGTTTCATAAAAACTGATCTTGAGACAGTCCATACTATGATCAATATATGAGTCATTGACATAAACATAACAAGAGATCCGCGGTCCGAGACATATGCCCCCCAAACAGGGCCTTCACACAAAACTGATCATGAGTATTAATCTTATTAGGTTACGGAGACATAGTCACTGGTTGTTTTTTTTCAACACAGTAATTTTCACACTCAATGTCGCAGTGACCTTGACCTTTGACCTAGTGACCCCAGTTTCCATAAGGCTCTTCTACTGTCCAAAGAATAACGGTCATCTACTGTCCAAAGCGAATGCACCTGTGAAGTATCAGGCCCATCGGTCAATCCGTTGACAAGTTATCAATCGGAAACTAGACAGACAGACGGACGGACGGACGGACGGACGGACGGACGGACGGACAGACAGACAGACAGACAGACAGACAGACAAGCAAAACAATATACCCCCTCTTCTTCGAAGGGGGGGGGGCATCATTAATCTAATGACTTCAGTATTTTACATTATGATGTACTAATAGTTATACAAACCCAAGGAACTTCAGGCTTTCTGATTCCGGAAACAGTACCATGTCTTGGCCTAACAATTTCTGGTAACAAATGAGTCAGGTAGAAAGCTTTCAATTTTGGGACCATAACATCATTCAATAGATTTTCGTCGATGTTAATCCTTTCAATATATACATCATAAGGATTAGTTCTTCTAATCAATAGATCACACCATTTCTTCCCTAGAATATTCAATTGTCCTTGAAGTTGGAAAAAAAATTTATGCTGCCTTTTAAGAGATAATTTCCTTGATTTAAAGTTTAAACAGAATTGTTTTTCATTCACAGCAGCATCTTTTATCATGTAGTTCTTATTTTGTAATAAATTCTTTATTTCTATCAATCCTTCTGAACCATCCATCAAATGAACTATTCCATCACTTGAAGATGCCAAAAATGGATAGTCTTCACTAATTACTAGTCCAGGCACTGATATGTGTGATACTATTTTACTGTCTTTGTTCATAACATTCATGTACTCTTGTCTGGAATTTTCTTCTTCTAATAATCCTTTCCGGGTAAACATATTTCCTTCAAAGTTGGTATATAGTAAACGTTTTGTTAGACAATTACTGTTGTTTGTAAGATTTCTATTCATTACTTCCCCAAACACTGAACTGGTTAATCGCTTTTTTCTTTCAATTTTCCATCTATCATTCACTGATTGGCCTCTGGTCTCTATTTCAATTGTTTTTATTTCATCTTTTGACAGGCATATATTTTGTTTTAAATACGTGTCACATTGCAAATTCAGTTCTTCAGGACTAACATCTGAGGTATCTTCCAACACTTTTGGTCCATATGATCTAGCAGCCTTTTTTGTCACATTGGATTTTGTCGCTAACATTTTTTTTCTCGTCCTGTTCTGTTTCACTTTAATGTCTTTCTGATGTTTGGCTGTTCTTAAGTATTGTTTAGACCTCTGTCTGTATGTTGCTATGAAAACATCATCTGGTCTATTACCAGTAACTTTACTGTATACTAAAGGTGACCATGCTGGTCCACGACTTGACCGTAAACCCCCTCCGTAGCACCGAGCGTAAAATGAACCCCTAAAACTTCTGTTGTTCATTTTACCACCATCAAATTTACAACGGATGTTCATCCAAGACTCTGCAAGATTGCTAGTGAAGTTGCATATGAGTCTATCAGATTTTTCAGCCATTCTGTTCAAAATTAAAAATACATCACTAAGCAATTGTTCATCAATTGAACACTCAGCTTTCCCACCCATCCTTATGTCATGGAATTCTGCAGGGGTTAAGTCTTTTACCGTGTCAGTCCACATATCACTTATTTCTTTCAGGGTATCACTCTCTTCAGAATCTTCGTTTGTGTCAGCATTTTCTGGAACGGAACTTTTACTTTTTAATTCCTTCCCTTTATATCTGCAAAAGTCTGTAGAGCACATATTGTGATAGCCTAAAACATGACGAGCACAATTTTTATGTCCATTTTGAGTTTTTTAGTGGCAGCTGTCCTATCTTTCTCTGCACTCCTCATTTTTATTGCACTTCTTACTCCTTGAACAATTTTTTTTCTATTTCATAGAGTCAATTTCCCTTTCCCCTTGTAATAGGGTTTATCCACGACTAATTGTTCGAGGTGTGACCTCAAGCACTTACATGAGTGATTAGCACATTCCATTTTCTTAACATAGCAACCCCAACCTGTAACATTCTCAACAATACTTGAATACACCGAGCTGTCTCCATCTGCAATTATATTGATATATCTCACATTATGAACCTTCTCACAATTGATAAATCCTTCAAGAATAATATCGCTTTCCATGGCTTGGGATGACTCATACCAGTTCTTGAAGCAAACATGGTCTTTTGGTTGTTGCTGTTTACTTTCAGCTGCACTGCATACGTAGCACAACTTATTCCTTATGCCTATGTGCAGCAGTTTTTTAGTATGTAATCCAATAATCACTGCAACACCAGTCATGGCATTGTATGTGTGCTTGTGTGAACGTTTACTCCATCCTCCATCACAAACCACTGTAATAGCAGGAACACCCTCATGGAACTTATTTGTGTCTTTAGCATGCTGCCTTTCTTCTCTGCCAGCTTCAAGCATCTCTTCCTGTAATACCTCTCTCCACCATTCACCAATCTGTGCTTCCATCTGTGTATACTTGGTCTGAGTTATAATTGGCACACCTGTATAAAATAGTATAATTTAGTATATAAGGTATCATCGATTCATCATATGAATAACGAGAGGGCCATGATGACCCTATATCGCTCAATTGATTATAACTGCAGCACTGCAGAGTTTTCACCCAAGGGAATAATTTGAACAATCGTATTTGAGGACCACTAGATAATACTACATACCAAATATCAAAGCTCTAGGCATTGTAGATTTAGACAAGAAGATTTTTATATTTTCCCTATATAAGTCTATGTAAAACGGTGACCCCGGGGCGGGGCCAATTTTGACCCCAGGGACATAATTTGGGCAAGCTTGGTAGGGGACCACTAGATGATGCTACATACCAAATATAGAAGCTCTAGGTATTGTTGTTTTAAACAGGTAGATTTTTATATATGTTTTCCCAATATAAGTCCATGTAAAGACCCCGGGGCGGAGCCAATTTTGACCCCAGGGCCTTAATTTGAGCAATTACTTAATCCCCCAATGCCACGTACAATCTGGCAAAACTTCTTCAAAATTGGCCAAACGGTTAGAGATGAAATGCCGTTTGAAAGTGTGGACGGATGACAGATGGTGAGTGATCACAATTATAACTCACCACTTTGTGCTCAGGTGAGCCAAAAAAGAAGTTTAATATGTTTATTCAACAGTGTATGTGGGTTTGTTTAGTATATATATATATATATATATATATATATACATGAATTGCTGTTTGTTTGAGTTTAACACCCTTTTAGACAGTCACAGCCATATGAAACATACAGCTCACCTAACCATAGTCCTCGTAAAAAGGCAAATGGTTCCAATATTTGGTACCAAAAGAAGTCAAATAAGGGCAGTGAATTCTCATACATATGCTGATACAATAATATACTATACATAATTGAAACGGTTTTGTCTGACAGTTATAAGATACGAATATTTCACTAATCACTATCAAAGAATCAGTAACAAAGAAATTTATACATTACCTAATGTTCCCAAGAACTCATGCATAGTAGACCATCCTCCTCCAGTAACCATACTGCCCCATACACCTCTGACATTAATGTCTGATAACATTCCCTTTCCAGAGTCTATCTTGCCACTATTGGAAACTTCAAATAATTTTCCACAACCATTGCATTTTCCTCTCAGAATGCAATGCAATCCGTCTCGTTTCTCAGCGATTAATGTCACTGGATCAAGTCCATTTATAGCTATCTGACGAGCTTTATCACATATAGCAGAATGCTTTGTTATTTCTCCAACATGACTTTTCAGGTTTTCAATGTTGATAATTCTATTACCATGCATGGTATCACATTTCACACTAGTAATGTTGAATTTAAGTCCATGGGTTTTGCGTATTATGAATCTTTTAGCCTTCAATACAAGCATTTTTGCAAAAGTTATCTTCAAATTGTCTTTTTTCTTTATAATAAAACTGTTTTCTTGTTTTATGCAACTCAGGGTTTCCTCACACAATTTTTTCAACACTCTTGCATGTCTTTTTGCCTTATATGCATGCTTTCCTCCAGGAATACCAAATCTTGAATACCGTTGTCCTTTTTTACGTTTATTTCCCATTTTCACAAATTAATGTAGAAAATAAATTGAAATTCCGTTACAAAATGTTTTATCGCACTTCACAGTATCACGAAAACAATATAAATTGCATTATGGCGAAGGATTGCATGGATAAAAAAGTACACCATAGGTTTTAAAATGAACCACGCTACCATCTAGAAAACTTGATTGCATTAGCACGAAAAAAGCGTGATTTTGTCAAAAATGAACGGGTGATCGCATTTGTTTACATTTTCAACAAGATTTTTAAATGATTCGTTTCAAAGGCCTGTCTCAAGATCAGCAATTGGTTTACCACCCCTAATTTGAAATCTTACAAATATAACAAAATCAAACAATTAAAAATAAAGATCGAGTGAAAATAACATACCTGTGAGCAAAAATTCTAAATGACACATTGTTGATAAAGAAAATATGTCAGCCATCATGTAAATTGGTTCCCGCATCGTCAACGGGACGTTGCACGCGATACGGAACCAGCACTTCCGTCGAGTAAATTAACCGCCGAAGAAATAATACTACGCGTTTATGTTTGTAGTGCGTTATTTAAGCAATACATTTACACGTTTGCTGTGAAAATTTTGCCAAAGTTTTATTCAGATAAGATATATTTATCATTATTAATTCCATTATTAATAAAAATGTTGTCAAATTCTTTTAAAACGTTGCTGAGTAATAATTGTTGTGTAGTCACGTGGTGCTGAGCTCCCGGTCGTAAAGTCAAAATGTAAACAAATAGAAAGCAGAAATATTTCAGTTCACTTTCTTGTTTCTTTCATGTTTTTTTCTAATATGCATTACATGAAAGTGGAGATGTAACTTCAAGGCATTAACGTAAGTCAATCATATTATAGATCATATGCAGATCTTTGTATTATTGTAGGATAAACTTCACTCTCAAACCGAAAGTTCTTCATGATTTTTTCAACATGGCGACTTCCATGATCGTGATGTGAATGAAGTAGATATTATCAAACGTGTGATTAATGGTATACTGTTCTTGTTCTTGGTTCGAGCATCTAGTTTATTGTTTCATTAATGCATTTGCGTACATTTTAGTGGTTGACACTTATTATTCATGACGATAGCTTTGCACAAAAAATATCGTTTTTTTAGACTTTTTATTCCCAAAATGTATTATCATTTTGTTTTCTATGTCCGTTTTTAAAAGTGTTTTAGTTTCTTTAGATAACGTTTTACAAAATGTAATAATTTGGTTTGTCTACACATGATATTTGGAGAAATATTCATAAAACAAATTTTCCATGCTCTATGTGTCAAGGTCATCAATTGTTGCACTGAGTATTACCTTAAGATCTTCAGTCTATCGCTAACCAACTGAACTATTCCGGCTGATGAGTGTATATTTATAAACATGTTGATTAGATAAATATGCGTAACTATCATTTTAATCAATATTTGCAGTAAAGTCACTGTGATTGATGTGCAATGTTTAGGACATGCCTCTACAGAAAGAACATCAATATCCTTATGTTGAAAAATAGCACGTGCATTTCAGATATCGATGATTTAATTGATGCACTTGATGAATTTATTTTAAAACTGACTCGTTTCAATACCGGTTATATACACTTAACCGATTAAGAAACGCAAGGTTTTTTAGGGTTGTAATTTCTTGTATACAATATTATTTTTTCTTTTGTTGGATGATAAGTCGATAATTGGGAAGAAAGTCTTATGCCTGGTATGATTTTTCACGAAAAAATATTTCCATTTAGCCCATTACTCAATATTGTAATTTTCATTATGACGCCAGAACGGATCCACTGAGTGTGACGTTTTGACCGAAAAATCGACGGCAAACGATACCTCGACCAAAATGCAATCAAATAAGGAATGTGATGCATACGCTGCCACTCTTTTAGGATACAGAACATCCTTGTGCTATTGACGTACTATAAACTGATATGTGAAGTTTTTTCGTGGCGAAGTAGTTCAGCTATTGTCTGTCGACGATATTTAGACTTGTACAGTGTTTTTAAGAAGCAGTTTACACCTACGATTGTCTACTTTAGGTAAGCTGACAATAAAAGCACTTAAACATTAAACATGAGGCTACCATATCCATGTTTATTTGAAGACACGACTTCAGGTCAAAATATTTTACTGTTATATATCTATCCTGAATTTAATGGACGGAAAATTTTAGTGTGGCCAATTTTAAAAATATTTCATGGTTTCTGTTGTCTTACGTACCCTGACATACTTCTTTATCGACTTTCGTTTATGGATTTAAGATGCCATAGACATAATTTACAGCCAATACTTGTGCCTAACTTAGCATCAACTATATTTACCTGGAAAAGTCAATACACAATGCAAATTATTCTTTTTTCTGTATAGTGAAGTTTTATCTGGAGAATACGATGTGATTTAATAGTGTTAGAAACATGTTCCTCTATCCTATAATTAGCGTTATATGCGACAGTATTGAATACATCCAAACTGGCTTATTCAAATGTCCATTGTAAGCTTAAATGGATTCGAAGCAAATGAAAGGTTAAGTATTAGATATCGTAGTTCTCCTACCATTATCGATTAGGTTAACGATGTTCAGAAAACCACTCAGCTCGTCATTATCAGAGGCAAAGTGATCCAATATCTCGCTCATTGACAGGCCACATGTCAAACAAGTTAGCAAGTATGCACTGTGTAAACGAGTGTCATACAATATATACTGAGCGTCAAAAGTTTCGCAAACGAATTCAAATTTTTTAAATTGTTAACTCGAAAGAACTTTTTACTGACACTATCGTATTTGTGTACCCATAGTGTTCATGTTGAACCCATTTTCGTTGGCTTCCGTTACGCTTAAATGATCAAACCACCACAAATGGTAAAACGTCTATTCAAGCGCGCAAAGAAAGGGCTTTTCATTTTTGACTAAATTTCCACTTACCATTTACTTGATACATGTCTGTGATACGAAATACACAAATAGTTAGTCAAAATAATTTGCAATGTACGCTACATTTGATGGCAAAAATTGACAAATGTGAACATAATCGTGTATATAAGGGTCAAGAGGCCGGCGTTTCACTAAAAATACTTTGTGTCGGATACATTTGACATGTCTCGATCATAAAAAGACTGTTGCATCATATCCAACATACGGACCGTGTATATGACGTACCACGTGACAACAGGTAAAGGGTCAATGCCGCTGACCTAGACAGGGAATGCTACTATAATTATAGCACCAAACTCAATGGAATTGTTTTAGCTTAATCGTAGTCCAACCGACATTACAATTTATGGGGTAATTCCTTTTATCTTGCCTTTTTTTTACCAGTGCGCTGTTTCTTAAAATGTGACATTTCGTACAGTGTCTATTACGACATCCACACTTGTCTGTGGTCAAAGGGAGATTATTTTGGTACAATTACCGATTAAATTACCTCCATTTCACTGCAAAAAAAACGTAGTGATGCGTTTTGTTCACAATTGCCATTTTTTGCAATCAAATGTAGCGTACATTGCAAACTAATTTGACTAACTATTTGTGCATTTCGTATCACAAACATCTATGAAGTAAATTGGAAGTGGAAATTAAGACGAAAATGAAAAGCCCCTACTTTGCGCGCTTGAATAGACGTTTTACCATTTGTGATGGTGTGATCATTCAAGCGTAACGGAGGCAAACGGAAATGGGTTCAACATGAACACTATGGGTACACAAATAGACAGTGTCAGTAAAAAGTTCTTTCGAGTTAACAATTTAAAAATTTTGAATTTTTATTTCGTTCGAAACTTTTGACGCTCAGTATATAATGCAAATTATCTTTACATCAAGTTGAGATAATTGAATGAAACTTTACATACCATTTATATAGGACAATTCCATTTCGATAGAATAGTTCAAGGTCATAAGTTTGTGTCCTCAATATGGCGTCATTAAAAACAATATGGACGCGGTAACGTCATATATATGCAAAACATAGCTAACAAATATAGAAAGTGATACTGCAACGAAAACTCGGGGGATTTTATTGCCTTGCCTGAGGCGTGTTATAAATTGTCCCCTTTCATATTCTAAAGTTTCAATACCGTTAAATGAATATACGAATGATAAAATTACAGTTATAGCTAGAAACTAGATCATCCTGCTTTTATACGACGCGGACTTGGGCTTTTTTTGTAAGGTAATTGGTGGAGATTGCCTCATGTAATTGTGTTATGCTGCAATGTTGCTGTTTTCCGCTCTCGGCTGGATACGTTGAGTGCTGCCTTCCCTGTCCGAATTCCTCATATCTTTTTGGGGAAAAGGAAATACTGTGCAATGGACCCATTTCAAACCGTGCTATTTATGACGTTACTTAATTGAGCCACCAACACTAATGCCATGCAAAATATACCCACGCTTGACCAAAATAATGCACACAGCTATAATTTAAGTATCAAAGTCAAACCAAGCATCAGCAGGTTTGTACAAACTCCTATTAAAAGAATAAAAAACATTTGACCATACTTATTTACACCTGTTTCATGCTAAGAACCCGTACCAAAGAATTCGGATTTGGCAATGTATATCATCGTAACACCAGACAAACGCCCAACTTGACGTATACTTTAGTCCCAGTACAATTCACCAGTCAACCAGTAACTGAAATTTTATTAGTGAAAATTACCCCTTTGCAATGGCATTCTCATTTACAAAATACAAATGAATTCATAGTAACACACAATCCATTCCTAAACCAAACTTTGTCAGAGCACCGAGCTTAGCACAAAATGTGAAAATAAACAACACAATGTTTTAAAGAATAAATCCAAGCAAAATAAAGTTATTTAATATATCAGGTCACTGGTGATGACCTCTACTAACCAAAGTGGCAACCAATCAGTGTTTGGTACCAACCATTATCATATGATTATTTTATTTTAGTCTCAATCAACCAAAGGCTCATGGACAAATAAGCACAGACAAATGCGGACTTAATCTACCTTATCATCAAATTAATTCCGTACATCATCATCAAATGCTGTATACATATTTAACCATCATCATAATTCTGAATAACCACCTTGTATAAAACAAAACAAGACAAATACACATGTATATATAACAACTAACCAACTTAAAATCTGAACTTCCGTAACCACTCAGAATCCGCACATGCACTGAAGACAAGATGCACACAAAACCAATGCTTAGTCACTGTGTAAATGACCAACATTGGCTAGTGACATGTAAATAAACCACCCAATATGTAAACACCCTAAGTTATTGTACTATATTATAAAATAAAATACCGACTCAAGTACCCTGTAACGATCCGCTCTTGCATGAACACCGTATATTACAAAATACCGATTCAAGTATTCCTTCACAAACAGCAACTGCATGTACACTGTGTTTAACAAAAACAAACTCCCTTATCGCTTCATAAACCGCACCTCCAATACTATACATATTATAAATCACACTATCTGGAATTCCATGTCCACTTTGAACCGCATCTGTTTACTACTATGCATAAAAATATTATAGATCTACAATATTAGGAATATCATATCACCTTATGAACCGCACCTGTAATAATATGCATATTAATATTTGAGATCTACAAATCTGAAGTTTCGTATCCCTCATGAACCGAATATGTACAACTATAGTTCTACAAAATCTGGAATTTTGTATCCTCTCTTGAACCGCACTTGTAAAACCATCAATCTACAAAGTCTGAAATTCCGTAACCCCTCTTGAACCGCACCTGTAAAACCATCAATCTACAAAATCTGAAATTTCGTATCCCCTCTTGAACCGCACACGTGATACTAAATTTCAACAAAATATTGAATGCTGTATGCCTTAACGAGCCGCACCTCTATTACTGTGTTCAACACAATCTGGAACTGTATCCCCCGTCGTACCATACCTGTAATACCATAAATCTACTAAATCTGAAATTTCGTATCCCCTCTCGAACCGCACCATATAATACCATAAATCTACAAATCTTGAATTTTATATCCCTTAACGAACCGCACCTGTAATACTATAGTTCAAAAAAAATCTTGAATTCCGTATGCTTTCACGAGTCGCACCTGTAATACTACATATCTTCGATAATTCATCTGAAATTTCGTATTCCCTCTCGAACCGCACCTACAATACCATAAATGTACAAAATCTGGAATTCCGTATCCCCTCTCAAACCGCACCTGTAAATTACTAAAGTTAAACAAAATCTTGAATGTCGTATGCCTTCACGAGCCGCACCTGTACTATGTTCAACAATGTTTAGAATTTCTTATCCCCTCATGAACCACACCTGTAATACTATAAAGATCTACAATATTTGAAATGTCGTTCCCCCTCTCGAACCGCACCTGTAATACTATAGATTTACAAAATCTGAAATTTTCTTATCACGTCACGAACGCACCTGTAATACAGACTCATCAGTGCATACTGTACTGTAGTTCTACAAAATCGGGAACTCACGTGTCGCCTCAAGCACCGCGCCTGTAAAAGTTCTATAGAACATGTATACTAAGAATATCAACTGTGCAAAATGAACCACATTGTCAACCCAAGCACCCTACTATATCTGCAATCAACAAACAAAAACATAAACAAACATACATTATTGAATGATCTAGATCTACTGTAGATTTTCAAAATCTGAAAACCCGTCTACCCTCAAGCGCCACACCTGTATAATGCATACTGATAATATACTTCTACTTAATGCGCCTTTACAAATATGCATATTATATAAGTATAGTTCTGATTTCAATTAAATGTAAGTATAGTTCTGAGTTCCAAATTTACAACCAAATTTAAAAAATCAACCATCTGGATCACAGGTGACTTCAACCCTTCAAATATTCAATGGACAAACAGTTCCATTACTGGTCACAACTTCAGGAAAACTATTAACGAAACCTTCCTTCAGCATGAACCAGACCTAGGCCTCTCACAGATCGTTGATTTTCCAACTCGTGGTAGCAACACGCTAGACTTATTCCTAACTAACAGATCGCAACTTGTCAACAGATGCACAGCCAAGTGATCACCATGCTCTCTCCATCGACACTAACTTCTGTGCAACACGGCGAAAACAACCGAAACGATCCTAACATATGTGGAATAAATAAAACTTAAATGCAAGTCACTCTCCGACACCATCATCGAGGCTGCTCAAAACATATTGGTATCAACCAACTGTGGCAAATGTTTAAAGAGGGCTGCCAACGCATCATCAAGTCCCATCTCGACAAAGCTCGAAGAGGTTTAAAAAGCCATGGATCCCTAGGGATACCAGGAGGATGTCATGACTGAAGCAGAGAAGGTTCAGACGAGTCAAGAGAACTGGAAATCCAACTGACTGGGCAAAGTCGCAGAGAGACGCACGCAGCGCTATTGTAGATCTACCCACAACGACCATCTTAACAACATGTTGAGAGAGGACAACACAAATCCAAAGGTTTTCTGGTCCTACATCAAGTCAAGGAGGAAAGATAGCGTCGGGGTCCCCCAACTGAAGAAGGATGGTATAACTTACTGCGAAGCACAGAAGAAAGCAAAGATCTTGAACGACTAATTCTCTTCAGTGTTCACAGATGAAGACATGACCCGCCGCCCCTCACTTCCTCCCAGTAGTACATCTTCTATGAACCCTATATCGGTCGTAGTCAATGATGTCTACAAACTACTGCAGAAACTGAAGCCGAACAAAGCCACAGACCCAGACCAAATCCCTGCTCGCCTCTTGAAACTTGCCGCTAGTGAACTTGCGCCAGGACACAACCTCTTTCAGAGATCGATCAACACTAGCCAGATTCCAGACGACTGGGATCAGTCAGCCCACGTGTCACCTGCCTTCAAGAAGGGCAACAGATCATCTACCTCTAACTACCGTCCAATCTCTCCGACATCAATCTATTACAAGCTTCTAGAACACATAATCTCTAGTAACATTGCTTCATATTTCAACTCCTTCAACATCCTAACAGACAGTCAACACGGGTTTGGAAAGTCAATATTCTGTGATACACAGCTTATACAGGCAGAAGACGATCTAGCCAAAGGAATTAACTAGAACAAACAAGTTGATGCAGGTACCCTCGACTTCTCAAAAGCATTTGACAAGGTACCACACAACCGACTTCTATAAAAGCTTGAACGCTACGGAGTCAGAGGCAGTACTCTTTCTTGGGTGATAGATTTCCTGTCCCCCCGCACCCAGTAGGTCGTCCTAGACTGTTCGAGATCATCAACTGTGCCCGTTACATCTGGGGTACCCCAGGATAGCGTCTTAGGCCCATTGCTCTTCCTTGCATACTTTAACGACCTACCAGACAAGGGCACCTCCAAGGCAAGACTATTCGCCGATGACAGCCTCCTTTACCGAACTGTGAAAACCCAAACAGATTCTGAAGAACTCCAGAAATACCTAAACCGCCTCCAGGAATGGGAGAATGACTGGCAAATGACTTTCAACCCGGACAAGTGCGAAGTTATCCACATAACAACAAAAGGAAACCACTACAAACCAACTACGCCAATGGCCATCATGGTGTTCAACTATCAACCACAACCTCTGCAAAATACCTTGGCATCACAATCACACCTGATCTTTCCTGAAACCTGCACACCAACAACATAACATAGGGTCAGCTTACGCAGCTCTCAACTGCGAAATCATCCTGGCAGCACAGCTTATTTCCAGCAAGTATCGTCCTCTGGAACAAGCTGCCCCAGGGCGATGCCAGCCAAATTACCTGGTCAGGTTTTCATATAGCTTTGGCAGGATTTCAGAACTAACCAACTGCTTCGTTTTAAACGTGATTTTTACTGGAAAAAACATGAGACTTTCTTTTAAAAATACACTGTATATAGAAATGCCTGACTGCTGTGTGTGAACAGTTTTTAATACATCGCGAAAATACTCAAACTGAGGAGCCAGACCACAGTTTCCAAGCCTCATATTCGAATTGGCCATGTAGAAAAATAATAATAGAGGACATTTTGGCTAAATATTGGGCTGTTGCATGTTTATAGAATATTTCACTGCTGGTTTTGGGTTTTCATCCCTGGCAGTGACCATAATATTACTTAATGGTGCATGCGAATTGGATGTGTTTACATTTTTGATCTCCTAGAAGCTTGGATCTTGAAACCAAGCGTCTACTGACTGACAGAACTGCTTTTTGAGCGAAATTGAATGGTACATTTTCAAAGCTATTTTGTGAAAAAACGGCAGGGATGGCAAGGGTTTCTGGTGCCATTCTTGAAGATTTCTAGTCTTGATCTGTAAATATCAGCAGCTGTTAGACTTCCATCATTGACCGTTAGCGCATAAATGGGGGTCGAACATGGCTTGTTTGGCCTCGGCCGGGCAGTAAAATTTATGGTTTAGCTGATTGTTGTGGACAAAAAAGAGTGAATTACAGTAGGCTGTATATGAAATGATGTTGCATATTGTAATCTGGACTTGTTATCTATGTAACCATGACATGTTTTCTTTTCAGGTTTGTTGTTAAAACCGATTTGTGGGTATTTGAAGCATTGTGGTCAGTTTCAGGACTTGGATTTTGTTGAAAACTGTGGCCGGCAGCCTGAGGGATGCGATTAATGAAGATATTGATGAGAACAATAACACGTACTTGACGTGCGAAATACAGTGGATGTAATACTGAGTCGCAGCATTACTAGTCCATGTGACAGACCGAAATCCATTACCAAATTTGTGAACAGACCCAACAATGATTTTCGGTTAGATTGATACCTAAATTGCCAAATGATTTTTTGCGACCATCTTTAAAGATGGCCGCAATAATTTTGAGTAGTCATAAGGTTAAGGAAAACTTCGATTACTCCTTACTCACAAGGGCTATCAGCTTGAAATATGTCTTAAAATGTTTGAAATTGAACCGCACATACGGTAATATAAAGATTTAAATATTATAATGAGGTAAATAATTCATAATTAATCATTTTTTTAGGAAATTATGATGATTTTCGATTTTTGTCGTTATATTTTCTCCTTCATATCGGATCAGAGTTAAAATTTGACTATTTGTTGATTGTTGTATGTAGAAGTTGATTCTAGGCGTCCATAATAATCATAAAATTGACATATTTTCATTTAGAAAGCCTTCATTGGTCAGGAAAAATGGATAACTGAAAGTTTATTAATAGTTAAAGGTCTTTAAATGGGATATTTAGGTTAGACCCGGTGTACACCGGCATTAGGTTGTATAGTAAATATTTTGTTTTGTTTTCTGTTAGGGAATATGTTGTAATTGAAGAATCTAAATAATGCGCATTTGAACATTTTGTGAAAATCAAGATGGCGTCCAAGATGGCCACCAAAATTAGAAATACAATCACAGGTACCAGAAATTAGTTACAAATTGCTTTTTTACCAATTGGATGTAGTTTAAATGCTTAATCATATGTATTTATATTATATCTATCATAATCCATCGATTGAAAGATTCTGTGATGGCATCCATGACGGCCGGAATCAAAATGGCGGCTACAACGGCCGCAATAACTGACATATTGGTATATGGTACACTCAACCGCTTTAAAAACGCACCATATATGAAATATCGGTTTAAGTGATGAAAACGTCAATCTATGGTTATTTATTTTCGGATTAATAATCTTCAGTCTATACACAACGAGTTGTGTGATTTTCATGCCATTATTACGAGTTTAAAACAAATTATGATAAAGATAACACAGTGACCCATGAAAGTGAAAGTCACAATTTCAAAAGCCATTATAAGAGCCCACTTCATTGATGCATGTACGTGGTTTCCCCTCCAAAAGAATAACATTAATTACGTTTTAGGATAGAATTATGTTCGACGTGATGTTTCTAACCATCCAAGCAAAGCTTTACTTGAATTATAAATGCTATGTGGCTTTGGCTGTCTGGCTAATACCATACGACCGAATACTGTCCAGATATGCGCATTATGTTAACCTAAGATGGATTCAAGCCTTATTTAAACTTGAAATCCCGGTTATGAGCATCAGACTGTCAGCATATTTCCCGAGGTGCTTATATTGCACCTCAAATCAACACTACGAGGGAGCTTGAAGACAAAAAGTTGGGACATTCGGCTCTAAACGGGAGAAAACTCGTTAAAAAGTGTACTAAAAGGATTTTCCTTTTTATTGACAATTATGAAAAGAATAGTTATGAAAATGCAATAATGTACTTTTGGCTTATTAATTGACACCCGAAATTCTTTTAACACTGTGTGCAGCCATGTGGAACTAATTACAGTGGCACAACCTGTGTCGTGTTTCCTCATAGCTCGGGCTCAATACCTTTAGCTTGTTTCATCCAGGTCGGTCTTTGGCAGCGTCTTTCGCTAGGAATCGATGTTTTAAGCCCACAATCGTTGTGTGGAGGCAGCTGAACCGCCATGCTAAGGCACCTATGCTCTTTTCAGTTGGAAGCGAAGGCACAACCATCCGAACAAATATTCGAGATATTCGAAGCATAAAAATACCATTAGCAAATACTGTTTCTGTTGTTTTTTCATTGTGTAAACCAACAGCGTACAGTTTAAAGTCAATATTGACCACGTAGGTCTACGCGATCGAGCTGCACGTGCAAAACATGCAAAATAAAAAAAGTTCGTCGGGCGGGTTATGCCGAATGAAAACAGAATCTTTTTCTTTAATTAGGTCAAGCTTACGAATTGAACAAACCCTGTAAACTATTAATTTTAGCAAAATATGATTTTTGACAAATTTTGATTATTTTCAAAAGTAGTGCGTTTTTAATGCGGTTGAGCGTATTACATCATTTATTTTAATCATATTTATTGATATAAGATCTATGCTAGAAAACTAACATTCAGATAAAATTTCGATTTAACACAATTGACCCATTGCCTCTTTCAAATGGCGTCCAAGATGGCCGCAAAAATCAGAAAATATGTCGGTGGTGAAAAGATTAGTTACATAAATTGCAATATTTGCTAATTGGCAGTAGTGTAGGTGTTTAAACATACTATTTATTCGATCATATCGTTATTAATTCTTTGAACATTCATAAAGGCTGAAATGAACTACCGGCAGTAATGGTTGTCACAATTGCTGAATCAGCATATTTTATTAAAGTTTAACTCTTCTATTGTATTCCAATAGTTTTGTTTTCATTGAAAATTATATTTATCAGACATGCATTATGGTATACTTAACTTGAATTAAAAACAATTGACAAGTTACAATGTAACAGATTCAAAATGACATCCAAGATGGCCACTTAACATGACAGAAGTAGGGAATAGTACAGATGGCCCCCTTTGGGTCAATATCGTGTCGTTAGTATTTAATTTCAAGATCGCCTGAGCGGCGAGTCATTCAAGTCGAAATACCAATAAAACTGTTAACTGTATTTGTTAAAACAAGTAATCATAAAATCCAATATAAATTAAGACCTCTCGAGAAGGCATTTATATACACTTAAACGAATTTCTAATTGGCCATCCTAAAAAATATTATATCATCTGATAAATTATATCAATAAATCTTAGGCTGTGTTATTTGTTCATTCCACGTACTTACTTATCTTTTTCTGAAAGAAATGGCGTATTCATATACAAAATCATCCATGCGTAACGGTTGGTGCGAAATTGCATTTTTGCTCGTTGGCCTCGTGCACAGCTTGGAATAGTATCGTATTTGGTATAAATTTGTTCCCTGTAGATCGACTTTTCTTTAAACGCTATAATTTGTGAAAATGAGCCATGTGGAACGCGCTCATGACGTCAGATGCATGCATACATTAAACGAATTCCTGATTGGTCACGTGTTTTTATAAATTAGTTTAAAAAAAATGCTTTTAGAAGAATATAAATAATTGAAACTCCGATACTGTCCAATTTTATTGATGGAAAATATGTTTCTCGCAGTAATTCGAGCTTAACTCCACGTTATTATAAATATCGCTTTTTACAAAAAGACGTTTGTACGTACATGTCTGGATTTTGGTGCTGGTACTCGTCATTTTAACGGCCTCAGAGCGCCCCGTATTACTTATTCTGGTCAGTATTAATACCTTTCATTAAGCCAATCGACAGAGAATACATTTTGACTGATTTCAAAAATCAAACATGTCGGGCACGTGAGCCACGTACACGTAAGCCATTTTGCACTAACTGTTCCACATGGATGATTTTGTACATGCATGCGTAATTTATTTCTTGAAATCGATAGATAAGTGCATGGAATGATAATAACCACAATTTTAGAAATATTGACTGAATATATCGCATAATATAATATTTCATTGGGTGGCCAATTAGAAATTCGTTTAAGTGTATGACGTCATCAATGGTAGCCTGCTCTGGGATTTCTTACTATAGCTTCCAACCAATGTCACCAATCATCTGTCTGATGTTGCTTGTTGTGCTAAAGTACATTTTGACGAATTGCATCTAAGATGCTGAATTGCCTCCAGTTGACTAAAATGTGTCCTGGCCAGGAGCCTATGCCGAATATGCGTATTCAAGCATTGATCTGACAAGTGTCTGGTGGCACATTACCCTAGTCTGTTTTGGACAGCTCGCCAAGTTTGTTCAGAGGAGTGCGATGCTGTTGATAGCTTACCTCACAATGGTAGCAACATGGGTATTCAAGGAGGACTCATCTATGTATATACCCTGATGTACTTATCTCCACCACAACTTGTATCATGCTGTTGTGGATGGAACACAGTCTTAACATACGTTATCTGCCTGGTGATGCTGGCGACAACATACTTATAAAGATTAAAGGTAATATCCATTGATTGCTGTAGTCTGTCCAGGTCTTCTTGTAAGGATTAAGCTTTTTACTTAGGAATTGCCCTGTTTAAGATACTGTTGTCGGCAAGTAGATGCTGCATGAAATGGGTGGTTGTAGATATGCAACAGAAGTGTGGTACAATGGCTGATCCCTGATGTATTTCTGGTGCGAGTGGTGTGGCTTTGGTAGACTGTCCTCCGAACATTACTTGTGTGTTTTGTTTGCAAGAATGCTACTAGTACTAATCCAGGCCAGTTGGTTCCACTGATCTTCAGTCCGTGGCTTGCCTGTTCTCGAACCGATTGCTTTGCTGAAGTCTCGAATGAAACATCAAACTGATTTCTACCATCTAGGTAACAGTATAAGAAGTGATATGGATTGTAAAATCAGCTGAATCTCAGTGGATATCTTTCTTAACCATGCTGTTGGTCAGCTAGTATCTACTTGTCAAGAAGTGACATGATCTGACTTTGAAGTAAAGGTGTGTGCCCGGACAGTTTATTTTACACATACTTGATTGAAATGGACCAGTAGTTGCTAGGGGCGCTATACACATGCCTCCCTTTATTTTTTTGGGTGTGATGTTGTCATGCCTCTAGTCTGATCGGACACCCTGTGACACTGAAAAAAAGGTATGAGAAAATCCGACAGAAATTAGTTTATTTGATCCAAACATTTCATTCGCAGCTACATGTATAGCATTCTCGTTCAACCAGCGTGTTTTTCATCCGTATACACTGATTCATGAGGATGCATGTATAGTTGTTAAAGTACTGTTTCCATGGTAACTATTATGTGTGTATTATGCTGCTCAGCCTGTTTGTTTTTCGACATCGAGTGCATGTGAAGAAAATACGGTAAACCCAAAAACAATCATCGGAATCATCTGAAATTTTGCAGAATTTATTCTTATAAGAGAAAACACGTTCATAATTATGTTAATGAATTGTGTCAGTGTTTATGATACTGGTGGTAAACTATTTAATAATTGTGACGTTTATTGACTAAACATAAAGGACTTAGAAGTGTATCATTATTGTCTTTAATGTAAAATGAAAAGAAAATGAATCAAAATGCATGTGCGATATTTTGAAAAAGAAACTTTATCTTTTTTCCAAATAAGTTGTCTTATTGTCTGTCCATGTGCTCCTATGTATCCTAGCAGTAGTTCCGGCTGGTCGGAAGTAGTTCCTGTGATATAGCATGCGTATAGTCACGTCTTGAGGTCGAGTGGTTTTCCTTAATCTCTCTGTGTGTTTGCGGTCCTTAACCGTTCCGGAGACCAGGACCCGAAATTACAACCAATACTTACGTACACTCTGCACTCAAAACTCCAATATTAAATTTGTTATATTAATGAGTTATTATTTGTTCTAGATTGCTAATCTTAAGTGGGGAAATGTATAGAATTGTTATTTGAATGTTGCAAATAACATTTGAACCATATATTTGCTATTTTGTACTATTTATTAAGTAAAAACGTAAGTATTGTATCAGAGTGCACTCAGACTGGTTAATTACACATACAGCTTACAAATACACTAAATTTCAATTGGAAACAATCAAATGATAATATTTTCCACATATTCTACAAAACTTCCAACTTTTCGTTCTTCAAAAATGTCGCTTTGAACCTTAAAAGAAGGAATTTCAGTATTTGAGTGCTGAGTGCAGAGTGTAAGTATTGGTTGTAATGTCCGACAGCTTCAGACCGTATATGTTCAAGCAAGCATGGCATGTTTAAACTTCTTTTACACTACCCAAAACTGCTAACGCGCCACTTATCTAACTCGCCACTTATCTAACTCGCCACTTATATAATTATTATTTCAGTCCTGTCATGTCAAAACATTATATATTCATATCAAATTTCCCCTATCGATACATTTTTAGAAATGCAGCTGATCATTAATTCATTTTGGTGGTATTTTGTCTAAACTCCGTGCATTCGGCGTATTGCAAAATGAAGCATTTTGCACATGTGTTGGATGTGCACTAAAATTCATGTGTGCATGAACGAATTCGGCATTATTATTTATTTGCTTTATTTCTACTGTTTTTTTTAATGTTTTTTTTTAATTGATTTATGCCGAGCATAGCCTTTATTTGCTTTATTTCTTCTGAAACATGGCAGGCATATATATGTACCTCCACCCGAATTTGAACCCGTGTCGCCAGATTAGACGGCAAGCGCACTAACCACTGAGCTACGGAGGCATTATTGACGAATGCTTATCTTGAAAAACACTTAACATCCTGAAATTAAAAATAGTTTGTAAAAAATATTCTCATGCATAAATTGTACTCTTACATGTCTACAACCCTCCTATCTATATATAACAACTGTGAGTTTAGGTTTCTGTGGTAATTTGGTTGAGTAATTACATAGTAACTGTAAGTTAATCAGTTCAAGTATACGGTGGGTCCGGGCATTCCCCAGGGAAAATTTTCTAAACAATGGATCGATCTGGTGCATTCTAGGCGTTCTGAGATACCGTATTTGGTTTTAAAAAGGACCTAAATACAGGGAAATAAAGTCAGGGGTGTTGAAATCCTCAATTTTTTCACTTGCCCAAGGGAAAATTGGACTGAAAAATCCACTTGCCCGAAGACTCAATCTACTTGCCCAGGAACAAAAAAAAGAGCAACAAAATTTCTGTTTCAATAATTCATTTATCTTGTCAAGTTTGATAGTACTATGTACCTGATATTTAAACCATTTTCAGACATGATTAAGGGATTCACTTTTCGTGTATAGGGAAAATAAGACTTATTTTCTCATGACCATTTTGCACTTGCCCATGGGCAAGCTGGATGGAAAAATCCACTTGCACGCAGTTCAAAAAGCACAAGTCGGGCAAGTCCGACACAGGAATTCGACACCCCTGAAAGTTCTTACTTTAAACACAATCAAGTGCTTGCACAGAATTAAGAAGATTAATGTGAAAACGTTTGTTTCAAAGGCTTTATATATAATTGACAACCTCTCAAAGTTATATAGGAGGGTTTAGGGGAGGTTTAGAGTACAATTTTATGTCACAAGTGTATTTTTGCAATCAATGGGTGTTGAGATTTTTAAACTAGAACTGCCATTGAGTGACGAATAATACCCCCACAATACTGCCTTTCCACAGAAGTATGGCAAGCTGCAACCATAAGAAAAAAGAAAACTGGACGAAAAGTTATGACACGGACAAGCTAAATTATGGCCATTTCTGACCTTACAACTCCAAGTGTGACCTTGACCTTTGACATATTGATGTGATTTTTGCGCATGACACATTGCCTCATGATGGTGAACAATTGTGCCAAGTTATATTAAAATCCCACAATAGATGACAAAGTTATTGTCCGGACAAGCTAAATTATGGCCATTTCTGACCTTACAACTCGAAGTGTGACCTTGACCTTTGACATATTGATGTGATTTTTGCGCATGACACACCGCCTCATGATGGTGAACAATTGTGCCAAGTTATATTAAAATCCCACAATAGATGACAAAGTTATTGTCCGGACAAGCTAAATTATGGCCATTTTTTACCTTTCAACTCCAAGTGTGACCTTGACCTTTGAGATATTTATGTGATTGTTGCGCATGACACACCGCCTCATGATGGTGAACAATTGTGGCAAGTTATTTTAAAATCCTTCAAGGTATGGGTAAGTTACAGCTTGGACAAACTTTAAAGACCGACCGACCGACAGACAGACCGACGGACAAAGTGACTCCTATATAGCCCCCTCTACCTATGGTAGTGAGGGTATAATAAGGGAGTTATTTTGCGAGCGAGGCGAGAAAAAAAATTCTATACGTTTTCCCAAAGAACTGAAGGCAAATTGCTTATAACGAGATATATTCGGTCGTAAATTATAATTTTCGTCTGAATTATTGGGGGTCCAAAAGATATAATGCCCCCCCCCCTGTCCAGACATTGGGGGCTTGCCCCCCCCCCCCCCCCTGCTCATACGCCCATGAAAATGCGTGCTATATACATGTCACTTGATGATCTGTTTGTGCGAAAGGTCTCAGTTGTTGCATGAAACGGACTTGACTGCTTCAGTATGATCTATATCACACTTGTTAATTGAATGACCTTCTGTACATATACGTGGGTTGTCCCAGAATACCGTATAATCCTGTTATATCTTAAAAACTATCAAGTTCTGTATGCCCAAATTATTATCGACGTTTAGGGAAATTATTTCTTGACATACTAGCCAAGTTTCATGATATATCATCCAAAAACATTCAAAATATACACATTTGGCCAGTACCAGGTGACGCTTTACGGCCGACAGAACGTCAACGTCAACACTCGCCAACGAAGTCGCGCTACCTCAGTTTTCCAAAGAACTTTCATTCATTGGCTTCACACTTTAAAAATTATATGCCGACATTGTCATCAACTATTTGGAAATATATCTCTTTACATACTGTTAAAAATTCATTAAATGTTTTCAAAATGGACAGCTTTCGCTGGCATTTTGTGCGGATAGTGTAGGAAGCGATCTGACGTAAGTTTTTGTGCTGATCGGTCCGTCTGATAACCTTTGTTCCACGTCCCTTTTGTGCCAAACAAATCGTCGGAGAATCTTAAAAACAACAACCGAGTTATCCTGATGTATTGTGTTGTGGATTTTACATCATTTATCGTTTCTCCAGATACTATTATAATTTATTTATGTTATATACGGTATAACACAATGCTTAGGGAGTGGCAGTCACTCCGTAACGTCGTCTGACGTAGTGTTTTTTTAAATTGTAACGCTAACAACGTTGCTATTTTACATCATTAACACGCCAAATATAACGTCATCACCATGAATCGCTGTATAAAAACTCTCCAAAACATGCCAATTATTCTTATATATATTTTGGCGCGATGCGGCTAAAACTACTTAAGCATTATTGACATTAAATATTTAAATTCATTTTTGTAATACATACTTTTTTCGTGCTCGGCTGTATACCGTTACCATGGGTTACAAATGCATCCATTTATCGAATAGAACGTATGCTGGTGTAAAATAAATATGCAAAATACTTGTGATATAATTGTAGAAATGCTTCAATGACTGCACTAATGTATATTTTTATCGTTTTAAATTAAAGCAAATTAACAAACAAAAGTAAACAATTATGCATTTAATAAATGTAGTATATAAATGCACATAAGATCTTAAAAGTGCGTTGTTGTTTTTTTGTATCAAGGCATACCCAAAAAATTGCCAAACCCTGTGTGTTTTGAATTTTGGATTTTTATACATTTTAAAGAGAAATTACTAGATGCTAATTATTCTTGAACGATTTTCCCAACTAGGCCCTACCTTCCCTAATCCAACATTTTCAAACCTACCACCAAAAGTCATTGTTTTTTTACAAGTTACATGAAGCAACTAATATGATGCCTTAATAAAATCCCACATTTTCAAGCTTGTATCAACAGTTACTTGTATTTACCCAAATAAATATAATCATATGGGCTTAACCATTTTTGTATACCAGCCGTATTGTTTTTAGCACAGTATTCATAGGTGAAGGGATTTTGATTCAACTTCTCCTGTTCTTCCTCTTGACCTTGTTCACTCTCAAGCATTTCTCGTGAAACAATCCTTGCTTTAAATGGTAGAAATCCAATCATAGTTTTAAGCATTGGTTTCACTTCATCGAGTACACAGAATCCACCAATCTCCAAAATCATTCTTCCCGGTTTTACAGGTGTAACATAATATTTTATGGCGCATTTACCACCACCGGCTCGATGACCGACTGGTCTCCTGGAAACACTTTGCCACAATGGATCAATACGGTAATAGGCGAAGCATTTTTTTTCGTCCATTTTTCGTATCACTTGCATTCGTAGGCTTTCCAAATGACCAAATTTCAGTTGACCCCCTTCCACTGCCTGAAAGTACGAAAACAATTATATAAATTAGGCCGATATCAGCTGGACTTAGTGGCCCTAGACTAGTAGCTTATGAAAACAAGAGCCGTCAGTGACGGGTGATGCTCCCCGTGGGATGTTTGTCACAGAAAAAGTACTCCAGAATATGCAAAAGAGAGTTATGGTTCTTAGCCATTGCACTTTCCCTCAATGAGATCTATTTACCTATGAAGTTTCAAATTGATATTTCAAATACTGTTGAGTTATGGCATAGACAGGAATTAGGTACAAAAAATTACAAAGGGGAATAACTAAAAAAATATATAATGAAGAGTCATGGTTCTTGTGCACTGCACTGCCATTCCATGGGATATATTCACCTATGAAGTTTCAAATTGATATCTCAAATACTGTTGGACAAGAATTAAGTATGAATAAAGTATGAAAAATAACAAAGGGCAATAACTCCAAAAATTTGTTATTTAGAGTTGTGGTTCTTAAGCACTGCACTTCCACTCATTGAGATATATTCACCTATGAAGTTTCAAATTGATATCTCAAATACTGTTGGGAGTTGGGTGAATATTTGATTTGGGGTATTTTGGTTCTGGAAAAGCTCTAAAATAATCATGTTCAAAACTCTTCGTTGGGTTGGTATTTCTTTTAATATATGTTTGAAGGGTATTCTCCCATGTTTTGCAGCGAAGAATATTGAAAAATATCACTGTGGTATGCCAATTGGTCAGTGCGACCAGCAAGGTAAATGTCAACACCGTTACAGACAAACACACTTCAAAATGGATTATTATTACAAATATCAAATAAATTACACAAAACATGGTTTGTAGTCAACACACAGCATCACCATCAAATGGATTACCAAAGAACCGCTCATTTTTAGGTTTCTATCATTAGTAGCTTTGTACATCAATGTGTCAACACATTTTTGCATTAAAATCAATCTGTACATTCGTTTTATCCATCAATTAAATTGGCTTTGAATTGCAATGAAACTCAATATTCTGCATGTATATAAAATTGATATAACCCCTGGTAGAATGGCATGCTTGCAACAGTATAGTTCACATTTGACCATAATTACTGGCAATTTAATATGTCGTAACGGTGTTGACATGCATACCAAAGATCGTATATGCATGCTCGACACTGTTACAAAGCGTCAACACCGTTACAAAACGTAACGGTGTTGACACGAAATGTAACGGTGTCGACCAGTAACGGTGTCGACAATTACTCTTTAAACGCGTGTATCAGGCGTGTTTCTATAGCTTAACATGTGCCTGATTTCTTATATTACTACAAATCATGATACTATTTCTATTGTGCAGTAAAATAAATTGTATCTCCGCAAACTGTCAAGGAAAAAGATGAACGGTGTCGACAGACAATAAACCTAACTTTCACATTTACCGAAGATACACGAAATTTGTCAAAGTTTCCTGATTGACGTAGGCGCTTGCTAGTAGAGGATAAAAGGATGTTTCGTGTACGGAAAAATTGAAAAATGCCGCACCTAACCGTACCGAACTATCATGACTGAAACACATAATGGTGTGGACACAGAAAATTTCGGACACATTTTAAAATGCACATAGCTCATTAGCAAATGAATTGTTACAAATGAAAAATATTGGTTTCCGTAACAGTTATGTGTATTGTTAGATATAACAATAAAAAAGTATATTAAAGGAAGGAATTGGCTACTTAAAATTATATCAAAAAGACATGTTGTGGTTTCCGGACACAACACCGTTACTAAAATAGGGGGGTCAGCACTATAAAATTCTATAGAAATCCATTGATATGGCCAGTTGGTATGAAATAACCACGGCACTACGTCTATCTAAGATTACAAATCATGCAGATACATAGAAAAAAACTGTTAATGCATATAATTTTCTATTTAATGACATTGGACACAGTCTTGCACCTAATCAAATATTCACCCAGTTATGGCCCGGACAAGAATTAAGTATGAATAAAGTATGAACAAGACTGCGTTCAATAAACGCTTATGCCCCCGTGGAAGCCATGTCCATAAAAAGCTAAGTCAATCAGGGGCCATTATTCAGTTAAAATGTTTGATAGTGTTACATGGCTTTGAACTATAAGGGGCTTATGATGGTAAACGAATAATGCCACATTTGAAAGCAGTGCCTTGATCGACTTCATGTGTGATCTGGTGATACAGATGTTATGGTTCTTTGTCACTGCACTTCTCCAAGTTGCCATCTATTCATATACCAAGTTTCAAGTCAATATCTTAAACACTTTTGAAGATACACTCCTGTCAAAATTTGATTCTGAAAATACTAAAGGGGAGATAATTCAAAATTTAAGACAGAAAGAGTTATTGTTCTTGGTCATTGCACTTCTCCAAGTTGCCATCTATTTATATTCCAAGTTTCAAGTCAATATATTTAATAGTTACTCAGAGCAAAATTTGAATATAAAAAAACACTAAAGGGGAGATAATTCAAAATTTAAGACAGACAGAGTTATGGTTCTTTGTCAATGCACTTCTCCAAGTTGCCATCTATTTATATTTCAAGTTTAAAGTCAATACGTTAAATAGTTTTGAAGATACGCTCATGTCAAAATTTGATTCTGAAAATACTAAAGGGGAGATAATTCAAAATTTAAGACAGACAGAGTTATGGTTCTTGGTCATTGCACTTCTCCAAGTTGCCATCTATTTATATTCCAAGTTTCAAGTCAATATGTTTAATAGTTTTGAAGATATACTCAGAGCAAAATTTGACTATAAAAAAACACTAAAGGGGAGATAATTCAAAATTTAAGACAGACAGAGTTATGGTTCTTTGTCAATGCACTTCTCCAAGTTGCCATCTATTTATATTTCAAGTTTCAAGTCAATACGTTAAATAGTTTTGAAGATACGCTCGTGTCAAAATTTGATTCTGAAAATACTTAAGGGGAGATAATTCAAAATTTAAGACAGACAGAGTTATGGTTCTTGGTCATTGCACTTCTCCAAATTGCCATCTATTTATATTCCAAGTTTCAAGTCAATATGTTTAATAGTTTTGAAGATATACTCAGAGCAAAATTTGACTATAAAAAAACACTAAAGGGGAGATAATTCAAAATTTAAGACTGACAGAGTTATGGTTCTTTGTCAATGCACTTCTCCAAGTTGCCATCTATTTATATTTCAAGTTTCAAGTCAATACGTTAAATAGTTTTGAAGATACGCTCCAGACAAAATTTTATTGTAAAAATACTAAAGGGGAGATAAGTCTAAGTCCAAAATTAGGTCAAGGTGAAGGTCAAAATGGAGTCGGGTGATACAGGCGTGTGGAGAGTGGTCATATACAACATCCATGCAAGTATGAAAGCTTTCTAACAAGCCATTTTAATGCTAGAAGAAACGGTCAATTTGGGTTAACCAAGAATTTTTCCTTTCAATAAGTCTAAGTCCAAAATTAGGTCAAGGTGAAGGTCAAAATGGAGTCAGGTGATACAGGCGCGTGGAGAGTGGTCATATACAACATCCATGCAAGTTTGAAAACTTTGTAGCAAGCCATTTTAATGCTAGAAGAAACGGTCAATTTGGGTTAACCTGGCCGGACGGACGAACGGACGGACGGACGGACGGACGGACAGGTGAATTACTATATGCCTCCCGATCTTTCGATACGGGGGCATAAAAAAAACAAAGGGCAATAACTCCAAAAATAGGTTATGTAGAGTTGCGGTCTTGAGCACTGCACTTCTACTCATTGAGATCTTTCCACCTATGAAGTTTCATGATGATAACTCACATCCTTTTTGAGATAGATTCCGGACAAAAATATTCACGGACAGACGGACAAAGCGGCAACTATATGCTCCCCCGAATTTTCGGGGAGCATAAAAACTGACCAAACTGAATTCCAGAGGGCCATTTTTTACTATTGAGCAATTAAAAAATAATTATCATGCAGTTCAACTTTACTATGTTTGTTTTATTTAGAATAGTTAATGGGATTTCATTCAACAATTTCCATTATAAGTTTAATACTCCTTTAAAAAAAAAAATAACTCCAAAAATATTCAAGTTTCAAATTGACTTCTCCAATACTGTTTGAGTTAAAGCATTGAAAAAATACATGGGGATAACTAAAAAATATTCACATTATTGGGCACTGGCAGCACTGAACTTCTCTCGATATAAGATCATTTCAAATTGAAACCTTCAATACAGTATGTGTTATTGCCTGTGTACTGAGAACTAAGAAGTATGAACATGGGCACTGCACTTCCTCTCGCTGAGTTCTATTGAACTACACTTAACAAATCTTATAAGTGTGCACATGTTTTTACCTTGTAACTTTTTTATTCATTGAACCGTGAAAAATCAAAACAAGCAAACTTACCGGGAAATTTTCACATACGTGCAAATTAAGTTTAAGTATGGTCATTTTGAGTTTAAGTTATATAACCGAATTAAAAAAAACACAAAATAATTAGATTTGTTACTTAATGCACTTATCAATGTTTTCCCCCAGTGGGGGGGGTATTATATTGGGGAATTAGACTTTTTTGAAATGAGCTGTCAAATTCCCTCCCATCTGCAGATAATCCTGTCTAATTCCTTGGGGGTGTGGTTATTCTTGATGTCAAATATCTCTAAGGTAGATTTTCATAACAATAGTCACCTATTAAAAGACATCAATTCATTTATTATATATAATATTATATATCATACATGTAGGTTTAGTAATTACAGATCCAGAAATATTTAAAAACTATAGCAAACTAGCTACACTAATACATTAAATGTGCCAATCTAAAGCATCACTGACAGATTGTGGGTTCACACAGGGCAGAAATGTAAAAACATTTAACTGATACATACACAAAGATGTATCATTGTAATACAACGTTTTCAAAACGGTGCTAAATAATAGCACAACGTGAAAATAGGCGACTGTCTAATTCCCGTCCCCGGTCCATAAAATACGGGCCAAGTCTAACTCCCGCTACATGTAATCATGGGTTTTATCAAATTCCAGTACATCGGGAAGATCTTTATGTCTAATTCCCTGTGTATCCTCGTCGCCCCCCCCCCTCTGGGGAAAACATTGATAAGTGCATAACAACATGGTATTTATGAACTTTTAAAAAATCATTTTTATGTTGATGTATAATCTTTTGGCGTTCGTCTAAGGTTACTGTATCTAGGTAACCACGAACATTGCGATTAATGCACACTATTTTCATAAGTTTGTGAAATGTTTTTTCGGCATAAATGTTGTCCAATTGCCTCATGCCATCATCACTGGTAGACACCGTACACTGGAAATAGTCCCCCCCCCCCCAAACTTTGAACGAAAGTAAAAGTGGTAATCAATTTCGAACAACGGTAAGGTTTTAACCATTATTCTGTAAATATGAATGCGATCCACTTGAATTGAACAAATTTAGGTAGTGAAATGTTTATTTTAAAGCTCCAATGTAGTCATTTGCTCTGTAATTTCGTTAATTCTTGACAAACATCACTGAAATGTACTTCTATTGGCAGACGGTGCAGAAAAACACACACTCTTCCTTTATCACAGATAAAGACTACATATTACACGACCCTGATATGATTCAAACTCTTACCTGATATGTTATTTACCAATGTTGAAACCCTCGTCAATAATCATGCACTAACACACATGTAATTGATAATAAACAACATTGCGCTGTGTACAGAGTCTAGCCTTTATAAGAAATTTAATGTACAGAGCAGTTCTGTACGGGGTCTAGTTATAGTCCAGTCATTTTAACTTTTAACCTCAAACTAATTGCAAAACAAACAGTTTTGTGTTTATATGGTGCGTAAAGCTATCCTTAGCCATGTACAAAATGCCCTAACTGAATATTCGTGGGACTTTTTGAGATATTCACAAATATATTGAATTTTCTCGATATTTGTCACTTTTGATGTAAACAAATCTTGACTTGTATCAGTAACTTATTTTTACATCGTGCTTAGGGGTTGCAATTTTGGTCTGATTTTTATGAAACTTGGCAGCAATGATCATCGGAAGCTAATCTAGGTCAAATAAAATTTTGAGTTAACCGGATCAAAAATCTAGGTCACTAGGTCAAAACATAGAAAAAACAATATAATAGTCACCAGGGGTCGCAATTTCCACCTAACACTTGTGAAATTTAGTCACAATGATCACCTTACAAAATCAAGGTCATGTGTGAAATTGGATTAACCTGAGTTAAAAACTAGGTCACTAGGTCAAATAATAGAACAAACCTTTAGAAGGCGCCCTTTTTACCTAATCTTTATGAAACCATGTCAAATGGATCATGAAGACGAAATGTAGGTCAAATTAAATATTTACTTATCATGAGTTAAAACTATGTCACTAGGTAAAATAATAGACAAACCTTCTAGAGCCAAAAAGTCGCATAAATTATTTTAACATATTCACCCAATTTTGACCCAAATAACTCAATAGCGCACTTCCCTTCCCTAGATTTGCCACTTAATGCCACCTATTGCCACTTATTTCCACCAAAAAATGGTGGCATTAGGTGGAAATAAGTGGCATTAGCTGGAAAATGAAGAAATTCCACCCTTTTTGTAATTTTTTCCACTAGAGTGGAAAATATGCCACTTAATGCCACCTATTTGACTGGCATTTAGGTGGCAATAGGTGTAAATTTAAACATAGATTTTCTTTATGTAAATGTTCTTACTAAATAAGTGGAATCTGGTGGAAAAATGAACTCAGATAATTTTTATGGTGGAAAATGTGTAGCTTTTGGTGGAAAAATGGTGGAAAGGGGAACTTAGACTTTTTCTGAGTGGCAAATAGGTGGAAAAAAACTCTGCCAATTTTAGGCAGTCAAGGATGGGGACTCAGTTTATTTTCATGATGGAAAATGGGTGGCAAATGAATGGCGAAAAAACTAAGACAATTTTTAGCAAACTTACTGCTGTAACTTTATGTGGATTGACTTATATCAGTAAAAGTTAATATGATGATACTGTATTATACAGTATAACTTTGGTTTCTTTACAAAACAAGACTACCTAAAGGTAAACGCTTATGCCCCAAAAGAAGCCTAAATAAAAGTCCATAATAACTAGCTTAGTCAATAAGGGGCTATAAACACAAAATTTGATTGTTGTACAGAGGTTGGTGCTCTGGAGAGGTACAATGTATAGTATATGATTACTTTTTTTTTCCGGCTTTGTCACATGGATCTAGCCCATTTATTAATCCCCGTCATTGGTGGGAGAGGGTCGGGGAACCATCCCTCGCCCCATCTTACAATTCTGCATGATTATATATATAGTTAGTATTCAAAACATAAATGTATTCAAAATAGCTTGTTGGCAAATAACAATTAGTTTTCCGATTATAGTACACTAATTTGTGTAATATCATGACGACATGTTAGGAAAACTTATATAATAACAAAATAATACAAGTGGTATTTCAGTGAAATATTTGTTTGCTGGTTATTGCATGCTTGATATGTGGTCTAGGAAGTGCCTGATTAATGTGTATGCTTTATGTTGTGTTTTAAGTATGAATATTGCTCGTTTTAGTTCATTTAGATATGATTACTTTTTTAACAAAATCATTATGTTGCATTAGAGAAGTAAATGTTGCCCTCAGGAGAGGTTAAACTGTATACCCAGCATTCAAATCTTCTTTTATAATAAATAAGTAATTGTTTGAACTTCAGGTTAGTCCAGTTCTGAATTTTGCTGGTTCTTATCTAAATTCAATAATTTAGTTATTTGGATTAGTTATAAGTTATTTATTAAGTTAAATAATTTACTTCATGTTTAATTTCATCTATTGAATGCAAATAAAAATTAGTAATCAAATTACAGACATGGATTGAAATGTGTTGTTTTTCTACAATGTGCTAGCATGAATTAATTTTCTCTCATCTTTCCCATGATAAACAAGATGCCAAAATGTCACAAAATACGCCCGTCTTGATTGTGCTAGTGAAAAAAATATTGATTATGAAATAAAAGCCCATACTATGTCAAAACATTTTTGAACAATCATCTTGAAACTTATCTTGGCCAAGATATTACACCAATGAGCATCGTCAGCAAGTTTGTAGACGATCGGATGAAAACTGTTTCAGCTAGAGTACAGACAAGGCCAATTTCACATTTTTTTGGTAAAAGAGGGACCATAACTAAAGAAGGCCTGTACCGATTTGGCCTATAATCGAACTTGGCCTAGATATTACACGCATAAGCATTGTCAACAAGTTTGAAGACTATTGGATGAAAACAGAATGAGCTAGAGTACAGACAAGGCCAATTTCACCTTTTTTTGGTAAAAGAAGGACCATAACCCAAGAAGGCCTGCACCGATTTGGCCTATAATCGAACTTGGCCTAGATATTACACCCATAAGCATTGTCAGCAAGTTTGAAGATGATAGGATGAAAACTGAATGAGCTAGAGTACAGACAAGGCCTATTTCACCTTTTTTTGGTAAAAGAAGGACCATAACCCAAAAAGGCCAGCACCGATTTGGCCTATAATCGAACTTGGCCTAGATATTACACCCATAAGCATTGTCAGCAAGTTTGAAGATGATCGGATGAAAACTGAATGAGCTAGAGTACAGACAAGGCCAATTTCACCTTTTTTTGGTAAAAGAAGGACCATAACCCAAGAAGGCCTGCACTGATTTGGCCTATAATCAAACTTGGCCTAGATATTACACCCATAAGCATTGTCAGCAAGTTTGAAGACGATCGGATGAAAACTGTTTGAGCTAGAGTACAGACAAGGCCAATTTCACATTTTTTTGGTAAAAGAAGGACCATAACCCAAGAAGGCCTGCACCGATTTGGCCTATAATCGAACTTGGCCTAGATATTACACCCATAAGCATTGTCAGCAAGTTTGAAGACGATCGGATGAAAACTGAATGAGCTAGAGTACAGAAAAGGCCAATTTCACATTTTTTTGGTAAAAGAAGGACCATAACCCAAGAAGGCCTGCACCGATTTGGCCTATAATCGAACTTGGCCTAGATGTTACACCCATAAGCATTGTCAGCAAGTTTGAAGACGATCGGATGAAAACTTTTTGAGCTAGAGTACAGACAAGGCCAATTTCACATTTTTTTTGGTAAAAGAAGGACCATAACCCAAAAAGGCCTGCACCGATTTGGCCTATAATCGAACTTGGCCTAGATATTATAACCATAAGCATTGTCAGCAAGTTTAAAGATGATCGGACAAAAACTGTTTGAGTTAGAGTACAGACAAATATTGGACACCGCCGCCCGCACGCCCGCCCGCCCGCCCGCCAAGGGTGTTCACATAATACGTCCCGTTTTTCAACGGGCGTATAAAAAGAAATGAAGCCAAATAAATTATTGTTATACATGTCTATGTTTTTATTATGTTGTGTTTGATATATTTTACCAGAGTACAGGAGTTTAAGGTATAGCTTGTTTGCGATAGAAAAAAATCGTGTTTTTTAAACTTTTCTCTGCAATAACTACACCTACAAGTATGAAATTTTGCACGAATAAATGAAATATTTCTACCTAATACACACTGAAATTTCAGCATCATCAGAAATGAGTTAAAAAAGTTTTGTTCATAAGTTCTTTGTAACATTTTTGTAGTTTTGTAGAAAATATCAAGTTAGAAGACTTGATACTTGCAACAGCCAATTTTACGGTCACATGATAGGCATAACGGTATATTTACGTATTTGCAACCTACTTAATATATCACACACGAGTCATTGCTGTACATTGATTACAGGCGACACACCTAAATAAACAAAATCACAAGGGCCTCCTAAGTCTTGTCTTTATAACAGCAATCTCAATCCCACCGATCACGAATTGTAACGGTTAAATAATTGATAGTAAATCATCAATGGAATACCAGATAACCTCCCTGCGTTAAACTGTAAATACACATGTAATTTCAATATGTAATAAAGAATAAATGTCTTTTAATTGGTGACTAAAAATTATGAAATTCAAAATGGGAATAGGTAGGAAGTTATTGTAGTTCTGTGTATTTTTTTAGCAAAATCTGATTAATAGATTTTCAGAAATGTTTAAAAAACACGATTTTTTTCTATCGCAAACTAGCTATAATTGTGAGCAGACATACATTTAATGATCACAAATGCACTGGGTGACTAGTGGTAAAAGATTCAAACCAATTGAGCATCAAGCTAGTCAATGCACACCGGGACAATTTTGTTCTTGTAGAAGTTGTAGCGATACATCATGCTCAGACGGCTGTTTACTTAGCACTGTTAGAAGCGCACCAAGGCATAATACTTTGTAAGGTTACCTTCATAGGATCTAGCCACACATCAAGCAAATTTCCTTTAGGGATAAACAAGGTCACCTATGGTAAAATTTTATTGACCGTTGAACTGTAAATATATAGGGTTAATGGTCCTATCATGAAGCTCAATTTGGGTGCTGTTCAACTGAAGGGGTATATTAGATATATCAGCAACATTAGTTGTTTCCAATCAGGACCCCTGATGGTCTTTAACATGGTATATGTATAGGTGCACCCTAGGGTTGATTACCGGGGAATGGGTTGGATATGAGTTTGGAATTGGTAATATATCTTCGAATGTTGTTATATGTATGCTCAGTACATCTAAAAACGCAAAGTTTTCATCCTTGAATTTTTCTTACTTCCATTGCTCATACATTTTTTAATTTTGTGTAATAATATTGTATAGCTGTGTAGAAACTTGACTATTGTCCAAATTTTATGGATCCGGTTACGTTGCTCCCGTGCGTCAAGAAAATGCAAAAACGCACTGATTCCACGTGCACCATTTATGCATAAATTTTGGAGTAAATTGCTTCGAATCCTTTGTAAGGTTTGCCAATGGAAAGAAAATCACAAAAGAAAAGTTCTAGGCTTCAGAATAAAAAATATCAGGATAGTCTGAACATGGGCCAAATCAAGCGATTCGGATGCCTATGATGGAGACGTCAACTAGGAGGTTTCACTAAGGTTAAATTGCAATGAACCGACAATGCTTCATCTGGAGACACTCTACTAGCACTTTGGCACTGTTTACAATCACCCATGTCAAGGTCATCCATGTGAAACAACTCTCCGACAGGACCAGTAACTCCACATGTACCATCTCTAGGCAAAGTTCACAACTGGTTCAAACACTTCTTATCAATTTGTTGGGCGTCATGCATATGTAATCAATCAATAATTAATCAAAATTTTATCTTTTCACTTAGAACAACGATTTTGAAAAAATAGGATTTACCAATTTGTGTTCCGCTACTTTTTAGCCGCACTATACCCACAAGTGTTGTTCAATTGCATCGATAGCACTGTATGAAAACAATGTTACAGTTGCATTGTCATGGAATGTCATCAAGAAATACAGTTTGGTTGCCAATCATACAAAGTTTGAAAAGTGTGGACAGAAACCCCCGTTGCGTGTTGCGTTTCTAGATGTACTCAGTATATTTTTATTCTATTATAGATTGCAGTTACAATTTCTGAATTGGCATATGATTTGGAGTGAGTGAGCTGTTGGTAACATCAAGAGCCAAGTTCAACCAGGCCAATCAGCACAATGAAGAATCCCTTAAACAATGGTCTGATAGAGTACTTTCCCTTGCCAACCCTGCATTCTTGTAGATCTCCCAGAAATTCACGGAAATGAAGAACCAATAATAAATGACTGCCACATCAGCCTATGGTAAAATGTCATTGACGGTTGAACTGCAGCATGTTATGCTACATAAGCTGTGATTTCTCCAGTTGTAATAGCTGAAGTTTTAGCAAGTGATTGAAAAGTAGAACATTTGGTGCAATAACTAGAAAACATGAAATTATGTAAGATAAAGTATAGAACACTCATTAACAGGTGCGCTTTGTGACCTTGACGCACACAACTGTTAATATCACGTACCACAGAACATGGGTACCACGGACAAACGAGATGCCGTCGTGAAAATGGGTGACAATTCATGATTTCGTCGGTAGTACGGTATACTTGTAATAATAATGAATACAAACATAACTAGAAACACTTGTTGTTGCATTCTGCCCTTTTTACTAAGTGTATACACTTATGCGTGTTTTTGGCAGAACACTGTCCCTAACATTGCCCGGCCAAGTGGTTTTCTACACAGATATCTACATCCTACTGCTTGGTCATATTGTCCAGCAGACCCGGATAGTGGCCCAAGTAAAGTCGGGGGAGTGTGTTGTATCAGCTAATTAGACCCATTTAGTATGGGCTTAACTGTGTTCAATCCCCATGGAATGGGCGCACGCTGAGGATGACATCAGAACGTGTGTGCCATATGTTAGAGTGTGCTTACCACCGGAGACGTCGCAAAAGAAGCATACTTTGAAAACTGTGTACAGTGTACTAGCATAATGTAAGTATTGCCTTTATTTGATCCCTTTGTGTGATTCTGTGATTGAGGGGCTAGTCATGGGTAATAAAGAAATACAATATATAGATGAACGGTACACACGGGTTTGGAATTGATAAATCAGCTGTTGAATTATGCAAATAGAACATTGGCAATCAGGCAAAATTCTCTTTCCTGTAACAACTCAACAGTCATAAGTAAACAATTAAAGGGATATACTCCCTGAAAATTTTAACAATCTTTTAGCCAACATTGATGATTATGAGCCTTGGTACAGATAGGTGCTCTGGACAATTTTTTATTGTAAAAATACTAAAGTCCAAAATTAGGTCAAGGTGAAGGTTAAAATGGAGTCAGGTGATACAGGCTTGTGGGGAGTGGTCATATACAACATCCATGCAAGTTTGAAAGCTCCGTAGCAAGCCATATTAATGCTAGAAGTAACTGTCAATTTGGGTTAACCAAGCCGGACGGACGAACAAACGGACGAACGGACAGGTGAATTACTATATGCCTCCTGATCTATCGATACGGGGGCATAAAAATAAAAGGATAATAAGTGCTTGAACAACACTTCTTATTGCCCAGTTGTGCTGAAAATATGCACAACACAGCTTCGTAATGATGAATGGTATTGCAAACAAGAGGGCCCAAAGGGCCCTAGGTCGCTCACCTGTTGCACACTGGTCTAGGTATCAGTACAACCTACATTCTGACCATATTTCATGAAGATTTGATCAAAACAGTGACAGCTGGAGTACACACTATGTTTTTCTAAGATTTGACCTAGTGACCTAGTTTTTGATCCAACATGACCCAGTTTCGAAGTTTGCCTAGATTTCATAGAGAACAACATTTTGACCAAGTTTCCGGAAGATTGGATCAAAATTGTGACCTCTGGTGTGAACACTAGGTTTTTCTAAGATTTGACCTAGTGACCTAGTTTTTGACCCAACATGACCCCGTTTAGAACTTGGCTAAGATTCCATAGAGATCAACATTCTGCCAGGTTTCATGAAGATACATTCAAAATTGTGACCTCTGGTGTGAACACTAGGTTTTTCTAAGGTTTGACCTAGTGACCTAGTTTTTCATCCCACATGACCCTGTTTAAAACTTGGCCTAGATTTCATAGAGAACAACATTCTGATCAAGTTTCATGATGATTGGATCAAAACCACAACCTCTGGAGTGAACACAAGGTTTTACTAAGATTTGACCTAGTGACCTAGTTTTTGACCTCACATGACCCAGTTTTGAACTTGGCCTAGATTCCATAGAGAACAACATTCTGACTAAGTTTCATGAAGATTGGATCAAAATTGTGATCTCTGGTGTGAACACTAGGTTTTTCTAAGATTTGACTTTGTGACCTAGTTTTTGACCCCAAATGACCCAGTTTCAAACTTGGCCTGTATTTCATAGATAACAACATTCTGATCAAGTGGCATGATGATTGGATCGAAATGGTGACCTCTGGAGTGAACACAAGGTTTTTCTAAGATTTGACCTAGTGACCTAGTTTTTGACCCCACATGACCCAATTTTGAACTTGGCCTAGATTTTGTTAACATGATCGTTGTGAACACGATTCATTAAGATTAAGTTAAAATTGTGCCCTCTAGTGACTACACAAGGTTATTGTATAATTTGACCTTGCAACCTAGTATTTGACCCCAGATGACCCAATATCGAACTTGGCCTAGGTTTTGTTGAGATTATCATTGTGTCCAAGTTTCATAAAGATTAGGCCAAAATTGTGACCTCTAGTAACTACACAAGGTTTTTCTATGATTTGACCTTGTGACCTAGTTTTTGACCCCGGATGACCCAATATTGAACGTGACCTAGATTTTGTTCAGATGACCATTGTGACCGAGTTTCATAATGATTATGTTAAATCTGTGACCTCTAGTGTCTACACAAGTAATTGAGGACGGACGGACAGATGGACGGACGACAGACGAAGAGTGATCACAAAAGCTCACTCCGTCACTTTGTGACAGGTGAGCTAAAAACAATGGAATCAGATCAATACATCAGTTTCTAAGAAATATTGCTAACAATAACTCGCACAATACTAATACAATGTGCCAATGATATGCACAACTAGTCTTGGTATTGATAACTGTCTTGCAAGGTTTCACAGATTACAAAGAAATTGTTGTGTATCAATGTTGTACAACTGACTGGTACTGACGCTTTCTTAAAATACCACATACACAATGAACAAATTATTGGCTCAGACCAACCTATCAAGGGAATCACTGATAATCCAAACCTCATGTTAAGTCAATTGCACCACATACACACATGTCACCACTCAATTCTTTACATGAACTTACCTGGATTCCAAATTCTCCGTAAATAATTCTGTTATTATGTTCCTCTGGGCCTCTCATGCGCTCAGTCATCTTGGGCATTTTTATTGTTGGTGTAGAACCCCCTAAAGGTGGTGGTACTTTTTCAATGTACTGTAACCTCCTTCTTTCTGGTAAGACCACATCTATATAAAAGAATATGTCAGGTAATCATAGAGCTTTTCATCCATAGAAGCCATATTCATGTACGTGGGTATATCCAAAAGTAATGTCACTGATGCTATCAAATCGTATATAATGTCAGTAAAACCACGATTTTTTTCACACCGTTACTTTAGTCTAATTTGAATCTGATGACCAAATTTCACAACAATGCACATAATAGTTCTGGAGATATGAACATTTTTATGAGACATACGAGGGTATATCCAAAAGTAATGTCACTCATCCCATGGTTTATTTGTTTATAGGCCGATATGCATAAATACAGGGTTTCCGCTGGTATTCGCCATTTCCGTTTTTGGCGGAATTATTTTGAGATTGGCGAAAAAATAATTTCAAAGCTTGGAAAAAAATAATTTCAAACCTAATTTTTTTATTTTGGTGTTAGATCAGTATACCGGAAAGACCTGTAGACACCAATAAACATCTGACTAATTGCCTCTGGCTACACTGCAAACAGGCAGTTAATCCCCCCTGTCAGGCAATTAACAGATTAAAAAGGTGTGATAACGATCTCCATTTCTGCTCTTCGTATTGGGTCGTGTTTAAAATCAAAATTTGTACGGTCAGTCGTGTCTAAAGCCAACACCTGTAGTGTGAGTACGGTCCGTATCATCTCCTGGGATTCTCTTAATTGCATGTGTTAATCGGTAGTTATTTATTGATGTAGCATCAATCAAAACACTGTTTGAGTTTAATAATGACAAACTAGATACCAGATTGTTCCCAATTATTTATTTTCACATTAATTTACTATTAAGCAGCCATGTCCGTGAAGGTTGCAGACCAGAGAACATTAATTGTAATTTATACGACTATTAAAGCCAATCAAATGCTGTTTAAGATCTGTTACTCTCATTGAAGTTGGCATATTCCATGTACTTATTATTTCACTTCAATCTTTAGCTCAGATAAAAAAATCTCTTGAAAATTGAAATCTTAAGGTTAACTTGCATAGTAATCGGACGTCAAATTCGGATACGATCTTTTTCTCTATTATGATTATACTTTTTCATGAGTCAAATTTTTTTTAAGGAAAACGAAGATCAAACACAAAATGATAAATTTACCATTCATTCTCACAATTATGTTGCCCTGTCTTACAACTATTTCCGTAAGAAAAATAAATTTGGAAACTACTTCGTAGAGCTTCAATAAACAATGTAGGCTAGCTCTAGGTCTATAGATACATTTTGCAAATCCATGGACATTGTCACTTGACTCATTGCTTCACTACTAAAATTGGAGCTTCACATCCCTACTTTCTAAAATCAATTATAACTTTTGGGGTTGAGAGTGTAGTTGGTAAATGTTAAATTTTTAGTTTGAATACATGCTGCTCAGATAAACTGTAAACTGTAGAATGCAACATTTTAACAGGGATCCTGTTTTACACACCTGCAATAGCTCTAAACCAATTGTTGTATATGAAGGACAAGCAATTTTGAGATCCCTTTGTTCAAAGACAGGTATTTCATTTGTCCTTTCACAAGATGGAAACATTATTAGTGCTAAATATGTTTGTATTGAGTGTGTTTTTCTCTATTATCTTAGTTGAAGAATGCCTCAAATTTACCCATTTTACTTGCATATTAAAAAAAAATCGATACACGGAAGGGGGAACACCCCCTCCCGTACCCACCCCCCAGTTGGCATGCAGATTTTTTTGGCGGAATTATTTTGGGACCCAGTGGAAACCCTGAAATATGATATCAAAATGTTCAGCAATTCAATTCTGATTAATAAACAACGTGTTCCATTATTCCATTTTCATAATTGGATTATATGCACATTTGAAATATACCTATGATGTCATATCGCCGCACACAAAACTTACGATATTTTTTCATTATCATAACAATTGTCTTTTATGCGTTTTTATAAAAGATACTTCTCGAAAGCAAACGATATTTTCGTGACGTGATGAAACCAATGTCTTGTGCCTGTTGCTTAACATTCATTGACGTCATTCTATTTTGAAACTCGCAATATATTTTCAACGCACCGATTACTTAGCGAAAACACGGCAGATTTGTGACAAAAAGACGCTGCGCGTAATAGCGCACTTTTCCTTAAAGTTATGAAAGTCACCTACTGAAACTTTAGTTGTACACGGCGGCCCATAGCCTCGTGTACCTGTAGTACAAGCTTTTAAGGGGGCATGGATTAACAAATCATTATCGATAGAGAGTCATATGAACGGTTTGTAGTAGATCCGAAAAGAACACCAAGAGTATTTTAACGCCGTCCATTCAATTCGACGTTCAAAAAACTGCGATCATTATGTGGTGAGTTAATTTTTTTTGCTGCGGGACTAACTAGAGGACACTTAACAATAATTTGATTTCGCAGAGAGTAAGTGTCGGTTGGGTTGCACAATTTTTAAGGTCGTGGAAATGACTGCATGATTTATGAGTCGTTAGAAATTCCCAGGGATGAACTTCTGCTGGATGAGTAGGTGTCGACAAGTAACGTCATTGTGACGTCGTTGACGTCGGACTTGCGGCGATGTTCGTAAGTATGTCTCATAAAACTATTCATATCTCAAGAACTATTCTGTGCATTGTTATGAAATTTGGTCATCATATTCAAATTAGACTGAAGTTACGATGTGAAAATATTTGTGGTTTTACTGTCATTATACACGATTTTACAGCATCAGTGACATTACTTTTGGATATACCCACGTACTTACGAACATCGCCGCAAGTCCGACGTCAACGACGTCATAATGACGTTACTTGCTGACACCAACTCATTCAGCAGAAGTTCATCCCTGGTGATTTCTAACGACTCATAAACCATACAGTCATTTCCAAGACCTTTAAAATTGTGTAACCCATCCGACACTTACTCTCTGCGAAATCAAATTATTTTTAAGTGTCATCTAGATAGTCCCACAGCGAGATATTTAACTCACCACACAATGATTGCAGTTTTGAACGTCGAATTGAATTGACGGCGTTAAAATACTCTTGGTGTTCTTTTTGGATCTACTAAAAACCTTTCATATGACTCTCTATCGATAATGATTTGATGATATATGCCCCTTTAAAAGATTATACTACATACGCATGAGCCTATGTTGCCGCCTTGTGTAACTACAGTTTCAGTAGGTGACTTTCGAAACTTTTAGGAAAAGTGCATTACTATGCGCAGCGTCTTTTTGTCACAAATCTGCCGTGTTTTCGCTAAGTAATCAATGCGTTGAAGATATATTACGAGTTTCAAAGTTGAGTGACGTTATTGAATATTTAGCACCTGGTAAATAAGATACAAAACATTTGTTTCATCACGTCTGCTTTCGAGAATTATTTTTTATAAAAACGCATTAAAGAAAATTGTTATGCTTATGAAAAACAATCGTAATTTTCGTGTGCGGCGATATGACGTCATTGGTATATTTTAAATGTTCATATAATCCAGTATTGAAAATCGAATAATTCAGGACGTATCATATTAATCAGAATTGAATTGCTGAACATTTTGATATCATATTTATGCATATCGGTCAATAAACAACTAAACCGCGGGAGGAGTGACATTACTTTTGGATATACCCTCGTATCAATCATTTTTTTTGCTGATCAATTATTGATTCACATTAATTTTGGAAATATCAATATATTGGAAAAAGAATGGAACAACCTCATGAAGGCTACACAAAACACTACATCATATTGGCAAATTGGCACATTTTGGGTCATTGTGACTTTGACATTTGACCTGCTGACCTAAAAAATATAGAGCTAATCAAATCAATGAGGCCATTTATACTTTGAAGTTTGAACACTTTGAGTTAAATAAAACTTAAGTTATTGAGCCAAAACATTTTTCACATTTTGAGTCACTGTGACCTTGACCTTTGACCTGCTGACCTATATAAATATAGGGCTACTCTTCTCAATGGGACCAATGAAGTTTCATGACTGTGTGTCATATGTTTCTCAAGTTATTAAGCATAAACGATAAGTGTGACAGACGAACGACAGACAGATGTACAGGGCAAAAACAATATATCTCCCCCAGAAAGAAGGAGACATAATTAACACTAGTTGAAAAATATCAGTTTGAATACTTACTACCTGTATCGTTCCTTGTAGTGCAGGTGACAACTATGACCAGTCGTCCAAAATAATCCCCTCAATTGATGCAGGATATTTGTGTTACACATTTTGTATTTGTTTTGGGTAATTTTACCAAAATAACCATAAGATTATATATTAAAACTGAATTTCAATCAAGCAAGGAATCGAGGAGTAAATATAAGTGATTTACTCAAGGGAGGCCATTAGGCTATTATTATGTTCCATTAGGCTATCATGTTCGGGTATAATAGCCAGTCAAAGGGAGGCCATTAGGCTATCATGTTCGGGTATAATAGCCAGTCAAAGGGAGGCCATTAGGCTATCATGTTCGGGTATAATAGCCAGTCAAAGGGAGGCCATTAGGCTATCATGTTCGGGTATAATAGCCAGTCAAAGGGAGGCCATTAGGCTATCATGTTCGGGTATAATAGCCAGTTAGACTACCAACATGTTAGAACTTACTAGCCTGAGAAAAATGTTGAAGATAAACTTACGGTCAAAGTTAGGTGGAAGTTTACACTTCATGAAACATGCTAGCTGTACACAGTATGGACTTTTTGCATCTAAAAAAGAGTAAAATATGATATGGTTAAAATAAAAGGTAAAACCCACACTTGCCCTAGTCTAAACTAGTGAAACTTAATCCCGAAAGTATTTCCAAGATATTTTGGCACTGAAACGAAAACCCAGCACTGACCCAGCAGTTACTTATAACCTATTACTATTTGCTAGGGCTGTAACGAAATACCACAGTACATGAAACACTGCAGACTTCAGTCCCACATGATTCACAGTGCAAGATTTCGATATGGTTCAGTATAAGATTTTTTATGAGCAAAATAATATTTAGACAAAGAAAATATCTGTCAGCCTACTTATTATTAGAGCTGTAAAAGTATCATAACCGCCATGCACAAAATACTGCAGACTTCTGTCCCACACGGTTTACAGTGCAAGACTTCTAAATGTTGGTACGGTTTGGTATAACCTTTTTTATCAGCAAAATAATATTCAGACAACAAAGTTTCTGTCAGTCTACTAATTATTTACAATTACCATGTATCACTTGATTTAATTGTATTAAGATATGCTTCATATTGTCTAAATGCATTTAAAGTAGTTGATAGGCACACGATCATTGCGGTTTTAGAAGCAACAAAATCATAGTGACTTAGAAATTTTGTAGTATTTGAGCTGCTGTTAGAGAATATTGTATCATACCGAAATACACGGTATGTATCATATCATGAGGTGAGCGTACCGTTACAGATCACCCAGGGCTACTATTCGCGGGCGCCCTACCCCGGGGTTTGGGGTTCAATTGAATGGTGCATTGTCTACAGACATAACTAAAGGGATATGTCATTACCGTATACATGGATATCAGTTGCTTAGATGTTGCAGAATATGCATTGAATATATCTGAGATAACTGTAACAGTTCAAAAGGCAGATTTGCTCTAAAATGTATAATAAAGAAAGTTCCGTAATCCTAGAGAGTCCTAGCTAGGGCTGTCTAAGGATTACGGAAGTTTTTATTTCTAAACATGTAGTCGCATTCTATGACACGTTGACATTAATAATTCATGAATTTATACAAATAATCACAAATTTATTAAGATTATGCTTCGAATACACAAACGTAGCTTCAATCAATTTCCATTGAAATTGATTAGCATGATGGAGACAAATTAGTAGGGCTGTAATGGTATACCGAGGTACACGAAAGACCGCGGACTTCAGTCCTACACGGTTCATGGTACAAGAATTGCAAATTTCGGTACGGTTCGGTATAAGCTTTTTTATTAGCAAAATAATATCCAGAGAATGAAAATGTCTGAAAGCCCTCTGATCATGTATAATTATCATACATCACTCGTTTTAATTGTATGAAGATATGCATCATATTGTTGAAATTTATGCATTTAAAATAGTTGATAGCCACAAAATAATTGCAACAAATTCATTGTCACTTGAAAGTTGTAGTATTTAAGCTGCTGTTAGAGAATATTGTATCATACCCAAATATACCGAACCGTTAGAAAAATGGACGGTACGTATCATATGGTGAGGTGAGCGTACCGTTACAGCCCTACAAATTAGGCAACTCACCGTTTTGTTACTAATTTTGGTTGTACATCTGATATACTGTAAAATCATTTAATTTCGTTGGGACGAAATTTTGCGGTTTTGGTAAAACAAGAGGCCCCTGAGGGGCCAGTAACGCTCACCTGAGTCATGTGGGGAAATTTCAGTTTTATGCCAAGTACTTGATATGACTTCACTCATAGATCATTCCGATAAAGTTTTATCAAAATCCGTCAAACAGTTAAGGAGAATAAGCCATTTAAAGGATATTTCTATTTTTAAAACTAGATGACAGAATACACCAATTACCGAACACTTAAGCCACTTTTTATGTTGTTCGGTAATAGGAGCATTTTCAACCAAAGGGAGACAATTTCTAACTTGATGTGTATAAAAGCTACACGTTTGTCTATTACTGAACACTCTATTTGTATACAAAAGGGGCATAATCGTCGTACAAAAGTACTACTAAATGCCCCTAATTCAGAATAATGCTTCTAATTCCGAACACAAGTGTTCCTAATTCCAAACATAGAAACATTTTTAAAGAAATTAATGTCCAATAGTCCATGTCCCAGGTCTTGAAAATTGAAGATCCATTACCAAAGAGGTGAACAGATCCAACAATGATTTTCGGTTAGCCTGATATCTAAGCTGTCCGAAATCAGTTGATGGACTTTTGGGACATTTTGCCAAATGACCTTTTGGCGGCCATCTTTAAAGATGGCCGCCGTTATTTTAAGCAAGCAGAGGGTTTAGGAAAACTTCGATTATTCCTCACTCACATGGGCTATCGGCTTGTAATATGTCTTAAAATGTTTGAAATTGAACCCCGCATGTGGCAATATATAAATATAAATATTATAATATGATTATTAATTAATAATTATTGATTTTTTAAGGAAATTATGATATTTTTCGATTTTTGTCGTTAATTTTTCTCTTTCAAATCGGATCTGAGTGTGTATTTGACCATTTGTTGATTGTTATATGCAGAGGTTGGTTCTAGGCGTCCATAATAAACATTACATTGACGGATTTTCATTTGAAAATCCTTCATTAGCCAGGAATATTGGATAACTGAAAGTTGATTAATAGTCAAGTCTATAAATGGGATATTTAGGTTATACCCAACATTGGATTGTATAGTAAATATTTTTTTGTTTTCTGTTAGGGAATTTGTTGTAATTGAAGAATATGAATAATGCCCAGCTTTCGTCATTGAGCATTTTGTGAAAATCAAGATGGCGTCCAAGATGGCCGCCAAAATTCAGAAAAACAATCAGAGGTGCCAGAAATTAGGATCAAATCGCTTTTTTGCCGATTGGTTGTAGTTTAAACGTTTTAAACATAATTATTTATTTATATTAAATATTATTGATTGAGATAGTGAATGTAAAAAGGCATCCGTGATGGCTGGAATCAACATGGTGGCTAAAAAATGACAAGCTGTTAGGAAAATAATTTGTTTTTATCATAATTTAAGTTGAAGTGATGTAAAATAAATTGTTGAACTGCAATATGTAATAAATACTCCAAGAAATATTTGAGTTTTGAGCATTGAACAATAAGTTGATTCAAAATGGCGGACAAAATGGCTTCCAAAATCAATTAGATATTGTGTTAGTGGTCCAAGGAAGTTACAAATTGATACTTTTGTGTTCGATAGCAGTGTAAGTTTTGCAAACATAACTACGACTTAAATACACTGTATAAAATATAACATTATATCTATTTGGTGATCGACTTATCCAATTTAAAATGGTATCAATGTAGGCTGAAAGCAAAATTGTGACAAAATGGCCGCCGATACAGGTATGTCAAACTGAAAAATTGCATTAAAACATGTATCGTAATGGAATGTGTTAATATGAATACTGCTGTAGGTTAGAAATAAAGATCTACTGTAACATAAGAACACTTTATGTGCAGTATATTTGATGTGACTTCTAAGATGGTTGCCAACCATGTATGTTCAAATGGGAGTGGAATTCAATACTAATCTTATCTAATTGGAGAATAAGGATAGCCACATAGTCACATCGCCTGTAACTGACCAAGTGTTTACTACGGTGTTATCTGGTTGGCTGTTATTATCCTTAAGTCAAGTATGATCAATATTGTGTACCACCGATACTGAGTGTCCAATGTATGTTGGGTTGGTAACGTGGTACGGTATATGTATAAGATATTCTTCATACATAGTTATACATGTTTTATTTACACATTGCCGTCAAAGAATAGTAGTAGCTTATCAGCACATACATCAAACTCGACGCATACACCAAATAAACAGCAGCACCATCAATATGCCACGGAAGCGATCCGCTCACCATTACACTAATCTACCGATCACCCAGCAGTGACCCACCACCATCAGCAACCCAGCTTTTATGGAGTCAACCACCTCCGCTCTACCTACCCTACATTGACAAAATGGCTAACAGGCGGCATCAACTTACCAGATATCGACTTGGAAACTGGCATGATTACAGGCAACACCTACCATCGCCATACTTGCCCAATATTTATAGACACGGTCACAGAAACAAGCTCAGTATTTAAAGTGGCGAGGACCACAGCGGCCAGATGGAATACCCCGACAAGAATGACACTTTTGTGGAGGAAGGCTGATATTACCATCATAAGCATGGTCCAGGGCGTCAGCATTGACCTTGCCTAGCACTTTTCACATACCACTGATATTGACACATTATGAATGTTATTTCAGAGACTTATGCCAACGTACCATATAAAATTATAAACCCATATACCATCCCAGTTATTTCCAACCATTGTTAGTAGTAATCAGAAAAGTCAAACGTCTATGATGAAGAAGTGGGTATTTTGCACAACTAAGTATGGACAAACTGGATACAAACAGACAAGCTATCGACAAGATCCAGAACCAAGCGTTGCGCATAATGACTGGTGCTACGAAGTCTACACCGATTGAATTCATGGAAAAGTTCACTGGTATCCAGCCATTATACAAACGAAGGCAAGCCAAAGTCATGCTTCAAGCGGAGAAGTTCAGATCAATGTCGAACCACCCCATGGCAACAAGATTAGCTGGATTTACCAAAAATCGGATCAATCGAAGCAGCTTCGTACACGAAACCACGAAGTTAGACAAATAATTTGCACCTGATTTGACCATAGCAAGTACACCTCTTATCAGGGATGATATAGTCAACCCATTAACAAATAATCTGTCTGCAGTAACTGTGAGACTCCAAGTCCCTCAACTCGAGCCAGGCAAGCAAGAAGATGAATGTGGTTTAAGGAGCCTGACACTAGCCATGATAAGCCAAGACTACCCTCCTGATATATGGATTCATGTCTATACCGATGGCTCAGCCACCAAAGCTATCAAAGATGGAGGTGCTGGAATCTTCATCCAATATACACCAGGCAACAAAAAGAGACATCGCAGAGCCACAGGGAAGCACTGCAGATACTACAGAGCGTAGACCGAAGCTCACAATAAAACACCAGAACTAGCCAAAATACTACATAACCTTAGTACTCACTGCAAACTTAAGCCCTACAGTGGATTACTGCCCACTGTGGAATGCCTGGAAATGAAAAAACCAGATGAATTGGCAAAACTGGGAGCACATACAGCACAACCACCAGTACATGTGAGATATATAGAGAAAGTTACCATTATCAAGAACTTCACAAGACCAAGACAAGATGCTGATCCTTACCATCGCCTTAACAGGTCAGAACAAGTGATTATGGTATAACGACTACGCTCAAGGCACAACAGGCTGAACCATCCCATGTACCGGAAGTACAAATTGGTGCCGTCTCCGATCTGTCCATGCGGGGAAGAAGAACACACTGTCGAGCATGTCCTCCAAAGATGCAGAAGACACAACCAGGATCGAACTGCAACGTGGCCCACAGACACAACTCTTCAAGAGAAGCTCTATGGAGACGCTGATGATCTGCAGAAGACCAGAAAGTCCATCGCAGACACTGGGATGATAGTGTAGGACGAACAACTGAGGTGAGATGAGGACAAACTGGATGTGAGAAAGAATATACTAGTAACTGGTCACGGTCCACATGAAGCAACGATTCAAAACAGCATCCGCACAAGTTTTTGGAATAATATACTCCCATCAGACTAGAGCTTCACATCCATCATCAAAACGGGAGACCAATTTATAGCGACCTAGCAACTACTGGTCCATCTCAATCAAGTCTGTGTGAAGTGTACTGGTTGAGCACACACCGTTACTTCAAAGCCAGATCATGGCCCTTCTTGACACATTTAAGATACTAGCTGACTAACAACTTGGTTCAGAAAGATATTCACTGAGAGCCAGCTGCACTCCATAACCAACTACAACTGTTACCTAGATGGTGGAGATCAGATTGGCCCGTCATTCGGGACTTCAACAACAGGAAAGGCAAGCCATCAAACTGAATTATTACAATATCAGTGGAACCTGCTGGGCAGGAATAGTACTTGCACAATTCTTGCTATCAGAACCCAACATGTACTGGTCGGGGGAACAGTCCACCAACACAGCACAACCCACACCAGGCGTGCTGACAACAACCTCTTGAACAGAGTAATTACTAAAGAAAATGCTGAAGCCTATTAAGATGACATGGACAGACTACTGTAATGAATGGGAGTGTCCATGGTTGATGTCATTTAATCCCTACAAGTATATGGCCACCTGTATCACTAGGAAGAGAACTCGTGTTAAGACTTCGTTTTTCATCCACAACATCATGACACGTTACAAGTTGTGGCAGAGATAAGTACATCGGGTTATAAATAGATGAGGTATCCATGAGTACCAATGTTGCTACCATTGTGAGGAAAGCCTGCAATAGCATCACCTTCTTCTGGACAAACTTAACAAACTATCGAAACATATTAGGGTACTATGCTACCAGACACATGTCAAAGCAATCCTTGAATACGCAAATTCGGCAAAGGATCAACCAGGGCAAATATTTGTCATCTGGAGGCAGTTCAGCATATTGACGCAATTCGTCAAACGGTACTATAGCACAACAAGCAGCATCAGGCAGGTCATTGGTGACTTTGGTTGGAAACTCTAGAACCAGATCCATGAGCATTGTTGACAGCGATTATGCCTTCTCGATGGGTCTTATTTATAGTGTATAATCATGATTATTTGTTTTTAACAAAAATAACTCGCCGCTCACACGATCTTGTATCTAAATATCAAGAGTACGATAATGCCCCAAAGGACGACCATGTATACTATACAGAAAGAAGAATAATCTACCATTTATTCCCCACTTATATTATGTTAAGTGTCCATCTTTGCTGCTATTTTGAAGTTAAACCATAATGCATGTCTGATAAATATAATGTTCAATACAAGTAAAAACGTTTTGAACTCACTATACGCTTTAATAAAATATGCTTATTCAGCAATTATGATGGCAATTACAGCTGGTCGTTGATTTCTTAGTATGATATTTTAGATAATTACAAACAATAATAATGCTATGATTGAATAGATACTATGTTTAACATCTACACAACTGCCAATTAGCAACAATAGTAATTTATGTAACTAATCTCTTGCACCACCGACATATTTCCTGATTTTGCCGGCCATCTTGGACGCCATTTTGAATAAACCAACTGGTCAATTGAGTCGGATCGAACTTTTATTGGAATGTTAGTTAACTAGTTTAATTCCGATATCAACAAAAATCATTTGAATAAATGTTTTAATAGAATATGTCAATATGTCAATTATAACGGCCGTTGTAAACGCCATTTTTATTTCAGCCGACATGGATGCCATCCCACAATATTTTAATCGACGAATAACGATAGATAAAATATGAATACATGTGTTAAAAACATTTTAACTACAACCAATCGGCAAAAAAGAAATTTGTAACTAATTTCTGGCATCTCTGATTGTTTTTCTGATTTTGGCGGCCATTTTGGACGCCATTTTGATTTTCACAAAATGCTCAATGATGACAGCTGGTCATCATTCATATTCTTCAATTGCAACATATTCCCTAACAGAAAACCAAAAAATATTTACAATACAATCCAATGTTGGGTCTAAACTAAATATCCCATTTATAGACAGGACTATTATTAAACTTTTAGGTATCCTATATTCCTGGCTCATGAAGGATTTTTAAATAAAAATCTGTCAATGTAATGTTTATTATTGACGCCTAGAATCAACCTCTGCAAATAACAATCAATAAATGGTCAAATACACACTCAGATCCGATTTGAAAGAGAAAACTTAATGACAAAAATTGAAAAATATCATATTTTCCTTAAAAAATCAATAATTATTAAATAATAATCATATTATAATATTTATATTTATATATAACAACATGCGGGGTTCAATTGACAACATTTTAAGACATATTACAAGCCGATAGCCCATGTGAGTGAGGAATAATCGAAGTTTTCCTAAACCCTCTGCTTGTTTAAAATAACGGCGGCCATCTTTAAAGATGGCCGCCAAAAGGTCATTTGGCAAAATGTCCCAAAAGTCCATCAACTGATTTCGGACAGCTTAGATATCAAGCTAACCGAAAATTATTGCTGGATCTGTTCACCAATTTGGTAATGGATTTCGGTCTGTCACATGGACTACAAATGATACAGTAAGACTATGCAAGTATGTAGTAAAATTTAAAAGAATACATATCCACTTACTTTCTCTAATATAAACATAAAAAAGGAGTTTAACTAGTCAAATCAATAAATAGAAATGAAACAGAAAACTTGTCACACTTCTTGTTCAGTCATGTACCTTGTATTTCAAACACGAAAATGCCTTAAAATTACATAGTATGTCTGCGATTGATCACATTGAGACTTAATATAAAACACTACACTTGGAGAATTTTCTAACGCAACACCTATTCAAATCGATACAGTTCTATTATTGGTGAATGGATTTTATTGAAATTCGGACTAAGAATAATTAAACACACATCTAATACTTTCAGTAAATTTGATAGAAATTGATCAACAAAAAATATGAAACTTACCAAATCAAAAACATCACTGCAAAAGTCAAATTCGCAAAGTCGTATAATGTAAAATATTAACAATGTAAAAAGTCACCGAGTATCACAAATTCGAGTGGCTAATACCTCATTGAAACCACGTAGTTTAGAATGAAACACTGAAGGATGTTTCGCCACTCTTGCACAAGGGCCTGTTTCAATTTTACGCAGCGTAAGGGGGCTATGGATGATACATGTCTGCCAAAGACACGTGCTTCCTAAAAAAAACATCATACGATTCTCAATTTTCTAAATTAAACGTACATACGTTCTTAATTAGTTACATGTATACTTAACAACTTTTCTAAGTCCTCATTTTTATTTATCCATAACTTTTTTATTATATACAATGAAGTGAAAATATTTCGCACGTGAAGTTTGTACAACAAAGTAATAATACTTCTCGTATTGAACGGGTCGTACCTCCCGTGGTTTGTTCGTCACAAGATTGACGTGCGTTTCGTACTTTTTTGACGCCACGCGTTTACTTATACCTCGAGTGTATTCCAAATGCCTTCATTGTATGACCAATGACTCACCACGTATGAAAAACAATTTATAAAATTATTAAGATATCACAGGTATGCTGCGTTGAATGATGTCAGAAAAATATGAAGTGACGTCAGTACGGTACAGAGTAGCATTTAGTGTCGACAATCATGACTTATTGCCATAACAACCATGGATGATATCTTTTCAATGTATACGTGCCTATTTTAGTGTTTAATTCAAGGTAAACGTATTGTTTGATTGTGTTATATTGATTGCAAGAGCATTTAGCATTTTTATTGTAACGTCATGATGTAAATTCGATCTACGTCGAAGACACATGTCAATTTGTTGTTCAGATGGTCAAATTTAATGAGACTCTTCATTCATCAATGCTGTCCGCCCGCGTCTTTGACTGTCAATAAAAACATAAGACTAAATGGTGGTCATCCAAGATATCAAAATATGTTTTTGCGACTATTACTTTCTTGTGGTCTTATGTTATGCATGTGTCCACTCAATGGATTTCAATCAAACTCAACTTTTTGTGTTACAATTCTGCAAACCTATAACCTAAGAAAGTTCTAGCCAAATTTCATTGTGCTACATACACATTTGACAAAGTTATCTTCAAAAATATAAGTGTGGACTTAGAAAAGTTGCTAAGTATATATCTAGCACAGTTATGATGCATATACTGATATGGAATTTAACTTCATATTTTATGAATTATTATTAAAATGCATAAACTTGACTGACCGGCCTGTGACATGCCAATTGCGCGGTTGGGCTCGTGAATATTCATACGAGTCATGCTGTTTCTTAATTAATTTTATGTTTCCTTGGTGTAAGATCCCATCTAGAAATAAAATTTGAATCATATTGCGTTTCTCGATTTCCTCGAGCTTAAAATGAAACCATACCTACACCACGTGCTAAATGGCCCTATCGTCACGGATGAATGATAGTATCATTAGTTTTCACAGAATGTAGTCAAATGACAACATGTGTAATTTCAAATAAATATCTTTACTCATAACAGAGATATTCGAGTTGTAAAAGTGTTGCGTTAGAAAAGTCTCCAAGTGTAACATGTGTATGCGATGCCTGCCTACCTGTACGTGAACACTGTGGAGTGGGGCTATCTGTATCTATTACTCCAAACTTATATCGGCAATTAGGGCTCAAAATACATCAAAGCGTTAACACATGAAAAGATTGGTTGATTTTATAATGTCAACCCATAGTTCTAAATAGGCCTACTACAAAAGCATACACCTATTTCGATAGGTCAACTTGGATAGGAAGAATTATAGTTAACACGATCCTCAAAAGACAGTCAGAATCTTCTATCAAGAGGCAATTAAGTATTGCCAATTAGAAATGAGTCAGTTATATTGCAAATGCTATGTATCATACACTATGAACAGCACGGTCAACTTGTTGTTGTGGTTATATAGTTTATTTTCCTATAAGAAGGCTTTAATACAATTACAATATCACATTGCTAGTTTAAAAGCTTGTATTTATGTCTAAATGTAGTCAATTTCCTGGTAATTTACACTTGAAATATACTTTGTTCGGAATTGGGAGCAGTTCTCGATTTTGGTATGTAATTCCGAACAGTGACAGTTCTTCAGTTTTATGACATTCCTATGAACCAATCATTGCCACAGATGATAATTACGTATATCTACATCATTTATTTCTATATCACGTTGCTGTAGCAGAACTACTAAATTTTGTGTAACCTTAGCAAAAATGTGCAAAAAATTAACAAATGGATAATTTCACTTCATGAATAGCAGAGACATCAGGGGCGTATTTAGGTGGGGGCTAGGGGGCTTGAGCCCCCAGCTGGCTGGCCATATACGATTTTATAAAATATGAGCCCCCTAAAATTTCTTAACCTCTATATATGCACATTCCTTGTTAACTAGCCCCCCCCCCCCCCAATAAACAACGAGGGTCAGTGTGATTTACCCCTAATCATAAACTTGACAGGATACAGTCTAGGTAAACTACATGCCTCATTGATTGCATGTGATAAACCACACTATCTGATTGGCTATTTAAAGGAGAAACACTGGACTAATGAAATTCCCTGAAATATTTAGCCGCAGGCATAAGAAATTATATTACAAATATATTTACACAAATTATTGACAACCCTCATTTTTTTTGTCATTACTGAAAGAAATGCGATTTAGGAACTCTGAATATTGTGATATAATTTATTCTATAATAACTATAATATACTATAATAAAAGTATGTGGTTTAGTTGATGGTGTTTTTTTAAATTTATAAAATTTGCAATTTATTACAGCAAAATATCAGAGGGGGGGATCACGTGATGGTTGCATTTCGGTTTTTCTAATGGCGGCGCCCATGTCAAACAGGTAATTTGCTGTTTTTTGTCTTTTTTCTTCGATATGTTAACATATTATACTGACCATGTTCTGGCCAACAACGTCCGGTTTCCATTGATATCTTGCTTTTGGCTGTAGGTGCCGTAGTTTTTGTGATTACCCTGTGCACAATTTCGAATCGAGGACTTTCTGTTATGAAAACCGCGATTGCATTGAGTCTTAACGCAAAAAAGTCACGTTTTTTGTCAAATACTGGATTTATCCAGATTATAATCGACCGTATATGTTCTCATTGCACAACATAGTATCTGTGTCCTATATGTTCAGCATTAAGAGGCGTTTTTACGATTTTATTCGAATTAATGCATAATGATTGCATTGAGAAACATATTTTTCGTGGTTGCATTGAGTACCAATCAGTACCACATAATCGAGAAGTTATACATGCGCTGTTTACTGTTGTCATTTAAAATATTTAATGATAAAAATATAATTTATAATACTTAGATTGAATTGTTATGTCAAATAATATATCATATACAGGTAGTCGGTCTTTTCCATACAATTTATAAGGCATTCCTGTAGCATGCACTCAGTGTTGTATTAATTATGCATATTATCTTATTTCCAGTTTCTAAAGACATGTCGAGAAAGAAAAGTAACCTTCGACCATATATTTGACACAGTAGCAAGCTTGGTAGACGGCACTTAAACAAGAACACCAATCAAACACAAGATCGGGACAAACGAAAGCTAGAAAAAACACTGTTTGGTCACCATTCAAAGCAGCACATCTTTATCTGAAGTCGTCTTCTGATATAGATCTAAATCTCATAGAACCTTATTTTGTTCCAACAAAGAGTTCACCAAATAAAAGTGAATACAATGGCTCTGAGGAAGTCAGCAATTAATCCGGGAACTATAATGTGAAACTACTGGCAGTAGACGAACGTATATATGTGTTTTGGGATTTGAACCATTGTGCAATGATGACAACGACGATCAGACTGTTGAACCGGTATATTAAAGTCACCATTTTAATAAGCTATAACTTTGTAACTTCTCTGCAGAATGATGCAATTTGGGCACTTCAGATGATTATGATTCCGAAATGTGGAAAACACCATAAGATGGAAGAAAATGTAATAAAACATCCTGATGGTGCATGATTTAAAGTCTAAGAGGAGCAACCCTTGCAAAATGAGTATTTTGTTCACCACACAATTTGCTAAATACGATACATGGTCTACTATTTAGACATAATTATGTAGTTAACATAACGTCGTCGAGTATTGGTCATTTGTTAAGAAACAGCCCAATGGTTCCATAATTCACTGTATGTAATGAATGATCGGAGAAAAAAGTTGTGGAAGCAATAATGTGACTTTAAATTATCGGTACTATAACTAAATGGAAGAAAATCCAAGTACCGCCAAGATTATAAGTTTATGCCCAGAAGTCTAAATGAGTTTGGCAAAATACATTGTATTTGTACAACTATAGTAAGAGTATTGAACTCGTCGCCAGCAAGCAGTTTCCACTACATGATATAGTTTTTCTTTTTCAGACGGATAAGGAAAACTGCTTTTACTTTTCATCTACAACACAACTTGAGGTACATGGAGAAGACGAAGTGGTTTTTGAACTTGATTGGAGGATATTTGGACAACGTCTCGTAAATTGTATTGATGGTTTCAAGAACTACTGTGAAAGTGTCTGCAAATGGCCGATAGTGGGCATTTCAGCTCCGAGTCATCTGTAATAAACTTTGTCGTTCCTGATATACATACATACATGTGTTGAGCTATTTGATCAATAAATAAAAGGACACCCTTTTTAAATACATATTTTTATTGTTTATGAAAAATTGGTAAATGTATTTGTTTTGAAAATATGATTTTGTTATTAAAAACTGAAAACAAACAATGTGAACCATATGTATGCTTTTACATTCAATAAATTACAGAAACAATATGTAAAAGGAAATCACATTGTACAAATACACAAGGTCCAAGGTCTCACTATACTTTGATCATGTCTTGCCTATGTTAATGTAAAGCCATACAAAATTGGATTGATGTTACAGTGAGACAAACCATGTGGTATGAGACATCATGAATGTTTGACTTTAAAACACAAAAGTAAATGTGTGCCCACAACCGTAAGTATTTGATTCTTTTACCGATTTAAACGACTTTCTCGACGCTCAAGTCTAGAATGAGCAACACCATGTCTAAATACTCACATACTGTCTAAATCCCCGGGGATGGGACACGTTGTCATGTAGTAATTCCCGAGTCTTGAAACCGGACCGACGTCTATTCCCAGGGACTTGGAGTAGATAAGGTTGTCAAATTCCCGCCTGTTGGGAAGAGTCGTCTTTCTAATTTCCCTTTATAAATACTAGTGCATCTTCGTCACATACCACATAGATCTAGCATGTCCATACTGATGACTAGTAATTTAGATCAAATATTTTGGTGAACCAAACTAAAGAAATTCAAATGCAATTCAAGTGGTTTTCAGTATTAAATGATTCCTCGTGCGCTATTCCAGGGACCCTGTTATTAATTATTAAGTGTTGATATGACCCTATGTCGCTCACAATAGCTAAATGTGAAAAGTGGGCAAAGACATACGCGTTGATCACAATTCATAAGTAACTAACACATACAACAAATTTTCGATGAATAGGCGTAGAACAACAAACGACTATGTACAAGTACTCATTTTGGGCATTTATTTTGTGCACAAGTGAGCTAAAAAGAAATCACATATTATGCAACATTAAAACATTATCAAAGAACGAGATCAAACTATCAATCTATCAAAAGTTTACTCATACAAGCTTAGTTTCAAGTTTATGTCTGTGCGGTACATTAGTAGTTAACACGCTGACTACCTTCGCCACATCTAGACAATGTGTTCCTTTTCACCCTCGTGCATACTCGAATCGTCCTGAATGCTGTCTTAAATTAAACTCGAAACTACAGGTGTCGCATTTAATGAAATTATATATTCAGTCTCATCATTGTGAACGAGCGAAGTTTGCCGTTGCGCCTGTTGTCGAGTAATAGGTTATTAAATTAGTGACTTTAATATACCGGTTCAACAGTCGGATCGTCGTTGTCATCATCGCACAATGGTTCAAATCCCAAAACACATATATACGTTCGTCTACTGCCAGTAGTTTCACATTATAGTTCCCGGATTAATTGCTGACTTCCTCAGAGCCATTGTATTCACTTTTATTTGGTGAACTCTTTGTTGGAACAAAATAAGGTTCTATGGGATTTAGATCTATATCAGAAGACGAGTTCAGATAAAGATGTGCTGCTTTGAATGGTGACTAAACAGTGTTTTTTCTAGCTTTCGTTTGTCCCGATCTTGTGTTTGATTGGTGTTCTTGTTTGAGTACCGTCTACCACGCTCGCTACTGTGTCAAATATATGGTCGAAGTTTACTTTTCTTTCTCGGCATGTCTTTAGAAACTGGAAATAAGATAATATGCATAATTAATACAACACTGAGTGCATGCTACAGGAATGCCTTATAAATTGTATGGAAAAGACCGACTACCTGTATATGATATATTATTTGACATAACAATTCAATGTAAGTATTATAAATTATATTTTTATCATTAAATATTTTAAATGACAACAGTAAACAGCGCATGTATAACTTCTCGATTATGTGGTACTGATTGGTACTCAATGCAACCACGAAAAATATGTTTCTCAATGCAATCATTATGCATTAATTCGAATAAAATCGTAAAAACGCCTCTTAATGCTGAACATATAGGACACAGATACTATGTTGTGCAATGAGAACATATACGGTCGATTATAATCTGGATAAATCCAGTATTTGACAAAAAACGTGACTTTTTTGCGTTAAGACTCAATGCAATCGCGGTTTTCATAACAGAAAGTCCTCGATTCGAAATTGTGCACAGGGTAATCACAAAAACTACGGCACCTACAGCCAGAAGCAAGATATCAATGGAAACCGGACGTTGTTGGCCAGAACATAGTCAGTATAATATGTTAACATATCGAAGAAAAAAGACAGAAAACAGCAAATTACCTGTTTGACATGGGCGCCGCCATTAGAAAAACCGAAATGCAACCATCACGTGATCCCCCCCTCTGAATATAGCAAATGCCAAAATGTCGACTAAATTTTTTTTAAATTTGTTTGTTGAAACACTTTCAATAACTGTGAGATTATTCATGATTTGTATTGCATGCACAACGATGGTTATATAGCAGGAAATCGCACCAATTCAATTGCCAGTTTAAAAAGTTTCGACCACGGGAGCCCTCCCAAGTAAAGCCCTCCCCTGAAGACAGATTTTTGTTTTGTTCGCAAAAAGCAAACTGACTAAGATAAGGGTAGATAGATAGAGATTAAGTTTTCCACAACAAGAGGGGTACAACCCTATATAAGGACCACTACCTTAAACTTTTCTAGATCAGGGATTTTAAATAATACTATTAATAGAGAAGATCCTGTCTAGATGAACTTTGTGACCAATCAGTTTTATGAACATTTGTCCAAATTCTAACTTCTTTAGTTTCGTACATTAAAGTTCATACATAATTTATTTAATCATTTTTTCACAAAATTTGTTGTCTTTAATGTTTAAGTATTGCATGTTCATATGTCAAGCATTATGGTGGTTAGATACCAGGAAATTGCACCAATTCAGTGGGCCCATAAAATTTTTCGACCACTACCCTCCCCAGGTTGAGCCCCCCCCCCCTCTGAAAAAATTCTGGATAGCCACTACACCTGTAAGTTTGTGCACCTAAAATTTCAAATGGGCACATCTGCACAAAAACAAATTAATTGGAACCATCTTTATGATCAACAACGTCAATGATCTATCTTTGAACAAAATCCAAACACAAATTGAATGTCAAACTGCTAAAAATGGCAAAATCAGCGTCAATGCTACATGCAGTCTGCAGTCGTGAAATAAACATTGTGACCTGTGAGTTCGTGCACATAAAATGATGACGTCATCAAGAGAGCACGTGAAATATTTTGCAAATAACAAGTCGCATAAAATAAAGTTTGATCTATTGTCAGTTGGTCAGCAGCTTTTCCGGTCGTAGATATATCGCATTGATTGAAAAAAATAAGAAAAACAAAGGTCTCAGGTTTTCGCGACCGGAAGCGGTGAATATGTAAACAGAAAAATCGGTGCTCGGATAAAACTCGTCATGAACGTAAAAAAACCTGTTTTTAAAATAATTGTTTGCATCATTCGGCTAGCTGAATGTCTTGTCAATGATTTAAAATGAATTTGGACACGAAAATGAGAGTTTTAGCAGAGTAATCGACGTTTTACTGAAATGCACGAACTTGTAGGTGTGCACGAACTTATAGGAATAGAGGCTACGCCCCTAAACATGATATGAATGCAACATGAACAGTAACGAGTACCACCTCGACGATCAAACAGGGTGGCCACAGAAAATGAAGAATAAAATTCCCTGATAATTCCCTGATTTTTCCCTGACTAAAAGGTTATTTTCCATGATTTCATGCGGTGTTCGCAACAACGGGTGAAGGAGCATCTTCAACATTAGGAGATGACTAATGTCTGTCTAAAGGTAATATAGGACCTGGTGCAAACTTTATCTTACAATTTCTTTCTCCAGTGATCATAAAGCTCTTCGAACAGTCACATGATAATTTATTGTGCGAGCGCAGTGAGCCCGAAAATGCACATTTCTGATGTTCATACTTTTTCACCAAGAACAAAAGGCAAATTACCTATTACAAGATTATAACAGGTACTCCAATGTAAAATTCCCTGATAATTCCCTGATTTTTGCCCAATTTTGAAATTCCCTGATTTTTCCCTGCAGGGAATTTATTTTGGTCATTTTCCCTGTTTTCCAGAGTCTGTGGCCACCCTGATCAAATGTAGCCACAAACAGTACAGGGATGCGCAGACGATATAATGACAACACATAATTAAAATATAACAAGTTGAATGATTAGTTAAGATTTTTATATTTTGTTCGGAATAAGGAGACCGCGCTCTATACCGTAATCGTAGTCACTGCCTATAATAAAACATGTCCGGATACATTCATCCGAACACTAGTGTATTTCACTAAACAACGCCGGATAGACATTAATATACGGTATCAAGGGAATGGTTGACATTTTTTCACAAATAAAACTCCAATCAACTAAAATTTTACGTACCTAAAAGACGCAAACTTCTGTTAAAAGCTTGCATATTTAGACTGTCACATGTTATCACGACCTTGTTTTTGTTGTTGTTGTCTCGTGTACGTTCGTTCCCAAAATATTTCAACCTATTGAGTTTCGCTCACAATCATGATTATGGACCAGGTGTAAAACCCGGAACATCCGGATATCTCGAACAAATTTTCAATTCAACATTTCATTTTTTATTTCGATTTCAGAGTTCCTTTTTAACTAATTTTTAAAAATAATTATTAAAATAGCCACTACACCTGTAAGTTCGTGCACCTAAAATTTCAAATGGGCACATCTGCACAAAAACAAATTAATTGGAACCATCTTTATGATCATCAACATAATTTATCTATCTTTGAACAAAATCCAAACACAAATTGAATGTCAAACTGCTAAAAATGGCAAAATCAGCGTCAATGCTACATGCAGTCTGCAGTCGTGAAATAAACATTGTGACCCTGCACTAGATGTGGGGCAATCTGCTAGGAGATTTTTTAATTTCTGACCTTTATCTCCATCGCAGTGGATACTCTAAGTCGAGATTGTTTGACTAACCCTGCACACACGTGATCGGTGGCGAGGACTATTTGCCGGTACCTGTCAGTACTACCCGGTATCTTATCTAGTAGCCCGATATTGACACCTAATCACGTTGTAAATTGCCATTAATCATGTTGTATAATTGACACATGCCAGAGGCAGGGGATTATGCGTTTCAACATGCGAATGGCTGTGTGCAGATGTATTAAGATAATTATTAGATTTATATTTTCATGTACAGTAAAATCTACAATAAAATAATAATTGTTTACTTGTAAGTATATTAAGTATATAAATATGCATGTTCAGTTATCTAATTTTCATAAACACGTGTCAATCATTATTATTATGAAGAGTAACAAGTTGGCCTTTCCTTTTAATCTCAATATAAAACGCACAATCATGATCATATGAATGAAGTACCAATTGATATTTTTGGTGAATGTTTGTTCTCCATGTGCAATAAACTACTTTAAAGTATGTAAAAACAAAATGAAGTTATTCTTTTGATCTTGTAATTATTTTTTTAATTGCTACGTTAACCTCAGTAAAAAATATATAGATACAATGGATTTATTGTATTATATTTAATTTGCTCTAATTATTTGAAACCGCTAATTATTACACATTGACTATTTCAACAACTGCCATCGTTTCTGTAAAAAACAAATCGTCCAAATTTCTTCATTTGAATGTGTACTTAAAAAAGGCCGTCTAGGTAATTGATTAATTAACACCGTTGATTGGCTGTAATCAAAATAATTACTTATTGTGTGGGATTTTGGTTTAGATGCTGGTGAAATAAACAAAACCAAGATGTGTGTATATATATTTTCGTTTGCAGCAACACATATCACAAATAGAATATATTACCAGCTTTTGCATCAATTGCTGTTCATTATCAATCGAGCGTTATTGTTTCAAAAAGTGTATTTTGACTAAATTGGTTTTTTTTGTGTTAAATGTATAATTTGTGCTAGTGAATAATTTAATTAATTATTTTTTGTTGTTGTCATTCGTCGAAATGGCCGTGGTAGTTGGACACAGTCAAACAAAGTACTTGTCGGAGCAGGGGCGTATTTAGGTGGGGGCTTGAGCCCCCCCCCCCCCAGCTGGCTGGCCAGATACGATTTTTTATTAAAAATGAGCCCCTTAAAATTTCAAACTTATCCACTATAGGTACATTTCCTGTTAACTAGCCCCCAATATACAACTTGATCTATGGTAAGTGTGATTTAGCCCCCAGACATAAACCCCTGACAGGATATACTAGTCTAGGTAAACTACATGCTTCATTGGTTGCTGGTGATAAACCACACTCTCTGATTGGCTAAAGAAGAAACATTGGACTTATGAATTTCCCTGAAACATTTAGCCACAGGCATAACACATTATATTACAGCTATATGTACGCAAATTATTGATCTGAATGTTTTCTGTATTTACTGATAGTAATGGGATTTAGAAACTATAAGTTTTATGATATAATTTCTACTATATTAAATAATGAGGTTTAGTTGATGGTGATTTTAAATGGCAAAATACAGAAAATTGACATCCACGATTTTTTATTGATATATGTATTATTTTTTATTAACACATACATGGCTTTAGAGCTAAATTACATGTCTGAGAAAAAAGTCCCAAACCAATTTTGTGAGAGTGACAGAGAATCGGGCCTCGCTCGCTCTAAAAAAGTACTGCACATGACTCAAATTGTCGAAGTTGAAACACTGTCAATAACTTTGAGGTTATTCATCTATGAACTGCATGCACTATGGTGATTACATATCAGGAAATTGCACCAATTCAATTTGCCAGTTTATATTTCTTCTACCAAAGGAGTCCTCCCAGAACCCTCCACAGGTTAAGCCCCTTCCCTTGAAGACAGATTTCTTTTAAAGTCTGTACGCAGATTTTGTTTAGTCTGTTCGCACAGGAACAGTCTATTCTAATCAGGAACAGTCTATTCTGAGAGACTGTTCCTGGACTGTTCCTGGTTCGCAAAAGGCAGACTGACTAAGAAACGGGTAGATAGATAGATATTATGTTTTCCACAACAAGAGGTGAACAACTCTATATTTCGGTCCACAACCTTAAAATTAACTTCATTGAATATATGACCAATCAGTTTTATGAAAATGTGACCAATTTCTAACTTCTTGAGTTTTATACATTTAAACATTTTCAATAAATTGGTTGTTTTTAATGTTCAAGTATTGCATGTTCATTTGTCAAGCATAATGATGATTAGATAGCAGGAAATCGCACCAATTCAGTGGGCCTTTTAAAAAATCGACCGCGGGAGGGGACACCCCTCCCAGAACCCTCCCCAGGTTGAGCCCCCCCCCCTCTGAAATATTTCTGGATACGCCCCTGCCGGAGTATTTGGACAATGACAATGTATTCAGTTACTTTGTTCCCAAAGGAAACTTGCCAATGTCCATCTACAAATACATGTTATCATATCATTGCAGCCAAAAAAAGTATTGGGATAAAAACAAAAAGTGATCCGCAGAGAAGAAAATTAATTAGTTTAATGAGGTATAAAAATAAACCAAATAATCAAAAGAAAATTGGCCAGAAAAAACCAAAGCCATCCGACTATGAAAATGTCCTCCCTGCACCAGATTCTCGAATAGCTATTAACGAACAATTGAAACAAAACTCTGAAACAAATGATATATCACCGATTAGCGAAATACCGCCTTTAAAGCCAATTATACCAGCCCCAAAATCGCCTGAAACATTAGACATTAAAAGACAATCAACGACTCCCGAATCCCAATTAAGTAAGAGAATTAAAATTGAACATGATCCTGATTATAACTTTTCTCCAGAAACATTTAATATTGAAATTCCACATTTAACGTCACCAATAAAATCACCAATATATATTGACTGCAATACAGAAAGAAGTGACATGTCACAAAATCCAGTTCCGTGGCTTTCAGAATTAAATTTAAATTTAAATGATAAGGAAAGCATAGAATCAGATAAATGGTTAACTGATAAACATATGTATGCCGTCAACAGAATTTTATCAAAACAATTAAAAAATATGAACGGGCTGCAAGACACGACTTTAATACCTTTTTTCGATGACAAAACTAAAACATGGAACACATCTACTGAATTCAGACGTCAAACTTCGCCTTGCGCACAAATTCATTTTGATGGCAACGCCCATTGGACTACAAGTATCAAATCTGAAAAAGACGACTCCGTATTTTATATAGATTCATTAGGTGCTAAATCAAAAATTTTAAAAAACAACATTCAAATTCAATTATCCCAAATTTACACTAGCAAAAATGCAAAACTTCAAATAAAAATCCCCAGAATTCAGCAACAGCCAAATAGTTATGACTGTGGACTTTTTGCAATCGCCAACGCCGTTGATTTTTGTTTTAAACCAACTTCTCTAAATTTCTCGACTTCTTTCATAGTAGCAGAAATGCGGGAACATTTGGTTTATTGCCTTGAAAATCTTAAGGTGTCTCCATTTCCCAGAGAAAAACTAAAAACAAGAACAGCCGCTTTCAGTGGAATCCATAAACTATTATCAATATCAACATACTGTACATGCTAAATGCCAGAATTTGTGGACAACATGGTCTCGTGTGAAAACAAAAAATGTCAAAAATGTTATCACCAAAAATGTATGGGTTAGGGGGTCAAAGGCGCGCGTCCATTGGGAGTTGGGGCTGGCAATGCTTTGCATGTAAGAAAATAAATAAATAATGATATAGATATATCACTGTTTCAAGAAAATCTTATTTCTTGATCAAAATTCTGAAACCCGTGCCAAGGGTTATTACATTATTATAACTTAATATTAATTGGCAACTCGTGATATATCATCTATATACATTATAAATTTATTATGTCATTATTTCGTTTGAGTGCGCATTATAGAGTATATAGAGTGTACTATGTTATATACCATTTAATATTATATTCATTGTTATTCATTATTGTATTTAAAATAAGGTTTCTTCGTGCTTCATACTTATGTACGTGAACTAATCTAGATGTGGTTTAACAATGAAATGAACATGTCTCAAAATTTTATGAACATATCTGCCTTGCAAATTGTTATATACACATGCCCTCAAATTTTTCTATGCATATGTATTTAATTGTAGCTAGCTACATTCTTTTTATTCTCTGATACAACATAATCTGTAATAAAATATAAAAAACTTGATGTTTTTGCTTGTCCTTATATATCGCTGGCTTAGAATGAGAAGTCGAAAATGCCATATTTGAAATATATATCACAAGGCGCTTTTTTAGCCTATTTTCATGAAAGCTTGTTAACCATAAGTAAAGAGTAATTTGTCAGAAAGTTTCGCTCAAATTATTAATTTCGTAGATACGATCTTCTCATTCTAAACGAGCGATATGTTATATATCATGGAGTTTATGTGCTTGTCTATATAATTCCATGATTATATGAAGTGATGTAGGTGTTCTAGCTCATGAAAAATAACACTATATTTTAAATCAAATACTTCAATTGCGATATTATCTCCTGAAAAATAACACTGAATTAAATTTGAATCTTTTACTCCAATAGCAAGATTTGTGGATTTATTTTCATGAGCTAAGAACCTATCAATATTCAAAAGCGTTAAGACAGAAAGCAAAATATATACAAATTTTTTACTTAAGTTGTTTATTAAAACTTTTTTTATTAAAATATAATTTAAATTGAAACTTTAATTCTGTCTTATGTACACATAAAGACAGACTTTTTATATATATTTTTTATTTATTAAAGTTGTGAATAATAACTTTTTTATAATAAATAATATAACTATAAAATTTAATTATGTCTCTATATGTTCACTCTGTACACACAACATAACTTATTGTATTCATTCACACTTCTACACTAATCCTTTAATTGGATTATACCTAGCCATTCAATTAGGTGTCAGTCGTGATTAGACTACGTATAGGATAGAACACGAGTAAGTGTTAGGATAGAACACGAGTAAGTGTTGGGTATGAAAACTAAATCGAGTTTGCGAGATTTTATGTTTTCATACCCAACACTTACGAGAGATCTATCTGTCTTAGACCACAGCTAAAATTTTTAGTTTCTCAGATACAATTTGCACAACAATCAACTACTTAATACTATGATTAATACTTAGTAAACACAATATCCCCAAATCGTTTACATTAGCCATTCATAAAATAAAATCAAGGAATGTTTGGTGCACGGGTATTTTGTGTTTTCGTTGGTAAAATTCCATTGGTTAACTTTATTTCTGTATCGTACATATTTTACATATCTTTTTTTAAAGCAAGTGTACATGCATGTGCTTTTAAAAACAAGTAGTGGAATTTGATTTACTTGATGAAACTACTACATCGATGGCTTAGAATAAGAACTACTACTTACGATCTTATAAGACTCATGCATATTTGAAATCTGCTTCACAATGCGCTTCTTATGAGCCTATTTTCATGAAAATCTAAAATTGTCATGTTGACCAAAATGAAGTTTTAAAAACTTGTTTTCCTATAGTTAAAGAGTAAACTACAGGCAGTTTTCTCTTGCATGCATGATGTTTTCGATTTTGTAGTTACGACCTTCTCATTATAAGCCATCGATATGTAGTATGATTTTGGAGTTTGAGGACGTAACCGCGGCTACGCAAATCAAGCATCTTCCATCCTGAGACCTTTTAGTCAAAGATCTGAATGAAAATCAAAGGTTTAAGGACGTGCAACCGCATTCAGAACAGCGTCTGCCGAAAGATACCAGAAAGCAACATTCTTGGACACGTTCAGCATACGAGCAATATGCACAATGACGCAATTCTAAGATATTACAAGGACTACATTTTCATCATTTAAATATACAGGGTATCCGTCTATATGAAAATAATTTTGACGAACCAGCAATAATGGCACGCAGTGGGCATAGAAGCACTGCTGTACATTATTATAAACAACCGTTAGAGGCACTGCAGTGTAACTTACCATCCAAACTACAAACGCCATCGAACACGCCTCCATCCCCCAGTCTACAGCTGGACTAGTCGTCTCGGCAACGGTTATCAAGGCCGAGTCTGCTGGCTTGCCAGACCCAAATGCTGTTGTGATAGAAGTACCTGACTGTTTATATGCTATTATTGGTTTTCAAAGGCATCAGAAAGATGTTGATTACACTGTAAAATCACCAGTCAAAACATTTGTGTAAGCAGCAGTAAAATATAAATATATTATTTCACTGAAATTTTTTTTCATTTTGTGCATACCGATTTTGTAAAAGAGCAGAAAGCTCTTATGTTGTAACTGAATAGATTTAAAAAAAATTTATATATATACTTAACTGCTTAAATATTATTTGAGTGCATGTATATGTTTTATAATCGATACTATTGTAATTCTTACTGCTTCAGCAATAGATTATTCTGTATTTAAATGGTACTTTACTCTAGTTACACAAAATATAGATATAAAGTAACATAACAATTTTAAGTCATTGAAAACGCTGCTTCATCCTCTTTAAACTCTATGTTTGATGTTTGTATTGGATATATGCATGTATAGTGATTGTTAATGCTTAACTTCACTGTTACAATCACACTTGTCAATGGATTGTGTTAACAATAAAGCTATAAATTACTGACTTGATGGATTATTTTGCTTGGCCTAAATAGTATTGGATAAATCAATGTAAGTTTATATACAACACTTTTTCTATATACCACAGAAAAGTGTTGTATAAATTTTTTTATGGGATTTATTCAACACTTTTCTGCTCGTTGATTGGTCAGTTACAGTAAGCTGTGGTCTAAAACACCCCACGCAATATACAATATACAACACAATATACAACAGTGGCGTGTTCAGCTAGCCTAGCTCTTGGCTAGATCTAGCAGATCTCGCTCCTGAACGACAAGATAAATCGAGATCTCGGCGAGGGCTAGCCTAGTCTAGCAAGCTAGCAATGTGGGCGGGATTTGACTAAAATACGAAAGGAGAATTTTTTGGCGCAACGAGGCGAAACGAGGATTAATAAATTGTGTATTTGGATTGCATTATAGATTGTTCCTCTCAATAAATAATGACAATATTTTAAAATAAGCTAATTTGAAGCCTCCTTTCGCCGACCACACTGTCTGACACCTTCAAAGGTGCTATTCAAGGCAATTCTTCATGTAATTTTACGAAATTATTAATGAAAAAAATTAAACCCCAAAATTGTTTTTATAAAACCCTTTAAAACCCCCTTATTGCCCTTAAAATCCTTTAAAACCCATTTGGAAAGTGTTTTAAACGAAAAAGTGGGTTTATGGCAACCCTGAATTATACATAATATGATGCATATTAAATAGCATAGTGCTGCTGGTCATATCAAAATACTTACTAAATAAAATTCTCCCGTCTAATCATTCATCAATGATTGACAAATGAAACATTACTTTCGCAAACTGTGTGTCATTATTATAAACAGATTATATATCGACGATAATTATATTAACCACAGATTATCACATGTAGCCACGTGTCAAGTCACCGACTGTTTGTTGAATAAACTAATTATCGAGATGGTATTGTTATAAGTCACCGACGAAGGATCACACCTTTGTTGATTGAGTAGGAAGTGTCAAGGCGCTGCTTATTGCTCGTAAAACTAGTTTCACTGTTATATCATAGTCAACGGTGGCAGAAGGGGGGTAGCATATTATTTAAGTTGGTATGATAAAGCTCCTTTCGCTGATTTTTACAGTCGGCGAATGGGGGTCATAATATAAGTTATTTGATAGATTAATTAAGCTCCCTTCGCTGAAAATTTAAAATTTAAAGTCGGCTAGAATATAACTAAGTTAATATGGTAAAACTCGTTTCGCTGTTATATCATGGTCAATGGTGGCGAAAAGGTGGAATTTTTTATTATACATATATATATATTCAATTTTGTACATACACACATTCAGCATAGAAAAAAATCACAACCAACGATCTAGCAAATATACCACTATGATATAATTTAGTTGAAATATAAATGATAACGCTCATTGCAGTGGAATTTTACATTCTAACATTCTTTTGCCGATATTTCATGGTTTACGGTCGTATATGACTATGATGAATTTTACCGTCGACAAAAAGCAGCTATTATAGAATTTATTATTTACAAGTTGACTGTCGGGCACCCGTCGGCGAAATGAGGCTATAGTATAACTAAGTTAGTTGATATGCTTAAGCTCCTTTCGCGGATATTTCATGGTTTACGGTCTGCGAAAGGAGTCTATAAAATAACTAAATATTTATGATAAAGCTCCTGCCGTCGATATTTTACATGCTACCGTCGGCGAAAGGAGGCTGTAGTGTAACTACCAAGCAAGCAATCGATATGGGTCCCACGTGGACACCTATATGGGACCCATATGGGCTGCCTATATGGGACCAACAAAGAAAGTGGAACAGGGGCCTTTGTGATCTGGGCTGCCCATATGCATTCAATATGGGACCCATATGGGTCCCATCTGGGCTACCACATGTACATGGCTACCACATGTACATTCGTCTGGGCTGCCTATATGGGTCCCATCTGGGCTGCCAATATTCATTCAGAAATGGGACCCATATGGGCAGCCTATATTCGTATGAGCACTTCAGATACATTGTAAATCAGAAATTGTATTTTTCAGCAAACACCACTCTATCCTCTTGTTTGCTACTACTATGCGTACATAGTGTCCTTGCAGGAAGGAGCAGTTGAACAGCTTCTTGTTTATACAAGGTGTTCTATATTATATACTTACAAGTTCGATATTTACAAGCTATATATCACATTAACATTTAAAGTTTCCAGACAACCATGTGGTAGAATTTAGAAAAAAATGTACATGTATCAATTTACTTTGAACTTATGAAACACTATTATTTGTACTGAAAGTAAATATAATAGTAAGAAGAAGATTTATATCAAATTTACTAATACATTTGTATTTCAATTCAAGGGAAGTAATACTTTTTTGTTCTATATGGGCTTGCTCAGGAATAGCCCATATGGGACCTGTATAGGTACCCCATATGGGTACTAGATGGGAAAGCCCATATGTGCTTGCCAAGGAATAGCGCATATGTGACCCGTATATGTACCAGATGGGAGAGCCCATATGGGAATGTCCAGGAATAGCCCATATGAGACCCGTATGGGTACCCCAGATGGGAAAGCCCATATATGCTTTCCAAGGAATAGCCCATATGGGACCCATATGTGTACGAAATGGTAAAGCCCATATGAGCGTGCCCAGGAATAGCCTATATGGGACCCGTATGTGTACCAGATCGGAAAGCCCATATGGGTAACCCAGGAATATAGGTCCCATATGCGTCCAATATGGGCATACCCACATGGGCTTGCCCAGAAACATCCCATATGGGACATGGTCATGTTCACATAGGTCCCATATGGGCTTGTCCTCATAGGTCCCATATGGGTCCAATATGGGCATACCCACATGGGCTTGCCCAGAAACGGCCCATATGGGATATGGGCTTGTCCATAATGGTCCCATATTGGTCCAACATGGGCACTTCCCATATGGACATGTCCACAAAGGTCCCATATAGGTCCAATATGGGCATAACCCATATGGGCTTGTCCACATAGGTCCAATAAGGATCCAATATGGGCATACCCACGTGGGCTTGCCCAGAAACAGCCCATACGGGACATGGTTATGTCCACATAGTTCCCATATGGGTCCAATATGGGCATAACCCATATGCGCTTGTCCACATAGGTCCCATATGGGTCCAATATAGGCATACACACATGGGCTTGCCCAGAAACAGCCCATATGGGATATAAGCATGTCAATGTAGGTCCCATATTGGTCCAATATAGGCATAACCCATATGGGCTTGTCCACATAGGTCCCATATGGTTCCAATATGGGCATACACACATGGGCTTGCCCATAAACGGCCCATATGGGATCTGGGCTTGTCCATAATGGTCCCATATTGGTCCAATATGGGCACTACCCATATGGCCATGTCCTCATAGGTCCCATATAGGTCCAATATTTGCATAACATATACTGGCTTGTCCACATAGGTCCCTTAAGGGTCCAATATGGGCATAACCACATGGGATTGCCCAGAAACAGCCCATATCGGACATTGTTATGTCCACATAGGTCCCATATGGGTCCAATATGGGCATAACCCATATGGGCTTGTCCACATAGGTCCCATATGGGTCCAATATGGACATACCCACATGGGCTTGCCCAGAAACAGCCCATATCGGACATGGTTATGTCCACATAGGTCCCATATTGGTCCAATATGGGCATAACACATATGGGCTTGTCCACATAGGTCCCTTATGGGCTTGTCCACATAGGTCCTATATGGGTCCAATATGGGCATACACACATGGGCTTGTCCAGAAACAGCCCATATGGGATATAAGCATGTCCATATAGGTCCCATATGGGTCCAATATGGGCATGCACACATGGGCTTACCCAGAAACAGCCCATATGGGATGTAAGCATGTCCATGTAGGTCCCATATTGGTCCAATATAGGCATAACCCATATGGGCTTGTCCACATAGGTCCCATATGGGCCAATATGGGCATACACACATGGCTTGCACAGAAACGGCCCATATGGGATATGGGTTTGTCCATAATGGTACCATATTTGTCCAATATGGGCACTACCCATATGGACATGTCCACATAGGTCCCATATAGGTCCAATATTGGCACAACCCATATTGGCTTGTCCACAAAGGTCCCTTAAGGGTCCAATATGGACATACTCACATGGACTTGCCCAGAAACAGCCCATATCAGACATGGTTATGTCCACTTAGGTCCCATATGGGTCCAATATGGGCATTACCCATATGGGCTTGTCCACATAGTTCCCATATGGGTCCAATATGGGCATACACACATGGGCTTGTCCAGAAACAGCCCATATGGGATATACGCATGTCCATATAGGTCCCATATGGGTCCAATATGGGCATAACCCATATGGGCTTGTCCACATAGGTCCCTTAAGGGTCCAATATGGGCATACCCACATGGGCTTGCCGAGAAACAGCCCATATCGGACATGGTTATATCCACTTAGGTCCCATATGGGTCCAATATGGGCATAACCCATATGGGCTTGTCCAAATAGGTTCCATATGGGTCCAATATGGGCATACACACATGGGCTTGCCCAGAAACAGCCAATATGGGATATAAGCATGTCCATATAGGTCCCATATTGGTCCAATATGGGCATAACTCATATGGGCTTGTCCACATAGGTCCCTTAAGGGTCCAATATGGGCATACCCACATGTGCTTGCCCAGAAACAGCCCATATGGGATATGGGCTTGTCCATAATGGTCCCATATGGGTCAATTATGGGCACTACCCATATCGACATGTCCACATAGGTCCCATATAGGTCCCAATATGGGCATTACCCTAAGGGGCTTGTCCACATACGTACCATAAGAGTTCCATATGGGCATATCCACATGGGCTTGCCCAGAAACAGCCCATATGGGACATGGTCATGTCCACATAGGTCCCATATGGGTCAAATATGGGCATAACCCTTATGGGCTTGTCCACTTAGGTCCTATATGGGTCCAATATGGGCATACACACATGGGCTTGTCCAGAAACAGCATGTCCATATGGGTCCAATATGGGCATAACCAATATGGGCTTGTCCACATAGGTCCCTTAAGGGTCAATATGGGCATACCCACATGGGCTTGCTCAGAAACAGCCCATATGGGACATGGTCATGTCCACATAGGTCCCATATGGGGCCAATATGGGCATAACCCGTATGGGCTTGTCCACATAGGTCCCATATGGGTTCAATATAGGCATATCCACATGGGCATGCCCAGAAACAGCCCATATGGGATATGGGCTGGTCCATAATGGTCCCATATGGGTCCAATATGGGCACAACCCATATGGACTTGTCCACATAGGTCCCATAAGGGTCCAATATGGGCGTACCCACATGGGCTTGCCCAGCAACAGCCCATATGGGACATGATCATGTCCACATAGGTCCAATATGGGTCCAATATGGACATACACACGTGGACTTGCCCAGAAACAGCATGTCCATATGGGTCCAATATGGGCATAACCAATATGGGCTTGTCCACATAGGTCCCTTAAGGGTCAATATGGGCATACCCACATGGGCTTGCTCAGAAACAGCCCATATGGGACATGGTCATGTCCACATAGGTCCCATATGGGGCCAATATGGGCATAACCCGTATGGGCTTGTCCACATAGGTCCCATATGGGTTCAATATAGGCATATCCACATGGGCATGCCCAGAAACAGCCCATATGGGATATGGGCTGGTCCATAATGGTCCCATATGGGTCCAATATGGGCACAACCCATATGGACTTGTCCACATATGTCCCATAAGGGTCCAATATGGGCGTACCCACATGGGCTTGCCCAGCAACAGCCCATATGGGACATGATCATGTCCACATAGGTCCAATATGGGTCCAATATGGGCATACACACGTGGACTTGCCCAGAAACAGCCCATATGGGATATAAGCATGTCCATATAGGTCCCATATGGGTCCAAAATGGGCATAACCCATACGGGCTTGTCCACATAGGTCCGTTAAGGGTCCAATATTGGCATAACCCATATGGGCTTGCCCACATAGGTCACATATGGGTCAAATATGGGCATACCCACATGGGCTCGCCCAGAAACTGCCCATACGGGATTTGGGTTTGTCCAAAATGGTCCCATATGGGTCCAATATGGGCATTACCCATAATAGCATGTCCACATAGGTCCCATATGGGTCCAATATGGGCATACCCACATGGGCTTGCCCAGAAACAGCTCATATGGGACCCATATAAGCATGTTTGCTGGGTATATATAAGATGGTATGCTAAAGCTCCTTTCGTCGATATTTTATGGTTTAAGGTCGGCGAAAGGAGACTATAAAATAACTGAGTATGTATGATAAAGCTCCTTTCGCCGACAATTTACGTGCTACCTTCGGGCGGCGAACGAAGACAATCCTATAAGGACCATCATATAACTAAGCAGGTATTAGATCTATAAAGCTCCTTTCGCCGATAGTTCGTGGTTTACGGTTGGCGAAACGAGCATAGAGTATAACTAAGTTGGTACGCTAATTATTAAGGCTCCTTTCGCCGATATTTTACATTTTACCGACGGCGAAAAGAGGCCAGTAGATATATATGAGCCGTTTTCCAGGAAAACCGGGCTTATTGACAAGAATACGAAAATCATGATAATATATCGTTAGAAGGACGAGACTCTTATGAACACTCTCTGAAAATTTGAACGAATTATTGCATAAATTAACGGAATTATTGACTTTTGAAACTAACCAGTTTTTGAGTGACGTCGCAAACGTCATTCGAACGTTATTTGACGTAACGTTAATAATCATTTCCTAAACCCAGTATCTGGTGAATTATTGACGTAAACTTTTCAAATTTTTGTCACATTTTATAATAATATTCTGATTTTAATAAAACAAGTAAAAATTGTGAGTGTCTGCTTCAAGGGAAAAGTAGCCGCCATTTTAAACCCAGTATCTGGTGAATTATTGACGTAAACTTTTCAATTTTTTGTCACATTTTATAATAATATTCTGATTTTAATAAAACACGTAAAAATTGTGAGTGTCTGCTTCAAGGGAAAAGTAGCCGCTATTTTTAACCACTAACCCCTTGTTTTTCTCAATTCGGGTAGTTTTCGGAAATTGGTCACCACAGCAACGACGGAAGTAATTTTATCATAATTTATCAGAAAATTTAACTTGTTTGGATAGTACTAGGGTATCCAACTACTTAAGATTTAATCGGTGAACATGATTTTTTCTCATTTTAGACCTATTTCTAAATATCGTGACATAACTACTATTGTTATGTCAATAAGCCCAGTTTTCCCGGAGAACGGCTCATGTATATAATTAAATTAGTATCATAAAGCTCCTTTCGCCGATATTGTATAGTCAACAGTTGGCGAAAGGATGCTATGCCATAACTGAGTGGATAGGTAAAGTTCCTTGCGATCGCCGATATTTCAATGTCTACTGCACGGTCGACGAAAGGAGGCTTCAAATTAGCATATTTTAAAACAGTGTCATTATTTATTGATAGGAACAAGTTAATTGCATCCAAATACGCAATTCATTTATTTGGAATTGATATTTGTAAAAATAATAACTGTAATTCCTACAATATCAAATTTTAATCCCCGTTTCGCCTCGTTGCGCCAAAAATCCTCTTTTCGTATTTTAGTCATACCGCTATGTAGTCAAATGATAAATATCGTTCAGGATGTATATTTAGCACTAGGATAGCACTACATCGAGATCTAGGCGAGTGCTATCCTGCCGTGCGTTCAGTAAGACTTAACGCTACCGAACCGTTCGGTAGTTACGCAACTTTTTTTAACTGTACGGATAGTTCGGACAGAACGGTTCGCAGTTGAAGCGAACTACTATCCGAGGTAGTACGCCTAGCGAACAATATGCAAACAAAATGGCGGATATGGCGAACGGGTAAGTCGAGTGTCATTTTAATTTGGTTTTTTTTCTCGATTTCTGCGTTATTTGATATAATTGATGATTAATATGTACGAAAATGTTATATTTAATACATTAGCACATATTCTGGATAAAAAGTACAATAAATCGTGTCATAAAGTGGAAATCGGGATCTCAATTCTAGCGGGTTAAGAAATTTGCGGTCCTTTCTAAAAATAAATCTTCATCATTTAGCCAGCAACCAACATATTTTTATATTATATGTTACATTTAATTATATTCAAAGGATTTAACTTTGAATTTTAATTTCTGGCCTAAAATTTAAGTTGGATTTTTTTGGAATTACCGGTAGGCCTATTAGTTAGGATACTCAGGTGCTTCCTGCTAGACCTACACTGACTGCATAATGTATAGTTGTTTATAATACATTTATATATTGTACCTTTACTGTAAATAACTGTAGATATGTACCCCGAGGATCCACGGGAGTAGCCGTGTTACCGCAGGGATTTTTATTACCGAAACAGCAATACATATACATATATAGCCGTGGAATTTACCAGGCAAAATGTTCAATACAGAATTGTCCCGTGCGGTGGAAGCAAGAACAACAAATCCCCAAATGACTTTTTTCAGTGTTTACTAGACGGTGTAGAAATATAACACTGTAGTGAGTAGTCGAAGGGGCTTTGACGATGATGCAACGTCAGATCATTTAGTTATGATTCTTCAAATCCTGGGTAAAATGTTAATCCCATGCAGAATATCACCTCCCTCCAACCTGTTAAATATATGCCCGGCTATAGGTCAGCACTGCTTAGGCACAGTACAAATATTCCTCTCTCATCGGACAGCGCAAAGACAACGGAAAGTTACAAATCTGGGACTATTCTTCACCATTATCCTGCCATTCTGCAGGGTTTCAACTGACTGGTACATTATTTAATATTATGACTGGCAATATATAATCAAATGGAAATTGTCTCTATATTTCATATGATGAATATGAATGCATTCGTTACTATTCATAACCAACAAAAATTAGCCTCTTTGCATCCTATTATGGCCATCAAAAGAAAATGCTTATCACAGGACTGTTGTATCTGTCCAGTAAGCATGCAGTCTCAAATTTGGCCTAGCTGAACAGATGCACATTATGTATTAATGTAAGTGTGGCTTAATTATGGAACTAAAATGATGTTACTTTGCCCATATCTATTTTAGATATTAGATATACTATAGTATTACATATTATGATATACCACTCCAGTATTGATGTACAACAAGCGTTGAGGCGTGACCTGTCACCTCTATAGAGATAGAATACTGAGTGTTTACTAGTCATGCCTCGGCGCTTGTTGTAGATCTATAGAGTACTTTCAAAGTCAATCGAGAACGGGTGTAAATATACTTTCATCCGGCAGGTAATCTGTGTGTATCTAGGTTTAACTGGGAATAAGCTATATACGTCACATGAGTTAACGGTATTCACCGCTATTCTTTCGAATGGGACAGTTCCCTCATAAGTATTACAAATGTACTTATTGAATCGACTATAGTAACTTTATTTGTTGTTTGTAGATATCTGTCACTTGACTGAATGCTAGTATACTTTATATTCTTTCGAATGGGATAGTTCCCTCATTATTGAATTGACTCTACACTTATTTCCTTTCAATGAATGTTTATCTTTCAGCATACTCTTACATGTAGTCTGGATCCCCTCCTGGCTCTTGCTCTTGCTCTTAGTACTAGTTGTTGTTACCTCCATTGAGGTTTAAATTGAACAATTGTATCTAAGACTTTAAAATAACACTTCATAGCCTGGTAGAGAGTAGGGGTGTAACGATACGGTCACTTAACGATACGATACGTATCGCGATATAAGGGTGACGATACGATACATATTGCGATACAGACATACCTTATTTCTCCTATAAAGTATTGATACTTTTCGGAATATAGTTGACATTTTACTTATTAATATGAACTATTTTACTTGATCATTTTGATTCAACTCGAAGAAATTGTACACTGAGCTTATTCAACAACAATGAACAATATTTTGCATTAGTGTTTTAATTTTTCTTTTAATTGTCAGACATTTACAATAATATTCTGATATCACTTTAGGTTCAAAACATATTGTGATCTGCTTTATGTCACGATACGTATTGTATCGTGGGCTACGTATCGCGATACGATATATGGTTGCACCCTTAGTAGAGAGGTGATTTGAAATGAAATGATTGATCACCCACTAACTTAGGGTCATCAAGGTTATTTTCATTTTCTGATCCCTGCTGGAATCTGTGGTATATTAACCTCTTACGGTATTATACATAATAGTCAGGGTTGCACAGTGGTTGAAAAGATAACAGTTCTATTCTGACTTCTGATCAAGCGGTCCTGATTCAACTCTCAGCATAATTGCCCTTAGAATGGACCTTTATAAAGCACTTTTTAAGCAATGCATGTTTAAAATCAAGTATGGCTGGCGCCCAGGCACTCGTGAATTATCCCCCGTCCCTTTTTTACATGAATTAATGGAAAATCAGAAACGTGTTGAAGGCATGTTTAGTTTGGCTATTTTTTTTTTTAAAAAATGGCTATCAAGTAAAAATTGGCTGGCTCCATTCGTATCAAAAATGTCTATACCTTCTAATACGGGTAACATTAAGGATCCTCCAAAGATTTTTAGGTACCGCAGAATATAAAACTTCACTTTTCACTGATTTTTCGTAACTGCATGTTCGTCAGATGCATATTTACAGCATATAAACCAAATCAATGCATGACTTATAAATCTGATTACTATGAAATATAACTTGTACCATGTATTGCTATTTAAAGCACATGTAAAATCTGATCACTGTATGACTTATTGTCATACTATATAAAATTAGCCATTTATTATTAAATTGATGTGTATGCCTTATTGCAAGTGCCGGAAATTGACTCGTTTATACATAGTGATAGCAGGCTTTCTACTGGGCCCTTCTTTTCCTACTTTCCCCTACTATTTTAATCTATTAATCCTACTTTGTCCTAATTTTTGCTAAACAGCCCTATTTTACCTACTTTTTCATTTCAAAAGGAAATACTCGCAAATCAGCTCGCATCTATGACATATATTGTCAGGTGGCAATTTTATTTATGTCGTTCAACCAAGATTCAGGGATTGATATATGTTATGCCTCTCTAGAAGCCTGTATCGGACACTGATAATATGCAACTAAAACAATGAAAAATCCTACTTTTAATGTCAGAAATTCCTACTTTTTCAATAAAATCTTACCTTACTTTTACCCTACTATTTTTTGAAAGGGCAGTGGAAATTAAGCCTGTGATAGTTGGACAAGCTAATTTAACAATATATACTTACAGTTGGAGAAAAAAACATCAATAGTTTAATTTCAATTGAAAGTGAGAGAAATTTATACCAAAGTTTAACTTTTAAAATCTGAATCAAAGACCTAAATCAATGTATTTTTGGTCTTTGATCTGCATTAAATTTACTTTTTATAAATACTTTATTTATATAGTGGTTTGAAACATAGTGGTAAAGCATCTGTTTCAAATGAAGGGAGGTTTGATCCCAGACTTTGTCATAGCAAAGACAAAATAAAATGATACCAGTAAATTCCCCCATTACGGCTATGCTCAGCATAAATGAAAAAAAGTTTTTCTTAATAGTTATATCATTTATTATACTTTTTACTAAAAAATCTTAATTTTTTTTCGATGTAAAAGTATAATAATTAAGTTTTTCTTTCCTATATCAATTTTATAAAGTTTACAAAATTTTAGATGAAACAGGAATTAAAACTTTAGACGAAATTGGAATCCTCTCAATTAGCACTTTAGACAAAATGGGGATGTGAAAAATATAGACCAAATGGGATAAGACAAAATGGGATTTTAAGTCTCCGATAAATTGTCTGTGTACTTATATTTCACTTTTTAGTTTACTTAATATTCAAATTTCTTAGTTATCTCTTTTTAATTTAAAAAAAAATGTAATATAATATACATGATTATAGCTAGATTTGAGCAATATGTGATACTGGGAACATTGTGGGTTTTTTTTTGCCTAAATATATATATATCTTTTATTGCCTCCAATTTAATGTTACACACACTACATTATTTTTTTAATCCTTATAATTGCTGTCAATAATTGATTGTAAGATACTGATCAATGCTGCTGTGTAAGGTGACAGATTATGACACCATATGTACTGATTAGTTGTTTATTGGTTATAGTAATACCCCACTGTGCCAGACTGGGTCCAAACTAATTGGTGTCTTATCTTGATATCTTATCTTAATATTGCACTCTGGGGGATCTATACTGTTGTTGGTCTATCATAAATGATTGTACAACACATTATGGTCTGGGTTTTGTTGTTACGTTTGATATTTATCAAGTGACCAAGATATATTTTCTTGCAATCTATAAACTGTTATGGTTTTACTTAAAAAGGTCTACACAAATAATCTTATTTATATATATGTGTAAAAAAACTAAAATGAACTTTAGCTTGTATTATTATAAATAAGCTTTAATTGCACAGCTTTGAAAACTTTGTAATGATTATAATTTAATGATAGTAGAGACTTGTATTAATATTAAGCCTTAACCATAGTATTAAAATAAATGTCCATCTGCCTAATATAATTAAATTATTAGAATTAAACTATTGTTTATGTTTTAATTACTCTTTTATTGGTGGCTAGGCTATTCCGTCGTAACTGGGTTGCTTTGGAATGTCTGTACAATATTTACCACAATTAATTAAAATAAATGTATAATAAACTTAAATATGCTAATCATTTTCAGTGCAGTAATATAAAGTCATTTCAATGCCAGCAAAACTTTTGCAAATACGAAATACAGGGTGATTATTAATATATGGTAGCATATTAAAATAACTTTAATAACTTTGTCAGTTTTTAAGATAATATTGGGTGTTATTGGCAATTGGTTAATATATTCATGCAAGTTTTATTCAGGACATAAATCATTTTCAAATGTTACATATATATTGTCAGCATCAAATTACGTTGTATTAAATTGCCAATTTATTCCATGCATTTTACCCACTGATGCTTCCAATTTCACATTGTATTGTTGTTTTCAAATCAAGTAAATATGCTGGGTTTTTTTTATTATACACTCCTTCCTTCAGGAATTCATATGATCAGAAGCCCAAAGGGTTTAAATCCTGTGAGTGTAGGGGGCAAATTTAATGCGGTCTTCAAGTTCAGTGAAATGTTTCGGGTAGCAAAATTTACGGGAATCACTGAAAATGTATGGCTTCATCATTGACGTTATTGACATCAAGTCGAGTGGCATGCATTTATTATCCACATCTCATAAAAACTTGGGTTCATTAGCTTTGAAATAAGCTTGGCTACAGTACAGGAATAAACAATTAATACAGGGTGATCATTAAAGTATGGTAACATAAATAACTTTAATAACTTTGTCAGATTTAATGATTGAGAAGGAGTTTGACCCTTATTTCAAAGCGAATGAACCCAAGTTTTTATTAGGTGTGGATAATAAATGCTTGTCCACCATGTCAAAAATGAGCAGTGGGCATTATGTCCAATGGGGATTTTGTCCAGATTCCTCCTAAGGCATGGATTAGTTATGGGATAGGGATAAAATCCCACTACTAATTTTTGTCAGGCGGACAAAATCCCCAGCGTTGGATGGACAAAATTCCCAGCATTCATTTTGCTTGAATCTTAATAAAACTTTATTTAACCTTGTTTCTACATATATAATTACTACATTTAAGGCAATATAAGGTTGTTTTGTGGTAAAAATAGGTACGGTACTTAGTATAACACCAATGAAAGAACTTCACATTATTAATAGTGGGGATTTTAACCAATCAACGCTGGTGGAAATTTAACAAGAAATATACCACGCCTATGCATAATAAGTTTTACCTTACCTACCGTAGATTTCAACATGTTGTAGGCTAAGCTATGATCCTGAATATGTACAGATTCATTACTAATATACATCTGGTAAAAGGTTTCGCAAAATCAAAAAACGATTAGAATTTTTTTATCTCGTTATATATTGATCATCCCCTATACATGAAATAACAATTAAAGGCCTCAAATATGGGGCTTGTGTACTTCTAAATTATAGGGCTTGTCTCAAAGATAAGCAGGCACCCTCTGGCCTCGATGTGTTGATGGATAATATACCATAGCTGACTATATGTACACATTTTTTCTTTTCAGTCCTTATGGTCATCATACAGGATCTTACTGACTTATACAAGGCAACTTCTTGACTGAGTGATGGATGTTAGTTTGAATATATTACATGCATGTGGTTAGATGGCCATTCAGTAAGCTCATTGAAGCACAGTCTGTATGTCTATGATGAGATAACCCTACAACTGCCTAATTGTCTTCTTCGATGGTCAATTAGAATACACATGAACAAGGTATTCCTTAAATCTTACTTATTAATTATGTTAGTTTTTACTCTGCATTCAGACTGCTGAATGCTCTTGCTGTTGCTGTTACAACTTCAGTATTAACTGAGTACTATTAACAAAAAAGTTGCCCATCACCAGCTTACTTTCTATGCCATATAAATACTTTCTCGGTCACTCATTCACATTATTTTGCACTCGACCACTTTATATATAACTTGAATGCTTTGCCCATCAGTCACTCGCTTTATATAAGCCACTCACATAATTTTTGTATGCCCCCGTATCGATAGACACACTGTCTATGTCCCTCACACACTGTCTATATCACTCATACACTGTCTATGTCACTCATACACTGTCTATATCACTCATACACTGTCTATGTCACTCAAACATTTTCCTGTGTCACTCACACACTTTCTATGTCACTCACACACGTTCTATGTCACTCATACACTGTCTATGTCACTCATACACTGTCTATGGCACTCATACACTGTCTATATCACTCATACACTGTCTATGTCACTCATACTCTGTCTATATCACTCATACACTGTCTATGTCACTCATACTCTGTCTATGGCATTCATACACTGTCTATATCACTCATATACTGTCTATATCACTCATACACTGTCTATGTCCCTCATACACTGTCTATGGCATTCATACACTGTCTATATCACTCATATACTGTCTATATCACTCATACACTGTCTATATCACTCATACACTGTCTATGTCCCTCATACTTTGTCTATGGCATTCATACACTGTCTATATCACTCATACACTGTCTATATCACTCATACACTGTCTATATCACTCATACACTTTCTATGTCACTCTTTCTATGTCACTCATACACTGTCTATATCACTCACGCACCATTTATGTCACTCATACCCTGTCTATGGCACGCATACACTGTCTATGGCACTCATACACTGTCTATGTCACTCTTTCTATGTCACTCATACACTGTCTTTATCACTAATACACTGTCTATATCACTCATACACTGTCTATGTCACTCACGCACCATTTATGTCACTCATACTCTGTCTATGGCACTCATACACTGTCTATGGCACTCATACATTGTCTATGTCACTCTTTCTATGTCACTCTTTCTATGTCACTCATACACTGTCTATATCACTCATACACTGTCTATATCACTCATACACTGTCTATATCACTCATACACTTTCTATGTCACTCATACACTGTCTATATCACTCATACACAGTCTATATCACTCATACACTGTCTATGTCACTCATACACTGTCTATGTCACTCATACTCTATCTATGGCATTCATCCACTGTCTATATCACTCATACGCTGTCTATATCACTCATACACTGTCTATATCACTCATACACTTTCTATGTCACACTTTCTATGTCACTCATACACTGTGTATGTCACTCACACACCATTTATGTCACTCATACTCTGTCTATGGCACTCATACACTGTCTATGTCACTCATACACTGTCTATATCACTCATTCACTGTCTATATCACTCATACACAGTCTATATCACTCATACACTGTCTATGTCACTCATACACTGTCTATGTCACTCATACACTTTCTATGTCACTCATACACTGTCTATGTCACTCACACACCGTTTATGTCACTCATTCACTTTCTATGTCACTCATACACTGTCTATGGCACTCACACATTTTCCTGTGTCACTCATACTCTGTCTATGGCACTCATACACTTTCTATGTCACTCATACTCTGTCTATGGCACTCATTCACTTTCTATGTCACTCATACACTGTCTATGGCACTCACACACCGTTTATGTCACTCATTCACTTTCTATGTCACTCATACACTGTCTATGGCACTCACACATTTTCCTGTGTCACTCATACTCTGTCTATGGCACTCATTTACTTTCTATGTCACTCATACACTGTCAATGGCACTCACACATTTTCATGTGTCACTCATACTCTGTCTATGGCACTCATACACTTTCTATGTCACTCATACTCTGTATATGGCACTCATTCACTTTCTATGTCACTCATACACTGTCTATGGCACTCACACATTTTCCTGTGTCACTCATACTCTGTCTATGGCACTCATACACTTTCTATGTCACTCATATACTGTCTATGTCACTCATACACTGTCTATATCACTCATACACAGTCTATATCACTCATACACTGTCTATGTCACTCATACACTTTCTATGTCACTCATACACTGTCTATGTCACTCATACACTTTCTATGTCACTCATACACTGTCTATGTCACTCACACACCATTTATGTCACTCATTCACTTTCTATGTCACTCATACACTGTCTATGGCACTCACACATTTTCCTGTGTCACTCACACACTGTCTATGTCCCTCATACTCTGTCTATATCACTCATACACTATCTATGGCACTCACACGTTTTCCTGTGTCACTCACACACTGTCTATGTCCCTCATACACTGTCTATATCACTCATACACAGTCTATATCACTCATACACTGTCTATGTCACTCATACACTTTCTATGTCACTCATACACTGTCTATGTCACTCATACACTGTCTATGGCACTCACACATTTTCCTGTGTCACTCACACACTGTCTATGTCCCTCATACACTGTCTATATCACTCATACACTGTCTATGTCACTCATACACTATCTATGTCACTCATACATTTTTTATGTCACTCATTCTATGTCACTCATACACTGTCTATGTAACTCACACACCATTTATGTCACTCATACACTTTCTATGTCACTCATACACTGTCTATGTCACTCATACACTGTCTATGGCACTCACACATTTTCCTGTGTCACTCACACACTGTCTATGTCCCTCATACACTGTCTATATCACTCATACACTGTCTATGTCACTCATACACTATCTATGTCACTCATACATTTTTTATGTCACTCATTCTATGTCACTCATACACTGTCTATGTAACTCACACACCATTTATGTCACTCATACTCTGTCTATGGCACTCATACACTGTTTATGTCACTCATACACTGTCTATGTCACTCATACTCTGTCTATGGCATTCATACACTGTCTATATCACTCATTCACTGTCTATGTCACTCATACACTTTCTATGTCACTCATACACTGTCTATATCACTCATACACAGTCTATATCACTCATACACTGTCTATGTCACTCATACTCTGTCTATGGCATTCATACACTGTCTATATCACTCATACGCTGTCTATATCACTCATACACTTTCTATGTCACTCATACACTGTCTATGTCACTCACACACCATTTATGTCACTGATACTCTGTCTATGACACTCATACACTGTCTATGTCACTCACACACCATTTATGTCACTCATACTCTGTCTATGGCACTCACTCACTGTCTATGTCACTCATACACTGTCTATATCACTCATACACTGTCTATATCACTCATACACTGTCTATGTCACTCATACACTATGTCACTCATACACTGTCTATGTCACTCACACACCATTTATGTCACTCATTCACTGTCTATGGCACTCATTTACTGTCTATATCACTCATACACTGTCTATGTCACTCATACACTATGTCACTCATACACTGTCTATGTCACTCACACACCATTTATGTCACTCATTCACTGTCTATGGCACTCATTTACTGTCTATATCACTCATACACTGTCTTTGTCACTCATACACATTCTCTGTCACTCATACACTGTCTCTGTCACTCATACACTGTCTATGTCACTCATACACTGTATATGTCACTGACACTAAATTCTAAGACCAAATTTCCTTAATAAGGGTTATTTGTTTTCTATTTACAGTGTCAAGCTGCAGTTACCAACCATAAAGATCTTAATTCAAGTCAGAATTCAAGGACAATACATCTCTGGACAGCACTTTACTTAATTTGTATGTTGTGGGCCGGGCATACCAATTTCAGAAAGGATGTATAAGTTGCATGGGAAAAAAGACCGGAAGACCCTCACAATCAAACCTTTTCAAGAAATATCTGAAAAAGCTGAAAATCACCAGTACAACTTTATAGGCTATTGAATGTGTGTGGTGAATAGTTACTGAACTAAAGAAACATTTATACTTTTTCCAAGAATATCCAAGGCTCAAATGTTTGCACAGATGCATACCACTAACAATCTCAGCGTTTCAACAATTCGACCAGCTTGGTATAAATTTGCACTGGTATTGAATTTTGTAATGATGCTTTTTATGCCCCCGCATCGATAGATCGGGAGGCATATAGTGATTCACTTGTCTGTTTGTCCGTCCGTTCGTTTGTCCGGCCTGGTTAACTCAAATTGACCGTTTCTTCTAGCATTAATATGGCTTGCTACAAAGTTTTCAAACTTGCATGGATGTTTTATTTGACCACTCTCCACACGCCTGTATCACCTGACTCTATTTTGACCTTGACCTAATTTTGGACCTAGTCTTATTGACATGGCTTCCACGGGGGCATAAGCGTTTATTGAACGCAGTCTTGTTCTTCATAGTGAATTTCTTGTGTTTTGTGAAATAATAAATATGTGTTCATCTTGTTAAGTGTTCTGTTCAATTTTGAATTATTCTTTTCAAGAATTGTTTTGACTTCAATGTGATTTTTTGTGCTGAAAATAAACAAGATGTCCTTCATTAAAACAATATTTATGCCCCCCCATCTTTGCACATGTCCATAGGTCAGTCGATCAAATGGTTTTCATTCATTAAATGGAGGATGCTTTGCCCTTGGATCTTCAAACTCTACATGGAGGTTGGCAAGCAACAGTAGATGACCCCTATAAATCTTGAGATCAGTCACAGTGACTTTTATCAAGCATGTTTTCTTTTGTCTTTTTATGCAGCACATTAATCACACTGAACTTGATAATGGTTGTATAGCTTGCACACAATATAACTAGCCATGTATACAAGTGTTATATATTGAGGGATAGACCATGGTTGTTTCAGTAACTGGTCCGTTTATTGTTATAATTACGTATGTTAATGTTGTAAATAAATTATGCTTTATTAAATGTTATTATGAGAGTAACACAATTGGATCAAATCATATTTTGATTTACTACATAGAGCAATTTTGCTCACCTTAACAAAGTTTTACTGTATTTGTAAACAAGGTAGTTTAGTTGTCCACAAGCTATACAGTCATTGTCTTGGTGACCATCTGTCATACATATTTATCATTTATTTATGTCTCATTCACACCATAGGTATGTTTGTTCACATTCCGAAATTGAATTGTGAAGTTTACATTATAATACATCTGGCAGCATATGTTGTCTGTTGTTGCATAGATGTAGTAAAGTGCTACCAAAAAGCGCTTGATAGTGCTTTGGCTATGCATCAGGCTTCTGGTCAGGTTACAGAACATGCAAAACAAGACGAGTTTGTGAAACAATAATGCCCCCCGGTGACCTTGACCTAGTAACCTGAAAACAGGTGGAGGTTGTAGGTCTTTGGGCAGGCAGGCAGGCAGGGTGGACAGACGGACAGAGTATCACAACAGCGTAATTGCTTTATATGTTTTAATTATAATCTAGGGTGAATGGATTTTATTTAATAAACACATCTATAAAGACACTGTTGAATACAACAACAACTTACAGAATGCATGGTGTTCATATAATAAGATAAATATATAATGTTTCCTCGCCATTGATCATGTTTTAATAAGAGTCTGCCGATACATCACATGTGTTCTTCTGCCTTCATTAGATATGTGATAAGGTCAATCGTCTTGGAACAGAATTGTGATAAGATACCTATAACACTGCAGGAATTCCTTGATGTATTACGCATGTCAACACTAATAGAACCTAGCACATTGATATCGTTATTTCCTTATATTTATATTTTTTTTTTTTTGATGAGTTTAAAGTTCCATAGAAGTTGAAAATCAGATTAGTTCTGATAGTAGTACCCTAAGTTTCCAACCAGTACTTTATTGAAGCTGTGAACTGATAGTAATGACACTTTCTGAGGGTACCCGCATCCCTAAAGGCTATTGAATCAATTCTTCAGGATGGCATCTATATTTCTGGCAGACTTCTAAAATTCTGTAGTCCTGAAAAATACATAACAAAAGCTTTTGGAAATCACAAATTATTAAGTAGGGCCTACTGCAATAACAAATGAATGCATGAATTTTTTGTGTTTCATCCTGTCTCTTTAACTGGACCATCAGATACAATTCAGCATTGAATAATTTGACCGCATATAACATATCGACGGTGCCAAACCAAAACCCCGTAACTCAATTCTGGCGCAAAACTGTTTTTGCAGCATCCTTATCTGCTACACATCCCGCGCATTTCTGTCTTGTCGCCATTTCAATAGCCAATTGCGTTACTTAGATGGCAACAAGACAGAAATGCGTGGAACGTCTAGTAGATGCGGATGCTGCAAAAAAGTTTTCACGCCAAATTGAGTTACAGGGTTTTGGTTCAGCACCGTCGTTATTAGGTTTTATATGTCTAGTTATATAGACACTGGTTTTCAATTAACTGGCTCATTACTACTCGGGCGTAAAACATGTAACAAGCGATCAGAAATGAAAGCGCCTGTGGCTAAGTGGTCTGCCTAGGAAGCGGGAGGTTGACAGTTTGAATCTTATAATTGGTGCAAGTCGGTGTTGAACTGAAGTAATCGGTTGGTGAGCTGCCAGCTAGTTAAAAAAGGTTATTATTTGTAGACTAGATCCATCTCTGCCAGGCACCAAGCAATACGAGAAGGGATTCTGGAGGTAGTTTACGCATGCAGTGTCTCATAAGCCAAATTTGACAGGCCCCTATCAATAAGGTAGACTCTATAATCAACAAATGTTACCCTTTTTATAAAAGGCAATAGGAAATGAAATCTAAGCCCTTCTAGATTAACTCATTTACATAATTAATATATCACAGATGTTTATTCTACAGTAGTGACCTACAGAATGATATTTTGTTCAAATATATATACAGTACTTTGTCTATGTAACTCCATGTTCAAATCAACGTCCATTAAGCATTGGATAACCTTATATCATTCAGAAATGAGTAGCCTAACAATTTAAAACTGTCTAAACTTGTTATTTATGTAAACAATTACGAAAATAATTATGCTGTGGTTTCTTTTCCCACGAAGAAAAAACGGCGATCCGTCATAGGGTCGCGAAAATATGTTACAAAGGCGATATATACAAAAATATGAAATTTTTTTTTCTTTTTGTTATAAATTTACCTGCAGAGATCGTTACTTAATCAAAGAATGCTATCTCGATGTAAAAATACTTCGTAGACATCCCATTATCCGACATATCGTCCGTCGATAGCAGTTTTTTCATGGGCGCCGCCATTGTTGTTTTCAGTTCTCCGTTCGGTGTCGTTCAGTAAGACAGTTCGGTAAAAAATATATGTTCTCCGAACGAAGATTCTAACTGAACGCAGGGCTGCACTGGATATCGGTACCGGAAGATACCGGTACCGGCAAATAGTCCCCTCCGTGATCGGTGCGTGAAACTAGCCAATTTATGACAATTCTGTATTTTGCACGATTCTTGTTGACAGATAAAACATGGCAACCAACAAGCCAGACTACGACCACATGTCACCATCAGGGCCTAAAAACCCACGTAAGTAAACTGCTGCAACTGTCATTATGATCAAATCAATAAGAGACCAAGAAATTATGCAATTTGTAACGTCCCCCGGACTAAACGTCCCCAGACAAGAACGTACCATTTTCAAAGCATTTGTAAAAAAGGCCACAATGTCGAATTGATGTCGCTAATACGTCCAAGTTTGTATTAATGCATCGAACTACAGGACCTTGCAATCAAATAAATAAAGGATCATTTAGTTATGGTACCCAGAACTTAGTCCAAGCTTCTTGGACGATGATTATTCCATTACAGTGATTATTCCAATTCATCGTCTAAGACATTTCCTCTTCAAAACCTAACAGGTGTACGACTCAGATTGAGTCGCGTTCGTTTTATGACAAAACACAGGTTTTCAACAAAATAAACATCGTCTCCCTATGAATTGAACCATATTCTACCAAACGTACACCAAAAAACAACATCTATCATAAGCAATACCATCAATTCCGACGATTGTTTCAACCCTATGGATTTCACAGTTTATTTATTTTGTAGGTGTCTATTTAGAGGTTTGTTTTAATAAAGACACATTTTCAACCATGTTTCATAAAAAATCGTATTTTCGAAAGCGCACATGCGCGCACCTGCAACACATGTAAATATTTACAATGGCGGCTATGTCAGTGTAAACACGGAAGTGAATTGAAACATCGGGTGTGGGATGGTTATAAGTAGGTGATATATTGATAATTTTTTGACAAAACATTTGATTGATATTACTTTTATACGCATGTGCTATTTTTTCGGCGAATTTCGAACAGTGAACTTGCATTCCGAGCGTTTATCTTAAATAGTTGACTTTTAAAGAGGACTGTTCCATAACTAAAGATCGACGTCAGTCAATAAAAGATCATTTAGTTATGGTACCCAGAACTACCCAGAACTATGAGTGAAGGTGATAAAGAGAATTTACAGTGCAAATCTAAAAAAAACAGTAAAATAATTAAATATTGTATACCTAAAATTTTTGTGTCTCCAGCCTCTCTCGAAAAATCGGGAGGCTGGGACTGGACTGTTTGTAAGCATGATACGAAATTGGGATATCAGATAATTCAAATTTCTGGTCAGGATAAGGTGGCTATGGTTTACATATTTACAATTTGGTATTGGATTTTATTCCCGGGAGATAGGTGGGAAGTTGGAACTGTCCTGTGTATTCACCTCTTCAATGTCTCTGCCCTGTGAAATGAAAGCCCTCACTGTTATAACTGTGAGTACATGGTTTTTGTTTCGCGGAAAAGGACAGCCATGACTATCCTTGTTTCTCATATTTCTGGCTCACTTCAAAGCTTCACTAAAGCTAATGGAGTTGATAGATTTAATGGATATAAGTTGATTTCCACCAAAAAATGCACCAGATTTGGACAGCAGATGAAAATTTTCAAAAAAAGGGAAACAACTCCTCTTCTCTGTGCTCAAACTCTTCTTTAGACTGGTTTGCAACCATTTATCAGATTGTCAACTACCAATTGGGCCTCATATGCAGTTTGTAAGAATATCAGTAATTGAGAAAGACAGGAAATACGAGAAAGTGCTTGTAAATTCAGATCATATTTTGGAGGTCACATGATATGATGCTAAAATAGACCATGGACCTTTGATTTTTGTGTTTTCATTAATTGCATGTTTGGTATAAATGGTTAAGTCATACTATAATTTAAATTATTCAAAAAGTTTTTTAAAACATTTTTGAAATCAGTTTTATCCTTAGATGCCGGGATACAGGAGACAACAGACTATATCACTAAAAAATTCACTTGTTAAAGTTCACAGTGTGCAATTTGCGAGGTTTTAGTTTTACCATATATATATGCAGGTTAGACAGGAATTTTACCAGCGATTTGAAAGAAAATCCCAAATGTTCCAAAATGTTGTAAGTTAAAAATAAAAAGAGAAATAACTCCTTACTATAGCTAAATCAGCACAGTGTTATGCTCCATGTCTAGTAATGGTGATCCATTTTTAGTTCACCTGTCACATAGTGACAAGGTGAACTTTTGTGATCACTCTTCGTCCGTCGTCCGTCCGTCAACAATTGGCTTGTGTTCACTCTAGAGGCAACAGTCGTGATGCAATCTTCATGAAACTTGGTCAGAATGTTGTTCTCTATAATATCGAGACCCAGTTCGAAACTGGGTTAGGTGGGGTCAAAAACTAGGTCACTAGGTCAAATCTTATAAAAACCTTGTGTTCACTCCAGAGGTCACCGTTTTGATCCAATCTTCATGAAACCTGGTCAGAATGTTGTTCTCTATAAAATCTAGACCAAGTTCGAAACTGGGTCAGGTGGGCTCAAAAACTAGGTCACTAGGTCAAATCTTAGAAAAACCTTGTGTTCACTCCAGATGTCACTGTTTTGACCAAATCTTCATGAAACCTGGCCAGAATGTTGTTCTCCATAAAATCTAGGCCAAGTTCGACACTGGGTCATGTGGGGTCAAAAACTAGGTCACTAGGTTAAATCTTAGAAAAAGCTTGTGTTCACTCCAGAAGTCGCTATTTTGATCCAATCGTCATGTAACTTTGTCAGAATGTTGTTCTTCAAAAAATCTAGACCAAATTCGAAACTGGGTCATGTGGAGTCAAAAACTAGGTCACAAGGTCAAATCTTGGAAAAACATTGTGTTTTATCCAGAGGTCACTGTTTTGATCCAATCTTCATGAAACTTGGTCAGAATGTTGATCTCTATAAAATCAAGGCCAAGTTTGAAACTGGGTCATGTGGGGTCAATAAACAGGTCACTAGGTTAAATCTTAGAAAAAGCTTGTGTTCACTCCAGAGGTCGCCGTTTTGATCCAATCTTCATGAAATTTGGTCAGAATGTTGTTCACCAAAAAATCTATGCCAAGTTCGAAATTGGGTCATGTGGGGTAAAAAAACTAGGTCGCTAGGTCAAGTATTAGAAAAAGCTTGTGTTCATTCAAGAGATCACCGTTTTGATCCAATCTTCATGAAACTTGGTCAGAATGTTGTTCTTCATAAGATCTAAGTCAAGTACAAAACTGGGTCATGTGGGGTCAAAAACTAGGTCACTAGGTCAAATCTTAGAAAAATCTTGTGCTCACTCTACAGACCCCTGTTTAAAAAGTTTTTGATCCAAACTTCATGAAATATGGTCAGAATGTCAGTTGTACTGATACCTAGACCAATGTGCAACAGGTGAGCGACCTAGGGTCCTTTGGGCTCTCTTGTTGTAAAAGACATTTCCCCCTCATATGGGCCTGGCCCTGTTTTCCTTTTCCCACATGAATTTCAGTAACAGCCCTGGTATTTGCGTGGTTGTCTTAGCTGTCTAAAATCAGGGGTGTGGGATTCCTGTGTCCATCTTGCCCGACTTGGGCTGTTTGACCTGCGGGGCAAGTGGATTTTTACATCCAGCTTGCCCATGGGCAAGTGCAAATGGTCATGAGAAAATAATGTTCAGTGTCATGTTTCACCTATACACAAAAGTGAATCCCTTATGACTGTAAATGATTTAAATGTAAGTTACAAAGTACTATAAAGGTTGGCAAGACAAATGAATTATTGAAACTTAATATTTTTTGCTTTTTGTGTTTTCCATGAGCAAGTAGGTTGAGTCATCGGGCAAGTGGAGTTCTCAGTCCAACTTGTCTATTTGCAAGTGAAAAATTTGAGGATTTCCACACCCCTGCTGAGATATTGACTAACCACTGATTCATGAGGATGACAGTTATTTTATGAAAGATGCAGTTTGCTCATCAAGTACCAAGATATGACTGTCTGTTCCCAGGTTAAGTGTGCCCAGGATAACAAGTAAGGCAGGAAAAGGTTGGAATAAGCCACATTGGTGGAAGAACAATTTATAATTAATATCAGTATTATTTTAGTATATAATTGACCGTATGTGTTAATTTAAGTAACCAATTTTGCAACGGTAGACCAATTCAGTCAATGTTTGTGAACATCACTTTATCTTGATGACAAATCTAGACATTTATAATAATGTATTCTGCCTGGTGTGTATATATAGTACATAGATACTATAAGATAAGGTCGTATATTGATTTTGTCCAGATATCATTTTATTGCCAATTAATTAATGTACTATTATTATGTAAACGCACATATAAGCAAGTGTCCAATTTTTTGGCAATCATTTGGATTTTCCATGGATAAAATAATGTGTTGTAAGTTATTTTTAATTAATATAATATATTTATATTAGGTTGTGTTTACTTGTTAAGCTATAAAGGCTATATTTGCTTGCTTTAAAAAGTTAATGAATCTTGGCTGTTAGTGCGACTTTTCAAAGAAAAAAATTGAGCTATTGTCGTGACAGGATTGTGGGCGTTTCATGTTCTATGATTAAGTTTATTGTCAGAGTCATTTTCTCAAAGACTATCAACAGTATTCATTATAATGATAGAATATCACAATTATGACATTGCTGTTTTGTTTCAGTTAAATTTTGACATCAGAAACAGCCTTGAATTCAACACTAAACTATTATGATGAACAACTCATATATAATATGCTTAAAACATAAATTATACCCAAAATGAAGTGATAAAATACATATTAAGAAATAAAGAATGTCATGAATGAATGGCCTAAGGCAAATGTTTATAATTGAAGATTGACTGTAAACTATTGCAAACAAGATAAAAACATGCAATTTTGATTGTCTTGCTTGATAAAAAATCATACATTTTTCAATGTATACTGGGTAGAGATAGAGATAAATATTTCACAGTTCAATCCATTTCACCAATAATATGTTGGCAGGTTATAGGTTGTAATAAGTTAAGCAATTGACCTTTCTGCCAATTTCCATTGACTGACGTACGTTATCAGCGACTTGTATTCAACATTGCAAGTTTAAAATTGTACGTATACACACCCCTCACAGCAGTCTTTAAAATCATCGTCATGTTAGCGTCTTGCCCACTAGGATAAGAGAGATTGTAAAATGTTACCTTGACCTGTCATTCCCTCTATAACTCCAATTGAAATAATATGTGCCATAGTTGAGGTGCCCATGAACATTAGTCCTTTTGATATACCAACAATTCTGTAAGAAATGATGAATAAAAAAGCACAAATTTATTATGAAAGTGGAATGTGGCTGACAGTCATGAGACTCACAACTCGCACTTATGTAATAAACTTGATTGTATTCTATAATGTATTTCAGCGATGCCATGGTTTGGTATGGACATTGGCGGCACATTGACCAAACTTGTATATTTTGAACCATGTGATAATGAAGCGAGGGACGAGGAGGAAGTAGAAACGTTGAAAACGATCCGACATTATCTCACACGGAACATAAAGTACGGTCGTACCGGAATACGTGATGTGTTTCTAGAAATGAAGAATCAAACTATTGGTGGAAGGACTGGTTCATTACATTTCATTCGTTATCCAACATCTGAAATGATGTCCTTTATTGAACTCGCTAAAGCAAAGAACTTTCCAAATTTAGCAAATACAATATGTGCAACAGGCGGTGGTGCTTACAAGTTTGAAAAAGACTTTAAAGAGGTCAGTGAATAGATTACTTTCATGGGTCATATATATTTAGCCGGCTTATAATGAGAAGGTCGTACTTACAACCTGAAAAGAAGGATGTTCTTATATGAGCATATTTTCATGAAAATTGGAACCTGTCATGTTTACCAAACTGAAGTTGAAACAGCTTGTTTTACTAGATTAATTTCTGGACAGTTTGTTCTTGTTTACTCAAAATATTGATTTTTTAGTTACGACCTACCCATTCTAAGCCAGTGATAAATATATAGGATATTTTTTATCACATTACCATAGTTACCGAAATTAAAACAACGTCAAAAATTATGAATTAAAGCCAAAGATGTTACATTTTCATGCCGAAATGCTGGTGATTCCACACATTCGTTATCTCATGTCATTTGTTATCACATGCAAGATAATGGTATTTGTGTGATAAAAAAACATTGTTGTTATGATAAAAAACGCTTTCATATAGGTGGGGATCCTGCACCTCAAATTATTAATCTCGAACAATTCAAAATTGAGTATACTTTTAATTTTAACTTATGATATATCTGAAGCTAGTGCTATGTAGTGCTTACCACTTGAGGTAACCAATGCCTTCTATATTTAATTGACTGAGAGGTAACTGAATTTATATGTTCAGTAGCACTTTGCTTGGGTAATAACTAATGGACCCCTGAATCTAACACTTTGTTTTCGGCCAATAAAATACAGATGTAGACTTTTTGATCAATTTTGTCCACATAAACCATTGTTTGTCATGTTTTTAATGTCACAAATCGCGTAAATCTTTAATGATTTCTTTTTCCCATTTACAGGAAGTGAATTTGGAACTGCACAAATTTGATGAGCTGGATTGTTTGATAAAAGGAATACATTACATAGACAGAAATAATTTAGACTGTGAATGTTATTATTGGACTGATCCTGGTGATTCGAAATTAGCCAAGAAATCACCGTTTGATTTTAGGGACCCTTATCCATATTTAGTGGTTAATATAGGATCTGGTGTTAGTATTTTAACCGTACGAGGACCAAGTGATTATAAACGTGTCAGTGGAACAAGGTGAGATCAGCCTTATAGTTTTGATTTTTAATGGGACCAAACTCAAAATGGTAAATTGCAAAATTTATCAAATAGTTCTGCGCTTGACTGACCTGATACATTTATATAAGAATCTAGACTTATTTATCTAGAAGAAAAATAATCGCATAAAATCAGTTTATTACCTTTTAAATACCTAAAATCTATAACCTAACTAAAGAATTAAAATATGTATTTAATGTGTTCTATGAAATGGCAGTATATAAATACCGAGAAAAGCTGTAACCTAATTAACAGACAGTGAAATAAATTTGTGAGTTTTCGTCAATAGCACCTTTGATCCTAATGCAAGTTGTTAGAATACTTTATGTATTCGTAAAACATAGTTTAAAACGTCTACAAAACATGCTTTTATCATCGAAATGGAGTTTTGTCCCTTTAATATGCTTACCTGTTACTAAGCTTTTAATGCTCCATTTTTTTACTGATGCATAGTCAAAATCACAGCGATGCATCTGTTTGTCTGTTAAATCAAATAGTTTTTAGTCCATTAATTCATTGCTTTTAAACATGGCATAGTTGTTAACCATCATAACTGTATTACATTGTCATAGCCTGGTTTAACAATATCCAACATATATTTACATAATTATATTCCAATAGAATAAGGCGCCCATTGACTTAGCTATTTTTAGCTCACCTGTCACATAGTGACAAGGTGAGCTTTTGTGATCACCTTCGTCCGTCCGTTGTCCGTCCGTCGTCCGTCAACAATTGGCTTGTGTACACTCTAGAGGCAACAGTTTTGATCCAATCTTCATGAAGCTTGATCAGAATGTTGTTCTCTGTGAAATCTAGGCCAAGTTTGAAACTGGGTCATGTGGGGTCAAAAACTAGGTCACTAGATCACATCTTAGAAAAACCTTGTGTTCACTCCAGAGGTCGTGGTTTTGATCCAATCATCATGAAACTTGGTCAGAATGTTGTTCTTTATGAAATCTAGGCCAAGTTCGAAACTGGGTCATTTGGGGTCAAAAACTATGTCACTAGGTCAAATCTTAGATAAATCTTGTGTATACTCCAGATGTCACCAATTTGTTCCAATCTTCATGAAACTTGGTCAGAATGTTGTTCTCCATGAAATCTAGGCCAAGTTCAAAACTGGGTTATGCGGGGTCAAAAACTAGGTCATTAGGTCAAATCTTAGAAAAATCTTGTGTACACTGCAGATGTCACCAATTTGTTCCAATCTTCATAAACTTGATCAGAATGTTGTTCTCTATAAAATCTAGGCTGAGTTCGAAACTGGGTCATGTGGGGTCTAAAACTAGGTCACTAGGTCAAATCTTATAAAAACCTTGTGTATACTCCAGATGTCACAAATTTGTTCCAATCTTCATGAAACTTGGTTTAGATTCCATAGAGAACAACATTCTGACTAAGTTTCATGAAGATACGATCAACATGGTGACCTCTGGTGTGAACACTAGGTTTCTCTAAGATTTGACCTAGTGACCTAGTTTTTGACCCCACATGACCCAGTTTCAAACTTGGCCTAGATTTGCTGGAGGACAACATTCTGACCACATTTCATGAAGATTGGAACAAATTTGTGACATCTGGAGTATACACAAGGTTTTTATAAGATTTGACCTAGTGACCTAGTTTTTGACCCCAAATGACCCAGTTTCGAACTTGGCCTAGATTTCATAAAGACCAACATTCTGACCAAGTTTCATGATGATTGGATCAAAACCACGACCTCTGGAGTGAACACAAGGTTTTTCTAAGATGTGATCTAGTGACCTAGTTTTTGACCCCACATGGCCCGGTTTCAAACTTGGTTTAGATTCCATAAAGAACAACATTCTGACTAAGTTTCATGAAGATACGATCAACATGGTGACCTCTGGTGTGAACACTAGGTTTCTCTAAGATACACTCTAGAGGCAACAGTTTTGATCCAATCTTCATGAAGCTTGATCAGAATGTTGTTCTCTATGAAATCTATACCAAGTTTGAAACTGGGTCATGTGGGGTCAAAAACTAGGTCACTAGATCACATCTTAGAAAAACCTTGTGTTCACTCCAGAGGTCGTGGTTTTGATCCAATCATCATGAAACTTGATCAGAATGTTGTTCTTTATGAAATCTAGGCCAAGTTCGAAACTGGGTCATTTGGGGTCAAAAACTAGGTCACTAGGTCAAATCTTATAAAAACCTTGTGTATACTCCAGATGTCACAAATTTGTTCCAATCTTCATGAAACTTGGTCAGAATGTTGTCCTCCACCAAATCTAGGCCAAGTTTGAAACTGGGTCATGTGGGGTCAAAAACTTGGTCACTAGGTCAAATCTTAGAGAAACCTAGTGTTCACACCAGAGGTCACCATGTTGATCGTATCTTCATGAAACTTAGTCAGAATGTTGTTCTCTATGGAATCTAAACCAAGTTTGAAACTGGGTCATGTGGGGTCAAAAACTAGGTCACTAGATCACATCTTAGAAAAACCTTGTGTTCCCTCCAGAAGTCTTGGTTTTGATCCAATCATCATAAAACTTGGTCAGAATGTTGTTCTTTATGAAATCTAGGCCAAGTTTGAAACTGGGTCATTTGGGGTCAAAAACTAGGTCACTAGGTCAAATCTTAGAAAAATATTGTGTTCACTCCAGGGGTCACCCTTTCGATCCAATCTTCATTAAATTTATATGGTCAGAATGTAGGTTGTACTGATACCTAGACCAATGTGCAACAGGTGAGCGCCCTAGGGCCTTTCAGGCCCTCTTGTTATGGACAAGGCTTCCACTGGGGCATAATCATTTACTCAGAATGCAGTCTTGTTTTGTTGTGTTATGGTTTGATTTATTGGTTTCATAGACCAGCTTTCTTGTACTCTACATAATTGTACACCCAAGGTGGGCACTGCTAATGTGCAACATGCATCCTACATGGACCTAAACATTTTCCTGATACTCTGTTCGTTCTTGCTTGTGTGTGTATAGTGCACCCAGGATAACAAGAAAAGAGGGAAAGTTTGATATTACTCACATAGGTGGATAATCTAACTAAGTGTGCATGATTTATCAGTGTTATTTTAGTAGAAACATGACCATAATTATGTGTTCAAGTTATGGAAATGATTTTTCAACTGTAGTCAAATCTGGCCAATGTTTGTAAATGTCACGTTATCCTGGGTGCACTATATCAGTATATTTATATTTACCGGTTCAATGTTTTTAGAGTTGTTTTGCTTGTGTTTTCAGTTTGGGTGGTGGTACATTCCTAGGTTTGTGTTGTTTGTTAACTGGATGTGAAACGTTTGAGGAAGCTATAACACTGGCTGCTGAAGGTGATCATGCATTTGTTGATATTGACCATATTCCTGCGATTAATAGCTCCGCCCCACTCACCCCTAATAAATGTTTTATTTGATGGTTATCAGTATTTTGTTATTGCTTCATCAATAACATAAGCATTTATTATGATTTTTTCATCAATATTATATTTATTTTTAATTTAGACCCCAATAAAAGGCCCCCTTTTGCAAAATGTATGGTCCCCAAAGTGTTTTTTCGCGGGTACAGTAAAAACTCCCTAATCCGAACTCCCTTCGGACCGGTCAAAAAGTTTGGATTAGGGAGGATTTCGGATTGGAGAGGTTTTACCTATTTAGTGTTTTTAGGGAAAATTTATATCGTCTGGTGTACACTATTGTTGGTACAGTATGTCTGTATTCAGTAGTTCATGTTACATTAGGGTTTCCGCTGCTATTCGCCATTTCCGCTTTTGGCGGAATTATTTTGAGATTGGCGAAAAATAATTTCAGAGCTTAGAATTTTTTTTTTCAAACCTAATTTTTTTTATTTTGGTGTAAAGAAATGTATACTGGAAAGACCTGTAGACACCAATAAACAACTGACTACTGGTAATTGCCTCTGGCTACACTGCAAACGGCCAATTATATATATATATAATCCCCCTGTCAGGCCATTAACAGATTAAAAGGTGTGATAGCGCTCTCCATTTCTGCTCTTCGTATCGGGTCATGTTTAAAATCAACCTGTGTACGGTCCTTCGTGTCTAAAACCAAGTGCAAAACCGTTTGTTTTCTGAATGTTCTTGTTTATTGTCTCACCTCATTCCGACTATACGTCGGTAAAAAACTGTCAATAATAAGGGTAGTTACGAATCAAATCTTTGTTTATGAGGGCCACAATACATTTTAATGTACGAATGTAATTGTTTTTAACAAATAAATGACAAATTAAGTTGAACTTTTTTCTCCATGGTGCTTTATGTACAAAATGACGAATTATCAACAAATTTTCCCCATACCCTTATATACTATACGGAAACATTCGGGTTGATACTAAAAGCAATTTCACCAGTAACGGACATCTTTTGTATAAAATCATAATAATTCCGGACCAAGCGTAAAATTCCGGATTGGGGAGTTTAAATAACACTGTATATTTGTATTCTGGACCGTAAAAGTAGTCCGGTTTACGGAGTACGGAGGTTCCGGATTGGGGAGGTTTTTTTCACATACCTTTTAGAAGGAACGAATCGGGACCGTGAAAAAAATTCGGATTGAGGGGGATTCCGGATTAGAGAGGTTCCGGATTGGGGAGTTTCTACTGTATATGGTATGTCCACCCATCTCTGATATCATAAGTGGATGAATTGCTTTACACAATCGGTCTGTTGGGGTCTCTCAGAAAACCAGATAGTTTCTGTTCAATAACTTTACTGAACCCTTGACCCTATAGGATCCTTAAACTTTGCATGGAGCTTGGTCGTTAACAATTGATGACCCCTTTGATTTCAAGGTCAGTAGGTCTAGGGTCAGGGTCGTAGTGACCTTTAACTCAAAAGATGTTTTTGTTAAAATTAAACTTCAGTGTTGAACTTCTATAACTAAAAATCCTTTACTTCAATCTTAATACAGAGCTTAGTGATCAACAGTAGATTCCCCCTATTGACTGTTGTACATCAGTATATTTGCAACTGTAATATCTTACACTGTGTTTCATTGCCACCCTTCTGTATTAAGCATGGAAAGTAGTCCCAACTTGTGGCGTTTCGACAGTTTTAAGTCATTTGATCATACAATCTCATTTAAATCAGACTCTTTACTCTTCACTATTTAACACAGATCAATATTGGATCGAACGCGACTCGGTATTCGGTCATGTCGATGTGTACTATCTTTACGCCATCCAATCAAATCACTTCTTTCGCAAATCTGAAAGTCAATTGAAGTGTACAGAACAACCTGATGTCATTGTGCGCCAGAAATTTCATGTGAACGTGACCTCTTACCAAGTGTAGTCTCAGAATGTAGACTCATAATCATTAATAGTTAATATACCCATTTTATCACGATTAAAAATATTTATTTTGTGGCTGTTAGGTTGGAAGAGGTCATTATATATACTGTTTGTCGAAAATATGTATAGCTTGGCTATTTTGATCTGAGCCTGACCTTTATGCAAGAATGTATTACAACTCTTGCTTTGAATATATCAATTTCCGCAAGCAAATCATGCACTATCGGTATTTCATATTTGTGTTTGTATTACATCTCGAGCGTCTTTGTGATACTCCCGATTATAAAAACATACAATCGGTGTTGTAAACGTAAACAATATATCGACTGTTAAATTATGCTAATCAATAGGTCAGGCTCGTGTTAATGTGGCCAAGCTATATGTGCTAGTATTTTACCTAGTATGTTCATGAAACTGTCCAGAATTGGCATTATGCCAGATGTCAATCATAGCCTTTTAAATCAATTCTAATGGTAAATTATAATCATATGGTCCAATCTATGGATTAACATGAAAACTTTCGCCAAACTTCTTCAGTAAGGTCAAGTGATCTCTGCTTTGATGTACAGTAATGTTAATTATATTTCCACATGCAAACTTATACAAATACTGTTGTTATTTTTTGCTGGAAGCCAGTTTTATCAGAGCTACAGAACTTGATTGAGAGTCTTGAGCCTGTTGCCTGAAGCTTTTTCGATTGATTGATAGCCCTATGCTAGGGAAGGGCTAGCTTCAGAAAGGTGCTAAATTGCAGAAAGATGAACCCTAAGAGATTACAGACCAATTCACAGCGAAACGCTGTCAAACTACCTAAGAAAGTGCTCTGAGAAGCGCCAACTTTAATATTAGCAAAAATCTGAGAAGGAATATACAGTTTGCTAACATGGCTCATTGATAGGATTGGAGGCAACAGGCGAATACGGGGGAATTAGACATTTTCATTTTTTGACATCTAAATCCCCCACCCTGGAGACAATGCTTACTATCTAAATCACCAGGGTCGGGGCACGGAATCACCTTGAATATCAACTGGTCCATTATTGCAAAGACAAAGGAAAGCACTCAATGGTAGGTTTTGGTGTTCTTGGTTAGGCAACTGTCTCTTGATTATTATATTCCACTGTATCTGTTATAGTTATACTAGTGTCCTTATTTCTTATTCACCATTAATATATTTAACTATTTCAGGAGATTCAACAAAGGTAGATAAGTTAGTGAAAGATATATATGGTGGTGATTACAACTCCAGTAAATTCAAGCTACCAGGAGATATAGTGGCTAGCAGGTAAGATATATATGGTGGTGATTACAACTCCAGTAAATTCAAGCTACCAGGAGATATAGTGGCTAGCAGGTAAGATATATATGGTGGTGATTACAACTCCAGTAAATTCAAGCTACCAGGAGATATAGTGGCTAGCAGGTAAGATATATATGGTGGTGATTACAACTCCAGTAAATTCAAGCTACCAGGAGATATAGTGGCTAGCAGGTATGATATATATGGTGGTGATTACAACTCCAGTAAATTCAAGCTACCAGGAGATATAGTGGCTAGCAGGTATGATATATATGGTGGTGATTACAACTCCAGTAAATTCAAGCTACCAGGAGATATAGTGGCTAGCAGGTATGATATATATGGTGGTGATTACAACTCCAGTAAATTCAAGCTACCAGGAGATATAGTGGCTAGCAGGTATGATATATATGGTGGTGATTACAACTCCAGTAAATTCAAGCTACCAGGAGATATAGAGGCTAGCAGGTAAGATATATATGGTGGTGATTACAACTCCAGTAAATTTAAGCTACCAGGAGATATAGTGGCTAGCAGGTATGTCTGTTGTGGGTTCCATGTCAGTTTGTGAATTAAGGGATATGGATATAGCGTTCCACCATGGTTAAGGTGAACCAAAAATCCATGAAATTTACATCCTCATGAAAATTTATGATTTTACAGTATAATCATTTAATTTCTTTGGGACGAAATTTCGTGGTTTTGGTAAAAACGACAATTTCGTTGGGACTTGAATTCGTGGATTTTGCATTTCAGGTCATAAAACAAGGGTCAAAATTAATGTTCGTTGGGATTAAAGTTTGTGGTAGAGGTGAACCACGAAATCCACGAAATTTAATCCCCCACGAAAATAAATGATTTTACAGTATCCTATTCTGGGAACTTTCTTATTTGTTCTATGGATTATTCTGGAATTATAAGAGCTGGGTCCTTGGATTTAACTGAAAATCCTTGAATCTTGAATATACATAGAAGTGTTGTTTATGTTGTTAAAGGACACATTATCTGCATAAAAAATGTCAAGGAAACACTAATAATTATTGTCATGCAAATGAGTGATCAGTGTGATACATGAAGTGCTAAGCAGTAGTTGCAGTGACCATAATTATTATGTTTTTCCAGCACAAAGCATCGAAATTGTACAAATTTATGTTGTGTTAAATGTTTTGAAAAAGGCTTTAAAAATCCAATATCTACCTTGAAAAGTCCTTGAATTTAGGTGTGAAAGTTGTGTATGAACCATCTGTTATATAATTAAATAATGTGATATTTTACAGTTTTGGTCAGATGTTGTGTATGAACCATCTGTAATATAATTAAATAATGTGATATTTTACAGTTGTGTATGAACCATCTGTAATATAATTAAATAATGTGATATTTTACAGTTGTTAATGAAGCATCTGTAATATAATTAAATAATGTGATATTTTACAGTTGTTAATGAAGCATCTGTTATATAATTAAATAATGTGATATTTTACAGTTGTTAATGAAGCATCTGTTATATAATTAAATAATGTGATATTTTACAGTTGTGTATGAACCATCTGTAATATAATTAAATAATGTGATATTTTACAGTTGTTAATGAAGCATCTGTAATATAATTAAATAATGTGATATTTTACAGTTGTGTATGAACCATCTGTAATATTATTAAATAATGTGATATTTTACAGTTGTGTATGAACCATCTGTTATATAATTAAATAATGTGATATTTTACAGTTGTTAATGAACCATCTGTAATATAATTAAATAATGTGATATTTTACAGTTGTGTATGAAGCATCTGTAATATAATTAAATAATGTGATATTTTACAGTTGTGTATGAAGCATCTGTTATATAATTAAATAATGTGATATTTTACAGTTTTGGTCAGATGAACCATAAAGATAAAAGAGAAATTGCATCCCGAGAAGATATAGCCAAGGCAACGTTAACAACGATAACAAATAATATAGGTTCTATAGCTAGAATGTGTGCTGTTACTGAGGTAAGCTGTGTCAGATAATGCCTAGGTCACACTGAGCATTTTTGCTTCGGAGATGTGTACTCCTGATTTTATTATTAAGAATCAGAAGGCATTGGAAAAGGTCCTTGTGATGTAGAGAAAGCTTCAGGGGCTACGTCATTAAAGTTTTTGAAATCCTTGTTCCCGATGCCTCTCAAAGCTTATTTATTTTCATCAGGAGTACATCGCTGAGACAGACAATGCTCAGTGGGACCTAAGCTTGAACAAGTGGGTTATGTTCTAGAACCTACCTACCCTTAAAATGCACTTTGACCCCAAATGTTTGTATGACATTCAGCAAAACATTTGATATTTTTGCCTAATATTTATATTTGTACAAGAGAATTTTCTTTATGGACTATAGTCTAAATTAATTGAGTACCGATCTTTTTCTAATTTGTTGGAGCAGCTTGTTTTTTCCAAGGCCTATGCCTTCTAAAGCTTTAATATGTTACTGGTGGTTAAACAGGTAACATTGATAAAAAAAAGAAAAAAAATGCAAACTTTATAGTTTTCTTTCAAGGTCAATTTTGTATATTAATCATATACTTAGTGTTGATTTATGATCATTTTATTGCACTTTGAAATGATAAAGCTCTGCATAAATGGTTGTACTGACACATTCCACCTTAGGATAAATGTATGCTTGATCAGTTACAAGAAAATGCTTCAAGTTTTGATTGCATGTTTAAAGTTTACCACAATGTTCAGGCTATTTCATTGGACTAGCCAATGTAAAAATGCTTCAAGTTTCGATTGCATGTTTAATGTTTACCGCAATGTTCAGGATATTTCATTGGACTGGCCGATGTAAAAAATGATTAGAGTTTGGGTTGCATGTTTCAAAATAATCACACTCTTATATAATATTGAACTGCCCATAAAAAAAATAGATACTATGTCATTTATTTACCAATACAATACATTGCTGTACAAAATGCTTCTACAGTAAAATCATTTATTTTCGTGGGGGATTAAATTTCAAGGATTTTGTGGTTAACCTTCAACCACTAAATCAAATCCCATTGAACAATTATTTTGACCATGTATTTAATACTTCAATTGCAAAATCCACAAATTAACGTCCCATCAAAAGTGTAGTTTTCGCAAAAACCACGAAATTTTGTTCCATCAAAATTAAATGATTTTACAGTCCTTGCGTAAATCTATGACCAACTGCAAACCAAGTCCAAACACAAAATACTGTAGAATCAGTTCATTTTGATGATCATACTGGTGTCATAATTATTCTTTTATTGTATTTAATATCTTGGTAGAAGGTGAACCTCGAAATCCACGAAATTTAATACCCCACAAAAATAAATGATTTTACAGTATCTGTTTTCACAGACCACAAATGTTTCTTTTCCCTTCATCTCCCATCGATCACTTTCAATACAGTTTAACCTATATATTGAGACCACTTGTCAATGCAACCACCTTGTGTTCCAATGTGATGTCTTTAAAGACCGGTTTTTTTTTTTTTTTTTTTTTTTTTTTTTTTTTTTCTCGTTTCGGGCCCACAAGGGTAACCCCATTTATTGTCCCCGTCTGTTGGTTTTGTGGGGGTCGGAGAATCATCCCCCACAAACCTTACAATATTCAACAACATAATTAAACAATAAATACAATGATAGAATGAAGAAAGTCAATAATAACAATGCAATATAGGGGACAATAGAAGGGGCTTTGGACCTTTTTCCGTCAAACAGTGACAAAAATAATAACAAGTTTTCACCACCTTTATGCAATCTAGAGTATGACAATGTTTCTTTTTTCTGTACCTATGTTTGGAGACAAATTTTTTTAACAATTTCCCAGCTTTTGTTTTCTATTTCTGTAATGCCTGATTTAAAATATATCTCCCATGCAAATTTTAAGCTATTTTTTAATGTTACAGTACTAGGTAAGATTTCTTTTCTTTTGCATAAGTAAATATATTTTTTAAATTCAAGAAAAAGAATATCGATAGGTATGTATTCCTTTTTTCCACATCCTAATATGATAGCTATCATATTTATCTTAAAATTTGGGTTAAAAAGTATGATTTCATCATTTAAAAATTGTATTATTGGTTTTATTCTGCAGCATTCCCAAAATAAATGACTTATCGTTTCTTCTTGCATTTGGCAGAAAGTACATAGATTATTCTGTTTAATTTTCATTTTGAAGAGTAAGGTATTGGTAGCTAGAATTCTATGTACAATTCTAGTTTGTAACCATTGTATGTATGTGTCCCTGGTATATTTAAAAACATAGCTATATATAAAGTCCCAGTCAATATTGTTGTTACTTACAGATTCCCACTTGGGTTTGCTTGTGGGTATTTCATCATTTTTAATCAGTGTTTTATATACAAATTTATTAGCATCCTTTTTTGTTAGAATTGGATGAATATAGCAACTCATGCTTGGATTTAGAAAGTGTTTGTTTTTCTCTAACGTTATATTTTTCTTTTTTAAGTATTTATTGACAGTGTTTCTGAGACCATAGTATAGTAGGAAATTTAATTTTTCTCCTGTTATATCTTCTAGGTATTTTATTTTAACAAATTCTCCTTGATCATTAACTACATCTTTAATAAATCGTATTCCTTTTTTGTAGAAGGAAGGTAGATATATATATTTATTATCTATAAGTATATTGTTGTTGAAGAAAAGTGGCATATTAAGTATTTGTGTTGTGTCACTAATAGACAATTTATCCAGAAAACAAATATAGGATTTTAACACATCTATCCAAAAATTGTTTTTTATTTTTGAAATGATGACGTCACAGTATGTTTTGCCACAGTTGAGAAGTTTATCCATGTCAAATATAGAGTTAACGAGATTGTAGCATTTACTTTTGCTGTTATGGATATAATTTTTTAACCATTTGATTTTTAGACTGCATATATAACTTGAGATGTCAATCATTTTTAAGCCACCTTCTTGATAATCTTTTATAAATATTGAATATTTTATTTTATTTTTACCCTTCCACACAAATTCATTAAATGTATCTGTAAGATTTTTTATGAATGTTTTGTCAGGAGTCGGCATGCTTATAAATAGATGAGTTAATATAGGCAGTAGCATAGCTTTTACAACTGTTATTCTACCTATAGGTGTTAGGTTGCGTCTTTTCCAATACAGTATGCTATTTTTTATATTTTGTAGTTTTTCCTTGAAGTTTAAATCATACATCTTCTTTAAGTCAACATCAAAATTTAGGCCTAATAACTTGAATTGGGTATCACCCCATGAAAGTTTCCATCTTGTTTTAATTGACCTAGTACTGTATTTAAGGGAGCCTAACCATATTAACTTTGTTTTGTCAAAGTTTATTTTGAGGCCGGATATCAATGAGTATCTATGTAGCGTGTTTAGGGCAGAGTTCAATGATATATCGGTTCCATCTAATAATAAAGAAGTATCATCTGCGAACTGAGAAATCTTATATTCCTTATCATCAATATGTATTCCTTTGATATTTTTGTTCTGTCGTAGTTGTATTGCTAAAATTTCCGAACATAGAATAAAAAGATATGGTGATATTGGATCCCCTTGTCTGCAACCCCTTTCAACTTTGAAGAAGTTTGAAAGATATCCATTTAGTTGTACACAGGCTTCTGTATTATTCAAGAACAGTTTGATCCACTTTTTGAACATATTATCAAATTTAAAAAAATTGAGAGTTTTTTCTATGAAATTAAAAGATATTGAATCAAAAGCTTTTTCAAAATCTATTAGTACAAGCAGACCAGGAATTTTATTTAGTTCTGTGTAATCCATTATGTCATATAATAACCTTGTGTTTTCCCCAATATAACGACCTTTTACAAAACCTGTCTGGTCATTTGAAACTAATACACTTAGTACTTGTTTTAATCTATTTGCTATGCTACCAGAGGCAAGTTTATATAAGACATTTAATAGAGTAATTGGTCTCCAATTTTTCAGGAATTGTTTTGGTTTATTTTCCTTCGGGATGCAGGTTATTGTACCCAACTTAATATTTTTTGAGAACGAATTCAATAGAAATGCATGATTTATAGCATTTACAACAAAGTGTCCTATTTTTCCCCAAAAAACCTTGAAAAATTCTGAAGTAAAACCATCACATCCTGGGCTTTTATCATTTTTCATGTGTTTTAATGTTTCAGCTACTTCAGTATAAGTTAATAAACCTTCAAGTCCATTTGCTTGATCTGAATTCAGTTTTGGTACATCACATCCATCCAGTTCATTTTCTATTTCAAAATCATCTACCAAAGCCTCCTTACTATACAGAGATTTATAAAAATGACCAGTTTCTTGTAAAATTTTATTTTGGTCAAAGATGAGTGTACCATCTTCTTTTTCTATAAATGATATTGTTTTATTAGTAATAAAATTCTTTTCTAGATTGCAAAAATATTTCGTGGCTTTTTCTCCATGTTCAACCCAATTTGCCCTGGCCCTTATAAAAGATCCTTTAAGTTTAGCATGTCTTAATTCCTCTAGTTGTTTTTTTAGGAAAACTAATCTGTCATTATTACCAGATAAACATGATTCAATGTCAGTTATTTCTTTTAGAAGATTTTCTTCATTTTTATTTCTCTGTTTCGCTAAGTAGCTAGAGTGGGAAATCGTTTTTCCCCTAATTTCCATCAATAGAGTCTCCAGAAAAAGTTCATCATTTATAACAAACTGTATATTTGATCTATCCATATTTGAGATATTATTTACATTATATACCGGTATACAATACTGCAAAATGATTTCATCAATCTTTGTATTAATACTTTTTAAAAATTCTATGTCATGTAGTAATGAATTATTGAATTTCCAAAAACCTTTTCCATGTGATGCAGTTTGGAGGCACATTTCAAGAAATATGCTTGAGTGATCTGATTTATAACTGATATCAATATTACATTTTCTAGCACAGTTGAGTAAGCTATTTGTAATTAAAAAGAAATCAAGCCTGCCCTGTTGTACAGGATTCATTCTTCTCCATGTATATCTTTTGAGATTTCCGTGAAATTCACGAAAAGGATCAACTAAATTTCTGTCCTCAATTACTTCCATGAGGTTTTTTCTACCATAAACATTATGATTTTTAGATTTGTAATTACTATAATCTATATCTGGATCAAGTACAAGATTAAAGTCTCCACACATAATTATATCTGTAGTATCCAAAGAATCAACTTCATTAAATATTTTGCTGAAAAAATCTGGAGCAGCTATATTAGGGGTATAAACATTGATGAGATCAAATTTTGTGTCATTATAGACTATTTCTAGAATCAAATAATTCCCGTTTGAATCCAATTTAGTATTTACAATTTTCATGTTCATATTTTGTCTGAACAGTATTGCTACCCCTCTAGCATCAGATTTTCCATGACTAAAAGTGCATTCTCCATTCCATTCTGAATACACTGTGTTTTCGATTTCCTTAGTAAAATGGGTTTCTTGCAGACAAAGAATATCAACGTTTTTTTCTTTAAACAAAGTTAAGATATCTATCCTTTTCTTTGCACCTCTAAGGCCCCTACAATTGTAGGAGTAAATTTTTAAATCAGACATTGATCAAGGTAATTTTGATTTTCATATACTAGTAAATAAAACAGGGTTGTGAAAAGATGTTTAGGTACATGGTATTTTTTTAGGTATAGATTAACTAAGACTTGGCAATACATAAGAGGTGGTGAAAAAATGTAAAAAAGTGAGTGAAAAACAAGCATGGAAACTCCAGTATGGGTTTTTACAATTTACAGTGGACCGTTTGGTAACCATATTAAATACATATAAAAACGTGAGCTAAGACATGGACATGATAGGTTATGTTTCTTCAAATTAATTGCATATTGAAAAAAGTTGTGGACATGTAATTTTAGTACAATTTTCATGTTGTTAACGATAATAGCAGATATCACTTTTTAAGCTGTTTTAAAGGAAATACTGGTACACCAAAAAATGTCATAACATTGTAATAGCCAGAAATGAGATAGGTACTACAGTAGCAATGAAAATAATCATAATTAACTCTTACATGGCGCATCTGTTTTTAAGAAAATTTCTCCATCAACATTCACTTATATTATATATTTCAAAGTTCTTATTTTATATTTTACAATGCTAATCCATAGGTCCTGATGAGATCTATAAAACATTTAACAATACAACATCTATTTATATATACAAAACAACTATATACATGTATCTACACCTGACTTTTATGTCCTTCAGAAAGATATTTGAAAGTTCCTCTAGATTATACAATGTAAAAAATAGTAGTAATGTGCACCAAAAGAAACACTAATGAAATATGTGTTATCATGTGAGAATGCATGGTTGTATTGTTGGTTTTGTCTGTGAGAGCCATGTTTGTTTGAATCAGTACTACCTGATTGTTGTATGTTTGTAAGATTTTTACGTGTGGAATAATAAATAACTATAAAAAAACAAAAAAACAATTTGGTATATAATAGGCATGCTATAAACCTTAACATACAGTCTGTGTTTCCATTTAATTGAACAATCTTTAGAGTAGATCGAAATCGAAAGTCTCTAAAGACAGATGCAAATGGTGTGAGACTTATTTTAGTATATACATATGAATTTTGTATTTGTGTGTTATTGTATAGTATCACATGTACATGTAATAGTAACAACCATACGGTTTTGAAGTCCATTATAGTGAGCCACCTTAACCTTTGAATTCAAAATCAAAAGCATGTTAAGGCTGATACACAATGGAGTGTCAGCATGATTTTTTTAATATATACATGAGCAGATAATGGCACGATTAAAACATTAAGGAGAAACAGGAATATTTTAACATGTTACGAAACAATGACCTACACATATTTATCCCTTTACGGTAATCTGGGGAAAATACAACATTAAGGAGAAACATGAATTTTTTCACATGTTAAGAAACAATCATCTACACATATATATTATTTTCCAGTAATCTTGGGAAAATACAACTCTGAGGAGAAACATGAACATTTTCACATGTTACAAAACAATGATCTACACATATATCATTTTACTTCAATCATGGGGAAAACACAATATAGAGAAACAGGAACATTTTTACATATTACGAAACAATGACCTACACATATATATCACCTTATGGTAATCATGGGAAAAACACAATATAAAGAAACAGGAACAGTTTCACATTTTACAAAACAATGACCTACACATATATATCATCTTATGGTAATCATGGGGAGAACACAATATAGAGAAACAAGAACAGTTTCACATGTTACAAAACAATGACCTACACATATATATCATCTTATGGTAATCATGGGGAGAACACAATATAGAGAAACAGGAACAGTTTCACATGTTACAAAACAATGACCTACACATATATATCATCTTATGGTAATCATGGGGAGAACACAATATAAAGAAACAGGAACAGTTTCACATTTTACAAAACAATGACCTACACATATATATCACCTTATGGTAATCATGGGAAAAACACAATATAAAGAAACAGGAACAGTTTCACATTTTACGAAACAATGACCTACACATATATATCATCTTATGGTAATCATGGGGAGAACACAATATAGAGAAACAGGAATATTTTCACATGTTACGAAACAATGATCTACCCATATAATATCATTTTATGATGCAACCATTTTATTTTTAGGATTATATGTTATTTTACTGTAATCTTGGGGAAGAAACACAATAAAGAGAAAAAAGAAATATTTTCACATGTGATGAAACAGAGATGTATACATTGTATCTTTTTTGTTAATCATGAGGAAAAACACATTATATTTTTTTTGTTAATCATGGGGAAAACATGTTATAGAGAAACAGGAATATTTTCACATGATATGAAGCAATGATTTTAATTTAGGATTATATGTTTACTGTAATCTTGGGGAAAAACACAAAAAAGAGAGAAAAGAAATGTTTTCAAATGTTATGAAACAAACGAAGATGCACACATTATATCTGTTTTTGTTAATCATGGGGAAACACACATTATAGAGAAACAGGAATATTTTCACATGATATGAAGCAATTTTTTTTTTTAAGTATATATGTTATTTTACTGTAATCTTGGTGAAAAACACAATGAAAAGAAACAGGAATATTTTCACATGTTACGAAACAATGATTTTTTACAATTTTTTGTATGTACTTGATGATAAAGAGTTTCAGAAATTGTCTATAGATGGTGAAGGAAAAGACTGCAAGTTCGATGTTCACGTGAAAGTCTAGTGTTTCCTCTTATAATCTCTGTAGGCAGCAATTGCCCCACTTATATTATCGAAAATGTTAAATTTCACCCGTTCCTTTCTAGTGGTTTCACCATATACTGATCCGTTAAAAAACCAAGCAGAACTAATTTCCTCATGATTGAGGAGTCTGTTGATTAAACCTGAGTTCATACTAGTGACGTCATCACTGACTTTATGTTCGTCTTTCTTCATTTCCTTTCGTTTCCTCATTATAGAGTATTTTGCTTCATTGTTCATTGTTTTTATTAAAACAGGTCTGATTTTGTTGTTGTTGGATGGTATACGATGGATGGCCATTATGTCTGCAGCTTCTACCGATATGTCATGTTTTTTGAAAATTACATTGACTTTTTCCTTTAGTTGTTGTACTGTCTCGTTTTGTTCCTCTTTGACGTTTGCAATTTTTACATTATTTTTTCTAGAATATTGTTCGTTATAATTAGCTCGATGTAGAGCCTCCCTGGATCGGTTCTCATTGTCTCGACAGACACCCTCGAGTTCCTCAATTCTTCTTTTCACCTCTGTGTCTATTTTGTTTACTTTGTCCACTAGTTGTTTGTTTTCATACTCTAGTGACTCTATTTTATCTTGGAATGTTCTGGTTTTTTCATTAATTATTGCCTCCAGTTTATCTGTTAGTTTTTCTTCTAGTTTATTTATTACTTGTCTAACCGTTGATGCAATGAGGTTTTCAACTTCTTCTTTTTTTATCATAGAGGCTAGATTCACCTTCATCTCTGTGATATCACTACAGATTGTATCAAGTTGATATTTAAAAACTGGCCCATCAGTTATACTTATGTCACTATCCATACTGACTTCGGACAAGTTACGTTTATTGTCTGTCTTTTTGGAAGGAGGCTGTGAGGATGATGTTTTACTCTGCCCTTGCCCTCTTGCACTCATGATGTATTGGAGAAATCAAGAATATCGATGAAAGTGTGTCAACTAAGAATGTCCTACTTGTCAGTATACTCAAATCGCTTGAATAAACATATAGAAACTGTTAATTGTTGAAAATCTTCATGCAATAATCACAAATGTAAGTGTAACCTGTCCAGGTGTAAAGTCCAGGAATGTGTGTATCCCAATAATCCAGCACGAAAGAATGTGTTTATAAAAACACTTCACACAAAGAAAAAATTATTTTTCATAAATAACGTCCAAATTACTACTTTTTTTCTCCGAACAATTACGCACTCGAACAGTCCTCACCAGCAGCTATCCACGTATCTAAAAAATTTCACTCCAGCATCACTTATTCCACCGTAAATTGTCAAAAACCTTGGAGAAAATTTAATGTGACTTCATTCCAGTTAGATCCGTAATGATTTTTCAAGACCGGTTTGGTTGTTTTTTTTTTTTTTCAAAATTAGAAGTGGTATATCTTATGTCGAATACAAGGTTGTTGAATATGTTTCTTATATTAACCAAAATCAACATTGAATCAAATTTATCTTATCTTACAATAATATCGTAGAATTCTCTAACAATGGTTTGTACTATTCTAATGCAGTCTATGGGTCAAAGTTGATGATAGACTATATACTTTTTACAACATGTGGTTATCAATAACAAGTTAAAAAGGATTAGGAAACAAGTTTGAAACAACTTATATTTAGACCATAGATCCCCATAGCCGGAGAAAAAGTGTTGGAAAAATCTCATATACAACACTTTGCCATGGTATAAAAAACCCTAGATTTCTATATTACACAGAAGGCCAAGCAAAATAATATATGCATATAGGTTAGAAAAATGTTGATGTCAAAAATATTTCGAGAGCAAGTCTGATCAATATTATATATCAGTACTTAAAAATAAGTAGCTGATCATATTGATGTACATTTCATCACTGTTGAGCAGCCCTTTGTAGAGCAATAACCTCTCTATAACAATACCTTATGTTTCCCCTGGACTGATATTTAAATGTAAAATAATCTATGTAGAGCAACAACCTCTCTATAACAATACCTTATGTTTCCCCTGGACTGATATTTAAATGTAAAATAATCTATGTAGAGCAACAACCTCTCTATAACAATAACTTAAGTTTCCCCTGGACTGATATTTAAATGTAAAATAATCTATGTAGAGCAACAACCTCTCTATAACAATAACTTAAGTTTCCCCTGAGCTGACATTTAATACAAAACTAATCTTTGTAGAGCAACAATCTCTGTACAACGGCCAATATAGTCAGCTCACAAAGGTTGTTTCTCTACAGAGTAGGGTAATGTATGTGTAATATTTTCTGAATTTCTCATAATCTGAGCTATCTACTTGGTGGGATTTTAACCTACAAATGCATTGACAACACATGTGCTGACAGCACTGTTAGTAGAGGGTGGAGGCTGTGGTGGCGTTCTTTAATACATATTAACAGTACTTTACAACCACCAAAAGAGCAACCCTCACATATGTTTTTAACCACAATTTTCATCACTTTGCTTATGATTAAGCCGAAATTAAAGCCAACTCAAGCCGTAGCTCAGTGGTTGGTGCGCTTGCCGTCTTACCTGGTGACCCGGGTTCAAATCAGGTTGGAGGCATTTATATACATGCCTGCCATATTTGAGCAGAAAGCCAACTGACAAATAAAGGTTATATGCGTGGCATTTAAAAACCATGAAACCAAGTTTGTAGAGGTCCCAATCTAGTCTTATCCTTGTGGTTAATATTTAAATAGAGTTACACTATTACAGCACTGAACCTATAATACACCTTAATAATGAAACTATCTAAAATTAAGACCACTATTTTATTTCCATTTAACTGATTTTCACACTATTTATTATTTAAGTATCAATATTGGTACATAATTTGTACAACTGATTGGTCCATTTTTGTCTATTTATATTCTTATTAATACAATCTTAAAATTATGTAGACCATGGGGCCCCCCTTTGAGGTTTGGCTATAATAAGAGTTATGTATGTATACACTGAAACATTGAACTACCTGTCCACTGAACATATTTATACTAACACTTTTATCATAGCCTATATAATGTTTATACTATGTGCTGGTTGATTTATAGGGGAAATGTGCCTGATAAACAAACAATTATTTATCTGTGGTCAGATAGACCTCTTGTAGCAGTTGTATATGAAGTTATAATCCTTGCTTCGCTTGGATTTTTACTTCCTATACAACTGCTACTTGTGTTCTACATCCTATACAAATCCCCTCCTTATTCCTGGGGCCTTATTCACCAACATTTTAAGACTAAAACTCAGACTTTACATTGCCAAATGTTCTATTCTCTCTGAAGTTGTTATAAATGTACAAATTTTAAAGTAAATAGGTATACATGTTCAGAGGGCGAGAACAAATACTTGACAAAATTTCACATTGTTCTATCTAATGGCTTAGAAATGGCAGTGTTTATAAATGTTGGCAATTTTAAGTCTAAGTCTGAATCGTAGTCTCGCAATGTTGGGTGAATAAAGCCCCAGGTCTTTGTACTTGATTTAAGGTATATTAACAGACTTGATAAACATTGTCGTAATTTTGCATTATTTTGTTTTCGCAGAAAATCGAGCGTGTTGTGTTTGTTGGGAATTTTCTACGTGTTAATACAATATCAATGAAGCTGTTGGCGTTTGCCATGGAATTCTGGTCTAGTGGAGCAATGAAAGCTTTATTTCTAGAACATGAGGTATGGAGCTCACTTATACTGTAATCCAAGAAATTGCTTTGTGCGATTTAACTTCGTGACATGTAGAATTAAGTAGCCGCAAAAGTGTTCAAAACATCAATGTGGACATCGCCGGAGACTTAAAAATATGAGCATTTGTGGTCATGAATATGCTCACATGGGCAAAAAGTGAATGTTAGTATTTGTGAAAGTTAATTCTAACCTCTGTTAGGATCGATCTACAACCTCCAATTTGTGACCAACAAACTCTATGTCATACCTGCCAAGTACTCCTATTAAAGTGGAGTTACTCCTATTTTCGTTAATAAATTTCTGGTTTTCAAGTTTGCTTACCTTGACGCATGTGATTCATTTTATGATCTTCTGTCCCATATTTATAACCATTAGAATGAATACCTTCCTTGTTTATGCATCTAAATCCCTTTTAAATGGTATCTTGTGACATATTTCACATGATCACTCCTATTTTGGATTTAACTTGGCAGGTATGCTATATGCTAGGGTCCTCAATGTCTTCAGGATTGATCCAGGACCTCCATTCTATGCTATAACCTGCAATCTCTGAAATGAATTTATTTCAGGGTTACTTCGGAGCAATGGGATGTTTAATGGAGTACATGAGATTGGGTCAGCATTTGAACGGTGTGGTGAACGGATCAAGTTGAAACCAGCATAGTACAGCACGGAGAAGAAACATGTGTTCATCTCTAATATTGGCAATATATCATCCACTGTACTACTTGGCACATGCTTCATCCAGTCCGCATGTGGTTCATTCAGCTGGTACAGGGTTTTTCCTGCCTGCACATGGTTCATCAAGCCGGAATGTGGTTCATCTAGCTGTATTTACTGCAATTTTTCATTTTTATCTCGACTTTTCGAAGAATAAAAGTTGAGCTATTGTCGTGATGTGATAGTCTGCATTTGCATTGGTTAAGTTAATTGTCACTTCTCCAAGACTATCAAACTTTAAGGTATTCACTTGAAACTTTGCATAGTTATGTACAATCACAAGGGGAATCAATACTGGCAAGGCTGGTAACCCTGTGACTTTTATGTATTGAGTTATCTGCCCTTATTACTATTAAAAACGAGAAATTGAGCATCCAGCACTTGTAGGCAGTGCTCTTGTTCCTTGTGATATAATCCAAATATCAAACTTGAAAGACATTTTTGAATCTTATCTTGTGATATACTTTTTATCCAAAATCAAAGTTCTGTTTGAACCGTCTTGTAATTAAAGTGTGTTGGAGCTGTTAGCTGATCGGGAGATTTCATATGTTCAAAACCTGACCATTTTCTAGCTTTTGCTTTTACTGCCTAATTATAAATATTCCATTCAACCAAACATGCCTATAGGCGCCAAATTTTTTATGCCCCAACATCTATTGATGCTTAAGGCATATAGTGATTGTTTTGTCCAGTACTTTGAAAATATAGACCAAAACATTCAAGTTCTTGAAACTTGTATACTTTCAACATTTATCAAGGCATTGCTTTCAAATTTGGCATACTTGTTCACCGTCATAAACTTCTTACATTGCCAAAGTCATGTAACATAATCTGACGTTTCTATAAAATATATGGCCCCTGATTGACCTAGATAGTTATGTCAACATTCTCCTTATAATCAATGTAGGCCGTTGTATAAGCAAGATGCTATTGAGCGCTTTGTAGTACTACACTATGAAACGGTTTGCTTCAAAAAAGCACTTTGTTGTGGACGAAGCCAAAAAAAACTTGACTAGGGTTCGTGGCTAGTATACAGGTGCGTAGCAAAGCGCTACCGAGCGGAACCACAAAGTGTTAAGAAACGGTTTGATATCGACGAACATGTTCGCTGATAGCATGTCGTTGCCTAGACTACATACAACACTACCAAAAAGCGCTCAATAGCAGCTTGGCTTAGCAACAGCCTCCTGGTAAGATGACAAGCATGGTAAAATGCACACACAATGTACTATAAACATTAGATCTAGGACAAAATGTTCCAATGAGACATATTTATAAGCCTTACTGTATGTATATTTAAGATAATTAAATGTGTCCTATTTATAGCACATGTCAAAGAAAATATAGATTGGAGAATTTGTCCTGATCTTGACCTTTATTGTGAATGTTTTACAGGGTTCTTGCTTTAAATACTGTAAAATCATTTGATTTCGATGGGACGAAATTTCGTGGTTTTGGTAAAAAAGACCATTTTGATGGGAGGTAAATTTGTGGATTTTGCTCTTCAGGTAATAAATACATGGGTCAATTTTATTGTTTGTTAGGATTTGATTTCATTGTTGATGGTGAACTACGAAATCCATGAAATTTAATCCCCCACAAAAATAAATGATATACAGTTTTCTGCAAGCAAATTGTGCACTATCATTATTTCTAATTTGTGTTTCTATTTCATCTTGAGCTTCTTCGTGATACTCTCCGGTTATGAAAACATACAACCTGTTTTTTCTTAAAGATATTGACTGTAAAATGATGCTTATTATAAGGTCAAGATAGTGTCTTATGGAATGGATAACAAATACTTTCTTTTCAACTAGTTTTGTCCATGAATATGTATATATGCCATATACTATATGTCGTGTTAGTACAAATAAAGCACCAAGTATTTAGGGTAATGGATATAATGTGCATAATAATTTATATTTAATACATTTATGTCAAGATCATGTTTATCATATGTATTCAAATTTGCATCCAATATGTGTGTTTGCATCCAATTAGTGTGCAATATGTCCTCTTGTGCGTGTGTTCATATGTTTAGGATACATTAAAGCACCCTGAGATAACTCTAGCATTATAAACTTAAGCCCTATAAATTAATGTTATCAGTTTCAAAATAAAGATTATGGATGATATAAACATTGCACAGCAATTCCCGCTTGAATGTGCATTTAAAGTAACTTTGCCCAAGATCGAACATTGTTAATTTATAATTTTTGAAAAAGGCTAGCATAAGTGCTGGCTGATAAGTTGGTTTAACCCTTAATTTGTTCCATGTCAATTCCATCTTTTTGACATGTCTTCATTTGTTTTAAATGCAATAAAAGATTCAGGGTGACATGAACAACTGTTTGAACCCTAGATAAGGCATAGGAATGTACACTGATGGCATCTGAAACAAACTTTTGACTCGTTTTCAGGATTGGGCGTTAAGCCTCAGTTAAGATGATGAGAATGTGGTGCTGTGTGGGTATAATATTCACACCATGTAGCTATTCTTGTAAAGCAGACCTTAGGGACATTATCAATTTAGCATTATTGTGTGTTATCAATTATTATAATCCTTATTATGTTTTTTATATGCTTAGTATTGAACTATTAGTCTTCCATTACCTCTGGTACAGTATACATGTATGTTCAGAGGTGCTTTGATAGAATCTAGAACTCCGATGGAATCTAGAACTCCAATGGAATCTAGAACTACGATGTAGTATATAGACATTCAATGGAATCTAGAACTATTATTGAACCTAGAACTCCAATGGAATCTAGAATTCCTAGTGTAAACTTTGTAATCTTGTGTAATTCAACTCTTACTTGTGTTAGTGATTTCATAACCTGCCAAAAATGTTTAACTTTGCTTTGAGCACTAAATGCTTTCTTCTTGTATAAATTACGTACACCATGTATTCTATTTATCTTATCAGTCTTAATTGTAAAGTGAATATTTTCATAGGTCAAATTTTATGTAATATATCATTGAAATCCAACCAATAGTTAAGGAGAACAAGCTTATGCAGAGACATTGACTTTTTACATGTTGTCTGGATGGATGTAACTGATTAAGTTTTTCTGTGCTTATTAGGCCCCTACAGTACTGGTTTTCAACTGGGGGGACTATAGGTTTGCCCTCCGTCAGTCTGAACATCGAGAAAATCTGGATCCTGCAATAAATCAGACAATTTTCAAGCTAGGTTGAAACTAGAGGAAAGTTGGTATGCAGATAGGGACCAATAAGGAGATTATGCACATCTATTTTGCTTTGATTTGGACAAAAAATGTGGTTGCCATGACAACAGAAACATTGACACCTGGAAACCAGGTAGAGGACTTTGTATTGCTTGCAATTCCTTATTACTTGTTCTCTTTAAGGTTGGATTTCAATGAAACTTTACATTAAGACATGCTAGAAAGGAAGCCTTGTTGTGCATATTGCCAGGAGTTTAAAGTACTTTAAGAAGTGCATATCTCCTTATAATCATGCTGCTGTTTGCTGCATGTATGCCTTGGTCCCATTGAGCATTTATTTTGCCTCAGTGATGTACTTTGTACTCCCGTTTAAATCATTGGGAACAGGGATATCGCAAATTTTCTTATGACTACCCCAAAGCTTCTCTTAGACCAGGAGGAATCTTTTCCTGATACCTTTAGATACCCATTGATTAAATGGGGAGTTAGCACATCGCCAATGCAAAAAAGTCTCAGTGGGACCAAGGCTTTAGCTGTAGCAGTATACATGTTGTGATAATTACTATTAAATGTTAGTGATAGTTAAAAGTACATTATTGTAGAGTTGACTAGAAGTTAGGAAATAAAGTTGTATAAGTGTGATTTATTTTTATGTGCAAAACTTGACTGTGATTGTCAAGCATACTGTTGTTTGTGATTATATGTATATATTGAGCTATGAATAATATATAATCAATGTAAACAGTTAGTGTATTTGTTGAAGATTTTGTTCATGATTATTATAGAGGGAATTTATTGCTTTACTCATTCTGGTGTGTTTATTCGCCAATTGGTCAACTGAACGGTATCGGTACAATAACTAAAAATTACATGACCCTAGGCACCTCAAATTCTACATGGATGTTGGTCATCAACAGTAGATGACCCCTACAGATTTTAAGGCCTTGAAGTCAAAACATCAAACTTTTAGAGTGAGGCTAGTCACCACCAGAAGTTACCCCTATTGAATTTGAAGTCAGTAGGTTAAAGGTCAAGGTTATCATGATGAATTTCTGACATTACTGATCTTAGAGCTGTAATATAGTTTGTACAGTAAGGGTGCATTTTGTGACATGAAATTTGGCTGTTGGGGATCAAGGTCGCTGTTACCCCAATTTGAAAATCTGTTTTTGCTCATAAAGTTTGGAATGAAACATTGTGATGCTGGGCAGCTTTTATGAAGAAACTGCTTAGTATGGAAATAGACTATTTGCTACTTTGGGGGCATACTTGTTTTCTCTAAGCCTGCTAATTTAATCTGGGTGGTTTCCAAGGGAAGCAAGCAGTTAATCTAAGATTGACACCGTGTATATGAACTTTTAAGACCGTTATATTCAGCATACAGATATTATATCTTATTTTGTGTTTATTTATCTATGCCACCAGTAGATTCCATATGGGTGAGGCCCACAAAAGGGTTTAGTCCTTTTAGGTTTGGGGGAATAGTGCAGATACAGGACGTGTACTTATTGCAGAGACACCACTGGTTCTTTTACATGCCAGGTGTATACGTAGCACCCATACATTAATTGTTATTCTATGTTTAAACCAGGCAAATTCAGATATTGTTGTCCACGCAAAGTCTCAGATTTTAAAAATATTTTGCCACTTCTTAGTATTCACCCATAAAAATAGTTTCAGGGCTCAATACCTAATTTTTCATACCGTTGCTATGGCAACAGAGGAAATTTGATTTTTGCTATTTTTCACATTTTTGAAAAATGAATTTTGCCATTTTTTAAACCTCTTTTAAGAAGGACTCGAGACAAAAATGGCCTATGACTATGCATGGACAACCATGTCTGGTGTCAATATAGAATAATATCTTACCTGTACTATACAGTGTATGGATCATTTGAGTATTTTTGCTTTATCATGCAAATGTCTAATGATGTATTTTATGTGTACAAAAATACTTTATTTATTTTAGCTGCCATTCCATGTTTTTTCTTTCTTCTGCGTACAAAACTCTTAAAACGAGGTTTTGGGATTGTAGGACTAATCGCTAGCTTAGAATGAGAATGTTGTAAGTGCACAAATTGATAATTTGAGAAAACAAGAAAAAAAAGAAAAAAAATACTCTTCATATGTTAAAACAAGCTGTTTCAATTTTAGTTTTGTCACCATAGCGAGTTCCGATTTTTATGAAAATAGACTGGTAAGAAGCTTGTGAGGCTGATTTTAAAAAATATGTATCAGTCTTACAAGGTCGTAAGTAGAAGTTATAATACAACCTTCTGATTCTAAGCCAAAGATATGTCAATGTGTTGTATGGATAGTTTACAGTTCAGCTTTTTACTTTGAAAGTTTGTTAATCAAGTACAATGACAGAGTATTGACTCTAATGGTTGACAGGCCTAAGAAATTATATCACAAAAAAAAGATTTTGACATTCCCAATTTTCAGTCGTGCCTCGACAATGTACTCCCAATGGAAATAAATGACTTTCGGGAGAAATCAGGAACTTGGATTTCCTTAATTTTTTAATGACTTCCCCAAGGCTTCCCCTATCCATCGATGAACCTTTTCCCGATACCTTACGATTAAAGAGTACATTGCTGAGGCAAACATGCTTAATGGGATGGTATAAATTCTAAAACTAGCCTTGTATTTTAAGCATCAGTCGAAAGAAACTATTTGATTTACCTGAGCTATTAGACTTGGGTAGAGTTGCTTGTGTAAGAAACAGTGAACTTGCAAAATCTTTTTGAGCATATGTCATTGTTTGTTATATTGTCGCTCATAGGGCGGGGCCCTCTCTGACATTTTCTTTAAATTATGTTAATGTTCAGCTATTGATCTTGGGATCTTTGTACCTGCTGTTGTCAGGTCTGTTGTTTTCTGGCTTGTGCCTGATTTCAAGTTTTTAACCCTGAAATTTCTTTCTTCGTCTATATTAAAAAGTGGTATTTCAGGCTTTGAAACCAGGACTTTTAGCCTTGGGAATGATTGCTAATTACCAGGCTAGGTTGTACAAATTATTCATTCTAAATTATTTAAATTAGTAGGCAAACTATGCAAACTGTTATATTTCGTGTTTTTAATGACATACAATGTATCATACTTTTATAATATTGTCCCAAAATTTGTTATACCAACTTTGTCAACAATGTGGGTTGTCCCAAAATGGTCATCAATGTGGGATGTCCCAAATTGTGTTACACCATTTGTCAACAATGCGGGATGTCCCAAATTGTGTTACACAGAGTAAGTCAATAATGCAGTTAGTGCAAAATTTGTTACACCAAGTTTGTTAACAATGCAAGAAGTCCAAAAATTTGTTCACCAAGATTTTTAACAATGCAAGAAGTCCCAAAATTTGTAACAACAACTTTGTCAACAGTGTGGGATGTCCCAAATTTTGTTACAAGTTTGTCATCAATGCAGGATGTCCAAAATGTAGTAACACCAAGTTTGTCAACAATGTGGGGTGTCCCAAATTTTGTCACACCAACTTTGTCAACTTTAACTATACACCATTGACACTCCAGCCATGAATACATACTATCCTCAACTCAATATGTTTTTACAGTCACAGTTTTTGCCCAAAACTGACTTTAAAACGGCCTAGCAGTTGAGTTGGTTTCAAATATTAAGTGGCATGGATAATCAACTCCATTGGCCTATTATCAAAATACATTTTGTACTTGCAGATTGTGAGAAGTATTACTGTAATAGAATAGCCCTGTACAGCATCTTCTTCATACAGTCTATTTAGTATTTACAATAATTTGATGATAATTATGCCCACCCCCCCATCTTTGATGAGGGGTATATTGCTTTGCACATGTTGGCCGGGAGATCAAATGGTTACCATTTAATAACTCGAAAAAGCTAAGCCCTAGGATCGTCAAATTTTTAATGGAGGTTGGTCAGTTACAGTAGATGACCCTATTAATTTTTAGATTAATTTTTAGGTCAAAGGTTAAAGTCACTGTGACCTTTTCCATTTTCTACTATTGGGCGGCCATGGGGGCATACATGTTTCACAAATATATCTTTTAATGATAATTTGAGACACTAGCATAGTTGTGTAGCAATCTGAGGGAATGTGTAGCTTACATCAAAACAAGTCTTCATGGAGTGAAGCTTGGATGTATCAGTCAGAGTGACATGTTTTTATTGCTTATCATGGGCCTTAGTCACCAACATTGTAAGACTGAAACTCAGATTTAGACTTTAAATTGACAACATTCATTTTACAAACACTGCCATTTCTTTACAATTAGATTTAACCGTGTGGAATTTTACCTGATTATTTGTTGTTACCCGCTGAACATCATGCCCGTCCCTAGATTTGCCACTTAATGCCACCTATTGCCACTTATTTCCACCAAAAAATGGTGGCATTTAAGGTGGAAATAAGTGGCATTAGCTGGAAAATGAAGAAATTCCACCCTTTTTGTAATTTTTTCCACTAGAGTGGAAAATTTGCCACTTAATGCCACCTATTTGACTGGCATTTAGGTGGCAATAAGTGTAAATTTAAACATAGATTTTCTTTATGGTGGAAAATAAGTGGAATCTGGTGGAAAAATGAACTCAGTTATTTTTTATGGTGGAAAATGTGTAGCTTTTGGTGGAAAAATGGTGGAAAGGGGAACTATTTTCTGAGTGGCAAATAGGTGGAAAAAAACTCTGCCAATTTTAGGCAGTCAAGGATGGGGACTCAGTTTATTTTCATGATGGAAAATGGGTGGCAAATGAATGGCAAAAAACTTAGACAATTTTTAGCAAACTTACTCACTAACTTACTGCTGTAACTTTATGTGGATTGACTTATATCAGTAAAAGTTAATATGATGATATTGTATTACTATACAGTATAACTTTGGTTTCTTTACAAAACAAGACTACCTAAAGGTAAACGCTTATGCCCCAAAAGAAGCCTAAATAAATGTCCATAATAACTAGCTTCGTAAATAAGGGGCTATAAACACAAAATTTGATTGTTGTACAGAGATTGGTGCTCTGGAGAGGTACAATGTATAGTATATGATTACTTTCTTAACAAAATCATTATGTTGCATTAGAGAAGTAAATGTTGCCCTCAGGAGAGGTTAAACTGTATATACCCAGCATTCAAATCTTCTTTTATAATACATAAGTCATTGTTTGAACTTCAGGTTAGTCCAGTTCTGAATTTTGCTGGTTCTTATCTAAATTTAATAATTTAGTTATTTGGATTAGTTATAAGTTATTTATTAAGTTAAATAATTTACTTCATGTTTAATTTCATCTATTGAATGCAAATAAAAATTAGTAATCAAATTACAGACATGGATTGAAATATGTTGTTTTTCTACACTGTGCTAGCATGAATTAATTTTCTCATCTTTCCCATGATAAAAAAGGATTTACAAGAATTTGGATGGCTATGATTAACCCCATTTATTACAGCGCTATCTGATTAACAACTCGAAGAAAATTTGTATTGAAATACACATCCAAGCATTTATCAGAAGAGCAGCATGTAAACAAACAGACTTGCCTTTCTCTGAATTAACTGACCTGATAGTGATTCAGAGTAGCTGATAAACAGCTTGAATTACACAAAGGTAGGGTCTATCTACAAGGGGGAGTATGACCGAGTGTAAATAATTACCCACACATTTAGCCATACATGATAACAATGATAAGTACATACATCTTTTTATAAATGATAAATATAATAACAAATCCCACTTTCTGAGAAAATGTATGTGATATATTGATATAGAGGTAATAAGTTTTATCTTTCACAATTTGAAAACACCCAGTTATAAGACTTATTTCAAAATGGACTCTTCCAATCAGAGCGATACAGTCAATGCTTGACCTACATATTCAAATATTTTCAAGAAGATCAGGGTTTTAACTGGTCTCATTGATTGTTTTTCAGTGTTTGCTTATAAATTTAGTTGTTTAAAATGATTGCACTTTTAACTAATGACAGGAGTTTCAGTGTTGTTAATTACAAATGACATAATTTGAGAAACTTGGAGGATTAAACAAACAATTTTGTAAGAAGAGTGTAAACAATGGAACTAACTTCAGTGTATGGTAAGTAAGTTTATTTCTTTTAGCCCCCTCCTGATTATATTACTTGTAATGTAATTTATCAACATTTTAAACTAGTTGTTTCAATGAGCTAAGATTTATAATATTAATAATGAAAACATGTCATAAAACTAAAATTGTGATAACCAAATTGTTGCATAATAGAATTCAAAGATTTGATTTGAAAAAAAAAGATTATAAACCCTAAATGTCAGCCCCTTTGGGTCCTGTAAAGAACCAGTATTACACTCATGGACTTGTTAGTTATCATTAAATGTCATAATTATTAGCCAAAATGCAGACTTATAATGACTGTTAATGGATGAAGTTTAAAGTTTATTTATCAAGCTGATACTTTTCTCAGTATAATGTCTGGCTCATTAGGTATTGCTGGTTCACCACAATAATATGTTCATTATGTTGGGATGTAAATTTACTGCGATGAACATCTAAGTTATTAGTATTTCTTTGTAACTGTTACATAATTAAAATCCTAATTTATAATTAACTTAAATTTACTTCTGTGGTTTAAAAAAAAATATATATATATATACATGTGTATATGACATAATAAATTGCAGGTAACAAAGAGAGTCAAATGATTTGATGGGAGAAATATTACAGCACTTTTATTATGGAGAAATTTGAACCTGGCTGGTGTGAATGACCAATGGCTACAGTACAATGGCTTTACCAAGGTAATTCAAATCATATAAATTTTAGAATAATGGTTTTACCTCCAAAGTGAGAACTAATGAATAGATCATTATACAGAGGGGTCAGGATAGCATAATGTTAATGTGATGGACCTACAATAAGTGAATTGATTTTGACCTAATTACTGATAAATAATTCTTAGGGGATGCTCTTCCATTGATGGTTTAATCATTGTAGTTCACTGCAAATGTAGATCAAAGCAGCAATCACAAAAGGGCCATCTTAAGACCCTCCTGTGCTTAATAGAAACACTTTATTATAGCAGAGTAACATTTTGAAAGTCTTTTATATATGTGAATATTGACTTTTTAGGCTGAAGTAATGGCAGAGCTACAATTTATTAAAACTGCCCAAAAAGCGGGCAACAGAAAGGCCACTCCTTGTTTGGCTTAAGGAAAGGGGCGGCTGAAGTAGATGCGAGACCAGGATTGGTGGACAAAAAAAAGTTGGATTTTTTAAGGTAAGAGCTTCTAGCATCTAGTTTTTCAATTGAAACAAAATATTATTAAAGAAAATAATGACATTTTTGTGCTGCAGTTTGGAGTTGTCACCACAATGGCTTTAAATTTATTTACTTTAATATAGCATGTATGTCTGTTGGTCATTTGCTAGACCAAATGTATGTTTTCTGTTCCATGTCCAACGAACTCTAGGATCTTCAAACTTTACATACAGGTTTTCCAGCAACAGCAAATGTCCCAATTGATTTTGATGTCATTTAAGGTCGTGGTAATGGTGACCTTTACCCATTTTGACTATTGAACATCCATGGGGCATACATGTTTAAAAAACATCTTGTTTTTTTACAATTTCATATTTGTATAGAATATAACATTGATTTTGCAGATTGCTTGCTAGTAGAGAAGTGGCCAGCCACAATCAAAACCGTAATTTGGAGTTTTAAGGTGCCTGCTGAAGCCGTCAAGAAGCTCAAGGAACTAACATTTGAAATTTTGATACAACTTGTTTGACATATTTATTAAAATAAACAGACCTTATTAAATGAATATATGTTTTTATGCCTTTTAAGGTACACCAGGACTTTCTTGCAGATTCCACCAATTTCCACTTGATGCCAGCTATTGCCACCTATTAGGTGGAAACATGTAATATGCCACTACTTTCCACCATTAGGTGGCATTAGGTGGCAACTAGTGGAAAACCAACTTTCCACCTAAAAGGTGGCATTAAGTGGAAAATTGTCTAAATACTCCACCTACTGTCCACCCTTTTGGTGGCAATAGGTGGAAATAGGTGGCAACTGGTGGAAAATGATTTTTCCACCTAAGGGTGGCATTAGGTGGAAAATTGTCTAAATACTCCACCTACTGTCCACCCTTTAGGTGGCAATTGGTGGAAATAGGTGGCATGTAGTGGAAAATAAAATTTCCACCCTTTTGGTGGAAATAGGTGGAATTAGGTGGAAAATTTTCCACTACTTGCCACCCTTTCATTTTTTTTCATGGACTTTATATAGGTGGCATTTTGGTGGAAATTTAGGTGGAAAATTGTCTAAATACTCCACCTACTCTGAGGGTGGCAATAGGTGGCAAATCTAGGGACGGGTGTATACCAAATTATATAAAAATCGGTACATTTATACCAACATGAGAGCGAGTAGAACATGTGACAATACAAAGTCTAATGAGTTTCAGTCTTACAATGTTAGTGAAGAAGACCCCAACACATTTTGTTGAAACTAACTGCTGTGTATTTTACTGAACTTTCGATTATATTCATTATTTTATCATAATTTGTTTTATTAATTTTGTATTTAAAACAGATTGTTTAATAAACGAGGACCAATTATAGAATGTTGCTTCATTTTTATGCCCACCATAGATTATATATAAACAGTGGTTCTAAAATCCAGATTTGCTGCACTAGAGCAGACAAAATGAACGGATTTTTGCACAAAATGAAAGTATTTCTGCACTAAATGAACACATTTCTGCACAAATTAACATTTTTATGCCCCCGTATCGATAGATCGGGAGGCATATAGTAATTCACCTGTCCGTCCGTCCGTCCTTCCGTCCGTTCGTCCGTCCGGCCAGGTTAACCCAAATTGACCGTTTCTTCTAGCATTAATATGGCTTGCTACAAAGTTTTCAAACTTGCATAGATGTTGTATATGACCACTCTCCACGCGCCTGTATCACCTGACTCCATTTTGACCTTCACCTTGACCTAATTTTGGACTTAGACTTATTGAAAGGTAAAATTCTTGGTTAACCCAAATTGACCGTTTCTTCTAGCATTAAAATGGCTTGCTACAAAGCTTTCATACTTGCATGGATGTTTCATATGACCACTCTCCACACGCCTGTATCACCTGGCTCCATTTTGACCTTCACCTTGACCTAATTTTGGACTTAAACTTATCTCCCCTTTAGTATTTTTACAATAAAATTTTGTCTGGAGCGTATCTTCAAAACTATTTAACGTATTGACTTGAAACTTGAAATATATATAGTTGGCAACTTGGAGAAGTGCATTGACAAAATACCATAACTCTGTCTGTCTTAAATTTTGAATTATCTCCCCTTTAGTGTTTTTTTATAGTCAAATTTTGCTCTGAGTATATCTTCAAAACTATTTAACATATTGACTTGAAACTTGGAATATAAATAGATGGCAACTTGGAGAAGTGCAATGACCAAGAACCATAACTCTGTCTGTCTTAAATTTTGAATTATCTCCCCTTTAGTATTTTTACAATAAAATTTTGTCTGGAGCGTATCTTCAAAACTATTTAACGTATTGACTTGAAACTTGAAATATATATAGATGGCAACTTGGAGAAGTGCATTGACAAAGAACCATAACTCTGTCTGTCTTAAATTTTGAATTATCTCCCCTTTAGTGGTTTTTTATAGTCAAATTTTGCTCTGAGTATATCTTCAAAACTATTTAACATATTGACTTGAATCTTGGAATATAAATAGATGGCAACTTGGAGAAGTGCAATGACCAAGAACCATAACTCTGTCTGTCTTAAATTTTGAATTATCTCCCCTTTAGTATTTTCAGAATCAAATTTTGACAGGAGTGTATCTTCAAAAGTGTTTAAGATATTGACTTGAAACTTTGTATATGAATAGATGGCAACTTGGAGAAGTGCATTGACAAAGAACCATAACATCTGTATCACCAGATCACACATGAAGTCGATCAAGGCACTGCTTTCAAATGTGGCATTATTCGTTTACCATCATAAGCCCCTTATAGTTCAAAACCATGTAACACTATCAAACATTTTAACTGAATAATGGCCCCTGATCGACTTAGCTTTTTATGGACATGGCTTCCACGGGGGCATAAGCGTTTATTGAACGCAGTCTTGTTTTACACAAAATTACTGTACATGTATTTCTGCACAAAATTAACATATTTCCGCACAAAATTCTTGTATTTCTGCACAAAATGATAGTATTTCAGCACTAAATGAACTCATTTCTGCACAAAGTTTTTGTATTTCTGCACAAAATGAAAGCATTTCAGCACAAAATGAAAGAAAATCTGCACAAATGAACGTATTGTGGCACTAAGTGAAAGTATTTCTGCACTAAATGAAAGTATTTCTGCACAAATGAACGCATTTCTGCACTATATGAAAGTATTTCTGCACAAATGAATGTATTTCTGCACTAAATGAAAGTATACTTAGCAACTTTTCTAAGTCCACACTTATATTTTTGAAGATAACTTTGTCAAACATGTATGTAGCCCAATGAAATTTGGCTAGAACTTTCTTGAGGTCTAGGTTTGCAGGATCGTAAAACAAAAAGTTGAGTTTGATTGAAATTCATTGAATGGACACATGCATAACATAAGACCGCACAAAAGTAAAAGTCCCAAATTCATATTTTGATATCTTGGATGACCACCATTTAGTCTAATGTTTCTATTGACAGGCAAAGACGCGAGTCGGAATCATTGTTGAATGAAGATACTCATTAAATTTGACCATCTGAACAAAAAGTTGCCATGTGTCTTCGACGTAGATCGAATTTACATCATGACGTCACAATAAAAAATTGCTAAATGCTCTTGCAATCAATATAACACGCGAGCAAACAATACGTTTACCTTGAATTAAACACTCAAATAGGCATGTATAAGTGGAAACGATATTAGACTGGGATGTTATGGTAATAAGTCATGATTGTCGACACTAAACGCTACTCTGTACCGTACTGACATCACTTCATATTTTTCTGACATCATTCAACGCATAACTGTGATATCTAAATAATTTTATAAACAGTTTTTCTTACAAGTTGAGTCATTGGTCATACAATGCAGGCATTTTGAATACCATCGAGGTATAAAAAAAATTATGTTAACGTGTGGCGTCAAAAAAACATGAAATGCACGTCATCCTTGTGACAAACAAACCATGTGATGTACGAGCAGTTCGATACGGGGATTATCATGACTTTGTTGTACAAACTTCACGTGCGGAATTCTGTCACTTCATTATATATAATAAAAAAGATATGGATAAATAAAAATGAGGACTTAGAAAAGTTAAGTATATTTCTGCACAAAATGAAAGTATATCTGCACAAAATGAACGTATTTTTGCTCTAAATGAAAGTATTTCTACACAAAATGAAAGTACATCTGCACAAAATGAACGTATTTCTGTTCTAAATGAAAGTATTTCTACACAAAATGAAAGTTATTTGGTGAAAACATCAAAGAATTGACAAAGTTCTGGTCATTTGAAGTTTCATTTTAAATTTTGCTGAATTTTAACAATAGAATGAACTGTATTTTGGTGTGTGCTTCTCAATATACTGGTTTTCAAAATTTGGCATTATGCCTCAGTAGAACACCTGTATAAAGAAAGACCAATTAATTATTGCTATGTTGACTTATCACCAGCAATTAATCTTGCTCATTGATAATAAGATATGACAATTCTCATAATTCTCATAACTGAGGTATACAGACTCACCTGAACCTTGTTATACTGACTCACCTGAACCTGGTTATACAGACTGACCTGAACCTGGTTATACAGACTGACCTGAACCTGGTTATACTGACCTGAACCTGGTTATACTGACTGACCTGAACCTGGTTATACAGACTGACCTGAACCTGGTTATATAGACTGACCTGAACCTTGTTATACTGACCTGAACCTGGTTATATAGACTGACCTGAACCTGGTTATACTGACCTGAACCTGGTTATACTGACTGACCTGAACCTGGTTATACTGACCTGAACCTGGTTATACTGACTGACCTGAACCTGGTTATCCAGACTGACCTGAACCTGGTTATCCAGACTGACCTGAACCTGGTTATCCAGACTGACCTGAACCTGGTTATCCAGACTGACCTGAACCTGGTTATACTGACCTGAACCTGGTTATACTGACCTGAACCTGGTTATACTGACTGACCTGAACCTGGTTATATAGACTGACCTGAACCTGGTTATACTGACCTGAACCTGGTTATCCAGACTGACCTGAACCTGGTTATACAGACTGACCTGAACCTGGTTATACTGACTGACCTGAACCTGGTTATACTGACCTGAACCTGGTTATACTGACTGACCTGAACCTGGTTATACTGACTGACCTGAACCTGGTTATACAGACTGACCTGAACCTGGTTATCCAGACTGACCTGAACCTGGTTATACAGACTGACCTGAACCTGGTTATACAGACTGACCTGAACCTGGTTATACTGACCTGAACCTGGTTATATAGACTGACCTGAACCTGGTTATACTGACTGACCTGAACCTGGTTATACAGACTGACCTGAACCTGGTTATATAGACTGACCTGAACCTGGTTATACTGACTGACCTGAACCTGGTTATACTGACTGACCTGAACCTGGTTATATAGACTGACCTGAACCTGGTTATACTGACTGACCTGAACCTGGTTATACAGACTGACCTGAACCTGGTTATATAGACTGACCTGAACCTGGTTATATAGACTGACCTGAACCTGGTTATACAGACTTTATTTCTCACACTTATTAGTCCCCTACCAATTATTAACCGTAGGGGATAATAGGTTTGCCCTCCATCAGCCCGTCCGTCGATAAATGTTGGATTCTGCCATAGCTCAAGCAGTTTTCAAACTAAGTTTATCAAACTTGGTATGTGGATAGGGACTTATAAGGAGATTGTGCACGTCTGATTGTGGTTACCATGGCAACAAAGACATCGAAAACTGGTAGGGATCTTCAGTATTGCTTGCAATTCCTAATTACTTGTTTTATTGATATTTTAGACACCAATTGTTAATCCATAATCATGAGTACACATAATTGATATGAATTTAACTGCTATGCATGAACTATGGATTTCCTCATGATGACGTCACACTATGAGTACATGCGGAGCTGCCCGGAATGTACGGTATAGGTGTTGGTTTTGTTGGTGGCAATGTTCCAAAATGATCCCAAGACGAGATAAGTTCGTAGAGTTTGTCCCCCGGACATTCGGTCTGACCTACGTCACGATGACCATATAGTTTATAATCCGGTGCGATTTTCCCTAAAGCAATACCATAGCTGATCATGTTTTTGAGAGCATCAAGTGCCTGTGTGTTAGGGAGTTTGTGGGAGAAATCGCCCATGATAGAGAAGGCGATGGCGACAGAGTTCCATCCATATGTATGTGCCCCAATCCTGTCCCATGCTCTACCCTCGTAGACACGCCCATCCTCTCCAATCAGATAGTTATAACCAATATCATCCCATCCTAAAATGTCAAGGATACTATCTTTACTTTAATGATAAACCAGTTGTATGGCGTACATTCAGGGTCAATTTAAGTTAGGGCAGCCCTAACCTAGTTAGGGCAGCCCTAACCTCAGCCATAACCAGCCCTAACCTGGTTAGGGCAGCCCTAACCTGGTTAGACCAGCCCTAACTTCAGCCCTAACCTGGTTAGGGCAGCCCTAACCTCAGCCCTAACCAGGTTAGGGCAGCCCTAACTTAAGATGGTATTTTAGACCCTCTCCGTACGCGTGAAGTTATACCTGATTTAAGTTAGACCTGCCCTAACCAGCCCTAACTTATCGGATAAATCGACTTTAACTCGTACCAGTCACGCGAAAAACTCAATCCAATCAAAAGCACCGTTATATACAGGGTAAGCTTGAAACGTTTGGTCAGATGTTTGACCATAAGTTAGGGCAGGTCTTACTAAGTTAGGGCTGAAGTTAGGGCTGCCCTAACCTGGTTAGGGCTGAAGTTAGGGCTGCCCTAACCAGGTTAGATCTGATCTTATTAAAGACCCTAAATGTACGCCACAGCATGATAGCAGCAGGAGATGCCTATCGGTGTTTATCTACAGTCATAAAACACATAACAGCATCTGCTCAACAGGAGATCACTATCATTGTATATCTAGGGTCATAAAACTGGTCAGAGATCAGTACTCTACTGAATTCCAAACATATTCTTATGTATGAATACACTAGAAAGTATCGGTTATATTATGCGTTTGTTTAATTTGTGTATTAAGATTATTGATAAGTTTATTAAATACGGTTTTTTATTAGATTTAATTGCGGAAAATGCGACAAAAATGTGTGAAAGGCATTTTACCGGTGTATTGTTTATTTCACGGACACTAGATAACCATGTTTTGTAGCCGTGACTCATTTATGCAGGCAGGTTGATTTGCTCTCAAATGGTAAGTATAGGGTACATATTAAGACTTAATTAGAATCGGCAATGATTTAACCAATATTGCCACAAGACAAAGATTTAAATCTTATCATAACCGTTCAATCGAATTTACAATTATATTACACCTCACAGAGGGGCGCGCCATTAAACAATATACTAACTAACAGGCTGTGCAATATTACATAATAGTGTGAAATACTGTTAAATTAATATACTGTACCGACATCAAGCTTAAACAACACCATATAGAAACAATATTTAATAAACAGATCAATAATCTAAATCTTACGTTACAAATTAAAATGTACTAATTAAAACAAAAGCATAATATAACCGATACTTTCTAGTGTTTATATATAAAAATGTAATACAGTAGAATATTATTGGAATTTAGTAGATTACTGATCCCTGACCAGTTGTTGTGTTTTATGACCCTAGATATACAACGATAGTGATCTCTTATTAACCGATGATAGTGACCAGTTTCGGTGTTTTATGGCCTTAGATTAACAATCATATTCCCCACCTGCTGATATCAAGCTGTGACGTACAAAAAGTGTCTTAAATAAGATCAGGTTAGGGCAGCCCTAACTTCAGCCCTAACCTGGTTAGACGGTCAAACCCGATCAAACTGGTGAAATATGGGAGGAATAATATTAACATATATATCATGACTAATTTGTAACTAAGTCGCTGATTGGTCAAATATTCATAAGCAAAATCCAAAACCTAAGGTTAGACCAGCCCTAACTTCAGCCCTAACCTGGTTAGGGCAGCCCTAACCTCAGCCCTAACCTGGTTAGTCAGCCCTAACTTCAGCCCTAACTTTTAGTCAAACTTTGTATTTAAGCGTACAAGAGGGTCATAAATAAGTAAGACCTGCCCTAACCTCGAGTAAGGCCTGGTTAGGGCTGCCATAACCAGGTTAGGGCTGAGGTTAGGGCTGCCCTAACCAGGTAAGGGCTGAAGTTAGGGCTGGTCTTACCAGGTTAGGGCTGCCCTAACCTGGTTAGGGCTGAGGTTAGGGCTGCCCTAACTAGGTTAGGGCTGAGGTTAGGGCTGCCCTAACTAGGTTAGGGCTGCCCTAACTTAAATTGACCCTGAATGTACGCCATACAGTTGAAAGTATAAGCATTCGTAAAATTATATCATTTATTTAGTTATACATAAGTTCTCAGCTTTTTATTGAGCCCGTTTGCGGTGAGTGAGACTTAGTCGTCACTTTTGGTGTATGTACGTGCGTCTGCCCGGTTTTGTCCGGACCATAACCTTTTCGTGCTTTGCCCAATCTTGCGTATATTTGGCACGAGGAGGGACGTCATTTCACACCCCCTTGTGCTGGAGTGTCATGCTCAACCCTTAGGTTCCTATTTAAAAGGTCACAGCTGAAGGTCAAATTGAAGCTTGCCCTGACCATAACTTCGTCATGTTTTGATCAATCTTGCTTGATATTGGTATGAACGTTAACCTCTATTTATCAGTGCCATGAGCAAAACCTGTAAGTTTGTTCCTTTCTGAAAGGTCAAAGTAACAAAGTGACAATTGGAGATCAAAGGTCGTATTGAAGTTAGTACAGGGTCATTTCTTCTTTGTGCATGATGGAATCAGATGAAACTCAAGGTGCGCCAAGGCTCGACATAATTTGCCCGAGGTCATAACGTTCTAGTTTGTATTTTGATATATGTTCGCCGTTGTCATATTCATGCTGAGGACACGTCAATTATGCTCGTACGTATTGGCACATACATTTATTATTCGATGCCGCCAGGAGGCGGCATCGAGTATGAAAGGGTGCAAGCAGATGTCCCAGGAGGATACAAGATTTGATTGGTTATAACGCTGTTGGACTCGCCCGTCAGGGGTAAAATAGGATGATAAATGTTCGGTAGGTACTAAAGTCCAAGTCCCAGGAGGATACACGATTTGATTGGTTATAACGCTGTTGGACTCGCCCGTCAGGGGTAAAATAGGATGAAAAATGTTCGGTAGGTACTAAAGTCCAAATCAGTTCGGAACGGGTGTTTATATAACGGCTACATATGTTGCAATTTGCGGGTCTTAGCAGGGGCTATTAAAAAGTAAAAAAAAACTATTTGCGCGGAGCGGCGATTTTCCTTTCGAACTTTTATGGAACATGTTAAATACTTTCATGTCTGTCAGATATTTTTTAGTTATGATTTTCGATTTTTTCCAGTTCTTAGGTTTTGTCTTAATCTAAATTTGATAAATGCAAGTGTTTTTTTAATCTCTATGTTTCTTTATTTATGTATGTCAGAATAGTTTGTTTTGCCAAAATTTAAACGGGTAAATATAGCTTGCCAACATTGAACTGACACTTCTTATTTACAAAATATTCATATGCGCTCCTATACTCCTGCCAAATGGAACTAGTTCTATGCATATTTTAAACTATGTTGAACGTATTAATTCGCAATAAATTTACTTATCAAGCTCACAAACCACGAAATAACAATGTCCTTTAGTGTCAGTTTCACGTTGTCAGGCTATACCACGTTATTGGAATACACTTTGTTATTTTATGAAACATGCTAAATGCCATCTGTGAAGCATTAATCAATATTATAATGGTGCTCATATTTCTAAAACATGTTATGTTCATTTGAATAAATATTTCAATAGAAAATAGAATGTTTTCATGTTTTCTATTCTTTCCTGGTGTTTCACTGCCTTCAAGTTTTTAACCAGGTTTTCCAAAGGAAAACTCTGGTTATTAGATTGCTGAATGTCGGCGGGCCTTAACAATTTCTTCTGTGCACAACTCCTCCTACATTTCTTCATAGATTTCAACCAAACTTTCAGAGAATGATTGTCATCATGTGACCTGGTGCATATTATCAGGGTTTTATGATTCAACCAATTTTGACGGAGTTATGGCCCTTGAAACAGAAAAAATTGGCCGCTTTCCTTATGTCGCACGGTACTCAAAGTACACGACATAGAGTCATGAAACCTTCACAGAAATGGTCAGGATGTTTTCTCTACACCTGGGGTTTCACTCCCCTTTCAGTTTAGTACATCCAGAGTTATTAGCCATTGAAATGGTGTAAAATAGCCATTTTTGACTTGTTTCACATGCTACTCAAAAAGTATTTGACCTAGGATCATGAAACCTTTATAGAAATGTTTGACAGCATGTACTCTAGTGCACCTGGGGTTTCACTCCCCTTTCAATTTAGTACAACCAGAGTTATTGCCCTTGAATTAGTGAAAAATACCCATTTTCAGCAATCTTAAGTTTTTGCAGCGTACACTCAACACATGAGAATAACTTCCCTTGTGCATCACACATCACGCCGGAATTTTAGTTTGTTTACAAGTTTCTACCAATACCTTTTACTAAATAAAAAGATTTACTTAAAAAGAACTAGCGGCATCTTTGATGCTCAGCATCAACATTTCACTTGTACCTCTGTGGTATTGGTCAACGGATGCTTACCTCTGCCTTCTTGGTGGAATCGTTGTATTGTCCTCATTTCTTCCGAACATTTGTCCTCAGTAAAACATTCCTGCATTGCTGTATGGTGTACGAATACGACAGATACTGGTGTCCCCATGCAGTTAATCTCCTTGGATGGGTTGGCGTTCCATTCCGCACGTGTTACCATGGTGATGTTGGCTGGTAGTGGTACCGGATCGCCGCTTAGGCCATCTATAATAAATGTTTAAATAAATATGAGTTACTGCAATATCCACCAATGTCCACGGAGTCAGCCCGCTTAGCTCAGTCGATAGAGCCCGATATTTCTGATCTCGATGTTGTGGGTTCGAACTGACAAACTAAAATTTACTAATAGTCTTTCAGATGAGACTTTAAACCAAGCTAGGTCCTATGTATGGGTTCTATACACATGTCATATAAAAGAACCATTGGTGGCTTTGGAACGCAGTTTCTCGTTTCGCTTGCAACGTATTTCATTCTGAAAAATACCAGTGTATGAATAACATATTTGATGGTAGTGTAGTGGTTCGTGTTATAACATTTTTGAACAGGGAGCGTTAGCGACTCGTTCAGTGCAGGCGATAAAAATTCATGGTTAAGACTGCTAGCTAAAAATAGTTGAAAATGCGTATTCCGTGGGATGACTTCGGACTTTATCCCTCAATATTTAGCCGAGTCAGTGTTTATAATGTTTTATCGCATGAAGCTTGATCAATATATCGAGACAGCGATTGTATTATGTTACTAGTATGTAAGCTACGTTATCATCCGGTAAGTGATAAACGCTCAACGAGTAGTATATGCAGTTGTGGTAATAATGTATTAATTAGATGCTGGAGCATCATATGGCGTTGGGGTGGCAAATGCCCTCAAATGCTTTGTCACTGGAAAAGTATTTTTCTGACGACAGGAACAATCCCTGTTCTTACAGTGCCACCGGCGCTTTGATTGAGATATATGGGCGCCATTAAACATCACACGAAATAGACGCACATGTACTTGAAGAAAATATTACATGCAAACAAAATTAAAATAATTTGTGAATTATAACCTCATCGTACAAATAATATTACTTCACAATCAAATATAAATATAAAATGTGTCTATCCCTTTTTGAACAAAGCTTATCTTATCATTTTACATTACTAACATGATAAAATTTAATGACTTAGTTGGTGTGTGGTTATGTTATATTGATATGAATAATGATGACATTGTTTGCTCATAAAGTTTAATGAAAGTACAAAACACTCTCACACTTGACGTAAATAAATGAAAGTTTGTTTGGTACACACACGGACATTATAGTTGATATGGACATGTCAAAGTCACGTATCGGTATATTATTGCTCCCACAACTTTTTTCGATCATCCATTACATACAATGAATTATGGAACCATTAGGCTGTTTCTTAACAAATGACCAGTACCCGACGATAGAATGTTAACTATATCTGCCGAAATAGTAGATTTAGCAAATTGTATGGTGAACAAAATACTCATTTGGCAAGAGTTGCTCCACTTAGACTTTATTGTTTACAAATTGTCATTTTTGTCAACAAACCAGCTGGGTGTTTTATTACATGTTCTTCCATCTTATGATGTTAATCACATTTGGTAATCAACTAAAGTGCCCAGATTGCATCATTCTGCAGAGAGGTTTCCACGTTATAGCTTATTAAAAAAACAGTTTGAGACCATATGTGACTTTAAACTAAGTTCATACACTACACACTTGGTAGAATATGTTTTTATATTGTATGTGTGTATGTCAATGGTAAGAATCTAGGGTCCCTTTCCAGAAAAACACAGTTGCTATTAAGAACCCTTCAGCGGGAAAATGGTTGACATAAACACACAACCATTTGCTCAAAACAATGCTCGTTCTAGCTACTAGTATAATCCGCACATGAATTCAAAACACATTTATAATATTAATTAGCTGTCCATTGAAACGGTACATAGACTTAATCAAACTCACGATACCAAAATAACGTATATTGTGGTTATTTTGTCCTTTATATGTCATTTTAGCAAAAGTATACCAAGCTTTTACGTGTCCCAATCAGTACTGTCTTACTCTTTTATGAGCGGAACCTGCAACATCTCAACACGTAACAGAAAAAAGCGAAATTAGCATGATTATTGTGAAATTGTCATTGAAGGGATGAGTCTCATGATCAAACAAAGCGCACTTAAAGGGTCTGCCTCACGTTAAGGCAGTCCCTTTAACAATGGACCTTGGTCGCGACCATAGACATATATATACTCTATATAATTATATTAACTCATGTCTGATTGCGTTCGACTGAAAAATACGTACAGTTTTGTCCTTGTTCAAGAGCAAAGAAACAGAAATATTGTTTTATACAATATTTCTTGATACATTATCATAGATAGCCTTTTTAGCTACTTTAATGTACCTGGTGGATATAACTAGCTCATGGTCTGTCAAATAGAAAAGTTTATTAGAAACATTGAAAAGTATTTTAGAAATGACCAAGTGCCGGACCGAAAGTCGAACCAGGGACCACTTGTTCCGTCGTCAAGGACGTTACCTACTCGACCATCATGTCATCCTAATTTACTTTTTGATAGAAATGTTGCTTACCTAGTGTGCGTAACAACATATACACTAACGACAACATTATTTCCTTTTGTTAGTGAATAATAACCAAACTGTGAATGCAATGACTAAAGTAGTGCAACGCGTTATATAATCGTCGAATGACTGAAAGGTACATGACCAAATTTGTGAACAATGGTGCCAATGGTATTTGCCATAACTATGCTGCTCAATTTAGTCGACAGATCCTTTCATACGAACCGTGTATTGTTATAAAGCCAATAGCCGTTTACGGCAACGGTTGTTGGTGGGTTCGATTATAGACAGGGGCATGCCAAATGATGCTTAAGAAAGAAATAATTGATTCGAATTATTCAAGTAGAGCTGCATCATTGGAACCAGCATATATATACTGCAGAATTCACAGGTCACTTGCCAGGTGCCAACCATTCGAACTGATGTTCACTGACATGACAAAACGATTTCATATGGCTTAAAGTTGCAGTTATTCTGACTTTCATTGGCATACAATCAAAGCCGTTTACTACCGTACGCTGACGACATTGCATTATTTACATACGTCATAATTGTGATGGACGAGAATGGTCAATGCGCAGAGTGACAGTTAAAAATATACGTCGAAACATCGTTCTACAGAAATGCGAAATATATTTAAATACCTTTAAAATTTGACTGATAAACAAATTTATAATTTTTCATAGAATACTCAGTTTGCTCTTATCAAAGATTGTCTCAGTCAAAGGGTTCACCACGACTGTGCCAGTTTAGGAACAAAATGTTGATTTTCAGCTCATACTTTTAAGTAGAACAAATCGGTCTATTACCTTTATGATTATACAAAATTAATGTAGTTATGTGTGCATATATACATGTATCGCAAGCATTAGCCTATCAAGTATAACCTTTTTACACTAAATATGAAATTAGAAATTAAACTGATACGTACTATTCAAATCATTATCCATCTTCTACACTTCCTGAATATCCCAACCATACGATATCACTAACATTGTGGTATACAACCTTAAAATCAATCACTGATAATATATTGTATACATCAAGCTGTTTATATATTTCAGATGAAAAATACGTTGGTTGAACGTGAATGGTGTACATATATATACATGTATATATACACTCTCATCACAGTTAAGTATTTCTTAGGTACGGAAATGCCCGAGTAGTTACGACTCACAATCTCCCAGAACAATAGACCTATATCATTATATTGTTTAGTTTTATTATTGTCCTTATTCCTTATCGTTTTGGTCCAGTACCGATGATTTGTAATCATCATATATCAGTGGTTAGTCAAGTCTCCAGATGAAAAATTACGTAGGTTGAACGAGAATGGTGTGTTATGATTGTAACGTTCAGGCACATGCGGTATCCCTTGTTCTAGGTACACTTTATATTATTACCACTTTCAAGTATTATTCATAATTGGGTCTCCCAGTTATGTCATTTTAGAAAAGCATAAATAGCTTAATTACTGTATTTTATATTTTTTCTGCATTTTACTAATAAGTGCCCATTTTCAATTCAACACCTTGTGCTCTGTTGTTCCTCATATTATACAAGTTCGAGCCAGGTTGGGTCCGCACTTCACATTCCTTGAACAATACATGAATGATTAGTGTCACAAACTCATGTGTATTACAATAATTGTTATTCCTATTGTTCAACTTTCGCATGATAATAACAGTAAACCCAACAACCGTTTATCACAGTACACTAGGCCTAATTGTTAGGTTATTATGTAACGTTACATGAATAAATAAATAAAAAACTCCAATGGCCATACAATAAACGAAGTGCTATTTCACCGCCTATAACCCAAATCACAGTATGACTTATCGGATTACTATAAAATAATTAAAATTCAGCTTATATCATTTATCGCTAATGAAAGCGCATGTAAAACCTTATCACTGTATGACTTATTGTCGTAGCCGTACTATATAATTCAATGTGTACTCCTTATTGCAATTGTCGGAAATCTACTCGTTTATACACAGTGTTATTGCAGTTATAACTCCAAACAAGGAGAGAAGTCAGTAAAGACGGAAGTTGATTTTATTCCATTTTATAGCACACATTGCTATACTGTACATATATATAACTCCATTATATGGAAAAAGTCGGTGAACACGGAAGTTGATATTAAAACATACCTTACACATTCACGTCCACTTAACATATTTGCATTTACATTTACGTTACTATTCAAGTATTCATATATACGATTGTGTCAGCTACATACTGCTAGTATGGTTCAGTGATCGAACAAATGGGAAGTGTAAAAGCTATACCATGTATACGATATACTGTAAATCTTCAATATAAGTAGGGGTTAATTCTTGGCTTTCGTGGATGACCTAAACCACGAAATTAAATCCCACACGAATACTAATGATTCGATAGTATATCTGACTAAATATGTCATTGAAATTACGTCCACAGAATAAGCTTTTTTTCACAATATTTTTCACAATTTTTAAAAAAGGGGAAATTATAAGGACGAATTTTTTTGACAACCTAATCGACTTCGAGTCCCGGGGAATAGACTTTGGTCCGAGGCCAAGACCCGGTAATTACTACGAGGGTCATTCAATATATTCGTAGACAATCGTTCTCATTTTATTATATTCATGTTTAAGTAATAATTTCTCCTATCATTATAAACATTTATCTATTACCTACCGTAGATACAAATTTATCTTTGATTATGCAACACAGTAACATGTCATGAGCCGTTGTATTACCATAGTAACGCGCTACCACCCCCGACCGACGTAACGTACCCTTTTAACTAGTTCAACCAGTTATAAATTCCGAAATAATTTATTCACATTCCCATATATTTGTCAGATTATTGCAATATATTAGCATAATATTTTGTGAAATTATTAAGTGGTCTTCACCTTCGTGTTTGAACTGAGAAGTATTTGATCTATGCCTGTCTTGTTTTCATTTACGTCAAAATGCCGATGAATTTACGCAAGGAAATTCATGCAACTATAAAGTCGTGCACTTGTCTTGGAAATACACAACAAACACACATAAGTTGCTAATGAGAACAAACGGAACACATGCAGTATTCAGTGTCCCAGTGTTTTAGTGACAAAATCAAATTCCTGAAGAGCAGCATGGTATTAAAAATGATACAGACATCGAACGAAATTTGCAAACGTAGGGACATTTAAGGAAACACCAGTCAAACTGTGCGAGGCGTTTCAACTTAGCATACAACCACTGTTTCTAGCTTAATTCTTAACTTTGAATACATAAAATGTTGTGGTAGATCTATTTAATAATCTATAACTTAAATAGTTACGTTTAATTCCATATGAATGACATAATTCAGTTTCTGATTTACCACTTGAGAAATAGCAAAACGTCAATAACGTTGTTGACGTCAGAATATATTTGCGTTGTGTGGTGGTTGCGGTAAGGTGGTAGTTTTGTTTTAGCCATATTTTCTTTACAAATTCGTCGTTTCGTGCACAATTTTCTGCACTTGTGTCAGAAAGGCTCTAGTTTAGTGTGAAATAATTGGTAATTCTCTGTGTCAATGTGTATTAAAATGATGAGTCCAGTCCACGAATTTATTGAATGACCCTCGTATATAGGGCTGTGTCCCATCCTCGGGGATTTAGACAGTACTTAACCATTATCTCCAGGGTGGAGATTTCGACGTCATAATAAGTAAAAATGTCTAGTTACCCCTGGGTCTCCCGGACAAAATATTGACTGGTGCATTATTGTGACAATTGGGTTTGGCCGATTTGCAAACAAGATTATTTTAGATTAATAATATTAATACGAAAGACATAATTATGACAATACTACATGGTTAACTACAAATTGTATGCAATGTATTCTTCATTAAATTACTTTATTTAGATAAAGGTTGACACAGTTTAACACCAATAGAGTACATGATGTATACATAGTGTATTTTATAGACAGTTGTAAAAATAATGCTAGATAGATAGATACTAGTAGATAGATTTTAGATAGATTTTATTCAGTATTGAAGTACATACATGTATATGGATGTATGAAAACACGTATACAAAACATGTGCATAATAAAACAAATTATAACTACATGAATTCATATGTACCCATGACAGGCACACCAACACTAAGGATAACACATAATGGAGATATCTCTTAGTTCAATTGTGGTCCATTGCACAGATATATAAAATAAAATTAACATAAATGCACTATTACCATAATTAATCACAGTGAGCACTGCATAAATTAAATGCTACTAGTATATTGACAACAATACCCACCATACATAGCTACTCCATTAAAATATTAATGCATCATTCAAAAGTGATTGTACTAATACACAAACCATACAATTAGAAAAACTCAGTCTATAAGTAAATTACATTTGTATGTTTTATTTTTATTATTATACCATATTTATATAGCCCTTTTTCATGTAAATTACACGTTCACAGTGCTTTACAATCATCACAATTTAGACATGGTTAAATCAATATGCAATGGATACAAATGTTCTAGTAAAAATAAAATGCGTAAAACATACCCATCACGTACAGTTTAAAAAATAAACACATTCATCACTTATTTATGTAAACAAGTAAAATAAAAAAATGTACACAATTTAAAATTGTTCAAGTCTAAAGTCCCAGGGAGATCGTATCTTTAAATACAATATGTAGATCTACATAAAGTTCATAAACATTTTCATTCATTCTTTAACAACTGTTACATCCACTGCTTCCTCAGATTTCTTCTCTATAACTGGTACAGTGACAGAAAACAGCCCCTCGTCGTCCACGAATGCACGTGCTTCACTTTTCTCGACATTCTGTGGAAGTTGATACATTCGATGGACTGTCTGACTTCTCAACATATCGCCGTCCTTCCATTCACGTTCAGCATCCACCAATAATGTACTGTCCTTACACTGTACTCTAATCTTGTCGGCTGGATAGTCTTTGAGGTCTAACTTGACACTGAATGACGCGTTTCCATCTGTCATAGCAACTTCAGATGATTCGATATTCCTACTAGTATGATCTTGTTTTTCACCATTCTCACTCACAGTGTCCACATCGAATGTGTCTTGGTCATTAGTGCTATTATCTAGAACTACAAAGTCATCTAAAGGTATCGGACTTCCGTTTCCGGTACTGGTGACGTCATTACTCTGATTTCCCTCCTTGGTCAAATAGTCAACAATGAAGTCAGCAATTGACGCAATTGATTCTTTATCACTTTCGTTCTCACTTTCATCAGCAACCTCTGTGACAACGTATTCTCCAGACGGTTTGGACTTTTCTCTATCTTTCCCTGTAATATGTGCGTCATCAATGACGTCATGTTTGTCGTCACCTTGATCAAGTGTCTGTTCAGTTGACATTTCGAGTTTGTGCTTCGGGTTCTCTGCTTCAATATCTGCAGAATTTGCAGATTCGTGAATTTTGTCGTCTGTGTCACTGGTATTACATTTAAATATTCCCCTTATAATGAAGTGTCCTTGCTGATTGACGTGACACTTTATGTGGCTTCTATTCACTGCATCTGGTATAGCCACAACACGCCTTCTTTCTATCAGGTCAACGTTTTCGCCTTGCTTCGTCTCTTTCCTGCCACGTACGATCAACGAATCACCTTCAATCTTGATTTTGATGTCGTTTGGTCGAAAACCATTCATGTCCAGTACTTGTATCCATGGTTTCATGACGTCACGTGCAGCACTAGTAGATCTAAATATACGCATGCAGGACAGAGGTTGACATGCTGGCCGTTGTCTCCCACGACGGAACACATTTGATGACATAACGCTGCGTTGTTTGGCTTCTAATAAAGCGTCTGCTATTATGTTTTCGAGTGTCGGTTTGTGGCACATGAAGTTTACCGCTCCCTGGTGATAGCTCGTCATTGGGACAATGACTGGTTGCATCAATCTAACCATAACTTCGGACTGTTGACGTACGTAGAATATCAGTGGTTATAAAGTTGTTTCAATTTGTATATGCTTTTCTTTAGCTGTCTCACTCGTGGATATACGTAGACTACTTGGTTCTTGCTAGAAAGTTGTGAGTTTAATTGTGACAATGAGTGATTTCCAAGGGTTTATATACCGTAATAAACTTATCTAGAATATTCGCGAAGATTCATCCTCAATCCCAAGTTTGAATTTTCGCGTCAAATCTAGAACATTCTCGACGCATGCGTAATAGTACAATGCAGTTAGTATTGTGGAATAGCTAAATATAGACTGTACTAAAAATAGAACTTGATATATTTTACACTAGGTATTTTGTGGTACAAAATTAAAACGCAAATACATATTAATTATTTTGTGTTTACCCTTTGAATTATCTGGTATAATATACTATATTAATAATTAATGTGGAATCTCAGAATTTCATTTCGAGTGAAACGTGCTTAGTATTTGACAAAGGGAGACCACCGCTGGAGGTGTTGACCTCATATTCCGTGATATTCTTGTCCGGCAATGTTTTAGTCCTGACCTTTCAATTAACTCCAAGGTAAACAACATCCAGTGTTTCTGACAGGATAATGGGATTATTTGAGCTTGTCACACGTGTAATGTTTTTGATTTGATATTGTGTATATTCCATGTAAGTGTCCCACATCGTATAGTTGGTTAATATTAGCTTGAAAGGTGTAAACGGTCCACTGCCCAGTTGCTACAGACGCACAGTGTCACAGGTATCTTACATTTTTTACACCTACATGTACACACATACACTTGGTCATTTGCATCTTTGGTAGCTCTGATATTAGATACATAATGGTGTTTATGAAATAATCGCCAAATACCTACATGTAGCCTAAACATATCTAATACTAATCAGGTCGGTTACCCAGGGGTAGTCTCGCGTGTATCGGTGCTTTAATTACACCTGCACGTTAAAGAACCAAGGAATCTATTCGAAACCAGCTAGGGTATCGCACCCGGATTCCTTGTATCTGACCTCTGCCTCTAATATTTGCGATAATGCCCCAGAGTGGGCCCTGCAAATTAAATGGAAGAAAGAAGAAAGAAAGGTCTATTATATCCCGATTTGTATATAATACTCAGATTTGTGTATCATAAATCTGAATATAGCTTATAATACATTGCTAAACATTCAATAATTTTCATTATGGCACACTGTTGTCAACACCCTCAAAAGTGGAGGAGGTTTGATCACCACAAAAAACTTTACCAAAATAAGTATTATTTGTGCAAGGAATTAATTACTTCAATTTAAATTGGTCCTTATATATATATATACCTATTACATTTATTTTTCAATGTATCAATTCCTGGTACATTATCAACAAAAACTTAATTTTTGTCCAGCAATGTTTGCCGGAATCCATTTCATGAAATGCGCATGAAACGCAGCAATACATACACTTCATGAAAACAGACTGACATCTGACAGATGCAATGTTAATTGTGGTTCACATGCATGACGGTCAGTTTGCGCATATTTCAAATTGAAGAGAAAAGACTCATACTATCAAGGTACATACAGATTTGTGTATGCTTGGATATATATCGCTGGCTAAGAATTAGAAGGACGTAACTACAAAATATTTTGAGAAAACAAGATAAACAGTCTGACCATTACTCTTTACTTATAGTAAAACTAGCTTTTTAAACTTCAGTTTGGTCAACATGACAACTTAAAAATTTCAATTTTCATGAATTTCAATTTTCATGAATATAGTCTCATAAGAAGCGCCTTATGATGTAGATTTCAAATATGCATTAATCTTATGAGGTCGTAAGCCAGCGATTATACAGATTTATATATGATACACAAATCTGTTACGATATACAAATTCGAATATATTTTTAATAGACCTGCTAATTGGACTACATTTTGTACACCTTTGGCATTCTCATGAATCAGTGTATAGTCAAGTCCCTAGACTACGGATAAAAAACACACTGGTTGAACGAGAATGACCTTTGGATGTGACTGTTCATCATACCTGTCAACTTTCTGAATATCATTAATACACCAGCCCTGAGTTCAACAACAGCTATAATTACAGTCATGTTTTTGTTACTATAAATCCTTTGTTAAACTTTGTGTGCATCACAAACAATTTGAGAGTGTAAAAACACGGGACTGTTCTCGGCCCTTCCCTGGGGTGGGGGCATGGTTTCAATTGACTGGTGAATAATGTCCCACTGCATTATATAAATTATAATGTAAATCATTTACATGTAGGCTGTTAGCAAAACATGTGTGATTGATTTAAGCCCTATTATACAAGACTATCTATTTGCATGGTCCACAGGCGTTCCCAAATGGATGCATTCCAATTTTTTGATTCTACTGATAATAAACATGCAACTCTTTATTCTTGCAGGCATGACCTTATTTGCTGAACATGTATCCATGAGACCTAATGCACTAGCTTGAAGACACCATGGCAGGCATGGGGAAGGTGGAAGCAAGTCGTTTTGATGAGGCGGACATTGTGTATGAAGGATGTTTTTCTGGACTTCCGGAGAAAGAGTCCTCAGTAGTTCGAGTTTTTTTGAGCTCGACTTTCACTGGTGGGTGGCATTATAGAATTTATTTCAGTCCAGCTATTTCATATTTTGCATGACCCACAGGTGTATCAGAATTGATGCATGCATACCTTGCTCATCAGTACATACATGTATGTTTTTTAGAGAAATAATATGAAATACACCCTCCCTTTTTTAGTCCTCGATAGATAAAATCATCTGCATGTAGGTGCGATTCTGTTGGGTAGGACGTGAGAGGGGGAAACAATCAATGTTTTATCATTCGACCTCAGGGTAATAAAAAAAATTATGAAAGTTTACAGCCTAGTAACAAGGCCATTATGAAAACACTTAATTGTTAACATTATATTTTATTTTGCTTTCAATGGAATAAGGTGATTTTCAGTGAAAATAACGATGACAAGTAACAGTGAAATTATCATTTTGTTATATGCACTGTTTTTGAGCTTGTTTCAGTATTGTGCACATAGAGAAACGCAATGTGAACAGTTCCGGCTGCAAAATATGCGTTACATCATTATGACATCATAAGTGTTATGTCTTGACATTCTAATTTCACCATAATTTTCCCAATATTGCCAATTACTGCAACATTTAACCAGAAATAAAGCAAATAATATACAGATTTTCACACCCATGAAAATATTCATTTCTGTGATCACTCAGTGAAATAAAATACGATCTTACACCAAAATCAACAAATACTGTAAAATTATCAATTTTTGTTGGGGATTAAATTTTGTAGATTTTAAGAAGTTGAAGGTAAACCACGAAATTAAATCCCTTTGAAAAATACTTTTGGCCCTTGTGTTTATTACCTGAAATGCAGAATTTACTAAATAGGGTCCCATGGGAATGGTATTTTTACCAAAACCACGAAATTTCGTTCTATCAAAATTAAATGATTTTACAATATCCTCTATTAAATGTTTATTACTATCAGATATGCAGAGTGAGAGGAATTGGTTGATGAGACACGCTGTTCCATATTTAAGAGATTTCTGTCAACAACAAGGCTTGGACTTCCAGGTAAACTTGTTTAGCATTTTACTATTGGAATTTAAGTTACTGTAGTCACAGCCTTTTGTTATTTCTTAGTCAGGTTTCCCTATTATTTCAAGGTTAGGGAAAAGTCAGGGAATTTGGTAATTAGTCAGGGAAATTTTAACATTGAGCTAAAGTCAGGGAAAAGTCAGGGAATTCTTCATTAAAGGTCTTAATAAGCGTCATTTCCTACAAAGATGATTACCAAAACACTAAAAAAATTGCGATAATTATAAGTTATGATTACTTTATGTCAATCAACAGCCCAAAACTACTACTTGAAACTTTTTGGCAAATATAACCTCATTTGCACTGTTTCTATTGCACTATTTGGCTCTGACAAAAAGGCTTGATCGCTCGAAAAAGTCAAAGAAAACTGCTGTCTGGTCAGGGAAAATTCAGGGAATTTTGTCTTGGAATATTTGTGAGAACCCTGTTAGTGATCTATGTAGTAGACTTGTATGATTCCTGGTTGTTGCAGGTCTTTTCCATCTAAAATTATTTGTGAGGCTGCAGGGTCTTACCTTTTACATTTGACATTGACCTTTTACATGTTGACTGCCTGCACGAAATGTTAAGAGTCATTTTCTCAAAGACTATCAAAGGTATCCACTTGAAACTCTACATAGTTATTCACAATCACAAGGGGATTCCATATTGACAAGGCTGATAACCCTTGTGACCTATATTTATTGAGTTATCTGCCCTTGTTACCATCAAAAGAAGAAATTGAGGGTTATTTAATTGATTGCATACATTGTAGATTGCAGATATGAGATGGGGTGTACGTGAAGACTCAGTTGATGATCATAAGACGACCCAAGTTTGTCTACATGAAATCAAGGCGTGTCAGAGACTGTCTAGAGGACCCTATTTTGTCGTATGTTAAATTGTTGTTATATATTGTAAAATAATTAATTTTCGTGGGGGGGTTAAATTTCGTGGTATTTGTGGTTAGGCTTCAACCATGAAATCAAATCGCATCAAACAATATTTTTTACCCTTGTATTAATTACATGAAATGCACAAATTAACGTCCCATCTGAATGGTCTTTTTTTTACCAAAACCACAAAATTTTGTCCAATCGAAACTAAATGATTTTACAGTATATAATGTGTATGGGCCAGTGACATTTTTAAGATATCCCAAATTTTAACTTGCTGTTAATGAACTCCTGTAAGGTTGTTTATTGTATTGTTTGAACAAATAAATCTGGTCCTCAACTTTTATGTATCAATATATTACAAACTTCATGCACAATACACTGCCCTCCAAAAGTTCATTCACACTCCTAAAATATGATTTTCTTAAATTGATAACTGCCAGCGTAAAAATCAAATGTTTTATTAATGCTTGCCAATTGTTAATTACATAAGAAAATGATAACAATGCAACCATATATGGTTTGGAAGAAAACATGACATTGCTTTTGTGTTTGTCAATGTAAATAAGTTGAATACTTTTATAATTTGAGAAGTGTGAAGGAACTTTTGGAAGGCAGTATAATATTATGAATTTCCTCGATACATTACCGGTCACTATCATCATGAGTGGCACGGTGGTCGAATGGTTAGATGCTTGACTCCTGATCGAGAGGTCCCGGGTTCGATTCTTGGCCGGGACACTTCATCATTTCAGAAACGCTATTTAGTGTTTTCAACCCAACTAGAGATGATCCAGGTTGGTAATCCAGGGGTAGTCTGGCGTGTATCGGTGCTTTACAACGGGCACGTTAAAGAACCAAGGAATTGATTCGGAACGAGCTAGGGTATCGCATTTGGATTCCTTGTATCTCACCTCTGTCTCTAACATTTACGATATTGCCCCAGAGTTGGCCCTGCAAATTACTTGGAAGAAGAAGAAGAAAAGTGGCCTATCTTCCGGGTGAGAGTATGTGTAGGGTAAGATGTGTAGGGTAAGGGGTTGGGGTAACAGGTATGTAGCTATTTCGTAACCAGTCTTAATCACCCGATAATATGGTTACGAATGGTTACAAAATAGCATATAATAAAAGGTTACAATTTAAGCCTGTTTACAAAATGACTGGTCTTCGGATAAGGGTAGGAGAAGGGAATAAGGGTAGGGGTGTTGGATGACATTACCTTGTAAGCATTGTCTCATGTTGCTGATTTCAGGCATTTCTTGGTGATAAATATGGCTACAGACCTTTTCCATCGGAAATAGATGCACTTGAATTCAAACTGTTGAAGAATACAGCAAAGAAGCTTGGATATGACATCTCATTGTTACTAACCTGGTACCTGTGTGACCACAACCGGGAACCAACAATGTACACATTACAAGCCATCAGCTCTGTGTTCCCTAGTTACTTTGACATGTCCGCTTCTAATACAGCTGCCAGGCAACAGGTTGGTATACTGTAAAATAATTAATTTTCGTGGAAGATTAAATTTCTTGGCTTTCGTGGTTCACCTTCGACTAAAAGATCAAAGATCAAATCCCATCGAACAATAATAATGATCCTTGTAATTATTACCTGAAATAAATAAACGTCCTATCGAAATTGTATTTTTACCAAAACCATGAAATTTTGTCCTATCGTAATTAAATGATTTTACAGTATTTTTTATACATGCTTGACGAGGATGCGTTACCCTTAAGTTTGTTGTTTCCAAATACACTTCTTGGTTCTTGAGGGTGCCTAGTATATAGCACTGTTACACACCAGATCACCTCTGGATTTCAAACCATTTTTTGGGGAACTTCCATCGCCACCCCAGCTGAGAACCAAGGACTAGATTGGTAGTCAATAATGCTTACCACTCGGCCACCACTCTAAACATATTTTTACAGATAATTTGATCAGATAATCTGACTCTTTTTTGCATAAAATTTTCCTGCTTATAGCTATGTTAATAGAAAACTTTGTAATCTCAATAAGTGATTGGAACAGGTAAAATGCTCGAGATAAACTGGGTGCTCGAAATAACCAAAGGACATTATTGATAATACAGACGGATATTGGTTTAAACTTTGCTCGAGTTAGGCCGGGTGCTTGTGATATCGATGCTTGTGATCACGAAGTTTTTCTGTATTATTGATTGTGTTGTAGTTTCCTTGTTACTGGTTAAATGTATTTGTCCAATTGCTATCATAGATAATATTGCGATGACAGAATGGTTTATTCTAAGACCTAAATAATACTTTGAATTAATACTTTTCATTGCTAGGTGGTTACTATATGGTATAAGTTTTAATACCACTATATGTGCAAACTATATGTAATATTGTATGTTTGATTTCATACAGGACGGTGCAGGTATGCATGATTGTCCAGTAGAGTTTTGTTGTTTATATATATACCAGTACATGTATAACCAGTCTACAATTAATTCTGTGTTTAGGCTTTCATCCTGTGCTTAAACTTGTGTGCAATGTATTGCGTGCAATTGTATAATTCTAGTATGTGTTTTTTTGTGTGATGTTAGGTTGCTAATGATTCTAAAATGTTAGTTTTACTACCATATACTGTATGTTAGCATTATTATGGTGTGTCATAATTCTTATAGAAGTCAATCGGATTATACACAAATATACTGAAACATTGTAAAGTATAATATATCAAGTATAACACTAGCGCGATATTCTGTAATGTCAATATAAACCGAATCACTGACCATTACATCGATTTAGGGAGAGCAGAAGTATATTTTACCTGCTCACTTCTATTCACCAGGTAAATTAAAATTAAGGTACACATTGAAAAGATAATCCCTTTTCAAATATCAGTATGCTGTTATACCTGATTTACCTGTTCACTTTAGGTGGCACAGGTCCCAATACCGTGTTAGAGTTATACAAGTCTACTGTTTTTAATCAAGTTCTTATGCGCTACAAATCCGTATTAATGTTTAGCATCAATGTGCCCCTAGGTTTTAAAGTTAATTTTCGAATACAAACATTTTAAAAAAAAAGTTCTTCTTGATTTTCATTCTGTAGTGGCATTTTGTGTTCCGTATGAATTCTGAAACTCTTCACATTGTGGCATCCTCCTGAATCAGCGGCTAGTCAAGTCTCCAGACAATATTTCACGTGAAAAAAAACGCTCTTTGAACGAGAATGCATTGTGGAAGATTTCAATTTTTATGTGACGAATTATATTCGCAGGCACAAAGAGAATGGATCAGCGTGGCTACACAGTTAACTACCTTACTGAGAGGATCAGCTGATGATTTGTATAAAGATGGCAAAATCACCGAGGCCCAGAAACATAAATATTTTCAATCAGGTACTCATTATGACACACTGGTGTCTCCAGGCCCCAATCCATGAAGCATCTCTAGTAGAAATCTCATCTCAAATTGAGATTTTACCCATATCAGTGTCTGAATTGAGAAAAATCTGAACTCTTTAAAATCTACTGGATTAAACTGATAATGATATTTGCTGTTTGTTATTCTAATTTTGAGTCTATCTTCCCATAGAAATTACCCACACCATACAGGGAAATATTTGAGATGAGATTTAGCTCAGATTCAGATGCTTCAGGAGATTGGGGCCTTATGTATCTGGAATAGAAACGTCACAGTTACTTGTGACTTTACTCAAATACTTCTGAGTTTGAAAAAAATCTCAATGTGATGCTCATGATACTGAAAAATAATTATTTTTGCAGGTATAGTATTGGGGTGAGGGGGCTTAATTTATTACCAGATAGATAAGAACAATGGTAGAACCTTCTGGAATTCCACCTGAAAATATAACATTCTTCTGAAGGTAGAAATAAACTTAGACCTTTGAGAACGAACTTTTTGAATACCCTGTATATGTTGGTTTCAGTTGGTTTTCTCGGAAAACAAACTCTTGGAACATCATAGAGGACAAACTATTTGAACACCTTAAAGAACACCCTAGAGAACAAACTTTTTGAACACCCTAGGAACAAACTTTTTGAACACCCTAGAGAACAAACTTTTTGAACACCCTAGAGACTAAACTTTTTGAACACCCTTGGAGAACAAACTTTTTGAACACCCTAGAGAACAAACTTTTTGAACATCCTAGAGAACAAACTTTGTGAACACCCTAGAGACTAAACTTTTTGAACACCCTTGGAGAACAAACTTTTTGAACACCCTTGAGAACAAACTTTTTGAACATCCTAGAGAACAAACTTTGTGAACACCCTAGAGACTAAACTTTTTTAACACCCTTGGAGAACAAACTTTTTGAGCACCCTAGAGAACAAACTTTTTGAACACCCTAGAGAACAAACTTTTTGAACATCCTAGAGAACAAACTTTTTGAACACCCTAGAGACTAAACTTTTTGAACACCCTTGGAGAACAAACTTTTTGAACACCTAGAGAACAAACTTTTTGAACATCCTAGAGAACAAACTTTTTGAACACCCTAGAGACTAAACTTTTTGAACACCCTAGAGAACAAACTTTTTGTATGTATGTATGTAATTATTTAAACCTCTCGGTCAAGGATAACACATGAAAGTGCAAGCACTTATTTCCAATGGGGTCCTGTGTTTTTGCTGAAGGGACAGCAGGTGGAAGAGATAGTGGTGTGATACAAGGTATCCGGGCGAGATGCCCTAGCTCTTTCCGAAGAGACACCTTGGTTCTTTAACATGCATGGTGTATAGCACCGATACAGGTGAGACTACCTCTGGGTTGCTAACCAGTTCATCTCTAGTTGGGTGGGAAACACAGAAAAGCGTTTCAGAAATGATCAAGTGCCCCGGCCGAGGATCGAACCCGGGACCTCTCGATCAGCAGTCAAGCAGGCTATCCGCTTGACCACCGTACCACCACGGTACACTCTTGAGAAGAAACTTTTTGAATATGCTTGAGAGAACAAACTTTTTGAACATCCTACAGACTAAACTTTTTGAACACCCTTGGAGAACAAACTTTTTGAACACCATAGAGAACAAACTTTTTGAACACCATAGAGAACAAACTTTTTGAACATCCTAGAGAAAAAACTTTTTGGACATCCTAGAGAACAAACTTTTTGACCACCCTAGAGAACAAACTTTTTGAATATCCTAGAGAACAAACTTTTTGAACACCCTTGGAGAACAAACTTTTTGAACATGCTTGAGAACAAACTTTTTGAACACCCTAGAGACTAAACTTTTTGAACACCGTTGGAGAACAAACTTGTTTAACATCGTAGAGAACAAACTTTTTAAACACCCTAGAGAACAAACTTTTTGAACACCCTAGAGAACAAATTTTTTGAACACCGTAGCAACAAACTACACCTTAAAGAACAAACTTTTTGAACACTATAGAGAACAAACTTTTTGAACACCCTAGAGAACAAACGTTTTGAACACCCTTGGAGGACAAACTTTTTGAACATGCTTGGGAACAAACTTTTTGAACACCCTAGAGACTAAACTATTTGAACACCCTAGAAAACAAACTTGTTTAACATCCTAGAGAACAAACTTTTTAAACACCCTAGAGAACAAACTTTTTGAACACCCTAGAGAACAAACTTTTTAAACACCCTTGGAGAACAAACTTTTTGAACACGCTTGAGAACAAACTTTTTGAACACCCTTGACATCAAACTTTTTGAACACCCTGTATATGTTGGTTTCAGTGACGGAGAATGAAGTATATACAGGTATATTATCAGTGGAAAATCCGGAGGACAAGGTGTTATGTTTTGAAAGGACTATGATTGATATCAACCTTAAAGATACTGTCGCAGGTTTGTTGATTTTCATTCAAACTGATTAGGAAGTTTGTAGTTACCACTTCCTTGATAGCCTAGTGGTTGAGTCTCCACTTCAAGTGTGGGAGGTCTTGGGTTTGATTCCAGGCCATATCAAACCAAAGGCAAATTAAAAATGGTAACAGTTATTCCCTTGCTAGCAATCAGCATGAAAGTGAAAATGGCTTCATTTCTCTCATTTTATTAATTCTGAAATAAGTATAAATGAATGGTTTTGTTAATACTATATCGCATATCTGACAAGTTAGTTCAATCCAAAATAGGAGTGATCAAGCAAAACATGTCACAAGATGCGCTTAAATGTTATTTTGAAAGGCATTAACATGCTTAGACAAGGAATTTATTGTTTCTAGTGGTTATAAATATGGGACAGAAGATCATAAAATGAACCAAATTGAAAATTAATGTACTTTTGTGCAAAGTTGGTGAACTTGGATACCAGAAATTATCAACTAAAATAGGAGTTACTCCACTTTAATAGGAGTACTTGGAAGGCATGCTATATCCATGTTTAATTAAATGTCTCCTACAGGTAGATACACAGATTTGATTGACAGTAGCCTGGATACGGAGGCTGAGGAACTAAGAGAGATGTTACGTATGGTCAAATTACCCGCCAAGTTATCGTCCAATCAGCTGTTTCGTTACAATATACCGTGGGATAGCATTGGTATCAATTTGTATAAAAATGAAGAACATATTCAGTGAGTTTTTCTTCTTTTTAACTAGTGAAGTAATCATTCCTAATAAATTGTTACCTCCCTTTGTTCCCCTTCTAAACTAGTATAGTAATCATTCATAATAAATAGTTACCTCCCTTTGTTCCCCTTCTAAACTAGTACAGTAATCATTCATAATCGATAATTACCTCCCTTTGTACCCCTTCTAAGCTAGTATAGTAATCATTCATAATTACCACCCTTTGTTCCCCTTCTAAACTAGTATAATAATCCTTCATAATAGATAATTACCTCCCTTTGTTCCCCTTCTAAGCTAGTATAGTAATCATTCATAATAGATAATTACCTCCCTTTGTTCCCATTCTAAGCAAGTATAGTAATCATTCATAATAAATAGTTACCTCCCTTTGATCCCCTTCTAAACTAGTATAGTAATCATTCATAGTTACCTCCCTTAATGGTTAATTATACTCAAAATCAAAGTCCTCAGAGTGTCATATTGTGGGATGGTGAGTATGTATGCTTGTTAAAAAATATCATTTTATGGGGATAGAGAATGTTTGTTCTATGTCTGCCTTCTGCTTGGTCAAGGTCAGTCAGTCTTTCCATCCATCCAAACTCCTCTGTGTGCAACTCCTCCTTGTTTCTTAAGGAATTTTAACGTCACAGAATAACTGCTATGAGGTGCCAAAGCGCATAGTGTCAGGAAATGTCAGCCAAAGCTGTTAAAATGTAAAATACCTTAAGACATTTTCATGTTTACAAATTGGTTTCAATTGACTAATTACTAAAATAAGCTCATATGGTCAGTTCTATACTGAGATAATGAGACACCACTTGTCCCCTATTGATTTTTAGGTCAGAAGGTCAAAGGTTTAGGTCACTGTGACCTTTACCATTCTTTAAGACAGAATGGTTTCCGTTCAATCACTCAAGAACGCTTTGCCCTAGGATCGTCAAACTGATTTTGATGTCACATTCAACATTTTTACGAACATTTCTGTTGTCTTTATTCTACAGGTATATGACACAGTTTGGCAAAGATTTTATAGACAACATGGAGAAAATGATTCTATCTGGTTGCCAGGATACGAAAAAACAGAAATCTTCTTTATTTGAGGAAGTGTTACACCATTTACATTTTACTTTGTTAAAATGTCGGTCATTCTGTGGTCGTGAAGACGTGCTTGATAGAGTATATCAGTACTTCAGTGTAACACATGTGACAGATGCTGAAGTTGATGATAAAGCAAATATTAATGAGATAGAGCATGAAGAAAATGATAATGAAGAAAACGATAAGGAAGAAAATGATAATGTTGATAATGATAATGAAGGGGAAAGCATTACTAATGAAAACGGTCGAATAAAAAGTCATCTGAAGTCATTAGGTGTAACAATGTCACTGGGAGATGACTTCAACGAAAATGATTCGGATCCAAATTTTCAAATTAAAGATCAACTAACTAAACTGCCTGTTATACAATCCTACACGAAGCCACTGGTGGTGTATGGCAAATCAGGGTGTGGTAAAACAGCTGTAATGGCCAAAGTTGCTCAATTGTCCAAGGAATGGTTACCTGGCTGTGTAACTATGGTTCGTTTTCTCGGTACCTCAACAATGTCAACAAAGATTCGAGAGGTTTTATTGAGCCTGTGTATGCAGATATGGCAAGTTTATAAGATACACAAACCAACAGGAATTGATCTGGAATCTGATTTCCAGTTTCTGGTACATTATTTCGTTGCTTTGTTGTGGAGCATAGACACAGCTAGTCGTAAACTGGTGATTTTCCTTGATTCCGTTGACCAGCTCAGTCCCTCTGACCACGCCCATATGTTCACCTGGCTGCCACATAAACTGCCCCCTGGGGTCCATATAGTCCTGTCTGTGGTCAGCGACCGGCTCAAATGCCTTGAGAATCTTCGTCTTATGTTTCCAAACACTGACCAGTATGTTGAGGTTGGACCAATGGAAGACAAAGTGGCTGCTGATGTCATCAATGTATTTTGCCAGCAATCTAATCGTCACCTCTCCAAAGGTCAAAAGAATCTTGTTCTGGATTTGTTCTCCAAGTGTAGTCAGCCTTTGTTTCTAAGGTTACTGATGGACATGTCGTTGTCATGGAAGTCGTACACTGTGTTAGAACATGCATCACTAGGGGATACTGTCAGGGCAGCCATTAATCATCTGTTCAATGATTTAGAAAAGAATCATGGAGAAGAGCTGGTGAAAAAGGGCATAGGTAAGTGACCTCTCCTGACTATATGTAGGGATTTCAGTTAAGATGGATGTCACAAAGTTTATACATCACTGGCTTAGAATGAAAATGTCGTAAGTACAAAATCAATACTTTGAGAAATCAAGAAAAAAGTGTCTGAAAGTAACTCTTTACATATGGAAAAACAGACTTTTTCCACTTCAGTTTTGGTCAACATGACAACTTCCGAATTTCATGAAAATAAACTCATAAGAAGCGCCTTGTGTTGCAGATTAAATTGATTTGAAATATGTATCAGTCTTATAAGGTTGTAAGTGTCAAATGTAATGTGATGTATAAGGGACATTGACTGTAAGGTTGCTTTGTATTATTTAATGAGTTTCTTTATCCTCGCCACCGGATAATCCATATGGGCGAGGCCCCCAGAAGAGTTTTAGTATTTTTAGTTTTTTGGGGGATAGTGCATGATACAGAAGATGCCCCAATTCCAGAAGCATCCCTGGTTCTTTTACATGCCATTGTATAGCACCATACATGGGACCTTGGTTTTAAGTCTCATCCGAAAGACTATTAGTAATTTTAGTTGGCCAGCCCGGGATTCGAACCCACAACTCCGAGATCAGTAGTGACTACTAGTCTCGCGCTCTACCGACTGAGCTAAGCGGGCTGGTTGCTTTGTAGATATCTAAGGTGATATAATAGTGGAGATATATTTACTTAGCCTATCACAAATCAGATAGTAAAATTGTCAAGATGTCATGTGATAATCTTTTATTATCATCATGTTAGTAAACAAATTATCTACCAATTTACCCAGTGTCAATTTTATGGCTTCTATATGTAATAATTAGCATGGTTAACAGGTAACTATCTGATAAGGACAACAGGTATAAATTGTTAACTATACAACTAAAGAAATGGCTTTCTTTTAAATAGACAAAGTAACAGTATATGGGTGTTTTTCAAAAAAAGTGCAAATTTTGAAACAAACTATTTATGAAAAAAATTTATGCTAAATCAAATATTCTTTTTCATGATAAGAAAGAGTTATTATAGAGAAACACATTCCAAGTAAGGGTTGACCTCCCACTTTGCTAAAAATGTAAATATAATTGCTTGAATTATACAAAAAATATTATTTGTCCGTCCTGTTATCTATGCAGGTTATATGTGTGCAGCTAGGGAAGGCTTGACAAGTTCTGAGATTGAAGATTTACTCTCCCTCGATAATCAGGTAACCCTAACATTTTTTCATTATCATCATTTAAGTTTTGTCTTCAACATATCGACGGTGCCATTCGAAAATACCGTATGACAAAAACCCACTTTTCAGGAAAGGAAAAAACCCAGTTTTTTATGAAAACTAAAATTCCTTCGGAAATCATTGAATATAAAACTGAATTATATATTTCATATGCATGACATTTTATAGAATAGGTATCGAATAATAATACAATGGAATTGCTTATATTCGTTTTTTACTTCGCCTCAAATAAAAACAAACAAAATTCGTCATTTTCTTTTTGTGATGATTTGGTGGTCTTACCCCAGATAAGGCCTAATTAAGGGTGGGAAAACGATAAACAGGAATATATATTGATAAAAAACAGCATTTTGATTATTCGGCATTTTTTAATGGCACTGTCGATGTAAATAGTATAAAAACAATACACAGGGTTTTGAATCAAGAGTAGTTTCCCTTATGTAGTAGTTTACTATACATAATAGGGGAAACTACTCTTGATACTGAATCCTGTGAAACTATTGTAAGACAATCCTTTTTGTGTCCCCACACTTATTCATAAGGCCCTCTTTTTATAAGTAGGGCCATATAGCAATAGTGATGTATGTCCGTCTGTAATTCTAAGTGTATGCTACAAGTGAGAATTGGGCTTTATTTTCGGATGAAACCTGGTAAAAGACGACAAACACAGATTTTCAATTTTTCACTCAGTTTATTGAGGTTTTGTTTTTGTCATGGAGACCCTATGCTCAAATTCAAGACACTGTGAATTAAAAAGCTGTTTGCGCTTGAAATATACCCTCTATACAATGAATTTAGTATTCTAATATAACAGCTATTATGCCATGCCCATCTTTGATGACTGGTTATATTGCCTTGCTCATTTCTGTTTGTCTATCTGTCGATAGATCGATCAGTAGACTATGGTTTCCATTCAGTTACTCAAGCACACTTTGCCCTAGGGTCTTCAAACTTAAAAAGATGACCCCCATTGATTTATAATTCAGTAGGTCAAAGGTCAAGGTCACTGTGATCTTTACCATTTTCAACTATTGGGCTGTTATTGGGGCATACATGTTTCACAAACATATCTTGTTACTCTAGGTACTACAGGACACAAATATCTTGTTACTCTAGGTACTACAGGACACATATATCTTGTTACTCTAGGTACTACAGGACACATATATCTTGTTACTCTAGGTACTACAGGACACATATATCTTGTTACTCTAGGTACTACAGGACACATATATCTTGTTACTCTAGGTACTACAGGACACATATATCTTGTTACTCTAGGTACTACAGGACACATATATCTTGTTACTCTAGGTACTACAGGACACATATATCTACCATCTACCCCCGGATCCTGATGTCATCCGCCTACCGCCGTTACTATGGAAACGTGTGGAATATGATATCAGTGAATATGTTGTAGAACGTCAGTCGGGTGGGAAGAATGTGATCACATGGTATCATCGTCAGTTCATGGAGGTCACCAATGATAGATATCTCACTGAGAATACCAAACAACAGTTCCATAAGGGGCTGGCAGAGTACTTCCAGGTATGAAATGATTACGCTATCAGGGTCGTATCCAGAGGCCTGAACACACCGAGGCAAATCCTTTCTAGAGTATATCTGAGGCACTATAGTCTTCAAAAACGAACATATTTTTGTAATTTCTCAAATTTTCACTGTGGCAAGTGCCTTGGTGTGCATCAGGGTGGCTACGGGCCTGGTTATTGCTATGGCAGATACTCAGCTTGCTCCATTAATCTACATTATACTTTGCTTGACTATTGAAAAGACAAGTACAGCTATTCTACATTGGTGTGAGACAGTTTTTTCTTCGGCGTTGCTTATGTAAGATAAGCACGTTGCTAATGGAAGAAAATCTGATCTTACATTAGCAACATCTTTCTCACATGAGCAACCGCACATGAATTTATTCCGACCTTTATGTGTCTACTTTTACTTCGACTACGTCTGCATAGTAAGTAAACTTGGTAATTAGCTAACAAGAAGAACAAAAATAGGTTCTATACTATTTAAGGCGCATTTTCTTATGCAGAGCATAACAATGTATGCTTATGCTTTATTTACGGCGTTATGTTATTGATTGTTTTGAACGCGAACATACGGCAAATGCCACGTTATGATGACGTCACATTGACGTTAGAATGCTAAGCAATGATAAGAATTCAAATTTTCACGAATTAAGTCGAAGAAAAATAATCCACCATGAGACAGCCTATGTAGGATAAGGAAATTCGGATTTTTAACCAGGGAACTCAGCAAGCCTGGTCCCAGGTTAAAATTCAACCCTTCAGGTGAGATATCCTTATCCTACAGAGAAGCTCATGGTGGATCCTTATACTCTTGTTTTCTTAAATATTCTAATCCATCAAACATGATACATTTACTTGGTGTATGTCCTCGTTGGAAAGTATCTATTCCTGGGTGCCACAAATCGATGTTGGCTGCCAAACCCACAGGAGAGAAAAAGTCTCCCCAAGGGAGACACAAATACAGGTGCAATACATAGACCAAAATGACTAAGGGAAGTTCAAATGTCAAGGGGTGCTTGAGCGGCTTAACAGCTGAAAAGAGCCCTATAAAATTGGTAACTTAATTTTGTTCTTTTTTTTATTGAAGGGCATCTGGAGTGATAAACCAAAACCTCTTCAGTTGACAAAAGGAAAAAAAGGAAGTTATCCAAATGCATTCAGACAAGTACCTGCTCAGCCTATACAATTTAGTCCTAACTTGTATAACACTCGTAAACTCAGTGAACTTCCATATCAACTCACACAGAGCCACCAATTCCAGCGTCTGCTCACTGACATTTTCTGCAATCCAGATTGGCTCTATGCCAAATGTTACACAATGACCTTGACCTCTGTAATGGAAGATTTCAATCATGCAGAGAAGATGTGTATGGAAAATTTAACAAAAAAGAAAGTACATCTTGATGCTGAAAAAATGGCTGAAAAACCTGCAGATGCAAATGAAATATCTATGGTGAAAATACTTGAGGAAGTTCTTCAAGGAATCAAGAATGTTGCACGTATGGTCCTGCTTACGTCTGAAAGTACTCGAAAAGATCCAATCAACCTGCCTGTCATGGTAATTAACACCAGAGTTCTAAATGTTCCATAAAATCAATTAGCCATTATAGTACATCCCGTTAGATTGAATTTCATAAATCTGCTTCTTAATTTTGTGTGTCCCCTCCCCTCACTTATTTATAAGACGGGAGCATGTAGCATTGGTACTGGCCGTCCGTCCGTACAAAACTCACATCTTATGTGTTGAACTCCTCACATAGTGTTGGGTGGAATTTCTTCAAACTTTCACAGATCAACAACCTTTATGTATAGGTATAGTTGACCATAAAGGATGGAATTTTTGCTGCGGCAATTTTGACCAGAGTTATGGGCCATTGTGACATTTACAACGTAACCCAGTGGGGGTATCCGTGTGATGTACACATTTCTAGTTTAATTGTCAGTTCACCCTCTTTGTTCTAAGGTGACAATTACAAATTTTAGCTGGTGGCAGAGTTGCAAATTTTGTAAATTACACATTTAGCAAATGAATTAGCCTGTATTAATTTTTTTCATATTGTTGATTGAAGGCTAAAATTTAGGCTAGGGGTAATGTAAGTGAATTATCATATTGCAACCTATAGAGTACTTAATTGTTGAGTCCAGCTTGGATTAACTCTTCTTATTGTCATTCCTGCCAAAAACACCTATTAAAGTGGAGTTACTCCTATTTTCGTTGTTAATTTCTGGTTTTCCAAATTCACCTAACTTTGAACAAAGGTACAGTTGATTCATTTTATGATCTTCTGTTCCATATTTATAACCACTAGAATTTATACATTCCTTGTTTAAATGCATCTAAATCCCTTTTACCTCAAATGTGTATGCATCTTGTTACATGTTTCGTTTATGACTCCTATTTTGGATTTAACTAAATTGGCAAGACTGGTATGCTTATTGTGGACCTCGTATATTTCAGTTACTATCACAGTTAGGACCAGATTACTGTGGTAACGTTTACCTGGAAAAGTTAGTATGAGTCCAGCATAGATTAACTCTCGTATTGTGGACCTCGTATATTTCAGTTACTTTCACAGATAGGACCAAATTACTGTGGTAATATTTACCTGGAGTAGTTTTAAAATAAGCCAAAATGGATTAACTCCCCTTATTGTGTCCCTCGTATATTTCAGCTATTGTCACAATTAGGACCAGATTACCGTGGTAATGTTTACCTGGAGAAGTTAATGCAGCAATGTGAGAGATGGTGTGAGGTTTGTACAACACCATTACTGGTACCAACCAGACATTGTATGATCAAACAAGGAGCTTATCTACTCTACAGTATCAATGTAGATGTTGCTATAACCGGAGGTAATGAAAAACACTTATAACAGTACTGTAAAATCATTAATTTTCTGTAAAATCATTTAAAATTTTCATGGGGGATTAAATTTCGAGGATCTCGTGATTCACCTGTAACTTGAACTCAAATCCCATCAAACAATAATTTTGACCCTTGTATTTCTTATCTAAAATGCGAAATCTACGAATTTACGTCCCATCGAAATGGTCTGATTTTGAGGTCTTTGAGAATGACCTTTACCATTTCTGACTATTAGGCTACCATACTAAGAAAATGCTCAAGTTGGAGTATGAGTTTGAGCATTGAGTATGTCCTTCAATGTTTTTAATCACTGGGCTTGGTTGATATCCCAGGAAAACTGGTACTGGTTAGCTGACTGCTGCAAATACCAAAAAAAATGTTGGAAAAAAACACATGTTAAACATTATGAAACCAATGTAAAATATTATTAATATTTTAAGCAAGAAGGGATAAAAGGTATCAGGGAGTTTATCTTAGAGAGGACCTCTCACAGCTGCTGGTTATTGCACAGAAATCTACCATGTATGATGATCTGTGTGTGTTTGATCTCAATGATAATGGCTCGTGTATCTCTGTACAAGGGACTGGCAAGTACATCCGATCAGTCAAAATGGCCGGAAACAACAAGTAGGATTTTGTTTCATATTTTACAGGCCCATAGCCACACTGCACTTGCCTGGGTGAAAATTTGAGAAATTGCCAAAAAAATATGTACGTTTTTTTTAAAAATATAATGCTTCAAATAGACCATAGACAGGTTTGGCCTTGCTGATTTTTAGCTTTTGGATATGGCGCTGTTTAATGTAATTCTTACACATTTGCTTAGGGTAATAAGTTCTCAAAAGGTACCATTGCCTATTTCTTATTACCAAGTTAACGCCTATAGGTAAAACAACGAGTCTTCACAATCCAGCAGTTCCAGAAACTATCAACATTTTCTTCAAATATTTAAACTGATTTATATTTCAAAATCATTGATGTGTCCAAGCTGTCCTTTTTCTGTTATTAAATAGTTAAATTCCTGTGTATTTGGTAACATTGAAGAAATGATTTTGTATCACAATGTAGTAGTTTCTTCTTAAGCTAAACAATATCCAATTTTAAAAGGAAAACAATATCCAATTTTAAAATAATTATTTCCTGGTGAAAGATGCCTTAATATTTTTTGTTTTCATTCTTGTGTTAAAAACTTTTGAATTCTATGGAATTTAATTTTAATATTATCATTCATTTAGTTTAACCTAAAAATGACTTGTAAAGATTGTATAATTGTGAATGGATTGTTATTTGTTTTTTTTTCTAAATTTCTAAAAATTCCAAGCATAGCCCTCATTTGCCAGTCAGCTATTTGTTGAAATATGGCAGGCAAATACAGTACCCACCAAAAATATGGATACAGAGAGTTTTCCCCCATTTACTTGCCTGTATAACACTACTTGCAGAACAGAGAAGCAACAATGTTTTTGAAGACAAGAATTTTTTTTTTTTATTTAGTGTAAAGACAATACATTGATTGATACCCTAGATGGAAAATATTAAGTTTCTTTGCCAGCTTTGAACAACAACATGATCATATAATATGGCAAATTCAGCCCCTTGAACCCCATACATGTAGTTTATTTTTAAATCAGAAAATGTTCATCTTTCTATCTGTCCCATTTTTTACTCCTTCATTAACTGTTTTTTGAGAAATTGCAAACATTGTTTCCGTCTGACCAAAAGATATGGAATAATTAAACCAATTATAATTCTGCATCTGTCAAAAAGTGTATCCATATTTTTGGTGGGCACTGTATGTATGTGCCTCTACCCAGATTTAAACCCGGGTCGCAAGATTAGATGGCAAGCGCACTAACCACTGAGCTACGGAGGCACATACGTTGATACAGGTTCATTGTATTATTTATTTCAGGTATATCTGGCTTGACACATACATCAGGAAAGATGAGTATGACCCTGTGTCTGAACACAGACTGTATGAATCTACCCTAGCTACCCCTGTCACATTGGACCATAAACCTCAGCTGATCACTGTCTCTAAAAGTGGAAAGTATCTGGCTTCTGCCTGTGGTAAGTCTTCAGATAACACATACCTACCAAGTACTCCTATTAAAGTGGAGTTACTCCTCTTTTCGGTGATAAATTAATTTCTGGTTTCCAAGTTCACTTACCTTGCACAAAAGTACATTTGGGTCATTTTATGATCGTCTGTCCATTATTTATAACCACTATAATTGATACATTCCTTGTTTATGCATCTAAATCCATCTTTGAGACCACATTTTAGTACATCTTGTGACACATTTTGCTTTATCACTCCTATTTTGGATTTAACTACCTTGGCAGGTATGGATAACAGAAATACATGTCTAGTGGTGAAGATTTAAAACACCAAAAGGAACTAGTTACACATTCTATAGTTAGTGGGGATTGCATTTGTGGTTGACTTCATACATAAAAGCAACAAAAATGAATACCCCACTTATATAAATTGATGAATTTAGCCTGACCTTGATCGATTATTTGTTTCGAGTTAACCTACCTACTCATGTAAATGCCTGCAACATTTTTTTGGCCTATCAGGAGATGTTTGTTTTTTGCACCATGGATGTTTGTGTATAATTCTTTTAAAAAATCATCCCAAATCCGAAAATTTCCTGGGTTGAATAATTCAAAATAAAGAATTTTAGCTTGACTTCAAAAAAATATAATTCACGATCACGAGGAAGTCCATACTGACAAGGTTGGTAACCCTGTGACCTAGTTATCTGCTCTTGTTTTAACTTAAGATAAGATTTTTTGTCAATTTGTTACTATATCTAGTCAAGAAAGTAGTGTCCAGCACTTGTTGGCTGTGTTCTTGTTTTAACAGGGTTCCCAGGGTCAGGGAAAAGTCAGGGGAAAACATAATTTTTTCAAGGTCAGGGAAAAGTCAGAGAATTTTGGACTTAGTCTGGGAAATCCAGATATTTACCAAAAGTCAGGGAATTTTTTATTGAAGCTGTTGTCATTTCCTATAAAGTAATACCTAAGACTAAAAAAAATCCTCCCTCGCTATGCTCGCTCGGAATCATTCTAAATTATAATAACTTTATGTCAATCAACAGCCTTAAAATCTGCTACCTTAAACTTTTTTGTTCAATTTAAAGCAAACCTATCGTCATTTTTAGCTCACCTGAGCACGAATGTGCTCAAGGTGAGCTTTTGTCATACCATGATGTCCGATGTCCGTCGTCCGTCGTCGTCCGTCATCGTCAACAATTTCTTCAAACGACATCTCCTCCTAAACCACTTGGCCAATTTCAACCAAACTTCCCAGTAATGATCCTTGGGTGACCCTCATTAAAAATAGCTAAAATCGTTCCGCTCGGCTTAACAAGATGGCTGCCAGAGCTATAAATAGAAAAATCTTTAAACGACTTCTTCTCCTTAACCACCTGGCCGATTTCAATAAAACTGTACAGGAATGATCTTTGGGTGACCCTTTACCAAAATAGCTAAAATCTTTCCGCTCCGCTAAACAAGATGGCCGCCAGAGCTAAAAATAGAAATAGCCTTTAAACGACTTCTTCTCCTTAACCCCTTGGCGAATTTTAATAAAACTTTACAGTAATGATCCTTGGGTGACCCTCATTAAAAAAAGCTAAAATCGTTCCGCTCCGATAAACAAAATGGCTGCCAGAGCTATAAATAGAAAAATCTTTAAATGATTTCTTCTACTTAACCACTTGGCCAATTTCAATAAAACTATACAGGAATGATCTTTGAATGACCCTTAACCAAAATATATAAAATTGTTCCGCTCCGCTAAACAAGATGGCCACCAGAGCTAAAAATAGAAATATCTTTTAAATGGCTTCTTCTCCTTAACCGCTTGGTGGATTTTGATTAAACTCTACAAGAATGATCCTTGGGTGACACTTATTCAAAATGGCTAAAATAGTTCTGCTCCGTTGAACAAGATGGCCGCCAGAGCTAAAAATATAATAAAACTTTTAAACGACTTCTTCTCTTTAACCACTTGGCCAATTTTGATAAAACCTTACAGGAATGATCTTTGGGTGACCTTTAACCAACATAGCTAAAATCGTTCCGCTTCGCTGAACAAGATGGCCGCCAGAGCTAAAAATAGAATTCTCCTTTAAACGACTTCTTCTCCTTAACTGCTTTACAAGTTTTGATGAAACTTTACACAAATGATCTTTGGTTGACCGTTAACCAATTTAGCTAAAAATTTTCAAGTCCATTAAAGAAAGATGGCCGCCATAGCTAAAAATAGAAATATCCTTTAAACGGCTTCTTCTCCTGAACCGCTTGATGGATTTTGATAAAACTTCACAGGAATGATCTTTGGGTGACCTGTAACCAATATAGCTGAAATCCTTCCGGTCTGCTAAACAAGATGTCCACTCAGAGCTAAAAATTGAAATTTCCCACATGACTCAGGTGAGCGATAATGGCCCCTCAGGGGCCTCTTGTCTCTATTTATTGCCATACTTTGCTTGAACAAAAAGATGCTGTGTCGCCTGATTGCTCTAAAAAGTCATGGAAAACTGCTCCGTGGTCAGGGAAAAATCAGGGAAACGTCAGGGAATTTTGTCTTGGAAAGATTGTTGGAACCCTGTTCAAGGTCCCCCTAACAGTGTGGCCTTAATTATAAGTTCCGTAAAATAACTTAATTTTGTTGAAATGAAATTTCGTGGTTTTGGTATAAAGGACAATTTTGATGAGACGTTTACTTGTGGATTTTGCATTTCAGGTAATAAATACAAGGGTCAAAATTATTGTTTGATGGGATTTGATTTAGTGGTTTAAGGTGAACCACGAAATCCACGAAATTTAATCCCCCATGAAAATTAATGATTTTACAGTTTACCAAGTAAAATACTGATGTCTGATTTCAGGAAAGAAGGTGAACGTTTACAAGAAAGAGAAGCACATGCAGTTGACTTACAGTACAGAATGCCACGAGGCAGATATTGCTACTATACTTATCTCCCCTGACGAGACTCTCCTTGTGACCTCCGACAGGTCGGATGGTGTGTGGTTCCGGCATGGGAAGGAACAAGATTGCAAGTCAATTGTTCATGATCTTAAAACAAAGAAACAAATTCATGTCATTGACCAGTCAATAAATGTGCAATCTTTCTCATTGATCACAGCAAGGAATGTTCTGATAACATCAAAAAATGGTTACAAGGAGCAGGGAAACATAGTCATGTATGACCTTGTTGAGGGGAGGTCAATTCGCGAGGTCAAGGTCAATGAAATGTACGGTGTAAAATTCTTGCAGCTCCATTCCTCTGAAGAGTTCGTGTTCTTGTATTATAATGACACTGGTGTAACAAATGGTATACACAACAAGCATGCAGAGCTGATAGAGGTCCCTACTGGGAATGTTGTTGGGAAATGTCCGAAGGAGTATGAAGGCAGCTGTCTGAGTGGAACTGTGTTTGGATCGGATCACATGTACTATGCCTTGTGTAACTGGAATAAAGGCATGGTCCCTATATTCTATGCAGGTATAAAGACTAAAGCTTATAGGTGCCACTGAGCAGTTTTTGCCTCGGCGATGTACTCCTGATTTGAATAAATTAGCTCCAGGAGGCATTGAGAAGAGATATTAAAACAAATTGTAATTACTTCCCCGAGACTTCCCCTAGACCAAGATGACTGTTTTCACAATTCCTTCGAATGCCCATTTATTTTATCAGGTATACATCGCCGAGGCATAGACGCTCAGTGGGACCTAGGCATAAGTCACCATACTTCAGACCCCAATCTCTCTTAGCATCTCGAGTAAAAAAGTCTGCTTAAATTGAGATTTTGCTCAAATTATAGTCTAAATTTAAGATTATATTAATTTGAACATCAAGCTAATGCAAATTTACTGCCACAAGCTTAAAATAATTTTTCGACATTGTGATGCCAAATTTTGAGCCCAGCCAGTTTCTGGCGGAACATGTATCTGAATATACATGCAATTATTTGAGATGAGATTCAGCTCGGAATTTACAGATGTAGATGCTTTTGGAGAAATTTAAGCTATAATGAATATTTCTGACCTTGAAGTGGATTCGCCCCAGAATTTGTGAAAACAATTTTTTAAAAACAATAGAATATTTAAAACGAAACATTACAATAATTATGTTCTTTCTAATGAGCAATTTACATTAAGGTTCATTTTCATACCATAAGTTTTGGTTTTTTTTGCACTAGGTGAGGTGAAAAGACCAATCCAAGATGCTGTTATTATCCATGTTCTGATTGGTCACAATCAACCAATCAGTGAGATCCTTACTACCAGCAGTTTGGATGTCATGCTGACAGTGGGTCGTGACAATACAATAAAAGTAAGTCAAGTTAACTTCATTTGGAACACCTCAGTTTGATTGTAATTTAAATATTGTTTCATTTTAAGGCGTGATAAATTGTGCAATGGAAAGGCAAATAATTGTGCAGTTGACACTGAATTGAAATCCATCCTCAGTTTAAAAACATTATGACTGCTTGGGTTTTACTATTTACATCCCATTGGTTGCCTCTTACAACCAAGTAATATTATGTAATTAACATTACGACAGTTGTCAATCAATGCCCTTTAAATCAATTTTAACAGTAAATTATAATCACATGGTTCAATCGATTAACTTGAAAACCTACACCAAGTAGCCTTTGACAAACAAGCAGGTGAAGCTATCTTTGCTTTGGCGTAATTTTAATTGCGCACACATCTTAAAAGTGCTGTATTACAATATTATATTATATACAATATTATATTATATTTGTAGGTTTGGGATTTAAAATCAATCTTATCACATTTCCATATGGAAATAAATAAAACAGAAACCTTGATGAGACACAGTATGATAAATCATGACATACCTGGCCTAGAGATGACTGAATGTCAGCCTGACATAGATCTAGCTCAAGTTGTTGCTAGCTATACCCCACCCACTAGTGAAGTCAAACCAGACACTACTGTGCTAGCCTTCAATAGGTAGGTGTTCAAAATGTCATTCTATAAATTATAATATGGCCACCCTTGTCAGTGATTTTACACAACTACAATATGGCCACCCATGTTAATGGCATACCTCTAAATGATGGCCTCCGATGTCAATGATGCCACACCTCAATAATTCAGCTATCCTTGTTTTCTTATTCTTGATTATGTTATGAGAAACAAACAGTTCTTTTTTAGGCCTTAGAGATACATCTGTTACCTCAGATTATTAGTCCCCTACTGGTTTTCACTCTGCCATAACTCAATTTTTTTTATTGGACAAAACTTGTGGTTGCCATGGCAACAGAAACATTGAAAACCTGAAAACCAGGTAGGTGGTTGCTTGCAATTCCTAATTACTTGTGTATTATACAGGCATGGTGATAGTTTATACGTAGGAACTAAGAGTGGACAGTGTCAGTGTTATGATGTTGGAACAAATGAGAAAGTACTGACCACTAACCTCGACACTGGTCAAATCTCACACATGAAACTATCATCTACTGGACAATACATGATTGTGGCTGGAGCGGACACGGTCCATATTGAGGATCTACATTGTAAGAATTTGTGGTCATTAGAAAATTTGTCACTATGACTATGTGATTCAGTCAGGCCCGGTGATTATATGTAAACATGTTCTCATACTCAAACTCAGATCCTTGCTCAAACTTAAAAAACTGTGACATTATATGAAATTTGCATCAAAACCAGCACCAACTTGTAGCAAATGATCTTATTAAGAAAATGCCCAACTTCACAATATGTTTCCATTCAGTAATAAAGAAGTTACAGCAGTTTTTTAAACTTAAAGAACATGCGCCAACTGTGTTATGTTCTCCAATATTTATATTCAAAGGGCCTGAGGTCTTAATACAAGTCTCCAAAGCAACACACTTTAGGAGCTACATATTGATGGCTTAGAATGAGAAGGTCGTAACTACTACTTATGACCTTTTAAGGTTCATACATATTTAAAATAAGCATTACAAGACGCTTCTTATGAACCCAATTTCATAAAAATCGGATCATGTCATGTTGACCAAAACGAAGTTTAAACCGCATGTTTTACTATGGGTAAAGAGTAAGTATAGGACAGTATTTTCGAGTTGTCTCAAAATATTGATTTTGTAGTTACGACCTTCTCATTCTAAGCCATTGATATATTGACCTTTGTTAAGAGGTTGTTGCTCTACAGAGGTTAAATTTAAGTAAATATCAACTTATGAAAACAATGTTGAAGGTATTTTTATAGAGAGGTTGTTGATCTCTATCAACAGCTTGGCTGCTGAGCATGTACATAACTAGCTGTAATTATGTTATATTTGAATGAAGTCTATAATTATTATGTAACTTTTTAAAACTTTTTACAGCTCAAAAATGTTTAGACTTGAAACATAGAGGTAGGATTTCGTGTATTGCTGAGAACAACAACATGTTAGTGGCAGGTAGTGCCGGCATGGAAGCCAAAGGGCGTGTCTGGGACATACAAACAGGTATGTACGTATGATGAACAACTGAACTCCTCTCAAACTGTCGGGCCGAATTTCTTCAAAATTTCACAGCCTGTCAACCTTAAGGTGTAGATGGCCATGAAGTATCCAATTATGTAAATAAGTCATACAAATTATATTATATAGTCTCCCAATAAGTGATATAGAAGTAACAGTTACACATTAAGTCATACAAGTTGGATTGTATAGTCTCTCAATAAGTTGTTCAGTGATCTGTCGTTACAGTTACCTTTTTCACAGTAAGTCATACAAGTTGAATTGTATAATGTCCTTATAAGTCATACAGTGATCAGATTAGTCTAAGTTACCTTTGCTCACAATAAGTCTTACAAGTTGAATTGTATAGTCTCCAAATTAATCATACAGTGACCAGAAGTATTGGTTACCTTTGCTAACAATAAGTCTTATAGTGATCTGAAATCACAGTTGCTAACAATAAGTCATATATGTTGATTTGTTAATGTTACAATAAACCATACGGTAATTATATTGATACATTGTAATTGTTGTAGGGGAGGTTGTGAAGGACTTTGAACTGCTGTATTCATTCTATTGTGTCGCAATCAGTAAAGATGGAACAAAGGTGAGCCATTCATGTATCTGAATAATTAATTTGTTATGCATGTACTTATACTTAGAATCATTAATTTTCGTGAGGGGTTAAATTTTGTGGATTTTGTGGTTCACTTTCAATTACGAATCAAATAATTTTGACCCTGGTATTTATTACCTGTTATGACGAAAGAGCGTCCTGTCAAAATGGTCTTTTTTACCAAAACTGCGAAATTAAATGATTTTACAGCATTAATATTTTAAGAGATGTACAGAATAAGTGTCAAAAACTTGGTGACATGGTAAATAATCTTTGGTGTGCATGACTACTTTGTTGTTAGCTTGCTTAACACAGAAATACATTTTAGAAACTATTCTGTTCATTTTAAGGCGTATTACATTTTAGATTGTACATCTTTGTGATACTGTTAAATAATTAATTTTTGTGGGTGATTAAGTTTTGTGGATTTCGTGGTTCACCTTTTACCACAAAATCAAATCCCATCGAACACTAACTTTGGCCCTTGAAATTAAATACCTGAAATGCAAAATCCTTGAAATAAGGTCTCATTGAAATGGTCTTTTTTACCAAAACAAAGAAATTCCGTCGCATCGAAATTAAATAATTTTACAGTGAATAGTGTTATTACTGATAATTGTCTAGGCCCATCTCAGTGTGTTTTCTCGCCTTAAATATACAATTAAGTTTTCTATTGTGATTCTATTCAAAAACTTTGTGCATGCCTTGACAAACTAAAGTCTCTCACTATTTCAATTTTATGCCCCGGCATCTGTTGATGCTGGAGGCATATGGTGATTGTCATGTCTGGTCCTCTGTTCGTCTGTTCATCCCTTGAAACTCAAATGTTTTTTAAGTCCTTCAATGCATCACTCTCAAACTTGGCATACTTGTTTACCATCATAAACACATTGCCTTAATTATCAAAGCTGTGCAACACTATCAAACATTTCATGGCCCCTGAATGACTTATCTACTGTAAAATCATTTAATTTCGTTTCGCATTTCAGGTAATAAAACAAGGGTCAAAATTAATGTTTGTTGGGATTAACGTTCGTGGTTGAGGTGAACCACGAAATCCACGAAATTTAAACCCCACAAAACTAATGATTTTACAGTATTTTTATTGACTAGTCTTCCACCAGGGCTGTAGAGTTTACTAAGCGCAATCTTGTTCATGGGCTGTAATGCTTTGAAATTGACACAGAAATTCAAAGTGGTGTTAAGAATAAGATCAGTGGTGGTATTCACAAAGCATGTTAAGTGAAAATTAAAAATTTTCTCAAATCTTGCAATTTCCTTAAGTGTACGAGGGGTGTTGGAAAAGTAATGCAATTTGCTCTCTAACTTTTTATTGACTGAACCGATTTCAATGAAACTTACAGAAAATCTTCATTGAAATCTCGGGTTCAAGATGATTACTGATATATTATTACATTCAAGATTAAAATCATGTTTCAGCGTCTGCAACAGTTACTACTTTCATGCACTGCAATATGGTTGCCCACATATGCTTCCTGGAAACGTACCTTCGCTATACAGAATGTGATTTAGGACTAGGAACTAAAAACTATTTGCAGGGGACTAGATCTGTAACATGAACTTGTTAATCGAGCGTATTTATCTGTGTTTTGCTCTAAAACGACTCTTCAGTAGATGCCTGTGCAAAGAGGCACTTTCATGTGAAAGGGACATAATGCTCAGTTTCATTAACAAATCGACGCTATATGAAATGTTTCTAAATACATTTTTCCTGCACAAACTATCTGTAGAACCTACTAATTACAAATGTACTTATTGATTCGGGTATTTGAATAGTAGGACATTGGTTGGTGGAAAATATCAAATGCATCACCTTCGATATGATATTGAAATAAATGACATTGAGTCAATATGGCTGCAAGTATTTAGTGAAAATTCTATCCCATTTTTAGTAAATTTTGTTTACCGCCTACCAAATTCAAGTCAATCATGGATTGATTTTTATGATGCCCAATTAGAAATAGCAGATTGTTCAAACAAAGAGTACTATCTTCTAGGAGATTTTAATGTAAAATTCAGCAAAGAAAATAATTCGGAGCAATATAATAACACCAAATGGACAGAGTTGATTACTAAACTAGGTCTAGAACAACTTATAAAAACTCCAACTAGAGTTTCTACCTGGAGTTTCTCAATAATTGACCACATATATACAAACTGCCCTGAGTGTGTAAGCGAAGCATTTAACTCCCAGTTATCTATCAGTGATCATTATCCAGTTTGCTTTACACGTACTATGAATTTTAAAGATCTGAAGAAAAGTGTGCATAATGTCATTAAATACAGATCTTTTAAGAAATTCAATGAACTCAGTTTTCAAGCAGATCTTATGCATTCTAGCATAGGACAAGTCGAGACAGTTGCAGACCCTAACGAAGCACTTGCTATGCTTTATGAAATATTAAATGCAACACTAACAATGCATGCACCTATTAAAGAAAAACGAATAAAGTATGAGCGACAACCCAAGTGGTTTACAGAAGAAATTAAACTGATTTTACGCGAAAGAGACCAATGCAAGAGAAATGGCAACATTGACAAATATAAAATACTTAGAAATAAAACATCATCTCTAATTAAAAAGAGCAAACGTGATTTTCAATAAAGCTGTAAACGATAAAAGAGATCCAAAATATCTTTGGAATAGCTTAAGAAATATATCTCACCTAAATAAGGGAAACACTTTGATTTTACCATAAAGACTGATAAAATCTGGTGTGGAAATTGAGGGGAATTTAGAAATAATCAATGAATTAAACAAACATTTTGTAAATATATCAAACATATTAACCAAAACTACATTTGTGAAGGAAAATTTTGACACGTTAAAAGATACTTTGGCTAAAAGTTTACACCAACATACATTTGATATAGCTTACATAACCCCGTTTGAAGTCCGCAAAATTATTGATAAGCTTGAAGTTAATAAATCCATTGGGTTGGACGGTATAGGTCCAAATATACTTAAGTACTGTAGTGATATTATTGTACCAAGCATTACGTCAATAATAAATAATAGTATATACTCTGGAATATTTCCAGATAAATTAAAAGAAGCCCGTGTAATTCCTATTTTCAAATCCGGAAATAGAGAAGAAGCGGCTAACTATAGACCTATTTTAATATTACCAACAATATCTAAAATATATGAACGCCATATTGCTACTCAGATGGTGTCACACCGGTGAATTTTCTGCCATTGAAATTAATGCAAAATGACCCAAATTCGCATCTCTCCCTCCATTTCACTGACATTCCGGGGGATTTTCTGTGGCTGTTTCCATAAAAAGCAATCCCTGTTATCCAAAATAAGCTGGAGAAAATGGCATGTCGATAGTTTCGTTTTTGAGCTACTGCAGGGATTCTGGAAGGACAACGCTATTTTCCATGCCTCAAAAGCTGACTTGACCGAAGCACACATGCATTGTCAGTCTTCAGCCAGGGCAAGATAATTCAGAAAAATATCAATTAAACGCTCTTAAAAGTTAGCATGCAGGTCATATTTGATCTACATTTATGTAATTTGGTCAATAATCAGCATTTTCCACATTAAAACAGTGCTTTAACAGACATATATCAAATTTTTGAAAGGGACTATTTTAGCATACTACGACCCGGAAGTACTTTCCACCGGTGTGACACCAATATACGAGGGTTGTTCATTTAATTCCCGGACGATCGTTATTGCTGAAAAACGATTACACGGATATTGATGAAAACTCACACTAGCACATTCACATCATTCCTTGATGCACATACAAAATTTCGACTTGGTATAATGAAGGGTTTTCGTAATATTAGCGTTTTAGTAAGCGCGTGTACCGTTAGTCGGCCCAAGTCGACGTCAAAACATGGCGACGTTACGCCGTTTTCGCATCTAAAACGCTACTTGTTGCATCGTTTGATAATTAATTAGGGATCAAGCAGTTGCCCGGACACATATATTCGCCATGTTAAGCTGTTAAGTAGTGATGTAATATGCTATAACTATGATAAAATCGCATGTAGCTGCAATTTATACAGCACCTATTATTCTATTAGTGTCTACCGCCCCACAAGCCTTGAATCTACGACATTTTCTGTTGATGACTGTATGTTTGCCCGGCCTTTGAGCATCACATAGTGGTGCTATGTCATCGTAGAACGGCTTATTTCATATATAAACAACGGTCCGCATTTACGATAACTGTCTGAAGGGTTTTTCTTAAAGAGAGTCGTAAGTTTTTCAGGTGTACGGCCAATATTTTCATAAAATCGTTTCATTACCCGTTTTTGTTTAAACGCATCGCGATATTCATAGAAGCACACTCTTCGTCATTAGAACGCAAAAGGCTACACAGAATCGACATCAAATGTTCTATTACACGACCTAGATACATACATATTGTCTCCTGACGTTTTTTGCTTAAAAATATGCGATAATATCACTACCCCTACCTAATTAACACTCTGCATACCACTTCAAAATTGGGTTGGGCCGGGTAGTCGTTTGTGCGGTTACTATAGTAACCATAGTTTGTGTTCGGTTGGATAAATTTATTTCATGTTTTGTCAAATAATCCAGTTGGTAACTAAGTCTTATTAAACGAAATTTTACTACAATCGCATGTTCCAATCAATCGCTATGGCGATCGTCCGGGAATTAAATGAACAACCCTCGTACCTCAAATGTTTGAAATTTGCTAACCCGAATACTTTTATTCTGGTTATTTTAAGTATTGCGGCATATGTCCTCCAACCGGTTTTCACATTGAGCCCCTTACAAGTTGGTGCAACCGGTTAAAACATGGTCCCCCCCTCTCCGAGAACTTGGCGCGGACTTGAAAAATTCCTCGAAAGGTTATTTTTGTTCTATTATTGCATTATTTTTGCAATTATGGAATGGATCTCAATAAACTAGATATTTTATTCAGTCCAGACACAGCAAAATAAGACCATAATAAGATGAATCAACAACAAATATTTTCAATCATGGACCGCAATCATGAGACGCGACGAAATCATACTAATCATAAATAGAGTGTTTCGAAAGCAATAAATTGATTCCGCGACACCAAAAAAAAATCCACCTCAATAATAAGACCACCTCAATAAAATGACCACCTCAACATAAAGACCACCTCAATTACAATTCTACCCCACAATTGTGACCACTTCACTACTAAGGTGACTTCAAAATTGAGACCGGTCACAATTTCAAGGTCCAATTTCCGCGGTTTTGTGCTATATCAAACCTCTATATAAAGACCAACTTAGCGATACGACCAGTTTTCAGGGTCCAATTAGTGGTGTAACCATGGAGGTTCAATCTATATTATTAAAAAAAAACACACCAACAAACAAGAAATTAAGAGTTTGTCCACCAAATTGACCTGACAAAAATCCAAGGCCAAGGGCAACAACTCAGATATACCATTTGAAGAGGAATTGGACATATTTTTCATTTTTTTGAATAACATCCAAATTTCACAAACCTGAACAATTTCCTCTTGGCTACTAATTTTTATGGTCCAGGGGTGCTTGCATGCCAAATCTCATTGGTTTACATCAAATAGTTGAAAAAATATTGAACTTCAAAAATCCTGATATAGGTGTCACACCGGTGAATTTTCTGCCATTGAAATTAATGCAAAATGACCCAAATTCGCATCTCTCCCTCCATTTCACTGACATTCCGGGGGATTTTCTGTGGCTGTTTCCATAAAAAGCAATCCCTGTTATCCAAAATAAGCTGGAGAAAATGGCATGTCGATAGTTTCGTTTTTGAGCTACTGCAGGGATTCTGAAAGGACAACGCTATTTTCCATGCCTCAAAAGCTGACTTGACCGAAGCACACATGCATTGTCAGTCTTCAGCCAGGGCAAGATAATTCAGAAAAATATCAATTAAACGCTCTTAAAAGTTAGCATGCAGGTCATATTTGATCTACATTTATGTAATTTGGTCAATAATCAGCATTTTCCACATTAAAACAGTGCTTTAACAGACATATATCAAATTTTTGAAAGGGACTATTTTAGCATACTACGACCCGGAAGTACTTTCCACCGGTGTGACACCAGATCCAATCTTATTTTGAGAAAACCAGCATTTTACACCAAACACAATCTGGTTTTAGGAAACACCATTCGTGCAACACTGCATTAACAAGACTAATAGAATCGTGGATTAACGATATCGATTGCGGTAAGATTATTGGAACCGTCTGTCTAGATTTGAGAAAGGCTTTCGATTTGGTTGATCATCAAATATTATTATATAAATTGAAATTATATAATTTTTCAGAGAAATCCATCAAATTATTTAAATTGTATTTGTCAAACAGGCGACAAATTGTTCAGGTAAAAAATCTACAATCAGAAATGTTAACCGTTAAATCTGGTGTTCCACAAGGATCCATACTTGGTCCTTTGTTGTTTCTTCTTTATATTAATGACATTTCGTCAATGTGTAATGATAGCCTCAATGTAGACATGTATGCTGATGATACAACATTGTATGAATCTGGTTTCAATATTTCGAATATTGAAACTAAATTACAAGATAACATAAACGGCATTAATAGTTGGTGCGGAACAAACAATATGTCTTTACATCCAATTAAGACTAAATGCATGATTATTGGGTCCAGGAACAAATTAAAAAACACAGATCTCTTGCACTTATATATTAACGAAACCTCGTTAGAAAACGTTAACGTCCATAAAGTACTGGGTGTATACATCGACAATACATTGAGTTGGCATAGCCATATTGACTATGTCTGTAAAAATCTAAATAATAAAGTAGCTCTTCTAAAGAATATTATATATTTTCTCACCGATGAGGCGAAATTGTTGTTTTACAATGCTTACTTGTTGCCCATTTTTGATTACTGTTGTTCAATTTGGGGGAAAGACAATAAACGATATGTACATAAAATAAGTATAATCCAAAAACGAATAGCAAAAATAATACTCAACAAGCCTATTAGATCGCCAACAGCAGGATTATTTAACGAGTTACATTGGCTTTCATTTAATGAAAGATGTAAATATCACACTGCAGTTTTGGTGTATAAAATATTAAATGATATGGCACCTGCATATATGTCAGACATACTTAGATTTTCGAACAACTCAAATCATAATCTTAGATCATCTGAACATAAAGATCTCGTTTTACAAAAGACACCTCGTACGAACTATCTTAAAGATTCTTTTGCATATTTCAGCTTAAAAAAGGTGAAATGATATTCCTATAACTATAAGAACATCTTTAACATTGTTTTCATTTAAAAACATGTATAAAAACTACCTATTAAATTGATTGGAATTTATTCGAAATAAGTTTAAACCTTGATATAAATTTTATGCATGTGTGTGAGTTTTCATTTAACACATACTTTTAATAAGTATTTCTTCTTAGTGTCTGTCGACATATGTGTTTATTTATTGACGTGTTATATTGAGTTGTAGTTTTACTTTATTAAATCTAATTGTATGTTTCATGTAAATACTGGTTTTGTCCATATGTGACAACATAGATTTCTTTTTGTTATTGCTTTATTATCATCATTACCGATTATACTGGTACCAGAAGGCCATATGAAAATAAGATGTATATTGTTTAAAACTCTGTATATTTTATATGTAACCTTCGTTAAATAAAGATGTTATTATTATTATTATTATTACTACGGGCTTCAGCTATGAAATACATAATATTTCTGTTTCCGTCTTTGTAAATAATAGTGAGGCTGTGTTTCCCCACCTGTTAAGCTACGTTAAAACATATTTTGAAAGTATTTAGGGTATAAATTAAACATTCCTTGGCATTTAAAATAAGATGACTAAGACACCACGTAGTGAGCATGGTATCAATGGTGTACAAATGTTGTTAACTTTGATAATTTTTTTCCAAATGATGTGAAAATAGGGTAAAATCGAGCATGTGCGATCAGCTTACTGTTCAATTGTCAATATTGCAGCTGTGAGACCAATATCCTACCTTTTTATCAACATTTTGTTTGCTTGTTGTTGTTTTCGACTGATCACTTTTGTTGTTGTTCTCCTGCTGCTGCTGGTCTGCTTTGAAACATGTAAATCACATACAACTTTGCTAAAAGACATCCCACAATGTCTGTTAATCTTAAAAAGTTACACGGCTAAAGATTTGTCCCTTAATCTATGTTAAGTCCTGTCGTTTATATAAGGCATAATTTTAGTCAGTTTTGCCATATGTTTTTAAACGTTTTTTTTAGCTTAGTGTACTTTAGTAGGTACATTTCAAACTTACATTATGAAAAAAACGATGAATGGAAGTAAACCAAATTTTACCCAATGAACGGCGATAGTTACTTTAGTGCACATGCCAAATTGGACACTAGAAAGTCCCGAAACTTCAAAGATATGCATAAAATTGCATTACTTTTGAACACCCCTCGTATCAGTTAAACAGGAAAAATAAGATTATCAACTTTTTACTTGGTTTTTTGGTTTTGAAACGCTATGTTAAGTGCTACAATAATAACCAAGGAACTATGAGATATTTTTAGTTTTTTTGAAAAATATGTGCAGTTTAGCTTTTGTGATCACTCTTCGTCCGTCGTCCGTCCGTCGTGGTCTGTCAACAATTGGCTTGTGTACACTCTAGAGGCAACAGTTTTGATCCAATCTTCATGAAACTTGATCAAAATGTTGTTCTCCATGAAGACTAGGTCAAGTTCGAAACTGGGTCATGTGGGGTCAAAAACTAGGTCACTAGATCAAATCTTAGAAAAACATTGTGTTCACTCCAGGGGTCACTGTTTTGATCCAATCTTCATGAAATATGGTCAGAATGTAGGTTGTACTGATACTTAGACCAATATGCAACAGATGAGCGACCTAGGACCGTTCAGGCCCTCTTGTTTTAACTTAAGTCAAAATATTGAAGTTTTCCCTTAAGATGCTTGTTGAATACCGACCCAGGAGATTAGGTGGTCCAGTGATCAAATAGCTAATGACTTTTTACCACCTAATAAAAGTAATCTCATTATTCTTCTTATTATGTAGGTTGTTTCCAGTTTCTTTGATTTCCCCATCGTTGTGGATTTGAAGAATCCTGAAAGCGAACCAATGATAGATCCAGAAAGCATGGACACCATGATGGGCGGGGCTATATGTTGTGTCATCAGCCCCGACGATAAATACGCTGCTATGAGTTCTGGAGACGGGGCCGTGAGGGTGATCAATATGGAGGGAAAATATATCTACCGTCTGCAGCAACGATCGTCTGCTGTGACTTTGACCTTTACTCCTGATAACAAACACATCCTGTCAGCTGGTTACCGGTCTATATACGTTTGGTCCTTGTCTGATGGTAGTTGCATGTAAGTAGTACACTCTCGTTTCCTGGTTCCCATGATCATGTAAAAGCTAGTCTGGGAAAAAACAACCAAATCCAAAGTCCGGGAATTCTAACTAAGATTGAGATCTTGCCAAATTAATTGATATTTAAATGCATATTAAAATTGATACCCATTATTCCATATTTATAAAGCTTCTTAGAAGAGTGTATTAGCTAAACAAGTATGCGGTACATTAAGAGTATTACTTTAAAGTGGTGTTTAAAGACATAAAAAGTAATATTATGTTCTACAAATACTGTACTGTAATACATGAGTTATTTTTTAAATTTGTTAGGATTGTGCTTCTTCTTTTGGCTATGAAAGAAGAGAAATCAGGTGTCCATTTCCTAAGCAAAGCACTACATAGCACTTTTATATTTCCATGGGAGGCAATCATGCCTTCTATATTTAAATAATTGAATTAGAGGTAACTGAATGGAAGTGCTTGGTAGCACATTGATTAGGCAACATGCCCTAGGTTTCTTCATTCCGCTGCTAGGAAGATACATTTGTACCAATTTATTACTATGTCTTTGTGATGACATTACATTGTACTTGATGGAGTCATCTCGGGATCTCCAGCACTTCAAACAAATGCTCTTGTTATAGATGCCACTAGGCTGTACAAGCTGATGCCTGTTGCTGAAGCAAAGCGCTACCAAGCACCTTCATACCGTTACATCCCCTTCAATTAAATATAGAAGGCATGGAAACCACCAGTGGAAAGCACTACATAGCGCTTTGCTTAGGCAATGGACACATGAATACACATTAAAACATTATACACTATATTATGTTTCTATCTTGTTGCCGGTTTCAGGTACAAGTTGAGTAGACATGCTGACTTTGTAACATGCATCAAGTTCAGTGAAACCGGACAGTTCATGGTGACAGTATCCAAGGATAAACAAGTTGTATTGTGGGATTTTCATAGAAGAGTTTCCATAGCAACCTTTCCAGCTAACTGTCAGATAAATGCTATAGATATGACATTGAACGCTGGTGTTATAGCGTACATTCCTGAAGGGATTGCTGACCTTGCCATTTTGAAAGCTAACAAAGCTTTAGTGAATGTGATGTCAGGTCGACACAGGACGGTGAATCTTACGCCACAAGTTAAAGCTGTAGTCATGGCGTTCAGCGGACAAACTGCCAAGAAAAGTAGGAGGAGTCAAACTTGTTCGGTCATGTGATATCAGTTTAGTTGATGAATATTCATTTAGGTCAATAGATTAGGCCAAGACAAAATAATGTTGTGTTTCAGGTTACAGGCCCAAAACAACTATTAGGGTAGGTAGGTAGGAGAAACATTTTAATTATCATTTTAGTTTGTTTAATTAGCTTGTTTCAGTAAATATATTGGATTTTTATTCTTTTCAAGATTTGGCTTTCAATTTAGAATAAAATGTTTGGGCTCGCAGCAAAATAATAGGGTAGGTAGGGAAACTGTAACCACAACATCATTTTGTCTTGGCCGAAGCAATTTTTTCAAACTTCTATAAATCACTCTCGACACTTCATTCCTGATGTTATTCATCCCTCTATAACTATAGTGTTCAGTGCAAATAAAATACTCAATTTAAATAAATACATCTTGCCCTGATCTTACAAATTATCTAAAGCTGAGCTAAATTTTATCTCAAATTTTGAGTTAGTTTTCACTAAACGCCAAGCTCAAAATTGGCGTCACAAAACAAAATCTTTATTCAGAGTTGTTAACCGCAAACTTGCAAGAGCTTGCTAGAGCTTGCACCTCAGATTGCTCTCCATTTCAGATTCTGATTTTAAAAAAATCTAAATTTGTCCTGAAATTTTCTTGTTGCGATGTTTCGGAAGACCAGGGCCTGGGTATAGTACTGTTAAGTATTCCTGTGTTTTTGCACAATTGAGCTTAGCCTACCATTTCAATCATATGATATTTAGCATCTCAGATACACTGTAGGTTTTTATGCTCCGGCATCTACTGGTGCAGTAGGCATATAGTGGTTATCCTGCCCGTTCGTTAGTCTGTAACAAAATGTTGAAACTCAAGTTTTTCTTAATTCCATCAATGCATTGCTTTCAAACTTGGCATACTTGTTAACCATCATAAACAAATTACATAATCAAAGCCATTTAAGACTATCAAATTTTACAGAATTATGGCCCTTGAATGATTTACCTAGTTTTTACGGACAAGGCTTCCACCGGAGCATAAGCGTTTACTGAACGTAATCTTTTTTATTTTTACCGAGTTGTGCAACTTTTATTGTGTGAATGTTATGATTTTTCTGTTGAAGCTGTGTTGGAGTTGTGTGGTTTATGCACATGTCTTGTAGGGCTGTAACGGTATTATGTATACCGGGGTAACACCACAGGATTCAGTCCCACACGGTTCACGGTACAATACGTCTAAATTTCGGTACGGTTCGGTATAAGCTTTTTTATAAGCAATATAATATTCAGACAACGTAAACATCTGACAGCCTACTGATAACTATCACATGTCACTCATTTTAATTGAGTTAAAATATGTTTCATCTTGTCACAATTGATTTAAAATAGTTAAAAGGCACATAATAATTGGTGCTATGGAAGTAAACAATTCATTGTCGCTTAAAAGTTGAAGTATTTAAGCTTCTGTTAGAGAATAATGTATCATATTAAAATATACTGAACCAATACAAAAGTTGACAGAACATATCATAACGTGAAGTGAGTGTACCGTTACACCCCTAATGGCTTGACAATGTGGTGGTGGTTATATTTTATGCTAGTACATTGTTTTACATCCATTGAATGTTTAATACATCAGTCAGTTGCATCCACGGCCCACCCCCAACCCCAGGGATTATAGACGGGGATTATTAATTTTGGGTTGTCAAAACCCCCTGACATCTAAATATTGTCTCAAGGGTACTGGTTCAGAGACAAAATCTCCCACATGTCTGAAGCAGTGCAAGGAAGCTGAAACTTTAAGGTAAAAGCACAGCCATTTCCCCAGCCATCCATTGCCCATTGTCTGTGGTGGGGGCTGGGGTTGTAACTGATTGATGCATTTTTACAACAAAGAGAAATTTTATTTGTATCTTTAAGATTGATCATTACATTTATTATATGTGTAATCTTGTAACACAATCATAATGCTTTTGGGTTTATTTCCTTCATAATTTATTATAATGCATACTATTTTATATGCTTTTTGAAACACGTCTTTCATTATGACACACTCAAAAGATAACTGTTGATATACAGCACATATATTACTAGTGTCAAGCAAATGACCTGCAGCAGGTCAGAAAATCCAATTACTGCAAAAATCATTTAATTTCAACGGGATGCAATTTCATGGTTTTGGTAAAAAAATACCATTTCGATGGGATGTTAATTTATGGATTCTGCATTTCTGTTAATCACAAGGGTCTAAATTAGTGTTTGATGGGATTTGATTTCATTGTTGAAGGTGAACCAAGAAATCAATGAAATTTAATCCCCCATGAAAATGAATGATTTTACAGTATGTAGTAGTATTGTGTTGTTGTTTCTTTTAAACGTAATTAGAGACCGCTGTAAAACACTGAAGGTATTTCTTTCTGATGTTTAAAACTACTTTATTACAACATATTTGCAAAGCTTTGCCATCGCAAAATACATGATTTTAAGTACATTTTGTATATCCTGTCGAATCACCTGGTTTAAGCATACATGTACAATATTATAAATGCATTGCCTTTTTACTTTTTCATAGTTTTCTAACTATTTATCGATGTATTTGTATTGCTTATTCCTATACTGTTGATATTTATTCTGTCTCAAGTTATATATAAACTTCATGCAAGAGCCCATTTACAGCTCACTTTATTTATCTATCAAATCCATGTTCATCTTTGTTCCAAAGCCAAGTTAACAAATTTGACTTGATCTTTATTAATGTTTGCCTAGCAAAAACATGTAGAGGGCTAATGTCCTAAGTGTGTATGATTTTTCTTCTCAAATGCGATAATCGCCTTATGCCTTTGTTTATAGGATATTATTGATATAATAACAAATAATTTCTCACAGTTATTCAGAATTAAAAGACAACTTCTACGCAAATTTTTTGCTTCCAATTTTCTTCAAACTGTATTATATCTCACCTGGGCACACATTAACTGTGGTAATTTATCTTTTATTTGTTGTGTGATTACTGTTTGATTGACTGCTTATGCCCCCATATTTAATGAGGGGGTATATTGCTTTGCTCATGTCCGTCTTTCGGTCTGACCGTCAGTCAGTAGACCAAATGGTTTCCGTTCAATAACTCATGCTTTGCCCTAAGGATCATCTAACTGTACATGGAGGTTGCAATTCAGGTCTGCAACAGTCGATGACCCCTATTGATTTGGAGGTTGTCAGTAGGTCAAAGGTCAAGGTCACTGTGACCTTAACCATTTTCAACTATTTGGTTGCCAATGGGGCATAAGACTTAGTGTTTTACAAACATCTCTTGTAAATGTTTATTTATACAGGTTTGTATTAATATATGCTATTTGCTGTGATATTGTAACACTTTTTGCTCTGGGAATTTACATTACTTTGTATTTATTTACTTTTTTTATTTGTTGAATCATTTGATTGTTTGTTCTTGTTAGTCTCCTACTGGTTTTCAACTGGAGGGGACAATAGGTCTGCTCTCCGTCTGTCGATCAGTCAGTCTGTCTGTCAATAAAATGCGGATCCTAGCATAGCTCAAACAGTTTTCAAGCTGGGTTTATGAAGCTTGGTATAAGTAGAAAAGGATTGTTGTACTCATACAAAATTGTGGTTGCCATGGTAACAGAAACATAGAAAACTTAGTCGGGGACTTCTGTACGTATTGCTTGCAATTCCTAATTACAATGTACTTGTTTTGTTTATTTTGTGTTTTGTATTTTCATTGACATTAAATTTGTTATGAAACATGTATTGATGTTTGTTCTTATTCTTCTTCTACATTACATAATTCATGATAATAATAATAATTGGGAATTTGTTCAACAACAACACGTATTCTGTAGAATTATTATTACATTTTTTTTTTTTTTTTTTTTTTTTATATGATAATAATAATAAAGACTTTATTTAATGAGGCAACACAGTTGACAAAGCCAGTTTTACCAGTGAGCATGCAATTTGCAACAATTGAAAACAAATATAACATTTACAGAAAGATATTTACATGAAGTTCAACAGTAGTCGATTAATTAATCTACTAAAACATATCAGATGAAAAGTAAACCATCAATATAAAGTACAGATGAGTGAAGTTGATCTGTAAAACAAAGAGCAAATTTTAAATTACATGTATGTGATAGAGTATAAGAATAAAGATCATAGAGACACAGTATTTTACATGTTAATCAAGTTTTTCCCATTTGAGGTAGGATGTTTTAAAAACACCCAAGCTTAGTAGTGTAGTGGTATAGTGTTCCAGAGTTTGGGACCTGAATAAGCAAGAGTTTTCGTAAAAAAATCTAGTTTTAGTTTTGGAACCTTTAGGGATTGTTGAGAGTGGGATCTTAGTGAAAGATTATTTGAGAATGTGAATAAAATTAACATGTAGTCAGGAAAAAGATTGTTAATAGATTTGTATACAAAAAAATTTTTTTTGAAAAAGATTCTTTCATGTTCAACATTCTACAACAGCTTATTATTATCATACTATATTCAGATTTTTTCATGTAAATAAGACATTCAAAAGTGCTGTACAATCTCACGATTTAGACATGGCTAAAATGTGCAATTGATACAAACATGCTAGTAAAATAATATAGGTAAATATAACCAATTATGTATTGACAGAGTAAAAATCAACACATTCATCACTGTTTTCTATAAACGAGTAAAATACCCGATATAAAATAGTTCAAGTCCAGTTGGTTTCATAAGCTGTATGGCCAGTCCAAACGCACATAACTCCACCAGGCATTTCACACTTTTCACTATGGGACCTTACTTCAATGTCTGTTTACCTAGTACCGTAAATTTCTGGTTTTCTATGTTCTCCTACCTTTGGACAAAGGTACATTTGATTCATTTGATTCATTGATTCATCAACTTTCTATTATATAAATACTTGATTTTTTAAGAAAATTATAGGAAAGACAAGTTTAAATGAGAATTAAACCAATGGGAAAGATTTTACTTGACTCTCAAACAAGCCCGGATAGATAATAGAATCAAGCAATATAAATATAAGCGAATACATAACATTATTGCAATCAACGAAAGACTCTACTCGTGGAAGATATTTGATTCACCAAACAGCCAACACTCGCTCCGACAGTGAACTATCAGATACGTTAGAACACTTAATTCTTTGGGGATTGCTCATATTTGAATAACTTCTGGGCCACCATACAAGATATAGAGAATCTGCCGGCCACCAAACAAGATATAGAGAATCTGGACCACCATACAAGATGTGTCGACTTCTTGTAGTTTTCTAGTTGAGGACTGTATAAAGTTTGAATTTTCTCTGAAGCCACATTGGAATTATTTCTTTTTTGTTTAATTCCTTTTTTGTGTCTTTAGTTAAAATTGAAACTGATTAATTCAAACACATATTCAATTTAACACTTTTATTAATTCTAATTTTCACAAAGTTCTTTATTTAAATAATGACAATAATATTTCAATTTTCTAAATTTTGAATAAAGTGACCGCAGCCAAAGAATTTTATCTAAATAGTAATGGTGACCTGTAATAGGGCATTTGCTTTATATAGAGTCTCGCACGCCAAGGAATATTTCCATTGGCGCAAATAATTATGGCGCACTAATACATCGGAAAAGTACCACAATATTGGCACATTAACCAATAAATTATGACTAAGTGGCGCAAGTAAAATGGCGCGCTTATTCAACCATAACATATATCACTTATTTGATATCAAATGATAGAATAACATTTAAACATATAAAGACCTAAAATGTCAATCGGGGTACTTTTGCGACACTCCCCACAAACAAAGGCAAAGTTGAAGTTTAAGTTCCTGAGTGCTGAAATTGTTTATGTATTTGATCATATCTTCATTGTCAATTGTTCTGTTTCTGATTGTTCACATCTTGGAAGATTGGACTCTTGTGTGTTATACTGCGCCAACTTTGCGCCAACATTGTTAATCCTTTAATTACACATACTTGAAGTGAATGGAATTACTAACACTGATGTGTATTTCATAGATTATTATTTCTATGATCAATGTAATAAAAATGCACATTATTATGAATATCATTCATGCATTTTTACTTTTACACACACTGCCACTATAGTAATCCATGTAGGGAATCACATTTTTTAGTTTTAACTCATTAATATTCCTCTGTTGAATGGTTGGAAATTTTTGAGCACTTTGCACTTTTTTACTCATTTTTATTTTTACACTTTTGATAAAATTACTTTGATAATTCCATTTATGCACTATCAGCATAATTCACTAACTGGTTTGAATTTTATCTTAGCACTTTTGGCAGCCCTTTTTACTGGGGGAGAAGTTAGTGTGACTTGAATTAGTTTAATGTTTTTCAAGTAAATTCTTAGCAGAGTTTGATCACTGTCTTTGTAACTGAGTTTAACTTGATCCTTTGTGGTTTGGTTTTCAATCATTTCACTCTTATGTTGCTCTTCATTAACATTGTCATATTTCTTCATATATGCAGGATACCTTTTCATTCTTGTGACTGATGAGTTCAGATAACTAACTGCCAATTCTCTGTTGGTAGGTACATCTGGATTCTCATCAATCAATGGTTGTGTTACATGATATCTGCTGTCATTAAATTCAGCAGTATCATTGAAGTTTAGCATGGTCTTTTCATCATTTGACATGACTTGACTGTCCTTGATACTCATTGGTTTCTCCATGTTCCTGGAATCATCAAGTTCAACTGGAGTTTGCAAGGATTCATCAAGGCTAGTTAATGTGCTGCAACTGGATATTGGGTTTCCACTTGAAATTGCAAGCAAGTTGACACTGATATTCGTAACAACACTTTCATGAGTACGTCCAGTTAAAATCCAGCCGAGTCTTGAACTTAATAGGTACAATCCTGGTTGTAACTCAACTTTCTGTATTGAGACTATATCTAAGTAATAGTCATTACCTATTAGTAAGTCCACACTGCATATCTCTCTTTCTTTGCAGATAGTGTCAGCTAAATGAACTGAGTGAATAATGTTTTTCACATCAGCTGACATGTTTTTCATGGGTTTTCTTTCTATCTGTCCACTTATAATAGACACTATGTTAACTGATATTTCCATTGAATCAACATTTTGTAATCCAAGTTTTATAGAAGACACTTTGGTTTGGACCAATTTTGACTTTGAGGTCCCAAATGTCATAATTCTTATTTAATTCTCTTGTTCCACTTTTAATCCAAGTTTAGTTGCTAACTTGTCAGATATATATGAACGCTGTGATCCAGAGTCCAACATAAGTCTGACAATCTGTGTTTCATCTTCATTTTGTATTGTGGTTGTTGCTGTCTGCATTAAAACCATCTCACCTGATGACATATATACATTTTCCTGGTTTTCACATGATTCATCATCATAATTTTCATCAGAATTTGTTATTTCTTCAGACATGTGTACACTTGTACTTGTACCGAACATTTTTGGGCACAAACTTCTGTGGTGATCATTTCTTACGCCACAATGTACACACAATCTATTTGCTTCACATTCATTGGATCTATGTCCTGACCTCAAACACTTATAACAACTGTTTCTAAGCTGCTTCTTCCTATCACTGATTGAACAATACTTCTTACACTCATCACTCCAGTGATTTTGACTGCAGTAACGACAAAGATTTGAGTATCGCTGTGTTTGAGCTGTACTATTTGTTTGCAAATTGTTCACTTTATCATCTTGAGTATTTGCCATTAGACTTTCTGCAGATGATTGTTGACTATTTGAAGAACTTCTGTTTTGTGTTCTTGTCTCAGGTTTGCTGTCAGATGTGAGCGTTTTCTTTCCAGCCTTTTCACGAGCAGTGATGTATCCATTCAGTGTTTCACGAAGTGAAGTAACAGTCCATTTTGTTGTAGAACCTTTGCTGATCTCAAGTTGTAGTAACACATCCTCTGGCAACTTGGACCTGATCATGGACACAAACACGTCCTGGTTAATGTTTTGATGGAGTACTTCTAAGCTCCTAAGATGTCGTTCTATGTGGTCAATGAAGAATCTCAAACTTTTAACACTGTTGTTTGCACTTGGAAGATTAATCATTTTATTATAGTGTAAGTCAATCACATCCTGAACATCCCCAAATCTTTGCTTGAGGATTTGAATGGCACTGTTGTAATTATCATTTGTCAAGGATAGTCCTGCTATTGAATTTCTGACATCGCCAAACAGCTTACTTTTCAGATACGTAAACTTTTCTACATCTGATAAGCCTTCATTCTGATGGACCACTGTTTCATACGAGTCCCAGAACTCAAGCCATTTGAGCTTATCACCGCCAAATGAAACCATATCCAGTTTTGGCAGCTTCACGCTAGATTTTGGTTTAACTCTACTTTTAGATTTCACTTGTTCTTGTTGATTTAATCTTAAATCATGAATATCATGATGCAACTTGTCAAACTGCTCTTGATGAAACGATGGCATTTTTTCTTCTTTTTCCCTTTTGGAATTAACACTTTCTTTGAATTGTTTTAAATCCAAGTAACATTCCATGGCTTCATCATACAAATCACAATCACTATCCATGATTTCTTGAATATTTGACTCTTCTTCCATGGTAGATACTAACTTTTCAGACTGTGACTCTAACTTGTCACAGTACATTTTCAACTTTTCTAGACAGCTGCTTGATTTAAACACTACAATGTCGACATCAAGATATTCTATATCTGATGTCATTAATCCTCTTCCTGCTGATATTGCTTTTGCAATAACATTCCTATATCGGGTTCTCACCCCTTTAATATAGGAAACACTCAACATTTTGTCCTTTTATTTTGTAGTATTCCACTTAATATGACAAATTATTTTCAATTAGCTCATATGAATTTTGGTGAAATATCCACTTTTATGTTGATCACAATGACACTTTATCATTGACACTTTTTCTTATCATTGACACTTTTTCTTATCATTGACACTTTTTTCTTCGATCACAATGATACTTTATCATTGACACGATTTCTTTCAAATACTGACAATTTTCTATCAGCATTTGATAACAAACTGTTTTCAGTTTGCCCACCTTCGTGGAGTTCCAGATAAGGAATTTAAGACACTTTGAATTAAATCTTCCTTCACTGAATTTATTCAATTTTCATCACAAACACTGACACTTTTTGATCAACATTTGTGTAACAAACTGTTTTCAGTTTGCCCACCTTCGTGGAGTTCCAGGAAAGAAATCTAAGACACTTTGAATTAAATCTTTCCTTCACTTATTTTTTTTTATTTTTCATCACAAACACCGACACTTTTTGATCAACATTTGTGTAACAAACTGTTTTCAGTTTGCCCACCTTCGTGGAGTTCCAGGAAAGAAATTTAAGACACTTTGAATTAAATGTTCCTTCACGGAATTAATTTTATTTTTCATCACAAACACTGACACTTTTTTTATCAACATTTGTGTAACAAACTGTTTTCAGTTTGCCCACCTTCGTGGAGTTCCAAGAAAGAAATTTAAGACACTTTGAATTTAATCTTCCTTCATTGAAAATTTTTGATTTTTACCACAAACACTGAAACTTTTATCCAGCTTTGTGTAACAAACTACTTTTAGTTTGTCAATTTCTTGTAATTCCAGAGAAGAAATCTAACACATGTATTCCTGTGAATTAAATCTTCTTGCACTGAAAAATCTACTTATTTATCCTTAGTATTAATCCTGAATTTTTTAATCCCAAGTTCTTATCCGGTTCGCGGGACCAAACAATGTGGCGACTTCTTGTAGTTTTCTAGTTGAGGACTGTATAAAGTTTGAATTTTCTCTGAAGCCACATTGGAATTATTTCTTTTTTGTTTAATTCCTTTTTTGTGTCTTTAGTTAAAATTGAAACTGATTAATTCAAACACATATTCAATTTAACACTTTTATTAATTCTAATTTTCACAAAGTTCTTTATTTAAATAATGACAATAATATTTCAATTTTCTAAATTTTGAATAAAGTGACCGCAGCCAAAGAATTTTATCTAAATAGTAATGGTGACCTGTAATAGGGCATTTGCTTTATATAGAGTCTCGCGCGCCAAGGAATTAAGCTTTGCCGAGTGTCATATTGTTTTTGTCGACGAGTTTAATAAAAGTTGTATGTAATTAGCACGAATGTAAGATTCTCTTTATCTTGTATGGTGGCCCAGAACCATCTATCAGGGAGGTATATAAATATATATGTAATTCCTTGCATCTATGTAAGATTCTATTTATCACATAATCTTAGAGAACGCTCATTAACGTTCAAAACGCTGATGTACGCTACAATAGGTTCCATTCACAATTTAACGTAACAATGTGCGCGACATCATGACAACATTTGTATTATACTGACATCACGAGTCGAATCAAAGGCATGGATTGGCTTACATGACGTCACCCTGAACCAACCAGCCAGTCAACATTCCATCTTAGTCTGAACTTGTGGCAACTGATATAACAAATGGAACAACATGAGGGCAGTGTTTAAGCATTGGGTTGTTCCGTGGGCTATCGCTTTTTGAGCAAAAATCTGTATTTTTGGCAAAAACAATGATTTTCTTACCTCTCGTGTCGACTTTAGTCCTCAGAAATCATTATTTTTCACAGAGAAAGTCCTGTGCCAGCACAGAGAGGGTGCCGATACAGCGTTTTGCACAGAGAGGGTGCCGATACGGGTATACACCGTGATTCAGGCGACACAAAAAGGTTACAGGTTTAACAATATAGCAGACGAAAATAACTATTTCTGCTACAATAAATTGACTGTCACTAATTTAATTATATTTAATCATATTATCCGAATTTCCACTTATCCTGTGCAACGTGAAAATGTGCAAAAACGTCAGCTTACCACCAAGTTTGTAGTTGTTTTTGCTTTCTGAGACATTCGTCCCCAGACGCGTCGTCTGCACATGGGCGGCTTTCATAAAGATTATGGCACTGTAGACCATATATTCACTCTAAAAATGTTAATCGATTTTTATCTCATAAGAAGAAACTATATTGTGCATTTGTCGATTAAAAAAGCATTTGATTCTGTCAATAGAACCTGTCTATGGGAAAAAACTTCTTCGGCACACCATTATAGCATAAAAACGGTGATTTTGCTCATACTTAAACGGGGGGAAAGGTACGGTATTGTAAAGATTCTCGCGCGCACGCACTGTTGGTGTTCAGTTTTAAGTATGCTCATTTCAGGACCCAGTCGACGAAAATAAATGAATGTTGTTTCCTCGACGTCGCCCAAAATGTCTTGCCAAAATCTCATAATTTTGAAAAACATACTAATAAACTGTTGTTGTTATGCTTTAATAGCGTTTACGCAAGCCTTTTAGCGTTAATACATCTGCAGAGTCCCTCGGGAGTGTTGGTGCCCTCGTCCTGATGGGCTTGGGCACCAACCGTCCCTCGGGACTCTGCAGATGTAATAGCACGAAAAGGCATGCGTTGACCCTACATTATTGACCCTACATTGATGGTAAAATAATTAAGGTAATTTATAATATTTACGAAAAGCCAAATCTTGTGCGAAAAGTGATGAAGGTCTATCAAGTTATTTTATAAGTGCAACATGTGTCCGACAAGGTGAAAATTTATCACCCATTCTATTTTCTATCTTCCTTAACGATCTTGTAGAGCACATCAGATTCTCTGATACTTATACTGGTCTAGATATACTCTCACAGTCTATTGGGAATACATTAAGTGATGACGCGGTGGAAGTTTATTTTAAGTTGTTCCTGTTGCTTTAAGCAGATGACACCGTAATCAACTGATTTCCAGGTAGCATTCGATGCAATGTTTTCTTATTGTGAATTATGGCAACTCCATGTAATTACAGCAAAAACTAAAGTTGGGGACAGTGAATTTGATGCCAACCTCTCTACCAACACAGTAACTGATGTTACTCCAGCAGTCTGTCAATCAAGTAGTTCAACTATCGTCAGCTCAGCTGTCTCAACAGTAAATGCCAGTACCAACACGGTTAGCAGCTCGTCGGTAGAATGCGGGGTCTGACAGCGAGGACCTACTGATAGCTACTCCATTACAGGAAACAAACGATGTAGGCTAGTGGCCGAGGGGTGATTTTTGGTCGGAACCCCTCCCCATGGTAGAACATTTCACAACCTGTTTTTTATTGAAGCGGGAGATATTGTGCGTTGGAAAACGATGGTTGTGAATCTGGGATCAATGTAGGTCATTATGAAAATCGACGTTTTATGTGTGTTTTTTAGTATTTTGAGAGGCAATTTTATGACGTATTTTGTCTATGTACAGAACAAGGCAGGTACGATTTAGCCCAGGAAAAGCAAACCACAGTCGTTATTATTGTAGGATCATATTGCATTATGGATGGTTTATAACATCTAAAAAATGCAGCTCTTTAATAGCTTGAGAAATCATACTTTTGGGGTAAAAACATAAAAAAATATAAACGAAAAGTGCGAATTTTAGGAATCGGTGCACCACAATTTCAAATATCAATCTATTCGAAATAAAATTACTTGGGTGGGGAGGTAATAATCTGCAGTTTAATATATCAAAAATCTATTGGCCAGTTATTACTCAAATTGCGATAATTTTGGGTTGAATTGTTATAAAAACATAAACGAAATGTGCGAATTTTAGGAATCGGTGCACCACAATTTCATATATCAATCTATTCGATATAAAATCACTTGAGTGTGGAGGTAGTAATCTGTAGTTTAATATATCAAAAATCTATTAACCAGCTATTACTCAAAATGCGATTATTTTGGGTTTAAATTGTTAAATTTATAAACGAAAAGTGCGAATTTTTGGAATCGGTGCACGACAATTCCATGTATCAATCTATTCGAAATACAATCACTTGAGTGTGGAGGTAGTAACCTGAAGTTTAATATATCAAAAATCTATTGACCAGCTATTACTTAAAATGCGATAATTTTGGGGTGAAATTGTTAAAATTATAATCAAAAAGTGCGAATTATGGGAATCGATCGACTACAATGTCATCTTTCATTTCATTTGAAAGGTTATCACAGCGAATTATGGGTATGATGGTCAGGGTTAATACGTCGAGGTCCTACTTGCCGAATTTATGTGCAAACTCGCTAAATTTGGGGCAAAATTTCACAAAAATAAGCAAAAATGCGATTTGTTGGAATCGGTGGATTGCAGAGTCATTTATGAAGTAATTTGAAACAAAATCACCCCAATGAGTACATAATAATATATAGATTAGGGTGTTTGAATATCTTAAGCATGGGTTCACGGAAAATGAGATATTTTGAGGTAAAACATCACGAAAATGAACAAAATCGTGAATTTTGAGAATTAGTAGACGACAATGTCATTTATGATTTTATTTGATATTGAACAATCGTGTCGTGTATGTATAAAGTCCAGTGTGAAACATAACATGTAGCGTCTGGATATTGTTGGAATTGAGATATTTTATCCCACACCTCTAAACCGAAAAGCTGGATGTTTGGAATCAGCAGAATACAAATTCATACATAGTTTATTATTCTGATTGGAACAAAGTAACTTCAGTTAAAGATATCTTGAACTAAGTGAATTTGAAATTGTATACAATTCAATGTTTTGAGGTTAAGCCGTACAAAATATAAGATACTAGTATACGACAGAGAAAAGCCAATCAAATAAGCTCATCATGAACAATTGGTGCCCTGTTGAGCTGAAATATTACCCCAACATTTGAATTTCCCAGAAATGTTCCTATGTGTTTTCATTAGCAGATTAATCTTCCTAGCGATAAAGGATATCAAATCGCCTATTGTTACAACCATCATGAGTCCTATCGGATGCTCAACACTAAAAACGTACATGTACATGAAATATGTTCTTGTGAATTCCAATGCCGTTTAGGCCAATACATCTATAAATATCAAATGTCACCAAAGGTACGCACGAAGACTTTTTATAGACTGCAACACTTTAATCGAACCTTATTATTATCTACATTGTACGATATATTAATTAATGGATACGACTGGAGACTAGGTCTAGGACTAGAAATCCTCATCGGCGATGTGGAATGAAAAATTAATGAATTCATTGAAATTTCCCGGTGTAGGCATACTCGCGATGTAAATGCAAATTTAGATTTCTCATAACTCCCAAGAAGCTTCCCCAAGTCCAGAGCATCCTGTTCCCGAAGCTCATTTAGTTTCATCGAGAGTGCATCTTTTTGAATGATTGGAAATTGAGATTAACACTCGTTATTTCTTAACCACTGCGGGTTTAAATAACACGCATAGCTGCTCAGTAAGACAGACAGGTTGGAAATAGCCACGAGGTTTAATGCTCTTATAACCAGCGCTTTTTCTGGTGGTCCAAATCAGATCATGTGCATGTCTTATGTCTGTACTAATACCTACATATTCGTGTACAACTCAACGTTTGTCCAGAGTAATGCTATTGAAACTAGTTGTTGGTCACAACACCATTACCCCGTAATTGTACCCTGCCATATTGCATACATGTATGGATATAAATTATATTTGTTGACAAGCTGTTTTAAAATAATATTTTACAATCGAACGAGTGTCTCAATCTACACGATATGTTCTGTTTAATTTGATTTGGTTCGGCTTTGTTTCGTTCTGTCCTGTTTTGTTCCGTATATTATAGCTTGATATCATGTGTTATGATTCAGCTGGGGTTATGGTGTTAAATTGTTTTATGTTGTTATGTGTTATCCTTTAATACGGCGCCAATAGAAAACATTGGTGTTTTAGTAGATTTAGAACAACAAATATTGATTAAAACTTACAATATCTAACATAGTATCGGGTATGCGACATGTTCCTCGCCAACATCTTCATATCATGATTCTAATGAACTATTTTAGTTTGTTAGACACTTCGTGGCTGAAATCGCTGGGTAAATTATGTATGCTGAACTTATATCAGCCGTGTTCATACGGTTAACAAGCATAATCGGGAGAGTGGGATGATCAATTGAGAGCTTCATAACTGTCCTTTTCTGTAAAGTCGATTACATGAGCAATGCAATGACGGACATCATACAAGATACAATTACAAACGTATATTCAAAGCCCCAGTGTCGGTGTTGCTCGGTGATCCTGTATTATTGCTAACAGTAAAGCTCTAAACCTTCTGGAACATCTACATACATAAATTTTCCTGCATCAATAGCGATACTCAGATCTGGTGATCCCTCGTTTTCGTTACCCCATAGCATGACCTATCAGTGAAGTTAATGTATAATTGTTGACTCACCCATTGTAGAAAAGTACTCAAACTACCAAGGTCGTTTTGAATGAGCATGGCCCATGTCATGGAGCGTATACATGGTATTCTCGAACACAGAACTCCTTCATGTAACATTGACCAAATTATTATTTTTATAATTGTATGAATATGTTACCTGTATGCGTTGTTTGGGTTAATTCGAAGTACGGATGGCGTGTCAAAGAGCTTGAACCATTATAAACCAGTTACAGCTTCAATGGTAGTCCGCTTTGTCAACACCATATAGTACACCTGATTTCAATGGACTGGTTTTCACTGTTTGGTGAATACCACAGACGACCCTCACCAGGCTGTAGGTAGTACCTCTCCCAAATATTCCACCAGATCGTCACATGTCTACTATGTAGGCATATTTCGTATGTCACTATTAATAAGGTTGAAGCTTACACTGAATGATGCTGTACCCTAATATTGAACGATAGAATGGGACAACAGTTTTGAAATCTTAAATAACATATTTCTTAGCACATTTTGTAGTGAATTTTATAAAATCAGATCATCAATGACACTGTATTCAACTGATTCCGAATTTTCACATTCTTAGCTTATTTTTGTATCTTTTTATCCCAAATATCTCAATTAAAACAGTAGCCAAATACTACATTTCTGATCTCTTAAACTGCATGTCATTACAAACATGTCACAGTTGTTCAACATCACATAAAATCATTAATGACATTGAAATCTACCGATTCTCAAAATTCACAATTTTGGTTCTTATTTCGTAATATTTTACCTCAAAATACATAATTTTGCTGAGTACCTAGGCTTAAGATATTTTTAAACTACATATTATTATGTGCTCTTTGAAGTGATTTGGTTTCAAATTACATCATAAATGACACTGCTATCCACCGATTCCAAAAAATTGCATTTTTTCGCTTATTTTTGTGAACTTTGACCCAAATTTAGCGAGTTTTGCACAGATTCCAGCAAGTAGAACCTCGACGTTTTAAACATGACCTTCATACCTACATATCGCTGTCATTAACTATCAAATAAAATGAAAGATGACATTTTAGTCGACCGATTCCAAAAGTTCGCACTTTTTGTTTATAATTTTAACAATTTCACCCCAAAATTATCGCATTTGAGTAATAGCTGGTCAATAGATTTTTGATATATTAAACTACAGGTTACTACTTTCCCATTAAAGTGATTGTATTTCGAAAAGATTACTATATGTAATGGTCGTGCACCGATTCCAAAAATTCGCACTTTTTGTTTATAATTTTAACAATTTAAACCCAAAATTATCGCATTTTGAGTAATAGCTGGTCAATAGATTTTTGACATATTAAACTACAGGTTACTACCTCCACACTCAAGTGATTTTATTTCGAATAGATTGATATATGAAATTGTGGTGCACCGATTCCTAAAATTCGCACATTTCGTTTATGTTTTTATAACAATTTAACCCCAAAATTATCGCAATTTGAGTAATAGCTGGTCAATAGATTTTTGATATATTAAACTACAGATTACTACCTCCCCACCCAAGTGATTTTATTTCGAATAGATTGATATATGAAATTGTGGTGCACCGATTCCTAAAATTCGCACTTTTCGTTTATATTTTTTTATGTTTTTACCCCAAAAGTATGATTTCTCAAGCTATTAAAGAGCTGCATTTTTTAGATGTTATAAGCCATCCATAATGTAATATGATCTTACAACAAAAACGACTGTGGTTTGCTTTTCCTTGGCTAAATCGTACCTGCCTTGTTCTGTACATAGACAAAATATGTCGTAAAATTGTCTCTCAAAATACTAAAAAACACACATAAAACGTCGATTTTCAAAATGACCTACATTGATCCCAGATTCACAACCATCAGTTTCCAACGCCCAAGGCCTCAGCCTTCAATAAAAAACAGGTTGTGAAATGTTCTACCATGGGGAGGGGTTACTCCCATTTCTAAGCACCTTTTTGAGGTTTGGCCACTAGCCTAATGGTGCCTTTGATCTGCTATTGGACGACTTGCTTTTCCAACAAACGGAGCAACGATTAGACTTCAATTCCAAGTGAGTGATGATGGAATACTGAGACAGCTTCCTGAAACCGAAGTTATGGAGGAAGTTTCTGATAAGGCTCTGGAGGTCATTGAATCCACCCTCTTACCAGCAACGATATCAAAGTACTGTGCTGCTTATTTAAGTGGTGCAATTTACAATGATGGCATTTACCACACATGGTTAATGTATAAAGCAAAATGTGTGAACAGTGTTGGCTCACTCACGGAAGTAATGGATAAACATTTCCCAATGCCTATCCAACCTAATTCCATAAAACCAAAAAGTAATTTGAAAAATGATTATTTCGTTATATAACTGCGGACGAGGTTTATCAACAGAAAGTTTCAAAAGAACAGGAAAAGAAACAAAAGGCATTTGAAAAAGAAATGCGTAAAATTGAAAGAGAACAAAAAATGAAAGTAAGCAATATAAATAAGGAGAAAAAAGTAATAGCACTGATGGGACACAGCATATTTTTAAGCAAACTGGTCGTGTTCTTCCTTACACGTTGTAGATCCCGTTTAATTGGGATAATTTAATTTCCCATTTTAATTTATTAAATTCAATTATTGTAAATTATGATAAAGAACTTGAAAGAATATGTGTAAAAGGACACCTAGAAGTATTTGTTGTCTCTTAAGAATAAACCTGTTTGTGGTTTCAAATGATATGAAGTTTACACTAAGTATCATGTATGTGTAATGATTATTTGTTCCAGGATCTCGGAATTATATTTAAATTACCGATTTTATTAATCGAACGCTATAAATAATGTGTTTCAATAATATGGTGTTAATGTGTTTTATTATTAAATAATTATGGGTAAAAGAGTAATGACCCATTGTGAACGAAACAGGTTTTTTTTTACATTTAATGCAAAATCTGTCAGTAGAAATAATGCTGAGATGATGGTTGATTATTGTCACGTTTAAAAATGGGATAACCTATCAGTGCATTCCGTCATATTTTATGTGAATTCTGTTTTATTTGCGTTGTTGTTTAATACAAATGTATCTCCATCAATTCAGCGTGAGAATAGCAAAATCTGCATCGAAGTTCGTGTTTGTGTTGTGTACAAATGTGTTTACATTGACAATTGTCAATACATATTTTGATTAATATATTGACTGAATATTTTGCAATATATTAGGTTACCAATTATACATTAGGTTGAGAGTATAAAGAGGTGGAATGTTTGGATACGGTAGCACAAATCACGAGGTGCAGACGACTCACGCACTATTCTGAGCGTACGGACAAGGGCAAATCTATACACCACCCTCAATATTCTGAGCGTACGTACAAGGGCAAATCTATACCCCACCCTCAATATTCTGAGCGTACGTACAAGGGCAAATCTATACCCCACCCTCAATATTCTGAGCGTACGTACAAGGGCAAATCTATACCCCACCCTCAATATTCTGAGCGAACGTACAAGGGCAAATCTATACCCCACCCTCAATATTCTGAGCGTACGTACAAGGGCAAATCTATACCCACCCTCAATATTCTGAGCGAAGGTACAAGGGTAAATCTATACCCCACCCTCAATATTCTGAGCGTACGTACAAGGGTAAATCTATACCCCACCCTCAATATTCTGAGCGTACGTACAAGGGCAAGTCTATACCCACCCTCAATATTCTGAGCGAAGGTACAAGGGTAAATCTATACCCCACCCTCAATATTCTGAGCGTACGTACAAGGGTAAATCTATACCCCACCCTCAATATTCTGAGCGTACGTACAAGGGTAAATCTATACCCACCCTCAATATTCTGAGCGTACGTACAAGGGCAAATCTATACCCCACCCTCAATATTCTGAGCGAAGGTACAAGGGCAAATCTATACCCACCCTCAATATTCTGAGCGAAGGTACAAGGGTAAATCTATACCCCACCCTCAATATTCTGAGCGTACGTACAAGGGTAAATCTATACCCACCCTCAATATTCTGAGCGAACGTACAAAGGTAAATCTATACCCCACCCTCAATATTCTGAGCGTACGGACAAGGGTAAATCTATACCCCACCCTCAATATTCTGAGCGAACGTACAAGGGTAAATCTATACCCCACCCTCAATATTCTGAGCGAACGTACAAGGGTAAATCTATACCCCACCCTCAATATTCTGAGCGAACGTACAAGGGTAAATCTATACCCACCCTCAATATTCTGAGCGAACGTACAAGGGTAAATCTATACCCCACCCTCAATATTCTGAGCGAACGTACAAGGGTAAATCTATACCCCACCCTCAATATTCTGAGCGAACGTACAAGGGTAAATCTATACCCCACCCTCAATATTCTGAGCGAACGTACAAGGGTAAATCTATACCCCACCCTCAATATTCTGAGCGAACGGACAAGGCTAAATCTATATCCCCACCCTCAATATTCTGAGCGAACGTACAAGGGTAAATCTATACCCACCCTCAATATTCTGAGCGAACGGACAAGGGCAAATCTATATCCCCACCCTCAATATTCTGAGCGAACGTACAAGGGCAAATCTATACCCCACCCTCAATATTCTGAGCGAACGTACAAGGCTAAATCTATATCCCACCCTCAATATTCTGAGCGAACGGACAAGGGCAAATCTATATCCCCACCCTCAAGAAAGTGCTTGGTGGGCACAAATAATTAGTTTGTCTGAAGAAACTTGTCTGGGCAGCAAGGACCACAACAAAGATCTGTATTTTAGGTCTTAACCCACAAACATCAGAATCAGGATCTTCTCTATTGAATCCCTGTCAGAATCTATTTGATGATATTCACTGATCAGTGCACACATGATGTGTCGGTGGGAGTTATTTCATTGTTGACATGCCTCAGTGTTTCATATTACAATCAGTAAGTAACACAAAATGTAGACTTTGAACTATTAATCTATGTATGCATATGCTTCAGTATAGTGCGTTTAGATATAGAAAGGGGAATAAGCCAGTTAAGCCTAAGTGTTCATTGAAGTTGTTATGATGTAATTACATCCCTTTAGCTGCAACATTTCATAGAAGAAACAGTACAGGGTACAGTGCAACATGTCTAGAGTTGCAGTTTTTTTCCAGATCTCCGGAAAGGACATTGCTCTCCATTGGTTGGACAGAGCAAAACTACTGGGCAGCAATATAAAATGACGAGATAATATGATCCAAATGTAGCATGAGCAGAATATAAGCCATCCCTCCATGTAGCAATTAGTGGACGTATGTTTTGTATATATATAAAAAATATATTTGCAACTAGATCTATATATCAAATTAACATACAAATATGTAATGTCAAGTAAGATTTAAATATATAAGTCTTAAGAGCATTTCGCTGGCTTAGTATGAGAAGGTCGTAACTGCAAAATCAATAGTTTGAGAAAACAAGGAAAAACTGTCTATCAACCACTCTTTATTTATGGTAAAACAAGCTTTTTCAACTTCACTTTGGTAAACATGACAAGTTCCGCTTTTGGTTAAAATAGGCTCAATATTTTTCAACTTAAGTTTGATTAGCATGACAATTTCTGATTTTTATGAAAATATGGCTCATATATAAACAGGCTCCGTATGATGCAGACTTCAAATATTGAATATAATTTCGTAACTAGTACAAAGTTTAAAAAAAGTTAAGTTACCAATGTTCTAGGGCTCTTTTCAGCTGTTAGGCCGCTCAAGCACCCTTTGACATTTCACTTTCCCTGGTCATTGGGCTACATATGGAAACCTACACTCGTGTCTCCCGGGGGAGACTATTTCTCTCCTGTGGTGTGACAGCCAACATCGATCTGCGGCGCCCAGGAATAGACACTGTCCTCACAGGTACCATTTTAGACCATGGTGGAGTGGAGCTGTGGGTCGAGGGGGTCGAACCCGGAGCGCGCGCCCTACCTCTAGGCCACCACTCCTCACAAACTACTAACGACCTTCTACTTCTAACCCTGCGACATGTAGATGTCGGTTCTAGTATATATATACGACCATTTTGATAGCATTTCTGTTTTTGAATGACTCGGGATACCTCACAACTGTCGGTAGCTTTCACCAGGCGATCACTGGGCCACCTATGCTAGTTTATTGTACGAAGTCTGAAACACGTAGCCTTTGTACGCTAAATGTAGAACGTTGCACCAATTTTTCGTGCAAAATGTGCCGAAGATAGTAAATATCCGAGATAAGTTGACATTCCACCAACTATAAACTCTCCTGGATCAACTGGTCCACGATAAACTCGTGCGATAGCCACCATACCCACGAGTCAGATAATATTCCTCATCTAAAGGAATTTATATCCACCTGAATCAGTTAGTGCATGCTTTTATCGTGCGATGGTTGCTGAAAAAACATTGTATTAATTACGTTTACTAGCATCTTAGTTTTAAGGATGAGCGAATCAAATGTTCATAATCATACTATATAAGTTTATTGCAATACAGTAGAGTCATCATCCGAGGCAACGATTTTAATAGAAGTTTGACAAATTCATGTCTCACAGTGTGTCCTGTCTTCGAGCGTCCCTTGGGAGTTCGAACCTCTGTCTGTGGCGCCCAGGAATATAGACACTGTACTCACAGGTAGATCTAGGTCAATTCTAATCTTGATGGTGCATGCTGGCTGTGGTCGAGACGGGATTGAACCCGGACCTCTCGATCACAATACGCACTCACTACCTCGAGGCAACAGCCCCGCCCTGAATTGGATTGAAATTAGTAAGGCACAAAATCTATGCACAAAATTAGGCGCTATATACTATAAAGTGCCTGTAAAGATTGCACAAATTGGACGACGTACGTGTATATGTATTATTCTTCCCTTTACAGGACAGGAATACATTTACTGGATTGAACTTATGCACTAGTCAGTTGGATCCACGGCCCTCGCCCTCGGGGATGGGTCGGGATCTTTACTTTCGTGTTGTGAAAACGGTCCTTCGAGGGACAGCTGACTGGTGAAATACACGGTATTTCTCCGGCCCCCGACAACTTAATATTGTCCCCGGGGTGTTTGTTCGGAGAAAAATGCAAACATTTCACCGGCAGTGCAGGGAAGTTGACAGTAAAAACGGATGTTTCCCTATGGATCCCCGTGTGGGGCGTGGATGCAACTGACTTGTGCATGAGTACCAGGTGGGGTATCAAGCAAGTATTTAAAAAAAATCCCCCATTTTCTTTACTAATGCTAGCGTTATCAGGCGCGTAGCCAGGCATACGCCCGTACGCCCGGGCGTACGCTCCATTAGAAAAATGAAAAAATGAACTGACTCAAAAATGCAATAAAAATCGATGCCTCACTAGGGTTAGGCATAAAATTGAATGTTGGAGGCTCTCCTTTTAGGGTTCAGCTCAAATTTTAGGTTTTTTCGAGCTCGCTTCGCTCGCTATTAGCTTTAAAATAAATCATCTGATAGAGATCATGTTTGTGTGGCATGCTTCCAAAATAAATATTTTTTCTAGCTGCTCGCTACGTTCGCTCAATACTTTTCTACACAAACTGCATACTAAGTATTCGGCTTGTTGCTCACGTATTAACGTTGTTTTTTCTAGCTCGCTTCACTCACTCAGAACTGTATTAAGTGAACGCCATAAAGTAGGGAACGTGTATATATGGCCTGCTGCTTAGGGAATCAGTGATTTTTCTAGCTCGCTTCGCTCGCTCAGTACTATTATAAGTTAATGTACTCAAGGAGGGAACGTGTATGTATGCCCTGCTGCTTAGGGAATCAGTGTTTTTTCAGCTCGCTTCACTCGCTCAGTACTATTATAAGTGAATGTCATCAAGGAGGGAATGTGTATGTATGCCCTGCTGCTTAGGGAATCAGTGATTTTTCTAGCTCGCTTCGCTCGCTCAGTACTATTATAAGTGAATGTCATCAAGAAGGGATCGTGTATGTATGGCCTGCTGCTTAGAGAATCAGTGATTTTTCTAGCTCGCTTCGCTCGCTCGGTACTATTATAAGTGAATGTCATCAAGGAGGGAACGAGTATGTATGGCCTGCTGCTCAAGTAAACAAAATTTTTCTAGCTCGCTTCGCGAAGTTCGCTCGCTCAGTAATGTAATAATTGAATGTCATCAAGGGTGAAGCGTGTATATGTGGCATGCTGCAAGGTAAACAGTATTTTTCTAGCTCGCTTCGTTCGTTCAGTACTGTAACAAGTGAATGTCATCAAAGAGGGAACGTGTATGTATGGCCTGTTGCTCAGATTAACAGTGTTTTTTCTAGCTCGCTTCGCTCTTTAAGTACTGTAATAAGTGAATACCATCAAGGAGGGAACACGTATGCCATATGGCCTGCTGTTCAAGTCATGTTCAAGGAGAACGAAATTGGCCTGTTTCTCAGGAAAACAGTATTTCTTTCTAACTCGCTTCGCTCGATCAGTACTGTAATAAGTGAATATCATCAAGTAAATAACAAATATATGTGACCTGTTGCTTCGGCTATCAGTCACTGTGTTTTTTCTAGCTCGCTTCAATCGCAAAAAACCTTTACTATTTTCTTTAATCACGTGGTACATGTTGCTAGATACTCTCATAAAACTATAACTGATAACGGGCGTACACTCTAAATACACCCAGCTACGCCCCTGGTTATCACCGGCGGACTTTAAATATTTACTAGCGGCCTATCTATGATGAGGAAGAATATAATTATTATACAGTAATTAATAATTGAAGTGTGCTTGCTCTATCAAATACAGTACAGTAGGCCTACACATTTTATTGCTACAAGACGAAATAAATATTTATAAAAAAACTCTTTCTAAAGGCTTTTCAAATTGTATGTCGGACCCTCATTTTTGTGTAAATGTTCACACGTCATGATTGTATATAATACTATCTATATTTACTCGTTAATATGTCGTGTAATGGCGTTTGACTACAAGTCACTGTCGAAAACACGTGCTCAATACATAAACACCGAGGTGATCAGAATGGTTTAGTGTTGAGTAATCACGTGACGTGTACATGCGCAGAAATTAGCGTCGTTTGTGCGGGACGATTTATGAAAAACAAAAAAGTGACTATTTACTGTGTTTTCCGTTGGAATTTGTTACATTTTGGACCTTTGAAGCGGATTATGATGTAAGTATATTACATACAATAACGATATTTCTTACAAGGTGTATAATTTGTTGTAAAATCAAGTCTACCGTAGCAGTCGGTCAGAAGAAGAAACATTTGGCCGTCGGTCTGTTTTTAAGGTCCACATCATGTCTATTAAAAACCATAGTGGTAACGACCAAAAAGAAACAAATGTGACACATATACAATGAATAAAAAAAAAAGCAATGAAAGATGGAATAATTTGTTTCACACATTCATGAATAAGAGTTTTATGAGGAAAAAAAATAATAAAAAAATAACTAGTATAACGAACAAGACAGAGAAATAAATTGGATTAACACAAATAATAATAATAATAAAACAAAAAGTGTGAGTCAAGATATTAACACAATGAAGCGTTACTGAAGTGAATTATAAGGAAATAGATAATTAATACTATGTGATGTGAATTAAGGAATTAATTAAAAGAAAGAATATCATCTGTGATTGATTGAAATTATGGAATAAAATTCAAATAAATAAAAGCAGCTGTTTTATTCATTGTGTGATTTGTGGATATAAATTGTGCCAGTGGTGAAGTTCCCGAGAATTATTCTGGATTCATCGATATAATTATTCTGGATTCATCGATATATTCCGGATTCAACAGATTTATACTGGGAGGCCAACCGGCTATCCTGGGTGCTTCGTATATCAGCGGAGGAAACTATCTACAACAACAACAACAACATGGCAGCCATAGATCTTTGTGGCAGTCTTTTGCTTTCTGATTGAATCAAGGTCGATTTTCAATATGCTGGTGAGTTGTATTTGTGCAAGTATTTAAGTGAAAGACCAGCCGAAAATATGATTTTTTTTCAAATTTAGTCAGAAATTGTTGAATATTGCTACGTGTCTGCCACTAATCAACATGTGAGCAATTGTGTTATGCACCAGACAGTTGCATGCATGCCCCCACCCCTGGGGATGGACCGGGATTTTTTTTGGGTTGTAAAAACCTCCTTTGCACGACCGGGGACAACTGATGGTAAAATATCAAGCATTTCCCCAGCCCCCTGACAACTAAATTTTCCACAGGGTATTGGTTTGGAGAAAGTTTTCCAACATTTTCCCAGCAGTGCGGGCAAATAAGCTGGAAGCTAAAAAAATGACAGTTTTACACGGCAGTCCACTGCCCCACCCGATGGTGGGGGGAGGGGCAATGATGCAACTGACTGACCATGTGCATTGTTTATTCACAATGATTGTTAAAGTCAACAACAACGATTGTTAAAGTCAACAAATATTTATAAATTAATATGCATATTGATTGTTAAAGTCGACAAATATTTAGAAATTAATATTCATATAGACACATTTCATGTTTACATGCCTGTGCATTTATATGCAAAGTGATAAACAAGGAATTATTGGTCAGTGAGTTGTTTGTATTGTTTATTCAGCCAATATATTTCTGGTGGAACATGGATGGCTATTAACATATGAATGGTTTCGTCATACTGAAATTGAGTGTCTATTGAGTGTATTAAAAATAATTAAAGGAGTCCATTATCCAAAATTTGTACTCATTTGAGTATTTAGGGGTGTAAAAATCCTCAATTTTTTCAATCTACTTGCCAAAGAAAACACAAAAAGCAACACAATTTCAGTTTCAATACTTTTATTTATTTTGCAATACCTGCACTGACAAAGCCTGGTAAAAATTATTGCATTAAGTTAAGGTATTGAACTTCAATTTACCTGCTATACCCAATATCTAAACTTGTAACAATACACTCCCTCTATGCAGCATACTGTAAATTTATAAATATTTGTGGGGAATTCAATTTTGTGGATTCAATGGTTCAGCTTCAACCACAAAATTAACTCCCAGTCCCATCTAACAATAATTTTAACCTAAAGTTGTATTTATAAGGAGTGTAATGGTAGGCAAGTTTTTCTAACGGTTTAGTATATATCGCTATGGTAATTATATTCTCTTAAAGCAGCTTAAATACTTTTTTTTAACTGAAAATGAATTTGTTCCTTTTATAACAGCAATTATTATGTGTCTATCAACTTTTTAGAATGAATTTCGGCAAAATGAAGCATATCTTAATACAATCAAAATGAGTGATACATGGTAATTGTACATACTCAGTAGGCTGTCTGATGTTTTCATTGTCTGAATATTCTTTTGCTCATAAGAAAGCTTATACCAAACTAGCTGTACCCAAATGTTGAAGTTTTGTACTGTAAACCTTGTAAGTACTGAAGTCTGTAGTGTTTTTTGTACCGCAGTATACAGTTACAGCCCTAGTATTTATTACCTGAAATGCGAAATCCATGAATTAACTTCCCATTGAAATGGTATTTATTACAAAAACAACAAAATTTTGTTCCATCAAAATTGAATGATTTTACAGTATTGGCTTTTATAATCTCTTCTGTACATACAGCTTGGCTAATTTGACATGGGCCTGACCTTATTTGATTAGCATAAGTTTACAGTAGATATATTATAGCTTGGCTATATTGACTAGAGCCTGACCTTTATGCAAGAATGTATTACAAGGTTCTTGCTTTGAATATATCAATTTCCGCAAGCAAATCGATCGATATCTGTATTTCAATTTTGTGTTTGTATCACATCTCGAGCATCTTCGTGATACTCCCCCATTATGAAAACATACAACCAGTGTTAACAACGTAGGAAATATATCAACTGTTAAATTGTGCTAATGCAAAGGTCAGGCTGGTGTCAAATTGGCCAAGCTATACCTATGATTCAACACTGATTGTATGTTTTCATAATCTCCCTTTTTATACGCCCGTTGAAAAACGGGACGTATTATGTGAACACCCTTGGCGGGCGGGCGTGCGTGTGTGCGTGCGTGTGGGTGGCGGCGTCCAATATTTGTCTGTACTCTAACTCAAACAGTTTTCATATGATCGTCTTCAAACTTGCTGACAATGCTTATGGGTGTAATATCTAGGTCAAGTTCAATTATAGGCCAAATCGGTGCGGGCTTTCTTTGGTTATGGTCCTTCTTTTACCAAAAAAATGTGAAATTGGCCTTGTCTGTACTCTAGCTCAAACAGTTTTCATCCGATCATCTTCAAACTTGCTGACAATGCTAATTGGTGTAATATCTAGGCCAAGTTCGATTATAGGCCAAATCGGTGCAGGCCTTCTTGGGTTCTGGTCCTTCTTTTACCAAAAAAATGTGAAATTGGCCTTGTCTGTACTCTAGCTCATTCAGTTTTCATCTAATCGTCTTCAAACTTGCTGACAATGCTTATGGATGTAATATCTAGGTCAAGTTCAATTATAGGCCAAATCGGTGCGGGCTTTCTTTGGTTATGTTCCTTCTTTTACCAAAAAAATGTGAAATTGGCCTTGTCTGTACTCTAGCTCAAACAGTTTTCATCCGATCATCTTCAAACTTACTGACAATGCTTATGGGTGTAATATCTAGGCCAAGTTCGATTATAGGCCAAATCGGTGCAGACCTTCTTGGGTTATGGTCCTTCTTTTACCAAAAAAATGTGAAATTGGCCTTGTCTGTACTCTAGCTCAAACAGTTTTCATCCGATCGTCTTCAAACTTGCTGACGATGCTCATGGGTGTAATATCTAGGCCAAGATAAGAATCAAGATGATTGTTCAAAAATGTTTTGACATAATATGGGCTTTTATTTCATAATCAATATTTTTTGTCACTAGCACAACCAAGAGGGGCGTATTTTGTGACATTTTGGCATCTTGTTGATTAAATATATTTTGGGGTAAAGTATGACTTACTGTAAACACTGTCACACATAAAATTAATTTCAATGGGACAAACTTTTGTGGTTTTGGTAAAAATGGCCATTTTGATGTGACCTTAATTTGTGGATTTTGTATTTCAGGTAATAAATAAAAGGGCCATAATTATTAGTTGATCAGATTAGATTGCGTGGCAAACCATGAAATCCACAAAATTTAATCCCCCACAAAAATTAGTGATTTTACAGTAATTTATCACACCATTACAATTTACACACACGATTTGTTACTTGCGCTATAAGTCATGTACATTGTTTTTTTGTTTTAAGACAGTTATTTTTTTATTTTGTAGAAAGTTTGGATTTCGATTGATTTGGAGGGACCATTAAACCAGTTTTCACGGAGGAATATCCACAACAAGAATTCAATAGATAATCAAAGCACTGAAAGTACTGATGTGTGGCGAACTGATGTCATTTTGACCATTCAAATAAAAACTGCACCAACATGCTGTGTCAGAGTTCTGATAAGCCCAGACTCACTCGAATGTTTGTGCTGCTCTCAAGACACCAAGCGTCAGTGTCAAGATGAGTGACTGGGTAGTCTCCATACAACTGATGAACTGGGAATTAAAACACAACAAACGAGATGCCCCCCCCCCCCGCTATGGAAACAGGACTAGGTAGAAATATGTTGGGAAAATTAAATAAAGGGAGGTAATTAATAAGATAGAACCAGATTTCAATAGAAGGAAAATATAAGAAAATGATATCAATGGTAATATCATGACTTTTTTGGGTTGAATGAAATAATTCAAGAACGGAACCAGATAGAATTATGGTTTCATGTCACATCACTTCTCTTAGATGCCATATACATATATATTTAAAGTCGATCAATTGAATTTAGGTGGACAAGTGGTCCAGTGGTAAGGGCTATTGACTACTGATATGATTATAATGAAGGTTGTCCGTACTCAAGCCGGATCAAGAGCAGAAATGTTTTTCGGAGTAACATAACTAAACTTACGAACAGACTTTCGGACCATACTCAGCGTAAATTCTATAGCATTCTGTCCGATATGTTAATAAAATCGTATTTAAAACAGGTCAATTATATATTTTGGAATATACTACAAGTTATTTTTTGAAAATCTGACGATTATTTATGTATCGGTTATTATTTAAATATTGCGTATTCTGTTCCGAAATATGAACTCGCGCTAATCAGCGGGTGATATTTATTATAGCTATTATGTTGTATTTAGCATATTTTTATGCACCAGTCAGTGTGCGACCATGGTCCCATCCCAACTTCTGCAGCTGTCTCCAAATCAACTAACAAGAACCCGATATAAAACCCATTCAATTAAAAATAGTTTTAACGGTCTATTTCCTGTTTCATGGTGTGTTCAATCCCTTGTAAAAACATAGATCCCTGTGTTACATGACCCCCAACTGTCCCAAAACAAGTTACTAACGACCTACCAACCCCTTGAAGTTTACCAGATTGTATGGTCAATTTTCTGCCTCATGCAGCTTCAATAATTGATTACAAATTTCTTGTCAAAATATAGATCTAGCTAGGATTATGTAATGTTACATAATAAGGAGGGGCTAATTAAAAAAAATGCATAGATAATATTGCACAACGTGGCTTGTGGGAGGAGCTAATTAGATATGCATTAATGGGCTTTATAACTGCTCATTAAGTGGGAGGAGCTTATTAATTATTTATAATTATTGAAGTATGTTTGCCCAAAGACCTGTAATTTAGGTCTTTGGTTAAGAATTTGGTTTGCCCAACGTGTATATACTAATTAACGGCCTTTTAATCCAATTACCGTTAACTTTTCAATTCGAAACCTTGTGAAAATATATTACCGCTTTAAAAGGCATATTAGTTTGCATGTTGCGCGTTTAAACTCGCCGTAGAGTGTTTATTAAATGAGATCTATCTTAATGAAACTGAACGTATCGTCTTTAAAATAGCTTTTAGTTGTAAATGTTACTTGGAAAGTAAAAATATAATTGGTGATTTACGACACCAGGTTGTTGCTAAAAATCGCGCAATTCATGAATAGAAAATGTAAGTGCTCGCTGTTTAACTCGTCAGCATTAGTTCATTTATTTATAACCGCAAATTAGATTGGTTTAAGTGATCTTTAATATGTCATAGTATTGACAATTTCTTTTAATCCGAAAATACTTTACTGAATTGTCGTTTATTGCTTAATTATTCTTTCTCAATTCAAATCCTAAATAGCGTTACGTGTTGAAAATAGCCGCTATGTATAGCACAATTAGTTCGCACGATGCGCGTTTAACTCGCTGTCATGTGCTTATTAATTGAGACCGATATAAATGTTGCACATTTTCTTGAAGTTGAAAGTTTCCTCTTTTCAGTGAGGTATTATTTGTTTATGTAAATTAGAAAACAAAATGATTACTGACGATTTAAAACCTCAGGTAGTTTCGAAAATTTGCGCAATTCGCGAATAGAAAATCTAGGGACTCGCTTTTTAACTCGCCAATGTGAATTCATATTATTTTATAATTTAAATTTAATTTGATATTAATAAATTGAAATATCTCATGGTATTGACAAAATTTATTTTGTGAAAATCCGATAGTAATTGACGGAACTGCAATTATTTGAATATTGCGTGACAGTACTGCTAAACCAGAGATCTATTAATAGAGTAGATCATGTCTAAGCTAATCAAGTTAGTGTATCGATCGTCTGCTAGCGGTTAGATAGACTGTATATACTGTCCTTGAACTAATTCAGCTTCCAGCCACCAGTGAAAACATGTTGTTTCTATTTATAGCATCAATGTTTGTAAACAACATAATTAGGTCATCGTCTACAAATGTTCAGCGGCGGAGTGATTTTAATAGACACATTTCAGTTCACCCGAGTTCCACCAGAAATCTATTGGCTGAATAAACAATACAAACTAGTCACTGACCAATAGCTCGTTGTATATCAATTTGCATATGAATGCCCCGATATGTAAACATGAAACCGTGGGATTACTTTCTCAACCTTCTTGACGGTCCTTGGCGGTTCGCAGGCCTTTGATAGTAGGAATATAGTCCATGCGGAATGATTTGCTATAAAATTAAAATATCCTCAAAAAATAAAAGTCTGATGTAATTGTTGGTCTTAATATTAATAAATGTTGGTAATGTAAACAAATCGGGTTCAATGATACGTGTAACCTGTGTAGCATGCTTGTAATATTGTTCAAATCATAGACCTATTTATTGGTGTAGGCATAAAGGCGTTAACTTCATAGTATATATAAAGGAAAAAGGCTGAAAGATAGTTATTACATTGTGTGGCTTATCGCCACACAAAAACCAGTAAGTAACTTAAATAAAAGAAATATGCTAGTAAATTTTATTGATGTGGGTGTTTAAAAGTGCATTTTAAGTTCGACTGAGCACAAAGTAATCAATGTGATCGAGCTATTTATGATATTATTGTGATTGTCCATGGTCCACTGTCAATAATTAGACTGTTAAGGCACTATAGGACACAATATTTGCCCTGAATCCTGTGCATAATGATCCTTTCTATGTAATCAATGCCATGTTCTTAACTGTTCTGCCAAATCACTGAAAAACATTGTTAACACTCTATGTGTAGATTCTAATTATTTATAGGGACTAAACTCCTTTTCATGGATAAAAACATGTTTGGGGAGATTTTAATCACAAAACTTTGTTTTACGAATACATGAAGTATTCTTTCAACTTGCATAACGATGAACGGGCGCTATTGATAAAACTGTCCAACATGTTTTACTGTTGGTTATTTATATACTCCAAAGTGAAATTACATATCTTATAGCGCATCCAATAGATTATAGGGGTTGAAAAGGTAATAAACCGACATTGTGCAATTATTGTTCTTCTAGATGAATAAGTCCAGATTGATATATTATAAATGTTTAAGATTTGTCAAGCCAAAACGATGCGATTTCACTGATTTCCAGTTGGGTCCTGTGTTTTGCTGAAGAGACAGCCAGTAGAAGAGACAGTTGTGTGATAAAAGGAATCCGGGCGCGTTGTTATAGCTCTTCTGAAATAGACTCCTTGGTTCTTTAACATGCCCGGTGTACAGCACCCATACACGCGAGACTCTACTGAAAAGCATTTAATAAATGACAAAGTGTCATGGCCGAGGATGGAACTAGGCGGGAGTGGCTTAAGAGTTTTTTTAACATATAAATCTCCAGTTATCAATCCTTTACTGTTTTGGTTTCAAGAAATTAATTGTTGTCATGCTTTACAGATGAGATGATGGACGTTAATGGATCACGAATGATGAGATATGGAGCCTCTAAACCAGTACGGGTATGTAAGTATGGACAAATGCATAACATCTTATATGGACGGAATTCAACAGCATGAAAAAGATAAGTACTTACTTAAAACAATACATTTGGTAATTTATTATTTATTTTTGTTTTGAAATATTGATAAAAATGAATATGTTTTAATAATGTTGACTAATAATGTTTTCAATTACTTCAATTACTAACATGGTGGAGGCCCGAAAATCATGAATAACATGCCAAATATTTTATTCATCTGTCAAAAAAAAATTGCTGCACAAGGAAGCAGCCTGTGGGCAAGGCCTTTAAGTTGAATGTGTTTCGACCCATATAATCGTCATCAGGTGAATTGTGTTTAGTGTGCACATGCTTATATCATTACTCGGTAGGTCAACAATGAAATAAGATTTTCTTGTTGTGTCATTGAAGTGATGGCAGAGCTCAAGTGAACTTTAATTGGTATTTAGCTTTGCTATTCACCATCTCTTGTACATACAGTCAGCCCTCGTTACAACAATACTCAATATACCGACAATTTCTTTTTATGAACTAATTATTTGGGACATATTCTATTCAACTTTATCAAGTCATATTTGTATACAGACAAGAAGAACGGATTGACAGTTTCCTAATTAATTCATATTCAATATATTGATACTGACCAGGGACTGTTTTTCACACCAAGCCTGTCATATTAATCGTCTATTCTCAAAGAAATTGTCTAAGCATCACTTATAATTTATATTCCTATATCAAGATAGAAGGTTTGCAAATATTCTATGTCAAACATATTTTGGTCTTGATTCATTGATTCATCTTTGTTTAATGACGATAGGATAACCTGATAAAAAATGCATCTAATTACCATCTTATGGATAAAGTGTTAATTTTAAAATATTATAATTTTTTTTATAGGTTATTGAAAACGTATCTGGCCACCTTTAAATTCGAACAGTCTTCACTTAATGCTCTCCCAATACAATTATATCAATTAAATATCATTTTCATTCAATTCTGATGATTTTATATTGCTGATTGGGAGAATATGGCAAATTTGTAGCATACAAAAATGATGTATGCACACTTATGATTTAGTTCTATGAAACAATCTCCCTACCAAAATTCTAGTCTTGCTGTCAGGGACTAACCTAGCAAAATTCAGTATTCTGACAACAGTGGGACCAAACAGTGTTGTAACGAGGGCTGACTGTACACTCAACAAAAGTTATAAGTACACACCTTTTTATAATTGTTTATAACTTTCCGTTTGAACTTTATAAAATATAGTTGCTCTTTTACATAATTAAGTGAAACGGTGTTTTAACTTTAATAAAAATCAAGATAAGATAAGATAAACTTTATTTAACGTCGATTATAGTTAACATAATAAACATAAGCTACAAGCTTGTATTCGACAAGTTTTTCAAATCTCACATGTGTAACCATCAAAAGACTTGCTTGGGCATCTAGGATCTAAGTCAATTTTTCAAATGCGGTTGTGCCATTGACTGCATAACTTCTAGCTGTGTTGTTGGTACTCACAGAAACTCTGTATATTTCCACCCTGAGACCTTTCCAATGCATGTTCTCATTTTTAAGAAACCAGTATACTAGAGAATTTGAGCTTTTAATCTTTAAATGGTTTTGTTCAACAAAAATTGACCAAAAAACTAAGGTGTGTACTTATAATTTTTGTTAGCTCATCAGTCATATTGGACTTTCTTGTTGAGTGAACTATTTACTCAGTTAGGTCAACAATATTGAATAAGATTCTTTAGTTGTGGTTTTCTTAGTTTGTGTCAGTCAAAAAAAGTCCAAAGAATGGATTTGTCCGTTATTGATTTTGCCAAATCTCTGTGATGTTCAATGATGCATTGCACATGCTTCGGTAGTAATCGACCCAAATTCTCTAGCTATTTGTAGTTAATATTCGTATCCTTTCTTCAAGCTTTTTGGTTTTTAATATGTTGAAATTCGATGCGCTTGAGAATTTTTTCTATGTACCTTTTTTTATTTTACTCTTTATCAATGATACAATAAGCTGTGTGTTTGTTGTGATTGATTAGAATTTGAATGCCTAATGCTACTTTGAATTTGGTTCAGCACCTCATATACGTGGGTATATCCAAAAGTAATGTCACTGATGCTAAAAAGTCGTGGATAATGTCAGTAAAACCATGGAAATTTTCACACTGTACCTTCTGTCTTATTTAAACATGATAACCAAATTTTAGAAACTTGCACAGCACAGTTCTTGTGATATGAACAATTATATCAGACATACTAACAAAAATTGCTGCAAGTCTGACGTCAACGACATGATAATGACACCCTCTCATCCTGTAAAAATTCATTCTTTCTAATGACTCATAAGTCATGCAGTCATTTCCATGACCTTTAAAAATGTGCATCCAAACCGATGCTTACTCTCTGCATGTTCAAATTATTTTAAGTGTCCTCTAAGATAAGATAAGATAAGCTTTATATAATGTCGATTATGATTAACATAATAAACATAGCTACAAGCTTATATTAGATATAACAAAGAAATTTCAGATATTTAAATATATGCAAATAACATTTATATAAGAAATTTAATAATATATACAAACAAATTAATTGTTACAAGAGAATTAACTTACAAGAGAATTAACTTACAATTGACACTACAAATATGCAAAACAAACTGAAAAAAAAAATTACAATGCTGAACTACACGGACAAAATTAATTTTAAGCTATACGTCTGTTTGATATGATTTATCTGGATCAACAGTGGACAGAAATTACTGTGAGTTGACCGAAGCTGCTGGCTCTAAACTTGTGTACATGTGCATTGTGATTGTACCAATGAATTGTTCGTGAATTTAGTAATATTATGAGTATGAAATTTCATTATTAGTTGAAGATAATATAAATTAAGTTTTTGAAGGACAATATTTATAATAGGTTGTCTCAATTTATCACATCAAATAACCATGCTTTGTGTATGGTCATGATCGAAGGAACTAACAAAATATGCAGAAATAAATTAAACCTAATAGAACAGTGTGATCAATTATATACAACATTTACCTATGTGAGGCTAAGAATATTGAAGTAGGACTAAGCAAATACTTTCATAATTCAAGAGTTGTTACATATTAATTTATCCTAAGCATACATGCCACATTTTCCTGAAGCCTATGCAGGAGATTGGTGATGGAAATGCTGGAGATTTCAACAAAATGCAGGAGATTTTTCTTGCTCAAGCTTAAAACTTAAATAAATGAAGTTAATATGCAGTTTTCACTCAATTTACTTGTAGGACATTACCATGCATGCTTCATAAAGCTATTTAAATTAATATTTGATATCATTTTCATCATGCATACCAAAAATGTCAAGTTTTCAGTTTTCCAAGAAATGCAGGAGATTTGATCAATTTACCGAAAATCATGCAGGAGTAAAGTCTCAAATGCAGGGACTCCTGCATGATGCAGGAGATCTGGCATGTATGTCTAAGACAGACTCAGATAAAATGCCAGATAACACCAAAGTAATTGTTTGAAGTTAAGATGTTTAACTGCTTAGTAAAATTGTTAGCTAAAGTATGGATTAGTAGCTTATATTACACATTGACTGGTATATAAGATCTCCAATGATAACTCTGGCTTTGTATACAAACATAAAATGTCTAAAAACAACACAATCAGGTGGACAGGTCTCTTGTTTTTAGTATAGATTGAAATAATCAAATATATAAAAAGTAATTTCTTACAAGAGTGTACAAAAATGATCATCGAAAATGCATTTTTTTTTTTTAGTTATCACCGGCGGGCTATATTTAAAAAACATTTATATTTAGGATAAATTATTACTGCTTAGCAACGGACAGAAAATATACTGTTGCATAAAATAGGATATTGCTGGTTGACTGTAGATGGTCCTGCAGCTACAATTTTAACTCACTACATAATTATCATAGTTTTGAACGTCAAGTTGGTGTTCCTTTTCGGACCTACTACAACCTGTTGTTAGGTCTCTCTGTTGACACTGGCATACATGCCATATTTTCCTGAAGCCTATGCAGGAGATTGGTGATGGAAATGCAGGAGATTTCAATGAAATGCAGGAGATTTTTCTTGCTCAAATTTTAAACTTAAATAAATGAAGTTAATATGCAGTTTTCACTTATTTTTCTTGTATGACATTACCATGCATGCTTCATAAAGCTATTTAAATTAATATTTGTTATCATTTTCATCATGCAAACCAAAAATGACAAGGTTCCAGTATTCCAAGAAATGCAGGAGATTTGATCAATTTGCCAAAAATCATGCAGGAGTAGAGTCTCAAATGCAGGAGACTCCTGCATGATGCAGGAGATCTGGCATGTATGCACTGGTTTGGTTATGTATGCGCTTTAAAAGTTTATACTCCGGTATACGAGACCCATGTTGCCGCCGTGTGTAACACTTATTTTCAGTAGGTGACTATAATCTCAAATCTACCTTGTTTTCGCTAAGTTAAATCAATGCATTAAAACTTAAAGGTATTTTGCAAATTTTCAAAATAGATCGACTTCAATGAAATTTTAGCAGCAGACAAAGAACATTTGTTTCATCACATCATGGAAACAATTTTTTTCATAATAACGAATGAAATAAAATTGTTAAGTCTATGAAAAAATCATTACTGTCGTGTGTAGCAATATGACGGGTACATTTTGAATATACATGTTATTCAATTATGATATTAATCGAATAATGCAATACGTTTTATACAAATCAGAATTGAATGAGGGGTGAGTGAAAAATAAGGCATTGAACAATAAGTTTGATTCCATTTATTATATTTCAAAAATAATACTTTTTATTTCAAAATTGAGTGATTTGATTAATATTATGATCATATATTTATATTGGCCTACATCATAAACACAATTGCATGCACAATATGAATAAGAAATTATTAGTGTTCATTCAGTGTCTTAAAAGTTAAATTCACACCTTCAATGTCTGGTCTGACCAACCCTTGTGTGAATCACTGTAACACATCAGAAATGCATAGAATTAATCAAAGTGTGGATCACTACCATCTGAATGTTGTTCCGCTTGTGGATCAAAGCTTTGACTCTAATTCTCTTAAGTCCTAAATCTGGCAAAACTGCTGGGGCCTTATTCACCAACGCTGTAAGTCTAAAATATAGACTTAGACTTTACATTGCCAAATGTTCTATTCACTCTCATGTTGTTATAAATGTACCGATTTTGATATAAATTGATATACATGTTCAGTGGGTAACAACAAATAGTCGGATGAATTATCACATGGTTATATCTAATTTCAAAGAAATGCTAGTGACTATGAATAATGATATTTTTAAGTCTAAGTCTGAGTTTTTAGACTTACAATGTTGGTGAATAAGGCCCCTGGTCATTCCTTAACAAAGTACTGGCGTAATGTCAATTACAGTATTTCAACTCACTAGATTTGTTCAAACATTTTAAAAAATCAGATTTGATTCATTCGAGCTGTTTTGCGGTGTGCACCCAAACCATGTAAACAGACTGGTGGATACATGGAGTTTTTGTTTTGATTCACTTGAAAGCTTTTGAGTTAAAATGCAAGAGTAATGTGTTGAAAAAATTAATAAGGTTGAAAATTATATAATTAATCGGGAGTTGGTAGTGTTGATTTATTTAATTTTTTGCAGGATTTTTGAATATGTGGTTATAAGCACAACATAAGAACAATATCACTGTGTGGCTTATTGGGATACCTTAAAAATTAACTTGTATTCATGACTTTTTGCAATTAAAAGTACATGTAAATCTGATCACTGTATGACTTATTGCCATTCTTTATAATTCAACATGTAAGCCTTTTTGCAATTGCAGGAAATTGTCTCGTTTAGACTCAGTGAACATTTTGTCTATATCACCATGGTGAAAATCCCAATTTGAGTTCAAAGGCCATAATTGTTTTCTGGACTATAACAAATTTACTATGGAACTTACTTATAACAGACTTGGTTATAATGAAATTTCTGTTACAGAAAAAAATCCCTGATATGAGTCATTTTTTATGCCTATGTACTACCTGTTGCTAATAAGGAGTCGTAATATATAGCAAAAAAGATATGAGGAAATCACACAGGGAAGGTAGCACTCAACCTAACCAGCTGAGCACAGAAATCAGAAACACCTAACCCTAAACATTGTAAAGTAACAATATACACTATACATGAGCTTTAAACTTTTCACTCTTAGATTAATTCACTTTTTGCCTCATTATAAATGAATAACATTATAGCAAAATAATTTTTCTCTGTCAGTTACTGTATAATTATGTAATATTATTAGCTCGATTTTTCAAAGAAAAAAAGTTGACCATATTAGGATCTTCAAACTTCTTATGGAAGTTGGTCAGCAACATTTTTAGGTCAGTAGGTCAAAGGTCAAGGTCACTACGACTTTTTCAAATTTTTTTAGACTAAATTATTCCCGTTAAATAACTCGAGAACGCTTTGTCCTATGATAGTCAAACTTTACATAGAGGTTGGCCAGCAAATAATAATGATACAATACAATTTATTTTTATTGACCAATTACAAACTCAAAAACATATGGCAAAGACATAATAAATATAAATACAAATATGTTACTGAATATCAAAAATACATTTAATAATAATAATAATAATGATAATAATGATAATAATAATAATAATGATAGTGATAATGATAATGACAATGACAATGACAATGACAATGACAATAACAATAACAATAACAATAACAATAATAACAACAATAATAACAACAATAATAACAACGACGACGACGACGACGACGACGACGACGACGACGACGACGACGACGACGACGACGACGACGACGACGACGACGACGACGACGACGACGACGACGACGACGACGACGACGACGACGACGACGACGACGACGACGACGACGACGACGACGACGACGACGACGACGACGACGACGACGACGACGACGACGACGACGACGACGACGATAATAATAATAATTATAATAATGATGATAATTATAAAAGTACTACTACTGCAAATAATGATATTGATAACAGTAATAATAATAGTTGTATTCAACTGAATTGAACAATTCTAATGATAATAATAAATAATACACGCCATTGACATTTCTTGATCTCCACATGTCTGTAAAAAACTGTCAAACATCTGCATTTATGGCAAATTTATTTTGAAATTTTAAAGTTATAAATACTGTTATACTTGATAAATAAATTACAGTCAAGAAAATTGTTTGAACAAGAAAAATGTTTAGAAAGTTAACAATTACTCTTGTACAAATGTTTTCCTTAGGGTATACAAGACAAAATTAATTTATGACCCAGCGGGAAAAAAGGATTTTATTGTTTTGCAACTATGTTCCATAGGAATAGAACTGTTATAAAATAGTTTTATTTAGTTATAACTGGTTCCGAAGATTGATCCTTTTTCATTGATTAGAAATCATTAATTATTGTGTTTTACAAAACAATGATGGTCACTTTGAACAGTATCATCACTTTAATAATAATAACTATAATAGTACTTTAAAAATATCATTTTATCAGTCTTTTCTGACCTTAGTAGGGAATGTACTTAGAGAAACATCATTTACAGCGGCTTTTCTGGTTTCAAATGAATTTACCAAATATTATTTTATTTTTTACTCCCATGTAAGATTTCACTTTTAGCAATAAGCAATTATTGAGATAATTTAAGTTAAAAAATCCAATCAAAAGTTATCTATAGTCCATTGGTTAGGTTTTTAGATTTTTTACACATCAATCAGGGTTTGAGAATCTTTCATGAATATTTGCATAATGATGGCATTGCTTCTTTCTTTATAAAACTGCATATGTAAGCTTGTCCTGGTTAGCATAAAGTAAGAAATGTTGTGGGGTCTAGCGGGCACCTTATATAACTGGAAAAAACTGCCCAGTTGGAGCAAAAGCCCTTTGTTTTTTCACTACACAAAAAAATGTGTCTGTTCCATTTTTGTATAAGTATCAGTTCAGTTGTGTATATTGTCAGAATTTTTAAGGGAATTATGGCCCTTCGATTTTTCACACTTATTTGTCTGCTCTATTTCTCAGCAACTATATACTGTATTTCATCGCATATAAGTTAAGTTACCAATTTTCTAGGGCTCTTTTCAGCTGTTAGGCTGCTCAAGCACCTTTTGACATGTTAACTTCCCCTGGTCTTTGGGCTAACTAAGGAAGCCTGCGCTCGTGTCTCCCTGGGGAGACTATTTCTATCCTGTGGGTGTGGAAGCCAACATCAGTCTGCTTCGCCCAGGAATAGACCCTGCCCTCATATGTACCATTTTACACCATCGTGGAGTGGAGCATGTTGGTATTGCTGAGGGAATTTAAACCGGGAACCAGGGCCACCGCTCCCCACATTAGCAGATATCCATTTGAATGTACTGCAAATCTGGTATTATTCGCGGTGGTTTAATTTTCGCGATTGGCACTCATCGCGAATTCATCATTTTGCGAAAATTAACTTTCCACAACATAAGGCATATCTGAAAAAAAACCCTCAAAAGTGAATATCATACAGACGAACAAGATGTTGTTGTGCATTGATATTATCCAAATTAAGTTGAAAACTGAAAATCGCAAAATAAAGCTCACGAGTATATAAAGTGGTTTACAGTATATTATAGGAGATATTATAGCTCTTTTTCTACATTAACATAATAAATTATATTTTCTGTGCTATTTCTCAGATATGTTTGATCAGATTTCAAAGAAATCTCATTAGTATTTGAATATCATTTTGCACTCTATAGTCAGAAAAGTTTTTAGCAAGTTATTGTTCTTTGATATTATCACTATGATTGTAACAGTAGTATTAGTTCATAATGTAATATTGCCACTTGACTTGGAATATATGAATATCAATAATTTAGACTTCTGATACTACCACTCTGTGACAAGCAGTGTTTGGGGGGTGTTCATGTGATATTTCTTGTTGTTTGATGTTCTTTGATGTCATAAGTCCAATGAGTTGTGTAGAATAATGTTTTCTCTATAGTGTAGTGGTACCATACTGGATCAGCCAATCCAGGGACCTGGGTTCGATTCCCAGTGGAGACAGCTAATTTTTCACTAATTTGTTGGTACAGAAATGTCGCTGTTTGAGATGAATACCACCAGGCACTGCTTGGCACAGAATGGTTGCTTGAGATGTCTAAAATATTATTATATTCATATCTGCATAGTCTAGTGGCAATATTTAATTATTTATTGATAGTACAGTCACAATCTTAAGTGAAAATATCAAAGGACACTAACTCCGTAACATCTGATCTGCCTATTGAGTGCAAATGATATTCAAATGCTAATGAGAATTCTTTGAAATCAATTACAACAAATTGCAGAGAAATTGTGCAATGAAAATTATTTTCGTTTTTGTAAACGCTTGTATCAGTGATCAGTGAGTTACTCACGGCATGAACTTTAATTTTTCAAAAACAAACGTTGTCATAACCTCTCAAGAGTGACCCTCTCTTCTGTAACAACCTCTGCACAGTGACCTTCTCTTCTGCAACAACCTCTGCAGTGTGACCCTCTCTTTAGCAATTACCTCTCCAAAGTGACCCTCTCTTCTGCAAAAACCTCTCCAGAGTGACCCTCTCTTCAGTAATTACTTCTCCAGAGTGACCCTTTCTTCGACAATTACCTCTCCACAGTGACCCTCTCTTCAGCAATAACCTCAATAACACTAATGAGAATTTTTTGAAATCAGTGACAGCAGCAAATTGCTGAGAAATTGTGCAAAGAAAATCATCGCTCCGTTTTTGTTTCGCTGACTTAGTAATCATTGATATCGGCGATCGGTGAATTACACATGGCATGAACATTACTTTCACTGAAACAAACGTTATGGTTTCAGTCTACTTGTGTGATTTACAACCATTAAATGATAAAAAAATTATTGTTTTGTGTTTGTTTCTCTGACTTTGCGAAAGTTTATAGCGGCGATCGGTGAATTACACATGGCATGAACATTACTTTCACTAAAAACTAATGTTGTGGTTTCAGTCTATTTGTGTAGATTTACTACCATTAAATGAAAAAAAAATTGTTTTGTGTTTGTTTCTCTGACTTTGTAAACATGTATATCGGTGATCGGTGAGTTATACATGGCGTGAACATTACTTTCACTGAAACAAATGTTGCGGTTTCAGTCTATTTGTTGATTTACTACCAATAAACTATAAATAAATGTTGTTTTGTGTTTGTTTCTCTGACTTTGTGAACGTTGATATCGGCGATCGGTGAATAACACATGGCATGAACATTACTTTCACTGAAACAAAGTCGTTATGGTTTCAGTCTACTTGTGTTGATTTACTACCATTAAATGATAAAAAAATTATTGTTTTGTGTTTGTTTCTCTGACTTTGTGAAAGTTTATATCGGCAATCGGTGAATTACACATGGCATGAACATTACTTTCACTGAATTGTGTTGATTTACTACCATTAAATGATAAAAAAATATTGTTTTGTGTTTGTTTCTCTGACTTTGTGAAAGTTTATATCGGTGATCGGTGAATTACACATGGCATGAACATTACTTTCACTGAATTGTGTTGATTTACTACCATTAAATGATAAAAAGATTATTGTTTTGTGTTTGTTTCTCTGACTTTGTGAAAGTTTATATCGGCAATCGGTGAATTACACATGGCGTGAACATTACTTTCACTGAAACAAATGTTGCGGTTGCAGTCTATTTGTGTTTATTTACTACCATTAAATGATAAATAATTATTGCTTTGTGTTACTCTCACTAAATGTAAATAAACATGTATATATATATATCAGTGATCGGTGAATTACACATGGCATGAACATTACTTTCACTGAAACTAACATTGTCCTTTGAACATATTATGAAAAGGTGTATCACTAACAATAAATATACCAAGACACTATGACCCTTTATGATAATATAACATAATACAGTAAAGTTCCGTCTAACGACCGGTCCGATAATCCGACCATTCGCGTAATACGACCACTTTTTTGTGGTCCCGAATATTTTGCTCTATATTCCAATGGTCGCCGGTCCCGATAATGCGACCGACTCGATATTACGTAATACGACCAGTATTTCTGGTCCCAACGACCAATTTATTGCAGTTTTAGGTCTCGATAAACAGACCACATACCGCGCGTGTCATTTTGTATAATTAATTTTACGACACGGAGACTCGTTAACGGCAATCAGCGAAGGTGTAAACAATAAACATATAAACTGATAAATTGACACTTGTAAGTGTATACGCAGGGATTAAAACGAAATTCTATTGTTTATCAATGACAATAGATCGATTGAAACTATCGGCGACAATTAACTCAACCATAATTATAGATTTGTGGAGAATAAAGACCGATGGCTGGTAGTCGCACGTTTTCGGATGATGCGTAATTTTGGACGTTGTTGTTAATTCATGTAAATAATTTTTGTAACTGTTAATTACCCTAGCGCGTTTGTACATCAAATTACACAGCTTCAAAATCATAACTTTATGTTATTCTAATAAATAAGACAAAATTTGACAACCTATTTGATCTGCATAAAGACCCAGTATAAAGACCACGTAGCTTTATACAGATCAACTAGTCTGTTATATAACGGTCAAACTTGTGCTGTATTGGTTGTACAGTTCGACTTAATAATTTTTAGAATAATTAAAAAAAGTATTGCAGCTTTTAATTGCCATGGGTATACATGCTTAATTTTTTACAATATGCATTGTACATGTACATAGAGGTCATAGGTCAGGAGAAATGAAAACAACTGTTACATAATTATATTTATCATTTAATTAAGGCAGTGGCTAGGATTACGGTACCGTAATCCTAGACCCACAGGCTAGGATTACGGAAGTTCCGTAATCTTAGCGAGTCCTAGCTAGCGCTGTCTAGAATTACGGAAGTTTTTATACTGAGTGCAATTAAGCATTAAATTGAACAAATATTGGTATATTTATTGACAAATAAATAGAAATATCAGAATATCATGCTTCGAATTTTACTTCGCTAATATTTTGTCTTTGCAGGGGAAGAAAATAGAGGCAGTCCGAATGTTTATAAATTAATTAATGTACGTGGTCGAATACACAAATGTAGTTCCATTGAAATTGATTGTCATGATCGAAACAAATTGTGTTGCTGATTTTGGAAGTAGATCTGATATGTTTGTTCGTCATTAGGTCCTCGAAATAAACATCAAGAAGCTAAATCGTTTGTTCATTCACAATTTACATAGCCTAATACTGGATCTACGTTGTGACAGCGCGTAGTGATACTTATTCCAAATATGGTCATATTTAGTTTCTTAATTATTTATTTTAATTTGTAACTGATTACGCTTTGCATGTCATAAGGAAACTCATAAAATTAGAATTATGTAAAGAATCGATCCTGTATGCTTTTTAAAATATAATTTAAAGGTCATGCAAGGTTTTTTGCTCCACGAACGTATATACCTTCGTGTATATATATTCGTGTCTGCTCTGATCACATGAGCGGCATTCGTGATAAATGTTGAAGTTTTCTTGTTCAACCCTGCTATTATCTGTTATCTCAATATATTTTTCGTATATTAATAACTTTATAAATTTATGCGTAGATAAAAGTACATGCTTTATAATACAGTATCAAAAGTATTTGCATTTAGATATTTTCCGCCGTTTAATATCTTTACCATACTCTTTATCTTTACCATAACCAAAACTGATTACTCGATGGTCAATACACCAATACTTGTATAAATTCATCAAATATAAATGTCAACATGCAATATAAGGCGACCTGCACGCTTAATTGCACTCGGTATAAAAACTTCCGTAATTCTAGACAGCCCTAGCTAGGACTCGCTAGGATTACGGAACTACCGTAATCCTAGCCTGTGCCTTTAATTAATGTATATGAATCACATGCCGTTTTCATTTCATTTAACAGTTAATAATCCTCAATCATTAATGAAATACAATATGCACTAAGGTACATGTACATATGAATATTTAAAGCACGCCAACAAGAGTGTTGTCGGTATATATACATGTATAGGAGTTCAATATCTCAGCTATTTTGGTCGGTCTCGCTAATAAGACCGACTCTATAATAAGACCACTTTATGTCGGTCCCAGTGGTGGTCTTAATAGCGGAACTTTACTGTATAAGGATAGCATTTTTTTGAGTAAAAATAATTGATAAACACACACAATTTCTTTCCCAAATCACTGCTAATATCACCATCTCAGCAGCAGAAGTTCTTATCAATAAGTAATGCTTTGTTGATTTTGATTTTTTTTTCTACCAGTTCAATGAATTTTTCTGCTAGACAAAGCGTTTTTACTGCCGTCCAGTCCTTGCTTGCATGACAGTAACCTCTGCAGAGTGACTCCCTCTACAGCAATTACTTGTGCAGAGTGACTCCCACAACAGCAATTACCTCTGCAGAGTGACCCTCTCTACAGCAATAACCTATGCAGAGTGACCCTCTCTACAGCAATATCCCTTCCAAAATGACCCTCTCATTAGCAATAACCTCTCCAGAGTGACCCTCTCTTCAGCAACAACCTCTTCAGAGTGACCCTCTCTTCAGCAACAACCTCTCTAGAGTGATCCTCTCTTCAGCAATAACCTCTCCAGTGACTCTCTCTACAGCAATTACCTCTCCAGAGTGACCCTCACTTCAGCAATAACCTCTCAAGTGAATCTCTCTTCAGCAATAACCTCTCCAGAGTGACCCTCTCTACAGCAATAACCTCTCCAGAGTGACGCTCTCTACAGCAATTACCTCTCCAGAGTGACCCTCTCTTCAGCAATAACCTCTCTAGAGTGATCCTCTCTTCAGCAATAACCTCTCCAGTGAATCTCTCTACAGCAATTACCTCTCCAGAGTGACCCTCCCTTCAGCAATAACTTCTGCAGAGTGACCCTCTCTTCAGCAATAACCTCTCCAGTGAATCTTTCTTCAGTAGTAAACTTAGCGTAATAGGTCCTCTGAACTTATCTTTATGTCTTTGAGTCACACCTGCTTATTTTCTCCCTCCTCAAATTGTGCTGTAAAGAAAAGTAATTGTAATAATATAGTTACATGCAAGCTGCTTGGTCAACTTTGATTTAATGTAAAGCTATTTTATTTTATTAGTGTTGTCTTTTTAAACTGCCAGTCAATTAGGTTGATATGCAGATTTAAAGTTATTGTCAACCTGTAAAAATAATCATTCATTATTACCCCCCCCTTTATGGTTAATTATGTATGCAATTCAAAGTTAGCAAAGTCACTATAACTGTGTAGGTTTGGGTTATTTTTGCACATCAGTATTTATTCATGTCCACCCTTTGTTTTTATCATGAAAGAGAAAACAAAACACTTTCTATTACATATACTTAACAACTTTTCTAAGTCCTCATTTTTATTGATTGATAACTTTTTTGTTATAAATAGTAACATGCTAAAATTTCTCAAGTGAATTTTATACAAGACACACAAAATAACCCGAGTCAGAAACTGGCGATATGTCACGTAGTTTATTTGGTCCGAGATGCACGTGCATTTTATGTGTATGTCCCTTCACGCAGTTACACATACAAAGAATTTGTTCCAAATACCTCCAAATTATGTCCAAAGAATCACCACGGTCGAAAAACATTCGAAAAACATTTAGTGTCTCACAGTTATGCGTCAGATGATGTCAGAACAATTATGACGTGACGTCAATACAATTCATATAACTATATTTTCTTCCGACAAGAACAAATAAATACCAAATTCATCACTGGTTAGTTGATTTTTAACGTAAACATGTTTATGAGTATATAATGAAAGTTTAACGTATTGTTTGTCAGATTTACAATGTTGGTTGCTAGAGCGTTTGATATTGAAGTGACGTCACGACATAAAATCGCGTTTTTCGGAGACGTGACTGTAATTTGCGTCCAGATAAGTAAAAATCATCGAGTTGTTACATTCAACAATGCTTACGACTCTTGTCCATGGCTGCAAATGGAAAAATCAGATAACATGGTGGTCATCAAAGATATCGAAATATGTATTTGTGACTTTTACCTCCCTGGGTTGATATGTTAAAGTCGTTTCATTTTAATAAAAATGTATAAAGCTCAACGTTTTGCTGTACCATTTTGCAAACTGATACTTGACGCGTAATATAGCCAAATTTCATTGATATGTCTACATGGTTGACAAAGTTATCTACGAATATATAAGTGAGGACTTAGAAAAGTTGCTAAGTATATATTTATAATTGTTTGTGGAGCTTTTGTGTGCTTTGCAGTTTCCTTTGAATGTCATTGTCTGATGTAAATCACCTATATTGTGTAGTAGTACGATCATTTTACATCTATTGAGAAATACAATTGCTTCATGATAATTTCAATGTCATCGAGTGAATAAAGCGTGAAAATGCACATCTTAATTAGTGTACTTAGACATTGAGCAGTAATTACAGCTAGTCCTCTCCACTGATGCATCAGTTTGTTGCATTCAGTGCAATACAATGTAGGTCATCTTGTGTCTGGTCGCAATGATCACCTCCATACAATCTAGGTCACCTTGTGTCAGGTCACAATGATCATCTCCATACAATCTAGGTCACCTTGTGTCAGGTCACAATGATCATCTCCATACAATCTAGGACACCTTGCATGGACACTCAGCTGAGAAACATGTGCAATTGTAATCAACAGTTTTAAAAGAGAATAAGTGCAAGACTGGAAAGGACTGATAAAAAGGATTTTCATGGTAATTGTATACATAAGCGTTGGTTGGGTATTTATTTTATGCATCAACTTTTGGGTAATATTTCTTCTTTCATATTGGTATTTTTTTATCTTATTTGATTTCATCGCACATGCACATTTTTCGTAAACAGATGATCCCCCAAGGGAAAGAGGTGACGACTATCATTTCATTGCATGTATTTCTTGATATTTTCTTTTTATTTCCGTGAATTGTAAATTTTCTGACGCACAAATGTTGCTTTGGTCAAGTTCTTTAATTATACCCAATATCTTAATTTTAGAGCTACGCTAAATACGAAAAAATATCAAATGTCGGATACTGTTAGCCATCGGGAACTGATCGCCAACCAGTATAGGTGTTTGCAAATTGCTCCAAAATTTAAAGTGGATAAGGCTACTGGTCCAGATATGATCAAACCAATTATTCTAAAAGAGCTGCACTATGAGATCCTTGATGAAGTATCACTTATTTTTAAAAGATCCCTTATCGCTGGTCAACTCCCATCAGATTGGACTAAGGCAAAGGTTGCCCCTTTATGTCCTCGAATACTTAATTGCTTTCAGCCTGTCCACACATTTCACAGAACACAACATACTCTATGAGCTACAGCATGGCTTCCGCGAAAAACGTTCTTGTGAGACTCTATTGATTCAGCTTGTTGATGAGGTATCTAAGAATCGGTCCACAGATAAACAGACTGATCTCGTCCTCCTATTTAGTAAAGCCTTTGACAAAGTTAATCACACTAAGTTGCTTTCAAAGCTCCAGTAACATGGTGTTTCCAATCAAATAATGGCATGGTTCCATTCCTTCTTAATTCGGATATCTCAGTTCGTAGTGGTCAATGGTTACATGTCCGACCAATGGGGTGCCATAGGGGTCTGTTCTTGGACCACTGCTCTTCCTTCTATATATAAATGACCTGTCCGACCCTGTTACTTCTCAGTTTGCTGATGACACAGCCGTCTACCTTACAGTTACTTCCCTTTTAGATTGTCAAAGGCTACAAAATGACCTGAATAAGCTTAAAATATGGGAAAAACTATGGGACTTGGAGTTCAACCCAAAAATATGTCTAATTCTTAATTATTACACGAAGTAGAAAGCCAATTCAATTTCAATACATGCTGCATGGTCAAATACTCTCCTCACTGAAGGATGCTAAATACATTGGTGTCGACATCATTCACGATTTAAACTGGAACACACATATACGTAGAATCACTCGATGGGCGCTCTTGTCTTCTATTCCTCTAAAAAGTAACTAAATGTGGCCAATTCTATGTCCGCCAGTCATTAACTAAAATGGCAGGCGCGTTTTCTTCTATTCTCTTGAAAAGTACCTTAATCGGGCCAATACTCTAATTATCTAAAATGACCAACGCATTTTCTTCTATTCCTATGTAAAAGTACCTAAACTGGCCAATACTTTATCCCCTTGTCATTGACTAAAATAACGGTCGTGATTTCTTCTATTTCTTTTGAATAATATGTATAACTGGCCAATCCTATATCCGCCAGTCATTAACTAAAATGACATGCGTTTTCTTCTTTTCTCTCTTAATTACATCTAAATATTGCCAATACTATATCCGCCAGTCATTCACTAAAATGACATACGCGTTTTCTACTATTCTCTCTTAGTTACATCTAAATATTGCCAATACTATATCCGCCAGTCATAAACTAAAATGACAGGCGCGTTTTCTTCTATTCTCTCTTAATTACATCTAAATATTGCCAATACTATATCCGCCAGTCATTAACTAAAATGACAGGCGCGTTTCTTCTTTTCTCTCTAAATAATACTTAAAACTGGCCAATACTATGTACACCAGTTTATTAATTAACTAAAATAAAATCATTTTCTTCTATTCTCCTTAAATATATAATACCTAAAACGTATGTCTGCCAGTCATTCACTAAAATGACGGACACATTTTCTTAAATTCCTCTAAAAAGTACCTAAATATGGTCAATACTATGTCCACCAGTCATTAACTAAAATGACGGTCACATTTTTAATTCACCTGAGCACCAAGTGCACCGCTCCCCACAAACAATAACAATAATAATAACAATAATAATAACAATAATAATAAAAATGATAATTACAACAACAACAAGAAATTATAACTAAAATGATGTGACAAGTTTTCTTCTATTCCTCTAAAAAGTAACTAATTTTGGCCAAAACTATGTCCGCCAGTCATTAACTAAAATGACAGGCGCGTTTTCTTCTATTCTCTTGAAAAAGTACCTAAATACTATGTTTGCCAGTAATTAACTAAAATAAAATCGTTTTCTTCTATTCTCCTTAAATATATAATACCTAAAACCTATGTCCGCCAGTCATTCACAAAAATGACGGACATGTTTTCTTCTATTCCTCTAAAAAGTACCTAAATATGGTCAATACTATGTCCGCCAGTCATTAACTAAAATGACGGTCACATTTTTAACTCACCTGAGCACAAAGTGCACTGCTCCCACAAACAAAAACAATGATAATAACAATAATAATAATAACGATAATAACAATAATAATAATAATACAACAACAACAATAATAATAATGATATTGATAATGATAATAACTATAATAATAATAATGATAATGATAATAACCACAACAACAAGAAATTATAAAATAATATTTATTTTGCAACTTGTATGAAGATCAACATCTTTCTATGAAGACTTTCATCCTGTTGTCTTTCTTCTCTACACTTTCCTGATAAAGCTGCAATTTGTCTGTGAAGACATTGAATTTCTTAATTTTTAAAGCAATTAAAATCATGTATAATTAAGATATCATCCCATGCCTAGTAAGGTCAATATCTTTCTATGAAGGTGTCCTGTTGTCTTTCTTCCTTAATTGCTTTTTAAATAGGGCAGCAAGTTGCTTAAATATAGTCTTGAAAAAGTACCTAATCTGGCCAATACTTAACTGTCAGTCATTAATTAAAATAACAGTCTCTTTTTCTTCTGTTCTCTCTAAATAAAACTTAAAACTGGCCAAAAATATGTCCGCCAGTTATTAGCTAAAATGACGGACACGTTTTCTTCTATTCCTCTAAAAAGTACCTACATATTATGGTCAATACTATTTCCGCCAGTCATGAACTAAAATGACGGTCACATTTTTAACTCACCTGAGCACAAAGTGCACCGCTCCCCACAAACAATAACAATAATAATAACAATAATAATAATGCTAATAACAACAATAATAATAACAATAATAATAATAATGATAATAACAACAACAACAATAATAATAATAATAATAATAATGATAATAACAACAACAAGAAGAAATTATAAACAATATTCATTTTCAAAAAGTATGAAGATCGACATCTTCTATGAAGACATCCTGTTGTCTTTCTTCTCTACACTTTCATGATAAAGCTGCAATTTGTCTGTGAAGACATTGAATTTTTTAATTTGTAAAGCAATTAAAATCATGTATAATTAAGAAATTATCCCATGCCTAGTAAGGGGAATATCTTTCTATGAAGGTATCCTGTTGTCTTTCTTCCTTAATTGCTTTTTAAATAGGGCAGCAAGTTGCTTTAATATAGTCTGGATATATAAAAGTAATTAAAAATACACATAATAAATGCATTATTCCCATGAACATGTTGGCCAGTCCTTGTCTATCTTAAAATTGGAGGTGCTTCCTGTGGACTTGTCATTTTGTCTTTTTCATTGCCTTTTATTGGACTGTTGGTCATATAAGAACATGGATATGTCTTTCTCTTAATAGTCTAGTCTCATTTCATCCAAGTAATGAATATGTGCCATGTGAATGTGTTTCAATTGTCTTACCAATCCTTTAAATTAGATATAATAATATATAGTTTTCTCTCCTATTAATTGGTGCCATGTTTCCTGCATGTAAACAAGAAACCATTATAATCTTTTCTTTGGCCAAAGAAGGTTGTATCTCACTATCTAGTAAATGAAGGGAAGAATTGACTTGACATGACTTCCTAAAGATGTCAGATTGTCTTTTAAACCTAGAATGGTGTTGTGAACTAATCCTTAAGTGTTTTGTCTCACACACAAGGATGCTATATTTGTCTCACCACATATTATGGGTGTCCCACCTAGAATTGTGATGTTCCTTAATATACTTATTCCTCTTCGTCTCCACAGGGACGTAAGGTTGCAAGGATCTTTTTCCACTTGGTCCTATCTTTGGCTAGTTTCTGAGCCTCACCACTCAAAGTGCTGTTCCTTTATATACTTATTCCTCTTCGTCCCTGGTGGGACATAAGGTTGCAAGGATCTTTTTCCACTTGGTCCTATATTTGACTAGTTTCTGAGTCTCACCACACAAATTGTTCATAATTCTTAGTTTTTACAGATAATATGATATTATCATCTTATTCACTATCAGATAGTAACTATGTAACAGATAGAATGTATTTTGTATAAAATAGTCTATAGACTATAGACCACAAATTATAGTCTATTATAGAACTTTCATACAAACATGCTTCATTAGTCTCTATTGAAAGCACTTCTTTTACCCATAATTATTTATTAATAAAACTCATTAACAACTTATTATTGAAACACATTATTTAAAGCGTCCGATTAATAACATCGGTAATTAAATGAATAATTATTATTATAATCATTCTTGTACAAAAATCTATACCAAAAAGGCATTGAAACCGTATAATTTTTATTCTCAAATATAAACACTTATAAATACTCTTAATTTTAAACAAACCTTGCATAAATAGGGTCTACAGTTGTAAATCTTGATTTTTGTTGATTTAATATTATAATGAGAGCTATTTAACACTAGGTGTTTTTTATTGTTTTATACCATTATAGACCCATAGGGCCACTAGATTGAGTTGGGAAAGGGAGATAATCACTCTGGTCCAGATACCTGGTGTCCTGTTAGAGTTATCTTTCTTGCATTGTTAAAATCACCATATATTGTAAAAGTACTTTATCGATCACCTGTAAATGCATTTTGTTCTGTTATTTTATTATTTTATTTTTATAATTCGAAACAAATAGTATTTAAACTACTATACAGATAGTTATTACACATACATGATACTAGTCAGTAGTGTAAACTTCATATCATTTGAAACCTCAAACAGGTTTATTCTTAAGACACAATAAATACTTCTAGGTGTCCTTTACACATATTCTTTTAAGTTCTTTATCATAATTCACAATAATTGAATTTAATGAATTAAAATTGGAAATTAAATCATCCCAATTAATTAAAACATACACTTTAAATAGTGTTTTAACTTAGAATACTGATTAACAATAATTCTTTTATTTATGTCCGCCTTTTGTTTTTGTCATAAAATAGAACGCTAAAAAATATACATAGCTTTTGTGTGCTTTGCAGTTTTCTATGAATGGCATTGTCTATGTCTGATCTAATTCACTTATATTGTATATGAGTATCATTATACATCTTTTGAGAATTAATTGCTTCTTGACAGTTTGATGTCATGGAATGAATAAAGTGTGAAAATGCACGTCTTTATTAGTGTACTTAGACGTTGTGCAGTGTTTACAGCTAGTCACAGTGTTTGTCTCAATACAATCTAGGTCACTTTGTGTCAGGTCACAATGAGCATCTCCATACAATCTAGGTCACCTTGTGTCAGGTCAGGTCACGTTGCATGGACACTCAGTAAGAACAGCTGAGAAACATGTCCAAATACAATTAATAGTTTTAATAAAGAATGAGTTCAAGACTGGAAAGGACTTTCATGGTAATTGAATACATAAGCGTTGGTTGAGAGTTTATTATTTGCTAGAATGCATCATCTTTTGGGTATTATTTCTTCTTCCATATTGGTATTTTTTTTATCTTATTTAATTGGAGGATAGGGATATCCAATCATATTGCCTGTTGTGGACCAATAGTTTAATTTGGTGTGATCTGCTTGAAATGCATGATATTTGCTTTGACAAAAATGATTTGGCAATTAGCAATGCTAGTTGGTTAACTGCATTGTCTTTGAAAACTATTTGTCTTGTTGGTAAAGCATAATTACTTTTGACTGTTGTAATCAACTTGGAAGTTGAAATTAAATTATTATACTCTATGTTTTATTTCTAAGTTCAATATTAAGAACAATGATGTTCAGTTAGGTGACAGTTTGTCCAGTTATTACATCAAACACAACACATAATTCACATTATGGTTTCTAAAACTCTGAAACTATTGGTCCAACCAAGCATCAGGCCAGCATGTGTGCATTTCAGTATGTACACCACTGTGGTTTAAGTGCTTCACATGAGTTTCTGAAATTGCTTGTTCATCGCCAACACCAGGCCAGAATGTGTGCATTTCAGTATGTACACCACTGGTTTAAGTGTAGGTTGAAGCTTTTTGAATGTTAGGTAACCAGACCAGCGTGTTTGTATACATTGTTACCCTTTTTTACTATAAATATATGATTGAAAAAAATAAATAAAGGTACACTTTAAAATGTTTGATTATGTTCATTCAAAACAATTTTTTTCCATGGCAAGACAGTTTATACTTTTGCAATAAACTTGGAAGTTGAAATTAAATTATTATACTCTATGTTTCATTCCTAAGTATAATATTAAGAACATTGATGTTCAGTTAGGTGACTGTTTGTCCTGTTATTACATCAAACACAACACTTTGATTTAAGTAATTCACATTATGGTTTCTAAAACTCTGAAACTATTGGTCCAACCAAGCATCAGGCCAGCATGTGTGCATTTCAGAATGTACACCACTGTGGTTTAAGTGCTTCATGTGAGTTTCTGAAATTGCTTGTCCATGTCAAACATCACAGGCCAGAATGTGTGCATTTCAGTATGTACACCACTGTGGTTTAAGTGCTTCACATGAGTTTCTGAAATTGCTTGTTCATCGCCAACACCAGGCCAGGATGTGTGCATTTCAGAATGTACACCACTGTGGTTTAAGTGTAGGTTGAAGCTTTTTGAATGACCAGCATGCTTATATACATTGGTACCCTTTTTGCTATAAATATATGATTAATTGAAAAAAATAAATTAAGGTACACTTTAAAATGTTTGATTATGTTCATACAAAACAAATATTTTTTTTTCCATGGCAAGACAGTGTACTGGCCAGTATTACTAATTATTAGCTGATTTTTTAATGAATTTGAATCATACTTCACCATATTAAACGATTGGTACGTACACAGGTGATAAGGATATATCCAAGATTAGACCTCCTTATTCTTCAATTGAATAAGATTAATAACACAAATCGCTGGCTTAGAATGAGGTTGTAACTACTACTTACGACCTTATAAGACTCATACATATTTGAAATCTGCTTCACAGGGCGCTTCTTATGAGCCTATTTTCATGAAAATCAGAAATTGTCATGTTGACCAAAATGAAGTTTAAAAAAACTTGTTTTCCAAGAGGCAAAGAGTAAATTACAGACAGTTTTCACTTGTTTTCTCAATATATTGATTTTGTAGTTATGACCGTCTTATTCTAAGCCATCGAAATATGTAAGAAGTAATAATATATGAAAGGCACTACATTTGAATAACCATAGAAAGTGCTTACGTTGTACATATCTGTATAATTGCTTCAAAATCCTTTTTTCCATTAACCTTTCCATTCTTTGGTGTTGATTGCGCAAATCAAATTCCTTTCTACCCATTGAGCCTATTCCAGTGTATGCTGTCTCGGGTACCTCGCTTTAATTGGATGAAAATGTCAGTGTCTTCAGTACTTTGATTCTGTATGGTACTTGCATTGCAATAATTGCCGAGATGTTTAGGTCTTTAGAATCTCATGCTAAATACTGCACAAGGTCTTAAAACAATACTGATGTAATATAGAGTGCATGTGCATTATGTGTGTTAGATGTACATGTATTGGTATTTGATAATCATAGTAAAGTTTGTTTATTATAGTGTCACCCCTATTGAAAGGGACAGTCAATTCATATGAAACTTCTGGAACTAATTTTGCGACATTCAATTCATATGAAACTTCTGGAACTAATTTTGCAATACGAGGGGTGCCTGCAGTACTGTAGGAAGTCCTTCTTTATTTATATGCAGTAACTACAGTCTTGTGGGCACGCCTCGAATAGCATGCAGCTGACAACAGCAGTGCACACACAAGCATACCAAACTAAGACATAAAAATAAGATACCATGTTCCCAAGCTTTGTGGCTTTATGTATCTACCTTTAGAGCAGGGTCCTTATTCACCAACATCTTAAATTTAGACTTAAAATTGACAACATTTATAATCACTGCCATTTCTTTACAATTAGATTTAACCATGTGGAATTGTATCTGATTATCTGTGGTTACCTACTGAACATGTTTTACAAATTTATATCAAATCGGTACATTTATAACAACATGAGAGCAATTAGAACATTTGGCAATATAAAGTCTAAGTCTGAATTTTAGACTTGTAGCTTTGGTGAATAAGGCCCCTGTAGGGTGAAGGTTTGAACCCTGGCAGGGCCCGGCTAGGATTCTACCTGATATGGCCACTGTTGAGCCACTAGCTTGATACATAAATTAGATAAATTCTATGATGTATGCCTTAATTCCTACCTCTGGTGACTGGCATTAAAGTTTAGGAGTTACTAAGGTAGATGTGCTCAGAAATTATCGGTGTCTCAACTCTCATACCGGTATTAAGTTAATTTGGCTGAACATTTAAATTGAGTTGACACTTTAAATAGAACACTTCTACATTAAAGTAAGGTTGACCTTTCAGACATTCCATTTCGTTTGTATCACAGACATAGATTTAATATCTTCAAATTGTCATGCTTCCTCTATCATCTCCAAATATTTGACATCTGCAAAAATTTCTCTTTCTTAATTTCTATTGGTAATCTGATGATGTATGCTGTTGTCTTTCATCTGTATAACATCTGATACTGATAATGCAATTCTCCTTACATTGCATGTATACAGGCTGAGCCTGTCCTGTCTAAAACATTAGACAGTTATGTCACAGCAAATACATTGATCTTTTCAGCATATTATAGTAAACTGATGGAAATGTCCTCAAAATCCATTCTTCTAGTGGGAAGCAGTGGCCTAGAGGTAGGGCGCCCGCTTCGGGATCGAGAGGTCCCGGGTTCGATCCATCTCGGGACCACTGGTTAATTTCTCTGAGCGAGACCCACGTGCTCCACTCCACCATGGTGTAAAATGGTACCTGCGAGGGCAGTGTCTATTCCTGGGCGCCGCATATCAATGTTGGCTGCCACACCCACAGGAGAGAAATAGTCTCCCCAGGGAGACACAAGTGTAGGTTTTCATTATGTAGCCCAATGACCAGGGGAGTTAAAATGTCAAAGGGTGCTTGAGCGGCCTAAAAGCTGAAAAGAGCCCTAGAAAATTGGTAACTTTTTTTTTTTAACTTCCATTTAATAAACGGGTAAAGTTTGTTGGCTGTTGATAGAATTTGATATTGGCAAACCTTTCCATCTATCATTTTGAACAGGCCAGTCGTTTCTTCTTGGGGCTACTGTTCATAGAACCCTTAAAAAGTCCTTGAATTTGATGCATAGTCCTTGAAAAATCCTTGAGTTATCCCTGAAAACATCCTTGAAAAATCTGGAATTTTGATTTCTTTTAATGAATTCTTATATATAGTCTTGAATTGTAATGTTGTTTGAGTGGAATATAAGAAAATGTCCTTGAAAGCCCCCATTATACAATTATACCCATGAAAAGTGAATGCAACTGCTACATAGTGCTATTTTATTGAACAGGTGGCGACTGAATAAACATGCTCTTTACATTATGAGGCAAAATTTGGATTTATTTATATTGGTCAGGAAATGATGGTTGCTTAAATTTATTATAAACTTTGCTCACATTTAATTATAAACTTTGCTCACATTTAATTATAAACTTTCACTCTTTGATAAAGTACAGATGATAGTAAAGTCCATGCAGTAGTAGTATAGTATGGTATGCAGCCGCTGTAGAAAAGATCAAGAAATAATTTAAGACCTTGGAATTTTATATATCCACATACATGTAAAAAAAATGTCACACTAGACATAAAGTACTAGTCTAAGGTGTGACTAAACATTAGGGGTTTTTAGGCCCAGAATCTACTGATAACTAGCCAAGCAAAACTGTTAGGATTTTCTAAAATGATTATTGTTTGATATACCTTGTACAGAAAAATCCAACATTAGTGAATCACCTTAAATGCGATACGCTTTCAGAAGTTTAAATCTATTAGTACAGGATCAGCCAAAAGATCATGTTAAACACATTATTTGTGAACTGTATTTTTTGCAGATGTTGTAAAATAACTTTTTTCATAGTAGTCCGGCAGTTTGGTGAAAAAATTGTGGGTTTGATGATAAAAGCATGAAACTTTGCAAGATGGTAGTTAAATGTAGATTAGTCAAAATTAGATATGGACCCACTTTCAAAAATATCCAATATGGCGGCTATTTTCAAAATGGCCGCCATTGTGAAAATTACAATATAGTGTACCTTGAAAATGTTATTTGCATTGACATCACAAATAAAACAGGGCTATCTTGTGCTTAAAACCAGTTAAAGAGACGCCATGAACATTTTGATATCCATCTGGCAAGCAATTTTTACGAAATTTTCACTTTTTTAAAAAAATGGGGGGGACTGTCAAAATCTATTGGACTGAGATCTTAAAAACAAGAAAGTGAAAAAATGTTTGTTGAGAAAAGAATACAGCTTGACTTGGTTGTTATGTATGCTATTCCCAACAATATTAGATACGAACCCAATTTGTTGTATCAAATTAGCGCCATTTTCCAAGATGGCTGCCATTTTCTAGTTAGTGTTTACTAAGGTTCGAAATATGTCAATCTTCTTTTAAGTATGTCTTGATATTATATAAATACTTTATTATTAGTACTCAATATCATAGATGATGTTTTAGCATAAAAAAACCCCCAATAAGATCAGTCAAAACGGCGACAATGCTTTTAAGATGGTCGCCATTGTACTAGTATTTGCAAAACAATGTTATATATGTCATTATATAGTCTACATTTGTATATTCTTTACATATAACGACAATGGCTCGCTAAAACTTGATAATAGGATGTAGAAACAAGCTTCCAGACGCAATCACAGGAAATGGTGACTGTAATGATTACCTTTTAGAAGTGTTAGGTACCCTGGAAAACCTTCTGATGTTTTGTACCCAATTGCGTGTGTACTAAATTTGGTGTACACCAATGGTTGTATAGTTGTTATAACTACCAAATAAAATAGGAATAACTGTAGCTGGTGTTTGTGCATATCCCTGATGATAGGAAAGCTGTGTCTGGTGACTGTATGTACCCAATCAGACAATAACCGTAGACAAGGAATGTATGTATTTGGTAATTGGGAGTACCCTGTACATGAGTACATGTACTAGTATATAAAACGACTGGAAAAAACGTAATCACAAATTGTTAAGGCAGTGGGATTCGCTTTTATCTATTGATTTTTTTTTGCATATAGCTATGATCATCGATCATTATAGAAATCCCTAAAAGAACAATTGAGATTGTTGTATTTCTAAGTGAATTATATTTGGAAACAAATGTTGTGAATATTGACATGCTTAAGAAGTATCTTTCAAATATTATGGCCAAAAACCATCTCAAACAGAGATCGTTATCGGAGAACAAACAACTATTTCGATCTCTACAGAAATTCTAAGACGAATATGGAGATGGATAGGACGCGTAAGAAGAATGGAGCCGCAGACTCTACCCCACGGGTAGCTATGAGATGGACACCAACATGGAAGAGAAATAGGGGAAGATCAAAGGAAACCTGGCGGAGATCAACAAATCGAGAAATGACAGCTAAAAGCTGAACATGCTGTCAAGTGAAGCGATTACCTGCGGATAGAAATGATTGGCGTTCTTTAATGATGGCATTAGGAGCAAACCATCATGAAGAGGCTTAAGTAGGTAGGAATATTGGTATGGAATGTATGTGCATGACAGTTGTGAGTACCTAATAAAGACAAGTCGTGCCTGAAACAAAATGCTGTTAGTACACGTAGACAATCACCTGGTGACTTCGGCGATCCACACAGACCAGTTTGGTTTCATCCCACACATAAACTCCTTAATGGGCCCCACAGAGAGAGAGGACGCAGCGTCCGACAGATAAAGTCATAACGAGGCTTCGGCAGATAGGGTTAAGACCTAAAATAAATACTGAGAATTAACTTAGGTTATTATAGTGATAAATTAAGCGTTATTAACGGAATTTTGGTGAGAGCTTCATTCGAATAGTGATATAACATTGGATAAAATAAAATACTTAACAGGTATGTTTTAGTTAAATATATAAATTAATTAATCACTTGATTGGTGGGATCAGCATTAAATAATTGTAATGCGTTCCAACGGAATGTGTACGTATGGCAGTCCACACAAAATGTATAGCATATGCTATACGAGCCTGAAAGGCAGACTATGGACTTGCATTTATTATTTGAAATACGTATATCGCAGTCCACTTAAAATGTATAACATATGTTATACGAGCCTGAAAGGCAGACTATGGACTTGCATTTATTATTTGAAATACGTATGGCGGTCCAAATAAAATGTATAACATAGGTTATACGAGTCTGAAAGGCAGACTATGGACTCGCATTTATTATTTGAAATACGTATATTGGCAGTCCACATAATATGTATAACATAGGTTATACGAGCCTGAAAGGCAGACTATGGGCTTGCATTTATTATTTGAAATACGTACGTTGGGCAGTCCACATAAAATGTATAACATAGGTTATACGAGCCTGAAAGGCAGACTATGGACTTGCATTTATTATTTCAAATACGTATGGCGGTCCAAATAACATGTATAACATATGTTATACCAGCCTGAAAGGCAGACTATGGACTCGCATTTGTTAGTGGAATACGTTTATACGGTAGTCCAAATGTATAAAATGTATAACATAAGTTATATGAGCCTAAAAGGCAAACATGGACTAGAATTTATTTATTATTGTGAGTTAATGTACACCCACATTTTATGATAGTCCAAATAAAATATATTACATAGGTTTTATAAGCCTTTAGAAAAGGCATTGAGTAGGACATCACTTTATTACAACTATTTGTAGTATTGAAGGCAAATAATTTATTTGCGCAGGTTTGAAACTGCAGGTCCATTTAAATGGTAATTACCACAGGACCTTATGGTGGGCACTATGTACATTTCAGAATGTCGGTGGAAAAGCAAACAGAAAAAGACGCCAGTCAATGTGTCAACATACACAGAAATGTATTTGATACTATAGCGATGGGAGATGTAACCCAGGGAAGTGTAGACTTAGCGAGTACTCTTAAAACACTGACAGAAAGTGTTACAACTATTCAAAACGAGTTGGTAGCGTTAAAACGAAGGTCGGGATCGCCTACTCCCAGTACTTCTACGGAGTCCGAAAGCTGCAAACGGCAATGTCAAGACCAAACTGTTGACGCAGATCCTGAGAACACGGAAGATGATGCCATGGAATATATGCAGGAGAGTGATATGGAGGAAGATTCTCCATCGTGGACTGAGATCTCAGATTTCTTCGAAGATAAGGACGATACCGGGGAAAGAATAGACGATGGTTTGGCCAAATTGACAAACAATGCCCTCAGGTCAAAGGCTAAACCAGAGAAACAGCTAAGCTTATTAGACCAGCATAGACGGCCGAACAACGTTGAAAACCTCCAAGTACCAATAGTTAATGAGCAGATATGGAGGCAGATTAGGCCTGCAACTAAAGCTACTGACTATTTAATGCAGCGTTCACAAAAGGTGTACTGCCAGGCTTTAGTGCCGATCATTAAGGCTATGGAGATAGTGAAAAAACAAACAGACGTTGAACTGAAAGGGTTAATGAGCGACTCATTCAAAATTCTAACTAACGCAATTTATGAGAGCAACGAAACAAGGCGGGAAAAAATCAAGAAGGATTTGTAACCCATGTACAAATCTATATGCTCGAATGAGGCGTCTGCCTCTCATCTATTTGGCGATAAATTATCTGAACAGTTAAAAAGCTTAAAGGAAACAAAAGTGGATTTGACCAAGGGCGGAGACAAGAAGCCTTTTTTGTGGAAAAAAGGAGGGGGTGCTCAACAACATCCGAGACCGTATTACAACCACCACAAAAACAACAACAACAACAACAACTACCGCCCAAATTACCAACAAAGAACATCAATGTTCAACAAATCAAGAAAGCAACCCTACTTCAACAAGATGGGGAAAAACAAAAGCAAGTAGATGATGTAAGTAACTCAAAGTGGAGTTTCCTTTGTAATACGAAAAGCAATTTTCAAGCTGGGAAAATTCAATATCACGAGCAAAATTGGAGGGAAATCACGAGTGACAAATGGATTCTAGAAACTATTTGCGGTTATAAGGTTAAATTACTTAAACAACCTGTTCAAAAATATATACCAAAACCACTAAAATTTTCTGACACAGAAAAGACGCAAATACATAATGAGTTACAAAGATTTTTGAGCTGTGGTATAATAGAACAGGTATCAGACAATAGTACTGATGAATTTATATCAAATATCTTCATAAGACCTAAATCAGATGGTAGAGTAAGGATAATTCTTAACTTAAAAATATTCAATGAGAAATATGTAGACAAGGTTCACTTTAAAATGGAAACCCTCAGATCAGCTATTACTTTAATGCGTAAGGACTGTTTCTTTGCATCAATTGATATATGTGACGCATTTTACAGTATACCAATATGGCCAGAACATAGGAGATACTTTAGATTTTATTTTGATGATAAAAAGTACCAGTTTACATCATTAGTCATGGGATATTCTGACAGCCCTATAACTTACACTAAATTACTTAAGCCTGTGCTTGCCCATCTCCGATCTAGAGGGCACATTAGCTCTACTTACATTGATGACTCATGTCTGCAGGGTGACACTTATCAAGAATGTGAGAATAATATTCGGGACACTTCAAAATTGATGGATAGCTTAGGATTTACTATATCCCTGATTAAATCGAGTATGACACCATGTAAACAAATAAACTTCTTGGGGTTTATTCTATGCTCAGAAACAATGACCGTGCGGCTAACTAGGGGAAAATGTGATGAATTGGTTGAACTATGCTGTACGTTAAAGAATAAGAAACGCATTACAATAAGAGTATTTTCAAAATTGATAGGTAAATTGGTTGCAGCCGGACCGGGAGTGCAACATGCACCGCTATATATAAGACCGTTAGAAAAGGTTAAAGAAATAGAGTTAAAGAAAAATTTCGGTAAATTTGATAGTTTCATGAATGTGCCTCTTTCCATACATTCGAGTCTTTCATGGTGGATGGCTAATATCCATTCATGTTTCAAGCCGGTAAATGAGACCGAACCAGATATGATAATCTATACAGATGCTTCATTGAAATTATGGGGTGCATTTGATCAAACAAACAATCTTAAGACTAATGGGTTCTGGTCAATAGACGAACAAAAACTTCATATAAACCTGCTGGAACTTAAGGCATGCCTACTAGGGATTCAATCTTTTTGTAAGCATAAACAAAATATCCATGTACGAGTTTTTATGGATAACACAACAAGTTGTGCATATGTCACTAAATATGGTGGAAAATTCACAAATTTAGACAACATAGCCAGGCAAATTTGGTTTTGGTGTATTGATAGGAACATTTATCTATCAGCTGCGCATGTAGCAGGAATCAACAATTGTCAGGCTGACGAATTAAGCCGTGTAAGAAATGATGACCTAGAATGGTCACTGTCGGAAGATGTATTTAAAAAACTGCACCAGTATTTCCCACAAATGAGGGTAGATTTATTTGCTTCTAGACTTAATACGAAATTACCAATGTATGCATGGCGAGGTCCAGAACCAGACGCTCACTGGGTGGACGCTTTATCCATGAATTGGAACTCTGATCAATATTATATATTTGCTCCTTTCTGCTTATTAGAAAGAATTCTAAAAAAGATAGAGGACGACAAAACAGATTTAGCAATATTGGTTGCGCCTCTATGGGTAGGACAAACATGGTGGCCAGTTCTTACAAAACTGATAGTGGGAAATTGCCTTGTACTCCCAAATACGCAACGGATTCTACATCTTCCACACAAACCGGACAAACTATATCCACTGAAAAAGATGAGACTTGTTGCTTTTCCCTTATCAGGGAAACATTACAGAAGCAAGGCTTACCTAGCAATGCAACAGAAGTCATCATTAAATCGTGGCGAGAGGGAACAAGAAAACAATATAACACATATGTTAAACAATGGGTTTATTTCTGTAAAGGGGAGAAAAATCCCATTAAACCCTCTATAAATTGCATTGTAATGTTTTTGATGGAACTGTATGAAAGGGGACTTAGCTATAGTGCTATTTGTGTTGCTAGATCGGCAGTAGCAATGTTTGTCAAAATGACAGGAAATGTAGATATACATGCTGGAGGATTAGTATCCAGATTCTTGAAAGGTGTATTCAATCAGAAACCGATTACATGTAAAACTACCAAACTTTGGGATGTCAAACAAGTGTTGCTCTACTTAGAAACACTTAAAGATTTAACCCTCTTACAGCTATCGTGTAAACTAAGTATATTATTTCTACTACTTACAGCACAACGGTGTCAAACACTTCATCTTATTGAATTGGATGATATTGACTTATCAGATAAACAAATAACAGTGTATCCCCAGCATGCGGTAAAACAGACACGACCTGGTTATCACATTGACACGATAGTACTTAATGAATATACTCCAAGTAGGAACATATGTATAGTCACTATCATAAAGGAATATCTTGATAGGACAAAGAATTTACGGACAGGAAGGAAATTACTCATTTCTACAGTGAAGCCACATAAAGATGTTTCTAAACAAACTGTTGGTCGCTGGATTGAACTGATAATGGGGAAAGCTGGTATTAATCAGACATTTAAGCCACATAGCATAAGAGCGGTTGCTACTTCAACAGCAAAATTAACTGGGGTACCCATTGGGGAAATAATTAGAACTGCTGGGTGGTCGAACGCTAGAACATTTGCTAAATATTATGATAGACCAATTGGACACTCAAGCATGTCAGTGCAAAATGCGATATTATCGAAAGCCATGCCATAAGAGGCTGTATAACATGAGATATTTCTTTGAATAAGAATTCATGCTGACAATATGTTGTAAATATTATTGTGAACTGCATGTACTGTAAATAAATATTGATATAGCAGTATTTATGGTGTTATGATAATTGGGTATGGACTATGAGTCCACATACATGTCTTTTAAAAAATCAGCTCTGAAATCTCTGTGGGGCCCATTAAGGAGTTTATGTGTGGGATGAAATTATATGATTAAGCTAGACTTACCTTAGTAGAAGGGAAGGTGAAGGTTAATCATGATTTCATCCAACACAAAACTCCTTAAGGGCTCACACACCCACCCACATCCTACCCTGTTTTATGATTATTTCAAAATACATGATGCTCTAAAATATGACTTTATCTGTCGGACGCTGCGTCCTCTCTCTCTGTGTGAGCCCTTAAGGAGTTTTGTGTTGGATGAAATCATGATTAACCTTCACCTTCCCTTCTACTAAGGTAAGTCTAGCTTAATCATATAAGTTTACCTCATGGTTAGAAGTACTCAGTTGGATCAAGAACAAATGTGTAGTGGAATTTTGTACGTAATATGAACTAGGAATGACTATGAGAATTCAGTAATATCAGCTCCTTGTGGTGGTTTGAACCACGTAAGAATAGAAATATCTGTCTATGCCTGGTGAACAAGAATGACAAAAGAGGACAAGACATACCTCAAGTAATCAATAGGACCAGGGATTGACTGACCTTTAACTGTCATTGGTGAGGGTTTGCAAATGCCATCAAAAATTGAGTTACCCAGGTGTAAGTTACTATGGCATGCACATGTACCAAACTCCAACCAGATTGAAAATGTTTAGCTATCCAATACAACATCGAATGGCTTTACATTTGGCATTAAAGGGTCTAGACAGAATCAGGGACAACTGTGACAAGTGGCTTAGGGTATCCTGTTAGGTTGAGTATTATTATAAAGCCGGAAGCATAGTGGCTGAGTGACAAGATGTGGTGGCTGCGGGGTTGCCTTCATATCACTTAGAAACGCAGATCCCTACTAGGCTGAGTTGATCCAAAACTGCGCAGACCAAGTGGATCTATATTGTTTTTGACTACCACGTATAATGTTGAGGTTGAGTAAATTCCCATTCGAGTAACAAGTTACCAATTTTCTAGAGCTTTTTTCAGCTGTTAATCCACTCAAGCACCCTTTGACATGTGAACATCCTTGGGTCGTTGGGCTACCTATGTAAACTTACGTTCGTGTCTCTATAGGGAGACTATATTTCACCTGTGCGTTTGGCAGCCAACATCGATCTGCAGCGCCTAGTCCTCACATGTACCAATTTACACCTTGGTGGAGTTGAGCATGTGGGTTATTCTTGCTCAGAGAAATTAACCATTGGTCAAGACGGGGTTAAACCCAGGACCTATTGATCGCGAAGCGTGCGCCGAACTCTAGGCCACCGCTCCCCACGTGTACTTGTGCCTGGCGATGTTATGTGCCATATATAGCTTTATACTATGATCGTGTATCCGAAACATATAAATGTCTGTCTAATGTCCATACTATATAGGTACCTAACACTGCAAAAAGGTTCTCGTAATGGTTAGCTTATTTTATCTGGTTAGTTTATGTCTGAGATCTTGTTAATACATTCTATTATCAAGTAATTAAGTTTTGTAAAATTATAACAATCTATTCACGCCCATAATTTAGCAATACTATCTATATAGGTACATCTTTCAAATTGCACCAAATTCTAAATCGATTGATTCAAGACATATCCGAATTTATTGTTGACAAACATTTTAAACATTGTACATTTATAATGTGTATAATAACCTTATTATAAAATGCATTCTATGATAAAGAGTATGTGCATTTGATTTTTTGGCTTTAAGACAAAGATAAAGGATGTAATCTTAGGTGGGGATACACAAATGCACACAATGCCTGTGTTTCTAATTATCGGACAAGGGCGGCCATCTTGAAAGCATTGCCACCATTTTGATTTATTAGATGCATATTACTCTAAATCATCATCTATGATATTGAATATTTATGCAAATTACTAAGACAAAATAAAAGGTAGATTTAAGTATTTTGAACATAAGTAAATACAAACGTACATGCTTGTCACAAACTGGAAAATGGCGGCCATCTTGAAAAATGGCGCTATTATGATACTTGTCAAATTGGATTGATGTATAATATTGTCGGGAATAGCATACATAACAACTATGTCAACAAGTATTATTTTCTCAACAAACATAGTTACTCTATTCTTATTTGTAAGATCTTAGTCCGTTAGAATTTGACAGTTCCCGCCCCCCATTTTATAAAAAAAATGACAATTTCGTAAAAATTGTTTGCCAAATGGATATCAAAATGTTCATGGCATCTCTTTGATTGGTTTTAAGCACATGCTAGCCGTGTTTTATTTGTGATGTCATTACAAATAACATTTTCAATGTACACTATATTGTAATTTTCGCAATGGCGGCCATTTTGAAAATGGCGGCCATATTGGATATTTTTGAAAGTGGGTCCATATCTAATTTTGACAAAAATACATTTAACTACCATCATGCAAAGTTTCATGCTTTTATCATCAAACCCACAATTCAACTAAAAATATGCACCAAACTGCCGGACTATAGTGTCACTGTATAAATGAGTTGATTTACGGCAATTGCAATAATGAGTACACATTGAATTATATAGTACAGCAATGAGGCATACAGTGATCAGATTTTATGTGTGCTTTCAATAGCAATAAATAATACTAGTTAAATTTTATTGTAATCCGATAAATCATACAGTGATATGGTTTATATAATAATAATAATAATAATAACGACTTTATTTTAAGAGGTGACACAGTTGGGCAAGCCCAGTCTTCCCTGTGAGCCTCTATAACAAAACATGTTTAAGAAGAGTATGACATAAATAATAGACAGTTAGAAATACAACAACAAAGTTTAACAATGGCATCTGTCAATAAATTTCCACTTGTCGCAGGCAATTCGCCATTGGATATGAATTGAATGTGTTGATGGGATATGATACAATGAATAATGCTAACTTAAAACAAAGTTGATTATAATTTTACATTTAGACAATTTGTGTTCAGGCAAGATAACCGTAGGAATAAAGATTGTGTATACAGTTATCAAAGCTGGATTACCTTTTCCTTTCAATAATAATAATAATAATAATAATAATACTAATAATAATAATGATAATAATAATGTAATTGCCTTTGTACATAAACAAACGGTCAGATTAGCGAAATTGGACCATATACAGTCCTTAAAAAGTTAAATGACAACGGTCAGGCACACTGTGAATGTTTGTCTATATACTAGGTTTAACTGTGTATACCTGAGTTAACAGTGGTCCCGCCATTTGTTTGAATGGGATAGTTCCCTTATTAGTATGACTTACTGATTCGATGATAGTCTGCCGGTGATTATGTTATCCTTAGTTTACAAATGAATATGGAAATAAATGTATTTTTAATGTCCAGTTTTTTTACAATGTCGTGCATAATTACTTTAAATTTAATCTACACTAAAAACAAGGGGCCTATGCAGCATAATAGAACTTTGTTTGAACACAGGCTTGAGTTATGGTGCGCGAGCTATTCGTTGGTGTATTTGAACTTGAAGTATGACTTTTTGCAACTGCATAATGGTAAAAATTTAATGTTTGAAAGGTGAGTAATTTTTGCATAAACCACAGGGGCAGAAAAATTAAGCGTTCACATTTAATCAGTGTTATTTGAGTATACAAGTGACCATACGAGTTAATTTAAGTAACCAGATTTTGCAACAATAGACTGATCAGATCAATGCTGTAAAATCATTAATTTTCGTTGGGGATTAAATTTTTTGGGTTTCGTGCTTCGCCTTAAACCACTAAATCACATCCCATTGAACAACAATGTTGACTCTTGTATTTATTACCTGAAATGCATATCCATGAATTAACGTCCCATCGAAATGGTATTTTTTACCAAAACCACAAAATTTTGTCCAATCGTAATTAAATGATTTTACACTAGTTGACCAATCTGGTCAATGTTAGTAAATATCACATTATCCTTGGCGCATTTGGTAATGAAAAGCTTAAAAATGACCTTTGACCTCCCCAGCTTGGACCTTGACCTTTCAGGCTAGAACATTGGGGTGGTGCATGACACTTTAACTCATTGAGGTCAACATTCAGAATGTAATCAGGAAATTGTTTGATACATTATCCGGTTAAAACAAAGTAAAAAGGAATACTTGTATAGCTTGGCTATTTTGACCTGAGCCTGACCTTTATGCAAGAATATATTACAAGGTTCTTGCTTTTTGAATATATCAATTTCCGCGAGCAAATTAGTGCAATATTGGCATTTAAAAAAAAGATTAATGTTTGTATTACATCTCGAGCGTCATCGTGATACTTCCCGATTATAAAAACATACAATCGGTGTTGTAAACGTAGACACTATATCGACTGTTAAATTATGGTTATCAATAGGTCATGCTCATGTCAATGTGGCCAAGCTATACATTTTTTGAAACAGCCAGAATAGTCTGATGACAATACTTCCCTTTGGTGCAACAAGATTGTGTTCCACTATACAACATATAGTAAGCTACAACCTTAATAATTTGATTAAATTTATAGTTTCAGTAGCATTGGATGGGCATTCAAATTCTAATCAATCCTACCAAGAGATGTTGAATAGCAATGCTTTATATCTATCAAGATTTACCTGAACTCTGCCATCACTTCAATAACACAACAAGAAAATCTTATTCCATTGTTGACCTACCGCCTGATGATATTTGCAAGTGCACACTTAACACAATTTACATGATGACTATTATATGGGTATTAACACATTTAACTTGAAGGCCTTGCTAACACACAGGCTGCCCTTGTGCAGTGGGGGAGGGGGGTGGGGAAGGGGGGAAGGGGGTATGGGTGGGGGTGGTGGTGGTGTTGTTTTGTGTTTTTCATGTGTAGTTAGGTAGTTAGTTAGGTAGTTAGGTAGTTAGTTAGATAGGTAGTTAGGTAGTTCACCCATCTTGTCTGTACTGCTGTTTTAAGTTTTTTTTTCTGTATTTTCAGGTTTGAAGAGACGAGGAGTGCAGATGTTCAGGATGGCTTCAATTTCTCTTGTGGTTCCGGGGGGAGAGCCCATGTTATTGGGAAAATAGACCGTATGCACTCAGGGTGTCTCTGATAGTATGTGTATGGTGCACTTAGGATGTGCCCATAGGGATGTCTCTTATATGGAATATAACATGCATGTTTTGTCAACATTGTATAGCATGGCGAATTGAACACAAGCCTGACCTTTTGATTAGCATAATTTAACAGTCAATATACTGCCTATGTTTACAACACTAATTGTATGTTTTCTTAATCGGGAGTAACCACGAAGGCGCTCGAGATGTAATACATTTAACACAAATTTGAAATACCGATATTGCACGATTCGCTTGCTGAAATTGATATATTCAAAGCAAGAACCTTTTAATATATTCATGCATAAAGGTTAGGTTCAGGTCAATATAGTCAAGCTATATGTTTCTATCACAGGTGTTGCACAAATGTTGTATTTATATGGTGTGTCTCTCACAGGGGATGTGTATCATGTAAACTGTATCTGATAGGGTGTGTCTCTGGATGATGTATATCATACTGTTTGTACCTACAATGTGTGTCCCTAACATGGGATGTAACACAAGATGTGTCTAATCAGTAGATCTCTTGCAGGGGATGAGACCTACCTTGCTGATATATCCTGTGTATTACATTCCATTGAGAGACATACATTGTAGGTTCATCCTGTATTTTACACTTCATTCAGAGAAATACCCTGTGGAGTCAGCAAGTGTGTTAGACCCTCGGTAAGAGATACACCCAATAGATCCAACCTGTAGGCAACATATGTGATAGAGACATATAGCTTGACAAATTTGACACAAACTTGACCTTTTTATTAGCATCATTTAACAGTAGATATCTTGTATATATTTATAATCTCGGTTGTATGTTTTCATAGTCGGGGAGTATCATGAAGATGCTCGAGATGTAATACAAACACAAATTTCAAGTACCGATATTGCACTATTTGCTAGCCGAAATTGATATATTCATAGCAAAAACCTTGTAATATATTCATGCACAAAGGTCAGGTTCGTGTTAAATTCGCTTAGCTATACCATGTTGACACAACATCTGTAAGAGATACACCTGTGGAAATACAGGGTGTTTCATAATATCTGTCTCCATTACAAACAAATCGATGGCTTAGAATTAGAAGGTCGTAAGTGCCACTTACGACCTTTTATGATTCATACATATTTGAATGAGCATCACAAGGCACTTCTTATGAGCCCGTTTTCATAAAAATCTGAACTTGTCATGTTGACCAAAATGAAGTTGTAAAAGTTGTTTTACCATAAGTAAAGAGTAAATGTCAGACAGTTTTTCTGTGTTTTCTCAAAATAGCGATTTGGTAGTTACGACCTTCTAATACTAAGCCATCGAAATGTCATGCGCACATGCCTGATCTCATTTGATATCTTCATATACCAATGGAAGAACAACATTTCAAAGTTTTATTGAGTATATAATCATAGGTGGCAGTATCAGTGTTTGGAAAAGAAAAAGAAAAAATCCGTCACTGTGCTAATACACTACATGGACCGTATTTATATTGATTGTCTAACTCCATGTACACTATCAAGGTATAAAGAAAGTAGTAAATGTCTATATCCAAAGTTACATTCATTTTAAATTTATCATAATGTTGTTATGACGTCATAACAACATTATGATAAATTTAAAATGGATGCAACTTGAATACATGAAAATGGAAATATATCCTGATGAAGGGCATGGGCCCGAAAATTTGAATTACGAGTCAGTTATTTGTTATACAATTAATATCTTATAGTTTATTTGAATGACTTGTATAGCGATTTTTCTTCAGCGCCCGTATTTTATGTTGAAAAAACGAGATGCAATGTTCCACAATCTTTGGTATATAGACATATAGTAAGCTTTATACCTTGATAGTATATTAGCTCAGTACAGAACTTTCTTTATTTATATTTTTTTATTATTTTTTTTAATCGTTTGCGGACAAAACACTGATACTGCCACCTGTGTATATAATATGACAATTTTACTATCAAAGCAACATTGGAATTAAGATTTCTGAAAAAGGCAATTTTTCGATAAATGTCAAAATGATGTCCATATTGAATTTGCTTTCCAAGTTGAATTACATAGCTTGTAAAGTTTTGCATGATATAACCAGTTTTAAAGTTTTCAAAAACAAATGTGATAATCTAAAAGCTTATGTGTGATACAGTTGATTTGGTTACCAGTTGCTAGGCAATGAAAGAAGCCAACACAAAAACATTACTTTCTAGCTTTCATACAAAGTAAACAAGTGCATGATCTTTGGTTATTTTATTTCTAAATTATTATTTTAAAGTAATAAATTGCTATGGTGGTTGTATTAAAAACTACATACGTCTATTAGTGAATTTAAACTATTCATTTGAAAAAAAATGTTATTTGAAAACATGTCACCTGTTTGCTTGATTACAAGAAAGAATGTATCTGCATGGTTATGTTCCTCCATTGCCTAGCAACTAGAAAGCAAAGTAACTGTTACATCAAAATATTTTTAACTTGTTGTATATAATATAAACTTTCAAATCAAATTTTTTTTGTTACTAAACATTATCAACTTGTTTTATCATTCAATACTTTACAAGCTATGATATCAATTTGGGTTAAAAATAACTTTGAACGTCATTTTGACAATTATCGAAAAAATGACATTTTGCAAGAATCTTTGTTACGGTGTTGCTTTGATAGAAACATTGCCATGTTATGTACTGAATAAAACTTTGAAATGTTGGGTTTCTATCGATGAGATCATGCATGTACTCATCACATATATTTGTAATAGGGACGGATATTATGAAACACCCTATATCCATACACCCCTAGTTAGAGTCACACTCTGTAGTACATGGTCTTTGACCCTAATGATGTTAGTTTGGTTCCCTGTTTCAAATCTTACTGTAGTTTGAGTCAGGAGCCTGTTGCATAGCCAAGGCACTATCTAGCACTTTTTGGTAGCGCATTACTATGTCTGCGCAACGACATGCTTCCGGCAACCATTTTTGCTGACAGCATACTGTTTCTTAACACTTCGCTAGACGAGTGCTATTGATCGCTTTCTTATGCAACAGACCACTTCGGTTCTGATGGTAGCATATACTTTTTTGCTTTGTCCACTGCTAAGCCTTTTTTTTAAGCAAGCGGTTTCTTAGCATATCACTACAAAGAGCTCGATAGCACCAGGCTTATGCAACAGCCTCCTGGCATCATCCAATAACTCCAGTGGTCAAATCAAAATGATGGATGTACATTAGGCAATTTTAGATAATTTCAATAAACATTTTGATGAAGCTTTGTCACAATATCAATGGAAAAATGCTTGGTCTTTGCAATACTGTAAAATCATTAATTTTGATGGGGGATTAAATTTCATGGATTTCGTAGTTCACTTTCAACCACAAAATAAATCGTCTAACACTAATTTTGACCCTCATATTTATTACCTAAAATGCAAAATCCACAAATTAACCTCCCATCTAAATGTTTATTTTTGCCAAAACCACGAAATTTTGTACCATCGAAATTAAATGATTTTACAATAATACAAGTTTATTCACACCATCGGTACTATTAATGTTATTTAGTACATATTAAATTTGTAATAAATAAGGTTATAGATAAAATAATGAAAACTTTTTGTAGCGGGGTGTTATTAATGCATATAATTGTGAATGTTAACAAATGTCTGATAAACTCAATCAGTAGAGCAAATGACTTGTAAACATGGCCGGATATTGTTTACATTTTGCATAAATATTTTGCTTTAATTTTGTTATCAGAAATATACTTAACAACTTTTCTAAGTCCTCATTTTTATTGATTGATAACTTTTTTGTTATAAATAGTAACATGCTAAAATTTCTCAAGTGAATTTTATACAAGACACACAAAATAACCCGAGTCAGAAACTGGCGATATGTCACGTAGTTTATTTGGTCCGAGATGCACGTGCGTTTTATGTGTATGTCCCTTCACGCAGTTACACATACAAAGAATTTGTTCCAAATACCTCCAAATTATGTCCAAAGAATCACCACGGTCGAAAAACATTCGAAAAACATTTAGTGTCTCACAGTTATGCGTCAGATGATGTCAGAACAATTATGACGTGACGTCAATACAATTCATATAACTATATTTTCTTCCGACAAGAACAAATAAATACCAAATTCATCACTGGTTAGTTGATTTTTAACGTAAACATGTTTATGAGTATATAATGAAAGTTTAACGTATTGTTTGTCAGATTTACAATGTTGGTTGCTAGAGCGTTTGATATTGAAGTGACGTCACGACATAAAATCGCGTTTTTCGGAGACGTGACTGTAATTTGCGTCCAGATAAGTAAAAATCATCGAGTTGTTACATTCAACAATGCTTACGACTCTTGTCCATGGCTGCAAATGGAAAAATCAGATAACATGGTGGTCATCAAAGATATCGAAATATGTATTTGTGACTTTTACCTCCCTGGGTTGATATGTTAAAGTCGTTCCATTTTAATAAAAATGTATAAAGCTCAACGTTTTGCTGTACCATTTTGCAAACTGATACTTGACGCGTAATATAGCCAAATTTCATTGATATGTCTACATGGTTGACAAAGTTATCTACGAATATATAAGTGAGGACTTAGAAAAGTTGCTAAGTATATTATATTTCCTCATCATATTCCTAATACAAGTATTAACTAATAACAACTACATATATAATCTATATTTTGGAAAAAAAGAGAAGATATTTCTGGATTCAAACCTGCAACATTCATCGTACTTGTTAGACGCTCCACCAATTGAGCCAACCAGACATTTGAATTCAAAAACAATTACTATGCTCTATAATCATGCTGGTACAGAAGTTTTCATAATTTAATAAGCTTTTTAGTACATATCAGTGGTGATGTTTTAATGAAATTGAAAAGGCATACATTTTTCCATTAATATACAAAGTCTCATCAAAGTGACAGCTAAAGGACACACACTTCAGGGAATAATATAAATTCCATATATTAACTAATATACAACCGCCATCTTGTTTTACCTGTGGAAAAAGTCACCTTTGTTACATTGGGCCGGACCTAAACTGTAATGTAATGTAAGATTTAGGTACAGGGAACCAGACTAGTAATGGCGTCTGATCTGACATGGTGAGCTTTTGTGAGCACTCTTTGTCTGTCCATCCAACAACAATTGAGATTACGCCAGAGATTGCTCTGCCTAATTGTTTGTTGAAGGCTCAGTCGTTCACCTGGCGTAATGTCAATTTACTTGTGAGGTTCCTGGTAAGTAGAGACAGACATCTGTCTTCACTCCCTTGCATGTCACAAGAGATGACTATATCCGATACTATTTTAACTTGGTACTGGACTGTTTTAGGCCAAAATAAAACAGGCTGGTACAGTAAGTTAAAATAGCCGTTATTTTGTTTCGTGATTTTTCGTGTTTTTGTTTGCCCTCATGTGAGGCAGGCCCTTTTGAGGCACACATCAACTGAGGCAGACATTATATGATGACATATCAAGAGAAGCAAGCATTCTAGCCATATCAAGTGAAACAAGCAATATATGATGACATTTCAAGTGAAGCAAGCATTATATGATGACATATCAAGTGAGGCAAGCATTATATGATGACATATCAAGTGAAGCAAGCAATAAATGATGACATATCAAGTGAGGCAAGCAATATATGATGACATATCAAGTGAAGCAAGCATTATATGATGACATATCAAGTGAAGAAAGCAATATATGATGACGTATCAAGTAAGGCAAGCAATATATGATGACAAATCACTTGAGGCAAGCAATATATGATGACATATCAAGTGAAGCAAGCATTATATGATGACATATCAAGTGAAGCAAGCATAATATGATGACATATCAAGTCAGGCAAGCAATATATGATGACATATCAAGTGAAGCAGACATTATATGATGACATATCAAGTGATTCAGACATTGTGTGATGACATATCAAGTGAAGCAAGCATTATGTGATGACATGTCGAGTGAAGCAGCCACTATATGATGACATATCAACTGAGGCAGCTATTATATGATGACATATCAAGTGAAGCAGACATAATATGATGACATATCAAGTGAGGCAAGCAATATATGATGACACATCAAGTGAAGCAAGCATTATATGATGACATATCACTTCAGGCAAGCAATATATGATGACATATCAAGTGAGGCAAGCAATATATGACGACATATCACTTGAGGCAAGCAATATATGATGACATATCAAGTGAAGCAAGCAATATATGATGACATATCAAGTGAAGCAAGCATTATATGATGACATATCACTTGAGGCAAGCAATATATGATGACATATCAAGTGAAGCAAGCAATATAATGATGACATATCACTTGAAACAAGCAATATATGATGACATATCAAGTGAGGCAAGCAATATATGGTGACATATCAAGTGAAGCAAGCATTATATGATGACATATCACTTGAGGCAAGCAATATATGATGACACATCAAGTGAAGTAAGCAATATTGATGACATATCACTTGAGGCAAGCAATATATGATGACATATCAAGTGAGGCAAGCAATATATGATGACATATCAAGTGAAGCAAGCATTATATGATGACATATCAAGTGAGGCAAGCAATATATGATGACATATCAAGTGAGGCAAGCATTATATGATGAAATATCAAGTGAAGCAAGCATTATATGATGACATATCACTTGATGCAAGCAATATATGATGACATATCAAGTGAAGCAAGCAATATATGATGACATATCAAGTGAGGCAAGCAATATATGATGACATATCAAGTGAGGCAAGCAATATATGATGACATATCAAGTGAAGCAAGCAATATATGATGCCATATCAAGTGAGGCAAGCAATATATGATGACATATCAAGTGAGGCAAACAATATATGATGACAAATCAAGTGAGGCAAGCAATATATGATGACATATCAAGTGAGGCAAGCATTATATGATGAAATATCAAGTGAGGCAAGCATCATATGATGACATATCAAGTAAGGCAAGCATTATATGATGACATATTAAGTCAGGCAAGCAATATATGATGACATATCAAGTCAGGCAAGCAATATATGATGACATATCAAGTGAGGCAGACATTTTATGATGACATATCAAGTGAAGCAAGCAATATATGATGACATATCACTTGAGGCAAGCAATATATGATGACATATCAAGTGAGGCAAGCAATATATGATGACATATCAAGTGAAGCAAGCATTATATGATGACATATCACTTGATGCAAGCAATATATGATGACATATCAAGTGAAGCAAGCAATATATGATGACATATCAAGTGAGGCAAGCAATATATGATGACATATCAAGTGAGGCAAGCAATATATGATGCCATATCAAGTGAGGCAAGCAATATATGATGACATATCAAGTGAGGCAAACAATATATGATGACATATCAAGTGAGGCAAGCAATATATGATGACATATCAAGTGAGGCAAGCATTATATGATGAAATATCAAGTGAGGCAAGAATCATATGATGACATATCAAGTAAGGCAAGCATTATATGATGACATATCAAGTCAGGCAAGCAATATATGATGACATATCAAGTCAGGCAAGCAATATATGATGACATATCAAGTGAGGCAGACATTTTATGATGACATATCAAGTGAAGCAGACATTATATGATGGCATATCAAGTGAGGCAGACATTTTATGATGACATATCAAGTGAAGCAGACATTATATGATGACATATCCAGATGTTATTTGAGGCACATATCAAATGGTGGCAGGCATTTTACTTGTAGTTTCTCTTCTTTAATTAACTAATTACGATTGATTATATTTGTATGTCATATTTTAAAAATGGATGTGGCGACTTCTTGTAGTATTCTGGTTGAGGCCTAAATAAAGTTTGAATTTTCTCTGAAGCCACATTGGAATAATTTCTTTTTTGTTTAATTCCTTTTTTGTGTCTTTAGTTAAAATTAAAACTGATTAAATAAAACACATATAATGTCTATAAGAAAAAGGAAATGAATTACACATATTTGATTTGTTGGATCATGACACATAAAGGAAGTTTTACACTATTTTGCCCCAAAAATACTATCATTTAGCAAAATATTATGGTACTATAGTTTTGATATCTTAAACTGCAATGCACCATGAACCTACCACAATTGTAATCAACCGATTCACAAATTTCTCGCTTTTGTTTAGATTTTTATCCCATAAAACTGTAAATGGTGATGTGGGTAAATACTGATTCCAAAAAATCATGTTTAGCTTTTATATTTTGTAAGGTTTTACCCCAAAGTAATAGACTTTCACAAACATATAAGGACCTAGATTTTTAGTATGTTACAGAACACCCATAGTGTGACATCATCAAACAGAAACAAAAAGTTTTCTTAATTTTTCTCTAAAAAAAATGTGCTCTGAACTAAATATTGGTTTCCCCAACAACAATATTTTATCAAGCGGTTGGAAATCGCACAGCAGAGCTCAAATAGTGATCTCTACAGGAAATTTCAAAATGTATCGGGTTCATATAATTATCTTAACTTTTGAAATTTATATAATAAATAACATATTTTAAAAGCTGCTTAAGCAGATAACTCATTAAGACTTTTAATTATTGTGTTTGACTAATTAATATTACTAAAATCCAATTATGTCACGCAAAATATAGGATTATCTTATTTATTTAATTAATTTAATTTTCAGTCATTAATAAGAATTAATAAAATAAAAACCAAACTTTAGAAATGTAAGCACTGAGATTTAAAAATGGTGATGAAGGATTGGCTGTAAGGGGAGGTTGGAGGCCATGATTTAAAACAGTTAAAATAATGCAAATTTTATACAGAATGCAAGCCATGCTTAAATCATCAAAAATGAAGTAATATATTTGGTCTTAAAAGTGAGGTTGCATATTAAGTTCAAACTGTTAAGACATAATTACTAAGTTGGGCATTATAGTGTCATTGTTTGAGTTCAAAAATAAAAACAAAACTAGCAGAAAATGACGATTGGTATTAGTTTATAAGGAGTTGTTTAAAATCCTGGTTGCTATGTGGTTTCCCAATGGTTCCCGGGAAGTAGAATTGGACCTCTGTCTTACTCCCAGTGTGGCATGTCATAAGAGGCAACTAAACCGGAGACTATTTTAACTTTAGTACACAAGTGTTTTATTTTGGCATAAAACTACCTTGTACCAGTCAGGTACAAAAGTTAAAATAGCTGTGTCTTTTTATTTAGATATGTAAGTGATGTTACATATCTATATAAAGTGTTGTGTATGAATGTCTGATATTCTTACTGTTATTGTACAGTATAACCTCCGCAGAGCAACATCTGGCGGAAACCGGAAAATAGTGTTGCTCTGCAGAGGTGTTGCTCTGCAGAGGTTCTTGATTTTTCGGACATGAGTTAAGTCCCTTGTTGTTGTGTTTGCAAGGTACATAGTTATGTACATGTGATTTGTTTTACATTGTATGTGACTATACTGTAGTATATTCATATTGAGTTGTTTGCATATATTTGTACATAATAGATTTAATAGTATGATAATAATATGTTTATAGGAAATATCTTTGCAACTGCATTGATGTAGTTTGCTGGCTGATCTAAGACCAATTATTTAAAGGTCTTATTTCATCCAACAGATTAATTGCTAGAAATATTTCATTATTATCATTATAATAAATCGTACGCTCCTAGTTAAGTGTATAGGTGCTTTTGTCAGCATCGTGTTACAGGGTTTCCGCTGGTATTCGCCATTTCCGTTTTTGGCGGAATTATTTCGAGATTGGCGAAAAAATAATTTCAAAGCTTAGAAAAAAAAATTTCAAACCCTAATTTTTTTATTTTGGTGTAAGATCAGTATACCGGAAAGACCTGTAGACACCAATAAACAACTGACTAATTGCCTCTGGCTACACTGCAAACAGACAGTTAATTATGTCAGGCAATTAACAGATTAAAAGGTGTGATAACGATCTCCATTTCTGCTCTTCGTATTGGGTCGTGTTTAAAATCAACCTGTGTACGGTCCTTTGTGTCTAAAACCAAGTTTTGTACGGTCAGTCGTCTCTAATGTAGCATCAATCAAAACACTGTTTAAGTTTAATAATGACAAACTAGATACCAGATTGTTCTCAATTATTTATTTTCACGTTAATTTACTATTAAGCAGCCATGTCCGTGAAGGTTGCAGACCAGAGAACATTAAATGTAATTTATACGACTATTAAAGCCAATCAAATGCTGTTTAAGATCTGTTACTCTAATTGAAGTTGGCATATTCCATGTACTTATTATTTCACTTCAATCTTTAGCTCAGATAAAAAAATCTCTTGAAAATTGAAATCTTAAGGCTAACTTGCATAGTAATCGGACGTCAAATTCGGATACGATCTTTTCCTCTATTAATGATTATACTTTTTCACGAGTCAAATTTTTTCTTAAGATCAAACACAAAATGATAAATTTACCATTCATTCTCACAATTATATTGCCCTGTCTTACAACTATTTCCGTAAGAAAAAGAAATTTGGAAACTATTTTGTATAGCTTCAATGTACAATGTAGGCTAGCTCTAGGTCTATAGATACATTTTGCAAATCTATGGACATTGTCACATGACTCATTGCTTCACTACTAAAATTGGAGCTTCACATTCCTACTTTCTAATATCAATTATAACTTTTGGGGTTGAGAGTGTAGTTGGTAAATGTTAAATTTTTAGTTTGAATACATGCTGCTCAGATAAACTGTAAACTGTAGAATGCAACATTTTAACAGGGATCCTGTTTTACACACCTGCAATAGCTCTAAACCAATTGTTGTATATGAAGGGCAAGCAATTTTGAGATCCCTTTGTTCAAAGACAGGTATTTCATTTGTCCTTTCACAAGATGGAAACATTATTAGTGCTAAATATGTTTGTATTGAGTGTGTTTTTCTCTATTATCTTAGTTGAAGAATGCCTCAAATTTACCCATTTTACTTGCATATTAAAAAAAATCGATACACGAAAGGGGGGAAACCCCCTCCTGCACCCACCCCCCAGTTGCCGTGCGGATTTTTTTTGGCGGAATTATTTTGGGACCCAGTGTAAACCCTGTGTTAGCATCATGTTAGCATCCTGTCAGCATCCTGTCAGCATTCTATCATCAGTGTATTGCTACTGATTATATCTCACTAGATATAATTTACAGTATGCATACATGAAATTAATGGTTGGAAATGAAACATTTGGAAATTTATTAACACACCTGTATCTGAGTTCTACCACAACCAAACTGAGTAGCAATAGACCCGGCAGTTTTCCCATTGATAAGCAGTTGAACTGCAGCATACCGCTGCTCAACATTTAAGAAGACCTTCTTCTTAGCAGACATTATTTCAGACTCAGACTCTCAATAGCAACAGTATTAAATTGTGATCAAAATAAATTCAACTAGCATAGAGACAAAGACAGACGTGTTGTAATAAAGCTTTCTAACACAGAAGTGACTAGAAACTGGTACATTTTCTTGCAAATTCAACATTTTTCACGAGTAAACGCAATTAACCTTACTCAATTAGCTACCAGCATAAAGAGACGGCGAGATGAATACGCAAACGTCCCAATTATACAATTATAAAATAATTGAGAAAGACAACGTTTTAATCTTCAAACACCGTTACACAATAATAAGGTTGCCTTTATGCAACAAACATGCATAGATCTACATCGTACACGAGTTGACACAATTAATCTAAAATCAACAGCTATAGTAATTTACCTGATAATTATAACACCTATTAAACCTCTCCATTGTAATCTCCGTAAATTTAGCGCTAATTGTACACATTGTACAATGCACATCCGATTTACAAACAATCCTAACGTGTTAACTTTTGAAGATCTTACACACGCGTTTATGCCGTGTTCTAAAAATAGATTGCACCTGTTGACAACTGTCGTTGCTCAGAGGTTAAAGTCAAGGATGGGAACGCATTTTGACTGCCGTTTGCCGCTCTACGGAGTTGTCGCTCTTTAGAGGTTGAAATAAGAGTAAAAACGATTGGGGGGGGGGGAATAAAAGTGTCGCTTCTCGGAGGTTGTCGCTTCTCAGAGGTGCCGTTTCGGGTGGTTATACTGTAAATTTAAGTTCATGTTGGTTTATGATTGCATTTAAAATTCAATAAGAAGCCAACTCTCATTCAATAGCCAGCAAATGTAACTAAGTTGTTGATGTTGAGTCACTAAATAACTGTAAACCCTCAATTGTAAGACTGGCCGTATAACTCCGTCAAGTTATAGAGTGCAATGGTCTTAAATGCGAGGTTGTATATTTAGTGCAAATTTTAAGACCACTCTTATAACTTAAAAAATCAAGTGATATGGCTGGTCTTAGAAGTGGGGTTGTTTGTGAAGTTGAAATTGGTGAACAATCTGAGGATTTCTCCATGTGGTTCCTTAAAGAAGTAGAATTGGACCTCTCTCTTACTCCCTTACATATTGTAAGTGGCAACTAAATGCTGAACTATTTTAACTTTAGTACCCATGTGTTTTATTTTGGCATAAAACTATATTGTACCAGTCAGGAACTAAAGTTAAAATATCTGTGACTTTTTATTTAGATATGTAAGTGACATCATTTGATATTGATGATATATTGTGTTGAGGTCACAGACATTTAATACCTATATAAAATGTTGTTTATAAGCAAAATCAGGTATAAATGTCTGAATTGTCTTACTTTAAATTGTTGCAAATATTAAATACCTTGATTTAGTATTAACTATAACCTATTTTCCTATAATGTTTTATAAAGCTGCTTAAATAGATCACACTTTAAGACTTTTAATAATAATGTTTGACAAAGTTCTACAACTAAAATCAAATAACGTAATATGAAAAGTGCGCTGCATACAACGAGGATTCCCTCAATCAATGCCATTGGGTGGCAGAAATAACATAAATGATGAAGTTAATATTTGGATAAAAAATTAAATACAGTGAAAACCCATGGTTGTAATATCAAAGACAGTGATGTAAATCAATCGAGACTACTTCACATCGTCATTTGACGATACAGACCTTGATTTATGGCGCATAACGTCATGTGACGTCATCGCGTATAATGTGACGTCACTGACAATACGTAATCATGTTTTATGAACTTTTATATCTTGATATTATAATTTTATTATGTTATAGAACAGGAAATTTTAAACATCGTTAAACAAATAAAGATAATTTATGAGCATGAAATTAAGACGTTAAATGACTATTCTTTTTATTAATAACTATTCACTTTGAGATTCCTACACACAAAATTCAGTCGCTAAAGGGCTGACCAAATTTTGGCTGGGGTAAAACCCCGCAAGTACGGGATATTGGTATGGCGATTAACATGAATCCAATATTACACATGTAAAGCATTATATAGAATTATCTTATTTTTAATTGATTTAATGTTCAGTCATTAATATGAATTTGATGGCTTAGAACAAGAAGGTCGTAACTACCAAATTGATATATTGAGAAAACAACAGAAAACTGTCTGTAATTTAGTCTTTACCTATGGGAAAACACGTTTTTAAAACTTCATTTTGGTCAACATGACAATTTCAGATTTTTATGAAAATGGGCTCATAAGAAGTGCCTTGTGATGCTTATTCTTAATATGTATGAATCTTAAAAGGTCGTAAGTGGCACTTACGACCTTCTAATTCTAAGCCATTGAATTGATCAATTTCTAAAGTTTGAATTTCATTTTAAGCAGTTAGATTTTAACATGGTGGTGAAGGAATGGCTGAAGGGGAGGTTGGAGGCCATAATTTAAAACTGTTAACTCCATTAAGTTTTGGAGTACAATGGTGTTAAAAGAGAGGTAGTATATTTAGTACACATTTTTAAGACCAAGGAAATGAGAAATATAATATTGATTTTAGTTTAGAGGCAGATGATTAGTCAGGTGGTTGGGATATGAGGTTTTCTGCGTTTAGTTTATTGGACCTCTGCCTTACTCAGTTGCATGTTGTTATTAAGAGGCGACTAAATCAGAGGCTTTGGTACAAGGCTGTGTTAGGCCAAAATAATACAGCGTAACACTAAAGCTATATGAGCCGTGATTGTTTTTCGTGAATTTTCTGTTTGTTTTGTCATTTGCATGTAACGTAAGAGGCGACTAAATGGGAGACTATTTTAACTTTGTACTTAATTGATTTATTATGGCGTATTGCAATCCGGTACTAAGGTTAAAATAGCCATGATGTTTTCAATATGGAAATGATGTCATTTGACATTCTTTGTATATTGTGATGACATCTGTGACATTTTTAAGACCACCCTTATAACTCACTCAAGTAATAGAGCTGGTCTTAAAAACAAGGTTGAATATAAAGTAGAAATGGGTACAAAACAGTTCATAAATGAGTCCAAAATAAAAGTGTGATGAATAATAGGCAAATTGGAAAGAGCAAATGAGAAATATAATATTGATTTAAGTTTAGAGGCATATGATTTGTCAGGTGGTTGGGATATGAGGTTTTCTGCGTTTAGTTCATTGGACCTCTGTCTTACTCACTTGCATGTTGTAAGAGGCAACTAAATCAGAGGCTTTGGTACAAGGCTGTGTTAGGCCAAAATAATACAGCCTGACACTAAAGCTATATGAGCCGTGATTTTTTTTCGTGAATTTTCTGTTAGTTTTGTCATTTGCATGTAACGTTTGAGGCGAATGTAGTATCAGCATGATTGTATACATGTAGTTCTATTAATAGATGCTATGCCTATTCATAGTATACTGTATTCATATATGATAAGCCTCACTCTAGTCTTGGCTAAGGCACATGCAACATCTAATACAGCATTATCTATAGCCGTGTGTTATTTGTATCTTGTGTTCACCTATATGATATTACATGGTGGCAGCGGTAAACTGGGATTAAAGCTAGTGAACTAACGTTGGATTTTAAATAATAATAAAACGTTATTCAGTCAAAAGATGGCAAGTTTTAATTTTAAGCATCCGGAAACATTTGACTTTACACATCCAGAGGAGTGGGACAAATGGTTCACGAAATTCTTACGCTTTCGGTCAGCATCTCAATTATCTGAAAAGGAGGAAGAGACGCAAGTGAACACGTTACTTTACTGTATGGGTGAAGAAGCAGACAGTATTGTCGCTTCATTCAATCTCTCAGCAGATGACTTAAAAAAGTGGGACAGTGTCACAGCTCAACTGAAAAAGTATTTCGTTCCAAAGCGTAATGTTATTTATGAGCGCGCAAAATTCAATTCCCGAAGCCAATTGGCCGAGGAAAGCGTTGAAACATTTATGACTGCATTGCACTCCATTGCAAAAAACTGTGAATTTGGAGGCTTAAGGGACGAACTGATTCGCGATAGAATTGTGGTGGGATTAAGGAACCACAGACTATCGGAGAAGTTACAGTTGGACTCGGAGTTGACACTCGAAAAGGCAATGACACAAGCCAGACAAACGAAGTCAGTCAAAGCTTAACAAGAGGTTATTCGATCGGGGGACACCAACATAGTGGACGTTATTAAGAATAAGAACAATAACAGTACCAAGTGGGTTAATAAACCCTCGACGAAAAATACCGCCGGTAAACAGTTGAGTGAGTGCCGCAGATGCGGTTCGAAACCTGGACATCAACGTCGCCAATGTCCAGCAGACCAGGCTAAATGTGCGAAATGTTCGTTAACTGGTCATTTTGCTAAATGTTGCAGAACAAAAGTTCAAGAAATCAACTTAAGTAATCGGAGGGATGACAAAGCAACAAGCTCTGACAAATCGGATTCATTCTTAGAATCTGTAAAGGGCAACGGATGTAGACCATGGACGGTGAAGTTGTCTGTTGAGCATACACCAATAACTTTCAAAATCGATACTGGGGCTGATGTCACTTGTATTTCCGAGGACCACTACAAGCGGCTTGGAAATATTCATTTAAAGAGAAGCCGCAAGTCATTATTCGGAGCAGGGAATGTGAAATTATCAGTTCTTGGGAAATTCCAATGTGAAATTGAATCAGAATCAAAAATCTGTATTCAGGAGGTGTATGTTATAAGGCAATTAAGAGAGGCTCTCCTTGGTCGTCCGGCGATTGAAGCGCTCGAATTAATAGATAAGGTAAAAATTAATTCTATTGACGCGTCACCCGCAAATATCCACTCTAAATTTAGTAAATTATTTGAAGGGCTTGGCAAGACTGATTGGGAATACACAATTGTTTTAGACCCTAATGCCACACCTTATTCACTTTCTGTACCACGCAGAGTTCCAATGCCTTTAATGAAAAAAGTTAAGGCCGAATTGCAAAGAATGGAGCAAATTGGGGTCATATCTCCAATAGATGAGCCAACTGAATGGTGCGCTGGTATGGTTGTCGCGCCTAAATCAAATGGCGAAGACATCCGAATTTGCGTAGATTTATCCCGCCTTAACAAGGCTGTAAAAAGGGAAAGACATCATCTACCATCAGTAGATGAGTCATTGGCGAAACTGTCTGGTGGTCGCTGGTTCAGCAAAATTGATTTATCAGCAAGCTTTTGGCAAATTCCACTTGCTGAAGAATCACGTCCACTATGTACTTTCATTACTCCATATGGGAGGTATTGCTTTAACAGGGTCCCTATGGGTATTAATTCAGCGCCAGAGTACTTACAAAAGAAAATGTCACAACTGCTAGAACCTACTATAGGGGTAATATGTCAGATGGACGATTGTTTCATCTCAGGTGCCACTAAAAGTGAGCATGATTCAAGACTGTTTAAAGTGTTAGACATACTGCAAAAGGCAGGCATAACATTAAACAAGTCCAAATGTGATTTTAGTAAGAAATCAGTCACATTTTTAGGTCACGTAGTTGGTCAGGGGACAATTGAAGGCGATCCCCGCAATGTTCAGGCTATACTGGAAATGCCAGAACCACAAAACGTACCAGATGTACGCAGATTCTTAGGTCTAGTAAATCAGTTAGGTAAATTCTCACCAAATTTAGCAGAATACTCACAACCTATCAGAGAATTACTGAAGGCTAAAAGTGAGTGGGTATGGGAATTTCCTCAGAAATCTGCCTTTAAACGTATTAAAACTGAACTCAGTTCACCAAACGTTTTAGCCCAGTACGACCAAGAGTTAGAAATGCATGTATCAGCAGATAGTTCATCATTTGGGTTGGGCGGAATAATTAGGCAAAAGCATGGTCAGTTATGGAAGCCAGTAGCTTATGCATCAAGGTCACTTTCCGAAACTGAGCAAAGATACGCTCAAATAGAGAAAGAGGGGTTAGCATTAACATGGATTTGTGAGAAATTTGCAAACTTCTTGATTGGTATGAAATTCCAAATGGAAACAGACCATAAACCTTTGGTTCCCTTATTTGGGACTAAGGATTTGTCTGAATTGCCTCCAAGAATGCAAAGATTTCGTATCAGGCTAATGAGATTTGATTACACAATTTCTCATACTGCTGGTAAAGATTTAATAATTTCTGACTGCTTGTCTAGAGCACCAGTAAGTGGCCCATCTCAAGAAGATCTTGACGCCCTAATAGAGGGTAGTGCATTTGTAAATATGGTTATGAAAGGTCTTCCAGTTTCGAATAACCGGCTGGAACAAATTAAATCAGCATATGCTGATGATGAAATTTGTAGGAACCTTCTGTTATATTGTGCAAATAAATGGCCAGAGAAATCGGCCCTTCCCGAGAAACTGCAGTCATTCTGGCAGTACAGGGGAGAAATAACGATAGTTGAGAATCTCTTGCTTAAATGTTCAAGGTTAATCATCCCAGAACGTCTTCAAAACGAAATCTTGGAGAAAATTCATGAAACTCACCAAGGCATTGCAAAATGCCGTGAGAAAGCAAAAGCGACTGTTTGGTGGCCAGGGTTATCAAAACAATTAGAATCAGTGGTTAAATCTTGTCCTAAGTGTATAGAACATTTATCTGATCAAGCAGAACCTATGAGATCTATGGAATTTCCCAGTCGGCCTTGGCAACGTGTTGCTTCAGATTTGTTTGAGCTTAAAGGCCAAACATACTTATTAATTGTTGACTACTTTTCGCGATTCATTGAGATAGCCAAACTAAATAGTTTAAGTTCAAGTGCGGTTATAACGCAAATGAAGTCTATATTCGCGCGCCATGGAATTCCAGAGTATGTTCATTCCGATGGCGGAAGTCAATATAATTCGTCTACGTTTCGAGACTTCGCGGCGAAATATGGATTCACTCACATTATGAGTAGTCCACGTTACAGTCAAGCTAACGGAGCTGCAGAAAGAGCGGTCCGAACAATTAAGCAAATGCTTAAAAAGGCAGATGATCCTTATTTAGCGCTGTTAGCATACAGATCAACACCGCTACATATTGGATTTTCTCCTTCAGAACTCCTCTTTGGAAGGAAGTTACAAAATACTGTACCTATATTTCCAGGAAATTTAAAGCCTAAATGGCCATATATGGAAAACGTTGCGCTTACGGAAAATGAGCAAAAGGAAAAGCAAACTCAAAATTATAATAAGCGTCACCGCGCTAGGGAGCTTCCGAAGCTTCAAGAGGGGGATAGAGTATGGATAAAAGATCAAAAGAAATGGGGTACTGTAGAATCAAAGGATAAAAATCCGCGGTCTTTTCATGTAGAAACCGATAACAATATTCTGAGAAGAAACTCGAGATTCTTAAGATCAATACCTAGGTCACAGGTTACGCAAGATCATAGTACAACAAGTACTACAGGTAATTGCTCGACCACTAAGGATGGCCTCCATACACCAATTAGTGAAAATTCTTTGAAAAACAGTGAACAGGAAACCATGGACAGAACAAATAAACAACAAGATGTGGGAACTCAACAGGATTATTATACCACACGTTCAGGTCGAATAAGTAGACCACCTGATAGACTAACTTTATAACAGTTAACATTAGGCTAGTGGCCAAACCTCAAAAAGTGGCTTAGAAATAGGTGCAACCCCTCCCCATGGTAGAACATTTCACAACCTGTTTTTTATTGAAGAGGGGGGTCTTGGGCGTCGGAAAACGATGGTTGTGAATCTTGGATCAATGTAGGTAATTATGAAAATCGACATTTTATGTGTGTTTTTTAGCATTTTGAGAGGCAATTTTACGACACATTTTGTCCATGTACAGAACAAGGCAGATACCATTTTACTCAGGAAAAACAATGCACATACATAATTATTGTTGAATCATGTCACAATATGGTTGTTTTATAACATAATAAAAATCTGACTCCATACTAGCTTGTAAAAACCTATTTTTGGGGTAAAAACATTAAAAAATAGAAACGAAAACTGCGAATTTTAGGAATCGGTGCACCACAATTTCATACATAGATCTTTTCGAAATAAAATCACCTTGGTGAGAAGGTAGTAATCTACAGTTTGATATATCAAAAATCTATTGATCAGCTATTAATCAAAGTGCGATAATTTTGGGGTTAAATTGTTAAAAATCATAAACGAAAACTGCGAATTTTAGGAATCGGTGCACCACAATTTTTTTATATCGATATATTGGTAATAAAATCATTTGGGTGGGGAGGTAGTAATCTATAGTTTAATATATCAAAACTATATTGACCTGCTATTACTCATAATGCAACAATTTTGGGGTTAAATTGTTAAAAAACATAAACGAAAAATGCGAATTACAGGAATCGGTCCACGACAACTTCATTTATCGATCTATTCGAAATACAATCACTTGAGTGGGGAGGTAGTAACATGTAGTTTAATATGGCAAACACCTATTGACCAACTATTACTAAAAATGCGATACTTTTGGGGTTAAATTGTTAAAAAGTATAAACGAAAAGTGCGAATTTTTGGAATCGGTCGACTACAATGCTGTCTTTCATTTTATTTGATAATTAATCACTGCGATATGTAGGTATGCAGGTCAGGTTTAATACGCCGAGGTCCTACCTGCTGAATTATGTGCAAAACTCGCTACATTTGGGGCAAAATTTCTCAGAAATAAGCGAAACATGCGAATTTTTGGAATCGGTGGATTTCAGTTTCATTTATGATGTAATGTGAAACAAGATCACTTCAATGAGCACATAATAATATGTAGTTTAAAATATTAGAATATCTTAAGCATTGGTACACGGCAAAATGAGATATTTTTAGGTAAAACATCACGAAAAATGAACAAAAGTCGTGAATTTTGAGAATCAGTAGAAGTCAATGTCATTCATGATTTTATTTTGTTTTGAACAATTGTGGCATGTGTGTATAAAGTCCAGTGTGAAACATAACAAGTAGCGTCTGGATATTGTTGAAATGGATATATTTTGTTCAACATCCTCTCAAATATAAACGAAGTGCGGTGTGTTTGGAATCAGCAGAATACAAATGCATTCATAGTTTAGTTTTCTGATTGGAACAAAGTAAATTCAGTTAAAGATATCTTGAATTAAGTGAATTTGCAATTGTATACAATTCAACGTTTTGCGGTTAAGTCGTACAAAATGTACGACAGACGAAAGGCAATCAAATAAGCTCATCATGAACAATTGGTGCCCTAATGAGCTGAACTATTACCACAACATCTGAATTTCCAAGAAATGTTCCAATTTGTTTTCAATAGCAGATTGATCTTCCTAGCGATAAAGGATACCAAAATCGCCTATCGTTACAACCATCATGAGTCCTACCGGATGCTCAACAGTAAATACGTACATGTACATACAATATTGTGCTTAAGAGTTTCAAACCGAGTATACCAATAAAACTATAAATATCAAATGTCACCACAGGTACGCACCAAGGCATTTTAAAGACTGCAATAATTTAACCGAACCTAATTATTTAAGAACAAATATTAATTAATGGATACGACAGGAGACTCGGTTCCACTGAGGAAATTCTCATCAGCGACGTGGAATTAAAATTTAATGCATTTCATTGGAACATCCCGGTGTATGCCTACTCGTGATGTAAATGCAAATGAACATTTCTCATAACTTTCAAGAAACTTCCCATAGTCCAGAGCACCCGAAGCTCATTTAGTTTCATCGAGAGTACATCGCCACCGAGACTCATATGCTCTACTCGTAATTTCTTAACCACTGCAGGTATAAATAACAATCATAGCTGCTTCGTGAGACAGGTAGGAAAAAGCTAATTAGTTTATTGTTTTATAACCAGCATGGCCCAAATCAGATAATGCGCATGACTTATAATTATATGTACTACTTGTTGATGGTCACCACCCCCATAACCCCACAATTGTACCCTACCATATTGCATACATGTATTGATATATAAAAGTGTTTGTCTATTATAATGTCACCCCTATTGAAAGGGCCAGCCAATTTGTCTTATAAGACATCTATTTTTTCGTGCGCTAAGAACATCCCGAATCCCTTCTCCTGGCGCCTGGCAGAGATGGGCCTACGGTAACCATTCTTTAACTAGCTGGCGGATCACCAACCGGTCGCATCAGTTCTAACCCAGCTTCCGCCAGGATTCGAACCTTCGACCTTCCGCTCCGGAGGCGGACGCCCTAACCACTAGGCCACGGTGGCGGTATATATTTGTTCACATGCTATTTACAAGTAATATATGTTTAGTTCGATTCGGTTCGGCTTTGTTTCGTTCTGTCCTGTTTTCTTCCGTTTGTTATAGATTGATATCATTTTTTTTAAATTCGGCTGGAGGTTATGATGTTAAATTGTTTTATGTTGTTATATGTTACCCTTGAATACGACATCAATAGAAAATGGGTGTTTTAGTAGATTTATAACTATCGATATTGATTAAAACTTACATAATTCAACATAGTATCGGGTATGCGACATGTTCCTCGTCAACATCTTCATATCATGCTTCTAATGAACTATTGTAATTTGTTAAACACTTCGTGGCTGGACGTGTTGGGTTAATTATGTGTACTGAACTTATATCAGACGTGTTCATAGGGTTAACTAGCATAGTCTGGAGAGTGGGAGGGCCAATTCAGAGCTCCATAACTGTCCTTTTCCGTATTGTCGATTACATGAGCAGTGCAATGACGGACATCATACAAGATATAATTACAAACGTATATTCAAAGCCCCAGTGTCATTGTTGTTTGGTGATCCTGACATACCTTTATTATTGCGAGCAGTAAAATTCGAAACCTACTGTTCAAGTGACATCAAATGCTGACATTATGACATCTGCATACCCATTCGGATGATGGTCAAGTACGCCCCCCCCCCTTCCTTCTCAGTCATACTATATTGTTAAATATATAAGTATAACGTTACTATGGTCATAAAACATACAGTAAGCTTACTATATGTTCTTATTGTGTAATTTGATTAAACTATCCTGAATCAATTTTCCTGCATCAATACCGATAGTCACATTAGGTGATCCCTCGTTTTCGTTACACCATAGCAGGACCTATCGGTGAAGTCAATGCATTATAGTTGACTCAATCATCAATTGGAGAAAATACTCAAACTACCAAGGTCGTTTCTAACGAGCATGGCCCATGACATTGAGCGTATACATAGTCTTCACGAACACATCTAACTCCTTCATGTAGCATTGACCAAATAATTATTTTTTTAATTGGATGAATATGAAAACTGTATGCGTTGTTTTGTTTTGGTTAATTCGAAGTAAGGATAGTGTGTCAAAGAGCTTGAATCATTAGATCAAGCTGCCATGGTAATCCGTTTTGTCAACACCGTGTAGTACCGCCGACTCAATTGACTGGTTTTCACTGGTTGAATACCACAGACGACCCTTACCTGGCAGTGAGTAGTACCTCACTCGTCACATGTCTACTTAAGACAGATTTCGTATGTAATTATGAATAAGTTGAAGCTTACACGGAATGTTTTTTGTACCCCCAAAAATTGCCATTATTGTACGATAGACTGGGGCAACAGTTTTGAAAGCTTAAATTACATATTACTTTACACATTTTGTGGTGATTTGTTATCAAATCATATCACCAATGATATTGTATTCAACCCATTCCGAAATTTCACTGTCTTAGCTTATTTTGTCGCCTTTTTATCCAAAAATATCTCAATTAAAACAGTAGCCAAATGCTACATTTTTTATGTTTTAAATTGCATGCGATTTAAAAAAAATGTCACAGTTCTTCAACATCAAATAAAATCATTAATGCCATTGAAGTCTACTGATTCTCAAAATTCAAGATTTTTGTTCATTTTTCGTGATGTTTTACTCCAAAATATCTCATTTTGCCTAGTACCTAGGCTTAAGATATTCTAATATCTTAAACTACATAGTATTATGTACTTTTGAAGTGATCTGTTTTCAAATTACATCATGAATGACACTGTAATCCACTAATTCCAAAAAATCGCATTTTCGCTTGTTTTTGTGAAGTTTTGCCCCAAATTTAGCGAGTTTTGCAAAAGAGTCAGTTAGTAGGATCTCGACGTACTAAACATGACCTTCATACCTATGAATCTCTGTGTTTAATTATCAAATAAAATGAAAGATGACATCGTAGTCGACCGATTCCAAAAATTCGCACTTTTCGTTGATACTTTTTAACAATTTAACCCCAAAAGTATCGCATTTTGGGTAATAGCCGGTCAATACCTGCTTGATATATTAAACTGCAGGTTACTACCTCCCCTCTGAAGTGATTGTATTTCAAATATATCTATATATGAAGTTGTCGTGGACCGATTCCTAAAATTCGCACTTTTCGTTTATACTTTTTAACAATTTCACCCCAAAATTGTCGCATTATGAGTAATAGCTGGTCAATATATTTTTGATATATTAAACTATAGGTAACTACCTCCCCTCCTAAGTGATTGTATTACAAATAGATCAATATATGAAATTGTAGTGCTCCAATTCCTAAAATTCGCAGTTTTCGTTTATGTTTTTTAACAATTTAACCCCAAAATTATCGCAATTTGAGTAATAGATGGTCAATAGATTTTTGATATGTTAAACTACAGATTACTACCTTCCCATCCAAATGATTTTATTTCGAATAGATCGATATATGAAATTGTGGTGCACCGATTCCTAAAATTCGCAGTTTTCGTTTCTATTTTTTAATGTTTTTACCCCAAAAATACAATTTCTCAAGCTTGTATGGAGCTGGAATTTGTTTATGTTATAAGACACCCATAATGTGACACGATTCAACAATAAAAGTGTATGTGTATTGTTTTTCCTGAGTAAAATGGTATCTGTCTTGTTCTGTACATGGATAAAGTATGTCGGGAAATTGCCTCTCAAAACACTGAAAAACACACATAAAATGTCGATTTTCATAATGACCTACATTGATCACAGATTCACAACCATCGTTTTCCAACGCACAACAACCCCCTCTTCAATAAAAAACAGGTTGTGAAATGTTCTACCATGGGGAGGGGTATCCGACCAAAAAGCACCCCTCGGCCACTAGCCTACATTCTTCTCCCAGGAGATCATATCTGTGTTAGTATTAATACTAATTGTAAGTAGTTCATAAGTAAACTTGGATGAACAGATAAAGGAATTGAACAGTTATCCTCTTGAAGGGAGATGTAGTATCAGCATGATTGTATACATGTAGTTCTATTAATAGATGCTATGCCTATTCATAGTATACTGTATTCATATATGATAAGTCTCACTCTAGTCTTGGCTAAGGCACATGCAACATCTAATAAAGCATTATCTATAGCCGTGTGTTATTTTTATCTTGTGTTCACCTATATGATATTACAGCGACTAAATGGGAGACTATTTTAACTTTGTACTTAATTGTTTTATTTTGGCGTATTGCAATCCGGTACTAAGGTTAAAATAGCCATGATGTTTTCAATATGGAAATGATGTCATTTGACATTCTTTGTATATTGTGATGACTTCTGTGACATTTTTAAGACCACCCTTATAACTCACTCAAGTAAGAGAGCTGGTCTTAAAAACAAGGTTGAATATAAAGTAGAAATGGGTACAAAACAGTTCATGAATGAGTCCAAAATAAAAGTGTGATGAATAATAGGCAAATTGGAAAGAGCAAATGAGAAATAGAATATTGATTTAAGTTTAGAGACAGATGATTAGTCAGGTGGTTGGGATATGAGGTTTTCTGCGTTTAGTTCATTGGACCTCTGTCTTACTCACTTGCATGTTGTAAGAGGCAACTTAATCAGAGGCTTTGGTACAAGGCTGTAATAGGCCAAAATAATACAGCCTGACACTAAAGCTATATGAGCGGTGATTTTTTTTCGTGAATTTTCTGTTAGTTTTGTCATTTGCATGTAACGTAAGAGGCGACTAAATGTGTGACTATTTTAACTTTGTACTTGATTGTTTTATTTTGGCGTATTGCAATACAGTACTAAGGTTTAAATAGCCATGATGTTTTCAATATGGAAATGATGTCATTTGACATTCTTTGTTTATTGTGATGACATCTGTGACATTTTTAAGACCACCCTTATAACTCACTCAAGTAATAGAGCTCGTCTTAAAAACAAGGTTGAATACAAAGTAGAAATGGGTACAAAACAGTTCATGATTGAGTCCAAAATAAAAGTGTGATGTATAATAGGCAAATTGGAAAGAGGAAATGAGAAATATAATATTGATTTTAGTTTAGAGGCATATGATTTGTCAGGTGGTTGGGATATGAGGTTTTCTGCATTTAGTTCATTGGACCTCTGCCTTACTCACTTCCATGTTGTAAGAGGCAACTAAATCAGCGGCTTTGGTACAAGGCTGTGTTAGGCCAAAATAATACAGCCTGACACTAAAGCTATATGAGCGGTGATTTTTTTTACGTGAATTTTCTGTTTGTTCTGTCATTTGCATGTAACATAAGAGGCGACTAAATGGGAGACTATTTTAACTTTGTACTTAATTGTTTTATTTTGGCGTATTGCAATCCGGCACTAAGGTAAAAATAGCCATGATGTTTTCAATATGGAAATGATGTCATTTGACATTCTTTGTATCATTGGACCTCTGCCTTACTCACTTGCATGTTGTTAGAGGCAACTAAATCAGAGGCTTTGGTACAAGGCTGTGTTAGGCCAAAATAATACAGCCTGACACTAAAGCTATATGAGCCGTGATTTTTTTTCGTGAATTTTCTGTTTGTTTTGTCATTTGCATGTAACGTTTGAGGCGACTAAATGGGAGACTATTTTAACTTTGTAATTAATTGTTTTATTTTGGCGTATTGCAATCCGGTACTAAGGTTAAAATAGCCATGATGTTTTCAATATGGAAATGATGTCATTTGACATTCTTTGTATATTGTGATGACATCTGTGACATTTTTAAGACCACCCTTATAACTCACTCAAGTAATAGAGCTGGTCTTAAAAACAAGGTTGAATATAAAGTAGAAATGTGTACAAAACAGTTCATAAATGAGTCGAAAATCAAAGTGTGATGTATAATAGGCAAATTGGAAAGAGGAAATGAGAAAATGTAATATTGATTTTAGTTTAGAGGCAGATGATAAGTCAGGTGGTTGGGATATGAGGTTTTCGGCGTTTAGTTCATTGGACCTCTGTCTTACTCTCTTGCATGTTGTAGGAGGCGACTAAATCAGAGGCTTTGGTACAAGGCTGTGTTAGGCCAAGATAATACAGCCTGACACTAAAGCTATATGAGCCGTGATTTTTTTTCGTGAATTTTCTGTTTGTTTTGTCATTTGCATGTAACGTAAGAGGCGACTAAATGGGAGACTATTTTAACTTTGTACTTTATTGTCTTATTTAGGCGTATTGCAATCCGGTACTACGGTTAAAATAGCCATGATCTTTTCAATATGGAAATGATGTCATTTGACATTCTTTGTATATTGTGATGACATCTGTGACATTTTTAAGACCACCCTTATAACTCACTCAAGTTATACAGCTGGTCTTAAAAACAAGGTTGAATATAAAGTAGAAATGGGTACAAGACAGTTAATGAATGAGTCAAAAATAAAAGTGTGATGTATAATAGGCTTATTGGAAAGAGGAAATAAGAAATATGATATTGATTTTAGTTTAGAGGCAGATGATTAGTCAGGTGGTTGGGATATGAGGTTTTCGGCGTTTAGTTCATTGGACATCTGTCTTACTCTCTTGCATGTTGTAGGAGGCGACTAAATCAGAGGTTTTGGTACAAGGTTGTGTTAGGCTAAAATAATACAGCCTGACACTGAAGCTATATGAGCCGTGATTTTTTTTCGTTAATTTTCTGTGTTTTTTTTGTCATTTGCATGTAACGAAATGGCGACTAAATGGGAGACTATTTTAACTTTGTGCTTAATTGTTTTATTTTGGCGTATTGCAATCCGGTACTATGGTTAAAATAGCAATGATGTTTTCAAGATGGAAATGATGTCATTTGACATTCTTTGTATATTGTGATGACATCTGTGACATTTTTAAGACCACCCTTGTAACTCACTCAAGTAATAGAGCTGGTCTTAAAAACAAGGTTGAATACCTTATAAAGTAGAAATTGGTACAAGACAGTGAATGAATGAGTTGAAAATAAACGTGTTATGTATAATAGGCAAATTGGAAAGAGGAAATGAGAAAATATAATATTGATTATAGTTTAGAGGCAGATGATTAGGTAGGTGGTTGGGATATAAGGTTTTCGGCGTTTAGTTCATTGGACCTCTGTCTTACTCACTTGCATGTTGTAAGAGGCGATTAAATCAGAGGCTTTGGTACAAGGCTGTGTTAGGCCAAAATAATACAACCTGACACTAAAGCTATATGAGCCGTGATTTTTTTGGTGAATTTTCTGTTTTTTTTGTCATTTGCATGTAACGTAAGAGGCGACTAAATGGGAGACTATTTTAACTTTGTACTTAATTGTTTTATTTTGGCGTATTGCAATCCGGTACTAAGGATAAATTAGCCATGATGTTTTTAATATGGAAATGATGTCATTTAACAGTCTTTGTATATTGTGACGACATCTGTGACATTTTTAAGACCACCCTTATAACTCACTCAAGTAATAGAGCTGGTCTTAAAAACAAGGTTGAATATAAAGTAGAAATGGGTACAAGACGGTTAATGAATGAGTTGAAAATAAAAGTGTGATGTATAATAGGCAAATTGGAAAGAGGAAATGAGAAATATAATATTGATTTTAGTTTAGAGGTAGATGATTAGTCAGGTAGTTGGGATATGGGGTTTTCGGCGTTTAGTTCATTGGACCTCTGCCTTACTCACTTGCATGTTGTAAGAGGCGACTAAATCAGAGGCTTTGGTACAAGGCTGTGTTAGGCCAAAATAATACAGCCTGACTCTAAAGCTATATGAGCCGTTATTTTTTTGTGATTTTTCTGTTTGTTTTGTCATTTGCATGTAATGTAAGAGGCGACTAAATGGGAGACTATTTTAACTTTGTACTTAATTGTTTTATTTTGGCATATTGCATTCCAGTACTAAGGTTAAGAAAGCCATGATGTTTTCAATATGGAAATGATGTTATTTGACATCTTTGTATATTGTGATGACACCTTTGACATTTTTAAGACCACCCTTATAACTCACTCTAGTAATAGAGCTTGTCTTAAAAACAAGCTTGAGTATAAAGTAGTAATGTGTACAAGACGGTTAATGAATGAGTCAAAAATAAAAGTGTGATGTATAATAGGTAAATTGGAAAGAGGAAATGAGAAATAAAATATTGATTTTAGTTTAGAGGCAGATGATTAGTGGTTGGGATATGAGGTTTTCAGCGTTTAGTTCATTGGACCTCTACCTTACTCACTTGCATGTTGTAAGAGGCGACAAAATCAGAGGCTTTGGTACAAGGCTGTGTTACGCCAAAATAATACAGCCTGACACTAAAGCTATATGAGCGGTGATTTTTTTCTGTGAATTTTCTGTTTGTCTTGTCATTTGCATGTTACGTAAAAGGCGACTTAATGGGAGACTATTCTAACTTTGTACTTAATTGTTTTATTTTGGCATATTGCAATCCGGTACAAAGGTTAAAATAGCCATGATGTTTTCAATATGGTAATGATGTCATTTGACATTCTTTGTATATTGTGATGATATCTGTGACATTTTTAAGACCACCCTTATAACTCACTCAAGTAATAGAGCTGGTCTTAAAAACAAGATTGAATATAAAGTAGAAATGGGTACAAGACAGTGAATGAATGAGTTGAAAATAAAAGTGTGATGTATAATACACTGTAGGCTTATTGGAAAGAGGAAATGAGAAGTATAATATTGATTTTAGTTTAGAGGCAGATGATATCAGGTGGTTGTGGTTGGGATATGATGTTTTCGGGGTTTAGTTCATTGGACCTCTGCCTTACTCACTTGCATGTTGTAAGAGGCGTCTAAATCAGAGGCTTTGGTACAAGGTTGTGTTAGGCCAAAATAATACAGCCTGACACTAAAGCTATATGAGCTGTGATTTTTTTTCGTGAATTTTCTGTTTGTTTTGTCATCTGAGCATAACAGCTTAATTTCGGTTACTTTTCAAAACTTATTTGCTATCTTATCAAATGCAGCTGTTCGGTTCTTTCCACAGAGAAAGAGTTCGCAATGTAAGTAGCATTTATTGAACACTTTATAGTCTATGTGCTTGAGTGCCCAAAACTTACTGCATATTAGCAACCAGTATAACTAACTGCTAATGGTCATCATCAGCATTAAGGCAAGGCAAGATGAAGTGTCAACGTCTAGTGAGAGGCCCTGACCCACAATAGACATTATCATCGTTAGTTTGGCTGTGCATGTTTACGTATCCGAAATGTGTAACTTCCGGTTCACCTATGAACATCCGGTTTTTTTGGGGTTTTTTAGGTTCGGCCACTCAAGGGAGGCATTCATGCAAAATTTCAGCTCAATCGGTTGATAAATACGCGTTCTACAGGCGTTTTACCGGTCAAAAAATGGGCTCGAACTTGCACCGCGGTTCGGCTCCTATGCGACCGGGGGAGCTGAAATATTTAAGTTAAGCTCGGGCAGTAAAGTTAGGAAAATGGTGCAAATTTCAGTGCATTCGCACCAAAAAAACCGGTGTTTTCATAAAATAACCTGTTTTCGCGATGTTTACGTATCCGAAATGTGTAACTTCCGGTTCACCTATGAACATCCGGTTTTTTTGGGGTTTTTTAGGTTCGGCCACTCAAGGGAGGCATTCATGCAAAATTTCAGCTCAATCGGTCCATAAATACGCGTTCTACAGGCGTCTTACCGGTCAAAAAATGGGCTCGAACTTGCACCGCGGTTCGGCTCCTATGCGACCGGGGGAGCTGAAATTTTCAAGTTAAGCTCGGGCAGAAAAGTTAGGAAAATGGTGCAAATTTCAGTGCATTCGCACCAAAAAAACCGGTGTTTTCATAAAATAACCTGTTTTCGCGATGTTTACGTATCCGAAATGTGTAACTTCCGGTTCACCTATGAACATCCGGGTTTTTTTGGGTTTTTTAGGTTCGGCCACTCAAGGGAGGGATTCATGCAAAATTTCAGCTCAATCGGTCCATAAATACGCGTTCTACAGGCGTCTTACCGGTCAAAAAATGGGCTCGAACTTGCACCGTGGTTCGGCTCCTATGCGACCGGGGGAGCTGAAATTTTCAAGTTAAGCTCGGGCAGTAAAGTTAGGAAAATGGTGCAAATTTCAGTGCATTCGCACCAAAAAAACCGGTGTTTTCATAAAATAACCTGTTTTCGCGATGTTTACGTATCCGAAATGTGTAACTTCCGGTTCACCTATGAACATCCGGTTTTTTTTGGGTTTTTTAGGTTCGGCCACTCAAGGGAGGCATTCATGCAAAATTTCAGCTCAATCGGTCCATAAATACGCGTTCTACAGGCGTCTTACCGGTCAAAAAATGGGCTCGAACTTGCACCGCGGTTCGGCTCCTATGCGACCGGGGGAGCTGAAATTTTCAAGTTAAGCTCGGGCAGTAAAGTTAGGAAAATGGTGCAAATTTCAGTGCATTCGCACCAAAAAAACCGGTGTTTTCATAAAATAACCTGTTTTCGCGATGTTTACGTATCCGAAATGTGTAACTTCCGGTTCACCTATGAACATCCGGTTTTTTTTGGGTTTTTTAGGTTCGGCCACTCAAGGGAGGCATTCATGCAAAATTTCAGCTCAATCGGTCCATAAATACGCGTTCTACAGGCGTCTTACCGGTCAAAAAATGGGCTCGAACTTGCACCGCGGTTCGGCTCCTATGCGACCGGGGGAGCTGAAATTTTCAAGTTAAGCTCGGGCAGTAAAGTTAGGAAAATGGTGCAAATTTCAGTGCATTCGCACCAAAAAAACCGGTGTTTTCATAAAATAACCTGTTTTCGCGATGTTTACGTATCCGAAATGTGTAACTTCCGGTTCACCTATGTACATCCGGTTTTTTTGGGGGTTTTTTAGGTTCGGCCACTCAAGGGAGGCATTCATGCAAAATTTCAGCTCAATCGGTCCATAAATACGCGTTCTACAGGCGTCTTACCGGTCAAAAAATGGGCTCGAACTTGCACCGCGGTTCGGCTCCTATGCGACCGGGGGATCTGAAATTTTCAAGTTAAGCTCGGGCAGTAAAGTTAGGAAAATGGTGCAAATTTCAGTGCATTCGCACCAAAAAAACCGGTGTTTTCATAAAATAACCTGTTTTCGCGATGTTTACGTATCCGAAATGTGTAACTTCCGGTTCACCTATGAACATCCGGTTTTTTTTGGGTTTTTTAGGTTCGGCCACTCAAGGGAGGCATTCATGCAAAATTTCAGCTCAATCGGTCCATAAATACGCGTTCTACAGGCGTCTTACCGGTCAAAAAATGGGCTCGAACTTGCACCGCGGTTCGGCTCCTATGCGACCGGGGGAGCTGAAATTTTCAAGTTAAGCTCGGGCAGTAAAGTTAGGAAAATGGTGCAAATTTCAGTGCATTCGCACCAAAAAAACCGGTGTTTTCATAAAATAACCTGTTTTCGCGATGTTTACGTATCCGAAATGTGTAACTTCCGGTTCACCTATGAACATCCGGGTTTTTTTTGGGGTTTTTAGGTTCGGCCACTCAAGGGAGGCATTCATGCAAAATTTCAGCTCAATCGGTCCATAAATACGCGTTCTACAGGCGTCTTACCGGTCAAAAAATGGGCTCGAACTTGCACCGCGGTTCGGCTCCTATGCGTTTGGGGGAGCTGAAATTTTCAAGTTAAGCTCGGGCAGTAAAGTTAGGAAAATGGTTTAAATTTCAGTGCATTCGCACCAAAAAAAACCGGTGTTTTCATAAAATAACCTGTTTTCGCGATGTTTACGTATCCGAAATGTGTAACTTCCGGTTCACCTATGTACATCCGGTTTTTTTTGGTTTTTTTTAGGTTCGGCCACTCAAGGGAGGCATTCATGCAAAATTTCAGCTCAATCGGTCCATAAATACGCGTTCTACAGGCGTCTTACCGGTCAAAAAATGGGCTCGAACTTGCACCGCGGTTCGGCTCCTATGCGACCGGGGGATCTGAAATTTTCAAGTTAAGCTCGGGCAGTAAAGTTAGGAAAATGGTGCAAATTTCAGTGCGTTCGCACCAAAAAAACCGGTGTTTTCATAAAATAACCTGTTTTCGCGATGTTTACGTATCCGAAATGTGTAACTTCCGGTTCACCTATGAACATCCGGTTTTTTTTGGGTTTTTTAGGTTCGGCCACTCAAGGGAGGCATTCATGCAAAATTTCAGCTCAATCGGTCCATAAATACGCGTTCTACAGGCGTCTTACCGGTCAAAAAATGGGCTCGAACTTGCACCGCGGTTCGGCTCCTATGCGACCGGGGGAGCTGAAATTTTCAAGTTAAGCTCGGGCAGTAAAGTTAGGAAAATGGTGCAAATTTCAGTGCATTCGCACCAAAAAAACCGGTGTTTTCATAAAATAACCTGTTTTCGCGATGTTTACGTATCCGAAATGTGTAACTTCCGGTTCACCTATGAACATCCGTTTTTTTTTGGTTTTTTAGGTTCGGCCACTCAAGGGAGGCATTCATGCAAAATTTCAGCTCAATCGGTCCATAAATACGCGTTCTACAGGCGTCTTACCGGTCAAAAAATGGGCTCGAACTTGCACCGCGGTTCGGCTCCTATGCGACCGGGGGAGCTGAAAATTTCAAGTTAAGCTCGGGCAGTAAAGTTAGGAAAATGGTGCAAATTTCAGTGCATTCGCACCAAAAAAACCGGTGTTTTCATAAAATAACCTGTTTTCGCGATGTTTACGTATCCGAAATGTGTAACTTCCGGTTCACCTATGAACATCCGGTTTTTTTGGGTTTTTTAGGTTCGGCCACTCAAGGGAGGCATTCATGCAAAATTTCAGCTCAATCGGTCCATAAATACGCGTTCTACAGGCGTCTTACCGGTCAAAAAATGGGCTCGAACTTGCACCGCGGTTCGGCTCCTATGCGACCGGGGGAGCTAAAATTTTCAAGTTAAGCTCGGGCAGTAAAGTTAGGAAAATGGTGCAAATTTCAGTGCATTCGCACCAAAAAAACCGGTGTTTTCATAAAATAACCTGTTTTCGCGATGTTTACGTATCCGAAATGTGTAACTTCCGGTTCACCTATGAACATCCGGTTTTTTTTGGGTTTTTTAGGTTCGGCCACTCAAGGGAGGCATTCATGCAAAATTTTAGCTCAATCGGTCCATAAATAGGCGTTCTACAGGCGTCTTACCGGTCAAAAAATGGGCTCGAACTTGCACCGCGGTTCGGCTCCTATGCGACGGGGGGAGCTGAAATTTTCAAGTTAAGCTCGGGCAGTAAAGTTAGGAAAATGGTGCAAATTTCAGTGCATTCGCACCAAAAAAAACCGGTGTTTTCAAAAAATAACCTGTTTTCGCGATGTTTACGTATCCGAAATGTGTAACTTCCGGTTCACCTATGAACATCCGGTTTTTTTTTGGGGTTTTTTAGGTTCGGCCACTCAAGGGAGGCATTCATGCAAAATTTCAGCTCAATCGGTCCATAAATACGCGTTCTACAGGCGTCTTACCGGTCAAAAAATGGGCTCGAACTTGCACCGCGGTTCGGCTCCTATGCGTTTGGGGGAGCTGAAATTTTCAAGTTAAGCTCGGGCAGTAAAGTTAGGAAAATGGTGCAAATTTCAGTGCATTCGCACCAAAAAAAACCGGTGTTTTCAAAAAATAACCTGTTTTCGCGATGTTTACGTATCCGAAATGTGTAACTTCCGGTTCACCTATGAACATCCGGTTTTTTTTTGGGTTTTTTAGGTTCGGCCACTCAAGGGAGGCATTCATGCAAAATTTCAGCTCAATCGGTCCATAAATACGCGTTCTACAGGCGTCTTACCGGTCAAAAAATGGGCTCGAACTTGCACCGCGGTTCGGCTCCTATGCGTTTGGGGGAGCTGAAATTTTCAAGTTAAGCTCGGGCAGTAAAGTTAGGAAAATGGTGCAAATTTCAGTGCATTCGCACCAAAACAACCGGTGTTTTCATAAAATAACCTGTTTTCGCGATGTTTACGTATCGGAAATGTGTAACTTCCGGTTCACCTCTGAACATCCGGTTTTTTTTGGGTTTTTTAGGTTCGGCCACTCAAGGGAGGCATTCATGCAAAATTTCAGCTCAATCGGTCCATAAATACGCGTTCTACAGGCGTTTTACCGGTCAAAAAATGGGCTCGAACTTGCACCGCGGTTCGGCTCCTATGCGTTTGGGGGAGCTGAAATTTTCAAGTTAAGCTCGGGCAGTAAAGTTAGGAAAATGGTGCAAATTTCAGTGCATTCGCACCAAAAAAACCGGTGTTTTCATAAAATAACCTGTTTTCGCGATGTTTACGTATCGGAAATGTGTAACTTCCGGTTCACCTCTGAACATCCGGTTTTTTTTGGGTTTTTTAGGTTCGGCCACTCAAGGGAGGCATTCATGCAAAATTTCAGCTCAATCGGTCCATAAATACGCGTTCTACAGGCGTTTTACCGGTCAAAAAATGGGCTCGAACTTGCACCGCGGTTCGGCTCCTATGCGTTTGGGGGAGCTGAAATTTTCAAGTTAAGCTCGGGCAGTAAAGTTAGGAAAATGGTGCAAATTTCAGTGCATTCGCACCAAAAAAACCGGTGTTTTCATAAAATAACCTGTTTTCGCGATGTTTACGTGTCCGAAATGTGTAACTTCCGGTTCACCTATGAACATCCGGTTTTTTTTGGTTTTTTAGGTTCGGCCACTCAAGGGAGGCATTCATGCAAAATTTCAGCTCAATCGGTCCATAAATACGCGTTCTACAGGCGTCTTACCGGTCAAAAAATGGGCTCGAACTTGCACCGCGGTTCGGCTCCTATGCGACCGGGGGAGCTGAAATTTTCAAGTTAAGCTCGGGCAGTAAAGTTAGGAAAATGGTGCAAATTTCAGTGCATTCGCACCAAAAAAACCGGTGTTTTCATAAAATAACCTGTTTTCGCGATGTTTACGTATCCGAAATGTGTAACTTCCGGTTCACATATGAACATCCGGTTTTTTTTGGGTTTTTTAGGTTCGGCCACTCAAGGGAGGCATTCATGCAAAATTTCAGCTCAATCGGTCCATAAATACGCGTTCTACAGGCGTCTTACCGGTCAAAAAATGGGCTCGAACTTGCACCGCGGTTCGGCTCCTATGCGACCGGGGGAGCTGAAATTTTCAAGTTAAGCTCGGGCAGTAAAGTTAGGAAAATGGTGCAAATTTCAGTGCATTCGCACCAAAAAAAACCGGTGTTTTCATAAAATAACCTGTTTTCGCGATGTTTACGTATCCGAAATGTGTAACTTCCGGTTCACCTATGAACATCCGGTTTTTTTTGGGTTTTTTAGGTTCGGCCACTTAAGGGAGGCATTCATGCAAAATTTTAGCTCAATCGGTCCATAAATACGCGTTCTACAGGCGTTTTACCGGTCAAAAAATGGGCTCGAACTTGCACCGCGGTTCGGCTCCTATGCGTTTGGGGGAGCTGAAATTTTCAAGTTAAGCTCGGGCAGTAAAGTTAGGAAAATGGTGCAAATTTCAGTGCATTCGCACCAAAAAAACCGGTGTTTTCATAAAATAACCTGTTTTCGCGATGTTTACGTATCCGAAATGTGTAACTTCCGGTTCACCTCTGAACATCCGGTTTTTTTTGGGTTTTTTAGGTTCGGCCACTCAAGGGAGGCATTCATGCAAAATATCAGCTCAATCGGTCCATAAATACGCGTTCTACAGGCGTTTTACCGGTCAAAAAATGGGCTCGAACTTGCACCGCGGTTCGGCTCCTATGCGTTTGGGGGAGCTGAAATTTTCAAGTTAAGCTCGGGCAGTAAAGTTAGGAAAATGGTGCAAATTTCAGTGCATTCGCACCAAAAAAACCGGTGTTTTCATAAAATAACCTGTTTTCCCGATGTTTACGTATCCGAAATGTGTAACTTCCGGTTCACCTCTGAACATCCGGGTTTTTTTGGGTTTTTTAGGTTCGGCCACTTAAGGGAGGCATTCATGCAAAATTTCAGCTCAATCGGTCCATAAATACGCGTTCTACAGGCGTTTTACCGGTCAAAAAATGGGCTCGAACTTGCACCGCGGTTCGGCTCCTATGCGTTTGGGGGAGCTGAAATTTTCAAGTTAAGCTCGGGCAGTAAAGTTAGGAAAATGGTGCAAATTTCAGTGCATTCGCACCAAAAAAACCGGTGTTTTCATAAAATAACCTGTTTTCGCGATGTTTACGTATCCGAAATGTGTAACTTCCGGTTCACCTCTGAACATCCGGTTTTTTTTGGGTTTTTTAGGTTCGGCCACTCAAGGGAGGCATTCATGCAAAATTTCAGCTCAATCGGTCCATAAATACGCGTTCTACAGGCGTTTTACCGGTCAAAAAATGGGCTCGAACTTGCACCGCGGTTCGGCTCCTATGCGTTTGGGGGAGCTGAAATTTTCAAGTTAAGCTCGGGCAGTAAAGTTAGGAAAATGGTGCAAATTTCAGTGCATTCGCACCAAAAAAACCGGTGTTTTCATAAAATAACCTGTTTTCGCGATGTTTACGTATCCGAAATGTGTAACTTCCGGTTCACCTATGAACATCCGTTTTTTTTTGGGTTTTTTAGGTTCGGCCACTCAAGGGAGGCATTCATGCAAAATTTCAGCTCAATCGGTCCATAAATACGCGTTCTACAGGCGTCTTACCGGTCAAAAAATGGGCTCGAACTTGCACCGCGGTTCGGCTCCTATGCGTTTGGGGGAGCTGAAATTTTCAAGTTAAGCTCGGGCAGTAAAGTTAGGAAAATGGTGCAAATTTCAGTGCATTCGCACCAAAAAAACCGGTGTTTTCATAAAATAACCTGTTTTCGCGATGTTTACGTATCCGAAATGTGTAACTTCCGGTTCACCTCTGAACATCCGGTTTTTTTTGGTTTTTTAGGTTCGGCCACTCAAGGGAGGCATTCATGCAAAATTTCAGCTCAATCGGTCCATAAATACGCGTTCTACAGGCGTCTTACCGGTCAAAAAATGGGCTCGAACTTGCACCGCGGTTCGGCTCCTATGCGACCGGGGGAGCTGAAATTTTCAAGTTAAGCTCGGGCAGTAAAGTTAGGAAAATGGTGCAAATTTCAGTGCATTCGCACCAAAAAAACCGGTGTTTTCATAAAATAACCTGTTTTCGCGATGTTTACGTATCCGAAATGTGTAACTTCCGGTTCACATATGAACATCCGGTTTTTTTTGGGTTTTTTAGGTTCGGCCACTCAAGGGAGGCATTCATGCAAAATTTCAGCTCAATCGGTCCATAAATACGCGTTCTACAGGCGTCTTACCGGTCAAAAAATGGGCTCGAACTTGCACCGCGGTTCGGCTCCTATGCGACCGGGGGAGCTGAAATTTTCAAGTTAAGCTCGGGCAGTAAAGTTAGGAAAATGGTGCAAATTTCAGTGCATTCGCACCAAAAAAACCGGTGTTTTCATAAAATAACCTGTTTTCGCGATGTTTACGTATCCGAAATGTGTAACTTCCGGTTCACCTATGAACATCCGGTTTTTTTTGGGTTTTTTAGGTTCGGCCACTCAAGGGAGGCATTCATGCAAAATTTTAGCTCAATCGGTCCATAAATACGCGTTCTACAGGCGTCTTACCGGTCAAAAAATGGGCTCGAACTTGCACCGCGGTTCGGCTCCTATGCGACGGGGGGAGCTGAAATTTTCAAGTTAAGCTCGGGCAGTAAAGTTAGGAAAATGGTGCAAATTTCAGTGCATTCGCACCAAAAAAACCCGGTGTTTTCAAAAAATAACCTGTTTTCGCGATGTTTACGTATCCGAAATGTGTAACTTCCGGTTCACCTATGAACATCCGGTTTTTTTTTGGGTTTTTTAGGTTCGGCCACTCAAGGGAGGCATTCATGCAAAATTTCAGCTCAATCGGTCCATAAATACGCGTTCTACAGGCGTCTTACCGGTCAAAAAATGGGCTCGAACTTGCACCGCGGTTCGGCTCCTATTCGTTTGGGGGAGCTGAAATTTTCAAGTTAAGCTCGGGCAGTAAAGTTAGGAAAATGGTGCAAATTTCAGTGCATTCGCACCAAAAAAACCGGTGTTTTCATAAAATAACCTGTTTTCGCGATGTTTACGTATCCGAAATGTGTAACTTCCGGTTCACCTATGAACATCCGGTTTTTTTTGGGTTTTTTAGGTTCGGCCACTCAAGGGAGGCATTCATGCAAAATTTCAGCTCAATCGGTCCATAAATACGCGTTCTACAGGCGTCTTACCGGTCAAAAAATGGGCTCGAACTTGCACCGCGGTTCGGCTCCTATGCGTTTGGGGGAGCTGAAATTTTCAAGTTAAGCTCGGGCAGTAAAGTTAGGAAAATGGTGCAAATTTCAGTGCATTCGCACCAAAACAACCGGTGTTTTCATAAAATAACCTGTTTTCGCGATGTTTACGTATCCGAAATGTGTAACTTCCGGTTCACCTCTGAACATCCGGTTTTTTTTGGGTTTTTTTAGGTTCGGTCACTCAAGGGAGGCATTCATGCAAAATTTCAGCTCAATCGGTCCATAAATACGCGTTCTACAGGCGTTTTACCGGTCAAAAAATGGGCTCGAACTTGCACCGCGGTTCGGCTCCTATGCGTTTGGGGGAGCTGAAATTTTCAAGTTAAGCTCGGGCAGTAAAGTTAGGAAAATGGTGCAAATTTCAGTGCATTCGCACCAAAAAAACCGGTGTTTTCATAAAATAACCTGTTTTCGCGATGTTTACGTATCCGAAATGTGTAACTTCCGGTTCACCTCTGAACATCCGGTTTTTTTTTGGGTTTTTTAGGTTCGGCCACTCAAGGGAGGCATTCATGCAAAATTTCAGCTCAATCTGTCCATAAATACGCGTTCTACAGGCGTTTTACCGGGTCAAAAAATGGGCTCGAACTTGCACCGCGGTTCGGCTCCTATGCGTTTGGGGGAGCTGAAATTTTCAAGTTAAGCTCGGGCAGTAAAGTTAGGAAAATGGTGCAAATTTCAGTGCATTCGCACCAAAAAAACCGGTGTTTTCATAAAATAACCTGTTTTCGCGATGTTTACGTATCCGAAATGTGTAACTTCCGGTTCACCTCTGAACATCCGGTTTTTTTTTGGGTTTTTTAGGTTTGGCCACTCAAGGGAGGCATTCATGCAAAATTTCAGCTCAATCGGTCCATAAATACGCGTTCTACAGGCGTTTTACCGGTCAAAAAATGGGCTCGAACTTGCACCGCGGTTCGGCTCCTATGCGTTTGGGGGAGCTGAAATTTTCAAGTTAAGCTCGGGCAGTAAAGTTAGGAAAATGGTGCAAATTTCAGTGCATTCGCACCAAAAAAACCGGTGTTTTCATAAAATAACCTGTTTTCGCGATGTTTACGTATCCGAAATGTGTAACTTCCGGTTCACCTCTGAACATCCGGTTTTTTTTGGTTTTTTTAGGTTCGGCCACTCAAGGGAGGCATTCATGCAAAATTTCAGCTCAATCGGTCCATAAATACGCGTTCTACAGGCGTTTTACCGGTCAAAAAATGGGCTCGAACTTGCACCGCGGTTCGGCTCCTATGCGTTTGGGGGAGCTGAAATTTTCAAGTTAAGCTCGGGCAGTAAAGTTAGGCAAATGGTGCAAATTTCAGTGCATTCGCACCAAAAAAACCGGTGTTTTCATAAAATAACTGTTTTCGCGATGTTTACGTATCCGAAATGTGTAACTTCGGGTTCACCTCTGAACATCCGGTTTTTTTTGGGTTTTTTAGGTTCGGCCACTCAAGGGAGCATTCATGCAAAATTTCAGCTCAATCGGTCCATAAATACGCGTTTCTACAGGCGTTTTACCGGTCAAAAAATGGGCTCGAACTTGCACCGCGGTTCGGCTCCTATGCGTTTTGGGAGCTGAAATTTTCAAGTTAAGCTCGGGCAGTAAAGTTAGGAAAATGGTGCAAATTTCAGTGCATTCGCACCAAAAAAACCGGTGTTTTCATAAAATAACCTGTTTTCGCGATGTTTACGTATCCGAAATGTGTGACTTCCGGTTCACCTCTGAACATCCGGTTTTTTTTTGGGTTTTTTTAGGTTCGGCCACTCAAGGGAGGCATTCATGCAAAATTTCAGCTCAATCGGTCCATAAATACGCGTTCTACAGGCGTTTTACCGGTCAAAAAATGGGCTCGAACTTGCACCGCGGTTCCGCTCCTATGCGTTTGGGGGAGCTGAAATTTTCAAGTTAAGCTCGGGCAGTAAAGTTAGGAAAATGGTGCAAATTTCAGTGCATTCGCACCAAAAAAACCGGTGTTTTCATAAAATAACCTGTTTTCGCGATGTTTACGTATCCGAAATGTGTAACTTCCGGTTCACCTCTGAACATCCGTTTTTTTTTGGTTTTTTTAGGTTCGGCCACTCAAGGGAGGCATTCATGCAAAATTTCAGCTCAATCGGTCCATAAATACGCGTTCTACAGGCGTTTTACCGGTCAAAAAATGGGCTCGAACTTGCACCGCGGTTCGGCTCCTATGCGTTTTGGGGAGCTGAAATTTTCAAGTTAAGCTCGGGCAGTAAAGTTAGGAAAATGGTGCAAATTTCAGTGCATTCGCACCAAAAAAACCGGTGTTTTCATAAAATAACCTGTTTTCGCGATGTTTACGTATCCGAAATGTGTAACTTCCGGTTCACCTCTGAACATCCGGTTTTTTTGGGTTTTTTAGGTTCGGCCACTCAAGGGAGGCATTCATGCAAAATTTCAGCTCAATCGGTCCATAAATACGCGTTCTACAGGCGTTTTACCGGTCAAAAAATGGGCTCGAACTTGCACCGCGGTTCGGCTCCTATGCGTTTGGGGGAGCTGAAATTTTCAAGTTAAGCTCGGGCAGTAAAGTTAGGAAAAATGGTGCAAATTTCAGTGCATTCGCACCAAAAAAACCGGTGTTTTCATAAAATAACCTGTTTTCGCGATGTTTACGTATCCGAAATGTGTAACTTCCGGTTCACCTCTGAACATCCGGTTTTTTTTTGGGTTTTTTAGGTTCGGCCACTCAAGGGAGGCATTCATGCAAAATTTCAGCTCAATCGGTCCATAAATACGCGTTCTACAGGCGTTTTACCGGTCAAAAAATGGGCTCGAACTTGCACCGCGGTTCGGCTCCTATGCGTTTGGGGAGCTGAAATTTTCAAGTTAAGCTCGGGCAGTAAAGTTAGGAAAATGGTGCAAATTTCAGTGCATTCGCACCAAAAAAACCGGTGTTTTCATAAAATAACCTGTTTTCGCGATGTTTACGTATCCGAAATGTGTAACTTCCGGTTCACCTCTGAACATCCGGTTTTTTTTGGGGTTTTTTAGGTTCGGCCACTCAAGGGAGGCATTCATGCAAAATTTCAGCTCAATCGGTCCATAAATACGCGTTCTACAGGCGTTTTACCGGTCAAAAATGGGCTCGAACTTGCACGCGGTTCCGCTCCTATGCGTTTGGGGGAGCTGAAATTTTCAAGTTAAGCTCGGGCAGTAAAGTTAGGAAAATGGTGCAAATTTCAGTGCATTCGCACCAAAAAAACCGGTGTTTTCATAAAATAACCTGTTTTCGCGATGTTTACGTATCCGAAATGTGTAACTTCGGGTTCACCTCTGAACATCCGGTTTTTTTTTGGGTTTTTCAGGTTCGGCCACTCAAGGGAGGCATTCATGCAAAATTTCAGCTCAATCGGTCCATAAATACGCGTTCTACAGGCGTTTTACCGGTCAAAAAATGGGCTCGAACTTGCACCGCGGTTCGGCTCCTATGCGTTTGGGGGAGCTGAAATTTTCAAGTTAAGCTCGGGCAGTAAAGTTAGGGAAATGGTGCAAATTTCAGTGCATTCGCACCAAAAAAACCGGTGTTTTCATAAAATAACCTGTTTTCGCGATGTTTACGTATCCGAAATGTGTGACTTCCGGTTCACCTCTGAACATCCGTTTTTTTTGGGTTTTTTAGGTTCGGCCACTCAAGGGAGGCATTCATGCAAAATTTCAGCTCAATCGATCCATAATACGCGTTCTACAGGCGTTTTACCGGTCAAAAAATGGGCTCGAACTTGCACCGCGGTTCCGCTCCTATGCGTTTGGGGGAGCTGAAATTTTCAAGTTAAGCTCGGGCAGTAAAGTTAGGAAAATGGTGCAAATTTCAGTGCATTCGCACAAAAAAAACCGGTGTTTTCATAAAATAACCTGTTTTCGCGATGTTTACGTATCCGAAATGTGTAACTTCCGGTTCACCTCTGAACATCCGGTTTTTTGGGGTTTTTTTAGGTTCGGCCACTCAAGGGAGGCATTCATGCAAAATTTCAGCTCAATCGGTCCATAAATACGCGTTCTACAGGCGTTTTACCGGTCAAAAAATGGGCTCGAACTTGCACCGCGGTTCGGCTCCTATGCGTTTTGGGGAGCTGAAATTTTCAAGTTAAGCTCGGGCAGTAAAGTTAGGAAAATGGTGCAAATTTCAGTGCATTCGCACCAAAAAAACCGGTGTTTTCATAAAATAACCTGTTTTCGCGATGTTTACGTATCCGAAATGTGTAACTTCCGGTTCACCTCTGAACATCCGGTTTTTTTTTTGGGTTTTTTAGGTTCGGCCACTCAAGGGAGGCATTCATGCAAAATTTCAGCTCAATCGGTCCATAAATACGCGTTCTACAGGCGTTTTACCGGTCAAAAAATGGGCTCGAACTTGCACCGCGGTTCGGCTCCTATGCGTTTGGGGGAGCTGAAATTTTCAAGTTAAGCTCGGGCAGTAAAGTTAGGAAAATGGTGCAAATTTCAGTGCATTCGCACCAAAAAAACCGGTGTTTTCATAAAATAACCTGTTTTCGCGATGTTTACGTATCCGAAATGTGTAACTTCCGGTTCACCTCTGAACATCCGGTTTTTTTGGGTTTTTTAGGTTCGGCCACTCAAGGGAGGCATTCATGCTAAATTTCAGCTCAATCGGTCCATAAATACGCGTTCTACAGGCGTTTTACCGGTCAAAAAATGGGCTCGAACTTGCACCGCGGTTCGGCTCCTATGCGTTTGGGGGAGCTGAAATTTTCAAGTTAAGCTCGGGCAGTAAAGTTAGGAAAATGGTGCAAATTTCAGTGCATTCGCACCAAAAAAACCGGTGTTTTCATAAAATAACCTGTTTTCGCGATGTTTACGTATCCGAAATGTGTAACTTCCGGTTCACCTCTGAACATCCGGTTTTTTTTTGGTTTTTTTAGGTTCGGCCACTTAAGGGAGGCATTCATGCAAAATTTCAGCTCAATCGGTCCATAAATACGCGTTCTACAGGCGTTTTACCGGTCAAAAAATGGGCTCGAACTTGCACCGCGGTTCGGCTCCTATGCGTTTGGGGGAGCTGAAATTTTCAAGTTAAGCTCGGGCAGTAAAGTTAGGAAAATGGTGCAAATTTCAGTGCATTCGCACCAAAAAAACCGGTGTTTTCATAAAATAACCTGTTTTCGCGATGTTTACGTATCCGAAATGTGTAACTCCGGTTCACCTCTGAACATCCGGTTTTTTTTTGGGTTTTTTAGGTTCGGCCACTCAAGGGAGGCATTCATGCAAAATATCAGCTCAATCGGTCCATAAATACGCGTTCTACAGGCGTTTTACCGGTCAAAAAATGGGCTCGAACTTGCACCGCGGTTCGGCTCCTATGCGTTTGGGGGAGCTGAAATTTTCAAGTTAAGCTCGGGCAGTAAAGTTAGGAAAATGGTGCAAATTTCAGTGCATTCGCACCAAAAAAACCGGTGTTTTCATAAAATAACCTGTTTTCCCGATGTTTACGTATCCGAAATGTGTAACTTCCGGTTCACCTCTGAACATCCGGGTTTTTTTGGGTTTTTTAGGTTCGGCCACTTAAGGGAGGCATTCATGCAAAATTTCAGCTCAATCGGTCCATAAATACGCGTTCTACAGGCGTTTTACCGGTCAAAAAATGGGCTCGAACTTGCACCGCGGTTCGGCTCCTATGCGTTTGGGGGAGCTGAAATTGTTCAAGTTAAGCTCGGGCAGTAAAGTTAGGAAAATGGTGCAAATTTCAGTGCATTCGCACCAAAAAAACCGGTGTTTTCATAAAATAACCTGTTTTCGCGATGTTTACGTATCCGAAATGTGTAACTTCCGGTTCACCTCTGAACATCCGGTTTTTTTTTAGTTTTTTAGGTTCGGCCACTCAAGGGAGGCATTCATGCAAAATTTCAGCTCAATCGGTCCATAAATACGCGTTCTACAGGCGTTTTACCCGGTCAAAAAATGGGCTCGAACTTGCACCGCGGTTCGGCTCCTATGCGTTTGGGGGAGCTGAAATTTTCAAGTTAAGCTCGGGCAGTAAAGTTAGGAAAATGGTGCAAATTTCAGTGCATTCGCACCAAAAAAACCGGTGTTTTCATAAAATAACCTGTTTTCGCGATGTTTACGTATCCGAAATGTGTAACTTCCGGTTCACCTCTGAACATCCGGTTTTTTTTGGGTTTGTTAGGTTCGGCCACTCAAGGGAGGCATTCATGCAAAATTTCAGCTCAATCGGTCCATAAATACGCGTTTTACAGGCGTTTTACCGGTCAAAAAATGGGCTCGAACTTGCACCGCGGTTCGGCTCCTATGCGTTTGGGGGTGCTGAAATTTTCAAGTTAAGCTCGGGCAGTAAAGTTAGGAAAATGGTGCAAATTACAGTGCATTCGCACCAAAAAAA